>CM060982.1:80026618-85026618 GCA_030765065.1 Deroplatys truncata | reverse complement strand
AATGTAGGAGCTGTGAGAATAATAAGTTAAAAGTTGCTAACAATGAGGTAACCTTGAGGCAATAATGAGTTTGAGAGTTTAATAATACTACTTGTGATTATTGGAGTAACAATATATTGTAATTTTAGTGAGTGTTTATAAAATAGCCAATCAACAACCAGAAAAAGCTTTAGTAAAATGAAGGTATTCTATTGGAGTAGGACTAGCCCATCAGAGACTTGAAATACAGAAATTTACATGTTTAGACGGTTGAAATCAAGTCAGTTGCAGACAGTGCTCATAACTCGATGCGTTGCTTGTGCGTCTTCGAAAGATTTAATATGTTTTCGCGTGACACGAAAAATACGTTTACGTGTTAAAAAAATACAATTAATTAAAGAATCTCACAGCTCTCTATATCAGTGAAGTGCTATTTAATTTGCATCAAGCATTAATAAAAGGAGTGAAATAAAACTAAAATCTGTATAAGCCTACATTCTAAACGTGTCTCTAACAAATACTGACGCAGCCGAGGCAAAGATAAATATATAATATTTAAAGAAACAATAATAATAATATTTTTTAAACTTGGGGTAAAGGCTACCTGGAAGTACGTTTGGGGCGAAGGCTATCGGAAACTGTTTACTTATACGTGCGGTTGCAAATACTACAAGTTCGGCTCCCCAACATGTGAAATATAAAACATCATCTTCAAACTGACTTTCCATACGTAGCAGCAACCAAAATTTCTTCAAATTGACACCCATAGCGTGGTAAATAATAACGTAACAAACCATCTTCTTTAATATTAGAGTATGAATACGTTGCAGTTATAAAGGGGTATATTTGTGAGGAAGGATTTGACTTTTGAGAGTGGCATGGGTAGAAGGTAGTTGTTCTAAATGTGTGTAAAAAACAACACAAAGCTGCGGATATTTCATTCAAAGCAATGAGCATAGATGCCCACGATTTAGCAACTGAGAAAACAGAAGACACAACAAATAAGACCCAATCAGATCTGCGATCCATCAAAATATTTGTTTAGGCAGCCTGGCACTAAAAGTAATGCTTTTAACACGAGCCACTCGTAATAGAAATTGAAGATACGGGAACCTTGTCCCTCAGCGGTATAAAATGTTTATAACATTCCGTTTGAGGCAGTATTTTATATCACAACACTGTGAATGCCAGAGTGATTGTAGTGTAAATTAACATTATTGTATGACAATGATTTTAGATGTTTGTTAATTATAAGCATTTTTAGGAAATAAGTTTACACGGCCTCACTGAAACTGACAATAGGAGTGGGTAACAATGAAGCGATGGGGTGAGTTGTTTATCACTTAGAAGAGACAAACAAATGGCGTCAGGGTAGCGTGCTTTTCTTTAGAAATGGAGGGAATATCTTCCCTAGAGCATATGTATTAGTAATTGTGATTGGCTTACAAAACAGACGCTAATGCTGGCGCGATTTAGTCACCAATAGTAGCTCTATTATAATGTTTAGGCATATCGGCGTGAGGGAGTATCGCGCACTTCTAAGAAGTCTCCTTCGCGAGGTACACATCACGTAGTTCTACAGAATCTCTCGCGTCGTAAAGTTAGTTACAAAATGTGAAGTAGGTACGCGACAACTATTACGACAGTAATTACATTCGGAAATATAACAGTTTCAGTCAGGCGTGTATAAAGATTAAACATGTGAACTATTAATTAAGTGTGACGGCAATAAAAGTGTAAAAACAAATTCTTTTATCAGTGTTATCTTTTAGCAACAACTCCTTTCCGTTTACACGCCCTGTTTAGAGATATTTGCTCGACTGAGTAATAATAGCTAGCCGGAGGACAAAGAACCCAAAATTCAAAATAGTAAAACAATAACAGGCGCCAAGTGAAAAAAGAAAACACGACAGATTACTGCGACACGTTATTGCCACTCTTGTTTCTTGCGATGGAAATTATACCCATAGGTATTAAGCGGAGGGCTTTTATGGAATAACGTAATGATACATTATTTGAATGTCTCGGGAATTCTTGCTTCACAGACTCTTCCAATGAATTCGACTGTTTCCAATCCAAACATTGTCATTAATGAAGTATCAACACCAATGTTACTTCCTCTGCATAAGGAATTATTACACATTGCACAACCAACAAATCAATGACATCAAAGGAATAAGAAAAAGAATAGTGTTAAAATAGAATATATGTTTATTAATCAAATTGTTGTTATACTTACTGTGTTGATTTAATTTTTCCACAGCCTTTTATATATTTCAGAATATTATGATTGTATAAATGATCCTGTTGTCAGCACTGATGCTATAAAGGTCAAACAACAACGAAGGCCAAACAACAACAGATTGGAAGCTCACCATTGCGCATGTCTGAATGTTCTGTACCTACTGCTATTTCCACATAATAGCAGTATACTTTATAATCTAATATTCAGGGCTGTATAAACATATTATATGGCAACCCATGTTAAAAGTGATGTTATTTTGTACACCTTTAAGCCTCGTTCCGCAAACATCCCCTACTACTCGCAAAATAAAACTCCAGGTAATATTATTGAATCCACAGTTGCCAACAGATAAGTATGCTGTAGATTAATGTTGTAAGTAAAACCGCTGCCTCCTGTGTATGCAACAATGCGTAAAAATGCATACGCAAAAGGCAGCCTTAGTTAATATGCGAAATAAATCATTCTTTTGAAATGTACTGAACTTTATTTAAACACTTGAAACTTCACCCATTAAAAATAAATGAAAATTATTCCAATTGAGCAGAAAATATGCCTCATTTTAGGTTCATCACATTGAAGTTTGTAGCTTTTCTGCTAACCGACTTCCCACGTTTCTTCTATTTCGTCGTTTTCAATTCCATCACACTGCTGCCATCTTATACACGACTCTTCGCATGGCCTACTGTTGTATGTTAACTATATCACTTTCGGAATGTAGGTATTTACGTTTGCCAGACTGCTAATATCAGTCAGCTGTTCATAAGATTTTTAATATTTTACTTTAAAACACATTATCGTGTAAACAATATTGTACAATACACGTGTTGTACTTCCTCTATATATTCTAATCGAGTTCATTACCAGTTAATGCTGAATAATTATATAAAGTGAGAAAATGTTGTCCAGGCAACGTAAGAAATTATTCAACCGATATTAACAACTAAGATATTTTTACTGGGTGGTTGCAGGCTATTTGCAATTTACAGAAGGGTGTACTTTGTGACTTGGGCGTAGGAAAACCTTATTTCTACCATTTCGCCCATCTCATTGCGTATTGATGTAAGGAGTTACTACGTAGCCTGTATATTATTGAATAAAGAAAAGGTACAAAAGTTTCGTCTGCTATTGCTGTCTAAAAGAAATTAATTGACTATCGACCGCAAGAAATATTTCATCACCAAAAGATACTTATAAGTTACAAAACAATTTCAGAACTTGGAAGACTGTCAGGGGGAGGTTAAGGAAAACATAAAAACATCTGCCGATATTCCGTACGCATTTCCATAAATATCAGGGACATTTTCGTCCTTTGTTAGAAATAATATATGGCTGTACGAGATTACGGTTATAAATGGTACAGAGAAGAATTCTATGGCAGTATTTTATATCACAACAATGTAAATGCCAGAGTGATTGTAGTGTAAATAAGAATTATTGTATGACATTGATTTGAGATGTTTGTTAATTATAAGCATTGTTAGGAAATAAGTTCACGGCCTCACTGAAACTGACAATAAGAGCGGGCAACAATGAGCGAGGGGGTGAGTTGTTTATTAATTAGAAGAGGCAAGCAAATGACGTCAGAGTAGCGCGCGTTTCTTTAGAAATGGAGGGAATATCTTCCCTAGCGCATATGTGTTCGTAATTTTGATTGGATATAAAAATAGACGCTAATGTTGGCGCGTTTTATTAACCAATAATAGCTCGATTATAATGTTTAGGCATATCGGGTGAGGGAGTATAAATTATGAAGCCAAGAGACGGTTAACGTTCAGTCCAACAGAAGCACTCGCGGGTAATACGTCGTGCAGTCCAACAGAATCATACAAAGGTTATACGTCGCACGGTTCAACAGAAGTATTCGCGGGTTACACATCGCACAGTTTAAGAGAATCATTCACAGGTTATACGTCGTGCAGTTTTACAGAATCTCTCGCGTCGTAAAGGTAGTTATAAATGTGAAATACGGGAATTAATAATGTGCAGCAAATATGTGATTATAGTGACATTAGAAAATATAACAGTTTCAGTCGGGCGTGTATCAAGAGTAATTATGTGAAATGAATAAAGTGTGACGGCAATAAAAGTGTAAAAACAAATTCTTTTATCAGTGTTATCTTTCAGTAAAAACTCCTTTCCGTTTACACACCCTGTTTAAGAGATATGCTCGACTGAGAAATAATAGCTAGCCGGAGGACGGGGAACCCAAAATTCAAACTAGTAATACAATAACAGACGCTCAGCAATAAGATAACACGAAGTTACCGCGATAATTCACAATAAAAATCTTCTACGGGATGTATCCGGATAACTATGGCTAATTTTCTGATGTGATATGGGTAGGAAGTTAAACGTTTTTTTCTTAATGAAACATGCTTCAAAATGCTTCGTTTCCAAGTTAGGTATAGGGTATGATGGAAAAGGTGTAGAAATCTCTTGAAGCATCAATCAGAAAATTATTGTCTCTTAGGATAATCATCTGGGATTAACGTCTGTAACTTTTTAATATGAAATTAATTTTTTCATACTAATTTAGGATCTCCATGCAGGCATGTGACTGGTACCCCACTAATGGGTAGAACCTCGGGTACTAGTCCGTAGATTTTTATCAAATTTCTGCGAAACTCATCTTGAAAGTATCACGTTCTCCCAGTTAGATTCTTCACCTGGAAGTGGCCACTTTTTCAAAGTTATCCAGTCTTGATAATGTTATATAGCAAGGAATATGGTGCTGAGGGTGTTACTCCTCATAGATTAGGTTTTGCTAAATTAGCATACAACGACAAACTAACTTCAATTGTTTAATATTTCCATGGTAACAAGAACAGCTGAAAAATAAATGCAGCCATAATGTCAATAATCCACATTTGTTCATCCATGTTGGAGTCATTAGCAGTATCCTCTTCACTAGATTACTAGATGAAAAATCAGTGGATTCATTTGATTGTTTAGCTTCTTTTTACTTTTTATCTGAATTTGTTTCCTAGAAATTTCAACTCTCTCTTTGCCTTAATCTGTTACATTTTCTGATGTGTTATGGGAAGTTCCATGCTTAGGTCCAACTCTTCTGTTTATTATACTCTGAGGAGCTCTCCAACGGTTCTTTCAGGCATTACACCCACAAGGGATTGTGAAGTGTTGAGCTTTTCGGTATGAATTCCTTCTTCATATTGTAGCCCATTATTCTCAGAATTAGTAGAAGTGGCCGGTCTCTCGGGCTGTTAACATTTTCAAAGTCCTTTGAGTGAGCGCGCGATTCACCACCATTGACTTGAATAACTCTATAATACAAGCAGCAATATACTGATTTGGTCTACTTCCTCATTGTACTTGGCGTGGAGCAGTGGTTAATTTACTTAACTTCTCAGTAGTGGCTATATAGTTAAATCATATTGTTTGGGTTACTTCATTTTACTTACAATTATAATTACAATAATGGTGAAATTTGTGGTTATAAAATTAAATTCAGAGTATAAAACCTCCTCCTGAGTGATAAATTAATGTGATGATTGCCATCTGGCGGCATGACGGACTACTAAATAAACGCCACATACATAAAAAAAATGAAGAAAAGCTCAGAGAGCTGCAGTAGTCATGGCATTGTAACGAGCTTTAGTCATATTCCACATGAGAACCACAAATCAATAAAGTGTGTTTTGGTTACAAACAGTCATGTTGAAACACTGGATCTGTTTGAATTTTCATATATAAATTATTTTCTCGGAAGATTTTTGTAATCATAATTGTGTTCCCCATTATAACTACTACAGGGATATATGCAGTCTTGTGAACAAAGCCTGGCTATCCCAAGCGTTCACGGAAGTAATCGACTGGAACGCTCCTTTCTCAGACGCCGGCCAATTTTAAATTGCTAAATAACAAAAGTGCTCGAGTGCCTGAGGCCTAAGGGGAAATATTCCTGTACATGAACATTTTTTCATTGCTAATCTATGGGATTCTGCTGTCATCCGTGCTGTCGAAAAGTGGAATGAATTGGATTTTAGTTATGCTAGACTGCGGATTTCATGATGATAATTAGCTTTTAGTGCTTTGAATACACAACTAGTGAGAGGTGGCAGAACAGAGTTGTATGTGGAGGATATTACCTACAGGATTTCATTGCTGTTCTGGCAATATTCAAGGGCTGCAAGCGCTGGATGACGTGTGTTACAATTTAAAGCGAGAAGTACCTTCTCTCCTTGCACAATGTTCAGGGAAGTAATGAAGAAACTTCAGAAATATGTATATCTTCGTTAATATATCCACTCTCACTATACAAATAACTGATCCATCAGGGATGATTATCCTTGGACGCTAACATATTTGCTTTAAAATACGTGATGGGATATATGACAATACGCTACAATTGATACATTTTCTCCCCTTTCCGTACTTATCAGAACTTAACCTTCTTTTTTCTCTTTTTCTACTACTGTTTTTGGTAGCCGGTTGTTTAAGGGAAGCTCACTCTACAGGTATGTGGCCTTATCGTGGGCAGAAATGTCTGTTAATAAGTACCCTAACAACTCGAAAAATGAACTAACAACCACTTTATTGATTCCAGCTGCTCTTGTCTTACAGAGATCTTCAGGCTTTCTCAAATTAAGTCCACTTCTCTTACAAAAACCAATACACCAATCTTTTCCAGACATTTTGTTCTTTGCCCAAGAACTTGTTATATTTTAGGACATAAGAGTAGGCTGCTATATGCAGTTCTGAGCCAGGCCAAATCCAAGAGTTTTTAAATACTTGACGCTATCCGCAAGAAATTTCTCCGTAACATGTGTGAAAACAGACGGATGCTGAAGGAGATGCAATTTAACTTTTGTATGTAGAATCGTACATGGTACCTCGAAAACTTGATTCGAGCCTATTAATCACAGATTATCCTCTACTACAGTGAAGAGATTGCCTGTTTTATAGTTTCTTTGTCCTACTTTAGCCTAAATTCTTGTTTTTATAATGCTGTACCATCTGAAAGTTGGTATGGATGAGACAGTATTTTTAACACTTAAATGATTTTAGTCAAATTATATAATATGTAAATTCAATAACAGTCCGCCTTAAAGCAATATGTATATGTAACAATATATAAAAAGTGTATATTGCAGTCATTGTATATGTTTATATTATTGTATATTGTAATAATGTTATGTGAATGTATTACGTAATTTAATAATGTAGGAGCTGTGAGAATAATAAGTTAAAAGTTACTAACAATGAGGTAACCTTGAGGCAATAATGAGTAAGAATGTTTAATAATGCTACTAGTCATTATTGGAGTAACAATAATGTAAATTTTGAGACAGTTTATAAAATAGCCAATCAACAACCAGAAAAAAAATTAAGTTAGATAAAAGTATTCTATTGGATTAGGAATAGCCAATCAGAGACTTGAAATACAGAAATTTACAAATTTAGGTGGTAGAAATCAAGTCAGTCGCTTGTAGACAGTGCTCAAAACTGGACGCCTTGGTTGTAGACAGTGTTCTTAATCGGACGCGAGATGCGTCCTCGAGAAGTTTAATACATATTCAGTGTGAGACGAAAATGGTTTACGTGTTTAAAAAGTGCAAATATTTAATAAAAGAATCTTAGGGCTCTCTATATCAGTGAAGTGTTATTTTAATCGTTTAAAGAATTAATAAATGGAGTGAAGTACAAATTATAATCTGTGTAAGCCTACATTCTTCAGCCGCACCACATCCCTGCTAAGACATTCATGTCTCTAAAAAAAATTATAAATACTGACGCAGCCGAGGCAAACATAAATATATAATATTTAAAGAAACAGTCAAATTACAAAGTTAATATTTTTTTAAACTTAGGGCAAAGGCCACCGGAAAGTACATTTGGGGCGAAGGCTACCGGGAACCTTTTTATCATACGTGCGGTTGCAACTACTTCAAGTTCGGCTCCCCAGCAGTCGAGATATAATACATCTTCTTCAAACTGACTTTCCATATGCAGCAGCAACAAATCTACTTCAAATTGGTGCCCAAAGTGGGGCAAATAACGTAGAGACAATAACTTCTTCATGGATTAATGAATTTAAAACATCGACAGTGATGAAATAAGTTACAAATGTATCATATTTTATTAATCTCAAAGTTTTTTATCCAAATAGCCCCTCAGTGCAGCATGTTTCTGGTCACGGCGTAATTCTTAGATTAGCACTACTATATACCTACTATCAAGATTCTCAAAATATCGAGGAAGCGTTCACTATTTAGAAAGCAATATGAAAATTAGTACATACACCTGACTTTTTCTGCCCTCTGTTGTTCATTAATGTGTATACAAATATTCTTGCGAAAGTTTATTATTCTGCCTATAACATTTTGATTGAGATAAACGTTTACAAAAATAACTGCATTGCACATTAGCTATTGATACAAAAGGAATAGCGACAGTCAAATGTTTAAGAACCGGTTGCTATATGCTGGCAAAATTCCACACTTTTTCCATGGAATCGCAACTGAATGTCGACAGGACTTTAAAAGAATGACAAAGTATTAAATAATTTGAACCATTAATAATGGATATCTCAAAAATGGCTGGTGCCACAAAAAAGTTATTTGAAAATAAATTGTGTGTTTTAAAGAGGTCTACATTTTTGTGCAGCACATTTTCGTCTATAGCTTAACGTTTACAGTTATACAGGACTACGAGTATATAAAATTACTTCCGAATAAAAAGGATTTTGCTGGCTATTTCCAGAGAATTCAAGATTACCTATGCATTGCAAAATCGTTGGAGGAATTTTTGAGAAAATAAAAAAATTCGAAAACTGTTCCATGTAATGGGTAGTTTGGGGTGGGGGATCTTAAGTCTTTATATCGCATCCTGGGAAGTTGCTGAACTTAAATACCAAGTTTGGTGTTAACCAACATTTCATTTTTGAGTTATGCTGTTCACAGGCGCGCGCACACATACATATACACATACCTTTTTCTAAAAAAGGAGTTTTTTTGGTTCAGGGGCCCTCAAAGCATCTATTTCCGGTGAAATCTCGACATCGAACTTTTGAGTGGGATATAATAATCTCCTTACTTACTAAGTACACATGGTAGAGAAAGTAAAAATCTGATGTGTTGCACTCACATAACTTTCTCTACTCTTGTACAAACTATTTTTACAAACGCTTATTCTCCAAATACTTCATGTTAATAGAGATATCGAGATGTTAATCTTATTGCTTATTTTCTTGTAGGTGCAAGGGGAACATGCTAGGCTTTAAGCGATAGTCAAATATTTTAAGAACTGGTTGCTATGTGGAGCATTTGATTCTCTTTGCATGTCCAGGACATAAAAAAAACGAATAACGAATTCCCATTTGAGAAAAAGTATAATTATTGGAAAATTCAAACAAATAACAAGGAATACCTCTGAAATGGTTCACTTGACAAAAAAAATGTGTAGGACATAAATTGTGTGTTCTAAACAGATCTACATTTTTGTGTAGTAAAATTTTATCTATCTCTTACGGTTTATCAGTTATGCAAAACCCATTCACAATGAAGAAGACTTTTGGGGACATTCCCAGAAAATTCAAGATATACATTTTATTTTCCATGAAAATACCTTAAACATATGATATTTTAATTAAAATCATTAGAGCCATTTTTGAGAAAATCAAAATTTTAAAACAATGTTCCATGTAAAGGGTAGTCTGGGGTGGGGGGATTTTCTTGAAAACCTTCGTGTCGCATCTCTGGAAGATACTGAACCTAAATACCAAGTTTGGTGTTTATCCGACTGTTCGTTTCTGAGTTATGCTGTTCACAGACACACAGATACTACTTACTATACGTAGTAGAGAAAGTAACAAAGGGCACACGTTAACAAGAGTCTGTCCTTAACTGTGAGGCTAGAAACTACAACATGGACATGTTTAATAGTGGTAGCGCATGCATGAAAAATTAATATTAGCCAGAAAGCTCCGCTATCCGCTTTCCCCCGCCGTATCCTATTCAAATAAAAGTGATTCTTGTACTCTAGTTACGTTAATGGTGTTATAGATTTGCTTAGATATGGTTACAAATTAGGCAACACGTATTTGGTTACATACAAACTCGAAAAAAGAGGAATCGTACATTTTCAGACATTTTACACAGATGGTCCAACCAAAAGAAACTTCCACCTGGGGAATCTTGAAGATAAACAAAGAATATTTCGGTAATGGTCAATGTAAAAACTACTTGTATCTTTATTATAATAAGCAAATATACTACTCATTCAATCTGAAGCATATTTTCAATGGTGTAGGTGCAGGATATGGTATCAAACCGGACTTTTTTATACCTCTGTTAAATCCACGTTATTTGAATTTGTTTCTGTGTATTTTACTCACTGTTAATGTGAAACAGGACGAGTTTTATTGAAAAACATGCATATTTCTTGCTTCTGTTACCAGCTCGTCGTCCTCCGTGGTGTAGCGGTTACCATGCTAGCCTCTATACCCGAGTTCGCGGGTTCATACCCGGCGGAGGGCGTAAAAATCCTTAGCATGGCTTCCTACGGAAGGGAAGTAAAGCCGGTGGTCCCGTGTCGTAGATTTACGGCACGTAAAAGAGCCTCAAGCCTGATAAAGAGGCCTCTGAGCAAAATTTCCGGTCTTTTACGCTCAATATAGAATGGGGCGCTAAAGACCTTATCAGTTAAATAGCGTACATAAATAAAACTCAATTTAATTGTTACCGACTCATCAACGGAATTTGCTATCTGTTTCAGTTAAATATTCTATTTTAGACTGTCACGAGTAAAACGTTTATAAAACCGTATGAACATTGTGGATGATATCACATAATGTAGAATAATGACTAAAATTTTTGTAAAAAATTCTGCTCAAAAAAATCTGATGTGTTACACTCACATGACTTTCTCTACTCTTGTACCAACTACTTTTACAAACGCTTATTCTCCATATGCTTCATGTTAATCGCGATGTTAATCTTATTGGTAATTTTCTTGTAGGTGCAAGGGGAATATGGTAGGCTTTAAGCGATAGTCAAATATTTTAAGAGCTGGTTGCTATGTGGAGTATTCCATTCTCTTTGCATTACCAGGACAAAAATGAATAACGAATTTGAGGAAAAGTATAAGTATTGGAAAATTTAAGGGAATAACAAGCAATATCCCGAAAATGGTTCACTCAACAAAAAAATTGTATCTGACATAAATTGTGTATTTTAACGCGATCTCATTTTTTGTATAGTAACATTTTGTCTATCTCTTATGGTTTACCAGTTATGCAAAAGTCGTTCACAATGAAGAATACTTTTGGAGACATTCCCAGAAAATTCAAAATATACATTTTATTTGTCATGGAAGCGTCTTAAATATATAATATTTTAATCAAAATCGTTAAGAGCCATTTTTGAGAAAATTAAAATTTTCGGAAAATGTGCCACGTAAAGGGTAATCTGGGGTTGGGGGGGATTTTCTTGAAAACCTTCGTGTCGCATCCTTGGAAGATGCTGAACCTAAATACCAAGCTTGGTGTTTATCCGACTGTTCGTTTCTGAGTTATGCTGTTCACAGTCACACACACACACGGACATGTTTCCAAAAAAAAATTTTCGGATACAGGGGGTCTCAAAACACGTATTTCCGATGAAATCTCGGTATCGAATTTTTGGGTGGAATACAATACTTCCCCTACTTACTATACGTAGTAGAGAAAGTAAAAATTAAATTTGATAATTCCAAGCATTTTGTAACAAAAGTGTTAATTTTAGTTTTTCTGGAATTATACTTTTCTTGTCAAATACCTATATGTGTTTGTAATTTTTGTATTTTAATAAAACATGATTTTTTGATGAAATGTAAAATTTTCCGCGTGAAACGTTTTACGAGATTTATTTTTAGGAAGGTGGGGGAAATTTCTTGAAAATCTTCCCTTGCACCATTAAAAGCCACCAGTAGTGAGTGATATTTTGGTGGTAAACCACTTCCATGACCTTCTTCTGTATGTATGTATGTATGTATCTTTGTTGAAAAAGTGAAGATGCTTGGAGCGACACAGCCGAAGAGACCGGTCGTGTGCTCTCGCTTGATTTGTATCCATTATGTGGTTGAAGGAAGGAGGTTCCACCAATTTTCATTTGGACCAGCCGGTCTTCATATTCTAGCTGCAGCATTACGAGCCTTTTTTGTAACTTTCCGCGTAAACGAAAGAATTTAGTTTTACTGCCCTGGTCGGTGAGGCATATCCCTCCAACTAAACGCAAACATGTCTTAGGCTTTTTCTTCTTATTATTTTCTTCCTAAACCGTGAAATAGTCTCTTCGGGGGTCCAGGACTGAGAGTTAAAAGATTTTACAACCTAAGTTTGTGACCACATCTCGTTACAAAGGGAATCATTTAAAACATCAACTGCTAAGTTTTCATTTGAAATACCCATACAAACGCTACAGAGGCTTACAAAAGCTTATTTTTCTGTCTACTTCATGTTAGAAATGGTTTCATTTCACATTTCTTTGTAGGTATAAAAGGGATACAGGAGACTATTTAAAACGAGGATCGCTATATGAATAAACAGCTTTGAAATTCCTCTTTTCGTATGACATCACGAGGAACAAACGGGTGGCTACTTAACACTTAAAAAAATTACGAAGTAAGAAAAATTCAAACTAATAACAAACAACTGATCTCTGTGAAATATCCACAAAAAGGTTATTTGAAACAAGCTGTGTGTTTTAAATAGATATACAGGTTTTGTATTTCTAAGTTTTTGTACACCTGCTATGCTTTACCAGTTATACAAAATTAAACCAGATTCATTCAGCACTTTACAGGCTATTTGCAGAATATTCAGGATATTGTACATTTCATTAGTCTTATAAATATGTTATGCATAGGTATACCATTTTAAATAACAACCGTTAGAGCCAATTTTGAGGAAATAAAAAATAAAGACAATTTTTCAATATAAAGAGTGGTTGAATTTTCTTGAAAATCTTCGTGTTGCATCTTGGTAGATACTGAACTAAAGTACCAGGTTTAGTATTTAATCCCTCTTTTCGTTTTTGACTTATGCACATCCAACACGCAACTTTTCTAAAACAAATCTGTTGTGTTACACTCACATGACTTTCTCTACTCTTGTACAAACTATTTATACAAACGCTTATTCTCCATCTACTTCATGTTAATCGAGATAAACATTTGAAGACTCTATCTTATTGCTAATTTTCTTGTAGATGTAAGGGGAATATATATTTACAAGGGCAATATAGAAATACAGTAGCCTTTAAGCACATACATATCTCTTAATAGCTGGTTGCTAGGTGCAGCACCATTCCCTTTGCCACAGATTAATACTCTTTGCATATACAAAAAATGAATAACGAATTCCCATTTGAGAAAATTAAGTATTGAAAAATTTAAGGGAATAACAAGCAATATCTCGAAAATGGTTCACTCAACAAAAAAAATGTGTATGACATAAATTGTGTATTTTAACGCGATCTAAATTTTTTGTGTAGTAAAATTTTGTCTATCTCTTATGGTTTACCAGTTATGCAAAAGTCGTTCACAATCAAGAATACCTTTGGAGACATTCCCAGAAAATTCAAGATATACATTTTATTTGTCATGAAAATATCTTAAACATATGATATTTTAATCAAAATCGTTAGAGCCGTTATGAGAAAATTAAAATTTTCGAAAAATGTTCCATGTAAAGGGTAATCTGGGGTGGGGGATTTTCTTGAAAACCTTCGTGTCACATCCTTGGAAGATACTGAACCTAAATACCAAGTTTGGTGTTTATCCGATTGTTCGTTTCTGAGTTATGCTGTTCACAGACAGACACAGACACACACACGGACATGTTTCCAAAAATGCTTTTTTTTGGATTCAGGGGGTCTCAAAACATGTATTTATGTTGAAATGTCGGTATCGAATTTTTGGGTGGAATACATTACTTCCCCTACTTACTATACGTAGTAGAGAAAGTAAAAATCTGGTCTGCTTATTCAGCACCTAAAAGCATAAATTTTTGTGTACAATACTTCCTCTACCTGCATGAAAGTCGTTATATTTAACGTGATTAGAATTTTGTGCAAATTAATGTTAATAAGCATAATCTAATATGTATCAGTCACAGAACTTCCACTATCCATTATCGTTTATTTACTTAGATATATGATTTGTTTACATAACGACATCTATTACTTCCGATTATCTATAGGGAAAAAAAAGTTATTTGCATGGAAAACTCCTCGAAAATCCTTGTTTCTTGGTTATGCTGTTTACTCGCAGATACGTGGACATTTTTATTCTTCGAGATATCTCAAAACCATATAAGTATTTCCGGTGAAGTATCTATAGAATTTTTGAGTGGAATACAATGAGTTTTTATAGTATAAAGAATTTAAAATCCTACAGAAATCTTTCCATAAATCCTTATCATCAAGGTTGGCAGGTCTGACTGGTTATGCAACTCTCGGAGCGGCACCTGAGGTAAAGCGTGGAACTCCCCCCCCCCCGTCTACCAGCATGAACAATAGCAGAAACCTCTTAACAATTCATCCCCGCAGCAGTAGGGCTCCTGTGTTTCACGCATGCATAACCAATAGCATCGTGGTTTAAATTCGCCCTTGTCCAATGGCAGACAGAGCCTGTACAAACACTGCCCCCCTTGCAATACGCTACGCAAATAATAAAGGGTTGGGTACCAGCTTCCCCACGTTGCAACAAATCAACAGCCTATTTCATGTGAGAGATAAAGCGGTTTGGCTGCCCTCCACGGCTTCACACTTTGTCGCTTAGGTCATATTTGTAAAAGAAAATAATTGAATTCAGAAAGCAGCTGAGCGGCATTGAAGAATATAACATAGGACAAAGAAAAGAAATCGTAAATGTATGCATAGTGTTACATTCCGGGCGTGTTCGCAGCCTTTTGTGTCTTGTGCCCTGATATTTAGTAGAAATTTTATAAAACAATCTTAAAAATCCTACTTCTTAGCATAATATCCATATAAACTACGAAGGCTGTCTCAGAAGTACCCGTTCTAAAAAAGAAAACACAACAATTTTGGAAAAAAATCTTTATTTCTCTACATGGTTTCCTTTCAGCTCCATACACTTTTCCCAGCGATGTTTAATACCTTCGATACCCTGTTTATAGTGAGAACCGTCGAGTTCTGCAAAATAGCCATCAACTGCAAACCCCACCTCTTCCTTCTTAGCAAATCTGTTACCACCAAGCCATTTCTTCAACTTTGGAAACAGAAAATAAGCAGAGGGGGCTAAGTCTGGCAAATAGGGTGCATGAGGAAGCAATTCCAACTTTAACTCATTGATTTTGGCCATGGCGATAGTGGATGTGTGAACTGGTGCATTGTCTTGATGAAACAGAACTTTCTTTTTCGCTAAATGCGGCCGTTTTTGCTTGATTTCATCATTCAAACGCTACAATATGTTTGCATAATACTCCCATTGATTGCTTTTCATTTTTGAAGATAATGAAAATTATCCCACGCGCATCCCAAAAAAGCTCACGCCATGACCTTGCTTGCAGATGGAACTGTCTTCGCCTTCTTTAGAGCCGATTCTCCCCTTTCATTCCACTGTTTTGACTGTTCGTTCGTCAGGTGTGAAGTGATGGACCCATGTTTCATTCATGGTTATGAATCGACGCAAGCACTCGGCTTTATTGCAGCGAAATATCGCCAAACACTCGACTGAAACATCCCCACGACGCTGCTCTTGTTCCATTGTGTGTAAACGCGCCACACATCTTGCGCACAGCTTTCTCTGTCAATTTTGAGTTAGTATGCGATGTACAGCACTTCTTAAACGCCTACGATGTCTGCTAGCTCGCGCACTTTCAGTCGATCCAATACCATTTTGTGGATTTTCTGCACAATTTCTGGCTTGGTCACCTCATTTGGTCGACCACTGCGATGTTCGTCTTGGCATCTCGTACGGCCTCACTTAAACTCTGCCACCCAATATTTTACTGTTGTAAACAAAGGATCAGACTCCCCAAGAGTAGATGCTAGCTCAGCTTTAATATTAGTTGGACTAAGACCTTTCAAATGAAAGTATTGTATCACATAACGTTGGCCAGTTTTATTCATATTTACAAATTCAATGAGGAGTTCACTATTAATGGCTGCCAAACAATTACTAAACAACGTAGTATTGTCAAACTTCAAACTTAAGCCTTTTAAGGGTGGTGCTTTCTACCATAGTCATTTGTTTGAAACAACAAACGCTATATATACGTCAGGTCGGCTACTTCTGGGACTGCCCTCGTATTCTTAATAGACTATGGTACTGAATTTAAGAATATCTCCAATTTTGAGGTTGTTAAGCTTGAAAGTTGAACACATGTTTGTATAGCTTTATGTGATGATTACTTTCCAAAGTATCAAACATTGTATATAAACCATTTTTCTAGACAAATTTTTTTTTACGCTTTTTAAGCTTAAAAGATTAGAACCATCCATTGGTTTTTAGATTATGCATTTATTATTAAGACAGTATTTTGTTTGCAACAAAGTATGCACATTTTATATATTAAGATTTATGGCTAAGCCAGTAGAATTATATAAAACATAACTAGTTTTGTGAAATAGTTGTGGAGATTAAGCACGAATATTTTCTTAAAAATTGGACCACACTTGTTGATGTACAAGGAATAATTTGAATATTGATCTGCTCTCCGCTCGTTTCAACACCGTAATGCTTAATAAGGTAGATAGTACTTCAATATCTGTAGAATCGAAAGCCGGTCTCCCAGGTAACAAATGAGAGTGCCATTCAGTACACTGCACAAAGCTGTTTGAAATAAATTTATAAACACGTTAACAGCGTTTCGACCGCAGCCCTGGGTTCCAAAGTGGTTTTATTCAGCTTCTAATGGTAATATGCTAAAAACACAAAAAATCTGTTACATTCACATAACTTTCTCTACTTGCTATCATTTATTTTCTCTTAGCTGCTACAAACTATTCTTATTCAAGCCTATTACTTTCTCTACTACGTATAGTAAGTAGGGGAAGTATTGTATTCCACCCAAAAATTCGATACCGAGATTTCACCGGAACTATATGTTTTGAGACCCCCTGAATCCAAAAAGAGCATTTTTGGAAACATGTCCGTGTGTGTGTCTGTCTGTGTGTCTGTGTGTGTGTGTCTGTGTGTCTGTGAACAGCATAACTCAGAAACGAACAGTGGGATAAACACCAAACTTGGTATTTAGGTTCAGTATCTTCCAGAGATGCGACACGAAGGTTTTCAAGAAAATCCCCCCACCCCAGACTACCCTTTACATGGAACATTTTTCGAAAATTTTAATTTTCTCAAAAACGGCTCTAACGATTTTGATTAAACTATCATATGTTTAAGATATTGTCATGACAAATAAAATGTATATCTCGAATTTTCTGGGAATGTCTCCAAAAGTGTTCTTCATTATGAACGACTTTTTCATAACTGGTAAACCATAAGAGATAGACAAAAGTTTACTACACGAAAAATGTAGATCGCGTTAAAATACACAATCTATGTCATATACATTTCTTTTGTTGAGTGAACCGTTTGCGAGATATTGCTTGTTATTACCTTAAATTTTCCAATACTTATACTTTTTCTCAAATTCGTTATTCATTTTTACTTTCTCTACTACGTATAGTAAGTAGGGGAAGTATTGCATTCCACCCAAAAATTCGATACCGAGATTTCACCGGAAATACATGTTTTGAGATCTCCTGAATCCAAAAAAAGCATTTTTGGAAACATGTCCGTGTGTGTGTCTGTGTGTCTGTGTGTGTGTGTGTCTGTGTGTGTGTCTGTGAACAGCATAACTCAAAAACGAACAGTCGGATAAACACCAAACTTGGTATTTAGGTTCAGTATCTTCCAGAGATGCGACACGAAGGTTTTCAAGAAAATCCCCCCACCCCAGACTACCCTTTACATGGAAGATTTTTCGAAAATTGTAATTTTCTCAAAAATGGCTCTAACGATTTTGATTAAAATATCATATGTTTAAGATATTGTCATGACAAATAAAATGTATATCTCGAATTTTCTGGGAATGTCTCCAAAAGTGTTCTTCATTATGAACGACTTTTTCATAACTGGTAAATCATAAGAGATAGACAAAAGTTTACTACACGAAAAATGTAGATCGCGTTAAAATACACAATTTATGTCGTATACATTTCTTTTGTTGAGTGAACCGTTTGCGAGATATTGCTTGTTATTACCTTAAATTTTCCAATACTTATACTTTTTCTCAAATTCGTTATTCATTTTTTTTATGTCGTGGACATGCAAAGAGAATGGAATGCGCCACATAGCAACCAGCGTTAAAATATTTGACTATCGCTTAAAACCTACCATATTCCCCTTGCATCTACAAGAAAATTATCAATAAGATTGACATCTCGATATCTCGATTAACATGAAGCATATGGAGATTAAGCGTTTGTAAAAGTAGTTTGTACAAGAGTAGAGAAAGTCACGTGAGTGTAACACATCAGATTTTTTTTCTATATGCTTCACGTTAATCGAGATAAACATTTACAGATATAGTTTCATTATACATTTCGTTGCAGGTGCGTACAAAAGTGATAGAGAAAACCGATTCGATAGTCAGGTGTTTAAAAACAAGCTCGCCATGTCTTTAAAATTCCATACTCTTTCCGTGACATCGCAAGAAACAACACTTTAAAAATTACAGAGTATTGGACAATTCAAACCTATATTAACGGATATCTCGGAAATGGCCGATGCCACGAATTAAGTTATTTTAAATAAATTTTGTGTTTTAAGGAGATCTACACTTTTCTATTAGTACGTTTCTGTCTGTTTCTTAACTTTTAACAGTTATACAAAATTATAAAAAATTCCTTTTGAATTAATTGAACTACACAGTTTATTCCTTGAAAATTCAAGATATATCTACGTTTTAATTGTCATGTAAATATCTTAAAAATGTGGTATTTTAAGTTAAATTAAATTGAGTTTTATTTAGCACACTCTTTAACTGCTGTGGTTCTTAGCGTCTCATTTTGTTTTGAGCGTAAAATATTGGTAATTTTGCTCAGATGTACTTTTATCGCACTTGAGGTTCTTTTACGTGCCGTAAATCTACGACACGAGACCACCGACTTTACTTTCCTTCCGAAGGAAGCCATTTTAAGGATTTTTACTCCCGAATAACCATGGTAATCACTACACCACGGAGGACGACTGGTATTTTAATCAAAATCGTTGGAGCCATTACTGAGAGAATAATTTTGAAAAATGTTCTATGTAGGTATAGAGTAAATTTGGCTAGGGGGATTTTCGTGTCGTATATATAGAAGATAATGAACTTTAATACCAAGTTTGGTATTTATCGGGCATTTCTTTTTGAGTTATGCTGTTCACAGACGCGGGCACACGGACACACAAGCGAACCTTTTTCTAAGAAGGCTCATTTTGTATTCAGAGGCTTCAAACCCGCATTTCCGTTAAAGTTTCGATTCTGAATATCTGGGTGGAATACGATACTTTCTCTACTTACTATGTGCAAGTGGTAGAGAAACTAATAAGAAATGACTGTATCAAAGATTTATTCTAAATGTTTCCAAGGCAGAGTCTTCAAGTGTTGCCATCAAAGATGAGTTTGGCAACAGTGTACAAATTAAGTGTTCCTTCCTGTGATATAAAACACCGCCTCGTTGTTAATATTCCAGAAAAGTCGGTGATCGGATAGAGGGGGAGAGGGCGGTCCATTTATTCCTAAATTAAAGGGAGAACTTGCCCGCTGATCGAGCAGTTAATCAATGATGCTGCCTACCTTCCTGCCATCTTCTGACGTGAGTGTTGCCATGGTTTCTTAAGGTCTTTCCTCGTTTGTTTCGTTCCAAGTGGAATGTTAACATTTATTGGTCTGCTCTAAGCCAAGAGACAGAATGATCTGACGAGGTTTGGCTCAAATTCTGTAGTGATGTAATAATATTTTTGCACGATTGTGTGTTTTCTACCTGTTTCCGATGATATTTACACAGAAGGAAATTTAGAATTCCAATGCTTCAGTTCCTTTCTTAGGAAACCCATGTCTATCAACATAAATTTGGCTGTAATAAACACAATATACATTGGAAAGTACCTACTCGTAAAACACAATGCCATTGCCCATGACTCCTAATATCTGCGTCTTCATTACCCACGTCTCAGACTGCAAATTCTTCTTGAAATACTGCATACCTATTCTCATCCATCTTATTATTTTAAAGCATTCCGCTTTGAGACAAAGCAACAACCATGAAAGGATTGACTTAAAACTTCCAAGCTATCATATTAGCTATTGAATTGGCAGCATTGCGTTATCGGAAATCCGAGGCGACGATGACAAGTAAATTAGAACCGAGCGGGATGGCTCAGGCGGTAAAGTCAGTAATCCGCATTCGAGAGGTTCCGGGTTCAATCCCCGGCGACCGCCGACTCTTACCCGTGGTTTTTTCGAGGATTTCCTTCCATTTCGTTCCGGTAATCATTTCATTCATCATTCACCCCGTTTGGTCTATTTCAGGGTTGGAAATGTCGGCGATGGTGTTTTGGTACAGCGTTGTAGGGGAAAAGGATGCTCTCTGTCGACTTTGTCCGTCGCTCGGCCTTCGGTTGGTTGCCGGGGTATAAGCACCGCTCCTTGGGAGGTGTCGGGCCCTATGTGGGAGGGTCTGCCTTTCGATTGTCGGGGCGTCTGTATCTGGAAAAGAATGCACAAAACTGCAAAGAATGCAAAATACTGCACAAAAGAATGTGGAACTCTTTAAAACGCAATTAATTTCAAGTAACGCTTTTCGGAGCTTGGCATCAGTCACTTTCCAAATATCCGTTATTATTGGTTTGAATTTTTCAATAACTTTTTGTTTTCACTTTTTACAGTGCTGTTGCTATTCAGTTGGTTCTCGCAATGTCATAGAAAGAGTATGGAATTCAAGGTCAACACATAAGGCGCCGCTTTTAAACATCTGACTACCGCTTCGCTTTCCCGTATCCCCTTGTTGTGTACCTCCATCGAAATGTGTAACTGCTTCTACAAAGTTTATTTCGATTAACGTGAAGTAAATAAAAAAATAACCTATAGTTTGTAAAACGATAATGCGTAGAAAAGTCATGTAAATATAGCAGGTAAGATCTTTCACTCTCTCTACCGCCTACATACATATAGTAGGTATAGGAAATATTTTATTTCACCCAGAATAACAGATATTGAGGTTTCACCCGAAATACGCATTTTGAGGTCCTCTCAATTGCCTAACAAAAGTATTTTTAGAAAAAGCTCTGTGTTTTTGTGTGTCAATAGGATAGAAAGAGAGAAAGAGAGAGTGAAAGTGAGAGCAAGACAGAGAGATAGACAGAACAGGCTACCTGAAAAACTAAGATTCCAATAATTTCCAACCTTGATATTTAAATTGAACATATTCTAGGAATGCGGCACGAAGATTTTCAAGAAAATTACCTCTTCACAAACTAAAATTTAAGCGGAAAAATTTTCGTTAATGTTTGCTTTTTCAAAAAGTGTTCTAACATTTCGATTAATATTTCATATGTTTAATATTTTGTGATAAGAAATAAAATGTTTAGCTTGAATTTTCTGCGAATGGCTTATGAATTCAGTATGGTTTCATTGAACTTTGTATAATTTTGCACAACTAGAAAAGCTTGAACTATAGAATGGTTGTCTTTTATTTTGCTGTGTCTTCTGATTTCAAAGTGGCTGAATCGTGACCATATATGCGTATTGCTAGCAATGATACATCCGCATTTAATGTGAAGTTACAAAAACTACTTCCAAATCCATGGCATTCTCAAAAAAAAAATAAGGTTAAAACCATCTTTGCAAGTTCATTTATGACTATGTTTTAGTCATTTAGGAATAGAAATTGGAAGCCGACCATGAATTAGAGCATGCCTGTCGAGAGGAACAGCACTTTTCAATGACAAAATAATGATAAAAAAAGTTCATTGTTTTCAGAGACTATTCTATACATACAAACCTACACAAAGATTTTTCTGGCTATAATATTAGTATGAGAAGAAGTAATATGAAGATTTTCCTCAAATATGCACGATTTACAAAATATATAATGGGATACGAACAATTTAAAAGAGAAACTAAATTCTTCATTTCGCGAATCGTAAAAATCGTTGTTCTTATAACACTAGTAGTATAAAATTTCATGTTTTGACTGTTTCTAGATTCAAGAAATGACTACTTCAAGTTATATCTGCAACTGTTGTTGATGCGCTCTGGAGAGAACATAGAGTTTCGATCGATCATGTTTTTCATCAACTTGACATCCACAATGTCATGCCAGGGAAGTCAGCTTTTCCGCAACCAATTTAACCTACCCATCTCTTTTGCTGTTTTTGCAGCCTATGGGTGCTACTCATATCACAGCCATAACCTTTTGTTTGTATTATTATAGACGTGGAATATAGTCATGCCTTTAGTTAAATTTTTATTCTTTATGTTTCTATTTCTTAATGTGCATTTAATTCGAACATCATGTTCATTTTCACATTAACATACCAGGCGAAACTAGTTAGATTATCACCTTACCACTTTTAGATGTATCATATGATCTATGATGCCCTGATTTGCATTTATTAGGAACCAAAGAAACCAAGCGGCAGTAACGTGAGCGACTGGCGTTTGGGAGGTCCCGGATTCAGACTCTAGGGGCCGATTAACCTGACCGCAGATTTTGTCGCGGTTTTCTTCGGTCGCTAGGCGAATGCTGGGTTCGATAATCTGATCCGCGTACTTTTCTATCATCCCTTTCATCGCTACATTTTATTTAATTTCCTTTCCATCACTGTCATTCTAGGCATTGAGCTCATTACCCATCCTGGTTCTACTATGATAGAGTTTGCTTGCTTCTCGACACAATTACAGAGGTGCAAGTCCTGCAAAGAGGAAGATAATCCTTTAAAGAAGAAGAAGAAACCAAAAAGCACTCCTTATTTACCATGCGCCTTCAATTTGCGATTCAAAGTTATCCGCCATTTCTAAAAGTAATCGATGTCAATGAATTTTCGTGAGTCGACTTCTGTCGATCTGGTATTTATTTGAAAATAAAGCTGGTCATGGAACAGGTATTCATATACTTTATTTTTAAGGTTGGTAGTGTCAGCCATTTTGATACTGAACCAGCTCTTAATGAATAAATTAGCGAGAAATTTTATACTAATAAACCTTGAATCTGTAATATCAACATCAAGAAAGAAGACCTTAAGGTTATTTCTAAAATAAGATTACTAGTACCTTATACGCCAGATTTTCGATATAAATTAGTCAATAACACTAGTCTGCATGATATCAGATGACTGTAAACTAATAAGTGATTCTGACTCACTTTTTTATGCTGATTTCAGAACTGCTTTTAGCTTTTGTTCTATCACGTACAGTTTTTTCACAATTTCACTTCAAAAATACAGAGATATAAAGATATTGCTTCACCACTACACATAAAATTGGGTTTGATGAAGCAATTTGTAAGGGCTCTACCACAGGATGGACACTGCTTCAAGTACCTTTCCAAGAAATTTCCCTTCATTACACAAGACAAATTAAAGGCTGGAATTTTTGTTGGTCCTCAAATAAAGAAATTGATGAAGGATGCAGATTTTGAGAAGACAATGAATGAGAGAGAAATAGAAGCATGGACCGTCTTCCGATCAGTTACTGAAAACTTCTTAGGCAATAACAAAGATCCTAATTACAAGCCCATTGTCGAAACAATGTTGGAAAATTTCAAGAAAATGGGTTGTATCATGAGAGTAAAGGTGCATTTTCTGCATTCACATATAGACTGCATTCCAGAAAATCTGGGACATTATAGTAAAGAGCAGGGTGAACGTTTTCATCAAGATATTAAGGAAATGGAGAGGAGGTACCAGGGGAGATGGAATGAAACTATGATGGCCGACTACTGTTGGATGTTGAGGAGGGACAGTCATCTTCAAGGATCTGCAAGGAAGTCAAAGAAGAGAAAGTTTGAAAAAAATTAAATGAGACACTTTGGCTCCTTGTTTGTTAAAATGTAGTCATGAAATAAATTAAGTGAGTTTTTGAGAGTATTCTTAAAATGTTTCTTGAATAAAAACTTACCTTGTGTGAAATGGCATTTGAATACTTTTCTACGCTCATTAGTAAAATTGTCAAAACATTACTTATTTTGTGTAAAATCTATCGTGATGGGAAAAAACGGATGTTATTTCTGGAATCAGCATAAAAACTTCATTCAAGAACACATACTTTTAAGAAATCATCTGACAAAAAGTTTGAAAATACAGGCTAGTGTAATAAATAAATGTGTGGCAATCTTGGTAATATAGAACACATTTTGTTTGGATGTTCTTTTAATGAACAAGAGAATAAAAAATTGTTACTAGAATTATACAAATTAGGTTTTTCTGGATTCATTAAGATTACTAATATAATACATTATGATCCAATTAAGGTATTTAAAAAAAATCATAACCCATATCCGTAAATGCAAAATTAAATTATAAGTTAGGATTACTTAGCAACTTTAGATTTTGAGAATATTAAATTATTATTACAGGTGGGATAATTAGACTCAAAGAAGATGTAGTGTCTTGAGAATGTCTTAAAATATGAAGCAAAGAAAGAATAAATTAGTGGATAACATTATTTAATTAATTATCATTGATTGTGTGTGTATGCGTAACAGAATATTCGAAATAGAAAATACCTACTCGTATCTCTTTTTCTAGTTTTTATAAATCACTCATGGCCCTTATATTGCAATACATTTATGATTATTTTGTGTGTTCCCTAATGGGTTAACATTGCATGTTTGTGCAGGAGAGCGACGAGTTGAAGAGACCAGACTTAATCACCGGAGGACGGTACCTCGACGCGGAGAGGATGTCGAGGATCACCGACCGCCTAGCACGAGTAACGCCGATGACGAGGAGGACATTGAGGTGGACGTGGAGGAGTGCTCGGACAGCGAGAGTGGCGTGGCCACGGTGCTGCAGGAGTCGGGTTCCGAACACGAGGATCGCGATGGTGACTCTCCGGACCCGGCCGACGAGAAGGCCGGAGCGGCCGCCAAGGTGAAGATACGGTGTAACTGTGAGGAACTCCTACAGGCAGAGTGTCACCTCGAGACAAAGGAACTCTGGGACAAGTTCCACGACCTCGGCACCGAGATGATCATCACCAAGACTGGAAGGTAATGTGCCCTTTAAATGCCATGTCCATTCTAAGAAATGCTTCAAAGTGTGTTCGTTAACTTTGTTAATTAACACAGAGTATTCTCTGCTAAACTTTATAATTTCTACAAACTTCAATCAACTATTTATCGCTGATTTTTTTCAGCATAATTACAGCAGAGAATTCTTTTTCATTGTTAAGATGCATACATTAAAGAAAATATTTTTGTCATGACTTTCTGTAGCTACTATCGTTATATAGCCCACCTCCGTGGTGTGGGAGAAGCGTGTGTGACTCACATTCAAGAGGTGCCGAGTTGGAATTTCAGTTAGAGTTACCTGGAAAGGCTTTTTCCGGGGTTATCCCCGAGCCCATTTTAGCCTCCGGCCAGCGCAGCATACTCACAAGAGTATATCAGCAGGATGCAACTTCACAAGAAGTAAGTTCTACGCCAACCTACACCTTCCATACAATCACCTTTCCAACTCTTACCTAAACCCACGCCATTTTTCACTAGTGTTGCAGTCAGGTTTCATGGCTGCAACCTAGTAACCACCTATCCCGCTCCAGCCCATAGGGCGGAGACATCCATCTTTCACTTACTAACGCGGGTGCTATGCGGGACCGCAAAAAGCCACGTCATTCCACTTTTACCTTCTTCCTTTTTCCACCGGTGGAGGAGTTTTTAGTGGGTATGCCGACTATTGGTGAGTCCCACACTCTCAGTCCCGACTCCCTTCGGGGCTGGGGTCAGTGATTAAATCATTTTCTCCTCCACTTGAAAAAAAAAAGAAAAAAAGCCTCATTTTAACCATTTCTTGAATTCACTATCCGTTATGACATAGTACTATTTATGTGAACGTACCACATTATACCTTTTTTACTTTCTCTACTACGTATAGTAAGTAGGGGAAGTATTGTATTCCACTCAAAAATTCAATACCGAGATTTCACCGGAAATACATGTTTTGAGACCCCCTGAATCAAAAAAAAAAGCATTTTTGGAAACGTGTCCGTGTGTGTGTCTGTGACCAGCATAACTCAGAAACGAATAGTCGGATAAACACCAAACTTGGTATTTAGGTTCAGTATGTTCCCGAGATGCGAAACGAAGATTTTCAAGAACCCCCCACCCCAGATTACCCTTTACACGGAACATTTTTCGAACATTTTAATTTTCTCAAAAATGGCTCTAACGATTTTGATTAAAATATCATATGTTTAAGATATTTTCATGACAAATGAAAATGACAAATGAATTTTCTGGGAATGTCTCCAAAAATATTCTTCATTGTGAACGACTTTTACATAGCTGGTAAACCATAAGAGATAGACAAAATTTTACTACACAAAAAATGTAGATCGCGTTAAAATACACAATTTATGACATGTACAGTTTTTTTGTTGAGTGAACCATTTTCGAGATATTGCTTGTTATTCCATTAAATTTTGCAATACTTATACTTTTTCTCAAATTGGTTATTCATTTTTTTTGTCCTAGTAATGCAAAGAGAATGGAATACTCCACATAGCAACCAGCTCTTAAAATATTTGACTATCGCTTAAAGCCTACCAATTCCCCTTGCACCTACAAGAAAATTAGCAATAAGATTAACATCTCGATTAACATGAAGCATATGGGGAATAAGCATTTGTAAAAATAGCTTCTACAAGAGTAGAGAAAGTCATGTGAGTGTAACACATCAGATTTTTCCTTTTTCTTGGGGTCATGCAAATAGCATGGAATTTCAAAGCCATTACATAGCGTTCAACTATCGCTTTATTTACTGTATCGTACAACGAAATGTGTTTAACGTGAATTGAGAGAGATTAACAAGAACTTGTTAGAACAATCAGGTTTTGTATGAATACTTTATAGAAGAGCGAGTAGAGAAAGTGATGTAAATGTAACACATTAGATGTTTACTTTCTCTACCACACACCTAGTAGGTAGAGAAGGTATTGTATTCCACCCTAAATTTGGATACCAGGATTTCATTAGCTGAGAACCAGCACACCACGGAAGACGACGGCCGCGCGCGCGTGTCTGTGTGTATATATATATGTTTGTGAACAGCATAACTCAAATACGAAATGTCGGATAAATACTAAACTTGGTATTTTAATTTCAGTACCTTCCAAAGATGCGAGAGGAAGGAATTTAAATCTCCCACGGTAAACTATCATTTACATGGAGAGCTATTTTCGAATTTTTTACTTTCTCTACTACATATAGTAAGTAGGGGAAGTATTGTATTCCACCCAAAAATTCGATACCGAGATTTCACCGGAACTATATGTTTTGAGACCCCCTGAATCCAAAAAGAGCATTTGTGGAAACATGTCCTGTGTGTGTGTCTGTCTGTGTGTCTGTGTGTGTGTCTGTGTGTCTGTGAACAGCATAACTCAGAAACGAACAGTGGGATAAACACCAAACTTGGTATTTAGGTTCAGTATCTTCCAGAGATGCGACACGAAGGTTTTCAAGAAAATCCCCCCACCCCAGACTACCCTTTACATGGAACATTTTTCGAAAATTTTAATTTTCTCAAAAATGGCTCTAACGATTTTGATTAAAATATCATATTTAAGGTATTTTTATGACAAATGAAATGTATATCTCGAATTTTCTGGGAATGTCTCCAAAAGTGTTCTTCATTGTGAACGACTTTTGCATAACTGGTAAACCATAAGAGATAGACAAAATTTTACTGCACAAAAAATGTAGATCGCGTTACAATACACAATTTATGTCATATACATTTTTTTGTTGAGTGAACCGTTTTCGAGATATTGCTTGTTATTTCCTTAAATTTTCCAATACTTACACTTTTTCTCAAATTCGTTATTCATTTTTTTTATGTCCTGGACATGCAAAGAGAATGGAATGCGCCACATAGCAACCAGCGCTTAAATATTTGACTCTCGCTTAAAACCTACCATATTCCCCTTGCATCTACAAGAAAATTAGCAATAAGATTGACATCTCGATATCTCGATTAACATGAAGCATATGGAGAATAAACGTTTGTAATAATAGCTTGTATAAGAGTAGAGAAAGTCATGTGAGTGTAACACATAAGATTTTTTTAAAATGGCACTAACGATTTTGATTTAAATAACCATATATTAAGGATATTTACATGACAAATAAAATGTTTGTCTTGGATTTTCTGGAAGTAACTTGTGAAATCCTCTTGATTCCAAAGGAAATTTACATAAATTTGCATAGCTGGTAAACGCTAAACGATAGACGAAAACGTACTAACAAAAAAGTAGATCTCTTTAACACACACAATTTATTTAAAGTAACTTTTTTATGGCATCAGGCATTTTCGACATATCCGCTTTTAATATTTCGAATTTTTTAATACCTATCCATTCTTTAAAGTCTTGTCGATCTTCAGTTGTTTCTCGGGTGTCATGGAAACAGCATGGAGTGTTAAGGCCAGCATATATCGTCCAGTTATAAAACATTTCACCATCACTATTTCCTGTGAATATATCTATAACGAAATGTGTAAGGAGATATTTTTGCAACTGTCTATATCGATTCAAATGAAGTCGATAGGAAAATAAACTTTGTTAAGATTAATTTATATACCCACTAGCAAGCGATAGAGTTTAGAGACAGTCATGTGAATGTAAGACATCAGATTTTTAATCTTAATTCCCCGAATGCAGCCCTAGCGATAGTACTAACACAAGTTTTTACACTCGTACATTCTGTTGCGGGATGATGGCCACGGCAAGAGAGCAAGATGTATATTGACGCGCATGGCTTGTGTTACCGCACGAAGATTTACCGTGCCCAACATATGCCATACTGCGGCTAATTTCCAATTCTCCACGATTGCGACGACATGCTTCCTGTTACGACTTCATTAACCCCATCCACCATATGTTGCTGTATGACCGCACGCCACCAA
The DNA here is from genome assembly GCA_030765065.1 of Deroplatys truncata. NCBI lineage: Eukaryota > Metazoa > Arthropoda > Insecta > Mantodea > Mantidae > Deroplatys > Deroplatys truncata. The sequence goes on along the minus strand of CM060982.1, from coordinate 84,997,262 downwards.
CATTCCACATGCAAATGTACACCTCAAGATTTCAAAACCACCATCTCTACCCATTCTTACAAAACGCTGCTTAACCAAACGGCGGAGAAAAATATCTGTGTTACATTCACATGGCTTTCTCTACCCTCTATCGCTTACTTTTGGATATAAAAATTATTCTTACGAAAGTTTATTTTCCTACTTACTTCGTTTTAATCCAGATAAACCTTTCGGGAAATAGTTGCATTACACATTTCGTTATAGATACAAAGGGAACAGCGACAGTCAAATGTTATTTGAATGTGACATCAGAAAGAACTGGATGCTATACGCGGGCCTTAGAATTACATACGCTTTCTATTACATCCCCAGAAAAAATTGAAAATCGACAGGACTAAATAATGGCTGAGTATTAAACAATTCGAACCATTAATAACGATATCTCGGGTATGGCTGATGCTACAAAAAGGTTATTTGAAATAAATTCTGTGGTTTAAAAAAATCTAAATTTTTTGTGTGCCACGTGTGCTGCGCTTAGCGTTTACCAGTTGTACCTACAAGGTTCTCAGTTTCTCAAGACTATTCCCAGAAAATTCAAGATATGCGAGATATCTTTAATATATGGTATTTTAATCAAAATCGTTGTAGCCATTTTTTAGAAAATAAAAAATTTTCAAAAATGCTTTATGTAAAGAGTAGTTTGGAGTGGGAGGATTTTCTTGAAGACCTTCAGTTTGCATCTATGGACGATACTTAACTTAAATACCAAGTTTGAGATTTATCTGAGGTTTCGTTTTTGAGTTATGCTGTTCAGAAACAGACACACACAAGGATATTTTCCTAAAAGTGACTGTTTTGGATTTAGGACTCCTTAAAATATGTATTTCGATGAAATCTCGGTGTCTAAATTTTAGCTGGGATGCAATACCTTCTCTACCTACTATGTACGTGGTAGATAAAGTAAAAAAGGAAAAATAAGAAGAAAGAATGAACGAAAAAAATTACGAGATGCTCAAATTCGCGCTGGCAACTATACAATTAATTCACATTCCATGAAACATTCTGCCGCTATAATAACTGTTAACTGTTTGCACATCGATGCAGAGGCCCACTGTTAGTTTATTATTGGTGTTAGTCAGTGTGGTTTGTTTGTATTTAAGAGTCAGCGAAAAGAGCGTGTGTTGTAAAAAGTACTGAACAGAATTAGAGTTACGAAAGACTACAAATACGTATTCAAATTTTAACGGAAAATATTGAATTACGGCACTATCAGTAACATAAAACTTTTTGTTGTAGATTTCCTTGCATTTTGTGGAACAAAGCAGTGAATCCACATCAACACATATTGCTTACTTATCAAAGATGGCGTGATATAGCTGCTCGAAGGTTTGCGAGCAGAAAGTTCAGAAAAAATTACTGACTTTATGAAATAGCCTTAGTAAATACTGTATACAGTAGTAGTATTTTTATTAAACATTATTATATGCATTTTGAATACATTTATTTTCTTCCTTTCTCTACTTACTATTGGCTCGGCCCCCTTTAGTTGGGTTAGGTTGGATTCTACTATATTTAAGTTCAGCGTCTTCCATAGATGCGATACAAATACTTTCAAGAAAATCCTACTTCACCAAATTATTCTTTACATGAAGGTTTTTCTTATATTTTATTTAAGTACTCAATACATGGCTTTAAAGATGCCATATGTTTAAGATAGATATATGATTCATAAAACTCACATCATAAATATTCTGCGAAATGTTTGTGAAATCTTTATTCTGAATGAATTTTATAAGTATAACTGGCAAACTATGAGCTATAGATAAAACCATACTTCACGTAAAATATACTATATCTGTAAAAACAGACAATTAATATAAACTAATTATTTTATTAACTTTTTCTAGCATTAAAAATTTCGGAGATAATCGTTGTTGTTGGTTTGAAGTTTCTAATACTTTAAAATTTTAGAAATGTTTGGTTACCATCCCTTTTTTTTCTCGAGAAGTCATGTAAAGACTGTGGAATTTCAAAACCGGCATATAGCGACCTGACCTGATTTTTAAGCATTTGACTCTCACTTCTATCTCCTGTGTCCCACATGTGCCATTGTAATGAAACCATTTTTGTAAAGATTTATCTTAACATGAACTTTTGTAACACTAATTTGGATACAGAAAAACATTGTGACTCATCAGAGCTTCTTAAATCGTAATGCATGTACAAGATAAAAAGAATAATCTAAGTTATTCTGATCTCAATCCTGAAATAGTAAAAGTACCTAAATATACATTTATCTGTTCCTATTCTTGACAACTGATAATCGATTTTACAAGTTCTAAAATCTCTACAAAACTGATATCACCAAGCAAAGCTCGAGCATCTCGAGGATATTATTATTACTATTAATTATTATTAAGTTCAAACAATATGTTCGGACAATTCACAAAAAGTTGAGAAATAAAACAAGACGGACAGTAGAATAAAATTGTATAAAACAATAGGTAAAACCTATATTAATGTATGGATCTGAGACATGAATACATACCATAAAGGTTAAGGATAAATTACAAACAGTAGAGATTACATTTTTAAGAAAAACGAAAGGATGCACTTTATTGTATTACATAAATAATGAAATAATTAGAGAATAATAATTAACAGTAAATGAAATACATGAAGATATAATACAATGCAGGTGTGAATACTTACATCGTCTAGAAAGATTTCAAATACAAATCTAAATATTACAGAATTGCTGATAAAATAGATGTAGGCAGACCATGTGGAATATGGAAGGATTACTATGAAGCCGAAACAGACAAAGATATCTAAATCATGCAATTATTGTTATTATTATTATTATTATTATTATTATTATTATGCTCCATCGAACAATAAACTTTGAAACTTGGACAATAAATAAACAACAAACAAAGATAATTATTAGAGATGGATTTTTGTTGGAGCGCTTCTCGAATGTCAAGAAGCTATAAGATTAGAAATGCAAAAATTCGGGAAGTAATGGATATAAGAAAGAACGTATTGGAAATAATAAAAGAGAGAAGATTAAAATGGTTCGGCCATATGAAAGGAATGGGAAACGAATGAGTAGTAAGAATGGTGCTAGAATGGGAAGCTGAAGAAAACAGAGGACGGGGAAGACCAAGAGAACAATGGATAGATGGGGTCCGAAGAAACATGGCGTCTAGAGGACTAACAGATGAAGATGCAGAGGATAGGGAAATAAAATTATGAATGGGTAGTAGGAAAACTACCTAAATAAAAATAAAAATTATTATTATTACTTTTATGGCAGAACAGGTCATTAAACCAGCCACCGTAATACATCCACGCATTGCCTTTTTCGATTCGCCGTTCCTGAGTCAAGTGAAGAGGCGGAATACAAGTGGCTCTGAAATCAAGGAAAAAAGAACTGCTGTTTGAACAAAGTTGGCAGAAAGCCAGTTCCTAGAAAAAGTGGACTAACAAACTTGGTGAAGTAATATTTTATTAGCCATGACAAGTTCAGCTCGGTGTAGATAAAAGCCATAAACATAATTACACATATTTGCCTGAACAGGCCATCGTCACGCCGTAAAAATTTTCTCAAGCCTTCATGATAACCTCGCCTGTCATGGCGGGGTTTTATCAGTCAGAGTGTATATATCTGTTACACGGTTACACCATTCGTTGTGACCACTGACTCGGAACTTCGCTTCTTCTTCGAGTCTCTTAGGTGTCTGAATGAGAGCTTCATGATTCTCTTTGAGTTGGACAAGAAGCAATCTGTAGAATGGCTGAGAAAAACTCTCCGCCACTTGGGGATTGTCAGGCTGGGTCATATTTCGTCTTTTGGGCTACTTAAAAGGAACGTTGCGACCTACGAGCATTACCTACTTTATCGATACTAAGTATGGGGAAGTATTGCATTGTACCAAAAAATTCAGTATGCAGATTTTCCCGGAAATACACTTTTTGACGCTCCTTAATGCTAAAAACATTTATAAAAAAAGGTACGTGTACGAGGGGCACTATTTATATTTTAAGCCTTGGTAATCCTGAATGTTGTAGGTACCATCTGACGTTTCCAATGAAAAGTTTGATATTTTTTGACCATAATCTACTTCAAACATTTTGTCAATAGAGCGTCATTTCTTTTGTTTACACTAACTTGAAAATTGTGTGTAAACAAAAACATGGAATTAACTCGTGAAAATGTTGGTGCAATGATTTATTACGAATTTCGAAGGGGATTATCAAGACAAGAGTGCATCGATCAACTAACTTCCACATTTGTCGACGAAGCTTTGCCACTGTGAAACGTTGGTATAACGATTTTAATCGTGGCCGCCGTTCGCTCAATGATGAAGTTCGTGAAGGTCGCCCAAAACCAGTTGTTGTGCCAGAAAACATTGATGCTGTGCAAAAACTAATAATGAAAGATCGTCATGCGACATATTGTGAGATTGAGGCTACCCTAGGCATTAGATCCACTAGGATATATAAAATATTGCATGATTATTTAGCCGTGAAAAAGGTTTGCTCTCATTGGATCCCACATAATTTGACGCAATCTCAAAAAGATGCTCGTTTCGATTGGTGTACAAAAATGCTCAAGAAATACAATGGCGGTGCCTCAAAAGACGTAGGATATAAGATTGTAACAGGTGACGAATCATGGATGCGTATGAGCCGGAACGTAAACAGCAGTCGACTGTATGGGTGTTTCAAGATGAAGCAAATCCAACTAAAGTTGTTCGCACTCGAAGCGCTTCGAAGCAAATGATCGCCTGCTTTTTCAGCAAAACTGGCCATGTTGCAACAGTGCCTTTAGAGGAACGTAAACCGCTCAATGCCGAATGGTACACAACCATTTGTTTGCCGAAGTCTTCGGTGAAGTAAGAAAAACCAACAATAACCGTAGGATCGTTCATCAAGACAATGCGAGCGCACACACATTTCGTCTAGTAATAGAATATTTGAAGGATCAAAAATAGAATTGATGGGTCATCCGCCATACAGTCCTGATTTGACACCGAATGACTTCTTTTTGTTCCCGAACATCAAGAATAAATTGCGTGGACAACGATTTTCGTTGGCAGAAGAAGCCGTTGATGCCTTCAAAAACCATGTTTTGGAGGTGTCTCAAGAAGACGGAATGAATGCTTTGACAAATGGTTCAAACGGATGCAAAAGTGTATTGATCATAATGGAGAATATTTTGAAAAACAATAAAGCAGTTTTCAACCAGAAATTACTTTGTTTTAATTATTAGGCTCAAAATATAATTAGTGCCCCTCGTAATATGTGTGTGTGTGTGTGTGTGTGTGTGTGTGTGTGTGTGTGTGTCTGTGTCTGTCTGTGAACAGCATAAATACGAGGGCTGATCAATAAAGAGTTAGACTGATTTCTTCCTGTGGCTTCCTTGATAGTTTCCTGTCTCTACCATGAATATTTGAAAAAGAGTGGGGCTTCATGTATTATGTCCATAGGCACCAGCACTCTCGTATCGGTAGGTTGGTAGTAATACTGTATATTGTTGACCCTACTTGAATTTCGCATACCAGAAAATGTCGGTGACACGAGAGCAGCAATACAGCGCAATAAAATTTTGTTTTCGTTTAAATCATACAACCTCTGAAACTTTCGAAAAGCTGAAGCAAGCTTACGGTGAAGATGCACTACCTCTTGCAACAGTGTTTAGGTGGCGAGTCCTCTGTGCTAAAGCAAGGTGAGAGTGCTGTTTGGGAATGGAATGATGTAATGGAATGATCTACCAGCATGCAGTTCTCCCTCACACTACTGTTACAGCAGCGTATTACACGTCAGCATTGACTACACTGAGGAAGCACATTGCAAGGAAACGTCCAGAACTTCATCGGAATGGGTGGCGACTTCATCACGACAACGCGCGTCCTCACGTCGCGAATCAAGTCTAGGAATTTTTGGCTAAATTCAACATTACCTGAGTACCGCATCCGCCTTATAGCCCCGCTCTTGTCCCCTGTGATTTCTTTTTATTTCCATCACTAAACGCAAAGCTCCGGGGCATACGATTTGAGACCACTGAAGCAGTGCTGAAGAAAACTGAGGCGATTCTCAAAGACCTGGCAAAGAATGGCCTGCACCATGTGTTCGAGGACTGGTAGATACGATATAAAAGGTGCATTCAAATAGGAGGGGACTGCTTTGAGAAAGATCATGTCAACATTGAAATGGAGTAATAAATACATGTGAAAAAAAATCAGTCTGTCTTTATTGATATGCCCTCGTAAAAAACGAAAAGTGGATTAAATACCAATATTGGTCTTTTAAGTTCAGCGTCTTGCAAGAAGGCAGCACGAAGATTCCTACAAATATCCTCACAGCCCAAACCATCCTTTAACATGTATATTATTGTTAATTTCTTGAAAACACCTCTAACGATTTTGATTAACATGGTATATGTGTAAAATATTTGCAGGACAAATAAAATGTATGTATTGAATTTTCTGGAAATAGCTTGTGGAAGTACTGTCCATTCTTATGAATTTTGTGTAAACCACATTGCGTGATTTAACATCACGCTGGGCCATTCCACAGTTTTTTGTGAACACACTGTTACGAAGGTACACGATTCGTCACATGGACTCTAGGGATGGCTCACTTTTTGTCCACGGGTGTACATTTTTTCTGTGGTAGGTTTTGTCTATGTTTATCATTTACCATCAACAAAAATATAAAATCATTCAGAATGGAAGCTTCACGGGCTATACTCAGAAAGTTTACGACACACATTTCTTTGTCATGCAAATATCTTAAACATATGCTATTTTAATCCGAATCGTTTGAAAACATTTTTGTGAACATAAAGAAGGAAACATTTTCGATATAAAGGATATCTTGCGATGGGGATTTTCATGAAAACCTTCACGTGGCATTCTTGGGATATGTTGAACTTAAAATACCAAGTATTGTTCGGTATTAATAATAACATAAATAAATATAAATTTTTACTTTCTCTACTACGTACAGTAAGTAGGGGAAGTATTGTATTCCACCCAAAAATTCGATACCGAGATTTCACCGAAAATACATGTTTTGAGACCCCCTGAATCCAAAAAAAGCATTTTTGGAAACATGTCCGTGTGTGTCTGTGTGTCTGTTGTGTGTGTGTCTGTCTGTGAACAGCATAACTCAGAAACGAACAGTCGGATAAACACCAAACTTGGTATTTAGGTTCAGTATCTTCCAGAGATGCGACACGAAGATTTTCAAGAAAATCCCCCCACCCCAGAATACCCCTTACATGGAACTTTTTCGAAAATTTTAATTTTCTCAAAAATGGCTCTAACGATTCTGATTAAAATATCATATATTTAAAATACTTTCATGAAAAATAAAATGTATATCTTGAATTTTCTGAGAATGTCTGCAAAGAATTCTTCATTGTGAACGACTTTTGTATAACTGGTAAACCGTAGAGATAGACAAAATTTTACTACACAAAAAATGCAGATCGCGTTAAAATACACAATTTATGTTATATACATTATACTTTTTCTCAAATGGGAATTCGTTATTTGTTTTTTTTTTATGTTCTGGTGTAGTGCACCCAAGTTTCATCTGTGGTCACAAACCGACGCAAAAAATCTTGTTCTTTTCTCCTAAAACGGGCCAAACATTCTTTCGATATTTCCATTCACATGCGTTTTTGTTCCAGCGTCAAGAGTCGCGGCACCCATCTCGAAGATAATTTTTTCATCTTTAATTCTTCAGTTAAAATGTGATATACCCTTACAGATGACATCTGGCAAGCATGAGCAATTCCACGCACTTTCAATCGGCGATCCTCAATGACCATTTTGTGCACTTTTGCAATGATTTCTGGAGTAGTGACACATATTGGCCGACCACTGCGCGGATCATCATCTAAGCTCTCCCGACCAAATTTAAATTCATTTGTCCACTTGGCAACAGTTGAATATGAAGGAGCACAGTCCCCCCAGTGTATTCTGGAAGTCGGCATGAATGTCCTGTGCTTTCATACCATTCTTTACGAAGTACTTAAACACTGCTCGAATCTCAATTTTTTCCCTCTTCGCAAGTCACTACGTGGGAACAACAACAGAGCCACGTCACCACCACAGCTTTCTTCCAAGAGCACTGACGTGGCACGTGTTTACAGACAACAGTCCAATGAATATCACGTGAAGAACTCGTTGCGCTAGTGCTGACCCGTCATGGCGATTCCGAGAACTTATCAAACCACCCTCGTAATCCACTCTTCGTATCGTTTTATTTTTCTTACTCCATAATAAATTGTAGATTGCTTGCTCATCATTACATGCATGAGGTGCTTCACAATTTCTAGGAGAATGCCGACATTTTGAGAAGTAAAGTTCGCAATGCTTTTGACTCTGGGTTTTCGGTAATTTTAACTTTATGTTACTGGATAACCTACAAAAACTTATTTTTAGGATCAGCGTCGCCGTAAGCAAAGGATGAGAATTCACTCGATGCGCATGCGCAAGCGTTACCAAGTTTACAGTTCTGTAGAGTTCAGCTCAGTAAAGCTGAAGGTGGTTGCCCTACTATGAAACTCACGAAGTTTAACCACAGCTTAAGCCTTTGTTAAGCGGCGTCAGTATCTTACTAAAGTTTCGGCTTAAGCTTAAATTGTGAAATCGACCCTAAGTAATGGAAGCACCAAGATTCTCCACCACCAAAGAAGGCAAAACATGTGAAATTGGCTGGGAAGATCATGTAATCGGTTTGCTGGAATACCAAGTGTGTGCTGCTAATGCCTTTATCATCCCATGGAAAATCTATCTCCACAACATAGTATATTAACCTTCTGGAGCACTTGAAGACCGAAATACACTAGAAAAGGCTGTATTTGGCGAAGAAGAAAATAAACTCTTCAAGACAACAGTCTTAACGTGCGTTGTTGCCATGGCCAAAATCAACGAAATGGGGTACGATTTGCTGCAACATTCTTTGACTTAGCTCCAGCAGACTTTCATCTGTTCTCTGAATTGAGAAAGTTCATTGGTGGAAATTTTGGTCCCATGGGGAATTTAAATAATCAGTTGAGGCATATTTTGCAGGCCTGGAGGAATCTTACTTCCCTGCCGGGATAAAGACAATGGATCATCACTGAACCAAGTGCGTTGAGGTCAAGGAAGACTTATGTCGTAAATAATTTAAAAAATCTGTGGCATCATTTTGTGCTTCGTTCCGAGAACTTTATTTTGTACCATTAGAATCATTACTATTAGGGTAAAACTTTAAAATTAAAACATCATCAAACAGGATATGTTACGTAAAATAAAATTTTCCTCGCCGTTGTCATTTTATCTCCATTATAGGTATTAGGTGGTTTCTGTTCTGCCAGCAGTGACATGGTATCTTCAAATCATTTTATTCTTCTTCTTCCTTCAGTACTTCTTCCTTTTCATGGAAAAAATTAATCAAATTTTGCATTAGCTATTGAATGAGGTGAGTGATAAGCGATATGCCTGTCTTATATCTTTCCTATCCTACTTCTCTCTGACGTAGCTTCTACTATTCTGTTTCTGATTGGTTATTTTGTATAGACGGGATTCCAAACGATTTGGGCTCGCGGAGACTTTCTTACAAAGAGAGAGAGAGAGAGAGAGAGAGAGAGAGAGGAAATGCAAGGTAAAGATATGCACTAATTGTTTGCCCCGTGTCCATGCAATGAAACCTTTTTAAAATGTTAGGAATTTCTTGTAATATCTCAAAACATGGCAATGCATAAAAATGTATTCAAAGCTCAATAAATCAAATTATTTGTTTTATAATAAATGTTACATTATTGGCGAAGGCAAAAATAAGTCCAAACAATAAACTCAGTTCGATTTATCATTACATCTATTTCAACTAAAATACGTAGATATTATAGTTTAAAAAGGGGTGGGTTTTATGCCCAAGCACTGCGACCTCAAAGATCTATTGCACGAATTCCCTCGCTATTCCTCGAATGTTTATTAGTCAGGCCTGCACTTTGCTCAGTCTCGTCGTCTGTCTCACGCTACGATAATATGAATTTAAAGCTGTGACCCGCTATGTTGAGAGCATATTGACGCAACCGGAAGTAGATAGCTGGGAGACATGGGCGGGTTCCAGCGAAAATGCTACTCCCTTCTTCACGTCCCTTTCACATCGCTGCCAACAAGCAACACCAACTGCCTTTCAGTCCTACTGTTTCCACAACTTAACTCCTACTTGATTGTGTAAACCCACTAACTAGCTGTGTAAGATAGCTTTAAGCTACTTCCGCTACGATGACTCCGGGATTGAGGTATAGTTGAATCTGTTAGAGGAGGCAGGAAATTTAACTTGGCAAATTTCTGAATCTAATTTATAATCTCTACTTTGCGTTTGATATTCTTTAAGTTCACATATTTATTTTATTTACCTAGAGCGGTCACGGAGATCTTATGGGTCCACAGATTATAAGTTTGGGAAACTGGCGTAGAGATTAATTATGAACCTTCTCGCTTTTCAATCCAAACCAATTTCTTCTTAAGTTATTTCCAATTGAATGACTGTTGAATGCCTTTTCCAAATCAAGAGATACCCTATACACTTGTTTATCGTCGTCCTCCGTGGACTGGTGGTACCGTGCTAGCCTCTAGTTTCCAAGGTCGCGGGTTCAAACCCGGCGGAGGGCGATGGATTTTTTCGGGCGTAAAAATCGTTAGCACGGCTTCCTTCGGAAGGGAAGTAAAGCCGGTGGTCCCGTGTCGTAGATTTACGGCACGTAAAAGAACCTCAAGCCTGATAAAGAGGCCTCTGAGCAAAATTACAGGTGTTTCACGCCCAATATAGAATGGGACGCTAAGAACCATAGTAGTTAAAGAGCGTCCATAAATAAAACTAAATTTTAAATTTTTAACACTTGTTTATCTTTCTTGTTTGCTGATGATATTCCATTTACGTGTTGAATTATTTGGGTGATCATCTAAAACAGGGACGTATATAGAATTTTATTTTGGAGGGGGGACGAAAATTACTAACGTTCATAAATTTAAAAGTTTAGAACTCTTACAACCGAGATGCAACCATAATACTCTAATACATAGTTACATAATTTCTATGGCTATTATTTCATACAGGTATACTCTTTGAGTTCTGCGGCACGAATGTTAACATATTTTGAATTTAAAATTTTAGAAACTTTTAGGAACATGTTTATTATATAAAATCAAGTTTTCTTGGAACACTAACAAACTTATCTGTGACTTTATCACGAGAAACCTGAATAGCAGGGTGAATGGACAGCAAGGAAGTCCATATGTTTCTCAAGTATGTCTTTAATTGTCTTAGTATGAAAAAAGTTATTTGTGGAAATTTGCAAAATGTTTAATATCTGAGAACATAGGCAACCAAAGGAGTCATATCTTTAAAGCTTCCCATATTGTTCAGATTGTCTTAAGAAGTTTTCCTTTTAAAATACCCTCTTTCTGAAGAAACGCATCCCTCTGAGACTGATTTCAGGTTTCCTTATCAAATTATTTCCACTCCTGTTGTGCTAGGAAAGAAGAAATTTTCGGCGATAGGACCGAAATCAAAATTTCGGAATTACTGAAGCAATGAAATTCTCTGTGTGGTATTTAAAGGAGAATATTCGAAGAAACAGTAGGTACTACCGAGGGTTCCTTCACCCTGGAGCCTGACAGCGAGGTTTACGTTAAACCTATTACCGTGTGTCAAAACGGCAAGACAGCTTGATGCCTCCCCTTGCAGCCAGCGTTGAAAATTCCAATTGTGAGTGAGTGAGTGGCAGACAGAGGTAACCTAACCCAGACGTTACGCGCTAGGAATTCCTGGACCACCGCTGGGACCTCAGCCCGCCTGGGGCAGCACGCCTTCCTTCTCATTCTGACCTTTTCGTGAAATCCTTCATTTTGGGCAAACGCTTAAGACAATGTACCTGTCGTCCTCTGTGGTGTAGTGGTTACCATGCTAGCCTCTAGTTTCCGAGGCCAGGGGTTCAAACCTGGCGGAGGGCGATGGATTTTTTTCGGGCGTAAAAATCCTTAGCATGGCTTCCTTCGGAAGGGAAGTAAATCCGGTGGTCCCGTGTCGTAGATTTACGGCACGTAAAAGAACCTCAAGCCTGATAAAGAGGCCTCTGAGCAAAATTACCGGTCTTTCACGTCCACTATGGAATGGGGCGCTAAGGACCACAGCAGTTAAAGAGCGTCCATAAATAAAACTAGTTTAAAGACAATGTACCTGTGAAGAATCTTAAAACCCATATTTTTAATTTGAGCATCTTTAAATTTTTATCACAGAATGTTAATGTAATTAAATCCTATACACAAAATTTCAAACAGCTAATTTCAATTACTTCAGAGATATTACGGTTTTGTTCTTGATTCAATCAACTTTTACTTTCTGTGCTGCTTACCTATAGTAAGTAAAGGAAGTATTTCATTTAACGAAACTAAAATAAAGGCATTTAAGGGAGCATATGCAATTCCAAGCAAAATTTGTATAAAATCTACAACATTAGATAGAACAAATGAATTTACATACCTTGGACACAAACTGTTATTTGTTGATGAAGCTGTTACAGACGACAATATATTAAAGTTCAATAAAAAAATCTGTGTTACACTCACATGACTTTCTCTACTCTTGTACAAACTATTTTTACAAACGCTTATTCTCCATGTGCTTCATGTTAATCGAGATGTTAATCTTATTGCTAATTTTCTTGTAGATGCAAGGGGAATGTGGGTAGGCTTTAAGCGATAGTCAAATATTTTAAGAGCTGGTTGCTATGTGGAGCATCCCATTCTCTTTGTATGTCCGGACATAAAAAATGAATAACGAATTTGAGAAAAAGTATAAGTATTGGAAAATTTAAGGGAATAACAAGCAATATCTCGAAAACGGTCCACTCAACAAAAGAAATCTATATGACATAAATTGTGTATTTTAACGCGATCTACATTTTTTGTGTAGTAAAATTTTGTCTATCTCTTATGGTTTACCAGTTATGCAAAAGTCCTTGACAATGAAGAATACTTTTGGAGACATTGCCAGAAAATTCGAGATATACGTTTCATTTCTCATGACAATATCTTAAACATATGATATTTTAATCAAAATCGTTAGAGCCATTTTTGAGAAAATTAAAATTTTCAAAAAATGTTCCTTGTAAAGTGTAATCTGGGGTGGGGGATTTTGGTGAAAACCTTCGTGTCGCATCTCTGGAAGATACTGAACCTAAATACCAAGTTTGATGTTTATCCGACTGCTCGTTTCTGAGTTATGCTGTTCACAGACAGACACACGGACACACACAGGGACATGTTTCCAAAAATACTTTTTTGGGATTCGGGGTGTCTCAAAACGTGTATTTCCGGTGAAATCTCGGTATCGAATTTTTGGGTAGAATACAATACTTCCCCTACTTACTATACGTAGTAGAGAAAGTAAAAAGGGTTTTTAGAAAAAAATCTGATGTGTTACACTCACATGACTTTCTCTACTCTTGTACAAATTATTTTTACAAACGCTTATTCTCCATCTACTTCTTGTTAATCGAGATAAACATTTGCAGACTCTATCTTATTGCTAATTTTCTTGTAGATGTAAGGGGAAAATATATTTACAAGGGCAATTTGGAAATACAGTAACCTTTAACCACATACATATCTCTTAATAGCTGGATGCTAGGTGCAGCACCATTCGCTTTGCCACAGATTAATATTCTTTGCATATCCAAGACAAAAAAAAATGAATAACGAATTCCCATTTGAGAAAATAAGTATTGAAAAATTTAAGGGAATAACAAGTAATATCTTGAAAATGGTTCACTCAACAAAAAAAAAGTATATGACATAAATTGTGTATTTTAACGCGATCTACATTTGTTGTATAGTAAAATTTTGTCTATCTCTTATGGTTTACCAGTTATGGAAAAGTCGTTCACAATAAAGAATACTTTTGGAGACATTCCCACGAAATTCAAGATATACATTATATTTGTCATAAAATATCTTAAACATATGATATTTTAATCAAAATCGTTAGAACCATTTTTGAGAAAATTAAAATTTTCGAAAAATCTTCCATGTAAAGGGTAATATGGGGTGGGGGGATTTTCTTGAAAACCTTCGTGTCGCATCCTTGGAAGATATTGAACCTAAATACCAAGTTTGGTGTTTATCCGACTGTTCGTTTCTGAGTTATGCTGTTCACAGACAGACAGACACACACACACACACACACATACACACACACACACGGACATGTTTCCAAAAATGCTTTTTTTGGATTCAGGGGGTCTCAAAACATGTATTTCCGTTGAAATCTCGGTATCGAATTTTTGGGTGGAATACAATACTTCCCCTACTTACTATACGTAGTAGAGAAAGTAAAAAGGTGAATGTTTCTGTTGGTCTGTGAACAACATAACTAGAAAACGGAAAGTGGGTTAAATACAAGTTCAGCATCTCAAGAATGCAACACGCACATTTTCAAGGAAATTCCCATATCCCAAACTACGCTTTATATAGAAGTGTTTGCATTATGTTTTATTTTCTCCAAAATAACTAACGATTTTTATACCACAGTTTAACACATTTGCACGACAAATAGAATGTGCATCTTGAATTTCTCTTTATTTTGGATGACTTTTGTGTAATTGGTGAATCCTAAGAGAGAGACAAAATATTACGATACAAAAAATGTACCTATATCTCGTTAAAACTTACAGTTTCTGTCAAATAACGTATTTTGTGGTGTTTATAAGATATTCTTTGTAATTAATGTGAATTTTAAAGTACGTATCTATACCTTCTTCAGGAGTTAGTCGCGTTCGTTTTTTTTTTCTTTTTTCTCATAGTCTTGCAAAGAGCATAGAATTTCAAAGTCATCACATAGTGATCCGCTTTTTAAAAAATCTGACTACCACTTATCTCGATTAACAAGAAGTGGCTAGAAGAATAAGATTCTGTAACAATAAATTGTAGAACACTGAGTAGAGAAAGTCATGTAACACATTCAGTTTTTAAATATTCATTAAAAATATCATACATATGAAACAAAAAATTAATTATAAGGAAAATAATGCTGCAATAAATATGCGAGCAAAAACGAAAAACCTGGTTACCTTCACATGATTTTCTCTACACACTATACTTCTTACTCGTATGTCTACTACAAACTATTCTTGCAAAAACTTAATTTTCTTTCTAGTGCATGTTAACTGAGAGAATTTTTTTTTCAGAATTACTTTCACTGTATATTTCACTATAGCCATAAGAGGGATACAAGAGGCTGAAATGATAGTCAAGTATTTAAAAAGCTGGTCACTGTATGCTGACTTTGAGATTCCATACTCTTCACTTGACCCCGAATAGTGACTGCATCCTTCAAAGAACATGAAGTACTATAAAGTCAAAACAAGAGCAACGAATGTCTCAGAAACTGTTATTTCCACAAACAAAGTGTAGATAAATTGTGTATTTTAAGGATACCTACAATATTTTGTTCTGCATTAAGATTTTGTGTGTCTGTATTCGTGTTTACCAGTTGCCTGTACAAAAATCATACAAAAAACAAATGCCAATAATGAAGAGCACTTCACAGCCTATTTGCAGAAAATTCAAAGCCTATATTTTATTAATCTTGCAAATAACTTAGGGATATTATATAATAAAATCCTTAGGAGTCATTTTTGAGAAAATAAAAAATCACGAAAGTGTTTCCATATCAAGGATAGCCTGGGGTAAAGTGTTTTTGTTTAAAATATTCGTGTCGCGTTTTTGGAAGATGCTGAATTTAAACATACACGCAGCTTCTTTTCTAAAAATGTTTTTGGGGGATTCAGGGACCTGGTTTGGGGTAAATCACGATATCAAATAGTTGGGTGGAATATGAAGCTGTTTTTAAAGTAAGTACCGATATTTTTTTTATAAAAAAATAACACATTATTTTACAAATACTTTATTATCATTCATTACCTTACACCCTACACTACTTCTCCACACAGTCACCGCCGTTATTCAGACTTGTAACGCGAAACCAGTTTTTGGGAAGCCTTCGTCAAAGAATGATACCGCTGTGATGAAAACTAAGTCTGCATTTCTTGTTTCACATCATCGCCGTTGAAATGTTTTCTATCAAGGAATTTCTTCAGATGAAGAAATAGATTAAAATCACTTGGTGACAAATCCGGACTGTAGGGAGGGTGGTCGAATTGTTACCAACCAAATGATGCGATCAGATCTTGAGTTTGTTTGGCTGTGTGTGGCAGGCGTTGTCACTGATTATTGTTTCCCAATAAACAGCACACTATTGGTGATGAATCACTGATCTGACTTCACAGGCCGCCACTCGTTCGATTGTTTTGAACATTTCGAAACGCTCCAACAACAGGAGAACACAAAGTGCCGATCGCTCACTGCTGCGTTTGGCTTCCTAATGGATGGAGGAAGTGATCACGCATGCTCAAAATCGCGACTGCAGTGACAATTAAAACGGTACTTACTTTGAAAACACGCCTCGTATAATACTTCCTCTGTTTACTGTATGTAAGTAGCAGAAAAATTAAAAAGCGCAGCTATTACTGAAATTTTACTTCTATTGAAATTTCTTCCCCACATTAACTCTCAAAATATTTCCATTGTTGCTTTGTTTCACATGTTATGGATATTAAGTTCAGTGTTTTATGTTTTGCCACTATACTCCAGAGAAAAAGAAGACTAAAGAGAGAGATAGAGAGACAGACAGACAGACAGAGGTAAAGGGTTACACTTTTTAATATCTACCAAAGCCAATTTCACATCCTAGCAGTGCAGAAATTAGATTCAGAAAGCGTTGAAGTTGGCAGTCACCTGGACGCGTCAGGTTGAATACTCGCCGACCGGTATCCGGAAACCGTCGATTTGCAGCACGACCTGCACAAGAAATGATTCAGGGACATCCGGTGAGATAACGTGAGAGCACCTGACAGCTCCAACATCATATGCGTAGTTATGCGTTCGCTTAATGCTGCAGTGTGCTCTTTGGACCAAAAGCTTTCGTGTCTTATAACATTCGTGACAAGAAAGGAACGAAGAGGTGATGTGTCACATTCACATGATTTTCTCTACGAACTCATTTGCAAACTACTGTTACAAAAGTGTATTTTTACTTTCTCTACTACGTATAGTAAGTAGGGGAAGTATTGCACTCCACTCAAAAATTCGATACCGAGATTTCACCGGAAAAACAGATTTTGAGGCCTCGTACTTTTGGAAACATGTCCGTGTGAGTGTGTCTGTGTATCTGTCTGACGGCGTGTGTGTGCGTTTACAGCATAACTCAGAAACGAACAGTCGGATAAACACCAAACTTGGTATTTAGGTTCAGTATCTTCCAGAGATGCGACACGAAGTTTTTCAAGAAAATCCCCCACCCCAGATTACCTTTTGCATGGAACATTTTTCGAAAAGTTTAATTTTATCATAAACGGCTCTAACGATTTTGATTAAAATATCATATGTTTAAGATATTTTCGTGACAAATAAAATTTATATCTCGTATTTTCTGGGAATGTCTCCAAAAGTATTCTTCATTGTGAACGACTTTTACATAGCTGGTAGACAAGGGTAGACAACATTTTACTACACAAAAAATGCAGATCGCGTTAAAATACACCATTTATGTCATATACATTTTTTTTGTTGGGTGAACCATTTTCGAGATATTGCTTGCTTTTCCCTTAAATTTTCCAATACTTATACTTTTTCTCAAATTCGTTATTCATTTTTTTTGTCCTGGTAATGCAAAGAGAATGGAATACTCCACATAGCAACCAGCTCTTAAAATATTTGACTATCGCTTAAAGCCTAGCAATTCCCCTTGCATCTACAAGAAAATTAGCAATAAGATTAACATCTCGATTAACATGAAGCATATGGAGAATAAGCGTTTGGAAGAATAGTTTGTACAGGAGTAGAGAAAGGAATGTGAGTGTAACGTTTACTGTTTACGTTCCTGTTGAGTAAGTAAGGCAGGAATGACCACACGTGTGGTACGAGGCTGTTACCATAGCGACGGTAGTTCACGTGGCTTGTAACCTGATGCAGTGACTTTATATTTATGCCAGGTTTTTAATCGCTTGACAGTGGTTCATTAAATTACGTAGCGGAGTGACGGGATTCTCCTGCGGTAGGTGAATAGCGTGTAATTTATTGTGTCTATGAGAGATCGGCCGTTACGTTGCTTGCCATTTCCACAAGTAGTTGGTGCTATCAGAATTGTCATGACGGCGTTAAGGGTTTCACACAGCAGACATTCTTCAAAGCTTTTGTGCCATCTCGTTTCAGACTATATGCCAGAAGTCATGTTTACCATCAACATAATCGTTTTCTTACTTTATTTTGAACAAGCACAAACCATAGCACTCCTCCTCTCTGTGCTGCTTATACAACTATCTACATGTGTGTTGTTTTGAAAACTTGTAATAAAACTCCGGTTTAACCAGGTTTAACCGATCAGGATGGTTAGGGCGGTACTGACTGAGTCCCCTTATTTGCATAGTTTTCCAGGTCGATAAGCGAATGCTGGGGTGGATTTATACCACCACGAATTTTCCTCTCACTTATTTTCCTATCATCTTGCAGGGTGGTATGGTTAGGCGCGAGGTTAGCGGTGTGCAGCGTATGAGGTGGATATACTTTCGGGTGAGAATTGCTTCTTCCCTTCCATGGAACCTTCTGCCTGAATATGTCTGTTGGGATAGGGGAAGCATCAAAACGCTGACGTTTCAATCTGGAAACGTTACGGATTCCGCCCTTTATACTCTTTCCACTCATCCCTTTCCTCCCACAGGTTTAACAGGTTAACCTTGGCCGTTATGCTGAAATCCTTCTCCGTTTCTAATCCATAACCACTAACCCTAAATGCCTTTTCTTGAGTTTGCAATTCGATCCGAACTGTTTTGTGGCAAACGGTTTATGTACACGAATAATACTCTTATTATCATAGAAACATTTTTACTTTCGCTATTACGTATAGTAAGTAGGGGAAGCAATGCATTCCATCCAAAAGTTCGATTCTGAGATTTCACCGGAAATACATGCTTTTAGGCACCTTGAAACCAAATAAAAGTATTTTTTAGAAAAAGGTCCACGAGTGTGTCTGTGAAGAGCATAACTCAAAAACGAAAATTCGGTTAAATACCAAACTTGGTATTTAGGTTCAGTATCTTTGAAAGATGCCACACAAAGATTTTCAAAAAAATTCCCCCAGACTCCCTTTACATGGAACATCTTTTGGAATTTTTGAATTTCTCAAAAATGGCTCTACAACGTTGATTAAAATATAATATATCAAAGATACTTTTATGACAAATGTCTTGAATTTTTGGGGAATTTCTCTAAAAGTCCTCTTCATTCTGAATAACTTTTGCATAACTGGTAAACCGTAAGAGAGAGACAAACGTTTACTACACATAAATGCAGATCTCATTGAAACACATAATTTATGTCATATAAATTTTTTTGTGGAGTGAACCATTTCCATGATATTCCTTGTTATTTATTTGAATTTTGCAATACTTATACTTTTTCTCAAATGGGAATTCGTTATTTGCTTTTTTTTGTCCTGGACATGCAAAGAGAATGGAATGCTCCACATAGCAAGCAGATCTTAAAACATTTGACTATCGCTTAAAGCCTACCATATTCCCCTTGCACCTACAAGAAAATTAGCAATAAGATTAACATGAAGTAGACGAGAAAAAGCGTTTGTAAACATAGTATGTACAAAAGTAGAGAAAGTCATGTGAGTGTAACATCAGATTTTTTTTAGTTCCATTTCTACCCCACCTTTAACTACATTGGTCTTTTCGGCAGCCTTTCATTTGGAACTTATTACCTATTGACAATGGTGTTAATCGTATTCTCTTGTCATAGGATTTCTTGCACTCTTTGGGTTTTAATCATTAGATCACGCACATATTCACTCTCTCATTGATGCTTCCAGACTCTGGGGAGGATAGGGAATAATCTTAGCTAGAGAAAAATTTCCTACCCCCAGTAGGGAATGGAACTCGGGACCTCTCCCACAGCAGGCAGGTGCTCTATCGACTAATATAGAAACATTTGTTAAGTAATATTTCTCAGAAAACTCAATAACAAACGAATATTAGTGTCTAAATGGTATTTAAAGTGCTTAGTTGCACACAAAATCGAAAATATCGTTCAAATGTTTATTCATGGTAACAATTTCTTGTGGTGAAAAAAAAGAAGAAAAAAAAAACAAACCCCAAAACTTCAGACATGTCCTTTTTATGAAGCACTCACATTTGGAAAGGATGTAAACATGCAATATGGATTATTTTGAAAACGGCTAACACTACGAAAACATTTGATACAACTGTTGAGCTTTAATGAGCTCTGCATGTTTCCTGAAGTAAGTTTTTTGTCTACCTTCTACGCTTCCCTAGTTATAAAAATTATACAACGTGCAATCAAATAAAGACTTCATATGTGTTTATACAGGGTGTATCTTGTAATAGCGCAAACTGAAACGGTTTAAAGTATACGATAATAGAAGCAAAAAAGTTCCAGTACGCATGGGTCCACAATCAAGCTGTGTGCGAGATTTGTTATTGCGAATATGTTGTTATGAGCCGCCACTGACGCGAATTGCTTGAGAATGTTCCCCTTGAGCAATGTCGGAGTTTGTGGTACATGCATGATGGGACACCGGCACATTTTGCTGCTATTGTAAGAAGATATCTAACGTGGAGATATGGTCCAAGGTGGATAGGCCTAGAGGGCCTGTATCTTGGACTCCACGATCAGCTGATTTCAATCCTTTAGATTTCTCTTTATGGAGTCACCTCAAAGGTGTAGTGCACAGCACTCCCGTTGATACCGTTGAAGTACCTACTGGAGCAGAGAATTACGTGTTTGTCAAGAATCCAAGATGATCCGGGCTGTTTGAAAGAATTCGAAACTTACTGCAAAGACGAGTGCAATATTACATCCAGATACAAGGACGACACTTTGAGCACCTCCTTTAGCAGAGAAGAGTGTACAAGAATTGTATTCCTTGTTAAGTTAAGCTATGAGGAATTTTGAAGCATCTTAGAATGGCAATTATTAAACGAAAAGTCTACTTTTCAAATTCATTTGTACTATTTGGACGATTTGCTTAATGAAGTCAGTGGCGGCATGTAATTACACATTTGCAATTAGCTTGCCCATGTTTACTGGAACGTTTTTGCTTCTACTGTGGTATACTTTCAACTGTTTCAATTTGCGCTAAAGTTCTCATGTATGTTACTTTATTTAAAATCCTTGAAGCTTTTTGTAAATATTTCTGTGTAGAGGGAAGCTTAGGGTGGGATTTGTGGCATCCTTGGTATTTATCCAATATTTCTCTTTTAAGTTGCGCTGTTCACACACGCACACACACACACACACACACTGTACACGCATCTTTTGTTAAAGTTCCGGAGAAATCTCCATATCGAATTACTTCTACTTACTATACTATGCAGTAGAGAAAGCAAAATATGTTCATTATTTCGAGTTTTCTCCAAGTTACTTTAGCGACTGAGTGTAATATAACATTTTGAGATATGGCAGAACGATTGAAATGCATATTTTGAATTTCCTATAATTCAAATCGAGGGGAAGAAGCATCGCCTTGCTCTGCTTGGCATATGCTATCAAAAACCTGTACACAACACCAAAGGGTGAGGAACGTGCCTGAAGGATCGTAACACTACTGTAAGCATGACGTACAATTAGGCACGCTAATATAGTAGCTGCAACAGATAAACAAAGGAAGAGATAATCCTAATTACTCCAATGTCTAAAGTAAATGAGATGGGTGCACATTGTGCGTGTGTTGCATTCGAATCCACGTTCTGCACTTCTAGAAAATCGGTTAAGACAGGATCTCAAGGTCAATGTCAGGAATAAGCTATAGCAGGGGACAAACTCGGACATAAGAGATACCTAGTGGGAACAAATGACAGCCCAGTTTTGACACCAGAATGTATTCATCTTCAGTTTCGTAGTTTTAATATGCAGAAGGAACATACCATATTAAACTTTTACGTATTCTCGCTTTTTTTATTGCTTTTATAATGTTTTGTTTTTTAATTTTTCATCTTCTTATGTGTGGAGTTTACAAAATTATTTTACACATATTTAATAGAGTAGATTTTACCTTCTCATACATCTACCTGTGGTAGCTAAACATTCCACCCAGTGTTCTACCGAAATATTCGATATCCAGATTTCACCAGATATACACATTTTGGGATCCCTGAGCCCCAAAAAGGCATTTTTAGCAAAGGTGTGTGCACGCGCGCACGTACATGTGTTTGAATTCAAGAACGAAAAGTAGGATAAATACCAAACTTAGTATATAAGTTCACGGAGCCGAGGTAGCGCAGTGGTTTTGTTTCCGGCTCTCGTTTTGAGGGTGCGGGATTCGATTCTCGGCTCTAGGGTGGCGATTTTAAGTCGGCCCTATCCACGCCTTCTTCGAGGCCACGGAAGAAGCTGTAGGTCCTTTCATTCCACCGCCATCCTCATCATCACCCTACCGTTGTAGATAACGGACTCTGCCCGTGCCTCCTCTTTAGAAATAGATCCAGTCATCGCTTGGTGGAATGAGGTAACCCCGAAGGCTATACACCA
Source organism: Deroplatys truncata (assembly GCA_030765065.1). NCBI lineage: Eukaryota > Metazoa > Arthropoda > Insecta > Mantodea > Mantidae > Deroplatys > Deroplatys truncata. The sequence goes on along the minus strand of CM060982.1, from coordinate 84,974,604 downwards.
TTATGGGGAGCATTAGAGACGACGATGACGTGTTTAAGTTCAGCATCTTCCAAGGGCGCGACACACCAAATTATCCATTTACATAGCAATATTTTCCCAAAATTGATTGTAACGATTTTGATTAAAATACCATTGTTTAAGATATTTACATGACAAATGTATGTCTTGAATTTTATGGAAATAGTCTGTGAAGTCCTCTTCATTAGGAGAGAATTTTTATAATTTTGTATGACGGATAAACCATCAGAGATAGACAAAAACTTACTCTACAAAAAATATAGGTATCTTTGTAACACACAATTTATTTCAAATGACTTCTTTTTTTGGTATCAGACATTTACGAGATATATCTTATTATAAGTTTGAAGTTTTCATTGCTTTGTTATTTTTAAAAGTTCTGTCGCTATCCAGTTGTTTCGCGCGCCATGGAAAGAGTATGGAATTTCAAGGCCAGATGATTGCGACCCGGTTTTAAACATCTGCTGTCTCTGTTGTACCTGTATCAAAATGTGTAATGGAACTATGTCTGTAACCGTTTAATTCGTTATAATGAAGTTGATAGAAAAATAAGCTTTCATAAGAATAGCTTGTAGAAGCTATACAAAAATAAACGATAGCTGGAAAAACCATAGCGTTTTTTTAAAGTGTTTAGCTTTTAGCTATTTCTCGCAGTGTAAAAGAGTATGGAATTTCAAAGCCAGGAACAACGACTCACTTCTTGACTACACAAGCCTTCTGTGTCCCTCTTGTACCTAAAATGAAATGTATATAGGGAAGCATTTCTGCAGACGTTTATCTCGATTAATATGAAGAAGGGTAGCGAAAGTAAAACGAGTGTACCATATTTGACTTTTAAAAATACACTAACATTATGAAAATTAGTGAACTAAATTTCGAAGTATATGATTCCTGAAGCCCTGTACTTACCGGTGTTCTTAAAGATTTCCTAATTGTTGTTGTTGTTGTTGTTGTTTTTACTTTCTCTACTACGTAAAGTAAATAGGGGAAGTGTTGCATTCCACCCAAAAATTCGATACCGAGATTTCACCGGAAACACATTTTTGAGCTCTCTGAATCCAAAAAAGAAAAAGTTCTGTGTGTGTGTGTGTGTCTGTGAATAACGTAACTCAAAAACGAAAAGTCGGATAAATACCAAACAGGGACATTTTTCGAAAATTTTAATTTTCTCAAAAATGGCTTTAACGGTTTTGATTAAAATATCATATATTTAAGATACTTTTATGATAAATAAAATGCATATCTTGAATTCTCTGGGAATGTCCCCAAAAGTCCTCTTTATTCTGAATAGCTTTTCGATAACTGGTAAATCGTAAGAGATAGACAAAATTTTTCTACACAAAAATGTAGCTCTCGTTAAAACACACAAATTATGTCATGTACATTTTTTTGTCGAGTGAACAATTTCCGAGATATTCCTTGTTATTTGTTTGAATTTTCCAATACTTTTTTTCAAATGGGAATTCATTTTTTTCATTTATTTATTTTCTTTTAATGTCCTGGACGTGCAAACAGGATGGAATGCTCCACACAGTAACCAGCTCTTAACGATTTGACTATTGCTTAAAGCCTACCATATTCCCCTAGCATCTACAAGAAAGTTAGAAATACGATTAACATCTCGATATCTGGATTAACATGAAGTAGATGGAGAGTAAGCGTTTGTAAAAATAGTTTGTACAAGAGTGGAGAAAGTCATGTGAGTCTAACACATCAGATTTTGTTCCTTTTATACGCCACCTTTAACATCTAAGGTCATATCGGCGGTTTTGGCTTTGGAACAACTGCTCATCGGCAATGACGTTCAACTTGTTTTACTGTTCTGTTAATCTTTGGGTTTTCTATTTAAGCATTAATTTCACACACAGAGTTATATTGCCATTCATACTTTTAGACTCTAGGGAGGTAGAGTATTATTTTTAGCGAAAGAAAAATTCCCATCCTCCAGCCATGAAAAGAACCCGGGGCCACTAGATTTGAAAGCCAGCATGCTAAAGGCAGTCAATTAAAATACCGTATTTCAAAAGTTGAAGCTGTTATTGAGGTTTATTATATTACCTGGAGTGGTATTTCAGTCACGGACGTAACTTGTAGACTCCCACACCCTGGAGCTGGTGATACGTCAACAAGGATCACAACCCGCAGCAGTTGTACCGCACAAGTTTGCAGTTAGTCCCCCCTCCCCAGTAAAGTTGTAACCAAGTAAAGCCCTAGTAGATCCCAGTAGAGTTAGAGGGCCACATATGCGCGGGATGAATCAGGACACTTGTCGCAAGGTTCCGGAACGTGCACCCATTGTGATCACCAGATGGCCACGTGTCGCCCAATACCACCAGCGACATATATCACCGTTCACAATTCAATTGGCTCCCGGCAAGTGGGGAGTTAACGAGCTTGTAACGCGTTCACTTTTACTTTCTCTAGCACCTATCTATAGTAAGTACAGCAAGTGTTGTATTCCAACCAACATTTTGATAGGGCAAGTCCGGGTGAGATGGCCATAACTTTTAAAAGTTCGTATTATACGAAGAATTTTTGAAAGAAAATTTGTTGAAGTAGTTAAATGCATTCCTTGAAGATTGATCTTTGTAATAGTAAGTGCTCATGTTCACAGAAATTTATTTTGAGTGAAAAAGCCCCGAATTTTAAAAACCTATGTATTGACCATCTACCCCTATGAGTGCGGGTGAGATACAGGATGTTGTTGATGGACAAAAGTTTACTATACAAAAAATGTATATCGCGCTAAAATACACAATTTATGCCATATACAGTTTTTTTGTTGAATGAACCATTTTCGAGTTATTGCTTGTTATTCCCTTAAGTTTTCCAATACTTTATACTTTTTCTCAAATGGGAATTCGTTATTCATATTACTTTCTCTACTACGTATAGTAAGTAGGGGAAGTATTGTATTCCACCCAAAAATTCGATACCGAGATTTTACCGGAAATACATGTTTTGAGACCCCCTGAATCCAAAAAAAGCATTTTTGGAAACATGTCCGTGTGTGTGTGTCTGTGTGTGTGTGTGTGTGTGTGTGTGTGTGTGTGTGTGTGTGTGTGTGTCTGTGTGTCTGTGAACAGCATAACTCAGAAACGAACAATCGGATAAACACCAAACTTGGTATTTAGGTTCAATATCTTCCAGAGACGCGACACGAAGGTTTTCAAGAAAATCCCCCCACCACAGACTACCCTTTACATGGAACTTTTTTCGAAAATTTTCATTTTCTCAAAAATGGCTCTAACGATTTTGATTAAAATATCATATGTTTAAGACATTGTCATTAGAAATGAAATGTATATCTCGAATTTTCTGGGAATGTCTCCAAAAGTGTTCTTCATTGTGAACGACTTTTGCATAACTGGTAAACCATAAGAGATAGACAAAATTTTACTACACAAAAAATGTAGATCGCGTTAAAATACACAATTTATGTCATATACATTTTTTTGTTGAGTGAACCGTTTTCGAGATATTGCTTGTTATTCCCTTAAATTTTCCAATACTTATACTTTTTCTCAAATTCGTTATTCATTTTTTTTATGTCCTGGACTTGCAAAGAGAATGGAATACTCCACATAGCAACCAGCGCTTAAAATATTTGACTATCGCTTAAAATCTACCATACTCCCCTTACATCTACAAGAAAATTAGCAATAAGATTAGCATCTCGATATCTCGATTAACATGAAGCATATGGAGAATAAGCGTTTGTAAAAATAGTTTGTACAAGAGTAGGGAAAGTCATGTGTGTGTAACACAAAAGATTTTTTTGCACTAAAAGATCATGTTTAATGATTTATGTTGTTGATCTAATGTGCAGGATTTTGATCCAACAAGTTTTCCCTTGCTAGCCAATATAAATTGTGTATATTCCCATCCGGTAAAGATTTCCTCAATTCTGGGCATTCTAGTAGGTGTTTTCCATTTAAAATCTTGTCAGCATTGCAAATTTTACATGCTTTATCATTCATAAAACCAAACCTATGTAGATGTTCCGCCAGACAGTCATGTCTAGTAGCTAATCTGAAGTGAGCAACGGTTTCTTTCCTTGGGACATTTTTTATTTTTTATACTATTTCTTTTATGTTGGAGTAATTTTTGTTAGTAATTTCCTTTTGAATATCATATTGGTGTTTTTTTTCTATATTAATTTTGAGATTTTTTAGTTTCATATCTAGTCCACAAGACTTTATAGGTATTGAATAAAACACTGGACGCTTTTTGGCCCGAAAGTCTGCTCTCTCATTACCATTCACTCCCACATGTGCTGGTATGCACAGTAATATTATGTGTTGAAATTTTGTTTGGAGTAATCTATAATAAGATCTCACATCCTTAATATTATAAGATTCATCTAGGCTATCATATCGTTCCTTGCTTGAATGGCAGAAAGATATGATAGTCCAGTTAATAATTTATTAAATTGGCAATAATTATCCAATACTTTTTACGCTTTTGTTTATAAATATTAATAGTCCCTACAGAAAAAGTATAGGGAAAGCTATATAATAAATATTATTGTTCTTTGTTGTGGCTTTTCCACAAGGTAAACAAACATTAATGAATAAAGGGCATGTTTCATGAAGCCAACGCGAAATTGCATGCTAGCGTAGGAATATCATATTTTCTTAGAGAAACACCATGCTTCTGCATTTTCTTAATATGTCGCACCAACTTCCATTTGGTCCCATGGTCCTTTTGGGACTTTGCCAGGTTTCCCCCTCCGTACTAGAGTCTTTCTTGTGGTATTGAATCTTATAGTTGCATGATGCACTGAGGCTTCGTTAGCTATAGCTTCAATAATTTGTTCAACTCTTCATCTTTATAAATACTGCGAACACTGCCTGGCTTTCTTTTTCATATTGTCGGCACCTGAAAAGCAGAAGAAAGACCCGAAAATATAAAACGCATTTAAATGATTTAGTTTACTACATCTGCTTATACGCCATAGTGATAAGAATTGGTAATAATGACGAAGTGGTGTATCAGAATAAAAAAACTCTTATGTGTTACACTCACCACTCACATGACTTTCTCTACTCTTGTACAAACTATTTTTACAAACGCTTATTCTCCATGTGCTTCATGTTAATCGAGATATCGAGATGTTAACTTTATTGCTAATTTTCTTGGAGATGCAAGGGGAATATGGTAGGCTTTAAGCGATAGTCAAATATTTTAAGAGCTGCTTGCTATGTGGAGTATTCCATTCTCTTTGCATTACCAGGACAAAAAAATGAATAACGAATTTGAGAAAAGGTATAAGTATTGGAAAATTTAAGAGAATAACAAGCAATATCTAGAAAATGGTCACTCGACACAAAAAAATGTATATGACATAAATTGTGTATGTTAACGCGATCTGCATTTTTTGTGTAGTAACATTTTGTCAATCTCTTATGGTTTACCAGTTATGCAAAAGTCGTCACAATGAAGAATACTTTTGGAGACATTCCCAGAAAATTCGAGATATACATTTCATTTGTCATGAAAATATCTTAAACATATGATATTTTAATCAAAATCGTTAGAGCCATTTTTGAGAAAATTAAAATTTTCTAAAAATATTTTATGTAAAGGGTAATCTGGGGTAGGGGGATTTTCTTGAAAACCTTCGTGTCGCATCTCTGGTGGATACTGAACCTAAATACCAAGTTTGGTGTTTATCCGACTGTTCGTTTCTGAGCTATGCTGTTCACAGACACACAGACACACACACGGACATGTTTCCAAAAATGCTTTTTTTGGATTCAGGGGGTCTCAAAACATGTATTTCCGGTGAAATCTCGGTATCGAATTTTTGGGTGGAATACAATACTTCCCCTACTTACTATACGTAGTAGAGAAAGTAAAAATGAGGAAAGAATTAGAAATAAATTAAAGTAGGGAGAAAATTTTCTAAATTATGGAAATGAATGGAGACACTATGTTGATAAAAAGTCGAGATCTACAATGAACTGTGTATACATTTGTATTACTGGTAAACTATAAGGAAACAACAGAACTTACTGGGCATAAAACATAGACCTGGTTAAAAATTTATGTCCAATAACTTTTTCGTGCCGTTAACCATTTCCGATATATCTCATTTATTGTTTCGAATTTTCAAATAATTTGATGTGCTAAAGTCGTCATTCTTTGTTTCTCGTTAGTCATTAAATGAGTGGAATTTCAAAGCCACCATAGAGAGACACATTTTTGAAACTGCTGATCCCTATTATACCTCCAACAAAACTTGAAGGAGACAATAGAAGAAGCTTTTGTAAGATTGGTTAGTATCTACATGATGGGTTAGAGAAATTGTGAATGTAACACATCAGATTGTTACGTATACAAGGGATATTTTTCAGGAGAATCAACGGAGGAAAATAAAATAATGTATTATTTACTTTCAAGATGTTGAACTCAATAAATATAGTCTATCCTGTATTGTACAGGCTACTTCTAAAAGCCTGCAACAGCAACATTTAAGTTATTTTTCAGGCATAGGCGTTAATACTTTAACCCCCGCGTTCTCAGAAATGAATATCGTTTATCATAGGTTGTCGCATAGGTAATGTCGGTTTTCAGGTTTGGTGTTTTATAAGATAGAATTGGTTTTCTTTGGTTCGCCAATACTATTTACGGGATGCCTGGCTAGTATTGCGAATATTACGAAAATGTGTCAGTTCGTCAGTTGTTAATACACAGTCACAAAATGGAAGTTACGGAGTTCGGGATTAAAATCCTTCTAAAGCACTACTGGAAACAAGATTATAAAGCTGCTGACGCGGCTCGAAAAATATGTGAAATGGAAGAAGGTGTCATTAGTGAGCGTGTGGCACAACGATGGTTCCAACGTTTCAACACTGGAGAGGAAAACACTAAAGATTTACCACGTTCTGGAAGACCTAAATTATGGGATATTGAGAATACACGCAGAGTTTTGGAAGAAAATCCACACATAAAGTACTCGTAGGCTGTCAGAAGAACTTGGCCAATCACCAGATTAAGAAACTTGGAAAATCAAACAGAAGTTGTGCTAGGGTCACTATTTATATTTTGAGCCTAATAATTAAAACAAAGTAATTTCTGATTGAAAACTGCTTTATTTTTTTCAAAATATTCTCCTTTATGATCAATGCACTTTTGCATCCGTTTGAACCGTTTGTCAAAACATTTATTCCAGTCTTCTTGAGACACCTCCAAAACATGGTTTTTGAAGCCACCAACGGCTTCTTCTGCCAACGAAAATCCTTGTCCACGCAATTTATTCTTGATGTTTGGGAACAAAAAGAAGTCCTTGGGTGCCAAATCAGGACTGTACGGCGGATGACCCATCAATTCGATTTTTTGAGCCTTCAAATACTGTTGTTAGGCGAGATGTGTGTGCGCTCGCATTGTCTTGATGAAGAACGATACTACGGTTCTTGTTGGTTTTCCTTACTTCACCGAAGGCTTCCGGCAAAAAAACGGTTGTGTACCATTCGGCATTGACCGTTTTACGTTCCTCTAAAGGCACTGTTGCCACATGGCCAGTTTTGCTGAAAAAGCAGGCGACCATTTGCTTCGAAGTACTTCGAGTGCGAACAACTTTTATAGGATTTGCTTCATCTTGAAACATCCATACAGTCGACTGCTGTTTACGTTCCGGCTCATACGCATAGATCCATGATTCGTCACCTGTTACAATCTTATATACGTCTTTTGAGGTACCGCTATTGTATTTCTTGAGCATTTTTGTACACCAATCGACACGAGCATCTTTTTGAGATTGCGTCAAATTATGTGGGTTCCAACGAGAGCAAACCTTTTTCACGGCTAAATAATCATGCAATATTCTATATATCCTGGTGGAACTAATGTCTAGAGTTGCCTCAATTTCACAGTATGTCGCATGATGATATTTGATTATTAGTTTTTGCACAGAAACAATGTTTTCTGGCACAACAACTGATTTTGGACGACCTTCACGAACTTATTCATTGAGCGAACGGCGGCCACGATTAAATTCGTTGTACCAGCGTTTCACAGTGGCAAAGGATGAAGCTTCGTTGCCAAATGTGGAAGTTAGTTGATCGATACACTCTTGTCTTGATAATCCACGTCGAAAGTCGTAATAAATCATTGCACGAACATTTTCAGGAGTTAATTCCATGTTTTTCTTGACACACAATTTTCAAGTTAGTGTAAACAAAACAAATGGCACTCTATTGACAAAATGTTTGAAGTAGATTATGGTAAAAAATGTCAAACTGTCTATTGGAAACGTCAGATGGCACCTACAATATTGAGGGTTGCCAAGGCTCAAAATAAAAATAGTGCCCCTCGTAGATCTGTACCTCATTCATTGACATTTCAACGCGTTCAACGTTGAGTGGTCATCTTTCGTCAGCTTATCGGCAATCCGATGGATAATAGATTTGTCAGGAGAATTGTCGCATATGATAAACATGGGCCTATTACCGCAACCCTGATGCCTCGAAACAGTGGCTCAATCCCCGTCCACATGCTAAAGTTAAAAAAATCATCTTTAAAAAATCAGTTCCGCCCCAAAGTAATGCTGTGTGCCCGGTAGAATTTGAAGTAGTAATTCACTGGGAGTTTGTTCCAAATGAGCGTGGAGTAAATGCGGATCTTTATTCTCAACAACTGGGACGAGTTCATGAAATTTTGAGACGGAGATACCCAGCATTAGTTAACTAAAGTAGAGTTCTCTTGTAGCAGGACAATGCAACTTCACATACTGCATGAACAGTCATGACAAACATTTAGGAATTGGAAGGAATCGAGCTGCTACCACACCCAGAATTCAGGCTCTCAACAGATTATCATACGTTTCGATTCATGACCTATTTCTTGCGTGGAAGAAATTTCGAAAACATTGAAGCCGTGAAGTGGGTCTCGCCGAATCCTTCGCATCAAAAACCAAAGCTTGGTATCGTCGTGGGATAATAAACCTCGCTGAAAGATGACTTTGAAGAGTAGTTTAATTTCTTGTCAGAAAACTTCCAGATAAAGTTTTGTTTAAAAACCGAGTATTCTTGCAAAAACCTTACTTTTATATTACTTCATGTCAATCGAGACAAATGATTGCAGAAATAGTTTCATAGCACATTTCATTTTAAGTCCAAGGGGATACAGGAGGCTAAAGCGACATTAATCAAAACGAGTCGCTATATCTTGGCTTTGAAATTCCATACTAGCCATTAAATCGCGAGAAACAATTGAATGGAGACAGCTCTTCAACAAATGACAACATTATTGAAAACTTTAAACCAATAACAATGTGTCTCTCGTAACAGATTAGTGTCACAAACTTTGGCAATGGTGTGTTTGAACATTTAAATTGTTCCTGCAGTAAGTTCTTGCGTCTATCTCTTGCGGTTTAGCAGTTATTCAAAATTATACGGAATCATTTAAGAATGAAGGGAACTTAATGGGCTATTCGTAGAAAATTCAAGATATACACTTTATTCATCATGCAAATATCTTCAGCATATAGTAATCTAACCACAATTGTTAGAGCTATATGAAAATCTCAAATAACTAAATTTCTCCATATAAGGATAGTCTGGGGTGGGGGATATTCTTTAAAATATTCGTGTCGCATCTTTGGAATGTGGATGAGCATAAATGCTATGTTTGGTAGTTATCCGACTTTTCGTTTTTGACTTATGCTATTCACAGATACACACACATACACGGCCTTTTCTAGAAATATTTTTACTCAGGTTACCTCAAAACCTACATATGCGGTATATTTTGTTGTCGAATTTTTGCATGGAATGCATAATTCCTCCACCGGTATGTGATATAGCAAGTAAAAAGTGAATCCTTGTATACCTACTACCCAAAAAATTCGATGTCATTGTTATCTGAAATACATGTTTTGAGGTCCCTTAAAGCAACAAACTTATTTTCAGGAAAACTTTCACGTGTCAGAAAGAGAAAGAGAGAGAGAGAGAGAGAGAGAGACCATACCTCAAAAAAGAAAAGTCAGTGATTACGAAACTTGGTATTTAAGTTTGAGCATCTTCCATGGATGTGACATGAAGTTTTTGAAGGAACTCCCCAAATCCCAAATGCCCTTTACATGAAACTTTTTTTTTTTTTTAGTTTTTATTTTCTCGAAAATGCCTCTAACAGTTTCGATTAAACTATATGTTTTGCTAAATTTTCTGTGAATAACCTGTGAAGTTCTCTCCATTCAGAACGAAATTAATGTAATTCTGTGTAACTGATAAACCATAAGAGAGAGAGAGACTGAGAGAGAAAGAGAGAGAGGCAAAAACTTAATATAGGAAACTATACACCATGTCACAGCACGCAATCCATCTCAAAATATTTTATTTAATTAACTATTTCCGAGGTATTCGTTGTTTTGTTTTAATGTCCCAGTATTCTTCTATCACCATTTTATGATGTGCTAAGACAGGAATTTCCAAGTCAGCATTTCAAAGATTATCTCTTCAGCCTCCTGTATCACCCTTGCAGCCAGTGAAATGTCTAGTGAAACCATCTCAACAAACATTAAAGTGGATTAACATGAAGTGGACACAAGAATAAGCTTTTATAAGAATTGTAGAAGAGATAAGAAAGCTAAATGTCAGGTAGTGGATAAGAGAAAGTCATTGTTTAGATTTGTATTATTCAGTGAGTTATTAAACCTACTTATCGGTAGTTTTGAACCCGAAATTCTGTATTTTTGTTGGTTTTATGCTACAAAAGCAACAGAATTTACACTTTACTGTATAACATTTGTCAGAATATTGAGTGAAAACAAGTTCATTCTGATATAAGCCTACAGTAAACAAGCTCTATTATGCTTGCTAATTTTCGATAACTTGCACATTTTAGTTACAATCTCCCAGAGATTGTGGGTTCAGATATAGGATACTTTTAGATGGACTGAAAATTATATCTCTTGGTCATATGGCATTTTTTTGAATACCTTCATTAACATAAAATAGTATCTTACTAATTTTGGTGACATATCAAGACATGAGTAATTATGTGTCACAAGGATAAAAACTGGTTTTGTTATCAGTGATTTTGGTGAAGCCCATGTTTTAAATATTGCATAATGTTTTCACTTGAGATAAAAGCCTACTAAGAAAAACCGTGAGCGAATGATTTTCCCGAATCTAATGTATTTCCATAGCCAAGTTACTGCAATTATCAAACTTTATCAGCAAGAAATTTACATAAGAATATTGTAGGCCTTCTCACAGTATGGTATTAAGTAACATTATCGCAATTTTCCTTTGTTGAGTGTAAATATACCTATTTAGGGCATATCAGTTACGAAATTAATTGGTGGCTGTAGGTTTGTCCGTCACGAGCGTGTGTGTCTCTGTGAACAGCATAACTCAAAAACAAAAATTCAGATAAATACTAAACTTGGTATTTAAGTTCAGCATCTTTCATAGATGCGACACAAATATGTTCAATAGAATTCATATCCGAAATTACCCTTTACGAGGAAAAGTGGCTCAAACGATTTTGTTTAAAAGACACTACCCTTATTTTCTCTACTACGTATAGTAAGTAGGAGAAGTATTGTATTCCACCCAAAAATTCGATACCGAGATTTCACAGGAAATATATATTTTGAGGTGCACTGAATGCATATAAAGCATTTTTGGAAACATGTCCGTGTGTGTATCCGTGAAGAGCATAACTCAGAAACGAACAGTCGGATAAACACCAAACTTGGTATTTAGGTTCAGTATCTTCCAGAGATGCAACACGAAGGTTTTCAAGAAAATCCCCCCACCCCAGTTTACCCTTTACATGGAAAAATGTTCGAAAATTTTAATTTTCTCAAAACTGGCTCTGACGATTTTGAATAAAATACCATAAGCTTAAGACATTTTTTATGGCAAATGAATTGTATATCTAGGATTTTCTGGGAATGTCTCCAAAGGTATTCTTCATTGTGAACGACTTTTGCATAATTGTTAAACCATAAAAGATAGACAAACTTTTACTACACAAAAAATGTAGATCGCGTTAAAATACACAATTTATGTCATATACATTGTTTTTTTATTCAGTGGACCATTTTCGAGATATTGCTTGTTATTCCCTTAAATTTTTAATACTTATACTTTTTCTCAAATTCGTTATTCATTTTTGTCCTGGTAATGCGAAGAGAATGGAATACTCCACATAGCAACCAGCTCTTAAAATATTTGACTATCGCTTAAAGCCTACCAATTTCCCTTGCATCTACAAGAAAATTAGCAATAAGATTAACATCTCGATATCTCGATTAACATGAAACATATGGAGAATAAACGTTTGTAAAAATAGTTTGTACAAGAGTAGAGAAAGTCATGTGAGTGTAACACATCAGAATTTTAGAAAAGATCCGTGTGTGTGTGTGTGTGTCTGTGAACAGCATAACTCAAAAACGAAAAGTCCCATAAATACCAAACTTGGTACTTAGGTTCAATATCTTTTAAAGATGCGACACGAAGATTTTCAAGGAAATCTCCCCACCCCAGACTAGCCTTTACATGGAACATTTTTCGAAAATTATGATATTCTCAAAAATGGCTCTAACGATTTTGATTAAAATATCATATGTTTAAGATATTTTCATAACAAATGAAATGTATATCTTGACTTTTCTGGGAATGTCCCCAAAAGTTTTCTTCTTTCTGAATGGTTTTTGTATAACTGGTAAACCGTAAGACATAGATGAATCTTTTGTACTCAAAAAGGTAGATCTCGTCAAAAAATGCAATTTATATCATATACATTTTTTTTGCGAGTGAACCATTTCCGAGATATTCCTTGTTATTTGTTTGAATTTTCCAATACTTATACTTTTTCTCAAGTTGGAATTCGTTATTCGTTTTTTATGTCCTGTACATACATATAACCAGCTCTTAAAATATTTGACTTAGCTTAAAGCCTAGCAATTCCCCTTGCATCTACAAGAAAATTAGCAATAAGATTAACATATCGATATCTCGATTAACATGAAGCATATGGAGAATAATCGTTTGTAAAAATAGTTCATACAAGCGTAGAGAAATTCATGTGAGTGCAACACATCAGATTTTTACTGTATAATAAATTCATAAAAACGGGAGGGGGTAATTGAAATTAATTAATTCGTCATTGGAATTTAGGATATCTCCCTGGTATTTGCCTGTTATGACAGGAAAATCTGGAAAAGTCCTCAGTCAGATAAGACGGTCTCGGCGGGTTGAATTTTAAAACTAGCATATAAACAAAATGTGTAATAAAACCATTTCTGCAAACGATTATGACAATTAATATAAAGAAGATAGAAAAATTACATTTTGTAGGAATAGTTTGTAGAAGAGTGAGCAGAGAAAGTTATGGGAAAGTAACACATCAGAATTTGTTTTTCAGTTATAGTTTTATTTTGATTATGACTAATTCTGAACACTTTATAGAACCCATTCCATTCCAAGTGAAATGCTTTGATATACTTAATCGTGTTCAAATTTGCTCAGTCCTGCCGATGCGATACTCCGCCCAGTTTTTCTCACACTACTCAACAAGCCTTGGACGTTAATGGTTATGAAATGATGTGGTAAAGTCAGAACGCAAGGATATTATAATATGTTAGGCAGATGATTACCCCAATTATTCGGGAGTTCGATGATGAATGGATGCATCATTTACGTCAAAGCGAAGTCAGTTTGATATGGGGTGTCTTCACAATCTTCTCTTAATTACCTTAATTTATTTATTAATTATTTCCCAAGTAGCCCGGTCTATTTCACCCTGGAGCGCCGCCACCATCTTGTAGTTCATCCCCTTCTGCTACCGTCATCTGGTTTAATTTTTTGCTTTATCTACTGCTTACTTATACTAAGTAGAGGAAGTATTGCATTCCACCAAAACTTTCGATGCAGATTTCATAAGTACACTTTTTGATGCCCCCTGAGCCAAAAAAAAGTATTTTTAGAAAAAAGTCTGTGCGTGTGCGTGTGTGTGTATATATATAAGTCTGTGGACAGCATAACTCAGAAACTTCGTATCAGTATCTTCCAGGGAGGCGACAAGAAAACCACCACCCCAAATTACCCTTTACATGGAACATTTTTCTTACTTTTTATTTTCTTATTTTCTCAAAAATGGCTCTTAAGCTTTTTGATTACAATACCATATATTTAATATATTTGCATAAAAATAAAATGTATATTTCGAATTTTTTTATAATATTTCGTTAAGTCCTCTTCATTCTCAATTACTTTTTTATAATTGGTAAACTCAAAGAATTAGACAAAAGTTCACAAAAAATGTGGAACCTGTTAAAGTACACAGTTTATGTCAAGTACATTTTTTGTGATAAACCATTTCCGAGATATTCTTTGTTATTGGTTTGAATTTTCAAATGGTTGTGCTTTTTCAAGTGGTAAATCAATTTGTACTTTTTATTTTCTCGTGGCCATGCAAAGAAACATGGATTTTCAAAGCCATCATATCGCGAACGGCTTTTTAAAAATTCTGACAATCGCTCTACCTATTGTATTCTTCTTATACTATAAGACATACATAAACTTATAAGGAAAGTTTATCTCCGTTAATAAAAAGTGGACCGAAAAGTAAACATCTGTAAGAATAGTTAGTAGAGAATTTTATGTGTATGCAACTCATCCATTTTGTTTTTAATTTTTTAAGGCTAGAGTACTGGCAGAACGATTCGATTACATGTTCCTAAGACAGCAAGCAGGGACACTAAAAGGATGTAATGTTCAGAATTATGATACCTTTGAACCCTTAGTTTTGAATGAAAAAAGGGGATATTTTAAAGTTAAAGTGACAGTCATGAACGAAATTTATATTAATCATGACTGTACAAATTATATTTCAAAAACGCCCAATAAAAATATAGATAGGAATTCTGTTAGAACTGCATATGTTTCTTATACATACATGCATTGAAGGTGTCACTATATTAGCAGCTTTATATCTTCCCACAGAAGGAAAAAGAAACAATTTGATATGTCGCACTTACATGACTTTCCCTACTTACTGTTCTACGAGCTATTCTTCTTGATGAGATAGATGATACAGTAATTATGGACGGGAAAACATAAGTCATTAAATAAATAAATAATAGTAGTATAGAGAAATAATTGCAATAAACAAGTTTCGTATAATAAATCAATATATAATGCAACAAGCTTGGGTTGAAAGATTTTGTCCGGAATGACAAAGATAATTAAGAAGTCAGGTCAGCCATAGTCATTAGCCCAGCTAGCGAGCGCATTAGCTTAAGGATTTCTGGTAACGCAGTTAGGCTATAAATTCAGTACCTTACACAGGTACGTAGGCCAATTCTGGAAAAGAGAATAACACTTAAATCCTGAGAATTTTAGCTAAGCCCCATTGTAACAGAGTTAGAGACGCGTATGAAGAGAGGCGAATGTTGGCTCGGGTGTAAAATAATTTTGATGGGGGTAATTCTAATGTAGGCTTGGCTTAAGTATTATAGAGGCCGGCATGGAAATCAGAGAGTTACTCTCTGGTACCGCCAGCGGTATTTGCTCGTGTGATATTTTAAGCGCCCATTGACTCGCTTGTGAGTAGCGGCTATCGCGAGGGATCTTACAGGTAAACATTTTAACGATTCACGGCAGGTTTCGCTTCTAGTTTAGTTTATTGTGGAAACAGTTATTTCCAACCGTAACTTTGATGCTGTAGAAATGAGCAGCTTTAATAATTCAGTTGTTACAATTCCAAGTACTAAGATTGGTAATCAGTCTATTTATTCATCTCAAACAGTCAGCAACTCATTCCAAGAACTCAAACTTCTCAATCAATTTAAACTGGTGTTGTCTTTCACAATATATCCACGCATACCCTGAGGGAATGTACTCATAGCTCAACCACTGGAGCAGCCGGCAGCAGAGTCAACAGCAGATCCTGGAGAAAACCAGAATCGGTGAAAACTACAATCCTGCATCAGGTTTACTCACCATCATCGCGGCATCTTCGCACAGCTTCATAGAATATCCTTCAAATAAACTTTTAATTAACGTTTACACATCGTTGCAGCAATAAAACAACAGTCAGATTTTTAAAGAGGACGACGCTGTGTAATGGTTTTGAAATTCCTTGCTCTTTGCATAAATACGAGAGAAAAAATGAATAGCGATTTTAACAAGAACTATCTCAAAAATGGTTAACGCCATAAAAATAAAAATTAAGAACTATTTGACATAAAATGTGTGTTTTAACGAGATTTACATCTTTTTTCTTGTGATAAGGTTTTGTCTATCTCTCACAGTTTACAGATTATACTAAAGTTTTTCAGCATGAAGAGGACTTCAGAGGATTTTGTCATGCAATTATCTTAAACATATGGTAGCTATTTTAATTAAAATCATTAGAGCCATTTTAGAGGAAATTAAAAATAAAGAAAGAATTTCAATGTAAAGGGTGGTTTAGGATGGGGAATTTTCTTGAAAATCTTCATGTCGCATCCTTGGAAGATGTTTGTTGTTTAACCGGCTTTCGTTTTTGAGTTATGCTGTTCATAGACACACACATGCACACGGACTTTTTTCTAAGAATGCTTTTTTTAATCAAGGGAGTGTAAAAACATGCATTTCCGGTGGAATATTGTTATCAATGGGTGGAATACAATGCTTCCTATACTTATTCTAGGTAGGTAATACAGAAAGTAAAAGGGAATATAAAGAAAACCATATGAAAATAACTTACAACGTTTCACAGCGTCAACACCACAGTCATTGCACCTTTGAAAACTTTGATATACTTCGAATCTTCAAATTCATACTCACTTTCTGGAACAGCTTGTTCCTAAAAAGTACAATCTTCAATCACAACAGTGTAAAAAACTACTTCTTTAGACCATTGTGACCTAACTCTTCGTACCAAACATTTACACCTTCGACAAATATGCCGCATCCATTGTCTCAAAAAAAACCCTCTTTTTACACCAGAATTACCTGTCCATTGCATACCTATACAATTTTCAAAACAAATCATTAACAATATTACAGAATTAAGAAAGGCTGGCCCAGAGTTTAGTCGATAGAACTGTAAGGTGGTCCTGGGTTCGATTCCCGGCTGGGGTGTGAATTTTTCTCTAGCGAAGATTATTCCCTATCCTCCCAAGGGTCTGGAAGTATGAATGAGAGGGTGAATGTGTGTGTGTGTGTGTGTGTGTGTGTGTGTGTGATCTAATGTTATAACCCAAAAAGGTGCAAGAAACCCAACGACAAGTGAATAAGAGTTAACGCCAATGCCAACAGGCAATAAGTTCCAAAGGAAAGACCGTCGATAAGACCAATGTAGTTAAAGGCGGAGTATAAATGGAACTAAAAAAATTAGGAAAAAAACTGAAGTGATACATTCACACGACATTCTCACATAAATCTGCTATAGTGTTTATAATTTATATTATAAATATGCACTATATATTACTTTTTAAATAAAAAGTTACTCACCATATGTTTTTACTTAGGAATGATTTCAGATAAAGTGATAAGTGATTAGTTACATGTGGAAACACTATTCCAATATTTATTTGTGCTAACGAGCTGTTGCTATGACCAAACCAAAAAGTTGTTGGTTATATACATTTGATTTTCTCTACAAACTATTCCTAACAAAATATATTTTTTCTATCTGTCTCATGTTAATCGAGATAAACATTTGCAAAAATAGTTGCATTATACATTCCCTTGTAGGTGTAGGAGGCTGAAGCACAGTCAAATATTTAAAAAGCGGGTCGCTATATGCTGCCTTTGAAATCCCATACTCTATCCAGATGTCACGTAAAGGAATTGAATTGCCAACACTTCAAAAAATGAAAAAGGTATTGAAAACTTCAAACCAATAACAACTAATATCTCGGCAATGGCTGAGCCACAAAAAACAAGTTATAAGAAGTCATTTGAACTAAATTGAGTGCTTTAAAGAGCTGTATTTTTGTGAAGAAAATAAAAATAATGACAATTCTTGCACTTCAGGAGTCATTTTGCGAGAAGAATAGTTCTACATTCTGCAAACGTTTATCTTGCTTAACATGAAACAAATATAATACTAAACATTTGCTTTTATAAGAATAGAGATTGAAGATAAAATATGAATGTAAAACATCAGATTTTCTCTTTACCATCCGAAATATTACACAGAGTATGGGGTTTAGAATCTGAACGGACCTATGAAAGGCTCAAGTCTTGAATTTTTTCTAAAACTGTAACCTTTTTGTACATTTACTGAATGCTTAAACTATAATTTATTGCGATCTTATCGGGTCAAGTCAGGTTTCGATACTTGGTGCTTATGGTGCTCATCTGCACTCCTTCCATCCCCACTCATTCAGTTAGCAGAAATGGCTAAACCAGTTTTGTCAACCCAGAGCTTCTCCACTGTAATAGCTAGAGCTGCTCAGTGTTAAAGCACACGAACGTACTGAAAAACGGTTGCCAAGGTTTGTAGCAGGTAAAGTGAAGGGGGAGAATACTTCATACCTTGAGTGCCTGCACTAAATCAAGAAGTTATCTTTGTTTCCAATAAAGATGAAATATATCTTAAGGCTCATGGTTGAAAGCTATTTTAGCAAAATTTACTTTCACTCCTTAGCTTTTAACACATAAACCATACTCGGAAAGTGCGAGAACAATCACAATGTTTCACGTGGCCGCTCTCGGAAGCGGATCTCTCGGACAAGGCGACGGACGCGGTAGAACAAACACTTGCAGCAAGTCCTTGGGCAGCAAATGTCATCGGTAGGCCGGCTGATGAGCTCCTCGCGTGTGTGCAGGGTGCTGGGGTTGCCCCACTTCCGTCCCTTAGCTTTCATCATAACCCCAGGTATACTATATACCTATATCTCTTGAGCCCGCCCCTGTCATTAGTCATTGCTAGCCTACTCTGTCCACATTGGCAACAGCAAAGTGAAACGATATTCTTTACTTTCTCTAACCCTTATCTTCAGCAGTGGAATAACACATTGGACTCAAAATGTTGTTTACAAGTATGCATTTTGAGCAACACTGTGAAAACAAAACAAACAAACAAAACATGGATACCATTGTGATGTGACCAACTTACATGACTTTCTCCTCCCCTTAGAACTAATGAAT
The DNA here is from genome assembly GCA_030765065.1 of Deroplatys truncata. Taxonomy (NCBI): domain Eukaryota; kingdom Metazoa; phylum Arthropoda; class Insecta; order Mantodea; family Mantidae; genus Deroplatys; species Deroplatys truncata. Next base: position 84,955,486 of record CM060982.1, on the reverse strand, counting down.
CTATGCACGGAAAAAGATGAACCGCGTAAAATGCTTTAAAAATGCTGGTAAAATTTAAAGATGTAACAACGAATGTTTCGAAAATGTATTTTACATGTATCAATGAGTTCTGATTGTTTTGTATAGTACGTTTTTATCTATCTCTTAAGGGATACTCTCAAAAAAATCTGATGTGTTACACTCACATGACTTTCTCTACTCTTGTACAAACTATTTTTACAAACGCTTATTCTCCATCTATTTCATATTAATCGAGATAAACATTTGCAGACTCTATCTTATTGCTAATTTTCTTGTAGATGTAAGGGGAATATATATTTACAAGGGCAATATAGAAATACAGTAGCCTTTAAGCACATACATATCTCTTAATAGCTGGTTGCTAGGTGCAGCACCATTCCCTTTGCCACAGATTAATACTCTTTGCATATACAAGACAAAAAAATGAACAACGAATTCCCATCTGAGAAAATATTGAAAAATTTAAGGGAATAACAAGCAATATCTCGAAAATGGTTCACTCAACAACAAAAATGTATATGACATAAATTGTGTATTTTAACGCGATATACATTTTTTGTGTAGTAAAATGTTCTCTATCTCTTATGGTTTACCAGTTATGCAAAAGTCGTTCACAATGAAGAATACTTTTGGAGACATTCCCAGAAAATTCAAGATATACATTTCATTTGTCATGAAAATAGCTTAAACATATGATATTTTAATCAAAATCGTTAGAGCCATTTTTGAGAAAATTAAAATTTTCGAGAAATCTTCCATGTAAAGAGTAATCTGGGGTGGGGGTATTTTCTTGAAAACCTTCGTGTCGCATCTTTGGAAGATACTGAACTTAAATACCAAGTTTGGTGTTTATCCGACTGTTCGTTTCTGAGTTATGCTGTTCACATACAGACACACACACAGAGACACACACACACACAGACACACATACGGACATGTTTCCAAAATGCTTTTTTTGGATTCAGGGTGTCTCAAAACGTGTATTTCCGGTGAAATCTCGGTATCGAATTTTTGGGTGGAATACAATACTTTCCCTACTTACTATACGTAGTAGAGAAAGTAAAAATTAAATATCATACCTTCTACTTCAGTCACATGTAGCTTTCATAGCTGCACGATCTTAAGTATGTCATACAGGTAATTAAACTCTGTTTATAAGCCTAACTTCCTATAAAATTGTAGCAAAAAACAGTAAGTTTTGCCTACATTATCTTATTAGCCATGCAAATGTCTTAAACATGTTATTTTAATGAAAAACGTTACAGACATTTTTTGAGGAAAAAATACAATATTTTCCATGTGAGGAGTAATATCAAGAAGAAGAATTTTCTTGAAAGTCTTTGTATCACATCTTTGGTATATTGAAATTAAATACCAAATCTGTTATTTATACAACATTTCATTTTTGAAACATATACACATAGAGACAAACAGGTGCACATACATACCCGGATTTTGTTTCTAAAATGCTTTTTTTTTTGGATTAAGAATGCCTCAATACGTATTTTTAATAGCATCCTAATATCGAATTTTTGGGTGGAATACAATCTTTTCTCTACGTACTAAATGCATCTTAGGTAAAATAAATTTCGACATAAATAATTTGTGTTAAATAATGAGATTTACATTTTATGCAGTAAGCTTTTTTCTATCTCTTGCAACTTACTAGTTACGCAAAATTATACAAAATTCATTCAGATTGGATGGGACAGGCTATTCGCAGAGTATATGAGATTTGAGGCAGTGTTTTTTTAACACTTAAATGATTTCAGTCAAATTATATAATATGTAAATTCAATAACAGCCCGCCTTGAAGCAATATGTGTATGTAATAATTTGTAAAATGTATGTAACAGTCATTGCATATGTTTGTATTATTGTAAACATGTTCAATAATGTTATGTGAATGCATTACGTAATTTAATAATGTAGGAGCTGTGAGAAATAGGTCAAAAGTTGCTAACAAAGAGGTAACCTTGAGTCAATAATGAGTTTGAGAGTTTAAATGTTATTTGTGATTCTTGAAAGCATTAATGTAGTTTTAGTGACAGTTTATAAAAAATAGCCAATCAACTACCGAGGGGGTTTTAGTTAAATGAAGATATTCTATTGGAGTAAAAATAGCCAATCAGAGACTTGAAATACAGATATTTACAAGTTTAGACGGTTGAAATCTAGTCAGTTGCCTGCAGACAGTGATTGTAACCGGATGTAACCGAGAGATTTAATACGTATTTGTGTGAAACGAAAAATAGTATATGTGTTAAAAAGTGCAAGTATTAAATAAAAGAATCTCACAGCTCTCGATATCAGTGAAGTGCTGTTTAATTTGTGTCAAGGATTAATAAAAAGGAGTGAATTAAGACTTAAAATCTGCCTAAGCCTATATTCTTGTCGCATCACGCCCTGCCAAGATATTCATGTCTCTAAAATAATACTGATGCAGCCGAGGCAAACATAAATATTAAATATTTAATGAAACAGTTTAATTACAAAGTTAATATTTTTTTAAACTTGGGACAAAGGCCACCTTAAAATACATTTGGGGCGAAGGCTACCAAAACCGGGTACCATATTTGCGGTTGCAAAAACTACTACAAGTTCGGCTCCCCAACAGTTGAAATATAATATAACTCCTACTTCAAATCGGCTTTTCATACGTAGCATCAAACAACGTAAAGAACAATTCTACTTCAAATTGGCGTCCATAAGTAGAGCTAAATAAATAAACAACTACAACAAATTAACTACTTTAGATATACATTTTATTTTTCGTGCAAAGATATTAGACAGGTGGTATATTAATAATAAAAGGAAAACGTTAGGACAATTTTCACCTAAAAAGGTATTGGCTTGAGGATTTTCTTGAAAATCTTTGTGTCTCAGCCTTGGAAGATCCTGAACTTAAAATATACCAAGTTTTTCGTTTTTGAGTGATTCTGTTCATACACGCACGGACTTTTTTTTAAAAACATTTTTTGTGTTTAAGCCAACTCAAAACAACAAGTATTTCCGATGAAATCTCGACATCGAATTTGTGCGAAATGCAATACTTGCTCTACCTGCTGTAGGTAGCTGGTAGAGAAAGTAAAAATCGTACATATGCACATACAAATACTACATTCCGTTAGTAATCTTATCTTCTGAAGATACAAGACTAAGATTTTCAAGATATTTCCTTCAACCCAGTTAACACTTGTGTCTTTAAAGGTTTTGATTAATATACTATGGAAGAAATAATGTAATTAGGTGCTTAAATAAAATTTATTTTAAGCTTTTAAACCTTGTAAAGGTAAGGTTTAATGCTAAGCCTGATGTTTGTCCAAAATAAGCTATAAATTTTTTTATAAACTCCTGTCAGCGTAAGAAACATACTAAATCTAAACATTGGGATGAATCTCGGTTGATGTTGATACGTCATAGTACAATAATTTCATAAATAATAAACAACTAGTAATATTACTTACCAATATGTAGTATGGGGTACTACTGAGTCTCTACACTGAAAATAACATAAAATGTAAGTGCTGGAAAAAGGAAGAGAAGGAGGGAGAAGGTTACGTCTATGCTATAAAAGGCAGAATGCTGCTTCGGTATTCCACCAGTTGTCCTGTTTTATGCTTTCCAAATGCAAGAAGCTAGTGAACTCCTATGCTGCGAAAAGATTAGCCACAAAAGCTATGGGCTTGCACCCTACAGATCCAATAATTGGCTAGGGTACTTTAATGTCATTTTATCATGAATTTATTGTTTATGAACAATCATTATTACTACATCCAATTTTCTCTATACTAGGTACCGAGATTTCAGCTTAAAAGCATGATTTGATGTCTCCTGAATGTGGAAAAAAATAGAAAAAGAAGGAATGCCCATGCATATCTGTGAATAGTGTAACACAAAAATTAAAACTCGGATAAATACCAAACTTGGTATTAAATCCAACATCTTTTAAGGATGCGACATGAAGATTTTCAGTAAAATCCTGCATCTCAAACTATTGTTCATGTTTAAAACTTTTTCATTAGTTCCTACCGATTTTAATTGAAATACTATATGCATATCTTAAGTTGTTTGAGAATAGCTTGTGAAGTCGCATTCATACCGAATGAATTTTGTGTAATTTTATATTATTGATAAACCGTAAGAGACTTACCAGAGAAAACTTTAGATCTCATTGAAATAAGGTTTATATCAAATAAAATATTTGTTATACAGCAAGGCCTAAAAGCAGAACTTCTATACAGTGCACACGAGCTAAAAAGCTTTAGATTATCGCGCTAGTGACCAACATTGATTTCAAGTCCAATCACATGGCAATTACTCATTGCATTTGCACATGTTTAATAATTCGACTGGTTTGTTAGGTTTTGCTTTTCATTGTCTTTTTACAGCTCGCATTATCTAGTCACAGTACAAATCGTCATACTTCAATTTATCACAATTCGTTGTAGAGTTAACCTATACGTTATATTGGCAGCTTTCTTTGATTCAAAACGTTACTCTTTTACCTAACCTACATAGAGATTAAATGGCGAACATTATGAATTCAGAAGAAACTGAAATGGAAGTGAAATTACAGAAGCAGCAGAAAGAATAACACTAGATGTACTTACCCAAAAATTCCAGAAAGCAATATGATATAGCATTTAATCGCTTCATTGCCTGGTGTAAGGTAAGACATTGTGAAAATAATTTCACTGAAAACGACTGTTGGCGAATCAACAAAACATCAAAGCATCTGACATCTCGCTTTTTAACGTCATTTCTCTTGTTTCTAGAACGAGTTAGTTTCAGGAATTAATGTAATATTTTCGATATTTTACAAATTCGAGCGCTGTCTAAAAAATAACGTACGTCACACGTGTTAAAAGTGCTTTTACTTCTTGTATCATAATATACTATTATGGCATTAACAATTGGTTTGAATGTTCCAGTGCTATAGCATGCTTTTTTTAACTACTATTTCGCAATTCTTTTGTTTTAGGTGTTGTCGTACAAATAGTATTTCAAACCAGTAAAATAAACTTTTATAGTTTACTGAGTAGAAGAGATAAAAATAAATGATAGCTACAGCGAAAGTCACGTACATGTAACATCAGATTTTGTCACCATTAAATTATGTAATCCTGGACCAAAGTGTGGCTGAAGGCTACAATTACTGAACGTTTAAGTAATTGTTTATTGTTATGTAGCTTCTTCAAACTATTCCTACAAAGGCATCCTTTTCTGTTTGTTACATGTTAATCATGATTAACTTTTGAAGAAATAGTTCATTGCGATTTGTTATTTGCTGGCCTTGAAATTACATAATCTTTCCATGACATCGCTGGAAAAAAAACTGAATGGTGACAACAGTTAAAAAAAATGAATCGCGAGGAACAACAGAATGCTGACATCACTTGAAATAGTGACAAGGTATAGAAAACTTTAAGCCATTAACAACAGATATCTCGAAAATGGCTGATGCCACAAAAAGTTAATAGAAATGGGTAAATTGTGTCTTTTAAAAAGTTCAAAAGGTACGTTTTATGTAGTATTTGTCTATCTGTTATGTTTACTGGTTATAAAAGGGCATAGAAGGAGGACTTCACAGGCTATTCCCAAAAATTCAAGATACACATTATATTTTTCATGCAATTATCTTAAATATATGTTATTTTAATAAACATTGTTAGAATTATTTTTGAGAAAATCAAACATAACGACAAAATTTCCAAATAAAGGGTAATTGGGGGGGGGGTTAAAAAACTTAGTGTCGCATCTTTGGCACATACTGGACTTAAATTCCAAGTTTTGTATTTATCCGACATTTCGTTTTCAGTAATGCTGTCCACATAGACACACATGGGTCTTTTTCTAAGAATGATTTTGCGGGAATTTGAAGGGGCCTGAAAACTTGATATTAAATTAGATTTTATTAGATTTTTTGTGGGATGCAATATTTACTCTGTACTAGGTACGCGTTAGAGAGAGAGAGAGAGAGAGAGAGAGAGAGAGAGAATAAAAATTTGGTGGAATTTAAGTATGTTGAATTCAGAGAACAGCAGATAATAGATTTTTTAGACAGTTTAAAATTATATTCTAATCTGACAGGTGAAAATAGACAGTTAATGAAAGTATGAAATGGTGTGCAAGTGAATTCATAGACGTAAAACGCTTATGTTCATTCTGGACACAAGAAATGCGCATTATCGTTATGGATTCACAAAGAAACAGAATATTTCTGTATACACGTATATTTTAATTAAAATGAAGTAGGTAGACAGGTAACGTTTTTACGTGATCAGTTTATAGAAACGCTAAGGGACAGTAATGGATAGAACAAGTCCGTGTTAAGTATATAAGATCACTTACAATACTGCAGTTTTCTGTACATAGCCAAAACATATTTTGTTTCGACAGCATTAGTATATTCTCTTGAAGGCCATGGCAGTGATCTATGCCTGGTACATTTCTCTGTGTCTATTTAAACACTTAAGGAAGGTAGGCCACTCGAGTTCTTGAGAACATTTGTCTTGGACTAGCTGGTTTTTCGGTTGGTTTGCTCTTTCTGTTGGTTGTGACGTTAACTGTGAAATTATATTTAATGAAGGACATTGGAAGTCGGGAGAATGCTAGACTCTTCACACCTTTCTTTTGTCTTGTGTCCGTCAGCCATCTCACGAATCATTGCGTGTTGATATTTGAAAATTGTTCCTCTCCAGCTTCCATCGCCGTCGTGGAGGGTAGTATATGCATTAAAAGCACATTCACATATTCAACTTGGCTTCAGTTAACACCACGATTACGTTTCTCCGAAACATTCATTTTAAAACAGCTTTCAAGGGATCCAGTAAGACACAAGTTTCCATTTCAGACTCTTGTTTAGAAGTTTAAAAATTCTTACTGTTAATAACGAATATATGTATAAGTGTTCAATTTACACGTTTTATACTGTAGTAGGGGAAGTATTGCATTCCAACTAAAAATTCTATACCGAGATTTCGCCGGAAATACATGTTTTGAGGTGCTCTGAATCCAACGGCATAACTCAAAAAGGAAAAGTCGGATAGATACTAAACTTGATATTTGAGTTTAGTATCTTCCAAGAATGCGGCACGAAGATTTTCAAGAAAATCATCCCACCCCAGACTACCTTTTACATGTAATATTTTTCGAAAATTTTGACTTTCTCAAATATGGCTCTAATGATTTTGGTTGAAATATCATATGTTTAAGACATTTTCATGGCAAATGAAATGTATATGTTGAATTTTCTGGGAATGTCCCCAAAAGTCCTGTTCATTCTGAATGACTTTTGCATAACTGGTAAACCAGTTAAGACAGATAAAATTTTACTACACAAAAAGTGTAGATGTTAAAACATACAATTTATGTCACATATGGTTTTTGGGGGGGGGGCTCGAGTGAATCATTTCAGAGTTATTCCTTGTTATTGTTTGAATTTTCCAATATTTATACGTTTTCTTAAATGGGAATTCGTTATTCGTTTTTTTATGCCCTGAACATGTAAAGAGAATGAAATGCTTCACATAGCAACCAGCTCTTAAAATATTTGACTATCGTTTAAAGACCAGCATATTCCCTTGCACTTACAAGAAAATTAGCATTAAGTTTCTGCAAAGGTTTATGCCGATTAACTTAAGTATTGAAGCATATGCCTTTGTAAAAATAGTTTATACAAGAGTAGAGAAGGTCATTCGAGCGCAACTCATCAGATTTTTATGAAACTTAGATAATTTCAATATTCAATCTCTGCTTCAGAATTATCCTGCTCACAGGCAATGTAAGATTATAGAAACTTAACAGTGGTTTTGTATTAATGCTATAAAACCTATGTTTAAACGTTTGCTTAGCAATGCCCACTCAATTAGCATAAATACCTTTAAGCTTGTTTTATAAAGCTGGTTAACTGTAATATAGGTATTGTGTTTTAACATTTATGTTTTTGCTATGGTCTTTTTTTTACTATTGTCCATAATCGCTTGTGCAATTTCATGACATCTTAATAAATAAACACTAAGAGCTTTTTATATTCTCTACCGCATACCTGTGGTAGCTAAAGTAACTTTTGTATTTCATCTAAAAGTTCTATTCGGAACTTCACCGGAAATACATGTTTAGAGGTCCACTGAACACAAAATGATGAGAGAGAGAGAGAGAGAAGAGAGGGAGAGAGACTTGTACCCCAAACCACCTTTTACATGGAAAAAGTTTTGATTATATTTTATTTTGTGAAAAATATCATGTTCGACCTATTCACATGAAGTGAATCCCACTTTCATCAGAACCAATTTTGTACAATTCTGTACTATAACTAGAAGACCACAAGAGATACAGAAAATCCTACTTCATAAAAAATTTCTGACTTTATCTACCCACTATCGTTTATTATTATATCTCTTCTAAAAACTGTTTCTTTAAAAATGCTTGTTTTTCTATCCACTTCATATCAATCGAGATAAACTTCTGCAAAGATGGTTTAATTTCGTTGTACGTAGAAGGGGAAAACAGGAACCTGGATCGTTATTCTAATCTTTAAAAACCTGGTCGAGGAATACTAATTTCTATGACCACGAGAAGCAAAAGAATGGTGACTTAGAACTTCAAAAGAAGGAATAAGGTATTTGAAATTTCAAAACAATAACAACGAAAATCTCGGAATGTTTATGCCATAAAGGAATGCATTTGAAATAAACTGTGTGTAGTAACAAAACCTGTATTATGGTAAGTTTATGTGCACCATTTATGGTTGCTAGTTATACAAAATTGTGAAAAAATAAAACATATGTTTCCAGACAAAAGTTAGTTTGGGGTGGAGGAATTTTCTTGAAAATAGTCACATCCTTTGAAATGACTGAACTTAAAATATAGGTAATTTGAATTTATGATGCTCAGATATACGGTACCTTTTCTAAAAATGCTTTCTTTGGGGGGTTCGCGGGACACCAAAGTATGAATTTCCAGTGAAATATTGATATCGAATAAAATATTTGCAATATTTTAGGTAGGAAAGTGCTATGCTTTAAAATATATTGAAGCTGAAATTTTAACATCTTTTTACGCCAGCTAATACTGGAGCTTTCTTTACTATGGCGAAGAATGCTTTCCGTTTATATGTAAATGTGGAAAATCTTTAGCTTTTTTTTCGCGTGTACTAAGAACATTATTCATATATATAACTATATTGAAAATAAATACGATTTTAATTTGTGTATCTTACATTGAAAACACCATATACTATGAAACATGCCGCGAAAAGAGAGAATGTTATATAAAATGAATCGTAAGTTAACCGTGTTTGTTTGGGAACTCGGGCATGAAACAAATGAAAGGGCACACATAAGCTGAAGCTTCTTCTAGCCGGCAGGCACTAAATTACACGTTTTTCCTCGCACAAAATCCCGTCCATTTGTCTTGTTAGCACTGCCGTTGAGCATAAACATTTTGGCGGGCCGCAGTGTGTCAAACCATGTAACGTCCTGAACAAATCCGGTATTGTGTTCCTGTAGGTGAGGGGGGACTAGAGATCTAGGGGTGCACAAACGTGAGGCGCTTGCACTCCGAGCGTGAACTTTTAACATTCCCGGCAACCGCGGCACCAACTGCCGGTAGCTGGGAACGACATTTGCGGCGAATATTAAGATATGGCTCTTTCTGCAAAGGGCATTTAACATCCATTCTTTCAGATCTAGTATTAAGTTTATTTACATTTTATGTTATTTTAAGTGTATTTAACAAGACTCAGTAGTACGTAATACTACCCTCTGGACATCAAATAATACGCGAGTTATTTATTCTTTATGAAATCATTGTACAGTGATTTAGAATACATATGGTGAATCTTTCCCTCTTCAACATGAAGTTATAATTTCATAAACCTCCCCCGACGGTTTTTCAAGTTATGGAAGTATAGTATAACCGCAAATATATTTTGGAGTGAATGAATTATCGGAATGCTCGAATAGTATTTAAATAATCACGGTAGATGAAGTTTTAAACCGTTGAACCTTCTCTTTGGCCCCGTAATATTTAATAGCATAAAGCTTACACAGTTTTCATATAATGCAGAGACTCCTAACATCAATAGGGGCGTAATCGTGAATATGAAGATTCTCTACTCCCAAGGCATCAGGTTAAAAGATTTTGAAATGGTACATAGTCTGTAACCACTGAGAAAAATAATAAAATATTGGCTGACTAATTTTTGAGTTAACCTGGACGCAATATGCCTCGTTTATACAATTATTTAGCATTTGATGATTATGGGGTGGATTATAAAATACAGAGGACGTACAACAAAATGTTTTTACATAAAGATTATTAAAAGGATTTGGCATAAGTATCACTTGCATATACTAACGTTATAAGCAGATGTGATTCTCTCTCTCTTTTTTTTTTTTTTGCTTTGTCTTCTGTTTTCTGGGATAGTAAATCCTGACCATCTATGCATATTGCTTGGAATGAAATTTCTTTATATTGATTTTCTATAGAGTTATAACTACTTTTTTTTTTACTCCAGGTTATTCTATACGAATATTCGAAGCTTTCTTCTCGATTATTCTTAGGTATTTATGAATTTATAAGGTTTTTAAATCCTTTTTAGTGTTTTTCATTTGTAGCTGAACGTAGAAGCTGTTTTATAGCCTATGTCCGTCGGGAAGAACAGAAGGTTTCTATGGTTTAGAGTTTTCCGAGATAAGCCTGTATACGTACCCAAAAAATAAATGTTCTGTCTTTATAATATTAATATAGATAAATGTGCTTTACGTTGCTGTCTATTATCTAGGCGAAAACTATGTAAATATAAACTTTGAAATGTCAACTACTTCACACAGAAGCAAATGTTTCTTGTTTTGTTGTGTTACCACTTTTTTTCGAGAATAGTTATTTATGTAACAAGTGTGTAGTTTTTTAGATTGCAGTATGAGTGAGTATTTAACGCGTGCGCGACAGGGCATTTTCACGAGTGGATTCTAAACAGGTTGCACGAGTTGCATACAGTGTCTTATATATTTCCAGTATTATAAATTTATAATTCATTCCAAAATTAAAGAACTGAATTTTATTTTTTTGTTAGCTGAAAAACTGACGTCATGGTTTCATAGCGACAGAGAGAAGATTGCTTAGTTGTTTACAGTGCCGAGCGCGTTTTGTTTGTTTACTTATAAAATGAATTAAGGGAATAATAATTCAGTTGAAATCTTAAGATATTCTTTTAGAATTTTTTGAAGGAACTGAATCACAACTAATTCCACAGAAACCTAAAGAATCTATGAGCGATATTAGACAAATTTTGTGAGTGGAGAAAATAAAAAGTTCTGTTAACTAATTGCCATAGATATACAGGAAGTCAAGAAGTTTTTAAAATAAATCTTTAATGTTTGTTCGTACTTCAAGTTTACAACATTTTCAGTAGTTTTCATTGACCCTGCCAAGGACGAGGGGTTTGTTAAAGAGAAAACTATATTAGTAATCTATATTAGTAGTAGAGATGAGTGTTAAATTAATAGCAACTCATTTTGGCATATCGATTAATTGAAGATTTCGATCGTTACTTTATGCTCGACCATGCCAAAATGTAGTATTTATACGACTGGTAGCAGTACTTTAATGGGCCTCATTAAAGTACACCTGTTTATTAAAGTATTGGTATTCGACCAATCAGAAGTATTGTGAAAGCGCAAATATCAATTATTCTGCGTAGTACGTCTCACAACGCTAGCAACTTTGTTTGACACAGGTGCTACAAGGTTATTGTATTGTAACCATAGATAAAGGAATAACGACTGTAACATCACTCAAACCAGAAACGAATACTTATGAAACCTTTAATTTAGATACATGGTCGAGCATAAACAGTCGTATGAAACTTGACTATAATGGTGATTAAAACGCTCGTATGATAATTATTAATAATGATAATAATAATAATACTCGCGTTTTAATTACTACCATTATAGTCTCGTTGCATAATGTACTATTATATACCTATTACATACTAGATACAATAGTAAGCAATGGTATAAGGCAAAAATTTGGTCTTTGAGAGAAAATGTAATCTTTTCCTTTGCCAACTCAGATAAAAATTAATCAAAAGGGCGATATTAAAGAAAGCGTTACAGTTTTAGGGTTAAAAGGAAATAAGAATGCAATTGATTATAAATGTGTACGTTTTTTCAACAATTTATTACGTCATAGTTGCTAAGCAACCATTAAGGTAAGAGCGTTAATTATATACGATTTTGAGATCATAACAACATATTTATAATGCTAGTGGAGTTATTTATGACACAAATGTTAAAAGTGGAGTTTTAATTTGCGATTAAAAGTTTGCGGAGCGAGGCTGAAACCGAATATGTTAATCCTATGAGAAAAATAAAATCACTTTTAACAAGTGTTGTCATATACTATTTTTAGGCAATCCTGAATATTAAATTATAAAATATTAGCTGAAATTTGTGTGGAAATATCAGCATACATTCGGAAATGCACAATGGTAGCTCTGCTGTTGTTCGGGCTTCGTTGTTGTTTGACCTTCATAGCACCAGTGCTGACAACATGATCACTTACACAATCATAATATTCTATAATATGTAGAAGGTTGCGGCAAAAATAGCTCAACAGAATAAGTGTAACAATTTTATTATATGTGTATATGTACATATATAAAGTTTTTTGTACAATGGTTATAATTAGTAATATTAATTCCTTGTGCGGAGGAGGTAACAATAGTATTGATAACATCATTATACATTGTTTATATAGGAAACAGTTGAATTTACTGGAAGAATCTGTAGTATGTAATATCAGGTACTATTTCCTCGACCTCTTTGATAACAATACCAACGTTATTCTCTCCGCTGCTTGCAAAATTTCTTCTTGTTTTGCTGAATCCATTTCCAAGTAAATTCAACTAAATTAATATAAAACGGATTTACTTCGTTATCATTTCCATTATCTCAATAACACTATAATTAATTTAGGTGATCCATTGTTTCATTCTGATTTATTTGTTATTTTATTCGTTATAAAGTTCAATTAATCCGTTATTGCATTAATGGATATAAGGACTTTGCTTAACATAGATATAACAAGGCTGTGTTATAATCTGGATTGACCTGTATTGAAAACTCTATTTTTAGAGCCAGCTGTCCAAAAAAGTACATCCAACACTTCTCCAGATTATTTGGGTACATATGACGTGTCGATAAGTTAGTGAAGCCAAGAGAGTTCCTAATACTTTTTATTTTGTCCCCATTTGACAGTATAAATTTTACAAAATGTGGGGCAAACATTTTTCTTCGGCCGATAAACGGATTTTATGGCGTTGGTGATGATAACATAACGTAGGCTATAAACTTTTATCTGGCTTAGCTCGCAATTGTAGAAACTTTTCGTCATGTTGCGCAATGGCGGACAGTGAAAGTCTTGTGGTTATTCTGTGGAATTAGCTCTCGGACAGCGTATTAGGGCTGGATACATAGCTATCTGTGTCAGCCGATGATTTATTGATGTGTGGCAAAGATCATGCTGCGGTCGCATAGCAACGGCTCAGAGCCTAACCTAAAATTTACCAGTCCGATTTTTGACAGAAAAACTACTGTCAAAACGATAAAGTGGTTAAATTATTTCGAATAACTGTGATTGTCATATTAGAGCAATAAGAATAAAACGCTGACACGTACATAATACCCACATATCTTTTTCCATCCATTACGATTCCATATTACGTTCCCTATCAAAAAATTCGATATCAACATGTCACCGGAAATACGCATTTTGAAATCCACTGAACCCAAGAAAAAACTTTTTTAGAAAAAGCTTGATGAGAGGAACAGACAGACAGAGACTCTGTCCTGTGTCTATCAAGGACGCAACAAGAATATTTTCAAGAAGATCTCTCCACTCCAAAGCACTCTTTACATGAAAACATACTAACTTTTTGTGATTTTAACAAATGAAATATCTGCGAAAAGCCCGTGAAACCCACATTCTAAGCGAGTTTATGTAACTATGAAACAATATGAGACGCAGGAACACTTCAGAAAAAAATCTGATGTGTTACACTCACATGACTTTCTCTACTCTTGCACAAACTATTTTTACAAACGCTTATTCTCCATATGCTTCATGTTAATCGAGATATCGAGATGTTAATCTTATTGCTAATTTTCTTGTAGGTGCAAGGGGAATTGCTAGGCTTTAAGCGATAGTCAAATATTTTAAGAGTTGGTTGCTATGTGGAGTATTCCATTCTCTTTGCATTGCCAGGACAAAAAAAAATGAATAACGAATTCCCATTTGAGAAAAAGTATAAGTATTGGAAAATTTAACGGAATAACAACAATATCTCGAAAATGGTTCACTCAGCAAAAAACATGTAAATGACATAAATTGTGTATTTTCAGGCGATCTACATTTTTTGTGTAGTAAAATTTTGTCTATCTCTTATGGTTTACCAGTTATGCAAAAGTCGTTCTCAATGAAGAATACTTTTGGAGACATTCCCAGAAAATACAAAATATACATTTTATTTGTTATCAAAGTATCTTAAATATATGATATTTTAATCAAAATCGTTAGAGCCATTTTTGAGAAAATTAAAATTTTCGAAAAATGTTCCATGTAAAGAATAATCTGGGGTGGGGGGATTTTCTTGAAAACCTTCGTGTCGCATCTCTGGAAGATATTGAACCTAAATACCAAGTTTGGTGTTTATCCGACTGTCCGTTTCTGAATTATGCTGTTCACAGACAGACACACAGACAAACACACACACGGACATGTTTCCAAAAATACTTGTTTTTGGATTCAGGCTTCAAAACATATATTTCCGGTGAAATCTCGGTATCGAATTTTTGAGTGGAATGCAATACGATCTTCAAGTTACACACTTTAATATCCGTTCTTTCGTTTCTAATAGGGCATTGCAAGGGATATTCAAAATATTATGTCTAGCTTGCATATAGCGAGTTTCTTCTTAAAACTTTGACTATCGTACTAGCGTCCTGTATGTTTCTACAATGATACAAGCAACAACATGTGTTTTGAAAGCATTTATCAGGATTAACAAGACTCGATTTTCCAGCCTCACGTTAATTGAGATAGACGTTTGCAGAAGTAATTTCACTACACATTTCCTTGTATGTGCTACAGGGATACAGGAGACTGAAGCTGTAATGAAATGTTTAAAATGCGGATTGCTATATGCTGGCTTTGAAATTCCATACTGTTTGCTTGACATGACGAGAAACAAACGAATGTTGACCAAGCACTTTAAAAAATATTGGTGAAGTATTTTAAAATACAAACTAATAACAATGAATATTTATGACATGATTAATGCTACAGAAAATATATTTGAAATTAGTTGTGTTTTATGTTTATGTCTTACGGTTTGCCATTTGTAGAAAGCTGTAGAAATTTCGTTCTAAATGAAGGGGGATTTTACAGGCTGATCACAGAAAATTCAAGATATGCGTTTTATTATTCATGCAAATGTGTTAAACATGTGATATTTTAATTAATAAAGTTAGTCATTTTTAGAAAATAAAAATTACAGAAGCATTTTTACGTAAAGTCTAATTTGGGTTGACAGGATTTTCTTGAAAATCTTCTTGTCTCATCTTTGGAAGATGCTGTAACAAGTTTTTATTTATCCAAATTTTGGCCCCTGAATTATGCTGCTCAGAAGTACACGGATCTTTCTCTAATTTATTTTTTGGGGGCTGGGGGTCTTGATATCGAATTTTCGGGTGGAGTAAATTCTTCCTCTACCTACGATAGGTAGAGAAGGTAAAAATGGGTAATGTGCAGTCTTAGTTCCACATATTTTACTGTCTCTGTAGAGCCATCTATTGTGATATTAAACTGACTAACTTGTGAAAATATTTAAGGAGTTAGTAGGTTTGAAAGCAAAAACAAACATTTTCACATAATTTGTTTTTCCCGTAATGCACCACTGAAAGATGTACCCACCTCCGTTAAGGGGTGTGTTTTGTGCACCCCTGCTAACGAGAGAAGAATGCGTGATTTAGCCCACTTCATTACAGATATTGTGCAGCGCCGTTCCATTGGCAGCCACTGACGCGTTGAAAGCCAACAGGCCAGGGATTGATGGTGTTGCCATCTGGCGGTACATCTCGTGACAATAGATCCACCCCTAGATTACCGTGGAAATCGATAGGGCCATGTTCGTACCCCAGGTGATGATTAGGGCGCATTCTCCAAGAGGTGAAGTAAATGATAGCACAGAAGTCGAGGGCAACGCAAACAGAATCAAGTGAGACAAAGCTGCAAACTTGCAAAGGAAACAAACTTGCAGATATAAAGAGAGAACCTTTGAAGCTGAAGACTAGAGCGAATGAGGTTGAAGAATATATATGAAACTTATAATTGGGAGAGTCATTTCAGTTTCTGCTTAGGGGGAGGGACAAGATTGCCTGAAGCAGTTTCCAGAATTTTTATCTGAACTTTAATGACACATTTAGCGTAAAAAAAATCATTTTACTTCTAAAATGTGAAATATTTGTATTAAAAGTACAGTTGTCGTAAATTTTCTTTTGTTACAGCGATAATAACCGGTAGCCTAATCATTTCTGTAACCTAGGGAGCAATTGACCTCTGCCCCCCCCTAAATTACACCCTTGCTAGTACTGAAATTAGGTAGTATAGTACTGAAATCCAATTTAGATGCAATTGTTACCACAGCTCTATTCAACATAATTATAGCACGAACATTATATTCTTTTCCCTTTCCAAGTAAATTATTTTCAAAAATTGAGAATCGAGTCTCATGTGGAATACCCCACGTGATGAAAATTTGGAAAGTTTAAAATTTTAGTATTTGCGACTTACTATTCCAATCTTTACAATTCTGTACAATAAAAGTATTAATTTTTGTGAAACAAAACTTTTCTTGGAAAAGAATATTGAACTATAGGTGTAATGCATATAATGTTGCACCTCAGTTATGTATTAAAATATTTAAAACGTAAATCCAAAACTATACTTGATATTAGATAACGGCTCTTTACATTTCAGCATCCACCGTCGAAAGCTCTATACGGAAATCTGAAAGAAATTGAACAAAAGTACTATCATGGGGAGCATTTTAAAGTAACAAACAAGTGGGACAAAAATATTAGTTTTAGAAAATCAAGTTTTAAAATTTCATGCTCTGTTTACACACACCTGCGCACGTACATTTAAGTGTCACGATTGGGATTTAATTAAATGGCCAGAGACGTAAAACTACAATTGTTGGATCCTGATTCTATAGTGTTTGGCGATATTTTTATTTTGTTTTTTAAATTTATTTATTAATTTTTTTTTTTTACAAATTTTGTAGACAACGTAATTTCCAACTAATGTTGGATATATTGTGAGTCATATGGTTAGCTTGTTGTGTAGGGTGGTTTGAAGATCCGTTTTGCTGATACTTGTGTAGCATTGGCATTAATATTCTTGCAGTCATTTGTTCCTAACATATTATTATTATTTATTATTTGAACTCTTTGTTGCATTATGAAATAATGCGTTCAGACTCAAAATTATAATTGCGAAGATACGTTATACAAAAATCTGCGGTGATGCACTCACACAACCGTCTCTACCATTCATGCAAAAGTGATCTGTTTCTTAGGGATTACCTATTTCAAATTACGCAGAAATTGTTTAGTTACAGCATGTGGAAGCAGCATTCAAATGCTATTCGTGGTAACGATGGAAAGAAAGCAAGGGAAAAAAAGAATGGCAAACTTTCGAGCATGTCCATTAGATGAAGCACTCGCACGTTGGAATGGTGTAAATCCGCATACTGGAATATTTCTAAACCGACTAACGCTACGGGACAAAAACGTATTTCTGAAAAAATTGAATAGTTTAATCAGCTCTGTATTTTTCATATAGTAACCTCTTCTTAGGGTTCCCTAGTTATAAAAAAATTATACAACATACAGTCAAATAAAGAAGACTTCACAAGCTATTCACAGAAAATTCAAGAAACATATTCTATTCCTCGTGGGGTATGCCAAATATGTGTGTTTTAATCAAAATCGTTATAGGCATTTTGAGGATATAAAAAGGAACAAAAGTATTGCCCCGGAGATCTTGGGTTCGATTCCGGCTGGGGCGAAGAATTTTTCTTTATTCTTTTTCCCTATCCTTCGTAGAATCTGCCAGTGAATGCGAGTGTGTGGCTAATATAAAAGTTAACAAACAAACAAAAAAAACTCTACAGCTCAGGGAGTAAAACACCATCATTAGGTAAGCTTTTCTCAAATTAAACCCCACGATATGGCCATAGAAATTAAAGAGGGTTATACAAATGAAGTAATTTAAAAAAACACTCCATAAATGTAAATTTTCTACGTATCCGACTTTTCATTTTGAGTTATGCCGTTGACACATACACACACATAGACTACACCTGGGATCGAATTCAGGTCTTGAAGGAGTGAAAAAGAGAAAGCATGTGTGAAGAGGTATAAAGCAACAGCGGGGAAGAGAGTTACGAAAGGGAAATAAATATGATATATTTAAGAAAGACGAAGGGAAAGGCAATACAAAGAGCGGTTGATGTTCACGTGTTTTCTTTGTGTGGTTGCTAGGACCCGTAAAAAAACTGTAAATGAGGCAGCCAATCCAAATGGACACCTGTTGAGAACAGATGACTATCAAGAAGTGGCCGAATTTCTTTTTAAGGTGGAAGACGCCATATTTTATAATCATACAGGCTGGCCAATAGACCTGTCAGGGTTTCAGCATCCCAGACAGGTGATAAACTTTAGGATTTTATTGGCCCTGTGCATGCATGTCAACACCTGTCCTCGTGTCAACATGGGCTACCTCGCGAACCGCTGGTTGCTCCAGTGGTGTCTCCTTGCACGCCGTTTCCAGAACCGTTATTTATGTTTTTATAGAAATTCGGGAATTATTCCTTTCTGCAAAACTGCCTTGTGAATAATTTCAAGCAATGTACGTCGATATTATGAAAAATCTGCACAAACATTTGTATAAGGGTGAAAGCCGAAATAGCGCAACAGGTAAAAGCTTTGAAATATTGATGATTAACGTAAATTTTATTGTGTTTTTAAATGACTATTGGATTCAAATAACGTCGTTCCACTTTCGAGCAAGAAATGTAATGAAATGTTAAATTTGAAGCAATCACAGCCGAATCTATCTATAATTTTGTAGGATCATTCTTTTGTTTTAAGATTATCGCAGCTTTCTTCTTTTGTTTTCTCTATTCCAACAACAGATAAGAGTTGAAAAGAAAATTTGGTTTCAGATCATGTAACTATGTTTCTGCTATACCTAATAACAAGAGAAAAGCGCAATACGTGCGGTTAGAACTTAAACCGGTGTTTCGCTTTTTACTTTTTCTACAGTAAGAGGGAAAGTATTGCATTCCACCCAAAACATTTACACCAAAACGACTTCACTGGAAATAAATGTTTTGAAGTCCCCCTAATAAAAGCATTTTTAGAAAAAGGTTTGTGTATCTGTGAACAACAACCAAAGTTGGTTAAACATCTTCTAAGGATGCGACTCAAACGTTTTCAAGAAACTCCCCCACCCAAACATGGAAACATTTTTGTTATTTTTGATCCTCAAAATTGGCTGTAACGATTTTGATTAAAATACCATATATTTAAGACATTTTCATAGCAAATAAAAGCTATATCTTGAATTTTCTGGATCGTCCTCCCGAGGTCGCGGCTTCAAACCGGCGGTAGGCGATGGATTTTTTTAGCGTGGCTTCCTTCGGAAGGGAAGTAAAGCCGGTAGATTTACGACACATAAAAGAACCTCAAACCTGATAAGAGGCCTCTGAGCAAAATTTCCGCTCTTTCACGCCCAATGTAGAATGGGATGCTAAGGACCATAGCAGTCAAAGAGCGTCCATAAATAAAACTCAATTTAATTTTTGAACTTTCTGAGAACAATCTGTTTTTAATCAGAGGCCTCTTTATCAGGCTTGAGGTTCTTTTACTTGCCGTGAATCTACGACACGGGACCACCGGCTTTACTTCCCTTCCGAAGGAAGCCATGCTAAGCATTTCTACGCCCGAAAAAATCCATCGCCCTCCGCCGGGTTTGAACCCGCGACCTTGGGAACTAGAGGCTAGCACGGTACCACTAGTCTAGGGAGGACGACAGAACAGTCTGTGAAGTCCTCTTTATTCTAATTAATCTTGATTAAAGCACGCAGTTTATGTTGAATACTTTAGTTTGTGGTGTTAACCATTTCCGATATATTATTCTATTGGCTTGAATTTTCCAACACCTAATACTTTTTTCAAGTGGTAAGTAGCTATTCGTTTTTTACCGTGATCATTGAAAGACCTGGAATTTCAAAGCCATCACATAGTGACCTGCGTTTAAAAAAAACGTTTAGTATTGCTTTAGCCTAATGCAGAGGTTGCGAAAACGGGACTCGCGAGTCATTTAGACTCGCAGATACCGTTCTCTCTCTGCCACTGTCCCTTTGTTTTTCACATCTGCCGAGTGATGCAGTGCGTGTTGCTTACTTGATGACTCACGGAAGGAAATCGTTTTCGCCACCCTTGGCCTAATGTATTCCTCTTATACCTAAAACGAAATCTCTAAATGTTAATGAAAGTTTATCTCTGTTAACTAAAAGGACATATAATAGTTTTAGAAGACTTAGTAGGGAAAGTCTTGTGAATGCAGCACAGATTTTTGTTTTGGCATTTCTGACAGTAATCGACATTCTTGTATCGCAACCTCAAGATGATGAATAGGTAAAATTATTCATATACATGCAATTATTAACATTTGGTGAGTGAATTTTAGAGCCATTTTATTTAAAGTTTTATTTCATTCATGAAATAGTTCTAATATTAATCACTCAAGGAGTGAGCTTCCCAGATTAATTTATGTACTCACTATATTGGTGAATTTGTCGGCAATCTCAGATGCTGTTATGATATTACTTGTGATAAACAATTAAAATGCTTTTTTGAATCATTTTTACTTTCTCTACTACGTATAGTAAGTAGGGGAAGTATTGTATTCCACCCAAAAATTCGATACCGAGATTTCACCGGAAATACATGTTTTGAGATCTCCTGAATCCAAAAAAAGCATTATTGGAAACATGTCTGTCTGTATGTCTGTCTGTGAACAGCATAACTCAGAAACGAACAGTCAGATAAACACCAAACTTGGTATTTAGGTTCAGTATCTTCCAGAGATGCGACACGAAGGTTTTCAAGAAAATCCCCCCACCCCAGATTACCCTTTACATGGAACATTTTTCGAAAATTTTAATTTTCTCAAAAATGGCTCTAACTATTTTGATTAAACTATCATATGTTTAAGATATTTTCATGGAAAATGAAATGTATATCTTGAATTTTCTGGGAATGTCTCTAAAAGTATTCTTCATTGTGAACGACTTTTGCATAACTGGTAAACCATAAGAGATAGACAAAATTTTACTACACAAAAAATGTAGATCATGTTAAAATACACAATTTGTATCATATACATTTTTGTTGTTGACTGAACCATTTTCGAGATATTGCTTGTTATTCCCTTAAATTTTCCAATAATTATACCTTTTTCTCAAATTCGTTATTCATTTTTCTTTGTCCTGGACATACAAAGAGAATAGAATACTCCACATAGCAACCAGCTCTTAAAATATTTGACTATAGCTTAAAGTCTACCATATGCCCTTGCATCTACAACAAAATTAGCAATAAGATTAACATCTCGATATCTCGATTAACATGAAGCATATGGAGAATAAGCGTTTGTAAAAATAGTTTGTACAAGAGTAGAGAAAGTCATGTGAGTGTAACACAGATTTTTTTTAGATGCGTATGCTAATGCGGAGTACCTATTAGAGTCGTTTTGTCCGTCCGTATGCATAAAACAACTCGCCGGACGCTGAAAATATGTGGTTGATATTCTATTTATAGGATTTTAAAGAACACATGTCGACATCTTTCAAATTTGACTGAAATCACTGCAAAATTAAGGGTACTTTTGAGAGAGTGGGATGGCTCAGGTGATTACCCTGACCTAGGATTTTTTCATGCTTTTCTCAGCGAGGTAAATGCTGGGGTGGATTATGCTACCACGAAATTATCATTTCTCATATTGTTACCTTTCAACCTGCAAGGTCAGGCGCGATGGACAGTGGTGCGCGGCACATGTGGCGAATGTGCTTTAAGGAGAGAACTGGCATATAACCTTCTGGCCGAACTTGTCCATGAGGCGAGGGGGAGGAGAGATCGAAAGGGTGGCCGGTTATGCTCACCCTGGAAACACTGCGCTGCACTTGGCACCATTAGTTCTGGCTACCCTTTCTACTCTCTGGCCTCATCTCTTCTTCCCGGAGGTTTAGTGGGTGCAATAGGCCGGAGTGCGAAATACGCTTCTGTTTCTAATTCAATTCCAAAATCCATTGGTAGTTGATGCACATATTGCTAAAAAGTTTATTTATTTTTTTATTGTTTTAAATTTTTAGACGAACCATTGCACATATAGATTTGAAATTTGTTTGTACTTGGTACAGCATTAAAGCTATCCAAAATATATGTGATTCATCAGTTGCATCACTGAACGCTTCCGAATTGAGGTTGCAGCCGAAGTTTACCAAAGGTGGCTAAATGCTAACGTTACTAGTAGCTAAGAGAAATTCTGGATTTACACACCCAACAGCCCGAAATTCGGCGGGAGGAAATAAATCCCTGTTAAAACGGAATATGACTGTAACGCAATCCAGTACAGCAGTTTTTTTAGTTTATTGTGTGCGGTGCTTACATAATCATTTGACATCTATTTAGTAATGAAAGTTTTGATATGACACGTGAAATTGCAGTGAAAACGATATTGGATGTCACGGAGAAGAAAAATACCAAAGTCCTGAAATATCAACATTTTTAATGAACTGTCTCATTAACACCTGAGTTTTTATGACTTCATAAATTTATTTCTCCGCCAGTTTAAATCATAAATCGGTGAGGATATCAGTTATAATATAAAAAAAATCTGATGTGTTGCATTCATATGACTTTCTCTACACACTTTTCTATAAACTATTCTTACAAAATCATTCTTCTATCTACTTTGCTGGTTTTGAAATTCCATACTCGTAAGAAACAAATGAATGGTGACGGTGCTTCAAAATGTGGAAAAGTATTGAAACATTTAAACCAATAAAATGAATATCTTGGAAATGGCTAATGCCACAAAAATAAATAAATGGTGTGTTTTAAGAGCTCTACTTTTGTTTTTGTCTATCTCTTACGGTTTCATGCCAGTCACAGAAAAATATACAAACTGCATTCAAAATGAAGAGAACTTCGCTGACAATTCGAAGAAAATTCAACACAGATTTATATTTGTCATGTAAACACCTTAAACTTGTGAATTTTTACAAATAAAAAATTACGAACATTTTGCATGTAGAAGTTTAGTTTGGTGTGAGGGATTTTCCTGAAAATCTTCGTTTCGCATCCTTGGAACATGCTAGGCTTAAATGAGTTTGGTATTTATACGACTTTTCGTTTTTTGGTTATGTGTTTACAATTCATAAACACAGACAGAAGGGCTTTTTGCTTTTTATTTTATTCTATTCAGGGGATCTCAAATCATGTATTTCCGATTGTTTGAGTGAAATGTAAAACTTCCTTTATTTACTTCAGAAGGTGTTAAGGGGAGAGAGAGAGAGACAGAGAGAGAGAGAGAAGAAACGAAACTAAAAAATGGAAAACAAAACCAACACTATAAGCTAATTTCATAATACGGTATTATTTATTTAGTTGTGCAGTACAATTTCATTAGCTTATGGATAATACAATGATATTCATTGCAACTTTGTATTTCATTGTTGCATTGGAAACAATGAGATAATGGTAGTTCCGTTTGTTGACGAGACAAACACACAAACGGAAACTCTGTAATCTCTCAATGGAGTACATGACATGTGTAGGAACTGCTCACACCTACTTCTGTAAATTGCTACATGATGTCGCCAGGGGCACGAACACCGGAAATACTTCCCGCACTTTATTGTCACGCAACTCACTTGTTTCAAACCGTTTTTGTGTATAACCGCTGTAAAGATATCTTACTTCTTGCAAATTTCTCACCACACATTCTCACTTTCCCTAGCGAATTTGATCTCAAAAGTTACCCAACCTTTATTTAAAATGTATATAAAGTATCTTCATGCTTTGTTTTCAGCCTCTTACTTGCAGAATGCATCCGGTAGGACAGCTGGTTTTTTTAGGCAAAATAGAGCATTCGGAAAAAAAGTTCTTCAGCGGTTGGGCAAAAACATTAATTGCCATTTGGCATTTTACAATAGTATATTTTATTAATTCATTCTCGGTATGCTGAAAATTGCGAGTAATATTTCAAATTAATTTAAAAATGCAGGTCGAAATGTTATCAACGTTAAGTTTGTTTGTTTGTTTTTTAAGCTTCCAGCATACTTTGTGTGTATTACTTCTTTAAAATCAAGAGCTTTTCAGGTAATTCTAAATAATATAGAAAATAAGGGCTTTATTTGTATAATTATTGAAATTCAGCAGGTAGAGAAACTCGTATAGATATTGCTACAACAATATCTATCTATTCCCCGTCCTTGGTCTCGATTTTTCAATATTCTACACATTTAAAATATTTTGTTGGTTTGTTTGTTTATCATCAGACTATGCAAACAGTATTCAAAATTAAGGCTTGCAAAATTATAGCGAGCTGATTCTGAAACATCTGATGAGGCAGTATTTTAATACAAAAATGATTTCAGTCTAATTATATAATTTGTAAATTCAATATCAGCCCGCCTTGAAGCAATATGTGAATGTAATAATTTGTAAAATATATGTAACAGTCATTGCATATGCTTATAATATTGTAAACATGTTCAATAATGTTATGTGAATGTATTACATAATTTAATAGTGTAGGAGTTGTGAGAAATAGGTTTAAAGCTGCTAACAATGAGGTAACAATGAGGTAACCTTGAGGCAATAATGAGTAAGGAAGTTTAAATACTACTAGTCAATAATGTAAATTTTAAGTTTAAAAAATTAGCCAATCAACACCCAGAAAAAGCTTAAGTTAAATGAAGGTATTCTTTTGGACTAGGATTAGCCAATCAGAGACTTGAAATGCAGAAATTTACAAATTTAGGCGGTGGAAAAACAGTTCAGTTGCCTCCAAACAGTGCTCATAACCAGACGTGTTGCTTCTAGACAGTGCTCATAACCAGACGCGAGATGTGTCCTCGAGAGATTGAATACGTATTCGTGTGAGACGAAAATAATTTACGTGTTATAAAGTGCAAGTATTAAAAGAATCTCACAGCTCTCTATATCAGTGAAGTGCTATTTAATTTGTGTCAAGGATTAATAAAAAGGAGTGAATTCAAACTAAAAATCTGTGTAAGCCTACATTCTTGTCGCACTAAAACCTTGCTAAGAGAAACGTGTCTCTAACAAATACTGACGCAGCCGAGGCAAACAAATTTAGTATCTAAAGAAACAGTCAAATCACAAAGCTAATATTTTTAAACTCGGGGCGAAGGCTACCGGAAACCGGGTACTATACGTGTGATCGCAACGAGTTTCAAGTTCGGCTCTCCAACAGTTGAAATACAATACAACTCCTTTGATAGATCTTCAAACTGTCTTTCAATACGTAAAGACAATACACCTACTTCACTGACTATTCTCCTAGCTTCCTGTATGCTTCTATGACACAATATGAACTGAAACGTTTTTGTAAAATATTTTTCATAATAAACAAGAAGCAGGTAGAAAAGTAAAGTGTTTTATGAATAATTTTTAAAATAACTTAAGATATTTAATGATGGATAGAGAAGGTCCTGTGATTGTAATCCCGTAGATGTTTTTACTTTCTTTACTATTTATATACGCAAGGTAGAGAAATGTATTGCATCCGAAAATTCGATATCGAGATTCCACCGGAAATATAATGTTTTGCGTTCCATTGAACACAAAAAATATTTTTGGAAAAATGTCTCTAAGAGAGAGAGAGAGAGAGAGCAAACAGTATAACTATTGAAAACCGGTTTCCATAATTTCGTATTTATGTCTACATCTGTCAAAGAAGCAAAGCGAAGATTTCATGAAATTCCATCACCCCAAACTAACCTTTACATAGTAAAATGTCCGTAGTAATACGCGAATCTGTTAATTTTTATTAAAATAGGTCATATATGTATATATATATATATATATATATATATATATATATTTTTTTTTTTTTTGCCATCGTTTTAAGTTCAAGTCACTGTTCAGTTGCTGCTTTTAGTTAGTGCTGTAAAGAAAGTTTGTGGATCTCAAAGGAGAAACTTTCAAGACATATATGTTGTGTGTGATTTGCTTAAGAGTGTTAATGTCTTATTACGAGGCGCACTATTTATATTTTGAGTCTAATAATTAAAACAAAGTAATTTCTGATTGAAAACTGCTTTATTGTTTTTCAAAATATTCTCCTTTATGATCAATACACTTTTACATCCGTTTGAACCATTTGTCAAAGCATTTATTCCAGTCTTCTTGAGACACCTCCAAAACATGGTTTTTGAAGGCATCAGCGGCTTCTTCTGCCAACGAAAATCGTTGTCCACGCAATTTATACTTGATATTCGGGAACAAAAAGAAGTCATTGATTGCCAAATCAGAACTGTATGGCGGATGACCCATCAATGCGATGTTTTGAGCCTTCAAATACTCTGTTGTTAGGCGAGATGTGCGCTCGCATTGTCTTGAAGAAGAACGATCCTACGGTTCTTGTTGGTTTTCCTTACTTACCGAAGACTTCCGGCAAACAAATGGTTGTGTACCATTCGGCATTGACGGTTTTACGTTCCTCTAAAGTCACTGTTGCCACATGGCCAGTTTTACTGAAAAAGCAGGCGACCATTTGCTTCGAAGTGCTTCAAGTGCGAACAACTTTTGTTGGATTTGCTTCATCTTGAAACACCCATACAGTCGACTGCTGTTTATGTTCCGGCTCATAAGCATAGATCCATGATTCGTCATCTGTTACAATCTTATATACGTCTTATGAGGCACCGCCATTGTATTTTTTGAGCATTTTTGTACACCGATCGACATGAGCATATTTTTGAGACTGTATCAAATTATGTGGGATCCACCGAGAGCAAACCTTTTTCACGGTTAAATAATCATACAATATTTTAGATATGCTGATGGGACTAATGCCTAGGGTTACCTCAATCTCACAATATGTCCCATGACGATCTTTGATGCACAGCATCAATGTTTTCTGGCACAACAACTGGTTTTGGACGACCTTCACGAACTTCATCATTGAGCGAACGACGGCCACAATTAAATTCATTATACCAGCGTTTCACAGTGGCAAAGGATGGAGCTTAGTCACCAAATGTGGAAGTTAGTTGATCGATGCACTCTTGTCTTGATAATCCACGTCGAATGTCGTAATAAATCATTGCACGAACATTTTCACGAGTTAATTCCATGTTTTTGTTCACACACAATTTTCAAGTTAGTGTAAACAAAACAAATGACGCTCTATTGACAAAATGTTTGAAGTAGATTATGGTAAAAAATGTCAAACTTTCCATTGGAAACGTAAGATGGCACCTACAACATTCAGGGTTGCAAAGGCTCAAAAGGTAGTGCCCCTCGTAGAAGTATTTCTCAAACTTTATTACCATGGGGTGGATAGAAAAATAAGTTTTGTAAGAATAGTTTGTGGAAGAATCAGTAGTGAATGTCACGTGAATGTAACACATGACTTGTTTTCTCCGCTGGAGTTCACTGATAAAAGCTGACATACGATATGCGAACAGTTGTATATTGTTTCGTATTCTGTGCATGCAACCAAGTCCATATTCATTAGTTTGAGGTTATTTCTAGTCACAAAATATGCATTGTAATATGAATAGAAGAGCCACTGTTTATATGGTTATGCGAAGTTGTAATGGCCAGTGCAAATTATGCGAGTATGACGCATCAGGTTTTTATACTTTTTTCTTTTATTTATGTTACGTCGCTTTAACTACGTGGACATATCGTGCCGGATCAATGTGTGGCGGACAGTTCGCCTTCTAGGTCTCATCCCTGTACTACAGAAGTTGCCTTCGTCGCACGTCCACGGAGACCTTAATGCTAGGCAACTCTGCTTCTATGCCTGAGGGCAGATAGCAGCTTCGACACGTGTCCACAGAGACCTGGACGCTAGGCAACTGTACCTCTGCTTCTATGCCTGAGGGCAGATAGCAGCTTCGACACGTGTCCACAGAGACCTGGGCGCTAGGCAACTGTACCTCTGCTTATATGCCTGAGGGCAGATAGCAGCTTGACACGTGTCCACAGAGAGCTGAGTGCTAGGTAACTGTACCTCTGTTTCTATGCATGAGGGCAGATAGCAGCTTCGACACGTGTCCTCAGAGACCTGGGCGCTAGGCAACTGTACCTCTGCTTATATGCCTGAGGGCAGATAGCAGCTTGACACGTGTCCACAGAGAGCAGAGTGCTAGGTAACTGTACCTCTGTTTCTATGCCTGAGGGCAGATAGCAACTTCGACACGCGTCCACAGAGAGCTGAGTGCTAGGTAATTGTACCTCTGTTTCCATGCCTGAGAGCAGATAGCAGCTCGACACATGTCCACAGAGAGCTGAGTGCTAGGCAACTGTACCTCTGCTTCTATGCCTGAGAGCAGATAGCAGCTCGACACGTGTCCACAGAGAGCTGAGTGCTAGGTAACTGTACCTCTGTTTCTATGCCTGAGGGTAGATAGCAACTTCGACACGTGTCCACAGAAGGCAGAGTGCTAGGTAACTGTAACTCTGTTTCTATGCCTGAGGGCAGATAGCAACTTCGACACGTGTCCACAGAGAGCAGAGTGCTAGGTAACTGTACCTTTGCTTCTATACCTGAGGGCAGATAGCAACTTCGACACGTGTCCACAGAGAGCAGAGTGCTAGGTAACTGTACCTCTGTTTCTATGCCTGAGGGCAGATATCAGCTTGACACGTGTCCACAGAGAGCAGAGTGCTAGGTAACTGTACCTCTGTTTCTATGCCTGAGGGCAGATAGCAACTTCGACACGTGTCCACAGAGATCTGGGCGCTAGGCAACTGTACCTCTGCTTATATGCCTGAGGGCAGATAGCAGCTTCGACACGTGTCCACTGAGAGCTGAGTGCTAGGCAACTGTACCTCTGCTTCTATACCTGAGGGCAGATAGCAAATTCGACACGTGTCCACAGAGAGCAGAGTGCTAGGTAACTGTACCTCTGCTTCTATACCTGAGGGCAGATAGCAGCTTCGACACGTGTCCACTGAGAGCTGAGTGCTAGGCAACTGTACCTCTGTTTCTATGCCTGAGGGCAGATAGCAGTTCGACACGTGTCCACAGAGATCTGGGCGCTAGGCAACTGTACTTCTGCTTCTATACCTGAGGGCAGATAGCAGCTTCGACACGTGTCCACAGAGACCTGGGCGCTAGGCAGCTGTACTTCTGCTTCTATGCCTGAGGGCAGATAGCAGCTTCGACCACGTGTCCACAGAAACCTGGGCGCTAGGCAACTGTACTTCTGCTTCTATACCTGAGGGCAGATAGCAGTTCGACACGTGTCCACAGAGATCTGGGCGCTAGGCAACTGTACTTCTGCTTCTATACCTGAGGGCAGATAGCAGCTTCGACACGTGTCCACAGAGACCTGAGCGCTAAGCAGCTGTACTTCTGCTTCTATGCCTGAGGGCAGATAGCAGCTTCGACACGTATCCACAGAGACCTGGGCGCTAGGCACTGTACCTCTGCTTATATGCCGGAGGGCAGATAGCAGCTTCGACACGTGTCCACAGAGACCTGGGCGCTAGACAACTGTACCTCTGCTTCTATGCCTGAGGGCAGATAGCAGCTTCGACACGTGTCCACAGAGATCTGGGCGCTAGGCAACTGTACTTCTGCTTCTATACCTGAGGGCAGATAGCAGCTTCGACACGTGTCCACAGAGACCTGGGCGCTAGCCAGCTGTACTTCTGCTTCTATGCCTGAGGGCAGATAGCAGCTTCGACACGTATCCACAGAGACCTGGGCGCTAGGCAACTGTACCTCTGCTTATATGCCGGAGGGCAGATAGCAGCTTCGACACGTGTCCACAGAGAGCTGGGCGCTAGGCAACTGTACCTCTGCTTCTATGCTGAGGGCAGATAGCAGCTTCGACACGTGTCCACAGAGAGCTGAGTGCTAGGCAACTGTACCTCTGCTTATATGCCTGAGGGTAGATAGCAGCTTGACACATGTCCATAGAGGCCTGAGTGCTAGGCAACTGTACCTGTGCTTATATGCCTGAGGGCAGATAGCAGCTCGACACGTGTCCACAGAGAGCTGAGTGCTAGGTAACTGTACCTCTGCTTCTATGCCTGAGAGCAGATAGCAGCTTCGACACGTGTCCACAGAGAGCTGAGTGCTAGGCAACTGTACCTCTGTTTCTATGCCTGAGAGCAGATAGCAGCTTCGTCACGTGTCCACAGAGAGCTTAGTGCTAGGTAACTGTACCTCTGTTTCTATGCCTGGCGGGTAGATGGAAGTTTCGACACGTGTCCACAGAGAGCTGAGTGCTAGGTAACTGTACCTCTGCTTCTATGCCTGAGAGCAGATAGCTTGACACGTGTCCACAGAGAGCTGAGTGCTAGGTAACTGTACCTCTGTTTCTATGCCTGGCGGGTAGATGGAAGTTTCGACACGTGTCCACAGAGAGCTGGGTGCTAGGCAACTGTACCTCTACTTCTATGTCTGGCGGGCAGATGGCAGCTTCAACACGGGTCCACAGAGAGCTGGGTGCTAGACAACTGTACCTCTACTTCTATGTCTGGCGGGCAGATGGCAGCTTCGACACGGGTCCACAGAGAGCTGGGTGCTAGGCAACTGTACCTCTACTTCTATGTCTGGCGGGCAGATGGCAGCTTCAACACGGGTCCACAGAGAGCTGGGTGCTAGACAACCGTACCTCTACTTCTATGTCTGGCGGGCAGATGGCAGCTTCGACACGGGTCCACAGAGAGCTGAGTGCTAGGAAACTGTACCTCTACTTCTATGACTGGCGGGCAGATGGCAGCTTCGACACGGGTCCACAGAGAGCTAGGTGCTAGGCAACTGTACCTCTACTTCTATGTCTGGCGGGCAGATGGCAGCTTCGACACGTGTCCACAGAGAGCTGGGTACTAGGCAACTGTACCTCTACTTCTATGTCTGGCTGGCAAATGACAGCTTCGACACGGGTCCACAGAGAGCTGGGTGCTAGGCAACTGTACCCCTATTTCTATGTCTGGCGGGCAGATGGCAGCTTCGACACGGGTCGACAGAGAGCTGGGTGCTAGGCAACTGTACCTCTACTTGTATCTCTGACGGTTAGATGGCAGCTTCGACACACGTGTCCATAGAGACCTGAGCGCTAGGCGACTGTAGCTCTGTTTCTATGTCTGACGGTCAGATGGCAGGTTCGACACACGTGTCCACAGAGACCTGAGTGCTAGGCAACTGTAGCTCTGTTTCTATGTCTGACGGTCAGATGGCAGCTTCGACACACGTGTCCACAGAGACCTGAGTGCTAGGCAACTGTAGCTGTGTTTCTATGTCTGACGGTTAGATGGCAGCTTCGAGACACGTGTCCACAGAGACCTGAGTGCTAGGCAACTGTAGCTGTGTTTCTATGTCTGACGGTCAGATGGCAGGTTCGACACACGTGTCCACAGAGACCTGAGTGCTAGGCAACTGTAGCTGTGTTTCTATGTCTGACGGTTAGATGGCAGCTTCGAGACACGTGTCCACAGAGACCTGAGTGCTAGGCAACTGTAGCTCTGTTTCTATGTCTGACGGTCAGATGGCAGCTTCGACACACGTGTCCACAGAGACCTGAGTGCTAGGCAACTGTAGCTGTGTTTCTATGTCTGACGGTTAGATGGCAGCTTCGAGACACGTGTCCACAGAGACCTGAGTGCTAGGCGACTGTAGCTCTGTTTTTATGTCTGACGGTCAGATGGCAGGTTCGACACACGTGTCCACAGAGACCTGAGTGCTAGGCGACTGTAGTTCTATTTCTATGTCTGACGGGCAGATGGTAGCTTCCATACGTGTCTTGACCTGAGCGCTAGGCAACTGTATCTCTGTTTCTACACATTCGGAGCAGATGGCATTATAGTGTCATCCAGTTTGCCTACTTTCATTCTCTGTGGATAGATTGTAGTGGATTCGCGGTTACCATCTATTTTCATTTTTACTATGGTTTTAGACGTTGGAAGCTTGGATCGTGGTATTAATAATCTAATCCGGTATTTATCTTGGCGACTAAGGGAACCGCAAAAAATCCTCAGTCAGATTCGTGCGACCCATAAGATTTTTATTGCTTGTACCCACAGTTGCATACATTTGAAAGTTTTTACGAAATTAAAGACATTATGGAAATATCGTGCCATGCATTATCCATAGCTGACTTAGGTGTTGTTTTTGTTTCAGTGGCGGCAGGTGATTAGTTAAGTTCGGTTGCCGATTGAAAGTAGTCCTTTTAATTAAAACTTAATGAAATTGGTGTTGCTAAGCGAGAGATCTGCCGGGGTAATTAAACTGACATCTGGGGAGAGAAAAAAAGAAGCTGTAACAAGAGATGATATTGCAAGACCTCCTGTCATAATTGTTATTCATGGAAGAGCTACCCGCCTCCTTGAGCAATACTGGCCGTTCTGCTAGGAAGCAATAACACTAACGGCTTTTCGAAAAAATCTGATGTGTTACACTCACATGACTTTCTCTACTCTTGTACAAACTATTTTTACAAACGCTTATTCTCCATATGCTTCATGTTAATCGAGATATCAATCTTATTGCTAATTTTCTTGTAGATGCAAGTGGAATTGTTAGGCTTTAAGCGATAATCAAATATCATATTTTAAGAGCTGGTTGCTAACAATAATAACAAGCAATATCTCGAAAATGGTTCACCCAACAATAAAAAATGTATATGACATAAATTGTGTATTTTATCGCTATCTACATTTTTTGTGTAGTAAATTTTTGTCTATCTCTTATGGTTTACCAGTTATGCAAAAGTCGTTCACAATGAAGAATACTTTTGGAGACATTCCTAGAAAATTCAAGATGTACAGTTTATTTGTCATGAAAATATCTTAAACATCTTAAACATGTTCCATGTAAAGGGTAATCTGGGGTGGGGGGATTTTCTTCAAAACCTTCGTGTCGCATCTCTGGAAGATACTGAACCTAAATATCAAGTTTGGTGTTTATGCGACTGTTCGTTTTTGAGTTATGGTGTTCACAGACACACACAGACACAGACACACACACACACACACACATACACAGACACACACACAGGACATGTTTCCAAAAATGCTTTTTTTGGATTCAGGGTGTCTCAAAACATATATTTCCGGTGAAATCTCGGTATCGAATTTTTGGGTGGAACACAAAACTTCCCCTACTTAGGGGAAAATAAAAAAAAGTGTAACAGTCACAGAGTTTGTCTACACATTATTAGTTCACAGAATCTTCTACTATGCATCACAGTGTGCAGAGCTAAATATCTTATTTATTACATTCAAGTTACTTTCTACTCATTAACATTTATTTTTATATCTCTTCTACAAACTATTCTTACAAAACTTATTTTTATATCCACTTCATGTTAATCCACATAAAAGTTTGCAGAAATAGCTTCATTACACGCTTCGTTGTAGGTACATGAGGAATGGGGGAGACTTAAGCGATAGTCAAATGATTAAAAGCACGTCGCTGCGTAATGGTTTGGAAATTGCAAGCTGTTTCCATGACATCGCGAGAAACAACTGAATGGTGACTTAGCACTTCAACCAATATGAAGGAATATCTCGAAAATCACATATCTGACATAAACTGTGTTCAAACGAGATATATAGGTTTTTCATGCAGTAACATTTTGTCTATCTTTGTAGGTTTGCCAGTTATACATAATTAGACAAAATTCATTCAGAATGAAGCGGACTTGTTTGCAGAAAATTCTAGATACACATTGCATTAATTACGCAAATGTGTTTCAGATAGTTGAAAATAACAAAACATTTATGTTTTAAAGGGTATTTTGGTGTCGCATCCTTATAACGTGGTAAACTTAACACACAAACTAACTTTTTAAATGCTTTTTTGGGGGGTTCAGATTACCTCAAAACTTGTACTTGCGGTGGAATCTCTATGTCGAAATATTGGAGATATACAACACTCCCTCTGCGCACCATATATATGTGGCAGAGAAAGTAAAAATATTATTTATATTTAGGTAGATAAAAAATGGTTATCCAAAATTACCAAAGGCTATGTTTCAGAAGTTTGTACTTAATGACTTTTGAAATAAATTAAATAAATTGTGCATTTACGATCGTCAAAAATTGTATGTATTGTACTTGCGTTAAGGTATTACGAAATCTTAGAAGAGTTCGATGTAAAACATTCAATTGGATTTCCTCTTTCCCTCCATAAGGAAAAACTCTTTTACCACTCTGGTATCATAATGTATATATACTATTACATTCCTGCGGGTTACCTCCCCCTTTCTTCAGGAAATTGCAGGGTTAAACAGAATTTGCAATCAAAACCTGTTTCTGTCAAAATACATTGACCGCTCGCACTATCTTAGTGTGTGCTAAAGATACAGTATTTCGTAAGTGTAAGAATGCTTGTTAATGGCAGTAAGTCACGAGAGAAAGGAACTTGTCGTATCAAGTGCATGAACAATAATTAGGTTGTGTTAATTTGCTGCAAACAACCGCGGCTCCAATTTACGTGTTCTACGGAAAATATTATCTATACTGTATCACACACTTTCCTGTGGGATAATTTGAAGGTTTAACAGGAAATTACAGACGCCAGGGGCACTCACGTAGAAGGGTAAAACCCAAAGTAATTTAGTACCACCATTGTTCAGTAATAATAATGATAATATAATAACAATAACAACAACATTACGAAGAAAATGAAATGTGTCCATTTTTACTTTCTCTATTACTATAGTAAGTAGGGTAAGTATTGCATTCAACCAAAAAATTCGATAACGAGAATTTCAACAGAAATACATGTTCTGAGGTATCCTGAATCCAAATAAGGCATTTTTGGAAACATGTCCGTGTGTGTTTGTGTCTCTGTCTGTGAACAGCATAACTCAAAAATGAAAAGTCGAGTAAATACCAAACTTGGTATTTGACTTCAGTATCTTCCAGAGATGTAATACGAAGGTTTTCAAGAAAATCGTCCCACCCTAGACTACTCTTTACATGGAATATATTTGAAAAATTTTGATTTTCTCAGAAATGGTCCTAACGATTTTGTTTAAAATATCATATGTTTAAAATATTTTAATGGCAAATGAAATGTATATCTTGAATTTTCTGGGAATGTCCCCATAAGTCCTCTTCATTCTGAATGACTTTCGCATAACTGGTAAACCGTAAGAGATAGACAAAATTTTACTAAACCAAAATGTAGATCTCGTTAAAACATGCAATTTATGTCATATCCATTTTTTTTGTCGAGTGACGCATTTACGAGATTCCTTGTTTTTATTATTATTATTATTCTTATTATTTTTATTATTATTATTTAATTTTGCAATAGTTATACTTCTCCCCAAATGGGAATTCGTTATTCGTTTTTTTATGTCCTGGAAATGCAAAGAGAATGGAATGCTTCACATTGCAACCAGCTCTTAAAATATCTGACTATTGCTTAAAACCTACCGTATCTCCCTTGCACCTAAGAAAATTAGCAATATACAGTTTCTGGAAATATTTATCTCGAAATAGATGGAGAATAAGCGTTTGTAAAAATAGTTTGTACAAGAGTAGAGAAAGTCATGCGAGTGTAACACATCAGATTTGTTTTCAAATATTTAACTAAGGTAACCAAGTGAAGTCAAAATTGTACCAAAAATCCTCTTTGATAACAAAGTTTGGCGCAATCAGATTAAAGTTTGCCAATATGAACACGATATGCGGCCACCCCCTTTCAATAGCTCAGTTTTAAAAATATTTTGAGCTGGAAATCATCAGAATGCCATATTTGGAATAAATGCAAACTAATACTTACATTTATACCGATAATGAAATTGAATCGAAACGGTGACTAAAATAAGAAAGCCCCAATTTTGAATTTCTGAAAATATTTTATAGCCATTGTACATCGAAAGAACAGTGCTTTTGAATAAGAGTGTTTTCCGAAATTACACACACTAGCCTGATGCGTTAAAATTAAATAAAAGAATGTAGGAATCAGAATACATGTCTTGCTGGTATGACTCAGGACATGTGGACAGTTTGGTGTGCTGAATAACACTGTGGACTCCATACAGAGACGTACTTGGTCGATACCGCTGCGCCTGCGCGTTACGTCGCTATAATACATCATGTTGAGTGAAGCAACAAGAAACGTTGATGATATTCCCTGTGAATGTGGGTTTTTCTGTTAGCACCTGGCGGACAGTCATCAACATTACCCTCCCGGCAATTGTGGTATTTTATCATCATTATCATCACCACAGGCGGTAGGCTTCTGTAGAGAATTCATAAGTATTTCTTTCTCTGAATCTACCAAGAATTAAGTGAACTAGGAAAAAAAGGTGGGAATTAAAAACTTTGTTCATAAAATAACGTTACACAGTAAACCACTTTTTAGTAATTATTTGAGATATCTGAGACACTAGTTGGTGAAAATTGTGATGAAATGGAAAATCAAAGAATGGAGAAGTTTAATTACTATTACCTTTATTTTTGTTGTTGCTGCCACGTTGTTTAACATGATTTTAAATACTTGGTCACATCGCAGAAGGGTAAACATCATGGATATGATCCGTTTCAGTAGAACCATAAGATTTGCTTAAGGCGAACATTAAGGGGTACAAAAGGCATAATGAATCTACTTGCAGGCTGCTATAAAGAAGCCACTTATTTCTTCTTCTTCATCATCATTATCCTATACCATGTATTTTGTCGCTTATTATGGAATTTCTTTGAGTATACACCCTTCGTCATTGTCTGCTGGACTGTTGGCCTTGGTTGCATAGTCGCCTTCTTGTACCATCTATATTATTTGCATTTATTTTTGCTGTATAGGTCGTGTACTGAACACCTATACAATCCTCTATGTACCTGGCAACTGAGGGAAACCACGAAAAAATCCAGTTAGACATGGTAGTACAGGGGATTTGAACCCGTGACTTCCGAAAGCAAGCCACAGACGCTACTGCTTGAGCATCTCGCTCGGTTTTCTTTTGTTGGCAATCGTATTTTGATTCTTTTTCTACTACGGTCAAATTCGCAAATTCGCATTCAAAATGTGAACTTTTTTCTCTGTCTTCAATTTTTACTTTCTCTACTACGTATAGTAATTAGGGGAAGTATTGTATTCCACCCAAAAATTCGATACCGAGATTTCACCGAAAATATGTTTTGAGAGCCCCTTAATCCAAAAAGAGCATTTTTGGAAACATGTCCGTGTGTGTGTGTGTGTGTGTGTGTCTGTGAAAAGCATAACTCAGAAACGAACAGCCAGATAAACACCAAACTTGGTATTTAGGTTCAGTATCTTCCAAGGATGCGACACGAAGGTTTTCAAGAAAATCCCCATCACCCCACCCCAGATTACCTTTTACATGGAACATTTTTCAAAAATTTTAATTTTCTCAAAAACGGCTCTATCGATTTTGATTAAAATATCATATGTTTAAGATATTTTCATGACAAATAAAATGTATATCTTGAATTTTCTGGGAATGTCTCCTAAAGTATTCTTTATTGTGAACGACTTTTGCATAACTGGTAAACCATAAGAAATAGACAAAATTTTACTACACAAAAAATGTAAATCGCGTTAAAATACACAATTTATGTCATATACATTTGTTTTGTTGAGCGAACCATTTTCAAGATATTGCTTGTTATTCCCTTAAATTTTCCAATACTTATACTTTTTCTCAAATGGGAATTCGTTATTCATTTTTTTGTCATGGTAATGCAAAGAGAATGGAATACTCCACATAGCAACCACCTCTTAAAATTAAAAATAGTTTGTACAAGAGTAGAGAAAGTCATGTGAGTGTAACATCAGACTTTTTCTGGTGCACATTAAGGCCTCTAATGCAGGTGCAGGTGCATTTTACAGGACTCGGCATTTTTTTAAATGTAACAATTTTAATGCCCTTTTTTTACAATTTAAGTACGATTTCTGCCTTTTATCCCAAAACATGATTCCATACCTAAGGCGACAGTAGAAATATGCACAATATAGATTTATCAGTGCCTTTTGGCTCAACTTTTCCCTTATTACCTTGGAGACAAAGCATAATTGACTCATCTTCGTGGACAAGCTTCTCAACATGTGTGTTCCATTGTACAATTTCGTTTATCCACACTCCTAGTAATTTAACATTGTTTACATAGGAAATAGTTTTGTTTTCGACTTTCTGTTATAAGTATGTACGATATTACTTGGGGTTTTTCTTTTCATTATTAGCTTATTTGAATGAAACCACTTGTGTAGTTCACTCATTGTTTCATTTAGGTTTTTGCAACAGGTAAAACATATGAAACAGACAAACATTTATTACTCAAATGGTGTAGATAACTCTAAAATATACAATTCTTTGTGGCATCAGACATTTCTGAGATGTTCTTTATAACTGGTTTGAATTTTTCAATACCTCGTCATTTTTTGAAGTGCTGTCAGCACTCAGCTATTTCGTATGTCATGAAAAGAGCATGGACTTTCAAGACCAGCATATGTCGACCCGCTTTTGAATATTTGACTTTGGCTTCGGTCTCCTGCATCCCCTTTGTACTTAGAAAATGTGTAATGTAACTGTTTTTGCAAACGTTTATCTCGATTAACATGCAACCAATAAAAAATAAGTTTTTACAAGAATAGTTGAAAGAGATATATACATTGATGTTTTATTGTAGCCCCACGTATGGTATACCAACTTGAAGGGGTTTTATACCACGCACGTAATGGATGCCAATTTGCGGGAGATTGTTTCAGGAGTGTTCGCCCCACGTACGATACAAACTTTCCGGTGGCCTTCGCCCCACATTTACTTTTCCGGGGGCCTTCGCCCCACGTTCACTTTTCCGGTGGTCTTCGCCCCAGGTTCTAAGAAATCAACTTTTATTTTAATGTTTATTTAAATATTATATGTGTATGCCTCGGCTTCGTCAGTAGTAATTTTCAGAACACGTATCTCTTACCAGGGTTGGTGTGGCTAAAGAACAAGACTTACAAAATTATAATTGTATTGTACTTTGTTTATTAATCCTTCACACAATTAAATAGCACTTCACTGACATATCCTCTTATAGAGCTGTGAGATTATTGTTATTTGCACTTTTTAAACACGTAAACTTTATATTATTCTCACCGCAATGAATTTTCTATGTGTCACACTGAACCTGTATCGTACTGCTTGGTTACGCTTCCTTCTAGCGTCTACCGCCTGAATTTGTATATTTCCCCTATTTCAAGTCTCTGATTGGCTAAGCCTACTCCAATAGAATAGTTTTATTTAACTTAAGCGTTTTCTAGTTTTTGATTGGCTATTTATAAACTGTTTTAAATATTACATTATTGTTCCAAGAATTATTAGTAGCCTTTATAAAACTTTCTAATTTATTGTTGTCTCAAGGTTACTTTCCGCTTCTACTTTGTAATTCTGTTTGCTACGGAAAGCAGCTTGCTTCTATTCTCACAGCTCCTACATTGTTAAAATTACGTAATACATTCACATAACATTATTATACATGTACATAATAATATAAACATAATACAATGACTGTTACATACACTTTATATATTATTATTCTTACATACACGTACTGCTTTAAGACGGGCTGTTATTAAGTTTTATATTATATAATTAGACTGATATTTAAGTGTTAAAAAAATCTGATGTGTTACACTCACATGACTTTCTCTACTCTTGTACAGACTATTTTTACAAACGCTTATTCTCCACCTATTTCAAGTTAATCGAGATAAACATTTGCAGACTCTATGTTATTGCTAATTTTCTTGTAGATGTAAGGGGAATATATATTTACAAGGGCAATATAGAAATACAGTAGCCTTTAAGCACATACATATCTCTTAATAGCTTGTTGCTAGGTGCAGCACCATTCCCTTTGCCACAGATTAATACTCTTTGCATATCCAAGACAAAAAAATGGATAACGAATTCCCATTTGAGAAAATATTGAAAAATTTATGGGAATAACAAGCAATATCTCGAAAATGGTTCACTCAATTAAAAATGTATGCGACATAAATTGTGTATTTTAACGCGATGTACATTTTTTGTGTAGTAAAATTTTGTCTAACTCTTATGGTTTACCAGTTATGCAAATGAAGAATACTTTTGGAGACATTCCCAGAAAATTCAAGATATTGTCATGAAAATATCTTAAACATTCATTCATTCATTCATTCATTCATTATCTGTTTACCCTCCTCTTATGTAGGACTTACACCCCCCAGGACTTACAAGCGGGTGCCTGGGGTCAGAGGCCCGTCGAGGAGCAGACACTCATGGATCAGACAGAGCATCCAGGATGGGTGATCAGCCCGATGCCTGGTATGGGATGAAGGAAGAAGGAAGTAGATGAAACGAAATGTTGGTGAAATGGATGAAAGGAAAGGTGATGATGGAGCAGATGGTGGAATGAATGGCGGGGGAAACCGGAGAACCCGGAGAAAACCCGCCCAGACGCCGCTTCGTCCACCACAAATCCCACATGCAATCCCTGGGATTGAACCCGGGTCGCCTCGGTGGGAGGCGAGCGGTCTAACCACTCGGCCACGGCGCCGCCTATCTTAAACATATGATATTTTAATCAAAATCGTTAGAGCCATTTTTGAGAAAATTAAAATTTTTGGAAAATCTTCCATGTAAAGGGTAATCTGGGGTGGGGGATTTTCTTGAAAACCGTCGTGTCGCATCCTTGGAAGATACTGAACCTAAATACCAGGTTTGGTGTTTATCCGACTGTTCGTTTCTGAGTTATATGCTGTTCACAGACACACACACAGACAGACAGACAGACAGACAGACAGACACACACACATACACACACACACAGGGACATGTTTCCAAAAATGCTTTTTTTTGGATTCAGGGGTCTCAAAACATATATTTCCGGTGAAATCTCGGTATCGAATTTTTGGGTGGAACACAATACTTCCCTTACTTACTAAAGGTAGTAGAGAAAGTAAAAATACTGCCTCAACATAAACGATAGTGGCTAGTGAAAAGAAAGTGAATGTACACACCAGTAGTAACGACGAAGCTTCATATAACTTCGCAATAATTTCTGGAGAGCTAAGGCAGGCAGGTTTTGAAAAAAACATTGCGGCTTGCTTTTCTAGCAAGTTATGTTACTGTGGCCGCCACTGCAGCCTGTTTATGTTAAACAGTAGGTGCCAACATTTGTGTTTCAGAAGCTCACGCAATATCTGTAGGTACGTGCTGCAGCAAAATCGATAAACTGCCTCACCGTGAACTAACTCGATTACACGCATCAAGGTGCAAAGTTGCTAAGGTCTCCATGTTATTTAAACTGGCGAGGTGATGATGCCGACATACTCCTGGCCACGGTGAGATACAGGTCTTCAACTGGTGACTTCCTGCAGGCGATGTTTAGTTGTGACTGTCGGTGAATTTCATTCTAGGTTATAAAAATACAATTTCACAGTGTTTTGCTTAGGACGAATAACACAATGTTAATAAAAACCAAAACTGCAAGGAATAATATTGAGGCTCGTGTTTATACGTACCTCAGCTTTGCAACGCTTCAGTTCAGAAATATTTCTAAAGCCTTACGTGGGACAAAAGCTAGCTTTATCGCGTGCTATAAGTGCGACACGCGACGGTAGAAATTCCAAACTTTACCAACTGACCCCGGTTGCTCAACTGCTTCCAACAGGCTTGTGATGGTTAATCCATTATAGGCAGCCTTAACCCGTGTTTCTCTGTTGCTTTTAAGAATGAACTTAACCTCCCTTTATCATTCTATTATTGAGCCAATAGGAGAGTCAACCTGTAACTACGCATAACAATAATAATAATAATTCTTCCTTGTGCGGAAGAACATTAATTCCATTAATTAACTTAATAGTAGTTAAACCATGGACCCAAAATACTTACGACACTGTAATTCGCCATCGGGGTATATCATCTCAAAATGAATTTTAAGATCTCCTTATGGTTTACAGAGAAAAATGCAAGTCAGTTGGGAAATTTAATGTCGTGATGTTGTCATAGTAGCTTAGATGATGAGAGTCACAGGAGGAAAACCGGAAGATCTGTGGTTCAAAACCCGACTATGGCATTGAATTTTCAGTCGTCTGATTCTATCTTTCCAAGCTTGTCCTACACTCGGCTTTTGCGGAAGAACAATTTTTAAATCCAATAATAATAATAATAATAATAATAATAATAATAATAATAATAATAGTAATAATTTAAAAAATCTGATGTGTTACACTCACAAGACTTTCTCTACTCTTGTACAAAATATTTTTACAAACGCTTATTCTCCATTAGCTTCATGTTAATCGAGATGTTAAACTTATTGCTAATTTTCTTGTAGGTGCAAGGGGAATTGGTGGGCTTTAAGCGATAGTCAAATCTTTTAAGAGCTGGTTGCTATGTGGCGCATTCCAATCTCTTTACATGTCCAGGACATAAAAAAAATGAATAACGAATTTGAGAAAAAGTATTATTGGAAAGTTTAAGGGAATAACAAGCAATATCTCGAAAATGGTTCACCCAACAAAAAAAATGTATATGACATAAATTGTGTATTTTAACGCGATCTACATTTTTTGTGTAGTAAAATTTTGTCTATCTCTTATGGTTTACCAGTTGTGCAAAAGTCGTTCACAATAAAGAATACTTTTGGAGACATTCCCAGAAAATTCGAGATATACATTTCATTTGTCATGAAAATACCTTAAACATGTGATATTTTAATCAAAAGCACTAGAGCCATTTTTGAGAAAATTAAAATTTTCGAAAAATGTTCCATGTAAAGGGTAATCTGGGGTAGGGGATATTCTTGAAAACCCTCGTGTCG
Organism: Deroplatys truncata; assembly: GCA_030765065.1. Taxonomy (NCBI): domain Eukaryota; kingdom Metazoa; phylum Arthropoda; class Insecta; order Mantodea; family Mantidae; genus Deroplatys; species Deroplatys truncata. Next base: position 84,912,287 of record CM060982.1, on the reverse strand, counting down.
CATCTCTGGAAGATACTGAACCTAAATACCAAGTTTGGTGTTTATCCGCTTGTTCGTTTCTGAGTTATGCTGTTCACACACACACAGACAGACACACACGGACATGTTTCCAAAAAATGCTTTTTTTTGGATTCAGGGAGTCTGAAAACATCTATTTCCGGTGAAATCTCGGTATCGAATTTTTGGGTGGAATACAATACTTTCCCTACTTATATGCGTAGTAGAGAAAGTAAAAGCTAATAATAATTTAATGGTCATCATTATAATTGACGAAGTTGTGCAGTTGTTAGATATAGTAAAAGATTAAATAATAATATTGAGGTTATAATAATGACTATAAATTGAAATAATAATAATAATAATAATAATAATAATAATAATAATAATAATAATAATAATAATGGTAATGAATTTTAACAATCACAAAACCTGATTTGTATGACAACAAAGGCATATATATTACAAGCGTTATAATAATTATAATAATAATAATGATATAATGCAGTCGTAATTATAATAATGGATAAAACTATGCAATTGTTATACGGAGAGAGTCAAAAAACTACGAACCGTCTGCGCGGTGTTTTTCCTGTCCGCGTCCTCGGCGCTCGTTGCCGTCTGCTGCTATCATAGAAAGACGCGGATGATACCATAAACATTTTTAAAACTACTTTTAAAGGTTTTACTTACCAATTATATGAAAGGAGATACTGAAACTGGCTACCGTCATTGCCCATACATTTTTGGCACCTCTTTAGGAAACTAGCCATCACTCGCCGTAGTTCACGTTGAGAAATGCTGGCAATTTCCTGGCGGATAGTTTGTTTTAATTCTTTTACTAAACCACTGGTATTGACGTCGCGTTGAAACGTATTTAAATGCCACTGGAATCGCCCCTGCAACCTGAACCGATGCCTGCCACGTGTTGCTGTTTCCTCCCAGCGAACGCTCCTAATGCAACTGCTCGTGACGTGCCTGTTCCCCTGTCAGCTCAGGACTGTCACAGGTATTCTACCTGTCTCTGGATCATGCATGATTCACACTTATAATTCGACAAACAAAGTCTTCGCTGTCGGCCAGAAGAGCTGCATTTTTCATGACGAGGGTTTGTATTAATATTTTGAGGCTTCTCTCAGCATGACGGCAGTCAGTCCGGTAAATAATTAATGTTCACGAGCAGCAGGCAGTTTGTTTTTTCTACCCTCGCGCAATTAGAGAACAATGATATGGCCATGTTTATTTAATTATCGGTGGCAGTTGTCCGCACCGTGCAGGAGTCCCAGGGAGTTTCATATCGTCTCCATTTCAGATTTTGGTAACACTGAACCGAGCGGGATGGCTCAGGCGGCAGGCCCCGGGTTCTATTCTCGTTGACCTTGGGTTTATTCGTGGTTTTCCTAGTTCGGTAGATGGTTACTGGGGCGGGCTATACATTGACACGAATTCTCCTGTCCCTTATTTCCTTTCATCTTACGGTGTGGAGGGCGTGAGCATTAAGAGAGAACTATTTCTTAAACGCGGAACCTTCTTCCCGAACCTGTCTGTCCTTCACCGGCATAGGGCATCCGGAGAAGTTGAAGTAGGTTTGTTGCTTCACGTATGGAAAGCCAATTTGTAGGAGTTGTATTGTAGTTCAACTGTTGGGGAGCCGAACTTGAAGTAGTTGCAACCACACGTATCGCAAAAAGTTTCCGATAGCCTTCGCCCCAAGTTTAAAAATATTAACTTTGTAATTTGACTGTTTCTTTAAATATGATATATTTATGTTTGCCTCGGCTGCGTCAGCATTATTGTTAGAGACATGAATTTCTTTGCGACTAAGAATGTAGACTTACACAGATTATAATTTTAATTCACTCCTTTTATCAATTCTTGACACGATTAAAACAACACTTCACTGATAGAGAGCTGTAAGATTATTAATTACTTGCACTTTTTAAACACGTAAACTATTTTCGTCTCTCACTGAATACGTATTAAACTTCTCGAGGACTCCTCTCGTGTCTGGTTAGGAACACTGTTCTGCAAGCAACTGAACTGATTTCTACCGCCTAAATTTATAAATTTCTGTATTTCAAGTCTCTGATTGGCTATTCCTAATCCAATAGAATACTTTTATTTAACTTAAGCTTTTTTCTGGTTGTTGATGGGCTGTTTATAAACTGCCTCAAAAATTACATTATTGCTGCTCCAAGAATTACTAGTAGCATTATTAAGCATTCTAATTCATTATTGCCTCAAGGTTACCTCATTGTTAGCAACTTTTGACGTATTATTCTCACAGCTCCTACATTATTAAATTACGTAATACATTCACATAACATTATTGAGCATGTACGTAATAATATAAACATTAATAAAATGACTGTTACATACATTATGTTATATTATAATTTACACCTATTGCTTTAAGTATTATTGAGTTTATATGTTATATAATTTGACTGAAATCATTTGAGTGTTAAAATACTGCCTCAAATTTGAATCTGGAAACGATAGGGATCCCTTTGCGCTGCGCCCGCCATCATCCGATCTGGCCGCCGTTCGTACACTCTCGCGTTATGTCTTTCTCTTGGAGACCGTAGAGCTAGAATCCTCCCTCGCTTTGCCTTTAGTCCGTGGTAACATTGCTTTATAAAAATCATTCTGTATTTAAAATGTCTCTTTGACCTGGTCGTAGCGTGCTAGCTAGTTCCAGAAGTACCGAAGGCTATCCCCAGCTGGATAAGTAACTATTCTTCTCTATTTAGAATTATTCCCCATCCTCAGTAGAGTATGGGAAAAAGAATGTATTGTGAAATGATGAATTATCATTTGTTTGGCACATTGACACGAAGAAAATTGAGATCTTGAATTTTCTGTGAATAGCCTGTCCAAATCTTCATTTAGATTGAATTTTATGTAATTATGAAACCAGAGAAGAGTTTAAAATATGCATTTGTCTGAAATTGCTTTGTTTTTTAGCAATGTTTTAGATTTCTAAGGTATCTTCTGTTGTTGGTTGGTACTCGTATTTCTAACATTTTAAACTGCCCACTTACAGTCCGTGGAGACAATTGAAATAAGATTTATCATAGTAGCAAGAAATATAAAAAAAATCTTATGTGTTACACTCACATGACTTTCTCTACTCTTGTACAAACTATTTTTACAACCTCTTATTCTCTATCTATTTCATATTAATCGAGATAAACATTTGCAGAAACGATCTTTTGACATGCAAAGAGAATTACATTTTATACATAGCGACCAGTTCTAAAAACATTTGACTATCGCTTAAGGATTACTATGTTCCCCTTGTTTTGTATTTGGAAGGGCAATATAGAAATACAGTAGCCTTTAAGCATATACATATCTCTTAATAGCTGGTTGCTAGGTGCAGCACCATTCTCTTTGCCACAGATTAATACTCTTTGCATATACAAGACAAACAAATGAATAACGAATTCCCATTTGAGAAAATAAATATTGAAAAATTTAAGGGAATAACAAGCAATAGCTCGAAAATGGTTCACTGAACAAAAAAAAAATGTATATGACATAAATTTTGTATTTTAACGCGATCTACATTTTTTGTGTAGTAAAATTTTGTCTATCTCTTATGGTTTACCAGCTATGCAAAAGTCGTTCACAATGAAGAATACTTTTGGAAACATTCCCAGAAAATTCAAGATATAAATTTTATTTGTCATGAAAGTATCTTAAATATATGATATTTTAATCAAAGTCGTTAGAGCCATTTTAGAGAAAATTAAAATTTTGGAATAATGTTCCATGTAAAGGGTAATCTGGTGTGTGGGGATTTTCTTGAAAACCTTCGTGTGGCATCTCTGGAAGATACTGAACCTAAATATCAAGTTTGGTGTTTATCCGACTGTTCGTTTCTGAGTTATACTGTTCACAGACAGACAGACAGACACACACACGGACATGTTTCCAAAAATGCTTTTCTTGGATTCAGGGGGTCTCAAAATATGTATTTCCGGTGAAATCTCGGTATCGAATTTTTGGGTGGAATACAATACGTCCCCTACTTACTATACGTAGTAGGGAAAGTAACAGGGTTTCTATCTTTCTTTCTCCGCCACTTAGAAAAGAACAAAAAATTCGATATCGAGATTTCACCGGAATTATACGTTTTGAGGTTCCTTAATCTAAAATGGAAGAACATTAAAAAAAGACCCTTTTGTTGGTGTGTGAGTGTATCTTTGTATCTCTCTATAAAACTGTCCGTCTATCTGTCCGTGAACAGCAGACACTCAAAATTGAAATGTCGGTCAAATTCCAAACTTTGTATACAAGTTCAGCATTTTCTAAAAATGCGGCATGAAAATTAAAAAAAAACCTTTGCCACAAACTACTCTTTGCGTAGAGGACTTTCAGCTTGGTTTTCTCAAACAGGCTGTAAGAATTTTAAATAAAACTGCAGATGTTTAAATATGTTTATGACTAATAAATGTATATGCTAAATTTTCTACGAATAGTCTGCGATGTTACCTTCATTTGAATGAAGATGTGTTGGTGATAAATAAACCATAATAGGTGGATAAACATTTCCTCTAAAATTTAGATCTTGTTAAAACATAAACTTATGTTATATACATATATATTTTACGGCACTGACCACTTTCGAGCTATTCGTTGTTATTGTTTTGAATTTTACAATATTCTGCATTTTTTAAGTAGTTGGTTTTTTGGGATCATGCAAAGAGTATAGAATTTAAAAGCCAGCATATAACAACTCGTTTTTAAACATCTCATTATTGCTTCTACCTCCTGTAACCTCCTGTGCCTAGTACGAAATGTGTAATTAAACTATATCAGCAACATGTTATCTCGATTAACACGAAGTAGATAGAAAATAAGTTTTTTTAAAAAAATAGTTTGAGCAGAGAAAGTTTAGAAATTCATGAATTTTTTTATTAAGTTAATTGGACCTCAGTGTGTATTTTTCGGGTCAGATCTTGATATCAGACTTGGGTGGAATGCAGTACTTCATCTAGCTTGGTGCCCAAGCTGAAAGAAAGTAATAAATATGAGAACTCAAGGACAGAATAAGCGAAGAGAGAATAAAACGAAGGATTTAGAAAAATCATAATAAGAGCAAACAGTTCAAACGCAAACCTGGCAGGGAAGTAGACGACAGAAGCTAGGAAGGTGGGGAAGGAAAAACAAACAATTACATCATGTTTGAGGAATAAAATTACCATGAAGTACAGTGACCAAGTCACGGTCCAGTCGTCTGCACCAAGTTTATTACCCGCGACCTACACGGTCAGTAACGTAACTTCTGTCTTACCTCTTTTGGGGCACGTCAAGCTCATGTCTGCAGACTGCACTTGCTAGCAATAACCTATTGACCTCATTGTACAATGCGTGGGGCAACGATCTCAGGATCTCCACGTGACTTATGCATCTCTTGCTTATTTCACTGTACGCCACGTGGTTGTAGAAGTTGTGTCACACTCACACGGCTTTTGCTACCCTCATGTAATCTCGTATACATTATAATATTCTTTATGCTCGACCATGCCAAAATGTAGTATTTATACGACTGGTAGCAGTACTTTAATGGGCCTCATTAAAGTATTGGTATTCGACCAATCAGAAGTGGCCACGTAACATTATGAAAGCGCAAGTATCGATTATTCTGCGTAGTACGTCTCACAACGCTAGCAACTTTGTTTGACACAGGTGCTACAAGGTCATTGTATTGTAACCATAGATAAAGGAATAACGATTGTAACATCACTCAAACCAGAAACGAATACTTATGAAACCTTTAATTTAGATGCATGGTCGAGCATAAACAGTCGTATAAAACTTGACTATAATGGTGATTAAAACGCTCCTATGATAATTATTAACCTCGCGTTTTAATTACTACCATTATAGTCTCGTTGCAAAATATACAATTATGCAACTACCATTAATAATTATGTTACTGTATTCAATATCGTGCATAATCGTCTCATTATAACATACGTAGCATAATAGCAACGAGCATTTCCAAATCATTTAATAAGAGCTATACAAAGTTTGTATGTTGAAACAAAAATTGGAATAGAAGATGGAAATAAAGCATAAAAAAAGGAATAAATATAAATCAAAGCTTAAGACAAGGGTGTCCTCTTTCACCCATTCTTTTTAATATACATATGGACAAGGTCATTAAGCAATGAAATAATATTTTAAATCAATATTTTAAAATATAACGCTGGATTTCACGACGCTTCTCTTTGCAGATGATGAAATAGTATTAGCAGCAGATGAAAATAGTCTACAAGAAAGTGTATGTAGTTTAAATCAAGCAGGCACAAAATATAATTTATAAATAACAGAAAGCAAAACTAAAGTCATGTCTATCTGTAAAGAACCAATGGGGATTAAAATAATTGTACCTAAATGATAAAACAGTGGAGCAAGTAATGAAGTTTAATTATTTGGGGGTATCAGTTGCCTTAGTACAAAGAATAAAATTAATAATAATTGATATTTCAACCGATATGTGGGGCAGCTAAACGTCTTTAACAAGAAAAGTAAGAAGAGGAACTGTGTTAAAAATTTACAAAGTATTAGCGGTACCAATGCTGTTATAGGGGTCGGAATGCTGGATAATAAATAAAGCTCTCGAAAGAAGAATAGAGGTGCAATTAAAGTACGTAATAGTCTTGAAATGGTATTAATTGTACTAAATCCATTCATTACTCCCCTTATTTCTGCCTTGCGCTTGGAAGTATGCTTCAACTGATATAATTATATGTAACGCCGTGATTGTGTAGATTTTCGTTACGTCTTGGGTCAGGATATTTAAGGCATCTGTCGCAAGAAAAAAAGGCCTTAAACATTAAAAATTACAAAGTACATTAAAGTAACTTTATGAGGGTGTATTCATTGGCGAAAATGGATTGTATCTATTTGTTGGGAATTCTAACCTATATCGTTCCGCCATTTTAACATTTCAGCACAAGGATTGGAAATAATCGGGGAAAACCGGCCGTTTAGATTTAACCGCGGTAAAGTCCGCTATAAACCTTTACCGGCGTCGATGCACCACAAATGACCGTTCACCGCGGTAAAATCCATAGCCCCCTCTCATTGTGTTGACCGAACTGAGTTGCTCTGCGGTAACGTGTGAGGCTTGCATTCGGTGGATCCCGGTTTCAATTCCCGTCGGGCCGGCCACTCTGACCTTGGGTTTTTTTCGTGGTTTTACCACCTCGGTAGGTCGAATACTAGGGTGGTTTCCCTTCTATCATGAATTTCCTATTCATAATTTCCTGTCCTCATCATTTTATTTCATCTATTTCACCCTTCGTCAGGGACCTGCATATGGGATTTGTGGTGGACGAAGCGGCGTCTGGACGGGTTTTCTCCGGGTTCTCCGGTTTCCCCCACCATTCATTCCACCAACTGCTCCATCATCACCTTTCCTTTCATCCGTTTCATCTACTTCCTTCATCCCATACCAGGCATCGGGCTGATCACCCATCCTGGATATTCAGTCTGATCCATGAGTGGCTGCTTCTCGACGGGCCTCTGACCCCAGGCACCCGCTTGTAAGTCCAGGGGTGTAAGTCCTACATAAAAGAAGGGTAAACAGATAATGAATAAATGAATGAATATTTCACCCTTGGTATGTTTCAAGATGTCAGTGATTGGTACGCTGCGGCGGGAAGGTGGAGTTTGCGCTGTGTAAAGATTTACTCCTGGCGCTTGGATAGCCGGTTGGTGCTCCATCCTGAGGGCTCGTTCCCGGGCCCTGAATTGGTTGCGCCAGCGTCACGATTAGTGTCATTCTGGAATCGTTAGGGACCCCGTCTTTGTTAGTGCGCATCGTCTTCCCGATCTAGTCGCCCTTCAGGTCTCTCCTTCCTCCTAGGTTTCACGCAAGCCACAAAGAGCCTGTAATAGCCTACGTGCCGCTCTAAGCTGCAATGACTGGGGGCCTCCCTCCGTCTTACTAATTCTAACCTGGTTACACATGTATATAACCAGGTTTTAGTTATAGTCACTTTTGTCGCTTTTTCTACTCGAGATCGAGAAATGAGATGAACTTTAAAGCAAAATATGCAAAGAAACAGGCTAATAGAGTGAGGCTTAGAATTAGAATGTGTGTGTGTGTGTGTGTGTGTGTGTGTGTGTGTGTGTGTGTGTGTACCAGGTGGCCCAAACAAACAGTCCTTTGCAGTTTTATGTTTCCCGCATACGTAGATGCAAAAGAAGTTGAAGATGTTATTTTGTTGTAGGAGTTGTATTATATTTCAACTGTTGTGGAGCCGAACTTGTAGTAGTTGCAACCACACGTATAGTATCCGCTTTCCGGTAGCTTTCGCCCCAAATGTATTTTCAGGTGGCCTTTGCCCCAAGTTTAAAAAAAAATATTAGCTTTGTAATTTGACTGTTTCTTTAAATATTATATATTTATGTTTGCCTCGGCTGCGTCAGTATTATTGTTAGGGACACGTTTCTGTTAGGCAGGATTGTGATGCGACTAAAATGTAGGCTTACACTGATTATATGATTATAATTTTACTTCACTCCTTTTATTAATGCTTGATACGATTTAAATAACACTTCAGGGATATAGAGAGATTCTATTTATTAATTAATTACACTTTTTAACACGTAAACTTATTTTTCGTCTCACACGAATACGCATTAAATCTCTTGAGGACGCACAAGCAACGCATCCAGTTATGAGCAACTGAATTGATTTCAACCGTCTAAACTCGTAAATTTCTGTATTTCAAGTCTCTGATTGGCTAATCTTACTCCAATAGAATACCTTAATTTAACTAAAGCTTTTTCTGGTTGTTGATTGGCTATTTTTAAACTGTCTCTAAATTTACATTATTGTTGCTCCAATAATGACTAGTAGCATTTAAACTTTCAAATTCATTATTGCCCTCAAGGTTACCTCAGTGCTACCTCATTGTTGGCAACGTTTAATTATTATTCTCACAGCTCCTACATTATTAAATTACGTAATGCATTCACATAACATTATTGAACATGTTTACAATAATATAAGCATATGCAATGACTGTTATATACATTTTAAAAATTATTACATACACATTACTTCAAGGCGAGCTGTTATTGAATTTACATATTATATAATTTGACTGAAATTATTTAAGTGTTAAAAATACTGCCTCAAAGCTGCCGCATTACTGATGTTCAAGGTAGAAAGCGAAAGGTCACTGAGGTAGTGCTGTTGTCTGCATGTGTTTGCTTAGTAGTTTCGTACTGATAAGCGTCGCGTGGTCGCCTTCATACAGTTCGAGCCAGATCATTCAGACAAAAAGGTAACGTTCACCAATAACCAACACACACATATGGTTATGATCTGTGTGGAGCCACACCAAATACAGCTGAGGCCCGAAAGCTGTGTTCTGAACATTTTTAGATGCGGCATACGTCTAATGCACACTTTTTTTGACTTACAGAAATAATATTAAAAAATGTGAGCCTAAGAGTTCTTGACATCAATTCGTCCACCAAGGCGGGCATATTGTTGCACATCTTATTATAAATAATGCAATAATAGAAAATAATTTAATTCTAATGCACCTTTAGGTGTATATAAATATAATAAAAATAGAATTTTATTTAATCCTGTTAACTCTGCGGCACCAATTGGTGCCATATACACTATGTGATCAAAAGCGTCCGGGGACACCCCCATAAACATACATTTTTCATCTTAGGTACATTGTGCTGCCACCTACTGCCTAGTACTCATTATCCGCGACCTCAGTAGTCATTAGACATCGTGAAACAACAGAATGAGATGCTCTGTGGAACTCTCGGACTTCGAACGTCGTCAGGTGAGTGGGTGTCACTTGTGTCAGAAGTCTCCTAAACATCCTAGGTCCACTGTTTCTGATGTGATAGTGAAGTGGAAACGTGAAGGGACATGTACAGCACAAAAGCGTACAGGCCGACCTAGTCTGTTGACTGACAGAGACCGCTGACATTTGAAGAGGGTCGTAAAGAGTAATAGGCAGACATCTATCCAGACCATCACACAGGAATTCCAAACTGCATCAGGATCCACTCCAAGTACTATGACAGTTAGGCGTGAGGTGAGAAACCTTGGATTCCATGGTCGAGCGGCTGCTCATAAGCCACACATCACGCAGGAAAATGCCAAACGACGCCTCGCTTGTTGTAAGGAGCGTCAACATTACACGATTGAACAGTGGCAAAAGATTGTGTGGAGTGACATTACACGATTGAACAGTGGCAAAAGATTGTGTGGAGTGACATTACACGATTGAACAGTGGCAAAAGATTGTGTGGAGTGACGATACACGATTGAACAGTGGCAAAAGATTGTGTGGAGTGACGATACACGATTGAACAGTGGCAAAAGATTGTGTGGAGTGACATTACACGATTGAACAGTGGCAAAAGATTGTGTGGAGTGACGATACACGATTGAACAGTGGCAAAAGATTGTGTGGAGTGACGAATCACGGTACACAATGTGGCGATCTGATGGCAGGGTGTGGGTATGGCGAATGCCCGGTGAACGTCATCTGAACGCCAGCGTGTGTAGTGCCAACAGTGAAATTCGGAGGTGATGGTGTTACGGTGTGGTAGTGTTTTTCCTGGAGGGAGCTTGCACCCCTTGTTGTTTTGCGTGGCACGATCACAGCGCAAACCTACATTGATATTTTAAGCACCTTCTTGCTTTCAACTGTTGAAGAGAAATTCGGGGATGGCGATGGCATCTTTCAACACGATCGAGCACCTGTTCACACTGCACGGGCTGTGGCGGAGTGGTTACACAACAATAACATCCCTGTAATGGACTGGCCTGCACAGAGTCCTGACTTGAATCCTATAGAACACCTTTGGGATGTTTTGGAACGCCGACTTCGTGCCAGGCCTCACGGACCTATATCGATACCTCTCCTCAGTTCCACTGCCATTCCCCAAGAAACCTTCCAGCACCTGATTGAAAGTATGCCTGCGAGAGTGAACGCTGTCGTCAAGGCTAAGGGTGGGCCAACACCATATTTGCTTCCAGCATTACCGATGGAGGGCACCACGAACGTGTGCGTCATTTTCAGCCAGGTGTCCGAATACTTTTGATTACGTAGTGTAGTTGTACTGATTGTAGATTAAGTGTCATGGAACTAAATGACTTAACACGTATGTGTTAAGTGTGCGTCAAGCGACAATCCCGAATACTTGTTAATGGGCGAGTTGCTTATTAAATGACCGATAACAACTCCCCCCCCCCCACACACACACACATAGGTACTCTCACATTCAAACACCAGACACTGTACATACCGTGAAATGATTTTGTCTAAAGACAACTTTCTGGAGCTCAGCCGTAACACCTCATATAGTAAGCAGCTCCTCCACCGAATGAGCTCTGGGACCGGTTCGTTTTCAAGCATTGGTCTTTCATTTAGCCGTCTTCTCTCTGTCGGTATAAAGTCCCCTTTGTAGTTCTGCTTAGGCAAACCTTTTGGCATCCGCGCTATCCGGTATAAACTAACTTCAACTAAGGACGGCATGGAGGGACCACCTGGTATATAATATTTAAATTGGGTGTGGGAAAAGTTACCCCAATAAGTGTCAATATTATCCATTATTGTTATATGTTATTATGACTGTTAAGAATTTTAAATGCCACGTCCTCTGAAATTCTAGATATCAAAGTGATGCTTTAACGGTTACCAAATATTTTGTTTCATTGCAATATAAAGTTAAAATATTGGAAACCTGGTCCAAGTCCCCGTGTTGCGGTACTCGTACCCCGCCCTTGATCAGCAAAGCACAACAGTAGCTCATCTACTGTCGCCTAGCAACTTAAGTTCCTGCGCTGACTTCCTACAGCATTTCTAGCACATTCTGGGACACTTGGCAGTTTCCCAACGACATTCATAATCACAATAAAGAGCTAATTCAAAGGTTAAGTTATTATTTACAAGAATAAATCTGTACTCTAGGATACCTGTTGATTTATTAGCAATTGTTAGAGGGTACTCTGCAACGTACGGAGGCGAAAGATAGAGGTTTCGTTGACCCAAGGCCAACTACAGCCCCCCCTCTTAAACTTCACGGTACATTTCACATGGAAGTAATGGCTGCCGGTCGAAAACGTTACTCTGTATACTGGCTGCAAAATATGAGTTTAATCGATAGGCCGAGCGTCTCAGGCATAACGGTCCTGGACTCGAAAACTGGCCAAAATATAAAATACATGCTTTAAAGTTCGTTTCGGTTACACATTCATCGGGCTTAGGGCTCCGTGAATAGACGAGACATATACCGATGGTGTGTAACATACACATGCCTCTCTCTACCCACTCTTCTACAAACTATTCTCAAAAATGCTTATTCTTCCTCATACTGTCCTCATTTATATTCAATGGAGATAAAGGTGCGCAGAAATGGTTTCATTTCAGTTTTGTTGTACATACATGAAGCGATAGTTAAATCCTAAAAAAGTTGCAGTTGGAAAACGTTGGACGTCTTGGTTGATACCCTCTACTGCAGTGTTCTAGTCTCAGGCTACCTCTGCTCAGCGGCTGCTGATTTCTCCATTCCTAATAAATTACCTGTCTAACTAGTTTCACTGATCTCAGGGTTTTCATAGGTCAGGCAAATTAAAATTTGCATTTCCCTTAAAAATATGGTTTATTATCAATAAAATACTTATGGGTGGCTAACTTTTCCCATTGTAACAATTCCCACCATAATAATAAATTAGGAGCCTAATTTAACTGCACACGCTTCCCACCCATATGCTCATACGTGCATTCGTCGTTCACCGAGTATCACTGTGTGTCGACGAGATCCTATAAGAGAGTGAAAATCTGGGACTTTCTTCCCCCTTTTATACCCAAACCCAGTGACGCTCACCTTCGCGCCTTAGAATGTAACGACATTTCTAATTGGTCCTCAGACCGCGTTACCTTATTAGGTATGAAAATATTCTGCTCCAAATCTTTTCGCACATGCGCCCCAGTGACGCATCCGGAAGCGGATTCACTATCTCTGTCTCTTTCCTTTCTATATCTGTCTCTTTCTATTTCTTGTTATTCCTTCAAGTTCCTTGCTCATTAGCTTGGTGAAAGGTATACTTTTACCTGGAATTAGCTAGCTCGCCCGTCCCTTACTTATCTAAGTTACAATCTGCTTTGCACACACACACACACACACACACACACACATATATATATATATATATATATATATGTATATATATATGTGGTATATCCCCTTTCAAAGTGCCAGCTATATGCATGGTATCACGAGAAACAATCGAATGGCAACTTAACAGTTCAAAAAAGTATAAATATTTGAAAATTCTAGCCAATAAAAATGAATATCTCGGAAATGATTAATGGCTCAAAAGTTTTATTTGACGTAAGTTGTGTGTTTTAACAATAGAAACATTTTTCGTACACAAGCTTTTGTGTACCCCTTACGTTCACCAGTTATACAAAAGTAGGTATACAAGATTATTTCACTGAAGAGGTGTTTGCAAAAATTCAATATGCTCATTTTATTTGCCATATTAATATATTAAATCTGTGGTATTTCAATAGGAATCGTTAGATCCACCCTTTAGAAAATATAAAATAACGTAACATTAATTGCCCATGTAAAGGGTAGTTTGGGGTAGGGGTGTTTTCTTGAGAATCTTCGTTTCGCATCCTTTAAAGATGATGAGCGTAAATACTATACTTGATATTTAACCGAATTTTTGTTTTTAAGTTATACTCGTACTGTACACACAAGCAGTTTTCATCCACACACCCACACGCATTCACAGAGTTTTTTTGTAAACATGCATGTTTAGAGCTCATTAAAATATACAGTGTATCAGATAATTACATTTTCATAGCATTAGCCGTTTTCGAAATATGCTGCGTGATTATACTTTCCCAAACAGACGTTTAAAATCTTTTAAGTCTTTATTCTTTTGCTTCGCAAGAGTTCACTACTACGACCAATTTATCCTTGCATGACTACAACTTCTGAATTTATACCTCTGTGCTCCCGATAAATATTTGTACGTTGTTTGCGTATGTTGTATGTAATTGAGTACTCTTTGATTGACTTAAAATTATTTATAGTAAAAAATGTGTCTGAATAACGTATCCTGAATAGAAGAACCACTTTTTATACGAATGTTATAATGTAGTAATATGTGTGTATGTGAATTTGTAATGAGTAGAGAAATCCGTGTGATTGTTACACACCATGTTGTTTACAAATCACGTAGAAGGGCGCACGTATCTTCCGCAGCGTCAGAAGAGCCACACACAGATGGGAGGCTGTGCAAGGCAACCAACCCTTAGCTTATTGGAGGAATCAATGATGATGTCTGAGGAGGGTGCGCGTGCCGGCCTGCTAGGGTAGATAATTAGCTTCCCCTATTGAGTCTTTACTGTCTCCCCTCGCGACTTTATTCAACTCGTCCTTAATGGGAATTACTTCCGGGGAATCACATCGATTAGGGCGCCCAATGGCCTCACTGATTTTAATCACAACAACCCTGTCACATTCGCCGCCTTGGATTCTTTCCGTTTGCGTAGATGCGCTTTTGTTTGAGCGTAGGCCTGTTTGTTTATCGGTTTTCTGTGTAAGTCAAAACGACTGACTCCATCACGTTTAATGGTTATTCATGTAACAAACTGTGGCAGAAGTGGGTATACATACACATTTTTTATACAACGTTTTATGCAATCCCAGCATCATACATTGGTAATAAATTAAACATTTAGAGAACTAAATTTAATTTTGTTTTCTTGTTAGTGGTAAAACTACATACACATTGTTTATACAACGTTTTATACAATCCCAGCATCATAAATTGGTAATAAATTAAACATTTAGAGTACTAAATTTCCTTTTGTTTTCTTGTTAGTGGTACAAATACATACACATTGTTTATACAACGTTTTATACAATCCCAGCATCATAAATTGGTAATAAATTAAACATTTAGAGAACTAAATTTAATTTTTTCTTGTTAGTGGTAAAAATACATACACATTGTTTATACAACGTTTTATACAATCCCAGCATCATAAATTGGTAATAAATTAAGCATTTAGATAACTAAATTTTATTTTGTTTTCTTGTTAGTGGTAAAGATGCTTTCATAGCGATAGAGAGGAGCTTGTTCAGGCCGTATTATAAACGTTTTTCAGTTAACCCGAACCAAAGGTTCAACAGCAGGTGCCGTCTTTTTACTTTCTCTACTGCGTATAGTAAGTAGGGGAAGTATTGTATTCCACCCAAAAATTCGATACCGAGATTTCACCGGAAATACATGTTTTGAGACCCCCTGAATCCAAAAAAGCATTTTTGAAAACACGTCCATGTGCGTATGTGTGTGTGTGTGTGTCTATGAACAGCATAACTCAGAAACGAACAGTCGAATAAACACCAAACTTGATATTTAGGTTCAGTATCTTCCAGAGATGCGACACGAAGGTTTTCAAGAAAATCCCTCCACCCCAGATTACCCTTTACATGGAACATTTTTCGAAAATTTTAATTTTCCCAAAAATGGCTCTACGATTTTGATTACAATATCATATGTTCAAGATATTTTCATGACAAATGAAATGTATATCTCGAATTTTCTGGGAATGTCTCCAAAAGTATTCTTCATTGTGAACGACTTTTGCATAACTGGTAAACCATAAGAGATAGTCAAAATTTTACTACACAAAAAATGTAGATTGCCTTAAAATACACAATTTATGTCATACACATTTTTGTTGTTGAGTGAACCATTTTCGAGATATTGCTTGTTATTCCCTTAAATTTTCCAATACTTATACTTTTTCTCAAATGGGAATTCCTTATTCATTTTTTGTTGTTGTTGTTGTCCTGGTAATGCAAAGAGAATGGAATACCTACTCCACATAGCAACCAGCTCTTAAAATATTTGACTATCGCTTAAAGCCTACCAATTCCCCTTGCTTCTACATGAAAATTAGTAATAAGATTAAAATCTCGATATCTCGATTAACATGATGCATATGGAGAATAAGCGTTTGTAAAAATAGTTTGTACAGGAGTAGAGAAAGTCATGTGAGTGTAACACATCAGATTTTTTCTGTTTGTTTTTACGTCGCTTTAACTAAGTGTTAATATCGCCAAGGATCTGTTAGGAGATACCTTGTGGCTCGGTGTGTGGCGGACACTTAACCTTTTAGGTCTCATCCCGTACTATGCCATCTTGCTTCGCCACATGTACTCAGAGACTTTTGTGCTAGGCAACTGTACCTCTGCTTCTACACGTGCCATCCAGTCTACCTGTTTTCGTTATCTATGGATAGACACCATATATTTTCATGTTTACTATTGCTTTAGACCCCGGTAGAATTTTGGATCATGGTAATAAATATCCAATCAGTATCATAAATTGGTAATAAATAAAACATTTAGATGATTAAATTTCATTTTGTTTTCTTGTTAGTGTAAAAATGGTGGTATGCTTGCATAGGATAGAAAGAAGCTTGTCCAAGCGAGGTATTATAAACATAGTTTGACTGGAGGTTTAGTTAAACCGAACCAAAGGTTTAACTGCAGGTGCCGTCTTTTTACTGGTTATTTTTACGTCGCTTTAACTACATGTTAATATCGCCAAGAATCTGTTAGGAGATACCTTGTGGCTCGGTGTGTGGCGGACACTTAACCTTCTAGGTCTCATTCCGTACTATGCCATCTTGCTTCGCCACATGTAGTCAGAGGCAACTGTACTTCTGCTTCTACACGTGCCGTCCAGTCTACTTGCTTTCATTAACTGTGGATAGATACCATATATTTTCATGTTTACTATTGTTTTAAACCTATGGTGAACTTTGGATAGTGATATTAAATATCCAATTCGGGATTTACCTTGGCGACTGAGTGAAACCACGAAAAAATCCCAGTCGGATTGGTTGGCCCACGGGATTTGAACCCGTGACCTCCCGAATGCTGCACAGACGTTACCGCCTGGGCCATTCCGCTCAATAATGCCGTTTTATAACCTTCTTCTACCAGGTAAATTAAAAAAAAAAAGACGATAGAAAATGTTTGTTTATACAGTTGAAGCGAAAATGACTGAAATGTGCGAAAGGTAGCGAAGACATATGCAAACTTTTCCACGGAAGAGGTAGATAAACGTCGGCCGAAATTGAACATCTTTTCGTAGGTATATCGAACGTACAGGAGACTAGGCGAGAGGCAAATATTTATAAACCATGCCCTTATGTTTACGTGCTGCATGGGTCCATCGCTTTACGTGATCCCTAGTTTTTATGTTTACGCTTAATTTTAATTGCATTTATTATTATTTTAATACAAAGCCGATGATAAAATACTTGATTTTGCAGTTCATACTTTCTCTCAGGCTTCAAATTTGACCAAATAAAGTTGGGATTCTTTGTTTTGTAAGTCTGAACCTGTTCAAGAACTTATGGACATTGAAAGTGATGAGGTATTTAAGAAAAATTATGGGTCTTCAAGGTCTTTAACTTTTCTAAATAACTTCATCATCATCATAATCATCATCACCACCTCTCAGGAATTCCTTAAATGCCACTCCAATATCTATAAGTGCAGCTGGGACCGCCATTTAGCATTAAACTGTGGTTAAACGGAGGACGAGTTCAAGTTAAACTGAAGTTCAAAGTTTATATAGTACGCAGTAAAACTGTTTTAAACCTAACCGGTGAAGCAGGTTATTGTTTCACGTACGGAAAAGTCGATATGAAGTAGGAGTTTGCACCACGCTTCTCCTTTTCAGTTTCTGATTGGCTAAAATTTACATTATTGTTGCTCCAATAATGACTAGCATTATTGAACATTCTTAAATTCATTATTGCCTCAAGGTTACCTCATTGTTAGCAACGTTTAACTTATTATTCTCACAGCTCCCACATTATTCAATTACGTAATACATTCACATAACATTATTACATGTATACAATAATACAAACATATACAATGACTGTAATATACACTTTTTATGTTTTGTTACATATACATATTGCTTTAAGGCGGGCTGTTATTGAATTTATATATTATATAATTTGACTAAAATCATTTAAGTGTTAAAAATACTGCCTCACCGGGGTTTAAACTTCGTTTATAATACCTGCTCTTAGTTGCTTACTGTGCCGAGTGGTTTAGTTTATGTCTAAAATGAATGAAGGGACAATAATTCGGCTGAAATGAAAGATATTCCTTTAGAATTACTGAAATAAACTGAAATACAATTTAGTCTACAAAAATCCAAACAATTATATAAGAGAGAGATAGAGAGAGGGTGGGAAAGGGAGATAGAAACTATGACACATTTGATATGTAGAGAAGGGCAAAACAAGTATAGCTATAACAGACTGTTTACTGATTACCATAAATATGCAGGAAGTCAAGAACCTTTAAAATCCATCTTTAATCTTTTTTTGTACTTCAAGTTCACAACTTTTCCATTAGTTACCAATAATTCAGTCAAAATGAAAGGATTTTATAAGATAAATATATAAGTAACCTACATTATTAGCCGGGATGAACATTAAATTTAAAGTAATTATGTTGGCAAATAGATTAATGAGGGTTTACATTATTTTATAGGATGCATTGCTTACTAGACACAAAGGCAAAACGTAATCGTTTCCATTGCCAATTCAAATAAAAAGGAACAAAAAGTTTAATATTACAGGAGGCTTTAGAAGTTTGTTGGTTAAGCGGGAATTAGAATGAAATCCATTATAAATGCATGTGTCATTGTTGTTAAACAGCATTATGGTAACCCTGCTAAAAAGACGCAGTTATACACAGTTGTGACCAACATAATAACGTGTTAGGAGGCTAGGATTGCGTAAAATAAATAACTTTAAATGGGAATCCTATAGAAATTAACAGGGCGTGGATAGATATTACAATCTGGACGCACTGGGGAAAATACTTATGTAGAGTGCTTTGATTTTTCATTGAGAATGCGCAAAAAGTAAAACCAAAGCTGTGTATACTACAATTCCAAGCAACAAAGATGGTTACAGTGTAACAACGTAGCCAAACGGGACAGTTTATAACGATAAGGTATGCATAGGTGCTTGTTTATCTATTTCTTTATTTGCAGTACTTCATATGTATGCTGAAGTTTACAGTTACCGAGATTTCTCCGGAAATATATGTTTTGAGACCCCCTGAATCCAAAAGCATTTTTGGAAACATGTCCGTATGTGTGTCTGTGTGTGTGTCTGTGTGTCTGTGAACGGCATAACTCAGAAACGAACAGTCGGATAAACGCCAAACTTGCTATTTAGGTTCAGTATCTTCCAGAGATGCGACACGAAGGTTTTCAAGAAAATCCCCCACCCCAGTATACCCTTTACATGGAACATTTTTCGAAAATGTTAATTTTCTCAGAAATGGCTCTAACGATTTTGATTAAAATATAATATGTTTAAGATATTTTCATGACAAATGAAATATATATCTTGAATTTTCTTGGAATGTCTCCAAAAGCATTCTTCATTCTGAACGACTTTTGTATAACTGGTAAACCATAAGAGATAGACAAAAATTTACTACACCAAAAATGTAGATCGCCATAAAATACACAATTTATGATATACATTTTTTGTTGCTGAGTGAACCATTTTCGAGATATTGCTTATTTCCTTAAATTTTCCAATACTTATACTTTTTCTCAAATTCGTTTTTAATTTTTTTTTGTCCTGGCAATGCAAAGAGAATGGAATACTCCACATAGCAATCAGCTCTTAGAATATTTGAATATCGCTTAAAGCCTAGCAATTCCCCTTGCATCTACAAGAAAATTAGCAATAAGATTAACATCTCGATATCTCGATTAAGATGAAGCATGTGGAGAATAAGCGTTTGTAAAAATAGTTTGTACAAGAGTAGAGAAAGTCATGTGAGTGTAACACATCAGATTTTTTGGATTCATTGAGCATCAAAACAGTATTTCCAGTGAAATCACCATATAGAATTATTGGGTGAAATAAAATACTTCCTCTACTTACTATAGGAAGAAGTAGAGAAAGTAAATGTTTGTTTATGGGTCTACAGAAATTATTGTGGCAGTATACAAAAAGCCAAATGAGAGACATTTACTAGCACCTAACTCAGGTTTTCTCCGTACGCTTCATGACTATAAACTTTGCTAGAAGCAAGCGTTTGGCTGTGCAGGTGAAATCGTGTTGAGGGGTGTTTTTCTACTTCAGCTTTTCTTTTGGTTCACCACCACCACCCAAGAGAGAGCTGAATTTCAAAAGGCAACTTTACAAAGGAAACCTTTGCTTGTATTGACACTAATGTGCCAAGGTTTCTCTTTTGAAACCGTTAAAACCAAGGGCAAACAACCCTCCCCCTGGTTGTCAATGCATTTGCACGGTTTTCTGTCGCAACTATAGTGAGACAAGAAGGCTTTGGGGGTTAAAAGTACTCCGAGTGAAAACATTTAGAGAATGTCAAACATGCCTGCCTGACAATAGACAATATCGCTAATATATGTTAGAAAATGTTTAATAATGAAGGAAAGTTACTTTTGCTACAAATAAAACTATAGGTAATTTCCGACAATCTGCTCTTAGTTCTCTTCCTTGGTAATGACAATGTGTTATATGTCCAACAGACGAATATTTTATAACGCCAAAGCCGGTAAGATACTTAGCCTCAAAGCGTAGCCGAGGGATGTTTTTTAGAAGGAGAGGAGTGTAGCAGTTGCGACCGAGAAACGGCCGCAACTACGAAGCGACGACAGGGCGTAGCTGAAGGATCTTCGCGTCTAAAACTCGAATGATTCACGTTCGCAGAAACAACAGCACATCGCATATTTAGCGGATTTCGCTTTTTATTTAGGTTGACTGTTCCCACTTTGCGTGTGATTTAGCGAAAAAAGACTACGGTTGTTGTGTTCATAACGCGATTTACCTATAAAAGTAAAGCACCTAAAAGGGGCGGGCAGGTGTGCACCAGCTGCTGAAGAGATCACATCCACTTCTAAAAACTCACTCTTAAGGTATTTTATTCACTTTCCTATTGCTTTTATAACCATTTTCAACAAAGAGAACTAACAGCGGTTTAGCCGTAATTTCTTGCATTCTAAACATTCTTCTCAGGTTAAACCATAAGGCATTCTGGGATTATGTCTGAGTTCCAAGTATTTTAGGTCGATAAATCTTATAGTAACTAATATCATAATTATAATTATACTATCACAATTTTGTGTTAGACGGATAATTGAGAAGAATGTTGCAAGAAACCAAACTCCACATTACTTATTGATTTAGAAAAGCAATGATAATATGCCATTAATGAAATTGTGGAAAACACTGCATAATACAACTATAAAACAGTTATTTACAGCATTAAGAATTATATTCTAGCTCTGGTGTTAAAATTACAATAGGAAAGATATTATCTAATGGTTTTTGATTAGTCAAGTTGCTTTCTGTGAAGAAGTAAAATTATTAATTACGTTATTAGCACCCGCTTTGGGCGTCAATTTAAAGATGGTTTGGAAAGCCAGTTTGAAGAAGATGTGTTATTCCGGTAGCCTTCGCTCCAGATGTACTTTCCGGTGGCCTTTGCCCCCCGCCCCCAAAAAACAAATGTTTAAAAAATATTTACTTTGATATTTTGACTGTTTCTTTAAATATTATATGTTTATGTTTGCCTCTGCTGCGTCAATATTTATATTTTTTAGAGACATGAATGTCTTAACAGGGAGTGGTGCGACTGAAGAATGTAGGCTTACACAGATTTTAATTTTACTTCACTACTTTTATTAATGCTTGACACTATTTAAATAACACTTCACTGATATATCTATATATATATATATTATATATATATATATATATATAGAGAGAGAGAGAGAGAGAGAGAGAGAGAGAGAGCTGTGAGATTTTTTTTATTAAGTGCTTGCACTTTTTAACACGTAAACTATTTTTTGTCTCACACAAAATACTTATTAAATTTCTCGAGGACGCATCTCGCGTCCGGTTATGAACACTGTCTATGAGCAACTGACTTCTGAATTTGTAAATTTTGCTCCATTTTAGTTTCTGATTGGCTAATCCTAGTCCAATAGAATACCTTCATTTATCTAAAGATTTTTCTGGTTGTTGATTGGCTATTTTATAGACTGTCACAAATATTACATTATTGCTTCCAAGAATCACAAGTAGCATTATTAAACTTTCAAATTCATTATTGCCTCAAGGTTACCTCATTGTAAGCAACTTTTAACCTATTATACTAACAGCTCTTACATTATTAAGTTACGTAATGCATTCACATAACATTATTAAACATGTTCATTTAAGTGTTAAAAATACTACCCTCATCTGTTACCCTTTACTTAAAATTTATATTAATAAGCTATGAAAAAGGCAGCAGCATAGGTAGAATGATAGGAAAACTTTTATGTTGAATTATTGTTTGTAGATGATCAATTACTAACAGAAAATGATTAGAAAGATTATATGTTTAGAAAATTAAAGGAAGAGTAAGTACAACTTTTAGAGACTAAAAGTAAATATGATACCATTAATTATATTAATTCTTAGGTTGTCTCATAAGAATTGTCGGTCTTTTAAATATATCGTAGTATGGGATATATACTTTTATTTTTGTTAGTACTCTTTATAGGGAGCTATGGTTATTGTTCCGTATTGTTAACATATTGGCAGCCAGCAGTTAGTAATACAAAATTTAAAACGGAGGCAACAAGGTTTGAGGTTAAAGTTCATCTGAAGCACTACTGGAAACAAGATTATAAAGCAGCTGCCGCGGCTCATGTGAAGTTGAGGGTGAAGGTGTCGTTAGCGAGCGAGTAGCACGATGGTTCCAGCAATTCAATAATGGAGACGAAAATATTAAAGATTTACAACGTTCTAGAAGACCCAAGTTATGGAATATTGAGAATACAGGCAGAGGTTTGGAAGACAAGCACTCGGAGGTTGTTAGAAGAACTTGGTGCTTCAAAAGATACCATACATCGCCATATTAAGACACTTAAAAGTCGTTCAGAAACTGTAAATTTGTACTACATGAATTGACACCTGATCAAGCTGAAGTAGTGGATATCTGTCGTCAGTTATTGCTAATCCCTGGGATGATAGATCTATCAGGAGAACGTCACATGTGATGAAAATTGGATGCATTACCGCAACCCTGACACGAAACTGGCTCGCCACTGGCCTGCAAACGTTGTCGTTATAAAAATCGGTTCGGCCCCAAAATAATATATGTCTGGTGGAATTTTGAAGGTATGGCTCACTGGGAATTTGTTCGATATGGACCTTTATTCTCAATAACTGGAAGGAGTTCATTAAGTTTTGAGAGACGTAAGGGTACGAGGGGCATTATTTATATTTTGAGCCTGATAATTAAAACAAAGTAATTTCTGATTGAAAACTGCTGTATTGTTTTTCAAAATATTCTCTTTTATGATCAATACACTTTTGCATCCGTTTGAACCATTTGTCAAAGCATTTATTCCAGACTTCTTGAGACACCTACAAAGCATGGTTTTTGAAGGCATCAACGCTTCTTCTGCCAACGAAAATCGTGTTCCATGCAATTTATTCTTGATGTTTCGGAACAAAAAGAAGTCATTATGTGCCAATTCAGGACTGTATGGCGAATGACCCATCAATTCGAGTTTTTGAGCCTTCAAATACTCTGTTGTTAGACGAGATGTGTGCGCGCTCGCAATGTCTTGATGAACGATCCTACGGTTCTTGTTGGTTTTCCTTACCTCATCGAAGACTTCCGGCAAACAAATGGTTGTGTACCATTCGGTATTGACCGTTGCCACTGTTGCCACATGGCCAGTTTTGCTGAAAAAGCAGGCGACCATTTGCTTCGAAGTGCTTCGAGCGCGAACAATTTTTGTTGGATTTGCTTCATCTTGAAATACCCATACAGTCGACTGCCGTTTACGTTCCGGCTCATACGCATAGATCCATGATTCGTCACCTGTTACAATATTACATATGTCTTTTGAGGCACCGCCATTGTATTTCTTGAGCATTTTTGTACACCAATCGACACGAGCATCTTTTTGAGATTGCGTCAAATTATGTGGGATCCAACGAGAGCAAACCTTTTTCACGGCTAAATAATCATGCAATATTTTATATATGCTGGTGGAACTAATGCCTAGGGTTGCCTCAATCTCACAATATGTCGCATGACGATCTTTCATTATTAGTTTTTGTACAGCATCAATGTTTTCTGGCACAACAACTGATTTTGGACTACCTTCACGAGCTTCATCATTGAGCGAACTGCGGCCACGATTAAATTCGTTATACCAGCGTTTCACAGTGGCAAAGGATTGAACGTCGTCGCCAAATGTGGAAGTTAGTTGATCGATGCACTCTTGTCTTGATAATCCACGCCGAAGGTGGTAATAAATCATAGCACGAACATTTTTGCGAGTTAATTCCATGTTTTTCTTGACACACAATTTTCAAGTTAGTGTAAACAAAAGAAATGACGCTCTATTGACAAAATGTTTGAGATAGATTATGGTAAAAAACGTCAAACTTTCCATTGGAAACGTCAGATGGCACTTACAACATTCAGGTTGCGAAGGCTCAAAATGTAAATAGTGCCCCTCGTATTACTTAATAAAAACAGTCCTCTTGCAGCAGGACTATGCTAGGCCTCATACAGCTCAAACGACAATGGACAACGTTTAGGAATTGGAAGGAATTGCACTGCTACCACATCCAGCATGATCTTGCGCCCTAGATTACAATCTGTTTTGATCCATGGCCCATTTCCTACATGGAAGAAATTTTGAAGACATTGAAGCAGTTGAAATGCATATCAACGAATTTTTCGTATGAAAAACCAGAAACTGGTACCGTTGCGGGATAACAAACCTCGTTGAAAGGTGGTTGAGGACTGTAGAATCTAATGGTCTTTACTTTGAAGATTAAAATAATTTCCTCTAACAACGCATTTGATATAAAGATTTGCTCAAAAACTCTACATTACTTATGAGACATCATACAATGAAAAAGTAATGCTTTAATTTTGGAAGAAACAGGAGAATTGATCAAACATTTTTGAAGATATAAATATTCGATATTAACATGATAAAGGATGGCCTACATGAAACAGAAATGAAGGACGGAATTCAAAAGGAAGTTCATTGATAAAATGGTCAAATGCGTTATTATAGTGCAGTAGGTTTCTTCGTCACGCCGTTGGGAATAGGAACATCCTAGCGGTGCTTTCTCTAATCCGGTGAATTTCTGCTTTCACTGACTTCACCTCTAGACACTTATGGTGACAGATTATTAGCTCACCGCCCATAGACAGTGACACGGGAAAGAAGCCAACGCTGTGATCATAAAAATGATCGACAATTTTGTTGTTTCAAGGTATGAAGTTTCTTTTTACTTGAAAATAAACATTACATGGGACCAACGGCTTTAGCTCTCTTCCGAAGAAAGCTATGTTAAACATTTTTACGTCTGCAAAAATCCACTGTCCTCCACCGGGTTTGAATCCGGCAATCTCAGGCTAGTATGGTAACTACTACCTTAGAGAATAGATATTATGGGACAGACTTTTAAAACAACACTAAAAATCTGATGTGTTACACTCACATGACTTTCTCTACTCTTGTACAAACTATTTTTACAAACGCTTATTCTCCATATGTTTCATGTTAAACCAGATGTCAATCTTATTGGTAATTTTCTTGTAGAAGCAAGGGGAATTGGTAGGCTTTAAGCGATAGTCAAATATTTTAAGAGCTGGTTGCTATGTCGAGTACCTATTCCATTCTCTTTGCATTACCAGGACAAAAAAAAATGAATAACAAATTTCCATTTAAGAAGGTATAAGTATTGGAAAATTTAAGGGAATAACAAGCAATATCTCGAAACTGGTTCACTCAACACCAAAAATGTATATGCATAGATTGTGTATTTCAACACGATCTACATTTTTGTGTAGTAAAATTTTGTCTATCTCTTATCGTATACCAGTTATGCAAACGTCGTTCACAATGAAGTATACTTTTGGAGACATTCCCAGAAAATTCGAGATATACATTTCATTTGTCATGAAAATATCTTAAACATATATATTTTAATCAAACTCGTTAGAGCCATATCTGAGAAAATTAAAATGTTCGAAAAATGTTCTATGTAAAGGGTAATCTGGGGTGGGGGAATTTTCTTGAAAACCTTCGTGTCGCATCTCTGGAGGATACTGAACCTAAATACCAAGTTTGGTGTTTATCCGACTGTTAGTTTCTGGGTTATGCTGTTCACAGACAGACACACACACACACGGACATGTTTCCAAAAATTTTTTTTTTTGGATTCAGGGGGTCTCAAAACATATATTTCTGGTGAAATCTCGGTATCGAATTTTTGGGTGGAATACAATACTTCCCCTACTTACTATACGTAGTAGAGAAAGTAAAAATTAGTAGTGGAACGGATTACCAAAATTCAATAACAGTAGATTATGATACAAGTGTTAAAAAGTAGGACTTTATTTCTCAATCCTAGGAGCAAAATAAAACCACATTTAACACTTGTGGCATATGCGGTTTTTACTTTCTCTACTACGTATACTAAGCAGGCGAAGTATTGTATTCCACCCAAAAATTCTAGCAAGATCTCATCGGAAATACATGTTTTGAGGCTCCCTGAATTCGAAAAAAAGCATGTTTAGAAAAAAAGTTGTGTGTTCTGTGGTGATGTGTGTCTGTGAACAGCATAACTCAGAAACGAACAGTCGGATAAATACCAGTATCTCTCAAAGATGCGACACAAAGATTTTCAAGAAAATCCCCTCATCCCAGACTACCCTTTACATGGAACATTTTTTGAAAATTTTAATTTTCTCAAAAATGGCTCTAACGATTTTGATTAAAATATCATATATTTAAGATACTTTCATGACAATAAAATGAATATCTTAAATTTTCTGGAAATGTCTCCAAAAGTCCTCTTCTTTTTGAACGGTTTTTCCGTTACTGGCAAACAGTAAGATATAGACAAAAATTTTCCGCACAAAGATGTAGATCTCGTTAAAACACACAATTTATGTCTATACATGTTTTTTTGTTGAGAGAGTTATTTCCGAAATATTCCTTGTTATTTGCTTGAATTTTCCAATACTTATGCTTTTTCTCAAATGGGAATTCTTGTTCGTTTTTTTATGTCCTGGACATACAAAGAGAATGGAATACTCCACATAGCAACCAGCTCTTAAAATATTTGACTATCACTTAAAGCCTACCAATTCCCCTTGCATCTACAAGAAAATTAGCAATAAGATTAACATCTCGATTAACATGAAGCATAGAGAATAAGCGTTTGTAAAAATAGTTTGTATAAGAGTAGAGAAAGTCATGTGAGTGTAACACATCAGATTTTTTAGACAGCGTTCGAATTTGTAAAATATCGATAAAATTATGTACATTATATTGATTCCTTAAGCTAAGAGAAAACACGTTTAGAACGAGATCAACTTACGTGTATAGCGAGATTCTTGAAACAAGTGAACTGATGTAACAACGATATCAACTCTTGTGTACAGCGAGATGTCAGATGTTTTGTTGATTCGCTAGCAGTTATTTTCAGTGAAATTATTTTCAACATGTTTTGCCTTACACCAGGCAATGAAGCGATTAAATGCTATATTATATTGCTCTCTGGATTTTTTGGGTAAATACTTATAGTGTTATTCTTTTTGCTGCTTCTGTAATTTCACCTGGTTGCCGCCATTAAATTTTATTGCAGGTTACTACATAAAAGAATAATCTTTTAGATAAAAAATCTGATGTGTTACACTCACATGACTTTCTCTACTCTTGTACAAACTATTTTTACAAACGCTTATTATCCATATGCTTCATGTTAATGGAGATATCGAGATGTCAATCTTATTGGTAATTTTCTTGTAGATGCAAGGGGAACATCGTAGGTTTTAAGCGATAGTCAAATATTTTAACGCTGGTTGCTATGTGGCGCACTGCATTCTCTTTGCATGTCCAGGGCATAAAAAAAATGAATAACGAATTTGAGAAAAAGTATAAGTGTTGGAAAATTTAAGGGAATAACAAGCAATATCTCGAAAACGGTTCACTCAACAAAAGAAATGTATATGACATAAATTGTGTACTTTAACGCGATCTACATCTTTTGTGTGGTAAAATTTGTCTATCTCTTATGGTTTACTAGTTATGAAAAAGTCGTTCATAATGAAGAATACTTTTGGAGACATTCCCAGAAAATTCGAGATATACACTTTATTTGTCATGAAAATATCTTAAAAATATGATATTTTAATCAAAATCGTTAGAGCCGTTTTTGAGAAAATTAAAATTTTCGAAAAATCTTCCATGTAAAGGGTAATCTGGGGTGGGGGGATTTTCTTGAAAACCTTCGTGTCGCATCCCTGGAAGATACTGAACCCAAATACCAAGTTTGCTGTTTATCCGACTGTTCGTTTCTGAGTTATGCTGTTCACAGACACACACACAGACACACAGACACACAGACAGACAGACAGACACACAGACACACACACGGACATGTTTCCAAAAATGCTATTTTTGGATTCAGTGAGTCTCAAAACATGTATTTCCGGTGAAATCTCGGTATCGAATTTTTGGGTGGAATACAATACTTCCCCTACTTACTATACGTAGTAGAGAAAGTAAAAAAGTACAAGCCAATAAAATGTATAGAGACAGAAATAATTAGGAGGTTGGGAAGACTGCGAAACATAGAGAAGATTATGGGCCCAGAAATATGTATCAGCACTGTAAATCTGTTCAGAATAAGAAAATAATATTTTTGGCCCTTTATCAAATGAAATCGATATAAATAATATTGTTAATATTATGACGCATACACATACAATGATGTAATTTATACTTACATTCGTTTCGCGACAAATTATCACATCGCGACATATAATCCTAATTAATAAATTCTAAAGGAAGGTATAAGATTACTTTAACAGGCCCGCTGGAAGAAAAATGTTCATTTTTAAAAAATTAATCAAATGTATAATTCTTGACCAAATATTACAGCTGTTATTATCATTATGTTTTCAATCTTCTGCAATTGGAAACAAATGACGGAGGATTAAGAATTGCCAGATTACATTAATCTGGCTTCCTCAGTGACTGGTTGATATCCAAGGTGTTTTTTAAATGGTATTCGTCCATGTCGAGCTTACGTTGTATGAATTGAATAGTCTAGTTAAGCTCATAATCTGCAGTGGTATTTACTAGAACTATTTCACGAATAAAAGCAAACAAATTATATCAATTAGCATAAAAGACTTTTGTGAATAGTTTATACGGTAGGTATGAAAATAAACTGTATTTGTCAGTAGAAGCCTGATTCTTGCACATTAGATTCTTTGCTTCAGAATAATTGCACATTTTCAGATTGTGTGTGTATACTTAGGAATATTTTACACAGTGTGACACCCGAAACCAGTAGGTGCACTGTCGAGAGAATTATCCTATTTCACTATGTGTTTCCCGGTTTCCTTTATAAACACTCCAGATATTATTACGTGATGTAGTTTACGAATAAACGAATGCTTGAATGTTAATAAACACTCCAGACTTATTACGTGATGTAGTTCACGCATAAACGAATCTCTGAATGTTAATAAACACTCCAGATATGTCGTCCTCCGTAGTGTAGTGGTTACCATATAGCCTCCAGTTCCCGAGGTCGCGGGTTCAAGCCCGGCGCAGGGCGATGGATTTCTTCGAGCGCAAAAATCCTTAGCATGCCTTCCTTTGGAAGGGAAAAAAAAGCCGGTGGCCCCGCGTAGTAGATTTACGGCACGTAAAAGAACCTTAAAAAGAGGCCTGGTACAGAGGCCTCTGAGCAAAATTACCGGTCTTTCACGCCTCGTATAGAACAGGACGCTAACGACTACAGCAGTTAAAGAAGGTCCATAAATTAATTTAAAAAAATCTGATGTGTTACACTCACATGACTTTTTCTACTCTTGTACAAATTATTTTTACAAACGCTTATTCTCCATCTACTTCATGTTAATCGAGATAAACATTTGCAGACTCTATCTTATTGCTAATTTTCTTATAGATGTAAGGGGAATATATATTTACAAGGGCAATATAGAAATACAGTATCCTTTAAGCATATACATATCTCTTAATAGCTGGTTGCTAGGTGCAGCACCATTCCCTTTGCCACAGATTAATACTCTTTGCATATCAAAGACAAAAACATGAATAACGAATAAATGGTTCACTCAACAAAAATTGTATATGACATAAATTGTGTATTTTAACGCGATATACATTTTTTGTGTAGTAAAATTTTCTCTATCTCTTATGGTTTACAGGTTATGCAAAAGTATTTCACAATGAGGAACACTTTTGGAGACATTCCCAGAAAATTCAAGATATACGTTTTATTTTTCATAAAAATATCTTAAACATATGATATTTTAATCAAAATCGTTAGAGCCGTTTTTGAGAAAATTAAAATTTTCGAAAAACCTTCCATGTAAAGGGTCTCCTGGGGTGGGGAGATTTTCTTGAAAACCTTCGTGTCGCATCTCTGGAAGATACTGAACCTAAATACCAAGTTTGGTGTTTATCCGACTGTTCGTTTATGAGTTATGCTGTTCACAGACAGACACACAGATAGATAGACACACAGACGGACAGACACACACACGGACATGTTTCCAAAAATGCTTTTTTTGGATTCAGGGGGTCTCAAAACATATATTTCTGGTGAAATCTCGGTATCGAATTTTTGGGTGGAATACAATACTTCCCCTACTTACTGTACGTAGTAGAGAAAGTAACAAGAAAGAAAGAAAAAAGAAAACTCCAGACATTATTGCGTGATATACTTCACGAATAAATGAATCTCTGAACGTTGACAGGTATTATTAGATGATATAGTTCATGAATGAACCCTGTTTGTTAATAAGCATTCAGTGAGATGTAGTTCACGAATAAATGAACCCTATGCGTTAATAAATATCTAGTGGATGATGTACTTCACGAATGAATTAATTCAGTATGTTAATAAATCTCCAGGGAGACATGTAGTTCAGTAATGAATTAAGTTGTATTTTAATAAACACCCCAGGAAGTGATGTAGTTCACGAATGGATTTACTGTGAATGTTAACAAACACTCCAATGCGTGATGTAGTTCACGAATAAACGAATTTCTGAATGTTAATAAACATCCAGTGCGTGATGTAGCTCAGGAATGAATGAACCTTGTGTAAGGTTAATAAACACACCATAGTTCGTTACGTGGTGTAGTTCACAAATAAACGAAGCATAGCTGTGTGCCAAGAAACGCTCCAGAGCACATTACGTGATGTAGTACGAACCCAGATGCCCCAAGACATTCCGGACCTCACCCAGTCAGTTACTAGGCCTCCCACCTTGCAGAGTGAGAGAGTGTGGAGCACTTTGTACGACTCTTTTCCACAAAATCCTGTGTTGGGACAACGCTGACACGGCGAGCAGAATTTATGGCCGCATACTTGGTATTATGTATACAGAGTCAAGTTGTCCGCACCCCCTCCCGATGTGCCTGGTAATAAAACGTGGCTTCCAGGTGCTCGCTGATGTCGTCTTCTCGCTTATTACTGGCACTCCAGTTTGATTCACCTCTTCCACACAAACGTGGCTTTACTTTTGGCTTACGTAGTTATAATAACAATGCGGCTGTTACATTTGACACGCAATTTGCGCGGAATTAAGAGTGTTGGAAACGCCTTTTAGTCTGACTTTTAGCATGCAGAAAGAACAAGTTTACGTATTCTGACGTTATTAAACACTTTCCATTTTACCACTTTTATAACTGTTTGAAAATTACACGACTTTTCAGGTTTTACTTTCTTTACTACTAACCTTTAGTATGTAAAGGAAACACCTATTGCATTTTAAGAACAAACATCTGTATCGTAACTTCACTGGATATACACGTTTTCAGATGCCATAAATACTTTTTTTGAAAAAGGTTGAGGCAGCATTTTTAACACTAAAATGATTTCAGTCAAATTATATAATATAAAATGTAATAACAGTCCGCCTTAAAAGCAATATGTGTATAAAATAACATATAAAAATTATGCAACAGTCATTGTATTAATGTTTATATTATTATGTACATGTTTAATAATGTTATGTGAATGTATTACGTAATTTAATAATGTAGGAGCTGTGAGAATAATAGGTTAAAAGTTGCTAACAATGAGGTAACAATGAGGTAACCTTGAGGCAATAATGAAATTAGAATGTTTAATAATGCTACTGGTAATTCTTGGAGCAGCAATAATGTAATTTTTGAGACAGTTTATAAATAGCCAATCAACAACCAGAAAACCTGAAAGTAAAATAAAATATTCTATTGAAGTAGGATTAGCCAACCAGAAACTGAAATGAAGTAAAATTTACAAATTCAGAAGTCAGTTGCTTGTAGACAGCGCTCCTAACCGGACGCGAGACGCGTCCTCGAGAAGTTTAATACGTATTCATTGTGAGACATAAATAGTTTACGTGTTAAAAAGTGCAAGTAATTAATACATAATCTCACAGCTCTATTTATCAGTGAAGTGTTATTTAAATCGTGTCAAGAATTAATAAAAGGAGTGAAGTAAAAATTATAATCTGTGTAAGTCTACATTCTTAGCCGCACCACTCCTTGCAAAGAAATTCATGTCTCTAACAATAATACTGACGCAGCCTTGACAAACATAGATGTATAATATTTAAAGAAACAGTAAAAATACAACGTTAATATTTTTAAACTTGGGGCGAAGGCTACCGGAAACTTTTTTACCATGCATGCAGTTGCACTACTTCAAGTTCGGCTCCCCAACAATCGAAATACAATACAACTCCTCCTAAAATTAAACTTCTTCAAGATCCGTATGTGCGTGCCTGTCTGTGAACAGTAGGTATAATCCTAAAACGAAGAGTCGGTTAAATACCAAGCTTGGCATTTAAGTTCAGCGTCTTCAAAGGATGCGATTAGAAAATTTTGAAGAAAATCCTCCAATCCTCCCACCCCAAACTAACCCCAGTACGTGGAATATTTTTCATTATCTTTCATTTTCTAAAAAAATTAAATGTGTGTGTCTCGTTAAAACACACAATTTATGTCTAATAAAATTTGTTATGTCGTAAGCCATTTGCGAGATATTCTTATTTATGGTTTGAATTTTCCTACATATACTTTTTTTTCCAAGTGGTTAGTCGCTACTTATTTTATTCTCATGGTAATACAAAGGGCATGAGATTTCAAAGTCATCCCTTAGCGATCCGCCTACTGTATTCTTCTTATACATACAACGAAATGCGTAAATGCGTAATGAAATTTTATCTCGGTTAACAAGAAGCAATTAGAAGAATATGCTTTTGTATGAATAGTTTATAGAAGAGCGAGTAGAGAAATTCGTGTGAAAGTAACAGATCAGGGTTTATTTTTCATTGTGGGGTTTGCAATACTTGTTACTAATGTAACAAGCGTATAAATTGTGACATAAAAAAGATACATGTGTTGCATAGTATTGTAAATTAATAATAAACTCCAAATTAGGAGAATTAAATTTCATTGTATTTTCTTGACGTCATGGTTTCATGGCGACAGAGTGGTTTGCTTGGGTGTTTACAGGGACAAGCGCGTTTTGTTTATTTGCTTATAAAATACATGAAGACAATAATAATTCGGCTAATATGGAATATATTTCTTTAGTCTTATTAAATGAAGCTGAAGCATGTTTAATTCCATAGAAATCTTAACAATATTATGAGAGAGAGATGACAAATTCTGTGAATGGAGAAGAGCATACCAAGTATGGTTGTAGGAATTATCCGAATGGTCCAGTAATTACTTTCTCTACTACGTATAGTAAGTAGGGGAAGTATTGTATTCCACCCAAAAATTCGATACCGAGATTTCACGGAAATACATGTTTTGAGATCCCCTGAATCCAAGAAAAGCATTTTTGGAAATATGTCCGTGTGTGTGTCTGTCTGTCAGTCTGTGTGTCTGTCTGTGAACAGCATAACTCAGAAATGAACAGTCGGATAAACACCAAACTTGGTATTTAGGTTCAGTATCTTCTAGAGATGCGACACGAAGGTTTTCAAGAAAATCCCCCCACCCCAGATTACCCTTTACATGGAACATTTTTCGAAAATTTTAATTTTCTCAAAAATGGCTCTAAGGATTTTGATTAAAATATCATATGTTTAAGATATTTTCATGACAAATAAAATGTATATCTTGAATTTTCTGGGAATGTCTCCAAAAGTATTCTTCATTGTGAACGACTTTTGGTAAACTGGTAAACCATAAGAGATAGACGAACTTTTACTACACACAATATGTAAATCGCGTTAAAATACACAATTTATGTCATATACATTTTTGTTGTTGAGTGAACTATTTTCGAGATATTGCTTGTTATTCCCTTAAATGTTTCAATACTTATTTTCTCAAATGGGAATTCGTTATTCATTTTTTTTGTCTTGGATATGTAAAGAGTATTAATCTGTGGCAAAGGGAATGGTGCTGCACCTAGCAACCAGCTATTAAGAGATATGTATGTGCTTAAAGGCTACTGTTATTTCCAAATTGCCCTTGTAGATATATTATCCCCTTACATCTACAAGAAATTTAGCAATAGGATAGAGTCTGCAACTGTTTATCTCGATTAACATGAGGTAGATGGAGAATAAGCGTTTGTAAAAATAGTTTGTACAAGAGTAGAGAAAGTCATGTGAGTGTAACACATCAGATTTTTTTTAGATAGTCATAGTAGGTTACAGTTTCAATTTCTTTACCTTCTCTTTGGTTCGCAGTTATTGAATAACAAATGATATACAGTTTACACAAACCCTTGAAATCGATATACAAAGTAATAGGGGCGAAACTGGCCAATATTAAGATTGTCCAGTAAGTTAAACATTATGTAACTAGTTTATAGTCTGCAACCATCGAGATTTCTGAGGTTAAGTCGGATACAATTGTGTCTCTGTATATGATTATTTGGCATACACTGGTAACGAATTACATCGTAACATACAGAGAAAATTAAAAAAAGGTTTCTTAAACAAGAGATAATCGATTTTGGCACATATCGCATAGAAAAAAAAGGTAAAAGTCTTGTTCGCAAGCATGTTCTTATTGTATTATACAGGCTTTGTAAACCTTGTTTAGTTTTTTGTCATTTAGAATCTAGAATTAAAAGGTATCTTATAGCCTATCTCCATCGGGAAGAATAGTGCTTTTCAGTGTGAAAGAATTATTAAATCCGGGTGATAGATTTTCGAGATTATCTTACATATACATACACCAGATTTTCTCTTTTTATAATTTTAGTGTAGGTTAAACACGTACACAAACAGATAATCAACATTATCTGAAAGTAAGCATTAGCAATCTTTCAATGCTTACGTTGCAATGACTATTTACAAGCGAGAAAGATATTTTTTCTCCCATGAGGTTGGTAAGTTTTTTATTCCTGTCGCCGCTGGTCAGGTATTGTTAATAGATTTGAAAGAAAAATCCAGTTTTTTTGAGTTGCTAATATGTGTAGTTGTTTTCTGAGGTGTATGAATTCATTTACAGTTGGTAGTACAAATTATGTAGAAAAATAAAAATGCAGACTGTTTGCAATGTATTTCGGATCCTACCTACAGTGTAGATGTTGAAAAATATTTCACTAACCACAATTAATTGTAATGACAGGAGAAGAGAAATGACAGCAACATGTTGAGATATATTCTATGATTTTATTCAGTAGTGTTACTGGTTTATAAGTTGCATAATTTGAATTAATTTTGTGTGTTTTCTTTTCGTTTATTGCTCGGTTTTGCATCAGAATTTCCCTTTTATGTGTGTGTGTGTGTGATGCTTTAGTCGTATCAACCATATTTTTCTCTGTGTTGCTTTAATTTATATTAACTAAAAAAATGCGATGTGATACATTCACATGACTCTCTCTACTCTCTATCTTTATTAGTGGGTACTCAAACTATTCTTACTGAAACTTATTTTTCTATCTGCTACATTTTATTCGAAATAAACCTTTGTAAACATATTTACATTATACATTTGATCACACATACAAAGAGAACAGTGATACTCAAATGTTTAACAACGGGACTCTATATGGTGGCCTTAAAATGTCATTTTGTTTCCATTCAGTCGCGAGAAACAACTGAAAATCGATGGGACAAAAGAGTGACAATATTGAACTATTCGAATCTTTCTTGTGTGATACATTTTCAACTATCGCTTAACGTTTACCAGTTGTACAATATTATACAAAATTCTTTCCGAATGAAGAAGATTCTAGCACTCCCAGAAAATTCAACGTATGTTTTCTTTTTTTATGCAAATATCTTTAATATATGGTATCTTAAATAAAATCGTTAGAGCCATTTTTAGAAAATCAAAAATTTCGAAGAATGTCCCATATAAAGGAGAGCTGAAGGTGGGGGAGGGTTCTTGAAAATCTTCATGTCGCATTCTTGGAAGATACTAAACTCAACTCCAAGTTTGGTATTTATCCGACTTTTATTAATTGCGTTATGCTGTTCACACACACATGGACATGTTTCAAAAATGCTTTATTTGGATTCAGGGGCCCCTAAAACATCTATTACTGGTGAAATCTCTGTATAGAATTTTTGTGTGGAATGCAATGTCTTCTGTACTTATAAGGTGCGTGGTAGAAAAAGTAAAAATGTGCAATTCATTTTATGCATTTATTTCACTATTAACCCTCTACAAATATGATTTTAATTTTACATTGACGTTGTATCAAAAGGCATTACCTGCTTATCAGTTAAATGTTTTTTTCTTTAACGTATAAACGCTAGAAAATGCTACATGTACAAATCATAATTCTAAAACGTTTATTTCAAAATGCTAGGATTCACCACCTCTAATTATTATTATTATACACAATTTTTACTTTCTCTACTACGTACAGTAAGAAGAGGAAGTATTGCATTCCACCCAAAAATTCGATATCGACATTTCGCCGCATATACATGTTTCGAGGCCTCCTGAATCCAAAAAATAGCATTTTTAGAAAAAGGTCCGTGTGTGTGTCTGTGAACAGCATAACTCAAAAACGAAAAGTCGGATAAATACCAAACTTGAGTTTGCTATCTTCCAAGGATGCGACACGAAGATTTACAAGAAAATTTCCCCACTCCAGACTATCCTTTACATTGAAGATTTTTCAAAAAGTTTGATTTTCTCAAAATTGGCTCTAACGATTTTGATAAAAATATCATATGCTTAACATACTTTTATGGCAAATAGAAAGGTATATCTTGAATTTTCTGGGAATGTCCCCAAAAGTCCTCTTCATTCTGAATGACTTTTGCATAACTGGTAAACCGTAAGAGATAGACAAAATGTTACTAACAAACAATGTAGATCCCATTAAAACACACAGTTTATGTCATATACATGTTTTTTTTGTCGAGTGAACCATTTCCGAGATATTCATTGATATTTGTTTGAATTTTCCAATACCTACTTTTTCTCAAATGCGAATTCGTTATTCGTTTTTTACTTTCTCTACTACGTACAGTAAGTAGGGGAAGTATTGTATTCCACCCAAAAATTCGATACCGAGATTTCACCGGAAATACATGTTTTGAGGCCCCCTGAATCCAAAAAAAGCATTCCGTGTGTGTGTCTGTGAACAGCATAACTCAGAAACGAACAGTCGGATAAACACCAAACTTGGTATTTAGGTTCAGTATCTTCCAGAGATGCGACACAAAGGTTTTAAAAAAATCCCCCCACCCCAGATTACCCTTTACATGGATAATTTTTCGAAAATTTTAATATTCTCAAAAATGGCTCTAACGATTTTGATTAAAATATCATATGTTTAAGATATTTTCATGACAAATGAAATGTATATCTCGAATTTTCTGGGAATGTCACCAAAAGTATTCTTCATTGTGAACGACTTTTGCATAACTGGTAAACCATAAGAGATAGAAAAAATGTTATTACACAAAAAATGTAGATCGCGTTAAAATACACAATTTATGTCATATACATTTGTTTTTGTTAAGTGAACCATTTTCGAGATATTGCTGTTATTCCCTTAAATTTTCCAATACTTTTTCTCAAATGGAAATTCGTTATTCATTTTTTTTGTCCTGGTAATGCAAAGAGAATGGAATACTCCACATAAAAACCACCTCTTAAAATATTTGACTATCGCTTAAAGCCTACGATATTCCCCTTGCATAAGAACATTAGCAATAAGGTAGTAGTTTCTGCAATTAAGCGTTTGTGAAAGTAGTTTGTACAAGAGTAAAGAAAATCATGTTACATCAATTTTTTAACTAGTGAGTAACACTCTTGAAGAAAAATCTTCTGTAAATAGTTTCATAACCAGATGCTACAGGAGTAAATAAACTGAAGGTAGGCATTTTCAACATTTCGTAATGGAATTTACCTGGTGTTCAAGTAGTGCATGAAGAGCCTAAAGGGGCGTCGACCTGGGGCACCCTCAAGACGGAAGTGGACTACACAAAGAAGTGTGTTGTCCAAATGTTCATCCAGCTGTTGACGGTGGTGTGTACCGGTCAGGCTGAGAGAGTGATGAGTGGACCACCCTCAGTCGCCTCCTGCTGAAGCTCAAACCTTCTGTCAAGTGCGAACTTCAACATCAGCGGTGAACCTGCTTGAGACAGGCGCCTTTCTCGCTAGGGTCAGGGAAAACGATACTCTCCAGGCGTCATGGCAAAATATGTTGTTGTTTACCAATGGCATTGGGGGTTAATTGATCTGTATCATTTTCCCTCTGACTTCCCAATATAAAGTCTGTAAGTTATCACTTTGCATTTGACGAGATGCTGTTTGTTCAGGATGACATCTTCTTCTCAGAGAGTACACTTGGGTGTAGGTAGGCATCATATCCTGCAAAGGTGTTCTGCGAGGCAATCGTGGCCAGTTGCCATCCTAAATAAGGCCACTGCAGTTTCCTTGGCATTTTTACTTTTTCTACTACGTATAGTAAGTAGGGAAGTATTGTATTCCACCCAAAAATTCGATACCGAGATTTCACCGGAAATATATGTTTTGAGACCCCCTGAATCCAGAAAAAAGCATTTTTGGAAACATGTCCGTGTGTGTGTGTGTATCTGTGTGTCTGTGAACAGAACTCAGAATCAAACAGTCGGATAAACACCAAACTTGGTATTTAGCTTCAGTATCTTCCAGAGATGCCGCACGAAGGTTTTCAAGAAACCCCGCACCCCAGAATACTCTTTACATGGAACATTTTTCGAAAATTTTAATTTTCTCAAAAATGGCTCTAACGATTTTGATTAAAATACCATAAGTTTAAGATATTTGCATGACAAATGAAATGTATATCTCGAATTTTCTGGGAATGTCTCCAAAAGTATTCTTCATTGTGAACGACTTTTGATAAACTGGTAAACCATAAGAGATAGACAAAATTTTACTACACAAAAAATGTAGATCGCGTTAAAATACACAATTTATGTCATATACAGTTTCTTTGTTGAGTGAACCATTTTAGAGATGTTGCTTGTTATTCCCTTAAATTTTTCAATACTTTTTATCAAATGTGAATTCGTTATTCATTTTTTTTATGTCCTGGACATACAAACAGAATGGAATGCGCCACATAGCAACCAGCTCTTAAAATATTTGACTATCGCTTAAAGCCTACCAATTCCCCTTGCATCTACAAGAAAATTAGCAATAAGATTAACATCTCGATTAACATGAAGCATATGGAGAATAAGCGTTTGTAAAAATAGTTTGTACAAGAGTGGAGAAAGTCATGTCAATGTAACACATCAGATTTTTTGTATATCAACTCTATCTTTAATATTCTTATAATCCTTATCTTTTAATTTATCTTCTTCATCAAGTCTCTGCTGTCTTTTAAAATACTGTTTAATATTATTTAATTGTTTATTTATTTATATTTATCCTACAGGTTTTATTTGTTGTATTGCACCTTTCTTTTATAATTGGTCCGCATGTTCATTGCCCAAAAGTCCGACATGAGCTGGGATCCATTGTAGAGTGACATGATTTCTAGTTTCAACTGCTTTAATTAGTCTTCTTATTTCTTTAATATTTCTTGTTGTTTTATTATTGTAATTTACTATCCCATCTATGGCTGATTTTGAGTCTGTTTTTTGTTTTATGTATGCTCTATATAAAATGGACTGACAAAATATTGGAAGAAGATTTCTGCGAGTTAGTTTTCCCGAACTAGAAGTAAAGTTGATAGCATCTTCTCTGCACATCTTTCATTATAACTTGTTTTTCTGTTTACTTCCATGGTATAATGGAAGATTGAGACGACTGTCAACCGTATAACAGCAAGTAGTTAGCCTATTGGTATTACATACTCTTTACATGAACTAACGAGAAATAACGAGTGACCATTTGGCATCTTTTGTAAATAGTTAATGCTTTCTCTACGAATTACTTACAGTAGGCAGAGGAGCTATTGTATTCCACTCGAAAATTCGTTATCGTAATCACCGGAAATATCTTTTTAGATCCCTAAATTAAAAAAAAAGGTCCACGCGCGCATGTGAAGCATAAGCCAAAAACAAAGTGATGGATAAATACCAAAGAAAATTTCCCAACCCAAGGGTTCCCTTTACAAGGAAAACGTTTTGATTATTTTTGATTTTCTCAAAATCGATTTTGATTAAAGCACCTTGGTTTGAATTCAGAGACAATATTTAGACAATGTTTAAAGTTAGACATTGTGTAATGACGAATCCTATGTTGCAAAGACGATATTTAGCGTTAAAGATTGTATAAAGTCGAAAACCAACGAGAATATTATTTAACCTCAAAATTCATACTGAAATGTGAAGTTAGTGCCTGCACGCAATGGATCACGTTAACCATATCGTAATGTGGAGGCATATATCGGAAGTTAGAAGACATCCCCTTCATCGTAACCTTCCGGATCGCGGGCTCAAACCGATGGATTTTTTTCGAACATAGAAATCCTTAGCATGGCTTCCTTCGGAAGTAAAGCCGGTGGTTCCGTGTCGTAGATTTACGGCACGTAGAAGAACCTCAAGCCTGATAAAGAGGCCTCTGAGCAAAATTACCGGTCTTTTACGCCTAATATAAAATGGGACGCTAAGCACCATGGCAGTTAAAGTGCGTCGATAAACAAAACTCAATTTAATTTCAATTTTTCGTTCGTAGCCTTCTGCCTGGTCACAGTAATCCTTTAAAATTATATGGCGATGTGAAATTCAAAACATGTTTTCGCTTCTCGAAGAAGCGATAGGGGTAGAGAAATTTATGTGAATGTAACGCATAGGATATTTTTTACCTTCTTTACTGCGTATAGTAGAGGAATTATTGCATTCCACCCAAAAATTCGATATCAAGACCCCTGAATAACAAAAAATCTGATGTGTTACACTCACACGACTTTCTCTACTCTTGTACAAACTATTTTTCCAAACGCTTATTCTCCATATGCTTCATGTTAATCGAGATATCGAGATGTCAATCTTATTGCTAACTTCCATGTAGATGCAAGGGCAATATGGTAGGTTATAAGCGATAGTCAAATATTTTAACGCTGGTTGCTATGTGGCGCATTCCATTCTCTTTGCATGTCCAGGACATAAAAAAAATGAATAACGAATTTGAGAAAAAGTATGTTTTGGAAAATTTAAGGGAATAACAAGCAATATCTCGAAAACGGTTCACTCAACAAAAGAAATGTATATGACATAAATTGTGTATTTTAGCGCGATCTATTTTTTTGTGTAGTAAAATTTTGTCTTATCTCTTATGGTTTACCAGTTATGCAAAAGTCGTTCACAATAAAGAATACTTTTGGAGGCATTCCCAGAAAATTCGAGATATACATTTCATTTGTCATGAAAATATCTTAAGCATATGATATTTTAATCAAAATCGTTAGAGCCATTTTTGAGAAAATTGAAATTTTCGAAAAATCTTCCATGTAAAGAGTAGCCTGGGGTGGGGGGATTTTCTTGAAAACCTTCGTGTCGCATCTCTGGAAGATACTGAACCTAAATACCAAGTTTGGTGTTTATCCGACGGTTCGTTTCTGAGTTATGTTGTTCACAGACACACAGACACACAGACACACACACACACACACACACACAGACACACACGGACATGTTTCCAAAAATGCTTTTTTTTTGGATTCAGGGAGTCTCAAAACATGTATTTCCGGTGAAATCTCGGTATCGAATTTTTGGGTGGAATACAATACTTCTACTTACTATACGTAGTAGAGAAAGTAAAAAATCATTTTTAGAAAAAGGTTCGTGTGTGTGTCTGTGAACAGCATAGCTCAAAAACCAAAAGTTGTTTAAGCAGCAAACTCGGTGTTTGGGTTGAGTATTTTTCAAAAATGCGACACGAAGATTTTCAAGATAATTCCCTCACCCCAAACTACCCTTTACATGGAACATTTTTCGTAAATTTTTATTTTCTCAAAAATGGCTGTAACGATTTTGATTAAAATATCATATATTTAAGATATTATCATCACAAATAAAATGTAGGATCTTGAATTTTCTGGGAATGTCCCTTTCTGAATGGTTTTTGCATGACTGGTAAACCGCAAGACAGTGACAAAGATTTTCTGTACTAAAAATGTAGAGCTTGTTAAAAGAGACAATTTATGTCATATACATTTTTTGTGGATTTACCCATTTCCGAGATATTCCTTGTTATTTGTTTGAATTTTGCAATACTTATACTTTTTCACAAATTTCGTTATTCGTTTTCTTATGTCGTGGATATGCAAAGAGAATGGAATGCTCCACATAGAAACCAGCTCTTAAAGGATTTGACTATCGCTTAAAGCCTACCATATTCCCCTTGTACCTACAAGAAAATTAGCAATAAGAAGTTTCTGCAAATGTACAAGAGTGGAGAAAGTCATGCGAGTGTAAGTGTACTTTAAACTTCTTTGATGCCCATGTGGCAGCAGCACTCGTCAAAGAACCAAATCGGATTCGGTATTGCCGAGAACTCAACAGTCTATGTTACGTTAACTTACTGTGCTCAAATGCACTTTGTTTTATGTTCTTCCAATAAAGCCATCGTTTTTTAGGTTCTAGTGTAAGATTTTTCATAGCAATACCCTTTCTGAAATAAAATTATCAGCGGCTTCATCAGTGATTCTCAACAGATCAATTAGATTTTCAGTAGGTATTTGCTTTGTTCAGTGTTAGCAATTGGTCAGTTGTACACGGTTTGATTTTAGTTTATTAATGATATTCATGAAGCTATATAAATAAAGTATGGCATGTACACGTTGCCTAATTAGTAATGCCTGTGCGGACCATTAACACTGCCCTCAATATGGCTATCGTGTCGGTAATACAGCCGGCCGATTGACTCTGACTGCTAGTATCTTGATTTCCCTCACACGCAATGTAATTAATGCGCTTTATAGATGTCGCCTGTTAAGTTGAGGCAACCCTGGCCGGAACCTCACCAATATGTCTCAATCAAACTGTTGCCACTACTCCCCTCCCACTACCCGACTCGGCGGCTCGATCGATACCAGCGACAGTGCGCAGTGGCAGAGTTCTGCTTGGACACTCCGTCTTCTCCACATACGAGAACAAAATAACAACACAAGCTGTTTTACTTCAAATGTATAATTTTGTTATGTTTGCAATATCTTAAGGCGACATTCAGCCCAAATATAAGAACAAAAATATCTTCATATGACTTTCTCTATCTCTTTTCAGTGAGTATACAAATAATTCTTACGAAAGTTTATTTTCCTATCTACCTCATTTTAATGAGATAAACATTTCCGTAAAAGCTGCACTACGCA
Source organism: Deroplatys truncata (assembly GCA_030765065.1). Classification (NCBI taxonomy): domain Eukaryota; kingdom Metazoa; phylum Arthropoda; class Insecta; order Mantodea; family Mantidae; genus Deroplatys; species Deroplatys truncata. The sequence continues at coordinate 84,868,359 of CM060982.1, read as the reverse complement.
CTTCCTTACAAACGGAATAGCGATAGTCAAATGTTTTACAACTGGACGCTACACGCTAGTCTTAAAATTCCATGCCCTTTCCATGACATCGCCAGAAACAACTGAATGTCGACAGGACTTCAAAAATTGTACAATTCGAACCATTAATGGTGAATATATTGGAAATGGTTGATGCAAAAAGAAGCTGTATGAAATAAACTGTATTTTTAAGGAGGCATACATTTTTTGTGTACTACCTTTTCCTCTTTCGCTTAACGTTTACCAATTATACAAGATTATACAAAATTCCTTCCGAATGAACAGGACTTCAAAGGCTATTTGTAGAAAATTTAAGATATACATTTTATTTTACATGTAAATATCCCTAATATTAATCAAAACATACGTATACAGAGCACCAATGAAAATTTTGGCGGATCTTGTATCGTTTTCTGGGGCATTTTGAGGCATGTCCTTCACCTTATTTATTGCAGAGCGGGTGGCTTGATAACACAGCAATAAGGGGGAAAAGAGGGGAGCTTGATGCCTTTGCTTTTTCTGGTGTTATTGAAACCAAAACATGTTTATTGTCTCAGAACCAGTCATGCCGTATACTAGCGAAATTACTCGTGGACGTATCGTGGGTATGTGGAAGGCTATTCGCACTGTTACAGCAATTGCAACGGCAGTGCATAAAAGTGTTTTTATAGTAGATTACTGGATAAAAATATTCCAGGAAAGTAGCGAAGACGGTCTACATACTCGTCAGAAAGTGAGCACTCCCCGTTAAACATCCGCAGATGATGATATTCGTTTACTAAATGCAAATTACTCTTTTGTTATAATTAACTAATCATGCTTAGAAACTAGAGATAAATCTGTATATGTTTATGGTTTACCGAATATGATATACATATTATGGCAATAGATTTCGGGTTATATTTTTGTCTATACTCCTGTTGTATTCCTATGATCAGCAATATGTTAGTAAAGGTATATTAACCAATTATAGTTTGAATTAGAGGGAAAACATGCTACATTATTTATTATTTAGTTATGTTTGCTTCTATGTGGCAACAAGCATTGATGCCACTGTGGGAATACAGTTATGTTTAATTTTTGTCATAAAGTATTGCTATGTATTTAATGAATACCATTCAAGCTTTAATTTGAAAATCTTCTCACACTGCACATTCTACATTTCGCTAACCTGGGCGCTCTTCAAGTTTTCCCCTTAGCTTTTAACCCTTTCAAAGGCGTGTCCTGCACTAGTCGATAAGGTATGGGCTACCAATCACAATAAGAGGTCCATATGACAAACTGAATGCACTCACTCTACCTCTTTCTCTTTCAGGCAATACGATCGAAAGCCTAAACATATATTTCGTTTCTACGCCATTTTGTAACCTTTGTGGTTATTGGTGCAACTATTTAGCAGAAGGACTGGTGCATCCTTACACCGTGACCTAAAGCAACCAATCAAATGGCCATGCCTTTGCAAGGACATGTACAAAGATAAATAATGTGACGTAGATGTGAGGTGCAGTGAGATTTCCTTTGGCGCTTTTCCTTCTAATACTCCCTAATTCCTGTCTACCTGCTATTGAAGTAGGGTGTGTTTGCCTTCAAACTGTACATCATATTTGTTTACATAGAACACTGCAAACTCACTAGCGCTTCCAACTTACCTCGTTATCAATCCTCGGTGCGTTCCTAACTTGATAGTACCATTGCTAAAACCGTTCTGCCCGATAATAATTCAATTTTTATAGCTTTGAGTGCTACGATTCGTAATCAGTTTCATTATTTATCTTCAAACGGTCGGCAACTCGCTTTAATAGCTCAATTATTACACCACATTAAATTTCTCAGTCAATTTAAACTAGTGTTATCCTTTCAAAATACACCCACGCATATCCTGATTTCATCGACAACCACTGTAGCACCCGCAGCAGAATCAACAGCAGATATTGGAGACGACGTCAAAAGGTGACACCGGCCTTTCGTCGTCAAACTTGGCGATCATCGCGGGGCTGGAATCAGCTTCAGTTGCATTCATATGATTTTCTCTATCCACTCTTCTACAAACTATTCTTACAAAAGCTTATTCTTCTATCTCCTTCATGTTAATCGAGATAAATGTTTGCATAATTGGATTTATTACATATTTCGTTGTAGGACAAGCAGAATACAATAGACTTAAACGAAAAGTCAAATCCATCCTATGTGATGACTTTGGAATGCCGTTCTCTTTATATGACCATCAGAAAAAGGCGAATACTGACTTACCACTTGAAAAAAGTATGTCTTTGAAAATTCAAACCAATGACAAGGAGTATTTTGGAATTGGTTAACGCCACAGAGAATATTGTTCCTCATAAACCGTGTGTTTTAACAAGGTATACCTACATTTTTACTTTTTCTACTACGTATAGTAAGTAGGGGAAGTATTGTATTCCATCCAAAAATTCATTATCGAGATTTCACCGGAAATATGTTTTGAGACCCCCTGAATAAAAAAAAAGCATATTTGGAAACATGTCCGTGTGTGTGTCTGTCTGTGAACAGCATAACTCAGAAACGAACAGTCGGATAAACACCAAACTTGGTATTTGGGTTCAGTATCTTTCAGAGATGCGACTCGAAGATTTTCAAGAAAATCCCCCACCCCAGATTACCGTTTACATGGAACATTTTTCGAAAATTTTAATTTTCTCAAAAATGGCTCTAACGATTTTGATTAAAATATCATATGTATAAGATATTATCATGACAAATGAAATGTTTATCTTGAATTTTCTGGGAATGTCTCCAAAAGTATTCTTCATTGTGAACGACTTTTATATAACTGGTAAACCATAAGAGATAGACAAAATTTTATTGCACCAAAAATGTAGATCGCATTAAAATACACAATTTATATCATATACATTTTTTTTTAGTTGAGTGAACCATTTTGGAGATATTGCTTGTTATTCCCTTAAATTTTTCAATACTCATTTTCTCAAATGGGAATTCGTTATTCAGTTTTTTTTTTGTCTTGTATATGCAAAGAGTATTAATCTGTGGCAAAGAGAATGGTGTTGCACATAGCAACCAGCTATTAAGAGATATGTCTATGCTTAAAGGCTACTGTATTTCTATATTGCCCTTGCAAATACAAAAAAAGGGGAACATATACACTTTAAGCGATAGTCAAATATTTTTGGAACTGTTCGCTATGTGTAAAATGTAATTCTCTTTGCATGTCAAAAGATCGTTTCTGCAAATGTTTATCGATAAATATGAAATAGATGGAGAATAAGAGTTTGTAAAAATAGTTTGTACAAGAGCAGAGAAAGTCATGTGAGTGTAATACGTCATATTCTTTTTTGACTCAGGGGGTATCAAAATATGTATTTCGGGTGAAATTTCTGTATAGAGTTTTAGGGTGGAATGCTTTACCTTCTCTACCTACTATGTGCGTGGTAGAGAAATGCCTTTTCATGGAATGTACTGCTTTACTTTGATTTTCTGAGAATTGACACTAGAATCTCTTCCGCCAACCATTCCTTCTGGCTTGCTTCATTTGTAGTACAGTTACATACAAGAAGAATACTGATAGTAAAACTTTTGTGATTTCTATTTAATTGACGTAAGGTTTCTATAAGTTAACCAATGTGCAAATAGTGGGGACTGGGAAGGAATATAGTAGGGCTGCTGTGATTGGATGTAAATAAAATGAGTGTGAAAGCTCTAAGATGATTAAAACAATTATCTATGTTTGTTTCCATGTTTGGAAAATAAGAAAGAAAAAGAAATTGAAACTGAAACATGCTGTGCTTTATTGACAATATTTTTTGTACCTAGCTGTACATCTTATCACTATCCTTAAGCTATTTTCTTCCCTCCTCATTTCTTCTGTTCCTTTTCTTGTGCCTTGTCGTTCCCTTCCAGTTTCTCCTCCTCTCATCCACCTAAAGCCTATTACTGAAAACCATTTAAACTGTGATAATACGTAAAGGAAGAAATAATGAATTTTAAGAGAAATTCTTTTCCCACCGCCTCTGCCGCCGCCCGCGACGTCAGGTGATAGGTCCCCCTGACAAGTCAAGTCTCGTGTAACACGCCAAGTTCAAGCGTGACGCTTCTAACTCCGCCAGAAATTGAGTGTGAAAACGTCGTAATGAAAACGTTTAGTGGCATCAAGTCAGAAACACCTGTTACCACCACTGTTTCATACTGCTGTATGTGTTCAGAGCTAGCATCTTGCAGTTCGGGGTCAGGCTTTATCTTGCTGCCTTCGGAGCGTGTAGGTGTGTGTATCTCTGAAACACTATTCTTCCGGATGGGCAGAGGCTATAAAATATTTGCAAAGATGTTAAAATCTGGGAGTTTAGGTGGGGTGATTGTATTTATGCCACCACTTTCACTCCCGTTTCTGGAAATGAGTCTCAAAGGACATATTTGCCTATTTATTGCGAACATTGCAGATTTTCAGCGACTTCCAGCCAAAACGGGTAATTGGGGAGGCCTAAAATATTTTTAAAATTCAATTATTGGAGGAACAGTTGCATATCGTGTCCATATCAGCATATTTTTCTCAGATTTCAGTGAACATTGATAAAAAGGAGTATTTTAGCTATGATTTTTACAAATTTGGTACCACTTGAGTTTTAGAACCTGAAAAAATTATAAGATACCTAAACAGCTACTCTTATTTTCAACCCCTAATATACAAATCAACTCTTTGTTCTATCTATACAAAATTTTGTGCACTTATACTACAAGACAATTATAGATTACCTTACAACTCTCGAAATCTATCCCTACAATGTTTTCAATCCGTTATGAGGAAGTGGGCAATGTTTATAATATAGGACCTGGAAGAAATTATAGGTTGCCTTACAACTTCCAAAAGCGACCTAACCCCATCTTTAATCTGGATCTATAGGATTCCAATTTTTTTAAGAACTACCCATAGACAAAACTATACTACGTGGCCAATCAGGGTACATATTTGTGGGCTTGTTCCACAGGACTTAATTACAGAATACCTTACAACTTCAAAAACATATCTCTACTCGTATACCGTTTGGCCAATCTGGATAAACCTTTGGACATTTACCTATTTAGATACGTGTGAAAATTGTAGGCTATTCCCGACTTTTAAATACCACCCCTATCCTTGTTTTAAACCCCATGCTTACAGAATACATCCGTGCAATGCGGGAACAAAAACACCCTGATTATGTATAATGTGTTTTGGGAAAATAGTTAGATAGACAGATAAGGCATCTTTATTGCTGCCATTTATTAAAGTTATTATACAAACACTAGCTACATGGGTTATTAACCGTACATGCATATTTAAAATACAAGTTAAACATAAAGTAAAGAAAGAGAAAAAATCGAGATAAATTGTCTCTGATAAGTAGAACAAATCTGTTCTGTCTTCGCGCACTTAAGCTAGAGAATTGCCCAAGTTTTGGCATTTCCTCTGGTCAACCAAACTGCAATCTAACGCATTGTGTGCACATTTCGTCAAAATATGTACCCAATCTTTATCCCGACCACAGAATGGACAGACTCTCCTGCTAGAATCTTCAGGCATTTTCTGCACTCCTCCCAGTCTAAACCAAGAGGACTTGGTCTAAACCATGCCATTCCTGAACTTTCCTTTCTTAATAAGGCAAGTATGTATGCCTTTTTATCCCAATTCAATTTTATCGCATTTGCTAGGCTCACAGAGGGCTTAACTTCACAATCCGATTCAATTTCCTGTTGGCTGATGCCTATTAGTCTTCTTTTAATATCTTTCCATTTATTTTTGTCATTCATTTCACCTCTTTGCCATATAGACCCAGTGCCTATTCTGAAACCTCTTTCCAGCTCAACTGCCCAAAACTTGGCAGAGAGGCTTTCTCGCTGATATATCCTAAAATAACTATTTTATATGGCACTGCATCTATGACATACCTATCTGATTTAGGGGAAGAGAAAGAGTAGCTATTCAATTTTTACTTTCTCTTCTACGTATAGTAAGTAGGGGAAGTATTGTATTCCACCCAAAAATTTGATACCGAGATTTCACCGGAAATATATGTTTTGAGACCCCCTGAATCCAAAAAAAAAGCATTTTTGGAAACATGTCCATGTATGTGTCTGTGTATTTCTGTGAACAGCATAACTCAGAAACGAACAGTCAGATGAACACCAAACTTGGTATTTAGGTTCAGTATCTTCCAGAGATGCGACACGAAGGTTTTCAAGAAAATCCCTCCACCCCAGATTACTCTTTACATGGGACATTTTTCGAAAATTTGAATAAAACACCATAATAAGACATTTTTATGGCAAATGAATTGTATATCTCGAATTTTCTGGGAATGTCTCCAAAAGCATTCTTCATTGTGAACGACTTTTGCATAACTGGTAAACCATAAGAGATAGACAAAATTTTACTATACAAAAAATGTAGATCGGATTAAAATACACAATTTATGTCATATACATGTTTTTTTGTTAAGTGAACCATTTTCGAGATATTGCTTGTTATTCCCTTAAATTTTCCAATACTTATACTTTTTCTCAAATTCGTTATTCATTTTTTTGTCCTGGTAATGCAAAGAGATTGGAATACTCCACATAGCAACCAGCTCTTAAAATATTTGACTATCGCTTAAAGCCTACCAATTTCTCTTGCAGCTACAAGAAAATTAGCAATAAGATTGACATCTTGATTAACATGAAGCATATGGAGAATAAGCGTTTGTAAAAATAGTTTGTACAAGAGTAGAGAAAGTCATGTGAGTGTAACACTTTTTCGTAAACATGTTTACGTAGACGCAACTATATAACCCCGTATGAATATTCCCAAACGAGTTTTTAACAAAACCGCTTAAGCTGTCTTTGCATTATTGAAAGTGTCTGACTTCCTAAGTGCCGCAGAATTTATTATACACCGTTGATGTTTGAGGTATGTTGACGTAACAGAGGTCTTAAAACGCGTGCTGCTGGTGACATCTTCCACAGATAGAGAAAGTGAAATTAACAGGAAAGATGTGGCTACACCTACCTACCGTCTAGACGCGACCACAATTTCACGCCCTTGCTGGTAACGACACACGGCCTTGAACAGGCGGAGGAATCCAACCACGGGCAGCGGTTTCGGCAACTCTGGCCACCGGCATGCAAATTGAAGTACAGTCATTCATTCACAAACTGACTCGCACGTCAGGAGGACCAGGTCTCAAGCACTCATCTAATTCCGTGTCATAAACTGAGAAAAACGCTTTACACTAACATTTCACCCATGGACTGAATTTCCGTGTTGTACGGAAGGCTTACTGACTGTTTCCAGTTCATGTCTCCAGGGAATGAAGGAGAGAGGCGAAGTACTCCATGGTAATCTGTTGCCGTTGTTATATTTTTGCCAACTTAGCACTGCTATAATTACTCAGTAACTGATATCTCTCAGTTTTACTAATAACTTCTTATGAGTAACTAATGCTGGCAAAGTAATGGGCAATTTGGCATTCATATAAACACTAACGCAGGGAACAGCTTATGTGGGTAGCTTAAATGGGTTTCTAGAATGCTCTCTTCTCGTTTACAGGGCTAAGAGAAATAAAGGTGACTGTAGAAGCGGACAAACCCTGTTTAGGAGTCCTAGGGTGGTTCGAATTCCAGGTATCATAGAGAGTAAATGATGAAATATCGCGAAAGCGTTGAAATCAGGGCACTTGGTGAATCTAGATTAACAGAACGCTGACGCCTCACAGCGTGTTATTTAAGCTGGACGAATTGAGGTTATAAAGGAAACCAACTCAAGACCCGATACGGGACGTCTCTACACTGGTCGAATTCGCGACGAGTCTTGTAGTTTGGTGTATAAGAAACAACTTCACCACCAGTCAGATATGTAACAAGCTGAGGTGCTTACATATTGGGACATAAGTCCCTAAGGTAGAATAAAAGGGTCCAAGGCATTGGCAGGAGCATTACCTGGAGTTTTCCCCGTTTCAGAGCGATGTTTGCCCATAGGCGAGTACTCAACCCCCGAGCACTGTCACCCCTGTAGCACTCGGTATTTCTCGAGTTGTTACATTATTGTGGTTACTAAACAAAGGGGTTTAGTGCGATACATGTATGCGTAAATCAAAACTGTACCAGCTGACTGAAATAAACAAACCTAAAGAGGTGTTAAACGTGGTCACTTTTATGCTTTCTTTGGGCCGCCGTAAATGTGTGAGCTGAGCCCTATAGAACCAGACTGGGACCAAGGTGAAACGAATGGTTAGGAAAAGAAAAATAAGTACTTATTGCTACGATATAGCGCTTAAGGGTATATCACTTGTTATCGAAGGTGTGTCAGGGTTTTGCAAACTTTGGAAGATTACTGTATGAAGGAGGGTATAGTGTAAGAAGTCATCAACAGTGTTGTCATTTCGTTGGGAGATGAATCAACGATTGTTAATTTTCCTCATCCTCCTCCAGTGAAAGTAAGCCTAATTCCATACCACCTGTTTGAGATGAGTGCATCTAGTTTATAAGCTAACTTTCCAGCTCATTTAGTAACTTCTTCACTCTTATCACACATTCTTTGAGAATACATACTGCAAAGCTGACACTGCTGCCATTAAAATAGCTAGAGAAACGAATCCAGCGCTAGATATCGCGTTGTGGATTGAAGCAAAAAGATCCGTCCGGAGAGTAATAATAATAATAATAATAATAATAATAATAATAATGATGATAGGAATAATAATAATAAGAAGAAAGAAGAATAAAGATAATACGAAGGGTTAGGAAAGGGGGGAATAAAATCATAACGACGGAGATTAAGTAAAGAACAGACACTAGTAAATAAAATGAACTTAAATAAAATAAAAAATATGAAAATCAAATGTGTGAAACCGCGTATTTCAGAGCGAAGAGAGACTAGCGAAAACTATAAAAATGGGAAATGTTTCACGAGCAAACAGGCGAAGCCATTAGCGAGCACTTAAGCTACATAGAATTTGTGAAACCCACAGGAAACGAATACAACAGACGGGAAGTCAGATGCAGTCATCCGCACAGAAAAGGAAATCAAGCGTAAATAAGACGATAATGTTAGACGCGGTGAAGGTCAGCTTTAAAATTTAGTAAACCAATGGGAAGCGGCGTAAAACTTAAAAAAAGTGACCAACGAGAAGTTAGAAAAGTCACGCGAATAGTAAAAAGGAGGAATGAAACTAGAAAATAGGCGGAGAATAGAAAAATTATCTAGGAGGCATAGGAGTTTGAGACGGGGATAACATGGATCACTTTGTGTGGAACAGTGGATCAAACTTCATGTCGATCATCGAGGCAAAATCTGTGTGAAAGTTAGTGTCAGGCTAGTGTGCGGAAAGGCGTGTAGAGATGAATAAATTCAGGGTGACAAAAATAATAACTGTATACTTTTCGTCGTAGGAAGGGAAATAGAAAGGGGGATGCGCGTAAATGAAAGCTAGGAATGATAGGCGGGGTGAAGTCTTGTGTGACGGGGATTCGGTAAGAGGAACGCAGTGTGGATCATCACAATAAATGGGCAAGTGAAGGAGAAATGCGAGTGTCATTAACGTCCTATCCACACTTCTGAGAGAAGATCTCATTGCCAACCATTAATTCTCTACCTGAGCAGCCGGCAAAACAAATCCTTTCCGAATCAGAAACCTGACTCCAAGCCAAACGACCTAAACCCTTGTTTATTCCCGCTACAGGATGGAATTGTTTAGTGAACTGCAAACTGGCTGTATTCCTATTGCTATGAATTCCAAATTCCTCCCTATTTTATCAGTACTTGCACTAAACACTGTTTCTTATAATGTTGCTCCGCTGACATATAATCTTTTGCGCTTCTTTTCGTCCCTTTTCTCCTGATTGGCTAATGTACACCTTTGAATGGCAATGTACAAGGTCAGTGATAAGAGTGATACAATCACTCTGCTATGATAGACGCACGTGTTCGTCATCCGGGAGACAGATATAAACCGAAGGATTCTCCTACCTATTTATTGATAAGAGTTTACATGTATTTCAGGTGGATTAATTTTGTTACTCGAATTCTGTTTTCTCGAATATATTAAGATAACGTTCATGTCAAATAAGAAACTAGTTTGTATCGTACAACAATCTGTTCCACTCCATCGGTCAATGAGAAGTGACGACACGGGGCAAAGCTATATGGAACGGGGTTAGAGAAACGAGTCAAGTGTTAGAAATCGCGCTGTAGATGGAATTGTTTAAGGAACTGACTGCACTTCTGTTGATATTGATGCCAAATTCCTGCTTACTTTGTCAGCACTTGCATAGTTACTCGTAGGAAGTCAAAATTGAAACTGAGAGACATAAGTTATGACTGTGAGTAAAAAAAATCTGATGTGTTACACTCGCATGACTTTCTCTACTCTTGTACAAACTATTTTTACAAACGCTTATTCTCCATCTACTTGATGTTAATCGAGATAAACATTTGCAGAGTCTATCTTATTGCTAAGTTTCTTGTAGATGTAAGGAGAATATATATTTACAAGAGCAATTTGGAAATACAGTAGCCTTTAAGCACATACATATCTCTTAATAACTGGTTGCTAGGTGCAGCACCATTCCCTTTCCCACAGATTAATACTCTTTGCATATCCAAGACAAAAAATGAATAACGAATTCCCATTTGAGAAAATAAGTATTGAAAAATTTAAGGGAATAACAAGCAATATCTCGAAAATGGCTCACTCAACAAAAAAAATGTATATGACATAAATTGTGTATTTTAACGCGATCTACATTTTTTGTGTAGTAAAATTTTGTCTATCTCTTATGGTTTACCAGTTATGGAAAAGTCGTTCACAATGAAGAATACTTTTGGAGATATTCCCAGAAAATTCAAGATATAAATTTTATTCGTCATAAAAATATCTTAAACATATGATATTTTAATCAAAATCGTTAGAGCTATTTTTGAGAAAATTAAAATTTTCGAAAAATCTTCCATGTAAAGGGTAATATGGGGTGGGGGGATTTTCTTGAAAACCTTCGTGTCCCATCTCTGGAAGATACTGAACCTAAATACCAAGTTTGGTGTTTATCCGACTGTTCGTTTCTGAGTTATGCTGTTCACAGAAACACACACGGACATGTTTCCAAAAACGCTTTTTTTTTTTGATTCAGGGGGTCTCAAAACATGTATTTTCGGTGAAATCTCGGTATCGAATTTTTGGGTGGAATACACTACTTCCCCTACTTACTATACGTAGTAGAAAAAGCAAAAAATAGCGTAAGGAACATTAGGTGACAAAGCAACAGCAGCAGTTTATATATCTCGTATAAGATTAACGTGGAGTACCCCGCGTCTTCCATACACTGCCAGGAGACTTCAAGATTCCACTCCAGTACCGCAGATCGTACCCATTAACTACATTGGTCTTATCGGCGGCCTTTCCTTTGGAACTTATTGCCCATTGGCAATGGTGTTAAACTCGTATTCCCTTATAGTTGGGTTTCTTGCAGCTTTTGGGTTTTTTATCACTAGATCACACACACGTTCACAACCTCTTTCATACTTCCAGACTCTGGAGAGGATAGGGAATAAGTTCCCTCCCCAACCGGGAATCGAACCCGGGACACCTCGCAGAGCAGGCAGGTGCTCTGCCTACTGAGCTACGGGACCAGCCATACATACACCCGTTTTATACCTTACTATTGCATCACTTCCGAGATGGTATTGTGGTAAAGGTAGCGGTAAATGTACTGACGGCACCTCAAGTAGTCTACCGGCCCCCTGGGAGGGAGGGATGAAGGGAGAGAATAGAAGAACGAACAGATCCGGATGATGGGATTGCAAACATGGACGGGGTCTCTAACGTTTCCAGATCGAACGCATTGGGGGTCCCCGGAAGTGGTACCCGTCTGAGAGCACCCGGAGGCGGGTTCAACTAAACAGTTCTACAACGACGCCAACGAAGAACCTCTATAGAGCGCGCATCCACCGCCCAGCCGCAATCCTTCGAACACCATGCCTGGTTCTACAACTCTGAAACAGATAACTAGGAAGATAATGGGTACAGGAGATGAGAGTTAGGAGATGCACCACTCCAGCATACCGATCCGGGGAAACCACGAAAAACCCAAGGGCCAGAGAAGGCGGTTGCCTTGGATCGAACCGGTGTTTCCCGAATGCGAGTCGCACACTTTACCGCGGTGCCACCTTGCTCGGTATGGCATTGCGGCAGTCGACATTTATAACATTTCCATTGATGTCGATATACCGTTGTTTATGATTGGGTTCAGCATATGGAGAATATTTCTCGATGCCACTGCGAAGTTTCAGGAGCTGGCATGTGGGCCGCAGCACATATCGACCTGTGTAATAAAATAAGCGGATGTAGGATAATTGACGCAATTAGAGGTAATCACAAGCTAGGTTGGGGCGTCAACTACAATTCAGTATGCAAATTCCGTGGCCGCTAACAGAAATAAAGACAAGCGGCCTTCTCTTTTTACTGCCGCTGTGACAAAACTCCGATTTATGGCTCTTTTAATTCCTGTCTGCAGTGACACCAACTGCGGAATGTTGCCCCCGAGTACCGCAGTGTGCCTGCTTTTTGTTGCCGCACGTCCATCAGGGCAGTCAGCTGCTGAATTGACTTCTGTACCGTTATCGTCTAGGACCTTATAATAAACCAGTAGGAAGCGTGACTGAACTCTGCCACCTACCTATAGTAGGCAGAGGAGTAATGTATTCCAATCAACAATTCGATATTAACTGCCTATGTAATTGAGTGGTCAGCGTTCTTTCTATTTAACCAGAGGTCCCGGATTCGATTCCCGGCGGGAACGGGTGCTCTCCGCAAATTCCGGAGCTGTAAATGTAGGAGTCAATGCTAGGGTGTTTCCTAAAAACCTGTAGCCAAAACTAATAACGTCTCTTAGCTCAGTCGGATGAGCACCTGCCTGCTGTACGAGGGGTACCGGGTTCGTTTCCCGGTTGGGGTGGGAATTTTTCTCTAGTCAGGATTATTCCCTATCTTTCACAGAGTGTGGAAGTATGAATGAAGATGTAAATGTTTGTGTGATCTAATGGTAAAAAAATACCAGAAGGCCACCGATAAGGGCATTGTAGTTAAATTGGGGTATAAATGGAACTAAAAGAAAAAACCTTCATCAGATGCTTCTCAAGTCAAAGTTAAAGGGAGCTATACAAAGGAAACAAAATACAAAACATGAAAATGAAAGAGTAATAAGAAATTGATATCGAGGCGTACATTCGCACGCGTGCGTATGTATAGATAGACAACAGGAAAATTGCCAAACTTAATAACACTAGTCTGCATTTTCAAACTTTTTGTCAGATGATTTCTTAAAATTCTTGAATCAAGTTTTTATGCTGATTCCAGAAATAACTTCCGTTTTTTACTTTCTCTACTACGTAAAGTAAGTAGGGGAAGTATTGTATTCCACCCAAAAATTCGATACCGAGATTTCATCGGAAATACATGTTTTGAGACACCCTGAATCCAAAAGAAAGAGCACTTTTTGACATACGTCCGTGTGTGTCTGTGAACAGCATAACTCAGAAACGAACAGTCGGATAAACACCAAACCTGGTATTTAGGTTCAGTATCTTCCAGAGATGCGACACGAAGGTTTTCAAGAAAATCCTCCACCCCAGATTACCCTTTACATTTTCTCAAAAATGACTCTAACGATTTTGATTAAAATACACAAGTTTAAGATTTTCATGACAAATGAAATGTATATTTCGAATTTTCTGGGAATGTTTCCAAAAGTATTCTTCATTGTGAACGAATTTTGCATAACTGGTAAACCATAAGAGATAGACAAAATTTTACTACACAAAAAATGTAGATCGCGCTAAAATACACAGTGTATGTCATATAATTTTTTGTTGTTGAGTGAACCATTTTCGCGATATTGCTTGTTATTCCCTTAAATTTTCCAATACTTATACTTTTTCTCAAATGGGAATTCGTTATTCATTTTGTTGTCTTGGATATGCAAAGAGTATTAATCTGTGGCAAAGAGAATGGTGCTGCACCTAGCAACCACCTATTATGAGATATGTCTATGCCTAAAGGCTATCTACTGTATTTCTATATTGCCCTTGCAAATACAAAACAAGGGAACGTAGTAGGCCTTAAGCGATAGTCAAATTTTTAGAATTGGTCGTTATGTGTAAAATGTAATTCTCTTGTCATGTCAAAAGATCGTTTCTGCAAATGTTTATCTCGATTAATATGAAATAGATGGAGAACAAGAGTTTGTAAAAATAGTTTGTACAGGAGTAGAGAGTGAGTGTAACAGATCAGATTTTTTCTATCACGTCAGGTTTTTACACAAAATAAGTAATGTTTTGACAATTTTACTAATGAGCGTAGAAAGGTACTGAAATATCATTTCACACAAGTAAGTTTTTATTCAAGAAACATTTTAAGAATACTCTCAAGAACTCCCATAATTCATTTCATGACTACATTTTAACAAAACAAGAAACACTTTCATTTAATTTTTTTCAAACTTTCTCTTCTTTGACTTCCTTGCAGATCCTTGAAGATGATTGTCCCTCCTCAACATCTAACAGTAGTTGGCCATTATAGTTTCATTCCATCTCCCCTGGTACCTCATCTCCATTTCCTTAATATCTTGGTGAAAACGTTCACCCTGCTCTTCACTATAATGTCCCAGAATTTCTGGAAAGTAGTCTATATGTGAATACAGAAAAACACGTTTACACTCATGTTACAACCCATCTTGTAATGTTCCAACATTGTTTCGACAATGGCCTTGTAATTAGGATCTTTGTTATTGCCTAAGAAGTTTTCAGTAACTGATCGGTAGACGGTCCATGCTTCTATTTGTCTCTCATTCATTGTCTTCTCAAAATCTTCATCCTTCATCAATTTCTTTATTTGAGGACCAACAAAAATTCCAGCCTTTAATTTGTCTTGTGTAATGAAGGGAAATTTTTTGGAAAGGTACTTACTTGAAGCAGGGTGCATCCTGTAGTAGAGCCCTTACAAATTGCTTCATCAAGCCCAATTTTATGTGTAGTGGCGGAATAAATATCTTTATATTTGTATATTTTTGAAGTGAAATTGTGAAAAAACTGTACGTGATAGAAAAAAACTAAAAGCAGTTCTGAAATCAGCATAAAAAAGTAAATCAGAATCACTTATTTGTTTTCAGTCATCCGATATCATGTAGACTAGCATCTTCCACAGCTGCAACAAAAAGATGTTTCGATAAAATCCCCATCTCAAACTATCCTTTATATTGGAAAAAATGCTCGTAATGTTTTTCTCTCAAAAACGGTTATAACGATTTAGATTGAACTACCAATTGTTTTAAGACATTTGCATGACTGGTGAAATGTACTCGGTGAAACTAAAAGTGGCCGGTGTCTTGGGTAGTTTTTAAAAGTCCCTTCGAGAGAGCGTGCGGTTCACAACCGTCAACTCCTGTGCGCCGCTTTGGCTAACTCTATAGGTAATACAAACCACAAGACACTGATTTTGGCTACCTGCACACCGCGCTTGACGTGGGGCAGTAGGTAAGCTACTATTCGCAAGCAGCTCGAGTTCGAGTCTCCATAGTTAACTTTTATTTTTTACAACTCGTTTTACTGTAATATAGTTAAATAATATTGCTTGTGTTATTTCATTTTAGTTACAAATATAGGTAATTACAACAATAGTGAAATTTGTAGTTATAAAATTAAATTGACCTGGTATAAAACCTCCTCCCGACTGATAAATTAAAGTCATGCTTGCCAAATATCGGAATGACGGACTGCTAAATATACGCTACATACACACAAAGTGAATAAAACCTGTTATATTTTTACACATGTATTTAAAATGAAGGGGTGGGGAGTTGAGTATTCCACGGAGATTTGATGTTCCAACCTGAGGAACAGTAAGTTATCCCTCTATCACTAAGCTAAGAGGGCTGCAGTCAGCTGGTATTGTAACGAGCTTTAGCTATACTCCCCTTGAGAACCATAAATCAATAAAGTATCGGTTACAAGTATTCAGTGTTGAAACATTTCAGTCTTTGAAATCTCGTATATGAATTAATTTCCTGGAAGACTTTCGTGATTATATTTATGTTCCCCATTATAACTACTACAAGAATATACGCAGTCTTATGAATAAAGTCTGTCTGTCCCGAACCATAGAAGTACCGGATTAGAGCCTCTGTTTCATACGCCGGCTAGTTTTAAATTGTCTGTGTACATCTTGAATTTTCTGCGAACAACCGGCGAAATCCTATTCATTCAGAATTAATTTTCTGTACTTCTGTGTAACTGATAAGCCGTAAGAGATGGACAGATACTTACCATAGGAACACTGTAGGTCCCGTAAATCACGCAGTGCCTTAAACACATTTTTTGTAGCATTACACATTTCCGAGATATTCTTTATTTGTTTGAGCTATCAAGAGTGGAATTTCAAAGCTAGCATAAAATGACCCATTTTTAAAGCTTTGTCTGTTACTTCAGTCTACTGTATCTCCTTTGTACCTTTAACGTAATTGTTTATGAAACTATTTCTGAAAATATTTATCTCGATTAATGTAAAGTAGAAAGTAAAAAAGGTTTTGTAAGAATAGTTTGTAGAAGATTGGGTATAGAAAGTAACTCATCACATTGTTTTCTTCGTATGATACCTGAGAATATTACCAATATATGCTTTAAAATGACGGAGAAATACACTTCTGAAGTCGTAACAACTCGGATGTTAATGAGAAAGTAGATGTTTTCTTTATTGATATCTTTCCTTCCGTCAGATCAAAATGAATTTCACCGCAACTTCAGGTGTTATGCCAAAATGTTTCTCTACAGTATATTCTATGTGAAATAATTCTGTAAACACGGCACACGAAAAAGTGCAAAATTGGGAGTAGCTTTTAAACAGTTATAAAACTCATAACATGAAAAAAAAAAAAAAAACGCCAGAACTCGTAAAATTGTAATACTGTTTGTTATCCGTGCATATTCAAATTGAGAATTTTCTCCCTTTTTATTTGTCTGATAGAATTTTTACTTTATCTACCTCGTACATAGTAGGTATAGAAGGGATTACATTCCACCCAAAAATTCTATACCGAGGTTTCCCCGCAAATACATGTTTTGAGGCTCCCTGAATAAAAATAGCATTTTTAGATGAAGGTCCGTGTGTGCATTTGTCTGTGTGTCTGTGAACAGCATCAATAACAAAAGTTCGGATAAGCACCAAACTTGGTATTTAAGTTCAGTGTCTTCCGAGAATGCATACGAAAGGTTTCGAGGGAATTCTACCACCTCAACGCCCTTTTACATGGAACACTTCCTGAACATTTGATTTTCTAAAAATGGCTGTAACGATTTTAATTAAAATACCATATATTACGAGTATAGATATTTGTATAAAAATAAAATGTATATCTTGCATTTTCTAGGGATAGCCTGTGAAGTCCTTTTCATTCGGAAGGTATTTCTTATACTCTTGTATAACTGTAAACATCCAACGATAGACGTAAACGTACTACACCATAAATATAGATCTCTTTAAAATACACCATATATTTCAAATAAGTTTTTTGTGGTATGTACCCGTTAGTAATGGCTCGAATTGTTCATTACTTGGTTATTCTCTTAAAGTCCTGTTAATATTCAGTTGTTTATCGCAATTGCATGGAAACAGTATGGAATTTTAAGGCTAGCATATAGCGACCAGTTCTTAAACATTTGACTATCGCTGTTTCCTTTGTATCTATAACGAAATGTGTAACGTAGCTATTTCTGCAAAGCTTTATTTCAATAAAAATGTAGTAGATATAAAAATAAGCTTTAGTAAGAATAATTTGTACACCCACTAATGAAGATAGATGGTAGAGAAAGTCATATGAATGTATCACATCTCATTTTTTAAACTAGGAAGGAGTGCTTTCTGGGGGCATTTTTCACATAAAGTGAAGTTTGAGATGGGATAAATGTGTCGGATTCTTGAGAGATGTTGAATTTGAATCCCAAGTTCAATATTCATCCAACTGTTCACATACATACATACATACATACATACATACATACATACATACATACATACATACATACATACATACATACATACATACATACATACATACATACATACATACATACATACATACATACATACATACATACATACATACATACATACATACATACATACATACATACATACATACATACATACATACATACATACATACATACATACATACATACATACATACATACATACATACATACATACATACATACATACATACATACATACATACATACATACATACATACATACATACATACATACATACATACATACATACATACATACATACATACATACATACATACATACATACATACATACATACATACATACATACATACATACATACATACATACATACATACATACATACATACATACATACATACATACATACATACATACATACATACATACATACATACAGATGCAGGGTATCTCAAAACGTATATTTCTGGTGAAATCTCAATATGGATATTTTTTAGTGAAATACAATACTTCTTCTGTCTAACATAATTAAGCAGATGAGAAAGTACGAAATGACTGAAAGCATTTGAAATGTGGCAATAAATCCTGAAATCCGTGAAATGCCCACGAAAAAATAAGTAATAACTATTTAAAATTAGTGCGAAAAGGAAACAGACACCAAAGCTTATCAGGATGAGGAAAGAGACTTGGTTGGAAGACTGCCTGAGAACAAAATGTTGGCTAAAAGCTGCACCGGAAGGAAGGGTGAGTGGGAAAAACGTTCGGGGCTGAAAAGTATGCCAGAAAAAGTACTGAGGTAAATGGTTCTAATTCTGCGGAGATGAAGAGAAAAACAGTAAAGGGTGAATAATGCGGGAGGCTGGGTTTGCACGATAGACCTATCCTTGAGCCTAAAGAAATTATTGCTTACCCCACCTCCGTGGTGTGGGGTAGAGTGTCTGCCTACATTCAAGAGGTCCAGAGTTCGAATCTCGGCTAGGTTGAGTTACCCGCATAGGGTTACGGAGTTTCCTCTTAACCTGAAAAGATGAATACTCTAAGTTCTTTTGGCCCTGGGTTCATTAGAACACCATTTCTGCCATTTAATTCAACGTCCGAAATTACCTACCCAGTTAAAGGGCGTTAAACTTTAATAAAAAAGATTACTTGCTCGATTGAACTTTGAGGCAGTATTCACTCCCTAAAAGTTATTCATTACGATATAACCCCCTCCTCCACTGTTCAGGTGCAAGAAGCCCTTCCAATGCGCACCCTGAACACTTGTTTCGGTTCCCATAGCAACCTGTGTCACGTGTATAAGTCTCAACCCCCATTGTCACGACAGACGAGTATAAAAACCAGCGACGAAATAAAATGCTAATTCACCATCGTGAATCATAATTAGACAGATGAAAGGGGAAAACAAGAATTACACATTTCGCAGGACAACAATTACCTTGATTAGGGTAATTACGGCATTATAAAGATGTGAAGGCATGACAAAAGAGGAGCGACTCCCGGGATAATTAAGTTAAAAAACAAAAGAGGCGAGCGAGCGAGCGCAGCGCCTCAAATAACGGTCATTTCTCCAATCACAAACATAGGAAATGTGGAATAATTATAAAGTTTTTATGTTGGTACTCCGTGTCAGCGTGTCAGATTTGATTGCACCGTAATTTTCTTTGTGGGGTCCTCGCAGCTTTGCGGTTAGGAGCGGCAAAACATTATGTTTAGTACGTGTTCAACGCCACAGATGTCAGCCATGAGTGTTTCTCATCTAACCTTGGTTGCAATTAGAAAATTACAATATTCAATTATATTCGCAAAAGAATCACGTTTCAATGTTATCATTTAAACGTTTTCCTGCGATAAATTTAGTACATTCTTTCAGTAAATTCACAAAATTCTGAAATTACTAATTTCTAAACATTTCAATCAATTTAGCTTAAGTTTTCACCACATATTTGTTCAGCATAATTACAGAAAACAGTTAATTTTTATGGTCCTAACTAACTTTCCCGGAAAATAATTTTCAAAGAATTAAAATCAAGTCTCGTGGAATAGATCCACATGATGACAATTTGAAATCTTTAAACTTTCAAATTTGGCATATTATTCCTCGAATATAGTTCATTACAATCAAATATTAATTTTCATGCAACATTAAATGTTTTCCAGAAAAAAAGATAATAAAATATACACCATGTTTAATTTTTCAAAGATTAATCTTGTACTAAATTATTAAAACACTAAATCCAAGACTAAAAGTTATAACAAGAAAAGACTCTTTTGATATTTTCATGCAGCTTCACAGAACGTAAAAATCTGAAGTAATTGAAATAAACAAAAATTGCATAATCTGGAGCATTTTAATAGGACAAAAAGAAAAGGAAACCAAGCGAGAAAATCAAGTTTTAAAATTTCACGCGCTATTTGCAAGGACCTATGCAAGTCTGCTTAAATCTGTGGTTTGGGTATTTAGAAGACGGTAGAGGTAATATTGTAATTGGTTCCTGATTCTATAGCTTTTGAGGACTTTTTCATCAACACTAGAAAGGTTATATTTTTTAAATTTTGCGGAATATTTAGTATCCAATAGCTTTAAATTAGTTCTTACATGCAATCGATTCTTTGATTAAGTATTTTGTTTTTAACAACCATTAAAAATAAACATACATCATATGCAAGTTAGGATGTAAATACATAACTAAAATTAGGGATTATGTGAAGAAAATTTGACGAAACGGATTTAGTACACTCCCTCACAAAACTTTTTTCTCAGTGAGGTAGCACGCCAAAAACCTCATAATGCATCACTTTGTCAATCACACATGACATGTCATATTTCTGCCAAGGTTGGAATGGGGTGAGTGGGACCAACCAGGCTGCTTATCGCTCTGTTACACAAGCCTCCCTGTTACACCTCGACCCTGAATCACAAAATATCAGAGTGTGTTGATGTAACGATAATTCTGGAACATTATATAAAAACAACTCTACCATCCGCATGTCTATAAATCGTGTGGCGATATCAGAATTTTATTAATCTGTTACATTGGGTGTTTCTGCTTTATAGTGAGGCAGTATTTTAACATTTAAATGATTTCAGTCTAATTATATAATATATAAATTCAATAACAGCCCGCCTTAAAGCAATAGGTGTATGTAACAACATATAAAAAGTGTATATTACAGTCATTATATATGTTTATATTATTGTATACATGTGTAATAATGTTATGAGAATGTATTACTTAATTTAATAATGTAGGAGCTGTGAGAAATAGGTCAAAAGTTGCTAACAATGAGGTAACAATAAGGTAACCTTGAGACAATAATGAATTTGAAAGTTTAGCAATGCTACTTGTGATTCTTGGAAGCAATAATGTAATTTTTGTGACAGCTTATAAAATAGCCAATCAACAACCAGAAAAAGCTTTTGTTAAATGAAGGTATTCTATTGGACTAGGATTAGCCAATCAGAAACTAAAGTGGAGCAAAATTTACAGATTCAGAAGTTAGTTGCTTGTAGACAGTGTTCCTAACCGGACGCTAGATGGGTCCTCGAGAAATTTAATACGTATCCAGTGTGAGACGAAAATAGTTTACGTGTTAAAAAGTGCAAGTAATTAATCAAAAAAATCTCACAGATCTCTATATCAATCAAGTGTTATTTAAATCGTGTCACGCATTAATAAAAGGAGTGAAGTAAATTTATAATCTGTGTAACCCTACATTCTTCAGTCGCACCACTCCCTGCTAAGACATTCATGTCTCTAAAAAAATATAAATACGTATTATTTAAAGACAGTCAAAATTACAAAGTTAATATTTTTTAAACATTTGGGACAAAGACCACCGGAATGTACATTTTTTGGGGCGAAGGCTACCGGAAACTTTTTACCATACGTGCGGTTGCAACTACTTCAAGTTCGGCTCCCCAACAGTCGAAATACAATACAACACTATCTTCAATAGGGGTGTAAAGGGGAAAGAAAACTACCAAAGGAAAAAAACAATATTCTCTATTTCGGAGAAACGTTTTTGTGAGGAACAGTAAAGAAAAACTATGCTCTAAGAACATTAAAGACCTCAATGGAATTAGTGGGTTTCTTTATCACAGAAACAATCGAAGCAGCACATTATTAAAATAATTTCAATGAAATGGATTAGATATCCCATATGCAACAGTTTAGAGTTTTAAGCGATGCAGCCCAATAATGGCCATTAGTGACAATCGAATAATGAAGTTCATCAATAGCATGCTATGGAATTAATTGTTCTTCCACACAAACCGGATCTCCCGGTCTCCGTCCGGTTGCTCTAGCCACTGAGCTACCATGGCAACATGCCGGTCCGACATTAAATTCCCCAACTGATTCTCATTTTTCCCGGTAAACCACAAGGAGATATCAAATTGTATTGAGATGACACACCCCAATGGCGACCTACAATGCTGTAAGTACTTTAAGTCCCGGGCTTCATAGTTTCAACCACTATGAAGTTGGTTGTTGCTTCACGAATGGAAAGCCGATTTGAAGTAGGAGTTGTATTGTAGTTCTTATGTTGGGGAGCAGAACTTTTAAGTAGTTGCAACTGCACGTATGGTAAGCCTTCACCCTAAATGTACTTTCAGGTAGCCTTTGCCCCAAATGTTTAAAAAATATTAACTTTGTAATTTTGACTGTTTCATTAAATATTATATATTTATGTCTGCCTCCGCTGCGTCAGTATATATATTTTTTTAAACATGAATGTCTTAGCAGGGAGTGGTACGACGTAAGAATGTAGGCTTACACAGATTATAATTTTACTTCACTCCTTTTATTAATGCTTGACACGATTTAAATAACACTTCACTGATATAGAGAGAGAGCTGTGAGATTTTTTATTAATTACTTGCACTTCTTAACACGTAAAGTATTTTTGTCTTACACTGAATACCTACGTATTAAATTTCTCGAGGATACATCTCGCGTCCGGTTAGGAACACTGTCTACAACCAACTGCTTCTGAATTCGTAAATTTTGCTATATATCAGTTTCTGATTGGCTAATCCTACTCCAATAGAATACCTTCATTGAACTAAAGCATTTTTGGTTGTTGATTGGCTATTTATTAAACTGTCTCAAAAATTACATTATTGTTGCTCCAAGAATGACTAGTAGCATTATTAAACCTTCTAATTCATTATTGCCTCAAGGCTACCTCATTGTTAGCAACTTTTAACCTATTATTCTCACAGCTCCTACATTGTTAAATTACTAATACATTCACATAACATTATTACACATGTATACAATAATAAAAACATATACAATGACTGTTATGTATTTTATATATTATATTATACACGTATTGCTTTAAGGTGGGCTGTTATTATATTTTATATTATATAATTTGACTGAAATCATTTAAGTGTTAAAAATATTGCCTCAACTATTAGGTCAATTAATGAATTAATTGTTTTTCCACACAAGCCGTGTGCTGGACAGGGTTGGAAAGGTAGAATCGGACGACTGAATACATCAAATGGTGTTTCAAATTCCCGGCTATGGCATTGAATTTTTCAGTCGTCCGATAATACCGTTCCAATAGCATGCTACTTAAAAGCTGCTACGTGATAATATTTTCTTCTACGTTAATTTGTTTTATACTCATGATCCCAGTCCCTATTCCATTACGAGCGACAATGCATACATTTGCCTACTGCATTGACGGTTTGAATGTTATTATAATCATCAATTTTAAGTTATTATGGGGAACATATGACTGGTGGTTATTTCATGACTTTCGTCATTGTTTTTAATATTCCACTTTATAAAAATTTGTTTCTAAGCTTTCTTTTGTATGTAGTGTCATTTATTACTTTCTCTACTACGTATAGTAAGTAGGGGAAGTATTGTATTCCACCCAAAAATTCGATACCGAGATTTCACCGGAAATATATGTTTTGAGACCCCCTGAATCCAAAAAAAGCATTTTTGAAAACATGTCTCTGTGTGTGTGTGTCTGTGAACAGCATAACTCAGAAACGAGCAGTCGGATAAACACCGAACTTGGTATTTAGGTTCAGTATCTTCCAAGGATGCGACACGAAGGTTTTCGAGAAAATCCCCCCATCCTCTTTTACATGGAACATTTTTCGAAAATTTTAATTTTCTTAAAAACGGCTCTAACGATTTTGATTAAAATATCATATGTTTAAGATATTTTTATGACAAATAAAATGTATATCTTGAATTTCCTGGGAATGTCTCCAAAAGAATTCTTCATTGTGAACGACTTTTGCATAACTGGTAAACCATAAGAGATAGACAACATTTTACTACACAAAAATGTAGATCGCGTTAAAATACACAATTTATGTCATATACATTTTTTTGTTGAGTGAACCATTTTCGAGATATTACTTGTTATTCCCTTAAATTTTTCAATACTTATTTTCTCGAATGGGAATTCGTTATTCATTTTTTTTGTCTTGGATATGCAAAGAGTATTAATCTGTGGCAAAGGGAATGGTGCTGCACCTAGCAACCAGCTATTAAGAGTTATGTATGTGCTTAAAGGCTACTGTTTTTCTATATTGCCCTTGTAAATATATTTTCCCCTTACATCTACAAGAAAATTAGCAATAAGACAGAGTCTGCAAATGTTTATCTCGATTAACATGAAGTAGATGGAGAATAAGCGTTTGTAAAAATAGTTTGTACAAGAGTAGAGAAAGTCATGTCAGTGTAACACATCAGATTTTTTTACATATAACCATTTATACTTTTTATGGCACCTACTTCTTTTATTCCATCCAATAATTCGATATCAAAATGTTTTGGAAATGCATATTATGAGGTTTCTGAATAAAAAAAAACAATTTTTAGAAAAAGTCCCTGTGTGTGTGTGTGTCTGTGTATGTGTACTTGCCTCACTGTGAATAGTATAATTCAAAAACGAAAAGTTGGATAAATACCACACTTGGTATTTAAGTTTATCCTCCAAAGAGGGAGACGCGGAAAAAAAATCCCCGACACTAAACCAGGTTTTACATCGGAAATGTTTTATTATTTTTAATTTACTCAAAAATGTCCCTAACAATTTTGATTAAAATACAGTATGTTTTAGATGTTAACAAAGTAATTAAAATGTATATTTGAATTTTTTTGCAAGTAGACTGTGAAGTGGAATTAATTGTTCTTCCACACAAGCCGTATGTTGGACAGGGTTGGAAAGGTAGAATCAGACGACTGAAAATTTCAATGCCATAGCCGGGATTTTAACCACGGATCTCTTGGTCTCCGTCTGGTTGCTCTAACCACTGAGCTACCATGGCAACATGTGAATCAACTGGAGAATTTAGTGTCGTGCTGGCATGTTGCCATGGTAGCTCAGTGGCTAGAGCAACCGGACGGAAACCGCGAGATGCGTGGTTCAAATCCCGGCTATGGCATTGAATTTTTCAGTCGCCTGTTTCTACCTTTCCAAGACTGTGAAGTCTTCATCATTCTGATTTAATTTTTTGTAGTTAATGCATAACTGGCAAACCATAGGAAATAAACAAAAGCTTACTGCACAAAAAATGCAGATCTCGTTAGAAAATACAATTTGTGATAAATATATGTTTTGTAGCAATAACCGTTTCCGGATTTGAGCTAGTTTTGGTTGGAAGTCTTAAATACTGTATATTTGTTTAAGTGCTAAATCGTCATTCATTTGTATCTCATGGCCATTTAAGAAGTATGGAATATCCAAGCCAGATATAGCGACCCATTTTTAAAGATTTGACCATCAACTTTTTAGATATATATTGAAGGGGAGGGGGTTGTTGTTTGTGCTAAAACCCAGCAAGAAAAGCCACCACCTCACCTGCTGTGTGTGACTAAGCGACCAGACGCAGTACGATTGTCGGGACAGGCCACTTGATGACGGCGCCTCTGCGATGATGGGAGCCAGCAGGCCACCATTAAACCTCTCAGCGAAGACGACTAAACCACCCACGTTCACCTAATCTCGTCAGTTTTTACTGAAATCTACCAGAACATGCAGTTCCCACGGACATACAGTGGCGTCGCCAGGTCCGTTAAAATCATTCGTTTATACCCAGCTGATGGTCTCTTAGCTCCAGCAGCTGTGACAAGGTTTGCAAAGCGCTTGTGTAATGTAGCATTAAAGGTATTTCACTAAATACACCACCGGCATGATGCATTTCCTATGCATTTTTACAGGAGTGCAAAACTCCCATTACAGCCGTTCATAATTCGCCCATAGATGGAAGAGGCGCAGTAACCCATTTCGCTTGTCTGTGTTAACTCATGCACTCAGTTTAATGTCTGATATCTCGCTTTTTTAATGTCATTTCTCTTGTTTCAAGAACCGCATTCTAAGCGTTATCTCCGTTAGTTTCAGCAATCAATATAATATTATTGATATTTTACTAATTCGAGTAAAAAAATAGTGTATGCCACACGTGTTAAAAGTGGTTTTATTCCTACTCGCAAAATAAATCTCTACTTTCACCCCTTGTATCGTAATCTACTATTTTCTCATCCTATAACCATGTAATTATAGTTTACAAAATTAAACTCGAGTCCAAAACCTTTCATATTCTTCAATTGGTTTCCTGTCCATGTATTCTAAACCACCATATTCTTCAGCGTAGATAATTTGGTTATCAGAAAATTGCAAAGTGAACTTTTAATTTGTCAGTAACCATAGCAATAATTTCTTTAAATTTCTTTTTCCAGATCTTTAATCCCTTACCTTTTTAACAAAAAAATTCTGATGTGTTACATTCACATGAGTTTCTCTACTCTTGTACAAGCTATTTTTACAAATATTTTTTATTCTCCATATGCTTCATGTTAATCGAGATATCGAGATGTTGATCTTATTGCTAATTTTCTTGTAGATGCAAGGGGAATTGGTAGGCTTTAAGCGATAGTCAAATATTTTAAGAGGTGGTTGCTATGTGGAGTATTCCATCCTCTTTGCATTACCAGGACGAAAAAAAATGAATAACGAATTCCCATTTGAGAAAAAGTATAAGTATTGGAAAATTTAAGGGAATAACAAACAATATCTTGAAAATGGTTCACAAAAAAAAATATATGATATAAATTGTGTATTTTAACGCGATTTACATTCTTTGTGTAGGAAACTGTTGTCTATCTTTTATGGTTTACCAGTTATGCAAACGTCGTTCACAATTAAGAACACTTTTGGAGACATTCCCAGAAAATTCAAGATATGCATTTTATTTGTCATGAAAGTATCTTAAATATATGATATTTTAATCAAAATCGTTAGAGCCATTTTTGAGAAAATTAAAATTTTCGAAATATGTTCCAATTAAAGGGTAATCTTGGATGGGGGATTTTCTTGAAAACCTTCATGTCTCATCTCTGAAAGATACTGAACCTAAATACCAAGTTTGGTGTTTATCCGACTGTTTGTTTCTGAGTTATGCTGTTCACAGACAGACACACACACGGACATGTTTCCAAAAATACTTTTTTTTTGGATTCAGGAGGCCTCAAAACATGTATTTCCGGTGAAATCTTGGAATCGAATTTTTGGGTGGAGTGCAATACTTCCCCTACTTACTATACGTAGTAGAGAAAGCAATTAATGAAAGATAAAGTTACGTGAATGTAACACTTTTTCCCCCGTGCGGGATACCAGAAAAATTGTATTTTCAGTGAAGCTTATGGATCCATTGCAAGGTTTCCTCAGAGAGGGTGAAAATCAAGTGGTTTAGAAAAGTGGCAATAAACTTTGCCTTACATCGTCAATAGATCAAAAAGTTTCTGAGAGAATTCAGTAGAGGTAGCAGAAACTTTATTTGAAAATTACTTGAGAATGTCCTGAATTTTCAGGAATATTCTTGCAAAAGGCTTTCATGAAGACTGTCCTCAGAAGGAAATGTTGACGACTGCTGAGGTGTTTATGACACTTGAAGGCCCCAATTTCACAGAAAACCTCCGGTAGAGCTCGTTGCACAGAACGTTTGATTACAAATGTAAACCCAGAAGTCGTAAACTGGCGCATCCGGCATGACGTTCTCATCGCAGTTCTAATTGCCGAGCAAGCAGTCGTCCTAACTTGGTGTTGATTACAGGAAACATAATTCTGCCACTTGCAGATGGATATCTCCACCTTAGCGCCGGCAACTCAAAAATAAACAAATGTCTTTCAGTGACTGCCCAATGTTCACTTGTGGCCTTAAGATTCAGTAACTGTTTGGTAGAATTGGTAGACACTTCTTCAAAAACAACTTACAAATTCTACTAAACAGGCTGGGATATGTGGTGATTCTTAACGTTTTATTACTTTCTCTACCATTTATTTACACTAAACACAAAATTAAATAAAAAAGACAAAATTGGTTTTAAATTCAGCAGCTTAAAATAATGAGACTCCAAGATTTTCAAGAAAATCCCCTCCAAAACAAAAAGACCTTTACATGGACAAATTTTCGGTATTTTGAATTTTCTCAAAAACACTAACGATTTTGAATAAAATACCATAGGTATGTTTAAGATTTTACACAAAGAATAAAATCTATAAAGAATTTTATGAGAATAGCCTGTGAATCCCTATTTATTTAGAATGGTAGTTGGTAAACCATAGGTGAAAAGTACTGTGTGTTAAAACACACCATTTATATCAAGTAATTCTTTCATAGCGTTAACAATTCCTGAGATATTCGTTATTCGTTTAAACTACCAAGTGGGCACCGGATTATTTAGTGATTCGTACGGAGCTCTCGTACCTATATATTGACTTTAAAATTTCATACTCTTTGCTGAAGACAGCATTGATGGGTTCATCACTGATTCTTTGTTATTTGCGTTGGTGTAAGATCAATTGCAAAGTATTTTATACAAATGTTGTTTAGTTTTTTATGAGTGAGAAACAAACATAAAAAATTTGATGTGTTACACTCACACGATTTTGTCTACTCTTGTACAAACTATTCTTACAAACGCTTATTCTCCATATGCTTCATGTTAATCGAGATATCGAGATGTTAATCTTATTGCTAATTTTCTTGTAGATGCAAGGGGAATTGGTAGGCTTTAAGCGATAGTCAAATATTTTAAGAGCTGGTAGCTATGTGGAGTATTCCATTCTCTTTGCATCACCAAAAAAAAATGAATAAGGGATTTCCATTTGAGAAAAAGTATTGCAAAATTTAAGGGAATAACAAGCAATATCTCGAAAAACGTTCACTCAACAAAAAAAATGTATATGACATAAATTGTGTATTTTAACGCGATCTACATTTTTTGTGTAGTAAAATTTTGTCTTATCTCTTATGGTTTACCAGTTATGCAAAAGTCGTTCACAATGAAGAATACATTTGGAGACATTCCCAGAAAATTCAAGATATACATTTTATTTGTCATGAAAGTATGTTAAATATATGATATTTTAATCAAAATCGTTAGAGCCATTTTTGAGAAAATTAAAATGTTAGAAAAATGTTACATGTAAAGGGTAATCTGGGGGGAATTTTCTTGAAAACCTTCGTGTCGCATCTCTGGAAGTTACTGTACCTAAATACCAAGTTTGGTGTTTATCCGATTTTCGTTTCTGAGTTATGCTGTTCACAGACAGACACACAGACACACAGATATATTTCCAAAAATGCTTTTTTTATTCAGGGGGTCTCAAAACATATATTTCCGGTGAAATCTCGGTATCGAATTTTTGGGTGGAATACAATACTTCCCCTACTTACTATACGTAATAGAGAAAGTAAAAAGGTAGGTTCCAATTTAAAAAAAATCAAATTGACTCTAAAATGATCTTCATTAGTACTCCAAACAAAACACGACTAATGGCATGTACTCTCCCCCATAATATCAAGCAACCTTTATTCAAGGCATTTCTTTCTATAACGCTTAGTTTTGGAGATATTGTACAGTCTCAGCTTAAATGGTCCACCCTGTATGTATATGTATAAGGTTATCAGGAAGTCGGATAAGCTAGATAACCAAAGATAAGTCGCGCTCTCGCCCAGTGTAAACACCAGAAGCGGTATCGGCAGATAACCAAAATCTCCTGCAAGTTTACCCCGCCTCCAGAACCTGTGTCCAGAAAGTTCTGGAGTGTTCTGTGAAAGATTCCATTTACTACATAAGCGAGCGTTCTCGCAGAATCAGTCACTTGAGTCGGTCAGTTAGTGAGTAAGTGAGGTAGTGAGCGCATTTCTCCTGCGACATCAAGAGCGGTTCTCAGAGCCTGTTGGCGACGACTGCTGTGACGTGCAGCGAGTGCTATTGCGGAGCGAGGGATTATAGAAGTCTTGTGTTCGACTCCCCAGCGAGTGAATCGTCCAGAAGAAGGGGCTACGTCACAAAGAAATTGAACTGACGCGGAAATTGAACTAGTTCACATTAGTGAAGAGACAGTGTGAACCAAGTGAAGTTCCAGTGAAGGTTGAACCAGAACAAAACAGTGCTAGCCTCTAGTTCCCGAGGTCGCGACTTCAAACCCGGCGGAGGACGATGGATTTTTTCGGGCGTAAAAATTCTTAGCATGGCTTCCTTCGGAAGGGATGTAAAGCCGGTGGTTCCGTGTCGTAGATTTACGGCACGTAAAAGAACCTCAAGCCTGATAATGAGATCTCTGAGCAAAATTTCCCGTCTTTCACGCTCAATATGGAAAGGGACGCTAAGGACCACAGCAGTTAAAGAGCGTCCATAAATAAAAACTCAATTTAATTTAATTTAGAAGAAAACAGTGATAGTGAACATTGAGAGAAATGACAGTTGAAAAACTGAACAGCCGAAAAACTATATGTTTTAGTTTGTTTGAGATTTTCAGTTTACTTTCTTTGAAAATGAAGACATGCAAGAGCCTTTCCTTGCATTTAATAATAGCTTTGGATGTAGGTTTTTATATAATTTAATGTATGATTGATTTATAGAAAATTAAAAGTTTTATATACTTTAATATTACTTTTCTCTGCGAAAAGTTTAACACATTCGATTTTAACGAACTATATTCAAAGAATAATATAAAAAATTGTCCATCAAATTTTTTTAAAATAACTAGGCAAACGCCACACAAGAAGTGCCATTTAAAAAAAAACTAAAAAAATGAACGCCTTATAAACGTAAACTGAAATATCGTTTGTTCTTTCTACACTTTAAAATGAGAATTATTTCTCCGTTGATTTGGCTATAACAGGTTTTCTTCTCAAATTGGGGCATACGTTCCCAAAGAATACATTTTGACCAACTTGAATGGAAGGTGCAATAATTCTTGTAGACCCGTATTTGTGTTGAACCCAAGACATTGACCGTCGCCGCCATTTATGAGGGGGTGCAAGACGTGCTACATCGATCCCAGTGCGCCCGCGCGCGTCACACAGCATCCCTTCTCTACCATCAACTCACGTGTGGTTGCGCTGTTACGGACCTGCACATTTTCCTGCTCTCTGTCAAGTCAATTGCGCGCGCGAATACATATGTTCCTTAGCACTTTAATAAATAACTTGTGTTGAATTCACATTACTTTATCTTCCCACTCATCTACAAATTATTATTATCATTATTTTATTATTATTATAATAATAAAAGTTTAGTTTTCTATTTGCTTCATATTAAATGAGATAAATTTTGCAGAAATAGTTTCGTTACAGATTTCATTATGTGTAAAAGAGGGATACGAAGACTGAAGCGAAAGTCAAATCTTGTTGCTGTATGCTGGATTTGAGATTCCATATACTTTGCTTGATCTTGAAAAAAATTCTGATGTGTTACACTCACATGACTTTGTCTACTCTTGTACAAACTATTTTTACAAACGCTTATTCTCCATATGCTCCATGTTAATCGAGACGTTAATCTTATTGCTAAATTTCTTGTAGATACAAGCGGAATATGGTAGGTTTTAAGCCATAGTCAAATATTTTAAGAGCTGGTTCTATGTGGCGCATTCCATTCTCTTTGCATTACCCAAAAAAAAAAATAATAACGAATTTCCATTTGAGAAAAAGTATTGGAAAGTTTAAGGGAATAACAAGCAATATCTCGAAAATGGTTCACTCAACAAAAAAAATTCTGATGTGTTACACTCACATAACTTTCTCTACTCTTGTACAATCTAATTTTACAAACGCCTATTCTCCATATGCTTCATGTTAATCGAGATATCGAGATGTCAATCTTATTGGTAATTTTCTTGTAGATGCAAGGGGAATATGGTAGCTTTTAAGCGATAGTCAAATATTTTAACGCTGGTTGCTATGTGGCGAATTCCATTCTCTTTGCATGTTCAGGACATAAAAAAATCTGATGTGTTACACTCACATAACTTTCTCTACTCTTGTACAACCTAATTTTACAAACGCCTATTCTCCATATGCTTCATGTTAATCGAGATATCGAGATGTCAATCTTATTGGTAATTTTCTTGTAGATGCAAGGAAAATATGGTAGCTTTTAAGCGATAGTCAAATATTTTAATGCTGGTTGCTATGTGCCGCATTCCATTCTCTTTGCATGTCCAGGACATAAAAAAATGAATAACGCATTTGAGAAAAAGTATAAGTATTGGAAAATTTAAGGAAATAACAAGCAATATCTCGAAAACGGTTCACTCAACAAAAGAAATGTATATGACATAAGTTGTGTATTTTAACGCGATCTACATTCTTTGTGTAGTAAAATTTTGTCTATCTCTTATGGTTTACCAGTTATGCAAAAGTCGTTCACAATGAAGAATACTTTTGGAGACATTCCCAGAAAATTCGAGATATACATTTCATTTCTCATGCCATTACCCTAAACATATGATATTTTCATCAAAATCGTTAGAGCCATTTTTGAGAAAATTAAAATTTTCGAAAAATCTTCCATGTAAAGGGTAGTCTGGGGTGGGGGGATTTTCTTGAAAACCTTCGTGTCGCATCTCTGGAAGATACTGAACCTAAATACCAAGTTTGGTGCTTATCCGATTGTTCGTTTTTGAGTTATGCTGTTCACAGACACACACACAGACACACACACACACAGACACACAGACACACACACGGACATGTTTCCAAAAATGCTTTTTTTGGATTCAGGAGGTCTCAAAACGTGTATTTCCGGTGAAATCTCGGTATCGAATTTTTGGGTGGAATGCAATACTTCCCCTACTTACTATACGTAGTAGAGAAAGTAAAAAATGAATAACGAATGTGAGAAAAAGTATAAGTATTGGAAAATTTAAGGGAATAACAAGCAATATCTCGAAAACGGTTCACTCAACAAAAGAAATGTGTATGACATAAGTTGTGTATTTTAACGCGATCTACATTTTTTGTGTAGTAAAATTTTGTCTATCTCTTATGGTTTACCAGTTATGCAAAAGTCGTTCACAATGAAGAATACTTTTGGAGACATTCCCAGAAAATTCGAGATATACATTTCATTTCTCATGACATTATCTTAAACATATGATATTTTCATCAAAATCGTTAGAGCCATTTTTGAGAAAATTAAAATTTTCGAAAAATCTTCCATGTAAAGGGTAGTCTGGGGTGGGGGGATTTTCTTGAAAACCTTCGTGTCGCATCTCTTGAAGATACTGAACCTAAATATCAAGTTTGGTGCTTATCCGACTGTTCGTTTTTGAGTTATGCTGTTCACAGACACACACACAGACACACACACACACACAGACACACAGACACACACACGGACATGTTTCCAAAAATGCTTTTTTTGGATTCAGGAGGTCTCAAAACATGTATTTCCGGTGAAATCTCGGTATCGAATTTTTGGGTGGAATGCAATACTTCCCCTACTTACTATACGTAGTAGAGAAAGTAAAAATGAATAACGAATTTGAGAAAAAGTATAAGTATTGGAAAATTTAAGGAAATAACAAGCAATATCTCGAAAACGGTTCACTCAACAAAAGAAACGTATATGACATAAGTTGTGTATTTTAACGCGATCTACATTTTTTGTGTAGTAAAATTTTGTCTATCTCTTATGGTTTACCAGTTATGCAAAAGTCGTTCACAATGAAGAATATTTTTGGAGACATTCCCAGAAAATTCGAGATATACATTTTATTTGTCATGACAATATCTTAAACATATGATATTTTAATCAAAATCGTTAGAGCCGTTTTTGGGAAAATTAAAATTTTCGAAAAATGTTCCATGTAAAGGGTAGTCTGGGGTGGGGGGATTTTCTTGAAAACCTTCGTGTCGCATCTCTGGAAGATACTGAACCTAAATACCAAGTTTGGTGTTTATCCGACTGTTCGTTTTTGAGTTATGCTGTTCACAGACACACAGACATACAGACAGACACACAGACACACAGACACACAGACAGACACACACACGGACATGTTTCCAAAAATGCTTTTTTTGGATTCAGTGATTCTCAAAACATGTATTTCCGGTGAAATCTCGGTATCGAATTTTTGGGTGGAATGCAATACTTCCCCTACTTACTATACGTAGTAGAGAAAGTAAAAAATGTATATGACATAAATTGTGTATTTTAACGCAATCTACATTTTTTGTGTAGTAACATTTTGTCTATCTTTTATGGTTTACCAGTTATGCTAAGGTCTTCACAATGAAGAATACTTTTGGAGACATTCCTAGAAAATTCGAGATATACATTTCATTTGCCATGAAAATATCTTAAACATATGACATTTTAATCAAAATCGTTAGACCCATTTTTGAGAAAATTAAAATTTTCGAAAAATGTTCCATGTAAAGGGTAATCTGAGGGGGGGATTTTCTTGAAAACCTTTGTGTCGCATCTCTGGAAGATACTGAAACTAAATACCAAGTTTGGTTTTATCCGATTGTTCATTTCTGAGTTAATGCTGTTCACAGACAGACAGACAGACACAGAGAGAGAGAGAGAGAGAGAGAGAGAGAGACTACCACACGGACATGTTTCCAAAAATGTTTTTTTTTTGGATCCAGGGGATCTCAAGGCATGTATTTCCGGTGAAATCTCGGTATCGAATTTTTGGGTGCAATACAATACTTCCCCTACTTACTATACGTAGTAGAGAAAGTAAAAAATTGAATTACGAATTAGCACTTCAAAAACTGTAGAGCACTTGAAAATTTGAAACAGTAGCAACGAATATCTCGGACATGTTACAAAAATATATGTTCTACATAGATTATGTGGTTTAACAGGATGTATATTTTTGTGCAGTATCATGTTGTAACCCACATCTGTTAAATGCAAATGTACAGGCATTTGGAAGAAAGGACTAGTTCAAAAGAAAAGGTGATGGCAACAAAAGTATTAAAAATTCGAACACCCTTCATCAACAACTTCAGATTAATAATTTAGGAGTGTATGGACCTACTTGAGGAGAAGAAGAAATTAATTTGGTGCATAAATAAAGTTGGAAAGATGCTTGTGCCATAATAATTTTCTTGCGATGAATTTGGATTAGCTCCAGGCCATATAAGCTTTGTAAGTAAGCTAAGTACAAATAAATAAATAAATAAATTTTAAAAAGTTTTCTAACATTAATTCATAATAAAGAGGATTTCACGGGATATAAGCAGAAAATTAAAGATATACGTTTTGTTTGTCATCTATAAAATATATCTTAATCAAAACTGTTAGAGCTATTTTCGAGGGAAAAACATGAGAAATGTTCTATGTAAAGGGTAGTTTGGGCAGGAGAATTAATTGAAGATCTTCTTGTTCCATTACTGAAAAATATGTGTTACACTCACATGACTTTCTCTACTCTTGTACAAACTATTTTTTACAAACGCTTATTTACCATATGCTTCATGTTAATCGAGATATCGAGATGTTAATCTCATTGCTAATTATCTTGTAGGTGCAAGGGGGAATATGGTAGACTTTAAGCGATAGTCAAATATTTTAAGAGCTGGTTGCTACGTGGAGTATTCCATTCTCTTTGCATTACCAGGAC
Source organism: Deroplatys truncata (assembly GCA_030765065.1). Classification (NCBI taxonomy): domain Eukaryota; kingdom Metazoa; phylum Arthropoda; class Insecta; order Mantodea; family Mantidae; genus Deroplatys; species Deroplatys truncata. The sequence continues at coordinate 84,832,381 of CM060982.1, read as the reverse complement.
AAAAAAAAGTGAATAACGAATTCCCATTTGAGAAAATGTATAAGTATTTGTAAATTTAAGGGAATAACAAGCAATATCTCGAAAATGATTCACTCAACAAAAAAAAATTAAATGACATAAATTGTGTATTTTAACGCCATCTACAATTTTTGTGCAGTAAAATTTTGTCTATCCCTTATGGTTTACCGGTTATATAAAAGTCGTTCACAATGAAGAATACTTTTGGAGATATTCCCAGAAAATTCGAGATATTCATTTCATTTGTCATGAAAATATCTTAAACATGTGATATTTTAATCAAAATCGTTAGAGCAATTTTTGAGAAAATTAAAAATTTCGAAAAATGTTCCATGTAAAGGGTAATCTGAGGTGGGGGGATTTCTTTATAATCCTTCGTGTCGCATTTCTGGAAGATACTAAACCAAAATACCAAGTTTGGTGTTTATCCAACTGTTCGTTTCTGAGTTGTGCTGTTCACAGACACACAGATATGTTTCCAAAAATGCTTGTTTTGATTTGAGGGATCTCAAAACATATGTTTCCGATGAAATCTCGGTATCGAATTTTGGGTGGAATAAATATACTTCCCCTACTTACTACACGTAGTAGAAAAAGTAAAAATGATGGACTTAAATACGAAAATTAGTGTTCATCAGATCTTTCGTTTTTGAGTTATGGTGTTCACAGACACAGATTACACACGAATTTTTCTAAAGTTTGTTTCTTTTTGAATTCAGGGGACCTCAAAGGACGTTTTTCTTTTAAAATCTTGATATTGAATCTTTGATGCAGGAAGTAATAGTGTGGAAACGACATACCAGTGGGGAAATCGGCTTTCCAACTTCTGATCAATACCTTAATTGATATTCATTCTCTATGTACTGTAAACTGTCAAAGCACGTCTTTTAAACTCCGTCCTCGTTCTGGGTTTACTGCCTTTAAACGTGGAACCAACTCTTACTGACAGAGTCAAAACACTCGATTGAATCGGAATCTAATTAAAATATTTCAGATTTTAAGAAATAAGGAAAGTAATCCAACACACCAGCATAAACTGTTTGGGAAATAAACATAATGCTACACTTTGAGAAAATAAACACATCAGCATGGAAACGGAACGTTCCAGTCTAATTAAAGCAAAGCGAGAGGGAAAATCACGGCCCCCTAGATGCTCCGGATTGTCACGGGTTGTATTAAAATGCTAGGGAAACAAAAGGCGACGCTACTACTTCCTGCTTCTTATAAAGTGGAAACGTCTGTCTAATGAGTGAAAAGCTCAGCGCTGCGCCTTTGCGGTAATTAGCTCTTGTTTATGACCGCAACAGATGTAAGTTGTTGCTGGCAGGCCGCTAATCGAGAAGGCGGTGACGTAGCAACATGGTGGCAACCGTCAAACTTGCCGAAAGTACCCACTTTAGTTCAATAAATATAAAAATTATATAAATATTCGGGGTGTCAATAGGAACTGCTGATTGGATCACGTTTCTTTAGACTTTTGCAGATAGTTACATATTTTAAACAACTTTGTAATAATTGCTTTACGTACAGTAAAAGGGCCTCTCTCTAAATATACTGAAAAAATCTTTCACATGATTTCTCTAATCTTTGTGGTTTATTACTTTCTCTACTACGTATAGTAAGTGGGGGAAGTATTGTATTCCACCCAAAAATTCGATACCGAGATTTCATCGGAAATATATGTTTTGAGACCTCCTGAATCCAAAAAAAGAGACATTTTTGGAAACATGTCCGTGTGTGCATCTGTGTGCCTGTGTGTGTGTGTCTGTGAACAGCATAACTCAGAAACGAACGGTCGGATAAACACCAAACTTGGTATTTAGGTTCAGTATCTTCCAGAGATGAGACACGAAGGTTTTCAAGAAAATCCCTCCACCCCAGATTACCCTTTACATGGAACATTTTTTGAAAATTTTAATTTTCTCAAAAATTGCTCTAACGATTTTGATTAAAATGTCATATGTTTAAGATTTTTTCATGACAAATGAAATATATATCTCGAATTTTCTGGGAATGTCTCTAAAAGTATTCTTAATTGTGAACGACTTTTGCATAACTGGTAAACCATAAGAGATAGACACAATTTTACTACACAAAAAATGTAGATCGCATTAAAATACACAATTTATGTCATATACGTTTTTTGTTGAGTGAACCATTTTCGAGATATTGCTTATTATTCCCTTAAATTATTCATTTTTTTATGTCCTGGACATACAAAGAGAATAGAATGCGCCACATAGCAACCACCTCTTGAAATATTTGACTATCGCTTAAAGCCTAGCATATTCCCCTTGCACCTACAAGAAAATTAGCACTAAGATTAACATGAAGCATATGGAGAATAAGCGTTTGTAAAATTAGTTTGTACAGGAGTAGAGAAAGTCATGTGAGTGTAACACATAAGATTTTTCATGTTAGTCTGTATAAACGTTTGCAGAAATTATTTAATTACACACTTCGTTGAAGATATAAGTCTAATCTTTAAACAGCGAGTCAATCTGACTTTCAAACCCCACTCTTTGCATGCCATCGCGAGGAACAAACGAAGAACGACTTACAACTTCATAAAAGTAAAGGATTTTAGTATATAGGAAGAAAAGGAGAGGTAATAGAAAAGAAGGGGAGGGTATAGGAGGGTTTCTTGGTAAGGAACACTTGAAGGAAAGGAATAAAAGAAATACGGTCCGAAAGAAAAGAAATATTATGAGTTATAGTGGAGGCTAAGTATATAGACGAAAATGCAGTTGTATAGGAATTATATATCACCCACCGGTCTCCTCGTGGCTCCGGATCTGCTTAATCAGATGGTAAAAGATACAGACAGTTTAAAGGAGAATCGTGCGATTTTAGAAGTAATACAAATGGGAGACCTTAATATTAGGATATGGGAAAGTGATGTGAATGATGGAAGTGAATAGATAAGTGATGAAATGGTGTTAAAAAGAGAGAAATTCAGGCAGAGTAAAGAGAAGTTTGTTGATAAAGGATGTGAAAAGTTTATAGAATTCTGTGAATTGAATGCCTTAAAACTATGAATATAACATATGATGAGCATGCCGAAAGTGATTGGTTAAGTGGTGAGCTTAGATATAAACAAACCCAGTAAATACTTAAGTGCAAAAGAACAGAAATTTGATGAGAAGAGCGTACCAGAAAGTAATGGTATAAGGAATGGTTAAGTAAAGTTTAAAAATGAATGGGTCTGGAAAATGAATAGAGATAATAATATAAGTAAATTAAGAATTAAAGGAAGTTGATTAAGGAAAATATTGCAATTTAGAAACATGACCGGTAAAGATGTTTTGTATTGGATTAGTACAACAATTTAATTAAATTAAAATTAAATACGGTTAGAGTTAAAAATAACTGGAAATAGTGAAGAGAGAGGAAGAAAATTGATACATATGTAATAGTATAATAAATTTTGTATGTAGGGTGGGTGTCTACTGAATTAGAGTGCCCAGGGCCAAATTTTCAGTAGGCAACCCTATATGTTGAAATTTCCTAGCACTAAATAAATTCATTCATTCGTACAACTTTAAAAAAGTAAATATAAAGCACCTTAAAATTCAATTCCGAATATGTCGGAAATGTTTAAGGAAAAAATAGTAAAATTAACGTGAATTCTGGATTTTAACGAGATCCACCTTCTATGTACAGTATTTTTTATTTTATACCTTATGCTTTACCAATTCTACATCACTATATAAAATTCATTCAAATGAAGAGGAATTCACAGGCTCTCCACAGAAATTTCTAGATATACATTGTATTATTGATACAAATATCATAATCATAAGGTATTTCAATTAGAATAGTTAGAGACTGCTATTCGAGTGGGCGAGTGGTCAGCGCTCGGGCTTCTTAAACCAAACGCCTCGAATGCGATTCCTGGCTGTAGTGGGGAACTTTTCTTTAACCAGAATCACCCCCCATCCTTCACAGAGTCTGGAAGTGTAAATGTAAGTGCGTTTCAGAGCAAAAATTATTAAAACCAACTTTAAGAAGTTCACTGGGCCATACACCATCAGTTGTTTCTCAAGTCAAAGCCCTCGATATAACCAAAAGAGTTAAAATGGGCTATACAAATCAAACAATACAAAAATAGAGTAACTTTTTAATAAATTAAAAGAAGGATTTGCCATCTAAAGCGTGGTTAGAGGGGGAAAGTTTCACGAAGATTTCGTATCGCATCCTTTCGACCTTTTATTTTTAAGTTTTACTCTTCACACACAAAAATTTCGATTTCGAATTTTAGGATGAAATACGAGTGTAATAACTACTTCAACTACCTACTACGAGGGCGACAATGAAAACTTTTAGAAAATCAAAGAAGGATTAGTTTTAACAAAATTGAATGACTTTATTGTTTTTCAAAATATTCCCTTTAACATCAGCGCATTTTTGTATTGGTTGAAGCCAGTCCTTGATGCCCTCTTCCTGAGGCCCTTCAGACACCAGGTTTTTATAATGTTCCACTGCTTCATCGGATAATAAAAATGATTCCATGTATTTTATCTTTAATTTTTGGACACAAAAAGAAATCACAAGGTGCGAGGTCAGGGCTCTATGGTGGAGGGTTCATTGTGCTGACCTCAGAGCATGCAGATACTCAGTTGTTAGTTTTGCTGTATGCAAGGAGATGTTGTCATGATGTAATATTATTTTTTCTGGGTGTTTTTCACGAACTTTTTAAAAAATCTGATGTGTTACACTCACATGACTTTCTCTACGCTTGTACAAGCTATTTTTACAAATTCTTATTCTCCATCTATTTCATATTAATCGAGGAAAACATTTGCAGAAACGATCTTTTGACATGCAAAGAGAATTACATTTTACACATAGCGACCAGTTCTAAAAATATCTGACTATCGCTTAAGGCGTACTATGTTCCCCTTGTTTTGTAATTGTAAGGGCAATAGAGAAATACAGTAGCCTTTAAGCATCGACATATATCTTAATAGCTGGTTGCTAGGTGCAGCACCATTCCCTTTCCCACAGATTAATACTCTTTGCATATCCAAGACAAAAAAATGAATAACGAATTCCCAATTGAGAAAATAAGTATATTGGAAAATTTAAGGGAATAACAAGCAATATCTCGAAAATGGTTCACTCAGCGAAAAAAAATGTATATGACATAAATTGTGTATTTTAATGTGATCTATACTTTTTGTAAACTTTTGTCTGTCTCTTATGGTTTACCAGTTATGCAAAAGTCGTTCACAATGAAGAATACTTTTGGAGCCATTCCCAGAAAATTCAAGATATACTTTCTATTTGTCATGAAAGTATCTTAAACATATGCTATTTTAATCAAAATCGTTAGAGCCACTTTTGAGAAAATTAAAATTATCGAAAAATGTTCTATGTAAATGGTAATCTGGGATGGGGAAATTTTCTTGAAAACCTTCGTATCGCATCTCTGGAAGATACTGAACCTAAATACTAAGTTTGGTGTTTATCCGACTGTTCGTTTCTGAGTTATGCTGTTCACAGACACACAGACACACACACAGACAGACACACGGACATGTTTCTAAAAATGCTTTTTTTTGGATTCAGGGGCTCTCAGAAATATATTTCCGGTGAAATCTCGGTATCGAATTTTTGGGTGGAGTACAATACTTCCCCTACTTACTATACGTAGTAGAAAAAGTAAAAACAATCTCTTTTGAATTCGGTGTACCAATTATAAATTTTTGCTCGTCGTCAAGTACATTTCTAAGCCGATATTTACATTGTTTAGGCGTTAATGGCGATTTAAAATGTAAAAAAGCATAGTCTGGAAACATTCTTTAGTCATATTCATCTTTGGGTGAACACAAAATTTTTAAATGTTGATAATTAACAAACTATAATTTTATTTTCTTTTAAAAACATAGCATTCTAAACATTTTCAGTATCGCCCTCGTATAAGGTAGGTGATAGAGAAAGTAAAACGAATTTATGACACAGAAATAACAAACACTTTTACTTCTGTTAAGTTAGAACAATGTAGAGGTAAATGAAAGAGTATCGATTGAAAGAGATAGGGTGAAGGAGAGTGAGGGGGAAGGAGGGAAGGAGAAACAGTTGAATGTGCAATCGGACTGTAGCGTCTAATAAACAGGACCGTGCAGTATTGCTTATTCGATTTTCAGACATGGGACATAGACTCGAGTACAAGACCGAGTAAAGGTGAAAGGAGTGACACTTATAGCATGAGCAGTAAGTAATTTTAAGAACCAAAATAATTTGCAGCAGCCACAAGATCTGAACCGGTGTAACAGCGACACAAGAACAAGAAAAGAAGACGCGTGTTGAAAAGTCGTACTTGTCTTTATAACCGCCGTCTGCCAAACAAACACACGAGTTGCCGCAGAGATGAAACACTCTTAATGTTGACACTTCTGTAAACTTGAAGATTCAGTGGTTTCCTTCATTAACAGCTTTATGCTCCTAATGTAAGCAATCTCAAGAGTTGAATCATCTGGAATATCTCCAGTGTTAATGCAGGTGTGTGTACATTTTTACTTTCTCTACTACGTATAGTAAGTAGGGGAAGTATTGCATTCCACCCAAAAATTCGATACCGAGATTTCACCGGAAATACATGTTTTGAGACCTCCTGAATCCAAAAGAAGCATATTTGGAAACATGTCCGTGTGTGTCTGTGTGTGTGTGTGTGTGTGTCTGTGTGTCTGTGTGTGTGTGTCTGTGAACAGCATAACTCAAAAACGAACAGTCGGATAAACACCAAACTTGGTATTTAGGTTCAGTATCTTCCAGAGATGCGACACGAAGGTTTTCAAGAAAATGCCCCCACCCCAGACTACCCTTTACATGGAACATTTTTCGAAAATTTTAATTTTCTCAAAAATGGCTAACGATTTTGATGAAAATATCATATGTTTAAGATAATGTCATGAGAAATGAAATGTATATCTCGAATTTTCTGGGAATGTCTCCGAAGGTATTCTTCATTGCGAACGACTTTTGCATAACTGGTAAACCATAAGAGATAGACAAAATTTTACTACCCAAAAAATGTACATCTCCTTAAAATACACAATTTATGCCATATACATTTCTTTTGTTGAGTGAACCGTTTTCGAGATATTGCTTGTTATTCCCTTAAATTTTCCAATACTTATACTTTTTCTCAAATTCGTTATTCATTTTTTTATGTCCTGGACTTGCAAAGAGAATGAAATGCGCCGCATAGCAAGCAGCGTTTAAATATTTGACCATCGCTTAAAAGCTACCATATTCCCCTTGCATCTACAAGAAAATTAGCAATAAGATTGACATCTCGATATCTCGATTAACATAAAGCATGTGGAGAATAGGCGTTTGTAAAAATAGATTGTACAAGAGTAGAGAAAGTCATGTGAGTGTAACACATCAGATTTTTTTCAGATATGGCGCTTTTTACTTTCTCAACCGCTTAGCTGTGGTTCGTAAAGGACATGTATTCTACCCAGAAGTTCACTACCGACATTTTGTTAAATTTATACTTTTTGAGGAGCATTGAATACACAGCAAAAAAAAAAAAAAAATCTGATGTGTTGCACTCAGATGACTTTCGTTTCTCTTGTACAAACTATTTTTACTTTCTCTACTACGTATAGTAAGTAGGGGAAGTATTGTATTCCACCCAAAATTTCGATACCGAGATTTCACCGGAAATATATGTTTGAGACCCCCTGAATCCAAAAAAAAGCATTTTTGGAAACATGTCTGTGTGTGTATCTGTCTTTGTGTGTGTCTGTGAACAGCATAACTCAGAAACGAACAGTCGGATAAACACCAAACTTGGTATTTGGGTTCAGTATCTTCCAAGGATGCGACACGAAGGTTTTCAAGAAAATCCCCTCACCCCAGAGTACCCTTTACATGGAAGATTTTTCGAAAGTTTTAATTTTCTCAAAAATGGCTCTAACGATTTTGATTAAAATATCATATGTTTAAGATATTTTTATGACAAATAAAATGCATATCTTGAATTTCCTGGGAATGTCTCCAAAAGTATTCTTTATTGTGAACGACTTTTGCATAACTGGTAAACCATAAGAGATAGACAAAATTTTACTACACAAAAAATGTAGATTGCGTTAAAATACACAATTTATGTCATATACATTTTTTAGTTGAGTGAACCATTTTCGAGATATTGCTTGTTATTCCCTTAAATTTCCCAATACTTATACTTTTTCTCAAATTCGTTATTCAATTTTTTATGTCCTGGATATGCGAACAGAATAGAATGCGCCACATAGCAACCAGCGCTTAAAAGATTTGACTATCGCTTATAACCTACCATGTTCCCCTTGCATCTACAAGAAAATTAGCAATAAGATTGACATCTCGATATCTCGAGTAACATGAAGCATATGGAGAATAAGCGTTTGTAAAAATAGTTTGTACAAGAGTAGAGAAAGTCATGTGAGTGTAAAACATCAGATTTTTTTACAAACGCTTGCTCTCTTATTGCTAATTTTCTGTAGATGCAAGGGGAATATGGTAGCCTTTAAGCGATAGTCAAATCTTTTAAGAGATGGTTGCTATGTGGAGCATTCCATTCTCTTTGCATGTACAGGACATAAAAAAAAAACGAATAACGAATTCCTATTTGAGAAAGTACAGGTATTCAAATAAATAAGAAGGAATATCTCGGAAATGGTTCGCTCAAAAAAAAAATGCAAATGACAAAACTGTGTGTTTTAGCGAGATCTACATTTTTTGTGTAGTAAACGTTTATATATATATATATATATATATATATATATATATAACCAGTTATGCGAAAGCAAAATCAAGATTTTCGAAAAATGTTCCATTAAACGGTAGTCTGGGGTGGGGGAATTTTCTTGAAAATCTTTGTGTCGCATCCTTGGAAGATGCTAAACTTAAATACAAAGTTTGTTTTTGAGTTATAGTGTTCACAGACAGATACACGCACGCGCGCGCACGCGCGGACGTGTTTCCGAAAATGCAGTATTTGGACTCAGGGCACCTCAAAATGTGTATTTCAGGTGCAATCTCGGTATATAATTTTTGGGTGAAATGCAATACTTGCCCTACTTACTATACGTAGTAGCGAAAGTATAAAACAGATATGTTTTCTTAAAGTTTAGAATTCATATTATTTTATTATGAAAAATGTTAATTTTTCACGATTTTTGATCAAATTTCACAGATGCATTACCTTAAGACAGTAATTGAAGTAGTACTGTACCTAATGGGGAGGCAGCCGTTTCACGACGTTATTGAAATAAAGAAAACTCGATTAATATGAAGTAGATGGAGAATAAGAGTTTGTAAAAATAGTTTGTATAGAAGTAGAGAAAGACATGCCAGTGCAATACATACATTTTTTATTGGCTCATTAAATTTACCAATTAACTCAATCTATAAAAGGACAGCCGCATGCTTATTAATAGACACGCCAAACTTTAAATCTTCTTTACACGCAAAGCTTTTTACTTACGTAGAGTAAGTAGGGGAAGTATTGTATTCCACCCATAAATTCGATACCGAGATTTCACCGGAAATACATGTTTTGAGACCCCCTGAATCCAAAAAAAGCATTTTTGGAAACATGTCGGTGTGTGTCTGTGTGTGCGTATGTGACTGTGAACGACATAACTCAGAAACGAACAGTCGGATAAACACCAAACTTGGTATTTAGGTTCAGTATCTTCCAGAGATGCGAGGCGAAGGTTTTCAAGAAAATCCACATACCCCAGATTACCCTTTACATGGAACATTTTTCGAAAATTTTAATTTTCTCAAAAATGGCTCTAACGATTTTGATTAAAATATCATATGTTTAAGATATTTTTATGACAAATAAAATGTACATCTTGAATTCTCTGGGAATGTCTCCAAAATTATTCTTCATTGTGAACGACTTTTGCATAACTGGTAAACCATAAGAGATAGACAAAATTTTACCACACAAAAAATGTAGATCGCGTTAAAATACACCATTTATATCATATACATTTTGTTTGTTGCGAGAACCATTTTCGAGATATTTTCCAATACTTATACTTTTTCTCAAATTCGTTATTCATTTTTTTATGTCCTGGACATGCAAAGAGAATGGAATGCGCCACATACAACCAGCTGTTAAAAGATTTGACTATCGCTTAAAAGCTACCAATTCCCCTTGCATCTACAAGAAAATAAGCAATAAGATTGACATCTCGATATCTCGATTAACATGAAGCATATGGAGAATAAGCGTTTGTAAAAATAGTTTGTACAAGAGTAGAGAAAGTCATGTGAGTGTAACACATCAGATTTTTTTATGGAGTGGTCTGTTCAGTCTAATTTCATTATATTGCGCTACATAAAGACGTGAATTTTCTTTTAGAGCGTCATCAATTGTATTTTGATTTTTATTGAGCTCTTTTAATTGCGGCACGCAGTTGTGGTGTTGAGCTTATTTATAGAATGACCGATTAATATTCAGATATCCACACATAGACAAATAGACAAACCTAGCAAAATAGCTGTAGCAAATAATTACTACTGCACAACCACTTTTGTCTACTCACTATACCTAGACCTTTTAAAAATGTCTAATGTAAGATTTCCCATCTTTCCTTTCCTCTTAAAGTGCCGATACACTAAGAATTGGCTTAGGTCTAACCTTAAATATCACGTCCCTTTTATTGTCCTCAGCACACCGCGAAAAAATTTCTTGTAGCATGTTGCGGATTCATTACAAATTGCCAATGGTTTAAGTCTCTTTAAGACGTAAGTTTATTATTAGTACTTTCACAGTAGCAAACTTCCAAGACAATAAACACAACGACAATAATCGGTACGTACAGATTTTTTTTTTGCACATGAACTAAACTGATACTGAAGGGCCGAGTCAGAGAAAAGTGATTTGAGAAGGAAAACAGTCCACTATCGAAGAGAAGGGATGTTTGTAAGTCTATAGAAGACTTCATAAGTATCAGTGTCCACCGAATTCCTCCACTACAAAAAATCCAGTATTTTAGCTTAGTACACAACACTTATCACTTATATAGTTCAAGTTTTGGTTGGTTGTAATGGCAACCAGACACAAACAGAGCCGAGAGTAGGTGCACCAACACTCTATATCTGCTCTGCTTTCCCACTTCGCTCGCCTACAACCCAGTTTCCTTATTCCCTGCTACTGCCACGATAACACTTCGGAAGGGGCGATTTTCGCTCTTAAAGTAGTGATTCGTAAAATTATATTCCTATATATGAGTAGTGGAATACTTAAATATAAAATTTATAAAACAGCTAAAATTATATACGAATGCATCTAGTTGGAAAACAACTGAGTGGCGCTTTACTAGCTTCACCTGAGGAACCGCCCCTAAAGTATAGAGAGACACAACTCGTAATTGATTAAAATTTTTACCACCCTTGAAACCCCTGCAACATAAACCACAATTGCCCACGTGCCATGCTCAACTGCGAGATACAACTTCAAGAAGTGGACGGGGTTGTATAGATTGTGTTGAATAACTTGCTGTCCTCGAATGTTTTTCATTTGTGTTACTTTCTTTACATAGTAGCATCCTTATTTAAGGTTCTCAATACAAAATATGCTATAAACTAAATCATAAAACCCTTTTTCTTTCGAAATGACGAGTATCTTATACACATCACTTTACAACAGCTGTTTGAATAGTTTGAGAATGACACATTACTTTCTGTGAGCACGACACACGTCCTTGAAGTTTGTAATTAGACTGGAAAAACCTGTAAATATTCTGCCACTCAAATGTATGACAAGTGTGTGTCTATCTGTGCATTCTTGCATTTAAGTTTAGATAATTATACTTTACAAAAATACACATTTCGTATTCTGTGCTTGTTTTCGCACTTTATCTGGGATTGTAAAACAAAGATAATCTATTTATTGGCCTAGAAAACATGCACATTCTAAATATATCTACTAGTTTAGCGTGCTACACGTTTATCGCAAACTTTTCAAGGTGCTAAAATTGGTATCTTTTACTTTTCTAGAACATGTACGAATTTTCTTCTGTTTCCCCTTCCATAAGGAATTAACTTTGATATGTTAACAGTGTAAATTAAAAGTTATACGATTTGCCAGAAGGTTATGGACAACAACAAATAAGAAAATGATTACAGAGAAATTTTTGCGTATTGTTTTAAGCATTCCTAATTAAAATTTCTATGGCAGATAGAGGAACTACTGAATTCCACGCAAAAATTCGATAACCATATCTCGCTGGCAATACCAACATGTTTTGAGGTGTGTTTGGAAGGGGAACGTCTAACTCGAAAGCGAAAAATTGGTTAAATACTAAACTTGATATTTTCCAAGGATGTAACAAGAAGTTTCAAGAAAATCCCCTCACTCCAAACTAAGCTTTATATGGAAAAAAATTAGTTATTTTTTACTTTCTCGATTTTTATTAAAATACTACATACGTTTAATATATTGTAAACCCTGAATTTTCTGGAATACCCTGTGAAGTACTCCTTATTCTGAATAACTTTTGTACCATTAGTTAACTAAGAGATAGACAAAATCTTACTACAGAAAAAGACATGGATCGTTTAAAGCACACAACTTATGTCAAATAAAATTTTTTGTGGCATTAACCATTTCCGAGGTATTATTTGCTATTTGTTTGAGTTTTCAAATATACTTTATCCAAGTGACAAGTTGCTATTAGCTTTTCCTCGTGGTAATGCAAAGTATATGGAATTTCAAAACCATCACATAATAGAATTTTTAAAAATCTGGCTCCAATTAAAGAAGATTTAGACAAATAAAAGCATAAGTAAACAAAAAACACATACATACAGACAGAATAAAACAAACAAGCAAACCAAGCAATCAGTAACGCCCATATCTAATTAAAGTTCTTTTGAGAATAATTTCAAATGAAGACTACTCGAGAGAAAAATCAAATACACTTTCCAATGATACTTTGTTATACATTAAACACATTCTCTAAGATACAATTCTTATATCATATAGGCCTAGGAATCTACAGATTAAAGGACAACGTAATCCCAGGTTCAAATTCGTTACATTATGTAATTGTTCTATGAAGGATAGATTATTTTATAAAATAGTTAACCAATTTATAAAGTAAGGTTTGATCAGTAACTGCTCTTCTAACACTCAGTTTGTCAATATTAAATTCACCTAAAAGATTCTGCTAGTGCATACCATCACTATATGCTGATTTGTTATATTTATTCCAATAAAGAAATCTAAGAACGTTTTTCTGAATTATTTCTATTCCATTTATAAGGATCTGAAAATGTGGTTCCAAATTGGTGAAGATCTTTAGACCTAACGTAAGTATTATACAATAAAATCAACGAAAAACATTTAAGATTTTTATGTGCATCGTTAACCATTCTATCGATGTGGAAATAAAATCGCCAGTTATCACTTATATTTAAACCCGGATCTGTTTGCGTTGGTTCAACTTTCAAGCACTTTCCATTCATGGTGTACAGTGATTTACATATGTTATTACTTCTAGCTGTAGTTAATGCACAGCATTTATCAATATTAAAAGGAACATCATTTAAAATACTCCATTCAAATACATTATTAATATCATCCTGAAGTTTAGACTCATTCAAATAGTTATCAATTCTCTTATAATTTTAAATCATCAGCAAATAAAATACATTCTGAGTAATTTATACATAAAAGTAAATCATTTAAAATAAAAGAAAGAAAATAGGTCCAAGATTCGAGCCCTGAGGAGATCCTGAACTTACATCAATGTATAGGATTAGAAACTATTATACATAACATACTGCTTTCTGTTCATTAAATATGATGTAATTAAATTAAACATATACATTGGGAATCCATATTTGGCAAGTTTCGATAGAAGAAGATCATGGTTGATGCTATCAAATGCCTTGAAAAAATCAGTATAAATCGTATGTATAGCTCATTGCTAATGAAAGTACGTATAGCTAATAAACGTTTATCTCGATTATTATCAGTAAGTAGAAAGAAGAATAAGCTTGTCGTAGAAGAGTGAGTACAGAATGTTATGTAAAAGCAACGCATCAGATTTTGAAAGATATAACTATCTCTTCAGCCTCCTGTACCCTTTTAGTACCCGCAACGAAAGTGTAATGCAATGTTTCTACAGGTGTATATTTCGATTGATGTGAATGAGGTAGAAAAATAATGTTCAAGATTAGTTTGTAGAAGAAATGTATGAAAGAATACAATGGCGAGTAGAGATAGTTGTAGAGTTACTACTTTTATTATCATTCAGTATCATCACATTACCGGTTAGGTTACTTATTCTGCACGTCTCCAACTGAAGATTAAATGTCTAATAAAGTGAAATATTTGCATGTTTAAAACAATTACTTCTTTTTTAATTATTGCTTTTCTTGAGTGAACCTACTTGCAAAAGCAAACCATTTCTGCAGAAAAGCATATACCGAAAAATCTGATATGTTACACTCACATGACTTTCTCTACTCTTGTACAAACTATTATTCTCCATCTATTTCATATTAATCGAGATAAACATTTGCAGAAACGATCTTTTGACATACAAACAGAATTACATTTTACACATACATACCAGTTCTAAAAATATTTGACTATCGCTTAAGGCGTACTATGTTTCCCTTGTTTTGTATTTGCAAGGGCAATATAGAAATACAGTAGCCTTTAAGAATTGACATATGTTTTAGTAGCTGGTTGCTATGTGCAGCACCATTCTCTTTGTCACAGATTAATACTCTTTGTATATCCAAGACAAAAAAATGAATAACGAATTCCCATTTGAGAAAAAGTATTGGAAAATTTAAGAGAATAACAAGCAATATCTCGAAAACGGTACACTCAACAAAAAAAATGTATCTGATATAAATTGTGTATTTAACGTGATCTACATTTTTTGTGTAGTAAAATTTTGTCTATCTCTTATGGTTTACCAGTTATGCAAAAGTCGTTCACAATGAAGAATACTTTTGGAGACATTCCCAGAAAATTCAAGATATACATTTTATTTATCATGAAAATATCTTAAACATATGATATTTTAATCAAAATCGTTAGAGCCATTTTTGAGAAAATTAAAATGTTCGAAAAACGTTCCATGTAAAGGGTAATCTGGGGTGGGGGGATTTTCTTGAAAACCTTCTTGTCGCATCTCTGGAAGATACTGAACGTGAATACCAAGTTTGGTGTTTATCCGACTGTTCGTTTATGAGTTATGCTGTTCACAGACACACACACACACACGAACACGTTTCCAAAGATGTTTTTTTTTGGATTCAGGGTGTCTCAAAACATGTATTTCCGGTGAAATCTCGGTATCGAATTTTTGGGTGGAATACAATACTTCCCCTACTTACTATACGTAGTAGAGAAAGTAAAAATTAGTCTTCTTGTAAATGTAATATTAGGCGATAGCAGCGTGCAGCACTAACAAAAGACTGTCCTAGTACAAGGGAGAGACGGAGATTTGCAAGCTTAGAGACAACGGATGCGATAAAAGGATTAACAAGATATTTCTCACGCCCACCTGGAATGTCTACAGCTCGTCATCTCGCCAGGTTCAAGGTCACTGTCTCGTGATGAATGTCCCAAGTCTTTGTGGATTAATGTGTCCGTTTGTTTAGTTGCCCTATCTAAACGAAAACTGAGAACAGCTGAACTCCTGTCGCCGCCGTGTTTCCTGTTTTATGCGTTCTCGGCAACTAGTGCCACTCACTGGAGGTTATAAAAGGTAACGAATGACAGGCTACTTAATCTTATCTCACAATGGACCACGTTACAACTTTTTCTTGCTTTCTCCGTGCAGTTACAAGGACAGAGGAATTATTGCATCCCATCCATACATGTTTCCTTCCAAAATTTCACTAGAAATGCGTATTTTGAAGAACCGTTGTAAAATGATTTGAAGTAGAATGGTATTTTAGAAGGAGTTGTATCCTATTTCCAATTTGAGAAACGTTAATTTTAGGAGGAGTTGTATTATATTTCAACTGTTGGGGAACCGAACTTGTAGTAGTTGCAACCACACGTATAGTAAACAGTTTCCGGCAGCCTTCGCCCCAAATGCATTATTTTATGAATTACTTGCACTTTTTAACACGTAAACTATTTTTCGTCTCACACGAATATGTATTACATTTTTTTTTACGACGTGTCTCGCGTCTCCTACAATCAACGCGTCCAGTTATGAGCACTGTCTACAAGCAACTGAACTGATATCAACCGCCTAAACTTGTAAATTTCTGTATTTCAATCTGTGATTGGCTATTCCTAATCCAATAGAATAGTTTTTTTTTAACTAAAGCTTTTTCTTGTTGTTGATTGGCTATTACTTTCTCTACTACGTATAGTAAGTAGGGGAAGTATTGTATTCCACCCAAAAATTCGATACCGAGATTTCACCGGAAATATATGTTTTGAGACCCCCTGAATCCAAAAAGAGCATTTTTGGAAACATGTCCATGTGTGTGTCTGTCTGTGTGTGTGTCTGTGTGTCTGTGTGTCTGTGAACAGCATAACTCAGAAACGAACAGTGAGATAAACACCAAACTTGGTATTTACGTTCAGTATCTTCCAGAGATGCGACACGAAGGTTTTCAAGAAAATCCCCCACCCCAGACTACCCTTTACATGG
The DNA here is from genome assembly GCA_030765065.1 of Deroplatys truncata. NCBI lineage: Eukaryota > Metazoa > Arthropoda > Insecta > Mantodea > Mantidae > Deroplatys > Deroplatys truncata. Next base: position 84,815,717 of record CM060982.1, on the reverse strand, counting down.
AACATTTTTCGAAAATTTTAATTTTCTCAAAAACGGCTCTAACGATTTTGATTAAACTATCATATGTTTAAGATATTGTCATGACAAATAAAATGTATATCTCGAATTTTCTGGCAATGTCTCCAAAAGTGTTCTTCATTATGAACGACTTTTTCATAACTGGTAAACCATAAGAGATAGACAAAAGTTTACTACACGAAAAATGTAGATCGCGTTAAAATACACAATTTATGTCATATACATTTCTTTTGTTGAGTGAACCGTTTGCGAGATATTGCTTGTTATTACCTTAAATTTTCCATTACTTATGCTTTTTCTCAAATTCGTTATTCATTTTTTTTATGTCCTGGACATGCAAAGAGAATGGAATGCGCCACATAGCAACCAGCGTTAAAATATTTGACTATCGCTTAAAACTTACCATATTCCCCTTGCATCTACAAGAAAATTACCAATAAGATCGACATCTCGATATCTCGATTAACATGAAGCATATGGAGATTAAGCGTTTGTAAAAATAGTTTGTACAAGAGTAGAGAAAGTCATATGAGTGTAACACATCAGATTTTTTTTATAAACTGTCGCTAAAATTTACATTATTGTTGCGAATAATGACTAGTAGCATTAAACTTTCAAATTCGTTATTGCCTCAAGGTTACCTCATTGTTACATCATTATTAGCAACTTTTAACCTATTATTCTCACAGCTCCTACATTATTAAATCACGTAATATATTCACATAACGTTATTACACATGGATAAATAATACAAGCTTATGCAATGACTGTTACCTACATTTTACAAATTATCACATACACATATTGCTTGAAGCCGGGCTGTTACTGAATTTACATATTATATAATTTGACTGAAATCATTTAAGTGTTAAAAATACTGCCTCAAACAGAAGTAAATGATACTTTTTACTCTCAGAGGACCATTTGCTAGACATTATTTTAATAATCTCTCCAATCTCCATTCTTGTCCAATACCTGTTTTAGCTGCCTAAGCAATGAATCACTTAGGCGCGGGATGAACTCTTGACTCTAAACGCACATGTTCCCACATTTCATGATAGTGTTCCCAGAGGATGACGAGTGATTCAGTGGCTAAGCGGCTAAGCGAAAACATGGTGCAGGCTATTCTTTGTTAGGTCTTTGAGAATCGCCTCACTTTTCTTCAGCACTGCTTCAGTGATCTCAAATCGAATACCCCGGAGCTTTGCTTTTAGTGATGGGAATAAAAAGAAATCAGAGGGGGCAAGATCGGGGCTAGAAGGCGTATGCGACACACAGATAATGTTGAATTTAACCAAAAATTCTTGGACTTGATTTGCGACGTGAGGCCGCGCGTTGTCGTGATGAAGTTGCCACCCATTCCGATGAAGTTCTGGACGTTTCCATGCAATGTGCTTCCTCGGTGTAGCCAATATTGACGTGTAATACGCTGTTGTAACAGAAGAGTGAAGGGGAACTGCATGCTGGTAAATTATTCCATTAGACCACTCCATTCCCAAACACCAGGCCCACCTTGCTTAGCACAGAGGACTCGCCTTTCTTTGAAGTCCTTGAAACACCTAAACACTGTTGCACGAGGTAGTGCATCTTCACTGTATGCTTTGTTCAGGTTTTCGAAACCTTCAGAGGCTGTATGGTTTAATGAAAACCAAATTTTATTGCGCTGTATTGCTCTTCTCGTGTCACCGACATTTTCTTGTATGCGAACTTCAAGTAGGGTCAACAGTATACAACTTTACTACCAACCTACCAATACGATAGTGCTGCCGCCTATGGACGTTATACATGAAACTCAGCTGTTTTCAAATATTTATCGTAGAGACAGGAAACTATCAAGGAAGCTACAGGAAAAAAAAATCAGTGTAAGTCTTTATTGATCAAATTGACATTATATTATCATTAAAAAGGCTTTCTCATGGAGAAATTAATTTAAAACAGGGTTTTATTTAGTTATAGGTTTAAACACGGTTATCGTATGTAAGTGATGAAGACTAAAGCTATTGCTCCAAGTTATATATTCATATGTGAATAATCTAGAACTGTGCACGTAAAACAAGACATCACTGCATGCGCAAAAAGGTATGCACCTCATACTTGCTATACATAGTCACCTGTTTAGCCAGTAGAATGCCTCCAAAAGCTGCGGGGACGGCATAAATGGAAGCGAGTGTACCAACAACGAAATATATAATGAAATAATTCCTGCAAGCCTTTTTTACTTTCTCTACTACGTACAGTAAGTAGGGGAAGTATTGCATTCCACCCAAAACTTCTATACTGAGATTTCACCGGAAATATATGTTTCGAGACCCCCTGAATCCAAAAAAAGCATTTTTGGAAACCTGTCCGTGTGTGTGTGTCTGTGAACAGCATAACTCAGAAACAGTCGGATAAACACAAAACTTGGTATTTAGGTTCAGTATCTTCCAGAGATGCGACACGAAAGTTTTCAAGAAAATCTCCCCACCCCAATTACCGTTTTCATGGAACATTTTTCGAAAATTTTAATTTTCTCAAAAATGACTCTAACGATTTTGATTAAAATATCATATATTTAAGATACTTTTATGCAAATAAAATGTATATCTTGAAATTTCTGGGAATGTCTCCAAAAGTATTCTACATTGTGAACGACTTTTGCATAACTGGTAAACTATAAGAGAGAGACAAAATTTTACTGCACAAAAATGTAGATCGCGTTAAAGTACACAATTTATGTCATATACATTTTTGTTGTTGAGTGAACCGTTTCCGAGATATTGCTTGTTATTCCCTTAAATTTTCCAATACTTATACTTTTCTCAAATGGGAATTCGTTATTCGTCTTTTTATGTCCTAGTAATGCAAAGAGAATGGAATACTCCACATAGCAACCAGCTTTTAAAATATTTGACTATCGCTTAAAACCTAGCAATTCCCCTTGCATCTACAAGAAAATTAGCAATAAGATTAACATCTCGATTAACATGAAGCATATGGAGAATAAGCGTTTGTAAAAATAGGTTGTACAAGAGTAGAGAAAGTCATGTGAGTGTAACACATCAGATTTTTATACATGACTTTCCGTGAAATATCGATATTGAATTTTTGGGTGGAATGCGATACGTCCTCTTACCTAATATAGGTAGACAATAAAGAAAGTAAAAACGGAACCGTTAGAAGAACGGGGCAGAGAAACTGCACGATTACAAACGGACAGATTAAAAGAAAGAAGACGAGTTGTCGGGTCTCGAGTTTCGGCAATGCCAATCAGCGGGGAAGACCTGGAACCAATTAATAATGAGGCATGTTTACTTTGCCGACCGCCAGGTGGTTCACCAGCTGAGAGCGCTTGTAAAACAAAAGGGGGAAAATGCCGATAATATCTAACCACTACTGCACTGCACTGCACAAAAAACAAGTAGGACATTTCTTCTAAAAGCCTTCGTCACAGACATGTCGAATCACCTGGAAACAAAGGCAAGGTGTTAACATATGGTATCCATGCGCCGACTCACTTGGTTATAACTCCATCACAAACACGGAGGTGCGAGTTAACATCACTCACGTGTCAAGAGTCCGGAGTTCAGCACCAGACTGACAGCTTATTTTGGGTTTTCGCCCAGATAGGGAAAAAAATCTGATTACATACTCACATGACTTTCTGTACTCTTGTACAAACTATTTTTACAAACTCTTATTCTCCATATGCTTCATGTTAATCGAAATGTTAATCTTATTGCTAATATGGTAAGCTTTAAGCGATAGTCAAATATTTTGTGAGCTAGTTGCTATGTGGCGCATTCCATTCTCTTTGTATGTCCAGTACATAAAAAAATGAATAACGAATTCCCATTTGAGAAAAACTATTAAGTATTGGAAAATTCAAACAAATAACAAGCAATATCTCGGCAACGGTTCACTCAACAACAAAAATGTATATGACATAAATTGTGTACTTTAACGCGATCTACATTTTTTGTGTAGTAAAATTTTGTCTATCTCTTATGGTTTACCAGTTGTGCAAAAGTCGTTCACAATGAAGAATACTTTTGGAGACATTCCCAGAAAATTCAAGATATACATTTTATTTGTCATGAAAATATCTTAAACGTATGATATTTTAAACAAAATCGTTAGAGCCGTTTTTGAGAAAATTTAAGTTTTCGAAAAATCTTCCATCTAAAGGGTAATATGGGGTGGGGGATTTTCTTGAAAACCTTCGGTCGCATCTCTGGAAGATACTGAACTTAAATACCAAGTTCGGTGTTTATCCGACTGTTCGTTTCTGAGTTATGCTGTTCACAGTCAGACACACAGACACACACACACACACACGGACATGTTTCCAAAAATGCTTTTTTTGCATTCAGGGGTCTCAAAACATGTATTTCCGGTGAAATCTCGGTATCGAATTTTTGGGTGGAATACAATACTTCCCCTACTTATATACGTGGTAGAGGAAGTAAAAAAGAAATCATTTTTAGAGAAACGTACATACCTGTTTGTCTGTGAACAGTATAACTCAAAAACGAAATGTCTTCTGAAAATCAAACTTGGCATTTAAGTTCAGCATCCTTCAAGGATCCAGTATGATGAATCTCAAGAAAATATTCCCCATCCAAACTACCTTTTCATTAAAAAGTATTTCGTTATATTTATTTTCTCACAAAACGGCTGTAACAATGGATATTTATTAAAATGTCTTATGTTTAACATTTCCACAAGAAAAATAAAATGTACGTCTTGAATTTTCTCTTAGTGTCTCTTGAACTTCGTTTTATTTGATTAAATTGTGTATAATTATATATAAAAAGGAAATGTTAAAAGGTAGATAAAAGCTTCAAAGGAAAAAATGTAAAATACTACACAATTTGGGTCAAATATTTTTTTATAAACTTGGGTGTTTTCGAAGCGTTTCATATTGCAAGTTTAGGACTTTCCTGTCATTTAACGGACATGCTTGAAAGTTTGTGATTCTTCTTCCCCCACCCTTTCTTTTCTTTCCATCACATGAATTTGTTATCGTGAATAAACATTTGAACGCTGTTTGCGCAATGTTGTACTAGGCACTTCTTGGTTAATTTGAAATAGTTCACACACATACACACACACACACACACATATATATATATATATATATATATATATATATATATATATATATATATATATATACGCCGCGTGAGTCTTATCCTACGGATTGGTAACTAGGCAGACCTTTATTTTACAGACGATGCGAAATGCAGGTGCTAATACCGCATCCATCAACTCGCTGATCAGGGCAACGGTGATGCTTGTTATTAACGTGCTCTAGTAGCGCAATGGTTAACGTAGTGAAGGTCGGAGGCTCAAATCATGCCTGCGAATAAATGCGTTTTTATTCATTTCTTGCATTTATTTATGATGTTCATTAAAACATATTCTAACGAGTGTTTAGATGAAATTCACATAACTAAACTAATTAAGTGAAACGACACTTCCATGTCAAACTAAGAGTTCTCGTTAAATTTACTAAACATAAAAAGTGCTTTCACGTGGCATATTTGAACGTGGACCTTCACTACTGAAGGCCAACACACACACACACACACACACACACACACACACACACACACACACACACACACACACACACACACACACACTGTTGCGCTTCGAGTGCAAGTTGGCGCACGCACAGCGGTGCAAAGCAGTCATTTCGGCCGAAGTTGATTCGACGCGATGCAGTGGACAGTGTTTACGGCTGCATAACTTCTCAATCCGCAGGCTGAGAAGACTCATCAAGTAAATATATATATATATATATATATATATATAATGGGTAACGTACTGACGATAGAAGAATCACTGTTTATATGAATGGTAGGTAGCATATATAATGAATGGAGTCCGTATTTGTATACATAAACAAATAGTAAAATACACATGCAAATATGTAGGAAAATGTAAAATATATGCAACATAATGTGCGGAAACAAACGAACAAAGTTCAAACTATTTGTTTTATGAGTAACGAGCAGGGTTAATTTTATGGTGGTGTTGTATTGTAGTTTGACATTTTGGGGAGCCGAAAACTTGAAGTAGTTGCAACCGCACGTATGGTAAAAAGTTTCCGGTAGCCTTCGCCCCAAATGTTTAAAAATATTAACTTTGTAATTTTGACTGTTTCTTTAAATATTATATGATTATGCTTGCCTCGGATGCGTCAGTATTTATAATTTTTTTAGAGACATGGATGTCTTAGCAGGGAGTGGTGCGGCTGAAGAATGTAGGTTTACACAGATTATAATTTTACTTCACTCCTTTTATTAATGCTTGACACGATTTGAATAACACTTCACTAATATAGAGAGCCATAAGATTCTTTTATTAAATACTTGCACTTTTTAAACAAGAAAACTATTTTCGTCTCACACTTGATACGTATTAAACTTCTCGAGGACGTGTCTCGCGTCCAGTTAGTAACGCTGTCTACAAGCAACTGACTTCTGAATTTGTACAATTTGCCCTATTTCAGTTTCTGATTGGCTAATCCTACTCCAATAGAATACTTTCATTTAACTTAAGCTTTCTTTGTGGTTGTTGATTGGCTATTTATAAACTGTCTCAAAATTTACATTATTGTTGCTCCAATAATGACTAGTAAGATTATTAAACTTTCTTACTCATTATTGACTCAAGATTATCTCATTGTTAGCAACTGTTAACCAATTATTTTTCACAGCTCCTACATTATTAAATTACGTAGTACATTCACATAACATTATTGAACATGTACATAATAATATAAACATTAATACAATGACTGTTACATGCATTTTATATATTATATTATACACATATTGCTTTAAGGCGGGCTGTTATTATATTTTATATATTATATAATTAGACTGTTATCATTTAAGTGTTAAAAATACTGCCTCAGTAATCAATACGAGTAACGGCTCTTGTACCTCGCCACCCTCGCAGTCCTTAGCATAATCACATGGTCCTTTGGTTTCAGGATTTAACCCAAGATTAGGCTGACTATAACGAAACCTGTTCATCTCAGTGACCCTGAAAATATGAATTCGACACTAATCTTGATCATTTTGTACATTTTTGACCACTTCTCACCGCCCCATGCCGATGGGGCTGAATTTGGACTTCAAAGGATTCGGGAGTGTCACTTTTCATCTCAACTACCCTGAAGGCTGTGGATTAACAATGATATTGGTATTTTTACTTTCTCTACTACGTATAGTAAGTAGGGGAAGTATTGTATTCCACCCAAAAATTCGATACCGAGATTTCACTGGAAATACATGTTTTGAGACCCCCTGAATCCAAAAAAAGCATTTTTGGAAACATGTCCGTGTGTGTGTGTGTGTCTGTGTGTCTGTGAACAGCATAACTCAGAAACGAACAGTCGGATAAACACCAAACTTGGTATTTAGGTTCAGTATCTTCCAGAGATGAGACACGGAAGTTTTCAAGAAAATTCCTCCACCCAGACTACCCTTTACATGGAACAGTTTTCGAAAATTTTAATTTTCTCAAAAATAGCTCTGACGATTTTGATTAAAATATCATATGTTTAAGATATTGGCATGACAAATGAAATGTATATCTCGAATTTTCTGGGGATGTCTCCAAAAGTATTATTCTTTGTGAACGACTTTTGCATAACTGGTAAACCATAAGAGATAGACAAAATGTTACTACACAAAAAATGTAGATCGCTTTAAAATACACAATTTATGTCATATACATCTTTTTGTTGAGTGAACCATTTTCAAGATATTGCTTGTTATTCCCTTAAATTTTCCAATACTTTTTCTCAAATGGGAATTCATTATTCATTTTTTTATGTCCTGGACATACAAAGAGAATGGAATGCGCCACATAGCAACCAGCTCTTAAAAGATTTGACTATTGCTTAAAGCCTACCATATTCCCCTTGCACTTACAAGAAATTTAGCAATAAGATTAACGTCTCGATTAACATGAAGCATATAGAGAATAAGCGTTTGTAAAAATAGTTTGTACAAGAGTAGAGAAAGTCATGTGAGTGTAGCACATCGGATTTTTTTGATTGCTTCTACATGCCATCCGTCCCCCCCCCCACAGTATTGTTTTACAGATTGTGAGCTGTTATGTATATCGAGTTTGGTTGAAATTATTCCACGTTCCAGAGCTATGCTGGAACATCCACCCATCCATTTTTACTTTCTCAACTATTTACCTATAGAAAATAGGGGGAGTATTGTATTTCACCCAAAAATTCGATATCGAGGTTTCTCCAGAAATACACGTTTTGTGAACATTTTCAGAAAATGGTACGTGCCTGTAAACAGCATAGCTCAAAAACGCAAAGTCGGTTAAATACCAAACTTGGTATTTAAGTTCAGCGTCTTCCACGGAAGGTTTTCAAGAAAATAATCCTATCTCAAACCATTCTTTACATGGGAAAGTTTTCGAATGTTGATTTTCTCAAAAATGGCTCTAACATGCCACATCTTTAAGATATTTTCATGAAAAAAATATATATCTTACATTTTCTGGGAATAGCCTGTGATGCCCTCTTCATTCGAAAGGAATTTTGTATACCTAAACAGTAAACCACAAGAGAGTAAAAAATTCGCTACAAAAAAAATGTAGATCTCTTTAAAACCCATAATTTATGTCAAATAACCTTTTTGTGGCATTAGCTATTTTCAATAAATTACTTTTAATTTTGAATACCTTTCATATTTTCTAAAATGCTGTCGCTATTCAGTTATTTCCCGCGACACCATTTTTTTTTAATTTTCCCTTGTTGTACCCAGTTTATGTTACTGTGTTTCACTGTGTTCATACCGCTTATTTCCGCAACACACATACACACACGAACACCCATGCCCGTGGCGGGACTCAGCTTGGCGGAGCGCCGGAGCGACCACTCTAGCGGGCACGGCTACGAGGGCCGGCTCATGGAAAGCGTATGGAATTTCTGGGCCACATAAAGTGACCCGGTTTTAAACATCTGACTATTCATTCGTATTTCCTCCTTCAACTAAATGTGTAATGATACTTATTTCTGCAAAGCTTTACCTCGATTAACATGAAGTAGATAGACAAATAAGCTTTCGTAGAAGCTATATAAGAATAAACGATATTAGTGGAGAAAGTTATGATAATTTTTTAAAATTTAATTTGTTCTTTGAGTGAATCTCGGAACATGATTTTGAATATCCAACTTACCTGGAAACTGAGGGAAACACGAAAAGTGCCACTCAGATTAGCTTGAGCACAAAGTTTGAACCCGGAACCTCCGGAATCCGAGTCACAAACTACGCCTGAGGGGTAGTTATATTACTTTCTCTACTACATATAATAAGTAGGAGAAGTATTGTATTCCACCCAAAAATTCGATACCGAGATTTCACCGGAAATATATGTTTTGAGATCCCCTGAATCCAAAAAAACATTTTTGGAAACATTTCCGTGTGTGTGTCTGTGTGTCTGTCTGTCTGTCTGTCTGTGTGTCGGTGAACAGCATAACTCAGAAACGAACAGTCGGATAAACACCAAACTTGGTATTTAGGTTCAGTATCTTCCAGAGATGCGACACGAAGGTTTCAAGAAAATTCCCCCAGCCCAGATTACCCTTTACATGAAAGATTTTTCGAAAATTTTAATTTTCTCAAAAATGGCTCTAACGATTTTGATTAAAATATCATATGATTAAGATATTTTCATGACAAATGAAATGTATATCTTGAATTTTCTGAGAATGTCTCCAAAAGTATTCTTGATTGTGAACGACTTTTGCATAACTGGTAAACCATAAGAGATAGACAAAATTTTACTACACACAAAACGTAGATCGCGTTAAAATACCAATTTATGTCATATACATTTTTTTGTTGAGTGAACCATTTTCGAGATATTGCTTGTTATTTTCTTAAATTTTTCAATACTTATTTTCTCAAATGGGAATTCGTTATTCATTTTTTTGTCTTGGATATGCAAAGAGTATTAATCTGTGGCAAAGGGAATGGTGCTGCACCTAGCAACCAGCTATTAAGAGTTATGCATGTGCTTAAAGGCTACTTTATTTCTATATTGCCCTTGTAAATATATATTCCCCTTACACCTACAAGAAACTTAACAATAAGATAGAGTCTGCAAATGTTTATCTCGATTAACATGAAGTAGGTGGAGAATAAGGGTTGGTAAACATAGTTTGTACAAGAGTAGAAAAAGTCATGTGAGTGTAACACATCAGATTTTTTTTATTTGCGTTGCGATAGCCTTCTGTTCATCACCACATGCCTAATGGCTTTGTTACATTAGCTTGTGGTTACGGTGTCAGACACCCAGGGCGGTAAGACCATCATAAGACGACACCTGTATCAGTCACATTGTCAGGAAATTACTTGCACATGACGTTGTAGATTTGTAACATGGTAATTTAAGTAGCGTAAAAACAATGCAGCGTACAAAAACCTCTCCCAATTGACGTGCCATTAATCAAGAGCTCGGCCCAAATGCGTTTGTATATCCTTCCTGATTAATGATTAAGGTGGCCTAGGTCAGGATATCTCGTATCGGCCTGATGCTTGTTAACTTATTAATAAAAGTAATCCATTAGGTCCTCTTAAGGCCGGAGTATTGTTTCAGACAAGATATAAATCTAGCCTGCCTCCGGCAGATGTGCGCCACGTTGCACTAATTAATTTATTAATTACCTGTGCATCATTCATATTTTAGCATAAAGAATACGGCTGAGCAGGCAGGTAGCTAGATCTGTTATCTTTAGTCCCTCTGTCGACCAACTCGAGGAACTTTATTAGGTGCTTCTTTGCGGTATACAGGAGTCCTTGGAAAAATTGAGGTCATGTATCGTAGTAGAAGACATACCTATTAGTTAAAAATTAAATATACAGAATTATTTTCTGGAGTGCTATTCAGGAGACGGTGAAAAAAATTTAGGCCAGCGTCCATCACTGTTTTCAGTAGTTTACCTCACAATTTTAAGATACTTATATATTTTAAATTTAAAGGGGATTTTATTAATATTGAAAAAAAATCCTCTCTATAAGATCCAGAAATATGATAAAATTTTATTTATGCAACACATTTTAACGTTGACGTTACTATTCATGTTTAAATGTTTTTAGCAACAAAGGCAACGCTAAAGGTACGGAACATCGCAAGTAGCTCACAATGGCCCTGTTTGCTTCTACCGTGTACCTTGGGAGGGAGGGATGCGGAGAGGGACCCGAAGGTTGTAAGCACGGATGGGGTCCCTAACGTTTCCAGATCGAACGCATCCGACACCGCCGGCTCACAAGTTACCGGCGGTCCCAAAGAATCGGGATAAAGTTCTTCACGCAAATTTATACTTATAACACAATATTATTTTAGGCATTTAATTGTAATGACTATACGCAAAACCATGTGGTCCTCCCAAGCTATCACTGTAGCTTTGTTCTGTAAAGTTTTCACATTTTAATTTTCCCAACTCTGATGCTTCTTTTTGATTGACATAGGCAAATGTCAAGAAAAAGCATGTATCAAAGGATTAATGAGGCAGCTTTGCTGTAATTGGTTATAAATAAGGTTAGTAATTTTGAAAGCAGAAAGGAAAAGGGTTGGCAATGCAATAGGCAGGCGCTGTTTCACATTTCCAATGCTTTACACATGTAACTGTACCTTCTCTACTCCATCTAGGTTGCCGAGAACTAAACTTCGTTGACGAGCAGCAGCTACCACGCTCAGTGCCTGCATTCCTGGATTTGCCTGCCAATGATAAGCCCCTCCGAGTGTAACGATGGCCTGTTTCTGTGTCCCACAGGAGGATGTTCCCGACGTGCCGAGTCTCTTTCACCGGAGTACGGCCCGATCAGCGATACGCCGTGCTCATGGACATCGTACCCGTGGACAACAAACGTTACAGATACGCCTATCACAGATCATCGTGGCTCGTGGCGGGAAAGGCGGACCCCCCTGCCCCCTGTCGTCTCTACATGCACCCAGACTCACCTTTCACCGGCGAACAACTCCGCAAACAGGTCGTCTCCTTCGAGAAGGTCAAGCTCACCAATAACGAAATGGACAAGAATGGACAGGTGAGAAAATTACACAGTACCGACTTGTCTCTTTATCTCTGAAATTGTCTGTAACGGATTCGAGTTCATGTTCCGACAACTGCTTCCGTTTGTAATTTTAAAAAGGAAATGGATGTTTTAGATGGAGGTAATATGTGCATTAATTGTACAGAATTTAAACCGGTTACGTCCGAATGGGTGGAATATTTACACACCCGCATTGATGCAATAATTAACATGAGTTTAGACGCCTGCTTTGCTGTAGGTAAAACCAAATTTATAGCCCAAGTTCGGCTCGATTTTAGTTACCAAGCTCTCAGGTTAAAGTATCTAAAAGAATCCTCCCACTGGATACTTTTGTATCACAGCATGGACTTGGCGTTACTGTCACTTGATGTTGGACAACGCGTTGCTAGATTTATCACGATAAAATATTTTCTTTCACAGAAACCATTAGGGTACCAGGAATGATAAAATGTAAACGAAACTTTTGTTTATTTGTGCAATCCTAGCATTATAATCACACTGTTATGGTGGTTAAAATCGTGCTTAATTACATCCTTCCATTACGGGTGTCATAATGCACTTTTAGCAACAATAACGTAATAAATATGTAGAAACGCATGCATTTATAATCCATTCTGTAACCTGCAAAAGTCTAAAGCTTTGTGTAATGTCCTCAGTTGCTTCATTTGGATAACACCCTTTGGTTTTTATAATCATATCGATTGCCTTGACTGAGTTTTATTCTCTGAAGTTTAGTTTGTTTTTTTATTTTCTCCATCACGTACATAGTATTGTATTCCACCCAAAAATTCGATACCGAGATTTCACCGTAAATACATGTTTTAGACCCCTGAATAAAAAAATCATTTTAAGAAAAATGTGTGTGTGGTCCGTGAACAGGATAACTCAAAAACTAAAAGTTGGATAAATACCAAACTTGGTATTTAGCTTCAGTACCCTCCAAAGATGTGACATAAACGTTTTCAAGAAAATGCCCCCACCCCAACTACCCTTTACATGGAACATTTTTCTAAAATTTTGATTTTCTTAAAACTGGCTCTTAACGGTTTTTATTAAAATACCATATATTAAAGATATTTACGTGACAAATGAAATGCGTACCTTGAATTTTCTGGGAATAGCCTGTGAAGTCTATTTCAGTTGGGAAAAGTTTTATATAATCTTGTACAACTGCTAAACGTTAGAAGATAGACGAAAACGTACTACACAAAACATGTGGATATCTTTAAAACACACAATTTACTTCAAATAAGTTTTTTGTGGCATTAGCCATTTCTGAGATATCCGTTATTAAAGCTTCGAATTGTTCATTATTTGATCATTCTCTTCAAGTCCTTTCAAAATTCAGTTGTTTCTCGTGATTGCATGGAAACAGTATCGGATTTAAGTCCAGCGTATAGCGTCCAGTTCTTAACATTTGACTGTCGCTGTTCCTTTTGTGTTTATAACGAAATGTGTAATGTAGCTATTTCTGCAAAGTTTATTTCGGATAAAAATGTAGTCGATAGAAAAATAAGGTTTATTAAGAATAGTTTGTATACCCACTAATAAAGATAGATGGTAGAGAAGTTCATGTGAATGTATCACCTTAGATTCTTTTTAAAAATAACTAGCCATGTTAGTAACAGCGAAGTAGACGCATAACATCACTTAAAGGCGATTTTATCATCCTAAAATTTTATTTAACTATCTTCAGTAGTTTCTGAGAAAAAGTGTCCTATACAGAAAAAGCCGTTCCAAGTCAAATGGAGAAAACAAACTCGCATATAGTGCAAAGAAAGAAACTACGTGGCGTAAACACACAGAACATACCTACTTACGAGTAATAAGGCAATACACCTGTGAAATTTGCAAAATCCACAATACGTAAGATATCTTCTTGAAATGAATGCCACTTTTTAAACACAATAATGGTAATGTTTTTACCAAGTTTCGAAATTCGAGCTTGCTTAGTTATTTAAATATTAATTTTTCACTGTGTGAATTTATTGCTCCACATGACGCATTGTTGAAAATATTTACATAAAAAATTCAGGTTTTACAAAAAATAGGCTTACTAAAAGTATGTCATATCAGATTTTTTTAAATTAAGCCCTGATTATTGTCGAAAAATTATTACTTTTTGTATTCTCCAAAATTCTTAATTTTTCAAATTGTTTCTCAAAATTGGAGCAATGGCTTAAAAGCATGTTAATTTCATTTTGTTAGTGTAATTTTTAGAGGCAGTAAAGAAATCTTGAAACAATTTAGTAACAAATTTCATCGTGTGGAGCATCTTTAGTATGAAAAAATGCTGAAAAAATTTTGCGACAAAACAAGGTTTTTATTTGGGCGTACCAACACCCGTACCATGCTGAAAACACCCGTTCTCGTCCGATCACCGCGTGGTCAATATAGGATAGTGACCGCTTGGGAACACCACGTGCCGTTGGTATCAGCCCTTCTTTTAAACCTGCGTGATGACTCAGGTGGTAACGTCTGTTTTAATTATTACTTTCTCTACTACGTATAGTAAGTAGGGGAAGTATTGTATTCCACCCAAAAATTCGATACCGAGATTTCACCGGAAATACATGTTTTGAGACCCCCTGAAGCCAAAAAAAGCATTTTTGGAAGCATGTCCGTGTGTGTGTCTGTGTGTCTCTGTGTGTCTGTGAACAGCATAACTCAGAAACGAACAGTCGGATGAACACCAAACTTGGTATTTGGGTTCAGTATCTTCCAAGGATGCGACACGAAGGTTTTCAAGAAAATCCCCCCACCCCAGAGTACCCTTTACATGGAAGATTTTTCGAAAATTTTAATTTTCTCAAAAATGGCTGTAACGATTTTGATTAAAATATCATATGTTTAAGATATTTTTATGATAAATAAAATGTATATCTTGAATTTCCTGGAAATGTCTCCAAAAGTATTTTTTATTGTGAACGACTTTTGCATAACTGGTAAACCATAAGAGATAGACAAACGTTTACTACACAAAAAATGTAGATCGCGTTAAAATACACAACTTATGTCATATACATTTCTTTTGTTGAGTGAACCGTTTTCGAGATATTGCTTGTTATTTCCTTAAATTTTCCAATACTTATACTTTTTCTCAAATTCGTTATTCAATTTTTTATGTCCTGGATATGCAAACAGAATATAATGCGCCACATAGCAACCAGCGCTTAAAATATTTGACTATCGCTTATAACCTACCATGTTCCCCTTGCATCTACAAGAAAATTAGCAATAAGATTGACATCTCGATATCTCGATTAACATGAAGCATATGGAGAATAAACGTTTGTAAAAATAGTTTGTACAAGAGTTGAGAAAGTCATGTGAGTGTAACACATCAGATTTTTATTTTGTTATTATATAAATTAATTATACTTTTAATAGACCTTAGCCTGGTCTTAGGCAAGTTTTTAATATAGAGTCAACTGAAAAATTCAACGCCACAGCCGGGATTTGAACACGCTCCCGTGCGGTTGCTCTAACCATTGAGCTACTGTGACAACATTATTTTGTTGTTGTTATTATGTAAATTAATTATACTTTTAATAGACTTTAGCCTATTTAAAACCCTTAATAATAATATATAAGCACCCAGCACTGAAGTACTTGCAATAAGCAGGTCGCCGCTAAGTTTGTCATCTCGAGGGAGATGCCTTGGTAGGTATGTCTGGGAAAACAACTTGAGTCAATTGGGGAATTCAATGCCCCACCGGCATGTTGTCACAATAGCTCAATGGTTAGAGCAACCGCACGGAGAGCGGGAGAACCGTGTTCAATCTCCGGCTGTGGCGTTGGATTTTTCAGTTGACTCTATATTAAAAAGGTAACGTCTGTGTCTCGCATTCAGGAGGTCCCAGATTCGATTCCCGGCAACCGCCCACTCGTACCCATTGTTTTTTTCGGCGGTTTTCCCGGGTGGTCATAGGAATGCTGGTCTGGTTTGTTTTATCCTCAAATTTCCTATCCCTTCATTTCATTCATCCTTCACCCCATTTGGTCTATTTCAGCGTTGGGAGTGTTGGCGACGTTGTTTCGGTGCAGCATGGCAGGATACTTTTTGTGAACTCTTTCCGTCCTTTTTTTTTTTTTTGGTTTTTTTTTTTTTTGTTTTGGGGAAAACAGGAATAAAGGTTTAAGGAAAAACAGAGATATATATAGGTTGTAGGAAGGAAAAAGGAAGAGGAAAAGAAGGATCTTATACTGTGGTGGCACTATTTATTGGGGGCATAATTGGTATCGTGTGGCTGGTACCGCCGAAGCAAACCTGCGGTTCGTGGGTAGTTCCTAAAAGACGGAGAGGTCCAAAGTGGACACACTCCTCAGTGGTGAGTAGGTAAAGGTCATGGCCGAGGCCCTGACAGTAACCTAGAAGTCAGTGGTGGCGTAACAGTTGATGCTGGTACCGAGGCCGGGCCTGTTACCTCCGGGAGTTGGCACGTCGTTGTTGATGATGATATACTGGAGGAGGTGGCTGCCGTAGTCTGTCGATCTCGTTGAGGGTGTCCATGTTGGTCTGGTTGATGCGCGAGATGATGTCCGTGAAGCGTTCCTCAATGACGATTAACATCTTGCTGACACAGCTGTCCATGTCCAGGGTGCGTCTGTTTATTTGGTCCAGGCATTCTTGTCGTTCGTTGAAGTGGCTGTTCATGTTGTTGGTCAGACGCTTCTTGGTAACGTCGTGGGATTCGTCTATTATATCAGCGATTCCATTAAACTTCGCGCTGATCTGCTCTTCCAGGGTATTCAGCCTGCTGGAGAGGTTTAGCATCTCAGCGTGGAGGTCCTGGATGGCTTCTATGATGGCTGTGTTGGTCGTAGTGTGCTGTTGGAGGAGTTGGTTCGTGGCTACTATTTGTTCCTGGATCTGCGGTGAGTTGCTGGTGTCCTGGGATGTAGGTGTGAAGTTCTGCGGTGTCTCTGAGCTGTGCGGCGTGGCTCTACGAGGGTAGAGTGGGCAGACGGCCTGGCCAGTGTAGTGCCCCTTGCCCCCACAGGAGGCGCAGAAGCGGCGGCGGTGTCTCAGGTCGTGTGCCCTGCATTCGGAGGTGTTGATCCCATTGCCGCAGTAGTGGCAGCGGGGTGCGGCGTCACAAGACGCGGCGGTGTGCCCGTACAGGCAGCAGCGGCGGCATGGAGTTGGTCGCGCACTGCGGCTGGCCTCAATCACCAGGGTTTGCCCTAATAAGGGCATTCCTGCGTGCAGGGCTGCCGAGTAGTCTTCCTCCTCCATGAAGGTTAGACGGACCAGCGGTGTGGGACCTCTGGCGTTCTTAATCCTAGTCGCCTTGGCCGCAGACGGCCAAAAGCGCTGGGCGGCGGTGAGCAACAAACTGTCCGGAAGGTGACGGTGCACTCCCCGGACAACAGCGGAGAAGCGTGCAGGCACGCTGGTCAGCGGTGTGTGGCTGGCTGTGCTGGCTGGAGAGATGGCGCTGGGCGCTTCGATCGGTGGTATCGGCGGCGGAGAGGCTGGAAGTTGTTCTTCGTCGGCGGTGGAGCTGGTAGTGGCTTCCTCTCGAGGAGGAGGCAAGGAGGCTGCGGTGATCTTGACGGTCTTCTTCCTACCCATCTTGACTCGGCGAGAGCTCGAAGCGAAGTCCCCTGGTTGCCCAGGTATAAGGACCCCCCTTGAGGAGGGCGTGGGACTCTGTGTGGGGCGTGATCCCGGTCTGCTATCCGAATACTGGGGCATCTAATATCTGGAGCCATAGGGACCCTATCATAGCTGTACCGTCACTCATGGGGTATCGGTACAATATCCTCATTCCTCGATCGGTGCTGAAACCCCTCCACAACCCAGTCCAATGGGCGTACTTTTCTATTTATGGCTTCAATTAATTTATAGTAACATATGATTTCTTTAAGCTTGTAGCCTATAGCTACCTATATAAAGATTAAATGGCGGGAATTATGAATTCAGAAGGAGCTGAAATGGAAACCCAGGTGAAATTACAGAAGCAGCCGAAAGAGGTACTTAAAAAGTCCATAAAACAATAATATATCTAATTTAATCGTTTCATTGTCTCGTGTAAAGCCAAACATGTTGAAAATAATTTCACTGACTGCTAGCGAATCAACAAAATATCTGAGACCTCGCTTTTTTAACCCAATTTCTCTTGTTTCAAGAACCTCGTTTTAAACGTGATGTCTGTCAGTTTCAGGAATCAATATGATATTTTTGATATTTTAAAATTCGAGTGGTACCTACAATATAACATATGTCACAGGCTCCTAGGATTGCGAAACGAAGGCCGTAGGGTTTTCCTACTCGCAAAATATAACCCCACTTTTACCCCTTGTATTATAAACTGTCGCTGTAATCTGGCTCGTGTTATCTTATTTCCTGAACGCCTGTTCTTGTTTTATTATTTTAAATTTTTGTTCTCCGGCTAGCTATTATTGCTCAGTCGAGCAAGTATCTCTGAGCAAGGCGTGTAAACGGAAAGGAGTTGTTGCTAAAAGATAACACTGATAAAATAATTTGTTTCTACACTTTTATTTCCGTCACACTTAATTAATAATTCACATATTTAATCTTTATACACGCCTGACTGAAACGGTTATATTTCCGAATGTAATTACTGTCGTATTAGTTGCCGCATACTTCACATTTTGTAACTAACTTTACGACGTATACCTCGCGAGAGATTCTTCCAAACTGTATGACGTGCACCTCACGAGAGATTCCTTAGAACTGCGCGACACATGCTTATGGCTCGAGAATATATATTATCCCTCTCTTCGAATTGCCTAACATTATAATAGAGCTGCTATTGGTTACCAAATCGCGCCAACATTAGCGTCTTTTGTCAGCCAATCACTATTACTAACATATATACTCTAGGGAAGATATTCCCTCCATTTCTAAAGAAAGGCACGCTACCCTGACGTCATTTGTTTGTCTCTTCTTAGTGATAAACAACTCACCCCCTCGGTTTATTGTTACCCACTTCTATTGTCAGTTTCAGTTAGGCCGCGTAAACTTATTTCCTAACAATACTTATGGCTAAGAAACATCTAAAATCCTGTACACACAATAATATTAATTTACACTACAATCACTCTGGCATTCACAGTGTTGTGATATAAAATATTGCCTCAAAACTACTATTAAATATAGTACTGTGCCTATAGTGAAGAAATTCACACCAAATAAAAGAAAAAATTAAATTAAATTAAGTTTTATTTATGGACGCTCTTTAACTGCTGTGGCCCTGAGCGTCCCATTCTATACTGGGCGCGAAAGACCGGTAATTTTGCTCAGAGATATCTTTATCAAGCTTGAGGTTCTTTTACGTGCCGTAAATCTACGACGCGGGACCACCGGCTTTACTTCCCTTCCGAAGGAAGCCATGCTAAGGTTTCTTAGGCCCGAAAAATCCATCGCCCTCCGACGGGTTTGAATCCGCAACCTCCGGAACTAGAGGCTAGCATAGTAACCACTACACCACGGATGACGATAAAAAAAAATAAAAGAAGAAATTCCAATTAATGACACCGCACAAAATAAAGAAATGTCCCTTTTTTGCCAATTTTCGCTTAGACTCCCTAGTCTCTCCTTAAATAATGTTAAAATGTTCCAATTTTGGAATTGAATGTTAGTTTATAATGTAGGGATTACATAAAGCATTGTAAGGAACTTGTGTATATCGTCACTCATGAAAGGGTCACTCATTTGTTTCATAAATAACCACTATTTGGATAGTAAAATGTCTAAGGGGTGCCTGTAGAGAAAGCGGAGTGGGTGTTTCATTTCAGAATGTTTGATTCTGTGCACCACTGGAGGGAATTATTGGCGCAGGGAAGTCGCGTCACTCACGATGAAACGAGAGAGAGAGGACCGCACAACGGTTATAGAGTCATGCAGATGTTGTAGTATTGGAAGAGTGATGTTTGACAGAATACGAACCCCGGCATCTGCAGCCAATTACTCACTTGCAGCATCTCTCAGCACACGTGCAACAAACAACCTGCAACAACTGTGTTTTTCTGTCAGGACGTGTCTGTCTGTTTGCGACGACGCCAGCTATTATATGAGATGTTTCTTCGATGCAAAGGGCGGTAGTGAAATGCAAACCTCTACATGATATACGCGGGTCGCATGCTGGTCTTGATGGTTATGAGGTAGCCGGGGCAGCGGCGGCTCGTGTGCGAAATATAACACAGCCAGCATTGCTTCAGGCGGGGGTGAAGTCAAATTGTATTTTAGCATTTTATATGCGCTGTATTATCGTGTAGCTTTATTTAATTTGTGCCTAATCAAACCCACTAATCTCTCTTAAATGGCATAAAATAGTTTTAAAAAGATGTATTCGTATATGTGTGAGAGGGAGAGAGGGAGGGGGAGAGAACAGCAACTCAGAAATGAAAATTCGGATGAATAACATACTCAGAATTTAAATTCAGCGTATTCCAAGCGCAGGACACGAAGATTTTCAAGAAAATCCCCCCATTACATGGAAAAGAATTCTTTTTATTTATCAAATATGGCTCAGACAGTTTTGATTAACATTCCATATGTTTAAGATATTTGCCTGAAAAAAGTATACGTTATCTCTGAATACCTCTGAAGTCCTTTTCATTCGGAATGAATTCTTTACAATTGGTAAAGATAAACTAAAGCTTACGCTATGACGAATGTTGACCTCGTTAAATTACATACAGTTTGTCAAAATATTTTTCCTGTAACATTAGCTGTTTCCGAAATATTCGTGGTTAAATTTTCCAGATTGAACTGCCATGTGTCATCTATAGGACATCTAATTCGATTCTTCTTTCCCTCTACCTGCAAGGATTCATTAGTAGCAAACACTCACTTATTATATGCGAACAGATGTGTTTTTTATTGTCTATTGTGCATGAATTAAACAAGCCAGTAATGCTTAATTAATTAAAATGTTATCGTAAATAATATAACGCGAGCAGAAGTAACACTTTTTATATGAATACTATAAGTAATTATGTGAAGCTATAAAGCGTAGAGAACGTTGTATGTGTATGACACATCAGATTCTTTGTAATCAATAAGCCCAAGTACCATGTTAATATTAAGGTCTTCGCCCGATTATTTACTTTTGATCATTCCCAGCATCACGTTTGAGTGGCCGCCACTGGAAGTGGCAGGGACCAGGGACATGAAGCTGTAGATCTCCTTTGACCACAAAAATAAACTAATATGTAAATAATGAAAAAGCAAAAAGAAGGTGTGGTTAGAAGTAGCATTTTTGTCGCCTTGTACAGCTGATTTTTCCCATTTACGTCAACAGTAGAGATGTAAGGGCCGATAGCGTCCCTATGCTAGGGCCTTCCCATTCTTCTCGAGGCCAGGGTGCTGCGTGACCACATTATCTCCACATCTCACGGCCGCCACTGTTGAGTCCATAACTCAGCCCTGACACAGTATTTGTCAACGTGTGAACGTTATTAATACCTTGATAATGCCTGCGCTAAGATCCAAACACTGCTATAAATTCTTTGGCGAGAAGGAATCTCTTGGTAGTCTACTTTCCCAAATATAGGAATTGTTTTCTACTTCTGAGCACCCAATATAGCATCTGAGGATGAATTAGTTTTCCCATTACTATAAATTCTTTGGCGAGAAGGAATTTCTTGATAGTCTACTTTCCCAAATATAGGAATTGTTTTCTGCTTGCGAGCATCCAACATATCACTGGGGATGAATTAGAGTTACCGCTACTATAAAGTCTTTTGCAGGAAGGGATCTCTTAAAAGCCTGCTTTCCCAAATATAGGATTCGTTTTCTGCTTGTAAGTGCCCAACATAGCATCTGAGAATAATTTAGAGTTACCGATACTATACATTATTTGGCGACAGTGAATCTCTTGATAGTCTACTTACACAAATATACGAGGACTGATCAATAAAGACTGAGACTGATTTTTTTCTGTAGTTTCCTTGATAGTTTTATGTCTCTACCACGAATACTTGAAAAGAGCAGGGTTTCGTGTATTGTGTCCATAAGCGACAGCACTCTCGTAACGGTAGGTTGGTAGTAATGCTGTATATTGTTGACCTTACTTGAATTTCGCATACCACAAAATGGAGGTGACTCGAGAGGAGCAATACAGCGCAATAAAATTTTATTTTCGTTTAAATCATACAGCCTTGAAACTTTCGAAAAGCTGAAGCAAGCATACGGTGAAGATGCACTCCCTCGTGCAACGGTGTTTAGGTGGTTCAAGGACTTCAAAGAAGGGCGAGTCCTCTGTGCTAAGCAAGGTGGGCCTGGTGTTTCGGATGGAATGATTTACCAGCATGCAGCTCCCCCCTCACACTACTGTTACAGCAGCTACTACACGTCAGTATTGGCTACACTGAGGAAGCACATTACAAGGAAACTTCCAGAACATCATCGGAATGGGTGACGACTTCATCACGACAACGCGCGGCCTCACTCGCAAATCAAGTCCAGGAATTTTTGGCTAAATTCAACATTACCTGTGTGCCGCATCCGCCTTAAAGCCCCAGTCTTACTCCCTGTGATTTCTTTTTATTCCCATTACTAAAGGCAAAGCTCCGGGGCATTCGATTTGAGAGCACTGAAGCAGTGCTAAAGAAAAGTGAGGCGATTCTCAAAGACCTGACAAAGAATGGCCTGCACCGTGTGTTCGAGGACTGGCAGAGACGCTATAAAAAGTGCATTCAGTTAGGAGGGGACTACTTTGAAAAAGATCATGTCAACATTGAAATAGAGTAATAAATATGTGTGAAAAAAATCAGTCTCAATCTTTATTGATCAGCCCTCGTAGAAATTGTATACAGTTTGTGAGTCCCCAACATAGGCATCTGAGGATGATATTCCATTTGATTGAGTTATCACCTCTATAAATTCTTTGGCGAGAAGTGGTATCTTGTTAGTCTACTTTTCCAAATATACAAATTGTTTTCTGTTTTTGAGTCCTCAAAATAGCATTTGGTGAAGAGATTATACTTGACTCTGTTGTCACTGCTAGAAATTCTTTGGCGAGAAGGTGTCTTTTGTTTATCCACTTTCCAAATAGAGATAATGGCTTCTGTTTGTGACTACCTAAATAGTATTTGGTGACAAGATTCCATTTGGCTTGGCTATCACTGTTGTAATTGGCGAGAAGGAATGTTTGTTATCTGCTTCAAGTACAAAAATTGTATTCAGTTTGTCAGTCCACAACGTTGAATCTGGCAAAGGGCTTGCATTTGATTCAGCTATCACACCAATGAATTCTTTGATAGTCCACTTTCTCAAATATAGGAACTGTATTCAGTTGGTTGCCCCCAACTATAGGCGTATAGCGACCACATTCCATTTGACTCAGTTATCAACGCTATAAATTCTTTGGCGAGAAGGAATCTCTTGTTAGTCTACTTTCCCGCAAACAGGAATTGTCTTTACTGGTCTCCAACATTACATCTGGCAACAGATTCTGTTTCATTCACTTGTCAGTGTTATCTATACATTATTTGGGGAGAACGAATAGCACGTTAGAATATTTTCCCAAATGGAGAAACTGCCTTGTGTTCATGACTCTACAAAATAGCATTTGGCGACGAGATTCCATTTGTCTTAATCATCACTGCAATAAGTTTTAAGTGAGAAGAAATGTATTCCTATTCTATTTCCTCAAACATGGGAATTGCCATCTGCTGTCATTCCTGAACTCTGTATAGGAATTTTATGTGTTGATTAACTTCTTCAGCGAAAAGGAATCCCTTATTAGTATGATGTTTCAACCACAGCTGATTTTGTCTGCTGTTTTTGATTCCCCACATTTGGTATGAAATTCTTTATCAATCTTGTTGGTTTAGTTGAAGAGTCCTCAATAATATAGTTTCTGTCGAATGATTTTCTGTTTGTGACTCCCCCAAATAGCATTTGGCAACGATATTGCATTCGGTTAGTTCTCACTGCAATGAATTCTCAGCGGGAAGGAATCTATTTTTAGTCCACTTCTCCAAACAGAGGAATTGTTTTCTGAGCTATCCAATAGAATCTGGCGAGAAATTTTAATGGCCAGAATTGCTAATTCTTTTGCGAAATGGAATCCCTAATTAGGTACTTTTCCAAATATATAAATTGCCTTCAGTTTGTGATTTCGAAACATAATATTTGGCATGAAATTATTTATCTCTTATTGATTTAGTTAAGGAGTCCTCTAGAAAATATATACGGTAGGTTTGCTGAAGTGGATGAAATCTTGTATCAACTTATAGATGGTACATTGGTTAGTGTGCCCGGTATATCTCTACGACAGATATGGAACGAAGTGATCTGAGTTCAGAGTTTGGACAACCAGAGATGAAGATTTTTCACCAGCCAGATTGGTATATTTTAATGTAGCCTGGAAATTATGGCATATATTTTCTGTAGGGGGGGAAATCACAAATGACATTGAGTCTCCGTGTTATCTACGATTACATTTCAGGTTTATTTAGTGACATAAATAATGCAGTGTAATTTTAAAGGTTTATTATGGTTATTTTGGAAATCTTAACTTTTAGGGCACAATCCATATAAACTAAACTTAATTCTGTATCGATTGCAACCAGATTGCAACAATGTCTCATAAAACGCTTATATGCAAACTTTGAACTCCCTGCATGCAGCGACAATGGAAAAAATGACTACTAGGTGCGGAAAAACAAGATTTTTCATATACAGGTGCTTAAGAAACTGGGGAATGTGCAAATTGAGACATGATGTCTGAAATGGTGTGGCATCCGCCTTGATGTTCACATTTAATACCATCTGGGTTTTATCTACACCCAAAGCTTAAGCTCTTCATCTGATCAGTCGTCCTCCATGGTCTAGGGGTACTGTATAGCCTCTGGTTCCCGAGGTCATTGGTTCAAACCCGGCGGAATGCAATGAATTTTTTTCGGGCGTAAAAATCCTAGCATGGCTTCCTTCGAAAAGGTAGTAAAGTCGGTGGTCTCGTCGTAGATTTGCGGCACGTAAAATAACCTCAAGCCTGATAAAGAGGCATCTGAGCAAAATTTCCGGTCTTTCACGCCCAATATAGAATGATGCGCTAAGGACTATAGTAGTTAAATAAAACTCAATTTAATTTCTTTCATCTGGTCAGCTTTTTCATCGAATCAAAAAGCGATAGCGGCCTTTTGAAGAATACTACTTCACAAACCTTTCGAAACAATCAGTTTAGAGAATGGATAACATTGGAGCATCGCTGGAACAAATGTATTGATTTTAAGGGAGATCAACCAGTAACATCTGTGACTGCATTTGAAAGGTTACGGTTTCTAATCCCGTGTACCGGCCAACAGTTTTTTTTTTCTTCCGTGGTTTCTCTCAGTCGCCAAGTAAACAGCACGACCCCAAAGTTTCACCCCCAGAATAAACCAAATAAAAATAAATAGATGATACAAGAAGTTAACTAGGGCCATCTGTCCAATAACACAGTATGTAACTAGCTGTATGTACCTACTAAATACTGCACATTGCCTCACAATCACTCCCAAGTTCGCCCGATTTCATCTGAGACCTAGCCCTCTCTATTCGTACATACCCGATGCTCCAAACTCTGCGAGCAAACGAAAGCGAGTCAAACAGCAACGCAATACGTGAAATAATTATCTTCTGTGGCATTCTCTAAGCGCTTTTATCAATGGTCTTTAAACGTGGTTTCTTATTTTCTCTTTATACTGCTTTATCTTAAATGAGGCGACTGGCGGCCGCCGAGTCTGACACGTAGCAGATATCGGGTTAAAGAACCTCGTTTTGCGGTGGCGCAGGTTACACTTCTAGGAGGGTAGTTCAGTTAAACGTTGTTTGATATGATGGAAACTATTTTCATCTGATTTTACTGATTATATGAAACTGTGTGTAGGTATCATTGTGTACACTTCAGAACAGAATGTATTTATTGTATTAAGTTTTGCTCATGCGGAATGATATGGGGACTACTAGCTTGAATTAGTACAGAAATTCGCTGGTGTCACTGTACCTAAGAAATCCACAATTTATAGGTTGTCAGAACTATTCAAACAGGGTCCATGTAAGACGAAAAGAAACACGGACAGCAAACAGTTCTAACCAGGAAAAATTAGACGAGATCGTGGCTGTCGCGAATAGAAAGTCCAAGAATCACTATCTCTCATTGCTACTAGTTTTTGTTAACAGAGTAATTGACTCGCTCTCCAGATGTAAATCCATATAATTAAATGTGGGGAATGCTTTAAGATAAATTTTATACAACAAATACGCTCCACGAATTAGAAGACAGTATCCGGCGTGCGTTTTCCAATATTTCGCCTGTACGAATTTTCAGGTGTTCAGTAGACGCAGAGGGGGATCATTATGAACACCGTTTTTAACAAAAGGCAAGCGTAAAACGTTCGTATTGTTTCGGATCACTAGTATTATCTAGTGGAGAAACGGCGGGTCGGTCCGTCAGTATTGTACGAACGAATTCGTATAGCAGTGCCCTGGAAGCGGCGTGCTACCAATCGCGTCATTCAAAAGAAACCCGGTAGATATGAAACTGACCACGAATCTTCAAAAATTGTGCTTTACGCTTATGTCGTTTTACTTTTACATGAACCTTCTAGTGAATTTATTTTGTTATTTAACACTGATAGGTGAAAACGAGTAACGTCACTGCATTCTAGGCCAAATGGTAATTTAAGCTCTCAAAGTTATATTTCTCGCTTTCTGTTTGTTGTGCGTTTATTCCAAGGTTAGAAACCTCCCAACAAGCATGTTTTGCTTACAATATTTTTATTACTCTCTCTACCAGCTACCCATAGTATCTTTTAAAGGAAATACCTGTTGTATTCTATCAGAAATATACGCTTTGAGCTACCTTGAATCCAAAAAGAGCATTTTTAGAAAAATGTAGTATATGTGTGTGCGTATATGGTGAATAGCATAACTCAAAAATGAAAAGGTAAGATGGATACCAACCTTCGTATTTAACTTCAGCATACTTCAAGAATGTAACATAAAGATTCTGAAAAAAAATCCACCATTCCAAAGTTTTCTTTAATAAGAACAATTTCGTTATTTTTTGTTTTATCAAAAATGGCTGTAACGATTTTGAGTAAAATATTAAGTGTTGGAGTTACATGTATAGCAAATAGTTTCTGCGAATAGGCTGTGAAGTCCACTTTTTACTTTCTCTACCACGTATAGTAAGTAGGGGAAGTATTGCATTCCACCCAAAAATTCGATACCGAGATTTCACCGGAAATATATGTTTTGAGACCTCCTGAATCAAAAAAAAGCATTTTTGGAAACATGTCGTGTGTGTTTCTGTCTGTGAACAGCATAACTCAGAAACGAACAGTCGGATAAACACCAAACTTGGTATTTAGGTTCAGTATCTTCCAGAGATGCGACACGAAGGTTTTCAAGAAAATCCCCCCACCACAGACTACCCTTTACATGGAAGATTTTACGAAAATTTTATTTTTCTCAAAAATGGCTCTAACGATTTTGATTAAAATATCATATGTTTAAGATATTTTCATGACAAATGAAATGTATATCTCGAATTTTCTGGGAATGTTTCCAAAGGTATTCTTCATTGTGAACGACTTTTGCATAACTGGTAAACCATAAGAGATAGACAAAATTTTACTACACAAAAAATGTAGATCGCGTTAAAATACACAATTTATGTCAAGCAACCAGCTCGTAAAATATTTGACTATCGCTTAAAGCCTACCAATTCCCCTTGCATCTACAAGAAAATTAGCAATAAGATTAACATCTCGATTAACATGAAGCATATGGAGAATAAGCGTTTGTAAAAATAGTTTGTACAAGAATAGAGAAAGTCACGTGAGTGTAACACATCAGATGTTTTCTATTCAATTTCGTATAATTTTGTAAAAAAAATAGGAAACCATAAGACGTAGACAAAAGCCTACTGTAGGAAAAATGTAGAGCTTAGTAATGTACACAGTTTGTGACCACATTTTCGAAATATTCCATTTTGAAAGTTTACATTAAAAGTGAGTGTGCCATCTAACAGATATGCTTTATAGACTGCGATTCTTTTTTTCCTTCTTTCTTTCCATTGCAACAGCTTATTGCCGTGAATGAACATTTGAATGTTATTTCGATAACTTGTAACTCAGTATTTCCTGCTTAATTTAAAACAATTCCTGGGTCAAAATATGTGAAAAATGCCTTGTTAACTTGGTTAGAAGACTCATTTTTGAATGAATACTTACTTGTGTGAGTTTGTCATTGGTAGAGAAAGTCCTTGAAGCTATCACATCAAATTTTTCTGTACCGCTTTATTGTGGTACGTAGAGGAGGTATTATATTCTAATAAAAAACATCGCATGGAAAGTCTGCCAGAAGCATGTTTTGCAGTCACAGAAAGATCCATCCTCCGAAAATTAGATGGGATAGAAAGACGCCTATTCAGTAAGGTCATTTGCATGACATACATTGAATCTCTGTATCAAGTATCTTACACATTACCTACGGCTTAAAGTGACGTAAAAATGGCTTTCTCTACCCAATATCGTGTATTTTTATATAACTTGTACAAGCTATTCTTACGAAAGCTTATTTTTTCGACCTGCTTTGTATTAACCGAGATAAATATTTGCAGAAATCTGTAGTTACAAGGGGGATAGAAAAAATCGAATCGATAAGGAGATGTTTAAAAGCCGGCCACTAATATACTGCCTTTCCATAACATCACGAGAAACAGCTGAAGAATGACTGCACTTTAAACAAAGGACAAGTATCGAACACCACTAATAAAGATATCCCGGAAATGGTTAGTGTCACTCAAAAAGTTATTTGAAATAAATACTGTGTTTTAAAGAGTTTTAATTTTTTGTGTGGTACGTTTTTCTATCTTAAGATTATACATTACACATTAAGATTAAGATTACAGTCATCAAAATTACACAAACGTAAAGGATTTTACAGGATATTCTCAGAAAATTGAAGTTATTTATTTTATTTGTCATATAAATGTGTTAAATATATAGTATTTTAATAAAAATCGTTAGAACCAGTTCGGGTGGGAGGGATTTCCTGAAAAAACTCTGTGTTGCATCTTTAGGAGATTTACCTACGTCGGCTTACTCTCCTGGTACGTAGGGTTTACATCCCCTAGGTCTTAGAACCGTGCGTAGGACCAAAGGCCTGTAGAGGAACAGACGAACACTGAATGAGGGATGGGTCCTGTAGCCAGGTATGAGAGTGAGGAAAGAAGATGATATGAAATGAAGGCGAAATGGATGAAAGCAAAGGTGAGGATGGAGCAATTGGTGGAATGAACAGCGGGGGAAACCGGAGAACCCGCACAAAACCCGTCCAGACGCCGCTTCGTCCACCACAAACCCCACATGCGGAACCCTGAGATTGAACTCGGGCTGCCTTGGTGGGAGGTAAGCGGTCTAATCACTCGGCCGCGGCGATGCGAGCTTTAGGAAATACAGAACTTAAATAACAGGCTTTATATTTACGAGGGGCACTATATATATTTTGAGCCTTGGCAACCCTGAATGTTGTAGCTGCCATCTGACTTTTCCAATGGAAAGTTTGACATTTTTTACGATAGTCTACTTCAAATTTTTTGTCAAAAGAGCGTCATTTGCTTTGTTTACACTAACTTGAAAATTGTGTCAACAAAAACATGGAATTAACTCGTAAAAATGTTCGTACAATGATTTATTACGACTTTCGACGTGGATTATCAAGACAAGAGTACATCGATCAACTAACTTCCACATTTGGCGACGAAGCTCCATTCTTTGCCACTGTGAAACACTGGTATAACGAATTTAATCGTTGCCGCCGTTCCTCAATGATGAAGTTCGTGAAGGACGTCCAAAATCAGTTGTTGTGCCAGAAAACATTAATGCTGTGCAAAAACTGATGATGAAAGATCGTCATGCTACATATTGTGAGATTGAGGCAACCCTAGGCATTAGTCCCACCAGCATATCTAAAATATTGCATGATTATTTAGCCGTGAAAAAGGTTTGCTCTCGGTGTATCCCACATAATTTGATACAGTCTCAAAAAGATGCTCATGTCGATCGGTGTACAAAAATGCTCAAGACATACAATGGCGGTGCCTCAAAAGACGTATATAAGATTGTAACAGGTGACGAATCATGGATCTATGCGTATGAGCCGGAACGTAAACAGCAGTCGACTGTATGGGTGTTTCAAGATGAAGCAAATCCAACAAAAGTTGTTCGCACTCGAAGCACTTCGAAGCAAATGGTCGCCTGCTTTTTAGTAAAACTGGCCATGTGGCAACAGTGCCTTTAGAGGAACGTAAAACCGTCAATGCCGAATGGTACACAACCATTTGTTTGCCGGAAGTCTTCGGTGAAGTAAGGAACACCAACAAGAACCGTAGGATCGTTCTTCTTCAAGACAATGCGAGCGCACAACATCTCGTCTAGCAACAGAGTATTTGAGGGCTCAAAACATCGAATTGGTGGGTCATCCGCCATACAGTCCTGATTTGGCACCCAATGACTTCTTTTTGTGCCCGAACATCAAGAATAAATTGCGTGGACAACGGTTTTCGTTGGCAGAAGAAGCCGTTGATGTCTTCAAAAACCATGTTTTGGAGGTGTCTCAAGAAGACTGGAATAAATGCTTTGACAAATGGTTCAAACGGATGCAAAAGTGTATTCATCATAAAGGAGAATGGTTTGAAAAACAATAAAGCAGTTTTCAATCAGAAATTATCTTGTTTTAATTGTTAGGCTCAAAATATAAATACTGCCCCTCGTATTACACGTACTTGCACACGCGCGCTCGCACCCTCTCATGCGGATCCTTTTCTAGAGGGTCTTAAAACATATATTTCGGTGAAATTTCCATGTTGAATTTTTGGGTGGAATAGGTTTACTACTTCCTCTTACCTAATATAGGTAGGTGACAGCGATAGTTAATATTTAATAGAAGGAAATTATCTTCCAATTTCAGGCCAAAATCTTCTCCGAGTAGTAAAACACAAACGTGTAAGCTTACACTCAGTACAATGTTTACGGAATTTACATTTCTATTGTTTGGCAACAAAACTTTATGATATGGCGCTGGAGGCCTCACGTGCAATAGCTCCATATGCATGAACCGGGGTCATATTTATGGCATCTCATACGCAGCAATAAACTCAACCCTGAACTTGAAGGGGAGTTTCAATCTCAGGGTGAAGTTTCAACCTTTCTTCACTTCCTGTTCCGGCCGTTTTTACCAGTTTACACGTCAGAGGATAAGATCTTTGCGAGTATAGTTACATTGATTAGGTTGTTGATGCCTGATATACTCTCATACCATACTGTTTCGGACTTCTTGTATTTCTTCGACCGTTGCGTTAACGTAAACTGTATTCGCTCTTAGATTGATGCGTGCTAAAACAAAACCCTAATGACCAGTGAATGATTATACAGTATCCTTCCGCCATCCGTGTCAGAAATAGTCGTAC
This sequence comes from Deroplatys truncata, assembly GCA_030765065.1. Lineage (NCBI taxonomy): Eukaryota > Metazoa > Arthropoda > Insecta > Mantodea > Mantidae > Deroplatys > Deroplatys truncata. Next base: position 84,784,177 of record CM060982.1, on the reverse strand, counting down.
TTCATGACAATGTGGCGAATACACGCAGTATATAATGCAAAAACAACAGAAACCCTATTGGGACAATTCAAACAGTGACTCGCATACTCTGTTAGGGGTTAAAGGAGATGAGACTGATAGTTACAGCAAAATAAACGTTTGCATATGTAGTATTAGTAGTAATAATAATTTTAATTCTAAAAGAAACGAGCTAAAAAGATAAAGGTATGCGATAACCTACATTTATTCACTCTCTGGAAGCGGCACTTTATCAACTGTTGACGACTCATTTTAAAACAAAAATTGCACACTGTTACGCGAATTGCATTCTTCACAAAATCGCCACATTCTTGCATTGCATATTTCATACGCTTTCGTCCTTTCCCAGGTGTAACCACTTTTCCCGTTTCAGATTTTTCTTTACTTATACTCAATACCGGTGAACTCAGAAGCTAATTTTCCCACTTCTTTCACGGGAACTGTTGGATATTCCTCACATAACACATAGTAAACATTCAACGCTATTTTTACTTTCTCTACTACGTATAGTAAGTAGGGGAAGTATTGCATTCCACCCAAAAATTCGATACCGAGATTTCACCGGAAATACATGTTTTGAGACCTCCTGAATCCAAAAAAAGCATTTTTGGAAACATGTCCGTGTGTGTGTCTGTGTGTCTGTGTGTGTGTGTGTGTGTGTGTCTGTGTGTGTGTCTGTGTGTGTGTGAACAGCATAACTCAAAAACGAACAGTCGGATAAACACCAAACTTGGTATTTAGGTTCAGTGTCTTCCAGAGATGCGACACGAAGGTTTTCAAGAAAATCCCCCCACCCCAGACTACCCTTTACATGGAACATTTTTCGAAAATTTTAATTTTCTCAAAAATGGCTCTAACGATTTTGATTAAAATATCATATGTTTAAGATAATGTCATGAGAAATGAAATGTATATCTCGAATTTTTTGGGAATGTCTCCAAAAGTATTCTTCATTGTGAACGACTTTTGCATAACTGGTAAACCATAAGAGATAGACAAAATTTTACTACACAAAAAATGTAGATCGCCTTAAAATACACAACTTATGTCATATACATTTCTTTTGTTGAGTGAACCGTTTTCGAGATATTGCTTGTTATTCCCTTAAATTTTCCAATACTTATACTTTTTCTCAAATTCGTTATTCATTTTTTTATGTCTTGGACTTGCAAAGAGAATGGAATGCGCCGCATAGCAACCAGCGTTAAAATATTTGACTATCGCTTAAAAGCTACCATATCCCCATTTCATCTACATGAAAATTACCAATAAGATTGACATCTCGATATCTCGATTAACATGAAGCATATGGAGAATAGGCGTTTGTAAAAATAGATTGTACAAGAGTAGAGAAAGTCATGTGAGTGTAACACATCAGATTTTTTTTTTTACTTTCTCTACTACGTATAGTAAGTAGGGGAAGTATTGTATTCCACCCAAAAATTTGATACCGAGATTTCACCGGAAATACATGTTTTGAGACCCCCTGAATCCAAAAAAAAGCACTTTTGGAAACATGTCCGTGTGTGTGTCTGTGTGTCTCTGTGAACAGCATGACTCACAAAAGAACAGCCGGATAAACACCAAACTTGGTATTTAGCTTCAGCATCTTCCAGAGATGCGACACGAAGGTTTTCAATAAAATCTCCCCACACCAGAGTACCCTTTACATGGAAGATTTTTCGAAAATTTTAATTTTCTCAAAAATGGCTCTAACGATTTTGATTAAAATATCATATGTTTAAGATATTGTCCTGACAAATAAAATGTATATCTTGAATTTTCTGGGAATGTCTCCAAAAGTATTCTTCATTGTGAACGACTTTTGCATAACTGGTACACCATAAGAGATAGACAAAATTTTAGTACACAAAAAATGTAGATTGCATTAAAATACACAATTTATGTCATATACATTTTTGTTGTTGAGTGAAGCATTTTCGAGATATTGCTTGTTATTCCCTTAAATATTGCAGTACTTATTTTCTCAAATGGGAATTCGTTATTCATCTTTTTGTCTTGGATATGCAAAGAGTATTAATCTGTGGCAAAGGGAGTAGTGCTGCACCTAGCAACCAGCTATTAAGAGATATGTATATGCTTAAAGGTTACTGTATTTCTATATTGCCCTTGTAAATATATATTCCCCTTACATCTACAAGAAAATTAGCAATAAGATAAAAGTCTGCAAATGTTTATCTCGATTAACATGAAGTAGATGGAGAATAAGCGTTTGTAAAAATAGTTTATTCAAGAGTAGGGAAAGTCATGTGAGTGTAACACATCAGATTTTTTCACCACTAGTCAATGGTTTTCTCGGCTTATACTTTACGTAAGTCGACGAAGACGCAAGAGCAAATTTGCCGTCCGCCATGATAATAAATGGAAAGTGCTGATTTCTGGTTGTAAAGAATATTCTGTGCACGCCCAGATACCAGGTGACATGAATTGCATGTTCGGACTTGTAAGCTTTGTTAATGGATATATATCTGCATTTATTAAATTCTTAGGTATTTGTATAGAATATTATACCACTTAAGGATAAATTCATTCTAAAATTCAGATTATTAGTATGGGACTACTTTCCTGGGCGCATTGCTACTGTGTTGTACCCTGGTATACTGGTCACGTGGGTTTATTTTGGCGCGGATCAACCTAAGAGTGAATACAGAGTAGTGTAACGGTGTTCTATACTTCGGTCCATTGCGTCTAGATATTGATGTACGTATCTCTCTGCTTTATCATTAAGGTACATCCAGGTACATCTAACAAATAATGTAGCAGTGTACATTTTACACTGGATCTCAAGAAATTCTAATGCACATAGAAATGTTTTTAAAAAAAATTAAACAAAAATGAAATCTCATTAAAAAGCTAAAAACACTGTGACATAATCATGCATTTGTCTTATAAACCATTGGTATAATTGTAATGAATTTTTACGTAAATTACATAAACATAAAATCCTATAAACTGGAATAATGTTTCTGTCAGTTACTTAAATGTAATTTTTAAATTTGGAAAAAAAGGAATATATTTCACTTCTTTTTGGTATGGAGTTTTATGAACTAATAGTAATATTTAAATAATTATAGTTCCCAAGGTTTATATGATGCATGTAGTTTATATAAAAACATCATTCCAATTCCAATAATAGTTTTTAAGGAAAATGTATGATCATGTCACAACGAATTCAGTTTTTTGACATTTTATTTTTGCTTTAACATTTTACTTTCTCTACTACGTAGAGTAAGTGGCGGAAGTATTGTATTTCACTCAAAAATTAGATGCCGAGATTTCACCGGAAATACATGTTTTGAGACCCCCTGAATCCAAAAAAGCATTTTTGGAAACATGTCCATGTGTGTGTCTGCGTAAATCAGAAACGAACAGTCGGATAAACACCAAACTTTGTATTTAGGTTCAGTATCTTCCAGAGATGCGACACGAAGGTTTTCAAGAAAATCCCCTCACCCCAGACTACCCTTTACATGGAACATTTTTCGAAAATTTTAATTTTCTCAAAAATGGCTAACAATTTTGATTAAAATATCATATGTTTAACGTATTTTTATGACAAATGCAATGTATATCTCGAATTTTCTGGGAATGTCTCCAAAAGTGTTCTTCATTGTGAACGACGTTTTCATAACTGGTAAACCATAAGAGATAGACAAAATTTTACTACACAAAAAATGTAGATCGCGTTAAAATACACAATTCATGTCATATACATTTTTTTTGTTGAGTGAACCATTTTCGATATATTGCTTGTTATTCCCTTAAATCTTTCAATAATTATACTTTTTCTCAAATGGGAATTCATTATTCATTTTTTTGTCCTGGTAATGCAAAGAGAATGGAATACTCCACATAGCAACAAGCTCTTAAAGTATTTGACTATCGCTTTGAGAGTAGTATTTATGACGGTTACATTTTTTTGTTTATTAGCCCCACGTTTGGGAGCCAATTTGTTACGGTATTATTTGTATTTATTGAGCCCCACATTTGGGAGCCAATTTGCGACGGTAATATTTATAATGTTTGTGTATTTGTGTTTACTCAACGTGGTGAATCCATCTTGTGACGTGATTCATTTGTTAGGTTTGTTAGCTCCATCTGGTGTTAGCAATTTGCGGTAGTATTAGTGTTCGTTTGAAAGAATGCTACTGTTATTTTATTTAATTTTGGTTCTCTGTCCTCCGGCTAGCTACGATCTTTTTGGTCAAGCACTTCTCTTTATACAGGTTGTGTAAACGGAAGGGAGTCTCTTATCCAAAGATAACACTGATGAAAGAATTTGTTTTACACTTTTATTGTCGAACACATTTACTATCACATTTACACATTGATCTTGACACTCGCCAAACTGAAACTGTTATAATAGCTTCATTACTGATCACTCTTAATTCGCGTACTTCAACTTTTTGTATAATTAACTTTACAACATTTTAGATTTTTCATAATTCTGCTACGCGTAACTTGTGAATCGATAGCCGACGTGTAATATTTCTGCTGGACTGAAGGCGACGTGTATCATACAAATATTTTCGACGAACTGACGGGAATGCGACGTGTAGTATACAAAGAATTTTGATGAACTGACGGGGTCTTTACCTCTAACCTACCTTTTTATACTCCTACACCCAGATATGCCTAAAGATTATAACTGAGCTGCAATTGGCTAATAAAACGCGCCAACATTAGCGTCTATTTTTATATCCAATGAAAATTATGAATACATATGCTCTAGGGAAATGCTCCAGCAGATTCTAAAAGAAAAACGCGCCAATATTACGTAACTTCCTCGTCTCCAATAATGATAAACAGCTCACCCCCTCGCTGCATTATTGCACGCTATTATTGTCAGTTTCAGTAAGGCAGTATAAACTTACTTCCCAACAATAATTACAATCAACAAACATCTCAAATCAATGTCACATAATAATGCATATTCATACTATAATCACTCTTTACATTTAAATAATTTGTGATACAAATTACTGCATCAGCTTAAAGCCCACCATATTCCCCTTGCATCTACAAGAAAATTAGCAATAAGATTGATATCTCGATTAACATGAAGCATATGGAGAATAAATAGTAAATGTAAAAATAATTTGTACAAGAGTAGAGAAAGTCATGTGAGTGTAACACATCAGATTTTTAAAAATGTTTTCATCTGCATTAGATAACTAAATTTTACTAGGCCTCTGTAATAAATTAATGTTCTTAATAGCCCCTTAAAAATTACATATTGATAGCTTTAGAACTTCTTGAGGTACAGCAACAGCTACGTTATTTGTTAATACCTGCATGTACACTTCCTAGTTACCTTAAGAGATTGCATGAATTACTGTTGTTATTTTCAAGCTTTAAATCTGGGAACACTGAAGATTTCATCGTTTTGGAATATATGTCAAACAAATATAAAGTGTTTCTTCTCTTCGACGTCTTCCGTGGTGTAGTGGTTACCATGCTGGCCTCTAGTTATCGAGGTCGCGAATTCAAATCCGACGGAGGGCGTAAAAATCCTTAGCATGGCTTCCTTCGGAAGAGAAGTAAAGCCGGTGGTCCTTTGTCGTAGATGTACGGCACGAAAAAGAACCTCAAGCCTGATAAAGGGGCCTCTGAGCAAAATTACAGATCTTTCACTCCCACTATAAAATAGGACGCTAAGGACCATAGTAGTTAAAGAGCGTCCATAAATAAAACTTAATTTTTTTCTTCTCTTCACAAAAAAATCTGATGTGTTACACTCACATGAGTTTCTCTACTCTTGTACAAACTATTTTTACAAACTCTTATTCTCCATCTATTTCATATTAATCGAGATAAACCTTAGCAGAAACGATCTTTTGACATGCAAAGAGAATTACATATTACATTTTGCACATAGCGACCTGTTCTAAAAATATTTGACTATCGCTTAAGGCGTACTATGTTCCTCTTGTTTTGTAATTGCAATATAGAAATACAGTAGCCTTTAAGCATATACATATCTCTTAATGGCTGGTTGCTAGGTGCAGCACCATTCCCTTTGCTACAGATTAATACTCTTTGCATATCCAAGACAAAAAAATGAATAACGAATTCCCATTTGAGAAGATAAGTATTGAAAAATCTGATGTGTTACAATCACACGACTTTCTCTACTCTTGTATAAACTTATTTTTACAAACGCTTATTCTCCATCTACTTCATTTAATCGAGATAAACATTTGCAGACTATCTTATTGCTAGTTTTCTTGTAGATGTAAGGGGAATATATATTTACAAGGGTAATATAGAAATACAGTAGCCTTTAAGCACATACATATCTCTTAATAGCCGTTGCTAGGTGCAGCACTATTCCCTTTGCCACAGATTAATACTCTTTGCATATCCAAGACAAAAAATGAATAACGAATTCTCATTTGAGAAAAAAAGTATTGAAACATTTAAAGGAATAACAAGCAATATCTCGAAAATGGATCACTCAACAACAAAAATGTATATGACATAAATTGTGTATTTTAACGCTATCTACATCTTTTGTGTAGTAAAATTTTGTCTATTTCTTATGGTTTATCAGTTTACCAAAAGTCGTTCACAATGAAGAATACTTTTGGAGACATTCCCAGAAAATTCAAGATATACATTTCATTTGTCATGAAAATATCTTAAACATATGATATTTTAATCAAAATCGTTAAAGCCATTTTTGAGAAAATTAAAACTTTCGAAAAATGTTCCACGTAAAGGGTAGTCTGGTGTGGGGGGATTTTCTTGAAAACCTTCGTGTCGCATCTCTGGAAGATACTAAACCTAAATACCAAGTTTGGTGTTTATTCGACTGTTTGTTTCTGAGTTATACTGTTCACAGACACACACACGACAGGTTTCCAAAAATGCTTTTTTTTGGATTCAAGGGGTCTCAAAGCATGTATTTCCGGTGAAATCTCGGTATCGAATTTTTGGGTGGAATACAATACTTCCCCTACTTACTATACGTAGTAGAGAAAGTAAAAATGACTACGAATAATCTCAAATTAAGCAACATGGACTTGGTTACATGCCAAATATGAGAAACAAAACACAAACTAATCGTAGGTATATCTTAAGTCAATTTGTATTACTAATAAACTCCTGCGGAAAAAAAGAAGCGCGTAAAATTCGTACTTTATAAACGCCGCATGACAGTTCAACCAGGAAACGCTTAAAGATTAAACAATGAATATTTCTGATACGACTAATCCTGCAAATTCAACATAAATTGTATGTTTTGACGAAATGTATATTCTTCGTGTAGTGAGCTTTGGTATGTCTCTTGCAGTTTACCAGTTATTAAAGAAAATAAATGAATTCATTCAGAATGAAGGAGGTTTACTGGTTATTCACGAAAAGTTCAAGATGTACATTTTAGTAGGCTTGAGGATATGATTTTGAGGCAGTATTTTTAACACTTAAATTATTTCAGTCTAATTATATAATATAAAATTCAGTAGCAGCCCGCCTTAAAGCAATATGTGCATAAATAATATATAAAATGTATGTAACAGTCATTGTATTAATGTTTATAATATTGTATACATGTATAATAACGTTATGTGAATGTATTAAGTAATTTAATAATGTTGGAGCTGTGAGAATAAATATTTTGATTAAAATATCATATATTAAATATATATATAACTAATTAAATGTGTATCTTGAATTTTCTGAGAATAGCTTAAGAAAACCTCTTCATTCGCAACGAATGTAATATAATCTTGTATAGCTGGTAAACCTTAAAGGATAGACGAAAACCTATCATACAACAAATGTAGATCCATTTAAAACACACAATTTGTTTGAAATAATTTTTTTTGGTGGTATAAGCCGTTTGGAGATACCCGGTTTTAAAGGTTCGAATTGTTCAATACTTACCATTCTTTTTAAGTCCCACCAAATTTCACTTGTTACTCACGGTTGCATGGAAATAGTATGGAATTTTAAGGCAGCGTATAGCGTCCAGTTCTCAAACATTTGACTATCGCTGTTCCCTTTGTATCTAATAACGAAATGTGTAATGTAGTCATTTCTGCAAAGGTTTATTTGGATAAAGGTTATTGGATTAAAACGTAGTATATAGGAAAATAACCTTTAGTAAGAATAAGTTGTATACCCACTAATAAAGATAGAGGGTTGAAAAATTCATGTGAATGTATCACATCAGACTTTTTTCTATTTCCTCATTATATAAAACTATGGAAAATTCCCCATTGAAGTGGACCTCGCTGGCTATGCCCAGAAAACTCAAGATACTGTTATATTCAATAACTAAATAAATAATTTAAATATCTTAATCTTAGTCCAATTCTTTCAAGCGTGTAAAACAAGAAAACATTGATTTTTTGCTCTACTTCAAATTTTATATTGTAAGATTTAGTCAAATACAATTTTTCATTGTTTTTATAAAATATTTATTATTTTGGAAAGTTACTATCACATGAAATCGAAGTTTTGCAGTGTGCATATGAAAATATATATATGGCATTTTAATAAAAATCATTTCAGCTATTTTTGAGAAAATAAATAGTAACGAAAAGTTTTACATATAAAGGGTATTATGGGAAGCTGATATTTTCTTTAAAATTTTCATGTCACATCCTTTGGAAGATACTGAACTCAAAGTTTGGTTCTATCAGACCTTTCTTTTTGAGTTATGTTGTTCAGAATCACACATGCATGCATGGAATTTTTCTAAAAAGGCGCTTTTTATTTAGGAGACATCAAACCATGTATTTTCTGAAAATCTGGATGTAGAATTTTGGATACAATAAAATTCTTCGTTTAGCTAACTAGGTATAAGCGTCTAGGTATGATCAGAGTGTTACGATTTAGACTTTAAAATTTCAGATATAAAGAAAAGAGACGAATGAGAAAGAAGCATTAGTGCATAAGAAAGAAAAATACTTGCCTATCCACATAGGAGACAAAACGAGAATAAGAGAGAAGTAAATAAACTTAAGGCAAGAAAAATGAAATAAAGGGTGGTAGTTATCACCTGTACTTTGTTACACGTCCGTATGACAGACGCCTCGTGGTAATTAAAATTCTTGCCCACGAAGATTTTTATGTGTCATTTCTGTAGGCTCTGTCTCATTGGCTGTGGGATGTTTAGCAAGGCGTGGCTGCCCTGTAAATCAATGCTCCGCATGTGGCCCATTATACACGTATAAATTTCAAGCCCCGCGTTCCTTTCGAATAAGAATAAAAAGAGGGGACAGAGAACATTCTAAAGTGTAGGTGAGAAATTTGTTGTCTCCGGGTGCCCCGCTGGGACTGCATCTCCACTGTCCTTCCATTCATGGGATGTTAGCCAGTGAACTGTCAAACACTGGAGGGTACGGATGTCTCGTGATGAAGCCACCTATCGCGGACAAATGAACCAATGATTTTTGCTGCGCATTTCAGTGTTTTAATTTTCATGTGTATATCACTGTTACTGAAATTAGAGATTTAAATAAGAAAATAGCGTAATTTAGAAGTATATATGACATAATTACTAATATTTAAAAAGTCTACTGCGTTACATTCACAGGAATTATCTACTCGCTCTACTACAAAGTATTATTACCGAAACTTATTCCTCTACCTGCTCGAGATAAACGATTATAGAAATCGATTCATTAAACATTTCGTTGTAGGTACATGAGGGATACAGGAAACTGAAGTGAATGCCAAATCTTGAAAGAATAGGTAGCTAACTATATGCTGGCTTTGAAATTCCACTCTTAGCATCACCACATAAAACAAATGAATGGCAACTTAGCAAAATTCACTCAGAACGAAGAGAACTTCACAGGTTTTTCGCAAAAAATTTAAAGATAAAAGCTTTTTCGTCTCATAAGCAGGCAGAGGGGTCTTTAGTAAGTAAACTATTAAGTTAGGAACGCACTGAGGGTTGGTGGCGAGAGAAGGTGGAAACGCTTATGAGAGCTTGCAGTGTTTTCTGTAAACAAATATAATGTACAGTTTTATTCTATTTCGATAGCAGGTGGACAAGAATTAAGTAATATTATAAGGGGGGAAGCAATGTTTGTTCAACAATTGATAGTGTGCAATAATATATATATACACACACACAGAAAGAAATCTGAGTTACATTGTCTTTTATTTTACATCGAAAGCTGTAAATTTTTAAAAACAATATCGGCTCTTATTAGCGTATGACACAGATCCTCGAAAAATTCTGATCCGGTTTAAACCAGGAGGTTGAAAGTCCACTTTCCTCATTGTTCCTTTCTATTAACGTTACATAATCCTTCAGTAAATTACAGTTGTTTAACACGAGGTTTTAAACGTTCTTTGAGCTCTAATGTTACATCGATGGTTTCGCCATTTTTGCTAGTGTTCCATGCCAAATTCCGCTATAAACGATGCTTATTGTGATGATGTCTTTTGCGTATAACTTTTCTTTACGTCAGACATACTGTCACAGTTCTCCACTGGTCTATTATACACATCGAATAAATGGAACAGTCGCAACCAAACTGAAGAGTGTCGTTACAAATCATTAACGTCATCTATACTTCGTACGTTAATGATTGCTCTGTTTACTTACTAAAACCCCTCTGCCTCTTCATAAGTAATTTCATATGTGCTTTTGATAAAATTGCGAGCGTGAAAACTTTTCTGAAAACTTTTGTGTAGCACCTTTAGAAGATGTTGAATACATAGTTTGGTATTTATCTGAAATTTGACAGACACACAGCTCACATACATACATAATATATACATTTTTCTAAAATGGTCCTTTTTGAATTCAGGGAACCTCAGAACGCAAATTTCCAATGAAATCTCGATATCAATTTTTTTTTGTGTGTGTGGAATACAATAGGTCCTTCAATCAGCTATTATAGGAAGGTGACGAAGAGAGTAAAAAGGACAATAATTTGCAAGGAAACTAAACTGTATAGTACAGCCATTATGGTAGAAGTTGCTTCTTCAACCATTAGAAAACATAAACATCACATCATAACACTTCTGATACCTTCGTCCTGTGTCGAAAATAAAGCAATATCATTGATAACATTTTATGTTGTGGATATTTTAATAAATTTTAATCCTAAAAATTGCAAGCTTTAGCAACCTCTGCATAGTTAATTTTCTATCGAATTTCAACAAATTTGAAACGCCAAGACAAATGTTCTTTAAACTCTCATATAGCAGTTAAATTCCGTATGTGCCGCAGTTCGCTTAATAATCGTAAAATTTCAGAGCGGCATCCAAATAAACTAACCATAAATTCGTGCTGATTTCAGAAATATTTAAAATGTGTCTACAACTTCTTCAGACTCTTGTGAATTGGTCGTGAGTGGCCTCATGCATACAAATGGACTAATAAGTTCAACAAGGTACGCAATGGGTATTTACGCAAACACGCCTAAAAATGGGAATATAAGACTAAATTGAGTGTAAATAATATAAAGGAAACGAATAAACAAAATATAAATAATTGGCGGAGTGCACAGCGTATGCAATTCCACAGGGATTGGAAAATAAAAATTAACTAGGAAAATATTTATTTATTAAGACAATCTGCGCCTGAATTTGCCATTTTGTGTAATTAAGAAGTTAGAAAGTTTAATTTTTGTGCATTACTTTCCTGTGATAAACCTAACACATGTGGAAAATTCTAATTTGATATGGTAATAAGTAGGCTTTGGACATGACTTTAGGTTAAGTTAACTTCTATTATATTGCTACTTTGTTTATAAGCGAGCGGAGAGGAGAGAGGCAGTGTCTCGTGTGCTACGGAGTGTGTGCTGTGCTGAGTACTGTGTACGCTATAGGTAGATATACACTACGTGATCAAAAGTATCCGGACACCTGGCTGAAAATGACGTACAAGTTCGTGGCGCCCTCCATCGGTAATGCTATAAGTCAATATGGTGTTGGCACACCCTTAGCCTTGAGACAGCGTTCACTCTCACAGACATAATTTCAATCAAGTGCTGGAAGGTTTCTTGGGGAATGGCAGCCCATTCTTCACGGAGTGCGGAACTGAGGATAGGTATCGATGTAGGTCGGTGAGGTCTGTCACGAAGTCGGCGTTCCAAAACATTCCAAAGGTGTTCTATAGGATTCAAGTCAGGACTCTGTGCAGGCCGGTCCATTACAGGGATGCTATTGTCGTGTAACCACTCCGCCACAGCCCGTGCAGTATGAACAGGTGCTCGATCGTGTTGAAAGATGCAATCGCCATCCCCGAATTGCTCTTCAACAGTGAAAAGCAAGAAGGTGCTTAAAATATCAATGTAGGTCTGCGCTGTGATCGTACCACGCAAAACAACAACAGGGTGCAAGCCCCCCTCCAGGAAAAACATGACTACACCATAACACCACCACCTCCGAATTTCACTGTTGGCACTACACACGCTGGCAGATGACGTTCATCGGGCATTCGCCATACCCACACCCTGCCATCGGATCGCCACATTGTGTATCGTGATTCGTCACTCCACACAACTTTTTGCCACTGTTCAATCGTGTAATGTTGGCTCTTTGTACCAAGCGAAGCGTCGTTTGGCATTTTCCTGCGTGATGTGTGGCTTATGAGCAGCCGCTCGACCATGGAATCCAAGGTTTCTCACCTCATGCCTAACTGTCATAGTACTTGGAGTGGATCCTAATGCAGTTTGGAATTCCTGTGTGATGGTCTGGATAGATGTCTGCCTATTACTCGTTACGACCCTCTTCAAATGTCGGCGGTCTCTGTCAGTCAACAGAAGAGGTCGGCTTGTACGCTTTTGTGCTGTACATGCCCCTTCACGTTTCTACTTCACTATCACATCAGAAACAGTGGACCTAGGGATGTTTAGGAGTGTGGAAATCTCGCGTACAGACTTCTGACACAAGTGACACCCAATCACCTGACCACGTTCGAAGTCCATGAGTTCCACGGAGCGTCCCATTCTGCTGTTTCACGATGTCTAATGACTACTGAGGTCGCGGATAATGAGCACCAGGCAGTAGGTGGCAGCACGATGTACCTAAGATGAAAAACGTATGTTTGTGCGGATGTCCGGATACTTTTGATTACATAGTGTAGGTGGGCACAGAAGTAAGTATACAATTCTGTAGTAAACTTAAGCTTTTATTACAAAGTATAAATAAGAACAAAATAATAAATCTGAACTTTGGAGATGTAATAATCAGTTTCATGTGTGATTTACATGCCTGCCTATATTTTCTGAATGAATCAAAAGCAAAACGTCTTCTCAGACTCAAAAAAATTTATATCTTGAAAAGCTACGTTCCACATCACATGATGTTACTAGTGCAAAACGAAACTGATGAACGCCACACACCTTTGAGAGACACGCATTTTCATTATTCAGAATAATGTTATTCTTAACATTAATGATATTATTATTATTATTATTATTATTATTATTATTATTAATGCCGAATATGGCACATAATTGCACATTCTGGGTTTTTGTCTGAAACACTCTTCAGTTTCTGCGATTTTAGCAGCAGAACATTTCTCTACTTCTGTAAAGTGTTGTGTCAAATTATCGACAAGTTTCAAGAACTCTGGTATTGCCACCTATGACAAATAACATTTGCGACATCACAAAGATTACCAATAACAGCTCCGCAACACCCATACTCTACAAAGACGACATGGCAAATAAAGTAGACTCACAAGGAAATTTCATAGCTGTACATTTCTCCAGGAACGTTTTAAAAGCAGAATTTTGCAGCTTATTAAATAGGATATTTGAGCTTACCATCATGTCAGGCGATCCCTATAAGCTTCGGTTTGGCTACATGAGTTCATGGTTTCTAATGTGGATAATATATCCTCGCCATTTCATTTCTAGGAAGCAACGTAATATTTTGTGATTTTTTTTTGTTAAAGATTTACAGTGTCTTGCAATAAAACCCCTTCTCTCTCCCTAGATTTCAATGTGGCATACTTTACAAAATATATTTTGCCTCTTACATCAAAATACTCACGTCCATGTTCATTTACAAGTAAGACCCTCTTCTTACTGGTTGTTTTTCGCATGTTTTGCCAGCTATCAACGGCCGGACTTCCTAACTTCAGAACAGGCTATCTTACTAATGACTTGCTTAGAGTGAATGGCTGCCAGTGCTTGGGGAGAGAGAGGTCTAAATGAAACCCTGTGTCAAAGTGCAACGAAACAGCAACCGTGTCCGAAGCCTAGTAATAACTTTCCAAGATATTAAATATTCCATAAAAACGTAATGGAAAACCTTGAATACCCCTAACATTTGAAGTAGAGCAGCAAATTAACTTTTTCTTGTTTTATAAGCTTAAAATTAGCTTTTAAATTAAACTTCTTTTTAATTCCTTTATTGTCGCTTCAATTATAAAGTGATATCGTGACTACTTTAGAATTTGAACATTATTGCAATGAAAAATACAATATTAAGTAATATTACATACAACATTAAATTCCCTATATAAGTGTGTTATGTATTACTTTCTCTACTACGTATAGTAAGTAGGGAAAGTATTGTATTCCACCCAAAAATTCGATACCGAGATTTCACCGGAAATACATGTTTTGAGACCCCCTGAATCCAAAAAAAACATTTTTGGAAACATGTCCGTGTGTGTGTGTCTGTCTGTGAACAGCATAACTCAGTAACGAACAGTCGGATAAACACCAAACTTGGTATTTGGGTTCAGTATCTTCCAAAGATGCGACACAAATGTTTTCAAGAAAATCCCCTCACCCCAAATTACCCTTTACATTTTTCGAAAATTTTAATTTTCTCAAAAATGGCTCTAAAGATTTTGATTAAAATATCATATGCTTAAGATATTTTCATGACAAATAAAATGTATATCTTGAATTTTCTGGGAATGTCTCCAAAAGTATTCTTCATTGTGAACGACTTTTGCATAATTGGTAAACCATAACAGATAGACAAAATTTTACTGCACAAAAATGTAGATCGCGTTAAAATACACAATTTATGTCATATACATTTTTGTTGTTGAGTGTACCATTTTCGAGATATTGCTTGTTATTCCCTTAAATTTTTCAATACTTATACCTTTTCTCAAATGGGAATTTGTTATTCATTTTTTGTCTTGGATATGCAAAGAGTATTAATCTGCGGGAAAGGGAATGGTGCTGCACCTAGCAACCAGCTATTTAGAGATATGTATGTGCTTAAAGGCTACTGTATTTCTATATTGCCCTTGTAAATATATATTCCCCTTACATCTACAAGAAAATTAGCAATAAGGAAGAGTCTGTAAATGTTTATCTCGATTAACATGAAGTAGATGGAGAATAAGCGTTTGTAAAAATAGTTTGTACAAGAGTAGAGAAAGTCATGTCAGTGTAACACATCAGATTTTTTTGTTAGTATAATTCCATTAAAGAGAAATTTTAAACTATAGTACCATCACTTTGATTCCGATGTTATTTAATGACATAAAAAAAACATACGTAATGCAAAAACCCTTGACATATATAACCAAATAGAGATGAAGCGGTGTGAATAATGAAGTTTCCTCACTCCTAGGCCACCATGTTAGCCTCTTTGGAAAACACACACACAGTCTGCGACTATCGAGAAAAATCATCTTCTCATTTGTTAATTATAAAATATCGGTTCACTGAATCCTAAGGCTAGCAACGTTCCCTCTTTATACAATTATTTAGCATGCCCTACTTCCGAGCATGATCACAACATAAGTGCAAAGGAAATAAAGCAAAAATTTCTTACGTGAGGGTTATTAGACGGTTCGGCATCCAGAATCTTTAGTATCGTTTTAAACTGGCTCGATTGTCTATGTTTAGGCGCTGTCCTCTGTCTGCAAGTGTTACATCATGTATGGTAATTGCTTGGAATAACATGTAACCTGATTTTGGATTTGCATGCATTCTCTGCGGAGCACAGCAACTAACCGGCTTTTGTTTCCACACGCATCCTCTGTGGAGTGCAGTTACTTACTATTTTCTACGCCATGGGAATATAAACGAAGATTTTGTAAATGCGTTATTATAGTAATTAATGAATCAAAATTAGAAGGTGTTTTATAGCCAATGTGCGTTAGAAAGAATATGGTCTTTTAATTGTAAAATAATTATCAAAATCGATTGATGGTTTTTGAGATTACCCCTACACACATATGTAGGTATATGTATTTATACATACCTACACATTTTCTCTCTTTATAATATTACTATATGTACGTAAATGTGTATAATTATATTGTCTTCTATAGTTACCTACGGTTACCTACATATATGCTGGATTAATTTCTGTTGTTATTATTAAATTCTAAAATTCTTCGTATATTAAATATTTAACACACACACACACTTAAACAATGCAAAGAGCAGGACACTAAAATGAGTACAGTATTCATTTAAATTTGAGACAGTATTTTTAACACTTAAAGGATTTCAGTCAAATTATGTAATATAAAATATTAATAACAGCCCGCCTTAAAGCAATATGTATATGTAACAATATATAAAAAGTGTATATTACAGTCATTGTATATGTATATATTATTGTATACATGTTCAATAATGTTATGTGAATGTATTACGTAACTTAATAATGTAGGAGCTGTGAGAATAATAGGTTAAAAGTTGCTAACAATGAGGTAACCTTGAGACAATAATGAATTTGAAAGTTTAATAATACTACTAGTCATTCTTGGAGCAACAATAATGTAATTATAGAGACAATTTATAAAAATAGCCAGTCAACAACCAGAAAAAGCTTAAGTTTAATAAAAGTATTCTATTGGGTTAGGAATAACCAATCAGGGACTTAAATTACAGAAATTTACAAATTTAGGCAGTTGAAATCAAGTTAGTTGCTAGTAGACTGCTCATAACTGGACGCGTTGGTTGTAGACAATGTTACTAATCAGACACGAGATGTGTCCTCGAGAAATTTAATAGGTATTTTGTGTGAGACAAAAATAGTTTACGTGTTAAAAAGTGCAAGTAATTAAATAAAAAAAATTCTCACAGCTCTCTCTATATCAGTGAGGTGTTATTTAAATCGTGTCAAACATTAATAAAAGGAGTGAAGAAAAACTTAAAATCTGTGTAAGCCTACATTCTTCAGGCGCACCGCTCCCTGCTAAGACATTTATGTCTCCAAAAATAAATACTGACGCAACCGAGGCAAATATAAATATATAATATTTAAAGAAGCAGTAAAAATTACAAAGTTAATATTTTTAAACTTGGGGCGAAGGCTACCGGAACTTTGTACCTTTGTTGTGCGGTTGCAACAACTTCAAGTGTTCGGCACCCCAACAGTTGAACTACAATACATCTTCAAACTGACTTTCCATACGTAGCAAAAGCAAACCTTCTTCAAAATTCGACTCAAAGCGTGGGACAAATAACAATACAAAACTTCTTCAAATTGGAACGAATCATGTAGGATTGAGTAAGAAAACAAACGTTCGCCTGCTGATATATGCAACCTGTAAGACATAAGAGTTACCCGATTGCTGTGTACCGTTTGGCAGATTCTTCCATCTCAAATGTAAAATACTGTCAAACTACCTCGTCATTTAACTCTGAGCTTTAGTAGTGAAAGAAACATTTTCTCAAAATATCCTGCACAAACTTGCAAAAACTATCGCTCTAGAGAATTATTACAAATCACAGAATTGTGTTACCTTTGTGTGTGTGTTGTTTGTGTTGCTTTTTAAATTTCTCTGCCTAAGATGGATTGGATTGTGAAGTGATGGGGATTCAGTACCGACCTACAAGGGGCGCCCCAGGCAGGGAGGGCAGAAGTGACGGCACAGCAGTGACAGGTTCCCTACAGTTTCTAGATTGACAAGCCCGGGCAGTCGGACAGGCAGACAGGGGACCACCCCCCACACAGGATCCAATGCCCCCAAGGGGCGGTTCTTAAACCCCGGCAACTAGGCGAAGGCCGAGGGACGGAGAAAGTTCTCAGAGAGCATCCTTTTTCTCTGCCACGCTGCACCGAAACACCATCGCCGACACTTTCCACCCTGTAAAAGATGAAACTGGGTGAAGGAAAATGATTGATGGAACGAAATGGAGAGACAGAAAGTTCGGGGAATGAAAGAAACCATTCCAGCATTCACCTGACGACCCAGAAAAAATATGATGGATCAGAGTGGGTGGTCGTCGGGGATCGAACCCGGGATCTCCCGAATGTGGGCCACAGATGGCACCGCCTGAGCCATCCCGTTCGGTCTAACTATGATAGTGGGGGATAATTGTGTTCCATCCAAAATTTCGTTATCGAGATTTTAATGGTATATGTTTTAAGGTCCTCTGAACCCACCTCCCCCAAAAGTATTTAAAAAATAATGTGTGAGCTCACGTTATGAGTAGCAATAATTAAAAGAGCCGGATAAACCTTAAACTTGGTACTTAAGGTTGTGGTGCGAGATTACTCATGAAGCTTCCTCCACCCCAAACTACACTTTACATGGAACATTTTTCGAAGTTTTTGATATTCTAAAAATGACTCCAATGATTTTGAATAAAATACCATATATTAAAGACATTTTTATGAAAAATAAATTGTATTTCCCATGTCTCTTCAATTCCTGGCTCAACGTTTTCCACCATGGTAGCAACTTCTTAATGTTTTCGTAATACCAGGCTAAAACAATCGATGGTAATAAACTTTCGTGGCTCGACTTCAATCGATCTGGCGTTTATTTGAGAATATATTCGGTCATGGAACAGGCATTCGTGTGCAGTACATTTAAGCTTGGCCTGCTCAGTCATTTTAATACTTCAACCAGCTCTTAATGAAAAACTAATTAGATAACATTACATTTATCCTAATTGTTATCGATTGCTCCCAAAATAGTATGCAATAGATAAATGTTAAGTGTGTCATAGAACCTCGGAAATAGAATTTATCCTCAATTCTGTTTTAAACCAATTACCACCCTTACATTGCAGTATGCTACTGAGAATTTCTGATCGATAAAGAAAGTTGTGTGAGTGTACCAAACCAGACTTATTTGATATATTGTAATCAAGTTACCTTTGTTTTTGTATTGTACGATGGTAGAATTATACCCAAAAAGTAGATACCGACAATTCAGTGGAAAATTTTGAGGTCCCCTAATCCATGAAAACATTTTTAGAAAAATGTCTGTGAATGTTTACGTAAACAGCATAACTGAAAAACGAAAAGTGTGTTAAATAGCACTTGGTATTTAAGTTTAGCGTCTTCCAAGCTTGTGGATTCAAGAAAATCCCCCACCCAAACTACCCTTTACATAGAAAGTGTTTCGAAAAGTTTCATGTTCTTAATAATTGCTCTTACAACTTTGATTAAAATACCATTAGCTTACGATATTTTCACGGCAAATGAAATTTATATCTTGAATTTTCTGGGAATAGCCTTTGAACTCCTCTTGATTCTGAATGGCTTTTGCATAACTGATAAACAGTAAGAGATAGCCAAAATCTGACTAAAAAAACAGTAGATCAGTTTTAAGCCTACTAGGCCATCCTGTTCCATTATGTCTACAAGGAAATTGTAATAAAACCATTTCTACAAAGCTTTATTTCGATTAACGTCAAATAGAAATTAGAGTAAGATTTTGTAAGAATAGTTTGTTGAAGAATGGGTAGACAAAGTGAATATGAATGTTGCATATAAGATTTGTTATTTAATACCTATATACGGTGCATATATTACCTGCTCTGGCTATGTGCTGGGTCAATATTTTTCTGTCATTTAGACGATGTTGGCATGTAATATCCGACGAAACCGGTTGTTAAAACGTCCGAATGTGGAAATAATGATGAGGTCCCAGTTAACAGCTTGTAGAAAAAGGGAGATAATGGGGCTTCTTGCAACGTTGCATTCGATGAATCCTCTCGATAACACACGCAAACTCTTGCACGATCTCAACCTCCTAGGGAACGTGTAGAGTGTCTGAAAAATATTATGGTTTCGCTTCATAATCAGCGCTCAACATCGTTAGAGGAAGTTCTCAAATTCCACCTAAAAGCACAATAGAAATACCATAATAAGTGAAGTCATTAAACCCAGAAAAACGTTTTCATGTTCTCCCCTCCAAAAAAAGGAAAAACTAGCAACAAAAATTAACCAATTGCTTAATAAAATATAAAAACTGCTGTAATGCATTTACAGACATTCTCTAAAGATGAGAAATGCACACACACACATGTTAATTATATTGTAGTATAGTTATTCTTCAATCCACCTTAGGTTACTCAGGAACCATTTCAATATAAGCAATTAAGTGTTTAGTTTTAAAATGCGGAAACACCATTCAAATGCGTATCCTTAATAACAATCTCTTACAATGGAAAGAAGGAAGAATAAAATAATAGCAAACTTTCAAGAATGTCGGTTAGATGGCTCGGTAATGCTTGCAAAAAATGTAAAGCTGCAGCACGGAATATTTAAAAAAAAAGGAAAAAAAAAAACCAGGAAAATAAAAATAAAATTGAAAGAAAATTTGTATTTTAAAGAGCTCTACGTTAAATCTGTGGCAAAGTTTGTCATGTAAATCATAAGAGATAGGCAAAATCATACTATATAAAAAATGTAGTTCTCCTTAAAATAAAAAATGCTAAATTACGTTTTTGTAGTACTAATCGTTTTTGAGATATTCGTTATCGTTCGTTTGAAACTTCCAATTCTTCATAATGCATTTTTTGAACAGCTAAGTCAGCATTATTTTGTTTATAGTGATGTCATGCAAAATTATATAATTTCAAAGCCCACGTGCTTTATAAAGACTTGACTATCGCCTCAGCCTCCTGGTTTACCTACCACAAGGGAATATTAATGAAACCGTTTCTGTAAACATTTGTTTTTATTTATATAAAATATATAGAAGAATACATTTTTTAAAATGTTTAGAACGGGTAAACAAGTAAAATATTCTGGATAGAGAAAGTCATTTGAAACTAACATATGAGATTTTTAATTTCTCTACCACTTACTCAAAAATTCGATACCGAGATTTCACCGGAAATACACGTTTTAAGGCTAACTGAATAGAAAAAAGTATTTTTAGAAACAGATCCGTATGTGTATATTTGTGTGTGTCTGTCTGGCTGTGAACAATGTAACTCAAAAACGAAAAGTTGGTAAACTACAAAACTTGGTATTTATGACACGAAGATTTTCAGGAAACCCCCCCTCTAGACTGTCCTTTACATGGAAGACTGTCCTTTAATTTTTTTATAAAAATGCCTCTACCGATTTTGATTAAAACACCATACGTTTGAGATATTTACATGGCAAATAAAATGTATATCTTGAATTTTCTGGGAATAGCCTGTGAAGTGTTCATTCAATGACTTTTGTATAATCGGTAAACCATAAGAAAGGGACAAAATTTTACTACACAAAAATTATAGATCTCGTTAAAGCACACAATTTATGTCAAATAAAAGGCGCTAACCATTTCCGAAATATTCGTTATTATTGATTTTAATTTTCAAATACTTATAATTCTTTTTAACTCGTAAGTCGCTATTTGTTTGCTCTTGATCATGCAAAGAACATGGGATTTTAGAGCCATCATCTGATTTTTATAAAATCTGATTATTGCTTTAGTTTCCTGTATCCTTTAGGTATGTAGCTACAACGAATGTGTAAACCTGTAATTGAAGTTTATCACGATTAACAAGAAACAGATGGAAGAATAAGGTTTTGTGAGAATAGTTTGTTGAAGTCTGAGGAGATAAAGTTTTATGAATACAGCACATCAGATTATAAAACATATTTTATAGGCTTCATAAACAATAATTCCCTTTATTTTCTTCAGGAAGAAATCTGGTGTTATTCCTTTGTGTTTCTTATAATTTTGGCTAATTATGTAAGAAAAATATAAATTATATATTTGTAATGATTGCCTTCGTAACCTGTTAGTTAGCATGGTAGTTTCAAAATCCAGATGTCCCGGTTTCGATTCCCGGCTGGAGAATGGTAATTTTTCTTTAGCAAGGGTCAGTTCCCCATCCTGCTTTGAGTCTGGGAGTGTGAGATTGTAAATCTGTATGTGAATTTAATGTTTGTAAAGAAAACCCAACTAAGCAACAGAATAGTAACGACCGAATATCATTGTTGTAATGTCAAAGGCCGCCGATATGACCATTTAATTTTATAGGACACTAAAGCACAGACACAGACAGAAGGTAAGTAGGGGTAGCTGCAAAGGTAAAACCCTCGTGTCATGGCAATAGCTGTATAAAGCAAGATACAACTGCATATTTTTATTTCACACACGTTATGTACAACAAGAATGCAGCTATATTTCCCAATGAGGAATGCAACAGCAGGTATGACGGTAATTAAACAGAGAAGCTAACGAAGACGTTGCAATATCCCATAGCTATTCTATGGATTCGTGCCTGGCAGGCGCAGAAGAATTCAGAGCTTCCACTGCGGGTGTCGAGGGTTAAGAGAATAGCATATTGTTATGCACCGGGGTGAGGCCAACAAGTTTTGTAGCTAAAATATTAAATTTATTTACCCCGGCATAAACATTGGGGGATCGTAACTACAGAGGCATGCGAGAGATACCAGGAACTTGCTGCACAAAGCTAAAGCGGACGTGAGATATTTATAAAGAATACATATAAATTCAAATTTAACTCTGATTTATTATAAAGTTACCTTGGTGCTGCTTCATAATTTCCAAAAGGTTAGACAAACACTGGGGGAGATCTCCCACGCACACACAGACCACTCACGCTACATACAACCACACACTCTGAAGATGTACACTAGACTGACTCTACTGGTCACGCCACGCTCTCAGACAAAGTGGCTCTTCCCTCAACTTGCCTTCACCCCCTTGACTAGGAATTGGAGGGAAATGTGCCGCGCCGGACAAGAATTGAACTCACAAACGAAATAATTGGTTCAATAATATCATTATACAACAATAATGTGTCCGACGCGACAATGCACACACTACGCTACAATATAGTCTTGCCAGTTAATACCTGACACGGTTCCAGTAGAGATGTGAACATTACGTTAAATGAAACGCTTGGTGCAATGCGAATTCAGGCATTCTACGATACTTTTATTGTAAAACTTAGTGCGTATTATTTTACGTTTTGAAAGCGCGCTCCTGCCTCTGAGAATATCTAAAATTAAACGGTAAAATTGTTTCCAATAATGTTATTACCTGCACAACTTTCCAAAGGTGGGAGTGGCGATAAACCAAGAGGGTTTAAATTCTCGCATTTTCTGCATTTCTATGAGGAAGTGGACAAAAGAAACTATATACTAAATTTAATTATAAACGGTAAACATTCACATGTAAAGGTAGAGTTTGCATAATGAAAACAAAACTGATCAGAAACTCTGATAATTTAATAATTGTTTCTAATTTCCAGTATATCGGTCATTAGTAATGACTTATTTATGGCATTGCATTTTTCAGTCGTCTGATTCTACTTTTCCAACCTTGTCCAACACACGGCTTGTGTGGAAGAACCATTAATTCCATTAATTGACCTAATAGTGGTTGAAACTATGAAACCAGGGACTTAAAGTACTTACAGCATTGTAAGTCGCCATTAGGGTATGTCATCTCAATACAATTTGAGATCTCCTTGTGGTTTACCGGAAAAAATGTGAATCAGCTGGAGAATTTAATGTCCTACCGGCATGTTGCCATAGTAGTGGTTAGAGCAACCGGACGGAGACCGGGAGATCCATGGTTCAAATCTCGGCGATGGCATTGCTTTTTTCAGTCATTTGATTCTACCTTTCCAACATTGTCTTTAAAAGTTGCGGCGTTATTGACAAACACGGAAGCAGCCTCCAGTCAGAGCCATCTAGCGTCATATACACCAATGCTATCATCAGATATACTGTAGCGTAGTTGTTATTGCTGGGACAGTACAAGACAGCTAAACCTAACTTTTGTAAACATTTAAAAAATTCAAAGAGGAAAACCATTTATGTCACGAGGAAATACTGTTATTGTAATTTTAATTTCCGTACATCGACACCGCGATCTCACATGCTGATAACAGGGATAATTACTGGGTATAAGGTCAATGACATCAGCAGTCAACACGCCAAGGACGTACTGATATGGCCCATACCATTCAGGAGGTACATGTAAAAAGGGCATTAGTAATACTATTTTTTTACTTTTCTACCACATCACTTATTTCAGGCGGCGCCGTGGCCGAGTGGTTAGACCCGCATGTTGGATTTGTGGTGGACAAAGCGGCGTCTGGGTGGGTTTTCTGCGGGTTCTCCGGTTTCCCCCGCCATTCATTCCACCAACTGCTCCATTATCGCCTTTCCTTTCATCCATTTCACCATCATTTCATTTCATCTACTTCCTTCCTCCCATACCAGGCATCGGGCTGATCACCCATCCTGGATATTCTGTCTCATCCATGGGTGTCTGCTCCTCGACGTGCCTCTGACCCCAGGCACCCGCTTGTAAGTCCTGGGGGGTGTAAGTCCTACATAAGAGGAGGTTAAACAGAGAAAGAAGAAGCACTTATTTCAATTAAAAATTTGATGCGGAAATTTCACCGAAAATCGTGAAAAAAAGTTCTATGTGTCTAGATGTCATACTTAGTACTTTAATATCGGTATCTTCCAAAGATGGAATACCAAGATTTTCAAGAAATTTCAACTCAATATCTTCTTTATATGAAGAATTCTTGTTTTTTTTAATTTTCTCAAAAAATGGCTAAAAGAAATTTGATTAGCTACTTATTTGCGTGGCTAGGTCATTAAATAGGGCTATATCCTGAATTTTCTGTGAATTGATTTGAACTTCTTATTTAGAATACTATAACTATTAGAATTTTATAACTATAAATTAAAGATAAAAACTTTCTATGCAAAAAGTGTAGATCTTGTTAAAATACACAATTCATGTCAAATAAAATGTATGTGGTATTACTCATTTCAGAAATATCGTTACAATTTGTTTGAATTCTCCAATACTTTTACATTTTTTGCAGTGCTCAGCTGTTTGTCGTGATATAGTGAGTGCTCAATTTCAAAGCCAGTGTATAGTAGCTGGTTTTTAAAGATTTAACTATCGCTTCATCTCCTATATCTATCGTGTACCTATAACCAGATTTGTCATAAAAGCATTTCTGCAAATGTTAATCTCGATTAATATGAAGTAGATCAGGATTAGGGGGACCTCCAGCCATTAGTGCACAGCACGGCACATAGGTTATACTAGGTCCTTTGTGCTTCTAACGTGACCCCTGGGAGGAAGGGACGAAGGAGAGATTTGAAGGGCGATCAAACCCGGACGACGAAGCTGCGCACTAACGATTCCAGAATGACATCAATCCTTCCCAGCCGGCCAGCCAAGCTACAGAGAGAAGTACAATGCAATATCCACCGTCCCGCCGCAACGCACAAATCGGCGTCGCCGGTCCAAAACCCTAAAACATATCTATGAAGATGGAATAGATGAAAGAAAATGATAGGGATAAGAAATTCATGTTCCTAGCATTCAGCTTCCGACCCGGGGTAGCCACAGAGTGGCCGGCCCGACGGTAACCGAACCCGAGACCTCTGAATGCGAGCCTCACATCGCGGAATCGCCTCCCTCGGTATTTGAAATAGACAGAAGAACAGGCTTTTATGAGAATAGTTTGTAGAGTATTCGATGAAATTTGCTTTTTGAGAAAGAGAAATTGCTAGTAAAAGGCAGGCCTGATCTTCATAGCTCGAGTGTCCAGGTGTAGGGGAATAGTCGCACAGTCGTGGAGTATCCATCAACACGTAAAAAAAGTCGTGTGACATTCACACATTGGATATTTCGTTCTGTTTTAATACTTCTAGACATTATTCCTAATTAAATTGAATTTCAAAATAAGTTCATTTGGAGATTAAACAATTTTGATGAATATAAAACGAATTTTGTGGAAACGTAAATCATCAAAATTATAATTTTAATCCCTTTATTCCCACAGTACAGTAATTGTTGAGGTTGATAGCACCGCTGCATAGAGCATGCAAAGTAAACACTGGAGGTGGATCACGTAATGTGATTTAGACGCAATATGGCGGCAGTAGGGTGGTGGATTGCTAACCGCACTCTGTCAACCCCTTCTGGTGGCCATGATGGATGTGATGGCGTGACCGACCGGGCGGGTGGTGTATGACCCACTCCCCCTCTAGTGTCGGCCATTGTCGCCTACACTCGCTAATCATCATTGGCTGCAGTTATTAATGTTGTTGTACCGTGTCACCAGAGGCGTGGCGGGCGGGCGACGTTGCGTCATTTCCGTTAGCACGGCAACGTCGCTAATTTTTGAAACAAATATCCTATATGAGGTCATTGCACTATTGAAGAATTCTTAGGTAAGTTCTTTTACAGCTATTTTAATTAGCATTCCTGGGAGTGCAACGTCTTAAGTCATAAAATTAGGTGTAGAAAAAATCTGATGTGTTACACTCACAAGACTTTCTCTACTCTTGTAGAATCTATTTTTACAAACGCCTATTCTCCATATGCTTCATGTTAATCGAGATATCGAGATGTCAATCTTATTGGTAATTTTCTTGTAGATGCAAGGGGAATATGGTAGCTTTTAAGCGATAGTCAAATATTTTAACGCTGGTTGCTATGTGACGCATTCCATTCTCTTTGCATGTCCAGGACATAAATAAAATGAATAACGCATTTGAGAAAAAGTATAAGTATTGGAAAATTTAAGGAAATAACAAGCAATATCTCGAAAACGGTTCACTCATCAAAAGAAATGCATATGACATAAGTTGTGTATTTTAACGCGATCTACATTTTTTGTGTAGTAAAATTTTGTCTATCTCTTATGGTTTACCAGTTATGCAAAAGTCGTTCACAATGAAGAATACTTTTGGAGACATTCCCAGAAAATTCGAGATATACATTTCATTTCTCATGACATTACCCTAAACATATGATATTTTCATCAAAATCGTTAGAGCCATTTTTGAGAAAATTAAAATTTTCGAAAAATCTTCCATGTAAAGGGTAGTCTGGGGTGGGGGGAGTTTCTTGAAAACCTTCGTGTCGCATCTCTGGAAGATACTGAACCTAAATACCAAGTTTGGTGCTTATCCGATTGTTCGTTTTTGAGTTATGCTGTTCACAGACACACACACACACACACACACACACACACACACACACACACACACACAGACACACAGACACACACACGGACATGTTTCCAAAAATACTTTTTTTGGATTCAGGAGGTCTCAAAATGTGTATTTCCGGTGAAATCTCTGTATCGAATTTTTGGGTGGAATGCAATACTTCCCCTACTTACTATACGTAGTAGAGAAAGTAAAAATACATTCCATTCTAGAAGCGGTGCCAATTGAGCAGAAAATCTGGCCCATTCCCTTAGATAGCAAGTGTTTTTTTTTTCTTTCTTCCGAAAGGTTTCCAAGTTTGTCTAACCAACACTAGTTGCTACCCAATCCTAATTGTCTCTTTATCCCTAGAAACGAACAAGCAGTGTAAAGCGAAGGGGGATTCAGAAACCAGCTCTCTGAATGAATAAATACTACTCTGATTCGTGTAAACAAGTAGAGATGGTTTGACCGATGTATTATGATTAGTGACTCGAGCTTATAGAGGGAGGAGTGAGTGAGTGACATGCACAACTACCATAATATTTATGTCTATCTTTATTTCTGAAATAAATATAAAAATGAGCTCTTAAGTCATTGCCATCATAGTATACTGTTTCCAAGAGAATATCATTTCGATTTACCTATTTGCTAATTTCAGATATTACTTTGCCCCATAATCATACATCTACCATAAGATTATTTATTGGTATTATTATGCCGGTCCTGTTGGCCATGTCGCTGGAGCGTTTGGCTCTGCTGCTCTGTTGTGGAGGGCCATGGATTTGATTCCCCCCTTCCCCCTGTTTATGTTCGCGTAAATATGTACAGTTAGTAAATAAAAAAATCTGATGTGTTACACTCACATGACTTTCTCTACTCTTGTAAAAACTATTTTAACAAACGCTTATTCTCCATATGCTTCATGTTAATCGAGATACCGAGATGTTCATCTTATTGCTAATTTTCTTGTAGATGCAAGGGAATTGGTAGGCTTTAAGCGATAGTCAAATATTATAAGAGCTGGTTGCTATGTGGAGTATTCCATTCTGTGTGCATTACCAGGACAAAAAAAAATGAGTAACGAATTTGAGAAAAAGTATAAGTATTGGAAAATTTAAGGAAATAACAAGCAATATCTCGAAAATGGTTTACCGAACAAAAAAAATGTATATGACATAAGTTGTGTATTTTAACGCGATCTACATTTTTTGTGTAGTAAATGTTTGTCTATCTCTTACGGTTTACCAGTTATGAAAAAGTCGTTCACAATGAAGAATACTTTTGGAGACATTCCCAGAAAATTCGAGATATGCATTTCATTTGTAATGAAAGTATCGTAAATATATGATATTTTAATCAAAATCGTTAGAGCCATTTTTGAGAAAATTAAAATTTTCGAAAAATGTTCCATGTAAAGGGTAATCTGGGGTGGGGGATTTTCTTGAAAACCTTCGTGTCGCATCTCTGGAAGATACTGAACCTAAATACCAAGTTTGGTGTTTATCCGACTGTTCGTTTCTGAGTTATGCTGTTCACAGACACACACACAGACACACACGGACATGTATCCAAAAATGCTTTTTTGGTTTCAGGGGTCCTCAAAACATATATTTCCGGTGAAATCTCGGTATTGAATTTTTGGGTGGAATACAATACTTCCCCTACTTACTATACACAGTAGAGAAAGTAAAAACCGTTTAAATAAATGAACTATTATCTATCATCAGACTAATTAACAGAATCATGATTATTAATAAATTAACGTACTCAACTAGCAAGAACATAGACAGCTCATTGGCTGTGTTAGGTTGTGTCCATCTTTTGGGAGACGTAAGCAACTGATCAAGTTTAGATTAAGTGAACTAGAATTATGCAAGAGGGGAGATAGAAACATGACGCTTGGAGAGGGGTGGAGCTGTACGTTTCAATACCATCCTAAATCTCCTCATACCTATGTGGACTACGTTTTCTCCTCCCAGGTGTACTTGCCTCTAGCCCCATCTATGATCTAATGAATTCAATTTTCGAAATTGTAGAGCAGTAATGTGAGTTTATAATTAATATTGGATTAGGATTTTAAGTCGACAATCACCTGTTGCCAAGAAATCAGAGTAGGTATATGACAAAGGAAACTATTAATACAAAAAAAAAGTTTTTTGTAGACTCTTGAAGAAATACCTAAGGAAGAAATTATTCAAGTTATTCGTATGGAGTTTAACACTCTATTGTGTGACAACTTCACCATGGCAGTGAGGTAAGGAGAAATGTAGTAAATATGGGCATGGAGAGCAGATTTACTGTACACTGGTGATGTACTCGGTTACAACATACAGAAGAAATGCTGCAAGGCTTTATTACATAAGGGTTATTGAAAGATTTTGGTATCCTAAAAGTTCACTACATACTTACATAAAAGCATCTAAGTTTTTTCTTTGGGGGAGGGGGGTAAATCCTACACACAACAGCAATACTGCACGAATGCATCAATTAAGCAAACAAGTATCGCATACAAATATCATTGCGCAGGATCCGATTCTCTTTGGTTTTGACGTGTCTTGTTTTCTCAGTCGCTAAGTCGTAACCTGTGTATGTTGCTTGGGACGAAATATCTCCAGCTTTTGTTTTATTTTTACATGCATTTTTTGTGGAGTAACAATATTTTAAACTCCATAGTATTCTCAACCGAAAGTCAAAAACATTCTTCGCTATGGTCTTTTATAACTCCAAAATGTTCATATTTTGGTGTACCACTCTTGTAAATCCTTAGGAGTGCTTTCCCCATGTCCGTCCGGAAGAACAGTGATTCTGCAATCTTTCTTTCATAAGCTTGTTACTTTCTCTACTACGTACCCAGTATGCAAAAAGGTATTAAATTCCACCCAAACATTCGATACCGAGATTTCACCGGAAATATATGTTTTGAGGCACCTGAATGAAGAAAAGAGAAGCTGGCTTCGTAGTTCTGTCGGTAGAGCACTTGCCTGTTGTGTAAGAGGTCCCGGGTTCTATTCTCAGTTAGACTGGAATTGTTTTTCTAGCTAAGATTATGCCCTTTTCTCGCTAGAGTCTGGAAATGTGAATGTGTGTGATCTAATGATTAAAACCCAAAGCGCAAGAAACCCAACGACAAGCGAATACGAGTTAGCACCATTGCCTTAAGCCCCTTGTACACGATCAAACTTTTTTTTTCATTTCAAGAGTTTACAACAAAACTTTTCAAAGATGTTTACTTTCTCTACTACGTATAGTAAGAAGAACAGTGATTCTGCAATCTTTCTTTCATAAGCTTGTTACTTTCTCTACTACGTACCCAGTATGCAAAAAGGTATTAAATTCCACCCAAAAATTCGATACCGAGATTTCACCGGAAATATATGTTTTGAGACCCCCTGAATCCAAAAAAGCATTTTTGGAAACATGTCCGGGTGTGTGTGTGTATGTGTGTGTGTGTGTGTGTGTGTGTGTGTGTGTGTGTGTGTGTCTGTCTGTGAACAGCATAACTCAGAAACGAACAGTCGGATAAACACCAAACTTGGTATTTAGGTTTAGTATCTTCCAGAGATGCGACACGAAGGTTTTCAAGAAAATCCCCTCACCTCAGATTACTCTTTACATTGAACATTTTTCGAAAATTTTAATTTTCTCAAAAATGGCTCTAACGAATTTGATTAAAATATCATATGCTTAAGATATTTTCATGACAAATGAAATGTATATCTCGAATTTTCTGAGAATGTCTCCAAAAGTATTCTTCATTGTGAACGACTTTTGCATAACAGGTAAACCATAAGAGATAGACAAAATTTTACTACACAAAAATGTAGATCGCGTTAAAATACACAAATTATGTCATATACATATGTTTTTTGTTGAGTGAATCATTTTCGAGATATTGGTTGTTATTCCCTTAAATTTTCCAATACTTATAGTTTTTCTCAAATGGAAATTCGTTATTGTTTTTTTTTTGTCCTGGTAATGCAAAGAGAATGAAATACTTCACATAGCAACCAGCTCTTAAAATATTTGACTATCGCTTAAAGCCTACCATATTCCTCTTGCATCTACAAGAAAATTAGCAATAAGATTAACATCTCGATTAACATGAAGCATATGGAGAATAAGCGTTTGTAAAAATAGTTTGTACAAGAGCAGAGAAAGTCATGTGGGTGTAACACATCAGATTTTTTCAAACTGAAACCCTTCAGCACACATTAATAAATAATTTATCACGCACAAAGCACGGTATAACAGTTTGCAATGAAATACTGTTCTTTACTAATATTATGTAGCACCTTCACATATTATATCCAATAAAATTAACTGCATTACGATTATGGAACACAATGGAAATAATAGCAACTGATAGTTTAACCACACTATATAACACTGCATTAATGTATACTTAGTTCAGAAATCTGTCTGACAATTATTTCTTCATATGCCTTCATCTGTTCATCCTGTGGTATTCCACAGAGTCCTAGACATACGCACATGACCAGCTGATGTATAACCTAATCATTTCGCATACGACATGCCATGGCCGGGTAGCCATTTTTGTTTACTTTTCGCTTTCCGCCATGTTGCAGATTTCGTGACGCACTGTAAATACTCACATTTCATTGTCATCAAATCATTGTCAAATCTTTGACCGTTTAGAGCATTGCATTATTTGCTTCCAACACTTTCAAAGACTTTAAAAGTATTGGAAGCAATTTGACAAGAAAAGTTGTGAAGTTGTGACGACTCTTGAAAAGTCTTGTAAAGTATTGAATTTGACAAAAATTTGATCGCGTACAAGGGGCTTTAGGTAATAAGTTCCAAAGGAAAGTCGCCGATAAGACCAATGTACTTAAAGGCGGGGTACAAATGGAACTAAAAAATCTGGTGTTACACTCACGTGACTTTCTCTACTCTTGTACAAACTATTTTTACGGACGCTTATTCTCCATCTACTTCATGTTAATCGAGATATCGAGATGTTAATATTATTGCTAATTTTCTTGTAGGTGCAAGGTAGGCTATGGTAGGCTTTAAGCGATAGTCAAATATTTTAAGAGCTGGTTGATATGTGGAGTATTCCATTCTCTTTGCATTACCAGGACAAAAAAAAATGAATAACGAATTTGAGAAAAAGTAAGTATTGGAAAATTTAAGGGAATAACAAGCAATATCTCGAAAATGGTTCACTCAACAAAAGAAATGCATATGACATAAATTGTGTATTTTAACGCGATCTACATGTTTTGTGTAGTAAAACTTTGTCTATCTCTTATGGTTTACCAGTTATGCAAAAGTTCTTCACAATGAAGAATACTTTTGGAGACATTCCCAGAAAATTCGAGATATACATTTTGTTTCTCATGACAATATCTTAAACATATGATATTTTAATCAAAATGGTTAGAGCCATTTTTGAGAAAATTAAAATTTTCGAAAAATCTTCCATGTAAAGGGTAATCTGGGGTGGGGAGATTTTCTTGAAAACCTTCGTGTTGCATCCTTGGAAGATACTGAACCCAAATACCAAGTTTGGTGTTTATCCGACTGTTTGTTTCTGAGTTATGTTGTTCACAGACACACAGACACACACACACAGACAGACACACAGACACACACACGGACATGTTTCCAAAAATGCTTTTTTTGGATTCAGAGAGCCTCAAAACATGTATTTCCGGTGAAATCTCGGTATCGAAATTTTGGGTGGAATACAATACTTCCCCTACTTACTATACGTAGTAGAGAAAGTAAAAAGAAAACCATTTTTAGAAAAAGGTCCGAGTGTATGTGTGTGGGTCTGGATACAGCATAATTATAACCGAAAAGTTGAATAAACACCAACCTTGGTATTTAAGCTCAGTATCTTCTAAAAATGCGACACAATGATTTTAAAGAAAATATCCCCTCCCCAAACTAGGCTTTACGTGAAGGATTTTTTGAAATATTTGATTTTATAAGAAAGGCCTTAAGAATTTTGATTAAAATGTCATATATTAAAATTATTTACATGACAAATAAAATTTATATCCTGAATATTTTGGGAATAACCTTTGAAGTTATCTTCATTCGGAAGAAACTTTGTATAATCTTGTATAACTAGTAAACTTGTATAACTAGACGAAAACGTAGTACACAAGAAATGTAGATTTCTTTAAAGCTCAGAATTTGTATCAAATAACTTTTTTATGGCATAAACCGTTTCCGAGATATTTGTTATTAAGGTTCGAATTGCTCATTACTTGGTCATTCTTTAAAGTCATTTGAACATTTAGTTGTCTCATACGATTGCATGGAAAAGTATGGAATTTTGAGGCAGTATATAGCGTCCAGTTCTTAAACATTTGACTATCGCTGTTTCCTTTGTGTCTATAACGAAATGTATAATGTAACTATTTTTGCAAAGGATTATTTGGATTAAAATGAAGTAGATAGAAAAATAATCCTTGGTAAGAATAGTTTGTATACCCGCTAATAAGCTGTAGAGGGTAGATAAGGTCATGTGAATGGAACACATTATATTTTGTTTTTATCTACTTTATGATAGCTGAGATTCACTTTGCAGAAATAGTTTCAATACGCATTTCGTTGTTGGTATAAGAGAGGTACAGCAGGCGAAGCGATAGTCAAATCTTTAATAAACGAGACAAAATGCTGGCTTTGAAATTTCACATCACGAAACTGAACTACAGTGTTGCAAAATTCAAACGAGTAACAACAGATATATCGGAAATGAATAATGCCACAAACAAGTTATTGAAAATAAACTCACCGACACAGGTGGCCTAGCTCGTTAACGAACTTGTGAGCAGGAGGTCCGCGGTTCAAATTCAGGCACGATCCCCTTCCTGACTGAGGTTTTCTCCAGTCCTCATAGCTGGCAAATGCCGGGTTTGTATCCTAAACTTAGGCCTGGAGGGTTTTCTTCCCATGTTTCCGTACCCAATTATCATTTCATAAATGTATCACCAGTGGAGCCGTTAAATGTTACAAAAAACAACAAATTGAAAATAAATTCTGTGCTTTGAGATTTACAAGTTTCGTGTAGTAAGTTTATGTCTATCTCATATGACGCCAGGTGTATAAAATTACACACATAAAAAACACCACATGGTATTCGTAAAAGATTCAATAGTTATATAGTATCTTAGACATGTGATATTTTAATCAAAATCATTAGAACCATTTTCGATAATATCAAATGTAATGAAAATCTTTTTGTTTTTGAGTTATGCTGTTGACAGACACACACACACAGGTTGTCTCTCTTGATAATATAAATGCATGAACTCAATTTTTAAGGTCTAAGTAATTAGGCTGGATGCTGTTGTCAGCGGGTGGATAAAGATTTTCATATATCTTTGGTCTTTTCTTTCACTATGATGCGTTGATTCAAGAGTTTTCTCATGTAAGGTTGACCACATTTATGACCGCCATTGTGGCACACCTGTATACGTCGGGGTGCACGGAAATCCTGTTGTCTACTATGATAGCAGTGAAGGCATTTCTGAAGTTAGTCTACAGGGGGTCTGATCGACGGGCACAGAAACTTCCCGGATTCTCCAGAGGTGGTCATTAATTCCCTAAAGGAAACAAACAATTCAACTGTTGATTTGCGGGGAAACTAACGGCCGTGTTACCGTTAGAAACAACTTGTCAGTTTTTGTCCACGATGTGAAAGCAACTTACTTACAATTCGCTAACGAGATTCTGCCTTCATGACTTTTAGAATCGCAAGGGTTTCCCTGGCTACTGTTCCAAGATTCAACAACACTCAAGGCTTTTAGCATCTGGGTTAACCAACGGAAGTCATTCTGGATGGTAGATACAGGCTGCCAGCTTTGTTAACTTTTGTATCAGCTTGTGACTTAGAAAGTTCAATTTCTTAGCAATCAGCTCAAAGTTTTAACCAGATATTTGTGATATTTCCTGTAGAAAAATCCCATATTTTCAAATCAGATCCTTGTGTTTTCCCTGAAAGAGACAGAAACAGTTCTTTGATCGTTAATAACAACGCAGAAAATAGCCTTACTGTGCTTTTTTCGAAGTTTTGTAAAAAGGTAAATACATTGTAAATAATTAGAAAGTCCATGGCATAAAAGCTCGCTGACAAAATAAGTTGATAATTGCTTTATGGTGAGAACAATGGAACTATTTTACACTAAAGATGCAGCTCACACATCCTTGACCTTATCTTGCCAAAAATTCTACAGGATGATTTATGAAGAACTAGCACATTTATTTTTTAATTGTTTCAACACGAGTTATGCTAGCGACAACTTATTATACCTGAAATGCAGAGGAATTTTGGGGGATTATTTACCTCTATAGCAAATGTTGAAAATGTCCTCCATCCTGCATAAGGCACAACTCAACACGTCGTTCCATGTAACTGGCCACTCGTTGGAGGACTCTGTTGTCAATAGCTTGAATCTCCTGTAATGTTGTGGTTCAGAAAGTCCAATGTCTGCGGACGTGTGGCATAAACCCTGTCTTTTAAGTAACCCCATAGAAAGATGTCCGGCGATGTCAAATCCGGAGATCTCGGTAGCCACAGATTCTTGGAAATTATCTGGTCGTCAAAGAAACTTGCAATTAGTGCCATGGATTCATTTGATGTATGGCATGTAGCGCCGTCCTGCTGAAAATATCCTTGACTCAGCTCTACATAGTCTAGTTGCTCAGCAAACTCCATGAAAATCCGTTGGTACGTTCAGTGTTCACATTGTTTAAAAAAAATGGTCACACTATTTTTTGTGCGGATATTGCGTACCAAACTCCGATTTTAACCGGGTGCATATGTGAGTTCACATAGCCGGATAAATGGAACCATGCTTCATCTGTGAACCAGGTGATGGACAATATGGTAAGATTTTGCACAATAAACGCCTGAAACCAACGACAATAATTCAGTCGTCTATCCTTATCTGGTTCCTGTAACTGATGGACAACCGTAATCCTATACGGCTTTAGGCCTGCACTTTTCACAGTTCTCTGACACCCTGTCTCCTACGACAAACGTCTTAATGATTTTTTGGGTGACTGATCCAGTGGTGCTCTTACGTCAACAACAACCGTGGGAAGCCTAGATGAACGAGTTTTACCTTTTTCACTCACCAGAGATCCAGTTGTTTCCAATTTGTTTACCAGTCCTAGCACTGTGTTTCGTTGGGGAGGATTCCGAGCACCAAATTCTCTATGGTATGCCCTTTGAGTAGCCGTAATTGAATTCGTAATCCAGTATTGCTTTACAAGGACTAGTCTTTCATTTAATGTGTACTCCAGTTTCACGTTGACTAGAACAAAATCTCAAAAACAGTTGCCGACAGTAAAACTAACGAACATCTGCGCATCTAGTGACAGGCAATGGAAAACTCAGAATTTTCTGCTTAATTTGGTGCTAAAATTGGGGAATTGAATAAATTTGGAACAGAATAATTAAAGAAATAAATATGTTAGTTCTTCATAAATCATCCTGTACATATCACAGCAACTTCCAACATAAAGGTGTGCACATAAAAATGTTAATATCGAATTTATTGTGACAGCTTCTTTGTCCTTTCTCTACAACATACATAGAGTAAGAAGAGGAAGTATTGTATTCCACCAAAAAATTCTATGTTGAGATTTTACTGGGAATACCTGTTTTGAGGGCGAAACAAACAAACCAACCAACAAAAACAGTTTTAGTAACACGTCCGTATATATGTGTGCGTGTGTGTCTGTGAAAAGCATAATAAAAAAACAAAAGTCCGATTTTTATTACAATACCATGGGTTTAAGATGTTTCCTTGGCACATAAATGTATATCTTGAATTTTCTGGGATCGGTCTGCGAAGCCCTCTTCATTCGGAAGGTATTATGTATAATTTTGGGAATTTTGTATAGTTTTGTCGATATTCACAAAAATCTGACGTGGGTCACATTCACAAACTTTCTCTACCCTCTATCGTTTATTAGTGGGTGTACACATTATTTTTTATGAAAGTTCATCTTTCTATCTACTTCATTTTGAACGAGATAAACCTTTACAGAAATAACTATATTACACATTTCTTTATAGATACAAAGGGAATGATATGCTGGCCTTTTAAAGTTTCCTAAGCTTGTCATGACATCGCGAGAAACAGCTGAAAATGGACAGGATTTTAAACGAATGACAAAGTGTTGAACAAATCGAATCATTAATAAAGGATATCTCGGAAATGGTTGATGCCACAAAAAAAGTTATTTGAAATAAATTGTGTTTTAAAGAGATCTAAATTGTTTGTGGTGCGTTTTCGTCTATTCCTTAACGCTTACAAGTTATATAAGATTATACAAAATTCCTTCCGAATGGAGAGAACTTTACAGGAATTCCCAGAAAATTCAAGATATAGGTACCTTTCGTTTGTCATGTAAATGTCTTTAATATATGGTATTTTAATCAACATCGTTGAGGGATCTTCTTGCAAATCTTTTTGGAAGATACTGAACCTAAATATAAAGTTTGGTGTTTATTCGATTTTGGTTTTTGAGTTATCTGTTCACACACACACACATCTTTAAAACACACAATCTATCCCAAATAATTACTTTCTTTACTACGTATAGTAAGTAGGGGAAGTATTGTATTCCGCCCAAAAATTCGATACCGAGATTTCACCGGAAATACATGTTTTGAGACCCCCTGCATGCAAAAAAAGCGTTTTGGGAAACGTGTTCGTCTCTCTCTCTCTCTCTCTCTCTCTCTCTCTGTGTCTGTGTGTTTGTGAACAGCATAACTCAGAAACGAACAGTCGGATAAACACCAAACTTAGTATTTAGGTTCAGTATCTTCCAGAGATGCGATACGAAGGTTTTCAAGAAAATTCCCCCATCCCAGATTACCCTTTACATAGAACATTTTTCGATAATTTTAATTTTCTCAAACATTGCTCTAACGATTATGATTAAAATATCATATGTTTAAGATATTTTCATGACAAATGAAATGTATATCTTGAATTTTCAGGGAATGTCTCCAAAAGTATTCATCATTGCGAGCGACGTTTGCATGGTAAACCATAAGAGATAGACAAAATTTTACTACACAAAAAATGTTGATAGCGTTAAAATACACAATTTATGTCACATATATTTTTTTTTGTTGACTGAACCATTTTCAGATATTGCTTGTTATTCCCTTAAATTTTCCAATACTTATACTTTTTCTCAAATGGGAATTCGTTAATCATTTTTTTTTGTCCTGGTAATGCAAAGAGAATGGAATACTCCTCATAGCAACCAGCTCTTAAAATATTTGACTATCGCTTAAAGCCTTGCATCTATAAGAAAATTACAAATAAGATTTACATCTCGATATCTAGATTAATATATAGTAGATGGAGAATAAGCGTTTGTAAAAATACATTGTACAAGAGTAGAGAAAGTCATGTGAGTGTAACACATCAGATTTTTTTATTGTACTATAAGCTATTTCATAGATATTCGTTATTAATGGTTCGAATTGTTCGAACGCCGTTTTTACTACATGTGGTACCACAGGAGGAAGGACCTGATTGGATGAAATTCGTCATCTCCTTCAGTTTTATTGGACGAAGGTGCTGTTACGTTGAAAACGTGGAGCGTTCTCCTATAAATACTGAAAACCATTCGTAGTCTTCTGTAAGCCGTTCGAATCATTCTTTCTCGACACCTCAGTCACGGATTTGAAGCTGCGATGACTTTTCTGACCCAACATGAAGAAGGTGAACAGTTTTGTGACACTTGTAGTACGTTTTCGTCTATCTATTTTCAACAATATAATTTGTTGACAAAAAGTATAAATTAAAGGCTAAATAATAAGTGTTATTGTAAAGCTTTGCGTTGTAATTTATTGTAATTTATTGCCTGGAAATAATGGAAGATTAAACGTGTGTTTATTTCTTGTATTGCAGATAGTTTTGAACTCGATGCACCGATATCAGCCCAGGATCCATCTCGTCAAGTGGCGGGAACACGGTGGTCCCATCACGGACCTGGAACAAGAAGAATATCGGACATACATCTTCCCCGAGTCCGTCTTCACTGCAGTTACCGCGTATCAAAATCAATTGGTGAGTGTATTTTTTTTCTGTTTTTAAAGGGGGTGATAAGATTTATACAATAGGAACTGAGTTTATTTTGAATGACGTCTGGCGGCCGCCGGATCTGCCTCGAGGCAGTTGAGCTATGCTTTGCGAATAACGTGTATTTATTGTGTTACGTTTTGTTCGAACGCATTCACAGAAATTGCCTGGTATCACCGTTCCTAACAGATCCATAATTTATAGCTGATTAGAAACGCTTATATAGACTAGATCCATGTTAAAGAAAGGAAGAAAGACATCCAAAAGCTGTAACAGAGAAAAAATTAGATGAAATAGGGGCTGTTGTAGAAAGAAGTCCAAGAAAATCTCTGCCTCTCATTAAAACATATATTTGATGACAGAATAATTGGCTGGCTCTCCAGATCTAAAGCCATGTGATTATTATCTGTGGAGAATGCTTAATTCACTGTACGAGTGTTCAATATGTACAAAACTTATCTACGTGCAGAGGAGCATCATTTCAATTAGCTTTTATAACGAAAGTTAAGCTTAACATACCTACTCTGTATTCACTCTTAGATTGATCCGCGTCAAAACAAACCCCAGGTGACCAGTGCACCGCTATAATGTATCCTTCCGCCATTCGCACTAGAAATACTGTCACACTTTCATACCATGCGGCACTTAGTGCAAAAAAGAACAGAGTCCTTATTTCGACAACGGTGACTAGCATATTCTGTTAAGGGTTAAATATGATTAGATTGATAGTTGCAACAAAACAAACGTTTGCACATGTAACAATAGTTAATTCTAAAATAAATGAGCGAAAAATAAAGTAACAGATATGCGATAACTTAATTTATTATTTCCCTGGAAGCGGCACTTTATATTAATTGTTGGCGGCTCATTTTAAAAAAAGAAATTGCGCACTGTTACGCGAATTGCATTCTTCTCAAAATCACTACATTCTTGCATCGCGTGCTTCTTCTTTTTTTTCCCCCGGGTGTAACCACTTTTGCCGTTTCAGATTTTTCTGCACAATCACTGTTTATATTTGTATTCGAAACACCGGTGAACTCAGAAGTTAATTTCGCCATTTCTTTCACGGAAAGTGTTGGATATTTCTCACATAACTTATAATAAAGATTCAACACTATTGTTTTTTCGCCACTATTCAATGGTTTGCGCGGCTAATGCTTTACGTAATTCGACGAAAACAAGAGCGAATTCACCGTCCTCCATGATACTGAACACAATTGCTGGTTGTCGTCCTCCGTGGACTAGTGGTACCATGCTAGCCTCTGGTTCCCAAGGTCGCGGGTTCAAACCCGGCGGAGGGCGATGGATTTTTTCGGGCGTAAAAATCCTTAGCATGACTTTCTTCGGAAGGGAAGTAAAGCCAGTGGTCCCGTGTGGTAGATTTACGGCACGTAAAAGAACCTCAAACTTAATAAAGAGGCCTCTGAGCAAAATTACCGGTCTTTCACGTCCAACATAGAATGGGACGCTAAGAACCATAGTAGTTAAAGAGCGTCCATAAATAAAACTCAATTTAAATTTTTTTCAACTGCTGGTTTCTGTCTGTAAACAATATTCTGCGCCTACCCGGATGTCAGGTGACTCATACGAATTGCATCATGGGACTTGTAGCTCTGTTTTACTGTAAAAATCAGCGTTAAATAAAGCCTTAGATATTTGTATAGAATATTATAGTATTTAAGGATAAATTCATTCTAAAATTCAGAGATTAGCATGGGACTACTTTTCTGGGCGCATTGCTACCGTGTTGCACCACGGTGCACTGACCACGTGGGTTTGTTTTGCCGCGATCGACCTAAGAGTGAATATAGTTTATATTGTTTCGCATCCTTAACACGATCTAGGTGAGAAATGTTGAGCCTGTCCGCCGGTACTACACGTACGGCTTCGTATTGTGGAAGTGGTCTGCCAGTCGCGTCATTCAAGAGAAACCGGTACGTTTACTGGCATAGAGAACTTTGTTATTCTTGCTATTTTTGTAGAAGCAAAAATTCTAAACTTTTGAATACAATTGTTATTGAACACTTCATTATCAAATTAAGTATGTAATGTTATCAGTAAATAAAAGTGTAGGTAATAAGAGTGAGATGGCTGTGCGAGCGTCTGTGGCGGGGAGTCACGGGTTCAAATTCGTGTACGGGTCAGTCTCACGGGATGTTTTTTATTCTTGTTTTGTGTATGTTTTCCCTTCGTAGTGTCTCTCAGCCACCACATAGGTAAATATCAGACTGATCTTGTTTTGTCTTGTTCGATACAGGTTTCTGTCATTGTTCCTGACGTTCTTCTGTCTTGGGCTGATTCTGCTACCTGTATCATTTTAAAGCCAATTCATTATGTCTGTACCCTTTACCAACGAATACAGTATATAACAGATATGGTTTCAGGCCTCACAGGAGCATATAATGTTGTGGACTGTTTCAGGTATTTTCTTGTACACTCTGCAATCTAAGTTTCCTTGAACATCTTCTTAAAGTGCTTCTTCACAGAAGCATGTTTCTGTGAGAAATGCAATAATTGTTCTCAGCTGCAGTCTGTTACATTTAAGTAAGCTTTCAGCTCTCTTATTACATGGTTTTCTAATAAATAGTTTACAATTTTTGCCTGGAGTTAAGCCAGGTTTTATGATGTTCTACTGTGGACCAGTTCTAAATAACCTCTCTTACGAAACATCGAGGTGTTACTAGACCTAGCTCTGGCTCAATAAATTGTGAAGTTGCTCCTTTTCTTTAAGTTCATTAGTTTTTCGTTTCCCTCTATGCCGATATGACCCGGCATCCAGATGGGTTGAACTTCATTCTGTTCTGCCAAGCAACTTGTGAGCATGTTTAAGCAGTTTAAAATCAGTCCTTACGTTACCTGATGACTACATAAAGGTTTAAGTGCAGCCTGGCTATCTGAGAAGATAAGGATCTGCTTACCAGTGTAAGCTCACCTTATGTTTTCATGTATGCATTGAGTAATAACATAAATTTCTGTTTCAAAAGCAGTAGCATACTCACTCAAGAGAAAAAACTTTTGGCACCTTGGTCTTAAATATCGGACTAATACCAGAATCCAACGTTCCATACAGATAACAAACGAAAGAAATAAAGTAGATGGTGCTACTAGGTGGCTAGGCTACTAAGGCTAATTTATCTAGCATATAATAATTATATGCATCACATAACTTACAGGTAACCATTGCCCAACAGTCTGCTAGTGAAGGGATGTTAAACAATCAAAATCTCATGTGAACACCTAGCAACTTTTTTTAAGAATGATAAATTCACAAATATCTGTTATAATTATGGCGTTCAAATTACAGTGATTCTTCTATCTTCGCTATATTGCTCACGAAGTACTTTTACCTAAAAGTTGTGGTAATAATCTATTTCGATGGAAAGAAAAGAAAGAGGTAGGTAGGTCCTTAGATCTTTCTTAAGCGACGATTGCTTAGAAAATACTTAAAATTCCAACATGAAATACTTCGAAAAAGGATAACGCTACGAAAAATATTGTTTGATACAAATTGTGTATTTAATTGAGCTCTACAGTTTTTCCTGCAGCAGATTTCTGTCTATTTCTCATGGTTTCTTGTTTATACAACATTC
Source organism: Deroplatys truncata (assembly GCA_030765065.1). Lineage (NCBI taxonomy): Eukaryota > Metazoa > Arthropoda > Insecta > Mantodea > Mantidae > Deroplatys > Deroplatys truncata. The sequence goes on along the minus strand of CM060982.1, from coordinate 84,741,369 downwards.
TACAAAATTAGATAAAACAAAATGGGCTTAAAGATTGTTCCCAGAAAATTCCACATATGCATTTTGTTTGTCATGAAAATTCTTAACAATCTGGTATTTTAATAAAATTCAATTGAGGCAGTTTTGAGGAAAGGAATATTTGCATGTTTGGTAGTTATCTGAGCTTTTGTTTTTGAGTTATGTTGTTCACACACACACACACACACACACACACGTACGCGGACGTTTTTCTATAAAGGTTATTTGTTTGGATTGACCTCAAAACGTGTATTTTCGGGGTATCTTGTTATAGAATATTTGGTGGAATAGTGTACTATTTCTGCCTACTAGATACGTGAGTTAGAAGGTAATAAATTGAAGGTGCAGTTGAATTCAAGGGTTCAAAATAGTCTAGACATAGAAACAAAAATTTGAGTTGCTTTGGAGAAAATTTCACCTGTGTACTCTTAATGACTCAACCACTTAGGTCAGCGATGTTGCTGCAGTTGGTATAATTCTCGTGGGATACAAAACAAGGAAGATTGTCTGAACACAGCGAAGCATGTATCCCGATCAAAGGAAACCGAAAAGTGCATTTTGTTGGTATCGAGATTTCCTTGTATTGGCTGCTGCTATCTGGCGGCAACAGGATGTACCCTGACATGCCGTTATAACTAGCGACGATTGCAGATAATGATGTGTTGAGAACGTGTCGTGAACTTTTGTTAACTTGAGGGCATTTCCTGTAGCACCCCATGACATGAATGCCTATACCGTTATGCGCAGGATTGCCAACTTTTATCAATCTCAACGTTTTCCTTGTAGAGTAGATATAGATTGAATACTGATCCATATTCTCTAATATTATAGTAATTTTTATTTATAGCAATTAGAGAAAGTGTTGATTTCACTAAAACTTCTATATGGAGATTTTCATCGGAAATGCATAGTTTGGGTTCACCTGAACCCAAAAGTAAATATTTTTAGAAAAATGTGTGTGTTAGAGACAGAGCGAACAGCATAACACAACGAAAATTAGGATAAATACGAAACTTGGTATTTTAAGTTTGCCATCCAAAGATTTTCAAGAAAATCCTCCCACCCCAAAATACGTTTTATATGGAACATTTCATTGTTCATTTTTAATTTCCAAAAATTTGATAACAATTTTGATAAAACCATCTTATATTTAATACATTTAAATAACTAATAAATGTATATCTTGATCTTTTTGTGTGAATATTCTATGAAGTTCTCTTTATTCGAAATTAATTTTGTACAGTCATGTATAACTAGTAAACCATAAACAATTGACAAAAGCTTATTGCTCAAAAAATGCAGATCTTACTACGAAAACATTTGTTGTTATTGATTTGATATTTCAAGTATAATTTTTTCGAGTCTAAATCGTCATTTAATTGTTTTTATGGTAATTAAAAGAGTATGGAATTTAAGGCCAGCAAATAGCGACCCACGTTTTAAATATATGACGATCGCTTCTACCTCGTGTGTTCCTCCTGATCTACAACGAAATAGGTAATGAAACCATTTCTGCAAACGCTTATGTCGATTAACTTGGAGTGGATAGAAAAATAACTTCTTGTGGAATAGTTTGTAGAAGAGTGGGTAGAAAAGGTGATATGAATTAAACATATTAGACTTATGGTATGTACAGGAAGTACTGAAATTTCTTCAGAATTAAGTTTTGATATTCCTGAAACCCAAAAAGTCTTTTTACATGTATTGAGATCCCACACATGAAACTATGTATGAGAGAGAGAGAGAAGAAACAGCATAATTAAAAAATCTGATGTGTTACACTCACATGACTTTCTCTACTCTTGTACAAACTATTTTTACAAACGCTTATTCTCCATCTACTTCATGTTAATCGAGATAAACATTTGCAGACTCTATCTTATTGCTAATTTTCTTGTAGATGTAAGGGGAATATATATTTACAAGGGCAATATAGAAAAACAGTAGCCTTTAAGCACATACATATCTCTTAATAACAGGTTGCTAGGTGCAGCACCATTCCCTTTCCCACAGATTAATACTCTTTGCATATCCAAGACAAAAAAATGAATAACGAATTCCCATTTGAGAAAATAAATATTGAAAAATTTAAGGGAATAACAAGCAGTATCTCGAAAATGGTTCACTCAACAAAAAAAAAATGTATATGACATAAATTGTGTATTTTAACGCGATCTACATTTTTTGTGTAGCAAAATTTTGTCTATCTCTTATGGTTTACCAGTTATGCAAAAGTCGTTCACAATAAAGAATACTTTTGGAGACATTCCCAGGAAATTCAAGATATACATTTTATTTGTCATAAAAATATCTTAAACATATGATATTTTAATCAAAATCGTTATAGCCATTTTTGAGAAAATTAAAATTTTCGAAAAATCTTCCATGTAAAGGGTACTCTGGGGTGGGGGGATTTTCTTGAAAACCTTCGTTTCGCATCCTTGGGAGATACTGAACCCAAATACCAAGTTTGGTGTTTATTCGACTGTTCGTTTCTGAGTTATGCTGTTCACATACACACACACAGACACACAGACACACACACGGACATGTTTCCAAAAATGCTTTTTTTTGGATTCAGGGGGTCTCAAAACATGTATTTCCGGTGAAATCTCGGTATCGAATTTTTGGCTGGAATACAATACTTCCCCTACTTACTATACGTAGTAGAGAAAGTAAAAACCAAAAGTAGGATAGATGAAAAATTCAAATTTGAGTGAATCATCCTTCAAGCATGCTACGTGAAGATTTCCAAGAAAATTCCATCCTTCCACTACCCTTTACATAGAGCATTTTTCCCTTTAGCCTTTAGCGATTTTCACTTACATTTTATATATTTCCGATTCTGACGTCAACGAAATGTATAATTTGTATGCTTTACTCGTAGGTAATGAAGGTGTTCATTCAGACTGAGTTCTTAATATGTTTGCATACCTGGGATTCTTAGGCAACAGGTTCCTATTACAGCGCAGCACATTAAAATACGTGCTTGGCTCAAGTTAACTTTTTCGTAAAATCCGCAGTTCTGAAGATATTCCATGTATTCTTACATTTTTCCATATAGAGGTGCGTCATCTAATGCGATGTTTTGAAGATTTGCATATCCTTTTTGCTTTCTCTATCACCTAGTATTGGATTCCGCCCAAACATTTGATGAGAGTATAAAAGGAACGGCCCCTTGTGCTTCCAACGTGACCCTTGGGAGGGAGGGATGAGGGGAGAGACCCAAAAGGCGACCAGATTCGGATGCAAACGGGTCCCTAACGTTTCCAGATAGAACGCATTCGACGCCGCCCGGTCCCTACCTACTAGCCACCAACCTCCAGGGTCCCCGGAGTGGAGTCCCACGCTGAGGAGTGGCCAAACTGAGCGGTACCGCCGACACCAGTAGAAACCGATTACAGAGAGCAAGCCATCGCGCAGCCGCAACCCGCTGAACACCGTCTCCTGGTTCATTCAACCCTGAAACAGATGACAAGGAAGATGACAGGCACAGGAAATGAGAGGAAGGAGAGCCGTGCTAGAAGATGAACCACGCCAGCATTCGCCTGCCACCCGAGGAAACCACGAAAACCAATGGGCCAGATTGGACAGTCTCCTGGGATCGATCCCGGGACCTCTCGAATGCGGGCTACAAACGTAACCGCCTGAGCCATTCCACTCGTGATAAATATCAAACTTAATATTTAAGTTCGGCAACTTCCAAAGATAATCAGCAAGATTTTTCAAGAAATCAATGCCTCATAAGGAACATTTTTCATTAGTTTTTAATTTCTCAAAACGATTTTGATATAACTACAAATCGCTTAACAATTTATATGGAAAATAAAATGTTTGTCTTGTATCTTCTGTGAATCGGCATTAAAGTACTCTTCATTCTGAATGAAATTTGAATACTGATGTATTCTTAAACCACAAGAGAATAAGCTCACTGCAGGAAAAATGTGGAGCTCATTGCACGATAATTCATCAAAACTTTATTTCGTTGAATACTGATAACGGAACAAAGGTTATACATTTCAATTGCCGTGATTATCTAAACATTACTGGTTCATTCCAATAACTCCTTCGCCGCTAAACAGACAAGCTGTAAAACATAGAATTGAAAGACTGTCGTGGGGGAGGTTAAGAAAATTAGAAATACATCTACGATATTCTGTGAATATCAGGGAATGTCAATTCCAAGGGGTAAATGAAAGGATTTACCATATTACCAATTCTAGATCATTGTACGAGGCGTGTTTTAATACTTTGGCGTTTGGTGCTGCAGCGCTGCAGTCGCGAATTTGAGCATGCACGATCCCTTCCTCCATTCATTAGAAAGCCAGACACAGCTGTGAGCGATCGTCATTTCGTGTTTTCCTGCTGTTAGAGCTTTTCGAAATGTTCAAAGCAATTGAACGACCCGCCGACTGTGAAGTCATCTCAAGATTCGTTTTTGGAATGCGAGAAATGTTATGCCAGCAAACATTCGTCGCTAATGTGTGAGGTTTTTGGGGAAACAGTCATGAGTGACAATGACAATGAGTGACATTTGGTTTGGAACAATTCGACCACCTGGACCCTTAGTGCACTCACGAACCGTCGTAAGTTGTACCCACCCCATTCTTCAGCAAATCCGGGATGCCCTCCATGTTTTATACGCTTCCGGCGTTAATGTGAAGTGTGCTTGGATACCTGGTCACGTTGGCTTGCCTGGAAATGAACTTGCTGATTCGGCAGCTAAGCCGACATCCACAGAACCCAGTGTTACAATACCTTGGGTAACGTCGGAAGACTAGGCTTGTGCGGAGAGCGGCGCTGTCGTGCTGGCGCGAGGAATGGTTAGCTCTCCGCGGAAATAAGCTTAGAGTAGTGAAGCACATTGCGACTGTATCTCGTCGTGAGGAAGTGATTTTGTTTCCGTTGCGCATTGGCCACTGCAATTTTACGCACGGTTATCCTTTTAAGGGTGACCCTGTCCTATTTGTCCGCTTTGTAGCGAAGGTCTGTCGGTTCGTTACGTGTTGCTAGACTGTATTGTTCTAGCACATCTTCGGAACACTCTGCAATTTCCGGCCAGTCTTGCAGAGTTCTTAGCGGATGATAAGCAAGTAGTTGATAGGATTTTTAATTTTGTGTCAACGGTAATTTCCAAATGAGGATTTCATCATCTCAGTAGCAGGTGTTTCATACTGTTGGGTTTAGTTTTATGTATTTATATTTATTTATGACTTGCGCTATGATTTTTATATTGATTTTTATTCTGATTTTGCTATGATTTTTACTTTCTCTACTACGTATAGTAAGTAGGGGAAGTATTGTATTCCACCCAAAAATTCGATACCAAAATTTCACCGGAAATATATGTTTTGAGACACCCTGAATCCAAAAAGAGCATTTTTGGAAACATGTCAGTATGTGTGTGTCTGTCTGTGTGTCTGTGTGTCTGTGAACAGCATAACTCAGAAACAACAGTGGGATAAACACCAAACTTAGTATTTAGGTTCAGTATCTTCCAGAGATGCGACACGAAGGTTTTCAAGAAAATCCCCCCACCCCAGACTACCCTTTACATGGAACATTTTTCGAAAATTTAAATTTTCTCAAAAACGGCTCTAACGATTTTGATTAAACTATCATATGTTTAAGATATTGTCATGACAAATAAAATGTATATCTCGAATTTTCTGGCAATGTCTCCAAAAGTGTTCTTCATTATGAACGACTTTTTCATAACTGGTAAACCATAAGAGATAGACAAACGTTTACTACACGAAAAATGTAGATCGCGTTAAAATACACAATTTATGTCATATACATTTCTTTTGTTGAGTGAACCGTTTTCGAGATATTGCTTGTTATTTCCTTAAATTTTCCAATACTTATACTTTTTCTCAAATTCGTTATTCATTTTTTTATGTCCTGGACATGCAAAGAGAATGGAATGCGCCACATAGCAACCAGCGTTAAAATATTTGACTATCGCTTAAAACTTACCATATTCCCCTTGCATCTACAAGAAAATTATCAATACGATTGACATCTCGATATCTCGATTAACATGAAGCATATGGAGAATAAGCGTTTGTAAAAATAGTTTGTACAAGAGTAGAGAAAGTCATATGAGTGTAACACATCAGATTTTTATATTAATGTTTATCTCTGGCCTTTGCCATGATCCGTTTTATAAGGGCGCTAATGACCTAGCAGTTGATCGCCCTTAAATAAATAAAAAAACCGATTTTCATCTGTTTCTTCATCTTGTAGGGGGAAAGCATTGTACAGCATTGGTAGCTGGAAAACGTTGTTCCTCTGTTTAATGCCCTCTACTGCTGTGTTCTTGTCTCCGGCTATTGCTATTTTCTCTATTCCTAATCAATTACCTATCTAACTAATTTCACGAGACTCAGGGTTTTCGCAAAATTAAAGTAAACTGCATTTCCCTTAAAAAATGTGGTTTATTATTAAATATACTTATTGGCTTTTCCCATTATAACAATTCCCACCATTATAATAAATTAGGAGCCTAATCCAACTGCACACGCTTCCCACCCCAATGCACACACGTGCATCTGTCATCCAGAGAGTATCACTGTGTCTCGACGAGATTCTATAAGAGAGTGATAATCTGGGGCTTTCTTCCCCTTTTTATACCTAAGCCTAGTGACGCTCGCCTTCGCGCCTCAAAATGTAACGACGTTCCTAATTGGTCCTCAAACCGCGTTACCTTATTATGCATGAGGATATTCTGCTCCAAAAGATTTCACATACGCGCCCCAGTGACGCGCCCGGAAGCAGATTGAATATCTCTGTCTCTTTCCTTTCTTTATCTGTCTCCTTCTATTTCTCCTTATTGCTTACAGTTCCTTGCTCATTAGCTTGGTGAAGCGTGGGCTCTACCTAGAATTATCTTTTACCTGGAATTAGCTAGCTCGCTCGTCTCTTACTTATTTAAGTTACAATCTCCTTTTGTACAATTCTTCTTTCTCTATTTAACTTCCTCTTATGTAGGACTTACAAGCGGGTGCCCGTGGAGGAGCAGACACTCATGGATCAGACAGAATATCCAGGATGGGTGATCAGCCCGATGCCTGGTATGGGAGGAAGGAACGAAGTAGTTGAAACGAAATGATGGTGAAATGGATGAAAGGAAAGGTGGAATGATGGAACAGTTGGTGGAATGAATGGCGGGGGAAACCGGAGAACCCGGAGAAAACCCGCCCAGACCGCAAATCCCACATGCGGATCCCTGGGATTGAACCCGGGCCGCCTCGGTGAGAGGCGAGCGGTCTAACCACTCGGCCACGGCCGCCTTTGTACAATTGTTGGTTGTTAAATATTCTAACATATTTCTTGGTGAATTATATTTAAATTCTTGTTTAAATTGATTTATATGTGTGTGTGTGTGTGGTATATCCCCTTTCAATCCGAAGAAATCTCTTGGTGGAAACTATTTCAAAGGCGATGATGTGCAACAAGAATTGCAGACTAAGCTTTCATTACAGGCGGCAACTTTTTTGACGACGGCATACAAAAACTGGTTTCCTGTTACGACAAATGCCTGAATAACAGCGGAGACTATGTGGAGAAGTAGTGTAAGATAATAAATGATAATAAAATATTTGGAAAATAACGTTCTATTATTTTGTTTTTAAAAAAAAGTATCGAAACCTCAAAAATACGCATTGTATCATAATGTTGTAAAGAATAGGGAGTGGTAAAAGAAACTAAGTAAACTATTATTTGAAGTTTAAAATGCCATCCATGCAATTCTGGGTAAGACAGCCATTAATATTATTTTGTTCAATAAAGCACCTATTCCATATTTTTGTGACGTTTTTGTTGTTTGCAGATCACGAAGCTGAAGATTGACAGCAACCCTTTCGCCAAGGGGTTTAGGGATTCTTCTAGACTCACAGATTTTGACAGGTAAGTGGCACAAACAGCCATTTTGTGCATGGTAAACACTTGAACATCGCCGTAGCCTTGATTCGAAAACAAACCGTGTATTTTCATTTGCGTGTGCTTGAAGCGAGTCAAGCGAGGATAACGATTACCAAAACGTTGAAAATTGTACACTTATTTAAGTTTTTATTGGATTGTTACCATAATTGGCGGTATTAAAGCATTTTGCAGTAAAATTGTGATCTTTTGTATGGTCATTACGTAAGTATTAGACATGCCGGATGCAGGATTCCAAGGCCTGGCAGCTGAAGAGGAAACACTTGCGTGGCCAACACAATTAATCTTCTCTCTTCAATACGAAACTCAATTTGTCCCTTAGCCGTTATAATTTCATTATATGTTTGACCGCTGTATTATTTCATTTAGTTTCTTTGTCTGCCACAGTTATTATCTCGGCTGAGACCTCGTTTTTTATCACTTCCTTTTGTAATACTCATTTTTCATTTCTTATATCAAAACTGGTTTTGTCATCGTTTTTAAACGTTTAATCATTGTTGTTCTTCAATAATTTTTGACCACAAACTACGTTAACCGGTTTCTAGCAGCTTGCAAACGTTTTCTCTAATAACCAAGGTCGTTAGTTGTAAGAAGCCTAGGTTTGAAAAATACCAATCATGCTGCGCCAACAAGATCAATAATTACTGTGAACATTTTTTACCCGAGACTAAATGAATAACAGTAACTGAAACATCCCTTGACAAAAACTGGCAAATAATTTGCGCAGCACATTAATTATTCTTCCTTATTTCTTTTCATATATACTCAGAACTGTAAAATAAGTGCCATCTACACGGGAAACAACAGTTGCATTGTTTAAAAGAATATTTATACACATATTCCCCAGCTGGCTTACCCGACGTTGCACTTTTAAAGTGCACTGTTGTTTGTGAAAATTGCATCACCAAGAAGGAAACGCATGAATTCAATGAATTTAATACCACAGGTTAGGCACATGACAAGTAAAAAATTATAAACTTTTCAAATCTATACATGACCTTTAAGCCCTAATATTCAGTATTTGATGTGGCCTCCATGCGCTGCAATTAGAACCGCTATACGCGTGGCATTGTATCAAAAAGGTTCTGAATAAGTTCCTGAGGGATTTCCCTCCGCGCAGTTTGTATTCGAGCCCACAAAACTGTGACACTGGTTACTGGAGGACCAACCATATCCCAGACATGTTCGATGGGTGACATGTCAGGCGAACGTGCAGGCCAGGGAAGCAATGGTACCCGTCGCTCTACGAAGAAGGCTTGTACATTCCTCGCAATATGTGGCCGGACATTGTTCTGTTGAAATGTGGCCTGTTGAGATGCCTCAAGCAGGGGGAGTACCTCTGGCTCTACAGCCACCGTTGCTGTTCAAAGTGCCCTCAAATCGTAGGAGGCGAGATCGGTTGTTGTAATCAATGGCGCCCCAAACCATCACATCTGGTGTTTGTGCTGCTCAACAATGCAGCCCTCCAGGTTACGCTCACCACGGTACCGCCGGACACGTATGCGGCCATCACTGTAGGACACGTTGAAGCGGGACTTGTCCGAAAAGACATTTTGCCACTCAGCACCCCAGTGACGGTGTTCACATGCCCATTGCAGTCGGAGGAGCTTGTGGTTTTTGGACAATGGAAGCCGACGTAATGGCAACCAGTCCAACCTGCAGCAGACGGCGACGAACCGTTGATGCAGACAGGTTCACACCTGTTGTAGTGCTCCAGCGTCTAGCCAACAGTGTGGATGAAGCTGTACGGTCCGTTATGGCCATGCGGACAAGATGACGGTCATCCCGTGCTGTGGTCATGTTCCGTGGTCCAGTATCCGCTCTTCGCTGCGTACGACCTTCATCTATCCACTGCTTCCACACACGAATCACTGTCGTAGCAGCATGCCCTGTACGAGCCTAAATCTTGCATTGTTTCCATCTTGTTTGACAGCTCTGCACTGACTACACTGGGCGCAAAACTGACCTCGACGGACCGACACGAGAGGGCTCTGCTCGGCCTACATGTACCCCATCTCTCTGCAAACCTAATCACTTAGGGCTTGCACACTCTTCTACACTTCCACCAAGTTTGGAGTTATTCGAGAAATTCTTTCTTGGTGTTGCAGTTTTCACAAACGGCAGTGTATATTATACTTAACGGAAAGAAACAAATGATTTTCAACGAGGTGCATAACTGGAGCTCGAGGGATTTATCCGGAGGGTTACAAATATACTGAGGGAATCTGTTTTGATCCCGTGGTGTATTCACTGTTTTTTTTCACGATATGAGCTAAATTGTCGCTTTTATTTATTTATTTCGTTGATGCGTTGTAATTATCGACAGGGAATAATGGAATGGATGTGCGTAGTAACGTTGTTTATATCGATGGCATTGTTTATATTGTGAATTTAAACAAAAGGATCATTTTGAAGAGCCAAAACATACGTGTGTTGTTAGTGAGGTAGTTAGTGGTTTGTTACCGAATAATCTAGAAGATTATATGAAGGAGCGTACTCTCATTTTAAAACAAAAAAATCTGATGTGTTACACTCACATGACTTTCTCTACTCTTGTACAAAGTATTTTTACAAACTCCATCTACTTCATATTAATCGAGATAAACATTTGCAGAAAAGAGAATTACATTTTACACATAGCGACCAGTTCTAAAAATATTTTACTATCGCTTAAGGCCTACTATGTTCCCCTTGTTTTGTATTTGCAAGGGCAATATAGAAATACAGTAGCCTTTAAGCATCGACATATCTCTTAATAGTTGGTTGCTATGTGCGGCACCATTCTCTTTGCCACAGATTAATACTCTTTGCATATTCAAGACAAAAAAATGAATAACGAATTCCCATTTGAGAAAATAAGTATTGAAAAATTTAAGGGAATAACAAGTAATATCTCGAAAATGGTTCACTCAACAAAAAAAATGTAGGTATATGATATAGATTTTGTATTTTAACGCAATCTACATTTTTTGTGTAGTAAACTTTAGTCTCTCTCTTATGGTTTACCAGTTATGCAAAAGTCGTTCACAATGAGGAATACTTTTAGAGTCATAAAAATATCTTAAACATATGGTATTTTAATCAAAATCGTTAGAGCCATTTTTGAGAAAATTAAAATTTCAAAAATGTTCCATGTAAAGTGTAATCTGGGGTGGGGGGATTTTCTTGAAAACCGTCGTGTCGCATCTCTGGAAGATACTGAACCCAAATACCAAGTTTGGTGTTTATCCGGCTGTTCGGTTCTGAGTTATGCTGTTCTCTCTCACACACAGACACACAGATGGACATGTTTCCAAAAATGCTTTTTTTGGATTCAGGGGGTCTCAAAACATATATTTCCGGTGAAATCTCGATATCGAATTTTTGGGTGGAATACAATACTTCCTCTACTTACTATACGTGGTAGAGAAAGTAAAAAGGTCTTTACTGAAGACTGTAGAAATATATTCCGAAAATGTCTTGTTGGTTTATTTCACGGAAATGTTCTATGATATGGGCGAATGACGATGTGTATTTGTTGATTAAGTTAATTAGTATATTATAGTGTATTTATTTCCCGTTTTTTGGTAACCTATAAACTGCAGTTAGGCTCAAAGTTCATTATGCAGTGGCCTTACATTGGATTAATGACTTCCCAAATAACTCCTAGAAATACATTATCAAATATATCCAGAACTTTGTGTTATATTGGTGATACCATCTGCTGTAGTCTCGTTCATAAGTCTTATTTCTGTGAATTACCAATTTCTCCTATACAAGATTTATAGTACAGTGACGAGTAAGCTGGTTCCGCAGTAATGTGTGATACTCCCTTTCGGGAAGTCCCGGGTTGGATTAGCATCGGCCGACCATTCTGAAGCTGGATTTTTCGTGGTTTTCCCAGGTTGGCAGGCAAATGCTAGGATGGTGCCTCTTTTACCACGAATCTCCAGCTCATCATTTCCTGTCACCATTATTTTCGTTTATCAGTTTCATTTGCACATGATTTCGGGTTGCAGGATCAGACGGCTGCGATTGTTGGAATTTGTGTTGTGTAAAGATTTCTCTCTGGCGCTTGGATGCCCGGCTAGTACCCCATCCTGGGGCTGGGGGTTCTTTTATCCCAAGATTCCCGCTCACGCCAGCGTCAGGATTGGTGTCTTTCTGGAATCGTTACGGACCCTATCCTTGCTAGCGCGCATAATCGTCCGGATCTTGTCGTCCTTCGGTCACTCTTCATCCCAGGGGTCAAGTAAGTCACAAAGGGCCTAATAGCCTATTTGCGGTGCTGAGATTCAGTAGCTGGGAGCTCCTTCCGTTTGACTAATCCTAATCCTAGTAGGTACAGTGATAACTATATTCCAATCTGGAATGACAGGAGTAAAGATGTGCAAATACAAATTAGAAATACCGACTAAATGGATAGAAAGAATGTATGAGGCATTGATAGAAGCAAGAATGCTATATGCAGTTGAAATTTGAGGGAGGGATCTGAATTAAGCAGAAAAATAGACCAGAGCTATAGAACGTTCAGTAAAGAGCTATTGGGGTTACCAAGATCAGCACCAAGGGAAGTAGCGTTAGTGGAATTAGGAGGAACAAGAAGAAAGGGAGTGACACTGGAAAGGATATTGAAATTTTGGTTTAGATGCCTGAAAAAAGATGAAGGGGGAAATTTTAAAGATATTTATGGAACAACAAAGGAGTACAAAAAATAAAAATACCTGGTGGACAGGGGTGAAAAAATTATGGAGAAGATGGGAGGTATTTGGAGAGGAGGAGAAAGAAATAGCAACGGCTTCTGGATAATAGTAAGAAACAGAGTGCAGGACATAGAAAGACAGATTTGGAGAAGCTTAGAGAATAAAAAATCACTAGTTTCTATAGATAGTAAAAAGGAAATGGGGATGAGAAGGGTATGTGGAAAAAGAAGCGTTTGCATGGATGAGAACGGGATCAATGTACCTGAGAGGGCTAAGAGGCAGAAAAAGCGGAATTTGTGAACTATGCGGAGGTAGTGAAAGCACAGATCATTATATGATAGAATGCAAAGAATTAGCAGAATAGAGACAAAACGTATGGGAGGAAAAATGGAAAAAAATGGATGGAAAAATAGTAGCAATTAAAATGTTAACAAGAAAAGAAGAAAAAACAAAAACAATATGGGGGAGTTCTTAAAGAAAGTAAAGGAGAAATTGATTAGAAAGGGTGCCAGGCAAAATGAGCAGTATAGGTAGGACATAGCTGGAACATATTCCAAACTGGATCTTACAATACTACTAAAAATGCACAGTTTAGAATTTATGTTTTCGAAGTGTGGACGTTTCTTAAGTTGGAACCTGCGCTCTTAAAGGCCTGATTCATTAATGTGTCAATATGTAACACATTGAGATAGATATATTGTTTACGTAGGAGTTACTGTTGTTGGGGTTATTTTGATGTTATCCACACAATTGGGAAACCAATTTGAGAAAGTGTTCTGTAGTTGAAGTTTGCACCACGCTTTGGGTGTTAATTTGAAGTGGATTGTTTGTTTCGCAATATGCTGCTACGTATGTAAAGCTGATTTGAAGATGTATTTTTGTTGTTATGCTCCAAGTCTAAAAAAATAATATTAACTTTGTTATTAAACTGCTTCTATAGATAGTATTTATGTTTTTGTTTGCCTCGGCTGCGTCAGTCTTACTTTAGAGACACGTTTCTCTTAATCAGGGCGTGGTGCGACAAGAATGTAGGCTTACACAGATTTTAAGTTTAAATTCACTTCTTTTTATTTATCCTTGACACAAATTAAATAGCACTACACTGATATCAACAGCTGTGAGATTCTTTAATTTAATACTTGCATTTTTATATCGCGTATACTTATTTTACGTCTCACACGAATACGTAATATTTCTTTAGAGAACGAATCTTCCATCCGGTCACTACCAAGGTCTGCAGGCAACTAAACATATTCCAAACGTATAATCTTTTAAATCTTTGTATTACAAGTCTCTGATTGGCTAATCCTAGTCCAATAGAATACCTGCATTTTATTAAAACTTTTTTTGGCTGTTGACTGGCTAATTTTAAACTGTCACAAAATTTACATTATCGTTGCTCTAATCATGACTAGTAGCATTTAAACACTCAAACTCATTATTGCCTCAAGGTTACCTCATTGTTACCTCATTGTTAGAAACGTTAAACCTATTATTCTCACAGCTCTTACATTATTAAATTACATAATGCATTCAAATAACATTATTAAACATGTTTACAATAATATAAGCATATGAAATGACTGTTACATACATTTTACAAATCATACATACATATTGCTTTAAGGCGGACTGTTATTGAATATATATTATATAATTTAATTGAAATTATTCAAGTGTTAAAATTACTGCCTCAGCATCGCTCAGAAAATCCTGGACTAACTACTAAAAAAACCTTTTTTTTTGTTTGCAAAGTTCGGCTTTATTCATCAACATAGCTGCTTTAAGAGTGATACTTCATTCCAAACTTCTCTAACGCTACGATGCCTTTCTTATAGAACGAATTGTCGAGACCTGCAAAAAACGCTTAACTTTCCAATATGAATTCATCATTTATGTAAAGCATCCTTTTGAGACTTACTAACAGTCATTACTGGGAGCCAGTTCTGAAAAATACAGTGGGTGGGGAAATAATTGGAAGCACAATCGTGCAGTTTTGTCATCGTAACCATTGACTTGTAACACGGAGCATTGCCTTGGTGAAAAAGCACTTTCTTCTTCTCCATGTGGGCGGTTTCTTGTTTATTTCTCCTTCAATCGGTCCAATAACACTGTATAATATTTTATAATGATGGTTTTCCTAGGCAGTCGATGCATATTTTGCTATGAGCATCCCAAAACACACTCTCCAGAACCTTTCCGGCCAACTGTTGTGTCTGGCCGCTTTGGACGGCTTTCACCCGCTGCTTTCCACTCAGCCGACTGCTAATTTGATTGTGGAGAGTAATGGTGGATCCATGTTTCACCCGTTGTCACATACAGAAACAAAAAATCCTGTTTCTTCCGCCTAAATAGCCCCAAAAAAACATCGTTTTTGTTCCACTGTGAGCAAACGCGGTACCTATTTGGAAAACCGTTTTCTCATGGCCAAACGTTCATGCAAAATAATGTATACACTGCCTTTTGACATCTTCAGGATGTCAGCTATCTTCTGCAACTTCATTTTACACAATTTTGAGGACCTTTTTGTTTTGTTTTCTGGTGTTGTGACCTCATTTGGACCTCTCAAGCGTTCAGCATCATCGATGTCCGTTCGGTCCCCTTTAAACTCAGCAAACCACCAACAATGGTTGTCTTAGAAGGAACAGATTCCTTATAATACTTTTCAATCCACTGCTGAGCTTGAGCGATGCTTTTTCGCATCAAAGAACAGTGTTTAATCAACAAGCGAAATTCGGTTTTGTTCATTGTTTTGAAAATGTCACAAGTAGCGTCACTCTAAAGCTTCAGTATCTCGATAAGTAATGGTGAAGTTATGACAATTTGACGCGTATCTTTTGAAGGTTAGTACTAACACGCGCAGGATGTTTGATTTGTGGCGCCATCTGTGGGTTTGTCCGAGAGTTTTATGACTGATGTGTTATCTTGAAAGGCAACATTTTTATTAAAATTGACGCATAAATCGTGAACGGATTTATTGAAATATATAACATCGTGTAAGAAGTTTGTTTAGGCATTACCTGCCTTGAAATAGAATTAGGGCGAATTTATAAGCAGCAGGCTTTAAAAATAATCGTCAAAGTAAGAAAGAAAAAAAATCTGATGTGTTACACTCACATAACTTTCTCTACTCATGTACAAACTATTTTTACAAACGCTTATTCTCCATATACTTCATGCTAAACGAGACTCTATCTTATTGCTAATTTTCTTGTAGATGTAAGGGGAATATATATTTACAAGGGCAATATAGAAATACAGTAGCCTGTAAGCACATACATATCTCTTAATAGCTGGTTGCTAGGTGCAGCACCATTCCCTTTGCCACAAATTATAACTCTTTGCATATCCAAGACAAACAAAATCTGATGTGTTACACTCACATGACTTTCTCTACTCTTGTACAATCTACTTTTACAAACGCCTATTCTCCATATGCTTCATGTTAATCGAGATATCGTGATGTCAATCTTATTGGTAATTTTCTTGTAGATGCAAGGGGAATATGGTAGGTTTTAAGCGATAGTCAAATATTTTAACGCTGGTTGCTATGTGGCGCATTCCATTCTCTTTGCATGTCCAGGACATAAAAAAATGAATAACGAATTTGAGAAAAAGTATAAGTATTGGAAAATTTAAGGAAATAACAAGCAATATCTCGAAAACGGTTCACTCAACAAAAGAAATGTATATGACATAAGTTGTGTATTTTAACGCGATCTACATTTTTTGTGTAGTAAAATTTTGTCTATGTCTTACGGTTTACCAGTTATGCAAAAGTCGTTCACAATGAAGAATACTTTTGGAGACATTCCCAGGAAATTCCAGATATACATTTTATTTGTCATGAAAATATCTTAAACATATAATATTTTAATCAAAATCGTTAGAGCCATTTTTGAGAAAATTAAAATTTTCTAAAAATCTTCCGTGTAAAGGGTAATCTGGGGTGGGGGAATTTTCTTGAAAACCTTCGTGTCGCATCCTTGGAAGATACTGAACCTAAATATACCAAGTTTGGTGTTTATCCGACTGTTCGTTTCTGAGTTATGCTGTTCACAGACAGACACACACACACAGACACACACACACGGACATGTTTCCAAAAATGCTTTTTTTGGATTCAGTGGGTCTCAAAACATATATTTCCGGTGAAATCTCGGTATCGAATTTTTGGGTGGAATACAATACTTCCCCTACTTACTATACGTAGTAGAGAATGTAATAAGGCTTTGTGTTGGAATATTTTGTTTCCCCCGTTCAGATATCTGCTCGCAGTGCAGATTTGCAGTTCTTGTCATGAGGTGCAGCAAAGATTACAGTTTATGGTGCACATCTCTGTGAAAGATGGTTACTTAACGACTGTGCGTAGGAAAATGAACCCGATAACATGGCGTTATATTCCAGCTATCACTGTGAGGCGATATACTTGCTACATCAGTGGCTAAACGTTGTTAAATAAATATTTTATTCTCGAAACTGCTGCTAGAAAAAATGTGGTTTTACGTAACCGAAAACAATCTCATGTGTTAGTCACACACCTACCCATTCTTCCAATAAACTATTCTTACAAAACCTAATTTTACGGTCTACTTCATGTTAATTAGAAGTGAAAAGGGGATCTGAGGTTCGAATCCCGCCACAACCATCCTCTGACAGAGGCTTTTACGAGGTTTACCTGTCCACGTAACCGAGGAGGATATCCTAAGCTTAGGCTGGAACGTAATCTTCCTAAATTTCCTTTCGTATCATTTTATTTCATTTATCATCAGCATCTACCGTTCTACGGTGTCATGTGCTGTAGAAATGAGCGTCACAAGCTATTAAAGAATCTGATGTATTACATTCACATGATTTTCTCCCTTCTATCGCTTATTCTTACGAAAGTTTGTTTTACTATCTACTACTTCATTTTAATCGAAGCAAAGCTTTTCGGAAATAGCTTCATTACACATTTCGTTATAGACACAAAGGGAACGCTGACTTTAAAATTCCATACTGTTTCATGGAGTCTCGAGAAACAACTGAATGTTGACATGAATAGCAATGTATTGAACAATTCGAACCATTAATAATGGATATCTTGGAAATGGCTGATGCCACAAAAACGTTATTTGAAATAAATCGTGTGTTTGAAAGAGATCTACATTTCTTGTGTAGTACGTTTTCGTCTATGTTTAAGTTCACCAGTTATACAACGTTATACAAAATTCCTTCCGAATGAAGACGATTTCAAAGGCTATTCTCATTAAATTCAAGATATGCATTTTATTTGTCATGTAAATAGCTTTATTATTTGGTATTTTAATTAAAATCGTTACAGCTATTTTTTAGAAATTAAACAATTTCGAAACAACGTTCCATGGAAAGAATAGTTTGGGGTAAGGGGATTTTCTTGAAAATCTTTGTGTCGTATCTTTGGAAGGTACTGAACTTAAATACCAAGTTGGGTGTTGATCCGTTATGGTGTTCAAAGGCACACAGACAGACTCACACGCGGACCTTTTTCTAAAGATGTATTTTTTCAGGGGGGGCCTCAAAACATGTATTTCCGGTAAAATCTTGGTATCGAAATTTTGGGTGGAATGCAATACTTTTTGAACCTATAAGACTCACGTCGGCTGAAGTATTGTCGTACTGTAGCTTAAAACAATAGGAACAGTAAGTAAAATGATAGCAGAGAAATCACAGTAAGAACAAAGATTAATTGGAACTAAAGGAACGGAAAAAATCTGATGTGTTACACTCACATGCCTTTCTCTACTCTTGTACAAACTATTTTTACAAACGCTTATTCTCCATCTACTTCATGTTAATCGAGATAAACATTTGCAGACTCTATCTTATTGCTAATTTTCTTGTAGATGTAAGGGGAATATATATTTACAAGGGCAATATAGAAATATAGTAAGCCTTTAAGCACATACATATCTCTTAATAGCTGGTTGCTAGGTGCAGCACCATTCACTTTGCCACAGATTATAACTCTTTGCATATCCAAGACAAAAAAATGAATAACGAATTCCCATTGAGAAAATAAGTATTGAAA
Source organism: Deroplatys truncata (assembly GCA_030765065.1). Taxonomy (NCBI): domain Eukaryota; kingdom Metazoa; phylum Arthropoda; class Insecta; order Mantodea; family Mantidae; genus Deroplatys; species Deroplatys truncata. Next base: position 84,722,676 of record CM060982.1, on the reverse strand, counting down.
AACTTAAGGGAATAACAAGCAATATCTTGAAAATGGTTCACTCAACAAAAAAATGTATATGACATAAATTGTGTATTTTAACTCGATCTACATTTTTTATGTAGTAAAATTTTGTCTATCTCTTATGGTTTACCAGTTATGCAAAAATAGTTCACAATGGAGAATACTTTTGGAGACATTCCCAGAAAATTCAAGATATACATTTTATTTGTCATGAAAATATCTTAAACATATGATATTTTAATCAAAATCGCTAGAGCCATTTTTGAGAAAATTAAAATTTTCGAAAAATCCTCCATGTAAATGGTACTCTGGGGTGGGGGGATTTTCTTAAAAACCTTCGTGTCGCATCTCTGGAAGATACTAAACCTAAATACCAAGTTTGGTGTTTATCCGACTGTTCGTTTCTGAGTTATGCTGTTCACAGACACACACAAACACTCACACAGACATGTTTCCAAAAAGGCTTTTTTTGGATTCAGGGCTATCTCAAAACATGTATTTCCGGTGAAATCTCGGTATCGAATTTTTGGGTGGAATACAATACTTCCCCTACTTACTATTCGTAGTAGAGAAAGTAAAAAGAAGAAAAAAAGAATCTTGTTAGCAGCTAAATTAATGGGGGGAAAATGTAAGATTCCTAATATGTCATAATAGTCTATTTTTCAGTGTTTATTGTATTTCTATATAATTTTGGAGAGGTGCACCATATTTTATACTTATTATGTGCAATATTTTAAAATTAACGTACTTGTATTTGTATAAGAAGGATGTGACACGAAGATTTTCAATAAAATCCCCTTTACGAAACTACCGTCTTCATGGAAAATGTTTGTTTTTTAAATTTTTATTTTCCCAAAAAGTCCTCTGAGGATTTTTAGTAAGATACCTATGGTTAAGATCTTTACATGACTAGTGATATGTATAGGTTGAATTTTCTACGAATATCTGCAAAACCCTCTACATTCGTTATGATTTTGTATCATTTTTGTATAATAATTATATCATTTTGTATAACTAGTAACCATAAGAGATGAAAATTGACCACAAAAAATATACGTCACTTTGAAACAAAATTTATTTCAAATAACTTTTTTTGTGGTATTCAGTCACTTCGGGTTATTGATTGTTATTGTTTTGAATTTTCCAATACTTTTTTTTCCTTTCTTTCTTTTTACTTTCTCTACTACGTATAGTAAGTAGGGGAAGTATTGTATTCCACCCAAAAATTCGATACCGAGATTTCACCGGAAATACATGTTTTCAGACCCCCTGATTCCAAAAAAACCATTTTTGGAAACATGTCCGTGTGTCAGTCTGTGTGTCTGTCTGTGAATAGCATAACTCAGAAACGAACAGTCGGATAAACACCAAACTTGAGATTTAGGTTCAGTATCTTCCAGAGATGCGACACGAAGGTTTTCAAGAAAATCCCCCCACCCCAGATTACCCTTTACATGGAACATTTTTCGAACATTTTAATTTTCTCAAAAATGGTTCTAACGATTTTGATTAAAATATCATATTACTTTCTCTACTACGTATAGTAAGTAGGGGAAGTATTGCATTCCACCCAAAAATTCGATACCGAGATTTCACCGGAAATACATGTTTTGAGACCTCCTGAATCCAAAAAAAGCATTTTTGGAAACATGTCCGTGTGTGTGTCTGTGTGTGTGTGTCTGTGTGTGTGTCTGTGTGTGTGTGTCTGTGTGTGTCTGTGTGTGTGTGTCTGTGTGTGTGTCTGTGAACAGCATAACTCAAAAACGAACAGTCGGATAAGCACCAAACTTGGTATTTAGGTTGAGTATCTTCCAGAGATGCGACACGAAGATTTTCAAGAAAATCCCCCCACCCCAGACTACCCTTTACATGGAAGATTTTTCGAAAATTTTAATTTTCTCAAAAATGGCTCTAACGATTTTGATGAAAATATCATATGTTTAAGATAATGTCATGAGAAATGAAATGTATATCTCGAATTTTCTGGGAATGTCTCCAAAAGTATTCTTCATTGTGAACGACTTTTGCATAACTGGTAAACCATAAGAGATAGACAAAATTTTACTACACAAAAAATGTAGATCGCGTTAAAATACACAACTTATGTCATATACATTTCTTTTGTTGAGTGAACCGTTTTCGAGATATTGCTTGTTATTTCCTTAAATTTTACAATACTTATACTTTTTCTCACATTCGTTATTCATTCTTTTTATGTCCTGGACATGCAAAGAGAATGGAATGCGCCACATAGCAACCAGCGTTAAAATATTTGACTATCGCTTAAAACCTACCATATTCCCCTTGCATCTACAAGAAAATTACCAATAAGATTGACATCTCGATATCTCGATTAACATGAACCATATGGAGAATAAGCGTTTGTAAAATTAGATTGTACAAGAGTAGAGAAAGTCATGTGAGTGTAACACATCAGATTTTTTTTAAGATATTTTCATGGCAAATAAAATGTATATCTTGAATTTTCAGGGAATTTTTCCAAAAGTATTCTTCATTGTGAACGACTTTTGTATAACTGGTAACCCATAAGAGATACACACAAATTTACTGCACAAAAAATGTAGATCGCGTTAAAATACACAATTTATGTCATATACATTTTTTGTTGTTGAGTGAACCATTTTCGAGATATTGCTTTTTATTCCCTTAAATTTTTCAATACTTATTTTCTGAAATGGGAATTCGTTATTCATTTTTTCGTCTTGGATATACAAAGAGTTATAATCTGCGGCAAAGAGAATGGTGCTGCACCTAGCAACCAGCTATTAAGATATATGTCGAAGCTTAAAGGCTACTGTATTTCTACATTGCCCTTGCAAATACAAAACAAGGGGAACATGGTAGGCCTTAAGCGATAGTCAAATATTTTTTAGAACTGGTCGCTATGTGTAAAATGTAATTCTCTTTGCATGTCAAAAGATCGTTTCTGCAAATGTTTATCTCGATTAATATGAAATAGATGGAGAATAAGATTTTGTAAAAATAGTAAGTACAAGAGTAGAGAAAGTCATGTGAGTGTAACACATCAGATTTTTTTATCTTGAACCAAATACATTTGCTCTATTAAGTGCATGCAGGTTTTGTTTCGAAAACACCGCACTAAAAATTAAAATTATGTGCAATATTCCAAAAATTATAAAATGTAAAATATTGAAAATCATAAAGCACAAACTATATTGCCGTTAGTCTTTGTACACATCAAGAATGATAATTTTGATTGATTTTGGTTGCTAGAATTTTTTAAAATTGTGTAGAAATGTCTCTTGTGACTGCGAACAACTTGCTTAAGGGTTGCCTGTGTCGCCTTTAGTCTTGATATTTGTTTTATAGACGTTGCATAACACCAGTAACCTATGTGGAATAAGAGGAAAAACTATGAAAGTGTCTAAGCTTTTTTTCTCTTCTTTCTATCATTATTTATCATTTTAGATGAGCTTTTTGATTGTGGTGGAAATTAGGTTAATGTTTCATGGCTTTAATGACATGACCATCGATTCTATTGTTCACAAAAACAATAACATATGCATGTCTGGATGTTGATAACGATAAAGTATACAACAACAGAATCGAGTAGAAAAAAATACGATACATTTAAATTTGCTGACTAATTCGGGAAAACACTCAGGGAATCCAAAAACATTCTACATGAAATACTTGAAAGTCATATTTCTATAGCGTTTATAATTATTTTACTGGCTGTTTTATATTTATTACATAAATACAAAGAATAGCAGATTCTAACAGCCAAAATCGACGGAGAGAAAGTTTTTATTTTTAATATGCAGAAAAAGAAACAAAAGTATACTACAGTATACACGTTTGTGTGTTTTTAATTGGTTTTATAATTTTTGAAAATTATATTGAGATTTTAACTCTTTCCCATGTGTTGTTTACACTGATATAGGATTTAAACAGACGGAAAAATAAATTTGTGGAGCCATAAAAACTCAGACGTTAATGAGGAATTCCAGGAAAAGGCGGTGTGTTTTTTGTTGTTTCGTATTGTTTTACTTTCTCTATTGCGTATAGTAAGTAGGGAAATTACCTGTTGTATTTCATCCAAAAATTTGATATCGAGATTTTTACTGGAAATAGGTATATGTTTTGAGTTCTCCTGAATAAAAAAATTAGAAAAGATCCGTATGTGTGTTGGTCTGCGAACAGCATAACTCAAAAACAAAAAGTGGGAAAAATACCAAAATTGGTATTTATACCTTTTTCACTATAAGCTGAAAGGAGAAGTAAACAAAACTTAAATGTATCACTCCGCCGAGCACATGGCAGCACCACGTGGAGGATGACGGGAAGTAAGTACGCGTGAGAGGAAATTGCTTCATACAGATTGCGAATACAGTATATTGCACAGCCTTGGGAATCATTAGCTTTTAAACATTGTATGTCTTATTCCTATACATCCTAAACTTCTAACACATAATATTAAGAGTAGACAAATAAAAGTTGTACCTGAACAGTTCCGCATCTGTGATTAAAGATACTGGATTAAACTGTTCTTAACTTCAGGCTTTAGAAATCATTCATTTAATGACTAATATCAGTATAACACCTTTGCTTTAACCTTTTATGAGTCAACAAGTTAAATAACGATTAGCACTATAGGTTAAAACACAACAGAAAACAAACGCGACCCAAGCTATCCGAGTTAAACCTTCACTAACAAAGGAGTTCAATTATTGCTAAACAATGGCTAACTATATTCATTGTTGATTAAAGGTGGGCACTTTTCACAGAATTTGTTAAAAGCATTTAACACAACTGTCTTCTTTCCATTACCCGCGTTTATGTTTTCCACAATGACAGAATTCAGAAGATTTTCAGGCAGAAACCGAAAACGAACTGCAGCGCCTGCACATGACCTCTTAAACCCTCTGCTGTAACGGTTCATTCAGTTATAGGTGAATCTGAACAAACACATTTAGTTTCATAAATTGAACTGTTACAATAATGAGTTTTTTAAATTTCTCTGCACGAGAATAAGCACAAAATGTTATGATCTAAACCGAACTATTTTTTGTAGAGGAAGAGACGACATGCTTAGCGGGGAGGGTGTAGTCCACTGAGGTGCTGTCTTGTCACTGGTTTTGTTCACTGCTCATTTCAGCTTATAGTGAAAAAGGTATAGGTTCGGTACCGTTCAAAGATGCGACACAAACCTACCCCACCCCAGACTATCCTTTACATGGAAGATTTTTCGAAATTTTTGATTTCCTAAAAAATCGCTGTAACGGTTTTGATTAAAATACCATATATTTACATTGCGATTAAAGTTACATTACAAATAAAATGTATATCTTGAATTTTCTGGGAATAGCCTGAAAAGTGCACTTCATTTGGAAGAAATTTTTTGTATAATCTTGTATAACTGGTAAACATTAAGCGATCGAACGAAAATTTACCACAGAAAAACTGTAAATCTCTTTGAAACACACCATTTATTTCAAATAAACTTTTGTGTGGTATAAGCCATTTGTGAGATATCAGTCATTAAAGGTTCGAATTGTTCATTTCTTGATCATTCTCTTAAAGTCCTGTCCACGCTCAGTTGTTTCTGGCGATTGCATGGAAACAGTATGGGATTTTAAGGCCAGCGCATAACGTCCAGTATTTAAACATTTGACTATCGCTGTTCCCTTTGTATCTATAACGAAATGTATAATGTAGCTATTTCTGCAAAGGTTTATTTGGATTAAAATGTAGTAGACAGAAAAATAAACTTTAATAAGAATAGTTTGTATACTCACTAATAAATGATAGAGGGTAGAAAAGTCATGTGAATGTATCTCATAAGATTTTTTTAATTAAAGGTTTATTTTCGGTCGTTTGCGTTTTGACTACGTGGTCTTATCACGACCTGTTATCATAAAATACATTATGAACATCAATTTACAATTGCACAAACATGGAATTAGGTTAACATTTACAATAAATCAGAGAGCTTTGTATCCACCAGAAACTGTAGTGTCTTCTTGAGGATGTTGGGTCCGTTAACTGCATTGGGAAGATTGGAAATGCCTGTTTGTTGTCTACATCTGCTGTACTGTGGACAGTCTATAAGAATGTGCTGAAGGTTAGAGGAATATTACAGCTGGTACAGTTTGGATGTTGTCCTTAGTGAGAAGATAACAGTGCGTTAGTCTGGAGTGCCCAATTTGGGTGATGATAACTTGATCTCTTCCTTTGGGAGTCGGGAATACAGAAAAGGATTTGCGCAGCCTGAGCGAGTTTCATGAAGTTTGATGCTGATTGATGACCATTTTAATTTCCATTTTTGCATGTGCATGTGTTTAATGAATTTGGTATGTCTTGGTGTGGAGAGGCAATCGATGAATCACTGACGGGATGTTTTTCGTTGCTTCTTCTGCATTCATCTGCTGTTTCGTTACCTTTTATGCCAATGTCAGACAGAGGGAGAGAGAGAGAGATAGAGTCCATACAAAGGACAGATACCTTTTTATAGTTGTTATTTATATTGTAACTTAATCATATTTCATGGATCAGTAGGTACGTGGTTTGATTCAGAGATTTGGATGTCAAGTGGTACACCTAAGGAATCGGTGAAGATTGGTGTAGTGGTTGAATGACTTATATATAGAAGGGCTTGAATGCTTTACAGAGAAAATCGTACTGAAATGTGGCAAGCATTATCGGACCAGTATATACTATGGCGCACCTTTTCCTTCTTTGGATGCTGATCTATCAGTGAAAATTTTCAGAGAGAGTTATATTTGCCCAGTAAAGAACTGAACATTTGCTTGAGGATACATGAAGGTGTTTGAAATTTCAAGTGACATGATAGTTGGGTATCAATTGGTGGACTTACAATAGGGTGTGATGCTACCAATATAGCTGGGATAGATCAAGGGGATTTTAAAATAGATTTCTTTCAAGTATTAGAAAATTCTTACTTAAAACGGACTGCTATGTGGCTCTATTTGTGTTCGGTAAGGTTTGTGGAGTGGAAAGACAGCTGTACATTTTATGAGATGGATGTGAGGCAATCTTTATGGCATATGTTGCGCTTAATATTTTTCTACGAATACTTAAAGCCGGTTCATATCTTTTGTTTCGAGACTTGAGACTGGACTCATAACCAAAACCCTAGTGCCAGCCTAAGGGCAGTAGGCTGAATGGAGTCAAGGATTGTGAGAGTTGAATGTTTTTCGGAGACATATAAAATTGCTCCATAGTCTAGTTTGGATCTAATGAGAGCCTTATAGGTTAGAAGCGTGAATACGTCAGCACTCCAATTTTTTTCGGCGAGAGTCTTGGGAATGTTGAGTCGCTTTGTACAAGCTTCTTTTAAGGATTTAACATGAGGGTTCCATGAAAGTTTATAGTTGAACAAAACATCCATGGTCTTTTAGTTATATCCACATCGAGTTTCTCTTCATCAAGATGCAGTTCAATGTCCTGCTCAGGAAGCTGTTTTCTTGTGAAGGTGATACATTTCATTTTACTGCTAGAGAATTTAAAACCAGTACTAGACTAACATTATTAGATATCATCTAAAGTTGACAAGTATTTTTTAGTGGTAGCTATGCTTTTGCCTTGTAAGAAAATTTTAAGCTCGTCAGAATAAAGGCGTGCCTTAACTACTGTGATACATCATTTACAGCTACGAGGAAAATAGTCGCACTAATCACTGATCCCTGAGGAACACCACTTTCTGTTTTGTTTTCTTTGGAGAATGTGTCGTTGGCTTTCAACCTGATATTGCGGTTATGAAGAAAGTTGTAAATCAATGCCACCATTCGTCCTCTGATGTTGAAGTCCAAACGTTCCTAATAACTTGAGGCTTCCATACCATGTCATATGCTTTTTAGGTCTAAATTTATCATAGAGAGATGCTCTTATTTTGAGAAGACATTTAGCAAAAACTTTGATAATTCTCGACTGTTTTTCTTTCGTTAGATCAAAATGTTTTTAACCGCAATTTCAGGTATCATACTACAAAATTTTCTCTATTAAGTGAATGTAAAAATCATCTTGTAAATACCACACACAAGACATTAGAAAAATCTGTACAATCTTGATATAATTATACAACTAATAAAATGGAAACTCTTTCTGCTTATTAAAATGAGAATTTTCTATCCGTTAATTTGGCTGCAAGGAATTGCTTGATGCAGTCGAAAATCTGAAAATCAATTATTTATAAACATTTATTGCTATGTTACTGTCTATGTAATGTCAATCAAATAAGCATCTATCTAGTTACATATCAACAAAGCAATGGTCCTGTGGACCGACAAATCTGATTGTTTTTTTCGAGTTTTCCTTTAATAGCCAAGGTAAATACCGCATTGGATATTTAATACCAAGGCCCAAAGTTCCACCTTGCATATAAAACAATCTTAGAAATAAAAGTGAACGGTAATAGCGAATGCTCTGTCATCTATCCACAGAAAATGAAAGCAGGTAGCCTGGACGGCACCCTGATGTCACCCTAGCACTAAGGTCCATGCGGACAGCTGCCGTTACGTATAGAAGCATAGGTGCAGTTGCCTAGAACTAAGGCCTATGTGAACATATGATGAGGCAAGATGGTATGGTAGAGGAATGAGACCATGCTAACTGTCGACCACGCACCGAGCCACGAGTATTTCGTAACAGATCCGTCGCGATATGACCACATAGTTAAAGCGACGTAAAATAAATAAGGGAAAAAAAGAAACATAGAAATGATTCCAATTAGGTAACGAATACAGAACTTTATGTTTGGCATCGTCCAAGGGTGCGACAGGAAGATTCTCAGGCAATCCCCTTCCCCATACTATTTTTTTCGTTTCGCTTATTCTCTCAAAAATACCTATAACGATTAGGAATAACAAGCAAACCGTAAGGGAGAGACAAAAATGTACTTAAATACATTCCTTTTCTTATTTTATTTCGGAATATTTCGTGTTCTAGGTCCATCAGCCGATGGAAGATGCTTGAAAATTACCAATTTTGTTTTCTTTTGCTTCGCAAGAAATCGTCACAACGACTTCGGATTTTATTCTTGCATTCCGATTAACATCTAAACCTTGTTTCTGTATGTTGTATGTAGCACTAAGGATTAAAAACGGAGGAGGATTTCAGCACTGCGGCCAAAGCCAGGTGCATTGGGATGAGCGAGGGAATACGGAGGGCGGACAGATCTGTTGGCGGGGTGACCAACGTTTCCAGATTGTACCGCCGTTTATTCTATGTTTCCCACTGTCCTCAGGGACAGGTTCGAGAAGGAGGTCAAATTTAAGGGAAGAAACAACTTTTTCCTCAAAATACATCCTCCCGCATACGCTGCACACCACCCGCCTAAATTTGCTATGCTGCAAGATGAAGGGAAACAAAATGGGAGGAAATGAGGGAGAGGAAAATTCTTGGTGGCAAATGATCCATCTCAGTATTCGCCTAACCAACTGAACTATTAAAAAAGACCAAGATCAGGGCGGACGCTCTTTAACTACTATGGTCCTTAGCGTCCCATTGTATATTGGGAAAGATAGGTGATTTGGCTCAGAGGCCTCTTTATTAGGCTTGAGGTTCTTTTACGTGTCGTAAATCTACGACACGGGACCACCGGCTTTACTTCCCTTCCGAAGGAAGCCGTGCTAAGGAGTTTTACGCCCGAAAAAATCCATCGCCTTCCGCCGGGTTTGAACCTGCGACCTTGGGAACTAGAGGCTAGCACGGTACCACTAGTCCACGGAGAACGACTTGTCGTCTCGCGCAAATCGAACCCGAGAACTTCCCGAATGCGATCCATAGGACGCAACTACCTGCCCCTTCCCGTTGGTTAATCTTGTATGTATTTAAGCACTTGCTTAGTTTGAAATCGTTTCTATACCAAAAAGTGTCGCGGATAGAAGATATGCGAATATATTTGTGTATATCATATCAAATTTCACCTAGTTTACTTAGGCGGCTGGAAGCTTGTGCTTGCTTCTGATGAAACTGTGATATTCTGTTTTTGTTTCGAATGCAATACTTCGCTCACCTTAAACGGGGAGTTAACTCAACAGAGCAGCTGCTGAATGAATATTTGCAATTATATCTGCTAGGTATTCGAAGCACGTCACCCGTGGAATTAGCTAAGGATGTTTAAACCTTAATCAAATCTCTTTCGAGTTGCCTGTCAAAATCTATTAGGCAACCGGGATGTCTTGAAATACCTTGGTAATTGAATTGGCGTTAAAATGACCTATGGCTCTCACATACATTAGCAGTTTAAATTGATATATCTATTAGGTATGGTGAGTGTATGTACCAGGTCGCCATGGTGATACGTGACCTTGCATCCCAGAATAAACACGTCTCGCCTCTTGTATTTACATTTTGACGTACATTACTTGCAAGAGATCGTCTTTATTGCATAGTACGTGTTTTTGTAGCATACGAGATGTTATATTCCTTTTGAAAATTATTCTTTGTTTTCTTTTGGATTTATAACCTTTATTTCTGTCATACTACTAGGATCGAGCATAACGCAAGCTTGGTATAAGCATAATTTTTAATTTCTAATTACTTTCTTAAGCAGGGGAAGTATTGTATTCCACCCAAAAATTCGATACCGAGATTTCACGGAAATATATGTTTTGAGAACCCCTGAATCAAAAAAACAGCATTTTTGAAACATGTCCGTGTGTGTGTCTGTGTCTGTGAACAGCATAACTCAGAAACGAACAGTCGGATAAACACCAAACTTGGTATTTAGGTTCAGTATCTTCCAGAGATGCGACACGAAGGTTTTCAAGAAAATCCCCCCACCCCAGATTACCCTTTACATGGAACATTTTACTTTTCTCAAAAATGGCTCTAACTATTTTGAATAAAATATCATATGTTTAAGATATTTTCATGACAAATGCAATGTATATCTCGAATTTTCTGGGAATGTCTCCAAAAGTATTCTTCATTGTGAACGACTTTTGCATAACTGGTAAACCATCAGAGATAGACAAAATTTTACTACACAAAAAATGTAGATCGCGTTAAAATACACAATTTATGTCATATACATTTTTTTTGGGTGAACCATTTTCGAGATATTGCTTGTTATTCCCTTAAATTTTCCAATACTTATACTTTTTCTCAAATTCGTTTATCATTTTTTTTTGTCCTGGTAATGCAAAGAGAATGGTATACTCCACATAGCAACCAGCTCTTAAAATATTTGACTATCGCTTAAAGCCTACCAATTCCCCTTGCATCTACAAGAAAATTACCAATAAGATTGACATCTCGATATCTCGATTAACATGAAGCATATGGAGAATAAGCGTTTGTAAAAATAGTTTATACAAGAGTAGAGAAAGTCATGTGGATGTAACATGTAGAGAAGGTATTGCATTCTACCAAAAAATTCGATAACGAGATTCCACCGGAAATACATATTTTGAGGCACCTTGAGTTCAAAAAGTCATTTTTAGAAAAAAGTGCGTGTGTGTGTGTGTGTGTATGTATTTGTGTGTGTGCCCGCGCGCGCGCGTCTGTGAACAGCATAACTAAAAAACGAAAAGTTGGATACATACCAAACTTCGTATTTAGGTTCAGTACCTTCCAAAGGTGTGACACGAAGATTTTCAAGAGAATATCCTCACCCTAAACTGCCCCTTACATTTAACATTTTTGGATATTTTTTCTAAAAAATTGGTTCTTATGACTTTTATTAAAATATCAAATATTAAAGATATTTACATGATATATCTTGAATTTTCTAAGAATATTCTGCAGAGTCCACTTCATTCAGAAGGAATTTTGCATAATCTTGTATAATTGGTAAATTTTAAGCGATAGACGAAAACGCACTATACAAAGAATGTAGATCTCGTTAAAACACACAATTTATTTCAAATACTTTTTTGTGGCATTAGCCATTTACGAGATATTAATGGTCGAATTTTTCAATACTTCGCCATTCTTTTCAAGTCCTATCGATTTTCAGTTGTTTGTCGCGATGTCACGGAAAGAGTATGGAATTTTAAGGCCAGCGTAAAGCGTCCAGTTCTTAAACATTTGACTATCACTGTTCCCTTTGTATCTAACGAAATATGTAATGCAGCTTCCGGAAAGGTTTATCTCGATTAAATTGAAGTAGAAAAATAAACTTTCGTAAGAATAATTTGTATGCCTACTAATAAGCGATAAACAGTAGGGAAAGTCATGTGAACGCAACACATCAGATGTTTTACTTTCACTACCACCTACATAGAGGAAGTATTGTTATTCCAACCAAAAATTGTATATTATGGAGCATTTACCCTTACAGTGCACTATAATTATACTTAATTTCAATCAAGTGTAAAATTTACTTGGGGTTTTGCATTAAATAAATTATATAATGGCAAATTTTAAGCTTACTATTTAGAAATCAGAATCTATTTATCTGCCTTTTGTTTATGGAATACAGGAATGGGGATTCTAACCTCCAAACCACAAATAAGTATTGAAGATGGCCGTCTTAGTGATAGTGGATTTTGAGAAAGTATACATATTTATAGTATAGGTATTGCGAAATAGTTTGATAATGTAATAATTGTATAACATTATACATTTATTTCATATGCTATATTTTTGTAAAACAAAATTATAAAACTTAAATAAAAGAGAATGAACGTTGATAATTAATTGTCCTTCCACACAAACCGTGTATAGGACAACGTTGGAAAGCTATCATCCAACTTAAAAATTCAATGTCATAGCCGGGATTTGAACCAGGGATCTTTCGGTTTCCGTCCGGTTGCTCTGAGTTACCATGGCAACATGCCGGTACAGCATTAAATTCCCCGCGTACTTACGATATTGTAAGACGCCATTGGGATATGTCATCTCAAAATGAACTTGAGATCTCCTTGTGGTTTACCAGCAAAAACTCGAGTCAATTGGGGAATTTAATGTGGTTCCGGCATGTTGCCATGGTACCTCAATTGGTTAGAGCATCGAATGGAAACCGGAAGATCCATGGTTCAAATCACGACATGGCATTGAGTTTATTTGTTTGTTGACATTAAAAGAACAAATATGGCTTTACCGGAATATGTTGTGATACGGGTGAAAAGCAAAATTTTCCTTAATTTCCAAAAAAACCATGTGCGTTACGAGGAAGAATGCGAACCATTTTTGAGTGAAAAGTAAATATGTTATGGATATTTCGGAATCATTGGCGTTGACATATGTTGCAGAACAGGTTAATATTATCAAATCCTACTAAATGCTCTTTGGTAGTTAATATTAAGTTACGCAGTTACTTACTTAAGCGTAAATAAATTAAATAAGTTCTAGTGTGAAGTGTGCAAGGCACCGTCACTATGGTTTTTACACTCGAAAAAATGTATGTTAGAAATAAAAAATGAAGTAGGTTTTTTGTTGGAGTTGTTTATTTATTTAGCCCCACGTATGGAATTCAATTTGAAGTAGGTAGTTGCTGCTACGTATTGAAAGTCAGTTTAAAGATGATGATGTATTATATTTCAACTGTTGCGGAGACGCACTTGTAGTAGTTGCAACCGCATGTATAGTAAACAGTTTCCGGTAGCCTTCGTCCCAAATGTATTTTCAAGTGGCATTTGCCCCAAGTTTAAAAAATAAAATTACTGTTTCTTTAAATATTTAATATTTATGTTTGCCTCTGCTGCGTCAGTATTTGTTAGAGACACGTTTCTCTTGGCAAGGTTTTGGTACAACTAAGAATGTAGGCTTACACAGATTATAATTTTTACTTTACTCCTTTTATTAATACTTGATATGATTTAAATAACACTTCACTGATACAGAGAGCTGTGAGATTCTTTTTATTAATTAATTACACTTTTTAACACGTAAAGTTATTTTTCGTCTCACACGAATACGTACGATATTAAATCTCTCGAGGACACACAACCAATGCATCCAGTTTGAGCACTGTTTGGAGGCAACAACTGTTTTCCACCGCCGAAATTTGTAGATTTCTGTATTTCAAGCCTCTGATTGGCTAATCCTAGTCCAATAGAATACCTTCATTTAACTAAAGCTTTTTCTGGTTGTTGATTAGCTACTTTTAAACTGTCACTAAATTACATTATTGTTACTCCAAGATTCACAAGTAGTACTGTTAAACTTTCTTACTTATTATTGCCTCAAGGTTACCTCATTGTTAGCAACCTTTAATTATTATTCTCACAGCTCCTACATTATTAAACTACGTAATGCATTCACATAACATTATTGAACATGTTTACAATAATATAAGCATATGTAATGACTGTTACATACATTTTAAGAATTATTACATATACATATTGCTTCAAGGCGGGCTGTTATTGAATTTACATATTATATAATCTGACTAAAATCATTTAAGTGTTAAAAATACTGCCTCAAAAAGGAGTTGACAGTGCTGTTTCCCAAGTTTGCAGCGTTTATGAAAACTGCAGCCTAACTTTTTAATGACGTAATTCCGTCTTAATGTATTAATCTAACTGCATAAAGTAGTAAATTATTAACGGTTTTGCCAACAACAAAGGTTGTTTATAATTTTGGTGTACAAAAAATGTTTCTCGACTTGTATACTTAAATGTGTTCATTTGCTGTCAGAAATCTGTATCGAAATGAAGTCCACGCTTTCTACTCAGAGCCGCTGAAATGGTTATATTTACATACCTTTAGCATTAGATACGTATTGTCAGGTGCTTCATCAATGAAGGTTTTAATTTTATTTGTCGAAAATATGTTTGCTTTCTTCCCTCCTACCGATTTCTGTTTTAGCAGGTAATACAACTTTTTATACTTGAATATATCACTTCCATGTTTTACGTTTAGAGCATTCTTCTATATCGAATAATTTGTCCACAAGGTTGGTTATGTCATTGTTTTTGACATTTCTTCAAAGTAAACTAGTAGCACATTTTCTGATAATGAAGTTACATTTTTTTTTGGGTTGCCAAACCATGAACTTTTTATCCAACTTTTCATACATTTTCTGTGATTTTTCAGGAAGTAAATTCTTGCTTACATTCCTCGATATTCACTTGTTATCGAAGAGCATTTAAAATACTTATCGAGGAATTGTTTGATCACATTCTTGTTTTTCTTTCGTATTAAATATCTATTGAATATCTAAATGTGCTATAAAAACTATTGTATGCAACTCTCATATAATAGTTATTAAGATACTCCTGAAGTTTTCGACGCCAGCGAGCGAGCATCGAATGATACGTCTTAATAACGCCCATTATAGAATCGTTGCATAAATAGCTATTTTTACATTGTGAAAAAGGAATTGATAAATCGATACAAAAATAAATAAAAGCGTACACAGCCTCTCTTCCTTTTTTTTGTATACGTGATCTATTTTTCTCTGGTTAGGGTGCGTTTAGAAGCCACAAGATAGAGACATCGCCTTCTCGATAGCATTGCTTGGAAATGTTAGCAGCATGTTGCTAAAAAGCTTAGTGAAACCCAAGAGTCGTAACACAATGTTAAAATTTAAACACAATGCTAACAAACAGTATGTTAGTGTATTTATAACATCTTTTGATGGAAACGGCCTGAATAAAGTAACTTTAGGTATCTTTATTTACAAATCTGCAAGCATATCTCTCTCTCTCTCTCTCTCTCTCTCTCTCTCTCTCTCTCTCTCTCTCACAAATATTGATTTCCATACCGGTTAGGTAACTAGCTATTACTTCTGCGTAGAGAATGATCATTTTCGTATGGTGTACTATCCACCCCCAAGTACATTATGGTGAATGGGTTTTATTTTCTTAATGTATTAAAATTTCGGTTTGATGTTCAAATATAATGAATGGGATTGCCTTAACTTTTAGGATATATTTTTCCTGTTCATAGAACAAAATACACCGTGATATTCTAGTTTTCTGTAAGCACTGTATTTACCTCTTATTTTACGTCTGCTAGTTTTATGATTGGGGCGGCGTCGCGGCCGAGTGGTTAGACCGCTCGCCTCTCACCGAGGCGGCCCGGGTTCAATCCCAGAGACCGCATGTGGGATTTGTGGTGGACAAAGCGGCGTCTGGGCGGGTTTTCTCCGGTTTCCCCCGCCATTCATACCACCAACTGCTCCATCATCACCTTTCCTTTCATCCAATCCATTTCATCATTTCGTTTCATCTACTTCCTTCCTGCCATACCAGGCATCGTGCTGATCACCCATCCTGGATATTCTGTCTGATCCATGAGTGTCTGCTCCTCGACGGGCCTCTGACCCCAGGCACCCGCCTGTAAGTCCTGGGGGGTGTAAGTCCTACATAAGATGAGGTTAAACAGATAAAGAAGAGGAAGTTTTATGATGGTGGTATTAAAGAGTTGGAGTGAGTCACAAAGGCCTATTGTATCAACACAACGTCCATTATTACCTTTCAGAAGGTTAAATCAGAGTTTATTGTACTTTAAAACTTCACATTTGAATGTTTCTTAGCATTTGCATTCGGAAGAGTACAAAATTATGTGCAATCTAAACAGTAAATAAAGCATAGCTGAAATAACAGCACAATTGTATGTAATTTAAAACTCCGTCAACCGTGACAATACAAAAGAGCATTTTAACCATCTGTGACTTGGGAAGCAGTTACCATAAAGGCAGGCATTTTCGATCGTTAACGTAGCAATTAGGTGCTGTTTTTTGACTTTTGTATTCCTACAAAATGCCAAAACAATGCTTAACAGTATAGTTTCAAATATATAAATACAACTGGGTATGATATCGTGTATATTTGTACTTCACATACAAAACTTATTAGTTTCTCTACCACGTACATAGAAGGTAGAGAAGGTATTGCATTCCACCCAAAAATTCGTTTCCGAGATTTCACCGGAAATACGTGCGTTGAAACCCCCTGAATCGAAAAAATATTTACTTTCTCCGCTACGTATAGTAAGTAGGGGAAGTATTGCATTCCAAACAAAATATACGAGAATACGAGATTTCATCGGAAATACATGTTTTGAGGTGCCCTGAATCCAAATAAACCACTTTTAGAAACATATCCGTGCGTGTGTCTGTGTGTCTCTCTGTGAACAGCGTAACTCAAAAACGAAAAGTCTGATAAATGCCAACGTTAGTATTTGAGTTTAGTATCTTCCAAGGATGCGACACGAACGTTATCAAAAAAATCCCCCCATTCCCAACTAACCTTTACATGGAACATTTTTCGAAAATTTTGATTTTCTTAAAAATTGCTCAAACGATTTTGATTAAAATTCCTATATATTAAATGTATTTTCATGACAAATAAAGTGTATATCTTGAATTTTCTGGGAATAGGCTACGAAGTCCTCTTCATTGGGAAGGAATTTTTTATAATCTTGCATAACTTGTAAGCGTTAAGCGATAGACGAAAATGGTAGCCCTCTAGAGCTCTCTAGATTTTTTGTGGCATAAGCCGTTTCTGAGATATACGTTATTAAAATTTGGAATTGTACATTTTAAAGTACCATCGATTTTCAGTTGTTTCTCGGAATTGTATGGAAATAGCAAATATGGTGGACATTTTAAGGCCATTTTACAAAGGTTTATTTGGATCAAATGCAATAGATAGAAAAATAAGCTTTAGTAAGAATAGTTTGTATATCCACTAATAAAGATAGAGGATATAGATAAGCGTATGAATGCATCACATCAGATTTTTGTATCCACTTCTTGTTAATCGAGATAAAGGTTTGCAGAAATAGTTTCATTGCAGATTTACTTATAGGTACAAAGGGCATACAGGAAACCGAATCTATATAAAAATGTTTCAAAGCAGGTAGCTATATGCTGGCCTTTAACGCATAGTCTTTCCATGACATAGCTAAATGGCGACAGTACTTTAAAAATCTGATGTGTTACACTCACATGACTTTCTCTACTCTTGTACAAACTATTTTTACAAACGCTTATTCTCCATATGCTTCATGTAAATCGAGTTGTTAATCTTATTGCTAACATTCTTGTAGATGCAATGGGAATATGGTAGGCTTTAACATATAGTCAAATATTTTAAGAGCTGATTGCTATGTGGAGTATTCCATTCTCTTTGCATTACCAGGACGAAAAAAATATGAATAACGAATTTATATTTGAGAGAAAGTATAAATATTGGAAAATTTAAGGGAATAACAAGCAATATCTCGAAAATAGTTTACTCAAGAAAAAAGTATATGACATAAATTGTGTATTTTAACGCGATCTACATTTTTTTGTGTAGTAAAATTTTGTCTATCTCTTATGGTTTACCAGTTATGCAAAAGTCGTTCACAATGAAGAATACTTTTGGAGACATTCCCAGAAAATTCGAGATATACATTTCATTTGTCATGAAAATATCTTAAACATATGATATTTTAATCAAAATCGTTAGAGCCGTTTTTGAGAAATTTAAACTTTTCAAAAATCTTCCATGTAAAGGGTAATCTGGTGTGGGGAGATTTTCTTGAAAACCTTCGTGTTGCATCTCTGGAAGATACTGAATCTAAATATCAAGTTTGGTGTTTAACCGACTGTTCGTTTCTGAGTTATGCTGTTCATAGACAGTGAAATCTCGGTATCGAATTTTTGGGTGGAAGACAATACTACCCCTAGTTACTATACGTTGTAGAGAAAGTAAAAACTGATAAAGTTTTGAAAAACTATAATAATGGATATCTGGAAATTGACTAATACTGTAAAAAAGGTATTTAAAGTAATTTGTGGATTTTAAAGATCCACATTTTTGTGTAATAAGTTTTTGCCTAACTCGCATGGTTTACCAGTTACACAAACCTATAAAAATTGCCTGTTTCCGAATAAAGAGGACCTCACAGGCTATCCTCAGGAAATTCAAGACATACATTTTATTTGTCATTTAAATATCTTACATTATATGGTATTTTAATAAAAATTATTAATCATTTTTGAGAAAATAAAAATTAAGGAAATATCTTCATATGAAAGTTAATTTGAATTGTTTTTCCCTTCCATTTATATGGCACCTTTAACATTAATCATACCGGCGGTTTTGCCTTCGGAAAAATTGCTCATCGGGGTTGATGTTCGTTTTACTATGGTGTTAATCTTTGGGTTTGTTTACTTTGAATTTTCAGTTTAAACATTAATTTCACACACTCATTTACACTCTCACACATACTTTCAGACACTAGCGAGGACGGGGAATAAACCTGACTAAAGAAAAATTCCCATCCTTCAGCCGGGAATCTACCCCGAAACCTCTGGATTTGGAACGTAAATCTTCGAAGATTTACGAAGATACTGAATTTAAATACTAAACTTCTTATTTAACTGACATTTCGTTTTTGAGTCATGTTGTTCGCACTTATTCACTCACTCACACACAGCCTTTTTAGTAAACCTTATGCGTTGCATTCACATTAGTTTCTCTTGCCATTCCTCTACAAACTATTCTTACAAAAGCTTATTCTTCTATCTAGTTCATGCTGATCCAGATAAACGCTTGCAGAAATGGTTTCAGTATACATTTCGTTGTACAAGCAGAATACGGTAGGCTTAAGCGATAGTCAAATCTTTTAAAAGCGGGTTGCTATATTGATGGCTATGAAATCCCACCAGAAAAAAAGAATAGCAATTTAGTGATTGAAAAAAGTATAAATTAATTGACAATTCAGACCAATAATAAAGAATATCTCGGAAATGGATAATGTTACAAACATTTGTTTGACATAAACTGAAAGATTTGACGAGATATGCATGCATTTTCTCGTAGTAAGTATTTGTCGATCTAATAGTTTACCAGTTATACAGAATTACAGAGCATTTATTCAGAATGATGTTAGCAGAAAATTCAATAAATATGCTTCAATAATCATTGCATGTATTTTAAAAATATTATATTTTAATTAAAATTTGTCAGAACGATTTTTGAGAAAATAAAAAATAATTATATGTTTTCGATGTAAGGGCAGTTTTGTGTGCAAGCATATACTTTAAAATCTTAATGGCATACCTTGGGAAGTTTTTAAGTTACACACACACAAACACACCTTTTACTAAAAATGCTTTGTTTTGGGTTCGGTGGACCTTAAAGCATTTATTTTTGGTGAGATTTCAATATAGAATTTTTGTTGAATATAATGCTGCTTATATCTATATTGCAGGTAAGAAGTAGTAATAGTAGTAGTAGTAGCAAAATAAATAGGTATTAATAGTACCAAGTGTGTTGGCTCTGCGGTAACGTGTCAGACTCGCATTCGGGAGGTCCTGTGTTCGACTGCCCACTTCATGCTGTTCCCTGATCGGTAGGCGAATTCTGAGGTGGTTTCTCAGTAGCACGATTTCCTTTCCCTCACTTCCTTTTTTATTCTGCTTTCTTCTCAAGTTTCGGACATGTTTCTAGATTTCGTGGTGTGTGGTGGTGCCGAACAGATGGCGCGGATGCTTGCTCCAAGGAAAGATATACCAGTAGAGGGCTGCTTGATTCTTCGCTCCCTCTGGGCAGCTCCAGTAGTTTTGAGCGAGAAACTATTAGAGACTTCCGCGCGTTTCTGTGGCATGTCTTCCTGCGACATTTGGCCTCCTGTGTTGTTCCTTCGCTTCTTCCCTTCCTCCTGGGAAGGGCGGTATGCTCGATAGGTCTCCGGTGGTCACAGTATGCGAGGTTGTAGGTATACCTCCAGCCTAAGTATTAATAGCTGCAAGCAAGGGGAATTTATATTCCTGTTCATTAATGTATAATGCTGGGTAGGTAATTGTTTATTGCGCAATTACCTATAGCAGTGTTTAAACCAGTAATTTCATTATAATTTTAAGGTATAATTTCTCTAGAATGTCTGTAACGTTAGTTCTTGATTTGACGTTTCGCAGAAAATTTTCTTCTCCCCCCCCCTCCGTCGCTTCTACATTTGTACATTTGCAATTCTAAGCCACTGCCATTAGCAAGTTTCCAGTAATGCTCGCCTCTTCACCTCAACTCGTTGGTTACCGCGAGGTCAGATATTTGACCTCCTGCTTTATTGCTGTTAAGGAAACTATCATTAGGATATGCAGATGTTGCGTTAGGAGGTCATAAGCTACGATCTCTGCGGACCCATGTCAACTGATTTGCTTAGAAATGAACCTGCTGTGGTCAAGGATACTGCGATCACATTTCCTAGAAGTGCGAGAGTACAGAGTATTGGGGTCAAATATTACGCCTGGAAAGTATTTTTTCCTGGACTTTTACGTACGATCAGACTTTTCGAGTTAAAACATGTCATTGCATTCTTTATGGCCTCTGTGTACATCAGAATTTCAGAAAATATGTGAATTTTCAAGAGAGACTTTAAACTATTTTTACTTTTTCTATCGACTACTTATAGCAGGTAGACGATATAGTCCACCTAAAGATTTTATCGAAATTTCATCGTAGTTGCACGGTTTTAGCTATATTAAATACAAAACAAGGCTTTTTGAAAAATGTCCGCATATGTGTGTGTGAGAGAATCTGAGAGAGAGAGAGAGAGAGTGAGTAGGATAATTACAACCAAAAATCCTGATTAACCCAAATATCATAGAAATATGTCAAACACAGTCTACCTTTAATCGTGCCAGGCGAAGTTTAAAATAGATATTTGAAAAACGACCAAACCAACTTTCCTTTACATTGAAAACGACTAATGATTTTTAGTTTCTCAAAAATATCAGCTTTCAAATATTTCTATGATTAATAAAATCTGTCTTGAATTCTCTGAGAATAAACTAGGAAGCCCCTTCACACTACAGGGATGTACTATAATGTTATAAAACTAAAGCCTGTTGCATACAACCTTATCCCGTATCTCTTATGTCATATCCACCAGTCAGCTCACAAAGGTTGCTGTCTTGGGCACGTTGTTGTACGATACTAAGTAGTTCCGTATTCAAAATGATAATTTATCTTTATATATTCGAAGCAAATTGTCAAAATTACATTTTTATAACTGTTTGAATAAAATATATTATGTAACAGAGCTAATGTAGCTGGAAGGTATGTACATTCTTATAAAAATCTGATGTGTTACATTCACATGACCTTCTCTACCCTCTATCTTTATTAGTGGGTATAAAACTATTCTTACTAAAGCTTATTTTTCTATCTACTACATTTTAATCCAAATAAACCTTTGCAGAAACAGGTGTATTACACGTTTCGTCACATTTCGTGTTTAAGAACTGGACGCTATATGCTAGCCTTAAAATTCAACACTGTTTCCATGCAATCGCGAGAAACAACTCAACACTTTAAGACAATGACCAAGAAATGAACGATTCGAACCTTTAATAACGGATATCTCATATATGGCTTATACCACAAAAAATTTATTTGAAATAAATTGTGTGTTTTAATGAGATCTACATTCTTTGTGTAGTACGTTTTCGTCTATCGCTTAACATATACAAGTTGTACAAGATTATACAAAATTCCTTCCGAGTGAAGAGGACTTTACAGGCTATTCCCATTATTTATTATGTAAATATCTTTAATATGTGGTATTTTAATCAAAATCGTTAGAGCAATTTTTAGAAACTCAAAAATTTCGAAAAATGTTCCATGTAAAGGGTAGTTTGGGGTGGGGATTTTATTTAAAGTCTTAGTGTCGCAACTTTAACAGGAACTGAACCTAAAGTTTGTAACTTATCCGTTTTTGAGTTATGCTGTTCACAGCCCCATACACCTGTTTCAAAAAAGGCTTTTTTGGATTCAGGGGCCTCAAAACATGTATTTCCGGTGTAATGTCAGTATGGAATTTTTGGGTGGAGAGCAATACCTTCTCAACCTGCTAGGTAAGTGGTAGAGAAAGTAAAAATGGGTAAGAAGATCCTTCGGTTTAAACCTGCCTCTCAGCAAGACGAAAGCACGCGCATCTATAATGGCAGAATGTTTCTATCGCTTTTATCGCCTAATCGTGTATTGCATAGGGCTAGTTTGTTACGATCATCGCCATTCAAAGGTGTACGCTAACCAATCAGGGAGAAAGGTGAAAGCAAATGAGCGCGGAAGGACACATGTCAGCGGGGCAACTTGTAAAACACAAGAGATTGATAACAACTTAACACACAACAATGTAGATTGTAAACTACGCCGTTTATCTCAAATACGATTTTTATGACTATTTCTGAGGTACTCGTTTCACTGGTTTGAATTATCAAATACTTTCTCTTGTGAAGTATTAGGTCGCCATTCCTTTGTTTTCGGGATGTCTGAAATTTCAAATCGCTTAGTCTCTTGTATCCCTCTTGTACCTACAATGAAGTATATAATGAAAGCATTTCTGCAAACGTTTATATCGATTTTTTTTAAAGCTCCCTTGTTTTACCCAGTTTATGATTACTGTTTTCATTACCGCGTATTACCCTTTTTTTTTAGTTTTATTTATGGACGCTCTTTAACTGCTGTGGTCCTTAGCGTCCCATTCTATATTGGGCGTGAAAGATAGGTAATTTTGCTCAGAGAGCTCTTTATCAAGCTTGAGGTTCTTTTACGTGCCGTAAATCCACGACACGAGACCACCGGCTTTACTTCCCTTCCGAAGGAAGCCATGTTAAGGATTTTTACGCCCGAAAAAATCCATCGCCCTCCGCCGGATTTGAACCCGCGACTTTAGGAACTAGAGGCTAGCATGATAATCACTACAACCAGAGGACGACACCGCTTAATGCCGCAGTTACACAACACACATACAAACACATATGCCCATGGCGGTACTCGAACCCGCGACCCTCAGCTTGGCGGAGCGCCGGAGCTACACACTCCTGCGACAACGGCTACGAGGGCCGGCATCAATTAACGTAAAGTAGATAGAAAAATTAGGTTTTAAAGCCTCTTGTACACGATCAAACTTTTTTTTTCAATTCAATAGTTTACAAGAAAAATTGTGAAATGTTTTTCAATATGTGACAAGATTGGAAAAGACATGGCAAGACCCGGCAAGAATTGACAATATCAAAAATGTGTATTTACAAGATGTCTCTTCGCCAAACTGAAACCCTTCTGAACACATTAATAATTTATCACGCGCAAAGCAATTTAGTTTTGGCGTCACAGTATAACAATTCGCAATGAAATACTGCACTTTACTAATATTATGTAGCACTTTCACGAATTATATCCAATGAAATCACTTACGATTATGGAATACAATGGAAATAACACCAACCGATAGGTTAACCACACTATATAACATTGCATTATATACTTAGTTCGGAAAACTGCCTGGCAAATATTTCTTCATACACGTCTTCATCTGCTTCATCTTGTGGTAATCCACGGATCCCTCGACGTACAGACATGGCTAGCTTGTGTATAACCTATTCAGTTCGCATACGACATACCTTGGCCGGGTAGCTATTACTTTCCCTACTACGTATAGTAAGTAGGGGAAGTATTGTATTCCACCCAAAAATATGATACCGAGATTTCGCTGGAAATACATGTTTTGAGACACTCTGAATCCAGAAAAAGCATTTTTGGAAACATGTCCGTGTGTGTGTCTGTGTGTCTGTGAACAGCATAACTCAGAAACGAACAGTCGGATAAACACCAAACTTGGTATTTAGGTTCAGTGTCTTCCATAGATGCGACACGAAGGTTTTCAAGAAAATCCCCCACCCCAGATTACCCTTTAAATGGAACATTTTACAAAAATTTTAATTTTCTCAAAAATGGCTCTAACGATTTTGATTAAAATATCATATGTTTAAGATATTTTTATGACAAATAAAATGTATATCTCGAATTTTCTGGGAATGTCTCCAAAAGTATTCATTGTGAACGACTTTTGCATAACTGGTAAACCATAAGAGATAGACAAAATTTTACTACACAAAAAATGTAGATCGCGTTAAAATACACAATTTATGTCATATACATTTCTTCTGTTGAGTGAATATTTTTCGAGATATTGCTTGTTATTCCCTTAAATTTTTCAATGCTTATTTTCTGAAATGGGAATTCGTTATTCATTTTTTTGTCTTGGATATGCAAAGAGTATTAATCTGTGGCAAAGGGAATGGTGCTGCACCTAGCAACCAGCTATTAAGAGATATGTATGTGCTTAAAGGCTACTGTATTTCTATATTGCCCTTGTAAATATATATTCACCTTGCATCTACTAGAAAATTAGCAATAAGATAGAGTCTGCAAATGTTTATCTCGATTAACATGAAGTAGATGGAGAATAAGCGTTTGTAAAAATAGTTTGTAAAGAGTAGAGAAAGTCGTGTGAGTGTAACACATCAGATTTTTTACTTTTCGCTTTCAGCCATGTTGCAGATTTCGTGACGCACTGTGAATACTCGCATTTCATTGGCCAAAGCTATCAAATCATTGTGAAATCTTTGATCGTTTAGAGCATGTCCTTATTTGCTTTCAACACTTTCAAAGACTTTAAGAGTATTGGAAGCAATTTGACAAGAAAAGTTGTGAAGTTATGACGACTCTTGAAAAGTCTTGTAAAGTATTGATTCTGACAAAAATTTTATCGTGTACAAGCGGCTTAAGAATAAGATTACAAAAGGAGTGAGTAGGGAAACACTTGTGAATACAGCGCATCAAGTTTGTTTCTTCTTGCACGAATATAATTACATATATGACGTTTCAAAGTTTGAAGAGAATTTTGCAAGATACTGCATTCGGTAATTCCTCATGAAATTCGAAGATGTAAGCTAATCCAATACATGTGCTTCCCGAAAATTGGAGCACAAACGTCCACTAATACATCTCTAGGTCTTCAAGGGTCTTGATAAAAGCGGAGAATTCGTGTTTACATGGCCGTGAATGAAGAAATCAAAACCGCATACCTCGGAAATCACCATCATGTAGCTAATACATCCGCCGAGAGTTTGGAAAACCCTAATGTGGTGTGAGGGATCATTTCGCAGTCTCTCATTGGCCAGTGCCGGGTATCAATTTGAGCCCTTCACTATGCGGTGGCACAACCTGCATATTATTGGACCGTCAGTAGCGGAATCAATTAATTTCTTATCTGCTTCCTGTGCCACAAGTCCGGCTTTCGAAACCTCAACATGTGTCATCATTTTGTTGTTGCGAGTGTGTAGTTCGTTTTTAGATGCGTTAGGCATTTCAGGAGCGCCTATTGGCATCGGTTTGTCCTTCTGTCCGTGCACATGAAACAACTCAACAGCCGCTGCGGGTACGGAGATGAGATATTTGAAGACAATTTGTTGATACATTCAAATTTGGTTGAAATCTGTACAAAATTAAAGGCAGTTTAAATGGAGAGCCACCTTCCCCCCATTCTTTAGCAGAATTACTGTACGTATAGAATTAAAACAGTATACCTATTTTTTACTTTTCATTTTACTTTCTCTACCACATACCTATTATGTAGAGAAGGATTGTATTCCAACTAAAAATTAAATACCGAGATTTCACCGGAAATACATGTTTTGAGACCCCCTGAATCCAAAAAAAGCATTTTTGGAAACATGTCCGATGTGTGTGTGTGTGTGTGTGTCTGTGAACAGCATAACTCAGAAACGAACAGTCGGATAAACACCAAACTTGCTATTTAGGTTCAGTATCTTCCAGAGATGCGGCACGAAGGCTTTTAAAAAAAATCCCCCCACCCCAGATTACCATTTACATGGAACATTTTTCGAAAATTTTAATTTTCTCAAAAATGGCTCTAACGATTTTGATTAAAATATCATATGTTTAAGATACTTTCATGACAAATGAAATGTATATCTCGAATTTAATGGGAATGTCTCCAAAAGTATTCTTCATTGTGAAGGACTTTTGCATAACTGGTAAACCATAAGAAATAGACAAAATTTTACTACACAAAATATGTAGATCGCGTTAAAATACACAATTTATGTCATATACATTTTTGTTGTTGAGTGAACCATTTTCGAGATATTGCTTGTTATTCCCTTAAATTTTTCAATACTTACACTTTTTCTCAAATTCGTTATTCATTTTGTTTTTGTCCTGATAATGAAAAGAGAATGGAATACTCCACATAGCAACCAGCTGCTAAAACATTTGACTATCGCTTAAAGCCTACCATGTCATGTCATGTGAGTCATGTGAGTGTAACATATTAGATTTTTCTCTTTATATTACTATTTAGCAAACACTGGTAATGAATTCGATTACGGCTTAAAAGAAAGTCTATCAGACCGAATGGTCTAGAGATCCCATTCCTGCAGTCTTGGGTTTCTATCCCACCAGACCATTGATTATAACGTTAGAATTCTTCGCGTTTTCTCTGTCCCTCAATTCCTCTCATTTCGTTTGCTTTTATCTTGCAAGCTTAGACGCGGTAGGGTGGTATGCGGCATACGTGTAGTAGTACTTTCAGGAGAGAACTGGCATGTTAACCTCTGCCCGAACTTTTCTACGAGGATGGGGGGGGGCAACGAAGTGGCGACCGGGATATTCAACCTGGAAGCGTTAGGGGCCACGTTGCGCCTGCCGCCTCATATCTGGCCGCCCTTCTTACTCTCTCGCCTCATCCCTTCTTACCAGAAGTTTACTAGGCGTAATATGCCTGGCTTTGGCCACAGTTTCCGTTTCTGATCTCAATCCCATACATAAAGTGAAATACATAGCGTACCTATTGTCTTTTGTTTTGCTACGTCATCTGTTTTCTAAATTGCTAAATCGCGACCATCTGTGTATGTTTCTTGGAAACAAAACATTCGCTTTTGTCTTATTTTTACACGCATTGAACTTTGGTATAAGAACTTTTTCCTACTCAACGAAAAATCAAAGCCTTCTTCTCAAATGTTCTTTTATTACCCCAACGTGCAGTTATTTTAATACATAGGCTTTGTAAATCCCTTTAATCCTTTAGACATTGGAAACAGCTCTCTTATACCTATATCTGCCGGGAAGAACAGGGCTTTTCAGTGGTTAAAAATAATCAAAATCGATTCACACAATGCACACAAATCTACTCTCGTTATAATATTGCTGTTCGTTTATTGGATATATGCAATACCCATAAACACTAGAACTTAAGAACAGATTTATAGAACTTTATGTTAACGTTCTTTTAATGATTGCGGGAATTTCGATTACTGTATATGCTACGGAGGCGGCGCCGTGACCAAGTGATTAGACCTCTCGCCTCTCACCAAGGCGGCGCGGATTCGATCCCAGGTTGCATGTGGGTTTGGTGTTGGACGAAGTGACTTTTCTCTGTGTTTTCCGGTTTCCTCCGCCGTTATTTCCACCAGTTGTTCCATCATTGCCTTTTCTTCCATCCAATTCGCCTTCATTTCATATCATTTTCTTTCCTCTCTTATTCCTGGCTACAGGCTTCTGCCGTAGGCACGGTTGACAGTCCTAGGGCGTGTCAGCCCTACATATGGGGACGGCAAAATGTGGGTTTGAACCCGCGATCTCCTTAACTCAATCTCAGACGCCTGAACTGCCTCTTTGGGTAATATACCAATGTAATTGACAAGCTTTGACACCAAAAATGGAACTGTAGCCCATTAGCTTTGCTCATATGCAAACGGGTAAACAGTCTGAAAAAATACATCTTTTATTGCTAATAATGTCACTAATATAATTAACTTGGGGTTTCTGGCGCCAGTGACGTGGGTGTAAGTGCTTACTTGGAGCGATTTTTATAGTGGGTGCCATAAGAAGCAAATATTGTGCGTGAAATTGGTTTTTTTACATGGGAAAACTGCAGCTGTTATGCGAAGTTTTTTGCTCTCACAGATGAAGTAACATCAGGAAGACCTTGAGAGAAAACTGTTTTCAGCAATGGGAAATAAACTTGGTGCAATGACTGCAGAAAGTATTCATCTACGCTTTAAAAAATATCTTACGTGTTACACTCACATGACTTTCTCTACTCTTGTACAAACTATTTTTACAAACGCTTATTCTCCATATGCTTCATGTTAATCGAGATATCGAGATGTTAATCTTATTGCTAATTTTCTTGTAGATGCAACGGGAATTGGTAGGTTTTAAGCGATAGTCAAATATTTTAAGAGCTGGTTGCTATGTGGAGTATTCCATTCTCTTTGCATTACCAGGACAAAAAAATGAATAACGAATTTGAGAAAAAGTATAAGTATTGGAAAATTTAAGGGAATAACAAACAATATTTTGAAAATGGTTCACTCAACAACAAAAAATGTATATGACATAAATTGTGTATTTTAACGCGATCTACATTTTTGGTGCAGTACAATTTTGTCTATCTCTTATGGTTTACCAGTCATGCAAAAGTCGTTCACAATGAGTACTTTTGGAGACATTCCCAGAAAATTCGACATATACATTTCATTTGTCATGAAAATATCTTAAACATATGATATTTTAATCAAAATCGTTAAAGCCATTTTTGAGAAAATTAAAATTTTCGAAAAATGTTCCATGTAAAGGGTAATCTGGGGTGGGGGGATTTTCTTGAAAACCTTCGTGTCACATCTCTGGAAGATACTGAACCTAAATACCATGTTTGGTGTTTATCCGGCTGTTCGTTTCTGAGTTATGCTGTTCTCACACACACCGACATGTTTCCAAAATTGCTTTTTTTTATTCAGGGGGTCTCAAAACATGTATTGCCGGTGAAATCTCGGTATCGAATTTTTGGTGGAATACAATACTTCCCCTATTTACTTTACGTAGTAGAGAAAGTAAAAACTCTAGCGGCAAAATTAACGGAGAGAAAATTCTCATTTTTAATCTGCAGAAAGACCAATATTACCATTTACGTGTTTTGGAGCTTTTCAGATTTTTTTACTTTGTTAGTTTTATACCTTCTTGAACATTTCACCTATTTTTTTTTACATGTTTTAGCACAGAACAATTGTTGGATAATACCTGAAATTTCTGTGAAATTGGGGTGTGATTCGTTGTAGGAAAAACATTGTCAAAATCAGAAACCATCAATGTTTATACTGAGTTTCTTCATTAACACGCCAATTTTTAAGAAATCGCAAATGTATTTCTCTGTTACTTTAAATCATAGGCCGGTGGCAGTCAGGTATCATATAAAGCACCTGATTGCACTATCGTTTATACTTTGTCTACCACATCCATTGTAGGTAGAAGAGGTATTCCACCTAAAAATTCGATACGGAGATTTCACCGGAAATGCATGTTTTGAGGTCCCCTGAAAATCTTTTTAGAAAACGATCCGTGTCTGTGAACAGCATAACTCAGAAACAAAAAGTCGGATAAAGAACCAAACTTAGTATTTGAGTTCAGTATCTTTCAAGGATGCGACACAAAGATTTTCAACAAATTCCTCGCATCTCCAACTACTCTCTACATGAAACAATTTTTGATTTCATAAAGAATGGCTCAAACGATAAAGTGTATAGCATGAATTTTCTGGGAATAGCCTAGGAAGTCTTTATCTGGAAGGAATTTTGTATAACCGTATATAACTGGTAAACGTTAGTCGATAGATGAAAACGTACCACACAAAACCTGTAGATCTCTTTAAAGCACACAATTTACTTAAAATAAGTTTTTTTTGTGGCATCAGCCGTTTCTGAGATATCCGTTATTAAAGCCTTGATTTGTTCAATACTTGTTCCTATTAATTTCCCATTGATTTTCATTTTTTTCTCGCAATGTCATGGAAACAGTATTGAATTTTATGGCCAGCATATATCGTCAGTTCTTAAACGTTTTACTGTTCTCTTTGTATCTATAGCAAAATGTGTAATGTAGCTATTTCTGCAAAGATTTTTTGGGTTAAAATCTAGTATCTAGATAAGAAAGTAAGCCTTAGTAAGGACAGTTTGTATGCCACTATTAAAGGACAGAGGTTAGAGAAACTCATGTGATGTATCACATCAGATACTAGTCTTACTGAAGCTTATTACAGAGTAAGTAGGGGAAGTATTGTATTCCACCCAAAAATTCGATACCGAGATTTCACCGGAAATATATGTTTTGACACCCCCTTAATCCAAAAAAAGTATTTTGGAAACATGTCTGTGTGTGTGTGTCTGTGAACAGCATAACTCAGAAACGAACAGTCGGATAAACACGAAACTTGGTATTTAGGTCAGTATATTCCAGAGATGCGACACGAAGGTTTTTTAAGAAAATCCTCCCACCCCAGATTATCCTTTACATGGAACATTTTTCGAAAATTTTAATTTTCTCAAAAATGGCTCTAACGATTTTGATTAAAATATCATACGTTTAAGATATTTTCATGACAAATGAAATGTATATCTCGAATTTTCTGGGAATGTCTCCAAATGTATTCTTCATTGTGAACGACTTTTGCATAACTGGTAAACCATAAGAGATAGACAAAATTTTACTACACAAAAAATGTAAATCGCGTTAAAATACACAATTTATGACATATACATTTTTTTTGAGTGAACCATTCTCGAGATATTGCTTGTTATTCCCTTAAATTTTTCAATACTTATTTTCTCAAATGGGAATTCGTTATTCCTTTTTTATGTACTAGACATACAAAGATAATGGAATGCCCCACATAGCAACCAGCTCTTATAATATTTGACTATCGCTTAAAGCCAATTCTCCTTGCATCTACAGAAAATTAGCAATAAGATTAACATCTCGATATCTCGATTAACATGAAGCATATAGAGAATAAGCGTTTGTAAAAATAGTTTGTACAAGAGTAGAGAATGTCATGTGAGTGTAACACATAAGATTTTTTCCTTTAATTTGGCTGCTACAGTTTTTTTTAAAGTGTAGATGAATGCTATCTAGATTCAATAATTAGGTGGAGTGATAATCTGCCCAGAGCAACACCATACTGAGGGTAATCCAGTTATGAGGATGCAGGTATCTCACCCGAGTCCTGAAGGAAATAACCGACACAAATTAAATGATAATTATTACTGTAGGTACAGAGCTAGCGCTGTTGCGTGAGACAAATAAGAAACATCTGACAGGCTTGATGAGGCGAGTTGATTCTCTCCACATAATCGCACATTTCCTTTTAACACTTCATACACCGGCCACCCTGGCGTCATTAATCATTTAGAAGCGACATATTACAGCCTTTTTGTATCAAGTTCACCCGCCCCAGAGGTAATTTTCACTGTGCTCTGAGAATGGCTGAGTAAACTCGGAGTCAAGTCGGCCATTGTGCTCTAAACATCTTGCCTGCAGTTGTAAAACCTGCTACCGGATGTTACACACTTTCAGTTAACTCATTTTGACCCCCTGCGTCTCACAAGTTTTTAAGCTTCAGCCACATCTTTGGGTGTACATGCCTCCATTTAGGGATATTTTCGTTTCATTCCACGTTTAACAAGAATTCCGTATTTTTTCGTATTTCTATGCATACAGATACAAAAAGTCTTAAGAAATATGTGTCTCGTCATATAAATAGTCTTTATTATTTGTGATACAACCGACAGACCGCAGCTCGCACGGCACTCTTACCTGAAGTCATCCTTACAATAGCCCAAGACTGTCTCAGTTATCTTTTTGAGTAGTATAAACAAATTAAGCTTAAAATGAAACAGAAACGGTGAAGGATTTCATCTTTGCGGGCAAGATTAGGCTTATTGCGTCTACTAAAACTGTAGGAGAAGGCACAAAATTACGAAGGGCGGCCAGACATATGGCGGCATGTACAGCTAAGCGGGGTCTAATGCCGATACCTAGGACCGCGCGGACTGGTGTCTACCTTCGGTGTTTCGTAGCACAGAGAATTGTGGGCCGAGTCTGTGGCAGTAATTTGTATCACAATAATGTAAATGACAGAGTGATTGAAGTGTAAATAAGCATTATTGTATGACATTGATTTGAGATGTTTGTTAATTATAAGCATTGTTAGGAAATAAGTTTACACGGCCTCACTGAAACTGACAATAGGAGCGGATAACAATGTGCGAGGGGGTGAGTTGAATATTAATTAGAAGAGACAAACAAATGACGTCAGATTGGCGCGTTTTTCTTAGAAATAGCGGGAATATTTTCCCTAGAGCATATGTTTTCGTAATGTTTGATTGGATATAAAACAGACGCTAATGTTGGCGCGTTTTATTAACCAATAGCAGCTCGGTTATAATCTTTAGGCATATCGGGGTGTGGGAGCATAAAAAGCTAAAGTCAGAGGCAGATTTCGTCAATCCAACAGAAGCATTCACGCGTTATACGTCGCACACTTAGTTCATCAGAATCGTTCGCGGGTTACACGTCGCGTAGTTCAACGGAAGCATACATAAAGAACACGTCGCAATTCTACAGAATCCTTCGCGTCTTAATGTTTGTTATAAATGTGAAACACGCGAATTAATAATGTACAGTAAATAAGTGATTATAGTGATATTAGAAAATATAACAGTTTCAGTTTGGCGTGTATCACGAATCAATATGTGAACTTAATTGTGACGGTAATAAAAGTGTAAAAACAAATTCTTTTATCAGTGTTATCTTTGAGTAACAAAATCCTTTCCGTTTACACACCCTGTTTAAGAGATTTGCTCGACTGAATAATAATAATAATAATAGCTAGCCGGAGCACAATGAACCCAAAATGCAAAATAATAAAACAACAGGCGCCCAACAATAGATAACACGAAGTGACCGCGACAAATTGGCTTCCATACGTGGTGCAGATAAACATGAAGTATCTTCCAACTACCAACAAAATACATACCACTCCAAGTCCCACCTCGGGTATGGGTGTTTGCGTCTTTGTAAAAGTGTAAATAATAGAAAAATGGGGGGAAAATAATGGACATTGCTGGTGTCACGGACAGTCCGGGAAGAAGGTTTCATGCCAGGAAAGAAGCAGTTCTCTCCTCAAAGCACACCCACCGCATACATTGCACACCACCGTCCATCGCACCTAACCCGCAGATGCCTTGCCGCAGGAATAAACTTTAGCTGCGAGTTAAACCGTACGAATTGCAATGAAAGCAAGGAGTCCTGGTTTTCTATATTTAACCCGAGATTAGGTTTACTTTGTGTGTGTGTGTGTGTGTGTGTGTGTGTGTGTGTGTGTGTGTGTGTGTATAAAACTGACGTTACTATAATTATATCTCACAGCTAAACTGACAGCTGTCTGAGTAATGGGTTGTTCACGCATGCGTAATGTTAAACTCGCAACCGTTCATTCCAGCGGCGAGTCCCCAGCATTCTTCACCGACCTGGAAAAACCATGAAAATTCAGGAAGGACTGTCCAACCGGAATCGAGTCCATGACACTGGCGCCTGAGAAATCCCTTTCGGAAACGTTCAAAACGATACTTCACTGAATTTCAAGACGCTATGAGAAGCATTTTCCACAAATGTGTACGTTAATCAGATACACACTTTTCCTGTAGTAAGCATTGTGTATCGAATGAAAGGAATCACAGGACATTTTCAGAAAGTGTAGGAAAGGCATATTATTTAAGTAAAATGTGTTTTATCCCAAATATATGTAACTTTAATAAAAATAATAAATCAGACTCGTTTTTGAAAAAAAAAACGAAAAACAAAGAAGCCTTCTCCATGCAAATGATAATTTTGGGTGGGAAGAATTTCGTGAAAGACTTCGTGTCTCTTTCTTGGAAGATGCTGAACATATATAGAAGTTTTGTATATTACGGTTTCATTTTTATGTATACTACACCTTCTAAGTTTTACTTTCTCTAGCGCCTACTCAAAGTAGGCAGAGGAAGTGCCTATTGTATTTCATCCAGAAATTCGATATCGAGATTTCACCGGAAATACATGTTTTCAGGTCCCTAAAATACAGAAAAATAATCATTTTTGGAAAAAGATGCGCAAGCGCATATGTGGACAGCATAACTCACAAATCCTGATAAAATAGGATAAATGACGTACTTAGTGTTAAAATTCAGCATCTTCCAAGGATGCGACAAGAAGATTTCAACAGCTACCCCACAAACTGCCGTTTACATGGCAACTTTTTCGTTATATTTTATTTTCTGAAACCTGAGTCTAACCATTTTGATTTAAAATACCACATTATCAATAAAATGTATATCTTGAATTTTATGCAGACAGTCGGTGAAGTGCTCTTCATTCAGAATGAAAGTTCTATAATTTTACTAACTAATAAACTATAGGAGATAGTAAAAAACTTGCTACATAAAAATGTAGTCTTTATAACATGGGATTTATGTCATATATTTTACATTTTTAAGTACTGTCACAGTTTAGTAGTTTTTCGTGGTGTTATACAAAGAAAATGGGATTTCAAAGTCAGCATTGAATAATTCAACTATTAAGATTATTAGGTTTATGGTAACATGTTATTTAAATGTAGATAAACTTATTATTTTAATCTTGTTAAATATTATAGAGTAATTATTGTTTCCCAATATTTTTTAAATATTAGACTATCGCTTCAAATCTCCTGTAGCCCTCTTGTACTTGCAACGAAATGTGTAAGGAAATCATTTTGTAATATTTATTCCGTTTAACTTAAAGTAGAAGGGATATTAAGTATTTGTAAGATTAGTTTGTAGAAGAGATATAGTTTTTTTTTCTTTCTTTCTGGGGGAGAGGGTGTTCGGTTAACCTGCAAACATACACTACGTGATCAAAAGTATCCGGACACCTGGCTGAAAATGACGTACAAGTTCGTGGCGCCCTCCATCGGTAATGCTGGAAGTCAATATGGTGCTGGCCCACCCTTAGCCTTGATGATAGCGTTCACTCTCGCAGGCATACTTTCAATCAGGTGCTGGAAGATTTCTTGGGGAGTGGCAGCCCATTCTTCACGGAGTGAGGAACTGAGGAGAGGTATCGATGTAGGTCGGTGAGGCCTGGTACGAAGTCGTCGTTCCAAAACATCTCAAAGGTGTTCTATGGGATTCAAGTCAGGACTCTGTGCAGGCTAGTCCATTACAGGGATGTTATTGTCCTATAACCACTCCGCCACAGCCCGTACAGTATGAACAGGTGCTCGATCGTGTTGAAAGATGCAATCGCCATCCCCGAATTGCTCTTCAACTGTGGGAAACAAGAAGGTGCTTAAAATATCAATGTAGGTCTGCGCTGTGATCGTGCCACGCAAAACAACAAGGGATGCAAGCCCCCTAGAGGAAAAACACGACCACAACATAACACCACCACTCCGAATTTGACTGTTGGCACTACACACGCTGGCAGATGACGTTCAACGGCCATTCGCCATACCCACGCCCTGCCATCGGATCGCCACATTGTGTACCGTGATTCGTCACTCCGCACAACGTTTTGCCCTGTTCAATCGTGTAACGTTGCTCCTTACACCAAGCGAGGCGTCGTTTGGCATTTTCTTGCGTGATGTGTGGCTTACGAGCAGCCGCTCGACCATGGAATCCAACGTTTCTAACCTCACGCCTAACTGTCATAGTACTTGGAGTGGGTCCTGATGCAGTTTGGAATTCCTGTGTGATGGTCTGGATAGATGTCTGCGTATTACTCTTTAGGACCCTCTTCAAATGTCGGTGGCCTCTTGTCAGTCAACAGACGAGGTCGTCCTGTACGCTTTTGTGCTGTACATGTCCCTTCACGTTTCCACTACACTATCCTTATCAGAAACAGTGGACCTAGGGATGTTTAGGAGTGTGGAAATCTCGCGTACAGACTTCTGACACAAGTGACTCCCAATCACCTGACCACGTTCGAAGTCCATGAGTTCCACGGAGCGTCCCATTCTGCTGTTTCTCGATGTCTAATGACTGCCGAGGTCGCGGATGAGTACCAGGCAGTAGGTGGCAGCACAATGCACCTAAGATGAAATACGTATGTTTGTGGGGGTGTCCGGATACTTTTGATCACATAGTGTATATCTGGGTAACATGTTATTTAAATGTACATAAACTTATTATTTTAACCTTATTAAATGATGTAATTATTTTTACCCACTATTTTTTAAACATTTGACTATGGATTCAAATCTTCTTTAGCCCTCTTGTACTTGCAACGAAATGTGTAACGAAATCATTTTGTAAATATTTATTCCGTTTAACTTAAAGTTGAAGGGATATTAAGCATTTGTAAGATTAGCTTGTAGAAGAGATATAGTTTTTTCTTTCTTTCTGGGGAGAGGGTGTTCGGTTAACCTGCAAACATATTTTTCCGTTGAAATCTCGATTATTTCGGTGGGATACAGTAGTTCTCCCTGCCATAAGTAAGCAAAAGAGAAATAAAAATTTGACTTGAGATAAAACTGCACTTTTTTCAGTACTGCAGCCGCAATAGTTTTGTCTGAAAGGGCACTGAAACTTCAGAAACAAAAAATCGAGCCTTCCAAGTCCCTTAACTATCTTTTATTTAATTTAAAGAAGCACGGATGTCTATGGAAGCTGTTCCCTCAACTAGAGGCTGGTTTTAATAAATCTCGGTGTGGACAGCCCTGAGTGGGTCACGACATCAGAGCAGAGCACGTTCTGTATTACTGAGCCACCGCCTTCAAATTTGATTGCGTTCCCATCACTCGCCTACACCCGTACAGTGTGTTTAAATACCTCACCGCAACAAAACAATCCATTTCCGCTCCTCTCTTGTCTCCACGGTTACCAACATGCAAAGTGAGCAAACTTCATAATACTATAAGGGAAGTTATTTGTGGAAGCTCAAAACACAGACAATGTTGTTATTGCGCGCCCAATCTATTTGAAAATTACTTATTTTCTTCTTTAATTTCACAAGCTCCATTCTTTTTGCAACAAAACACTTCGGTAACTTCTTGAAGCGCCCAAATATAATTGGAAATACACTTTTAAGAGCCATATAAAAAATAAAAGAAATAAAGCGATTTTAGAACATCATAATCCAAAAGTAAATATCGCATAGACACCAAACTTAGTACTATTTATGTTTAGCTTTTTCCATGGATACCACAAGAAGATTTTGAAGAAAATGCCTCCACCCCAAATTACCTGTTACATAGAAAGGGTAATTACATTTTATTAGTCACGCCATATGTGCATGGCTAATAAAATGTTTATGTTAAATTATCTGTGGATAGCTGTTAAGCTCTCTTCATTCTGAATGAATTTTGTATACTTTTGTACAACTAGTACATCGTGAGAGAGAGAGAGAGAGAGAGAGAGAGAGAGAGAAAAGGTACTGCACAAAAATCATAGATCTAGTGAAAAAACATACAAGAGTTTTTAAAGTGTTAAGTCACTTCTTTGTTTATCATGATGTCATGGAAACACTATGGAATTTCAAAGCCAGCAAATAGCGACCACGTTATATATATATACGCACACACACACGTACACGCACACACAGAGTGAACCATTTAAGTTCAGACTGTACAATATCTGCAAGACCAAGCGTTGTAGAAAGGAAAGTCTTCAATAAAAGTTGCTTTGTATTATGGGGTGAAAATAGATGATATTAGTCGTGTTTTGTTTGGAGGACATTGTGATGGTTATTTTAATGGTAATTTAAGTTTTTTAAATCGGAACCTACAATTAGGGCCAAATTAAATTGACCCTAAATTGACCATCACGTCTTCCAAATAAAACACCACTCACGGCATCTACTGTCCTCCATAATATCAAGCAACGTTTATTAAAGACGTTTCTTTCTACAACGCTTAGTTTTGGAGATATTCTACAATCTCAACTCAAATGGTCCAGCTTTTATATATAGGGGAACCCATCCCCCCAAAGACTATTGTGCAACCCCCAAAGACAATGGCGCATCCCCCCAAGACAGTCATCACCACTACCATTTTTCTAAGAGCTCAATTTAAACTTCTTAGTTCCTTTTCTACGTTGCTGGAAACCTTTGCAAAGGAGCTGTGTTATAGGTACTATTGTAGCTATTAATAACGATAGACATTAAGGGCTTAAAAATAATTGGAAAGTTAAAACCAATAAAAAATCGTAACATTTACACCAAAAATACAAACAAAAATATTTGGTAGGTGTGTATTTCAATGTATCCAACTATTATCTATCTAAATAGACAATATGGTAAGTGTAATAACGCTATACGTTCTCAACAACTACATACATACATACATACATACATACATACATACATACATACATACATACATACATACATACATACATACAATGTTAAAGTTCTTTTATATCTACATTTTCAGGCATTATGATTTGATACGTCACATCATACCATACAGCATGAATTGTACTTAACATTACTTTTGGGGAGGATACAGCACATTTAGATTAACAAACTTAAGGGATACAAACTGAGTTAACAATTGCAGTACTCGATTACAAATTGTAAAAAATGTGTTTATATTACCTGCGTCAATTTACTTCAATATTTTTGTATTCCTCAAAATTGGGAATTCCTAATGGCGCAACTTGCGCCATGTGTCCCTCCCATAGCGTATAAATAATAGGGATAAGATCTATTACCATGACAAGGTAACCGAGAGAGACACCTCGCTCATCTCGACCCAAGGCGGGTCTTTTGTGGCTACCACCTCTCGTGAGGAACGGATGAAGTGAATGAACCGCAGGAGGCTAAATACCGCAGGTCACAACGACGCGCAGAGGTCCCTAACGTTTCCAAGTTTGAAGACCCGATCACGGGCTGCTGCCATGCTGCTCTGAAAAGGCTTTCCTCTGGCGGAATCGAAGGGAACTTGACCCATCTTAGCTGGCTCAAAGAAGGCTCCCGTCTGGTAGGTCTGAGAATAACTTCGCAATGAGCAAGCATTTGTCTGACACCGACTAACAGCCTAAAGCCCACTTGAAACGCGAAAAGCGGATGCGAAATGAGAGGACTGGAAATTCGTTGTAGAAGACGAACCACTCCAGCATTCGTCTACCAACCCGGGGAAACCACGAAAAAACCAATGTCCAGAGTGGCCGGCCCGACGGAAATCAAACCTCACACGTTACCGCGGAGCCATCAGTAAAGAAAGTCTTGTGAGTGTAACACATACATTTTTTTATTGTTTAACATGCTTTAACTCCATGGTCATAAGGCGACGTTACTACTCTGTTGGTTCTCTTCATTCAGTATGCGTCAGACGAATGGCATAGTTGCGTAGTCACATTCCTGTAACATTTATTTTGTTGCTATTAAGTTTTGGCGGAATGTGGACTATGTGATCGTATAATTACTAGCTGTTCTTTGAGTGTATATGTAGCTTTGTGATGCTGGACAGATGACCTGGTTGCATAGTCACCTTCCTGTAACATCTATTTTGTTGCTATTAGGTTTTGGTGGAATGTGGTCTATGGGATTGTAGCACTGCTGGCTGTTCTTTGAGTGTACATGTAGTCATTGCGATGCTGGACAGATGGCCTTAGTTGCCTAGCCACATTCGTGTATCATTTATTTTTTATACATATGTCTTTTGTCTGCAAGTGGAACTTTGGATCTTGCTATTGAGTATCCAATCCAGTAATTATCTAGTAACACGAAATAATCCAGTTACATTACAGACCAGTACACGGGATTTGAGCCCGCGAGCCGCAGACGCTATTTCTGAGCCATCTCTCTGGATTGTGTGGATTTACTCTGAACGTGAAGGGATATTTTGTAACAGTAACGGTGAAGATTTATGAAAGAAAAACCAGCAAGAAGTTGTAAATGGGTTTTAGGTCTACACGTAGTAATTGAGTAGAGCTTCAATTGGTAGCAGGCGGTACAATAATAACATGGCAAGATGTACATGAAAACGGCGCAAATTAGACTGTGAAAACAACAAAAATACGTCTGGTGAAGCAATTACAGAAACCTAAGCGAGAAATTACTCTTGTTATTTAAACACGCAGGTAGGTTATATCAAAGGAAAACATTTTTCTGGTTCACGTAAAGGTAAATCCGATAATAACAACTGGGGTGCCAATATTTCTAACAGAAATTACTATGGAATCTTGCTACATTAATCATGCTATGGAGCACCTATTAGCGCCGCTTTGTCCGTATGTACGAAAGAAACAACTCAAGGATCGTTATACATACGGGGATGAGTTTAACATTTGAAGGAAATTTGTCTATGCATTTCCAGTTTTATTTAAGAAAAATCTGATGTGTTACACTCACATGACTTTCTCTACACTTGTACAAACTATTTTCAAAAAACGCTTATTCTCCATATGCTTCATGTTAATCGAGATATCGAGATGTTAATCTTATTGGTAATTTTCTTGTA
Source organism: Deroplatys truncata (assembly GCA_030765065.1). Lineage (NCBI taxonomy): Eukaryota > Metazoa > Arthropoda > Insecta > Mantodea > Mantidae > Deroplatys > Deroplatys truncata. The sequence goes on along the minus strand of CM060982.1, from coordinate 84,681,657 downwards.
GATGCAAGGGGAATTGGTAGGCTTTAAGCGATAGTCAAATATTTTAAGAGCTGGTTGCCATGTGGCGCATTCCATTTTCTATGCATCACCAGGACAAAAAAAAAATGAATAACGAATTCCCATTTGAGAAAAAGTATTAAGTATTGGAAAATTTAAGGGAATAACAAGCAATATCTCGAAAATGGTTCACTCAACAACAAAAAATGTATATGACATAAATTGTATATTTTAACGCGATCTACATTTTTGTGTACTAAAATTTTTGTCTATCTCTTAGCTATGCAAAAGTCCTTCACAGTGAAGAATGCTTTTGGAGACATTGCCAGAAAATTCGAGATATACGTTTCATTTGTCATGAAAATATCTTAAACATATGATATCTTAATCTAAATCGTTACAGCTATTTTTGAGAAAATTAAAATTTTCGAAAAATGTTCCATGTAAAGGGTAGTCTGGGGTGGGGGTATTTTCTTGAAAACCTTCGTGTCGCATCTCTGGAAGATGCTGAACCTAAATACCAAGTTTGGTGTTTATCCGACTGTTCGTTTCTGAGTTATGCTGTTCACAGACAGACACACAGACAGACACACAGACAAACGCACAGACACACACACGGACATGTTTCCAAAAATGCCTTTTTTGGATTCAGGGGGTCTGAAAACATGTATTTCCGGTGAAATCTCGGTATTGAATCTTTGGGTGGAATACAATACTTCCCCTACTTACTATACGTAGTAGAGAAAGTAAAAAATTGTATAAAACTAAGAATACTTATATGAACAGATGCCAGCCTCTAGTTCCCGAGGTCGTGGGTTTAAATCCGGCGGAGGGCGATGGATGTTTTCGGGTGTAAAAATCCCTAGCATGGCTTCCTTCGGAAGGGAAGTAACGCTGTCGCTTTCACGCCCAATATAGAATGGAACGCTAAGAACTACAGCAGTTAAAGAGCGTCCATAAATAAAAATAGAGAGAGTGTTGAAATTTCTTACATAAAACTTTTAAGACGCTTTATCGATCTGTTTCAAGCATGATTGAAATGACTACAAAACTAGTAGTAGTTCGTATAAAGAAGCTCCTATATATTCAAGAGTTTTGGGTAAAGCAGGCAACCTACGGAATGGAAGTTTTATGTACAAATTATTGCATAAAATTCGTTGACTGAATATAGTTGAAACCTATGTAAAATTAAGGGTAAGTTGTACTAAAAGTGAAGAATTTTAGAAAGAGTTATTTTTCAAAAATGCTCCATGATAGGAAACTTCGGAGAAATTTGGTGACAATTCGATTTCACTGACACGGGTGGCCGAGGTAGTTAAGACATGGACTCGTGAACGGAAGGTCGCCGTTCAAATCCCACCACAACCGCCATCCCTGACGGCGGATTTTTCCAGGTTTTTCTCAGTCCTCATGACTGGCATATTCCGGAGAGGTATACTGGAATGTTTCTTTCCCAAATTTCCTGTCCAAATTACGGTTTCATTTCATCTATCATTAGCAAGCATAAGAACTTCTATGCATTAAAGCGAGGGCGGAAGTAACTAAGGTTGAGCTCTGTCACTGGAATATAGGCAGGGATGTCTCAAGTAAAAAACACCACCCCCTTCCCTCGTACAGTTGTACGCTTGCAGGCAGAACTCAGACCAAATTTTGTCAGTGACACTTGGACTCTGTTGTTTATGTTCTTTGTAGTGAGCAATAGTTGAGTGTAGCTAACTTGAAGGCAACTGATTAAGAATTGCTGGACATAATCACCAGTATCTGCCGCCTGTGATGCCGTATGCAGTAAGAAAAGAAAAACAACTCAAATTTAATGGATTCAAGGTTCCTCCACAATTATCCCATTGGATTGGAATTCATTAAAAATGTTCATATGCAACAAAGTGCCAAAATATCCTCTGATATTCATACTCAACGGTATAGGATTGAAACTGGATGAAGTGAGTGTGAAAAGTACCCTAGGATTGGAATGGATTATGAAGCGGAGGGGGTTCCGATCCAGGAATGAGAATATTGTATCGATGCCTACGACAGGCACCCCCGGGAGGAAGAAATGAGGTGAGAGAAGACACCTGGTGGCCGGAACCAGGAGTGACGGCACAGCGATGACAGGGTCCCTACAGTTTTCAGATATAGACACCTCGGCAGTCGGACAGGCAAACCGGGAACCCCGCCTCACATAAGGTGAGGCAAACAATCGAAGGCCGAGAGACGGAGAAAGTTCATTTTTTCCCTGCCACGCTGCACCGAAACACCATCGCCAACACTTCTAACCCTGAAATAGACCAAACGCGGGTGAAGGGTGAATGAAGTTATTAATGGAACGAAATGGAGGTACAGAAAATTAGGGGGATGAGAGAAACACTAGCATTTGCCTGATGACTCGGGAAAACCCCGAGAAAAAAAACCGTGGGTCAGAGTGGGCCACCGGAGATCGAACCCGGGAACTCGACCTGAGCCATCTCGCTCGGTAAAAGCCCCCTAAACCCATCAAATTGTAAAGATGTTGGAAATGTTTATGGTCTTTGTCCGTTCGAAAGCGCAGCGCTTTACAGGGATGAAAGAAGTCGGTTGAGTTGTTTCCGAAAGTGTGATATCCCCACACACATACACACATTCTTCTCTTCTTCTGAAATTAGTTTAGTACAGGTGGAGGAAATACTGCTTTGATCTCAATTGGTAATGGATAGAGAAAGTCGACGTTTCATTTTTCATGGAAAATACCAAAACGGCTGTCGTGCACCTGCGCAGCAGCATTTGCTGGCTCTTGAAGCCTTTTTTATTTCCTCCAGTTTCGCCATTCCAGGAAGGTTTTCCACCACGCGGCCCAGTTCTCAAACTGGGTATTAGGACATTAAAAATCTCTGCGCCTTTAGAATTTTCAATTTGGTAATATTGATTGCCTGGACCCAGCCGCAGCGGCTCACTTTGTGTTAATTACACTAATTCTTTAACAATTTCAGTGCCCATTAATTAAAACTGGTATGCAAATTTCACTTTTAATGAGCCTGCGTGATTGACGATTTTTTTAGGCCCAGATTCCAGTGCATCTGTGCTAATCGCTGCGTGATCGAGATAAAAACGAAAAAATAAAAGAGAGGCGATTCTTTGCCAGGCGTTCTGCAACATTCTGGCAGGCGCACATGTGTCATTGATAGGGGTTGTAAAAGTAAGAATATAATATTGTTGATCAAACATAAAACAGAAGTCTGTGTACTGTTAAAGGTTTTAATTTTTGTTACTTCCCCAGAAATGCTTAGTTACGACCCGCTTCCGAGTATTTTTAGGTGGGCGCCCCTTCGGGGGACCCCCGGGAGTTAGGGGCTTATGTGTGGGTCGGGGTGGCGTCGGAAGCTTTTGATCTGGAAATATTAGGAACCCCGTCCATGCTTGCTCCCGTCGTCACCCGTATCTGGTCGCCCTTCATCCCTCCCTCCCAAGTCCCATGGGAGAAGCAAACAGGGTCGTTGTGGCCTGCTTGCGGTGCTCTGCCTCGGTTTCGACGGCCCCTCGTTCGTATCTTTAACTTTTACCTCAGAAAAGCAGTTTTATACGAGTATAGGGAGGGAGAGAGAGAGGTACTGATCAATCAAAGTTATTAATAAATATAATTTCTTAAAATAATTTTTACTTTCTCAAGCACTTAAGTATAGTATGCAAAGGAAACTTTTTGTTGCATTTATATGCCGCCTCTAAGGTAACAGGCTTTGCTTTGGGACAATTGCTCATCGTTAATGATGGTTACTCGTTAACTTTTGTGTTAAATCTCTGCGTTTTTCTTTATAAACATTAAATACACACACACACACACACAAACACATACATTCACACTCTAACTTGTACTTCCTTCGACTCAGGGAGAATATAATAATCCTGGCTAAAGAAAAATGTTCATCCTCCACTCGGAATCGAACGCTGGACCTCTGAATTTAGAAACTAGTACTCGAGATTTCACCGAAAATGGTCGTTTTGAAAATCCGCCAACCCCAAACTACCACTTACACGAAAAAAGGTATATACTTTTTTATTTTCTTAGAAACTGCCTTAAGATTTTTATTAAAACACCATATGTTTGAAATAACATAATAACAAAATCTATATCGTTAATTTCCTATGAAGTTTTCCCTTTATTTTGGTTGAATTTTATATAGAATGTCTAACCGTTTTTAAATATGAGATACACGAAACCTTAATTCACAACAAGTTAGATCTCATCAAAACATACAATGTAAAATAAATGTTTTATGGCATTAACCGTGATATTCATTTTTTAAGACGCTGTCACCATTATTTTGTTTTTACGTAATGCCTTGCAATGAGTAGATATATGCAATTTTAAAGCCAGCATATAGCTACTCAGTTTTTGAACATTTCACTATAGCTTCAGCCTTCTGTAAAGGCTTTGTATGTACAACAAAGTGCTGAATGAAATTATTTATGTAAACGTTTATCTCGATTAACAGGATATTATAAAAAATAAGCTTTTGTAAGAATGGTTTGTATAAGATGTTCTCCTAAACGGCTTTAATGATTTTGATTAGGATAGCCACATTTTGCATATGTTTAATCTTCTGTAAATACACTCACTGACTTTCATATAACCTGGAAACAATGAAAGATAACAAAACTACGTACAGAAAAACCAATTAAGATGCATAATTTATATCCAATGACGGTTTTCGTAGCACTAGGGATTTCCGAGGAATTGACTGTTTAATATTTATATAGATTTTTCTACTTCGGCATAGTATTTACGTACTTACTATGTTTGAAAACGAAAAATTCTTTTTTACTTTAGCGCATGAAAAATAAAAGTAGACTCGTGATATAAACAACAGTGCTATCTCTATCCCGGACAATATAAAAAAATCTGATGTATTATATTCACATGACTTTCCTTACTCTCTAGCGGTTATTAGTGGGTACACAAATTATTCTTAACGAAAGTTTATTTTACTGTAGTATTAATTTTAATCGAGATAAATTTTTCGGAAATGCTGATTGCACATTTCGTTATAGATATAAAGAGAATAGGCGGCGCCGTGGCCGAGTGGTTAGACCGCTCGCCTCCCACCGAAGCGGCCCGGGTTCAATCCCAGGGACCTGCATGTGGGATTTGTGATGGACGGGTTTTCTCCGGGTTCCCCGGTTTCCCCCGCCATTCATTCCACCTTTCCTTTCATCCATTTCACCAACATTTCGTTTCATCTACTTCCTTCATCCCATACCAGGCATCGGGCTGATCACCCATCCTGGATGTTCTGTCTGATCCATGAGTATCTGCTCCTCGACGGGCCTCTGACCCCAGGCACCCGCTTTTAAGTCCTGGGGGGTGTCAGTCCTACATAAGAGGAGGGTAAACAGATAATGAATGAATGAATTAAACATAATAGCGATAGTCAAATGGTTGGACGCCGTGTACTGGCCTTAAAATCGCGAGAAAGTACTTAAAAAGTATAACTATTTAACAACTCAAACTATTAATAACGGATATTTCGGAAGCGGCTGTTATCGATTAACGCTTATTAGCTATACAAGATTATACAAAGTTTCTTTCGAATGAAGATATGCCTTTTATTTGTAATGTAAGTATCTTTAATATATGGTATTTTAATCAAAATGGTTATAGCCATTTTTTAAATAATAAAATATTTCGAAAAATATTTAATGTAAAGGGTAGTTTGGGGTTGAAGGATTTTCTTGAAAACCTTGTCGTGCTTTTGGAGGATGCAGAATCCAAACACCAAGTTCGGTATTTATTATACTTTTCATTTTTGAGTTATGCTGTTTACAAACTGACACACACACACACGCGCACTCTACTATAAACGCAGTAGAGAAGATAAAAGGTTTGTGTTGTCTAATTTGAAAAAATACCCAGACTTTTGACACAAGATGATTTGAAGAGTGCTCTGTTTATATGCATAATATGGGTTATTGTGAATTGGAAAGCTGTAGAAAAGGTTTTGTGATATATATAATTATTTTTTCAGGTTGGCAACGCTCAGCAATTATTTTCTGAGGCTCGCACAGTTACATTTTTATTCTGATTTTACTATCAGGCTCATTACTGCAACTATCTGGCTGTTAAATATTATCTTAAATGCTGGGGATCCAGTAGAAATGCCGTATTATATCTGTGGCTAAGTTTCGCTTCCATTATAAAGATATACTTCCCTTTATTTTCTTTATCTGTCTTTAGACGACGCTGATATAGGTAAGCATATACCTGTAGACGTAATAGGTAATGCACATATAAAACGAGTAAACCTGTAAACAATTTGTGTGAGTATAATAATATTTGGCGTAAGGACAATGAAATTGTTGAAACAAAACTTTTCAGTCATTTAAGCACACCTTTTTGCATTTTCCCATATAATTTGGTTAAAACACAGAAGTGATAAATGCAATACTCACTACGTTTCATATTATTGTTGCTTTTATCGTTTTTTTATTCCTCGTGGGCTTGTTACCAAAAATCTGATGAGCAACATTCGCCCAATTTTCTCTATCTATTTATTTTTGTGTCTGTTTTACAAGTCAAGATTAGTTTCAATCATTTAATACTTCGGTTTTACACATTCTTGGGCTGAGACACCACTCAACTGTTCAAAAACCAGGTTATTACTTACATACTAGTGGCGGCATTACCTACGAATTCATGGGAAACAAAACAACTATTGACCATTTCAAAGTGTACGGCTTAATATGTGGAACAATTACAGCAGTCAACAACTATATGTAGGAAATTGTTAATGTTGTAAACACTGTTATTTGAGATAAGTATTAGGTTTAATAAGATCTGCGTTTTATAACATGTTTTTGTCACTCTTTTAATATGCGCAATTGAAAAACATTTTACAGACAGATTACATATATTTTTTACACTTTTTACATATACGGAAATTTTTGGAGGGGAAAGGCTCTCTTGAAAATCTTCGCCTTGCATCTTTAGAACGTGTCTGGCTTAAGTGTAAAATCCGAATTTTTGTTTCTGAGTACCGCTATTCACAAACAGGGATGTACAAACAGGATAGGTAGAATGACTTCTCTAAAAATGCTAGTTGTTGGTTTTTTTTTACCTTCTCTACTACTTATCTAAGATACGTAGAGGAATTATTACATTCCAACCACGCATTCGGCCGATATTCCACCGAAATACACGTTTTGACGTTCATTGAATCTAGGAAAAACATTTTTAGCAAAAATTCCCATGTGTGTGCGATTTTCTAAAACCTCCAACACCACTTACTCTTCACATTAAAATTTTTAAAATGGTCCTAATGATTTTGTTTAAATAACCACATGTTTTAAGGTATTTGCATGAATAACTAAATATATACGTTGAATTTTCTGGTCATAACTTGTGCAGTTCTCTTCATTCGGAATGAATTTTGCATAGTCTGAATAGCCGACAAACAATAAAAGCACAAATACCTGCTGCAAAAGAATTTTAGATCTTAATTACAATTAATGTTAAATAACCTTTCCGTGGCATTAGCTATTTTCGAAATATTCGTTATTACATCTTTAAGTTTTCCCAGACTAAACTGTCATGCGACATCTATAAAGTATCTTACGCGATTCTTCTCGTTCCCCACATAGCCTCATTGCAAAAAAAGAGTTTACTTGTGATATACATGCAACCAAGATCATATTGCGTAATTTGAAATTATTTTCAGTTAAATATATATAGTGAGCAGCGTAGCGTGTTTACAAAGCAACAACTTTTAAAGAAAGTTACAATGTAGGGATTTTGTGAATTGTATTGGGTGGAAAATGTTGTTTAAGTATATCACATAATATTATTAGTGTAATGCACCTAAATGGTCATGTGGCGAAATTTATAACTTTTGAGAATTTGTGGCAAATTACTTTAAAATTGTAAAACTATCTTTCAATGTTTCACCACCTAAAGCATTTTGAGTAAAAAGTGGGGGGAAAAATTTCTGATGTGTTACACTCACATGACTTTCTCTACTCTTGTACAAACTATTTTTACAAACGCTTATTCTCCATATGCTTCATGTTAATCGAGATATCGAGATGTTAATCTTATTGCTAAGTGGTAGGCTTTAAGAAATAGTCAAATATTTTAGGAGCTGGTTGCTATATGGAGTATTCCATTCTCTATGCATCACCAGGACAAAAAAAATGAATAACGAATTCCCAGTTGAGAAAAAGTATTAAGTATTGGAAAATTTAAGGGAATAACAAGCAATATCTCGAAAATGGTTCACTCAACAACAAAAAATGTATATGACATAAATTGTGTATTTTAACACTATTTACATTTTTGTGTCGTAAAAATTTGTCTATCTCTTATGGTTTAACAGTTATGCAAAAGTCATTCACAATGAAGAATACTTTTCGAGACATTCCCAGAAAATTCGAGATATACATTTCATTTGTCAAGAAAATATCTTAAACATATGATATTTTAATCAAAATCGTTACTGCCATTTTTGAGAAAATTAAAATTTTCGAAAACTCTTCCATGTAAAGGGTAATCTGGAGTGGGGGATTTTCTTGAAAACCGTCGTGTCGCATCTCTGGAAGATACTGGACCTAAATACCAAGTTTGGTGTTTATCCGACTGTTCGTTTCTGAGTTATGCTGTTCACAGACAGACACACACACACCAACGTGTTTCCAAAAATGCTTTTTTGGGATTCAGGGGGCCTCAAAACATGTATTTTCGGTGAAATCTCGGTATGGAATTTTTGGGTGGAATACAATGCTTCCCCTACTTATATACGTAGTAGAGAAAGTAAAAAAACAAAAAACAAAAGCCCAGTTTAAGCCCGCTAAATTATTACTTTTAAGAGCATTCTCTGTTGGGACTGCAGGTCAGTTGTGTGACAAGTTAGATGTTTTTTCGTGTTGATATCTACATTACTAATAGGAGAGCTGGAATAAAAATACATAGTTTCAGAAAAGATGAAAATTTAATTTTCATCATCGTCGTGGGAGAAATTACACGTCTCCCGGAGAAGTTAAGGTAGTAATTTGCCGTCCAGCCACAAGGTGAGGAGTTGAGCGGCGTGCTGATGAAAAATGTACGGCCATTATCCCTTTCCCAATATGCTATTACCTGCTACCCTCAAAATGGCGCCACTACGCGGTTAATTAATGAACTTCTTATGGCCCGCAGGCGCGTTCGCACCGACTGACCACTCTGCCAATGGAATCCTCTGGCAAATGATTGCAAAACACGACTACTGATACGAGGCTATCAACAGTGCAGATATTCTCTTGTCTCAAATGTTGTTTGAGGTTATTCATACCAGCACACAATGCAATACAACAATTTTAAACACTTTGCCGCGAACTTTTACTTTCTCTACTACGTATAGTAAGTAGGGGAAGTATTGTATTGCACCCAAAAATTCGATACCGAGATTTCACCGGAAATATATGTTATGAGCATTTTTGGAAACATGTCTGTGTGTCTGTCTGTGTGTGTGTGTGTGTATGCGTGTCTGTGAACAGTGTAACTCAGAAACGAACAGTCGGATAAACACCAAACTTGGTATTTAGGTTCAGTATATTCCAGAGATGCGACACGAAGGTTTTCAAGAAAATCCCCCCACCCCAGATTACCCTTTACATGGAACATTTTTCGAAAATTTTAATTTTCTCTAAAATGGCTCTAACGATTTTGATTAAAATATCATATGTTTAAGATATTTTCATGACAAATAAAATGTATATCTTGAATTTTCTGGGAATTTCTCCAAAAGTATTGTTCATTGTGAACGACTTTTGCATAACTGGTAAACCATAAGAGATAGACAAAATTTTACTACGTAAAAAATTAGATCGCGTTAAAATACTCAATTTATGTCATATGAATTTTTTTTGTTGAGTGAACCATTTTCGAGATATTGCTTGTTATTCCCTTAATTTTTTCAATACTTATTTTCTGAAACGGGAACTCGTTATTCATTTTTTTATCTTGTATATGCAAAGAGTATTAATCTGTGGCAAAGGGAATGGTGCTGCACATAGCAACCAGCTATTAAGAGATATCTATGTGCTTAAAGGCTACTGTATTTCTATATTGCCCTTGTAAATATATATTCCCCTTACATCTACAAGAACATTAGCAATAAGATAGACTCTGCAAAAGTTTATCTCGATTAACATGAAGTAGATGGAGAATAAGCGGTTGTAAGAAATAGTTTGTACAAGAGTAGAGAAAGTCATGTGAGTGTAACACATCGGATTTTTTATCGTCGTTTTAACTACTGCAGTTTCGTTGGTTAACTCCCCATTCAGGTATACCAGATTGATGTCCTTAACTGCGTAGACGCCTTCCTGCATCATCTGCCTGAGGAACGTGCTGATAGATGGCCCTAGTTGCGAAGTTGTCTTCCTGTGCCACGTATTATTGCTATTGAGTTTTGGTGGAGTGTGGACTGTTAGGATCTTGGAAGTGCTGACTGTTCTTGGAACATACACTGTGATGCTGCTGGAGAGATGGTCTTATTTCTGAGGTCTCCTTCTTGTAACATCTGTTTAGGTAACCTGTTGATAGATGGTCCTAAGAGTAAAGTCGTCTTCCTGTTTCGTTTCTTCTTCCCGTATTTCCTTTAGTCATCTCAGGATAAAGGAAATTCGGAAAAATACTTATCCGGCGTAACTCACTCTAACCAAGATTCGAACCTCTGTACCTCTTGAATGTTAGGCAGACACGGTACCCCCTCACTACAGATACGGATTATGAATTCTTGTTGAACATTTTCAATCACTGCTGATGGTATATCTCTACTTTCTTTCCTGATTCGAATTTTTAATTCTCTCATAACAAAGACTCTACATTTAAAATATCGCCATAAAAGGTAATGAAGCGAAGAGAGATCGTTCCGGTAGCAACCAAAGCTTTTGTATGAGACAAGTGAAATTGTTCATGTGACTAAATAAGATAACTACTTTCAGAAAAAAATTAATAAATAATTTGTTGTTGCCATTTAAAATTCCTTTTACTTTCTCTACCACGTACATAGTAGATAGAGAAATATTGCATTTCACCCAGAAATTCGATACATATTGTTCACCGGAAATGTTTTAAGGCGCCTTGAATCCCAAAAAAAAAAACATTTTATTAAAAAGGTCTATGTGTGTGTGTGTGTGTGTGTGTGTTTGTGTTTGTGAACAGCATAACTCAGAAACAAAAAAGTCGGATAAATACCAAATTTATATCTAGGTTTAGTACATTCCAAGATACGACACGAGGATTTTCAATAAAATACGCCACCCCAAACTATCCTTTACATGGAATACTTTTCGAAATTTATTATTTTAAAAAAAATTGTTCTAACAATTTTGTTTAAAATACCTACCATATATTAAATATATTTACATACAAGTAAAATGTATAACTGTATAAAAAACTGTATAAAGTGTATAAATGTGTAACTGGTAAACATTAAGTGATAGACCAAAACGTACCACACAAAAATGTAGATCTCTTTAAAACATACAATTTAATTCAAATAACCTTTTTGTAGCATCAGCCATAACCGAGATATTCGTTATTAACGGTTCGATTTGTTCAATACTTATCATTCTTTTTATCACATCGATTTTCAGTTGTTTCTCGCGATTGCATGGAAACAGCATGGAATTTTAAGACTAGCATATAGCGTCCAGTTCTTAAACTTTGTCTATCGCTGTTCCCTTTGGTGTATTACGAAATGTGTAATGCACCTATTTCTGCAACGGCTTATTTGGAATAAAATTAGTACGTAGAAAAATAAGCTTTAGAAAGAATTGTTTGTATACCCACTAATGAACAATAGAGTCTAGAGAACGCCATGTGAATGTATCACGTAAGATTTTTTAAATACTTTCTCATGTTTACTTTTTCTGCCACGTGTCCCCTCCAGAAAAATCAGTATCAGAAAAATGTGAGTGTGTGTGTGTGTGTGTGTGTGTGTGTGTGTGTGTGTGTGTCTGTCTGTGAATAGTATAGGTAACACCAAAACAAAAGGTCAGATAAATACTAAAGTTAGTGCTCAAGTTCAGTATCATCTAAAGAAGCAACACGAAGTTTTTCAAGAAACTTTTTCACCCCAAAATACCCTTTACGTTGAATATTTTTCAAATGTTTGTTTTCTCAATGTGGCTCTAACAATTTTGATTAAAATCCACATACCTGTTTAAGATATTTACAAGATAAATAAAACGTATTCTGTAATTTTCTGGGAATAACCTTTGAAGTTCACTTTGCATGGAAACAACTGGTAAACGTTAAGAGATAGACAAAAAACGTTATACACAAAACTGTTCATTTCTTTAAAACACACAACTTATTTCAAATAACGTTTTCGTGGCATCAACCATTTCCGAGGAATTTGTTAATGTTCTTTTCAATTGTTCAATATTTCGTAACTTTTTTAAAATCCTGTCGCTATTCACTTATTTCTGGCAATGCCAGAGGCTTTGAGATTTTAAGGCAAAAACCAGTCACTTTTAAACACCTGACTGTCTTCAAATGTTTATCTCAATTAACGTGAAGCAGAATGTTTGGTAGAAGCTATATGAAAATAAATGATAGTGGGGAGAGAAAGTGATGTGAATGTAAAACATAAGGTTTTTGTTATATGCAGTACTTCGGTACCTATGAGGGAGAAACGTATATAAATAATTTTTATCTCAAAATAACCACTTCGATGAACTGTCACTTTAATGGCATGCAAATATTTCAAAATGAACTTTTAACAATCTCTCTGTTGGTTTATAATTATTATAATTGTTTATTTATGTAAACGTGGGATAGTAATGATAAAATCTTTTTAAAGATTTGCATTTCACGGAACTGGATGGACACTAACGGCGTCTTCCTGGACTGGGGTCTCCTAAACACAATATTTATGGCTCCACTGGACACATAATAAATACCAGGAATATTATAGCTATATAATAGTGGCTGAATATCAAGTTACTGCAGGAACGGGCCACCCATACTCGAGCGCTGAGAATATCATTGACAGGTGGAAACAATTAAACATCTAGAGAAAGGAGTGTAACGCGATACACTCAGCTTTCCTTTAATGGAGAACAAAATGGGGACGCTAAGTGTAATATTTCTTACCAAATCACCTTATTATACAGGTCGTATAGGCGCTTCTTGAATAATGCAACGATAATAACTCTTCTTAAATGAAGCTTAGTTTCCAATTAGTTCATACCTAAAAATTATTAGCCTTTGGGTATGTCGTGTCTTTTAGCCCACTGTACGTTTTCTATGGACTTTCAAAATGCGTAGGTGACTTCTTCAGAATTCGCGGTGTGTACATCCAACTCAAAGATGATTACGAGGGGTGTTCCAGAAGTACCCGACCTAACAAAGAAAACACAAAAATTTTGGAGAAAAAAAATCTTTATTTCTCTACATAGTCTCCTTTCAGCTCCATACACTGTCCCAGCGATGTTCAATAGCTGTTTATACTGAGAACCGTTGAGTTCTGCAAAATATCCATCAACTGCAAACTCCACCTCTTCATTTATGGCTAAACTTTAACCACCAAGCCATTTCTTCAACTTTGGAAACAGAAAATAATCAGAGGGGGCTAAGTCTGTCGAATAGGATGCATGAGGAAGCAATTCGAACTTAAACTCATTGATTTTGGCCATGGCGATAATGGATACATGAACTGGTACATTGTCTTGATGAAACAGAACTTTCTTTTTCGCTAAATGCGGCTGTCTTTGCTTGATTTTATCATTCAAATGCTACAATAAGTTTGCATAATACTCGCTATTGATTGCTTTTCCTTTTTGAAGATAATCAATGAAAATTATCCCACGGGCATCCCAAAAACTGATGCCATGATCTTGCCTGCAGATGGGGCTGTCTTCGCCTTCTTTAGAGCCGATTCTCCCCTTTCATTTCACTGTTTTGACTGTTCCTTCGTCTCAGGAGGGCAAGTGTTGGACCTATGTTTCGTCCATGGTTATGAATCGACGCAAAAACTCGCCTTTATTGCAGCGAAATATCTCCAGACACTCGACTGAAACATCCTCACGATGCTGATTTTGTTCTATTGTGAGTAAACGCGCCAGCCATCTTGCGCAAGATTTTCATTTCTAAATTGTCAGTCACGTGCGATATACAGCACTTTTTGAAATGCCTACGATGTCTGCTAGCTCGCGCACTTTCAGTCGACGGTGAAATGCAATACTTCCTTTACCTGCGATAGGTAAAATGCCATGAGTAATTTACCTAGAGAATTTGAAAATCACATGTAGCATTTGTTAAGATCATTTCACGAATAAAATGAATAAGATAATATTTCAAATACTTACAGTAAATTAATCTCAAAAGACTAGACACTAAAGCTAAGATTTTAAGTATGTCAACATATGTACTAAATACAAATTAAAGGTCGTACTACATGTTGAGAAAATCCGCATAATCTAGTCCATTTCCTTTCTCATGTTAGTTGCCCAGTCTGTTATGTTGATGTTTGCCTTTCTAGTTTAGATATAACCTTTCACTTGATTTATTATCTGTTTCGTAGGTTGACTAAATCTTGAATTTAGCTTTTGTTTCCACTGCACACATGTTCCTCACAAGTAATGGTAAAGGAACGTGGGATAATAGAGCATAGTCCTCAATTATCGATGTGGAGTCACGATTGGTTGATACCTGACACTTTCTAGCACTGATTGGTCTGTATCAGATGAATGAGGTATGAGTGGAATAATCAAAATAATATATGGAAAGTATTTTCCTCATGGAGGGTGAGAGAGGGCGATAGAGGGGGAGAGGAGGCGAAAGAGAAAGTGAAAGAGAGAGGTGCCAGTATAAAAGAAAGAGGGAGATGAAGAGGAGTGAGACTGGCAGAGAAAGAGAGAGATTTACCGCAAGGCGGTCAGAGCAGCAGATTCTACAGGTAGAAATAGATCACTTGTGATGCTTGGAACAGCTGATCATATATATTGACCCTAAAATGACCATCATAACCTCCTCCAAACAAAACACGACTAATGACATTTACTCTCCCCAATAATATGAAGCAGCTTTTAGTAAAGACACTTCTTTCTACAGGGTGATTTATGAAGAACTGACACATTTCTTTCTTTAATCATTCTGTTCGAAATTTATTCCATGCCCCAATTTTAGCACCAAATTAAGGAGAACGTTCTGGAGTTTCGATTGTCTGTCACTAGATGCGCAGATACTCATGCTTTATTCATAATTGTTAGCTTTATTGTCGGAAACTGTTTTTGAGATTTTGTTCTAGTCAACGTGAAAATGGAGTACACATTAAATGAACGACTCTTCCTTGTAAAGCAATATTGGATTACGAAGTCAATTACAGCTACTCAAAGGACATACCAGAGAGAATTTGGTGTTCGGAATCCTCTCCAAAGAAACACAATACTGGGACTCGTGAGTGAAAAAGGCAAAACACGTTCATCTGGGCTTCCCACGGTTGCTGTTGACGTAAGAGCACCACTGGATCAGTCACCCAAAAAATCATTAAGACATTTGTCGCAGGAGA
This sequence comes from Deroplatys truncata, assembly GCA_030765065.1. Classification (NCBI taxonomy): domain Eukaryota; kingdom Metazoa; phylum Arthropoda; class Insecta; order Mantodea; family Mantidae; genus Deroplatys; species Deroplatys truncata. The sequence goes on along the minus strand of CM060982.1, from coordinate 84,666,145 downwards.
CAGGGTACAGCTACTCAATGTGTCAGAGAGCTGTGAAAAGTGCAGGCCTAAAGCCGTATAGATTACGGTTGTCCATCAGTTACAGGAACCAGATAAGGATAGACGACTGAATTATTGTCGTTGGTTTCAGGCGTTCATTGTGCAAAATCCTACCATTTTGTCCATCACATGGTTCACAGATGAAGCATGGTTCCATTTATCCGGCTATGTGAACTCAAATAACTCACGCTATTGGGCCAGCGAAAGTCCACATGTTATTCATGAAGCACCTATGCATCCGATTCAAATCGGAGTTTGGTGCGCAATATCCGCACAGAGAATAGTCGGACCAATTTTTTTTGAAAGCAATGTGAACACTGCAGAGTACCGATGGATTTTCATGGAGTTTGCTGATCAACTAGACGATGTAGAGCTGAGTCAAGGATATTTTCAGCAGGACGGCGCTACATGCCATACATCAAATGAATCCATGGCACTAATTGCAAGTTTCTTTGACGACCGGATAATTTACAAGAACCTGTGGCCACCGAGATCTCCGGATTTAACATCGCCGGACTTCTTTCTATGGGGTTACTTAAAAGACAGGGTTTATGCCACACGTCCCCGGACATTGGACGATTTGAGGCACAATATTACACAGGAGATTCAAGCTATTGACAATAGAGTCCTCCAATGAGTGGCCAGTAACATGTAACGACGTGTTGAGTGGTGGACATTTTCAACATTTACTACAGAGGTAAATAATCACCCAAAATTCCTCTGCATTTTAGGTATAATAAGTTGTCGCTAGCGTAACTCGTTTTGAAACAATTAAAGAAATAAATTTGTCAGTTTTTCATAAAACACCCTGTACAACGATTAATTTTCGAAATATTATACAGTCCTAGCTTAAATGGGCCACTATATATATATATATATATATATATATATATATATATATATATATATATATATATATATATAGTTAAATAGTTGTGATGGTTGTTGATTAATTTCCACATGTGTTCAGGGTAAAACCTGGAGGCAGACCTGAAATAATTACAATAGTTGAATTCGTTCGAATAACCGACAACACACACATTCAAACACCCGACTTTTAGTATACCAAGAAAAGCTCTTGCTTAAAGAAAAAACTCAAGCCAAACCGGAATTGAACCCGGAACCATCGCACAGCAAGCAGATGCTCTATCGACTGAGTTATGGAACCAGTCACAAATATATTTTGGAAAATAAATTTGGCATAGGAGCCAGTTGTATGGCAGACTGAAATCACTTTTCTCTGTAAACCGGAAACACAATTTTGTTGACAACGCCGTGCTTCTTCTCGTCCATCATGCTGCAAGAACGTTTCTTTCTCTGAAATAAAAACTTGTTTTCGGCTTGCTACCCACATCAGAGAGATGAGTCTATTTTTAGAGGGCTACCAGAAGAGAGCCCGAGGGGCAGGAGCCCCGCTCTGTCATTACCGCCACCTAACTGTCAACCTCCCAACCGATTGCTAATAACTTTTCCTTAGGTTCGGCCCATCACCTCACACCTAACTCTTCAATTAGATCCGATATCGGTCCGTAATGGCGACTCGCTAGTTGAAATTTAGCCCGCCTATCCCAGCCATTATATTGATAAACTGTTAAACAGCAATTGATATGCCTGGCTTTCTTATTTATGGCGGTAATAAATAGCGGCCTGCGAGGAACTTGATTTCCATTCCGGCTACTTCACACGCCCTCTTGAAAACCAATCTGCTTCTGATTGCCTCTCATCAAAAGGTACCGGCCATCATTAGCCCCCGTGTGCCAATTTTGGTAAAGAGCACTTTAATAGCAGCAGCTGGAATGTAACCCAGGACTCAGGAATTTCCTTTGGGGCTTACTCAAGTAGCCTCAAGCTGAGTCTTTGCTGTAGAATATGTCACAGCTTCGAATCCTACTGGGTTCAGACACATAACACAGATGTTCATCCTGGGCAGTATATGCTTCCACAACTGGAATGTTACTCAGGACTTAGGAATTTCCTCTGGGGCTTACTCAAGAAACCTCAGGTTGGGTCTTTGCTGTAATAGACATTACAAAAATCTAATCCTACTGGAGTCAGTCTCATAACCAGTGATTCGCTCTGGAGCTTATAAACAGGCCTCAGTTTTGGGTCACGGAATTAGCAGACTGAAGTTGGGAGCGAACGGGGTTGAGTTGATGTCCTAGTCCGGTGGGTGGGGTAGCACTTCCAGCCTACAGGTAGTAGCGCAGCGAAGGTCACTGTGGACATTCATACTGCTGCTTGGCTCTGGTTAATGCACTCCTCTTACCTATTCGAGATCCAGTGAGCAAAGAACTATAGTTTCATGGTATTTACATATTCATTGATATTTTCTTAGTGTTAATTGCTCTTATTTATACTCCACAGTACTTTGAAATATGTCGAAGAATACGAGTACCAAGCGTTCCCTTGAGGATGCACTTGTAGAGAAGTTTGGAAAGGAACATTTCCTCATCAAAGGAAACAACACTGCATATGCTGCAAAAAATACATCGTGAAAGACAGATCTCGATTATTTCAAAAACAGTGCAATAGCAAAATACACACGAAAAATGTTAAATTTAACAATCTACAGAGGTCTTCAACATCACAATCAAAATAGAAAATCAGAAAGAATTTTATCTAGATTTGTGTAGCATGTTAGTACATGCCAACATCCATTTCAACGAGATCGAAAATAAATATATTAAAACGTTTCTAGAAATATATATGGGTTCGTAATTGCGCTGCTTCAAAAACTGAATGAGTCAAAATCACACTCTGTTATTTTAAGTATGAACGCCAAATTATAAAATGTCCTTTTGGCTTTGCAGATATGTGTGCCATTAAGGACGTTTTATTGGATTCAAACAATGAATACAAATCCACAAAAGATTATTTGTGTGATATCCCATTCTTTTGTTATGTACCTGTCACGTCATGTGTCGAAGAACGAAGTTTTTCTAGCTATAAACTCATTTTAAGTGAAAATAGGAGATGTTTTTATTTGATACATTGCGAATGCACCTTGTAATTTGCTGCAATGACATGTAAAGACGTTTATTGTATTCATTTGCATTATTTGGGTTATTAATTTATGTATTTATTTATTTTAAATATTCATGTATGGTACAATGAAGTTGTGAAGAAATCTATTTTGTGATATGTATATTGTTTGCACTTTTTTCTGTCGTGGAAAATGGCTATTTCAGAATGTTAAAACGGGTATAATCATGCAAAACTGTTATGTTAGGCAATTAGTTCCCGTACTCGACACGCACTGGAAAATGTGAAGGTTTATTTTATGCCCTACTGTGACTAGACGTTTACACGTTGAGGCAAGGGCTGCCTGCACGCGTTACCTGCCATTCCACTCGAACTAAACAACACAGTGGTTCGTGAGCTCCTAACTTCATGCGTCTCGGAACCCTGCACCGAGGCTTGCTTATAAATTAACCCAAGAACCAGGAACTTACTCCAGGACTTACTTAAGTAGCCCCGAGTACGGTCTTTCCTGTAAAAGGTGAGTCCTGCTGGGATGAGTCTCATAACGTAGCGATTCACTCTGGAGCTCATAAATGTAACTCAAGACTCTAGGCCTTACTCAAGTATGGTCTTTCCTTAAAAGATATTAGGTGTGAGTCATGCTGTCAAATTTTGCTCAAAAGCGTCTTTATCAGGCTTGAAGTTCTCCACAAGGGACCACCGGCTTTATTTCCCTTCCGAAGGAAGCCATGCTAAGGATTTATACGCCCGAAAAAATCCATCGCCCTCCGCCGAAATTCTGCTGGAGTCAGTCTTGTAACGCAGAAACAACGTAATGGTCAGTTTAATTGCTATGGTTTTTACTTCTCTACTACGTAGGGGAAGTATGGCATTCCACCCAAAAATTTGATACAGAAATTTCACCGCAAATACATGCTTTGAGGCCCTCTGAATCAAAAAAAAAACATTTTTAGAAAAAGGTCTATGTATCTGTGTGGATGTATGTCTGTGGGTCCGTGAACAGCATAACTCAAAAACGAAACGTCGGCTAAGTACCATACTTGGTATTTAGGTTCAGTATCTTTCAAAGATGCAACACGAAGATTTTAAAGAAAATTCTACAGCCCAGACTACCCTTTGCATGGAATAATTTTCGAAAATTTTGATTTTCTCAAAAATGGCTCTATCGATTTTGATTAAAATATCAAATGTTTTTAGATAATTTTATGGCAAATTAATGTATATCTCGAATTTTCTGGGAATATCCTCAAAAGTCTTCATTCCGAATGAATTTTGCATAACTGGTAAAACGTAAAAGCTAGACAAAATTGTATACGCAAAAAATGTAGATCTCGTTAAAACACACAATTTATATCATAACTATACATTTTTTTGTCGAGTGAACCATTTTCGAGATATTCCTCTTATTTGTTTGAATTTTCCAATACTTGTACTTTTTTTCATTGGGATTTTTTTTAAAGTCCTGGACATACAAAGAGAACGGAATGCTCCAAGCAGCAACTAGCTCTTAAAATATTTGACTATTGCTTTAAGCTTAGCATATTCCGCTTGCACCTACAAGAAAACTAGAAATACCATAATTTTATATCGATTAATATGAAGTAGATGCAGAATTAGCGTATGTGCAAGAGTAGAGAATGTGAGTGTAACACATACGATTTTTTGAAAGTAGAGATGAATGCTTTCTGGAGTAAATAACAGAAAATTCTCTATTTAACCTCTTCTTATGTAGCACTTACACCCCCAGGATTTACAGGTGGGTGCCTGGGGTCAGAGGCCCGTCCTCGGGTCCTCGGAGTAGATACTCGTGGATCAGACGGAATATCCAGGATGGGAGGAAGGAAGTAGGTGAAACGAAATGATGGTTAAATGGATGAAAGGAAAGGTGATGAGGGAGCAGTTGGTGGAATGAATGGCCCAGACGCGCCCACTAATCCCACATGCGGGTCCCTGGGATTGAACCCGAACCGCCTCCGTGAGAGGCGAGCGGTCTAACCGGCGCTATCTTCTTATATTTCAATTAATAATAATAATAATAATAATAATAATAATAATAATATGCAGATTTACTCCAGGAAATAATTCAACTAGTTAATGCAAATCATTTTTTTTGTCAAATAACTTGTTTTCTTAGGAATAGCCGGTTTTATAACATACCTGTATAGGTATACATTTTCCAGGTTGAAGTTTACTGCCTCTCACCATCGTCATAAGCGATAAACTCATGACAAAATGATGTTGATAATAATAATAATAATAATAATAATAATAATAATAATAATAATAATAATAATAATAAAGTCATCGTTCACAAATTTCTCTACCCGTTGAAATTTCGCATATATTCATTATGTTAGCATTCATTAACAAGTGATTCTCCTAATCAGGTTACCTTACTCACGATACGTTTTTATCTATAAGTGATATGAGTAATGACCATTTAGTTATATACATCATGCGAAATAACGTCGAGATGTTTATTAGAAACACGAAGGAATAAATTCAAAAGTCGTAGTTAGGTATGCGAGAGTGAATTACTCCTCTATGGTCGTAGTAACGAGCAATTGCGGCAGAAGGTAAAAAGAAGAATAGAAAAGTTTCGAGCGTCTTCCGCCCGACAACGCAGTGTTTTAGGGAAAGTATAATAATACATCAGGAATGTTTTCTAGCTAATGCAACGAAAAAAGAATGTATTACATAATATATTCTCCCTATAATTTGATGGACGCTGCTTTTCTTCTGGATTAAGCTTTTGTCCATTCCTTGTACTTTTCCATACACATCAGACTGAAGGGAACTTTAAAGGCTACTCAAATAAAATTCAATATATATAGGTATTATTTCTTATGTTAATATGTCAAACATATTGTATTTTAATAAAATTCGCTTGAGCGTTTCGTAGTACACAAAGAACAAGAAAATGTTCCATGTAAAGTTCCACTTTGTGGTGGAGGTATGTTTTTACTTTCTCTACTACGTATAGTAAGTAGGGGAAGTATTGTAATCCACCCAAAAATTCGATACCGAGATTTCACCGGAAATATGTGTTTTGAGACCCCCTGAATCCAAAAAAAGCATTTTCGGAAACATGTCCGTGTGTGTCTATGAACGGCATAACTCAGAAACAACAGTCGGATAAACACCAAACTTGGTATTTAGGTTCAGTATCTTCCAGAGATGCGACAGCAAGGTTTTCAAGAAAATCCCCCCATCCCAGATTACCCTTTACATGAAACATTTTTCGAAAATTTTAATTTTCTCGGAAATGGCTCTAACGATTTTGATTAAGATACCATATATTTAAGATACTTTCATTACAAACAAAATGTATATCTTGAATTTTCTGGGAATGTCCCCAAAAGTATTCTTCATTGTGAACGACTTTTGCATAACTTTTAAACCATAAGAGATAGACAAATATTTACTACACAAAAAATGTAGATCGCGTTAAAATACACAATTTATGTCATATACAGTTTCTTTGTTGAGTGAACCATTTTAGAGATATTGCTTGTTATTCCCTTAAATTTTTCAATATTTATTTTCTCAAATAGGAATTCGTTATTTTTACTTTCTCTACTACGTATAGTAAGTAGGGGAAGTATTGCATTCCACCCAAAAATTCGATACCGAGATTTCACCGGAAATACATGTTTTGAGACCTCCTGAATCCAAAAAAGCATTTTTGGAAACATGTCCGTGTGTGTGTCTGTGTGTGTGTGTGTGTGTGTGTCTGTGTGTGTGTGTGTTTGTGAACAGCATAACTCAAAAACGAACAGTCGGATAAGCACCAAACTTGGTATTTAGGTTAAGTATCTTCCAGAGATGCGACACGAAGGTCTTCAAGAAAATCCCCCCACCCCAGACTACCCTTTACATGGAAGATTTTTCGAACATTTTAATTTTCTCAAAAATGGCTCTAACGATTTTGATTAAAATATCATATGTTTAAGATATTCTCATGAGAAATGAAATGTATATCTCGAATTTTCTGGGAATGTCTCCAAAAGTACTCTTCATTGTGAACGACTTTTGCATAACTGGTATACCATAAGAGATAGACAAAATTTTACTACACAAAAAATGTAGATCGCGTTAAAATACGCAACTTATGTCGTATACATTTCTTTTGTTGAGTGAACCGTTTTCGAGATATTGCTTGTTATTTCCTTAAATTTTCCAATACTTGTACTTTTTCTTAAATGCGTTATTCATTTTTTTTATGTCCTGGACATGCAAAGAGAATGGAATGCGCCACATAGCAACCAGCGTTAAAATATTTGACTATCGCTTAAAACCTACCATATTCCCCTTGCATCTACAAGAAAATTACCAATAAGATCGACATCTCGATATCTCGATTAACATGAAGCATGTGGAGAATAGGCGTTTGTAAAATTAGATTGTACAAGAGTAGAGAAAGTCATGTGAGTGTAACACATCAGATTTTTTTTATGTCCTGGACATACAAAGAGAATGGAATACTCCACATAGCAACCAGCTCTTAAAATATTTGACTATCGCTCAAAGCCTACCAATTCCCCTTGGGTCTACAAGAAAATTAGCAATAAGATTAACATCTCGATTAACATGAAGCATATGGAGAATAAGCGTTTGTAAAAATATTTTGTATAAGAGTAGGGAAAGTCATGTGAGTGTAACAAATAAGATTTTTGAAAATCTTCGTCTCTAAATGCTAACCTGGTTGTTTAGCTGAACATTTCATTTTGAGTTATGCTGTTCACACACAAGGATGCGTTTTTTAAATCGCTTTTTAGGGGGGAGATTCAGAGGATCTCAAAACATGTATTCCGGAGAAATGTTAATATCGACTTCTTGGAAGGAATGCAAGACATTTCCTATCTATAGGTAGGCTGTAGAGAAAGTTAACAACGTGATTTTAAGTGTTATATAAATAATTTGATTGTCTTTTGCCACATTTTTAAAACTTTTGTTTAGTTAAGCGTCCTTTAGCCGGTTAGATCATATAGAACGATGAATGACTGAAATTGGGGGATTGTTAATTAAATGAGCTCGGGATCCATAGAGCTTAAAGTTACCCGAAATTCATATTTTCAGTACAAAGGAAAACTCCGAAAAAAACTTATCCCTGTAACAAACCCTAACCGGGATTCGAACTTAGGTTCTCTTGAATGTGAGGTAGACACGTTACCCCCACACCACAGAGGCGAGCCTTTTTCGTATGTTGCATCGCGTAATTTGAAAACTTTTCTAGGCAAGCATTTGTTGCGAGTTATGTAAGGTGGATAGACAAAAGAAAATTTGATATGAATAGAAAAAGCGGCGGCGCCGTGGCCGAGTGGTTAGATCGCTCGCCTCTCACCAAGGTGGTCCGGGTTTAATCCCAGGGACCGCATGTGGGATTTGTGGTGGACAAAGCGGCGTCTGGGCGGGTTTTCTCCGGGTTCTCCGGTTTCCCCCGCCATTCATTCCACCAACTGCTCCATCATCACCTTTCCTTTCATCCATTTCGCCGTCATTTCGTTTTATCTACTTCCTTCATCCCATTCCAGGCATCGGGCTGATCACCCATCCTGGTTCTTCTTGCTCCATGAGTGTGTCTGCTCCTCGACGGGCCTCTGACCCCAGGCACCCGCTTGTAAGATGAGGTTAAACAGAGAATCATGATGAATACAAAAAGCAGTGTCGACTTTGTACAACATACTTTTCTCTTATTACACTTAATTATAAGGGATAAGGATTTTAAAACAATAATTGGTATAGGCTTAAGCGCTTTGAACTAAATTGAGTATTTTGTGAAATTCCCTGAATGTCCAAATAAACAAAAATGATTACATAAGATCGAAAGATCGAGGAATAAACTTTCTAGAATTATTCAGTTATAGTTGGGTAAAAGCGTTGGATATGATATTACTTTCTCTACCACGTTCACAGAAAAGGCAAATATTGCTTTCCACCCAAAAATTATATACCGTGATTTCAGCGGAAATACATGCTTTGAGGTGCCCCAAATCTAAAAAGAAAGCATTTTTAGACAAAGGTCCGTGTGTGTCTATCTGACTTTCTGTGTGTGTATCTGTGAACAGTAGTATAACTAAAAACGAAAAGTAGGATAAATCCAAACTTGGTCTTTAAGTTCAGCATCTTTCAAAGATTTTTAAGAAAGTCCCCTTGCCCCAAACTACCCTTTACATGGAAGATTTTTCGAATTTTTTTATTTTATGATTTGATTAAAATACCCTATATAACAGATATTTACATGATAAATGAAACGTATATCTTGAATTTTATGGAAATAGACTGTGAAGTCCTCTTCATTCGGAATGAATTTTAATAAACTTATATAACTGATAAACTTTGGGTGATATACGAAAATGTATTACACAAAAAATGTAGATCTCTTTAAAACATAGTTTCCTTGAAATGTTTTTTTTTTGGGGGATAAGCAATTTCCAAGGTATCCGTTATTAATGATTCGCATTGTTCAATATTTTGTTATTCTTTTAAAGTCCTGTAGACATTCAATTGTTTCTCGCGAATGCGAGATTTCTCGCGAATGATTTTAAGGCCAGCGCATATAGCGCCCTAATTTTTGAATATTTGACTATTGCTGCTCCCTTTGCATCTGTAATGAAATGTGTAATTTAACTATTTCTGTAAGGGTTTATTTCGATTAAAATCAAGTAGAAAAATAAGCTTTCGTAAGAATAGTTTGTATATCTACTAATAAAGACTGAAGGTTGAGAATGTCATGTGAATGCAACACATCAGATTTGTTGTCTTATTAGATTTAATTCTAAAGGATGCAGAAGGTATTTTGTTGCACTGAAGGAGTTGTATTATATTTCAACTGTTGGGGAGCCGAACTTGAAGTAGTTTCAACTGCACGTATGGTACCCGGTAGCCTTTGCCCCAATTTTTAAAAATATTAACTTTGTAATTTGACTATTTCTTTAAATATTATATTTATGTTTGCCTCGGTTGCGTCAGTATTTTTGTTAGAGACACGTTTCTCTTAGCAGGGTTGTGGTGTGACTAAGAATGTAGGCTTACACAGATTATAATTTTACTTCACTCCTTTTATTAATGCTTGATACGATTTAAATAACATTTCACTGATATAGAGAGCTGTGAGGTTCTTTTATTGATTATTTGCTCTTTTTAACACGTAAACTATTCTCACACGAATATGTATTAAATTTCTTGAGCACACTTTTTGCGTCTGGTTAGTAACACTGTCTGCAGGCAACTGAATTCTAAATTTATAAAATTTTCTCCTTTTTAGTTTCTGATTGGCTAATCCTACTCCAATAGAATACCTTCATTTAACTAAATTTTTTTCTGATTGTTGATTGGCTATTTTATAAACTGTCACAAAAGTTACATTAATTTTGCTCCAATAATGACTAGTAGCATTATTAAACATTCTTACTCATTATTGCCTCAAGGCTACCTCATTGTTACCTCATTGTTAGCAACTTTTAACCTATTATTCTCACAGCTCCTACATTATTAAATTACGTAATACATCCATATAACATTATTATTACTGTATTCAATATCGTGCATAATTGGCTAATTAGTTCTATGCAAAGAGGTAATATCGGTATTCCAAATTGCCGCAGTTTATAGAGAGAATACGAGGCCATTTTGTGATATTGTTTTCTCTGAGTAACGAAGAACAAAAGACTATGTACGTTATTAAATATACAATTATTAAGATCTGAATTGGAACTGCCTGCTACGCTGTGTTATATCGCAGTCCGTAACACCTGCTCACTTCTTTCCCAGGAAGAGAATGCATGTAAGTGGCTGTTTTGCTTATCAGTTCAACAAGCAAGGTAATAATAAATTAAATACTAACGTCTCATGTACGAACATATGAAGGCGCTCTCATTAATGTCAGCTATAGATGCAAAATTACTTTATGATTTATTTGCTGCAATGTATAATACTTAAATTGCACAAAATGTTGTATCCAACTCGTGAATAAATTACAATTGACTATTTCTTTCTCCTTTAATCATGTGCATATAAGCACACAAAGCATATATATTTATTTATTTATTTATTTGTGCTAGCAATCTTCCTTAGAATATGGCTATACATCAGCCCAAGCTGTTATCTTGCCATATTCTACCCATATTACACTCTTATTATAACATAAAAATGATGATAATAATACAAATAGTAGTAAAAATAATAGTAATGATACCAAAATAATAATCTTATAGTAATAATATATAAAAATAATAATAATAATAATAATAATAATAATAATAATATAATTACATAACTTAACATCACTTGATGAAATTAATTTACATCTCTTTTTTTTGTCCATAACCATTTCTTTTTAACTTTTGACAAGTATTCTCCTACCTTTTTACTATCCTTGTTAAAAATCTTGCTTAAAGCTACTTTCCTGTCCCGTTTTAACCATTTCCCATTTATAGCTACCTTTCTCCAATGCTGTGTACCTTTACAGTAAAAAACGATATGTTCTAAATCTTCTCTTTCCCCACATATTGGGCACTGATTCTGTGGGAACCCATTTCTCATTCCTATTAATCTCCATACACCTGCTCGTACCCAAGGTATACTTTCTCTTTGTTCCTTATTTGAGTTATCCACATACTGTTCTCCAGCCCATACATTTTTTATTAATATATATGATTCCAAGGAACTTTTGTTCCCAATGTTGCTAAATAAATTTTGTATCTCTATATCTTCAAACCTCTGTCTAGCTTCTTTCCAAAAACCCTTAGCATTATTTTCCCTCCTTCTCCAGATTTCCCCTAGACCACTATTTTCCAAATTAGTTTGTATACTATAACTCCACCCATTCTTCTTTAAGCTCCTTTCTTGGAATTCCAAACACTGTCTCAACAAATTCTTCTCTTCTAAATTTAATAGTCTGTACCAATAAGCATATATATAGTCGAGAAGACAGTCAACTGTTAAAACAAACTGATAATAACAGTAATAATCTGTGTGTAATACTAAACTCCAAAGCGCAAGAGTCCATTGCGGGCCAAGACCTGCCGCCTGGACGCTGCGTCTCCCACCTCTACCCTCAAAAGGCGTTATGAGGGGTGCAGTACTGGACGTAATTTCAGTCTAATAATATAATATGTAAATTCAATAACAGCCCGCCTTGAAGCAATATGTGTAGGTATATATTAATATATAAATGTATGTAACAGTCATTGCATATGCTTAGATTATTGTATACATGTTTAATAATGTTATACTCGTATTTAAGTGTTAAAAATACTGCCTCAAGGATTTGCATTTTAGGATTTAAAAACTATAATGCGATGAGCTTACACGTTTAAAGGTAAATTGGGAGTTTTTTTTTTGGAATTGCCTGAATGTCCAAATAAACAAATATAATTACAGCTAACCCAAGGGCCAAAGAATGAGACACGAGGGCGAATGATTCAGGTATAATCGGGTATAAGAGAGCAGGTATGTCATCAGATATTTTGGTTCGTGATGATAACCTTGAGGTATTCGCCATTTCCTCGAAACACGCTGCAAGATCAGTCGGTAACTGCGGGTGAGGAAAGGGCAAATTTGCCCCCAAAAGGCGCATGTTGAGATGTTAATCACTATAGTTACCGGGTTTAGCCGTCATTTACACCTCCGCTCGAGTTGCTATAAAACCGCTAATTTAGAGCAAAAAATGAAATCGTTTGTGTTGACTCTAAATGCCGGCACCTGTGAAGTATTCTCTCTGTTATTATTTATCATTACTGCGGCCATGCATTTCGTCCTAAATAATACACCCGAGTGGTAAAGAACTTTATTTTTCTTTGCGTCTCTTCCCTCCTTCGACTAATTGATTGTCGACCATTCCTTTTTCTTTCTCGGAGATGTCTCGAACGGCGCAATGACACAGCGGTAACAGTACAAAGCAGTGTGAACACAAGAATCGAAACGGCCTGAAAAAGTAATAATGATATTCATGTCCGCTAGTCCTTTCTCTACTAACCAGCCTGCAAACATCGTCTCCCAAACTCTCACACGTTAATAGCCTTATTTAGCTGTTTTACACTTCACACGGTTTATTATTACCGTGATCCAGCATTTCTCACCGGAAGTAATATATTTCCAGTATAACTAACACAACTTTGGGAAAGAAAAACGCAAGGAAACTTAGAATGGGTATTTCGTACATAGGTTTATTTGACAAGACTACATATTTATTTTATACTTTTTTGTTACATAAACAAAGAAATTGTGGCATTAAACAAATGCTATTATATACCCTCTATTCTTTATTAGTTTACGAGGGCTGTCCCAGAAGTACCCGACCTAACAAAGAAAACACAAAAATGTTGAGAAAAACATCTTTATTTATCTACATAGCCTCCTTTCAGCTCCATACACTTTTCCCAGCGATGTTCAGTAGCTTCGATACCCTGTTTATAGTGAGAACCGTCGAGTTCTGCAAAATAGCCATCAACTGCAAACTCCACCTCTTCATTGTTGGCAAATCTTTTAGCACCAAGCCATTTCTTCAATTTTGGAAACAGAAAATAATCAGAGGGGGCTAAGTCTGGCGAATAGGGTGCATGAGGAAGCAATTCAAACTTTAACTCACTGATTCTGGCCATGGCAATAATGGATGTGTGAACTGGTGATTTTCTTGATAAACAGAACTTTCTTTTTCGCTAAATGCGGGCGCTTTTGTTTGATTTCATCATTCAAACGCTGCATTAAGTTTCCATAATACTCGACATTGATTGCTTTTCGTTTTTAAAGATAATCAATGAAAATTATCCCCCCCCAAAAAAACTGACGCCATGACCTTTCCTGCAGATGGAACTGTATTCGCTTTCTTTGGAGCCGATTCTCCCTTTTAATCCACTGTTTTGACTGTTCCTTCGTCTCTAGTGTGAAGTGATGGACCCATGTTTCATCCATGGCTATAATCGTCGTAAACATTTGGATTTATTGCAGCGAAACATCGCCAAACACTCGACTGAAACATCCTCAGGACGTTGCTTTTGTTCCATTGTGAGTAAACGCGGCATCCATTTTGCGCAAGCTTTTTCATGTCTAAAATTTCAGTTAGTATGCGATGTACAGCACTTTTTGAAATGCCTACGATGTCTCCTAGCTCGCTTACTTTCAGTCGACGGTCATCCATACCATTTTGAGGATTTTCTTCACAATTTCTGGCGTGGTCACCTCATTTGGTCGACCACTGCGATGTTCGTCTTGGCAGCTCTTACGGCCTCGCTTAAACTGTGCCACCCAATATTTTACTGTTGTAATCGAAGGAGCATACTCCCCCAGAGTAGAATCTAGCTCAGCTTTAATATTAGTTGGACTAAGACCTTTCAAGTGAAAGTATTGTATCACATAACGATGGCCAGTTTTATCCATGTTTACAATTTCGCTGAGAGAGTTCACTATTGATGGCTGCCAAACAATTACTAAACAATGTAGCATCGTCAAACTTCAGACTTAAGCTTTCATAAGGGTGGTACTTTCTACCATAGTCATTTTTTTGAAAAAACAACCGCTATATATACGTAAGGTCGGGTATTTCTGGGTCTGCCCTCGTATATGCAAATTATTTTTAGGACAGTTTACTTTCCTATCTACTTCATTTTAATCCCGATAATACTTTGCAGAAATAGCTACTGTATACATTTCGTTGGATACAAAGAGAACAACGATCGTCAAATGTTTAAGAACTAGACGCTACATGCTGCCTTAAAATTCCATACTGTTTCCATGCAATCGCAAGAAACAACTGAAAATCGATGGAACTTAAAGAATGCCAAGTATTAAACAAATCGAACCATTAATAATAGATATCCCGGAAACGGCTGATGCCACAAAAAAAAAGTTATTGCAATAATTTGTGTACTTTAAAGAGATCTACATTTGTTGTGCAGTACGTTTTCGGCTATCGCTTACTGTTTACCAGTTATACAAGATTATACAAAATTACGAATAAAGAGGACTTTGCAGGCTATTCCCAGAAATTTCAAAATATACATTTTATTTGTAATGTAAATATCTTTAATATATGGGGTTTTAATCAAAATCGTTTGAGCCATTTTTATAAAAACTAAAATTTTGAGAAATATTCTATGTAAAGGGATTGTTTTGGGCGGGAGGATTTTATTTGAAAATCTTCGTGTCACATCTGGAAGGTAGGTACTAAACCTAAATACCAAGTTTGGTATTTATCCGATTTTCCTTTTTTAGTTATACTGTTCCTAGACACACAGACTCACAGACATACACACACACGGAGCGCTTTCTAAAAATGCTTTTTTTTAATTCACATGGCCTCAAAACATGTCTTTCCGGTGAAGTCTCGGTATCGAATTTTTGGGTAGAATGCAACACCTTCCCTACCTACTACGTACGTGGTAGAGAAAGCAAAAATACGTTTAAGCCATTTAAGGCTTAATAAGGTATAATAGAATACGCAACTCTTGTGAGAAATCGAACCTTCATCTTCTACAAGACCAAGCGCACAGCACTGTATCGATTTCACCCAAATATGAAATGTGTCGACAATGTTTTTTTTTTCAAATTTATATTTATAAAACCTTAATTCTGTAGTTGTAGCAGTTGCTGATTTATTTCAAGTGTACAGATTTCACAAAGCGACGCTAATGAGTCACCAGTAGCGTACATTCTTAAAATATACCTATATAAATGCAAGGTTTAAAACCTACAGTCAACTGGTTATAACATCATACAGTGTTTTCTCAAGTTAAAGCTAACGATATGACTATAAAAGTTAAAGGGTCGACATATGCAATAAAATAAATAGAGGAACAACGGTCGTTAAGACCGAGGTCGTTAAGATCGAACTCGTGATCGCAAGGTCCGCGGTTCAAATCCCGCCAGGGCTATCCTTCCTGAGGTGTTTTTCAGGGTTTTCTCATTTCGTCATAACTGGTAAATGCAGGGGTGGCACTCAAACTTAGGCTTGGAGCGTTTCTATCCCAAATTTTTCTTTCCAATTATCAATTCATTTCATATATTACTGTATCCACCACCTGTGGTGTTGTGTGCAGTAAGAACGGCCGTTAAACACTACTAAAAAAACCTGATGTGTTACACTCACATGACTTTTTCTCCATCTACTTGAGTTAATCGAGATAAACATTTGCAGAAACTATCTTATTGCTAAATTTCTTGTAGATGCAAGAGGAATATGGTAGGCTTTAAGCGATAGTCAAATATTTTAAGAGCTGGTTGCTATGTGGAGTATTCCATTCTCTTTGCATTACCAGGACAAAAAAAAATCAAAAAAATCTGATGTGTTACACTCACATGTCTTTCTCTACTCTTGTACAAACTATTTTTACAAACGCTTATTCTCCATCTACTTCATGTTAATCGAGATAAACATTAGCAGACTCTATCTTATTGCTAATTTTCTTATATATGTAAGGGCAATATATATTTACAAGGGCAATTTGGAAATACAGTAGCCTTTAAGCACATACATATCTCTTAATAGCTGGTTGCTAGGTGCAGCACCCACAGATTAATACTCTTTGCATATCCAAGACAAAAAAAAAATGAATAGCGAATTCCCATTTGAGAAAACAAGTATTGAAAAATTTAAGGGAATAACAAGCAATATCTCGAAAATGGTTCACTCTACAAAAAAATGTATGTGACATAAATTGTGTATTTTAAGGCGATCTACATTTTTTGTGTAGTAAACGTTTGTCTATCTCTAATGGTTTACCAGTTATGCAAAAGTGGTTCACAATGAGGAATAGTTTTGGAGACATCCCAGAAAATTCAAGATATACATTTTATTTGTCATAAAAATATCTTAAACATATGATATTTTAATCAAAATCGTTAGAGCCATTTTTGAGAAGATAAAAATTTTCGAAAAATCTTCCATGTAAAGGGTAATCTGGGGTGGGGAGATTTTCTTGAAAACCTTCGTGTCGCATCCTTGGAAGATACTGAACCTAAATACCAAGTTTGGTGTTTATCCGACTGTTCGTTTCTGAGTTATGCTGTTCACAGACAGACAGACACACAGACCGATACACAGACACACACACGGACATGGTTCCAAAAATGATTTTTTGGATTCAGGGGGTCTCAAAACTTATACTTCCGGTGAAATCTCGGTTTCGAATTTTTGGGTTCACTCTATAAAAAAGTATATGACATAAATTGTGCGTTTCCATTGTGTAGAAAGATTTTGTCTATCTCTTACGGTTTACCAGTTATGCAAAAGCCATTCAGAAAGAAGAGGACGTTTGGGAACATTCCCAGAAAATTCAAGATATACATTTTTGTTTGTAATGCAAATATCTTAAATGTATGATATTTTAATCAATTTGTTAGAGCCATTTTTGAGAAAATCATAATTTTCGAAAAATGCTCCATGTAAAGGGTAGTCTGGGTTGAGGGAATTTTCTTGAAAATCTTTGTGTCGCATCTTTGAAAGATACTGAATCTGAATACCATGTTTGGTATTTATCCGACTTTTCGTTTTTGAGATATGCTGTTCACAGGCACACAGATATACACACAGACTTTTTTCTTAAAGTGCTTTTTTGGATTCGGGGGCCTTAAAAGATGTATTTTCTTGAAATATCGGTATAGAATTTTTGGGCGGAATGCAATACTTCTCCTACTATAGAGAAAGTAAAAATTAATCACTTGTGAGTCTTCAGATACAGTCAGGCTGATTTGAATGAAAAGATTATATACAGTAAAATGGAAAGTACATATAATGAGACAACCAAATAAAATAATAATAATAATAATAATAATATTAATAATAATAATAATGTGCTAAAATTTCTTTAAAATGTAAACAGAGGAACAACGAGACCAAGGATGACCAACGTAAACATGTACCGATCAATGAAAGTATTCAGTAAACCGGTACATGCCGTACCTTACACCTACCTTGTACAAACTATTTTTATAAACGCTTATTCTCCATCTACTTCATGTTAATCGAGATAAACATTTGCAGACTCTATCTTATTGCTAATTTTCTTGTAGATGTAAGGGGAAAATATAATTAAAGGGCAATATAGAAAAACAGTAGGCTTTAAGCACATACATATCTCTTAATAGCTGGTTGCTAGGTGCAGCACCATTCTCTTTGCCACAGATTATAACTCTTTGCATATCCAAGACAAAAAAAATGAATAACGAATTCCCATTTGAGAAAATAAGTATTGAAAAATTTAAGGGAATAACAAGCAATATCTCGAAAATGGTTCACTCAACAACAAAAATGTATATGACAAATTGTGTATTTTAACGCGATATACATTTTTTATGTAGTAAAATTTTGTCTATCTCTTATGGTTTACCAGTTTACCAAAAGTCGTTCACAATGAAGAATACTTTTGGAGACATTCCCAGAAAACTCAAGATATACATTTTATTTGTCATGCAAATATCTTAAACATATGATATTTTAATCAAAATCGCTAGAGCCATTTTTGAGAAAATTAAAATTTTCGAAAAATGTTCCATGTAAAGGGTAATCTGGGGTGGGGGGATTTTCTTGAAAACCTTCGTGTCACATCTCTGGAAGATACTGAACCTAAATACAAAGTTTAGTGTTTATCCGACTGTTCGTTTCTGAGTTATGCTGTTCACAGACACACACACGGACATGTTTCCAAAAATGCTTTTTTTAGATTCAGGGTGTCTCAAAACATGTATTTCCGGTGAAATCTCGGTATCGAATTTTTGGGTGGAATACAATACTTCCCCTACTTACTATACGTAGTAGAGAAAGTAATACGTTTGGAAGTGTACTTTACAACAGCCAATGATACCACCTTCGAATACATCGCAAAATCAAATTACACGAGGCGATGCATTTCCAGATACTTTCGTCTTTTGTCGGGTACACCGAAAATATTTAACTTAACATCATACATGTTTCGGAGACAACACTAAAATACTTTGATGTGTTACATTCACATGACTTTATCGACCCATTCTGAAAATATTCTTAGAAAGGTTTTTCTTCTATTTCCTTCATATTAATCCAGATAAATATCTGCAGAAATGCCTTTATTACATATTTTACACATATTTACGTATTTCTTAGGTATAATGGAAGTAGGGGAATACAGTAGGTGTTGGTCAAATCTTTTAAGAGTGGGTATCTATGTAATGGCTTTAAAATTCTGTTCTCTTTGCATGACCAGAAGGCGGGGTGGGGATCAATCACTTCCCATTTGAGAAAACTGTAAGCTTTCGAAAATTCAAACTAATAAAAAGGAATATCTTGGAAATGGCTAACTCAGAAAAATTATGCGTGATATTTACGTGCTTTGACGAGATCTAAAATTTTGCGTAGAAAAATTTTGTCTATCCGTCGGTTTACCGTTTACCAGTTATGCAAAGGTCATTCAGAACCAAAAGTACTTTAGAGGTTACTCCTAGAAAATTCAAGATACACATTTTATTTGCCACGGAAATATGTAAAAACATATTGTGATTTAACAAAATCATTAGAGTCATTTTTGAGAAAATAGAAATTTCAGAACAATCTTCCATGTAAGGGGCAGTTTGAGGCGGTGGATTTTCATGAAAATGTTCATGTTGCATCCTTGGAAGATGCTGATCTTAAATACCAAGTTTTGTATTTAACCAACTTTTCATTTTTTAGTTACGCTATCTCACATACACACACACCGTTTTTAAAAATGCTTTATTTGGGTTCAGGGGCCTTATAAATAAATTTTCGATGAAATTGCATCGAGTTTTTGGGTGGAATAGAGTACTTTCCCTATATAGTAGTAAGAGAGCAGGAAATAAATTCTGAGGAGTCTCTTAATATAGAAAATAAAATAAATCCTGCGGCGCTACAACCTACGAAGGGCTTAGGCCTGCCAACCCGACTGCCGGTCTCAACCCACATGCGCACAGTGGGCGATCATCCAGCCGTTACGGGGAGATGATTTGACAGGCATCATGCATCCCCCAGCCAGAAAGTTGGCTCGCGAGGCTAGAACCGCTGTGTATCATAGCTCCTCAACCTTCTTGACAATAGGTAACCATACGTGGGATTGAACCCGGGTGCATTCTGTAGTAGGGAACCAGAGCACCACGCTTCCAGCCCACTATGTCACGGTGCAGGACTAATATAAGGTATAACATTTGGCATAGGTACGTGCATGCAGTAGTCTTGAGTTACTTTATACCCACGACATAAGGACGGACAATGTGACTAGGTACTCCTTAACGCCTGAGGCTGGTCTTGTAGCTCAGTAGGTAGGGCACCCGCCTGTAGTGCGAGTGGTGCGGGTGTGACTCCCGGCTGGGTGTGTGAATTTTTCTCTAGCCGAGATTAGTCCCTAACATCCTCCCTAGAGTCTGAAAGTTTGAATGAGAGCACGAATGTGTGTGTGATCTAATGTATAAAACCCAAAGTTTACCAGGGATCCGACCAAACGACACGCGAATACTAGTTAACACCATTGCTTATAATAATAATATGCTCCAAATGAAAGTCTGCACATAAGATCATTGCAATTAGAATCGGGGTATAAATGAAACTTAAAGAAAAACGCTTGAAAGTTATGCTGTAGCGAAGAGCTTCAAGTGTCGTCTGAAATAAGCAAGAATATTATCGGTGAGGAACTAAGGATATGTGAACAGAGAGTAGATATCTCGGGCTGTTGACTGAAACAAGCAGGAATACCGTCGGTGTTCAGTGAGAAGTGTGAACAGAGAGTAGATATCTCGGGCTGTTGACTGAAACAAGCAGGAATACCGTCGGTGTTCAGTGAGAAGTGTGAACAGAGAGTAGATATCTCGGGCTGTTGACTGAAACAAGCAGGAATACCGTCGGTGTTCAGTGAGAAGTGTGAACAGAGAGTAGATATCTCGGGCTGTTGACTGAAACAAGCAGGAATACCGTCGGTGTTCAGTGAGAAGTGTGAACAGAGAGTAGATATCTCGGGCTGTTGACTGAAATAAGCAGGAATACCGTCGGTAATCAGTGAGGAACCTATAGAAGTGTGAACAGAGAGTAGATATCTCGGGCTGTTGACTGAAATAAGCAGGAATACCGTCGGTAATCAGTGAGGAACCTATAGAAGTGTGAACAGAGAGTAGATATCTCGTACTGTTGACTGAAATAAGCAGGAATACCGTCGGTGTTCAGTGAGGAACCTATAGAAGTGTGAACAGAGAGTAGATATCTCGGACTGTTGACTGAAATAAGCAGGAATACCGTCGGTGTTCAGTGAGGTACCTATAGAAGTGTGAACAGAGAGTAGATATCTCGGACTGTTGACTGAAATAAGCAGGAATACCGTCGGTGTTCAGTGAGGTACCTATAAAAGTGTGAACAGAGAGTAGATATCTCGGACTGTTGACTGAAATAAGCAGGATTACCGTCGGTAATCAGTGAGGAACCTATAGAAGTGTGAACAGAGAGTAGATATCTCGGACAGCTGACTGAAATAAGCAGGAATACCGTCGATGTTCAGTGAGAAGTGTGAACAGAAAGTAGATATCTCGTACTATTGACTGAAACAAGCAGGAATACCGTCGGTGTTCAGTGAGGAACCTATAGAAGTGTGAACAGAGAGTAGATATCTCGGACAGCTGACTGAAATAAGCAGGAATACCGTCGATGTTCAGTGAGAAGTGTGAACAGAAAGTAGATATCTCGTACTATTGACTGAAACAGGCAGGAATACCGTCGGTAATCAGTGAGGAACCTATAGAAGTGTGAACAGAGAGTAGATATCTCGGACTGTTAACTGAAATAAGCAGGAATACCGTCGGTGTTCAGTGAGGAACCTATAGAAGTGTGAACAGAGAGTAGATGTCTCGGACTGTTGACTGAAATAAGCAGGAATACCGTCGGTGTTCAGTGCGGAACCTATAGAAGTGCGAACAGAGAGTAGATATCTCGGACTGTTGACTGAAATAAGCAGGAATACCGTCGGTAATCAGTGAGGAACCTATAGAAGTGTGAACAGAGAGTAGATATCTCGTACTGTTGACTGAAATTAGCAGGAATACCGTCGGTGTTCAGTGAGGAACCTATAGAAGTGTGAACAGAGAGTAGATATCTCGGACTGTTGACTGAAATAAGCAGGAATACCGTCGATGTTCAGTGAGAAGTGTGAACAGAAAGTAGATATCTCGTACTATTGACTGAAACAAGCAGGAATACCGTCGGTGTTCAGTGAGGAACCTATAGAAGTGTGAACAGAGAGTAGATATCTCGGACTGTTGACTGAAACAAGCAGGAATACCGTCGGTGTTCAGTGAGGAACCTATAGAAGTGTGAACAGACAGTAGATATCTCGGACTGTTAACTGAAACAAGCAGGAATACCGTCGGTGTTCAGTGAGTAACGTATAGAAGTGTGAACACAGAGTAGATATCTCGGACTGTTGACTGAAACAAGCAGGAATACCGTCAGTGTTCAGTGAGGTACCTATAGAAGTGTGAACAGAAAGTAGATATCTCGGACTTTTGACTGAAATAAGCAGGAATACCGTCGGTAATCAGTGAGGTACCTATAGAAGTGTGAACAGAAAGTAGATATCTCGTACTGTTGACTGAAATAAGCAGGAATACCGTCGGTAATCAGTGAGGTACCTATAGAAGTGTGAACAGAAAGTAGATATCTCGGACTTTTGACTGAAATAAGCAGGAATACCGTCGGTAATCAGTGAGGTACCTATAGAAGTGTGAACAGAAAGTAGATATCTCGTACTGTTGACTGAAATAAGCAGGAATACCGTCGGTGTTCAGTGAGGAGCCTATAGAAGTGTGAACAGAGAGTAGATATCTCGGACTGTTGACTGAAATAAGCAGGAATACCGTCGATGTTTAGTGAGGAGCCTATAGAAGTGTGAACAGAGAGTAGATATCTCGGACTGTTGACTGAAATAAGCAGGAATACCGTCGGTGTTTTGACTCGCAGGAAGACGTGCCATCATCATTGGTCGCCGTATCATCATGAAAACACAATTGCAGATGATTACAAGGCGGCACTCCGGGAAGATGAGGTGTCAGGATTGGGCCGCAACACGAAAATTGGTTATGATGCCCCTCTCCCCTCGCTTCCTCGCTCGCCTGCCTGCCTACCTTCACCTGTTTTTGTTCCACGCACGCTTTTTTGGTGTTTAAAATATAAAATTCTGGATGTGCGGCCCCGGGGGTCAAGCCGGCCGATATCTGCTCGATGAGAGAACTGGGCGGGAAACCTTAACGTCTCTTACTGTAATTAATTATAGCTTTTTGTACTTTTTTGTGCTCCTAAACCTTTCATCGCTTTAGGCGAGCCGCAGGTGAAATAGTTAAAACTCGCGTCTCTAATACAATCGGCTTCGGATCACTCGTATTAATTAAATATGGAGCTTTACCTAACAATTCAAGTCAGCCACACTACTATGGGTGAAGTTATATATATTCGGTAAAAAATTAAAAAAAGTTGTGTTACATTCTCATGATTTTCTCTGCCCTCTGTCATTTATTAATTGTATAAAAACTGTTCTTACGAAAGCTTATTTTTGTATCTACATCATTTAAATGCAAATGGAATAGCGATAGTCAAATGTTTAACAACTGCACGCTATTTGCTGGCTAAATTTCATACTGTTTCCATGTAATCGCAAGAGACAACTGAATGTCGACTTTAAAAGAATGACAAAACAATTGAACAATTAATCCAATAATCTCAATAAGTTGGCTCCGTAGCTCAGTCGGTAGAGCAACTGCCTGTTGTGCGAGGGCTCCCGGGTTCGATTCCCGCCTGGGGGGTGGGAATTTTTCTGTAGCCAAGATTGCTCCCTATGCTACCCAGAGTCTGGAAGTATGAATGAGAGTTGAATGTATATAGTGCAAGAAACCCAACGACAAGAGTTATACGCGTTAAGACCATTGCCTTAAGCAATAAGTTCCAAAGGAATGGCCCCGATAAGACCAATGTAGTTAAAGGCGGGGTATAAATGGAATTAAAAAAAATCTGATGTGTTACACTCACATGACTTTCTCTACTCTTGTACAAACTATTTTTACAAACGCTTATTCTCCATCTACTTCATGTTAGTCGAGATAAACATTTGCAGACTCTATCTTATTGCTAATTTTCTTGTAGATGTAGCGGAAAATATATTTACAAGGGCAATATAGAAATACAGTAGCCTTTAAGCACATACATATCTCTTATTAGCTGGTTGCTAGGTGCAGCACTATTCCCTTTGTCACAGATTAATACTCTTTGCATATCCAAGACAAAAAATGAATAACGAATTCCCATTTGAGAAAATAAGTATTGAAAAATTTAAGGGAATAACAAGCAATATCTCGAAAATGGTAAACTCAACAAAACAAATGTATATGACATAAATTGTGTATTTTAACGCGATCTATATTTTTTGTGTAGTAACATTTTGTCTATCTCTTATGGTTTACCAGTTATGCAAAAGTCGTTCACAATAAAGGATAATTTTGGAGACATTCCCAGGAAATTCAAGATATACGTTTTATTTGTCATGAAAATAACTTAAACATATGATATTTTAATCAAAATCGTTAGAGCCATTTTTGATAAAATTAAAATTTTCGAAAAATCTTCCATGTAGAGGGTACTCTGGGGTTGGGGGGATTTTCTTGAAAACCTTCATGTCGCATCCTTGGAAGATACTGAACCTAAATACCAAGTTTGGTGTATATCCAACTGTTCGTTTCTGAGTTATGTGTTCACAGACACACAGACACACACGTACATGTTTCCAAAAATGCTTTTTTTGGATTCAGGGGGTCTCAAAACATGTATTTCCGGTGAAATCTCGGTATCGAAATTTTGGGTGGAATACAATACTTCCCCTACTTACTATACGTAGTAGAGAAAGTAAAAATATATCAATAATGCCTGACGCCACAGAAAAGGTTATTTGAAATAAATTGTGTTTTTTAAAGAGACCTGTATTTTTAGTGTAATGCGTTTTCGTCTATGGCTTAACGTTTACAGTTATAGAATGTTATATAAAACTCCTTCCGAATGAAGAGAACTTAGAGATTATTCCCAGAAAATTCAAGATATACATTTTATTTGTCAAGTAAATATCTTTAACATAGTGTTTTAATTATAATTGTTGGAGCCGTTTTTGAAAAAAATGAGGATTTTCGATTTATGCTCTCTGTAAAGGGTAGTTTGGGGTGGGGGATTTTCTTAAAACTCTTGTTGTCTTAGAAGATACTGAGCTGAAATACGAGGTATTCACATACACGCTCACATCCACAGATACATACATACTGACCTTTTTCAAAATTTTCTTTTTCTGGATTCAGGGGGCTTCAAAACATGTATTTCCGCTGTAATTTCAGTACCGAATCTTTGGATGGAATGCAACACCTCTACCTACTATGTACTAGGTAGAGGTGTGAATGTAATCTAAGTATTACATTCCCATGAATGTTCCCACCAACTATAATTTCTATTTTATCTCTCTTCTATAAAGCATTCTTACGAAGTCTGTATCGTGTTAGTCGAAATAAACATTCACAGATGTGGTTTAATTAAACAATTTTTTGTAGTACAAGAGGGGTACAGGAGGCTCAAACTGTGAGCAACGAATATTTTGGAAATTTTCAATGAAGCAACAAATGTATTTGCTAAAATTCGTGTAATTCCATTAGACCTGGTTTGCCTGTGTTTAGCCTTTATCTATCTCTTATGATTTACATTCACCATTCATTTCAATGAAGTGGACTTCACAGGCTATCCCCATAAAATACAATATATGCATTTTATTACACATGCAAACATATTAAATGTGTTAGAACCATGTTTTAGTAAATCAAAAATAATGAAAAGCTTTCCATGTAAAGAGTAATTTGGGGCGGGTGTATTTTCTTGAAAATCTTCATGTCTCATCTTTGGAAGATGTAGAATTTGAATCTAAGTTTTGTATTTGTCATAAACACACGCGCACCCACCCACGTACGCACACACACATAGATGGTTTTTCTAAAAATTCTTCAATTTGGATTCAGAGAAAATTAAATTAAGTTTTATTTATGGAGCTCTTTAACTACTATAGTTCATAGCGTTTCATTCTATATTGGATGTGAAATATCGGAAATTTTGCTCTGAGGCCTCTTTATCAGGCCTGAGGTTCTTTTACGTGTCGTAAATCTACGACACGGGACCACCGACTTTACTTCCCTTCCGAAGGAAGCCATGCTAAGGATGTTTACGCCCGAAAACATCCATCGCCTTCCACCGGATTTGAACACGTGACCTCGGGAACTAGAGGCTAGAATATTGCCCCTAGACTATGCAGGACGACTTGGATTCAGAGGATTTGAAAACATGTATTTGTGGTGATATCTTCATTTCGAATATTTGGGTGGAATACAGTAAGATTTTTCCTCTATTTGCTGTAGATAAGTGGTAGGGAGGGGAACAAAAGGTGAACCTCCTATCTATGTCGCAATATTCATGATAAATGACCTGGGAACATTTAATACATTTAACAACATAGGTAAATAAACTTCGGCTGAGTTTAGTTGTTAACCAGTTCAGGGCGAAGGAAAAAGGAAAGAAAAAGAAAAAGTAGGAGTCTTCAATATAATCCAGCAAATACTCATTTCAATACGAAAACTATAAGAATGTACATTGGAACATCTTAAGAATTATTAATTCTTCTAAATGAAGAGGTTTATAGTAAATTTGCCAAAAAAGAAAGAAAAAATAATATATAAAATTTTAATTATAACTGCTATAGCCATTTCGAGGTAAATAAAAATTACGAAATATGTTTCACTTAAAGGGTAGCTTGGCATGGGGCAATTCTCGTGTCTCAATGAGGCACGTCTTAAATACAATTTTGGTATACGTCACACATTTTTTCTTTTCTTTTTATTGTTTTTAGTTATTTTCATCCTCCCTCTCCCTTTCTCTCTCTCTTTCCCTCGAACGCATACACACACGAAAAGAAAATTTTTCTATTCCAAATACACACTTCTTTTTAAATCTCAATATTGAATTTGTGGGTGAAAATTAATACTTTCTCTACCTTCCATAGTTAAACAGCAGAGAGATTAAAATGAAATCAAGTAAAAAAAAAACTAATTTATCTACTGATTACCGTTTCACATACTATATCGCTTATGTTATATTAAGCTACTCGTATAAAAAGCTATTTTTCTATCCACATCACGTTATTAACAATAAATCTGTTCCTAGAAATTGTTTAAACAAAGGAACGTGCAAATGCGGAAACAACATTCAAATATTATTTCACAAGTTGTAAAAACAAGACATCTTAAGAAAAGGAGAGAAAGAAAGAAGAAGAAAAAAAAGAATGAATTTTAAAAAGTTCACTTTTCCTACCACTTACTGTGATAGAGAAAGTATTGTATTGCACCCAAGTATTCTTTATCAATATGCCACCGGAAATACACGTTTTGAAGTTCCCTGATTAAAAAAATTATTCTTAGAAAAATTTACTGTGAGAGAGAGAGAGGGGGAGACAGAGAATACAGCATAACTCAAAACAAAAAGTCGGACATATGTCAAATTTGGCATTGAAATTCAGCACCTTTCAATGAAATAACGCCATCCTAAAGTGGCTTTTGCATGAAAACTTTGTTTTAGTTTTGTTTTCTCTAAAATGACTGTTTAAGATATTTACCTGAGAAATAAAATGTATATCTTGAATTGTTTGCCAATAGCTTGTGAAATTCTCTAATTTACTTACTCCATGTACAATTTAGATTCCGTTAAAATGCAAAATTTATTTCAAATAAACATTTTTGTGGAAATAACCACTTCCGAGATATTCGTTGGCCTTGATTTGAATTTTAGAATACTTTGGTTTTTTTGCAGTGCTTGGTCAGCATTCTTTTGTTTCTCTTTTACTGTCGCTTCACTTAGCTATAATTAAAAGTGTAATGACACTTTTTTTTGGCAAATCTTAATCTCCATTAGTATTAAATAGATGTAAAATGTAGTTTTTGTAAGAATATTTTGTAGAAGCTGTATAAAAATATAGGATGGTTGCTAGAGAAATTAATGTGAATGTAACACATCCGTTTTCTTAGTAAAGGCCCCTTATTCGTGATGGAGGATAAATGAGGAATGTTGGTGGTTGCATTAGGGGCATGTCCATGGTAGCTCAATTGCCAAGAGTATAAGCATGGAATATCGACAATTTCAGCTATGACCAAAGGTTCACGCCCCTAAATGGCATCGATTCCTCACAAATGGTGAACAAACGTTGCACACTGTTATCAGATGATCGAAACAGCCTGTTTCATTGTTTGGTAAACGCCTAAACACAGGGATTGCGATGTACTTGCGCCTGTTTTGTGTTTCATTTCGCTAGTACTTGGCCAGCCCTATTTGCAATGCCAGAAGCATTTTGCTGCGCTCCCTCTGGGACTCAGGGGCTTTGGAATTTTTGCAGGTAAAGAAAGGAGAATCCCTCACATCTTGCCGCGCCTAATCCTTCAATCAAAGAAATCCTTGTTTTTTGTACATACAAAGAAAGGGGAGCTTTGCCCTGCGTGCGCTACCTTGCATAACAAAATTAGGGGATTAGCCCCGACACATGCCCGGCTCTTTACGGTCGCGAGTTTGATACAATGGCGACAAAATATGAAGAAAGAGAAAGATAAACAAGTGCTTTTCTTTTTCTTTCTCTTTCTTCCTAACTGTTTTTGTTCTTCTTTAATCACCTCACCATTTTCATCTATTAATAACATGCGTTTAGATGACCGATCGACGAAAACTTGGAGGGGTTCTAAAATTAAATCTTTGGCTTTATACCCAAGTAGTTATTACTAACCGATCATGATGACTCGCATACGGGAGGTCCCATGTTCGATTTCCGTTGGCCCAGCCATCTTGACCATGTACTTTTTCGTGGTATTCCCAGGTCGGTAAGCGCGAACTGAGGTAGCATACTCTACCACGACTAATTTTTATGTCCTACGTTTTTCCTCATTTCATTTCATTGTAGGGTAACAGCGCTAGGCGTGGTGGCTGATAGTGTGCAGCATATGGGGTGAACGTGTTTTGTGGTTAAGGTGGGAACGTTTCCTCTAGCATGAAACCTTGAGTCCGAAGAAGATAGGGAGGACATCGAAGGGGCGGCAAAGGAAGTTCAATCTGGAAACGTTAGGGACCCCGCCGCAATGCTCCTATCGCATTCAAATCTAGCTCCCAGTGGTGTTCTCTCGTCTCATTCCTTCCTCCCCTCACTTATTATTAAGTTTGATCATTTAGGAAAAATGTTGTGTAAAAATTGTTATTCTAATAAAACTAAAAAAAATATATATGTATAAGTAGATATATTGAGTTCGTAAAATTGTAACGATTGAAACAATTCTGATAGGCATGGCTGTGCGTTTGCAACCTTCTTGATATTTCTATTTTACTTTTCTTTCTTTTCAAGAAGTGCTATAGGAAGTTTTGATGGATAAGTTTTTAAGGGAAGACAAATGCGAAAATTACAAAACTTTTTTTTTGTTTAGTCTTATTAATAGAAATTTTCTTTTTGATTTGATATATATTTTACCATTTTAGATACAATATTTATATTTTAAATATATTTTTAAAAATATTATTGCAACTACTATTTTGTAGTCTGAAAATCAGAACTCTTGTACTGTTAGTAGCATATACGTGCAATCCAGTGCAAACAACATGCCGATGCTTTTGGTTTTCTCTTATCAGTTGTGTTCCTTACTTACACGTATGTACTAATCTCTTATTGCTTTGAACAAAGTGAGCGGCGAAAGGTGTGGGAAACGGAAGCATTTTACCTGAATGGCCGCAAGGTACTCGCCAAATCTGACCGTCTCTAATTGGTTTGATGTCAAAGTCTGACGCTCAAGCCTTAACTAATGAACAGTGGTCGATTCCAGCTCAGAAGCGAAGGAAGCCCGGGGGGGTAAAACATTATGCGATTGTATATATTTTGATCTTGTAGAGCTTACAAGCTATTAGCTGTCATAAAATTACAATTTAAAATTAATTAGTGTAAATCATAAGGGTACACTTAAATTAAAAGTAATTAATAAAGTGAAATGGTTGGGTGAAATTGGCTTGTAAGCAATGTCCTCTTTATTATAATTGCCGTTTGAAAGGAACAATGGATATGGACAACAAACCGAAAATGTTTGTCCTCAATGAGCAAGATTATAGAGCAGCGAGGACTGCGAGCAACGGAGTACTCCAAAAACAGCGCCAAACTGGTGGAAGAAACACCACGAATGTGGTTACTCGACATGCAAACCAGATGACGTATTCGATTATAAATGCAGTCCGCATTAGTTAGAAGCTTCAAAACATATAAAACCGGTTATCAAACAAAATTAAAGGACATGTGAAGAAAACAGGTTAATAAAGTTTTCAGGAGATATACAACAGTATTTTACTTTGAATGACTCATTTAATAGGTTTAGGACATTATAAAATTATTATTGTTATCTTGCATAAATAATAACTGTTTGCAAAGCAACAAGAGCAACAGACATTGATTTTGAATTATAGAATAAGGAAATAAGTTATACGAAATGAATCATGTAAAACGAAAAAACATTAGAAAAAAAGTCGCAAAATGTAGTATTTTCGCATTACTTGGCAACATGTTTATAGTATTTTTCTTGCAAGACTCTGATAATAAAATTTATTTAACATAATACTAATTTAGAATTAACTATGGAAAGGTAGAACCGAATAAAAAATTCAGAGCCATAGTTAGGATTCGAAACACCGATCTTTAGCCTCCCGTACTAAAAAATCAAATTGAGTTTTATTCATGGACGCTCTTTAACTGCTGTGGCCATTCGCCTCCCATTCCATGCTGGGCGTGAAAGACCGGAAATTCTGCTCAGAGGCCTTTTTATCAGACTTGAGGGTCTTTTACGTGCCATAAATCTACGGCACGGGACCACCGGCTTTGCTTCCCTTCCAAAGGAAGCCATGCTAAGGATTTTTACGCCCGAAGAAATCCCTCGCCCTCCGATGTGTTTGAACCCGCGACCTCGGGAACTAGAGGCTAGCATGACAATCACTACACCACGGAGGACGACGCTTCCCATACTGTTGCATCGTTGTCTGAGCTACGAAGTCGATATGATAACACGTCATGAAATTTTCCATGTGACTCCAATTTAACTTCTTTAACGTCTCTTGAGATAACGTGCCCCAATGTCGACTTACATACTTTTTTTTATTCCGATTCTACCTTTCCAGCCTACGGAAGAACAATTAATAAAACTGAATTGATTATTTTTCTCAAAGAATTTAAAACTGCCTTGGTGCACATCCGCCATCGCGAAAAAAGGCTATGCAAAAGCCGCCAATCAACTTTGGTTGCTAGAACTAGGTGAAGGGTGGTATGGAGCGATGAATGGGGAGGAGCTGCTTAAACGCGCAGTTCATTGTATCGCCACGTTTTTTTGCACCCAAGTGTACATTTATCCCAACTTTTAGGTGAAGCTCCACAAACTGGTAACAGTTCTAAATTGTAACAGTTTCCGCATGTCCAAACAATGTGGTTAATTATTGCAAATATGTGTACATTTTGTTCTCTCGATTTTTTTGTGTTTTTTTTTCTTATATAAATGAACCACTTTCTCACGAACTATAGAAGATAACTAAAATAACTTTTGAGTGATAAAAACTGAACCTCAGAACTGTTATTGGTATACTTTGGTGTCCAAAAGTTGGTTGTTTGTGTTTTAAAATCTTAATTTCTGATGAATTTTAACCCAAAAGGTGTAATTAAGACCTTCCTTAATAAATCACAGTACTGTGTTATAGTGGATTAATGAACTTAAAGGCGTAAATCTACACCTTGTAAAGATTGCATTTCAATCTGGTATCTTAAACCGTTTCTGAATTAATGGGTCATGAAGTTAACGAACGTTGGCGTTGAAGTTAACGTTGGCGGGATAGGGCATTTTGACTCCCCTTAATTAGCTTTTCAATTATGCATTTCAGGTAAATATGCAAACTATTTTATGAAAGTACACAAGCGGAATTTCAGCTCAAATGCGAATGTTCAATAAGTTTTTGCGATATCTACCACTTACGTAGCAGATACAGTAAATATTGTATTCCACTTAAAAACTTCAATATCCAGCTTTCATGGAAAATATGTGTTTTGAGGTCCCCTAAATCCAATAAAAACCTAGTAAAAGATCCGTGTATGTCCGACAACAACATAGTTCAAAAACTTGATATTTCATTTCAACATTTTCAAGGATGCGATACGAAGATTTTCAAGAAAATCTCTTCCCCACCTCAAAATAACCTTTAAATGGAAAATGTTTCATAGTTTTTGATTTTCTAAACATTTTTCTAACAGGTTTGATTAAAACCTATGTTTAAGATATCTGCATGGCTAATAAAAACAATACTTTAAATTTTATGTGAAATTCTCTTCATTTGAATTAAGTTTATACAAGATGGACCATTTAAGTTGAGACTGTACAATAACTGTACAATAACTCCGAAACTAAGCGTTGTAGAAAGAAATAGTTTCTATAAAAGTTGCTTAATATTATGGGGAAAAGTAAATGGCATTAGTCGTGTTTTGTTTAGGGTCAATTTAATTTTTTTAAATGAGAGCCTACATTTTGTATGTTTTATGATTAGAAAATGGTTTATAAAAACGGTTTATTTTGTGATGAGGAATAGGGAAACAAAATAGAATGGTTCCCAATTGCGAAACGTAACTTGGCCCTCAAATGACCATACATGGATGGTCCAACCATTCATTGCGCTCTTCATACACAGCCATTCAGAATTTTCGTTGTTGTTTACATTGGTGTATGAACAATTGCAAAGTGCTATACAAATGTCGTTTAGCTTTTTATGAGGAGTGAGAAAAAACATTTTAAAACATTAAACTTATCCTAAACTAACGGTCACAAGGTCCTATAAATAAAACACGACTAATGGCATACACTTCTCCCATAATATCAAGCAGCTTTTATCCAAGACATTTTTTCTACAACGCTTAGTTTTGGAGATTGTGCATTCTCAAATTAAATGGTCCACTCTGTATAATTTGTGTTACTGATACAGCATAAGAAATAGGTGAAACGTAACACACACACAAAAAGTAATTTGTATCAAATAAATCTTTTGTAGCATTAACCTTTTCCAAGATATTTGTTCCCATTAGCTTTAATTCTCCAATTATCATAATGTTTAAAGCGCTAAGGCAATACTCTTTCGTTTCTCTGGATGTAATAGAAAAAGAAAAGTCACAATGTAGCGACCCGCTTTTTAAAGATGTTATCACTTTAGCGTCTTGTATCGCTCTTATGCCTAGTGTGTAATTAAACAATTTCTGCAAACGTTTTTCCCGATTATCATGAAGTAGATAGAAAAATAAACTTTCGTAAGAATGGTTTGCAGAAGAAATAAAAACGTAAACGATAATGGTTGGAGAAAGTAACGTGAATGTAACATAAGATGTTTTAAGTTATCAGAGGAAATTATGAAAATAGTTTCCCCATCATAAGACTTGTTATGCCGTGCTTTAACTGAGTGAGTCATTCCGCTGCAAGTAGACACTTGGGGAGCTATTAAAAGAGTTGTTCAACTCAGGGGCTCAAACCAGGACCCGTGACTCCCGGGGCTACTGGAAGTGGTAAATTGGAATGAGATGATTGCGGGTGGTCCATGTATAGCCCTCTCCGGGGCTGCTGAGTTGCAGCATGTTGAAAACAACCCGTCCCATCACACACGGAATTTAATTAAAACTGAAATGCTGACAAATGTGACGCCCATAAAATAATAATATATACATGCACGTTGAGAGGCAATAAATATATAATTACCTACCGACCACACAGTCAGAGAAACTCACGCGACACTCCAGGGTATGTTATGTGTTCCTATGTTATTAAAGTAGTGCATTCCTATTTCTACTTCCTATATATTTTATCAAGATGCAATGATCATGTTTCTTAAACTTTTTAATTTAGAATAAGTGCGTGAAGTTAGCGTGTGTAATGAACTTCCGTATTTCCGAACGTCATTTGTATTGCATGCACCTTCACGTAGCCTTTGTGACATAAGAGTACAGCAACGGAGCTGTTGTTGAGATTCGCTGCTAAGGAGTACGAAGGGAAGGAAGGTTGGCTATGTTGGGTTTTGAAACCACCCAATACTCAAAACATAATATACATCCCCGTGTTCCACTGACCTTTCCCTTCTCAGTGATTTCGCTTTTTCCGTTACCTTCCGTGCCTTCGCCAATAACTACAAAGTTGCATTTACTTTTATGAGCAATTTTGGATTTTTTATGCATATGAGTCATAATGAAGTGTGCGTGTTCTGATGTGTTACATTCACATAACTTTTCATACCTCTGCTGTAGGTTATTCTTACAGAATATTTTTCTACCTACTTCATGCTAATCGAGACAATGTTTGTAGAAAATGTTCCATTACACGTTTGTTGTGGGTACAAGAGAGATGCAGAAGGCTGAAGCGATAGTCACATATTTAAAAAGTGGGTACCGTTCTCTGCACGACATCGCAAGAAACAAATGAATAGTGACATAGTATTCCAGAAATGAAAAAAAGTATTTGAAAATTCAAACCAATAGCAACGAATATATAGGAAATGGTCAATGCTGCAACAAACTTTATTTACCATAAATTGTGCTTTAACGAAATCTAATTTTTACTTTCTCTATTACGTATAGTAAGTAGGGGAAGTATTGTATTCCACCCAAAAATTCCATACCGAGATTTCACCGGAAATATATGTTTTGAGACCCCCTGAATCCAAAAAAAGCGTTTTTGGAAACATGTCCGTGTGTGTGTGTGTGTGTCTGTGAACAGCATAACTCAGAAATGAACAGTCTGATAAGCACCAAACTTGGTATTTAGGTTCAGTATCTTCCAGAGATGCGACACGAAGGTTTTCAGGAAAATCCCCCCACCCCAGACTACCCTTTACATGGAACATTTTTCAAAAACTTTAATTTTCTCAAAAATGGCTCTAACGATTTTGATTAAAATTTTACATGGAACATTTTTCAAACATTTTAATTTTCTCAAAAATGGTGCTAACGATTTTGATTAAAATTTCATATGTTTATATTTTTATGACAAATAAAATGTATATCTTGAATTTTCGGGAATGTCTCCAAAAGTAATCTTCATAGGAAACGACTTTTGCATAATTGGTAAACCATAAAAGATAAACAAAATTTTACTACACAAAAATGTAGATCGCGTTAAAATACACAATTTATGCCATATACATTTTTTTTGTTGCGTTAACCATTTTCGAGATATTGTTTGCTATTCCCTTAAATTTTTGAATACTTATTTTCTCAAATGGGAATTCGTTATTCATTTTTTGTCCAGAACATGCAAAGAGAATGGATTACTCCACATAGCAACCAGTTCTTAAAATATTTGACTATCGCTTAAAGCCTACCAATTCCCCTTGCATCTACAAGAAAGTTAGCAATAAGATTAACATCTCGATATCTCGATTAACATGAAGCATATGGGAAATAAGCGTTTGTAAAAATAGTTTGTACAGGAGTAGAGAAAGTCATGTGAGTGTACCACATCAGATTTTTTTGTAGGTTTTGCTCCACCTCTTATGGTTTACCAATTTTGCAAAATTACACAAAGCTATTTCCAAATGAAGATGCCCTCAGAGGCTATTTCCAGAAATTTCAAGATGTATATTTTTATTCACCAGGCAAGTAAATATCCTTAACATGTAGAGCTTTAAACCAAATCATGAGAGCCATTTTTGACAAAATAAAAACCACTGACAAATTGTCATGTAAAGGACAGTTTGTGGTGAGAGAATTTTCTTAAAAATTTTTGTGTGGCATGCCTGGATGATTTTGAATTTAAATTCCTAGTTTAATATTTATCTGTAATTTCGTTTTTGAGTTTTACTGTAAACATACACATACTTTATCTCTTTATAATACAAGTATAGGTATATTGAAGTTAGGAATACTTCTTGAGAATGCACGGAAACTGATATGGTTTGTAAAGAGGCATGTTTGGAATTGTGTAGCCACAGGTTGAGAGTTTTAAATGTGAAAGGTTCTCAGGTCAAGTTCTATGGCATGTTCAAGTGCAATAATGTCATTACTGTTTAAGTGTCCACTTAAGATAACCTAAAAAATGTAACATATGTACCACCAGATGGCCTTGTTAATGAAGGTGGTGTGTTTGATGCAGGGATCCTATGGATGCTATGTTCATGGAGCAGCACTTCCTGAGGTCGCCTTTGAGGTTATACTCCGAGCTGGATGCCGAGAACAACAACAGCCTCTTCTCGGCGGCGATGATGGAGAAGGCCAGGGCACACCTGCAGATATGGGGGCGACCGTCGGAACTGCACACTCTCCTTGCGGCGGGACCTCCCCAAATGTACCCAGGCCGCCCTCCGTGTCCCTTACCCATGCCCTTGCCGGCGCACCTCTGGGCTAACGGGACCGCAGCCGCGTCAGCAGCGCCTCAGCCGTGGTCCTCACCTCCAGGACTTCCAGCAGGACTCTTGGGCCCGCCTCCGTTACCGCCACCCAACGCACATTCACATCCTCAACTGACGCCGCCACCCACGTCCACGTCATCTTCAGGCTCCTCTGGGTCCCCGTCACCCGCCTCTACGTCGTCATCGTCGTCCTCGGAGTTGCGGCTACCTCGGCCGATATTCCCCGGTATGAGCGGACTTCAGCAGCGATATAGCCCATACCACTTAGTTCCAAAGCAAATATCACCCTCAGGGACAGGGTCCGACACGAGGAACTGAACACTCTGTATACGCTAATTTGTGTGTTAACGTCGACGTGACTAGGTTTCTTTTTTATTTGCGGTATAACAAACGAGCATTCCTTTCATCTTTGGGAACGATCATGACCTTCATCTACTCACCCCTTTATCGAATATGTGGATTTCTAAGATGAAGCCTGTACCACGGTTTTAAACATCAAATCTTTAAAAGTATTATTAGTCTTAAAAGTCTAATGTTAAACATACAGTGGATCACGAAGAATACTTTGAGTGTTATATTCCAAAGTATCCGTGTGGTACTCAACGTGGTGCGTTTGCTCCTTGCCCCTTATATAGATGCCCAGTTTTTATGTAAAATATACGTGGTGCACCTCCAAAGCTATCAATTGGTTGCTCTCCAGCAATGGGCCCAACAACCTCCTAACTGCCAAACAGACCATTGGTTGATGAAATGGTTGCACTAAATTATTTAAAGTTGTTGCTTAGTCATAGATACCCTCTGTGTATCATCTATATCCTCATCATTGTCTTTGTATTTTTAAAAACAATCTGAGATCCTAATCTAGATTTGCTCTTTACCATCCTCCTACATAATTTTCCTCATTCAGCCATGGACTTGTCGATGAAATTCCCAATTTTTGACCACTTCATGTTCAAGAAAGCAGTCGAGCAATTTCGACACTTAAAACTGCGTTCAAACTTCGTCTAAGAAATCCATTCACAACCATTCAAATACCTTCTATTTCTCTCTTCATTTAGTTATTGATACAAAGTTAAATTCTTGTGTAAAGGCTTATTCACGAGTGATTTTTACTACCAGTCCTAGAAAATTATCATATAATATGAAAGTTTGTAGCGCTTCAGTCCTGTTTGCGCAAGTATTTACGCGGTTTTTGTAAGTACTCTTGCTTAAGGGGAAGCATCGATGAAATACAAGCCAAAGATTAAACAGGATAGTTTATATGCCTTCCAATTTTCTAGCGCTATAATCTGGTTTTCATTTTTCTCTCTAGACCAACTGTTCTCAATTGTGGAATGCGCCATGATATCGGGACCAGATCGGTAGCGTTAGCTAATGTCAAATTTTGATTACATTCCTGGGTATTGAATTGTTATTAGTTTTCTTTCTAACTTATATGCAGAGACGCAGAATTATCTAAGGTAAAAATGTGGGGGTGTTCAATTGAAACTTTGAAAACCGCAGCTCTAGGCAAGGATTCGTGAACTAATTTAAACCTTTAACTTTTTATTTTCTCCCATTTAACAATTTTCAAATTTATTTCAGTCCGTAAAACAAATGTATGCTGCAATTTTCAATCAATCAATTAATAAATTTCAACCCTGAAATTTTGTCACAACTAATTAGGAAGTCAAAAAGAATATGTGGTAGGGGTTTTAACATTTAAGCTGTGCATTTATTAGAAAGAACCAACAAAAACCAGTAGTTAAAGAAACAATTGAGTATAAAGAAAAATAAAAAAAATTATTCATTGTTTTGTAATAAAGATTTCTAAGTTTAATGCTACAGTTTTACCCTGATATGTAAAATTTCTTCTCTCTTGAAAAAATTACAACCCAATATTACGGAAATTTTAGATGCGTATTTTTGTAAAAACTCATGCATTTCCACAGAATTTCAAAACAATAGCTTTAAAACCGAGGAATTTCCAATTTTTAAAGATGTTTCCTCTTAATAATTATATCTCTCTTTTCTAAGAAATATTCCAGCCCATACTTTACAAAAATGCCTAAAGAATTCATCATGATTTGCTGTTTATTTTGAAAACCGCTAGTGTTTGTATACTCCAAGGAGTACAGGCTCCGATGAGGTTAGTTAATTAAGGCTTATACAGCATGGGCGACCTCTAGTTGCGCTACGATTGGTGGGACGTACAGTATACGAGGCGCACTATTTATATTTTGAGCCTAATAATTAAAACAAAGTAATTTCTTATTGAAAACTGCTTTATTGCTTTTCAAAATATTCTCCTTTATGATCAATACACTTTTACATTCGTTTGAACCTTTTGTCAATACATATAATCCAATCTTCTTGAGACACCTCCAAAACATGGTTTTTGAAGGCATCAACGGCTTCTTCTGCCAACTAAATTGTTGTCCATACAATTTATTCTTGATATTCAGGAACAAAAAGAAGTCATTGGGTGCCAAATCAGGACTGTACGGCGGATGACGCCTCAATTCTATTTTGTTTGAGCCTTCAAATACTCTGTTGTTAGACGAGATGTTGTGCGCTCGTATTGTCTTGATGAACGATCCTACGGTTTTTGTTGGTTTTCCTTACTTCACCGAAGACTTCCGGCAAACAAATGGTTGTGTACCATTCGACACTGACCGTTTTACGTTCCTCTAAAGGCACTGTTGCCACATGGCCAGTTTTGCTGAAAAAGCAGGCGACCATTTGCTTCGAAGTGCTTCGAGTGCGAACAACTTTTGTTGTATTTGCTTCATCTTGAAACACCCATACAGTCGACTGCTGTTTACGTTCCGGCTCATACGCATAGATCCATGATTCGTCACCTGTTAAAATCTTATATACGTCTTTTGAGGCACCGCCATTGTATTTCTTGAGCATTTTTGTACAACAATCGACACGAGTAACTTTTTGAGATTGCGTCAAATTATGTGGGTTCCAACGAGAGCAACCTTTTTCACGGCTAAATAATCATACAATATTTTATATATGCTGGTGGAACTAATGCCTAGGGTTGCCTCAATCTCACAATATGTCGCATGTCGATTTTTCATTATTAGTTTTTGCACAGCATCAATGTTTTCTGGCACAACTGATTTTGAACGACCTTCACCAACTTCATCATTGAGCGAACGGCGGCCACGATTAAATTCGTTATACCAGCGTTTCACAGTGGCAAAGGATGGAGCTTTGTCGCCAAATGTGGAAGTTAGTTGATCGATGCACTCTTGTCTTGATAATTCACGTCGAAATTCGTAATAAATGATTGCACGAACATTTTCACGAGTTAAGTCCATGTTTTTGTTGACACACAATTTTCAAGTTAGTGTAAACAAAACAAATGACGCTGTATTGACAAAATATTTGAAGTAGATTATGGTAAAAAATGTTAAACTTTCCATTGGAAACGTCAGATGGCACCTACAACATTCAGGGTTGCCAAGGCTCAAAATATAAATAGTGCCCCTCGTACGTCATAAATTCATGCCTAATCTGCGGTAGCTATGTCTTTTTGCTCATTGATGCGTAGTCAGTGTTGCATATGTATTTAATATTTCATTGTGTGAAAAGTGTCTAAATTAAACATAGAGTTTGTTTAAAATTATGTTCCTCCGTTTTAGTTGTTTTATTTTTCAATTTACATAAACTATTCTGTTGTAGCACAGCTTTGAAATGAAAGCTACACGTATTATCTTTACGAAGACATTTAAATCAAAACAACGTTTTTATACAAATGAAATTCTTTTCAAATTCATTCGTGAATAAGCCAGTACAACGAAAGTTCTTTTATGTAACGAAATGCCAAGTACAATAAAACTGCAGTAAAGACTTTGTATAGAACTAAATAGGTACTGCAGTATAAAAATTTAGTTTTCATACTGAAGTAGGGGAATAAAAACATTACACACACATTAATGTTAATAAATACCTATATAATCCATTCGGTTCTAAAACAAGTACCAGGAGCTAAACTTGGAGATTTTGAGGCTCGTGATCGTCCCTAAATATTCTACAAAGCGTACACTTCATTAGCTCCTTAGACTTTCTTCTCTTATACTTTCAGTTAAATATGTACGAAAATTAACATAGGCGACTGATGAACCAGTATTTCGAATTTTCACAGCTCAAACGTATGTAAACATTCTACCTGAAAACCGTATTTAACCAGAAGTAGATGCGTTTAAAAGTAACACTATTAATAAGAAAGAATTAGATATCTACTATAATGAATGTGTCCAATTTTATACTGGCCAAAATGTATAGGTGGTTTCGTGCATGGTGTAATGCGGTCATTTAATATTGCTACCGCGCACTGATTGGGTATTCTGGCGGCGATTGCCGGTCTCCTTCCCGAGGTTGTAAACCAAGATGTTCGGTGAGTTTGTTCTTTGGAGATGTGGTTCTTGGAATTAGATTTTAATGCCAGTGGTTGTTGAAGTATTAGAAACGCTCTTCGTAAAAAAAAGTTTATGTTAAATTCCCTCTTTCTGTAGATCTGATACAGACACAAACAAAATATAAGTAAACTGGGTGCTATAATTTTATAAGTGCTATAAACGAAGCAAGATTTTGCCAAAATAATCAAAATTGCTTTCTTTTAAAGGTTATACATTCACATTTTAATTAAATATAAACAGAACATTTAATTATAGACAAGCACGTCTTTTCAATCTCGGATGGGCACTACTTAAACACGTACAGGGCCGGGCTGTGACGTCAAGACAAGATTACTCTACACACTTCGAAACGTTTTTTTTTTCCCCATATGTTAGGTTTACATTAAAATTATACCAGGGGCAGTTATACCATTCTCTACAGATAATTTACAGAAAAAGCAGTTTGTAGCAACATTTGGTATTCAAAGTTCCAAAAGCTTACGGACGAATTTACATAAATAAACAAAATAAATTTAAAAGTAAACACTGCAGTAAAATAAATTATCTGTTTATAACATATGTTTTGTTCTAAGCTTTATTCAAATTTCTTTCATTTGCAATGTTCACCATGTCTTAATTCATCAACCTAAAAGCACGTCGAGATCAGAGCATTTCAGGCACGTACGCTACGAGGTATTACCGTCTCATACTGCTTATTCTCGTCTCGGGCCGTGGTTGTGACGCCGTAGTGACGTACTCAGCCCCGCACTACTATTGCCTTAATAGCAAGCAGCGAGTCTAGCCCAGCCGAGACTGAAAAGACTTTCTGCTCATCTCTCCTATACTTCCTTCGTAATTTTTTCGCAACTCGAAGAATTTTGACGTAAATTAGTCAAAAAAAGTTTAATGTAAATGAGTTGAATATGTAATCACTGAAGAAGTTACTTAGAATTTTTTAATGTTCCATTTAAATGTCGCCTTTAACATCTAAGATGACATCGGCGGATTTTTTACGTTTGGAACAATTGCTCATTATCTTTGGTTAACATATTAAATTCGCACACACATTCACACTCTCATTTGTACTTACCGACTATAGGAATGGTGAAAAATAATTCTGGCTAAACAAAAATTCCCGCCCTTCAGCCGGGAATCGAATATTGGACCTCTAAATTAGGAGGTTAGCATGCTAATGCCCACACCACTAGAGCGTTTGTTCTGTTATCTATCTCTATTACTAATTTTATTTATATCACTGAGTATAGCACAATTGTTTTAAGTCTGATTAAATCTTAAATTATATCAATATAACTTATACACTTAATATTATAAAAATATATTACACAGAACGAAAAGAAAAACAAACAAACAGCAAAGCACTTTGTACACCCGTTTATATATATATATGTGTATATATCGGATAGAAGAAATATAGTTGTCATCCTACTGCTTTAAGCTCTCAAACTTATTTCAGCAGAAAAATAATGTTTTTCGTGCTTTTCCATTAGAGTCACATACGGAATTGTTAAGGCAAATCTTGTTGAAGTGTATGATAGAATAGCAACTAATCCAAATTTGTTTATTATCTTTACCGCTTTCCTAAAGCACCTTGTTTCGCTACAGTTTACTATTTTTGTGTTTAAAAATAAAAACCTACGCTAAAGTTGCAACGTCGCAATAGCGACTGAATAACTAACCACACACACTCCTCACAGAGTTGTGGTATCCCTTGTGCGTTCGCAATCATGTGTCATATCTTCGATAAAAATCGTTGGTAACATTTCATGTCATTTTTGTGTGTTTTTATTGAATTTTAAATAAAAATAACATACTTTAGTTGTTAATCTCGTTTATTAAATTTTTAAATATTTTAATTTACTTTGTTTCGTTGCATCTCCTTAAATTATTAAATCGAAATACCCATCTTGCTTTATTTTTTCTTGCTGAATGCGTCGATAAATACCTGAAATTTTGTAACTGATAGTTATAAAGTACTCTACCTATGTAGTTTTTACATTAAATATATGTAAGTAAACGGTTTAGTTAAAACATTTTTTTTCTATTATTGTTTCATTCAAATTTAAACAAGTCCGTTTCGGTGGTAATTTTCACCAAAGCATGGAATGAAATGTTAGTCTTTTTCAAGAAAACCTTCACTTTCATAACCTTAGAACTATGTTTTACTATACAGGTTTGGAAGTCCTCTTATTACATTACATTAGAAACCTCAAAAATTTACTGCATGTCCTGTAACCTATGGTCAAAAAGCTAGAGAGCGCTGTTTTGGATAAAGTAAATATATTCAGAATTATAAAACGAAACGTGTCGTTTAAATACTTCAAAATTAATAACTTTTCAAGTCCATTGGATTAAAATATTTTCATATATTTCATACATTCAGAACTCAAATCATGGTACCTCTGTTAAATTATACACATATCAAAGGTGATATAAAATCGTTTACCAGGACCGTAGTTTCTATTTAGTGCGAGTGGATACACTATGGAAAAAAGAAAGCTCTATTTTGTTCAAAATAATCCATATATTTAAAAAACTATTAAACTTATACCAAATGAAACTTCATTGTGTTAATACCAATAACAAAAGAATATTGTACGCAAAAAATTAACTGCCAGTCTGAAAACATGAAAAAATTATACTCCCAAACACCGCTCCCTTAAACATTAAATCATTTTGCTGTAATTGACCGGAAGAACTATTCTGCGATTCAAAACATAGCGTCCATTTCTCTGTGCGATGGACCTGACCTTCCTTATTCAAGCATTATTTTGCCACCCACCTGCAAGGTAAAGCGCACTGTCAATAAACATCTCGGCGTTTCATAGCTTTTTCTCCCCTCTAATACTGTGCATAAGCTTTTTTTGTGCACCAGTATTCTCACTCTGGTTTAAAGGATGACATCTACACAACTTCCATCCGATATATAAAATATATTTTAAAGTTTCATTATACTTTATTTATAATATTCTAATACTAAACATTCCTTGGCTCTACAGTTAGGATTTATGGTCTCTTTACACCGTTACTCTTATGGAAGAAATAAAAGCAAAGAAAACTAAATAATATATTTTGTTCTATGTGGTTCGAGAAAAGCAATTGAGAAATAACTTTTAAAAGTGTGTTTATGAAAAGTGCTTTCGTTTATACAAACTCTACTTAGTTCCAAGAAACTTGGCATTAATAAACTTGTATCACCGAATGTGCGTGCTTCTAAATACCGGTGACTGAGTTGTAATCGCCTGGATGTCTGAAGGACCGAGTGGCGGTACAGATGTTAAGTGATTATGCTGTAAAAATATTTAATTAAAGTGACTGAAGAGGACGATTTAATTAGTGAAAACCAAAGATTGTACATAGTGAACACGAGGTGATTATATATAGTTAAGGGAACCAAAAAGTGCAAAAAAATACAAACTAAATAGAACTAATATTAGGTGAAAATGTCAACATGTTTTGGTGCAAATGAATCCGGTGAGTGTCCAAAGTGATGTGAATAGATTCGAAATCTCACTTAGTGTTAATCAAATAAATAATTTATCTTAAAATGTGCTATTTCATGTATCCTCAATAAATCAACCACCTCTAAGAACCCAGTCCTGTCCTACATCCGAAACTGTATTATGTCTAAAATGTGACTAATTAAATCCTAAATGCTGATCCTCTTCAAAATCCCTTACTAACAGATATTTTAAAGTCTTTTGTGAAATAAAATTTTGTCACTCACGTAGCTTTATTTTTAATTCGTTATTTATTAT
This sequence comes from Deroplatys truncata, assembly GCA_030765065.1. NCBI lineage: Eukaryota > Metazoa > Arthropoda > Insecta > Mantodea > Mantidae > Deroplatys > Deroplatys truncata. Next base: position 84,621,503 of record CM060982.1, on the reverse strand, counting down.
ACAAGTACATAAAGCTGAGATTTACACCACGATTAAGAACTTCGCATTCTTTTCCACAAATTATTTGTAAAAAAAATGATAATGATAAATATTTTCCAAAATTGTTTCAACACTCACTTTGTTATCGCTACATAGAGGGAAAAAGACCAAGCAGGAAGGTTCAGGCGACGTCTTTGGCTCGCATTCGGGAGGTCGGTTCGATCCCCGGCGACTGCCCGCTCTGACCCGTGGTTCTTTGTTTCTCTGGGGCCGACAGACGAATGCTGGGGTGGTTTCTTGTCTACAACGGTTTCCTTTCCGTCATTTCCCCCACATTCCGTTTCCTTCTCATCTGGTAGGTATGCTTCTAGGTCTCGTGATGTATGGCAGTACCGAACAGATGGCGTGGATGCGCGCCTACCTGAAAGAATACTTTCCATGGACATAAGAGGGCTGCTTGACAGGTGAGTCGTTCATCGCTGTCTCTCGGCGGCTCTGGCGGTGACAGAGGATCTTCGAGCTTGAGAATAGGGACTTCCGCGCGTCTCTGTGACCTGTCTACCTCAGGCCTGCAGCCTCTTGTGTGGTTCTTTCACTTCACCCCTTCCTCCTGGGGGTGGTAGGCACAACATATCTCTGTAGGTAGCGGTGCCGAGAGGTATTCCCTTCCGTTGCACAACCTATAACCTATAGACAGGACGTTAGTATGTTTAAAAACCCTATAGCTATGTATGCTGTACTTGATAGCAAAGAGTATTCCAACGAACAGCATTTAAGGAGTATGTAGCTTGAAATACTGGAAAATTCCGGGCAAAAACAGAAAAACTTATGTGTATCTCTTATGGCTTTAATTATACAAAAGCACAAAAATCTGATGTGTTACACTCAGATGACTTTCTCCTCTTGTACAAACTATTTCACAAACGGCTATTCTCCATCTACATAATATTAATCCATATAAAAATTTGCAGAAAAATAAGTTTTACTGCTAATTTTCTTGTAGGTGCAAGGGGAATTGCTAGGCTTTAAGCGATAGTCAAATATTTTAAGAGCTGGTTGCTATGTGGAGTATTCCTTCTCTTTGCATGCCCAGGACATAAAACGAATAACGAATTCCCATTTGAGAAAAAGTATAAGTATTAGAAAATTTAGACAAACAAGAAGGAATATCTCGGAAATGGTTCACTCCAAAAAAAAAATGTATACGACATAAATTGTGTGTTTTAACGAGCTCTACATTTGTTGTGTAGTACAGGTTTGTATATCTCTTACGGTTTACCAGTTATTCAAAAGTCATTCTAAATGAAGACAAGTTTTGAGGACATTCTCAGAAAATACAAGATATATTTTTCATTTGCCCTGAAAGTATCTTAATCAACATCGCTAGAGCCATTTTTGAGAAAAACAACATTTTAGAAAAATGTTCCATGTAAAGGATAGTCTGCGGTTGGGGGATTTTCTTGAAAATGTTGGTGTCGCATCTTTGAAAGATACTGGGCGTAAATATCAAGTTTGGTATTTATCCGACTTCGATTCTGAGTTATGCTGTTCACAGACAAACAGACACACATCGACACAGACACACACACACACACACACACACACACGCGCGCGGATGTTTTTCTAAAAATGTCTGTTTTGGATTCAGGGGTCTCAGAACATGTTTTTCCGGTGAAATCTCGATATAGAATTTTTGGATGGAATGCAACACTTCCCCTACTTAGTACAAGTACTAGAAAAAGTAAAAAATTAAATCATATAAAGAGGACTTCATAGGCTGTTCACCTAAAATTCAAGACATAAATTTTATTAGTGTTATAAATGTTAAAAAATATTGCATTTTAATTAAAATCACTAAAGCAATTTCTGAGTAAATAAAAAATAGTGTAAGCATTTCCATGTAAAGGGTAATTTAGAGCGCAGATTGAAAGTTGTTAGGCGGCGCCGTGGCCGAGTGGTTCCCATCAAGGCGGCCCGGGTTCAATCCCAGGGACCTGTATGTGGGATTTTTGGTGGACGAAGCGGAGTCTGGGCGGGTTTTCTCCGGTTTCCCCCGCCATTCATTCCACCAACTGCTCCATCATCACCTTTCCTTTCATCCATTTCACCAACATTTCGTTTCATCTCTTCCTTCATCCCATACCAGGCATCGGGCTGATCACCCATCCTGGTTGCTCTGTCTGATCCATGAGTGTCTGCTCCTCGACGATCCTCTGACCCCAGGCACCCGCCTGTAAGTCCTGGGGGGTGTCAGTCCTACATAAGAGGAGGGTAAACAGATAATGAATGAAAGTTGTTATATCCAAAAATGCTGCTGAACTTAAATACTTAAGTATCCGATTTCCGGTTTTGTAGTTATGACTTTGGCAGACACACATGCTCCATGGGCACACCGGACCTTTTCTAAACATGGTTTTTTGGTGGGGATTATAGAGGAATGTCAAAACATGTCTATCCGGTGAAATCTCTGCATTTTCTTGTGGAATACAATCACAACGTACCTGGTGTGGTGTGAAGGAAAATATTTATATCACACAACTTTGTCTACTCACTGCCTATGGTTCATTTTCGTATCTATTGTGCATGTATTCGTACACTGTCTGTCTATTGCATGTTAATTATTGTGGTAGATCAGTATCGAAGCATTTGGAGACTTAACATCCAAAGAATGCCCTATTAACAGTCTGGTCGATTACCTACTTATATATATATATATATATATATATATATGTAACTGTGATGCCACTCCACTAGTAGATCACGTGTCCATAAACGTGATTTCTTTTATCCTATGTTGGCTGGCCCCGTAGCTCAGTCGGTAGAGTACCTGCCTGCTCTGCGAGAGGTCCCGGGTTCGAGTCCCGGCTAGGGGTGGGACATTTTCTATAGCCAAGATTAATCCCTATTCTCCCCAGAGTCTGGAAGTAAGAATGACGGTGAATGTGTATGTGATCTAGTGGCCTCCGATAAGACCAATGTAGCTAAAGGCCAAAAAAAAGTTGCGTATTATGACGTCAGCGACGCGAAGAAGGGTGTTAACAGACATGATCGTGTATGCAAAGCCATAGAAATATACCATTTGCATGGTGCAATTGAATTTGTCAGGGAATTTCCGTTATAGAATTTCATATTGACTTCAGCATGCATATGGAGATGTGTAACAGGACGCAGGAACATGCACTGAGATCTGCCTCGTAAATGGCACAAGTTGCTTCCATGTCCTTTTGACATGTTTTTAATCCAAGTCACCAAAATTCATTTAACACTTTAAATTTCATAATGTTCTAGAAATCAGCTTGAAAATCCTTCCTAGTAAAGAGAATTTGCATAAACTGTGTGCATAAACGGTATGTATATTTTTTGTAGTAATATTTTATCTAGGCGGCACCATATCTATCCCAGGTAACCGTATGTGGGATTTGTGGTAAACAAAGCGACGTCTGGGCCATTCATTCCAACAACTGCTCCATAATTACCCTTCCTTTTATCCATCACCGTCATTTCATATCATCGCCTTTCTCGCTCTCATACAGGCTTCGGGCTGATCACACATCCTGATTCTTCTATCCGATCCAAAAGTCTGTCTGGTCACCGACAGACGTTGGCCCCAGATACTTACGTGTAAGTCCTCCAGAGGGTGAGGGTAAACCGAAAAAGAAGAAGAATTTGTCTGTCTCTTATAGTTTACCAACTATGTAAAAGTCATCAAGAATGAAGAGGACTTTACATGCTATTTCCATAAAATTTAACATATATATTTCATTTGTCATGCAAATGTCTTAAAACATATGATATTTTAATTAAAATACAGCGGTTTAAAAAAATAAATCCGGTTTCCCAAGGCTATATCTTTTACATGCCTGCACATAAAACCTTGAGGTACATTTTATTATAGGTTTAGGACTACAAAGTTTTCATTTACACCATTTGAAAGCATTTCAAAAATATTCAATACCGGAAACACGACAAAATCCAGATGGTAGTCAAACTCATCCCATGCTTGTGTGAATATGTCTGGTCTTACTGTAACCACTGCTGTTTCTATGCAGCATTGCAGTTTGCCCGAAATTGTTGGAAGGGGAGACACACTACAAAAAAATCTGATGTGTTACACATGACTTTCTCTACTCTTGTACAAACTATTTTTACAAACGCTTATTCTCCATCTACTTCATGTTAATCGAGATGTTAATCTTATTAATAATTTTCTTGTAGGTACATGGGGAATATGGTAGGCTTTAAGCGATAGTCAAATCTTTTAAGAGCTGGTTGCTATGTGGAGTATTCCATTCTCTTTGTATTACCAGGACATAAAAAAAATGAATAACGAATTCCCATTTGAGAAAAAGTATAAGTATTGGAAAATTTAAGGGAATAACAAGCAATATTTTGAAAATGGATCATTCAACAAATAAAAATGTAGATGACATAAATTGTGTATTTTAACGCGATCTACATTTTTTGTGTAGTAAAATTTTGTCTATCTCTCTTATGGTGTTACCAGTTATGCAAAAGCCATTCACAATGAAGAATACGAGTGGAGACATTTCCAGAAAATTCAAGATATACATTTTATTTGTCATGAAAGTATCTTAAATATATGATATTTTAATCAAAATCGTTAGAGCCATTTCTGAGAAAATTAAAATTTTCCAAAAATGTTCAATGTAAAGGGTAATCTGGGGTGGGGGGATTTTCTTGAAAACATTCGTGTCGCTTCTCCGGAAGATACTGAACCTAAATACCAAGTTTGGTGTTTATCCGACTGTTCTTTTCTGAGTTATGCTGTTCACAGACACACACACACACGGACATGTTTCCAAAAATGCTTTTTCTGGATTCAGGGGTCCTTAAAACATATTTCCAGTGAAATCTCGATATCGAATTTTTGGGTGGAATACAATACTTCCCCTGCTTACTGTACGTGATAGAGAAAGTAAAAAAAGGAATAGCGATTTTCCACTTGAAACAAAAGTGATTGAAAATTAAAACTAATAACAAAGAATATCTCGAAAATGGTTGACGCCACAACCTTATTTTATTTGATATAAATTATGTACTATGAGTAGTTGTACTGAATATTTGTACTAAGATTTTGTTTCTCTTAAAAGTCATACAGAATGAAGAGAACTTCACATAGCTATTTGTAGAAAATTCAAAATATATAGGTGGTCGCCCATGTCGTCCTTAGTTAAGATGAGTTTATAGCGTATAGCGCAGATGCCAACGGTTTGCCTAAGCAGAGCTGCAGAGGGATTCCATGCCGACAGAGAGGAGATCGCTAAATGAAAGACCAATGCTTGAAAACAGCACTTTAACCGCTATTATTGGTCCCAGAGCTCATTCGGATGAGAAACTACCTGCTATATGTGGTGTTCCGGGTTCGATTTCCGGACCAGAAAGTTGTCTTTAAACAAAAACATTTCACGGTGTGCCCAGAGTCTGGTGTTTGAATGTGAGAATACCTATGTGTGTGTGAGGGGGGTGTTATCGGGTATTTAATAACCAGTTTGCTCATTAACAAGAATTCAGAATTGCTGCTTGACGCAAACCTGAGCACACGTATTAAGTAATTTAGTTCCACGACAGTTAATGTACAATCAGTGCAACTATATGGCACTAATTGGTGCCGCATAGTTAACAAGATTACACAAAATTCTACTTTTATTATATTTATGTACCCGTAAAGATGCGTTAGAATTAGATTATTTTCTATTAGTACATTATTCACAATAAGCATGTGCAAACATACCCGCCTTGGTGGACGAATTGATGTAAGGGCCTCTCAGGCCCACGTTCTAACCGGAATTATCCATAATTTTTAATATTATTTCTGTACGCAATGCAATGCAATGAAGTCAAATGCTAAAAATATTCAGCCTTCAGCCAAAATGATGCCTTCGAGCATTTGTGTGTTTGTTACTGAGTGTTACCTTTTTGTCTGAATGACTAGGTTCGAACTGCAGGCAGACTCAACTCGAGGCTTATCAGTACGAAACTACCACGTGAACACCTACAAACAGCAGACTACCTCAGTGACCTTTCGCTTTGTACCTGCACTGCCCCTTTGAACAGCAGTGGTGCGGCAACTTCTTTTGCACCTATGTATGCGGGAAACATAAAACTGCAAAAGATGCTTGTTTGGGCCACCTGGTACATTTAATCTGTCATGCATATATCTTAAATATATGGCGTTTAATGAAAATAAAAAATAACAAACACTTTTTCATATAAAGGGTAGTTTGGGGTGAGATTTTCTTTAAAATCTCTGTATACTTGGAAGTTGCTGAAGTTAAATACCAAGTTTTGTACCTTTTCCACGCACACATACATGGAGCTTTTTCTAAAACTATTTTTTTTTATCCAGGAAACCTCAAAGCGCATGTCTGGTGAAATCTCGGTATCGAATTTTTAGTGGCATGCAATGCTTCCTTTACCTACTATAGGAGTAGTAGAGGAAGTAAAAAGGTACATATGAAGTAATCAGTATTTCAATTTCGGACAAAGTAGACATAAATCTAACTACTGAAAACATTTACTCGCTTTTGACTGTGGGCCACAGTGCTGGGAGCTTCAAAAGATCGATTTATGTCAGGTGAAATCTCGATATTTTTGTAACGAAATTTCCATATACTTATGTTATGTTGTTATGTCCGAAACATCCATATTAAATCAGAAATGCTAGAAACTGGAAAGATTACACGCTTTGTGGTACATTCAATGTACATGCCATAACATACCTGAGATATACTTTTTTTTCATTTCAAAAGTGGTTTTAGGAGGTGGAAGTGTTGCAAAACCTCATAAAAATAAATTGAAAAAGGCCATATACGACTTCTTAGCTCAATCGTGATCAATCGTATATACAACTTTCAGAAACTACCCCTACTCATATTTCCAATCCCTTGAGTACAAATTTGCACCATTTGATCAATCTGGACAAAAATTTGGACAGCACGCTTTAGCTCTCAGCCAAATTTATAGACTACTCAATAGTTTCAGAAACTACCCCTATCCTTATTTTCAACCCCGTAAATGCAGATTTTCACTGTGTGATGAAGTGATAAGATCCGCCAGAATAATAAGAATAATAACAAGAATAAAGTTAATAATCATCATAAACATAATAATAATAATAATAATAATAATAATAATAATAATAAAGACGGGAATAATAATAAGAAGGCAGAATAAACGTAATATGAAGGAGTAGAAAAAGGGGGAATAAAATCATAATGAGGGAAATTAGTATAGAACAGATACGAATAAATAATATGAACGGGAATAAAAGAAACAGATGGAAATAAAATGTAGGAAAACGCGTATTTTAGAGCGAAGAGAGACATAGTGAAAACTATAAAAGTTACAATATTTTAAGAACAAACAGGCATGAGACATTAGCAAGCGCTTAAGTTGTATAGGATTTTGTGAAACCCATAGGAAACGAGAACAACAGAAATAAGATGGTAATGTTAGACGCGGTTAAGGTCAACTTGAAAATATAACGAACCAATGGGAAACGGCGTAAAACTTAGAATAATAACCAATGAGAAATTATAAAAGTCACGTTAATAGTAAAAAGGAGGAATGAAACTAGAACATAGGCGGAGCATAGAAAAATTATATAGGACGGAGAGGAGTTGTGTGTAAGATGGATCACTTCGTGTTGTACAGGGGAGCAGAGATCATGCCGAAACGTAAATAACTTCGTGTAGTACTGTTGGTGCGATTTCATGTTAAGGATCCAGATAGAATGTGTTTGAAAGTCAGTGTTCAGTTAAAGTGCGGAAAGACAGGTAGGATGGATTTATTAGAGTCAACAAAATTCACAACGTAATATTTTTCGACATAGGAAGAGAAGTAGAACGAGTGAAACACGTAAATACTAGCTGGGGATGATGGGCGGAATCAAGTCTTGTGTGACGGAGATTCGGTAAAGGAACGCAGTGTGTATCTTCAGAATAAACGGGCCACTGAAGGAGAGACACACACCCCAAGATAAGATTCCATACCCAACCATTAACCCTCTACCTGAGCAGCCGGCAAAACAAATCCTTTCCGAGTCAGAAACCCGATACCAAGAAACCTTTTTTATTTATTCCCGCTACAGTGATCAATATGTAGAAAACTTTGTACACTTAGCTACAATGTAGAACACGGCGAAAGTGGTATGCTACCTTACAATTTCCAAAAATTATCTTTATCTATGTTTTCAATTCATAAAGTATAAGCCTCTACCGTTTAACCTATTCTGTAGAGGACCTGCCAAAGATAATAGATTACTTATATATTCCAAAAACTACCCCACCCTTATTTTCTATCATATAGAAACCCGAAGTTTTTAAAATATATTCATAACCGCATATTCAACCCTTTATATATACACCAGGTGGCCCAAACAAGCCGTTCTTTGCAGTTTTGTTTTCCCATACCTAAGTGCAAAAGAACTTGCCGCGTCACTGATTCTCGAAGAGGCAGTGCAGGCATGAAGCGAAAGTTCACTGAGTAGGGTTGCTCTCTGCATATGTTAACTTTGTGGTTTAGTACTGATAAGCGTCGCGTGGTCGCTTGCTTCAAGTTCGAGCCATGTCATTCAGGCAAACACGTAACACTTAACATGTTCACCAAAAATGAGTACACGGATATGATTATGATCTGTGGGAAGATGCACCGAAATCGACTGAGGGTGAAAGGCTGTATTCTGAACGTTTTCCGGTGAAGTATGCATTCTGCACGTGTTATTCGAGTAAAGAAGCGCAACTAAAAACTGGTGGTCTGAATGGACTGATAATAAACTAAAAGCTTCACTGCGTATACCGTGAAACATTCTTGATTAACGAAAAATTTCTCGAACCCAGCCGGTAATCAAATCCAGGACCATTCACACAGCAGGCCTCTACCAACTGAACTATGAGGTGAGTTCATAGCAGTTAGCATATTTGGTTTTGAAGCATTGGTCTTTCATCTAGCATGTCGTCCTCCGTGGTGTAATGGTTACCCTGCTAGTTTCTAGTTCCCGAGGTCGCGGGTTCAAACCCGGCGGAGGGCGATTTGTTTCGGGTGTAAAAATCCTTAGCATGTCTTTCTTCGGAAAGGAAATAAAGCCGATGGTCCTGGTCGCAAGTTTACGGCACGTAAAAGAACCTCAAGCCTAATAAAGAGGCTCTGAGCAAAATTACCAGTCTTTCACGCACATTATAGAATGGGACGCTAAGGACCACAGCAGTTAAAGAGCGTCCAAAAATAAAACTCAGGTTTTTATTTTCTTTCTTCATCTAGCAAGATCTCCTTGCTGTATGTATGGAGTTCCTTTTACAGTTCTGCTTAGGCAAACCTTTTGGCATCCGCGCTATTAAAACGTGAGGTTTAAGTAGTCGTGTCACTTTTAGACAGAGAAAGGAATACTCATCATCTCGCTCTCACTCTATGGTGACACAGGCAAAGCAGATACACCAGTCAAACACGCATCAGTGGCGGGGTGCCCGTCGTCCTCTCCGACCGGTTGTTGTTCATTCTAGGATTCGCCGTCAGAAACTTCAAACAAATCTTCGTACTCTTCTTCCGATTCCAATTCCTCTAAATTTATGACTAATCTGTCCGTAATTTCATCTACCAGACCGTCTTTCTCCCAGTAAAACTGATTAGTGTTTTGCACATGCTCACACGCCCTTTTCCATTTGTCTGGAGTCACTTTTGTAATCGCATTATCAAAGAACAGTTTTACATCACCACTTTTAAATGAAAATTATGTTTGGCAACATCGTTCTTGACTTGCGCCCATATAAGTTCTATAGCATTGAAATCACAGTGATAAGGTGGCAACCGTACTATAGTATGTCTATGCATTTCGCGAGTGTATCAATTTCATAAACTTTGAGATTGTCTTTTTTCAATTTGATTAACTCGTGTAGTACTGTTTTGTCGCTCGTGAACCAAACTCAGTATTTCTATTACGAAGCCATTCCTGCGTATGGGATTTGAATGGAGATGAAGTGGGTGTTTTATTAATTTCTATCGAATGATAAGGGGCATTGCCCATAACGATGACACTATTAGAAGGATTATTAAGTAGCAACTTATTGACAAACCAATCCTTGAAAATGTTGTTATCTATTTCTTCATGGTAGTCTTTACTAGATTTGACTTTAAAGTTAGTAAAACATTAGGAATGAACCCTGTTGAACATCGCTCCTTTGCCTATTAGTGTTTTAAGAGGGAAATCATTTTCATCACCGTCACACTTACACACCTTATTTCTTGTGTGGTTTATATTTAGCCGTTTCGTCAAGGTACACTATAGGCCTACTAGTAGCCCTCAGTTCTTCATTCGTCTTAAAAACCGAAATCGTTTAGAAACAATATTCATTCGTTCCATTAAAAAACGTCTTCCTTGCGAATTTTTACTGTAACTGAAATTAAGCTTTTTAAGAATTTTTCTTAACGACTACACGCTTCCTTTCAGTAAGCCTTGAACTTTCAAAGCCTCATATATGTCCTGCAAACTAGGCAGAAAGTTCATACGCTATAACGAATACATTCTTTGCTTAATAGCAGCTGCAGTGAATGAGTTTATTTCTGCTCTTTTGTTTGTTTGTTTGTTGCAATCCCCTATTTGGGCGCTTCTTGCCTGGAGTTTGCAACCTACCGCCATTAGCTTCAGCATTTGTGTGTTCTTTTAAAATTCGCCGGACGGAAGGAGCAGAAATACCTGTAGCAGCAGCAGTTCTCTCAACTACACTTGTCACTGAAGTAGTCGGCTTTCCACATTTCAATGCATCACATTCATCACTGAAGAAACTGTGAACTTTAACTACATTTCCCTACCATCTGATTTTAGAATTTTCCCTCGAGAGCCAATTTGAAACAATACAAATACAACCAAAAGTACTAGAAAATAATTCAACATTATATCCATATGTTGTAACAAAGGAAATATCTTGCGTATCGTGTAAAACCGCAAAATAACAAATTCATAGTTCCACAGCTCATACGCCACTGTAACCTTCAGTCAGCATACAATAGAAGTGGGAGGGTTGCGAGCTTCTACGGGTCTGGAATTTCCACAAATCGCAAGAAAGAAGTGGTTGCTGTCCCACCCCCTCTGCTAGACAAGGACAGCACCCTATGTGAGACAAGGACAGTAGAAAACCTGCCAACTTAAACCTCACAGAGTGTAGGTAAAAACTATCAGCGAAGGACGGCTTGTGTGGGTCACCTGATGTGTGTGTGTGTGTGTGTGTGTGTGTGTGTGTGTTTATATATATATGTATAACGCGAGCCTTCTCATCATGCGGATTCGTAACTAGGTTGCATGTTACAGACTTTGGAAATGCAGGTACCGCATTCCCCAGCCCCCGATTAGGGCTACGATGGTGTTCGTTATTAACGTGCTCTAGTAGCGCAGTGGTTAACATGCTGGAAAGTCGTGGTGAAGGTTGTAAGTTCAAACACACTTGCAAATAACTTGTTTGTTCACTTCTTGTATTTATCTGTTAGTGTTCATTAAAGTGTATTCTAACAAGTAGCAATGTTTGTTTTAGTGCAATTCACATAATTAAACTAATTAAGTGAAACGAGACTTCCATGCCAAACTATCAGTTCTAGTTAAATTTGCTAAACATAAAAAGCAACTTCAAATGGCAGTATTTGAATCTGAGACCTTCACCACTCAAGGCCAATGCACACACTGTTGCGCTCCGAGTGCAAGTCACCACACGCACAGCGCAGCAAAGCAGTCATTTCGGCCGAAATTGATACGGCGCGATGCAGTGGACAACGTTGGGGCTGTATAACTTCCCAATCCGTAGGCTGAGCAGACTCAATGGTGGCCAAACAGGGCACAAGTTTGTGAACTTATCCTATAGGATATAAATCTTAAACATGCTATATAGGTACATAGGTATATCAACAGAAGAGGACACTTCACTCGCTGTAATCTGCACGATTTATTGTGGCTATCACCTCCCAGGAGGAAAGGATGAGGTGAATGATCCACAGGAGGCTACAGGCCACAGGCAGACAGGCCACGGAGATGCGCGGAAGTCCCTAACATTTCTAGAGCTCGCAGACCGTCTCACTGCTGGGGGCGCCGAGAGAGGAAGATGAACGACTCACTAATCAAGCAGATCCCTGTGTCCACGAGCATACTCTTTCCATTGCGTATGCATCCGCGCCACCTGTTCGGCACCGCCATACGCCACGAAACCTAGTACAACTGAAAGATGAGAAGAAAACGGAATTAAAGGGAAATTATGGAAAGGAAGTCGTGGTAGAGACGAAACCAACCCAGCATTCGCCTACCGACCTCGGGGAAATCACGAAAAACCCATGGGTCAGAGTGAGTGGACACTGGGGATTGCATGCTATGCATACTCAACGGTTTAACCACTATGTAACATCCTACATCGTCTGATCAATGTGGACAAAACTCTGGATACTTACCCTTTAGGTCTTAGCGTAAATAATATGTAACATATAATTTCTGAAAATGATTATCACTTTTGGTTGACTACAGCGTTCCAGTTATAACCAGCACTGTTTTAGAGGCATGTATTTTCTTCATCGTTCAGCTGGAGAATATAATGCAGTGTTTGCATTTTACCCGTTTGACTGCGTATAATGGGGAAAGTTTCTGAACAAGTGAGCGTCAACCGGATATCCTTGAAATAGTTCTTCTAGAACGAGTGTAATGTATTGTTTATTGACTTGTTGATGTCTTCATACGACAGTAAGACTTGCGTGTTGGCATAAGACCTCACACGTTGTCTCGAGACCGTGATTCGCTCATACAGCGTGCCATATGGTCCTCGTAAAGTATACGATACATGCAGCAACAGCGGCCAGATACAAATGTGTGGCCTAAGGGATATAAACTTGGTCCTGAGGCTTCAATACACCCCGTGATGCAGTATACATCTTCATTGTTGTTATTTACTAAATTGTTGAGATTTTCATTTGGCATGCTTCAAATTATTTCTTTTAAATGAATCCTTACTTGAAACTGCTTTGTGTTCTTTCATCCTTTTGGGTGGGGGGAGGTTCGTAGCCCTTCCAGCATTCTCAATTGGTATATGTATATATATATATATCACTATCTTCTTATTCTTTAAATATATTTAAACTTTCTTTGAGATACATCAAGAATACTTTTACTTTCTTCCATTGCCCCCTGTCCAAAAGTTTCATATCGAAATTTCGTCAGAAATACAAGTTCGAGATTTTCTGAGAAAAGAATTGATGTTTTTAGAACAGTTTGTGTGTGTGTGTGGTGTGTGTGTGTGTGTGTGACAGAGAGAGAGAAAGTAAGTTTAAAATCGAATGTGTTACACTTACATTATTTTTACTTTCTCTACTACGTATAGTAAGTAGGGGAAGTATTGTATTCCACCCAAAAATTTGATACCGAGATTTCACCGGAAATACATGTTTTGAGGAGACCCCCTGAATCCAAAGAAAGCATTTTTGGAAACACGTCCGTGTGTGTGTCTGTGTGTGAGTCTGTGAACGGCATAACTCAGAAACAAACAGTCGGATAAAACCAAACATGGTATTTAGGTTCAGTATCTTCCAGAGATGCGACACGAAGGTTTTAAAGAAAATTCCCCCACCCCAGATTACACTTTACATGGAACATTTTTCGAAAATTTTAATTTTCTCAAAAATGACTAACGATTTTGTTAAAATATCATATATTTAAGATATTTTCATGACAAATGAAATGTATATCTCGAATTTTCTGGGAATGTCTCCAAAAGTATTCTTCATTGTGAACAACTTTTGCATAACTGGTTAACCATAAGAGATAGACAAAATTTTACTACACCAAAAATGTAGACCGCGTTAAAATACACAATTTATGTCATATACATGTTTTTTGTTGAGTGAACCATTTTCGAGATATTGCTTGTTATTCCCTTAAATTTTCCAATACTTATACCTTTTTCTCAAATGGAAATTCATTATTCATTTTTTTTGTCCTGGTAATGCAAAGAGAATGGAATGCCCCACATAGCAACCAGCTCTTAAAATATTTGACTATTGCTTAAAACCTACCAATTCCCCTTGCATCATGTTTAAAAAGCAGATCGGTATATACTGGCTTTGAAATTCCATACTTTTCCATGACATCAAGAGAAAGAAATGAGTAGCAACTTAGCACTTCAAAATATATACAGTATTTGAAAATACATACAAATAAAAAGAATAGTTCAGAAATGGTTAATGCCACAAAAATATAGTTGACATAAATTATATGCTTTAGCGAGATCAACGCATTTTGTATACTAAGCTTTTTTCCATCTCTTAGAGTTTACAAGTTATTCAGAATTTATTTAGAACAAAGACAGATCATTCGAAAAGAAATTCAAGATACACATTTAATTTGTCATACAAGCATCTTCAACATTTGGTATTTTAATAAAAATCATTACAGGAATTTTTGACAAAACCAAAAATAAGAACATTCAGTATGTAAGGGGTAGATTGGCATGAGGGATTTACCAGCAAGTATTCGTGTCTCATTGTTAGAATATGCTCAACTTCAGTACCAGCTTAACATCTTTCGGAAATTCAGGTTTTTAGTTATGCTAGCAGTTCACACACACAACGTTTTCTAACAATGCTTTTATTTAGAATTCAGCGTATCTTAAAAGGTACATATACGGTGAAATCTGTATATCGTTCCTTTTTTGTGTAGAATACAATATTTCCTCTACTGAGTATTGGTAATTAGCAGAGAAAGTAAAAATTAAAAATAATATAAATAGGGAATTTCATACCTCTGCCTTCGAGTGGTCAGCGTTCTGACTTCTCAACTTGGAGGTACAGGGTTCGACTCCAGGATAGGGCGGGAGAATTGTTCTTTAGAATCACGCTCTACCCTTCACAGCCTGAAAGTATGAATGTTGGAGTATGTACTAAAGAGAGAGAGAGAGAGAGAGAGAGAGATACTAACAGTGTTGTTCCTCGAGTCCAAGCCCCCAATGTACCATAGAAGTTAAAGGGATTACACAAATAAAGCAGCGAGGAAAATTTTGATTAAAATATCCTATATCGTGATATGACAGATCAAATACATATCTTGAATTTTCAATAAATGGATTATTTCTTTTTATTCTCGCCGAAATTTATTCAACGGCTAAACTACCAAAGATAGACAAAAAGTTACTGCTGGTAAAGCGCCCATTTCTCAAAACATATAACTTATGTAAAATAAAAAAAAAGTATATAGCATTAACCACTTCCAAAATACGGAGCGCGATGACTCAGAGGTAGCGGCTGTGGCTGCAATTCGGGAGGTTGCGAGTTAAGTCCCGAGTATCGCTCAATCTAACTGGAACGTTTACCTACTTGATTTTCCCCAGTCGCCAGGTAAGTACTGAATTATTACTATTTGTACTCATAAAAAAGCAATTATTCCCTCCACATTTTATTGTTCATGAAATACTTTTGCCTCAGAATAACTGCACATTAGGCTTAGTTATAACATGACAAAAAAAATTATTCATAGCAAAACTTTCTTGCAATGGAAAAAAAGAGAAAAACATCCGAAACACTTTCAGGCATATCCGTTAGATGACGCTCTCACACTTTGGAAGGGTATAAGCCTGTAACATTGATTATTTCGAAAACGACTAACGCTTCAAAATAATTTGTCACAAATTATGTACTTTAATGATTTCTATGCTCTTCTTGTAAGATTTTATTTATTTGTTATGGTTTCCTATTTATACAAAATTATACAACGCCCAATCAAATAAAGCGGTTTTATCAGGTATTCACAGAAAATTCGCGGTATACATTTTATTTCACACATCAATATGTCAAACATATGACATTTTAATTAAAATCGACAAAGCTGTTTCGATAGAATAGAAAATAACGAAAATGCTCCATTTTGGTGGTGAGAGAATGTTTTTAAAACTTCTTGTCGCACAATTAGAAGATATAAATTTAAATAGGTACCAAGAGCTGTATTTATCTAACATTTCATTTTTAGTTATGCTGTGGAGCGCGCGTGGACATACTTAGAGACACCTTTTTTTGTAAAAATCCTTTTTTTCGGTGGACCTGGAAACGTGCAATTGCGATGAAATTTTGATGTTGCATTTTTGGGTGGAGCACAATACTTCCTCTACCTAGAGAAATAAACTATGGTGCAGGATGGCGACTGCACATCTAAGGCAACCGTCAAAAAACTATCCAAAGGGATGATACAGGAAGGCGGCTATGCAACGAAGGCCCTTTATCCAACATTACTGTGACTACGTGTACATACCTACAGAGCAATCATCACACACTCTCAATTAAATCACTCACCTTCCAATTAAATCAATAGTGTGACCTAGTCCACTCTTTCGCTAATCACTATTTCTTGCATGCAACACTGTAATCACTAGATGCGCAACTCAGCCTCTTCCCTGTCTTCACACTGACAACTCGCTCTCAACAAGATCTCGTTGAGGAACAGCAGAACAGAGCTACATCGGACAACGCAAAGCCACCTTTTCTCGAAAAATTAATTTAGAGGTATTATTTAGGAATAAAGTTGTGTCAGTGCTATAATTAATTTTAATAAAGCCAGGAGGGAGTAAATTCTGGAGATTTCTACCCGCGTCCCAATAGGAATTTCGGACACTTCGATAACCTGAGAGCACCCTCTCTAGAATCAACCACACGCCAGCCGGCGCTGAATCTGCGCCCTACCCAAGGCGGAACAAGCAGTCAAAGACTCCCGCCATAATAGTAAGGACACTACACAGCATAGTAAGGCGGCAACGCAACCGAGGCTACGTCTTAGTAAATTAACCAAGAAGGTGACTGCGCAACTAAGGTTATTTGTATGGATCATACTAAATTCGTCTACTTACACACAGAACGTGTAAACAGCCATAAAAAGTCCACCTGCTAATTAAATGAATACATCAATAGTAACAAATTAGATGGCACAGAGAACCAACTGCAGGAAGACGACCAGTCAACAAAGACTGTACCAAAGAGGCTAGAGGTAGCGCTGTGATGTTAAAGCACAAGAAACGAAATACTTGCTGCTGTTCATTTAAATTTTCCAACATTAAAGGGTGTTCGGTACTAAAATTGTTAATTTCTAAAGATTTAAACCAGTATGGATGAAATTTTATCCAGATTTATTGGATACAATCATAGTAAAACGTTAGTCTTTAAGGTTTTATTTACCTACTTAGCATAAAAAAATAAACAAGACAAAGAAAATAAAAAAAATGAAAATCCAGTTTCACGTGATAACAATTTTAAGTAATAAACGTTTCAGTTCTGCATATTATTCCTCGAATACAGTTATTTACATCATAGATGAACTTTTCTGTAACACAGTTCTTTATTTGCATGCAACACTTTTAATTTTATAAAAATCAATCATGTATTAAAATATTAAAACTCAAAACGGAAAACTATACTTGATACTAAGATAGGTCTCTATAAGTGTCTTCATCGGTGAAAATATGAAAGAAACCAAAAAAAAATTCAGGAAAACTTTCTAAACTAAAAAAAAGAAGTAACAAAAACAAGATTACAAGAAAATAACGTGTTAAAAGTTGACACATTTATGCAAGTCCATTTAAGCGTCGTTTTTGGGCATTTAAATGGGTATAAAATAAAAATCGCAAACAGATTGCAATTTTAAATTATTCGAGGCCTTTTTTTATCAAAAGGCTTTAAGAAATTAACTTTTCGAAAATTCAGTATCGACTAATTGCATTTAAGTAGCGTCCGTTTTTTTTTTTTTTCTTTCTTCCTGAGAAGGATATTTAACAATTTGTATTTTAAACTGTTGACTGCTGTCGCTGTGCATTAGGGTAACAAAATGTGTTCCCATAGATAATGGGAGATTAAAAACCACTATTCCTGAGAATGCTGAATCTTCGAACTGCATTACCCAGTATCTCAGACACAATTTAACTTATTAAACTGAAATCGTATGCAGATGTACCCTTTAAGTTCACTATTAAACCTTTATACAGTAATGTGGTTTATTATTCCTAATATTTTTTCTAATTACACATTTTATTAAGATTTAAACTCTAGTTCCCGAGGTCACTGGTTCAAACCCGGCGGAGGACGATGGATATTTTCGGGCGTAAAACTCGTTAGCATGGCTTCCTTCGGAAGGAAAGTAAAGCCGGTGGTCCCGTGTCGTAGATTTACGGCACGTAAAAGAACCTCAAGCCTGATAAAGAGGCCTCTAAGTAACATTTCCGGTCTTTCACGCCAAATATAATATGGGGCACTAAGAACCGCAATAGTTTAAGAGCGTCCATAAACAAAACTAAATTTTTTATTAAAATGTAACTAATTAATTGTTAAAAGGCAACCAACCAACCTATTCATACCAAAGCATACGAATACCATCATCGAGGAATTTATTTTATCACATCAATACCTTCTTTTAATTATATTCCATAGTTCCTTAAAAATTGACTCATTTGTATCAGAAAATGTCATTCACAGAAAGGACTGTTAAAGTAAAAATCTGATGTGTTGCACTCATATGCTTTCTCTACACCTGCACAAACTATTAATAGAGATAAACATTTGCAGAAACTATCTTATTGCTAATTTTCTTGTAGGTGAAAGGGGAATATGGTAGGCTTTAAGCGATAGTCAAATATTTTAAGAGCTGGTTGCTATGTGGAGCATTTCTTCTCTTTGTATGTCCAGGGAAAAAAAATAAAAAACGAATTCCCATTTGAGAAAAAGTATAAGTATTGGAAAATTCAAATAAATGACAAAGAATAGCTTGGAAATGGTTCACTTCACAATAAAATGTATATGACATAAATTGTGTGTTTTAACGAGATCTGCATTTGTTGTGTACAATTTTTACTTTCTCTACTACGTATAGTAAGTAGGGGAAGTATTGCATTCCACCCAAAAATTCGATACCGAGATTTCACCGGAAATATATGTTTTGAGACCCACTGAATCCAAAAAAACCATTTTTGGAAACATGTCCGTGTGTGTGTGTGTGTGTGTGTGTCTGTGTGTGTGTCTGTGTGTGTGTCTGTGAACAGCATAACTCAAAAACGAACAGTCGGATAAACACCAAACTTGGTATTTAGGTTCAGTATCTTCCAGAGATGCGACACGAAGGTTTTCAAGAAAATCCCCCCACCCCAGACTACCCTTTACATGGAACATTTTTCGAAAATTTTAATTTTCTCAAAAATGGCTCTAACGATTTTGATTAAAATATCATATGTTTAAGATAATGTCATGAGAAATGAAATGTATATCTCGAATTTTCTGGGAATGTCTCCAAAAGTATTCTTCATTGTGAACGACTTTTGCATAGCTGGTAAACCGTAAGAGATAGACAGAATTTTACTACACAAAAAATGTAGATCGCGTTAAAATACACAACTTATGTCATATACATTTCTTTTGTTGAGTGAACCGTTTTCGAGATATTGCTTGTTATTTCCTTAAATATTTCAATACTTATACTCTTTCTCAAATTCGTTATTCATTTTTTTTATGTCCTGGACATGCAAAGAGAATTAAAATGCGCCACATAGCAACCAGCGTTAAAATATTTGACTATCGCTTATAACCTACCATATTCCCCTTGCATCTACAAGAAAATTACCAATAAGATTGACATCTCAATATCTCGATTAACATGAAGCATATGGAGAATAGGCGTTTGTAAAAATAGATTGTACAAGAGTAGAGAAAGTCATGTGAGTGTAACACATCAGATTTTTTTTCCATCTCTTGCGGTTTACCAGTTATGCAAAAGCCATTCACAATGAAGAGCACTTTAGGGAACTGTCTCAGAAACTTCAAGATACATATTTCATTTGTCATGAAAACATTTTAAGCCTATGATATTTTAATCAAAATCGTTAGAGCCATTTTTGAGAAAATCAAACTTTTCGAAAAATGTTCCATGTGGTCTGGAGTGCGGTAATTTTCTTGAAAATTTTCGTATCGCATCTTTGAAAGATGCTGAATCTAAATACCAAGTTTGGTATTTATCCGACTTCTCGTTTTTAAGTTATGCTGTTCACAGACACACACACACACACACGGACCTTTTTCTAAAAGTGCTTTTTTTTATTAAGGCGCCTCAAAACCTGTATCTCTAGTGTACTCTTGGTATCGAATTTTTGGAATGCCATACTTCCCCTACTTACTATACATAGTAGAGAAAGTAAAATTGGATAAGAAAAACAAAATACATTTATAAAGTAAAATCACATTGCTTGGAGTTACCTCCCCTAAAGGATGAACTAAAATATACCTATCCACTAACCGAGTGTGGTGAGGTTCGCATTTGAGGTCCCGGGTTCGATTCCCGGTGATGCTCTCTGATCTTGGCTTTTTCGTGGTTTTTACTGGTCGGTAGGCGAATTCTGTTGTGGTTGCTTAACTACCAGGATTTCCTTTCCATAATTTCCCTTACATTGTTTCCTTCTTATTTAAAAAGGGTTATGTAAAGGGTATTTTGTGGTTTGTTTTCTTAAAAACCTTCGTGTTGCATCTTTGGAAGATACTGAACCTAAATACCAAGTTTGCTATTTATCCTACTGTTCGTTTTATGAGTTATTCTGTTCACAGTCACACGCAGACACACAAACGAA
The DNA here is from genome assembly GCA_030765065.1 of Deroplatys truncata. Lineage (NCBI taxonomy): Eukaryota > Metazoa > Arthropoda > Insecta > Mantodea > Mantidae > Deroplatys > Deroplatys truncata. The sequence goes on along the minus strand of CM060982.1, from coordinate 84,600,906 downwards.
ATTTTTCCTAATTTTTTTTATTCAGGGGACGGTAAAATCTCGGTATCGAATTTTTGGGTGGAATGCAACACCTTGTCTACCTACTACATACACGGTAAAGAAAGTAAAAATGGATAAGAAAAGCAAAAATATATTTACAAAGAAAAATCACATTGCTTGCACATAGAAACTACATACGTATAGATACAGGGAGGGGACAACGGAAGGGGACACCTTGCACATTGTGACCTACATAGATCTATTGTGATTACCACCCCCAGGAAGAAGGTACAAATTGAAAAAACCCAGGAGACTACAGGCCGCAGGTAGACAGGTCGTAGAGATGCGCGGCGGTCCCTACCAGGCTCAAGGACCGGTCCCACTGCTGGAGTTGCTTAGAGAGGGCGATGAAGGACCCGTTTACCAAGCAGTCCTCTAGTATTCACGGGGAGTATTCCTTCCTTGAGCAAGCTTCGCGCTATCTCTCCGGCACCGCCATAAGCCACAAAATCTAGAAGCACACATGAAAGAAGGAAACGGAATGAAAGGCAAATGTTGGAAAGTAAATTGTGGTAGATGAGAAATCACCCCAACATTCGCCTACCGACCAGGGAAAACCACCAAAAACCATGGTCAGGGTGAGCAGTCGACCAGAATCGAACACTACATCTCCCGAATGCAGCCTCGTACGTTATCTCCGAACCACCTCGCTCGGTCGGAAGCTGCCATATTGTGGCGTATTAATGATTGGGAGGGGTTACATCATTGTTACACATTGTCATTCCAAACATATTGTTGTTTACGTCACTCTTGGCTGGTAGCTTTGCTATACACGAGTAGGGGGCGGGGATAGCGTCTGTCTCAGGATTCCATGAGGAACGGACCGCGTGTGCAAGCCGGGCTTTGGATCGGTGGGCATCTCCTCCCACCTTCCATTTTTAGTAATGTAGGAACCCCAAACGGTTGGTAAATAAATCTAAGAATGAATGAGTAGATTTGTGTTATGGATTTTGTGCAGTAAAACCCACGCCTTCCTCTTAACCTCCGCACCACGTTTCGGTCCTCCGTAGCCAAGTAAGTATACGCCCGCTCATTGTACGCCCGTACCCAAAATTAATTTAATTTTCATGTGAATTTTTAGGCTATCTACCCAGCATGTAACAACATTTACAAGTGGTACTGAAACCTCCATAAAAGATGAACTAAAATGAGTCTATCTACTCCAGATATAGGAGTTTGGGATTTCTGCGAAGTGGTGCTTATACCTAAAATACCAGTATACAAAATGCAAGCTTCAAATTAAACAGGAAATTATAATTTATAAGTCCAAACAAAAGACTAAAAGTGTATATTTTTTTGGGTCATTTGGTCTTCATTTAAAACAATTTTAGCAAAATTTATCATATTTAACATGAAGAGAATATAAAGACAATCTTTACATTCGTAGTGAGAATCTCTGTGGAATGTTAAGGGTAGAGAAAGTCGAGTAATTGTTACACACACAGACTATTGCATCTTCCCCAAAGTGGATTTACATCACCAACCAAGAGAAGCCACTTACATCTATATTCCGATAATAGCAAGCCTGTTCAACCCCCGTAACACCAAATAAAGGTAACCAATAGCTAGGTCGTATTTTTACCCCTATCTGTCCCTGTGAGCGCGCCGCACTTCTTTCCCCATTTTTTCTACCCTGCGCCCCCGGGGGCGAAATTTGATTGATGTATTCTTGTAGAGTTATCAATGTCGCCCTAACAAATCGAGTGCAGGTGGTTCTCCACACTGATAAATTAATTCGGTCCGAGGCAAGCACGCTCAGATTCTCTTTTGCCGCGTTTTTATTGCCCTGCTATTCAGAAAACAAAGTGATGCGGTCCCTACGTATTTGAATAATGAATCATCGAGGCGAGATGTATGGACTTCTGTTACCATGGAGATAGATATGTTGCTCGTAAAGTACGTATCGGTGTCTTACACCAACTCTGACAAGGGAAGCCTTCGGTTCAAACTGAAAAAAATATTACTTTCTCTATTCTCTCCTCTACAAATTGTTCTTACGAAATATTCTTCTTCTTGTTAATTGAGATAAACTTTTATTACACATTTACACATTTTGCTGGAGGATACAGTAGGCTAAAGCGAAAATCAGATTTTTAAACAGAAGGCTTTGAAATTCTATGCTCTTTGTAGCTCACGAGAAAACAAAATGAATACTGAGTTATACTTGAAAAAAGTATAAGTACTTCAAAATTGAAACCAATAACAAAGAATATCTTGGAAATGGTCGCCGCCACAAAAAAAAAACAATTTTTTTTGATAGATTGTCTGCTTTAAAAGAGCTAAATTTTTGTGTACTAAGATTTCGTCTATTTCTTACGTTTTATACCTATTATTATAATATAAGTCATTACAGAACAAGGAAGGCTTCACAGGCTATTCTCAGATTATTATTTATGCATACCGGGTGAGTCTTCTCAGCCCCCGGATTGAGAAGTTATGCAGTCCTGGCGTTGTACAAGGTATGCCGTAAACACTTTCCACTCCACGTATCAATTTCGGCCGAAATGACTGCTTTGCACCGCTGTGCGTGCAATGACTTGCACTCGGAGCGCAACAGTATGCGCATTGGCCTTCAGTAGTGAAGGTCGCAGGTTCAAGGTACTTTTAATGTTTAGTAAATTTAACAAGAACTGATGGTTTAACATAGAAGTGTCGTTTCACTTAATTAGTTTAATTATGTGAATTTCATTAAAACACAGATTGTTACTTGTTAGAATATACAAATCCGCTTTTTAGTGCATTGGGAAAGAAATCATGATTTCCTAGAACGCTCACAAAACATGACAAAAATCTGATGTGTCACACTCACATGACTTTCTCTACTCTTGTACTAACTATTTTTACAAACGTTTATTCTCCATATGCTTCATGTTAATCGAGATGTTAATCTTATTGCTAATTTTCTTATAGATGCAAGGGGAATTGCTAGGCTTTAAGCGATAGTCAAATATTTTAAGAGCTGGTTGCTATGTGGCGCATTCCATTCTCCTTGTATGTCCAGGACATAAAACAAATAACGAATTCCCATTTGAGAAAAAGTATAAGTATTGGATAATTTAAGGGAATAACAAGAAATATCTCGAAAATGGCTCACTCAACAAAAAAAAATGTATATGACATAAGTTGTGTATTTTAACGTGATCTACATTTTTTGTGCAGTAAAATTTTGTCTATCTCTTATGGTTTAATGCAAAAGTCGTTCACAATGAAGAATGCTTTTGGAGACATTCCCAGAAAATTCAAGATATACATTTTATTTGTCATGAAAATATCTTAAACATAACATATTTTAATCAAAATCATTAGAGCCATTTTTAAGAAAATTCAAAATAATGTAAAGCGTAGTTTGGGCAGTTACTCCGTAGTTGGATAGTTTTTGAAAATCGTCTCGCAGCCTTGGAAGATGAATTTAAATCCCAAATTTAGTATTTACGTCATATTTCGTCTTTGAGATATGCTATTCTCAGACACTGACACGCGATCACACGCACTCACACATACGGACCTTTTTCTGAAAATTACTATTTTTTATATTTAGGAGTCCTCAAACGTTCATTTTTGGTGAAATCTCAGTATCGAATTTTTGAAATAATTCGCTTATTCTGATATCTCGTCTACCAAATTATTCCAGCAAAATGTTACTCTGCGTATTACATTGCAAGAAACCACAGAATAGTACTTAGCCCTTGGGTGATAAAGTATTAGAAAACGCATTATAATGACTAGTTTGAAATTTGATTCATTTGTCATTATCTGATGAAAATATTTGCTGCTGATAAAAAGTCCTTGTATAAAATTAGAATTTTTATAAACAGGTTCACACTGAAACTAAGGGATCATATTGAGTGGGTAAAAAGTTCAACCTAATACTAGGTGTGGATAATGTTTGAGAATAGCAAATCCAGAGATTCTCCTTCAACTTTGTAGACATAGCCTATGCAATCTTCCCTTAATAAGAATGGCGATAATAGTGCAATTAGTGACATCTTTGACTACATGAGTCATATCTGTGTCATTATTATTATTTCCAACATTTAAGCAATTATGAACTCAAGTATTTGCTAAAATAGATAAATACGTGGAAATAATAGCCTCTTTACGGATAATTTTTACTTTCTTTACTACGTATAGTAACTAGGGGAAGTATTGTATTCCACCCAAAAGTTCGATACCGAGATTTCACCGGAAATACATCTTTGAGACTCCCTGAATCCAAAAAAAGCATTTTTGGAAACATGTCCGTGGGTGTGTCTGTGTGTGTGTCCCTGAACAGCATAACTCAGAAACGAACAGTCGGTTAAACACCAAATTTGGTATTTAGGTCAGTATCTTCCAGAGATGCGACACGGTTTTCAAGAAAATCCCCCACCCCAGATACACTTTACATGGAACATTTTTTGAAAATTTTAATTTTCTCAAAAATGGCTCTAACGATTTTGATTAAAATATCATATGTTTAAGATATTTTCATGACAAATAAAATGTATATCTCGAATTTTCTTCATTGTGAACGACTTTTGCATAACTGGTAAACCATAAGAGATAGACAAAATCCTACTACACAAAAAATGTAGATCGCGTTAAAATACACAATTTATGTCATACACATTTTCTTTGTTGAGTGAACCATTTTCGAGATATTGTTTGTTATTCCCTTAAGTTTTCCAATACTTATACTTTTTCTCAAATGGGAATTCGTTATTTATTGTTTTATGTCCTGGACATACAAAGAGAATGGAAGGCGCTTAGCAACCAGCGCTTAACATATTTGGGTATCGCTTAAAGCCTACCATATTCCCCTTGCATCTACAAGAAAATTAGCAATAAGAGTGACATCTCGATATCTCGATTAACATGAAGCATATGGAGAATAAGCGTTTGTAAAAATAGTTTGTACCAGAGTAGAGAATGTCATGTAAGTGTAACACTTCAGATTTTTTCATAATAGAATTCGTTTTCTCAAGGTATTTAACACAATTGTATTAGGCGTTGGTAATAACTTTAGGCTTTGTTTCCATGTCTACAGGTTTGACACGTATATTATGAATATTGTGTATTTTAATACGGCAGATACGCCCTTTCTCACCCGTCCCTCTCTCTGCAAAGCTGACAGGCTAATACAATGGACTTGCCATGTTTGCTTATTCACAAGAATAAAATGTAAAGAAATACTACACTGGGCTAGCCTCGCAGCTCAGTAGGTAGCGCAAGTGCTTACTTTGTGAGGGGTCCCGAGTTCGATTTCCGGCTGGGGGTGAAAATTTTTTTCTAGCCAAGATTATTCCCTATGCTCTCCAGAATCTGGAAGTACGAATGAGAGTGAGAAAGTGTGTGTGATCTAATGATTAAAACCCCAAAAGTGCCAGAAACCCAAAGACAAGACCATACGAGTTGACAACATTGCAGGTAGGCAATACGTTCAAAAGGAAAGGTCGCCGATAAGACCAATGTAGTTGAAGAGGGGTATAAATGGAACTAAACAAAAAGAAAGGAAAAAAAGGGTAGAACAAACACATTCTAATCCTCCTTGGTTTCATACCGACAGTTTAAATATCGCTCAATGGTCTTTGTTTTGGGGGGGGATTTGTTTCAAGCCAGTAATGGAGAGATATGATAAAGGCTGGGGTGGAAACTAGCATTGGTTAGATACATGTGGAAACTTTACGAAAGAAAAAGCACTATTATACGAGAAAGTACATACCATGGATATGACACAAAAAGTAATTACAGGTTTACGGCATTTAAACATTAATTTATTTGTCGTAAAAGTCCTTTATAAATGTTAATGATTTTAACTGATATACCTCTAATTTGGCTTCAATTAATTAACAAAATAAGGATATATAATATTTTAAACTAAGGGGAATGTAGCCTTCCCAAGTTATATCACTCCCTCGACTCTATCTTGTCAGCATCTATTGGTCTCTTTGCCTTACGTAGGTGTTATTTGTATTTGTCGCCATATTTCTAATGAGGGTAGAATATGATGCAGGTTACAGCCTTCTCTCCTGTATACAGAATTCAACCGTAGGCTTTTGGGGATTACGAAGGAGTGTTAGACAAGCACTTTGACATAGGGCACCTATGGTCTTTGAGTGCATGGTTGTTTGCTATAGATAAAAATCTGATGTGTTACACTCACATGACTTTCTCTACTCTTGTGCAAGCTATTTCTACAAACGCTTATTCTCCATATGCTTCATGTTAATCGAGATATCGAGATGTTAACATTATTGCTAACTTTCTTGTAGATGCAAGGGGAATTGCTAGGCTTTAAGCCATAGTCAAATATTTTAAGAGCTGGTTGCTATGTGGAGTATTCCATTCTCTTTGCATTACTAGGACAAAACAAAGAAAAGTAAAATACGTATTTCCTTTTGAGAAAAAGTATAAATATCGGAAAATTTAAGAGAATAACAAGCAATATCTCAAAAATGGTTCACTCAAAAAAAATTTTGTATATGGCATAAATTGTGTATTTTAACGCGATCTACATTTTTTGTGTAGTAAAATTTTGTCTATCTCTTATGGTTTACCGGTTATGCAAACGTCGTTCACAATGAAGAATAGTTTTGGAGACATTCCCAGAAAATTCTAGAAAATTCATTTGTCATGAAACTATCTTAAACATATGATATTTTAATCAAAATCGTTAGAGCCATTTTTGAGAAAATTAAAATTTTCGAAAAATGTTCCATGTAAAGGGTAATCTGGGTTGTGGGGAGTTTCTTGAAACCTTCATGTCGCATCTCTGGAAGATAGTGAACCTAAATACCAAGTTTGGTGTTTATCCAACTGTTCGTTTCTGAGTTATGCTGCTCACCGACACACAGACACACACACACGAACATGTTTCCGAAAATGCTTTTTTTAGATTCAGGGTGTCTCAAAACATATATTTCCGGTGAAATCTCGGTATCGAATTTTTGGGTCGAATACAATACTTCCCCTACTTACTATACGTAGTAGAGAAAGTAACAATCAATGACGAGCCCGTACACCACTGGTAAAACTTCCCTAATTTGTTGCTGCTTTCAAGTAATCATGTCCATGCTACGTTCAAGCATCCGATATGAATATCTTTGTAGCATGTATTCACACTTTAAAAGAAACGCGAGAAATTAAAATTGGGTTCATTCCAAACGTACGCCATTCATCTATTTGGTAAGAAAGAAATGTTTAACCGCTGACTACGCTATTACTACAGCTAATGTTGCTTATCTCTCGATACATATGATTCACTATGTGAAGCAAAGCTCATAACTTTGAGAACACTGCAATGGTAGGTATTTTCGCGCTTGTGAAAGAGAAATTAACTATTCTTGAGTGAAAATCACTGTGACATTTGTGTTGACTCTTTATTTATTTGCATTTATCTGTAGGAATATGCAAATGAAAAATCATTATGTAACTTCAAAATTTGCGTCACGGACCATAGGTGTTCTACATCAAAAAGTCCCTATACTCCGTAAATCCTGAAAGTTTGTTAATATATAAAGTGATTCTATATCATTCAAATCACAATAAATACACTGGGTCTAATTACCTTTGCCAAATTAAAATCTTACTTGACATTTCACCACAAATAAAATTTGCATTGCATTCAAATTATTAAGACTATCTTACTTCAGAGCAAAGGTAATCTTGGAAACTTGCAGCTTGTCCCTTTTTACTATACTAGTCATGGACTACCACTTTCATTAATAATTACTACATTAAATGTACACAAACAATAAGTTGTGGTACACAATTGTTACTTGAGATTGTGTTGATTGAAGACACCACAGCTACATTTTTACTTTCTCTACTACGTATAGTAAGTAGGGGAAGTATTGTATTCCACCCAAAATTTCGATACCGAGATTTCACCGGAAATACATGTTTTGAGACCCCCTGAATCCAAAAAAAGCATTTTTGGAAACATGTCCGTGTGTGTGTCCGTGTGTCTGTGTGTGTCTGTCTGTGTGTCTGTATGTGTGTGTGTCTGTGAACAGCATAACTCAGAAACGAACAGTCGGATAAACACCAAACTTGGTATTTGGGTTCAGTATCTTCCAAGGATGTGACACGAAGGTTTTCAAGAAAATCGCCTCATCCCAGAGTACCCTTTACATGGAAGATTTTTCGAAAATTTTAATTTTCTCAAAAATGGCTCTAACGACTTTGATTAAAATATCATATGTTTAAGATATTTTTATGACAAATAAAATGTATATCTTGAATTTCCTGGGAATGTCTCCAAACTGGTAAACCATAAGAGATAGTCAAAATTTTACTACACAAAAAATGTAGATCGCGTTAAAATACACAATTTATGTCATATACATTTTTTTAGTCGAGTGAACCATTTTCGAGATATTGCTTGTTATTTCCTTAAATTTTCCAATACTTATACTTTTTCTCAAATTCGTTATTCAATTTTTTATGTCCTGGATATGCAAACAGAATAGAATGCGCCACATAGCAACCAGCGCTTAAAAGATTTGACTATGGCTTATAACCTACCTTGTTCCCCTTGCATCTACAAGAAAATTAGCAATAAGATTGACATCTCGATATCTCGAGTAACATGAAGCATATGGAGAATAAACGTTTGTAAAAATAGTTTGTACAAGAGTAGAGAAAGTCATGTGAGTGTTACACATCAGATTTTTACTTTCTCTACTACGTATAGTAAGTAGGGGAAGTATTGCATTCCACCCAAAAATTCGATACCGAGATTTCACCGGAAATACATGTTTTGAGACCCCTGAATCCAAAAAAAGCACTTTTGGAAACATGTCCGTGTGTGTGTCTGTGTGTGTGTCTGTTTGTGTGTGTGTGTGTGTCTGTGAACAGCATAACTCAGAAACGAACAGTCGCATAAACACCAAACTTGGTATTTAGGTTCAGTATCTTCCAGAGATACGACACGAAGGCTTTTAAAAAAAATCCCCCCACCTCAGATTACCCTTTACATGGAACATTTTTCGAAAATTTTAATTTTCTCAAAAATGGCTCTAACGATTTTGATTAAAATATCATATGTTTAAGATATTTTTATGACAAATAAAATGTATATCTTGAATTTCCTGGGAATGTCTCCAAACTGGTAAACCATAAGAGATAGACAAACTTTTACTACACAAAAAATGTAGATCGCGTTAAAATACATAATTTATGTCATATACATTTTTTTAGTTGAGTGAGCCATTTTCAGATATTGCTTGTTATTTCCTTAAATTTTCCAATACTTATACTTTTTCTCAAATTCGTTATTCATTTTTTTTATGTCCTGGACATTCAAAGAGAATGAAATGCGCCACATAGCAACCAGCGTTAAAATATTTGACTATCGCTTAAAACATACCATATTCCCCTTGCATCTACAAGAAAATTACCAATAAGATTGACATCTCGATATCTCGATTAACATGAAGCATATGGAGAATAAAAGTTTGTAAGAATAGTTTGTACAAGAGTAGAGAAAGTCATGTGAGTGTAACACATCAGATTTTTTAGCTTAGAATTCCAATGCCGAAATAACCAACCAAATGTTTACTTTCTGGAAAGTAACAATATACAGGGTGGACCATATAAATTGTGGTTGTACAACTAAGCGTTCTAGAAGGAAATGTCTTTCGTAAAAGTTGCTTGATATTATGGCAGAAAGTAAATGCTATTCGTCGTGTTTTGTTTGGATGAGCTTATGATAGTAATTTTAGGGTTAATTACATTTTTACTTTCTCTACTACGTATAGCAAGTAGGGGAAGTATTGTATTCCACCCAAAAATTCGATACCGAGATTTCACCGGAAATATATGTTTTGAGACCCCCTGAATCCAAAAAAGCATTTTTGGAAACATGTCCGTGTGTGTCTGTCAGTCTGTAACAGCATTACTCAGAAACGAACAGTCGGATAAACACCAAACTTGGTATTTAGGTTCAGTATCTACCAGAGATGCGACACGAAGGTTTTCAAGAAAATTTCCCACCGCAGATTACCCTTTACATGGAACATTTTTTGAAACTTTTAATTTTCTCAAAAATGGCTCTAACGATTTTGATTTAAGTATCATATGTTTAAGATATTTTCATGACAAATGAAATGTATATCTCGAATTTTCTGGGAATGTCTCCAAAAGTATTCTTCATTGTGAACGACCTTTGCATAACTGGTAAACCATAAGAGATAGACAAAGTTTTACTACACAAAAAATGTAGATCGCGTTAAAATACACAGTTTATGTCATATACGTTTTTGTTGTTGAGTGAAACATTTTCGAGATATTGCTTGTTATTCCCTTAAATTTTCCAATACTTATAAAAGTGCTTTGCTATATGAAGTCTTTTTAAATTCCGATATTTGTATGACTATGGGAAGAAAGAAAGGGGGAAAAACTGAAAAGCGAATTAGCATTTGGAAATTCAAACCAATAAGAACAAAATTCTCCAATATTATCAATGCCAAAGAATGTTGCTAGGCATAAATTGTGTCTTTTAACGAGAAACGTCTTGTTTATTACGTTTATGGTTAGGTATATCTTACGGTTTAAGTTTATACGAATTCATTCAGAAAGGAAAGGATTTCACAGGCTATTCATAGAAAATTAAAGATGTACAATTTATTTCTTGTACAAATATCATACACATATCGTAATTTTAATCAAAATTGGTGGAGCCGAGTTTGAGAAAATAAAAAATAACGAAAGCTTTTCCATATAAGGGTTAGTTTGGGATAGGGGGATTTCCTTGAACATCTCAGTCGCATATTTAAATACCAAGTGATATTTATCCAACATATCGTTTTTGAATCATGCTGTTCAAAAACAGCGCGCGCACGCGAGCATATATGTATGCACACATATATACATACATAGAGATACAGGACCCTTTTATAAATAATTTTGGGGGGTACAGATGATCCTAAAACGTGTATTTTGTTAAAATCTCCATATCGAAGTTTTGGGTGGAATACAGAGATCTCTCTGATTACCTACTAAAGGAAAGCAATAAACAAAGTAAAGATGTGTGATGCATGTGCGCACACGTCTGTTCATGTGTGTTTTTTGCAACCGATTTTGTTTTTCTTTTCACAACTGAAAAGTAGTGTTCTTCTGGACGGACATAGGTTATAAGGTAGTTTCTAATTTCAATAAGATTTACAAAGCGTAGATACTAGAGTATGAACAAGCTAGAGCAACGGAAGAATACTGCCGAGCGAGATGTCTCAGCGGTAACGCTCGGGACGCCCCGGATTCGATTCCTGGTAGTCTCCCACTCTGACCATAGGTTTTTCGTGGTTTTCCCTGGCAGATGCTGCAGAGACTTGCGAATTGGAACTTCTCCCCTGCTAGAGGGAAGCCTGTCAAGCCTTCACTGCTGGATCGTGTCACCGAGCGACATTCCTGTAGCCGGGTGATCCAGCCTGGAACTATGAGGGAACACTGCGCACCTCTTTCGACTTGCGCCGGCCAACTATGCAGCCCATACGTCTCCTGAGGTTCCCACACCTCAGCCGTTCCCCGAGGGGTGTACACATAAACGATTCATTGGGGGCGAAGGTGCTAATTGTGCCCTCTATTAACTAGTCCTATTCTAATCTAATAGGAGAACATACTCCAAAGGTGGCCATGTCTTTTCGTTGAGAACGCCATTAGAAAATTATTGTTACTTCACAGAAAATGCATGTAAAGTAAGAAGAACGTCGTGAATATTTATTTTCAAGCAATGTATATACATAGTCACAATTTAGCAACTGAGAAAATAAAATACAAAGAAAATCTTCGTCTAATATTTTATTAAAATACTTCGAATATATAGGTACAGGGCGTTGCTATATTGCGTAGTCGCTGATCGCGCGTATATTACATTGGGGAGTTTTACGTTCTAAATCTCCTGCATTACTTACTCACGAGTGACAGTAACATGCACCATAATGAATACTAGCCTTGTAATGATAGTGTTGAGAAAGCTGTCCATCTGCAATGGCATTCCTGGTATCCACGAATGAAAAGTCAATTGACATGCATAAGTTCTTATTGCGTAATTCTCATAATTTCTGTTCTTATATTGTCCTTAAGTTGGTCTATGACGTGGGGATTGCTCCTATAAAATTGATATTTTAGGATTGGGAATGATGCGCCAATTTTGTCAATTTTTTCCTCCGTTAGAACATTTTGTTTTCTCTTCTTAGGTTTAGCGATCCAGTTGTCCTAAACTTAACCAGACATCCAATAATTTCTTTACCTGAAACTAAAATACCAAGAAATTTCTTCTAAAATTGTCTACATGGTTCGGTTTTTACGTGTGTATCGTACATAAAAATTTGTTGTTGAAGCATGAGTTTGTCGGTACGAATCTCAGTGGACTGATACTAGTACAGCAACAATAACAAGAACACCCAGACTGCACAGATGTCCTGAATAAACTTCCACCTTAGAGATGCACAAACTCTAGTGCCTACAGCACGAAAAAAAAGGTAGCAACAGACAAGTACGAGTATAACACATGAAATAGGTGTTATTTTTTTGTATTGTTATTTTTACGTTGTTATTTGCCCCACGCTTTGGGAGCCAATTTGAAGAAGTTTTGTTTTAGGAGGAGTTGTATTTTATTTCGACTGTTGGGGAGCCGAAATTGAAGTAGTTGCAACCGCACGTATGGTAAAAAGGTTTCCGGTAGTCTTCGCCCCCCAAAAAATGTACTTTGCGGTGACCTTTGCCCCAAGTTTAAAAATATTAATTTTGTATTTTTGACTGTTTCTTTAAATACTATATATTTATGTTTGCCTCGGCTGCGTCAGTATTTATTTTTAGAGACATGAATGTCTAAGCAGGAAGTGGTGCGACTGAATAATGTAGGCTTACACAGATTATAATTTTACTTCACTCCTTTTATTAATGCTTGACACGATTTAAATAACACCTCACTGATATAGAGAGAGCTGTGAGATTTTTTTTTATTAATTACTTGCACTTTTTAACACTTAAACTATTTTTCGTCTCACACTGAATACGTCTTAAATTTCTCGAGGACGCATCTCGCGTCCTGTTAGGAACACTGTCTATAACTAACGCGTCCAGTTATGAGCACTGTCTACAGGCAACTGAACTCTGAATTTGAAAATTTTGCTACATTTCAGTTTCTGATTGGCTAATCCTAGTCCAATAGAATACCTTCATTTAACTAAAGCTTTTTCTGGTTGTTGATTGCCTATTTTACAAACTGTCACTAAAATTACATTATTGTTGCTCCAAAAATGACTAGTAGCATTATTAAACCTTCTAATTCATTATTGCCACAAGGTTACCTCATTGTTGGCAACTTTTAACCTATTATTCTCACAGCTCCTACATTATTAAATTACGTAATACATTCAGATAACATTAATGAATATGTATACAATAATATAAACATATACAATGACTGTAATATACACTTTTTATATATTGTTACATACACATATTGCTTTAAGGCGGGTTGTTATTGAATTTATACATTATATAATTAGACTGAAATCATTTAAGTGTTAAAAATACTGCCTCACACAGCTGATAAACGTTGTCTTGAGCGGGTCATTCACCAATAGTACACAGCCGAAAAATCCCGAGGTCACTGTAGTGCACGGGGAGCATGCATACACGCGATCTGTGGCCCCATCATACAGCGGCTGCTTTGTATAAGATTTTACATTACAACATCTGAATAACTTTAATTCTAATTCTATGCAATGAATTTAAGAAATTCTTGTTTGTATGTTGTAATCGAGTTCATTGCCAATGTATACTCAATAATTATATTAAGAAAGAAATTATATCCAGTTAACATGAGAAATGACTCAACCGATTTTTGTGATTGATTCTAACCCGTCCGATTATATTGTTTTCGAAAGATACGTATAGCCTATACAACATTTCTAGAATTTAGAATACTCTGGAGGATTAACGAAACATCCGCTGATATTTCATACTCATATGCGTGAATACTAGCGAATTTCTCGTCAGTAATTATTAAGAACACAATGGGACTTCAGGAAACTAGAAGTTTAAGTTAGAACGAACAAAAGGAAGGGATCATAACAAAGATCTAGATCATTACAGAATCATTTCTTCTACAATACTGGGGAGTAAATGAGTTTAAGTACATCATCATTCCAGATTTAAAAGCCCATCCATGCAGGCCAGCTAGCTTATTAAATAAACGATCAAAACAACCGGCTATATCTATGAAACTGAACTGCTGTGGCCAAAATGGAATGCGTTTTCACTCTAACCATTATAGTCAAGAGTTACACCGCTGCAAACAGTGACAACAAGATCACTCGCGACTGATGATGCTCATTACCTTGTTGATGCCCCACCCGCAGCTGATGATTTACATATAAATACCGCAGTGACATTCTAACCGTGATGATGGATCACCTGGCAGCACCACTTGACTGACTTGCCAAGGTCAACAAGAACTCTGGGAACTTGGGATCTAAAGCTACGGCAATCTACCTACTACCTAGAGGATCTAGGATCGAGTCCTGGTACTACAACTACATCACCACTTGACTGACTTGCCAAGGTCAACAAGAACTCTGGGAACTTGGGATCTAAAGCTACGAAGGGAATCTACCTGCTACCTAGAGGACCTAGGCTCGAGTCCTGGTATTGTAACTACATCACCACTTGACTGACATGCCAGGGTCAACAAGATCACAGGGAACTTGGGATCTAAAGCTACGAAGGGAATCTACCTGCTACCTAGAGGATCTAGGCTCGAGTCCTGGTATTGTAACTACAACACCACTTGACTGACATGCCAAGGACAACAAGATCACTGGGAACTTGGGATCTAAAGCTACGGCAATCTACCTACTACCTAGAGGATCTAGGATCGAGTCCTGGTACTACAACTACATCACCACTTGACTGACATGCCAGGGTCAACAAGATCACAGGGAACTTGGGATCAAAAGCTACGAAGGGAATCTACCTACTACCTAGAGGATCTAGGCTCGGGTCCTGGTATTGTAACTACATCACCACTTGACTGACATGCCAGGGTCAACAAGATCACAGGGAACTTGGGATCAAAAGCTACGAAGGGAATCTACCTACTACCTAGAGGATCCAGGCTCGGGTCCTGGTATTGTAACTACATCACCACTTGACTGACATGCCAGGGTCAACAAGATCACAGGGAACTTGGGATCTAAAGCTACGAAGGGAATCTACCTACTACCTAGAGGATCCAGGCTCGAGTCCTGGTATTGTAACTACATCACCACTTGACTGACATGCCAGGGTCAACAAGATCACAGGGAACTTGGGATCTAAAGCTACGAAGGGAATCTACCTACTACCTAGAGGATCCAGGCTCGGGTCCTGGTATTGTAACTACATCACCACTTGACTGACATGCCAAGGTCAACAAGATCACAGGGAACTTGGGATCTAAAGCTACGAAGGGAATCTACCTACTACCTAGAGGATCCAGGCTCGGGTCCTGGTATTGTAACTACATCACCACTTGATTGACATGCCAAGGTCAACAAGATCACTGGGAACTTGGGATCTAAAGCTACGAAGGGAATCTACCTACTACCTAGAGGATCCAGGCTCGGGTCCTGGTATTGTAACTACATCACCACTTGACTGACATGCCAAGGTCAACAAGATCACTGGGAACTTGGGATCTAAAGCTACGTAGGAACTCTCCCTGCTACCTAGAGGATCTAGGCTCGAGTCCTGATACTACAACTACATCACCACTTGACTGACATGCCAAGGTCAACAAGATCACTGGGAACTTGGGATCTAAAGCCACAAAGGGAATCTGCCTGCTATCTAGAGGATCCAGGCTCGGGTTCTGGTATTGTAACTACATCACCACTTGACTGACATGCCAAGGTCAACAAGATCACAGGGAACTTGGGATCTAAAGCCACGAAGGGAATCTGCCTGCTACCTAGAGGATCTAGGCTCGAGTCCTGGTATTGTAACATCACCACTTGACTGGCATGCCAAGGTCAACAAGATTGCATGGAACTTGGATGTGGAGCCACAAAGGGACTCTACCTGTTACATAAAACATCTAGGTTAGATTCTGGTGCTTCAACTACACTCCACTCAACCGACATGCCAAGATTAACAAGGTCACGTGGAACATGGAAGGTAAAGCCACAAAGGGACCCTTCTTATAGCATAGAGGGCCCAGACTCGAGTCCTGTACTGCAGGTACATCACCGCTTAACTGACACGCCAAATGGAACTTGGGACATAAAGCCTTAAAGGGAGTGTGCCTAGAGTTGCCTAGCGATCCAGACTCAACTCCTGGTACTGGAATTGCATCACCTTTTGACAGACATGTCAGGTCAACAAGATAATATGGAATGTAAGGTCGCAAAATGACTGACTGTTTGCTTGAAGGTCCCAACGTAAGGCCGAGTTGCTGGAATAGCATCAACACTTGACTGACATATCAAGGTCAATGATAACACATAGGAGCTTGGAGAGTAAAGACACATAGGGATTCTGCCTGTTGCCTAGGAGGTTGTTATCGTGATTATTGACGGGAAGATATGAATAATTAAATGACAGTAAGATTGAAAAATAATTGCAGTAAACAATTTCCGTATATTAAATCAATATATAATGCCATAAGCTTGAGTTGAAAATATTTGTCCGAGGAAAAAATCATTAGCGAATCATGTTTAGCAAAGTCATTAGCGATAGCCGAAGTACCGAACGCGTAAGTATAAAAGTTCTTGGAATTCAGTTAGGTTATGAGCTCAGTACGTGTGGACAGTCACGTATACCAGAATTCTGGAAAAGAGAAAGGGAATAAAATATTCAGAATCAGGGAGGTAGTAACAAGGTAACGGACGCAAACGTAGGATTTTTAAGTGTTGACAGTGCAGGAAGGGACGTTGGTGGGGCAGTTCTAATGTAGACGGAGCTTAAGTTAAGAAATGGGCGTGCATTCTAATCAGAGACACTTTCGTTCGTGCACACCTTCGTGCATACATTCGTGACATTCTTTCTTTGAGAATTAGTCACTTAATCTGGTGAATACTCGCGTGTTATTTTAAGCGCTCAGTGACGCGCTTATGTGAGTAAGATATAGCGGTCATCGCGAGGGGTTCTGCCGGTATGCATTTTAGCGACTCACGGGAAGTTACAAGTCTAGTTTATTTTATTGCGGAAACGGGTATTTCAAACCCTAACATTGATACTGCAGAATTTAGCAGATATAATAAGTCAGTTGTTACAGTTTCGAATGCTACGATTTGAGGCAGTATTTTTAACACTTAAATTATTTCAGTCAAATTATATAATATGTAAATTCAATAACAGACCACCTTGAAGCAATATGTGGATGTAATAATTTGTAAAATGTATGTAACAGTCATTGCATATGCTTGTATTATTGTAAACATGTTCAATAATGTTATGTGAATGCATTACATAATTTAATAATGTAGGAGCTGTGAGAATAATAAGTTAAAAGTTGCTAACAATAAGGTAACAAGGAGGTAACCTTGAGGCAATAATGAGTAAGAATCTTTAATAATGCTACTAGTCATTATTGGAGCAACAATAATGTAATTTTAGTGACAGCTTATAAAATAGCCAATCAACAACCAGAAAAAGCTTTAGTTAAATAATGGTATTTTATTGGATTAGGAATAGCCAATCAGAGACTTGAAATACATAAATTTACAAGTTTAGGAGGTTGAAATCAGTTCAGTTGCCCGCAGACAGTGCTCATAACTGGATGCGTTGCTTGTGCGTCCTCGAGATATTTAATACGTATTCGTGTGAGACGAAAAATAAGTTTACGTGTTAAAAGGTGTAATTAATTAATAAAAAGAATCTCGCAGCTCTCTATATCAGTGAAGTGTTATTTAAATCGTGTCAAGCATTAATAAAAGGAGTGAAGTAAAATTATAATCTGTGTAAGCCTACATTCTTGTCGCATCACAACCCTGACAAGAGATAAGTGTCTCTAACAATAATACTGACGCAGCCCAGGCAAACATAAATATATGATATTTAAAGAAACAGTCAAATTACAAAGTTAATATTTTTTTAAACTTGGGGCAAAGGCCACCTGAAAGTACAGTTGGGGCGAAGGCTACCGGAAACGGTTTATCATACGTGTGGTTGCAACTATTTCAAGTTCGGTTCCCCAACAGTTGAAATATAATACAACTCCTTCAATACAAACTACTTCAGATTCATAATCAGTTTTATTCCTTTAACTTCAAACGGACGGCAACTCGCTTCAGTAGCTCAAGTATTAGATCTCTCACTCAATTTTAACAGTGTTATCTTTTTACACCTGTCCACGTATACCCTGAGAGAAAGTACTCTAGCTCTACCACGGAGAAGCTGTTGCACGAGACATCAGAACGAGCTACGGGATAACGGCCTCAACATCAGAGCCAGGTAAAGTATACTGCTTCAAAATTGTCGCACCTCGCGCGGCTTTAAAAATTCTAATAAGATAGTACGTTATCAAGACCAAGACATGGTCCCACCACTTGACTGACATGACAAGGTCAACGATATCACATAGTAGCTTGGGAACTCTGTTGCTTTAAATTTCCTGGTATTGAAATTGCACCATCACTTGACTGACATGACAAGGACAGTGAGATCTCATCGGGGAAAGTATAGAAACTTGCCTCTTAAGGTTCCTCACTCTATTCAGTTGCATCATCATTAGATTTCCCATATCAAAACTTACAGGATGATTTATGAAGAACTGACACATTTATTTCTTTAATTGTTTCAAAACGAGTTATGCTAGCGACAACTTATTATACCTGAAATGCAAAGGAATTTTGGGAGATTATTTACCTCTATAGCAAATGTTGAAAATGCCCTCCATCTTGGATAAGGCTCAACTCAATACGTCGTTCCATGTTACTGGCCACTCGTTGGAGGACTCTGTGCCAATAGCTTGAATCTCCTGTGTAATGTTGTGCTTCAGATCGTCCAATGTCCGGGGACGTGTGTCATAAAACTTGTGTTTTAAGTAACCCCATAGAAAGAAGTCCATGTGGATTTTCGCTGGCCCAATGGCGTGAGTTATTTGAGCTCACATAACCGGATAAATGGAACCATGCTTCATCTGTGAAGTGATGGACAATATGGCAGGATTTTACACAATGAACGCCTGAAGCCAACGACAATAATTCAGTCGTCTATCCTAATCTGATTCCTGATGGACAACCGTAATCCTATATCGCTTTAGGGCTGTACTTTCTCTGACACATTGAGTAGCTGTACTCGTGCTCTTACGTCAACAACAACCGCGGGAAACCTAGATGAACGAGTTTTTTTTTCACTCACCAGAGATCCAGTTGTATACCAGTCCCAGTATTGAGTTTCTTTGGGGAGAATTCCAAACATCAAATTCTCTCTGGTATGCCCTTTGAGTACCTGTAATTGAATTCATAATCCAGTATTGCTTTACAAGGAAGAGTCGTTCATTTAATGTGTACTCCATTTTCACGTTGACTAGAAGAGAATCTCAAAAACAGTTGCCGACAATAAAACTAACAATTACGAATAAAACATGAACATCTAGTGACAGGAAATCGAAACTCCAGAACATTCTGTTTAATTTGGTGCCTAAATTGAGGCATTGAGTGAATTTCGAACAGAATGATTAAAGAAAGAAATGTGTCAGTTCTTCATAAATCACCCTGTAGTTGCACATGTATGTGCAGAAACATCTGCAATGTGCATCATCTCAAAGCACTAGGTTAACACGAGTATTTATTCAATTAATTTGTTACAACCTCACAGAATTAAGAGTTCCCAGTTGTTATAAGAAATCAGCTGATGATTACTGTCTAGATCTTTAGCACTTTTCACAGTTTTCTTCAATTTCGTTCAATACATACCGAGTTTATCTTAAATGATACACATGCGGCTTCTGAATAGCAGTTATCGGATTGAATGACCTCACACTGTGGTAGCTAGCTCACGGCATGTTCGGTTCAGTCTAACGTCTTTTTTCGCATAGTGGTATAGGTCTCGCCAGGGATATTGGGGTATGACCATCAGGGCTACTCCAGTCAGGCAGCCCCCGATGTTTCAATACCTTCCTTGCGAGCAGCACGTGGTTCCTTCTGTCCAGTTCCTTCCACTGTATACAACTCCCGTCTCAACTTGCACCATTCTTCGAGCTCCAGCCCTGTATGTGTCATACATCTATAAGACAAATGACTCGCATCGCAGCTTTCAATTAAAATTTTTAAACGCCAAAATCCGTGGCAAGATCTATATATGTTTAGTTATCGTAGTGTACATTACAGAACAGTGTGTTTATTGTGTTAAGCTTTGCTCAGTGGGAGTCACATGTGGACTGTCAGCTTGAATTATACAGAGATTCCCTGGTGTCACCATACCTAACAAATCACAAATTTAATGTTGTTGGAAGCATTTAAATACTGGGGTCCGTGTTAAGCAAACAGAAGCATATGCAACCTGCAGTTCTAACCGAGGAAAAATTAGACGAGATATGGGCTGTAGTGGGAAGAAGTCCAAGAAAATCGCTGCCTCGCTTGCAATATGCTTCTGCTGACAGAATAATTGACTCACTCTAAATATCTAAATCCGTGCTATCTGTGGGAATCAATAAAGATAACGATTGTGTAACAAGTCCCCGTACGCTCGACGAATAAGTAACAAAGCGTAAGCGTAGCATATTATAAATTGTGAAAATTTATTATCAAAATGGATCATCTGTTCGCCAAACCTTCTGTATATTGCGTAAAGTTTACGGTGTGCATAATCGTCCATGCGAGAGAACGATTCGGCGTTTGATCGATAAGTTTGAAAGAAGTGGTTCTGTCAGCGATCAAAGAACGCCTGACGTAATCGACGTAAGCGCTCCAACGTAAACATAGGCGCCGTTCGTGAGAATGTACGCGAGAACGGAGACAAATCAATTGCTCGTCGAGCGCAAGAATTGGGGCTTTCGCCGACCACAACTTAGCGAATTCTGCATCTGGGCTTGAGGTTTCACGCTTACAAAATTGTGTTAACTCAAGAACTAAAGCCCAACGACCATAGGTTGCGCGTATATTCGCTGACTGGGCTATGGAACAATTGGAAGCTGACCCGGATTTTTGTCGAAAAATCATCTTCAGCGTCGAAGCCCACTTTAGGATGGATGGTTGCGTTAACCAAAAAAATTGCCGCTATTGGAGCAGTCACAATCCAATGGAGATTCAAGAACCAGCAAATTTTGTATGCCTTCGTCAAAGATTGATGCCGCACGTGATGAAAGCCAACTCTGCACTTCTTGTTTCACATCATTCTGAAATGTTTTCCACCAAATAATTTTTTTCGGATGGAAAAATAGATGAAAATTACTTGGTGACAAATCCGGACTATAGGGAGGGCGGTCGAACTGTTCCCAACCAAATGATGCGGTCAGAACTTGGGTTTGTTTGGCTGTGTATGGCCGGGCATTGTCTCTCATAAACCTCGCACAATTGGCGATGAATGTTTGCTGGCACATCATTTCTAGCATTCAGAAAAAGAAATCACTGATCTGATTTCACATCGCCGGGTCATTCGATTGTGTTGAACATTTCAAAACACTCTAACAACAGGAAAACAAAGTGGGGATCGCTCACAGCTACACTATGTGATCGAAAGTATCCGGACACCCCCACAAACACACGTTTTTCATCTTAGGTGCATTATGCTGCCACCTACTGTCTGGTACTCATTATCCGCGACCTCAGTAATCATTACCCATTGTGAAACAGCAGAATGGGACGCTCCGTGGAACTCACGGACTTCGAACGTGGTCAGGTGATTGGGTGTCACTTGTGTCAAAAGTCTGTACGCGAGGTTTCCACACTCGTAAACATCCCTAGGTCCACTGTTTCTGATGCGATAGTGAAGTGGAAACGTGAAGGGACATGCACAGCACAAAAGCGTACAGGCCGACCTCGTCTGTTAACTGACAGAGACCGGCGACATCTGAAGAGGGTCCTAAAGAGTAATAGGCAGTCATCTATCCAGACCATCACACAGGAATTCCAAACTGCATCAGGATCCACTCCAAGTACTATGACGTTAGGCGTGAGGTGACGAACCTTGGATTCCATAGTCGCGCGGCTACTCATAAGCCACACATCACGCAGGAAAATGCCAAACGACGCCTCGCTTGGTGTAAGGAGCGTCAAAATTACACGATTGAACAGTGGCAAAACGTTGTGTGGAGTGAAGAGTCACGGTACACAATGTGGCGATCCGATGCCAGCAGGGTGTGGGTATGGCGAATGCCCGGTCAACGTCATCTGCCAGCGTGTGTAGTGCCAACAGTGAAATTCGGAGGTGGTGGTGTTATGGTGTGGTCGTGTTTTGGAACGCCGACTTCGTGCCAGACCTCACCGACCTACATCGATACCTCTCCTCAGTTCCGCACTCCGTGAAGAATGGGCTGCCATCCCCCAAGAAACCTTCCAGTACCTGATTGAAAGTATGCCTGCGAGAGTGAACGCTGTCATCAAGGCTAAGGGTGGGTCAACACTATATTGACTTCCAGCACTACCGATGGGGCGTGCCACGAACTTGTACGTCATTTTCAGCCAGGTGTCCGGATACTTTTGATCACATAGTGTACGTCTGGCTTTCTAATGAGGAGCTCAAGTCGCGACTGCAGCGGCAAAATGTTTAAACAATGCTTACTTTAAAAACACGCCTCGTACTTTATCATACATTTTTTTTAAAATACCATGTTACTATTCTTTTGTTTCTCACTCATTTTAAGAGTACAAAATTCCAAAGTTAGCATACAGCGACCCGCTATTCAAAGCTTTGTGTTTAGCTTCAGTGTCTTCTATCCCCCTTGTACTTACAACGTGAGGCAGTGTTTTTAACACTTAATGATTTCAGTATAATTATAATATATAAATTCAATAACAGCCCGCCTTAAAGCAATGTATGTAACAACATATAAAAAGTGTATATTACAGTCATTGTATATGTTTATATTATTGTATACATGATCAATAATGTTATCTGAATGTATTACGTAATTTAGTAATGTAGGAGCTGTGAGAATAAAAGGTTAAAAGTTGCTAACAATGAGGTAACAATAAGGTAACCTTGAGGCAATAATGAATTTGAAAGTTTAACAATACTACTTGTGATTCTTGGAGTAACAATAATGTAATTTTTGTGACAGTTTATAAAATAGCTAATCAGCAACCAGAAAAAGCTTTAATTAAATAAAAGTATTCTATTGGATTAGGAATAGCCAATCAGAAACTGAAATATAGCAAAATTTTCAAATACAGAGTTCAGTTGCTTGTACACAGTGCTCATAACTGGACGCGTTGTTTTTGTGCGTCCTCGAGAAGTTTAATACGTATTCAGTGTGAGATAAAAATAGTTTGAGTGTTAAAAGGTGCAAGTAATTAATAAAAACATCTCACAGGTCTCTATATCAGTGAAGTGCCATTTAAATCGTATCAAGCATTAATAAAAGGAGTGAAGTAAAATTATAATCTGTGTAAGCCTACAGTCTTCAGTTGCACCACAACCTTGCTAAGAGAAACGTATCTCTAACAATAATACTGACGCAGCCGAGGCAAACATAAATATAATATTTAAAGAAACAGTCAAATTACAAGGTTAATATTTGTAAATTAGGGACAAAGGCTACCGGGTACCATACGTGGTGTAGAAGAGTGGGTAGAGAATTCTTTGCAAATTTATAATGTCGTGTATAAGTTAATTATTTTAATAAACTCGATAAACAACATTGAAGTAACATTGAAATTTTTAAATACTTAAAAGCTCAAGATCAAATCTTGGAGAGTGAATCACGACGTCACATTTGCATAACAATTCAGACCTGAGCTTCAGGAATTGGTGGCTGATACAGTCGACATGTATTGAACAAAAGCAATAAAAGGAGCACATACACGACTTCTGTGTTGTGACGTCACAGACACAGTGTGTGGCATCTTGTTCTTCTCTAGTTTTATTGCACATTGTTATCGACGTCTGCCTTAAGGTGATCTTCCAGTTACATGTAATAGAGGGTGGGGTGTATTTAAGTTCACTTTCATTTTCAGCATGCTTTAACTGCTATCTTGACAGTCGAGTTTTTATTAAAATAAACTTAAGTGTAACACTCACACTTTTGTTTTTCTTAAATGACGTTAAACACTTTGTTTTGTATGGTTTCAAATTAAGCTATACCGACTTACTTATATTGAACGTATAGAAAAACTTTAAACACTTTTGGTTAGAAATTATTTTTTTTCTATCAGCTCACGTGATGCGATACATTGACATGACTTTCTCTACCTTCTATTGTTTATTAGTGGGTGTACAAACTAGTCTTACTAAGAACGATTTTTACATCTACTTCATTTTAATAAACGTTTGCAGAAACGGCTACATTGCACATTTCTTACTTTACTATGCAAATGCCAGAAACAACTGAAAATCGATAGGACTTAAAATAATGACAAAGTATTGAACAAATCGAACCATTAATAACGGATATTTCGGAAATGGCTGATGCCACACAAAAGGTTATTTAAAATGAATTGCGTGCTTTTAGGAAATCTTCATTTTTTGTGTAGTACGTTTTCGTCTGTCGCTTAACGTTTACCAGTTATGCAAGATTATACAAAACTACTTCCGAATGAAGAGGACTTCATAGGCTATTTTCAGAAAGTTAAAAATATACATTATATTTGTCATGTAAATATCTTTAATATACGGTATTTTAATCAAAATCGTTTTAGTCATTGTTTCGGAAAATAAAAAAAATTCAAAAAATCTCCATGTAAAGGGTAGTTAGGATGGGGGAATTTTATTGAAAATATTCGTGTCGCATCTTTGGAAAGTACTGAACCAAATACCAAGTTTGGTATTTTTCCGACTTTTCGTTTTTGAGTTATGCTGCTCATAGACACACCTATGCACCCACAGATCTTTTTCCAGAAATTAATTTTTTATTCAGGGGTCCTCAAAGCATGTATTTCTGGTGAAATCTCGGTATTGACTTTTGAATAGAACATAATATATTCTCCATCTATTAGGTACCTGTTAAAGAAATTAAAAAGTAAAATAGTGCTTCTGATTTGCTCACATGCTCATAAGGTAGACTTTAATATGCAAACACTTAAGAACTCGATAGTAGTTTTACGACATTTGGAAACAAATTTAAATTTTCGTGGAAAAATCCTGAATCAGGATCTAATTGGAATTTTGACATTTTGAGCATTTAATTACCCAAACGCGACGTTTAAATGGACTTGAGCAGGTGAATAGAAATAACGCATTCTTTGAAGGTAGATGAAAATCTCTGAACAGCCCTTTCCTTACATCAGGGATAGTTTGAATTTAGAGTTTTAATTATTTAATACGTGGTTGTTCTTTAGAAACTTACAATGTTACACATTTAATCATTTTTCCACGAAAGGTTTTAATTTTATACAAATGTAACGTTGAAGCCGAGAGGAATGCCTCAGGCGGTTACGTCTGCGGCTTGCATTCAGGAAGTCCCGGGTTCTAAACCCGGGGCCGACCAATCTTACATTTCATTTCCTTCTTCACCGTCATACGAGATACCGGACTGGTCACCCATCCTGGACATGCTATGATCCAGAGTTTGCTTGCTCCTCGACAGGCTACTGACCCAAGACATTGGCTTATAAGTCCTACAACAAAGTGGGTAAACCGTTAAAGAAGAAATAAACTTGATTGTAAAGAAGTATACTTGAGACATAAAATACAAAAATAAAGTTTAAATTTTCATCGAGAACTCGAAGTTTGGTATTTGAAAATTATTTTCTTGGAAAGTGAGGTACACAGGACCATAGCATTTATTTTATACTGTAATTATGTTGAATAAACATGTGATAACATTTTCAAATAAATTGTTTGAAATTTGTAGAAATTAGTAATTCTGGTATCTACCAAGTACCTAACCTAAAATTAAATTGAGTTTTATTTATGGACGCTCTTTAACTGCTGTGGTCCTTAGCGGCTCTTTCTATTTTGGGCGTAAAAGACCAGTAATTTTGCTCAGACTTGAGGTTCTTTTACGTGCCGTAAGTCTACGACACGGGACCACCGGCTTTACTTCCCTTCCGAAAGGAACCATGCTAAGGATTTTTAAGCCCGAAAAAAAATCCATCGTCCTCCATCGAGTTTGACCCCGTGACCTCGGGAAGTAGCCATTACACCACGAGGATGATGAGTACCTAACCTGAAATATAAAATGGAATGGGGGAGTAAAGAAAGAATCGCAAACGTTCATGATGTCCGTTACTTGAAACTCAAAATGGAATATTTCTAAATGGGTTAACACTACAAAAACGTTTATGTGATACAAATTGTGTAATGATCTCTACATATTTCTTTTAGTAAATCTTTGTTCATCTTTAATGGCCTTCTTGAAGTTTAAAATTTACAGATAATTAAAAATATATTTTATTACTCATCTTATACCTATGGTTGTCTTAAAGTCGTAAGAACCAGTTTTTATAAAATAAACTGTTTTTCCGTGTAAGGGGGGTTTTGGAGGATTTTCTTGAAAATCTAGTTTCGAATCCTTGGAAGATACTGAACTAAAATACGAAGGTTCGTATTCATTCAACTTTTAATTTTGTGTTATGCTGTTCACTGTTTTTCTTTTGAATGCACGGGATCTCAAAACGTTTATTTCCAGTGAAATCTCAGTATCGAATTTCTGGGACAAATACAATAGTTCCTCTACATACTGTAACTCATTAGTAGAGAAAGTAACAGAACATAGAGTGTATCGAAAGGTGTTCAAAATGTTATTGTTCTTCACGCGTGACTTCACAGAGCAAATGCCAATGATAAAAAGTTGAAATTTGAAGATAGCAGCTGCCGTCGGCACTAAATATCGATGCTCCATAAGTGATTCTAATTGGCAAAGAAAATAGGTTCCAATAAGTTTTTCATTCTTAATAAGCTAATATTTTTGTATAGCCAGGTGGAAGGTTTGTTTATTTTCGTGAACAAACACAAGGCCTTTTATCATTAGTACGGGCCAAAGATAAAAACAAAAGCTATTATAACTATATTTTAATAGGGAATGACCGTGTGTAATTTTTTGTATCGGTGTTTGCGTGTGAGATACATCGGCCACCTGCCGAAAGCTCAAACCCAAAGTGTCCCGAGGTAATTTGCAGAGAGCCATCTGGTGGACTCATGTTAAACTTTGACGCTCGTTACCAGACTGGCCTTGCTCGGTCTGGATTTCCGTCTTCCGTTTGGGATTCCTGTTATCGGCTATACGTACACCGGAGGCTACGAATGCAATAATCTACGTTAAACTCTTGTTAAGTGTTTGCTCAAAGCAGGTTATAATAACCATTCTCACCAATTTTAACCCTAAAGAAAACAGTGTCAGTTGTACTTAAAAAAAATCTGATGTGTTAAATTCTGAGGCAGTATTTTTAACCTTAAGTGATTTTGGCCAAATTATATAACATGTAAATTCAATAACAGCCCGCCTTGAAGCAATATGTGTATGTAATAATTTGTAAAATGTATGTAACAGTCATTGCATATGCTTATATTATTGTAAACATGTTCAATAATATTATGTGAATGTATTACGTAATTTAATAATGTAGGAGCTGTGAGAATAATGTTTAAAGTTGCTAACAGTGAGGTAACAATGAGGTAACCTAGAGGCAATAATGAGTTTGAGCGTTTAAATGTTACTTGTGATTCTTGGAAGCAATAATGTAATTTTGAGACAGTTTAAAATAGCCAATCAACAACCAGAAAAAGCTTGAGTTAAATAAAGGTATTCTATTGGAGTAGGATTAGCCAATCAGAGACTTGAAATACAGAAATTTACAAGTTTAGACGGTTGAAATCAAGTTAGTTGCCTCCAAACTGTGCTCATTACCAGACGTGTTGCCCGCAGACAGTGCTCATAACTGGGTGTGTTGCTTGTGCGCCCTCGAGAGATTAATACATATTCGTGTGAGACGATAATTAAGTTTACGTGTTAAAAAGTGTAATTAATTAATAAAAAGAATCTCACAGCTCTCTACAGTGAAGTGTTATTTAAATCGTATCAAGTATTAATAAAAGGAGTGAAGTAAAATAATAGTCTGTGTAAGCCTACATTCTTGTCGCATCACGCCCTGCCAAGATATCCATGTCTTTAAAATAATACTGACGCAGCCGAGGCAAACATAAATATTAAATATTTAAAGAAACAGTTTAATTACAAAGTTAATATTTTTTAAAATTTGGGGCAAAGGCCACCTGAAAATACATTTGGGGCGAAGGCTACCGGAAACTGTTTACTATACGTACGGTTGCAACGAATTTTAAATTCGGCTCCCCAACAGTTGAAATACAATACAACTCCTACTTCAAAGCGGCTTTTCCATACGTGAAACAATAACCTTCTCAAATCCCATTACATTCTGTACCCTCTATCGTTCATTAGTGGGTATAAAACTATGCTAACTAAAGCTTATTTTCCTATCTACTTCATTATAATCGAAATAAACCTTTGCAGAAACAGCTACATTACAAATTTCGTTATACATACGAAGAGAACAGCGATAGTCAAATGTTTAAGAACTCGACGCTATATGCCGGGCTTAAAATTCCGTACTGTTTCCATGCAATCATGAGAAACAACTGAATGTTGACAGGACTTTAAAAGTATGACAAGGTCTTGAAAAATTCGAACCGTTAATAAGGAATACCTCAGAAATGACTTATGCCACAAAAAAAAGATTTTTTTTAAATAAATTGTTTTAAAGAGATCTGATTTTTTTGTGTAGAATGCTTTCGGCTATCGCTTAACACTTACCAGTTATACAAGAATATATACATTTCCTTCTGAATGAAGAGGACTTCACAAGCTTCTATTGTCACTCTTTCGTTTTCATCTATCTGTCACTGTTTCGTTTGTTTTCACCTTCACTGGAAATTCATTTCACTAATGTCAGTTCACTAAGGTGAACTAATTCAATTCTCCGTCACTTCACTTCCTTCTGACGTAGTCACTTCACGCTGGACGGCTCATTTCATTCGGGAGTCCAACACAAAACCTCCACAACCTCTCGCTCAGTAGTAGCACACGCTGCACTCACTTGGAGAATCGCTCTTGACGTCGTACCAGAAACACAGTCGTTATCTCGCACACACTGACTGACGCAACAACTTCCTCGCACTCGACTCGTGACTAACTCCGCGAGAGCGCTCGCTTATATAGTCAGT
Source organism: Deroplatys truncata (assembly GCA_030765065.1). Taxonomy (NCBI): domain Eukaryota; kingdom Metazoa; phylum Arthropoda; class Insecta; order Mantodea; family Mantidae; genus Deroplatys; species Deroplatys truncata. The sequence goes on along the minus strand of CM060982.1, from coordinate 84,571,617 downwards.
GGAATCTTTCCACAACGTTCTCGAACGTTCTAGAACTATTTCAACACACTTTCTAGAGGAGAAAAAACTTCCAGAAAGTTCTAGCTTTCTCTATAGCTCGTCCGGTGTTTACGCTGGGGAGCGCATTTATTGTTTACACCGACCGCTCGTCGCCGAAATCCCGATAACCTTGGACCTTAGCCGCTGCGTCAGAATATACCTTATATTATCACGTAAATTTCTTTATACTTGGTATTTTAATCAACATCGTTTGAGCCATTTTTCAGAAATGTAAACATTTCGTAAAATATTCCATGTTGGGTGTAACGGAATTTTCTTGAAAATCTTCGTGTTGCATCTTTAAAAGATACTGAACCTAAATACCAAGTTTGATATTTATCCGACTTTTCCTTTTTGAGTTATGCTGTTCACAGACATACACACAGATATACACGGGCAATTCTTACAGGAAATAATGCTTCTATTAGCTTCCTCTCAAATCTGCTAAATGTTCACAGAAAGAGCTAAATGCATATTTTGTTGTAGCTATAAGAGGGATGCCGGATGTAAGGACGACAGTCAAATGCTTAAAAAATCTGATGTGTTACACTCACATGACTTTCTCTACTCTTGTAAAACTATTTTTACAAACACTTATTCTCCATATGCTTCATGTTAATCGAGATATCGAGATGTTAATCTTATTGCTAATTTTCTTGTAGATGCAAGGGGAATTGGTAGGATTTAAGCGATAGTTAAATATTTTAAGAGCTGGTTGCTATGTGGAGTATTCCATTCTCTTTACATTAACAGGACAAAAAAAATGAATAACGAATTTCCATTTGAGAAAAAGTATAAGTATTGGAAAATTTAAGGGAATAACAAGCAATATCTCGAAAATGGTTCATTCTATAAAAAAATGTATATGACATATATTGTGTATTTTAACGCGATTTACATTTTTGTGTAGTAAAATTTTGTCTATCTCTTATGGTTTACCACTTAGGCAAAAGTCGTTCACAATGAAGAATACTATTGGAGACATTCCCAGAAAGTTCAAGATATACATTTTATTTGTCATGAAAGTATCTGAAATATATGATATTTTAATCAAAATCGTTTGAGCCATTTCTGAGAAAATTAAAATTTTCGAAAAATGTTCAATGTAAAGGGTTTTTCTTGAAAACCTTCATGTCGTATCTCTGGAAGATACTGAACCTAAATACCAAGTTGTTTGTTTATCCAACTGTTCCTTTCTGAGTTATGCTGTTCACAGACACACAGACAGACAGACTCACAGACACACACAGACACACAAACACACACACAGACACACACAGACACACCAACACACACGGACATGTTTCCAAAAATGCTTTTTGTATTCAGGGGGCCTCAAAACATATATTTCCGTTGAAATCTCGGTATCGAATTTTTGGGTGGAATACAACACTTGCCTTACTTACTATACGTAGTAGAGAAAGTAAAAAGTAGCTCTGCTATATGCTGGCCTGAATGTTGCAAAGTTACAAGAGTAAGAGAACAGCGAAGCAGCACTTCAATCCCTATTTCTTAAATTGCTGAAAAATTAAAATAAAAATCCGCAAATATCTTGGAAATATGTAATGGCATAAAATGTGCTTGATATAACTTCTGCGAGCTTTTTTACTACCCCACATGGTCTTATATAAGGTTCATTAAGAATGAAGAGGATTTTACAAGCGATTCACAGAAAATTCAAGATATTACATTTTATATGTAGCCACCCCAATAACTCAAACATGTGATGGAATGACATTTCTTTACAGCACTTTTTTAAGAAAATAAAATAAAGGAATTTTGTTCATATAAAGGTAGTTTACGTTGAGAGAATTTCTGAAAATTTTGTGTTACATGTGATGTTGAAATTAAATACGAAGAATGGTAAACATCGAATGCTTCGTTTTTCAGTTATGCTTTACACAGATACACAGGAAGACAAAAGACAGAAATACAAGGGAGATCCAACGTTTATTTATTTGGGGGGAGGTTTCAGGGCACATATATCTTCATATATCTGGTGAAAATCGATACTTAATTTTTGGGCCAATACAATACTTTTTCTACCTCCATATGAATGCGGTAGAGGAAGTATAACATACAATTATTTATCTCAGGGTAGTCTGCTACAGCTTTTCAACAAAACTTTTTCAAGTCCTTTAATCGGAGGTGTCATATCGGATGCTGAAGTGAATAAGCAAGTGTTCAGGACTTATGGGACTCGGTACAAATTTCTACTAATTTAAATGAAACATTTTACCTTGGGTTTGTTCAATATAATTAAACTATAATACTTACTTTCGTGGGCTTATGTAACTAACTTTCCAATAAAATAATCTTCAAAAATTAAAACTGAGTCTCATGTAAGATGCTTTACGTGAAAAACAGTTAGTAAGTTTAAAATTTAAACTTTTGCATATTGCTTCTCAAAAAGGTATGGGTCTTTATAATCAAATATTAAATTATTTTTTTAAGATTAAAACAAAAAATCGGGCATTTTCTATATTATTAAAATCCTAAATCCAAAATTATAATTATAAAGTAGGAGGCTTTTCATATGACTTCTTCAGCTCATGTATAACGTATCTGAAAAGTTTGAAGAAACTGAACCAAAATGTCATCATCAGAAACTTTTTAAAGTGACAGAAACCTAAAAAAACAAGATTACGATGGAATCAAGTTTTAAAATTTCACACGATATTTGCACACGCTACTTGCAGGTCCATTTAAATCGAGTTGGTGGCTCCGCGGTAAGTGTGAGGCTCACGTTCGTGAGGTCACGGGTTCGAAAACTCTGACTATGGGTTTTTTGGTTGTTTCCCCCTGGTCGGCATGCAAATCTTAGGGTGGTTCTCCTGCTATCACTAATTTCCTGTCCCCATCATTTCCTTTCATCTGTTTTAGGTGTCGGTCCAGGCGACGGCGGTTAGTGTGCTGCGGCTAGGACGGTGGAATTTGTAGAGATTTTTCCCTAGCGCTTACGGGAATGCTGGTGCAGTCTTTCTTGCTGAAAGTGTCTCGCCTACTTCAGGGACCGTCACGTTGCGGTGACTAACACAGGGTTAGCCGGCGTCAGGATTGGTGTCATGTTGGAATTTTTTGGGATCCCTTCTTGCTAGCGCACATCGTCGTCCGGATCTGGTCGCCCTTCGGGTCATTGCTTCTTCCCAGGGGTCAAGTTGGAAGCACAAAGGGTCCATCCACAATGGCCTATGTGCGTGCTGTGCTAAAGTTACTGACCCTCCGTCTGATTAATCGTAACTCCTAACGTACTTTTAGACTTCTCTTTTGACCATTTAAATACGCAAAATTGCAATGGAATCCCGATTCTACAGTATTTAAATTTAACTTTCAAAATCTCTGATGTGCTCAATTCACCTGGCTTTTTCTACCTATTCTTACTCTAACGATTCTTAAAAAAGCTTATTCTTATACCAATTTCATCTCAGTCGAGATAAGGGTTTCCAGAAATGCTTTCATTACACCTTTCGTTGTAGGTTCAGGAACCTGAAGTGATGGCCATTCACTCATTCTCTGTTTAACCTCCGCTTATGTACGACCTATACCCCCCAGGACTTACAGGCGGGTGCCTGTGGTCAGAGGCCCATCCAGGGGCAGACACACTCATCCAGGATGGGTGATCAGCCCGATGCCTGGTATGGAAGGAAGTAGATGGTGAAATGGATGAAAGGAAAGGTGGTGATGGAGCAGACGCCGCTTTGTCCACCACAAATCACATGCAGGTCCCTGGGATTGAACCCGGGCCACCTTGGTGAGAGATGGGCGGTCTAACCACTCGGCCACGGCGCCGCCGAAGTGATGGTCAAACCTTTTAAATAGTGGGTCAATGTATGCTGGCTTTAAAGCCCCCTACTCTTTGCATGGCCAAATGAATGGAGAGTTAGCACGTCAATAACATAATATATTTAAAAATTCAAACCAATAACAGAGAATTCCTCGGAAATGAGTAATTGTGTGCTTAACGAAATCTGCATTTTTTGCGAAGCAAGGTTCCATTTTTCTGTCTCCTCTGGCTTACCAGTTATACAAACGTGCAAAACATTCATTCAGAATAAGCAAAACGCAACAAATTATTCGCAGATAATTCAAAATATATATTTTGTCATGCAAATATCTTAACATGTGATATTTTAACGAAAATCATTACAACGATCTTTAAGAAAACAAGAATTATAAACACTTTTCCATGTCAAGAGCAGTTTGGAGTGGGGGATTTTCTCGAAAAATCATGTCAAATCTTTGGAGGTCACTGAACTAAAATATTTATCCTAAATTTTCGATTTTGAGTTATGTTGTTTACACACACACACACACACACACACACACTCACGCGCATACAAATCTTTTCCTAAGAGTTTTTTATCGGATCCAGTGGACCTCAAAACATGCATTTCTGCTGAAATCTCATACAATTTTTAGATGGAGTACATACCTCCTTTATATACTATAGGTATGTGATAGATGAAGATAAAATTATTTTTTTTCGAAATTTTGTCGGAAATTTACATATATAAATTCATCTATAACGTGGAGCAGAAACTACTGGGTTAAGAACCAGGACGCGGTGTGAGAAGGCAGTGACACTAGCCCTACACTGCCGTTATTATTACATGCTAAGTGTATGTATGGCAAATAACAAAAGATGGACGCATCATGTAAATACAGACCTTGATAACGACCTCGCAGCAGCATTGCGACAAAAATGAAACAATAAAACAGTTAATCGATTAAGCGACGCTGCCTGGAGCTTCCAGGAAAATAAAATCCTCTTGTTTTACCGCCATGTATGTGTACCTATTGTTATTTCCAGTCCAGTGGTGCGCGAAGCAGCATCTGATCTGTGACTGATTTGACAAGTCCTAAGCCTTCATTAGCATGCACTTCTTTGTCACTGTGGTTTCAGACGAGACAGTGTTTCCATTTTTTTCTTTTTAATCACAGAACTGGACAAACAAGATTTTAGATTCCTTAGGGCAGTGCACTGTATTCATATTCAACGAAGTTTTTCACTATGCTGGCTTCCGTTTTGCTTGTGGTTGTAAACAAAATGCACGTTTCATTTTAATGCCTGCTAGTTGAAGCCGCAGTTGTCTCTCTTTCTCTCTCTGTGTCTTTTCTTTTTCACTTTCTCGCTCTCTTTCCCTCTTTCTGTTTCTCTCCCTCACTCTCTCTCCGCCAACTTCTTTTCATCCTCTCATCATATCTCACTCTCACCTACTCCGTCACCCTCACTGCTTCTCCTTGTAGCCTACTCCTCATGTGATGTTATTAAAATGGGCAACAGAGCAGCTTTTTTCCGCTGTCTTAGTGGAGAAAACCTAGAAAAGCATATCAAATAGCATATAAACCAGTATTAATACTGTGATGCATCCGCTAAGGCCCAAAGTTATCGGGAGGTCGCCCCCTGGCAATCGGAGATAAACACAGATAAGTAGCGCTCTCGCCAGCGTAAACACCGAAAACGCTATCGTCAGATAACCAAAATCTACTGGATGTTTCCTCTTCTCGAATGTTCTTGAACACTGGAAATTTCAAACGGCTATATAAGCGACCGCTTTCGCAAATTGGTCATTCGTTAGTGAGCGAGTAAGCGAGTGTTCTTCTGGTGCGAAGAAAAGTGCCGTTCTCCGAGCAAGTAGTCTTGTGTTCGACTCCCCAGTGAGTGAACCGTCCGGAAGACGTAGCTAGGTTATGCATATTTCATTACGCCCGCCACTACGTCATGGAGAAGGTGAAGTCATAGTGAAAACTAAGTGAAGTCACAGTGAAAGTTGAACTATATCAAGTTATAAAGTGGCAGTGAGAACTTAGTAAAGTGACAGTTGAAAGCTAGAAAAAGTCACATTACCAGAATTAAAGAAACAATAGAAATGCAAATTCACATAAGGGGTTTCATTTGAATATCCGATTCACAGCCCATTACTCCCAAGGTAATGCTATAGGAATCGTTCTGCTGTAGTGGCGGACTGGTCCACCGTTTCTCTCCTGTTAATTCTGACGATACGAAACAATATTTAAATTGAAATGGTGTCCCTCTGCGTGTATACAGGCCTGGGACCTGTTGAACATATTATTGAACACTCGTGCAGACGAGTCTAGTTGGGTCTAGTTGTAGCCAGAGTAGTAGGACTCTAATGTAAATCGTCGGAGGGAACGGATGTATGTGTGATGGGTGTGTGTGCGTGGGGCATCTCCCCCAGTGTTTTGTGTGTAACCTTCTTGTGTATCTTGTAGAGCATCTTGATTTATAATAAACCTGAGCAAAATGTGAATTCAAATGTAATTATTTAAAAATATTCCACGCCCGCTTTAGTTTTGTGCAGCAAGTTCGTGGTATCTCTCGTGTGCCACTGAGTTACGTTCCCCAATGTTTATGCCAGGGTAACCAAATTTAATATTTTAGCTGCAAACCTTTTGGCCTCACTCCGGTGTATAACAATATAGAAAAACGAACGCCAAACACTGTTTGCTATTTATCTAGCGTCTATGGTTGCCGTACGTCCTGAGATCTTCCTGAATTTTATTACATCGAAAAGACTCCGGCTGGATTTTCAACAAATCGTCAAATGTCCTGAATAGCGAAGATCTGTTGTTGCATTTCAGTCGCCAATTTAGCCATAGATAAGTTCCTGTACCGCCAGTACAATAACTAGTGCTAAAGAATATTATGAACGTTACATATTATGCACAATACACTACATGCTGGTACTAATGTCTTAAGTGTTGATGCAGAAACTCTTATTATTAAGATTTTCAATCTATACGTCAGAGTTAATATATGATAGAATTCGTGATTTTGTGTGTTAATTACCAAGATTTGCTGCATCATTCAAGAATGATATGGATAAGTATATTTCCTGCTATTGAAAGATCACTTTCACTATTTGCACTATTGAAATCATATATCACTTGTTAACTGCTCAAAAATATTAAAATAGTTTTTTACTTTACTACGTATAGTAAGTAGGGGAAATATTGCATTCCACCCAAAAATTCGATACCGAGATTTCACCGGAAATACATGTCTTGAGACACCCTGAATCCAAAAAAAAAAAAAGCATTTTTGGAAACATGTCCTAGTGTGTCTGTCTGTGAACAACATAACTCAGAAACGAACAGTCGGATAAACACCAAACTTGGTATTTAGGTTCAGCATCTTCCAGGGATGCGACACGAAGGTTTTCAAGAAAATCCCCCCGCCCCAGATTACCCTTACATGGAACATTTTTCGAAAATTTTAATTTGCTCAAAAATGGCTCTAAGGATTTTGATTAAAATATCATATGTTTAAGATATTTTCATGACAAATGAAATGTATATCTCGAATTTTCTGAGAATGTCTCCAAAAGTATTCTTCATTATGAACGACTTTTGCATAACTGGTAAACCATAAGAGATAGACAAAATTTTATTACACAAAAAATGTAGATCGCTTTAAAGTACACAATTTATGTCATATACATTTTTTTTGTTGAGCGAACGATTTTCGAGATATCGCTTGTTATTCCCTTAAATTTTCAATACTTATACTTTTTCTCAAATTCGTTATTCATGTTTACTTTCTCTACTACGTGTAGCAAGTAGGGGAAGTATTGTATTCCACCCAAAAATTCGATACCAAGATTTCACCGGAAATACATGTTTGAGACCCCCTGAATCCAAAAAAAGCATTTTTGGAAACATTCCGTTTGTGTGTCTGTGTGTGTGTGTGTGTGTGTGTGTCTGTGAACAGCATAACTCAGAAAGAACAGTCGGATAAACACCAAACTTGGTATTTAGGTTCAGTATCTTCCAGAGATGCGACACGAAGGTTTTCAAGAAAATCTCCCCACCTCAGATTACCCTTTACATGGAATGTTTTTCGAAAATTTTAATTTTCTCAAAAACGGCTCTAACGATTTTGATTACAATATCATATGTTTAAGATATTTCCTTGACAAATGAAATGTATATCTCGAATTTTCTGGGAATGTCTCAAAGTATTCTTCATTGGGAACGAGTTTTGCATAACTGGTAAACCATAAGAGATAGACAAAATTTTACTACAGAAAAAATGTAGATCGCGTTAAAATACACAATTTATGTCATGTACATTTGTTTTGTTGAGTGAACCATTTTCGAGATATTGCTTGTAATGCAAAGAGAATGGAATACTCCACATAGCAACCAGCTCTTAAAATATTTGACTATCGCTTAAAATCTACCATATTCCCCTTGCACCTACAAGAAAATTAGCAATAAGATTAACATCTCGATTAACATGAAGCATATGGAGAATAAGCGTTTGTGAAAATAGTTTGTACAAGAGTAGAGAAAGTCATGTTAGTGTAACACATCAGATTTTTTGTTTTTGTGTCACTTTCTCATGCCTTTCAAAAATTATAATGGAATTGCAAACATCCTTAAAGAGAGGAATGACCAACATTTTCTACCTCTTAATGTAAAAGACAATTTTGAAGAAATAGATAACCCAGCCATTGTTAAGACTTTTGAATAAGAAGCAAAAAGATTATTTATAAAAGTAGTTACATCGTTTCACTGATCTCAGGTGTTTCACTTGGCTACTCTTGGGATGGGCAGCATATATGTAGAAGGCGCTGTTAAATACTTATTGAAGCATGGGTACAAAGTTGATGACTCATTAGCAGTGAACAAATTTCAGAACTATTAAGGATTTCCCAGTTCTATTTGTGTTTGCCTGCTCACAATAGATGTGTGGAAATTATTTTCTCCATGATGAATGCACAATGGACAGATGGCAGGAATAGGCTAAAATTAAATCCATTTGAGGAATTCTGATGGCTCAATATACTAATTTGTAAAGCATCTCATGCTTGGAATTTCATTCATATATGAAGCAAAACAGTTTCCTAAAAAAGATTTAATCTTCAGAAAAATATAACTGATGTAAGATTAAGAATAATTAATAAAGCAATAAATTTACTGTTACGCTCTAATGTGATATTTGTAGTCCTTTCACATACATACATACATTGGAAGGTTCCTGTGTGTATTTGATGACTGTATAAAAATTAAGTACTAAATTATAATATTTTGGGATATAATCCTAATTCTTTGGTTACCCTTGTGGCAACCCTAAGCGTTTGGGGGATTTGCTGCGTAGACTTTATTTTTAAGTAATCCCCATAGACAATAATCAAACGGTCAGTGAATGATTCTGTCATCAAAAACTTCTTGGACTTCTTTCCATGACAGTCCCTATGTGTTTTAGTTTTTCCACGGTTTGAACTGTTGGCTCTGTTTCTTTTTGTCACCAAATATGTACCCAGTGTATTTAAATGTTCTAACAAACTATAAATTGTGGATTTGTTAGGAACGATGACACCAGGGAATGTCTGCATAAACTCAAGCTGACAATCCACATGTGACTCCGTTCAAGCAAAACTTAACACAATAAATACACGCTGTCCGGTGGTATACATAATGCCAACTACATCAGCTTCACATAACGTTATTCCACCATGTCAGTAAACAACACACTGAACTACAAATATCGCTACCCTCCATAGGCGCGTGATTTAGGTTACCGCTGGGCGAGTTCATCATCTCCATACTTATTATCAGTCAGACCCGGTAACCAACAGTGCGTTTTCCAAGGCAATCCCGTTTCCTAATGATGTTACTTCAGTATCCTTTCATCTAGAGACTTATACCTGAGCTTAAATAAAAGCTTAGAAACACAACAAAATGTACAAGAGAAATTTTGAAATTAGGTTTTATAAAACTTTAAAAAATATTTAAATATTGTCTTTTATTAAAGAAATATGCATATACAGGTTGTTTAAAATGATTGTAAAAGTTTAGGTTTGAGAAGAACAAGTTAAAAAATATATTTTGCAAAAATATGTAAATATAAAAATTCGTACTCTATAATTATTCATTACTATGGGATAAAAGTGCGATGTAAATGCCATGCATTCATACTACAGTAAGCGAGTTACTGAAAAGTGAAAGACATTCCTTTTTGGGAAATACAAAATAGTTTTAAGCTATGGTCAGAGCTTGGCGTCGTATTATGAACCGCTTTTTAAAAATTGAATCTACATTGTTAAGACCTTAATTTTAAAGAAAAATAAAATTCCGTTTTTTGTCTACATTTTCAGTATATTCACAGATCTTGCCCCTTAATGCGACGTTAAATGCAATCAGAGCTATACTGTTTCTCATGGTAACCGGTTTGTGTGCACGAATAATGGTAATGAAAAATTGCTATAATTTCTTAAATATTCATCCTATGAATTACAGAATTTCTCAGGAATAATATGTTAACAAATCAAAGTCGTGTAACATTAACATATATAGTAAATATCTCTGTCCTTTAAATATTTTTATGCTTTAGTCTACTACGTTTTCGTCTATCACTTAACGTTTACCAGTTATACGTGGTTATACAAAATTCCTTACGAATGAAGGGAATTTCAAAGGTTATTCCCAGAAAATTTAAGATATACATTTTATTTTCATGTAAATATTTTTAATATAAGATAGTTTAATCAAAATCATTAGTCATTTTTAGAAAATTAAAAATTTCAAAAAATTATCCATGTAAAGGGTAGTTTGAGGTTGGGAGATTTTTTTTAAAAATCTTCATGTCGCATCTTTGGAAAATACTAAACTTAAATACCAATTTTGGCACCTTCCACGAGATTTGTTTTTGAGATATGCTGTTCACAGACACACACAGAAAAGTGGTAAAAGTGCTTTATGGGGGGGGGGCTCAGGAGGGTACCAAAACATTTATATTTCCGCTGAAATCTCGACATCGAAACCTTGGAATGGAATACAATGCTTACCCATGCTTACTACTCGTAGTAGAGAAAGTAAAAAATAGGGACGTTTGAGCTTTTGATTATACGCTCCATTAGAACGCCCCTCCTTTGGGACAACATAGTAAAGGTAGTATCTAGTAATTAAGATACTATAAAGCCTATTTTCTAAGGGCAAACACACATACACACACTTTTAAAACGCAATTTTCCTTTGTAATAATATTTTGTCATCCCCTAAAGAAATATTTAGCAACACGAAAATCCTAGCGGGTAACAGGACATATGGGGCACGCTATATAGATTTTTTCGGGTGTAAAAATCCTTAGCATGGCTTCCTTTGGAAGGGAAGTAAAGCCGGTGGTCCCGTGTTGTAGATTTGTGGCACATGAAAGAACCTCAAGTCTGATAAAGAGGCCTGTGAGCAAAGTTACCGGTCTTTCACGCCCAATATAGAATGGGACGCTGTGAACCACAGCAGTTAAAGAGCGTCCATAAATAAAACTCAATTTTAATTTTCTCTACATAGATCAGCCAGGAAATTTGCTGTTGCAAACGTTTACTATTTAAAAGTTGAAAACTTCAAGGTGATTTGCCAATTGTGTAGAACTCAATGAAAATAAATAAGACATCACCGGCTATTTACAGAAAATTCAAGTTTGTTATCACAAAATTTAAAGCTTTTTTTTGGACATTTTAATCAAAATAATTTTGGTTAAAATAACAAGTAAAGTACTTTTTACAATTAGAAGGTACAATGGGGACGAATGAAAATTTTGTTAAATACCAGATTTACTATTTAAATGACGTGTGGTTTATTGTGTGGTTCACAACACGTTTGTTTATTAAAATGGCAAAATACCGGAAAGATTTTGCGTACAGTCTTAATGTATAGATGCCTACGGGAAGAAGTAAAGCAGAGGAAATTCTCAGTTTTAATATGTAGAAATAATATACCTATTACAGTTTCTGTCCTCTGGCCTTTTCCCAGTTTCTTCGTGTTATTAGTTTTGTTTTTGTTTTTTACTTTCCCTACTACGTATAGTAAGTAGAAGTATTGTATTCCACCCAAAAATTCGATACCGAGATTTCACCGGAAATACATGTTTTGAGACCCCCTGAATCCAAAAAAAAACATTTTTGGAAACATGTCCGCGTGTGTGTCTGTGTGTCTGTGAACAGCATAACTCAGAAACGAACAGTCGGATAAACACCAAACTTGGTATTTAGGTTCAGTATCTTCCAGAGATGCGACACGAAGGTTTTCAAGAAAATCCCCCACCCCAGCTTACCTTTTACATGGAACATTTTTCGAAAATTTTAATTTTCTCATAAATGGCTCTAATGATTTTGATTAAAATATCATATGTTTAAGAGACTTTTATGACAAATTAAGTGTATATCTCGAATTTTATGGGAATGTCTCCAAAATTATTCTTCATTGTGAACGACTTTATAACTGGTAAACCATAAGAGATAGACAAAATTTTACTACACAAAAAATGTAGATCGCGTTAAGATACACAATTCATGTCATATACATTTTTGTTGTTGAGTGAACCATTTTCGGGATATTGTTTGTTATCCCCTTAAAGTTTCCAATACTTATAATTTTTCTCAAATTCGTTATTCAATTTTGTTTGTCCTGGTAATGCAAAGAAAATGGAATACTCCACATAGCAACCAGCTCTTAAAATATTTGACTATCGCTTAAAGCCTAGCAATTTCCCTTGCATCTACAAGAAAATTAGCAATAAGATTAACATCTCGATATCTCGATTAACATGATGCATATGGAGAATAAGCGTTTGTAAAAATAGTTTGTACAAGAGTAGAGAAAGTCATGTGAGTGTAACACATCAGATTTGTTTTTAATTTCTCCGATTTGGAAACTTTTTCGTGTGGGTGTTTACAGAATTATTTTATATTCATTTAATAGATTAAATACATGAGAATGTCGCCGAAATACCTCTTAAAACGGTGGATAAATAAATAAATTCCTAAAAATGAGGAACTTCTATAAAATGTTTGGTAACTTCTACCTTCTATATTTTTTCCACCATCAGATCAAAATGCATTCTAACAGCAATTTCAGGTCTTATATGAAAAATATTTACTCTATGAAATGCATGTAATATAATTTTGTAAACACAACCGACGAAAAAGTTGAAAGATGCAAATTTCGATAAAATTTTCTTTCTTGTTTTTTCTGGGTATTAAACACAGGAATTTTCTCCTTTAATTTGCATGTTAGAATACTTATTTTATACCGTGTATCTAGTAGGTAGAGAAGGTATTTATTCCATCCAAGAATTCGATATTTAAATTTCACCGAAAATACATGTTTAGAGGCCACCTGAAACAGGTTTGCGTGTGTGTATCTGTGAACAACGTAACTCAAAAACGAAAACCCTGACACATTCCGAACTTGGTGTTTAGATTCAGTATCTTCCAAAAATGCGAATATTTTCAAGAATATCCCCCATCCTTAAAATACCCTTTAGATGGAAAATTTTCCGATATTTTTTTTATTTTCTGAAAAATGTCTCCAACGTTTTTTGTTAATATTACCATGTTTAAGATATTTTACATGACAGAAAAATGTATATTTGAATTTCCAGGGAAATCGGCTGTGAAGTCTTATTCATTCGGAAGGAGTTTTGTATAACAGGTAAACCGTAAGCTATAGAAAGAAAAAAAAAATCTGATGTGTTACACTCACATGACTTTCTCTATTCTTGTACTAACTATTTTTACAAACGCTTATTCTCCATATGCTTCATGTTTATCGAGGTGTTAATCTTATTGATAATTTTCTTATAGATGCAAGGCGAATTGATAGGCTTTAAGCGATAGTCAAATATTTTAAGAGCTGGTTGCTAAGTGGAGTATTCCATTCTCTTTGCATTACCAGGTCCGAAAGAAAAAAAATCTGATGTGTTACACTCATATGACTTTCTCTACTCTTGTACAAACTATTTTTACAAACGCTTATTCTCCATATGCTTCATGTTAATCGAGATGTTAATCTTATTGCTAATTTTCCTGTAGATGCAAGGCGAATTGATAGGCTTTAAGCGATAGTCAAATATTTTAAGAGCTGGTTGCTAAGTGGAGTATTCCATTCTCTTTGCATTACCAGGACGAAAAAAATGAATAACCAATTTGAGAAAAACTATAAGTATTGGAAAATTTAAGGGAATAACAAACAATATCTTGAAAATGGTTCACTCAAAAAAAAATGTATCTACCTATATTACATAAATTGTGTATTTTTACGGGATCTACATTTTTTGTGTAGTAAAATTTTGTCTCTCTCTCTTATGCTTTACCAGTTATGCAAAAGTCGTTCACAATGAACAATACTTTTGGAGACATTCCCAGAAAATTCGAGATATACATTTTATTTGTCATGAAAGTAACTTAAACATATGATATTTTAATCAAAATCGTTAGTCATTTTTGAGAAAATTAAAATTTTCGAAAAAATTCCATGTAAAGGGTAATCTGGTGTGGGGGATTTTCTTGAAAACCTTCGTGTCGCATCCCTGGAAGATACTGAACCTAAATACGAAGTTTGGTGTTTATCCGACTGTTCGTTTCTGAGTTATGCTGTTCACAGACACACAAACGGACAGGTTTCCAAAAATGTTTTTTTTGGATTCAGGGGGCCTCAAAACATGTATTTCCGATGAAACCTCGGTATCGAATTTTTGGGTGGAATGTAATACTTCCCCTACTTACTATACATAGTAGAGAAAGTAAAAAAATAGTACGCAAGAATGTAAGACCTTTCAAAACACAATTTATTTCAAGTACTTCTACGGTGGTCTCAAACCATTTCTGAGATATCCCTTATTACTGGTTTGAGTTTTTCAACATCATCGTTTGCTTAATAGTTCAGTTGTTTTTGACAGTTATAGAAGGTTTATGAAATTTCAAGCCGGTATATACTAACTGGCTTTTGAACATCGACTAAGTTTTCTTAATTCCCCTTGTATCTACTATGAAATGTGAAATGATACCTTTTCTGCATAAGCTTTCTCCAGAAGCTGCAAAAAGCAAAACTGTAATGGGCAGAGAAGAGAATATGAATGTAACATCATATTTTTAAAGTGGAAACGAATGATTTCTGGATACAGTGAGTATAGGTTTCATACCCAAAATGGACTTATACCTACAACTTATACCCAAAAGGAAGAAATTCGCAGCTCAGTTACAAAAGACCATACTTTCACCTCCTGAGTCAATAATTACATGCAAAAAACTTTAATAATAAAGGGTTATTTGTAGCGCGAGGGGCAAAAAATAAACGATTCCATCTTGGATTACAGCCCCACACTTCTTGGCAGATGGTCACAATTTAACACGTAGCAACAGTTAATGGAAGTACGTAACAAAACGCTAATATTCCGAAAAGTGCTGGGTTGGGCTTCAAAACCCCAATATTCCACCTTCATTACATACCTTTACACGCAGCCTAACGTGTGCTGTTGTTGTAGATAAGATCAAAAAAGAAGTTCTGGATACGCCTTCATTTTCGTCGAGAGCATGTTCTAGTTCTAGTTTACACCGCTAGCAGCAGCCGGACTGCGAGCGTTTTTTTTGTTTTCCAGACGTTTCATTTAGTACGTATCGGTTTTATAATCATGTTATTGAAGCAGAAGGTTTGGCGTGCAGGAAATGCTCGGGTCGAAATGGGCAACGTGACGTGCTGCGTCTTCATCCTGTAAGTATGCTCCCCTCCTTCTTCATGACTCAGATTTTAATAAATAAGGATGGAACGTCACAAAGTTAAAACCGAACGTTTGGAATCCTAGCCTCCTTTTCGCCGTTTAATTTAGCAGCTGTTATTACATTATAAATGACCGCACTGCAGTGGGTAGGAATGGCTTCGATTTAACCTATAATTAAGTCCTTTTAATATGCATAAGACTTATTTCCCTAGTTGTTACAATAATCGAATATCCGGTAACGTCATGCGATTGTAAATTTAAATGTAACAGCGTTTATAATGCGTCTGTTTATGAAATATTGTGTCTTTGCTACACTACTAATTGCTTAATAACGTAATTTGACGGCGTTACACGAATAACACGAATTCGATTTGTAACACTTACATGACTAGCTCTACCACTATGTTAGGTTACACCCGATAAATGTTTAGTGGTTTCATATTATGGTGCAAGTTATGCACTCAACGTGAAAACAAAACTCACCATCACAATTTTGTTACCAACGAGCTTGTACATTCTCATATTTTTACTTTCTCTACTACGTATAGTAAATAGGGGAAGTATTGTATTCCATTAAAAAATTCCATACCAAGATTTCAACGGAAGTATATGTTTTGAGACCCCCTGAATCCACAACAAGCAATTTTGGAAACATGTCCGAGTATGTGTGTGTGAACAGCATAACTCAGAAACGAACAGTCGGATAAACACAAAACTTGGTATTTAGGTTCAGTATCTTCCAGAGATGCGACACAAAGGATTTCAAGAAAGTCCCCCCACCCCACATTACCCTTCACATGGAACATTTTTCAAAATTTTAATTTTCTCCCAAATGGCTAACGATTTTGATTAAAATATCATATGTTTAAGATACTTTCATGAAAAATGAAATGTATATCTCGAATTTTCTGGGAATGTCTCCAAAAGTATTCTTCATTGTGAACGACTTTTGCATAACTGGTAAACCATAGGAGATTTTGCTGCATAAAAAATGTAGATCGCTTTAAAATACACAATTTATGTCAATTACATTTTTTTTTGTTGAGTGAACCATTTTCGAGATATTGCTTGTTATTCCCTTAAATTTTCCAATACTTTTTCTCAAATGGGCATTAGTTATTCATTTTTTGTCTTGGACATACAAAGAGAATGGAATGCGCCACATAGCAACCAGCTCTTAAAATATTTGACTATCGCTTAAAGCCTACCAATTCCCCTTGCATCTACAAGGAAATTAGTAATAAGATTAACATCTCGATTAACATGAAGCATGTGGAGATTAAGCGTTTGTAAAAATAGGTTGTACAAGAGTAGAGAAAGTCATGTGAGTGTAACACATCAGATTTTGTTGCATTGCGCTCAAAATGTGAACAGGGGATGGAAACCGCTAAGATTATTGGTCACAGGTTGTATATTTAAATGAACCCTACCATTTTTACTTACAGTAAGTAGGGGAAGTATTGCATCCCACACAAAAATTCAATACCGAGATCTCACCGGAAATACATTTTGAGAGCCCCTGAATCCAAACAAAACATTTCTTGAAAATGCCCGTGTGTGTGTGCCTGTGAACAGCATCACACAAAAACGAAAAGTCGGACAAATACCGAACTTGGTATTTAGGTTCAATATCTCCCAAAGATACGACACGAAGATTTTTCAACAAAATCCCCCACCACAAACTACAGTATACATGAAATATTTTTCGGAATTTCTTATTTTCTAAAAAAATGGCTCTAATGATTCTATTTAAAATACTACATATGAAAGATATCTACATAAAAAATAAAATGCATATCTTGAATTTTCTGGGAATAGCCTATGAAGTCCTCTTCATTCGGAAGGAGTTTTGTATAATATTGTATAACTGGTAAACGGTAAGCGATAGACGCAAATGTACTATACAAGCATTCTGATGTGTTACACTCTCATGACTTTCTCTTCTCTTGTACAAACTATTTTTACAAACGCTTATTCTCCATCTACTTCATGTTAATCAAGATTTTAATCTCATTGCTAATTTTCTTGTAGATGCAAGGGGAATTGGTAGGCTTTAAGCGATAGTCAAATGTTTTAAGAGGTGGTTGCTATGTGGAGCATTGCATTCTCTTTGCATGTTCAGGATATAAAAAAACGAATAACGAATTCCCATTTGAGAAAAGTATTAAGTATTGGAAAATTTCAAACAAATAACAAGGAAATGGTTTTCGGAAATGGTACACTCAACCAAAAACAAACAAAAAAATGCGTATGACATAAATTGTGTCTTTTAACGAGATCTACATTTTCTGAGTAGAAGACGTTTGTCTCTCTCTTACGGTTTACCAGTTATGCAAAAGCCATGAAATTGCGTGAAACAACTGAATGTTGAAAGGACTTTAAGAGAATGACCAAGAAATGAACAATTCGAACCTTTAAAAACGGATATACAGAAACGGATTATGCCACAAAAATTTTATTTTAAGTAAATTGTCTGTGTTAAAGATACACATTTTTACTTTCTCTACTATGCATAGTAAGTAGAGGAACTGTTACATTCGTTAACAAAAAATTCGATATAGAGATTTAACCGTAAATACATGTTTTGATGCCCCCTGAATCCAAAAAGAAAGTACTTTAAGAAAAAGGTCCGTGTGTGGGTGTGTGTCTATATGGATGTATGGATGTGTGTCTGTGAACAGCATAACTCAAAAACGAAAAGTCAAATAAATACCAAACTTGGTATTTAGGTTCAGTATCTTTCAAAGATGAGACACGTAGATTTTCAAGAATATCCCCTTGCCCCAAATTACCCTTTACATGGAACATTTTTCGAACATTTTTATTTTCTCAGAAATGGCTGTAACGATTTTGATTAAAACATTATATGTTTAAGATATTTTTATGGCAAATGAAATGTAAACCTTGAATATTCTGGAAATGTCCCCAAAAGTCCTCTTCATTCTGAATGACTTTCGCATAATGGTATACTGAAGAGATAGACAAAGGTTTACTACACAAAAAGTGTAGATCTCGTTAAAACACACAATTTGTCATAGATTGTTTTTGTTTTTTTGTTTTTTGTCGAGTGAACCATTTCCAAGATATTGTTTGAATTTTCCAATACTTATACTTTTGTCCAAATGGGAATTCGTTATTCGTTTTTTTAGTCCTGAACATGCAAAGAGAATGGAATTCTCCACATAGCAACCAGCTCTCTTAAAAGATTTGCACCTACAAAAAAATTAGCAATATTATTTTATTACCAGAAACTAAGTTTCTGCAAACGTTTATCTGGATTAACATTAATTAGACGGGGAATAAGCGTTTGTAAAGGAGTAGAGAAAGTTGCGTGAATGCAACACATCAGATTTTTATTTTTCACTATCCAAAAGAAATTGTATTTAATTCACATACATTGGAGGATCTCTAAAACAGAAAATACTCTTATTTCGTCTCGTTTTCTTACTCTTCCTCCTGCCCCAATGATACACTTACTGCAGCTGTATTGCAATATACTATTTCACTGCTTACCGTTGAGTATATGCTTGCATTTGGTTAGATACCCTTATAAATTTTCTTATAATCAATTATTTTATATACATCATCCACCTTCCCTTCTCAGTCCCAGACCCATTCTCCTGTGTTATTTTTCTTGCTGCGTGGCGACTTTGACTGCAGCTACTGGTAGTCAAACGGGGTAACGTTGCATGATAAAGCTGATGGTATGACAAATGCACCGAAACGGGCAACGCGGAAGCTCTGTCAGCATGATATTGCAGGTGGCCGAACAGCAGATGCACGTATCGACTAACATTTGTCTAACGTCAGATTTTGTATATCGGATATTAGGAAGGCAGGCCGAACGTGTTATTCAACGAGAAGATATTTCATCCCAATCCAGTTTTCACCCATTTGTTAGTTCCGAACCAACATGATCGCATCTACCCAATTTCTGGTTATAACCAAATATTAAATCGATTTCTTTATCAGATGGGAAGATTGCAAACGTTTTGCTGAGTGCGTTTGTTTCTTAACACTTAGAAAATTCTAGCAGCCACATTGACGGAGAGAAAAGTTTCATTTGTAATATGCAAATAGAGCAATATTTAAGCTTACGTGTTTGCCGATGTTTCGTTTTATTCATTTTATAATTGTTCAAATATTACCCTGATTTTTCGTGTGTAGTGTTAACAGAATTATTTTACATGCATTTAGTAGGGAATTTCTTTAATCGAAATTCCTCGTTAATGCCTCGGTTTTTACGATTTCAAAAAAAGGTATTTCTCTAACCGCTATCTTTATTAGTGGGTATACAAATCATTCTTACTAAAGCTTATTTTTAATCTATTACATTTAATCCAAATACAACTTTGCAAAAATAGCTACATTACAGATTTATAAATACAAAGAAAACAGCAATAGACAAATGCTTAAGAACTGGACGCTATAGCTGGCTTTAAAATGCCATCCCGTTTCCATGCAATTGCGAGAAACAACTGAAAATGGATGGGACTTTAAAAGAATGACAAATATTGAATAATTCGAACCTTTAATGACGGATATCTCAGAAACGGCTTATGTCAAAAGAAAATGTATTTGAAGTAAATAGTGCGTTTTAAAGAGATCTCCATTTTTTGTGTATGTTTTGGTCAATCGCTTAACGTTTACAGGTTAAACAAGATTATACAAAATTCTTTCCCAATGAAGAGGAATTCCTAGGCTATTCCTAGAAAGTTCAAAATATACATTTTATTTGTCATGTAAATATCTTTCATATATGGTGTTGCAATAAAAATTGGTAGAGCCATTGTTTCGAAAATAGATTTTCGAAAAATGTTCCATGTAAAGGGTAGTTGGGGGTAGGGAATTTCCATAAATCTTCATGTCGCATCCTTGGAAGATAGTAAACTCAAATACCAAGTTTGATATTTATGCACAACTTTTGGTTTTTGAGTTATGTTGTTCACAAACAGACAGACAACAGTCAGACGACTGACAGACACACACACACACACACACACACACGGACATGTTCTCAAAACTGCTTTATTTGGACTCAGGGCACCTCAAAACAGGTATTTCCGTGAAATCTCTCATCGAAGTTTTAGATGGAATGCAATACTTCCCCTACATACGTATTAAAGAAAGTACAAATATGCCTCCATTAAATGTATATAATAAGTGGTAAACAGCACACACAAACCTTGAACAATTATTACAATTTAAAAATACACCATGCGTACGATTTATAAGCAGGCCACAGATTGTAGCTAGCTGCAGTGACCTCTACACTATGTTATCAAAAGTATCTGGATACGTCCACAAACATACGTTTTTCATCTTTGGTGCATTGTTCTGCCACCTACCGCCTGGTACTCATTATCCGCGACCTTAGTAGTAATTAGACATCGTGAAACAGCAGAATGGGACGCTCCGTGGAACTCACGGACTTCGAACGTGGTCAGGTGATTGGGTGTCACTTGTGTCAGAAGTCTGTACGCGAGATTTCCACACTCCTAAACATCCCTAGGTCCACTGTTTCTGTTGTGATAGTGAAGTGGAAGCGTGAAGGGACATGTACAGCACAAAAGCGTCTGTTGACTTGACAGAGACCGCCGACATTTGAAGAGAGTCGTAAAGAGTAATAGGCAGACATCTATCCAGACCATCACACAGGAATTCCAAAGTGTATCAGGATCCACTCAAAGTACTATGATAGGCGTGAGGTGAGAAACCTTGGATTCCATGGTCGAGCGGCTGCTCATAAGCCACACATCACGCAGGAAAATGCCAAACGACGCCTCACTTGGTGTAAGGAGTGTCAACATTACGCGATTGAACAGTGGTAAAACGTTGTGTGGAGTGACGAATCTCGGTACACAATGTGGCGATCCGATGGCAGGGTGTGGGTATGGTGAATGCACGCTGAACGTCATCTGCCAGCGTGTGTAGTGCCAACAGTGAAATTCGGAGGTGGTGGTGGTGTTATGGTGTGGTCGTGTTTTTTCTGGAGGGGGCTTGCACCCCTTGTTGTTTTGCGTGGCATGATCACAGCGCAGACCTACATTGATATTTTAAGCACCTTCTTGCTTCCCACTGTTGAAGAGCAATTCGGGGATGGCGATTGCATCATTCAACACGATCGGGCACGGCATGGGCTGTGGCGGAGTGGTTACAAGACAATTACATCTCTGTAATGGGCTGGCTGCACAGAGTCCTGACTTGAATCCTATAGAACACCTTTGCAATGTTTTGGAACGCCGACTTCCTGCCAGGCCTCACCGACCTACATCGATACCTCTCCTCAGTTCCGCACTCCGTGAAGAATGGGCTGCCATTTCTCAAGAAACCTTCCAGCACCTGATTGAGAGTATGCCTGCGAGAGTGAATGCTGTCATCAAGGCTAAGGGTGGGCCAACACCATATTGGCTTCCAGCATTACCGATGGAGGGCGCCACGAACTTGTACGTCATTTTCAACCAGGTGTCTGGATACTTTTGATCACGTAGAATATGTTCCACTAACGCACTAGCGGTTAAAGGCTACGTTTATCTGTTTGCGTTATATTATCATTTGCTAGCTTCTGTTCGAGCTGTAAGGATTAGTTTGTTCATTGTGCATCTAAAAAGTGAAAGTCTATTCAAGGTATGTGTGTTATGTAGAAATTATATTAGATTATTCTTATTTTTGCATTGAAATGTCCACCGAGAAATTCACGCTTGAACCAAGAACTCTTACATAAGATACATAGTACAAACTAATCGTGTAGACAGGTGTGTAGAAATTTTCAGCAGAAATTTCCTGGTATTCCAGGTCCAGGTAGAGAAGCTATTAATATCTGGTTAATAAGTTTAGGACAATGGGGATCGTCAAAACCTTAGAAGTGTAAAAGAATGTGTTTTAACCGAGAAAAAAAATGATGAAATTGGTGCATCATTCGAACGCTCTCCAAAGAACTCTCAAATGCGTTGTATATCGAGTGGGTGTTTCAAGAACCTGTGTTCATAGAGCTGCTAAACGTTTAAAACTGAAGCCCTACAGAATGATTATAGTTCTTGAATTACAACCTCGTGACGATGAAGGATGACAGGAATGTTTGAATGCAGATGGACACCATTTCTAACACAACTTATATCACTCGTAAGTAATGCGAGAGGTTTAGAGCAGTAAACACTACAGTGTAGTAGACAGTGCGAGAGCACAGAGCACGCATACGCGCTATCCGCGGCTCTAATATAACGAACGCACTGTATACAATAAGAGTAAAATTAAATGTGTTGGAAAACGCCAGAACACGCAAAGTGTAATATCGTTTGTTCTTTTAACATATTAAAAGCAAGAATAGTATTCGTTATTTCAGCTCCTAGAATTATTCTTTCTCTAGTATTTACCTAAATATTAGTAGGGGAAGTGTTGTATTCCACCCAAAAATTCGATTTCAATTTTGAATTTTTTGTGTAATACATTTTAGTCTATCGCTTAACGTTTACCACTTATACAAGGTCATATCTCATTGAAGACTTCACAGGCTATTCCCAGAAAATTCAAGATACATATTTTATTTTTATGTAAATATATTTAATATAATGTATTTTAATCAAAGTCGTTAACCATTTTTGAGAAAGTAAAACATGTCAAAAAACGTATGTTAAGGGTAGTTTGGGGTAGGGGGATTTTTTGAAAATTTTCGTGTCGCATCTTTAAGATGCTGCACTTAAATACCAAGTTTAGCGTTTAACCGACTTTTCATTTTTGATTTATATTGTTTATAGACACACATACATGGACCTTTTTCTATTTTTTTATGGGTCCAGAGGGCTTCAAAACATATACTTCCGGTGAAATCTCAACATCAAATTGTTGGGCGGGATACAATATTTTCCCTACTTACTTAGTAAGTAGAGAAAGTAATGTTCTTAACATAACATAATTCTCTATATGAATACTCTAATTTAAGAGATGTATGCGAGTTTGTAATTGGTAGAATAAGTCGTGCGAATGCATCACATCAGATATTGTACTTTTTACTTTCTCTATTACGTATAGCAAGTAGGGGAAGTATTACATTTCACCAAAAAATTCCATATCGAAATTTCGCCGGGAATACATGTTTGAAGCCCCTTAATTTAAAAAAGCAAATTTAGAAAAATGTCCGTGTGTGTGTGTGTGTGTCTGTGAACATCATAATTCAAAAACGAAAAGTCGGATAAATACCAAACTTGGTATTCAGGTTGAGTATCTTTTAAAGATGTGACACGAAGATTTTTAAGAAAATCCTGCCACCGAAGACTACACTTTACATGGAACATTTTTAGAAAATTTTGATAATCACAAAAATGGCTCTAACAATTTTGATTAAAACGTCATATGTTTAAGATACTTTCATGGCAAATGAAATGTACGTCTTGAATTTTCTTCTGGGAATGTCCAAAAAGTCCTCTTCATTCTGAATGAATGTTGCATAACTGGCAAACCGTAAGAGATAGATAAAATTTTACTACACAAAGAATGTAGATCTCGTTAAAACAACCAATTTATGTCATACATTATTTTGTCGAGTGAACCATTTCCGAGAAATTCCTTATTATTTGTTTGAATTTTACTTTTTCTCAAATGGGAATTTGTTATTCATTTTTTTGTCCTGGTAATGCAAAGAGAATGGAATACTCCACATAGCAACCAGCTCTTAAAATATTTGACTATCGCTTAAAGCCTACCAATTCCCCTTACATCTACAAGAAAATTAGCAATAAGAT
This sequence comes from Deroplatys truncata, assembly GCA_030765065.1. Classification (NCBI taxonomy): domain Eukaryota; kingdom Metazoa; phylum Arthropoda; class Insecta; order Mantodea; family Mantidae; genus Deroplatys; species Deroplatys truncata. The sequence continues at coordinate 84,547,317 of CM060982.1, read as the reverse complement.
TAACATCTCGATTAACATGAAGCATATGGAGAATAAGCGTTTGTAAAAATAGTCTGTACAGGAGTAGGGAAAGTCTTTTGAGTGTAACACATCAGATTTTTTTTAAGTGGAGACGAATATTTTCTAGAGTCAATGTAGGTTGTCTTATCCAGTTGATAGGATTTCGCCTGGAATAGGGAAAAAGGTGAAATTATACCAAGTGGCTATATAAATATTTTAGTGAAATAATTAGAATATTATCACCAATTGAAGAATAGAGTTTTTGGAAAATACAATCTGTTAGTAATTTTAAAGTCCAAAGAGGTACAGGGGCCCAATCCTAAGTAATTTTCTACCCACGCTGTGTGGAAGGGAATGCCGAGAAAGGACATAATCTGGCCATCTCTTTGTGCGCGCACCTCGCCGGCCGACTGCGTGTTTCTGACTCATAAATCATCACTCTACGGATAGCCTCTGCGGCTAGTCGGATGGAATTGCAGCCTGACTTATTGCAACTAATTATTAAATTACCTTCAGCTAGCGGCACGGATCGACACATTTACATAAACACTCGCTTAGCGCTGATGGAGCGTTCGGCGCATTCTGGTAGACAGTGACAACAGATTCACCTGATTCTGGTTATGCTGGCATACATATTGAGAAAAATCTGATGTGTTACACTCACATGACTTTCTCTACTCTTGTACAATCTATTTTTACAAACGCCTATTCTCCATATGCTTTATGTTAATCGAGATATCGAGATGTCAATCTTATTGCTAATTTTCTTGTAGATGCAAGGGGAATATGGTAGCTTTTAAGCGATGGTCAAATATTTTAACGCTGGTTGCTATGTGTCGAATTCCATTCTCTTTGCAAGTCCAGGACATAAAAAAATGAATAACGAATTTGAGAAAAAGTATAAGTATTGGAAAATTTAAGGGAATAACAAGCAATATCTCGAAAACGGTTCACTCAACAAAAGAAATGTATATAACATAAGTTGTGTATTTTAACGAGATCAACATTTTTTGTGTAGTAAACTTTTGTCTATCTCTTATGGTTTACCAGTTATGCAAAAGTCGTTCACAATGAAGAATACTTTTGGAGACATTCCCAGAAAATTCGAGATATACATTTCATTTCTCATGGCATTATCTTAAACATATGATATTTTAAACAAAATCGTTAGAGCCATTTTTGAGAAAATTAAAATTTTCGAAAAATGTTCCATGTAAAGGGTAGTCTGGGGTGGGGAGATTTTCTTGAAAACCTTCGTGTCGCATCTCTGGAAGATACTGAACCTAAATACCAAGTTTGGTGTTTATCCGACTGTTCGTTTTTGAGTTATGCTGTTCACACACACACAGACACACACACAGACACACACACACACACACAGACACACAGACACACACACGGACATGTTTCCAAAAATGCTTTTTTTGGATTCAGGAGGTCTCAAAACATGTATTTCCGGTGAAATCTCGGTATCGAATTTTTGGGTGGAATGCAATACTTCCCCTACTTACTATACGTAGTAGAGAAAGTAAAAATTCAGCGTTAATATAACTAGTTAATATCATCGGCACTAATATGAGAGAGAGAGAGAGTGTGTGTGTGTGTGTGTGTGTTTCTCCGAAACTACTCAATTATTTGTAATGCTTTGAGGCAATATTTTATATCATAACATGCTGTGAATGCCAGAGTGATTATAGTGTAAATTAATATTATTGCATGTACATGATTTTAGATGTTTGCTAGCCATAAGCATTGTTAGGAAATAAGTTTACACGGCCTCACTGAAACTGGCAATAGAAGTGGGTAACAATAAACCGAGGGGGTGAGTTGTTTATAACTAAGTAGAGACAATCAATGACGTCAGGGTAGCGTGCTTTTTTTTATAAATGGAGGGAATATCATCCCTAGAGCATATATATTAGTAGTAGTGATTGGCTGACCAAAACAGACGCTAAAGTGGGCGCAATTTGGTAACCAATAGCAGCTCTATTATAATGTTTAGGCAATTCGAGGCGAAGGAGTATATATCCTCGAGCCATAAGCAAGTATCGCACAGTTCTGAAGAATCTCTCACGAGGTGCACGTCGCAGAGTTAGTTAAAAAAAATGTGAAGTATGCGAAGTAATTGGTGCGCGGCAACTAAAACGACTGTAGTTACATTCGGAAATATCACAGTTTCAGTCAGGCGTGTATAAAGGTTAAATATGTCAATTATTAATTAAGTGTGACGGCAATAAAGGTCTAGTTTCAATTTTTTTATCAGTGTTATCTCTTAGCAACAACTCCTTTCCGTTTACATACCCTGCTTAGAGACATTTGCTCGACTGAGTTATAATAGCTAGCCGGAGGACAAGGAAACCAAATTTAAAAAAAATTAAACAATAAGCGCCAAACAAATAAGATAACACAAGCCATTGAGAATTGCGACATCTTTCACCATTCGTCAGCAGTGTTCTTGTCGACTGTCTTAGGCTTATGCAGTTCTAATTTCAACTCCTAAATTACTCAAAAGACAAATTTTCCAAAACCTGAATACTAAGAAAGTACATACCAAGCATGTCATATAAAAGAGGTAACAACACGTCTACGATGAATAATTCTAGTTATTGTTTCAGAAGTTGTTTTCTTCGTATCATTCTTCTGAACCTTTTATCATAGAAGACTTGCACCTGTTATTGAACTTGTTCCGAATACGAACATGTTCGAGTAAAAACAATGAAGAAGTGGTACTTTGTCTGGTTTGATGCTGTTGCTGTTATTATAGTTGGGATAGGTGTTGTAATTATTTGACTGTGACCATGATCAACGTCAGAGAGGAGATCAACGAATAATGTGTGAACACGCTGTTCCTTTGTTATTTCGTGAGGGCGTGAAAGCCTAAGTATTCTTTGTTAGCAATGTTCAACCTATTACAATTATCTATGAGAAAGATATGGATAATCTTGCGAGCTCTTGTAGGTGTAACATCAAATTAAATAGCTAATCGTGTGAAATGGAGCGAATTCTAAACTAGACAGTAATTTTTACCTTTGATATCCAAGGTTATCTGTGCCAAGTTTGGTCAAAATCGGAGCCTATAAGGAACGCACATACACGCACACATACTGACTTTATATATTAAAATAACCGAGAAGGCTATTTTCTCGATGTTTAAGATTGTGCAACTTCTAAAAGTTTAAATTGGTGGCCTGAGAGTGAGAGGAATATTTATATTCTCCAGTTTCGTCCTTTTTTTTTAATTACTATATTTTATGTCGCTTTAACTGCATGGTCCTATATCGATGGATCTGTTAGTGGGTAACACTTAGATCGATGTGTGGCGGACATTTAGCCTTTTAGGTCTCATCTTTGTAACCACTCGCTTCGTCACTTGCCCACAGAGACCCTAGTGAACAGCAACTGGATATTCTGCTTCGTGCCGTGAAGATGGCATTGGGATGCCGTTCAGTCTCCTGATTTCATTGTCCGTAGATAGATGACATAGCATTCGCTATTACCACCTATTTTTCATTTTTACTGTTTTAGACTTAAGATGCAACTTTGGGTCGTGGTATTAAATATCTAATTCGGTATTTACCTTAGCGGCTGAGGGAAACCAGTCAGTCAGATTGGTCAGCCCTCGGTGTTTGAACCGGGACCTCCCGAATGCGGGCCACAGACGTTACCGCCTGAGCCATCCCGCTCGGTCTTATTTTCTTATATATTGTAATAAAATATTTCTGTAAAACTTAGGAGGCTCGTAAGTTATTGAACAACCACGGGACCAAGAGAAAGTACATAGGTTTAAAGTTTCGTCTACTGTGATTATCTGAAAGTTACTCAACATTGCGATAGTAATTATTCTTTCACTGTTAAAACATACTTGCAGGCCGCACAACATTTACACAACTTGGAAGACTGTGGACGGAGTTTAAGGAAACCGGAAATATAACATCCCCCCATTTTAATACCCATTTCCGTTAACAGTAGGGGATTCTTCCTCTATTATTAGGAATAACACAGACTTCACGAAGTTATGAATCTAATGGGTATTGCGGATCGCTGTAGATCATTGTAGGATGATTTCATTCAGGTTAATATAGAGGTAAATCGGTTAAACTATGTACAGGGTGAGATGCTCGGTGGTATCGTGTGTGGCTCGCACTTGTTTCAAATCCCGCCAGGACCATACCCCCTAACTGAGGTTTTCTTTTTTCAAGTATTGCTCAGCTCTCATAAGTAGCAAATACCCTGAACATTTCCTACCCAAATACCATTTCACTGTATGTGTCACCAGTGCCCATCACCTATGGTGTCGTGTATAGTAAGACCGGGTGTTAAACATTACTAAAAATCTAATGTTTCGCTCATCTGACTTTCTCTACCCTTATTAGTGGGTACAGAAATTGTTAGGAAATTTTATGTTCCTATCCACTTCATTTTAATCGAGATAAATAGCTACATTACAACTTTCGCTATAGATACAAACGGAATAGCAATAGTCAAATGTTTAACAACTTGACGCTATACACTGGTCTAAAAACTTCTATACTCTTTCAGTGACATCGCGAGAAACAACTGAAAATACATAAAAATTAAATTGAGTTTATGGACGATCTTTAACTGCTGTGGTCCTTAGCGTCCCATTCTATATTGGGCGTGAAAGACCGGTAATTTTGCTCAGAGACCTCTTTATCATGCTTGAGGTTCTTTTACGTGCCGTAAATCTACGACGCGGGAGCACCTGTTTCCCTTCGGAGGGAAGCCATGCTAAGGATTCTTACGACAGAAAAAAAATCCATCGCCCTCCGCTGGGTGTGAAACCGCGACTTCGGGAACTAGAGGTTAGCATGGAAACCACTACACCACGGAGGACAATTCTGAAAATCGATGGGACTTTAAAATAATGGCTAAGTATTTAACAATTCGAGCCATAATAACAGATATTTTAGAAATAGTTGATCCCACAAAAACATCTGATGTGTTACACTCACATGACTTTCTCTACTCTTGTACAAACTATTTTTACAAACGCTTATTCTCCATCTACTTCATGTTAATCGAGATAAACATTTGCAGACTCTATCTTATTGCTAATTTTCTTGTAGATGTAAGGGGAATATATATTTACAAGGGCAATATAGAAATACATTAGCCTTTAAGCACATACATATCTCTTAATAGCTGGTTGCCAGGTGCAGCACCATTCCCTTTGCCACAGAGTAATACTCTTTGCATATCCAAGACAAAAAAATGAATAACGAATTCCCATTTGAGAAAATAAGTATTGAAAAATTTAAGGGAATAATAACCAATATCTCGAAAATGGTTCACTCAACAACAAAAAATGTATATGACATAAATTGTGTATTTTAACGCGATCTACATTTTTTGTGTAGTAAAATTTTGTCTATCTCTTATGGTTTACCAGTTATGCAAAAGTCGTTCACAATGAAGAATACTTTCGGAGACATTCCCAGAACATTCAAGATATACATTTTATTTGTCATGAAAGTATCTTAAATATATGATATTTTAATCAAAATCGTTAGCCTTTTTGAGAAAATTAAATTTTTCAAAAAATCTTCCATGTAAAGGGTAATCTGGGGTGGGGGGATTTTCTTGAAAACCTTCGTGTCGCATTTCTGGAAGATACTGAACCTAAATACCAAGTTTGGCGTTTATCCGACTGTTCATTTCTGAGTTAGGCTGTTCAGACACATAGACACACACACGTACATGTTTACAAAAATGCTTTTTTTTTATTCAGGAGGTTTCAAAACATATATTTCCGATGAAATCTCGGTAATAATAATTATTTAAAATAAATTTTGTGTTTTAAAGATATATAACGTTTTTCTTTTTGTAGTACGTTTTTCTTCTATCGCGTAACGTTTACCACTTATACCAAATTCCTTCCGAATGAAGAGAACTTCACAGGCTATTCCCAGAAAATTCAAGCTGCACATTTTATTTGTGAGTAAATATCGATATGTGATATTTTAATCCAAATCGTTAGAGCCATAGAGATAAAAATTTTCGAAAAGTTTTCCATCTAAAGAGTATTTTGGGGTGCGGAATTTTCTCGGAAATCTTCGTGTCGGATATTTGGATGGCACTGAACCTAAATACCGAGTTTGGTATTTAGGCGACAGACACACATACGGACCTTCTTTTAAAAATGCCTTTTTGGTTGCAGGGGGCCTCGAAGCGTGTATTTCCGGTGAAACCTTGGTGCCCAATTTTTGAGTGTAATGTAATACCTTTATCTACTGTGTAGGTTGTAGAAAAAGTATAAATTAAACTATGTTTAAGACAGAGATAAATCTTTCTCTGCTGACCTCTTCAGGTTCAGCTTTCAGAATATAGATTTGATTTAGAGTTTTCACCTACTGGTTGCAAAACTGGACAATTAGCTCGTTATTTCCACTACCGAAATGGAATATTTATACCACATAAACAAAAAACACGTAAAAACAAGTCGCTCCTTAATTACTAGGTAGTTTTATGCTCTTTGAGGTCGCTGAATTTAAAAGAGTGTTTTTAGGCCGCTCCCGTCTCACCGAGGCGGCCCGGGTTCAATCCCAGGGACCCGCATGTGGGATTTGTGGTGGACAAAGCGTCGTCTGGGCGGGTTTTCTCCGGTTTCCCTCGTGATTCGTTCCACCAACTGCTCCATCACCTTTCCTTTCATCCATTTCGCCATCATTTCGTTTCATCAACTTCCTTCCTCCCATACCAGACATCGGGCTTATCACCCATCCTGGATCTTCTGTCTGATCCATGAGTGTCTGTTCCTCAAGCTCTGGGGGATATAAGTCTACATAAGAAGAGGTTAAACAGAGAAAATTGAAGAAGTGTTTATGTGCACAACATAATTAAAAAACCTACTTGCATGACTTTCTCTATTTTGTACAAATTACTTTTATAAATTCTTGTTCTCCGTATACTTCATGTTAATTGAGATAAACCTTTGCAGAAAGTTATTGCTAATTTTCTTGTAGGTGCAAGGGGAATATGGTAGGTTTTAAGCGATAGTCAAATATTTTTAGAGCGGTTGCTATGTGGAGTATTCAATTCTCTTTGTATGTCCAGGACATAAAAAACGAATGACGAATTCCCATTTGAGAAAAAAGTATAAGTATTGGAAAATTGAAACAAATAACAAGGAATATCTCGAAAATGGTTCACTCAACAAAAAATATGTACATGACATAAATTGTGTGTTTTAACGAGGTCTACATTTTTTGTGAAGAAAAGGTTTGTCTATCTCTTATGGTTTACCAGTTATGCAAAAACCATTCAGAATGAAGAGACTTTTGGAGACATTCCCAGAAAATTCAAGATATACATTTCATTTGTCATAACAATATTTTCAGTATATTATATTTTAATCAAAATCGTTAGAGCCTTTTTTGAGGAAATCAAAATTTTCGAATGTTTCACGTAAAGGGTAGTCTGGAGTGAGGGAATGTTCTTGAAAATATTCGTGTCGCATCTTTGAGAGATCCTGAACCTAAAAGGCAAGTTTGGTAATTATCCTACTTTTTGTTTTTGAGTTATGCTGTTCACAGACACACAGGCGCGCGCGCACACACACTGACCTTTTCTAAAAATTCTTTTTTTTGGATTCAGGGGCCTCAAAAAATGTATTTCCGGTGAAATCTTGGTATCGAATTTTTGGGTGGAATGTAATACTTCCCCTACTTACTATACGCAGTAGAGAAGGTAAAAATCTTATGCTCATCTTTGTGGTGTGGGGGTAGAATGTGCTTCACATTCAAGAGGTCCTCGGGTCTATGAACCCTGGGCATATTTGAGATTATTTCATTCAGTTCAGTCACTCATTGTCCCATATTATCTGCCAGATTAAAGTTAACCAAATTCAAGGTGCTCCAAAAAAAATTTCTAATATATTTACATTCACGCGACGTTATTTTCCATCTACAATTTCGCATATTATATCCATTATATGCTACGTTGTCTGCTCATGTTACATTTTTGCTTAGGCATAATTTCAAGTTAAGAAAGAGCGGCTTAGTTACAGTATGCGGAAACAGCATTCAAATGTTTATTTGTGGTGATAAACTCTTGTGATGGAAAGAAAAGAAGGGAGGATGGAGCGAGATGCAAACTTGTCAAGCATGTCCGTTTCGTAACCTTAAAGTGCAATATTTTAAATGGTATACTACGAAAAAAGTTTATAAAATACAAAATGTGTATTTTAATGATATCTAAATGTTTCCTGTAGTAAATTCTTGCCTGACTTTTAAGGTTTCTTTATAATTCCAAATTATACCGAATTCAATAAAGAATGGAGGCCTCAGCCTAGTCCCATATAATATCTCTCATACATTTCATTTTTAATAAAAATATCTTAAACGTATGGTATTTTAATAAAAATGATTAAGACCATTTTTTAGAAAATAAAAAATCATTTTCCCATCTAAAGCATAGTTTGACGTAGGAAATTTTCACGAAAATCTTCATGTCGCTTCCTTGGAAGAGGCTGAACTTGAATACCAAGTTTGGTATTAAAACGACTTTCGTTTTTACTTTCTCTACTACGTATAGTAAGTAGGGGAAGTATTGCATTCCACCCAAAAATTCGATACCGAGATTTTACCGGAAATACATGTTTTGAGACCTCCTGAATCCAAAAAAAGCATTTTTGGAAACATGTCCGTGTGTGTGTCTGTGTGTGTGTGTGTGTCTGTGTGTGTGTCTGTGAACAGCATAACTCAAAAACGAACAGTCGGATAAACACCAAACTTGGTATTTAGGTTCAGTATCTTCCAGAGATGCGACACGAAGGTTTTCAAGAAAATCCCCCCACCCTTTCCATGGAAGATTTTTCGAAAATTTTAATTTTCTCAAAAATGGCTCTAACGATTTTGATGAAAATATCATATGTTTAAGATAATGTGATGAGAAATGAAAGGTATATCTCGAATTTTCTGGGAATGTCTCCAAAAGTATTCTTCATTGTGAACAACTTTTGCATAACTGGTAAATCATAAGAGATAGACAAAATTTTACTACACAAAAAATGTAGATCGCGTTAAAATACACAATTTATGTCATATACATTTCTTTTGTTGAGTGAACCGTTTTCGAGATATTGTTTGTTATTCCCTTAAATTTTCCAATACTTATACTTTTTCTCAAATTCGTTATTCATTTTTTTTGTCCTGGACATGCAAAGAGAATGGAATGCGCCACATAGCAACCAGCGTTAAAATATTTGACTATCGCTTAAAAGCTACCATATTCCCCTTGCATCTACAAGAAAATTACCAATAAGATTGACATCTCGATATCTCGATTAACATGAACCATATGGAGAATAAGCGTTTGTAAAATTAGATTGTACAAGAGTAGAGAAAGTCATGTGAGTGTAACACATCAGATTTTTTGAGTTCTATTCATAGACAGACGGAAAGAAGACACATGGCCCTCTTTCTGAAAAGCGGACTTGCTACATTCACACGACTATCTACTATTCTACTAACTATTCAAGGAGCTTTTCCTAAAAATATGTGTTGCATTCACCTGACTTTCTCTACCCTTATGTTATAAAATATACTTAAAAGAAGCTTATTTTTTTACATGATTCATGTTAATCGAGAAAAACATTTACACAAAGTTTTATTACATATTTCGTTGTAGGTACCTACAAGGGAAATACAAGGCTTAGATAAATCTTCTAAAAGGGACATTCCATTTTAAGTCTCCGAAACAGAAGAAAAATCGACCTTGCACTTTTTTAAACGAAAGGAATGTTAGTATATTTGTAGACAAATCCAATACAATGCTTTATGCAAACTCTTAAGAGTTAGAGCATCGTAGTTTTGCACTTAAAATTGTTCAAATTTATCGTATCTTCCTAAAATTTCCAACTTCAAGCTGTTATAACCCTGAAACCTTTGTATCTAATTATTCAAATAGAGCTTTATTTTGATTCCCTTAACTTTAATTTCATACTGATAAATAAATAGTTCTTATTTATATTTAGGTGAAGAAATTTATATTTTTACAAGAGTAGGCGTTTAGGATTAAGAAAAATAGTTTTATTTTATATGGTAAGATTCCGTAATTTAAACACAATCAAACATATATTTTACTATAATGGTTACTGATAAGGTTTCGTCTAAAATTATTAATGAAGTAAATAAATTTACGCGCTCATGGTCGCTCTCGCACGTTTGTTTTGAACTGAAGGTAAAGCAAGCTGATGTGTATGGTTAAACAATGAGAACGCTTACTAAGCAGTATGCGGTTCTGAATATTTCCTCATGGATTCACAGAGTATTTGGCGATTATCATGCATCAACTATGTAAATCGATGCGGTTATTTATTTTTGTTATAACTACGAACTTCCAAACATAACCACCTTACCAACATTGCCGACTTCTCTTAATGACATTTACTGTCAATCTAATATAAAAATCCGGAGAAGCTTAAAATAAGTAAAAACTGTATATAGAGTTTTTGAATTTTATAAAAATAATAAGTATATGCAAAATAAAATGTGGTAAAATATTCTGAAATAAAGGGTTCCAGAGATAATCGCACTTAAAATGCGACAAAATGAATTAAATACGATACATTTATTCTTCAAGAATAACCGTTAGGTTTTAGATGCTAATATTTGATATACATGCTTTCCTGAGGACCCCGTATTAATAGGAAAAATTACAACGCAAACAAAACATGCGAGGTTTTTGCCGTTCGATTTCACATGGAATGTTCCAAAAGCGAGTCACTATGCGATGGCTTTGAAATTCTGTTCTCTTTGCTTGACCACAGGGAAAACCAAATAATGACTTAGCAGTCGAAATAAGAGAAACACAGAAGAGTGAAGCGATTGTCAAATGTTGCGGGTCGCTATGTGATGATTTGGAAATTGCATGCTCTTTTCATTACCACGAGAAAAGGCGAATAGCGACTTGCCACTTAAGAAAAATATATTTCAACTTCAAAATAATGAAAAAGAACATCTCGTAAATTGTTAGCACTAGAAAAAGGTTTGGTATAAATAATTGTGTGCTTTACGAAAACTACATTTTTGCATTTTTACACATAGTTAGAGAAGGTATTGCATTACACCCATAAATTCCATACTGAAACTTTACCTTAAATACATGTTTTAAATAAAAAACAGAATTTTTGGAAAAAGGTCCGTGTGTGTCTCTCTGTGTGTATGTTTCTGTGAACAGTAGGTATAATTCGAAAACGAAAAAATACCAAAATTGGTTTTAGGTTGACGCAGGTAATTCTTTCTGCCCCAAGTTAAGGCGCAATATGACGCAGCCACGCTCCGTCCTCCAACAATGAAGCACTACCTTTGCCTCACGGTTGCTGCTTGTCTCCTCCCAGTTGGTTCTTCTGTTGCCACGGCTGCTCCAGCATGAAACCTTAACCTCAGGGTATGCGTGGGTGTGTACAGACAAACACACAAACGCTGTCTTGGAACACTTTTATTCACTATTTAAAATAATACTTTAGGTTTGCCGATCAGTATTAAATGGATACGATGATACTTTGTCTTTACCAAGACCGAAGAATATTAACTACAGCTAAGCGTTCTACCCTCTAGCATGTTCGCCACCATTCTTCTCCACACGACGAGAAAGTCGTCCTGCACTCACCAGGCACTCAGGCAGACTGAATTTCACCACCGCTGCATAAGCAAAACTAACGCCTAAACTTCCCCTCTCTCCCCTCAAACGCTCGTCACCACTCGGCTTCATGATGCTTAGAGTGGCCTTCACCAGGCTAAGTGCAGCTGTACTTGGCTGTTTAGCAGGTAAAACTTGCTTCAATGGTATTTACCCTTTCTACCTGAGGCTGGTCCCTAATTAACAAAACTGTGCCTGTCTGGTCTTTCTGTCGCTTTTACAGTCAACAATTTTCACAATGCTTCTCCTTTGTATACATGCACTGATTTTAAGTATATTATTACTTACTTTATATCGCTATATTATGATAATTATTGCCTTCATAATTCCGGCTTCAAGGTTCCGTACCTTCCAAAGATACGGTGCCACGCGAAGTATTTAAAGAAAATACCCCACTACAAACTACCGTTTACATGGGCCATTTTTCAAAATGTTTGATTTTCTAAAAAATGTCTACAAGGATTTTGATTAAAATACCATATATTAAAGATATTTACATGATAAATGAAATGAATTATCTCGAATTTTCTGAGAATAGCTTGTGAAGTCCTCTTCATTCCGAAGGAATTTTATATCATCTTGCATAACTGGTTAACGCTAAGCGATAGACGATAACCTACTCCACAGAAAAGATGTGGATCAAAATACATAGTTTATTTCAAATAACTTTTTTGTGCCATCAGCCATTTCCGAAATTTCCATTATTAATGGTTGGAATTGTTCGATACTTAGCCATTCTTTTAAAGTCCTGCAGATTTTCAATTGTTTCTCGCGATGCCATGGAAACGTGCCAGCGTATAGCGTCCAGTTCTAAAACATTTTGACTATCACTGTTCCCTTTGTATTGAAGAAGGCTATTGTATTTTGTCCCACGCTTTGGGCGCCAATTTGAAGAAGTTGTATTGCTGCTTAGTATGGAAATCGTGTTTGAAGAAGGTGTATTATATTTCGACTGTTGGGGAGCCGAACTTGAAGTAGTTGCAACCGCACGTATGGTAAAAAGTTTCCGGTACCTTCGCCTTAAATGTACTTTCCGGTGGCCTTTGTTCCCCTCAAAAAAAATGTTTAAAAATATTAACTTTGTAATTTTGCCTGTTTCTTTAAGTATTATATATGTATTATGTTTACCTCGGCTGCGTCAGTATTTATACTTTTTTTTTTAGAGACATGAATGTCTTAGCAGGGAGTGGTGCGACTGAAGAATGTAGGCTTACACAGATTATAGTTTTACTTTACTCCTTTTATTAATGCTTGACACGATTTAAATAACACTTCACTGATATAGAGAGAGCTGTGAGATTTTGTTATTAATTACTTGCACTTTTTAACACGTAAACTATTTTCGTCTCTGACTGAATACTATTAAATTTCTCGAGGACGCATCTAGCGTCCAGTTAGAAACGCTGTCTACAAGCAACTGACTTCTGAATTTGTAAATTTTGCTCCATTTTAGTTTCTGATTGGCTAATCCTAGTCCAATAGAATACCTTCATTTAACTAAAGCTTTTTCTGGTTGTTGATTGGCTATGTTATAAAGTGTCACAAAAATTACATTATTGCTTCCAAGAATCACAAGTAGTATTATTTACCCTTCAAATCCATTATTGCCTCAAGGTTACCTCATTGTTAGCAACTTTTAACCTATTTCTCACAGCTTCTACATTATTAAATTACGTAATGCATTCACATAACATTATTAAACATGTATGCAATAATATAAACATATATAATGGCTGTAATATACACTTTTTATATCTTGTTACATACACATATTGCTTTAAGCCGGGCTGTTATTGAATTTATCTATTATATAATTTGACTGAAATCATTTAAGTGTTAAAAACATTACCTTAGTATCTATAAGGAAGGACTTAACTCGATTAAAATTAAGTAGCTGGGAAAATAAGCTTTCATAAGAATAATTTGTATACCCACTAATATGCGAGTGAGGGTAGAGACAGTAATGTGAATGTGATACATCAGAATGTTTGTGTAGTAAGCTTTGTCTGTCTCATATGGTTTACTAATCATACAGAAGTCATTCAGAATGAACAGGACTTCACAGGCTATTTTCAGAAAATTCAAGATGAACATTTTATTTCTCGCTCAAATGTCTTAAACATGTAGTGTTTTAATACATATCGTTAGAGAAAATACATAACGATAATTTTCGCATATAAAGATTAGTTTGAGGCGAGGTTAAAAATCTTCATCAAGTTTTAAGTTTTTGAGTCGTCTGCTCACACAAAAATGCAGACCTTATAAAAATGTTTTTTTTTTTTGGATTCAAGGAGCTTCAAAAATTGTTTCCGATGAAATCTCTCGATTTTTTCAGTAGAACACAATACGTTCTCTATTGGCTAGCAGTAGAGAAAATAAAAATGTTTTTTTATGGATTTAGGGAGCCTCGAAACATGTTTTTCCTATCAAACGTTCCTCTACATAAAACTTTTGGATGGATTGCAATACTTGCTCTGTGTTAGGGAAAGTAAACACGACCTTACAGTGGCACCCGACGTCTCTATGAAGCGTGTTTGACCGTTATAAGAAAGGAAACGCCAAAAGAGCCGGTATCCGCATGCAACAAGTGCCCTCTTCTTCTTCCTGTCTGTACCGTTATTATCTCAGAGCACGGGTTAATTTGGGCGGGTAAAGATCATATCAAATTTTTGAGGCCGCTTCTTATTTTCTGGGGAGGTGTCATGACTGCCCGATACATTTCACTGCCTTTTATTGTTTGTAGCCACTTCTGTACTTCCTCTATAAAACGTTTAGCAGCTTTAGTGCACCACTGCTTGTGGCAGGACTGATATTTTCAAACTTGAATGTTAATAATAGTCGCTTAATGCATTGCTGCCAAATCTACGGGTCTGCAGATTCCTTTTTACTTCCTCTACAATTTGCAATCAGAGGGGAAGTATTATGTTCCACTCAAAAACTCGATACTGAGATTTCACTGCAAATATACGTTTTGAGACTTCCTAAATTAAAATATATATATATATATATATATATATATATATATAAATGTGTACCCTCCGCGCGCGTTCGCGTGAGTGAATCTGAGCTGCAGAAAAATTGGTTAAATACCGGGAAACATCATAGCAAAATAGCTGATATTGGTAACGCCCATAACAAAAATCTGATGTGATGCATTCATACGAGTTTTTTACTTTCTCTACTACGTATAGTAAGGAGGAGAAGTATTGTATTCCACTCAAAAATTCGATACCGAGATTTCACCGGAAATACATGTTTTGAGGCCTCCTGAATCCAAAAAAAGTGTTTTAGGAAACATGTCCGTGTGTGTGTATCTGTCTGTCTGCCTGGGAACAGCATAATTCAGAAACGAACCTATAACTAAATAAACAGTTATAGCAGAGGGTTTAAGAGGCTATGCGCAGGCGCTGTAGTTCGTTTCCGGTTTCCGGCTGAGAATCTTCTACCACTGTAGAAAACATAAACGCGGGAAATGGAAAGAAGACAATTTTGTTAAATGCTTTTAACAAATTCTGTGAAAAGTACTCCACCTTTAATCGACAATGAATATGGTTGGCCATTGTTTAGCAATAATTGAACTGCTTTCGCTATTTAACTTGTTGACTCATAAAAGGTTAAAGCAAAAGTGTTATACTGATATTAGTCATTAAATGAATGATTTCTAAAGCCTGAAGTTAAGAACAGTTTAATCCGTACCTTTAATGACAGATGCTGAACTGTTCAGGTACAACTTCTATTTGTCTACTCTTAGTACTGTGTGTTATAAGTTTAGGGTGTAAGGCAAAATATAGGAGCAAGACATACAATGTTTAAAAGCTAATGATCCCCAAGCTGCGCAATATACTGTATTCGCATTCTATATGAAGCAATTTCCTCTCATGGGTCTTAGTTCCCGTCATCCTCCACGTGGTGCTGCCATGTGCTCGGCGGAGTGATACACTTAAGTTGTTTACTTCTCCTTTCAACTTATAGTGAAAAAGGTATAGATCCACGTTACTGGTCTGACCCTCGCTATCAGACAAAGAGGTTATTCCCTCTACTTGCCTTCACCCCCTCCGACTAGGAAGTTGTGGGAAATGCCGCCTTGGGCGAGAATTCAGAGTCACAAACAAAATAATTAGTTCAGCAATAATGTATCCGACGCAACAATGCACACACATACGCTGCAATATATATTTTAATTCAGTGACCAATGAACATTTATTACACTAAACGTTACTCAAAGTGATCACCTCTGCCCTTTACACAGGACCTTAATCTGTTAGGCCAGTCTGCTACTGCAGCATGCATGACATCTAGAGGAATTTCCTGCGCTGCCTTTACGAGATCTCGCTTTAGAAATTCGAAACTGGAGTGAGGTTCACAGGCCTTGCTATCCAACATACCCCAAAGACTATAGTCCAGTGTGTTCAGGCCTGGGCTGTAATGAATCTGGAACATTGTTCCTGAGCCATGTTTGAGTTGTTCTAGTCTGGTGAGCTGGGGCTGAGTCTTGCTGAAAGACCCAATGGCTTCCATTGAAGAGTGTGGTGTTCAAGGGTCTCACAACTCAATGATCCTATTGTAACCGCCTGGCTCCTGTTTTTACTCCTTGTTTGCAGAAATGGAGAGATTTTGCTTCTTCATGTGACACGCCCCCACTAAACCATTACTGATGCTAGATGGTGTCCTCTCTGGACACGGGGGGACTGATATTTTAGCTTCCTCTGAGCTCCTTGCATATATTTTATCATTTTGCTTATTCTACTACTTCTCCACTGTAAAAAAAATTCTCATCTGTGAAGAAGACATTTTCGTTACCATTCTGAGCATGCCACTGTAAGAGCCTCTTTGATCTTTCTGGCTGATCTTTAAGTTCGAGGTTAACAAAATGTCCCACTGACCGTCGATAAGCTCTCACATGAAGGTCTTCTCTGATAATCCGAGATGAATTTGGCAGATACATTTAACTCTCGGGCTATTATTTTTTGCTTCCGGAGTGGGTTTCGATGTATTCGCTTTCTTACTGCTTTGACCACTCCTGAAGATCTTATGGTACGTGGCCTGCCAGATCTTGGTAAGTCTTCAATAGAGAGAGATTCAACGAATCTCTTTGACAGTTCGGTATACAAATTTTAATGAAATGTTTGGTTGTTTTAACAACTTGGTTTTTACCACGCTTATAAAGAGCAATCACTGAATTCTGTTTCCATTTACATCCCATTCCATATTTATCGGCTGATGTAGGAAACTATACAAAGCAAATGTGTTTAGAATAATAACTCTGCTACCATGGCAACTTGTAACAATATCGTTAAAATCATTTATTACTTTCTCTACTACGTATAGTAAGTAGGGGAAGTATTGTATTCCACCCAAAAATTCGATACCGAGATTTTACCGGAAATATATGTTTTGAGACCCCCTAAATCCAAAAAAGCATTTTTGGAAACATGTCCGTGTGTGTGTCTGTGTGTCTGTGAACAGCATAACTCGGAAACGAACAGTCGGTTAAACACCAAACTTGGTATTTAGGTTCAGTATCTTCCAGGGATGCGACACGAAGGTTTTCAAGAAAATCCCCCCACCCCAGACTACCCTTTACATGGAACATTTTTCGAAAATGTTAATTTTCTCAAAAACGGCTCTAACGATTTTGATTAAAATTTAGTATGTTTAAGATATTTTCATGACAAATAAAATGTATATCTCGAATTTTCTGGGAATGTCTCCAAAAGTATTCATTGTGAACGACTTTTGCATAACTGGTAAACCATAAGAGATAGACAAAATTTTACTACACAAAAATGTAGATCACGTTAAAGTACACAATTTATGTCATATACATTTTTTTTTGTTGAGTGAACCATTTTGGAGATATTGCTTGTTATTCCCTTAAATTTTTCAATACTTATTTTCTCAAATGGGAATTCGTTATTCTTTTTTTTGTCTTGGATATGCAAAGAGTATTAATCTGTGGCAAAGGGAATGGTGCTGCACCTAGCAACCAGCTATCAAGAGATATGTATGTGCTTAAAGGCTACTGTATTTCTATATTGCCCTTATAAATATGCATTCTCCTTACATCTACAAGAAAATTAGCAATAAGATAGAGCCTGCAAATGTTTATCTCGATTAACATGAAGTAGATGGAGAATAAGCGGTTGAAAAAATAGTTTGTACAAGAGTAGAGAAAGTCATGCGAGTGTAACACATCAGATTTTTTGTAAAGAAATCAAATTGGTTTGGTCGCACTTCGTTTGTTTTATCGGTGCATCTTGGACGTTTAATACTTTTGTATGATAGTGTGATTTCTACGCTTCCCGTTGATATTTACCAGAAGGAAATGTATGCTTACAACACAGGAATTTGTTTCCAAGTAAACCCACACCTACCAACATAAATTTGTGGCTGTAGTAACATATAATACAAGCTAGGGTGGGAAACAAAACACAACCCAATTTTGCATGTCTAAATATCTATGTTCCATTAATCCACGTCAACGACTTTAAACTTTTCTTGAAACATTGAATCTGTATTTTCAACCATATCATCTTCAAACAACCCGCTTTGGGTCACGGTATCAACCATCAAACAATTGACTCAAAGCCAGCTAAATTATAGTGTCTTACGAAGCCATCGTATTTGTTATACTATGTGATCAATTGGCAGTATTGCGTCACTGTAAATCTGAGGTGACCGCAGGCAAGCTCACTAGATTTTTACTTTCTCTACTACATATAGCAAGTAGGGGAAGCATTGCATTCCACCCAAAAAATTCGATGTCGAGATTTCATCGGAAACATGTCTTGAGGCCCCCTGAACCCCCCAAAAAAGGCATTTTAGACAAAAATCCTTGTGTGGTGTGTGTGTGTGTGTTTGAACAGCATAACTCAAAAATAAAAGGTTGGATGAATACCATACTTGGTATTTAAGTTCATTATCTTCCAAGGATGCGACATGAAAATGTTCAATAGAATTTCCGCACTTCCAACTACCCTATACATGGACCATTTTTTAAACTTTTGATTTTCTAAAACATGGCTCCAACGATTTTGATTAAAATGCCATATATTTAAGATATTTACATGAAAAATTTTCTGGAAATAGCCTGTGAAGTCCTCTTCATTCGGAAGGAATTTTGTATAATGTTGTATAACTGGTAAACGTTAGGCGATAATAAAAGTGTATGCACAAAAGATGTTGATCTCTTTAAAACATACAATTTATTACAAATAAGTATTTTTAGTGTAATCCATTTCCAAGATATCGTTATTAATGGTTGGAATTGTTCATTTCTTGGTCATTAAAGTCCTTTCAACATTCAGCTGTTTCTCCGATTGCATGGAAACAGAATGGCGTTTTAAGGCCAGCGCATATTATAACGCCCAGTTCTTAAACATTTGACTCGCTGTTCCCTTTGTATCTATAACGAGATGCGGTAATGTAGCTATTTCTATACAAAGGAATCTTTGTATTAAAACGCGGTAGATATAAAATAAAGTTTAGTAAGAATAGCTGTATACTTATAATAAACAATAGAAGGTAGAGAAAGTCATGTGAATGTTTCACATAACTTTTTTTTATTATAACATTTCATTGAATAGTGTATTGCAATATGAGTGTGGTAGTGTATCATTGCGGAATCAAGGAATAGATTTACTCTATTTTACATTTTACGCGATCGTGTAATTTACTATTTTGACTGTTTATAGAAAAAATTTCTAATGAGCTTATCCATCTTTTACTCGGATTTCCGGTAACGCAATGCTGCCAATTCTACAGCAATAATTAATAAGATGGCTTACTGTAATTTAGGAGACTTTGTTTGATGGCTGAAGCCGTGAATCAAAGCGGCTTGTTTAAAAATATGGACGACAATAGAAATTCAGCATTTCAAGAAATGAAAGTTGGGGATGTGGATTATGTGATACAGATATTGAAGAATAATAGACAAGTGGGTTGTATTTTACTTCCCATCCTAATGGATTTATGTTGTATGTCATAAAAACCGTTAAATTATGTAAGTAGACACGGGTTTCCTTGGGAACGAATTCGTTTGTCAGAATTCTAATTTTTATTCTGTATAAATATCATTGGGAAGACGTAGAAAATATCAAAACAAACCCCCGTGCAAAAATAGTGCCCAATTCACGTGTGTGCAATGCGTAACAGAATCTCGGGAATAGAAGAGACTCGAATTTGTCTCGTGTTTTCAAACTGTTTCTCAGTTCTGTAATAACGTATTTTCCACACTCATATCGCATTGTACTACTACTGTCATCTAGTAATGTTGTAAGCAAGCAATAGCCAACATAGGTTAAATTTTCATTACAGCAATAAACATTATTTCAAACACAATTATTGAATACACAATTATCAAATCTATAGGAATTGGAAGGAATTTATGTTTAATGTAAATAACAATTACAGAGGGGTCGTTTTATGTCCCGGCCTAGATTGCGTGTATGTATGTATGCTGCGCGCGTTGTTTGGTATACCTGGAAGTTTTCCATTCTAAAACTCCCACATTGCATATTAATGAGCAGGCTAAGGATTCGAGACAAATTAAGAGTGAAGTAAAGTTTACCGTGCATCGAGTAGGGTGAAGTAAGGTGGCGCATTGGGGCGTTTGTTTACATCAACAGTACTGTGTTTACGGAACTATTTAGTAAAGTTGCACGTACATTGGTTGCTAAATTGGCCCGGATCCTTAGCCTGCTCATGAGTAATAGTAACATACACTACTAAGTATAATGAGTACTAACCTCGTTATAAGTGGTGTCGTGGCATTTCTCAATGTCACGAGTTTGCAATTCATAAACAGTAGTCACTACGTAGGGCTTAAGTTTTAAACGTTTGGTAGCAGAGGTTTATGAAACACCCATTTGCTGTGCAACACGTTTTAGTAACTTCTTTGGAGGGCGTTCGAATGCGTCAATTTTTTCCTCCGTTAGGACATGTGCTTCTCGCTTCTTAGGTTTAGCATTTAGGGAACCAATTGTCCTAAACATCTGACAGTATCTATCTCTATTTGTAACTGAAATATCACGAAATGTCTCCTGAAATTATCTAACATCTGTCTACATAATTGGGTTTTGTCGCAGTAATCTGTTCGTGTTATCTTATTTGCTGAGCGCCTGTTATTGTTTTACTATTTTGAATTTTGGGTTCTTTATCCTCCAGCTAGCTATTATTACTCAGCAAATATCTCTGAGCAGGGCGTGTAAACGGAAAGGAGTTGTTACTAAAAGATAACACTGATTAAAGAATTTATTTTCACACTTTTATTGCCGTCACACTTAATTAATTTCACATCTGTGATCTTGATACACGCCTGACTGAAACTGTTATATTTCCGAATGTAATTACTGTCGTAATAGTTGTCGCGTACCTACTTCACATTTTGTAACTAACTTTACGACGCGAGAGATTCTGTAGAATTGCGTAATGTGTACCTCGCGAGAGATTCTGTAGAACTGCGCGACGTTTACCTCGTGAATGATTCTGTAGAACTGCGCGATACTTGCTTTTGGCTCAAGAATTTATACTCCCTCGCCCCGATATGCCTAAACATTATAATAGGGCTGCTATTGGTTACTAAATCGCGCCAACATTAGCGTCTGTTTTATAAGCCAATCATAATTAATAATACATATGCTCTAGGGAAGATATTCCCTCCATTTCTAAAGAAAGGCAGGCTACCCTTACGTCATTTGTTTGTCTCTTCTAAGTGATAAACAACTCACCCCATCGCTTCATTGTTACCCACTCCTATTGTCAGTTTCAGTGAGACAGTGTAAACTTATTTCCTAACAATGCTTATAGCTAACAAACATCTAAAATCATTGTCATACAATAATGTTAATCTACACTACAATCACTCTGGCATTCACAGTGTTGTAATATAAAATACTGCCTCAGTTTTTACGTATGCATCGTGCATAAAAATTGTTTCTTCAAGCGTGATTTTTCGGTAGGCGTTTCAATGGACTAATAACAAGACAATAACAGCAAAACGAATAAGAATACTCTAAAGTAATTCACATGCAACAGAGATGTTTGAATAAGCTTTCACTCTTGAGGTGCACAATGAACAAACTCTAGTCTTTAGAGCACGAACAGAAGGTGGTAAGTGGCAGTTGGCATTCACAGCCGATAAAGTGTAGCTTGAGAGATTTATAGTAATCATATCTTTTCTTAATTTATATACATTGTTGGCATGACGTTCATTTAATTGCAATTCTGATCTGTTCAGAATATTAAAAATTGTTAAATTAAATGGATTTTCTCTATCTACTATCGTTTATTTTTGTACAACAGCTACAAGATATTCTTACTAAAGCTTATTTTTCTATCTACTAATTGAGATAAACGTTTACAGAAATAGTTAAATTACACATTTTCCTGAGGTACAAGAGGGATACAGAAAACCAAATCAATACTTAGATTTTTAAAGCTGATCGCTAAATGCTGGCCTTGAAATGTTATGCTCTTTCCATGACATTACGAGTAACAACTGAATCATGAACGGTTCAAAAATGACAAACTATTGGAAAATCCAAACAAATAAGGATGGATATCCCTGAAACGGTTTAATGCCAAAACATAGTTATTTGAACTAAGCTAGGTGTTTTTAAGATACTTATATCATTTGTGCTGTAAGTTTGTCTTTTATAGTTTACCAGTTATACAAAACGTTCTTTCCGAACAAAGAGACGTTCGCAGGCTATTCCCTGAATATTCAATACATAGGCTTTATTTTTTATGCAAATATCTTAAATATATGGTAATTTTATAAAAATCGTTACCCATTTTTGAGAAAATAAAAAAAAAATGTTTCATATAAAAGTAGTAGTTTGGGGTGGGGAATTTGGTTACAAATCTTCGTGTTCCATTTTTGGATGTATCCAACATTTTGTTTTTGATTTATGCTGTTTACAGACACAACCGAGCGAAATGGCTCTCATTCGGGAGGTACGAGGTTCAAATTCCGCTAGGACCGTCCTCCCTGACTGAGATTTCTTCCAGGTTTTCATCAGTCCCCATAACTGGGAAATGCCGGAAAGGTACCCTAAACTTAGCTTGAACTGTTTTCTTCCCAAATTTCCTTTCCCAAACATTATTTTATGTATCATCAGCATAGAGAGGGGTTTTAGTAGGTAAACTATGAAGTTAGGAACGCACCAGAAAGAAGGTGGAAGCGCTTGTGATCTTGCAGTGTTCTCTGTAAACAAATATGATATACGTTTGACGGCAGTACACCCTACTGACCAGAATTAAGGAATACTAGGGGAAAAAAAGGAAGTAATATATATTTAGCTATTCATAGTGGTGCAATAAAGCTACCCCATGGTTTAATTAAACCGTTAATATACAGAAATCAGAGTTACATTGTCTCATCTTTTACATCAAAAGCTGCAATTTTTTTTTATAAATCAGTATCCGCTCTTATTAGCATATGACAGATCCTCGAACATTTTTTATCAATAGTTTGGAGCTGACGAGGTTTAAAATCCACTTTCAACATTGTTCCTCTCTAATAATGTCGCATGTTCCTTATGTTTCATTGGATTTCGGCTTGTTTAACATTATGTTTTAAACGTCCTTTGAGCTCAAATGTTACATCTGATGGTTTCGCCACTTGTGCTAGTGTTCCATGCCAAATTTAGCTATAAACGATGCTTACTGTGATTGGTTTTATGTATTCTCTTCTTTACCTTAGACATATTTCCACAGTTCTCCACTAATCTATATATGCATCGAATAAACGAAAACCGTCTGTTGGATTGGGGAGGAGAATGTCCGTCACAATACCCAACGTCATCTAAACTCTGTGCAGTAACACGTTGCTCTGTTTACTTACTAAAACCCCTCTGCTTGATCATCAGTTTCCACCACCTATGGTACCATGTGTAGTAAACACTACTGAAAATACATTCACATGGCTTTCTCTATTGTATCGCTTATTACCGGGTATGTACTAAACTATTCTCACGAAAGCTTATTTTTCTATTTACTACATTATAATCAAGATAAATCTGTATGGAAATAGCTTCATTGCATATTTCGTTATAGATATGTTTAAGAACTGGACGCTATGCGCTAGCCTTAAAATTCCTTACTCTTTCCATAACAGCGCGGGAAACAATTGGAAATCGACTGTACTGAAAGTACTGAACAATTCGAACCGCGCTGACCACGTAGCTCAGTCGGTAGAACACCTGCCTGTTGTGCTAGTGGTCCCGTGTTCGATTCCCGGTTACGGTGGAAATTTTGCTTTAACCAAGATTAATCCTCATCCTCCACAGAGTCCGGAAGTACGAATGAGAGTGTGTATGTGTGTATGATTTAATGATTAATAAACAAAGTGCAAGAAACCCAATGACAAGAGTTACACGAGTTAACACCATTGCCAATAGACAGTAAGACTAATGTAGTTAAAGGCGGGTTATAAATGGATAAAAAAAAATTCGAACCATTAATAACGTATATCTTGGAAATGACTCGTGCCATAAAAATAAATGTTTGATGTAAATTGTGTGTTTAAAGAGATATATATTTTTTGCGAATACGTTTTTCGCTTAACGTTTACCAGTTATACAAGATTATACAAAATTCCTTCCGAATGAAGAGTTTTCACAGGCTATTCACATAAAATTCAATAAATACATTTTAATTTTTATGTAAAATATCTTTATGGTATTTTAATCAAAATCGTTAGAGCCATTTTAGAGAAAATAGAATTTCGAAAAATGTCCCGTATAAGTGTAGTTGGGGCGAGGAGGTTTTCTTAAAATGCTTCGTGTCACATCTTTGGAAGATACTGAATTTAAATACTAAGTTTGGCACTTATCCGACTTTTCGTTTTTGAGTTATGCTGTTTAAAGACACACGGATACAGACACACACACGGACCTTTTTCTAAATTTTTTTTTCTGGAGTCAGGGTACCTCAAAACATGTATTTTCGGTGAAATCTCGGTGTCGAATTTTTTAGTGAAATACAAAACTTTCCCTACCTCCTAGAGAAGTGGTGGAGAAAGTACAAAACTAGTGTGTTGTATGCACATGACTTTCTCTACCCACTCTACAGTCTATTCTTACAAAACGTAGTTAATTCTTCTATCTGCTTCTTGTTTGTTAATCAAGAATAAACGTTCACTACACATTTAAGCATTTCATTGTAGGTATAAGGATGCAGCAGGCTAAAATGATAGATTTTTAAAAAGTGGGTCGTTGTGTGATGGCTTTAAAATTCCAAGCTCTTAGCATAGTCACAAGAAAAAAAAATCTGGTTACATTCGGCGAGTTTCACTGCCCGCTCTTCTAAAAACTATACCCAAAAATCTAATTCATGTTAATCGAAGAAACATTTTCAGATGGTATTATTATACATCGTACAAGGGGAATACACAGGCTAGCAAGTCAAATCTTTTAAAAGCTGAGAGGATTGAATGTCACACTCTTGTAAAGCCAATTTGAAGAAGTTGTATTATAGTTCCGTTGTTGAGGAACCGAACTTTAAGTAGTTGCAACCAGTTCGATACAATGTTTCCGGTGGCCTTCGCCCCAATGTTTAGGAATCAACTTTGTATTTTTATGTTTCTTTAAATATGATATATATTTATGTTTGCCTCGGCTGCGTCAGTATTAATTTGTAGAAACATGTAACTCTTATCAGGGGCTGATGCGGCCAAAGAATTGAGGCAGTATTTAATACCTAAATAATTTCAATTGTATTTTTATAATAAGTAAATTCAATAAAAGCCCGCCTTGAAACAATATGTATGTAATAATTATTTAAAATGTATGTAACAGTCATTTGCATATGCTTATTTTTATTATAAACATGTTTTATAATGTTATGTGAATACATACTTTAATAATGCAAGAGCTATGAGAATAATAAGTTTTAAGTTGCTAACAATGAGGTAATAATGAGGTAACCTTCTAGCAATAATGAATTTGAGAGTTTGAAAGTTACTAGTCATGATTAGAGCAATGATAATGCAATTTCTGTGACAGTATAAAATTAGCCAATCAACAGCAAAGAAAAAGCTTTAAGTAAAATGCAGATATTCTATTGGACTAGAATTGACCAATCAGAGGCTTGAAATATCGAAGCTTACGGGTTTAACGGTTGAAACATTCAGTTGCTGGCAGACATTGGTAGTAACCAGATGGAAGATGTGTTCTCTACAGAAATATTACGTGTGAATCGTAAAATATGTCTACGCATTAGCTAAGTGAAAGTATTACAGAATCTCACAGCTCTTAAAGAGTGTAGTGCTTTATTAAAATGTGCAAAGGATAAAATTAAAAAGAAGTGAATTTAAAAACTTAAAATTTATGTATGTCTACAATTATTGTCGTACCGCACCCTGCCTAAGAGATACATGACTCTACAAACGTTACTGAAGCAGACGAGGCAAATTCAAACATAAATAATATATATAGAAGCAGTTCTTAATAACAAAGTTAAATAATATAGTGTAAAAACTTGGAGTGTAACAACATAAAATACATTTTAAAACCAGCTTCTCATAGGTAGCAGCATATTGCGTAACAACAGTAACTATTACGCAATCAACAACTTCAAACCGACGCCCAAAGTGTGTTGTAAACTTCTTAAACAAAGTAAAACTCCGAGAACAATACTTCAAGTTAGTTTCCCAAGCGAGAGGCTAATAAATAATTTACGAAAATATATTACGTAACAAACAATCCACTTAAAAATTTACGTCCATACGTGGAGCTAAATAAATAAACAACGTTAACAGTAAACAAAATACTGTCTCAAGTTGGCTCCCATAAGTGGGGCAGTTAAAATAAAGCAACTATACACTTTCATAGAATGTAGGCTTACACAAAATTATAATTTTTAATTCACTTCTTTTATTAAACCTTCACACGATTAAATAACACTTCACTTATATAGAGAGCTGTGATATTAGATATTAATCGCACTTTTAAACACGTAAATTTTATAATATTCTCACCGTGATGAATTTTCGTCTCACACTGGATACGTACCGAGCGAATGAACTGCTCAGGTACGCTGCCGTCTATCGACTGCCGTTTACCGCTTAAATTTGTAAATTTTTCTATTTCAAGTCTGTGATTGGCTAATCCTACTCCAATAGAATACTTTTATTTCAAGGTTTTTCTAGTTGTTGATTGGCTATTTATAAGCTATTTTAAATATTACATTATTATTGCTCCAAGAATTACCAATAGCATTATTAAACTTTCCAATTCATTATTGCCTCAAGGTTACCTCATTGTTAGCAACTTTCGGCCTCTATTCTCACAGCTTCTACATTATTAAATTACGTAATACATTCACATAACATTATTATTCATGTACATAATAAAAATAAACATAATACTATGACTGTTACATAGATTTTATATATTATATTGTACACATATTGCTTTAAGGCAGGCTGTTATTGAATTCATATATTATATAATTAGACTGAAATCATTTAAGTGTTAAAAACACTGCCTCAAAGTGGGTCGTTATGTGATAGCGCTTTGCATGATCACGAGAAACAAACAAATCAAATAGCAAATTGCAATTGAAAAAACCTAAAGTTTTGGACAATTGAAACCAATAATAAAGAATGCCTCGGAAATGGTTAATGCCACAAGAAAGGCATTTGGCATAAGTTGTATTTTTTACTTTCTCTACTACGTATAGTAATTAGGGGAAGTATTGTATTCCACCCAAAAATTCGATACCGAGATTTCACCGGAAATACATGTTTTGAAACCCCCTGAATCCAAAAAAAAGCATTTTTGGAAACATGTCCGTGTGTGTGTCTGTGTGTCTGTGTCTGTGAACAGCACAACTCGGAAACGAACAGTCGGATAAACACCAAACTTGGTATTTAGGTTCAGTATCTTCCAGAGATGCGACACGAAGGTTTTCAAGAAAATTCCCCCACCCCAGACTACCCTTTACATGGAATATTTTTCGAAAATTTTAATTTTCTCAAAAACGGCTCTAACGATTTTGATTAAAATATCATATGTTTAAGATATTGTCATGACAAATAAAATGTATATCTCGAATTTTCTGGGAATGTCTCCAAAAGTATTCTTCATTGTGAACGACTTTTTCATAACTGGTAAACCATAAGAGATAGACAAAATTTTACTACACGAAAAATATAGATAGCGTTAAAATACACAATTTATGTCATATACATTTCTTTTGTTGAGTGAACCGTTTTCGAGATATTGCTTGTTATTCCCTTTAATTTTCCAATACTTTTTCTCAAATTTGTTATTCATTTTGTTATGTCCTGGACATGCAAAGAGAATGAAATGCGCCACATAGCAACCAGCGTTAAAATATTTGACTATCGCTTAAAACCTACCATATTCCCCTTGCATCTATAAGAAAATTAGCAATAAGACTGACATCTCGATATCTCGATTAACATGAAGCATATGGAGAATAAGCGTTTGTAAAAATAATTTGTACAACAGTAGAGAAAGTTATGTGAGTGTAACACATCAGATTTTTTTTAATGAGATCTACATTTTTATGTAGTAAGCTTTGGTCTATATATACCTTACGGTTTACAAGTTGCATACAATTCATGTAGAATGAAAAGAATTTCACTGGCTATTCACAGAAAATATGAAATATACGGTATTTGTCATACAAATATCTTAAATACCCCTATACCTTGGAGCCGTTTTACAGAAGGAAAAAACCCCAAAATTTGTCCTTGTAAAAGGTAGTTTGGATTGGGCGATTTTCTTTTAAATCTTAGTGTCGCATCCTTGGAAGCCGCAGAACTCAAACACTAAATTTGATAGTTAACCAACTTTTCGTTTTTGAGTTATACTGTTCTTTCTCACATGCAAACACGTAGCTTTTACTAAAAACGCATTATTATTATTATTATTATTATTATTATTATTATTATTATTATTATTATTATTATTATTATTATTCAGAGAGCCTCAAAAGGCGTAGGTATTTTCGGTGAAATCTCAATATCGAATTTTTTAGTGGAATTCAATACTTCCTCTACTTATTACACATAAGGAAGAGGTGGTAAAGAGATTTCGATAAAGTTATGGTGCATCAGGAGCTGATTGGTTAAAAATCTGATGTGTTACACTCACATGACTTTCTCTACTCTTGTACAAACTATTTTTACAAAGGCTTATTCTCCATATGTTAATCGAGATATCGAGGTGTCAATCTTATTGGTAATTTTCTTGTAGATGCAAGGGGAATATCGTAGGCTTTAAGCGACAGTCAAATATTTTAACGCTGGTTGCTATGTGGAGCATTCCATTCTCTTTGCATGTGTAGGACATAAAAAAAATGAATAACGAACTTGAGAAAAAGTATAAGTATTGGAAAATTTAAGGGAATAACAAGCAATATCTCGAAAAGGTTCACTCAACAAAAGAAATGTATATGACATAAATTTTGTGTAGTAAAAGTTTGTCTATCTCTTATGGTTTACCAGTTATGCAAAAGTCGTTCACAATGAAGAATACTTTTGGAGACATTACATGAAAATTCGAGATATACATTTCATTTCTCATGACAATATCTTAAACATAGATATTTTAATCAAAATCGTTAGAGCCATTTTTGAGAAAATTAAAATTTTCAAAAAATGTTCCATGTAAAGGGTAGTCTGGGGTGGGGGGATTTTCTTGAAAACCTTCGTGTCGCATCTCTGGAAGATACTGAACCTAAATACCAAATTTGGTGTTTATCCGACTTCGTTTCTGAGTTATGCTACACACAGACACACACACACACACACACACACACACACGGACATGTTTCCAAAAATGCTTTTTTACTTTCTCTACTACGTATAGTAAGTAGGGGAAGTATTGCATTCCACCCAAAAATTCGATACCGAGATTTCACCGGAAATACATGTTTTGAGACCTCCTGAATCCAAAAAAAGCATTTTTGGAAACATGTCCGTGTGTGTGTCTGTGTGTGTGTGTGTGTGTGTGTGTGTGTGTGTCTGTAGGTCTGTGTGTGTGTGTGTGTGTCTTTGAACAGCATAATTCAAAAACTAACAGTCGGATAAACACCAAACTTGGTATTTATGTTTAGTATCTTCCAGAGATGCGACACGAAGATTTTCAAGAAAAACCCCCCACCCCAGACTACCCTTTACATGGAACATTTTTCGAAAATTTTAATTTTCTCAAAAATGGCTCTAACGATTTTGATGAAAATATCATATGTTTAAGATAATGTCATGAGAAATGAAATGTATATCTCGAAATTTCTGGGAATGTCTCCAAAAGTATTCTTCATTATGAACGACTTTTGCATAACTGGTAAACCATAAGAGATAGACAAAATTTTACTACACCAAAAATGTAGATCGCGTTAAAATACACAACTTATATCATTTACATTTTTTTTGTTGAGTGAACCGTTTTCGAGATATTGGTTGTTATTTCCTTAAATTTTCCAATACTTGTACTTTTTCTCAAATTCGTTATTCATTTTTTTATGTCCTGGACATGCAAAGAGAATGGAATGCTCCACATAGCAACCAGCGATAAAATATTTGACTATCGCTTAAATGCTACCATATTCCCCTTGCATCTACAAGAAAATTACAAATAAGATTGACATCTCGATATCTCGATTAACATGAAGCATATGGAGAATAGGCATTTGTAAAAATAGATTGTACAAGAGTAGAGAAAGTTATGTGAGTGTAACACATCAGATTTTTTGGATTCAGGGAGTCTCAAAACATGTATTTCCGGTGAAGTCTCGGTATCGAATTTTTGGGTGGAATACAATACTTCCCCTACTTACTATACGTAGTAGAGAAAGTAAAAAATAAAATTTCTTTCAAATATGATTTGGCCTTATCTCCTATTTGGAGTCATGAGTGAAATAGTCTTTGTAATATGTTCACAGGTAAATACTAAATAGGTAGCTTCCTTGCTCCAAACGTTGACCTCGTTTAAGAAACGTAGAGGTCCTTTACCTTTCCAGGTAAATAAACGTGGCTATGGCCGGCAACGAGGGAGGAAACAAGGGTTTTTCTCTCGCTCCTAAAGTAGGCTACCACTCGGCCACAAGAGGGATGAGACATACTGACAGGTTCATTTAGGAAGGTAGGAGTGATTGGTAAGGGTGTATCCGCTAGTGTAACTCGAACTCCCCATAGATGCAGGCTATCTTCCTGACAGGAAAATTACAGGAAAAGCTGTTTCAGAGAAACTCTCTGCACCGTGCAAAGATAGCATGAACCTGCACAGTTGGCTTCTTGCAAACTGTCAGAACCTTGCTTTCTCCGAAATTACGAGGAAATAAAGTTTCGGAAGTTCACACAAGCCTGAAGGATGCTATGTACACAAATTCATAATTTCTACAAATTTAGATCTATTTAGTTGCACCTTTAATCGCAAATTTGATTAACATAATTACAATATAATTTTCGCAAACAAATAATTTTCAAAAAATCTTATGTTACGTTTATTGAGAGTTTATTATCCTATCTACTTCGTTTTAATGGAGTTAAACCTTTCCGGAAATAGCGGCATTACACATTTCGTTATAGATACAAAGAGAATAGCGATAGTCCTCTGCTTTCTTTTCATATTACCAGGGTTAGGATTTTTAGGTGCAAATTTCAGATGAAAAAAGAAGGGAAAAGGTGCTCAAATAAGATGAAAAATAGGACAATAAGGTGCTCGTTTATTTAAGGGGATGCACAACTGAAATTGCTATTTTCTAAACTATCCATTCAATTGGGTTGAACTTTTCAAAATATAAAATAATGCGTATGTGCAAAGTACAACACATGATGCATTTCTCAAAAAAAACTTATGTTGCCTGTATGTCAGGAACTACAAATCTGTCACATATTTTTTTTTCTACCATTCTTAGTTTAAGAGAAAAAAGTTTTGCAGCTTTCTATTTGCATTTTTTTAGTTTTTTTGTATACATTGTTATCTTCAAAAATGAATAGCGCAAAAACTATTCATTACACAGAAAAGTTATACGACAGTTTTATTTATTTGGGTTTTTGAAATAAGCATAAAAATGTCAATATGGATAGATGAAAACTACATCGTGTGGAACATTTTTAATATGCAGAAAATAAGAAACGCCTTAATATGAAACTTTAAAAATATAAATAGCTAGTAACCAAATGCGCAAGGGTATTTAAAAAGTTTCGTAACGATCCTGAAGCTTCGCTAGTTTTGTTTTAGATTTTTTGAGATTTTGTGTTAATTTCAGTTGTACATTCCCTTAACTAATTAAACGATTTCTTTTTCCTCTATTCTAATTTATTGAACTACAGACAAGTACATCAAATTATCACTCATCAAAAGAAAGAAAAAGCATGAAGCTGTTGTACTTCAAGACATTAAGCATCTCCACATTTTTAAAAGTAAGTCTGTTTCTATTAGGAGATAGAATGTCTTTGTAGATGCTAAAACTTCTTTCAACATCCACAGAAACCAGTGTGGCAAACCTTGTATTCACTCGGAATGGCAACTCTACAGGTGTGGCGAATTCCTCAATGTCTGGATTCTTCTGAGGACTAGATTCAAGTTTGTCTTTGGAAAAGCCATCTAACTGCTCCCTCACGGAAGTAAAAATATCCCATTGTTTTCCCTTTTCTAGACCTTGTTCTTCCAATCGTTTAATAGCTGCAGGCAGGTACTTGTAACTATGGACACAATATAGTTCTGTCTGCAAGTATATATTTTCTCCGGTAACAGAAGTTGCTGTGCCTTGGAAATTGCACCTGCGTCGGATGTATCCAAAGAAAGCACAAACTGTTTAATTTTATCAAAATTCTCACACAACATAGCACCACACTCAATCCAAAATGCCCAGTGAGTAATGACCGGTAAATTTGGAAGGGGCAGGCCAGTGATTTCCCTGCAGTAAACAACACGGCTCGGAGCTTTCAATAGAATCTTCCTCAGGGCAGAGATGAATTGATTTGCGATGTCGTATTCGTTCCTTATGGATTCACAAACCCTGTGAAGGGCATGAGCCAATCATGTCACATGCTTCAAGTTAGGAAATAGAGGTTTCAATTGGTTAACAGCTGAAACCATGTATGGAACCTGGTCCGTAACCACAAGAAGTTTTTCAAACTCGATACCAGTAGGCCAGAGTGTTTGGCAGAAGTCCATAATCGATTGCATTACTGTACTGGCATTGGCTTTCTGCAGCTTGTACATTTTTAACAACATGGGTTTAACTTTCACCCCTGCTAAGGGAAAAACTAAAATGTTCAAAACATATCGTTCCATTGGGTCTATGGTTTCATTCTCAGTGATTCCCACATCGCAATCAGACGCTTTCTCCTTGATTCTTTCTATGGTTTCTTGGTAAACAGCCTCCATGTAGTGTTTTCTTAAAGCACTCTCACCGGGAATTCAAATCTTTGTGTATTTTTCAAGAAATCCCTTGAAGGCTGGATTGTTCACCTTATTGACTGGAATTCCTGTTTGTGTAAGAGCTTCACACAAATCAATGCTTGCTTAATTCCTTCAAATTTTGGCTTTTTGAAGAACTCTGTTGAAACGCATTTCGTAATAGAGGTTGCCGTGATTTGTTTGCTTGAAGAGTCTTGTTCATTTGATGCAGAGCTGGAAATGTGTTGTTTGATGCGATCTCACTGGTGTTTTTCATCTAACAAAATTCCTGAATCACAAATAGTACATTGTATAACAGTTCCATCAGTGTCTATGAAATCTTGTTTGAATTTCTCAGCCAGAACAATAAATCGAGCACTGGACACCTTTGACATGGTAAAATCTAGTACTAGTACACTCGTTTGGAGAGCTAACACTAGTTCACTTGCTAACACAATGCGACTGTCACACAACTCACGTTGCGCTCATTCGCTGTCCACATTCTCTTATAACACCGCGACAATTACCAAAATGTTCTCATTCATGCTGGAACTTCAGTCTCAGCGATTTCCAGTAGTTTCGAGCAGAACCCAGTCTTAATAATTCTCGGAACTGCGCGGGTGACGTTACTGCCGTCTCTGCGTGCCCAGCCTTCGCCTCCACGCAAACAGATGACGTCTCTCACAGTAACAAACTCACATTCACGAACAGTAGGTTACTGATTCTGGTGGGATAGAATCACTCGATGTCAATTGCATTATTGCGGGCTACTTTATAGCGGTAAAGCGAGAGAAAGAGGTGTTCGTCGAACACACAATTATTTTCCATTGTTGCGGGTGTGCTTTCAATTCCCGCGCGGCGTTTACTGAAATAGGTAGGCTTACTATTCGCACGTACACAGCAAGCTGAGGAGACGTTAATTGAAAGTTAAAGAATAAATTGGAATGAAACTTAAAAGAAAAAAGGGGTGGAAAGGGGATTATGGGCATGGTTGGCGAAAATGGGATAAAGGTGCCAAAAAGGGGTAAAGGTCCCAAAAATGGCAAAAAGGTGCGAAAAAACGCCTCTTTTCGCAACTAGAAACAAAATTTCACACTGTGATATCTTTCAGCACAGCTTTAACTTACACTAAGAAAAAAGGTGCGCACCTAAACATCCTAACCCCGCTTATTACATAGGACACCACAGTGGTGAACACCGATGATACATAAAATAAAATGACAATTGGGAAAGGAAATTTGTGAACGAAACGTTCCAGGCAGAAGTTTAGAGTACCTCCCCGGCATTTGCCATTTATGGGGACTTAGGTAAACCTGAATAAAGAAACAAAGAAAAAAAAAACTTCAATGAGGGAGCTCGGTCGTGGCGCAATTTGAACCGCTGACCTCCCGTTCACAAGTCCATATCTTAACGACCTTGGCCAGCATGTTGATAACTTTTCGTTTGGAATTGCGCTGTTCACAGGCATGCACAAAGAGTTTTTTTTTAAAAAAAAATTTGTTACAATCGCATAATTTTCTGTAGTCGATTTCTTTCATTTTTAATATCTTCTACAGGTTATTATTTAAAGCTTATTTTTCTTTTACCTTCATTGTTAATCAAGATAAACGTTTGTAGAAATAGTTTTATTTTACATTTCGTTGTAGGCACAGGGGTATACCGGAGCCAGAAGAGGTAGTGAAACCTTTGAAAAGCATGTCGCTATTTGCGAGCTTTGAAATTACATGCTCCATCGGGAGAGAGAGAGAGAGAGAGAGAGAGAGAGAGAGAGAGAGAGAAAATGCAAACTAAAACAAGCGAATGTCTCGGAAATGGCGAATGTGTATTTTAACAAGATCTACACATAGAAAACAAATCTGATGTGCTACACTCACATGACTTTCTCTACTCTTGTACAAACTATCTTTACAAACGCTTATTCTCCATATGCTTCATGTTAATCGAGATGTCAACCTTAATGGTAATTTTCTTGTAGATGCAAGGGGAATATGGTAGGTTTTAAGCGATAGTCAATTATTTTAACGCTGGTTGCTATGTGGCGCATTTCATCCTCTTTGCATGTTCAGGACATAAAAAAATCTGATGTGTTACACTCACATGACTTTCTCTACTCATGTACAAACTATTTTAACAAACGCCTATTCTCCATCTACTTCATGTTAATCGAGATAAACATTTGCAGACTCTATCAGTAGGGTAGGTAGGACAGACCTGGCACACTTTTGCGTTTATATGGGAAAGGATAGGGAAAACGATGGTATATGCGGTGGAAAATGCGTTTATATGGGGAAGATAGGGACTACGAGGATCGATGCTAGGCCAAGTCATGGGTTGAAGGACTGGGGATGTGTTTTATATGAGAGATACGGGGAATACGAGGAGAAGTGTTGGACTAGATAGGGGTTGAGATATGGAATATGCATTTATATGGGAAAGATAAGGAAACCGTGAACAGAGGCTAGGATAGACAGATGCTGAAGCAGGGGGGAATATGAACATATTTACAGGAGAGATAGGGGATACGTGGAGAGGTACTAGACTATTCAGGGTTTGAAGGGTAGAGTATGACTTTTTATATGAAGAGACGAGGAAAACGAGGGTATATGCTAGGTTGAGAGAACCTTCAAGGAGGAAAAAATGCGTTTATATGGGAGAGATAGGGAAAACGAGGAGAGTTCTGAGGTAGAGCAGGGACTGAAGGAGGGAGAGATATGCTTTATACGACAGAGATAGGGCATGCGAGGGGAGGTGCTAGTGCAGACAGAGGTTAAGGAGTATGGTATACGTTTATATGAGGAATATATGGAAAACGGGGGGCAGGCGGTATGATAGACAGAAGCTGGGCCACTTTTGCGTTTATATGGGAAAGGATAGGGAAAACGAGGGTAGATGCGACAGTTCAAGGAGGAAAATGCGTTTATAGGGTAGAGATAGGGGAAACGTGTTCAGATAATAGGCTAGACAGATGCTGAAGGACGGGAATATAGACTTATACGGGAGAGATGGGGAAATCCGAGGAGAGGTGCTAGACTAGACTGATGCTGAAGGAGGAGGGGATACGCTTTATACGGAAGAGATAGGGAATACGAGGGTCGATGCTAGGCTAGACAGGATTGAAGTAGGGAATGCGTCTTATATGAGAGAGCTAGGCAGGAAGGTTTGAATGACAGAGTATGCGTTTATATGGGAAAAGATAGGGAAAACGAAGGTAGGTGCTAGGTTTAGAGTCTTCAAGGAGGAAAATGTATTTATATGAGAGCGGTAGGGCATACGAGGAGAGGTGCTAGTCTAGACATGGTTTGAGGAGTAGAGTATACGTTTATATGGAACAAATATGGAAAACGGGAGAGATACAAGGATAGACAGAGGTTGAAGGAGGAGGAATGTAGGTTTATACGGCAATATAGAGAGTAATTCGATTATAAAACTTTTCTCATCCAACGTTACAACACTTATATACTTTTTCTAAACCTTACAAACTTTTTATATGTTAAACAGTAGCGCGCGAGACGGAGAGGGACAAACTGTATATCGGTTTACAGTGAAGTATACGTCCTAACCTATGCCCGCCTTGTATGTTCTGCATCTTCTCATTGTCTATTCATTCCTAACATAATCACGTAACAAGACGTAACCAACAAACGTAACCACGTAACAAGACGTAACATAACAGCATGACAAGACGTCACACTAAGTAACATAAGCACGTATCCTCATAACATCACGTGACATCACGTAACCAGAAACGTCACACGACGTAACAACACGTAGCAACTATGTAACCAAGTAACAAAACGTAAGAACAACACGTAACCAGCCCATTGCTAAGGTAATCTAAGCTAATCCATCCTTCATAACTTAGACAATAAGTACGAGAACCTAGCCTAGATTAACCCGACCAATCCAAACGTTCCTCTCATTATCTATTCTACTCAGTCATCGACTAACCTAATCCGACTAACCAAAGATAACCTCAATGTTTTATTCAGGTTTTATTATTCGAGAGTTTTAATTGAAAAGTTTACGTCAACATACCTTTATTTTAGTTTGTTGTAGGCGTCTCTCCCCTTTTTATCTAGGCTTGAGACTAGCACTAGGATTGCTCCTAATGGCAGGGTTACCACCTTCCCTTCCATCTTTTCTTTCTTCATCGGTCGTCAGCTAGCTGCATATACAGCACACGGATAACCTTCATTTTTTTTTAAGATTGTAGACTCACGAGAAAATCTTCATATTCGACTTACATTCTCTTATGCACTACTTGTAATGCTGTAATGTCCATAGGCGTATGTCGTTATACCGTCCTCAGCAATAATTCTTTTATCGTCGTATGGTGTCAATGTAATTTTATTCACTTGTACTGTGGCAAGAGCATGCTGTCGCGACAGGATCAGATTCATGGGCGTTCTGATAATTTCTCTGGTTTTAAGGCAGTCAGTATAACTCTCGAACGTGACGTACTGCTTAATAGCACTACGTTTTATGCCTTTAATCTTTTTTATCATTGAACCGTCGATATCTAGGGCATACATTTTAGGTCGTAACCCTACAAAGCGTTGAATGATTTTATCATTAGCCTCATCTTTAAATTTCCCTAGTACCTTCTTGTTTAGAGGTGAATAGCATATATGGCTTGTAGGATAATCAGCAGTATCTAGGTGCTCAAGAAAACGTAGCTTATCCTGGTACACATCTTCAGTTGTAACACGATGAATGAACGAATCAGTGTCCATATACATAAGCTTCAGGTTTTCAGCTCCATAATACGGTAGCAACACATCATAGTGATACCGGTACATTAATGTCTTGGAGATATCCAACACACTCATACCGATGTATATAGGCTTGTTGAACACGATCTGTCGGGAGGCCATATGTACAGCAGCTAGATTAGAAGCATATATAGTCCTGTCGATAAACGTTGGCTTTGCAATTAACTTTTCCAGAGTCTTCTCATTTGTCACCAGCCGTATATCCATACGATTACGCAGGTTCTCCATAGTTTTTCCGAACATAGCATTGTTGAACAATTTGTAGAGATCCTTCTCAAAATCATTTGCAGCTTGTTGTCGTAGTCTGTTGTTAAATTCCACATACGGTTTTAACCATCGAAACTGTTGGAATTGTAGCACACGATGGATTTTTGTCAACCGTAGTCCATGATCAAGAGCTTGCTTCAACGCCATGTAATGTAGTACATACTTATTTCGAGGTCCTAGATGAGGTATCAGTTTCTTTGTAGGAGAGTCCTTAGGCGTCATACACTCAGGCAGGAAAGGTAGATCGGAAAGGAAATTCTCGGTTCACTCCACAGAAAATGTATGAGGCATAAATTGTCTGTTTTAACGAGCTCTATTTTTTGTTGTATAGTAAAATTTTGCGTGTCTCTTACGATCTACCAGTTATGCAAAAATTCATTCATAATGAAGAATACTTTTGAAGACATTCCCAGAGAATTCACGATATACATTTCATTTGTCATCAAAGTATGTTAAACTTAAATTTTAATCAAAATCTTTAGAGCAATGTTTGAGAAAATAAAAAATATTAAAGGTTTTCCATATAAAGGGTAGTCTGGGGTGGTGGGATTTTCTTGAATAACTCGTGTTGCATCTTTGAGAGATAGTGAATCTAAATACCAAATTTGGTGTTTATCAGACTTTTTGTTTTTGAGTTATGCTGTTCACAGATACACAGACTTGCATGGACCTTTTTCTAAAAATGCTTTTTTTTTTGGATTTATGGGGCCTCAAAACGTATATTTCCACAAAATCTCGATATCGAATTTTTGGGTGGAATACAATACTTGTACTTACTATGCGTAGTAGAGAAAGTAAAAATGAAGAAGAAGAATATATTCTGATTGATCTTCGTCACGGTGTTAAAATGTTTACCTCCATGATGACCTTTCAGTCAGGGGAACATATGAAAATCACGTGGGAAAAGATCTGATGAATATGGAGGATACGAGAAATCTTCCCAGTTGTATCTTCTGAGCTCCGCCTGGGTCAAGATTCAACTTGGAAGTTTTCTCGTATGCTTCGTATTCACCGGAGCTTGCCCCAAGTGATTTTCACATGTGGCTCCAACTCAAAGGTAAGCACTTTTAACACCGATGATGAAGTCAAATCGGTGAACAGCTGGTTGCGAGCACAGGCTTGGATAAACTTGTGTCACGTCCCCAAAAATGCTTGGAAATACATGCTGACTATGCAGAAAAGTAACAGAAGGATTGTACAATATAATAAAAGTTAATTCAACATGATCAGTTGTGTTTAATGTTTTTTATAAAATAGGAAAACTTACTTATCGGACGCCCCTCGTATAAACTCTTGGGTAAAGCCTCTTTCCTTCGTTCCCCGGAGACCTCTTAACAGGTGGATGGACTGCAAGCAGTCAGCGATTCCCTAAGATGCCCAGTGGTTTTCCTTCGTGCCTTACATCTAAGGAAACTAATTTTTCAGTTGAAGTTTGCCGTTTAGGGACCATTAAGCGTTATTAATGCAGTTGGTTTCTCCCAACAAAGCTGCAGTTAATACTGATTACTAGTCTGTGCTTTATTAGCGTGTTTTACGCCGCTATGCAGCGCATCTGAAGCCGATGTCCGCTGAACCCCTTCTGAGTGAACGTACCAATTTTCACTTATTTTCACCCTGTTGAAAATCAATGAAAGCCATTAGAGGGCAAGAATTAGCAATGTTTCGGTGTGATTACCAGTTAGGCCCTGTGTGGAGGCACGCCCGGCCAGTCTTTATGGGCCTATTAACATAGATCCTCCTCGCCGTGGCCCACCCAAGTCGCCATATCTTTACCTCAAGGCTCTCTTGCTTGGCCGGCTTCGTAATAGCTTTCACCACCAGCAATTAGATAATAAATTTTACAGACACCTTTACCATTTCTTCTGTCTATTCCCTGCCCGCCTACCTTCTGCTTGGCATGTTGCTCCCATACCCTTGCTTGAGAGCCTGCTGTGTTGCTGGTCAACAAGTTCTGGCTTGCACAATAAGGTTCCAAGTTCCGTTTTGGGTCGCGCATACAGCAACAGAATTTTAAAAATCTGATTTGCTGTATTCACATGACTTTCTATAGCCACTATCATTTATTTGTTTATAATTTCTACATAATACAAATAAAGTATTTTTAAAGGCTTACAACAGAGCTGATAAATTCAAAGAACTGTTTCCTGAGCTTTCACTCCTTCCTCAACCAATTTTAACGAGGTGGGAAAGCTGAATTGATGCTGTAGGCTACTACACGGAGAATTTTGATCCTGGGAAACAAGCTATTCTTAAGAAAGCCAATTTTCCTATCCACATGTTAATCGAGATAAAGATTTGCAATAATACTTTCATTACACAAATCGATAGTTAGATGTTTACATGCGAGTCACTAGATATTGGCCTTAAAATTTCATTCTGTTTCCAATGGCAGCGAGAAACATATGAACAGCAATGGCATTTTAAAAGGTGGCAAAGTATTGAAGCACTCAAACCAAAAATTACGGATGTATTGGAAATGGCTGCTATCGCAAAAAATGTTAACTGAAATAAATTGTGTTTTAGAGAATTCTCAATAAATTATTTTTCCATCACTTAAGATTTGCCAGTTATATAAAAGATACAAAATTGAATTTTATTTATCATATAAATATATTAAATATATTTATGTTAATCAAAAGCGTTAGCCATTCTTTGAGAAAATAAAACATTTCGAGATGTTATATACATAAAGTGTAGTTTGGGTGGAGGGATTTTCTTGAGACTTCCTATAGCTGAATATAATACCAACATAATATAATTTAATATTTCAATCATTAACTATGGATCTTATAACTACTTATAATATGTAACTAATTAAAATTAATATAAATATTCTTATAAGTATTAATTGTTCATTAAATTCATATGAAAATTTAATGAAACCTAGTATTGCAATTATAACTCTAAAAGCTGCTATAATAGGTCAAGGACTGACATTTTGGTTTAAAGTTATGCATTACCCACACATACTTTTTTCTAAAACCTTTTTTATTTATACAGGAAGTCTCTAAACGTGTATTTCCTGCGAAATCTCTACCTCGAATTTTTGTGTGGAATACAGTACTTCCTCTTAGCTATTATACGTAGGTATGTGGCACAGAAAGTAAATTTTAATGTTATACACTTGCATAACCTTTCCATCCACACTTGTCAGTTATAAAAAATTAATTTAATACCTAATAGGTTATTCGTAGGTAATTCAGGATATAGTTTAATTTACCATGCAAATATCCTAAACGTATGGAAATTCAAACAAAATCGTTAGCCATTTTTGAGAAAATTGAAAAATGACGGAATATTTTACAACTAGATGGGTAGTTTTGTGGTTAGGAGATTTTGTTTAAGGTTTTCATATCGCATCCTTGGAAGATGCTGAACAAATACCAGGTTCGATTTTCATGTGACGTTTCGTTTTTGAGTTTTGCTGTTCTCTCTCTTTTTCTAAAAATACTTCTCTTTTCTATTCAGGGTACCTCAAAACTTGTAGTTTCTGTGAAATCTCGATATCTATGTTTTAGATGGATTCCAATGCTTCCTCTATTTACCACTATAGGTACGTGGTAGAATAACGACCTGGAATTAGAAAAAAAAAATCTGATGTGTTAGACTCGCATGACTTTCCCTACTTTGTACAAACTTTATTTACAAACGTTTATTCTCCATATGCTTCATGTTAATCGAGATATCGAGATGTCAATCTTATTGGTAATTTTCTTGTAGATGCAAGGGGAATATGGTAGGTTTTAAGCGATAGTCAAATCTTTTAACAGCTGGTTGCTATGTGGCGCATTCCATTCTCTTTGTGTGTTCAGGACATAAAAAAATGAATAACGAATTCCCATTTGTGAAAAAGTATTGGGAAATTTAAGGGAATAACAAGCAACATCTCGAAAATAGTTCTCAACAAAAAAAATGTATGACATAAATTGTGTATTTTAAGGCGATCTACATTTTTTGTGCAGTAAAATTTTATATATGTCTTATGGTTTACCAGTTATGCAAAAGTCGTTCACAATGAAGAATAATTTTGGAGACATTCCCAGAAAATTCGAGATATAAACTTCATTTGTCATGAAAATATCTTAAACATATGATATTTTAATCAAAATTGTTAGTCATTCTTGAGAGAATTAAAATTTTCGAAAAATGTTCCATGTAAAGGGTAATCTGGGGTGGGGGGATTTTCTTGAAAATCTTCGTGTCGCATCTCTGGAAGATAGTGAACCTAAATGCCAAGTGTGGTGTTTATCCGATTGTTCGTTTCTGAGTTATGCTGTTGACAGGCACACACACGGACATGTTTCCAAAATTGCTTTTTTTGGATTCAGAGGATCTCAAAACATATATTTCCGGTGAAATCTCGGTATCGAATGTTTGGGTGGAATACAATACTTCCCCTACTTACTATACGTAGTAGAGAAAGTAAACAAACGCAGATCAGGTGTTCTGTAGAAGGGCCAGGAATTCTTTGAATGAACACTAAGAGTCGAAGTTTATTAGACGGTCCATCAGTGACAGCACAAATTATTTGTTCTGTTACAAATATATTCAGAGAAACTGAGCCAAAGTACGCATCAACATAGCTTTCTGTCCAAGACCATGTTCTTCTTTGCAAACGCCGCCTTTTCCCGTCTTCCCGCCTTCCTGCTTTCCTCCTCGTCTCTGCATACGTTCTTCTTGTATTTTCACTCATCTAGTATCTCGTTTTTATCATTAAACATGATAGTTAGCGAACAGTTTTCTCGTTCATTGCTCCTAACTTTTTTACCCCCTTCGTCCACTATCTGTACATTTCAACGTTTCATTATCATGCATATCCACATTTAAAATACTAGCAATCGTTTTCCCTCACTTCACCGCAACATTGGAGTTTCCGTCCTATATCGTGTCAAACAGCACAAAAATATGTATTTTTTCAAGTTTCACAGAGGAAGTTCTTTATCTGTAGCATATATACCTATGGAAGATAGAGAAAGTATTGTATTCCACCCAAAGCTTCGATATTATCGAGATTTCAGCAAAAATACATGTTTGTGGTTTCGTGAAAGTCCCTAAAAACAGTTTTAGAAAAAGGACCATGTGTGTGTCTGTGAACAGCATAACTCAAAGTGTCTGATAAATATCAAATTGGATTTAGGTTCAGCATCTTCCAAGAATACAACATGAAGATTCTAAAAGATTCGCTCAGCACAAATGCACACACTATATGGACCTTTTTTTATTATTTTTGTTCAACAACCACTCTTGACTATTTTTATTAAAATACACATGTTTTAAATTACACTCGGAAACTGCACAATGAAGTAATGAATGCAAATTACTTCAACTTCATTAGGTTTTTTTACCTCGTAACATGTTTCAGGAGCTGTTGCTCCCATTATCAGTAAATTACTACCATCATGAGTCTTATCCAGCTGATGGTGAGAGTTGCTGAAACAGGACTAATGAAGTTGCAGTAATTGCAATGATATTACCATATGCTTATTTGCGTGAGTAACATTTTATGTAAATAACCTGTGAAATCCCGTTCATTCCAAATTAAGTTTGTACAAGTTTGTATAACTGATAAACCACAAGAGCTGGACAAACATTTTTACACGAAGAATGTAGAATTTA
This sequence comes from Deroplatys truncata, assembly GCA_030765065.1. Lineage (NCBI taxonomy): Eukaryota > Metazoa > Arthropoda > Insecta > Mantodea > Mantidae > Deroplatys > Deroplatys truncata. The sequence continues at coordinate 84,503,618 of CM060982.1, read as the reverse complement.
TCGACATACATGTTGTCAAATAATTTCTGTAGCATTAGCTGTTTTCGAAATGTTCCTCGTTATAATAGGTTTTCTCAAGTGAACTGTCACATGGCATCTGTAAAGTATATTAAAGCGATTCTTCTTACAGTTGTTTTGTTTTCCGTGTTGTGCATGCAACCAAGTTCATAATGTTTAGTTTAGGAATATTTCTAGTATATACTGTAATGAGGTAGGAACATTTATTTTTGAATGAATTATTAGAGATTAGAAGTTGTAATGGATAAAGAAAGTCATGCGAGGGTAACACGTCGTATTCTTTCTACCTAAGAAGTCCTTATATGATCAGCAATATTGAGTTATTTCAAGTTTTAAGATTATTCTAATCCTAGGTTTTATAAAAGATTCGAGTAAATTTAAATAATGCACCCAACAAATGGAATTTATTCCTTTCACTCATTCACTTATCCAATCGTGTTTAAGAATGTTTTGATATAATCGAATCAGAGACACGTTTCACTGAACATTGATTGAAGTTACTTTACCACTTTCCACAAAAATAATAAACTATTCTCCTTGTTCTTTAAACTTTAATTGAACAGAAAAATTTTTTGCGTAACTTCTGTCTCAATATAAATATTTACTTATTCTGATGTGAATTAAGTAGATTCTTTATGGTATGGTTTGATCGTAAACAAAAGCTTTTATTACAAAACGTATTTTAGTACCGTATTTATAATTACTATTTGTTTAATTTATTAATTTTTACTTATAGAATACTTGTAATAAATACACCTCAAGGCTTCAAGGTTTCCTAGATAAATTCGCTCTTTTTCTATATACAAAACACTTGCATAACATTTAAGCATTAGGGAAAATATTGGAATTTATATAAGATTGCCTCTATAAAAGGAAATCATTGACATTAAAGGGGACTGTTTGCTGATAAAGGACATATTCGTCAAAATTTACATGTTTTAACGTCAAAAAATACCTTGAAGTCTGAGAAAATTCTGAAGTTTCATGGCGGTTACATAATTAAAATACTCATTACAAATTCTACGCTTACCATCACAAGCTTAAACTTTCATTTTGATTTTCTAGGTAATATCTACGTGTGTTTTTGGCTCCATTTACTAAACTGAGTGGGTTTAAATTTTGTTTCCTGCTAGTGTCTTTCAATAGACTGAAGCAAGTGACAATCTGAAATTTGGTCTCAGGAATCCTATGCATTCGGGAAACACGCATAGTATTTATCTGAGCATCTGAAGGTGAAATTGGCACAGAAAAAGAATCTAAGCAGTTAGGATATTTTATTCTGAATACAATATATACATGACTGACAGGATTAAGAAACAAATGGGTTATTGATGTATTTACGTACATATGCAATCGTACTATTAATTTAAGATTTGACGTAACTCTTTTTGCAACAACTCTGGCCAGATTCATGCTTGGACAGAAGTAGAAATGATGGTCGTTAGCCACAAAACTGAATATATGGAGTTGTATTACAGGATGGATCCATAGAAAAATGACACATGTTGTGCTTCTTAACTTTCTGGTTTGTTTTATCACAGTCTCAAAACCCATACAGCTATTCCGACTACTGAAAAATTAAATATTTTGGTTTGCACTAGTCTGGTACCTATGATGGGCTGAAACTTTAAAGGTCAGTTGTTGCAAGGTAAATTTGTGTACACTTTACAGAACTAGAAACGATATCATTTCACAGAGATCAAAATATGAGACACATCTACAACGTTCAATGGACCTGGGTATTTTTTTTTATAAAGAACTTATACAATACGATTTTATTTGCATTGTCACGTTAGCCTAGGAACCCCATTTATTTGAAAATATTTAGCTTTATAATAGTTATATATAGGGTTATTCAAAAAGAATAAGTTTTAATTTATGCGTTCTAAATGAGCACCATTTGTTATGCGAGGACGACCAGAGCTTTTTCGTTTGCATAGTAACCATCTTCTACGAATTTATTGTATCAATTGTAAATGTGACGAGGCGGCTCGTTGAGGAACTTGCAACAAAATGCATGCTGCAATGAAACAATGGATTCACTCCTTGCATTATGCAGCACACAAAACTTTTCCTGTGGCGTCGCCATTTTCTCGTAAACAAACACAGCGCCTCTGTAGGCAGAATGGAACTAATAGGTGGGGCTTAAAACTTTGAACTTTACTCTATTCAATTATGAGTCGTATGTGTCGCTATCTATTGTCGTTCATTAGAAATAAATATGCAAATTCTGTTCCTTCTTTTTGAATAACCCTGTATTTAACAAGGGTATACTCGTATATTAACTATTATGTTCGAGACGACGGAGTTTGTGGCTCGCATTCGGGAGGTCTCGGGATCGATCGACCGTCCTTGGTTTCTTTCCGAGTTTTCCCGGGTCGTCAGGCGACTACTGGAGTAGTTTCTTTCATCCCCCCCGAACTACCTCTCTCTCCATTTAGTTCCATTAATGATTTCATTCATTCTTCACCTCGTTTGGTCTGTTTCAAGGTTGGAAGTGTCGGCGATGCTGTTTCGGTGTGGCGTGGTAGGGAAAAGGGATGCTCTCTGTAAAATTTCTCCGTCCCTCTGCCCTCGACTAGTTGCCGGAGTATAAGGACCGCTCCCGGCTGGAGCGTTGGACCCCATGTGGCGCGGAGAACCGGACTGCCTGCTCGTCCTCTGCCGGGGTGCTTATATCCGGAAACTATTGGAACCCTGTCATTGCTATGCCGTCACTCTTCGTTCCGGCCGTCCGGTGTCTTATTTCACATCAACCCTTCCTTCCGGAGGCGCCCACAATATCCGAATTCACTCGATCGGTGCCAAATCCCCTCCACTTCACAAACCAACGCAATCTGTCTTATTTCGGGGGTTTAACTAACATATTTTCTTCTAACTCGCTGTGGATCAAGTATTCCATGCTGAAGAACATGCTGGTGGTTGACAAAAATGTGAGCATTGGCAACTATGTATTGCGTGAGGGTGTTGAAGCGATTAGATGTTTAATTGTTGTATCATTATATTTTCGCAAAATTATATATAAATTGACTATTTCTATTATATTGAGTGGCCACGGGATCTGACGTGTTGAGGGTATAGAGTTGTATGAAGTCACTCTGCGATAACCTAGCTGCCGCAACTACGGTTTTTACACTTCAGTTTGGATTTTTGGCATGAAGTCTATTGGCCTTATGCGAAGAAATGTGTAGTTATAATTTATACCGCAGAACAATGTATGTTTATTGTGTTAAGGTTTGCTCGTTTTGTAGCGTGTATGTGTGTGCATTGTCGCGTCGGACACATTATTGCTTTGTAGCATGACATTGTTGTGTATAATTATTTGGATTGGGAGTTTGAATTCCATCCAGCGCGGCATTTCTCCTCCACCTCCTAGTCGGTAGCGTGGGTCAGTCTTGTGTGTGTCTTCAGGACGGGTGGATGTGTATGTGTGAGTGTGGAGCATCTCCCTCAAAGTTTGTCCTGTAATCTGTTGTGAACGATGTAGTGGCACCATGTCAATTATTTAATAAATCACAACTAATGTGTTAAATGTGAATTTAAGCGAATATAATTTATGAATACCCCACGCCTGCTTTAATTTGTGCAGCTAAGTTCCTGGTTCTCTCATTGCCATTGCAGCTACGCTCCCCAATTTTTATGCCGGGGTAACTAAATTTAAAATCTAGCTGCAAAAGCTTTTGGCCTCACCCCGGTTTATAACAGAATAGTCACCTAGAAAAAAAACCCCACTGAAATACCCTCTTGTGATAAAGTTATTCTTTCGGGATGGGTAAGTAAAGGAGTTAAGTCGCTTTAAAATGAAAGCCTCAAGCAATTTGTACGAAGACGCAGTGTTTAATTCCAAACATGTGTTCTAATGCAGGCCTGACTCGATTACAGAAATTATTACAATTGAAGCTTGGCTGGAGGGCGTTACGTAACCCCTGGTGATTAGTCAAAAGACTTGCCCTCTAGGGATCTGGTGTTACCTTTTATAGCAAGGATTCCTATCACGAGTACAGAAACCTTTGGTATTGTGCAAGGTGCAATTTGCAAATTGGTCCCACCACTTAGCTTTTGGTTCACAAATAAAATAACATAAAAGTCAATTGCTTCCTGGTCATAAGGGAAACCAAGATTAGATAGCTTGGCTTGATTCAAAGATATTTCTCACGACTAATGACCGTGTGGTCCAGCCACTCTATTTAGCATACTGTATACTCAGTCCATACACTTATTACACTGGTATCGCCTTTCCAATAAATCCACAATGTAAACAGACTTGGTCTGTGTTAGGCAAAAAGAAACAGACGGTTCTAACCGAGGGAAAATAGGGACTGTCGTGGACATAAATACAGCGACAGAATAACTGCCTCGTACTCCAGATCTAAAACCATGTGATTATTATCTGTGGGGAAAGCTTAAATATGAAGTTTATGACACCGTACGCTCGACGAATTAGAAATCTATATTAAAGTAGTATATTTTGTTGTAAGTTATTTTTATTATTAGCCCAATTTTTAAAAATAATATTAACTTTGTAATTAAACCGTTTCTTTAAGTATTAAATATTTATGTTTGCATCGGCTGCGTCAGTATTATTGCTAGAGACATGGAAGTATTGGCAGGGCGTGATGCGACAAGACTGAAGGCTTACACAGATTTTAAGTTTAAATTCACTCCTTTTTATTAATCCTTGACACAAATTAAATAGCACATTACTGATATCGAGAGCTATGAGATTCTTTTATTTAATACTTGCACTTTTTAACAAGTATACCATTTTTCGTCTCGAACGAATACGTAATTAATTTCTCGAGGACACATCTCGCATCCAGTTACAAACACTATCCGCTGGCAACTGACTAGATTTCAACCGTCTAAACTTATAAATTTCTGTATTTCAAGTCTCTGATTGGCTAATCCTACTCCAATAGAATACCTGCATTTAACTAAAGCTTTTTCTGGTTGTTGATTGTCTATTTTTATAAACTATCACTAAAATTACATGAATTCTTCCAAGAATCACAAATAACATTTAAACTCTCAAACTCATTATTGTCTCAAGGTTACCTCATTGTTAGCAACGTTTAACTTATTATTCTCGCAGCTCCTACATTATTAAATTACGTAATATATTCACATAACATTATTACACATGGATACAACAATATAAGCATATGCAATGACTGTTACATACATTTTACAAATTATTACATACACATATTGCTTCAAGGCGGGCTGTTATTGAATTTACATATTATATAATTAGACTGAAAAATATTTAAGTGTTAAAAATACTGCCTCAATATCCAGCGTGCATTTTCCAATACTTCTGCTACCCCGTGTTGAATAACATGTTTAAAAGCTGTCAGGCTTGTATAGATGCAGAGGGGCATCATTTCGATCATCTTTTATAACGAAAGGTAAGCGTAACATACAGTGTTTACCATTGTTAGCAATATCTAGGGTAATAATGATGGGCCGATCCGCTTCTACTGCACGAACGGATTTGCATATCAAAGTGTGGGAGCGACGGGCTGCCAGTCGCGTCATTCAAAAGAAACCTGATACCACCTAATGTTATTTCGATCATTAACGGAAGAAGACGTTGAGTTTGTCAATAATGATTGTACACTGCTACAAAATTATTTCTAATATTGTGGTTTTATCACTTCCCCAGATTTTGTTTTCTGAACAATTCCAGGTGATCGAATGGTATGCGCTGCATTGTTCTACTTGTATTTTCAATAACTATATTCTGAAATAAAATTATAAAATTAGAAATTCTATTCGTGACATTAAATCCCATTATAGCTTTGGTTTTTTCAATATAAATTTATTCACGACCTCGTCACGGTGAATATGGCGAGCAGGTGTCAGTTGATGTGACTCTCTTGCGTTAATAATTTGCGAGTAGTACTAAGTTATCACTACTCCTTTTAGTTTAAGAACTTGACGTTTTATTTGGCAATTGCTTATACATATAACAAACGATGTAGCAGATTTTGATGTCAAGGTGAATACAGAGTTCCGGAAAGTAGGCTCATTAGTTCTTTTAATAACTTGTTGTACACAAGGTGCCGCGTCCTTCAGCAAGCTACTGACTTGCCATGCGATTGGCTAGTTACGGACAATTTCCTATCACACGTAGAGGTCATAGGCAAATTTATTGTCGACTAATTGGCTGGTCAGCAGATGCACTGCATCACAAATGGCCAAAGGCTGCACATTCGGATAAGGCAAGGACAAAACGAAACACGTCCTTGCCTCTCCCATTTGATAGGTAAATGCTCGACTTTTCTTAAACTTAACACTCCTTAATTCATGTCGAATCGCAAATTGAACTTCCAAACTGAACGTTCTACTACATATAAGTTTTTGGGGCTAGTGGGAGATGATTATAAATACATAATCTATGTTAAATTTAAATTAATACATTGTAAAATCCTTGCAGCAAATCACACAACACAAGCTGATGTTTCATTCTGAATATTTCCTTGAATAGTTTATTACTGACTTTTAACTTTCCCCTCCACCTACCAATAGGAGGGAGAGGAAGTGTTCAACTCGTGCAAAAATTCTGTATCGAAATTTAACCTGATATACATATTTTGAGGTACCCAACGCTAAAACTGAAGCAAAATCTGATGTGTTACACTCACATGACTTTCTCTACTCTTGTACAAACTATTTTTACAAACGCTTATTCTCCATCTACTTCATGTTAATCGAGATAAACATTTTCAGACTCTGTCTTATTGCTAATTTTCTTGTAGATGTAAGGGGAATATATATTTAAAAGGGCAATATAGAAATACAGTAGCCTTTAGGCATAGAAATTGCTCTTAATAGCTGGTTGCTAGGTGCAGCACCATTCTCGTTTTGCCACAGAATAATACTCTCTGCATATCCAAGACAAAAAACGAATAACGAATTCCCATTTGAGAAAAAGTATAAGGATTGACAAATTTAAGGGAATAACAAGCAATATCTCGAAAATGGTTCACTCAACAAAAACAATGTATGGGACATAAATTGTGTATTTTAACGCGATCTACATTTTTTGTATAGTAAAATTTTGTCTATCTCTTATGGTTTACCAGTTATGCAAAAGTCGTTCACAATGAAGAATACTTTTGGAGACATTCCCAGAAAATTCAAGATATACATTTCATTTGTCATGAAATTATCTTAAACACATGATATTTTAATCAAAATCGTTAGAGCCATTTTTGAGAAAATTAAAATTTTCAAAAAATATTCCATTTAAAGGGTAATCTGGGGAGGGGGGATTTTCTTGAAAACCTTTGTGTCGCATCTCTGGAAGATACTGAACCTAAGTACAAGTTTGGTGTTTACCCGACTGTTCGTTTCTGAATTATGCTGTTCACAGATGCACACACACACACACGGACATGTTTCCAAAAATGCTTTTCTTGAATTCAGGGGGCCTCAAAACATATATTTCCGGTGAAATCTCGGTATCGAATTTTTGGGTGGAATACAATACTTCCCCTACATACCATACGTAGTAGAGAAAGTAAAATTTAGGAAAAGATCTGAGTATCTGAACAGCGTGGCTCAAAAACGATAACTCAGTTGGATACCTAACTTACATTTAAATTCAGCCTCTTCCAAGGATGCGAAAGAGTTTCAAACAAATCCCTGTAACCCAAACTACTCTTTACATAGAATTTATTAAAAATGGTTAAAGGTTTTACTGAAATACTACAATTTATCTTATATTTCCTGAGAATAGCCGTGAAATCATTTAAATTCTGAATGAATTCTGAAACTGTGATAGATAGTAAAAAAAAATTACTACACGAAATATGTAGACATCGTTGAAACATACATTTTTGTAAAATAATTATTTTTCTTATAGATATTAACCATTTCCGACATATTCCTTATTAATTTCCATTTTCCAATACTTAATGCATTGTTTAAAATGCTAAGTCGTCATTCTTATATTTCGTGTCATACAGAGTGTGGACTTTCAAGACTAATAAATAGTGACCGGACTTTTAAATGTTTGCTATTACTTCAGCCTCCTGTATTCTCCTTGTGCCCACAACGAAATTGGAATGAAACGTTTCTGTAACCTTTTATCTCGATTAAGATGAACTAGATAGAAAAATTATAAATAATAATTGAAAAATAATTTGCAGAAGAGCTAAAAACGCAATACAGGGTAGAGAAATTCGTAGGAATGTACAAATCAGATTTTTAGAGAAAAGGTGTGTGTGTGTGTGTGTGTGTGTGTGAGAGAGAGAAAATTGATTTATATTTATGGAAGCTCTTTAACTACTATGGTTCTTAGCGTCCCATTCTATATTGGGCGTGAAAGACCAATAATTTTGCTCAAAGGCCTATTTATTAGGCTTGAGGTTCTTTTACGTGCCGTAAATCTACGACACGGGACCACCGGTTTTACTTCCCTTCCGAAGGAGGCCATGCTAAGGATTTTTACGCTCGAAAAAATCCATCGCCCTCCGCCGGGTTTGAACCCGCGACCTTGGGAACTAGGCTAGCATGGTACCACTAGTCCACGGAGGACGACATATTACCTTACGATACATACTGTTTCCTCCTTACACACTGAGGAAATGGTGCTATCTCCTATACACCGCTTAATTATGACAGTATAGTGCGTTATAGGGCTGCTACTTGATTTACAAAGAATCGAGAAAACTGAAAATACGACACGAAGTGCAGTTTCTTAGGTCTGCTGTACACAACATATTTAGATTTACAGTGATAGTTATGTTAATTGTAATGCTATCAGTTGATAATTAATAACTGGTTAAATCTTCAAAATAGCTGACCGGTGCCAACCTTAAAAGAGGTGCATAAAATGTCTGATCCATGGCCAACTTTATTCAAATAAACGCCCGATCTTTTAAAAGAGCCATGAAACTGTATTGCCATTGATTATTTCGTCTGATATTAGGAAAACATTAAGCATATCGGCGGAAAAAGAAACCTTTTGAGTCGGAAATTTAACAGGTGTGACAAATATGACACGCTTCTTTGGTTTCTAATGAATCCAAATCGTGAAACGAGAAAGCTATGTTGTATTAAAAAAAAATCTATGTGTTGCACTCGCATGAATTTCTCTACTTTTATACAAACTATTTTTACAAACGCTTATTCTCAATCTACTTCATATTAATCGAAATAAACATTTGCAGAAACTATCTGATTGTGAATTTCTTCTAGATGCAAGGGGAATTGCTAGGCTTTAAGCAATAGTCAAATATTTTAAGAGCTGGTTGCTATGTGGAGAATTCCATTCTCTTTGCATGTCCAGGACATAAAAAATGAATAAATTCCCATTTGAGAAAAATTATAACTAATGGGAAATTCAAACAAATAACAAGGAACATCTCAGAAATGGGTCACTCGACAAAAAATGTATGAGACATAAATGGTGTGTTTTAACGAGTTCTACATTTTATGTGTAGTAAAATTTTGCCTGTTTACGGTTTACCAGTTACGCGAAAGTCACTCGTAATGAAGAGGACTTTTGGGGACATTCCGAGAAAATTCAAGATATACATTTAATTTTCTATACAAATATCTTGAACACATGATATTTTAATCAAAATAATTAGAGCTATGTTTGAAGAAAATAAAAATTTTCAAAAAGAATATCCATGTAAAGGGCAGTCTGAGGCAGGGGGATTTTCTTGAAAATCTTTGCGTCGCATCCTTGGAAGATGCTAAACTCAAATACCAAGTTTGGTATTTATTCAACTTTTCGTTTTTGAGTTTTGCTGTTCACAGACACACAGGCATTCACACGGACGTTTCCAAATATGCCTTATTTGGATTCAGAGCATCTCAAAACATGTGTTTTTGGTGGAATCTCGGCATGGAATTTTTGGGTGGAATTCAGTACTTTCCCTACTTGCTATACTATTAGAGAAAGTAGAAATTGTTAGATGAAAAGGGCGAGATGCTGGTCATTCGGTCAATTTTGCTTGGTATGTTATTTGAAAATCAACATACGTAAATTAAATGCACATTAAGGAATAAAACCACAAGTAAAAGGACATGTAAGAATAAAATGGTAAAAATGTAGTTGATATATTGCTATATTCCATATCTATAATATAAAAAATGTTAAAGCTCATGGCTGTGATATGAACAGCACCTATTGACTACAAAAGCAGCAATAGAGTGGTATAGGTTAGCTAAAACGACTGCAGGAAAACCAACTTCTCAGTTTGGTCATGATTCATGAAAGGACACAATCGCCCAAGTAGTATATTGCGATGTGAGTGTGGGAAGAGCCCTATTACAGAATAGAAGAGTAGTTTAAAAAGACTAGATGAAGTTGGGTCTTTTTAATTTCCGAGGTTATGTTATGCATTTCACACACAAGTATTGCGCACTGTTTTTCGCACGATCGTGTACTTCATTATTATGAATGTATTATTAACCTCCTGTCAACTTATACACTATGTGATCAAAAGTATCCGGACATCCCCACAAACATAGTTTTTCATCTTAGGTGCTTTGTGCTGCCACCTACTGCATGATACTCATTATCCGCGACCTCAGTAGTCATTAGGCATCGTGAAACAGCAGAATGGGACGCTCCGTGGAACTCATGGATTTCGAACGTGGTCAGGTGATTGGGTGTCTGTACGCGAGATTTCCACACTCCTAAACATCCCTAGGTCCACTGTTTCTGATGTGACAGCGAAGAGGAAACGTGAAGGGACATGTCCAGCACAAAAGCGCACAGGCCGACCTCGTCTGTTGACTGACAGAGACCGCCGACATTTGAGGAGGGTCGTAAAGAGTAATAGGCAGACATCTATCCAGACCATCGCACAGGAATTCCAAACTGCATCAGGATCCACTCCAGTTAGGCATGAGGTGAGAAACCTTGGATTCCATGGTCGAGCGGCTGCTCATAAGCCACACATCACGCAGGAAAATGCCAAACGACGCCTCTCTTGGTGTAAGGGGCGTCAACATTACACGATTGAACAGTGGCAAAACGTTGCGTGGAGTGACGAATCACAGTACACAATATGGCGATCCGATGGCAGGGTGTGGGTATCGCGAATGCCCGGTGAACGTCATCTGCCAGCGTGTGTAGTGCCAACAGTGAAATTCAGAGGTGGTGGTGTTATGATGTGGTCGTGTTTTTCGTGGAGGGAGCTTGTACCCCTTGTTGTTTTGCAAGGCACGATCACAGCGCAGACCTACATTGATATTTTAAGCACCTTCTTGTTTCCCACTGTTGAGAAGCAATTCGGGGATGGCGATTGCATCTTTCAACACGATCGAGCATCTGTTCATACTGCACGTGCTCTGGCAAAGTGGTTACACGACAATAACATCCCTGTACTGGACTGGCCTGCAGAGTCCTGACTTGAATCCTATACAACTACCTTTGGGATGTTTTGGAACGCCGACTTCGTGCCAGGCCTCACCGACCTACATCGATACCTCTCCTCAGTTCCGCATTCCGTGAAGAATGAGCTGCCATTTCCCCAAGAAACCTTCCAGCACCTGATTGAAAGTATGCCTGCGAGAGTGAACGCTCATTTACCAGCCAGGTGTCGGATTCGTTTGATCACGTAGTGTATTTCCAGTAACGCAATGCTGCCAGTTCAACGGCTATAACTAATACAATGGCTCACTAACTTACTAGAATTTAGGAGGCTTCCAGTCAATTCGTTTATGTATGTCTTTACCCAAACCGGGTTGTTTGAAAATAATAAATTGAACCGTAATATAGATACGTTATTTCAAGAAGAATATGAAATCGGAGACGTGGATTATGAAGAAACAGATATAGTGAAGTAGAATTTATTAGCTCCACGTATGGACACCAATTTGAAGAAGGTGTTTTGTTGTATTGTTATTTGCAACACGCATGGAATCCAATTTGAAGTAGTTTGTATGTAAGTTGTATTATATTTCAACTATTGGGGAGCCGAACTTGTAGTAGTTGCAACCGCACGTATAGTAAACTGTTTCCGGTAGCCTTCACCCCAAAAGTACTTTCAGGTGGCCTTTGCACCAAGTTTAAAAAATATTAACTTTGTAATTTGACTGTTTCTTTAAATATTATATATTTGTTTTCCTCGGTTGCGTCAGTATTTATTTTAGAGGCACGTTTCTCTTAGCAGGGTTGTGGTGCAACGAGAATGTAGCTTACAAAGATTATTAGTTTACTTCAGTCCTTTTATTAATGCTTGACACGATTTAAATAACACTTCACTGATATATATATATATATATATATATATATATATATATATATAGAGAGAGAGAGAGAGAGAGAGAGAGAGCTGGGAAATGTTTTTATTAAATACTTGCACTTTTTAGTACGTAAACTATTTTCGTCTCGCACGAAAACGTATAAAATTTCTCGAGGACGCATCACGCATACGGTTACAATCACTGTCTGCAGGAAACTGAATTCTAAATTTGTAAAATTTTCTCCTTTTCAGTTTCTGATTGGCTAATCCTACTCCAATACTACATCTTCATTTAACTAAATTTTTTTTCTGATTGTTGATTGACTATTTTATAAACTGTCACTAATTACATTATTGCTTCCAAGAATCACAAGTAGTATTGTTAAACTCTCAAACTCATTATTGCCTGAAGGTTACCTCATTGTTACCTCATTGTTAGCAACGGTTAACGTATTATTCTCACAGCTCCTACATTATTAAATTACGTAATACATTCACATAATATTAAACATGGATACAATAATATAAACATTTACAATTACTGTAATATACACTTTTTATATATATAGTTACATACACATATTTATTTATGGCGGGCTGTTATTTAATTATATATATTATACAATTAGACTGAAATCATTTTAGTGTTAAAAATATTGCCTCAATAGAAGGGGTATAGAAAATTGGGTACGCGTTACTGATCCCTAAAAAAATATACAATCAGATATGATATGTCCATTCACCTTTTTACTTTCTCTACCACCTATCTAAGGAGGAAGAAAGGGTATTAAATTCTACCCAAAAATTCCATACAGAGGTTGCACCGGAAATACATACATATTTTGACCCCCGCTGAACCTAAAGAAAAGCACTTTTAGAAAAAAGTCCGTGCGTATGTGTGTATACAACTCAAAAAGGAAAAATCGGATAAACACCAAACTTGGTATTTAAGATCAATATTTTCCAGAGATGCGATACAAGATTTTCAAGAAAATCCCCACACACCAACAACCCTTTACATAAAAAATTGTTCGAAATTTCTTATTTTCTAAAAGTGACTAACGATTTTGATTAAAACATCACATATTAAGTATATTTACATAACAAATAAAAGTTATATCTTGAGTTTCTGGGAACGGCCTTTGAAGTCCTCTTCATTTGGAACGAATTTTCTATAATCGTGTATAATTGGTAAATGTTGAACAATAGACGAAAACGTACTACTCAAGAAATGTAATGCAGATCTCTTTAAAACACACAATTTATTTCCAATAAGCTTTTTTCGTGACATCAGCCATTTCCGAGATATCCTTTATTAATGATTCAAGTTGTTCAATGCTTAGCCATTCTTTTAAAGTCTCACCATTTAATTCCAGCATATAGCGTCCAGTTCTAACACATTTGCGTATCGCTCTTTCCTTTGCATATATAACGAAATGTGTAACGCAGCTATTTTCGACTAATTTATCTGAATTAAAATGTAGTATATAGGAAAATAAACTTTCGTAATCATAATTTGTATACCCACTAATAAACGATAGTGAATAGAGAATATCATGTGAATATAACACAAAAGATTTTTTAATTATTCCTCTTAATAAATATCATCAGAGAGACGTAGGAAACACTATTTTGCAAAAATTATTGCACCATTCTTACTGTGTGTTTAACTAAATGTCACGTGCGTCACAATTTTATGGTTTGCTGACGTTATTTTGGGATACGTTTCTTCAGTCCGTGTTGTAAACACAGAAGTCTGTATTGGACGCTTGTCTCACAGACACGTGTTTCCAAAGTGAAAACTTCCCACAGAGAGCTTCCATTGCGGAACTTGTATCGTAAATAAAAATCCCTGAAAGTTTAACAAGCATATTGTCAGCCGTGCAGAGCAGCTAAAAGAAAAAGTCTGTTGTACCTTTTCGTATAAGTGACCGTCTCGAATTCTCTAGTGTCAACACGGGGGTTGCTTTCTAAAGAATTTGTTGGGAACCGAATAGCCTTGTAGTGGTTAGGGGTATCCACAGGGGATAGGTCCATATATTAACATTACCAGCACTTCAGAGAGAATGACGCAAAAACGTATGCCAAGGTCATCGACTTCTGTCTGCCTGCCTGCCTTTTGCCCCTTCCACTTTTTACCTTCTTTCTCGTAAATTCCAAATTTACTTGACTTTATCTTCTTCTTTTTCTTCTTATTTCATGTACTTCTTAATTTACTTTCATCTGGTTTTGTGATTAAAGGAATGTATTCATGTAGTCTTGATTTCTTCTGCATTTTCATTTTTTACTCCATTATTTGCTTTTTCTTTATCTTAGCTGCATTTCTTACACTCCATGTACACAATTTTTTACATACTGTATCAAAACCTACTTTTTTCTAAATTGAAAATAGTGTAGGAAATATAGCATTAGGTTTCAGAAGCTGTTTGCCATATTAAATATTCACCAACTGATACCGTTGTTATGGACGAGAAAATACAAATAATTAAATAAAGTAATAATAGTAAGATAGAGAAGTAACTGCAATAAACAATTTACGTACATTAAATCAATGTATAATGCAATATTTGTCCGCAAATGAAATATTTGTCCGCAAAGAAGAAGGTAATTAGGAAGTTAGGTTAGCGAAAGTCATTAGAGACAGTCGAATACAGAAAGCATTAGCTTAAGAATTTCTGGGAACTTAGGTTATAAGTTCAGTATGCTCATACAGGCACGTAGGGGAATTCTGGTAAAGAGAGGGGCACGAGAATTTTAGCTAAGCCCCATGGTAACGTATCAGAGACACGCATGAAGAGGTGAATATTGGTTGTGTGTGAAAAATAAGTTGGGAGAATAATATGTAGGCGGAGCTAAAAGTAACAAAGGCGTGCAATTTTATACCAGAGTTACTCTTCTCTAACACCGGCACTGGTACTTACATTCGTGCACACAGTTATGAACATATTAGTTACTCTGATTCTGGTACCGTCCGACCCCCCAAAAATCTTATGCATTCATTTACCTAATTTCCCTACCCACTCTTCAACAAACTATTGTTACAAAATTTTATTCTTCTATTTGTTTGCTATGGGCCAAGGTTATCCGCAGGGCAACGCCAGGCAGATATGTTGCGCTCTCGCCCATGTAAATACCAGAAGTCCTATTGGTAGAAAACCAGAATCTTATCACACGAAAATATCCAGAAATACCAGAAAATACCACACCAACAACAGAATTGCTCGTGCGATATATTAAGCACTCAGTGACGCGCTTGTGTGAGTAGCGGCTATCGCGAGGGATCTTGCCGGTAAATATTTTAGCCACTCATGATAGGTTGCGCTTCTAGTTTCATTTATTGCGGAAACAGTTATTTCCAACCGTAACTTTGATGCTGCAGGAATTAGCAAGCTTAATAATTCAATTGTTACAATATCAAGTGCTACGATTCATAATCAGTCCATTTCTTCATCTCAAACAGCTAGCAACTCAATTCAGTAACTCAAATATTAGTTCACAATAATTTTTTCAATAAATTTAAACTGGTGTTGTCCTTCACAATACATCGACGCATACCCTGAGGGAAAATAATCATAGCTCAACCTTGGAGCTGCCGGCAGCAGAATCAACATCAAAATTGTCGATCCATCGCTGCATTACAAAGATCCAGCTTCACAACTTACGTATACCAGAAAAAACATAATATATATTATATGTGTTACATTCACATGACTCCCTCTACTGTCTGTCGTTTACTTTTATATGTTTTCTACAAACAATTCTTATGTTTGCAGAAATGCTTTCATAATGCATTTCGTTGTAGGTAAACGGGGATACAGGAGGCTGAAGCGATAGTCAAATGTTTAAAAAGCGGGTCACTGTATATTGGTTTTGAAATTAAATACTCCTTGCAGATATAGCGATAAACAAAGAATGGCGACTTTAATACCTCAAAGAGGTATAAAGTATTGGAGAATTCACATCATAACGAATACTTCGGAAATGTTTAATGCCACCATGAGAGAGAGAGAGAGAGAGAGAGAGAGAGAAACTTATCACACACAAAATGTAGATTTCCTTATACGAGTAATATACAATATGTCACGTCAGACTTTCTGCTGTTTCTATTATGTACAGTAAGTTTGAAAGGTAACGTATTCCATTAAAAAATTCCATGTCGGGATTTCAGCGGAAATGTATTTTTTGAGGCCCCCAAACTCCAAAAAAGCAGTTTTAGAAAAATATCCGTGCGCGGATTTAAGTTCAGTATATTCCAAAGATCAGACAAAGTTTTTCAAGAAAATCACCCCAACCTCAATTAACTTTTATATGGAAAATGTTTCGACGTTTTTTATTTTCGAAAACATAGCCCAAAGATTTTGATTGAAGTATCCTACATTAAAGATATTTACATCACAAATGAAATGTATATCTTAATTTTCTGTAAATAGCCTGAGAAGTTTTCTTCACTTGGAAGGAATTTTAAATTTTATGTAATGTTGCACAACCGATAAACTTTAAGCGATAGACGAAACCACACTACACAACAAATCTAGATGTCTTTAAATATATATATATATGTCATTTCCCAGATATTTCTTATTAATGGTTGGAATTCTTCAATACTTTATCACTTTCTCTACTACGTATAGTAAGTAGGGGAAGTATTGTATTCCACCCAAAAATTCGATACCGAGATTTCACCGGAAATATATGTTTTGAGACCCCCTGATTCCAAAAAAAGCATTTTTGGAAACATGTCCGTGTGCATGCGTGCGTGCGTGTGTGTGTGTCTATGAACAGCATAACTCAGAAATGAACAGTCGGATAAACACCAAACTTGGTATTTAGGTTCAGCATCTTCCAGAGATGCGACACGAAGGTTTTCAAGAAAATCCCCCCACCCCAGATTACCCTTTACATGGAACATTTTTCGAAAATTTTTAATTTTCGCAAAAATGGCTCTTAACGATTTTGATTAAAATATCACATGTTTAAGGTATTTTCATGACAAATAAAATGTATATCTTGAATTTTCTGGGAATGTCTCCAAAAGTATTCTTCATTGTGAACGACTTTTGCATAACTGGTAAACCATAAGAGATAGACAAAATTTTACTACACAAAAAATGTAGATCGCGTTAAAATACACAATTTATGTCATACATTTTTGTTGAGTGAATCCATTTTCGAGATATTGCTTGTTATTCCCTTAAATTTGCCAATACTTTTTCTCAAATGGAAATTCGTTATTCATTTTTTTATCCTGGACATAAACAGAATGGAATGCGCCACATAGCAACTAGCTCTTAAAATATTTGACTATTCGCTTAAATCCTACCATATTCCCCTTGCATCTACAAGAAAATTAGCAATAAGATTAACATCTCGATTAACATGAAGCATATGGAGAATAAAAATAGTTTGTACAAGAGTAGGGAAAGTGATGTGGGTATAACACATCAGATTTTTTTGAAAAACTAACGATTCTTTTTCCTCTAACCCGTTGTACATTCAACGAAATGAGTAATAAAATTATTTCTGTAAAGGTTTATCTCAATTAACATGATTTAGATAGAAAAATACGTTTTTGTAAGAATATTTTTGTAGAAGTCATATAAAAATAAACTATAGAAGATACGAAATGTCATGTGAAAGTAACACATCAGATTTTTCTATCGGATTTCAAATTTTGAAAACTATACCGGAAGAGATTTTACCTGCAAGTTATTAACAAAATAGCCAGCATTTTTTGTCTTCAGAGGCTACCCAATAGTTTGACCTGTAGATTTGGGAATGTATTATACAACGGATCTGGTAAAGAAAAGCCTTAACTAATTGCTTAAGAAATTACGGAGTTTCCAAATTTGGCAGACTGGTCCTCTTAAAATGCAGGTGTTCGCGATGTGAATGCAAGAAGCTGTCGGTATCTGCAGGCGCATGTTTCAGAAGCATATTGCTAAGACAAAAGTAATGAAAAGGGATTCGAGTGTAAGCTGATTACGATGTTAGCGGGTTTATGGCCTCCTGCAGAGACCGTTTACCTCCTGGACCACAGGTGCAACACCATCTGTACCGTATTTATCTCGCCTGATAGATCTCGCCTTCCGAATAAGTAAAGTTTAATTGCCGGCAACTCACTTGGGAAACCAAAAAGTGTTAACTCCTCCTTGGTATCCAGAACTGGAGGTGCTGGAAAAGTTCATTAGGGGTTCCCTAACAGGGCTGTACAACATTACCTTCTCAATTTAACAGCTCTCTTCACTATATCCATTAGTGTCCCTTATACATTTGATGTTATTTTCCGACATTAAAGGAAAAATTTGATGTGTTGCACTCACATTACTTTCTCTATCTTGTACAATATACTTGTACATTTTTAGAAACTATCTTATTGCTATTTTCTTGTAGATGCAAGGGGAATTGCTAGGCTTTAAGCGACAGTCAAATATTTTAAGAGCTGGTTGCTATGTGGAGTATTCCATTCTCTTTGCATATCCAGGACCACAAAAAAAAAAAAAAAAGAATAACGAATTCCCATTTAAGAAAAAGTAAAGTATTGGAAAATTCAAACAAATAACAAGGAATATCTAGAAAATGGTTCACTCCACAAAAAATGTATATGATATAAGTTGTTGGGTAGTAAAATTTTGTCTGTCTCTTACGGTTTACCAGTTATGGAAAAGGACTTTTGGAGACATTCCCGGAAAATTCAGGATATACATTTCATTTGCCAAGAAAGTATCTTAAACACATATTCTAATCAAAGTCGTTAAAGCCATTTTTGAGAAAATAAAAAGTTTCGAAAAATGTTCCATGTAAAGGGTAGTCTGGGGAGGGAGGGATTTTCTTGAAAATATTCGTGTCGCATCTTTGAAAGATATTGAACCTAATTACCAAGGCTGTTCAGAACATACATCAACCCAGAAACTCACAGGGCCCTTTATCCCAAAATGTTTTTTTTATTCAGGGGGCTACAAAACATGTATTTCTGGTGAAATCTGGATATCGAATTTTTGGGTGGAATGCAATACTTCCCCTACTTTATATACGTAGTAGAGAAAGTAAAAAAATCGTGAGTGATGCATTCACACGACTTTCACTACCAGTGACAAATTTCGCATAGTATTCTAATTATACGTATATTATACTTTTCACATACAAAGATACTTCTATCCTCGTTACGTTACTCACAGTTTAGGAATTATTTCAGATTATGCAAAAAAGGTTTCAACTTTCGGAAACAGCACTTAAGTTGTTATTCTAGTAAACAAGCGCTTGCGATGGAAAGAAGAGAAAGGGGGGCAATCTCGAACTTTCCAGCATGTCCGTTATGTGACATCTAGGAAAGGATCACATCAAATATTTCGGAAACGGCAAAGATTACTAAAATATATTATATAAATTGGTGTATTGATGAGTTCTAATTTTTCTTCTTTTGCATGATTTTTGTCTATTAAGATTTCCTTGTTAACATAAAATTGTACAAAATTCGATCAAATAAAGAGGTTTACCAAAGGTTTTAGATGTTCTTTTTATTTCTATTTCAATTGCGGCGGTATTTATGTTGTATTTATTTATTTATTTAGCCCCACGTTTGGGAGCCAATTTGCGATGGTTTTATTTATGTTTGTGTATGTGTGTTTACTTCACGTGGTGATGCCATTTTGTGACGTAATTCTAAGTTAGGTTTGTAGTTCCATCTGGTGTTAGCAATTTGCGGTAGTATTAGTGTTTGTTTGAAAGAATGCTACTGTTATTTTATTTAATTTTGGTTTACTGTCCTCCGGCTAGCTATGATCTTTTCGGTCGAGCACTTCTCTTTATACAGGTTGTGTAAACGGAAAGGAACCTTTTATCCAAAGATAACACTGATGAAGGAATTTGTTTTACACTTTTATTGTCGAACACAGTCACTATCACATTTACACATTGATCTTGACACTCGCCAAACTGAAACTGTTATAATAACTTCTTACTGATCACTTTTAATTCACGTACTTCAACCTTTTGTATAATTAACTTTACCATACTTGAGATTTTTCATAACTCTGATACGCGTAACTTGCGAATCGATTGCCGACGTGTAATATTTCTGCTGGACTGAAGGCGACGTGTATCATACAAATATTTTCGACGAACTGACGGACTGAAGGCGACGTGTAATGTACAAAGAATTTTGATGAACTGACGGACTCTACCTCTAACCTAGCCCTTTTATACACATACACCCCGATATGCCTAAAGATTATAACTGAGCTGCAATTGGCTAATAAAACGCGCCAACATTAGCGTCTATTTTTATATCCAATGAAAATTATGAATACATATGCTCTAGGGAAATGTTCCAGAAGATTCTAAAGGAAAACGCGCCAACATTACGTAACTTCCTCGTTTCCAATAATGATAAACAGCTCACCCCCTCGCTGCATTATTGCACGCTATTATTGTCAGTTTCAGTAAGGCAGTATAAACTTACTTCCCAACAATAATTACAATCAACAAACATCTCAAATCAATGACACACAAAAATGCATATTCATACCATAATCATTCTTTACATTTAAATAATTTATGATACAAATTACTGCATCACAATAGATAAAACATTAATCAATGTTACTCATTTTGAGGCAATATTTTTAACACTTTAATAATTTCAATTAAATTACATAATATGTAATTTCAATAACAGCCCGCCTTGAAGCAATATGTATGTAATAATTTGTAAACTGTAGTAACAGTCATTGCATATGCTTATATTATTGTAAACATGTTTAATAATGTTATGTGAATGCATTACATAATTTAATAATGTAAGAGCTGTGAGAATAATAAGTTTAAGGTTGCCAATAATGAGGTAACAATGAGGTAACCTTGGGGCAATAATGAGTTTGAGAGTTAGAATGCTACTAGTGATTATTAGAGCAAAAATAAGTAAATTTTATGACAGTTTAAAAAAAATAGGCAATCAACAGCCAGAAAAAGCTTTAGTAAAATGCAGGTATTCTATTGGTCTAGGATTAGCCAATCAAAGACTTGAAATACAAAAGTTTACGGGTTTGGACGGTTGAAATATGTTCTTGCCTGCAGACCTTGGTAGTAACCGGATGGAAGATACGTTCTCTACAGAAATATTACGTATTCGTGTGAATCATAAAATAAGTATACGCGTTAACAAAGTGCAAGTATTAAATAAAAGAATCTCACAGTTCTGAATACCAGTGTAGTGCTATTTAATATGTGTCAATGGTTAATAAGAAGAAGTGAATTTAAACTTAAAATCTGTGTAAGCCTACATTCTTCTCACACCACGCCCTGATTAAGAGAAACGTGTCTCTAAAGTAATACTGAAGCAGCCGAGGCAATCATAAACATAAATACTATCAATAGAAGCAGTTTAATAACAAAGTTAATATAAAATTTTTAAACTTGGAGCGTAACAATAAAAATACATCTTAAAATCGGCTTTTCATATGTAGTGTCATATGGCGTAAACAACAACTTCAAATTAACGCCCAAACTGTGGAGCTAAACCAACTCCAACGTAAAGACAATATCTTCTTCAAATTGGTTCCCAAACGTGGAGCTAACAAAATATCTTCTTCAAAATTGACACCCAAATCGTGGTGCAAAACTCCAACAACAGTAAAGCCTCCTACAACAAAATACAGAACTACCTTCTCAATTTTGAGAAAATAAAAAATATTAACAATCTGTCCGTGGTTCAAATCCCGGCTATGGCATTGAATTTTTCAGTCGTCTGATTCTACCTTTCCAAGGAGAACACTTGTTTCTCAAATGCTTTCTTGGCTTCAAAGGACCTCAGAACATGCATTTGTGTGAAATCTCGATATCAAATTTCTGGTTATTAGTTAAGATTTACGAAATTGAAAATGGGACAAACAAGACATTTTAATTACTCTTTCCAATTAAGTTTTTCTTCCTTTGTTTCTTTCTTTTTCGTTTTGTTTTTTCTAAAAAAAATTCAGGATTTTTATTGAAATAACGCGTTTACCATTTTGGCATGGCAAATAAAATGTATATGTAGTATTTTCTGTGAAATTCTGTTTAGTATCTGTAGCGAGAAAACATTGTTCCTCTGGTTGATGCCCTCTGCTGCAGTGTTTGTGTCCTCGGCTATTGCTGCTCGTCGGCTGCTGTATTCTCCATTCTTAATTATTACCTACCTAGATAATTTCACGGGTCTCAGGGTTTTCGTAGGTGAAGCAAATTAAAATACACTGCATTTCCCTTAAAAGTGTGGTTTATTATCCAATAAATACTTACAGGCGTCTAGCTTTTCTCATTATAACCATTCCCACCATTTAATAAATTAGGAGCCTAATCTAACTGCACACGTCTTCCCACCCATATGAGCACATGTGCATTTGTCGTCCAGGGAGTATCACTGTGTCGACGAAATTCTATAAGAGAGTGATAATCTGGGGCTTTCTTCCCCTTTTTATACCTAAGCCTAGTGACGCTTACCTCAAAATGATGATCCTCAGACCGCGTTACCTTATTATGTATGAGAATATTCTGCTCCAAAATATTTCGCATACGTGTTCTATGACACGTCCAGAAGCAGATTCAATATGTCTCTTTCCTTTCTCTATCTGTCTCCTTCTATTTCTCCTTACTGCTACCAGTTCCCTGCTCATTAGCTTGCTGAAAGGTGGGCTCTACCTAGAATTATCTTTTACCTGGAATTAGTTACCTCACCTGTTCCTTACTTATCTAAGTCACAATCTGCTTTTGTACAATTCTTGTTTAATATTAGCTTATATGTCTATGTGAATATGTATATCCCCTTTCATATCATTGAATTCTGTATACCTCGGGGAACATTTGGAACGTAGAACTTATTAACGTACACAATTTATATCAAGTTTTTTCATAGCATTAGCAGTTTTCTAAATATTAGGTGCTGCAAGCTTTTCCTGGTTGATATATACTTTGGTGGTCATTAGAGCATTTGAAAATGAGCATTTTCTCCCTTTTTCGCGCTAGCTCTTGACAAGTAAGAGTCTACTGGTAATAAAAAACAGCTGAACGTTGCTAGAAGACAAACATTTGATTAGGGTAAGGTGAACAGAAGAATAGTTTTTTAGAACTTTTGTTTAACTTTCGTTCTTACTGCACACGGCACCACATGTGGATAATGATGATACGTGAAATGGTTATTGGGAAAGGAAATTTGGGAAGGAAATGCTCCAGACCTAAATTTAAGACATTTGCCAGTTATGAAGACTGAGGTAAATCTGGATAAAAGTCTGTCAGGAAGGACGGTCCTGGCTGGATTTGAACCGCATGAATAATATGCTGTGAAATAGAAAATACTTTGAACTAAAACCTTTTCAACTTCAGAACTTTTGGCACTTAACATATAAACTTGAATAAGACCTTGCATCAAAATAATTTCAATATACAAGTACTACGATATTGCACTCAAATATAACCAGGTAAATCATGTAGTATATATATATTAGGAAAGTCTAACTTAGAGAGGGGAAAAAAAAAGTTTTGCATAAATGTTGCCACTTTAACTTCCCTTACGTCAACAGCATCTTCATAATTAATATTGTATATATCTTCCTGTTTTCCGTTATTTGACACCTTTTTCTACAACCAATAAACTGGCTTTGAGGGAAAAATTCCCGTGCATAAGAACTTTTTATAGGCTTCTAGCGGACAAAATACGTTCAGTAAAGGCTGGTTCACAACCAACGAGAACGGTAACCAGAACGAGAACGAGAAAGTTGAAATTCAAATGGGAGTGTTCACAACCGACGGGAAGCCTTCCCGAGCCCCGGGAACGGGAAAGAAGAGTTGCCCAACTTTTAACTTTCTCGTTCTCGTTCCCGGGCACGGCATATTAGATCCCTATTGTGCATATTAGACTCTTCACTCTAGAGTTTAATCTAGGCGGCCGTGACATGAAACAGCCACTAGTGCTCTCTATAGTCGCAAGCTGGAAACATGAAACTGGTATGAATTAGTAGTAAATGTGTTTCCTAATCTCATTGCGACACCCGCAAATCTAATCAGCGTTGGTTCCTCTGGTGAAGTGAACATTTGTAGTTTGTTTATATGCAACTCAAAACTGGCTATTACCTAAAAACAATGGCAAAAGCTACAAAGAACAGCTAAAACCGTTGTAAATGAAAAAAGAACAATAAACAATTTTAATGTATGCCATTAAATAAAGAAATGAAAGCTTGGCATAAGTAGAGGGATCGGAAGTGTAATGGATATGCATTTAGATAATGTTTACTCTATCGAATTTTGACGTTGGCTTGGCTAAATTGGAAGTAGGTGGAAAAAATGTCATTGGTCAGCTAAAAACAAATGAAATACCAATGCGCAAAATCGACTTTCACTTTGATCGATATGCATTCCCGTTCTCGTTACCGGACTGTTGTGAACCAATATCTTGCATGGTGTATTGCTTCCCGTTCTCGTTTCCGTTCTGGTTACCGTTCTCGGGCGGTTGTGAACCAGCCTTAAATCACATCCTCAAGCTTGAAGGTACATAACAATCTGTATCGTAATACTTTTTAGCCGACAGCCAGTCACACCCTACTTTACTTATGACAGTCAGTGGTCGAGTTCATTATGTACTGTTTTTCCAGCATAGGTACGTCATGAATGTACTAGATTTGCCTCTGTCAGTTATCAATGTTTTCTTCCTTCATCTGGCACTTGATGTTCTTCTGTAGATCTTAAGTATTGACAAAGGATCTAAAGTATCTCTTGTGAGGTAAAATGTTTCATTCCACAAAACACACTTAAGAAGCAATAGTTAATAACTCTGTTTTAGGGCCCATGACAAATACAGTTGAAAGAGTCATTTGAATGAATAAAGGAAGCTTTTAACTTTACCCAATTCTTTGTGCACCCTTTAAATGTTAAAATTAATCATCCGTCACCATAATATTTGCTTTCCAGCCCTGCGTTAGAGTTTTTGTAGCGTAACATATCCTCTCGTCAGACAAATCAGTTTGTAGGCGACGGTTACCGCGATCGACCCTATAAAGCGTCAATGAGGCCCAACTCAAATCGTCCTGAAGGATGCTAGTAATTGTAACGTAACCATTTCTCACCTGGTAAATTTGTTGGTCAGGTTAGGACCTCTGAGATGGACCCTACAAAGTGTCAATGAGAGCCACTCCACCCACATTTCTCTAAATGTTGCTAGTACCTCCTACATTAGACGTTTCTCTAGTGTAACACATCCTCTCACTGCTAAATCAGTTGGTGTAGGTTAGAGCCACCAAGATTGGTCCCTACAGAGTATCAATGAGGGCCTAACTCTACCCACGTTTCCCCGAGTGTTGCTAGTACCTCCTGCATTAGACGTTTCTGCAATGTAACACATTCTTGCACCTGGTAAATCAGTTTTTGTGGTTAGGGTCACCGAGATGGTCCCTACTTGTCAATAAGAGCCAAACTATACCCACGCTTCCTTCAGTGTCGCTGGCACCTTCTGGATTAGACGTTTCCTTAGCATGGCTTCCTTCGGAAGGGAAGTAAAGCCGGTGGTCCCCTGTCGTAGATTTACGGCACGTAAAAGAACCTCAAGCCTGATAGAGGCATATAAGCAAAATTACCGATCTTTCATGCCCAGTATGGAATGGGACGCTAAGGACAGTTAAAGAGCGTCCATAAATAAAAAACAATTAGACGTTTCTGCAGCGTAACACACCCTCACAACTAGTAAATTAGTTGGTGAGGTTAGGGCCCGCAAGATATTCCCTACAGATTGCCAATGAAGGCCTCCACCTACATCGGCCTGAGCACCTTCTGGATTAGACGTTTCTGCAGTAAATACATCTTATCACCTGTTAAAATTAGTTATTTTATAGTAAAATGTAAGCTAGAGAAATAATAGTTATGATCTTGAAACTTATAGTCTATAGTCTATATAGAAGAATCTAGTTGTCGAGGTTAGGACCACCGAGATGGTCTCTACAAAGTGTCAAAGAGGGCCACTCCACCTACATTGCCCTGAGCATTTTTTGCATTAGACGTTTGTAAAACAATTGGTGAGTTTAGGGCCACCGGGATGGTCCCTACAAAGTGTCAATGAGGGCCACTCCACCCACATCTCCCTAAATGTTGTTAGCACTCCTACATTAGACGTTTCTGCAGTGTAACGCATCCTCTCACCTGGTAAATCAGTTGGTGCAGGCTAGGGCCACCGGGATGGTCCCTACAAAGTGTCAATGAGGGCCCAACTCCACCCACGTCTCTCTGAATGGTGCTTGTTTAAGCGATACCCCCTCTTCCCCAAACAAAAGATCTTGTACAGATTTACGGCAGCCTGTTCAAGCTCGAGTGGGTGACAAAAGGCCTGGGTTAATAGCCCTCACCATAAACATCTTTGAGGAACGTCAACACTGGAAAAACTGCCAAATTTACAACCGCTCTTTCACATAATGCATTTGTTTTCTCCCTTTTCTTTGCTCGTGGTATGCCCGTATTTTCTAAATACTTTGCATTTAAAAGCAAATGCAGTGCTTTAGGAGCGTTCGCCAGATTAACAGACACTAGACCGTTTACTTCCTGAAAACAAATTAGCCGGTGTGGTAGTTATAATTAAGTTCAACATCTTCCAGACATGCAACACGATTTTTAAGACAATCACCCTACCCCAAACTACCGTTTCCATAGAAAATGTTTTCGTTATTTGCGACTTCCTCAAGAACTGCACTAACAATTTTGAATAGCCATATGTTCAAGATATTTACATGATGACTAAAATACGTTTCTTGAACTTTCTGGGAATAGCTTGTGAAGTTATTTTCGCTACGAATAAATTTTGTGTATTGTAAACTGTAAGACATACACAAAGCCTTGCTGCACAAAAGTTGTGGATCTCATTTAAACACACAATTTATGTTAAACTTTCTATGGTATTAACCATTTCCATTATTGCTTGTTCTTTTACCTACAACGAAACGTGTAATAAAGACATTTCCGCAAACGTTTATAGGGATTATCAAGAAGTAAATAAAATACTAAGGTTTTTTTATGAATAGCTTGAGAAAGAGTGGGTAGAGAAAGTAATGTGAATGTAACACAGCAGCAGTTTTTACTTTCTCTACTACGTATAGTAAGTAGGGGAAGTATTGTATTCCACCCAAAAATTTGATACCGGGATTTCAACGGAAATATATGTTTTGAGACCCCCCTGAATCCAAAAAAAAGCATTTTTGAAAACATGTCCGTGTGAGTGAGAGCATAATAACTCAGAAACGAACAGCCGGATAAACACCAAACTTGGTAATTAGATTCAGTATCTTCCAGAGATGCGACACGAAGGTTTTCAAGAAAATCCCCCCACCCCAGATTACCCTTTACATGGAACATTTTTCGAAAATTTTAATTTTCTCAAAAATGGTTCTAACGATTTTGATTAAAATATCATATTTTTAAGATATTTTCATGACAAATAAAATGTATATCTTGAATTTTCTGGGAATGTCTCCAAAAGTATTCTTCATTGTGAACGACTTTTGCATAACTGGTAAACCATAAGAGATAGACAATATTTTGCAACGCAAAAAAGGTAGATCGCGTTAAAATACACAATTTATGTCATATACGTTTTTTGTTGTTGAGTGAACCATTTTTGAGGTATTGCTTGTTATTCCCTTAAATTTTCCAATACGTAATACGTTTTCTCAAATGGGAATTCGTTATTCACTTTTTTGTCCTGGTAATACAAGGAGAATGGAATATTAAATTAGCAATAAGATTAACATCTCAATATCTCGATTAACATGAAGCATATGCAGAATAAACGTTTGTAAAAATAGTTTGTAAAAGAGTAGAGAAAGTCATGCGAGTGTAACACATCAGCTTTTCTCTGAAGTAATTAATGTTTAATTTGTAAACCATGTAGTAAGATTGTAAGAAATATATTTTGAACTCAAAATTGAAATTCGCTTCGAAAATTCTAAAACTGCATATCAAAAGTCCTGTAAACAGATAGATACAGAGAGAGAGAGAGAGAGAGAGAGAGAGAGATAGAGATAGAGAATACTTCGTTCTCAAGAACTTGTCAACAAATTTATTTGAAAATGTTAGCATTTTTTATGAAACATATCACACACATCTGTTAAAAATGAAACTGATAGTTTAAATATGGAATTTCCAAATTTCATGAATATTTTAATATTTCATGGTAAATGGTATGAATCATTTACCACCGAGAAACGAAAATATGTAATACCAACAATATGTAAAGTAAATGTAGATACGTATTTCAGTCCTATGAGTAACTTTAAGAGAAGACCCCTCCGTGTTTTCTAAGGAGTTGT
Organism: Deroplatys truncata; assembly: GCA_030765065.1. Lineage (NCBI taxonomy): Eukaryota > Metazoa > Arthropoda > Insecta > Mantodea > Mantidae > Deroplatys > Deroplatys truncata. The sequence goes on along the minus strand of CM060982.1, from coordinate 84,475,081 downwards.
CGGCCCTCGTAACGTGGTCGCTGGAGCGTGTAGCTTCGGCGCTCTGCCAAGCTGAGGGTGGCGGGTTTGAGTCCCGCCATGAACATGGGTGTTTGTGTGTGTGTGTGTGTGTGTGTGTGTGTGTGTTGTATGTATAATTGCGGTAATAAGCGGTAAAGTAAACAGTAAAACACAGTAATTATAAACTGAGTAAACAAGGGAACTTAAAAAAGGAGTAGTCTATTTAAAAAAATAGCTGAGCAATTTCTGTTGGGAATATTAATGACCGGCACTGTACTTGACTGAAATGTTGGGATACACTACGTATTTCTGAATCCGTCCTCGACAGCGAGGAAAGTGTCGATAAAGATTAAAAACGAAAAATATTTTGAATGCCACGTTTGACACAGTAGCCAGAAGAAAACCACGGACTATTACGGACGCGTTCCATCATGTCTAGCGTTCATTAATGGAATCAATCCCGACTGTATAAAATATGTATTCCACGTCAAGAAGTTGGTAGCCCTGAGCGAGGCATGCCATTACAGTGTTTATTGATAAATTACTAGGCGGTACTGGGGAAACTCTTTCTTTTGCGTTAATAACATCGGAACGCAAGTGCTCTTGGGAAAGTAACTATGGGAATAAAATATCAACTACGAGATATTGATCGTGGAATACAAAACATTACGTTACAGTTCTGAAGCGAATACGTGAATACAGCGATATGGTGTATAGTAAACTGGTCTCCATACAACATTTAAAATATTTAGAAGGTTAGAATTTCTGAATATGAAGGGATCAAGGTTTGCCAATGATCAGAAACTCTTATTTGTATTCTAAAAGCACTTTTGTTTTCACAGAAAATTACTTAGGAATTTCAGAACATTTTTAGGCTTTGTATTTAGTACTTGTCGAGCTTTCGTTGTTACATTACACCATGTGTTCATTTTGTTCTTTTTACTTTCTCTACTATATATAGTATAGTACATGTTTTGAGACCCCCTGAATCCAAAAAAAAAAGCATTTCTGGAAACATGTCCGTGTGTGTGTATGTGAACAGCATAACTCAGAAACGAACAGACGGATAAACACCAAACTTGGCATTTAGGTTCAGTATCTTCCAGATATGCGACACGAAGGTTTTCAAGAAAATCCCCCCACCCCAGATTACCCTTTACATGGAACATTTTTCGAAAATTTTAACTTTCTCAAAAATGGCTCTAAGGATTTTGATTAAAATATCATATGTTTAAGATAGTTACATGACAAATAAAATGTATATCTCGAATTTTCTGGGAATGTGTCTAAAAGTATTCTTCATTCTGAACGACTTTTGCATAACTGGTAAACAATAAGAGATAGACAAAATTTTGCTGCACAAAAAATGTAGATCGCGTTAAAATACACAATTTATGTCCTATACATTTGTTTTGTTGAGTGAACCATTTTCGAGTAATTCTTTGTTATTCCCTTAATTTTTCCAATACTTTTTCTCAAATGGAGATTCGTTATTCATTTTTTTTGTCCTGGTAATGCAAAGAGAATGGAATATTCCACATAGCAACCAGCGCTTAAAAGATTTGACTATCGCTTAAAGCCTACCATACTCCCCTTGCATCTACAAGAAAATTAGCAATAAGATTAACATCTCGATATCTTGACTAATATGATGCATATGGAGAATAAGCGTTTGTAAAAATAATTTGTACAACAGCAGAGAAAGTCATGTGAGTGTAACACATCAGATTTTTTAACTTTCTCTTCCACATAGCTATGCAGTAGAGGGAGTATTGCATTACCCCAAAAAAATCGATTCCCTAAAGGCAAAACTATTTTTATAAACATCTACGGCGTAAACATATATTTCGAATACCAAACGTAAATTGCTATTTTAATTAATTATCAGATGTATTACGAAGATTCTTAGGACAATCCCCCAAACCAAACTACCCTTTTCTTGGAAAATTTTTTCGTTATTTTACATTTCATCAAAAATGGCTGCAATGATTTTCATTAAGATGGAATTTCTACATTTTTGTATCAACCTAATCCAAAATATTCGTTATTATTTGAATTTTTAAGTACTTCGTACTTTTTTTAAGCATTAAATCGCCATTTTTTCTTGCTATCTTACAGCGAGTGGAATTTAAAAAACGGCATTTCAAAAACGCCCCGCTTTTTAAGAATTTGGCTATCACTTGAATCTCCTATATTCCCCTTGCGCCTACAATGACATCTGTAACTAAAGAATTTTTGCAAAGTTTATCTCGATTAATGTAAGCAGAGAGAAAAATAAGCTTTTATAACAATAGTTGTAGGATAATATACGTCGGATAAATACCAAACTTGGTATTTAATTTCAATATCTTCCAAAGTTGCGACACCAAGATTTTTAAGATAATACCCCATCCCAAACTACCCTTCAATGGAAGATTTTTCTAAAGGTTCAACGCAAAGAAACTCGTAGCGTAACTGGCCGTGAGTCGCTAAAATGTTTACCGGCGAAACCTCTCGCGATGGCCGCTAAATCTTTCTCACGCAAGCACGTCACTGGGCGCTTAAAATAATATACGAGTCGTCACAAGTATTCAGATTGACAAACGTAAGCACGGATGTGCGCACGACAGCGAATCTGTCTCTAATTAAGATTACGCGTCTTCTTAGTACTACTCCTTAAGACTTTATAATACCCCACTAACTACTAACAGATAATTCATAGAAGAGCGAGTGGGTAAAGTCATGTGAATGCATAAGATCAGACTCTCCTTATAGAAGGTTTTAGGTAAATAGGTTTTGCAGGTAATTATAACGGGGTCGAGTACGATGTGAAGCCGTTTTCGGTGCGACAACTTTGACGCCGTTCCCTGCTTCAAATTGTTCACATTTAATGTTACCTGCTCTGTTGAGTTGTCATCTCGTGCGCCAGCCGCTCGAGTGGTATAGCTACGAGCCTTCTATCTCAGGGTATGCATGGTGTATAATGACACCAGTTTAGTTAGCTGATAAATTTTAATGTTGACTAAAATGTTCAGTTTGAGAAGAGTTGTTGGCTGTTGAATTTACGAATTAAATTGCTTGTATAGCAATAATTACACGAAGTATCAGTTGCCGTAAGTCGCAGAAATGTGGCTCGGAAAGATCTCTTTCAATAGCCGCTAAATCTTTCTAATACCGCGCGTTCATGTGCGCTACACAACTTAGAAATTACACACAAGAGTAGGTCACACGAGCGAGAATCTCAGGAGAGTCACGAATGTATGCAAGAATTTTCCTTAACTTAAGCTCCGTGTGTATATCACTACTCCTAACTACGTTACTTCTCGCACGGTCCAATCTTATAATCTTATGTATGCGTCTCTTACCTTGTTGCTAAGCGGTACCGCCCCGGATCTCGGAACAGAATTGCTGCCTACATAATTTCAAACGTACTGAACTTAACTCTCTGTGTATGCAGGGACTGTATAATAATGTATTTCCCCTTTTTTGTGGGCTTGGACCTGTTTGCAAAAGCCCCGGTTGCACTGCGCACTAAGTGCTTTTTCTGCTAACCTGTAATGATTGCTACTCCTTCACACTAGTCCAACGTTCCTCACCAGATTACACAGGCCCAGTAGTCTGCTGGGGTAGTACTACCCTGGTTCCATAAAAAGCTTCCAAAAGGATTCTATAGGGGATAGGTCCCTAATTTGAACCGCCTCTTAAATTGAACCGCTCCGATATTTTCCAAACTGTTTGACACATGGCACTATAATCCTAGCAGAAGGTAGCGTGTACAGCTATGAATACTTGGAGTTGTTGACTTTGCATTCTGAGCTGTGGTTTCAGTTGTATGAAGTGTTGTGTGTTTTTGGTGCTTCAGAAGTAATATTTGACTCGTCTAGCTAAGCTTATACGACCAATTAGATAAGTTTGAGATCATCTATATATATATATATACCTATATATATATATATTACATGTTATGAAGTGTTTATTTAGCAACAATATTGATGCATACGTTTTTTCAAGCAGCGTCTCTCCTTGTTACATAGATGCTAAAGCTTCCAAAATGGCGTGGCTCGTAAATTGAACCACTGTTTGAACTGGTCCAATTTAGGAAACCTATTAAAGTTCTAGGATTGTTCAACTGCGAATAGTATATCTTGTGAATATATATCCACGTAATATGCCAAGTTTAAAAAAAATCATGTTAAAAACAGTGGATGACATGAATATGTGAATTGTTTGAAATTATGGAAATGATCCAGTGTATGATTTGTAGGATATGGCTTCACCAAAAGTTAATGCCAAGAAGAAATTGTTTTAATGTGAAGACTGTGTATAATTCTTGTATGAGAGTAAAAATGAGTAAAAACTCCATATATGCAAATGATACCTATTCCAAAAACCAAGTGATTATCATTATATAAAAATTCAAAATGTTCCAGGAAATTGCTATTCTTATCACAATTTTGGACTCTATTTTTGTTGCTGGTAGTATATTTATTTTTGAATGTACAATAAAATGTGTATTTTGTATTAATAAAAATACTTTTAAGCTTAAAAGCATGTGGTTCATTTTATGACACGGGTGGTTCAATTTAAGGACCACATTCTTAATTTAAACCGATTTACACCATCTCACTTTTTAAATGTTATTTAGTTGATAATTGTATTAATTTTAAATTGTGCTGAGGATATTTATAGCGCAAGGATTTGTCACTTTAACGCTTGTGTTTCTGAAAAATTTGATTTGAAATTATAATTACTATTTACTATTTAGGCTTCAGTGGTTCAATATAGGGACCTTTCCCCTATCTCTTTGATGCTAACGCTCACAGGAACATAATATATGATAGGCTGTTTCAGTTTCAGACCCGCACAATCTACAGTCCGTGTTGCCCTGAAACTTTCCTATTATGTGTAGGTGTTTTTTCATTGGCGCATGCCCAGTGGCAAAGACTACTGTTGTTTTTAACTGAGGCTTACTATATTTAAGCAGTCTAACAGCTAAAGGTTTTCATGGTACTTTGATAAACAATTTCCCATGCCAAATTCCTGGAACCCTCTTCCAGGCCAAAGAGTGTTGTTGTTTACACCAGTTTGCTGTAGCCACTCTAATGAAACACTTACACTATGTGATCAAAAGTATCTGGACACCCAACAAACATACGTTTTTCATCTTAGGTGCAATGTGCTGCCACCTACTGCCTGGTACTCATTGTCCGCGACCTCAGTAGTCATTAGACATCGTGAAACAGCAGAATGGGACGTTCCGTGGAACTCATGGACTTCGAACGTGGTCAGGTAATTGGGTGTCACTTGTGTCAGAAGTCGGTACGCGGGATTTCCACACTCCTAAACAACCATAGGTCCACTGTTTCTGATGTGATAATGAAGTGGAAACGTGAAGGGACATGTAGAGCACAAAAGCGTACAGGCCGACCTCGTCTGTTGACTGATAGAGACCGCCGACATTTGAAGAAGGTCGTAAAGAGTAATAGGCAGACCTCTATCCAGACCATCTCGCAGGAATTCCAAACTGCATCAGGATCCACTCCAAGTACTATGCCAGTTAGGCGTGAGGCGAGAAACCTTGGATTCCATGGTCGAGCGGCTGCTCATAAGCCACAAATCACGCAGGAAAATGCCAAACGACGCCTCGCTTGGTGCAAAGAGCGTCAGCATTAGACGATTGAACAGTGGCGAAACGTTGTGTGGAGTGACGAATCTCGGTACACAATGTGGCGAACCGATGGCAGGGTGTGGATATGGCGAATGCCCGGTGAACGTCATCTGCCAGCGTGTGTAGTGCCAACAGTGAAATTCTGAGGTGGTGGTGGTGGTGTTATGGTGTGGTCGTGTTTTTCCTGGAGGGGGCTTGCACCCCTTGTTGTTTTGCGTGGCATAATCACAGCGCAGACCTACATTGATATTTTAAGCACCTTCTTGCTTCCCACTGTTGAAGAGCAACTCGGGGATGGCGATTGCATCTTTCAACACGATCGAGCATCTGTTCATACTGCACGGCCTGTGGCGGAGTGGTTACACGACAATAACATCCCTGTAATGGACTGGCCTGCACAGAGTCCTGACTTGAATCCTATAGAACACCTTTGTGATATTTTGGAACGTCGTATTCGTGCCAGGCCTCACCGACCTACATCGATACCTCTCCTCAGTTCCGCACTCCGTGAAGAATGGGCTGCCATTCCCCAAGCAACTTTCCAGCACATGATTGAAATATGCCTGCGAGAGTGAAAGCTGTCATCAAGGCTAAGGGTGGGACAATACCATATTGACTTCCAGCATTACCGATGGAGGGCGCCACGAACTTGTACGTCATTTTCAGCCAGGTGTCCGGATACTTTTGATGACGTAGTGTAGTTGTGCCTAGAGGTGGCTGTGTTTTGGGTTTTAGCTGGTGTCGATCGTTGCTTTGCAAGTTCGTCAGCTTTCTCATTGCCTTCAATTCTTTTAGATGACTTTAAAGCGCTGTTTACAGTCTTTAGTGCGGCCTGGCTGAAAAAATGAAGATCTGTTTATTACTTTCTCTACTACGTATTGTAAGTAGGGGAAACAGTACTTTCCACCCAAGAATTCGATACCGAGATTTCACCGGAAATACATGTTGTGAGGCCCCCTGAATCCAAAAAGCATGTTTAGAAAAAGGTCTGTGTGTGTGTGTGTGTGTGTGTGTCAGCAGCATAACTCAAAAACGAAAAGTTGGATAAATACTATACATGGTATTTACGTTCATTATCTTTCAAAGATAGGATGCGAAGATTTTCAAGAGTACTCTTTACATGGAAAAGTTTTCGTAAATTTTGATTTTCTGAAAAATTGCTCTAACGATTTTGGTTAAAATATCGTACATTTAAGATATTTTCATGACAAATGAAATTTCTATCTTGAATTTCCTGGGAATGTCCACATAAGCCTCTTCTTTCTGAATGGCTTTTGCATAACTGGTAAACTGTAAGAGATAGACAAAATGTTTCTATACAAATAACGTAGAGCTTGTTAAAACACTCAATTTATGTCATACATTTTTTGTGTGGAGTGAACCATTTCCGAGATATTTCTTATTTGTTTAAATATTCCAATAGTTACACTTTTTTACAAATAGGAATTCGTTATTCGTTTTTTTTTTTTTTTTTATTTTTTTATGTCCTGTACATACAAAGAGAATGGAATGCTCCACAAAGCAACCAGTTCCTAAAAGATTTGACTATCGCTTAAAGCCTACTACATTCCCCTTGCACCTACAAAGTTAGGTGAATGTAACACATCCGATTTTTTTTATACTCTCTTTTAAGCAACGTATTTCCTTACCATGACTTGGTAATTACCTTTTTCTCCCAACAAATTCAACTCAGGTTTATTACATTATACATTGATTTAATATGCAGAAATTATTTACTACAATTATTTCTCTTACTATCAGTTCTTTATTTAATTAGTTATACCTTCCTTTTAATAATTACGGTATCAGAGCAATGGTGTCGCTCAATTTCTAGGCAATAATTACAGCACGTGTGCCAAAGGTCAATAATTATGCACACTTTTGGCATACCATTTGTAAAATTATAAAATTGCATAATATTTTATTTGAAAATGGCTCTGTAATATAAACCTTGCTCCTCTAGATCCAAATTTTATTGCAAAATTTCGCGCTGAAACTAGTCCTGCAGTATTAACTGCGTCACCTCAAATTGTTGGATTGCTTTAACACCTAACAGTGAGAACAAAAGTGGTCACGGAGGAGGATATATACAAACACGAGTTTGTTTCACTTCAGTAGCTGATGGACAGACACTTAACGCAACTCTGCTAAATTATTTCCTCCCATTGTCTTACTGTACAGACTTCCTTGAAGCGGGAGGATAATTGTTACATGTTGATATCTCGGCTTTGGCAGTGATGTAAGCGCGTGACCTCAGCCCCACCCTTCGCCTTTCACCCACAACGTTCCCTTGTTTTCTTCGGCTTTGTTTACCAGTTATGGAAATGCTCGCAGATTTCATTTTATAATCGAAGCGTAAGTCCCGGCCTTATGAATAGTTACGGACAGAACATCGAGTATCCTCAGTTAACTTATTCTCCATGCTGTTGTTGTCACACAAAGGATCATAGTTTCACACAGATTGAGGCAGTACTTTTAACACTTAAATGATTTCGGTCAAATTATATAATATGTAAATTCAATAACAGCCCGCCTTAAAGTAATATGTGCATTTAACAATATATAAAAAGTATATATTACAGTCATTGTATATGTTTATATTACTGTATCATGTGTAATAATGTTATGTGAATGAATTACGTAATTTAATAATGTAGGAGCTGTGAGAATAATAGGATAAAAGTTGCTAAGAATGAGGTAACAATGAGGTAACCTTGAGGCAATAATGAGTTTGAGAGTTTAAATGTTATTTGTGTCCTCGAGAAATTAAATACTTACTCGTGTGAGACGAAAATAGTTTACGTGTTAAAAAGTGCAGGTATTAAATAAAAGAATCTCGCAGCTTTCTATATCAGTGAAGTGCTATTTAATTTGTGTCAAGGAGTGAATTAAAACTTAAAATCTGTGTAAGCCTACATTCTTCAGTCGCACCACAACCCTGCCAAGACTTCCATGTCTCTAACAATAATACTGACGCAGCCGAGGCAAACAAATATATAATATCTAAAGAAACAGTCAAATTACAAAGCTAATATTTTTAAACTTGAGGCAAAGGCCACCCGAAAGTACATTGGGGCGAAGGTACCGGAAACCGGGTACTATACGTGCGGTTGCAACAACTTCAAGTTCGGCTCCCCAACAGTTGAATTATAATACATCTTCAAACTCTTTCCATACGTAGCAGCAACAACGAAAAGACGACACCTTCTGGAATATTTGTATGCAAATGTGCGAGGGCTGTCCCAGAAGTACCCGACCTAACAAAGAAAACGCACAAATTTTGGGAAAAAACATGTTTATTTCTCTACATAGTCTCCTTTCAGCTCGATACACTATTCCCAGCGATGTTCAATTGCTTCGATGCCTTGTTTATAGTGCGAACCATCGAGTTCTGCAATATAGCCATCCACTGCAAACTCCACCTCTTCAGTGTTGGCAAATCTTTTACCACCAAGCCATTTCTTTAACTTTGGAAACAGAAAATAATCAGAGGGGGCTACTTGTGGCGAATAGGGTGCATGGGGAAGCAATTCAAACTTTAACTCGTTGACTTTGGCCATGGCGATAATGGATGTGTGAACTGGTGCTGGTTTTTTGCTTGATTTCATCATTCAAACGCAGCAATAAGTTTGCATAATGCTCGCCATTGATTGCTTTTCCTTTTTGAAGATAATCAATGAAAACTGTCCCACGCGCATCCCAAAAAACTGACGTCATGACCATGTCTGCAGATGGAACTGTCTTCGCCTTCTTTGGAGTCAAATCTCCCTTTCAATCCACTGTTTTGACTGATCCTTCGTCTCAGGTGTGAAGTGATGGGCCCATGTTTCATCCATGGTTATGAATCGACGCATGGCCTTACTGGGCTTTATTGCAGTGAAACATCCTCACGACGCTGCGGTTGTTCCATTGTGAGTAGGCGTGGCACCCATGTTGCGCACAGCTTTCGCATGTCTAAATTTTCAGTTAGTATGCGATGAACAGCACTTTTTGAAATTTCTATGATATCTGCACTTTCACCTCATTTGGTCGACCACTGCGATGTTCGTCTTGGCAGCTCGTAAGGCCTCGCTTCAACTCTGCCACCCAATATTTTACTGTTGTAAACGAAGGAGCAGATTTCCCCAGAGTAGAATCTAGCTCAGCTTTAATGTTAGTTGGACTAAGACCTTTAAAATGAAAGTATTGTATCACATACCGATGGCCAGTATTATCCATGTTTATAAATTCGCTGACAGAGTTCACTATTAATGACAATCAAACAATTACTAATCAACATAGCACCGTCAAACTTCAAACTTAAGCTTTATAAGGGTGGTACTTTTTACTATAGTCATTTGTTTGAAACATCAACCGCTATAAATACGTCAGGTTGGGTACTTCTGGAACTGCCCTCATATATTTAGTTTGTTTTTGCTTGCGATATGGATTTAAGTTTTGCAGTTTGTTTCATGTTCTTCTGTGCTTGTATGTAAAGTTTTATAGTGTTATAATTACCATATTTCCGATTTTGATTATTTCTCGCATCGAGCATATAAACACGGAGTTTTAATTTTTTAATTTTAAAATTAATATATAAACACATTGGTGACAGATCTTTGCTGAGGAGAAATCCACATTATTTCTCAATGAGGTTCAGATTGAATTTGAGAGTGCTCGTTTAAAGCATGCAGTAAAATTAAAGGATAAACTTAGTGTTTTAGAGGGAAATCCTGGTATTACAGTTTTGTGTTTTCAAGGTGAAAACGTAGTGCTTCCTGAAGAAATTTCCCCAGAGTTAGCAACCGCTTTCAAATTTTGCCCAATAACATCTGTAGACGTGGAAAGATGCTTCTCAGCATACAAATTTGTGTTAACCGATGCACTTATAAACTTACACTCGAGAATTTGAAAAAATTGTCACTGCATACAGCAATCAAATTACAACAATCTGAATGAATTCTAAGGAAGAATATACCGGCGTGCTGACAAAATCTAATCCCCATCCCCTATCAGCGTGATCACCTCTGCTCTTAGAGCATAATTCTAGTCACTAGATTGGAGAGTACTTTACCTCCCCCAAAGCATGGCCGAACTGCCGAAGGAAAACACTGCAACTTAAACCTTATATTTTTCTGCCGTTTTCTTAATGCCGGTTTTCATATTTTGTAGCAGTTCTCATGGCTCGTATTATCTTATTTACTGGGCGCTTCTTGTTTTATTATCTTAAATTTGGGTTCATTGTCCTTCGGCTAGCTATTATAACTCAGTCGAGGAAGTATCTTTAAGCAGGGCGTGTAAACGGAAAGAAGTTGTTGCTAAAAGATAACACTGATAAAAAATTTTGTTTCTACACTTATATTGCCGTCACACTTAATTAATAGTTCACATATTTAATCTTTATACACGCCTGACTGAAACTGTGATATTTACGAATGTAACTACAGTCGTTTAGTTGCCGTGCACCAATTACTTCGCGTACTTTACATTTTTGTAACTAACTCTGCGACGTGCACCTCGTGAGAGATTCTTCAAAACTGTGCGACACTTGCTTATGGCTCGAGAATATATACTCCTTCACCTCGAATTGCCTAAACATTATAATATAGCTGCTATTGGCTACCAAATCGCGCCCACTTTAGCGTCTGTTTTGGTCAGCCAATCACCACTACTAACATATATACTCTAGGGAAGATATTCCCTCCATTTCTAAAAAAGGCACGCTACCCTGACGTCATTTGTTTGTCTCTTCTTAGTGATAAACAACTCACCCCCTCGGTTTATTGTTACCCACTTGTATTGTCAGTTTCAGTGAGGCCGTGTAAACTTATTTTCTAACAATACTTATGGCTAACAAACATCTAAAATCCTGTACATACAATAATATTAATTTACACTACAATCACTTTGGCATTCACAGCATGTTATGATATAAAATACTGCCTCAATTGTCGTTTAGGAGAGGGAATAACTTAACCTTTCTTTTCCATGACACTGATGAAAGCTCTCGAGTATCTATGTAAATGTCGCAGCTGTAGTTCAGTTTAACTCTTCACCCCTTCCTGTAGAAGGCTGAATTATATTGCAATTGGTTTAGCCTTTCCCCGTGTACCAGGTGGTGTCCGAACCACCCTTTCATTGCACATAGATTATTAAACATCGTTCAGTGGTTAGTTTGTATGTTCCTGTATTGTTATTCAGGCCAGTCGCATAGAAAACTGATACCGGTCGAAAATTGGTTACCTGAAGGGTAACAAGGCATCCATACAACTGCTTTAATATAATTTCTCCGGCGAATTCTTTATTTTCTGAAATGTTTTGATGTATTATTGACCTATGATACTTCTCCTGCACCTTTCCGACATTACATTGGGTGGAGTCAAAAGTTAGTTACTCGAAGGTGAAAAGCTTACAGGAACAAACACTATGGCAATCTAGGAGAATGGGTCACTTTTTATGCACGACAGCGTACATTATGAGCACCAAAAGTATAAGCAATTTTAGTGTAAAATAAGTCTATACTTTCGAAATTATAGAGCGTATTTTAAAGATTTTGACAGCATAAATGCTTGCATATTTTAGATTCCTATAGTGCATACAATTACGATGTCTAATCACAATAATCTCAATGACTTTGGCTAACCTGACTTTCTAATTAGGGGAAAAGTCCCTATATTGAACCACTTAGGCCTAAATAGTAAATAATAATTATAATTTCAAATAAAAATTTTCAGAAACACAAGCGTTAAAGTGACAAATCCTTGCCTATCAATATCCTCAACACAATTTAAAATGAATACAATTATCAATTAAATAACATTTAAAAAGTGAGATGGTGTAAATCGGTTCAAATTAGGAACGTGGTCCTTAAATTGAACCACACGTGTATTAAAATGAACCACATACTTTTAAGTTTAAAAGTATTTTTATTAAAACAAAATACACATTTTATTGTACATTCAAAACAAATATGCTATCAGCAACAACAGTAGAGTCCAAAATTGTGATAAGAATAGCAATTTCCTTGAACGTTTTGAATTTTTATATAGTGACAATCACTTGGTTTTTTGGAATAAGTATTGTTTTCAAATATAGAGTTTTTACTAATCTTTACTGTCATACAAAAGAGTCCAATTATACACAGTCTTCACAATAAAACACTTTCTTCTTGTCACTAACTTTTGTACAGTTTTGGCGAAGCCATATGCTACAACTCATACACTGGATCATGTCCATAATTTCAGACAATTCACATTCATATTTTCATGTCAGCAACTGTTTTTAACGTGATTATTTTTAACTTAGCATATTATATCCATATTTATTCACAAGATATACTATTCGTAGTTGGCAATCCTAGAACTTCAATAGGTTTCCTAAATTGGTCCAGTTCAATATAGGGTTCAAACAGTGGTTCAGTTTATGAGCCACGCCATTTTGGAATCTTTAGCATCTATGTGACTAGAGAGACGCTGCTTGAAAAATATGAATATTTTTGCTAAATAAACACTTCATAACAGGCAATATATATAGAGCATCTCGAACGTACCTAATTGGTCGTATAAGCTTAGCTAAATGAGTCAAATATTACTTCTGAAGCACCAAAAACACACAACACTTCATACAACTGAAACCACAGCTCAGAATGCAAAGTCAACAACTCCAAGCATTCATAGCTGTACACGCCACGCTTCTGCTAGGATTATGTGCCACCTGTCGAACAGTTTGGAAAATATCGGAGCGGTTCAAATTAGGGACCTTTCCCCTACCTTTGTTTTTCCGAACAAACATTCCAAATCAAACTTCTTATATTGTACACTGACAGTATTTATTATAATTATTTTTCTATATTACACTTACTTCTTTATTTTCATATTACGGTCAATAATTACGCTATCATAATATTTGATAACTGTTACGTCTACCATTATACAAGTCACTCGGAATGAAGAGGACTTCACAGGCTATTCCCAGAAAGTTCAAGAAAATTTTATCATGAAAATCTTTTAAATATATGGTATTTTAATCAAAACCTTAGAGCCATTTTGGAGAAAATAAAAAATAAGGATGCATGTTAGTAGGATATATAGGAGAGAGCTGGCGCAGTTTTTTGCGTTTATATGGGAAAGGATAGGGAAAACGAGGCTAGATGCGTCGGTTCAAGGAGGAAAATGCGTTTATATGGGGGAGATAGGGAATACGAGGACTGACGCTAGGCTAGACAGTGGTAGGAGGGGGAGTGCGCTTTATATGAGAGAGGTAGAGGAATATGAGGAGAAGTGCTAGGCTAGACAGAGGCTGAGTAATGTATGGTTTATATGAGCGGTATAGGAAAACGCGGAGATGTGTTAGGCTAGACAGGGCTTGAAACGTAGTGCATGGTTTATATGAGAGATATAGGAAAACGAGGAAAGGTGTTAGGCTAGACAGAAGTCGAGGAGTAGAGTATGGTTTATATGAGAAGTATAGGAAAACGAGGAGAGGTATTAGGTTAGGAGAATTGAGTTTGTGTTTATAAGGAGAGACGAGAAAACGGAGAGAGTTCCTATGCTAGGATAGACAGGTGTTAAAGTTAGGTTAGATAGGAAACCAAGGAGTGATACTCAGCTAGAGGGGGGGCAGGAGGGAATGAGCTTTTGAGAGGTAGGGGATACGGGGAGTGGTGTTAGACTAGACAGAGGTTTAGAGTATGCGTTTATATGTATGAGAAGTATAGGAACAGGAAGAGGGGTGCTAGGCTAGACAGAGGTTGAGGAGTAGAGTATAGTTTATATGAGAGGTATAGGAAAACGAGGAGAGGAGTTAGACTAGACAGAGGTCGAGGAGCAGAGTATGGTTTATGTGAGAGTCATAGGTAAACGAGAGAGGCGTTAGGCTAGACAGAGCTAGAGGAGTAGAGTATGGTTTATATGAGAGGTATAGGAACAGGAGGAGAGCTGTTAGGCTAGACAGGTAGTGTAGCAGTAGGAATATGGACTTATATACAGGAGAGATAGGGAATATGAGGTGCTAGACTTGAAAGCGACTTTAGACGTGAACTTAGTGGAAAACTGTTTCATGTCAATGTTCTAGACATACCCATCACGTAACCTATTCAGGGAAAAGGTGACTCGTTCAGGGGAAAAAGGTGACTGCTCAGGGAAAAAGGAGGTCCACAAAAGGAAAAAGTTGACTAGCAAAGGGAAAAACGTGACCAGCAAAGGGAAAAAGGCGACCAGCAAAGGGAAAAATGTGACCAGCAAAGGGAAAAAGGTGAGCCATAAAGGTAAAAAGGTGACCTGCAACGGGAAAAGCTAACCCACTAACACTAACAGGTAAGTAATTCAGCTAGTATTGCAAGAGGTTGACTGCATCATAGCAGTGTATGATTTCACATGTAATTCAGCTAGTATCGTATGTATTTAGGCTAATTCATCTAGTAACACAGAATAGATTCCAGAGGCTAACTGCATCATGGCTCTGCATAATTTCACAGATAATTCAGCTAGTATCGTAGGTATTTAGGCTAATTCAGCTAGTATCACAAGAGGATAGATTCTAGGGTTGGGTATAGCTTAGTGTCGTATTTCACAGGTAATTCAGCTAGTATCGTAAGTATTTAGGCTAATTCAGCTAGTATCACAGGAGGCTAGATTCCAGGGTTGGGTATAGCATAGTTTCATATTTCACAGGTAATTCAGAGGGTATCGTAGGTATTTAGGATAATTCAAGTAACATAGGTGTTTAGAGTAATTAAGCAAGTATCACAGGAGGCTAGATTCCAGGGTTGGGTATAGCATAGTTTCGTATTTCAGAGGGTATCGTAGGTATTTAGGATAATTCAAGTAACATAGGTGTTTAGAGTAATTAAGCAAGCATTACAGGAGGGTAGGTTCCAGGGCTTGGTTATAACCTAGCTTCGTATTTCACAGATAGTTCAGGTAATATCGTAAGTATTTGAGGTAATCGCCAGAGCTTCACAGGTATTATTGATAATTTCGATCAGAGATTTGTATCACAGCTATTTAAGGTAAATGCAGATGATTCAGGTTGTATCAATGGTATTTGAGTCATCTTAACAGGTAATTCAGATAGTATCACAGGTGCTCGTGCTAATTTAGAGCAGGAATTCGTATCAGAGCTAGTTAAAGTAATTTCACATGATTCGGATAGTATCACAGGTATTTAAATCATTTTCATAGCCAATTCAGCTAGTATCGTGAGCATTTAAGGTAATTCAGCTAGTATCACAGGAGGCTAGATTCCAGAGGCTAACTGCATCATAGCTATGCATGATTTCACAGCTAATTCAGCTAGTATCGTAGGTATTTAAATCATTTTCATAGCCAATTCAGCTAGTATCGTGAGCATTTAAGCTAATTCAGCTAGTATCACAGGAGGCTAGATTCCAGAGGCTAACTGCATCATAGCTATGCATGATTTCACAGCTAATTCAGCTAGTATCGTAGGTATTTAGGCTAATTCAGGTAGTATCACAGGAGGCTAGATTCCAGGGTTGGGTATAGCATAGTTTCATATTTCAAGGTAATTCAGAGGGTATCGTAGGTATTTAGGATAATTCAAGTAACATAGGTGCTTAGAGTAATTAAGCAAGCATTACAGGAGGGTAGGTTCCAGGGGTTGGTTATAGCCTAGTTTCGTATTTTACAGATAGTTCAGGTAATATCATAAGTATTTGGATAATCAGCATAGTTTCACAGATGCTCGTAATAATTTCTATCAGAGATTTGTATCACAGCTATTTAAGGTAAATGCAGCTGATTCAGGTTGTATCAATGGTATTTGAGTCATTTTAACAGATAATTCTGATAGTATCACAGGTGCTCGTACTAATTTAGAGTAGGAATTCGTATCTGAGCTAGTTAATGTAATTTCACTTGATTCGAGTAGTATCACAGGTATTTAAGTCATTTTAACAGGCAATTCAACTGGTATCACAGGTACTCATGGTAATATAGAGAGTAATTCGATTATAAAACTTTTCTCATCCAGCGTTACAACAATTTATATACTTTTTTCTAAATCTTACAAATTGTTATATGTTAAACAGTTATTGTACGATGCAGAGAGGGATAAACTGTATATGGTTTACAAACTGAAAAGCTTTGCGTCAACATACCTTTATTTCAGTTCGTTATAGATGTCTCTCCCCTTTTATCTAGGCTTGAGACTAGCACTAGGATTGCTCCTAATGGCAGGGTTACCACCTTCCCTTCCATCTTCTTCTTTCTTCATCAGGCGTCAGCTATCTGCATATACAGCACACAGATAACCTTCTTTTTAAGATTGTAGACTCACGAGAAAATCTTTATCTTTAACTTACATTCTTTTAAGCACTGTTTGTAATGGCGTAATGTCCATACGCATATGTCGTTATCCCATCCTCAGCAATAATTCTTTTATCATCAAACGGAGTCAATGCAATTTTATTCACTTGCACTGTAGCAAGAGCATGCTTTCGTGATAGGATCAGATTCATAGGTGTTCTGATGATTTCACAGGTTTTAAGACAGTCTGTATAGCTGTCAAACGAAATGTACTGCTTAATAGCGCTACGTTTTATACCTTTAATCTTTTTTATCATTGACCCTTGAATATCTAAGGCATACATCTTAGGACGTAGTCCAACAAAGCGTAGGATGATTTTGCTATTAGCCTCATCTTTAAATTTTCCCAATACCTTCTTGTTCTGAGAAGAGTAACATATATGGTTGGCAGGGTAATCAGATGTATCGAGATGCTCAAGAAAACGTAGCTTGTCCTGGTACACATCTACAGTTGTTACACGATGAATGAACGAATCAGTGTCCATATACATAAGCTTCAGGTTTTCAGCTCCATAATAAGGCAACAAAACGTCGTAATGATAGTTATACATTAATGTCTTGGAGATGTCCAACACACTCATACCAATGTATATAGGCTTGTTGAATACAATCTGACGAGAGGCCATATGTACAGCAGCTAGATTATCAGCATATATCGTCCTGTCGATAAACGTAGGCTTGGCGATCAGCTTCTCTAGAGTTTTTTCATTGGTCACCAGTCGTATATCCATACGATTACGCAGGTTCTCCATAGTTTTTCCAAACATAGCGTTGTTAAAGAGTTTGTAGAGATCCTTCTCGAAATCATTTGCAGCTTGTTGTCGTAGCCTGTTGTTAAATTCCACATAAGGTTTCAACCACTGAGACTGTCGGAATTGTAGCACACGATGGATTTTTGTTAGTCGTAGTCCATGACTAAGAGCTTGCTTCAAAGCCATGTAATGCACTACATACTTCTTTCGAGGTCCAAGATGAGGTATCAGTTTCTTTGTAGATGATTCCAATGGTTTCATACACTCTGGCAGGAAAGGTAGATCGTTGTGTAGATCGTGAAGTTCTGCAGGATACTCGATGTCGACTTCTAATATGTACCCATGAGGATCATCTTCTTGTAGTGTTTCTAAGTTGATTTCTTCAGGCGACACCCACTGAAATCCACCAAAAGGAAGGGCGTGACACATTGCCCACCCATATTGGTTATTAGCGTCCTCGTATGTGATAAATTGGGTTGGTCTCGACGGATCAAACTTATCCATATAAGTGTTATTAGCCTCAGCATACCGATGGGAAACTTGGCATAAACCTCCTCTTATACCTGATTCCACCATGAGTAGTTGATCATAATCTTGTAACAGTTCCAGCTTAATTCCAGTATACAGCAACATGGCGTCCCATGTAAGACCTGGAGAGGTAAAATAATGGGCAGGATCAACTTTGTGTGTTTTAAGGGTTTGCTCTCTGAACGTCTCAAAGACATCAGCTAGAAGAAGTACATCCGAAGTTAAGTAGAGATCGCTGTACTCTCCCAGGTTTCTCACATTAAACAGCTCCCATACATTTCTAGCATGATCGTAGTCAGCATCAGTAATTTCTTCTTCATTTAATCTATTGTAGAAGGAGTCCTTAGGAGGCAAGCAGGTCTCGTTCAGGGCATCCCATGACGTAACAAAATCATATGGAAATACACCCTTACGGGTCATCAACTTCAATTTGTCTTCTCCAAAGTACTTTAGTGTTTCAGGATACGAGGTTAGATTTTTTACCAACTTATCCAAGCTTGTACTGAGGAATCGGAAGCTATCCACAAATCGAAGCTTTATATCTCCTACATACTTGGTGAATGAGATATAGCTTTCTTCAGAGTTAGGAATTACCTCCACACGTTCACTTGTACAACCCAGCTCCTTAACAATGAAATGAGAGTCATATCCGCTAAGGTTATGCATGAAGACTGGTATATATTTAGGTGTTTTACAGGCTAAATTACATTCATTATGAAGACTTCCACGATATTCACCGCTGATGTGATCATGGTCGCGTACTTTGTAGTTTTCTCCTGTAAAGCCTTTTCCACACAAGTAGCATGCCGTAGAAGACTCAAAATCCTTTTGCTGTTGTTCCGTAAGTTTCAGAGGCTTAGTAGATTTGTATATGCCATCAATCATTTTTGCAAGATATGTCAGGTACAGCATAAACTTCTGAGCAGCATCTGCACCACGATACACATAGGGCTGCTTAGGAAGACCAGTTTCGAGATGTTCAACACTGGATGTAGGCTTCACGTAAACACAGAAGCTCATTGGTGTGTGCTCTTGATAAGGGGTTGTATAGGAAGTTTCAGGATTGGGTATACACGTATGGCATGGAGTGAGAATACTCTCAAAATCAGCATAGACGACATAAGGTACTTTCAGCATCCTCTCAACATTTTTAAACTGAACAATTGATTTCTCCTTGGTAGGCATAACTACCCTCGCAACACCATGTTGAATACAGACGGCTACATGTTCTTGCAGTTTTTCCTGTCCACTTAGTCCATATCGATCATCAAAATGTGTAAAGCAGCGCTTACAAGTATAAACCCGTCCATTATGGCTAGTTTTCTGGCGTCGAACGAGTTTCTCAAAATTCTTTATATATACGTAGTGATGTTTTCCACTACTATCATTCAATAGTAGCAGGTCACGATGTTCAGGTAGTTCAATATCAGCAACCTTTATCGGATACACTTCGTGCTTCTCATCCAGCCCAAACACGTTAATAGACATATTGTTAAACTTCTCAAATTTAGGTATTTGAGAAAGTGGAGTAGGGTAGGAAACACAGCTGAAGTCGTACTTATCTTGAAGTTGTTTGTATTTGTTCACACGCTGTGCATCCTTCCCTATGAATTTGGCCAGTATAGAGTACATGAAACATTTCTCGTCGCTAAAGTTCTGGATGTTTATACATGCTTTCCTTGCTTCAACAGCTGACGGTAGTGGTATGTAGCTACTTCCTCGTAACGGGTTGTACTTGTTGATACGAAGTCGAACTCCTTCCACAGCAAGCAAAGCCCAGCTGCTACCCTTAAGCTGAGACTCCTCCATTTCAGTCACCAATTTCTTGAATTTCACTTCCATCGTTGAGTCCAGATCAGTTTCCAGGAAAACAGCTTGATTCCGTGTTTTAAATGTTTTGTCACAGGTTTCTCCAATACTGTTAACAAATCGACACTCAGCCAGCAGATTAATTTTAACACTCTTATGAATGCTAAGCTCTTTATGCACAGCCTGGATTATACGTTGTTTTGCCTCTTGCAGATACATATTTAGGTCCTTAGCTGATTCGCCTCGTATAAAATACGATTTCAATCGTCCTTCGAATGAAGTTTCGTATTCTTTCATACCACAGTCCTCCATTGTTGACAGCAACTGATGTTTAGTTGGCTCCAATCTTCTTTTCTTCTGAGGGCTGCTTATTTCACATATATCTTCGTGTCGCTGTCCCTTATAACAATCTTTGAAGGTTACATTACAATGTTTACATTTGAAGAGCTTCTTGCAGCTCATCTCGTGTCTTCTCTTGTCATAACCTCGGAGGAACTTCCTCCCACATTTTCCGCATGCATATCCAGTAGCGCTTGGAATAATATCCTTATACGCTGAGTTATTCATCTTTATTCTTGATGTAATAACGTATTAATCACTGATCAATGAAATGTAGACCTCTTCACCTTGACACCACTTTAGAAAGCTGATTATTCTTGGAGAGAACACGATGTTAACACCTCAAGACTAATTAGCACAATGAAGTCCAATGCCCTAGATCACCATATTTATAGAGGGAGCACGAACCTTTTAGATCAATCATAAACTCGTTTCATAACCAGATGTATATGATCGCTCAACGTGTATTAACCCCACAGCCATATAACCTCAAGTCTAGAGACAGGATGTTTATGACGTCACACCCAGAGACAGAATGTCTGACAGCATCAAACACGTTTAAACTCGTCTAATAACTACCTGCTTAAGCTGTCACACCAGCAAGAGAAGATTTCTCCCACGCTCATTCAGACATATATTTCAAATTCAAAGCCTACCACCACCATCACCACCTATTGTACCAAGGTTAATTACAGCTGTATTATCACAGTACTTAAAGTAAAAGCTCAAAAGGTAACGAGAAGATGTCCCCCTTATTTACTTAATTATCTCATGTTTTCATTCCCTTTTCAATTCTTCCTTTCCATCTTCTCACAGAAAGCCCATTACATTTAACTACAATCACGAGAAAAGCAATTTTTCCAGAGTTTCACAGATTCTAAGCTTCTAAATCGAACCCGGTAATACTTTTAATAAATGTATTTTAGCTCCCCAATATCAGCATCTACCATTTAATCTTTACTCGAACCTGATATGATCCATAAGCTTGAAGATATATGAAATCACCCCTTCGGGATTCTATCTAAATACTTTAAAGTAATTTTTATAACGATAACGATATTTAAGGACTAGATACTCTGTTTACGTTTACCTTGACATGTCTATCTAAATTAAATTACGAGTTATTAAATGTTTGCAAGTAAATTTCATTGAATCGGTATTCGAACCCAGAACACCAGGAACAAAATAATTTATAATATTAGTCTGACATGTTAAGCAAAACTGTGTGCAGTTACATCATCGATCTAAGTGATATATTCTAGTGTACAGAGGAAAATTAAGAAAGTCATTAAAAAATCGGGAATCGAACCAAGCACAACTGATTGGCAATTATATACAGCATTAATCACCCAGTACAGAACCTATCAATCATGCTTTGCTGCACTCCTCTACATCACTTAGTTTCCGAGATAATGAAAATTTAAAAATTAAGGATCGAACCTAGGACGTCAGGTATCTAATTACACATTTACAAGATACTACCTAATAACATAAACACAATAAAGTTTATTTGGCGTCTTTATCTTAATTGGTTTAGGAGTTATTAAATTTATAAGTAAATTCCATCGAATCAGTATTCGAACCCAGAACACCAAGAACAAAATAATTTATAATATGAGTTTGGTATGCTTAAAGGTGCTGTATGTAGTTACAGCATCAATCTAACTGATATTTTCTAGAGTATAGAGTAAAATTAAGGAAGTCATTAAAAAATCGGGATTCGAACTAGAGACAACCGATTAAAAATTATATACAGTATTAATTACACATTATAACAGCTATCAAACATGCTTTGGTCCATTCCTCTAGCTTTCTTAGTTTCCGAGATAATAAAGTTTTTAAAATTAAGGATCGAACCCAGGACACCAGGTACCAAAATATACATTCACAAGACACTACCTAATGACATTAATGTAATAAAGTTTATTTGGCGTCGTTATCTTAATTAGTCTCAGAGTTATTAGAAGATGAATTTGCATTCACTCCTAGGATTCGAACCCAGGCATCCCGGTCAACTTGGAACAATATCCTAATGACGCGGCGCATTCCAAAGAATTGATTAGTTTTTATCCCAATGTTCTATCTCTTTTCATTCAGGAGATATAAGCGATTAAACAGTAGAAATAATATGTATGTTTGAGCCCACAGAGAGATGCCGACATCTGATAAAGTTCTTTGATCTATGCCGGCAAGCTCCGCACATTTTATTTCTACTGTTTAATCGCTTATATCTCCTGAATGAAAAGAGATAGAACATTGGGATAAAAACTAATCAATTCTTTGGAATGCGCCGCGTCATTAGGATATTGTTCCAAGTTGACCGGGATGCCTGGGTTCGAATCCTAGGAGTGAATGCAAATTCATCTTCTAATAACTCTGAGACTAATTAAGATAACGACGCCAAATAAACTTTATTACATTAATGTCATTAGGTAGTGTCTTGTGAATGTATATTTTGGTACCTGGTGTCCTGGGTTCGATCCTTAATTTTAAAAACTTTATTATCTCGGAAACTAAGAAAGCTAGATGAATGGACCAAAGCATGTTTGATAGCTGTTATAATGTGTAATTAATACTGTATATAATTTTTAATCGGTTGTCTCTAGTTCGAATCCCGATTTTTTAATGACTTCCTTAATTTTACTCTATACTCTAGAAAATATCAGTTAGATTGATGCTGTAACTACATACAGCACCTTTAAGCATACCAAACTCATATTATAAATTATTTTGTTCTTGGTGTTCTGGGTTCGAATACTGATTCGATGGAATTTACTTATAAATTTAATAACTCCTAAACCAATTAAGATAAAGACGCCAAATAAACTTTATTGTGTTTATGTTATTAGGTAGTATCTTGTAAATGTGTAATTAGATACCTGACGTCCTAGGTTCGATCCTTAATTTTTAAATTTTCATTATCTCGGAAACTAAGTGATGTAGAGGAGTGCAGCAAAGCATGATTGATAGGTTCTGTACTGGGTGATTAATGCTATATATAATTGCCAATCAGTTGTGCTTGGTTCGATTCCCGATTTTTTAATGACTTTCTTAATTTTCCTCTGTACACTAGAATATATCACTTAGATCGATGATGTAACTGCACACAGTTTTGCTTAACATGTCAGACTAATATTATAAATTATTTTGTTCCTGGTGTTCTGGGTTCGAATACCGATTCAATGAAATTTACTTGCAAACATTTAATAACTCGTAATTTAATTTAGATAGACATGTCAAGGTAAACGTAAACAGAGTATCTAGTCCTTAAATATCGTTATCGTTATAAAAATTACTTTAAAGTATTTAGATAGAATCCCGAAGGGGTGATTTCATATATCTTCAAGCTTATGGATCATATCAGGTTCGAGTAAAGATTAAATGGTAGATGCTGATATTGGGGAGCTAAAATACATTTATTAAAAGTATTACCGGGTTCGATTTAGAAGCTTAGAATCTGTGAAACTCTGGAAAAATTGCTTTTCTCGTGATTGTAGTTAAATGTAATGGGCTTTCTGTGAGAAGATGGAAAGGAAGAATTGAAAAGGGAATGAAAACATGAGATAATTAAGTAAATAAGGGGGACATCTTCTCGTTACCTTTTGAGCTTTTACTTTAAGTACTGTGATAATACAGCTGTAATTAACCTTGGTACAATAGGTGGTGATGGTGGTGGTAGGCTTTGAATTTGAAATATATGTCTGAATGAGCGTGGGAGAAATCTTCTCTTGCTGGTGTGACAGCTTAAGCAGGTAGTTATTAGACGAGTTTAAACGTGTTTGATGCTGTCAGACATTCTGTCTCTGGGTGTGACGTCATAAACATCCTGTCTCTAGACTTGAGGTTATATGGCTGTGGGGTTAATACACGTTGAGCGATCATATACATCTGGTTATGAAACGAGTTTATGATTGATCTAAAAGGTTCGTGCTCCCTCTATAAATATGGTGATCTAGGGCATTGGACTTCATTGTGCTAATTAGTCTTGAGGTGTTAACATCGTGTTCTCTCCAAGAATAATCAGCTTTCTAAAGTGGTGTCAAGGTGAAGAGGTCTACATTTCATTGATCAGTGATTAATACGTTATTACATCAAGAATAAAGATGAATAACTCAGCGTATAAGGATATTATTCCAAGCGCTACTGGATATGCATGCGGAAAATGTGGGAGGAAGTTCCTCCGAGGTTATGACAAGAGAAGACACGAGATGAGCTGCAAGAAGCTCTTCAAATGTAAACATTGTAATGTAACCTTCAAAGATTGTTATAAGGGACAGCGACACGAAGATATATGTGAAATAAGCAGCCCTCAGAAGAAAAGAAGATTGGAGCCAACTAAACATCAGTTGCTGTCAACAATGGAGGACTGTGGTATGAAAGAATACGAAACTTCATTCGAAGGACGATTGAAATCGTATTTTATACGAGGCGAATCAGCTAAGGACCTAAATATGTATCTGCAAGAGGCAAAACAACGTATAATCCAGGCTGTGCATAAAGAGCTTAGCATTCATAAGAGTGTTAAAATTAATCTGCTGGCTGAGTGTCGATTTGTTAACAGTATTGGAGAAACCTGTGACAAAACATTTAAAACACGGAATCAAGCTGTTTTCCTGGAAACTGATCTGGACTCAACGATGGAAGTGAAATTCAAGAAATTGGTGACTGAAATGGAGGAGTCTCAGCTTAAGGGTAGCAGCTGGGCTTTGCTTGCTGTGGAAGGAGTTCGACTTCGTATCAACAAGTACAACCCGTTACGAGGAAGTAGCTACATACCACTACCGTCAGCTGTTGAAGCAAGGAAAGCATGTATAAACATCCAGAACTTTAGCGACGAGAAATGTTTCATGTACTCTATACTGGCCAAATTCATAGGGAAGGATGCACAGCGTGTGAACAAATACAAACAACTTCAAGATAAGTACGACTTCAGCTGTGTTTCCTACCCTACTCCACTTTCTCAAATACCTAAATTTGAGAAGTTTAACAATATGTCTATTAACGTGTTTGGGCTGGATGAGAAGCACGAAGTGTATCCGATAAAGGTTGCTGATATTGAACTACCTGAACATCGTGACCTGCTACTATTGAATGATAGTAGTGGAAAACATCACTACGTATATATAAAGAATTTTGAGAAACTCGTTCGACGCCAGAAAACTAGCCATAATGGACGGGTTTATACTTGTAAGCGCTGCTTTACACATTTTGATGATCGATATGGACTAAGTGGACAGGAAAAACTGCAAGAACATGTAGCCGTCTGTATTCAACATGGTGTTGCGAGGGTAGTTATGCCTACCAAGGAGAAATCAATTGTTCAGTTTAAAAATGTTGAGAGGATGCTGAAAGTACCTTATGTCGTCTATGCTGATTTTGAGAGTATTCTCACTCCATGCCATACGTGTATACCCAATCCTGAAACTTCCTATACAACCCCTTATCAAGAGCACACACCAATGAGCTTCTGTGTTTACGTGAAGCCTACATCCAGTGTTGAACATCTCGAAACTGGTCTTCCTAAGCAGCCCTATGTGTATCGTGGTGCAGATGCTGCTCAGAAGTTTATGCTGTACCTGACATATCTTGCAAAAATGATTGATGGCATATACAAATCTACTAAGCCTCTGAAACTTACGGAACAACAGCAAAAGGATTTTGAGTCTTCTACGGCATGCTACTTGTGTGGAAAAGGCTTTACAGGAGAAAACTACAAAGTACGCGACCATGATCACATCAGCGGTGAATATCGTGGAAGTCTTCATAATGAATGTAATTTAGCCTGTAAAACACCTAAATATATACCAGTCTTCATGCATAACCTTAGCGGATATGACTCTCATTTCATTGTTAAGGAGCTGGGTTGTACAAGTGAACGTGTGGAGGTAATTCCTAACTCTGAAGAAAGCTATATCTCATTCACCAAGTATGTAGGAGATATAAAGCTTCGATTTGTGGATAGCTTCCGATTCCTCAGTACAAGCTTGGATAAGTTGGTAAAAAATCTAACCTCGTATCCTGAAACACTAAAGTACTTTGGAGAAGACAAATTGAAGTTGATGACCCGTAAGGGTGTATTTCCATATGATTTTGTTACGTCATGGGATGCCCTGAACGAGACCTGCTTGCCTCCTAAGGACTCCTTCTACAATAGATTAAATGAAGAAGAAATTACTGATGCTGACTACGATCATGCTAGAAATGTATGGGAGCTGTTTAATGTGAGAAACCTGGGAGAGTACAGCGATCTCTACTTAACTTCGGATGTACTTCTTCTAGCTGATGTCTTTGAGACGTTCAGAGAGCAAACCCTTAAAACACACAAAGTTGATCCTGCCCATTATTTTACCTCTCCAGGTCTTACATGGGACGCCATGTTGCTGTATACTGGAATTAAGCTGGAACTGTTACAAGATTATGATCAACTACTCATGGTGGAATCAGGTATAAGAGGAGGTTTATGCCAAGTTTCCCATCGGTATGCTGAGGCTAATAACACTTATATGGATAAGTTTGATCCGTCGAGACCAACCCAATTTATCACATACGAGGACGCTAATAACCAATATGGGTGGGCAATGTGTCACGCCCTTCCTTTTGGTGGATTTCAGTGGGTGTCGCCTGAAGAAATCAACTTAGAAACACTACAAGAAGATGATCCTCATGGGTACATATTAGAAGTCGACATCGAGTATCCTGCAGAACTTCACGATCTACACAACGATCTACCTTTCCTGCCAGAGTGTATGAAACCATTGGAATCATCTACAAAGAAACTGATACCTCATCTTGGACCTCGAAAGAAGTATGTAGTGCATTACATGGCTTTGAAGCAAGCTCTTAGTCATGGACTACGACTAACAAAAATCCATCGTGTGCTACAATTCCGACAGTCTCAGTGGTTGAAACCTTATGTGGAATTTAACAACAGGCTACGACAACAAGCTGCAAATGATTTCGAGAAGGATCTCTACAAACTCTTTAACAACGCTATGTTTGGAAAAACTATGGAGAACCTGCGTAATCGTATGGATATACGACTGGTGACCAATGAAAAAACTCTAGAGAAGCTGATCGCCAAGCCTACGTTTATCGACAGGACGATATATGCTGATAATCTAGCTGCTGTACATATGGCCTCTCGTCAGATTGTATTCAACAAGCCTATATACATTGGTATGAGTGTGTTGGACATCTCCAAGACATTAATGTATAACTATCATTACGACGTTTTGTTGCCTTATTATGGAGCTGAAAACCTGAAGCTTATGTATATGGACACTGATTCGTTCATTCATCGTGTAACAACTGTAGATGTGTACCAGGACAAGCTACGTTTTCTTGAGCATCTCGATACATCTGATTACCCTGCCAACCATATATGTTACTCTTCTCAGAACAAGAAGGTATTGGGAAAATTTAAAGATGAGGCTAATAGCAAAATCATCCTACGCTTTGTTGGACTACGTCCTAAGATGTATGCCTTAGATATTCAAGGGTCAATGATAAAAAAGATTAAAGGTATAAAACGTAGCGCTATTAAGCAGTACATTTCGTTTGACAGCTATACAGACTGTCTTAAAACCTGTGAAATCATCAGAACACCTATGAATCTGATCCTATCACGAAAGCATGCTCTTGCTACAGTGCAAGTGAATAAAATTGCATTGACTCCGTTGGATGATAAAAGAATTATTGCTGAGGATGGGATAACGACATATGCGTATGGACATTACGCCATTACAAACAGTGCTTAAAAGAATGTAAGTTAAAGATAAAGATTTTCTCGTGAGTCTACAATCTTAAAAAGAAGGTTATCTGTGTGCTGTATATGCAGATAGCTGACGCCTGATGAAGAAAGAAGAAGATGGAAGGGAAGGTGGTAACCCTGCCATTAGGAGCAATCCTAGTGCTAGTCTCAAGCCTAGATAAAAGGGGAGAGACATCTATAACGAACTGAAATAAAGGTATGTTGACGCAAAGCTTTTCAGTTTGTAAACCATATACAGTTTATCCCTCTCTGCATCGTACAATAACTGTTTAACATATAACAATTTGTAAGATTTAGAAAAAAGTATATAAATTGTTGTAACGCTGGATGAGAAAAGTTTTATAATCGAATTACTCTCTATATTACCATGAGTACCTGTGATACCAGTTGAATTGCCTGTTAAAATGACTTAAATACCTGTGATACTACTCGAATCAAGTGAAATTACATTAACTAGCTCAGATACGAATTCCTACTCTAAATTAGTACGAGCACCTGTGATACTATCAGAATTATCTGTTAAAATGACTCAAATACCATTGATACAACCTGAATCAGCTGCATTTACCTTAAATAGCTGTGATACAAATCTCTGATAGAAATTATTACGAGCATCTGTGAAACTATGCTGATTATCCAAATACTTATGATATTACCTGAACTATCTGTAAAATACGAAACTAGGCTATAACCAACCCCTGGAACCTACCCTCCTGTAATGCTTGCTTAATTACTCTAAGCACCTATGTTACTTGAATTATCCTAAATACCTACGATACCCTCTGAATTACCTTGAAATATGAAACTATGCTATACCCAACCCTGGAATCTAGCCTCCTGTGATACTACCTGAATTAGCCTAAATACCTACGATACTAGCTGAATTAGCTGTGAAATCATGCATAGCTATGATGCAGTTAGCCTCTGGAATCTAGCCTCCTGTGATACTAGCTGAATTAGCTTAAATGCTCACGATACTAGCTGAATTGGCTATGAAAATGATTTAAATACCTACGATACTAGCTGAATTAGCTGTGAAATCATGCATAGCTATGATGCAGTTAGCCTCTGGAATCTAGCCTCCTGTGATACTAGCTGAATTACCTTAAATGCTCACGATACTAGCTGAATTGGCTATGAAAATGATTTAAATACCTGTGATACTATCCGAATCATGTGAAATTACTTTAACTAGCTCTGATACGAATTCCTGCTCTAAATTAGCACGAGCACCTGTGATACTATCTGAATTACCTGTTAAGATGACTCAAATACCATTGATACAACCTGAATCATCTGCATTTACCTTAAATAGCTGTGATACAAATCTCTGATCGAAATTATCAATAATACCTGTGAAGCTCTGGCGATTACCTCAAATACTTACGATATTACCTGAACTATCTGTGAAATACGAAGCTAGGTTATAACCAAGCCCTGGAACCTACCCTCCTGTAATGCTTGCTTAATTACTCTAAACACCTATGTTACTTGAATTATCCTAAATACCTACGATACCCTCTGAAATACGAAACTATGCTATACCCAACCCTGGAATCTAGCCTCCTGTGATACTTGCTTAATTACTCTAAACACCTATGTTACTTGAATTATCCTAAATACCTACGATACCCTCTGAATTACCTGTGAAATATGAAACTATGCTATACCCAACCCTGGAATCTAGCCTCCTGTGATACTAGCTGAATTAGCCTAAATACTTACGATACTAGCTGAATTACCTGTGAAATACGACACTAAGCTATACCCAACCCTAGAATCTATCCTCTTGTGATACTAGCTGAATTAGCCTAAATACCTACGATACTAGCTGAATTATCTGTGAAATTATGCAGAGCCATGATGCAGTTAGCCTCTGGAATCTATTCTGTGTTACTAGATGAATTAGCCTAAATACATACGATACTAGCTGAATTACATGTGAAATCATACACTGCTATGATGCAGTCAACCTCTTGCAATACTAGCTGAATTACTTACCTGTTAGTGTTAGTGGGTTAGCTTTTCCCGTTGCAGGTCACCTTTTTACCTTTATGGCTCACCTTTTTCCCTTTGCTGGTCACATTTTTCCCTTTGCTGGTCGCCTTTTTCCCTTTGCTGGTCACGTTTTTCCCTTTGCTAGTCAACTTTTTCCTTTTGTGGACCTCCTTTTTCCCTGAGCAGTCACCTTTTTCCCCTGAACGAGTCACCTTTTCCCTGAATAGGTTACGTGATGGGTATGTCTAGAACATTGACATGAAACAGTTTTCCACTAAGTTCACGTCTAAAGTCGCTTTCAAGTCTAGCACCTCATATTCCCTATCTCTCCTGTATATAAGTCCATATTCCTACTGCTACACTACCTGTCTAGCCTAACAGCTCTCCTCCTGTTCCTATACCTCTCATATAAACCATACTCTACTCCTCTAGCTCTGTCTAGCCTAACGCCTCTCTCGTTTACCTATGACTCTCACATAAACCATACTCTGCTCCTCGACCTCTGTCTAGTCTAACTCCTCTCCTCGTTTTCCTATACCTCTCATATAAACTATACTCTACTCCTCAACCTCTGTCTAGCCTAGCACCCCTCTTCCTGTTCCTATACTTCTCATACATATAAACGCATACTCTAAACCTCTGTCTAGTCTAACACCACTCCCCGTATCCCCTACCTCTCAAAAGCTCATTCCCTCCTGCCCCCCCTCTAGCTGAGTATCACTCCTTGGTTTCCTATCTAACCTAACTTTAACACCTGTCTATCCTAGCATAGGAACTCTCTCCGTTTTCTCGTCTCTCCTTATAAACACAAACTCAATTCTCCTAACCTAATACCTCTCCTCGTTTTCCTATACTTCTCATATAAACCATACTCTACTCCTCGACTTCTGTCTAGCCTAACACCTTTCCTCGTTTTCCTATATCTCTCATATAAACCATGCACTACGTTTCAAGCCCTGTCTAGCCTAACACATCTCCGCGTTTTCCTATACCGCTCATATAAACCATACATTACTCAGCCTCTGTCTAGCCTAGCACTTCTCCTCATATTCCTCTACCTCTCTCATATAAAGCGCACTCCCCCTCCTACCACTGTCTAGCCTAGCGTCAGTCCTCGTATTCCCTATCTCCCCCATATAAACGCATTTTCCTCCTTGAACCGACGCATCTAGCCTCGTTTTCCCTATCCTTTCCCATATAAACGCAAAAAACTGCGCCAGCTCTCTCCTATATATCCTACTCATGTTCCATGTGGAGGGTAGTTTGGGGGTGAGGATTTTCTTGAATATCTGCGTTTTGCATCCTCTGAAGATATTGAGCTTACGTACCCAGTTTACTATTTAATAGACTTCTGAAAATAACAAATTATAAGTTATGCTGTTCATAGACACAGATACACACACGCGCGAAGATTTTTCTAAAGTTCTTTTTTGTCCAGGGGGTCCAGACAGAAGTTTTGGGTGGAATATGGGTAGAGAAATTTAAGCGAATTCCAACATTGAAACATTGGAGACCCCGTAGATTCCCATTCCTGCTGTAAAGTTGGTTGCATCAAGATGCTAAATCCTGCAGTAGAACGGTTTCTTCCCACAAGGCTCCGTGCTTGGTCATGGAACCGGATGGTCTCGCTAATCTTGAACATCTCCTTCTATCAGGCGTCAATCACAAGCTGCCTGCCGATTATACCGGATGTTTGTGCTGCGTGGATTGCGTGACTGTGAAAGTTATTGCTTCACACTTAATGCAGAAGGCGCTCTTTTGTTACGATGAGCTGCCTCTTCGCTAATTCCCTAATTCTCCGGCCAATCTCTGCTGGCACCCTCCGCTCTCTGCGGAGCGGGAAGTCCAGCTTCAAACTCCCCTGTACTGTAACAGAATTCTTATGCATTGGGGGTGCGATCTGTCACCTGCGGTCCTCGAGCGCCAATTTGAGAATTAATTTCAACTTATGCTAACACCTAAATTACAAAATTTCAGGAAGGGACCATACGAGGGCGACACTGAAATTTATTTAGAAAATAAAAACAAGGATTATATTTTAAAAATGTAAATAAATCTATTGCTTTTACTTCCTCTACTACGTACAGTAAGTAGAGGAAGTATTGTATTCCACCCAAAAATTCGATACCGAGATTTCACCGGAAATACATGTTTTGAGACACCAGGAATCCAAAAAAAGCATTTTTGGAAACATGTCCGTGTGTGTGTGTGCGTGTGTGTGTGCGTGCGTTTGTGAACAGCATAACTCAGAAACGAACAGCCGGATAAACACCAAACTTGGTATTTAGGTTCAGTATCTTCCAGAGATGCGACACGAAGGTTTTCAAGAAAATCCCCACACTCCAGATTACCTTTTACATGGAAGATTTCTGGAAAAGTTAAATTTTCTCAAAAATGGCTCTAACGATTTTGATTAAAATATCATATGTTTAAGATATTTTCATGACAAATAAAATGTATATCTTGAATTTTCTGGGAATGTCTCCAAAAGTATTCTTCATTGTGAACGACTTTTGCATAACTGGTAAACCATAAGAGATAGACAAAATTTTACTACACAAAAAAATGTAGATCGCGTTAAAATACACAATTTATGTCATATACATTTTTGTTGAGTGAACCATTTTCGAGATATTGCTTGTTATTCCCTTAAATTTTCCAATACTTATTTTCTCAAATGGGAATTCGTTATTCATTTTTACTTTCTCTACTACGTATAGTAAGTAGGGGAAGTATTGCATTCCACCCAAAAATTCGATACCGAGATTTCGCCGGAAATACATGTTTTGAGACCTCCTGAATCCAAAAAAACCATTTTTGAAAACATGTCCGTGTGTGTGTCTGTGTGTGTGTGTGTCTGTGTGTGTCTGTGTGTGTGTGTGTGTGTGTGTGTCTGTGAACAGCATAACTCAAAAACGAACAGTCGGATAAGCACCAAACTTGGTATTTAAGTTCCGTATCTTCCAGAGATGCGACACGAAGGTTTTCAAGAAAATCCCCCCACCCCAGACTACCCTTTACATGGAAGATTTTTCGAAAATTTTAATTTTCTCAAAAATGGCTCTAACGATTTTGATGAAAATATCATATGTTTAAGACAATGTCATGAGAGATGAAATGTATATCTCGAGTTTTCTGGGAATGTCTCCAAAAGTATTCTTCAGTGTGAACGACTTTTGCATAACTGGTAAACCATAAGAGATAGACAAAATTTTGCTACACAAAAAATGTAGATCGCGTTAAAATACACAACTTATGTCATATACATTTCTTTTGTTGAGTGAACCGTTTTCGAGATATTGCTTGTTATTCCCTTAAATTTTCCAATACTTATACTTTTTCTCAAATGCGTTATTCATTTTTTACTTTCTCTACTACGTATAGTAAGTAGGGGAAGTATTGCATTCCACCCAAAAATTCGATACCGAGATTTCACCGGAAATACATGTTTTGAGAATCACTGAATCCAAAAAAAGCATTTTTGGAAACATGTCCGTGTGTGTGTCTGTCTGTGTGTCTGTGTGTCTGTGTGTCTGTCTGTCTGTGTGTCTGTGTGTCTGTGAACAGCATAACTCAAAAACGAACAGTCGGATAAACACCAAACTTGGTATTTAGGTTCAGTATCTTCCAGAGATGCGACACGAAGGTTTTCAAGAAAATCCCCCCACCCCAGACTACCCTTTACATGGAACATTTTTCGAAAATTTTAATTTTCTCAAAAACGGCTCTAACGATTTTGATTAAAATATCATATGTTTAAGATATTGTCATGACAAATAAAATGTATATCTCGAATTTTCTGGGAATGTCTCCAAAAATATTCTTCATTGTGAACGACTTTTGCATAACTGGTAAACCATAAGAGATAGACAAAATTTTACTACACAAAAAATGTAGATCGCGTTAAAATACACAACTTATGTCATATACGTTTCTTTTGTTGAGTGAACCGTTTTCGAGATATTGCTTAAATTTTCCAATACTTATACTTTTTCTCAAATTCGTTATTCATTTTTTTTATGTCCTGAACATGCAAAGAGAATGGAATTCGCCACATAGCAACCAGCGTTAAAATATTTGACTATCGCTTAAAAGCTACCATATTCCCCTTGCATCTACAAGAAAATTACCAATAAGATTGACATCTCGATATCTCGATTAACATGAAGCATATGGAGAATAGGCGTTTGTAAAATTAGATTGTACAAGAGTAGAGAAAGTCATGTGAGTGTAACACATCAGATTTTTTTATGTCCTGGACATGCAAAGAGAATGGAATGCGCCACATAGCAACCAGCGTTAAAATATTTGACTATCTCTTAAAAGCTACCATATTTCCCTTGCATCTACAAGAAAATTACCAATAAGATTGACATCTCGATATCTCGATTAACATGAAGCATATGGAGAATAGGCGTTTGTAAAATTAGATTGTACAAGAGTAGAGAAAGTCATGTGAGTGTAACACATCAGATTTTTTGTCTTGGATATGCAAAGAATATTAATCTGTGGGAAAGAGTATGGTGCTGCACCTAGCAACCAGCTACTAAGAGATATGTATGTGCTTAAAGGCTACTGTATTTCTGTATTGCCCTTGTAAATATATATCCCCCTTTACATCTACAAGAAAATTAGCAACAAGATAGAGTCTGCAAATGTTTATATCGATTAACATGAAGTAGATGGAGAATAAGCGTTTGTAGAAATAGTTTGTACAAGAGTAGAGAAAGTCATGTGAGTGTAACACATCAGATTTTTTAAAATATTTCTCTTAATATCAATACCTTTTTGCATTCGATGAAAACAGTCCTTAAAGCATCGATGCCACCCTTCCTGAGGCACATCATAAACCAGGTTTTAATAATGTTCCGCTGCTTCATCTGATGACGAAAAAGTGGTTGTAAGCATTTTATCTTTTATTTTTGCAAACAAAAGGAAATCACAAGGCGCTAATGTCAAGGCTGTATGGCGGAAGATCCATGGTGCTGACACTTAGGGCATCCAGATACCCAGTTGTTACTTTTGTTGATGCGACGAGCGTTGTCATGGTGTAACATTAGTTTTCCTCATGGGTGTTTTTCACGAGCTTTTTCAAAAATGTTCGGTAAACATATATTTGTGTACAATCAGGAGTAACGGTACGTCTATCTTCTAATGCTACATTTTCAATGTGGCCCGTTTTAGAAAAAATACTAGCAACCATCTTCTTACGAGCACTGCTAATTCATTGGACTTTTGTAGACTTAGGTTTTGTTCAAAAGACCCATGGAGCCGATTGACTTTTTTTCAGGATCATAACAATACATCAAAGATTCATTACCAGTAGCGATATTCGAAGCCAAATTTGAAATGCCGCCTTGGAAATTTTCTGCACCAATCAATGCATTGTTGTTTTTGATCGGTAGTCGGTTTATGTGGAATCCATCAACTCATTTCTCACGTCTGTTGATGCAGTATGTTTTGAATTTACTCCTACCAGTGCCCAATATTGCCGGAATAAATTCATAAGATGTCCGTCGATTTTCTTCAAGCATTGCTCGAGCAGCGGCAATATTTTCGTCATTAACAGGAGTTCCCGGGCGTCCTTCACGAAATTCATTACTAAGAAAAAAACTATCTCTTTTGAATTCGCTGTACTAATTATAAATTGTTGTCCTAGATAGGGCTTCTACACCAAATGCATTTCTAAGCCGATCTTCACATTATTTAGGCGTTAATGACAATAACATAACCTGGAAATGTTCTCTAGTAAAATTCATT
This sequence comes from Deroplatys truncata, assembly GCA_030765065.1. Taxonomy (NCBI): domain Eukaryota; kingdom Metazoa; phylum Arthropoda; class Insecta; order Mantodea; family Mantidae; genus Deroplatys; species Deroplatys truncata. Next base: position 84,439,171 of record CM060982.1, on the reverse strand, counting down.
TTTGGGTGAACAAGAATCTTTAAATGATGAGAGAAAAAATTGAACAAACTACACGGCAATCAATTCGCAAAACATTAGAAAGTAGGTGTCAAAAATAAGGAAACGTCATTTGTTTTTAGAACCATGGCATTATAAACGTTTTGAGGCAATATTTTATATCACAACACTGTGAATGCCAGAGTGATTGTAGTGTAAATTAACATTATTGTATGTACAGTATTTTAGATGTTTGTTAGCCATAAGTATTGTTAGGAAATAAGTTTACACGGCCTCACTGAAACTGACAATAGAAGTGGCTAACAATAAACCGAAGGGGTGAGTTGTTTATCACTAAGAAGAGAAACAAATGACGGCAGGGTAGAGTGCCTTTTATAAGAAATGGAGGGAATATCTTCCCTAGAGTATATATGTTAGTAGCAGCGATTGGCTGACAAAACAGACGCTAAAGTGGGCGCGATTTGGTAACCAGTAGCAGCTCTATTATAATGTTTAGGCAATTCGGGGTGAAGGAGTATATATTCTCGAGCCATAAGGAAGTATCGCGCAGTTCGGAAGAATCTCTCGCGAGGTACACGTCGCAAAGTTAGTTACAAAATGTGAAGTACGCGAATTAATTGGCAACTAAAACGACTGTAGTTACATTCGGAAATATCACAGTTTCAGTCAGGCGTGTATAAAGATTAAATATGTGAATTATTAATCAAGTGTGACGGCAATAAAATTGTAAAAACAAATTATTTTATCAGTGTTATCTTTTAGCAACAACTCCTTTCCGTTTACACGCCCTGCATAGACACTTGCTCGACTGAGTTGTAATAGCTAGCAGGAGGACAAATAAACCAAATTTAAAATAATAAAACAAGAGGCGCTCAACAAATAAGATAACACTAGCCATTGAGACCTGCGGCAATTTTCAGTATCGCCCTCGTACCAGGCATTGAACGAATAAAATGGGTGATGTAATACTCAAATGAATCCGGTGTCCATAGCGCATATCCATTTTTATCTTCTCACAATACGGCAAAACCCTGGATATGCTGACTTATTCCAGAAGTTCTAGATTCGATTCGTATTGTTTTCTTAATATACATTATATTGTTTTATTTCTCATTACTTTAGTTTAGTGGCTTAAGAATATGTGTGTACAGCTATGAATACAAACAAATGATCTAATAAGTATTGATTCATAAACGATAAATTTGGAACATACGTCCTCGTTGTGCTGTCAGGATAATATATTATAAATTATTTTATTGCTTTCTTAACCCAGAAATATTTCCATACACCCCGCGGATCTCGGAAGTGTGAATGTGTTATTCATAAATACGAAGAACAAAGCCTATTGTTTAAAAAATATGACGTATTAATTTCACATAACTCTCCTTACCCACTATTCTTTATTTTTATATAACTAATACAATCTACCTACTTCATGTTAATCGAAATAAACATTTACAGAAATAATTTCATTACACATTTCTTAGGTACAAGAGGAATAGAAGAAATCGAATCCATAGTCAGATGTTGAAAAGCTAGTCGGTATATGCTGGCTTTGAAATTCTGTAGTCTTTCCGCGACATTCCGAGAAACAACTGAAAAGCGACAGCACTAAGAATATGACTAAGTGTTGAAAACTTCAAACTAATATTTACGTATATCTTAGAAGTGGCTGATGCCAAGGATAAATTTGTTTTCATTTTTTGTGGTGTACCTTTTTAATTTTGTTTATTATTTACCCGTTATGCAAAATTCCTTCCGACTTCATAGCCTATTCCCCGAAAACTCAGGATATGCCTTTTATTTGTATAGCAAATATTATAGATATAAGTTGTTTTAATAAAAATCGTTAGCCTTTTTTGATAAAAAATAACACTTCTTATGTAAATGGTAGTTTGTGGTGTGGAGTTTTTATATAAAATCCTCGAGTCGCATTTTTGGAAGATACTGTACCAAAATATCATGTAGGTGTTCATTGGACTTTTAGTTTTTGAGTTATGCTGTTCACACACACACACACACACACACACACACACAGGACCTTTTTCTAAAACTTTGATGTGTTGCATTCACACGACTTTCTCTACTCATTTTCTTCACTCGTTTCGAGATATAGTTGCGTTTGCAGAATAAAATTAGTTTCATTACACATTTTGATGTAGGTACAGGAGAGGTAGTACCTGTGTCGTAGTGGGCTTGAGTGTTCCCAACAATAGAATGTTGGTCCATGTTAGGAATTTGAGGAGCTACGATTAGTAGCAATCTGTAGGTCATGGAAACCAACATTCCGGCTGGGCGAAGCATGATGCTGCTACTGCTCACATCTCCCGTAACGGTTGAGTGATGGTCCTTTTCTGCCGTGGGCATGTGGGAGCAAGGCTGGTAATCGGGTTGGTCATCCCAATCTCATCGCAGCTGTCGTGTCGCAGATTTATTATAAGAATATGGAGGCTGAAGCGATAGTTATGACATCACTCTTAACAAAGAATGGTGACTTAGTACTCAAACAAATAAAAATTGCACGAGAAAGCAATGCAGATCAATAGCGGCGAACATATCAAACGGTTAATACAAGAAAAGGATAATGATATGATTTCCCAGTTAGGTACACAAAATTATAAAATATTAATTCAGAATGAAGAGGACTACAGGAAATTCAAGATATGCATTTTATTATTCCTGATTATTTTAAAGAACGTATGCAACATAAATATTAACTTTGGTATTTTATACAATTCTTTCTTGTCGAGTAACATTTATAACACACACGGACTTTTTTTAAAGTGAGTTCACAGGACCTCAAAACATGTATTTTCGGTGGAATCTTAATACCGAATTTTAGGGTGAAATACAATTCTGCCTTTAGCCGATTAGGTAGGTGATAGAAAGTAAGAAAGAAAGGAAACTTGGAAAACACTGCAAAAGCAGGCTAAACCTAACAGAGATTCGAACTCGCGTTCTCCAGAATATGAGGTGGACACGCAAACCTATCACCAGGATAAGGGATGATTTTTAAAACATTTTTTCCCTGAAAATGTCCTTCATTTTTGAGCCACGGGGCACGTTCAAGTGTTTGTATTCATGAAAATATCGGAAGCAAATTGTGTTGGCATGGTAAGGTGCCAAAAAGCCGAGTGATACAAGATGAAAGGAGTTGGCTGTGAAGATGATCACGCTATCGGATTCACACGAGTGAGTAGCCGTGTCGGGCGGGGCACAGAATATCACGCCAGCCAACACTTCATCCGTCCATCACTAGACGTTACATGACATCGGGTTTTCCTCTTCCTTGCAACTGCCCGGTTTAGGGAATCCTCGGAGAGCATCTTATTCGTTTCATGACTGTAAGTACAATAGGGATAGTATCTCCTGTACGCATTACTGTTTAAGTTGATGTAGAATTTGACCTCTTGTATCTACGCCTCATAAGGAGCGTCCCCAGGAGGTGAGAGGAGATACCGTGCCGTCGAATCCAGGAGCGACGGTACAGCAATGACAGGTGCCCTAAGTTTCCAGATATAGACATCCCGGCAGACGGACAGGCAGACCGGGGACGCCACACAGAGGGTGTTCAGCACCCTTCAAAGCGGGATCGAAAACTCCGGCAGCCAGCCGAAAGCCGAGGAACGGAGAGGGTTACAAAGAGCGTCCTTTTACCCTGCCGCGCTGCACCGAAACACCATCGCTGACACTTCCGACACTGAAAGAGACCAACGGAATGGATGGAATAAAAAATACAACGAAATAGAGGGGCAGGAAATTCGAGGGTTGAAAGAAATCACTCCAGCATTTGTTTGACGACCCGGGAAAACTCCTATAAAAATGATGGGTTAGAGTGGGCGGTCAAGACCTTAGTCTTGAACTATAGACAGCTTCATTATCTGCTCCGTCATTTACATACAATATATACCTATTCCGACCAAAACCTCAATATCGGCAATTGAATGTTATGAAGTCATTTGGGTTCAAAAAAGGTTCGTGTTTCAACAACTTAACTGAAAAAATCTGATGTGTTACACTCACATGACTTTCTCTCTTATACAAACTATTTTTACAAACGCCTATTCTCCATATGCTTCATGTTAATCGAGATATCGAGATGTTAATCTTATTGTTAATTTTCATGTAGATGCAAGGGAAATTGCTAGGCTTTAAGCGATAGTCAAATATTTTAAGAGCTGGTTGCTATGTGGTTGCATGTCCAGGACATAAAAAAGTGTAAGTATTGGAAAATTTAAGGGAATAACAAGCAGTGCCTCGAAAATAGTTCAATCAACAAAAACAATGTACATGACATAAATTGTGTATTTTTAGACGATCTACATTTTTTGTGGAGTAAAATTTTGTCTCTCTCTTATGGTTTACCAGTTATGCAAAAGTCGTTCACAATGAAGAACACTTTTGGAGACATTCCCAGAAAATTCGAGATATACATTTCATTGTCATGAAAATATCTTAAACATATGATATTTTAATCAAAATCGTTAGAGCCATTCTTGAGAAAATTAAAATTTTCGAACAATGTTCCATGTAAAGGGTAATTTGGGGAGGGGAATTTTCTTGAAAACCTTTGTGTCGCATCTCTGGAAGATACTGAACCTAAATACCAAATTTGGTGTTGATCCGACTGTTCGTTTCTGAGTTATGCTGTTCACAGACACACACACAGACACAGACAAACACGGACATGTTTCCAAAAATGCTTTTTTTGGATTCAGGGGATCTCAAAAAAGTATTTCCGGTGAAGTCTCGGTATCGAATTTTTGGGTGGAATACAATACTTCCCCTACTTACCATACGTGGTAGAGAAAGTAAAAATCTTCTTATCCCAAACTACCCGTTAATAGAACATTTACTTTATTATCACCTTCTCAGAAATAGTTCTAACGACTTTTATACAAAAATGTGCATATGTTGAACTGTCTGGGAATAGACATGAACTCCTCTTCATTTGAATGAATTTTGTGTAATTGCGTATAACTATAAAACCAGAAGAGATAAACAAAATCTTACTATTCAATAAATTTAGGTCTGGCTAAAACACAGGGTTAATGTAAAATTTAATAGCACTAACCAGTTGCGGAGATATTCATTGCATTGGTTTGATTTTTTAAATACAGTGTACGAGGGGCGCTATTTATATTTTGAGCCTTGGCAACCCTGAATGTTGTAGGTGCCATCTGACGTTTCCAATGGAAAGTTTGACATTTTTTACCATAACCTACTTCAAACGTTTTGTCAATAGAGCGTCATTTATTTTGTTTACACTAACTTGAAAATTGTGTGACAACAAAAACATGGAATTAACTCGTGAAAATAATTTATTACGACTTTCGACGTGGATAATCAAGACAAGAGTACATCGATCAACTAACTTCCATATTTGGCGACGAAACTCCATCCTTTGCCACTGAGAAACGCTGGTATAACGAATTTAATCGTGGCCGCCGTTCGCTCAATGATGAAGTACGTGTAGGTCGTCCAAAAGCAGTTGTGCCAGAAAACATTGATGCTGTGCAAAAACTAATAATGAAAGATCGTCATGCAACATATAGTGAGATTGAGGCAACCCTAGGCATTAGTTCCACCAGAATATATAAAATATTGCATGATTATTTAGCCGTGAAAAAGGTTTGCTCTCGTTGGATCCCACATAATTTGAAGCAATCTCAAAAAGATGCTCGTGTCGATTGGTGTAAAAACATGTTCAAGAAATACAATGGTGGTGTCTCAAAAGACATATATAAGATTGTAACAGGTGACGAATCATGGATCTATGCGCATGAGCCGGAACGTAAACAGCAATCGACTTTATCGGTGTTTCAAGATGAAGCAAATCCAACAAAAGTAGTTCGCACTCGAAGCACTTCGAAACAAATGGTCGCGTGTTTTTTCAGCAAAACTGGCCATGTGGCAACAGTGCCTTTAGAGGGAGGTAAAGCGGTCAATGCCGAATGGTACACAACCATTTATTTACCGGAAGTCTTCGGTGAAGTAAGGAAAACCAGCAAGAACCGTAGGATCGTTCATCAAGACAATGTGAGCACGCACACATCTCGTCTAACAATAGAGTATTTGAAGGTTTTGGAGGTGTCTTAAGAAGACTGGAATAAATGCTTTGACAAATGGTTCAAACGGATGCAAAAGTGTACTGATCATAAAGGAGAATATTTTGAAAAACAATAAAGGAGTTTTCAATCAGAAATTACTTTGTTTTAATTATTAGGATCAAAACATAAATAGTGCGCCTCGTACCTACCCTTTGCAAGGTACTTTGGAAAGTAGAAACTAAACACAACCTTAAGTCGGGGAAAGTGAATGGAATTCTAAAACTTTTTAATTATTTGACTATTGCTTCAGCTTGATCTATTCCTCTTGTATCCACAACGAAACGCGGAAGGAGACCACTTCTGCAGGGGCTTAGAAAAAGCTATAGAAAGAACAGTTTGTAGAAAAGAGATAAAAATAAGTAGCATCTACAAAAATTTACATTTTCTATTGAAAGCTTCCTTTGCCACTGCTAGCCTCTGGCTTCTGGACAACAGCTCATGCTGCTACTTGTGGTACATCCCAAGCTGTCCACTTGCTCCAGTACCTCATCTCGTGCTTCAGGTGTGTCTTCTTTAATTTTCTTCCAGCAAACACATTGATTACCCTTCTATGTTACCTTAATCCTGCACTCCTCTCCTTCAGCATTTCTTTGGCGTGTTTTCCATTTCTGCAAGTAGTGGATATTATCAGTGAACATTGTGCACTTTCCTCTCCCTCCCATTATCACTCCTCCCTTTTTTGAAACAATTCATCACATTCTCAAGTAGGTATATAATACGGTGTGTGTTAAGCGGCCCTCTTGTCGTACGCCTCTCCTTTCTCCTTTCCTGCGACATGTTGTCTATCCTGACTCTGATTGGTGGCTTCATAAAGTAGGTAATTGCGAGGTGTATTCCAAAACTAAGATCCGTTTGGTCATAATAACATCGCTCATGAGACAAGGATTTTATTGACAGTAATATATGCCTACATATATACTTTACTTTTCCACATGATCGCCGTTCATATTTTTACACTTGCTGTAACGCTGCACCAGTTTCTTTAACCCCTCGGCATAGGAGTCTGCTGCCTGGGACTTGAACCAGTTGATAACGCTCGTCTTGAGTTCATAGTCGGTTTGAAATCATTGTCCAGCCAGCTACCGTTTCAAAGCAAGAAAAGGAAATAGTCGTACACTTGCTACCAGGTCAAAACTGTATGAAGGGTGGTGAAAGAGTTCCCAACTCTTGAATCTTCTCTTTGATTTTGGCAGCGGTGTGCGGCGGGCGTACTTATTGTGCAGGAGGATGATGCCAGACGACAGTTTCCCGCGGCGTCGATTTTGGATCACACGTCTCAGTTTGGTAAGCGTTGCACAGTACACGTCAACTGTAATTGTTGAACCACGGTTCATGAAATCAATCAAAAGGACCTCATTTTCGTCCCAAAACACGATAGCTTTCATTTTGCAATTCGTATACGGCGATTGCTTATACCTTTTTGGTTTGAGTGAACCGGAACGGCGCCACTGCATTGACCGTTGTTTTGATTCTGTGTTGGTGTGCGCTATCCATGTCTCGTCGCCCGTAACAATGTGGGAAAACAAACCATCCCCATCTTGTCTATAGAGCTCCAAAAACTGCCGTGCGTTATACGCATTCCTTATTCTTTGTGGTGACCGGTGAGCAGTTTTGGCACCCACCTCGCACAAAGTTTCCGATATCCAAGCTGCTCAGTGACAATCCTGTAAAGTGAGGTTCGAACAACATTTGAGAATTCATCAGCCAGACCACTAATCGTCAAACGTCGAACACTTCGAAGTTTTTTGGTTCACTTGCTCAACAATGTCGTCGGTCCCAATACTGGGCCTACCTCTATGCTGTTCATAGTGCACATTTGTGCGGCCTTTTCGAAATTTTCGGTACTAGTGTCGAACCTTTTTGTCACGTCACTCATTATGTCCGGTCCATATATGAGGCGTAACTCACGATGGATGTCCACAGCTGACGATCCTTTTGCGAGCAAAAATCAATCGTGGCGGGATCTACGATTGTCCAGTGCACATGCAGTTCTTTGCATCTCCATAATTTTCTTCCAAGCTACTCTGTAAAATACCTTTTCATAGCCAAAAAATGGCACAGACCACTTTATCTTTCTCAGGATAATGATCATAGTTTGATCAATAGTATATCTTATACAAGTGAAGCCGAAATTATAAACTCAATTATCATAATCTGGTAAGGATAGCAAAATAAAATAAATAATAAAATATTTAAAATCAGTGCATGTATTAAAAGGATAAGCATTGTGAAAATTGTTGACTGTTAAAAGCGACAGAAAGACCAGACAGGCACAGTTTAGCTAATTAGGGACCAGCCCCAGGTATAAAGGGTAAACCCGCTGAAGCCAATTTCTCCTGGAAATAATGGGTGCAGTTTCACTGACCAGGAAGTGAAAGTCACTAGAAGCTTCATGATGCTGTCTGCTGCGAAATTTTTTAAGGGGAGAGAGGGGAAGTTAGGAGTTCTTCCTTGTATCGCGCGTTGATGAGAATACTCTCGCTGGGGCACTCTTGGAATGCGGAACAACATTCTCGTCGAGTTCAGAAGACTGGGTGCGAACTTGCAAGAGGGTCGAACGATCAGATGTAATTGATAATCTTCGGTCTTGGAAAAGACACAGTAACATCGTAAGAATTTAAAAGTGATCGGCAAATCTTAAGTCTTATTTTAATGGTGAATAAAAGTGTTCCAAGAAAGCGTTCGTGTTTCTATGTACACACACTCACGCAAACCCAGTGATTAAAGTTTTATGCTCAAGCAGCCGTGGCAAAGTAAAAAAAACAACTAGGAGGAGAAAAGCAGCAATCGTGAGGCAAAGGTATTGCTTCAGTTGTTGCGTCACAAGTCAGAAATGTATGATTTGCTTCCATCTCATAACATTGACCTCTATTCAGGATTTTCGGTAGAATCTTCGAAAAATTACAGGCTGCCATGCCTCAGAATCGACTGCGCGTTACCTCTAACTTCATATCGACATATCTAGCTGAAGCTAGCCCGATGAAGGTGCAATAGAGACGGTACTCCGGTTACCTTTTTGTTTTGGTAATGTTTAACGTCGTCGTTACTACACATGGCACATAGGCGGTAGACACTGCTAATACACGAAATGAAATGATTAGTGGGAAAGGAAATTTGGGAAGGAAAACTCCAGACTTATGTTTAAGCTGCCTCTCTGGCATTTGTCAGTTATGAGAACTGAGGGAAACTTGGAAAAAGCCTCACTCTGGGAGGACGGTCCTGGCTGGATTTGAAACGCGGAACTCCCGCTCACGACTTCGTGCTTTAACGAGCTCGGCCACCCGTGTGTGTGTTACTCTGGTGGTAAGACACAGTTATGCATGGAAATAAGTAACTAAACATATTTTATCATTTGAAATCTAAGATATGAAAACTTGATGTTACATTCACCGGTCTTGCTCCACCCACTCCTCTACAAACTACTCTTAGAAAAGCTTATTATTCTTTCTACTTTATTTGAAACGATCGTTTGCAGAAATGGCACCATTACACATTTGTTGTACGTATAAGGAGAATACAGAGACTGAAGCAATAGTCAAGTGTTTAAAATGCGGGCCGCTATATGCTGGCTTTGAAATTAATACTCTTTATATGGCCACGAGGGACCTAGCACTTAAGCAAAGTTTACCTATAAGATACTTAAAAATTCAAACCAATAACTACGAATGTCTTGGAAATGGCTCATGTCAAAATTGTGGGTTTTAACCCTATCTAGATTTCTGTGATAAGTTTTTGTCTCACTGAGCGAGGTAGCTCAGTGTGCGACTCGCATTTGGGAGGTCCCGAGTTCAACCCTCCGAGTTCAAGGCATTTTCGCGGTTTTCCTCGTTCGCTAGGCGATTGCTGGGTTGGATAATTTAACCCGCAAATTTTCCTATCACACTTTCATCACTACATTTCATCTTCTTCACCACCATACCAGGCATTGGGCTGTCACCATCCTGGATATGCTATAATCCAGAGTTTGATTGCTCCTCGACAGGCTACTGACCCAAGGCATTGGCTTGTATGTCCTTGGGGTGTAAGTTCTACAAAGAAGAGAATAATCCATTAAAGAAGAAGAGGAATTCGTCTCTATTTTATTATATACCAATTATTTAAATATATATCAAAGCCATTCACAATGAAGAACACAGACTATTCGCAGTAAATTCAAGATATAGGTACGTTTTATTTGTCGTGCATATATCTTAAACACAAGGGATTTTAATAAAAAAAATCGGGTGTTACACTCACATGTCTTTTTCTACTCTTGTACCAAATATGTTTACAAGCGCTTATTCTCCATATGCTTCATGTAAATCGAGATATCGGGATGTTAATCTTATTACTAATTTTCTTGTAGATGCAAGGGGAATTGCTAGGCTTTAAGCTATAGTCAAATATTTTAAGAGCTGGTTGCTATGTGGAGTATTCCATTCTCTTTGCATTACCAGGACAAAAACGTGAATAACGAATTCCCATTTGAGAAAAAGTATAAGTATTGGAAAATTTAAGGGAATAACAAGCAAAATCTCGAAAATGGTTCACTCAACAAAAAATGTATGACATAAATTGTGTATTTTAATACGATCTACAGTTTTTGTGTAGTAAAATTTTGTTTATCTCTAATGGTTTACCGGTTATGCGAAAGTCGTTCACAATGAAAAATACTTTTGGAGACATTCCCAGAAAATTCAAGATATAAATTATATTTATCATGAAAGTATCTTAAATATATATTATATTTTAATCAAAATCATTAGTGCCATTTTTGAGAAAATTAAAATTTTCGAAAAATGTTCCATATAAAGGGTAGTCTGGGGTGGGGGGATTTTCTTGAAAACCTTTGTGTTGCATCCTTGGGAGATACTGAACCTAAATACCAAGTTTGGTGTTTATCCGACTGTTCGTTTCTGAGTTATGCTGTTCACAGACACGCACACACACACGGACATGTTTCCAAAAATGCTTTTTTGGATTCAGGGGGCCTCAAAACATATATTTCCGGTGAGATCTCGGTATCGAATTTTTGGGTGGAATACAATACTTCTCCTACTTACTATACGTAGTAGAGAAAGTAAAAATTAGCCATGTTTAGAAAGTAAAAATAAGGAAACATTTTCAACATGTTCCATACAAAGTGTAGTTTGGGGTGGAGGATTTTTCTTCAAAGCTTCGGAAGATGCTGAACTTAGGTATGAACTTCAGCATTTATCAAACCTTTTCGTCTTTGAGTCATGATTAAAGCACACACGCACACAAACTGATAGGCGGGCCTTTTTGTAAAAATTATTTTATGTTCTCTACTACGTATAATAAGTAGGGGAAGATTGTATTCCACCCAAAAATTCGATACCGAGATTTCACCCGAAATATATTTTTGAGGCCCCTGAATCCAAAAAAAAAAAAGCATTTTTCGAAACAGGTCTATGTGTGTGTCTGTGAACACAATAACAGAAACGAACTTGGTATTTAGGTTCAGTATCTTCCAGAGATGCCACACGAAGATTTTCAAGAAAATCCCCCCACCCCACATTACCATTTACATGGAACATTTTTCGAAAATTTCAATTTTCTTCAAAATGGTTCTAACGATTTTGATTAAAATATCATATGTTTAAGATATTTTTTCATGACAAATGAAATGCATATCTCGAATTTTCTGGGAATGTCTCCAAAAGTATTCTTCATTGTGAATGACTTTGGCATAACTGGTAAACCATAAGAGAGAGACGAAATATTACTGCAAAAAAAATGTTGATCACGTTAACATACACAATTTATGTCATATACAGTGTTTTTTGTTTTCGAGATATTGCTTGTTATTCCCTTAAATTTTCCAATACTTATACTTTTTCTCAAATGAGAATTCGTTATTCTTTTTTTATGTACTGGACATGCAAACAGAATGGAATGCGCCACATAGCAACCAGCTCTTAAAATATTTGACTATCGCTTAAAGCCTACCAATTCCCCTTGCATCTACAAGAAAATTAGCAATAAGATTAACATCTCGATTAACATGAAGCATATGAAGAATAAGCGTTTGTAAAACTAGTTTGTACAAGAGTAGAGAAAGTCATGTGAGTGTAACACATAAGATGTTTTGGTATTCTGCGAACCTCACAACATGTATTTTCGGTAAAATCTTTATATAGAATTGCTAGAATATAGTACTTAATTTACTATAGGAAAGTTCTAGGTAAAGTAAAAATGAAAACTTTACATTTGTTTAGTACAACGTCAAGTGGAATCACGGAAAATGACGACGTAGCAAAACACCATCATCACCAGAACTGAAAATTGTTAGTTTAAATAAAATATACGGCAATAAGATCATCTATTCCTTTGGATTGGCAACTCAGCAACTAATCAACACATCTGCTGCTGCCATCGGATTTGTGAATGCCCAAGACATAATGAGGAAAACAGGTATTTCAATTACTAAACCGAGCCCTTCCCACTTCAGAATGCAGGCCTTATACAAATACTATGATAGTATTTAGTATATGGGTAGGAGCCACTTTCGTTATTAACATGGAACACGCACTTACAAGGTTATCTTCATTACTTTTATAGCATGATTACACGTAATGAAGACTAATGCTTGTGTTTAACATATTTACCTAATTACATTTCTGAGATGGCTTTTTACTTTCTGTACTACGATAGTAAGTAAGGGAAGTATTGCATTCCACCCAAAAAATCGATACCGAGATTTCACCGGAAATACACGTTTTTAGAACTCCCTGAATCCAAAAAAAAAAAAAAAATTTTTGGAAACCTGTCCGTGTGTGTGTCTGTGAACAGCATAAGTCAGAAACGAACAGTCGGATAAACACCAAACTTGGTATTTAGGTTCAGTATCTTCCAGAGATGCGACACGAAGGTTTTCAAGAAAATTTCTCCACTCCAGATTACCCTTTACTTGGAACATTTTTCGAAAATATCAATTTTCTCATAAATGGCTTTAACGATTTTGATTAAAATATCATTAGTTTAAGATATTTTCATGAGAAATGAAATGTATATCTGGAATTTTCTGTTAATGTCTCCAGAAGTATTCTTCATTGTGAACGACTTTCACATAACTGGTAAACCGTAAGAGATAGACAAAATTTTACTACACAAAAAATGCAGATCGCATTAAAATACACAATTTATGTCATATACATTGTTTTTGTTGTGTGAACCATTTTCGTGATATTGCTTGTTATTCCCTTAAATTTTCCAATACTTATACTTTTTCTCAAATTCGTTATTCATTTTTTTTGTCCTGGTAATGCAAAGTGAATGGAGTACTCCACATTGCAACCACCTCTTAAAATATTTGACTATCGCTTAAAGCCTAGCAATTCCCCTTGCATCTACAAGAAAATTAGCAAAAAGATTAATATCTCGATTAACATGAAGCATATGAAGAATAAGGGTTTGTAAAAATAGTTTGTACAAGAGTAGAGAAAGTCATATGAGTGCAACATATCAAATTCTTTTTTGTCCTGGTAATGCAAAGAGAATCTAAAATAGCAACCAGCTCTTAAAATATTTGACTATTGCTTAAAGCTTACCAATTCCCCTTGCATCTACAAGAAAATTAGCAATAAGATTAACATCTCGATATCTCGATTAACATGAAGCATATGGAGAATAAGCGTTTGTAAAAATATTTTGTACAAGAGTAGAGAAAGTCATGTGAGTGTAACACATCAGATTTTTTGTTCCATTTTCACTAGTTTCACAAATCAGGTATCACATGCATCCCAATCGAGGCATCATGGGACATTGCTGCTGCTTTTGCTGCCAACATTGCAAAATTGAGGGCCCTAAGCCGCAAAGCGTAGCCGAGGGATGCATTTTAGAAGGAGAGGAGTGGAGCGACAAGAGATCGTTGCCAGGATCTGTGCAACTAAGCTCGAATGATCCACTTTAGCTACACTTTCGTTGCTTAACGACATTCCGTTAGCCACTTTTTTTAACGTTGGCGATAACTGCAGACAAAATGTCCGCCGTGGTCTCTGTATAAGAACGGCCGCTAAGGATTGGCGGATGGGTACAATAATTTCGGTCAAGCAACAACGCCTGCATTATTCAACAGCTCAGCTAACAACGCAGTATTTAACTCCCCACCTTGCCGGCAATGGCTGGCATTTTCTATTCTTTACAAACATTTTCAAACGGACTGAGTTCCAATTTTAATCACCGACAATATCAGGCTAATAGTTGGTGCATATGAGAGGAATAATATCTTTAGTATTTGAATGGCAACACATCTCATTAACTTCGATGCACTTTCATCCAAAAATTTAAGGAAGGAACCACCAGCCTGTTTGGTAAGATGCAGCGTAAGTGTTCTACTTGAACTGGTTGTAGTTTTGCTAGTCATTACTGTACACATGATGATCAATAGACAGATAATGTTTTCCACGTCAGCGCCTATGACCTAGACCGAAGACTGGAGGCGGCGCAACGCTCTGTGTGACGTCATCATCCCATTGTTCCGGAGACACTCGCAGCTAATCGCCCTCCCGATTGATTTCCATGCATTACGCCCCGAGTTTCACGGTTTCTATGCTCAGTCACGTGACTTCAGCTGCTGGCCTCACTTGGTGACGAATCAGCGAAATCGAGGTGATGATTTATGCCAGAAAATTCTCCAATTCGTTCAGAGAGCGCTCATAGGTCTGAATTGAGAGCACATTTCTGAGGCAGTATCAGTTGTAAAAATTATGGATGTTACCCATCTTTGAGTAACCTTTCGATAGATGATTAGCTCAGTAGCCGCCTTCCTGTGACATCCATTGTGTTTCTATATTCTGTGGATGAAACTTTGGGTCGTAATATTGAATGTAGGTGCAATGTAGGTGCAACTGAGGGTTGTCGCCGCCAATTTCTCCATCGTTGAACTTGCTGCCGGCTGCTACAGTGATGGGCTATGAGATCCTTCTCTCAGGGTATGCGTGGGTGAGTGTGAGGATAGACAACATCTATTAAGTTGACCGAGAAGTTTAATGGAGGCTAATTTCCTAATTGAGGCGAGTTGCCAATAGTTTGAGGATGAATTAATCTGATTCTTAGCACGGTAAACTGTAACTATTGAATTGTTATATTTGCTAACTTCTGAAGTATAAAATTTACGGTTTAAAACAACTGTTTCCGTAATAACAATGAGAAGCGTAAGTTGCCGTGAATCGCTGAAATGCTAACCGGTGAAACTCCTTGCAGCTACCGTCAAGTATGATGACCTGAGCGCAGTCTTTAGGTGCTACTCACTGCCGATAATTGATCATATTAAAACAATTCTATAAAATCTAAAAGACTGTAATACCCCCCAAAAATACACTACTTTCAGAAATACACGCTCTTTTATCAGGCCCCACCTACTTCACAACTACCCCTCCAAAGTTTCTACGTTATAAGTTGCCGAATTTAAGCTTTATATTCGTAGCTGATACATAACGTTTGTTCTCTGAATTGTTAAATTCTAGGAGTTATTTCCCTTTCTAATTTTCAGAACTGTTTTCTGTAATTCTCTAATTTCTTAACGTACTGAGTTTTAATTATCTGAACCTTAGGCTAATATGTTTCTTGTTGATTAGGTTGCCGGAACATCTAATTGCCTTACCTACTCTGACTTCTAAATAAGTGCTTTGCTTGAAGGCAAACTTGCCTGGTAATTATTTCCCACCACCAGTAGCAGAATTGTAAGCTTGCTTTCTTACTGCATTGATTTTAATATTTAGCATTTCTTTATTGCAATTATTTATCTATCTCCCTACCATGTCTTTATGAATTATTAATCCTATAAGTTAATAACTACGGTATCAAGGAGACGACGAAAAATCCCAAATCAGATTGGCAGGTACATCGGATTTGAAGCCACGACCTCCCTAATGCGAGCAACAGGCGCTAGCTCGGTTTTATCGCCATTCTTGATGTAGGCTTAATGTCCTTTAACCAGGCAAGTCTAATCGGATGATGAATGAACAGGGTGAAATAATCTTTCAATGAGCATGGGATCAATAGAGCTAACGGTTATCCGACATTTATTCTCTGAGGAGAAGAGGAAAACTCCAGAGAAACCCAATTCCTCTATGCTGCGGTCCATTACACAAAACTTATTTTCTCGTTGCTATTGCTTTCATATGATCGAAAATAGCCAAAACAATTTTTACTTTCTCTACTACGTATAGTAAGTAGGGGAAGTATTGTATTCCACCCAAAAATTCGATACCGAGATTTCACCGAAAATACATGTTTTGAGACCCTCTAAATCCAAAAAAAAACATTTTTGGAAACATGTCCGTGTGTGTCTGTGAACAACATAACTCAGAAACGAACAGTCAGATAAACACCAAACTTGGTATTTAGGTTCCTTATCTTCCAGAGATGCGACACGAAGGTTTTCAAGAAAATCCCCCCACCCCAGGTAACCCTTTACATGGAACATTTTTCGAATATTTTAATTTTCTCAAAAACGCCTCTAACGATTTTGATTAAAATATCATATGTTAAAGATATTTTCATGACAAATAAAATGTATATCTTGAATTTTCTGGGAATATCTCCAAAAGTATTCTTCATTGTGAACGACTTGTGCATAACTGGTAAACCATAAGAGATAGACAAAATTTTATTACACAAAAAATGTAGATCGCGTTAAAATACACAATTTGTTTCATATACATTTTTTTTGTTGAGTGAACCATTTTCGAGATATTGCTTGTTATTCCCTTAAATTTTTCAATACTTATTTTCTCAAATGGGAATTCGTTATTCATTTCTTTGTCTTGGATATGCAAAGAGTATTAATCTGTGGCAAAGAGAATTGTGCTGCACATAGCAACCAGGTATTAAGAGAGATGTCTATGCTTATATTACCCTTGCAAATACAAAACAAGGGGAACATAGTACGCCTTAAGCGATAGTCAAATATTTTTAGAACTTGTCACTATGTGTAAAATGTAATTCTCTTTGCATGTCAAAAGATTGTTTCTGCAAATGTTTATCTCGATTAATATGAAATAGATGTAGAATAAGAGTTTGTAAAAATAATTTGTACAAGAGTAGAGAAAGTCATGTGAGTATATCACATCAGATTTTTATAAGAACGGGAATGGTTAGTTCAACTATCTACAAAACCCACAGCTCTACGTGATATGGAAAGTTTTGCTCTTCAAATTGGCACTTCTGTTAAATGTGATAGTTGTATTGTGAACTCTGTGTACTCAAGCCATATGGTTTGTTTCTGTGCAAGTAGGTACATCCTCATACGCCCATTTAACACCAAGATAGCGACTTTCTGACAAGTCATGAAAATGGCATTTCGAGCCTCCAGGGAGCGTAAAAAATCATGATTTCACGACTTCTTCCAAAATGAATGAAACTTATATAAACGGACGTATTACCTATATGCA
Organism: Deroplatys truncata; assembly: GCA_030765065.1. NCBI lineage: Eukaryota > Metazoa > Arthropoda > Insecta > Mantodea > Mantidae > Deroplatys > Deroplatys truncata. The sequence continues at coordinate 84,421,668 of CM060982.1, read as the reverse complement.
AGTTTTTATTCCATTTTTGCTTTGAAAGCGAATATTCTAGTGCCTCTCATTGTTGGTCTCTCTCTCACATTCCCTCTATCTCTCCCCCTCCATTTCCTTTCCCTCCAACGTACATATTATGTGAGGTTTTGAAAATCAGTAATAAAACGTTTATTTTTCTTGGGGTGTTAATAAAAATTAAAATATAATAAAAGGTTTACAGTGCATAAACATGTGCTTCTTCCTTCTGCTTTCATTGCGATGGAAACTCCGGGGTTGCTACTGAAGGAAACAGGTTTAACCCATCCCCGGTTTTGTTATTCGCTTTGCCTGCAGTCCAAGGAGCTTGTATCCTATTAGCATTGAGTCGCCGTAAAGTCCGACCACCCCCAACAACTAGGAGAATCACACGGAAAGTTACAATATGGCATGTCTGAAATATGCTGTTTCTTACGGTACTGGTTTACATATACGAATAAAAGTAACGACAAACTAGTATAACTTTTTCATCCAATCGAAACCTTGTAAGTAATATAACTTGTAAGAAACACTATCCTTGTTGACTTATACGTTTTTACTTTCTCTAGCATGTACCTAGTAGGTACTGTATGCCACCTAAAACTTTTATTTCAGGATTTCACCAGGAATAAATACTTTGAGGCCCGTTAATGAAAAAATGCACTTTCAGAAAAAGCTCCGCGCGCGCATGCAAATGTGTGCGTGGGAGAGAGAGAGAGAGAGAAGATAACTCAAAAACGAAATGTACGATAAATACAAAACTTCATATTTAGATTAAAATCTTCCAAAGTTGCGACAAAAAGATTTTCAAGAAAATCGTTCACCCTAAACTACCCTTACATGGAAGATTTTTCGAAATTTTCAATTTTCTCAAAAATGTCTAACATTTTTATTGAAATATCTACCTTTAGTTTCATATATAGTTACCTATATGATAAATAAAATGTAAGCATATCCTAAATTTTCAGGAGTAGCCAAAATTCCGAAGGAAGGAAGTTTTTTAATTTGATATAACTACTAAACCGTAAGAGATAGTCAAAACCGTACATCACAAAAAATGTATGTCTTTAAAATACAATTTATTTCAAATAAAGTTTTTTGTGGCAGAAGTCACTTCCGAGATATCTGTTGTTATTGGTTCGAACTTTTCAACATCTTGTTATATTTTTAAAGTGATGTTGCTTTTCAGTTGTATCTCGTGATGCCATGGAAATAATATGAATTTTCTGGCCAACCGTGACCCGGTTTTTAAACATCTATCTATCGATTCGGTTTCCTGTATCCCTTTTGTAGCTTCAACGAAATTAATGAAACTACCTATTTCTCCAAATGTTTATCTCCATTAACTTGAAATAGATAGAAACATAAGCTAGAATAGTAAAGAATAGTTTGAATAAACTATCAAAGTTAAGCAGGAAATATCTTGTGGCACAGATTTTTTGTTTTACTGAATAGTTAATTAGGGCATTTCATTTAGAGAAAGTAATTAAGACACCATATACATACATGCTTTTCTGAGTGGGACTTAAACTATGCTACAGCAGTTTTAGACAGTGTGCAGTAGATGTGCTTGACCAAATAGGTAATACTTCTGTATGGTATCTCGAATACGGAGATGGCTAGTTCCTTTGTTTTAATTATACTGAGCTGGCCGCAATAACTGCATGTATTTTGTGGAGATGGTAACTGGGAGGACTTTACCTCGTAGAAGTTAAATTCTTGAGTTAGTCATGGGACACTCTACTTCAAAAACGAGTTACACCCTTTATAATGGAAGTGACAGTTTCATCTGACAAATTTTCTCTAGTTATGTGCAAAGCCAGTGACTATAGGGAAACATACCTCAGCATTCGTAGACGAGGTGTTCGTGGAAAAAAGCTACAAGAGTATGCTGAAATAATTTCAGCAGGAAGTTTCTGATAGATTAGGAATATCTCAGAAATGTTTAACTCTCAAAAAATAAATAAATAAATAAGAAAGAAAGAAAGATAAATGTTCTACTTTACGAGATCTACATTTTTTGTGTAGTAAGATTTTGTCTATCTCTTAGTGTTTATCAGTTATGCGAAACTCATTCAGAGTGAAGAGGACTTCAGAGGTTATTCTCAGAAAATTCAAGATATACATTCAATTTGTCATGAAAGTGTATTAAACACATGGTATTTTAATAAAACGTGTTGAGCCATTTTTGAAAAAAATCAAATCATATTCACGTGAAGATTGGTTTGACAACTTCGTGTCGCAAACTTGGAAAACACTGAACTTGTTTGGTGTTCAACCAACTTTTCGCTTTTCAGTTACGTATGTTGTTAACACATACGCGCGCGCGCCAGCATACCTTTTCTAAAAATAAATCCTTTTTACTTTCTCTACTACGTATAGTAAGCAGGGGAAGTATTGTATTCCACCCAAAGAGTCTATACCGAAATTTCACAGAAATACACGTTTTGAGGCCCCTGAATCGAAAAAATCAGTTTTAGAAGATCCCTGTGTATGTTTGTGTGTCTGTGAACAGCATAACTGAAAATCGAAAAGTCGGATAAATACCAAACTTGGTATTTGGGTTCAGTATCTTTCAAAGATGCAGTTCGAAGATTTTTAAGAAAATCCCCCAAACCGACTACCCTTTTCATAGAGCATATTTCAAAATTAACGATTTTGATTAAAATGCATATATTTAAGATATTTTCCTGACAAATTAAACATATACCTTGAATTTTCTGCAAATATCTACAAAAGTCCTTTTCGTTCTGAATAACTTTAGCATAACTGCTAAATCGTAAGAGAGAGACAAACGTTTACTACACAACAAATGTAGATCTCGTTAAAACACACAATTTGTCATATACCTTTTTTGTGGAGTGAACCACTTCCGAAATATTCCCTGTTATTTGTTTGAATTTTCCAATACTTAAAATTTTTCTCAAATGGGAATTCGTTATTCGTTTTTTGTCCTGGACATAACAAAGAGAATGGAATACTCCACATAGCAACCAGCTCTGAAAATATTTGACTACCGCTTAAAGCCTACCAATTCCCCTTGCTCCTACAAGAAAATTAGCAATAAGATAGTTTCAGCAAATGTTTAACTCGATTCATATGAAATAGATGGAGAATAAGCGTGTATACAAATAGTTTGTAGAAGAGTCGTGAAAGTCATGTGAGTGAAACACATCAGATTTTTTTATCCACGGAGTCTCAAAACGGTGAAATTTTGCTATCGAATTTTTTGGTGGAATACAATACTTGCTCCTGTACTTACTTTAGTTACGTAGTAAAGAAAGTAATAAGCTGTCACAGAAATAATTTGTAGAAGCTATGTAAAAATAAATTTTAGGGGTGGAGATAGTCATGTGAATGTAACACAGAATTTTTAAATATAAACTTAACGGTTATTATCAAAGGAATAAAGAAATATAATTCTGAATATATCCTTGATAAAACTGACTCAAAATAGCTGATTGCTCAGTTCTTTTTAGGTAGTTCTCATGGTGTCCTCCTAATATTAAATATTGTAAATTCATTGCTTAAATACTGAAAGCCTTATCTGGTTTATATGATGTTCAATAGACCAGTCATGCTGTTTCGTGATGTCATTCTCCTCATTTCTTCCTCTAGCTTCGTGCTTTGGAGTGGTCGGACTTTACGGCAATATAGTGCTAATGGAATAGAACCTCCTTGAATGATAAGCCCTGTCCACACTGATTAACATTTAACAAAACTTGTCAAGTGCAACATGTTAACAGTTTGCATGTTGGCCAAATTTCGATTGCAGAATTGACTTAACATGTTAACCGAAAGTTGTGCTTGACATTTTTAACATGTTGGATGTTTTCCACTTTTAATGGAAAACTTGTTAAGTCAATTTGCTCTCTGTGTTTGTGATTGGATGAACTTCGGAAGTATCCAGACTGTAAACATGGCAGCAATTGTGTTCGGTAGTTCTGTGTTGACTCGTTTCTGTGATTTGGTTTTCTTCATGTGAAGTTATGGAATGGACGAAAGAAAAGACACTTTCATTAATAAAATCTTTGTTGAGGCTATCATTATGGAACATTGTAATATATGTAATAAAAAGGATGGACAATTATACCAAACTATATGCAATTTATTGTTGTTCCAGAGGCAATATCAGAAAAAAAAAATAATAGCCTCACTTTGCTAGAGAATTGCAAAAAAGGGCTCAAGTCTGCCAGCTGGAATGGCTGCTCTCAAATGTGTGTCCTTTTGTGAATTATAGGTTAGAAACCTTGCTCAAAACAAAGTTGAAGTCACTTTGACTTGTTCTCAAGAAATTGAAGTCAAACCTGCTCCGAATTTTAAATTCGTTCAAAATATTAACAAGATAGAACCTCATCACCTTGCACTTTTCTTTTTATTACATATCAAGCACATACAAATAGCAATTGTCAAATCCTAATCACTGGAGTCCATTTTGCTTTTAGTTAAGAGGTTTTGTTGTCCCAATAAGTCAACTGGTGTGAATAGAATGTGAAATGTTCACAGTTACAACATGTTGAAGGCATTTAACATGTTGAATGAGACATTTTGTTAATTGTTGAACGTTAACTGTTGATATGTTGAACAGTGTGGACTCGCTTATAGGCAAACAAAGAAGAAAACAGGGGGGTGGGTTAAACCTCGTGTATCCATTGCCAATACTGAGCTAGACAGTGTCTACAGGTTTAAACAGTTTATCGCTTCTCCAGTTCATCTTATATCTTAAGCATTACACAGAAATACAGTGAAATATGAAACGGAAGGGTTTGCCAACCATGTGTATCGTATGCACCAGGACAATGCGGCAGCCTGACAAATGAAGAGCTGAAGAGGCGGTGTTATAATTGGCTGTGACAACCAGAAGCACAGAGCTGTTTATGGCCTGCTGGATCACTGGAATTGCCAGTAAACTGATGATTAATCTCACCAAATGCATTTGGCAAGGCTTTTTGCCACAAAGACACGTTCCGGAGGCGTGAAATGAATCTCCACGCAAGGTATGTGTGTGTGGATTATCACAGTCTGTTGTCAGGTTCCTCGCAAAGCCCCCCGTCGTCCTGACCACCAACAAAGTGTTTTGCTATGCCATTGAAAGCTTGTTATCCACCATTGTGGCGTGTGGAAAAGGCAGGAGTGTGTGGATTTTATTGTTCCCGCTGAGGTAACACAATGGCACAAGGAAAACACTCCCCTCTCTTCTCTCTGTTGGAGGCTTCCCCATGTAATGTACAAACTAGACACTTCCAAATAATAAATTATTGCCGTCTCGCCCAAACGCCTCTCTTGCTAGCTAACACTCGATCGATGAAACCGTCCACTGGTTTTCTCAACTCATAAAGCTACCCAGAATTAACATTTTGGAATGAACAAAGAATAGCAGATTGATTTAAAAAGTTTAAAACATTTTGTAAATATTTATACTACCTTCTCTTCCCAATACAAATTCACATAATATAGTATTCCTTTATATTATTCATACTAAGTGATTTTTTTATTCACGTTACGCTAAATATTTCTATAGACATGATTTCAAATTAAATCATAGTCGTTCATTTACATACAAGTTGAAACAGTATTCAAATAAAGTAACAAGTTCTTGAGAAAGACAATAAAAAATATGTGTTATAATTACCTATACGACCTTCTCAAATCGTTCGTCTGTATTATTTTTACTTTCTCTACTACGTATAGTAAGTAGGGGAAGTATTGTATTCCACCCAAAAATTCGATACCGAGATTTCACCGGAAATCTGTGTTTTGAGGCACCCTGAATCCATAAAAAGCATTTTTGGAAACATGTCCGTGTGTGTGTGAACAGCATAACTCGGAAACCAACAGTCGGATAAACACCAAACTTGGTATTTAAGTTCAGTATCTTCCAGAGATGCAACACGGTTTACAAGAAAATCCCCCCACCCCAGATTACCCTTTACATGGAACATTTTCCGAAAATTTTAATTTTCACAAAAATGGCTCTAACGATTTTGATTAAAATATCATATGTTTAAGATATTTTCATGACGAATGAAATGTATATCTCGAATTTTCTGGGAATGTCTCCAAAAGTATTCTTCATTGTGAACAACTTTTTCATAACTGGTAAACCATAAGAGATAGGCAAGATTTTACTACACAAAAATGTAGATCGCGTTAAAATACACAATTTAGTCATATACATTTTTGTTGTGAGTGAACCATTTTCGAGATATTGCTTGTTATTCCCTTAAATTTTTCAATACTTATTTTCTCAAATGGGAATTCGTTATTCATTTTTTTTTGTCTCGGATATGCAAAGAGAATGGTGCTGCACCTAGCAACCAGCTATTAAGAGATATGTCTATGCTTAAAGGCTACTGTATTTCTATATTGCCCTTGCAAATACAAAACAAGGGGAACATAGTACGCCTTAAGCGATAGTCAAATATTTTTAGAACTGGTGGCTATGTATAAAATGTCTTTGCATTGTTTATCTCGATTAATATGAAATAGATGGAGAATAAGAATTTGTAAAAATAGTTTGTACAAGAGTAGAGAAAGTCATATGAGTGTAACACATCAGATTTTTCACTTAAACTCGAAGAATGTTATCCGAATGTTTTTCAATATAAGTATTGTTGTAACAACTTGGAAGCTTTTATTGTTAATTTTTTATTCATGGACGCTCTTTAACTGCTGTGGTCCTTAGCATCACATTCTATATTGGGCGTGAAAGACCGTTAATTTTTCTCAGAGGCCTCTTTATTTGGCTTGAAGTTTATTTACGTGCCCTAAATCTACGACACGGGACAACCGACTTTACTTACTTTCCGAAGGAAGCCATGCTCAGGATTTTTATGCCCTAAAAGAATCTATCCCCCTCCGCCAGATTTGATACTGCGACACCAGGAACTACTACACCTCGGAGGACACACTTAGAAGCTAGCAGGACACTAGTACGAAGGTCGTATGTTTCAAAAGAAGTCTATATGTACCTACCTCTGCTGGACTTGAAATTTTGAACAGAACTTGCATGACCAGTTGAGAGAAAACAAAACAGACTTCATTACTTCAAAAGTGTGATGCTTAAATGTTACTTAAAGGACTAGAAGTTCTACCAGCAGCAAAAAACTACTCGAAAATGGTTAAAAAGAAACTGCATATTTTTAAACTTTTTACATTTTTTCGGAAGTGCTTGTCTTATCGCGTATAATAAGGGGGTTTTCATAGACTATTCGCAGAAAGTTCGATATACATTAAAATCCTAGTATGAATATGTTAAGCATATAATATTTGAATCAAAGTTATTAACCACTTTCGAGGAGTTAAATTAATTGGACTGTTTATTTTGAAGTTACACCGTTCTTTACTCTTTCTCCCCCTCACACGTTATTTCTCTCCCACACACATCGCTTAACAAAATGTTTTTGAGTCTATTTGCGGTGAAGATCGACTTCGAATGTTGGATGGAATACAACACTTCACCTACCTACTTAAGTAGGAGGTAGAGAAAACATGAGGCGTAATTTTAACGAAGTGCCTTTAGAAGTTTTTATTTTGATGATGCGATGTTGCGACAATTTGAAGCAGGAATGTAAATGCCACCTTCTCCCGTTGTCTCTAACATCTACTGTTGGCTCTGCTGCCGGCTGCTCCAATGGTTGAGCTATAAGTATTTTTCCTCAGGGCATGTGCGGATATGATGTAAAGGACAACACCGTGTAATTTGATTGAGAAATTTATTGTGAACTGATATTTGTGTTGTTGAACTGAATTGAAATAAATAGACTGATTCTGAATTTTAGCACCCGAAACTATAACACTTGAATTATTATACCTGCTAACTTTGGCAGGATCAATTTTACGGTTTAAAACAACTGATTCCGCAATAAAAGAAACTAAGCGCGTAACTCGCCGTGAGCCACTAAAATGTTGACCGACGGGATCCTTCGCGCTAGCGCTACTCACACAAGCGCGTCAAGGGGCGCTTAAAATATCACACGAGCAAGTACCGCTGGTGGTACCAGAGAGGAGTAATTAATGTGTGCGCAACTTTGTGCACTAACGTCGATTTGGTACTGATGGCATCAGAGCGGAGAGCAGCCCTCTGATCTAGATGCAAGAACATTTAATAATTTTAGCCTCGCATACATATTATTCTCCCACCAACGTGGTTCTTTTCGCGCAGCCAATCTACATTTCTTACGTCTTAATACATTTCTGACTATTACTGAGGCTGGCTAAATTCTCAGAATTTCCGTCGCCTCTTTCTTTTCTAAAATTGAACTATGTGACTGCAAACGTACTGAACTTAGCTCTAAACTGCATTCCCAGAAATCCTTAAGTGATTCGTACACATTCATCTCCAATTGTATGAGGTTTACGGGGAAACAATATGAGTGATGGAATGGTGAGGAAGTGGCCACATGCAGCCAAACAAACTCAAGGTCTAATCGCAACATTTGGTTGGGAATAATTCGACCACCCTCCCCACGCTCCGGATTTGGCACCAAGCGATTTTGATCTGTTTCTTCGTTTGAAGTAATTCCTTGATGGAAAACATTTCAGCGACGATGATGATGCGAAACTAGAAGTGCGGACTTGGCTTTCATCAGAGGGGGGCATCGTTCTTTGACGAAAGCATACAAAAACTCGTTTTCCGTTATGACAAGGGCCTGAATAACGACGTGGCTGTGTGTAGAAGTGGTGTAAGGTGATGAATGATAATAAAGTTTTTTGAAAATGTTCTGCTTTTTTTAAAAAAAACAAATTATCGGTACTTACTTTAGAAGCATATCTCGTACAGATTATTTGATTCAAATTTTATATTTTATTAAGTTCTGCATGTTTTTTTCCTGTTAAGTTCTATCTGTATGGTTTCCCAATGATAAAAAATTACAGTTCGCTCATAGTAAAGCACTTCACAAACATATACTTTCCTATAGTAGATAGAGGAAGTATTGTATTCCACCTGTAAATTATACAGTGCGTTTTCACAGGAAATAAATGTTTTGAGGTCTCTAAAATACATGTTACATTCACAGTACATTTTCTCCCCACGCTTCTACAAACTAATCTTGCAAAATATGAATTTTCTATCTACGAGGCGTATTTTAAAAATAAGGACCGTATTGCAATAAAGTACGAAATACTAAATATTTTTCGATACTTTGCTTTCTCTACTACCTATAGTAAGTAGGGGAAGTATTGCATTCCACCCAAAAATTGATACCTAGTTTTTACCGAAAATATATTCTCAAGGCCCCTGAATCCAAAAAAAAATCACTTTTGGAGAAAGGTCTGTGTGTGTTCCTGTATGTCAGTCCGTGTGTCTGTGAACACCATAACTCAAAAACGAAAAGTCGGACAAATACCAAACTTGGTATTTAGGTTCAATAGCTTTCAAAGATGCGACACGAAGATCTTCAAGAAAATCCCTCTACCCCAAACCACCCTTTACATGGAACATTTTTCGAAAATTTTGAACTTCTCAAAATGATTCTAACGATTTAATTAAAACATCGTAAATTTAAAATATTTTCATGAAAAATAAAATGTATATCTTCAGTTTTATGGGAATGCCCCCAAAAGTCATATTTCTGAATGGCTTTTGCATAATTAGTAAACCATAAGAGATAGACAAAATGTTTCTTTACCAAAAAAAAATGTGGAGCTCGTTAAAACATACAATTTATATCATATATATTTTTTGGAGTGAGTCATTTCAGAGATATTCCTTGTTATTTGATTGAGTTTTCCAATACGAATACGTTTTCTCAAATAGGAATTCGTTATTCGTTTTATGTCCTGGACATGCAAAGAGAATTAAATGCTCCACATAGCAAACGCCTCTTAAAATATTTGACTATCGCTTAAAGCCTACCAATTCCCCTTGCATCTACAAGAAAATTAGCAATAGGATTAACATCTCGATCTCTATTAACATGAAGTAGATGGAGAACAAGTGTTTGTAAAAATAGTTTATACAAGAGTAGAGAAAGTCAGGTGAGTACAACACATCAGAAGTTGTACCCAAGCTATCAAAGCTTACATCTCTTTTCTACTAGTTATCAACGTTTTGTCTTATCGCAGCATAAGTTTTTTGGAACCTCGTCGCATACTTTCGCCGTCAGTACATCTAGGAAACCTACAGTTTTTTCTGAAGTTAAATTTTTCTGTATTGAAAATGAGTTTATAATCTCTTAGGGAACATTTGCTGTACATGTACGAAAGCTTTGTGAAGGTCATAAATAATGAGTCGTCTGTTTTTTGGCTAACATCACATTAACTTGTAGATTCACAATTGTTTTCTTGTAGCTACTCTGTGATAAAAGATCTGACTTCCGGACCATTAGTTTGAAACCCTCTGCTGGAACCAATACCAATTACACAATTGCTTCTGCCGCGGAATCTTGGGTACAGAAAAATGCATTTCAGAAATGTATAAATTGTTTTATGGTCTGGTAGCGAACTTCTGTTAGAAGGCGCCACTAAATTTATTCTACACCAGAATGAGAATTTAATTGATTGTGAAAACTATGTGGCAAGAAAGCTTAAGGCACATACAGTGGAATAAAAAAATTAGTTAACCAGAATATTTAGTAGCTCTTGTTTTGTTGCATAACGAACCTTAATTTAAAACATCCGCCGTAGTTTCGTTAATCGAGATAAACGTTTGCAGAATCACTTTTGTTACACATTTCTTTATAGATACGTGTAAGAAAAACACAGAAGGTAATTAAATCAATAGTCAAATGTTTAAAATTTGAAATTCCATACCTACTCTCTTCATGACCACGAGAAAAAATACCTGATTTATTACGTTCACATCACCTTCTCTACGTACTCTTCCACAAACTATTGTTGAAAGGATTATCTGTCTGCTTAATGTTAATCGAAATAAACATTTACAGAAATGTTTTTATTACATGGGCGGCGCCGTGGCCGAGTGGTTAGACCGCTCACCTCTCACCGAGGCGGCCCGGGTTCAATCCCAGGAACCCGCATGTGGGATTTGTGGTGGACAAAGCGGCGTCTGGGTGGGTTTTCTCCGGTTTCCCCCGCCATTCATTCCACCAACTGCTCCATCATCGCCTTTCCTTTCATCCATTTCACCAACATTTCGTTTCATCTACTTCCTTCCATACCAGGCATCGGGCTGATCACCCATCCTGGATATTCTGTCTGATCCACGAGTCTGATCCTCTGACCCCAGGCACCCGCCTGTAAGTCCTACATAAAAGGAGGTTAAACAGAGAAAACATATTTTTTTAGTTCCATTTATACTCCGCCTTTAACTTATCGGCGGCCCTTCCTTTGGAACTTATTGCCTATTGCCTCGGGTAACTCTTGTCGTTTGATTTCTTGCACTTTTGATTTTTAAACATTAGATCATGCACACACTCACACTCTCATTCATACTTCCAGTTGAGCATACGGATAGAGATTAATCTTGACTAGAGAGAAATTGCCACCCCCAGCCGAGAATCGAACCCGGGACCCCTCGCATAGCAGGCAGTTGCTCTACCGACTGAGCTAAGGGGCCAGCCCATATTTCGTTATAGGTACAAAGGGCATGCAGTAGGCTTAAGCGATATTCAAATGTTTCAAAAATAGGTCACTATGTGATGGCTTTGAAATTCCGTTCTCTCTGCATTATGACCCCCCTGAAAAAAAAAAAGCAACCTGGCTGTTCAAAAAATGTAAGTATTTGACAGTTCAAAACAACAATAAATAATATCTTGGAAATTGTTAATTTCACACAAAAAATCCATTTGACATAAATTTCGCGTTACCCAGATCTACATTTGTGTGTGTGTGTGTGTGTGTGTGTGTGTGTGTGTGTGAAGTAAGCTTTTGTCTATCTCTTACAGTTCACAAGTTATACGAAGTTAATTCAAAATGAAGGGATTTAACTATATAAATTCATATATGATGTTTTAATTAAAATCGTTAGAACTATTTCTGAAAAAATAAAAATTAAGGAAATTTTTCCATAGAAAGGGTGGTTTTGGGTGGGAGATTTTCTTGAAAATCCTAGAGTCGTCTTGGAAGACACTGAACGTTACCATTTCACCTATATTTCGGTTTTTAGCTTTACTGAGGGTGTGTTTGTTACCCTCAAAACATCTCAGAAAAGGTCTGTTCAGTGATTTTGAAGAGGCCATTTGAGTCTATTGCTTGTGGCTGGTGAGTAATTAACTGTTTCTCTTGTTACCTCATAGATTTGTAATGTTAATTTCTTGACATGCGATGGTTCCACCTGCCACGAAACTTCTGTCAAATGGCGATTGGGACGCTAGATAAGGCTAACAGAAATGTCCTTTCAGATCATTGACAGATGTTACCATTTAACTGACACACATGACAATTACTTCTAAGAGATCTAGTTAAAGCCATTAAAGTCCTGTCAAATAAACTTTGTTTCTTTTAGACGACACGGAGGAATATGACGGTTCCTTTGCACATGCCCAAACTTTCTAGCGGGTAAATTAATATACTCCAATCTGTGAGGTAACTTGTCACAAATTAGTTATTTTACTTTGTTATTGTAGTCAATTTATATTATGATTTCCATTTGCAAAATAAGTATTGCAAAGCTCAAACGAAAACTAACATCTCGGAAATGGTTTTTGCCATAACAAATTAGTTGACATAAATTCTGTGTTTTAACGGAGTCCACGGTTTATGTTTAAGTTTTTATCTATCTCTTGTAGTTAATACCTATTTAAGGTCACCCAAAATTCACTCGGAATGAAGAGAACTTGACGGGCTGTTCCTAGAATATTAAAAAAAATATAGTTTGATTTTCATGTTAACATTTTAAACACTTGTTATTTTAATCCAAATCATTTGTAGTTTTTTAGAAAATACAAAATAAGATGTTTTCGTATAAAGTCTGGTTTTGAGTGCGGGAGAATTTTTTTTAAAAATAAGTTGCTTAATTTAAATACAGAGGTTGGTATATATCCTACTCTTCGTTTTTGGGTTATGCTTTTACACATAATACACTCGCGCATGCGTGCGCGCTTCTTTTTGATTTTTTTTTCCTTCCGTGGACCTCAAAATATGTAGTTTTGGTGAAATCCCTATATTGAATTTTTAGGTGGTATACAATACTTCCTCCGCCTACTGTAGGTAGGTAAAGTGAAATGCAGATAGCCTTAAACTAAGAACATGGAGCTAGAAATGAAACGGCGTGACTAAGAAAAGAGTAATAGGTTCATTTCCTTCAATCAGGTTTGGGATTTCTTACGTCTGGTGTACTAAGTTCATAACCTCTCTGTTTCCTTAAGCGAAATCCAGTTCATCAGTGTATCCCAAATAATTATATAAAGAGGGAAAATTATGTCCAGTGTGACATCAGAAATTACTCGACCGATATCAATAATGATCCGAAAAATGATTTTCCTCGGTGGTTGAACACTGTGTGCCATTTTCATAGTTTTTATTGTTTACGGGGTTGGGGAATCCGCGTAGTCTGCAGTTTCACCCTGTTTCGTTGATGTTAGGGGTTTGGATATTGAAAATTATATAGCTTTGTTATTAAATAACTAGTGGACAAAGAGAAGGCACAGACGTTTAAATGCTCAACTTCTGTAAATTGCCTAAAATTACTCGATCACTCTTTCCCTGCTAAGAGATACTTGCTTACAGGCTATACAACATTCCCAAAATCTGGAACACTACCGGGGGAGATTAAGGAAATAAAAACTGCAGCCTCCATGGATATTTCATACCGATTTCTGCTGCCTGTTCAATGACGTTGGTGTCGGGTGGCTTATTTCTCAGCTGGTGAAGGGGATACCTACACAGTATGCTGAACTCGTGCTGCGCGTGGTGCGTACAGTGGAAAAACACCCAACATTCCTTCACTACTGAGCCTCTTTACCCCGTACTTGCCTAAAGACAAGTAAACACTATCTCCTTCCAGCAGCTAAATTCCTACCCTTGGAAGGGCTCTCCCACCCCCTAGCTAAAAGGTCATGTACAGACAGTATTAATAGCCAGAAATTTTTCATCCGTTATGAGGTTACGAAATTATAGCTACAAGGGGTTAAGGAGAGGATTCATAAAAATTTTCTGGGTTATTGTACATGAGAGAGAGTTAATATGAAATTAATTGATTTTAATTAATCATACAAAAAAGGCAACAGCCATTTCTACAGGGTAAGACAGGTAATTTTAATATAATATGGTTCCATTTTCAATTAGTGGCAGTGACTTTGAGTTCATATATAGACTCAGGATAATTGATTTTCAAGAGTTCTAGTTTGAAGAAATATTTCACGTGTGAAGAATTTGAAGCATTCACTTTTACTGCAGATTCCCATGAGGGTACGTCTTACAACACAGAAATCTTGTTCTATCATCAATGCAAAAATTTAACTCTTCATTGGTTAGGGAATGATGGGCCACGACGTGGTGTGGGCGATAATGGACACTGAATTAGTTTGTTTGTCTGAAGGAAACACTTATTTAATTTCACTTAATCATGCTGGAGGAAACTGTCCAAATAATACACATTTTCACTACTCTAGGCTTAACGATGGCATTTAAAGGGAGTGTTATATTCCATAAAAAAAAGTTCTTGTAGAGCTATCACATGAAGTACATATTTTGAAGTCTTCTCAACGGCAGAAGATGGGTGGGTGGAGGTGGGGGGTACGTTAACACAATAACTTGAAAAGGAAAAGTCAGCTAAATACCAAACTTTGATTTTGAGATCATCTTTCAACGATGTGACACAAGTTTTCACAAAACTCTCTGCATCCTTAACTATGCTTTACATGGAAAGGTCTTCAATTTTACTTCCCCTACTACGTATATTAAGTAGGGGAAGTATAGTATTCCACCCAAAAATTCTATATCAAGATTTCACCGGAAATACATGTTTTGAGCCCCCATAAACCCAAAAGAAAAGCATTTTTAGAAAAAGGTCCGTGTGTCTGTGTCTGCGTGTCTGTGAAAGCACAACTCAAAAACAAAAAGTCGGATAAATACCAAACTTGGTATTTAGGTTCAGTATCTTTCAAAAACGCGACTCAAAGATTTTCAATAAAACCCTCCAACCCAGACTATCCTTTACATGGAACGTTTTTCGAAAATTTTGATTTTCTCAAGAAGGCTCTAACAATTTTGATTAAAGTATCATATGTTCAAGATATTTTCATGGCAATAGAAATGTATATCATGAATTTTCTGCAAACGTCCCCAAAAGTCCTCTTCATTCTGAATGGTTTTTTCATAACTGGTAAACCGTAAGAGATAGACGAAATTTTGCTATACAAAAAATGTAGATCTCGTTTAAACACACAATTTGTCATATGCAGCTTTTTTTCCAGTGAACAATTTTCGAGATATTCTTATTTGTTTGGATTTTCCAATACTTGTACTGTTTCTCAAATGGGAATTCGTTATTCGTTTTTTATGTCCTGGACATACAAAGAGAACGGAATGCTCCACATAGCAACCAGCTCTTAAAAGATTTGACTATCGCTTAAAGCCATATTCCCCTTGTGCCTACAAGAAAATTAGCAATAAGATTGCTAACATGAAATAGATGGAGAATAAGCGTTTGTAAAAATAGTTTGTACAAGAGTAGAGAAAGTCATGTGAGTGTAGCACATCAGATTTTTTCTTCTTAAATAAAATATCTTGCATTGGAGATATTAACATAAACAAAATGTATCTATTGAAAATGCTTTTTTATACCTGTGAAGTGTTCATTCCGTTTCAACATTGTATAATTGTGTATAACTGAGAAATGAAAGAGATAAACGTTTAGTATAACAAAAATGTAGTGTGCATTAAAATATACAGTTTGTTTAAAACATTGTTACTTTCTATATCCACTTATCTACCTAATACCTACCATTCCACCCAAACATTTATGTCGAGATTTTACCTAAATACATGTTTTGAGGTCACGTAATAAAATATAACTCAAAACGAAATGTGGAATAAATGCCAAACTTGGCATTTAAGTTTAGCGTTTTCCGAAGGATGCAACACGAAGATTTTTTAAGGATATTGCCCTCCCCCAACTTAAGCTGTCCTTTACATGGAAAGCTTTTAGTTAGCTTATTTTCATTTTCTTAACATTGGCTGTAACGATTTTTATCAAAATACCATTGGTTTAAAATATTTGCAAGACAAAATTTGCACCTTCAGTTTTTTTACTTTCTCTACTACGTATAGTAAGTAGGGGAAGTATTGTATTCCACCCAAAAATTCGATACCGAGATTTTACCGGAAATACATGTTTTGAGATCCCCTGAATCCAAAAAAAGCATTTTTGGAAACATGTCCGTGTGTGTGTCTGTGTGTCTGTCTGTGAACAGCATAACTCAGAAACGAACTGTCGGATAAACACCAAACTTGGTGTTTAGGTTCAGCATCTTCCAGAGATGCAACACAAAGGTTTTCAAGAAAATCCCTCACCCCAGATTACCCTTTACGTGGAACACATTTCGAAAACTTTAATTTTCTCAAAAATGGCTCTAACGATTTTGATTAAAATATTCTATGTTTAAGATATTTTTATGACAAACGAAATGTATATCTCGAATTTTCTGGGAATGCCTCCAAAAGTATTCTTCATTGTGAACGACTTCTGCATAACTGGTAAACTATAAGAGATAGACGAAATTTTACTACAAAAAAAGATATAGATCGCGTTAAAATACACAATTTGTCATATACATTGTTTTTTTGTTGAGTGAACCATTTTCGAGATATTGCTTGTTATTCCCTTAAATTTTCCAATACTTTTTCTCAAATCGGAATTCGTTATTCATTTTTTTTTTGTCCTGGACATACAAAGAGAATGGAATACTCCACATAGCAACCAGCTCTTAAAATATTTGACTATAGCTTAAAGCCCTTGCATCTACAAGAAAATTAGCAATAAGATTAACCTCTCGATTAACATGAAGTAGATGGAGAATGAGCGTTTGTAAAAATAGTTTGTACAAGAGTAGAGAAAGTCATGTGAGTGTAACACATCAGAATTTTTTTATTCATTTTCTTATAAGGTACCTTCCCCATGTCGTATGCTTTTCCGAGTCTAAATAACGGTACTATATGTTGGGATTTCAGAGAAGACCTTCCCTTATTTCCGATTGTATGAGCAGCAGGTGTTCCATTGTAGAGTGATATCGTCGGAAACCACGTTGAAGGTGAGTAAAAAAAGTTGTTTCGTAATAACCAGATCAGGCGCTTATTGACTAGTCTTTCCCTTATTTTGCACATGGTGTTGGCTAAGATAATTGGGCGGTAGCTTCCAGGACGAGAGAAGTCCTCTTTTGTTTTGGGAATGGACATAAAATAGCTTGACGCCAAAGATCAGGAATCACTTTATGTATCCAAAAGAAGTTGTGGATTTCTAAGAGATATTAAACCGCATTCGTTCACATTTGCTTTAAAAATGCGTTTGGGATATTGTCAGGGCAAGAATTTTGCTCTTGCAGGTTGAAACAGCTTCTTGTATTTCGAGAAGGGTAAAACAGTTGTACGATTCTTCCGAATCTTTATAAAGTTCGTGTGTATTCAGCTCAGGAGTTGCTTTTTTCACTTGTAAGAAATAATTCTTATAGTTAATATCGTTTGAAGTGGCTTCGGTGGAGTCAGCAATTTCTTGACAATTGGTATTCATTCTATCGCAGTTTGGTTGTGATTACATTTACACACGCAAATATATGCCCTGTATGTGTTTTATTTTCCTCCAAAGGATTTTTTGTTAAGTGTTCTGATTAAGCGAGAGTAAGAAATGGTCCAAGATTGCGTTTTGGTAGCGCCTTGTAACTGCGCGTAGCTTTTTAAATCCCTTTTTTTCGTTTTCGGGAGTTGGATGTCTTTTATATTTATTTTTCTGACGAATGGCTACTCTGAATTTGTCATTCCACCAAGATATCGTCTTTTTAAGAACGTAGGAGTGTTTTGGTAATGCTGTTTTCAGCAAATTTAATTACGGCATTAGTGAAATTTTCTATAATTTCACTAATATTATAATTTTGAAAAATCTTCAGTAGAAGGCAGGCACTTGAAAGGTCCCAATGTGGCATATGAGTAGAGTGGCATCTATCAGATTCAATTATTATGGGAAAATTATCACTTCCGTACAAGATAGTGCACCACTAGGCTTTTCCCATACCCAGAGGTGCTAAATATTGTAGAACGAACTATTGCGTACAGCTAGGAATTGCGCAGTCACCGCCATATATGTTAACAATTTATTATAAAGTTTTGCATTTGTTAACAATTCCATCATTAGCTTGCTTTAACATTTGTAAAGTTTTGTAATTTACAAATAATATGCTCGGGGACGAGAACGTAACATACTCTTTCACCTTTTTACAATTTAAGTTGCCCTACAAATCGAGAATATTTCTCAAACAGCGAATAATACAATGCAATGTTACACGAAGGGAAAAATATAAGTGCTTCTCCCGTAAAAGTGAATTTAGAAACACCAAGAATAAATAGGTTAAATTTTGCAGCTTACCAAACAGTTGAAAATAATTTAGAAAAGCCGAAAGGTTACTCTTGGTGGTTTACGCCAAATCTCTCCGTCACAAAACCAGAACACGAGTCTGGGTGCTATCCACTCGCTCCCTAGCCGAAGAGTGCGTCTTCTGCCTGCCCAGGAGTTGCTGAAGTTGACCACGAACGTGAATGTGGAATGCTGGATTACGTCATGCATGACATCTTTCTCGAAGCTTCGGATGTTAACTGCTTCTCTCGATGACCCACGTCATCATTTCCGAAGCATTGGGCCGTTTTTGAACTGGTTGCATAAGCCATGACCAAGGGGGAGGGGGGGGGGAACGGCACAAGAACAAGCCGGCATTTGAACATATGCACTATAGTAGGGGAGGACATTGTCGGATCGATGACACTAAATGTGTTATTCGGTATATTGTAGTGGGTTGGATCTCCAGAATTTAATAATATGAGGTTTGATTTTTGCAGCAGCCTTTCTATAGTTTTCCCACGCTTAATGGTTGAAGGACAATCCCATAAAATGCTGATGCTGTGAACATCACCTAATATGAGCTAGGGCTTAGGTAACTGATGTATAAGTTCAGTAAGGCTTTCTATATCGAAGCTAAAACTGTAAGGGATATAAATATTACATATGTATATGATTATCAATAGAATAACAGAGCTGCCTAAGCTTCTATACGAGTTTTAAGGTTTAGTTCTTTTTGAGGTATGTTATCTTTTATGTAGATTGCTACACCAAACTAGCATGTATGCCATTAGTGTGATTTTTATGGTAGGGTGTATACCCACGAAGATTATCAATGTAGTTATTTCTAAAATTAGTTTTTTTGCAAACATACGATGTAGAAAATAAGCTTCTTAAGCAGAATTTGAAGAAATGCACACTGAACTATGAAACTGTTGACATTCCATTGTAAAATATGAAGTGGTATTTATTTGTAATGTTATTTTTATTTATTGAGCCCCACGTTTGGAAGCCATTTTGTGACGTGATTCTTTGTTAGGTTTGTTAGCTCCATCTGGTGTTAGCAATTTGCGGCAGTATTAGTGTTTGTTTGAAGGAATGCTACTGTTATTTTATTTAATTTTGGTTCACTGTCATCCGGCTAGCTATGATCTTTTTGGTCGAGCACTTCTCTTTATACAGGTTGTGTAAACGGAAAGGAGTCTTTTTATCCACAGATAACACCGATGAAAGAATTTGTTTTACACCTTTTATTGTCTAACACATTCACTATCAAATTTACACATTGATCTTGACACTCGCCAAACTGAAACTGTTATAATAACTTATTTACTGATCATTCTTAATTCGCGTACTTCAACTTTTTGTGTAATTAACTTTACAACACTTGAGATTTTTCATAACTCTGCTACGCGTAACCTGCGAATCGATAGCCGACGTGTACTGTACAAATATTTCTGCTGGATTGAAGGCGACGTGTAACGTACAAATGTTTTCGACCAACTGAAGGACTTTACCTCTAACCTACTCTTTTTATACTCCTACACCTCGATATGCCTAAAGATTATAACCGAGTTGCTATTGGCTAATAAAACGCGCCAACATTAGCGTCTATTTTTATATCCAATGAAAATTATGAATACATATGCTCTAGGGAAAATGTTCCAGCAAACTCTAAAGAAAAACGCGCCAATATTACGTAATTTCCTCGTCTCTAATAATGATAAACAGCTCACCCCCTCGCTGCATTATTGCACGCTATTATTGTCATTTTCAGTAAGGCCGTATAAACTTACTTCTCAACAATAATTACAATCAACAAACATCTCAAATCAATGTCACACAAAAATGCATATTCATACTATAATCATTCTTTACATTTAAATAATTTGTGATACAAATTACTGCATCAAATATTGTAAGTTATAATGAGAATATATTGTAACTATTTACCTTTTTTGAAAGTTCTCGCAATCTTTTCTCAATTCTGGTATGCGATTTTTTTTAGACCTTTGCCTTTAAGATAAGGGTAAATTTTGTGAATGGTATTCGCTAGCCCATCGAGATCATCTGTATAGTTTTTTGCTATATTTTCTGTTCCTGCCACATTTTCAGAGAAGCTTTTTAGTTGAGAAAGTAATCATCAGAATTGTTGTTCATCAGTTTTTAAACATCTGGCAGGCCTTCTTTTAAGTTGAGAGATCGTATCAGCTTAGGTCTTTTTATTAGGAAATTTTGCTTTGTGGCAGTGGATTTTCGTGGTGAGAATTTTCAGAATGGTTTAAAGAGGCGTCAGAATCAGAATTCTCATCCTTTAGAGATTATTCTTTTGTGGAGTCACTTGAGGATATACGATGTTTAAGCCCTGATGATTTAATGGTGGTACCATTGTTGTGGGCTTTCAAGGGCTGCGCAGAAACTAAACTAGAAGTATTCGCTATATTAGTGAGGTTATGAGCTGCTAGGACTTCTCACAGAAGACTAGAAGTACCTGTTGAGTTAGTGAGGTTATATGTGTCAAACACTTCGTTTAAATGAGGTGGTTCCTTCATTTGAAAGAGAAGCTGAAGACGGTGCTGCTTTAGTTTGTGCTTCTGGAGCTGTTAGTGAGCTGTCGGTAGGAGGAGTGTTGTTTTCAGTTTCTCTGGAAGGACATTCCTTTACAGGAAAATACTGTACATTAGATCCTTGGATGTCCTCTGAATTAAGAAATTCAATTTTATTCATGGACACTCGACTGCTGTGCTCCTTAGCGTTCCATTCTATATTGGGCGTGAAAGACCGGTATTTTTGCTCAGAGACCTCTAATCAGGATTGAGGTTGTTTTACATGCCGTAAATCTATGACGTTGGACCACCGGCTTTTCTTCCTTTCCAAAGAAAGCCATGTTAAGGATACGCCCGAAAAAATTTGATGTGTTACACTCGCATGACTTCCTCTACTCTTGTAAAACTATTTTTACAAACGCTTATTCTCCATATGCTTCATGTTAATCGAGATGTTAATCTTATTGCTAATTTTCTTGTAGGTGCAAGGGGAATTGGTAGGCTTTAAGCGATAGTCAAATCTTTTAAGAGCTGGTTGCTATGTGGAGTATTCCATTCTCTTTGTATTGACCGGAACAAAAAAAAACTCTATTAAGAGATATGTCTATGCTTAAAGACTATTATATTTCTATATTGCCCTTGCAAATACAAAACAAGGGGAACATAGTACGCCTTAAGCGATAGTCAAATATTTTTAGAACTGGTCGCTATGTGTAAAATGTAATTCTCTTTGCATGTCAAAAGATCGTTTCTGCAAATATTTATCCTGATTAATATGAAATAGATGGAGAATAAGAGTTTGTAAAAATAGTTTGTACAAGAGTAGAGAAAGTCATGTGAGTATAACACATAAGATTGTTTTGGATTCAGGGGGTCTCAAAACATGTATTTTTGGTGAAATCTCGGTTTGGAATTTTTCCGTGGAATACAATACTTCTCCTATTTACTAAAAGTAAAAATGAATAAGAAATTCCCATTTGAGAAAAAGTATAAGTATTGGAAAATTTAAGGGAATAACAAGCAATATCTCGAAAATGGTTCACTGAACAAAAAAGTGTATATGACATAAATTGTGTATTTTAACGCGATCAACATTTTTATGTAGTAAAATTTTGTCTATCTCTTATGGTTATGCAAAAGTCTTTCACAATGAAGAATACTTTTGTAGACATTCCCAGAAAATTCAAGATAAACATTTCATTTGTCATGAAAATATCTTCAATATATGATATTTTAATCAAAATCGTTAAAGCCATTTTTGAGAAAATTAAAATTTTCGAAAAATGTTCCATACAAAGGGTAATCTGGGGCTGGAGGATTTTCTTGAAAACCTTCGTATCGCATCTCTGGAAGATACTGAACTTAAATACCAAGTTTGGTGTTTGTCCGACTGTTCGTTTCTGAGTTATGCTGTTCAGACACACAGACACACACACACACGGACATGTTTCCAAAAATGTATTTTTGGATTCAGGGGTCTCAAAACATGTATTTCCGGCGAAATCTCGGTATCGAATTTTTGGCTGGAATGCAATACTTCCCCTACTTACTATACGTAGTAGAGAAAGTAAAAATTCATCGCCCTCCGCCCGGTTTGAACCCGCGACCTCGGGAACTAGCGGCCAGCATGGTAACCAGCATACTACACAGGACGACGGTTGTACTCGGCATTGTTTAGGAAGATGTCTCCCCTGTTATGCATAAAAAGGAGACAGGGGTGTCAGTAAAGAAGTATACGCAATAGTTGGTTGCATCATAGGTCAACTGCAGGCTTTCCGGAAGCTTAAAATGTGGGTATACCCTGGTAAACAAAACCCAGTGTGTTTATCGGTTATACGTGATGTAGGTTTGATTTCATTGTTTGCTAGAGCTTCCTCTACGACATAATTTAGAATTACATGACAAACATTAGAAATTATGATCCTTTTGTGTTTTGTTAGGAGGGGCCTAAGACCCAGACTGAGATTGTTTACATTTATCTTTGGGTTCTTATTTGCAACATCCTCTACATTGGTCTTGTTGGCTAGATATATACATATCCCAGCGTTAGAAATTTTGGAGCTGAAACGGATGTTGGATGGATCTGTAAGTTTAGATAATTGCATTTACATAATCTTTAGTTGTTAGATTATCATTAGCCGTGATGACTATAGCTTGCTCTTTGGATGGGCCAGCTTGTATAATGGAGAAATAGCTTTGGGAAGAGGTTTATACATTAGGATTAGATATCATTGTGGTAAATCCTTTCTGTAGGTTGCTGTTTGTATTTTAATGACCCGGCCCGAATAAATCGAACCCGGTATACATAAATAAAGGACTTTTTGCTTTACTTTGGTCTTCAGAAGCGATAAAATTGATGTATTACATGCCCTACAGATGTCACCCTATGCCATCCTCTAGCTCCAACACAATGCTGGCAACACATGAATAACAAATACTGCCAAAGCCAGTAAGATACCACCATCGATCTCAGCCTGTGTTCCTTATTAGTTTTTATTTTAGGTTTATTAATTTTTTACGTTTCTGATTCACGGAAGGTTAGGTTAGAGCTAGATTTTTGTATATAAGCTTAGGTTTCTGATTTACAGGAGGATAGGTTATGTACCACTAATTATCTACCAGTGTTACTGTAAAGCAACTTCTTTATTATACTTTTAATACAACAATGAGTTGCGTTTTTGTCAGCGGCAAAGCAAAATGAAGAACAACACCTCCACATCGCTATTTCTGCGGATTTCACTTCTCATTTAGGTTGGTAGTTCCCATTGCGCATGTGCGATAGCGACAAGATGGCTACGTTTTTTGTGTTTACATCGTAATTTTGCTATAAAAGTAAAACACCCAAAACGGGCCGGCAGGCAGGCAGGTAGGTGGGCACCAGATATAAAAGAGGCAACACCTACTTCTAAGCTTACTCCTAAGGTAATTTATTCCCTTTCTTTTAGCTTTTATTAACGTTTTCAATGAAGACTAAAGTAAATCAGAATAGCCTAAATAAAAATTAACCCCACTAACCTGTACAATAATACTACTGGAAATCATAGTAGTAATCCAGTGATTTGCAGCATGCAACCTAAAATGTCCAGAACTACGTAACAACAATGAGGTTATCGTTTGCAGTAAAGGTAGAAGGGCGGTGTGTTTACATTGATTCCGTCTTCTTATTGACGTGGAAATTAAGTTTTACATATCAGATGGAAGGGCATACATAGTATTACTAGATGCACCATGAATTATGTTTGCCTACGCCAGAGCTGCGTAAGTAACACGATCTTGGATGTATTTGCACTATCCATGGCCTACTTGTTAGATGCCTTAGAGTCTTTTAACTGTTTCTCGTGGTCATACAAATAGTGGAATATCAAAACTAGCATACAGCGACCCTCTTTTTAAAGATTTGACTATTGCTTCAGCCTCCTGTATTTTGTCTACAATAAAATATATAATGAAGCTTTATCTCGATTAACAAAAAGAAAGCAATACTCGAGAACGTTTTGTTAAAACAGTGTAACACTGCTAGAACTCAACCCCCTCCCAACACCAGAGGCAAGAACCTTTGATCTCCCGGTTGAGAACAAAATGTGACCACTGGGGCACGTTACACTTTACACAAGATGGATTGTATCTATACAGAGGGGATGTTACGCCTCTTAATCGCCAATGGGGAAGCTATTTGCCTAGCACCCTCCCCCTAATGAACTGATTTACATGTTTTCGTTCCGCCAGGGATCTGAAGACTGTCCTATCCCATTGAGTTCTTTATTGTGTAGCTAATTTATCAGGGAGGATGCGCAGTTAACAGATTTCAAGCCTTGTCGTGATCCCTGACTACCGTCTACTGACTCATTTGTAACAAAACGTAACTTGAAAAGTTAAAATGTGCTGATTGCAACGTTCCTTTTAAACTTCTTTGTGTGCGCCTGAGAAACACTGACGTGACGGCCTTCCTATATATTTATTTGTTCATTCTGTGTTTATTGGTTATTACTCTTCGCTACCGCATACCTTTAGTAGATAAAAGAAGTATTGTATTCCATTAAAAAATTCGACATCGAGATTTCACCGAAAATAGCATTCTTAGAAAATAAACTTTAAATCAGCATCTTCCAAGGATGCATACTGAAAAATCTGGTGTGTTACACTCACATGACTCTTTACTCTTGTACAAACTAATTTTACAAACGCCTATTCTCCATATGCTTCATGTTAATCGAGATATCGAGATGTTAATCTTATTGCTAATTTTCTTGTAGATGCAAGGGGAATTGTTAGGCTTTAAGCGATAGTCAAATATTTTAACAGCTGGTTGCTATTCTCTTTGCATTACCAGGACAAAAAAATGAATAACGAATTCCCATTTGAGAAAAAATATAAGTATTGGAATAACAAGCAATATCTCGAAAATGGTTCACTCAACAAAAAAAAATGTATATGACATAAATTGTGTATTTTAACGCGATCTACATTTTTGGTACACCAAATTTTTGTATCTCTTATGGTTTACCAGTTATGCAAAAGTCGTTCACAATGAAGAATAATTTTTGAGACATTCCCAGAAAATTCAAGATATACATTTCATTTGTCATGAAAATATCTTAAACATATGATATTTTAATCAAAATCGTTAGCCATTTTGAAAAAAATTAAAATTTTAGAACAATGTTCCATGTAAAGGGAAATCTACGGAGGGAGGGATTTTCTTGAAAAGATTCCTGTCAAATCTCTGGAAGATACTGAACCTAAATACCAAGTTTGGTGTTTATCCCACTGTTAGTTTCTGAGTTATGCTGTTCACAGACTCACACAGACACACACACTGACATGTTTCCAAAAATGCTTTTTTTATTTCGGGGGGCTCAAAACAAGTATTTCCGGTGAACTCTCGGTATCAAATTTTTGGGTGGAATAAAATACTTTCCCTACTTACTATACGTAGTAAAGAAAGTAAAGAAATCTCCATCACAAACTACCTTTATTTGCAAAATATTCTTTATTTTTTATTTTCTAAAAATGGCATTAAAAGTTTTGATTGAAATACACCTTTAAGATATTTTTGTGACAAATAAAATCAATATATTGAACTATCTGTGAATAGATGTGGAGTCCACTTTATTGGAATGAGTTTCATGTAATATTTTATAACTTGTAAACGTAAGAGAAAGACGAAATGTTACTAAAGAAAAAATGTAGATCTCATTGAAACAGAACTTGTTAAATAAAATTTATCTGGCATTTGCAGTTTCCTAGATATGCTTTGTTATTGGTTGCAATTGTCAAATACTTTTGTTTTTCAAGTACTGAATCGTTATTCTTCCCCCCCCTCTATTGTGGTCATGCAAAAAGTGTATTTCAAAGCTATCACACAGTGACTCGCTTTTTAAGCATTTGTAACTCTTCAGCCTGCCGTATCTTTCTTGTACCTACAACGAAATGTGGAATGAAACATTTTCACAGAGCTTTATCTGAATTAACTTGAAGTAGATAGAGAATAGTTGTAGAAGAGAGAGAAATATAAACGATAGTGACTAGATGAACTCATGTGAATCTAACACATCAGCTTCTTTCCATGCTAAGGCAGTATTTTTAACACTTAAATCACTTCAGTCTAATTATATAACCTAAAATATAACAGCCCGCCTTAAAGTAATATGTGTATAAATAACACAAAATGTATGTAACAGTCATTGTATTAATGTTTATATTATTGTGTACGTGTTTAATAATGTTATGTGAATGTATTACGTAGTTTAATAATGTAGGAGCTGTGAGAGTATAGGTTAAAAGTTGCTAACAATGAGGTAACCTTGAGGCAATAATACATTGAAAGTTTTATAATGCTACTGGTAATTCTTGGAGCAACAATAATGTAATTTTTGAGACAGTTTATAAAATAGCCAATCGGCAACCAGAAAAAAGCTTAAGCTAAATAAAAGTATTCTATTTGATTAGGATTAGCCAATCAGAAATTGAAACAGAGCAAATTGTACAAATTCAGAAGTAGTTGCTAGTAGACAGCGTTCCTAACTGGACGCGAGACGCGTCCTTGAGAAGTTTCACACGTATTCAGTGTGAGACGAAAATTCATTACGGCAAGAATATTATAAAGTTTACGTTTTAAAAAGTGCAAGTAATTAATAAATAATCTCACAGCTCTCTACATCAGTGAAGTGTTATTTAATCGTGTCAAGGATTAATATAAGGAGTGAAGTAAAAATTATAATTTGTGTAAGCCTACATTCTTCACCCGCATCACCCCCTGCAAAGACGCACATGCTTCTAGAAATTAATACTTACGCAGCCGAGGCAAACCTAAATATATATATTTCCAATTAAGGAAACATAAAAATACAAAGTTGATTCCTAATCATTGGGGCGAAGACCACCGGAAAATGAAACTTGGGGCGAAGGCCACCGGAAAGTTAACAATTCAACTCCTAAAATATACCCTACTTCAATGCGCAAGAACTCGTTTCCATAATGGAGGAGTAACTTATTCCTCTATGGCTATGACTTCAAAATTTACACGTGTGTTTCGATAAATTTTTGAACGCTGTTTCCTCAATGCAACTAAGCACTTGTTGCCTAGAAATCATTGTTATGCAACGGTGTATTCTGAATGACGAAAGAATCACTTTTCAATTAATGTCATAATATATAAGAAATGTATGCGAATTTGAAATGGGTAGAAAAAGTTGTGCCACTGTACATAAGATTTTTTTAAACATTATTTTCGCACGTCTAAAGAGATTAGCTTTTGTACCCACTACCTGTGGAAGGAATGAAGATTGCATAAAGATAATGGTAATCTCTGATCGAATGTAGAGAGAGATGCCGAGAAAAACCGACCAGTTACGTTTACAAGCTCTTCTCTACTCACTAGCGGTTATTTTTGTATCCCTTCTACAAACTATTCTTATAAAAGCTTGTCTTTCTACTTCATATTAATCCAGATAAGCGCTTACAGAAATGCTTTCATTATACATTTCATTGTAGGCACAAGAGGGTTACAGGTGTCTGAAATATTTAAGAAGTGTGTCGCTATATACTGGCTTTCAAATTCCATATTGTTTCCATTACCACGAGAAATAAACCACTGCTTGCTTAGCATTTCGAAAAATATAAATGTACTGGAAACTTTAAATCAATAGCAAGGAATTACTCTGAAATGCCTTTAATTCCACAAGAAATAAGAATTTTGTGTTTTAACGAGACCTACTTTTTTGTGTAATGCCTTTTTGTCATTTACCAGTAATATAAAATGATATAAAGTTCGTTCAGAACGAAGAGGTTTTCCTGAACTATCACAAAAATGGTACTTCATTTTGTTTTTGAGTTATGTTGTACACATTCCACAAGAAGTAATCTACATCCGATTTCTGATCGTCTGTAAGGGCGTTAATAGGGCGTAACTTAAGACATCCGCTGGCGCCTCCTTCGCCCTTAGTGCATTGAAGGAGGAAGGGGCCTATAGTTTGCCGTTTAAGAACATGTAAATAGCTAGGAAACGCTAATTTATATGAGGACTTATAACTGATGTTTGAGGATTAAAATGCTAACATCTAGGGTATTTATTCATATTCAAGAGCATTTCCAAACAGACATTTGCTGTAATTCGCAATTAACCTCACGAAAGATCAACGAAATGGCTCGCCATTCCTCACCTATAACTATTCGTAATTTGCCAATGAGTTGACAGAACGAACATAGGTATGCTTATTGGTGCG
The DNA here is from genome assembly GCA_030765065.1 of Deroplatys truncata. NCBI lineage: Eukaryota > Metazoa > Arthropoda > Insecta > Mantodea > Mantidae > Deroplatys > Deroplatys truncata. The sequence continues at coordinate 84,392,953 of CM060982.1, read as the reverse complement.
ATACACAGCACAAGGCGTGATAACACTACAAGGTGACACCACCAATAAAATGAAGTCATGACGTCATCAAGTACCCACGCTAGAAACAGTAACAAATGCGGTATGAACGGAAGCCGTGTTGATTTCTTCCTGTCGTTTCTGTACGCACACATGGTGCATTTTTCAAAAAATTGTTTTTTCTTTACTCATGGACTCCCAAAACGTATACTTCCGATGAAATCTTTATAACGTATTTTTGAGTGGAACAGAACACCCTTTGTACCTATTATAGGTAAAGATAAAGGTACATATTAAAGAGGGGCCGCTGAAACCGGTGTAGAGCACCACAAGTAGGCCGCAATGGCCCTTTTTGCTTCAAAAGTAACCCCTGGGAGGGAGGAGGAGGGGAGAGACTCAAGGGGCGACCAGGTCCGGGAGATGACGTGTGTAAGCATGGTCGGGTTCCCTAACGTTTCCAGATCGAACACATCCTACACACGCAATCTCACCCAAAAGCCCCTGAACCCCGGGTTCCCCTGAAGGCAACGCTGCTCCAAGAGCACCCGAAAGTGGGGCCATCAACCCTGAAACGTATGATAATAGATATTATGAACAAGGAAATGAGGCACAGGAAGAACCTGGTAGTATTCACCTGGGGAAACCTCGAAGAACTATGGTCAGAGTGGGCAGTTGCCGTGATCGAACCCAGAACCTTTCGAATGCGAAGGTCGTACTATAGGTAGGTAGGATTAGGTGACGGAGGGGACACCTACTACCTTGACACGCAAGGATCTTTTTTGTGCATACACTCCCAGGAGAAACGCATGAGATGAAGGAACTGCAGGAGACGTATGGGCTGCAGGATCGGCCGACGCAGACGACAAAGACGCGTAGAGTTCCCCAAGAGTTACAGGCTTAACCAGCCAGCTGGATAGCGCTCAAAGCCGTCCCTACAAGCCACCGAAGGGTGGCTCACAGGCACCCCTCCAGCGGAGACCGGGAAAAGCTCGACCAAGCAGCGGTGGCTCAAACGGCCGACATCTAACGAGGCAGAAAAGAAGTTCCAACGCGCAAGCCTCTGCGCCATTTGTCCGCAGTCGACTGACACACAACCTGTAACGTAAAAGAGGAAGATGAATTTAGAGGGAGGTAATGATCATTCTCGGCAATCGTCTGGCGAGCCGGGGAAACCACGAAAACCAGAGTCAGGAAGGTCGATCGCGGGAATCTAACCCAATATGAGCCACAGACGTTACCGCCTAAAGGTAGGTAGGTGACACCGAAAATAAACACACTATTGCGATATAGCGCACAACGCATTCTCGTCTTTGAATTGGAGGCTGACAAAATGGAATACTTCTGTTGCATTTGCGTGTATTAACGCTATTTATTTTCATTCCACCACTCAAATGAAACTTTATCAACCACCATATTCTGATATTGCTCGTATTTCCATGCGATGTTCTCGCAATATACACTACGTGATGAAAAGTATCCGGATTCCTGGCTAAAAATAACGTACAAGTTCGTGGGCCCTCCATCGGTAATGCTGGAAGTCAATATGGTGTTGGCCCACCCTTAGCCTTGATGGCAGCGTTCACTCTCGCAGGCATACTTTCAATCAGGTCCTGGAAGGTTTCTTGGGGAATGGCAGCCCATTCTTTACGGAGTGTGGAACTAGGAGAGGTATCGATGTAGGTCGGTGAGGCCAGGCACGAAGTCGGCGTTCCAAAACAATCCAAAGGTGCTCTATAGGATTCAAGTCAGGACTCAGTGCAGGCCAGTCCATTACAGGGATATTATTGTCGTGTAACCACTCCGCCACAGCCCGTGCAGTATGATCAGGTGCTAGGTCGTGTTGAAAGATGCAATCGCCATTCCCGAATTGCTCTTCAACAGTGGGAAGCAAGAAGGTGCTTAAAATATCAATGCAGGTCTGCGCTGTGATCGTGTCACGCAAAACAACAAGGGGTGCAAGCCCCCTCCAGGAAAAACACGACCACACCATAACACTAACTCCGAATTTCGCTGTTGACACTACACACGCTGGCAGATGACGTTCACCGGGCATTCGCCACATCCACACCCTGCCATCGGATCACCACATTATGTACCGTGATTCGTCAGTCCACACAACGTTTTGCCACTGTTCAATCGTGTAATGTTGACGCTCCTTATACCAAGCGAAGCGTCGTTTGGCATTTTCCTGCGTGATGTGTGGCTTATGAGCAGCCACCCGACCATGGAATCCAAGGTTTCTCACCTCACGCCTAACTGTCATAGTACTTGGAGTGGATCCTGAAGCAGTTTGGAATTCCTGTGTGATGGTCTGGATAGATGTCTGCCTATTACTATTTACGACCCTCTTCAAATGCCGGTGGTTTCTGTCAGTCAACAGACGAGGTCAGCCTGTACGCTTTTGTGCTGTACATGTCCCTTCACGTTTCCACTTCACTATCACAGCAGAAACAGTGGACCTAGGGATGTTTAGGAGTGTGGAAATCTCGCGTACAGACTTCTCACAAGAGCTACCACCCAATCACCTGACCACGTTTGAAGTCCGTGAGTTCCACGGAGCGTCCAATTCTGCTGTTTCACGATGTCTAATGACTACTGAGGTCGCGGATTATGAGTACTAGGCAGTAGGTGGCAGCACAATGCACCTAAGATGAAAAACGTATGTTTGTGGGGTGTCCGGATACTTTTGATCACATAGTGTATATCGATTTGGAATACAAAGGATATAAGGTTGAATTTATTTCATTTGGTCTTATAATACAGGAGTACAAATGTTAAAGTACGAGGAAAAGTTAATGAATAATTTCGTTCTAAGGATTTAAAGAAGTGTTTATAAACATGGCTAAACGTTTATATGCACTCTATTTGTTTATGAATATGGAAAAGTGGCCATGAACACACTTATATAATTCATGAGACAAACTTACGAGGACTTACTAAACATGGCATGCAATTTCAGTGTATGGATTGCATAACTTTAGGAGAGTTGTTCTAACTCTCGGATGTAGATTACGTCAGAAATTAAATACATTACCTAAATTTGGTAAAATACGAGGCATATTTTAAAAGTAAGTGCCGTTTTAACATTTTGCCGCTGCAGTCGCGATTTTGAGCATACGCGATCACTTCCGCTGTTCATTAGGAAGCCAGACGCAGCTGTGAGCAATCGTCTATTTGTGTATTCCTGTTGTTAGAGGGTTTCTAAATGTTCAAAACAATCGAACAATCCGCTAGCTGTAAAGTCAAATCAGTGATTCGTTTCTTGAATGCGAGAAATGTTACGCCAGCAAACATTCATCACCAATGGCGAGAGGTTTATTAGGAAACAATAACAATAATTCCCGGCCACATACAGCCAAATAAACTCTAGATCTGATCGCATCATTTGGTTGGGAACAATTCGACCACCTTCCTTACAGTCCGAATTTGGCACAAGCGATTTTCATCTGCGACGATGTTGTGAAACAAGTACTGCAGACTTCCTTGAAGAAGACATACAAAAAGTGGTTTTCCTTACGATAAATGCCTGACTAACGGCGGTGACTATGTGGAGAAGTAGTGTAAGGTAATGAATGATAATAAAATATTTGGGAAATTATGTTCTGTCATTTTTTTTAAAAAATCATCGGTACTTTAAAAACACGCCTGTACTTACACACTTGTATTTATAAATCCTATTGGGTGTAGAGCTTGTTAGAGAGCAAATGTTTACGTAATTTGCATCACATTGTCAACTTAAGAAGTAAACTACACATCGCTGGTAACTTAAACTCATCACACTTATAGCATGTGTAAAATAGTAACCTTAATAATTTATATTTAAAAGGTATTATTACAGAACTGAATTAATTTGAAGGAGAAATATTATTACAATTATTTTTTATTGAATGAAATCTTGCTCCGTATAAAGCTGAAGTATCATAGTATGTTTATAAAGCAAACCTGAGCTACTCTGCTTTCACTCTTAGGTTGATCCGCGTCGAAACAGACCCCAGGTGACCAGTGCACCGCTACAATGTATCCTTCCGCCATTCGCGCTAGAAATACTGTCACACTTTCAGACCATGTGGCGAGTACAAGCGGCACGCAGTGCAAAAAGGATCAGAGTCCTTATTTCGACAACTGAAACGGTGACTAGCATATTCTGTTAAGGGTTAAAGACGATAAGATTGATAGTTGCAACAAAAGAAACGTTTGCACATATAATAATAGTTAATTATAAAATAAATGAGCGGAAAATAAAGTAACAGGTATGCGATAATCTAATTAATTTGCTCTCTGGAAGCGGCACTTCATTAAGTGTTGGCGGCTCATTTAAAAAAAAAATGTGCACTGTTACGCGAATTGCATTCTTCTTAAAATCACTACATTCTTGCAACGCGTATTTCATATGCTTCCTTTTTTTCCGGGTGTAACTACTTTTCTCGTTTCATATTTTTCTGCACAAGCACTGTTTATACTTGTACTCGAAACACCAGTGAACTCGGAAGTTAATGTCACCATTTCTTTCACGGAAAGTGTTGGATATTTCTCACATAACTTATAATAAAGATTCAACACTTGTGTTTTTACCACTAGTCAGTGGTTTGCGCGGCTAATGCTTTACGTAATTCGACGAAAACACAAGAACGAATTCGCCGTTCTCCATGATACTGAACACAACTGCTGATTTCTGGCTGTAAACAATATTCTGCGCCTACCCGGATGTCAGGTGTCTCATACGAATTGCGTCATGGGACTTGTAGCTCTGTTTTACGGTATAAATCAGCGTTAAATAAAACCTTAGGTATTTGTATAGAATATTATACTATTTAAGGATAAATTCATTCTAAAATTCAGAAATTAGCATGGGACTACTTTCCTGGGCGCATTGCTACCGTGTTGCACCACGGTGTACTGACCACGTGGCTTTGTTTTGCTGCGGATCAACCTAAGAGTGAATATAGAGTAGCTTCGGTTACTTTATTGATGACAATCTCGCTGCCCGATCTTGTACACGTAACTTTTTTATTTCGAAATACGAATTAATTTCATTTTTCTTCCCCCTTCTGTATGAAATTACTGCACAATGATATACAAGTTTCTGGTGAATCCTCTCTTTAATCCTTATAATTGCAATTTCGTGCAGTCCCAAATGTTTCTAATAACGATAAAGATCTCCTGATAGTCACGCAAAAGGATGTGAAACCATGACGGAACATCTGACTTACTTAACCTTCCCTGACAGTATTCCAAATCCTGGAAATTTTGCATAGCCTATACGTATCATTTATCTGTGGTCAATCATAGATCGTAATGGTAGAGTAACTTGTTAAATAATTACAGTAATGTTAAGCGTTTGTACGCCTCTTTGGTTCCGTAGCTATTAACGACATAAAAGGTACAATACATAGTTTCCCATAATACAGAAACCCTTAATATATACATCGAAATAGATGTGAAGCTCTTAAAGTAGATTCCACCTCCCAGCCGTCAAGTTAACCTGTTTGGAAAAGACACATAGTTTGCCAGTATCAAGAAAAATTATTTTCTCAGTTGTTGATAATAAAATGTCGGTTCATTAGGTTTTAATATTAGTAATTTTCCGTAGTGCTATTTTAACCTTTGACACCTATTTTAAAGTTGTTGCTTATGTGGAAAAGAGATGCTTAAGCAGTAAGTATTTCCTTCTGATAAGTATTACCATTTGGTATTCATAGACGGTACTTATATGCTAAGCGCTTAGTTATTTCCGAAGCACACGTGGCTACATGGTTCAGCTGTTTCACAGCCACTCGGATGCGCGAAGTAATGTGTAAACGAACACAGGGCACCATATAGCCAGACGCCATTTTCATTTTCGTTGTTTTGTTCACAACAGCTGAGCATGTGGTAGAAGATTGCGAGTTTTTAGTGGTACATTTATTAATTAATTAACTTTCGTTTAACATCAAGTATATTGTAAATTTAGTTACGGGTTTGTAGTAATAGTTACACAGTTACATTAGGTCAAAAACATGTCAAAAGGAAAACATTTCAGCGAGCAGGAAAGAAACCAACTAAGAGTGTTGGTGCTAAAATATAAAGACATCGTAGCATCGGACGCTGTGTGATGTACCTACCGACCTTAAGTGGTATTTACTTGTGGACTGTTTTAAAACTGAAAACCTACTTTCTGGCGTAAACTGTTAGAAGTGTTTACAATATGCGCTGTGTATATACATGCATGAAAGCAAATCACAAATGCAATTACTACACCATCTAGCAGTAATCAGAAAAGCAGAAGTACCCATTATCTTACAATGTTTGGCTTTAACAGCGGGTAAACCTCTGTTAAAGATTGTGATAACCCAATATATTTGCGAATTAATGGTAAAGACGTGTGGCTTTTTAAGTGATCCATTGCAGTGGTGATAATTATGCAAAATAGGCAATTTGATCACGAGCACTGCAGAGATGTACTTTATTTATTACAGAAATAGTTCCGCATTTTATATTTAGGATTTTATTAAATGATTCTGGGTAAGTGCAGGGACCTAAGGGATTTTGGACAACATAAATGGTAAAACGCCTGAATAGAAAACATATGGTTAGTATTATAGCACTGAGATTCTATACATTGTTTTTTTCAAGTAAGCCTGTCTCACGTTGCTACTAGATAACCTCTGTTTGTTAAGGTTATGTTGTTTAGCAGAAGCATTAGATTATTACAAAGCGACTTTGGTAAACCGATATCGCTTCTTAAGTTCAGCGTCCCTATTCTGCAAATCACGCAAATTCGTTTATTAATGCGCAGTACAATTTCGTTATGAAATTTCATATACTTCACGAAATCACTATTATTGTTAACCTCCGTTGTAGGCAGTTGATGCAAGATGGCGACAGCTGTCCTTATATGAATAAGCATTTCCTTATTCGCCTGAAGGTGTAGCGTCTGCATATTGAAAATCGCTGCTTAAGGACTTCCTTGAAATAAGCGACGACTATGAATTCGACCCTTAGAGTCTAAAAGTGCTTACTTTACATATGTATTGTTTCATTAAGTTTTTTTATGCAGCAATGAGAGAGAAAGTATTAATATCTGGGACTGGTTTGAATCAAAGACTTAACAATACCTTGGTTGTAGGAATGAGTCATTCTGGGTAAGAGACTGGTTTATTTTAACACACTGGCAGTTAGATTCACTCGTTTTGTAGAAAGAGAAATAGAATACTTGCACCCTCTAGGTCTCTTTGTTATCCTTTGGTATTTGTAGGTGACTGCAGTGCGGCAGAAATCCCGTTCAAATGGTGTATTTCCCATTGTTTCGTGACACACACCTCATCCCTCTTCATTAACCGTTGAATATACAAGATTTCTTAGTTTTCTCTGCTGCTTTTCCAATGTATTTCAAACACTTCTTTTACATTGCAGTTCTTAATTACATATTGCGTTTATAAGATATTATGTATTACCAACCATAAATTGATACATAAAATATTTCTAGCCATAATAATTTAGTAAATTTACTGTTTTTACTTTCGGGTAATTATTAATGCTCACTAATTACATCTTTTGTAAAGTGGAGATACATATTAGGTACATAAAATATAACGTTTAGCTTTTGGAAACTGTATTTTTTGGTTCGCTAAAATGTGTTTTTAGTGCCTATTTTTATAATTTGAGAGCCCATTTTAGGTGCCTAAAAATTGGTTTTTAAGGCCTAAAAATCCGATGTGTACCCATTATACAATCATAGCAGTGTTTCATTGGTACAGTCATTAAGTAGGGGTTGAAAATACGGATTGGTGTTATTTTTGAAAGTTGCAAGTATTCTGTAATTTTACCTAAGGTGTAAGCATCCAGTTTTGTCCAGATTGGTCAAGTGACAATTTGTATTTAACGGGTTTAAAAATATGAATATGGGTAGCTTTTTAAATTATATGGTATCCTATAATTTTCAGGTACACAAATTTGTGCCCTGGTTTTCCGAGAAATATAATTTTATCTATAACGAGTTGCTTTTAAAAATGTCGAGTGCTAGATAATTTAAAATCAATGTTATGTGTGTTTTGGAAATTATAATGTAACCTATGAATTTCGCAAACTCCCCCCATTTTATAATTGTGCAATATTTTCACCATAGGAGGTTGAAAATGTGTTAGGGGTAGTTTTAGCGTTGTAGAGTAGCTTATAATTTTCGTTGTGTCCTTTAGTATAAACGTAAAAGTTTCATCTGGATAGGCCAAAGAACGTTGATTTGTAGGGCGACATGCTAACGCAGTGGTTTAGTTTCCGGCGCTCATACTGAGGGTCCGGGGTTCGATTCCCAGCTCTGGGGTGGCAAATTTAAGTCGGTCCTATGCATGCCTGACATGCAAACCCCAACGTTCGGAGCCAATGGTAAAACCTGTACGCCCTGTCATTCACCGCCATCACCATCATCACCCTACCAATGGAGGCAACGGATCTAGAAATGGATCCAGTCATCGCTTGGTAGAATAAGGTAACCGCGAAGGTCGTTAACCATATGGGGAGCGTTAGAAACGACGTTTATTTTTTGTGTGTTAGGGATTGAAAATAGGAGTTGAATGTAACGGTAGCTTATTTTTGTCAATTTCTAGAATCCAAATGTACCCGGTTTTGTCAAAATATACCCAAAATATTGCTTGATAAAACTTCGGTGAAGTATGAGGGAAATATGATATGAAGGATATGCAACCCCCCAAAAATACCTTGATTTTAAGATGATTTTGGGCTCGAATCCATTAAAAATCTGTCATAATTGCAATAAAGAGCCGAAAGTAGCCTCTAATGCCCATATTCAAGATACGGATTGAAATTTGGTGACATAATTTGAAAAGGAAATCCCTAACCTCGAGTTTTCGAAAATGTTGGAAACATTATATAGCCTGTCACCACCTGGAAGTATATGGCTTTTCAATGTGAAAAATTATCAAAATGTTTGAATGGTGTTTCAGATTATCCTACATATAAACACACAAAAATGATACGCAAATTTTCTCTTTATAATATTAATATAAACGGAAGTGAATTAAGTAGTATGTACTACACCATTGTGGCAGTTTCCTTTTGAAATGCCTACAAATTATTACTTGGTCTGTGTCCGGTATAGTTGCTGTGAATATCTGAAAATTTTCTTGACACTTCTGGGTTGTCTAAAATAAAGGTGCATATAAAATATACACACAAGCTATTAGTGAAGTTCCAAACTTTTGTATAAGAAATACTTTTTTGTAATTTACTGAATTTCCCAATAACATTATTTCAGTCATTGAATTGTGAAAGTGGCTACTCTTTTAAGGGTGCTCTTATTTGCCAAAGGAATTAATAATCTTGTTGCAAAATACGCGGAACTCAGTTTGGATAGCATAAAATCAACATGATTTTTCCGATTCATATTATGATTGGATTTGAGGCAGTATTTTTAACACAAATGATTTCAGCCTAATTATATTATATAAAATATAGCAACAGCCCGCCTTAAAGCAATATGTATATAAAACAACATAAAAAAATCTGATGTGTTACACTCACATGACTTTCTCTACTCTTGTACAATCTATTTTTACAAACGCCTATTCTCCATATGCTTCATGTTAATCGAGATATCGAGATGTCAATCTTATTGGTAATTTTCTTGTAGATGCAAGGGGAATATGGTAGGTTTTAAGCGAAAGTCAAATATTTTAACGCTGGTTGCTATGTGGCGCATTCCATTCTCTTTGCATGTCCAGGACATAAAACAAATGAATAACGAATTTGAGAAAAAGTATAAGTATTGGAAAATTTAAGGGAATAACAAGCAATATCTCGAAAACGGTTCACTCAACAAAAGAAATGTATATGACATAAATTGTGTATTTTAACGCGATCTACATTTTTTGTGTAGCAAAATTTTGTCTGTCTTAAGGTTTACTAGTTATGCAAAAGTCGTTCACAATGAAGAATACTTTTGGAGACATTCCCAGAAAATTCAAGATATACATTTCATTTCTCATGACATTATCTTAAACATATGATATTTTAATCAAAATCGTTAGAGCCATTTTTGAGAAAATTAAAATTTTCGAAAAATCTTCCAGTAAAAGGGTAGTCTGGGGTGGAGGGATTTTCTTGAAAACCTTTTTGTCGCATCTCTGGAAGATACTGAATCTAAATACTAAGTTTGGTGTTTATCCAACTGTTCGTTTTTGAGTTATGCTGTTCACAGACACACACACACACACACAGAGACACACACACGGACATGTTTCCAAAAATGCTTTTTTTGATTCGGGGGGTCTCAAAACATGTATTTCCGGTGAAATCTCGGTATCGAATTTTTGGGTGGAATGCAATACTTCCCCTACTTATTATACGTAGTAGAGAATGTAAAAATATATGTAACAGTCATTGTGTTAATGTTTATATTATTGTGTACATGTTTAATAATGTTATGTGAATGTATTATGTAATTTAATAATGTAGGAGCTGTGGGAATAATAGCTTAAAAGCTGCTAACAATGAGGTGACCTTGAGGCAATAATGAATTAGAAAGTTTAATAATGCTACTAGTAATTCTTGGAGCAACAATAATGTAATTTTTTGAGACAGTTCATTAAATAGCCAATCAACAACCAGAAAAATCCTTAAGTTAAATAAAAGTATTCTATTGAAGTGGGATTAGCAAATCAGAAACTGCAATGGAGCAAAATTTACAAATTCAGTTTTCAGTGCTAGTAAACAACGTTCCTAACCGGACGCGAGACGCGTCCTCGAGAAGTTTAATACGTATTCAGTGTGAGACAAAAAACATATTTTACGTGTTAAAAAGTGCAAGTAATTAATAAATAATCTCACAGCTCTCTATATCAGTGAAGTGTTATTTAAATCGTATCAAGGATTAATAAAAGGAGTGAAGTAAAAATTATAATCTGTGTAAGTGTACATTCTTCAGCCGCACCACGCCCTTTTAAGAAATTCATGTCTCTACAAATTAATACTGAGGCAGCCGAGGCAAACATAAACATATAAGGATTTAAAGAAACATAAAAATACAAATTTGCTTCCTTAAACATTGGGGCTAAGGCTACCGTACCATACGTGCGGTTGTAACTACTTCAAGTTCGGCTCCCCAACAGTCGAAATAGAATACAACTCCTCCTAAAAAATAAACCTACTTCACATAATAAGAACAATAAATGTTATGTTACTGGATTCTATGATTTCATTGTGTTCGTATTGTATCAGGAAGTATGTAGAGAGTTTATTTCCAGTGTGAAAATGAGTGTATTTAGTTCTGTTTTAAAATGTTAATTTATACCCCTCCGTAAACAATCATGCTTTAATAACCTAAACCAGCAGCTGTTAGGACCCTTACCTGTATCTGAAACAGTGGAAAAAAACGCGTATTGACAAATAACCAGCATGATGCTGACGCTGCCAGAACAGCAAATGTGTTGAGCCCGCATCCAGCCCGGAGCAAGTCCGGAAACCACTTCCGGTAACAAGAATGTAAACTGAACTAATTGTTACGTCTTGAATAACTCAAATAAGCCTGTATATTTACGGCCCACCTTGGTGAAACTTGAAGCTTTTCTCGCTGTTGTAACTACATGTAGGGTCAGCTGCACAGTTAAGAACACAGGCTACCTATGTGGGAAACTATTATTTTCATTTGAAGATTATAAATTACACAGTTATTTTCGTCAATACTTATAAATAACGGTCGTAAGTAGCAAGTAATATATAAGTGATATAACTATAATCGCTCCACTCTTAGAACCTAAATGATGTAAACACATGACGTCATTAACTAGCTCGCGATACCCGGGAAACCAAGGCAAACCATAACAATGTATAGTATAACAACTTAGTAAAAACCCCTCGATCTATGGACCGCACGAGTATTCAGGAGGGATAAGTCACCCCCCCCTCTACTTGTCTTTTATCTTTAGCTACTGAGTTATCCATTGAGGTGTCTTTAAAGAGGAAGTGGGCAGATACGCTGTCACGTCGCTGTTGTGAACACAGCAATTTTATAGTGTAGAAAAATTTAATAGGATCTTATCTACATTCTGAAAACTCAAAAATTAAAATTCTTATGCCAGTTCTGTAAAACTTATGCTAATGATCACAGTTTGGAAATGATGATGTGTGATTGGCCTCTCTGTAAAGAAGTTAATACTGCTAGCTTTCTTTGTGAAACTTCAACTGAAATAATATGTATTATAAAAATCAATCAGCAAGAAGTGAAGGCTATGAAATACCCAAAGAAGTGTAAATTAACTTTTGGAATATGGCCCATGATAATACCGCAAGTATGTGAAATGCTATCGCTAGTTATATGCAAACATTTGTTTTCACAACCGCTCCACCTTGCGCGGCCTGTCACAGCAGTCTACAAACACAGTATTTTTGTTGCAATGCTCTCGTGTCTTTAGGCCTGCCTCTACAGTTAGATAGTTAGTTACAACAGTGGTGTGATTAAATCATAAACGATTTTGTGGGAATAAAATAAAATAAAACGCGGGCTAGGGGAAATTGTGGCGTGTGGTGCTTAAGCAGCTATTCAGAGGCATGCCCACCCAAGGGAGTTAGAAGAGGGGAATACATGACCGGCGAGTTACCCCTCCCAAGTGTTTTATCTAAGTTGCTGAACTATAGTACCTTAAATGTGTGCGATTATCTGTTTTTTCAAGAACTATGTTAATTAAATATATTTCGAAACTTTTGATTAAAATAATATATAATATGAATAGTAAAACTAAATTAGATTGTAGCTTCCCTTTAATTCTGTGTGTTGTGTTCACTTCTCTTCTGCATTCAAACGATAATTATGAGCAAATTCTTCCTCGCAGCTGATACGAACACGAGGCTAATGCGGAGGGATACAATATATTTTGTTTACCTCAAGCCCGGTTCTAATGCTAGACAACTTAGGGGCTCTGGGCACCAGTAACTGTTGCTGTGTGAGCTATTCCATTGGCTTTCTCTTGCATGACGCGTCTACCAGCCCACCGCATCCGTTCATGCCGTAGCGACGGACCATACCGCCGTTTCTTTCCTAGATAATGCTAACAAAAGAATATGAATCTACTACGTTTACCTTCCTTATAAAATGTATTTGAAATGATGCCCCTTTGCATCTATACAAGTCTAATGCACTATTGACTATTCTACAGCCAAAATACTGGGAAACGCACGCTAGATGCTGTCTTCTAAATATTTTAACATATGGTGATTTGTTACGTAAACATTCCCCACAGATAATAATCACATGGATCCGGATTTAAACAATTATTGTGTCATCAAAAACACGTAATGCGGGGTAGAGATGTTCTTGAACTTCTATCCACGACAGCCTCTATCTCGTCTATTTTTACTTTCTCTACTACGTATAGTAAGAAGTGGATGTATTGTATTCCACCCAAAAATTCGATACCGAGATATCACGAAATATATGTTTTGAGACCCCCTGAATCCAAAAAATGCATTTTTGGAAACGTGTGTGTGTGTGTGTGTGTGTCTGTGAACAGCATAACTCAGAAACAAACAGTCGGATAAGCACCAAACTTGGTATTTAGGTTCAGTATCTTCCAGAAATGCAACATGAAGATTTTCAAGAAAATCCCCCCACCCCAGATTACCCTTTACATGGAACATTTTTCGAAAATTTTTATTTTCTCAACAATGGCTCTAACGATTTTGATTAAAATATCATATGTTTAAGATACTTTCATGACAAATAAAATGTAAATCTTGAATTTTCTAGGAATGTCTCCAAAAGTATTCTTTTGCATAACTGGTAGACCATAAGAGATGGACAAAATTTTACTGCACAAAAATGTAGATCGCGTTAAAATACATAATTTATGTCATAATTTGTTTTTGTTGAGTGAACCATTTTCGAGATATTGCTTGTTATTCCCTTAAATTTTCCAACACTTATACTATTTCTCAAGTGGGAATTTGTTATTCATTTTTACTTTCTCTACTACCTATAGTAAGTAGGGGAAGTATTGTATTCCACCCAAAAATTCGATACCGAGATTTCACCGGAAATGAGAGATGTTTTGAGATCCCTTGAATCCAAAAAAAGAATTTTTGGAAACATGTCCGTGTGTGTGTCTGTCAGTCTGTGTGTCTGTCTGTCTGTCTGTCTGTAAACACCATAACTCAGAAACGAACAGTCGGATAAACACCAAACGTGGTATTTAGGTTTAGTATCTTCCAGAGATGCGACACGAAGGTTTTCAACAAAATATCCCCACCCCAGAGTTCCCTTTACATGGAACATTTTTCGAATATTTTAATTTTCTCAAAAATGGCTAACGATTTTGATTAAAATATATGTTTAAAATATTTTCATGACAAATAAAATGTATATCTTGAATTTTCTGGGAATGTCTCCAAAAGTATTCTCCATTGTGAACGACTTTGGCATAACTGGTAAACCATAAGAGATAGGCAAAATTGTACTACACAAAAAATGTAGATCGCGTTAAAGTACACGATTTATGTCATATACATTTTTTTTGTTGAGTGAACCATTTTCGAGATATTGCTTGTTATTCCCTTAAATTTTTCAATACTTATTTTCTAAAATGGGAATCCGTTATTCATTTTTTTCTCTTGGATATGCAGAGTTATAATCTGTGACAAAGGGAATGGTGCTGCACCTAGCAACCAGCTATTAAGAGATATGTATGTGCTTAAAGGCTACTGTTTTTCTATATTGCACTTGTAAATATATTTTCCCCTTACATCTACAAGAAAATTAGCAATAAGATAGAGTCTGTAAATATTTATCTCGATTAACATGAAGTAGATGGAGAATAAGCGTTTGTAAAAATAGTTTGTACAAGAGTAGAGAAAGTCATGTGAGTGTAACACATCAGATTTTTGCCTAGATAATGCGAAAAAATATGAACATATTATGCTAACGTTTCGTTATAAAAGATATTTGAAATGATGCCCCTTTGCATCCATACAGGTCTAATGCACTATTGACTATATATGGAGATTTCTTACATAAATTTTATAGACCTAAATCATTCCCCATAGATAATAATACAGGGATTTATATCCATATAAAAACAATTATTCTGTCATCAAAAATACATTGTAATGTACGGCAACGCTGTTCTTGGACTTCTATCCAGGACAGCCTCTATCTGGTCTGTTTTCCTTTCTTAGAACTGCCTTTTTGTCTTGCACAGACCTAATGTGTTTACATTTTTCTAAAAACCTATAAATTGTGGATTTATTAGTGATAGGGAATTTCTGTATACAGGGTGGGTCATTTAATTTGAGACTGTATAGTATCTGCTAAACTAAGCAATGTAGAAAGAGATGTCTTGAATAAAAATTACTTGATATGATGGGGGAAAGCAAATGCCATTAATCATGTTTTATTTGGAGGACGTTGTCATTTTAGAGTCAATTTAATTTATTAAAAGAGAATTTACATTTTTTATTATATTTTCTCACTTATAAAAAACTAAACATTTATATAAAGCACTTTGCAATTGTTCTTACATCAAGGTAAATAACAATGAAAATACTGAATGCCGTGTACGAAGAGCGCAGTGAATGGTTGGACCATCCATGGATGGCCATTTGAGGGTCAAGTTACGTTTCGTAATTGGGAATTAATATTTTTTTATTTTGTTTCCTTATTCATCACAAAATAAACAGCTTTTTATAAATCATTTTCTAATATGAATAGATACAAAATGTAGGTTCCAATTTAAAAAAAATCGGATGTGTTAACACTCACATGACTTTCTCTACTCTTGTATGAACTACTTTTACAAACGCTTATTCTCCGTCTACTTCATGTTAATCGAGATAAACATTTACAGACTCTATCTTATTGCTAAGTTTCTTGTAGATGTAAGGGGAATATATATTTACAAGGGCAATATAGAAATACAGTAGCCTTTAAGCACATACATATCTCTTAATAGCTGGTTGCTAGGTGCAGCACCATTCTCTTTGCCAGAGATTAATACTCTTTGAATATACAAGACCAAAAATGAATAACGCATTCTCATTTGGGAAAATAAGTATTGAAAAATTTAAGGGAATAACAAGCAATATCTCGAAAATGGTTCACTCAACAACAAAAAATGTATATGACATAAATTGTGTATTTTAATGCGATCTACATTTTTTGTGTAGTAAAATGTTGTCTATCTCTTATGGTTTACCAGTTATGAAAACTCGTTCACAATGAAGAATACTTTTGGAGCCATTCCCATAAAATTCGAAATATACATTTCATTTGTCATGAAAATATCTTAATCATATGATATTTTAATCAATGGTTATTGCCATTTTTAAGAAAATTAAAATTTTCGAAAAATGTTCCATGTAAAGGGTAATCTGGGGTGGGGGGATTTTCTTGAAAACCTTCGTGTCGCATCTCTGGAAGATACTGAACCTAAATACCAAGTTTGGTGTTTATCCGACTGTTCGTTTCTGAGTTATACTGTTCAGACACAGACACACAGACACACAGACACACACACACACACGCGCGCGCGGACATGTTTCCAAAAATGCCTTTTTTGGATTCAGGGAGTCTCAAAACATGTATTTCAGGTGAAATCTCGGTATCGAATTTTTGGGTGGAATACAATACTTCTCCTACTTACTATACGTAGTAGAGAAAGTAAAAATTAAATTGACCGTAAAATGGCCATTATACGTCCTTCAAACAAAACACGACTAATGGAATTTACTTTCCTCCGCAATTCAAGACATTTCTTTGTACAGCGTTTAGTTTTGAAGATATGGTGCAGTCTCAACTTAAATGGTCTACCTTGTAGATTTCAACTGAAGTCCACATGTGATTACGTTCAAAACGTAACACAATAAACACACGCTGTTCTTGTATACACCACAACAACACTCGTAGCTTCGAACAGTGTTATTCCTCCGTAGGCACGTGATCTAGCTTACCACACAGCGAGATTATTCAATCCTATTGAGATCCGAAGGCCACCAGCCTCGTCATTCAAGATAAATCTGGTATACAGTATATTTTAATGTTATAAAGACAGATAACCTGTGTGTCTATGTAGGATAATCTCAAAATTCTTGGATAATTCTTTCAGCATTGAGAAGCCCATGTCTTTGTGACCGACATGCTTCTATAAAACAGTCTCCTTATTAACATATTAAAAAGGATTTACAAATTCCTTGTTATTCGTAAAAATGTTGCTTTTCTGTTTGCTTACTGTGATAAATGTAGCCGTAATGGTTTCAGTGGCAATATGATGGTACTTACAGAAGGCAATATAGGAGACTAGAGAGGAGGGTCTAGGAGAAGAGTAAAAGTCAATTGCTGCCTTGAGTTTACATACTCTTTTAAATGGTCTCGCGTGAAACAAAAGAGTGCGCGCACGTGTGTGTGTGTGTGTGTGTGTGTGTGTGTGTGTGTGTGTGTGTGTGTGTCGTTGAATAGATACTGGATATTTAAGTTCAACTTTGAGGGATGCAGGACGAAGACTTTCAAGAGAATCCTCCCCATTCCAAACGCCCGAGAATTTTATTTTATTTTCTCAAAAATGGCCCTAACGCTTTTGGCTAAAATAACATTCTTATTTAATTCTGAAAACTGTATAAAGTATATGCCATAAGAGATGGACAAAATCTCCTGGCAGAACCTTCCTCTCATTGAGGTTTTTTTCCAGGTTTTCTTCAATGTTAACTGGTAAATATCGGGGAGGCACCCTAAACTTAGGCTTGAAACGCTTTCTTTCTAAGATTTCTTTCCTAAACATAATTCCATTGCATGTATCATCAGAATCCCCCGCCTGTGGTGCCGTATGTAGTGAGAATAGGGTTAAACACTTAAAAAAAATCTTGATGTGTTACACTCACATGACTTTCGCTGCTCTTGTACAAACTATTTTTACAAACGCTTATTCTCCATATGCTTCATGTTAATCGAGATGTCGAGATGTCAATCTTATTACTAATTTTGGTACGCTTTAACCGATAGTCAAATATTTTAAGAGTTGGTTGCTATGTGGAGCATTCCATTCTCTTTGCATTACCATTTGAGAAAAAGGATAAGTATTGGAAACTTTAAGGGAATAACAAGCAATATCTTGAAAATGGTTCACTCAACAAAAAGATGTATATGACATAAATTGTGTACTTTAACGTGATCTACATGTTTTGTATAGTACAATTTTGTCTATCTCTTATGGTTTATCAGTTATGCAAAAGAATACTTTTGGAGACATTCCTAGAAAATTCAAGATACACATTTTATTAGTCATAAAAGTATCTTAAATATGATATTTTAATCAAAATTGTTAAGAGCCATTTGTGAGAAAATTAAAATGTTCGAGAAATGTTCCATGTAAAGGATAATCTGGGTGGGGGGATTTTCTTGAGAACCTTCGTGTCGCATCTCTGGAAGATACTGAACCTAAATACCAAGTTTGGTGTTTATCAGACTGTTCGTTTCTGAGTTATGCAGTTCACAGACACACACACGCACACGGACATGTTTCCAAAAATGTTTTTTTTTGGATTCAGGGGGCCTCAAACATATATTTCCGGTGAAATCTCGGTATCGAATTTTTGGGTGGAATAAAATACTTCCCCTACTTACTGTAGTAGTAGAGAAAGTAATAAGTGATAGTGATTAGAAAAGTCATGTGAATGTAATGAATCGGTCATTTTAGTTATGCTACATGCCCTCACACATACATACACATCTATTTTCTAAGTAAAGTTTTTATTTGTTCAGGAACCTCAAAACGTGCATTTAAGGTGAAATATCGATATCAAATCTTTGGTGGGATGCCACACTTGCCCTAACTAATATTTAATTTTTCTGAGGGTAACTTTTCGTCGGTGTTTAAGACTTCGAGATGCATGCTACTTCCATTCTACAGAATTACGGAATGTCCAGCACTGTGGCGAATACCCTATTGTGGATCAATTAGCCTAGGCACTTATACATTAAGGACGATTTACGTTGCTTGGGATCTGTAAATAGCTCGTCCCTCCTCTTGTTTATTCATACCCACATCTTGCTGACATAGGTGAACTTGCACAAGTTGTCGCAACCATTAACGATATTTATGGGCCACCTTAGGGGTCCAGGGATCGATTTCCGGCTCTTTTCCTTCCCACCACCTGCGTTAACGGTTATCGTAACCTTTATCTTCAAGATTTTATTAGAAAATTAGTTTATGAACAGTACATTACAGATGTAGTACAGAAAATAAAACAAATAAATATAAGCCCACCACATTAAAGAGGTCCCGAGTTCGAATCTCGCTTATGGTGAATTAACTGGATAAGGTTTTTTTCCGGGGTTTTCCTTTATCCTGAGAAATCGAATGTCCGGTAAGTCTAAGCTCTAGGCATCCTGGGCCCATTTGAGCATCATTTCAACCCTTTCGTTCATTCGCCGTCCAATATGACCTCCATGGCTAAGGGACGTTAATTAATCATCAAAACAAGCAAGAAGAAGTATAACTTCCTGACGACCGAAGGTAAATATTATATATTTGACCTTAATATTATAAAATATTATACAATTGTGTATATATATACATATAAAATCTGAGAAACACGACTGTCTTTACATCTCTAGGGATTCGGCTTAGTGTATTCATAGAAATCGTCTTTATATTTGTACCGCCTAAGTAGTTTAAGTAGAGATAATGTATACCATTAAAATTAAATGTCTATATTTCACCATAAAAACATATTTTGAGGTCTCTGGGTAAAAAAAATCTGATGTATTACACTCACATGACTTTCTCTACTCTTGTACAAACTATTTTTACAAACGCTTATTCTCCATATGCTTCATGTTAATCGAGATATCGAGATGTTAATCTTATTGCTAATTTTCTTGTAGATGCAAGGGGAATGTGGTAGCTTTTAAGCGATAGTCAAATATTTTAAGAGCTGGTTGCTATGTGGAGTAATTCTCTTTTCATTACCACGACAAAAAAATGAAGAAGGAATTCCCATTTGAGAAAAAGTGTAAGTATTGGAAAATTTAAGGGAATTAAAAGCAATATCTCGAAAATGGTTCACTCCAAAAAAAAGTATATGACTTAAATCGTGTATTTTAACGCGATCTACATTTTTTGGTGGTAAAATTTTGTCTATCTCTTATGGTTTACCAGTTATGCAAAAGTCGTTCACAATGAAGAATACTTTTGGAGACATTCCCAGAAAATTCAAGATATACATTTCATTTCTCATGAAAATATCTTAAACATGATATTTTAATCAAAATCGTTAGAGCCATTTTTGAGAAAACTAAAATTTTCCAAAAATGTTCCATGTAAAGGGTAATCTGGGGTGGGGGGATTTTCTTGAAAACCTTCGTGTCGCATCTCTGTAAGATACTGAACCTAAATACCAAGTTTGGCGTTTATCCGACTTTTCGTTTCTGAGTTATGCTGTTCACAGACACACAGACACACAGACGCACACACGGACATGTTTCCCAAAAATGCTTTTTTTGGATTCAGGGGGTCTCAAAACATATATTTCCGATGAAATCTCGGTATCGAATTTTTGGGTGGAATACAATACTTCCCCTAGTTACTATACGTAGTAGAGAAAGTAAAAAATAGAACAATTTTGTGTTTTAGAGAGAGAGTGTGTCATAAATATTAAATTGTTTCATACATATCATTAACCTGCAATTAAAGTGATGTCATGTTTGGTACTCTAAAATAATATAAAAGTTCAGAATTTATATTTTTAACATCTAGTTTGGGTTCTAAAAGATGTTTTAATAAACGAAATTTATACTAATCATTCGTATACAAACACATGCAGCAAAACATACCTAGGTACTAAATCTGCGTTTCTATGTACACATCTTCACAAGAAAGAATTTACACCTAAAATAAACAAAACGTATAAGGAAAACCATATTAAGAATGAAAAACTGTAAACCGCTCATTACATGTCGGAATCCTTGTGGCTCTTAAAACTTCGGTCCATCGAATTTTCAAGCCCATAATCAACTTTCGGAGCATTTTGTTTCCAAAAATGTGTCATGTTCAGTCAAAACAGTACTATTGGGTTCTTTAATTCAAAAGAATTATTAGCTCTCTTTATATCGGAATCGCCTGTACATTACATAATCTTCTTTTTAAAAACAAATCACTAAAAAGGCGCACTAAACAAAAAAAAAAATTGAGACAAAATATCTGGTGTCTGACCATTACATGACTTTCTCTGCTCATATCTTTATTTTTTATCTCCGTTCTATAGACTACTCCTACAAAAGCTTATTTTCAATCTAAAGTTAAGAAAAACGTTTGCAGAAATAGCTTCTAACAGATTCCTTTGTGGTTATAATGGAACACAGGAGGCTGAAGTGGTAGTAAAATTTTTAAAAAACCTAGTCGCTATATGCTGGCTGTGAAATTTCGTACTGTTTGTATTATATCCAGCGAAACAACGGAATGTTGAGAGCAATTCAAACAACTCTAAAAGTATTGAAAAGTTCCAAATAATATCAACTATATCTCCGAAACGGCTGGTGTCAAACATACCTTATTTGAAATAAAATGTGGGTTTTAAAGAGATAACACTTTCTGTGTAGTAAGTTTAGGTCTCTCATGGTTTATTGGTTATACAAAATTGATCTCGAATGAAGACGAAGAATGAGAGATGAAGTAGAAGGTTTATTGTATTGTTATTTGCCCCACGTTTTGGGAGCCAATTTGAAGGAGGTTTGTTACTGCTACGTATGGAAAGTCAGTTTGAAGATGTATTATATTTCGACTGTTGGGGAGCCGAACTTTAAGTAGTTGCAACCGCACGATGCTACCCGGTAGCCTTCGCCCCAAAATTTAAAAATATTAACTTTGTAAATTGACTGTTTCTTTAAATATATATTTATGCTTGCCTCGGCTGCGTCAGTATTATTGTTACAGACATGGATTTTTTTGTAAGGCGTGGTGCGACTGAAGAATGTAGGCTTACATAGATTTTAATTTTTTTATTCACTCCTTTTTATTAATTCTTGACACGATTTAAATAACACTTCACTGATATAGAGAGTTGTAAGATTCTTTTATTAATATTTGCACTTTTAAAACACAAACTATTTTCGTCTCACACTGAATACGTATTAAATTTCTCGAGGACGCATCTCGCGTCCGGTTAGAAACGCTGTCTACAACCAACGCGTCCGGTTATGAGCGCTGTCTACAAGCAACTGACATGCCTAAATTTGTAAATTTCTGTATTTCAAGTCTTTGATTGGCTATTTTTTAAACTGTTTCAAAATTTACATTATTGTCCAATAATGACTAGTAGTATTATTAAACTTTCTTACTCGTTATTGCCTGAAAGTTACCTCATTGTTAGCAACTATTAACCTATTATTCTCACAGCTCCTACATTATTAAATTACGTGATACGTTAAGATAACATTATTAGATGTATACAATAATATAAACATGTACAATGACTGTAATATACACTTTTTAATTATTGTTACATATACATATTGCTTTAAGGCGGGCTGTTATTATATTTTTACTTTCTCTACTACGTATAGTAAGTAGGGGAAGTATTGCATTCCACCCAAAAATTCGATACCGAGATTACACCGGAAATACATGTTTTGAGACCTCCTGAATCCAAAAAAAGCATTTTTGGAAACATGTCCGTGTGTGTGTCTGTGTGTGTGTGTGTGTGTGTGTGTGTGTGTGTGTGTGTGTCTGTGTGTGTGTGTGTGTCTGTGAACAGCATAACTCAAAAACTAACAGTCGGATAAACACCAAACTTGGTATTTGCGTTCAGTATCTTCCAGAGATGCGACACGAAGATTTTCAAGAAAATCCCCCCACCCCAGACTACCCTTTACATGGAACATTTTTCGAAAATTTTATTTTTCTCAAAAATGGCTCTAACGATTTTGATGAAAATATCATATGTTTAAGATAAGGTCATGAGAAATGAAATGTATATCTCGAAATTTCTGGGAATGTCCCCAAAAGTATTCTTCATTATGAACGACTTTTGCATAACTGGTAAACCATAAGAGATAGACAAAATTTTACTACACAAAAAATGTAGATCGCATTAAAATACACAACTTATATCATATACATGTTTTTTGTTGAGTGAACCGTTTTCGAGATATTGCTTGTTATTTCCTTAAATTTTCCAATACTTATACTTTTTCTCAAATTCGTTATTCATTTTTACTTTCTCTACTACGTATAGTAAGTAGGGGAAGTATTGCATTCCACCCAAAAATTCGATACCGAGATTTCACCGGAAATACATGTTTTGAGACCTCCTGAATCCAAAAAAAGCATTTTTGGAAACATGTCTGTGTGTGTGTGTGTCTGTGTGTGTGTCTGTGTGTGTGTCTGTGAACAGCATAACTCAAAAACGAACAGTCGGATAAGCACCAAACTTGGTATTTAGGTTCAGTATCTTCCAGAGATGCGACACGAAGGTTATCAAGAAAATCCCCCCACCCCAGACTACCCTTTACATGGAAGATTTTTCGAAAATTTTAATTTTCTCAAAAATGGCTCTAACGATTTTGATGAAAATATCATATGTTTAGGGTAATGTCATGAGAAATGAAATGTATATCTCGAATTTTCTGGGAATCTCTCCAAAAGTATTCTTCATTGTGAACGACTTTTGCATAACTGGTAAACCATAAGAGATAGACAAAATTTTACTACACAAAAAATGTAGATCGCGTTAAAATACACAACTTATATCATATACATTTCTTTTGTTGAGTGAACCGTTTTCGAGATATTGCTTGTTATTTCCTTAAATTTTACAATACTTATACTTTTTCTCACATTCGTTATTCATTTTTTTTATGTCCTGGACATGCAAAGAGAATGGAATGCGCCACATAGCAACCAGCGTTAAAATATTTGACTATCGCTTAAAGGCTACCATATTTCCCTTGCATCTACAAGAAAATTACCAATAAGATTGACATCTCGATATCTCGATTAACATGAAGCATATGGAGAATAGGCGTTTGTAAAATTAGATTGTACAAGAGTAGAGAAAGTCATGTGAGTGTAACACATCAGATTTTTTTGTCTTGGATATGCAAAGAGTATTAATCTGTGGCAAAGGGAATGGTGCTGCACCTAGCAACCAGCTATTAAGAGATATGCATATGCTTAAAGGCTACTGTTTTTCTATATTGCCCTTGTAAATATATATTCCCCTTACATCTACAAGAAAATTAGCAATAAGACAGAGTCTGCAAATGTTTATCTCGATTAACATGAAGTAGATGGAGAATAAGCGTTTGTATAAATAGTTTGTACAAGAGTAGAAAAAGTCATGAGAGTGTAACACATCAGATTTTTTTCCGTCAAAGTTAAGTTTATCGGTATTTCCAGATTGTGATACATATATTTACTTTCTCTACTAGGTATAGTAAGTAGGGGAAGTATTGTATTCCACCCAAAATTTCGATACCGAGATTTCACCTGAAATACAATTTTTGAGACCCCCTGAATCCAAAAAAAGCATTTTTGGAAACATGTCCGTGTGTGTGTCTGTGTGTCTGTCTGTCTGTGTGTCTGTGTGTGGTCTGTGAACAGCATAACTCAGAAACGAACAGTCGGATAAACACCAAACTTGGTATTTAGGTTCAGTATCTTCCAAGGATGCGACACGAAGGTTTTCAAGAAAATCCCCCCACCCCAGAGTACCCTTTACATGGAAGATTTTTCGAAACTTTTAATTTTCTCAAAAATGGCTCTAACGATTTTGATTAAAATATCATATGTTTAAGATATTTTTATGACAAATAAAATGTATATCTTGAATTTCCTGGGAATGTCTCCAAAAGTATTCTTTATTGTGAACGACTTTTGCATAACTGGTAAACCATAAGAGATAAACAAAATTTTACTACACAAAAAATGTAGATCGCGTTAAAATACACAATTTATGTCATATAAATTTTTTTAGTTGAGTGAACCATTTTCTAGATATTGCTTGTTATTTCCTTAAATTTTCCAATACTTATACTTTTTCTCAAATTCGTTATTCAATTTTTTATGTCCTGGATATGCAAACAGAATAGAATGCGCCACATAGCTACCAGCGCTTAAAAGATTTGACTATCGTTTATAACCTACCATGTTCCCCTTGCATCTACAAAAAAATTAGCAATAAGATTGACATCTCGATTAACATGAAGCATATGGAGAATAAACGTTTGTAAAAATAGTTTGTACAAGAGTAGAGAAAGTCATGTGAGTGTAACACATCAGATTTTTTGTTATATAATTTGCCTAAACTCATTTAAGCGTTAAAAATACTACCTCAAATAGAATCTTCATTCTCATGCAGAGGAATGAAGAGGCTGAATGCAGAGAATTCAAGATATGCGTTTTATTAGTCAAATAAATATCTTAAAACATAGGTATTTTAATCATAATCGTTAAGGCTATTTTTGAGAAAACAAATTGAAGCAAATTTTTCCATGTGAAATTAGCTTTGGGTGAAAATCTTCGTGGCGCACACACACACACACACACACACACACACACACACACACGCATGCGCGCGCGCGCCTTGTTCTAAAACTACATTTATTTTGCTTTAGGGAACTTCAAAACATGCATTTTTAATGCAATTTTAATATCCAATTTTTTGGTGAAATGCAATACTATTCTGCCTCCTATAGGTAAGTTTTTTATTGACACTTAACTAAACATTTTGTTCTATTGATGTATTTTCCAAATTAACTTAATTTATAATTTTGCATCTTTTTATGTTGTTATACTGGCAGTGCAAATTGCACAAATCTAGTCTCATTGGAAGTAATACAATCTGGCGGCGCCGTGGCCGAGTGGATAGACCGCTCGCCTCTCACCGAGGCGGCCCGGGTTCTCCGGTTTCCCCCGCCATCACCACCTTTCCTTTAATCCATTTCACCATAATTTCGTTTCATCTACTTCCTCCCATACCTGCATCGGGCTGATCACCCATCCTGGATATTCTGTCTGATCCATGAGTGTCTGCTCCTCGACGGGCTCTGACCCCAGACACCAGCCTGTAAGTCCAGGTTAAACAGAGAATGAATGAATGTATGTAATACAATCCAGTGCTGTGTTGGAGAAAATACAAATCGCACAAACAATGTATAACCGCAGTAGAATGTTATAATAATCTTATTTACATTCCAGAAGAGATACAGTGAGTACTACTGACTTCGTTGGTAAGTTCACATATAAAGAGCAAAACAAATAGTAAGCGATGTATGTCGCGTCTCCAAAGACCCAGTTAAAGTTTAAGAATCCAAGCGGAAGATATTAAACGAATTTTCCTCATTTTTACAGCCTTTACATCGAAAACTTCGCCACTCTTCTTTGCAAAATTTAACTAAAATGTCATATGTCTGAGATACTGAAATGCTGAATCATCTTGAATTCTTGGTAAATGCCCCTTGAAATCCTACTTGATTTCTATTCAACTGTATGAACTACGAAATCTTAGAGGTAGAAAGCATTTTAGGAATAATGGGTATTGATAAGTTAAACGTTTTATTACAAGTAAATTTTTGTTGATGCGAATAATTTCTGGATAATTCTGTTTGGTTCGTTTGTGTTTTTCCACAATTTAAGCATTAAACCTGGAAATTTCAGCTGGTCAATCATTCGTTTCTCATTACGGCTAGTGTGTAGGTAATTTTAGAGAAAGTATGCTCGTCAACCTCAACCTACATCATTAGTATTACGTAATTGTAACTATTTCAGTTGAACATTTATCATCAGGCGTAGGATCGCTCCTACAGTTTTTTGGCGTTTACAGACATCACTCAGACCGGTTTGTACATGTCTGTCAGTGACCCTTGCCCGCCGTCATTTTACATGCTTTGTAGTAATAATGATTTGAGTGTTGATAACTTGAAACCAACTGCTTAAGAATTTTGTATACCTGTTTAGTATGATTAAGAGGTAGTAGATAGACTACTTTAGGATTTTAATCTACTTATTAATTAGAACAAATATCTACATAAAATCTTACATTTCAGCCATATCACTTTTTCTAACTCCACTATTAATTTAAAAATTATCATACAGTGGTTCAACTGTCCATCTGATTGTTGATAATCAAGAAAAATATTGGCAGAAGCGGTTTTTGTTGTAGCTACAATCGAGTGTATACGTACAGGAAGCTCAGAGGAGAAGGGGATGTTTAAAAGGAAATTGCTATGCGCCAGCTTCTTGATATTGCATACTCTTTGCATACGCTAATGAGAAACAAAAAGGTGATTGACTTAGCATTCCGTGAACTATACAACTTAAAATATTGGACATCTTAGAAATACTTAATATTTTAAACATTTTAGTTACTTAACTTGTAGTAATCGTTTACTTTCTCTACTACGTATAGTAAGTAAGGGAAGTGTTGTATTCAATCCACAAATTTGATACCGATATTTCACCGGAAATATATGTTTTGAGGCCCCCTGAATCCAAAAAAGCATTTTTGGAAACGTGTCCGTATGTGTATGTGAACAGCATAACTGAGAAACGAACAGTCGGATAAACACCAAACTTGGTATTTAGGTTCCATATCTTCCAGAGATGCGACACGAAGGTTTTCAAGAAAATTCCCGCACCCTAGATTACCCTTTACAGAGAAAATTTTTCGAAAATTTTAATTTTCTCAAAAATGGTTCTAACGATTATGATTAAAGTATCATATGTTTAAGATATTTTCATAACAAATGAAATGTATATCTCGAATTTTCTGGAAATGTTTCCAAAAGAATTCTTCATTGTGAACGACTTTTGCATAATTGGTAAACCATAAGAGATAGACAAAATGTTAGTACACAAATAATGTAGATCGCATTAAAATACACAATGTATGTCATATACATTTTGTTTGTTGAGTGAACCATTTTCGAGATATTGCTTGTTAATCCCTTAAATTTTCCAATACTTAGACTTTTTCTCAAATGGGAATTCGTTATTCATTTTTTTTCCTGGACATGCAAAGACAATGGAATACT
Organism: Deroplatys truncata; assembly: GCA_030765065.1. Lineage (NCBI taxonomy): Eukaryota > Metazoa > Arthropoda > Insecta > Mantodea > Mantidae > Deroplatys > Deroplatys truncata. Next base: position 84,364,953 of record CM060982.1, on the reverse strand, counting down.
CCACATAGTAACCAGCTCTTAAAATATTTCACTATCGCTTAAAGCCTACCAATTCCCCTTGCACCTACAAGAAAATTAGCAATAAGATTAACATCTCGATTAACATGAAGCATATGGAGAATAAGCGTTTGTAAAAATAGTTTGTACAAGAGTAGAGAAAGTCATGTGAGTGCAACACATCGATTTTTCTCTGTTGGTTACGGTTTACCAGAGCATCAAAATTATACAAACCTCAAAATAAAGAGGGACTTTATACGCGGTTTGTGTAAAACTAAAACATTATATTCTTTATGCCAAACAAAAGATTTTCATAAAAATGACTGGAGCCATTTATGAGAACAACAAAAGGGATATTACATCAGATTTAATATTGCTTAGTATTTGTCTCCATTTAAAAAAAATCTTAGAGTCAAATTAAGAAAAAGAACATTTTAATATGCATAAAGAATAAACTATATTACAGTTGACGTGTTTTGCTAGATACCTATAGTTTTATAATTACTTTATATTGCACTGACTTGACTTCACCCTTTTCACGTGTGATGTTTACAAAATTATTTTATATGCATTCAGTACAGTAAAGTTTTTACTTTCACTAGGACTACGGAGAGTAGGCAATGGAAATACATATTCTGGGCTCCCTAAATGCATAGAAACAAGTAAATAAAAATAAATTTGAAAAATATGTGTCCGTGAATAGCATAACTCAAATATGATAAGTTTGATAAATACCACTCCTGATGCAGCACGAAAATATTCAAGAAAATCCTCCCCCTCCAAAATAACATGTGAAAGTTTGTTGTTGTTTTTCGATTTCGATTAAAACGTCATGCGTTTAAGATATTAACACAAGAAATAAAATTTAAATGTTGAATTTTCTGTGAAGAGTCTAAGAAATCCTCTTGATTTTGAATGAAATTTGTATAACTGGTAAACCGAGGTAGGAAGAAACTTACGACCTCGTTAAAACACACTACGTGAAATAACCTCTTAGTGGCATTACTGCTTCCTAGATATTTGTTGTTATTAGTTTGAGTTTTCCAATACTTTGGTTATCGCGTCAGCCTCCGGCATATCCCTTGTATATAAATTGAAAAGAGTAATGAAATCACTTTAATATCGATTAGCATAAAGTAGATAAAAAATCTTATGTGTTGCATGACTTTCTCTACTCTCGTACAAACTATTTTTACAAACGCTTATTCTCCACCTACTTCATGTTAATCGAGATATCGAGGTGTTAATCTTATTTCTAACTTTCTTGTAGATGCAAGGGGAATTGGTAGGCTTTAAGCGATAGTCAAATATTTTAAGAGCTGGTTGCTATGTGAAGTATTCCATTCTCTTTGCATTACCATGGACAAAAAAAATGGATAACGAATTTCCATTTGAAAAAAGTATAAGTATTGGAAAATGTAAGGGAATAACAAGCAATATCTTCAAAATGGTTCACTCAACAACAAAACAAAAACGTATTAGACATAAATTGTGTATTTTAACGCGATCTACATTTTTTGTGTAGTAAAATTTTATCTATCTCTTATGGTTTACCAGTTATGCAAGTCATTCACAATGAAGAATACTTCTGGAGAGATTCCTAGAAAATTCGAGATATACATTTCATTTGTCATGAAAATATCTTAAACATATGATATTTTAATCCAATCGTTAGTCATTTTTGAGAAAATTAAAATTTTCGAAAAATGTTCCATATAAAGGGTAATCTGGGGTGGGAGGATTTTCTTGAAAATCTTCGTGTCGCATCTCTGGAAGATACTGAACCTAAATACCAAGTTTGGTATTTATCCGACTGTTCGTTTCTGAGTTATGCTGTTCAGACACACACGGACATGTTTCCGAAAATACTTTTTTGGATTCAGGAGGCCTCAAAACATACATTTCCGGTGAAATCTTGGTATCGAATTTTTGGGTGGAATACAATACTTCCCCTACTTACTATACGTGGTAGGGAAGGTAGTAAACGATAACGGGTTTGAAAGTCATGTGATTGTGACACGAGATTTTTTTGTGACAATGTCACCGAAAAATGTTTTAGATGGAGAAATAAATCTGTAAAATCGTAAGACTGGAAGCTCTAATAAGTTATTTGTTAATTCCTTTATTTTGAACATTTCTTTTCCTCAGATCAAAATTGATTTTCAGCACAATTTGAGGCATTATACTAAAAGGTGTGCATGAAAAATAATTTTGTAAACGCCATATATAGAAAATTTCAAGAGTCGATGCAGTTTTCGAAATATGATATGTTGCTTCTCTAAAAACTGTTCTTATCAAAAATTGTTGTTTTGTCTAATTGTAATTCTTTTCATTGCGCATTTACACATTCGATGTAGGTATAGAAAGGATATTAACGTCTATGGCCTGCATTCGAGAGGTCTCGGTCCTGGTTTTCCTCAGTCGCCAAAATAAATACCGGATTAGACATTTAATTCCACCACGCAAAGTTCCACCATAGGTCTAAAACAATAGTGAAAATCTGATGTGTTACATTCACATTAACTTTCTCTACCCTCTACCGTTTATTAGTGGGTATAAAAATTATTCTTAAAAAGTTAATTTTGAGTGTACTTCATTTTAATCCAGATAAATCTTTGCATAAATAGATACATCAACAATTTCCTTAGGATACAAAGAGAACAGCGATAGTCAAATGTTTAAGAACTGGACGCAATGTGTTGACCTTAAACTTCCATACTGTTTCCATGCAATCGCAAGTAACAACTGAAAATCGATGGGAACTTAAAAAGAATGGCAAAGTATTAAACGAATTTAACCATTAAAAAGGATATCTCGGAAATGGCTGCGGCCAGAAAAAAACGCATTTGAAATAAATTGTGTGTTTTAAAGACATCTAGATTTTTGTGTGTAGTAAGTTTTTATCTATCGCTTAACGTTAACCAGTTATGTAAGATTTATACAAAATTTCTTTTAAATGAAGAGGACTTCACAGGCTATTCCCAGAAATTTCAAAATATACATTTTGTTTGTCATTTAAATATCTTTAACATATGGTATTATAATCAAAATCGTTAGATCAATTTTTAGAATAAAACATTTCGAAAAACCTCCATGAAAATGGTTATTTGGAGTGGGGGATTTTCTTAAAAATCTTCGTGTCGCATCTTTGGAAGATACTAAACTTAAATACCAAGTTTGACATTTATCCAACTTCTTATTTTTGGGTTAATGCTGTTCACACACATACCGCTATGTTTTTCTGAAAATACTTTTTTTTCAAGAACCCTTAAAACATGTACTTCCGTCGAAATCTTTATATCGAATTTTTGGGTGGAATGCAATACGTTCTCTACCTACTATGTACGTGGGATAGTATAGTGAAAGCAGGTAGACTTGACGGCACTAATAACATCTATCTGCTCGGAACGCGTAGAAGCAGAGGTACAGGTGACTGGCACTAAGGCATTTTTGGATATGTCGAAGCTTCCACCTGCCCGTCACGTGTAAACGCAGAGGTACAGTTGCCTAGCACTACAGCCTCTGTGGTCAAGGACGACTCAAGATGTTATGGTATAGGGGTGAAACCTACAAGATTAACTGTCCGCCACTCACCGAGCCAACAGGTATCTGCTATAAGTTCCGTCGTGGTATGGCCAATAGTAAAGCGATGTAAAATAGAAAAAGAGGAAGAAGATGCAACAGACTAAAGGGATAATCATATTTTTAAAAAGTGGATCGCTATGTGATGGCTGCGAAATTCCATGCTCTTTGGATGACAAGAAAAATTAAATAGTTGCTACTACTTGAGGAAATAAAAAAATAAAAAAGGTTTTTCATGTAAGGGATAGTTTGGGGTGGGGTGACTTCTTGTAATCTTCGTGTCAAATTATTGGAAGATGCTGAATCTAAATACTAAGTTTTGCATTTAGCCGATTTTTTTTGTTTTTGAATTATGCTGTTCACACAAACACACATTTTTCTGTCGTATTCCGTGGTGTAGTGGTTACCATACTAGCTTCTAGTTCCCAAGGCCGCGGGTTCAAACCTGGCGGAGGGCGATAGGTTTTTTCGGGTGTAAAAATCCTTAGCATTGCTTCCTTTGGAAGAGAAGTAAAGCCGGTGGTCCCATGTCATAGATTTAAGGCGCGTAAAAGAACTCAAGCCTGATAGAGGTTTCTGAGCAAAATTACAGGTCTTTCACGCCCAATATAGAATGGGACGCTAAGGACCACAACAGTTAGAGCGTCTAAAATAAAACTTCAATTTAATTTTTAGCATTTTCTAAAAATGCTTTTTTATTGTTTATTTATTTAGGAAGCCTCAAACGTGTGTGTGCAGTGGAATCTCTGTTTCAAGTATTTTTTGGTGGAATGTAATATTTGGTTTACTTCCTATAGGTGAATAAGCAGTAGAGGAAATAAAATATTATAAATTAATCTGGAGAGAATTTTCCTGTCTGCAATAACTTTTTAAATGTCTGGTGTCGTTGTAGACATCTACATAAGTTTAGAATAGTTATTTTGGAATATGCCATCATTTCTCGCGATCACATCAACTATGAATTAGTTTTTTTTTTGTTCTTCTTGAGTGTGTTGTGTTTCTTTAAGGAACACGTTTTTTACATTTCCCTAGTGGAAGTTGCAGTGTGTAAAACAACATTTTCGTAAGATTCCGGTTTCAGCGGGAGTAAGGCGTACAACAACTTCATTATAAACGTACTCTCGGGGCATTGTTATTATTAAAATTACAGTTTGCAACGATGGTTCCCTAATTAATGGCTTTTAGTTGAGTAAATTAAGTGGAAGTACCATGCACAAAGTCTGCGGGACCCAGCTAACAGGTGCTGGGGCAGATGCTTCAATTGGTGGTAGTTGAATTTGTTCACATTTCACTGTCGGTAGATGTAAATATCGAGATAGTGTTCGAACAACTTGTCAAGCAGGATGTTAAAAAGTAATAAGGCATGGTTTTTTTTTGTGAGTAAGTACAGTTGGAGAAGAAACGAAACTCTGGCTGCGAAACTGTTTCCTTTGTATTGTGAACGGATGTGGGGGTCCTGGTCGTCACGAAAGGGTATGCGCTCACATTCACACCTAGCTACTGGAACACGTATCTCCGGGTACCGCGACCCTTCTGTGTATCTGAAATGAGTGCTAGATCCAGCGTTTGCGTTGGACGATGTTTCAGCTATTATCGGCTCTTATGCTTATACCTTTTCTACAAATAACACCTTATTACTTTCTCTACTCTTGTACAAACTATTTTTACAAACGCTTATTCTCCATATGCTTCACTTTAATGGAGATATCGAGATGTTAATCTTATTTCTAATTTTCTTGTAGGTGCAAGAGGAATTGGTAGGCTTTAAGCGATAGTCAAATATTTTAAGAGTTGGTTGCTATGTGGAGTATTCCATTCTGTTTGCATTACCAGGACAAGAAAAATGAATAACGAATTCCTATTTGAGAAAAAAGTATAAGTATTGGAAAATTTAAGGGAATAACAAGCAATATATCGAAAATGGTACACTCAACAAAACAAATGTATATGATATAAATTGTGTATTCTAATGCGATCTACATTTTTGTGTAGTAAAAGTTTGTCCAACTCTTATGGTTTACCAGTTATGCAAAAGTCGTTCACAATGAAGAATACTTTTGGAGACATTCCTAGAAAATTCAAGATATACATTTTATTTGTCATGAAAGTATCTTAAACATATGATATTTTAATCAAAATCGTTAGCCATTTGGGAGAAAATTAAAATTTTCGATAAATGTTCCATGTAAAGGGTAATCTGGGGTGGGGGAATTTTCTTGAAAATCTTGGAGTCGCATCTCTGGAAGATACTGAACCTAAATACCAAGTTTGGTGTTTAGCTGACTGTTCGTTTCTGAGTTATGCTGTTCACAGACACACACGGACATATTTCCAAAAATGTTTTTTGTGGATTCAGGGGGCTTCAAAAACTATATTTCCGGTGAAATCTCGGTATTGAACTTTTGGGTGGAATTAAATACAAAGGGATGCAGGAGGCTGGAGCAATAGTCAAAAGTTTAAAAATCGGGTTGGTATGTACATACATTGAAATTCCTTACACCTTCAATGGCATCCCAAGAAATACACTAATTGAGCACTTTCAAAAATTTAAAACTATTGGAAAATGCACACCAATAGCTACAAATATCTCGCAAATAGTTAATATCACTAAATATATTTGATGTAAATTGTGCAATTTGACTAGAGGTACAATTTTGTGTGTTAGGTTTTGGTGTATCTCATGCGGGTTATAAGTTATACAAAATACATTCAGAATGTGATATACATTTATTTCTCATAATAATATCTTAAATATATTAAACTTTAATCCAAATCTCTAGAACCATTCGTAAATAATAAAAAACAAAGAAAACGTTTTATGCAAACAGTAGTTTGTGGCGAGAGAATTTTCCTGTTGTATCGCACCTGGAGAAAATAACAAATTTAGGTTATATAACGGAGGGGGACACCTTGTACACTACGACCTATAGATCTAAAAATTAAATAGTGTTTTATTTATGGACGCTCTTTAACTGCTGTGGTGCTCAGCGTCCCATTCTATATTGGGCGTGAAAGACCGGTAATTTTGCTCAGAGGCCTCTTTATCAGGGTTGAGGTTCTTTTACCTGCCGTAAATCTAGATACGGGACACCGACTTTACTTCCCTTCCGAAGGAAGCCGTGCTAAGGATTTTTACGCCCAGAAACATGCATCTCCCTCCGCCGGGTTTGAACCCGCGACGTCGGGAACTAGAGGCTAGCATGGTGACCACTACACCACGAGAACGACCCTATAGATCTATCACAGCTATCACCCTCCCCAGGAGGAAGGGATGGAGTGAAGGAACCACAGGAGGCTACAGGTCGCAGGCCGAAGGTCACAGAGACGCGCGGAAGTCTCTAATAGCTCCAGCTCGAATACCCGTCCCACTGCTGTAGCTGCCTAGAGAGGGCGTTTTACGACCCTTTGACAAGCAGCTCTCTAGAAATATCGAACTTAAATACCAACTTTTGTATTTATCTGACGCTTCGTATGTGAAGTCTCAATATATATAATTTTTGGGTGGAATGCTATGCTTTCTCTATTTATCAAAGGCATGTGGTAGACACGGTAAAGATTAGCTTTGGTATAAAGTTGTTCCTTAGCTATGAAAATAACTAATGGTTATGGGAAGTCGTGTGGCTGTTACACATTAGTTTTTTAATTACTTAATGAACATTTTTCTTTTTATTAAATACTAGCAGCACTGCACAGACATATGGAACTTAATGTTGTGCACAATAAGGAATTAAATGCTCTAAGACTAAGCTAATGCTGCATATCTTAGCATTCACTTAGCAAAACTTCGAATTAGGCACGCGCAGCTGGAATCGACCGACCGAGATCCCATCAACTGGAAAGATAAAATGTATGTGGGAATTATTCGTGATTTCCTCTCGAGTTATCTCGGGGCATACATAAGGAAAACTGCGATAATATTGGACTGTGAACAGATGTAAAGGCTTCGTCATCTTCCAAGATGCGTCACAAAGGTTCTCAAGAATATCCTACTACCTCAATTGCCCTTTACAAGGAAAATAGTTTTATTGTTTTTCATTTCTGCTCTTTTGTTTAAAATATTCATACCTATGTTTGACATACTAACATTGGAAATGTATATATTGAATGTTGTGAATACTCTCTGACCCCCCCCTTATTTGATTGAACTTTGTATTCCTAAAGAACTAAAAGAGATGGAAACAGAATTAATTCAAGGGAAAATGTAACGCTGATAGAGCGTTGGGTTCAAATAAATTGCTTCATAACGTTAGCCATTTTCTATTTATTCAATGTTGTACGTTTATACCCATCCCAAGTGTTAGTGAGTCATGTAATGGACACGTTTGAAAGTTTGCATTTTTTCTTTTTTTCCTTTCCATCGCATTAGGTTGTTAGCATGAACAACATTTGAATGCTGTTACAGTATATGTTATATATATTTCCATACTGCCCCATTTTTAAATCACTCCTACTTCAGGTACTGTATCCATTTCCTACACTATGTGATCAAAAGTATCCGGACACCCCACAAACATACGTTTTTCATCTTAGGTGCATTGTGCTGCCACCTACTGCCTAGTACTCATAATCCGCGACCTCAGTAGTCATTAGACATCGTGAAACAGCAGAATTGGACGCTCCGTGGAACTCACGGACTTCAAACGTGGTCAGGTGATTGGGTGGTAGCTCTTGTGAGAAGTCTGTACGCGAGATTTCCACACTCCTAAACATCCCTAGGTCCACTGTTTCTGCTGTGATAGTGAAGTGGAAACGTGAAGGGACATGTACAGCACAAAAGCGTACAGGCTGACCTCGTCTGTTGACTGACAGAAACCACCGGCATTTGAAGAGGGTCGTAAATAGTAATAGGCAGACATCTATCCAGACCATCACACAGGAATTCCAAACTGCTTCAGGATCCACTCCAAGTACTATGACAGTTAGGCGTGAGGTGAGAAACCTTGGATTCCATGGTCGGATGGCTGCTCATAAGCCACACATCACGCAGGAAAATGCCAAACGACGCTTCGCTTGGTATAAGGAGCGTCAACATTACACGATTGAACAGTGGCAAAACGTTGTGTGGACTGACGAATCACGGTACATAATGTGGTTATCCGATGGCAGGGTGTGGATGTGGCGAATGCCCGGTGAACGTCATCTGCCAGCGTGTGTAGTGTCAACAGCGAAATTCGGAGTTAGTGTTATGGTGTGGTCGTGTTTTTCCTGGAGGGGGCTTGCACCCCTTGTTGTTTTGCGTGACACGATCACAGCGCAGACCTGCATTGATATTTTAAGCACCTTCTTGCTTCCCACTGTTGAAGAGCAATTCGGGAATGGCGATTGCATCTTTCAACACGACCGAGTACCTGTTCATACTGCACGGACTGTGGCGGAGTGGTTACACGACAATAACATCCCTGTAATGGACTGGCCTGCACAGTGTCCTGGCTTGAATCCTATAGAACATCCTTGGGACGTTTTGGAACTCCGACTTCGTGCCAGACCTCACCGACCTACATCGATACCTCTCCTCAGTTCCGCACTCCTTGAAGAATGGGCTGCCATTCTCCAAGAAACCTTCCAGCACCCGATTGAAAGTATGCCTGTCAGAGTGAACGCTGTCATCCAGGCTAAGGGTGGGCCAACACCACATTTACTTCCAGTATACCGACGGAGGGCGCCACGATCTTGTACGTCATTTTCAGCCATGTATCCGGATACGTTTGATCACGTAGTGTAACTTGAACGTCTGCATACATACTGAATATAACATTTAAAACTAATTTTCTCTGCATGAAACTATTTTAAGGTTTGAATACTTTAAGCATAATTCAAATGTATATTTATTGTAAATGCATTACGTATTCTACCAAGTGAAGTCTATCCATAAGTAGAAACAAGCAAACTATTGTGACATTGTCCACTGCTCAATCTCGCTTAACTGAATGCTCACTATAAGTTCAGTAATGTGATCTAGTTCAACTTTCTCGGCACTTCACTTTTATTCAGAACGTAGCCGCGTAATGAAATAAGCGCTAAACAGCCTTTTCTTCGGATGCTTCACTCTGAAGAATCGAACAGAAGACGACTCTAATCTCTTGCAGAAGCAGCACTCGCTGTGTGTCGCACTGTCGTCACAAGGTCACTTGTAGATCCGCAGTTAATGTCGCATCAGAAACGAACCCACTAACTCTCACTAACTGGCTCTCTCTCGAGAACACTCGCTTATATAGCCACTGGAGTTTTTCCGCAGAGCTTCCAGAAGATTGTGGTTATACCTTGAAAGCGTTTTTGGTGTATGCGCTGGGTGAGAGCGCTACATATCTCTCCCTATCTCTTACCGGCCCGGTCGGCACCAACCAATTAATAGGTCTGCACACAGCTGCGTCCCATATCTCCTTCCTTTGAGCTGGTTGTTCCGAGCAGCTCCGCGACATGGAGCAAGTTGATCAAAATGGACCACCGTCACCTTCGCTCGAGTATGACGTCGAATCGGTATACTATATCGTTGATGCGGGTGATTACCTAATACGGTAATAAAGGAACGTTGTAGCTTCGGCGGTTTCCCTTTAATCACACGAGGTCTCTGTCCTGGAACCCGGCACTGTTCGTGAGACGGTCATCCGATCACTTGCTGGCTTCGGGTACTCCCGGCGAGATAATGGGTGTCTTCTAATCTGTCCGTTAGCGCCCTGACGTAGTCCGTTACTGCCTGGTCAGCATCGGAGACGTGCCGAACAACAGATCACATGAAAATTGTAGTTTCCGCCCGAATACCATGTTGGCCGGTTTTACGCCAGATGACTCGTGTTCTGATGCTCAGTAGGCCAGAAGGAATAATGACACTTGCACATCCCAATCTTGCCACATTCCGGAGGTACACATCGGCTGTCTTAATATAACCCTCCACCATTCCATCCGACTGTGGATGAAGCGGAGTGGTATGGGTCTTGTGTGCCGTGAGGCGCTGGAATTGCCCTCGCATAAGGTTGGACTCGAAGTTCGTCCCCTAGTTATTGTGAAGCTTCTCAGGGAATCTCGAACCGATAGAAGTTGTTCGCCAGTGCATTAGACGCACACGAAACCTCTTGATTGGGATCACGTAAACTTCCGGTCACGTTGTGAAATAGCCAATGCCCAATAGCAAGTAGCCGTTTCCTGCATCTGTCGTTTGGAAAGGGTCTATCATGTTTATGGCAATTCTTTCGGCGCTCCGACGCTGTATTGTGGCATCCGATCTCGACTTCGAGTCTGGGGCCCACCACTTATCGCACAGATGTCACATTGTTCACTCGCATCTCCGCGTCGCTTCAAAGTTGCAACCAACATAATGGGCGAAGTAGCTTTTCCAAGGCCTTATTTACCTCAGGTGCCATTCGGTAGCACTGGCATGGGTATCTCGAGGTCTTCTTTCACCTTGCTTCTAGGGAGTACTAGCTGTTCAACTTAGTGTTTGCATTTGTGGACTCCCACACTCTCTTCAACACACCGTCCCACCAGGGAGTCCCTCTGGGCCCAATAGCTCTTATAGATTGGGTCCCTTGGAGATACGCCGTCCACACAGGTCATTTTATCAGCCCTATGTCTCGATCCACTTGTGGATCGCAAATGCAGGTTGCAAAGCGACTGGACATTAGGCTGCAACACTCTCCTTTGCCTCGACCTTCATACAGTGGTTGCAGTCTACGTTAGAATGGGTCTTCCTGCTCAGTGCTCCGAGGTGTTTCTGCAGCCGTTGGACCCAGCGGGCTGTCTGTCCTTCCAAATTTCGAAAGCTCAACGGCCAAGCTAGGGTGGAATGGTTCGTTCGCACATAGAACTCGTGTCCGTAAAAGTATTTGTGGAAGTGCTTTAGCGTCTCTACAATAGCAATGAACTCTCATCTTGTCACACAGTAGTTTCTTCGACCTTTGACAGAGTTCTACTGGTGTTGGCCAGTACTTCCTCTCCCCCGTCCTGCTCTTGCGACAGGATATCCCCAATGCGGAACCCACTGGCATACGTTCCAGATTAACCTTTTACCGGGGATAGCGTATTCTAGTATCGAGGGCGTTCTTCAGGACCGGAAAAGACGCCTCGGAGACATAATCGGACGACTGGAAGGCTTTTCGTTCGTCTTTCAGCTGTATCAGCGGTTTGACGATGTTCATATACCCCGACATGAATTTCCGGTAGTCTGTGAAGAGGCCCAGAACAGTCGTAATTCTTTTTTTGTTCCTTAGACTGGGCCACTCTTTGCTACAGAGGGTCTGCAGATACTCCATCAGGTCTTACGATGTGTCCTAGGTGGCGCACATCCTTTCCAAGAAGCTGCTACTTCTCGCGGTTCAACTTAAGGTTTACCTTTCGAACACCTTCCTCAGGTTGCTCAGGTGACCCTCGAATGTCTTGCCTATAACAATGACGTCGCCGAGGTAAAGGAGATAAGAGTTGTATGTGAGGACCTTCATTATGAGACTCCATGTGTCTCTGGAACGTTGCAGAGTCCGAAAGGTATTACCACAGACCATATTCAATACAGCGACTTCACATCCAAGATAGAAACTCACTCGGCCCCGCTAAGGTGTCCAGGGTTGTCGTAAATCCGTGGTAGCATAAAGCAGTGTCTCTTAGCGACGTCATTCAGTTTCCGGTAGGCAAAGTAGAAATGCAGATCTCTATCCTTCGTTTTAGCTTGCACGTCCATCCAGCTTCTTGATGTTCGGTCAGCCCTCGGTTTCTCTGACCGCAGCTATTATAGAGGCCACCGGCTCGTAATTCAACAAGACATTCCAGCTAAGCAGCTCCTGATCCCATTTGATAGCATTAAGCACCCTTACCAAGAAGATCTCTCGTGCAAGAAACAACAGCCTGGCTACGTAAATCCCATCTCAGTTGGGTCTTTCTCCATCCAGAACCATGTTACTTGTAAGGAACTTCTTTGTGCGCGCCGTCACCACCCTCTTACCACATGCCGGAACCACTTCTCTATCTGTAACATCCCTCACGGGCTGCAAAATCTCCGGATGCTTCACTCGCTGGGGAGTCAAACACAAGGCGTCTCTAATCTCTTCCAGAGGCAGCCCTTAATGTGCATCACACTGTCGTCACAAACTCGCTTGTAGAACTGCAGATAACGTTGCATCATCAACTCACACCCACTGGCTCACTTGCGAGAATGCTCGCTTATATAGACACAGGAATTTTCCACAGCCTAGAATATTCGAGAATCGGGAATAAGTGAAACTTCTAGAAGATTCTGGTTATCTCTCGATAGTGTTTCTGGTGTTTACGCCAAGTGAGAGCGCTATTTAGCTCTCCCTATTTCTTACAGGTCGTTGTCAGCCATTTAATAGCTACGCGTATAGCTGCCTCAAAATATGTAAGCATGAAAAATCCTAGAATAATATTATTTAACTTTTATAAAAAAATATTTTATATTAAGGATTTGGAGTCTTGTAGCCTTTTTCTTACCTATAGAAATTAACAAATGGAATTATAACAAGGTACATGGACTATATATATTTTAATTATTGTAAAAACACCAAACTTATAAGAAAAGTAAAATAACTTATTGGTTGCTTTGTCCTTAATATTAATTATAATAGGGCTCTAAAACTACCAGTTCGCGAACATAAAAGCTCGTAGAGTAAGTGGCATTTATATTCGCTTTTTTCTTAATGGGCTCTCTTAGCTGATGTGGTTCCATTCTATATTGCAGGTGAAAGACAGGTAATTTTGCTCAGAGACCCATTTATCAGCCTTGAGGTTCTTTTACTTGCCGTAAATCTACGGGACCACCGTCTTTTCTTCTCTTTTGAAGGAAGCAATGCTAGGGATCTTTACGCCCGAAAAAATCCATCGCCCTCCACCGGATTTGAACCCGCCACCTCCAAAACTAGCGGCTAGCATGGCAACCACTATGGGGTGACAGACGGAGGGCGACAATTTCATCGTGATATCACATGCAGGAAATGCTAAATTTGCTTAACTAAGCCATGACTTGGATATGGTGGTACGGGTTTTTCAATACGCGTTTACCGGAAAGAGTGGCTTGGGTTTTCTAAATGTGTTTCATGCCCGAAAAGAATATCTAGAAACCCCACTTCGTTCCTAACGGAAGTTATTTTAAACGCGAGAAATCATAAATCTTACAAATTATAAAAGAATGTGATTTTACCAAAATATTATGAAATATTTTGTGATAAAAACAATGAATTCTAAACACAGCAAAACGTAAAATACTTGCTTCCCTAGTTATAGAAAACATGATGCAGAATATGAAATTTTATATTGCCTGCCTCTACTCATAAGTGCATAAGTATGTACCTTGTTACAATATTACGTAATGTAACGTATTTTGGTTTGGGATTTCTAAAACGTTATACTTTTATACGAGATACACACACTATGTAATCAAAAGTATCCGGACACCCCCACAAATATACATTTTTCATCTTAGGTGCATTGTGCTGCCACCTACTGCCTGATACTCGTTATCCGCGACCCCGGTAGTCATTAGACATCGTGAAACAGCAGAATGGGACTCTCCATGGAACTCACGGACTTCGAACGTGGTCAGGTGATTGGGTATCACTTGTGTCAGAAGCCTGTACGCGAGATTTCCACACTCCTAAACATCCCTAGGTCCACTGTTTCTGATGTGATAGTGAAGTGGAAACGTGAAGGGACATGTACAGCACAAAAGCGTACAGGCCGATCTCGTCTGTTGACTGACAGAGACCGCCGAAATTTGAAGAGCGTCGTAAAGAGTAATAGGCAGACATCTATCCAGACCATCACACAGGAATTCCAAACTGCATCATGATCCACTCCAAGTAGTATGACAGTTAGGCGTGAGGTGAAAAACCTTGGATTCCATGGTCGAGCCGCTGCTCATAAGCCACACATCACGCAGGAAAATGCCAAACGACGCCTCGCTTGGGTAAGGAGCGTCAACATTACACGATTGAACAGTGGCAAAACGTTGTGTGCAGTGACGAATCACGGTACACAATGTGGCAGGGTTTGGGTATGTCGAATGCCCGATGAACGTCATCTGAACGCCAGCATGTGTGGGGCCAACAGTGAAATTCGGAGGTGGTGGTGGTGTTATGGTGTGGTCGTGTTTTCCTGGAGGGGGCTTGCACCCCTTGTTGTTTTGCGTGGCACGATCACAGCGCAGACCTACATTGATATTTTAAGCACCTTCTTGCTTCCCACTGTTGAAGAGCAATTCGGGGATGGCGATTACATCTTTCAACACGATCACCTGTTCATACTGCACGGGCTGTGGTGGAGTGGTTACACACAATAACATCTCTGTATGGACTGGCCTGCACAGAGTTCTGACTTTAATCCTATAGAACACCTTTGGGATGTTTTGGAACATCGACTTCGTGCCAGGCCTCGCCGACCTACATCGATACCTCTCCTCAGTTCTGCACTCCGTGAAGAATGAGCTGCCATTCCCCTAGGAACCTTCCAGCAACTGATTGAAAGTATTCCTGCGAGAGTAAACGTTGACATCAAGGCTAAGGGTGGGCCAACACCATATTGACTTCCAGCATTACCTACCGATGGAGGGCGCAATGGACTTGTATGTCATTTTCAGCCAGGTGTCCGGATACTTTTGATCACGTAGTGTAGGTAGTGTAAAACCGAGCGGGATGGCTCAGGCGGTAACTCCGTGGCCCGCATTCGGGAGGCGGTGGGTTCGACTGTCGTGGCCAACCTTCCTGACCCATAGGTTTTCTCGGGGTTTCCCCGGGTCGCTAGGCGAATGCTGGGAAGGATCATTAAGTTCCCCGAAATTCCTGTCTCTCCATTTCACTTCCATTTTTATTTCACTTCATGTTTCATTCGTTGGTCTCTTTTAGGATTGTACATGTTGGCGGGAGGTCTCGGCGAGTTCATACCAGGGTAAAAGGATACTCTGGAAACCTTCGTCCCCGCTGCCCTCTGCTTGTCGTGCTCCTAGATTCGACCGCCCTCTGACTCTCCTCACCTCATCTCTCCCTCCCGAGGGCGCCCTGTCCGGGCATAGATGCAAAAGATCTATCTAGGTAGAATTGTTAAGTTCCCAACCGCATTGTGAATCCTAATCTTAGGTACTGTAGAATACCGTCAATACTACAAAGCTTATTAAAATATCGCAATCGTAAGTGTCGAACCTTTAATGATAAACTCTTCTGCAAATGCTATATTTCTAAATTATCTGCCCCCCCCTGCGTTTAAAGGATCAACTGAACAAACCACATGTTCAGTTTTCGAATGTGGGCATTGAGAAGAATAAGCGGCCAGTTTGTTTATATCCAGCCACCCTTTGTAGCCAGAATTGTTACACTTGGGAGCAAAACACAAAGTGAATAGGAGCAAGGAGATTTAAGTTGGCACTGAATGTGCAGCTCCGCCTTCTGCATACTTCTAATGATGATAAGCTGCGTACATCATCCCAAAATATGAGCAACGAGTTCTGTATCTTATTGTTAGTTGCTTACCGTTATTTAAAACTATTTTTGACTACCAGAGACATATCAGGTATATAATTATAAATAATAATAATAGATTCCAGATTACCAATGGTTCTATTTTCCTAGCAACCACTGTAGGGAAAGAGGAACATCCAGATCCAGATGACGGATAAAATCTTGATGTGGAAAGACCATGCGTTCTAATTCTTATTTAATAACAATAGGTATTATAAGCATTCTTGTGTATAAATATTTGTGCAAAAGTAATTACTAAAATTCAAAAATACATGGCAATAATATCGTCTTGAAGACAATCATTCCATGATGGCAATAGTTTTTGACTTCGTTTCCATGTCTTTTGCAGAAAGGTTTGACCTTAATTTTCGACTGTTGTGAATTTCAATGCTGAAAATAATTCATTTCTCACCCAAATCTCCCTCTACAAAGTCTAGTCGCTAATCTTATTACATGGCCTAGCCATGTCGTCTTGTTTACACCAATCAGAGTAGAATTCATTGAGAGATTATTTCTGAACTCTCCATTTCAAACCGAGTATAACATCACTCAGTTCATGCTTGTTTCTTGGGGTTTCTTTCAATCCAGTCAGAGACGTGAGAAGGCCTGGATGGGATATAGTGCTGATTAGGGAAAGTAAAAGCACAATTACGTATTCAAGATGCATCACTTTTCCTACACTCAGGTGTACAAAAAAAGGTTTTTATCGTCATTAGGAACTACAGGCATTCAAGTGAATAAATAGTTCAATCAACAACTCGTCGTTTCAATTACTTGCTTTGCATTAAATAAGGGTCTAATTAAAAGAGTAAGTACACTACATACAGAAAAGTATGTAGTGTATAGACCTCTGAAGGGGGAGTTGTACTGCTACCGAAGTATGACTTTTCAGACACGTTTGAGCTATAACACCAGCGACATTGCATTTGGTCTGCGTAAATCCTCACCGCCATAACTTGTCGCGTGTACGTGATAGTCTATTAGGGCCCGTTCACACGTAGCTTCTTTTTCCTTGTCCTTATTACGATAATCCGCTAATACAGGTACCGAGTTTTACTTTCTCTGAATCTTGCCTTAGCAGGTAGAGAAATTATTGTATTACATAAAAAAATTCGATATCGTGATTAAATTAGAAATACACTTTTTGAGGTCTCCAAACAAAGGTGCGCATCTTTACAAAAAGTCTGTGCCCAAACAGTATAACTGTAAAACGAAACGTTGGATAAATATCGAACATGGATGCGACACGAAAACTTTCAAGAAAATCCCCACCCTAAACTCCCCTTCATATGGCTCAGTAGTAACTAATGACTTAATTAAAATACCATATTTTTATTTAACTTACTACATAAAACTATATATTTCGTTAAAAATAAGATATTTTTGTTGCTAGTTTGAAGATTTCAATAAAATTACAAATTCGGGATCAGAGCTGCATGCTCCAGCCCCCAGTGCCACGGAAACCATTCCAGATATTAAACCAAAATTTTACAGCATGTAGATACATGCATACTAACTATACCGAACTACTTTCATACAATTATGTCTTTTTTAAAGGAACACTCGTCTTTTTTCTTAAATATACAATGATTTTTAATTAAAATTTATGAACCATTACGCAGCTTATTAACAAATTAGATCCATAATAGCATTATATTGTTATTTGTATCCTCCTAAAATCTCATTTTGCTATTTTCAATAGTTTCTGAGAAAAAGGGCCCTTTATAACAGAAAATATAATTCATAGGAAAAAGTACATAGTAGAAATGCAGTAAACAAACTCGTATATATTTGCTAGGAAAAGGAAATTACTAGTTTGCACACACGAAAGGTGCCATATTCAGTAATGGTACCAAATTATAGAGAAGAACTTACCTTAAAACTGAGGCAGTATTTTTAACACTTAAATGATTTCAATCAAATTATGTAATATAAAATATAATAACAACCCGCCTTAAAGTAATATGTGTATGTAACAATATATAAAAAGCGTATATTACAGTCATTGTAAATGTTTATATTATTGTATACATGTTCAATAATGTTACGTGAATGTATTACGTAATTTAATAATGTGGGGGCTGTGAGAATAATAGATTAAAAGTTGCTAACAATAGGTAACCTTCAGGCAATAATGAGTTTGAAAGTTTAATAGTGCTACTAGTTATTCTTGGAAGCAATGTAATTTTTGTGACAGTTATAAAATACCCAATCACCAACCAGAAAAAGCTTTAATTAAATAAAAGTATTCTATTGGATTAGGAATAGCCAATCAGAGACTTTAAATACAGAAATTTACAAATTTAGGCGGTATAAATCAAGTCAGTTGGTTGTAGACAGTACTCCTAACCGTACGCGAGATGCGTCCTCGAGAAATTTAATACGTATTCAGTGTGAGACAAAAATAGTTTACGTGTTAAAAAGTGCAAGTAATTAACAAAAGAATCTTGCAGCTCTCTATATCAGTGAAGTGTTATTAAAGTCGTGTCAAGAATTAATAAAGAGTAGTGAATTAAAAATTATAATCTGTGTAAGCCTACATTCTTCAGGCGCATCACGCCCTGTTAAGAAATCCATGTCTCTAAAAATAATACTGACGCAGCCGAGGAAAACATAAATATATAATATTTAAAGAAACAGTCAAAATTACAAAGTTGATATTTTTTTAAACATTTTTTGGACGAAGGCTACCGGAAACATTTTACTATACGTGCGGTTGCAACTACTTCAAGTTCGGCTCCCCAACAGTTGAACTACAATACAACTCCTACTTCAAATTGGCTTTCTATACGTAGCAGCAACACAACTTAAAGCATGAGCTGAAACTTAACTCTCTACTTCAAAGCAGATAGGAATTATGATTTTTGTGTGAAGTGGTGCACAATACTTTAAACATGTTTTTAAAGTACAAGTATTTGGAATATAACGTTAAAAATGATTTTGTCTACTCTTGTAGAAACTATTTTTAAAAACACTTATTCTCCATATGCTTCAGTTAATCGAGATATCTAGATGTTAATCTTATTGCTAATTTTCTTGTAGGTGCAAGGGGAATTGCTAGGCTTTAAGCGAGAGTCAACTATTTTAAGAGCTGGTTGCTATCTCAATATCTCGATTAACATGAAGCATATGGAGAATAAGCGTTTGTAAAAATAGTTTGTACAAGAGTAGAGAAAGTCATGTGAGTGTAACACATCAGATTTTTAAAATATACGATAGTGAAAAACATTGTACAGTACATATTCACTAAGTGGTTCGCAGAATCTAATTATCTCTCTTCAATGCTTATATTGTAATGTAATATTCCGTCTGTTCAGTAATAAATATAAACAAATTAAGAGATGTTCTCACCCTAGTTCGCCCAGTGTAAGAGAGCCTTAACCCTACAGGAATTAACATGAGCGAACCGCGCTCATCACGAAACTTAAATTACAGGAGGGTGTCGTTTATCGGGTGCACATGGCGCTGGTTTGGGCGCCCACATATGGTCCTGATTACCACCATTTAAAGCCAACATTTGCAGGGAGTTGATGTGGAACCCACACAGGAGGCAACCATCTTGCTGAGTGCTAACCGCTCAGTGCCTCATTTGGTACCAAAGATATAAAAAAGCTCTTGTGCAGATGCAGACTCGGCTATGTCTCAACAAATTCTTACTTTTCAAATGTCGGACAGCATAGGACAAATTTTAAACGCGAGCCGCCTCACTCCAAAAAGCTCTGACGTTATATTTTCATGAGTTTTGGGGCAGTATTTTTAACACTTAAATGATTTCAGTCTAATTATATAACATATAAAATATATAAAATCAATAACAGCCCGCCTTAAAGCAATATGTATATATAACAATATATAAAAAGTGTATATTCAGTCATTGTACATGTTTATATTATTGTATACATGTGTAATAATGTTATGTGAATGTATTACATAATTTAATAATGTAGGAGCTGTGAGAATAATAGGTTAAAAGTTGCTAACAATGAGGTAACCTTGAGGCAATCATGAATTTGAAAGTTTAACAATACTACGTGATTCTTGGAACCAATAATGTAATTTTTTTGTGACAGTTTATAAAATAGCCAATCAACAACCAGAAAAAGCTTTAGTTAAATGAAAGTATTCTATTGGACTAGGATTAGCCAATCAGAAACTGAAATGGAGCAAATTGTACAAATTTAGGCGGTAGAAATCAAGTCAGTTGTTTGTAGACAGCGCTCATAACTGGAAGCGTTGGTTGCAGACAGTGTTCCTACCGGACACGAGATGCGTCCTCGAGAAATTTAATACGTATTCAGTGTGAGACGAAAATAATTTACGTGTTAAAAAGTGCAAGTAATTAATAAAAGAATCTTACAACTCTCTATATCAATGAAGTGTTATTTAAATCGTGTCAAGCATTAATAATAGGAGTGAAGTAAAATTATAATCTGTGTACGCCTACATTCTTCAGTTGCACCACAACCCTGCAAAGAGAAACATGTCTCTAACAATAATACTGACGCAGCCGAGACAAACACAAATATCTAATATTTAAAGAAACAGTCAAAATTACAAAGTTAATACTTTTTAAACTAAGCGCAAAGGCCACCGGAAAGTACATTTGGGGCGAAGGCCACCGGAAACCTTTTACCATACCTGCGGTTGCAACTACTTCAAGTTCGGCTTCCCAACATAAGAACTGCAATACAACACCTACTTCACGTCATACTTTATTTTGAAGTGGAATTTCAAAGCTAGCATATGGTGCCCACTTCTTAAATATTTAACTATGGCTACAGCCTCCTGTAGTTTTCCTATACCTACAACAACCTCCAGACGTTTATCTCAATTACACGAACTACAACACGATCGTTTTAAGGTGAGGCCACAGACCGGCTATATGCGTAGAATGCTGTACTGTAGTGACCTCGGTACTTTTCCGATGCGCAACTGGCGGCGCATGACGCGCTTAAGGTTATCTTTATCAGCTGTGCTTCAGTCGCTTCTTTATGCATCTCAAAGGTGAAAGTTAATTCAAGACATCTGTGTTGTGTGTGATTTGTTTAAGAATGTTAATATCTTGTTACTAGTCCACAACAATACCTGCCGACAAATTCATGCTTGAATAAGGAATTCTTATGTACGATACTTGCGTAAAAAAATCTGATGAGTTACACTCGCAGCATGACTTTCTCTACTCTTGTACAAACTATTTTTACAAACGCTTATTCTACATATGCTTCATGTTAATCGAAATATCGAGATGTTAATCTCATTGCTAATTTTCTTGTATATGCAAGGGGAATTGGTAGGCTTTAAGCGATAGTCAAATATTTTAAGAGCTAGTTGCTGTGTGGAGTATTCCATTCTCTTTGCATTACCAGGACAAAAAAATTAATGACGAATTTGAGAAAAAGTACAAGTATTAGAAAATTTAAGGGAATAACAAGCAATATCTCGAAAATGGTTCACTCAACAACAAAAAATGTATGTGACATAAATTGTGTATTTTAACGCGATCTACATTTTTTGTGTAGTAACATTTTCTCTATCTCTTATGGTCTACTAGTTATGCAAAAGTCGTTCACAATGAAGAATACTTTTGGAGACATTCCCAGAAAATTCGAGATACACATTTCATTTGTTATGAAAATATCTTATATGATATTTTAATTAAAATCGTTAGACCCATGTTCCAGAAGATTAAAATTTTCGAAAAATGTTCCATGTAAAGGGTAATCTATGGTGGGGGGGATTATCTTTGTGTTTATCCGACTGTTTGTTTCTGAGTTATGCTGTTCACAGACATACACACAGTCAGACACACATACGGACATGTTTCCAAAAATGGTTTTTTTTTTGGATTCAAGGGGTCTCAAAACATGTATTTCCGGTGAAATCTCGGTATCGAATTTTTGGGTGGAATACAATACTTCCCCTAGTTACTATACGTAGTAGAGAAAGTAATAAAGTTTACAGGAACAATTCCCACAGCATAGATGAACTTAAAGACAATATAAAAACAGAAATTATGAACATTACGTGAGAAAAACTGCGTTTGAATGAAAATTTCATTCCGAAGATGCCAGGAATTGTCTTCACTCAGATGGATACCACTTGTAACAAGGTTAGTACTCATTATAGTGCATGTTACTATCGCTCGTGTAAGTAACGCGGGAGTTACGGAACGAAAAACCCCCAGTGTTATAGTCAGTATGCGGAGCACTTATACGCGTAATCCGTGGCCACGCCATAACGCGACCGCACTGTAGATACAAAGGAATAAGAAGCATTTTCAAGAATAATTTGTAGAGCATCTACATAATAATAAATGAAAGTGGATAGAGAAAGTGATATTGTCACGTGCTAAGTTGTGACACTGGGGGAATAGCTAAATGAGGGATTGCAGAGATAGAGACAATCATTAAAACGCTTGGCTAGAGCAATCTGACTATATTCTAGAGAGTTACATTTCTACCGTGCGATAGTTGGGTTTACAAGATCAGGGTTGATGATGGTACTAGCTAATATTATTATTATTAACAATTTATTTTATAATACTTACCTTGAGAAACGTCTCGTCGTGGATGAGGAGAGCCAATACTCAACACGACTTTGTCAAGCCGCTAGTGGTGCCAAGTGAAACCATCCGGAGCGGCCGTGCAGCGGCTGACGACGGGTACCATAGCGGTCCCGGCCAAGTTACAACACAAAGTCCCCCGAGCAGAGCTTGAGGGCTTGGTTATATAGAGTTGAATAACCTAGAGTTGTTCATTCTAATACCGTGGCAGCTATTAACAAATATGGTCTGCCAACACCCTGGAAAATGCGTAGGCTTAGGACTTTCCAAGGATCATGTGATCCACAGGGTGCAGCCAAGAGCCGTGCAGAAAGACACGTACTCCTATGGAAATGATGGCATAGTAACATCCCTTTGAAATGTCAAGGGAAGTGGCAAACTACTGTTTACTGTCATATATACAATTTACTAAGACTTGAGCAGAATTAAGAATATAAAATATGATTCTATATGATTTCAGAAACATGTGACAGGTTAATAAAATAATGCCAATTAATATAAAATGATAATTAAAATACGGATCTCCTCACTCAGGTTTGTGACAATATGAAAGTTAGTGTGATTTTTGGGTGTAGGGAAGCTCTAAACCTGTATGTTTTATGTAATCTCGATACTTAATACCTGTTTGTAGTACAATGCTTCTTTTGTTTATTATAGGTAATATACAGAATTAAATTAAAATCAGAAGCAACCTTGTTATCATAGAATTCAAACTTGACTGAGCAGATAAAAGTTAGCATTTTTAGCCCACAAACTATTCTGCTATTGGTTTAAATTAACCCGCGTGTATAGCATCCGGCAAGGGTGACGAATAAACAAGCAAATTAGTAAATAAGAAATGAAACATGGATTATCACATGTTGTCACCATAACAAGGTCTTATTAAGCTCTGGGGAGTGTGAGGAAAGGGATCCAGATGAAAAAAAACTGGGGAGAGGTCCCCTCGACACATGGAGACCACCGGCAGAGAAGTTCCATGTTGGACCAAATCGTTACCCAATTAGCTTCGGTCATACAACAAACCTAATAAATCCAGGCCTCATTTTCCCCAAAAGTCTTTTCCCCTCCAGTGGAGATATTTCCCACACATCCGTCTCGCTGGGGAAAAAAATAGTGTTTGAATTTTATGGGTGACACCATCTGTAGCTTGTGTGGCATTTATGGTCATAAAATCTGGATGAAATCATTTAAAAATACACAGTACCAACAGTTTTGCAAATGAATTCCTAAATTGTTACTTCCTATGCAGATAACTTTGATATCGAACAATTGACCATAAATCTTTAAGAAAAATAGTTTCCTTGCGTTTTAAATTCGTCATTCAGCACCCAAAAGTTTATTATAACTCTCCTCCACAGACTTGGTCGGTTTAATGTTCTTTAACTGGGTTAGTCATTTCTGACGATGAATGTTTTGAAATGAGTGTTGAAACGAGCTTGGTTTTTTTCAGTGAGTTTAGTAACTACTCTGTATAAGTGGAAACTTCTTTTTTTCGAAATGAATTGTTTTTCTTAAGCTAAATTCTTAGAGATACAAGTTTATACAATTTTTCTTTTGCTATTTAATATAGAGCTATAGGTGTAGGTAATTTAACGGAGAAAGACACCTCGCGCGCTGCAAAATGCACAGATCTATTGCGGCTACTATCCCCCAGGAGGAAGGGATGAGGTGAAGGAACCACAGGAGGCTACAGGCCACAGAGGCGCGCGGAAGCCCATAACATTTCTCAGCTCGCAGGTCTTACCCGAACATAGCATGTTCAAATGTTTCCACCAAGTTATAAATTGTGGATTTGTTAGAAACGGTGGTACCGGATATCTCATGCTGATAGCCCACATGTGACTCCATTTGAGCAAAACTTAACACAATAAACACACGCCTTACCTTGTGCAGCTCCCGTAAAGCGAGGTGAAGGAACCACAGGAGGCTACAGGCCGCAGAGACGCGCGGAAGCCCATAACATTTCTAAGCTCGCAGACCAGTCCCACTGCTGCAGCCGCTCAGCGACTAGTAGCCACCACCTCAATAGAAATGCGAAGAACGACCCACCAATCAAGCAGCCCTCTGGTGTCCACGGAGAATACTCTTTAAATTAAGCATGAATCCGCGCCATCTGTCCGGCAATGTCGTACGTCAGAAACCTAAAAGCACACCTGAAAGATGAGAAGGAAACGAAACGATATGAAAATGAAATGATGAAAAGGAAATCGTAGTGGAGAAGAATCCACCCCAGCATTCGCTGGCGACCCCGGCGAAATCACGAAAAATCCATGGGTGCCACCTCGTTCGGTCTTATTTCATATAAAATTATTATTCTATCTACATTACGTGAATAAAAATACGAAATAGCTTCAAATTAATCAAAAGGTAACTACATACAACGTACAGAAATAGCTTTCAAATGTTCATATCAGAAGCCTGATAGAATACATCCGGAGGTGTAATAACTACCTGTTTCGAAGGAAAAGAAAAGAAGAATCACTAACTCGTCATTACAAAAATTTAGACATGGAGTACTGTCTACTGACGCTACTAAAACAATTGATATATACTGTACATTGTTTTAAGCTTTAAATGTTTACTGAAGTAAGTCTATAGCTTATAGTTTCCCAGTTATATAAAGTTATACAAGATTGTTTGTGAATGAAGAGGTCTTCACAAGGTACTTGCCGAAAAGTAACATATGCATTATATTTTATATATCAGTATCTCAAGCATACTTTTATAGAAACTTTAAAAAAAAACTTATAAATATAAACACCAGACCATTTGGGTTCAAGCCACTTCAAATTTGGCATTTCAAGAAAAATCTCAACATTGAATTTTTGAGTGGAATACGACACTTTCTCTACCTCCATAGGTAGAAATTTTCTAAATACCATATACGTACCAAAAAAAAAAATATATTTTTCACTTTTCAGGAAATACATTATAAAGTCGTTCTATATCAATTTGACAAAGTGTTTGTGTGGTTTCTGTTAAACACGAGGGATATCCAGAAAGTAAAGATCGATTAGGCATAACTAAATAGTAACGAAAGATATCAACACAAGACTTTATTTACAAAGACATAGTACCTTACTCTATTTCTCAATGTAATTGCCATCGCTGTCAAGGCATTTATTGTAACGTGGTACCAGTTTTTCAACGCCGATGTTATACTCTTGTACCGACTATCACTGCTTCTTTGAGATCCTCATCGGTTGGAATTTTATTTTCCACCCAAAAAGTCCTTTAGTTTCGGAAATAAGTGAATATCCTGAATTCTTTCTTGAACATTTGCTTTCAATGAGTGAATGGCCTCCCACATCAGTCTTCGTCGTGCACACTGGTTCTTCTTTGGTTAAACATTATGCACCATTTACTCACTGAAAACTCGTTCATTGCATTATTTGCCTATAAGTTTCCATTGGCCGAACTTTTTGTGCATTCAAAAAATGAATCTCAATACCGTCTTTACATTTGGCGGGAGTTTAAATTGGCGCTGCCATTTTGACATGTTGTAGAACAGACAGGCGTGACCTCACAGCAACGAAACTCGACAAACACTGAGCTGGAGACTCGTCCGAAAAGACTAAATTTTGCCACTCAGCACCTCAATGACGGTGTTCACGTGCCCATTGCAGTCAAAGGAGCTTGTGGTTTCTGGACAATGGAAGACGACGTAATGGCATGCACGCAACCGGTCCAACCTGCAGCAGACGGCGACGAACCGTTTATGCAGACAAGTTCATACCTGTTGCAGAGCTCCAGCGTCGAGCTGACACTGTGAATGAAGCAGTACGGTCCGTTATGGCCATGCGGACAAGATGACGGTCATCCCATGCTGTGGTAAAGTTCTGTGGTCCAGTACCCGCTCTTCGCTGCGTACGACCTTCATCTATCCACTGCTTCCACACACGCATCACTGTCGTAGCAGCATGCCCTGTACGAGCCGAAATGTCACGATATGACAAACCCGCTTCCCGAAGACCGATCATTCTGCCCTGTTCGGACTCGCTCATATGGCTCCCTTTGACGTCGACAAGGCATACTGGCACTCACTTTGTTTCCACCTTGTTGGACAGCTCTGCACTGACTACACTGGGCGCAACGCTGACCTTGTCGGACCGACCTACGTGCACCCCACCTCTGCAAACCTAATCACTTATTGCTTGCACACTCTTCTACACTTCCACCAAGTTTGGAGTTATTCGGGAAATTCTTTCATGGTGTTGCAATTTTCACAAACGACAGTGTATATTTGGAAACTATTATTTAAAATTTTGCTGAAGTTATCATGATTATAGGAGAATAACTCTCTAAAGTTAAATTATTCGGAACCGTTATCGATCTAAGAACATGCACTAAAATGTAATGTCACATGCACATGACTTCCTTCAACCACTGCCGTTTGCTTTTGTAACCATTCTATAAATTATTCTTGAAGATGCTTATTACTTTCTCTACTACGTATAGTAAGTAGGGGGAAGTATTCTATTCCACCCAAAGATTCGATACCGAGATTTCACCGGAAATGTATGTTTTGAGCCCCCCTGAATCCAAAAAAAGCATTTTTGTAAACATGTCCGTGTGTGTGCCTTTGAACAGCATAACTCAGAAACAAACAGTCGGATAAACACCAAACTTGGTATTTAGGTTCAGTATCTTCCAGAGATGCGACACGAAGGTTTTCAAGAAAATCCCCCCACCCCAGACTACCCTTTACATGGAAGATTTTTCGAAAAGTTTAATTTTCTCAAAAATGGCTCTAACAATTTTGATTAAAGTATCATAGGTTTAAGATATTTTTATGACAAATGAAATGTATATCTTGAATTTTCTGGGAATGTCTCCAAAAGTATTCTTCATTGTGAACGACTTTTGCATAACTGGTAAACCATAAGAGATAGACAAAATTTTACTACACAAAAAATGTAGATTGTGTTAAAATACACAATTTATATCATATCCATTTTTGTTGTTGAGTGAACCATTTTGAGATATTGCATTTTATTCCCTTAAATTTTTCAATACTTATTTTCTAAAATGGGAATTTGTTATTCATTTGTTTGTCTTGTATATGCAAAGAGTATTAATCTGTGGCAAAGGGAATGGTGCTGCACCTAGCAACCAGCTATTAAGAGATATGTATGTGCTTAAAGGCTACTGTTTTTCTATATTGCCCTTGTAAATATATATTCCCCTTACATCTACAAGAAAATTAGCAATAAGATAGAGTCTGCAAATGTTTATCTCGATTAATATGAAGTAGATGGAGAATAAGCGTTTGTAAAAATAGTTTGTATAAGAGTAGAGAAAGTCATGTGAGTGTAACACATCAGATTTTTTTATATCTACATGTTCATTGAAATAAACGTTTGCAGAAATGGCTTCAGTACGCATTCCATTCTAGCTATAAGAGATGCACAGGAGGTGCACCTTTAAAATGCCAAACGGGATATGCTG
Source organism: Deroplatys truncata (assembly GCA_030765065.1). Classification (NCBI taxonomy): domain Eukaryota; kingdom Metazoa; phylum Arthropoda; class Insecta; order Mantodea; family Mantidae; genus Deroplatys; species Deroplatys truncata. The sequence goes on along the minus strand of CM060982.1, from coordinate 84,336,915 downwards.
GCTTTGAAATTAAACAGTAGGAGAAAGCACACAAATTGGAAACAAATAGCAAGAAATTGCCCCTGTGGTCTGTTGGTTAGTATGCTAGCTTCCAAATCCAGAGGTGCCGGGATTTATTCTCGTCTGCAGGATGTTAATTTTTCTTTAGCCAGGATTATTCCTCATCCTCACTAGAGTCTAGAAGTATGGGTGAGAGTATTAATGAATGTGTGAAATTAATGTTTAAATAGAAAAGTCGTAAACAAACCCAAAGATAACACGAATAGTAAAAGAGCGAACATCATTGTTGATGACCAATTGTTCCAACGACAAAAAGTCGCCGATATGACCTTAGATGTTAAAGACGGTGTATAGTTGGAATTATACCAGGTGAGTCAGCTGCCCCTAGGTATTCGTATCTATGCAACACGCAGTTTATATTCTAATATGAAAACATTGACCCTTTTATCAAACAAACTGTTATTGTAGCTCTGTCCTTCTATTCGATACTATACACAACCACCATTAAGGATTAAAGGCCTGAATGAGCCAAGGAGCAGCGAAAGGCTTTAAAAAGACGGCCTTTCATGGATATAATGCTTGCAAGGAGATAGAAGTATGTTTTCTTGAAGAGCGGGAGATAGCACGTGCGTTCTGGTCGAGTGGATTAACTGCCGGGATGTGGTAAAGAAATGGTTAGCTTCGGAAGTTCGAATCTAATACAATCATCAAATTGTTTTGGTTTTTTTTTCTTTCTCCTTGCGTTTATTTTCTGTATTTTAGTATACTAATCTATTTATTTTTGTTATTGGCTCTACTGTGTGCCAAAGACACAAGATAATTGTGCATCATGTTTACGATAATAATCTGTACCTATCTGGTGTTGTAAACCTAGCACGAGTTAGCTTTTATTCTTTTCGGCACATATCGACGGTATTAAATCTAACAGCTTTTGTTTCACTTCTTCTACTGACAAAGGATTTGTAAATGTGCTAAGTTCATGGTAAACAGAATAATAAACTGTTAAAGAGCGTGGATTTCATCAATGAAGTAAATTTCAAAATGGCGACCCCTTTCATCAATGCACATTTATGTACGTTGTCGGAAAGACCTTCTTGCATGTTGTAACTTGCCCAGTGTAATCTGCCTGCATTCTTCACGTATGAGTGCCCGGAAATGATTTGGTTTTTGCGGTTCTTCTTCTTTACGGTAGAAAAAAACATGGTGATTATTCTATTATGTACACACTTATACTAGTATCAAAAATGTTCTTTGTATCATATCAAATTATAGTCCAAAAGAGAGAAAACAAAAGGTAATAACATTTTTGAACTTAACACGACGGATTTGAACCCGCACTAAAGCGGCACAGTGGTAGCGCAACTATGATAATACCATTCCGTCAATGCTACGTTGCGAGTTGGGGTTCCTATACGAATTAATAATAGCAAAACTCAACCCCACGTCAAATCTTTACATGCTTTTTGCAACTTCATACAGCGTTTGGAGGTCATTTTGGTAACTTTAACTCAAATAAACAAACTGCTTCAGCCATTTTAATTACTGTATGAACTGAAATAAGTCATAGTTCGTGACAGAAGGGAAATTATCTACCTAATGCTTAGCATTTTTGACAAGGCTTTACAGCAAACCTTTGTTGGCTGACGGCTTAAATCCAGTTGCTCGCACTGCTAGATCTTCCATTTTGTTTTCAAATAGTTTTGTCAACCGATGCGTATGATAAGTTGTTCATTCAGGGGCGTTTTCAAAGATGTGTATCAATGTATGATAAAGAATAAAAGTTTGTAAAATTAGCTTAAAGTGCCACTGAAGCTCCCAGTGTCTGGGTGTGATGTTTTTGGCATCGACATACATGACGATAGCACTCTGTCCCGTAAAACACTTATACACTGAATTATGTATCCCTCCTCTATAAAGTGCTATGCAAATCAGCCTTTAGAAGGAATTCAAGAAAGGTGTAAATCACATATGTTGCTTAGCACGTTGCATAAATTCAAAAATAAATAAGGTGCAGCTGACTCACCTGGTATATACTGTAAAAAGAAATGTATTTTAGTAAAACTTGCTTGATATTATGAGGAAAGTAAATGCCATTAGTCGTGTTTTGCTTGGACATTATGATAGTCATTTTAGGATCGATGTAATGTTTTTAAATGGAAATCTACAATTAGGGTCAAATTAACGGGAATAGTGGAGTACCACTAAGCACTTTCGATTTTCAGCAGGTATGCTGCGAAGCCAGCGTTAGTACAACAGACAGCTTGAGGCTGTCAATCAAACAGGGTTGTAGTGGGAGGTATTTGAGAAGCACTTAATTGTTCCGATTTACTTCTTGCTGCAGATCTGGCAATGCTGAGTTATTGTAGATTTAAGACACTTCAAAGGTAATTGATCAAAACCTTTCAAATGATACATTTTCTGTTTATTTCTAGTAATCCGTTTTGTTTGTTTGTTTCTTTTTAGATTCCTGCCTACGAGGTTAAATATTTTCTAACCTATCATTCATTTCTATTGAGTTTGTGGCTACTAGTCACGTTACGGGCGTTGCATAAGGTAAGGCGTGTGTTTATTGTGTTAAGTTTTGTTCGAATGGAGTCGCATGTGGACTATCAGCTTGAATTTCTACAGAGATTCCCCGGTGCCACCGTTCCTAAAAAGTCCACAATTTATAACATGGTAGAAACGTTTGACCAGACTGTGTCAGTATTAGATCAAAAGAAACATATATAACAATTGTAACCGAGGAAAAATTAGGCGAAATAGGAGGCTATTGTGGAAAGAAATCCAGGAAAATCGCTGCCTCCCATTACAACGTATTTTGAGGACAATAATTGGCTTGCTCTGTAGAAGTACCGTAATTATTGACTAGAATATGTAAATAATTAAATAAATAAATGATAGTAGGATAGAGAAATAATTGCAGTAAATAATTTTTGTATATTAAATCAATGTATAACGTAAGAATTCTGAGATGAAAAGTACGTAGCGGAGAAAAAGGAAATTACGAATCATGGTAAGGAAATACATTATATAAAGGTTCCTAGAATGCAGTGAGAGTTAAGTGCACTACGTTTAATAAGTCGTATAATGCGGCGGTCACCTCCTTCGTCCGTTGCTGTAGGCTTACCTTGATGCTTCTCCCGTTGGTTCCAGAAGTTCTCAGTGTGTTGGTTCTCTTCAATTTTATCCTCGGCTAGCTGCAGTAATTTTCCTTAAACTATATGGGAGCATGGACTTATCCTCGGTAAAGGAATCGTAGATCTCGGGTGGTGATATAGGAAGACATAGACGAGCTTTGTTTATGAAAAGATGACACTGCCGTTTCTTTTTATTGGACTAACACACGTAGGATACAAACTGGTATTGCCGCTGTAAAATACTGTCCACCGCTGTTAAAATGCGCCGCGGATGTGGCACGAAGTATAAATATGCTTATTGTCTCTTTAAGAGTAGCGGATCTTAGGTGTGTTGCTAAAACTATCTTTATTCTCTTTTTGGCGCGATATCACACACATCCTGCAGCATCTCTCCCTGACCACACATACCAAACTGCCAACTGAAATACTAAACTGCCATAACAACTGTCTTGCTAAAACTGCCTTGACAAAACTGTGTTGATAAAACTGCCCCGAATTTGCTCCAAACAGATCCATTTATAGTCGCAGGCTTCTGAGGCTGCTTCCTTTCCTATTGGTCCATTTTTTTAGCGCCACTCGACGCGTCTTAACTATTTCGTATAAACTTCTAGGGATCTCATTGGTCCAAGTTTAATATAAATCGCGGCTTTTCCTACATTTACCGTTAAGCTATCTATCTCTCTCTCTTGGTCACGACGAATTATCAAATAAAGGGACAAAGGCGTTACACCCTCGCTGTAGGAATAATGGCACTGCGACCGAAGAGACGTCATAAAACTAGATTTTCTGCCTTCGAAAGCACTATTCCTGTAGCTAAAACATTTCGTCCTGGACAGTATTTTAACACAGCGCTTAAATTATTTGCATTAAAACATTTATAACTCTCCTAATATCAGAAACCTAGATACATACATAACGTTAAATCACCCTTCTTAAAATATATAAGCAGTATAAGAAAAAGATATTTACATAGTATGATTTAACATCAATAAAAGTTAATTAATAAATTATCTATAATTACAGTTCTCGGGCTCGGCCTAGATTTGCCGTTTCAATAAGCAAGTAATTATGTAAATCATAAAGCGAATGAAATTCTGAGATTCGAGGAGGTACCACTTAGCAACACGTAAGAGACGCATACGTAGGATTTTAAGATTGGTCCGCATAGGAAGAACATTGGGAGGGATAACGATATGTAGGCAGAGTTTAATTAATAAAAATTCATGAGTTCTAGTCAGACACACTTTTTGTGATACATTCGTGACACTCCTGAGATTCTTGACTCTCGCGCGACTTATTCTGTGGAATTTGTAAGTTGTGTACCGCACATGAATGCGCTGGCGTTAGAAAGATTTAGCAGCTATTGAAAGGAATCTTTCTGAACAACATTTGTGCGACTTACGGCAACTTACGCTTCGTTTAATTATGTTATAGAAGTAATTAATTTGTAAATTCAACACTCGACGACTCTTCTCAAACTTAGTCAACATTAAAATGTATCAGCTAACTAGATTGGTAATATCCTTTCAAAATACACTAACGTATAATGAGATAAAGAACTCATAGCTATATTACTAGAGCAACTGGCGCAAGAGACAACACAGAACGAGCTATGGGATAACGTCGTATAACTCGTCAATAAAGCAGGTAACATTAAATGTTATAAAAATTTGAAGTATGGAGCGGCATCAACGTTGTCGCACAGCGATTCTGCTTCAAAAATGGCGCCCAGCGTGGGGCTTCCATTTGAATACCATCAGAAGCTGATGAGGCCGACACTGGAAATCAAACCCAGTGAAGGAAGGAAGCAATCAAGCCAATCCAGAATGGCCTTAGCTCAGGCTACACAAATACACGGAGAGTATAAAAAAAAGAACACATCAGCATCAGTAGACAACAGTGAATGCATCAACTAATAAGGTACTTGAGTGAAAATGTATTTATTTCAATGTTATTTGAGTAGATGTGGTTAAGCGGTGGAAAAATTTTATGTGAAAAGAATTCAGTAGTGGAAGTTCAGGAAAGAGAAAGTAATAGTAAGCATGCAATTGTAAAGAATTTAGCAACAAAAATGGGAGAAAATAGCCAAAATGTGTAGAATAGCTTAGAAGGGAAACGGGAAACAATAGAAGCCAGGGAGAAAGAGTAAATAATTCAGGAATGGGACGACATGATTTCAGGGCGATGACAATTTTACAAAGTATGAGGAAGGAAAGTCAGAATAGCCAACAAAAGCTAGGAAAAAAATAAGGGGAGCTGGGAGAAAATAAGGAAATACTTAACCGAGGTTAAAGGAAAAGATGAAGAGTAGTAATCAGAAATTATAAAATACTCGACAAGAACTAGGAAAGAAGCTGGAAAATCGACACAATACATTAGACGCATTAAAAATGAAATGTTAGGGGAAATAAGCAATGTTAGAAGTGAAATAAAGGAAAAGAAAACAGGTTGGGGAGAAATGGAAAATGTTAGGAAAGAAGTTAGACAAAAAATAGAAAAACCTGAAAAGATAATTTGTAAACAAGTCAATGAGAAATCAGAGATGGAAAGTAATAAAGTAGGGAAGGAAGTGCCAAAGATATTGGAAACAGAAATGGAAATAGCAAATAGAGAAATGCAGAAGGCTGGGGAAATAGCTAGAAAGAATTAGAGGAAAGTACAAATAGTTCTGTAAAAGCAGAAGGGGAAAGTAAGATACAGGCTAGAAATTTTGAAGAAATTGCAGATCAGGTTAAGGAGGAGCACATAGAAGTAACAGAAATAAAACTTACATTAGAAAATTTAAGAATAAGTATGAAATTAAAATTGTAATAAAAGTGAACCAGCAGCAAGAGACGAAGTGATACAGAATGTGTTAGCGGATACCTGTTAGCCAAATACAAGTGCAAGCACTTCCAGTAGCGAACCTAGACGAATTAATGTACAGAGAAATAAAGATTGAAGAAGATTATTTTTACGTTATTGTTATTTGCCCCACGTTTTGGGAGCCAATCTGAAGTAGGAGTAACCGCACGTATGGTAAGTCAGTTTGAAGATGTATTATATTTCAACTGTTGGGGAGCCGAACTTGAAGTAGTTGCAACCTCACGTATAATACCCGGTAGCCTTCGCCCCAGATTAAAAATATTAACTTTGTAATTTGACTTGTTTCTTTAAATAATATATATTTATGTTTGCCTCGGCTGCGTCAGTATTGTTAGAGACATGGATATTTTATCACGGAGGTTGTGCGACTGATTACACAGATTATATAATTTTTAATTCACTCCTTTTTATTAATTCTTGACACGATTTTAATAACACTTCACTGATATAGAGAGCTGTGAGACTCTTTTGTTAATTACTTGCACTTTTTAACACGTAAACTATTTTAGTCTCACACGAATACGTATAAAATTTCTCGAGGACAACCAAAGCGTCCAGTTATGAGCACTGTCTACAAGCAACTCACTTGATTTCAACCGCCTAACATTTGTAAATTTCTGTATTTCAAGTCTCTGATTGACTATTCCTAAACCAATAGAATACCTTCATTTAACTTAAGCTTTTTTCTGGTTGTTGATTGGCTATTTTATAATCTGTCTCAAAATTTACATTATTCTTTCCAAGAATTACAAGTAGTATGGTTAAAATTTCAAATTCATTATTGCCTCAAGGTTACCTCATTGTTACCTCATTGTTAGCAACTTTTAACCTATTATTCTCAGAGCTCCTACATTATTAAATTACGCAATACATTCACATAACATTATTGAACATGTATACACTAATATAAACATATACAATGACTGTAACATACATTTATATATATTATTACATACACACATTGCTTTAAGGCGAGCTGTTATTGAATTTATATATTATATAATTAGTCTGAAATCATTTAACTGTTAAAAATACTGTCTCAAGATCAGAACCATAACATGTACTAGCCTAATCGTATTTTAAACGGAATTGCACCATCAACTTTTGAAAATGAGGCAGGCAATCAAATCTTTCATTGGAGAATTTTATCGCAGTAATATTGCACTGTAAAATGTAGTAGATCGGAGGAGTGAAAAATGATCATCGTTAGGAAATGTTATAAGGCAAATGTAGCAGGTTGGTGAGATAAAACCTGTCGCGGTAATCTGTTCGTGTTATCTTATTTGCTGGCGCCTGTTATTGTTTTACTATTTTGAATTTTGGCTTCTTTGTCCTCTGGCTAGCTATTATTACTCAGTCGAGCAAATATCTCTTGAACAGGGCGTGTAAACGGAAAGGAGTTGTTACTAAAAGATAACACTGATAAAAGAATTTATTTTTACACTTTTATTGCCGTCACACTTAAATTATTTCATATATTTAATCTTGATACACGCCTGACTGAAACTGTTACATTTTCGAATGTAACAACAATCACTTATTTGCCGCTCACTATTAATTCGCGTATTTCACATTTTATAACTAACTTTACGACGCGAGAGATTCTGTAGAATTGCGTAATGTGTACTTCGTGAATACTTTCTCAGAAGTGCCTGACGTGTAACTCGCGAGAGAGATTTCTTAGAACTGCGCGACGTTTACCTTATGAATGATTCTGTAGAACTGCGCGATATATACCTATGGCTCAAGAATTTATACTCCCTCACCCCGATATGCCTAAACATTATAATAGAGCTGCTATTGGTTAATAAATCGCGCCCACTTTAGCGTCTATTCTGTCAGTCAATCAAATCTACAAACACATATGCTCTAGGGAAGATATTCCCTCCATTTCTAAAGAAAGGCACGCTACCCTGACGTCATTTGTTTGTCTCTTCTAAGTGATAAACAACTCACCCCCTCGATTCATTGTTACCCACTCCTATTGTCAGTTTCAGTGAGGCCGTGTAAACTTATTTCCTAACAATGCTTATAGCTAACAAACATCTAAAATCATTGTTATGCAATAATGTTAATTTACACTCCAATCACTCTGGCATTCACAGTGTTGTGATATAAAATACTGCCTCAAACCCTACCGTAATAGATAGCATAATAGATAATACCGATCTTCTCCGCTTTTAAACCTTTGTATTATTTTCCATTTTATAAACTATCATTATTCTGTTTTCTTAGATTCTGGGGCAATCCTTGGATTGTATCCTCAATACAAGCGTTGTAATTCTTTGGAATTATTTTGAATGTTATTAGCTCATCTATAAATACTATTTTTTCATAATAAAGTGGACTGAATAAAAAAAAAACACAACGCAACAAATAATGCTGCGTGGTCATCCCTCACTATAATCCTCGTGGATAGTGACTTAAGACTTTTCCGTGTATTCTTACTTGTATTCCTACAGCGATTCTAAATGTTACAGCTTTAGTTATAACTAAAGGAAATGACCATGATTTCAGGGCCTTTACAAATATGTTCACGAGTAGATATCCGGGAGCAAACAGACAAGCAAGCATTAGATTAGAATTGAGTAACAGAAAATATAACCAGAGAACTGACTATTCAATGGTTAATTGTTTTATGCCGTTAACAAAGAAATTGAGAATGTAGAATACACCAATAAGTGATAAAGATCTCGTAAATATTGTCACGACACATTTTCCAGAAACTATTCAGCATTATTCATAACAAAGCCCAGTAAGGTATCAAAAATGCTGATAGCACTCGAGAGTAACAGAAATTAAACAAGAGATGCAATGGAAAGTTTACATTTCTTCGGGCATGGGGCACAGCTTCATAGAAATGGGAATCAAAATGACGTTAGGAGTATTTATAGAGGACCAGTTCCCAGTTCAGAACCAGCACAATGGTAAACAGAAGTCGTTTTGATAGAAGTTGAAAGGGAATATATTATGCATATATAGGAATTGTACAGTAATAATTTAAGACACTAACATGTTAAAATATTCATCTAACATTTGTACAGAGCTAATTGTAAGAAACGGAATTCCAGGAAAGCATAAAGAGCGTACCTTGCACCAAGCCAACGGGCGGGAAACCGGTAGCGGTACGGAGAAATAGAGTGAGACAGTTGGAGAGGGGAAAGAGACGGAGATATGGAACTAGCTTCACAACGCTCCAAGATGGCGCTTAAGCGCATGGATCTGAAGCCACACATTCTCATACATGTTACGCTAGCGCGGTCTGAGGGACAATGGGAAGCGTCGTTACATTTTTACTCAGAGGTAAGCGTCACTAGGCTCCCGTATAAAAGGGCAGACAAGGTCTCAGAGCCCACTCTCGCTAGCTAACGGATCTTCAAGAATTGTCGTCGTCACGAGGTGCTACAAATGCACGTGGATGCATACAAGGGTGGGAGTGCGTGTGCAGATAGCTAGGCTCCTGACTAATTTAAAGTGGTGGAATTATAATAATGGGAATAGCTAGCCGCCCATAATTATTCCAACTGTGAATAAACTTCATTGATTAGGGGAAATTTGCAGTGTATTGTTTAACTTGCCTCACCCACTATAACCTGAGAATTAATAATTAGATATAGTTAGGAATGGAATACGCAACAACCGACGAGCACCAATAACCGAGGAAGAACATGCAGAAGACCACAACAACCCTGGAACGACGATTTCCCGCCACAAATGTAGCCCAACGCTACAAATCTCGCTACAAAGTCATCAAAATAGAAATTCAGGCAATAGGAGTAGTGTGTTCGGGTTAATTATATGAATTTGGGAAGATTTTGTGGACTTAGAAGATGAAATTAGCAGTTTAGAGGTGGACAGAACTTAAATAATGAATAATGGAGGCCGGAAAATAATTATGAATTTCGACCTAGATGCCTGGACAAGAGGATAGAAATAGAAGCGGAAGAACTTCACCAATAGAAAAGGATAAGGCGAAAGCAATTGAAATGACGAGAAGAGCAGTAGGAAATACCAGAACCAGATGAGTGAAAATAGAAAAGTAGGTAGTTAAGCAGGAACAGGTGCAATTAGCAGGATACAGGGAATCTCTTGTCCCAGCCACACGCGCCTTCAGTAAAGGCTGGGAATAAGAATGAAATTAACGATCGTGTTACACGTAAGTTAGGGTTTCCAGAGGGCAAACATTCATGATTAAGAAAAATACAGAAATTTCAAATAGGCACAATAAAATTAAAAAGTATGTTATCAGCTGAGGATAAAAATAGTAATTGATGGGAAACAATACAATTCCAAAATAGATACTATACAGTCTGCTCATAACATTTTGATGAGGAATTGGAAAAAAGTGGCATGAAAGCAATGTCATTACCGTAAGTGGAATATTTTGTTCACTGTGAGGCAGTATTTTTAAAACTTAAATAATTTCAGTCTAATTATATAAATATGTAAATTCAATAGCAATATGTGTTTGTAATAATTTGTAAAATGAATGTAACCGTCATTGCACGTGCTTATATTATTATATCTATGTGTAATAATGTTATGTGAATATATTACGTAATTTAATAATGTAGGAGCTGTGAGAATAATAAGTTAAAAGTTGCTAACAATGAGGTAACCTTAGGCGATAATGAGTTTAAGAAACTCTAACAGTACTACTTGTGATTTTTGGAGTCACAATAATGTAATTTTAGTGACAGTTTATAAAATAGCCAATCGACAACCAGAAAAAGCTTTAGTAAAATGAAGCTATTCTATTGGAATAGGATTAGCCAATCAGAAACTGAAATATAGCAAAATTTACAAATTTAGAAGTCAGTTGCCTGCAGACAGAGTTACTAACCAGACGCAAAAAGTGTCCTCAAGAAATATAACATGTATTCGTGCGAGACGAAAAATAAGTTTACGTGTTAAAAAGTGTAATTAATTAATAAAAAGAATCTCACAGCTCCTATATCAGTGAAGTGTTATTTAAATCGTATCAAGTATTAATAAAAGGAGTGAAGTAAAATTATAATCTGTGTAAGCCTACATTCTTGTCGCATCACAACCCTGCCAAGATATCCATGTCTCTAAAATAAATACTGACACAGTCGAGGCAAACATAAATATATAATATTTAAAGAAACAGTTAAATTACAAAGTTAATATTTTTTTGAACTTGAGACAAAGGCCACCTGAAAGTGCATTTGGGGCGAAGGCTACCGGAAACTGTTTACCATACGTGCGGCGGTAACTACTTCAAGTGTTCGGCTCCCCAACAGTTGAAATATAATACAACTCCTTCATTACGACCTCCTTCAAATTGACACCCAAAGCGTGGTGCAAATAACGTAACAAACCATCTTCTCAACTGGCAGCTGGAAAGAGGAAAGAAAGAGTGAAATTTGAAGTGATGTTATGTGTAGAGGTGAATGGAATTACTTTTGAAATTTTGGTTGCTTCTTATAGTACTAAGATTAGTAACAGATACTATAGCTCGATGTAATTACTTATATCTATGGGGTGGCATTACAGTTTTGAAAATAGACTTTTCAGATTAGACACAGGAAGGGAATAGCATGTCAGAACAATGATAAGGGATCAAAAGGAGGAAGAGACAAGGGGAGATGCTTTCTTTGTGGAATATATTAAAACAGAAACTATGAAGATAACACAAGTAAACGTAAAAGAATTTGATTTTGGGCGGCGCCGTGGCCGAGTGGTTAGACCGCTCGCCTCCCACCGAGGCGGCCCGGGTTCAATCCCAGGGACCTGCATGTGGGATTTGTGGTGGACGAAGCGGCGTCTAGGCGGGTTTTCTCCGGGTTCTCCGGTTTCCCCAACTGCTCCATCATCACCTTTCCTTTCATCCATTTCACCAACATTTCGTTTCATCTACTTCCTTCATCCCATACCAGGCATCGGGCTGATCACCCATCCTGGATGTTCTGTCTGATCCAAGAGTGTCTGCTCCTCGACGGGCCTCTGACCCCAGGCACCCGCTTGTAAGTCCTGGGGGGTGTAAGTCCTACATAAGAGGAGGGTAAACAGATAATGAATGAATGAATTTGATTTTGAAGATGAGGGAGATGTAGGGTGTGATGAAGAAGTCAAAGTAATTGTTAACTGTATACGAGGAGATTCCCATAGAAAATCCCTGCAAAAATTATCAGGAAGCAAACAGTTTTTATAATACCGGAAAAAGTGTAAGGATCTAGAAAATGTATTCGTGTAAAAGTAGACCAGGCAAATTATTTAGACGAAGAACAGAGGGAAGAATTATTTAGAATTTTGATGACAAATTGAGAAATATCATAGAAAATCCTGGAAAATGTATAACTTATACACGCTCTTTTGAAAGGTGCCTATTGAACATATACACACAAAGCACGAGTAATTCTTTTCGCTATTATAGAAGTAGATAATGCAATTCAAACAATGCTAGAACAAGGAACAATTAAATTTTCAAATTCATTTTTAGTGAATCCACTTTGCACAGTTAAGAAGTTAAATGGAAAAAATCGGGTTACAATAGATGCCAGAAAATTGAACAAACATTGTATACCAGATAGATTTAGACCGGAAAGCGTCGGAGTTACACCAAATAAATTACATAAAAGAAAAATTTTCTCAACTTTAGACTTAACGGCTTTATTTTGGCAAATACCACTAAGAGAAAATTTGAGAAAATACACTGTCTTTACCTATTCAGGAGTTTTGTATCAATTCAAAATTTGCGCTTTTGGGATGAATTTCAGTAGCAGTGCATTATTAAGGGCGCTGTGCAGAAACGTTGGTGAAACACTAAAGGGATTCATAGCTCAATACATCAAATATTTTGTGGTATTTTCAACAAACATTATTGATCATTTAAAGTACGTAGAATATGCATTGGAGAAATTAAAGGAAGCAAACATGACGATCAAGCCAAGAAAACGCTTTGTTGTTAAAACAAACAGAAGTTTTGGGATGTTATTTCCAGTGAGGAAATAAGACTAAGTTCAGAGCGAATAGAAAGCATTAATAAAATTCCAGCGCCCAACAATATTAAATAATTCAGGATATTCATAGGGATATTGAAGTGAAACAGGCTATCAAATGTTGGGCTCAAGCAGAACAGAAAACTACTGCAACTCCATTGAGGGTTGCAGACATTCCAAGTTTTTTATTACAGACCTGGACAACAGCAGGGCAAAGTACCTGCGCGGTCTAAGTAAAAGAAGGCTTGCGTGCCTATTAATCGATATTTATAATATATTTTACATCAGTAGTCGCTCCTTTGCGAGAGTTATTAAGAAAAGAAACAAAGTTGAAATGCTCGCGCACAGAAGAAAAAGCGTTCGCTCAGTCCAAAAGATTATTTACAGTATCTATTTAGCTGGAGAAACCAAGAGAAAACCTTCCGTATATAATTTTTACAGACACATTACGACAAGGTTATGGTTCAGTATTAATTCAACGAGATGAAAAAGGACAGGATAATTTGATTGCAGTTGCATCGCGGGGAATTTCATGCACGGAAGCTCAAGCCTTTACGACAGAAAAAGATATTGCTGTTTTTTTTCTTCTTTCTTTTCTTTTGCCCTTGTAAAATTTCGACAATATGTATATAATAATCGCATAATAATTTACACAGGTCATGTAAGTTTAGCGTTCACGAATTCATGCAAACACACTATTACATAAAAGATGCAGATCACGATGAAATACACAATTTATCAAGTTTTTGTGACATTAACTATATCTGAGATATTTGTTGGCATTGGTTTGGCATTTTTTGCATTTTTGAAGTGCATTTTTATTCCTGCGATGTCATGCAAAACATATTTTTTTAATAATCAAAATGGCTTTCTTTTCCTCAAAGGGATTTAAAGAAAAAAAATCCATGGTAACCTGATAAGGCAGATTTTCTGAAAATGCTTGCCGACATAATGCATAAAGCCACTAGCGATATCAAACCTTTATTGTGTACACATCCCCTACAGAAATAGGATTTCACGGCTACTTCTTGTAGTACTTTTCCCACGGTTTACACAATAATACTTAAGTGGGGAAGAGTGTGTAGGGCAAGTTATTGGAAATTGCTTGCCAGGCCATATGGCCATCTTGGCAACGAAACTTTCAGTTGTTTTCCTCGAGGGGATTAGGGTGAACCGCAAATTTGCGTTAAGCACGCGTTATGCAGATGTCTCGCCTGCCTAGACTAGCAGGAAGATGGAATTATAGGACAGTAGCCTTAGTTTCTAATACTGACGTCATCTACTTCACATCCCGTTTGCAAAAGTTTTATTAAAAGCTATAATGTATAATTCTTTTAAGATAACTTTAACGTTCGCAGATGACAATATTATTATATCTAATGCAGAAAAATCTTCGAAATCAAAGTATGCATTGAATAAAATAGCAAAATAATATAAGATGTCAACCTTCCTAAATAAAACAAAAGTGATGGCGTTCAAAGGAAAAGAAAGTATAAGATCAAATATAGTTTTCGAAGTTGCATTCGTGGAACAGGCGGTAGAATTTGAATATTTATAATGCAATTTATCATATAAAATCAATCTGTTCTATTAAAAAACTAGAAGTCTTTAATTATTTTAATAGCATTATAAAAAGATGTTTGAAAAACAAAGCAAGAAAATACACAATATTAAAATGTTATAAAGCAATGCTAGTGCTAAAATTACTGTACGGAAGTGAAGCATAGATTATGACAGCGAAAACCAAAAGGACACTCGAAGTAAATGAAGTGACAGAATACAAGAGAACAGACCACAAAAGAAATTATATATATGCAATCTGAATGAAAAAAGTAGATTGTAAAACTAAGTAGATAAGTCATCTTCAAAGAATGAATATAGACAGACTACCATCCTGTTTTAAGAATTACAAACCAATAGGAAAAGAAGTAAGGAAGACCAAATAAAAGAAACTGATACAGATAGAAATGTCTAATGCATGAAGGGGAAGAAGAATTATTTTAACAGTAGATGTATAGAACTGAAGTGAGTTAAAATTATTTTATCTTGTTAAACGTGTTCCTTTTTTCCTTTCCCTATTTTCTATCCATAGTAACTAGTTCAAGCATTGTACGCTATCCAAAAATTTATATCGAGATTTCAATCCGAAAAATAATTTTTGGGAATACGTCCATGTCTGTCTCTGTGACGTACATAACTCAACATCCAGTTTGAAGTAAATAGTATCTTTACGTTATTTGCTGCTACGTATGGAAAATCAGTTTGAAGTAGGTTGTATTGAAGGAGTTGTATTTCAACTGTTGGGGAGCTGAACTTGTAGTAGTTGCAACCGCACGTATAGTGAACAGTTTCCGCTAGCCTTCGCCCCAAATGTACTTTCAGGTGGCCTTTGCCCCGAGTTTTTAAAAAAGATATTTAGCTTTGTAATTAAACTGTTTCTTTAAATATTATATATTTATGTTTGCCTCGGCTGCGTCAGTATTTGTTAGAGACACGTTTATCTTAGGCTGGGTTGTGATACGACTAAGAATGTAGGCTTACACAGATTATAATTTTACTTCACTCCTTTTATTAATACTTAATACGATTAAATAACACTTCAGTGATATAGAGAGCTGTGAGATTCTTTTTATTAATACTTGCACTTTTTTAACGCGTGTACTATTTTCGTCTCACTCAAAATACGTATAAAATCTCTCGAGGAAGCATCACGCATCCGGTTACAATCACTGTTTGCAGGCAACACGTCTGGTTATGAGCACTGGAGGCAACTGAATTGATTTCAACCGTCTAAACTTGTAAATGTATGTATTTCAAGTCTCTGATTGGCTAATCCTACTCCAATAGAATACCTTCATTTAACTAAAGCTTTTTCTGGTTGTTGATTGGCTATTTTTAAACTGTTTCAAAAATTTACATTGTTGCTGCTCTAATAATGACTAGTAGCATTTAAACTTCCTTACTCATTATTGCCTCAAGGTTACCTCCTTGTTAGCAACGTTTAACCTATTATTCTCACAGCTCCTACATTATTAAATTACGTAATACATTCACATAACATTATTACACATGTATACAATAATATAAACATATACAATGGCTGTAATATACACTTTTTAGATATTGATACATGCACATTGTTTTATTCAAATCTATATTTATATAATTTGATTATAATCTTTATGCGTTAAAAATACTGCCTCAAGTTTAGTACAAAATTTGGTACAATAAAACTTCGTTATTCCGTACTTATTCGGGCTGTAGTTTGTACATTGTCGTGCATAAGAAGTGGCTCATTTCTCTCTGGAAGGTTTTCACCTTCAATAACAAATTTTCAATTCCATCCAGTCGTTCTCTATGTGACGGGCCTGAAAAACAATACAGGGTCAGGAAAGTTAAAATCAGACGCTGAAAAATTTAATATCATAGCCGGGATTTGAGCCACGGATCTTCCAGTCTCGGTGCGGTTGCTCTAGCCACTGAGCTACCATCGCAACGTGCGGCACGACTCGCATTTTTCCCGGTAAACCACAATCAGATTTCAAATTGTATTGAGATGACATACCCCAATGCGAATTAGTTGAGGAATTTAATGTCGTACCGGCGTATTGCCATGGTAGCTCAGTGGTTAGAGTAACCGGACGGAGACCAGCAGATCCGTGGTTCAAATCCGGCTATGGCATTGAGTTTTCAGTCATCTGATTCTACCTTTCCAACCTTATCCAGCACACGGCTTGTGTGGAAAAACAATGAATTCCAATTCAGGGACATACAAACTAACCAATGAATAAGGTTTATAATCTATGAAGAATGAAAGGGTGGTTTGGATACCACCGCTCCGAAAGTGTTTCGCTACAACTGCACACAAGGAAAGGCTAAACCAATTACAAATAATTCGGCCCTCTAGAGGAAGGGTTAAACTGAAGAACAGCTAAGACATTTCCATATATACTGCCGTTTGTGAAAATTGCAGCACCAAGAAATAATTTCCCGAATAACTCCAAACTTGGTGGAACTGTAGAGAAGTATGCAAGCCCTAAGTGATTAGGTTTGGAGAGAGATGGGGTACACTAGCCGAGCAGAGCTCTCTCGTGTGGGTCCGACAAGGTCAGTGTCAAAATCGTTTGGACCTTTTCTGAGAATATAAAAAATAAGGAATTGTTTTCCTCTAAAGGGTAGTTTAGGGTGAGGGAATTTTCTTGAAAATCTTTTGCTCGTATTCCTAAAGCTAGACACACTCACCCACCCACCCACCCACTCACTCACTCACTCACTCACTCACTCACTCACTCACTCACTCACTCACTCACTCACTCACCCACTCACACTCTTACCTTTTTCTGAAGCTCTTCTTTAGTGTTAGTGGACCTCAGAATATACATTGCTAGCGTAATCCCGAATGCTTTAAAAAGAATACGATTTATATTTCCGGCAGAGAAAGTAAAAATGAAAACCCTCATTCCTTTGAACCTTTAGCAAGCGCTTCTAGATATTTCCTCAGCGGGATCTAAAATTAATGGACGAAACTTTAAGATTTTATATAACAGAGCAACATCATGTTGGTCGCAGTGGTGTGTAATTGCGTCTTTTTAGCACAAGTGCCATAATGTTTACTTAGCACAATGACGCAATAAATCTGTTTAAACTTTGAAGCAGTATTTTTAACATTTAAATGATTTCAGTCAAATTATATAATATAAATTCAATAACAGCCGCCCTTAAAGCAATATGTGTATGTAACAAGATATAAAAGGTGTATATTGCAGTCATTGTATATGTTTATATTATTGTATACATGTGTAATAATGTTATGTGAATGTATTACATAATTTAATAGTGTAGGAACTGTGAGAAATAGGTCAAAAGTTGCTAACAATGAGGTAACCTTGAGGCAATAATGAATTTGAATGCTTAATGCTACTTGTGATTCTGCAATGGTTCCGCTGTTTGACTGAGTTAGGGAACCCCGGCCAAACGAAAAGGGAAGCCCTAACGAGTGCCGTAGGGGAAAACAAAAGGAAACCAGAACTCTCAAAAATATACTACTATTGATAAGTTTGTTTTTGGGTACTTTAATGATAATAATAAACAAACATTAATAACCAGAACCGTAAAGCAACCATAAAAGAATAACTGTAAAACAAAAATGGCTTAAAGAGTAAAGCAACCAAAACCAATTGAGCAGAGCAGTAAAGGCAAGTTTTAAATACAGCAAAATTAAGTAAATCCAAAAATTCAACAAACCAAATCAATTTAGAAAGTTTATAAAACAAGGCCACTATAAACATCAGACCAAAAAATTTAATTATGTTTAGCTAGTCAAAGACTAGCTAAGAATGTTGAACAAGACCGAAACAGACTTTAATGAAATTCAGGAAACCGAGAGCTTCAAAGTCCAGCTAAGCTAGATGTAGATAGCTTTACAACCCAACCGTTTTCAGTTACAAAGTTCAGCATAAATGGGTTCAGCATAACTGGGTTTTAACTGCAATTACTGCTCTCATAATTTACACAACAGAATATCTGTAATTTTGAATTAACTATGCATTTTCAAAGTGCCCAAAATATGTAAAGCTCTACTCACAAATTTCTACTTATATTGCTTCTTGCCCTCCTTTTATCAAACTATGCAATTTCAGACGACAAATGCCAAAAGCTTTTCTCACAAATTTCACACTACTGATGCTTTTTACCTTCATGAATCAAAATATGCATTTTCAAATTGCACAACTGTGTAAAGCTCTTATCACAAATTTTAAACTTAACTATACACTGAAAATCACGTACTGAAAATATAACTCAACTGGAAAAGAAACAAAACACACTAAACCTATGAACAACTCCAAGAGCCAGTCACTTTACGAACTCTTATTTTCAAACACACATAACGTTTTCCGCCCCAAAATTCACTCACCATTACCAGGACATAAAACTGATAATAAAGCCTACCTTTACATAAGGTCGATCCACCGAAAATCACAAAGACGTTCCTTAAAAATTCATTACAAAAACTTCCACAATCCGCATCAGTAGTTGCCGGGCAGAGAGCTATCCCTGCAATGCGGACAGAAATCCACCACTCAGCGCGTACGGCCAAAGCACATGCCACGTCAGCAACCCACAGAGGAAAAAAAAAAGAGAGCACCAAAGAGAGCGTTAAGCAAAGGGGACAAGCAACGTAAAGTGACTGGCTGGATGTATAATACAGATACAAAACATAAAAAGAACACGTAACAGCACAATAGCCCCCCCCCCAATCTGCGAGCTTGCGAGAAGAAAAAAAATAACCATTTATAGGAACTCGAGGAAAGGGAACAATAAGTAGCCAAAAGGGGAAACAACTAGGAAAACAGAAGGAACATGCTACACTGTAAGTAGACGAAGAAGGTAACTCCACACATACAGTCCGCAAACTTCAGTAGCTGACACTGAACACACATGGAGGAGACCATAATGAGGCACACAAACCCCAACAGTATATATACCACGACGTAGCAACCGGGCAGCCATCCAAGGTGATGATAAAAGCTTAAGTATATAACTCCCAGGAACAGTCATAGGTGAAAAGTTGCATCATGATTTTGGCAGCAATATTAAGCGGACAAGCCGCTAACCAGGAGTATAGATTTTTCTTTACGAATAACGTCGACACTGCAGACGGTTAACGCTAAGGCAGAAACTGAAGCGGGCCTAAACATGTATAAAGTTGTCAGGATCCGGAAGAAGAGGCACAGGCTTCAGAATTTTAAACCCACAAATAGCGTCCGACGGTGAAATTCCCACGTAGGACCACCCGGTTGCACACACCACCAGAGCAGAAGAAACTTGCACAGCGGTCAGCACATCGCAACTCAGAAGGTCCAGAACGTGTCCCCACAGAGTAGCACGAGGAAGGAAAAAGGGATGGTAGCCGAGAAGGATAAGAATTTGAAACATAATAAAACAAAGCAGCAGAGGGGGCTCACAAAGCAAAATATAAACTTACTTATACAAACTAAATCATCGTCAATCAATTATAATTTTATAGACATATAAATATTGAATTTCACAATAAACCATGTGCATTTTTAAATTAGACAAGTATAGCATTACAATTATAGAACAAGAATTAAACATGGTATGCAATGAAACAGCTATATAACAACTATGTACAACAAAATAATAATTCACTTGCCCCGACCCCACACAAACTATAACTGGGGAGAGGCAGGTGAACAGGGCATACCGGCAAGGCATCACCGGTGTGGAAGCATGAAAATTTTCCCAATAACAACAATTTAATTAAGCTGACACCCACTGAAATTAAGTGACCTTATAAATATATATAATTATAATTTAAAATATTACCCCCAAAAATTAAATAAAAAACAAAGGATATTAAATTCGAGCCAAATTTATAGAAACACAAAAGGTCACTCAAAATAACAGGATCAACAGCAAAGGTAGGCTCTGCGCAACAGCTAAATATCCCAGCAAGGGCGAATGGAAATGAGGCAAAACTTTCAGAATTAGGTAACCATACATGTTACCATATTTATCTTACACACTGACTTGAAAAGGAAATCATAAATTCCTCCAAAATATTCAGGAACTCGCAAGTGACTGACTCTTGAATAGCCCTAGCACACGGACATAACCATACATTTTACGGGCAAACTGTAAAAGTTGGCAAGTATGCAATAGTGATATTCTCATGTGTCAAAGATCTGAAGACAAATCACTGGAGTTCTATATGCTAACATCCGAAAAGATACCATTACTGTAGGAGGAAAGGAAAGTATAATTGGGAGCTTTCATGAATATGGAAGGGATAAGAAAGGATGTTTGGGAGAGGATTTATCCCGGTTAAGGGAATGGGACAAATCAAGAGCTCGCATGGGGCAGGATCGCTAATTCCTGAAAGTGAGTCACCCATCATCAGGACAATGCCAAGTGACTCACTTGCTACCCCGAGTTATACAATTTAAGCTGCGACAGGTGAGCGCGGCGCCTGCAGGAGGAAGACAATTCTTGCAAAAGAACAGACACCCCCTTATAAATTCTGAGAATCTTAAACGGGCCAAGATAGCGGGGAGCTAACTTGGCGGCAAACGCATCTGCTTTCGAGGACTGAGGATAGTTACGGCACATAACAACATCTCCCACTTTGAATGGGGAGGGACGACGGGACGCATCGTATCGCTGCTTTCTCATAGAGTGGCCTCTACGCAGATTATTCAAGGCAGCCTTCCAATTAGTACGAATGGTATGCGGAGAATTGTCAGCCGGTAATAAATCATTTAACGCCCACAAATTAGCCAAAGGAGACGCAGGTTGGTAGGCAAATAACAATGAAAACGGCGTCGTCTTATGAACCTCATGTCTCGCAGAATTGAAAGCAAACTGAAGTTGCTTCAAGTATTTATCCCAGCAATTGTGCTGCTGGTGATGATAAGCAATTAAAGCGGACTTAAGGTTACGGTTGACCCGTTCCGCTAATGAGGGGTTAGGGTAATAAGGGGTAGTAGTAAAATGCTTAATACCCCAATCAAAACAAAAGGAACGAAAGAGACGCGACTTAAATTGCGAACCGTTGTCAGAGACCAGATATTGAGGAGCACCAAAAGATCCAAATATTGTTCCAAGTTCCCGAATAGCAAGGCGAGCAGTAGCAGCACTCAGAGGTGAAATCCATACGAACTTTGAGAAAGCATCAGTAACCACCAATGCAAAAATATTTCCCTGAATAGAACGAGGGAATGGTCCGATAAAATCCACAAATAGTTTCTCCATGGGCGCGGAGGGAACCTCCGAAGCCAAATATCCCCAATTTGTGGCCTGCGCGGGTTTGGACAATGCGCAAATGCGGCAAGACTTAACATGCTTTCTTACATCGAAATCCATGCCCCGCCACATAAATTGTTCACGAATTCGATTTCTGGTTTTGGCAATGCCTAAATGACCCCCGAAAGGAGAATCGTGAAAATAACTGAGAATCATGGGAATAGCTGCCTTCGGAACTATGACTTTATAACGCCGATCAAAACTAGCTCTTCCCATCAAAACACCCTCATGAATCTTATAATCCTGCAGTGAAACTCCCGATTTAATTTGCTCAATAATTGAAGCCAACCCAGAATCGGTAAGTTGAAGTTCAGGTATACTGACAAACATTTCAGGAAATGCCGAAAATGAGAAACTCTCAATCTGAGTATCCGCAGGAGCATCCAAAGTCTCGAAATAAACACACTCCTCAGTAGGTTCGGAAAATACCCGGGTAAGAGCATCCGCAATACAATTTTCTGAACCTCTGATAAAGGAAGGAGTAAACTTAAAGGCACCTATCCGGACACCCCAACGCGCAAGACGACCTGTCTTCCTTGGGACAGCTAACGCCCACGTTAAAGCCTGGTTATCGCACTCTAAAAAGAAATGCACATGTTCTAAGTACACCCTATACTTCTCCAATCCAAAAAGCACCGCTAAGGTTTCTAATTCATATGTAGAAAATTTACGTTCTTCAGGAGATAAAGTACGCGAACTATAATAAATGGGACGACGACCCTCAGGAAATGCCTGCAACAAAACAGCCGCTAGCGCGCTAGCACTAGCATCCGTCTGTAAAATAAAGGGCATAGCAAAATCTGGAAAAGCCAAGACAGGAGGGTTCGAAATAGCCTCTTTTAGATCAACAAATGCCGCTTCCTGCTCCTCGGCCCACGCAAAAGTAACCCCTTTCCTACGTAAGCAATTAAGAGGTTCCGCCCGAGTAGAAAAATTTGAAATAAATTTAGAGAAGAAGTTAACCATTCCCAAAAATCGAGCCACCTCACGCTTATTCTTGGGTGCCGGAAAATTTCTAATAGCCTTAGTGCGATCTGGGTCTATGGTAATACCAGAAGGGGAAACCATATGGCCCAAAAATGATATTTGAGAGGTAGCAAAATGAACTTTAGACTGCTTAACTGATAACCCGGCGCTCTGTAGGCGACGAAAGACCTCACGTAAATGAACAAGATGTGAGTCAAAATCCTCGGAATATACTACAAGATCATCTAAGTAATGGTACAAATATTTAAATTTTATGTCCGAAAACAAATTATCCAGCAAACGAGTGAGGACTTGCGCGCCCGTAGCCAAACCAAATGGGACCCTATTGAATTCATAAAGGCGCCAGGGGGTAGCGAAAGCTGTTAGATGCTTGGAATGTTCAGCCAAAGGAATCTGATGATAAGCATTGTTCAAATCCAGGGTCGTAAAAACGCGAGCCTTCGAAAAATGATGAGCAGCTGTATGCAAATCGGGCAAAGGGGTACTTTCAATAAGTATTCTTTTGTTCAAGAGACGATAATCTATGACCGGTCTAAAATCCTGATCTCCCTTCGGTACTAGAAATATGGGGCTGCTGTAATTTGAAGTAGATGGTCTAATAACCCCTTGGTCAAGCATCTTCTGTATTTTCTCTTTTAATATAGCCATCTTCGGTGGTGTGAGCTTATATGGAGATAACTTGACCGGAGTAGAATCAGTTAACTGAATTTCATATTGAGTCAAATGAGTGACCCCTAAAACATCTGTAAACAACGAATCAAATTCCCCAACTAAATGCCCTATTTGCTTTGCCTGTGCAGGGGACAAATGAGACAGAGAAGAAGTAGCGCAATTTTGGGTTACCAAATTAATATCTCCCAAGGTTAGAGGGGGCCCAGGTGGTTTAAAATCCCTCACAAAGTCCAACTTTATCCGGGGAGCAAAATGAAAAGCGATCTGCCTAGTGGAAAAATCAATAGCCATCCCAGTCCTTGACATAAAATCGGCACCTAGGACACATGCATAAGGAAGCTTGGGAACGACAAAAAAACTATGTTTCCACGTAAAACGTGGGAAACGTATAGTACATGATACCTTTTGAGTAACTTGAAAGGCCTGACCATTGACCATCAAACAAACCAACTGACACGTGGTTGCACGCGACATAATACATGGTAAATTTAACCTAAGCCAATCAAGCTGAATCAAAGAGACAGAACTTCCGGAATCTAATAACGCCAATAAAGGCAACTTCTCAAGAGAAACTTGAACTAAGGGTTTACCCGAAAACGGATAACCACAAATACGCCGAGACAAACAAATGGTCGACTTAACCTTCTGGCGTCATAAAGGTCGAAACTGTCGCCCCTGATTAGAAACACGAAGAAAACCCCGATTCACGGTCCTCCTATTGGGACAATTTCGTCGAACATGGCCTTCCTGACCACACTGAAAGCATTTAATAGTGGCCAGACGACCAGACACCGGAACAATGGCCGAAGAAGGAGCTGATACAGTGGTATTAGGAGTTGCTAATGAGCCCGGAGGCTCTGACAGACGCAGCCTATCAACAAGCATAACTTCATTGAGTTTAGGTACCAATGCTTCCAACTGCTGCAAATTTGACGGCCGAGGTCCTAAAACCAAAGCCGACCTGACAACTGGATTGAGTCCTGATAAAATGACATCACAAATTTCCGCTTCCGTATCAGGGAGCACCAACACTAAAGCAATTTCCTTAACCCGAACCATATATTCTGTAAACGGTTCCGTTAGACCCTGAGGACGAAAATATACGTCTTGCATTATCCTCGTGCATTCCCTACGTGGAATGAACATGTCTAATAGGGCCAAATGAAAGCGAGTCACAGGGTCGGCCAAACCAGCACACCGCATTAACAGGTCCGAAACTATCCCAGACACCTTGACAGAAAATAATTCTATCACTTGAGCCGTGGGTACCAAATAACGCTTAGCCATTAGCGTCAATCGAACAAGAAAATAGAGAAACTGTAAAGCTGATGGTACATCAACAATGTCGTTTAAGTGAACGCCCTCCACGAATTGCTGGAGGGGATGAGCGAGTCTAAGTGGCCGAAACGCAGACACCGCAATCGAAGGCTGAACCACATCTGACAATCCTTGATTATACAAGGGGGACGACCCAGTATCCTCCTGTGAAGTCCCAAAATCTTCCTCCACTTTACGGGCTAATTCCTTAAACTGATCCTTTAACTTTTGCAACGCTATACATGACTGCAAAGTAGGGAATCTCTGTAAGACATAATCTAAATAGAACAAGTAATGTCGAATTCTAACTTGCCACCGGAGCAACTGTGCCTTAGAGGGAGAATCCTCGCGCCCAAAATCCATTAAATTATCCTGAATCTCTGCTAAGGCCAACGAGCAAGTGGACTCACACTTAGTCACTACCACGTGATCAATAGAAACAGTAATTAATGGAGCATCCTTAATTTGTCGAAAAACATCCAACATAATAGCCACTTCAGTTGTCATAGAACATTGACCTCCACGTACAACCAACTCTACCCACAATTCACCTTTCCGTAATCTTTCCACATTAGTAACCGATACCGCCATCTTGATACTACGGATATGGTACAAGTAAGAAAATGAGATCCGGAGAATACAGAGCAAACAACAAACCCAAAAATATTCCCTAACCAACACAGACAAATCAATTAACCACGCTCTGCTACCAGTAATTTGCAATGGTTCCGCTGTTTGACTGAGTTAGGGAACCCCGGCCAAACGAAAAGGGAAGCCCTAACGAGTGCCGTAGGGGAAAACAAAAGGAAACCAGAACTCTCAAAAATATACTACTATTGATAAGTTTGTTTTTGGGTACTTTAATGATAATAATAAACAAACATTAATAACCAGAACCGTAAAGCAACCATAAAAGAATAACTGTAAAACAAAAATGGCTTAAAGAGTAAAGCAACCAAAACCAATTGAGCAGAGCAGTAAAGGCAAGTTTTAAATACAGCAAAATTAAGTAAATCCAAAAATTCAACAAACCAAATCAATTTAGAAAGTTTATAAAACAAGGCCACTATAAACATCAGACCAAAAAATTTAATTATGTTTAGCTAGTCAAAGACTAGCTAAGAATGTTGAACAAGACCGAAACAGACTTTAATGAAATTCAGGAAACCGAGAGCTTCAAAGTCCAGCTAAGCTAGATGTAGATAGCTTTACAACCCAATCGTTTTCAGTTACAAAGTTCAGCATAAATGGGTTCAGCATAACTGGGTTTTAACTGCAATTACTGCTCTCATAATTTACACAACAGAATATCTGTAATTTTGAATTAACTATGCATTTTCAAAGTGCCCAAAATATGTAAAGCTCTACTCACAAATTTCTACTTATATTGCTTCTTGCCCTCCTTTTATCAAACTATGCAATTTCAGACGACAAATGCCAAAAGCTTTTCTCACAAATTTCACACTACTGATGCTTTTTACCTTCATGAATCAAAATATGCATTTTCAAATTGCACAACTGTGTAAAGCTCTTATCACAAATTTTAAACTTAACTATACACTGAAAATCACGTACTGAAAATATAACTCAACTGGAAAAGAAACAAAACACACTAAACCTATGAACAACTCCAAGAGCCAGTCACTTTACGAACTCTTATTTTCAAACACACATAACGTTTTCCGCCCCAAAATTCACTCACCATTACCAGGACATAAAACTGATAATAAAGCCTACCTTTACATAAGGTCGATCCACCGAAAATCACAAAGACGTTCCTTAAAAATTCATTACAAAAACTTCCACAATCCGCATCAGTAGTTGCCGGGCAGAGAGCTATCCCTGCAATGCGGACAGAAATCCACCACTCAGCGCGTACGGCCAAAGCACATGCCACGTCAGCAACCCACAGAGGAAAAAAAAAAGAGAGCACCAAAGAGAGCGTTAAGCAAAGGGGACAAGCAACGTAAAGTGACTGGCTGGATGTATAATACAGATACAAAACATAAAAAGAACACGTAACAGCACAATTCTTGGAGCAACAATAATGTAATTTTTGTGACAGTTTATAATATAACCAATTAACGACCAGAAAAAGCTATAGTTAAATGAAGGTATTCTATTGGACTAGGATTACCCAATCAGAAACTAAAATGAAGCAAAATTTACAAATTCAGAAGTCAGTTGGTTGTAGACAGTGTTCCTAACCGGACGCGAGGTGCGTCCTCGAGAAAGTAATATGTATTCAGTGTGAGACGAAAAATAGTTTACGTGTTAAAAAGTGCAAGTAATTAATAAAAAAAGTTCACATCTCTCTCTCTCTCTCTCTCTCTATATATATATATATATATATATATATATATAGTGAAGTGTTATTTAAATCGTGTCAAGCATTAATAAATGGAGTGAAATAAAATTATAATCTGTGTAAGCCTACATTCTTCAGTCGCACCACTCCCTGCTAAGACATTCATGCCTCTAAAAAAACATAAATACTGACGCAGCCAAGGCAAACATAAATATATAATATTTAAAGAAACAGTCAAAATTACAAAATTACTATTTTTTTAAACATTTGAGGCAAAGGCCACCGGAAAGTACATATGGGGCAAAGGCTACCGAGTACCATGCGTGCGGTTGCAACTACTCCAAGTTCGGCTCCCCAACATAAGAACTACAATACAACTCCTACTTCAAAATCGGCCTTCCATACGTGAAGCAACAACCTACTTCAACTTTATGCATTTATAATCGATTTCATCCTCATTCCCACTTAACCTATAACATTCTAAATCCTTCTGTAACATCGAATTTGGATTCCTTTTTATGTGTGCTGGCAATGGAAACTATTGTTTTGTCTCAAAGAGAACATTTACGTTATATCATACAGGGTGATTTATGAAGAACTGAAATTTCTATTTCTTTAATTGTCTCAAAACTTATTATACTTATTATACCTGTACAACTTATTATACCTGAAATGCAGAGGAATTTTGGGAGATTATTTACCTCTATAGCAAATGTAAAAAGTGTCCTCCATCCTGCATAAGGCCCAACTCAACACGTCGTTCCATGTTACTGGCCACTCGTTGGAGGACTCTGTTGTCAATAGCTTGAATCTCCTGTGTAATGTTGTGCTTCATATCGTCCAATGTCTGAGGACGTGTGGCATAAACCCTGTCTTTTAAGTGACTCCATAGAAAGATGCAAGGGATCTTCAGATGAGCCAGAAGGCCAGGGTGCCAGGCAAACGGAGCAGCATAGCTGGCAATCAAAATTTTAGACTATTTATATTGAATCATTACTAGGCATCATGTCTCGAGAGTTCCCTCGCATGACCACCACTGTGCTCACACTCCTGCCTCGGCAGGAATGTTTGGGAAACTCGCTTTTGGGTGAGCGTATGTTAGCAATCCACGACCCCCCAGGGTGTTATGCAGGCTGGAAGTTTGAGAACAGGCGTTTTCTTTGCGGTTTAAACGTAATCAACCCTCCAAAAAATCTCGGGGTGCCCTGCGTGAGAGATCAAGTGAGCTATTAACCTATGAACGCTCAGTATCGCCACAAAGGTTCGATCCTGAGCCGCGAATGGATTCATCCATCATCATTAATAGAAGAGCAAATCTGACACATTGCGGCAGCAGTTCATTTTTGTTAAGTGGAAAAGTTGTCTTTTTGTTGACGATGCCAGATTATCTACTGGTTTTGTTCAGACGCTTTTCACGGCGTTTGTCAGGCGCACAATGAGGAGAAGTGGCTTTTAATATGTTGTTACGGTGATGGATCGGCCGAGCAGCACCACCGTGCTTGGTTATCTACATGAGAAAAGGACAGAGCACGCACGTGGTGTTCCTCAGATGCCTATCCTGGTTCGCTTCTGTACATTGTAACTAAATGCTCAATATTGCTGGAGCGTTACCTTTGGGTACTGATAGGTGCACCTCCCATTTTAAGTGGCTATTCCCACCATCCCGTCCGTTTTATATATAAAAAATCTGATGTGTTACACTCACATGACTTTCTCTACTCTTGTACAT
The DNA here is from genome assembly GCA_030765065.1 of Deroplatys truncata. Taxonomy (NCBI): domain Eukaryota; kingdom Metazoa; phylum Arthropoda; class Insecta; order Mantodea; family Mantidae; genus Deroplatys; species Deroplatys truncata. The sequence goes on along the minus strand of CM060982.1, from coordinate 84,308,115 downwards.
ACTATTTTTACAAACCATTATTCTCAATCATGCTAATCGAGATAAACATTTGCAAGTTCTTGTAAGTGCAAGGGGAATATGGTAGGCTTTAAGCGATAGTCAAATATTTTAAGAGCTGGTTGCTATGTGGAATATTCCATTCTCTTTGCATGTCCAGGATATAAAATAAAATGCATATCTTCAATATTCTGGGATTTTCCCCAAAAGTACTCTTCATTCTGAACGACTTTTGCATAACTGGTAAACCGCAAGAGATAGACAAAATTTTTCTATATAAAAATGTAGATCTCGTTAAAACACGCAAAATATGCCATAAACATTTTTTTTTGTAGAGTGAACCATTTTCGAGATATTCCTTGTTATTTCTTTGAATTTTCCAATACTTACACTTTTTCTCAACTGAGAATTCGTTGTGTGTGCGTGTGCGTGTGTGTGTGTGTGTGTGTGAGAGAGAGAGAGACCGAACAGCAAAAGTGAAAAATCGGATAAATAACCAACATGGTGTTTAAGCTCATTTTCTTCCAGATGCGAAGCAAAGATTTTTAAAGAAAATTGCTCAAACTCCAAACTGTTTACGTGAAACATGTTTACAAACTTTCGATTTTCGCAAAAATGCCTATAACGATTTTGAATAAAAATTAAATTAAATTGGATCTGATTTATGGACACTTTTTAACTGCTATGTCTTTAGTGTCCCATATTTTCTATTTTGCTCAGAGGCCTCTTTATCAGGCTTGAGGTTCTTTTACGGACCACCGGCTTTACTTCCCTCCCGAAGGAAGCCATGCTAAGGATTTTTACGACCGAAAAAATCCATCGCCCTCAACTCGGTTTGAACCCGCGACCTCGGAAACTAGAGACTAACATTGTAACCACTACATCACGGAGGACGACTAAACGATTTTGATTAAAATACCTTATATTAAAGAACAGGCGCCGCCGTGGCCGAGTGGTTAGACCGCTCGCCTCCCACCGAGGCGGGTTCAATTCCAGGGACCTGCATGTGGGATTTGTGGTGGACGAAGCGGCGTCTGGGCGGGTTTTCTCCGGGTTATCCGGTTTCCCCCGCCATTCATTCCACCAACTGCTCCATAATCACCTTTCCTTTCATCCATTTCACCTACATTTCGCTTCATCTACTTCCTTCATCCCATACCAGGCATCGGGCTGATCACCCATCCTGGATGTTCTGTCTGATCCATGAGTGTCTGCTCCTCGACGGGCCTCTGACCCCAGGCACCCGCCTGTAAGTCCTGGGGGGGGTGTAAGTCCTACATAAGAAGAGGGTAAACAGATAATGAATGAATGAATGAATATTAAAGAACAAATATGTACATCTTAAATTTTCTGGGAATGGCCTGTGAAGTCCTCTTCATTCGGAAGCAATTTTCTATAAGCTTCAATCATTGGTAAGCGTTATGCGATAGACGAATACCACACAAAAAATATAGATCTCTTTGAAATACACAATTTATTACAAATAATCCTTTTTCTGGCATAAGCCATTTCCGAGATATCTGTTATTATTGGTTTGAATTTTTCAATACTTTTGTTGTTCTTTTAAACTCCTGTCGATATTCAGATGTTTCTCGTGGTTGCATCTAAACAATGTGGAATTTTAAGACCAGCGTATAGCATCCAGTTCTTAAACACTATTCCCTTTGTATCTGTAACAAAATGCGTAAAGTAGCTATTTTTGTAAAGGTTTATCTCGATCAAAATGAAATAGAAGAAGAATAAATTTTCGTAAGAATACTTTGTATAACCTCTAACGAACGATAGAGTGTAGAGCAAGTCATGTGAATGTAACAGGAAATTTTTTTTATGAAGTGATACAGAATTTAAAGTACAAAATGGCATATGCATTACCGTTTTAAAAACGTATTTAGAATACAAGCACTTTGTTCATAATGTTAAAATGTATATATCAAATTGAAGCGGAAATTCCGATTAATACGACCACAGAAAACTAAAAATGTAATGTTTGGGCAATTTTTGTCATTTAGTCTCTACTTAAGCGATAATCTTAATTCATTGCTATGTGATGTTTTGGGGATTCGTTCTCTTTGAATCATCACGGGAAAAAAGTTAGTATTGACCTGGCAGTTTAAAAAAGTACGAAGTATTAGAATGTTGAAACCAATAATAAACAATATGTCGGAAATGCTTAATGTCAAAAAATATATTTAACATGTATTGTGTGTTTAAAGATATCTACATGTTTGTGTATACGTTTTTGATAATATATCTTACATTTGACAAGTTATAAAAATCTGGTGTGTTACACTCGCATGACTTTCTCTACTCTTGTACAAACTATTTTTATAAACGCTTATACTCCACATGTTTCATGTTAATCTTATTGCTAATTTTCTTGTACATGCAAGGGGAATATGGTAGTATTTAAGCCATAGTCAAATATTTTAAGAGCTGGTTGCTATGTGGCGCATTCCATTCTCTTTGTATGTACAAGACATAAAAAATGAATAACAAGTTCCCATTTGAGAAAAAGTTTTGGAAAATTTAAGTGAATAAAAAGCAATATCTCGAAAACGGTTCACTCAACAAAAGAAATGTATATGACATAAGTTGTGTATTTTAACGCGATCTACATTTTTGTGTAGTAAAATTTTGTCTATCTCTTATGGTTTACCAGTTATGCAAAAGTCATTCACAATGAATACTTTGGAGACATTCCCAGAAAATTCGAGATATACATTTCATTTGTCATGAAAATATCTTAAACATGTGATATTTTAATCAAAATCGTTAGAGCCATTTTTGAGAAAATTAAAATTTTCGAAAAATGTTCCGTGTAAAGGGCAATCTGGGGTGGGGGATTTTCTTGAAAACTTTCGTGTCGCATCTCTGGAAGATACTGAACCTAAATACCAAGTTTGGTGTTTATCCGACTGTTCGTTTATGAGTTATGCTGTTCACAGACACACACACACGGACATGTTTCCAAAAATGCTTTTTTTGGATTCAGTGGGTCTCAAAACATGTGTTTCTGGTAAAATCTCGGTATCGAATTTTTCGGTGGAATACAATACTTCCCCTACTTACTATACGTAGTAGAGAAAGTAAAAAAAAATCGTTTAAAATGAAGAGGACTTCACTAGCTATTTCCAGAAAATTCAAGATGTAGGTTTTATTTGTTATGCAAACATGTTGACATTTTAATCAAATGTTTAGAGGCATTTTTATGAAAATAATAATAATAATAATAATAACAGAAAATTTCCCCGTAAAGGATACTGTGTCGCATTCTTGCAAGCTGCTGAACTTAAATACGAAGTTTGTATTTACCCAAACTTTTCACATTTTAAGTTCTGCTGCCGCACATAGACAGAAAGACGCTCATGCACATTTTTCTAAAAATGATTTTTTATTTTAATTCAGGGAGTCTTATAACGCGTATTTCTAGTGAAATCTCGGTATGGAACTTTTAGGTGAAATGCGCTTACTATAGATAAGTAGTACCGAGCGGGATAGCTCAGGCCGCAACGTCTGTAGACCGCATTCCGGAGGACCCAGGTTCGATTCCCGGCAACCGCCCATTCTGACCATAGAGTTTTTCGCGGCTTACCCGGATCGTCAGGTGAATGCTGCAGTGATTTATTTCATCCCCCGAATTTTCTGTCGCTCCCATTTCCTTCCATTAATCATTTCATCCACCCTTAACCAGTAAGGTCTATTTCAGGGTTGAAAGTGTCGGCGATGGTGTTTCGGTGCAGTGTGGCAGGGAGAAAGGATGCTCTATATGCACTTTCTCCGTCCCTCGGTCTTCGGCTGGTTGTCGGGGTATAAGGACCACCCCCTGGGGGGAGCGTTCGACTCTGTGTGGGGTTCAACGCTCTGCCTGTCCGACTGCCGGGGCGTGTATAACTGTAAACTTAGAGATCCTTTGCTATGCCGTCACTCCTGGTTCCGGCCACCCGGTGTCTCCCTTCGCCTCATCCCACCCTCCTGGGGGCGTCCCCTAGTGGGTGAGGTACAATATTCGGATTCACTGGTCCTCCCCTTCACAATCCCATCCGCTAGGTATGTAGTATGGGAAGTAACTAGCTGGCTCACCCGAAGTTACACGGGAGCTCTTTAAACCTCCAATAATCATTTAATTAATTTCATTTATCACCCTGTATCCTACAGTGCGGTCGTTTTATGGCGAGGTCACGGATTGCGCGTAAGCGTACTCCACACGCTTTTTTCATTCCGTAACTCTCGCATTAGTTACTCACGAGTGATAGTAACATGCATTTTATTGACTACTAACCTGTTATAAGTGGTTTTGTCCATTTGTGTGAAGGTATTCCTGGCATCTTCGTAAAATTTTCATTCACACGCACAAGTTCTTGCGCAATGCTCATAATTTGTATTTTAATATTGTCCTTAAGCTCGTCTTTGGTGTGGGGATTGTTCCAAAAAATTTTAGTTTGTAGGGTTCTTCACAAATAGAGGCACAAATTTCGACAATTTTTACTTTTTCTACTACACATAGTAAGTAGGGGAAGTACTGTATTCCACTCAAAAAGTCGATACCGAGATTTCACTGGAAATATACGTTTTGAGGCCCCCTGAATCCAAGAAAAGCATTTTTGGAAATATGTCCGTGTGTGTATGTGTGTCTGTGAACAGCATAGCTCATAAACTAACAGTCGGATAAACACCAAAGTTGGTATTTAGATTCAGCATCTTCCAGAGATGCGACACAAAGGTTTTCAATAAAAATCCCTCCACCCCAGATTACCTTTTACAGGAACATTTTTCGGAAATTTCAATTTTCTCAAAAATAACTAACGATTTTGATTAAAATATCATATGTTTAAGCCATTTTCATGACAAATGAAATGTATATCTCGAATTTTCTGGGAATGTCTCCAAAAGTATTCTTCATTGTGAACGACTTTTGCATAAATGGTAAACCATAAGAGACAGAAAAAATTTTACTATACAAAAAATGTAGATCGTGTTAAAATACACAATATATTTTATATACATTTTTTTAAGTGAACCATTTTCGAGATATTGCTTGTTATTCCCTTAAATTTTCCAATACTTTTTCTCAAATGGGAATTCGTTATTCATTTTTTTTGTCCTGGTAATGCAAAGAGAATGGTATACTCCACATAGCAACCAGCTCTTAAAATATTTGACTATCGCTTAAAGTCTACCAATTCCCCTTGCATTTACAAGAAAATTAGCAATAAGATTAACATCTTGATATCTCGATTAACATGCATATGGAGAATAAGAGTTTGTAAAAATAGTTTGTACAATAGTAGAGAAAGTCATGTGACACATCAGATTTTTTCCTCCGTTATAACATCTTGTTTTTGCTTCTTAGGTTTAACGTTTAGCAATCCGGTTGCCCTAAACTTATTAACCAAACGTCTAACAGTTTCTCTACCTGGAACTGGAATGCCAGGAAATTTCCCCTGAAATTGTCTATACTCTGTCTAAATGATTTGAGTTTCACGTATGTATCGTATATAAATACTCCTTGTTCAAGCGCGAATTTGTCGGCAGGCATTGTAGTGGTTTAATAAGACATTAACACTCTTAAGCAAATCACACGCAACACAGATGTCTTGAATAAGCCTTCACCTTTGAGATGTACAATGCGCAAGTTTCTGTACAGCACGAACACAAAGCAGGAACTGAAGCTGGGCTGATAAAGATAACCTCGAACGCGTTATGCGTCGTCAGCTGCAGTAAAGCGTAATGTGCATATAGCCGGTTTGTGAACTTACCTTAAGACGACCGCACCGTATATGAAATTATTATAAAATGATCTATACATTTTCTTTAGTAAATCGCCTTTACAGGTAATTGTAACCTAGTACAATCGCGTGATGTTACTAATGACGAGGAAGGATCCCCTAGTAATTTCTTTGAAAATGGCTAACAAACTCCGGCGTAGTAATTCTGAGTTTGCGACACTTGTCCGAGTGTCACCTGCTCGGAGCGTCCAAGTTCTAGGAACTTTGAGTAAAATCTGTTCTGAGTCCAGCTTAAAGGTCGAGTGTGAAGTAGGAAAAGCCAATCTAATAAAACCACAAGAGAAGCATTAGAAACCTTCGGGAAAGTGGACATCTTATATGTTTACATTACCTTATAATAACGACCTACTCAAAAAGTCTGTCTTACATTCAGACTTCTTCCACTCGCTCTTTTATAAGAGCTTATTTTTCTATTTATTCCTGTTAATCAAAACAAGCCTTTACAGAAATGATTTCATTGCACATTCTTTTTTTAGGTACAAGGGTGATTAGAATGAAACGATAATTAAATATTTAAAATGGAAGTTGCTGTATACAGCGTTTGAAATAATATTAATAATAATAATAATAATAATAATAATAATAATAATAATAACAGTAGAAACGCAGATTTTAATGCCGACCACTCATACTAAAAGTTGAAGATTATAACACTCATTGGAGTAAAATTTGTATAACAAGCACCCTTGTTTCTTGCAATGGTAATTCTGTCTACTAAGCGGAGGCTTTGTAATAATTAATGCAATGATAGATTATTTGAATGACTCGGAAATGGATTCGGCAGAACCAGAAGACATTTTGCAAGCAGCGGAGAGGATAACGTTGGAATTGTTAATAAACAATTCGAGGAAACAGTGCGACATTGTGTACAACAGATTTCTTTAATGTTGCAAGGTAAAAAAACTTATATTCTTTTATTTTATATTCATAAAATAAAATTTCTGATGTGTTACACTCACATGACTTTCTCTACTCTTGTACAAACTATTTTTACAAACTCTTATTCTCCATCTACTTCATGTTAATCGAGATAACATTTGCAGACTCTATCTTATTGCTAATTTTCTAGTAGATGTAAGGGGAATATATATTTACAAGGGCAATATAGAAAAACAGTAGCCTTTAAGCACATACATATCTCTTAATAGCTGGTTGCTAGGTGCAGCACCATTCCCTTTGCCACAGAATATAACTCTTTGCATATCCAAGACAAAAAAATGAATAACGAATTCCCATTTGAGAAAATAAGTATTGAAAAATTTAAGGGAATAACAAGCAATATCTCGAAAATGGTTCACTCAAAAAAAAATGTATATGACATAAATTGTGTATTTTAACGCGATCTACATTTTTTGTATAGTAACATTTTGTCTATCTCTTTTGGTTTACCAGTTATGCAAAAGTCGTTCACAATGAAGAATACTTTTGGAGACATTCCCAGAAAATTCAAGATATACATTTTATTTACCATAAAAATATCTTAAACATATGATATTTTAATCAAAATCGTTGGAGCCATTTTTGAGAAAATTAAAATTTTCGAAAAAACTTCCCTTAAAAGGGTACTCTGGGGTGGGGGGATTTTCTTAAAAACCTTTGTGTCGCATTCTTGGAAGATACTAAACCCAAATACCAAGTTTGGTGTTTATCCGACTATTCGTTTCTGAGTTATGCTGTTCACAGACACACACACACAGACACACACACGGACATGTTTCCAAAATGCTTTTTTTTGGATTCAGGGGGTCTCAAAACATGTATTTCCGGTGAAATCTCGGTAACGAAATTTTGGGTGGAATACAATACTTCCCCTACTTACTATACGTAGTAGAGAAAGTAAAAATGGACAGAAGTCAGAACTTTTTTTGGCCACAGTCATTTATATATTTTATGCAATGTTATGATTTTGCAAGTGATCTTCTTGTCAGCCCTGGTGTTATGAAGGTCAAACAACAACGAAGGCCAAACAACAGCAGACTGGAGCTTGCGCACGACCGAATGCATACTATTTCCAGATTTAATTTCTGATGAAACCTTATAATTTAATATTCAGGACTATCTAAAAATAGTATATGAAACACGTGATGAAAGTTATTTTATTTTGCTCCTAGAATTGCTACACTTGGACTTGAGCCTCGTTCCGCAAACGTTCCTTCCCACAAAGTAAAACTCCACTTTCAACACTGGTATAAGTAACTATCGTGCGTTAGGATTTCTAAAACCTATTATCATTGAAAAATTCAAACAAACAGCAATGGGTGAAATGTTTAACGCCACAGAAAAGTTTTACATAAATTGTATATTTTTACAAGATCAACATTTTTATGTGGTCGGTATTCGTCTATCTCACGTGGGTTAGCTGTATTGCAAAATTGTACAAAATCCTTTTAGAATGAAGAGTGTTTCACACGTTTTCCATAGAATATTAAAATTTTATTACACATGTAATTATGCTATTTTAAACAAAATCGTTAGCCCTCTTTGAGTAAATTAAAGATAACGAAAACTCTTCCATCTAAAGGCTAGTTTAAGGTGGGGGAATATTCTTAAAACTCTTGCTATCGCATCTTTCGCAGATACTGAACTTTAGATATCAACTTTGGTGTAAATCTGGCGTTTCATTTTTTATTTATGCTTCACACGCGCGCGCATTCACGTGAGATCTCTTCTAAACCAGATACATACTATAAGTAGGTGATAGTGAAAGTCATATGAATGTAACGTACAATATTTTTCTGATATATTAACTTGCATTAAACAAATAAGCAAATTCGTGATTTAAATTTAAAAATGTGTATTTACAGTGAGAGAATTTATGGGTGCCCTTAAACCCATTGATAAGTAACGTCACAGATCTGACCGTCGTCCATTAGTGCCTGAGGTCGCAAGTTCAAACACGGTGGACGAAGATGGATTTTTTCGGGGGTAAAAATCCTTAGCATGGCTTCCTTCTCAAGGGAAGTAAAGCCGGTGATCCGTGTCGTAGATTTACGGCACATAAAAGAACCTCAAGCTGATAAAGAGGCCTCTGAGCAATATTACCGGTCTTTCACACCCAATATAGAATGGGCGCTAAGAACCACAGCAGTCATAGAGCGTCAAAAAACAAACAAAAAACAAAAAAACAAAACAAAACAGATTTGTCCTAAGTTGTCCCTAAACAATAAGAATTGGTTGGGTTTCTCAGCTAATGAATTAACACAAATTGAGATTTCTTATAAGTGCTTCTAATCCAGATTTCTTCTCTCCAATATCTATGTGCAATTGGAGAATGTAGACTAAAGCAGGCATTGCCTTCCTGAGTATATACATAATCATTACAGGACCAAATGGTTGTGTTTTGAGAGAAGTACTGTAGTGGACTGTTGACAAAAGCGACAGACACCGATAGACCCTGGGTCCTTCCCTCTGCTCAGGGTTACACAGGGGGCTGTCAGCTGCTATAACCATGTCTCCCAACCTCATCCATCATGTATGGGTAGTTAAAATTCCGCTAGATGTCAGGCGAGGCACAATTCCACATCCCATCGCCCCACCTGACCTGACCCGACCACCCAAATCACAGACCAACTCGATCTTTGCCTCCAGCCAGTGGCGTGGTAGCTCTTGACAACAGATGGCTCTGCCCAAGAGCTGCTTGTCATCTTGAATTTGTCTGAGCAGTTGCAGGTTGCTTCTCCAACGACCCGAGACTCAACGATTGCAAATGGGACATGATTCTCAGCGTGGTCAGTAAATTTACTATCTTGCTTGGGCTTGGCAGGATACAAGGTTCTTTAAAAGAAATAAAACTTCCTGTTTCTTCCTCTTTCCCTCCCAGAATATACACTTGCGAGAAGACAGTGGCTGATTCCCATAGATTGCAAGTGGTTTAATTCTTTCCTTCGATATTGTTTCCACATTTATCTAAGCAACATTAGATTCCATCCAGTCTTTATCACGAGTCCCTATGACTGAATTGAAACAAATCCCAAGAAACTAACACTTTCACTGGTGTGAAACGCAGGAGGAATCGGAAATAACCTCTCTTGATGAATCCTACTCGGATTCGTGTAAACAAGTAGAAGTGGTTAGCCTTAGCGAGTTGATGTTGTAGAGCGAGGAGATTGACAAATTTATACTTTAGGGCTGAAGTGCACAAAAACCATATTTCCATCAAACGATTTCTTCTGAAGAAGACAGCAGCAAAGTCTAGAGCGTATTATTACCATGTACTTATCAGTTTCAATAATTACTTTGGTTGGTAAGCATTTAGAGGCAATAAGAATAATAATTATAATAATAGGCAAGTGTATTATTATTACTGAAGGATTAGGCTGCCTAGTCTTTTCAGACTTCAAGATTTTAAAAGTGGTCCTGCCATCTGAATAAGCTCTTTCTCTGTCCCTACACCCTGTTGACTGGTAAAAAAATAAAACTTTGGTAATCTGGAATTATTATTATTGTAACACATACTGATGTGCCTGTATAAGAGTCTCGTTAAATAAATAGAGTATTATCATTCAGCCCTATTAACACTATTATTAAGTTATTGGTATTCACGAGCAAGAACATAGACAGCTCCTACCACCCCCAGGAGGAAAGAGTAACATGAAAGTACAGGAGGCTACAGGCCGCAGGCAGGTAGGTCACAGAGAGGGAATTCTCTTTCCTTTGAGCAAGCATCTGGCCGACACCGCTATACGTCAAGGAACCTAGAAGCACACCTGAACGATGAGAAAGAAACAGAATGAAAGAGAGATGATGGAAAGGAAACAAGGTAAATGAGAAACCACTCCAGCATTCGCCTATCGACCAGCTAAAACCACGAAACATTCGAGGACCTCCTAAATACGAGCTCCACGTTAACGTAAAGCCAGCTCGCTCTGTACAGCTCATTGGTAGTGTTCAGTTACACTTGTCCTTTAGGAAGAAACAACGAACTTGGCAATGAGCTGCAAGGAATTGTGCAAGAGTAGAGGCAGAAAATTAACACTTGGAGAGGTGGCAATACTAACTTAAATCTCCTGGTTTCTATATTCTCTGCTCCCAAGTGTATCTACATATTGAAAATGACTAAAATTTGAGGAAATTAAACTATTTGTTCCATACAATACGTCGTCACATTTTCCGGTCTTACAGTAGCCTTACATTAATCCTAGCGTGGAACTAATAGTGAGTATATTCCTGTCGCATAAAGTATTTTATTCCGTAGCGTAGCAACAATATTTGGTTGTGTTCAAAACAGACTCCATACAACGAATCTTTGAGACCCAAAAAGGTAGGGCGGATAGAGCAGCACCATCCAACTTATTTTAATGACCTACTCGGGCTTATAGATGTCGTTCACCCATTTTGAGAAGACTTTAAATAGCCAGGAGTTTCAACATTTTAACGCTTACTTCCAATGCTTTGTGAAGCGCCGATCCGCACGAATAACGGTGGTCCATGTTTCGAGTGTTTGTTGTGGCAGAATCTGAAATTTATGACAGGTTTTGGAGCTCTATTTTCGCCTCAACACTCTGAGCCCACCTTTCTGCTGTTTGACACACAAACGCTTGTGGACGTTCGTAGAATTCAAACACAACTCGCTGTGTATAAGAAGTCTGTAACGGAAGTCATTCCAAGAGTTCGTTTCAGTTCCCACGCACGCAAGAAAAACATACCATTTTGAACATTCTTAATTAATGAGTAATGGGGAAAAAATCCGGCTTTATTTTGTAGCCACCCTCATAAAATCAAAACCAATAGAGCTAAAATGAGGCGTGTTAGTTTTTTTTATACTTTTCAATTTATTTGTTACTACACAAGCTCATCTTCGCTGCGGAAGTGAGCTTTTACCTGTTCAGATTCTAAGGGAAAAGAAAAAGGATGACGTGCCAAAATTAACACCTTTGCTTCAAAATTAATTTTATAGCTGATTATTTATTTGAATAATATTTTATACTATCAAGAAACTAAATAATCTTGTCTAATCGCAAATGACTTCATCCGGAAAATGAATAAAATCGCAGTGCATTTATAAATTTATTCAAATGAACTATCCCCCAATAATAAAGGGACACGCGAAAGTGTCGGCCAAAGTCAAGACGGCTCTTTTTCGACAGCAATATACACTGGTGTGCAAAACCTAAGGACGATATGGTAAAGTAACAACAAATGAACTACTGGAAGTAGATGAAGGTACGGGAGCATATTGCCAGAAGTCTCTCACACGTACACAGAAAGCTGGGCGTCACATGGCGTGAGTGTAGCGAGCCTATAGTCCCAAATGGGACTATGTGTTGCGGGACAGTTGACGAAACAGGACAAGATGGTGTGTGGAAATTAGTGAGCTGTTACGGTGCACTGTAGTGATGTTCTTCATTGCAACATGGCCCGTAGACACCATTTGGATAACTTCATATGGGGAATAATCGTCGGGAAACTGGAAGAAGGGCGAAGTGTGTTGCTCAGGAGTTTGGAATTACTCACAGCATTGCTTCACGCGCATGGGGATCCTTCCAAACCACAGGCACTGCTGTCCCAAGGAGAGGTGGTGATCGACCACGCTCAACTACAGCAGCAGAGACCGCTACATTGCAACAGGCAAGAAGGAGTCCACGCCAAACAACGGGTGCAATTGCAACCACATTTAACAGGACAGCTAGGCACGCAATCTCACGATACACAGTGGCACAGCGACTACACTTTGCCCGACGGCCAGTACGTTGTGTTATATTGACATCCGCACATCGGCGTCACCGTTTGCGATGATCCCAAGAGGATCAAAATTGGACCAACGAGGAATTGGGGTTGCGTGCTCTTCTCGCATAAGAGCAGATTCAGATGAGATCAGATTCTAAGTGGTAGGTAAAGAAAGTGCCAAAAAAGCCACTCCACCAATTTTGACAATTCTTACTATATCGAAAATCCTTGTTCTTTCCTTCGTACTCAGGTTATAAGACAACTATTCTCAACTGCTAAATGAACATAAGTACCTTATGAGCCCTAGGTATTGGAATACGAACATATTGGCGCTATAATAAAATATACCAAGATGATATTGTCCTTCATCGTTAAAGTTGTTACCCTAGCGAATGAGTGTAAAAACAAAAGCCGATTGTACTTTATTCCAGCAATTTACATTAACTGCATAAAAGGTGGCCCATTCCCCTAGATCACCTGCTTTTCTCTCTGTAAGGTTTCCATCTTTGAAGGTAATCAGCTTTTGAATCCGCCCAGACGGTAAGATTTGTCTATGTTACTGGCCTGAGAAACAATTCAGGGATATGAAAGCAAACAAATGAACTATGTTCTATTCGATGTGAAATGGAAGGGGTGATTCGGATACCGCCTCTATGAAAGAGTTTCACTTAGTTCACAAAGAAGGACTTAACCACTACATCATAAATCAGCCTTCTAGAGGAAAGGATAACGAATTATTTGAGAAAAAAAACTGGACGATCACCGAGACATTTATATGAGAGCTTTCATCAGCAACTTAATTTCTACGGGTTTATTATATTTTATTCTTGTACCAAAATTCATGAAGCATTGTCTTAACGGTACTCCGCCAATGACAACTAGCTTGTAATGTTAGCCTCCGTCAGTTCGGCCATATTTGGGGTGAAGTAAAGTACCATGCTAATCCAATGACAAGAATTTTATTATACTCGAAGAATAGATGTTGGCATGCTGGCAGAGGGTATGACTGGTTTTGTCAGTACCTACCAACCAGAGGTCTGCATTTTAGTGAAAACAACCGGCAGTAATTCAGCTTGTTACAGTCGACCGTAGAAATGAATGTACATACCCGTCAGGCTCAACTCCTTTGCTCCCTTGTTTCCCTATCCGAAGTATTTCTCTTGACCGAGAGCTAACAGTCAACTTGGATCCCGCGGTTAACGCTGTGTAGCGGGAAATCGTCGTTGGGCGACGTTTATAGCGGGAAACGGTGCTGTGCGCTATTTGTATTGCGAAATCGTCGATCCTTGGGTTGTTGTTGCCTGTTGCGGTGTTCTCCTTCCTCGGCTATTGGTGTTCGGCGGTTGTTGCGCATTCCATTCCTAACTATATCTAATTATTGAATCTCAGGTTATAGTGGATGAGGCAAGTTTAAGAAGTACACTGCAATTTTCCCTTAATCAATGAAGTTTATTCACAATTGAAGTAATTATGGGCGGCTAGCTTTTCCTATTATAATCCTACCACTTTAAATTAGTCAGGAGCCTAGCTATCTGCACACGCACTCCCACCCTTGTGCATCTGTAGCACCTCGTGTCGACGTGAATTCCTGAAGATCAGTGATAGAGAGAGAGTGGGCTCTGAGGCCTTGTCTGCCCTTATATACAGGAGCCTAGTGACGCTCACCTCTGCATTTAAAAATGTAACGACGTTCCCTATTAGCCCTCAGACCGCGTTACCTTAACATGTATGAGAAGGTGTGGCTTCAGATCCGTGCGCTTAAGCGTCAGTTCCATATCTCCGTCTCTTTCTTTTCTCTGTCTGTCTCTTTCTATTTCTCGTACCGTTACCGGTTCCCTGCCTGTTGGCTTGGTGAAAGGTACGCTCTTCATGCTTTCCTGGAATTTTTGCTAGCTCACCCGTTTCTTACAATCAACTCTGTACAAATGTTAGATGTTTAATATTTTAATATGTTAGTGAATTAAAGTATTACTGTACAATTCTTATATGTATGGTTCCCCTTTCATATGTACAATTCCTATATATGTATAATGTATCCCCTTTCAGCTGCTTGGCGGTTGGCGTCTCGGTAAATCATGGCTAATTGGACCAATGACGGTGCTTTGGACTGTTTAGGCGAATGGAAACCGTTATGGTTACTCCTTTAAACTTGCTCAATAGCAAATGGCAGCCTTATTTAGCTAATCTCCACTACTTTTGATAATTTTTTGGGCTGGTCAATTTATATATTCCGTTATTACTTTATCTACAGCCTACCTTTTATAGGTACAGGATATACCATCCAAAAATTCGATATTGAAGTTTTAATGAAAATACATATTTTAAGATCCCCTGAACCCAAAGAACTTTAACACCGCGCGCGCGCGCGCGCGCGTGTGTGTCTGTACAGCATAACTCAAAAACTAAGTCTGATAAATACCAACATTTATATTTTTGACGAACACCTTCCACGGAGTTGCACCAAGGTTTTCATGAAATTTCCTCCTGCACAAACTAACGTTTACATAGAAGAACACTTCTCATTGTTTATTTTCTCAAAAACGTGATTTCGATTAAAATTCCATATGTTTGAGATAATAACACGACAAATAAAATTTATATTTTGAATTTTCTGGGAATAGTAGGTACATGAACACCACTTGACTCTTAGTGGATTGTGTGTAACTTGAAAATCACAAGTGAGACGAAAAACTGATTACCGAAAAAATGTATGTACAAAAGAATACGCAATTAGATTTGTTAATCAGTTTTCGTTTGAGACGGTGAGGGGGAGAGTGAGAAAGACCACCATCTCTCAAAAAGAAAATATTGGCTAAATACCAAGTTTGGTATTCAAATTAAGCATCTTACAAGGATTCGATGCGAAGGTTTTCTTAAAAACCCTCCCACCCCAAACTAACCTTTACATGAATTGACTAAAAAATCTGATGTGTTACACTCATATGACTTTCTCTACTCTTGTACAAACTATTTTTACAAACTCTTATTCTCCATCTATTTCATATTAATCGAGATAAACATTTGCATAAACGATCTTTTGACATGCAAGGAGAATTACATTTTACACATAGCGACCAGTTCTAAAAAATACTTGACTATCGCTTAAGGCGTACTATGTTCCCCTTGTTTTGTATTTGCAAGGGCAATATAGAAATACAGTAGCCTTTAAGCACATACATATCTCTTAATAGCTGGTTGCTAGGTGCAGCACCATTCTGTTAGGCACAGATTAATACTCTTTGCATAACCAAAACAAAAAAAACGAATAACGAATTCCCATTTGAGAAAATAAGTATTGAAAAATCTGATGTGTTACTCACATGACCTTCTCTACTCTTGTACAAACTATTTTTACAAACGCTTATTCTCATCTACTTCGTGTTAATCGAGATAAAAATTTGCAGACTCTATCGTATTGCTAAGTTACTTGTAAATGTAAGGGGAATATATATTTACAAGGGCAATATAGAAATACAGTAGCCTTTAAGCACATACATATCTCCTAATAGCTGGTTGCTAGGTGCAGCACCAATCCCTTTACCACAGATTAATACTCTTTGCATATCCATGACAAAAAAATTGAATAACGAATTCCCATTTGAGAAACTAAGTATTGAAAAATTTGAGGGAGTAACAAGCAATATTTCGAAAATGGTTCACTCAACAAAAAAAATGTATGACATAAATTGTGTATTTTAACGCGATCTACATTTTTTGTAGTAAAATTTTGTCTATCTCTTATGGTTTACCAGTTACGCAAAAGTCGTTCACAATGAAGAATACTTTGGAGACATTCCCAGAAAATTCAGGATATACATTTTTATTTGTCATGAAAATATCTTAAACATATGATATTTTAATCAAAATCGTTCGAGCCATTTTTGAGAAGCTAAAAATTTTCGAAAAATGTTCCATGTAAAGGGTGATCTGTGGTGGGGGGATTTTCTTGAAAACCTTCGTGTCGCATCTCTGGAAGATACTGAACCTAAATACCAAGTTGGTGTTTATCCGACTGTTCGTTTCTGAGTTATGCTGTTCACAGTCATACACACAGAGACACACACACACGGACATGTTTCCAAAAATCCTATTTTTGATTCAGGGTGTCTCAAAACATGTATTTCCGGTGAAACCTCGGTATCAAATTTTTGGGTGGAATACAATACTTCCCCTACTTACCATACTTAGTAGAGAAAGTAAAATTGGCTCTTAACGATTTTGATTGACATACCACATGTTTAAGATATTTATGCGACCAAATTTATATCTTGAATTTTCTGGAGATATCTTGTGAAATCTTCTTCATACTAAATGCCTGCATAATTTTGTAAGGCATAAGAGTGACAAGGGCTGGTTACACGAAAACTGTGCATCGCGTTAAAACACGGATTTTTGTGGAATTAATAATTTCCTAGACAATCTTGTTATGCTTTGAATTTTCAGATACTTACTGTTTCTCGTGGTTGTGCAAAGAGTGTGAAGTTTTAAAGGTAGCACACAGTGATCCGCTTTTTAAGGATTTGACTATCGTTTCAGTCTCCTGTATCCCTCTTGCACCTACAAGAAATGTGTAATTAAACCATATCTTCAAACGCTTATTTCGTTTAATATAAAGTAGATAAAGTAAGTTTCTTCTAAGAATAGCTTATAGAAGAGTGAGTAGAGAAGGTTATGTGAATGTAAACGCATCATATTTCTTAATTATTTGTACTTAGCTTTGAAATACATATTTGTTATATTACGACAATGAACCATGTATTTATCGCCTTTCCTTTGGAAAAAGTTATTTTTACTTTCTCTACTACGTAAAGTAGAAGTATTGTATTCCACCCAAAAATTCGAATCCGAGGTTTCACAGAAAATGCGTGTTTTGAGGTGCACTGAATGCCTATAAAGCATTTTTGGAAACATGTCCGTGCGTGTGTGTGTGTGTGTGTGTGTGTGTGTGTGTGAACAGCATAACTCAGAAAGGAACAGTCGGATAAACACCAAACTTGGTATTTAGGTTCAGTATCTTCCAGAGATGTGACACGAAGGTTTTCAAGAAAATTCCCCCCACCCCAGATTACCCTTTACATGGAACATTTTTCGAAAATTTTAATTTTCTCAAAAAAATGGCTAACGATTTTGAATACAATACCAAGTTTATGTCATTTTTATGGCAAATAAATTGTATACCTCGAATTTTCTGGAAATGTCTCCAAAAGTATTCTTCATTGTGAACGACTTATATAACTGGTAAACCATAAGAGATACACAATTTTTCTACACAAAACACGTAGATCGCGTTAAAATACACAATTTATGTCGTATTTTTTGTTCAGTGAACCATTTTCGAGATATTCCCTTGATATTCCCTTAAATTTTTCAATACGTATTTTCTCAAATGGGAATTCGTTGTTCATTTTTTTTTGTCCTGGACATGCAAAGAGAATGGAATGCTCCACATAGCAACCAGCTCTTAAAATATTTTACTATCGCATAAAGCCTACCAATTCCCCCTTGCATCTACAAGAAAATTAGCAATAAGATTAACATGAAGCATATGGAGAATAAGCGTTTGTAAAAATAGTTTGTACAAGAGTAGAGAAAGTCATGTGAGTGTAACGCATCAGAGTTCTCAAATGAAGAGAGATGAGTCGGCCAATTATGCGTCCCCAACCTGGTATTTTGCGGTTTGGCCAGTATTACACGTGGCGCCGCCGGTAACCCCCAGAGTAGATACAGATTTTGAAGCGTACCAGGTCCCCTATCTAGCCATCACCCTCGAAGAAATCTGCGCTTTTGGACCTGGGCGCCCCAACTCACGAGGGGTTTAATCAACCACAGAAAAAAAGAAGCGAGAAGCAGCTTTTAGAAAAAGAGCACTTAGTGAGGGGAGGGTGGCGTGTTCCGAGCTTGTCGTGATGAGACAAGCGACAAGCTTTCCTTTTCGACAAGTGGCAAGTTTGCCTGTAGAACCAAATGTTAATCATAATCACGGGGATTAAAATATGAAGTGAGAGTGTCTGTTAACGAGGAGCATACATTACCGTCTCGGCCCACCCACACGCACTCTACCTCACACGTAGAAATCTCCATGACAACGGCAGCTCCTCCTAGATGTAATCGCGTACAAAGTGCAGCTGTCACAATCGACATCACCTAATACACAAGGAGGACAGGAGCGCCGTTTGGAAGGGGTGGACAAATATCCACGTATCTTCGTCTTTGCTTCCTCATATTAAGTGTGATATAACATGTTTCACCACAGTACAACACAAAAACATTCTCATAAGTCGCAAAGCTGTGAACACTCGTACGGCTTCCTCTACTAGTGACAAATTCCGATACACTTAAAGTACAAAGAGCGCCAAAAAAAGTCACTGCATCTCTCGTCTATGTCACATTATTTATGGCTGTGCGTGGCCTTGCAAAGCCATGGCCATTTCATTGGTTGCTTTAGACCACTGTGCAAGGGTGCGCCACTCCTTCTGCTAAATAGTTACACCAATAACCACAACAAAGGTTACAAAATGGCGTAGAAACGAAATATATGTTTACGCTCTTGATCGTATTGGCTAAAAGAGAAAGAGATAGAGTGAGTGCATTCAGTTTGTCATACAGACCTCTTATCGTGATTGGTAGCCCATAACTTATCGGCTAGTGCAGGACGCGCCTTTGAAAGGGTTAAAAGCTTGATGAGCGCCCAGGTTAGCGAAATGTAGAATGCGTAGTGTGAGAAGATTTTCAGGGGGTGCAAATTAAATCTTGAATGGTCTTCATTAAATATATAGCAAGGCAGTCCTTTATAACAAAAAAAAATAATAAATAAATAAACAGAACTGTATTCTCACAGTGGTATCAATCTTCGGCGGATTTTATATCGTTCAAATTAAGAATGAATGAGTTCAAATTAAGCAATAAGTGCTTAGTTATATCAAGCAGAAACAGCATTCCAATGTTTATTCCTGGTAACAAGGCCTTAATATGCAAAAAAAATCTCAATACGTGTATGATCTACCTATACTTGAGAAAAGTATAGGGTGATTCCCTCGCTAGATGCCCCAAACGTTGAAAGACACTAAACTTAAGTACAAAGTTTGGTAATTATCATACTTCTCGATTTTTAGTTATGCTGTTCATACACATGCACACACGTAATATATTTTTATATTTTTTCTAATTCAGGGGATCTCAATATATATATATATATATATATATATATATATCCGATGAAATCTCAATATCGAATTTGGGTGGAATGCAATATTCCCCTGTTTACTTTAGCCAGGTGTTAGAGAAAGTAAAAAAGTTGCAGTTTGCGAGGGCTGCTGAACAATACAGTATATCTAATAGTATTAAGTATCTGACTTAATGAATAAGTGCATATCACTGACCGTAGCCATGCCTTACCCGTTCCTATCTGAAACTTAGCGGTATTATTATTATTATTATTATTATTATTATTATTATTATTATTATTATTATTATTATTATTAACATTAAGTTAATTGTGTTCAGTTAGCAAGAACAGTGTTATCCTCCACCATTTTGGGATCCTCGAAGCAAAATTACCGCTCTTTCACGTCCAATAATAGAATCGGACAATAAGGAGCACAGCAGTTAAGGAGCGTCCATAAATAAAACGTAACTTAATGTTTACTTTCTCTACTACGTATACTAAGTAGCTGAAGTATTGCATTTCACCCAAAAATTCAATACTGATATTTCACCGGAAATACACGCTTTTAGTCTCTGTGAATCCAACAAAATCATTTTTAGAAAAAGGTCCTGTGTGTGTGAACAGCATAACTCAAAAACTAAAAGTTGCATAAATACCAAACTTGGTATTTAGATTCAGTATCTTTAAAAGATGCCACACGAGGATTTTTAAAAAAATCCCTTCACCCCAGTCTACCCTTCACATGGAACATTTTTAGGAAATTTTGATTTTCTCAAAAAACGTCTCTAAAGATTTTGATTAAAATATATGTTTAAGATATTTTAATGGTAAATAAAATGAATATCATGAATTTTCTGGTAGTGTCCCCAAAAGTCCTCTTTATTCAGAATGACTTTTGCATAACTGAAAAACCGTAAGAGATAGACAAAATTTTACTACACAAAAAACGTATATCTTGTTAAAACACGCAATTTATATATCAGTTTTCCAATTCTTACACTTTTTTCCCAAATGGGAATTCGTTATTCGTTTTCTTATGTCCTGGACATGCAAAGAGAATGGAATGCTCCACATAGAACCGCTCTTAAAATATTTGACTATCGCTTAAAGTCTACCATATTCCCCTTGCACCTACAAGAAAATTAGCAATAGGATTAACATCTCAATATCTCGATTAACATCAAGTAGGTGAAGAATAAGCGTTTGTAAAAAAATACAGAGTCGTTTGAGTGCAACACATCAGATTTTTATCTTTTGGGATGGCATAAGCAGCTTGTCACTGAGGTGGCTAGAATTACACAAGAGAGAAGGTAGGAAGGTGACACTTTGAGAAGACGGAGCTACACAGTTCGTTGCCAACTTAAATCGCTACATTTTTGCACTCAAATGTGCTTCTAGATATCTTCGCGGTTACGAAAGAACATAATGAAACGTAAGAATAATTTGGAAGGGGACTGTACAGTGATTGAAGCCAGTAGCCCCAGTCCAGGTGCCGTCGACCCTAAAGCTGAACACGATTTCTGAGGAAGACAATCGGTTGTTTCCTCTTGTTTGGTGCGGCCAGGAAACCTTCCCACTGACTGGTGTCGGGAGAAGGTGTAACATATGTCAAGATGGTTGGTGCGATATATCTTCACCGTCTCTTTCTTCAGTCACTTGCTTATACAGCTACCTAAATCCCCTATATAAATACTTGAATGAAATTGTAATTTACAAGTGTAAGAAGAGCGTTATTTATGCTAATATTATAAAGAGAGAACGTTTGTGTGTGTCCATATGTATCTCCGAAACCACGTAACTGATTTTGATAATACTATCCCATTGAAAACCACTGTTCTTTCCGAGGGATATACACTATAATACAACTTCTGATTTCAGTTTCCAAGTAGCTAAAAAGGGTATACAAGGCATGCTATAATACAACATGTTGGGATCATACAAGAACTACTTGCGAAGAAGGCTTTTACTTTTCGTTGAATACCATGGTGGAGAAAACAGTTGTTACTCTACAGAAGTTGTGCATAAAACGAAGAAAAGCCAAGGATAATTCATTTCAAGCAATATACATCGATTATCAGATTTAGCATATATACATAACAGAAAACAGAGTAAAACTATAGACAATCGGATCTGCTTATAATAGCTGACTTGTATACACTAAAAATTTATGCTCTCAAAATCTTTAAAATATGCTCTATAATTTCGAAGATATGCACTAATCATGCACTAAAATTGTTTTTTGAAGCTTATACTTTTTATTACTTAAATATACATTCCGCTCGTTGCAATTTAATTTGGAGTACAAAGTCATCATTTTCTCAAATTTCCAGGTGTGAGTTTATAATAGTAATCGATTAGCAAAAATTCGTATACTGAGAAGGACCTTTTCGCGTCTAGAAATGTTATTGCGTAAAATTTGAAAGCATTTGCTAATTATGGAGAAATTTCTTCAGGAAGCACTAAGTTTTTACCTTGAAGGTATTTATCAAATATATATGATGAAGACTTATATTAAAATGACATAAAGCTTTAATGTTAAGATTTTCCTCTAAAAGACTGTACAATTTACCACTGAATTTTACTGCACCCTTTAAAGGTGCGCTCACAAATTTACTTTGAACCTCTTAAAAATGATAAAGATGCATGTAAATATAAACCAGATTTTTCGAGTGTATTTTGTGGCTTCAAATATAGCTTTGATTACAGCCAAGTCCATTTCCAAATACTGTCTTCATAGTAAAATCATTATGATTTTGTCATTAATGCGTTTAAATACTAATGTTTAAAATCACGTGTATTTTATGCTCAATGCATGGAAAAATTATGAAATGTGCAAACATGTGCACCGTAAAACTTTACTTAACCCTTTCCAGCTCAATTTATTTTCAGTTTTTGAAACATGAATATGTATATAGATACGTACTTGTACCTCAGGGCTCCTTAATCTCGGATTTGTAGCTCGAATAGGACTTTAAATCCTTACTGCTGTGTTATCAAGTCTGTGATAACGGATGGGATGGGATGGACCCACGTAAAATAAATGTGATTGACATATGCGAATGTTATCACTACAGCTGCTTCAAATTTGTATTAAAAAAGAAAGACAATTTTAGCTTTGTTTTTTTTTTAAGCTACGCTAATATCAGATTTAAAGATGGATATATATCTCAAAGAATTATTGAAAGTTAACGCTTGCAAATCAAGTTTTAATTCAACTTCCAACAACAAATATAGACGGATTCCATATGGCAGCATTAGGCTGGAAAGAATTAAAAGCACAGAATAAAATGCATCACATTGCAAATCTTAACTCCATAGCGCAAATAAAACCAAACCAAATGTGCACTTGCCTACAAATCGGACGTGTGCTTATAATGGTACGATATATACGGGATACTTACACAAAATGGTTTAATAACCTTTGTGTAAGAGTGTCTTGGTATACTTCCTCTGTATGTGTAATCGAGGTAATTACCAGCGTATAATGAATAATTATATAAAGAGAGAAAATTGTGTCAATGTAATACTGGAAATTAATTAACCGATATTTTATAACGAACAGTTGAGAAGATCATCTATTTTTATCGATAGCTGTACGCAAGCTGTCGTTTCTAAAACGTTTAACTTAGAAACCTTTATATTCACCAGCTTTGGCTCTACTTCACTCTATATTGATGAGACGAGTCTGTATTATATGAAAACTGTGCAGCCTTTGCTATTACTACAGGACCTAAGATAAGGTAGAAAGTTTTAATTTTCTAAATAATTACTCGGCCTATCCAAATGCAACATAGGAGTATATATTTCACATACATTTCCCTGAATAGCAGTTTCTTCTATTAGTAATAACATGGAGGCTTTAATTATAGTTATAGGGGCTGAAGGGTTTATTGCACTATAAGCATCTCGTAGATAATTGTACAATAATTTCATAAAGAATACAGGTAGGTAAATAACATCGAGATTTAAAACGCCTCCTGTGAAATGTCGGGAAGCCAGCCATGTAGTTGGACCTTGCTCAGAGTTGGACAATAGCAACTGTATCTAATTTCAGTTCCAAATCGCCTGAATTCACCTGTTTGGTTATTCTGTACTCACTGGAATCTAGCCCCTCCTTAGCGTGATTCTATGGGGCTTAAACTAGGGCAACATAGTCTCACTTCTGCATCATTCCCACGGGCGGTTTGATAATTTTATTCGTAAAATAGTGAAAATAAATACAAATCGGGCCGAAGACTCTCCAGATAAATACTATAGGTCTCTCTGTGTCTATCACTACGAAAATCTTGCTCTTAGCTTTATACTCTGCATATTTTTGAGACAAATGCGTCTTCCCAACGATAATCTAGGATAAAAAGCAAGGTTAAAAGAACATCTGTAATGTTTATTAAACTCATAGATTATTTGTTCTCTGTGTTAGAGCTGCTAATAAGTCGCCTTAAGATATAATTAGGTTGAGGCAGTATTTTTAACACTTAAATAATTTCAGTCTAAGTATATAGTATGTAAATTCAATAACAGCCCGCTTTAAAGCAATATGTGTATTTAACAATATATGTCATTGTATATGTTTATATTATTGTATACATGTTCAATAATGTTATGTGAATGTATTACATAATTTAATAATGTAGAAGCTGTGAGAATAATAGCTTAAAAGTTGGTAATAGTGAGGTAACCTTGAGGCAATAATGAGTAAAAAAGTTTAATAATGCTACTAGTCATTATTGCAGCAACAATAATGTAAATTTTGTGACAGTTTATAAAATAGCCAATCAACAACCAGAAAAACTTTAGTTAAATGAAGGATTAGCCCATCAGAAACTAAAATGGAGCAAAATTTACAAATTTAGAAGTTAGTTGCTTCTAGACAGCGCTCATAACTGGACGCGTTGCTTGTAGACAGTGTTTCTAACCGGACGCGAGATGTGTCCTCGAGAAGTTTAATTGTATCCAGTGTGAGACAAAAATAGTTTACGTGTTCAAAAAGTGCAAGTATTTAATAAAAGAATCTTACAGCTCTCTATATAAGTGAAGTGTTATTTAAATCGTGTCAAGAATTAATAAAAAAGAGTGAATTAAAAAATTATAATCTGTGTAAGCCTACATTCTTCAGCCGCACTACGCCTTGCAAAGAAATCCATCTCTCTAACAATATTACTGACGCAGCCGAGGCAAACATAAATATATGTAATATTTAAAGAAACAGTCAAAATTACAAAGTTAATATTTTTAAACTTGGGTCGAAGGCTTCCGGAAACTTTAATAATATAATTAAATCATTCGTAGTAAGATAGAAAAATAATTGCAGAAAATAATTTCCATATATTAAATCAATATATAATGTAATAAGCCCAGTTATAAGCATTGTGTGGATAAAAAGTCATTAGCGAATCATTTTATGGAAAATCATTGGCAACAACCGAATAGAGACTACATTAGGCAAAGGTTCCTAGAATGCAGTTAAGGTTGAGTTCAATACGTTCTCAGTCACGTAGACAGGAATTCTATAAATTAGAATGGGAAATAAAGTTCTGAGATTTGAGCATGTCGCAGCATAGAAACAGTTTCAGATACACTTGGGTCGAGTTTTAGGTTTGGGCCGCGTAAGTAAGAACGTTGGTAGAGGTAGAACTAGATAGGCAAAGCTTAAGTTAAGAAAAGAGCGTGCATTCTAAATCTGACTTAATCCTATGATTTACTTGTGAGACCATTCCTGTTATCATCAGTTTCATTTTCAGTTGGTGGCGCCCATGATGCGCTTGAGTTAGAAAGATTTAGCGGGTATTTGAATGATCTTTCCGTGCAAAATTTCTGCGACTATAGCAACTGACGCTTCGCTTTATTACTGTTATAGAAATAATTTAATTCCTTAATTCAATATGCGGTGGTATTTCTTCATGTGGATTGTGGGGCCCCACGTTAGCACGACAATTTGCAGTGGTATGTCGATTCGGTGGTACAGGATTTGTAGGGATGGTCCCGGGTTCGGTACTAGCTCGGGGTTCTTTGCATGGATCTTGGATCTCGGGTTAGTGGTGAATACGACTGTTTGTTTTCCTGCTCGTTTATTTACCATCACCATTTTAACATTTGATTCCTGCTATTTATTCAACACACACGCGCGCTTTCTTATTTGTTACACTTCATATCATTGCGCCTATCCGCTGTCTTCTAAACTTTCCTGCCAACCATCTCTAAGGAACTACCACGACCACATTTCCTACACGTTTCCCTAACAAACATCTCCAAGGAGCTACAACGACCAAGTATTTATTCTAAACTTTTCTGACGACCATATCCAGGAACTACCTCTGCCAAGTGTGTATTCCAAAATTTCCTGTTTCTCTATTTCAAACTTTCTATATCTCCCCATTCCACTATCGCCTGATTTATAGCTTCTTTCATTGGAGGCCTAAGGCTATCTGTCGTTTGGCGAACATTGACCCTTTTCTACACCTCTGCGTTCCAGCAACCTAACGGGACGCTTAACAATAGAGGGAAAAACCACCCGTTTCGGTCCGCTGATGGCACTATCTAACCCTGCTCATTTAGTAACATTCGCTTCCCAGTCTTTTTCAATACTATTCCTAGTGTTATTGATATTTATTTTCCCTATGATTTGAATTTTATTTTACTACTCAAAACATACTGCTTCAAACAGTAGGCGGCTCTCTTCAAACAGAATATTTTGGTTAACATTAAAATTTTTCAGATAACTCATCATGCCCTGAGACAAAGAACTCGTAGCTATACCACTAAAGCAGCTGGCGGACTAGATAACGCAGAACGAGCTAGCAGATGACACGGAGAACTACGTAGGTAACATAAATTGATGCAACAACGAGATAACAGCATCAGAATTCTGAAGTGATTCGGGACGGATTCACCTGTTATTTCAGTGAATGTTTGCAGTAAGGAATTTTTGGTTCATTATTACAAATATGACGGGTGTTTTACGAAATTACACTTATAATAATAAATGCAATTTGTCATAATTCTGGATTTAGATATCCACTCGCCCAACGCTGGGTAAGGCAGCTGGTGATTAATAAAGTATGTTTTAAAACGTTGCATTATGCTCATTAATAAACCCTTATGCACGCTTAGAATGAGTTAGGATGAACGGTCGATAGCCCGACGTGTAAATAAGTAAGTCTCATTGTAGTAATAATATAATTACTATAAGCACAATTAAATTATGTTTGTGTAATTCAAAAACAATCCTATGCCTTTTCAGGATACCAATAGGGGCAGGAATTTTATCCAATAATCCTTTAATACCTATACATTTATGCATTAAAAACTTCCATAATATACACATAAATATACCCACATAAAACGTATTAAGACATCACCGGTGTGACGTGAGCTGTTAATTGCGTTGCGTGTGAGATGCTATCAGTGTTTCAAGACTAAGTGACACATATTATTTGGAAATATCTTATTTGTAAATCAAATTTGAAGATATAATGAATAAAATAAAAATATATTTATAAAATATACATGTAAACCAAGCAAATATGCAGCATAATTTCCAAATTGCTTTAATATTATGCTTAATAACAAAACAGGAAAAATATGCATTGTATACAACATAAAATATTGTTTAAATTGTTCGCATACCAAGAGAGCATACTTTCTACCAACAGAAAAGAAATATACATTGGTATTAAAATCCTGTCCCTACTTATAACAGTGGGTTTGTTACTCACTTTTTACAACACCTAAATACAGACCGTAGAGGACATATTTCATTTCACTGAAATATTCAATTTCACTTATCCGAAAATACAAGCCTTGAGCTCCCCCAAGTAAAAAATCTGATGTGTTACAAACACGTGACATTTTCCACCCTCTACCGCGTAGGTAATAGTGGGTATACAAACTATTCTATGAAAGTTTATTTTCCAATCCTCATCATTTTAATCCAGATAAACCTTTCAAATAACTGCATTACACATTTCGTTATAGATACAAAGAGAATAGCGACAGTCAAGTGTTTTAGAACTGGACGCTATGTGTTGACCTTAAAATGCCATGCTGTTTCCATGTAATCGCGGGAAACAGCTGAATGTTGAAAGAATCTTAGAATAATGGTTAAGTATTGATCAATATGTATCATTAATAATGCATATCTCGAAAATTGCTGGTGCCATAAAAATGTTATTTGAAATAAATTGTGTTTTAAAGAGATCTATATTTTTTGTGTGATACGTTTTCCTCTATTGCTTAACGTTTACCAATTGCACCAGATCATGCAAAATTCCTTCGGAATGAAGAGGACTTTACAGGCTACCCCCAGAAAATCAAAATGTACATCTTATTTGGCATGGAAATATTTTTAATACACATATGGCATTTTAATCCAAATCGTTAGAGAAAGTTTTCGTAAAAATAAAAAATTTCAAAAAATCTTCCAAGTAAAAGGTAGTTAAGTGTGGCGAAATTTTGTTGAAAATCTTCGTATCGCCTTTTTTAAAGTTACTCCACCTAAATACCAAGTTTC
Source organism: Deroplatys truncata (assembly GCA_030765065.1). Lineage (NCBI taxonomy): Eukaryota > Metazoa > Arthropoda > Insecta > Mantodea > Mantidae > Deroplatys > Deroplatys truncata. The sequence continues at coordinate 84,279,992 of CM060982.1, read as the reverse complement.
GTATTTATTCCACTTTTCATGTTTGAGTTATGCTCACAAACACACACACACACACAGACCTTTTTCTAAATCTTTTTTTTTTTTACTCAAGGATCTTCAAAACAAGTATTTCCAGTGAAATCTCGGTATCGAATTTTTTAGTGGAATGCAATATCTCCTCTATCCACTTTGTACGTGGTAGAGAAAGTGAAAGGAGCCTTTTATCTTGTTGGGTCTGTTAACAGGATGGTGATGATAATTAATGAAGATATTTCAGTTGTATACCAAATATACCAAACTTGGTATTTAAGTTCAGCAACTCCCAAATATGCGATTCGAAGATTGTCAAGAAATGCAATCCATCTAAAACTACCCCATACAGGGAGACATTTCCCATCATATTTTCTCAATATGGCTAAGATATTTTGATTAAAATACATCTATAACAAAATATATGTCTTGAATATGAGTAGCCTGCGAAATCTCTTCGTTATGAATGAAGTTTGTATACTTCTGTATAATCGATAAATCATTAGATATAGACAAATCCACTTTTTGTAGCATTAACCGTTTTCGAGATATTATTTGTTATTGTTTTTCATTTTTAAATTGCTTACTTTTTAGGTATTAAGTCACCATTGTTTTGTTTCTAGTAATGTCATTCAAAGAGTGTGGAAGTTCGAATCCAGCATATAGCGACACGCATTTTAAAGATTTGACTATCGCTTCAACCTGCAGATGAATAATAATCTTTTTCAAGAATAGTTTGTGGAAGAATGGGTACAAAATGTGATGTGAAGTAAAACAGCAGAGTGTTTTTTGTTGAAGAGAATTTAATTCCATTCTCCGTTCACGGAATCTGGTGCCGAGTTTATTTACGAAAGTGAGAAACACTGCTCGCTTTTAGGACGACGAAGTGATGATGGAACGAAGCAAAGAAACAAAAATGTGTCAGGGGCAATAAATTGAAGTGGCAGACCCTGAGCGACATCTTGACACGTCCGACCACTCAGGAGTCATGTTCTAGAGGGTCAACATTTAATACTAATCCGATCAGCTCCCGGATAACACGGTCAGGGCATAAGCTGTGGAATTTCTTGCCGTCTACTGTTTCATTTCTAGATGCATCACTTGATTGACGTCTTAAAGCGGAGTGAATTTCAGACAGAAGCCCTCTCCCGATGATGTCACTCAGCTCCCTAAAAGGGTCCTTTCCAGAGGGGAGGGGATTATCTTGTACGCAACTTTCTTGTTTGTCCATCGCGGCCCTCCTAATGGCCGTCCATAACTCTACTAGTTATTTGCTCTGTTGTTTAATAGCTTAAAAATACGGGGGCTGATCAATAACGACAGACTGATTTTTTTCTGTAGTTTCCTTGATAGTTTTATGTCTCTACCACAAATACTTGAAAAGAGCAGAGTTTCATGTATAATGTCCATAAGCGACAGCACTCTCGTAACGGTAGGTTGGTAGTAATGCTGTATATTGTTGAACCTACTTGAATTTCGCATATCACAAAATGGAGGTGACACGAGAGGAGCAATACAGCGCAATAAAATTTTATTTTCGTTTAAATCATACAGCCTTGAAACTTTCGAAAAGCTGAAGCAAGCATACGGTGAAGATGCACTACCTCGTGCAACGGTGTTTAGGTGGTTCAAGGACTTCAAAGAAGGGCGAGTCCTCTGTGCTAAGCAAGGTGGCCCTGGTGTTTCGGAATGGAATGATTTACCAGCATGCAGTTCTCCCCCTCACACTACTGTTACAGCAGCTACTACACGTCAGTATTGGCTACACTGAGGAAGCACATTACAAAGAAACGCCCAGAACATCATCGGAATGGGTGGCGACTTCATCGCGACAACGCGCGGCCTCCCGTCGCAAATCAGTTCCAGGAATTTTTGGCTAAATTCAACATTACCTGTGTGCCGCATCCACCTTAAAGCCCCAGTCTTACCCCCTGTGATTTCTTTTTATTCCCATTACTAAAGGCAAAGCTCCGGTGCTAAAGAAAAGCGAGGCGATTCTCAAAGACCTGACAAAGAATGGCCTGCACCATGTGTTCGAGGACTGGCAGAGACGCTATAAAAAGTGCATTCAGTTAGGAGGGGACTACTTTGAAAAAGATCATGTCAACATTGAAATGGAGTAATAAATATCTGTGAAAAAAAATCAGTCTCAGTCTTTATTGAACAGCCCTCGTACATTTCGTTAAAATTCATCAACTCTGGATACGACTTCCTCTACCCCCAAGCAATTCACAAGTCTATATTTTATATATGGTTCTTTTATGTGAAGTCCATTGATTAGGATATGCAGAAATACTTTCAAAAATTAAGCAGTGCGGTTCAAAGTGCACAAACAACGTTCAAGTGTTTATGTAAAAAAACTGCTTTTGGCTATTAATAAGTTCATGCCTAGGCTGACCCCGTAGCGAGTCGGTAGAGCACCTGCCTGTTGTGCGAGGTGTCTCAGGTTCGATTCCCGGTTGGGGGTGGGAACTTTTCTCTAGCCAAGATTATTCTCTATGCTAACCAGGCTCTGAAAGCATGAATGAAAGTGTGCGATCTAATGATTAAAACTCAAAAAGTGCAAGAAACCCAACGACAAGAGAATAAGAGTTAACACCATTGCCAATAGGCAATTTGTTCCAAAGGAAAGTCCGCCGATAAGACCAATGTAGTTAAAGGCAGCGTATAAACGTAACTGAAGTTCAGGAGGGAAAAGAAATACCTTCAACTTAGGAAACCAGCATACAGCAACGAATAATTTAGAAACCCTTATGATAGAATATAAATTAAAATTAAATTGAGTTTTATTTATGGATGCTCTTTAACTGCTATGGTCCTTAGCGTCCCATTCTGTATTGGGAGTGAAAGACCGGTAATTTTGCTCAGAGACCTCTTTATCAGACTTAAGGTTCTTTCGAAGGAAGCCATGCTAAGGATTTTTACGCCCGAAAAAATCATCGTCCTCCGCGGGGTTTGAACCCGCGACCTGGGGAACTAGGGGCTATCATGGTAACCACTACACCACAGAGGACGACGATGATAGAATAGAAGTTTGGTATATGAAATTCAAAGTTCGCCAGCTTTTACGAATTTAAGGGAATGTCTCCACTAAAATTTTGACAAAATGTTCTACAAAACTTACAATTTTTTATTTTTCATTAAGATAAATCTCTAAATCGTGTAGATCATAACCTCTTCTACAAACCATTCTTAAATTTCGTTGTAAGTACAGAAACGACAGGAAGAAATCAACTCGGCTTCCTTTGACAAACCGCATTTGTTACCGTTTCTATGGTGCTTCATGACGTAATGGCTTCATTTTATTGGGTGGTGGTGTCACCTTGTAGTGCTATTACGTCTTGTGCTGTGTATCGCACCAATAAGCATATCTATGTTTGTTCTGTCAACTCTTTGGCAAATTACGAATACGTATAGGTGAGGAATGGCAAGCGATTTGTCGATCTTTCGCGAGGTTAATTGTGAATATACAACAAATGTCTGATTGGAAATTCTCTTGAATATGAGCCAGTTCTCGAGATTTTAGTATTCTAGTCCTGAAACATCAGTTGTAAGTCTTCATATAAATCCTGTTCTTAAACACAAATGCTATAGCCCCCTTCCTCCTTCAACGCACTAAGGGTGAAGGAGGCGCCAGCGGATGTCTTAAGTTACGCCCTATTAACACCCTTACAGACGATCAGAAATCGGATGTGGATTACTTCTTGTGCATGTGTATAAGAGGGATACAGGAGACTGAAGCGACAGGCAAGTCTTTAAAAAAGCGGGTCGCTATATATGCTAGCTTTGAATTCTCTTTAAGCACATACATATCTCTTAATAGCTGGTTGCTACGTGCAGCACCATTCTCTTTGCCACAGATTAATACTCTTTGCATTTCCAAGACAAAAAAATGAATAACGAATTCCCATTTGAGAAAATAAGTATTGAAAAATTTAAGGGAATAACAAGCAATATCTTGAAAATGGTTCACTCAACAACAAAAATGTATATGACATAAATTGTGTATTTTAACGCGATCTACATTTGTTGTGTAGTAAAATTTTGTCTATCTCTTATGGTTTACCAGCTATGCAAAAGTCGTTCACAATGAAGAATACTTTTGGAGACATTCCCAGAAAATTCAAGTTATACATTTTATTTGTCATGAAAATATCTTAAACATATGATATTTTAATCAAAATCGTTAGCCATTTTTGAGAAAATTAAAATTTTCGAAAAATGTTCCATGTAAAGGGTAATCTAGGATGGGGGGGATTTTCTTGAAAATCTTCGTGTCGCATCTCTGGAAGATACTGAACCTAAATACCAAGCTTGGTGTTTATCCGACTGTTCGTTTCTGAGTTATGCTGTTCACAGACACACACACACACACACCCCGACATGTTTCCAAAAATGCTTTTTTTTTATTCAGGGGCCTCAAAACATACATTTCCGGTGAAATCTCGATATTGAATTTATGGGTGGAATAAAATACTTCCCCTCTTACTATACGTACTAGAGAAAGTAATAAGTTAAACAAGCAAAGTCTATCTACACAGAATTTCTGGCAAACTTTGTTATAGCTATACAAAATTGCGATAGAATAGAATAAATATTTAAGGAGTTATAATGCCTTTCGATTGTTTCTCTACATCATCAGGTTGCTTTTTGTGAGTATATTTCACACTTGATGTCTTTACGCCTTTGAAGACTAGACATTGCTGCTTCAAAGCCTTCAGAAACGTTCGCAGTGTTTATGAATGGTACCAACTTCAATTGCTTGGGATACTCGTCAACTGCTTTCATCTCTGAGTTTTTCCAGCGCTTGGCACAAGTGCAACATCGTGTTTACCCTTCTGAAAATCCGCTCAAAGACCTAAATAGCAAAAGGGGGAGAGAAATGCACCTACGATATGTGGTTTAGGGTTAAGAAGAGGAGAAGGATTTCGGTACCACGGTCAATGCGCTTACTTAACCTCGGGGAGGAAGGGAGATGGCAAGAGAGTATGAAAGCAGCCAGGTCTGATAGCGGCAGACGCATTGCAACGGGGTCTCTATCGTTTCCAGAATGAGCATCCTCGGTCCTCCTTCATTGCATCCCCTATCCAGAATAACGGATGGATAGAACCGGGTAGGTTCCCTCCCAGGGGAATACTACTTCTCTCCCTAAAGCACATTCCACATACCACCGACTATCGTGTCAGATCCTGCAACCCTGAAAGATTAAAGGAAATGAAGTTAGGGAGGCACAGGAAAATCTGAGGTGGTATATAATCCATCCCAGAAATCGTTCTGCATGTAACCACAAAAAAGCCAAGGTTAGAGTCGCAGTTCCAACGGGAATCAGTCGCCACCGCCTGGCCATCCCATTCCATTTAGTTACATTCAACTGAGCGAGACGGCTCTGTGGTAGCGTGTGAGGCTTGCATTCTAGAGATCCTGAGTTCGATTTCTGTCAACCAGCCTCTCTGGCCTTGAGTCTTGGTGGTTTTTCCTGGTCGATAGGCGAATGCTTGTGGTGGTTTCTCATCTGCTATGGTTTTCTTTCCATCATTTCCCTTTTCGTGTTTCAGGTGTGCTTCTAGGTTTCGTGGGCGGGCATGCTTGCTCAAAGGAAAGAGCATTCCCCGTGGACGGCAGAGGGTTGCTTGGTTGAACGGGTCGTTCATCGCCCTCTCTGGGCATTCCAGTAGTGGGACGGGTCTTCGAGCTAGGAACTGTTGCAGACTTCCGCGCGTCTCTGTGACTCATCTTCCTGCGGCCTTTTGCCCTCTGTGGTTCCTTCACTACATCCCTTCCTCCTGGGGAGATAGATCACGCGTATTTATGTCGCAGTGCACATACTGTTCCCCCCGTTGTATACCGCATAGTTACATTCCACACAGCCGTAATATAAATACCGAAAAACCTTTGTATTTATTATTTTATTCAATAATAAATCAGTCTCAATAGCTACTATGAAGTGTGGATACACAATGAGTAACATACGAGAACATATCGACGACATGAAGCACTCATTGTCGCAGAATAATTTATTATCCCTGCGCTTGGTAATGTAACTCCAAAACAGCACGTGTATAGCACTAGGTGCATACGATAACATCTTCACCTTCGTGGCGCCACGTTCAGAACAAGTGCTGGCATTTAAGTCTAAAATGATTGTGTTGTTTTGTGACAAGAAACCGGATTCCTGCTATGCATAGCATAACATAGAATATTCTGGAGAGCTCAAATGTTTGCAAATAAGATAGTATTTTTACTTTCTCTACTACTTATAGTAAGTAGGGGAAGTATTGCATTCAACCCAAAAATTCGATACCGAGATCTCACCGGAAATATATGTTTTGAGACCTCCTGAATCCGAAAAAAAAATCTGATGTGTTACACTCACATGACTTTCCCTACTCTTGTACAATCTATTTTTACAAACGGCTATTCTCCATATGCTTCATGTTAATCGAGATATCGAAATGTCAATCTTATTGGTAATTTTCTTGTGGATGCAAGGGAAATATGGTAGCTTTTAAGCGATAGTCAAATCTTTTAACGCTGGTTGCTATGTGGCGCATTCCATTCTATTTGCATGTCCAGGACATAAAAAAATGAATAACGAATTTGAGAAAAAGTATAAGTATAGGAAAAAAGATAAGGAAATAACAAGCAATATCTCGAAAACGGTTAACTCAACAAAAGAAATGTATATGGCATAAGTTTTGTATTTTAACGTGATCTACATTTTTTGTGTAGTAACATTTTGTCTATCTCTTATGGTTTACCAGTTATGTAAAAGTCGTTCACAATGAAGAATACTTTTGGAGACATTCCCAGAAAATTCGAGATATACATTTCATTTCTCATGACATTATCTTAAACATATGGTATTTTCATCAAAATCGTTAGACCCATTTTTGAAAAAATTAAAATTTTCGAAAAATGTTCCATGTAAAGGGTAGTCTGGGTTGGGGGGATTTTCTTGAAAACCTTCGTGTCGCATCTCTGGAAGATACTGAACCTAAATACCAAGTTTGGTGTTTATCCGACTGTTCGTTTTTGAGTTATGCTGTTCACAGACACACACACACACACACACACACACGGACATGTTTCCAAAAATGCTTTTTTACTTTCTCTACTACGTATAGTAAGTAGGGGAAGTATTGCATTCCACCCAAAAATTCAATACCGAGATTTCACCGGAAATACATGTTTTGAGACCTCCTGAATCCAAAAAAAGCATTTTGGAAACATGTCCGTGTGTGTGTCTGTGTGTGTGTGTGTGTGTGTGTGTGTGTGTGTGTGTCTGTGTGTGTGTCTGTGTGTGTGTGTGTGTTTGTCTGTGAACAGCATAACTCAAAAACGAACAGTCGGATAAGCACCAAACTTAGTATTTAGGTTCAGTATCTTCCAGAGATGCGACACGAAGGTTTTCAAGAAAATCCCCCCACCCCAGACTACCCTTTACATGGAAGATTTTTCGAAAATTTTAATTATCTCAAAAACGGCTCTAACGATTTTGATTAAAATATCATATGTTTAAGATATTGTCATGACAAATAAAATGTATATCTCGAATTTTCTGGGAATGTCTCCAAAAGTCTTCTTCGTTATGAACGACTTTTGCATAACTGGTAAACCATAAGAGATAGACAAAATTTTACTACACAAAAAATGTAGATCGCGTTAAAATACACAACTTATGTCATATACATTTTTTTAGTTGAGTGAACCATTTGCGAGATATTGCTTGTTATTTCCTTAAATTTTCCAATACTTATACTTTTTCTCAAATGCGTTATTCATTTTTACTTTCTCTACTACGTATAGTAAGTAGGGGAAGTATTGCATTCCACCCAAAAATTCGATACCGAGATTTCACCGGAAATACATGTTTTGAGAATCACTGAATCCAAAAAAAGCATTTTTGGAAACATGTCCGTGTGTGTGTCTGTGTGTGTGTCTGTGTGTGTGTGTGTCTGTGTGTGTGTCTGTGTGTGTGTCTGTGTGTCTGTGAACAGCATAACTCAAAAACGAACAGTCGGATAAACACCAAACTTGGTATTTAGGTTCAGTATCTTCCAGAGATGCGACACGAAGGTTTTCAAGAAAATCCCCCCACCCCAGACTACCCTTTACATGGAACATTTTTCGAAAATTTTAATTTTCTCAAAAACGGCTCTAACGATTTTGATTAAAATATCATATGTTTAAGATATTGTCATGACAAATAAAATGTATATCTCGAATTTTCTGGGAATGTCTCCAAAAATATTCTTCATTGTGAACGACTTTTGCATAACTGGTAAACCATAAGAGATAGACAAAATTTTACTACACAAAAAATGTAGATCGCGTTAAAATACACAACTTATGTCATATACGTTTCTTTTGTTGAGTGAACCGTTTTCGAGATATTGCTTGTTATTTCCTTAAATTTTCCAATACTTATACTTTTTCTCAAATTCGTTATTCATTTTTTTATGTCCTGAACATGCAAAGAGAATGGAATTCGCCACATAGCAACCAGCGTTAAAATATTTGACTATCGCTTAAAAGCTACCATATTCCCCTTGCATCTACAAGAAAATTACCAATAAGATTGACATCTCGATATCTCGATTAACATGAAGCATATGGAGAATAGGCGTTTGTAAAATTAGATTGTACAAGAGTAGAGAAAGTTATGTGAGTGTAACACATCAGATTTTTTTTTGTCCTGGACATGCAAAGAGAATGGAATGCGCCACATAGCAACCAGCGTTAAAATATTTGACTATCGCTTAAAACCTACCATATTCCCCTTGCATCTACAAGAAAATTACAAATAAGATTGACATCTCGATATCTCGATTAACAGGAAGCATATGGAGAATAGGCGTTTGTAAAATTAGATTGTACAAGAGTAGAGAAAGTCATGTGAGTGTAACACATCAGATTTTTTTGGATTCAGGGGTCTCAGGGGGGTGAAATCTCGGTATCGAATTTTTGGGTGGAATGCAATACTTCCCCTACTTACTATACGTAGTAGAGAAAGTAAAAAGCATTTTTGGAAACATGTCCGTGTTTGTGTGTGTGTGTGAACAGCATTACTCAGAAACGAACAGTCGGATAAACACCAAACTTGGTATTTAGGTTCAGTATCTTCCAGAGATGCGACATGAAGGTTTTCAAGAAAATACCCCCATCCCAGACTACCCTTTACATGGAACATTTTTCGAAAATTTGAATTTTCTCAAAAATTGCTCTAACGATTTTGATTAAAATATCATATCTTTAAGATATTTTCATGACAAATGAAGTGTATATCTCGAATTTTCTGGGAATGTCTCCAAAAGTATTCTTCATTGTGAACGACTTTTGCATAAGTTGTAAACCATAAGAGATAGACAAAATTTTACTACACAATACATGTAGATCGCGTTAAAATACACAATTTATGTCATATACATTTTTTTGTTGAGTCAAACACTTTCGAGATATTGCTTGTCATTCCATTAAATTTTTCAATACTTATTTCCTCAAATGGGAATTTGTTATTCATTTTTTGTCTTTGACATGCAAAGAGTATTAGTTAGTGGGAAAGGGAATGGTGCTGCACCTAGCAACCAGCTATTAAGAGATATGTATGTGCTTAAAGGCTACTGTTTTTCTATATTGCCCTTGTAAATATATTTTCCCCTTACATCTACAAGAAAATTAGCAATAAGATAGTGTCTGCAAATGTTTATCTCGATTAACATGAAGTAGATGGAGAATAAGCGTTTGAAAAATAGTTTGTACAAGAGTAGAGAAAGTGATGTGAGTGTAACACATCAGATTTTTTTTCTTGATAACGCTACAGATTATGTATTCCCTATTGTTAGTACTGTCTCTAATAATAATAATAATAATAATTAATAATAATAAAAATGATACTTTGTTTTCGTTTCTGTGTAACAATACTTTGGGCTGAAAATTTCTTTTAAAGGATTTTCTACGAGGGCGAAACTAAAACTTTTTAGAATATACCACGTTTCTAAAAACAAATAAAATTTTGACAACTTTCGAAAGTTTTGCGAGTTGATTGCCAATGTGGTGTGTTTGATTTGCTATAATAGTTTGTTGATTATTATAATTTAAACATTTTTGAGTTCACCCAAAAATGAATTTGACTAGAGAGCATTTCCGGGCTATGATTTCTTTTAACGCTTTTAAATTGTCATTAATGCCTAAACAATTTGAAGACCGGCTCAGAAATGAAAATGGTGAAGAAGCCCTATCTTCAGCGAATTCAAGAGATTTTTTTTTTTTTACTTTCTCTACTACGTATAGTAAGTAGGGGAAGTATTGCATTCCACCCAAAAATTCGATACCGAGATTTCACCGGAAATACATGTTTTGAGACCTCCTGAATCCAAAAAAAGCATTTTTGGAAACATGTCCGTGTGTGTGTCTGTGTGTGTTTGTGTGTGTGTCTGTGAACAGCATAACTCAAAAACGAACAGTCGGATAAACACCAAACTTGGTATTTAGGTTCAGTATCTTCCATATATGCGACACGAAGGTTTTCAAGAAAATCCCCCCACCCCAGACTACCCTTTACATGGAACATTTTTCGAAAATTTAAATTTTCTCAAAAATGGCTCTAACGATTTTGATTAAAATATCATATGTTTAAGATAATGTCATGAGAAATGAAATGTATATCTCGAATTTTCTGGGAATGTCCCCAAAAGTATTCTTCATTGTGAACGAGTTTTGCATAACTGGTAAACCATAAGAGATAGACAAAATTTTACTACACATAAAATGTAGATCTCGTTAAAATACACAACTTATGTCATATACATTTCTTTTGTTGAGTGAACCGTTTTCGAGATATTGCTTGTTATTCCCTTAAATTTTCCAATACTTATACTTTTTCTCAAATTCGTTATTCATTTTTTTATGTCCTGGACTTGCAAAGAGAATGGAATGTGCCGCATAGCAACCAGCGTTAAAATATTTGACCATCGCTTAAAAGCTACCATATTCCCCTTGCATCTACAAGAAAATTAGCAATAAGCTTGACATCTCGATATCTCGATTAACATAAAGCATATGGAGAATAGGGGTTTGTAAAAATAGATTGTACAAGAGTAGAGAAAGTCATGTGAGTGTAACACATCAGATTTTTTTTTTTTTACTTTCTCTACTACGTATAGTAAGTAGGGGAAGTATTGCATTCCACCCAAAAATTCGATACCGAGATTTCACCGGAAATATATGTTTTGAGACCTCCTGAATCCAAAAAAAGCATTTTTGGAAACATGTCCGTGTGTGTGTCTGTGTGTGTGTGTGTGTGTGTGTGTGTCTGTGAACAGCATAACTCAAAAACGAACAGTCGGATAAACACCAAACTTGGTATTTAGGTTCAGTATCTTCCAGAGATGCGACACGAAGGTTTTCAAGAAAATCCCCCCACCCCAAACTACCCTTTACATGGAACATTTTTCGAAAATTTTAATTTTCTCAAAAATGGCTCTAACGATTTTGATGAAAATATCATATGTTTAAGATAATGTTATGAGAAATGAAATGTATATCTCGAATTTTCTGGGAATGTCTCCAAAAGTATTCTTCATTGTGAACGACTTTTGCATAACTGGTAAACCGTAAGAGATAGACAGAATTTTACTACACAAAAAATGTAGATCGCGTTAAAATACACAACTTATGTCATATACATTTCTTTTGTTGAGTGAACCATTTTCGAGATATTGCTTGTTATTTCCTTAAATATTTCAATACTTATAGTTTTTCTCGAATTCGTTATTCATTTTTTTTATGTCCTGGACATGCAAAGAGAATGGAATGCGCCACATAGCAACCAGCGTTAAAATATTTGACTATCGCTTAAAAGCTACCAATTCCCCTTGCATCTACATGTACATTACCAATAAGATTGACATCTCGATATCTCGATTAACATGAAGCATATGGAGAATAGGCGTTTGTAAAAATAGATTGTACAAGAGTAGAGAAAGTCATGTGAGTGTAACACATCAGATTTTTTTTGTGGGCGACCAAGAACTGCTGATACTGTTGAACATATTGCCGCTGTTTGAGCAATGCTTGACAAAGATCGCCGGGACTCTTAAGAATTTATTTGGGCGACATTGGACATTGATAGGAGTCAAATCGAAAACATTTTACATCAACAGATAAGCGTAAGAAAAAAAAACTTTGTCGAAGTCTTCCACATACACTGACTCCCGATCAGACTACATGCTGCTTTACAGTAAACATCATTATTATCCTCTTATTGTAATGGATCCGTACATTTCCGTTTAGCAGCAGATGGGCTAAAAGTTGCCGCGAGCGACTCCTGGACACAAACGATGGGAATTTCACTATGTAAACCTGAGTTCTTGTACATGGTCTTTACTTGGAGATCAGCTTGTGCGCTCCACCCCAACGAAACACTGTAATTTTATGCCTCTTGGAGTATTTCTTTTTGTCATAATATGTATAATTAAAAACGTCCACAAATATGTCGTCTGTGTGCTCATAATAATACGTATGCTACCGACGCAGGAAGTAAAATTTGACGTTACATTGTCTTCCAGAGACCGTAGAAACGGACCGGGAATGCCCTATCTTACTAATGTTACAGTTAAAATCTTAATGTCACATTTTCTAATCTTTTGGACCCAGTTAATGTTCATGAACCGTAACAATGAATAGTGAGGCACTGTTTTTAACATTTAAATGATTTCAGTCTAATTATATAATATATCAATTCAATAACACCCCGGCTTAAGCCTATATTTGTATGTAACAATATATAAAAAGTGAGAATAATAAGTTAAAAGATGCTAACAATGAGGTAACCTTGAGGCAATAATGAGTAAGAATGTTTAATAATGCTACTAATCATTATTGGAGCAACAATAATGCAAATTTTAGTGACAGTTTATAAAAAATAGCTAATCAACAACCTGAAAAAGCTTTAGTTAAATGAAGGTATTCTATTGGATTAGCAATAGCCAATCAGAGACTTGAAATACAGAAATTTATAAGTTTAGGCTCTAGAAATCTTGTCAGTTGCCTGCAAACAGTGTTTCTAACCGGACGCGAGACACATTCTTGAGAGATTTAATACGTATTCGTGAGAGATAAAAAATAGTTTACGTGTTAAAACGTGCAAGTAATTCATAAAAGAATCTCACAGCCCTCTATATCAGTGAAGTGTTATTTAAATTGTGTCAAGGATTAATAAATGTAGTGAAGTAAAATTATAATCTGTGTAAGCCTACATTCTTGTCGCATCATAACCCTGCTAAGAAAAACGTGTCTCTAACAAAACATACTCACGCAGCCGAGGCAAATATAAACATTTAATACTTAAAGAAACAGTCAAATTACAAATTTAATATTTTAAAAATTGGGGCGAAGGCTATCGGAAACTGGTGACCATAAGTGTGGTTGCAGCTACAAGTTCGGCTCCCCAACAGTTGAACTACAATACAACTCCAACAAAATAACTACTTCAAATTGACGTCCATACGTGGGGCTAATAAAATACCACTTTCTTCAATAGACATGGGAATATTGCGCTGTGTTGGATTGCTGCCATGAAATATAGTTTTTACGGTTTTGTTATTTTGATACAAATTCATCATAAATTTCGGTGAGAAGTTCCTTCTAATACATTTATGGAGATATTATTGTGTTAAAAGCAATTTGTTGCAAGTTTCATTATTCTAAGGTCAATAACTTCTGAGGAATTAGAGAGAGAGAGAGAGAGAGAGAGAGAGAGAGAGAGAGAAAATCACATGAAGTAAACACATTATTTTAGCTCGCCAAAAGTTTTGCAGTACATCTGTGTATTTACTTGTAAGGAAACATTTGCAGTACATTTGTTTACAATGTCGGTAGAGAAAGAAAGGAGAAAAATGACTCTCTAATACAAAAAAATCTGATGTGTTACACTCACATGACTTTCTCTACTCTTTTACAAACTATTTTACAAACGCTTATTCTCCATCTACTTCATGTTAATCGAGATAATCTTATTGCTAATTTTTTTGTAGGTGCAAGGGGAATATGGTAGACTTTAAGCAACAGTCAAATCTTTTAAGAACTGGTTGCTATGTGGCTCATTCCATTCGCTTTGCATGTTCAGTACATAAAAAAATGAATAATGAATTCCCATTTGAGAAAAACTATAAGTATTGGAAAATTTATGGGAATAACGAGCAATATCTCGAAAATAGTTCACTCAATAAAAAAATGTATAGGACATAAATTGTGTATTTTAATGCTATATACATTTTTTTTAAATTGTGTATCTCTTATGGTTTACCAGTTATGCAATAGTCGTTCACAATGAAGAATAATTTTGGAGACATTCCCAGAAAATTCGATATATACATTTCATTTGTCATGAAAATATCTTAAACATATGATATTTTAGTCAAAATCGTTAGTGCCATTTTTGAGAAAATTAAGTTTCGAAAAACGTTTCATGTAAAGGGTAATCTGGGTTGGGGGATTTTCTTGAAAACCTTCGTGTCACATCTCTGGAAGATACTGAACCTAAATACCAAGTTTGGTGTTTATCCGTCAGTTCGTTTCTGAGTTATGCTGTTCACAGACACAGACACACACGGACATGTTTCCAAAAATGCTTTTTTTGGATTCAGGGGGTCTCAAAACATGTATTTCCGATGAAATCTCGGTATCGAATTTTTGGGTGGAATACAATACTTCCCCTACTAACTATACGTAGTAGAGAAAGTAAAAGTCAAACCTGACAATAAATTTTCCATAGGGAGGGCAACTTTTTTTCTCTTCAAATTCTTGGTCTCGTATCCTTTGCAGATATTTAAATGTCAAGTTTGTTATTCATCCCATATTTATATTTTGAGTTATAGGACATTTTTATATAAGAATACATGGACATTCTTCTAAAAATGGTGTATTGTCTGGATTCAAGGCACCTCTAAACGTACATTAGCGGAGAAATCTCAATCTTGGTGGAATGCAATACTTCCTCTACTTACTATATGTTAAGTGGTAGAGAAACTAAAAATGAACCAATAAACGATGTTATACTGCGTATGAACGAAGGATGAGTCAGAAGTAACGACTCAATGAATGTTGCTCCGACTGGTGTAAATGACTAGAGGCGGACTATCACAGTGTAATATGATTAGAGACGCGATCTTATAGACGGAAGAGCCAGTAAGAATAAGTTTACCTGTTTTGAGAAATTCACAGTATTTACGTCAATCATTTCTTCAAAAGTAGACTTAGATACTACGTCTAAAATTATTCCATTCATCGAATATGTATTTAGTGGTTCAAAGGTTGCTGAACTGTTTGACATAACTAGAGAATCCTATCCTGTTGGTGGACAGATTTTCATGAAGTTGTTTATTGTTTTTATAACTATTACGTACACATTGGCATTTATAATATAATATAATAATGATAATAATAATAGTAATAATAATAATAGTAATAATAATAATAATAATAATAATAATAATAAATCGTAATAAGCTATTGATATGACATATTTGTTATGGAAATGAACAATTATCATCAGGGATTAGTATCAAATTGAATATTATGAAGTTAATGGTACTCAATTGGAAATAATAATGTCCACTGGCGGTTACAATCCGCCCATCTTTTAGGAGTATGTAGATAAGAAACGTTTCTCAAATGGCTATAAATTATGCAAGAGCAAAAAGGTGACGCTTGGAAAGGGCATAGCTAGATACTTCATTGCCAACCTATTACATTAATAAGGATGACGATAATAGTCCACAGTAGTGGTAGTGGTAGTAGTAGTATTAAGGGTAATGGTAATAAATATTTTACTAATTAAATCCTTATGTAGTAATTATTGAGAATTACATCGAAATAATAGCCTCTTTCTTAATTATTTTTCAAGACGGATCCAATTCTGACGATTTTATACTTCCTTTCCGTGCCTACTTCAGAATAAATTTTTGGCATAAATATCATGGCTGCTGTGTATTTCAGCCTTGCAGGTAACGCATTTCTCACTCAACCCTTCTTCTGCAAGATCGTTATATTATCCATATTGGGCTATCCACCCCTCGTCATTTACACCAATCAGAGCACATTAGATCAAAGGAAACTATGTCTGATCCCCTTCATTTATGCTTGTTATTGGAATGGTTTCAGCCTGTAAGTGAGAGAGTGATAGTGTTGGATTGAAACTAGAGTTAGATAAATGTGGAAATCTTAGAGTAGAATAAATGCTATTGTTGTGTGAGGGAATTACGCCACTTCTTTCAACCAAGTGTGCCTATCTCTGTTGTTGAGAGGTCAGCACGGTACACCAAAAGCTAATCTTGCAGTATTGTTGAAGCTATCAAGTGGTTACATCCAGGATGTGATAAGCCACGCCACTGGAGTTTGCTTTGCAAGGCTATAAACACAATTGTGAAAATGCGCCACTGGGCTTGCAGCGGTGTAGCGCAGGCAATCATTAACCATTCACCACGCTATGCCACTCGGACACACCCGTGGTATTAATCACCCTGCACTCGATGCCGGACTTATACGCGACAAGCATTGAAATGGTCGGTCATCAAAGTAAGTGGTAGGGGTTCCCCACCTGGTCTAAGTACCCCCAAATTACGACTCTGCATGAAATATAGCTAAAACATTAAACGCTGGCCGCCACTTTCCTAAACGGGAGGGGCATGTTTTCTTACGAGAGAAAAAAAATCCTTGACGAATGGTTGGCAAGAACAGCGGCGAAGTGACAGCAGACAATTATTCGTCGTTGCAAATAATTTGCTTTTGTTATTAGCTTATATTAGAAGAGGAAGAGCGATTAGAGAAGAATGCCCCTATCCGTTTAACATCTACCTGTAAAATTTGGTGAAGAATTTGTTTCAGCACACGGGAGGTGAGGTAACAAAAGGAAGAAGAAGAAAACGAGCCCCATCTGTGGCGTGGAGATAGTATGCCTGACAAAGAGGTCCGTAGTTTGAATCTTGGTTGGGGTGAGTTACCCGGATAAGGCATTTTCCGGGCTTTTCCCTTATCCTGAAAATACGAATGTCGGGTAACCTTAAGTTCTATGGACCCTGAGCTTATTTGAGCATCATTTGCCCCATTTCATTCATCGTTCTATATGACCTAACCGCTTAAAGGAGCTAAACTGTGAAAAAAATAATAAATAGTTAAACTGTTGCTGGTTTAGGTGTTGGCAAAGAGGAAATGGTAATCAAGAACACACTAACGAAAATAAATGACAACTGTAAAGAATACAGGATGGAACTTTAAACGACTAGTTGAAGTATATTTGTTGTCTTTACGTTATTTGCCTCACGCTTTGGGAGCCAATTTGAAGAAGAATGTTCTGCTGCTAAGTATGGAAAGTCAGTTTGAAGAAGATGTACTATATTTCCACTGTTGGGGAGCCGAACTTGAAGTAGCAGTAACCGCACGTATGGTAAAAAGTTTCCGGTAGCCTTCGCCCCAAGTTTAAAAAAAATTAACTTTGTAATTTTGACTGTTTCTTTAAATATTATATATTTGTTTGCCTCGGCTGCGTCAGTATTTATATTTTTTAGAAACATGAATGTCTTAGCAGGGTGTAGTGCGGCTAAGAATGTAGGCTTACACATATTATAATTTTACTTCACTTCTTCTTTTAGGAATGCTTGACATGATTTAAATATCACTTCCCTGACTACCCTTTACGTGGAACATTTTTCGAAAATTTTAATTTTCTCAAAAATAGCTCTAACGATTTTGATTAAAATATCATATGTTTAAGATATTTACATGAGAAATGAAATGTATATCTCGAATTTTCTGGGAATGTCTCCAAAGGTATTCTTCATTGTGAACCATAAGAGATAAACAAAATTCTACTACACAAAAAATGTAGATCGCGTTAAAATACACAATTTATCTCATATACATTTCTTTTGTTGAGTGAACCGTTTTCGAGATATTGCTTGTTATTTCATTAAATTTTCCAATACTTATACTTCTTCTCAAATTCGTTATTCATTTTTTTTATGTCCTGGACGTGCAAAGAGAATGGAATGGGCCACATAGCAACCAGCGCTTAAAATATTTCGGTATCGCTTATAACCTACCATATTCTCCTTGCATCTACAAGAAATCAGCAATAAGATTGACATCTCGATATCTCGATTAACATGAAGCGAATGGAGAATAAGCGTTTGTAAAAATAGTTTGTACAAGAGTAGAGAAAGTCATGTGAGTGTAACACATCAGATTTTTTATAATGATCCACTGCTTCATCTGATGACGAAAAAGTGATTCCACGCATTTTATCATTGGAAACAAAAAAAAATCACAAGGTTCTATGTCAGGTCTGTATGGTGATGGGTCCATGATGTTGAACTTTAAAATATTCAGTTATTAGTTTCGCTCTAAGCAACGATGCGTTGCCATGCTGTAACATTTTTTCTTTTGGTCATTCTTCACGAACTTTTTCAAAAATTTGCGCTAAACAGACATTTGTATACCAATCAGCAGTAATGGTACATCCATCTTCTAATGCTGTAGTAGCAATATGATCCGTTTTAGAAAACAACTAGCAACCATCTTCATACCAGCACTGGAATTCGTCGAACTTTTGTAGGTTAGGTTCTGTTCAAAAGACCCATTGAGCCAATTGACTTTTCTTTTCAGGATCATAACAATAAATCCAAGATTCATCACTAATAACAATGTTTCAAACCAAATTTGAAGTGCCGCCTTGGAAATTTGCCAGCGTTTTTCTGCATCAGTCAATGTGTTGTGGTTTTTGATCGGGAGTCAGTTTATATAGAATACATCAACTACAAAGTTTTCTCACGTCTAACTGTTGATGTAAAATGTTTTGGATTTGACTCAAATCAATGCCCAATGTCGCCCGTATAAATTCATAAGTCGATCTTCCTTAAGCATTGCTCGAACAGAGGCAATATTTTCATCAGTAACAGCAGCTCTTAGCCTTCGTTTACTAAATTCATCACTAAGAAAATACGTATCTGTTTTGAATTCGCTGTACCAATCATAAATTTTTGTCTTAGATCGGGCTTCTTTTCCAAATGCATTTCTAAGCCGATTTTTACTTGTTTAGGCATTAATTATGATTTTAAAATCGTAAAAAAAAACATAACCTGGAAATCTTCGCTAATCAAATTAAATTTTGGATAAACACAAAATCTTTAAATTATAATAATTAAACTATTAGAGAAAATCGAACAAATTACACGGCAAGCAACTCACAAAACATTAGAAAGTAGCTGTCAAGCACCCAAAAACAAACTTAATTGGTTTTAGAAACATGGCATTTTAAACATTTTCAAATCGCCGTCGTATGGACGAACTTAAAGATAATGTAAGAAAAGAAATTATGAGAATTACGCAAGAAGGACTTAAGCGTGAGAATGGAAATTTCATCCGATGAGGCCAGGGGTGTCTCAGTGCAGTTGGACATCACTTTCAACACCAATTGCAACTCCTTACAGTGCACGCTACTATCACTCGTTAGTAAGTAACGCGGGCGATTTAGAACGGAACATCTCCCATTGAAATGAACAATGCGCGGAGAATGTATACGCGCGATCTGCGGCCCCGCAATATAGAGAACGCTCTGTATTTTTAACTATAAATGTTTTCAAATAAGCCATAAGTATTTAGTTAAATACAACATGCTAAAACAACGCTCAAATGTTTATAGGAAGCAAGTTTTTTTAGATTCAGGGGATTCCTAAACGTGCATTTCCTCTGAAACCTCTTACGAGGGCAGTCCTAGAAGTACCCGACCTGACGTATAGATAGCAGTTGTTGTTTCAAATAAATGGCTATGGTAGAAAGCACCACCCTCATAGTCGTAGGTTTGAAGTTTGACGATGCTACGTTGTTTAATAATTGTTTTGCAGACAGTAATAGAGAACTCTCTCAGCGAATTTGTAAACATGGATAAACCTGACCATCGTTATGTGATACAAAACTTTCATTTGAAAGGTTCTTACTTCAAATAATATTAAAGCTGAGCTAGATTCTACTCTGGGGAGTCTGCTCCTTGTTTCAACAGTAAAATATTGGGTGGCAGAGTTTAAGCGAGGCCGTACGAGCCACCAAAACGAACATCGCAGTGGTCGACCAAATGAGGTGACCACACCAGAAATTGTGAAGAAAATCCACAAAATGGTATTGGAGACCGTCGACTGAAAGTGCGAGAGCTAGCAGACATCCTAGGCATTTCAAAAAGTGCTGAACATCGCACTCTAACTGAAAATTTGGACATAAGAAAGCTGTGCGCAATATGGGTGTCGCGTTTACTCAAGGGAACAAAAGCAGCGTCGTGAAGATGTTTCAGTGGAGTGTTTGGCGATGTTTCGCTGCAATAAACCCGAGCTTTTGCGTCGTTTCATAACCATGGATGAAACGTGGGTCTATCACTTCACAACTGAGACGAAGGAACGGTCAAAACAGTGGATTGAAAGGGGAGAATCGGCTCCAAAGAAGGCGAAGACTGTTCCATCTGCAGGCAAGGTCATGGCGTCAGTATTTTGGGATGCGCTTGGGATAATTTTCATTGATTATCTTCAAAAAGGAAAAGCAATCAATAGCGAGTATTATGTAAGCTGATTGCAGCGTTTGATGAAATCAAGCAAAAATGGCCGCATTTAGCGAAAAAGAAGTTTTTGTTTTTCATCAAGACAATGCACCAGTTCACACATCCATTATCGCCATGGCCAAAACAATGAGTTAAAGTTCGAATTGCTTCTTCACGCACGTATTCGCCAGATTTAGCCCCCTTTGATTATTTTCTGTTTCCAAAGTTGAAGTGGATTATATTTGTAGTAGTTGGAAGATGCTTCATGTTTATCTGCCCCACATATGGGAGCCAATTTGTCGCGGTCACTTCGTGTTATCTTATTTCTGAGCGCCTGTTATTGTATACTAGTTTGAATGTTGGGTTCTTTGTCTTCCGGCTAGCTATTATTACTACTCAGTCGAGCATATCTCTTGAACAGGGTGTGTAAACGGAAAGGATTTGTTACTGAAAGATAACACTTATAAAAGAATTTGTTTTTACACTTTTATTACCGTCACAATTAATTAATTTCACATATTGACTCTAGATACACGCCCGACTGACACTGTTATATTTTTTATGTTACTATAATCACTTATTTTTCTGCACATTATTAATTCGCGTATTTCACATTTATAACTAACTTTACGACGCGAGAGATTCTGATGCACTGAGCGACGTGTAACCTTTGTATGATTCTATTGGACTGAACGACGTTTGCCTTGTGAATTATTCTGTCAAACTGAGCGACGTGTAATGCGTGAATGATGCTGTTGAATTGGGCAATACTTGCCTCTGGCTTTAGCTTTTTATACTCCCTCACCCCAATATGCCTAAACATTATAACCGAGCTGCTATTGGTTAATAAAACGTGGCGCGTTTTATTATTTACATTAGCGTCTATATTTATATCCAATCAAAATTACGAACACATATGCTCTAGGGATGAAATTCCCTCCATTTCTACAGAAACGCGCGCTACTCTGACGTCATTTGCTTGTCTCTTCTAATTAATAAACAACTCACCCCCTCGCTCATTGTTACCCGCTCTTATTGTCAGTTTCAGTGAGGCCGTGTAAGCTTATTTCCTAACAATGCTTATAATTAACAAACATCTCAAATCAAGGTCATACAATAATGCTTATTTACACTACAATCACTCTGGCATTTACATTGTTGCGATATAAAATACTGCCTCAAAGTTGAAGAAATGGCTTGGTGGTAAAAGATTTGCCAACAATGAAGGGGTGAAGTTTGCAGTTGATGGCTATTTTGCAGAATTCGATGGTATCGAAACTATTGAACATCGCTGGGAGACTATGTAGAGAAATAAAGAGGTCTTATCCCAAAAAATTTGTGTTGTCTTTGTTAGATCGGGTACTTCTGCGACAGCCCTCGTATCTCTTTGGGTAGGCAGTAGGGAAAGTAATACGCTTTTGAAAGGGATTGTACAATATTTTTAACCTGTGCTATGTTCCCTCAAAAAAAGTCTTCTTCTTGAAGTAAGTATATTCTTTGAGCTCTGTTACGTGTACACTCTCACTCGAGTTTTGTCATTAACGTTTTTATTACGTATTACGTGCCAAAGGCGGCTTCTTCAAGAACCTGCTCTCAGAAATCATGATATCGGGTGAGTAACTGCGCTCTGTATTATAAACGGAAGAATAAATCCTTTGGCCGATAAACATCTGCAGCTAATATTAATAAAGTTATAACGTTTCCGTCGGCCCACCTGAACGGAAGTTAGGATCGTTAGAGCAGGAAATACGAGCAGTTTGCAGCATCGCATCAAGAAATATGCCCTTATCTGCGGCCCGTTTGCATATTCAGACTTGATGAAAACGTGCACTTCATCTCCAGTCGCAGGTGCGTGCTATGATCGCGAAAGACAGCGGTGAAAAACGGTCTGCTACATTCAGTAGCGTGCTCGGCGAGTGCAGCTCTGGTTATGCAGTGTAGACACGTTAAAGGTGAGAATTTTGTTTATGTAATCATCTGTTTACAATTCACACTCTCGTGTCTATGCCTATCCTTATTCCCTAACGTCCGTCGGGAAGAACAGCGCTTTTCAACACCGAAACAATTACGAGTGTTTACCAAAAGGTTTTACGCACATGGGTGCGGGACATTTTGTGAAATCTGAGGTTGCATACACATGCATTTCTCTACCAACTCCTCTACAAACTATGCTTACAAAGGCTTATTCTTTTATCTACTTAATTATATCGATAAAAACGTTTCCAGAAATAATTTAACTGCACATTTTTTTTTACGCGTAAAGGATATACAGGAAATTAAGGCATTGCCAATCTTTAAAAAACGGGTCGATATATGCCCGTTTTGAAATTCTATACACTTTGTATTATACAGATATAAATGAATGACTTCTTTGCCACTTTAGATAAGAACAATACAGAATATCTCGAAATGGTTAATAACACAAAAGAATTTATTAGATATAAATTGTGCATGTTAACGAAACATGTATTTTTTCAGGTGTAAGTTTTTTTCCATCCCTTATGGTTGTTCCAACTATAAAAAAAAATACGAATTCATTCCGAATGAAGAGGACGTCACAAGCTACTCGTAGAAAATAAAAATTCACATTTTGTCATACAAATTCTCAAACTTATGGAATTTTAATCAAATTAACGAAAGATTTTCCATTTAAAGAGTAGTTTGAGGTGAGGGAATTTTTTCTGAAAATCTTCGTGTTGCATCTTTGGAAGTTACTGAACTGATACCAAGCTCAGTAATTATCTGACTTTTCGTTTTTCAGATACCTAGGCTGCACACTATTACTTTCCTATCTTTCCTTTTTCTAAAACTACTTCTTTGGGTTCAGGGGCTTCAAAACATGTATTTACGGTGAAATCATGATATGAAATTCATGGATGAAATGCAATATTTCCTCTAGGTACCAGACCAGAAAATAAAATTTTGTTTATTAATTCCAGCAGCTTCAAAGTATATTATTACTGCATCTCTCTGCAATACTTTTCTTTCAGGTATGTAGTAAAGAAGTTAACAATGAATTATTGAAATGCATCCATATTTGCTTTCTTCTTTCTCTGTTCTAACACGTGTTATATAAGTTTTTATTTCCACAAATTCGAGTAGATGACACATGAGTCTTTTAACACCTGCCCAATATTTATTACAGTATTCCAGCTGCATTTTTACTGTCTCTACAACGTATAGTAAGTAGCGGAAGTATTGTATTCCACCAAAAAATTCGATACCGATATTTCACCGGAAATACATGTTTTGAGGTCCCCTCAATAAAAAAATATTTTTGGAAACATATCCGTGCGTGCGTGTGTGTATGTGTGTCTGTGAACAGTATAACTCAGAAACGAACAATCGGATAAACACCAAACTTGGTATTTAGATTCAGTATCTTCCAGAGATGCGACACGAAGGTTTAAAAAAAATCCCCCCAGCCCAGATTACCCTTTACATTGAACATTTTTCCAAAGTTTTAATTTTCTCAAAAATGGCCAACGATTTTAATTAAAATATCATATTTTTAAGATATTTTTATGACAAATGAAATGTATATCTCGAATTTTCTGGGAATGTCTCCAAAAGCATTCTTCGTTGTGACTTTTGCATAACTGGTAAACCATAAGAGATAGAGAAACTTTTACTGCACAAAAAATGTAGATCGTGTTAAAATACACAATTTATGTCATATACATTTTTGTTGTTGAATGAACCATTTTCGAGATATTGCTTGTTATTCTCTTAAATTTTCCAATACTTATACTTTTTCTCAAATGTAAATTCGTTATTAATTTTTTTCTTTTGTTCTGGTAATGCAAAGAGAATGGAATACTCCACATAGCAACCAGCTCTTAAAATATTTGACTATCGCTTAAAACCTGACAATTCCCCTTGCATCTACAAGAAAATTAGCAATAACATTAACATCTCGATTAACATGAAGTAGACGGAGAATAAGCGTTTGTAAAAATAGTTTGTACAAGAGTAGAGAAAGTCAGGCGAGTGTAACACATCAAATTTTTTTTCTGTGGTTTTGTTGCACTTTTGTGCCTTCACTGTTATGAGGAAATCCAGTTAAATAACATTTCAAGTTCTTTTGTCTTTAGATTATTATTTCAAAAGCTTAGGAATGTTGATATACAGATTTTCTGCAAAGTTATGAGTTTTGAAGTTTGTTCCATTGCTTTTGGAATGCGATATTTGGTATATACAGGGTTATTTAAAAAGAAGGAACAGACTTAAATATTTATTTTTAATGAAGGACAATAGATGGTGACACTTGTGATACACAACTGAATAGAGATAAGTTCAAAATGTTATTTTATGTGTTCAAAATGGGCGCCATTTGCTATGCCAGGACAACCAGTGCTTTTCTGTTTGCATATATAACCATCTTATACGAATTTATTGTATCAATTATAAATTTTTATGACTAAGTGGCTCTTTGTTGAACTCACAACGAAATACACGCTGCAATGAAACAGTGGATTCACTCTTTGTATACTGCAGCACACAAAACGACTTTTCCTGTGGCGTCGCCATTTTCTCGTAAACAAACACAGCGCCGCTGTAGGCACTGAATCGAATTAATAGGTGGGGCTTAAAACTTTGAACCTTCCTCTATTCATTGATGTTTCGTATGTGTCGCTATCTATTGTCTGTCATTAGAAATAAATATTTAATGTCTCCTTTTTGAATAAACCTGTATTTCGATATATTTGATTAAGATCCATAGATATAACTTGGAAAAGGCAAGGGAGGCATTCGCCCTGCCCCTGTTTGTATCTTAACTTTTTATTTTTATTCCTTTAAGTAAAACCATAACTTTTCACTTTTATAGTTTACAGCTAAAATATCTGTGCATGATGAACTTTTATCACAATTATTCTACAAGACAAAGCGATCAGACATGCTGACCTCGAGGGTTCAGAGCTAGTGTGTGTGTTTGTATTTCCCTGTCATTAAGCTGGAAGTGACGTAAACATTGTTGTTGTTGTTGTTTTTGTCATGTAGCAATATATTTTAACATGTTCTGGAGCGTCAATGTCGTGATACAGAGAGAGCCAAAAAACAGGCTGCGCGGTGTTTTTCCTGTCCGCGTCCTCGGCGCTCGTTGCCATCTGCCGCTATCATAGAAAGGTGCGGATGAAACCATACATTTTTTAAACGCGAACTGGGTATACGCCGCCCAGCCGGTTCCTAGATTTTTTGGCTCTCCCTGTAGAAGTAGGTAGGGTTGCAGACCAACTGTTAGCGTTTACTTCCTTTGCTTTTCATTAGCGTTTATAACTTCATGTCTAACATCTTTACATCGACTTACTTTAAAGTAGTTTCAAACCATGTATTTGAAAGCAATTATTGCGAATATTTATGACGAGCAACAGGAAGTAGATAGACAAATCAAAAGTTTCGTATAAATAACTTTTGGACTAGTCATGAAAATAAATCTATAAAAAATTTTATGATTGTTACAAAGGTGATAGTTTTAGTAAGTGAGGGAATAAATCACTTTGTTAATCGAACTAAACATGTTCAACATATTCCATTATTATTGTTATTATTATTGTTATTTATTCTACCAAAGGCTTACGCTAAAGGTGCTATTTGAGGCAGTATTTTTAACACTTGAATTATATAATAAATAATTTCAATAACAGCCCGCCTTGAAGCAATATGTATGTAATAATTTGTAAAAAATGTACGTAATAGTCATTGCATATGCTTATATTATGGTAAACATGTTTAAAAATGTTACGTGAATGCATTACGTAATTTATAATGTAAGAGCTGTGAGAATAATAAGTTTAACGTTGCTAACAATGAGGTAACCTTGGGGCAATAATAAATTTGAGAGTTCAAATGCTACTAATCATGATTAGAGCAACGATAATGTAAAATTTTGTGACAGTTTAAAATTAGCCAATCAATAGCCAGAAGAAGTTTTAATTAAATGCAGGTATTCTATTGGACTAGGATTAGCCAATCAGAGACTTGAAATACAGAAGCTTACGGGTTTTAAACAGTTCCAACATGTTCAGTTGCTGGCAGACCTTGGTAGTGACCGGATGGAAGATGTGTTCTCTAAAGAAATATTACGTATTCGTGTGTAACGAAAATTAAGTATACGTGATAGCAAAGTGCAAGTTTTAAATTGAGGAATCTCACAGCTCTTAATATCAGTGTAGTGCTATTTAATTTCTGCCAAGGATTAATAAAAAGAAGTGAATTTAAACTTAAAATCTGTGTAAGCCTACATTCTTGTCGCACCACGTCCTGATTAAGAGAAACGTGTCTCTAAAGTGAGACTGACACAGCCGAGGCAAACATAAGCATAAATACTATCTATAGAAGCAGTTTAATAACAAATTTAATAAGTATTTATAAACTTGGAACGTAACAACAAAAATACATCTTCAAAAAATCGGCTTCTCATACGTAGTAGTATATTACGTAACAAACAATCTTCTTGAAAAATTGCTTCACAAACGTGTGGGGCAAACTACGTAATAAACAACTCCAACTAAGAACAAATCTACTTCAAGTTAACGCCCAAAACGTGAGACAAACCTTCAACAACAATAAACTCCAAAAGTTGAAGAACATATCTTCTTCAAGTTGGCACCTATACGTAAAGCACATCTTACTTCCAAAGCATGGTGGAAACTTCAACAACAGAACAACTTTCTTCATATTTACCACCAAAGGTATTCAAAATCTGGAAAAAGAAATGTGGAGTGGGTGATAAGTTTGGTAACAGATTTATTTACACTTTGCAATTCTAACGACCAAATTATTTTACCTGAAGAATATGATGATTTACAATAGCCACATGGGCAGTAAGCTTGAAGAACATGTAAAGTCTGGACTCAAGTTTATATTTAAAAAGTCTAATTATACGGTTATAAGAGTAGGAAAATATAAGATTTGATAATTGAAAATAAAGGAATTATTAAAAATACAGATAAATATAATCATTTAGAAATTCTTAATTACTAAAGATGGAGAAAATGATACAAAAATAACGTCTTAACAGAGAAAATATGTAATGTTAACGCTGAATGAAATAAAAATATTATAAAACAAACCAAGCATAAAAGTGATAAATCGATTATAACAATTGCAGCTATGTGTGAGTCAGAAATTTGGCAAATCAAAAATATTTTCAATAATAAATTTTAGCAATGGATAATGATTATTGGAGTTGAGAAACGGTCAAAGAATGAGAAATGAATACGAGTATGGAAATATAATTGTTGAAGACATATCAAGAAGATAACTAATATGGTATGGACATAAGATTAGAGTGAGTGAAGGATTACCAAGCTTGGCCTATGAGTAAATTCCAGAAAGAAAAATCTTATGTGTAACATTCAGTTTTCTCTACTCACTGTTCTACAAAGTATTCTTACATAAACTTCACGTTAATCCCGATAAACATTTGCGGAAATATTTAACTGTAGGTACAAGGGGAATAGAGTAGGCTTAAGCGATAGTCAGATCTTTTAAAAGGGGGTCGCTATGTGAAGTCTTTTGTCTTTGAATGTTGGCAAAACGTCGTCCATTCATGGTTTTCTTCAGCCTCGGGAATAGAAAGAAGTCGCAGGGGGCAATGACGCGGCAGCATAACGGTTTTGTTTTTTGCCAAAAAGTCACGAACAAATATTGAGGTGTGAGCAGGTGCATTATCGTGATGCAATTTCCACGAGTGGTTTTGCCACAATTCTGCTCGTTTTCTTCGGATTCCTTCACGCAACGGCGCATAACTTCCAAGTAGTATTCCTTATTTAACGTATAAACATAAGGCAGGAACTCCTGATACACAGTCCCGCTGCAATTAAAGAAAACAGCGAGAAGAACCCTCACATGTGATCGAACTTGTCGAATTTTTTTCGGTCTTGGCTCTTCAGGTAGTTTCCATTGGGACGATTGGGCCCTAGTTTCGACGCCATACCATATGCCCATATTTCGTCACCTGTTACAATCTCTTTAAGAAGTTCTGGATCGTTTTCGACCTCATTCAGCAATTCCTGAGCGATGTCTACATGACCTTTATTTTTGCTCGAAATTCAACATTTTCGGAACAAACGTTGCTGCTACACGTTTCATGCCCAAAACATCCAAAAAAATTGCTTGTATTGGGCCAAATGATATGCCGATATCAACAGCAACCTCTCTGATGGTGATTTGGCGATTTTCCAGAAACATTTTCTTTACTTCTTCCACATTGTCGCCAATAATTGATGTGCTAGAGCGTCCAGGGCTGTCGTCGACTTCGTCTTCTCGACCCTCTTTGAAACGTTTATACCACTCCTAAACTCTAGTCTTACTCATAGCAGATTCGTCAAAAGCCACAATCAACATTTCAAATGCGGTGCTGCACTTTATTATGTTTTTCAAGCAAAATTTAATGCAAATTCTTTGATCCATGTTTTTCGAAAGTAAAAACTCGCCGAGCACTCGAAAACACGTATAACTTTTTCGACTGTCAACAATAAACTAAATATTCAAAACAGCTGAAAATGAAACATGCATCAGAAGCTTATATACCAACAAGATAAAACAATATCGGATGTATAAAACTCGCGAAATTAAAAATTTCCGGTCATTGTTTTAACACACCTCGTATGCAAATTTGTCTTCTACGTCTTTGCTTTCAAAATCTTTTTCTGTGAATAATATTTTCTGATAAATGTGACCCTTTTTCTCAGAACTATTGAAAGTAGCTAAATTAAATTTTGGGGCGATGAAACTTACCTCTATGCTCTGTTGTGCATATCTTTGATATTGATAAGATGTTTGGTGATTTAAAATAATAGTTTCTGATAAATGTTATTCAAAATAGAGTATAATTAAGAAAATAATCCTAGCTTCCTTAAGAAATATAATTATTGTATAAAAGTAGACCAACTAAGTTAGAAAGTGTTCATTACATCCTGTAAAATTTTTATTCTCATATCTTGCATAGTTTCTGTGGTCATGAGTTGGCGGCGTAGGACTTTTAATCTCGCCTTAAATACCAAGTTTGGTATTATCGTATATTTCGTTTTTGAGTTATGCTGTTCACACACACACACGCATTCGCATACAGGGTTCTTTTTCTAAAACTGATTAATATTCAGGAGTCCTCAAAGCACGTATTTCCGGTGAAATCTCGATGTCGAAGTCGCTACTTACTATAGGTAAGTAAAATGAAAAAGAAAAGATAAAACTCAACGCAACATGGAAAAAGCGTATTATGTAAGCGATGGTGAGAAGAGAATTAAGAGGGCATTGTTTGGACAGAGGAGAATAATTTTGTGCAGCAGGAGAAATTTATAAATGACTTTGAATTGATATTTGGCTGTCAGAAGACGTGAATAATATTTTAGTACACTTCCCTAACTTCACCAGTTTCCCAAAGCTCCCACCGGTTATTATATTTAAGGTACGATAGTTAACCGAAAGATGGCAGCAGCTACTTAACGCATTGTCACTCCGTACTTGAGTAAATTCTGAAGGTCAATCACCAGCTTCGTTTGCTACGAATTACTCACCACACTATGTTAGTGGTTGGCGTTATAACCTGAAGTCCGTATCTATTTCATCCTACGGTATAACTAATACGGTTAGGCATATATAGCCATATACAGAGTGTTTCAGAAATACTTTTACAAACTTTCGGTATGGGTTCCTCACAGCCAAACAAGGAAAAATGTTCATATGAACATATGTCCCATAATTGTTGGTTAACGCGTTATTCCTGTCACAATGAATATCCAGCAATGGTGGAACGAAACACGTGCACGGCTCTATCAGATGGAGTTTCCAGGCCGAAGACAACCGAGTCATCCAACCTTTGTCGCTGTTTATCGTCGCCTTGCTGAGACAGGAACCGTTGCACCACGGACTATTGATCGAGGAGTACCAAGAGTTGTTCGTACGCCGGAACGCGAAGAACAGATGTTAAAGTGTGTCGAAGACGATCCAGGTATCAGTACAAGACAATTGGTTGTGGCATCTGCTACATCACACGTGACAGCATGGAGGGATAGGCAGAGGAGGACCAGTTCCATGGCCTGCACGTTCTCCCGACCTCAATCCTGTGGATTTTTACCTCTGGGGGCATCTTAAATCATTGGTTTATGGAGCAGCCATCCCGAATGCAGAAACGCTTCATCGACGTGTCATGGAAGCCTGCGAAACCATTCGACACCATCCCGGAGGTTTTTGACAGGGTGCGACATTCCATGATTCGATGAGTACAGGCAAGCATAGAAGCAAGAGGAGGACATTTCAAGCATTCATTATGAGTTTTGTGTGTTATAAGTGTACCACTGTGTTGAACACCTCCTAACGAGAAAACAAAGGATTATGGGACATATGTTCATATGAACTTTTTGTTTCTTATGGTGTAAGGAACCCATACCCGAAGTTTGTAAAAGTATTTCTGAAACATTCTGTATAATTTTAAAACCTATTAATGTACTTTATAAGGTAGTTATGTTATTAGAGTTACGTTTTCTGTACTGACGTGATACTGTAACAGTTTCACTAAATGCTGCGCTTGTGCCTAAGTTTTCCGATTCGCAAGTTCCAGGCTTTCAGTTAGGACACTGAGCTGATATCAAATTTAAGTTTGTCAGTGCGATTACCAAAATTTGAAACTATCAGTGTCATTATTTATTATTTATTACTTATAGAATAACTACAAAGCTTAAATGCATATAATTAGACATTTGTAGGTAATGTTTTCAGTATTAAAATACAGTACATCAAAGATCTAATGATAAATAATTAGCTCCAACGTATACATAGAGTTCACTTGTATCCTAACTTCGCTAATAACCAACTCCCCTGTTTTATTCGTTAGAAGAGAAAAAATTTGAAATCTTTCTCACAAAATTATTTTCCATACCTTGGATTATTAATGTGGTTATGCTAATTTTTACAATTCCAACAAGCGTATTAACTTTTTACTTTCTCTACTACGTATAGTAAGTAGGAGGGTATTGCATTCTACCAATTCGATATCGAGATTTCACCGGAAATACATATCTTGAGGCCCCCTGAATCCAAAAAAAGTATTTTTAGAAAAAGGTCCGTGTGTGTCTGTGTGTCTGTGAACGCATACAAAAATTACCAAACTTGGTAATTAGGTTCAGTATCTTTCAAAGATGCAACACGAAGATTTTTCAAGAAAATCCCCCCACCCAGGACTACCCTTTACATGGAACATTTTTCGAAAATTTTGATTTTCTCAAAAAATGGCTAATGATTTTGATTAAAATATCATATGTTTAAGATACTTTTATGGTAAATGAAATGTATATCTTGAATTTTCTAGGAATGTCCCCAAAGGTCCTCTTCATTCTGAATGAATTTTGCATAACTGGTAAACTGTAAGAGAGAGAGAGAGAGAGAGAGAGAGAGAGAGAGACAAAATTTTACTACACAAAAAATGTAGAGCTTGTTAAAACACACAATTTGTCATATACTTTTTTTGAGTGAACCATTTCCGAAATATTCCTTGTTATTTGCTTGAATTTTGCAATGCTTATACTTTTTCTCAAATGCGAATCCGTTATTCGTTTTTTATGTCCTGGACATGCAAAGAGAATGGAATACTCCACATAGCAACCAGCTCTTAAAATATTTGACTTTCGCTTAAAGCCTACCAATTCCCTTGCATCTACAAGAAAATTAGCAATAAGATTAATGTGAAGTAGATGGAGAATAAGCGTTTGTAAAAATAGTTTGTACAAGAGTAGAGAAAGTCATGTGGGCTTAACACATCAGATTTTTATTAAAGAAATTTCCGGAACGTGATGAACTTAGGGACACTTAGCTTATTATTAAACTGTTAAAACAGTTTTTATTTTCCTCAAAAGTGACTGAAAGCTACTTCTAAATACATTGTATATACCATGTTTTATTATGTGATTTCGCTTACTTTGCTCCCTCGCCCCTAACGCTGCGTCCCAAGTTAGGCCCATGTTGAGAAGAGCAGCATTGAGCGTTTTGAGGTTTTCCTCTGCGAGCTAAAATCTCGTGATAATGAAGCAGGCATCGGATCCGGAAGTGGGCGGTGCCGGTTCTAAACAGGAATCATTGGCTATAATTAATGGGCCAAGAAGCGATGTTAAGCTTGCTCGGGCAGATGTAGGGGGAAACCACCTTCGTGTTACCAACATTGCTCACAAAACACTGCATAGTTGTGGGTTCAAAATATCCTAAAAACTGCGCATTGCCAGATCTGCATTCAATGGCTTCGGGTTTGATTTCAGGCTAAAACGAATTATCAACTCTGCAAACTTATAATGCAGTAAGTAGAGTTAAAGACACGAAAACTAAAATGTTGAACAATCACAGGACGCTAGTGCTAAAATAGTCAGGATAGTCCGGCCACACAAACTTTCCAAACCTTCTAGCACTAGCATTACTGAGATCCTGCATCTAATTGCATCTGCTTTTTACACAACTTCAAAATATATGTTTTATATTTCATGTCAATAGAAACATATCAAACATAGGTATAATATTTTTATACCTATATTTGATAGTGACTTTTTGAGAAAATAAAGAATCATAAAATAAAAAATCATACAAATGTTTCCAGGTAAACGGTAGCTTTAGCTGTGGATTATCTTGAAAAGTATCGTGTCATATCCTTTAAAAATGTTCAACTGAAATTCCAACTTATTATTTCCAACTTAAGTGTTTATCGAAAATTTCGGTTTTCAGGTTTGCTGCACACACCCACACACACCCACACAGTTTGTTTTCTGAAAATGTTATTTTTTGATTCGAGAATCTCAAAACTTATTTGAACTGCTGTAATTAAATTTTTGGGTAGAATACTTACAAGTGGCAGAAAAACTAGAAAGGGTGTGTGTGTGTGTGGGGGGGGGAGGGTGTGTTGAGAGAGAGAACAGTGTGCCACACAAAAATGCAGACCTCGCTAAAACACAATAATTTATGTCCTTTTCTGTGTCATTAACCATACCCATGACATTCGTTGCTGTAGCCTTGAATTCTCTAAATATTTCATACTTTTAAAAATGTCAAGCCCCTCCTTTTTTGGATGGTGGTGTCACGCTAAGAGGAATTTCAAAGCCAGCATGTAACCATCAACTATTTAAGTATTTGAGTCCTTAAAGCCTGCTATACCCCCTTTGTCACTGCAGCATATAATATAAAAATCTGATATGTTACACTCACATGACTCTCTCTACTATTGTACAAACTATTTTTACAAACGCTTATTCTCCATATGCTTCATGTTAATCGAGATATCGAGATGTTAATCTTATTGCTAATTTTAAGAGCTGGTTGCTATGTGGAGTATTCCATTCTCTTTGTATGTCCAGGAATAACGAATTTGACAAAAAGTATAAGTATTGGAAAATTTAAAGGAATAACAAGCAATATCTCGAAAATAGCTCACTAAAAAACAAAATGTATTTGACATAAATTGTGTATTTTAACGCGATCTATATTTTTTGTGTAGTAAAATTTTGTCTATCTCTTACGGTTTACCAGTTATGCAGAAGTCGTTCACAATGAAGAATACTTTTGGAGACATTCCCAGAAAATTCGAGATATGCATTTTATTTGTCATGAAAATAACTTGAACATATGATATTTTAATCAAAATCGTTAGAACCATTTTTGAGAAAATTAAAATTTTCGAAAAATGTTCCATGTAAGGGGTAATCTGGGGTGGGGGATTTTCCTGAAAACCTTTGTGTCGCATCTCTGGAAGATACTGAACCTAAATACCAAGTTTGGTGTTTATCCGACTGTTCGTTTCTGAGTTATGCTTTTCACAGACACACACACACACGGACATGTTTCCAAAAATGCTTTTTTTAGATTCAGGGTGTCTCAAAACATGTATTTCCGGTGAAATCTCGGTATCGAATTTTTGGGTGGAATACAATACTTCCCTACTTACTATACGTAGTAGAGGAAGTAAAAATATTATATCTATGTTTGATAGAGACTTTTTGAGAAAATAAAGAATCATAAAAAAAGTTTCCAGGTAAACGGTAGCTTTAGGTGTGGAGATTACCTTAAAAATTTTGCCATATGCTTTAAAAATGTTGAACTGAAATTCCAACTTATTTATTTCCAACTTAAGCGTTTATCGAAAATTTCGGTTTTGAGTTTTACTGAACACACATTTGTTTTCTGAAAATGTTGTTTTTTGATTTGAGAATCTCAAAACTTATGTGAAATGCTGTAATAGATTTTTTTTGTGTGTGGAATACTTACTATAAGCAAGTGGAAGAAAAAAACTAGAAAGGTAGGTGTGTGTGTGTATGTGAGAGAGAGAGAGAGTGAGAGAGAGAGAGAGAGAGAGAGAGAGAGAGAAAGCAGCGTGCCGCATAAAAATGCAGACCTCGCTAAAACGCAATAATTTATTGTCCTTTTCTGTGGCATCAACCATTTCCAAGGCATTCGTTGCTGTAGCCTTAAATTTTCTAAATATTTCATACTTTTTAAAATGCCAAGTCGTCATTCCCTTTTTGCTGGTGATGTCGCACTAAGAGTAATTTCAAAGCCAGCATGTAGCTATCCGCGTATTAAATATTTGATTCCTTAAACCTGCTATATCCCCTTTGTCACTGCAACGAAATGTGTATATAGATTAGAAGTTAACACAAGTTATTATACTATTAATCCTTTTACTTTTGTTTTAGATTTCATTAGTAACCCACAAAAAGTGGGTTAAATGCTCTTTCACAAATGTTGTCTTAGGCTAAAGTTGGAAAGGTAAAATAAGACTGCAACCATATCTGTAAAGTTTATCTTTAGCATGAAGTAGTCGGACAAATATGTTTTTGCGAGAATAATTTGTAGAAGCTATATAAAATAAACAATTGTGACTGAAGAAAATCATGTAAATGAACACACAAAATTATTTTAATACGTCATTGTGTAATACAAAATGTAAACTCTTATCCGAAAAAAGAGCTTTAAAGCTGAAACAACCTACGAATATACCAAAAACTACATTAAAATGGCTGCAAGATTAAATGTTTCGGCTACAAAATAGATGTATGTGATTTGTATAATATTTCTAGTATACCATGGAACAACGAAAAGCCAAAAAGGTGGAATTTTCAGGATTTAGATCAATACCATGGGACAGTATTTTTAACACTTAAATAATTTCAATCTAATTATATAATATGTAAATTCAATAACAGCCCGCCTTGAAGCAATATGTGTGTAATAATTTGTAAAATTATGTAACAGTCATTGTATATGCTTATATTATTGTATTCATGTGAAATAATGTTATGTGAATATATTACGTAATTTAATAATGTAGGAGCTGTGAGAATAATAAGTTAAAAGTTGCTAACAATGGGGTAACAATGAGATAACCTTGATTGAATAATGATAAGAAATTTTAAGTACTACTTGTGATTCCTGGAGTAACAATAATGTAATTTAAGTAACAGTTTATAAAATAGCCAATCAACAACCAGAAAAAGCTTTAGTTAAATGAAGGTATTCTATTGGAGTAGGATTAGCCAATCAGAAACTGAAAAGGAGAAAATTTTACAAGTTTAGAGTTCAGTTGCCTGCAGACAGCGCTATTATCCAGACGCAAAGAGTGTCCTCAAGAAATATAATATGTATTCGTGTGAGACAAAAATACGTTTACGTGTTAAAAAGTGTAATTAATTAATAAAAAGAATCTCGCAGCTCTCTATATCAGTGAAATGTTATTCAAATTGTGTCAAGGATTAATAAACGTACTGAAGTAAAATTATAATCTGTGTAAGCCTACATTCTTGTTGCACCACAACCCTGCTAAGAGAAACGGTCTCTAACAGTAATACTGACGCAGCCGAGGCAGACATTAAATATATAATATTTAAAGAAACAGGCGAATTACAAAGTTAATTTTTTTTAAAACTTGGTACAAAGGCCACCTGAAAGTACATTTGGGGTGAAGGCTACTGGAAAGCGTGTACTATACGTGTGGTTGCAACGAATTTCAAGTTCGGCTCCCCAACATTTGAAATATAATACAACTCCTTCAATACAAACTACTACAAATTGACGCCCAAAGCATGGTCCAAACAACGTAAAGACAATATCTACTTCAACCATTGGTCCCACTTAGTAAGCGCTAAACTGCCGTCTCATACAGCTGCCAGAACTCAACGGATAAACACACGCATCATTTGTCGTGAGCTTGAGAATGAGCTAGCAGAGATGGCACCAGCTGTCGCTCACTCCATGGTTGGTGAAGCGTGGTGCGGTCTAATTCTAGACACACGGAAAAAAAAATCCCATGCTGGCGCCAGGGATAGAACCCGGAGCTCTAACTTTGTATGTGACATTGCTACTGTACCACACCGGTAAGGCCTGAATGAAATACGGGTGTAAGAAAATGATACATTGTTAGGGCATCGGGCCATTAAGGGAACACCAACTGCGTTATGGGCCTATGTAACATAGCCAGTCTGCTGATTTCGCCTGCAAAACAAACAAATACCTCCCACATACCAAGCATGTCACTTGAGCAGCCTAAACCGACATTAATGGCTCGTGCTGTATCGTGTAACATAATTTATGGAGTTAGAGAGGTAAACTTAGTACTGACTTTTGAACAGCCAAGCAACAGCTTTTGTTTCCACAGATTCCTTACGCTTTTGTGATTATTTACAATTTATGCAATTTAAAAGCATTTAGCATAGTTAATTGCATAATTTATTATTAATTACCGAAACGGATGCACGCTTCTGCAGTATTGTATTCTTTTTTATGCTTCATTATCGATTATAGACGGAAGCTCTAATTGGTTCTGTATAACATCAATAATAGCACATTATCTTTCTATTTAGAAGGCGGTGGACGAGATGTTAACTCCCCTTTCTGCATCTTGATGGAAGCTAGGGACCACCCATCGCGTTGATTATAGCCTTCATTTTTATGGCATTTCATTGGACGATGATCATTTTCTGGTTATCTGCACATGATTTACTTCTCGAACAGGTTCGCCAATATCGCTTTAAAAGGCTTTTGGTTTTTATGAGCCCTGCTTGTGGGAAAGCCATTCAAACTAAATGCCAGTTTATCACTGTGTGATCTTTTTCACAGGTTAGGATAACACTTCAGGCATATTAGGAATTTTCATTAAGCATAAACATGTTAAGTGTTTTGCAATTTTAAAGCCGCAAAGAGTATTAATTAACGATTCTGTAATGCGTCCCGTTGATGACAAAGGGTCTGTCATAATTCTTGAAATTTTGGTGAATCACCTAATGGCCTTTTCCTAATGACTGCCCCATCAGAGCAGGTCTAAATCTTAATAGCTCTTAGCTTTGTATGTATATAAATTGAGGCGCTTAGAATAATAACGGCCGATCCCAACCAAAGTTCATTTTGAGATAAATGTCATTTTCTGTTTTTTTCCACAGCGTGGAAAGTAATTAATATTATGCGTTGATATTTTCTGGGTATTCAAATTAAGGGATTTCAACTCCATGTGCAAGTTCTTGAACCATTGGGATTAATAGTTTTCCTGAGTTTGTGTTGTTTATTAGAACGACTTTCTCTACTCTTGTACAAACTATTTTTACAAACGCATATTCTCCATATTCTTCATGTTAATCGAGATGTTAATCTTATTGCTAATTTTCTTGTAGGTGCAAGGGAAATATGGTAGTATTTAAGCGATAGTCAAATATTTTAAGAGCTGGGTGCTATGTGGCGCATTCCATACTCTTTGCATGTCCAGGACATAAAAAAAGGAATAACGAATTCCCATTTGAGAAGAAATATTGGAAAATTATAGGGAATAACAAGCAATATCTCGAAAATGGTTCACTCAACAAAAAAAATGTATATGACATAAATTGTGTATTTTAACGCGATCTACATTTTTTGTGTAGTAAAATTTTGTCTATCTCTTATGGTTTACCAGTTATGCAAAAGTCGTTCACAATGAAGAATACTTTTGGAGACATTCCCAGAAAATTTGAGAAAATATCTTAAACATATGATATTTTAATCATAATCGTTAGCCATTTTTGAGAAAATTAAAATTTTCGAAAAATGTTCCATGTAAAGGGTAATCTGGGGTGGGGGAATTTTCTTGAAAACCTTCGTGTCGAATCTCTGGAAGATACTAAACCTAAATACCAAGTTCGGTGTTTATCCGACTATTCGTTTCTGAGTTATGCTGTTCACAGGCACACATACACTGACATATTTTCAAAAATGCTTTTTTTTGGGATTCAGGGGTCTCAAAACATGTATTTCCGGTGAAATCTCGGTATCGAATTTTTGGGTGGAATACAATACTTCCCCTACTTACTATACGTAGTAGAGAACCTAAAAATATACAAAACAGTAAAAGTGGTGAAAATTGAGTTTTATTTAATTTAACACCTTGAAATAGTAATCCAGCTCTATTTCCAAATCTTCACATTTTTCGTCATCATTAACACCAGCATGACGAAGACTGTTCTAAAAATCATGATAGATGGGTGGTATATATTTCAATAACTTCATCTGGTCATCGTATTTAGCTTTATCTGTTCACTGTACTTCTACTGTAACTTAAACATTAAAACATGTAAATTTTTACCTCTCTTCCAAAAATTAACTTAATGATACACTTCAGAGATAGAATAACATAAACCAAATTTAACAATCTCAGGATTATCTGATCTACAATAATCGATGTAAAAGCAAAGGAGCACCATCAACATCTATGGACTTTTTTGTTACATACGATTTACCACCATTTCTGCACAACCTTCTTCTGTTTATTACCCACTCAGTTGCCTTTCCCACTCGTTTCTTTCCTTTTTCTGGAGATTCAGGAATAACATCTGCCCTACGGTGCCATATTCACTATCGTTCACTACAACGCCATGAACGTGTAGCGGCCATAAAGTAAAGCACTCTTAGTTGGAATATGTCGGTTTTCTTTTCTCTACTACGTATAGTAAGTAGGGAAGTATTGTATTCCACCCAAAAATTCGATACCGAGATTTCACCGGAAATACATGTTTTGAGACTCCCTGAATCCAAAAAAGTCATTTTTGGAAACATGTCCGCGCGCGCGCGCGCGCGTGTGTGTCTGTCTGGCTGTGAACAGCATAACTCAGAAACGAACAGTCGGATAAACACCAAACTTGCTATTTAGGTTCAGTATCCCCCAGAGATGCGACACGAAGGTTTTCAAGAAAATGCCCCCACCCACGATTTTGATTAAAGTATCATGTGTTTAAGATATTTTCATGACAAATAAAATGTATATCTTGAATTTTCTGAGAATGTCTCCAAAAGTATTCTTCATTGTGAACGACTTTTGCATAACTGGTAAACCATAAGAGATAGGCAAAATTTTACTACACAAAAAATATAGATCGCGTTAAAATACACAATTTATATCATATACATTTTTTTTGTTGAGTGAACCATTTTGGAGATATTGCTTGTTATTCCCTTAAATTTTTTAATACTTATTTTCTCAAATGGGAATTCGTTATTCTTTTTTTTTTGTCTTGGATATGCAAAGAGTATTAATCTGTGGCAAAGAAAATGGTGCTGCACCTAGCAACCAGCTATTAAGAGATATGTCTATACTTAAAAAGGCTACTGTATGTCTATATTGCCCTTGCAAATACAAAACAAAGGGAACATCGTACACCTTAAGCGATAGTCAAATATTTTTAGAACTGGTCGCTATGTGTAAAATGTAATTCTCTTTGCATGTCAAAAAATCGTTTCTGTAAATGCTTATCTCGATTAATATGAAATAGATGGAGAATAAGAGTTTGTAAAAATAGTTTGTACAAGAGTAGAGAAAGTCATGTGAGTGTAAGGCATCAAATTTTTTAGGAATAAAATGTACCCGGTGGCCTATACATGCCTTCCTTAGTTGAAGTTGGTTTATACCGCTGGTGCGGATGCCAAAAGTTTTGCCTAAGCAGAATTGCATAGGGGACTTCATAACGACAGAGGGGAGAGGCTAAATGAAAGACCAATGCTTGAAAACTAACAGTTTAACTGCTATTACTCGTCCCAGAGCTCATTTGGTAGAGAAACCGCCTACTGTATGAGGTGATCCGGGTTCGATTCCCGACTGAGCTCTCGAAAGTTATCTTTAAACAAAAAAAATTCACGATACACGCAGAGTCTGGTGTTTGAATGTGAGGGTACCTATGTGTGTGTGGGGAGGCTGTTATAGGTTATTTGATAAGCACCGCCGCTTAACGCAAACGTGAGCACACGTGTTAAGTCATTTAGTTCCACGACAGTTAATCTACAATCTATACAACTATATGGCACCAATTGGTGCCGCAAAGTTAAACTGGGTTAAACAAAATTCTACTTTTATTATACTATGTACCCTTAAAGGTGCATTAGAATTAAATGCATTTCTATTAGTGCATTATTCATAATAAGAATATGCAAAATCATACCCACCTTACTGGAAGCATTGATGTAAGGGGCTCTCAGGCCCATGTTCTATCTTGAATGATCCATTATTTCGTAATATTACTTCTGTACGTATAAAGGAAGTGCGCAGAAATCAAATGCCGGTTCCGAAAATGTTCAGAACACAGCTTTTGAGCCTCAGCATCATTTTGGTGCGTCTCCGCACACATCGTAATCATATTCTTGTATTTGTTATTGGTGAGCGTTACCTTTTGTCTGAATGACTTAGCTC
The DNA here is from genome assembly GCA_030765065.1 of Deroplatys truncata. NCBI lineage: Eukaryota > Metazoa > Arthropoda > Insecta > Mantodea > Mantidae > Deroplatys > Deroplatys truncata. Next base: position 84,238,731 of record CM060982.1, on the reverse strand, counting down.
GGTCTGCATGCAGGCGACAACGCGACACTTATCAGCACGAAACCACCAGGTAAACACCTGCAGACAGCAGCAGTAACCTCAATGACCTTTTGCTTTGTATCTGCACTGCCCTTTTGAGCAATAGTGATGCGGCAACTTCTCTTGCACCTATGTATACTGGAAACACAAAACTGCAAAGGACAGCTTGTTTGGGCCACTTGGTAGAGGTATATATTGAATTTTCTGTAAAGAGTCCTTGAATACCTTTACATTTGGAGGAAGTTTTCTAGAGGTGGAAAGAAACTTAGTATAGAGAAAATATGAAGTATTTTAAAACATGCAACTTTTTGTGCATTTAGACGTTAATGAGATGCTACTTGTCGGAATTTTCCAGAGTTTGAACTTACACGTTTTTGAAATGTTGTGTCCGTTCTCTTGTTTATTAGACCTTTCAAAGAGTATTCATATATTAAGTCCATCATATATATAGGATGTTCCAAAAGTACCTTGGCCGAGAAATTTAAAAAATGACAAACTACATATAAAACAAAGAAAACAACACTGGTCCAATAAATGTCACCATTATTTAAATCGTTGCATAGTTTGCTTAAAACGCTTCCCTTTTACTTCATTGTATTTTTCATGTTTCTCTACATACACTATGTGATCAAAAGTATCCGGACACCCCACAAACATCTTAGGTGGCTTGTGCTGCCACCTACAGCCTGGTAGTCATTATCCGCGACCTCAGTAGTGATTAGACATCGTGAAACAGCAGAATGGGACGCTCCGTGGAATTCACGGACTTGAACATGGTCGGGTGATTGGGTGTCGCTTGTGTCAGAAGTCTGTACGCGAGATTTCCACACTCCTAAACATCCCTAGGTCCACTGTTTCTGATGTGATAGTGAAGTGGAAACGTGAAGGGACATGTACAGCACAAAAGCGTACAGACCGATCTCATCTGTTGACTGACAGAGACCGCCAACATTCGAAGAGGGTCATAAAGAGTAATAGGCAGACATCTATCCAGACCATCACACAGGAAATCCAAACTGCATCAGGATCCACTAGAACACTTAGGCGTGAGGTGAGAAGCCTTGGATTGCATGGTCGTGTGGCTGCTCAAAATCCACATATCACGCAGGAAAATGCCAAACGACGCCTCGCTTGGTGTAAGGAGCGTCAATATTACACGTTTGAACAGTGGCAAAACGTTGTGTGGAGTGACGAATCACGTACACAATGTGGCGATCCGATGGCAGGGGTGGGTGTGGCGAATGCCCGGTGAACGTCATCTACCAGCGTGTGTAGTGCCAACAGTGAAATTCGGAGGTGGTGGTGTTATGGTGTGGTCGTGGTTTTCCTGGAGGGAGCTTGCACCCCTTGTTGTTTTGCATGGCACGATCACAGCGCAGATCTAGATTGATATTTTAAGCACCTTCTTGCTTTCCACTGTTGAAGAGCAATTCGGGAATGGCGATTGCATCTTTCAACACGATCGAGCACCTGTTAATACTGCACGGACTGTGGCGGAGTGGTTATACGACAATAACGTCCCTATAATGGACTGGCCTGCACAGAGTTCTGACTTGAATCCTATAGAATACCTTTGGGATGTTTTGGAACGCCGATTTCGTGCCAGGCCTCACCGACCTACATCGATACCTCTTCTCAGTTCCGCCTCCGTGAAAAATGGGCTGTCATTTCCCAAGAAACCTTTCAGCACCTGATTGAAAGTATGCCTGCGAGTGTGAACGCTGTCATCAAGGCTAAGGGTGGGCCAACACCATATTGACTTCCAGCATTACCGATGGAGGGTGCCACGAACATGTACGTCATTTTCAGCCAGGTGTCCGGATATTTTTGATCACGTAGTTCAACTTAATCTACTACGTACTGTAGGCGGAGGAAGTATTGTATTCCACCCAAAAATTCCATTCGAGATTTCACCGAAAATACATGTTTTGAAGCTCCCTGAAGCCAAAAAGATATTTTAGAAAAAGTTGTGTGTGAACGGAATTTCTTTTTGGTTTGGTTTTGTTTAAGGTAGCTCAACTTCTATGTTATTAGCGCCCTACGGAATCTCCGACAAATACCAAAATTGGTATTGCAGCAAATGAAACACATTTTATTTATCACAAGGCACTCAACGTAACACAAAGTTACACGTGAGTCACTTTGACACGCACTCGGAGTACAAGACAACTGCAACTGCTGAACTGCACGATTCTCGACAGACTACTGAATTACAATTCGCAACTAAGTTGTTTTCACTTTGTCATTTCTAACAGAAGTCAACTCCACTCGACTCCATTGAACTGAACTCGACTGCCCGTCCTGGCAGAGTGGCCACTTATATAGTCTCGCATACAAAGCAGAACCTTCGAGAAGAGGAACCCACGAGAACATATCGAAACGAACGCTTCAGAGCAGGCAACCGGCACACAATGGCTACTGTTTCATGCGCCCGTTGTTCTAGAGGGGGCTGGCCATTAGCCTAACCCGCGGCAGGTAGGTGAGCCGGGAGGCTCTCGCACCGCCAGTCCGTAGGAACTAAGCGCGCCCGGTCACAATATTTTAAGCTCAATATCTTCCAAATTTGCGACATTAAGATTTTCACTAAAATCTCCCCATCACAAACTATCCTTTATAGCTAACGTTTTTCGAAATCTCTGGTTTCTCAAAACATTTGTCTAACTATTTTGATTAAAACATTGTATTTTCATCACAAATTAAATGTACATCTTAATTTTTTGGAAATTGCCTGTGAAGTCTTCTCCATTCTGAATGAGTTTGTATAATTTGTAAACCGCAAGAGATAGACAAAATCTTACTTTATCAAAAATATCGATATCGTCAAAGTACACAATTTTTGTCAAATAAATTTTTATAGCGTTAACCGTTTCAGAGATATTCTTATTGTTGGTTGGCATTTTCAAATTCTTGTCATCACGAATCGATCCGCTCGATTAACATAAAGTGGATAGAAGAATAAGCTTTGTAATAATAATATAATAATAATAGTAATAGTAATAATAATAATTTGTTGAAAATGGGTATAAAAAGTTATGTGAATGTAACGCTTGATATATTTCCTTTCTTCAGAATTCCCCACACTGAAAGTAGTAATACTATTAGATCACATGAGTATGGGGCCAATCAATTGCACCACGCCTTCTGAACCACTCATCAAAGTTGCTGTCAGGAAATACCCTTGCCATAAACTTTAGTGTGGAAGAGCGCCAACTTGTTGCCAAATTAAGTTTATACAGTTTCCAAAAGATGATTTCGTAATTCAGGTACAGCTATGCCTGGGGAGATTTCTAGGTACAAATCCCCAGTTACAATGCTGTCGAAAAAGCGAGCTTCTTTTTAAACATCTGACTATCGTTATAACGTCATCTATGCTTCTTTTTAGCCGCAATAAAAGGTGTATTTCTGAAAACACTTATCATAATTAACAAGAAGTAGAAACGAATACGTATTTATATGATTATTTTACGGGATAGATATCTAAATTATGTGTGTTTGTAACACATGCTTTAAGTATTGCTCTTTCAATACAAACAATTGATTTAATGTAAAACTCTGGCGTAGTTTATTTTGGGAAACAATTTAATTTGCTCAAATTGTGCACCAACATGCAGTATGTACGCTTGTTCAAACTAAAGGTGACAGATCTCTTGAGCAGTTAAATTTTTTTAAAGCCCCTTCGAGTGAGTTAAGCGCGCTTCAACTTCTGTGCGTCGCTTTGGCTAACTCCACAGTACATGACACAAGGTACTGATTTGCTCTACCTCCAAGTGGAACAGTAGTTAAGCTACTTCTACGCAAGCTGCTCGAGTTCGATTCTTCGTAGTGAATTGTTATATTTTAGTTGTTACAACTCTGTTACTGTAACGTAGTTAAATAATACTGCTTGGGTTACTTCATTTTACTTACAAATATAATTACACATAGTTTAAAATTTGTGGTTATAAAATTAAATTGAGTATGAAACCTCCTCCCGACCGATATATTAATATCCTGGTTGTCATCTACCACTATGATCGACCACCAAATAAACGCCACATACCACATGAAGGAAACCTGATAAATTTTTGCTCGTGTATTTAAAATGAAAGAGAAAGAAGAGTTGAGTAGTACAATGGAGATTTCAACTCATAACCTCAGTATTAGTAAGCTACCTCTACCACTGAGCTTAAGTGTTGCAGTAAGCGTGACGTTATAACGTGCCTTAGACTTTCCACTTGAGAACCATACATCAATAAAGTGGGTTATGGTTAAAATATTTAGTGTTGAAACACTCTGAAACATCTGTGTTCTTGAAATATCGTATATGAATTATTTTCTCGGAAGGTTTTCGTGATTATGTTGTGCTCCCCATTATAACTACTACAAGAATATACGCAGTCCTGAGTACATAGCCTGTTTGTCTCGAACGCTCACGGAAGTACCCGATTCAAGCTGTTTTAAATTTACCGAGTGTACAACAGCTTATTTCAGAACTCTATGGAAACACTTTCGAGTATTTCTTAACAGTATTTTGTGGTTTTATTCTGTTTAACTCTGATCAACAATACTAATATTACACCAGTTTAGAAGTGAGGGGAACATATTGAGTTTAATTGACGTGTTATAGATCAAATTAAATTAAAATTAAATAAATAACTATTTACACTGTGAAATACTGAATGAAACCTGCATAGGGGTTTGCGCTATATCTATTTCATCTGGTGCGAGAGGGATTAAGATAATTTCAAATTATTCATACACATTTCAGGGAGGTATTAAAAACATGCTTCATATTAAAAGGCTCTAACCGCTAATAGCACGCATATTATTAACCTTGACATCATTAAATTTCCTTATTGACAATAATTACGATGTGTAGACATTTATCTCCTCACTCATTAATGAAGGCAATTATTTCCTGGTAGCTATTTTTCACCATAATTACATGTGTCCCTAAGTAGCAATTTTGATGTGCAACATTTAACAGCGAGCATAAATCTTAATGCAAGGTATACATAAATTTCAATCCCCTCCATCTTTGCACTTATTTTTAGCACACTTATTGAAACTGCGAATGTGCAAAACTATAATAATTATAATAATAGTTAATAATATTATAATAATAATATAAACATGGAGAGAAAAATTTAAAGATGTAGGACTGGTATTTATTGACTTAGAAAAAGCATATGATAGTATTCCATAAGTGAGGATGTGATAGAAATACTAAAAGCTATAAATTTGGGAAATAAGGGCAAAGTAAAATTGGGAAATTATACCAGGTGAGTCAGCTTCACCTATTTATTTTTTAATTTATGCAACGTGCTAAGCGACATATTTGACTTAAGCCTTTCTTGAATGCCTTCTAATGGTTGATTTGCAGAACACTTTATAGAGGTGAGATAGATAACTCAGTGCATAAGTGTTTTACAGGACAGAATGCAATCGCTATGTATGTCGATACAAAATAACATTCCCCCTCTGTCACTGGGAGCTGCAGTAGCAATTTTAGCCAATTTTACAAACTTTTATTATTTAGCATACATTCTTGCACATCTTTGAAAACGCCCCTGAAGGAATAACCTATCACATGCATCGGTTGACAAAACCATTTGAAAACAAAATAGCATATCTACACAGTGCGACCAATTGGATTTAAGCAATCAGTCAACGTTGTACAGACTTGTCAAAAAATGCTAAATTATGCAGATTATTTTTCTTGTCAACTTATGGATATTTCGGATCCTACAGTAATTGTAATCACTGATGCAGTAAATTTTTTTTTAATTAAAACTACCAAACCGAGCTCAAAACACTGTATGGCGCTGCAAAAAGCGTGTAAAGATTCGAGGTGGGGTCTAGTTCAGCGATTACTAATTCGTATAGGAATCTCGTCTCGCAAGGTAGCACTGACCTAAGGTATTATCATGGTTGCTTTAACACAGTGCCACTTCAGTTCGGATTAATATCTTTAGGGTTAAGTTCAAACTTTTTATTACCTCTTGTTTTATCTCTTTGGGCCTATAATTTGATAATATGACATAATGTTATCAAAAAGTTATTTATAAGTGTGTACAAAATAGAATAATCGCCATGTTTTTCACCACAAAGAAGAAGAATTGCAAAGCCCAAATCATCTCCGGGTACACTCAAACGTGCAGAATGCAGGAGATTACATCGCGCATGTTACAGCATACAAGAAGGTCTCTCCGACAACGTACAGAAATATGCATTGATGAAGGGGGTCGTCATTTCGAACATTTACTTCGTTGATGAAATCCACGCTCTTTAACAATTTATTACTTTTTTACCCGTGAATTTAGCACATTTACAACCACTTTGTCAATAGAAGTGAAACATAAGGTTTAAACACGAAACAAAAGCTGTTAGATTTAATATCTTCGATATGCGCCCAAAAGCAGAAAGCTAACTACGTAACACGGTATACATCACCAGATACGGTACAGACTATTAGGGTAAACATGATACACAATTATCTGATTGTAATTCTTGTGTCTTTGACTCACAGGAGAGTCAATAACAAAAATAAATAAACTAGTACACAAAAATTAAGAAAATAAACACACAAACACAAAAGAACCAAAAGAATTTGATGTTCGTATCAGATTCGAACCTCCGAAGCTAACCTTTGCTTCACCACATTCCGGCAGCTAACCCACTCTGCCAAAATCCACGTAGTCTGTCCCGCTCTTCGGGAAAACATTCCGGTATCTCCTTGCGAGCATTATATCCATGAAACGCCGCCTTTTTTTTTTTAAGGCTTTCGCAGCTCTTTAGTTATCATTCAGGCCTTTAATCATTAATGCTAGTTGCGTATAGTACCGAAAAGAAGAGCAGAGCTACAATAACAGTTTGTTTGCTAAAAGGGTCAATGTTGGTCAATGTTTTCACATTAGACTATAAACTGCGGATTGCATAGATACGAATACCTAGGGGTAGCTGACTCGCCTGATATATCCAGGGAATTTTATACCCCTAAGGTACTGTTACAGGGATGTTTACTATCACCAGCACTCTTGTGTGTGTATATACATCTAGGTATATGCTTGTTTACTCCAACGGTCCAATAAAGCAATAAGATGGGAAATAAAATTACACCCTACAGCAGATACCTAGTAATAACAACACAAGTTATTCAGAACGCTTCATACACGATGAGAAAATTGATTGAAGAATACAGAATGCGAGGACTTAATATTAACTTTAAGAAAACAGAGCATTTATTATCATCAACAATGAACATGGATAAAAAATTAGAGGTTATCAATGAGAAAATTAGAATGATGAATAATATTTGGGATCAATCATAGAAGCAGATAGAACAGTAGATAAGAAATAGAAAAACGAATAAGTAAAGGAAAAAATCTGACGTGTTACACTCACATGACTTTCTCTACTCTTGTACAAACTATTTTTACAAACGCTTATTCTCCATATGCTTCATGTTAATTGAGATTTCGAGATGTTAAACTTATAGCTAATTTTCTTGTAGATACAAGGGGAATTGGTAGGCTTTAAGCGATAGTCAAATATTTTAAGAGCTGGTTGCTATGTGGAGTATTCCATTCTCTACATTACCAGGACAAAAAAAATGAATAACGAATTTGAGAAAAAGTATAAGTATTGGAAAATTTAAGGGAATAACAAGCAATATCTCGAAACTGGTTCACTCAATAAAAAAATGTGTATGACATAGATTGTGTATTTTAACGCGATCTACACTTTTTGTGTAGTAAAATTTTGTCTGTCTCTTATGGTTTACCAGTTATGCAAAAGTTGTTCACAATGAATAATACTTTTGGAGACATTCCCAGAAAATGTGAGATATACACTTCATTTGTCATGAAAATATCTTAAACATATGATATTTTAATCAAAATCGTTACAGCCATTTTTAAGAAAATTAAAATTGTCGAAAAATGTTCAAAGGGTAATCTGGGCTATCGCATCTCTGGAAGATACTGAACCTAAATACCAAGCTTGGTGTTTATCCGACTGTTCGTTTCTGAGTAACTGATCGTTACTATACGTAGTAGAGAAAGTAAAAAACTGGAATGTTGAACTCGATATTATGGAGCAGAAACATTCAAATAAAACTAAACAGTTCATTTGTAATTCAGTAGTATAGAGTAAGAAACGTGGACAATGAGAAGGCAACAAATAAGATTACTAAAAACAGAGATGAATTATTGCCGGAGAGCTTCTCGAATCTCAAGAAGGGGTAACATTAAAAATACAAAATGTCGGGAAATAATGGATGCAAAAAAGTGCATATTAGAAATAGTAGATGAGAGAAGGTTAATATTGTTCGGCCATGTGAAAAGAATGGGAAACGATAGAATAGTAAGATTGGTGCTAGAATGGGAAGCTGAAGAAAACAGAGGACGGGGAAGACCAAGAGAACAGGAAGAGACCAAGAAGCATGACGTCTAGAGGACTAACAGATGAAGATACAGAGAATAGGGAACTAAAACTATGAATGGGTTGTAGGAAAACCGCTGCTGTATGGTAGATAATTCCTAGATACAAAAAATAGTAATATGCACAGTTTTAAACGAATTTGTCAGATATTTTTGGGATTCATTATTAAGATCACTGTGTGGTGAACGAGAATAAAGAATAGTTCCAACGTAGTCCAGGCGTGTGATAGAAGGCGACTAAAGTGGACAGGTAGTGTTTGGGTGTAAAAATTAAATTAAATTGAGTTTTATTTATGCACCCTCTTTAACTATTATGGTCCTTAGCGTCCCATTCTATGCTGGACGTGAAAGACCGGTAATTTTGCTCAGAGGCCTCTTTATCAGGCTTGAGATTCTTTTACGTGCCGTAAATCTACGTCACGCGACCACCGGCTTTTAATTCCCTTCCGAAGGAAGGCATGCTAAGGATTTTTACGCCCGAAAAAAATCCATCGCCCTCCGCCGGGTTTGAACCCGCGACCTCGGGAACTTTTGGGTGTACAGCTGAGCCACTGACTTCGGGGCCATAAATACGAGTCCTGGTGCTTCAGATTGGGGGTTGGGCGCTGAGCTAATAAGCTAACTCCAGAGCAAACATATTGTTAAAATCCTTAAGCAATCTTCGGAACAGAAGGATGAGTGGCAATCGACCTACCCAAGCTAAGGAAACGGAAATAGTCTTTGGTACTTGGAATGTAAGTACTCTCCATGATGCACTTGCCATGCAATTAAAACAGTTAACTAAAAGACAAACCAAAAAACCGATGGAAGGGCGCAATAACTAGAGATGTCGTACAGAGGCTCGGAGTGCCAGTGTGGAGATGGAGAACGGAAGATAGAGAAGAATGAAGGCAAAGATTCAGGGATGCCAAGGCCCAAAAGTGGCTGTAAACGCCTTATAGTAATAGTAGTATTCCTAAGAACAAAATATTGAACAAATCCAATGGCTTTCTCCACTCACTCTCGTTTACTTTTATATTCTACAAACTATTCTTACAACAACCAAGCTTTATATCTACTCCGTTTTAATCGAGATGAACGTGTGCAAAAATGGTTTCACTATTCATTTGTTGTAGGCACAAGAAGATACAATAAAGTGAATCGATAGTCAACAGTTTAAAAAGCGAGTTGCTATAAATGCTGACCTTTAATTCCACTCTCCGTGGCCGCGAGAAACATTGGAGCGCTGAGTTAACACTTAAAGAAATATAAGTATTGGAAATTCAAATTAATAGCAACAAGTATCTCGGAAATACAAAGGTCATAAAAAGCTGCTGAAATAAATGGTCTCCCTGTGTATATAAAAATATGCATATACCTATACTAGGTTTAGGTGTAAGTAATGCATTAATATTTCAGCACCATGGCCAAGCCCGGACCTATTGAGTACTAAACCTCTGAAAGTAAGGGAAGAGATGAGAGATTATGAATGGTAGCTAGATCTGATACCGTCAGGGGAAGCTCAGCGGGATTCTTAACGTTTCTAGATTTAACATCTCCCAGCCGTCCCTTTCCTCTTGAACATATAAGGGCAGATGAAAATATTCTCTTTTCAAGGCACATTCAATGCATACGCTCACACTTCGTGCAACGCGCCTAATCCTGCTATTTTGTGGTATAAAGGAGACGAAATGAGAGAAAAGGAGCAAGAATATTCGTGGCTATATATTCCACTCTTGTATTAGCTACCGACTGGAAAAATCACGAAAAAAGAACCGTCAGCGTAGGCGATCCAACGTAATCGAATCCGGAACCTCCCGAAAGCATGCCTCAGATGCTACCGCGTGGGCCATCCCCACGGTATCTATATGTACTGCTTGAAATAAAATATTAATGACTTATCCTATTTCTATACACACTTTCTTTAGAGTAACGTGTTTTCTCAACGAATAGTCAAGGTTGGCAAGAGTGATTCTTTATGATATCAACATGCACGTATTCCAATACTCGGGCACTGGAAATCCTGTTTAGTAGGTTATTCGTTATATCAGTGGTTTTAAGGGCGAGAGAATTATAAAAGTCGGAGTATGTCTTCCAAAGTTACCCTTTAAACACATAGAAACAGATATTCTCTCTTTATAATATTAGTACATATAGACGTACTATGGATTCCATATTGCTCAAATGAAAGCTGTGAATTTTGAGTTATTTCACCAGCATTAGTACTTGACTAGTACATCAAACTCAAATTAATTAATCAAAAAAGAAATAATTAAAAGCGTTAAATGAAGATTCCTGTTATTAAAGGTTAGGATGTATCATAATTAAGAGTGCAAACTGAAACGATTAAAAGCGTACCATAGTAGAAGTAAAAAAAAATCTGATGTGTTACATTCACATGACTTTCTCTACTCTTGTACAAACTATTTTTACACACTCTTACTCTCCATCTATTTCATATTAATCGAGATAAACATTTGCAGAAACGATCGTTTGACATGCAAAGAGAATTACATTTTACACATAGCGACCAGTTCTAAAAATATTTGACTATCGCTTAGGGCTTACTATGTTCCCCTTGTTTTGTATTAGCAAGGGCAATTTAGAAATACAGTAGCCTTTAAGCATCGACATATATCTTAATAGCTGGTTGCTAGGTGCAGCACCATTCTCTTTGCCACAGATTAATACTCTTTGTATATCCAAGACAAAAAAATGAATAACGAATTCCCATTTGAGAAAATATTAGAAAATTTAAGGGAATAACAAGCAATATCTCGAAAATGGTTCACTCAACAAAAAAATGTATATGACATAAATTGACATATGACGCGATCTGCATTTTTTGTGAAGTAAAATTTTTTCTATCTCTTATGGTTTACTAGTTATGCAAAAGTCGTTCACAATGGAGAATACTTTTGGAGACATTCTCAGAAAATTCAAGATATACATTTTATTTGTCATGAAAGTATCTTAAACATATGATATTTTAATCAAAATCGTTAGAGCCATTTTTGAGAAAATTAAAATTTTCGAAAAATGTTCCATGTAAATGGTAGTCTAGGGTGGGGGGCTTTCTTGAAACCTTTGTGTCGCATCTCTGGAAGATACTGAACCTAAATACTAAGTTTTGTGTTTAACCGACTGTTCGTTTCTGAGTTATGCTGTTCACAGACACACAAACACACACACACACGGACATGTTTCCAAAAATGCTTTTTTTGGATTCAGGGGGTCTCAAAACATGTATTTCCGGTAAAATCTCGGTAGCGAATTTTTGGGTGGAATACAATACTTCCCCTACTTACTATACGTAGTAGAGAAAGTAAAAATCAGTAAACATGAGTCTGCAAACCAGCCATGTGCGAGATAATTGCAAATATGTAATTACAAGTCGCCACTGCCTCATTAACCAACATCGTCCCAATTAGTACAAATGAATTTGAAAAGTAGACTTTTCGCTTAATAATTGCGATTCTAAGTTGCCTCAAAATTCGCTCATAGCTTAACAAGGAATACTATTTCTACTTTAGTATGTCACATATTATTAACACTTTACACTCTTCCCTGTTAAAGCAGGTGTTCAAAGTGTCGTGCTTGCATCTGGATGCAATACTGCATATGTCTCTGCAGTAAGTTTCGAATTCTTTCAAACACTCCGGATCATCTCGGAATTCTTAACAAGCACGTAAAATTCTCTGCTCCAGTACTTCAACAGTATCAACGGGAGTGCTGTACACTACAGTTGCTGTGACCCCATACAGAAAGGATTGAGATAAAGTGATCGTGGAGGCCACGGTACATGCCCTTCTTGACCTATCCATCTTGTACCATATCTCCACGTAAGATGTCTTCTTACAGTAGCAGCAAAATGTGCCGGTGCTCCATTCATGCATGTACCACATTCTCCGACGTTGCTCAAGGGGAACATTCTCAAGCAGTTCGCGTCAGTGGCGGTTCATAATCACACATTCGCAATAATAAATTTCGCACATGGCTGTTTACGGACCCATGTTTACTGCAACTTTTTTGCTTCTACAGGGTGAGCCAAAAGACTCCGAACCGCTTGCGCGGTGTTTCTCCTGTTCGTGTCCTCAGCGCTCGTTGCCCTCTGTTGTTATCATAGAAAGGCACCTCTTTAGGAAACTATCCATCATAGAATTTTTGGAGGGAATTTTCCTATCGATGACCAATTTCCTCTAATGTTTCTTCGGTAAGTACCGAACACCGTCTTTTAGATTTCTTAGCTGGAACACTTCCTGTGGCCTGGAATTTACTGTAAAGTTCATGGATTGTTGTACGGTCTGGAACTTTTACAGCTGGAAATCTTTGTGCAAATCGTACTTTCACTTGGCGAGCTGACCGAGTTAACACATACGAATCATAAATAAATACACGCTGTGCAGTAGAAAACATGTACTGAACCATAATATACTTTGTGACTAAGTACAGGACAAAATAATAAATAACTCGTAATAAATGAACTACATCACATCACCGTCAATTCAAAACTGCACTTCGCACTGCACAGCAAAACCGCAACAGCATGATTTTGTTTATAGCAGCAATGCGTTATCATGTTTTCATCAATTTCCACACGCCCAGTGGAAAAACACCACGAAGCTGGTAATATTGTTCATAAAATACCCCTCCGGGGTAACTTAAAACATAAAGTGTATAAGGCAAGTCCACACCCTCTGGGAGAATTAAAACAAAATATCCGCCAGGAAATTTCTCTACGTGAACACTCGGCGAGTGATGGATAGTTTCCTAAAGAGGTGCCAAAAATGTATGAACAACGACGGTGGCCAGTTTCAGCATCTCCTTTCGTAAAGTTGGAAGGAAAGCCTTTAAAAGTTGTTTTAAAAATGTTGTATGGTTTAATCCGCGCCTTTCTATGATAGCAGCAGATGGCAACGAGCGCTATCATATCGCTATCGCATAGTTTCAACAGTTTCAGTTTGAGCTATTAATTATGATACAGCCTGTGTGTGTGTGCGTGTGTGTGTGTGTGTGTGTGTGTGTGTGTGTTATATGAATAACATAGAAATGTATGCTGCAAATCATGAAAGTTTGAATAACAATTTTGGCATATAACAATGAAACAGAATTAATTTCTTTCCTCTCCTCACATCTTAAGTTAATCATAAGAGAAGAAACAATTCAGCGTTCGTGGGAGAAAATGCAAATATAAAACAAACAGTTAAAGCTAAACATAGGCTAAAACCACAGAAAGCTGTAAAATGTATTAAACACCAAATTATACCTGGCTAGCTAAACAATGGTGTCATTGTTATACAATTATTCACATAGAGGAGGGAGAAGTGGAGGTACTGAATGTTGCGCCAAAAACAAAAGAAATGTAGGGATGTAAAAGAGTTAAAACTTTCGCCATAAAGAGGGATAATGAAATAATAGAAGCATTAAATGCAGGACAACAAAGATAATTGGGTATCATTACATGTCCATAAGATAAACAGAGTACTTCCTGGCTTCAAGACTTACACTAGAAAGAGAACAATAAATATTACACCTACTAATGCTAAAACAGAGATCGGAAATTACTCAAAAGGTTTTGATAATTCTTTCGCCATTGGAAAGCGCTATTCTTCCCGATGTACATAATCTATAACACATCTTTGAACTACCAAATGACTAAAATATGAATAGTTATTTACGTAACTGTATAGGAAAGTGAGCTTTTTCATGGCGAGTAAGATGTCCGAGGTGAAGCTGAGGTCCTTAAAAATTCCTGCAGTTACGCACTATACTTTATACAGACTGTAACAAATATGTACGGCACAAATTGCAGGACACATTACTCGCACGTAGACGAAGAAATTATGGTATATGAACATGGATCTAGAAACGTTTCGTTTCCATGTTACAACTCATTAATCATGGGAAACACACAGCATACCACATGCAAGTCTTTATCACAGGAGATGTTCAATATGCCCTCCGTGAGCATTGATAGATGCATCAACCCGCCGTCGTAATGAATCCCGGATGTGCTGATGTATCCCTGGAGTATTACATATGGTTTCACAACCTTCCATAATGCAGGCACGGAGACTCTGAACATCTGGTACTGGGTTTCGTTGCACAAGAGCTTTCAAATGCCCCCACAAATAAAGGTCTAGAGGGTTCAGGTCCGGGGAGCGTGGAGGCCAGGCAATTGGTCCACCTCTACCTATCCATCGGTCACCGAATCTGTTATTTAGAAGCCGATGGACATTAACCTTATGTGAGGAGGTGCTCCATCGTGCATGAAGTACATGTTTTGTCGCACAGCTAAAGGTACATCTGCTAATAGTTCAGGTAGAACATTCTCTACGAAATTATGGTAATTTTGTCTGTTGAGCCTGGGTGGAAGAACAGTCGCCAACAATGCCGGCCCAAACATTGACAGAAAATCTTTGTTGATGACTTGCTTCAACAGTTGCGTGAGGATTGACGTCAGCCCATACATTCCCATTGTGATAATTTACAATCTCATCTCGTTGAAACGACGGCTCATCTGTGAACAGCACCGTTGCACTAAAATTAGGGTTGATACTTTGTTGCATAAACCATTCGCAGAAGCGTACCCGTGTAGGAAAATCACTGAAGAAGCTGTAAATGGTATGGATACAGTCGGACCTCGCCACTCGCCAGACAGTTATGTGGTCAACATTCATTGCTGCAGCTAGTTGACTTGTACTGACACTAGAGTCGTCAACTGCCTGAAGAATTGCCGCCTTCCGTTGCGGCGTCCTCATGCTGCTAAGCCACCCCCGGTGGCGAGTATCGTGCTGGAATGCCCATGTTCCCTAAGACGACGATCAAAGTTCCCCGTTTTCTTGTCGGGGCATGTTCGTCCCGGAAATCTTTCCCGATACAAACGTTGAGCGCAAGCGCCATTGCCGTCTGCTAATCCATACATCAAAATGTCATCTCTGCATTTGTGTACACTGCCATTGCACAAGCCAAGTCTGTGATCAACTCTACTACTGTCCATTCCAAACCAGACCCCCTGATGTAAACAGAAGCATGTGCTTCGGCTTGTCACGAGCCCAAGAATATACTCTTACGCCAACGTAAGTAGTTCCTTAATACATGTATTGTATTATGAAATATTAAAGCAGGAAAGGTATAGAACTGCACATTTTATTGCGGTTATCATAAGAACTCATCGTTAAAGGTAATATACTAGCTGTTAGGAGATTACAAAATATGATTTTCGCCTGCTATTGCGCTGACGCCGAGAGCATCTTGCTCGTTAATACCAACCAAATGCACGACTGCCACTCTCTTACATACACAAGAAATGCAGCAATGAATTCCCAGAGGCGCTGAGTACCGAATAAACACTTTGCGTAACACAGGATATATGATAAGCGAACAGTCATTCATAATACACTAACAACATATGCTCAGCTCAGGTCAAATCTTGCGATTTAGTCAGTTGGTATTTGAGCTCACATGGCAGAGGAAGGTGCGTGTAGTGCGAATAAACTGTTCAAACACAGAAGCGGGAAAGTTAAAAAGTGACTAAAAACAAACAATACTTCATCTATTCAACTCACTATTACAAAAATACCCGACACTTGCATTATTGCATATTAGGAAGCTAATATCGGATTTTACAGGCGTTTCAGTGAGAAGTGTAACGAAAGCGAGCAAGGAATATAAACGGACATAATACAACATAGAAGAGGATAAAATGTGGGAACTTGTTTTGTGTGCGACAGTGCTGTGGATAAGCTTGTCATTATTTTGGAGAGTAGTTCTGATTCTGATATGGCAGCTGAGTCATCTTCGGAGGATTCGGATTTGGGTGTTGCACTCTTGCCCAAGGATTGTGAGTAAGGTAAGTAAAATGTTCATTGCCGCATACTTATAAAATCTATTGTTACCTCAGGTTGCATTTTGAACTATGATTCTCACGCAGGGCGCCTTTTTATACATTAAATAGTGTTCAACAAGCACGTGGGAGGGGAACAAGCAGCCATTAGGGGCGGGGATTGCGAACTACTTTCGCGGGGATTATACAAAGAGTTTGTTTTCAGTGAAAGGCACTCTGGTTTGGAATGGACAGTAGTTCATAGTAACCCGTGTGCTTGCTAAAGTCGTACTGGAACAGTTGATGTTACCTGTAAACAAGCAATGCCGTAACAGGTACATGTAAAACAAAACACTGCCGGTACACCTACGATAATGACAACGTAACCAGTCGTAACCAAGAGTGCATGTTCCTCATGATTCTAACGTTCTGCTCTTGTATGTTATCCTATGATGAATGAGTTGGAGAAAATGAGTTGTAACATGGAGACAAAGCGTTTACAGACACATGTTGATTTAACATATTTTCTTCGCCTACGTGGGAGGAATGTATCCTGCAATTTATGCCGTAAATTTTTGTTACTTCGTGTATATTGGTTAAGAATTATATTACATGCTCTAGACGTTTTCGGGGTTCAAGCCAGGTGAAGTGATGTGTATCAAATCATTCAACATTCTGAAGATGGGAGAGATGTACGTTCCCAAAACGTCGATGTCTCCACATCACTTCACCTGGCTTGAAGCCCGAGAACGTCTAGAGCATATTCGTCGCCAGGAAAGCTTCAACTCTTATTTCATTATATTACATTTATGTTGGACATGGGCGCAGTCACATGTTTCATATACTCATTGCAGAGCCAGCAGTTATTGATTAAACAGTTGAAGGGATGGAATTAATTTTTCTTCCACACAAGCCGTGTATTGGTCAAGTTGGAAAGGTAGAATCAGACGACTGATTCCGCTATCCCACTAATGGCAATGAATTTTTCAGTCGTGTGATTCGTGTGATTCGTGTGAAAAGTTCAATTAGACGTACTGGTTTTGGAGACGGAAAAGCATGAAATTATTCCATATATTATGAAACAAACACATTTATAAGGTTTGGATATTGGAATACAAACCTGTTTGAGTAGTAATAGAACATACGTATTAGTATGGCTTTGACTTTTCAGGTTGTTACTTCACAGAGAATGCGTGTAAATAAATCTGATGTTACATTTACATAATTTCTCTACCCCCAATAGTTTATTTGTAAACAGCTTCTACAAGCTTTTCTCACCAAAGCTTGTCTTTCTAAATCCTTCGTGTTAATCCAGATAAACATTTGCAGAAGTAGCTTCATTTGTTGGTACACGGGGAGATAGAGGAAACTGAATCGATAGTCAGATGCGTAAAACTGGGTCGCTCTATGCTGACCTAGAAATCTCATACTCCTTTCATGACATCCTGAAAAACAACTGAATAGCGACAACCTTTTTAAAAATTGCAAAACAATAACAACGAATATCTCGGTAGTGGCTAATGCCATAAAAAGGTTATTTGGTATAAAGTATGTATTTTAAAGGGATCAACGTTTGCGTAGTACGTTTTTTGTGTGTCTCTTGTGGTTTATCAGTTATACAAAGTTATAAAAAAAGCTGATGTATTACACTCACATGACTTTCTCTACTCTTGTACAATCTATTTTTACAAACGCCTATTCTCCATATGCTTCATTTTAATCGAGATATGGAAATGTCAACCTTAATGGTAATTTTCTTGTAGGTGCAAGGGGAATATGGTAGCTTTTAAGCGATAGTCAAATGTTTTAACGTTGGTTGCTATGTGGCGCATTCCATTCTCTTTGTATGTCCAGGACATAAAAAAAATGAATAACGAATTTGAGAAAAAGTATTAAGTATTGGAAATTTTAAGGAAATAACAAGCAATATCTCAAAAACGGTTCACTCAACAAAAGAAATGTATATGACATAAGTTGTGTATTTTAACGCGATCTACATTTTTTGTGTAGTAAAATGTTGTCTCTCTTATGGTTTACCAGTTATGCAAAAGTCGTTCACAATGAAGAATAATTTTGGGGACATTCCCAGAAAATTCGAGATATACATTTCATTTCTCATGACATTATCTTAAACATATGATATTTTCATCAAAATCGCTAGAGCCATTTTTTGAGAAAATTAAAATTTTCGAAAAATCTTCCATGTAAAGGGTACTCTGGGGTGGGGGGATTTTCTTGAAAACCTTCTTGTCGCATCTCTGGAAGATACTGAACCTAAATACCAAGTTTGGTGTTTATCCGACTGTTCGTTTTTGAGTTATGCTGTTCAAACCCACACACACACACACACACACACACACACACGGACATGTTTCCAAAAATGCTTTTTTTGGATTCAGGGAGTCTCAAAACATGTATTTGCGGTGAAATCTCGGTATCGAATTTTTGGGTGGAATACAATACTTTCCCTACTTACTATATGTAGTAGAGAAAGTAAAAAAATCTGATGTGCTACACTCACATGACTTTCTCTACTCTTGTACAAACTATTTTTACAAACGTTTATTCTCCATATGCTTCTTGTTAATCGAGATATCGAGATGTCAATCTTATTGCTAATTTTCTTGTAGATGCAAGGGGAACATGGTAGGTTATAAGCGATTGTCAAATCTTTTAAGCGCTGGTTGCTATGTGGCGCATTCTATTCTGTTTGCATATCCAAGACATAAAAAATTGAATAACGAATTTGAGAAAAAGTATAAGTATTGGAAAATTTAAGGAAATAACAAGCAATATCTCGAAAATGGTTCACTCAACTAAAAAGATGTATATGACATAAATTGTGTATTTTAACGCGACCTACATTTTTTGTGTAGTAACATTTTGTCTATCTCTTATGGTTTACCAGTTATGCAAAAGTCGTTCACAATGAATAACACTTTTGGAGACATTCCCAGAAAATTCGAGATATACATTTCATTTGTCATGAAAATATCTTAAACATATGATATTTTAATCAAAATCGTTAGAGCCATTTTTGAGAAATTTAAAATTTTCGAAAAATGTTCCATGTAAAGGTTAGTCTAGGGTCGGGGGATTTTCTTGAAAACCTTCGTGTTGCATCCTTGGAAGATACTGAACCTAAATACCAAGTTTGGTGTTTATCCGACTGTTCGTTTCTGAGTTATGCTGTTCACAGACAGACACACACACACACACACAGACACACACACACACACACACACACACACACACACACAGACAGACACACACACACACATACACACAGACACACACACGGACATGTTTCCAAAAATGCTTTTTTTGGATTCAGGGGGTCTTAAAACATGTATTTGCGGTGAAATCTCGGTATCGAATTTTTGAGTGGAATACAATACTTCCCCTACTTACTATACGTAGTAGAGAAAGTAAAAATGCTTCAGAATGAAGTGGCCTTCATCGGCTACTCCCAGAAAATTTAAGATGTACGTTTTATTTGTCGCGTATACAGGAGGGACCATTTAAGTTGAGACTGTACAATATCTCTAAAACCAGGCGCTGTAGAAAGAAATTTCTGAATAAAAGTTGCTTGATATTATGGGGGAAAGTAAATGTCGTTGGTCGCGTTTTGTTTGGAGGACGTTATGATAGTCATTTTGGGGTCAATTTAGTTTTTTTAATCAGAACCTGCAATTAAGGTCAAATTAAATCCCTCAGGATTTTACTTCCGTTCTGTATAAACATGGTCAATTTGAAAGAATATCTTGGGGTTTACAACGTTAGGGAGCATTCGAAATAAAATATCGGATGTGATACATTCAATGGACTGCACAAATTCATATATACCTAAATAAAAATTAAATTCGAATAAAAAGTTATTTTTCTATGCAGGCAACGTCACTCACCTCCTATTTTGCTGTTTTGCCTAGTACTTATTTCCAGGATGTTTTCAAGGAGTAATATTTCAGGAAGTAATTCTTGGGTTGAATAAAGTATGAGGAAAGATTATGCGTGACAAAAAGTTATTGCGATGGAAAGAAAAAATGTCATGTGTTTCATTCATAAGACGTTCGTAACCCACTCTTCTAAAAACTATTCTTGATTATGCAACTTATAGGCAATTGAGATAAATGTCATTAATTGTTCTTCCACACAAGCCCTGTGTTGGACAAGGTTGGAAAGGTAGAATCAGACGACTGAAAAATTCAATGTCATAGCCGGGATTTGAACCACGGATCTCCCTCCTGTGGCATCCTTGGAACATGTTAGGCTCAAAAACCGACAATTCGTTTTTGAATTATGTTTTTACTTTCACTACTACGTATAGTAAATAGGGGAAGTATTGCATTCCACCCAAAAATTCGATACCGAGATTTCACCGGAAATACATGTTTTGAGACCCCCTGAATCCAAAAAAAAGAGCATTTTTGGAAACATGTCCGTGTTTGTGAATAGCATAACTCAGAAACGAACAAGCGGAAAAATACCAAACTTGGTATTTAGGTTTAGTATCTTCCAGAGATGCGATACGAAGGTTTTCAAGAAAATCCACCCACCCCAGATTACCCTTTACATGGAAGATTTTTTGAAAATTTTAATTTTCTCAAAAATGGCTTTAACGATTTTGATTAAAATATCATATGTTCAAGATATTTTCATGACAAATGAAATGTATATCTTGAATTTTCTGGGAATGTCTCCAAAAGTATTCTTCATTGTGAACGATTTTTGCATTACTGGTAAACCATAAGAGATAGACAAAATTTAACTACACAAAAAAGTAGATCGCGTTAACATACACAATTTATGTCATATACATTTTTTTTGTTGAGTGAACCATTTTCGAGATATTGCTTGTTATTCCCTTAAACTTTATTTTTCAATACTTAGTTTCTCAAATGGGAAAACTTTATTAATTTTTTTGTCTTGGATATGCCAACAGTATTAATCTGTGTCTAAGAGAATGGTGCTGCACCTAGCAACCATCCATTAAGAGATGTGTATATGCTTAAAGGCTACTGTATTTCTATATTGCCCTTGCAAATACAAAACAAGGGGAACACAGTACGCCTTAAGCGATAATCAAGTATTTTTAGAACTGGTCGCTATGTGTAAAATGTAATTCTCTTTGCATGTCAAAAGATCGTTTATGCAAATGTTTATCTCGATTAATATGAAATAGATGGAGAATAAGAGTTTGTAAAAATAGTTTGTACAAGAGTAGAGAAAGTCATGTGAGTGTAACACATCAGAAATTTTTTTATGTCCTGGACATACAAAGAGAATGGAATGCGCCACATAGCAACCAGCTCTTAAAATATTTGACTATGGCTTAAAGCCTACCATATTCCTCTTACATCTACAAGAAATTTAGCAATAAGGTAGTTTCTGCAAATGTTTATCTCGATTAACATGAAGCAGACGTAGAATAAACGCTATAAGAATAATTTATAAAAGACTAGAGAAAGTCATGTGAGTGTAACACATCAGCATTTTTGTGTTCTAAATGGCTCTTACCATTTTAATGCCATTGCTTTTGTTTTTCGAATGGAAATGTTCATAGTATATTCTTGACAGACTGCATAAATTTAAAAATAGGCTTTTGCAGGGCAGGCTCGTTATTTTGCAAATAAAAATATATTTAAATACCTGTCCATTTATGTTTTAAAACTGGATTCACTAGTAATTGTTTTCGTTTTCTCACTAGATCGCCAATATAAATATTAAAAAGCGTAGGTGATATAGTACATGCTTGTCTGACATCTTGGGTAATTATTCCTCTTGTGGTAGTTTATAGATCTCTTATACATCTTTGCGCAATATTTTAATGAGCGAATAATTAAATCGTCTTTCCATATTTAAAAAGTGACCCGTGTAAGGCGGGTAGTACGTTATAGTCGCAAGTAAGATTGTGAGAAGAAGGTTGGCACCAAGTGACAACGATAGAGGAACACCCGAACGAGAGGAAATATGAAGAAAGAGGTAGTAGGAGAGGAAGGCGTTTACAAAATGGCGTTTGCGCTTCATTATGTCATAATTCAGAAGGCAGGGCTGGTTTATGGGTCCTTATCTCGCCTTACTCTCGTTAATTGCTGTCTTTGCCGCCAGTATTCCCGTTGCATATTCAGCAGCTCCGACGATAATCCTTCAAACATACACACACCCTTCTCCAATAAAAACTGGTGGGGCTCCGGTGTGCCATAACTCACTCAGGTACGGGACTTTGTGGCCAGATAGTGCTAGGATCGTCTTCATGTCCACATGGGCACGGACATGGCTTCCTGGACCAAGAGAGATGACTACTATATGTCCCGGGCTCAGATCCTGTGTGCCATAACTCACTCAGGTACGGGATATTGTTACTAGATGGTACTAGGATCGTCTTCATGTCCACATGGGCACGGACATGGCTTCCTGGACCAAGGAAGATGATACTGTATGTCCCGGGTTCGGGTCCAGTGTGTCATGGTACGGGACTTTGTGGCTAGATAGTGCTAGGATCGTCTTCATGTCCACATGGGCAAGGACATGGCTTCCTGGACCAAGAGAGATGGCTACTATATGTCCCGGGCTCAGATCCTGTGTGCCATAACTCACTCAGGTACGGGACTTTGTGGCCAGATAGTGCTAGGATCGTCTTCATGTCCACATGGGCACGGACATGGCTTCCTGGACCAAGAGAGATGGCTACTATATGTCCCGGGCTCAGATCCTGTGCGCCATAACTCACTCAGGTACGGGACATTGTTACTAGATGGTACTAGGATCGTCTTCATGTCCACATGGGCAAGGACATGGCTTCCTGGACCAAGAGAGATGGCTACTATATGTCCCGGGCTCAGATCCTGTGTGCCATAACTCACTCAGGTACGGGACTTTGTGGCCAGATAGTGCTAGGATCGTCTTCATGTCCACATGGGCACGGACATGGCTTCCTGGACCAAGAGAGATGGCTACTATATGTCCCGGGCTCAGATCCTGTGCGCCATAACTCACTCAGGTACGGGACATTGTTACTAGATGGTACTAGGATCGTCTTCATGTCCACATGGGCAAGGACATGGCTTCCTGGACCAAGGAAGATGATACTGTATGTCCCGTGTTCGGGTCCTGTGTGTCATGGTACGGGATTTTGTGGCTAGATAGTGCTAGGATCGTCTTCATGTCCACATGGGCACGACATAGCTTCCTGGACCAAGAGAGATGACTACTATATGTCCTGGGCTCAGATCCTGTGTGCCATAACTCACTCAGGTACGGGATATGTTACTAGATGGTACTAGGATCGTCTTCATGTCCACATGGGCAAGGACATACCTTCCTGGACCAAGAGAGATGACTACTATATGTCCCGGGCTCAGATCCTGTGTGCCATAACTCACTCAGGTAGGGACATTGTTACTAGATGGTACTAGGATCGTCTTCATGTCCACATGGGCACGGACACGGCTTTCTGGACCAAGGGAGATGATACTGTATGTCCCGGGTTCAAATCCTGTGTGCCATAACTCACTCAGATACGGGACTTTGTTGCTACATAGTGCTATGTTCGTCTTCATGTTCACATGAGCACGGACACGGCTTCCTGGACCAAGAGAGATGATACTATATGTCCCGGGTTCAGATCCTGTGTGCCATAACTCATTTAGATACGGGACTTTGTTACTAGATAGTGCTACCATCGTCTTCATGTCCACATGAGAACGGACTCGGCTTTCTGGACCAAGGGAGATGATACTGTATGTCCCGGGTTCAAATTCTCTGTGCCATAACTCACTCACGTATGAGACGCGCGGGACGTGTAGTGGTGGAGTTCTATCTTACCAGTATTAAATTCCTGTAAACTCCATTTTTCTCTAAACTTACTGATAATATACCTAAGCTGTAAAATTGCGAAACGGTACTGCCGCATTTCTGGTAATTATTTTTCAAAATAAACCATTTAATCAAATGTTGCCCAAGTACATTCACAAGAGCATATTCAGTTTTGCGATAACATTAAATGAAAATCGAATTCTAAGAGAGCGGAGCATTTGCTTTAAGTTATCTAGTTTTTTTGCATTTCAGATGAAATAAAACTTTGGTTTAAGCATTTAAGCTAAGCCTTGCAATTCAAAATAACAAGGGATAAGCACTGATTTGTGTAATTATTTACGTAATATATGCTTTGTTAAACATAGAAATTTATCAAAATATTTATAAACACTCAGTGGGTAATGTTTAACGAAAAAAAAATAAATTAAGCATTGAGACCCGTATATTTGTAAAAAATGTGAAACTTTTTTTTATTGATTTTTACGTTAAATACTCCCATTAAACTACATTTTGAGTAGAAATGTCTAGTCTCAATTATATTTCTCACAGCTGTGCAGTACTCGTAGCCAATATTACAAGTAAACATGTTGTTAAAGAAACAAACAAACAAAACGAAACATTAAGAAGAACCCAAGGTGATGATCTGTAGAAAGCATAGATAATGGCATTGTATGGCTTTACTGTCATATGACGTAATGGTAGTAGCC
Source organism: Deroplatys truncata (assembly GCA_030765065.1). Taxonomy (NCBI): domain Eukaryota; kingdom Metazoa; phylum Arthropoda; class Insecta; order Mantodea; family Mantidae; genus Deroplatys; species Deroplatys truncata. The sequence continues at coordinate 84,213,967 of CM060982.1, read as the reverse complement.
AGAAGAGAGAACAATGGAATGAAAAAAATAATCCTGAAGTGTTCATCACTACTACTGCCTTCCGCCGAGCAATTAAGATAAACAAATGAAATCGTCAACACCATGGTATATAAAAAAAAGGTGTTCAAAAACAAATGAGAAAAACAAAGGAAAACAATGCATGGTCACAAGATACCTCGGCAGCATGACATACGAAATGAATAGCTCTAAAACCCAGGAAAGACGCTGAGGTGCTTCTGCGTTGAGTGCATCAATATACAGTTGAAACGTACAAATAAAAATCTGACGAGTTTCACTCACATGGCTTTCTCTACTCGTGTACAAACTATTTTTACAAACGCTTATTCTCCATATGCTTCATGTTAATCGAGATGTTAATCTTATTGCTCATTTTCTTGTAGGTGCAAGGGGAATATGGTAGGCTTTAAGCTATAGTCAAATATTCTAAGAGCTGGTTGCTATGTGGAGTATACCATTCTCTTTGCATTACCAAGACAAAAAAATGAATAACGAACTTGAGAAAAAGTATAAGTATTGGAAAATTTAAGGGAATATCAAGCAATATCTCGAAAATGGTTCACTCAACAAAAAAAATGTATATGACATAAATTGTGCATTTTAACGCTATCTACATTTTTTTGTAGTAAACTTTTGTCTATCTCTTATGGCTTAGCAGTTATGCAAAAGTCGTTCACAATGAAGAATACTTTTGAAGACATTCCCAGAAGATTCAAGATATACATTTTATTTGTCATAAAAATATCTTAAACACATGATAGTTTAATCAAAATCGTTAGGACCATTTTTGAGAAAATTAAAATTTTCGAAAAATGTTCCATGTAAAGGGTAATCTGCGGTAGGGTGATTTTCTTGAAAACCTTCGTGTCGCATCTCTGGAAGATACTGAACCTAAATACCAAGTTTGGTGTTTATCCGACTGTTCGATTCTGAGTTAGGCTGTTCACAGACACACACACGGACATGTTTCCAAAAATGCTTTTTTTGGGGGTTCAGGGGGTCTCAAAACATGCATTTCCAGTGAAATCACGGTATCGAATTTTTGATTGCAATACAATACTTCCCCTACTTATTATAGGTAGTACAGAAAGTAAAAAGTAGAAGCGTTTTTACCAAATTATGATTAAATGAAAAAACATTGCACCTAATATAACATGAATGAGCTCCTGTATCACTATAATTTGTTATTGTTGTTTTCTAATGTGCTACATTTGTCACAAAAGTCATTAGCAGTCTTGCTCTCCAGTACTTTGTTGTCCTGCAATCTTCACTTTGTAATGTAATGCAATTGCCCAAATAGTGTTCGTCCAAATCCTCTTCTGTATTGTTGCATAAAATGCATTTAGAAGGTGTGAAGATGTTAATCCGATGATGCAGGTATTTGGCTACGCAAACATGTCCTGTTATTGGGCGATTGCTGCTTTCCGTGGCAGATGTGGTATGGTATCTGGATTTTGCAGCAGGCATTCCCATTTTTACTTTCTCTACTGCGTATAGTAAGTAGGGGAAGTATTGTATTCCACCCAAAAATTCGATACCGAGATTTCAACCGAAATACATGTTTTGAGACCCCCTGAATCCAAAAAAAGCATTTATAGAAACATGTCCATGTGTGTGTCTGTGTGTGTGTGTCTTGTCTGTGAACAGCATAACTCAGAAACGAACAGTCGGATAAACATCAAACTTGGTATTTTGGTTCAGCATCTTCCAGAGATGCGACACGAAGGTTTTCAAGAAAATCCCCCACCCAAGATTACCCTTTACATGGAACATTTTTCGAAATTTTTAATTTTCTCAAAAATGGCTCTAACGATTTTGATTAAAATATCATATGTTTAAGATATTTTCATGACAAATGAAATGTATATCTCGAATTTTCTGGGAATGTCCGCAAAAGTATTCTTCATTGTGAACGACTTCTGCATAACTGGTAAACCATAAGAGATAGACAAAATCTACACAAAAAATACAGATCGCATTAAAATACACAATTTATGTCATATACTTTTTTTTGTTGAGTGAACCATTTTCGAGATATTTCCTGTTATTCCCTTAAATTTTCCAATACTTATACTTTTTAACAAATTCGTTATTCTTTTTTTTTGTCCTGGTAATGCAAAGAGAATGGAATACTCCACATAGCAACCAGCTCTTAAAATATTTGACTATCGCTTAAAGCCTACCATATTTCCCTTGCATCTACAAGAAAATTAGCAATAAGATTAACATCTAGATATCTCGATTAACATGAATTAGATGGAGAATAAGCGTTTGTAAAATATAGTTAGTACAAGAGTAGAGAAAGTCATGTGTGTGTAACAATCAGATTTTTTTGTTTACTGCTGCTGCCCGTAGCCTAGTGTTGTTCGCGGCTTGAATCGCTTCTTTTATGAGATGTTTTACTGAAGTGCACAATTTGGGTTTAGAGGCTGGTAATTGTTTTATGAAACATCCTTTCTTCGCCAGGAAGTATGCTGCCGAATTGCCAGGGGTTCCACAGTGGGAGGGTATGCACTGGAGTGTAACAAGTATACTGGAATTGGGGAGTTGTGAAATAATGCTATGACATTCTTTTGTGTAAGAGGATTTTGGCCAACTTCTTGTATAGCTGCTCTGGAGTTTGAGAAGAGCACTATTTTCTGGAGTATATCTTTCCTTGCTAGTAGTTTTTGGAGGGAAAATTTTATGGCATGTATTTCAACATCAAAATTTGTTGTACCTTTTCCAGCATGATGGTAAAAGGATAACAGGAATGGTCCCGCGTTCGATGCTAGCTCAGGGGCTTGCATGGATCATGGATCTAGGTTTAGTGCTTAATACGACTGATTCATTTTCCTACCCGTTGATTTCCCGTCAGGGTTTTAAAATCTCACTCCTGATATTAGCTCGCCACACACACCCACACCCACACACACACACACACACACACACACACAAGCGCGCGCATTTCTTTACTGCTGTGCTTCATACCATCGCCCCTATCTACCGGCACTCACACTTCTTTTCGGAACAACCTCCAAGGAAATACCATGGAGAAAAAGTGTTTTCAACTCTCCTGTTTCTTTATTTCAAATTTCCTATCTCCTCATTTCACTATCACCTGATTTCTACCTTCTTTCTTATTGTATGCCTAGGGCTTTGACAACATTGACCCTTTTTCTACACATCTGCTTTTCAGGCGAAATAACGGTACACTAACAAAGCATATTCTCTTCTCACTCGGTTAGAATAAGGGAAAAACCAACCCCGTTTCCTGCCTGCTGCTAACACTGTCTTTTCAACCCATTTTACACCTAATACTCACTTCCCAGTCTTATTTAATAATACTATTTCTACTGTTATTAGTATTTATTTTCCCTATGGTTATAATTTTATATTTAGCCACGCAGAACGTACTGTCTCAACCCGCATCCGTCTTAGGGTCTGTGAGTGAACCGTCTATGTATACATGAAGCCAGTCTTCTGAAGGGTACAGTGTGTAGATAGTTTCTAATGTTATTGGCGATGAATCATTATAATTTGTAGATCAAGGATATTACATAATGCAGCACATCTCTTGCCATTCAAATTCTCCAAATTATGGGATAATATGAAACATGCTGGAAATACATTCCCAAGAATCTGTTCACTCAAAACAGTATGACTCTTATAGAGAGGAACTAACAATAAAGTCGAACTGTTTAAGTGGCACATAGCACGTCAGCTAACTCGATTACTTTGACAACATTGAGTAGTCTGTAGGAATGTCATAAGGTTACAGAAATGGCATGGTTCCTGAGAATCGTTGGTAAGGGGCGCGATCGGAAGAACCAATGGTTGGTAGTGTTCTACAGAGCGTTCGTTATGTTACCGAGACGCGGATCGCATGTATGCGTGCTCCGCGCATTAATCTATTTCACTGGAGAGTTTATGTTCTAAAAGTCCTGCGTTACTTATGAGTGATGGTAACACGCGCTATAGTGAGTACTAATCTGCATCTTCATTGATACATTTATGGCATCTTCGGATGAAATTTCCATTCACACATTTTTCATCATCACGAGGTTGTATTTCATGAACTATAGTAACTTTGTAGGGTTTTAATTTTAAAAGTTTAGGCAGCTCTGTGAACAGAGGCTTTTGAAATATCCAGTTGCTGTGCAACAAGTCTTAGACACTTCTTTGGAGAACGTTCGAATGATGTACAAATTTAGTCAATTTTTTCCTCCGCTAGAACATTTTTTTTTCGCTTCTTAGGTTTAGCGTTTAGCAAACCCGTTGTCCTAAGCTTATTAACCAGACATCTAACAGTTTCCCACCTGGAACTAGAATACCAGGAAATTTCTCCTGAAATTGTCTACATACCTATCTACATGATTCGGTTTTTACGTATGTATCGCACATAAAAATTCTTTGTTCAAGTGAATTTTTTGGTGGGCGTTTCAGGGAACTAATAAGAATAATATAACTAATTTACACACAACGCAGATGTCTTGCATAAAACTTTGACTTTTGAGATGCACAATGAACAAACACTAGTCTTTACAGCTCGAACTGAAGCCAGCAACTGACACAGTTTAACACAGTTGATAAACGTAGCCTTGAGCGGGTCATTCACTGCCAGTGCGCTAGCGGAAAAAACACGGAGTTCACTGCACTGAAAGGGAACTACGCATATACGCGATCTGTGGCCGCGCTATAAATCGAACGCGTGTTTACCTCTTCCGTTAGTAACTTAGCTTTTCCGTGCCTCACTTACCTTAACACACGCTCACCTGTGTTTTAATCAAGGAGAGAGGTTAATATCTTCCAAACGAGAGTCCCTCAAACAACGGCACGTGTCACCCAGTTCCGCCTGCTTACAATAGAACATTAGTGAATGGATAATACGCCCCTCAGTGAGCTCCGGCAAGAGGAAGAGAGACGTATTCTCTGACGTTACTAGCTTTCAATTGGCTGTCTCTATTCTAAATTCTTCTGGCAGAAAACAATGAACATTTGATCGTATTTGGGGTAATTCTGAGCAGTGCTCTCTTTTTTAAATAATTTGTGATACATAAATGAAAACACGACTTTTAAGAACATTTGTCTACGTAGCTTCCTTGGTTAAAAGAAGAGCATTAATTCCTAAGTCTTACTGGTTACATTGAATCAGAATTTTAAAACTAAGTCTGTTTCGAAGTCTTCTTTAGTGAATGTATATACGTATTAACCTATACTTAAAAAGCTCGATTGCAAATAGAAATATTTTCAAAGATACTAAGCCTGAAAACATAATACTGGTTCAATGTCAATTACACCTAGAGTAATGTTGTGCAATACTTCAGAAAGAAGTTTATCTGTGTACTAATACAATCTAGTTTTGTGAAGAAACAGTTGCAATTCTCAAAATATCACTTAGAGGGATACTTAACTCTTTAATAGCTATTCTTAACAAGTTGAGAAAAGTGAGTGAAGCCTCGCTATACAACCATCGAGGGCCTAAATCACACTTTTCGTACGTGCTATATACAAGTCGTTTAGTATACAGATGTTTCAAAACTGCATTATATAAGTAAATTAAATGTTTTTTACAGCCCTATTATGACAGAAGCAAAAAGTAAAAGTCACAATAGTAAGACAAATGGAACGTTAGATTTCCAAATTTTTAATGTTACGATTTGAGTAACTAATATATTGAAGAGCTCTGAGGTCCTTTTTTGTAATATTGTCACTTTTAAGCACACTTACAAAGAATAAAAATCACATATATTCATATCTATGTATATCTCTAACCACTGTCGTATATTTCATATTTATTTTACAAACCATTCTTAGAAACGTTATTTGTCTATCTATTACGTTAAGTATTAAAAACCATTAAACAGCTTGTATAAATAGAGTTGTGTCATACCCGCGTGATTAAAACAGAAACTTTTCCAAACTGGCTGTCTAAAACCATTTTAGCAACGAAATAAGGCATACAGATTACCGTATGTGTTTTCTCAAACAGGAAAATTCAAAAGTATTTTCATTTGAAAATAAAAAAAATCTGATGTGTTACATTCACATGAATTTCTCTACTCTTGTACAAATTATTTTTACAAACGCTTATTCTACATCTACTTCATGTTAATCTTATTGCTAACTTTCTTGTAGATGTAAGGGGAATATATATTTACAAGGGCAATAAAGAAAGTGCCTTTAAGCATATACATATCTCTTAATAGCTTATTGCTAGGTGCAGCACCATTCTCTTTGCCACATATTAATACTCTTTGCATATACAAGACAAAAAAAATGAATAACCAATTCCCATTTCAGAAAATAAGTATCGAAAATTTAAGGGAATAACAACAATATCTCGAAAATAGTTCACTCAACAACAAAAAATGTATATGTTATAAATTATGTATTTTAACGCGATCTACATTTTTTGTAGAGTAACAGTTTGTCCATCTCTTATGGTTTACCAGTTATGCAAAAGTCATTCACAATGAAGAATAATTTTGGAAACATTCCCAGAAAATACGAGATATACATTTCATTTGTCATGAAAATATTTTAAACATATTTTAATCAAAATCGTTATAGGCATTTTTGAGAAAATTAAAATTTTCGAAAAATGTTGCATGTAAAGGGTAATCTGCGGTGGGTTTTTTTTGTTGAAAACCTTCGTGTCGCATCTCTGGAAGATACTGAACCTAAATACCAAGTTTGGTGTTTATCCGACTGTTCGTTTCTGAGTTATGCTGTGTACAGACAGACAGACACACACACACACACACGGACATGTTTCCAAAAATGCTTTTTTTTTTGGATTCAGGGGGTCTCAAAATATATATTTCCGGTGAAATCTCGGTATCGAAATTTTGGGTGGAATACAATACTTCCCCTACTTATTATACGTAGTAGAGAAAGTAAAAATACTTTTTTAGAAAGTAAAAATACTTTTTTAGAACTTACGCCTTCCAGTTATCTTAGACCAGTGTTCTGAATGCAGCAGTTTCCACCAGAGGCTACTCTTGCGATTTACTCTGAACTGGATAATGAGGAGCAGTAAAAATGAAGAAACCATTCACAAGCATATTTTAATATTATTGCTCTTCTATTGCTATGAAAATACAAATTGTAAACGTTTATAATGAATGCGCACTAACTCCCTTCACAGTATTTTAAGCAAAAATTAAAGCTGCTGAATGAATAGTGCAATCATTTTCATTGACCTTCAACCTTTACAAGGATAAAAAGACTATTGTTATCACTGCATTTGTTGCTAGTTTAGAGTACTCTGCAGTGAAATTGCTAATTCTACAAATTTCAGCCAATTTAGTTTCTAATTGTAATTAATAGATCCTTTAAGCTTAAAAAATTATTTTTCCTGATCCTACTTACCAAGACCATAATTTTTAAAAAATGAGAAGCAAATCATATATCTAAAATGCCCCACGTAATTAAAATTTGAACATTGTAAACTTTTAATTCTTTCATATTATTCTCCAAATATAATTCCTTACAGTTAAAGGTTCAATTTTGTGCATTTTTCCTGAAAAAATAAGGTTGGTAACGCTTTTAATTTTCTAAAAGAGCAATCATCCTTTAAATAATTATTAAAATTCAAAATTCGCCTTAAAAACTTTAGAAGAATGTATATGAACACTTGAAAGAAACTGAAAAATGTATATTATGACTTACATTCTAAAGTGGGGAAAAAGTGAAAGAATCAAAGAATACGAGAAAATCAAGTTATAAAATTGCTCACGCTGTTTGCACATAATTGTATATGTACATCATTTGGGCATTTAAATGGGCAGAACGGCAATTCTGAATCTGTAATGCTTGAGGACCTTTTATGTTGAAGTTCTAAACATCATCTTCCTTTTTTCTCTCTCTCTCTCTCAAAGTGCTGCCGAACATTCAGTATCGAACACTTTAACTAACTGGACACAGAACTTACAGGGAATGCAACGGGATTACGAACTTTGGTAAATTAGCTGTAGTATCTAATGTGAAAATACCTCAAATTTTTCTGCAGTATATGGAAAAAAATCACATTTTTAAGGGTATTCAATTTGAGAATCTTAACCAAAATTTGTTGTATTTATGACTATTCTAGATCCTTACGAAACACATGTTTAATTGATTCGATCTCGTCATCGACAGTCTGTGTTCAGAACTCTTACACAAGATGGTGAAATTGCATTTATCTGGTGAACTTATTTTCCAACTTTCAAAACTTTGTACAGTGTCTGTCTTAATTTTTACTTTCTCTACCACGTATAGTAAGTAGGGGAAGTATTGTATTCCACCCAAAAATTCAATACCGATATTTCACCGGAAATATATGTTTTGAGACCCCCTGTATCCAAAAAAAGCATTTATAGAAACATGTCCGTGGTTGTGTTTGTGTCTGTCTGTCTGTCTGTGAACAGCATAACTCAGAAACGAACAGTCGGATAAACACCAAACTTGGTATTTAGGTTCAGTATCTTCCAGAAATGCGACACGAAGGTTTTCAAGAAAATCCCCCCACCACAGACTATCCTTTGCATGGAACATTTTTCGAAAATTTTAATTTTCTCAAAAATGGCTCTAACGATTTTGATTAAAATATCATATATTTAAGATACTTTCATGACAAATAAAATGCATATCTCGAATTTTCTGGGAATGTCTCCAAAAGTATTCTTCATTGTGAACGACTTTTGCATAACTGGTAAACCATAACACATAGACAACATTTTACCATACCAAAAATGTAGATCGCGTTAAAATATACAATTTGTCATATACATTTGTTTTGTTGAGTGAACCATTTTCGAGATATTGCTTATTATTCCCTTAAATTTTTCAATACTTATTTTCTCAAATGTTATTCGTTATTCATTTTTTTTGTCTTGGATATGCAAAGAGTATTAATCTGTGGCAAAGAGAATGGTGCTGCATCTAGCAACCAGTTATTAAGAGATATGTCGATGCTTATAGGCTACTATATTTTTATATTGCCCTTGGGAATACAAAACAAGGGGAACATAGTAGGCCTTAAGCGATAATCAAATATTTTTAGAACTGGTCGCTATGTGTAAAATGTAATTCTCCCTGCATGTCAAAAGATCGTTTCTGCAAATGTTTATCTCGATTAATATGAAATAGATGGAGAATAAGAGTTTGTAAAACTAGTTTGAACAAGAGTAGAGAAAGTCATGTAAGTGTAACACATCAAAATTTTTTCTATCTACTTCATTTTAATCGAAATAAATATTTGCAGAAATAGCTATATTACATATGTAGTTAGGGTATAAGGGAACAACGATAGACAAATGTTTAAGAACTGGACGCTATATGCTGGGCTTTAAATTCCATACTGTTTCCATGCATTCTCGAGAAGCAATCTAAAATCGACTTAGAAACAATTGCAAAAAATGGAAGCATTAATAACAGATATTCTGGAAATGGCTGATGACACAAAAAGTAATTTGAAATAAATTGCGTGTTTTAAAGAGTTTTGCAGTTTTTGTGTAGTACCTTTTTGTCTAACGCTAAACGTTTACCAGTTATACAAATTTTTTTCTGTAAGAGAGGACTTCACAGGCTGTTTCAAAATATTCAAGATATACGTCTTAATTGTCATGTAAATTTATTTAAAATATGGTATTTTAACCAAAATTGTTAGAGCCATTTTTAGAAAATAAAAAGTTTAAACAAATTTTCCATGTAACGGGCAATTTGGAGTGGGGGTATTTTTATAAATCTTTATTCGCATGTTTGGAAGATACTGAACCTGAAGACAAGTTTGGTTTTTATCCGAGTTTTCGTTTTTGTATTAGCTGTTCACAGACACACATCATACGGATGTATTTCTAAGAATACTTTTTATATATTCAAGGGGCCTCAAAACATGTATTTCTGGTGAAATCTCGGTATCAAGTTTTTGGGTGGAACGCAATACCTTCTCTACCTATGTATGTGGTAGAGAAAGTAAGAAGAGTACGCAACAAATAAGTATTAAGTGTATAACAGTATCTCAGAAATAATAAATACTTGAATTCGTCTTGTGTTTTCAAACTTTTGATCAATTCTGTTATAAACCACTTACCACCATGATATCGTAATCTACTATTACAGTATTGGGTAACGTGACAAGACTACCTACATATCTGATCAGAAATACGCGTTAGCAACACACTCAGATAACAAAAGCTTGACCCATGAACGGGTACAGAACGGCTGCCGGCGGACCACAGTCAGGGAACCTCTGCCACATAAATCAGGCAGAGCTGATACACTTGTTCTGAAATGTATAGCGGAGTCCATCATCGTGCATAAAGCAAGCTCCGGAGCATTTGTAATTAATTTCAAGGGTGACATCGGCGATTGCCTTAACAGAGTCTTCTGCCCGGCACGCGACTTGTCCACCCTCCCTGGGGCAATCAGAATCCAATTTCTGTAACACCCTCCCTTGTAATCTTCCGGCGGGGCGTGAGGACAAAGATTTAGGGGTTGGTTACTGATGTTATGATTCTATCGAATTGTCTAGGGGAGACTGCAGGATGTATTGTTGTCATTTGGCTTTTACGTTGCTATCAGTTAGGAAATCTTTGTCAGCTAAATGTTTATGAAATTATCTGGCTTTTTAACACAGGTAAACCCATGAGAGAAGACGAGTTTATATGCTGAAACTCCCAGCCTCAAATGGGATTTATTAAGACTGTTCTACGAATAAAATTTAACAGATTATATAAATAATGATTACTTTCTTACTTTTGACGTTTAAAATCAAATCACCATTCTGTCAGCTGTCAAGTCATGGAATACAGGAGACGCCGCATAATTCAGGGTACTAAAGAACAAAAATCTGATGCGTTACACTCACATGACTTACTCTACTCTTGTACAAACTATTTTTACAAACGCTTATTCTCCATCTACTTCATGTTAATCGGGATAAACATTAGCAGAGTCTATATTATTGCTAATTTTCTTGTAGATGTAAGGGGACAATATATTTACAAGGGCAATTTGGAAACACAGTAGCCTTTAAGCACATACATGTCTCTTAATAGCTGGTTGCTAGGTGCAGCACCATTCCATTTGCCACAGATTAATACTCTTTGCATATCCAAGACAAAAAAATCTGTGTTACACTCACATGACTTTCTCTACTCTTGTACAATCTATTTTTACAAACGCCTATTCTCCATATCCTTTATGTTAATCGAGATATCGAGATGTCAATCTTATTGCTAATTTTCTTGTAGATGCAAGGGGAATATGGTAGCTTTTAAGCGATGGTCAAATATTTAAACGCTGGTTGCTATGCGGCGCATTCCATTCTCTTTGCAAGTCCAGGACATAAAAAAATGAATAACGAATTTGAGAAAAAGTATAAGTATTGGAAAATTTAAGGGAATAACAAGCAATATCTCGAAAACGGTTCACTCAACAAAAGAAATGTATATGACATAAGTTGTGTATTTTAACGAGATCTACATTTTTTGTGTAGTAAAATTTTGTCTATCTCTTATGGTTTACCAGTTATGCAAAAGTCGTTCACAATGAAGAATACTTTTGGAGACATTCCCAGAAAATTCGAGATATACATTTCATTTCTCATCACATTATCTTAAACATATGATATTTTAATCAAAATCGTTAGAGCCATTTTTGAGAAAATTAAAATTTTCGAAAAATGTTCCATATAAAGGGTAGTCTGGGGTAGGGGGATTTTCTTGAAAACCTTCGTGTCGCATCTCTGGAAGATACTGAACCTAAATACCAAGTTTGGTGTTTATCCGACTGTTCGTTTTTGAGTTATGCTGTTCACAGACACACACACACAGACACACACACACACACACACACACAGACACACACACACGGACATGTTTCCAAAAATGCTTTTTTTTGGATTCAGGAGGTCTCAAAACATGTATTTCCGGTGAAATCTCGGTATCGAATTTTTGGGTGGAATGCAATACTTCCCCTACTTACTATACGTAGTAGAGAAAGTAAAAATGAATAACGAATTCCCATTTGAGAAAATAAGTATTGAAAAATTTAAGTAAATAACAAGTAATATCTCGAAAATGGTTCACTCAACAAAAGAAGTGTATATGACATAAATTGTGTATTTTAACGCGATCTATATTTTTTGTATAGTAAAATTTTGTCTATCTCTTATGGTTTACGAGTTATGCAAAAGTAGTTCACAATAAAGAATACTTTTGGAGACATTCCCAGGAAATTCAAGATGTACATGTTATTTGTCATAAAAATATCTTTAACATATGATATTTTAATCAAAATCGTTAGAGCCATTTTTGAGAAAATTAAAATTTTCGTAAAATCTTCCATGTAAAGGGTACTCTGGGGTGGGGGGATTTTCTTGCAAACCTTCGTGTCGCATCTCTGGAAGATACTGAACCTAAATACCAAGTTTGGTGTTTATCCGACTGTTCGTTTCTGAGTTATGCTGTTCACAGACACACAGACACACACACGGACATGTTTCCAAAAATGCTTTTTTTTGGATTCAGGGGGTCTCAAAACATGTATTTCCGGTGAAATCTCGGTATCGAATTTTTGGGTGGAATACAATACTTCCCCTACTTACTATACGTAATAGAGAAAGTAAAAATGGATGCGTCGCATATCCAAGGCGGCCAGCGTTATAACTTGAGTCACTAGATATATAACCAGAGAAATTTACAAAAGATGCACTATTTCGGTCTTCTGCTACTGTTATAAGTTATTGTACCGTTCTGTAATATTCTTTTCTTGGGTGCAAAGGTTTGGTCATCATCTTCCTTCTCCGCCATAATCGCTGATATTTCCTGAATGCACCATGAACCGTGCTATGGACTTTATTTATATAACATGTGTATGTTATTAAATGTTGCAAACTACTGTACTATAATAAGAACAACAATATCTTAATATTGTATTGTCATCTCAATATAATTTGCGGTCTTCTTGTGGTTTACCGGAAAAAATGTGAATCAGTTGGAGAATTTAATGCTCTACTAGCATGTTGCCATGGTTGCTCAGTGGTTAGAGCATCCGGACTGACACAGAGAGATCCGTGGTTCAAATCCCAGCTATGGCATAGAATTCATCAGTTAATGATGGCTACAAGGTTATAAACACAATAATTGTCTCAGTTGCAAGCAAATTACACTTTTAAGATCCCTGGTGCCTACTGAGAATTGAAAGTAACGTAAACCACAAAGTGATTAACATAGCAGTTATTTATTGGGTGCTGGCTGCTTTTGAGATTCTTGCTGTTCGATCATAACATAATATTGGGAAGGCGGCCAATTTGTAAGAAAGTTACGAGCACATAAATCATACTATTGCCATAAATCATGCTATTGCCTGACAATATTCCTATTAGTTATTCCTGACAGGTATGACATTTAGGTCGGGAGAAGGATGGTGAACTCTTGGAACCTACACTTCACGAGTTGATTCCATTTAAGCTTAAAAAGATCATTCAGTGTTGAATTTAGTTATTAGTTAGCTACCCGTTTATGTCGCAACGTCAAGACGATTCAACCTGGAATGCTGGGTTTTTATCGGGTTTGGAATTTCTCGTTGTAGAGAAGTTTGTAAGCCCTGTGTGTGTGATATCGTGGCTAAATTGCTGGAATAATCGGTGCAGAATAAAAATCGGAAAGATCAGGCTAATTACTTTCTCTACTACGTGTAGTAAGTAGGGGAAATATTGTACTCCACCCAAAAATTCTATACCGAAATTTCACCGGAAATATATGTTTTGAGACCCCCTGAATCCAAACGAAGCATTTTTGGAAACATGTCCGTGTCTGTGTCTGTGTGTCTGTAAACAGCATAACTCAGAAGCGAACAGTCGGATAAACACCAAACTTTATATTTAGGTTCAGTATCTTCCAGAGATGCGACACGAAGGTTTTCAAGAAAATCCCCCCACCCTAGATTACCCTTTACAAGCAATATTTTTCGAAAATTTTAATTTTCTCAAAAATGGCTCTAACGGTTTTAATTAAAATATCATGTGTTTAAGATATTGTCATGACCAATAAAATGTATATCTTGAATTTTCTAGGAATGTCTCCAAAAGTATTCTTCATTGTGAACGACTTTTGCGTAACTGGTAAACCATAAGAGATAGACAAAATTTTACTACACAAAAAATGTAGATCGCGTTAAAATACACAATTTATGTTATATAAATTTGTTTTGTTGAGTGAACCATTTTCGAGATATTGCTTGTTATTCCCTTAAATTTTTCAATACTTTTCTCAAATGAGAATTCGTTATTCATTCTTTTGTCTTGTATATGCAAAGAGTATTAATCTGAGGCAAAGAGAATGGTGCTGCACCTAGCAACCAGCTATTAAGAGATATGTATATGCTTACTGTATTTCTATATTGCCTTTGTAAATATATATTCCCCTTATATCTACAAGAAAGTTAGCAATAAGACAGAGTCTGCAAATGTTTATCTCGATCAACATGAAGTAAATGGAGAATAAGCGTTTGTAAAAAATAGTTTGTACAAGAGTAGAGAAAGTCATGTGAGTGTAACATATCAGATTTTTCCTTTGTGATTGTTAACAGTTGGGAATTTATTTTATTAGTGATTAACGAATTGGAATAAATTGTAGCAATAATATTTGTCAGGAAACTTAATTCTTGATTTAGGTTAATTATAACTTTCCTGTGCCACCGATTGATAGTTAATTCTTGGTTGGGACTCAAGGTTAAGTTGCCCAGTCAGAGAGAAAGTCGCTTCACCTCTCTACTAAATAAATGAACAATTGAATGTATTACGGAATATTAACCAGTGCTACCAACAGTGGAAATGAGAAAATACTAAACTCAAAATTAACAAAGCTAAAGTCAGAGCATAACAAAGCCACATTTTTTAAGGAACATTATTTATGGGTGAATTAACACTTTTTGAATATGTATTGATTGAAAGTACAATTTTAAAGTTTGAAAATTGAGGAGATTTGCTAATTTCCGGTAATGGAAACTAAAGTGGATTGGACTAAAGTCCATAGTGATACTATTAGGGTTCAGTAACGAGCTGATGCTTTATCCCATAAAATCCTATAAAATAAAAAAGTATGTAATAAGATAAACGACTGTGATTGGTCGACATCCCAGGCATTGGTAAACGTTATTCGTCAATATCACACCAGGTGGCACCAACCGCGCCGTATTTCAAGTGTGTGGATTATCCCTTCGTGCGTTAAAAGAACTCCACAACTCAATGGGGCAATTCCAAGTAAGTACAGGTCAGTGGGGAACTAGCGAATTAGCGCGAGCGATCTTCGTTTTTCTTATTAAAGTTCCATTTAAACTTT
The DNA here is from genome assembly GCA_030765065.1 of Deroplatys truncata. NCBI lineage: Eukaryota > Metazoa > Arthropoda > Insecta > Mantodea > Mantidae > Deroplatys > Deroplatys truncata. Next base: position 84,198,641 of record CM060982.1, on the reverse strand, counting down.
AACTACAATGGTCTTATCGGGGCCTTTCCTTTGGAAAACATTGTCTATAGGCAATGGTGTTGACTCGTCTTCGCTTGTCTTTGGGTTTCTAATAAACTTTAGGCTTTAATCATTACATTACACACACATTTACACTCCCATTCATACTTCCAGACTCTGAGGAGGATAGAGAATAATCTTAGCTGGAGAAAAATTTCGACTCGAAACCGGGAACCCCTCTTGCACCAGGCCAGTGCTATGGGGCCAGCCGAGATTCGATCTTCTACTCTTGCTTATCAGCAAAGACGATAGCGAATCGCCCTCATTGAGAGGTACTTTGCTTCTTATGGGGTGTACAATTCGCGATGATAGACAAAAACAGACGAAAAGGTCTTATAATATTCTGCATTTCAGTTACACAGGTTTTATTTTCAATTTTGACTGACAAATACTGACCATAGCTATTTTTACTTTCTCTACCACGTATAGTAAGTAGGGGAAGCATTGTATTCCACCCAAAAATTCTATACCGGGATTTCACCGGAAATACATGTTTTGAGACCCCCTGAATCCAAAAAAAGCATTTTTGGAAACATGTCCGTGTGTGTGTCTGTGTATGTATGTATCTGTCTGTGTGTGTCTGTGAACAGCATAACAGAAACGAACAGTCGGATAAACACCAAACTTGTTATTTAGGTTCAGTATCTTCCAGAGATGCGACATAAAGGTTTTTCAAGAAAATTCCCCCACCCAAGATTAGCCTTTACATGGAACATTTTTCGAAAATTTTAATTTTCTCAAAATGGCTAAAGATTTTGATTAATATATCATATGTTTAAGATGTCTCCAAAAGTATTCTTCATTGTGAACGACTTTTGCATAACTGGTAAACCATAAGAGAGAGACAAAGTTTTACTACACAAAAAATGTAGATCGCGTTAAAATACACAATTTATGTAATATACATTTTTTTTTATTGAGTGAACCATTTTCGAGATATTGCTTGTTATTGCCTTAAATTTTCCAATACTTTTTCTCAAATGGGAATTCGTTATTCATTTTTTATGTCCTGGACATACAAAGAGAATGGAATGCGCCACATAGCAACTAGCTCTTAAAATATTTGACTATCGCTTAGAGCCTACCATATTCCCCTTGCACCTACAAGAAAATTAGCAATAAGATTAACATCTCGAATAACATGAAGCATATGGAGAATAAGAGTTTGTGAAAATAGTTTGTACAAGAGTAGAGAAAGTCATGTGAGTTTAACACATCAGATTTTTTTAATTGTGTGTACGCTTTTCTTGTATAACATTACGGATTATTAGCAACAAACAATGAGAGCATGCAGGGTTTCACTGGTATTTTTTTTTCGCTTGCTATTATAAATGTTATTGTTACTATCGTCTTCTAACGGTACTGATATGCTGCCTTCGCTTATTGAATAGGTGTTCGAATTTTTGCATCTGTTGATTGATACGATTTTCTTACTGTTTCCGTGTATCCATATGGACTTTCTGAGAAACGCTGGTGTTGGTGGTGGTGATAATAAGTTTTTAGGCGCTAATGCTCCAGTTCCCCACTGCCCTGTGTTTACATCAAAGTGCCCCGTTGAGTTCTGCAACTCTTTTAATGCAGGAATGGTTATCTGCATCGTGAAATATGGCGCAGTTGGATGCGGCCATCACCTCCTTCGTCCGTTGCTTTAGGCTTACCTTGATGCTTCTCCCGTTGGTTCCAGAAGTTCACAGTGTGCTGGTTCTCTTTAATTTTATCCTCGGCTAGCTGCAGTAGTTTTCTTTAACCTATATAGGAGCATGGACTTATCCTCGGTAAAGGAAAGCGTAGATCTCGGGTGGTGATATAGGAAGACATAGACGTGCTTTGTTTATGAGAAGATGACACTGCCGTTTCTTTTTATTTAATTAACACTCGTAGTATACAACACTGGTATTGCCGCCGTAAAATACTGTCCACCGCTGTTAAACTACGGCGCGGATATGACACGAAGTTTAAATATGCTTATCATCTCTTTACGAGTAGCGGATCTTAGGTGTGTTTCTAAAACTGTCTTGATTCCCTTTTTTGGCGCGATATCTCACACATCCTGCAGCATCTCTCCCTAACCACACATGACAAAAACTGTCAAACAAACTGCAATGCTAAACTGACATGACAAAACTGTCAAACTGAAATGAAATGCCAAAACTACCAAACTGCCAAACTGAAATGCTAAGCTGCCATGACAAAACTGCCTACTAAAAACTGCCTCGAATTTGCTCCAAACAGATCCATTTATAGTCGCAGGCTTCTGGGGCTGCTTCCTTTCCTATTGGTCCATTTTTAGCGCCACTCGACGCGTCTAACTATTTCGTATAAACTTCCAGGGATCTCATTGGTCCAAGTTTAATATAAATCGCGGCTTTTCCCAGGTTTACCGTTAAGCTATCTGTCTCTCTCACTTGGTCACGGCGAATTATCAAATAAAGGAACAAAAGCGTTACACCCTCGCTGTAGGAATAATGGCACTGCGACCAAAGAGATGTCAAAAAACTAGGTTTTCTGCCTTCGACAGCACTATTCCTGTAGCTAAAACATTTCGTCGTGGACAGTATTTTAACATAGCGCTTAAATTATTTACATTAAACCATTTATAACTCTACTAATATTAGTAACCTAGATAGATACATAACGTTAAATCACCCTTCTTAAAATATACAAGCAGTATGAGAAAAAGATATTTACATAGTATTAATTAACATCAATAAAAGTTAATTAATAAATTATCTATGATTACAGTTCTAGGGCTCGGCCTAGAGTTGTCGTTTCATGGGCCAACTGGTATATGCGACGTATGAATGGAATAGTGTGTAGCTGTAAAGGAATGTTTGCAATGAAGACTATCTCTAACGCTACACGTGGACTTCAGGCGTTAATGACCATTCACAATTAAATTCCCCCTCGTACAGCGCATACATGACCTGTTCCACTCGCTTGCTGCCTCTGGCATCAGCGTCTCCTATATGTGGACTCCAGGTCATGTGGGCATCTCAGGGAACGAGTCTGCCGACGCCGCTGCCAAATCGGCGATTTTATTATCCAGAATTTTTACCTCTGTTGTTCCCTCGTCAGATTTGTGTGTTATTTTACATCGCCGCATCCTCTCGCTTTGGCGCGATGAGTGGACGGCCCTCCGGGGGAACAAGTTGCGGGAGGTTAAACCTCTTCCGTTAGTCTGGGGTAGCTCTTCTCGATCTTCTCGTCGGGAAAAAGTGCTTTTAGCCGTCTACGAATCGGACATTGCCTTTTTAGTCATAGATACCTGCTGAGTGGTGACCCCGCACCAGTATGCGAGCAGTGTGATGCGCCCTTAACGGTGCGTCACATTTTAGCGGAGTGTCAAGTTGCGCGGTCGTGTGGGTCTGCCTGTTGGCAGACGACGCGCATTCTGTAGAATTTCTTTTACGTTTTATCAATGACAGTGATTTTAATCGGTGCATTTGATGCGCTGAGCGTCTTTTAGCATTGTGATTTTATATTGCCTTTTTAATGGGGGCTCTACTCCCCAGTGGACATATGGCGCTCATGTCCCATGCGTTCTACAGTTCTTGGCACGTCGTTTTACTCTTGTATTGTTTTGTTTAACATGTTTTTTGTGGTGGTTTTAAAATTTGATGACTTGTTTTAGAGTATTTTTGACTATGCGGGTTTTAGTCGTAGCTTATTTTTGGAGTTTGAATTTTATACCTTGTAAGGGCGCTGATGATCTTACCTGTTTAGCGCCCTTAAAGCGCATCTCATCATACAATTAAATTATCATAAGAGCAAGGTAACCCTGCAATCATCTTACTTACCTTCGTACATAATTTGCTATTATATGATGAGAATTAGGCAAATCTATGTAACTGTAATTTGAGGAAAGTTTATGATGAGTGAGTGATTCATCCATAACATCACTTCTGATGAAGCATGATCCCATTTACAATGCCATATTTCGATACAGAATTGTCTGTATTTCTGCCCAGAGAAACCCGATTTAAAACTCATTATATGATGATAAAATCCGCACATGGTGCGTGGTAAATTCATGCAGGATAATAGCGCTAATAGTTTTGTTTTCTTTATAACCCAATTAGTAATCAGGAGCAAAGATTCTATACCGAGATTTCACCGGAAATCCATTTTTGTCGTACACTGATTCCAAGTCTGTTAAATACCAACCTTTATACTTATGTTCAGCAATTTTCAGAGATACCACAGAGCTCTAAAAATTTGGTTAATGGACACTACGACTGAGCTTTTAAATGAAAATTACAAAATTATTTCTACCAAACATATTTCACTCCACCATTTTTAAAAGCCCAGCAACATGTTAGAACTACGCCCTCTTTTAATCTCGCTGGTTCCCTTCAGTGTATGTTTGTGTGTTTCCCTCTGTTTTACATTCTTGCATATGATATTCATTCCTTGCATCTCAGTATTGCTCTGATTTGTACTGTTAGCACAAATGAGTATATGTTACTTCTAAATACTTGTAATCAGGCATAGGAATTCTTAAGCCGTTGGCTTTAAGTTATCTACACTCGAGCCATTCAGTGCAAACGTAAACAACAGCGACCATGAGTTACTGACAGGCAGATATACATGGTCTGTAGGTTCTGTCTGCAAACGCCAACGGACTGTATGAGAGATGAGGGTGGTTTGTGACAGCTTAAAGTCCAGTAATAGTTCAACTTCTTTCCTTTTGTTCTGGCTTTAATGCTTAGAAATTCCCATGTCCGCCTATTATAATTACTACTCCTTAAGTCACGTTAAAGTAATTCACGTCCGTCTTGCATCGGTTTCCATGAGGCCAATGACTGTATGTTCCAAAACGGCACCGTTGTAATTGCCTTTTGGGTGTATATCATAAGAGCTCAATAGCATGATTAAATCTGATTTGCAGGAAGATTTCTAATAAGCATTGCGCTTTATAAAACATGGAAGCACTAAAGCAGGGACGGTTTTGAAGTGACACCTTATATGCATACTTGTAACTTTTGTTTTGTAACGCAGTGCTTTAGAACTTATGTAAATATTCTAGTGATCATATAGTGTAAAGTTGGAGGAGTGTTATTTTGAATGTTTTGTTACTATTTTCTCTGCCAGCCTCTTAAAGTAAGCAGACATTGTATTCTGCCCCACTCAAAAATTCGATATCAAACACACGTTTTACGGTCCCTGGATAAAACAAGCAGTTTAGAGAATCGTCCGCCCGCACACTTGTGTCTGCATGCAAATTTTTAGAGAACAATTTTCCATCCCAAACTTCTCTATATGAAACATTCTCCCTTAGTATAGGTTTTATAAAAATGCCTCTTAACGATTTTGATTAAAACAGCACATGTTTAATTTGTCATATTTACTTGAGCAATAATATTTGTAGTAGTGTTCAATTTTCTATGATTAGCATATGAAGACCCCTTCATTCTGGATTAAACCTGTATGAGTATGAACCCAGAGGATATAGACTAACTCTTATTTCAGAAAAAAATGCAGAGACTTGAATCCATACAGTTTGTGTTAATCACTCTGTTCTTCGTTTTGTAGCTTTAGATGTTTACGAACAATTTTCTGTTGATGGTTTAAATTTAAAGTATACATCAAGGTACATATTTTTTAAATTATTACAGACAAGAGAGAAGAGGGTATCCGCAGTTACGGCAACATATCAGTGAAAAACGCCAAATCAAAAAATTGTGCTCCTGGTGATGATAAATGTAATATCATATATAATGATTGTGGCATCTGCCTAGCTACACTTCTGGTATAGATTAGTTCGCTATTAAATAATCGGAACACACTCATATTCACTTAAATGCCAAATTTGCTAAGCAACCGATTTTCGATTTTGAGTAATGTTGTTCACAGACACACACATATCGAGAAACGTTAATTTTAGGAGTTGTATTGAATTTCAACTGTTGGGGAGCCGAACTTGTAGTAGTTGCAACCGCACGTATAGTAAAGAGTTTCCGGTAGCCCTCGCCCCAAATGTACTTTCAGGTGGCCTTTGCCCCAAGTTTAAAAAAATATTAACTTTGTAATTTAGCTGTTTCTTTAAATATTATATATTTATCTTTGCCTCGGCTGCGTCAGTATTATTGTTAGAGAGACGTTTCTCTTAGCAGGGTTGTGATGTGACTGTGCTTACACAGATTATAATTTACTTCACTCCTTTTATTAATGCTTGATACGATTTAAATAACACTTCACTGATATAGAGAACGGTGAGATTATTTTTATTAATTAATTACACTTTTTAACACGTAAACTTACTTTTCGTCTCACACGAATACATATTATATTTCTTGCGGACACTTTTTGCGTCTGTTTAGTAACGCTGACTGCAGGCAACTGAACTCTAAATTTGTAAAATTTTCTCCTTTTCAGTTTCTGATTGGCTAATCCTACTCCAATAGAATACCTTCATTTAACTAAAGCTTTTTCTGGTTGTTGATTGCCTATTTTATAAATTGTCACTAAAATTACATTATTGCTTCCAAGAATCACAAGTAACATTTTGGCCTATTTCTCATAGCTCCTACATTATTAAATTACGTAATATATTCACATAACATAACACATGGATACAATAATATAAACATACAATGATGCTAATATACACTTTTTGCATATTGTTACATACACATATTGCTTTAAGGCGGGCTGTTATTGAAATGTGTATATATACACATTTAAGTGTTATTTAAGTGTTAAAATACTGCCTCAACATACACATATATGCCTTCTTCCAAAATGTCTTTTTGGATTCATAGGACCTCAAAACGTCATTTCTGTGAAATAGGTGATGGAGAAAAGAAAAGTGTATAATGGGCAGGTAACATGGATAGGAGATCCATCATTTATATTACCAGTATAATAATATACAACCTATTTATGTGTATTTATAATTTTTCAAGAAACTCGTTTGAATGTATCGCATCAGATTGTTTTATAATTCACACATCAGGCGCCTTAGCACAATAACGTGAGCGGAGCTAGCACATTAATGGAGTTGTCAGAGATACACATACAAGGAGGCCATGGGTATCAAAGCAGTGCTCCAGTTTGATACAGATGTTTGTCAAGACTTGCACGATACGTGAACAGAAAGGTTCTGAGTCAGAAGCTGTAGGGCACGGAGAATTACGGCCCTCCGGTTGGGGTGCAGAAGTCAATTTGTTGGAAGAGTTTCACCCCAGACTTTTGGTTTATCAGCACGGAGTGTTTGTGAGAGCAAGCTAATACAAACTGCGGGCGAATGTTGAAACGACTCTATAAAGGCCCTCCGGAGGAAAGGAGAGGAGAATTATATGGCGAGGATGGAAAGGATAGAGGAGAAGAAGAAGCTTTTGCAGGAGATGGCCATTTCATGGTACCCACAGACAAGCCATTATTTTATGCGTATTTCGGGGCCTGGCGATAGAGTGCAAAGTTGAAACCATTAGCGTCTTATCGCGCCGAAATTGCCCCCATATTTCTCACCCTATCTTAATAATGCATCGGTCCCTGGGGGGGATGGTCGGGGAGGAGCTATCTCGCGATTGCCAGCAAAAGGAAAGTGTGAAGGATTATTCGTTGCTAGGCAACTGCATGTGTGTGTATTATTCCAACACTTCACCACGAATTGTGTGCATTACTGATCCGCGATAAAATGATGTAGCAGTAGTTAGACGTGATGCCCAGAGGCAACACTCCACATTTTTGTATTTTAGTTACATCCCACTAAATTTATTTTTGTGGGTGAACAGATGTTCGTTCGGCCTTCACAGCCATTTTCAGTATGTTCTTTAAGATTAAGGTGTCGTGTTTTACTCTTCGCCATTTCCATGCGGATCTTCCATACTTACCTAAACTTAACTCAAACTGTTATCTGTTTTATTTTCATTTAGTTCTTTTTGCTAGGAAAAATATGCAGGAAATATTTCTTTCTGCGTAAAAGCCGCGGTATTTTAGCGATTTTGATAATTCTTTGACCATTGAAATAAGCTGTTCTTCCCGATGAAAACACATTATAAACATATTCTAATTTCATTACCCAAAATACTACACAGAATTTACAAGGCTTGTATAACTACCACGCTACTTTTGAATGACGCAACTGATAGACCGCCGCTCTCACATTTTGCTATACGAATCCGTTGGTGCAGTAGCAGTGGACCAACCTGCCGCTTCTTCGCTAGATAGTGTTAACAATTCAACATAAATATGTTACGCTTACGTTTAGTTATATAAGATATAACAAATTATAATCTGTTAAGCCTACTATTAAACGCTTTACTGAACACTCGTGCAGCCGAAATATTGGAAAATTCACGCCGGATACTGTCTTCTGATTCGTCAAGTGTATGGGGATCTGTAGCATAAATTTGTCTTTGAGCATTTTCTACAGATAATAATTATATGAATTTAGATCTGGAGAGCAAGAAAATTATTCTGTCATCATGACACTTTGCAATGACACTGGGCGATATCCGTAAACGACAGCCCCAGTCACAATTTTTTTCTCGGTTAGAGCTGTTGACTGTCTTTTTCTTTCTGTCTAACACGCACCCAGTCTGTTTAAATGCTTCTAACAACCTACACATTGTATATTTGTTAGGAACGGTGACAACAGGGAATATCTGTATAAATTATCAAACCGATAGTTCAGAGTTTGACTTTGTTCGAGCAAAACTTAACACAATAAACACACGGTATTGTGCAGTGTACACCATGATAATTACACACGTTACGCTATTCCACCATGCCAAACAACGCCACACTGCTGTAAATGCTATGAGCTAGGCTATCGCTGAGTGAATTTAATCAAATCAACCTGAAACCTGCTAAGACTCAGGCCCGGCAGCCACCAGTTGTCATTCAACTTAAACACGATAAAACACGAACACTTGGAGTGCTAAAAGAACATGCTTCCGAGTGTAGTTTTGACTTTTCGTTGAGAATGTCATTAAGTTGAAAATAGCTGTTCTTACTCCAGTGAAAATTCATGTAAAAATAAAGAAATACATATATAATTCCAAGCAATATATAGCGAGTCCAAGAAGTATTCGTCTTCAAACCAACGGAAGCGAAAATTCCAATTTCTAATATGCAGAAAAGAAAAAACAACATTACAGTTTTCATGCTCTAGCATCCTTTGTTCGCTCTTAATTTTTTTGAAAATTGCATCAGGTCTTCAACCTTTCGTGTACGAGATTTAAAATGACACCTGTCCCATACCGGATACATTAGAAAATAGCTAAAATAAATTACATGAGATCAACTTTCGGCCAAACAACGAGCTCATTGTTACTCGATTGACCAAGGCAATCGAATTATATTATTACCCAAAGGTATAGGTTATACAACGGAGGGGAACACCTCGCACACTGCGACCTACATAGATCTTCTGCGGCCAACACCCCCTAGATCGAAGGGATAAAGTGAAGGAATCACAGATGGCTGTAGGCCGCAGGCAGGCAGCCACAGAGACGCGCGAACGTCCCTAACAGTTCCAGGCTCGAAGACCCGTCCTACTGCTGAAGCTGCCTAGAGAGGGCGATCAACGATCCGTCGACCAAGCAGCCCTCTGGTGTCCAAGGCAGCATTTGTGCCATCTGTCCAGCACCGCCATACGCCACGAAACCTAGAAGCACACCTGAAAGATGAGAATGAAACTGAATGAAAGGAAAATGGACAGAAAATCGTGTTAGATGGGAAACCAACCCAGCATTCAGCTACCGAAAACCACTAAAATCCAAAGTCAGAGTGGGTGGTCGACGGGAATCGAACCCAGGACCTCCCGAATGCCAGCCCCACACGCTACCGCGCAGCCATCTCATCCATACGACGTAAGCACGATATGGAAGAATAACGTTTAAGAATGCCATGGATGCCAACCAATTGCAGTTGACGCAGTGGGAGGTAATAATAAACTGATAATTATACCCAGTGAAGCCCCAACCTGTTCTCCTAAGAGCTGAGGTTCAAAGTCCATACTTCACCCACCTACTATATTTGAAGACATTGACAGGCTAAACCAATGATGTTTGTCCTTGGCAGCACGAGTGGAAATGAGTGGGAAGGGAAACTCACGTTACCCATCTCTCTCTAAGTTTGCACGTCCCTGATTATACCTACTCCGTAATTTGTTTTCGATTGCAAGAGATTCAAATCAAAATCGCAACTTTAAGATTTGTGAACCGTCACACAAGGTGAACAAAATTGTGGAATATTGGCCTTAACTTTTAAATGGATCAATAAAGTTAAGTGCTGACTTTTTTATGCTCATGGGAGGTAGGAGCCCTCCGGACAGCACAAGGGGCAATGCCCTAGTGGGACCTAAGTGGGGTGAGGGGTGAACTTCAGAATTTCAAGCGGAACTATGGTATAAACTTGAGATATTCTGATAGTCCTTAATAAATTAAGAAACTCTTGCTTAAAACTTTTTTACTTTCTCTACTACGTATGGTAAGTAGGGGAAGTATTGTATTCCACCCAAAAATTCGATACCGAGATTTCAACGGAAATATATGTTTTGATACCCCCTGAACCCAAAAAAAGTATTTTTGGAAACATGTCCGTCCGTCCGTGTGTGTGTGTGTGTGTGTGTGTCTGTGAACAGCATAACTCAGTAACGAACAGTCGGATAAACACCAAACTTGGTATTTAGGTTCAGTATCTTCCAGAGATGCGACACGAAGGTTTCCAAGAAAATCCCCCCACTCCAGATTACCCTTTACATGGAAAAGTTTTCGAACATTTTTATTTTCTCAAAAAAGGCTCTTACGATTTTGATTAAAATATCATATGTTTAAGATATTTTAATGACAAATAAAATGTATATCTTGAATTTTCTGGGAATGTCTCCAAAAGTTTTCTTCATTGTGAACGACTTTTGCATAACTGGTAAACCATAAGAGATAAACAAAATTTTACTACACAAAAAATGTAGATCGCGTGAAAATACACAATTTATATCATATATATTTTTTGTTCAGAGAACCATTTTCAAGATATTGCTTGTTATTCCCTTAAATTTTTCAATACTTATTTGCTCAAATGCGAACTCGTTATTCACTTTTTGTCTTGGATATGCAGAGAGTATTAATCTGTGGCAAAGAGAATGGTGCTGCACCTAGCAACCCGCTATTAAGAGTAATGTCTATGCTAAAAGGCTACTGTATTTCTATATTGCCCTTGCAAATATATATTCCCCTTACATCTACAAGAAACTTAGCAATAAGATAGAGTCTGCAAATGTTTATCTCGATTAACATGAAGTAGACGGAGAATAAGCGTTTGTACAAGAGTGGAGAAAGTCATGTGAGTGTAACATATCAGATTTTGTTTGTCCTGGTAATGCGAGAATGAAATACTCCACATAGCAACCAGTTCTTAAAACATTTGACTATCGCTTAAAGCCTACCAATTCCCCTTGCATCTGCAAGAAAATTAGCAATAAGATTTACATCTCGATATCTCGATTAACATGAAGCATATGGAGAATAAGCGTTTGTAAAAATAGTTTGTACAAGAGTAGAGAAAGGTATGTGAGTATAACGCATCAGATGTTTTTCTAAAATGCAAAGCTAAGAATTTATAGCGTGTTGAAATTTTGTTTAACTTGCTTGATCACCTTTATTGTCTAAGCTTGTAATTATTTGAGTATCAAAAAGGCCTAGCAACTACACAACACTGGGTTTATTCAAAGAAATCATTCTTCATCGATATTTTACATATCGTGGTGAATCTTCCTGAAAGGGAAAGAAAACAAATATTAATTATGGTTGTCTATGGCGAAATGAAGAGTTCTCAAAAAGAGGTGTGTGATTTATTTAATGAGTTGAATCCAAACAAAAACGTAACTTAATGGTGTCAAAAATTGTAAAGGAATAACATCATCACGAGAAGTGTGAAGAATAAGACTAGATCAAGAAGGCCAAAATCTGCTACGAGTGAAGAAGGTGCCCTTAATTTGTTATCTGTGCTAGGAGATCCACACACATCCACAAGGCAACCGGCAATGGATTACAATGACAAACATGTGTTTGTAATTTAATGAAATAGCATCCATGTGAGATAAAACTATTGCAGGAGTTAAGTGAAGATGATTTCGATCGAAGAAGTGGATTTTGTGAAACTGTAATTGTGCTAGCTCTCAAACCAAAATTTAGAATTCGTAAGACACATCATATTTCAGATGAGGCCACTTTCTGTCTTAATGGTACAGTGAACCATCATAATTGTCGTTATTGGTCTCCGGAAAACCCACATTGGATATTGCAACAGCACACTAACATCCACATAAAGGTAATGTATAGGCAGGTTTAGTTGGTAGTAACATAATTGGAGCATTTTGTATAGAGGGAAACTTAAATTGCGATATTTATCTCCGCCTGTTGCAAAACAGCATCATTCCAGCTTGCCAAGATTTGTTTCCAGACAAGAACATGCTCAATCAAGAAATATGGTTATCAACAAGATGGTGCCCGAACACATTTTGGAAGATATGTGACTAACTTACTGAATGCAACGCCTCCTGGTAAATGGATTGAGAGAAGAGGACCTATTGAGTGACCAGCTAGATTTCCAGATCTCAATCCATTAGACTTTTATTTTTGGGGCTACTTGAAATTCAAAGTGTACCGCAATAAATCAAACAATGTATTAGATCTAAAACAAAAGTTCAGAGACGAGATTTGTCTGGTTAGTCCAAATACTGTGCAAAAGGCTTTAGGCAATTTCCATGGCAGACTGGGCCATTTTGAACATTTGATGTGAAATTAAGGATACCAACAAATGAGTAATTTATAACTTTCAGTAGTAATCTAAAAAACGTTAATAAAACAATCAGATGCGTATAATATTGAATAAAGTAAAACAAGGATCATTGTGTCATAATTATAAAAATATAAATTGATTTTCATACACAGAATTCTGAGGAGAGTCCCAAAATGTAATAATTAATATGCATTGCCATTTAAAAAAGTAATTTTTTGTGTCCTGTACGTGTGAAGAAATTAGTTTTCCATATTATGTGCATAATATCAAGAAACGCATCCTTGATAAGTTCGATATTTAACATTTTCCAACAAATCTAAAATTAAAAGTTATAAGCAATATTCCGTACTAGTTTTTAACAGCAGCAGCAGCTCTTAAATACTTCTTATCCCTAAACACAAACTTAAAGAATAAGGGTGATTAATATTTTAAATAAAATTTCAATGCCCTATAAATTCTCAAGCTTTCATTTTAGAAAAAATGTTTTAAACTAAAGTTTCTTAATTTATTAAGGATTATCAGAATATCTGAAATTCATACAATAGTTCCATTTATAATTCTGAAGTTCACCATCTCAGCTCACTTAGGGCCCAATGGGGCGCTGCCCCTATTTTGTCCGGAGGGCCCCTATCCCCGATGAGAATAAAAAAAGTCAGCACTTAACTTTATTGATCCATTTAAAAGTTATGGCCAATATTCCATACTTTTTGTTCACCCGGTATACACCTATTAAAATACACAATTTATGGCATATACATTTTTTTTGTTGAGTGAACCAATTTCGAGATATTACTTGTTATTCTCTTAAATTTTCCAATACTTAAACTTTTTCTCAAATGGAAATTCGTTATTAATTTTTTTGGGACTGGTAATGCAAAGGGAATAGAATACTCCACATAGCAACCAGCTCTTAAAATATTTGACTATCGCTTAAAACCTAGCAATTCCCCTTGCATCCACAAGAAAATTAGCAATAAGATTAATATCTCGATATCTCGATTAACATGAAGCATATGGAGAATAAACGTTTGCAAGAATAGTTTGTACAAGAGTAGATAAAGTCATGTGAGTGTAACACATCAGATTTGTTTAATCTTTCGATGTTTATTCGAAAATAGTGTATCCTTAAAAGGCTACGAGTTCAAAATGTGTAACAGATAATGGATGTTAAAGGTTCAGTAAATCCTAAAGATTGTTTCGTAAGCGCATATTTCTCAGCAATATATCTGCATTCAAGAACAAAGGAGGTTATGAAAAAGTAGCACAAAATGTTGATTATAGTCTCCAAATATAAGATAATGTAGAATATGAATGTTCATAGGTTCAGGTGAAAGCTAAATTCTTCCAGATAGAAAGCAGTGTTGCACATGGCTATTAAGGGGATTCTTATCTTTCCATTAGACAATGTCAATTGCTTCATTCTCTAATTCTATATAATCATACTACACCAGATGTTGATCATTGCCCCCTGGTAAAAAAAAAATATTCCCGCTCGATCCATAAATGCGATTCGATATGCGGTTTTTTATGTGATAGGCAATTATTGTGCATGTGTTACAGAGAGATTGCACATGGAGGCGTGTGCTGAATTTTCAGGTCGTAAACGCTGCAATTTCTGTAATTAAATTTCATTAAAAAGGAGGGGGGTTTACATTTCTGGGTGAGAAATGGGTTTCTCTATAGCTCAGTACAGCATATACAAGCCCGAGAGCGGCTGCCTTTGTGGTCTGATGGTCAGCATTCTAGCCTCGAAATCAGAGATCCCAGATTCGATTCCCGGCTGGAGGGTGGGAGTTCTTCAACCAGATAGAATAGTCTAGGAAATATGAATGAGATTGTGAATATGTGTGTGAGGTTAATGTAGTTATCAAAAGTATTACCAGCTATAAAATAACGCAACTGTGTCGTCCTCCTTGGTGTAGTGGTTACCATGCTAGCCTTTAGTTCCCGAGTTCGCGGGTTCAAACCCGGCGGAGGTCAATGGATTTTTTCGGGCGTAAAAATTCTTAGCATGGCTTCCTTCGGAAGGGAAGTAAAGCCGGTGGTCCCGTGTCGTAGATTTACGGCACGTAAAAGAACTTCAAGCCTGATATAGAGGTCTCTGAGCAAAATTACAGGTCTTTCACGCTAAGGACCATAGTAGTAGTAGTGGTGGTATTTATTAAGTATTTAGTATTACATTAATTGCATAACACAGTCACATGGGTCATAAGACCGTACATGCTCTCTAGAAAAATACCTGGTCTGTATACGTGACTTGCAGTATCAACCAGAAAACAATTATTTTTTTATATAATCACCACACTATATACATACGTATAAAATTGAAAAAAAAACACACTCTGAATCACACACACACACACACACACACACACACACACACACACAGTCGCGCACAAGTACTCGAGCACCACTTATGTTTAAAGAAAAATTACATAAACACCTTATCTCTTAGTACACGTACTTCCATTAAGTATGTGCCCAAGCTTGGCCAGTTTTGGCTGTTTAGAATCATGAGTAGTTAAACAGCGTCCATAGATAAATCTCAGTTCGCTTCAAACACAGTTGTAAGCAAATTAACATCATTGCCGATGTGCAATTTCTCCAAAGGTAAAAAGCCGCCGAGATGTAAAAGGCATATATAGATGGAGCTCCTCTCAAAAAAAAAAAAAAAAAATCCCGAACACAGGCCTTCTGTCTTATTTCTTCTTAGAATTTAAGGGGGGTTAACCAGCTAAATCCAAACAGTATACCAGCGCAACTAAAATTACTGTCTTGTAATACAGAAGGAGATAGCTCAGGGGTTCAAATCCCTCTTGACAAGGTAATCTTACTGATTTTTACTTTATCAATTACCAATGATAGCTTTAGAAAGTTATTGCATTATCAAATACTCAAATTCGAACATCGGAAACACATGCTTTAAAGCCCCCATTTGAAGCTTTGAGAGAGAACCGAAAATTTTAAAAGGGGATTAAATACCAAACTTGGAATTTAAGAAACTACCGCTTATATGGAAATATTTTCGTTGCGTATAGTAGGAAGAGAAAGGAAGTATTGTATTCCACCCAAAAATTCGATATAGGCATTTCACCAGAAATGAGGTCTATTGAATAAAAAGGAGCTTTTTTAGAAAAAGCTCCGTGTTTGGCTCTGTAAACCATAACCCCGAAAGGACACATGGGATAAATGCCAAACTTTACATTTAAGATCAGCATCTTGTAAGGATAGAACACGAAAACTTTTCTGAAAATCACCCTCCTGATACCATTCTTTACAAGAAAAATTTGTCTTTACTTTTTATTTTCTCAAAAATCCCCGTAATGATTTTTCTAAAATACCACATGTTTAAGATGCTTGTATGGCAAATATAGCCGTTTTAAGTTGCTGCAAATCAACTATGAATAGACTTCATTCCGAGTGCATGTTGTATATTTCTGTACGTAGAATAGTCATTAAGTTCGTGAACGTCTTACCAGTTGCCATACAACACGTCGTTCACTTACACAGATTCTATACCGTCCCACAAAATAGTCGCTGTTGGCCACTATGCATGGCTGCCACTGTTTGTATAGCGTAGATTTCAACTGGGGAAACAGAAGAAATCGCTTGGTGCGAGAGCAGGTGAATACTGAGGGTCAGTTGAGGCAGCGTTTTTAACACTAAAATGATTTAAGTCTATATAAAAATTGTATGTAACAGTCATTGTATATGTTTGTATTATTGCATCCATGTGTAATAATGTTATGTGAATATATTACGTAATTTAATAATGTAGGAGCTGTGAGAATAATAGGTTAAAACTTGCTAACAATGAGGTAACCTTGAGGCAATAATGAGTTTGAGAGTTTAATAATGTTACTTGTGATTCTTGGAAGCAATAATGTAATTTTAGTGACAGTTCATAAAAAATAGCCTATCAACAACCAGAAAAAGCTTTAGTTAAATGAAGGTATTCTATTGGATTAGGAATAGCCAATCAGAGACTTGAAATATAGAAATTTACAAGTTTAGGCGGTTGAAATCAATTCAGTTGCCTGCGGACAGTGTTTATAACCGGATGCGAGATGTGTCCTCGAGAGATTTTATACGTATTCGTGTGAGACGAAAACTAGTTTACGTGTTAAAAAGTGCAAGTAATTCATAAAAGAATCTCACAGCTCTCTATCAGTGAAGTGTTATTTAAATCGTGTCAAGCACTAATAGAAAGGAGTGAAGTAAAATTATAATCTGTGTAAGCCTACATTCTTAGTCGTACCACAACCCTGCCAAGACATCCATGTTTCTAACAATAATACTGACGCAGCCGAGGCAAATATAAATATATAATATTTAAAGAAAGAGTCAAATTACATTGTTATTTTTTAAGCTTGGGGCAAAGGCCACCTGAAAGTATATTTGGGGCGTAGGCTACCGGAAACTGTTTACTATACGTGCGGTTGCATCTACTACAAGTTCGGCTCCCCAACAGTTGAAATATAAGACAACTCCTTCATTACAACCTACTTCAAATTGACGCCCAAAGCGTTGTGCAAATAACGTAAAGATGCTATCTGCTGCACGGTATTGCAGAATGGTGACCTGTTATTTCATGGACCTAGAGCGATGAGCAGGGGCGTTGTCGTGTAGCAACAACCAATTCTTCCTACGCCAAAGCTCAGGACGCGTACGATAAATAGAGTCGCATAGACGGTGCAGGAATTCCTTGTAGCTGGTCTTGTTTACAGCTACTCCTGTGGTACGAATTCCCTGTGAACAACGAGGCAAAAAACCTGTTCAAGCATAATCTGCCTTTTGATGTACTTTGTCGCTATTTTGCTCTTAGTGGTGATGATGGTTATTTCCACGTGGCCGATTGTCGCTACCGTCATGCGATCATTTAGCCATGCGTCAGGAAGCGTGGCACATTGTGCTGGGCAACACGCAATATGTTCAGGTCATTAGATAGAATATTGTGGCACCTACCATGACTGATCCCTGCTGTTGCGGAATCGTCGTGGATAGCGCCTTGTCAGTTATTCTCTCATCCCAGCAAGAGACAGTTGTGTCCTAACAGTAAGCGGAACTAAGGTTTCTGTTGTGAAGTGGTTTGAATGCGCACGTTAACCAGATCATGTAGCAGTTTAAGGAACAGGCAAACATCAAGTGCTGCCAAAAATTAGGCAGCTCTGCTAGCGAAAGGTTTCAGATGATTTTACAGTACCTTAGGTTGTAATGCTGTGCATAAGTGGCACCAAAGTTGTTCGCAGGGGAGAGACAGTTTGGAGGGTCGACCGCAAGCGATCCGAAATGAAAGAAACATCGAAGAAGCTGTAAGGTGCTGAGCGAAAGACGCTAACTATCCGCTGTAGTACATACTGATTTTTTAGACCTGACCCTGCGGAAACGCAGAGGAGGAGAAGGTAGTCTAGCGTGGGGGAGAACGGCTGGCAGTACTCCCCTTGCGTGGAACGACATGAATACGTAAGGTGCGCAACCGAAGCACAGATGAAAATATGTACAGTACTGTTCAAAAGCTGTACTGCTCACAGATACACTGGTAAATTCTGCAACTGCTTTGTAAAGTGACTGTCCTTGATGTAGGTTCTTCCTTAAGTAAATGTACATATTATATATTACTTCCCGTGTCTGAGAATGCAAAACGTTACTTCCACCCAATTTACTTTTAGCTACTGACATAGTAACACAATTATTATGCACGCAACTACACAATCACTGGGAACGCGTGGTGATGTCACCTAATCTCAGGTTTTGTACGGGACTGCTACTCTTTTATTACTGACCCAACACCCCTCCCAGAAGATTGTTCTTTTCCAGCTACAGTGTAAACAGATAAGCGGATTCAGGACGAAAAAATCAGTGTGTATTAGAGCATAGACAAAAGCTTACTTTTTTTGGCTGGTTCAAATGTCCAAATACGTGACACCTTTTTTAATCATTAAGTCGCCATTAATTGTTACTCGTCACCGTACAAAGATTGGAAATTGGGATAGCTTTGAAATCCCAAAGATTTTCTTTCTCGATTGACACGAAGTTGAATAAGCTATTGTAAGAATAGCTTATAGACGAGTTGGCAGAGAAAGTCATGTGAATTTTCCATATCAGAATTTATTTTACTTTCTCAAATAATGTGATAATATTTTGACTAGAATGTTATATATTTTAGATATTCAGCAGGTAAATTTAGCCTATACCCTGTCTTTTCTCTGCAAGTCCCCTTCGTTCTTATTGAGTCTTAGAAAACATTATAAAACTTAGAATACCGTAGGAGATAACAGAAACTCACGACAGAAGAAAAATTAGATCTAGTCAAAACATACAGTTTATATCAAATTAAAATTCTGTGGCCTTAACAATTCCGAGATATTCACTATCATTTGTTTGAAGATTTCAGTGTTTTTAGGGCTATATATACTTAATGTTCAAATTTTTTTTAATATAGATTATAATTATAGGTCGTGTTTCACTACTAATCAATGACAAAAGTAATGACCAAATGAGCAGATATGCTGTGTAAGAACAAGACGGAATCTCTATTTTAGTTACAAGGTTTCGCTTCCGCGAAAAAAAGGAATGATTAATGTAACTAGAGTAGTCGCCATATCTTTAAAAAAATTGAAAGCGATAAAATGAACACGAATACGCATAAATTCTAAAAAAGCCAAAGGATATAAAAAGTGGGCTTTTTATCACAAGTAGAGACAAATGATACCACATGTTCAAGGGTCTATGCTGATATCACCAGATAAACACATTTTAAAATTATCCTACAGTTAGTAGACTTATCAGAAAGTTGTTTTGAAGACACGTACTGGTCTTAATAAATAATACACAGTTAGCGTTAGTCCTGGAGTGATGGCGGCCATCTCTTGCGAATTAAACGCAATGGGACGTTTCACAAATAATACAAAAAAGGAAGTGAAATGTGAGCAAAAAATTCTGATGTGTTACACTCACATGACTTTCCCTACTCTTGTACAAACTATTTTTACAAACGCTTATTCTCCATATGCTTCATGTTAATCGAGATGTTAATCTTATTGCTAATTTTCTTGTAGATGCAAGGGGAATTGCTAGGCTTTAAGCGATAGTCAAATATTTTAAGAGCAGGTTGCTATGTGGAGTCTTCCATTCTCTTTGCATGTCCAGGACATAACAAAGTGAATAACGAATTCTCATTTGAGAAAAAGTATAAGTATTGGAAAATTTAAGCAATACAATTACAAGCAATATCTCGAAAATGCTTCACTCCATAAAAAATGTATATAACATAAATTGTGTATTTTAACGCGATATACATTTTTTGTGTAGTAAAATTTTGTCTATCTCTTATGGTTTACCCGTTATGCAAAAGTCATTCACATTGAATACTTTTAGAGACTTTCCCAGAAAATTCGAGATATACATTTCATTTGTCATGAAAATATCTTAAACATATGATATTTTAATCAAAATCGTTAGTCGTTTTTGAGAAAATTAAAATTATCGAAAAATATTCCATGTAAAGGGTATTTAGGTATGGGGATTTTCTTGAAAACCTTCTTGTCGCATCTCTGGAAGATACTGAACGTAAATACCAAGTTTGGTGTTTATCCGACTGTTCGTTTCTGAGTTATGCTGTTCACAGACACACAGACAAACACACACGAACATGTTTCCAAAAATTCTTTTTTTGGATTCAGGGAATCTCAAAACATATATTTCCGGTGAAATCTCGGTATCGAATTTTTGGGTGGAATACAATACTTCCCCTAAGTTACTATACGTAGTAGAGAAAATAATTAAACTAAATTCAATAACAACTGTTACAAGCCTTCTGGAGAATTCGGATTCTACATTCCAAGAAAAGGCTCGCTGACTAACAATGACAACAGAAAAGCCCAAATTTATGTGAACAACCAATATAGTCTTCGCTATTCTATTTCTCATCAGCCGGTGCTAAGAGTTTGCAATATCAATGCTCTATCCAGTGTATGAAAGATAACTTTGAAAGCACCACATACAAAAAGTTGCAACTTTGGTATTGTTAAATGCTGGGTAGATGACCTAAAAGTTCACATGAAAATTAAATTAATTTCTAGTACCCAGCATGTATATTGAGGGGTCGTATACTCACTTGGAACCGAAACGTGGTGTAGAGGTTAAGAGGAAGGCGTGGTTTTTCACTGTACAAAATTCATAACAAATCTACTCACACATTCCTAGATTACTTTCCCAACCGTTTGGGGTTCCTACATTATTAAAAATGGAAGGTGGGAGGAGATGCCCACCGGTCCAAAGCCTGGCTTGCACACGCGGTCCGTTCCTCACGGAATCCTAACTGAGACGAAGCTATATCCTCCACTACTCGTGGCTAGCAAAGCTACCAGCCAAGAGCGACGTAAACAACAATGTGTCTGGTAATGTCAATATAGAACAATATTGTAAACCCCCAAATTATTAATACGCCACAGTATATTTTTAAAAACTTTATATAAACCAATAAAATGAACGATCTGAAAAACCGCTAAAACATGTAAACTGTATTACCGTTTGATCTTTATTCCAAAAAAAAAGTTATACTTTCCCTTCAATAATTTGGCTGCAAATTTTTTTAAACTACAGACGAACACTTTCTTGATTTAACTCTTGCCTATAAGGAATTACAGAGAAAGGATCTTTACTATTTGTATATAGTCCTAGCATAATAAACACGTTGTTAGATGGTTTCTGTGATCTTGTGGTTAGCATAGTAAAATCCAAATTCAGAGGTTCCAGGTTCAATTCCCGGGAGACAATTTTTCTTCAGCCAGGATCATTCCCTATCCTATGTAGAGTCTGGAAGTGCGCATTAGAGAGTGTGAATTTAATGTTTTTGAAGACAGCCCAAAGTAATAAAAAATTAATCATTAATTCAATAATACTACTGTATATCACTGCCGATGAGTTATTGTTCCAAAGCAAAACCGTCGATGTGACCTAAGATGTAAAACGTAGCTTGTAATTGAAAAAAATTCTGTGTTACACTCGCATGACTTTCTCTACTCTTGTACAAACTATTTTTACAAACGCTTATTCTCCATCTAATTCATGTTAATCGAGATAAACGTACTGCTAATTTTCTTGTAGATACAAGGGAAATATGGTAGGCTTTAAGCGATAGTCAAATATTTTGAGAGCTGGTTGCTATGTGAAGTATTCCATTCTCTTTGCATGTCCAGGACATAAAAAAGTATAAATATTGGAGAATTGAAACAAATAACAAGGAATATCTCCGAAATGGTTCTCTCCACACAAAATGTATACGATATCAATTGTGTGTTTTAACGATCTCTACATTTTTGTGTAGAAAAAACATGTCTATCTCTGTTACAATTTATGCAAAAGCCATTTAGAATTCTCAGAAAATTCAAGATATAGATTTTATTTGCAATGAAAATATCTTATTTTCTCTATATGACCTCTATATATTATTTTAATAAAAATCGTTATTGGCATTTTTGAGGCATCAAAATTTTCGAAAAAGTTCCATTAAAGGGTAGTCGGGTGTGGAGGGATTTTCTTGAAATTCTTCATCGTGTGGCATCTTTGAAAGATACTGAACCTAAATACCAAGTTTGGGATTTTTTTGAGCTATGTATGCTGTTCACACACACACACACACACACACACACACACACACACACACACACTGTTCTGTTTTTACTTTCTCTACTACGTATAGTAAGTAGGGGAAGTATTGTATTCCACCCAAAAATTCGACACCGAGATTTCACCGGAAATACATGTTTTGAGACCCCCTGAATCCAAAAAAAGCATTTTTGGAAACATGTCCGTGTGTGTGTGTGTCTGTGTGTCTTTGAACAGCATAACTCAGAAACGAACAGTCGGATAAATACCAAACTTGGTATTTAGGTTCAACATCTTCCAGAGATGCGACGCGAAGGTTTTCAAGAAAATCCCCCACCCCAAACTACCCTTTACATGGAACATTTTTCGAAAATTTTAATTTTCTCAAAAATGGGTCTAATGATTTTGAAAATAATAACATATGTTTAAGATATTGTCATGAGAAATGAAATGTATATCTCGAATTTTCTGGGAATGTCTCCAAAAGTATTCTTCATTGTGAACAACTTTGCATAACTGGTAAACCATAAGAGATAGACAAAATATTACTACACACAAAATGTAGATCGCGTTAAAATACACAATTTATGTCATATACATTTCTTTTGTCGAGTGAACCGTTTTCGAGATACTGCTTGTTATTCCCTTAAATTTTCCAATACTTATACTTTTTCTCAAATTCGTTATTCATTTTTTTATGTTCTGGACATGCAAAGAGAATGGAATGCGCCACATAGCAACCAGCGGTTAAAAGATTTGGGTATCGCCTATAACCTACCATGTTCCCCTTGCATCTACAAGCAAATTAGCAATAAGATTGACATCTCGATATCTCGATTAACATGAAGCATATGGAGAATAAGCGTTTGTAAAAATAGTTTGTACAAGAGTAGAGAAAGTTATGTGAGTGTAACACATCAGATTTTTTTTAGTTCCATTTATACACTGCCTTTAACTACATTGGTTTTATCGGCGGCCTTTCCTTTGGAACTTATTGCCTAACTCTTGTCGTTGGGTTTCTTGCACATTGTTGTTGTTGTTGTTTTGTTTTTTTTAATCATTAGATCATGCACACATTCATATTCTCATTCATACTTCCTGACTCTGGAGAGGATAAGGAATAATCTTGGCTAGAGAAAAATTCCTACCGTCCAGCTAGGAATCGAACCCGGGACCCCTCGCACCCCTCAGTTCTACCGACTGAGCTACGGGCCAGCCACGGTTCTTTTTCTAAAAGTGCTTGTTTTGCATTCAGGAACCTAAAAAACATGTATTTCCGGTAAAATCTCGGTATCGAATTTTTGGGTGGAATGCAATACTTCCCCTACTTACTACACGTAGAAGAGAAAGTAAAAAACGTAATTATGTTCAGAATGTATATAATTAAGTCTTTGTACCAGGATTAAGTAATGAATATGTTGAAGCGTATGTATTTAGCAGATTCCATTCTAATTACCTCTTAACCCGCATCATTCTAAAGCCTTCCGTCTTTTGTTTTCTTTTAAATTTTCATTAATCGATATGCAAACGTGAGTTACTATAAATGTAACACTCATTCCAGGTACTAATATAGGTTACTTAAAGCAACCTTGTTAAACGAACCTTTCGTATTTGGCTGAACCAATGAAAACTAATGGTAAAGCTACAAAATAAACAAGACTTAGTATGTAATTCCCATAATTATTTACTTGCAGTGTTACTAGTAGACGATAATGAATGGCAGCTTGCATATAGGTACACCCCAGCATGATCCTTTCATCGTTATAGTTACTTACTCATAAGATTTGCAAATCCTCTTTCATAAGCTCTGTGGAATTAGGCTATTTTTACTTTCTCTGCTACGTACGGTAAGTAGGGGAAGTATTGTATTCCATCCAAAAATTCGATACCGAGATTTCACCGGAAATACATGTTTTGAGATCACCTGAATCCAAAAAAAGCATTTTTGGAAACATGTCCGTGTGTGTGTGTGTGTGTGTGTGTGTGTGTGTGTGTGTGTGTGTGTCTGTCTGTCTGTGAACAGCATAACTCAGAAACGAACAGTCGGATAAACACCAAACTTGGTATTTAGGTTCAGTATCTTCCAAGGATGCGACACGAAGGTTTTCAAGAAAATCCCCCACCCCAGAGTACCCTTTACATGGAAGATTTATCGAAAATTTTAATTTTCTCAAAAATGACTCTAACGATTTTGATTAAAATATCATATGTTTAAGATATTTTCATAACAAATAAAATGTATATCTTGAATTTTCTAGGAATGACACTAAAAGTATTCTTCATTGTGAACTACTTTTGCATAACTGGTAAACCATAAGAGATAGACAAAACTTTACTACACAAAAGATGTAGATCGCGTTAAAATACACAATTTATGTCATATACATTTTTTTTGTTGAGTGAACCGTTTTCGAGATATTGCGTGTTATTCCCTTAAACTTTTCAATACTTTTCTCAAATGGGAATTCGTTATTCATTTTTTTGTCTTGGATATGCAAAGAGTATTAATCCGTGGCAGAGGGAATGGTGCTGCACCTAGCAACCAGCTATTAAGAGATATGTATGTGCTTAAAGGCTACTGTATTTCCAAATTACCCTTGTAAATATATATTCCCCTTACATTTACAAGAAAGAGAATAAGCGTTTGTAAAAATAGTTTGTACAAGAGTAGGGAAAGTCATGTGAGTGCAACACATCAGATTTTTTCTCAAAGTTTAATGTCTTTTAGCCGGTAATTACATCGAAAGGTGAATGAATGAAAGCGCTGAAATGGGCCTGGGGACCTTAGAGCTTAGAGTTATCTGACATTCGTCTTCTTAGGATAAGGAAAAACCCCAGAAAAACTTTATCCAGTTAACTCATCCTAAACGGAATTTCAACTCGGGACCTATTGAATGTGAGGTGGGTTAGAATTAGTTACACTACAGCTTCCTCAGCTTATTTAAAAATTCTAAAGTAGTATTTTCCATTTCAGCCGAATTATTATTCCCTTTATTCATTTTATAAATAAGCAAACAAAACACGCCACGCACTGAAAATAACTAAGCAAACTTCTGTGTCGCTATGAAACCAGCGAGAGAAAACACGAAAATACAATAAAATTTAACTCTCCAATTTTAGAATTTACCATCAATTTATACGCTAGGATTGCCTAACACGTAGATATACAACTCGTGTATAATATTCTTTATTATGCACTCGCGAATGCCACAATCTGCCATTCTGCCCATTGTACTTCCTCCAACGTGACACCTGGGAGGGAAGGATACGTTGAGGAAGTAGGAGGAAGTACAATGGGAGAGACCCGAAGGACGACCAGATGTGTGCCGACAGGCGCAAGCGTGGATGGGGACCCTAACGTTTCCAGATAGAACGCATCCGCAACCACACGGTCCATGCCCACAGGCCATGAACCTCCAGGGTCCCCCGGAGCGGAGATCTAACAGCGGTACCGCAGCGACGCCAGAGAAGAAACCTTTACAGAGCGCAAGCCACCGCCCAGCCGCAACGCACCAAACACCGTCCCTAGTCCTACAACCCTGAAACAAATGACAAATATGATGGGTACAGAAAATGAGAGGATGGAGAATCGTGGTAGAAGATGAACCACTCCAGTATTCCCGAGGAAACCACGAAAAACCCATGGACAAGAATGGGCGGTCGCCGGGAATCGATCCCGGGACCTCCCGAATGCGGGATACAAGATACAAAAATAGGGGAAAGGTAGAAAGGAAGAGAAACCCTGATTAGATACCTGGATAACACTAGCATAGCTACGGATTCTATTAGTCGTGTAATAAATGCTACTCGTCTGTCACATTTGCTTGTATTTGGCAGGAACACTAATATTTCCTAAAGATTTCTACTGCAGTATTTCCGGCGTTGCCTTACGCCAGTATCGCGCATTAGGAAATCAGGACTACCGAAATGTGGTGGAAAAGAATACAAAAGAAAGAAGTCGCCGTTCTCACGTGTGGTCGAGCGTAACTTGGCAGATAGCGAGTAAGAAGAAATATGGCGCGAGATGACCAAGGCAACTGTGAAATATCTAGCGGAAAGTGGCGAGGGAACTAAATTCCTTCCACGTGCAGCGTTATGACTCTGCTCAACGTTTTAATGTGTTGAACCTTATTTTGTAATTGATTTGTGTAGGCCACTTTAAGCAATTGTTAGAAAACGGTTTATGTATGAGAGAGCGAGAACAGCATAGCCCAAAATCAAAAAGTCGGATAAATACCAAACTTGGTATTCAAAGTTTAACCTGGTATCGGACGATGAATGAAACGATGCTCAGATGGGCCCAGGATTCATAGAGCTTAAAGTTACCGACATTTGTCTTCTCAGGATAAGGGAAAACCCCAGAAAAACTTTTTATTCGGATAACTCGCCCTAACCGAGATTCGAACTCGGTACGTCTTAAATGCAAGGCAGATACGCTAACTCCACACCACAGAGGCGGGTCATTTGAATTTTCAATATTTTTGTATAAGTAAATCATTTACGACAGGAAAAATGTAATGTTGATTGAAATACATAATTTGAGTTAAATGTTTTGTTAGCGTTAGCTGTTTTCCAAATATTTCGTGTAGCAAGTTTATACCCTTTCCAACTGTGAGTGTTTCATCTAAAGGACACCCTTGAAAGCTTGAGCTTGTTTCAACGAATAAACATTTGAATGATGTTTCTGCATGGTGTAACTAAGCACTGTTTCCTTAATTTCAAATCATTTCTAAGCAAAAATATATATTTTGTAACTTAACTAGGGTGAATCACTTTTTATACGAGTAATATGTTATGCGAGTCATGTGAATTTATCAGACTATTTTGTCTGTTGCATTTTAGCACTCTTTAACTTGTGTGGTCATTTTGGGGTATTTGTCTTTTGGAAACAGTTAAGACATTAGCAACTGGTGTACTGTAGCTGTTTTTAAGAATGGATTATATTTTTCTTTGGCAATTTAACACACTCGCATTCATATTCTCAACTCTGATAGGGTAGGG
Source organism: Deroplatys truncata (assembly GCA_030765065.1). Taxonomy (NCBI): domain Eukaryota; kingdom Metazoa; phylum Arthropoda; class Insecta; order Mantodea; family Mantidae; genus Deroplatys; species Deroplatys truncata. The sequence continues at coordinate 84,171,242 of CM060982.1, read as the reverse complement.
AAACATTCTAACTAAAGAAAAATTCTCCTGCCACAGCCGAGAATCGAACCCGTTGTCTCTGCTTAGAGAAGCCAGAGCGATAACCACTCGACCGTGCGGGGGGGGCAGTCATTTTTAACTAATACTAATAATTCTAGGTGTTTCACCTTGAAGCTTGGTGATTGTGCGTAATGTTCTCTGTCTCTTTCCTTATCCCTTGCCTTGAAAATGTGTAAGATAGGGTGTAAAATGGTCCGGTATTATACCACAACCTCTACACACACACACACACACAAAAATGAAATGGTGTGCATGTACAACTAAACTCATTTAGTTATGTTGACTCTGGCAATATGTGTGTCACTTTCTTGTGAGATATGTTGGAACCGACCGGACCGCTTGTTGCTCCAAATCTACTTAAAACTCTACCTGTTATAATACACCGAAGACAATGTTACTGAATTTTCATCGGAATTCTAAACTATGACATAATTGTTGTTGAAGTAAAGCCCTATGATATCGCTTCTACCATTTCAATTCTGAATTAAGCACCGAAGCATTCTAAATTATAGTTGTATTCGCTGTCATACCGTGTCCTCTAGAACAATGTCCGAGCTCTGATCTACTGTTCTTATACTAGTAGTAAGCTTTTTGGCAAGAAAAACAGCAGTCCCTGATACTTTTGGATTGTCTGCTTATGTCGCCAGGTTGCTTAAGTAATTCTAAGTTATAAGTGTCCAAACGAAATATATATTTTTAAACTGTATAGTAAATATTAATCATATAATTTATGAAAATTAACAAAATATGTGATTAATATTAATGTGTTATTTTGTGTAATATTTCAATTTTTGAAAAAATATCCCCCAAATGGCCTCTACTTCTGCTACCACTATACATTGCAGGAGAGCAGATAGTCATACGACTTTTGTAACTTTCAACTGGAATAGTATGAACTTCTAATTGAACATTTGTTCTTAGCACAACGTAATAATAATAATAATAACAATAACAATAACAATAATTAATAATAACAAAATATTATAACCGTATTATTATAAACCTTTTTTATCCTGGCCTCTAAATCCTGTGTATCAAAGTAATATTTGAAACTGACAAGTTCATCGAAATAATACCCTCTTGGCGTCAATATACCAGGTGAGTCAGCTGCCCCTAGGTATTCGTATCTATTTTATAAACTAATGTGAAAACATTGACCCTTTTATCAAACAAACTGTTATTGTAGCTCTGTCCTTCTATTCGATACTATACACAGCCACCATTAAGGATTAAAGGCCTGAATGAGCCAAGGAGCCGTGAAAGGCTTTAAAAAGACGGTATTTCATTGATATAATGTTTGCAAGGAGATAGAAGTATGTTTTCCCGAAGAGCGGGAGACAACACGTGCGTTCTCGCCGAGTGGATTAACTGCCGGGATGTGGTAAAGCAACGGTTAGCTTCGGAAGTTCGAATCTAATACAAGCATCCAATTGATTTGTTTATTTTTACTTTCTCTACTACGTACAGTAAGTAGGGGAAGTATTGCATTCCACCCAAAAATTCGATACCGAGATTTCACCGGAAATACATGTTTTGAGACCTCCTGAATCCAAAAAAAGCATTTTTGGAAACATGTCCGTGTGTGTGTCTGTGTGTGTGTGTGTCTGTGTGTGTGTGTGTGTCTGTGTGTCTGTGTGTGTGTGAACAGCATAACTCAAAAACGAACAGTCGGATAAACACCAAACTTGGTATTTAGGTTCAGTATCTTCCAGAGATGCGACACGAAGGTTTTCAAGAAAATCCCCCCACCCCAGACTACCCTTTACATGGAACATTTTTCGAAACTTTTAATTTTCTCAAAAATGGCTCTAACGATTTTGATGAAAATATCATATGTTTAAGATAATATCATGAGAAATGAAATGTATATCTCGAATTTTCTGGGAATGTCTCCAAAAGTATTCTTCATTCTGAACGACTTTTGCATAACTGGTAAACTATAAGAGATAGACAAAATTTTACTACACAAAAAATATAGATCGCGTTAAAATACACAACTTATGTCATATACATTTCTTTTGTTGAGTGAACCGTTTTCGAGATATTGCTTGTTATTTCCTTAAATTTTGCAATACTTATACTTTTTCTCAAATTCGTTATTCATTTTTTTATGTCCTGGACATGCAAAGAGAATGGAATGCGCCACATAGCAACCAGCGTTAAAATATTTGACTATCGCTTAAAAGCTACCATATTCCCCTTGCATCTACAAGAAAATTACCAATAAGATTGACATTTCGATATCTCGATTAACATGAAGCATATGGAGAATAGGCGTTTGTAAAATTAGATTGTACAAGAGTAGAGAAAGTCATGTGAGTGTAACACATCAGATTTTTTTTCTTTCTCCTTGCGTTTATTTTCTGTATTTTAGTATACTAATCTATTTGTTTTTATTATTGGCTCTCCTGTGAGCCATAGACACAAGAATTACAATCAGATAATTTTGTTATCATGTTTACGATAATAATCTGTACCTATCTGGTGTTGTAAACCGTGTCACATAGTTAGCTTTTATTCTTTTGGGCACATATTGACGATATTAAATCTAGCAGCTTTTGTTTCATGTTTAAACCTTATATTTCACTTCTTCTACTGACTAAGGATTTGTAAATGTGCTAAGTTAATGGTAAAGAAAATAATAAATTGTTAAAGAGCGTGTATTTCATCAACGAAGTAAATGTTCAAAATGATGACGCCCTTCATCAATGCACATTTATGTGCGTTGCCGGAAAGACCTTCTTGCATGTTGTAACATGCCCGGTGTAATCTGCCTGCATTATTCACGTATGAGTGCCCGGAAATGATTTGGGCTTTGCGGTTCTTGTTCTTGACGGTAGAAAAACATGGCGATTATTCTATTTTGTGCACACTTATAATCTTATCAAAATGTTCTTTGTATCATAATATCAAATTATAGGTCCAAAGAGATATAACGAAAGGCAATAAAATTTTTGAACTTAACACGACGGATTTGAACCCGCACTAAAGCGGCACAGTGTTAAAGCAACTATGATAATACTATTCGACCAATGCTGTGAGTTGGGGTTCCTATACGAATTAATAATAGCAAAACTCAACCCCACCTCAAATCTTTACATGATTTTTGCAACTTCATACAGCGTTTGGAGGGCATTTTGGTAACTTTAACTCAAATAAACAAACTGCATCAGCCATTTCAATTACTGTATGAACTGAAATATGCCATAGTTGTGACAGAAGATAAATTATCTACCTAATGCTTAGCATTTTTGACAAGGCTGTACAACGAACCTTTGTTGGCTGACGGCTTAAATCCAATTGGTCGCATTGCTAGATCTTCCATTTTGTTTTCAAATAGTTTTGTCAACCGATGCATCTGATAAGTTGTTCCTTCAGGGGCATTTTCAAAGGTGTGTATAAGTGTATGCTAAAGAATAAAAGTTTGTAAAATCAGCTTAAAGTGCTACTGAAGCTCCCAGTGTCAGGGTGGGATGTTTTTGGCATCGACATACATGACGATAGCATTCTGCTCCGTAAAACACTTATGCACTGAGTTGTCTATCCTTCCTCTATAAAGTGTTATGTAAATCAGCATTTAGAAGGAATTCAAGAAAGGCGTAAGTCACATATGTTGCTTAGCACGTTGCATAAATTCAAAAATAAATAGGGGCAGCTGACTCACCTGGTATAATTTCAGAAGGAACGTTTTGACATAAATATTGTAGCTGCTATGCATTTATGCACTGCAGGTAACTCATGTTTCACCAAAGATCTCGCCAACCCTCTACTAGGTAGAGTCGCTAATGATGGTATGGGCTAACTATGGGTATAACATCGCTGATTGTTCATATTTGTTTTTCGGGATTTGTTACGAATAAGCCATAGATACTTATATGATAAGGGCTGGGTGGAAACTAGTGTTAGTATGATGAGCGTGGAAATCTTGAAGAAAAACACTAATGTCATCTAGGAGAATAGACTGTTTTTTTTTTTTTTGCACCCAAGTGTACGGTTACCATGAGAAACATAATAGTTACGATCGCAATGCAAACACATGGAAGAGACACAAGTTTGTGTATTGTTAATAAATGTTTGTTTTAGCAGGTATTAACTTCCCAAGAAAGGATTTATTACGGGTTTTCAAAACAGCGCATTTAATTCAAGATAAACAGAGAGGAGAGAGATACGGTGAAGGGTCAGAAAGTGGTAGAGGGAAAGAAAGAGGGAGTCAGAAATTGAGAGATCAAGATAGAAGAATCTGAACACCTCGGTACGGAAATTACTAATTTCTAAAATTTCGACCAGTTCAGCTGAAATTTGGTTAAATATTTATTCAGCATAATTTTAATAGAAAATTAGATTTTTGTATGTCCTACATACCTAACTTTAAGGGAAAGTAATTTTCATAAAATGAAAATCAAATGAAATGCGAAACGTTCTACGTGACGAAACTTTAAAATCTTAAAATTTAGGTTTTGCATATCATTCTTCAAATATCCAGCCGTTTAAAACAAAAAAATAAATTTTATGTAGCATTAAGATTTTTTCCTAGCAAAAATAATTTTCTAAAAATCAGTCATGTATTAAATTACTAAAATTCTAAATCCAAAACAAGAAAAAGCTCTTTGAATCTCTTTTTGAAAATTCAAACAACGTAATCTAAAACTGAAAGAAACTGAAGTAACATAAACCCAAAAACATTTTAAATTGCCAAACTTACCTTTTAAAAGTTCTCCAAGCTTGTTGTTGTTCTCTGGCTATTTACTTTACTGTTGAATTTGTAAATATTTTGACTAGGTAACCCGGATGATGCGATAAGGACCAGCTGTCAAAACGTAAGTAAATAAAAGGAAAAATGTTTGCAGAAATATTTTATTACACGTTTCGTTGTAACTATAAGAAGGATACAGGGGAGTGAAGGGTTAGTCAAATGTTTAAAAGTGGGTCGCTATTCCATACTCTTTTCCATGATATCGCGCTGAATTCACTTCAACAGGTGACAAGGTACTGAAGCATTCAAAATAATAACGAATATCCCGGAAATGGCTGATGCTACAAAAGAAAACTTATTTTAAATAAATTCTGTTTTTAAAGAGATTTACATGTTTTGTATATATCTAACTCTAATGGTTTACCAGTTAAACAAAATTACACAAAATTCGTTCCGAATGAAGAGGATGTCGCAGCCTGTTCAACATACCATATTTTGTTATCGAAATCGAGGCATTTTCTTCAACATTTCTGAGAACCTTTCTATTAATTACTTTCTCTACTACATATAGTAAGTAGGGGCAGTATTGTATTCCACCCAAAAATTCGATACCGAGATTTCACCGGAAATACATATTTGAGACCCCCCGAATAAAAAAAAAACATTTTTGGAAACGTGTCTGTGTGGTGCCTGTGCACAGCATAACTCAGAAACGAACAGTCGGATGAACACCAAACTTGGTATTTAGGTTCAGTATCTTCCAGAGATGCGACACGAAGGTTTTCAAGAAAATCCTCCCACCCCAGGTTACCCTTTACATGGGACATTTTTAAAAAAATTTAATTTTCTCAAAAATGACTAACGATTTTGATTAAAATATCATATGTTTAAGATATTTTCATGACAAATAAAATGTATATCTTGAATTTTCTGGGAATGTCTCCAAAAGTATTCTTCATTGCGAACGACTTTTGAACAACTGGTAAACCATAGGAGATAAATCTTACTACACAAAAATGTAGATCGCGTTAAAATACACAATTTATGTCATATACATTTTTTGTTGAGTAACCATTTTCAAGATATTGCTTGTTATTCCCCTAAATTTTTGAATACTTGTTTTCTCAAATGAGAATTCGTTATTAATTTTTTTGTCTTGGATATGCAAAGAGTATTAATCTGTGGCAAAGAGAATGGTGCTGCACCTAGCAACCAGCTATTAAGAGATATGTCTATGCTTAAAGGCTACTGTATTTCTATATTGCCCTTGCAAATACAAAACAAGGGGAACATAGTACGCCTTAAGCGATAGTCAAATATTTTTAGAACTGGTCGATATGTGTAAAATGTAATTCTCTTTGCATGTTACTGCAAATGTTTATCTCGATTAATATGAAATAGATGGAGAATAAGAGTTTGTAAAAATAGTTTGTCATGTGAGTGTAACACACAGATTGTTTTTGAATGGAATACGACAGTTTCTCTAGTAGCTGCTAAAGAAAGCAAACGGACTGCGAGAAATTAAAAGGTTTAAAATGTCAAATTTCATGCCGTATTTGCACACACCTGCACTCGTCAATTTTAAATTTCAGTTTGGAATTTTTCAGAAGAACAAAACTGCATTCGTACTGTGATTATGCAATGTTTGAGGATTCTTTGTTCTTGAAAATGTAAAACTTTAGTCGAAAATTCAGTACAGGTTACACTTAACGTAATAACGTCAGCGGAGCTGCGGGTTTTGTAAATAAACAAACAAAACTGGTCCGTTTTGTCGAGACTAATGCAGATGAATGCTAAATATTCCTTATTTCCTTTAATTAACTATTAAAACCGAAGTCCTGGCCCCTAAGATGGTAATCTAAGGAATCCCAGTGTACCCAGTGTAAAGGTGGGCTACAAATGAGGCAGGAAGTCTTTGACGGAAAACCAATTTCAACCAACGTAAACTTATAAGATATCTGCATTTTTTCTTTTGTTAACTCGGGGTACAGCTGACTGTTGCCCTTTACGTGTTTAAAGTAGATTCTTCTTCCTCGTTGTTAATTAAAAGCAGGCTGTTGTTTTTGTTTATTTAACGGATCTTTGAAAGGTTAGAGGGTAGTTCCGGAACGGTGTTGATGAATAGTTAGTTACCTTGGTAATACAAATAGTACCTACATGCACAGCTGCTCCCGTTTAAGCGTCTGTTTCAAAGGAAATACTTCCTTAGACTCAGAAGCGAGACACAGTTCGAGAAATCCAATTTACAATGAAATTCAAACATAAAATAGAGGCCAGCTCAATACTTAAATACACAGGAAACTTTGTCGTAGTCGTAGTAACACTAAATCTATGCACTGATCGATATGCAATCATTTCATACTGTTATACATACCGAAAAGTGATGTTTATGTCAGTGTATCTTACTTATAAAATCTACACTAATATAGGAGTGAGAGAGAGAGAGAGAGAGTGGTGTATGTGTGCGTGTATTAATATCAAAAACCCTACAACTGGTTTTAATGATATTTACGAATTGAAAAGCTCTGTTCTTTCTGAAGGACATACTGTACAAGACAGCTTTGAAGTAAAATTCCTAAATGACTAAAACAGTTACTCATGTGACAGGTGAATGAATACCATGCGAGATGACTCTACAATAACGTGTGAGGCTTGCATTCAGGAGGTCTATTCGATTCCCTCTGAGACGGTCACTCTGACTTTGGGATTTTTCGCCGTATTTCCTAGTCGGTAGTCGAATACTGGAGTGGATTAATTAATGTTGAACTTTCCTGTCCCTCATTTCCATTCATTTTGTTTCCTTCGTTTTAGGGTAGAAGGATCAGGCGAGTGAACAGCGGGCGAGGCGTATGGTAGTGAAGTTTTCTTTGCGTCACCGTCTGCCCTGGCGTTCTTTTGGGCGTAAGGTCCTTAGCATGGCTTTCTTCGGAAGGGAGTAAAGTCGATGGTCCCTGATAGAGGCCTCTGAGCAAAATTATCGGTCTTTCACGCCCAATATAGAGTGGAACGCTAAGGACCATGGCAGGTTAAAGAGCGTTCATAAAAAGTGTGTGAAGGCTCTCAGAGAGGCCTACCATGGGCGGAGGTAAGCCTGGGAGGGATCCCGCCAAGAACGTTAGGGACCCCGTCTGCGTCCGAGCCTGCCGCCCCTGACCTGGTCGCTTTCTTGTATCACCCCTTCTCCTGGAGGTTTCCAGAATCACAACAAACCTTCATGTGCGCCTAAGTACCGAAATTCTCCTCCGCTTCCTGATAAGTATAACAAGTGAATGCTCGTTTAGATTGTTGCATCAGCGGCACATAATGCGCTAAGTGACATCTTAGTATTATAAATTGATAATAAATTCCAAAGTTTGATAACTAAATTTTATTATATTTACTTTAGATGAAAAAGAGAGAAGCTTACTTTGTTGTTTACAAGGCCAAGCGTGCTTTGTTTGTTTAGGACTGCTTCTACTTCGGAGGAGCCTGCGTGTTGAGGCCAGCAGGGGAGAATGCCCAGTGCCCTGCCGCCGCTGATGTGCCTTCGGGCATTCAGCGGAGGCCTGATGCGCAGCGCCCAGATACCACTACTGTGGGTCAGGCTCCCTCACGGCAGTCTTCACCCAGCACGACCTCCGTCGACGCCGCCGCTTCTGCGCCACTTGCTCCTGGAACACATTTTACAGGGCAGGCACAATGGCCCCTGTATCTCCAGAGCAGACAGCAACAACCACGACCTAAGCCGACACCAACAACCACGACCATGATTCGACGCAGCCCTCAGAAAGGGCCAGGCACACGGCCAGTCGCAAAGACAGCCCTCCAAGAACGTCAAGGAAGCCTATCAACAATTCATGCAGGAGTCAAGGCTGGCTGAGCTACGCCGCGCAACCTTCACATGTCTCTCGGTTGTGGAGGCCAAGCAGCGAACTTCAGCCAGGGTAATCAGTGCACTCTCCAATAAGATCTTGAGCTGCAAGAGGAAGATGGGGTTCTCGCGTCTCCCAGTGTAAGCTGGAATGCATGGAATGCCATCTCGTCGAATATTACACCGACGGCAGGACGTCAGATCTACGCGACTCGGCGCCCTTGAAGCCTCAGTTGTGGGGATTCGAGAGCACCAAACGACCACCAACAACTCCATCAGCCAGAATTTCAAAGAACTCCACGAACACTACAATCACCTTCAAGAATGCTACACCATAATCCGGAACTCCCTAGAACCCTACGTGATGCCACATCCCTCTCAATCCTCTTTCTATGCACATAACTCTAACTAAAAACCCAAGCACCATTAATTCTCTACGCTATCACTTGGAATTCCTACTACTCTCACCTTAACTTCGTTGAGGGGGTAGGCTGGGCCTTGTACAAGTCTGCCTCCCAGCACTCAATCATCTCTCCCCTGGTGACCGCACCTTGGAATGCGCGGGTGCTTTAGGCAATGGGTGGTATTAATAAAAGCAAGCCGTGAATCATGAGCCATGGCTTGTAGCAAAACCGAGTCGTCGGTAGCAGCGAGTCGGGAGTCACAGATTTGGCATTAATAAAAATTCCCCCTCCGTGCTGAGTCTTGGCTCTATGATTGCGAGTCTCTGACTCGTGTTTCCCCTCTTCCTGATTGCAAATGCATTACTGTCGAGCGGCAGTAAACATTCGATTCAGTGTTGCAGTATATCCATCAGAAATGACTGAAGTAAGCAATCAGTTTGTATCTTCTTTTGTGAACTTAACCACCAAAAGAGATAATGAGCATATCTCAGCTGCCTGCAGACAAGCGGAAAAGGCTTCTGCTATGACCGAAGTGCAGCGAAAACTAAAAGACAATCTGAATCTTTGCCTAACTGAAGACCAGACAGCGAAGAAAATAAGAAATATGAAAAGTTGCCTAAAAGTGAAGACTTATCTGCGAAGAACAGGCAACAAGCCCATAGCCCTGAAAAACTGGGAAAACAAGTTTTTAGACCTTATTCAAGGGGAATCAAATCCATCTATAATTTCGTTAAGAGGTAAGAATAGTAAGGATGACTTTCGATTATTCCCCAGTTTATTGATGCTACTAGTAAAGCTATGTTTTATGAAATAATTCAACGTTACAAAACTTTTTACTGCTTTTGAGAGGTTGCAATAAGTAAAATAACGCTGCCATTCAAATTTAGCAGCTTGTAGTGGTGCAGTGGTTGCTGGAAAATTGATCCAGTTCTCCGATTTTTGTTTAATGCCAGAAGAAACTTTCCAAAATACATTTAAACTGTACCTTGTGAAACGCCCAAGTCCTCTGGAATCCTGGGTCCCCAACGCAGCGTAGAAATATTCTCACTTTTCTCTTGTCTCCACAGTTTCCGGAAGGAAATGCCGGGCGATCCACCTCACCTTTCTTTCTCAAACCTATTAAATTGTTTATAATCGTAGTCTTCAGAATCCCGGAGCATTTTATAGTATTTTTCTTTTCTCAGGTTGACGTTCACTTGCAACTGAGCCGTCGCCTTCAAGTTTGAGACAGCTACTGAGGTGGCTTAAGAAATCGTAAGCCATGCCTCTTAAAGTGAAGTCACAGTTCCGTTTTGTTAATACCACGACTAGAGCCGTGACTCGCTTGGAGGAGGGCTTGAGTCGTTGATAAGTCGAAGGTCACGCTAAACTTGAGTCGTTGCGTTTTATTAATACGGAAGAGAGCCATGGCTCAGAAATTGCGAGTTTTAAGTCATGGCTCGCTTTTATTAATACCATCCAATACCGCTGCAAACCTTCTCCTTTCCTAATCTGGTGAAGGAGTTTTCAGTGGGTATGCCAGTTTTCATTGGCGAGTCCCACACTCCCAGTTCCGACTCCCATCGGGGCTGGAGTTAGTGATTAAATCATTTTCTCCTCGAATCGAAAAAAAAATGCTTCACCCCTTCCTCCTGGATGTTTCCAGAATCACAACAAACCTTAAGTGCCGAAATCCTCCTCCGTTTCCTGATACATAAGTGTATACTCGTTTAGATTGTGGCATCAGCGACATATAATGCGCTAAGTGACATCTTAGTATTATAAATTGATAACAAATTTCAAAATTAGATAATTAAATTTCATTATATGTACTTGTTAGATGGAAAAAATCACATATCATAGCAACAGACAGAAGCTTACTTGTTTACAGTGCCAAGCGTGCTTTGTATACTTGTAAAATGAATGAACGGAATTCAACTGAAACGGAAGATATTTTTTTAGAATTACTGAACAAAGCCTGAAGCATAACTAATTCTTATGAGAGCGACTAAGACAAATACTGTGAGTAGGAATAGCAGAAGAATTGAATACGATCATGTGAGCGTATATTTCAGATGCAGTAATTATTGTTTGAAACTTTGTATAATAATAATTATAGCGGGGTTATATGGGAAATAGGTTTTTTCTTGGTGTAGGGTCTCTTATTCGGAAGGATAGTTGTTGCCGGTTACTCAGGTAGAGGATTGTTGGTTGGGTGACTCATCTCATGGAGTGTGGATGTGAGATGAATGATACCCACAGTTCTCCTCTCAATGGCCCGTTTATTCTGATGATCTACACTGCTTTCCTTGACCGAATACCCTTCACACAAGACTTGATGCCGCCTATCATCCCTAGCTATTGTTTACGTGCTTTACCCTTTCCTAATTATCTTGAGAAGTTTAAACATGCCACGACGTGAATTTAATGACTTGACTTATGTCATTCCTAGCTACCCTTTCCTCACTTTTACTTAACACTAACTGTCAAATACATAAATGCTTAAGTTTCGACATCTACACTGCTTCCCTCTCTGACACGAAGTACTTTGAAGTTCTACATCTACTCTTCCCCACTGCACGACACGAAGTGATCCACCTTACACACCTCTGAAACTGCTCTCCGTCATAGATAGTTTTTCTATTCTCCGCCTCTTTTCTAGTTTCATTCCTTCTGTTTACTGTGCACGTGGCTTTTATAATTTCTGATTGGTCATTTTTCTAAATTCTTCTCCGTTTTCCATTGGTTCGTTATATCGTCGAGGTGACCTTGCCCGCGTCTACCATTACGGCCTTAAGTTCGCTTGATTAACTTTTCTGTGCGCTTGACTGCATTCGACTTCCGTTCCGTTGTTCTAGCTTTCTGTGAGTTTCACCAGATTTCTATAGGACTTAAGCGTTTGCTGTTTCCTTTCCTGTATGTTTCTAATGTATTTCACCCTTTTACAGTTTTCACCGTGTGTCTCTTCGTTCTAAAATACGCGTTTTCCTGCATTTTATTTCACGTTCTGATTATGTATTCGTATCTGCTCCTTACTTTATTTCTTTCGTTATGATTTTATTCCCCCTTTTCTAATCCTTAATATTATCTTTTATTCCTGCTTCTTATTAGTATTCCCATCCTTATTATTTTGATTAGATGATTATTAGCTTTCTTCTTATGGTTATTATTATTATTATTATTATTATTATTATTATTCGGGCGCATCTTATCACTTCATAATTCCATAGCTAAACTAATGCAAATTAAAATAAGTACTCATTATTTATTTTTACATTCTAAAAGTTTCATGCTTTCAACGCTTTGGTATACTTGCTCCAGCTGAAATTATTACTTTCTCTACTACGTACAGTAAGTAGGGGAAGTATTGCATTCCACCCAAAAATTCGATACCGAGATTTCACCGGAAATACATGTTTTGAGACCTCCTGAATCCAAAAAAAGCATTTTTGGAAACATGTCCGTGTGTGTGTCTGTGTGTGTGTGTGTCTGTGTGTGTGTGTGTCTGTGTGTCTGTGTGTGTGTGAACAGCATAACTCAAAAACGAACAGTCGGATAAACACCAAACTTGGTATTTAGGTTCAGTATCTTCCAGAGATGCGACACGAAGGTTTTCAAGAAAATCCCCCCACCCCAGACTACCCTTTACATGGAACATTTTTCGAAACTTTTAATTTTCTCAAAAATGGCTCTAACGATTTTGATGAAAATATCATATGTTTAAGATAATATCATGAGAAATGAAATGTATATCTCGAATTTTCTGGGAATGTCTCCAAAAGTATTCTTCATTCTGAACGACTTTTGCATAACTGGTAAACTATAAGAGATAGACAAAATTTTACTACACAAAAAATATAGATCGCGTTAAAATACACAACTTATGTCATATACATTTCTTTTGTTGAGTGAACCGTTTTCGAGATATTGCTTGTTATTTCCTTAAATTTTGCAATACTTATACTTTTTCTCAAATTCGTTATTCATTTTTTTATGTCCTGGACATGCAAAGAGAATGGAATGCGCCACATAGCAACCAGCGTTAAAATATTTGACTATCGCTTAAAAGCTACCATATTCCCCTTGCATCTACAAGAAAATTACCAATAAGATTGACATTTCGATATCTCGATTAACATGAAGCATATGGAGAATAGGCGTTTGTAAAATTAGATTGTACAAGAGTAGAGAAAGTCATGTGAGTGTAACACATCAGATTTTTTTTAACGTAAAGGAAAATATCGACATTTCGTCATTTGTAAGCTCATCCAAAGGTTATAACAAACTGTTTTCTGACAGGCATAAAAATGCAGAAAGTGGAGAACTTTTAAAATCTACTTCTAATTTACTTTCTCTCTACTCACCTATAGTAAGTAGGAGAATTGCACTCCACCCAAAAATTCGTCACTGGGATTTCAGCAGAAATACATATTTTGAAGCGCCCTGATCCAAACAAAGCATTTTTGGAAACATGTTCGTGTGTGTGTGTGTCTGTGAACAGTACAACTCAAAAACGAAAAGTCGGATAAACACCAAACGTGGTGTTTAGTTCAATGCCCTCCAAAGATGCGACACAAAGATTTTCAAGACAATCCTCCCACCCCAGACTACCCTTTACATGGAATCGAAAATTTTGATTTTATAAAAAATGGCTCTAACATTTTGTTTAAAATACCATATATTAAAGATAATTCCATGAGAAATAAAATTTGCGTCTTGAATTTTCTGCGAATAATCTGAGAAGTCCACTTCATTTGGAAGAATTGTTTTTTAATCTGGTATAACTGGTAAACCTTAAGCAATAGTCTAAAACGTATCACAAAAAATTATATCTATTTAAAACACAATTTATTTCACAAGTTTTTTTTGTGTGGCATAAGCCATTTCCGAGATATCCGTTATTAAAGATTAGAATTATTCATTTCTTGGTCATTCTTTAATGTTCTTTAAACATTCACTTGTTTCTCGCGATTGCATGGAAACAGCATATAGCATCCAGTTCTTAAACATTTGACCATCACTGTTCTCTTTGTATCTATAACGAAATGTGTAATGTAGCTGTTTCTGCAAAGGTTTATTTGGATTAAAATGTAGTAGATAGAAAAATAAGAAGATAGTAAGAATAATTTGTATACCCACTAATAAATGATAGGAGAGAGAAGGTCATGTGGATGTGTCACATCATATATATATATATATATATATATATATATTTGTTTTTGTACTTAGATTTTGTAGATTTTCAACTAGTTTTCCTTTATTCGGACAGAAAAGGACATTTTTAAAGCAATCTATGTTAATAGCCGGGATAGGTTAAAACATGTATAGTAACTCATGTTAGTATATTGATTTATGAAGATTTTGATTGGTACTTATATACAGGGTAAGGATTCGCACAACTTTAGGGTGAAGTGAAGAATACTGTGCATCGAGTAGGGTGGGGTGAGGTGGCGCATTGGGGTGTTGTTTACCTGTGAGGCCGTGTACAATCCTCTTCGTGACTAGAGGACACCTTGTCTCTCATTTGATGTGTGTGTACTACCTTATTTTCCACCATCACTGGACTGTAGCAACTTGCTATTAGATGTAGTAACTAAGACAGCGCATTGGCGTCTTTGTAACATCAGCAGTACTATGTTTAGGAAACTCTAAAGTAAGGTTGCATGTATGAGGGGCATTCAAATGAAACCTGGTCAGTGTGTCTACCTTAGCACTACACGTAAGGTGGCACCATGTAACTGCGTGTATGGTGTTACCACCTATTGGTAGAGCGACTACAGCATGTGCAACGTTTGACGTTGCATAGCGACAATGTGGTTTCACGCGAGAAGGTGGTCACACAAGTTATCGTCCACTACTGAACATGAAGGCGAGTAAGCAGGAACAGCCAGGAATGAGTCAGAGCAAGCAGTGGAAACATGAGACTTCACCACCTCCAAAGAAATCAAAGGCCGTGCAGACCAGTTCTGGTAAGGTCATGATGTCCTTTTTAGACCAAAAGGGCCCACTGCTTGTCGAGTTCCTGGAACAGGGAACCACCATCAATGCCCAGTGTTATAAGCCACTTTACAGAACCTTAGACGAGCCATCAAGTCGAAACGCCCAGGCATGTTGTCCAATGGCGTTATTCTCCTGCATGATAATGCCCGCCCACACACTACCAATGCGGTGAGGACGACATTGCAGAAGTTTCGATGGGAAACGCTGGAACATCCACCGTATAGTTCAGACCTTTCACCGTGTGACTTTCATGTTTATGGACCTCTAAAACAAGCTATTCGCGGGCATCGATTCACAACGGACGACGAAGTGTGTGAATGGGTCCAGGCCTGGATCCGACAGCAGCCTACTAGCTTCTTCAAAGATGGAATCGACCGGCTAGTGTCCCAATGGGATAAATGTGCCAACAGTTTTGGCGACTATTTTTGAGTTAATAAAATCGTTACCGTTACTTTACACAAGTGACCGGGTTTCATTTGAATGACCCTTATACATTGGTTGCTAACTTGCCCCGAAGCCTCAGTATGCTTATATATATACCGTGTGAGTCTTCTCATCCTCCGTATTGGCAACCAGGCAACCCTGCATTCTACAGATGATGCGAAATGCAGTTGCTGACACCACGTTCACCACTCCACTGATTAGGGCTACGGTAGTGCCTCGTTGTTAATGTAGTGCAATGGTTAACATTCTGGAAAGTCATTGTGAAGGTCGTAAGTTCAAGTCACGCCTATTCAATTCTGGCATTTATTTATGATGTTGATTAAAGTGTATTCTAACAGGTAACAATTTGTGTTTTAATGAAAATCACATAATTAAATTAAGTGAAACTAAACTTACATGCGAAACTATCAGTTCTCGTTAAATTTACTACACATAAAAAGTACCTTCAAGTAGCAGTACTTGAACCTGGGACCTTCACCCCTGAAAGCGAACGCGCACACCTTTGCTACGAGTTCCAGTCACTTCACGCGCAACGGTGCAAAGCAGTCATTTCGGCCGAAATTGATAAGACACGATGTAGTGGACAGTGTTTACAGCATAGCCTGTACAACGCCAGAACTGTATAACTTCTCAATCCGCAGGCTTAGAAGACTCGCCCGGAATATATAAGGAAGCAATGATACAAGACAAATATTTTATCTTTGAGAGAAAACGTAACCGTTTCCAATGCCAACTCGAATAAAAAGGAATTAAAAGGGCGATTACAGAAGGTTTTAGAATTTTGCAGGTTAAGAGGAAATTAGAATGTAATCGATTATAAATATCTGTGTTTCAACAGATTTATTACGTCATTGTTACTAAGCAACTATTATGGCAGCCGTACTAGAAAGACGCAATTGTGTACAATAAAATCGTGTTTATAATGCTAGAATTGCATCATAGTAATCTATGCAACAAGTGGATAATCTGAGATAATGGTAACGAGCGAATCTTTGTCGCACGAACAACCACTCGTGCGACTATTTTCACATTAAGAGTATCCTCGAGTTGGGTTCTACATTTTAGTCAATCTTAGCATTATAAATTGTATGAAATAAATGCTGAAATAATTCCTCAGCCATAGCTGATAAGTGAGAGCGTCTTCATATGTTCGTAAATGACACGTGCTTCTCTCCGTTCATTTAATTTTGTGTTACCTGGGTGTTGAACCGATAAGCAAGACAGACATTTGCAAGCATTCCCTTACTGCGAGAGAAGTGAACAGATGTTACGGATTGTGCTGTAACAACTTCTCCCTATAAGCCACGGCAACTTGGATGGTATTACGTCATTGCAATATTGGCACCCATGCCATAATGAACCAATTATGTACGATATTGAATACAGTAATAACCTGTTTATAATAGCAGGGTTCCATAAAACGATTTACAAAGCCTATATATTGGAATACAAACATGTTAATGCAGCTATAGATTAAAATTTTAATAGGATGGCTTCGACTCTTCAAGCTGTTATTTCTCCACAAAGAATGCGAGTAAAACAGAAGTAAATAACACAAGGTTTATCTTGAAGGACGTGACTGGTGGCATACTTGTAGCAAGTTAATAACTTTGCTCTGCGGTAGCCTGGCTAACACCCCTAAGGAGTGTAACGGCATTTGTATTTCAGTATAACGTTGCTTGGTATAGAATATAGTGTGAATTAAGTTATGTGAAACTGTGTGTAGTTATCAGGATGTATACTACAGAACAGCGTGTGTTTATTGTGTTAAGCTTTGCTCCAACGGAGCCAAATGTGTACTATCAGCTCGAATTTATACATTAATTCTATTGTGTCACTGTTCGTAAACAAACACACAAATTATTTATAGCTTGTTAGAAATTGCGTTCATGTTAGAACAAATGAAACATAGGCAGCCAGCATTTATATCCGAGGAAAAGTTAGATGTAGGCTCGTAATAGGTGATGTCGTGGATAAAACACCAAGAAATTTTTGCCTCGCATTACAAAGCATTTTTATCACAGAATAATTGTATCACTCTCCAGGTGTAAATCCATGTGATTATTATATGCAGGGAATGCTTAACAATAAAGATTATGCAACAGTATGCTCCAGGAATTTAGAGAGTATCTCGAGTACGTTTTGTAGTACTTTGGCTGCAGGTGTTCGACTATCGAGTGTTCAGTAATTTATGTAACAGATGTCAGGCTTATGCAGACACAGAGGGGCATACTTTTGAGCACCTTTTATGAGAAAATTAAGTGTAATATATTCACATTGTTTCACACCGTTAGCATCGGTGCGTCACTACTGTACCTGTACAAACAGCACCAAAGAAAATCTTCGGCGGATTTTGTATCGTTTTCTGGGATCTTTTGAGGCGTGTCCTTCACCTCGCCTATCACAGAGCGTGATGGCCTGATAACACAGCAATAAGGGAGAAAAGAGGGGAGGTTGGTGCCTTTGCTTTTTCTGGTGTTATTGAAACCCAAACATGTTTGTTATGTAGAACCACTCATGCCGTATACTAGTGAAATTACTCGTGGACATATCGTGAGAATGTGTGAGGCTGGTCGCACTGTTACAGCAATCGACCATAGATGATTATATTCGTTTATTAAATGAAAATTACTCTTTTGATATAATTGACTGATCATGTTTAGAAACTAGAGATAAATATGTATATGGTTTACTGAATATGACACACGTATTATAGCAATAAAATTGGGTTATATTTTTGTCTACAATCCTGTTGTATTCCTATGATCAGCAATATGTTAGTAAAGATATATTAACCAACTATTTATTTATTCACTATTTAGTTATGTTTGCTTCTATACAGTAACAGGCATTGATCCACTGTGAGAATACAGTTATATTTATCTTTTTATAAAGTATTGCTATGTATTTAATAAATATCATTCAAGCATTAATTTGGAAATATTCTCACACTAGACACTCTACATTTCGCTAACCTGGGCGCTCATCAAGATTTCCCCTTAGCTTTTAAACCCTTTAAAGGCGTGTCCTGCACTAGCTGATAAGGTATGGGCTACCAATCACTATAAGAGGTCTGTATGACAAACTGAATGCACTCACTCTTTCTCTTTCATCCAATACATCAAGAGCGTAAACATATATTTCGTTTCTACGCCATTTTGTAAGCTTTGTTGTGGTTATTGGTGCAACTATTTAGCGGAAGGACTGGCGCACCCTTGCACCGTGGCCTAAAGCAACCATGTCTTTGCAAGGCCACGTACAACGATAAATAATGTGACTTAGACGCGAGGTGCAGTGAGATTTTCTTTGACGCTCTTTGTACAAAGAGATTCGTATAGCAGTGCCGTGGGAACGGCAGTTTGCCAGTTATATTATTGAAGAGAAACTCTCTATAATCCTGCTGTAATCCAAAATATTCCAATATTAGGACTTTCTTTATGTATGTTGATAAATGAGTAGAATCGAAAATGGCTATTGATATCAAAAGTTTCATTCATTACACTGTTTTCAGCTTGAATTTCGGCATAGTGTGGGAAAAATGAAATCTTATGTAATGATCTCGATAGTGTGCCTCACAGTGAGCTGAACAGTAAAAGCAAATGGAAAGGTAGAATCAGATGACTGAAAAATTCAATGCCATAGCCGGGATTTGAACCACGGATCTCCCTGTCTCCGTCCGGTTGCTCTAACCACTGAGCTACCATGGCAACATGCCGGCATGCCATTAAATTCTCCAGCTGACGCGCATTAAATGTGGTTGAAACTAAAAGCCGATTCTACCTTTCCAACCCTGTCCAACACACGGCTTGTGTGAAAGAACAATTAATTCCAGTAAAAGCAAATGTCTGACTTTTCTCTTTCAGAAGAAGGGGAAATTCAAAAGGTTTAGATAACAAAACAATCCATATACACTCTTCAACATTTTATTCTTGTTAATAACTTCAAATAAAGCTCAGTTCATTGAAAAAATAATACGGCACCTGTGGTTTTTACTACAATGGTTTGCTAAATTCTTATTTTTTTTTTTATTTTTCGTAAGCACTGACAACACATTTATTTGGGGACGCAGCTCGGAGATCTATAAATGTTACAGAATTTACATAAATTATTATTACAGTTGAAGTTGTTATATTCAATTTAATTTTCATTTTATAGTTCAATAAACATAAATAAAGAATTTACAACACTTTATACAACTTGTACAATAAACAACAAGAACGATGAAGAGAAAGCATGTAAACTAAGGTATAATCAGGTGTGTTCCGTTACAATGAATACTGGCTATGTCCAACTAAAATGAAACTGAGGAGGCTTGAACACACGTAAAGTTACTTATATTTTGCAGTTGAAATGAGACACTTAGTCGTAAAACTACATTAGGCCGGTTTAAGCCTCCTTAAATACATTATAACTATGTGTTTTAAGTTATATTTTGTATTTCACCAAACATCGTTATGACTAAAACATTGCTAAACGCCTAGTTAAATTAAATCACGTCATGAAATCGCTTTCAGTTCGTTTGCTCAGAAAACGTGATCAAAGATTTCTATCTAAACATTCTCTATTTAGAGTAGAACATAAGTGTATGGGACATTTTAACACATTTAAAATTTAGCTAAAATTGATATAAAACAAAAATTTATGTGTAAAGTCCACTAAAAATACACCCTTTTGAGTTAAATTAAATTAAATTAAATTGAGTTTTATTTATGGACACCTTTAACTACTACGGTCCTTAGCGTTCCATTGGACGTGAAAGACCGGTAATTTTGTTCAGAGACCTCTTTATGAGACTTGAGGCTCTTTTACGCGCCGTAAATCTACGACACGGGACCTCCGGCTTTACTTCCCTTCCGAGGGAAGCCATACTAAGGATTTTTACGCCCGAAAAAAAAATCCATCGCCCTCCGCCGGGTTTGAACCAGCGACCTCGGGAACTAGAGGTTATCATGGTAACCACTACACCACGGAGGACGACTTTTGGGTTAAATTTTGTATCTAAGAGTTTAAGGAACCTATGCTCTCCAAATTTGGTTGAAATAGATAAAAATACTAATGGTAGTTTATATTAGTAAACTAAACTGTTACTAGATCTAGGAATTTTATTTTCCTAAAAATCGTACAGCATCTTTCCACCACTAAACGAACGCATCTGAAATTAACACTATGATACATATACGATATTGTTACAGACATGAAGATCCTGATTTCATAATATAGTTCATACAAACCATGCCTACCAGACCATAATTATTAGAACACACAAAGTTGATTTTGTTAAATTTAGACAGATTTCTCAATATATTCCTTGATTCACATACTCGCGCTGTGTGTGTTCAGGTATTAAATTAAGGATTTAAGCTATCTTAGGACTGCCGCTGGGCGGATGCCTGAACATAACTACGTAGTCGTTCTACAAATGTTGCATATTGTAATGAACATAACTGGATAGTGCTAATATATATCGAAAAGTTTACTCTAGGAAAAATATATCGACTGTCTCAACCAGAAATGCTGGAGGTGCATTTAGAGATGCAAACATGTTTCGGCGATGGTTGAAATTGGCGTTCGTATTAGAATGCCTTGTAATTCAAGGCTTCTATGCCTGATGAATAGCTTTTGAAGATATTATTGAAACATCAGGTTAGTCACACATATCCCCTAAGTCTGGCTTTGTGAACTTCAGTGGTGCTCTCTTGTGAAATTAATTTCTGTTACACCGCGATAGCACTTCAGTTTTAATTTCTCTTATAAATTTAGTTATCAACTATATCTCAATGAAAACACTTCGCAAACAAACGTTTCCGTAAACAACGAAGATAGTGAATCGCTATTTAACACAGTCTATATTTAAAGAAGTTTGGTGAAATCTACACACTCAGCTCTTTAGAAGTCAAACTTGGAAGTAGTAGGTAGACTTTAAAAGCTGAAAATTATTATTGTTCTTTTTTCCGGCATATGTTTCAATGTAACTTGAAATATACCTGTGTCCAAAATTCGCACACTAGCTCTCCAGGCATCTATATCACGAACAAACTGAGACATAGATTTTATTGCAAGTATGTTCTATGTAAGTTATAGCTATTAAAAATTGACCAATGAAAAGGTGCGATATTTCATTACAGATTAGCCAGCCAAATGCTGGTAACCATGCGATCTGGTCTGGTTACATGCTGAAGGTCAACTTACCACTACAGCGCAAGTGAGTTAATTGAGGACAATGCGGGGAATGCAAGGAAAGTCAGGAACAACGGCAAGTTCATCTTTAGCGAGGTAGCCAGGCCAGCACGCATGGGTGTTAATAGACTTGCAAATATATAACAATATCGCACTTCTTCATTGGTTTGCGTTTTACACCTATAACTTGGTCTATTACGATTAGAATATACATGCCATGACTCTTTGGTCTGCAATTTGGCTCCTGGAGATATAGTTGTGCATATCCCGTATACGAGTGGTCTTCAAATGTTGGATTAAAAGTTCTAGCCTCAATTTTTGTAAAACTGAATTTATGGTTATTGTTTATAATAAGTTCTGTAATGGTCTTTCAAGTGTTTATCTCTTGTTAAGGGATTAGGTACTAAAATTCTGGAAATTCGTTGCACACTTGTGTAAATAAAATGCTTGAATTCAATTCTATGAGTAGTGTTTGTGATTTAATCACATGCCTTGGTGTTCAAACCTCCAAAACAAAATCCGTACAGAAAAAAAGTGTGAAAACAGAATATAATATGAAATATTTGACCACGATTTGAGTGATTCATGTTGTTCCTCTTGGCATTGTCTGTTTTCAAATTTAGAAATTTCTCACCAATTAAATGGATATTTTTGGATGGTAATATCATAACAGTTGTTAAAACATATAAGAGGAAAATCGTTTAACAAATCTGCAACTATTAGGTTTTGAATCATTAAAACAATTCTCCTTAGCAAGACTACTGCTGCAACAGTATATTGTGGATACTCAGGTGGTTGGTGGTTAATAACAGAATCGAGGAAACGTTCAAAATGTTTTCCATTTCCAAGATTCTGTTACACACTTATAAGATATATATTACCTACTATTTTTGGGCGATCGATGATAATCATTTTAATCGTAATGCTATCCTTTTAGTTCATAACCAACTTTATTTTAAATAAACTCCATAATGATTGAACTCGATATTAATTACTTTCGCCTGGTATAAGAAAAGCATTAAGAAGTTGCTATCATGGTGGAAAACTTTGAGTCTGATATTGAAGAGGTATGGAAAACTGGATGTGTTTCTTTGGTTTCTAATAAATCCAAAGAAACGTTCCATAGAGCATAATGTGCTACATTCAGGCCATTTGATTAGTTTTATTTGGTATGCTAAGGTGAAAATAAACACACAGAACAAATCAAACTGAAATGGTAAAAATCTAACTGAAATATTATTATATGTCATTTCTAAAACAGTAAAAATCATTCATATATTATGGTTGTGATACGAGGAGTGCCTATAGACTGCAAAAAACAGCAAAAGTGGTGGGTAGGTTAGGTTGTGTGCAACAAATGCGGGAAAACCGATTTGGATGATGGCGACCGCCCAAAAATATTTCATCAAATCTAGAAAATCACTCGAATCGTGGTCATAGCTTCCTTTGATATTTAACCATTTAACAAAAATAATACTGTTTGCAAGAATCACATTCATAAGCTACCGGCTTTGTTTATGTACACAATGTCGTCAACATGAACTAATGCTAAACACTCTTCCGTTTGAATGTGTACAGAGCGTACAGTCAACAGCAACTGTTCTTGAGACACCGGGGAGATAGCACGCACCCGTCAGTTCTCTCACATGTACTTGCTCGTCGTCTAGGAACTTCTAATGCACATAAGGCGAGAAAACAAATGCATTTGTCAGAAGTTTTGCTTGGGCAAATCTTGACAATAAATAAATCCGACCAGGGTTGAAGAGGATCCAGGTTGACCCTTCTGGAGAAGTAATATTGGTTTTTACTTTCAAAAACGTCAGAAGAAATCACTCTGAAGAAATTAACAAAATTCTGCTGTGGTTAAATTGTCCAGCTTTAGAAATCCCGCAACTTCTTCCCCAAAAAGATCTGAGTTAGGAATGTCTGCAGCCCTTCAACCAGTTGTCCAAATATCACAAGTTTTGCTGATATGTCATTGCGTTGTTTGTGGCACAGTTTGAGTTGGCACGATCAGCTGAGGAACTTGTTCACGTGAGGGTGGGACTGTGCGAGGATATTTCTGATGCGTCCTGAATGCTATCGGGTGAGGAAACCGGCGACACTGTCCTTCTGATGGCGCTGGGAGGCGTGCCGTATGGCGAGAATCGGTGTTGCGACAGACCTCCTCCTGCAGAAGGCATCGCCGATGACGCCACTGCAGCGGCTAGCTGGGAAGGGTAGAGCGGTCGCGGCAGAGCGGGGGCGGCCGAACTCTGGGCGGCTGCAGCTGCTGCGGCGGCACTGGAGGCGGCAGCGGCGGCCACGAGATGCTGAGCGTGCTGGTGATGAGCTGCCAAGAGAGAAGGGCCCAGGCAGGCCCACTGGCTCCAGAGGACACCCGGAGGCACGGCACCACCTCCTCCGCTGGCTCCCCCGCCTGTGCCTGGGGCTGCGGCTCCATATAGCGAGCACATGGGGCCCATTAGGGGGGCATAAGGCCCTGCTGCTGCAGCTGCTGCTCTCAGGAACAGCTGGGATCGAGCTGCCAAGAGGGCCTTTTCCTCAAGAGTGAGATTGTTGTTATGAGTGTCGAGGTCTGAGAAGGGTCGCAACGGTGACCTCAGGTAGTGCTGCTCAGCCAACATGGACTCCATCGTTTCCCTGAAACATGCAAACAGAGCGGTTAATTTTAAAAACCAAATAACTTTTCCTTTAAAAAAACCGAAACATATACACAGATTCATGGACTCATATGCAAGATTGTGTTATTCGGGACAACAAATGGCAATCAATGCCTAACAGCTACCATTTTATAACCGAAACAATCTCAGCAATCAGATGATACGAATGCCATCGCACTATCGAGCCAGGTAGTTACCAACTGCCTCACTTTTATGAAACGAAGGTGAAGGGTGATAAAATTATGACGTATCGTGTTTTGAGTGGCCTTTAAATTTGATTTAAAGATAATGATGGTAATTTGTTCATGTCTAAAGTTTTAAAGACGGCTGATGCAAGTTTTTATGATATGTAATAAAAACCAAAAATATACACATGTTTAAGTTTGTAATTTCTCTACCCCCTACTCATGGTAGGTACGTGAAATATTGCATTCCGCTTGATATTTCATATCAAGTTTTCGACGGAAATACACGTTTTGAAGTCCGCTAAATCTAAAAAAAAGACCTTATGTGCTTATGAACAGTACAGCTCAAAAAGAAAAGTTGGACAATTGGCAAACTTCGTACTTAAGTCCTTTTAAATATATAATAGAAAGGCTTACACAAGATCATTGTTCCCAAACTACTAGGTAAGGAGAAGAGAAAGCGATATTGATTTCTTTTTATTCAAGGAACCTCAAAACGTGCATTTCCGATGAAATCTCTATATCAAATTTCTGGTAGGAAACAATTTCTCTACTTTCTATATATAAGTAGTGAAGAAAGTAAGAATGCTTTTTTTGGATTACGAGAGCTTCAAAACGTGTATTTCCGATGAAATCTCTATATCAAATTTCTAGTAGCAAACAATTTCTCTACTTTCTATATATAGGTAGTGAAGAAAGTAAGAATGCTTTTTTTTGGATTACGAGAGCTTCAAAACGTGTATTTCCGATGAAATCTCTACATCAAATTTCTGGTAGGATACAATTTCTCTACTTTCTATATATAGGTAGTGAAGAAAGTAAGAATGCTTTTTTTGGATTACGAGAGCTTCAAAACGTGTATTTCCGATGAAATCTCTATACCAAATTTCTAGTAGCAAACAATTTCTCTACTTTCTATATATAGGTAGTGAAGAAAGTAAGAATGCTTTTTTTTGGATTACGAGAGCTTCAAAACGTGTATTTCCGATGAAATCTCTATATCAAATTTCTAGTAGCAAACAATTTCTCTACTTTCTATATATAGGTAGTGAAGAAAGTAAGAATATTTTTTTTGGATTACGAGAGCTTCAAAACGTGTATTTCCGATGAAATCTCTATATCAAATTTCTAGTAGCAAACAATTTCTCTACTTTCTATATATAGGTCATGAAGAAAGTAAGAATGCTTTTTTTTGGATTACGAGAGCTTCAAAACGTGTATTTCCAATGAAATCTCTATATCAAATTTCTAGTAGCAAACAATTTCTCTACTTTCTATATATAGGTAGTGAAGAAAGTAAGAATGCTTTTTTTGGATTACGAGAGCTTCAAAACGTGTATTTCCGATGAAATCTCTATATCAAATTTCTAGTAGCAAACAATTTCTCTACTTTCTATATATAGGTAGTGAAGAAAGTAAGAATGCTTTTTTTGGATTACGAGAGCTTCAAAACGTGTATTTCCGATGAAATCTCTATATCAAATTTCTAGTAGCAAACAATTTCTCTACTTTCTATATATAGGTAGTGAAGAAAGTAAGAATGCTTTTTTTTGGATTACGAGAGCTTCAAAACGTGTATTTCCGATGAAATCTCTACATCAAATTTCTGGTAGGAAACAATTTCTCTACTTTCTATATATAGGTAGTGAAGAAAGTAAGAATGCTTTTTTTGGATTACGAGAGCTTCAAAACGTGTATTTCCGATGAAATCTCTATATCAAATTTCTAGTAGCAAACAATTTCTCTACTTTCTATACATAGGTAGAGAAGAAAGTAAGAATGTTTTTGGATTACGAGAGCTTCAAAACGTGTATTTCCGATGAAATCTCTATATCAAATTTCTAGTAGCAAACAATTTCTCTACTTTCTATATATAGGTAGAGAAGAAAGTAAGACTTACGAGAGCTTCAAAACGTGCATTTCCGATGAAATCTCTACATCAAATTTCTGGTAGGAAACAATTTCTCTACTTTCTATATATAGGTAGTGAAGAAAGTAAGAATGCTTTTTTTGGATTACGAGAGCTTCAAAACGTGTATTTCCGATGAAATCTCTATATCAAATTTCTAGTAGCAAACAATTTCTCTACTTTCTATATATAGGTAGAGAAGAAAGTAAGAATGTTTTTGGATTACGAGAGCTTCAAAACGTGTATTTCCGATGAAATCTATATATCAAATTTCTGGTAGGAAACAATTGCTCTACTTTCTATATATAGGTAGAGAAGAAAGTAAGAATGCTTTTGGCTTACGAGAGCTTCAAAACGTGTATTTCCGATGAAATCTCTATATCAAATTTCTAGTAGCAAACAATTTCTCTACTTTCTATATATAGGTAGAGAAGAAAGTAAGAATGTTTTTGGATTACGAGAGCTTCAAAACGTGTATTTCCGATGAAATCTCTATATCAAATTTCTAGTAGCAAACAATTTCTCTACTTTCTATATATAGGTAGAGAAGAAAGTAAGACTACGAGAGCTTCAAAACGTGTATTTCCGATGAAATCTCTATATCAAATTTCTAGTAGGAAACAATAATTTCTCTACTTTCTATATATAGGTAGTGAAGAAAGTAAGAATGTTTTTGGATTACGAGAGCTTCAAAACGTGTATTTCCGATGAAATCTCTATATCAAATTTCTAGTAGCAAACAATAATTTCTCTACTTTCTATATATAGGCAGTGAAGAAAGTAAGAATGTTTTTGGATTACGAGAGCTTCAAAACGTGTATTTCCGATGAAATCTCTATATCAAATTTCTAGTAGGAAACAATAATTTCTCTACTTTCTATATACATGTAGTGAAGAAAGTAATAATCTTTTTGGATTACGAGAGCTTCAAAACGTGTATTTCCGATGAAATCTCTATATCAAATTTCTAGTAGGAAACAATTTCTCTACTTTCTATATATAGGTAGTAAAGAAAGTAAGAATGCTTTTTTGGATTACGAGAGCTTCAAAACGTGTATTTCCGATGAAATCTCTATATGGTTGGAATACAATTCGTCCTCCTTTGTACAGACATACATCTGCGCTTTCCAGTTTAAACGTCACGTCTGCATTTAAATGACCAAAGAGGCAAAACTGTTATTGGATTGTGATTCTACAATGTTTGAAAATTTCTTCCATGAACAAATTGAAAATTGGGAATGAATTCAATAACTACATATATTATTTGCTCGCTGGAAATTTGCTGAATCTCGACAGCTGATAGGATGAGTGCTTTTCACAGAAAGGAAGAAGGGAAACTAAAATTAGTGACCATGTAAGTTTCCAGTAAACCTCGGTTGAACACAAGAGGATGTAATTACCAGCTGGTAGGTAGTATCAGGTTACGGTTGATAGTTGAACGTTAAGATTGATGCTGCAGCTAGGAGATCAATGGACCGTGATGAAAGCCAAGGGACAAAACAGGAGACTCCAGGATCATTATCTAGACATGGTTTCAACACATCCCTCTTCCTGTAGACTCATTTGGAACACTCACGGACCGGCAGTAACGTCTTGTAAAAACTCCAGATAACAATCGCAGGAAGAGAACAAGGTCGCAACAGAAACAAACCACAAACGATTTCTAACTACCTGCGATTTTATTATATAGCCTCAAACTGGACCCGTTAACTGAATATGCACTCCTTGGCGCACAACAAGAGTGTTAAGTTAGCATTTGAATTTTGGAATTTAAATGATTAATTTTCATAATAACAAACTCTCTCTCCTAATTAATAAATCCATTATTTTTGCTTTCTCTACCGCTATGAAGATATATTTATGACTTAAAGAGATTTATTGTTCACCCTCTCACTCGCACACGTGTTGATAATTTTCTAAAAATCTTATCTGTTGTATTCAACTATTTTCTCCATTCACTCTTCCACAATCTATTCTTAAAAAAAACGTATTATTCTAGCTACTTATTGTTAATTTCACATTTACATATTCCTTTGTAGTATACAGTACGTAAAGCGATAGATTTTTTAAAGAGAGCGTGTCGCTACGATTTACCATTTGAGAAAAGTATAAATATTTGAAAATTCAATGCAATAATACGGAATAACTAAAAAAAACTGATGTGTTACTCTCACATGACTTTCTCTACTCTTGTACAAACTATTTTTACAAACGCTTATTCTCCATATGCTTCATGTTAATCGAGATGTTAATCTTATTGCTAATTTTCTTGTAGATGCAAGGGGAATTGGTAAGCTTTAAGCGATAGTCAAATACTTTAAGAGCTGGTTACTATGTGGAGTATTCTATTCTCTTTGCATTACCAGGACAAAAAAGAAATAAGAGCTATAGATTTTAACTGTGCAGTAAACACACCGTAGTGATAGCATAGCACTGGAAAAATGTTTTTAACACACTGCCTAAATCCCTCGGTATGATCCCTTGTAATGCAAAATTATTTGTCACTGCATTGCAGATTACTTTTACATCATCAATTACAATATCCTGCAGCCAAACCTCATCAGCGCACAAGTAAGGCGGATATGCCATAACACCATCATAATTTGAAATTTGATTTTAAGTGAAAATCATTGCCTAAATGAAGGATTTCATCAATTACTTCAGAACTCCAAGCATCAATATTTATTACAATTGAAAAACATAACGCCATCACCGAGTTCCTTGTGCACTGTGTGTTTCTAACCTCACCAAATATGCCGTTATTTTGGCTCAAGGTGCCAGCAAACACTTTGGCTGCTTTCACGGAAAAAAACTTCTTAACATTAAGATTAAAACTGGTTCGTTTCTTACTAGGCATTATAAAAAGTCTTAAAACGTAAACCAGTATACAAAGAACAAAAACACCTGAAGGTGGTACTATAACAAATAATATATGAATGAATAAAATGAAACAGGCCTTAAACCGTGGAAACAAAAAATATAAACTAAAATAGGAACATTTAAAATTCTACTATAACGAATAATAAGATATGAATTAATAAAATGAAACGATCTTACGAAATTGGTTCAAATCAGCATTCCTTTGAAGCAGAAGCCGATAGAATATTCACGAAATCATAGCAGTTCGTTTATTTCTCACTATAAAAAAATATTTGACTATCGCTACTATGTTCCCCTTGTTTTGTATTTGCAAGGGCAATATAGAAATACAGTAGCCTTTAAGCATAGACATATCTCTTAATAGCTGGTTGCTAGGTGCAGCACCATTCTCTTTGCCACAGATTAATACTCTTTGCATATCCAAGACAAAAAAGTGAATAACGAATTCCCATTATATGGGATCGGCGGTTGGACTGGACGGCACCGTAATGCCGTCTGCACGGCACGAAGCAGAAGATTCCGTAGCTGTGCGCTAGGGTCTTTGTGACACGTGACGGAGCAGGTGGTTAAAGGAATGAGACCTAGAAGGCTAACTGTCCATCACACATCGTTCTAAGAGTTACCCACCAACAGATCCGTCGCGATATGTCCAAGGAGTTAAAGCGACGTAAAATAAAATTGAAAAAAATGTAAATGATTGTGAAAACTGTGAATAAAGAAAGTCTAAGATACGTAGAATAGAACAAAAAATTAATTACCCAAAATTACCCTAGTTCTTATTTTATTATACAACGGACACTACTCTAAAATCATTCATTGTATGTGTTTCTCCGAAATCGAACCCTAGCCCCCATGGACGAAAAGTATCCATGAGTCTACCTTGCCCGTGACGGCGGGTATTAACACTTTCATCTGTTGGCTATTTCCTCTATAAAAATTTATAAAGCTGAGAGGCATTTATCAACTGTGTGGGAAAACAACAGAAGATCCAGATGCGATCTTGTGGGAGACAATGCCGGGGGTAATATCAGGCCAACCTCCACACATCCGAGGCTTCTGATGGATCGTCCCTTTCGATTACGTTGAATAAATCTTGTTGTTGCTTTTAAAATGACATTCTTAAACACTCACCTCTCGAACTCCGTAAGTCTTGACGAGTCTCTGAAGCCCTTAGCGAACGGGTTACTATCGATCTTCAGCTTCGTGATCTGAAACAAATGAGAGACAATTATTTTTTAAAACAAGTTCCCTAAAAAGTGGAGCAGGTGCACCGGAATTAATGAGACGCTAATAAAACATAATTTGGAGATGAAATATGATATCCGGCACATTAGGCTTATCTGCAGGGGGGACATTAGTAGAAGAGGAGCAGGCATTTCTGTAATTAGTGACATCTACACAGTTTTTGTTGTTAATTTCCTCATGTAAAATTTAACTTGGAAAAGCCGCATACACGCACCTTCCACACAAATAAAGTTGTTCTGGCTTGATTTGGGAAACAGATAAGGTCGTATCGTAGTACAAAGTATGGACGGTTATAATCATTGGAGGCATCGTCCTTTTAGGCAGTCAGCAGCGTTCAGATGGAAAGAGAATCAGATAAAAAATTCCAGAAGGAACGGTGCAAGACGGCAAGAGAGAAATAAAAATCCTAAGAAGATTAAAACATTAACCCTACCTTCAACGTATAGGTACCTATATTAAACTTCTGTGTATGCAAACCAGCCACGTTCATAAAAAACATGGAAATTCATGACAAACGCTGTCTGCTTTATGTTAAATAAGACAAATTTGCAAAAATGTTTTCATTGCGCATTTCGTTGTTGGTAAGGGAATCAGGAAACCATAAAGTCGTCCTCCGTGGTGTAGTGGTTACCATGCTAGTCTCTAGTTCCTGAGGCTGCGCGTTCAAATCCGGCGGAGGCGATGAATTTTTTCGGGCACCAAAATATTTAGCATGGCTTCCTTCGGAAGGGAAGTAAAGCCGGGTGGTCTCGTGTCGTAGATTTACGGCATCAGAGATACACAAAAGCTTGCCATATACAATTTGTCGAATAATTTCTTTCTGGCATTAACCACTTCGGAGATATTCGTTGCCATTAGTATGAATTTTAGAATACTGCATGTTTTTAAGCACCCATGCATTAGTTTCTCGTGATGTCATGTAAATAATATGGAATTTCAAAGCCAACATATAGCGACCTACTTTTTAAAGACTTGATTATCGCTTCAGCCTGCTGTATCCCTCTTGTGCACTCGCTTACATTTATGCCGTCACTGCAGCTTCGGGAGGCAATTTACCAACTTGCGGGTGCATACATAGCAGGGAGGAGTGTGTTTAGAGGTTCTGCCTTTGTTGTTCGACCAAGCAGTGATGTGTGTTAACTGTAGCTCACGCGATGTATGCAAATTTGCCATTAAAATATTTCTTGTGGAGATATTGTGCAAAACAGGATTTTATTTAGTTATATATTTCAACATGTTCTTATATGTGGTAACGAGTAAAGCTCTTGCCCAAGGTTATATATTCATATGCGAATAATCTAGAACTGTGCACGTAAAACCTGTGAAGACCAGTAGAATGCCGCCTGAAGCTGCGATGATGAAGCGAGTGTACCTACAAGGAATTGTACTATTTCTGCAAACGTTTATCTCGATTGCATGAGATGGATAGAAGATTAAACTTCTACAAGAATAGTTTGAAGAAGAGAAGGCAAAGAGAGTCTTGTGAAACATTAGATTTTCTTAGTTATACTCTTCACACATACCTACATGACAACTTATGAATGGTTCCGGTGATATCTCGATATGGAATTTTTTATTAGAATATAATATTTTCTGCATTTTACACTTTAAAGAGCGAAATATCTGAGATAGGATTGGCAAAAGAGGAAAATACGAAAGAAAAGAAAAACACAAATAAGAGATAAAGGTAAAATAGGGAAGGAAGATTGGAGACGGATGCTGCATGCCACTACTGTGCGGGTGGTAGACTCGCTCTGAGGGTGGGCCAATTACTGCTACATGGTGGGGAGTGTCAATGCACGTTACGGTTCCCTGCAAGGGGCACCCAACAGATGCTACAGCCCCAGTCTCCCTGCTTGCTTCTCACATCTGCATCACTGCCTTGCGCTCTTTAAAGTATTCCAATTATGCTTACGATCTGATCCTATAACCAGCACACAAAAATATTCTTCTTAGAGATTCAGCGTTAGACGTTCCTGACGACTAACACCGAGCGTGGCTCGTCCTGGCTTCAGATCCCGAGTAGCTACCAATATCTGTGGGATTTTATAGTTGTTTCATACAGTTGTCAGTTAATACCGCACTGGAATAAAATAAAATAGAAAAAACTTTCTGATGTGATACATTCACATGACTTACTACATTTTAATCCAAATAAACGTTTGCAGAAATAGCTGCATTAGAATTTCGTTATAGATACAAAGGCAGCGACAGTCAAATCTTTAATAACTGACGCTATATGATGACCTTAAAATTCCATACTGTTTCCTTGCAATCGGAAGAAACAACTGCATGTTGACAGAACTTTTAGAGAATGATCAAGTAATGAACAATCACCGTTAATAACGAATATTTCAGAAATGGCTTATGCCACAAAAATTTTATTTGAAATAAGTTGTGTGTTTTAAAGACATCTACACACTTTTTTGTAGTAGTAGTACTACGTTTTCGTCTATCGCTTTCGTCTATCTTCGCAAGTTATAGAAGATTATACAAAATTCCTTCTGAATGAAGAGGACTTCACAGGTTATTCCCAAAAAATTCCAAATATACATTTTATTTGTCATGTAAATATTTTTAATATGTGGTATTTTAATCAAAATCGTTAGCCATTTTTTAGAAAATCAAATATTTTCGAAAAATGTTCCATTAAAGGGTAGTTCGGAATAGGTAAGTTTCTTGGATGCTACTGAACTTAAAAACGAAAAGTCGGAGAGGTACCAAACTTGGTATTTGAGTTATCTATGCTGTTCATAAACACACACACACACACATGGACCTTTCTGTAAAAATACTCTTTTGCTTTCAGGGGGCCTCAAAACATGTATTTCCGGTGAAATTTCGGTATCCAAATTTTGGGTGGAATGCAATACCTTTCTGCCTACTATATACGTGGTAGAGAAAGAAATAATGGTACAGTAGGATAACTACACAACTAATGCCATCATACAGACTACATGTACACCAACAGAACATCTAATAGTTCCACGACAAGAAGTATATTTTCGATTAAATAAATAAATAGTTGAACAGAAGTAGCAGGAAGGTACTTAACCAACGACAGAGAGATGACTGCGCAACTAAGATAGTTTACCCGTACAATTTGCAGCATATAGTAAAAGAGACTACAAAAACACTCACGAAGGAGAAAGTGTTAACAGTTTTTCATTTATTGCTTTCTGTACTACGTATAGTAAGTAGGGGAAGTATTGTATTCCATCCAAAAATTTGATACCGAGATTTCACCGGAAATATATGTTTTGAGACCCCCTGAATCCAAAAACAGCATTTTTTGAAACATGTCCGTGTGTGTGTCTGTGAACAGCATAACTCAGAAACGAACAGTCTGATAAACACCAAACCTGGTATTTAGGTTCAGTATCTTCCAGAGATGCGACACGAACGTTTTCAAGAAAATCAACCCACCCCAAGCTACCGTTTACATGGAACACCTTTCGAAAATATTGATTTTCTCAAAAACAGATGTTAAGGATTTTAATTAAAATGTTTTAAGATATTTACGTCACAAATAAAGTTTTATCTTAAATTTTATGGGAATAGCCTGTAAAGACTTCATTCGGAAAGAATTTTGTATAATTTTTATAATTAATAAGGGATAGGCTTACTACACAAAATATGTATAACTCTTTAAATCACAATTTACTTCAAATAACTTATTTTGGGCATTAGCCATTTCCGATATACGCTTGTTATTGTTTTGAATTTTTCAACACTTTGTCATTCTTTAAAGTGCTGTTGCTATTCAGTTGTTTCTCGCAATTCCATGGGAAGAGTATGGAATTTCAAGGCCAGCACATAGCGAGGCGCTTTTTAACTCCTGGGTGTCAATTTGGTTTCTTTTATCCTCTTGTAACTACAAGGAATTATATAATGAAAAATAAACTTTCGTAAAATTAGTTTGTAGAATCTGTATAAAACAAAATCTGATGTGTTACACTCACATAACTTTCTCTACACTTGTACAATCTATTTTTACAAACGCTTATTCTCCATCTACTTCATGTTAATCGAGATAAACATTTGCAGACTCTATCTTATTGCTAAGTTTCTTGTAGATGTAAGGGGAATATATATTTACAAGGGCAATATAGAAATACAGTAGCCTTTAAGCACATACATATCTCTTAATAGCTGGTTGCTAGGTGCAGCACCATTCCCTTTGCCACAGATTAATACTCTTTGCATATCCAAGACAAAAAAATGAATAACGAATTTCCATTTTAGAAAATTATTGAAAAATTTAAGGGAATAACAAGCAATATCTCGAAAATGGTTCACTCAACAAAGAATATGTATATAACATAAATTGTGTATTTTAACGCGATCTACATTTTTTGTGTAGTAAAATTTTGTCTATCTCTTATGGTTTACCAGTTATGCAAAAGTCGTTCACAATGAAGAATATTTTTGGAGACATTCCCAGAAAATTCAAGATATACATTTTATTTGTCATGAAAATATCTTAAACATATGATATTTTAATCAAAATCTTTAGAGCCATTTTTGAGAAAATTAAAATTTTCGAAAAATGTTCCATGTAAAGGGTAATCTGGGGTGGGGGGATTTTCTTGAAAACCTTCGTGTCGCATCTCTGGAAGATACTGAACCTAAATACCAAGTTTAGTGTTTATCCAACTGTTTGTTTCTGAGTTATGCTGTTCACAGACACACACACGGACATGTTTCCAAAAATGCTTTTTTTGGATTCAGGGGGTCTCAAAACATGTATTTCCGGAGAAATCTCGGTATCGAATTTTCGGGTGGAATACAATACTTCCCCTAGTTACTATACGTAGTAGAGAAAGTAATAAACAATAGTGGATGGAGAAAACCATATGAATATAAGAGATGAAATTTAAAAGAAGATTGGTCGTACGTGTCCGAATTTCTGTAGAATAGATGTTTGTTTGCCAGTCTATGTACAAACACATAATGTAACTGTCAGAGTGCAATCCATTGTGCCAGAGTTTATAACCGGTGCATGTGGTAGAGGAATGTGCCCACGGAGCTGAGGGTTTGCCAAGTTTTGGGAAGGCGACGAACCTTGTCTGACTGATGCCTCGCTTTGTTCGTCGACGCCGCCGCCTCCGTCTTGACTTATGGCGTCTTACTGCACCATTAAATTTCAAAACGCGCAGCTATCCAAAGGTGACGAAGCAATTAACGTGGGCCCTACTTCAGGTGCGCAAATTGCTCTGAGGTGCTCTTTAGAGCTAACAAAATGCACCATCCATTACGTTGCCATCGTAACGTAGGTGCGTTCGGCACTGTAAAATCTCTTTTCACGACCAACATCAGGATTTATATGGTTTTTCCTTAAGTATGTAGATCTGTTAGAAACATAGTAGAACACGGTGGGCGGGAATTATATAGCTACTTTGGTTGTACACACAAAAAAAATCTGATGTGTTACACTCACATGACTTTCTCTACTCTTATACAAACT
Organism: Deroplatys truncata; assembly: GCA_030765065.1. Lineage (NCBI taxonomy): Eukaryota > Metazoa > Arthropoda > Insecta > Mantodea > Mantidae > Deroplatys > Deroplatys truncata. The sequence goes on along the minus strand of CM060982.1, from coordinate 84,135,307 downwards.
ATTTTTACAAACGCTTATTCTCCATCTACTTCATGCTAATCGAGATAAACATTTGTAGGCTCGATCTTATTGCTAATTTTCTTGTAGATGTAAGGGGAATATATATTTACAAGGGCAATTTGGAAATACAGTAGCCTTTAAGCACATACATATCCCTTAATAGCTGGTTGCTAGGTGCAGCACCATTCTATTTGCCACAGATTAATACTCTTTGCATATCCAAGACAGAAAAATGAATAACGAATTCCCATTTGAGAAAATAAGTATTGAAAAATTTAAGGGAATAACAAGCAATATCTCGAAAATTGTTCACTCAACAATAAAATTGTATATGACATAAATTGTGTATTTTAATGCGATCTACATTTTTTGTGTAGTAAAATGTTGTCTATCTCGTATGGTTTTACCAGTTATGCAAAAGTCGCTCACAATGAAGAATACTTTTGGAGACATTCCCAGGAAATTCAAGATATACATTTTATTTGTCATAAATTATTTTAAACATATGATATTTTAATCAAAATCGTTAGACATTTTTGAGAAAATTAAAATTTTCGAAAAATCTTCCATGTAAAGTGTACTCTGGGGTGAGGGGATTTTCTTGAAAACCTTCGTGTCGCATTTCTGGAAGATACTGAACCCAAATACCAAGTTTGGTGTTTATCCGACTGTTCGTTTCTGAGTTATGCTGTTCACAGACACACACACACACAGACACACACGGACATGTTTCCAAAAATGCGTTTTTTGGATTCAGGGGGTCTCAAAGCATGTATTTCCGGTGAAAACGGTATCGAATTTTTGGGTGGAATACAATACTTCCCCTACTTACTAGACGTAGTAGAGAAAGTAAAAATGTTAACTCGAACGTTGTGCCTAAATTAACCAAGCTTAGCGGAGTAAACGATTCCTATGTTGCCCATGTGAAATTATTCAACGTTAAGATCCATTATCTCAAGAACGAGAATAGATATTACGTGCAAATTTTGAGTACATTATATAAATCCACTTATGTTCATCCCAGTAAAATATTTTCAGATAATAGTGTGTTAGTTTCTTTATTTAGAACCAATTTTTGTGCATATCCATATTAACATTTTAATTTACTACCAGATACTTCATAAAGTATACTCAAACATTATTAAAGCTTTAATTTCTACACTTACTGTGTTAAGTTCATGTGGCTTTCTCTATCGCTTTATATTTACGTCTCTTTTACAAGCTATTCTTACAACAGCTTATTTTCTATATATCTCATGCTAATCTAGATAATGTTTTGCAGAAACGATTTTGTTACATATTTCGCTGTAGGGGAGATACGGGAGCCTGAAGGATAGCCAAATCATTAAAAAGCGTATCGCTATATGATGGCTTGAAATGCCAAATCTTTGCATGACATCTCGACAAACAAAAGCATGGCGAGTTATTAATTCAGAAATATATATAATAAAGTACTGGAAAATTAAAACCAAGAGCCAAATATCTTGGAAATGTTTACCGCGGCAAGGCATAATTTGACATAAATTGTGTTATTTTAATGAGGACTATATTTTGAATGTGTGTTCATCTCTTTGATTTACCGGTTATACAAAACGCATTCTGAATGATGAATACTTCATAGGCTATTCGCATAAAATTCAAGATTATATTTGTGGCAGTAATTTGTATCACAATAATGTAAATGCCAGAGTGATTGTAGTGTAAATAAGCATTATTGTATGACATTGATTTGAGATGTTTGTTAATTATAAGCATTGTTAGGAAATAAGTTTACACGGCCTCACTGAAACTGACAATAGGAGCGGGTAACAATGAAACGATGGGGTGAGTTGTTTATTAATTAGAAGAGACAAACAAATGACGTCAGATTGGCGCGCTTTTCTGAGAAATGGAGGGAATTTCTTACCTAGAGCATATGTTTTCGTAATTTCTGATTGGATATAAAAATGGACGCTAATGTTGGCGCGTTTTATTAACCAATAGCAGCTCGGTTATAATATTTAGGCATATTGGGGTGTGGGAGTATAAAAAGCTAAAGTCAGAGGCAGATTTCGTCAGTCCAACAGAAGCATTGGCGTATAATACGTCGATCAGTTCAACATAAGTATTCGTAAGTTATACGTCGCGTAGTTCAACGGAAGCATACATAAAGTACACGTTACGCAATTCTACAGAATCTCTCGCGTCTTAAAGTTTGTTATAAATGTGCAGTAAATAAGTGATTATAGTGATATTAGAAAATATAAGTTTCAGTCTGGCGTGTATCAAGAGTCAATATGTGAACTTAATTAATTGTGACGGTAATAAAAGTGTAAAAACAAATTCTTTTATCAGTGTTATCTTTGAGTAACAAATCCTTTCCGTTTACATACCTTGTTCAAGAGATGTGCTCGACTGAATAATAATAATAATAATAATAATAATAATAATAATAATAATAGCTAGCCGGAGGACAATGAACCCAACATTCAAAGTAGTAATACAATAACAGGTGTCCAGCAAAAGATAACACGAAGTGACCGCGACAAATTGGCTTCCATACGTTGTGCAGATAAACATGAAGTATCTTCCAACTACTGCTAAAAAGATATTATACTTCATATTTTATTGGTCATGCAAATATTTTAAATACCTATATGATATTTTAATAAGTAAAAATCTGATGTGTTGCACTCACATGACTTTCTCTGCTGTTTTAAAAACTATTTTTACAAAGGCTTATTCCCCATCCACTTAATGCTAATGAAAGAAAAATTTGCAGGAATTGTTTTCTTGCTAATTTTCTTGTAGATGCAAGGGAAATGTGGTAGGTTTCATTTTAAGAGGTGCTTGCTCTATGGAGCATTTCATTCTCTTTGCATGTCCAGGACATAAAAAAAATGAATAACGTATTCCCATTTGAGAAAAAGTATAAGTATTGGAAAATTCAAAAAAATAACAAGGAATATTTTGGAAATGCTTCAGTCGAAAAAAACAATGCATATGTCATAAATTGTGTGTTTTAACGAGATCTACATTTTTTGTGTAGTAAAATGTTGTCTATCTCTTACGGTTTACCAGTTATGCAAAACACTTTCAGAATAAAAAGGGCTTTTGGGGACATTTCCAGAAAATTCAAGATATACATTTCATTTGCCATGAAAGTATATTAAACATATGATATTTCAATCAGAGTCGTTAGAGCCATTTTTGAGAATCAAAATTTTCAAAAAATGTTTCATGTAAAGGGTAGTCTGGGGTGGGGGACTTTCTTAAATCTTCTTGTCGCATCTTTGAAAGATGCTGAACCTAAATACCAAGTTTGGTATTTATCTGACTTTTCGTTTTTGAGTTATGCTGTTCACAGACACACAGGCACACACAGGACTTTTTTATAAAAATAATGTTTTGGTTTCAGAGGCCTCAAAACATGTATTTCTGGTGAAATCTCTATATGAAATATTTCCCCTACTTACTATACATAGTAGAGAAAGGAAAAATCATTGGACGTTTTTGAGTAAACCAGAAATTAGAAAACATTTTCCATATAAAGGGTAGTTTGAATTTTGTTTGCAAATCTTCATGTCGCAACCTTGGAAGAGCTGAACTTAGATATCCACTTTGTTAGCTGTCCTAAATTTTGTTTCCGAGTTACGCTGTTGACCACACACGCAGGAGACCTGAAAACGGTATTTTTTTTTAGGAAATATCGATTTCGAATTTAACTTTGGAATAGTATACTTTCTCTACCTACCATTTATAGAAATTAACTACGTAAGTTACTCGTAAATTGGATTTTAAGTGAAAGTTATTACCTACATGCAATGCCACCTATTAATTAAATTACTTTATAGTGGAAAAGTGTTATTAAGCCTTTATATGCAATTCTGCTTGGAAAAGAACATAGAATTTTATAAGGTAAAAAGATATTGTGTCTCAGAATTTTGTGTAGTCTTAGTAGTATTGTCACGGCAAATAAACCTGTATCTGGTTATTTTTGTGAAGTCCTCTTCATTCCTACTGAATTTAATACAACTCTGAAAGCCCAAGAAATACACGAAAGCTCATTAAACGAACAAGGTGCACTGAATTAAAATATCACGTGTTTGTTAAATAACATGTTTGTCATAGCATTAGCACCGGTAGCTGAGGTCTTTAAACAGAGAGTTATGAACAGGAGGTCTGCAGTTCAAATCTCGCTAGGATCGCCCTCCCGGACAGGTTTTATTTTCAGATTTTCCTCAGCCCTCATTAACTGGCAGAAGAAGGGAGGTTCCATCAGCTTACCCAAAACGTTTCCTTCCTAAAATTTCCTTTCCCTATTATTTCACTTCATGCATCACCAATTTCCACCGCCTGTGGTGGTCTGGAGTAAGGACGGGCGCTAAACATTTCTATAGCATTAGCCGTCTCCGAAATGTTTTTTGTTCTCAAATTTAAGTCATGATCACTATCCACGAACAGTTATGAAAATGAGCGAATCTCGCATGAGTTCGTGAAAAATATAAACTGGTTTGTAATATAAATAGTTGAGTGTGCTTTCCCCATTTTGCAAGCAACCAAATCCACACTGAATACTTTAAAATCGTTTCTGGAGTCGCTATTATGAGCAGTACAATACATCAGGTGTACTTGTGATGTCCCTACAGAATACAAGCATGTCTGAGGTACCCGCTTCTGAAATATTGAAGGCTTCATTTGTGTGAAACAGAGTTAGGGTGAAAGGACAGAAGTTGAATAAGGTGTGATGGAATGACAGTACGGTCGCTGTAATAGTTCACCAATTCATCGAGCCACTCCTCTTCAAGCAAGCGTTCCTTCATAAATCTTGAAACTGCCGGAAGCAGAACTTTCGTCGATTGAAAAGTCATTTTCCCCCCTTTACGTCGCGAGGCAGAGGCACAAAATGGCGACACCCGATACGATTCACGGAAGCGGAAGTTGGTGCCAGAGTGTCGCCTAGCAACGCGAAGCGCGTCGGGATTAGGCAGTGCGATGCTCGCTTGTCAGCTCACACGTCCTGTCTCATTTAAAAACTATTATATATGTTTGCCTTGGCTGGCTGAGGCGCGAAAAAGTTGAAGGCGCGTCTTGAAGTGGTGAAAAAAATTGGGGAAATGGAAAGAAAGGCAAAAAAATAAAAACCCTCACGAGAGGCAGAAAGACGACTTTCGAAGAGAGGAAATGGTAGACATGATGAAGGAAAAGAAGGGGCGCAAATGTGTTTGGTGTGGGAAAAAAAAAGTGCGTGAGAGGCCAATAGAAAGGAAGAAAAATAGTCCAAGAGGGGAAAAGGCTTCCTATTTCCTTACTCATCGAGGTCGATAGAACCTTTCCATGGCTAAAATTATTGGTTTTGTTGGCGGATGTGTCGATCCGTTAGTTCCCATGTGGTTATTCACGCTACCAATAGGGAAATTGATAATTTCACACGTGTGAAGGACCAAATCTGTCAGAGCACTGCATGACCTAAAATATATTTAAACGTTATATCTTTGTGTTTAGCTCTCTTCTACCAAAATATGCTTAAGCATATTTTTTATCTACTTCGTGTTAATACAGATAAACGTTTGCAGAATTTTTTTCATTACACACTTCGTTGCTACAGTGGGTATACAGGAAGTTGAAGCGATAGTCAAATGTTAAAAACCGGGGGCTATTTATTGGCTTTGAAATTTCATACTCTTTCCATAACATTGCGAAAAACAACTTGAACGTAACAGCACTTCAAAAGTTGACAAACTATTGAAACATTCAAACCAATAACAAGGAATAACTGTAAATGGTAGATGCCACAAAGTTATTTTAAATAAATTCTGTACTTTACTACATTTTTGTGTATCTCATAGTTTACGCCCCTCCCATGGCGCTAGGCCCATGCAGTGCCTTGGCCTGCCATAACGACTGACGGTCTCACGCCCACCTAACGTAAGGCAGAGGTTGGCGACCATACAATCCATACGGGCAGGAGATGTGGCCAGCATCGCGCATCCCCAGCCGGATTTTGGCTTTCGAGACCGGGGTCACTGACTACCATAGCACATTACTTTCCTCATGTACTGAGTGGGAACCGGTCCTAGTCCGGTACTTAAAATCCGCACCCCCATGGGTGTGTTCGAACCCGGGCTCATTCAGTGGCCGGAAACCAGAGCGCCACGGCGCAGCACTTATAGTGTAGCAGTTATACAAAATTCATACCGAAAGAAGTGGAGTTCATAGGCTATTCAATTACCTATACATTTTACACGGCATGAAAACATATAATATTTTATTTTAATAAGTTATTTTAACCAAAATCGTTAAATACATTTCTGAAAAAATTAAAAACAGCGGAAAGCTTTTCACGTAGAAGCCATTTTGAGTGGGGGAGTGTTTCGAAAGTTTTCTTGTGGATTCTTGGAAGATGCTGAACTTAAATAGGAAATTCGATATTTATCCGATTTTTTACTTTCTCTACTATGTATAGTAAGTAGGGGAAGTATTGTATTCCACCCAAAAATTCGATACCGAGATTTCACCGGAAATATGTTTTGAGACCCCCTGAATCAAAAAACAGCATATTTGGAAACATGTCCGTGTGTGTGTCTGTGAACAGCATAACTCAGAAACGAACAGTCGCATAAACACCAAATTTGGTATTTAGTTTCAGTATCTTCCAGACATGCGACACGAAGGTTTCCAAGAAAATCCCCCCACCCCGGATTACCCTTTACATGGAAAATTCTAATTTTCTCAAAAATGGCTCTAACGATTTTGATTAAAATAGCATATGCTTAAGATATTTTCATGACAAATGAAATGTATTTCTCGAATTTTCTGGAAATGTCTCCAAAAGTATTCTTCATTGTGAACGACTTTTGCGTAACTGGTAAACCATAAGAGATAAGACAAAATTTTACTACACCAAAAATGTAGATCGCGTTAAAATATACAATTTATGTCATATACATTTTTGTTTTTGATTGTACCATTTTCTAGATATTGCTTGTTATTCCCTTAAATTTTCGAACACTTATACTTTTTTTCAAATTTGTTATTCATTTTTTTTGTCCTCGTAATGCAAAGAGAATGGAATACTCCACCTCTTAAAATATTTGACTATTGCTTAAATACTACCATGTTCCATATGAAGCATATGGAGAAAAAGCGTTTATAAAAATAGTTTGTATAAGAGTAGAGAAAGTCATGTGAGTGTAACACATCAGATTTTTTATTTCTTAGTTATGCTGTTCACACAAAGGCCGTTTTTCTAAAAATGCTTATTCTTTGGAATCACAGGACCGCAAAATATGTAGTATTTCAGGTAAAATCTCGATATAGAATTTTTAAGTGGAATGTAGGATGCTTTACTATAAGTAGGTGTTATGGAAAGTATAAATGGTGATTATAATGTTACAACATTTTTATGCTTTTCTAAACTGATCAACCTGTGTGAAATTTGTTGCTGGTAAAATCAGTGCCATCGATGTATACTACAGCCCAAATAATCCACCATAGGTATGATTTTACGTCGGCAACGCAAGCTTCTTGTCACCAGCTTCTCCTATCAAGACAGATTTGTTTTAATGTTTTACTAATTTATAATTTGAAACACATGACCATAGAGGTTATATCACACAACTTGTCCTGGAGCTACATGTTGTGTGCCTTTCTGATGGCATTTAAATGCTCAAATGTGTCGTTTAAACGGACATGTGCACATAGCGTGTGAAATTCTAATATTTATATTTCTCATCTTCTGTCTCACATTATTGGCGCTTTAAAATATTCATGATGTAACTTTGATTTTGTTTCTTTAACATTTTTAGTATACATTCTTGGAAGGTTGAATAGATCTAAAGAATTTTTCTTAACATGAAATATAATTTTGACTTTAGAATTTTGGTTGTTTAAGAAGATTGATTTATAAAATTAAAAACGTTACGATTTTTTTTGCCTTTTTTCAGGAAAACCTGTATTATTACATAAAATTTGACCTTTCATTGTAAATGACTATATTCTAAGAATAGTATACAAACCTTAAACTTCCAAAAAAATTATCAATTGGGACATTTCTCATGAGATCTAATTTACAGTTTTTAATATTTTCTTGAAAAGTTGGTACCTAAGACAATGAAAATTAATTTTATACAATAGGATGGGGAATAATCTTTTATATTGTGTTTATTGTGTTAATGTTCGCTCGGACATAGTCACATGTGGACTTTCAGCTTGAATAAATACAGAAATTCCCTAGTGCCGAAATTTGTAACTTGTTGGTAACAATTAAATAGACAAGTATTAGACAAACATAAACGTAGACAGTTAAAGCTGTTCGCTTTACTTCACATTTTGATGCTGCAACCTCGAAGCTGCATCCTTTAGATAACGTTTAATGTTAACTGCTTTGCTGATGAGTTCCACGATGCCATCTCCCAAATCGTTCTGTATTGTCTACTCCGCTAGCTACGAGTTCTTAGTCCCAGGGCATGCACGAGTGTAATGTGAAAGGATAATACCAGTTTAGTTAGCTTATAAATTTTTTAATATTGACTCAAACATTCTGTTTGAAAAGAGTCGCGTCAGTTGCAGAAATGTTACTCGGAAGGATCCGTCACATTAGCCGCTAAATCCTTCTCACTCAAGCGTCATTAGGCGCTACAAAACTTTACGTGATTTAGTAAGTAAGTCTGATTTGGAATGCATGCTATTTTCCTAACTTAAACTCCGCGTAACTATCATTACTCCTACCAACGTTTTTACTCACGCGGTCCAATCTTAAAGCACTAAGTATGCGTATGTACACTGTTTCCATGTGTAAGTTCGAATCTCAGAATTTCATTCCCTTTCTAATTTACAGAATTCCTGTCTAAGTGACTTTTCAAATGTGCTGAACTCGCCCCTTACTGCATTCCAGGAAACTCTGAGCTATCGCATTTGCTACTCGGCTGTTGCTAATGACTTTCCTTAACATGAAACGCTAATGACCTTTTTCTTCTGAGAAATCTTTCAACTCGGGCGTATTACATTAGATATATATTGATTATATACAGAAATTATTTATTTCAGTTATTTTTGGATTTCTTTTTTAATCTTTATATCTTCCGTCAATAATTATCTACGGTATCACAGTTCTAACTAACAGCAAATGGGATCTGTCTGGAAAGAAAATCGGTTTCTCGCATTACAACTGTTTTCTATGACAGAATAATTGGCTCGTTCTCCAGGTCTAAATTCTTGAGATTATTGTCTGTTGGGAATGCTTAAAGATAAAGTTTATGATCTACGAATTAGAAGTCAGTTTTGTGCGTTTCCTAAAATATCCGTTGAACCAGTTTTCAATAATGCTCTCAACAAGTGCCAGGGCTGTATAGACATAGGGAGCATCATTTCGTAACCGTTCGTACCGACAGCGTTATCTAGGTGAGAAACTGAAGTCTACCGCACGAACGGTATAGTACTGCTTGGGAGCGGCGAACTATCGGTCGCGACATTCAAGAGAAACCGGTTAAAAAAAATCTGCCGTCATCGAAGAACTGAAGACGGCTTCAGGAATGCCAACCACTAGATCACAAAGGCAATTTTCTCATGTTTCTTTTCATTTTTTCCACAATCTTGTAAACTCAATTAACAGATTCATATCGTAATACAGTATTATGTATGTTTTTACGGCACATGTGTGTAAATGCGCAACTTTCAAATGGAGAAAGGGTTAAACAGTAGTTACGGCTTAGCGAAATGTGCTAATTACCAGCGCCTGATCTAGAATGGAACGGCTCCTTTTGATCCAAACGCTTCCTCGATTCCGTCGTGCGTGTCCAATAGACACCTCGGGGTTCATACATCTCCATTTTAAGAAGAGAATCGCTTTCTCTTATTGGACTGTAGCACGCAACATAATGGCTTTATGAGCTATCAATTAAATGCTAACGAGGTAATGTCCCTACCACGGATTTTCGCGTTCACAAACAACAGACCTGCTTCCGAAAACCCAGCCAACATTTCTTTATACCTACCACCTTTTCTTTATGTGTGTCCTGTGATTTAAAGCACTTTGTCTTTCCAACACCGAATCATTTGTCAACTGAACTTGCCATTTACGTCAATCTTTCGCCAAATAATTCTGCAATTCTGTTGCTGCAAAAACTATTCATTTCGTTGGACTACTTTCCCTACAGCATATCTGCTTATGCTGGAAAGATGAAGTATTGCACCCCATACAAAGTTCACTGCAAATACGTGTTTTGAGGTGCCCTGAATAAAGAAATACTTTTAGAAAAAGATCCATGTGATGTATCTGTGAACAAGATATATCAAAAACTTGGTATTTAAGTTCAGCATTTCTAAAGATGCGACACGGAGATTTTCAAGAAAATCCTTCCTCGTCAAACTACCGCTGTAAGAAAAAAATTCTGATGTGTTACACTCACATCACTTTCTCTACTCTTGTACAATCTATTTTTACAAACGCCTATTCTCCATATGCTTCATGTTAATCGAGATATCGAGATGTCAATCTTATTGGTAATTTTCTTGTAGTGCAAGGGGAATATGGTAGGTTTTAAGCGATAGTCAAATATTTTAACGCTGGTGGCTATGTGGCGCATTTCATTCTCTTTGCATGTCCAGGACATAAAGAAAATGAATAACGAATTTAAGAAAAAGTATAAGTTTTGGAAAATGTAAGGGAATAACAAGCAATATCTCGAAAATAGTTCACTCAACAACAAAAAAACTATATGACATAAGTTGTGTATTTTAAAGCGATCTACATTTTTTGTGTAGTAAAATTCTGTCTATCTCTTACGGTTTACCAGTTATGCATAAGTCGTTCACAATGAAGAATACTTTTGGAGACATTCCCAGAAAATTCAAGATATACATTTTATTTGTCATGAAAATATCTTAAACATATGATATTTTAATCAAAATCGTTAGTGCCATATTTGAGAAAATTAAAGTTTTCAAAAAATCTTCCATGTAAAGGGTAATCTGGGATGGGGGGATTTTCTTGAAAACCTTCGTGTCGCCTCTCTGGAAGATACTGAACCTAAATACCAAGTTTGCTGTTTATCCGACTGTTCGTTTCCGAGTTATGCTGTACACAGACACACACAAGGACATGTTTCCAAAAATGCTTTTTTTGGTTTCAGGGGGTCTCAAAACATGTATTTCCGGTGAAATCTCGGTATCGAATTATTGGGTGGAATACAATACTTCCCCTACTTACTATACGTATTAGAGAAAGTAAAAATTGGTTAATTCTTTAATTTCTCAAAAGTGGTTCTAACGGTTTTTGTTTAGATTTGTCCTTTTTTTATTAGTAAACATATTGAGAAAAAATCTGATGTGCTACATTCACATGACTTTCCCTACCCTCTAGCGCTTATTAGTGGGTATACTTACAAATTAATCTTAAGAAAGTTTTATTTTCCTATCTTTTGCATTTTAATTGGGATAAAACTTTCCAGAAATAGCTGCATTTACACATTTCGTTATAGTAGATATAAAGAAAATAGCGATCGTCAAATGTTTAAGTGCTGGGCGCTATGTACAACCTTAATATTCCATGCTCTTTGCTTGCAATCGCGAGAAACAGCTGAATATGGAAAGGGCTTGAAAAGAATGACAAAGTATTGAACAATTCTAACCATTAATAACGGATATCTCGAAAATGTCCGATGCCACAAAAAAGTTATTTGAAATAAATTGTATATTTTAAAGAGATTTACATTTTTGACTTCTTTATCACGTAGATACATAGCAAGTAGAGAAGGTATTGCATTCCACCCAAAAATTCTGTACTGAGATTTCGCCGGAAACACATGTTTTGAGGCCCCTTGAATCCAAAAAAAGAGCATTTTTAGAAAAAGTCCGTAGGTGTGTGTGTGTGCGAGTGCGTGCGCCTGCCTGTGTATGTGTCTGTGAACACCATTAACACAAAAACGAAAATTCGGTTAAATACCAAACTCGGTATTTAGCTTCAGAACTTTCCAAAGATGCGACACGAAGATTTTCAGAAAAATTCCCCACTCTAAACTACCTTTCACATGGAACATTCTGCGAAATTTTTGATTTTATAAGAATTTTGATTATAATACCATATGTTAAAAATATTTACAGGACAAACAAAATGCATTTCTTGAATTTTCTTGGGATTAGCCTGTGCAGTCCACTTCATTCGGAAGAAATGTTGTATAATCTTGTTTAACTCGTAAACGTTAAGCGATAGACGAAAACGTATTTCACAAAAAATATAGATCTCTTTTGAGGCAGTATTTTTAACACTTAAATGATTTCAGTCTAATTATATAATATATAAATTCAATAACAGTCCACCTTAAACCAATGTGTGTGTGTAATAATATATAAAAAGTGTATATTACAGGCATTGTATATGTTTATATTATTGTATACATGTTCAATAATGTTATGTGAAAGTATTACGCAATGTAATAATGTAGGAGCTGTGAGACTAATAGGTTAAAAGTTGTTAAGAATGAGGTTGCCTTGAGACAATAATGAATTAGAAGGTTTAATAATGCTACTAGTCATTCTTGGAGCAACAATACTGTAATTTTTGTGACAGTTCATAAAAATAGCCAATCAACAACCAGAAAAAGCTTCAGTTAAATGAAAGTACTCTATTGGACTAGGATTAGCCAATCAGACAGTGTAGAAGGTGTTCCTAACCGGACGCGAGATGCGTCCTCGAGAAATTTAATACGTATTTGTGCGAGACAAAAGAAGTTATGTGTTAAAAAGTGCAAGTATTTAATAAAAAAAATCTCACAGCTCTCTATATCAGTGAAGTGTTATTTAAATCGTATCAACTATTAATAAAAGGAGTGAAGTAAAATTATAATCTTGTAAGCCTACATTCTTCAGTCGCACCACTCCCTGCTAAGACATTCATGTCTCTAAAAAAAATATAAATACTGACGCAGTCAAAATTAAAAGTTAATATTTTTTAAACGTTTGGGGCAAAGGCCACCGGAAAGTACATATTTTTGGGCGAAGGCTACCGGAAACTTTTTTACCGTACGTGCGGTTGCAACTACTTCAAGTTCGGCTCCCCAACAGTCGAAATATAATACATCTTCAAACTGGCTTTTCATACGTAGCAGCAACAGCTCCTTTCTCTATTTAAAACACACAATTTATTACAAATAACTTTTTGTGGCATCAGCCATTTTCGAGATAGCTGTTATTAATGGTTCGAATGGATCAACGCTTAGCGATTGTTTTACAGCCCTGTCAATGTTCAATGGTTAGCAGTACCTTAACCACTGGATACCAGTGGATAGAATATAGTTAGTTTAGAACAGAGACTTGTTATCCTTATTTTGTTTAGTTTAGAAATTGGGAATAGCTGAATACCAGTTATTTTATGTTGCCGGTTACCAGTAACAGTAGTTTGAATATATAATTTTGGTTTTAATTTTAACTGTAATGATTAAAGTTTTGACGTAATTATTATTTTTAGCTTACTTGTTGTACCTTTTTTTTTATTTTCTACTTTTATTTACTAGAATATAAGCAAAATCTGTACAATAATAATCTATAAATTGAAAGAAGTATTTAAATAAATAAAAAATTTGGAATACACCTCCTGGTGTAGGAAACAAGATACCAGGATGGCGTATTGCAGATTTTATTTTATTTTATTTATTTTTCTTTTGTTTATTTATTTATTGTTTTTGTTTCTCGCGATGTCATGGAACTTAAGGCCAGCGTATAGCGTCTAGCGTCCAGCTCTTAAACATTTTACTGTCGCTATTCTAGATTTTCCAAAATTAAACTTTAATCCATACTTTTTACATCTGTCCATATATTTTAAATTATCATTATGTTCAATTAATTTTATTTGGTCATCAGCAATTCCCATTAGTATTCTTGCTTATTAAAAATACTTCTTTTATTTATTTTTTTTCATTTGTATAACTTCTTTGGCCTTTAACTTCTGTGGCCATATTGGGGGATTTAACTTCATAAAAAATTGATTGTGACTTACTCCCTGAACTGTAGGTCTTCTTGACGTTAATTTTTAGAATTAAACACACATTCACTACCACACATACTTTCAGATTTTTACTTCTTTACTCCTTTTACCTTTAGGTAAAAGTAAAGTAGTCATGTGAGGGTTACTGAACAGTTTCAGCAACGTTGAGAATACGCTGCCAGCTGAGCTATAAGCACTGTATTACTGTTGGAACACTAATTTGCCAGCTCCTTTCAATGCTTCCGGTTATTTCCGAACGTAGTCTACAATTACCAACATTTAAAGTCAAGTTATTAGTGTCAATCTAGTTTAATTCAATTTCTCTCCGTGTCGGAATGTTGTCCCGAGGCGGTTCGGTCTATTTGAATAATGAGCACTTAGGTGTAAAAGTTTTTCACCAGCGCATTCCACCTGCCCGCAACCAACCGGCTGCTGTTTCTCTAGGTATCTGCTCCCAGAAAATATTGCCATCACTAGTGATTTTTCTCTTTCAGGCTCCAACCTTTGACTAATGTGTTACACGGAAATATCACCTCATTTATTCAAAACTCGTGCGCCCAGTTAGAAAACTTCGGCAAAACAAATTAAATAAAATCAGAAACAGCAACCACAAAAAATAATTCATGTTATATTCACACTACTTGCTCTACCCAGTCTTCAACAAACCATTCTTACATACCACTATTCTTTAATCCATTTTATTTTAACAAATATGGCACATCTTGTAGCTTTGAAATTCCGCACTCTTTGCAAGACCACGAAAAGCAAACAAGGAACGGCTTAACACTTCAAAAAATCAGATGTGTTACACTCGCATGACTTTCTCTACTCTTCTACAAACTATTTTTACAAACGCTTATTCTTCATATGCTTCATATTAATCGAGATATCGAGATGTTAATCTTATTGCTAATTTTCTTGTAGATGCAAGCGGAATTAGTAGGCTTTAAGCGATAGTCAAATATTTTAAGAGTTGGTTGCTATGTGGAGTATTCCATTATCTTTGTATTACCATGACAAAAAAATGAACAACGAATTTGAGAAAAAGTATATTGGAAAATTTAAGGAAATAACAAGCAATATCTCGAAAATGGTTCACTCAACAAAAAAAATGTATATGACATAAATTATGTATTTTAACGGGATCTACATTTTTTGTGTTGTAAACTTTTGTCTATCTCTTATGGTTTACCAGTTATGCAAATGTTCAAAATGAAGAATACTTTTGGAGACATTCCCAGAAAATTCAAGATATACATTTCATTTGTCATGAAAGTATTTTAAATATGATATTTTAATCAAAATCGTTAGATCCATTTTTGAGAAAATTATAATTTTCGAAAAATGTTGCATGTAAAGGGTAATCTGTGGTGGGGAGATTTTCTTTAAAACCTTCGTGTCGCATCTCTGGAAGATACTGAACCTAAATACCAAGTTTGGTGTTTATCCGACTGTTCGTTTCTGAGCTATGCTATGTATAAGGTATTTAAAAAAACAGCAATAATCACGAATATCTCGAAGGTGGACAATGATACAAAAATAGCATAAATTTTGTTTTAATAATATCTGCATTTCTGGTTTAGTAAGTGTTTGTGTATCCCTTTCACATTAACATTAACACGAGGACATAAACGTACAACATGAGCACAAGATTCGTCAATGCCAACAAAACTTTAATGCCAAAACAAGATAATTGAAGTTGAAAGCGATTAAAAATGGAGACTGCGGTGATTGATGACGCTGCAGCAGTGCATTTTGTGTTGCTAATGACTGCATTACCTTGTGTTTGAGTTATATATTATATTTTAGTCAGCATTGCATAAAATTAGAAGTTTTAACATAGATATACGAACTAAAAGCATTGCATTATCGTACGAGTGCGGTAACATTTTTATACAGCTCCGTTGTGACCAAATTTGGTTTCAAGTCCAGTCGTGTAACAGTTACCCTATGTATTTGCACATGTTTAATAATTCGGCTTGGTTTGATTGTATTTTACTTTACATTGTGCCTTTTCACTAATTTCTCATGGTGGTCGCATTATCTGTTCACAATACAAATGTTCATACTTTAATTTCTCGCAATTCATTGTGGGGTTAACCTCTACCTTACATTATCAGTCTTGTGCTTTCTTTGATCTAACACGTTATTCTTATATCTAGTATAAACTATATAAAGATTAAATGGCGGCAATATGAATTCAGAAGAAACTGAAATAAAAGAGCCAGGTGAAATTACAAAACAGAACAATAACACTAGAAGTACCTCCTCAAAAAATCCAGAAAGCAAGCTCTTAATCGCTTCATTGTCTGGTGTAAGGCAAAACATATTGAAAATAATTTCACTGATAGTGACTGCTACGAATCAACAAAACATCACATCATCACAACATCTGATATCTCGCTTCACACGAAAGTTATGTCTCCTTTTTAAAGTCATTTCTACTGTTTCAAGAATCTCGCCATACACGTGAGTTGATCTCGTTCTAAACGTGATTTCTCTTAGTTTCAGGAATCAGTATAATGTTATTGTATTGATATTTTACAAATTCGAGCGCTGTCTAAAAATAGTAATTGTTACACATGCTAAAAGTGGTTTTATTGTGATCGCAGGATTGCAAACGAAAGCAAACATTTGAGGCAGTATTGTGATTGTAGTGTAAATTAGCATTATTGTATGACAATGATTTGAGATGTGTGTTAATTATAAGCATTGTTAGGAAATAAGTTTACACGGCCTCACTGAAACTGACAATAGGAGCGGTTAACAATGAGCAGGGGGTGAGTTGTTTATCAATTAGAAGAGACAAACAAATGACGTCAGAGTAGCGCGCTTTTCTTTAGAAATGGAGGGTATATCTTCCCTAGAGCATATGCGTTCGTAATTTTGATTGGATAAAAAAATAGACGCTAATGTTGGCGCGTTTATTAACCAATAGCAGCTCTGTTATAATCTTTAGGCATATCGGGGTGAGGGAGTATAAATGCTGAAGCCAGAGATAGGTATTGCCCAGTTCAACAGAATCATTCACGGGTTGCATGTCTCATAGTTCTACAGAATCTCTCGCTTCGTAAAGTTAGTTATAAAATGTGAAATGCGCGGCAAATAAGTGATTATAGTTACATTCGAAAATATAACAGTTTCAGTCAGGCGTGTATCAAGAGTAAATATGTGAAATAAATGAAGTGTGACGGCAATAAAAGTGTAAAAACAAATTCTTTTATCAGTGTTATCCTTTAGTAACAACTCCTTTCCGTTTACACACCCTGTTCATGAGATTTGCTCGACTGGGTAATAATAGCTAGCCGGAGGACAAAGAACTCAAAATTAAAAATAGTAAAACAATAACAGGCGCTCAGCAAATAAGATAACACGAACGATACCGCGACAGCGTATAGCGGCCAGTTCTTAAACATTTTACTATCGCTATTCGGTTTGTATCCTAATGTGTAATGTAGCCATTTTTGCAAATTTGCATTAAAAATGAGGTTTAGTAAGATTTGTTTGTATACCCACTAATGAGCGATAGAGGGCAGAGAAAGTCGTGGTAACACATCAGATTTTTCTGTTTCTGTGCAGTACGAGTGTAATTTTTTTTCTCTCGAATGCCATTAACGCGAACATGAAAGCTTGGAGATTGCAAGGTTTGGCGTCGGCATTTGGCGATAGTGTTCATGTTCATGTTCATGAAACTCATTATGAATATCCCTTTCTGGTTTACAAGCTTTTGTGTTCGTGTTGCGTTTGTGTTAACTTTTCTATGTGAATGGGCGTTTACTGTTTACCAGTTATATAAACTTATACAAAACGGTTAAGAATGAAGATGACTCGACAGAGTCCTCGCAGAAATATCAAGGCAATGTGTTCTGTCATGCAAATATCTTATACACATGGTATTAAACTTTTTAAAGTCCTTTTTGAGAATATAAACGATAACGAAACTTATTACAAATGAAGGGTACTGGGTGGGATTTTTTGAACATATTCGTGTCGTATTTTTGGAATATGTTGAACTTTAATATCAAACTTCTTTGCCACATACCTAGTAGGTAGAGGTCATTGCATTCAATTGCCGGCCCTAGTAGCCGTGGGTCGGGGTTCGAGTCCCACCATGGGCATGGGTGTATGTGTGCGTCTGTGTGTTCTGTATTTGCGATAATAAGTGGCAACGAAAACAGTAAAAACACAGATATTATAAACTGGGTAAAACAAGGGAACTTTAAAAAAAATCTATACTGAAATTGCACCAGAAATACAAGTTTTGAACCACCCTGAATACAAAGAAAATCATTTTTAGAAATACGTGTGTGTGAATAGCAAAACTTAAAAACGAAAAGTCGGATCAATACCAAACTTGGTATTTAAGTTCATTATCTTCCAAAGATGCGACATAACGTTTCTAAACAAAATCCCCTTCCCCAAACTATACTTTACATTAAACATTCTTTGACATATTTTGTTTTCTAAAAAATTATTCTAAAAATATTGATTCAAATACAATATATTAAAGATATTTACATTACAAATAAAATGTATATCTCGAATTTTCTGGAAAAAAAGTCCAGTACGTTCGTAAGAAATTTTCTAGAATCTTGTTCAACTGGTAGACGTTAAGTGGTAGACGAAAACGCTCTACACAGGATATGTAGGTGTGTTTAAAACACACAATTTACTTCAAATAGATTTTTGTGGTATAAGCCATTTCCGAAATACACGTCAAAATTAATTGTTCAATATTTTTTCATTCTTTTAGTCCTGACGACATTCAGTTGTTTCTCGCGACTATATGGGAAGAATATATAAGGCCAGCACATAGCGTCCAGTTCTTAAACATTTGACTGTGACTATTCCCTTTGTATCTGTAACGAAATGTGTAATGTAGCTATTTCTGCAACGGTTTATCTCGATTAAAATGAAGTCGATAGACAAATAAGCTTTCGTAAGGTAAGTTCCTGTGTCCTTTAATAAACGATACAGAGTATAGAAAGTCATGTGAATGTAACATATCAGAAGTTTTTTAAAACGATTCGCTCACCGAGGTTAATGAAACAGTTTCTATAGTAATGCTGCAAGAGAAAACAAAATTATATATCCTTGAGCAAGTGGGTTTGGTATGAAATCATTAGAGGCAGTGACAATGCGTCGTAACGCTGTTTAACAGCTATTATACGAGCTTATTGCGAACAGCAGACCGTCCCATTGTATGCACCGATCGTAAAGCAGCGAATGTTTTTGTCTTACTTTATGTGGTAGCGTTGCGGTCACCTGCAAACAGGCATTCATAGCGGTTTTCCGCGGAACGCTCTCTCTTCGTAAGAGAGTGCCGATACAATATGCAAATGCATCGTTTTCTGCGCATTGGGAAGTGTGATAAGGGAGGGGGAGGCAGGTACATCGTTTTGCAAGAAAAATAACAAATCTGATGTGATACATTCACACCACATTCTCTGCCAATACCCAACTCGTACATACCTTATATTATTACAGTATTTATGCATATAAAAAGTTATTCTTCTATCTACATTACGTTACTCCAGGTATATCACTTTATCTATACATGGGGGAAGTATTGCATTCCACCTAAAAGTTCGATACCGAAATTTCACCGGTAATACATGTTTTGAGGTGCCCTGAATCCCAATAAAGCATTTTTGGAAACACGTCCGCGCACACGCGGAGGGTCTTTAAGAAAATCTACCCTACGAAGTTTCTGCTTTGATTTCTTTTTATGCCTTGTGACTTCATAACCTTAGGACCAGCTTTAGATGGCTTGATAACTGTAGCCGAAATGGATGGTCGGATAGTAGTGGCAGTCAATGCAGTCATGGTCCAGGTCTGGGTTTCGGCATCCTTCCGTGGTACTGACGAGGTAACAACAGAACTGAATGTACCTGATCGCAGAAGCGAAGGTTGGCGCACATGGTAACGCCTCCGGGCTTCAACGAAGGAGAGTTTCTCCTTTACCCGGATCTCCTGGAGCGCCTTCTCGTCCAAGTGCTACGGACAGTCGGCAAATGACGCAGAATGAGACCCTTTGCAATTAACGCAGACGGGGGCTGATGAACATTGTGTAAGGGCTGGCTACAAGAGGCACAGATGGAAACGGCACTCTTGCAAGAGACTTGCGTATGCCCAAAACGCAGAGGTCTAGGAATATAGGGCCTCACCGCAATTCGTTCGTACTCTGCTGAAATGCTCATGGGCAGATCGACGCCATCAAAAGTGATAAACAGGGTACGAGTGGGTACAAAAAGCATAACTAAAAAAACGAAAAGTTGGTTAAATACCAAACTTGGTATTTGTGTTTAGTATCTTCCAAGGATGCGACACAAAGATTTTCAAGAAACTCCCCATCTCAGACTACCCTTTACATGGAACGTTTTTCGAAAATTTTAATTTTCTGAAAAATGGCTCTAACGATTTTGATTAAAATATCATATGATTAAGATAGTTTCATGGAAAATGAATTTTCTGGGGATGTCCCAAAAAGTACTCATTCTGAATGACTTTCGCCTAACTGGTAAACAGTAAGAGATAGACAAATGTTTACTAGACAAAAAATGTAGATGTCGTTAAAACACGCAATTTATATCCTATACATTTTTTTTGTGGAGTGAACCATTTCCAAGATATTTCTTGTTATTTGTTTGAATTTTCCAATACTTTACTTTTTCTCAAATTCGTTATTCGTTTTTTTTTCCTGGACATACAAAGAGAATGGAATACTCCACATAGCAACCAGCTCTTAAAAGATGCAACACATCAAATTTCAATTTAAACCAGAAGTACTTATTTACAACATGCAGAAACATAATTCAAATGTTTCGTGCAATTGGCTCCTGCAGTGGAAGAACAATTACATTCACATGGATTCTGTACCCTCCATCACTTATTAATGTGCATAAAATTATTCTTACGCAAGCTTATTTTGCTATCTAATTCATTTTAATCGAACTTTACAGAAGTAGTTGCTACATTACATGTTTCGTATAAATACAAAGGAAATATCTATAATCAAATTTTTAAGAACTGAATGCCCATTAGATGAAGCACTCACATTTGGAAAAGTATAAACAAATACGTATTTGGAAAACGAACAACGCTACGAAAAAACTTGACAAAGTGTGTATTTTAATAACCTTTACGTTTCCTGTGGTATGTTTTGCCCTATTTTATGGTTTCTTAGTTATTTAAATAGTAACAAATTTAGACAAATGAAGGGTTCCTCAAGGACTATTTACCAAAAATTCAAGAAATATATTTTATTAGCTATGCTGAACCGGTTTTCAAACATCTGACTATCGCTTTGCTGTTTTATATCTCTCTTTTACCTATAACGAAATAAGTAATGAAACTATTTCTCTATCGCTTATGTCAATTAACAATAAATAGACAGGAAAAGTTTGTAAAAGCTATATAAAAGTAAACGATAATAGCTAAAGAAATTCATGTGAATGTAACATCACAATTTTTCCCCTCAAAAATGGCTAATGATTTTAGTTAAACTACATGTGTTAAACATATTGCATGACTAATAAATGTATATCTCAATTCTGTGACTAGCCTGTGAAGTCATTTGAATTTTGTATAGCTAATTTTGCATTACTTGTACATCATAAGAGAGACAAGCAAAAACTTAGCACACCAAAATGCTTATTTCACTAAAAAAATTCTTGTGTAACACTCACATGACTTTCTCTACTCTTGTACAAAATATTTTTACAAGCGATTTTCTCCATATACTTCATGTTAATCGAGATATCGAGATGTTAAGCTTATTGCTAACTTTCTTGTAGATGCAAGGGGAATTGGTAGGCTTTAAGCGATAGTCAAATCTTTTAAGAGCTGGTTGCTATGTGGAGTATTCCATTCTCTTTGCATTACCAGGACAAAAAAAATGAATAACGAATTCCCATTTGAGAAAAAGTATTGGAAAATTTAAGGTAATAACAAGAAATATCTCGAAAATGGTTTACTCAACAAAACAAATGTATATGACATAAATTGTGTATTTTAACGCGATCTGCATTTTTTGTGTCGTAACATTTTGTCTATCGCGTATGGTTTACAAGTTATGCAAAAGTCGTTCACAATGAAGAATACGTTTGGAGACATTCCCAGAAAATTCGAGATACACATTTCATTTGTCATAAAAATATCTTAAACATATGATATTTTAATCAAAATCGTTAGAGCTATTTTTGAGAAAATTAAAATTTTCCAAAAATTTTCCATGTAAAGGGTAATCTGGGGTGGATGGATTTTCTTGAAAATCTTCGTGTCGCATCTCTGGAAGATACTGAACCTAAATACCAAGTTTGGTGTTATCCGACTGTTCATTACTGACTAATGCTGTTCACAGAAACACACACACACATACACACACGGACATGTTTCCAAAAATTTTTTTTTCTTGGATTCAGGGGGTCTCAAAACATGTATTTCCGGTGAAATCTCGGTATCGAATTTTTGGGTGGAATACAATACTTCTCCTACTTACTATACGTAGTAGAGAAATTATAAAACATGCGATTTATGCCCAATAAATTTGTTTGTAGTATTAACCTTTTCCGAGATATTCCTTATAATGGTTTGGATTTTCAAATGCTTTATACCTTTTTGATGTCGCAACTCGTTTACTTCTCGTACGCATTGAGTAGGATTCTGTTTTGTGACCCTCTTGTGATTTGTCACCTTGGAAGTAACACTTGTTTGCGCTACTTGGGGATGAGAATAAATTGCAGACTACTTAATATCCTGACAAAAATACAGCTTCGGGTAGAAGCTACATATTAATGTAACAATTTTAAAGCTGAAACGCTTCCAGGAGAACTAGCCTCTATTTAATGAAGACGTTTCTTCTGAGGCATTCGACAGAAGCCAAATCTCGACCGGCATCTTGGCAGGATACAGAAAAACACTCGTGGCCAGGCTTCGTTTGATGGGAAATGTGGTGTGAAGGCGGGCTGCCTAATGAGGGTATAAGCACCTCTAAATTGTAGGTATGTACTCCGTCACACACGTACAAGTCAGCACTGGGCTCGCTTTCGTTTGTCGTTTGTCTTAGCAGGACGAACAAGAAGTTGTGGAGAGAGATGTCCAAGCCTAATGTGTCTGTATTGCTAGGAAGCTGAACGTGGAATACAAGCGTGTGCGATGACGAGGAATAGAAGGGAAACAATTGTATTTAAGCGTGTTTAAATTATCAGGGGTGAAATTATTAACTTTGAGGCAGTATTTTTAACACATGGATAATTTCAATTAAATTATATAATATGTAATTTCAATAACAGCCCGCCTTGAAGCAATATGTATGTAATAATTTGTAAAAGAATGTATGTAACAGTCATTGCAAATGCTTATATTATTGTAAACATGTTCAATAATTGTATGTGAATGCATTAGGTAATTTAATAGTGTAAGAGCTGTGAGAATAATAAGTTTAACGTTGCTAACAATGAGGTAACAATGAAGTAACCTTGAGGCGATAATGAGTTTGAGAGCTTAAATTTTACTAGTCATCATTAGACCAACAATAATGTACATTTTGTGACATTTTTTAAGATTAGCCAATCAACAGCCAGAAAAAGCTTTAATTTAATGCAGGTATTCTATTGGACTAGAATTATCCAATCAGAAACTTGAAATACAGAAGCTTACGGGTTTTGACGGTTGAAATATATTCAGTTGCCTGCAGACCTTGGTAGTGACCGGATGGAAGATGTGTTCTCTAAAGAAATATTACGTATTCGTGTGAATCGTAAAATATGTATATGCGTTAACAAAGTGCAAATATTAAATTAAAGAATCTCACAGCTCTTAATATCAGTGTAGTACTTTTCAATTTGTGTCCAGGATAAATAAAAAGAAATGAATTTAAACTTAAAATCTGTGTAAGCCTACATTCCTGTCGCATCATGCCCTGTCTAAGAAATACGTGACTCTAAAACAATACTGAAGCAGCCGAGACAAAAACAAACATAAATAATATCTATAGAACCAGTTTAATAACAAAAGTTAATAATATTTATTTTTTAAATTTGGAGTGTAACAATAAAAAAAATCTGATGTGTTACACACACATGACTTTCTCTACTCTTGTACAATCTAATTTTACAAACGCTTATTCTCCATATGCTTCATGTTAATCGAGATATCGAGATGTCAATCTTATTGGTAATATTCATGTAGATGCAAGGGGGATATGGTAGCTTTTAAGCGATAGTCAAATATTTTAACGCTGGTTGCTATGTGGCGCATTCCATTATCTTTGCATGTCCAGGACATAAAAAAAATGAATAACGAATTTGAGAAAAAGTGTAAGTATTGGAAAATTTAAGGGAATAACAAGCAATATCTCGCAAACGGTTCACTCAACAAAAGAAATGTATATGACATAAATTGTGTATTTTAACGCGATCTACATTTTTCGTGTAGTAAAATTTTGTCTATCTCTTATGGTTTACCAGTTATGAAAATGTCGTTCATAACGAAGAATACTTTTGGAGACATTCCCAGAAAATTCGAGATATACATTTTATTTGTCATGACAATATCTTAAACATATGATATTTTAATCAAAATCGTTAGAGCCGTTTTTGAGAAAATAAAAATTTTCGAAAAATGTTCCATGTAAAGGGTAATCTGGGGTGGGAGGATTTTCTTGAAAACCTTCGTGTCGCATCTCTGAAAGATACTGAACCTAAATACCAAGTTTGGTGTTTATCCGACTCTTCGTTTTTGAGTTATGCTGTTCACAGACACACAGACACACAGACACACAGACAGACACACAGACAGACACACACACGGACATGTTTCCAAAAATGCTTTTTTTGGATTCAGTGAGTCTCAAAACATATATTTCCGGTGAAATCTCGGTATCGAATTTTTGGGTGGAATGCAATACTTCCCCTACTTACTATACGTAGTAGAGAAAGTAATAGATCTTCAAATCGGTTTCTTATACGTAATAGCTTATTACGTAACAAATAATCCTCTTAAAATTGACATCCATATATGGAGAGAAATAAATAAACAAAACTCCAAGACAATAACTACTTCAAGTTTGCTTCCCAAGCGTGAGGCTAATAAATTACGTAAACCATATTCCTACTTCAAGTTGGCTCCCATACGTGGGGAAGTTAAAATAATAACAGTAAACAAAAACGCCTTACTTCAACTTTAGGTAATCTAGTCAAAGAAAAAATTAAAATATTAATTACTAAGCTGCCTTATACAGCGTTGCAAGTGTGGCTTTTTAAATTTTCGAATAAAATTATCTCGATGATCTTTGTTGATCCCTTCTCGTTTAGAATTGTAATTTTATAACGTACCAAACATCACCAAAATAATATCTGTAAAGAGAGGAAAAATTACCAAATTATGCATTTCTAATCCCTTTAAGGGTACTCTATACTGTCTTTTTTTTTAAATTTTCCTGGAAATTTTTTAATCACGATCCAGTTCGTTTTTTGTCTTTCAATCCATTTACATTTAATGATGCACTTATGTGCAAAAGTCGCGTGAAATTTCAAAGTTTGATTTTATCGTAGTTTTTATTTCTTTCTTTGCCTTCTTTCTTAAGTTGCTTCATTTGTGTAGTCCCTATATGGTCATAATGAGAGCTTTAACTTGAGAAACAACAGATTGTGTTACACCTCGTTAAAATAAAACCTTGTACTAAAATACTTTTTTTTTCTAAACTATAAATCCTTTATACGCCAGATGCTTAGACTTTATGATCCCATCTGGTGAAAATAGGGCGTGGATATCAATTTAAACATTTTAGTTGCCATGCTCTATATGTTACATTCTATTTCTTTTTTTCGGTATTTACTTAATTCCGGCTGGTTTTATTACATGGAGTTGTTTAATAAAATCAGTTATATCCCTTGCCCGCATTACGAGCGTTGCGCCGGCTAAGTTGGCTCTTACAGGGAATATTTCTATGTACCGCCCATTCTTTCTAACTGCCCTTGTAAACGGATGATCACTGGTTTTTCACCTCAAGGTATTTTCCTTGAGGCAGTATTTTTAACACTTAAATGATTTCAGTTTAATTATATAATATTAAATTCAATAACAGCCCGCCTTAAAGCAATATGTGTATGTAACAATATATAAAAATTGTATATTACAGTCATTGTATATGTTTATATTATTGTATACATGTGTAATAATGTTATGTGAATGTATTATGTAATTTAATAATGTAGGAGCTGTGAGAATAATAGGTTAAAAGTTGCTAACAATGAGGTAACCTTGAAGCAATAATGAATTTGAAAGTTTAGCAATACTACTTGTAATTCTCGGAAGCAATAATGTAATTTTTGTGACAGTTTATAAAATAGCCAATCAACAACCAGAAAAGCTATAGTTAAATGAAGGTATTCTATAGGACTAAGATTAGCCAATCAGAAACCAAATTGAAGCAAAGTTTAGAAATTCTGAAGTCAGTTACTTGTAGACAGTGTTCCTAACCGGACGCGAGATGCGTCCTCGAGAAATTTAATCCGTATTTTGTGAGAGACAAAAATAGCTTACCTGTTAAGAAGTGCAAGTAATTAATAAAAAAATCTCACAGCTCTCTCTCTATCTCTCTCTATCAGGGAAGTGTTATTTAATCGTGTCAAGCATTAATAAAAGGAGTGAAGTAAAATTATAAACTGTGTAAGCTTACATTCTTCAGTCGCACCACTCCCTGCTAAGACATGCATGTCTCTAAAAATATAAATACTGACGCAGCCGAGGCAAACATAAATATATAATATTTAAAGAAACAATCAAAATTATTAAATTAATATTTTTTAAACATTTTTGGGGCAAAGGCCACTGGAAAGTACATTTGGGGCGAAGGCTACCGGAAAGTGGGTACTATACGTGCGGTTGCAACGAACTTCAAGTTCGGCTCCCAACAGTTGAAATATAATACAACTATAACAATAAAACCTACTTCAAATTGACGCCCAAAGTGTGGGGCAAATAACAACGTAAAAAAATAACAATACACAAAATAACGTAAAGATACTATGTACTTCACAATAGAGTCCAAAGGAATGCACGTGGGAGTGAATGAAGCGTGTTTGAATGTTTAAACTATCGAACCAGTGTTTATAACCTAACCTAAACGAATAATTTCAAACATCAGAATTTATTTCTAAATTTAAAGCGTTGGTTCGATGATAATAGGTAGGTACATTTAATAAAACGGTAGCCGAAATATTTCTGGTAATTCTCTATTTCGTTTGAATGGTGTAATAGAAGCAAGACTCATATCTATTGTTATGTAACATATGCATATAAAACCCATGGCGCTACTGTCCATGCAGGGCCTTGGCCTGCCAACCTGACTGCCTGCATATAACGAGAGAGATGGGCGATCATCAAACCCCAGTCGGAATGTTGGCTTTCGAGGCCGGGGTCGCTGCCTATTGCAGCTCCTCACTTTCCTCAGGCTGCTGAGTGGGCACCGGTCCTATACCCGGGACTTAAAATCCGCACCCACTTGGGTGAGTTCGAACCCGGGTGCATTTCGTGGCCGGGAACCAGACATCACACTCCAATCGTCTGCGCCAAAGTGCAGGACATATATACACACCTTAGAACCCATTAAGAAAATAGGCGATACAATATCTTAATTATTTTTCCCATGGTGGTGAAGGGAGGAGTTAAAATCGAAACAAAAAAGTAGAGAACGTCATGCGAGTTCAACATATAAGATTTTTTTTTACATTAAATGGTAATTATTCTCATGTTTATACATTACGTACGAATACGAAATTCGCTTGTAAGCAACGATACATACGAATCAGTTTATTTATGAAAGGATTTGTGTAGTTTTGTAAAAATGAGTGATAATCACGAGGAAATTTCAAGCATTGAATCCGAATGACACTGCGTTAGTCAGTTTAAAACACCGTTAAAGGTTACCATGACGGCTTAACTGTTCGACAAGCAACTGTTTTAGAGAGCATTTACTTAAAAGTAAAATTTGATGTGTTACACTCACATGACTTTCTCTACTCTTGTACAAACCATTTTTACAAACGCTTATTTTCCATATGCTTCATGTTAATCGAGATGTTAATCTTATTGCTAATTTTCTTGTAGATGCAAGGGGAATATGGTAGGCTTTAAGCGATAGTCAAATATTTTAAGAGCTGGTTACTATGTGGAGTATTCCATTCTCTTTGCTTGTCCAGGACAAAAAAATGAATAACGATTTTGACAAAAAGTATAAGTATTGGAAACTTTAAGGGAATAACAAGCAATATCTCGAAAATGGTTCACCCAACAACCAAAAAATGTATATGACATAAATTGTGTATTTTAACGCGATCTACATATTTTGTGTAGTAAACTTTTGTCTATCTCTCTTATGGTTTACCAGTTATGCAAAAGTCGTTCACAATGAACACTTTTGGAGACACTCCCAGAAAATTTAAGATATACATTTTATTTCTCATGAAAGTGTCTTAAATATATTATATTTTAATCAAAATCGTAAAAGCATTTTTGAGAAAATCAAAATTTTCGAAAAATGTTCCATGTTAAGGGTAATCTGGGGTGGGGAGATTTTCTTGAAAACCTTCGTGTCGCATCTCTGGAAGATACTGAACCTAAATAGCAAGTTTGTTGTTTATCCGACTGTTCGTTTCTGAGTTATGCTGTTCACAGACACACACACGGACATGTTTCCAAAAATGCTTTTTTTGGATTCAGGGGGTCTCAAAACATATATTTCCGGTGAAATCTCGGTATCGAATTTTTAGGTGGAATACAATACTTCCCCTACTTACTATACGTAGTAGAGAAAGTAATAAAGGATTTATTGCATCTTTTACACAATATTCCAATCACTTCAAGTATTTTGTCTGCTTAGAGTGATTCTTGATATGGATATTCTTTGGTACTGCGCAGCTGATGGAGCTGGGGCAACGTCAGATAACTATATTTACCGTTTTACTTTGATGTTCTCTTGTGAATATTTTCGACCTAACAGTTCTGTTGAAGTTACGTTGATTGTTAAACGAGGCAAAGCTAGCTGGCAACCAGCGGGTCGCCAGGTGTTGCTACTCGCGTAATGAAGGCGTCTACATGTCGCAGAGGAAATTGCGCGTGAACCTTCTTTTGATGCATGGAATCGGAGTGTGGCAAATTAAAATTGGCGCGGCTCTGTTCATCAGACGGATGATTCCTGATGTGGGGAAACCGAGGGTATCCTCTTGTGCCTCCAGAGCTAATTTATCATTACATGCATGAGATCCAGCATCTCTTTGGCGAAAATTTAAGACAGTAAATGATTCAACAAGTGTTTCTGTTGTTAAGAGTCGATCTTCAACTCGATAACATCATTAGCAGACCTCGCTGTATTCATTGTTTTTATTTGACTGCAGTACCAGCTGTGATACACATTGAAATTGAGGCAGTATTTTTAACACTTGAATAATTTCAATTAAATTATATAATATGTAAATTCAATAACAGCCCGCCTTGAAGCAATACATATGTAATCATTTGTAAAATGTATGTAACAGTCATTGCATATGCTTATATTATTGTAAACACGTTTAATAACGTTGTGTGAATGCATTACGTAATTTAATAATGTAAGAGTTGTGAGAATAAGTTTAAAGTTGCTAACAATGAGGTAACCTTGAGGCAATAATTAGTTTGAGAGTTTTATTGCTACTACTCATAATTAGGGCAGCAATAATATAAATTTTGTGACAGTTTAAAAATAGCCAATCAACAGCCTGTAAAAGCTTTATTAAAATGCCAGTATTCTATTGGACTAGGATTAGCCAAACAGAGACTTGAAATACAGAAGTTTACGGGTTTAAACGGTTGAAATATGTTCAGTTGCCTGCAGATCTTGATAGCAACCGGATGGAAGATGTGTTCTCCAGAGAAATATTACGCATTCGTGTGAGACGTTAAATACGTATACGCGATATAAAAGTACAAGTATTCAATTAAAGAATCACACAGTTCTTGATATCAGGGTAGCGCTATTTAATTTGTGTCAAGGATTAAAAGAGTGATTTTAAAACTTAAAATCTGTGTAAGCCTACATTCTTGTCGCACCACGCCCTGATTAAGAGAAACGTGTCTCTAAAGTAATACTGACGCAGCCGAGGCAAACATAAACATAAATACTATCTATAGAAGCAGTTTAATAACAAAGTTAATATTTTTTTAAACTTGGAGCATAACAACAAAAATACATCTTCAAATCGGCTTTTCATACGTAGCAGCATATACGTAACAAACAATCTTCTTCAAATTGGCTCCCATATGTGGAGCTAAATAAATAAATAACGTAAAGAACAATTCTATTTCAAAATAAAACTCTCATACTTCAATCACAAGACTTTCTCCACCCATTATGTTTTTTCATATCTATTCCGCAAATTATTCACTCATTGTTTTCTACACACTTCCCTTCAATTGTAAAAGTTGACAGGAACGGTTCCATTAGACAGTGTGTAACAGCTTCTCAAGAGTACTGGAGGCTGATACAACAGCCGACTGTTTTATATTTATATATACATATATTTACCTCGACAATGCATAGGTACTGTTTGCAAAAGAGTTGAGGAGAATCAGAAGAATAAATTTTTAATGTTTCCTTTGTATAGCTCCCCTTAATTTTTCATATCGGGGCTTTGACTTCAGAAATAATTCGTTGACTGTGGGTTCTTTAACGCTCGTTTTTTAATCATTAATTATACTCTCATTCAAACCCAAATGCATACTTCCATACTCTGCATACGGTGGGGAAAATTCTAATTAAAGAAAAACTCTTCCGCCTCAAGTGGAATTGAACCCGAGACCTCACTGCTGAGAAGCCAGAACGCTGACCACAGAGACATTCCAGAAGTGCAACATTTAAATATACTGCCTTTTCAGTGTTATATGAAATTCTTATAATACTGTCAGAATGAAGAGAAGAGAACAGGATTTTTCCAGAATATTCAAACTGTAAATTTTATTAGTCACTTTAATTGTCAAACAAAATATATTTTAATCAATATTATTACATCATTATTAGAAAATAAAAATAGCGAAAGCTGTTCCATGTATAGAGTAGTCGTACTAAAGTATAAGCTTTGGTAAACATCCCACTTACACAGACACAAACACACAGGCGACGTTTTTCTATTAAATGAACCTCAAAAAATGTGTTTCCGGTGAAATTTCCATATAGAATTATTTTTGGGTGGAGTAAAATACTTCCTCCACCTACCATAGATAAGTGGTAGAGAAGGTAGAAATCTGAGGGACAGTCGCAAATATTTCTCTACACAATACCATTTCATAGATAAGTATCCCATATACTAGGGATGGTGAAAACAAGATTCGCAATTATTTTTGGACTCCCGGTGTGTCTCCCTTCTTGGTTGCCTATGCATTTGGATTCATGTATGGTTGCATATTCAGTAATTCGGGTTAAGAATTTCACCTCTGCGCCTGTTATATAATACATAGTATAAATAAATACATGTTATAAGACTCTGTGGTAAGTAAATGAGTACATTATGATCATGTTTTGTTAATTTATCCCATGTCTAGAAAAACTTTGTTTACGTGCTAAGATCTCTGAAATATAGAGGACATGGGCAGTACGGAACACAAAAGATATGAAGTAAATAAAGAAATCGAAATACTCTAAGTAAACAGAAAGCATTTAATCTATTACTGAAGATGCTCAAAATGGCTGCCAAATCGTCACATTTTGTGCATCACCTGGTTATGCGATGTCAAACTCTTGAAAAGAGTTCAAACTCTGGTGTACGGAATGTCCGTGGACGTAAGCTGCCTGTTTCATTTGAACGCCTCTCAAATCTTGCAAATGTGGTATGAGCTGGGTGATGCCTGTTAGGATATCGTTGTTGATAGAATCGACAAGCCTCACTCGCATCCCTTCGGCCTTTATCTAAGATAATAAACATCTCCGTACACTACATTTGTGAACAAGGCCGCAATAATTGTTGATTCCCACTTGAAAATAGCCTCACAAATGAAACTACAACTAATCAGAATGATATCCTAAAAATTTTCGCTGGTTGTTGATATAGAGGAGGACTGTTGTGCATGGAAATTTGATGCAGTGCCGTTAGTAAACAACTCAACCAATGAAAGCAACGTCCACTCCTTGTTGCAGAGTCTGCGGGTTGTTTACCTAGTCATCCCCCTTCCTGCTTTGGAGGACTCTAGCGTGTAAACAACGAGTTTATGGACATGGGATTTAAACAAATACGATCACATGGTAATACTATCTACCGAGTCATGTAATATATTTTATACCTGATACTATACACTTTACGTCAATCAAGACTATGTTGCGGACGCAACTCCCGACTGATTACTTATATATCAAAATTATTTTTTTTTCAGTAATTAACTCAACTGAAACAGAAAAAAAAATACTGATGTGTTACACTCACATGACTTTCTCTACTCTTGTACAAACTATTTTTACAAACTCTTATTCTCCATATATTACATATATATTTCATATTAATCGAGATAAACATTTGCAGAAACGATCTTTTGACATGCAAAGAGAATTACATTTTACACATAGCGACCAGTTCTAAAAATATTTGACTATCGCTTAAGGCGTTTTATGTTCCCCTTGTTTTGTAATTGCAAGGACAATATAGAAATACAGTAGCCTTTAAGCACATTCATGTCTCTTAATAGCTGGTTGCTATGTGCAGCACCATTCTCTTTGCCACAGATTAATACTCTTTGCATATCCAAGACAAAAAAAATGAATAACGAATTTCCATTTGAGAAAAAGTATTGAAAAATTTAAGGGAATAACAAGAAATATCTCGAAAATAGTTCACTCAACAAAAAAAATGTATGAATTTTTTTCCTCCATGCTTCCAATAAGCATATGAACGCAATCGGTATGTTTTATATACATAAACACTTTTATTTAATTTGAAATAATCTATAGGCAAAGTATGTCGTAAGAACCGAGCGGGATGGGTTTTTTCGGGAGTTTCCCCGGGTCACTAGGTGAATGCTGGGAAGGATCATTACATCTCTCGAATTTCCTGTCCCTCCATTTCATCTCCATCACCTTTCATCTGTTTGGTTTCCTTCAGAGTTGCAAGTGTCGGAGGGAGGACTCGGCGTGTGCATGGCAGGGGAAAATGATGCTATGTGTAAACATTGGTCCCGGACTGCGAGCGGACTATGGGTCCTGGTTCCCCCAGGGGATGTGTAAGCCCACAGGGGCAGGGGAGCCGGCTGCACCAACCACCATCCGGGGAGCTCAAATCCGTAAATAGTAGGGACCCTACCCACTGCTTGTGTTGCCTCCTAGTCCGAACGCCCTCTATCTCCTCTCATCTCATCCTTCCCTCCCGGGATAAAATTGAAAATTGAGTTTTTATTCGTGGACGCTCTTTAACTGCTGTGGTCCTTAGCGTCCCATTCTATATGGGCGTGAAAGACCGGTAATTTTGCTCAGAGGCCTCTTTATCAGGTTTGAGGTTCTTTTACGTGCCGTAAATCTACGATACGGGAGCACCGGTTTTCCTTCCCTTCCGAAGGAAGCCGTGTAAGGATTTTTATGCCCGAAAAACTCCGCCGGGTTTGAACCCGCGACCACGGGTACTAGAGGCTAGCATGGTAACCACTACGCCACGGAGGACGACTTCCCTCCGGGGTGCCCCGTCAGGGGCCTAGGTAGATCTGTCTCCTCTTCTAGTCATATCCTATGTTGTGTGATATGTAACGTAGATGAACAATAAGTTTTAATGAGTGCTGTAAAAGAAATGCTTGCAAATCTGTAATGGGTGAGCAAAAATGTTGCACCGCATCTCTCTTATTTATTTATTTATTTTTTTTTGTAATCTCTTAAACGCAGTTGACCGCTGAATCGGCCTCGTGTATCCAACAAATTATGTATTAAGCAAATAAAAAAAATTATGAATTTGTGGATTTTGTGTACAACTATAATGACTAGAGAACGTCGTGTGTGTCTGTTACATATTGAGAGTTTGTTAACATCGTGGAAACGCCCTAAACACTGTGCCACAGAGATGAAACAAATGAGAGAAGATGGTATTTGTCAGGAATGCACAGGTGGGTGGTGGATGACCGCCCCACTTGTAGTAGCAACAAAATTCCACACATGTAATTTATTTACTGTTTAATCAAATTAACAACGCGATACGCTCCGGGTAACTGCTCCCAGAGTTGTTAATTGAAAGATTATTCATCTGTCGTTCTTTGTTGGCTAGCACCCAGCAGCCGGGTGCCAAGTGCCCCTCGTCTACACGCTTTCAGCTTTGTGACCACCAATCACAAATATTCGACATTTTCACGGAATTAAACCGGACAATCTGAAAACCCCAATACCGGTGATCGCTCCGGATTATCGGTTTGGGCATATAAACACCCTGGCTGAGCTCAAAGCTGTCAAGTTCAAAACTAAAAAGCTGTTCTGAAAAAGTGCACTTGACAACCATCATTCTTCCAGCAGAGAATAGCATTATTAACTAGATCATTAACTTTCTTCATGTGATCATAGCAGTATAAACATGTTATGATGGTCAAAACCGCGTATAGTTGCTTAGTAACAATGACGTAATACATCTCTTGAAACATATGCATCTATTATCACTTCAAATGCAGTTCACCTTAACCTGCAAGTTCTAAAACCTTCTGTAATATTGCCTTTTTACTTCTTTTTTATTACTTTCTCTACTACGCATAGTAAGTAGGAGAAGTATTGTATTCCACCTAAAAATTCGATACCGAGATTTCACCGGAAATACATGTTTTGAGACCCCCTGAATCCAAAAAAAGCATTTTTGGAAACATGTCCGTGTGTGTGTGTGTGTGTGTCTGTGTGTCTGTGTCTGTGAACAGCATAACTCAGAAACGAACAGTCGGATAAACACCAAACTTGGTATTTAGGTTCAGTATCTTCCAGAGATGCGACACGAAGGTTTTCAAAAAAATCCCCCACCCCAGATTACCCTTTACATGGAAGATTTTACGAAAAGTTTAATTTTCTCAAAAATGGCTCTAACGATTTTGATTAAAATATCATATGTTTAAGATATTTTCATGACAAATAAAATGTATATCTTGAATTTTCTGGGAATGTCTCCAAAAGTATTCTTTATTGTGAACGACTTTTGCATAACTGGTAAACCATAAGAGATAGACAAAATTTTACTGCACAAAAAATGTAGATCGCGTTAAAATACACAATTTGTCATATACATTTTTTTTTTGTTGAGTAAACCATTTTCGAGATATTGCTTGTTATTCCCTTAAATTTTTCAATACTTATTTTCTCAAATGGGAATTCTTATTCATTTTTTTGTCTTGGATATGCAGAGAATATTAATCTGTGGCAAAGGGAATGGTGTTGCACCTAGCAACTAGCTATTAAGAGATATGTATGTGCTTAAAGGCAACTGTATTTCTATATTGCCCTTGTAAATATATATTCCCTTACATCTACAAGAAAATTAGCAATAAGATAGTGTCTGCAAATGTTTATCTCGATTATCATGAAGTAGATGGAGAATAAGCGTTTGTAAAAATAGTTTGTACAAGAGTAGAGATAGTCATGTGAGTGTAACACATCATATTTTTTGAGTTGACAACCAAACATATGGTTTATACAGGGCAATTCAAAAAGAAGGAACAGACTAAATATGTATTTCTAATGAACGACAATAGATGGCAACATATGCGATACGTCACTGAATAGAGAAAAGTTCAAAATTTGATTTTGTGTGTTCAAAATGAGCACCATCTGACTACCAGTGCTTTTCCGTTTTGCATACGCAACCACTTCTACGAAGTTATTGTATCACCTGTAAA
The DNA here is from genome assembly GCA_030765065.1 of Deroplatys truncata. Classification (NCBI taxonomy): domain Eukaryota; kingdom Metazoa; phylum Arthropoda; class Insecta; order Mantodea; family Mantidae; genus Deroplatys; species Deroplatys truncata. Next base: position 84,099,480 of record CM060982.1, on the reverse strand, counting down.
TGTTTTATGACGAGGCGGCTGCAATGAAACAATGGATTCACTCTTTGTATAATGCAGCACGCAAAACGACTTTTCCTGTGGCGTCGCCATTTTCTCGTAAACAAACACAGCGTCGCTGTAGGCACTGAGTGGAACCAATAGGCGGGGCTTAAAACTTTGAACTATTCAATGAAGTGCCGTATGTTTCGCTATCTATTGTCGTTCATTAAAAATGAATATTTAAAATCTGTTCCTTCTTTTTGAATAACCCAGAATAATTGTCTGTTGTTGTATCAAACAGGCAAGGCATATAGGTACAAAGTAACATTCGATATATTAATTAATCGATACACCAACTTGACACTCATCCCGGCTATTAATATAGGATTCTTATAGTTTTCTCTTAAGCTTTTGCTCTTTGTTGAGTCATGAAAATTAGTGGGAAATCTGCAATAGTATGTGGATGTTACATCTAAATCTTATAATTACCGCTCCTGGATGCTACGCTGAAAGGGTTAATTTCTATTACCGTAGTAATCGCAGTGTATCAGTTTTCGCTAATTATTATGATTATAGGTTTCAAAATAACAACTTTGACATTTACCTTTCACATATGTACCGCAAGAGCCCAACAATAAAATTAATTTCCATTGGTTGAAAGATTGCTAGGTGGCGGCGCCGTGGCCGAGTGGATAGACCGCTCGCCTCCCACCGAGGCGGCCCGGGTTCAATCCCATGTGGGATTTGTGGTGGACGAAGCGGCGTCTGGGCGGTTATTCTCCGGGTTCTCCGGTTTCCCCCGCCATTCATTCCACCAACTGCTCCATCATCACCTTTCCCTTCATCCATTTCACCAACATTTCGTTTCATCTACTTCCTTCATTCCATACCAGGCATCGGGCTGATCACCCATCCTGGATGCTCTGTCTGATCCATGAGTGTCTGCTCCTCGACGGGCCTCTGACCCCAGGCACCCGCCTGTAAGTCCTGGGGGGGGGTGTAAGTCCTACATAAGAGGAGGGTAAACAGATAATGAAAGAATGAATGATCGCTAGAGGGCGTTACCTTTATCACTTTGCATCGGCCTTGTTTAATGAAAACCGCTTTTAACAGTTTTGATTCCGTGTTTATAAATAAAGGGAAAAAAATGCATATATTGATTATTGAGATCTTCCTGCGGTATGTAGTATCTGCCGTATAATTAAAAGCGTTTTTGGAACTTGGAAGCAACAAAGCAGAGACGGTTCTAGAGTCTCGCATCATATTTATACTGTAGCAATTATATTGTAAAGTAACGACTATCCATGATCAGAGCTATTTTTAGAACTAAGTATAAAACTACTCAAATTATCGTGTTAGTGTAAACATGGAGGACTGTTGTGCTATTGTATAACTGAATCTGTGGTTAATTTGTGGCAAGCTCTTATTCTTCTTCTTCAAACCGTTCCAAAAGAAGAGTTACGTTATATTTGTTTCTACCTCTCTAACTAACCTACAAGAAAGGTTTGTTTAGACCTAGTGCCGATCCTAGCTCTATATGTAAGTAATTGACAGCAGAACTGTCATCAATAAGAAATCTGATTTTGCAACATTTAAGTTTTTAGTTAGATTGAACGAGTTTTAATGGCCTGCACAGATACATTTGTCACTTTATTGTTTTTTTCACATTTCCTAACGTTTACCAAGGGTAGATGGAGAAAGTCCCTATTCCATAATCCTGAAAATCAGAAGAGACATTTCACCACATATATTCGTACACATTTTTGATATCTCCTGAATTCGAAATGGGCAGTTCCGTATTTAAGTCAGACATCTTAGGATTAAGACGAATATTTTAAGGTTTCCCCTAGATAAGCAACCGTTTTCATAGAAAGATATTCCTATTTGTTTAATTTTCTCAAAATTTTTCCATGATTTTGGTTACAAGATCATAGTTTTATATACATCTACATAACTAATAACATGCATATTCATCTGTGAAGACGTTTTCATTGAATTTTTTGTGTATGTGTGAATCACAAACATTTATTGTAGGAAAAATGTAGAGTAGATTAAAATAATCCAAGTTAACTTTCTTCGCAACATTAGCTGTTTCCGAAGTATTCATTGCTAATGAGCAACTGTAATAATATCAACAGTTGGGAGTTATTTCCGCTTCTTGCATATGATCTGTTAACTTTGCCAAATGTGAAACATTTCTACTCAAACGTGATTAAGTCGATATAAAAAAATAATTCGTATAATGATAGTGTGGGTGTGGACAGTAAGGGTAAAGAATGTTCGTGAGATTGTTGTTTTACGAAGGAGAAAATGTGATTTTAATGTAGCTATGATGTTAAATTTATGAGTTGAATACGAAACTTCTCTATCTTACCAAGGTTAGAGAAAATAACAATCTTGTACCTAAAATAGAAACTTCATCCCTGTACATTTTAAATTGGGATTCTAAAAAAAAGAGAAAAAAACTTTATTATGGCTTTCTATTGGAAGTTGGTTAGTTTGTTGGCTTATTGGCTTGTTTGGGATCTTGAAAGTAAGAGACAAAACATTGAGCCGGGTTTGTACGCGAGTATTTTGCTCAATTACTAAATGTTTTATGAGTGGTTTAGACGCTGTATACAAATGAAATCATGTTTAGTTATGGAGAAAAATGTGATTGGAAGAGTATCATTAAATGAAAATGAAAGAAAAAAATTAACTTTATGGAAAAATCCTTAGATATTGGAGAATCAGTTTCCAATTGTAGTTTTGTCTTTCTATTTAAAAAATCTAAACGCAACATAAATGCGCAGTCGAAAACAACATATGATATTTCTAAAATTGATTTTTCTCCTAGGTAGTTTTGTTTTGTTACATTATTGCCACTTTAAAATGTTCTTCATTATGCAATTTTTGTGCAGTTTCTTTCAAGTTTTTAGTTTGCGTTCTTTGAAAGTGGTAAAGAGAATTAAAGTGATTTTTAGAAAATCAAAAGTGTTACACACTTTATTATTTTTTTCAGATAAAGCTTTAATGATGTACAAAATTTAATAGTTCGATGTAAAGAAATATAGAAAAATAATGTACACAATTTACAGGTTTATACATTTTAAATTTTCATCACGTGATGTATTTTACATGAGTTGCTTTTAATTTTTAGTTTCTCTAGCAGCTCCTTATAGGGTAAACATTCGATATCGAAATTTCATTGGAGACACAAAGTTTTTAGATACTCTGAATAAAATACATTAGAAAAAGATGTGCTCGTGCACACCAAGCGGAATGGCTCACGCGGCAATGTCTGTGGCCCGGGTTCGATTCCCGGTGACCGCCCATCGTGGTTTTCCCTGGTTGCCAAGGCGAATGCCGAGGAGGTGTATTCTATCACGACCGTTTCCTTTCCCCCATTTCCTCTCATTTCATCTCCATTTCACGTATCAGGTGTGATTTTAGGTCCTGGGGTGCTGGTGGTGCCGGCAGGTGGCGTGGGTACATGCGCATTGGAAAGATTTCTCTCCGTGTACACCAGAATGAACTGTCCAGCTAGTTTGCATCGCTGCGTCTCCCTCTTGAGCATACCTCACTCAATAGTACGCGGGTGTTAAAACTGGAAATATTAGGGACTTCTGCGCATCTCTGTAGGCTATCTGCCTGCGAATCTGGGACCTCCTTCGGCCCCCTCACCTCATCCCTGCCTCCCGGGATGCAATACATGAAGGTCGCTGTGCGGGAGGTGTGCCCCTCTGATAAACACATCCTACATCTAGCACATGTGTGTGTATGAACAACATTCATTCATTATCTGTTTACCCTCCTCTTATGTAGGACTTACACCCCCCAGGACATACAAGCGGGTGCCTGGGGTCAGAGGCCCGTCGAGGAGCAGATACTCATGGATCAGACAGAACATCCAGGATGGGTGATCAGCCCGATGAAGGAAGTAGATGAAACGAAATGTTGGTGAAATTTGATGATGGAGCAGTTGGTGGAATGAATGGCGGGGGAAACCGGAGAACCCGGAGAAAACCCGCCCAGACGCCGCTTCGTCCACCACAAATCCCACATGCAGGTCCCTGGGAGCCGCCTAGATGGGAGGCGAGCGGTCTAACCACTCGGCCACGGCGCCGCCATGTATGAACAACAAAAAAAACGAAAATTCGGACAAATATTAAACTTGTTTATGGTCAGAATCTTCCAAGAATGCGGTATGAAGATATACAACAACCACCCAAACTATCCTTTACAGGAAACATGTTTGTTTGTTTGTTTTCTGAAAATGGCTCTGCCGATTTTGAGTTAAATACTGTATTTATAAGATATTTGCATGGCAAGTAAAATGCGTATCTTAAATTTTCTGTGAAGAGCCAGGCGCGTCCTCTCTTCCAGGTTCTCTTCCATCCTTATAACTGGCAATTCTCGAAGAGCCACCCTAACTTAGGCGGGAACGTTTCCTCCCCAAATTTCCCCTCCTAAATACATATTTCATTTATGTATATAACCAGTGTCCACCGCTTGCGGTGCCATTTGTGATTTGAACGAGCGTTAAACACTGTTTAAACACAATTCGGGTGTTTCTCCCAATATCCTACAAAGAGTGTGGAATTTTAAAGCCAGCATATAGCCACCTACCTTATAAAGATTTGACTAACTCTTCATCCTCCTCTACACATACAACGAAAGTGTAATGAAACCATTTATGCAAACGTTTATCTCGATTAATCTGAAGCAGATAGAAAAATAATCTTTTGCAGCAATTATTGTAAAAATTACACAAAAACAAACGATGTTGGCCAAGGAAAGCCATGTAAATGTAACAAATCAGATTATTTTAATATTATTTTCTTTGTACGTTAGGTACATTAAATTACGAGAATTAATGTTCAAATATAATATCGCTATACAAATCTGTGATAAAATATTCAGCTACATTGGTTGAAATTCATAGAAATTAGCAATTTCAGTAAGCTTTCAATACCTTTATAACAGACACACTGAATTAAACCTCAGGTACAGGAGAGAGTGTATCATAAGTTGAAGTTGCAGATGGCAGCAACTAAAAATAATTCTGTGTCGCAATGTGCTGAGCGCTGGTTTTGTTGCGAGAGACCGCGGTTCCAACAACGAACCCTGGCCATTTTTCTGCGGCTCGTTAGCTCCAGTCCGTGGGGTTTAAGTTCCTGACAGCACTCTGATGCCGTGTATCGATCACGGACCCTGAGAGGCCCTGGCGTAAACCGACACAATTTGTCGTGCTGGCCTGTCGTCGCGAACAGCTCACAGTGGCTCCATATGAAGCCCGCCAAATTGATATCCATGCACTGTCACGTCATTCCGTTCAAAAATAACTTCACACGTCGCTAAACATTAAAACATTGCTGATCAAAGTAATTAAATATACAAATATTCCCTCATCTGTTATTTCCTGCTAAACATTATTGCTCTACAATAATGCCAGATTTAAAAAAACTACAATTGCATAAAATTCCTTTATATCTGATTGTAGTATTTCAATGAAATCTCCAAATACCTACTCACATTTGATTTATATTACTGAAAAAAATTATTTGAACACATGCTAGTCTACAACATTATTCTGTATTTGAAGATCTACCCAATAAAATATCGAAATACCAGTTTATCTTGAATGGCGCGACTGACGGCCACGTATCTGGTTGGATGACCTGGCTCCGTGGAAGCTAGCAACGGCATTCTCAGTTCATCTAACATTGTTTGGCAAGGTGAAGCTATGTGTAGTTTTCTTTGTGTTTACTACAGAGGAGCGAGTGTTTATGCCATTGGGTTTGCCCGAACAGAGTTACATCTGGATTGTCAACTTGAATTTATACAGAAATTCTTTGATGTCAGCGTTCCTAACAAATTCACAATTTATAGGTTGTTACAAACTTTTAAACAGACCGGGTCCGTGTTAGACAGAAAGAAACACAGAAAATCAACAGTTCTTACCAAGGAAAAATACAACATATTTGGGTGACATCTGAAAAACAAAACAATGTGACTAAGCACTTTAAAGAATTAACATTGACGCCACGAGAAATATGCTTTGAGATCCCCTAGTAGAAATGTATGCAGCGAGCGAGAGAGAGAGAGAGAGAGAGAACAGCACAACACCAGTCTTCTTCTCCTTTCTCTGTTTAACCTCCTCTTACGTAGGACTTACACCCCCCAGGACTTACGGGCGGGGAGCCTGGGGTCAGAGTCCCGTCGAGGAGCAGACGCTCATGGATCAGACAGAATATCCAGGATGGATGATCAGCCTGATGCCTGGTATGGAAGGAAGCAGATGAAACGAAATGATGGTGAAATGGATGAAAGGAAAGGTGATAATGGAGCAGTTGGTGGAATGAACAGGAGAACCCGGAGAAAACCCGCCCAGGCGCCGCTTTGTCCACCACAAATCCCACATGCGGGTCCCTGGGATTGAACCCGAGCCGCCTCGGTGAGAGGCGAGCGGTCTAACCACTCGGCCACGGCGCCGCCCCAGCACCAGTCAAAAACGAAAAGTCGGATGAATATCAAACTTGGTATTTAATCCAATACCTCCCAAGGATGCAATTTTGTCCTATGCCAAATAGTTACCTTTTACACAGAAAAATTATGCTGACTTATTGTATTATCAAAACACGGCTCTAACGGTTTTGGTTTTATACGTTTTATTCATGTCAAAATTTCAGTTATATATCTCGAATTTTCTGCAAATAGCGTATGAACGCCTCTTCAATCTGAATTTGGTATAGTTTTGTACTAGGGAAACTATATCTCGGAAATATAAAATGCACGATCTGTGTATTAACCATTTCGAAGACATTCGTTGATATTGGTTTGAATTTTACAATACTTAATCATACATTTTTGCAGCACTAAGCGAACATTCTCTCTCTCTCTCTCTCTCTCTCTCTCTCTCTCTCATGATGCCGTGCAAAGTATGGAATTAATTTCAAAGCAGTCATCATTTGACAATCGCTTGTATCTACAACGAATTGTTATGTAATGAAACCGTTTCTGCAAGTCTGTCTGGATTATCATGCGAATGTCAGATATCAGTTTTTTGTGTTCTATTTTAAGACTGAACAACAAAATACGCTTCACCATACAAACTAGTTCACAGATCTCTTGACGCAAATAAATTTCTCAAATCTAACAGTGAAATTTGAATTTAATGACTAGTGCGCCAGTATAGAATGCAGATGACTGCATCCAATTTGTGTCCTTGTCTAGCTAGACCGCTAAGCTAAATAAAGTTGGAAGATTCATAATGTACTTCAGGCAGTCCGACTTAAATGATGAGAATTCTCAATGGTACTGGGTGCTGAAATTATTACTTTCTGCAATTTTAGTGAAAGGCTCACATACTTGTACAACTTAATTATAGCATTAGATTAAGCTGAGTCGTCAATCTACCTAACTTCCCAAGAAGAGTTTTCAAAAAATAAACACTGTCTAAGTGTAATATAGCACATGATCAACGCTCACATTATTTAAACTTTTTAATTTTGTTTATTTTTCCTCGAATTCTTTACAATCAAAGATTAAATATTATGCAGCATTAAAATTTTTGTGGAGAAAGTATTCATTCGTATACTAAGCCATTAAAATCTAAATCCAAAAGTAACTTGGTATCAAGAAAAGACTCTTTGGATCATTTAATTCCACCCCACATACGCACGTCCATGTTAATGTAAATTTGGACATTTGGATGACCAAAAAAAACTGATGTGTTACACTCACATGTACAAAATGATTTTACAAACGTTTATTCTCCATATGCTTCATGTTAATCGAGATGTTAATCTTATTGCTAGTTTTCTTGTAGATGCAAGGGGAATTGCTAGGCTTTAAGCGATAGTCAAATATTTTAAGAGTGGTTGCTATGTGGAGTATTCGATTCTCTTTGAATACCAGCACAAAAAAAATGAATAACGAATTTGAGAAAAAGTGTAAGTATTGGAAAATTTAAGGGAATAACAAGTAATATCTCGAAAATGGTTCACTCAACAACAAAAAATCTGATGTGTTACACTCACATGACTTTCTCTACTCTTGTACAATCTAATTTTACAAACGCCTATTCTCCATATGCTTCATGTTAATCGAGATATCGATATGTCAATCTTATTGGTAATTTTCTTGTAGATGCAAGGGGAATATGGTAGCTTTTAAGCGATAGCCAAATATTTTATCGCTGGTTGCTATGTGGCGCATTCTATTCTCTTTGCATGTCAGGACATAAAAAAATGAATAACGTATTTGAGAAAAAGTATAAGTATTGGAAAATTTAAGGGAATAACAAGCAATATCTCGAAAACGGTTCACTCAACAAAAGAAATGTATATGACATAAGTTGTGTATTTTAACGCGATCCACATTTTTTGTGTAGTAAAATTTTGTCTATCTCTTATGGTTTACCAGTTATGCAAAAGGCGTTCACAATGTAGAATACTTTTGGAGACATTCCCAGAAAATTCGAGATATACATTTCATTTCTCATGACATTATCTTAAACATATGATATTTTCATCAAAATCGTTAGAGCCCTTTTTGAGAAAATTAAAATTTTCGAAAAATTTTCCATGTAAAGGGTAGTCTAGAGTGGGGGGATTTTCTTGAAAACCTTCGTGTCGCATCTCTGGAAGATATTGAACCTAAATACCAAGTTTGGTGCTTATCCGACTGTTCGTTTTTGAGTTATGCTGTTCACAGACACACACACACACACACACACACACACACGGACATGTTTCCAAAAATGCTTTTTTTGGATTCAGGAGATCTCAAAACATATATTTCCGGTAAAATCTCGGTATCGAATTTTTGGGTGGAATGCAATACTTCCCCTACTTACTATACGCAGTAGAGAAAGTAAAAATGTATGTGACATAAATTGTGTATTTTAACGCGATCTACATTTTTGTGTGGTAAAATTTGTCTCTCTCTTATGGTTTACAAGTTATGCAAAAGTCGTTCACAATGAAGAATACTTTTGGAGACATTCCCAGAAAATTCGAGATATACATTTCATTTGTCATGAAAATATCTTAAACATATGATATTTTAATCAAAATCGTTAGAGCCATTTTTGAGAAAATTAAAATTTTCGAAAAATGTTTCATGTAAATGGTAATCTGGGGTGGGGGGATTTTCTTGAAAACCTTTGTGTCACATTTCTGGAAGATGCTGAACCTAAATACCAAGTTTGGTGTTTATCCGACTGTTCGTTTCTGAGTTATGCTGTTCACAGACACACACACGAACATGTTTCCAAAAATGCTATACTAGTAGAGAAAGTAATAGATGGTGATTCTTCAAAGCTTGAGGATTTGGTTTTTTTAATGTTATCGAAAATGCATTACCAAGTATCATTAAAATTCAAGATTAAATTGATGATTTTAAATGTTAGCACCTATAGGTAAAGCAGTAGAACTAAAATTCGATGGAGACATCAGAGTACACAGTGTGTCACTGGCAAAATAGATCATCGCTGACTTGGTGTATTAGTCAACACGGAATCCCTCAAGACTGTGAGCTCCAACCAAACATTGGAATGGCATTTCCCACGAGGAAAGATGTGACATTTGCAACCATTGCTGGTAAGTTTCCATTGTTTCCGGCCATTTTGATGGCGGTCGACCGAAGCATTAACCTGTCATCAGGCCGTCCACTCTAGCGGAACCAAACATCCCGACTTTGTACTGCAACTGCAAACGCTACCTGCAGTTTTGGCACAGGAGATACCCTTCACTGGAGCCAGCCTTGTCAACATTCTCGCGGTCGGATTCACCTGTCACTAACTACACTTGGTTTGCACTTTTTCGTTGTTAAAAGCTTGTTGACGCTTTTTATTGCCGTTTTCACTAAAAACTGGAAGAGAAAAATATGAGATAATGGGGTGGCTTCCACTGAATGCCTTCAAGAAACATACAATTACTATTGTCCATAGTATAACTAACACCTTTGTATTTGTGTTATCGGCTGCAGATTCCAGATGGGTGTAATGGAAACGTGTATTTTTGCTTTCCCTTACACACATATAGAAGCAGCAGACGTACTGTATACAACCCGGAAATGCATGTTTTGAGGTTCAATAACCAAACGTATTTTTACAAAAACGTGTGCTTTTTGAAGTGTGAACAGCATAACTCAAAACGCATAATTCCCAAACTTGTTATTTGAATCTTCAAGAAAATGCCTCCACCTCAACTATCATTTTTTGGAATCTTTTTCCTTATTTTAGATTTTCCTCAAAAATAAGTTTTAATTGTTTTTTATTAAACTATCACTTGCAGAAAAATAAAATATATACATTGAACTTTCTGTAAATAACTGTAAAGTCCCATTTAGTTGATTTAATTCTGTATAATTTTGCAAAATTAAAAGAACTATGAGGTAGACGGCTAATGTGAAAATCAACATAATGCTGCGCGAATTGAATACAGTTAAAAAAATATTGTTGCACTCACATGACATTCTTTACTCTTGTACAAACTATTTTTACAAACGCTTATTCTCCATATACTTCATGTTAATCGAGGTATCGATTTAATTACTGCTAATCTTCTTGTAGGTGCAAGGGGAATATGGTAGGCTTTAAGCGATAGTCAAATCTTTTAAGAGCTGGTTGCTATGTGCAGCATTTCATTCTCTTTGCATGTCCAGGACATAAAAAATGAATATCTCGGAAATGGTTCACTCGACAAAAAATGTATGTGTCATAAATTGTGTGTTTTAACGAGATCTACAGTTTTTGTGTACAAAAATTTTATCTATCTCTTAGGGTTTACTAGTTATGCAAAAGCCATTCACAATGAAGAGGACTTTGGGGACATTCCCAGAAAATTCAAGATATCTATTCCATTTGTCATGAAAATACCTCAAACGTATGATATTTTAATCAAAATCGTTGGTCATTTTTGAGAGAATAAAGTTTTCGAAAAATGTTCCATGTAAAAGGTAGTCTGGGGTGGGAGGATTTTATTGAAAACCTTCGTGTCGCATCTTTGAAAGATATTGAACCTAAATACCAAGTTTGGTATTTCGACTTTTTGCACAGACACACACACGGACTTTTTCCTAAAAATACTTCCGCTACTTCTATAGTAATAGAGAAAGTAATAAAAAAAATCATACAGACTCATGGTAAAATTTATCTAAAACATGACTATATTTTATATAAAAACCTTAAACGCTTATGGCTGTGATATGAGTAGTGGCTATAGGCTGTAGGCTGTAAAAACACCAAAAGAAATGCATAGGTTAGGTTGAATGAAGCTAATGCGGGAAAACCGACTTCCCAGGCATATGATGAATGGAAAGATCATGAAATAAGCATTTATTACCCAAGAAATGTATTAATACTAGATTTGTAATTTATTCTGCACTGTTTTAAACGAGTCGTACGTGTCTTTAACAATAAACTCGTCTCCACCTACACTTCTAAATTACTGTCCAACACTGTGCTTGAAGCATCGATGAAAGACACCTCAACCCTCCAGTTCATCTTTCGAACCCAAGCGTTGAAATGGATAACCCGACCTCTTGTTTTGCTTATGTCGAGCCACCATCGCTGACGAAAACTATGCAATATAAAATCTTTCTCATTTTAGTATCTGCAATCATGCGATTTGTCTTGACTGACATCGTGTCTGTTGCATTTAAATCAATTTAAGGAATGCCAAGAGAAAACTACCCATTTATGTACAATACGTATCCAATGCCGGAATCTAATGTGTGTCAACCTTCACCTGAAGTCCAAAAGTTTCACAGCAAATTCTTACATTCACTTCTTATTGGTAAACGCATTAACTAATGCTTTGCTAACTACCTACTACGAGTATCTCTATAGCTGGCAGTAATTACTGTAACCACAAAACCATTTTCACTTAAATTTTGATTAATTCTTCACAAAAAAGCAGAACCCTGTTCCACAAAGCACGAGAGTGGCCATTTACATAATTAAAAGGACATAATGGTCTATTCCCTCAGGGCCAGTTGCAGTCTCTTGCCTTCAAAACCATTTGACTACGAGAAAATAAATAAAAGCTCCCGATAACTCACCAGCTGGTTTTGGTACGCAGTGACCGCCGTGAAGACGGACTCTGGGAAGATGAAGGTTTTGAACTCCTCCTGCTCCAGGTCCGTAATTGGCGCAGAACCCGCCGACTCGCTCCTCTTCACCAGGTGTATCCTCGGCTGGTACTTGTGCATTGAATTCAACACCAGCTGCAACATTATTAACCATATGTTATTGATATAAACGTTAAATATATCTCTTAGAAATTAAAACGGCAAAGATCACAATGTTTATAGCAATTTAGCACTTAATAGACTCAGTGAAACCGCGATACTTGAGCGCGAAGCAGATCGCAAGCTGAGCTCTTAACGAGCATTCAGCTGTATGTATTGCACGACATGCGAGTTTCTTCACATGGGATGTTTTTGTATTTTCAATACACTCTTGAGAAAAACAAATTTTTACTTTCTCCTACGTAGTAGATAGAGAAGGTATTGCATTTCACCCAAAATTTCGATACCGAGATTTCACCAGAAATACATGTTTTGGAGTTCTTTGAATACAAAAAAGTATTTTTGGAAAAGGTATAAACCAAAAACCAAAAGTCGGATCAACGCCAAAATTGGTATTTAAGTTCAATACCTCCCAGAGATGCGACGCGAAGATTTTCAAGAAAATCCTTTACCCTAAACTACACTTTACATGGAAGATTCTTCGAAATTTTTTATTTTATAAAAATTTATTTAACGATTTTGATTAAAATACCACATAGTAAAGATATTTTATGCCAAATAAAATTTTCTGGGAATATCCTTTGAAATCCTCTTCATTTGGAAGGAATTTGGTACGATCTTGTATAACTGTTAAACGTTAAGCGATGAAAGAAATGTAGATCCCTTTAAAACACACAATTTATTTGAAATAACATTTTACTAATCAGCCATTTCCGAAATATCCATTATTATAATTAATTACTATTTTTTTATTCCTTTAAAGTCCTATCAACGTTCAGTTGTTTACCAGCGTACAGCGTCCAGTTCTTAAAGTGTAATGTAGCTATTTCTACAGAAGTTTATTTGGGTTAAAATGAAGTACATAGAAAAATAAGCTTTATTAACACTAGTTTGTATATCCACTAATAAACGACGATACCTGGCAGAGAAAACACATACTTACTACTTTCTCTATCAGCCACTAGGTAAAAGAAAGTACTTATTGCATTCCATATTCGAAATCAGGATTATACCGAAAATACACGTTTTGAGGTTACCTGAATACAAAAGATAACTTTTTTTTAGGAAAAGTTCCATGTGTGTCGGTGTGTCTGTCTGACTGTGAACAGCGTAACTCAAAATCGAAAATTCGGCTAATATCAAACTTGCTGTTTAAGTTCAGCATTTTCCAAGCATACAACACGAAAATTTTCAAGAAACTCTCTCTACCCCAGATTACTCTGTACATGAAAATATGCATCTTAGATTTTATTTTCCCAAAAATAGCTGTATCGATTTTGATTAAAATGCCAGATATTTGATGTATTGAATTGATATATAAAATGTTTATTTTTAAGTTTATAACTATCCTATAAACTTCCCTTTATTTTCTTGAGTTTTGTATAATTTTGTCGAACGATAAAATCTTACTGCACAAAAAATTTAAAGCTTATTTACATGTATAACTTGTGTCAAATATTTTGTTTTCACAGCGTTAACCGTTTTCGATAATTTTCATGTTTCACGTATAGATATTTGCTTTCACCTAACGTACATGCTTGAACGTTTGCGGTTCATGTTCCCCCTCCTCTTTCTTTTATTTCCATCGTATGAGCTTGTTACTACGAATAAACATTCTAATGATGTTTCCAATTGTTGAAAACTTCTTGCAGAGTTTGAAAAAAAAACCTGGGTAAAAACTCGTAAGTAACAATACGAGGATAAACGAATCACTCTTTGTATGAATAGTAAAATATATGAGGAATACATGTGAATTTGTCATTGGTAAAATCGTTTGAATCAATTTCATCACAACTTCACATTAATGGAGGTAATTGGTTTCATTAAACATTTCGTTGTAGGTACAAAGGGTATACAGGGGACTGTAGTAATAGTCAAATTTTAAAAGCTGTTCGTATATGCTGGCTTTGAAATTCCATACTCTTCTCATGGCCACAAAAATTTAGATCTTGTTAAAATGTACAATTTATGTTAAATTTTTGTGTGGTATTAATATTTCGAGATAATCATTGCTAGGGTTTTGAATGTTCCAATACTTTTACATTTTCTACTAAAGTACTGTTTGTTATTTAATAACAATAATAATATGTAATAACAATTAAATAGTGCCGTATTAAAAAATGTAAAAGTATTGGAACATTCAAGACTCTTTGTATGGTAATTGTCTATGACTTATGGTTCAATAGTTAAACTAGTTGTATTCAGAATGAAGAGGACTTCACAGGCTGTTTACATCTTATTAACCATATAAATATGTTTAACATATGGTATTTTATTTAAAATCTTTAGTGTAATTTTTGATAAAATAAAAGAACATAAATTTTCAGTGTAAAGGCAGTTCTTAGTGGGGATATTTTCTTGAAAATCTTCGTGTTCCATTCCATTTTTTTAAAGTTACCTTGTTTAGCCAGATTAGGATTACTGTGCATTTACTGTTTTCGTTACCCTTATTACCGCAATTACACAGCACAGAAACACCCATACACATGGTGGGACTCGAACCCGCCACCCTCAGCTTGTCGGACCGCCGGAGCTATACACTCTAGCAACCACGGCTACGAGGGCCGGAAAATTCTTGGAACATGCTGAATTTAAATATCAAATTTGTTATTTATTCAATGTTTTGTTTTTGAGTTATGTTCTTCATACGCATACACGGACATTTTTGCAAAAAAGTAGTTATCTAGGGCCTCAAAACGTGTTTTTCATTGAAATATTGGTATAGAATTTTTGGTATAATACAATACTTTCTCTAGCTCTTAGACTTAGCAGAGAGAGTATGAAACCCACTCAGATTGTCCGGTATACCGGAATGAAACCAAGACCTCCTGATTACGAGCCACGCACACCACCACCTGGGTTGTTTTTGTTCTTCACACCTAAAAAGTAATGCGATGAGAACTTGGAGACAGGAAGAGAGACGGTAGGAAATGTTTCACATAATGAAATTATAGAAACAGCTTTTTCTGAGCACAGAGGCATTTTAATTACAATGTCTTACTTAATAGAAAACAAAGATACGAACCCAGACCTTACTTGAACAGGAAAAGGAAGCTATTAACAAGACAATGTATGTAATTAAGGAGTGGGCGCGAAGTTAAAGGCGAAGTAAGGTGGGTTGCAGTCGCTCAGGCGCAATGTGTAGAAGAGGCGCGGTCTGTCGAGCAAGAGATTGATGCGGTTCGCGGTCCTCTTAATTTGCACATGCGCCTTTATGTCTTTGGAGACATCGCCACTCGCCGTTCACGTCGTCAGAGATTGACGATGTCTTGGCAATCCAGGGATCGGCTCATCGCGCTCAGGAGAGTGCAACATCGCGATGGTATTCTGCTCCGTATATTTCCTCGTTCCTACATGGGCTAGCTTTCCTGCTCCAACGTGTACACAGACTAACATAAAGACGATAGAGACAAGGAAAAAAAATAAGATGTGTTGCACTCGCATAGCTTTCTAAACTCTGTACAAACTATTCTTATTCTGCATATACTTCATGTTAATCGAGATAAATATTTACAGAAATTTATCTTATTGCTAAATTTCTTGAAGGTTCAACGGGAATATATTAAGAGCTGGTTGCTATGTGGAGTGTTCTATTCTGTTTGCATGTCCAGGACAAAAAAAAATTGAATAACGAATTTGAGAAAAAGTATAAGTTTTCGAAAATTTAAGGGAATAACAAGCAATATCTCGAAAATGGTTCACCCAACAAAAAAATGTATAGGACGTAAATTGTGTGTTTTAACACGATCTACATTTTTTGCGTAGTAAAATTTTGTCTATCTTTTATGGTTTACCAGTTATGCAAAAGTTGTTCACAATGAAGAATACTTTTGGAGACATTCCCAGAAAATTCAAGATATACATTTTATTTGCCATGAAAGTATATTAAACATATGATATTTTAGTCAAAATTGTTAGAGCCATTTTTGAGAAAACTAAAATTTTCGAAAAATGTTCCATGTAAAGGGTAATCTGGGGTGGGGGGATTTTCTTGAAAACGTTTGTGTCGCATTTCTGGAAGATACTGAACCTAAATACCAAGTTTGGTGTTTATCTGACTGTTCGTTTCTGAGTTATGCTGCTCACAGACACACAATCACACACACACGGACATGTTTCCTAAAATGTTTTTTTTTTATTCAGGGGGCCTCAAAGCATGTATTTCTGGTGAAATCTCGGTATCGAATTTTTGAGTGGAATACAATACTTCCCCTACTTACTATACGTAGTAGAGAAAGTAAAAATATTACCTGAGTGCGCTTTAAGATACACAGTGTACGTATGGTTCCTGACTGATTGCATTCATTATAATTACAAAACCATTAATTGTTTTCTGCATTGCATTTGTGAACTCAAAAAGGTTTCATTCGCTTGTGATCACTTCAACATGGGCTTCTCTAAATACTCAGTTGTCAACTCCCCTCCATGTCTTCCGTATTATGTTGGGAGTGGTGCTGTGTACTGCTTCTGTGATCCTTCGCTTCAGATCTTGAACGTTTGGCATCTTTATCATCTGTGTACACTTTAATCTTAACGCAACCCCACGTGAAGAAATCTAATGGTATAATGTCGGGTGAGGGAGGAGGCCGGAACATAGATCCATCACGATCAATCCACCGAACGTTGAAATGCAGATTCATTGAATTACGAACACTTAGGTACAGTGGCACGGTGCACCATCTCGCTGGAAAATGTTGTTTGGATGTGAGTGTTCCACATGTGGAATGAAAAATTGCTCCAAAATATCAAGATAATTTGCTGCATTAATAGCAGCCCCTTGAAAAAAGAAGGTCCAATGACCTCGTAATTTATGGTGGCACACCACACATTCACTATTCTTTCCATTTACAAACCACGCGTGGATTCTCAGATCCCCATATCCAGACATTGTGTCTATTAACCTCTTCGGACAAATCAGAAGTTAACTCATCTGAGAAAACAATGGGATCTAAATTACGTTGTCTTCATCTATATTGCACAACATATCAATAGAAAAATCAAAAGTTTCGGCCTATCGTTAGGTTTCATATACAGTGTGTCCATAAAAATACTGTCATACTTTGAACTGGTATTGCATCGCTTTGGATAGTCGTATTTGGGTGAAGTTGGTGAGATTCGAAAGAAAAACTCAAATATGTTTTACTATACCTCATAGACATTGAATGTGGCCCCCATTAGTGACGCTGCAGACATCAAGGCGATATTCCCAAACACGCCACACACACTCCAACAAATCTGATCAAATGGGAGGATGGCAGCAGTGATACGAAGTTGCACTTCTTGCAGGTAATGGGGGTACATAGACACAATCCTTTATGTAACCCCATAAAAAGAAGTCGCAGACCGTCAAATCAGGTGACCTCGGTGACCAGTTATAGAAGATATGATCATCATTTCCGACACATCCAATCCATCTTCCTGTAAGCCGCTCATTCAGATGTTTCCGAACATGTAAATGCCAGTGAGGAGGTGCTCCATCTTGTTGGAAACTTAATTCGTGGCCTTCTTCTTCCGCTTGTGGAAATAACCATTCAGTGAGCATGTCAAGAATGTTGGACCGTTGACAGTGGCCTCTTGAAATAAAAATGGGCCATAGGCTTGAAGTTTCGATATGGCACAAAAGACATTTACTTCAGGGGAGTCTCTTTCAACTTCCAATATGGCATGTGGATTCTGGCTTCCCCAAATCGTAACATTTCGCCTGTTCACTTTTCCACTAACGCAGAATGTTGCCTCATTACTGAAAATTATTTTTTGTGACAGATTTTCGTTATCCTCTTATTAGTACTAGTAAATGTCCAGAGAGATCTTATCGTTTTGCAGGGTCATCAGGTTTCAACTTATGCAGTAATTGCAGTTTGTAGGGGTGAAACAGGATCTAAGATACAGTGGATTTAGGGATGCTTAACTGCTGACTACCTCTACACACTTGTTCCACAGTCCCCGCATTGACAGGTGGTCTCCCTGAATGGCCTTTCCTTTGATGACACATGCAGCCACGATTCACAAAATCACTTCAAATTGACGTGTGTGTAGGAGCTTGATGTTGGAACATTCGCCTAGAAGCACGCTAAACCTGCACCAGTCTCTGCGTACTATAATATTCCAAAACACACCAACTACGTTCTTGTGGGTTCGCCATAACTCCTTAAAACTTCTTTAATAACAATACAATTTTAAAAGCAAACATTCACATGTAACCTGCCTGCTAAATATCCAACAATGAAACCATATCAACTATTCACAAACGTGAGTGCATTTATAGTTTCTGTGTTTGATTCCCGCGATTCCGTCCATTGTTGTCCATTGTTAAATGCATAAAAACATTTGAGTTTTCTTTCGAAGGTCACCAATTTCATTAAAATACGATTATTATCCAAGGCGAAGTGGTTCCAATTTGGAGTATGACAGCCTTTTTATGGACACACTGCATTGCAGTAAATCAAATTTATACTGATAGAGCTGAACATCCTTACGTTAACAAATTATGAACTGGTGGCGTATGCAACTCTAAATGACCTCCGAATCAAATTCTGTGGACTTCGCTGAAATAATACGCAAACTCTTTCGACATCATCATCACTTATTGCAGGTCGTCCACTTCTTTTCTTGTCAAGCACTGGCGGTCTCCATAAACTTGTTTTATTCAAGTCTTATTGCTATGGTGATTGGTCCCGTTGTACATCGTTCTGAAGTTTCTGTGTTTGGATTACTGATTCCATCCTTATATACCAAACTAAACATTGAATTCTGTGCTGCAACTCCATTTTACTGAATAACAAACAAAACACGCATTGCCTTAGAAACAAAACGAATGAATGAAGTTTTCGAGTTCACAAATGCAGTACAGAAAACAACAGATTCCTATCTTTTAATGAAGAAATCATACAGGGACTTTATATACACTGTATTTGGCGAATTTCTGCCAACGTACAAGGCGCCATCACTTTAGATTCGTTACTGAAGATGGAGGTATTACTTCTTAGAGAGTAACACATTAATTATTTATTGATATATCATGTGTCCCATTACCTGTGGAACAATTCCATAGCTAGCACAAAACAGTAAACTTAAAAATCGTTTTGGGGTTTACGTTTAAGTGCTTATCAAAGCCTATAATATGGAGTAGTTGGCGATTATACAGGGCGCTCCTGAAATTTGTAGTAACACAAAGTTGCACTTTTAAATGGAAGATCCCACATTTTATTACATAAATTCGTATAGTTCTGCATCCTGATTCAAATTATACAATAATTAAGCATCGCAGGCTTGTATTCAGGTCATTTATAGAATACAAATAGTGTAAACACGATGTGTACACTTTTAGCTGTAAAATATGTAGGAATGAAAAGGTTTAATATTTTTATTCTCCTGATGAATTCGTAACGCCGAAATATTAAATATATTTAGTAACATTGTGTATTCTCTATTCTTTTATTTTTCACTCAAAACAATCTTGTTCTTATATACACAAGCATAAGTAATATGTACGTATAAAAACAGCTTGGGGAATCTTTGGTCAGTTTAACGTCCTTTAACCGAATTTTCCCTTTATGGATAAGAGAAAAAGTATATATAGAATAAATAGCATAAGATGACGTGAAAACCGATTATTAGTATATAAAAAGGGACTAAAGTTCGCCTATGTAATGTAGTGTTAGTTGTCATCACATCCTGGTGCTCGAATGTCTATCGAGGTGGGTTGCTTAGATAAGATTTTTGAGGAGTTTTCCCATATTTTGAAAATCCTATACTTAGGATTTTAGTCCATTAAAAACCAATTTTAGGCACTTATAATAGGAATTAAAAATGCCAAAATAGGCTCTAAATATAGTCTCCACAAGGCTAAACATTTAATTCTATGCATTTAAAATGTATTTATGATCTCTAAAATGCCAGTAGGTTTAAAACGTCAATACATTAGTGAGCATAAAGATTACACAGTAACGAAAACAGTAAAGTTTCAAAATTGTTATGCCTAGAAACATTTTTATCAGTTCTTAAATTTTGAATTTATGCTTTTTACTACATAACGCGAGCCGACAAAACTGATAAAGAATACTCTCGAAACTTACTGGATAGGTCACTTAGTGGAAATGAAACATACGCTACCGATGTATCATTGCAGCTTAAGGGCTCCAGAGGCTTAAAGGCCACCCCCAAAATGATGTTTGTAAAACACTATTATATTCTTAAGAACACCGATATAAAATAACGACAGAGTAAATCTGAAGAAGTGCTTGAACATGTTCAAGTTGGGAGATGGAACAAGGGATTAGTTTGTTTTGAAACTCGGGCAGTAAGACGATAAACATAGACCTGAAAGACTTGATAACCCTAACCACTAACCCTTTTTACTCTTTGGATGTGATTTCTGCCGTACTGCAGTCATCGACATACCAAATTATGACAAAGAAAGCTAGAGTGGGCAGGTACTCTCATTCTCTTCCTACAAGAAAGTGACTGACAAGTCGACAACATAAAGCACATAGACTCTAATAGTGTCCTTTTCCAGGACTTTTTCAATTCTGTAATCAAACTAGTGTAATGTATTTGAATACCTACCCCATGATATTCAAGACTTTATGGCATGAAAACATTAATAAAATGGGACCTTTAGGCTCTAAGATAGGGTTACCACAGGAGGGAACACGAGATTTAAATCTGTTTCTTCGGTTTGCCTAACGTCCAAGGAGCTTCTATCCTATAGCAATTCGTTGGCGTAAAGTCCGACCCCAACACATTAAGTTGGAGGGAGAAAGGAAGAGAATGACATCGAGTGTCACAAAGTGGCATTCATGCTTTAAAACCTTAAAATAGGTCTAAAGTGTTAAAGATATTTTAGGCAATACTAAACCGCTTCCATACAATTATATAAAATGTGAAAGTATTTAACTAGTTATAGTTTATTCGTACACTTAAAAATAGGATTTTGCCTGCAACTATTGACCTATAGGTCTCAGGATTCTGTGCACAACTGAACGTTCATTCATGGTCCTCTAGGGATGACCTGACCAGTAAAAAGAATTGAACGTAAAAAAAGTATATTTATTTTAGAAAACTCACCAGTGTTATAGAATGCTGTAATATCAAGTAACTCCAAGTGCAGAAGGGCATGCTGCATTCATTGTGATCAGATATTTCAAATAAACTATTCGTTCATACTTACGTGTCCGTGTTTGTCCATTTCGTTATTGGTGAGCTTGACCTTCTCGAAGGAGACGACCTGTTTGCGGAGTTGTTCGCCGGTGAAAGGTGAGTCTGGGTGCATGTAGAGACGACAGGGGGCAGGGGGGTCCGCCTTTCCCGCCACGAGCCACGATGATCTGTGATAGGCGTATCTGTAACGTTTGTTGTCCACGGGTACGATGTCCATGAGCACGGCGTATCGCTGATCGGGCCGTACTCCGGTGAAAGAGACTCGGCACGTCGGGAACATCCTCCTGTGGGACACAGAAACAGGCCATTAGTGGCTGTCCAGGAATATGGCGTTCCGCTGCTTGAGCCTTACTTCGAAGGAGAGTACATTCATAAGAAGTGCTTTATCCAAATACTCTTTACTGTGAATCCTCCAAATGAAGTGATTCTTTCATATACTCTCCTTAAACTAAACTGGTGCGTGTATCATTCAACAACCATTTCGTTCATTGTATTCACTCAGTGATGCTTTATAATAGTTAATGTTTCCAACAGATGTTGCATACATGAACCCTGCAAAGTCCCTAATGTTTGGGAATGAATGTGTTAAAGTCTGCCTGGTTAACCAAGAAGAGAGAACATATCAAAGACTGAAACAGCAAACGAAGAATGAGTTGAGAATATTATGAAGTGGGAAAATACTATTAATCAACGAATATTTGTATTGAACGGAATAGGAATCTTGATTAGGTATGTATACATCTGGGAGCAGAAAATTTGAACCATACCCCAAATGAATGAATTTAGTCATACTGTCCCTTAAAGGGAAAAGGCCTCCTTTTGAAAGGAGTGGCTGGCTCACTCACTCACTCACTCACTCACTCACTCACTCACTCACTCACTCACTCACTCACTCACTCACTCACTCACTCATCCACTCCAGTCTGTTAGGCTCGCGAAGAATCTAAGTAGTGCTGCTGGGTACCTTCCCTTGATGGGGCTTAACCACAGATATGTAGGATGGTGATTTTTTATTACTTTCTCTACTACGTATAGTAAGTAGGGGAAGTATTGCATTCCACCCAAAATTTCGATACCGAGATTTCACCGGAAATACATGTTTTGAGACCTCCTGAATCCAAAAAAAGCATTTTTGGAAACATGTCCGTGTGTGTGTCTGTGTGTGTGTCTGTGTGTGTGTGTCTGTGTGTGTGTCTGTGAACAGCATAACTCAAAAACGAACAGTCGGATAAGCACCAAACTTGGTATTTAGGTTCAGTATCTTCCAGAGATTCGACACGAAGGTTTTCAACAAAATCCGCCCACCCCAGACTACCCTTTACATGGAAGATTTTTCGAAAATTTTAATTTTCTCAAAAATGGCTCTAACGATTTTGATGAAAATATCATATGTTTAAGATAATGTCATGAGAAATGAAATGTATATCTCGAATTTTCTGGGAATGTCTCCAAAAGTATTCTTCATTGTGAACGACTTTTGCATAACTGGTAAACCATAAGAGATAGACAAAATTTTACTGCACAAAAAATGTAGATCGCGTTAAAATACACAACTTATATCATATACATTTCTTTTGTTGAGTGAACCGTTTTCGAGATATTGCTTGTTATTTCCTTAAATTTTCCAATACTTATACTTTTTCTCAAATTCGTTATTCATTTTTTTGTGTCCTAGACATGCAAAGAGAATGGAATGCTCCACATAGCAACCAGCGATAAAATATTTGACTATCGCTTAAAAGCTACCATATTCCCCTTGCATCTACAAGAAAATTACCAATAAGATCGACATCTCGATATCTCGATTAACATGAAGCATATGGAGAATAAGCGTTTGTAAAAATAGATTGTACAAGAGTAGAGAAAGTCATGTGAGTGTAACACATCAGATTTTTTTTAAGGTGTTGGTTAGGTTCTATACGTTTATAGGCTCCTCAACGGTTGCCGTTTAAGAAGCAGGATCCATTCGCTGCTCCGCTGGTGTCTATTGTTCCAAATGGATTAATCGTTTTAAATTTTGAATGACCACTCCCATGGGGAAGGGAGTACTTACTGTTAGCGTTATGCTGTTGGCTGGTTTAGGATCTTCGTTGACGGGGATGCCAACAAGCCATGCGGGGAATCCGGTAGTGTCTGTAGCAACGTTCTGTGGGTAAGTAGTCCCCAGGGTTCTGACAAGGGCGTTCTCATGATAAGTCAAGCTTATGTAGAAAGTTTGAGCCCGGAGCCTAATCACATTCTCCACAAGGTTTCGTGCAATAGCCTCACTGGAAAACGGCTGCAGACGGAATAGATGGACCTAAGCCCCCTATTCTTCATCCGCTGTGACAAGAGAAGCCAGGAGTCTGCTGCCATACACAGGCATAGAGCATCAGAGGTAGTATAAACGCTTTATAAAGCGTAGCTTTGGGTGGACCGGCATGGTGAAAGCCAGACCGGGTATAAGGCAGCTACCATTGCCTTAGTCCTGTTCATTGTTCCCCGCACGTGTTCACGAAAGGTTAGACCTTTATCTAGAGTGACGCCTAAGTAGCGGATGGATGTTCCTCACTCTATCCTCTGGCTCTGATAGGCGAATGTTGTTAAATCTGCTGAGAATATTCATCGCCTGGTAAACAGGACAGCATGGCGAATTTACGGACATTCGCCACAGCCTGCACCAGTTTTGGACGAGGCGGAGGTTTCTTTGGATAGGGTTGAAGGTTCTGAGATGTTGGCTTGTTGTATATACCAGGACGTCGTCCACAAACTGGGCCATATTGTCTCCCTGCAGCACTGGAAAGTCTGCCATGAACAGACTAAACAATGTGGGAGATAGTACAGAGTCTTCAGGGACCTCTTATGGGTTTCAGTGTTGATGTTTTCCCTGAAACTACAACTGTGAAGGTGCGTTGGTGTAGGAAGTTGTGTACAATGTTGATTAACTGACTTTGTAGGCCAAGCTGGATATGTTTAAATAGGAATCCCTCATGCCAGGTTTCTCCACGTCCAGAGATATCGCTGGAGTGAAAGCCCTGTCCTGAAAGCCCAGGGAAGCAGCTTCCATCACCCGCAGCAGCTGCTGGGCGGTCGAGTGCTCAGGACAAAAATAAAACTGATAGGTTGGGATGGCTGGAATGTCGGCCAGTAACGGTGACAAGCGGTGCAGAATTAGCCCCTCGAAAGCTTTCGAGAGGGTGGGTAGGAAGCTAATGGAGGGATAGCTGAAAGGAAGAGTCGGGTGCTTACCAGGTTCCAGGATGCACACCACTTGGACCACCTTCCATTCATGCGGAAAGTGTCCCCGGGTGACACATATATTGAAAACCTTGGTAAGGAAGAGCACTGCTCTGAAGGGAAGGTTGCGGAACATGACGGGTGTCGGCCTGTCCTGCCCGCAAGCCTTTTTAGTGTTGAGACGCCGGAGTGCGTCTTGGACTTTACTGGGGCGGATGAGGGTAGGCGACTCGTTATTTCTCGCTAGCATATATATTCTTTCTTCCGTAAGCTTTCCACATTTATCTGACCAACACTAGATTCCACCCAGTCCTTATCACGCATCTCTATACTGACTTGAAACAAACCTCAAAAACATGTGCCAATGAGCGATATTCCACGGTGTGGAACGAAGGAGGTATTGGAAATAATGTGATTGGTATAAACAACTGAGGTAAGGACTAGGCCTTTTAGAGGAAGTGGT
Source organism: Deroplatys truncata (assembly GCA_030765065.1). Taxonomy (NCBI): domain Eukaryota; kingdom Metazoa; phylum Arthropoda; class Insecta; order Mantodea; family Mantidae; genus Deroplatys; species Deroplatys truncata. Next base: position 84,074,426 of record CM060982.1, on the reverse strand, counting down.
GGGTAAGAATGAGTTACCCGTGGGGCTAAACAGACACATTACTTGTGTCAAACGTTTCTTCTGTAGTAGACATGGAAACAAAGCCTAAAATGATTGTCGACAAGAGAATATGATTCCATGTATTTGAGTTTTAATGATTACTTTGGTCACTAAGGATTTAGATACCAGCATAATGATGATGATAATAATAATAATAACAATAATAACAATAATAATGCTGTATAATGACATTGATATGGTTCTAGTCAAAAACCATCGTTAAATAAACCCACTATTACTTTCAGGTTTTTGTTAAATTATTAACTCAACGGTATTCGTATAGCAAAACATAGAACAACCCATGGCAGATATACGCTCCGCCCATCTTTTGGGATGACGTAAACAACTTCTGAATGTAACAATACGAGAGGTAAGGTAGAAGGTGAGAAAAAACGAAAAGTTAGTTAAACACCAAACTTTATATTTAAGTTCAGCGTCTTCCAGGGGTACAACACGAAAATTTTCAAGAAGATCCCTACACCTTAAACTACCTTTCACATGGAACAATTCTCGGTAATTTTAATTTTCTCAAAAATAGCGCTAACGATTTTGATTAAAATACCATAAGTTTATCATTTTCATGACATATTGCAATGACAAATTATCTTGAATTTTTTGGGGAAAAACATGTGAACTCATTTTTATTATGGATGCCTTTTGTATAATTGGTAAACCGTAAGAGATAGACAAAATCTTAGTACACCAAAAAAGTAAATATCTTTAAAGCACACAAATTTATTTCAAATCAAAGTTTGTGACATTAACCATTTCCGAGATATTCTTTGTTATTGGTTTTAAATTTCAAACACGTTTACTTTATTCAAGTGGTAAGACGCTATTCGTATTTTTCTCGAGGTCATGCAAAGAACATGACATCACCTAGCAACCAGTTTTGAAAAGATTTGGCTATCGCTAAATTTACTGTATTCTTTTTATCTATACTTGGAACGAAATTAGTAAACGAGTAATGAAGGTTTATCAGTATAACAAGAAGTAGATAGGAGAATAAGCTTTTGTAACAATATTTATTTTGCACAAGAGTGAGCAGAGAAAATCATATGAAAGCAACACTTCAATTTTTATTCATATTTGTTGTGCTCTGTAGGTGGAACTTTGGTCGAGGTATTGAATATACAATCGGGTAATTACCCAGCAACTGAAGGAAAGCACGGAAAAAAGCCTATGCTGCATTACATTCAGACGACTTTCTTTACCCATTCTTAAATAGTTTTACGAAACTTATTCTTTTATCTACTTCATGTTAATAAAATGTAGAAATGGTTTTATTACGTACTTCCTTGTAGGTACAATAGGATTAGCGGAATACAGTAGGCTTAACCGATAGTCAAATCTTTTAACAGGTGGTCATTATGCGACGCTTTGAAATTCCGTTCTCTTTGCATGATCAAGAGAGAGAAAAACAGATAACGATTTCCCATTTGAGAAAAGTATAAGTATTTGAAAATTCCAAAAAATAACAAAGAATATCTCTCAAATTGTTAAATTCACAAAAATCTGATGTTACACTCACATGGCCTTCTCTACTCTTGTACAAACTATTTTTACAAACGCTTATTCTCCATTCACTTCATGTTAATCGAGATAAACATTTGCAGAAATTATCTTGTTGCTAATTTTCTTGTAGGTGCAAGGGGAATATGGTAGGCTTTAAGCCATAGTCAAATATTTTAAGCGCTGGTTGCTAAAAAAAAGTACAACTATTAGAAAATTCCAACAATTCACAAGGAATATCTCGGAAATGGTTCACTCGACAAAAAAAAGGTAGGACAAAAATTGTGTGTTTTAATGAGAGCTACAGTTTTGTGTAAAAAATTCAAGATATAAATCTTATTTGCATTGTAAATATTTTAAATATATGATGTTTTAATCAAAATCGTTAGCCATTTTTGAGAAAATCAAAATTTTCGGAAAATGTTCCATGTAAAGGTTAGTCTGGGGTGGGGGATATTCTTGAAAATTTTCGTGTCGCATCTTTGAGGGACACTGAACCTAAATACCAAGTTTGGTATTTATACGAATTTTCGTTTTTGAGTTATACTGTTCGTATACAGATCTTTTTCTAAAAATGCTTTTTTTTTTATTTAGGAGGACTCAAAACATGTATTTCTGATGAAATGTCAGTGTCGAATTCTTGGGTGGAATGCAATACTTCCCCTACTTACGATACGTAGTAGAGAAGGTGAAAATTAAATGACGTAAATTATGTGCTTTAACGCGATATACAATGTTTGTATTGTGTTTAGTATTTAACCGACTTTTCGTTTTGAGTTATGCTATTCACAGACAGGTGCACACACAGACTTCTGTCGGGTTGGCCGGTACACGGTGTTTGAACCCGCGATCTGTGAAATGCGAGCCATGTCGCACGGTTGGATGAATCTTTGTCTGTTGCGACACTCTCAGAAGACTTCAAGTTAATTACCAAGCTATTTCTATGACTTGGAATACTCGTGACTATGTTTCCAAGACAGTAAGGATGCAGCCAACCACAGGACAACACTTGAGCAAGAACCGCAGACACAGGAAGACACCTCGGAGACAAAAGACGAAGGGATAGTACAAGAAGTTAACACATATCCTGTATCACGTTGGCGACGAGGAAACGTCGTTCGCCTCCCAAAACAATCCAGTTCTCAGGGTAAGTTGTGCCACTAAACTTGACCCTTGACGTGTTTCTCAAGAGGAAGCATTTAATAACATGGTCACAATATTGTTTTATCCTGGAGAAGCTTTCTTGAAAAACTGTTAGTCCTTCACCAATGAAAACATAAATTATAAAGTAGTAGTGACAGCCAACCTTGTTAATCATGGAGAAATAAGTGCATATCACATTTGGTTTGTAAATTACAAAGAGCATGTAGCGAAAATATTATAAAAGCATACATCATCGCGTTACCTTATTATACAACACAATTTCTACTACGTTCTCACTTTCAAAGAAGCCACTGTCCATGGTGGTAAGATGAGATCACTGTAGTATATGACATTTGGTACAAAACATTTCTGTAAACATCTTGTTTTTATTAACGTCTATTTAACTACTTGGTCATATAGGACGTTACTGTACTTGTATTGGTACACTTGTCAGAAGGATGGTCTTAGATGTATAGTTACCTTCCTGTGCCATCTATTTTGTTACTATTCAGTTTTGGTGGAATGTGAATTTTGGGGTCGTGGAACTGTTGGAATTTTTGGAAACATGTCCGTGTGTGTGTCTGTGAACAGCATAACTCAGAAACGAACAGTCGGATAAACACCAAACTTGGTATTTAGGTTCAGTATCTTCCAGAGTTGCGACACGAAGGTTTTCAAGAAAATCCCCCCACCCCAGACTACCCTTTACATGGAACAGTTTTCGAAAATTTTAATTTTCTCAAAAATGGCTCTAACGATTTTGATTAAAATATCACATGATATTTTCATGACAAATAAAATGTATATCTTGAATTTTCTGGGAATGTCTCCAAAAGTATTCTTCACTGTGAACGACTTTTGCACCATAAGAGATACTACACAAACAATGTAGATCGCGTTAAAATACACAATTTATGTCATATACATTTTTTTTGTTTAGTGAACCATTCAACCATTTTCACTTGTTATTCCCTTAAATTTACCAATACTTATACTTTTTCTCAAATAGGAATTCGTTATTCATTTTTATGTCTTGGATATGCAAAGAGCATTAATCTGTGGCAAAGAGAATGATGCTGCACATAGCAACCAGCTATTAAGAGATATGTATGTGCTTAAAGGCTACTGTATTTCTATATTGTCCTTGCAAATACAAAACAAGAGGAACATAGGGGGATAGTCAAATATTTTTAGAACTGGTCGCTATGTGTAATATGTAATTCTCTTTGCATGTCAAAAGATCGTTTCTGCAAATGTTTATCGATTAATATGAAATTCATGGAGAATAAGAGTTTTTAAGAATAGTTTGTACAACAGTAGAGAAAGTCATGTGAGTGTAACATATCAGTTTTTTTTTTAAATTTCTTTTTCTCGGGTGGAATTTTGGGTCGGGTATTTAGCATCCAAATCCGTATTTACCTGGCAACTGAAAGTACAAAAAATATATAATTATATCGGTTTATGGAGGGGATTTGATGTAATCTCCCGGAGCAACAAACACTATTACCTGAACTATCTGTTCGGTTATATTTTTGGATCTACATGAACGAAAATTCCGTGTGTGTATATTTGTTTGGGATATCAAAAATACACATACTACACTATAAATGTTAGAAACGTGAGGGTTTAAATACTTTTAGAATACTTTCATTATAGATGTTATAAGTGGTCTGAAAGTCATAATTATTCATTTATAGGATTCTTTGAATTATCTCAAAAGCCCATACGAAATACATTGACAAAGATCAGTTACAACTAATAGACTCAATTATGACTACACTGGTGATCCGATTGAACCCAAGTTTAAAGTGCGGCTACTCAGCACATCAGACTAAAATGTCGTTAAAAACTAGCCTTATTTACACCTCGTTATATACAAAATAATACCCTTGGCCAGTCGGGGCACACGTTTATGCACTTGAACTATAGATAGGTAGACTCTGCGAAAATTGCAGCTTTCTTACAAATTTCAAAACCATCCCTATTCATATTTTGCACCCGTTACATACAAATCTACACAATATTAACATCTTGGACTAAAATGTCCACACTTTACCTTTTGGTTTTAGCAACCATTTTAGTCTGTTTACTGATTCAAACCCTTTTTTTCTATCCTTAACAGAACTTGCAGCCTTTCACTGTGTGACCAAGTTGGGGAGCGTTCTGTATTTGTGCTGCAGAACGGAACGTAAATTATACATTTCTTTACAATTCCCAAAAATTACTGTTGTAGAAGTCTAAACCGTTTAACCTATCAAAACCAAACACTATGCAATTATACTACAGGATCAGATAAATATCCCTGCTTCCTTATATCTTACAATCTTCTTAATTTTTTATTTTAATGGGCTCTGCATTTTTACTTTCTCTACTAGATACACACACAACACAATATATATATATATATATATATATTATACCAAACTTGGTATTTAAGTTCAGTATCTTCCAAAATGGAACAGGCAGTTTTTTCTTATACCTTGGAGTGTAGAAGAAGAAGAAGAAGAAGAAGAAGAAAAATGCAAAGATGTGACACGAAGATTTTCAAGAACATACCCCAATCCAAACTACCCTTTGCATCGAATGTTTTTCGAAATTCTTGATTTTCTCAAAAATGGCTCTAACGATTTTGATAAAAATACATACATTAATCGTACTTATATGGCAAATAAAATGTATACCTTAATTTTCTGGAAATAGCGTGAAGTACTCTTCATTCGAAAGGAATTTTATATTTTTTTTATAACTGGTAAACCTTAAAAGATGGATGGCAAGGTACTACTCAAAAAGTAGATCTGTTTAAAGCACAAAGTTTATTTCTAATAAATTTTTTGTGGCATCAGACATTTCCAGGTATCCGCGATTAATAGTTTGAATTGTTCAATTCTTTGTCATCCTGTCGATATTCAGTTGTTGCTCGCGATTGCGTGAAGAGAGTACGGAATTTTAGGCCAGTAAGTATATAGCGTCCAGTTCTAGCATTCTATCCTATTTCTTTGCACTTACAATGGAACGTGTAATGTAGCTGTTTGTAGAGGTTAAAATGAAATAGGAAAATAAGCTATGGTAAGAATAGTTTGTATACCCATTAATAAATGACAAAGGTTAGAGAAAGTCATTGAATGTAACAAATCAGTAAATTCGGTAGTAAATTTTTGTGTATTTTTTAAGATTTTCTAGTTATACAAATTATATAAAGATGATTCGGAATTAAGACAACTTCACAAGCTATTCACAGAAAATTCCAGATATGAATTTTGTCATGTAAATATCTGAAACATGTGTTATTTTTATTAACGTCTTTATAACAGTTTTGAGTAAATGAAAACTAACGAAAGTTTTTCTATGTAAAGGGTAGGTTGGGGCATTTTCTTGAAAATCTTCCTATGCTTCTTTGGAGGATGCTGTATTTAAATATAAATTTTTGTATTTAGCTGACATTTCGTTTTTGTATTCTTCCGATGTTGCTCTTCCTCCTGCCTCTCTTTCTCTCTCTTTTTATATGAAACCTTAATCCAGAAATTCAACATGAAATACAGTAATTGCTCTGCCTATGATAGATAAGTGATAGAGAAAGAAAAAATATTTAGTATCAGCACCTCAACTCCTTAGCAAGGTTTTGGCGGTTTACATAAGTTCGGTTTATAGTTATTTACACCGCGGTTATATAGGATCACATGGCAGGAGCTGACCTCTCAGTTGTAGACAATGAAGACACCTGATTATTGGTCCAGGATGCACACAAAACACCTAAAGCTAGCGAGCGCCACTAAACCCGCGGCGCATATTTCGCTTATTTTGTTGGCGGGAACACCGGTGATTATGCAGTGGGGAAAAAAGGGGATTTTCTGGTTTTGCCGCCGCAGTCGCGGTGCTCTGCGGGTAATCTATATGCAGATGGTGGGCTGGTAGCAGACTGTGAAGTAATAAATTACCTGCCGAAGTGAAATTGGCGCTTGTTAATGGGGGAGGGGGGGTCTCCTCATCGGGAATTCTGTGCAGACACCGTCATCATCACACCCGCTGGCGCTAATTTCCAACTATTTGCACTGTTCCTTGCCGCTATCACATGTTCGTTTTCATTTTAACTTTTGCATTTCTGCGTCACTGGTTGCAGCAACAACAACAACGTTTTATTGATTATAATTGTCAACCAGGATTATTGTCCACTGGTGTTCCCGTTATTTGCTTTGGGATTCCAGTGGCTTCACTCTGTTGCATGGATTCTACACCTTCCAGACAGCAAGTGAATTGTTTCCTTTAAATCTTAGCCTAAATAATAATAATAGCCAAAGCCAAGATTTTTCTTAGTGGAAGAACTCGTCTAGCTAGTTTGGGGAGGGATTCCATCATTATTTTGGAGGGAAACAAGTAATGTATCACATTTTTTACCATCTGAAACTCTGCAATATTGCTTTCTCCGATGTTCTAAGTTATTCTTCAACTGATCAGAAATATTAAAAACATATTACAATGGTATACAAAGCAAAATCGAAGGATTTTGGGTAATAAACAGTAGATATTACAAAGTTTTCAGTAGGAAAAAAGGACACTTTAATTTGAATAACTCATTTAATAGATTAGGACCTTTTTAGAATTAAATGCGTATAAATTTTGGAGTATTTGAAGCTATGTGTATTCTCATTTGTTCTGTAAATAAAATGTTAAAGGGCCGGTTTCACCAACCGATGTTAAAAATACTCTAACATCTTGTTTGTTAACAAGGTGTTCAAAGATTAACATAAAGTTAAAGCTGAAGAAGGTATTTTGTTGTATTGTATTGTATTTCAACTGTTAGGGAGCCAAACTTGAAGTGTGTTTGCAACCGCACGCATGGTACCCGGTTTCCGGTAGCCTTTGCCCCAAATGTACCTTCAGGTGGCCTTTGCCCCAAGTTTAAAAAATATTAACTTTGTAATTTGACTGTTTCTTTAAGTTTTAAATATTTATGTTTACCTCGGTTGCGTCAGTATTATTGTTAGAGACACGTTTCTCTTAGCAGGGTTGTGATGTGACAAGAATGTAGGCTTACACAGATTATAATTTTACTTCACTCCTTTTATTAATAATTGATACGATTTAAATAATACTTCACTGATACAGAGAGCTGTGAGATTCTTTTAACTAATTAATTGCACGTTTTAGCACGTAAAAAGTATTTTTTCGTCTCACACGTATACATATTAAATCTCTTGAGGATACTTTTTGCGTCTGGTTACTAACCCTGTCTGCAACCAACTGAACTGATTTCAACCGTCTAAACTTGTAAATTTCTGTATTTCAAGTCTCTAATTGGCTAATCCTACTCCAATAGAATACCTGCATTTAACTAAAGCTTTTTCTGGTTGTTGATTGGCTATTTTTAAACTGTCTCAAAATTTACATTATTGTTGGTCCAATAATGACTAGCATCATTTATACTTTCAAATTCATTATTGCCTCAAGGTTACCTCATTGTTAGCAACTTTTGACCTATTTCTCACAGCTTCTATATTATTAAATTATGTAATACATTCATATAACATTATTACACCTGGATACAAAAATATAAGCATATGCAATGACTGGTACATACATTTTACAAATTATTAAATATACATATTGCTTTAAGGCGGGCTGTTATTGAATTATATATATTATATAATTAGACTGAAATTATTTAAGTGTTAAAAATACTGCGTCAAAACATTTGCGTTTCGTTAAGCTTTTTCAGCAAATTGTTAGCTAACCTTTTGTTAACGTCAAAGACAACTGCGAACGCTAGTTTTCGAGAAGGCGGTGGCCGAAACTACACTGATTGTGAACGTACTCCGATGCATTTTTGTTTACGTATCGCTGCGCTCTCTGTGTCAGTAGCCGACAACTATTAACATTCATGGCAATGATCATGTGATGTTCCCGATTGTTTGAGGCTAGAATCACAATGTCAACTGAAATAAATGTTTCACATTTTGAAACGCGTTAATTAACATCTGGTTAATAAGTATAGACGTATTGACAAGTGCGAAAAAACTGACGGTCTTACATTAAAGGACAAGATTGTAGCCTGGGAAAAATACGCGAGTAATTTAATTGGAATGAACGCGTTTCTCTATAGTCCAGTAAGCAACTGCGGCAATGCACCAGAAATGTTAGGTGCAAAGAGCCTTTAAGACAATTTAAAACTGATGGTGGGCACTGCATTGAAACTTAATTGAACGAAAATATGTTATTGCAGTTTAATCAAGCACACTGGAAAAAAATACTGCTTGCGTCTTGAAGCAATTGCTTTGGAAACCTTTCGTATAAACCCACAAACGATAGCTTTGAAAATACCAACAGTATCACAAGTAAATGGAAAATGTTAGTAGCACAAAATCTAAGTAGCTAATTAACACTTCTAGCATTCTAACTTCTCGTATTTCCCATAAAATCATGCTCATGACCCCTTGGACAATCTATATCACTTTAAAAAGCTTTCCTTTTGCAGGGTTTCAAATTTATTATGGGTACGACTATTCTATTAGAAATGGCATTGAAAAATGCCAAAATCGCATCAACAGATTGGTTTGTGGCAGCCATTTTCCAACTTTTAACATTTGTTAAACGCTTAACACAGAGCTATGGGGATGTTAACTTAACACCGACCTTAACACATTGTCAAAGTTAACTTTGTTTGATGAAACAGAATTTGTGTTTAATCAGTTTAACATTATGTTAAAGTTTAGCATCTGTTGGTGAAACCGGCCCTAAGGGTACTTAATACTGAATTTTAGAGAAAGCTTCGAGGAAATTAACTTTTTAAAAATATCTATAGTATAACATCTAAATTCCTTTCTGCTCTTCCTGCTTTCTTACATTTTTATCACCTTACAACGTTCCTCGTACAATTTTTGTTTATTTTCTTTCATATTTTGAGTATGCGTTCTTTGAAGGTGGAATAAGAGATCTACACAGCCTTTTCTTGATATCAAGTATGGTTATGGATTTGGGATTTTAATATTTTAGTACATGTTCTATTTCTATGAAGTTAACAATATTCTATGAGCAATCTCGACGTTAAACCGCGAAGCAATCGTGGTGCTTGTTGAGCTTCCAGTAATGAGCACCTATGCTTTCCACAGACGCTGAATAAGGCATTCTATAAAGATGCACACAGATTTACGGCACGTAAACGAACCTCAAGCCTGATAAAGAGGTCTCTGAGAAAAACTACTGGTGTTCACGCCCAGTATAGAATGGTACACTAAGGAACACAGCAGTTAAAGAGCGTCCATAAATAAAACTCAATTTAATTTTTAGATAAGAACCGTGGAACATCCAAGTTCTGCCTGTAAAATGCCATTGTGGGATGTGTAACACTTCTCTAGCAATGTCTTCAATCGAAGCATCCTGAAGTTTGAATTAAGCACATGAGTTCCAAAACTTGAGGTATTTCCGTCGAGTATTCAGCAATTGAGGTTCCTTTCCACGAAGCTTAGAATACATCCCAGGTCAGAGCCAGCGAACTCAAAGAGGCGTTCTTGTTGAGCGTAAAGCACTTAGTGCGCTAAGCAAAGCGTTTTATTAGTATACATATAGGTTAGAATTGCGGAATAGAAAGTATTGCCTGGAGGAGTTGTTGTGGCGAGTCTAACATTTGTTGCACCTTCAAAAATACTTGGCAACGTCTTCTATCGTTATATCCTGAGATTAGAACTGAAGAACAAGTCCAACACTGAAGGTGGTGTCAAGGAGTATCCAGAATTTGGAGTTCCTTTCGAAGAAGCTTAGAGGAATGTGAGAGTATTCCAGGTTAGAACCATGGAGATATTCTTGTAAACGTTCAAAAGATGCAATGATGGAATATTGATCTCAGAGCCTCCAAAAATAAGTCTAGCATTGTAGGAGTTTTCGGTTTCCAGTACTTGGTGTATCTTCCAAAGATACTCTAGAAAATTGTTCTACAAGCCATCAGTTGTTGTGCTAGATGTGTTCCAGTGGAGTATGTAGCTTTATGTATCTGGAGCATTTCCTGTCAAGGTAACATTAAAATTGGCAATGGGGTTATGGAAAGTTCAGAAATTGGCACACATGCCTTTGGCAAGGCATTTCTAGAAGATAGCATAAAGCTAGAACTACGAGACATAATTTCCAGCACTTGGGGTATTGTAATGCTTTCAGCGCTTGGTGAACCTTCCAAGCATACCCTGACAAAGCGTTCTTTGAGATAATCCTGAGCTTAGAGCCTCGGAAGTATCTTCTGAAGAATGTACCTGAGAGATTCTTCTACTAAATTCAAGAGCAGCAATAGAATATTCTGTGGAAAGTTCAGCAATTGGTGCATCTTCCAAAGCTTGGCAAGGTGTTGTTTGAAGAAAGCTACGAAACGTAATTTCCAGTCCCTGTGGTGTTCTCGTGCTTCCAGCCCTTGGAGCGTTTTCCAAATGTACATGAAGGAAACTGGAGTTAGAGCCTCAAAACATCATTCCAGCACTGTAGGAGTTTTCGTGAACATCCAAATTTTGGTGCACCCTCCAAATTGTAGCTTGAGCTTAAAATCTGCGAAGCACCAGTTATTGTACCAAATGCGTTTTTGTGAAGTAGGTATCCAGCAATTGCTGTAGCTTGGTGCATTTTCTGGTAAGGGAGGGCACCTCAAAGACACCAACACCGGAGATAATTCTCATGCAAAGCCCATTGATGAAGCACCTTCCAAAGTTACTTTGGCACTGAGGTGTCATCGTGCTTCCAGCCCTTGATGCCCCTTCCAGAGACACTGCGTCAAGACTTCTGTGAGACCATCCCGAAGTTAGAACCGCAGAGCCCCTAATTCAACCTTGACCGCTCTCGACCATCATTTGGTGCACCTTCTGCCAGGACAATGTATGAGTCTAGAGCCAGTGAACCAACACGAGTCACAATTAATGAGCGTTGGGTGCTAACAGTGCTCCTCCCTTCAACGCCGCGCCGGAACGAAACCAAAATGGCGAAGGGTAATGGCGCCGGGAACGCCGTGATTTATTGGAGCCCATCTGTTGCCCTCCCCACCACCATCACACAAACAAAAGGCTGCCCTGGGGTACTTTTATTCTCTTTTATCATAACAAATTAATATTCGTATCGCTGTCCTCGGCCCTCGAGGATATCACATGGCTATCTGAGCGATCCCACTGCGAGTCTGAAGAATTGCAAAGGATCCATCCACTCAAGACATGTGCAATGACTTCCTCTACCCATGCCATCGTCATGGGGACTCCAGCAGAAGAATGTTACACAGCATTCAAGATATTGCTATGCTATTCGCATCTTTCATGTAGTTGATTCCAACTTCAAAAGGATAATTAAGTATGGCGTAATACTCTGAAAACTCCAGCCTTTCTTCCTTTAAGTGATGCACCGAAAATTTTGCAACACATTAATGCTGTCCCATACCCATCCCCACTCACTCCCTCTTCGAAAAATGTTTCCTTGAATTCAAAGAACCTCAAAGGCAACATTTCTTGTAAAGTCTCTCTACCAAATTTTGATTCGAATGAATTATATAGGCTTTCTGAAAAGTCACTTCAATCAGAGGAAACACAAAACCACCACTGTGGTGCACATTTCTTTATTTTTTCACATAACGGTTTAATAGATTAGTTCTGCTTCTTCTATGTGTAGTGTGCTAAATACAAAGTGTACAAACAGTAAAGGATTATTGGGTTTGACAAATAAAAATGCCATTAATGGAATTAATTGTTTCTTGACACAAGCCGTGTGTTGGACAGGTTTGGAAAGGTAGAATCAGATCACTGAAAAATTCAATGCCATAGCCGGGATTTGAACCACGGATCTCCGTCCGGTTGCTCTAACCACTGAGCTACCATGGCAACATGCCGACACGACATTAAATTCTCCAACTGATTCGCATTTTTCCCCGGTAAACCACAAGGAGATCTCAAATTGTATTGAGATGACGTACCCCAATGGCGACTTACATTCCTTGTAAGCACTTTAAGTCCCGGGCTTTATAGTTGCAACCACTATTAGGTCAATTAATGGAATTAATTGTTCTTTCACACAAGCCGTGTGTTGGACAGGGTTGGAAAGGTAGAATCAGATGACTGAAAAATTCAATGCCATAGCCGGGATTTGAACCACAGATCTCCCGGTCTCCGTCCGGTTGCTCTAACCACTGAACTACCATGCCGACACGACATTAAATTCAACTGATTCGCATTTTTCCCGGTAAACCACAAGGAGATCTCAAATTGCATTGAGATGTCATACCCCAATGCCGACTTACATTCTTTGTAAGCACTTTAAGTCCCGGGCTTTATAGTTGCAACCACCATTAGGTCAATTAATTGAATTAATTGTTCTTTTACACAAGCCGAGTGTCAAATACAATTAATTTCTCTCTACTGAAACTAATTAAAACAAATCATAATGGTACAGAGGCCAGTAGTTTAGGCTAAAAATAACCAACATTAAAATAAAAATAACAAACACTACAATAGGAATTTTTCAATTGCAATCCATAACATTAGTATTAGGGAAATGAATTTAAGAACTAAAATACCACTGTGAATTGTATTTTGATTAATTACGAATTTTTACCACATAAGCCTTAAATAAGATAAATGAAACATACAACATTTTGCTGAGCTGTGTTAGTTTTAAACTAGTGTTCTATTTATACTATATAATTTTAATACACCATTATAAAATGTTTCCTATACGATGCGGTTTGTTATATCTGTATACTTAATAAATTGTTTTCCAGCATTGATTAGTTAATTTTGTTAATAACTGCACATCAGATTTAAATCCTTACTATCAGAGAATAACCTCAAAGTTTCAAGCAAATAAATTAAAAACAGTGGTACACGAAAATTTTGAATAGTAAAAAAATCTGATGTGTTATACTCACTACTCTTGTACAAACTATTTTTACAAACGCTTATTCTCTATCTACCTCAGGTTAATCGAGATAAACATTTGCAGAAACTATCTTATTGCTAATTTTCTTGTAGGTGCAAGGGGAATATGATAGACTTTAAGTGATAGTCAAATCTTTTAAGAGCTGCTTGCTATGTGAAGTATTCCATTCCCTTTGCATTTCCAGGACATAAAAAAACACAACAACAAATAACGAATTCCCATTTTAAAAAAAAAGTGTAAGTACAGGAAAATTCGAACAAATAACAAGGAATACCTCGGAAATGGCTCACTCCACAAAAACGTATATGACATAAATTGTGTGTTTTAACGAGATCTACATTTTTTGTGTAGAAAAGTTTTGGCTATCTCCTACGTTTACGAATTATACAAAAGGCATTCACAATGAAGAGGCCTTTAGGGGACATTCTCAGAAAATTCCAAATATACATTTCATTTGTCATAAAAATATCTTAAATATATGACCTTGTAATCAAAATCGTTAGCCATTTTTGAGAAATCAAAATTTTCTAAAAACGTTCCATATAAAGGGTAGTCTTGGGATGGAAAGATTTTCTTGAAATTATTCGTGTCGCATCTTTGAAAGATATTGAGCCTAAATACCAAGTTTGGTATTTATCCGACGTTTCGGTTTTGAGTTATGCTGTTCAGACACACGGACACACGCGGACCTTTTTTTAAAAATTCCGGTGGAATCTCTGTATCGAATTTTTGGGTGAAATGCAATACTTTCCCTACTTACTATAGTGGTGCAAAAAGTAAAAATGCTAAAATGAGAAAGAAAGAAGACAAAAACTGAGAAAAACGGTCTTTGTAGTTCAACATCCTCTGGGATGGATAATTAATCTGTAATAAAACCGAGATTGGTTGATATACCCAAGGTGTTTCTTAACGCTTTTCGTACATATAGTGTTTACGAAAAAGTTAACGCAGATTAAATATCACTCCATCCGTGTTCCGGTTGCTGGGTTTCATTAAAGAACGAGTTTACCTTACAGTAAGTGAATATTTCCTCCAGCAATAAATTGGAAAGATTCTCAAGGTTTTGTAAAACCTAAATTCCTCATTTATTTCCAGCACCAAGGTATATAGCCCTTAAAGTTAAAATAAACTGAAAGACTGTGTCCTGGGTGACGAACGGAAAAAATTGGAACAGGAAGATATACCCTTATCTTTGACTTATTTTACTGCCATAAGACTTTAATGATTCAGCTTAGACACGTGGCACTGCAACAATAAAAGAAATTTTTCCTCCTTTTATTTTTATTCTATCAACCTAAAGCAGACAAAAGTACTGAGAAGGGAAAACAATGGAAACTCGGTGCCAATGTTTTGTCTTTCACTCTCCACACTCCAGAGTCAAGTTCGTTGACTTGAATACAAGAGATGACGTCACAAAACCCACTCCTTCCTTTACCTTTGTGCCGAATTAAAACTTCCAACATATGTGTTCCCCTAACACGACCAAAATGAAGAGAGTTTAGTAAATAATATTAAAAAACTCTTGTTACATTCTCATGACTTTCTCATTCACTCTTCTGCAAATACTTCTTACAAAGCTTTATTTTTATATCTGCTTTGGGTTGATCGAGATAAACTTTTAAAGAAATGGCTTTGAAATGCTATTCACTTTGCATGATTATGCTGAATAAACGAATGACGACATAACATTCCGAAAAAGTATGAAGTATGAAGGAATATCTCTAAAATGCTTAATGCCACAAAAAATATACACTCGTATACACCGTGTGCTTTAACGAGATCCACACTTTTTCCGTATTAAGTTTATGTCTATCTCTTATGGTTTATTGGTTATAGATACTAAATTCATTCAGAGTGAGAAGACTTCATAAACTATTTGCAGAAACTTCAAGAGGTACATTTTAATAGTCACGTAAAGATTTGAACCATTGTTAGCCATTTTTGAAAAAATAAAAACAATGACAACATGATTTCCATATAAAGAGGTTGGGAGGATTATGTTGAGAATCTTCGTGTCGCGTGGCATCCTTGGTTTATCTTGAGCTTAAGTATAAGCTTGGTATTTCGCTTTGAGTTATGCTGTCCACGCACAAACGCTGACTATTTTTACTTTCTCTACTACGTATAGTAAGTAGGGGAAGTATTGTATTCCACCCAAAAATTCGATACCGAGATTTCACCAGAAATACATGTTTTGAGAGCCCCTGAGGCCAAAAAAAGCATTTTTGGAAACATGTCCGTGTGTGTGTGTGTGTGTGTGTGTGAACAGCATAACTCAGAAACGAACAGTCGGATAAACACCAAACTTGGTATTTAGGTTCAGTATCTTCCAGAGATGCGACACGAAGGTTTTCAAGAAAATCCCCCCACCCCAGATTACCCTTTACATGGAAGATTTTTCGAAATTTTAATTTTCTCAAAAATGGCTCTAACGATTTTGATTAAAATATCATATGTTTAAAATATGTTTATGACAAATAAAATGTATATCTTGAATTTTCTGGGAATGTCTCCAAAAGTATTCTTCATTGTGAACGACTTTTGCATAACTGGTAAACCATATGAGATAGACAAAATTTTACTACACAAAAAATGTAGATCGCGTTAAAATACACAATTTATGTCATATGCATTTTTTGTTGAGTGAACCGTTTTCGAGATATTGCTTGTTATTCCCTTAAGTTTTTCAATACTTATTTTCTCAAATGGGAATTCGTTATTCATGTTTTTCTCTTGGATATGCAAAGAGTATTAATCTGTGGCAAAGAGAATGGTGCTGCACCTAGCAACCAGCTATTAATGAGATATGTATGTGCTTAAAGGCTACTGTATTTCCAAATTGCCCTTGTAAATATATATTCCCCTTACATCTACAAGAAAATTAGCAATAAGATAGAGTCTGCAAATGTTTAGCTCGATTAACTTGAAGTAGATGGAGAATAAGCGTTTGTAAAAATAGTTTGTACAAGAGTAGAGAAAGTCATGTGAGTGTAACACATTAGATTTTTTTGGATCAAGGAACCACAAGATGTATATTTCCACGAGGTGTAGATATGGAATTTTTGGATGGAATACACACCTTCTCTAGGGGTAGAGAAAGTAAAAATACTAAGTTGCTATAGTTCAGTAAAAGTTACTCAATAAGAATTAGCAGAAACAAGTTTGTAAACATACGAATAGCATTCACTTTAAGAAAAGTTCGTTATTTTACCATAATTAGTCCGTAGTATTTGTAACACTTATTGTGAATATTTTAGGAATTAATATTAAAAAATCCTACATTTATAAGTGGCTGTTCATAAAAACTACCCTTAGTTTTATTTCAAGATAACTTGAAATGTGTCGACCAATACTCTTAAAGATCTCATAATATTAAACAACAATATCCAAATTCTACTCCCTAAATGTAGGTTTCCCAAACACAATTTCAGATAGGTAATACGGGGTTAAAGGTTTTAAACTACATATTAAAGCTTAAAGTTTTAGAAGTGTGTGCACACCACTGATGAATGTCTAGTAATATAAACACGGCAAAGTGGAATCTCACGTTAGTTTTTTAAAAACATAAGACTCGTATAAGCGTTCCAAAGCAGTGGCGTGCAGTCGTGTGTACAAACGTTTTTGCTTTCTGTATCGTTCCCTATGATAGATGAAGTATTGTATTCCACACAAAAATTCGACATAAGATTTCACCAGAAAACAAAAAAGTATTTTTAGAAAAAAAAACAAGTAAACGAGAGAGTGCGACCTGAAGGTTTGCACGAAATTTCCTCCATCCATAATACGAGAAAAATTTCCTTTCTTTTCTTTCTTTCTTAAAAAGATACTAAAATGTATGTTACACATATTGACATGAGGAATATATTGTATATCTTAAATTTTCTGGTATAATCTATGAAGTTTCTATTCTGATTCAGTGTTGTATTAACTATGCAATCATAAAAGGTACATAAACTTACTTCAGAAAGAATATAGAGCTAATTAAAATACACACTTTGTGTCGAATACATTCTTTGAAGCTTTAGACATTTACAAGATAGTCCCTTTGTAATTCCCCAGTATATTTCAAGCTATACGCTTTTGAAATGTTATATCCGGTTTTTACTTTCTCTACTACGTATAGTAAGTAGGGGAAGTATTGCATTCCACCCAAAAATTCGATACCGAGATTTCACCGGAAATACATGTTTTGAGACCTCCTGAACCCAAAAAAAAGCATTTTTGGAAACATGTCCGTGTGTGTGTGTCTGTGTGTGTGTGTGTGTGTGTGTCTGTGTGTGTGTCTGTGTGTCTGTGAACAGCATAACTCAAAAACTAACAGTCGGATAAACACCTAACTTGGTATTTACGTTCAGTATCTTCCAGAGATGCGACACGAAGATTTTCAAGAAAATCCCTCCCCAGACTACCCTTTACATGCAACATTTTTCGAAAATTTTAATTTTCTCAAAAATGGCTCTAACGATTTTGATGAAAATATCATATGTTTAAGATATTGTCATGAGAAATGAAATGTATATCTCGAAATTTCTGGGAATGTCTCCAAAAGTATTCTTCATTATGAACGACTTTTGCATAACTTATAAACCATAAGAGATAGACAAAATTTTACTACACAAAAAATGTAGATCGCGTTAAAATACACAACTTATGTCATATACATTTCTTTTGTTGAGTGAACCGTTTTCGAGATATTGCTTGTTATTTCCTTAAATTTTACAATACTTATACTTTTTCTCAAATTCGTTATTCATTTTTTTTATGTCCTGGACATGCAAAGAGAATGGAATGCGCCACATAGCAACCAGCGTTAAAATATTTGACTATCGCTTAAAAGCTACCATATTTCCCTTGCATCTACAAGAAAATTACCAATAAGATTGACATCTCGATATCTCGATTAACATGAAGCTTATGGAGAATAAACGTTTGTAAAATTAGATTGTACAAGAGTAGAGAAAGTCATGTGAGTGTAACACATCAGATTTTTTTCTAATAAGGCATCAAAATATTCGAAATATCAAGCCCGGCATACATAAACGAGTTACTTTTTAAACATTTCACCATTATACTAGCGTCCTGTGCGATTCTATTTGTAGCTACAAGTTGTACACTGAAATCATTTCAGAAAACGTTTATCATGATTAACGAGAAGTAGCAAAGAATTCTGAGGTGTTACATTCACATGACTTTCTATACTCACTATCATTTATTTTTGTATAACTACTACAAAATATTCCTACGAAAATCTATTTTTCTATCTACCTCGTGTTTGCAGAAATAGTTTCATTTCACATTTAGTTGTAGGTACAAGACCGAAACAGAAAACAGAATCGATAGTCAGAGCTCATTATATATACTGGCCTTCCCATGATACCGCGAGAAGCAACTCAATAGCGACAGCACTTAAAACTGACAAAAGTATTGTAAAATTGAGGCCAATAACAAGAATATCTCGGAAATGGCTGAGGCCACAGAAAAAGCTATTTGAAATAACTTGCGTGTTTTAAAGAGAATTACATTTTCGTAGTAAGTTTCTGTCTATCTCTTATATTTACCCGTTATACAAAATTATATAACATTCCTTCCGAGTGAAGAACACTATTCCCAGTAAATTCAAAATATACATCTTATTTTTCACGTAAGTATCTGAAATATAAAGCATTTTATTAGAAAATTAGTAATTTTACGAAGTAAAAAACTTAGAATAATTTTCCATCTAAAGGGTAGTTTGGGGTGGAGTGATTATCATGCAAATCCTAGTGTCTCAACCTTTGAAGATACTTAATTTGAATACCAAGTTTGGCACTTAGCCCGCATTTCGTTTTTGAGTTATACTGTTCATAGATACACACACACGCACACACAAACGGACCGTTGTCTAAAACTTACCTTTTCGGATTTAGGGGACATCACAAGCTGTATTTCTGATGAAATCTTGATATAGAATTTTTGGCTGGAATACAATAATTCCCCTTTCCTACTATAGATAAGTGGTAAAGAAAGTAACAAGTGTTTTTTACGAATAATTTGCAAAATATACATAAAATATCTGATATTAGGAAAGAAAGTCGTGTAATTGTAACAGAACTTTTAGCATATTGTGACCCGCATTTTAAAGATCGACTATCGCTTAAGCCTCCTGTATCGCTCTTGTACCTCCAACGTATATATATACTGCATTTTACATCGATTTAACTACGTGGTCATATCGCGTCGGATCTGGTAGGAAATACTTCTTGTATCGGTATGTGGCAGACAGTTAGCCTTCTAGGTCTCATTCATGTACCATGCTATCTTGTCACATATCAACAGAGGCCTTAGTGCTAGGCAACTGTACCTCTGCTTCTGTGATGGGCAGATGGCAGCTTTTGTACATGTCCAACAAAAACCGTAATGCCAGGCAACTGTATCTCTACTCCTAAACGTGCCAGGTAAGTGCCATTATGGTAAGGCATTCGCTATTATGGTGGTATTAAATATCCAATCCGGTATTATATGGGAACTAATGGAAACCAACAAAATACCCCAGTCAGATTGGTCGGCCCACAGGATTCGAACCAGGTACTTCCCGAATGCGGACCACAGACGCTACTGGCCGAGCCATTCCGCTCGGTTCAATGGAATATACCAGGTAAGTCAGCTGCCCCTAGGTATTCGTATCTATGCAACCCGCACTTTATAGTCTAAATTGGAAACATTGACCCTTTTATCAAACAAACTGTTATTGTAGCTCTGTCCTTCTATTAGATACTATACACAAGCACCATTAAGGATTAAAGGCCTGAATGAGCCAAGGAGCCGTGAAAGGCTTTAAAAAGACGGCTTTTCATGGATATCATGCTTGCAAGGAGATAGAAGTATGTTTTCTCGAAAAGCTGGAGACAGCACGTGCGTTCTGGCCGAGTGGATTAACTGCCGGGATGTGGTAAAGCAACGGTTAGCTTCGGAAGTTCGAATCTAATACAAACATCAAATTGTTTTGGTAATTTTTTTTCTCCTTGCGTTTATTTTCTGTATTTTAGTATACTAATCTATTTATTTTTGTTATTGGCTCTCCTGTGAGCCAAAGACACAAGAATTACAATAAGATAATTGTGTATCATGCTTACGATAATAATCTGTATCTACCTGGTGTTGTAAACTGTCTCAGTAGTTAGCTTTTATTCTTTTGGTCACATATCGACGATATTAAATCTAACATATTTTTGTTTCATATTTAAACCTTATGTTTCACTTCTTAAATGTGCTAAGTTCACGGTAAACAGAATAATAAATTGTTAAAGAGCGTGGATTTCATCAACGAAATAAATGTTCAAAATGACGACCCCTTTCATCAATGCACATTTATGTACTTTGCCGGAAAGACCTTCCTGCATGCTCTAACATACCCGGTGTAATCTGCCTGCATTCTTCACGTATGAGTGCCCGGAAATGATTTGGGCTTTGCGGTTCTTCTTTACGGTAGAAAAAACATGGTGATTATTCTATTATGTACACACTTATAATGTTATCAAAAATATTCCTTGTATCATATAAAATTATAGTCCAAAAGAGAGAAAACAAAAGGTAATAAAATTTTGAACTTAACACGACGGATTTGAACCCGCACTAAACCGGCACACTGGTAGCGCAACTATGATAATACCATTCCATCAATGCTACGTTGCGAGTTGGGGTTCCTATACGAATTAATAATAGCAAAACTCAACCCCACCTCAAATCTTTACATGCTTTTTGCAACTTCATACAGCGTTTGAAGGTAATTTTGGTAACTTTAACTCAAATAAACAAACTGCATCAGCATTTCAATTACTGTATGACTTGAAATATGCCATAGTTCGTGACAGAAGAAAAATTATCTACCTAATGCTTAGCATTTTTAACAAGGCTGTACAACGAACCTTTGTTGGCTGACGACTTAAATCCAATTGCTCGTATTGGATCTTCCATTTTGTTTTCAAATAGTTTTGTCAACCGATGCATGTGATAAGTTGTTCCTTCAGGGTAGTTTTCAAAGGTGTGTATCAATATATGCTAAAGAATAAAAGTTTGTAAAATTAGCTTAAAGTGCCACTGAAGCTCCCAGTGTCAGGGTGGGATGTTTTTGGCATCGACATACATGACGATAGCACTCTGTCCCGTAAAACACTTGTGCGCCGAGTTATCTACCCTCCTCTATAAAGTGTTATGCAAATCAGCCTTTAGAAGGAATTCAAGAAAGGCTTAAGTCAAATATGTTGCTTAGCACGTTGCATAAATTCAAAAATAAATAGGGGCAACTGACTCACCTGGTATAATGAAACTATCTCTGGAAACGTTTATCACGAACTAATATTAAGTAAACACAAAAATGAGCTTTTTGTAGGAATAGTTTGTAGAAGTGAATGTAAACATCGATTATTTATTTTTTCTTTCTTTCTTTCTTTCTTTCTTTCTTTCTTTCTTTCTTTCTTTCTTCTTTCGAATTTCTGATATACAAAACTTCAGTTGCATACATACAGCAATGCCTGAATTGTTTCATTCATAGAGATGGACAGTTGGACCAGGGGACGCAGCTTACACGAAAATGTAAATAATAGAAGGTGCTTAAACTTTAATGCAATTAATTTATTTCACTCTGCTGCTATAAATTCTTTAGCTTCTCGTATAATCGCACAGTCTTTAAATGGAATGTTTACCAGCAAAACTATAAACGGATTGAGGTATAGAACTTGGCAATTTGTCTTCACTCTGAAAGCTTGTAAGGAATGAGACCGGTTCCTGGGCTGATAAAAAATGTTCTGCTAGACTAGAAGCAATAGAATACTATGTAAATTGCGATGTTTTTACTAAAAAGAAATGTACGAAATATTTCTTGTGAACACAGACCAGCTTTGAATATTAACGACTGAAGAAAACGGGGTTAAATTTATACATTGATAAAGATACTAGTGTTGTAAATCTCAAATTAAGTTGATAAAACGTCTAAAATCAAGATTAAGACACCTTAAACGAAAATTAATTTGATTTAGATGGACTTCAGTTCAAGTCTGACATGAATCCCTCAGGAGTATCAGTTACCCAAAATGAGCATAATTTAATTTAAAGGTTCCATAGTCGAATGCTTGAAAAAGGAGCTGCAATCAAAAAGTATGAAAAAGAAAAAGGAATAATAATCTTCAGTAACACAAGTGCTAGTAGTTTTCTGGGACTTTACTTGAGCTTAACAAATAATCATCCTGTGGTTCATTACTTAATAACAAAAAGTAGATATCAAATCTTATAAGTTACATCCGGTGATATAATTATCATAGGAGAAAGTGCCATGTTTGCTGTTTATGTGGATATGGATTAGAAACCGATTAGTATATCTGCACTGCGGCCAATGCTAGATCTATTGCACATACCAAACTACCTGGAGGAAGGGGGTGAGGTGAGAGTACACGAAAAACGGCCAGATCTGGGAGGGGTAGGCGCAGTATAACGGGGTCCTAACGTTTCCAGATTGAACTCCCTTGGCCCACCTCATGGACAGGTTCGAGCAGAAGGTTCCATGCCAGGGAAGGAATCGTTCTATCCTTAAAGCATATCTATCGCATACGCCGCACACCACCGTCCACTGCGTTTAACCTTGATACCCAACAAGATAAAAACAAACGAATGAGAAGAAATTATGGGTATAAAAAGTAATGATAGTATATAATCTACTCCTGCATTCGCCTACAGTCCTCAAAAAACAGATGTGTTGCACTCACATGACTTTCTCTACTCTTGTACAAACTATTTTTACAGACGCGTATTCTTTATGTACTTTATGTTAATCGAGATAAACATTTGCATCTTATTGTTAATTTTCTTGTAGCTGCAAGTGGAAAATGGTAGGCCTTAAGCGATGGTCAAATATTTTAAGAGCTGATTGCTATGTGGAGTACTCCATTCTCTTTGCATTACCCACTGGGTGGGGGGATTTTCTTGAAAACCTTTGCATCGCAACTCTGGAAGATACTGAACCTAAATACCAAGTTTGGTGTTTATCCAACTGTTCGTTTCTGAGTTATGCTGTTCACAACAAACACATGGACATGTTTCCAAAAATGCTTTTTTTTTGTGGATTCAGGTGGTCTCGAAACATATATTTCCAGTGAAATCTCGGTATTAAATTTTTGGGTGAAATACAATACTTCCCCTACTTACTATACGTAGTAGAGAAAGTAAAAACAGGAACAAATGTGATTTAAGTATCGTAGCTTTAAGATATTTCAAATACTAATAAGGTGTATATCTTGAATTCTCTAAATGCATTTTATGTAATTTTATATATCTAGTACCGAAAGAGATGGCTCCGCGGTAGCTGCAAGGCTCGCATTTGGGAGGTTCTGGATTCTATTCTTGGGGCCGGCCACTCTGACCATAGGATTTTCGTGGTTTTCCCTGGTTGGCAAGGCGAATGCCAACGGGGCGGTTTCTGTTACACCACGATTTTCCTTTCCCTCATTTCCTATCATTTTTCTTTCCCTTTCATACTCCAGGTAGGTTTAGGGGTTGTGCAGTGTCGATCGGTGTCGGACAGATGGCACAGATGCTTGCGTTCTTCTTTGAGCCGCCTCAGGTGGGTCGAGTTCTCCCCGGTTTCGCCTGAAATATCTTTGGAATCTGTCGACCGTCCTGCCTGCGGTCTATAGCCTCCTGTGAATTCTTCACTTCATCCGTTCCCCCTGGGGGGGGGGTTAAGTAGAAAAGATCCGCGTTAGGTGGAGGTATGAGGGTCCCCTTCGTTCCCTGTCATACCCATACTCGTGTATCTGGTGTACCGCAAGAGATAGGCAAAAACTTACTATGCGAAAAATGTATATCTCGTTATTATTTTACGCTATTTGTCAAATATTGTGGCATTGACCGTTTCTGAGTTATTCGTTTCTTTTTCGTGACTGAAAGAACATATAGCAACACACACATTAAAGATATGAATGTCACTGTATTCCCCTTGTGCAACGAAATGTGTGATGAAGCCATTTCTGCACATTTTTATCTAGATTAATATGAAGTAGGTAGAAAATTAAGCTCTTGTAAGAATTAGTTTTGGAAGATGTAAACGATAATGAGTAGGGAATGTCGTGTGAATGTAACGCATCAAATTTAAATACCTTTTGCTTAATTTGAAATCATTTATATTCAAAACTGTACCTTGGATTCGGTAATGTGGTTAGAAGAATCACTGTTTAATGACTGCTGTCAAGGTAGCCTGGGAATTAGTAATCGTTATATAACAGGTCTTTCACAAGTAAGAAATACTACAAATAAAACTAAAATTAATTCATTTTATAAAAAAATGCTGGGACATGTAAATTTAACATTTTGGAAGGAACGTTTTTACCCAAAAAAAACAGCATTTTCAACCATTGTGTTTCATACAAAATGTTTGGTTGCTATGAGAACAGATGTCTCTCCAATTGTTTACTTTTATGGAGATATTTGAAACATGCAGTCTTTGTTACGAGGCCTGTTAATAAGGAAGAGTTAAAAATGAGGATCAGGAAAGGATACAGAGATATACCCCCAGCAGTGACTGAAAAAGGTACAACAAGGATTCATGCTTCGGCTTAACTACTACCAGATTGTAAATAGGGAGCAGTTTGAACATCTATTAAATCATTAGCATTTCATTTGTTACATTAGTTTTGTAAATTGAGGAGATAATTCTTAAACACGCCAATAATTAAGCTGTTCCCATAGCAACCAAACCTTTTGTATGAAACAAATGAAATTGTTCATGCAACTAAATAAGATAACTTTCTTTCAGAAAAACCTTTAAAAAATCTGATTTGATACATTCATACGACTTTTCCAGCATCTATCGTATTTATTAGTGGGTATACAGACTGTTAGGTTTATTTTCTTACCTACAACATTTTAATCCAAATAAACCTCTGCAGAAATAGCTGCTTATACATTTCGTTACAGATACAAAGAGAACAGTGATAGTCAAATGTTTAGAATTGGACGCTATACGTTGGCCTTAAAATTCCATACTGTTTCCATGCAATCGGAGAAGCAGCTAAATGTTGAAAGGACTTTGAGAGAATGTCCAAGTAATAAACAATTCAAACCGTTAATAACGGATATCTCTTAAATGGGCTTGTGCCACAAAAAAACATATTTGAAATAAATTGTGTTTTAAAGAGATCTATATTTTTACTTTCTCTACTACGTATAGTAAGTAGGGGAAGTATTGTATTGCACCCAAAAATTCGATACCGAGATTTCACCGGAAATACATGTTTTGAGACCCCCTAAATCCAAAAAAACATTTTTGGAAGCATGTCCGTGTGTGTGTGTGTGTGTGTGTGTGTGTGTGTGAATAGCATAACTGGGAAATGAACAGTCGGATAAACACCAAACTTGATATTTAGTTCAATATATTCCAGAGATGCGACACGAAGGTTTTCAAGAAAATCTCCCCACCCCAGACTACCCTTTACATGGAACATTTTTCGAAAATTTTAATTTTCTCAAAAATGGCTCTAACGATTTTGATTAAAATATCATATGTTTGATATTTTCATGACAAATAAAATGTATATCTTGAATTTTCTGGGAATGTCTCCAAAAGTATTCTTCATTGTGAACGACTTTTGCATTACTGGTAAACCATAAGAGATAGACAAAATTTTACTACACAAAAAATGTAGATCGCGTTAAAATACACAATTTATGTCATATACATTTGTTTTGTTGAGTGAGCTATTTTCGAGATATTGCTTGTTATTCCCTTAAATTTTTCAATAATTATCTCAAATGGGAATTCGTTATTCATTTTTTGTCTTGGATATGAAAAGAGTATTAATCTGTGGCAAAGAGAATGGTGCTGCACATAGCAACCAGCTATTAAGAGTAATGTTTATGATTAAAGGTTACTGTATTTCTATATTGCCCTTGTAAATATATATTCCCCTTATATCTACAAGAAAATTAGCAAGAAGATAGAGTCTGCAAATGTTTATCTCGATTAACATGAAGTAGATGGAGAATAAGCCTTTGTAAAAATAGTTTTACAAGAGCAGAGAAGTCATGTGAGTGTAACATATCACATTTTTTGTATAGTATGTTTTTATCTATCACCTATTGTTTACCAGGCTTATACAAAATTCCTTCCGAATGAAGAGGACTTCACAGGCTATTCCAGGAATATTCAAGATGTACATTTTATTTGTCACGTAAATATCTTAAATATGTTGTATTTTAATCGAAATCGTTAGCCACTTTTATAAATAAAAAATTTCGAAAAATATTCTACGTAAAGTGTAGTTGGGCTGGGGGATTTTCTTGAAAACCTTCGCATCGTATTCCTTGGCAGATTCTGAACTTAAAATACCAAGTTTTGTACTTATCCGACTTTTCGTTTTTGAGTTACGTTATCCACACACACACACACACACATACACACATAAGGACCTTTTTCTGATGTTGTTTTGTGTGTGTGTGGATTCGCGGCGTTCAAATCATATTTCAGGTGAAATCTAGGTATGGAATTTTTGGGTGGAATGCAATACCTTCTCTACCTACTATGTACATGATAGAGAGAGTATTATTTTG
Organism: Deroplatys truncata; assembly: GCA_030765065.1. Lineage (NCBI taxonomy): Eukaryota > Metazoa > Arthropoda > Insecta > Mantodea > Mantidae > Deroplatys > Deroplatys truncata. The sequence goes on along the minus strand of CM060982.1, from coordinate 84,047,273 downwards.
CCATGTAAAACGTTTATCGATGACGTCACATCCAATACAATAATGGATGAAAACTTTCTTGCAAAATTTTTCTTTCAAAAATTAAATTTAAATGTCTGAGCACTTTTAAAAAATGAGTTAATTTTGCTTACTTATGAAAGGTGTGTGTTTTTATGTCAATGATATGTATTTTCCCCATTGTTTTCTGTTTGGAAACAAATTTCGACATAGTCTGCAACAAAATAATGAATAAAATTGTTTGTAGGTTAGGATAAAGAGGAGAGAGACAAGTTCTCCAGCACTGTGTGTAATATGAAGTAAATCTCCATAAAGTGGAGACCAATTACTGTGAAGTTTTCCCCCAGTTGTGTGAAGAACAGATGTCGTGGTTTAATGAGGTTCGGAGTGCTGCTGTCATATTGCTTAGCAACACGCTGCTTGCTCTTCATTTATTAAGAACGACACCGTCAACTTTGGGAGGGAAGCCACTACGTAATAACTTGATGGGCTTGCGTCTGTCTCTCTGACTCGGTACGAGAGCAGCTGCGGAGCTGGTTACCGCACCGTAATACACATTTTTGCACTTGTTTTATAGCCACTTCCGAGATGTCATCAAATGTGTCTCAACCTCTTGATGAAGTGATGGACATGAAAAATGCAAGTCACTGTATTTCATTGTGTTTTGGCTAAAACATAATATTTTACTAATATATTTTTTCACATTTTCCTCTTTTTACTTTCTCTATATCGAGATTTTACCGAAAATAAATGTTTTGAGACCCCCTGAATCCAAAAGAAGCATTTTTGGAGACTGTCTTTGTGTGTGTCTGTGAACAGCATAACTCAGAAACGAACAGTCGGATAAACACCAAACTTGATATTTAGGTTTAGTATCTTCCAGAGATGCGATACAAAGGTTTTCAAGAAAATCCTCCCACCCCAGATTACCCTTTACATGGAACATTTTTCGAAAATTTTAATTTTCTCAAAAATGGCTCTAACGATTTTGATTAAAATATCATATGTTTAAGATATTTTCATGAGAAATGAAATGTATATCTCGAATTTTCTGGAAATGTCTCCAAAAGTGTTCTTCATTGTGAACGACTTTTACATTAACTGGTAAACCATAAGAGAGACAAAATTACACTATACAAAAACTGTAGATTGCGTTAAAATACACAATTTATGTCATATACATTTTCTTTTTTGGGTGAACCATTTTCGAGATATTGCTTGTTATTCCCTTAAATTTTCCAATACTTATACTTTTTCTCAAATTCGTTATTCATTTTTTTGTCCTGGTAATGCAAAGAGAATGGAATACTCCACATAGCAACCAGCTCTTAAAATATTTGACTATCGCTTAAAGCCCAGCAATTCCCCTTGCGTCTACAAGAAAATTAGCAATAAGATTAACATCTCGATATCTCGATTAACATGAAGCATATGGAGAATAAGCGTTTGTAAAAATAGTTTGTACAAGAGTACAGAAAGTCATGTGATTGTAACACATCAGATTTTTTACTTTCTTTACCACTTATCTCAGTAGGTAGGGGAAGTATTCTACGAGGGGCGTCCAACAAGTAAGTTTCCTATTTTATAAAAAAAAAAACATTACACCAGTTGATCATATTGAATTAATTTTATTTATATTGTACAATGATTTTGTTACTTTTCTACATAATCAACATGTTTTTCCAAGCATTTTTGGGGACGTGGCACAAGTTTTTCCAAGCCATTGTTGTACCAGGCCGCGGCCTGTGTTCGCTACCGCTGTTGACTGATTTGACTTCATCATCGGTGTTAAAAGTGCTTACCTTTGAGTTGGAGAAACATGTGAAAATCACTTGGGAAAAGATCTGAGCTCCGCCTGGGTCAAGATTCAGTTTGGAAGTTTTCTCGTATCCTCCGTATTCACCGGAGCTTGCCCCAAGTGATTTTCACATGTTCCTCCAACTCAAAGGTAAGCACTTTTAACACCGATGATGAAGTCAAATCAGTGAACAGCTGGTTGCGAGCACAGGATCCGACCTGGTTCAACACTGGCTGGGAAAAACTTGTGTCACGTCCCCAAAAATGCTTGGAAAAACATGCTGACTATGTAGAAAAGTAACAAAGGATTTTAAAATATAAATAAAATTAATTCAACATGATCAATTTTGTGTAATGTTTTTTTTATAAAATAGGGAAACTTACTTATTGGACGACTATCGTATTTCACCCAAAAATTCGCTATTAAGATTCCATCGGAAATGCACCTTTTGAAAACCCCTGAATAAATTTAAAAAGTCAGTTTTAGAAAAAGGTTATTGTGTCTAAATCAAAAATGAAATATCAGTTAAATACCAAAACTGGTATTTCAGTTCAGCATCTTATTAAGAAAGTCTCTCTACCCAAAACTATCCTTTACAAAGTATTTGATTCTTATTTTTTATATTCTAAAAAGAGTTTTATTTAAATGCCACATGTTTGATATTTGTATGACAAAATGATCAACTTAATTTTTATCAAGTACCTTATGAAGTCCTATTTATTGGACAAATCAAATCCAAAACTTAATTTTCTTTTGTAAATAGTATGTATAGTCCTCTTCATTTGGAATGAATTCTGTAAAATTTTGTTAACTGGTCAACACAGGAAGTCAACACAGAGGGAAAAATCTGATGTGTTACACTCACATGACTTTCTCTACTCTTGTACAAACTATTTTTACAAAAGCTTATTCTCCATCTACTTCATGTTAATCGAGATATCGAGATGTTAATCTTTTTGCTAATTTTCTTGTAGATGTAAGGGGAATTGTTAGGCTTTAAGCTATAGTCAAGTATTTTAAGAGCTGGTTGCTATGTGCGCATTCCATTCTCTTTGCAAGTCCAGGACAAAAAAAATGAATAACAAATTCGAGAAAAAGTATAAGTATTGGAAAATTTAAGGGAATAACAAGCAATGTCTCGAAAGTGGTTCACTAAACAACAAAAACGTATATGACATAAAGTGTGTATTTTAACGCGATCTACATTTTTTCTTGAGTAATATTTTGTCTTATCTCTTATGGTTTACCAGTTATGCAAAAGTCATTCACAATGAAGAATACTTTTGGAGCCATTTTCAGAAAATTCAAGATATACATTTTGTTTGTCTTGAAAATATATTAAACATATAATATTTTAATCAAAATCGTTAGAGCCATTTTTGAGAAAATTAAAATTTTCGAAAAATGTTCCATGTAAAGGGTAATCTGGGGGGATTTTCTTGAAAACCTTCGGGTCGCATCACTGGAAGATACTGAACACCTAAATACCAAGTTTGGTGTTTATCCGACTGTTCGTTTCTGAGTTATGCTGTTCACAGACAGACACACACACAGACACTCACACGGACATGCTTCCTAAAATGCTTTTTTTGTATTCAGGGGGTCTGAAAACATGTATTTCCGGTGAAATCTCGGTATCGAATTTTTTGGTGGAATACAATACTTCCCCTACTTACTATACGTAGTAGAGAAAGTAAAAAAGCGTATCTCGTTCTTCTTCGCTACATACTTTAGGCAATACGCCTGTTCCACACTCACAGCACCTCTTTCCATATTTTCTTGGGTCTATGTCTCGATGCTGATGGTCTGCTAATTTTGGAGGTCTTTTTGGTCCACAGTGTAAGTGCTGTTTCTAATTATTTCGATATTGTTGAATGTTACCATGTACGGAATATACCTGTAATTAATTTCTGATATCCTCATTTGGTACCTATGTTATCTAGTCTTGTGTAGCCATTACTCCTTCTAAAGGAAGTAATTTCCTCACTCTGAATTCTACTGTTAATTTTCTTACTAATCGCCCAAGTTCACCCATAAAGAAGTCCAGCTTTATATACAACTTTATTCTTATTTATTTTCTTGTTTTTCGTTTTCATATCTCATGAATTGTACTGTATATCTGTTAACACTTTGACAACTTGTATAAGTGTACTTTTGTGTTTCAAACCCGTGAAATTCGCAACCTAGATAAGTAAAGTTAGTGACATTTTCTATTGTTTTAAGCATATCTCGATATAATAAAAAACTTAAATTCAATAATTTTTTACATTCTCTACTACGTATAGTAAGTAGGGGAAGTATTGTGTTCCACCCAAAAATTCGATACCGAGATTTCACCGGAAATACATGTTTTGAGACCCCTGAATCCAAAAAAAGCATTTTTTGAAACATGTCCGTGTGTGTGTTTGTGTGTCTGTGAGCAACATAACTCAGAAACGAACAGTCGGATAAACACCAAACTTGGTATTTAGGTTCAGTATCTTCCAGAGATGCGACAGAAGGTTTTCAAGAAAATCCCCCCCACCCCAGACTACTCCTTACATGGAACATTTTTCGAAAATTTTAATTTTCTCAAAAATGGCACTAACGATTTTGATTAAAATATCATATGTTTAAGATATTTTCATGACAAATAAAATGTATATCTCGAATTTTCTGGGAACGTCTCCAAAAGTATTCTTCATTGTGAACGACTTTTGCATAACTGGTAAACCATACGGGATAGACAAAATTTTACTACACAAAAATGCAGATCGCGTTAAAATACACAATTTATGTTATATACGTTTTTTTTTGTTTTTTTTGAGTGAACCATTTTCGAGATATTGCTTGTTATTCCCTTAAATTTTCCAATACTTATACTTTTTCTCAAATGCAAATTCGTTATTCATTTTTTTTTGTCCTGGTAATGCAAAGAGAATGGAATACGCCACATAGCAACCAGCTCTTAAAATATTTGACTATCACTTAAAGCCTAGCATATTCCCCTCGCACCTACAAGAAAATTAGCAATAAGATTAACATCTCGATTAACATGAAGCATATAGAGAATAAGCGTTTGTAAAAATGGTTTGTACAAGAGTAGAGAAAGTCATGTGAGTGTAACACATCATATTTTTTTATGTTATTAACCGTTTCCGAGATAAACGTTATAAGTTTGGATTATCAAATATCTTATTTTTTATTTATTTCTAATTTCTCACATAGAGTATCGAATTTCAAAGCCAGCATACAGCGAACTGTTTTGTAAAGATCTGTTTGTTGTTTCAGCTTCCTGTACTCCTTTTTAGCTAAATTCGAATGCTGTAAGTAAATTATTGTAGTAACTAATGAAATTGGAGGGTACAAAATATAACACAAATATTATATATGGCCTAATATTATTAGATTTAATAAGTGCAGAGGTTAGAAATTTCAGTAGCGTATAGCCGTAAAACATTTTAACGTTGGTTCCGCTTGTTGTATGCAAATAACGTGACTTGGATAGAAGAATCACTGTTTAAGAATGCTATAATGTAGTATAAGGAATTTTTTGTATAATATTTTAATTCGTAGACAGAACGTGTAAGTATTTCACATCAAATTGATTTAAAACAGATTTACATATCTGTGAGGAAGAGTTTGAACCTTTGTGTTCCTCGCCGTCCTCCGTGGAATCGCGCCCCACAGTTTGATAACTACTATGCTACCGTATTCCAATGAATGTTACATTTCCGTGTTGGAGGAACATGGCACCAAGACATTGTTGAAGTGAGATTGTACGACGCTCCCTAATGTCTTTAGCGACGCATCCCGTCTGCTGACACGTCGCTACGACGCCTCGTTCCCTGCCACATTACTGAGTCCCTGGCGGCGGCGCCTGTCAGTCTTCGTGCTAGTGCTGCTTTATTCATCCACTTTAATTCCCTCTAACCAATTACAAACTCTTTCTTGCTATTCTGCTGCTTCTGTATTCCTTTTGTTCTTCAAGTTCCGTTGCCACTGCGTTTCTCTGGTATGAGATTATTATTATTATTATTATTATTATTATTATTATTATCATCATTATTATTATCATTATTATTATCATTATTATTATTATTGTCATTCATTATCACCGGCATCATAGGCATTTAAATTCGTTTTACTTTTTCTATTACTTACCTGTAGTAAATACGGGAAGTGTGTCGTCCTCCGTCGTGTAGTGGTTACCATGCTAGCTTCTAGTTCCCGAGATCGCGGGTTCAAACCTGACGGAAGGCGATGGATATTTTTCCGACGGAAGGGAAGTAAAGCCGGTGGTCCCGTGACGTAGTCTTACGACACGTAAAAGAACCTCAAGCCTGATAAAGAGGCCTCTGAGCAAGATTACCGGTCTCTCACGCCCAGTATAGGTAGAATGGGACGCTAAGGACCACAGCAGTTAAAGAGCGTCTTTAAATAATCTCAATTTAATTTAATTTTCAGTGTGTGTGACAGATGGTCTTAGTTCCGTATATGCCTTCCTGAGCCGTCGCCTGTACAATCAATTTCCATAACTATCTATGTGTAGGAAGATCGGTACTTTGGGCTATGGTACTGAATGTCCCAACCATCATTAATGGCGCACTTTCCTCGGTGACAGGCTGTTTCGTTTGCTTTCAAATTTATGGAATTCTTCTGACTGGTGCTCACGACAGGTTTTGAGCCCAAGATCTTCAAAATACAAACCACAAATATACCACAAGGTATATATATATATATATATATATATATATATATACATACAGGGTGAATCACCTAAAACTTGCACCGCAAATATTTCGGAAATGTAAACTGCTTTTGATGTAGAGTTTTCACAGCATTGATTGATAGTCAGGGGCTCGTACATTTAGCCCATAAACAGATTTTAATAATACTGAGAAAGTGTATTTTTTGAGCAAACATACAATTTTTAAATAATACAATGCCTAGTTACATCAACAGAATAAAGGTAGGGTAAATTAGAATGTCAGTGCGTTTGTTGCAAAGTTCTAGTGCAAGTGGTCTACGAGAAATCTTATTTTGAAGCTTTTACGCACCGACACTTGTACAATCTGTCATAGCACAAACTAAAGAAAAACAAAAGGGAATTACAACACTTCTGTGGATTCTTACAAGCAAAGAGAACATATCCCTTCAAAGCTTGTGTTCAAAATGACCACCGGCAGCTTCAATACACGCTTCCAGTCTGCTATGGAAAGACTGCTACTCACGTTCTAGCATTTCAGCGGAAATTTCAGAGTAGGCAGCAGTAATGCGTAGTTACATATCGTCAGGCGTAGTTGGTAGATCCTTGTAGACAATGTCTTTCAGCCTTTCCTACAGAAAAAGGTCTAAAGGGGTCAGATCCGGTGAACGCGCCGGCCAAGGTACAGGTCCTCTTCGTGCAATCCAACGATTTGGAAACAATCCATTAAGACAAGCTGTAGTACTTCTTGCAGTATGGACTGAACAGCCATCATGTTGGTAACACAGGTTCCTCCTAGTCTGCAAAGGAACGTCTTCTAGCATCTGTGGCAGATGGTCTGTTAGGAGACTGCGATACTTGTGCGAGTTCATTGTTCCTTCTATGAACAAATGGCCTATGAGCTGATGGTTCACTATCCCACACCACACGTTTAAACTCCATGGACGCTGACCTTCCACCTGACGATTGTCAACAGACCAATAGTGCATGTTTCTGAGGTTTACCTGGCCATGATTAGTAAATGTTGCCTCATCACTAAACAAGATACATGAAGAATCTGGAGTATCATGACTTAATGCCCATGTACAAAAGTTTGCGATTCTCAAAATCGTTTCCATGCAGCTCTTGATGGAGAGAGATGTTATAGGGATGGAACCTATGTCGATGAAGAATGCGCAGTACACTTGCCTGACTTATGCCACTTCCACGTGCGATTGTGCAGGAACTAATTTGGGATCTACTGCAACGGCAGCCAGGACATTAATTTCTGCCTCTTTTCCAGTCACCTGTTTGTTTCTGTTACGTTTTCTGTGTGTTACAGTACCATTTTCACGTAATTGGTTGAAGAGGTTGATAAATAATTGCCGAGATGGTTGACGCCTATTGGGATACGTTTCCGCATACACCGTACAGGAACGAACTGCATTCTTCCTACACTCTCCATACACCATGAGCATGTCGGCTTTTTTGGCATTAGTAAAGCCCATCTACTCACGACTTACTGCTTGAACTGTCACAAACTAACTTACCAGAAAGTTGCAATGCAATCAATAAAACACAATGCAAACAAACATAACAACATCTAGCAACTAAGCAGGTTGAATGGGACAAACAATTGTCGGGGTGGAAACTTTTCAAAATACGATTTCTCGTAAACCACTTGCACTAGAATCCTGCAACAAAGACCATTGACAATCTAATTTACCCTACCTTTATTCCGTTGATGTAACTACGCATTGTTCCATTTAAAACTTTGTTTGCTCAAAAATACACTTTTTCAATATTATTAAAATCTGTTTTTAGGCTAAATGTACGAGCCGCTGACTATAAACCAATGCTGTGAAAGCTGCACATGCATAGCACTTTCCATTTCCGAAATATTTGCGGTGCAAGTTTTAGGTGATTCATCCTGTATTTAATCATTTCAAAGCAAATATTTTTACCATGATTAAAGATAAGTAGACAGAACTACTTGGAAATGATGATATGCATAACATAAGGGATACCTGTGAAAAGTGGTGGGTGGGGAAAGTCGTATGAGCGTACCATATGAGATTTTTATGTTTTCCTTTTTTATGAAAATAAGCACGCGCCTAAATATTTATCATCAATTCATGATAATAATAATTATTCTTATTGTTTGTTACATTCTTCGCAAATAAACACACACGTGTTGATTTGGACATAAGCATTCATTATCCATTTCGTTATCGTTAACGTCTGTCAAGATAGATTTTGCGAATGTTTCGGTTAAAGTTTTTACTTCCTCTATGGCATAATTCGATATGAGGATTTCATAATATAGTCTGAGGACCCCTGAATCCCCCCCCCCAAAATTGTTGCTATTTTAATAAAAAGTGTGTGTGTGTGTGTGTGTGTGAACAGCATAACTCAATGACGGAATGACAAGATATGACAAATTGCTTATCTTGAATTTTCCTCGAATATCCTCAGAAGTTCTCTTTGATTGGAACGAACTTTATACAGTTCTGTATTACGGAAAAAAGTAAATTATAGACAAAACCTTACTACAAAAAAAATCTGATGTGTTACACTCACATGACTTTCTCTACCCTTGTACAAACTATTTTTACAAACGCTTATTCTCCATACGCTTCAAATTAATTTAGATAAACATTTGCAGACTCTATTTTATTGCTGATTTTCTTGTAGATGCAAGGGGAATATATATTTACAAGGGCAATATAGAAATACAGTACCCTTTAAGCACATACATATCTCTTAATAGCTGGTTGCTAGGTGCAGCACCATTCCCTTTGCCACAGATTAATACTCTTTGCATATGCAAGACAAAAAAATGAATAACGAATTCCCATTTGAGAAAATTATTGAAAAATTTAAGGAAATAACAAGCAATATCTCGAAAATGGTTCACTCAACAAAAAAATGTGTATGACATAAATTGTGTATTTTAACGCGATCTACATTTTTTGTGCAGTAAAATTTTGTCTATCTCTTATGGTTTACCAGTTATGCAAAAGACGTTCACAATGAGGAATACTTTTGGAGACATTCCCAGAAAATTCAAGATACACATTTTATTTGTCATGAAAATATCTTAAACATATGATATTTTAATCAAAATCGTTACAGCCATTTTTGATGAAATTAAAATTTTCGAAAAATGTTCCATGTAAAGGGTAATCTGGGGTGGGGGGATTTTCTTGAAAACCTTCGTGTCGCATCCTTGGAAGATACTAAACCTAAATACCAAGTTTGGTGTTTATCAGACTGTTCGTTTCTGAGTTATGCTGTTCACAGACAGACACACACGGACATGTTTCCAAAAATGCTTTCTTTGGATTCGGGGGGTCTCAAAACATGTATTTCCGGTAAAATTTCGGTATCGAATTTTTGGGTGGAATACAATACTTCCCCTACTTACTATACGTAGTAGAGAAAGTAAAAATGTAGACTTGTTAAAACCAAACCAATATTCATGTCAAACTTTTGTGGCATAAAACCTTTTCAAGTTATTCGTTGTTATCGGTTTGAATTTTCAAACACCTTATTTACTAAAGGACTGTGTCCGCAATCATTTATTTCTCGTAATGTCATGGAAAAACCTTTAAACAGTTAAAATTGCTTCAGGATTCTGTATCTCTTTGAACCTACAACGAATATGTAATAAAACCATTTCTTCAAATGTCATTCCTTACGTATTTCAATTAACATGAAGTAATTAGAAAAAAAAAGCTTTTGCAAGAACAGCTTTTGTCAGAACCGGTTGAAGTAATGTGAAGTTACTCAAATCTTTCAAAGTGAAGTACAAACACAGACAACGTTTAAAAATTGACTTTATCCAGACAGAAACTGGCCCTTGTATCATGTGTGCAATCTAATTTTTCTTGCTATGTCGTTTGCTTGTTTGTAACGATGATGGACATGCCCCACTCCATGACGTAGTGCTTGAGTTGAGGTTATGTTTTATTGACAAGCTCATGTTAACGATGACAACACGTCCCGTTAGGTTAAAACAGTCAGTGAGGTGTTCTCAGTTCTATGTGATGTCACTGCTTGACATATAGGTAACTCAGACGCCTACTTCACTGCTGAGCAATGTCTCTTGCCTTGCATACATCTAAGGTGTATTGCAAGGCTTATTGAAGTCAAACTGCTACCGAGATTTCAAGTTACTACCTTCATTTATATATTCTTTGAAGCGTTCTATAATGTTGCAGATTAGTGTAAAAGATACATACCAGAATTTGAAGCTAATCTGGTCATTCCTTTTCCAGTTATTGAGGTTTTTAAATGGTAAATTAATAACTCAAAATTATTTTACAATTCCTCTGACACGGTTTAGCAGATGAGAGAGAACAATATTAATTTTTACTTTCTGTACTATTTAATTATAACTGGTAAGAATAGGAAGTATTAAACTCCACCCAAAATTCGATATCCAGATTTCACCGGAAATACATGTTTTGATGTGGGTGTGTGAGCAGCAAAACTTAAGAAAAGTAATGTCAAATAAATATCAAGTCCAGTATATTCCAATAATGTGATATGATTTTCAAGAAAATTCCCAAACTACCCTTTACATAGGAATCTTTTCGTTTTTTTCTCAAAAATTGCTTTAATGGTATTTTATGAATACCATACATTTAAGATATTTCCAAGACAAATAAATTTTATATTTTGAATGTTCTTTGAATAGCCTGTGAAGTCACCTTTGTATTCACTCAATTTTTTATAATCTATATAACTGAGAAATCCTAAGATATAGAGAAAATCTACACCAAGAAGAATGTAGATGTTGGAAAATAATATTATGTCAATTCTTTTAGTACTAACCATTTCCGAGATATTCGTTGGAATTTTTTTGATTTTTTCACATATATCATACCTTTTCAAGTGCTTTTGTTTCTCCTGATGTCATGCAAAGAATATGTAATTTCAAAGCTAATATGTCGCGATCCACGTTTGATATCACTTTAGTTCCGGTATTACTTTTGTTCGTACTATGCAGTCTATCGAGCGAGGTCCTGGGTTCGAGGCTCATCGACCGCATCTCTGTCCCATGGGTTTCTGAATTTCCTGTTCCCCTATTTCGTTCCATTAATCAGTTCATTCAACCTTCACGCCGTTTGGTCTGTTTTTCAGCGTTGGAAGTGTTGGGATGGTGTTTCGGTGCAGCGTGACAGGGGGGAAAGGATGCTCTCTCTTAACTTTCTCCGTCCCTCGACCTTGCCGAGGTATAAGAACTGCCCTCTGGTAGGGGCCATTCTGACCCATGTGTTTTTCGTGGTTTCCCCGGGTTGGCAGGCGAATACCAGGGTGGTTCATCTGCTACCACGACACTCCTGCCCCTCTTTTTCTGTACCCATCGCCTTCCTTGTCATCTGCTACAGGGCTGTAGGATCAGGTGGTGATGTTCGAGTGTTGCGGCTGGACGGTGGCTATGCGCACTGTGGAGATTTCTTCCTGACGTTGTCCAGAGGCAGGAACCCGCCTCCGGGTGCTTTCGGGCAGGCGCTCCTTCGGGGACCTTCGGAGGCCTAAGGCCAATGGGTGGGCTCGGACGCGTTGGAGGTGTTCTCTGGAAACATTAGGGATCCCGTCCATGTTGCCCCCCGTCGTCATCCGGATCCCTTCGGGTCTGTTCCCTTATCCCTCCCTCCCAGGGGTCAGTTTAGAAGCACAAGGGGCCGGATGCCTGCGTACGGAGTGCTTTCGGCAGTTTTGAGGGCTCCTCCGTTTGTCAGTACGTACCTTTACCTTTTGGTAAGAAAGCGACAAATAAATTTAAACCAAATTCAGCACTTATTGCTTAATTTGAAATTTTCCTAAGCAAAAATGCATTGAGTTACGTAACATGGATAGAAGAATCACTTTTTATATGAATAGTATAATACATAACGGATATATATTAATATGTCATGGATAGAGAAAGTTGTGTGAGTGTTCACATCAGATATTCTCAGCGTCTGATGCCAGAAAATGATTGTAAGTCTTTTAAAAGTCGTATGACACCTGACACAATAATTGAGGCCCCATTTCCGGCGCCATTAAGTTTTTCTACGCATGTTTTATTTACAAACGTTGAACAAATACAAAGCGTGTCACGCATCGCTACTATCGATTCTTGTGGCTATTTATTTATTCTGTTTCTTTTCTCTGGGTTTCTTGTTCCTTCATCGCGGGTCGCGTGATGCTTGTTATTCACACGTCCATCCGTCGAGTTTCCTAAACCATATTCTGTTAGCAAGGTAAATTCAACATTCTGTTTGTCGTTCCGCGGGTGTGGAGCGCGCATTTCCAATATGCAGTTTCTACACGCTGAAAACCTGCGTCTCTGATCGCGTTGCTGCTTCGGTCAAATCTGACAAAAATGACCAACACTTAAGCTTTATTACTTTCTCTACTACGTATAGTAAGTAGGGGAAGTATTGTATTCCACCCAAAAATTCGATACCGGGATTCCACCGGAAATACATGTTTTGAGGCCCACTGAATCCAAAAACAACATTTTTGGAAACATGTCCGTGTGTGTGTCTCTGAACAGCATAACTCAGAAACGAACAGTCGGATAAACACCAAACTTGGTATTTAGGTTCAGTATCTTCCAGAGATGCGACACAAAGGTATTCAAGAAAATCCCCCCACCCCAGATTACCCTTTACATGGAACATTTTTCGAAAATTTTAATTTTCTCGAAAATGTCTCTAACGATTTTGATTAAAATATCATATATTTAAGATATTTTCATGAGAAGTGAAATGTATATCTCGAATTTTCTGTGAACGTCTCCGAAAGTATTCTTCATTGTGAACGACTTTTGCATAACTGGTAAACCATAAGAGATAGACAAAATTTTACTACACAAAAGATGTAGATCGCGTTAAAATACACAATTTATGTCATATACATTTTGTTTGTTGAGTGAACCATTTTCGAGATATCGCTTGTTATTCCCTTAAATTTTCCAATATTTATACTTTTTCTCAAATGGGAATTCGTTATTCATTTTTTTATGTCCTGGACATGCAAAGAGAATGGAATACTGCACATAGCAACCAGCTCTTAAAATATTTGACTGTCCTTAAAGTCTACCATATTCCCCTTGCACCTACAAGAAAATTAGCAATAAGATTAACATCTCAATTAACATGAAGCATATGGAGAATAAGCGTTTATAAAAATAGTTTTTGTAGAAGAGTAGAGAAAGTCATGCGAGTGTAAAACATCAGAATTTTGTTTACATTTGCTTTTTAATTATGCTAATACCTTGCACTTCTAAGCCACACTTTTGTCTTCTTAACGCTGGGCATTTTTAAAGCTCCAAGTAATCATTTAAATGACCCTATGCCACTGCAAAGTAAAGTGTTTAATTTCCAAGTCACAAAATTCTATCCGAAATGTCACTGGAAATAAACATTTTGAGGTCCCTATATTAAAACTCGTTTTAGAGAAAGATGCTCGCATATGTGTCTATGAAAATATTCCAACCCAAACTACCACTTCTATGGATAATTTTTAGAAAATTTTAATTGTCTCAAAAATGGCTCTCATTCTGAATTACTTTTGTATAGCTGGCAAACCGTAAGAGACAGGCAAAATCTTACTGCACAAAAAATTCAGATCTCATTAAAGCACTCATTTTATGCGAAATAAATTTTTTGTGGAGTTTAACCATTTCTGAGCTATTCCTTGTTCTTGGTTTGAATTTTCAAATACATTTCCTTTTTTCTGTTTTGTCTTTTTTCCCTGTTCATGCAAGAGAACAAAATTTCAAAGCCATCACATAGTGATCACTCATCCATAGAATGTTCGAGACACCTATATATTTTATTAATCATGCACATATCTTAACATATATTATTTGAATTAAATGGTAATTAGAGCTGCAGGGACGTCTTAAAACTCTGTTATTTCCCATCGTTGGAAGATGCTGAACTTGAATACCAAATTTGATGCTTATCCTTTTTTTCGTATTTTATTTACATTGTTCATATTTTTTCGAAAAACAGATCTTTTGGCTGGAGGGTACCAGTTGCTTTCGGAAAAATCCCATAACGAATATTTTTGAGTGGAATCAACACTTGCTCTATCTACCACAAGCAAATCTACAGAAAGTAAAAACTATCATGTATTACTATACATACATATGTTCTCTATCCACTATCGTTTATTTATATATCTCATCTACAAAGTATTCTTACAAACTTATTTTTCTATCTATTTCATGATAATTGAGATAAATGTTTGTAGAAATGGCAGTACACATTTAGTTGTAGGTACTAAGGGGCTACAGGAGAAGTGTTTAAAAAGTCGGTTGGTGTTAAAATTCCATACTCCTTCCATAGCATCGTAAGAAACAAACGAATGTTGAATTAATATTTCAATAAATTATAAATCATTTCAAAACTCAAACCAATAGTAACAAATATCCCCAAAATACCTTATGCTACAAAGTTTATTTGAAATAAATTGTAGTTCTAAAACGTCAATTTATTGTGTTGTAAATTTTTGTATATATTTTATGGTTTATCGATGATAAAAATTCATTTCGAATGAAGAAGCTATACCGGCTATTCACAGAAAATTCAGAATTAACGTGTTGTTTGTCACTCAAATATCTTAAAAAATATGACATTTCAATTAAAATCATTGAGTAACTTTTGAGTGAATAATAAATAATGAAATATTTTTCTGTAAAGTGTAGTTTAGGGTGTAGGGATTTTTAAAATTCTTCGTGTCGCATCTCTGGAAGATGCTGAAAATAAATATTAAATATAGCATTTATCCGTAATTTCTTTGGAATACAGCAATTCCGCTACCTACAAGAGGAAGTAAAAAAATGTTATTTCATAAAGACTAACCATAATACAAATAAAATGCTCAAACACTTCAAAAATGTCGCAGTTCTCTGGCTCGTGTTATCTTATTTGTTGAGCGCCTCTTGTTTTATTATTTTAAATTTGGATTCTTTGTCCTCCGGCTAGCTATTACAACTCAGTCGAGCAAGTGTCTCTAAGCAGGGCGTGTAAACGGAAAGGAGTTGTTGCTAAAAGATAACACTGATAAAATAATTTGTTTCTACAGTTTTATTGCCGTCACACTTAATTAATAATTCACATATTTAATCTTTATACACGCCTGACTGAAACTGAGATATTTCCGAATGTAACTACAGTCGTTATAGTTGCCGCGCACAAATTACTTCGCGTACTTTACATTTTGTAACTAACTTTGCGACGTGTACCTCGCGAGAGATTCTTCCGAACTGCGCGATACTTGCTTATGGCTCGAGAATATATACTCCTTCACCCCGAATTGCCTAAACATTATAATATAGCTGCTATTGGTTACCAAATCATTTGTTTGTCTCTTCTTAGTGATAAACAACTCACCCCCTCGGTTTATTGTTACCCACTTCTATTGTCAGTTTCAGTTAGGCCGCGTAAACTTATTTCCTAACAATACTTATGGCTAACAAACATGTAAAATCCTGTACATACAATAGATAATATTAATTTACACTACACTCACTCTGGCATTCACAGTGTTGTGATATAAAATATTGCCTCAATTTAACTTTTAATAAACACATTAGTTCTGTTAGTAACGAATGGCAACACACAGTTGCCAAATACTTCTGTTATGTTTGCCATTTCTAAAACATTACCACCTTGTCAGTTTAAATTTCCCTAAATTTTAACTGTCGGTTTTTAAAATCTTATGGTTATTCTATTTCTTATTAGCTCACAGTTAACATATTTCCACTTGTTTTATTTATTAATAGTTCACTGTTGTCTCAGCATTTTGTATATTCATATTAAATACAATATATCGTTAAGCATATCGGAACGCAGTCGTTTGTGCACTCGCGTTGATTACGACATAAGCCTGCAAGTTGGCTGGCATGCATTAGCTACTTAGAATATTTTGTCTTTATTAATATGCCTGTGTGTCCGTGTCATGAGTGAAATTAGAGGTTAGAACGCCTTATCCTTGGAAGTTCAGGTTTCTACTGGTTTTTGTTACGCATTATTAAGCAATAAATTAATTATTTGAGCCTTGATAACATTTTGCTTCTCTGAAGGTACGAAAATGGAGCCGTCGTTAGCGAGTTTGTTGCTAAATCGATTAGTACAAGGCCCCCAAAAGGAATTCCCATTTTGTTTTTTCCGTCTGATGAACGACCGCCACGCACTCTGATGGCCGTTAATTAATAAACGCGAAGCGCAGTGTTTTGTTATTAACGTTCAATATCGCTGCAATCTTCTCTCAGCCGAATATCGACAAATTAAATCAGGACCTGCGAGACGTGAGAAGAATCGCAGTAACCGAGAAACATCCTGATTGGCTGTCCACTTCGTCGGGAGATTTTCATTGGTGGAAAAGTGCTCATTGAAATTAAATAGAGCCAAGAGTAATTTTTTTGCACCTCTGTCGGTAAATCAGCGTTGTTTTCTATTTTCGGCGGCAGGTGGGCTATAATATATCCTGCCAACTAGGGCAGTATCTGCTACAGGTCAAAGAAGACGGTTCCTGTATCAGCTACCAATTTTTATTTTCTCTCCCGCTTACACTAAGATAGCGGTAGGTAGGATTGCATAGGAGGAAAACGCTTCATTTCGAGATTTCATAAGAAATAATGCAAAGGATGCAAAAGTTTCCCTCTTTGTAGACAATCTTTCCAATGGAATATTGTTCACTGTAGCGATTTTTCCCAATATATCGTAACTAGTGTACAACTTGAATTTTCTATGAACAGCCTGTGAACAACTCTTTATTCTCTCGAAGTTTCTATAACTAGGAAATATTGAGGCTCCATGGGATTGAATGTACCAGTTTTTGCAGTTTTTATAGTGTTTTTAAAAAATGTGTACACTTTTTCATGTGATTAAAAATATTATTGTACAGAATTTCTGTTTTATACAGGGTGGACGATTTAATATCTCCAAAACTAAGCTTGAAGAAAAGTGGCTTGATATTATGGTGGAAAGTAAATGTCATTAGTCGTGTTTTATTTGGAGAACGTTGTGATTGCCATTTTGGGGTCAACTTAATTTGACCTTATTTGTAGGTTGCCATTAAAAACAATTAAATTGAACCCTAAAATGATTATCAAATGTGGATCGCGTTAAAATACACAATTTATGTCATATATATTTTTTTGTTGAGTGAACCATTTTCGAGATATTGCTTGTTATTCCCTTAAATTTTCCAATACTTATTTTCTCAAATGGGAATTCGTTATTCATTTCTTTTTGCCTTGGATATGCCAAGAGTATTAATCTGTGCCAAAGAGAATGGTGCTGCACCTAGTAACCAGCTATTAAGAGATATGTATATGCTTAAAGGCTACTGTATTTCTATATTGCCCTTGCAAATACAAAACAAGGGGATCATAGTAGGCCTTAAGCGATAGTCGAATATTTTTAGAACTGGTCGCTATGTGTAAAATGTAATTCTCTTTGCATGTCTAAAGATCGTTTCTGCAAATGTATATCTCGATTAATATGGAATAGATGGAGAATAAGAGTTTGTAAAAATAGTTTGTACAAGAGTAGAGAAAGTCATGTGAGTGCAACACATCAGATTTTTTTGTTTTGGATATGCGAAGAGCATTAATCTGTGGCAATGAGAATGGTGCTACACATAGCAACCAGCTATTAAGATATATGTCTATGCTTAAAGGCTGTATTTCTATATTGCCCTTGAAAATACAAAACAAGGGGAACATAGTAGGCCTTAAGCGAAAGCAAATATTTTTAGAACTGGTCGCTATATGTAAAATGTAATTCTCTTTGCATGTCAAAAGATCGTTTCTGCAAATGTTTATCTCGATTAATATGAAATAGATGGAGAATAAGAGTTTGTAAAAATAGTTTGTACAAAAGTAGAGAAAGTCATGGGAATGTAGCACATCACATTTTTTAAAATGCTCCTTCTAGAGGAATATTCAATTGACTGCAAAACGTGAATATATTTAATCTGAGATATCAGTATTAAATTTTTGGGTACAATATAATACTACTTCTACCTGCTATGTAATACCTAAGTAGATTATAGAGAAGGTAAAACAGGGCGAGAGAGCAGGAAATGGAAAATATATTTTGTTTAAAGTTAATGATTTACTAACATGCCTTCAAATAACTAATTTATCTCTTATTTCACTCATTAAAACAAAATTTATGCAAGTATAATTTCCTTTGATAGTTACAAAGTACTTTATTTCACGGTGTGTCTGTGAAAGAGATCAAGTTATTGCCCATAAATATAAAAACCTCAATAACACAATGCTGTTTTACAAAGGCCCTATTTTCTGAGACACAAGGCCGTTTTTTGTTTGTCATTTTCCTATCGACATCGCGTTTTTTAATATTTGGGTACACACGTCGCGAATCTGCCTCGATCAGCGTTTTGTAATTTGTATACACCGCGCTTTTAACATAAATCAGAACGATTGGAGTTATTGCCCCAGAGAATTGAAATTGTGTATTTCTTGCCACACGCAGAGATATATATCATAGCGGGAAACTCACGAATCAACAACGTGCTGTATGCAAATTACTTCGTGAATAGTTTCACTGCCATATATCTGTCCACTTCCGTTTCAATATTTCTACTCTATGCAAACGAGGGGCGCCGGGGGGAGGGGGTTCTCTAATTTGTAACGCCCCTAATTATTTACTACCTTCTTAAATAGAGAATGAGTACATTATGGAGGGGGACACCTCGCGCTCTGCGACATGCGCGACATCTATTGTGACTTCCACCCCTCAGGGGGAAGGGTTGAAGTGAAGGAACCACAGGAGGCTACAGGCCGCAGGCTGACAAGGCACAGAGACGCGCGGAAGTCACTAAGAGATCCTAGCTCGAAGACCCGTCCCAAAGAGTGCAATGAACGTTCATCGAACTAGGCAGCCCTCTAGTATACTCGGGAAATACTCTTTCATTAGAGCAAGCACCTGCGCATCTGTACGGCAGTACCATACGCTATGAAACCTAGAAGCACACCTGAAATATGAGAAGGAAACAAAATGGAAGGAAAAGGCAATCATAATAGATGACAAACTACCCCAGTATTCGCTTACCAACCAGAGAATCCACTAAAATCACAAGGTCAGAGTGAAGGTTGTCGCAGTTCTCATGGCTCGTGTTATTTATTTATTGAGCGCCTCTTGTTTTATTATTTTAAATTTGGGTTCTTTGTCCTCCGGCTAGCTATTACAACTCAGTCGAGCAAGTGTCTCTAAGCAGGGCGTGTAAACGGAAAGGAGTTATTGTTAAAAGATAACACTGATAAAGAAAAATTGAATCTAGACTAATTAATAATTCACATATTTAATCTTTATACAGCCTGACTGAAACTGTGATATTTCCGAACGTAACTACAGTCGTTTTAGTTGCCCAGTACCAATTACTTCGCGCACTTCACATTTTTGTAACTAACTCTGCGACGTGCACCTCGTGAGAGATTCTTCCGAACTGCGCGATACTTCCTTATTGCTCGAGAATATATACTCCTTCACCCCGAATTGCCTAAACATTATAATAGAGCTGCCATTTCAGTGTTCCATGAATTTTGTTGTGAAAAACATGCTAAATTCTCTTTATTAAGCGGAAGCTGTCATATACGGACAAAGGAAATCAAAGTACGCCTTTTAACGGAAACTTTCCAGTTCCGGAGTGCAGAGTTTAGAAGCTTTTCAGGCACCCTGTGAAACTCTGCGTTGTCTACGTGATGTTTTAGTTGAAATGACCATTTTGCTGCTACCTGACCAGCATAGGAGGGAAGTGCGCTAATGGCGGTCCGAATATTGAGAAACCTGTCACACTCGTCCTTCACGGTATAGTTAAGTTAACAATAAGCACGGCTGATTGTCTTTTATAGTTGTCTCTTCTCTTTCCATTTCATGCTCTAATGACTTATCAGCTCTAAGCAGTACACCTCTAAACTTGCAAAGGCGATGATCTAGTTCAGCAATAGTCATCATAGCAATAGTTGAGCCAGATCTTAACACGAGAGCGAGTGATTTATGCTAGTGAACGTGATAAATTGAGTGTAAAGTAGATCATGAAGGTTTTCAATATAGGCAAAACCCAAGTTTACGAGATTCTAAAGAAGCAAACAGAAATTCTGAAGTGGTAGGAAAATTGTGCTAATGGAAATATCTGCTATGTTACACTCACATGACTTTCTCTACTCTTCAACAAACTATTTTTACAAACCCTTATTCTCCATATGCTTCATGTTAATCGAGATATCGAGATGTTAATCTTATTGCTAATTTTCTTGTAGATGCAAGGGGAATTGGTAGACTTTAAGCTATAGTCAAATATTTTAAGAGCTGGTTGCTATGTGGAGTATTCCATTCTCTTTGCAATACCAGGACAAAAAAAAATGAATAACGAATTCCCATTTGAGAAAATAAGTATTGAAAATTTTAAAGGAATAACAAGCAATATCTCGAAAATGGTTCACTCAACAAAAAAATGTATATGACATAAATTGTGTATTTTAACGCGATCTACATTTTTATGTAGTAAAATTTTGTCTATCTCTTATGGTTTACCAATTATGCAAAAGTCGTTCACAATGAAGAATACTTTTGGAGACATTCCCAGAAAATTCAAGATATACATTTTATTTGTCATGAAAATATCTTAAACATATGATATTTTAATCAAAATCGTTAGAGCCATTTTTGAGAAAATTAAAGTTTTCGAAAAATGTTCCATGTAAAGGGTAATCTGGGGTGGGGGGATTTTCTTGAAAACCTTCGTGTCACATCTCTGGAAGATACTGAAGCTAAATACCAAGTTTGGTGTTTATCCGACTGTTCGTTTCTGAGTTATGCTGTTCACAGACACACAGACACACACACGGACATGCTTCCAAAAATACTTTTTACTTTCTCTACTACGTACAGTAAGTAGGGGAAGTATTGCATTCCACCCAAAAATTCGATACCGAGATTTCACTGGAAATACATGTTTTGAGACCTCCTGAATCCAAAAAAAGCATTTTTAGAAACATGTCCGTGTGTGTGTCTGTGTGTCTGTGTGTGTGTGTGTGTCTGTGTGTGTGTCTGTGTGTCTGTGAACAGCATATCTCAAAAACGAACAGTCGGATAAACACCAAACTTGCTATTTAGGTTCAGTATCTTCCAGAGATGCGACACGAAGGTTTTCAAGAAAATCCCCCCACCCCAGACTACCCTTTACATGGAACATTTTTCGAAAATTTTAATTTGCTCAAAAATGGCTCTAACGATTTTGATGAAAATATCATTTGTTTAAGATAAAGTCATTAGAAATGAAATGTATATCTCGAATTTTCTGGGAATGTCTCCAAAAGTATTCTTCATTGTGAACGACTTTTGCACAACTGGTAAACCATAAGAGATAGACAAAATTTTACTACACAAAAAATGTAGATCGCGTTGAAATACACAACTTATGTCATATACATTTCTTTTGTTGAGTGAACCGTTTTCGAGATATTGCTTGTTATTTCCTTAAATTTTCCAATACTTATACTTTTTCTCAAATTCGTTATTCATTTTTTTATGTCCTAGACATGCAAAGAGAATGGAATGCGCCGCATAGCAACCAGCGTTAAAATATTTGACTATCGCTTAAAAGCTACCATATTCCCCTCGCATCTACAAGAAAATTAGCAATAAGATTGACATCTCGATATCTCGATTAACATGAAGCATTTGGAGAATAGGCGTTTGCAAAACTAGATTGTACAAGAGTAGAGAAAGTCATGTGAGTGTAACACATCAGATTTTTTTGTCCTGGACATGCAAAGAGAATGGAATGCGCCACATAGCAACCAGCGATAAAATATTTGACTATCGCTTAAAGGCTACCATATTCCCCTTGCATCTACAAGAAAATTACAAATAAGATTGACATCTCGATATCTCGATTAATATGAAGCATATGGAGAATAGGCGTTTGTAAAAATGGATTGTACAAGAGTAGAGAAAGTCATGTGAGTGTAACACATCAGATTTTTTTTTTTTTGGATTCAGGAGGCCTCAAACTCAATAAAACCTTATTCTCTTGCATTTTCAAGGTTTAAAGTTTCATGCAGTATTTGTAGACAAAGTTTGAGGATTTTTCCATCAAAAAATAAAAAAAATTATTTATTTCGGAAGCTTTGCCAAAGCTGAGCGTTATCATTTATTCAGCATTTAGGTAAAGCTCTGCGCTGGAAACAGGAGAAGGGAAATCTCGTCTGTGCTGACCATTTGGAATGATGAATCTCAAGAAATGTAAAGCCTGAGGCGGAGCAAATGTTTTACACGGCTATTACACGAAGCTCGCACTGCGACTTGCGAAGAAAACGTGAAAATGTTCCCCTCTTAAAAGCAATTTGAACGCTATAGTAATAGAAAGTTAACACGCCGCCTCGCGTGACTGCAAGGTTGGCAGCCGTGATTAACCGAATTTATTTGGCAGGCAGTATCTATTATAAGGTATCATCCAAATTGAAATGAAAGGCAACGCTACAATTAGAGAGATGTCTTGAGTTTCACGGATGTTATGGTGAAAATTGCTAATTTCTCCCACGGCCCGTCATAAACGAGCAACAAATTCTTGAGGAAAACTTCTCGGCTTACTATTAACATTATCAACGTTTTGCCCATACTCTAAAAGAAATGTGTACTACCTGCAAGATATTCAGTATCGGGTATTTACTTACAATTAAGTAAGTTACAAATCAGTAAAATGTCTATCTTTTTAAACTTTATTTTAAATATTAGAAGATGGTTTGTTGTATTGTTATTCACCCCACGCTTTGGGAGCCAATTTGAAGAAGATGTATTATATTTCAACTGTTGGGGAGCCGAACTTGAAGTAGTTGCAACCGCACGTATAGTAAAAAGTTTCCGTTAACCTTCGCCCCAAATGTACTTTCCGGTGGCCTTTGCCCCAAATGTTTAAAAAATATTAACTTTGTAATATAATATTTAAAGAAACAGTCAAAATTACAAAGTTAATATTCATGTTTGCCTCGGCTGCGTCAGTATTTATATTTTTTTAGAGACATGAATGTCTTAGCAGGGAGTGGTGCGACTGAAGAATGTAGGCTTACACAGATTATAATTTTACTTCACTCCTTTTATTAATGCTTGACATGATTTAAATAACACTTCACTGATATAGAGAGAGCTATGAGATTTTTTTTTATTAATTACTTGCACTTTTTAACACGTAAACTATTTTTGTCTCACAATGAATACGTATTAAACTTCGCGAGAACACATCTCGCGTCCGGTTAAGAACACTGTCTACAAGCAACTGACTTCGAAATTTGTAAATTTTGCTCCATTTTAGTTTCTGATTGGCTAATCCTAGTTCAATAGAATACCTTCATGTAACTAAAGCTTTGTCTGGTTGTTGATTGGCTATTTTATAAGCTATCACAAAAATTACATTATTGTTGCTCCAAGAATCACAAGTAGCATTTAAGCTTTCTAATTCATAATTGACTCAAGGTTACCTCATTGTTAGCAACTTTTGAACTATTTCTCACAGCTCCTACATTATTAAATTACGTAATACATTCATATAACATTATTACACATGTATACAATAATATAAACATATACAATGACTGTAATATACACTTTTTACATCTTGTTACATACACATATTGCTTTAAGGCGGGCTATTATTGAATTTATATATTATATAATTAGACTGAAATCATTTAAGTGTTAAAAATACTGCCTCAATTATGAGGAATGAAATGCCCTACCACTGTTACAAGCGTCTTATTTATTTTATTTATATAAGGCGTTGTATGCTATAGTGACATCTACATCAGGTTTGTATTGAATTAGAGACTGGCGGCCACTGGACCTGCCTGACTCGTAGCAAATATCGGCATGAATAACCTCGCTCTGCGGTAGTCTAGCTCGCGCGGTTACGCATTTGCAATTGAGTCCAACATGTTTGGTGTGGTGAAGCAACGTTATCTATATCAAGCTGTGTGTAAATCCTCTTTCTTATAACCTTGCCCCGCTGATTTGTATTCTTCCGCGCTCCGTTTCCTTCTCCTCTCCCCTGATTGACTAATGCACGCTTTTGAAAGTGGTGTACAAGCCCTGTGCAATGCTAAGTTAGACGGTTTAAAGCGACATAAAGACACTTTCATAGTAGCTGCTGTGTTTTCGTTATCCTGGGAGACAGGTTTAAACCGAAGGATCCTCCTACCTATTTGTTGATAAGGGTTTACATGCGTTCCAGATGTAGCAACTCTGTTACACAATATATTTGATTCACGCCCTTATGAAAATATAAATTTGACAACTCGCTTCTAACACGATGATACTAAATCAGGAACTATTTTGTATCGCGCAACAACCTATTTCACAACAGCCGCCAATGGGAGGTGACTAGCACGTAGAAGTTAAGAGATGTGGAGCAAAGTTCAGGGTTTAGCTATCATGGTCTACTACAGAACAACGTGTGTTTATTGTGTCAGTTTTGCTAGAATGCAGTCACATGTACATTGGCAGCTTGTATTTATTTAGAAATTCCCTGTTGTTACCGTTCTTAACAAATCCAAAATTTATAAATCATTAGACAAATTTTAATTGCTTGAGTGTGTTAGAAAGAAACGAACATTCAACAGTTCTAACCGAGGAAAAATTAAACAAGGTAGAGGTTGTCGTGGAAAGACGTCTATGAAAATTGTTGCCAGACATTATAACGCTTTGATGATAGAATAATTCCTTCGCTCTCCACTATAAATCCATGTGGTTATCTGTGGAGAATGCTTAAATATGAAGTCTATGCACCAAATCCCCACTCGTTTGATGAATTTGAAGACGGTTTCCGATGTACGTTTTCTTTATTTCAACCGCAAGAGTGTTCAGTAGTGTATTCAACACGGGCCAGGCTTGTACATACGCAGAAAGGTATAATTTTGAACATATTTTATAACCAAACATAAGCTTAACGTATTCACATTGTTTCGTTACCAATTATCTATCGGAGAAACGTTCCACCGCTACTCTATACAGGATTCGTATAGCAGTGATTTGGGAGCGGCGGGCTGTCGAATTGTGTCATTCAACAGATATAAACCAAACGATAAGTTATTGGGCTAAAGCTATTATGCAAACAGCATTTCATCCAAAGAAAAAATCTTTAAAAACGAGGATCCAATCACTCCTTTTCTTTTTAATAAAACTTTGTGGTTTAGAATGGTGAAAACGTAAAGTTTATGTATTTTCTATCGCAGAAAATAGCGCGTAAACTTTATTAATGCGAAAACTAAGTTTTTTTCTTCAAATTTCCTCAGTCATTAATCACTTTAAATGACCTCCATTATTTCATACAGGAAGGTTTGTGCATTTCAAAGATACGAGTGTGAAAATTGTGACCTTGATAACGTTGCGCACTGTTTTGGTATCACTTTGTGTCAAGATAAAACACGATGTGTGTAAGGAAATATGGTATCGATCACCAGATAGGTGTATCGGGTAGTGCGCACATATCAGTCGTGAGAAAGAAAACACCTTGTCTCTGTCTTCAAACCTATCACACTGTTGGCACATAACTCGGTCATTTGTATATTTCATAACGACAAAGGCTGTCCGTCACTCAGAACAAGTGATACGAGTAAATCGAACACGCGCCCTCGTGGGGTATCCGGTGAATAGCAGGAGGGAGAAATAACCACAAATAGCGAATAGAAAGTGGTTAAAAAAAATCTGATGTGTTACACTCACATGACTTTCTCTACTCTTGTACAAACTATTTTTACAAACGCCTATTCTCCATATGCTTCATGTTAATCGAGATATCAATCTTATTGCTAATTTTCTTGTAAATGTAAGAGGAATATATATTTACAAGGGCAATTTGGCCTTTAAGCACATACATATCTCTTAATAGCTGGTTGCTAGGTGCAACACCATTCCCTTTCCCACATATTAATACTCTTTGCATATCCAAGACAAAAAAATGAATAACGAATTCCCATTTGAGAAAATAAGTATTGAAAAAATTAAGGGAACAACAAGTAATATCTCGAAAATGGTTCACTCAACAAAAAAAATGTATATGACATAAATTGTGTATTTTAACGCGATCTACATTTTGTGTGTAGTAAAATTTTGTCTATCTCTTATAGTTTACCAGTTATGCAAAAGTCGTTCACAATGAAGAATACTTTTGGAGACATTCCCAGGAATTTCGAGATATACATTTCATTTCGCATAACATTATCTTAAACATATGATATTTTCATCAAAATCGTTAGAGCCATTTTTGAGAAAATTAAAATTTTCGAAAAATGTTCCATGTAAGGGGTAGTCTGGGGTGGGGGGATTTTCTTGAAAATCTTCGTGTCGCATCTCTGGAAGATACTGAACGTAAATACCAAGTTTGGTGTTTACCCGACTGTTAGTTTTTGAGTTATGCTGTTCACAGACACACACACAGACACACACACACACACACACAGACACACACACGGTAATGTTTCCAAAAATGCTTTTTTTTGGATTCAGGAGGTCTCAAAACATGTATTTCCGGTGAAATCTCGGTATCGAATTTTTGGGTGGAATGCAATACTTCCCCTACTTACTATACGTAGTAGAGAAAGTAAAAATCTGATGTGTTACACTCGCATGACTTTCTCTACTCTTGTACAAACTATTTATACAAACGCTTATTCTCCATCTATTTCATGTTAATCGAGATAAACATTTGCAGAGTCTATCTTATTGCTAATTTTCTTGTAAATGTAAGAGGAATATATATTTACAAGGGCAATTTGGCCTTTAAGCACATACATATCTCTTAATAGCTGGTTGCTAGGTGCAGCACCATTCCCTTTCCCACAGATTAATACTCTTTGCATATCCAAGACAAAAAAATTAATAACGAATTCCCATTTGAGAAAATAAGTATTGAAAAATTTAAGGGAATAACAAGTAATATCTCGTAAATGGTTCACTCAACAACAAAAAATGTATATGACATAAATTGTGTATTTTAACGCGATCTACATTTTGTGTGTAGTAAAAGTTTGTCTATCTCTTATAGTTTACCAGTTATGCAAAAGTCGTTCACAATGAAGGATACTTTTGGAGACATTGCCAGGAAATTCAAGATATACATTTTATTTGTCATACAAATATCTTAAACATGTGATATTTTAATCAAAGTCGTTGGAGCCATTTTTGAGAATTAATTTTTTTGAAAAATGTTCCATGTAAAGGGTAGTCTGGGGTGGAGGGATTTTCTTGAAAACCTTCGTGTCGCATCCTTGGAAGATACTGAACCTAAATATCAAGTTTGGTGTTTATCCGATTGTTCATTTCTGAGTTATGCTGTTCACAGACACACACACACACACGGACATGTTTCCAAAAATGCTTTTTTTGGATTCAGGGGGTCTCAAAACATGTATTTCCGGTGAAATCTTGGTATCGAATTTTTGGGTGGAATACAATACTTCCCCTACTTACTATACGTAGTAGAGAAAGTAAAAATGTAAATGACATAAATTGTGTACTTTAACACGATCTACATTTTTTTGTGTAGTAAAATTTTGTCTATCTCTTATGGCTTACCAGTTATGCAAAAGTCATTCACAATGAAGAATACTTTGGAGACATTCCCAGAAAATTCAAGATATATATTTCATTTGTCATGAAAATATCTTAAGCATATGATATTTTAATCAAAATCGTTAAAGCCATTTTTGAGAAAATTAAAATTTTCAAAAAATTTTCCATGTAAAGTGTAGTCTGGGGTGGGAGGATTTTCTTGAAAACCTTCGTACCGCATCCTTGGAAGATACTGAACCTAAATACCAAGTTTGGTGTTTATCCGACTGTTCGTTTGTGAGTTATTCTGTTCACAGACACACACACACACGGACATGTTTCCAAAAATGCCTTTTTTGGTTTCAGGGGTCTCAAAACATGTATTTCCGTGAAATTTTGGTATCGAATTTTTGGGTGGAATACAATACTTCCCCTGCTTACTATACGTTGTAGAGAAAGCGAAAAGGTGCTCGCTGTTACTCAAGTAAATCTGCACATAGATACTAATGTTAAAGTTTTCACAACTATCTCCGTAATGTGCAGACGAATGCAGTTGAGACTTGAAAGTTCAAGACGGTCACAGTAAATCTGGATACAGGACAAGGTCCACATTTGGAAGGCCGAAATCTCCTCTAACGTCCAATCTGACTGGAATCATTTCTTGATTTCTAGAGTTGGAAACTGATACAGTTCCAAATAACCTTTAAAACTAACAGCCAAGTACGCTCACGATTATTTATGATTCACCACAATTGTAACAGCAAGATACTGTTGATCCACTGTTAACTCAGGTTCTTTCGTCAGAAGCCACGATTCTTAATTACGTTCCAAGAGCATGGAAGATGACTTTCAGCCGGTTTGCATTATTTTCAGCTTAAACCGTCTTTCTTATAACCTTGCCCCGCTGACAGGTATTCTTTCCGCGCTCCCTTTCCTTCCGTTTCCCCTGGTTGGCTAATGTAAATCTTTGAATAGCGATGTATGACAAACAAGCTCTGTGCAATGCAAGGTCAGATATTAAAAGCGACATGTCATGATAGATGCACGTACTTTCGTCATCCTGAGAGGCAGGTTTAAACCGAAGAATCTTCCTACCCATTTTGATAAGAATTTACATGCATTCCAGATCATCATCTGTGTTACGTAATGTTTTTGATTCATACGGTTACGAAAATGTACATTTGACAATTCTTCTCACATATATTAAGATAAACAATCATGTAAATAATGGACTAGTTTGTGTTGCACAACAACCTACGAGGGCTGTCTCAGAAGTACCTGTAAGTCAACTGCAAACTTCACCTTTTCACTGTTGGCAAATCTTTTACCACCAAGCCATTTCTTCAACTTTGGAAACAGATAATCAGAGGGGCTAAGTCTGGCGAGTAGAGTGCATGAGGAAGCAATTCGAACTTTAAATAATTGATTTTGGGCATGGTGATAATGGATATGTGAACTGGTGCATTGTCGTGATGAAACAGAACTTTCTTTTTCATTAAATACGGCCGTTTTGCTTGATTTCATCATTCAAACGCTGCAATAAGTTTGCACAATACTCGCCATTGATATCAATGAAAATTATCCCACGTGCATCCCAGAAAAACTAACGCCATGACCTTGCCTGCAGAAGCTTCGTCTTCTTTGAAGCCGATTCTCCCCTTTCAATCCACTGTTTTGACTGTTCCTTTGTCTCAGGTGTGAAGTGATGGGCCCATGTTTCATCCATGGTTATGAATCAAAGCAAAACCTTGACTTTATTGCAGCGAAACATCGCCAAATACTCGACTGAAACATGCTCACGACGCTACTTTTCTTCCATTGTGATTAAACGCGGACCCCATCTTGCGCACAACTTTCTCATGTCTAAATTTTCAGCCAGTATGCGATGCACAACACTTTTTGATATGCATACGATGTCTGATAGCTTGCGCACTTTCAGTCGACGGTCAACCAATACCATTTTGTGGATTTTCTTCACAATTTCTAGTGTGGTCACCTCATTTGGTCGACCACAGCGATGTTCATCTTGGCAGCTCGTACGGCCTCGCTTAAACTCTGCCACCCAATATTTTACTGTTGTAAACGATGGAGCAGACTCCTCCAGAGTAGAATCCAGCTCAGCTTTAATATTAGTTGACTAAGACCTTTCAAATAAAAGTATTGTATCACGTAACGATGGCCAGTTTTAACCATGTATTGCACTCAAAAATTCGATACCGAGATTTCACCGGAAATACATGTTTTGAGGCCTCCTGAATCCAAAAAAAGTATTTTTGGAAACATGTCCGTGTGTGTGTGTGTGTGTGTGTGTGTGTGTGTGTGTGTGTGTGTGTGTGTGTGAACAGCATAACTCAAAAACGAACAGTCGGATAAACACCAAACTTGATATTTAGGTTCAGTATCTTCCAGAGATGCGACACAAAAGTTTTCAGAAAATCCCCCCACCCCAGATTACCCTTTACATGGAACATTTTTCGAAAATTATAATTTTCTCAAAAATGGCTCTAACGATTTTGATTAAAGTATCATATGTTTAAGATATTTTCATGACAAAATGAAATGTATATCTTGTATTTTCTGGGAATGTCTCCAAAAGTATCCTTCATTGTGAACCACTTTTGCATAACTGGTTAACCATAAGAGATAGACAAAAAATGTAGATCGCGTTAAAATACGGAATTTGTCATATACATTTTTTTTTTTTTTTTTGAGTGAACCGTTTTCGAGATATTGCTTGTTATTCCCTTAAATTTTCCAATACTTATACTCTTTTTCAAATGGGAATTCGTTATTCATTTTTTTATGTACTGGACATGCAAAGAGAATGGAATACTCCACATAGCAACCAGCTCTTAAAATATTTGACTATCGCTTATAACCTACCAATTCCCCTTGCACCTACAAGAAAATTAGCAATAAGATTAACATCTCGATTAACATGAAGCATATGGAGAATAAGCGTTTGTAAAAATAGTTTGTACAAGAGTAGAGAAAGTCATGTGAGTGTAACACATCAGATTTTTCTAAATATGCAACACATCAGATTTTTCTAAATATGCTTTCTCTGGATTAAGGGACGAGTATTTCCAATTTTCTGAGTGGAATGCAATACCTCTTCTGCCTTCATAGCTAAGCGGCAGAGGATGTAATAATGTTAGATTATTCATTTATGTGCTAGGTTATTCTGCCGCAAGGATCGAACCATGAGCTCGAAGGGAGCGAGAATGCAAGAAGGGAAAGACACGCCTATTCCATTGCGAGAGATCCAGTGCTAACAGCAAGTGCTGCCCTCTCTAGTGTTTCCAATTGACTTTAATTTGTTGATATGGTATCGGAATCCGGAGCGAGGGAACCGACAGGCAATTGAGATAATGTACCGCCCGCTCCGTGCACGGTGCCTCAGGGTAGTACAAACTTGCTACAGATGTACTAGGGCTCTTTTGTCTTGCTGCCATTCAACGTAGGCGGATTCCAACTCTTCGTGTATTTGCAACATCTGTGATGCCAAATGAATGATTAGCTGCATTACTTTAGCTTCGTTAACACTTATTCTTCCAAACCACACGATAATAAGACCGTGAATAAACACTTCTGCTGATTTACTATGTTAGATAAATTATGTTAATGTACGTAACGGACTATCATACCTACATCCGAAGATCACATTATTTTACAATTTCCATACACGCGTATTTTACTTCTTCATTCCAGACTGGCATTTAATGGGTGTCATATTGCACGTATAGAAAGGGCAATATTATATTTTAAAGTTTCTTCAGGATGTGGATTTCAGCAGTACACAACAAAGCTATTTGAACCCCCTGTACACTGGCCGTTTACAGAAACAGGCATGAAATGCAGCAATGCCGTTATTAAAGGCAGAGCAGGCAGCCGTATGCACCTAGTATTTTGGAAATCCCTGGTACAGCAAGCAGCTTGGATACCCGCGTAAAGTTAACAGAAGCAGGGCTGGCACCCAAATCCAGCTAGCAACTTAGATATCCCTGTAAGTTATTAGAAACAAGGCTGCCGACCATAACCGCAAGCAAATGGGATACCGCTGTAAAGTTATCAGAAGCAGAGCTAGTGCCATATCCATCTAGAAACTTGGATACCTGTGTAAAGTTATCAGTTACAGGGATGGGGACCGTATATATCTAGCAACTTGGATAACGCTGTAAAATTATCAGAAGCAGGTCTGGCAACTATATCCAGCTAGCACCTTGGATACCCCTGTAAAGTTAACAAACAAGGCTGGCGACCATATCCAGCCTGAAACTTGGATACCCCTATAAGAAGGGGTGGTACTTATCAGAAGTAGGGCTGGTAGCCATAACGGCAAGGAACTTGGACACCCCTTTAGTAGAAGCAAGGATGGCGGCCATATTAGCATCGTGAATATCCCTGTTAAGTTAACAGAAGCAGAGCTGGCAGCCAAATCCAGCTATCAATTTGGATAATATTGTAAAGTCATCGTAAGCAGGTATGGCGGATCTATCCAGCTAACACTTTGGATACCCCTGTAAAGTTATCAGACGCAGTGCTGGCGGCCCTATCCAGCTAGCAATTTGGATACCATTGTAAAGTCATTAGAAAGGGGCCTAGCGGCCCTATTCAGCCAGCACTTTGCATGTCCCTGTCAAGTTAGCAGAAGCAGGACTGGCGGCCATATCCCGCTAGCAACTTGGTTACCCCTGTAAAGTTAACTGATGCAGGCTGGTGGCCCTATCCTGTAAACAACTTGGTTAATCCTATAAAGTTATCCGAAGCATGTGTAGCGCCCATAGCCAGCTAGCAACTTGGATACCCCTGTAAAGTTATCATAGCAAGGCTGGTGTCCATAAGAAGCTAACAACTTGGATACCCCTGTAAAGTTATCAGAAGCAAGTCTGGCGGCCATATCCAGCTAGCAACTTGTGCTGCATTATTTACATACAGGACCCCCGCCCATTCTCTTTCTTCGCGTTTTTCTCTCCCTCTCTCCCCTCCCTCTAACGTGGTTACACCTCCTCTCGCAACTTCGTCGCCATTTCTCCACGCATTTTATCCGCTACCCCTCTTTATCTCCCCCAGCTTGGTCTCTGATGGGTTTCTCGCGCACGCTGTCAGGGTTGATAACAGCTCGTCCTCGCAGGGTTCGAACCTCAGTAAATGGAAAAAAATAATCTGATATGTTACTACATTCTCATGAGTTATCCTACGCACTCTTCTATGAACTACTCTTAC
The DNA here is from genome assembly GCA_030765065.1 of Deroplatys truncata. Classification (NCBI taxonomy): domain Eukaryota; kingdom Metazoa; phylum Arthropoda; class Insecta; order Mantodea; family Mantidae; genus Deroplatys; species Deroplatys truncata. The sequence goes on along the minus strand of CM060982.1, from coordinate 84,014,002 downwards.
AAGCTTGTTCTTCTTTCTGCCTCAAGTTAATCGGGATAAACGTTTGCAGAAACGGTTTCATTTTGTTACACATTTCGTTGTAGGTAAAAGAGGGATACGGGAGGCCGAAGCGATAGTCAAATCTTTAAAAAGAGGCTATGTGCTGGTGTTTAAATTCTATATTCTGCATGTCCTTGAAAAACAAACGAATGCTGGTTTAGCACTTCAAGAAGGCATAAGCATTATAAAAATTGAAACCCATAAGAGCGAATGAAGTGAGCGTTTTAACAATACCTACTACTGTGCAGTAAGATTTTGTCTATTTCTTGCGATTACAAAGTTATAACAAATTATTCAAAGTTCATTCAGAATGAATAACTCTTCATAGCTATTCAAATAAATTTCAAGTTATATGTTTTAATAGCCATATAAATATATTGAATTTTAATCAAAAGCAGAACCATTTTAGAGAAAATAAAAAATGGTCAATTTTTCATATAAAGCGTAGTTTTTGGGGCGGGGAATTTTCTTGAATACTTTCGTGTCATGTGCTAAAAAGTTTTATATAAAGGGCAGTTCTGCAGTGAGGGAATTTTTTGAATATCTTCGTGTCATATACTTGGAGGATTCTGAAATTTGGCATTTATCTCACATTTTATTTTTGAATTATGCTGTTCACACACACCTTTATATAGGCACCCACGCGGATCTTTCTGTAACTGGTAGGTGGTAGAGAAAGTAAAATGAGGGAGGTAGGTACACCTATTTCTGCACATTCAACATTTTAGACCTAAACATCTAGCTGTTATGTGAAGTATACACATTACAGCTTACAATTCGGGTTACAATTCAAATCATAACTAAATAAAGATTCCTATGGTTCGTATCATTTTTCCCAAGATTTCCTCTGTAGTTACATACATACCACTCTCATATCATAATGTGTGTACTTACTTATATGATGGTGTGTTTTCTAGGCCTTGCATATAGAAGTGGATTTTTGAAATTTATCGATGCTGTAATATCGCTCATTAATTTTAAACAGAATTCAATTATTACTACCTATCATACTGCGTGTCTCGAATCCACCATAGTATCAATTTACATTGTCAGAGCTGATTGTCACTCGGCTGTTCCCATTTAAACAGTTTGTTACTCCCTTTACTAGTATAGAAATTTGCGTCAGTCCTCGCGCCTCTCTATGCTTCGAAGACTGCGCCGTTGGTGGCAGTCCCGGGATCGATGCCCCCTCGGGTTGGAGTCGAACGCGGTGTAGTGGTAGATACAGAAGTAATGCTAAAATTCACTGTACCTGTTTTCTCCATCCGACGTGGCTTCGTCTTTTTGTCCTGGCTGATTTAATTATACGGTAATTCTAGCTGTTACCCTAGCTAGTTGGTTCTCAGCGGTGATGTTTGCATGGACTTTGGCTATCATGAGTGTTAATAAGCACGTCGATCACGGTAGTGGTACTAGGAGCTCAGAGGAGAATTTACTACTCGCCATAATGTTTGCTTTATGGCTATTTATTGTCACTTTTTCAATATAATACTACATAATGTTCGAGTTCACTGATCACTTTATATAGAACACCATTTGCGCGCCAACTTTGTTTGACGGAGAAGCGTAGATTCCTCGTCTGTATCTAAAAGTCAACTGTTTTATTTTTGGAATAAATCTCGACTATTTTAAAGACCACAATCTCCCATGTAAAATTTTTGAATCGGATTTCTTATTGGTTAGTTTGAATATATCATGTGACCTTTTTCCGGGCTTCCTTCATTCCATACTTCCGGAGCGGAAACAAATAGTCATAAAACCTTACCCTAGGCTAACACTAAAGATCCGCTTTCGCTGCACATGCGAACAGAGTATCAAATTTTGCTTTATGTGGAATACCTTTTTTAGCATGTTTTTATTCAAAAGATATAATTTTACATACAGTTTCTTTAAGAAACTTAAATATTTTTATGTATACTTTGTATTTTTTTCTGTTGGTTTAACAGTATGCTATACTTTTCGTTTGTTTTATTATGTTTTTCATCTTTCTACCCTAACTGCAGAGTTCAAGACATTCTAAACCTAGTTAAACGGGAACATTATGTACACGACAAATATTACATTATACAGAAATTATTATTTACATGGTTTTCACATTGTACACGTGTATCATTTATATATCAAATTATACACTGAATAAATTAGCACATAATAAAATTAATTCGGGCACATTCTGTCTCAAAGTAGGACTAGTATTGCATTCCATCCAAAAATTCGATACCGAGATTTCACCGGAAATACATGATTTAAGGTGTCCTGAATCAAATAAAGCATTTTTTGGAAACACGTACGTGTGTGTCTGTCTGTCTGTCTATGAAGAGCAGAACTCAAAATAAATACCAAATTTGGTATTTGCGGATGCGACACAAAGATTTTTAATCCCAGACTACCCTTTATATTGAAGATTTTCGAAAATTTTGATTTTCTCGAGAATGGCACTAAAATTTTGTTTATAATAGGTATTATACGTTTAAGATTTTTCATGCAAAATTAAATGCATATCTAGAATTTTCTGGAAATGTTCCCAAAAGTCCTCTTCATTCTGAATGACTTTGGCATAACTGGTAAACCGTAATAGATAGACAAAATGTTACCACACAAAAAATGTGGATCATATACATTTTTATGAGATAATTCCTTGTTGTTTATTTGAATTTTTCAACACTTATAAAATTTTCTCAAAAGGAATTCATTATTCACTTTTTTATGTCCTGGACATACAAAGAGAATGGAATGCTCCTCATAGCAACCAGCTCTTAAAATATTTGACTATCGCTTAAAGCCTACCATATCCCCCTTGCATCTACAAGAAAATTAGCAATACGTTATCTGCAAATGTTTAGATGGGAATAAGCGTTTCTAAAATAGTTTGCACAAGAGTAGAGAAAGTCATATGAGTGCAATACAGCAGCTTTTTTCCATTATTAAATATTCAAAGTGTATGATCGTGCACAATATTGAACAATAAGTGTTTGCAAGTGCTTGCAGAATCTCACTTTGTTCGCAAACTTGTGCACGATTCTGTAACACTGCCTTCCAAAACTCACATTCATATAAATGTTGTAAGAGAAAACATTAGAAAGTAGTGTTGCACATACATTAGGTCCTTTAGTGCACAGGTGTTGTAAAGGGCATGCTATTAAAATCACTGTTTCTTACAAGGTTTTATCATTTAGGGGGAAAAAAAAGTTGCATTAGTATGACCTCTGCAAATTAAGCTTCTATGCTTTTACATGGAAAACTTTTTGAAAATATTGTTTTTCTCAAACAATTTCTAACGATTTTGATTAAAATACAACATGTTTAAGATATTTTCATAACAAATGGAAAGTAGGTAGATATATCTATCTATAATTTTCTTGGAATAGACCTGAATTCCTCTTCATTTTGAATGATTTTTGCATAAATTACTGGTAAAAGATAGGCAAAATGTTACTACACCAAAAATGCAAACTTCGTTGAAGCAGACAATTTGTATCAGTATTTTTTTTTTTTTTAAGTTAATCGTTTTCGAGATACTCTTTGTTATTTATTGGTTTGAATTTTCAAATACTTATACATTTCTCAAATGAGAATTCGTTATTCGTTTAATCCTACTGCATTCCCCTATTCCCATTGTACCCACCTACGTAGAAATATGCAATAAGACAATTTCTGCAAATGTTTAATTCGATTAACATGAAGTAGATAGAAAAATAAGCGTTTGGAGGAATAGTTTGTACATGAGTTAGCAGAGAAAGTCAAGTGAGTGTAACACATCAGATTTATTAATATCTTCTCTATTGCCCTCTGTTTGATGTTATCTACTGTCCTAGACTATGCTTTTAAGTTAACGTATTCACTCAATTGCTAGGGTATTACAAAGGAAGTTTTTAGCCTCGTGAACTAAAGGCTCTTAAGGCGACATAAAATATATACTATAAACAATATTAAACGGCCTTTCAACATAGTTCTAATACGTATTTAACTCTTTTACAGAACTGAACCAAATAGTCGTTGAAATTCAATTTGATTGCTCTTGAGGAAGAATTGGAAACACATCGTAGGTACCAGAGGGTGCGGAACCTACGGTGCTAGTCTCGCCCCTTGCAGGAGAAAGGGGTTGAAGTGAAATGGGAAAGTTATTGGCCACCCCATGTCTTCCATCACTGGAGATAATGAACCCTGCCCCAAAGAACGCAATTTGGCAAGTGCTTAACTGGGTTTTAGCCCTTTCTCTTGCAAGGGACTTAATATCATCGCGCCTCCCGCTCGGCCGCTGGGAAGGGATGGTTGCCATGGTTACCATTTATCAGCTCTACTTGCAGCCCGGGCGAAAACAGTGTTGCCAAACGTGGCGTGACTTACTGCCTTTCTTGTGGTTTCGCATTTCCTCCTCATAACAACGTGTCGCCTGTATTCCTGCTTTCGGCAGTCGTAAAATCTGACATGCCAACCCGGAACAGGCCTACAAAATTAAGGATTATATCAACTATTCTTAAAATGGTGCCAAATAGCTTGTGAATACAAAACTGAGCTCATTTATCAATACAAGGTACTATTTTATTTCCTTTGCCACCTGCCTTATAGCACTGCATTACAACCAAAAATTCCATTATCGATATTTCATAAGATATACAAGGTTTGAGGTCCACTGAATTTATAAAAAGCTCCATGAACAGCATCATTCAAAAACCAAATGTCGGATAACTACCAAACATCGTATTTGCATTCAAAGACTTTTAAGGATGCGATACGGAACATTCTCAAGAACATACAAATGTTTCTTAACGATTTTGATTAAAATTCGTATGTTTAAGACATTTGCAGTAGCAATTTTTTTGCGAATACTCCGAGATTCTCTTCATTCTGAATACATTTTGTATACTTTTATATAACTGGTAAACCAAAAGAGGGAGACAAAAACCTAAGAGCAAAGAATATCTCGTAAGTGGTTAATACCACAAAAAGTTTACTTGACGAAGTCAGATCTACACTTTTTACTTTCTCTCTTACGTATAGTAAGTAGGGGACGTATTGTAGGTTCCAACCAAAAATTCGATACCGAGATTTCACCGGAAATACATGTTTTGAGACCCCGTGAATCCAAGAAAAGCATTTTTGGAAACATGTCCGTGTGTGTGGGTGTGTATGTGTGTGTGTGTGTGTGTGTGTGTGTGTGTGTGTGTGTGTGTGTGTGTGAACAGCATAACTCAGAAACGAACAGTCGGATAAACACCAAACTTGGTATTTTGGTTCAGTATCTTCCTGAGATGCGACACGAAGGTTTTCAAGAAAATCAACCCACCCGTTTACATGGAACATTTTTCGAAAATTTTAATTTTCTCAAAAATGGCCCTAACGTTTTGATTAAAATATCATATGTTTTAGATATTTTCATTGCAAATGAAATATATATCTCAGAATTTTCTGGGAATGTCTCCAAAAGTATTCTTCATTGTGAACGACTTTGCATAACTGGTAAACCATAAGAGATAGACAAAACTTTACTTCACAAAAAATGTAGATCGTGTTAAAATACACAATTTATGTCATACATTTTTTTTTGAGTGAACCATTTTCGAGATATTGCTTGTTATTCCCTTACATTTTCCAATGCTTATACCTTTTCTCAAATTCGTTATTCAATTTTTTTGTCCTGGTAATGCAAAGAGAATGGAATACTCCACATAGCAACCACCTCTTAAAACATCTGACTATCGCTTAAAGCCTAGCATTTCCCCTTGCATCTACAAGAAGATTAGCAATAAGATTAACACCTCGATTAACATATGAAGCATATGGAGAATAATAGTTTGTAAAAATATTTTGTACAGGAGTAGAGAAAGTCGTGTGAGTGTAACACATCAGATTTCTTGTGTAGTGAGATTGTATGTGTTTCTTGCAGTTTACCAGTGATTCAAAATTTGTTCAAATGAACTTCCCGAGCTATTTACATAAAATTGAAGATATGCATTTTATTAGTCGTACAAATATCTCAAGTAGGTGTCGTTTTGATCAAATCATTATAGCCATTATTGAGAAAATACAAAAATAATGAAACATTTTCCAAGTTAAAGGTACTTTGTATGTTCTGAGGTCACCCGAAAAAAAGAAATATTTTTACGAAAAGGTTTACGTGGGTGGTGTGTGTATGTGTTCGTGTGTGAGTGAACAGTACAATTTCAAATTAAAATGCGGATAAATGCCAAATTTGATACTTAGGTATGCTCAATATACTCCAAAGATGCCTAACGAAGATTTTCAAGAAAATCTTTCAAAACTACCCCTTTACACGAAAATTTTTCGATAGCTTTTTTATTTTCTCAAACGTGGCTCTGACGATTTTGATTAAAATTTCATATACTAAAGATATTTACATGAAATATAAAATGTATATTTTGAATTTTCTGAGAACAGTCTGTGAGGTCCCTTATATTATCTTTAAGGAATTTTGTATAATTTTGTATAACCGGTAAACGTTAAACGATATACGAAAATGTACTATACAAAAAAGTATATCTCTTGAAAGCATACAATTTCAAATAACTTCTTTTGAGACACAAGCCACTTCCGAGATATTGGTTAATAATGGTTTGAATTGATCAATACTTTGTCACCCTTTTAAAGTCCTGTTGATGTTCAGTTGTTCCTCTGTATTGATAGAAAGGTAGATAAAAGCTTTCGTAGGAATAATTTTTAGAAATTATAGGTATAAAAACAAACGATAGTTTTAATGATGCTGTTCATAGAAACACGCAGATATTTTTATTGCTTTATTTTAGATTCAGGGATATCAAAACTTGTATTCGATGAAATGTAGATATGAAATATTTGGGTGGTGTGCATACAATACTTCCTCTACTCACTGCAGGCAAGTGGTAGAGAAAGTAAAATATGAGATTTGAGCACTGAGTTATGTACAGGTATTGCAAAATCACAGATATGTTAAAACATACTGAGCATTTAAAAATAAGAAATCCTTGGCGCTATAGTCCGCGAAGGGCCCTGGATCTGCCAACCCGACTGCCAGACTCATGTTCACTTACTCACCGCAGAGGTCGGTGATCATCCAACCGACACGGGGAGGTGATGTGGTACGCATCACGCATACCTCAGACGGACTGTTGGCTCACGAGTCCAACTTCTCACTTTCCTCGCGATGCTGCGTGGGCACCGATACTGTATTCGGGACTTATAATCCGCATCCCCGTGGGTGGAATCGAATCCAGGAGTACTCCGTAGCTTCACTGCGACACGGCGCAGGACTACTGCAGCATTTAGATTAATTGAACATAAGAACAACATAGTTTTTGAAAGACATGAGCGATCTATTATTTTCGTTGAGATTTAAAGCTTATGTGTCCAAAGTTTATGTCGATGTCGTAAATAGAGGTTTGGACTCCGTACCAAAGAAAACGTATTCCATACTTAATTGAAATATCTTCTTTTATTTTTGATGCGTATTTGAATGGAGATTCTTAAACACTACTTTCGTGAATTTATTGACAAACTCAGCTGATCTGTAGATAAGAATTATTTTATCTTGAACTAAAACCACTACAAAAAGTTATGAACATTTTTTGCAGTATTATCAAAGAAGCGACATGTTATACTAATGGAAAACTTGCTTCTAAAAAGTAAACAATCAGTATAAAACTACAGAATGCATTTTTGAAATCTAATAACGCATATGTGAAGCGTATAATTCAGCAGAAAATTAAATACTAACAACTCGATAATTTTCACTGGTTCAAGATGTTTCAAAAAACTTATCACATCCACATAGTAGGGTTCAGTAACACATTATTATTTTTGATATTGCACATGCCACAATGGTAAATAAAAATAAGAGTTAAAACTGCACTTTGTTTGGAGTAAAGGAAATTCTGGAATCGCAGGCAATGAAAATAACGATGTTCTGGCCAAGCAGGCTTAGACAGCAAATAGAGTTGAAAGTTACCTTGCTCTGATTTGCTGTTAGGAGAACATAAATCTATAAGGCAAAAATCTGATGTGTTACACTCATATGACTTTCTCTACTCTTTACAAACAATTTTTACGAGTACTTATTCTCCATCTACTTCGTATTAATCGAGATATTGCTAATTTTCTTGTAGATGCAAGGAGAATATGGTAGGCTTTAAGTGATAGTCAAATCTTTTTAGAGCTGCTTGCTATGTGGAGCATTCCATTCTCTTTCCATGTCCAGGACATAAAAAAACGAATAATGAATTCTCATTTGAGTATAAGTATTGGAAAATTGAAACAAATAACAAGGAATATCTCGGAAATGGTTCACTCGACAAAAAAATGTATATGAAACAATTATGTGTTTTTAACGAGATCTGCATTTTCTGTGTAGAAAACTTTGATCTATCTCTTACGGTTTACCAGTTAGGCAAAAGCCATTCAGAATGAAGAGGACTTTTGGGGACATTTCCAGAAAATTCAAGAAACATATTTTATTTGTCATGAAAATATCTTAAATACACAATATTTTAATCAAAATCGTTAGACCATTTTTAAGAAAAAAAATTCTTCGAAAAATATTCCATGGAAAGGGTAGTCTGGGGTGGGGGAATTCTCTTGAAAATCTTCGTGTCGCAGCTGAATCTAAATACCAAGTTTAGTAGGGTAATTCCGGGAGAGATGGACCACTGGTAGAGATGGACCAGTTAATTATTTCTCAAACCGGCCAGTAGAGCGAGTTAGTGGTAGTGTCGCCTGCTAGTGGCAGATGAGAATGTGTGACAGTGTGGTTTTCGTCTTGATTTGTTGAAGCATTTCATTTATATACCGCATAATTAAAATCAGGTATGTCAATTTTTTTTCACTATTTATATAGTTAGGTATTATACACACTATTTGATATCACACTTTTACCAAAGCTTCTTAGGAAGCGTAAAACAAGTAAATGTAGCCCCATGGGATGTTCTGGTGACGCTGCCCCCAAGCGAAGCAAAATGGCAGGCTGGTCCATCTCTCCCTGACATTCGGGAGAGTTGGACCAGGTCCTCACGGGAGAGATAGACCATATTTTTATAACTTTAATGTTTATACAATCCTTTTTTGGTAAAACGTTAGTGGTTATAGTGTAATATATAAATGAACATTTGTTTACTTATTGACTAATGACATAGATATATACATATACATGTATATATAGTGTGAGTATCGATAAATCGTTTATAAAAGGAGAAATAGAGATAGATGCCTTATTTATTATTATTATTATTATTATTATTATTATTATTATTATTATTATTATTATTATTATTATTATTATTTTAGAGGAATGCCAACTAACTACAAAAGGAAACAGGGCTTTACAAGAGGATGTTGGAGTGTAGACCACTTACAGAAAGCTGTGGATGTACTAAAAAGCAAGTTATGGGAATCAACGAAGTTGCTAGATATTTCAAATGATTTACCTTTGACTAATGGTTCAAGTTCCACACGTCCTCAAACTGATGATTCCTTGGCAGTTCCTTGGTTCTCCTACGTGGAAAATAATTCTCCTAATGAAACTCAGGTAGACAAGGAGACCCAAATACCAACACCAAGTAAACTCCTTAATGACATTTCCCCAATAGCAACTTTGAAGAAGAAAACTACACTAAGTGGTAAGGCAGCAAGTGTTTCCAAGATAGCGAATTCAAAGGGGAATGTTAACCTTTGGAAAGCTAAGAAGAGTAGAGCTAATGGAAAATCTAATGTGTCTAAAACTAAGATGCCAAGAACCAGAAGAAGAGGGAGCGACAATTCTGATTCCGAAGGGTCCCTAAATGATGATGGTGTATGCAATGACAGTGACGATGATCTTGAAGAGTGGAATGAAAATGAACGTGCTGGTAGCGGAGAGGACGCAACCAAAAGCAATGAAGACTGGATCCAATGCCGAATGTGTTCCCGTTGGCTTCATGAGAACTGCACCAAATACGGCATGAAGTGCGACTTATGTGGGAGGAGAGGGTAAATCTAAAAAACATACTCCAAAATGAACTCAGTAAAACAACAAATGTTTGTTCTACATGATAAATGATTTACAATATAGCAATAAGTACTAATTACGAATGTATCATTTAATTCTCCTCCTATTTTATGCAGGTCCATCTCTCCCATATACCATGGTCCATCTAACCCGAGCACTACGGGTTAGATGGACCATATGTGTAATTCTTTTGTTCATAATTTACAAGTCTGTTAATACGTCTTTTGCATGTATACAGCTATATATGGTTTATTGATGCCACCAAAAACATAAGGTACTACCATTTTAACCACTTTTACTAAAAATAAAAGAAATATGGGAAATTCAGAAAAGGGGGTCCATCTCTCCCGGAATTACCCTATTTATACGACTTTTCGGTTTTGAGTTATGTTGCCTACAGAGAGACAGACTCGGACCTTTTTCCAAAAATGCTCTTTTTGGATTCAGGGGCCTCAAAACATGTATTTTTGTGAAGTCTCGATATCAAATTTTTGGGTGGAATGCAATACATCCCTTACTTATCTACTATACGTAGTAGAGAAAGTAATGTTTAGCGTTTAGAACACATTTCGTGAGGAAAACATTGGCTCAAATCCATTACTTCCAGTAAAATCATGGTTTCACACTATTAATCCATCAATTGTCCTGAGATTTGGACATGATGAATCCCTTCAAATTTGCATGAAATCTTTTCTGTGATTCGAATAATGCACGCATAGTTGAGCATAGTTTCTTCAACTGTTCTTAATTCTCATTGTAGTAAAAAGTGCTTATTTCTACACTGATTAGAGCTAAAATGCATACAAAAAGTTTACTTTTTACAATTTCTTTTTCTTTTGTAATAACTATTAATTTCTCAGTAAACATCTGTTTTTATTTAAATGTGCCTTCACAAAGATATGACTATTGCGTTTATATAGTACTGTATTTGTTTCGCCTAATAAATCCTAGATTGGTATACACCTATTCTTTCTGTTACCTATATATTTTGCTCACATGCAATTATGTTGGCTGTTTGGTTTGCGACCAAATGCCAAATAAATTTAAAACGCATTTAAAATCATTTAATGTTTACGTAAGATTATAAAATTTTCGGTTAAGTTCATGAAACGTTGAAAAACATTTAAATTGCTTTCCAGTCTACTGACACATTGAAAATCTTAAATAACTCGTAAGATTTTAAGTAAAATAAAAATTACATTCTATTTACTTATCATGGTTTAGGAAGTTTTATTTTTGTTCTAAATATAAACAGTGTTTCACGGCGGCACGATGGGCCGTAGTGCTGTTTTATGTTTGTTTGTAGCCCGATATCGGCGTTCACCTTTTTTTCCCCGATGGCGCAGAAGTTCATAAGATGGCATGCAGGCAAGGCCGTCTTAATCAAAGGGCGCTCATTGCTACTTGATTTGCCTCCATTAATGAATGAGATCAAGTACATCCGCCGAGTAGAAGAGGACGATAGCACATCTGGTGTCATCTGGAGGGAGGGAATGGAGTCGGATCATTGGCTGGGGCGTCGCGAGTATGGAGTGGGGGAAATGATACGTCCCCCCCCCACCCAGTGTTAGATTATGTGCTACCACCCGTATCACTTTGACGGCGTTTCGCTACCGTGACTCCACGCGTATTTGTATACGGTCACACTGTAGTACATGTGGTTGGTTATCTGGCCTGCAAGACCGGAGTTCGTACCTTGAGGTCTGTGGCTGTCAAATATGATATCTGGTCTGTAAGGAAGGGTTTTATTTCCTATCTAGAAGTCTATGGAAGTCAAATGTGATATCCGGTCTGTAAGAAAGGGTTTTATTTCTTATCTTGAGGTCTAATGAACTCAAATGTGATATCTGGTCTGTAAGGAAGGGTTTTATTTCTTATCTTGAGGTCTAATGAACTCAAATGTGATATCTGGTCTGTAAGGAAGGGTTTTATTTCTTATCTTGAGGTCTAATGAACTCAAATGTGATATCTGGTCTGTAAGGAAGGGTTTTATTTCTTATCTTGAGGTCTAATGAACTCAAATGTGATATCTGGTCTGTAAGGAAGGGTTTTATTTCTTATCTTGAGGTCTATAGAAGTCAAATGTGTTATCTGGTCTGTAAGGAAGGGTTTTATTTCTTATCTTGAGGTCTAATGAACTCAAATGTGATATCTGGTCTGTAAGGAAGGATTTTATTTCTTATCTTGAGGTCTAATGAACTCAAATGTGATATCTGGTCTGTAAGGAAAGGTTTTATTTCTTATCTTGAGGTCTAATGAACTCAAATGTGATATCTGGTCTGTAAGGAAGGGTTTTATTTCTTATCTTGAGGTCTATGGAAGTCAAATGTGTTATCTGGTCTGTAAGAAAGGGTTTTATTTCTTATCTTGAGGTCTATGGAAGTCAAATGTGATATCTGGTCTGTAAGGAAGGGTTTTATTTCTTATCTTGAGGTCTATGGAAGTCAAATGTGTTATCTGGTCTGTAAGGAAGGGTTTTATTTCTTATCTTGAGGTCTATGGAAGTCAAATGTGTTATCTGGACTGTAAGAAAGGGTTTTATTTCTTATCTTGAGGTCTATGGAACTCAAATGTGATATCTGGTCTGTAAGAAAGGGTTTTATTTCTTATCTTGAGGTCTATGGAAGTCAAATGTGTTATCTGGTCTGTAAGGAAGGGTTTTATTTCTTATCTTGAGGTCTAATGAACTCAAATGTGATATCTGGTCTGTAAGGAAGGGTTTTATTTCTTATCTTGAGGTCTATGGAAGTCAAATGTGTTATCTGGTCTGTAAGGAAGGGTTTTATTTCTTATCTTGAGGTCTAATGAACTCAAATGTGATATCTGGTCTGTAAGGAAGGATTTTATTTCTTATCTTGAGGTCTAATGAACTCAAATGTGATATCTGGTCTGTAAGGAAAGGTTTTATTTCTTATCTTGAGGTCTAATGAACTCAAATGTGATATCTGGTCTGTAAGGAAGGGTTTTATTTCTTATCTTGAGGTCTATGGAAGTCAAATGTGTTATCTGGTCTGTAAGAAAGGGTTTTATTTCTTATCTTGAGGTCTATGGAAGTCAAATGTGATATCTGGTCTGTAAGGAAGGGTTTTATTTCTTATCTTGAGGTCTAATGAACTCAAATGTGATATCTGGTCTGTAAGGAAGGGTTTTATTTCTTATCTTGAGGTCTATGGAAGTCAAATGTGTTATCTGGTCTGTAAGGAAGGGTTTTATTTCTTATCTTGAGGTCTAATGAACTCAAATGTGATATCTGGTCTGTAAGGAAAGGTTTTATTTCTTATCTTGAGGTCTAATGAACTCAAATGTGATATCTGGTCTGTAAGGAAGGGTTTTATTTCTTATCTTGAGGTCTAATGAACTCAAATGTGATATCTGGTCTGTAAGGAAGGGTTTTATTTCTTATCTTGAGGTCTGTGGCTGTTAAATGTGATATCTGGTCTGTAAGAAAGGGTTTTATTTCTTATCTTGAGGTCTGTGGCTGTTAAATGTGATATCTGGTCTGTAAGGAAGGGTTTTATATCTTATCTTGAGGTCTATGGAAGTCAAATGTGATATCTGGTCTGTAAGGAAGGGTTTTATTTCTTATCTTGAGGTCTAATGAACTCAAATGTGATATCTGGTCTGTAAGGAAGGGTTTTATTTCTTATCTTGAGGTCTAATGAACTCAAATGTGATATCTGGTCTGTAAGGAAGGGTTTTATTTCTTATCTTGAGGTCTGTGGCTGTTAAATGTGATATCTGGTCTGTAAGGAAGGGTTTTATTTCTTATCTTGAGGTCTATGGAAGTCAAATGTGATATCTGGTCTGTAAGGAAGGGTTTTATTTCTTATCTTGAGGTCTAATGAACTCAAATGTGATATCTGGTCTGTAAGGAAGGGTTTTATTTCTTATCTTGAGGTCTATGGAAGTCAAATGTGTTATCTGGTCTGTAAGGAAGGGTTTTATTTCTTATCTTGAGGTCTAATGAACTCAAATGTGATATCTGGTCTGTAAGGAAAGGTTTTATTTCTTATCTTGAGGTCTAATGAACTCAAATGTGATATCTGGTCTGTAAGGAAGGGTTTTATTTCTTATCTTGAGGTCTAATGAACTCAAATGTGATATCTGGTCTGTAAGGAAGGGTTTTATTTCTTATCTTGAGGTCTATGGAAGTCAAATGTGATATCTGGTCTGTAAGAAAGGGTTTTATTTCTTATCTTGAGGTCTATGGAAGTCAAATGTGTTATCTGGTCTGTAAGGAAGGGTTTTATTTCTTATCTTGAGGTCTAATGAACTCAAATGTGATATCTGGTCTGTAAGGAAGGGTTTTATTTCTTATCTTGAGGTCTAATGAACTCAAATGTGATATCTGGTCTGTAAGGAAGGGTTTTATTTCTTATCTTGAGGTCTAATGAACTCAAATGTGATATCTGGTCTGTAAGGAAGGGTTTTATTTCTTATCTTGAGGTCTATGGAAGTCAAATGTGTTATCTGGTCTGTAAGGAAGGGTTTTATTTTTTATCTTGAGGTCTATGGAAGTCAAATGTGATATCTGGTCTGTAAGGAAGGGTTTTATTTCTTATCTTGAGGTCTATGGAAGTCAAATGTGTTATCTGGTCTGTAAGGAAGGGTTTTATTTCTTATCTTGAGGTCTATGGAAGTCAAATGTGTTATCTGGTCTAAAAGAAAGGGTTTTATTTCTTATCTTGAGGTCTATGGAAGTCAAATGTGTTATCTGGTCTGTAAGAAAGGGTTTTATTTCTTATCTTGAGGTCTATGGAAGTCAAATGTGATATCTGGTCTGTAAGGAAGGGTTTTATTTCTTATCTTGAGGTCTATGGAAGTCAAATGTGATATCTGATCTGTAAGAAAGGGTTTTATTTCTTATCTTGAGGTCTGTGGAAGTCAAATGTGATATCTGATCTGTAAGAAAGGGTTTTATTTCTTATCTTGAGGTCTATGGAAGTCAAATGTGATATCTGGTCTGTAAGGAAGGGTTTTATTTTTTATCTTGAGGTCTATGGAAGTCAAATGTGATATCTGGTCTGTAAGGAAGGGTTTTATTTCTTATCTTGAGGTCTATGGAAGTCAAATGTGATATCTGGTCTGTAAGGAAGGGTTTTATTTCTTATCTTGAGGTCTGTGGCTGTTAAATGTGATATCTGGTCTGTAAGGAAGGGTTTTATTTCTTATCTTGAGGTCTATGGAAGTCAAATGTGATATCTGGTCTGTAAGGAAGGGTTTTATTTCTTATCTTGAGGTCTAATGAACTCAAATGTGATATCTGGTCTGTAAGGAAGGGTTTTATTTCTTATCTTGAGGTCTAATGAACTCAAATGTGATATCTGGTCTGTAAGGAAGGGTTTTATTTCTTATCTTGAGGTCTATGGAAGTCAAATGTGATATCTGGTCTGTAAGAAAGGGTTTTATTTCTTATCTTGAGGTCTGTGGCTGTTAAATGTGATATCTGGTCTGTAAGGAAGGGTTTTATTTCTTATCTTGAGGTCTAATGAACTCAAATGTGATATCTGGTCTGTAAGGAAGGGTTTTATTTCTTATCTTGAGGTCTGTGGAAGTCAAATGTGATATCTGGTCTGTAAGAAAGGGTTTTATTTCTTATCTTGAGGTCTATGGAAGTCAAATGTGATATCTGGTCTGTAAGAAAGGGTTTTATTTCTTATCTTGAGGTCTGTGGAAGTCAAATGTGATATCTGGTCTGTAAGAAAGGGTTTTATTTCTTATCTTGAGGTCTGTGGAAGTCAAATGTGATATCTGGTCTGTAAGAAAGGGTTTTATTTCTTATCTTGAGGTCTATGGAAGTCAAATGTGATATCTGGTCTGTAAGAAAGGGTTTTATTTCTTATCTTGAGGTCTGTGGAAGTCAAATGTGATATCTGGTCTGTAAGAAAGGGTTTTATTTCTTATCTTGAGGTCTGTGGAAGTCAAATGTGATATCTGGTCTGTAAGAAAGGGTTTTATTTCTTATCTTGAGGTCTATGGAAGTCAAATGTGATATCTGGTCTGTAAGAAAGGGTTTTATTTCTTATCTTGAGGTCTGTGGCTGTTAAATGTGATATCTGGTCTGTAAGGAAGGGTTTTATTTCTTATCTTGAGGTCTATGGAAGTCAAATGTGATATCTGGTCTGTAAGGAAGGGTTTTATTTTTTATCTTGAGGTCTATGGAAGTCAAATGTGATATCTGGTCTGTAAGGAAGGGTTTTATTTTTTATCTTGAGGTCTATGGAAGTCAAATGTGATATCTGGTCTGTAAGGAAGGGTTTTATTTCTTATCTTGAGGTCTATGGAAGTCAAATGTGTTATCTGGTCTGTAAGGAAGGGTTTTATTTCTTATCTTGAGGTCTGTGGAAGTCAAATGTGATATCTGGTCTGTAAGGAAGGGTTTTATTTTTTATCTTGAGGTCTATGGAAGTCAAATGTGTTATCTGGTCTGTAAGGAAGGGTTTTATTTTTTATCTTGAGGTCTATGGAAGTCAAATGTGATATCTGGTCTGTAAGGAAGGGTTTTATTTCTTATCTTGAGGTCTATGGAAGTCAAATGTGTTATCTGGTCTGTAAGGAAGGGTTTTATTTCTTATCTTGAGGTCTATGGAAGTCAAATGTGTTATCTGGTCTGTAAGAAAGGGTTTTATTTCTTATCTTGAGGTCTATGGAAGTCAAATGTGTTATCTGGTCTGTAAGAAAGGGTTTTATTTCTTATCTTGAGGTCTATGGAAGTCAAATGTGATATCTGGTCTGTAAGGAAGGGTTTTATTTCTTATCTTGAGGTCTATGGAAGTCAAATGTGATATCTGGTCTGTAAGGAAGGGTTTCTTATCTTGTGTTCCGTGTAAATTAATGTGATTATTTGGTCTCTTAAGATATGTTGGGGTCTGTGGAAGTCAAATGTATCGGTCTGTAGACCGGGGTTCTTATCTTGAGATCTGTTGAAGTCAAATGTATCTGTCTTAGACTGGGGTACTTATCTTGGGATCTGTGGAAGTCAGATATATCTGGTCTGTAGACCGGGGTTCTTATCTTGAGATCTGTTGAAGTCAAATGTATCTGTCTTAGACTGGGGTACTTATCTTGGGATCTGTGGAAGTCAGATATATCTGGTCTGTAAGATCGGAGTTCTTATCTTGGGATCTGTGGAAGTCAGATATATCTGGTCTGTAAGACCGGGGTTCTTATCTTGGGATCTGTGGAAGTCAGATATATCTGGTCTGTAAGACCGGGGTTCTTATCTTGGGATCTGTGGAAGTCAGATATATCTGGTCTGTAAGATCGGAGTTCTTATCTTGGGATCTGTGGAAGTCAGATATATCTGGTCTGTAAGACCGGGGTTCTTATCTTGGGATCTGTGGAAGTCAGATATATCTGGTCTGTAAGATCGGAGTTCTTATCTTGGGATCTGTGGAAGTCAGATATATCTGGTCTGTAAGACCGGGGTTCTTATCTTGGGATCTGTGGAAGTCAGATATATCTGGTCTGTAAGACCGGGGTTCTTATCTTGGGATCTGTGGAAGTCAGATATATCTGGTCTGTAAGACCGGGGTTCTTATCTTGGGATCTGTGGAAGTCAGATATATCTGGTCTGTAAGACCGGGGTTCTTATCTTGGGATCTGTGGAAGTCAGATATATCTGGTCTGTAAGACCGGGGTTCTTATCTTGGGATCTGTGGAAGTCAGATATATCTGGTCTGTAAGACCGGGGTTCTTATCTTGGGATCTGTGGAAGTCAGATATATCTGGTCTGTAAGATCGGGGTTCTTATCTTGGGATCTGTGGAAGTCAGATATATCTGGTCTGTAAGACCGGGGTTCTTATCTTGGGATCTGTGGAAGTCAGATATATCTGGTCTGTAAGACCGGGGTTCTTATCTTGGGATCTGTGGAAGTCAGATATATCTGGTCTGTAAGATCGGAGTTCTTATCTTGGGATCTGTGGAAGTCAGATATATCTGGTCTGTAAGACCGGGGTTCTTATCTTGGGATCTGTGGAAGTCAGATATATCTGGTCTGTAAGACCGGGGTTCTTATCTTGGGATCTGTGGAAGTCAGATATATCTGGTCTGTAAGATCGGAGTTCTTATCTTGGGATCTGTGGAAGTCAGATATATCTGGTCTGTAAGACCGGGGTTCTTATCTTGGGATCTGTGGAAGTCAGATATATCTGGTCTGTAAGACCGGGGTTCTTATCTTGGGATCTGTGGAAGTCAGATATATCTGGTCTGTAAGATCGGAGTTCTTATCTTGGGATCTGTGGAAGTCAGATATATCTGGTCTGTAAGACCGGGGTTCTTATTTTGGGATCTGTGGAAGTCAGATATATCTGGTCTGTAAGACCGGGGTTCTTATCTTGGGATCTGTGGAAGTCAGATATATCTGGTCTGTAAGATCGGAGTTCTTATCTTGGGATCTGTGGAAGTCAGATATATCTGGTCTGTAAGACCGGGGTTCTTATCTTGGGATCTGTGGAAGTCAGATATATCTGGTCTGTAAGACCGGGGTTCTTATCTTGGGATCTGTGGAAGTCAGATATATCTGGTCTGTAAGACCGGGGTTCTTATCTTGGGATCTGTGGAAGTCAGATATATCTGGTCTGTAAGATCGGAGTTCTTATCTTGGGATCTGTGGAAGTCAGATATATCTGATCTGTAAGGCTGGAGGTTCGTGGAAGTCAAATGTACTGTCTATTAAGCGACGTTTTAACTAGAGGGTGGGGGAGCCCTTCCAAGCAGGTTGGGGTTTAGTTAGTGGAAGGAGGTAGTGTTTATTTGGTCTGACACAAGTGAGGGTTAAAGAATGCGCGATATTGAAAGATGCTGGCTGCTTTCCACTCTACGCGGCGCGCGACACAATTTCAGCTTGCTGTGTACCCCTCCCATCAGCTAAAGCTTTACCGGAGAGATCAGCCCAGTGGCTAAAACGTCGAAGAAGAGGCAGTGTCTGGTCTATAAACCCGGGGTTCATAACACGGGGTGCTCGCTGTGTTGGGCATTACTATACTCGGATTGGAGATGTGTTTGTGCCACTGAACTGTCTTCTTTTCTTCCCCTGGTGATTAATAAAATGCTATTGTTTTTGTTATCCTGATGACTTTCTGTAAAGGAATCTTATTAGAGTAATAGAAGTATCACACTTTATTTGCCAACCAATACAATTATTATTTCCACATATTTTGCCAAGTATAGCAAATAAATTTAAATGTTAATACTTTGGTTGATAATGGGCTTTGCATGATGACTAGAGAAATCCTCTTGTGAATTAAAATAAAAATAGATATCGAAATAACTTCAAAAATGGTGCCTATTATTGTTTATGAAATATTACATCTAATTTCAAGCTTAGATTTGACGTTATGAGGTAACACAATGTATAAAAGACTTACCGCAGAAAAACAACCCTTTATTTTGGAAAGAATTCCGCCAGAGACACTTCCAGATTTGATTTTTGCTTCTTGTGTTCTGTTTTCAGTCGCATGTTTTTGTGAGGATGCCAGGAATTTGCCTTGTAGATGGTGGTTTGTTTTGTAACGCGGCCCGTATGTAATCGGACAGGAGTTTGTACACTGCCCTCCAAGTCCATTGGACCATGGCCAACATTAATCATGTCCACGGCCTCCTGACACCTCGTATCGGTATATCATCCGTCATACAACACATTACCATGTTCTCCTACCCTTGAAATGCTAACTTGATACCTAAGTGCTGATCGAAAAGGGATATTCTAACAGTCGCTGGGAAAATCATTCTTGCGTACACTAGCACAAGAGAGGAAGAAAATTCTTTCTGGACACTGGTAAAGCATAGTCTGTGTACACAACAATCTGATGTGATGCACTTACATTCTCTACCAATAACAAGTTCACATACTCGTATATTAATTATAAATGTGTTATATATAATATTTATGTTGAGTTATTATTCTACCCATGTTAGTTACTGACAATGTGCAGAATTTGGCTCAGTAATGATTTAAAATTAAGCAAGAACTTCTTAGTTATAACATGTAGAAACAATATTCAAAGGTTTATTCTTGATAAGTTCTTGCGATGTAAAATAGAGAGGAATCGCAAACTTTCGAGCGTGTCCGTTAAATGATGCGCTCTAAATTGGGAAAGATACACGTATCCAACAAAGAATATGTATATAAAAACTGCTAAAGCTACAAAAATATGGATACATATTATGTATTTTAATGAACTCTAGATTTTTCCTAAGGATTTTTATGTGTCTTAAAGTTTCCTAGTCACACAAAATTCAAGATATACATTTTACTAGGCATACAAATACTGTCAACATGCGGTATTTGAATCAATTTAGGAAACAGAAAAGTTTTTCCATGTAAAGGGTAGTTCGGGTGGGGGGATATTCTCGAAAATGTTTATGTTTCGAACCTTTGGAAGCTCATGAACTTAAATACCAAAAAAAAACTTGTTTTTTTTTTTTAAAAAAAAAGTTGCTATTTTTGTGGTTCAGGGTTCTCAAAACGTATAGTGCTTACGGTGAAAACTCAATATCGAATTTTTGGGTGGAATATAGTACCTACACAAGAATCTCGCTTATCCGACCCTCATTATCCGGATTGCCTTTTTGCTTCTCAAACGCAGTACAGATTTGAAACAAACGACCTTACACGCTACTTCAGAAAATAAAAATGGGTACGCTATTGCGTTTAAGTACCAAAAATTGGTTTGTCTTTCCTTATTTGTATCAGTGCCGAAATAAATGATTGTATAGATTAGTAGTTTATATTCATTATACGTTTTGTTTCCGGATTATCCGGATTTTCGTTAATCCGGATTACCTCCGGTCACACGTAGTTAAACGAGGATAAACGAGGTTCTGACGTACTTCTTACCTAAATACTATAGATAATGAAAGTAAATGCTAGAGAAATGGTAGAGAAAGTAAATATATACAGCGGAAAGAGTTGCATACACTATCAGTTGTTCCTAAAGCGAAGTCGTAAAAGTTAAAGGATGCTTAGGGGTAGTGATTTTTTGCATTTTTAAATCAGAAAGTTAGCATTTCTATTTGTACATTTAGCATTTTGTGGCATTTATACATTACAGTTCAGCATTTTGAAGAAATATATGTAACTGATAAACACGTAATGTCCTTTGACATAGTGTTAAGTAAAATCAGTCACATTTTTTAAAAGATTAATGGTGAAATCAAAATGCATAAAGTAAATTATACATTTTTTAAAGTTAGTATAGGTTAAAACAACGCAGAGAAAAACAGAATAGATACATAACACACAAAAAAGTGATGTTGTGGTGCAAAACAGAATAATGAAAAGGCAATGCACAAAATTAACTCAAATGATGCAAGTTCATAAATCAGTAACACTGTAGAATGAAATCATAGAACATGCTTCAACATTTTATTCTGTCATTCTTTCCCTCCTGTCCTTATAATTAATTGTACTTGGTGAAATATTTTTCAGTGCCTACATCACAGGTAGGGTCCCAAATACATTGCAGTCTACGCCTTTATTTGTCTGCTAATTTGTATTACCATTTGGGAATGAATTCATATAGCTCAAAGAACTATTAATATTAACAGCTCGAAAAAAATCAGGTTTTTATTTCACTTTCATTTAAATCTTTCAAATCTACCTATTAACCTTGAGAGAGAAAAAATGTTTTTCACATTTTATTTCATGCGACTGCTCACCTTTTGTAGCACCTAAGCACTGGCGTTCATTTTGTTTTTTACATTTTTATTTAAAAGAGAGTCCATAATGTACAACACATTTTCATTTACACAGCATTTTAGTATAATTTTCGCAGTTTGAGTAACTTCGTATTTTATCGCATTTTCAAAACATATTAAACAGTGGATTACAGGTCTTGAAAAAATGAAAATACAGGAGTACAAGCCTATATGCATTTTGCGCTATATCGTATTTTCAAAAAAATCACCTAAGGATGCTATATAAGCCAAACAACCGCACAGAAGGTACGCGCGTTTTTTCTTTTGTTATTAAAATATCATAGCTGAAAGATACTTGTATGATTGGGAAAATCCACCAATATTTGAATATTGGTGAAGTCCTCTTCATTTGAAATGAATTTCGTATAATTTTGTATACCTGGGTAAACCATTAAGAGATGGATAAAACCTTACCGCACGAAAATTGTAGGTTTCGTTCAAACACGCAAATTTAGCGGAATAAATTTTTGTGGCAGGCGGCGCCGTGGTCGAGTGGTTAGACCGCTCGCCTCCCACCGAGGCGGCCCGGGTTCAATCCCAGGGACCTGCATGTGGGATTTGTGGTGGACGAAGCGGCGTCTGGGCGGGTTTTCTCCGGGTTCTCCGGTTTCCCCCGCCATTCATTCCACCAACTGCTCCATCATCACCTTTCCTTTCATCCATTTCACCAACATTTCGTTTCATCTACTTCCTTCATCCCATACCAGGCATCGGGCTGATCACCCATCCTGGATGCTCTGTCTGATCCATGAGTGTCTGCTCCTCGACGGGCCTCTGACCCCAGGCACCCGCCTGTAAGTCCTGGGGGGTGTAAGTCCTACATAAGAGGAGGGTAAACAGATAATGAATGAATGAATGAATTTTTGTGGCATTAACAATCTTCGAGATATTTGTTGTTATTGATTTAACTTTTTAAATATTACCTTTTACTTTTTTAAGTGATAAGAATCCTGGTGATGAGAAAATATTGTAGTCATGTTCAGGCTGTAGAAATGACATTTTTACGAACAGTTAAAGGTTGCACTAAATTGGACAGGATCCCTAATGAAGTAATTAGGCAGGAACTGAATATTTTTGCAGTGAAGGATAAACTAGAAGAACAAAAACAAAAATGGAAAGAACATTTAGAAAGAATGAGAGAAAGAAGGATCCCAAAGAAGCCCTTACAATATAAACAGTTAAAAGATGGAATTGAGGCCGGAACAGGTCGATAGGCCTAACCCTTGTAAGGCAGAAGAAGAAGAAGAACAAGAAGAAGAAGTAGTGCTAAGTAGCTAATCAATTGCTTCTCGCGGTCATGGAAAGAGTATGGAATTTCAAAGCCAACATACGGCGACTCGCTTCTTAAAGATTTAGTTATCATTTCAGTCCCCTGTATCCCCCTTGTACCTATAGCTAAATGTGTAACACCATTTCTGCAAACGTTTATCTCAGTGAAGAAGAAATAACAATAAGCTTATGCAATAATAGTTTGTAGAAGAAGGTAGAGAAAGCCCTGTGAATATAACATCAGAGATTTTATGATGTTACTTACAGACGTTACCTTCAACCCAAGTTAAAGCCAGTAGATACATGTAGACAAAGTTTTGCACACGTATTGCAGGCAGACGCAAGTTCTATAATAAACTCTTATTTTTCACGTGGCATGGAAGACAGGTTTTCATGAAGCTCCTAACTTAACTTCATAACGAGGTTTCCACCAATGAAAACAGTCGCCCAGCTCAGTTGTTAGAAGTCGCTGATGTTTTTATGGGTGTGTTTCCTTTTTAATCCGTTGCCCTGGTGAAGTATGGCGTCGCATCCATGTAACACGTCGCGAAGAACATTTGACTTGAGATATTGCGTTCAGTTCTCGGCCTCCTCTAATTTGGTGACGGATGTAGAGTCGTCTTCATTGCCAGGATTGCTTGTGTAGAGTGGGCCATGGCGAAGTAAGTATACACCAAATACAGACTGGGAAATTACAATAGTTACTAAGTTGTACAGGCGGTTATTTAAGAATTCCGTGTTTTAATTAAGAGTGTTTCAGTTTTAGAACTTGTGCTTTAACACAGCGTGCAGCATAAAATCGTTTTAGTCGTGCTAGATGGAACAAGCTAGGGTTTGTAGTTCGCATTTGGGAGGTGGCGGGTTCAAATCCCGTGTGAGGCCCGATCTGACTCTACTTTTCCCTGATTTCCCTCTTATACCAGGTAAATCTAAATTAGATATTCTATACCACAACCCTATTCCCCACACAGAATAAATAAACAAAATACATTATTCAGGAAAGCGACTACGCAACTAAGAACATCTATCTGTTACATACTGAATAATGTAGATACTTTCAGGTCATATACTTCCCGATATGACCTAGATTTGAAGGGAGGGGTGGGGTGTGTGTGCGTGTGCGTGCTTTTTGTTTTTACATTCGCACAACTTTTACTACCCGCTGTCGCATTTTTCTTTCTTTCTTTCTTTTTTAATTACAGATTACATTGTGGCAGTGAAAGCCATACACTTTACACTACATTGCGAGAAACAATGTATTGCTTAGCATTTCAAAAAGGTGTAAAATATTAAAAAGATTTAACCAGTAACATCATTTCCCTCATACTCCAGTTAAATCCAAATTGGATATTCTATACCGCAGCCCTATTCCCCACACAGAATAAATAAACAAAATAGATTATCCAGGAAAGCGACTACACAACTAATAACATCTATCCGTTACATACTGAATAATATAGACATTTATCAAAGAACTTTCAGGTACATTTTGCGATATGACCTATGAAGGGAAGTTGAGTGTGTGTATGTGTCACATTCGCACAACTTTTACTACCCACTGTCGTTTTTCTTTCTTTTTCTTCTTTCTTTTGTCATTACACATTGCATTCTGGCAGTGAAAGACATAAACTTTACACGACACTGCGAGAAACAATGTATTGCTTAGTATTTCAAAAAGGTATAAAATATTAATAAGTTCTAACCAGGAAAATCGAATACTTGGGATATTGTTAACACCACAAAAAAATTGCGTTTTAACCAGAATCATGTCTTTCGAGCAGTATCTACTCTTTGTGTTTCTGTACCACTTGTAAAACATTAATTTCTAATTGAAAAGGACTCCACAGGCTATTACAGAAAATTTAGAATATACGTTTTATTATTTGAACAAATATCTTAAACGGATGGTATTTTAATCAAAATAGAACTATCATATAACGACCCACTTTTTAAACATCTGAATATCGCTTCAGCCTTCTGTGTCCCTCTTGTATCTACAAAGAAATATGTAGGTATTGAAACGATTTCTGTAAACATATATTTGGATTATCATGAAGTGGATAGAGAAAATAAGCCTTTGTAAGAAGAGTCTATAGATGTTTTCCTTTGAGCAACTTTCCAAACATGCCTGTCCTTTATTGCATCATAATTCGAGTTTTAACAAACATAGGTTTGGAATTGTGGCTTCTCCGGTATTCACGTTCTATTAGCAATACTAGGACGTGTATCTTTAGCACATATCTAACCGCTAGTATTCGCTGCAGATGTTACGAAGTACCCAGTGATACGTTGTCATTTTTCAGACAGAGTGCGAAGTGAAGTTGGCAAGGTAACAGACCGCACTTCTAATGAAGACTTTGCCAGTTTCCCCCTATCACTCAAGAGGGGCATCATCTCCTCGGTGGGCCGTGTTCCACACATTCTCGCCATAGCAGTTCTTCCCATTGGAAAAATATCATCTCTGCTCACTAGAACTTGCCTACATACTTATACTGTAAACTTCGTAAAAATGCTTCTTTTATACGTCTTAAGGCAACTCGCGGATGAAACTTTCTACATAAGTGCTTAAAAAATCTGATGTGTTACACTCGCATGACTTTCTCTACTCGTGTAAACCTATTTTTACAAACGCTTATTCTCGAGATATCGAGATGTTAATCTTATGGCTACTTTTCTTGTAGAAGCAAGGGAAATTGTCTTTAAGCGTTTAAGAGCTGGTAGCTATGTGGAGTATTCCATTCTCTTTGCATTACCAGGACAAAAAAATATGAATAATAAATTTGAGAAAAAGTATAAGTATTGGAAAATTTAAGGGAATAACAAGCAATATCTTGAAAATGGTACACTCGGCAACAAAAAAAAAATATGTATATGACATAAATTGTGTATTTTAACGCAATCTACATTTTTTGTGTAGTAAAATTTTGTCTATCTCTTATGGTTTACCAGTTATGCAAAAGTCGTTCACAATGAAGAACACTTTTGGAGATACTCCCAGAAAATTCGAGATATACATTTCATTTATCATAAAAATATCTTAAACGTATGTAATTTTAATCAAAATCGTTAGAGCCATTTTTGAGAAAATTAAAATTTTCGAAAAATGTTTCATGTAAAGGGTAGTCTAGGGTGGGGGGATTTTCTTGAAAACCGTCGTGTCGCATCTCTGGAAGATACTTTTTCTCAAATTCGTTATTCATTTGTTTTGTCCTGGTAATGCAAAGAGAATGGAATACTCCACATTGCAACCAGCTCTTAAAATATTTGACTATCGCTTAAAGCCTACCATATTCCCCTTGCATCTACAAGAAAATTAGCAATAAGATTATCTCGATATCTTGATTAACATACGAAGCATATGGAGAATAAGCGTTTGTAAAAAATAGTTTGTAAAAGAGTAGAGAAAGTCATCTGAGTGTAACACATCAGATTTTTTAATACTCTGAAGAGGTGGGTTATATCATTTTGCGGTGACTCTGCTACCAATAATTAATGCCGCTACGTTTAAAGATAAAAATGGCAGAAACGAGATTTGCTAACAGTTCAAATGTAGATATAGACGAGATTATTAATTAGACATGCCAATTCTAGCGCAGCGGTAAGGAAGAACTTCATTTGTAATCCTTCAGGGGTATTCCCACTACTCAAATTAATCACTGTTTTATACTCTTCGTACTTTAAAACCACTGCACTAACCTTTCTTTTTTCCCGGTAAGTTTTGAAACAGTTTTCTTTCTGCGCTCTTTGCATCTCTAGCCACTTGAAACTACTGGTCTTCAAATGGATTGAACTTTATATGATGTCCCTCTAAATAACGCTTTAGCTGTGACATTCTACATTGTTTTTATATCATCAATATGAGGAAATCAGACGCAGAAACGTACAAGGAATACACTATAAAATTAATGAGAGTTCTGTTTTGGCTATGCTGAATTACTTTGGTCTTCATTGAAAACGTTAATAAAAGCTAAAAGAAAGGGAATAAATTACCTTAGGAGTGAGTTTAGAAGTAGTTGCTGCCTCTTCTATATCTGGTGCCCACCTGCCTGCCCGTTTTAGGTGTTTTACTTTTATAGCAAAATTACGATGTAAACGGAACAAACGTAGCCATCTTGTCTTTATCGCACATGCGTAATGGGAACTGCCAACCTAAATGAGAAGTGAAATCCGCGGAAAAAGCGATGTGTTGTTACTTCTTCATTTCGCATTGGCGCTGACAAAATGCAACAAGTTTAATACAAAAGTTGCTTTACATTAACACTGGTGGATAATTAGTGGTAGATAGTTAACCTAAGCTTATATAAAAAAAACTAAACCTAACCTAATATTCCGTGAATCAGAAACGTAAAAAATTAATAAACCTAAAATAAAAACTAATAAGCAACGCAGGCTGAGATTGTTGGTGGTATCTTACTGGCGGTATTTGTTATTCATATGTTGCCAGCATTGTGTTGGAGCTAGAGGATGATATAGGGCGACATCTGTAGGGCATGTAATACATCACTTTCATCGCTTCTGTAGACCAAAGTAAATCAGGAAGTCCGTGTTTTTAAGTAATCTTCATAATAAATCAATGAATTGAAAATAGTTAACATTTATCAGTCGTTTTCTATAAAAGTCATAACGTATAATGTTGATAATATAGGTTTTATTTGTTTCATATTTTCTCTAGTAGGGGCATTCTTACAACCATGGATAAAAGAATGGCGAATTCCTACTGCAAGTTCCGCACGCCAGATGGCAGAAAATAATACCTATATGATCTAGTTGCACTGATCAAACAAAAAACCTTAAAATTAAGTTGAGTTTTATTTATGGACACTCTTTAACTGCTCTGGTCCTTAACGTCCCGTCCTAAATTGGACGTGAAAGACCGGTAATTTTGCTCAGAGGTCTCTTTATCAGATTTGAGGTTCTTTTATGTGCCGTAAATCTACGGCACAGTACCACCGACTTACGTGACCATACGATTCTAACTTTGTTTTCAAAAACAACGGCACTTATATTGCAAATAAATATTAATATTTTATGACTTTTTTTAACAATCATAATTTTTAGGTAAATCACTTCATTTTATTAGTAAAATAGTCTTCTCGTCGCTTCGTACTCAAGAATTCATCCATGATTTGGAAACCATTCATGGCTCTACTACAGATAAACGTTTACCGAAATTGTTTCATACATATTTTTTATTCTTCCACTTATACCCCGCCTATAACTGCAAAGATATCCGCACCCTTTTACCTTTTGAATATATTGGCTATCGGCAATAGTGTTAACTTGTGTATGTCATTGGTTTTCTGGTTTTTCTTGAGGTTTTATACATTAGATCACACAATTTCACTCCTACTTCCAGACTCTGGTAAGGACAGGGAATAATCTTGGCTAGAGAAAAACTCTTGACTCCCCAGTCGGGAATTGAACCGGGACTCCTCAATATACATTTTGTTGAAACTACGTAGAAGCAAAAAACAACTAGTACGACGAATATATGTTTTAAAAGAAGCCGTCTATACCTATGTAAGCCTGACTTGATATTTTGAATACTCTTTGAATGGTCTAATGAGGGGAAGGGAAAAATCCACCAACAATAGGAAATATAAACTGCTTTCGCTAAACAATAAGTGTTCAAATGCAAATTTTATATTTTAAAAAGGCGCCACATTTTTACTTTCTCTACTACGTATAGTAAGTAGGGGAAGTAGGTATTGTATTCCACCCAAAAATTCGATACCGAGATTTCACCGGAAATACATGTTTTGAGACCCCCTGAATCCAAAAAAACATTTTTGGAAACGCGCGCGCGCGCGCGCGTGTTTGTGTGTGTGTGTGTGTGTGTGTGTGTGTGTGTGTGTGTGTGTCTGTGTCTGTGAACAGCATAACTCAGAAACAAACAGTCGGATAAACACCAAACTTGATATTTAGGTTCAATATCTTCCAGAGATGCGACACGAAGGTTTTCAAGAAAATCCCCCCACCCAAGATTACCCTTATATGGAACATTTCTCGAAAATTTTAATTTTCTCAAAAATGGCTCTGATGATTTTGGCTCTAACGATTTTGATTAAAATATCATATGTTTAAGATATTTTCATGACAAATGAAATGTATATCTCGAATTTTCTGGGAATGCCTCCAAAAGTATTCTTCATTGTGAACGACGTTTGCATAACTGGTAAACCATAAGAGATAGACAAAATTTTACTACACAAAAATTGTAGATCGCGTTAAAATACACAATTTATGTCATGTACATTTTTTTGTTGTTGAGTGAACCATTTTTGAGATATTGCTTGTTGTTCCCTTAAATTTTTTAATACTTATTGTCTCAAATGGGAATTCGTTATTCATTTTCTTGTCTTGGATATGCAAAGAGTATTAATCTGTGGCAAAGAGAATGGTGCTGCACCTAGCAACCAGCTATTAAGAGATACGTCTATGCTTAAAGGCTACTGTATTTCTATATAATAGAAAACAAGGGAACATAGTATGCCTTAAGCGATAGTAAAATATTTTTAGAAGTGGTCGCTATGTGTAAAATGTAGTTCTCTTTGCATGTCAAAAAATCGTTTCTGCAAATGTTTATTTCGAATAATATGAAATAGATGGTAATAATATTTTGTAAAAATGGATTCTACAAGAGTAAAGAAAGTCATGTGAGTGTAACACATCAGATTTTGTTTTATGTCCTGGACATGCAAAGAGAATGGAATGCGCCACATAGCAACCAGCTCTTAAAATATTTGACTGTCGCTTAAAGCCTACCATATTCTCTTGCATCTACAAGAAAATTAGCAATAAGATTAACATCTCAATTAACATGAAGCATATAGAAAATAAGTGTTTCTTAAAATAGTTTGTACAAGAGTAGAGAAAGTCATGTGAGTGTAACACATCAGATTTTTTTTAAATGGGAACCTACAATTAGGGTCAAATTAAATTGACCCTAAAATGACCATCACAACGTCGTCCTTAAATGGTTAACAATATAGTTTTACGTATCATCATTATAATCATTCTTTTATTAATATATTAAATTAGAGAAGTAAGTATATGAAAGTAAAATTTAATGACATATGGAAAAACAAATCCAGAATCAAGAGACATTATTTATAAAGATATTGTTTGCGAATTCCCATTGTATTAAAGTTTTAGTAATTCTTGTTTGTGGTGATCAAAGCTTTAGAAATCTGAGACATTTCTTTTGAAAACGTAAATGAAAAACTTACTTTCAGGTATTAACGATCTGCTTTGTAACTTTGCTGCTCAGACCAGAAGTTTTAAGCTTTAAATTGCTGAATACATTAAAGATATATGTTAATTAAACCATAATATACCTGTTTCCAAATATTCGTATAACTTATACTAAAATAACATAAGCTTCGATATCACGTTAGATTCGTACACTTCGGAACCTTTCGTTAAGTTTCGGCATTGCACGTCTGTTAATTTCAACATTGGTGTGGGTTTTCCTGTGGTGTGAAATTGATAATCAAATCAAAATGTCAGATATTGCATATGCAATCTGTGATAATCACTTTAGTTGAAAAATTATACGTTTGCAGCCAGCGTATCTTATTAGGTCTCGAGTTTTCATTAGTGGAAAGAAAACATTTGAGTACGTGCGTCATTATTTACAGCCGTCCTAGAAGCGGCGCATTGACGCATTTTTCAGTGGTTCTTTTTCAACGTCTTCGGTCTTCTTTAAAACTAATTTCGCTAATGATCTTAAAACATTTCCTTAAATACTTATTACTACTTCAACTAAGGCACAGAATGTTTTAAAATTATTAATTTTCTGTGACTTTTTTTCACTTATAAAACGAATTTGTAGAAAAAGAAGCAGTAACTTGATAGAAAATGTATTTGGTTTTGCATAAACAAGAGCGTTATTTTCATACCAGAGAATTTTCTAATAATTAAAACAAATATCACCCATAAAGATATATTTACTTATGAAGTATTGTATTCCGTCAACAAATTCGATTACTAGATATCACCAGAAATACATGTTTTAAAATTCCCTGTTTAATATTGATTTAACATCTATATGTATGTATGTATGTATGTATGTATGTATGTATGTATGTATGTATGTATGTATGTATGTATGTATGTATGTATGTATATGTATATACATATACATGTGTGTGTGGGTATGGTATATCCCCTTTCAATATCAATAATGTATACTAATGTTATAAAGAAACAATGACCATTGTACCGAAACAAACCGAAAGTCCATTCAGATTTGATAACTACACCTTTAATAGTATTATTATTATTATTATTATTATTATTAACAACAATTGCTGTTATTGTGTATTTAATTAATATATTTCCCACAAAAGATAAATATTAAAAATAACACTTGGTTTCAAGTTATGTAGATATAAACCTGTTATACTTAACAAGACAGCGAGTATGTGCAATTATGACTGCATTTCCCTTTTCTCTGTTGGCATTACTAGCAATAATCGACATTCGTGTTTTGCAGTCTCAAGGTGACTAATTAAGTAATATAAGCATGACGTCATTAACATATTATGAACGAATTTTATGTGAATTTTATTTTCATATTTAATTCCGGAAATATTTCCAATAAATATCACTCGAAGGTCCGAGTTTCTCAGATAAATTTACTTAATACCTACATTCGTGAATTTATCGGCAATCTCAGACTATCCTGTGAAATTACTTGCAATTATTTAGCCGCATCTGTATATGAATTCATAGAAAATGGACCAATGAGATGAAATAAAACGTTGAATTTTGACCAATCTCAAATTGGATACTGCAGTGAGATTGCCAAATCCCTTTATCGCCGCGACGTGCATTTTGTCTTCTGTTTCAATCTCAAATTAATCGGCATTCATATGTTGCAAGTATGAATATTTATTATTATTATTTTACTATCTTGTAAGCCGAATTTAGGGGAATAGTATTAACCTATTATTTTATTAATTGAATATTCTAATATATATCATTCCAAGGTCTGATCTTACACGTTCGTGAATTTAGCGACAATCTTGGAATCTCTTGAGATGTTACTTGTGTTGAACTGCCGAATCCTATTAATACCAAAATGAAGAACGGATTGGACCAAAGATAAATATACCACAAACAAAATATAGGTAGCAAATATTTCCACAGTATGATAATAAGTGGTTTTTTTAACGAATTCTGATGCATGTATGTGTTTGTTGTATTGCATATACATTAAAGCTTGATAATCCATCAGTTTACGAAAGCAGATATTTCAGAAAAGTGTAAAACCTCAGAGACATGGTAGAGGTTTGTGTTCACGTTAGCAGCCCAAGTTTTCAAGTGAAACAAACAGTGAAAGAGACAGTGTCTTGCATTATTTTCGAACCCAATGCTATTGATCTCGGCGTTTCTGTCTCAAAATCTGAAATCAATAGGTAGACCGTGGAAACACGGCCGCATTTTGTGAAAAGGTGAAATGTGACACTAAAAACAATTTATTGATTGAGGAAGCAGTGGCGGCACGTCTTTCGGCAAAGCCGCCTACCAGCTTCATTTCCACAACATTAAGCCTCCAATTAAGGGAAATCATGCGCCTTTCTCTTAAATTATGCACAGTTCTCGTGCTTGAAATCTGTCACAGCCCTAAGTGATTCGTGTAGCACGGCAACCACTTCAAAGAAACCAGGCGAAAAAAAACACAAGAAATTACATCCTCATATACATCGAATAAAAAAAAATTCTTAGGTTATGTTTTCTGTCTTTAATTTTCTCTGGCAAGTCCTGAAATTTGTAGGGTGTGGACTCTGTCCTTAAAAAAACGTTTAAAGTATTTAAGCATTCAATGAATGTATTATAGTTCTCGACTCATACTACATAAAGACCCTGGTTATAACTAAACTTAGTTTCATAAATTAATGGTGTCTCATAAATTCATAACACTAGCATTTCATAAAAAACCTAACTGCAAGAAACATCAGGAAACTGATCCCAAAGTTTAGTGCACTTTGGTGGTAAATACAGTTAAAATGGATAAAATTTTGCGCTTTTACCTTCTCTACTGTTTAATAGGAGAGCACTTTATTCAACTCAAAAATTTGATATCGATGTTTCATCGATTTCGAGATTTTCTTTAAGTTCCTTATGTAAAAGTCTGATATGATGCTTTCACATGACTTTCTCTACCCTCTGTTGTTTATTAGTGGGTTCACAAGCTATTCTACAAAAGCTTATTTTTCCATATGCTACATTTCAATCCAAATAAACCTTTCCATACTGTTTCTATGCAACCGCGAGAAACGATTGAATGTTAATAGGAAACAATGAATCAAGAAATGGACAATTCAAACCATTAATAACTGATATCTCAAAAAAGGCTTATGCCAAAAAAATCTGATGTGTTACACTCACATGACTCTCTACTCTTGTAGAAATTATTTTTACAAAAGCTTATTCTCCATATTCTTCATGTTAATCGAGATATCGAGATGTTAATCTTATTGCTAATATTCTTGTAGATGCAAGGGGAATTGGTAGGTTTTAAGCGATAGTCAAGTATTTTAAGAGCTGGTTGCTATGTCGAGTATTCCATTCTCTTTGTATTACCAGGACAAAAAAAATGAATAACGAATTTCCATTTCAGAAAAAGTGTAAGTATTGGAAAATTTAAGGGAATAACAAGCAATATCTCGAAAATGGTTCACTCACAACAAAAATGTATATGACTAAATTGTGTATTTTAACGCGATCTACATTTTTTGTGTAGTAAAATCTTGCCTATCTCTTATGGTTTACCAGTTATGCAAAAGTCGTTCACAATGAAGAATACTTTGGAGACATTCCCAGAAAATTCGAGATATAAATTTCGTTTGTCATGAAAATATCTTAAACATATGGTATTTTAATCAAAATCGTTAGAGCCATTTTTGAGAAAATTAAAATTTTCTGGGGTGGGGGATTTTCTGAAAACTTCGTGTCGCATCTCTGGAAGATACTGAACCTAAATACCAAGTTTGGTGTTTATCCGACTGTTCGTTTCTGAGTTATGCTGTTCACAGACACACACATGGACATGTTTCCAAAAATTCTTTTTTTGGATTCAGGGGGTCTCAAAACATATACTTCCGTTGAAGTTTCGGTATCGAATTTTTGGGTGGAATACAATACTTGCTCTACTCACTATACGTAGTGGAGAAAGTAAAAACAATAAGAAGAAGAAGAAGAAGCATTTTCAGTAACTGGCCCATGTCTGTCTGTCTCTCTCTCTCTCTGTTAAAAGCATAACTTGGAAACGAAATGACAGATAAATACCAAACATAGAATTTAAGTTCAGTGTCTTACAAAGCTGCGACTCGAAGATTTTAAGAGTCCCCCACACAGACTACTATCTACGTGAAAATATTTTCCTTATTTTTTATTTTCTCAAACATTCTGTATTTTGTTTTAAATAGTAAATGCATATTTAAGGTATTTACGTGATAAATAAAATGTGTATCTTAAATGTTCTGCAAATAGCCTTTGAAGTCCTCTTCCTTCAAAATGAATTTTGCATAATTAACTGATAAACCTCAAGGGATGGAAAAAGCTTGCTACAGAAATAAAATATGTAGATCTTGTTAAAACACTCAACTTATTTGAAATGCTTTTCTTTGCGGCAATATTCATTTTCAAGCATTCGCTGTTATCGGTGAGAAGTTCTAAGCAGCCTTCAATTATTTCTCGGTAGTCATGCAAAGAGTGGCATTTCAAAGCCAGCATACAGTGACCCAGTTCTTAAACATTTGATTATCGCTTCAGCTTCCTGTATCCCTCTTATACCTAAAGCGAAATGAGTAATGAAACTATTTCTTCGAATGATTATCTCGAGTAATATGAAGTAAATAGTAGAAACGGTTATTAAGAATAGTTTGTGGAATAGTGGATGGCGAAATTCATGTGAATATTACGTACAGGATTTTTTAAATGCTATTCCTTCGCTTAAAAATTATCAGAATACGTCCAGCAATTAAGAAATTTGACGTGTTGCACTCACAAGACTTTTTCTACTCTTGTACAAATTATTTTTACAAATGCCTTATTCTCCATCTACTTAATGTTAATCGAGACGTAACAGATAGATAAAATTTTACTACATAAAACATGTAGATCCCGTTTAAAACACACAATTTATATCATATACTATTTGTTTGAATTTTCCAATACTTATATCTTTTCTCAAATGGGAATTCCTTATTCGTTTCTTTTTACTTTCTCTACTACGTATAGTAAGTAGGGGAAGTATTGTATTCCACCCAAAAATTCGATACCGAGATTTCACCGGAAATACATGTTTTGAGACCCCCCTCAATAAAAAAAAACGTTTTTGGAAACATATCCGTGTGTGTGTGTGTGTGTGTGTGAACAGCATAACTCAGAAACGAAGAGTCGGATAACACCAAACTTGGTATTTAGGTTCAGTATCTTCCAGAGATGGAACACGAAGGATTTCAAGAAAATCCCCCCACCCAAGATTACCCTTATATGGAACATTTCTCGAAAATTTTAATTTTCTCAAAAATGGCTCTGATGATTTTGGCTCTAACGATTTTGATTAAAATATCAAATGTTAAAGATATTTTCATGATAAATAAAATATATATCTTGAATTTTCGGGGGAATGTCTCCAAAAGTATTATTAATTGTGAACGACTTTTGCATAACTAGTAAACCATAAGAGATAGACAAAATTTTACTACACAAAAAATGTAGATCGCGTTAAAATACACAATTTATGTTATATGCATATTTTTTTTTTTTGAATGAACCATTTTCGAGATATTGCTTGTTATTCCCTTAAATTTTCCAATACTTACACTTTTTCTCAAATTCGTTATTCATTTTTTTTTGTTGGTTTGTCCTGGTAATGCAAAGAGAATGGAATACTCCACATAGCAACCAGCTCTTAAAATATTTGACTATCGCTTAAAGCCTACCAATTCCCCTTGCATCTACAAGAAAATTAGCAATAAGATTAACATCTTGATTAGCATGAAGCATATGCAGAATAAGCGTTTATAAAAATAGTTTGTACAAGAGTAGAGAAAGTCATTTACAACCGCTAGGTTTTGTAAGAGGACACAAGTAAACACACATCAACCACCCCTTTTCTTTGTGAGTGATCAGGGATACATAGGCGTCTTCATAGACGAAGAGGAAACGTGGTATGATGCATACTGTTATGTTTCTCTCTCTCTCTCTTTCTCTCAATTCACTGTGCCCATTTACTATCCTGTATTTATAATAACTTCCATCGAATGATAATGGTCGTCGTCATTTCTAACGCTCCCCATATGGCCTATGACCTTCGGGGATTACCTCATTCCATTACGCGATGATTGGACCCATTTCTGAGGTGAGGCATCCAGCGGGCCTGGTGATAATGGTGCGTATTCCGTACTTAATATGCCGCCAGATTTCCGTTTTTAGAATTGCTCGTAAATTCCGTAGGCATTCACCCTTATAGCGCCAAATTTAGTTTATTTTGAGGAACCTTAAATTAGAACATATTTTTTAGAGAAAAAAAAGGTATGCATACGTCTGTGTGAATAAAGTAACTTTTGATTTTCTGAAAAATTGTTCTAAACATTTTTTACTCAAATTCGAAATTGTATATGTTGGATTTTCTGCGAACAGCTGTGAAGTACTCTTCATTCCGAATGAATTTTGTAAACTTTTGTGTAGCTGAGAAACCGTAAGAGATAGACAAAAATGTATAGCAAGAAAAACGTAGAACTCGTTAAAATATGCAATTTATATCAAATGCATTTTCTGTAGCATTAACAACTTCCGAGATAATCTTTGATTTTGGTTTGAAATTTCCAGTATTATACCTTCCACTAAATCAACTTATATTTTGTGATGTCATCCAAAGACCGTGCAATTTCAAAGCAGGCTATATCGACCTGCTTTTTGAAAATTTGACTATCGCCTTCAGCATCCTGTATCCCTCTTATAGGTACAACAAAACGTGTAATGGAAGAATTTCTGGAAACGCGTATTTGGATTAGCATGAAATGGATAAGAAAGCAAGGTTTCGTAAGGATAGTTTGTGGAAGAGAGGGAAAAAACAAAGGATACTTTTCTTTGTGGATCGTTAGTGCTATAGTTCCGAGAATCCCGCTCACTAACACTACAGAGATGTGCCCGCAGTGCACGGCCAGAGGACGATCCTCTATAACTCATCCGTTGAGCAGAAAATGCGATGACAAGGGGCATTAGCCCCGGCTTCCAGTCCGGGCCATGGTCACTCCAAAGGTTACTCTATTCCCGATCACACACACACACTCCTTCCCGTGCTGTGCAGCGCTGTGCTATGCTGCTTGTCGCATTATGCAGCGTTACTTTTTCACGGCTCATGAACTGCCTCTGAGAGACAGGCGTGAAGCGCAAAGTGACGTGCGATATCACGCACCCTGTTTCCTTGCTTGCATATCATTACAGTCTCCCGCTTGTGGTAGTGTGCCTGCCATGGAAACAGTCTACTGTGAACTCCTCCTAGGAAATTTCTAACATATATTCTCTTTTTACTTTCTCTACTGCGTATAGTAGGTAGGGGAAGTATTGTATTCCACCCAAAAATTCGATACCGAGTTTTCACCGGAAATACATGTTTTGAGACCCCCTGAATCCAAAAAAAGCATTTTTGGAAACATGTTCCGTGTGTGTGTCTGTCTGTGAACATCATAACTCAGAAACGAACAGTCGGTTAAACACCAAACTTAGTATTTAGATTCAGCATCTTCCAGAGATGCGACACGAAGGTTTTCAAGAACATCCCCCACACCCCAGATTACCCTTTACATGGAACATTTTTCGAAAATTTTAATTTTCTCAAAATGACCCCAAGGATTTTGATTAAAATATCATATGTTTAAGATACTTTCATGACAAATAAAATGTACTATATCTCGAATTTTCTGGGAATGTCTCCAAAAGTGTTCTTCATTGTGAACGAGGTTTGCATAACTGGTAAACCATAAGAGATAGACAAAATTTTACTATACAAAAAATGTAGATCGCGTTAAAATACACAATTTAATGTCATATACATTTTATGTTTGTTGAGTGAACCATTTTCGAGATATTGCTTGTTATTCCCTTAAATTTTCCAATACTTATACTTTTTCTCAAATGGGAATTCGTTATTCATTTTTTTTGTCCTGGTAATGAAAGAGAATGGAATACTCTACATAGCAACCACCTCTTAAAATATTTGACTATAGCTTAAAGTCTACCAATTCCCCTTGCATCTACAAGAGAATTAGCAATAAGATTAACATCTCGATATCTCGATTAACATGAAGCAGATGGAGAATAAGAATTTGTAAAAATAGTTTGTACAAGAGTAGAGAAAGTCATGTGAGTGTAACACATCAGATTTTTTTTTATCTACTCGTACTTCATTTTAATCCAAATAAACCTTTGTAGAAATAGCTACATTACACATTTCGTTATAGATACAAAGGGAATAGCGATAGTCAAATGTTTAAGAACTGGTCATCATACGCTGGCCTTAAAATGTCATACTAACTTCCATGCAATCGCGAGGAAAATGTTGATGTTGAACGAGGTCCACCAGGTCAAGAGCTTTAGCCCAAGCCCCTCAGAACCCAGGGCTAGCGCTAGCTAACCGTTGGGGTTTCCCATGAAGCCAATACCTTGAGTCTAAGAAGGTCCCCACGCTTACGCGAGGGTGGAAGTAGTGGGGACAACGGTAATCTAGCATGCTGTCTACCAACTCTCACTCATGGTTGGTGCCGCTGAACATCGGGGCGTCTCACAACCCCGCCTGGGCGGAAACCAGCCAGACGTACCCAATCTCCCATGGGTATCGAGAACCACTGCCGCCCGAGTCCAACCCAATCCGAACACCTTCCCTTCGGGAGGGGCTCGAATGTTCGGCCCGGCGTACTTGTAGTAACGTTAGGAGTACCACGAGTGCTCAGGGTCCGCAGCGCCCGCATCACGGCAGCTGACAACTGAATGTTGACAGGACTTTAAAAGAATGACCAAGAAATGAACAATTCGAACCTTTAATAACAGATATCTGAAAAACGGCTAATGCCACACAGAAATCTATTTGAAATAAACTGTATGTTTTAAACAGGTCTACATTTTTTGTGTGTGTGTGTGTGGTGCATTTACGTCTATCACTTAAGGTTCACCAGTTAAACAAGATTATACAAAATTCCTTCGGAATGAAGATGAATTCAGAGGCTATTTCCAGATAATTCAAGATATACTTTTTATTTGTCATGTAAATATGTTTATGGCATTTTAATAAAAATCGTTAGAGTCATTTCTCAGAGAGTCCAAATATCGAACAATCTTCTATGTAAAGGGATGTAAAGGATTATTTTGAATAATCCTCGTGTCGCATCTTTGGAAGATTTTGAACCTAAATGCCAAGTTTGGTGTTTATCCAACTCTTCGTTTTTAGTTATAATGTTCACAGTCACACATACACACTAACGGACATATTTCCAAAAATGCTTTGTTACGATTCAGGGGGCCCCAAAACATGTATTTCCAGTGAAATCCCGGTATCGAATTTTTGGGTGGAATGCAATACTTCCCCTACTTACTATACGTAGTAGGGAAAGTAATAATTTGTTGCTTTTTGTTTGTAGCTACCTAGTTTAATTAGAGGAAGGTACTGTATTCTACCCAAAAGTTCGATACAGAGATTTCACATATATTTTTTTGTGGCTCCTGAATACAAAATAGGCATTTTTAGGAAAAGCTCTGTCTCTGCGTCTGTCTGTGAACAGGATAACTCAAAAAGAAAACTGGTTAAATATGAAGCCGGTGCTTAACTTCATCATCGTCTAAAGAATTCGATACGGAGATTTTCAAGCAAATTCCTCACCCCAAACTATCCTTTGCGTAATAACTAATTATTCTTCCATACAAGCTGTGTGTAGACTAAAGTTGGAAATGTAGAACAGACTAAAAAATCTGATGACTTTCTCTACTCACATGACTTTCTCTACTCTTGTACAAACTATTTTTACAAACGCTTATTCTCCATATGCTTCATGTTAATTGAGATGTCGAGATGTTAATCTTATTGCTAATTTTCTTGTAGATGCAAGGGGAACTGCTAGGCTTTAAGCGATAGTCAAATATTTTAAGAGCTGGTTGCTATGTGCAGTATTTCATTCTCTTTGCATTACCAGTACAAAAAAATGAACAATGAATTCCCATTTGATAAAAAGTGTAAGTATTGGAAAAAATAAAGGAAATAACAAGCAATATCTCGAAAATGGTTCACTCAATAAAAAAAATGTATATGACATAAATTGGGTATTTTAACGCGATCTACATGTTTTGTGTAGTAAAAGTTTGTCTATCTCTTATGGTTTACCAGTTATGCAAAAGTCGTTCACAATGAAGAATACTTTTGAAGACATTCCCAGAAAATTCAAGATATACATTTTATTTGTCATAAAAATATCTTAAACATATGATATTTTAATCAAAATCGTAAGAGCCATTTTTGAGAAAATTAAAATTTTCGAAAGATGTTCCATGTAAAGGGTAATCTGGGGTGGGGGGATTTTCTTGAAAACCTTCGTGTCGCATCCTTGGAAGATACTGAACCTAAATACCAAGTTTGGTGTTTATCCGACTGTTCGTTTCTGAGTTATGCTGTTCACAGACAGACACACACACGGACATGTTACCAAAAATACTTTTTTTGGATTCAGGATACCTCAAAACATATATTTCCGGTGAAGTCTCGGTATCGAATTTTGGGTGAAGTACAATACTTCTACTTACTATACGTAATATAGAAAGTAAAAATCCAATACCATGGCCAGCACGGATCTTCAGCTTTTCTTACTGTTTGCTCTAGCAACACCATGGAAATATGCTGGGCGGCGAGTCAGTTGGAGAGTTTAGTGCCTTGCCATGCCAAGGAAAGCTGAAGATCCGTGCTGTTATTTTTCAGCCTCTTTCTACTTTTCCTGGATAATTGCTCGTTATTTTTTATTTTCTCAAAAACGGCACTAAGATTTTGATTGAAATATATGTTTAAGCTACTTGTACGAGAAATAAAATGCAAGTATACTTTGGTTTTCTGCGAACAGCCTATGAAGTCTTCTTCATTCTGAATGACTTTGTATTATTGATAAAACGTAAGAGGTAGACGAAATCTTACTCACAAAAAAATGTAGATCTCCGTAAAGCACACATTTATGTCAAAATCATTAAGGCGTTAACCATCTCCGAGATCTTTGTTATTGTTTTAAATTTTCAAATAGGTACTTATACTTATTTTCAAGTGGTAAGTTGCTATTCATTTTTTCTCGTGGTCATGCAAGTAGCATGGAATTTCAAAATCAACACATAGGTTACTTGCTTTTTAAAAATTTAACAATCGCTTTAGCCACTGTATCCTTCATATACCTACCTACAACGAAATGTATAATGAAAGCTTATCTTGATTAAGAAGAAGTATACGAAGAAATGTTTTTTGAAGACTAGTTTGTAGATGAGTGAGTAGAGATGCTTATGTGAATGTAACTGTGACGGGAGTACATGTCAGTGCATGTACCTCCTGGATCTCCGTTGTTTTCTAGACGTTCTTGCCGGCTGCCAGTCGAAGAGCTGAGGAAAGAATTCCTATCCTATCTAGTACCTCTGGGATTTGCTGAATGAAATCAAAATAATAAACTAATTTTCCCATAACCTTGATTTATTAAAGAGAATTATGTCTGTTCAGGCGGCTAGCAATTTTTCCTTATGAAGTGTTTTTTAAAACTTATAGCTTCAACCTACCCGCTATCATGCTGTTATTCTGTGGACCTAACTAATTCATGATACGATCTTCCCACCCACAGCATCTTCTACCTGGTTGCACAATTTAATTACCTCACTGATTTTTATATCGGTTGCTACGGCAGTAGCAGGCAAACTAATGCCAAGAGAGTATCTCAGAGAGTCGTGTAAACTCGGGGCCTCCCTACCTTTTTATCTGTTTTCCTATGACGCCAAAATTCGCGCCTTTATTTGTTACAATTTCTATTGGTTCTTAAGTAGTGTTACGTAGCATGCTATGACAATAAAATGTGCCAAATTTCTGAAGTCACGCGTCCTGCTGACTTATTCGCAAAAGTCTATGTCCTTCTCTTATGTATATGTTTCCTTTTCTATTTTACCAACTCCCTCGAGATTCGGGAAATGGACCACTATTTCTATCTCTTTCTACTCTCTGCCCTCT
This sequence comes from Deroplatys truncata, assembly GCA_030765065.1. Lineage (NCBI taxonomy): Eukaryota > Metazoa > Arthropoda > Insecta > Mantodea > Mantidae > Deroplatys > Deroplatys truncata. The sequence continues at coordinate 83,971,771 of CM060982.1, read as the reverse complement.
CTTTCTATTTTCTGATGTTTAACCTGTGCGCATTAGCGGGTGTATTGATTGTTCTAATTACAGCTGTGTTACAATTTGGTTTTACACATTTTAAATTATTCCCAATATTTTAACATTGCTTCTTAATCCTATTTCCAATACTTTATACGTTCTTCTTTCCTATGCTTATTTGTTATCAGGTATGCCCCCTTACATAACACATCACATTTATTTAAATTTTCATGTAAAAATCTTTAATGATTGTATTAGCAAAATTTAAGTGTGGTTTTTTTTTAAGTTTAGCATCCTTTAAGCAGTCAGGTTACCTATATCGGACGATAAGTGAAATGGGTGAAGTGATCAAATGAGTCTGGGGTTCATAGAGGTAACTCACCCTAACCGAAATTCGAATTCAGTACCTCTTGAATGTGAAGCAGACCCCACACCACAGAGGTAGGCGTTCCTACCTTTAAATGTCCAAACACGACCTTTAAATGGCCGTGCGTGTGTGCAAATAGCACGTGAAATTTTATAACTTGATTTCCTCGTAATCTTGTTTTCTTACAGTTTTAACACTTTTTTTTCACTTTATTTCTGGGTTTTCAGTATACGTTCTTTGAAAGCTAATAAAGCCATCTAAAGAATCGTTTCTTATAACAAGTGTGGTTTCATCATATGGGAAACACCACGAGGCTGAGTTTTCAATTTTTGAAAATTATGTTCAACGAAAGTAGATATAATGAACATTAATTTTATGCTTATAATTAAACAAACCAACTTGTGATAAAAAGTTCAGCTAAATTGATTGAAATTTATAGAAATTAGCAATTTCAGTACCCTTGGAAACATTTTCTTTAATGGATGAAGACAAAATGCCACAAAAATGTTTGTTAGAGAGAGAGAGAGAGAGAAATAAAATACACTTGTGAATTCGAGATAGGTAGTGATGTAAGTGAAAATCTTTAGGTATACGGAATGCATCACAAATAGTAGTCAAGGAATGGAACATACAATAGTAATAGAGAAGTATGCTTCTAATAGATAATGAATCATTATTTGTTATCCCTTTAAGTATACACCTGTAAAGAATAATAAAATCTAAAATTGTCATGTATAATACTTGAAGTTTTTAATCACACTATGGCAATGAAATTTAAATGCAGTGTACAAAATTTCAAAGAGATAAATGAATTTTCTTCACAGATTTTTTTTTTCATTTTTTGATTTTATCAATGTTTACCTTCTCTATCACTTACCTATTGTAGGTGCTATTGGATTCTACCCAAAATTTCGGTACCCAGATTTCACTGAAAATACAAGCTTTCAGGTCGACTGAACGACCCCCTTTCAAAAAGGACAGCAATTTCAGAAAATAATGTGTGTCTGTGATGGGCATAAACCTGATATAAATATTAAGTTTTTATATTTGAATCAGACACTGTTTAAGGCGAAACTTTTCAAAAAAGCTTCCCACGCCGAATACCGTTTACATGGAAAAATGTTCACCATTTTCAACTTTTCCAAAAATAACTCTAACCATTTTGATTGAGATACCATTAGATATTAGAATGACTAATAAAATGTGTGACTTGAATTTTCTATGAACAGTTTGTGAAGCCTTCCTCATTCGCAATGGCTTTTGTATAGCTATATAACTGGTAAACCGTAAGAGATAGGCAAAGACTTACTACACGAAAAATGGTCCATTGAAATGTGTACAATTTATCTCGAACAATTTTTCTGTAGGATTAGCCATTTTCGAAATATTTGTTGTTTTACAAACTATTTTTACAAGAGCTTATTGCTTTCTCTATCATGTACGTAGTAGGTAGAGAAGGTATTGCATTTGACCACAAAACATTCGATACCCAGATTTCACCGGAAATACATGTTTTGAGGCACCCTAATCCAAAAAAAAAGCATTTTATAAAAATATCTGTGTGTGTCTGTGAGCAGCATAACTCAAAAATAAAAAGTCGGATAAATACCAATCTCTATCTTTTAAAGATGCGATACGAACATTTTCAAGAAAATCTACCCACCCCAAACTACCATTTACATGTAAGATTTTTCGAAATTTTTTATTTTCTAAAAATGGATCTAACCATTTTGATTAGATATTTTACTATTTAAATGACAAATAAAATGTATATTTTGAATTTTCTGGAAATAGCCTGTGAATTCCTCTTTATTCGGAAGGAATTCTGTATAATCTTGTATAACTGGTAAACTTTAAGTACAGACCACTCAAAAAATTGTAGATCTCTTTAAAACATACAATTTACTTCAAATAACTTTTCTGTAGCATAAGCCATTTCCGAGGTATCCATTATTAATGGTTCAATTTGTTGAATCCTTTTGTCATTCTTTTTAAGTCCCATCGATCTTCAGTTGTTTCTCGCGATTGCATGAAAAGAGTATGGAATTTTAATTTGACTATCGCTGTTCTCTTTGTATCCTAACGAAGTGTGTAATGCAGCAATTTCTGCAAAGGTTTATCTCGACTGAAATGAAGTAGCTAGAAAACTTTCGTAATAATAATTCGCATACCCACTAATAAACGATAGAGGGTAAAGAAAGTCATGTGAATGTAACACAACAGATTTTTTTGTATTTACTTCCTTTGAAATATTTTCCGTGTAAAGGGTAGTTTGTGGTGGGGCGCGCCCTAAAACTGATTAAGGTGAGAAAATTAAATCGATTGGGTCATTCAATGATAAGAAGCTGCTTTATGAGAGATGTACTGGAAGAATTAAATGAAAAAAGATATTTAAGAAGATATCGACTGATTGTATACCATAAAAGAAAATATGAAAGAAGGAAAAATGGAGGGGGCTGGCTTTACTCTTGGTAAACATTCATGTTAGTAATTTATTTAATATGCTAACAGTAAACTAGCTGTACTCTTGTTTAGACCTAAGAGAAATTGATTCTCTACCTACTTTTACACGTCTATTATCCTCATAATTTTAGACTTTATGAACGGAAGGAACAAAATAAAGGCATATGTTTTCTCTTCAAACTCTTTTCTCCTTGAGATAATACAACATAACGTCATTTTGCCACTTGATCGAGAATGTGTAGAGTACGTCGGCTTGACACCAAACACTCAGTAATGACTTGTGTTACTGACCTGCCAGACTTGGTGATGATCATTTCGGTGCCCAGGTCGTTGAACTTGTCCCAGAGGTCCTTGGTCTCGAGGTGACAGACGACATGACGTAGCTCCTCGCAATTGCAGCGCTCCTGGAGCAAGGGGTTCTTGGGCGGAGGAGGCGAGGGGGACTTCTTACTGTGCCCCGCCGTGCTGCAGTCCGAAGTAGAGCTGGAGATCTCAGGAGGACTTTCCCGGCCAGCCTCCTCAGGCCGGCTCACCACCCTCGGCTCGGGAGATCCACTCGATGTCGTCTCCACGAGTTTCTCTGCAAGAAATTGTCTCTGGTGACTTATCGGTTATCATTTCCCAAAAACACAGAATAATATGTTCATCAGATCAGCATCAAGTTCTGTGAAAGTTCAGTATATCATCGAAAAAGGATTTGCCATAGAGGATACGAGAAGAGGTCCCATCCAAAATAGGCTCTCCTATTCAGCTTGATCATAGTTGAAGAAACCATCCCAAAACCCTGTATGGAAAATATTTACATCTAAAGTGACTGAGACGCAATGCTTATTTCCAGAACCAGTAAATCAGTTGTAGCAAGTAAAAATCAGGTTATAAATGATTTTCGTCATAGGCTACAACCTTCTTTGTTGTTTTCTTTATGGAGTATTACTGAATCATGTATCAATTCCAGTCAGGTAATTATCATTTCTATAGAGAGAAGCTTTTAGTGAGGAGTCTATCTTTCGTCAGCACAAATAGGTAATTATGGCAAGCAGGAATCAGAATGAGATGTCGTCTGCGGGATCTCGGTGATTTGTTATTTCTGCAACTTTCTCTTCGGAGATGCCAGAAAATATGTGAAGATTAGTTGACTATCGGCTGGTCGTCTGTTGCTACAAAAGGTGTGCTCACAGTTTGATGTATATTGATAGCCTTCCCAAATTTGGAAACTCCCCTGCCGTTTACTAAACTGCGTTGTCATATTTCAGTTATTCAGCGAGTTATTAAACTTTGTTACTCACAGTTTTTGTCCCGGACACCCGTATCTACATGACATATCCAGAGAATTTCAGGAAACACGTGCCGGAAAATATAACCAATACCTTCGTTTTTGTCCTCTTTTTAAGGTATTCTCGCTGCAGCTTGAAGAAACCTTATAAAGCTAATATATCCTTGCCATAGATAAAAATCATTAATGAAAAACGAGTCCCAAAAATATCCTCATTTTATGACTTTGATCACCCAAGAAATGCTATTCATTTCTTGTTGAATGTCATTAAGTTACTTAGAGAATTGTTGCACAACAAAATCGTTTATGGTTAATTAACTGCAGAAATTCACTAAGTAGCTTTAATAAGTTTTAGCTCTAAACTTATGGATCGTATTCACATTTAATGAAATCATATTTATTGGTTTTACCTATTATGAGCTTCTGATGCACTTAGTGGGTATTCGCAATGAAAGATACTGCCTCAGAGAGCACTTGTACACTTGTACACTTGCAACTCAAAAATCGCAAAATTGTCACTTGACTTTTAGCAATAAACCGACGATATGCTCGCAACTGCCTAACATTCTCATAGTTATGGCTACAGTTACAATAATGATAAGCGTATACCTTACCATAAGAGATGTTGAAAATATTGTCATATACTACGTGATCAAAAGTATCCAGAGAACTGGCTGTAAATGACGTACAAGTTCGTGGGGCCCTCCATCGGTAATGCTGGAAGTCAATATGGTGTTGGCCCACCCTTAGCCTTGATGACAGCGTTCACTCTCGCAGGAATACTTTCAATCAGGTGCTGGATGGCTTCTTGGGGAATGGCAGCCCATTCTTCATGGAGTGCGGAATTGAGGAGAGGTATCTATGTAGGTCGGTTAGGCCTGGCACGAAGTCGGCGTTCCAAAACATCCCAAAGGTGTTCTAAGGATTCAAGTCAGGACTCTGTGCAGGCCAATCCATTACAGTGATGTTATTGTCGTGTAACCACTCCGCCACAACCCGTGCAGTATGAACAGGTACTCGATCGTGTTGAAAGATGCAATCGCCATCCCCAAATTGCTCTTCAACAGTGGGAAGCAAGAAGGTGCTTAAAATATCAATGTAGGTCTGCACTATGATCGTGCCACACAAAACAACAAGGGGTGCAAGCCCCCTCTAGGAAAAACAAGATCACACCATAACACCACCACCTCCGAATTTCACTGTTGCCACTACACACGCTGGCAGATGACGTTCACCGGGCATTCGCCATACCCACACCCTGCCTTCGGATCGCCACATTGTGTACCGTGATTAGTCACTCCACACAACGTTTTGCCACTGTTCAATCGTGTAATGTTGACGCTCCTTACACCAAGCGAGGCGTCCTTTGGCATTTTCCTGCGTGACGTGTTGCTTATGAGTAGCCAATCAACCATGGAATCCAAGATTTCTCACCTCACGCCTAACTGTCATAGTAGGTACTTGGAGTGGATCCTGATGCAGTTTGGAATTCCTGTGTGATGGTCTGGATAGATGTCTGCCTATTACTCTTTACGATCCTTTGCAAATGTCGGCGGTCTCTGTCAGTCAACAGACTAGGCCGGCCTGTACGCTTTTGTGCTGTGCATGTCCCTTCACGTTTCCACTTCACTATCACATCAGAAACAGTGGACCTAGGGATGTTTAGGAGTGTGGAAATCTCGCGTACAGACTTCTGACACAAGTGACACCCAATCACCCGACCACGTTCGAAGTCCGTGAGTTCCACGGAGCGTCCCATTCTGCTGTTTCACGATGCCTAATAACTACTGAGGTCGCGGATAATGAGTACCAGGCAGTAGGTAGCAGCACAATGCACCTAAGATGAAAAGCGTATGTTTGTGGGGGTGTCTGGATACTTTCGATCACATGGTGTATTTCTGGCATCTCAGGAAGTTTTCATTCACACTGGAGAGTTCAGCATTCGAAATCTAGTGAATTTCTCGTCTGATGTTTTCTTTTAGTTATTACGGGTATGGGGGTTTGTTGCCTACATCAATAAAGGTTTCATAAATAACCGGCATGATTATTTAAGGAATGTAAAGGCACGTACGTCACAATTTAAAATGAGATGTGAACAGCTTGGAAGACTGTGACGCACCCATCCTCCCTTTTTAAGACAATTCCTTAAATACGAAATAAGTAGGTAGTTAAATTGTCAAACAACTGTTCCAGTTTGTCCCTAGTGCACAAGCTCGGAAGAAGGTGCCAACCCACGCTAAAACAGCGATTTTGTTTCTTCTTCTTCCGCCAAAACTCGCCGTTGCCGATATATCCGCTGGTATCATGAAGAAGTCAAATACCTACATAATACTTCATCCAAAAGGTCAATACTGGTGTTTCTCAGTACTTATGACGGCGGTTCGGAAAGTTCTCGACCTCCTACAGAGATGGTTGCTGGAAGTATCTGATAGCAAGAACAGTTCTCTGTTAGGAGCAACATGCGTTTTCCTACATGTGCTTTCATTTATTTGGTTTTTATAGTACTGCAAAGTAAACAAACTTAGGCTTCTTTCGAAAATGGATGAAATCGAATAGTATAAAATGATGAAATGCTTCATGTTAAAAGGTTTAACGCCAATGCCATCTTTTAATGTCATGCTGGCATTGTGCCAAGAGCTCATTAGATCCTCCTCCGTGATGTAGTGGTTACCATGCTAGCCTGTAGTTCTCGAGGTCGCGGGTTGTAACCCGGCGGAGAGGATGAATTTTTTCGGGCGTAAAAGAATCTCATCAAGCCTGATAAAGAGGCCTCTAAGCAAAATTACCGGTATTTCACGCCCAATATGGAATGGGACGCTAAGGACCTCAGCAGTTAAAGAGCGTCCATAAATAAAACTCCATTTAAATTTCTCATTAGAACGCGGGTTGAGCATCTAGCACGACTATTTTGCACATAAGAAAGCTCGCAACGCGAAGGGTGTCGCATTTGTTAACCGCCGATCCGAAATAGCATCCCACAGGAGTACTTGGACATGAGCAGATGCAACTCGTTGCATCACTGATGACGAAACATTAATTCTCCACAACACGCCAGAGACGAGACGGCAGTCCAAACAATGGGTATAAGAGGGTGAAAGAACTCCAAAGAAGGCCAAGTGTGTTCCTTCAGCGTGATGGCCACTGTTTTCGGAGATGTCCGGGATCTGGCGTTGTTAAACTAACTGAAAAAGGACAAATAATCAGCGGAGAGTACTACGCAGCTTTGATGGAGCAGTTGAAGAATATTAGTGAGCTCAAACGACCGCATCTGTTAAAGAAGAGAGTACTTTTCCACCAACACAGAGAATTACATTTACAATCCCAAGGTTATGCGATTTGCTCTTTAAACTGCTGCCAAATGAACTGTGTGTTCACCAGATTTAGCTCTCAGTGACCTTTTTCTCTCTCCAAAATGTGAACAAATGGCTTGCTGGACAGAGATTCACCTACCTCAGATGCGGAGAGTATAAGTCAAACAAACTGTTATTTGGAGTTAGGATGATCATTTTATACGAAAGTGTAAGGAAGTTTAAGTATCGTTGGTCCAACTGTATAGAGTTGTAAGCTGATTGCTGAAAAATGAAGAAGTTGTGTTATTTCAAGGTGGATTTCAATTCCCATTTCGGTATTAAATGAAATAATATGTTTACTGGGAATTCTTTCATCCAAATGCTTGGTGAGGATATTTTTTGTCCTGGACACCCTATATTTTAATTCAGCCACTCGTGTAGGAGATAGGCTGACAGGTGAAATTTTAATTAATCATTGTTGAGGCGATGTAATTGTTCACTAACAGAGTATGTGTCTTACAAACAGATACTGGCAGGCAGTGGATATGGAACAAGGTTAAGATTGGTCATCAGGCTCGAGGCCGCAGGAAATGAGCGAACTAATGGTCGACTAGCCAACATTAGTTGCAGTGGGATTTCATTAAGAAACGTTCACCAATTCTCGTTTAGCTGTTCTCTTTTGTTTACTCTTCCTGTCCAAATTATGATTAATGAACTGTCCACAGCACCAGCACCTGCCCCTGGGGACATTGCACGTCCACAAAAACCTAGGAAGTTACTGCCTCCGTGAAATTCACGGCGTGCACGGCTAATGTCGCTTCCTTTAATGTACACATATTCCATTTGTGTGGCGAACAAAACTTTGCGAATGCATTCGTTGCCAATAATGACAGGTCTAGGCATGAATTTGTCAAACTTAATTCCATCTGTGTTTGTCATTAAGCTAATGAAAATTATACATCGCGAATACAGTGGGTATTTTTGATTCAAGAGTTTTTGCTTTTTCTGCTACTTACATAAGTAGAGGAAGTAGGTAAAGGAAATATTGTATTCCACCCAAAAATTCAACAACAATATTTCATTGGAAATAGAGGTTTTGAGGTCCCCTGAATAAAAGTATTTTGGAAAAAATCCATTCTGTGTGTGTGTATTTGTTTGTTTGTTTGTTTGTGTATGAAAAGCAACTTCAGCATCTTCAAAGACGCAATACAGGACTTTCAAGAAAATCGCTTCTAAAAAAATTAAATTGAGTTTTATTTAACTGCTCTTTAACTGCTGAGGTCCTTAGCGTCCCATTCTATATTGGGCGTGAAAGACCGGAAATTTTGCTCAGAGGCCTCTTTATCAGGCTTCAAGTTCTTTTATGTGACCTAAATCTACGACATGGGTCCACCGGCTTTACTTCCCTTCCGAAGGAAGCCTGCTAAGGATTTTTATGCCAGAAAAAGAAGAAGAAAAAAAAACATTGCGGGTTTGAACCCGCAAACTCGGGAACTAGAGGCTAGCATGGTAACCATTACATCACGAGACGACAAATCGCTTCAACCTAACCATCCTTTACATTGAAAATTTTTCGTTATTTGCTAATTTCTCAAAAATGGGTTAAGATTTTGATTTAAATATTATATATTATGTAATATATTGACACGAGAAATAAAATGCATACCTTGAATTTTCTGTAAATATCCTGTCAAGTTTCCTTTATTTGTTTCCGTTTTGTATAATTTTGTGCAATTAGGAAACCATTAGAGATAAACAAAAACTTGGTACAGAATAATTAAACTATACAATTTGTTTTTAACAATTTTTTCGTAGCTTAGTTATTTTCAAAATTTTCACTATAGCACGTTTTCTTTTCTGTTTTTTTCTGTATTTCCATCGAAAGAGCATTTACAATGAGTAAACATTTCAATGCTGTTTTTACATATTGGTAACTACACATTTCTTGCTTAATTTGAAATTATTCCTAAGCAAATCTATATCGTTAGTAACATATGGTGGACATAAGAGTTCCTTTTAGTATGAATACTACAGTGAATAACGCATATATGTGAATTTGTCACGAGTAGAGAAACTCGTAAAGTGTTCACATCAGATTTTTTCTTCTTGTTTTTGCTTTTTACGTATGTTCGCTGCTGGGGAGTGATCGAGTATTTTTGTTCATAGACTGTACAATTCTCTACTCTCTCTTATTTTATAAATAATGCTTTTAAGAAATCATATCGATACACGAAAATTTGATTGAAGTAGTTCCAAAATTGTAGGTCATAGGGATGTTTTTTAAAAATTTAGTGTTGTTAGAACAGTCACTTCAAATTTTGAATAAAACACTTTTAAAGTAAATTAATTGATATAGGTATTACAATTGCTTGTTGAATTCTGTAGAAAATTAAGAGGGCTTATATACGGAGCTTCCGAAACTGTTACATTTTAGATAAAACATTGCACATACGGAGTTATACATTTGTGTATACATGTGGCCAGAACTTGCTATATTGGGTTTTTGGAATACATTGATGCAACATTAAGGACAGTCTATTAGGAGAGATCCTTGAAAATATACTATTTTGAGGCAAAGTTCACATAGTTGAAATGCGTGTGATGGAAGTTTATCGAGAATAGAGGGTAGTTAATTTATAATGCTCTGCTTTTTTATTAGAATATATTCATTAAAATTTGGTGACAGTATGAATTAGTGTTTCTACTCCACATGCTAATTTTTTTCACAGCCCCATAAACATGTACAGGGAAGCCAGCGGGAAGGAAGAAACGTATTCCTTCCTGTTACATATCAACTCACATATTCACTTCTCTGCATCACTATGTTATCATTCTCAAAAGGAGTTTCAAGTAATACATCTTTCAGAGATCCAAAAAGATTTAGGATGACTCATCTGGGCTATAGGGTGGACGAGACATTGCCGTTTAACGCAACTTAGTGGTGTGTTCGTGGGTTGTCAGATTTGAGTGAGAGCTATGTTTTACTGCAGTAACCTTGTCATGCTGAATTTGATGGAAACGTTTCATGAGGCTGTTCAGAGTCTTGATGTTAGATATCTGAGATGTTTGCCTGAACAGTTGTAACGCCAATGAAATAAATAGCTATAACTTAAAATATATGTGCCGAAGTAGTGAAATGAACCTTTCAGTGCAAATCTTGCTGTTTATGTCTTGCAGTCAACAGTAACGAATAATAACAAACTTTTAATTCTATATGCAACAACTATAAGCACTATTGAGCCAAAAAGACCGATGTTCTTCGGTTAGCGGAAACAAAGTCTGTAAATACAACTCCGAATTCGTTGAGAGTACAATCGTCAACAACATAATTCCACTACTGAGTAGGTAGAGGTCAATACTGGCCTGGGATACAAAGTTCAAACAAATGGCAAGTTTATTGCTAAGAACTGGCAAGCATTTCTGAAGATAACGTCCAATATATTATCCGAACTTGCTTTACAAGAATCCCAAGAAGATCAATCCAAAAAACTTCCCCGTAATTTGTTCATAATGTTTTGCACAGAAGGCTCTTTGATAAAATTGGCGAAGACAATTCGTGCTTACATCGCATGTGTACAAATCAATGTTCCACGTATCAGGAAAAGTAAAACAATACAACTAAAGCGAGAACCCTCATATTGTGTTGGAATAAGAAGTGATTCGCCAAAAATTGTCTGGCGTCGCTTAGTAAAAGATTTATTCTTCGCTGAACCTACAGTGAACCATAATCTACCTACGCATTTTTGAGTATAATATTGTACCAAAGCTTACTGCAGGACGGCACCCCTCCTCACTTTGCGCGCAAGATGCGCGGTTTTACTAATCTTAACCGTTCGAGACAATGGTTTGGTAGCCCAGACACGAGATCTAACGCTCTTAGATGTATACTTTTTCTTATAGTAAGCATAAGAAGTATTGTATTCCACCCGAGAATTCAATGACGAGATTTCAGCGGACATACGTATTTTGAGGTCCCCTGATTCGAAACAAAATTATTTTTAGATAAAGGCCGATCTGTTTATGTCGATATTCTGCCCGTCTGTGCACAGCATAACTCGAAAACCTGGATAAATGCTAGACTTTGTATTTAAATTTAGCGACTTCTAAAGATGCGACACACACACGGACATGTTTCCAAAATTGCTTTTTTTTTTTTTGGATTCAGGGGTCTCAAAATATATGTTTCCGGTGAAATCTCGGTATCGAATTTTTGGGTGGAATACAATACTTCCCCTACTTACTGTACGTAGTAGAGAAAGTAAAAATGTAAATGCTGTTTTGGCATTTTGAAACCTTCTTGCTTAATTTCAAACTCTTCCTACGTAAACATATATTGTGAGTAACATAAGGTGGACAGAATATTTAGTTTATGTGAACACATTAATATATAGTGAATATTTGAATTGGTATTTGCACAGAAAGTCACATTATTTTTACCTTACTTCTTCTAATTTTTTACTTTCTCTACTACGTATAGTAAGTAGGGGAAGATAGCATTCCACCCAAAAATTCGATACCGAGATTTCACCGGAAATACACGTTTTAAGGCCTCCTGAATCCAAAAAAACCTGATGTGTTACACTCACATAAATTTCTCTACTTTTGTACAAACACTTATTCTCCATATGCTTCATGTTAATCGAGATGTTAATCTTATTGCTAATTTTCTTGTAGGTGCTAGGGGAATATGGTAGATTTCAAGCGATAGTCAAATATTTTAAGCGCTGGTTGCTATGTGGCGCATTCCATTCTCATTGCTCGTTCAAGACATAAATAAAAAGAGTAACGAATTTAGGAAAAATTATAAGTATTGGAAAAATTAAGGAAATAACAAGCAATATCTCGAAAATGGTTCACCCAACAAAAAAAATGTATATGACATAAATTGTGTATTTTAACGCGATATACATTTTTGTGTAGTAAAATTTTATCTATCTCTCATGGTTTACCAGTTATGCAAAAGTCGTTCACAATGAAGAATACTTTTGGAGACATTCCCAGAAAATTCGAGATATACATTTCATTTGTCATGAAAATATCTTAAACATATGATATTTTAATCAAAATCAGTAGAGCCATTTTTTAGAAAATTAAAATTTTCGAAAAATGTTCCATTTAAAGGGTAATGTGGGGTGGGGAATTTTCTTGAAAACCTTCGTGTCGCATCTCTGGAAGATACTGAACCTAAACGCCAACTTTGGTGTTTATCCGACTGTTCGTTTCTGAGTTATGCTGTTCACAGACACACACACAGACACACACACGGACATGTTTCCAAAATTGCTTTTTAGGATTCAGGGGATCTCAAAACATATTTGCGGTGAAATCTCGGTATTGAGTTTTTGGTGGAATACAATATTTCCTATACTTACTATACGTAGTAGAGAAAGTAAAAAGCATTTTTGGAAACATGTCCCTGTGTGTGCCTGTGTGTCTGTGAACAGCATAACTCAGAAACGAACAGTCAGATAAACACCAAACTTGGTATTTAGATTCAGTATCTTACAGAGATGCGACACAAAGGTTTTCAAGAAAATACCCCATCCCAGATTACCCTTTACATGGAAGATTTTTCGAAAATTTTAATTTTCTCAGAAATGACTCCAACGATTTTGATTAAAATATCATATGTTTAAGATACTTTTATGGCAAATAAAATGTTTATCTCGAATTTTCTGGGAATGTCTCCAAAAGTATTCATTGTGAACGACTTTCTCATAACTGGTAAACCATAAGAGATAGACAAAATTTTACTACACAATAAATGTAGATGGCATTAAAATACATTGTCATAAATTTTTTTTGAGTGAACCATTTTCGAGATATTGCTTGTTATTCTCTTAAATTTTCCAATACTTAACTTTTTCTCAAATTCGTTATTCATTTGTTTATGTCCTGGACATGCAAAGAGAATGACTATCGCTTAAAGCCTACCAATTCTCCTTGCATCTACAAGAAAATTAGCAATAAGATTAACATCTCGATTAACATGAAGCAGATGGAGAAAATACGTTTGTAAAAATAGTTTTACAAGAGTAGAGAAAGTCATGTGAGTGTAGCACATCATAGTTTTTTTCACAAGAAATGATTTCAAATAGTTAATTCCAGGTTAGAGGCTAATAAAAATAAAGTTGGTGTAATTATGTTAGCTAACAGCTGGTATGCAGTCCTACTTACCTACACTACGACATTCACACTCAAGATGTTAAAATATTATTATTTTTTTGCAGCTTATATATAACACGATCTAGCTTTTCATTTAATATGTTCATATCACTGCTAGGGTTTCTGTATATGCACATTATAATTATTTTCAAGTTATCTATTTCTATCATACTAATCTCAAAGTGTTCTTCTACAGATATCTCTTCACACTGCATTACGATTTTTACATCTAAGTTGGATTTTACAAAAATACATGATCCCCCTCCCCTTTTGTTTGTCCTACAGTAGTTAGAAACTAATGAAGGTTTAGATATGTTTGTACAGCTTTAATCTGTTCCTCTTAACCAGTGCTCTGTGAGACATAATACATCCACATCTTTATGTTCATCTAGCAATAATGCCTCCAGGGGAATTAGTTTGTTAAACAAGCTTTGTACATTATGATGCAAGATTTTTAATGTTTTTTTCTCATTTGATTTACAAGAGTGGTAACAATCTGCTTCATTTTCTATTACTGTGGTATTTGGAATGTTTTCGGATCTGTTAGGCTTTGGTTTCCCTGCATCCTACTACATGATAAAATACAGCTTTTTGATAGGGAAATATAAGCACACATCGGCATTGAACCCCCTCCCCCAGGTCAGCACACTCGATAGCTTTGTCATTATAGAACTGCGATAAAAAGTTCATAATGCACAGATATTTTAGCTGAAAACTACATATTAATGCAAATATAAATGACAATTGTCTGGTCTTAGTCAAAGATTTTGTTAAATTGTAAATATTGGGGCACATGTCGCCCTTTTCAGAATTTCAGTGGTAGCAGCAAACTACAAATAATGTGGTGTGTGTGTGTATTTGAATACACACAGAGAGACGTCGGTACATCTTGAAAAGGAAGCTTGTTCATGCACGACTGGTACGCTTAATAGTCCTCGCTTGTTTCCATTCGATCGGAAAAAGAGCACTTGCCTCACGTCGCACCGTTTCCTTAACGCGTCCTTGCCGGAAAACTCGGTACCGCGACCACAAATACGGCGACATTGTGAGATTTCGTCACTTGCACGCTTTGTTTAGGAGCAAAGAAAACAAATAAAACAAAGGAATAAAGTACGGACTTTTCAGACTCTGCTCTTTTTCTTCTTTTGTCTCCATCTTCTCCGAACCGATATATTTTGGTATAAAATCGCTGGTCTGTAAGAAATGTGTGTGAAGAACATAACTGACCACTTTACCCGTTCTCTTGTGAGTTTAACGCTATTTTGCGGTGAATGGGTTTTTACTTTCACTGCGACATAGTTTTGAACTTTAACTGCCAATAAAAATGAAATAACAAAAACTGAAAATACTGCTAAATGTCGTGCAACGCCTACAGACCATGAGCTTTAAAAAGTCTGTTCTGTTGCATTCATATTCTTTGCACTACCCATTCTTCCACAAATTAATTCTTCTTATAGATCATGTTAATTGAAATAAACGTTTACAGAAATAGTCTGATTATACATTTCATTGTAGATAAAAGAGGGATACAGAAGACTGGGTCGATATATTCTGGCCTACTACAAACTAACTCTGGATGATGCTACAAAAGGATGATGCTCTACCCTATATCTTTTATTAGTGGGTATACAAATTACTCTTACGAAAGCTTATTTTCCAATCTACTGCATTTTAATCGAGATAAACCTTTCTGGAAAAAAATTATACATTTCGTTTAGTCAAATGTTTAAGAACTGGCCTTAAAATTGCATACTGTTTCCAGGCACAGTTGAAAATTGACAGGACTTTAAAAGAATGGGTAAGTATTCATTCATTCTCTGTTTTTCATCTTATGTAGGACTTAAAGGTGGGTGCCTGGGGTCAGAGGCCCGTCGAGGAGCAGATACTCATGGATCAGACAGAATATCCAGGATGGGTGATCAGCCCGATGCCTGGTATGGGAGGAAGTAAGTAGATGAAACGAAATGAAGGCGAAATGGATGAATGGAAAGGTGATGATGGAGCAGTTGGTGGAATGAATGGAGAAACCGGAGAAAACCCGCCCAGACGCCGCTTCGTCCACCACAAATCCCACATGCGGGTCCCTGGGATTGAACACGGGCCGCCTCGGTGAGGTCTAACCGCTCGGCCACGGCGCCACCGGTTAAGTATTCAACAATTCAAATCATTAATAACGGATATCTCAGAGATGCCTAATGCCACAAAACGTTATTTGAAATAAATTGTGTGTTTTAAAGAGATCTGCATTTTGACTTTCTCTACTACAAATAGTAGGTAGGAGAAGTATTGTGTGCAGTTAGATTTGTCTCTTACGGTTTACCAGTTATAGAAAATTAAATAAAATTCATTCAGAATGAAGGAGATTCGGTGTCTATTCGCAGAAAATTCGATAAGGGTTTATTTGCTGCGTAAATATCTTCAACATGTTGTATTCTAATCAAAATACTTAGAGCGATTTTTGGGGAAATAAAAATATTTTTTAAATATTCCACGTGAAGGGTAGTTTAGGGTGGGGGGATTTTCTTGAAAATCTTCGTGTCGTATCTTTGGAAGGTACTAAACCTAAATACCAAGTTTGGTATTTATCCGACTTTTCATTTTTGAGTTATGCTGTTCGCAGACACACACACACACACACACACACACACATACGGACTATTTTCTAAAAACACTTTTTTGGATTAGGGGGTCTCAAAATATGTATTTCCGGTAAAATCCCGGTAGGCTAGAATTTTGGGTGGAATACAATACCTTCTTTACCTACTAGGTAGTTACGTGGTAGTGAAAGGAAAACTCTAATGTTACACTCACGTTACTTTCTCTACTCTTGTACAAACTATTTTTACAAACGCTTATTCTCCATATGCTTCATGTTAATCGAGATGTTAATCTTATTGCTAATTTTCTTGTAGGTGCAAGGGGAATTTGGTAGGCTTTAAGCGATAGTCAAATATTTTAAGAGCTGGTTTCTATGTGGAGGGTTCTATTGTTAGCATTCTATTCTCTTTACATTACCAGTACATAAAAACGAATAATGAATTCCTAATTGAAAAAAGTGTAAGTATTGGAAAATTGTAACAAATAACAAGAAATATCTCGTAAACAGTAGACTCCACAAAAAAAGTATATGACGTAAATTGTGTGTTTTTAAAAACTACATTTTTTGTGCAGAAAAATTTTGTCTATCTCTTACGGTTTACCAGTAATGCAAAACTCATTCAGAAAGAAGAGCACTTTTGGGAATATTCCCAGAAAATTCAAGATATAAATATTATCTGTCATAACAAATCTTAAACAAATGATATTTTAATCAAAATTGTTAGCCATTTTTGGGGGAAATCAAAATTTTCGAAAAATGTTCCATGTAAAGGGTAGTCTGGGGCGAGGGGATTTTCTTGAAAATATTCGTGTCGCATCTTTGAAAGATACTGAACCTAAATACCAAATTTGGTATTCATCCAACTTTAAGTTTTTGAGTTACGCTTCTCACAGACAAGACAGCTACATGAACCTTTTTCCAAAAGTGCTTTTTTGGATACAGAGGGTCTCAAAACATGTATTTCCGGTGAAATCTCGGTATCGAATTTTTGGGTGAAATGCAATACTTCAACTTATTGTACGCAAGTAGCAGAGAAAAAAAAAACTTAGGTGAACTTCTCATTGACCTAAAAAATAAATTGTATTTAAAGGCGAATTTCATGGTAGCTAAGGTAATGTTTGGAAAGAAATTAGCATGTAATTTTACGTTTTCCATCACGAAAGGTTGGATAAATACCATACTTCATACTTGAGACGGCACCGTTTAAAGTCGCAACCGAACCGTTTCAAGGAAATTCCCTCAAATTTTGAAAGAAAAATATTCGTTATTTTTTCACTTTATCAAAAATGGCTCTAACAATTTTGAAAGTACGATTTTATGTTTCAGATGTTTAATGCCACAAATAAAACGTTTGTCAGTTTCCTGTGATAGGCCGTGAAATTCTCCTCAAACTGGTTGAAGTGAGAATAATTTTCTATAAATTGGAAATCGTAAGAGATGGACAAAAGCTTATAACACGAAAAATAGATGTAGCGATATTCCCACAGTATTCTTTGTCGATTTTAACAATTCATAGGTATGAATTTTGCTATTCATAGAGAAATTCATTCTTCTCTGCACTTCTATCTTATAAATTTTAGCGTAAAACTTGTTTCAAATTAGGCAATAAGAACTTGGTAACATACAATAGGGAAATACTCCAGTAATTATATCCCAAATTTTGTTGACAATGAGCTCGTATGAAGTAAACGAAGAATCGCAAATGTTCAAACATTTACATAAACGGCGTATCAAAGTTTAACGTGGGAAAATTGGGCAACAATTGTCAAATTCCGTTTTTGGCTTTTAAACTATTAGATCCAATTCTTTAGGTATAGTTTAGTGTAAATTGTTTTTGCTTTCCGAGTGAAATTGAGAGTTACATGAATTAAATAACCCTCACCGGAAGGTGTGGCAGCAGATTTGAGCTGCATTAGATTTCTCACTTTTTTTTCTTTCAAAATTTGTGCATATGTTGCTGCAAAGTTTGGTCAATATGTCTTAATAATATTTAAAATTATTTATTTTTAAGTAAAAAATCAAAGTGTTTTACGAAAAATGCATATTAGAATTGCAGTTCGGTTAATATGTGCGAATTTTCAAGTGTGGTTTTTTTCGGTAATAATATTTTAAACATTTCTCAGCATTTAAAATGCTCCTTACGATGTAAATTTTAAGCTATTAGGGTGAAAGTTTGGAAATACTTCGTACAGTACACGTTCATTAAAATGCTATGCAGTTATTATTATAGGCTCATGGGTTATATCAGTAAATTCACCAAAGTTTGACATGTGTATTATCTTTTGCAGAAATTGAAATCAATGAAGAAAAAGCACTTCGAAAAATATAATAAATTTTAAAGTCGGCAAACCTGTTCTCTAGTTCAGTAAGAAAATATAAATATAATTTTTACTTTCTTTATCACGTGTCGTCCTCCGTGATGTAGTGGTTACCATGCTAGCCTCTAGTTCCCGAGGTCGCGGGTTCAAACCCGGCGGAGGGCGATGGATTTTTTTCGGGCGTAAAAATCCTTAGCATGGCTTCCTTCGGAAGGGAAGTAAAGCCTGTGGTCCCGTGTCATAGATTTACGGCACGTAAAAGAACCTCAAGCCTGATAAAGAGGCCTCTGAGCAAAATTATCAGTCTTTCACGACCAACATAGAATGGGACGCTAAGGACCAAAGCAGTTAAAGAGCGTCCATAAAAAAAACTCAACTCAATTTAATTAATTTCTTTACCACGTAAAGAATCCACCCAAAAATTTGATACCGAGATTTCGCCGGAAATACATGGCCCTGAATCCTTAATAAAACATTTTTAGAAAAAGGTCCGTGTGGTGTTGTAGGTCTGTAAACAGCATAAGTCAAAAACGAAAAATCGGATAGATAACAAACTGGGTATTTAGGTTCAGCAACTTTTAAAGATGCGACATATGATGTTCAAGAAAATCCCTTCCATCCCAAACTACTCTTTACGTGGACAATTTTTCGAAATTTTTTATTTTATAAAAACGTGCCTCTAACCTATGTATATTAATCATATTTACATGATAAATGGATGTATATTTTGAATTTTCTGAAAATAACCTTTCAAGTCCTCTTTACTCGGAAGGAATTTTGTATAAAGTTGTATAACTAGTAAAGTTAAGCGATCGGCGAAAACATGCTAAGGAAGAAATGTATCTCTCTTTAAAATACACAATTTATTTCAAATAACCTTTTTGTGGCATCAAAAATTTCTGAGATGTCCGTTATTAATGCTTTCATTTGTTCAATATTTTGTCATTCTGTTTAAGTTCCGTCGATTTTCACTTGTTTCTCGCAATTGCATGGAAACAGTATGGAATTTTAAAGCCAGCATATAGCGACCAGTTCTTAAACATTTGACTACCGGTGTTCCCTTTGTGTCTATAGCGAAATGTGTAATGTAGCTATTTCTGTGGGGTTTTTTTTGGATTAAAAGGAAGTAGACGGAAAATAAGCTTTTGTAATAGTTTGTATACCCACTATTAAGCGATAGAGGATAGAGAAAGTCATGAACAGCTTGTTTAGAAAAAAATATAGATATGAAAAATACTTTATAAGGGACATTTATTATAGAATAGCTTAAATTTGTATGTAAAAATGCAGACTTCAGAAACACCTTACATCATAACAACATTTCCTTATACGTAGGTAAATCCTAAGGTGTGTTAAAAAATTCTAAAGGCTCAGTTAGCCACTGTATGTTTTGGGAATTCAACTTCGGTCCCCTTAAGGGTACAAATAGATAAAATTTCTTAAATTATTCACTTATGAAGATATGCTTTTGAAATGTACACGCAAGTAACATATCAAGTACCTCTATAAGTATAGTACGTATACAAGTTTTCATTGCAATATCTCCGGTAGTTTTTCAAGTTATTAATTGTTTAATAAATTATTTTAACGGCTAACAAAAATTGTCCAGATAATGAAACAAATTAAATTTTACTAATATAAATATATATTTTGAGTCCAACGAATATATAAAAACCGTTGGAAACATTTTTTATTGATGTTTTAGATTTTTAGAAACAAATTATAAAATTATGAGAAATAATATTTCACTAATTTTAGTGTTAGATATTCTAGTTAATACTCCTCCAGTGAACGATAAATAAAAACGATTTACAATATTTTCATACTTATAGTTTTGGCTATTTTTGTACAAAGTTTGAAGGGAATTTGACAAGAATTGCATCGTGTGGAACATTTTGAACGCTTAAAAATGTAGAAAAAATGCAAAGGGAGAAAAACAGCTTTAAAATTCTAAAGCGCTATCTGGCCTTGTGCGAAGGCACATTTAAAAACTCTTTTAAAATTATTTATAATCATCAGTAATACACACAAAATTATATTATGAAACTAGATTATTCGTTCTTAATCCCCGTAAGAGGGGTGGTTCCGTGGTGCGGGCGCTGCGGACCCTTAGCACTCGTGGTACTTCTGACGTTACCAGAAGTACGCCGGGCCGAACATTCGAGCCCCTCCCAAAAGGGAGTTGTTCGGATTGGGTTGGACTCGGCGGGGCAGTGGTTCCCGATACCCATGGGTGATTGGGTACGCCTGGCTATGTTAATTCCACCCAGGCGGGGTTGTGAGACGCCTCGAGAATCTCCGGCACCAGCCATGAGGGATAGCTGGTAGACGGTAGCTAGAAACTGTCGGCCCCACCGAGGTTGTTCGGTAGTCTCCCCCAGTAGGGTTCGCCCTGCTGGCCTGACGCGCGTAAGTGGCGTATCCACTTCCGTCCCTGCTTGGAAGGGTCGGTGCGGGAGGGGGTGTCCTGGCCTGATTTCGACCAGGCAGGGGGGGCGGTATACAAGTTAGACACTGCTCCTAATGGAAAGGCCCACGAGTTTTCTCCTGGGTTTGCGAGGGTATGGTCTCTGCGTTGGAGGACCCGGTCCCGTATTTAGATATTCATTCTTAATAACAGACCTATAAACTAAAGCTGGACTTTTTGAAGGATTTCGCTCAATTTTCACCTTGACACACTTAAGCATACAACAGTGAATATCTAATTCTATGGGGGGGGGAAGTAATTTTACATAAATTCTTTATTTTAATCAACAATTTTATCTCTTCTTAATGGATTTGATCCAGTAAGCTTCATGAACACAGAAAATGATAGCAGGACCCACCAAATAAAGAAGCCCCAAATGCCACAAAAGAAACCTTTCACTGCCTTGCCGCAATGTGGCGCTCCTTTGATGTTGTGATCATGTTTGTTTATCCACTCTCAATTTTTTTTACCCATGTTCTCTGATATAGAACAGAGCTAGCCAATAAATTCTAATTAAGAGTAAGTGAAGAGACATTAAACATAATCGCGACTGTTTTTCTTCGTGCTGAAGATTGACGGCTCATTAAACTAAGCGAGACTGCCAAGGTCAGCCTTTGGCATTAGATACACAGTTCTAACGACTCAGCGGGTACCTGTGACAATGGAGTGACGATGAATGAAATGAATTATTTTAAGAGCCTAACGAGGCGCCTACTGGGCCGTGCGACCTGCAAACAATGTCATGCACTTGGAACCGCCAACCGATATAAACCCTGCATAAGATATCTTCATTCACTGATTTTAAATGTGAAGGTAAACACTACGTACTAAATATTGCCTAAAACTGTAATTTTAATGTATAATGTTTATTAAAATATTTTATATTATATTCACAGTACCTTCTCTAATCACAATTCTATAGATTATTCTTAGAAAAGCTTAATATTTTATCTACTTAATGTTAATCGAGATAAACATTTGCAGAAATAGATTTGTTACAGCCGGCCCTCATAGCCGTGGTCGCTGGAGCATATACCTTCGGCGCTCTGCCCAGCTGAAGGTCGCGGGTTCGATTCCCGCCATGGGCATGGGTGTTTGTGTGTGTGTGTGAGTTATATGTGTAATTGTGATCATAAAATGGGTAAAGAAGGGAGCTTTAAAAAAAATGCACATATCGTTGTAGGTACACTCGCTTCCATTTATGCCGTCACCGCAGCTTTAGGCGGAATTCTATAGCGAGGGGAAGGTGTGTGTATGTGTTTACCTTTTCACGCATGCAGTGGCGTTCTGTTTTACGTGCACAGTTCTAGATTATTCCCATATGAAAATTATAACTTAGAGCAACAGCTTTTATCATCATCACATACAAAAACCATGTTTAAGTATATAACTAAATAAAACTTTTTTTTTGCACAATATCTCCTCGAAATAATACTTTTAATGGCAACATAATGTAAAATTGAAATACATTATGCCTTTTACTCTCAAAGAGGACACGGTTACTAGACATTATTTTAATAATCTGTCCTAGCGCATGCTATATGGAATTGCCTAGTAATGTCTTCAAATGGCAAATTGCCCTCGCACATACCTACAATTCTTCCCCGATGCACCTCCGAACATCGCGTGAGTTGTAGTTAACACACATCACTGATTGGTCGAATAACAAAGGCAGAACGCTCCAAGCACACCCCTCCCTGCTATGTACGCGCCCGCTGAGAAAGTTGGTAAAATGCATTTCGAAGCTGGTGTGACGGATAATTGAAAGCGAGTGTACAAGAGGAATACAGGAGGCAGAAGCGATACTCAAATGTTTAAAACTCCATCCCTTTCCACGACATCAAGGGAAACAAACGAATGGTGACTTAGCAATAAACACTTCAAAGTTATTGAAAAATTCAAACCAATAGCAACGAATGTTAAGGAAATTATTAATTCCACAACAAATGACAAACCGTTGTTTAAAGAGATCTATTTATTTTTCTGTCTCCTATGGTTTACCGGTTATGCAATATTATACAAAATTCATTCAGAATGAAGATGACTTCAGAGGATATTCACCGAAAATTCGATAAGTACGTAGCTACATCTTATTTGAAATGGGGATATTTTGAGCATGTGGTATTTTAACATAATCGTTAGTCACTTTTGGGTAAATCAAAACTAAGAATAAATCTTCAATATAACGAATCATTTGGGTCGGGATTTTCTTGAAAATCTTAGTGAACTTAAATACCAAGTTTGGTATTCCTCCGAAATATTGTCATTGAGTTGTGCAGTTCACACACATAGTAACATTCTCAATTTTTACTTTCTCTACTACGTATATTAAGTAGGGGAAGTATTGTATTCCAACCAAAAATTCGATACCAAGATTTCACCGGAAATACATATTTTAAGATCCCTGAATCCAAAATAAGCATTTTTGGAAACATGTCCGTGTGTGTGTCTGTGTGTCTGTCTGTGAACAGCATAACTCAGAAACGAACAGTCGGATAAACACGAAACTTGGTATTTAGGTTCAGTATCTTCCAGAGATGCGACACGAAGGTTTTCAAGAAAATCCCCCCACCCCAGATTACCCTTTATATGGAACATTTTTCGAAAATTTTAATTTTCTCAAAAATGACTAACTATTTTGATTAAAATATCATATGTTTAAGATATTTTCATTACAAATAATATGTATATCTTGAACTTTCTGGGAATGTCTCCAAAAGTATTCTTCATTGTGAACGACTTTTGCATAACTGGAAAACTATGAGATAGACAAAAGTTAACTACACAAAAAATGTGGATCGCGTTAAAATACACAATTTATGACATATACATTTTTATTGTTGAGTGAACCATTTTCGAGACATTGCTTGTTATTCCCTTAAATTTTTCAATACTTATTTTCTCAAATGGGAGTTCGTTTATTCATTTTTTGTCTTGGATATGCAAAGAGTATTAATCTGTGGCAAAGGGAATGGTGCTGCACCTAGCAACCAGCTATTAAGAGATATGTATGTGCTTTAAGGCTACTATTTCTATATTGCCCTTGTAAATATATATTCCCCTTACATCTACAAGAAAATTAGCAATAAGATAGAGTCTGCAAATGTTTATCTCGATTAACATGAAGTAGATGGAGAATAAGCGTTTGTAAAAATAGTTTGTACAAGAGTAGAGAAAGTCATGTGAGTGTCGGCCTAAAACCATGCATTTCCGGTCAAACCTCGATATTGAATTTTTGAATGGAACATAGTACTTCCTTTACTTACTATAGGTATATCTTAGAAATTGAGCCAAAGTTACCCTATCTTAGGATGTACATTGATTCCATAAAGTATTCGTCTCCAGTTAAAAAATCCTAGTAAACAAATTCTCAATTTAATATACAGAAAGAACAAATGATATTACCATTACGTATTCTGTTATTTTTACAGTTTTTTCATTCTGTTAGTTTCATATCATTAGATTACACCGAAGTTTCAAGTTTTTCGTGTGCGGCTTTTACAAATTTATTTTACATGCATTTAATAGAGATGCGTCTTTTGTATAATAACTGAAATTGCAGTGAAAACAAGGAAAGAAAATGTCAGCCAGAAATTACCAATGTTTTTAATGAACTTCCTTATTAACGCCTAGTTTTTACAACTTCATAAAATGACTCCGTCAGTTTAAATCACAGATATGTTGATTAGTTTGTGGGGATGTTGTATAAAAATTTTCTACTAAATGCAAATAAAATAAGTTTGTAAACACTACACGAAAAAATTAGTGCAATTTCTAAAAGATAATAGAATAAATGACAATAAAAATCTTGAAACACTCCAGAACACGTAAACTGTAATATACTGTGTTCCTTTCTGCGTATTAAAAATAAGAATTTTCTTTCCGTTACATTTACTGCTAGAATGTTACTTTCTCTATTCTTACGTAGAGGCACTAGTAGGTACTGTCTGTTCAAAGACGTTTTAGCTATCTCTCAGGTAAAGCTTTTAGCTGTCGGGAGAGGTACAAAATATGCCGAACTCGTGCCGCGCGTGGCCCTAACAGTGGAAAACAGCCAACGCCTTTGACTATTGCCCGTCTTTACCCCTCATTTGCCTCAGACAAAAGAAACACCGCCTCATTCCAGTAGCTAAACCCCTATCTACTTAAAAAAATAGATAATAACATTGGGTTTTATTTATGGACACCTTTAAATATTATGGTTCTTAGCGTCCCATTTTACATTGGGTATGAAAGACCGCAAATTTTGCTCAATCGCGTCTTAATCAGGCTTCAGGTTCTTTTACCTGCCGCCCTACCTGCTTGAACCCATTAGCTAAAATACCGCTGAACAGGCAGTAAGGATGGTATTGCATTCCACCCAAAAATTTGATATCGAAATTGCAGCGGAATAAATTTTTGAGGGCCCTGAATAAACATAAAATCTGATGTGTTACACTCACATAACTTTCTCTACTCTTGTACAACCTAATTTTACAAACGCCTATTCTCCATATGCTTCATGTTAATCGAGATATCGAGATGTCAATCTTATTGGTAATTTTCTTGTAGATGCAAGGAAAATATGGTAGCTTTTAAGCGATAGTCAAATATTTTAACGCTGGTTGCTATGTGACGCATTCCATTCTCTTTGCATGTCCAGGACATAAAAAAAATGAATAACGAATTTGAGAAAAACTATAAGTATTGGAAAATTTAAGGAAATAACAAGCAATATCTCGAAAACGGTTCACTCAACAAAAGAAATGTATATGACATAAATTGTGTATTTTAACGCGATCTACATTGTTTGTGTAGTAAAATTTTGTCTATCTCTTATGGTTTACCAGTTATGCAAAAGTCGTTCACAATGAAGAATACTTTTGGAGACATTCCCAGAAAATTCGATATATACATTTCATTTGTCATGACATTACCCTAAACATATGATATTTTCATCAAAATCGTTAGAGCCATTTTTGAGAAAATTAAAATTTTCGAAAAATCTTCCATGTAAAGGGTAGTCTGGGGTGGGGGGATTTTCTTGAAAACCTTCGTGTCGCATCTCTGGAAGCTACTGAACCTAAATACCAAGTTTGGTGCTTATCCGATTGTTCGTTTTTGAGTTACGTTGTTCACAGACACACACACACAGACACACAGACACACACACACACACACACACACACACACACAGACACACACACGGACATGTTTCCAAAAATGCTTTTTTTGGATTCAGGAGGTCTCAAAACGTGTATTTCCGGTGAAATCTCGGTATCGAATTTTTGGGTGGAATGCAATACTTCCCCTACTTACTATACGTAGTAGAGAAAGTACAAAATTGAAAAAATGTGTGTGTGTGTGTGTGTGTGTGTGTGTGAACAGTATAACTCAAAAACGAAAAGTCGGATTATTACTTGGTATTTAAGTTCAGTTCAATAACTTTCAAAGATGCGACACGATTAAGAAAATATTCCCATTTAAATCACCCTTTACCGGAACAGTTTTCGAAAATTGTAATTTTCTCAAAAATACCTCTAACAATTTTGATTAAAATACTATATATTAATGATATTTATATGACAAACAAAATACCTTTTCAATGTTCTGGCAATAACCCTTGAAGTCCTTTTAATTCGGGAGGGATCTTGCATAATTGGTGATCGTTATAATCTGGTACTAACTGGTAGATAGACGATAAGAGAGACGAAAACGTATTACACAAAAAATTAGATCTCTTTAAAATACAATAAATTTTTAGTGGCCTAAGCTATTTCTGAGATATCAGTTATTAATGGTTCGAACTGTTCAATACTTAGTCGATATTTTAAAGTCCTGTCGACATTCTGTTGTTTCTCGCTAAGTATAATACATAATTCTTCTTGCCGCCCACAATTCGGTAATTCTAATTTTCAAAATAATAACACCAAGTGTTACGAATTCTCACCATGCTTTCACTACCACGCTTCAGTTGTAATGTTATGATATTGGTGCCAGCGACTCCGGTCGCCACATTGTCCCAGGCGCATGCGTAATGGATATGCGGCACTTGCCATTGGTGTAGTGGCAATGTGATAACATCTTTATTACTTGTGTACACGCTAGTCGGTGCATCTCTGGCATTTGCATCCGCTTCTGTTAGTTTAGCATGTTACAGATGTGGAAGTGTCAATTGACGTTAATCCATTATCGTCTACAGAGCAAGGAAAACCACAATGGTTAGGAATATTAATAATTTAATAAATTGTTATGTAGTCTTAGCTTCAGAAACGCTTGTTATAATAGTCAAAATCGTGCAAACTTGCGTCTTTCTAGCACGGGTGCCATAATGGTTGCATAGCAACAAATGCGCAGTAAATCTAATGAAGTATAGGTATTTATAACCAACTTCATTCTAATTCCATTTTAAACACAAAACTCTAATAACTCCGTTTTGATTCATTACTTTCTCTACTACGTATAGTAAGTAGGGGAAGTATTGTATTCCACCCAAAAATTCGATACCGAGATTTCACCGGAAATACATGTTTTGAGCCCCATGAATCCAAAAAAAGCCTTCTTGGAAACACGTCCGTGTGTGTGTCTGTCTGTGAACACCATAACTCAGAAACGAACAGTCGGATAAACACCAAACTTGGTATTTAGGTTCAGTATCTTTCAGGGATGCGACACGAAGGTTTTCAAGAAAATCCCCCCACCCCAGGATACCCTTTACATGGAAGATTTTTCGAAAATTTTAGTTTTCTCAAAAATGGCTCTAACGATTTTGATTAAAATATCATATGTTTAAGATATTTTTATGACAAATAAAACGTATATCTTGAATTTTATGGGAATGTCTCCAAAAGTGTTCTTCATTGTGAACGACTTTTGCATAACCGGTAAACCATAAGAGATAGACAAAATTTTACTACACAAAAAATGTACATCGCGTTAAAATGCACAATTCATGTCATATACATTTTTTTTTGTTGAGTGAACCATTTTCGAGATATTGCCTGTTATTCTCTTAAATTTTTCAATACTTATTTTCTTAAATGGGAATTCGTTATTCATTTTTTTTGTCTTTGATATGCAAAGAGTATTAATCTGTGGCAAAGGGAATGGTGCTGCACCTAGCAACCAGCTATTAAGAGATATGTATGTGCTTAGGGCTACTGTATTTCTATATTGCCCTTGTAAATATATATTCCCCTTACATCTACAAGAAAATTAGCAATAAGATAGAGTCTGCAAATGTTTATCTCGATTAACATGAAGTAGATGGAGAATAAGCGTTTGTAAAAATAGTTTGTACAAGAGTAGAGAAATCTTCATTTAATCAATATGCGAACATGAGTGACTTTGTTAGTTTCCTAAAGAGGTACCAGAAATGTATGGACAACGCGGTGGCCAGTTTCAGCATTTCCTTTCATAAACTTGGTAAGTAAAGCCTTTAAAAGTAGTTTTAAAAATGTTGTATGGTTTCATCCACGCCTTTCTATGATAGCAGACGGCAACGAGCGCCGAGGACGCGGACAGGAAAAACACCGCGCATGCGGTTCGGAGTCTTTTGACTCTTTCTGTGCAAGAAATGTGCAATGAAACTATTTCTACTAACGTTCATCTCGATTAACATGAAGTAGATAAAATAAGAATAGAAAGAGCAAGTTGTATGAATTTAACACAAGATTTTTATGCTAATATTGTGCACATCACGGTTAACTGTGAAGTGGTGGTTAAAAACCTCTATTAATGGAATATTTATATTTGCATTTCAGAATAAATAATGCTTAGAAAGCTTTACTTTTTCGAAATTGTGTCAGTTTTCTGCCCTAAGAAAGGTATACTTTGTTGTACCCATTGCTTAGTTTGTATAAAGCCAACATTAGCCCAGGATGTTCCTGCGGTGCGGATAACCGTCGTTGGCCGAGAGTTCCTCAGAAGAGCAATATCACAGTTTATCGCCACGCCTCACGTTTTAGTGGAGGTGTCGGTCATCGCCGATGTTTTAAGACCACATCTCATGCCACACGAAAGTGCAGTAAACACAGCTTCTTTCCTTCCGCAATCCGTCGCTCGCGTGATCGCTTTGGGCTTCTGACCGCCTGCCGAGATACTTGCTTTGTACAGTCGATATGTATCAACCATGTTTTCTTATACCACCTTGTGTCTTAAAATGTTAATTTCATTGTCTTCAAAACTCCTGAATTGCCTGTAATAAAATTAGCACCTTTTTTTCTATATAAAAGATTTTCTCGTGCCCTAAGATTTTCGCATTGATTTTGTAAGCTTAAATATATTTCTTTAAAATCATTTAACACTAAAATTTTTCCTCCATTTTTACTTTCTCTACTACGTATAGTAAGTAGGGGAAGTATTGTATTCGACACAAAAATTCGATACCGAAATTTCACCGGAAATACATGTTTTGAGACCCCCTGAATCCAGAAAAAAACCAAACATGTCCGTGTGTGTGGCTGTGAACAGCATAACTCAGAAACGAACAGTCAGATAAACTCTAAACTTGGTACTTAGGTTCAGTATCTTCCAGAGATGCGACCACCCCAGACTACCCTTTACATGGAAAGTTTTCGAAAATTTTAATTTTCTCAGAAATGGCCCTAACGATTTTGATTAAAATATCATATATTTAAGATACTTTCATGACAAACAAGATGTATATCTTGAATTTTCTGGGAAGGTCTCCAAAACTATTCTTCGTTGTGAACGACTTTTGCATAACTGGTAAACCATACGAGGTACACAAAATTTTACTACACAAGAAATGTAGATCGCGTTAAAGTACACAATTAATTTCATATACTTTTCTTTGTTGAGTAAACCATTTTCGAAATATTGCTTGTTATTCCCTTAAATTTTCTAACCAGCTCTTAAAATATTTGACTATCGCTTAAATTCTACCAATTCCCCTTGCACCTACAAGAAAATTAGCAATAAGATTAGCATCTCGATTAACATGAAGCATATGGAGAATAAGCGTTTGTAAAAATAGTTTGTACAAGAGCAGAGAAAGTCATGTGAGTGTAACTCATCAGATTTATGTTGTTTTAATTTAAAGAATTTATTTCCTCCACAATATTGAGGAGGAAATTCAAAACGGGTTTAAAATGCATTTAGATTTCACCCTCTCAGCTTCAGCCATCCGAAATTTGATATTCAGACGACTCCAAAGTACCCTTTACATGGAGATTTTTCATTTATTTTAATTTTCTCAAAAACGACTGTAACGGTTTTGATTAAAATACTTACATAACAAATAAAATAGGTATGTGTCTTGTATTTTCCGGGAATACCTGAAGTTCTCTTTATTCTGAAGGAATTTTGAAAAAACGTTAACTAGAAAACTAATTCCAAATAATTTTTTGTGATATCAGCCAGTTTAGAGATATCCGTTATTATTGGTGTTAATTTTTCAATACTTGTCATTTTTTTAAAATGCTGTCAATGTTCAGATATTTCTCGCAACGTCATGAAAAGAGTATGGAATTTCAAGAATATCGATTATGATTCCTTTTTCCTCCTTGCACCAGCAACGAAATGGTAATAAAATATTTTCTGTAAAAGTTGTCTTCATTAACGTGAAGTAGTTAGAGAAATAAGCTTTCGTAAAAATAGTTTGTAAAAGCTATATAAAAATAAATGACAGTGGTTAGAGAAAGTAATGTAAGTGTGAACATCAGATTGTTTTCCCCATAAAAGATTTACTCCTGCTCATAAAACCTTTGCGTTAATTTTGTAAGCTTTTATAATAATTTTACATTCAAACCCTTAATATAAGTTATTTCTGTTCTCATTTCAAAAGGCCCTAATCTAAATAACTACTTATTTTAATTATTAATTAATTGTGTTATATTTAATTTAAGCAAAATCAATTTAGATATTGATGCGTAAGTTTAAAGCTGAGGTTAATTCCATTTTAGATTTTAATCCTCCTTTTATTTTGATTTTCCCAAAAATAACCAGATTTTAAAGATATTTGCATCAGTAATAAAATGTATATCTTAAATTTATTTGATTAACCTGTAAAACGCACTTCGTTTTAAATAAATGTTCTATTATTTTGTATAACTGGTAAACCATAAGCGATAGACAAAATCTTACTAAAATAAAAATACAGAGTTCAGTGAAATTAAGCCAAAAATAGAACCATTTCTGTAGTAACCGCCGTTTTCGAAATTTTCGTTATGTCTTTAGATTTTCCCATATTGAACTGTGATACGGCATTTATAAAGCATTATACGCGATTCTTCTTTTTTCTCCGAAATGGTTCATTAGCAACAGACTACTGATATACAAACAATTATGTATTTTTTTCCAAATTGCTCATCCAAACTAGTCCAGATCTTTATTTGCAATTACTCCCAATTTATTGTGAGTAACTTAATGTGAATAGAAGCATCACTTTTTGTAAGTAGCTGTGTTTCATAAAGAATGCATAATACCTAATATATTTTAAGATATATATTTAAAAAAAAGCATTTTCTGCTATTATTCTACAGGAACTGATGACATCGACAACATTTTAAACCGTGAATTTTATTTTATTTGTTTATTTTTTCTGAAAGGTAGTTGATGCAAATGTTTACTTATTTCATACAGAATTCCTTTTTGTCGCTAGGAAACGGTTCAGTGTTTGAATTTTGTATCAGATTTTTACTTTCTCTACTACGTATAGTAAATAGGGGAAATATTGTATTCCACCCAAAAATTCGATACCGAGATTTCACCGGAAATACATGTTTTGAGACCCCCTGAATCCAAAAACATTTTTGGGAACATGTCCGTGTGTGTGTGTGTGTGTGCGCGCGCGTGCGTGTGTGTCTGTGAACAGCATAACTCAGTAACGAACAGTCGGATAAACACCAAACTTGGTATTTAGGTTCAGTATCTTCCAGAGATGCGACACAAAGGTTTTCAAGAAAATCCCCCCACCCCAAACTACCCTTTACATGGAACATTTTTCGAAAATTTTAATTTTTTCACAAATGGCTCTAACGATTTTGATTAAAATATCATATGTTTAAGATATTTTCATGACAAATGAAATGTATATCTCGAATTTTCTGGGAATGTCTCCAAAAGTATTCTTCATTGTGAACGACTTTTGCATAACTGGTAAAGCATAAGAGATAGACAAAATTCTACTACAAGAAGAAATGTAGATCGCGTTAAAATATATAATTTATGGCATATACATTTTATTTGTTGAGTGAACCATTTTCGAGATATTGCTTGTTATTCCGTTAAATTTTTCAATACTTATTATACTTTTTCTCAAATTCGTTATTCAATTTGTTTTGTCCTGGTAATACAAAAAGAATGGAATACTCCAGATAGCAACCAGCTCTTAAAATATTTGACTATCGTTTAAAGCCTAGCAATTCCCCTTGCACTTACAAGAAAATTAGTAATAAGATTAACATCTCGATATCTCGATTAACATGAAGCATATGGAGAATAAACTCTCATTTATACTTTCAGACTCTGGAAGGTAGATGCTCTACCAACTGAACTACGGGCCAACATGTTATATTTTGTGTGAAGGAAAGTGTTTTAATAGTGTACTCAGTCAAAATAAAATGTTTTGATAGATCCTGAAAGGATTTAAATTCTGATGAATGATAGGAGTTGGTGACAGAAGATATACACAAGAAGTATGTATACTTCTCAATGAATCTCATCCAAATAGCAACAATGAATAGAATAGAAACAAGATTCAAAGAACGTGGATATGCCACAGATATAAACTGATCCGGGCCGGAAACCTTAAATATTGAACTTGACACGTCCGGGCGTTTTCTTTTAAGAGTTAGTATTAATTTTGTTGGAAGTATTGTGCCATACCTATAAAGACCCGCATAACGGGATTGTATGACATTATGAGTGGACAAACTCATACGAGTACATCAGATTTTCATAAATACTACTCTAAACTAAATGTTATAACACATTAATTTATTAGTTAGCCTTTGCAATTTATTGACGTATTTATACAGGTATGGTAGGTATTTTTGAACAAACCTTAATTGAGGGAGGCTGAATAAGAATTTTTCTTTTTTCTTTGAGTATATTTAAAGCTATTTTTAACAGAATGACTTTTACTTTTTATAAAACATACCTGTGATATGTTCAATGTGTGTATGTGATTCAATACAGAGAATTTAACAGGAAATTCACGTTTTGAGGCCCCCTGAATTCAAGTGTGTTGTATGCACAGCATGACGCAAAACCGAAATATCACATCTTCCAAGGATGCAACAAGATGATATTCAGAGAATCCCCTACCATTAACAAACATTTACATGAAAAATCTCCGTTATTTTTGATTTCCTCAAAAGAGGCTCGAATATATACAGAGAGAGCCAAAAGACTACAAACCGGCTGCGCCGTGTTTTTCCTGTCCGCGTCCTCGGCGCTCGTTGCCGTTATCATATAAAGGCGCGGATTAAACTATACAGCATTTTTAAAACTACTTTTAATGGCTTTACTTACCAACTTTACGAAAGGAGATTCTGGCAATTTCCTGGGGGTTATTTTGTTTTAATTCTTCCAGATTGTGTGTGGGTTTGTCTTGTATACTTTGTTTTAAGTTATCCCAGAGATAGATCGCAGGGGGTTAGGTCGGGGGACCGAGGGGGCCACAAATCTCTACTAATAATTCTGTCCTCAAACACACTTTCATAAATTTGTTAGTAGTTTTAAAAATGTTGTATGATTTCATCCGCGTCTTTCTATGATAGTGGCAGACGGCAACGAGCGCCGAGGACGCGGACAGGAAAAACACCGCGCAGCCGGTTCGTAGTCTTTTGGCTCACTCTGTACAAAGGGTAGATATTTTAATATACAGACATTTGCATGACAAATAAAATGTGTAGGTATGTTTAATTTTCTGCGAATAGCTTTAAGTCCTCTTCATTTTCAATGAATTTTATATAACTTACTACACAAAAAGTTCAGATGTCATTAAAACACCTTGATTTTTCAAACAGTTTGCTTTTCTGAAGTATTAAGTCCCCATTCGTTTGTTTTAGGTGATCATGCAAAGCCAGCTTTTACGGATCCGCTTTTTAAACACTTAACTGTCGCTTCAGTCTTCTGTAAACCCTTATTTTGAACAGTAAGAAAGAATAATAAGCGTTTATAAGATTGTTCTGTAGAAGAGAGTGTAAAAAGTTGTGTAAATGTAACGCATCTGATTTGTTTGTTTAAGGTAATTACCATGTTAAGGTTTTCTTTATTATTGCTTACAGGATTTTGTTATTAATGCATGTTATTATTAATAATTAATTAACTAATGTATCATTCCACCGTGTTCAAGTTCATGGTTTGCGTCCGCCACGGTAGCTACTTGATGGTAAAACAAAGTGGCAGATTGAAAATAGGCTTTCAATTGTTTCGGCACATCGGCGTGCGCATCTGAATATTAATTAAACGGCGGGACGCACAGTATTTGTTGATGGAGTTAGCGATCACGTAGAAAATGCAATTTGGAATGCAGGCTGTCCTCTGCTAGGTTTTAACAGATATACAAATAGTAAATTAGTGACATGTTCGGTGCGCTGATTACCGCAGTAATTCTGCCATAAGCTGATCATTTGATGTCGACTTATCTTGGCACTACACGTCCCAAATGGAATATCTAATTTAAAACCGCTATCAACGCTGAATTTAATAACGCTGCGTGTTTCAGTGTCGGATCCACGAGCTGCACTGTGTTGGTTTGCACGTGGAATAGAATAAAAAGCGTTTTCATTGCTATCACAATCGTTTTTATTGGTCGCTTGATCTTTCAAAGGTCGGCATAACTTTTAATGCGAAAACTGTCATAAAATGGCATGGAATTATCTTATCTTGAGCTTTTGAATGTTCCTTTCTTCACTCTTCTTTTGTAAGAATAGCATGCAACCTCGGTAAGAAAACCTTTTTCAAGTGAAACAAAATATATATTTTTACTTTCTCTATTACGTATAGTAAGTATTCCACCCAAAAATTCGATACCGAGATTTCACCAGAAATATATGTTTTGAGACCCCTGAATCCAAAAAAAGCATTTTTGGAAACATGTCTGTCTGTGTGTCTGTGAACAGCATAACTCAGAAACGAACAGTCGGATAAACACCAAACTTGGTATCTAGGTTCAGTATCTTCCAGAGATGCGACACGAAGGTTTTCAAGAAAATCCCCCCCATCCCAGACTACCCTTTACATGGAAGATTTTTCGAAAATTTTAATTTTCTCAAAAATGGCTCGAACGATTTTGATTAAAATATCATATGTTTAAGACACTTTCATGACAAATAAAATGTATATCTTGAATTTTCTGGGAATGTCTCCAAAAGTATTCTTCATTGTGAACGACTTTTGCATAACTGGTAAACCATGAGAGGTAGACAAAATTTTATTACACAAAAATGTAGATCGCGTTAAAATACACAATTTATGTCATACACATTTTTGTTGTTGAGTGAACCATTTTCGAGATATTGCTTGTTATTCCCTTAAATTTTTCAATACTTATTTTCTCAAATGAGAATTCGTTATTCATTTTTTTATCTTGGATATGCAAAGAGTATTAATCTGTGGCAAAGAGAATGGTGCTGCACCTAACAACCAGCTATTAAGATATATGTCGATGTTTAAAGGCTACTGTATTTCTGTATTGCCCTTGCAAATATAAAACAAAGAGAACTTAGTAGTCCTTAAGTCATAGTCAAATATTCTTAGAACTAGTCACCATGCTTAAAATGTAATTCTCTTTAATGTCAAAAGATCGTTTCTCCAAATGTTTATCTCGATTAATATGAAATAGATGGAGAATAAGAGTTTGTAAAAATAGTTTGTATAACAGTAGAGAAAGTCATGTGAGTGTAACACATCAGATTTTTTAACAAATATTCTTCCTATGAAAATCAATTTCTTTTTACTCGAAAAATTGAACGTTATCGTGAGAATTATTCATTGCAGCATATTTACACATTCTCTACCACCTAGCTAGGTGTACAAGGTAAGAGGGAGTTTTGCATTACACCCAAAAATTCGGTAACGAGATTTCACCGAAAATGAAAATACAAATTTTCAGGTCTCTGGAATAAAAAGAAACATGTTTACAAAAAAAGGTCTGTGTTTGTATGTGT
Source organism: Deroplatys truncata (assembly GCA_030765065.1). Lineage (NCBI taxonomy): Eukaryota > Metazoa > Arthropoda > Insecta > Mantodea > Mantidae > Deroplatys > Deroplatys truncata. The sequence continues at coordinate 83,935,719 of CM060982.1, read as the reverse complement.
GCGCGTGTCAAAATCCCCCCACCCATATTATCCTTTGCTTGGAAAAATGTGTGTTCTTTTATAATTAATTAAAAACGGCTCTAAAGATTTCGAATAAAATGACACGTGTTAAATAGGTGTGCTAACATGGTATATAAAATACATATTAATTTGAATTTTCTGTAAATATCTTATGAACTTCCTTTTTTGATTGAATTTTGTATAACAGGTAATCTTAACAGATGAATAAACTCTTACTACTTTCTCTACTCTTGTACAAAACTATTTTTACAAACGTTTATTCTCCAAATGCTTCATGTTAATCGAAATTTAATCTTATTGCTAATTTTCTTGTAGGTGCAAGGGGAATATGGTAGTATTTAAGCGATAGTCAAATCTTTTAAGAACTGGTTGCTATGTGGAGCATTCCATTCTCTTTGTATGTACAGGAATAAAAAATGAATAACGAATTCCCATTTCAGAAAAAGTATGAGTATTGGAACATTTAAGGGAATAACAAGCAATATCCCAAAAAATGGGTTCACTCAACAAAAAAATGTATATGACATAAATTGTGTATTTTAACGCGATCTACATTTTTTGTGTAGTAAAATTTTGTCTATCTCTTATGGTTTACCATTTATGCAAAAGTCGTTCACAATGAAGAATACTTTTGGAGACATTCCCAGAAAATTCGAGATATACATTTCATTTGTCATAAAGATATCTTAAACATATGATATTTTAATCAAAATCGTTAGGCATTTTTGATAAAATTAAAATTTTCGAAAAATGTTCCACGTAAAGGGTAATCTGGGGTGTGGGGATTTTCTTGAAAACCTTCGTGTCGCATCTCTGGAAGATACTGAACCTAAATACCAAGTTTGGTGTTTATCCGACTGTTCGTTTCTGAGTTATGCTGTTCACAGACATACACACGGACATGTTTGCAAAAATGCTTTTTTTGGATTCAGGGGGTCTCAAAACATGTATTTCCGGTGAAATCTGGGTATCGAATTTTTGGATGGAATACAATACTTCCCCTACTCACTCACTATACGTAGTAGATAAAGTTTAAATGTACCTACAGCTCATTAAAATATACCATTTGTGTCTATTGTTTCACAGCGTTAGCCATTTCCGAAATATTCCATATTGTAAGTTTAGACCTTTCCTAAGTGTCAATAATGCACATGCTTGAAAGTTTTGCGATTCATACTTTGTTCAGCCCTTTCTTTTCTTTTTATTGAAATGGCTTGTTAACACGAATGGACATTTGAATGCTGTTTCCCCATATCAAAACTTTTTGCTTAATTTGAATCAATTCCTAGGTAAAAATATACCGTGAGTACCGCAGTGAGTTTAGAAGAATCTCTTTTTTATACCGATAGTATAGTGTATAATGAATATATATGAGTTTTTTATGCTCACGTAATATTTTTATGGTATTCTTGCGCTGTGTAACAAATCTGTTATCGTGACACTTAGAAAGTTGTCCAAAAAAATCCAAAACTATAACAGAAAAAATATGTAATGCGATTCAGTCACACAACTTTCTCTACCCATTCAAATTTGCAGGTTTCTTCACCTACTACAACATATAAAAGCGATATAAAATAAAAAGTGATTCTTCTATAAATATTACGTTATTCACGTTACATTTTAGTCTATAAAAGGATTTAAAATTAAGCAATAGGTGCCTTCATGCATACAACATGCGGAAACAAAGTTCAAATTTTTATAGAAAGCACCAAGGAATTGTTTACTGTTTATATCTGAACTCGTGTAGAAAAAGAACTATCCGTTTACAAACATTACATAGTTTGAGGATGGGAAAGTTTGAAATGCTATTATTTCGGAAACAACTAATGCCACGAAAATAGTCTAAATTTATTCGTCAATTTTGTGTTTTTTATCTATTTTACATCGCACTTTTCAGTATATACTTTGAATAAGATGCGGACATACAGAAAAACTAAAATGTGAAGTATATTATATCTTAATAAAGTGCTTAGAATATTTTTGAGAAAATAAAAATTAATCATCTTTTATCCATGTAAACGGTAGTTTGGGGTGGAGGATATTTCGTGAAAATCTTCTCATTACATGAATGCGGGAATAGGTTTATTTGAATTTAGTTTTTCGCTATGCTGTTCACAATCAGATATGGACATTTTTTCCAAAATATTTTTTTTAAGTTTGGATCGAATGGAATACTTCTAATTTCTCAGGCAAGCGGTAGAGGGAAAAACATATACTTCCATTTTTTCTCTATTATTTTCAAAATTTATAGTTGGCCCCGAAAATGCATAGGTAGGTTTATTTTCGGATGTATTAAATCACTTTATATTTTATTCACTTTTTAATTGAAGGTATATGAAATATTTTCTCTAGTAACGAGCTACTGTGAAAGGAAAGAAAGAAAACAAAACAAAACAAAAGGATGCGAAGCTTTCAAGCACCTTCCGTCAAATTGCATGCCTAAATGTTGGAAAATGTATTTATTTATTAACACTTCCCTCAATTGAGGGCTGTCATATAGACAAAATGTACCTATACAATTAACAAATTTAAAATTTAAATTAATAACGATAAAGACGATTTATAGTTAACATATCAAAATAATGAAAATCAACTTAAAATAGAAATATAAATGAATTTAAATCGGAACATAAAAGTAGTATAAAACAAGCCTATTATGTAGTTAAAATAAATAAATATATAGATAATAATGCTAAATGGCATATTTTGAGAAAAAATATCTGTTTCTAAGGCAAAAGTGAAGGGAACTCTTCAAAACATACCTAGATTTTCCTCTTCATGTTTATATGACATACACATGGCTATTTATAAAAATCGTTAGGGACGTTTATGAGAAAATAAATTAAAAAAATAAAAAAATAAATAACGAATGTTTTTCCATGTAAACTCTAGTTTGGAATAGGGGGATTTTGCTGAAAATCTTCGTATTACATTCTTAAACATGCTGAGCTATATACCAAATTTATATATATTCGATTTCTATTTTCTCAGCCTCTTATTTACAGTAAGTATGAGGTAATGTTGCATTCCATACAAAAATTCTATACCGAGATTTCAATGGAAATGTACATTTTGAGGTCACTGAAAGAGAGCATTTTTAGAAAATGGTCCGTGTGTATGTGAACAATATAACTAAAGAACGAAAAGTCCTTTAAATATTAATCTTTTTATTTAAGTATAACATCTTCCTGGGATACGACACGAAGATTTTCAAGAAAATCCCCCCACACCTCAAACTACAATACTATATGTTTAAGATATACGCATGACATATAAAATGAATATCTTTAATTTTTGGGGGAATCGCCCTGAAGTCGTCCTCATTGAAAATGCATTTTTTACACTTTGTAAACTGTAACAGAGTTTACAAAACTTACTACACAAAAGATTAGATCTCATTAAAATACACAATTTATGTTAAATAAGTTTTGTGGCATTAACCATTTCCGAGATGTTCTTTATTACCTATAGGTTTGAGTTGTTAAATACTTTTCAACTGCAAAATTACTATTCGTTTTTATCTGGGATAATGCAAAGAGAAGGATAATGCATAGTAACCGGCTCTTATCGCTTGAGCCTACTGTATTGCTTTATTCCCCTTATGCCTAGAAGGAAATGTTTAGTAAAACCATTTCTGCAAGGAAGAATAAGCTTTTGTACTAATAATTTGTTGAACACTTTGTTGAGAAAGTCATGTAAACGTAACACAGCAGATTTTTCATTCTTGGATTATGCTATTCACAGACAGACGGGGATGTTTTTACTTTCTCTACTACGTACAGTAAGTAGGGGAAGTATTGTATTCCACCCAAAAATTCGATACCGAGATTTCACAGGAAATACATGTTTTGAAAACATGTCCGTGTGTGTGTCTGCCTGTGTGGTCTGTGAACAGCATAACTCAGAAACGAACAGTCGGATAAACACCAAACTTGGTATTTAGATTCAGTATCTTCCAAAGATGCGACACGAAGGTTTCCAAGAAAATCCCCCAACCCCATATTACCCTTTACATGGAACATTTTTCGAAAATTTTAATTTTCTCAAAACTGGCTCTAACAATTTTGATTAAAATATCATATGTTTAAGATATTTTCATGACAAATGAAATGTATATCTCGAATTTTCTGGGAATGTCTCCAAAAGTATTCTTCATTGTAAACGACTTTTGCATAACTGGTAAACCATAAGAGATAGACAAAATTTTACTGCACAAAAAACGTAGATCGTGTTAAAATACACAATTTATGTCATATAATTTTTTGGTTGAGTGAACCATTTTCGAGATATTCCTTATTATTCCCTTAAATTTTCCAATACTTATACTATTTTTCAAATGGAAATTCGTTATTCATTTTTTTCTTCTGGTAATACAAAGAGAATGGAATACTCCACGTAGCAATCAGCTCTTAAAATATTTGACTATCGCTTAAAGCCTACCAATTCCACTTGCATCTACAAGAAAATTAGCAATAAGATTAACATCTCGATTAACATGAAGCATATGGAGAATAAGCGTTTGTAAAAATAGTTTGTACAAGAGTAGAGAAACTCGTGTGAGTGTAGCACATCAGATTTTTCAATTATTTACAGTGAAATTTAGATACCTATTGAATTTTTGGGTGGAATGCAATGCTTACTCTATCCATCAGTGGTAGAGAAAGTAAAAATAAATATTAAACTTAATTACATATAATATAGATTTTATGTACCTATATATACACTGTGTAGTTTTAGTGCGTATCTAGAGGTGTGTATGGTCTGTTTAATACAAAAAATTATCAACAAGATGATAATCTTATAGGTTACAGATTATATACCTACGATTTCTACACAATTGGGCACAGTAAAACTTTAAAAACTCCGTTTTAATTATAAAGGCTGAACCATTTAAATTGAGATTGTACAATATCTCCAAAACTAAGTGTTGTAGAAAGAAATGTCTTGAATAAAAGTTGCTTGATATTGCCATTTGTCGTGTTTTATTTGGAGGACGTTATGATGGTCATTTTAGGGTCAATTAAATTTTTAAATGGAAACCTTCAATTAGGGCCAAATTAAATTGGCCCTAAAATGACCATCATAACGTCCTCCAAATAAAACACGACTAATGGCATTTACTTTCCCTATAATATAAGCAACTTTTATTGAAGACATTTCTTTCTACAACGTTAGTTTCGGAGATATTGTACAGTCTCAATTTAAATGGTCCACCTGTATAATTAGTCTTCAGAAATTTTATAACGTACGATAAATTACTATAATACCGTCTTTAGAAATGTAATTCTTGCATTACGTGACATAATGGATTATTCTCAAACACAATTCGATCCTTTAGTAAGTCAAACAGTCCTAAATTGTCATACATTATTTACCAACAAATAAGGATATTGTTTGTGATTACAACTGTTTGTCATCTGTTTAGTGCTAAACTTTACAAACAGTATTACTCCGTGGCGTTAAGCTTGGCGTAAGCGGTCATTGTTGCGTGCTACACATTAGCTCGAGAGAAACAAAAGCTAAACGGAGAAGTGTTTTTCAAAATATGAATGGAGACGTTTTGGAAAAAGACTGCCATGATGAAATAGCAACATTATATTGTGCTTAAGGGAGCTAGCTATCCGAGAAAATTGTCAAATATTATGGAAAACAATAAGATTATACATCAATAAATTCTAGCGCTTGTAACAGGGATAGGTATATAGGTAATGGTGCAAACGTTGGAATAATTTAAATAACAGCGTACATATGTTTTCAACTTTAAAGTCTAAACTCAATCTTCCATCCTTAAGAATAATTTTCTTCCCAGTAATTTTTTGCAACACTTGTTCCTTGCTGTGTAAATTAGTTACCTCGAAAAAGATTGAGTTTTATTTATGGACGCTCTTTTAACTGCTGTGGTCCTTAGCGTCCCATTCTACATTGGGCGTGAAAGACTGGTAATTTTGCTCAGATGCCGCTTTATCAGGATTGAGGTTCTTTTACGTGCCGTAAATGCACGACATCGGACCACCGACTTTACTACGCTTCCGAAGGAAGCCATGCTATGGATTTTTTACGCCCGAAAAAATCCATCACCCACCGCCGGGTTTGAAACCCACCTCGGGAACTAGAGGCTAGCGTGGTAATTACTACACTACGGAGGACGACAGTTACCTCAAAATTCTCACTAAGAGAAAATAAGCAGAAGTTATCAGTGGAAACTAAATTAACTAAATAAAAACGTAATTCAATTTTACTTGCACATGATGTAATATTTATGTAATATTGTATAAAAACAACTGCTATCCGTGTAAAAGAATTAAATTTTTATATCTTTTAGCTTTATTTTTTTTAACTTATCTAGTTCTAGCACCATGGTTTCTTATTTACAAAAATCGTTGTTTTCAGTAAATTATTTCATGACAGCTATTGTATTTTTCAACAATCCATATTTATTTTGAACCTGAAATATTAAGACCTTTGGAAAACCTGCATTAACTTTTATATTTTAACTAACTTGCTTTTCCGCATTTGTGCTCAAGCCAGTGGCATAATCTTAAACACGTTATAACTTCTTTAACATACTAGGACCATAAATAGGAATTCTTAAGGCTAGGTGGATGCAACCTGTGCTATGTGCTTTTATGTGTTTTTATGTGTTTTTTTCTCTTGATGTAGTGCAGAACCTCTGAGATTTTCGTGGTTTGAAAATGCACGCTCTTCGGATGAAATTTCTGCTAATATTTTGTTGCGCGTTGCCAGCTCCGATATTTTAACTTAACGATGCAGTAATTAATATAGCATTTTTATTTCCCAATATGAAACGTGAAGACAAGAGAAAACGAATAGACTACAAAGGATGATATAAAGAATTAATTATGATACGGCATCTCTAAAATAATGGTTAAAAGCTTGAAAAAATGACAGTTTTTTTGGTCTTGGTTAATGTTTGATCCCTTAATGTTAGCATACCGTACGTAATTTTGCTGTCTGGGTATTCAAATTTCGCTAAATAATGATTAAAATCATCACTTGAGATATTAAAATCTTTAACTGGGATTTCTCGCGTTTAAGAATGTTCCCACTTTGTAATAGATACTTAAGCTGCTCTGCATGATGAAATTAGCAATATAATGAAAAACCTCATAATATTTTATTGCATTTTTTAGAATAAATCATTTATCTAAAATGTTGTTTAAATATGAAGAAAGAAAAACATTGTTTTACAAACATTCTGTTCTGAAGAAAAAAGTCTATGACATTCCCTGCAACTATAAAACTTTTTCAGGAGATTATGTAAGACCAGACAATTGAATTTCAAGATTTATAATAAAATATTTTTTAATCCAGAGTGGTTGCTATTAGAATTTTCAAAACATTTGCGTCTATTTGCAATATGTATATCTACATTTTAACAAAATTTCATAGGAATACAGTTAAATCTGCACAAATTGAGATTTTCTCGTTCCAGTCTACAAAACTCAATTCTAGTACAGCTGAGAGTTTGGCTTCTTTTCTCTCCATAGTAACTTTATTTAATAAAGTTAAACCTTACATCGGAAGGAAGGCTCTAAAGTCAGTGAAATGTCTTCTTATATTCTTTTACCTTCATTAATGATGACCAAAGGAAGAAAGATTTTACAAAACTCTTAAGTAATTTAATTTAATTGTCCACAATTAATTTATACGAATTCTATCAACACAAAAAGTTTTAATTTATTTATTATAATTTTAATTCTAATTTTTTTAAAATTAAACAGTGTAATTATATGTTAATTAGCCTACTCTTTTGTACTTAGGTATGTCTCTTACGTTGAAACACCTTCGGTCACATTATCTAGGCATATTTTCCCTTAATCTTGCAGCTTCATAGAATATTACAATAATTGTTTCACTCATGTATCAGTCCACCAATCCAGGATATTTGAATTTGGACTAATCACAAACTCTTATGCTGCGAGTTTTATGGTTTACAGTTTATCCTTTCCGTTTTCTTGGAAGTGCAAATTGCAGATATTTCGATTCATTTGTTCTATTGTTAAGGAAATTAAACTGCCGTACCTCTTCCTTTTAATATTATCTACATTTTATAGATAGGTATATTGTTTGATTTTTGTTTCATTCGTAAAACGGTCAAAATTATATGTTACTCGAGCACCAGATTCTTTTAAAAGTATTTGAAGTATTTCTTGTATCATTACAGACAATTTAAACACTACAAGCTATACAATTATAATTAAAATTTATCTACATATTATTAATCCATATTTCGAAATTGTTATGGGAATAGGATTGTTGTAATAATAGAACAGAAGTACTACGCACACACATAACAATTCACATCCTTGAATGAAAAAGCGCAATGACACCTAACCAAAAATGTTGTTATTATACTTTTATCACTTCCTCATCTGTTACGCTTGTTGCTTTACGTTTAATCTGACACAAACATAACAGCCTAGACTGGCTGTATTTGTTACATTGTTAATAAAATTATCATCGGGTTTATCTTGTATTTATTATCATTCTAAAGTTTAAATACACAGACCTCAATGGGAAAAACATTTAAACAACACAGTGTACAGAAATCTACCGACAAGTTCCTTCTGTCACGTTTTAAACAAAACTGCTTCTGGTAGATTGGATTGCATTGTTTAAATCTAGTTAGGGGATTGCAATATTCTTAGAGATATCATAACAGGGTTAAATTTCAATGTGTTTTATTAATACACTATATTTTGAATCAATTCTTTACCCTTTATGTTTACCAATTTATGAATCCCAGGAATAAACTGTATCTAAATGCGTTTTAAATGACAAATTCTCCTGTATTTTGTTTTTAGAATTATTTCCGAAGATGGGGCTTTCAGAATATGAAATATATATTTTATACCCGCAAAGTTGCATTTAAAATTTTTTCTCAGTAACAAATAAAATATATTTATAAAATTAAATCTAATTAAAAAAACTTGTTCTGTTTCAGAATGCATAAAAAATATTTTACGTATGCTTTAGGCTTTCAGCTATTAAAACATGTGGTTGGTTATTTATTTTTTGAGATAGTGTTTTGAATTCTCTACACTTGTAAACTTTTAGCATGAAGTTTTGTTTCAAATAAAACTAATGCAGATTTATTCTATTCTGCCTGTACTTTATTTGAGAACCTTTTTTATTCCAAATAAACTAAACCCTCATGGCTTGTTTTCTACAAGGCACACATTAGAAATAATGTCTAGAATAAAACATTCAAGTCTTACTTATTACTAACAGATTCCCACGAGCTTCGGTTGTAGCGGATATTTAACAATTATTCTGTTGTTAAAAATCCAGAAACAGTTTTGTTAATTACTTTATTTTGTCCAGAATATTAGCTACCTTACAGAGTTATTTATTGTGTTGTCAATAGTGTTTTATTTTAAGAATGCACATTCACAATTATAGTCTACATTTCATGTAAATAGAGTCTTAAACCAAAAGCTGCCAAATATTATCACAATTGTTATTAAGTCATTTTGTTTGTTTTGAAAATCATATGTATAGATGCACAAAAGTTCTGAACTCGGATCTTGACATATTGTGTTTCTTTTCGCAAGACTTCTTTGATGGCGAAAGCTTCTAAATTGTGTTTGTTTGCAAATATATTCTCTCAAAGTTAAAATGCAGGTGCTGTCAAATAATACAGCTATTAGAATCCAATGTTAACAGAAGAACAATTGAATGGAATAACTATGTCAAACGCAGTCAAATGGGAGTAAAATATTTTAATAACTGAACAGAAATGCGGTGTCAAACGCAGCAAATATTTTCTAATAGAAAAAGAAGTACAGTCAAATGGGAAACTTTATCTACATTGGAAAATATAATAGGTATAATGAAATTCATCAATTCTTTTTCTAATGCCTCAGAGACTTTGAGCTGAATAATGCCGTCAAGGGGGCATCTTGAAACTCGGATAATGTTGACTAAAACTAAACTGCTGTCAAATGAGGCAGCTATGTCTAACTGAAATAAAATCTTTCAAGTGGGGCACCTTGAAACAGAACATTGGGGCAATCGTCTAACTCAAACAAAAATGTTGAACAAATGAAACAGAGGTACTGTCAAACGGGATACTGAAAAACAACAGAGGAGTGCTTTATTGAAGCAAATATGTCAAATTGGGTAAATGTTACATAACTGAAACAGACATACTTTCAAATTGGCCACCTTGAAACGGAACTCTGAGACATTGTTGATTATCTGAGACTAAAATTCTGTCAGTTTGAAGCAGAACTGTGGGGGAATTATCGTATAATTGAAACAAAAGTGTCGTCAAATGGGGCAAATGTTACATGATTGATCTAGAATGCCGTCAAGTGGAGCAGCGTGAAACAGAACTATACTAAAGCGTGGCAGACGACAACGCCTACCTAGCGGCGAGAGCGTGTCGACGTCGCCGGCAGAGTCGTGATGCTTGCGCCGATCGTGCCTTGCCATGATCGCGGCGATGGAGAAGTCCGTGGCACAAGGTCTTAGAGTGCAGTTGTCCTCCATGTCCAGCTAGCACTACCGCGGGAACATCGTCACTTGGGGGGGCGTGGTTTTCCTCACACACTGCACACGTATGCACCTTGGTCCCGACACAAACACAAACACTAGCGGTCTGAAACTGACAGTCGCCACGGAGAACCACTGCCATTTTTTTCGTGTTTCTCCTCGGGGCTTTAGGACGGAGGGGGAGCGAAGGAGGAGAGGATAAGAAACGTCTCGTTGACAGCGCTCCCCCCCTCCCCACACACCTGAATGGGTTGTATAAAGAGTGTGGAGGGGGGAGATCGAAGATGTTACCTCTCCCTACTGTTTAGGGGAAAGGGGGGAGCCTGCGCGCACCCTTCTGTCTTCTTAGACACACACGGCCGCCTGCAGACCCACCTGCCGGCCGTCGGGGCACTTACAGTGGCTCCTGGAGTACCCAGCACGGGAGGAAATGGAATCATTTTCTTAAAGACATCTGTCAATTTAAATGTCACCAGCGAAATAGTGTTTGTATGAAAGAAACTGGAGCCTCTTAAGCAGCTTTGTTGTATTGCAATACCTGCACTTTTTAACAATTCTCTTCTGTTTCAAAACTATTTCTAAACTTTCTTATAATTTTTTCTGACGTCTGTCACATTTAAAGACTTTTTCTCGTCAGGGGAAATTTAACTATAAACGAAGAATATACCTATGGTGCAACTCGTATGATTTTACAAACAATTTTTGTCTTAAAAGATAGCTGTAAAAATAGAAATTCTTAATTAGAAGGGGGAAAAAAGACCTTTAAAAAGTGCGAGCCTGTGCAATAAAGTTTTATTGTAAAAAACTCTACATAGAATGCCATGCAATTAATTTATCTCTATTAAAACAATACATTCATAAATTAGAATAAGCGTTAACTATTTAAATAACTAAATCTTAAATCATTTACAACAATGAAACTTCTGTTAGGTATGTTTAGAGGCGCAGTTTTAATAAGTAGGTATATAGGTACATTGCCAGAAATGTTAAACCTACTGCCGACTTACAATAGTGAATCTGTGAAAACCTTAATACCTCTCCTCTGATTAGCTTGAAGTTTTTACCACATGAAAAACATCTTCGTGAACCACGTGTCTCCAATCTGATACATTATTTTTGTTCTTAATTAAATAATAGTTGTACTTACTTATTAATTAAAATTTTATGTGTCATATAATTTACTACCACTTAATCTGAATTTTGTTTTGACTTAAAACGAACTGTGTGAAGAAGACACAGTGATCGATGTAAAAACTGGAAAGAAAAAGAAAATATACAAACGCTTTCAGAAAAACATTTAAAATTCAAATGTAAGTCGCAGTAGGGTACATTAAATTATTACAATGGTCAACCGGAGCTTCAAACATGGCCGAAGTTAAAGCACAAAAGGATAACAAGTAGATAAAGGGATGAGCCAAAAAGCTGTTATTAATAATTTATCCCAAATTCGCTTGTTCATTAAACGTTAACGGTAAACAAAACTATTGCATATACATATCAAGCCTGTTCTCCTAATACGACAGTATCTATACAAAGAAACAAAGATATTACCTACCCTTAATGTAAAGTTCCTTTATTTATCCAAAAAAATAAGTGAAGGCCGATGCTTATTGGTTGTAAGTGGATATATTCCGATTAGGGCGGTAGCGGGCAGGTTTCGAATTAATTCCACATTTCAAACGAAAGTACTCCTTCGGGAATCGAACGCTTTCCGAAATCGAGCCAGTGATAAATCTGTTCTAATTGCCTCGCGAAAATGTGTGTTACAAAGCATTTGTGATGAATGGTGAATCTTTTCAGCAGGGTACCGACGTTTACCATCTGAATAATTGCAATTTTGATCAGACTAGAAGGATTTCGAAAGGTTTCCCCATTCAGCTACAAAAGCTTGCCTGTAGAATAACTTAGGATTTATAAAGCCCTGAGAGGCAATATAGCTTTGGGATAGATTTAATATTAGGTTGTTTTCATGTTAGAATAAAACATCAATAATTTTCCAATCATAATCATGGTTCGCACGCATTTATGATTTGACCGGCCATTTTCATAGCTCCGCTTTCTGCGCTGAAAAACAATCTCGGACGAATGCATGAAATGAACTGTCAAATGAGACCGGAGTCCACACAGATGGGTGTTAGCTGATAGGTAGATGAAGGGGTGAGAGCAAAGAGAAAAATATTCCCTAGACTATAGTTTTGGCAAATAAAAGAAGACTTTTTAGACAGTAAACTAATATTAATTATTTCAAAATACTTCCTATTGTAAAAATATGAATAAATATTTAATAACTAAAGAGAGAAATCATATAAACTTTGTCGAAAGTTTTCTTTTCGTGTTTCAGATGAACTTCAGACTTGAATTAAGTACATAATGGGATAAAGAGTAGGTATTATAAGTAGGGCTTGGATTTTTAGGCGCTAAAAACTTGAGAAAATTTTATTTTTATGTGCTGAAAATGTAAAAATATGTTCTGAGAATATAAAAAATCTGATGTGTTACACTCACATGACTTTCTCTACTCTTGTACAAACTATTTTTACAAACTATTATTCTCCATCTATTTCATATTAATCGAGATAAACATTTGCAGAAACGATCTTTTGACATGCAAAGATAGTTACATTTTACACATAGCGACCAGTTCTAAAAATATTTGACTATCGCTTAAGGCGTACTATGTTCCCCTTGTTTTGTATTTGCAAGGGCAATATAGAAATACAGTAGCCTTTAAGCATATACATATCTCTTAATAGCTGATTGCTATGTGCAGCACCATTCTCTTTGCCTCAGATTAATACTCTTTGCATATACAAGACAAAAAAATGAATAACGAATTCCCATTTGAGAAAATAAGTATTGAAAAATTTAAGGGAATAACAAGCAATATCTCGAAAATGGTTCACTCAACAAAAAAAATATACCTATATGATACAAATTGTGTATTTTAACGCAATTTGCATTTTTTGTGTAGTAAAACTTTGTCTATCTCTTATGGTTTACCAGTTATGCAAAAGTCGTTCACAATGAAGAATACTTTTGGAGACATTCCCAGAAAATTGCAGATATACATTTCATTTGTCATGAAAATATCTTGAACATATGATATTTTAATCAAAATCGTTAGAGCCATTTTTGAGAAAATTAAAATTTTCGAAAAATGTTCCATGTAAAGGGTAATCTGGGGTGGGGGGATTTTCTTGAAAACCTTCGTGTCGCATCTCTGGAAGATACTGAACCTAAATACCAAGTTTGGTGTTTATCCGACTGTTCGTTTCTGAGTTATGCTGTTCACAGACACACAGCAAGACACACAGACACACACACGGACATGTTTCCAAAAAAGTTTTTTTTTGGATTCAGGGGGTCTCAAAACATGTATTTCCGGTGAAATCTCGGTATCGATTTTTTGGGTGGAATACAATACTTCCCCTACTTACTATACGTAGTAGAGAAAGTAAACATATGTGCTAAAATTGGAATATTTGGTAGCATCGAATGTTAAGTTGTAAATACACGTGGTGCTCACTAGACATAATTCTGGAAGGGATCACTAAGTAATGAAGAGTTACAGTATAAGGCAAAGTGCTTACTAAAATTGTCCATTCCGAATGATTGACGACTGTCACAAAGAAGAGACTTGAATTTAGAAAATGACAGCTCTACGTCACAAGAAATAAGTGTGACATAACTGTAGAATGGAATGCCACTCACATTTCCAACATTTTCTTCACGTTGCCCACCAAACACATTTGCACATTATGTTAAATCCACTATTATTTTCATAAACTTGTATTTTATTTGTATATTTTGTGCTTTAGGACGAGAGAGAGTACTTCGATTTTTCTCAACACACTGCACCACTTGAACCTTTTTTCCCAAACTCCTACTGACTGAAGCTTCTTTACATAATCACCGAGTAAACAAAGAGTTGCAAAAATGCATTTCAAGTCATTTCTTAACAGTGTGTCATTTAAAAGTTCTTGAAGAACTTTAATTAAACTAGTATCCCTATCTATTGGGTCATGAGGGTTACATATGAATACTACTTATTGCGTCGATTGCCTTCCTGCTGGAGCAGACGGGATGTTTATACTTTGTTTTATCTCCAGAGATACTATAGCTGATGTCAATTCTTACGCTTCTTAATAAAGCGACGCCTAATCTATGCAATTGAAGCTTCAATAGATTGGTTGGCGGTTTGTTAGGAATTATTCTTAAAATAGCTGTTTTTGTATGATTTTTATGGAATTTATGTGAATATCCGAAAATATTTATTTACATAAAAAGTATCTAAAAACACTACGTGATCAAAAGCATCCGGACACCTGGCTGAAAATGTCGTACAAGTTCGTGGCGCCCTTCATCGATAATGCTTGAAGTCAATATGGTGTTGGCCCACACTTAGCCTTGATGACAGCGTTCACTCTCGCAGGCATACTTTCAATCAGGTGCTGGAAGGTTTCTTGGCGAATGGCAGCCCATTCTTCACGGAGTGCGGAACTGAGGAGAGGTATTCTATAGGATTCAAGTCAGGACTCTGTGCAGGCCAGTCATTACAGGGATGTTATTGTCGTGTAACCACTCCGCCACAGCCCGTGCAGTATGAATAGGTGCTCGATCGTGTTGAAAGATGCAATCGTCATCCCCGAATTGCTTTTCAACAGCGGGAAGCAAGAAGGTGCTTAAAATATCAATGTCGGTCTGCACTGTGATCGTGCCACGCAAAACAACAAGGGGTGCAAGCCCCCTCCAGGAAAAACACGACCACACCATAACACCACCACCTCCGAATTTCACTGTTGGCACTACACACGCTGGCAGATGACGTTCACCGGGCATTCGCCATACGCACACACTGCCATCGGATCGCCACATTGTGTACCGTGATGCGTCACTCCGCACAACGTTTTGCCACTGTTAAATCGTGTAATGTTGACGGTCGTTACACCAAGCGAGGCGTCGTTTGGCATTTTCCTGCGTGATGTGTGGCTTATGAGCAGCCGCTCGGCCATAGAATCCAAGGTTTCTCACCTCACGCCTAACTGTCATAGTACTTGGAGTGGATCTGGTTCAGTTTAGAATTCCTGTGTGATGGTCCGGATAGGTGTCTGCCTATTACTCTTTACGACCCTCTTCAAATGTCGGGAGTCTCTGTCAATCAACAGACGAGGTCGGCCTGTACGCTTTTGTGCTGTAGATGTCCCTTCACGTTTCGACTTCACTATCACATCAGAAACAGTGGACCTAGGGATGTTTAGGAGTGTGGAAATCTCGCGTACAGAGTTCTGACAGAAGTGACACCCAATCAACTGACCACGTTCGAAGTCCGTGAGTTCCACGGAGCGTCCCATTCTGCTATTTCACGATGTCTAATGACTACTGAGGTCGCGGATAATGAGTACCAGGCAGTAGGTGGCAGCACAACGCACCTAAGATGAAAAACGTATGTTTGTGGGGATGTCTAGATACTTTTGATCACATAGTGTATGTGCTCCGGTGTGAATATCCAGAGCATTAAACTCAGTATTAAGTTTATATCACGACGCAAACAAAATATGTAATTACCTAAGAATCCGAGTCCCAATTATAACTAATGAAAATTAGGTAATTCATACAAATAATTATTTTTAAAAATTACTAACTTGTAATATACTTCTATTCAATCACATTAAACCTGAAACCAAGTTCAATCAAATGATTGTTTATTTATCAATGGCAGTGTTCACAATCAAACTGCAAGGATGTAGGCCATGATAAACTGTTTTCAAAAACGATTCTGCAATCATGTCATTTAAATTTTGTGTTAGCTGTTGCAGCCTGGAAAGAAGTTTCCTTTCATTATATCAAAGGATGTAAGTTTTATAAAGAAACAAAATGGCTATCTGAGTTTTTGACCAACATCTATAATCTTTTTTTTTTCTTTCTTTCTTTGTTTCTTGCTTTCATCCATGCAACTGTATTCTTTGAAAGAAAAACAATGGAAAAAGTTGTGTGTTGCATTCTCTATCCTACACTGTTTATTTTTATACCTATATATTTTACAAACTGTTGTTACAAAAACTTATTTCTCTATCTACTTCATGTTAATCCAGATAAAATATTTTCAGTAGACATTTCGTTGTCGGTCTCTACAAGAGAGATACAGAAGGTGAAGCTATAGACGCTCTGTACTGTTTTTTGTTTGACTTCTCGAGAAACAAAGGAATGTTAACTTAGCACTTCAAAAAATGTAAGGTATTAGGGAATTTCAACCCAGAGCAACGAATTCCCGGAAGGTAGAATTGTATTTTAACGAGATCGACGATTTATTGGTAATGCAAATATTTTAACGGATACCATTTTATTAAAAATCGATAGTCATTTTAAAGAAAAAAGAAAACGAAAAATTATTCATGTAGGTAGGGTTTAGGGATTCTCTTGAAAATCTTCGTGTCGCATTCTTGGAAAAATACCAAACTTGACATTTTTCCGGCATTTCATTTTTACTTTCTCTACTACGTATAGTAAGTAGGGGAAGTATTGTATTCCACCCAAAAATTGGATACCGAGATTTCACCGGAAATACATGTTTTGAGACCCCCTGAATCCCAAAAAAAAGCATTTTTGGAAACATGTCCGTGTGTGTGTGTGTGTGTGAACAGCATAACTCAGAAACGAACAGTCGGATAAACACCAAACTTGGTATTTAGGTTCAGTATCTTCCAGAGATGCGACACGAAGGTTTTCAAGAAAATCCCCCCACCCCGGACTACCCTTTACATGGAACATTTTTCGAAAAGTTTAATTTTCTCAAAAATGGCTCTAACGATTTTGATTAAAATATCATATGTTTTAGATATTTTCATTACAAATGAAATATATATCTCAAATTTTCTGGGAATGTCTCCAAAAGTATTCTTCATTGTGAACGACTTTTGCATAACTGGTAAACCATAAGAGATAGACAAAACTTTACTTCACAAAAAATGTAGATCGCGTTAAAATACACAATTTATGTCATACATTTTTTTTGAGTGAACCATTTTCGAGATATTGCTTGTTATTCCCTTACATTTTCCAATACTTATACTTTTTCTCAAATTCGTTATTCATTTTGTTTGTCCTGGTAATGCAAATAGAATGGAATACTCCACATAGCAACCAGCTCTTAAAATATTTGACTATCGCTTAAAGCCTACCAATTCCCCTAGCATCTACAAGAAAATTAGTAATAAGATTAACATCTCGGTTAACATGAAACATATGGAGAATAAGCGTTTGTAGAAATAGTTTGTACAAGAGTAGAGAAAGTCATGTGAGTGTAACACATCAGATTTTTTAGTATGTTGCCCACATGGATGTTTTTCTAAAAGTGGTTTCCTTTTATTTAGGGGGATCTCAAAACTGTATATGAGCTGTTGAAATCTTGATATAGAATTTTTGAGGTGGAATGCAGGACCTACGTCCTCTATTTACTGCATATATATATAAAGTTTTGGGAAACAAGATGATCAAACAAAAACTTTATGGTTCATAATACGGTGCCATTACGCAATTTTGATACATGTATTTATAGATTGACAACTTCAAGACTGAAGCGAACTCAATTTTAAACTAAATACAGAATGTTTCAATTTTTTTAGCTGCGTAGTAAAATATTTGAAGTATATTATTTATGCGACACAGGAAAACTTTCCATTTCTTGAAAATTATGTCCGGCAAATGGCTTGCATTTTAGCGACAACAATCTGCATATATTCAAATGACTTTTCTAACATTTAGAATAGTATTAATTTCTCTACGAATACTGTCATTAGGAGCTAAAGGGCTTGTGGACGGTTTGAATAAACCTCGGTCTTCAACTACCCTCAAAGAATGTAGTCACAGACAGAAAAATCTGGGGATCTCGAGGACTATACAATATCTCGAGATGAATAACTGATTCTCAAAAACTGCGACCCTGTTGCCATGGAAATTCTTGTAGTGTGCGCTGTGACACTATCTTGCTGGAATTATTTCGATTGCTCCCTCGACAATTAATGATACTCCAGCTGAAATGTAAAGTAATTCTGCATGTAGGCTAACAGATTGTAGTCGCAGAAATAGAAATTTTTTGAGAGATATAAAGAAGACAATGTTTACTATACAATTGCAGGTATTTAGTTTCATTGAATCACCCTGTATTTTTCGTTTAAAAACTTGTATCTCCGCAGCTGAGACCAGTTTTTCACTGAGAGATCACTTCCAACATAGATCACCATGCTTAAAGGAACGAATGTGTATTTTGTAAAATTGTCGAGTGGTTTAACATTAGGACGCCTGATTTTTCTTATATACCTACTAGAACGCATAGCAGTAAAGGACAGTGTTTGAATATTATAAGCAAGTTATCATCAAGTTAATTAGTTCTGCAAGTATTTAATCTTTTCGTAAGGGGCAATTAATATCATAATTTTTCTTCATCTTACAAGTTTCTACTTCTTTTTTAATACCTACCTACAGCTCAGTTGAGCGAGGTTGCTACAATTTCTTAAGACAAGCATTGTTTATATAAGTCCTCCTGTCATTGATCCATGAAACGCATTTAACTTCTCAAGTATGAAAGGGTCAATATGATCCGCCTAAGGACTTAAATTGTATAAAATTATGATTAATAATTTAAATAAGATTATTAAAGGCTACAATATGGAAATATCTTGCAAAAATTAGTAGAGCCATAGTCATAGAAGAGAAACGCAAATAAGAGTAAAGATCGTCATTAAAGACAAAATACATAATGGAACAAATATGTACCTTTAAATGTCTGGGCTCCAAATTACCTGTCAATAAATAACACAAATGAGAATATTGAAGAAAAAAATTTAAATACTTAATCAAACAAATGCATTATGGAAAAAACACGAGAAGAAATGTCAAATTAAAGGCTATAGGTATAACTTAATAACAAAGCAAGTGTTAAAATATGGAAGTGAAACATTGCTATTAAAAAAGAGAGAAAAATCAAGGTTGTAAGCGGCACAGATGAAATTTTAAAGACCTACCTGTACTAGGAGTGGCAAAAGCAGACACTAAAAAATGTGGATATCTGAAAACAGCTACTATAAGAACATATACCGGAAAGAACATGCTTTAAGAATGGCTCCTTCAATATGTCCTATGCAAGCATTGTTTTATAGACCATTTAGTAACAGAAAAATTGGACGATGTCAAAGAAGGTTCCCCGTGGTCGCGGGTTCAAACCCGGCGGAGGGCGATGTATTTTTTCGGCGGTAAAAATCATTGGCATAGCTTCCTTCGGAAGGGAAGTAAAGCCGGTGGTCCCGAGTCGAACATTTACGACACGTAAAAGAACCTCAAGCCTGATAACGAGGCCCCTGAGCAAAATTACCGGTCTTTCACGCCTAATGTATATAGAATGGGACGCTAAGGACCACAGCAGTTAAAGGGCGTCCATAAATAAAGCTCAATTTAATTTTTTTTCCAAAGAAGATGGAGGGATGAGTTTGAAAATTTGTCTCGGAACAGGTCTTCTGGCCTAAGCTATGTTTTGGAAGAAGAAGAAATCATAGGTCACAACTGAGTAAGAGGAAGCAGCTCATTTTTGATGGGTGTGATGAGCGCATAAAAGGCATAAAAGTCCCGGGAGAAAATTGTGTTCAATTAGTTTTTTCTACCAAAAGTAGAAATTAGATGGGCCCCTCCCGGTGTTCTAGTGTTAATCGTAATGAAGTATAAGAATATCCAAGAAAAATAACCAACATGTGAAATAATAGAAAATATCTTGTTACATTCACATTACTTTCCCTAACCATTATCGCTTATTTTTGTATACCTAGCTTCCACAAACTACTCTTACGAAACTTTATTTTTCTAACTACTTTTTAAAAAAACCTACATTTTCAGTGCAGTAGGTTTTTGTCTGTGTCTTACGGTTTACCAGTTATAAAATATTATACAAAATCATTTCAAATGAAGAGGATTTCACAGGTTATTCGCAGAAAATTCTATATACCTACGTTTTTTAGCCATGTAAATATTTAAAAAAATGGAACTTTAATTCAAATGCCTAGAGTCAACTTTGAGAAAACGAAAAATAAATGTTTTTCCATGTAAAGGGTAGTTTGGAGTCAGGGAGTCTTATTGAACGTCTTGGTGTCGAATCCTTTGAAGATGTTAAACTTAAATACGAAGTTTGGTATTTATCCAACATTTCACTCTTCAAAGGACCTCAAAAAATGTGTTTCTGGCCACATTTCGGTATCCTAATTTTTGGGGAAGAAATTAAGACTACCTCTACCTACTTATATGGGTAGCTGCTAGAAAAAGTAAAAATATAGAAATAAAAAGAAGAGTTAACAAAGAAACACCAGGTGAAATGCTGGAATGAAAGCTGCAGAATCGTTGGATAAGAAACAATGGACGAACAAAATTAATTAAAACTAGAAGTACCTTTTGTATTACGATTACATGCCAAGTGTTATGTTTGGTTGAGGCCAACTGGCTTTTGTCAGCCATAATAAAAATAAAGCAAAACTATTTAAATGTTAACAAAGTTTCTTTTTATATTAGGGTTTTTGCATCTTCAGTGTGCTGAAAGAATATCTACAGCATCTAAAATCGGATTCATATAAAAAATGTTACGTATTACTCACATGACTTTCTCTACTTGTATCACTTATTAATGGGTAGAAAAGCCAATCTTACGAGAGCTTATCTTTCGTCTACTTCATTTTAATCGAAATAAACCTTTGCATAAACAGCTACATCAATTTTTTCCTTATAAATACAAAGGGAACAGCGATAGTCAAACGTTTAGGAACAAGACGCTATATGCTGGCCTTAAAATTTCATTCTCTTTGTATGCAACCCAGAGAAACAAGTGAATGTAGTCGCTAGGACTTTAAAAGAATTAGTATTGAACAATTTGACCATTAATAACGATATCTCAGAAATGGCTCAAACCACAAAAAGGGTTATTTGAAATAAATTGTGTCTTTTAGAGAGATCTGCATTTTTGTGTGGTGTATTTTCGTGTATCGCTTAACGTTTACAGATTACACAAAATTCGTTCCGGATGAAGAGGATTTACAGGCTACTTCCAGAAAATTCACGATATATCTACATTTTATTTGTCATGTAAATGCCTTTCATATGTAGTATTTTAATCAACATCTTTAGAGCCATTTTTAACAAAATCGAAGATTTCGAAAAAATGTTGCATGTAAAAGGTAGTGGGGTTGGAGAGATTTTCTTGGAAATCTACACGTTGCATCCTTGGAAGATACTGAAGTTAAATACCAAGTTTGGTATTTATCCGACTTTTCGTTTTTGTATTAATGCTGTTCACACGAAGCTTTATCTACATTTGGGGGGGGGGTTCAGAAGGCCTCAAAACACGTATTTCCGATGAAATCTCGTTATCAAATTTATGGATAGAATACAAAACTTTCACTACTTACTATACGTAGTAAAGAAAGTAAACATACCATCAGTTTATGGGTGTCACTTGAATGTCAGATTTCCTGATTTGGCAGTTGTTTTTAGTGTGTCTACTACTTACCTGTAGGTAGTAAGTAGAAAGTATTTCATTTCACACAAAAATTCACCGATCGAGGTTGCATCTAAAATACATGTTTTGAGGCCCTCAGAATAAAATAAACCTACATATTTAGAAAAAAAGGCCCGTCTGTGAAAACCATAATTGAAAAACGACATTTTGGTTTAATAATAATTATTATATTTGCATGAGGCTGTTTAAATATGCCAGACAAAAGATTTTCTTAAAAATCTGCCCATTCCAAGCTACCCTTTACATGAAAAAAAAAAGATTCCGTTATTTTTTATTTTTTCAAAAATGGCTCTAACGATTATTATTAAAATACCATTTTTTTAAGATATTTTCATGACAAATAAAATGAGTTTTCTGAAAATAGTCTGTGAAGTCTTCTTTATTCTGAACAACTTTTGCATAACTGGTAAACGTAGAAATGTACATCTTGTTAAATCGTACAATTTATGTCAAATAAAACCTTTGCTGTCATTAACCTTTCCTAGATATTCTTTATTATTAGTTTCAATAGCCAAATAGCTATAGGTTTTCAATTACAAAAACTTTATTCGCTCCCCCTTCTCATAGCCATACAAAGAGAAAAATTTCAAAGCCATCACGCAGCGACTCCACTCTTAAAAGATTTGATTATCGCTTAAAGCCTACTGTGTTCTATGACCCATTCCCCCCTACAAGGAAACGTAATAAACCATTTCTGCAAATGTTTATCTCGATTAGCACGAAGCAGAAGAGAAAAGTTTGTTGAATGAAGAGGCAAGCCATTTGAATGTAACACATTAGATTTTTTTATAGTAAATACATAAGGGATAATGACAAGTTACAATGGGTGCGAAAAATAGTATATGAGAAACGCATCTGATTTTTTACTCAAATTTTGTTATTTAATCTCCTATTAAAATAAAATACTTCATGTACTAATTTTAATTAACCTTTCTAAATGAGATTGTAACAAAATTTGTTGTAATCCTGTCACGAGCTATTTATCTGCAAGAGGTTACGCATATTTTGGAGGAATTTTTTGCCGAAAGTATTTTAACGGTTTTAATAAAAGAATATTCTTATAGTTAATAGATAGGTATTTAAACTTTCAGTGATGTAGTTTTATAACTTAATAATGCTTTGTTGCTACTTTTCCAAAACTACATTTGATGAAATGACTTCCTGTATAACTCTGGAACCGTTGTGTTAATCTGTAACACACTTTCTAAACGTGTTTCTGTTGCAAAGATATTATTTACATTAAAACTATGACAAGATTAAATTTTATTTTAAAATTTTAAAGTAAGAACATTATCTTCCTTAAATGCATAAATAGTTCTAAATATAGCTGTAGCAATATTATTTTACTACATTTTGAAACTTGTGTATTTTTAAAAGATTTTTGGGTACCTATATTTACTAGACAGTTATTAGGGAAACAGTATTTAGTTTTCTGCCAGCAGTGACTATTTTAAATACTAACAAAGCACTGTTAAATAAAACAGCTCTGAATGTAATCATGTGCAAATATGTAAAATATTAAGCTTGTGCGATTAGTATCTATTTCTCAGATTAGTATACATTTTATTTAGGCATACTTTTAGTACGATTACTGCATCTGCCTCCTTAAAGACAAAATATAACTAAAAATCTGATGTGCTAGATTCACCATACTCAATTTACGCACTATTGTTTTGCTTTTGTTTTTTTAATCCCTCTCTTATATAAACTATTCCTAAAAAGTTCATTTTTCTCTCTACTTCATGTTAATCGAAATAAAAGTTTGCAGAAGTAGTTTCAATGCATATTTTATAGTTGGTAGAAGGGGGGGGGGAGACATAGGCTGATGCGAAAATTAAATGTTTAAAGGTTATGCTGGTCTAGAAATTACACACTCTTTACATGGCAACGCGAGAAACAACCACATAATGACAGCACTTAAAAATGACAAAGAATGGAGAAATTCAAATCAACAACGAATATCTTGGAAATGGTCAATGAAAAAAATATGTCATCAAATTACATTTTAACGCATTTTATGTACCTACTTAGTAAGTAAGTTCTTTTCTATCTTTTGTCCAAATAGTAGAAGAAAGTATAGAAGTTCCGAATGAAGAGGACTTCAAGAACTTTTCGTAGAAAATTCAAGATAAGCATTTTCTTAGTTATGCAAATAGCTTCAATTTGTGGCGTTTTAATCAAATTTAGATCCTTTTTGAGAGAGTAAAAAGAAAAGAAAGAAAAAAAACCGTAAAATCTTACATGTAAAGGGTAGTTTGAGATGGAGGGATTTTTTTTTATTATTATTATTCCTTATTCTTTATTGTCTCTTCAACTTTAAAGTCACATCGCGACTACTTTAGAATACAGAACATGATTACAATAAAAGTACAATATTTTTAACAGTAATAGTACATACAATATTATATTCTATAGATAGGCGTGTTACACATTAAAAAGCTTAGTGATGCATCCTTGTAGGATGTTGAACACATACTGGATATCAGAGGACCTTAAAACATATTTCTATTTCTGCTGAAAAAATTGATTTGGAATTTTTGGATAGAAAAAGTAAAAGTTAAATACGAAAACGTTTTACTATATGTGATTTAACACGAATATATTACCTACTGTTAAATCGCCCCTACACATAATCACTATAAAATAGTTTTCCTAACGAAAGTAATTATTTTAATAATGTATACCTACTTTTCGACAAAAGTTAATTTCGCTGTAAGCCTGGCGCGTGAAGTTATCCCGTTTAGCGCACGGTGTTACGTGTACATATGTCGAAACCAAATCAATACATGGAAATACGCCGCGGAGTTGTTAAAGGGCCTTATTTGGTCCCCAAGCGCGCGTCCACAAGAAAATGCGAGTCCAATTCCTCCCCTGATACTGTTGCAGCCTTAGCTAGAGGCGGGGTCACGTGGCTAGGCCCCGCCTCCCAAGCTTTAGGGAGGAGCCAAGCACCACGTAAGGTGTGTGGGATGTAATTTGAAGACAGTACAGATGGTCATGACAATTAACAGATTAAACGGTGGCGATGTGGAGGGGGTAAGTTATTAGCAGGCAAGTATTTCCAATCCCTGAGTGCCTGCGTATTATAGCATAGGAATTTGCTATTGGTGTACTTGCTTCAGGGTAGTCTAGTGGCTAGAACACCTAACACTTGGTGTGTGGTAAAATTTAACTTACTCTTGTGTTATAATGCAGATAAGGAATACATTTTGGTGGGTTTAAAATACATGTAAGAGGCATTTTTAAAAGCATGCTATGGTAGCCTAATTACTGATTTTATTTAAATACTATATAAGCATATTGAGCTTTTCATGAGTGGTTTTTTAAACTTAAAATGAGGACTTAAATACTTTAAATTATCCCCATTAGTGCTCTAGCAGGCTTTTACCATTTAGATATACAAATTGTAATTTCGTAACACTTCGTAAAATATGTAGATATGCCGCATTTCTGATTTCCTTAACCTCCCCCCGACAGTCTTCCAAATTCTGGAAATGTTGAGTAGCGGTGACATTTATCAAGATGGCGAGTATTTATTAGATAATCACAGTTGAAGAAAATCCTTATATCTTCTCTTTAAGTCCTTTTACTATCTACATTTAATACTTTACGTAAGAGCTACAAAGTATCACAACTCGGTCACCAAGTTAAAAGCATTATGGAAATGGCAACCACGAGGAAAAAAACTTATGCGCTGCATTCACATGAAATTCTTTACTTACTCATCTACAAACTTCTTACAACACTTTATTCTGCTATCTACTTCATGTTAATCGATATTAACGTTTGCAGAAATGGATTTATTACATATTTTCTTGTACGTATACAAGGGGAATACTGAGGGAATATGGTAGGCTTAAGAGAGAGTCAAATCTTTTAAGAACGGTCGGTCGCTATGTGATGCCTTTAAACTCCGTGTCGTCCTTCGGAGGTAAAAATCCTTAGCATGGCTTCCTTGAAGGGAAGTAAAGCCGATGGTCCCGTAGATTTACGGCAAGTAAAAGAACCTCAAGCCTGATAAAAAGGCCTTCCGGTCTCTCACGCCCAATATAGAATGGGATGCTAATGACCACAGCAGTTAGAGAGCGTCCACAAATAAAATTCATTTTCTTTAAATTCCGTTCTCTTTGGATGATCACAAGAAAAAAAGGAAAGAGTAGCGATTTTGCAGTAGAAAAATTATGAAGTATTTGAGAATTCAAATCTAGATGTAATAAAGAATACCTCGGAAATGGTTTAAGCTACAAAAAATTTATTCGACATAAATTATATGACTTAACGAGATCTACATCTTTTGTGTAGTTTTTACCTATGAAAAATTCATTCAGAAGGAAGACAACTGCACAGGCTATTCCCAAAAATTGAAGATATGCATTTTATTTGCCATGCAAGTATCTTAAACATGTATTTTAATGAAAACAGTTCGAGCCATTTTGCGAAAATAAAAAATAATGAAACCTTTTCTATGTAAAGGGTAGTTTGGAGTGAAGAGATTGTCTTGAAAATCCTCGTATCGTATCCCTGGAAGATATAGAACTTAAATAGAACAAGTTTGGTAGGATTTAATCGACTTTTCCTTTTTCAGTTATGCTGTTCTCTCTCTCTCTCTCTCTCTCTCTCTCTCTCTCTCTCTTACTACCAATCTTTTTTCTAAAAATTCCTCTTATTATTTATTTAGGGGACCTCAAAACGTGTGTTCCATTGAAATTTTTTTGTGAAAAGCAATAACAACTTCGTCTACATACAATAGAAAAGTGGTAGAAAAAGCATAAATAATCTTCTCGGTTCTTAATGATAAAATATCGGTTGATTTACTTCTGATATTACGCTGGTTACAGTAATTATTTAGCACATAGTGGAGATGAACTCGATTACGACACACAGAAGAAATACGGCAAAAACTTTCTTACATAAGAGTTATTAAACGAGTTTGGCATACAGCCTGTACTAAGTAAATCCGATGTGCTTTGTTTTGGTGTGTCTTCTGTTTTCTCTATTGCTGATGTGTTACCACATGTTTAAGATACTTGCATGGCAAATAAAATGCATATCTTCATTTTTTGGGAATAGCCTGTGGAGTTGGCTTCCTTCTGAATGAATTTTTCATAGACAAAAACTACACAAAAGATGTAGGGTCTCGTTAAGTCGTTCACAATGAAGAATACTTTTGGAGACATTCCCATAAAATTCAAGATACCTATACATTTTGTTTGTCATAAAAAGATCTTAAATATATGATATTTTAATCAAAATCGTTAGAGCCATTTTTGAGAAAATTAAAATTTTCGATAAACGTTCCATGTAAAGGGTGGTCTGGGGTGGGGGGAATTCCTTGAAAACCTTCGTGTCGCATCTGTGGAAGATACTGAACCTAAATACCAAGTTTGGTGTTTATCCGACTGTTCGTTTCTGAGTTATGCTGTTCACACACACGGACATGTTTCCAAAAATGCTTTTTTTGGATTCAGGGGGCCTCAAAACATGTATTTCCAGTGAAATTTCGGTATTGAATTTTTGGGTGGAATACAATACTTCCCCTACTTACTATACGTAGTAGAGAAAGTAATGTCTGCGGCTTTTGTCTTCTTTTCACACGCAGTTTCTGTGGAGTAACGGTTATTTTCTACTCTAGGGCATTGTCAACAAAAAGCCAAATATCTTATGTTCATGTATGGCTCCAACTTGCAGGTATATAGCGTAAAGTTATTTATGCAACAAGTTCAGATAGCGCCATTTTTACAACTCTCAACTGCAAAAAGAAGCTTTCTATTAGTGTTGCATACTCCATTTTTTTTTCCGCTATCAACAATTTCAGAATTATCAAAACCACCGAGGTATTAATGATTGGCTGCGTTGCCATAAAACGGTAGCCAATTATATTAGGTAATAAAAATGAATGACGAAATCGATGAAGAAAATACATTCAACATACCAGATATTATAAAGATGTCGGCTAATAATTTTGCCGATTACAATTTGAAAGTGGATTAATTGTAATTTTATAAATGAGATGGGTTAGGTTTAATTTCTTATTGTTTTGTTATTTATTATCAAAATATTAAATCTTATAATGCTGGAATATTTTCGAATGTTACATTTACTAAAATTTGTTGCGCAAAAAAAAGACAACTTTTGTAACTCAAAACAGTTCAACAATGCCGTCCTTTGCAACTTAGTAGTGGAAAAATCCTTTTTAGTATTTTAGTCCCAATGCACTCTTTTATAACCTATGTCCGTCGAGAAGAACAATGTTTTTCATTGGAGAAAGAACTATCAAATCCGTTAAATGCTTTCCAAGGTTAATCCCATACACACACAATTCTTTCTGTCTATAACATTAATGTAAATTTAATAATAAACGTAATCATTTACTAAAACATGAAGGTACAATTCGTTTATATAGATTCCTACGAAAGTTTCTCAGATTCTCTTCATATCTGCAAGGGTTTATGCTCGAAAAAACGACTATTGCAAGTGTGTAAAATCACTGACGCTTATTTGCTGCTTTAAAATTCAGTTTGTCTAATGTTTTTGGAAATTCCGTATGTGCAAAAATAGTTATCTTCGTACCTAGCACTAAAAGTGGTGCTTATGCGTATGAATTTCTATACGCGAACCGTTTTTAGCAGAACTGCACTGAAACGTTGTGTAAATTAGTGAATTAGTTTATTACTTTCTCTACTACGTATAGTAAGTAGGGGAAGTATTGTATTTCACCCAAAAATTCGATACCGAGATTTCACCGAAATATATGTTTTGAGACCCCCTGAATCCAAAAAAAAGCATTTTAGGAAACGTCCGCGTGTGTGTCTGTGAACAGCATAACTCAGAAACCAACAGTCGGATAAACACCAAACTTGGTATTTAGGTTCATTACCTTTTACAGATGCGATACGAAAATTTTCAAAAAATAACTGCACCGCAGACTACGTTTTAGATGGAAGACGTTTCGAATTGTTTTATTTTCTAAAAAAATAGCTAACGATTTTATTAAAATACCATACATTAAAGATATTTACATTATAAATAAAGTTTATGTCTTAAATTTTCTGGAAATAGCCTGCGAGTCCACTTTATTTGGAAGAATTTTATAGCTATAAGCTTGTATAGATAACTGATAAATCAGCGATAGACGTAGGTAAACGTACTAACAAAAATGTAGATCTCTTTAAAACTCACAATTTATTCCAAACAAGTTTTTTTTGTGGCATAAGCCATTTCTGAGATATCCGTTATTAAATGCTCTAATTGTGCATTTCTTGGTCATTCTCTTAGAGTCATTCTCAGTTTTTTATCGCGATTGCATGGAAACAGTGTGGAATTTTAAGGCCAACATACAGCATCCGGTTGTTAAACATTTGACAATCGCTGTTCTCTTAGTAGATATTTATAACGAAATGTGTAATGTAGCTATTTCTGCGAAAGTTCATTTGGATTAAAATGTAGCAGACAGTAAATAAACTTTAGTAAGGTACCCACTAATAAGCGACAGAGGTTAGAGAAAGCCATGTAAATGTAACATATAAGATTTTTTAAAAATTATATTTTTCACTTAAATTTTAATAACTGTACCTATATTCAAAAAGTACGTGACAAGCAGTATATCTACCACTTAAACGACCAGCAAAACGATCACTGGTGCCTTCTAGGTATAGGCATTTAATGTCCGTGAAATCTCCACTTTGTATACGAATATAATATACGCTCTCGTCTTTAACATCAGCAATTTCCGAGATTGGTAGTTATTTAAGATAAGTTATAAAAGTAATGAGTGGAATAATTTTAAAACACGACTGAAGGGAACGTTTTAAGACCCTCCAGTTACTGAAGTTTACTTTGTAATATGTTTTACATTTAACAACATTTATTTTATTCAAGAACTTTTTTATATGTTTAGTCCTTTAACCTGGTAGGTCATATCGGACAATGAATGAATAAAATGATGCTTAAATGGGACCGTGGTCCATTGAACTTAACGTTACCCGACGTTATTTACTAAGGATAAGGGAAAACCCCGAAAAAATCCTATTTGGGTAAATCATCCTAACAAGATTCGAACTCTTAAAATCCTGTAAAATCCTTTTACATTTATATGGTTGAGGAATAGTTTGCTGGTAACAAGAGAAACCAACAAACATCTTTTTCTCGATTCCAAAAGTGAGAACGAGGGAAGAACACGAATGTGATAATCCGCCAGCTGTAATCATAGAAGCAATCGAATACGCAACTTTGGATATACTTTCTAGAAAATCTAGATTCTATTTATTCATCACTTCTAAGGAACAAAAGCTAACCATTATACCCAATCTTATAAAACGCAAAACTCGCCTTCATGAAGCGTAAAACACACTTTACAGACAAGGGATATGACGATTAGCTTTTGTTTTCAGGACACTATCAACCAATTGTGCACTCCTGTAACAATAGTACATAAATTGGAGAGAACGAATCAATAACTTTATTCTCTTTAAATTATAAACAAAGCAGACGTCATCGAGCGACCTATGAAACGTGTGGGCCGTGTAAGCACCTCTCGTGCGTAACACACTCATTTCGCCACTTGAGTTTAGCACGCTATAGTACGTATTATGAATTTATTAGTTTGCATCCAAAGTCTGCTATTTCAAGCGTAAATGTTGGGATTATAGCTGGCAAGTTAAACGTTTGCCTCTTGTATCCAAAGCCTATTGCGATATGCATAAGTGTGGGAAGTGACTTAAAAAGAGTTGAAAATAGTTGCAAAAAATCTGATGTGTTACTCTCGCATAACTTTCTCTACTCTTGTACAAACTATTTTTACAAACGCTTATTCTCCATTTGCTTCATATTAATTGAGCTATCGAGATGTTAATCTTATTGCTAATTTTCTTGTAGATGCAAGTGGGAATTGATAGGCTTTAAGGGATAGTCAAATATTTTAAGAGCTGGTTGCTAAGTGGAATATTCCATTCTCTTTGCATTACAAGGACAAAAAAAAATGAATAACGAATTCCCATTTGAGAAAAGGTATAAATATTGGAAAATTTAAGGGAATAACAAGCAATATCTCGAAAATGGTTCACTGAGCAAAAAAATGTATATGACATAAATTGTGTATTTTAACGCGATCCACATTTTTTGGGTAGTAAAATTTTGTCATAGAGGTTTACCAGTTATGCAAACGTCGTTCACAATGAAGTACACTTTTGGAGACATTCTCAGAAAATTCAAGATATACATTTTATTTGTCATAAAAGTATCTTAAGTATATGATATTTTAATCAAATTGGTTACAGCCATTTTTGAGAAAATTAAAATTTTCGAAAAATGTTGCATGTAAAGGGTAATCTGGGGTGGGGGGATTCTCTTGAAAACCTTCGTGTCGCATCTCTGGAAGATACTAAACCTAAATACCAAGTTTGGTGTTTATCCGATTGTTCGTTTCTGAGTTATGCTGTTCACAGACACACACAAACACACACGGACGTTTCCAAAAATGCTTTTTTTTTGGATTCAGGAGGCCTCAAAACATGTATTTCCGGTGAAATCTCGGTATCGAATTTTTGGGTGGAATACAATACTTCCCCTACTTCAATACGCAGTAGAGAAAGTAAAAAAGGGATGTGATGCGCTCACATGATCTTCTCTAACAATGACAAATTGACATACCTATATTCATTAACTATATAATAAGTAGTCATATAAAAAGTGAATCCTCCATCCTCGCAATGCTGCACACGGTTGCTCATATTTTTACCTAGGATTTTTCTCAAGACGTGCTTAAAAGCGTGCGGAATAACATTCAATTGTTAATTCGTGGTAAGGAACTCTTGGGATGGGAAGGAAAAGAATCTCAAACGTTCAAGCATATCCATTAGAAGCACATGCATTCACACTTGAGAATGGTTTAAACTTGCATCGGATAAGGCAAACGCTACGAAAAATTTGACACAAATTCGGTGTTTTAATAAGCTCCATTTTCCCCTTCTATTAAGTTATTGTCTACTTCCTTAGGTTCAATCAAAGTTCAATCAAATAAACGGGTTATTTAGATAAAATTCGAGTTATACGTTCTATTTTTCAAATCAATCGTTATATCTAGCCATTTTTTAGAAAGCCAAAAATAACAATCAGTTTACACATAAAGCATATTTTGGGATGGGGCGATTTTCTTGAAAATCTTTACATATTTATATCTTGGAAGATACTGACTGAACTTAAATAGCAGGTTTGATATTTATTCGACTTTTCTTTTTTGAGTTATGCTGTTCACACACACACACACACACACACACACACACACACATTCATATATACTCAGGTACGTTTTTATAAAAAAACATTGGGGTTTGGATCTCAAAAACATATTTCGATGAAATCCCTGTATCGAAGTTTTGGGTATAAGTATGTGGTAGACAAAGTAAACAAGATAAAGTTGAGATTTCTTATGCACTTCACACACTATGTTGCATTGTGTTTTTTTTTGGTCAAGAATAATTTAAATAAATACGTTTTAACGTTATACGGAGTTTGATTCAAGATTGATTATTATAATAAAGGATTTTCTATCCATGTTATGGAAATTAGTCGTACAGTGTACCTGTAAGCAGCACTTATAATCCGACTTTGACTTGCCAAAACACAAACTAACAGATGGAAGGAAAAAACAAATATTTCCATGCGCTGTATTATCTCACGTTCTGATTTATTCCTGCTGGCTTCACAGATTGTCACTGGAATGGGTAAACGTAATGGCGGAGAGTGAGTCACCAACCCAGACTATTGCAGAAACAGGATCTAGTGCGTCAGTTAACTCAGTTAACGCTGCCATTTTTGCATGCTTTCACCCACAGGAAACGCAGTTAAGGTCTATCAAGAATTATAGTCCAGAAACTCTTTGAGAACACGCGTGAGGCAATAACATGGAAGTCTCGAGTCTTATCATTCCTTATTTAGCATAAAGTTAAACGTAACAGCTTTAAATAATACAAACCTTAAAAATTTAGAAGCATCGAAGGTTTAATCTCAAAATATTAGACATTCTTCGATATTATCGAATATCGAGAGTATCGAGGTATCACGGTATCGAGGTCGCATCCCTAGTTATTCACACACACACACATTATCATTTTCATCCTCTAGGGAGGATAAGGAATCCCCACCCTCCAGCCGGGAATCTTCTGATTTGTAGGTTAGCATGCTAATCACTAGAGTACAAAGGCAGTCAAAAAGAACGCTTTCCTAACGCCTTTGAACTTTTGTAGATTAATAGGAAATTAAAATGGCATGGACTTTTTTTTAAGTTTGGGATTATCTATGTCGATATAGCAGATAGAGGAAGTATTGCTTTCCACCAAAAAATTTGATGTGTTACACTCGCATGACTTTCTCTACTCTTGTACAAACTATTTTTACAAACGCTTATTCTCCATATGTGTCATGTTAATCGAGATAAACATTTGCAGACTCTTATCTTATTGCTAATTTTCTTGTAGATGTAAGGGGAATATAGACATATCTCTTAATAGCTGGTTGCTAGGTGCAGCACCATTCCCTTTGCCACAGATTAATACTCTTTGCATATCCAAGACAAAAAAATGAATAACGAATTCCCATTTTAGAAAATAAGTATTGAAAAATTTAAGGGAATAACAAGCAATATCTCGAAAATGGTTCACTCAACAAAAAAATGTATATGACATAAATTGTGTATTTTAATGCGATCTACATTTTTTGTGTAATAAAATTTTGTCTATCTCTTATGGTTTACGAGTTATGCAAAAGTCGTTCACAATGAAGAACACTTTTGGAGACATTCCCAGACAATTCAAGATATACATTTTAGTTGTCATGAAAATATCTTAAACATATGATATTTTAATCAAAATCGTTAGAGCCATTTTTGAGAAAATTAAGATTTTGGAAAAATCTTCCATGTAAAGGGTAATCTGGGGTGGGGTAGTTTCTTGAAAACCTTCGTGTCGCATCTCTGGAAGATACTGAACCTAAATACGAAGTTTGGTGTTTATCCGACTGTTCGTTTCTGAGTTATGCTGTTCACAGACACACACACGGACATGTTTCCAAAAATACGTTATTTGGATTCAGGGGGTCTCAAAACATGTATTTCCGGTGAAATCTCGGTATCGAATTTTTGGGTGGAATACAATATTTCCCCTACTTACTATACGTAGTAGAGAAAGTAAAAAAGCAGGATATTAGAATACAAAACATACTGGGCTCGCAAAAGAACATGCTTATGAAGTTGGTTTTTAGAAAGTTACGGAGTCAAAATAGTTACCTACTCCGCGGAAATGCGACAAAAGACAAAAGTCGGGAACATTTTATTCCAAGTATTATATACCTACAGATGATCACGATTTAACAACTGAGAAAACAGAAGAAAGAGCAAACCGAATGCAATCGATTTGCGTATAGCGATACGAAATTGACATTTTATTCAAGTATTTCAGGTGTGTAGAAGACTAGTGTTATGTTATTCTATATCTACAGATGCAGTAGTGATTTTTCTGGAGATATAGATATACATATAGAGAGAGAGAGAGCAAAAAAACTACGAACCGCTTCCGCGGTGTTTTTCCGGTCCGCGTCCTCGGCGCTCGTTGCCGTCTGTCGCTATCATAGAAAGGCGTGGATGAAACCATACATTTTTAAAACCACTTTTAAAGGCTTTACTTACCAACTTTATGAAAGGAGATGTTGAAGCTGGCCACTGTCGTTGTCCATACATTTTTGGCACCTCTTTAGGAAACTATCCATCACTCGCTGTAGTTCACGTTGAGAAATGCTGGCATTTTCCTGGCGGATATTTTGTTTTAATTCTTCCAGGGTGTGTAGGTTTGTCTTGTACACTTAAGTTACCCCAGAGGGCCAATTGTTTTCGAGTCAATAGTTGAAGCCCCTGCATACAATTTTGCCCCCTGTCTTAGAGAAATAACAGACAGGGAGCGTGATTTTGCCTTTATTCAACAAAGCTCTACAACAGCTCATACGGTCAACATTTCGATGAGAACAATTGAAAGTGTGTTTGAGGACAGAATTATTAGTAGAAATTTGAGGCCCCCTCGGTCCCCCGACCTAACCCCCTGCGATTTCTATCTTTGGGGTAAATTAAAATAAAGTATACAAGACAAACCTACACACCCTGGAAGAATTAAAACAAAATATCCGCCAGGAAATTGCCAGCATTTCTCAGCGTGAACTACGGCGAGTGATGGATAGTTTCCTAAAGACGTGCCTAATATGTATGGACAACGATGGTGGCCAGTTTCAGCATCTCTTTTCATAAATTTGGTAAGTAAACCCTTTAACAGTAGTTTTAAAAATGTTGTATGGCTTTATCCACGCCATTCTATGATAGCGGCAGACGGCAACCAGCGCCGAGGAGACGCGGACAGGAAAAACACCGCGCAGCCGGTTCGTAGTTTTTTGGCTCTCCCTGTATATATACATAAAGTCAAGAAATATATATGTCCAGCGTAACGTCAAATTAAACAACAGTTATTCATCTACAACTGACAATTGTGATTATAATTTTTCTCGATCCTTACAAAATAAAATGTAGGTTTTACCATATGTACCGTATTATACTATTATTTTGAATTAGGAGATTGTATTGTAGTTCAACAGTTGGGGAGCCGAACACTTGATGAAGTAACTGCCCCACGTATGGTACAATTTGAAGGAGGTTATATGCCTCACGTGTGGTACAAAGTTCCGGTGGCCTTCGCTCCAGCTTTACTTTCAACTTTATATTTTAACGTTTCTTTAATATTATATATTTAGGTTTGCCTCGGCTGCGTCAGTATTAATTTGTAGAAACATGTATCTCTGAACAAGGTGTGGTGCGGCTGAAGAATGTAGGCTTACACAAATTATAATTTTTACTTCACTCCTTTTTAATAATACTTGACACGATTAAATAACACTTCGCTGATATATAGAGATCTGTGAGATTCTTTTATTAATTACTTGCACTTATTAACACGTAAACTATTTTTGTCTCACACTGAATACGTATTAAACTTCTCGAGGACGCGTCTCGCGTCCGGTTAGGAACGCTGTCTACAAGCAACTGAACTGATTTCTACCAACTGAATTTGCAAATTTCATCTATTTCAAGTCTCTGATTGGCTATTCCTAAACCAATAGAATACTTCTGTTTAACTCTTAGGTTTTTCTGTTTGTTGATTGGCTATTTATAAACTGTTTTAAAGAATTACATTATTGTTGCTCCAAGAATTACCAGTAGCATTATTAAACTTTCCATTTCATTATTGCCTGAAGGTTACCGCATTGTTAGCAATTTTTAACCTATTTTTATCACAGCTCCTATATTGTTAAATTACCTAATACATTTACATAACATTATTAAACATGTATACAATAATGTAAACTTTAATACAATGGCTGTTACATACTCTTTTTATATTTTTATTTATACACATATTGCTTTAAGGCGGGCTGTTATTGAATTTTATTTTATATAATTAGACTGAAATCATTTAAGTGTTAAAAATACTGCCTCAAATTATTACCGCTTATAAAGGTAGGTATTCGCACGTGTTTTGTCACTTTATGTTACCAAGTAACGCGGAATACTTAGGACCAGGCAATGTGGAACTAAGTTCAAAGCCATCTATATAGTGCAGATTGCTTACTGTATCGCATTGACAACTACAAGAATAGAATTTAATAGTGAAAAGCTTTGTTTGGCGAGTGAAATGAACAGTTAGCGCTCTGAAAAGTTATGCTTTATCAAACAATGTGGTTGTTTTTCGCACAATGCTACAATAACAGCTGGGTGGTACTGTTGTGAATACGTGCTTATTTGTATAGCTGTCCTACGTTAAGCACCAGATACAAACTTTGCCACCAGCTAGTTTTTGTTCAACCTGGCTACAATACAGGAGGATATTCTTTGTTAACGTTTTGGAGGAATGATGATGCTACCAGCGCACTGTTTGTGCTCACAAACCGTGACTTGCCGAATAAAATAACAACTTAATTTGTTGCTCGGTATATTATTTGCAGCTGCATATATTTTCATTCCTGAACCCTTTTGTTTCCTTTGTTTTACACATATTTTGTGGTTTGGCAAGCAGATGATTCACTGTTTATAAGATTGGGAAGCATTTGGAAATAAAATAAGAGCAACATTTTGGAACGTACCGGAAAGTGAAAATATTGTGAAGTTAAAAGAAAGAAAGAAAGAAAGAAAGAATAAAAAATAGGTTTTCTTTCAATTCTTTGACAATTCTATTTTATTTTCACTTTCTCTACCACTTACTTTATAGAAAATAGTGTATTCCACCAAAATTGATTTAATCTGAAATACATGTTTTGTGGTCCCCTGAATGAAAAACATTTGTAGAAAAATATGTGTGTGAGAGAGATAGAGAGTGAGTGAGAGAGAGAGAGAATCGTAACTGATAAATCTAATGTGTTACATTCACATGAATTTCTCTACCCATCTCGTTTTTGTGTGTGTCTTTTATAAATTAGTCTTAAGAAACCTTATTTTTCTATCTGCTTCATGTTAATCCAGTGGAAAGTTCTAATCAATAACAACAAATACCTAGGAAATGCTTAATGCCATAAAGAAGTATTTGGGTGCTTTAACGAGATTTATATACTATTTATGTAGTAAACTTGGGTCATCTTATGATGTACAAGCTATAGAAAATTGTATAAAATCCGTTAAAACAAAACCTACTTTATTTATGCTGTGGACACACACACAAATGCAGGATTCAGTAAAATTGATATTTTTGGGTGGAATACAATACTTCCTCCACCTACTATAGGCGAGTTCTAGGAAAAGTAAAAAGTTGATGAATGAAAATTTCAAACTTATTTATAAAAGTGCAACATATTTACAGGTTACAACACAAAATTTCTCACATTCGAAACTACCCTTTACTTGAGAAATTTAGTTTTATTTTCTTAAAAATTTTTCTTTTGATTTTGCTTAAAATACATATTTGAGATTTGGATATAAAAGTTAAAAATATATTTTGAGTTTCTTGTGAATAGCCTGTGAAACCTTTTCATTTTGTATACTTTTGAATAACTGTAAAATCATAAGAGTTAGAGAAAGCTTACAATAGGAAAAACGTAGGGTTTATTAAAACACGCAATTTGTGTCAAATTTTTGTGTTTATGTTTATGTTATTCCAATTGTGTTATCTAACAGACATTCTTGAAAGTTTACGATTCTTAGTGTTTTCTTTCTAACCCAAGAGTCGGTCACATTACCTGAGCTAAACTTTAAATGATGTTTCCCAATGTTGAAGCAATTCTTTCTTAATTTGAAATTATTCATAGACAAAAATGTATCCTGTGTAAAGTAGCGTGGATAGAATAATCACTTTTTATGTGAACACTACAATAACCTACCGGATTTTTACATCAAGAAAAAGTTTTCCAAAATTTTTTATTTTCTCAAAAATAGCTGTAACAATTTTGATTGAAACACTGTGTGTTAAAGATATTCTTATGACAAATGAAATGTACTCTATGTGATCAAAAGTATCCGGACACCCCCACAAACATAAGTTTTTCATCTTAGGTGCATTTTGCTGCCACCTACTGCCTGGTACTCATTATCCGCAACCTCAGTAGTTATTAGACATTGTGAAACAGCAGAATGGGACGCTCCGTGGAACTCACGGTCTTCGAACGTGGTCAGGTGATTGGGTGTCACTTGTGTCAGAAGTCTGTACGCGAGATTTCCACACTCCTAAACATCCCTAGGTCCACTGTTTCTGATGTGATAGTGAAGTGGAAACGTGAAGGGACATGTACAGCACAAAAGGTTACAGGCCGACCTCGTCTGTTGACTGACAGAGACCGCCGACATTTGAAGAGGGTCGTAAAGAGTAATGGGTAGACATCTATCCAGACCATCACAAGGAATTCCAAACTGCATCCGGATCCACTCCAAGTACTATGACAGTTAGGTGTGAGGTGAGAAACCTTGGATTCCATGGTCGAGCGGATGTTTATAAGCCACACATCACGCAGGAAAATGCCAAACGACGCCTCGCTTGGTGTAAGGAGCGTCAATATTACACGATTGAATAGTGGCAAAGCGTTGTGTGGAGTGACGAATCACGGTACACAATGTGGGGATCCGATGGCAGGGTGTGGGTATGGCGAATGCCTGGTGAACGTCATCTGCCAGCGTGTGTAGTGCCAACAGTGAAATTCGGAGGTGGTGGTGTTATGGTGTGGTCGTGTTTTTCCAGGAGGGGGCTTGCACCCCTTGTTGTTTTGCGTGGCACGATTACAGCGCAGACCTACATTGATATTTTAAGCACCTTCTTGCTTCCCACTGTTGAAGAGCAATTCGGGGATGGCGATTGCATCTTTCAACACGATCGAGTACCTATTCATACTGCACGGGCTGTGGCGGAGTGGTTACACGACAATAACATCCCTGTAATGGACTGGCCTGCACAGAGTCCTGACTTCAATCCTATAGAACACCTTTGGGATGTTTTGGAACGCCGACTTCGTGCCAGGCCTCACCGACTCGCATCGATACCGCCATTCCCCAAGAAACCTTCCAGCACCTGATTGAAAGTATGCCTGCGAGAGTGAACGCTGTCATCAAGGGTAAGGGTGGGCCAACACCATATTGACTTCCAGCATTACCGATGGAGGGCGCCACGAACTTGTTTGTGGTTTTCAGCCGGGTGTCCGGATACTTTTGATCACGTAGTGTATATCTTGAATTTTATGGGAATAGTCTGTGAAGTGTTCTTCATTCTGAATGCTTTTTATATAACTGGTAAACCGTAAGAGGAAGACAAAATCTTACTAGACAAAAAACGTAGACCTCTTTAAAGCACAGGATTTATTGTAAAATAACTTTTTTGTGCAGTCAACCATTTCCGAGATATTCTTTGTTGTTGCTTTGAATTTGAAAAATACTCACATTTATCTCAAATGGCAAGTCGTTATTATGTTATTTTTTATTGTTTTTTCCTGATCATGCAAAGAGAACGGAATTTTAAAGTCTTCGATAGCGACCGAATTTGACTACCGCTTAAGCCTACTGTATTTCCCTACTCCCTTTGTACCTACAAGGAAATGTGTAATAAAACCATTTCTACAAATGTTTATTACGATTAATATTAAGTAGACAGAAGAATAGTTTTTGTAAGAATAGTTTGCTTAAGACTGGGTATAGATAATCATGTGAATGTAACACATGAGATTTTTATTTCGGGACACGTACCAATACTTCGACTTTATATAGATTTGAACCGTTCGTGACGGAGATCAAGTAATCCTTGGCATAGATAGAAAGTACATACAGATATGATAATGATCATGATCATTATTGGCATTTGACCAGCAAGGTCATTGGTTTAATTCCATTTTAAATAAACAGCGTTTCGGCCATTACTTAGACGCTTCGAGTTCATGGCCATAGCATATTGCAGACAAGTGAGACTGAATATGTTATTCTCAGCTACAAGTAGAAGAGAAAGTATTCGTGCATCACCTTAAGGGTACCCGTAGGTGAAACTTCTAAATCTTGCGGTTTTTATCCAAATGTTTTGTTTTAAAAGCTACCAATACAACGTCGGGCAGCCAGCTGGTATTCTTATAGAGACAGTTTTGTGTGTTTGTGTATTTGGGTATAGGCTAATCTCGAAAACCATGTTGATATTTTTAAATACTAAATACTAAATAAGGATTTATAATATTGTTATATTAAATTACGAACACCTTGTAGTCATAAAAGAACTTGGGAAGTTAGCCTTGATTTCTCATTGAGAATGTTATGGAGTGAAAAGTAGTTGTTTTTACTTCAAGTATATTCGTGTAAAAAAAAAATCTGGTGCGTTACACCTCACATGACTTTCTTGTACAAACTATTTTTACAAACGCTTATTCTCCATATGCTTCATGTTAATCGAGATGTTTATCTTATTGCTAATTTTCTTGTAGGTGTAAGGGGAATATGGTAGGCTTTAAGCGACAGTCAAATATTTTAAGCGCTGGTTGCTATGTGGCGCATTCCATTCTCTTTGCATGTCCAGGACAAAACAAAATGAATGACGAATTCCCATTTGAGAAAAAGTATTAAAAAAATTAAGGGAATAACAAGCAATATCTCGGAAATGGTTCACTCAACAAAAAAACTGCATATGACATAAATTGTGTATTTTAACGCGATCTATATTTTCTGTGTAGTAACATTTTGTCTATCTCTTATGGTTTACCAGTTATGCAAAAGTCGTTCACAATGAAGATTAATTTTGGAGACATTCCCAGAAAATTCAAGATGTACATTTCATTTGTCATGAAAATATCTTAAATTGTGTGATATATTAATCAGTCATTATAGCAATTTTTGAGAAAATTGAAATTTTCGAAAAATGTTCCATGTAAAGGGTAATCTGGGGTGGCGGGATTTTCTTGAAAAGCTTTGTGTTGCATCTCTGGAAGATACTGAACCTAAATAACAAGTTTGGTGTTTATCCGACTGTTCGTTTATGAGTTATGCTGTTCAGACACACACAGGGACATGTTTTCAAAAATGTTTTTTTGGATTCAGGGGTCTCAAAACATATATTTCCGGTGAAATCTTGGTATCGAATTTTTGGGTGGAATACAATACTTCCCCTACTTACTATATGTAGTAGCGAAAGTAATAAGACAAAAGACGTAAACTTTTCACTTAACAATTGAGAAAACAGAAGACAGCAAAACAAAAGAGGGTCTTCTTATAATGGCACTATATGTATATTTGCGATACTTATACCAAAACGTTTTCATAAACCTTATATGAGAAAGTTTTGCTTATTTACTCTGTATAGGTACTGGCATCGAGTTTGTTACCAATGCACCATAAATAATTATTTAGAGAGGTAGAATTGTGTTCAGCGTAACATCCGAAATCTCTCCCGATGTTTATAATTAGTAAGTGAGATCATTTTTCACGATGGTTACCTACAGATTATATGTGTGAGTTTCAAAATGTTTAAATTGCTTGCCTGGTGGTGCGGAGTTTTCATATTCACAAGTTTCGACTCCATTGGGATTTCTGTGTTATGTGAAAGCTGTGGAGCAATTATGTTATTAAATAACTACGGGAGCAAAGAGGAGGTATAAAAGTTTAAAATTTAATCTACTACGTATAATTAATAAAAGTTACTCGACCATTTGTGTAATTTCTTCACTGCTAAAAGATACTTGTAGGCTGAGGCTATACAATGTAAAGGGAGATACCCGATAACAAATAAACATAGAAAATAACAGCATATAAAATATTGAAAATAGGACTAAGAATTAATGTTAAAATATTGGGAATAATTTAACATGTGAATCCAACTTGTAACATACCTGCAATAAGAACAGGCGAGCTAGCAAACGAGAGGTAAAGTCCATTAAAACGCGTGCTAATATGCGCAAGGTTCGGGCTAAAACGTCAGAAAATAGAAAGAGGGGTAAAGAATAGAAAGAGATAGAAATAGTGGTCCGTTTCCGGAAACCCGAGGGAGTTGGTGAAATATAAAAGGAAACGTGTACTTAAGAGAAGGACAGAGGCATTGGGTTTTGCCGGATAAGTCAACAGGACGCGTGACTTGGCACATTTTATTGTCATAGCATGCTACTTAAGAACCATGGAAATTGTTGTAACAAATAAAGGCGTGAATTATGGCGTCATAGGAAAGCACATAAATAGGGAGGGAAGCCCCGAGTTTTCAGGCTTCTCTCGGATATTCTCTTGGCGTTAGTTTGCGTGCTACTACCGTAGCAACCGATATTAGAATCAGTGATGGAATTAAATTGTGCAACCAGGTGGAAGATTCCGCATATGTGGGCGGGAAGATCGTGTGACGAATTAGCTAGGTCCACAGAATAACATGATACCGGGAAGGTTTAAGCTATAAGATTTAAAAAGCACCTCATAAGGGAAGATTGCTATCCGCCTGAACAGACGTAATTCTTCAATAAATCAAGGTTATGGGAAAATCAATTTATTATTTTGCCTTCACCCACAAACTCCCAGAGGTATTATCCAACTAGATAGGAATGGAATCCTTTCCTCAGCTCTTCGACTGGCAGCCGGCAAGAACGTCTAGAAAACAACGGAGATCCAGGAGGTACGGGAGCCAACGTGAACTCCCGCCACAACATTATTTTATGAACTTGGAAATTATAATTGTAAACCACATTTCCGTGAATATTAGAGGTATTTCTTCCATTATTAGGAACACCGCGGGAACTTCACGAGCTGCCGGGGAATTCGCCATAAAAAATTGATGTGATACACTCACATGACTTTCTCTACTCTTGTACAAACTATTTT
Source organism: Deroplatys truncata (assembly GCA_030765065.1). Taxonomy (NCBI): domain Eukaryota; kingdom Metazoa; phylum Arthropoda; class Insecta; order Mantodea; family Mantidae; genus Deroplatys; species Deroplatys truncata. The sequence goes on along the minus strand of CM060982.1, from coordinate 83,892,301 downwards.
TACAAACTCTTATTCTCCATCTATTTCATATTAATCAAGATAAACATTTGCAGAAACGATCTTTTGACATAAAAGAGAATTACATTTTACACATAGCGACCAGTTCTAAAAATATTTGACTATCGCTTAAGGCGTACTATGTTCCCCTTGTTTTGTATTTGCAAGGGCAATATAGAAATGTAGTAGCCTTTAAGCATCGACATGTCTCTTAATAGCTGGTTGCTATGTGCAGCACCATTCTCTTTGCCACATATTAATACTCTTTGCATATCCAAGACCAAAAAATGAATAACTAATTCCCATTTGAGAAAATAAGTATTGAAAAATTTAAGGGAATAACAAGCAATATTTAGAAAATGGTTCACTCAACAAAAAAAATGTATATGACATAAATTGTGTGTTTTAAAACGCGATCTACATTTTTTGTATAGTAAAAGTTTGTCTATGTCTTATAGTTTACCAGTTATGCAAAAGTCGTTCACACTGAAGGATACTTTTGGAGACATTTCCCGGAAAATTCGAGATATACATTTTATTTGTCATGAAAATATCTTAAACATATATTTTAATCAAAATCGTTAGAGGCATTTTTGAGAAAATTAAAATTTTCAAAAATGTTCCATAGAAAGGGTAATCTGGTGTGAGGGGATTTTCTTGAAAACCTTCGTGTCGCATCTCTGGAAGATACTGAACCTAAATACCAAGTTTGGTGTTTATCCGACTGTACGTTTCTGAGTTATGCTGTTCACAGACAGACACACACGGACGTTTCCAAAAATGCTTTTTTTTGGATGCAGGGAATCTCAAAACATGTATTTCCGGTGAAATCTCGGTATCGAATTTTTGGGTGGAATACAATAGGTACTTCCCCTACTTAATATACGTAGTAGAGAAAGTAAAAATGTTTTAGAGCATTGTGCAATAACTTTATAAAGGTAATTTTCAAAATGTTACATATGCAAGATAATAGCTGTATAAAGAGAGAAAATTGTGCCCTGCTCATATTAGAAACTACTCAACTGATACAACTTTTTGTTTTATTTATACCCCGCCTTTAACTGTTATGGTCATGCCGGCGACCTTTTACCTTTGGAACATATTGCCTTATCAACAATGGTGTTAAGTCGTATGTACTTGTCGTTGGATTTCTAGATAACTTTGGGTTTTGTACATTAGATCACTCACACAATCACACGCTTATTCGCACTTCTATACTCTGGGGAGAATACGGAATGGTCTTGGCTAGAGAAAAATTCCCACCCCAGCCGAGAATCGAACCCGGGACCCGTCGCAGAGATGCTTATAATTAACAATCGAGAAGATTTACTTTATTTTCTACGAACCTATAGGCAGTAAGTAGGGAAAGTATTGCATTCTGCCCAAACATTCGATACCAAGATTTCACCAGAAATACACGTTTTCAGACTCCTGAATAAAAAAATTAAAAATAGCATAAGTCGAAACGGAAAAGCGGTTTAAATACCAAACTTAATGGGTATGTAAATTTAGTATCTTCCAAAGATGCCACACAAAGATTTTCAAGAAGATCCACCACTTAAACTACCCTTTACATAGAAAAAATTTACTTTTTCAAAAACTGCTATAACGATTTTAATTAAAATACCATAGTATGTCTAAGATGTTTGCATGACAGATTAAATGTAGCTATATCTTTAATTTTCTACGAATAGCCTGTAAAGTCCTTTTCATTCTACCTTTGTATAATTGGTTAACCGTAATACAGATGTACAGCACAAAAGATGTACATCTCCTGAAACCACACCATTTATGTGAAACAATGTTTTGTGGCATTTTCCGAGGTATTCTTTGTTATTGGTCTGAATTTTCAAAGATAAATCCTTTATTTCATGTTAAAAGTCGCTATTCGTTTTTCCTCATCGTCATGCAACGAACTTTGTAATACACTTTTTACTTGCTCTACTACGTATAGTAAGTAGGGGAAGTATTGTATTCCACCCAAAAATTCGATACCGAGATTTTACCGGAAATACATGTTTTGAGACCCCTTGAATCCAAAAAAAGCACCTTTAGAAAAAAGTTCGTGTGTGTCTGTGTCTGTGTCTGTGAACAGCATAACTCAAAAACGAAAAGTCGGATAAGTACCAAATAGTATCTTTGAAAGATGCTGAACATTTTCAAAAAAATCCCCCCCACCACAGACTATCCTTTACATGGAACATTTTTCGAAAATTTTAATTTTCTCAAAAATGGCTCTAACGATTTTGCTTAAAATATATATGTTTAAGATATTTTCACGACAAATGAAATGCATATCTTGAATTTTCTGAGTGTGTTCCCCAAAGTCCTCTTCATTCTGAATGGCTTTGCATAACTGGTAAACCGTAAGAGAGACAAACGTTTACTACACAAAAAATGTGTATCTCGTTAAAGCACACAATTTATGCCCTATACTTTTTTGTGTGGAGTGAACCCTTTGTTTGAAATTTCCAATACTTATACTTGTTCTCAAATGGGAATTCCTTATTCTTTTTTTATGACCTGGACATACAAAGAGAATGGAATGCTCCACATAGCAACCATCTCTTAAAATATTTGACTATTGCTTAAAGCCTACCGTAGTCCCCTTGCACCTACAAGAAAATTAGCAATAAGATAATTTCTACAAATGTTTATCTCGATTAACATGAAGTAGATGAAGAATAAGCGTTTGTAAAAATTGTTTGTACAAGAGTACAGAAAGTCATGTGAGTGTAACACATTCAGATTTTTAAAAATCTGATTAACCTTTGACCTACTTCCTTCTAGGATATACCTATAAAGAATGTTTTAATAAAGGTGTATCTGGATTAACGAGAAGTAGGCAGAAGAATAAGCTTTTGTAGGTATAGTTTTCTAGAAGGGCGATCAGAGGAAAGATGTGATTCAGCTTAAATGTCATTTTCAAAATGTTTAAATTGGTGTCCTGGAAGTGGGAAATCTTCATACTTATGGTTATCAGAAAGCGGAGGAGGATTTCGACACTTGAGCGCATAGTCGCTTATTGTGCTTCTGGAAACCTCCAGGAGGAAGGGGTGAAGCGAAGGATATGGAGGGTGACCTGACCCGGGGCGGCAGGTTCGGACTCAGGTGGGGTCCTTAAGGGCTCCACATATGAGGGCGACACTGAAAATTTTAGAAAATCAAAGGTTAGTTTTTTAAAAAAATCTAATTATTGTATTGTTTTTCAAAATATTCCCCTTTACACATCAATACATTTTTGCATTCGATAAAGCCATCTGATGACTAAGAAGTGATTTCACGCATGTTATCTTTAATTTTTGGAAACAAAGGGAAAGCAAAAAGTGCTAAGCGATTCTAAGACCTGCCAACTACCTATCTGCCAAGTGAGGCAGTATTTTTAACACTTAAAAGATTTCAGTCAAATTATATAATATATAATTCAATAACAGCCCGCCTTAAAGCAATATGTGTATATAACAATATATAAAAAGTGTATATTACAGTCATTGTAAATGTTTATATTATTGTATACATGTTCAATAATGTTAAGTGAATGCATTACGTAATTTAATAATGTAGGAGCTGTGAGAATAATAGGTTAAAAGTTGCTAATAATAAGGTAACCTTGAGGCAATAAAGAGTAAGAAAGTTAATAATGCTACTAGTCGTTATTGGAGCACCAATAATGTAAATTTTGTGACAGTTTATAAAATAGCCAATCAACAACCAGAAAAAGCTTTAGTTAAATGAAGGTTCTATTGGACTAGGATTAGCCAATCAGAGACTTGAAATACAGAAATTTGCATTTAAGCGGTAGAAATCAAGTCAGTTGCTTGTAGACAGCGCTCATAACTGGACGTGTTGCTAGTAGACAGTGTTCCTAACCGGACGCGGGATGTTTACTCGAGAAATCTATTACGTATCACTGTGAGACTAAAATAGTTTGTGTTAAAAAGTGCAAATAATTAACAAAAGAATCTCACAGCTCTCTATATCAGTGAAGTGTTATTTAAATCGTGTCAAGCATTAATAAATGGAGTGAAGAAAAACTTAAAATCTGTGTAAGCCTACATTCTTCAGTCGCACCGCTCCGTGCTAAGACATTCATGTCTCTAGAAATAAATACTGACGCAGCCGAGGCAAACATAAATATATACTATTTAAAGAAACAGTAAAAATTACAAAGTTAATATTTTTATAAACTTTTTTTTTTAACGAAGGCTACCGGAAACTTTTTACTATAGATACGTGCGGTTGCAACTACTTCAAGTTCGGCTCCCCAACAGTCGAAATATAATACATCATTTTCAAACTGACTTTCCATACATAGCAGCAAGAAACATTCTTCAAATTCGCTCCCAAAACGTGGAGCAAATAACGTCTTCAAATTGGCTCCCAAAGCGTGGGGTTTATAAATAACAATACAATAAACCTACTACTTCAACATACTCATTTGTTAATTTTGTTGTATGGGACGCATGCCATGATGTAACATTATTTCTTCTTCTGAACGTTTTTCGCCAACTTTTTAAAATTTTTGCGGTAAAAAGACATTGTGTACAATCAGCAGAAATGGCACATCTATCTTCTAATGCTAAAGTAGCAATAGCCCGTTTAAGAAAAGAAAAACTAGCAACCATCTGCACTGCGAATTCGTCGGACTTTTGTAGCCTTAGGTTCTGTCCGAAATACTCATTGTTCCAATTGACTTTTCTTTTCAGGAACATAACAATAAATCCAAGATTCATCAACAGTAACGATATTTCAAACCAAAATTGAAGTGCCGCCTTGGAATTTTTCTAGAGTTTTTCTGAACCAATCAATTCGTTGTTCTTCTTAATCCGGAGTCACTTCGTGTGGAATACATCGACGACAAAGTTTTCTCACATTTTACTGTTGATCAATGCCCAATGTCGCCCGAGCAAATTTATAAGATGTCCGTCGATCTTCTTCAAACATTACTCGAACAGCGGCAATATTTTCATCCTAAACACCAGTCCTCGGGTGTCCTTCTCGAAATTCACTACTATGAAAAAACCGATCTCCTTTGAATTCGCTGTACCCATTATAAATTGTTGCTTGAATGTCCTTTTCGCCAAATGCATTTCTAAGCCGATCTTCACATGCGTTAATGACGATTTATAATCGTAAACAATCAAAGCCAGAAAATTTTCTCTAGTCGAATTGAGTTTTGAGTAGAGATAAAATATTTAAACGATAATTACGAACTATTTGAGCAAATCGAATCAACTACACGACAATCGATTCACAAAACATTAGAAAGTAACTGTCAAATATAAACAAATTTAATTTGTTTTTACAAGCATGACATTCTATAATTTTTCAGTATTGCTTTCGCATTACATCCCGCCGGCGGGACTCTCTTCAGGCTCTTGGAGAGGTCGGAAAGCTCTCTGAAAGCCACACGAAAAGCCAGGACAAACAGTTCCTCATAGCGAACTCCACCGGCACACTCAACCGTCGTCTACTCGCCTGATCCTTCGAGCCTGAAACATAATAAAGAAATTGGGGATTGTAAACTTCATGACATTATATAATCGACTCCTGTATTTGTCCACCAACCAGGGAAAAACCTAGAAAATACGCAAAGCCATAGTGGCCGGCCCAACTAAATCCAACCTGGACCTCCCGAATGCGAACCTCGCATCTTATTTCAGAGCCATCTCGTTTGTTAGGGAAATCTTGATTTACAACAGTTTCGACCCTATTTATTTGAATACCGATATCAGGGGTTTCTGTGAAATGTGGAATCTGTGTAGTCTTTATGTTAGAATAATAATAATAATAATTTTCCCCACATCTCCCAGGCAGAATGTTAGCCGCCATGGTCGGGATCGCGGCCTACCGCAGCTCCTCACTTTCCTCGCAATGCTGAGTGGGCACCGGTCCTATACCCGGTACTTTAAATCCGCACCTCCACGCACCAGTGCACTGCGCCACGGTGCAAGACTTCATATTAGACTACGGTGCTAAAAAGAAGGTAGACAAAGTTTATAAGTTTATCTACTATGATAATCGAATATTCCGATGATATTGTTTTACCACTAGAATAAACTTACATGCAATATATTTCCACAACTTGGAAAACTGTGGGGGGGGGGTTGTTAAGGAAATCATACGTTTAACAACCGCTGATATTGCATACCATTTCCGAGAATATCGGTTTTCATCTATTACCAATATGATGGATGATGGTTACTTCAGGAAAATATATTTATCGGGGGGGGGGGTGAACTCACAACCTGGATAAAACAAATGACAAATGCGGATGCACTGTCAAACTTGCTGCCCTTTTCGGGCGGAAGGAAAGAGGACCACGGTTTGGAAACCGATGCAGGGGCGGTGACGTCATTGTGCCTCTGCAGACGTCGTCAGTCGTGCCAACTGTGCAATGTGGTGTGAGATTGTTACTGACGTTTATTGGGGTGGCTTTGGAATTGGCCGGATTAAAATCCCCCTCTGGGCCAAAGTCGTGGAAACATAAACGTCAACCGAATCGGAATTACTACTGCGGCGTCCTCGATGATTCTACCACTACCACTTCCTTTATCTCTGTGCCTGCTTTCTGCTGAGTACAAGCAAATAAGTAAATATGGCCGCCAACTTTGGCAAGGAAAGCATAGCCTGGTGCTCTAAGTTAAGTTACAGGTGGGCATTACGTATATATAACTAAAACGTTAAAAAATCTGGTGTGTTACATTTAAATTATTTTCTCTAACAATTGTTTCAGAAACTATTCTTACTGGAGTTTATTTTGTCTATCTATGATCGAGATAAACATTTGCAGAAATAGTTTGATAACACATTTCGATAGAAATATAACAGGGGCTGTCCCCGTAGCTCAGTCAGTAGTGCACTTACCTGCTATGCGGAGGGTCTCGGGTTCGATTCCCGGCAGGAGATGGGAATTTTTCTCTAGCCAAGATTATTTCCTATAATGATTAAAACACAAAAACTGCAAGAAACCCAACGAGTTAACACCGTTGCCAAGGAAAGGCCGCCGATAAGAAAAAGAGAGAGAGAACAGGAGGCTGAAGTGATAATCAAATGTTTAAAATTTGGGTCATTACTATTTTCATGACCACTTGAAAAAAATGAATGACGACTCAATACTTCAAAAAGCATAGGTGCAGTACTTGAAAATGTAAACTAACAACGAACGAATGATTCATGACCAACTTCCATTGTCATATCGGGGACTTCTACTTGAAAAACTATGGTGTTATTACTCGAATGCAGAGTTTGTTAACGTTGACTTGTAATACTTTTTCATATTAAACACACTCACATTCATACTGTATCAGACTTGAGGTTCTGTATGTGCCGTAAATCTGCGACGCCGGTGGTCCCTAACGTAGAGTTACGGCACGTAAAAGAACCTCAAGGCTGATACAGAGGCCTCTAAGCAAAATTACCAGCCTTCCGCGTCCAATATAGAATGGGGATTTAAAAACCATAGTAGTTAAAGAGCGTCCATAAATTAAACAAAATTTAATTTAATGTTACACTTCCAGACTATACAACGTTTTCGGGAATCGAACTCTTTTAGGCTTTTTCCTACCTTTTGTGATTTATCAGTTGCGACACAAAATTATACAAATTCATTCAGAATGAAGAGAACATCACAGGTTATTCGCTGAAAAGGTATAGATTTTATTAATCCGACATTCGGGAGCTCCTGGGTTCGATTCCCGGCGACTGCCCTCTCTGACCATGTGTTTTCGTGATTTCTCCGGGTCGGTAGGTGAATGCTGTGGTGTTCCTCTTCTACCACGAATTCTCGTCCGTCATTCCCTGTACTCATAATTTTCTTCATCATCCGTTTCATGGTTGAAGGACCAAGCGACGGTATTCGGCTTGTTGCGGCTGGGCGGTGGAACCGGTCAAACTGTTCTCTAGCGGGCGCCCTTTCGGGGGACCACCGGAGATCAATGGCTTATGGGTGGATTTGAGTGGCGCCAGATGCGTTCGAACTGGAAACGTTAAGAGCCCCTTCCATAATTTAGCACATCATCACTCGATCTGGACGCCGTTGGAGTCTCTCCCCTCATCACCCTCCCTCCCAAGGGGTCACGGTATAAGCACAAAGGGCGCATTGGTCTACGCATGGTACTCTGCGCCGTTTGCGGTGACCCCTCCTTAGTATGTACCTACTATGTACTAGTACCACAAATATCATAAGCATATACAATTGTTAAAGTTATATTTGAGAAAATCAAAAATAACGAAGAATGTTCCGTGTAAAGGGAGGTTTTGGGTGGAGACATTTTTTTGAAAGTCTTGCGTCGCATCCTTGGAAAATGTTGAATTTAAACACCAACTTTGGCATTTATAATACAACTTTTCGTGTTTGAGTTATACTCCTTACACAAACAAAAACAGAGCTGTGTTGTTTTTTTTTAAAAAAGTGCCTTCTAATGGATTTAGGGGATTCCAAAACATTTATCTCCGTAAAATTTCGATGATGAATGTTTGGGTGGAAACAATACTTGCTCTACTTGCCATAGGAAACTGGCAGAAAAAGTAAAAATCCTATGCTTCTAACTGGCTTCAACCGAGATTAGTACTCGGGGCCTCTGGAATATAAATCAGGCATGCTACCTCGCACCACGGAGGCGGACGAATTAGATTTGTATTGACGATCTGAATGAAATACGCTTAAATCAGAGAATATGAGAGGATATCCCTTTACCAGGTCACAAATATTAACGACTTCTGCGGTCGAGTGGTCAACGTTCTGGCTCCTCAACCCAGAGGTCCCGGGTTCGATTTCCGGTTGGGGCAGGGAACTTTTCTTTAACCAGAATCATTCCCTTTCCCTTTGAATGTGTTTAGTAGTTAAAAATATATGTTACAGTCACAGTGCTTTCTCTACTCGCTCTTCTACAAACCATTCAAACAAAAGCTCTTCGCAATCCAGATCAGCTTTCACTTCGCATTTCATTTAGAACACAGTAGCTAAAGCAATGGACAGATTTTGCAGAACGTTTCACTATTGATGGCTTTGAAATTCCAGGCTCTTTGCATGACTATAAGGAAGAAACGAATAGCGACTTCCCCTTGGAGTAAAGTAAAAATATACAGAGCGGACCATTTAATTTGAGACTGTACAATATATTCAAAATTAAGTTGTTTAATATTATGGGGGAAAGTAAATTTAATTTGACCCTAATTATAGGTTCCCATTTAAAAATTAAATAGACCTAAATTGACTATCATAACGTCCTCCAAATAAAACACGACTAATGGCATTTCTTTCCCCCATAATATCAAGCAACTTTTATTAAAGACATTTCTTTCTATAATGCTTAGTTATGGAGATATTGTACAGTTCAACTTAAATGGTCCACCCTGTGTAGTAGAAAGTATATTCAAACCAATAATAAAGAATATCTCAGAAATGGTTAGCTTCACAAAAATAATTTACTTCAGATAAATTATGTGCTTGAATGAAATCTACATTTATTGTGTAGTAAGGTTTTGTCTAGCCAAGCGGGATGTTCAGGCGGTAAAGTCTGTAACGCGCATTCGGAAGGCCGTGGATTCGATTCCCGCGGTCTATCTTCCTGATCCATGGGTTTTTTCGGGGACTTCCCTGGGTTGCTAGGCGAATGCTGAGAAGGATTATTACCTCCCCCGAATTTCTCTCCCCCTCATTTCTTCTCATTTGATCTTCCTCTTTCACGTTAAAGATTTCCTCCGGGACTGTTTGTCGGTGGCTGCGGACAAGCTTGTGCGTTGGAACTCCTTCTCCGTAAGGCAGTATTTTTAACATTTAAAGATTTTAATCAAATTATATAAATATATATTTGAATAACAGCTCACCTTGAAACAATATGTATGTAACAGTCATTGCATATGCTTATATTATTGTAAACATGCTCAATATTATAATGTTAATGTATTACGTAATTTAATAATGTAGGAGCTGTGAGAATAATAAGTTAAAAGTTGCTAACAATGAGGTAACCTTGAGCCAATGATGAGTAAGAAAATTTAACAGTAACAGTTGGTGTAACAGTAATGTAATTTTAGTGACAGTTTATGAAATAGCCAATCAACAACCAGAAAAAGCTTTAGTTAAATGAAGGTATTCTATTGGAGTAGGACTAGCCAATCAGAGAATGAAATACAGAAATTTACAAGTTTAGACGGTTGAAATTAATTCAGTTGCCTCCAAACAGTGCTCATAACCAGACGTGTTGTTTCTAGACAGTGCTCATAACCAACGCGAGGTGTGTCCTCAAGAAATTAATTACGTATTCGTGTGAGACAAAAATAGTTTGTGTTAAAAAGTGCAAGTATTAAATAAAAGAATCTCCCAGCTCTCTATATCAGTGAAGTGCTATTTAATTTGTGTCAAAGATTAATAAAAAGGAGTGAATTAAAATTAAAATCTGTGTAAGCCTACATTCTTAGTCGTATCACAGCCCTGCCAAGACTTCCATGTCTCTAACAATAATACTGACGCAGCCGAGGCAAGCGTAAATATATAATATCTAAAGAAACAGTCAAATTACAAAGCTAATATTTTTAAACTTAGGGCGAAGGCTACCGAAAACCGGGTAATATACGTGCGGTTGAACGAATTTCAAGTTCGGCTCCCTAACAGTTGAAATATAATAAAACTGCTTCAATACAAACTTCTTCAAATTGGCGCCCAACGTGGGGCAAATAACGTAACAAACCACCTACTTCATCGGCCCCGTCAGATGGCGGCCGTTGGAGCCTCCGCTGCTGGGTAGAGCTTTCCCCGGTCTCCGCTGGTCCATTCTCTAGTAGCTTGTGAGGGCCGCTGTTGAGCACTCTCCGGGTGGTCAAGCCTCTAACTCTTAGGGAACTCTGCGCGTCTGTGTCGCCTGCGTCGGCCGGTGCTGCACCCCATACGTCTTCTGCAGTTCCTTCATCTCATCCGTTACTCCTGGGATGTGTGCACAAAAGATTCCTTGCGACCGAGGTGCTAAGTGTGTCTTCCGTCAACTATCCTAATCCTAAGATTTTGTCTATTTCTTACGATTTACCAATTAGGCAAAAGTCATTCAGAATGAAGATGACTTAAGAGGCTATTCCTAGAAAATTCAAGCTATACATTTCATTTGTCATGAGAATATCTTAAACATATGGTGGGTATATTAATCAAAATCGTTAAGTCATTTTGGAGAAAATCATAATTTTCGAAATGTTTTCCATGTAAAGGGTAGTTTGGGATGGAAGATTTCCTTGAAAATCTTCGTGTCGCATCCTTGGAGAATTCTGAACTTAAATACTTTTCCTTTTTGAATTATGCTATTCACATACAACAACCCCCCCGTCCCAGACATACACTCACGCATACACACGCATATAGACATACAGACCTTTCTCTAAAAATGCCTTTTTTTTATTTAGGGAGTTTCAAAAAGTGTATTTTCGGGAAATCTCGGTATCGAACTTTTGGTAGGGATGCAATACTTCCTCCGTATGTAGTAAGAGAAAGTTGTTTCTCAAGTCAAAGCCCCGATATTAGCACAGAAGTTAAAGGGAACTATACAGATGGAAGAATAAACAAAACGAGTTGGCGTGGTAGCTCAGTCGGTAGAGCACCCACCTGCTGTGCGACGGATCTTGGGTTCGATTCTCGGCTGACGGATGGGAATTTTTCACTAATCAAGATTGTTCTGTCCTCACCAGAGACTTAATGTGTGTTTGTGTATGATCTAATGTATAAAACCCAAAGAAATACCAGAAATCCAATGACAACGGTGTATGAGTTAACACCAATGGCGATAGACAATATGTTTCAAAGGTAAAGGAGCGCCTATATTACCATTGTAATTAAAAGTGCAGTATAAATGGAACAATAAAAATAAATAAAAGATTCTGTGTTACATTCACATGACTTTCTCTATTCTCTTACGCTTATTAGCAGGTATATAAATGACGCTACGTTAATTTCATTTTAATCCAAATAAACCTTTGCGGAAATACCTGTATTACACATTTCCTTTTAGATATAAAGAGAACAACAATAGTCAAATGTTTAAGAATTGGACGCTAGACGCTGGCCTTAAAATGCCGTACCGCTTCCATGCAATCGCGAGAAACAAGTTGAATGGTCAAGTATTGAACAATTCGAAACACTAATAGCGGATATCTCGTAAATGAATTATGATACAAAAAACTTACTTATTAGAAATACATTTTTATTTGTTTTAAGTGTTTTAAAGAGATCTATATTTTTTTTGTTATGCTGCGTTTTCTATCGCTTAACGTTTACCAGTTATACAAGATTACATAAAATTCCTTCCGAATGAAGGGGCTATTCCCACAAAATTCAAGATATACATTTTTTATTTGTCAAGTAAATATCTCTAATATATGATGTTGTAATCAAAACTGTAGAGCCATTTTTTAGAACATTAAAAATCTCGAAAAATGTTCTATGGAAAGGTAGTTTGGGGTAGGGGATTTTGTTGAAAATCTTCGTGTCGCACCTTTGGAAGGTGCTGATCCTAAATACCAACTTTGGTATTTATCCAACTTTTCGTTTTTGAGTTATGTTGTTCAGTCACACATACAAACCCTTTTGTTTCTAAATACGCTTTTTTGCTTCAGGGGACCACAAAATATGCATTTCCGGGGAAGTCTCGGTATAGAATTTTTGGGTGGAATGCAGTACCATCTCTACCTACTAATGTACATCGTAGAAAAAGTGAAAAGATCGAAAATAACACATCTATGTTTGCATTTCAAATGCGTCCGCAACATTTTATGTCTAGCATTCTGGTATTTACTAGACGTTTTAGCAAACAATCCCAAAAAATCTGTACATTTTAAAGAAATTACATACATGCATTTTCACTCAGCATTTATTAACATTCTTTATCTATTTAACACCGTCATTTGTTTTCTTGTCATTTAAATAATACCTACCAACATAATCGATATGTCGTTTCACTATATATCTATATCTGTGTGCAAAAACTTAAACTGAGTTTTATTTATAAGCGCTTTTTAACCACTACTCTCCTTAGCGTCCCATTCTACGAGACTGGGCGTAAAGACCGGTAATTTTGCTCAGAGGCCTCTTTATCAGGCTTGAGGTTCGTTTACGTGCCGTAAATCTACGACACGGGACCACCGGCTTTACTTCCCTTCCAAAGGAAACCATGCTAAGGATTTTTACGCCCAGATTTGAACCCGCAAGCTCGGGAACTAGAGGCTAGCATGGTACCCCTAGACCATGATGGGTGACATATCAGTGTGCAGTTTGCATTCTGCAAGCCCAACATGAGTGGGGTTTTACTGTGATAGGCTGTTTTATCAATCTATGAGCTTCCTCAAGGTTTTATGCTTTTAGTGGCATGTTTTATATTGTTTCAATTTTTAAAACTATCTTAAAGGGTGCCCAGGTAATCTGGCATTTTCTTCAGCATGCGGATGGAACTGAGATGTTTTAAAGTCTGAATTCATGGCAATAAATTTAAAATAAAAAGAGTGGTTATATTTTTCAGATAAGTTACAGATTATTGAAAACATCTTTAACCTTCTTAAGGCGTAATAAAATAAATTGTCATTTTAATATTTGTTATGGAATGAAACCCCGATCTCCTGCGTGACAAGTGAGGACAAAAATCATTTTTACCACACAGCAACCTTTGGAATAGGAGTCCATAAACACAGTTAATAGCGTTTCTCCAACTGCCCTGGATTGCAATAAGGTAATATTCCTCTTCTTCCTGTATTCCATTGCAGTACTTCAATTAGTAAGATTTCAAAGTTTTGAGCCTTGGTTGGAAAATATTGTGTTGCAACCTCGATTCGGAGGGTCTTTTAACTTAGCTGCTTTTAATTTTGTACCGATATCAACCAAATTAGAAATGTGTCGACGAAAGTTGTTCAAACTCACGTCTATAAAAGTTAAACTCTTTACGTTAGATGGTTCACCTGAAAACTTAGACACTCTCAGTCTACATGTATTACCTTAATTTGATATTAATTTCAACTAAGTTTGAAATGTATCCACAAATTTATCTTTAATACTCCATTACGAAAAATTTCAACTCCGTATTTCCAATGGTTGGCTTCTTATTTTTTTACTTTCTCTACCGCATACATAGTGGACAGAGAAGGTAGGTATTGCATTCCACCCAAAAATTTGATACCGAGATTTCCCCGGAAATAAATGTATTGTAATTTTAGAAAGACGTTCCTGCGCGCATGTGTGTCTATGTCTGTGAACAACACATAACTCAAAAACGAAAACTTCCAAACTTGGTATTTAAGTTCAGTATCTTAAAAGGATGCCACACAAAGATTTTCAAAAAGATCTCCCCATTCCAAACTTCCCTTTACATGGAAGATTTTTCGAAATGTTTGGTTTTCTAAAAAATGGCTCTAACGATTTTGATTAAAACACCATATATTAAGATATTTTACATGACAAATAAAATGTACATCTTGAAGTTCCTGGGAATATCCAGTAAAGTCCACTTCATTTAGAAGAAATTTTGTATAATCTTGTGTAACTGGTAAACGTTAAGCGATAGACGAAAATGTACTGCACAGAAAAATGCACTTCTCTTTAAAACACGCAATTTATCTCAAATAGCCTTTTTGTGGCATCAGCAATTTCTGTGATGTATTGTTCAATACTTGTTGTCGTTTTTTTTCAATCCTTTCGATATTCAGTTGTTTCTCGCAATTGTACGAAAAGAGCATGAATTTTAGGCCAGCATATTGTGTCCAGTTCTTAAACATTTGGCTATCTTTGTTCCCTTCCACTAAATGTGTAATGTAGCTATTTTCAGGAAGTTTTACCTCGATTAAAATGAAGTAGATAGGAAAATAATACTTTCGTAAGAATAATTTGTATAGCCAATAATAAGCAATAGAGGGGTAGAGCAAGGCATGTGAATGTAACACATCAGATTTTTTTAACTATAGTGAAGGGATACTGCCGTGGTGCGGGCGCGACGGATCCTTGGCATTCGTGGTGGTTCTAAATGCATAGATCGGCCGAACATCTGAGCACCTGTTCGAATTGGGCTGGTCTCGACGGGGCAGTACATCTCGACATCAATGGGTGATTTGAGTACGTCTGGGTGGGGTTGTGTAGACACCTTGACGGTTCCCGGTACCAGCCTGGTACAGCCAGTTAATTCACTATTCGCCCCTTCCCAGGTTGATCGGTATAATCCCCCTCATCACTACATAAGTAAGAGTGGCCTTTTTAGAAAACCAGGTGTTGGTTACAATGGAAAATCCCACGTTGAGAGAGACACTCGTTGGTACCTTGGGGTCGTTGGGGGGGGGGGGGTCTAGAGGGAAGCAGCTTCAGGTAGCTCTCTTTTAATTTTCTTAAATAATATGTTCTTATAACCGGGGGAAGGGGTGTTATTTGAGAAAAACCGATTTGCTATATACAATTTTCTCGTCCAACCTTTAGATTTCCACACGAAGTACATTTACTCAACATACATACTTTCGAGTTACATTAAGATAGGGCTGGAGATTAGAAGCGGAGGAGGATTTCAGCACTTTGGCCAATGCTAGGCCTGTTGCCCCTACTAAATCTCCCAGAGGAATGAATGAGGCCAGAGAGTACGAAAGGTGGCCAGATCGGATGACGACAGGTTAGGAGCAGGCTCCCCAACGTTTCCAGCTTGAATACCTCCTGCCGCCCCTTCGATGCCCATCCTATTCACAAATTCGAGTAGAAGATTATCAAGGCAGAATCATTTCTCTCCTCAAAGTACATCCACTGCTTAGCCGCACACCACCGTCCACCGCACCTAACCCCGCTATACTGAACGATGAAAGGAACCGAAATGAGAGAAAGCCAGGTAGTATATAATCCATCCCACCATTTCTCTACCTAACTGAAGAAACCGTCTAACCACTCCACTGATTTAAGCCTTGTTCTTAACAAAGTTAATACATCCGAAGTGCATGTTAATCTTATCAACCAACAGGTAGGAGGATCCTTCGGTTAAAACCTGCCTCTATCATGAAATAGTTGTTTGTTATATGCGTATATCGCCTTGGCATTTAAACGTGTACGTTAGTCAATCAGGAGAAAAGCGATAGCGGAATACATGTCAGCGGGGCAAGGTTTTAAGAAACAGGGTTTATTGAGGTTAGGAATTAAGTTTACTTAGAGAAAGTTTCCTAAACCCACTCGAGAATCCAAGAGGGTACCTCTGGAAGCCATCACATTGACCGCTGAGACAGCACCGAATATTTTTCATTCTGTTAAGACAAAGAAGCCGTTACTTCAGGTAGCAGTGTAACTGGGCTCATTTGTGTCAGAAATGGGCTTTATTTACGAGGGGTGAGCTTTGCAGGGCCAGACCCCTGTTCCCTCCTAGTTTTCGTTTTGAACTCCCAAGTTGACGCCGATGGTAACAAATAATAGAAAAATGATGATCGAAATGAGACGTTTCCGGGGGCGATATTTAGTGCAAAAGTAAGGATTAATGGAGTAAGTAGATATGCGCAGGGGAGACTGGGACCCGCTGAGAGTTAATTGCTTCTTGTCAGACCCTACTCTAGCTCCAGCTTCCGGAACCCTAGCACAAACTGACACCTCAACACACAACCTCATAAATTCCACGTGTAGCCTCCGTGTGCCTCAACAACGATTATATTCTCAACTAACTTCATGTTTACATTCCGTTTACGACTGTCTGAGGAGCGAAGAGTGACAACGCACTGCTTAGGCTGTGAGCATTTGAAATATCTTTAAAGTCACACATCCTCACTTTTGATTTCTGCACCGTGAGGTAACTAAGGTAGAGGATATCGAGATTTGCCAGGAGGTAGATAATTCTAAATCCTTTGAATGAAACAAAAATCCACCATATTACCCATTCTTCTACAACCTTTCCATACAAAGGCTTATCCCATTCTGTTAATCGAGATAAACGTTTCCAGATATAGCTTCATTACACATTTCCCAGGGGGCTGAAACGATAATCATATATTTAAAGAGGGGACCGTTGCTTTGAATTTCCATAATCATTGCGTGGCTTTAAAAAACAAACAAACGGAGACTTAGCATGCGGGATGGCCTACGCGGTAACGTCTATGTCTCGCATTCGGGAGGTCGTGGGTTCGATTCCCGCGGCCAACCTTCCTGACCCATGGATTTTTTGGGGGTTTCCCCGGGCCACCAGGTGAATGTTGAGAAGGTTCATTACATTTCCCGACTTTCCTGTCCCTCCATTTCACCTCCATTCTCATTTTCCTTCACCTTTCATCTGCTTGGTCTCTTTCAGGGTTGCAGGTGTCGGCGGGAGGTCTCGGTATATATGCATAGCAGGAGAAAAGGATGCTCTGAGTAAACCTTCGTCCTCTGATGGGGCAATCTCCGGGTCCCGGACCCTCCAGGGCATTTGTAAGCTTACGGGGGGGGGAGAAGCCGACTGCAGCAGCTGCCATCCGGGGAGTTTAAATCTGCAAACGGTAGGGACCCTGGCCTCTGCCTGTCATGCCTCCTGGTCCGGCCGACCTCTGTCTCCCCTCGCCTCATCCCTTCCTCCCGGGCGCGCCACATCAGGGTCCTAAGTACAAATGTTATGCATAGTTCGAGGTGTTAAATTCCCCTCCGCTCCTAGTCCTATCCTAGCCTAACCTAGCACTTAAAGAATTTATGCATGTGAAAATTCCAAACAATAACAACCAATATTTCAGAAATGGTTAATGGCACAAACATATGACATAAATTTCTATGCGCTTTTATGGTGTCCATAATTTTTGTGTCTGTCTCTTATACAGAGTTATTTATGAAGAACTGACACATTTCTTTAATTGTTTCAGCACGAGTTATGCTAGCGACAACTTATTATACCTGAAATGCAGAGGAATTTTGGGCAATTATTTACCTCTATAGCAAATGTTGAAAATGTCCTCCATCCTGCATTAGCTACAACTCAACACGTCGTTCCATGTTACTGGCCACTCGTTGGAGGACTCTGTTGTCAATAGCTTGAATCTCCTGTGTAATGTTGTGCTTCAGATCATCCATTGTCTGGGGACGTGTGGCGTAAACCATGTCTTTTAAGTAACCCCATAGAAATAAGTCCGTCGATGTCAAATCCGGAGATCTCGGTGGCCACAGGTTCTTGGAAATTATCGGGTCGTCAAAGAAACTTGAAATTAGTGCCATGGATTCATTTGATGTATGGCATGTAGCGCCTGAAAATATCCTTGACTAGGCTCTACATCGTCTAGTTGCTCAGCAAACTCCATGAAAATCCGTCGGTACTCTGCAGTGTTCACATTGTTTAAAAAAAAATTGGTCCCACTATTCCCTGTGCGGATATTGCGCACCAAACTCCCGATTTTAACCGGGTGCATAGGTGCTTCATGAATAACATGTGGATTTTCGCTGGCCCAATGTCGTGAGTTATTTGAGTTCACATAGCCGAATAAATGGAACCATGCTACATTTGTGAACCTGTGATGGACAATATGGCAGAATTTTGACAATGAACGCCTGAAACCAACGACAATAATTCAGTCGTCTATTCTTATCTGGTTCCTGTAACTGATGGACAACCGTAATCCTATACGGCTTTAGCTATATACTTTTCATAGCTCTCTGACACATTGAGTAGCTGTACCCCATCTCCTGTGACAAACTCTTAATTATTTTTTCGGTGACTGATCCAGTCGTGCTCTTACGTCAACAACCGTGAGAAGCCTAGATGAACGAGTTTTGCCTTTTTCACTCACCAGAAATCCGTTGTTTCCAATTTGTTTACCAGTCCCAGTATTGTGTTTCTTTGGGAAGGATTCCGAGCAACAAATTCTCTCTGGTATGCCCTTTGAGTAGCTGTAATTGAATTCGTAATCCAGTATTGCTTTACAAGGAATAGTCGTTCATTTAAGTGTACTCCATTTTCACGTTGACTAGAACAAAATCTCAAACATTTGCCGACAATAAAACTAACAATTACGAATTAAACATGAACATCTGCGCATCTAGTGGCAGGTAATCGAAACTCCAGAACATTCTGCTTAATTTGGTGCTAACGTTGGGGCATTGAGTGCATTTCGAACAGAATAATTAAAGAAAGAAACGTGTCAGTTATATAAATCATCCTGTAGTTTTCCAGTTATCAAAACGATACTACATTCAATCAAATAAAGGAAGACTTCACGGGCTATTCACAGTAAATTCGATGCAGCACATCATATTAGACTTGTTAACCGTGTGAATAAAAATTGTTAGTCTTTTCGAGAAAATAAAATACAACGAAACATTTACCATGTGGAGGGTAGTTTTGGATGGGGAGCTTTTCTTGAAAATCTAGTTTCGCATCCTTTGAAGATACTGAACTCAATTACCAAGTTTTGTATTTAACCGACAATTGGTTTTTGATCAATGCTGTTCGCAGACACGGAGCTTTTCTTAAATACCTTTTTGGCAGGCTTCAACACATCCCAAAGTATATATTTCCGGTGAAATCCCGATATTGCATTTTTGGGTACAATAAAATATTTATTCTTACTTAACATAGGTAGGTGATTTAAAAAGTAAAACTATCTTATAAGGTGGACCATTTAAGTTGAGACTGTAGAATATCTCCAAAACTAAGGGTTGTAGAAGAAAATGCATTTGATAAAAGTTGCTTGATATTGTGGGGGAAAGTAAATGTCATTAGTTGTGTCTTATTTCAAGAACGTTGTGGAGGTCATTTTAGGGCCAATTTAATGTTTACTTTCTCTACTACGTATAGTAAGTATTACATTCCACCCACAACATTCGATATCAAGATTTCACCGGAAATACATGTTTTGAGGCCCCCTGAGGCCAAGATTTTTTACAAAGGTCCGTGTGTGTGTGTCTGTGAACAGCATAACTCAAAACAAAAAGTCAGATAAATACCAAACTTGGTATTTAAGTTCATTATCTTTAAAAAATGCAACACGAAGATTTTCAGGAAAATCCCCCACCCCACACTACCCTTTACATGGAACATTTCTAGAAAATTTGATTTTCTTAAAAATGGCTGAAACAATTTTGATTAAAATATCATATGTTTAAGACCCTTTCATGGCAAATGAAATGTATATGTTGAATTTTCTGGGATGTCCCCAAAAGCCGTCTTTATTCTCAATGACTTTCGCATAACTGGTAATTACTTTCTCTACTACGTATAGTAAGTAGGGGAAGTACTGTATTCCACCCAAAAATTCGATACCGAGATTTCACCGGAAATATATGTTTTGAGATCCCCTGAATCCAAAAAAGGCATTTTTGGAAACATGTCCGTGTGTGTGTGTCTGTCTGTGAACAGCATAACTCAGAAACGAACAGTCGGATAAACACCAAACTTGGTATTTAGGTTCAGTATCTTCCAGAGATGCGACACGAAGGTTACCAAGAAAATCCCCCCATCCCAGATTACCCTTTACATGGAACATTTTTCGAAAATTTTAATTTTCTCAAAAATGGCTAACGATTTTGATTAAAATATCATATGTTTAAGTTATTTTTATGACAAATGAAACGTATATCTCGAATTATCTGGGGATGTCTCCAAAAGTATTCTTCATTGTGAACGACTTTTGCATAATGATAAACCATAAGAGATAGACAAAGTTTTACTACACAAAAATGTAGATCGCCTTAAAATACACAATTTATGTCATTTACATTTTTGTTGTTGACTGAACCGTTTTCGAGATATTGCTTGTTATTCCCTTAAATTTTCCAATACTTATACTTTGTCTCAAATGGGAATTCGTTATTCATTTTTTTTATGTACTGGACATGCAAAGAGAATGGAATGCTCCACATAGCAACCAGCTCTTAAAAGATTTGACTATCGCTTAAAGTCTACCAATTCCCCTTGCACCTACAAGAAAATTACCAATAAGATTAACATCTCGATATCTCGATTAACATGAAGCATATGGAGAATAAGCGTTTGTAAAAATAGTTTGTACAAGAGTAAAGTCATATGAGTGTAACATTAGATTTTTTTAATGGGAACCTACTATTAGTGTCAATTTAAGTTTACCCTAAAATGACCATCACAACGTCCTCCAAACAAAACACGACTAATGGCATTTACTTAATATCAAGCAACGTTTATCCAAGACATTTCTTTCTACACCGCTTAGCTTTGGAGATATTGTACAGTATCAAGTTAAATGATTCACTGTGTATATTACTTTCTCTACCTCATATCTAGTATGTAAAGGAAGTATTGCACTCCACTAAAAATTCGATATTAAGATTTTACTGGAAATACATGTTTTGAAGCCCCTGAATACAAAAAAGCATTTTAGAAAAAGGTCCGCGATCGCGCAAGCATATATCTGAATAGCATTTCTCAAAAACGGAAAGTCAGATACGACCTAAATTGTATTTAAAACATTAGCCTCTTCCAATGGTGTGATTAGATTTTTTAAGAAAATTCTTCACCCCATATCTACTATTATTTAAGTGGAACGTCTTTAATTTTATTTTGTCAAAAATGGCTCTAATAGTATTTTATTAAAATGCTATGTGTTTAACAGCCGGCCCTCGTAGCC
Organism: Deroplatys truncata; assembly: GCA_030765065.1. NCBI lineage: Eukaryota > Metazoa > Arthropoda > Insecta > Mantodea > Mantidae > Deroplatys > Deroplatys truncata. Next base: position 83,870,770 of record CM060982.1, on the reverse strand, counting down.
GTGGTCACTGGAGTGTATACCTCCGGTGCTCCCTCAAGGTTCGCGGGTTCGAGTCCCGCCATGGTCATGGGTGTTTGTAATGTGTCGATGTGTTGTGGAATTGCGGTGATAGGCGGTAACGAAAACAGTATAAACACAATATAAACTAGGTAAAACAAGGGGAAAGAAATAAAATATTTGCACGAACAATAAAATGTAGATGTATAATGAATTCCCTTGGAAGAGATTGTGAAATTCTTTTTATTCGGAATGACTTTCTTGTAATTTTGCCTAACTGCTAAACCAAAATAAATAAAGTTTTTTCACAAAAAAGGTAGATCACTTTAAAATACAAAATGACATTAGCCATTTTTCAGACATTCGTTGTTATTGGTTTGACTTCTCCAAACTTTTATACATTTTGTGAAGTTCTAAGCCATCATTAATTTGTTTTTCGTGATGTTATGCAAACAGTATGTAATGTCAAATATAGCATGCAGCGACACGCCTTTTAAATATTTGACTATCGCTTCAGCTCCTCTAGCCTTTTTGTACCTACAACAAAATGAATAATGTAAACTTCTTTTGAGTGGAATATACCTGTTTAGTAGTGGAGGGGAACGCTGCAACCTACATAGATCTGTTAGCTACCACCTTCCAGGAGGGAGGAATAAGTGAAGGAGGCTACATACCGCTGGCAGACAGGCCACAGAGACGCGCGGAAGTCCCTCGAAGACCCATCTTACAGCTGGACCTCTTAGAGAGGGCGAGGAAGGACCCTTCTCCACCAGCCCTCTAGTGTCCATAGTGAGTAACTACACTTTTCTTTGGGCAAGCATCCTTGCCATGTCCCCGACACCACCAACGCTACGAAAATAGAAGCACACCTGATAGATGAGAAGGAAACGAAATGAAAGAGAAATGATCGAAAGGAAATCGTGATAGATGAGAAACTCCGCCAGCATTGAATACCGACCACGGAAAACTACGAAAAACCCAAACTCAGAGACGGGAATCGACCCCGAGACCTCCGAATGCGAGTCTCACAGTTACTACGGAGCCACCTCGTTCGGTTAGTATAGGTAACTGGTAGAGAAAGTAAAACAAAACAAAGAAATCTGATGTGTTACACGCACATGACTTTCTCTAATCTTGTACAAACTATGTATACAAACGCTTACTCTCCATCTACTTCATGTTAATCTTATTATAATTTTCTTGTAGGTGCAAGGGGAATATGGCAGTATTTAAGCGATAGTCAAATCTTTTAAGAGCTGGTTGCTATTTGGAGTATTCCGTTCTCTTTGTATGTACAGGTCATAAAAAATGAATAACGAATTCCCATTTGAGAAAAAGTATTGGAACGTTTAAGGGAATAACAAGCAATATCTCGAAAATGGTGCACTCGACAAAAAAAAATGTATATGACATAAATTGTGTGTTTTAACGAGATCTACATTTTTTGTCTATTTCTTACGGTTTACCAATTATGGAAAAGCCATTTAGAAAGAAGAGGACTTTTGGGGACATTCTCAGAAAATTCAAGATATACATTTTATTTGCCATGAAAATATCTTAATTATATGATACTTTAATTAAAATCACTAGAGCAATTTTTGAGAAAATTAAAATTTTCTAAAAATGTTCCATGTAAAGGGTAATCTGGGGTGGGGGGATTTTCTTGAAAACCTTCGTGTCGCATCTCTGGAAGATACTGAAACTAAATACCAAGTTTGGTGTTTATCCGACTGTTCGTTTCTGAGTTATGCTGTTCACAGACACACACACACACACACACACACGCCCATGTTTCCAAAAATGCTTTATATGCATTCAGTGTACCTCAAAACATATATTTACTATACGTAGTAGAGAAAGTAATTAGGAAATAATATGCATGCCTATTGATCGCATTACTTTGTGTGTTGTTGGGTAAGGATTATGGAAAAGCTCTATATACGGTTTAGCATCTGAGATTTGCATGTTTTAACAGCTGATAAGACCCTTATCTTTGTCTTTTAACTGCACATATTACATTTCCGAGAATTGCGGCTTAATGATTGTCACTAAAAGTCTCGGCCAGAAAGTAAATGTGATCAAATTTCGTCATGGTTAAATGGCCGTCTCATTAAAGCGACTATAAAGCGTTAAGTGTTTAATATTCCTGCAGCAGATTTACAATTCAGGTTCTAGGAATACCTTCTCCGTTTTATTGCCAACGCCATGGCATGAAATGCACACATACCGTGAACCTTTTAAATCGCATAGCTAAGTATGCAGCCGGGGAAATGTCTTCCTGGGACAATAGGCAATAACAGGGGGAATAAACATTACCGCTTTTGTGCAGACGTTTTTACTGCTTCTTCATTATGCACACATTCGTTTAACAGGAATCCGTATCTAGGCAGGTAAGCATCGTAACTGAAGTGGAACTCCTGTCTTCCAGCTTTATAAAACATATAATACCACACACGTGCGTGCGTGAATATATACCGGGTGAGTCTTCTCAACCTGCGGATTGAGAAGCTGTACAGTTCTGGCGTTGTACAGACTATGACGTAATCACTGTCCACTCATCACGTTGAATCTGCTTTGCACCGCTGTGAGTACAGTGACTTGCACTCGTAGCACAAGAGTATTCGCGCTGAAGTTGACCTTCAGTAGTGAAGGTCCTAAGTTCAAATATTGCCATTTGAAGGTACTTTTTATGTTGAACGAGAACTGATAGTTTGGCATTGAAGTGTCGTTTCATTTAATTAGTTTAATTATGTGAATTTCATTAAAATACAAAATGTTACTTGTTAAAATATGATTTAACGAACATCATAAATAAATGCAAAAATTAATATAAAAAAATCTGATGTGTTACACTCACATGACTTTCTCTACTCTTGTACAATCTATTTTTACAAACGCCTATTCTCCATATCCTTCATGTTAATCGAGATATCGAGATGTCAATCTTATTGGTAATTTTCTTGTAGATGCAAGGGGAATATGGTAGGTTTTAAGCGATAGTCAAATAGTTTAAGCGCTGGTTGCTATGTGGTGCATTCCATTCTCTTTGCATGTCCTGGACATAAAACAAATGAATAACGAATTTGAGAAAAAGTATAAGTATTGGAAAATTTAAGGGAATAACAAGCAATATCTCGAAAACGGTTCACTCAACAAAAGAAACGTATATGACATAAATTGTGTATTTTAACGCAATCTACATTTTTTGTGTAGTAAAATTTTGTCTATCTCTTATGGTTTACCAGTTATGCAAAAGTCGTTCACAATGAAGAATACTTTTGGAGACATTCCCAGAAAATTCGAGATATACATTTCATTTCTCATGACATTATCTTAAACATATGATATTTTCATCAAAATCGTTTGAGCCATTTTTGAGAAAATTAAAATTGCCGAAAAATGTTCCATGTAAAGGGTAGTCTGGTGTGGGGGGATTTTCTTGAAAACCTTCGTGTCGCATCTCTGGAAGATACTGAACCTAAATACCAAGTTTGGTGTTTATCCGCTGTTCGTTTTTGAGTTATGCTGTTCACAGACACACACACATAGACACACACACACACACACAGACACACACACGGACATGTTTCCAAAAATGCTTTTTTTGGATTCAGGAGGTCTCAAAACATGTATTTCCGGTGAAATCTCTGTATCGAATTTTTGGGTGGAATGCAATACTTCCCCTACTTACTATACGTAGTAGAGAAAGTAAAAAACTCATTTATTTGCAGGCGTGATTTGAACATCCGACCTGTACCATGTTAACCATTGCGCTAATAGAGTACATTAACAATAAACACCACCATAGCCCTAATCATCGGGCTGGTGAATGCGTGTCAGCACCTGCATTTCGAATCGTCTGTAAACTACAGAGTTGCCTAGTTACCAATCCGTAGGATGAGAAGCCTCGCGCGGTATATATATACAGAATGTTTCAGAAATACTTCTACAAACTTCGGGTATGGGTTCCTTACACCACAAGAAGGAAAAACGTTCATATGAGCATATGTCCCATAATCCTTTGTTTTCTCGTTAGGAGGTGTACACTTATAACACACAAAACTCATAATACATTTTCGAAATGTCCTCCTCTTGCTTCTATGCATGCCTGTACTCGTCGAATCGTGGAATGTCGCACCCTGTCAAAAACCTCCGGGATGGTGTCGAATGGTTTCGCAGGCTTCCATGACACGTCGATGAAGCGTTTCTGCATCCGGGATGGCTGTTCCATAAACCAATAATTTAAGACGCCCCCAGAGGTAAAAATCCACAGGATTGAGATCGGAAGAACGTGCAGACCATGGAACTGGTCCTGCTCTGCCTATCCATCGGTCATGGTAGATACCAGTCAGTGCATCTCGAACAATGTGACTAAAATGTGCCGGAGCCCCATCATGCATAAACCACATGTTTTTTCTTATTTGCAGGGGCACATCTTCGTGAAGTAAGTCGGGAAGAGTGTGCTGGATAAAGTCCCTGTAGACAGCACCAGTAAGACGTGCTGGTAAAACGTATGGATCTACCAGACAGTCACCTACATAAAAATCATGTCTGCCTGTTCACGAAATGAATATCCAGCCATTGGTGGAACGAAACACCTGCAGTTAACTCACTACATGTACACAATTGAAACGTTGAAGACAGACTAATGACAAATGACAAATAAACAAGTCTCCATGGCAACACTTCGCCATCTACCGTATGTAGTACCATGGGTCAACATCTTCTATGAATGCATAGAGAAATGAAGTTTTGAGGTTGGACCCCGAAGGCCGTTGAACTCACACTTTCATTGTGACAGGAATAACGCTAAAACCAAGGATTATGGGACATATGTTCATATGGACTTTTTTCCTTCTTTTGGTGTGAGGAACCCATACCCAAAGTTTGTAAAGGTATTTTTAAAACAACCGGTATAACTACTTACTAACAGTAATTAGAGGAAATATTACATTCCACCCAAAAAGAAGACTTTTAGAGTTCCCCTGAATCCAGAAATCGAATTTTTATAGGAATGTCCGTGTATGTGAATTCCACAACTAAAAACGAAAAGTTGGTTAAATACCAACCTGGCATTTAAGTTCAGTATCTTCCAAGGAATGCGACCCGAATATTTTAAAGAAAATTTCCATTCCCAAACTGCCCTTTTCATGACAAATTTTTTGCTTACTTTCTCAAAAATATTTCCAAGGATTTTAATTAAAATACCATATTTTTAATAGATTTTCATTACAAATAAAATCTATAGGTATCTGCAATTTTTAGAAATAGCCTTCAAAGTATTCTTCATTCTGAAGAACTTCTATATAAGTAAAACCGTAATAGATACACAAAATCTTACTATACAAAAAATGTAGATCACGTTAAAGCACACAGTTTATGTGAAATAAATATTTTTTTGGCAGTAACCATTTTCAAAATATTCTTTGTATGAATACCAATGTAATTCTTGCAGTTGTAATTAACTATTCGTTTTTTCTGGTGACCAAACAAGGAGCTTGGAATTTCAAAGCCATAACATAGCGATACGCTTTTTAAATATTTGACTATCGCTTTACCTACCTTATCGTACAACGAAATGTGTAAATGTAAATTGAAAGCTTATCTGGATTAACAAGAAACAGATAGAATAATAAACTTTTATAAGAATAGAAAGGTAGAATCACACTGAAAAATCCAAGCCATCCGAGATTGGAACTACGAAGTTACTGGTTTCCGTCATAGATTAAACTACTATTAGATCAATCACTCATAATTAATTGTTCTTTCATACAAACCATGTGTAGGACGGAAACCGGAAGATCCATGGTTCAAATCCCGGCTGTGGCAATGAACCTTTGAATCTGATTCTACTTTTACTACCTTGTAACGGCTTGTGTTAAAGAATACTTAATTACTTTTGTATTGCATAGTAGTATATAGGAAGCAGGTTTCTCTTTAAATATCTCAGCCAAGACTTTTGATGCACTTTCTGGTTTCTAATTTAGAGATCAATATCTACATTTTTAGTTATTTGTAGTATTTGTCTCACTAAATTAGGGCCTGTTTCTAGTTTCTACTCAGTCGGTAGAACACCTTTCTGCTGTGAGAGGTCCCGGGTTCAATTCCCGGCTGGGGGTGGGAATTTTTCTCTAGCCAAGATTATTCCCTATCCTCTCCAGAGTCTGGAACTATGAATAAGAGTGTGAATGTGTGTGTAATGTAATGGTTAAAACTCTCAAATGTGCAACAAACTCAACACAAAAGAATAGGAGTTAACTCCATTGCCAATAGGCAATAAGTTCCAAAGGAAAGGCTGCCGGTAAGACCATGTAATTAAAGGTGGGGTATAAATAGAACTAAAAAAAATTCTGATATGTTACACTCGCATGACTTTCTCTACTCTTGTACAAACTATTTTTACAAACGCTTATTCTCCATCTACTTCATGTTAATCGAAATAAACATTTGCAGACTCTATCTTATTACTAAGTTTCTTGTAGATGTAAGGAGAATATATATTTACAAGGGCAATATAGAAATACAGTAGCCTTTAAGCACATACATATCTCTTAATAGCTGGTTGCTAGGTGCAGCACCATTCCCTTTGCCACAGATTAATACTCTTGCATATACAAGACAAAAAAATGAATAACGAATTCCCATTTGAGAAAATAAGTATTGCAAAATTTAAGAAAATAACAAGCAATATCTCGAAAATGGTTCACTCAACAAAAAATGTATATGACATAAATTGTGTATTTTAACACGATCTACATTTTTTGTGTAGTAAAATTTTGTCTTGTCTATTATGGCTTACCAGTTATGCAAAAGTCTTCACAATGAAGAATACTTTTGGGGAATTCCCAGAAAATTCGAGATATACATTTCATTTGTCAGGAAAATATCTTAAACCTATGATATTTTAATCAAAATCGTTAGAGCTATTTTTGAGAAAATTAAAATTTTCGAAAAAGGTTCCATGTGAAGGGTAATATGGGGTGGGGGGATTTCTTGAAAACCTTCGTGTCGCATCTCTGGAAGATACTGAACCTAAATACCAAGTTTGGTGTTTATCCGACTATTCGTTTCTGAGTTATGCTGTTCACAGACAGACAGACACACACACGGACATGTTTCCAAAAATGCTTTTTTTGGATTCAGGGGGTCTCAAAACATATATTTCCGGTGAAATCTCGGTATCGAATTTTTGGGTGGAATACAATACTTCCCCTACTTACTATACGTGGCTTCGGATTCTAATAATGTGTGTTTCGCCGTTTCATCGGCTTGATGGCATAAACGGCAAATAGGTTCCATATGGTATCGTCGAATTGTCTTCAGGTGTTCTCTAACTTTTCATGTCCAGTTATGAAGCTTATTACTCTTAATGGTGAGGATTTATTCAGCTTAGTAAGTAAATTACTTAATTTTTCTCTAGGCTTATTAATTAATCGCTTATAGAGTTTGCTTTTGGGTATGGTTTTTCATTTCTTTTGAACTGTTTTCCAAACCCAAAGTCTAGCGGTGTTTTTCGCGTTTAGCATACTTATTCCACAGGCGGGTCCTCTTTGCTATTGAGGCAGCTTTTGTATTTCCCACGATACCTGCATGTTCAGGTACCCAACGCATTTCTACTGTATTGTGGGTAGAAAATACTTTGGTAAGAGTAGTTTGCAGCGGAGTGAATAGAGGTCGCATCAGTTTTTTATGTTTTTTTTTTTTTTTGAGTGACTAGTTACCATTCTCGTGTTATACAAATAATGGAATTTCAAGGCGGCCATATAACGACTCAGTTTTTAAAAACTTGATTGTCGCTTTGGTTTCACTTGCACCTAAGGCGAAATTATAGTGAAACTATTTCTACAAACGTTTATGTTGATAAACAGGAAGTAGGAAAAGAGAGATAAAGCTTTTGTAAGAATATTATGAAGGAGTGTGGGTATTATATTTTTATAATAATTATCATTGATGCTTGCGTAGGACTGTAGGTATGTTACTGGGATAAGGAGCAAGGCATGTTAGTTGCAACCTTAAAGATCACGATTCCTTCAAGAGCAGATGCTCCATCTTGAAAGATGGCGACATACTGTACAACTGCAGGCTTCAGGGCATCCATGTATAACGTCACGCGCTTACACAAGTGGAGCAGGTTAACAAATCATGTATCATGTGAAACATAAACGTCGTCTTAAGGTTTGCGACGAGAAAGTTGCAGGAAATGAACCTCTGACCTTTGCACGTACGGACACACGTCTCTTCTGTTGGAAATTGGGAGCCAAATGTCAATTGTATTCCGGGTAAACGTCACAAGACGTGATTCCCACCAAGGCTATGGGGCCTGAGACAGTAAACGATGGTTAACCGCGGTAAAGCGTCCGACTCGCATTCGGGAGGTCCTGGGATCGATTCCCAGCAACCACCCACTCTGACCCTTGGGGGTTTTCCCGGGTCGTCAGGCAAATGCTTCAGTGGTTTATTTCAGCCCCCGAATTTTCTGTGCCTCCATTTCGTTGCGTTGATTATTTCATTCATCATTCACCACGTTGGGTCTGTTTCAGGGTTGGAAGTGTCGGCTTGGTGTTTCGGTGCGGCGTGGCAGGAAAAAGGATGCTCTCTTTGAAACTTTCCTTGTCCCTCAGCTTTCGGCTGGTTACCGGGGGTAAACGGACTGCCCCTTAGGAGCGGGGGTTCCGTCTGCCTGTACGATTGTCGGGGCGTCTCAATCTGGAAACTATAGGTACCCTGTTTTTGCTGTGTCGTCACTCCTGGTTCCAACCGCCCAGTGACTCCTCTCATCAATTTTACGATTCTCTCCGAATATACTATGAAGAATAGGAGACAACCTATTCCACAACCGCCAATGAGAGGTGACTAGTGCATGTGACAGTTAAGAGATACGGAGCAAAGTTATGTGGAACAGGGTTTAGTGAAAAAGGTTCGATATTCCATCACAATTAAGTGTACATGCGGGCTGGTCCGGCTACCTCGATACGCTGCAGGTAATTGACGACAATGCAGAATTGTAAAGGACGTCAGGAACAGCACCAAATTATGATCTATTACATTGAAACGACTTTGTCTATCCATTCTTCTAAAACTATTATTCTATTTACTTCTTTTTAATCGACATAAACGTTTACAGAAATAGCTTCATTACACATTTCGTTGTAGGTTCAAGGAGGGCACTACGGCTGAAGCGAAAGTCGCTGTGTGTCGGCCCTGAAATTACGCTCTTTGTACGAGCACGAGAAAAGTATTTGGAAGTTTAAAAAACTAATAACGAATATCTCGGAAATGGTTAATGCCACAATAAACTATATGAAATACATTGTGCATTTTGAAGAGTTCTACATTTTGTGTGGTTTTTACTTTCTCTACTACGTATAGTAAGTAGGGGAAGTATTGCATTCCACCCAAAAATTCGATACCGAGATTTCACCGGAAATACATGTTTTGAGACGTCTCTTCCCCTGAATCCAAAAAAAGCATTTTAGGAAACATGTCGTGTGTGTCTGACAGCATAACTCAGAACAGCATAACTCAGGAACGAACAGTCGGATAAACACCAAACTTGGTATTTAGGTTCAGTATCTTCCAGAGATGCGACACGAAGGTTTTCAAGAAAATCCTCCACGCCAGATTACCCTTTACATGGAACATTTTTCGAAAATTTTAATTTTCTCAAAAATGGCTCTAACGATTTTGATTAAAATATCATATGTTTAAGATATTTTCATGACAAATGAAATGTACATCTGGAATTTTCTGGGAATGTCTCCAAAAGTATTCATTGTGAACGACTTTTGCATAACTGGATAGACAAAAGTTTACTACACAAAAACATTTAGATCGCGTTAAAATACACAATTTCTGTCATATACATTTTTTGTTGAGTGAACCATTTTCGACATATTGCTTGTTATTCCCTTAAATTTTCCAATACTTATACTTTTTCTCAAATTCGTTATTCAATTTTTTTTTGTCCTGGTAATGCAGCTCTTAAAATATTTGACTATTGCTTAAAGCCTACCAGATTCCCCTTGCATCTACAAGAAAATTAGCAATAAGAATAACATCTCGATTAACATGAAGCATATGAAGAATAAGCGTTTGTAAAAATAGTTTGTACAAGAGTAGAGAAAGTCATGTGAGTGTAACATATCAGATTTTTATATAAAAGTGCATAAAATTTTTCCAGAAAGAAGACTACTTCACAGGCTTACAGAAAATTCAAGATATATGCGTTAATTTCTTAAACATGATGTAAATTAATCAAAATAATTAGAGCCATTGTTGAGGAAGTACAAAATAGCAAACTTTTTATATGTAAAGGTTAGTTTGGAGTGGGAGATTTTCTTTAAATTGTTCCTGTTACATCCTTGACGATGCTGAACTCAAACACCAGTTTGGGTATTTATCTGACATTTCGTTATCTCTGTCTTACTGAGGTTTTTCTAAAAATGCTTTTTTGAATTAACGATACCTCATAATACGTATTTCCGGAGAAATGTCGATATCGAATTTTTGGATGGAAAATATGTTCCTATATAAGACGATGCTGGAGAAACTGAAAATATGCCATGAGTAACGTAACGTGAATGGAAGAATTGCATTATGTATGAATACTAAGTGTAGGTATAGGTGAAAGTAATAACTGTTTATTCAAAGGACCTCAAAACAGTATTTGCGGTGAAATGTCGAGAATGAATTTTTTGGTGGTGTAGATGTAGAGAGAGTAAAGCAATTATGAGGCAGTATTTTTAACACTTAAATGATTTCAGTCTAATTATATAATATATAAATTCAATAACAGCCCGTCTTAAAGCAATATGTGTATGTAACAATATATAAAAAGTATATATTACAGTCATTGTATATGTTTATATTATTATATACATGCTCAATAATGTTATGTGAATGTATTACGTAATTTAATAATGTAGGAGCTGTGAGAATAATAGGTTAAAAGTTGCTAACAGTGAGGTAACCTTGAGGCAATAATGAATTTTGAAGTTTAACAATACTATTAGTCATTATTGGAGCAACAATAATGTAAATTTTGAGACAGTTTATAAAATAGCCAATCAACAACCAGAAAAAAGCTTAAGTTAAATAAAAGTATTCTATTGGATTACGAATAGCCAATCAGGGAGAGAAATTTACACATTTAGGCGGTAGAAATCAAGTCAGTTGCTTGTAGACAGTGCTCATAACTGGACGCGTTGGTTGTAAACAGTGTTTCTAACTAGACGCAAGATGTGTCCTCGAGAAATTTAATACGTATTTAGTGTGAGACGAAATTAGTTTACGTGTTAAAAAGTGCAAGTAATTAATAAAAGAATCTCACAGCTCTTTATATCAGTGAAGTGTTATTTAATCGTTTAAAGAATTAATAAATGGAGTGAAGTACAAATTATAATCTGTGTAAGCCTACATTCTTCAGTCGCACCACGCCCTGCTAAGACATTCATGTCTCTAAAACAATAATACTGACGCAGCCCAGGCAAACATAAATATATAATATTTAAAGAAACAGTCAAAAATTACAAAGTTTATATTTTTTTAAAGATTTGGAACAAAGGCCACCGGAAAGTACATTTAGGGCGAAGGCTACCGGAAACTTTTTACCATACGTGCGGTTGCAACTGCTTCAAGTTCGGCTCCCCAACAGTTGAACTCTAATACATCTTCTTCAATTAGGAGAAAATCGAGTTAAAATTTCACACTATTTTCACACATGCCCGTTCAAACGTTGCTTTTTGGACATTTAAATTGCTAGAAAGTCAGAATTGCATTTCGATTGAAGATTTTTTTTTCTTTTAAAATCTAATTTTATCCCAAAACTTGGTCAAATGCGTTAAGGAGTACCCTTAAAATGGATGTGAATTTTGTTAGCACTCGTTAAAGTATTGCTGACAAAAGTATTTCTATTGTCAGTTTTTCTTATACACCAGCTCACCAGTCTGCTGAAGCGAAGTGGTATTTCAGCCCTCTCTCGAGTTAGGTATATTTTCGCCATGTTAAGGTGGGGTATCTACCGGGTACAGCTACAGTGGTGTTAATTAGGCCGGTCTCACAAAACACCTCTGCCGTTCTTGTGCATCATCCATCAACGTCACATAGCGGCCACCCACATGCCTGTTCTCCTTTCCTGTCTAATCCCTGCTGCTTGAGGCACGGGACGCACGGTTCCTTACACCAGCTTGCCATAACTAGCTTTCAAATAAAGCTTCGAATCTATTTCAATCCATTGTTTTGCAAACATTTTTCTCTAATGTAACTTTAACTTCCTATACTTTCGCTACCACTTACCTATAATAGGTAGAGGAAGTATATTATTCCACCCAAAAGTATCAGATTTCACCGGAAATACCTTTCCAAGTCCCTGAATCCAAATCAAAAGAATACATTAAATTAATCTTTTGAAGAACGTCTCTGTATGCGAAATACATAGTGTGTTTTAACAAAATCTACATTTATGAGGAATTCAAACTATTCAGGAAGTTCAAGATATACATTTTATTTGGCATGCAAATATTTTAAATATGTGGTATTTTAATCAAAACCGTTAGTCATTAAGATAAAATAAAAAAAATGTTTTCCAAGTAAAATATACTTTGTTGTGGAGAGATTTTCTTGAAAACCCCGGTGTCGCATCTTTGGAGTTGAACTTAAATACCAAGTTTCGTATTTATCTGTTCTTTTTTTTACCTTCTCTACTACGTATAGTAAGTAGGGGAAGTATTGCATTCCACCCAAAAATTCCATACCAAGATTTCACCCCCGAATCCAAAAAAAAACAAAACATTTTTGGAAACATGTCCGTGTGCGTGTGTGTCTGTCTGTCTGTGAACAGTGAACAGAAACGAACAGTCGGATAAACGCCAAACTTGGTATTTAGGTTCAGTATTTTCCAGAGATGCGACACCAAGGTTTTCAAAAAATCCCCCCAACCCAGATTACCCTTTACATGGAACATTTTTCGAAAATTTTAATTTTCTCAAAAATGGCTAACGACTTTGATTAAAATATTATATGTTTAAGTTATTTTCATGTCAAATAAAATGTATATCTTGAATTTTCTGGGAATGTCTCCAAAAGTGTTCATTGTGAACGACTTTTGCATAACTGGTAAACCATAAGAGAAAGACAACATTTTACAACACAAACAATGTAGATCGCGTTAAAATACACAATTTATGTCATATACATTTTTTTGTTGGGTGAACCATTTTCGAGATATTGCTTGTTATTCCCTTAAATTTTCCAATGCTTTTTCTCAAATGGGAATTCGTTATTCATTTTTTTGTCTTGGATATGCAAAGAGTTTTAATCTGTGGCATAGACAATGGTGCTGCACATAGCAACCAGTTATTAAGAGATATGTCTATGCTTAAAGGCTACTGTATTTCTATATTGCCCTTGCAGTTACAAAACAAGAGGAACATAGTACGCCTTAAGCGATAGTCAAATATTTTTAGAACTGGTCGCTATGTGTAAAATGTAATTCTCTTTGCATGTCAAAAGATCGTTTCTGCAATTGTTTATCTCTACTAATATGAAATAGATGGAGAATAAGAGTTTGTAAAAATAGTTTGTACAAGAGTAGAGAAAGTCATGTGAGTGTAACACAGCAGATTTTCGTTTTTTACTTATGTTGTACACACACAGACATACACATACTAGCCAATTTTCTTATTTGTTTTTAATCATGGGGTCTCTAAACATGTAGGTATGTATGTTGAAATCTTGATGCTGTGAAATACATTTTTCTTTACCTATAGAAAGTAAAAAAACCAAGAATCTAAGCTTTCAAGCTTATCTGTTACGTGACGCTTGGAAAGGATCTAAATTTGCAACGTTGTACCGATATTTCGAAAACTGCTAACACTAGAAAACATTATGATACTAAGGTTATGCAGGGTGATCCGTTTGTGATGTCAGAAAAGTAAAATGTTGTATATAAGAGGTTAATGCAGACATCTCTGAGAAGTTTGCTGTAATACAAGCGGAAAGCATGAAAGTTAACAATGAGTGATGTTTCAGACTTCATCCGTGTGGCATGGCAGCACTATCGTGCATAGGAGATAAAATGGTCACGCCACAACAGCGTGTTTAGTGTCGTATGTATGTGAAATGTGTCATATGAGACGCGTGGGTCTCAGTTCTCCAAAGTTAGGCTTGTTGATTCGGCCACTCACATGAAATGTGGCTTTGTTCATGAAAATCCGTCTATTTAGCCACTGATCGTCCACTTCCTGCCTCTCACACAGCAAACTTGAGACGAGCTTCGTAATTACGCTGTATCAAAGCTTGCTTTTGCTGGTTATGGCATGGAAACATCTATCAAGCCCCCGTTACTTTTTGTATGGCATGTGCTGCTATGCTAATAAGCAGTGGAATGACTTCTATGAACTCTGGTGCTGTTATGACATGACCGCCATTTTGTCTCCTATGCACGATAGCGCTGCCATGCCACAAGGGTGCAGTTTGAAACATCACTCATTGTTAACTTATATATGTATAACGTTTTACTTTTCTGATATCTCAAATAGATCACCCTGTATTTTAAAGAGCTCTTACATCTTTTGATCTAAAGTTTTTGGTTTTTTAAGGTTTCCCAGCTTACAAACGTACCTATACAAAGTTTATCCCGAATGAAGAGTATTTACCTAGAAAATTCAGATATGGATCATGCAAATATCTTAAACACACGGTGTTTTAAATAAAGTCGTTAAAGCCATGCTTGAGAAAAAAAAATAAGCGACTATTTTTCCATGTAAAGGGTAGTTTAGGGCGGGGATATTTTCAAGAAAATCTTTCTGTCGTATTCTTGAAAAATTATGACATTATAAACCAAGTTTGGTATTTATCAACTTTGTTTTTAAGTTATGCGTTCATACACTCGCATAGAGTGTAAGTATGTGAATCCGATGAAATCTCGCTATTAAATTTTAGGGTGGAATACAGTAACACACATCTACTATAGTTGGGCGGTAGAGAAAGAAAATGTTATGATGCATGGAGTGTTTCAAAATTTGTGTGTATCGAAATTATTTAAAATTTATTATGTTAATATCTTCAGCAACACTCTTTCCATCTCGATGTAATTGGTATAGAATGTTGTTAGTAAGGTTACTACTGTCCATTCCAAACCAGAGTTCCCTTTGATGTAAACAGAAGCACGTGCTTCTGCTTGTCACGAACCCAAGAACACACACTTACGCCAACGTAAATAGTTCCTTAATACATGTATTGTATTATGAAATATTAGCGCAGGAAAGGTATAGATAGAACTGCACATTTTATTACGGTTATCATAAGAACTGATCGTTAAAGGTAATGGCTATATAATAGCTGTTAAGAGATTACAAAATATTATTTTCGTCTGCTATTGCGCTAACGCAGAGAGCATCTTGCTTGTTAATACCATCCGTATTCATGACTGCCACTCTGTTACATATACGAGAAATGCAGCAATGAATTCCTAGAGGTGCTAAACACCTTGCGTAACACAGGAAATATGATAAACGAACGGTCATTCATAACACACTAGCACACACATGCTCAGCTCAGGTCAAATCTTGTGATTTAGTCAGTTAGTACTTGAGTTCACATGGCAGAGGTAGGTCCGTGTAGTGCGAATAAACTGTTCAAACACAAAAGAGGGAAACAGTTAAAAAGTGGCGAAAAACAAACAATACTTCATATATTCAACTCACTATGAGAAAAATACCCGACACTTGCATTAGTGCATATTACGAAACTGATATCGGATTTTACAGGCGTTTCAGTGAGAAGTGTAACCAAAGCGTGCACGGAATATAAACAGACATAATAGAACACAGAAGAGGATAAAATGTGGGGACTTGTTTTGTGTGCGACACTGCTGTGGAATTGTGGATAAGCTTGTAATTATTTTGGAGAGTAGTTCTGATTCCGATATGGCAGCTGAGTCACCTTCGGAGAATTCGGATTTGGGTGTTGCACTTTTGCCCGAGGATTGTGATTAACGCAAGTAAAATGTTCATTGCCGCATACTTATAAAATCGATTGTTACCTCGGGTTGCATTTTGAACTATGATTCTCACACAGAGAGCGTTTTTATAGATTTAAACAGCGTTCAACAAGCATGTGAGCTGCCTTAGGGGCAGAGATTGCGAACTACTTTCGCGCGGATAATACAAAGAGTTTGCTTTCAGTGAAAGGCACTCTGGTTTGGAATGGATAGTAGGCTGGGTGGAAAGTTTGCAAACTGCAGCTCAAAAATTGTGAAAAAATACATAAAGTCTGTTACTACTCGTAACTTGTAAGAACACTCGATATCGAGGTTTCTGCAGAAATACGTTTAAAAATACTTTTTAGAAAACGGTCTCTGTGGGAGAGAGAGAGAGAGAGAGAGAGAGAGAGAGAGAGAGAGAGAGAACAGCGTAACTCAAACACTAAAAGTCTTGATATTTAAATTCAGCATTTTTCAAATAAGCGATAAGATGATTTTCAAGAAAATCCCCCATTCCAAATACCCTTTAGATGGAACATTCTTCTTTATTATTGACTTCCTAAAAACGTATTTAACGGTTTTGATTAGAATACCATACACTGCGCATAGGCTATGAAGCCCTCTACTCTGTTGATAAAGAGATAAAAATTAACTGCTCAAAAAATATAGATACCTATCTAAAGGACACAATTTATATCAAATAAATGTTTTTTTTTGTTAAGTTACCTTTTTTCGAGATATTCATTGTTAATGTTTTGAAATTTCAAATAATTTATACTTTTGTAATTGCTAAGTCGAGTTATTAGACCTCTCGCCTGTCACTAATGCTAACTGGGTTCGATCCCAGGAAGCCGCATGTGGGATTTGTGGTCAAAGCGGCGTCTGGGCGGGTTTTCTCCGGGTTCTCCGGTTTCATTCCACCCACTGCTCCATCATCTTTCTTTTTATCTATTTCACCATAATTTGTTATCATTACTTCCTCGCTCTCATACCAGGCATCGGGCTGATTACCATCCTGGATTTTCTAATTTATGCAAGGTGTCTGTCCCTCGACAGGCATCTGACACCAGGCGGCCGCTTGTGAGCCCTGGTTGGGTGTAAGTCCTACATACGAGTAGGGTAAACAGAGAAAGAAGAAGAAAAAGCAATTGCTAAATCGCCATTCATCTGTTTTGTCGTGGTCACGCACTCCTTTTAAAATTTAGGTAACAAAATGTGCAATGAAGCCATTTTTGCAGCCGTTTATCTAGATTCACGTGAAATAGCTTTTTGAAAAATGTTATAGAAGAGTGGATATAGAAAGTAATGTGAATATAACACATCGGATTTTTTTACAAATAAAGAATTAAATGCGTAACGCTTAACCAAGTCTTAAAGCTTCCGTTTTGTTTACAGTCTCCCGCAATCGGAAACAAATGACGAAGGAAGCATAATTATCGGATGTGAAAACTGTTCTATAATCAAGACGCGATTTGATACGCTATTCGTCTTTATCGTGCTTACCTTATATGAGGTAACAGTTTCTGATACTTGCAGAGATTGTCCTCATTTATTAATTTTCAAAGGAAATAGCACTCCTGTAAATTCATTATACACTTTTAGCAGAGTTTATTTTCGCTGGCGTGGTCCGTCATTATATATTCCACGTGACAGTTCGCTAAGTCGCTAACCACTAAGCCTTTTCATTACCCGTGACCTGTTTCGGTTCGCATCTTTAACTGCCCATGAAGAAGTTGACGTATGCATAAGAGCAAACATAAATCTCAAGGTCTCAGATGCTCAAAACGGTTTTTTACTGTTCGATACGCGGCAAGAGAGCGAACGGAAATTCCACTCGTAAAAAAATTAATGGCAAGTAATCAAACTGCTTCTTCCGTAGTATCGATTTTATTGCGATGGTCTTCGCCCCATATCCTCAAGACACTGAGATGGGTTACAGTGGCAAATACAGCTGTAAATCACGGGGACATGTAATGAGACGATAATGTTACTTTCGTATACCTAGAGATGATTATACGCATGCAAATATAGGTCGGCTGAAAAATGAGGTTCAGGAACAGAAGGTGAAGAAGAGAGAGTAAATACCTTACAATAAGAAAGCCCGATAGCTGCATGTCTAGCGCAGCTGTGTATGATAGGGAGAAGTGACATCTAGTGGAGCGGTGTAATTCTATACTCGCGAATTCCAGTTTTTGTATTAGTTTCCAGTAGTAGGTGGAGAAATTCTGTACACCACCCGAAAATTGAATGTCGATATTTTACAGGAAATACAAATTAGGAGGTCCTGAATAAAGACAGCATTTTTACTTTCTCTACTGCTTACCTATAGTAAGTAGAGAAAGTATTACATTTCACCCAAAAACTTGATACCAAGAATGCGACACGAAAATCCCCCACACCAAACTTTTACATGGAAAAATGTTCGTTATTTTTGTTTCTCTCAAAAATGACTCTTAACGATTTTGATTAAAATATCATATCTTTTATATATTTGCATGAAAAAATGTATATCTGGAATTTTTTGAGAATAGCCTGTGAAGTCCTCTTCATTGTGAATAAATCCTTTATAACTTATAAACCGTAAGAGAGAGATTCAAGCTTACTACACGAAAGACGTAGAGATATTTTTATTACAGGTTTGAATTATGAAATACTTTAATATTTTTCAACTACAACATCGCTATTCGAGTTATTTTCTCGCGGCCTTGCAAAAAGAGCGGAATTTCTTAAAACATCGCTTAAGCCTACTGTATTCCCTTATCCCCCTTGTATCCACAAGGAAATATCTAATAAAACCATTTTTGCAAATGTTTATCTTGATTAGCATGAAGTGGATAGAAGAATAAGCTTTTGTAAGAATAGTGTTTTGAAGAATGGGTAGAGAAAGTAATGTGAACGTAACACATATTTTTAGAATAAAGATGTGTAAAGATTTTCAGGAAATCCTCCTACTCAAAACTACTCCTTATATGGAAAGATTTTCGTTGTTTTTGATTTTGTCAAAATTGGCTCTAAAGACTTTTCATTAAAATACTACATTCATGACAAAGAGTGTACCCAACTTGAATTTTCTGAGAATAGCCTGTCAAGTGCTCTCCATTCAGATTTTTGTGTAATAACAGATAAACCATAAGCACATACCGTTAAAGCACGTCATTTTTGTCAACCACATTTTTGTGACACTCACCATTTACGAATAATTATTTATTATTGGTCTCAATTTTCAAATACCTTTTTAAAGGACTAACTCGCTATTCCTTTATTTCTCACGATTTTCATATAGTTGTATAATTGGTAAACTATAAGGGGGAATTTATAAGTATACGAAAAATGTAGACCTTCTTAAAACACACAATTAATGTGCTGGTCCACTCACGTTGCCATCAAGGAAGTCCTTCCTCCTTTAACTACTGAGCACTGAAGTTTTAGGTTGCTTATCATATGCTAGGACAATGTTGTTTTCAAAAGCTGCTTCCTTGGTTAATTTATCAGTCGATTCATTCCCAATGAAGCCGATCCACGCAAAATGTACTTTCCAATTCTGTAGCTTTAACCTCCTGATTTGGCCATGAATTTCCCGTAAAAATAGTTATGTTTATAACAGTTTTTAGTATATTAAAGTTGTTTGGCTGTCTGTTATTGCAATGTTTCTTTCCTCAAGAAGAATTATTCAAATCGTTTAGTGTTTCCAGCGCTCTTAGAATTGCAACTTGTTCCACCTGATTATTTGAACAGTTATCTATCAGTAAGTTTAGCTTTTATTTTGCTTACTAAAACTCCATGCTTGCAAAAGACTGCTGCTGCCCCAACCTTGTCTTGGATCTGCTTCCGTCAGTTAACATTTCTATGTGATATGTATTGTCTATCCCCTCTTTGAAAGAGGATGTACCATATATATAAATCAATACTAAACAATAATTGTACATAATATAATTCAGCAAGAAAGATAGAATATTTAGCAGCCAAGAAATGTACAAAGCAGATTCTAACTTAGATAATTTCAAGTAAAAGATAATTCGAGGTAGAGCCCACCTTTTACCAAGCTAATGAGCAAGGAAATTGAAGCAATAACAAGAAATGGAAAGAGAGATAGAGATAGAAAGGAAAGAGAGACGGAGATATTGAATTTGTTTCCGGACGTGTCACTGGACGCGTATGCGAAAAGTTTTGGAGCAGAATATTTTCATACATAATAAGGTAACGCTGTCTGAGGACCAATTAGAAATGTCGTTACATTCTAAGCTGCAAAGGTGAACGTCACTGTGTTGGGGTATAAAAGGGGGAAGAAGGCCCCAGATTTTCACTCTCTTATAGAATCTCTTCGACACTCAGTGATACTCTGTGGATGACGGATGTACGTGTGTGCATATGGGTGGAGAAGCGTGTGCAGTTGGATTAGGCTCCTAATTTATTATTATTGTGGGAATTGTTACAGATGAGAAAAGCTAGCCGCCCATAAGTATTTTATTGATAATAAACCACATTTTAAGGGACATGCAGTATATTTTAATTTGCCTCGCCTATGAAAACCCTGAGATCAGTGAAATTAGTGAGATAGGTAATCTATTAGAAATGGAGAAATCAGCAGCCATGGCAGCAGCAATAGCCGGAGACAGGACACTGCAGCAGAGGGTATCTACCAGAGGAACAACGTTTTCAAGCTACAAAAGACGGCCAACGTTTTCCCGCTACATCTTCTAGGCTACTTTGTCAGCTGAGTGGGTCAATTTCTATATTTCCAGTGTTAAACATGCTATGTGCACATTGTGAAAGTTTTAGTGCATAAATGCATACATTTTAAAGGGATTATTAGAACATAAAATTCCTGTCCCTAGTAACAAAGCCAGCGGCTTCTGCTAGTTGAAATTACAATGACGATTAACCTACAAATTGTCTTCTTTGGGTGGTCTGTGTTCGTTGCCTTCAAATACTGAAGAAAGAGCGCCTAGAAATGCCATTGCAATATATGGCAAATGAATCTAATACTAAAGACCACGAAATTCTATACAGATTGAAAGTGACCCGGTAAGTGAATGAGTGGATACCAGGGACGCCATTCTGCCTCGCTATGGACCTGAGTGTGTTCCAGCATGGGCCCAAAATGCGGGGAGGTAGATAAAACCTTTCCTACTGGCAAAATCTCCGCCGACGTTGTACATTCTCTGTTGCACCCTTCAGTTTCTGGAAGACAAATAAAAAAATAAGTTCAAGAGTGGCTAAAACGGGAGAAGACGGTGGCGCCAACTTGTGTTATGGACATTGTCAACTCTCTCCCCTTCTGCTATTTTCAGACAGGAGCATCTTAAATTTTCCCTAATATTCTGTTGATAAGAGCTTCTGCTTTGGAACTTGTTCATCCAGGCAATGATTTAATAGCTTGGCCTGTGCAGCAAACACAGCCAAAGAAAGTTCATTAAAAGCCATTTGATAAAATAAAAATTACTGAAAAATATTTCTACCCAATCTTCTACAAATATTTCTATAAAAGTTTATTTTTCTATCTTCTTTGTGTGGATGAGATAAACGTTTGCAGAAACTTTTTCATTACTCATTTCTTTGTGGGTAACAAGGGGAATAAAATAATTGATAGTTGAGTCTTTAAAAATCAGATCGCAATATGCTGACTTTAAAATTTCACTCTTTGGACGACTAGTACGAGTAGGTTAGCACGTCACAAAATAAGAAACTATTGGAAATTTGAAACCAATAAACAATGGATATGTCGCAAGTGTTTAATGTCATAAAAATGTATTTCGCATAAACCGTGCGTTTTAACAAGATCTGTCTTTTTCGTGCAATGTCTCTTATGGTTTACATAATTCAATAAAATAAAAAGGACTTTACACTCTATTCGCAAAAGATTTCTGATATACCTACAATTTATTCGTCATGCGGGCGGCGCCGTGGCCGGGTGGTTAGACCGCTCACCTCCCACCGACGCGGCCCGGGTTCAATCCCAGGGACCTAACCTGCATGTGGGATTTGTGGTGGACGAAGCGGCGTCTGGGCGGGTTTACTCCGGGTTCTCCGCTTTCCCCCGCCATTCATTCCACCAACTGCTCCATCATCACCTTTCCTTTCATCCATTTCACCGACATTTCGTTTCATCTACTTCCTTCCTCCCATACCAGGCATCGGGCTGATCACCCATCCTGGATGCTCTGTCTGATCCGTGAGTGTCTGCTCCTCGACGAGCCTCTGACCCCAGGCACCCGCTTGTAAGTCCTGGGGGGTTTAAGTCCTACATAAGAGGAGGGTAAACAGATAATGAATGAATGAATGAATATTCGTCATGCAAATGTCCTAAATCGATTGCATTTTAGTCAAAATAGCCTAGAGGAATTTTTGATAAAACAACAAAAGTTTACAGGAAGTTTTTGGTCGAGGGGGATTTTCATTAAAATCTTCGAGCCACATACTTGGAAGTTGCTGAACATGATTGGTATCTCTCTGACTAACCTATGCTATTCACACACACACACACACACACATTTTATCTCTCTATATTAATAGTATAGATACGTGTATAAAATACTGTTCCACTGAGTCAACAAAACACACAAATAATTATAGTAATTGTGTTTATATTTGTTTAACATCGATAGCGCACTGAAGCTGCACGATTGTTACATTTCAAGAACAACCTAAAAGGCGGAGAAGGCACACACACACACACACACACACACACACACACACACACACACACACACACACACATAGGAGGTCGCGGAACGTGATTGGTCCGCTAATCACTGGTTGCGGCCGCCCTAATTGACCACGGGGGTGATTTCTTTGAGACGTCAGTAATTGAATAAGGAGAGAGTCCGGCCGGCTTGTTTACTTGTGGAGGTGAAAAGCGAAGGAGGGTCTTCTCCCCACTAAAGGAAACTGAATTAGAGCACTGCCTATAAATCGCTTCTCGTCCTTCTCTTTCTGCCTTTTATTACTTCATGATCGTCCTTCCCTTTTCACTTATTGTGTCTTCTTTACTGCCTTCCTCCACATCTTCGTCTTCCTTTCTCTCCTCTCTTTTTCGAATCTTTTGTTTCAATTAAGGTTGATTTTCCTTTCCTGAGTTCTACCTTTCCTTCATTTTCAGCCCTTAGTGCTCTTATTTTCTGTTTTTGTTTTTTCCGTTTCTCATTCTTAACTATTCCTCACTATCCTTCGGCCTACTCTCCATGTTAATTTGCTGTTTCTCTGTACTACACTCTCTTTCTGTCTACTGTAATTATCATCGTTTCCTTTCTGCGTTATTTCATTATTGTCACTACAACCCGTTCTCTTTTGTGTGTCCTTTTCTGTTCCATTTTACTTTTTCAAACACCTACTTGTGGCAGATAGAAGAAGTATTGGCCGTCCATCCAAAGTTCTATATTTAGATTTCATCAGAATTAAATATTTTGTAGTATCTTGATTCATAATAAGCATTTTAGTAAATGGTTTACCGCGCACACGCATAACTCAAAAATGAAATGTTGTATGAACAGTAAACTTCGTATTTAAGTTCAACATCTTTCAATAAGATGACCCCCTAAACCAAGTTACCTACCCTAAAAACTTTCGTTACTTTTTATTTGCTCAAAAATGGTTATAAACACTTTTATTAAAACACCATATGTTTTAAGATATTTGCATTGTTATTTAAAACGTTATCTTGCAATTTATAGGAAAATATTGTGAAATCTACTCATTCGAATGGATTATGTATAGGTACTTACTTTTGTAACTTTAAATGATAAGAGGTAAACAAAATCCTATGAACAAAAAATTTAGAACTCTTTAAAACTTTCGTTATTTTTTATTTTCTCAAAAATGGCTCTAACTGTTTTGATTAAAATGACACATGTTTTAAGATACTTGATAGCAGATAAAGGGTGTATCTTTCAGCTTCTGTGAATAGATTGTGAAGTCTGTACATTCGAATGAGCGTGTATATTTTATAACTTGTAAACATAAGAGATGGACAAAAAACTACTACACAAAAAATGAGGCCCTTTAAAATACAGAATTAATTCAAATAATTGTTGAAATATTTCCGAGACATTCATTATAATTGGTTTGAATTTTCAAAACGTCATTACTTTTTGAAGTGCTAAGTCAGGATTCATTTGTTACTCGTGGTTACGCAAAGGCTGTGGCATTTAAAGTCAGCAAGCACATGGTGACCCACGTTTTAAATAGGACTGTCGCTTAGGTCTCTTTATATCTCTTGCATCTACAACGAAAAGTGTAATGAAGCCATTTCTGAAAAGTTATCTCGATTAATACAAAGTAGATAGAATAATGGCCTTTCGTAAAATATTGTGCAGAATGAGCAGAAAATTCATATGAACGTAACAAATCGAAGGTTTTTTTCCGTTATATACTGCTTAATTCACTCTTTATATAACGTTTATTGATTCCAAAAGACGTGCAGAAAGGTTAAATATCACTGAGCAGAGGTCTGTCCTTGCATTTGATCGTTAATTTATTGGTCTTTGACAATGCTGCTTCAAATCTTTGTAAAACTTTCCCAGAGCTTAATAAATTGTGCTGTACCCATGTTTTCCTTCTTACAATTCTCAAAGGCTTGGGACACACTTAATTGGTTTCACTTATTAGAGATGTTTCGAGCCGGCACATACACTACGACGTGATCAAAAGTATCCGGACACCTGGCTGAAAATGACGTACAAGTTCGTGGCGCCCTCCATCGCTAATGCTGGTAGGTAATATGGTGTTGGCCCACTCTTAGTCTTCATGACAGCGTTCACTCTCGCAGGCATACTTTCAAACAGGTGCTGGAAGGTTTCTTGGGGAATGGCAGCCCATTCTTCACAGAGTGCG
This sequence comes from Deroplatys truncata, assembly GCA_030765065.1. NCBI lineage: Eukaryota > Metazoa > Arthropoda > Insecta > Mantodea > Mantidae > Deroplatys > Deroplatys truncata. Next base: position 83,845,962 of record CM060982.1, on the reverse strand, counting down.
GAACTGAGGAGAGGTATCGATGTAGATCGGTGAGGCCTGGCAGGAAGTCGGCGTTCCAAAACATCCCAAAGGTGTTCTATAGGATTCAAGTCAGGAACTCTTTGCAGGGCAGTCCATTACAGGGTTGTTATTGTCGTATAACCACTCCGCCACAGCCCGTGCAGTATGAACAGGTGCTCGATCGTGTTGAAAGATGCAATCGCCATCCCCGAGTTGCTCTTCAACAGTGGGAAGCAAGAAGGTGCTTAAAATATCAATGTAGGTCTGCGCGTGCCACGCAAAACAACAAAGGGTGCAAGCCCCCTCCAGGAAAAACACGACCACACCATAACACCACCACCTCCGAATTTCACTGTTGGCACTACACACGCTGGCAGATGACGTTCACCAGGCATTCGCCATACCCACACCCTGCCATCGGATCGTCACATTGTGTACCATGATTCGTCACTCCACACAACGTTTTGTCACTGTTCAATCGTGTAATGTTGACGCTCCTTACACCAAGCGAGGCGTCGTTTGGCATTTTCCTGCGTGATGTGTGGCTTATGAGCAGCCGCTCCACCATGGAATCAAGGTTTCTCACCTCACGCCTAACTGCCATAGTACTTGGAGTGGATCCTGATGCAGTTTGGAATTCCTGTGTGATGGTCTGGATAGATGTCTGTCTATTACTCTTTACGACCCTCTTCAAATGTCGGTGGTCTCTGTCAGTCAACAGACGAGGTCGTCCTGAACGCTTTTGTGCTGTACATGTCCCTTCACGTTTCCACTTCACTATCACATCAGAAACAGTGGACCTAGGGATGTTTAGGAGTGTGGAAATCTCGCGTACAAACTTCTGACACAAGTGACACCCAATCACCTGACCACGTTCGAAGCCCGTGAGTTCCACGGAGCGTCCCATTCTGCTGTTTCACGATGTGTAATGACTACTGAGGTCGCGGATAATGAGTACCAGGCAATAGGTGGCAGCACAAGGCACCTAAGATGAAATGTTTGTGGGGGTGTCCGGATACTTTTGATCACATAGTGTATGTAACCATTGTGCTTACTCTTTCGTAACCCCAGGTGGAGGAGACAAGAGGGGTTTGGTTTGAGAAAGAAACCTATGATCGCAGTTTAATCACATTGCACTACCGTGCGAATATAAAAGAAATACAGAAAACCACTTTGCTTTTATTACTTTATTCAGTAATAAATAATCATTAATTGCATAGATGTACAGATCTGCTAATCTGATACGTGGACAAATTACAAAAAAAAAGTAACACACGTATTAGGAAATGAAACCTTGTTGTTACACAATTATTATTCCTGTGCTGGTAATGTAACTCCACGAGTGCTTCAGCTACATGCTATGACGACATCTTCACAGTTTGTAGCGCTGACTGTAAATAAAGCCATGTATGTTTACTTTTTCTATCATGTACCTAGCAGGTAGAGAAGGCATTGCATTTCACCAAAAATTCTATATCGATATTTCACCGGAAATACATGTTTTGAATCCGCCCCAAAAATAGAAAAAGGTTCGTGTATGGTGTGTGTTTGTGTGTGTGTGTGTGTGTGTGTGTGTGTGTCTGTGTCTTTGAATAGCATAACTGAAAAACGGAACCTGGATAAATACCAAACTTGGTATTTAGGTTCAGTACCTTCTAAAGATACGACACGAAGATTTTCTTGAAAATCCCTCCACCCAAACTACCTTTTCCCTGGAACATTTTTCGAAATTATTTATATTCTAAAAAAGATAACGATTTTGATTAAAATGCCATATATAAATGGTTTTACATAACAAATAAAGTGTATATCTTCAATTTTCTGAGAATAGCCTTTGAAGTCTTCTTTATTCGGAAGGAATTTTGTGTAAGCTTGTATAACTGGTAAACGTTAAGCGATAATCAAAAATGTGCTACACCAAAAATTTAGAACTCTTTAAAACACACAATTTATGTCAAATAACGTTTTTTGTGGCATCAGCCATTTCCGAGATATCCATCATTAATCGTTCGTATTCAAAACTTTGTCATTCCCTTTAAGTCCCATCGATTTTCAGTTGTGATTGCATGGAAACAGTATGGAGTTTCAAGGTCAGCATATAGTGTCCATTACTTAAACATTTGACTATCGCATTCTCTTTGTATCCTAAAGAAATGTGTAATGCAGATATTTCTGCTAAGGTTTGTTTGTATTAAAATGTAGTACTGGAAAGATAAGCTTTAGTAAGAATAGTTTGTATGCCCGCTAATAAACGATAGAGGTTAGAGAAAGTCATGTCAATGTATCACATAAGGTTTTTAAGATAAAATTACCTCATTGCGTAAAGTCCAGTAATCGTTTAACTTCATTTGCTTTCGTCCTATCTTTGTCGCAGTAATCTCTCGTGTTATCTTATTTGCTTGGCGCCTGTTATTGTTTTATTATTTTGAATTTTGGGTTCTTTGTCCTCCGGCTAGCTATTATTACTCAGTCGAGCAAATATCTCTGAGCAGGTCGTGTAAACGGAAAGGAGTTGTTACTAAAAGATAACACTGATGAAAGAATTTATTTTTACACTTTTATTGCCGTCACAATTAATTTCACATCTTTAATCTTGATACACGCCTGACTGAAACTGTTATATTTCCGAATGTAATTACTGTCGTATTGGTTGCCGCGTACTTCACATTTTGTGACTAACTTTTAGACGCGAGAGATTCTTCAAGGCTGCGCGACGTGTATCTCGTGAATGATTCTTTAGAACTGCGTGATGTGTACTTTGCGAATGATTTCTTAGAACTGCGCGATACTTGCTTTTGGCTCGAGAATTTATACTCCCTCACCCCGAAATGCCTAAACATTATGATAGAGCTGCTATTGGTTACCAAATCACGCCAACATTAGCACGCCAATCATAATTACTAATACATATGCTCTAGGGAAAATATTCCCTCCATTTCTAAAGAAAGGCACGCTACCCTGATGTCATTTGTTTGTATTTTCTTGGTGATAAACAACTCACCCCCTCGCTTCATTGTTACCCACTCTATTGTCAGTTTCAGTGAGGCCGTGTAAACTTATTTCCTAACAATGCTTATGCCTAACAAACATCTAAAATCATTGTCATACAATAATGTTAGTTTACACTACAATCACTCTGGCTTTCACGGTGTTGTGATATAAAATACTGCCTCATCTGTAATGTTTAGAAATTTCTATGCCTGCTAATAAACTATTTTGTCGAAAAAAATGCTATTGCAGAAAGACAGTACGATCGTGTAGTTATCTCCCATGTCGATACTAAAATATTTCCGTCTCGAAAGTTCAAGGCTATTCCAACCTACTTCACTAGCTAATATTGGGTTGCATGTGTCCCAGACACTTGCAGCAGTTCTGAGTGGCAACGTATGAGCATCTGATATAATATGCTAGGTATTGTACAAGTTGAGTTGGGACTTGAAGCGGTAATGCCATAGGTTTCGACATGGGCGTCACTTGGTACCCAGCTTTGGGGCAAAGAAACTGAAAACCACATAATGAAACGTACTATAAAATACGTTTAAAAGTCACTTTTAGTCAAATAAAACACTGTTTTACAATTTTTAAACATTAAGCATGTTTGGTTCGATTGTCAAATTGATTAACTACCTCATTTCCGTCTATTAGCACCCTTAATTAAAAAAAACTATTAGGTTCATTTACACGGCTAAACTCTGCTCCATATAACTTTCCTCCATATCTCTTAACTGTCACGTGCACTAGTCACCTTTCATTGGCTACTGACGTGAAATGGGTTGTTGTGCGATACAAACTAGTTCCTTGATTAACACTACTATTTATATTTTATATATTCGAAGATAGTTGTTTTATTTGCATTATGATAAACGTATGAATCAAATATATTACGTAACAGAGTAGATGGAATGCATATAATTGCTTATCAACAAATGGATACGAAGATCCTTCGTTTTAAACCTGCCTCTAAGATGACGAAAGCACGTGCACCAATCATTGACAGAGTATTTATATCGCTTTTATCGCCTGACCTTGCATGTACAGGTTTGTACATCGCCATCACCATGATAAAGGGGAAGGAAAGGGAGCGCATAAGAATACATGTTAGTAGGGCAAGGTTATAAGAAGCAGGGTTTAGTCTGCAAGTTATTTATAGGAAGCCTTGCTTCTATTTTTATTTTCTCTATACGTATAGTAAGTGGGGAAAATATTGCATTCCACCCAAAAATTCGATATCGAGATTTCACCCGAAATATATGTTTTGAGGCCTCCTGAATCCAAAAAAAGTATTTTTAGAAAAAGCTCCGTGTTTGTATCTGTGTGTCTGTCTGTGAACAGCATAACTCGAAAACGAAAAGTCGGATAAATACCAAAGTTGGTATTTAGGTCCAGTATCTTTCAAAGATGCGACAAGAAGATTCTCAAGAAACTCCCCCACCCCAGACGACACCTTAAATGGAGCAGTAAATGCCTCTAACGATTTTGATTAAAATATCAAAGGTTTAAGTTACTTTTGTGACAAATGAAATGTATATCTTGAATTTTCTGGGAATGTACTCAAAAATCGTGTCGTTCTAAATGAATTTTGCGTAACTGGCAAACTGTAAGAGATAGACAAAATGTTTCTACACACAAAATGTAGATCTGGTTAAATCACACAATTTGTGTCATATGCGTTTTGTTTTTTTCGAGTGAACCATTTCCAAGAGATTCCTTGTTATTTGTTTGAATTTTACAATACGTACACATTTTTTTTTATATCCTGGACATACAAGAGAATAGAATGCTCCACATAGCCACGACTCTTAAAAGATTTGACTATCGCTTAAAGCCTACCAATTCCCCTTGCACCTACAAGAAAATTAGCAATAAGATTAACATCTCGATTAACATGAAGCATATGGAGAATAAGCGTTTGTAAAAATAGTTTGTACAAGAGTGGAGAAAGTCATGTGAGTGAACACATCAGATTTTTTCTACTTACTTCCTGTTACACATCATAAATATTTGCAGAAATGGTTTCATCGGTTAATACCACGGTTTGTTCGCTGAGACTGCTAAAATGCAAGCTGGTATAATCATGTTAGCCATGATGTTACAAACGCTGATGAGAAACAAACGTAAACGCTAACAGCTGGTCTGCAGCTCTACTTACCTCCACTACAACATTGGCACTCCAGACCATGTTGAAATATATTACTATATGACAAAAAAACAAATAGCGATGGTGTTTACGTCACTCTCAGCTTACTGACAGGAAATATAACACAATGAACCCTCAAGGGGTTGTCATTAGAGGGTAAATGTAATAAAAAGTTCATAACGCACAGATATTTTAGTAAAATAAAACACTATTTTATTTAAATATAAAATATATGTTATGTAACTTAAAACAAGGTGTTAATTTAGAAATACTGTTAGGACTATGGACTCTTTATCAGTATAATTACGTGATCATTATTGACAGAGTCTGTAGATCCTCGCTCGTCTCGCAGCAGATGAACTGTTTGTTATTATGTATTTATAGAGAGGATATACGAGTCAGATAAACAGACCTGTAGCAACTTATCACCAGATGTTTACATGTTTAACAGCAGATGATGTCGTAAACCTCTTGATGTGGCTTATCCAACAGATACTAGAAAACCACTTCAGAAACAGACACTCTGTGTTGCAGCCAGCAGCAAAGAAAACCGCATCCCTGCTTCGTGTTTATTTCGGTAAAGTTTTTGTCAACATCTGTTCTTGTCGCTGGTCGTTCACTCACTTTGTAACCTAGTTACTACATTTACGTAAATTGCAGGCGGCCAGATCAGTAAACACTAGAAGTGTGATGGAAAAGAACTTCATTAATTTGAATTTGGGCAATTCGCTACAATATATTCATTTGCCAACAACTAAATGCAAAGTAAAACATCTCATGTGTTATTCTTGCACGACCTTAATTTTCCATCCACTTTCTATGAATCGAAATAGAGTTTGCAGAAAGGATTCATTATATAATTATTCCGTTGTAGGTAATAACAGGTATACAGGAGGCTAAAGTGAGAGCCAAAAGCAGGTGATATAATATGTAGGCATTGAAATTCCACTCTTTACATAACCACGAGAATCAAACGAATAGCTATTTAGTATTTCAAAAAATCTGATGTGATACATCTATTCTGGTTATGTTACGATATATTTTTGTCTAGGAATAATTTCAAATATACGTTTTTAGTTACATATAACATTCGTACACAGTATTAAAAATTTTTTTCGTGGTAAAAAGCTCTGACGATGCCGAGGAAAAAAATAGAATTGCAAAATTTCAAGCATGTCCGTTAGATGATACACTCATTCTAAACTTAAAACTGGAATATTTTGAATACAGCTAACGCTACGAAAAAATGCATATTACTGAAACTTAATATTTTAATAAGTTGTACGGTTCTTTTGGAGTAAAGTTTTATCTATTCTTATGGTTTCTTAGAAGTGCAAAATCATACAAAATTCAGTGAAATAAAAGGTACTTCACAGAACATTTAAGATGTGCATTTTATGTTTCTTGTCAATACGTCAAACTATATTATAATCAAAATCGTTAGAGCTGGTTTTGATAAAATAAAACATAAGAAATATTTTTCCAGGTAAGCAGTAATTTTGGAGGAGGGGGATATTCTTGAAAATGTTTGTATCATCTTTGGAAGATGCGGAACCTAAATACCATGACTGTGGTATTTATCAGACCTCATGCACTCTCTCTCTCTCTCTCTCTCTCTCTCTCTCTCACACACACACACACAGACGCACACGCACACACACACACACACGGGTCTCTTCCTAACATTTTTTTTTCAGGAAATCTCAAAACATCCAATCGCGTTGAAATCTTGACATTGAATTTTTTTATACATTCTCTACCTCTTGCAGATAAGTAGGTAGTAGAGAAAGTAAAAAATCTTGTAGATCACTGTACAATAATTTCATTGACGGCCTCTGCGGTAGACTGGTGCTCTGGCTTCTCAATCCAGTGGTCCCGGGTTCGATTTCCAACTGGAGCAGGGAATTTTCTTTGACCAGAATCGTTGCGTATCCCCCAAAGAGTCTGTAGGTGTGAATGTGACTTTGTTTAATATTTAAAAAGTGATAAAACTAAAGTTAGGAACTTCAGCAATAATCCTTCAGGCGTTCTCAAGTTAAAGATGTGACCGCTATATGACCAAAGAAGTTAAAGGGGCTGTACAAATGAAACAGTTATACAAATAATAATAATAATAATAATAATAATAATAATTTTATAAAGAATATGAGGGTAGGTATATGAAATTAATTAAATCGAAATTTAAGGTTTAAAAAGGCACTCACGCAACGCCGGGTAACCCAGTTAAGTAGTAAAATAATATATTATTCCATCCTTACCGTGACGCACACACGACAGCAAAAGTTCCAATCCTGATTGTGTTAAACCATTCCTCCAAAAGGAATAACCCTTAAATCGTTTAGTTCCCAGGCCTGTCCAGCACAGCGAAAATAAAAACTCATGATTATGAAGTTAAAACAAAAAGACATATCGAAAACAAACCTATAATCTGCAGCAGGAGGTATAAACAAATTTCTGAGAGGGCGGGCGGCAGTTTTTTGAAGACCACAGATGGCACTGAGCTGGAGACAAATTTCACGGTGATTTTGCCCGTAGCTTTTGGTCCCGAGTTAAATGGAGTATAACGAATCCAGGCGGGCTGGTGTAGTCCAGCTGCAGCCGCATTATACCGATAACGCTTCGCCGACCTCATAAATCAGATGTCCGGATTATTCCAACCAAAGTATATATTATACTCTAATCTCCCTTGTTGCGAATATTCCCTTTTTCTGGAAATAAATGTACATTAACAGGCCTACAGACGCGAAAAAATGTATTTAATGCTTGTCAAGCATCATTCTCTTCCTGATGTGTCAATAAGAGATATGTTTACATTGTAACACTGTAAAAGCAAACTGGAGCAAGCAAATGACTCGCTCTTCTGTGTTGGTATCTACCTTGTTCGTAACTGTTATATCTGCTCAATTGAAATGTTGTAACAGAACTGGGGTTACAATGCAGATATACCTACAATTTTATATCAAAACCTTAACATCCATTCTGAAAACCGGTGTACCCATTTTTACTTTCTCTACTACGTATAGTAAGTAGGGGAAGTATTGTATTCCACCCAAAAATTCGATACCGAGATTTTACCGGAAATACATGTTTTGAGACCCCCTGAATCCAAAAAAGCATTTTTGGAAACATGTCCGTGTGTGTGTGTGTCTGTGTGTGTGTCTGTGAACAGCATAACTCAGAAACGAACAGTCGGATAAACACCAAACTTGGTATTTAGGTTCAATATCTTCCAGAGACGCGACACGAAGATTTTCAAGAAAATCCCCCCACCACAGACTACCCTTTATATGGAACATTTTTCGAAAATTTTAATTTTCTCAAAAATGGCTCTAACGATTTTGATTAAAATATCATATGTTTTGAAATTGTCATTAGAAATGAAATGTATATCTCGAATTTTCTGGGAATGTCTCCAAAAGTTCTTCATTGTGAACGACTTTTGCATAACTGGTAAACCATAAGAGATAGACAAAATTTTACTACACAAAAAATGTAGATCGCGTTAAAATACACAATTTATGTCATATACATTTTTTGTTGAGTGAACCATTTTCGAGATATTGCTTGTTATTTCCTTAAATTTTCCAATACTTATACTTTTTCTCAAATTTGTTATTCATTTTTACTTTCTCTACTACGTATAGTAAGTAGGGGAAGTATTGTATTCCACCCAAAAATTCGATACAGAGATTTCACCGGAAATACATGTTTTGAGACCTCCTGAATCCAAAAAAAGCATTTTTGGAAACATGTCCGTGTGTGTGTCTATATGTGTGTGTGTGTGTGTGTGTGTGTAAGTGTCTGTGAACACCATAACTCAAAAACGAACAGTCGGATAAACACCAAACTTGGTATTTGGGTTCAATATCTTCCAGAGACGCGACACGAAGGTTTTCAAGAAAATCCCCCCACCACAGACTACCCTTTACATGGAACATTTTTCGAAAATTTTAATTTTCTCAAAAATGGCTCTAACGATTTTGATTAAAATATCATATGTTTAAGAAATGCTCTAACGATTTTGATTAAAATATCATATGTTTAAGAAATTGTCATTAGAAATGAAATGTATATCTCAAATTTTCTGGGAATGTCTCCAAAAGTTCTTCATTGTGAACGACTTTTGCATAACTGGTAAACTATAAGAGATAGACAAAATTTTACTGCACAAAAAATGTAGATTGCGTTAAAATACACAATTTATGTCATATACATTTTTTTTGTTGAGTGAACCGTTTTCGAGATATTGCTTGTTATTCCCTTAAATTTTCCAATACTTATACTTTTTCTCAAATTCGTTATTCATTTTTTTATGTCCTGGACTTGCAAAGAGAATGGAATGCGCCACATAGTAACCAGCGCTTAAAATATTTGACTATCGCTTAAAACCTACCATATTCCCCTTGCATCTACAAGAAAATTACCAATAAGATTAACATCTCGATATCTCGATTAACATGAAGCATATGGGAAATAAGCGTTTGTAAAAATAGTTTGTACAAGAGTAGAGAAAGTCATGTGAGTGTAAAACATCAGATTTTTAAATATAATTTTAATACTTAATAATTATATTAATATTGTTATTTTTGTTGAGAAGCAACAAATTGTCGCAGAATCGAGGAAAAGTTTGAAAATATGAGAGGAAGTAATTGTATAGAAATGTTCAATATATCGTGTTTACACCTTCATCAAGATATTGAAACATTTTGTATGTGTTTTTAATAATTTAAAAATTAAATGTTTAATATTGAGCCCTTGCATGTTATCTTTCATACAGAACAATCTTCTTCTTTCAACATATACCGGGTGAGTATTCTCAGCCTACGGATTGAGAAGTTATGCAATCCTGGCGTTTTACAGGTATGCTGTAAACACTATCCACTGAAGTAGTTAGTAAATTTACGTTATTTGCCCCACGCTTTAGAGAGCTGTGAGATTCTTATATTAATTACTTGCATTTTTTAACACGTAAAACTCTTTTCGTCTCACACGAATACGTATTAAACTTCTCAAGGACGGGTCTCGCGTCCGATTAGGAACACTGTCTACAACCAACTCGTCTAGTTATGAGCGCTGTCTACAAGCAACTGAACTCTAAATTTGTAAATTTTGCTATATTTCAGTTTCTGATTGGCTAATCCTAGTCCAATAGAATGCCTTCATTTAACTAAAGCTCTTTCTGGTTGTCAATTGGCTATTTTATAAACTGTCTCAAAATTTACATTATTGTTGCTCCAATAATGACTAGTAGCATTATTAAACTTCCTTACTCATTGCCTCAAGGTTACCTTATTGTTACCTCATTGTTAGCAACTTTTAACCTATTGTTCTCACAGCTCTTAATTATTAAATTAGTAATACATTCACATAACATTATTGAACATGTATACAATAATATAAACATTTACAATGACTGTAATATACACTTTTTATATATTGTTATATACACATATTGCTTTAAGGCGGGCTGTTATTGAATTTACATATTATATAATTAGACTGAAATCATGAAAATGTTAAAAATACTGCCTCACCACTACATCGCGTCATATCAATTTCAGTCTAAATGACTGTTTTTCACTGCTGTGCGTGCAATGGCTTGCAATCGTAGCGCAGCAGTGTGCGCGTTGGCCTTCAGTGGTGAAGGATCCAGGTTCAAATTTTGCACTTGAAGGTACTTTTTATAGACGACGTGCCTCCGTTGTATTCTGCTGCGCTCCTCCGTATACTAACAGCATATCCAGATACTCTAAATTCGAAAACATTGTTCCACAGTGAACACGAACGGCTGGAACTTCGTATTTATAGGCAAATCCACTTTCTAGTGCATTCGGAAAGAAATCGTGATTTGCTAGAACGCTCTCGAAACATGAACAGAAACGAATGAAAAAAACTCGTATTCACAGGCGTGATTTGAACTTCTGACCTTAACCTTGACTTTTATGCATTTTAACCATTGCGCTACGAGAGCATATTAACATTGGGCACTGCCGTAGCCCTAATCAGCGGGCTGGTGAATGCATTTCGCATCGTCTTTAAATGAAGGATTGCCTAGCTACCAATCCGCAGGGTGATCACAATAAATGTCTTACATACATAATCAAAACGCAGACATAACCCATGCGCTCTATATATCGGAGTATAAAGCCCTTCTTGCAGGCTTTAGTCACACTCACACGCGTGTTTACGTTTCCTTAGCCTGAAGAAGGGCTTTATAGTCCGATGTATAGCGCTTGTGTTGTGCCTGCGTTTTTATTATATAAGTCAGCTATTTAATGTGATCGTTCTGGATCTGTACGTATAATTTTCATATCGATGATAAAAGATCGATCGATCATAAGTGTGTTAATTGTAATGTTACCTACTTAGTTGCTTATTAGCAGCTTGTTGAAGTATCAACATATCAACATTTATAGTAATGCATATGAATGCCTGTTCCGAGAACAACCTTATTTTAACACCAGATCGATTGAAACTCAGCCACGAAAGTTAATTGCCATCGACTAATTTTGCATGGTATTAGAAAAATATTAATAAGAAGTTGCTGTCGTGACAGAAAGCTTTTGAGTTGAAATTTGAAAAGGCACAGCAATTAGGAAGTGCTTCTTTTGGTTCCTAATAAATCCAAATTAGACAGACGGAGCATATGCACATTCAAAACGTGGTTTCTTCTAACCTTCTTCTAGGTCATTCGGCTTACCTACTATGCTAATGTAAAACTCAATATGATGCGTGAACTAAATGCATATTAAGAAATAAACAAAGTAAAAGCAGAGGAAAGACTGAAATTGCAAAACATTACCTAAAATAAGGCTATATTCTATGTCTATAATAATAAAAACATGAAAAGCTTGCGGCTGTGATATGAATATCACCTCTAAGGCTGTAAAAACACTAAGGCTAAGTTGGCTGGAACAAATGTCGGAAAACCGGCTTCCCAACGTTTATGATGCATTGTAAATCCATGAAAATACACATTCTTCCAAAAATATACAATTTTTAACATTTTAAAATCTAGTGGCTAAGGTTGACATTCGGAAGGTACCGAGTTCGATTCCCGTTGGATGTTACCCCGACCTTGGTGACTTTTTCGGGTTTTCCAGGTTGATAGGTGGATGTTGAGATGAATTATACATAAACACGAAATTTCCTGTCCTTCGTTTACTCTCATTTCGATTTCTTTCATCCTGCAGGGTAGCAGGGTTCGGCGCAGTGGACGGTGGTGTGCGACATATGCGGTGAATGTGCTTTGAGGAGATAACTGTTTTAGGGAGCATCGAAGGGGCGACCGAGATTTCATTCTGGAAACGTTAGAGACCCCGCTGTGCTGCGCCTGCCGTCATCAAATCTGGCCTTCATTCCTACTCTTTCTCCTTATTCTTTTCTCCCGAAGGTTTAGTAGATGCAGTAGGTTTAGCTTTGAAGTCCTCCTCCATTAATGCGCATTCCATACTTAAATTTCAATAAAATTGATGTTTGCAATCAAACGACTTTCTCTACCCGCTAGTCTACAAATTACGCATAAAAACTGTTTTTTCGACTGTTTTATTTAAACGTGATAAATGGTTGGAATAATACAGCGTTTGCTGTCGCTACACAGGAATATACAGGAGGATGAAGTGATAGTAAAATATTTAAAAAAGCTTTCAAATTTCATACTTTTTCTCTGACCACGGGAAAAAACGAATAGTGGCCTAGCATTTCAAAAAAATGCAAGTATTTGGAACATTAAAATCGATAGCAGCAAATATCTAGGAAATAGTCAACACTTTAAAGAGTGTAGTTTAATGAGATCTACATTTTAAGTAAGTTTTTATTCTTATGATTTAACGATTCTACAGTATTGTATAAAATTGATTCAGAATGAAGGGGACTGCACGAGCTATTGGTAGAAAAATCAAAGTATACATTTTATTAATCCCTCGGATAGCTTAATGATAAGATATTTTAATCAAAATCCTCAAAAATAAGGAAAGCTTTCCCATGTAACAGGTAGGGTAATTTTCTTGAAATTTATTGTAATTGGAAGATATTGAACTGATATACCAAGATTATTATTTGTCCGGATTTTTAAGTTGGTCGCACACAAAAAACAGTCTTCTAAAATACTTGATTTTGGATTCAAGGTTCTCAAAACACGTATTTTAGGTAACATAGTAGAAAATATGCGTTAGGTAACGTAAATATGCACTGTAATTGCAATGATTAACTAATCACCAACGTACTATTAAGTTTATTTTCTAAATGAGCGGCAAACCTCCGTCCAATGAAACTCTCAGAACTCAACTGATAAACACACGCACTTGCCACGAACTTGAAAAGAAACTAGCTGTAGGCGCACGATTGTCCCTCAATCTCAAGCTTGACATTTATAATGGGTACAGGAATTCATGCGAGGGTTACATAACATATTTTGGTCTTGTAATTATTGACACTTCTCATCCATATTTACCCTCCTGGAATTCAGTGAGTGTATCATACAGAGCATGGCGGAGGTGGAGGTGAAAATCGTAACGAGGTTTCTCGATGCGGGGAGGGTTTAGGGGAAGCGATGAGATTAGCTTCCTGTCTGTAAATCTCCCTTACTTACCTCACTCACTGACTCTCTCTCTCTCTCCATGTGACGCGTGGCGAATTGGGGTGAATCGGACGGATTAACCCTCCACGCTTTTACTGCATGAACATATTTGACGAGCATTTTCCTCTGATGGATGACAGTCATGCACTGAAATGCATTGGAAGTAACTACACCAGTGTTTGTTTAGATATGTAGTTACGATTGGAAAAATCTGATGTGTTACACTCGCATGACTTTCCCTACTAGTGTACAAACTATTTTTACAAACGCTTATTCTCCATATGCTTCATGTTAATCGAAATGTTAATATTATTGCTAATTTTCTTCTAGATGTAGATGTAGTCCTTACAACTACTACTTTTAAGTAGTAAGTCGTGGTCATGCTAAGAATGCAATTTCAAAGCCATCACATAGCGATTCGCTTTTTAAAAATCTGACTATCGCCTTAGCGTACTGTATTCTTCTTGTACCTACAACGAAATGTTAAAATGTATAGCGAAAGTTTCACGCTTAACAAGAAGTAAATAGCAAAAGCTTTTGTAGGAAAGGTTTATAAATGAATGAGTAGAGAAATCATGCGAATGGTACAAGTCAGATATTTTTTACACGCATCCTCTGTGAAGTAGAAACAACAATAACGAAAAATCAAAGCCATCTTAATAAATATACTTCACTATGACTCCAACGTATTTGTATTGTAGTATCCAGGCTTTGTATATTTAGGAGTGATAACATATATTTTTAGATTTTTGGACCATCTAGAATATAGATGCCTTCGAAATAAGTAAAAACCTTAAATGAAAATCTGAAGAACATTTATTTCTTTGGAATCCCCATCTGAGATATGCAGCAATGGATTTTGTTTTAAATGAAAGATTTTCTTACTAATTAACTATATATTTTGTACTCGTTTATCCACGATAGTGCTTCATTTTATTCACTTTCCGTTCATGCTGTCATGGTGGAAAGCTGAATTTCTTGCATTAAGTAATGGTAACCTGCGTGTTTTTGCCTATAGTACTGCATGCATGTACATGAGCTATATTAGATCCTCTAATTACTTTCTCTACTACGTATAGTAAGTAGGGGAAGTATTGCATTCCACCCAAAAATTCGATACCGAGATTTCACCGGAAATACATGTTTTGAGACCTCCTGAATCCAAAAAAAGCATTTTTGGAAACATGTCCGTGTGTGTGTCTGTGTGTCTGTGTGTGTGTGTGTGTGTGTCTGTGTGTCTGTGTGTGTGTGTGTGTGTGTCTGTGAACAGCATAACTCAAAAACGAACAGTAGGATAAACACCAAACTTGGTATTTAGGTTCAGTATCTTCCAGAGATGCGACACGAAGCTTTTCAAGAAAATCCCCCCACCCCAGACTACCCTTTACATGGAACATTTTTCGAAAATTTTAATTTTCTCAAAAATGGCTCTAACGATTTTGATTAAAATACCATATGTTTAAGATAATGTCATGAGAAATGAAATGTATATCTCGAATTTTCTGGGAATGTCTCCAAAAGTATTCTTCATTGTGAACGACTTTTGCATAACTGGTAAACCATAAGAGATAGACAAAATTTTACTACACAAAAAATGTAGATCTCGTTAAAATACACAACTTATGTCATATACATTTCTTTTGTTGAGTGAACCGTTTTCGAGATATTGCTTGTTATTCCCTTAAATTTTCCAATACTTATACTTTTTCTCAAATTCGTTATTCATTTTTTTATGTCCTGGACTTGCAAAGAGAATGGAATGCGCCGCATAGCAACCAGCGTTAAAATATTGGACCATCGCTTAAAAGCTACCATATTCCCCTTGCATCTACAAGAAAATTAGCAATAAGATTGACATCTCGATATCTCGATTAACATAAAGCATATGGAGAATAGGCGTTTGTAAAAATAGATTGTACAAGAGTAGAGAAAGTCATGTGAGTGTAACACATCAGATTTTTTTATGTATTCGTTCTTACATAATGGGCTATAGTCATATATAATGTTGAACTTTGCCATTTCTCTTACCTGCGTCTTTACTTTATTAATATTTACTTAAAATTTAATTCATGCAGCAGCTAAGTATGAGCTGTAATTATTGATATTTTTAGCGTCACTCGCCAGGCACAAACAATCGATAGCCAGTTCGTCACCAAAGTTAATGCTGGTGACCTTGTTGCTGGAACCACCACGTGCAACAGGTATTTGTTATTAATTTTATTTCCGCGCAAGTACTATTTATTAATGACTGTCCTCAAAAATATAGTATGCAACACACACATATTAAGTACAATGGAGAATCTCGGAAGCATATTCTTACACGTTTTCCAATGATGCTCTTACCACACTTGTATCGCGATATGATTTTCTTCGACTTCAGTAGAAAGAAAGCTTTTACAACATTAAATATAAGTTAACAAGACACCATTCGCTGCTACCCTGGCCAAGTGCTGGCCACACTGAGCGCTACTTAACAGCGCCCCTTGTTACCGCCGTTTCTGCCTACAGTCGTAGTGACGGGATTTGTCTTGAGAGGGAGTCTGATTGATATTGTTGAAGTCCCGAGGGAAGAGGGTGATCCCCAATCCCATCTAATGACGTGACCCGAAATTTATGCAATGCTCACAGAAGGGTGCACACGAGGAAATAATGGGGTGTCTCCCTCTTCATCTCTGAGAGGGATGTTCTTGTAATTCGACATGGATTACGTACAAGTAGGATTTCTGGGGCAAAGACCAGCTGCCTTTCTGGGACGGCCACATTTCGATTCCTGCCTCAATTTTTCGTCGTGAAACGTAAGAATGATTCTGTTCTTTATTTATAACTAACCTACTGTTTCCTAATCTTCAGAGAGATAACAAGAGTTCGTTACAAATACATTAAAATATTATTAACCTAATTCTAACTCCAATCTTCCTGCATATTGGACGTATGTTCTGATTTTGAAAATTGAAAATCTGATTTATTAAGTATTCGTCTTCATTTTAAATACACGATAGAGTTCTTTTATTGAAATTATTTCTAAGCAATATGGTCTTAGTTACATACAACATACAGAAACAACCTTCAGTTCTTTTGGTAAGTAACGGGCACAGAATAAACGAGAATAAAAGATCGGATGTGTTAGCTACTGTCGTTTATTTTAATATAACTTCTACAAATTATTCTTGCAAAAGCTTATTTTTTATCCGCTTCATGTTAATCGAGATAAATCTTTCTGAAATGATTACACATTTTGTAGTAGGTACAAGAGGGATAAACGAGGCTGAAGCGAGTCGCTATATATTGGCTTTCAAATTCCGCATCTTTGCATGACATCTCGAGAAACAGTTCAGTGGTATAACACTTCAAAAAATGACAAAATATTGAGAATTTTAAACCAATAACAACGATTATCTTAAAAATGGCTGATACCACAACAACAACAAAATTAAGTGTGTTTTTCAAAGACATCTACAGGTTTTGTCTATAAAGATTCTGTGTACCAGTTATACAAACTTCATTCCAAATGAGGATACCTATATATTTTATTTTTCGTGTAACTATCTCAAATATATTGTGCCGAGCACATGTAGATTTAGTTTGGTAGGGCTGAAGTTGACCCTCCCAGAATGGATTGGTGGACCTGTTCCGGAAGTATCAGCTTAATGTTGGCAGTATTGTGATTGTTCCAGAAATACCAGAATATGCGTGTAGCTTGGGGTGACGTATTGACAGGAAGTTGTGGTGGGGATGATTAACCATAAAAATCGTAGAATTGCTTGATTCGCTCTTTTTAGCTATGTGACTTTGAAGAAGGTATGCCCCACGTATAGGTGCCAATTTGAGAGAAGATATTGTTCTTGGAGTTGTTTGTTGTTTATTTATTTCCACGAATGAACGTCAATTTGAAGTTGTTGTTTACGTAATATGTTGCTACGTATGTAAAGCCGATTTGAAGATGTGTTTTTGTTATTACACTCCAAGTTTCAAAAAATAATATTAACTTTGTTATTAAACTGGTTCTACAGATATTATTTATGTTTGTTTTTGCCTCGGCTGCTTCAGTATTACTTTAGAGACACGTTTCTCTTAATCAGGGCGTGGTGCAACAAAATGTAGGCTTACACAGATTTTTAAGTTTAAATTCACTTCTTTTTATTAATCCTTGACACAAATTAAATAGCACTAAACTGATATCAAGAACTGTGAGAGTCTGTAATTTAATACTTGTACTTTGTTAACGCGTATACATAATTTTCGTTTCACACGAATATGTGACTAGCTGATAAGGTGGGATTTTCAAACACGTCTCTTGCTGGAGTTATAGAAACATATACTGTATTATTTGTACGTAATTATGGAATACACGAAACGATTTTTGTTAACCTTCCGCTTTTCTTGCACGACAGCTAAACGTTGGTCTCCCCTCGACCACAATCTGACAAGGGACATAAGCTTATCTTCCTCGCGGCTCCCAATTAAAACTCCAGCGATAGAGAGCCATCTGGCGGGGTTTGTCCCCATAGGAGGCCGCATTACAATTAGCCTAATCCGGGCCGAAACGAATCTAATCCTCGTTCCTGCAGCTCACTTATGATTGACGGTTTCACGCGTCAATAATCCATCATAGGCCAAAAGTCAGCGGCGATAAACATCAGGTCATCCTGATCGATGATCCTGCACTGACTGGCTACTATTGTTTTCTTTAAATCACGCTTCAGGTTGTCATGTTCACCTGGTCAGTTCACGTTCAGACCGTAGCCTAGCCAGAGTCGATGCCGGCAAATGCATTCGTAGTGACCGATAACTAGGAAATATTTCCTCGGACTAGTTAGTGTAAGAAGTTCAATGCGGCAGCGTTTTTTTTTTTGTTTTTTTTTTTTTGAGGAAAGAGAGTTTAGAGAAGCAATGAAACTAAACCGCAGGAAGGGTGTATCTGATGTGGTAACAAGAATGCATGAAATTGTGTTGATATAAAGCGTAGTGGTTTATGTTGGTGAGGAAATACTCTGCCATATCTAGCTCTCTACTTAATGTTTGTCTTACTCCCCGCTTTTCCTTTGCTCTGAGCCTGAAAGCACCTAGCTCACAGATTAATATTTGAGTACCAGACTTTTGAAATCGAAAAAATACGAGCCAGATTTATCCTGAGCCTGGTGTGGACCGTCATTGCGAAGCATCACTTTCAGCCACTCACGTGAAATATGTCCTTAGTCCTCCCCTTTCGCCGTTCACCTAGGCCTGACCTTTGCTCATAGGCTAATTAGTGCGTGTGTGTAGGAATGGAATTCAAACCAAGGGCTGGTGTAGAACACGGATGATAAGGGGATTCTGCAAACGATGTATAAAGAAATGCACTACAGGAATATCGTTCTCCGTGGTGTAGTGGTTACCGGTTCAAACCCGGCGGAGGGCGATGGATTTCTTCGGGCGTAAAAATCGTTAGCATGGCTTCCTTCGGAAGGGAAGTAAAGCCGATGGACCCGTGTCGTAGATTTACGGCACGTGAAAGAACCTCAAGCCTGATAAAGAGGCCTCTGAGCAAAATTACCTTCTTTCACGCCCAATATAGAATGGGACGCTAAGCACCATAGCAGTTAAAGAGCGTCCGTAAATAAAACTCAATTTAAATTTTACTACAGGAAACCAGAACCATTGGCACTCGACTGTACAGATATTCTAGGAATTGTGCACACTAAGGTAAACTACTTTCTGCTTCCTGTTTGTAGACTGAGACAAGACTCAGCCTAAGTGAATAATTATATGCCAGTTATAACACCACGCATTATTTTATGACTAATAAGGCACAAAAGAAAGGTCAATAAACACTTCAAGGTGTAATGCTTAAAATGTGAAAATATTAAAACAAACAAAACTGTTAATGTTAAAAAAAATGTTATTTAACACTAAGGGAATCCACAGTTCTTCTCGCATTATGGCGTTAAATGCGGATATTCTTCTGTCTTCCTCCCTCCTTTGTCAACTGTTTGTCCCTAACCCTTTCTCTCTCATTCGCCCTACATTTCCGTCTTCCTCTCTACCCTCTGCACTTCTACCCATCCATCACTTTCATGCTCTACCTTTTCTGTGTAACTTAAATGTAATGTGATATTTTGAAAAATCGGTAACAAAACTACCTTCTTCAAAGTGTTTGATAAAATTAAAGCCCTTATAAAAATTTTAACGATACACACACTTGTGCTTCTTCCTTATGTTTGCAATGCAATAGGAATTATACTGTTTCTCGTGGTAACTTAAACGAATAATAGCAACGAAAATCTGTTATGCTCTTAAACATCTATCCTATCGAAATTTTAAAATAAAAAAACTTGCTAAAAACACTGTACCTCTGCGGTTGAGTAGTCAGCGCTCTGGCTTCTCAAACCAGATGTCTCGGGTATGATTCCTGCCTGGTGCAGGGAGCTTACCTTTAACCAGAATAATTCTTTATCCCCTACAGAGTCTGGAAGTATATATGAGAGTGACTGAGTGTGTTTATAGCAAAATACTGATAAAACACTGTAGTTGAGAGAGCAATAACACCATCTGTTGATTCTCAAATCAAAGTCCTCATGTTACCAAAGAAATTAAAGGGAACTATAAAAATGAAGTGTGTTTATAATCCTTATAAAATGAATAATAAGCAGAATAATATATTTTTAGTTTCTCTACCACCTCCTACTTGCGGTGCTCTGCCCTGGGGGCCCCTCCGTGATACCGTTATCTTTTTTTCTACTACCTATCTATAGTAGATAGTGCAGTGTTATATACCAAACAAAAATTTGACACAGAGATTTTGCATAAAATGCATGTTTTAATACCTCCTGGATAAGAAATTGCACTTTTATAAAATAGGTCTGCGAAAAGTCGGATAAACATCGACATTAGTATTTAAGCTCAGCATCTTCTAAAGATGCAACACGGAAGATTTTCAAGAAAATTCATCACCTAAGACTACCTACTGTTTAGCATGAAACAAATTTTTATTCTTTTAATTTTCTAAAAACATGTTCTAACTATTTTGATTTAAGTATTTGTATGACTAATAAAATATATATCATGGATTTTCTGAGATTTGTAATGTCTTATTTATTTTTTATTTTGAATGAATTTTGTATAATTTTATAACTGCTAAGAGATGAAAACGTAGGTACTACAAAAATGTAATTCTCAATAAATCCCACAATTCATAACAAAGAATTATTTTTTGTGTGGAATTAACATCTTCGAGATATTCGTTGCTGTTAGTTTGAACTTCATAAATTTATGTTTTTGAACTGTTAAATTAGTATTCCTTTTATCACACGATGTCGCGTTAAGAGTGGAATTTCTAAGCCAGCACAGATATAGCGTACCGCTTCTTAAAGATATGACTATCGCTTCAACCTCCTATATCCCTATTGTAACCATATTTAAATGTGTAATTAAACTATTTCTGTATACGTTTATGTCGATTAACATGAAATAGACAGAAAAGTAGGCTTTTGTAACAGATAAAAATTGTGTCCCATTAGATTGGCATATTGTAGAAAGCGATTAAAATAATAAAGAGTCTATATTCTAAAACAACATCGTAACAATATTTTCGATTTTTCTTATGTGAAAAAAGTAACACAAAAATAAATATTTTAAAAATTCTGTCTCTGTATTCAGGATAGCCTATCAATTATTCATTCAAAGAAGTCGTCCTCCGCAGTGTACTGGTTACCATGCTAGCCTCTAGGTCGCGAGTTCAAACCTGGTGGAAGGCGATGAATGTTTTCGGGCGTAAAAATCCTTAGCATGTCTTTCTTCGGAAGGGAAGTAAAGCAGGTGGTCCGTGTCGTAGATTTACGGCACGTAAAAAAACCTCAAGCCTGATAAAGAGGCCTCTGAGCAAAATTACCGGACTTTCACGCCCAATATAGAACGGGACGCTAAGGACCACAGCAGTTAAAGAGCGTCCATAAATAAAACTAAATTTAATTTAATTTAAAGTCGAAAATTATTAGAAAATTTTGATTAGTTTAATGTATATATATATATATATATATATATATATATCTTATCGTAATCTACATTCAAGAAGAAAAATACAGACAGCAGTGGTCGAGATCTTAAAGCTTGAACTCTTGAATAGGATATTTATGTTTCAAATCCCGCCTGAACCATCCTGCCTGAGTTACGCATTTTCTAGGACTCCGTTAGTTCTCAAAATGCTTGGGTGGGGAACTAAACTTAGGCGTGGAACGTTTCCTTCCCAAATTTACTTTTTCAACTATCATTTTAAGTAACAAGAGTACTTAAAAACAGCAGAAATAGTGTTGTTTAAAATAAATTTATCATTACATCACAACACACTGAAGCCAAAGAACATAACCTCAAAATAAGAAAAGTTAATCGCAAGAGGGATTTGCATTATGACATCTAGAAATTCCAGACTCCACTTTAGGAAAAGTAGATTAATTTCGCCAAAATACGTTATCATCCTTCTCCAAGACTTGCAGAAACGTTGCCAGCGCTTCTGTATCCTTTAGGTCTCAGAAAGCTATTCACACGTCTTGAAGCCGGCTACTTGTGACAAGCTTGGAAAACATATTTTGACAGCAGACTTCAAAATCTTTTACGGTTCAACAAAAGGCAGGAAAACGAGACGATGGGCGGTGAGGTAACTAACTGTTCTTTCCAGGATTCTGTATAACCTTCGCTATAGCCTACTTTGCCGATGTTAAAATTAGTGAGAAAAATAGGTTTCCCCTTTGTAAAGTAGATAACATTTTCGGTAACTCCCTCACAAAATAAGTATATAACTTCTTATATGGTGTAGGAAATTAAGAAATAAAAATTTTAGAAAATCTTATATGTCAGACTAAAGGTTTAACCATCCTCTCCTACAAATATTCTTACTAAAGCTTATTACTCCATCTACTTTATGTTAATCGAGATAAACTTCAGCAGAAATACTTCTATTGCACATTTAAGTGTAGGTACAAGGGTATACAGTAGCTTAAGCGACAGTCGGATCTTTAAAAAGCGGATCACTAAATGCTTCATACTCTACATGACATCACGAGAAATAAAAGAGCGCTGTCTGACACCTTCAAAAGTAATCTATAGCAATCAATATCAGGGAAATGATTACTGTCACAAAAAATGTATTTTCTTGAATTGTATGGTTTAACGAGATCTATACTGTAAGCTTTTGTGTACCTCTTAAGGTGTACCACCTATACATAAAAAATCTGATGTTTTACACTCACATGACTTTCTCTACTCTTGTACAAACTATTTTCACAAACGCTTATTCTCCATATGCTTCATGTTAATCGAGATGTTAATCTTATTGCTGATTTTCTTAAAGATGCAAGGGGAATTGCTAGGTTTTAAGCGATAGTCAAATATTTTAAGAGCTGGTTGCTATGTGGAGTATTCCATTCCCTTTGCATTACCAGTACAAAAAAATGAATAACGAATTTGAGAAAAAGTATAAGTATTGGAAAATTTAAGGCAATAACAAGCAATATCTCGAAAATGGCTCACTCAACAAAAACAATATATCACATAAATTGTATATGTTAACGCGATCTACATTTTCTGTGTTGTAAAAGTTTGTCTACCTCTTATGTTTTACCAGTTATGCAAAAGTCTTTCACAATAAATAATACTTTTGGAGACATTCCCAGAAAATTCGAGATATACATTTCGTTTGTCATGAAAGTATCTTAAATATATAATATTTTAATCAAAATCGTTAGAGCCATTTTAGAGAAAATTAAAATTTTCGAAAAATGTTCCATGTAAAGGGTATTCTGGGGTGGGGTATTTTCTTGAAAACCTTCGTGTCGCATCGCTGGAAGATGCTGAACCTAAATACCAAGTTTGGTGTTTATACGACTGTTCCTTTCTGAGTTATGCTGTTCAGAGACACACACAGACAGACAGACACACACATGGACATGTTTCCAAAAATGCTTTTTTTTTTTGGAGTCAGGGGGTCTTAAAACATCTATTTCTAGTGAAATCTCGGTATGGAATTTTTGGGTGGAATACAATACTTCCCCTACTTACTATACGTAGTAGAGAAAGTAAAAATTCAGAATTAAGAGTGTTTCGCAGGCTATTCGCAGAAAATTCAACATATCAGTTTTATTAGTCATGAAAAATACTTTAAATTTGTTAATTTAGTTTATATTCTCCTCCTGAAATATTCTCATTAAAATCACTGAAGCCATTTATCAGCAAACCATGAAACATTTTCCTTGCAAAGGTTAGTTTGGTGTGGGGCTTTTCATGAAAATATTCTCGTAGTAAGTTTGGAAAATTCTAAACTGAAATACTTATTCTCTTCTTCTTCCACAATCAGGTTTAAGCCCTTAGACCTGTTCTGAGGCTGACTGAACTTGTCACTCCACCTTCTCCGTTACCTTCCAACGTTTCTTCGTCCAAATGTTTCATCAGGCGAGTTAGCGCCCACTGTATTTTTGGAAGATAGGCCACCCTTCAAGCTGTAATTGGCTTTAGGTCTATTTTGTTGGACCAACAATTATTAGCATATCTTGGACCAAAAGCTATATATGTTTTTAGGTAGATGAAAGCGATTTAAGAGACACAAAGCATTCCTTGGAGAGTTGTCTTCCGACTCCGAATGGAGACAGACATGTCTGTGTGTTAGCTTCCTGCCGAGTCCAACAATAGTGCACCAGATTGTTGTGATAACTATCAACAAATTGTTGTTCTTGAAGTTTCAGTGAGCTAATTACATTGAGTTGTGATCGTACGTGCTAGTTAAGAGAGAACATGTAATATTTTCGAGTTGTATTGGTTTTACAGGGCAGATGTTCCTTGAATTCAACCAATTAAGTTGCTTTCTAAGCTTTTAGTGCGTTGCAATGTTTTTGTTTGCGAATTACTGCATTGAGTTTTTAGTGTGTTGTTATTGTGTCCCAGTGATGTATGATAATGGCACAAATCCTCTTTGGCATTCTTCGTCATCGAGGCCTGTTTTAGAGCATGCTAAACTAATGTCCAAGCGTCCACCAGACAAGGATTTCAACCTTCCAAAACAGAAATACACAGTATCTGCTTCACGAGCTAACCGAAGGTATGTAGTGAATTTAATGAAAGTTCACAAAAAATATGCCCCATTGGAACAAATAGAGGATTCTACCGCAACTGCATCTCAAACCCAAGCCTTAGAAACAGTGCTTGTTCTAATCTTTTTGCATGAGGCTAACAACTATCTTACAATAATTACCGATCTACGTCGAATAACGACCACTGAATTTACTACTCAGCAGAAGGGGAAAGCTCTAAAACTTGCTCTCGCCCCGAGTTCAGATTTCGCGCTGTGGCTGCCCTTTTTGACCAGTCTCAATTACAGTATCATACATTTCGTGATCCCAATTCCAAAAAGTTGGAAGTAGTTATTTGAAATGTACCAATTACTTGTGATGAAATTTCTTCAGAACTTCTCGCTCAAAAGCTTCCAGTTACTACAGTTTTCGACTGTTCTATAAGGACAAACAACCTATATCCTTGTGTACAGTTGAACTGGAGAATTCATAGCAAGCTAAAGAAATCTTTAAACTTCGGCATAAACAACATGCGTTAGTCTCTGCTGAATATCGCCGCAGATCCAATGCACTAGGTGCCAACGGAATGGTCACAAGAAAAGCTTGTCGGCGTGTGAAACGCTTGGAATCTCGCTACTACAGTGTTTGTACCAAACCCAAACAGTAAGCACCTCAGTGCGTGAATTGCAACGGAAACCATGCTGCGAATTTCAAAGCTTGTCCTCATTACTTAAATCGTCGAACTAAAGTTACTAAGTCCTTAATGTGCCTAATCCAACACCACCTCGTTAGATACGCAGCATTTTCCTAACTTCTCAAATACGGCCGGTGTAAATATTCCGCCTCTTGAACGGCCTTCTAAGAAAACACCTCTGTCTTCTCACAACAGTCGGATGCCTAGAGAAGATCCTATTTCCAATCCTTCTGACTTCAGTGAGTTTCTCTCTGTGTTGATCAGGGCTTTCGAGCCATTTCCCTCTGATATAAATTATTTTCTGATTTCATTATTCCGTTCGCCATTTGTTCTTAGTTTTACTTTCTCTACTACGTATAGTAAGTAGGGGAAGTATTGTATTCCACCCAAAAATTCGATACCGAGATTTCACCGGAAATACATGTTTTGAGACCCCCTGAATCCAAAAAAAGCATTTTTGGAAACATGTCCGTGTGTGTGTCTGTGAACAGCATAACTCAGAAACGAACAGTCGGATAAACACCAAACTTGGTATTTAGGTTCAGTATCTTCCAGAGATGCGACACGAAGGTTTTCAACAAAATCCCCCCACCCCAGATTACCCTTTACATGGAAGATTTTTCGAAGATTTTAACTTTCTCAAAAATGGATATGACGATTTTGATTAAAATATCATATGTTTAAGATATTTTCATGACAAATAATATGTATATCTTGAATTGTCTGGGAAGTGTCCAAAAGTGTTCATTGTGAACGACTTTTGCATAACTGGTAAACCATAAGAGATAGACAAAATTTTACTACACAAAAATGTAGATTGCGTTAAAATACACAATTTATGTCATATACATTTTTTGTTGTTGAGTGAACCATTTTCGAGATATTGCTTGTTATTCCCTTAAATTTTTCAATACTTACTTTCTCAAATGGGAATTCGTGATTCATTTTTTGTCTTGGATATGCAAAGAGTATTAATCTGTGGCAAAGGGAATGGTGCTGCACCTAGCAACCAGCTATTAAGAGATATGTATGTGCTTAAAGGCTACTGTATTTCTATATTTCCCTTGTAAATATATATTTCCCTTACATCTACAAGAAAATTAGCAATAAGATAGTGTCTGCAAATGTTTATCTCGATTAACATGAAGTAGATGGAGAATAAGCGTTTGTAAAAATAGTTTGTACAAGAGTAGAGAAAGTCATGTGAGTGTAACACATCAGATTTTTTCTAAACTGGAATGCCAACAACTTAAAATCTCAGGAGCCACCTTTCTGGAATTCTTATCTCGACACGATATAAGTAATGGCTGTATCTCTGAAACCCATTTTCTTCCTTCTGAAAATATAAGATTTAAGTTCTAATGTTACCCTTCTATAGTTCGGCTATACTTTGGGAGAGGTAAAGTACCTGCCAATCCAGTGGCTAGAATTATGCTCGAAAAACAGGGGTGGTCACACTGTTAGGGGGTAGGGTTAGACTTTGTCAGCACCAACATAAACAGCTCCGTTCGACTGTGGGCCACATTTTATGCACGCCGATTTACATGTAGTTACTAATAAACAAACACTAACAAAAACAACATATTAAATACAAATAAGAATAAGAATTTCAAATTAAAACGATAATACCAATGTTAAACATAGTACAAATTTAAACCAATATTAATGTATGAATCTTACAACACAGTAAAGAGTTTAGTACAGTAAGTTATTCGAGCCACATACATATAGGTACTGTGGTTATTTATAAACCCCACGCTCGTTCCAAATAAGCTATCTAGAAACATGAGAGATGCATCGTTAATTTAACATAATATGATTTGCTTGTCCCAGTATACATTTTCAGTTGTGTATTCGTCAGCTGTCTAATTGCGGGTGTATTCAAAGGTGATGCTCTAACATCGGCTATATTATTAATAATCCCGTTGAGTGTGCAACCAAACGCATCCATGTGACACATTTTGGATATATCCTATCATAAGAGCCGATTGTTGGGGGTATAAATTGCTGATTGCATAAAACTACAATAGGGCGACTGAGTCACCTGGTATTCATCATTAAATATAGCACGGTTTGTAGCTTTTGGGCCGTTCCGACTTCACAAAGAAAATTGCTCCTTCCAACGTTAACGTTTTCTCGGTCTCGCGACCTCTCTTCTACATCTGTATGTAAATATCTTGACTAGAATAAGGGATATATCTATCCTACATAGATTGATAGATAACACATACCGCGTGAGTCTTCTCATCCTGCGGATTGGTAACTATGCAACCCTGCACATACGATGCGAAATGCAAGTGCTATCACCGCATTCACCAGCCCGCTGATTAGGGCTACGGTGGTCCTCGGTGTTAACGTGCTCTTGTAGCGCATTGGTTAGCATGTTGGAAAGTTATGGTAAAGGTCGGAAGTTTAAATCACGCCTGTAAATAAATTAATTTTTATTCGTTTATTTATGATGTTCATTAAAGCATGTTCTAACAAGTAATAATTTGTGTTTTAATTAAATTCACATAATCAAACTAATTAAGTGAAACAAAGCTTATGCCAAACTATCAGTTTTTGTTAAATTTGCTAAACATAAAAAATACCTTCAACTGGCAGTATTTGAACCTGAGACCACTGAAGGCCAACGTGCACACAGTTGCGCTAGGAGTGCATGACACTGCAGGCATAGCGGTGCAAAGCAGTCATTTCGGCCGAAATTGATACGACGCGATGTAGTGGACAGTGTTTATGGTATAGCTTGTACAACGCCGGGACTGCATAACTTCTCTATCCGCAGGCTGTATATATATAAAATAAAGCCTTGCCGTGAATAAGGGAAGTAAAGCCGGTGGTCCCGTGTCGTAGATTTACGGCACGTAAAAGAACCTCAAGCCTGATAAAGAGGCCTCTGAGCAAAATTACAGGTGTTTCACGCCCAATATAGAATGGGACGCTAAGAACCATAGTAGTTAAGGAGCGTCCATAAATAAAAACTCAATTTTTTTGCCGTGAATGCCTCGATATACTGAGATACTAGCATTTCTCCGACATTCATTTTTGAGTATTGCTGCTGAAAAACAGACACATACACGCTCCATTTTCTAAAATTGCTTTTTCTGGGTTCAGGAAACTTCAAAACACGTACTTCTGGTGAAATTTTAGTATCAAATTTTTGGGTAGAATGCAATACTTTCTCTGCTTACTAGAGAAAGTACTATAGGCAAAGTGGTAGAGAAAGTAATGAAAAAAATCTGTGTTGCACTCATATGACTTTCTCTACTAATGTACAAATTATTTTTACAAACACTTATTCTCCATATGCTTCATGTTAGAGATATCGAAATGTTAAATCTTATTGCTAATTTTCTTATAGATGCAAGGGGAATTGCTAGCCTTTAAGCGATAGTCAAATCTTTTAAGAGCTGGTTGCTATGTGGAGTATTCCATTTTTTTTGCATTACCACGACAAAAAAAATGAATAACGAATTTGAGAAAAAGTATAAGTATTGGAAAATTTAAGCGAATAACAAGCAATACCTCGAATATGGTTCACTCAACAACAAAAAAATGTATATGACATAAATTGTGTATTTTAACGCGATCTAGATTTTTTGTGTAGTAAAATTTTGTCTATCTCTTATGGTTTACCAGTTATGCAAAAGTCGTTCACAATGAAGAATGCTTTTGGAGACATTCCCAGAAAATTCGAGATATACATTTCATTTGTCATGAAAATATCTTAAACATGTTATATTTTAATCAAAATCGTTAGAGCCATTTTTGAGAAAATTGCAATTTTCGAAAAATGTTCCATGTAAAGAATAATCTGGGGTGGGGGGATTTTCTTGAAAACCTTCGTGTTGCATCGTTGGAAGATACTGAACCTAAATACCAAGTTTGGTGTTAATCCGACAGTTCGTTTCTGAGTTATGCTGTTCACAGACAGACACACAGACATTTTCCAAAAATGCTTTATTTTGGATTCAGGGGGTCTCAAAACATGTATTTCCGGTGAAATCTCGGTATCGAAATTTTGGGTGGAATGCAATACTTCCCCTACTTACTATACGTGGTAGGGAAAGTAATAGTGTAACCGACGGGCCCTGCCGGCACAGACAAACCAAGAGGGAAAACACCCTCGTAGCCTGACGTGGTGAGATGGTCGTAGATGGTAAAGTGCAGCTGAAAACCTGTGCGGTTACGGCCGGGTGAAGTACTACCATTCTCCGGACGACCTGGGGCTGTCGTCTTCTGTCGGGGAGGGGGAGCATTTCCTGAGGCTACCGGCAGACTGGAACAAGGTTTGGGGAAAGCATCAGGGTCACGATCTACAAGAAAATAAACAAATTGTGGTGCGTATGTGTGTGCATTGTTTCATCGGACACTTCATTGATTAGTAGCGAGGACATTGTTGGGTGTAATTATTTCGGTTGGGGTTTTGAATTTCGTCCGACGTGATATCTCTACCCACTTCCCGGCCAGAGGTGGAGAGAGGAAGGGAGGGAAGCAAGCGTTACTGGTTTTCTTTGTATAGATAGCGTGGCGTCAGTCGCCAGTCAGGCGTAGTGAGTCTGTTCATGGCGAGTGCTGAGTAAAAAAGCGCGCGTGGATCGTGTGAATGTGAAACATCTCCCACCAATGTCTGTCCTTTAATCTTTTGTGAATGATGTTGCGACACCAAGTTTAATATTCAATAAACCACAGGTGATGTGCTAATATGAATAACCGTGTATTTTGTGATAATTATCCCACGCCTGCTCTGAAATGTGCAGTGAAGATCCTGGTCCTCTCGTTGTCTCTGAAGCTATGCCTCCCAATGTTTAGGCTGCGGTATCTAAAATTTAATAACTAGCTGCAAACCTTTTGGACCTACTCTGTATATAACATTTTTGGTGGAGCGTACTTCTGGTGAAATTTCAGTATCAAATTTTTGGGTAGAATACAATACTTCCTCTGCTTACTAGAGAAAATACTATAGATAAA
This sequence comes from Deroplatys truncata, assembly GCA_030765065.1. Lineage (NCBI taxonomy): Eukaryota > Metazoa > Arthropoda > Insecta > Mantodea > Mantidae > Deroplatys > Deroplatys truncata. Next base: position 83,815,549 of record CM060982.1, on the reverse strand, counting down.
GTGGTAGAGAAAGTAATGAAAGATAGTTACCTGAGAAAGCCAGGTAAATGTGATACATTAGAATTTTTGTACTGTTGCGGGACCTATTTTTTAACAAGATGAAGTTGCAATTTTATACAAAAACATATTTTTCACTTCAGCATGCTGTAATTATGGAAAGTGAATGTCCTGCATTCAGTGCTGGTAAACGGACCTACCTGTGTGCTTTACTGCACATGTGCATTTAAATCTTACCTGGATTTTTACTTCCTTTTCTGTTTGCTAATATTTATTTAGGATTTAATTTATGCAACAGTTAAGTATGAACTGCAAGTTACTGAAATATCTTTAAGGTTAAAAACCAGGGGTGTATAATGAATCACCAGTTCCCCACCAGTGTTAATGTTGGTGGCCTTGCTATTGGAACCACCATGTTAAACAGGTATTTGTAATTAGTATTATTTTCACGTACTACCATTTCCATTGTTCACTGCATTCCAAAAAGTGCATGTGCAATACACATATGTTAAACGCTTGAAGAATCCCATGTTGCACGTACATTACAATTTTTGTACTGTTGTTTGGCCTATTGTTTTAACAAGAAGATGAAGTTGGAACTTGATACATAAACATATTTTTACTTTCTCTACTACGTATAGTAAGTAGGGGAAGTATTGTATTCCACCCAAAAATTCGATACCGAGATTTCACTGGAAATACATGTTTCGAGGCCTCCTGAATCCAAAAAAAAAACAAAAATTTGGAAACATGTCCGTGTGTGTGGCTGTATGTGTGTCTGCGTGTGTCTGTGAACAACATAACTCAGAAACGAACAGTTGGATAAACACCAAACTTGGTATTTAGGTTCAGTATCTTCCAAAGATGCGACACGAAGGTTTTCAAGAAAATTCCCCAACCCAGATTACTCTTGACATGGAACATTTTTCGAAAATTTTAATTTTATCAGAAATGGCTTTAACGATTTTGATTAAAATATCATATGTTTAAGATAATTTCATGACAAACAAAATGTATATCTCGAATTTTCTGGGAATGTCTCCAAAAGTATTCTTCATTGTGAACGACTTTTGCATAACTGGTAAACCATAAGAGATAAATAAAATTTTACTACACAAAAAATGTAGATCGTGTTAAAATACACAATTTATGTCATATATTTTTGTTGCTGAGTGAACCATTTTCGAGACATTGCTTGATATTCCCTTAAATTTTCCAATGCTTATACGTTTTCTCAAATGGGAATTCGTTATTCATTTTTTTGTCCTGGTAATGCAAAGAGAATGGAATACTCGACATAGCAACCAGCTCTTAAAATATTTGACTATAGATTAAAGCCTAGCAATTCCCCTTGCATCTACAAGAAAATTAGCAATAAGATTAACATCTCGATTAACATGAAGCATATGGAGAATAAGCGTTTGTAAAAATAGCTTGTTCAAGAGTAGAGAAAATCATGTGTGTGTAACACATCAGATCTTTTCAGTTCTTATTCATGCTGTAATAATGGAAAGTGAATTTCCTGCATTCAGTGCTGGTAAACTGCGCACATGTGCATGAACTGTATTAAACCCTCAAACGTTTAATACGTTTATTATTGCAGACATGGGATATAATCATATCTGATAGTTGAATTTTACCATTTAAATCTTACCTGCGGTTTTACTTCATTTCTATTTGTTAATATTTACTTAGGATTTAATTTATGCAACTAAGTATGAACTGCAAGTTACTGAAATTTCTTTAAGGTTAAAGATCAGGGGTGTATAATGAATCGCCAGTCGGCACCAATGTTAATGTTGGTGGCCTTGCTATTGGAACCACCATGTTAAACAGGTATTTGTAATTAGTTTTATTTTCGTGTACTACCATTTCTGCTGTTCTCTGTATTTCAGAAAGTGCATGTGCAATACACTGCTTGAAGAATCCATTGTTGCACTTGTATTGGAATCTGCAATTACAAGCTGCATCGTTTACCTTAATTAAGCATAATAAGTCAAAATATAGTTAGGAACATGAACAAGCTCATGCATTTGTTATAAAGATTCCCAACCTATGTTTTGGCTTCATCTTGATCGCTAGATTTGTGAACGCAGAACACGAGCGTGAGTTTGGACTGGTTCATATTTGGAATTCCTGAATACATTGGTATAACGCTGTTTCCTGGTGTCACTGACAATGCTATGGAGTCCACCTTCGTCATGGGAGGTCCCAGAATCGCATCAGTCATCTCTCGTCACAAAGCTTGTGTCGATCTACAATTTCAAAAGCTTAACTCCTACCTTCAGTGGCGGTTACAAAAGAAATCTGCTATTATATACATTTGTTTTCGTTATTTAAAGACACACAATACTGCATGTTCTAATATATTCTGAAAACAAAGTAATAACCTTTTTAAACTTTTCATGGAGAAAATTCCAAAATATCGTAGAATCAGGATCTAATTGCCATTTGGCTTCAACCCGACGTTTAAATGGACATACAAACGCGTGTGCAAACAGCGGGTGAAATTTTAAGACCCGATTCTCTCGTTTCCTTTTTTGTTTGTTACTTTCTCTACTACGTATAGTAAGTAGGGGAAGTATTGCATTCCACCCAAAAATTCGATACCGAGATTTCACAGGAAATACACGTTTTGAGACCTCCTGAATCCAAAAAAAGCATTTTTGGAAACATGTCCGTGTGTGTGTCTGTGTGTGTGTCTGTGGTGTGTGTGTGTCTGTGTGTGTGTGTGTGTGTCTGTGAACAGCATAACTCAAAAACGAACAATCGGATAAGCACCAAACTTGGTATTTAGGTTCAGTAGCTTCCAGAGATGCGACACGAAGGTTTTCAAGAAAATCCCCCCACCCCAGACTACCCTTTACATGGAAGATTTTTCGAAAATTTTAATTTTCTCAAAAATGGCTCTAACGATTTTGATGAAAATATCATATGTTTAGGGTAATGTCATGACAAATGAAATGTATATCTCGAATTTTCTGGGAATGTTTCCAAAAGTATTCTTCATTGTGAACGACTTTTGCATAACTGGTAAACCATAAGAGATAGACAAAATTTTACTACACACGCGATAGATCGCGTTAAAATACACAACTTATGTCATATGCATTTCTTTTGTTGAGTGAACCGTTTTCGAGATATTGCTTGTTATTTCCTTAAATTTTCCGATGCTTATACTTTTTCTCAAATTCGTTATTCATTTTTTTTATGTCCTGGACATGCAAAGAGAATGGAATGCGTCACATAGCAACCAGCGTTAAAATATTTGACTATCGCTTAAAAGCTACCATATTTTCCTTGCATCTACAAGAAAATTACCAATAAGATTGACATCTCGATATCTCGATTAACATGAAGCATATGGAGAATAGGCGTTTGTAAAATTAGGTTGTACAAGAGTAGAGAAAGTTATGTGAGTGTAACACATCAGATTTTTTTTATTGAATTGTTGCCGTTTTAAAATGTTCCTTTTTTGTGCTGCTTCTACAATTTTTTTTAAAATTTTGAGGTTCCTCTAAGATATAAACAACATTTTCTTGATATCAAGCACAGTTTTGGATTTAGGATTTTTTAAAGCTTCATATAGGCATGATTGATTTTTACAAAGTTAAACGTATTATATATACTCCATTCCTTTTCCAGAAAATATGTTTATTTTACATAAAATTTAAGCTTTGACTGTAGTGAGCTACAGTTAAACATTAAATTTTAATTACAGTTGAAGAAAGATTTAAATTTTTATTACTCAAAAGTTTAAGTATGACTCAAAATTCGTTTATTTGAAAATACATTTCTTGGAGAGTTGGAATTAAGGAAATTAATTTTGTATTACAATTATGTACAAAAACCCACTATAACAATCTATTGGAATGCACTCTATTATTCCAGTGCTGAAAATAGTAGTTTCAGTACAGAGTACATTTAAGTAAGTCATTGCATGTTTAAAACGACAATTATTGTTCTATTCAGGTGTTTACATTATAAATAGCATAGTCTTGAGCTATAAATTATAACAATGAATTTCTAAAATATTTTATACGTTTCTACATACACACGACTTTCTCTACTCACTATCATTTTATTTTTATATACCAGGTGGAAATGGTATAGAGATATTTAGTCCTCCAACCCTTATTTCAGTCAAAAAAATAAAAAAGGTTTAATAATCTATTATTGGTGCCAGGGGCACTGTCCCGTGTTCATCGCCGAGCTCTGATGTGAATTCGGTATCGGAAACAAAATAGTATAGTATAGTAATAGAGTATAGTAATAAAAGGTTCTGTATCTTCCAGCGATGCGACACGAAGGTTTTCAATAAAATTCCCCAACCCAGATTACCCTTTACATGGAACATTTTTCGAAAATATTAATCTTCTCAAAAATGGCTCTAACGATTTTGATTAAAATGTCATATGTTTAGGATATTTTCATGAAAAATAAAATGTATATCTTGAATTTTCTGGGAATGTTTCCAAAAGTATTCTTCATTGTGAACGACCTTTGCATAACTGGTAAACCATAAGAGATAGACAAAGTTTTACTACACAAAAACACACACAAATACACAATTTATGTCATATACATTTTTGTTGTTGAGTGAACCATTTTCGAGATATTGCTTGTTATTCCCTTAAATTTTCCAATACTTATACTTTTTCTCAAATGGGAATTCGTTATTATTTTTTTTGTCCTGGACATGCAAAGAGATTGGAATGCGCCACATAGCAACTAGCTCTTAAAAGATTTGACTATCGCTTAAAGCCTAGCAATTCCCCTTGCATCTACAAGAAAAATAGCAGTAAGATTATCATCTCGATTAACATGAAGCATATGGAGAATAAGCGTTTGTAAGAATAGTTTGTACAAGAGTAGAGAAAGTCATGTGAGCGTAACACATCAGAGTTTTATCTCCCACGTTCAAGTTATTTTGAAAACCTCCCACACGATGCAATGTCAACAATTAACAAATGGGATATGGATTTTTACACTCATTCTGCTTCGCTTATTACTTTTACCCTGTGAATTCTTTGTTTGCCTTATTAATGGTGGAAAAAATAATGTTTAAGAATGGTTTTATTCATAACCTTTTTAAAAACAAAACAAACATTTTCTTACAGGACAATGAAGCAAAATGAAACAAATGTAAACAGACACTTATGTTCCACGGTTATTCTTAGAACCGGGATTAAAGTTTTGGACAGACTGCTAAACAATTGCATCATGTGGTACATTTTGAAGTTGGGAAAATGTCGAAAATAATAAAACCGAGAAAATTAGGTTTAAAGCTTTATAAAACGGTTCGTTAATTGGCCAGGTAGGGACTGGCATTTAGAATTGTCACATTACATATATAATTCCTTTACGTAACAGTTATAGGAAATACAATAATATTTCGAAAATATTAAGAGATTTATTGGGTGTTTTATAACCCTATTTTGCCAACTTGGGATTTATTTTGAGGGCTAAGAACATCACATTCATCACGTGACGCTTTTTGTAGTGGCGCTAGATCAAAACAAACTTCATATTATTGAAGTACAAATGTGAACTATTGCACAACACAAAAACCATTAAATTTGTGCTTTTTGTCACTTTTTGATCAATTATCGTAGATACTTCACCTTAAGGGAAAGTCGTCCCACCTGGTGTAGTGGTTACCATGCTATTCTCTAATTCCCGAAGTCGCGGGTACAAACCCGGCGGAGGGCGATAGATTGTTTCGAGCGTAAAAATCCTTACCATGGCTTCCTTCGGAAGGGAAGTAAGGACAGTGGTCCCGTGTCGTAGATTTACGGCACGTAAAAGAACCTCCAGACTGATAGAGAGGCCTCTGAGCAAAATTACCGTTCTTTCACGCCCAATATAGAATGGGATGCTAAGGACCATAGTAGTTAAAGAGCGTCCATAAAAAAAGAAAAAAAAACTTAAGGGAGTATGGTTTTCCTCGTTCTAGAAAGCTCCGACTGCAAAAATAGCATTTGCTGAGGTTTACCTTAAAGCAAGACCGACTGTAATTAGGAACCTACTTTCCCTTTGTTTGTTATTCTTGTTATTCCTTAGGAATGCGTCGTTATATTGGTAACAGTATTCCTTCACTATCAAATATATATATACTCCTAATTGGAATTAACTATGACGTATACAGGATGGACCATTTAAGTTGAGAGTGTACAATATCTCCAAAACTAAGCATTTTAGAAAGAAATTTCTTTAGTAAACGTTACTTGATATTATGGGGGAAAGTAAATTGCACTAGTCGTCCTTTTGTTAGGAGGATGTTATGATAGTCATCCTCCTTAGGTAAATTTAATGTTTTTAGACGGGAATCTAAAATTAGGGTCCAATTAAATTGACCCTAAAATAACCATCACAACTTCCTCCAAATAAAACATGAGTAATGCCATTTACTTTCCCCCATAATATCAGGCAACCTTTATTTTAAGACATTTATTTCTACAATGCTTAGTTTTGCACAGTCTCAACTTAAATAGCCCACCATGTATATAATGCCTAATGATTCTATTGACTTCACATTCTATTGGTGCTGGTTTGATTTATTACTCCTATTATCAAATTATTGGCGTTTGATATAATTTATAACTAGATGGATAGATGGATGGGATGGGATGGGATGGGATGGGATGGGATAAGATAGATGGAATAGGATTGGATAAGATAGATAGGATTAGATTGATAGATAGGATTATATTATATTGATAGATAGGATTAGATTGATAGATAAGATAAGATTAGATTAGGATAAGGTTAGATTAGGATTGATTTGATAGATAGATTGATTTCATTTGGTTTACTGGTAAGAATCCACTATTCTCATAAAGAAAAGGAGTAACCGAGATTCTGTTTGATAGGGAAACATAGAGAAACCTCAGCCTTAAGATTCGGATACAGAAGGTCTGCATGATAGTTTTCACACACACACAAGATTTGTGTTTGGTGCTGCAGACGGTTGGTTTGCGTGTGGAGAGTGGGTATCGTGTAAAAGTGTTAGAATTCCCGAGGGTATCCGTGAATGGGAGTGAGTCCTGCTAAAAGCGTGCGACAGTCGCCTTTTCAAACGTCCATCCACATCACGCTTCCTGACAGCTTGCAGTGTTTACTTCACACTTCCAGGTCTACATGCAATGCTACCGGTGCTTGTCCCTTTGTAGCCTGCCCTCTTCCAGCACAGCTAAGGTAGAGGAAGCACCCAATGCTTTTGGGATCCGCCGAATTCAAAGTAAGAATGATTACAAAAATATGTGTTTGTGTATGTATGGAGGGAATAATCACGCAGGTACAACGTGGCTCTCATTAAGAATATTTAAGAAAGAAATAGCTAAACTCCTTTGAAAGTTTAATTTTGTTTAGTTCTTTGCCAGTGTGATACAAAAGGCTAACTTTTAACATTTTTACCTTCTCTACTACGTATAGTAAGTAGAAGAAGTATTCTATTCCAACCAAAAATTCGATACCGAGATTTCATCGGAAATTATGTTTTGAGACCCCCTGAATCCAAAAAAAGACATTTTTGGTAACATGTCCGTGTGTGTGTCTGTGAACAGTATAACTCAGAAACGAACAGTCGGATAAACACCAAACTTGGTATTTAGGTTCAGTATCTTCCAGAGATGCGACACGAAGGTTTTCAAGAAAATCCCCCCACCCCAGATTACCCTTTACATGAAACATTTTTCGAAAATTTTAGTTTTCTCAAAAATGGCTCTAACGATTTTGATTAAAATATCATATGTTTAAGATATTTTCATGACAAAATCTATATCTTGAATTTTCTGGGAATGTCTCCAAAAGTATTCTTCATTGTGAACAACATTTGCATAACTGGTAAACCATAAGAGAGAGAGGCAAAATTTTACTACACAAAAAACGTAGATGGCGTTGAAATACACAATTTATGTCATATACATTTTTGGTTGTTTAGTGAACCATTTTCGAGATATTGCTTGTTATTCCCTTAAATCTTTCAATACTTATTTTCTCAAATGGGAATTCGTTATTCATTTTTTGTGTTGGATAAGCAAAGAGTATTAATCTGTGGCAAAGGGAATGGTGCTGCACCTAGCAACCAGCTATTAAGAGATATGTATGTGCTTAAAGGCTACTGTTTTTCTATATTGCCCTTGTAAATATATATTCCCCTTACATCTACAAGAAAATTAGCAATAAGATAGAGTCTGCAAAAGTTTATCTTGATTAATATGAAGTAGGTGGAGAATAAGCGTTTGAAAAAATAGTTTGTACAAGAGTAGAGAAACTCATGTGACTGTAAAACATCAGATTTTTTTTTATTTGGACTTTTCACTGTGCGTACTGAAGAAGGAAAGCTTTTGAGGATTCCATTTGATATGCTACGTTCACATGAATTTGTACTCGCTATCTAAATATTTATGTCTTCTGCAAATTATTCTTATTTGTATATTCTGAAATATTCCTACACAACTATAGGTTTTGGCTTTGCCAAAGACAAAGGACACTAATTGAACATAATTATATAATCGTATCTTAATCGAGACAATTGTTTGAAAATATTTTCATTACACATCACGTACAAGGGGGGAGGATACTGGGGGTAAAGCGATAGTCAAATCTTTAAAAGGTTTATGTTCTTAGAAATTCCATACTCTTTGCATGACATTGCCAGACAAAAAAATCTGATGTGTTACACTCACATGACTTTTTCTACTCTTGTACAAACTATTTTTACAAACGCTTATTCTCCATATGCCTCATGTTAATCGAGATATCGAGATGTTAATCTTATTGCTAATTTTCTTGTAGATGCAAGGGGAATTGCTAGGCTTTAAGCGATAGTCAAATATTTTAAGAGCTGGTTGCTATGTGGAGTATTCCGTTCGCTTTGCAGTACCAGGACAAAAAAAATGAATAACGATTTCCCATTTGAGAAAAAGTATAAGTATTGGAAAATTTAAGGAAATGACAAGCAATATTTCGAAAATGGTTCAGTAAACAACAAAAATTGTATATGACATAAATTGTGTATTTTAACGCGATCTACATTTTCTTATGGTTTTTCAGTTATGCAACAGTCGTTCCCAATGAAGAATACTTTTGGAGACATTCTTAGAAAGTTCAAGATATGCATTTTATTTGTCACAAACGTATCTTAAATGTATGATATTTTAATCAAAATCGTTAGAGCCATTTTTGAGAAAATTAAGACTGTCGAAAAATGTTCCATGTAAAGAATAATCTGGGATAGAGGGATTTTATTGGAATCCTTCGTGTCGCATCTCTGGAAGATACTGAACCTAAATACCAAGTTTGGTGTTTATCCAACTGTTCGTTTCTGAGTTATGCTGTTCACAGACACACACACACACACACACACACACGGACATGTTTCCAAAAATACTTTTTTTTGGATTCAGGAGGCCTCAAAACATGTATTTCCGGTGAAATCTCGGTATCGAATTTTTGGGTGGAATACAATACTTCCCCTACTTACTATACGTAGTAGAGAAAGTAATAAGGCTAACTTCAAAAGCTATATAAAATGCTGCAAAATTCAAACCAATAGCAATTATTGCCTCGGGTATTGTTAGTGCCAATTAAAAGCAAAGTTGGATTTAAAATATGTGTTTTAACGAGGTATATTTTTATGTAGCAGGTAGATTTTTGACTATCTCTTATTGTTTACCAGTTTAAAAGGAATATAGTAGGATACATAAGCACCATTTTCTTTATCATTAACGAACTCTCCCTCTCTCTCTCTCTCTCTCTCTCTCTCACACACACACACACACACATAATATAATGTATTGTATACCTGTTACACCTTTATTACTCTATTCATATTAAGAGTGGTTTTTCTAATCACTTGCGCTGCTCAAGATGCAGTTTGCTTAGGAATGTTTTCAAGTTCCTAGTTACAAGCTGTGCAAACACTCTTCAAATGTTTATTCGTGGTAACACGATCTGGAAATTATTCCGTATGTGGGTAGGAGGTATGGGTTGATTGTGCAGTATCGTGGGTTCTCATTCGAGTTTAGATGCGCAGATCCTACGGCTACGCCCTGTCGTCGCTACGGAGCTGCGTCCTTCGGCCGCAGATGCTTCACTCCTCTTCTTAAAAAACATCCCTCGGCTACCCTTTGAGGTTGGGGTCCTCATCCCTCGGCTACGCCTTGCTGCTTAGGACCCTCGATGTTACAATTTTGGCAGCAGAATGCGTATTAAAAACCCCCGATTCCGTAAGTTCCTGAAATTTCATACCACCTACCTGCATACGGAATAATCCTCCTACCCGCATACGGAATAATGTCCCAAGCTCTTGCTCTGAACATAAGGAAAAAGAATGGCAAACGCTTAAAACATATCCGTTAGATGAATCCTCATACTTGGAAAAAGTGAAAATCGTAAGGGGTCTTCACAGGTTATTCATAGAGAATCCGAAATGTAAATTTTATTACTCACTCAAATATGCTATACTTATACTATTTTCAAAACCGTTGGAGGAATCGTTGAGAAAATACAATATATTGAAATATTTTCCATGTGATAGATGGAAGGTGTATAGGGAATTTTTTCTTTCTTTTTACTTTCTCTACTACGTATCGTAAGTAGAGGAAGTATTGTATTCCACCCAAAAATTCGATACCGAGATTTCACCGGAAGTACATGTTTTGAGGCACCCTGAATCCCAAAAAAAAAAGGAGTTTTGGAAACATGTCTGTGTGTGTGTGTCTATCTGTGAACAGCATAATTCAGAAACAAACAGTCGGATAAACACCAAACTTGGTATTTAGATTCAGTATCTTCCAGAGATGTGACACGAAAGTTTTCAAAAAAAATCCCCCACCCCTATATTACCCTTTACATGGAAAAGTTTTCGAAAATTTTAATTTTCTCAAAAATGGCTCTAACGATTTTTATTAAAATATCATACATTTAAGATACTTTATGACAAATAAAATGTATATCTCGAATTTTCTGGGAATGTCTCCAAAAGTATTCTTCATTGTGAACGACTTTTGCATAAGTGGTAAACCATAAGAGATAGACAAAATTTTACTACACGCGTTAAAATACACAATTTATGCCATATACATTTTTTTTGTTGAGTGAACCATTTTCGAGATATTGCTTGTTATTCCCTTAAATTTTTCAATACTTACACTTCTTTTCAAATGGGAATTCCTTATTCATTTTTTTGTCCTGGTAATGCAAAGAGAATGGAACACTCCATATAGAAACCCGCTCTTAAAATATTTGACTATCGCTTAAAGCCTACCATATTCCCCTTGTATCTACAAGCAAATTAGCAATAAGATTAACATCTCGATTAACATGAAGCATATAGAGAATAAGCGTTTGTAAAAAAGGTTTGTACAAGAGTAGAGAAAGTCATGTGAGTGTAACATATCAGATTTTTTAATCTTTGAGTTCGCATCCTTAAAATAGCTACCTTAGTATTCATCTCAGCTTTCGTTTTTGAGTTATACTTTCCACATACACACATAGATTTTGCTCGATATTGAACTTTTGAGGGAATAAAATACCTTTCTACTCACTAGGTAAGCGGCGGAGAAAGGAATAATATTAGACGTTGGTTATCATTAAATATGACCCAGAATCTTCTGCACATTTGCGACTTTCGTAGTAGAACAAGAGAAAACCGATATTTCGATCAGCTTTTTACTTTTGCGTAAGCTGGTCGTGTTTTGCGTGCCCTAACCGCCGCAATATGCATGGGTGGTCTTGAAGTCACTTCACCGCTAAGGTTTCATATAATTATCGTTTTCAAGATCACGAAGTAGCCGGAACCTTGGGAATTTTTTCAACAGAATGTCCTTATTTAGTAATTACATCGCGGGAATTGCTTTTAAGTACCCTATAGGAAAGCTTTGGCGGTTTCTAATGATATGCAAATTGACGGAGCATCGATATTTCCCGCAGTATAAAAACCAAAATAGCATCCCGTGAGTAATGACCCCGAACTAGTGCGGTACTTAGAAATCGAGCGGAACGTCGTCAAAGTGACAATTTTCTCGCCCGATCCATGCTTAAGTACCTAGTTCTACCGAAAATTCGATATGGATATTTCACTATTAAAAATATCTAATGTGTTACTCTCACATTAATTCCTCTACCCGCTCTTCTACAAACTATTTTTACAAGGGGCAAATATTTTATCTACATCAACATTAAATGAGATAAGCATTTTCAGAAATTAATTGTTTTTCCACACAAACCGTGTGTTGGGTAAGGTAGGAAAGGTACAATCATACCGCTGAAAAATTCAATGCCATATCCGGGATTTGAACCACGGATCTCCGGATCTCCGTCCGGTTGCTCTAACCACTCAGATACCATGGCAGCATGCCAGTACGACATTAAATTCTCCAACTCATTAGCATTAATTTCATTAATTGACGTAATAGTGGTCGAAACTATGAATCCCGGGGCTTAAAATGCTTACAGCATTATAAGTCGCCATTGGGGTATGTCATCTAAATATAGAGTCTTTCAACAAGAGTGACCAATCTTTGAACTTAAATAAAACACGTTCTATAAATGATAGAGGTTTATTTATTTTTTTGGAACATAATTAATGTCATTACACGTGGAAGAAAACATCAGTTAAGTGACCGCCGCGATCTCGTTGGGTTGCGCGTATACGGTTGACCCAATTTTCAATGACAGAAGAACGTAAATTTGGTCCATCTTCACGAATAACACACGTGATCTTATTCATAAGATCATTTACTGTTTCTGGCTTGTTGACATAAACTCGAGATTTAACATAACCCCACAAGAAGTAATCCAACGGCGTTAAATCACATGACCTCGAGGGCCAGTTGACATCACCACCACGGGAAATGATGAAACCTCTGAACTTTTCCTTCAAAAGATCGATTGTTTCGAGAGCAGTATGACATGGGGCACCATCTTGCTGGAACCAGATGTTTCTGAGAAACATAACCATCCAATTGAGGCCAAAAATAGTCCCTTATAAGAGCCCGGTATCTATCTCAATTGACAGAGCTTCTCCAACTCCATCTTGGAAGAAATATGGACCAATGATTCCACCATACCAAAATCCACATCACACAGTAACCTTTTGGGGATGAAGTGGCCGTTCTTGAATCTACATTGGATTTCGATTGCGCCAATAGCGACAATTTTGTTTGTTAACACACCCATCCAGCCAAAAGTGGGCTTCGTAGCTGAAGATGATTTCTCGACAAAAATCCGGGTCAGCTTCCAATTGCTTCCAGTCAGCGAATACACGGCGCAACCTATGGTCGTTGGGCTTTAGTTCATGAGTTAACACCATTTTGTAAGCATGAAACTTCAAGTCCAGATGCAGAATTCGCCAAGTTGTAGTCGGCGAAAGCCCCAATTCTTGCGCTCGACGAGCAATTGAATTGTTTCCGTTCTCGCGTACACTCTCACGAACGCCGCCTATGTTTTCGTTGGAGCTCTTACGTCGATTACGTACAGACGTTCTTTGATCTCTGACAGAACCACTTCTTTCAAATTTATCCATCAAACGCCGAATCGTTCTCTCGCAGGGACGATTATGCACACCGTAAACTTCACGCAATACACGGAAGGTTTGGCGAACAGATGATCCATTTTGATAATAAATTTTCACAATTTCTACGCGTTGCTATGCTGTAACGTTCAATGGCTATTTGTCAATAACAACTGTAACCACATGAAAAAAAATCTGATGTGTTACACTCACATGACTTTCTCTACTCTTGTGCAAACTATTTTTACAAACGCTTATTCTCCATATGCTGCATGTTAATCGAGATATCGAGATGTCAATCTTATTGGTAATGTACATGTAGATGCAAGGGGAATATGCTAGATTTTAAGCGATAGTCAAATATTTTAACGTTGGTTGCTATGTGGCGCATTCCATTCTCTTTGCATGTCCAGGACATAAAAGAAATGAATAACGAATTTGAGAAAAAGTATATGTATTGGAAAATTTAAGGGAATAACAAGCAATATCTCGAAAACGGTTCACTCAACAAAAGAAATGTGTATAACATAAATTGTGTATTTTAACGCGATATACATTTTTTGTGTAGTAAAATGTTGTCTATCTCTTATGGTTTACCAGTTATGCAAAAGTCGTTCACAATGAAGAATACTTTTGGAGACATTCCCAGAAAATTCAAGATATACATTTTATTTGTCATAAAAGTATCTTAAACATATAATATTTTAATCAAAATCGTTAGAGCCATTTTTGAGAAAATTAAAATTTTCGAAAAATGTTCCATGTAAAGGGTAGTCTGGGGTGGGGGAATTTTCTTGAAAACCTTCGTGTCGCATCCTTGGAAGATACTGAACCTAAATACCAAGTTTGGTGTTTATACGACTGTTCGTTTCTGAGTTATGCTGTTCACAGACACACAGACAGACACACACACGGACATGTTTCCAAAAATGCTTTTTTTGGATTCAGTGAGTCTCAAAACATGTATTTCCGGTGAAATCTCGGTATCGAATTTTTGGGTGGAATACAATACTTCCCCTACTTACTATACGTAGTAGAGAAAGTAAAAATGACTGCTGTAACTCAATAACATATTAAAGATAGGACATTCTTGTTGAAAGATCCTTTACAAATTGAGATCTCCTTGCGTTTAACGGGAAATTGCGAATCAGTTGGAGAATTTAATGTCATACCGGCATGTTGCAATCGTAGCTTAGTGATTAGAGCTACCAGACGGAGACAGGGAGATCCGTGGTTCAAATCCCGGTTATGACATTGAATTTTTCAGTCGTCTGATTCAACATTTGCAGACATTTCATTGTAGATAAGAGGGATACAGGAGACGAAGGCAAAAATAGTCAAATCTTTATATTGGCATTGAAAATTTAGTACTTTCTCCATAACATTGCGAGAAACAACTGAAAAGTGGACACCGCAAACCAATAACAACAAATTTCTCAGAAATGGCTGATGGCTGCACTATTTAAGTTGACAAATTTGTCTACGTCTTATACTTTACCAGTTATACAAAATTTCCTCTGAATGAAGAAGCCCTCGGATTATTTTTAGATATTTCAAGGTATAGGTGCATGTAATATCTCAGATACCTATAGCATTTTACTCAAAATCGTTAGAGCCGTTTACAGAACATCAGAAATAACGAAAAATGTTTTATGTAGAAGATAGTTTAAGGAGGGGGGAATTTCTTGAAAATCTTCGTTTCGTAACCTTGGAAGATAACGAACTTAAATACCCAGTTAAGTGATTATCTGACTTTTGGTTTTTGAGTTAAGCTTTCACAGATGCACACTCGCCCACCCATATACACATATTTCAGCAATCAAGCTGAAAAAGGAATTTGTGGACTTTTTGCTATTCTCACTAAAATAACTAAACACGAATTCTAATTACATCAGATGTAATTCGTTCATGAACAACTCCAAGAATTGGAGTTACACACAACGCATGCGCGAGCGACCTTCTTTTAAAGTGTTAATTTTTTATTCAAGGCACATTAAAACATGTATTTACAGTGAAATCTTGATATATAATTTTTGGGAGGAATACAATACTTCCTCTGCCTGTTTGTTATAAGTAGATATTAAAGAAAGTAGAAATTATAGAAATCGTCGCTCCCTTGATTCCTTTAGAAACTTCAATGCACAAAAAAACCCTAATGGCAGGCAATTTGTAAGATTTGTATCACGAATTCGAAATTTAGAACAATAGTAAAACTAATGTGGGGGTGCTATCATAAGGAGAACTCATAACGGAAGAGGAGGCAAAGGTATTCGGAGGATAGCAATTTTGAGTTTTTTCAGCACGAATAGGCCTGTTTTCAATCATTTGATTACATAAAAATATGAATAATTTTCCTTTCATAGTGAATGTGTTACACTCACATGACTTTCTCTACTCTTGTACAAACTATTTTTACAAACTCTTATTCTCCATCTATTTCATATTAATCGAGATAAACATTTGCAGAAACGAGCTTTTGACACGCAAAGAGAATTACATTTTACACATAAGCGACCAGTTCTAAAAATATTTGACTATCGCTTAAGGCGTACTATGTTCCCCTTGTTTTGTATTTGCAAGGGCAATATAGAAATACAGCATCCTTTTAGCATAGACATATCTCTTAATAGCTGGTTGCTAGTAGTAGCACCATTCCCTTTGCCTCAGATTAATACTCATTGCATATCCAAGACAAAAAAACGAATAACAATTTCCCATTTGAGAGAAAGTATAAGTATTGGAAAATTTAAGGAAATAACAAGCAATATCTCGAACATGCTTCGTTCAGCAAAAAAAAAAAAAAAAAAAAAAAGTATATGACATAAATTGTGCATTTTAACGGGATCTACATTCTTTGTGTAGTAAAATTTTGTCTATCTCTTACGGTTTACCAGTTATGCAAAAGTCGTTCACAATGAAGAATACTTTTGGAGACATTCCCAGAAAATTCGAGATATACATTTAAATTTCCACATATGATATTTTAATCAAAATCGCTAGAGCCATTTTTGAGAAAATTAAAATTTTCGAAAAATGTTCCATGTAAAGGGTATCCTGAGGTGGGGGGATTTTCTTGAAAACCTTCCTGTCGCATCCCTGGAAGATACTGAACCTAAATACCAACTTTGGTGTTTATCCGACTGTTGTTTCTGAGTTATGCTGTTCACAGACACACACACGGACATGTTTCCAAAAATGCTTTTATTTTTATTCATGAAGCCTCAAAACATATATTTTCGGTGAAATCTCGGTATCGAATTTTTGGGTGGAATACAATACTTCCCCTACTTACTATACGTAGTAGATATACTAATAATAAATATAAACAAAAACCGTATGAGAAACGCAGTGGAAAATGTTTGCCGGGGGGCAATTTTGAGGGTACCAGCACAAAGGGTCAAGTTTTTTCACTAATAAGAGTGTAAATGTTCTCCATTATTTTTAGCGTTGGTATTGCAAAAAAAACAAAAAAAAAAAAACATCCCTAATGGGAGATGGAGGCATTTTAGAGGATTTCAATAGCGAATGAGAAATATGTCACAATTAATTTTGAGGACATAAAATTAGAAGGTTTTAATACCAGCAGTACTGTAAAAGCCCAGGGAAACACCGTTATCTATATTAAATAAAACAGGTCCTAAAAGGGAACCCTCAGGAACTTGTCTTACAACAGAAAAAGTTTAAAAAATGGGCGTTATAATTCACAGATTGGTGTATACATCTAAGTTAAATATGAACCTAAGAGTTCCGATGCAATATTTTCGAATCCATTCATTTTCTCAGCAGAATATCATGGGATACGGTATCGAAAGCCTTTGTCATGTCATAAAACCTGTTAATAATTGTTCTCTTCGGTAGTATTTAAACAACTGTTGACCAAACGCTTTATTACAAGTTCTGTGCTTCAACCTGATTTAAATCCATATCAATTATCGCAGAGATGGAGTCGAATGCTCTCTGCAGTTATTATGTTTTGTCACACCCCTAACTACATAATGGTTTTAAAACCGTGTGTGGTTTTAAAACAAATGCATTTAATTGCGCTATAATTTGTAGAACATGTATCATTGCCTACCGAGATGGGTTCGCGGTAGCGTGTGAGTCTCGCATTGGACGTCCCGGGTTCGGTTCCCGGCAACTCCCTACTCTAAACTATGGATGGTTTCCTCAGTTCTGCAGGCGAATTCTGGGGTGATTCCTCTTCTACCACGACTATCCTGCCCCTCATTTCCTGTACCCATCATTTACTTCATTGCATTCGAACTGGATCCGTTAGGGACCCCGTCATCTTGGTCTGGTCGTCTTTTGGGTCTCTCCTCTCACCCCTACCTCACAGGCGTCACGGTAGAAACATAAAGGGCCGGGATCCTATCTGCGGTACTCTTCCCGGTTGCGGGAGCCCCTCCGTTTGTTCATACTTTAATACATGTATAATTGATAACAAATTACTGGCCAGTTTATTAATGACACAATATCCTACACTTTCGATAATGACCAACCGGTTTTATTGAAATATGTCTCCTGTATATTGCTTTTTTTGTATCAACGATTCTGGGCATGTTGTTCCTAATTCAAATTAACTTAATGGTGCGTTAAACATTCACATGATTGACGTCAGCAACATGGCCGCCCGAGTTTTGAAAAACCCGTTTCGCTTGTAATCGATGGAGGAGTTATTAAGTGGATTTAGGGCGTATTCATTTCATTAAGTAGCACGTCCCCACATTCAATGCTGGAGTCATTAGCTGCTGTGATTCGTCGTCGTCTTGTGTCGCACAAAGTGGCCCGTTTCCCACCACGTCCACAAGGATCTGAGCTGGCATTTAAATGTCGTTTCACAACCTTCAGCTTCAGCACTGCAATAATCCGCCAAGCAAATTACAAGGCGTACATGCATTTATGTTCATAAAAGGAATTACAATCTCTACAACGCCACTGAGCATTATATAAAAAAATCTGATGTGTTACACTCACATGACTTTCTCTACTCTTGTACAAACTATTTTTACCAACGCTTATTCTCCATCTGCTTCATGTTAATCGAGATAAACATGTGCAAACTCTATCTTATTGCTAATTTTCTTGTAGATGCAAGGGGAATATATATTTACAAGGGCAGTATAGAAATACAGTAGACCTTAAGCACATACATATCTCTTAATAGCTGGTTGCTAGGTGCAGCACCATTCTCTTTGCCACAGATTAATACTCTTTGCATATCCAAGACAAAAAAAATGAATAATGAATTCCCATTTGAGAAAATAATTATTGAAAAGTTTAACGGAATAACAAGCAAAATCTGGAAAATAGTTTACTCAACAAAAAAAAATGTATATGACATAAATTGTGTATTTTAACGCGATCTACGTTTTTTGTGTAGTAAAATTTAGTCTATCTCTTATGGTTTACCAGTTATGCAAAAGTCATTCACATTGAAGAATACTTTTGGAGACATTCCCAGAAAATTCGAGATATACATTTCATTTGTCATGCAAATATCTTAAATATATGATATTTTAATCAAAATCGTTAGAGCCATTTTTTTGAATTTTTTTTTCTCGAAAAATGTATGTAAAGGGTAATCTGGAGTGGAGGATTTTCTTGAAAACCTTCGTGTCGCATCTCTGGAAGATACTGAACCTAAATACCAAGTTTGGTGTTTATCCGACTGTTCCTTTCTGAGTTATGCTGTTCACAGACAGACACACACACGGACATGTTTCCAAACATGCTTTTTTTGGATTCAGGGGGTCTCAAAACATATATTTCCCGCGAAATCTCGATATCGAATTTTTGGGTGGAATACAATACTTCTCCCTACTTACTATACGTAGTAGAGAAAGTAAAAAATCTGTGTTACATTCACATGACTTTCTCTACCCTCCATCGCTTATTTGTAGGCATACAAATGATTCCTAAGAATGGTTTATTTTCCTAACTACTACAGTTTAAGCCAAATAAACCTCTGCAGAAATATCTGCTTACACATTTCGTTATAGATTCAAAGGGATTAGCGATAGTCAAGTATTTTAGAACTGGACGTCCTTAATATGGACGGTCTTATAACAATGTTGGCCTTAATATTCCATACTCTTTCCAAGACATCGCGTAAAACAACTGAAAATCGACAGGACTTTAAAATAATGACAAAGTGTTGAACAATTCGAACCATTAATAAAGGATATTTCAGAAATTGCTGATCCCACAAAAAAGTAATTCGAAATAAATTGTAGGGTTTAAAGAGATCATTGTGTAGTACGTTTTCGTCTATCGCCCTACATTTACCAGTTAGAAAAGATTATTTAAACTCACTTCGGAATGGAGAGGACTTCGCAGGCTATTCCCACAAAATTCAAGATCCACGTTTTATTTGTCATGTAAATATCTTTATGATATTTTATTTCAATCAAAATCGATAGTCAATTTTGAGAAAATAAAAAATTTCGAAAAATGTTTCATGTGAAGGTTAGTGGGGGTGGGGGTTTTCTTGAAAATCTTCGTGTCGCATTATACCAAATTTTAGTTTGGTATTTATCCGACTTTTCGTTTTTGAGTTATACTGTGTAGCATACGCACATGGATCTTTTACTAGAAATGCCTGTTTTTATTCAGGAGACCTCAGGGAACCTTAGCGTCCTACTATATTGGACGTGAAAGACCGGAAATTTTGCTCAGAGGCCTCTTTATCAGGCTTGAGATTCTTTTACGTGTCTAAATCTACGACACGGGACCACCAGGTTTACTTCCCTTCCAAAGGAAGTCATGCTAAGGATTCTTACGCTCGAAAAAATCTATCGCCCTCCGCCGGTTTGAACCTGCGACGTTGGGAACTAGGCTGTAAAGGGAAAAGGTGCAAAACCGGTGGCTCATGCTCACGTCGGCAACTTGTGGCGCTCTTTGTTATAGCTGCCGTGCCGACCTCGTTATGTCCTTATCTCCGCCTTCCACTGTCTCAAAAGACTCTGAACAAACAATAGGTAGGAAGAGAGAGGTAGAGAGACAGAAAGAGAGGACGAGATGAGAGGGAAAGAGAGAGAAGAAACTCCACATTGAATGCAATAGCCTTTACCTACGGTTAACTCTCTCTGAAATAAGATATTGTTTTACAAAACTATGTAAAACTGAAGCAAAATTAGGTATAATATTTCAATACTACCTAAGGTAGGTAGAGGAACTATTTCGTTTTACTAAAAAATTCGTTATCAAGATTTTATGTATTTTAAGACAAAAAAGTCTGGTTCTTCTTCTTGTACATCTGGCCTGTTTGGTCATATTTTGCATGACCAGTTTTGCTTTTGTCACAGCTAGCAGAGTTCCCTTAGGATGGTTGCTGTGTTTCTACCCACTTTCACTAAACTGACCCACATTGCCTATGTTGAACGTTCACACAGCATCATACACCCCTAATTCCAAAGTTTTTCTTCCTGCAAATGTGTTTTTGGCACACGAGACCATATAGTATTATTAAAAGATTCATTAACATTCTGTCTCTTACCATGGGGACACTTAAGCAGCTGTGCTTGGGCTTCTTTTTCATACACTAGGTTTATGGCCAACATAACAGCTTTACCTATTGAGTTTATATGGTTATAGTCACTAATAATGGCTCAAGCTTCAGCTGAAGACATTTGCACGAATTAACCAAACACACGTTGTGCAGTGGTTTGGAGTCAGAAAAAATAGTTTGAAAATATGTAGCCCAGATTGGTCTCATCACACTTCCCTAATTTCCCACATTGTCTCTAATGGCTTTGACATGATAGGTTTGCAGTTTGTCAATGGTACCATCTGTGGGTTTTGTCATCACATAGTGAAGTTTTGCGTAGCTGCTGTTTCATTTTCCTCAACTGTGTGCCCATTTTCTTTTGTACATGTTGCGGCGGTACTGCATGGAAAGTTCTGTGCGCCAATTTGGCGGCACGGGATTTGAAGGAATAGTCCCGGGTGCATTCTAGCTCAGGGACGCGCATGGATCTTGGATCTAGTGTTGATGGTTAATACGACTGGTTCATTCTCCTGCCCGTTTATTTCCCGTCACCGTTTTAAAATTGACTTCTGATATTACCTTGATGCAGTAATTTGTATCACAACTTATTTAAATGTCAAGAGTGATTGTAGTGTGAATATGCATTATTGTGTGACATTGATTTTTGATTTGAGATGTTTGATGATTGTAAGCATTGTCGAGAAGTGGGTTTATACGGCCTTACTGAAACTGACAATAATAGCGTGCAATAATGTAGCGAAGGGGTGAGCTGTTTATCATTATTAGAGACGAGCAAATGACGTAATATTGGCGCGTTTTTCTTAGAATTTGCTGGAACATTTTTCCCTAGAGAATATGTTTTCGTAATTTTCATTGGATATAAAAATAGACACTGATGTTGGCGCGTTTTATTAACCAATAGCAGCTCGGTTATAATTTTTAGGCATATCGGGATGTAGGAGTATAAAAGGGCTAGGTCAGAATCAAATTCGTTCAGTCCATCGGAAATATTTGTGCATTACACGTCGCTGAATACTCGCACAGTTTATCGCTTCGCAGGTTACGCGTAGCAGAGTTATGAAAAATCTCAAGTGTTGTAAGGTTAATTACACAAAAAGTTGAAGTACGCGAATTAAGAATGACTAGTAAATAAGTTATTATAACAGTTTCAGTTTGGCGAGTGTCAAGATTAATATGTGAAAGTGCAAAATATGTTACGACAATAAAAGTGTAAAACAAATTCTTCATCAGTGTTATCTTTGGATAAAAAACTCCTTTCCGTTTACACACCTTGTATAAGATAAGTGCTCGACCAAAAAGATCATAGCTAGCCGGAGGACAGTGAACCCAAAATTAAATAAAATAACAGGCGCTGAGTAAATGATAACACGAAGTGACCGCGACAAATTGTCTTTTATACGTGCGGCAAATAAACAGTAGCATTCTTTCAAACTTAACAAAGAATACCGCCGCAACCTCGCCCCCCCCACACACACACACACACATTTCTTTACTGCTATGTTTCATACAATCGCCCCTAACCACCGCCACTCACATTTATTTTCAGAACCACCTCCAAAGAAATACCACGAACAAGTGTTCACTAAACTCTCCTGTTTCTTTATTTCAAATTCCTATCTGCCCATTTCACTATCACATGATTTCTACTTTCTTTCTAATTGGTTGCCTGCGGCTGTCCGAGCACTGACCTTTTTCTACACATCTGCTTTTCAGTTACCTAGCGGTAACTTTAAAGGATATTCTCTTATCATTTAGCTACAATGAGGGAAAAACCTACCCCGTTTCCTGCCTGCTGCTAGCACTGTCCATTCAGCATATATTCAACTCTACATGTAACACTCGCTTCCCAGACTTGTTTAATACCATTCCTACTGTTATTAATATTTATATTATATAAAGTGCTGTCTCGATGTTCCACACATTCCAGTATTTTTCATGTTGAATGCATTTTCCTCCAAAAAGTGTGCTATAAGATAAGTCCTCCCAGTCCTGTAGACTCATTTTAAAAATTTATTTAAAAACAAGTAATGTGCCAAAATATAACAATAACTTATGCATCAACTTAAAAGAGGAAATTCCGAATTACAAAGCTACATAAAAATTAAAGAAGTAATTTTTGGCAATTTTTACCGTTTAGTCTCCCCTTAATTGTAATAAACTGAAAGAAGTGAAGCAAGTCTTTATAATATTGAAAATAACTCTCAGTATATACCTACAGTATCTGTTATAAAGCAAGAAATACACTCAGAAAAGAATATTCGAAGACATGTTCAAGCAGCACAGTATATTCTGGTTGCTATAGAAACACGTAATATGCTGCAGTTCACCTTGCAGGTTACGTACTGTTTCCATGGCAACTGATATAAACTCAAGCAATGAACATAAAATTACGATGCCTATGTGGTTAATTTTAAAAGGAATTGGCTTTAGAAAACCTTAATAACCCGGCATGTTAAAAGGCCCTCTATAACGAAAATTAATAAACAGTCACTCCTCTCGGATTTTTCTCACTAAGTGCCAATTTGAAAGGATGGAGAGAATTCAGAATGGCTCCCTTAAGCAATATATGAGGAGAAGAAAAATAAAAACAAAGAGAGGCCTTTGAGACGGAGCCGCGCTTGCATCAAATTGATTCAAAGTGGCCGCTAATCGCGCTGTAATTGGGCAGAAGGGCAACGCGCTGCCATTCTATATAAAATGTGCTAGATATTTGTTCTCGACGTGGAACGTGTAATTTCCTGCGATTTATTTGCTACGCATGCGCAATAAAGCTGTCGGGGTGTGCAACGTGGGCCCACACCCAGCGTTCAGTCCGAAAATCCACATATTTTCACAAACATTTTCGCGTATAACTCGTCCAGGCAACTAGTCTCTACCGGGAGTCGAGTACTTGCCTGCCAGTAAGAGTACTTGCCTGCCTCGAACCTGCGAGGTGGAATGAAAACATGAAGCAAGAAACTGTAGGGGAAATGATTTACTACTGAACAACAAAGTTTACAAAAATTAAAATTAGAATGAAAATCATCACTATATTATTAAAATTAGCATACAGCTAATAGGGTGGACCATTTAAGTTAAGCATGTACAATATCTCCAAAACCAAGCGTTGTAGAAAGAAATGTCTGTAATAAAAGTTGCTTGATATTTTGTGGGAAATACAAATGCCAGTAGTCGTGTTTTATTTGGAGGGCATTGTTATGGTTATTTTAGGGTCAATTTAAAGTTAGGGTCAATTGACCGTAATTAAACTTTTTAATGGGATAATTGGGGTCAATTTAAATCTACCTTAAAATGACCATCAAAACAAAAACAGATGGTACAAGACGGTGACTACGCAGCTAAGGCCATTTGTTAAGTATCATAATGATTAAGTACGTAATCAAATAACAGCCAGCAATCCCATGAACCCAAAATCCACATTCCAACCAAAGCTCTATGGCAACAAAATATTACAGGGATGGACTATGTAAGCTATCAGCAAGTTCCTTAAGCGGGTGGCACGTTGAGGCAACATTTTTAACGTTTAAATGCTTTCAGTCAAATTATATAGGTAATATAAATTCAATAATAGCCCGCCTTAAAGCAATATGAGTATAAAATAATATATAAAAGTGTATGTAACAGTCATTGTATTAATTTACATTATTATGTACATGTTTAATAATGTTATGTGAATGTATTACGTAATTTAATAATGTAGGAGCTGTGAGAATAATAGGTTAAGCGTTGCTAACAATGAGGTAACCTTGAGGCAATAATCAGTTTGAGAGTTTAACAATACTACTTGTGATTCTTGGAAGCGATAATGTAATTTTAATGACAGTTTATAAAGTAGTCAATCAACAACCAGAAAAAGCTTTAGTTAAATGAAGGTATTCTATTCACTAGGATTAGCCAATCAGAAACTGCAATATAGCAAAATGTTCAAATACAGAGTTCAGTTGCTTCTAGACAGCGCTCATAACTGGACTTGTTGCCTGCAGACAATGATTGTAACCGGATGTAAGGTGCGTCGTCGAGAGATTTAATATGTATTCGTGTGAGACGAAAAATAAGTTTACCTGTTAAAAAGTGTAATTAATTAATAAAAAGAATCTCACAGCTCTCTCTGTATACCAGTGACGTGTTATTTAAATCGTATCAAACATTAATAAAAGGAGTGAAGTAAAATTATAATCTGTGTAAGCCTACATTCTTGTCGCATCACGCCCTGCCAACATATCCATGTCTCTAAAATAAATACTGACGCAGCCGAGGCAAACATAAATATTTAATACTTAAAAAAGCAGTCAAATTACAAAGTTAATATTTTTTAAACTTGGGGCAAAGGCCACCTAAAAGTACATTTGGGGCGAAGGCTACCGGAAACTGTTTAACATACGTGCGGTTGCAACTACTACAATTTCGGCTCCCCAACAGTTGAAATATAATACAACTCCTTCAATACAACAAAACCTATTTCAACGTAAAGGCAGCTGCGCAACTGAGACCATCTGTCTGGCACTCATTGGCTCAAGTCAACCAGCAAACATACAGCATCATCGCGATATGACCAAGAAGAAGTTGAAGTGACGTTGAACAATAAATGATAAAAAATGTAACACAAGATTGTCTTTGTTACTCCAAAGAGAACTGAACCGGAAGGCCCAGGCGATAGTGTCTGAGCCTCATATTAAGGAGATGAAGGTTCATTCCCGTTAGACGCCACTTTGACCTTGCGCTTTTTCATTGTTTTCCCAAGTCGTTAGGTGAATTCTGGGGTGGATTATATTCTAAAACGAATTTTCCTGTCCCTCATTTCCTTTCATCTTGCAGAGTAGCAGGATTATGTACAGTAGACGGTGAGGTGCGGCGTATGCGCTGGACATGCTTCAAGGAGCATATGCTTTCTTCTCTGGCACGGAACCCTCTGTCCGTGCGAATAGGAGCGGGGTATCGAAGGGGTTGCGTGGATGTTCAATCTGGAAACATTAGGGACTTTGCTGCGCCTGCCACCTTCAACCCATTCTCCCGGGGCTTTAGTAACCACAAACCTTAGCCTGAAGGCAGTGCTGAAATGTTCCGTTTCTATCTGTATTCCATAGAAAGTGCGTGTAAAATAAGACAAACGTCCGTTCAAGATTTAGTCCTGTGTAAACAGAAGACAAAGAAAAGCAAAAGACAATCAGATCTACTTAAGATACCATAATATGTATACGATACTTCTTACTTAGATTGATATTCTATTCTAGTATTGCAGGATTACCATTAAAACATCTAAGTAAATTTTTACTTTCTCTACTACGTACAGTAAGTAGGAGAAGAATTGCATTCCAGCCAAAAATTCGATACCGAGATTTCACCGGAAATATATGTTTTGAGACCTCCTGAATCAAAAAAAGCATTTCTGGAAACATGTCCGTGTGTGTGTCTGTCTTTGAACAGCATAACTCAGAAACGAACAGTCGGATAAACTTGGTATTTAGGTTCAGTATCTTCCAGAGATGCGACACGAAGGTTTTCAAGAAAATCCCCCCACCCCAGTTTACCCGTTACATGGAACATTTTTCGAAAATTTTAATTTTCTCAAAAATGGCTCTAACGATTTTGATTAAAATATCATATGCTTAAGACATTCTCATGACAAATGAAATGTATATCTCGAATTTTCTGGGAATGTCTCCAAAAGCATTCTTAATTGCGAACGACTTTTGCATAACTGGTAAACCATAAGAGATAGATAAACTTTTACTACACAAAAAATGTAGATCGCGTTAAAATACACAATTTATGTCATACTTTTTTTTGTTGAGTGAACCATTTTCGAGATATTGCTTGTTATTCCCTTAAAATTTCCAATACTTACACTTTTTCTCAAATGGAAATTCGTTATTCATTTTTTTTGTCCTGGTAATGCAAAGAGAATGGAATACTCCACATAGCAACCAGCTCTTAAAATATTTGACTGTCGCTTAAAGCCTACCAATTCCCCTTGCATCTACAAGAAAATTAGCAATAAGATTAACATCTCGATATCTCGATTAACATGAAGCATATGGGGAATAAGTGTTTGTAAAAGTAGTTTGTACAAGAGTAGAGAAAGTAATGTGAGTGTAACACATCGGATATTTTTTCATTTTACAGATTATGGTGAGGTTTCTGGATACCCAAGTACTTTACTACCCCTTGGATAAGAAGACTTTACTGTACTTTCTCTGCATGCTAACTTTAATTTTATTGAGCCAGTACTAATATGGAGCTTGCACAAGATACAAAACACCAAAAATTAATTTTTTTAAAGCGAATGAAAATTCAGCCTATGCAGCAATATGAATTTGATGTGTTATATTAACATGACTTTATCCGCTCACTGTTTATTCCTATATCTCTTCTATAAATATATTTTTACAGAAGCTTTCTTCTCTAACTACTTCATTAATAGAGATAAACGTTTGCAGAAATAGTTTAATTACATAGGCATAAAGATGCGTGAGCGTTAGTCAAATTTTTAAAAGAGTTATAAATAGTCTGATTTTGCATGATATCGTAGGAAACACCTGAATGATAACCAACTATAAAAAATATAAAGTATTGGAAACTGCAAACCAACAATAACAAATATCTCCGAAATTGTTAATGCCAAAAATTTTGACAAATTGCGTTCTAGCTATAAGGTTCTCTCTATCTCCTAATAAGTACCAGTTATTCAAAATTACATAAAATTCATTCAGAATGAAGACAACTTCACGTGCTATTGGTAGAGAATTGAGGATCGATAAGCGTTTTATTAGTCATGCAAGTATGTTAAACATACGGTATTTGAATCATTTTTATCATTAAAAATATTGAAAAGTTTTCTAGGTAAATGGTAATTTAGGATGGGGGATTTTGTTGCAATAGTATTCGTGTCGTATCTTTGGAAGATCCTGAACTTTGAAGGAGATACGTTTATTATTACGTTATTTGCACCACGTATTTTAGTATAGTATAGTATTTATTGTGCTAAGAGTTCTAGAAATTTGATTGTCTACTGCACTTTGACCCTGGTCACTCATTCAGTAGACAATCACTACAGTTTATTTACATTTTACAATTTCTTGTCAATAAATTATCTTGCTCTTTTTTCAGTTTTTTTCATGTCCCATTTCCACTTGTTTTTCACTTTTCATTAATTGATTACTTAACCATCACACATTCACTATAGTTCTCCATTCAAAGTAAGATGCACTACATCTTACTTTTCTCTTTCCACTGTCCAAAGCCATTTATTTTTTACTTTACACAAAAACTGTCCAATGCTTCTAGCGTCCTTGCATATCATTTCAGTCATAAGTGTATTTCTATCCCCCTTCAACCACTTCTT
The DNA here is from genome assembly GCA_030765065.1 of Deroplatys truncata. Lineage (NCBI taxonomy): Eukaryota > Metazoa > Arthropoda > Insecta > Mantodea > Mantidae > Deroplatys > Deroplatys truncata. Next base: position 83,787,184 of record CM060982.1, on the reverse strand, counting down.
ATTGAAAAATTCTTTTCTCCAATTTTCTGTTCCTTGGCACTTAAATACTATGTGTTCAATGTCCTCATTACCACCACATATCGGACATTGGTTCTGAGGAATACCCTGTCTTAGCCCTTTTAGCCTCCATGATTCTCTCTCTTCTTTATTTACTATGTCTATATATTTTTCCCTACCCCATGTATTTTTCATTGGCCTATAATAAACTAATGAGATCTTTTCGGCAATCTCACTGAATATGATTTGTATTTCTATATCTTCCAGTCTTTTCCTCGCCTTTTTCCAAAAATTTTTCACGTTTTTTCTCTCCTTCTCCATATATCTCCTAACCCATTTTTCTCCAAAATGTTCCGTAATTTACTTACCCATCCATCATTCATTAAGCTATTCTCTTGGTATTCAATACATTGTCCTAACACATTACTTTTTCCTAGATTTAAACTTCTGAACCAAAATTTCAAAGCTCTTTCCATTATCTTCCCCTTAGTTGCCACCCTGCCCATCTCCTGCCCATTGTGCTACCTGTCTTACAATTGACTTCGGTAGCCCTAGTATTTCTCTACAAAACATCCTGTGCACCACATCTATACTTTCCCATTCTCTATCTAATCCCCATACTTCTATACCATACATCATTTTTGCCCCACAACCATCTCGTAAAATTTTTCCAGCCATTTAATATTTATATTAGGTACTTTATATTTGCAGCTTCTAATTGCTGCTATCGCCCCTTTACCTTTTGTCAATGCAAACTTCTTTTGTTTCTCCCATTTATTACCTCCATCTATTTTTGCACCACGTATGGAAGCCAATTTGAAGTAGGTTGTGTTGTAGTTCCAATGTTGGGGAGCCAAACTTGATGAAGTAACTGCCCCACGTATGGCACAAAGTTTCCTGTGGCCTTCCCCCCCCCCCAAGTTTTAGGAATCAATTTTGTATTTTTAAGTTTCTTTATATATTATACTATTTATTTTCGCCTCGGCTGCGTCAGTATTAATTTGTAGAAACACGTACTTCTTAACAGGGGGTAGTGCGGCTAAAGAATGTAGGCTTACACAAATTATAATTTTTACTTCACTCCTTTTATTAATCCTTGACACGATTAAATAACACTTCACTGATATATAGAGAGCTGTGAGATTATTTATTAATTACTTGCACCTTTTTTAACACGTAAACTTTATAATATTCTCACCGTAATGAATTTTCGTCTCACACTGAATACGGAAAGAGCGAACGAACTGCTCAGGTACGTTGCCTTCCAGCAACTTTACCGCTTGAATTTGCAAATTTTTGTATTTCAAGTCTATGATTGGCTAATTTTACTCCAATAGAATACTTTTATTCAACTTTCAGGTTTTCTGGTTGTTGATTGGCTATTTATAAACTGTCTCTAAAATTACATTATTGTTGCTCCAAGAATTACTAGTAGCATTACTAAACTTTCCAATTCATTATTGCCTCAGGGTTACCTCATGTTAGCAATTTTCAGCCTCTATTATCACAGCTGCTATATTGTTAAATTACCTAATACATTCACATAACATTATTAAACATGTACATAATAATACAACACTGACTGTTAAATACATTTTATATATTATTTAAACACATATTGCTTTAAGGCGGGTTGTTATTGAATTTTATATTATATAATTAGACTGAAATCATTTAAGTGTTAAAAATACTGCCTCAACTTAAAATACCAAATTAGACTTTTATTTTCTTTTTCTTTTTTGAATTCCGCTGTTCACACACACACACACACACACACACACATACACGAAACTTTTTCTGAAAATGTTTATACAACATTTATTTAGGGACCTCAAAATATGTATTTCCAGTGAAATCTGAGGCAGTTTATAAAATAGCCAATCCACAACCAGAAAAAGCTTTAGTTAAATGAAGGTATTCTATTGGACTAGGATTAGCCAATCAGAGGCTTGAAATACAGAAATTTACAAATTTAGGCGGTATAAATCAAGTCAGTTGCTTGTAGACAGCGCTCATAACTGGACGCGTTGCCTGCAGACAGTGTTCCTAACTGGACGCGAGATGTGTCCTCGAGAAATTTAATACGTATTTTGGGTGAGAAAAATAGTTTACGTGTTTAAAAAGTGCAAGTATCTCTGTATCAGTGAAGTGTTATTTAAATCGTGTCAAGAATTAATAAAAAGGAGTGAATAAAAAATTAAAATCTGTGTAAGCCTACATTCTTCAGTCACACCACCTCCCTCCTAAAACATTCATGTCTCTAAATAAAAAACAAATACTGACGCAGCCGAGGCAAATATAAATATATAATATTTAAAGAAACAGTCAAATTACAAAGTTAATATTTTTAAATTTTTGGGACCGGGTACCATACGTGCGGCTGCAACTACTTAAAGTTCGGCTCCCCAACAGTTGAACTACAATACAACTACAACAAAATAACTTCTTCACATCCTCGAATGGAATTTTCGGGTGGAATGAAATAGTTCCTCTACTTATTAAGGAATACTAAAATGCATATATACATCTTCGTTTGATTAATAAAAAACAAGTAATTAATAATAGCCTATGCACAAAATATATTAAGTAGATCTATGATTTGTTTGTATGATATGTGGACACTTGCTACCTAAATGAATGAATGATTCAGGAGCCAGAAGGACAATTTCTTTACAAAGTTTTCTATTGAAATTAAATTTTGTGCATAAAAGTAAAAATGGTTGCTTTCTTGTACTGAGAATATTAAGGAAAGGTTCTGTTAATGCAATTGCTTCCAGATTGTATGAGTATATCCTTTGATATATTCAGCTGCTGATTCGTAGATTATGTATTTTACTTTAAAGTGAGATCAAAATCTCACTGGCGGGTACAATATAACCGATTTTTGTTTATCCATTCTGTGGGTATGATGTCAGGATATATACTCCGAGTAGTATTATAGTATAGGCATACTAAATGATTATACAAAGAGAAAACATAATGCCTAACATAACACCAGAAATTAGTCACCGATATTTATACCTAGGTAATTGACAAATGAGATCATTATTTTTGTGGATGACTGCATAATGCATTACTTCCAGATTGTTTGACTTAGTCTTCTGGGAGTGTATAATCTTCATATTAACCAGTTATGTGCCTACTTTGTTGCATATGACGTCAGGGATGTCTGTATTATGTGAAGGCTATGCAGTTTATAACTACAGTATCAAAAAAAGAGTACAAAAGCTTAAAATGTTATCTAAAGTTATTCTAGCATTTCAATAATTGCTTCATATGGCTCTAAGAACTTGGAAATTGGGTAATTGTTTCATTTATATAGCTCCCTTTAACTTCTTTGTCATATCAGGGGCTTTAACTTGAGAAACAACTGATGGTGTTCTGTCTGTTCAATTTATATGCCGCTTTCAACATTTAAGGTCATATAGGCGGCATTTTACCTTTGCTCATCAGCAATGATGTTCACTTGTTTTACAGTTGGTGATATTAAATTAGCATTATCCAGTAATAAGAGATAAGGAGATTACAGGTTCAGGTTCATTATACACAGACGATTTTATGGTTAGGCACCATATCGTTTATAGGGTTACAAAAGCAATAAATGAAATTCAAGAAAGTGTGAAAAATGGGGAATTGGGGTAAGGATCTTAAAGAGGACTGAGTCAATAAAAGGCTCTGAGAAACAAAACCAAGGAAGGTAAAGGGAAGAAAATGGTATAGAAAAGCAAGGGCCGCTCAGTGAGCGAAAAGGCCAGGGAGCCACGCAATGTGAATGGCCCAATAAGAGAACAAGCACCAGACAAATTGTGCAATAGATGTAGGGGTATAAACGAATATACATTGTATGTATTGTAAACATTTAGAACAAATTGTACAATGAATCCATTCATTCATTCATTCATTCAGTTGGTGATATTGCGTTGTTCGATACAGATTTCTGTCATTGCTACGGACACACTTCAGCCTTGGGCTTATTCTGATACTGGGTGGTATTATTTTAGGTAATTACATTAAATTCATACAAGCATTCACACTCTCATTCATACTTTCAGACTTTAGGGAGAATGTAGAATAATCCTGGTTAAAGAAAAATCCCTACCCTCCAGGCAGGAATTGAACCCGGGACTCCAGTTTGAAGGCTAGCATGCACGAGAGCACAGAGACGTCTACTGAAGGTGTTTATTTCTCGCCGAACTGTAGGCTTTCCTTAACATTGTTTTTTTTCTCAGTATTATACAGCGTGTCTATAAAAATACTGTCATACTTTGAACTGGTGTTGTGTCGCTTTAGGTGAAGTTTGTGACATTCGAAAGAAAAACTCAAATATAATTTACTATATCTCGCAGACATTGAATGTGGCCCCCACGAGTGACGCTGCAGACATCAGAAATTCCCATTCACGCTCCAACATATCTGATAAAATGGACAGGATGGTAGTAGTGATATGAAGTTGCACTTCTTGCATGTTTTGAGACAATGGGGGTGCATAGACACAATCCTTTATGTAACCCCATAAAAAGAAGTTCCAGAACGTCAAGTCTAGCTCTACGGACGGACTTCTTAGGACTACGAACGGATATCTCCCGCTCTTGTTCCACAATTCCCGCATTGACGGAATGGCCTTTCCTTTGATCACACATGCAGCCACGATCCACAAAATTACGGTACCACTTCAAAATTGACAAGTGTGTAGGAGCTTGATGACACATTCGCCTAAAAGCACACCGAACCTGTACCAGACTCTGCGTGCTATGATATTCCAAAACACACCAACTACGTCCTTGTGGGTTCGCCATAACTCCTTAAAACTTATTTAATAACAATACAATTTTAAAAGCAAACATTCACGTGTAACCTGTGTAGCGGGGGTTTGGAAAATAAAGGAAACGTTCTCTGGTGGGTATGAACTTGGTAAGGGTTTCGGGTACAAAAGATTATTGCCGGCTACTCAGGTAGAGGATGAGTGGTTGTGAGAATCTAATCTCAGGGATTGTGTGGATGGGAGGTGAATTATACTCACAACTCCTCTCAATGGCCCATTTATTATGAAGATCCACACTTATTGTCGTACTGAAGACCCTTTACACAAGACGCGTTCCTATCTGTTTTCCCCGTTACAGTTTCCGCGCTTCTACCCTTGATTTTATTATATTTCTTAGTTATTCACAATATGAATTTTGTCATTCCCAGCTACCCTATCTCTCTTCCCGACACAAAGTTCTAACATCCTCTTCCTATCTCTTCACGACACAAAATGTTACGTCCTCCTCCTAACTCTTCCCGACACAAAGTGTTCCATGTTTCGCGTGTCGAAAACTCGCTCCTGCTCCTAGACAAAAATCTATTTCACGCCTCTTTTCTAGTTTTGTTCCCTGGCGTTACTATTCACGTGACTTTTATTCTTCGTTATTGGTTCTTTATCTCCTTTGCGCTTTTTCTCCCATTGGTTCAATTTCAACAACCTTATGCTCTGCGAGCGTCTCTACTGTTTCACGTTATTAACGGCTGATTTGATTTTCTGTCCGCATGACCTGCCAGCTAAATATCCAACAATGAAACTATATCGCCTAATCATAAACGAGTGAATTTAGTTTCTGGTTTGATTCCCGCGATCCCGTCCATTGTTGTCCAGTGTTACATGCACAAACATATTTTAGTTTTTCTTTCGAATGTCACCACTTTTATTTCAATACGATTATTCAAGGCGACGTGGTGCCAGTTTGGAGTATGTCAGTATTTTTATGCACACACTGTACTAATAAACACACACACACACATTCTGGTTAAAGACAAATTCTGTGCCGCAGCCGGGAATCGAACCCAAGACCTCTGCGTTGAGAGCCAGAATCCTGAAAACTCGACCGCAGAGGCAGTTTCGGTGGGGGGAAGTTAAGCAAATCAGAATACAACATCCGCTGATGAGGTATAAGGTATTTACCGGAGGGGACACTTTGCCACTGCGACCACCTAGATCTATTGTTGCTATACCACCCCCCCCCCCCCGGTAGGCAGATGATGTGAAGTAGCCGCAGGAGGTCGCAGGTCCGTAGGCAGACGGGATTACAGAGACGCACGGAAGTCCCTATGATCACCCGCTCTCGCCAGTAGACATGAAGAGTCCTGCGAGAGGGTAACGAAGCGGCCCTTGCAGGCAGGCCGACGCGTCGTGTCGTTGACGGAAGAAATCTTTCCAAAGCGCAGCGACCATGCACTCTGCCTATCACCAGACGTGCTACGGAACCCGGAGACACTGTCTGAAAGATGAAAGGGAGAAAGATGAAATGACAGGGAATGAGAAATCGTGGTAGAATACACCATCCGAGCATTCGCCTAAGCGACTAGAGCAAAATTACGAAAATCACCATGTTTAGAGTGGGAGGCCACCGGAATCGAACCCCGGCCTCAGGCGGCAACAGGCAATGACGCCTGAGTCATCCCACTCGGTAACATCCGCTGGTATTTCATACATGTTTACGTGAATGTTCGCCCCTTATAAGGAATACCACGGGTTTTTCTAAATTACATTTATAAAGGGTAGAAAGGGGGATTCGACATAAAAGTAACGTTAAGGTTTACTTACCTCTTAAGAGAAAAACTTAAAATTTAGTTATTCATCGACATGTGCAAATTATCTTAACTAAGAATCTTAACATACCTACCTGCCATAGTTACAATTCTTAAATCACTTTGTGCATCTTGGTTTCCCCATATCTTAAAGTCAACATTGTAAGCGAACATAGGATGTTAGTAATTCTAGTAATGTTAAGAAAAATCTCATTAACATAATGCCAGCGACAAGAATGCAGTATCCCGGACGTATTTCTGTCGCTGAGTGCAGGTCAGGGATTAGCGGAAACGGGTGAAAGCACATTAAGGATACATAGGTGGAGTTATGTGCCAATCAGAAGATAGTAAATTATATTAATTCGGAGTTTGTGAGGATGTTGTAACGACTTTATTACCTAATTTTGCAACCATTATGTATACCTAGAAGGTATTGCATTCCTCCCAAAAATTCGTTATCGAGATCTCGCCAGAAACACGTGCTTAAAGCTCTCCTAAGTTTAAAAAGGAATTTTTAGAAGTGTATGAGTGTCTCGTATAGCATTATTCAAATATGTTCATCCAAATTTTCATGTCCAATTTTACCAGCGCTTTCAAGGATATAACAAGAAGATTTTCACGAAATTCTGCCCCCCCCTCGCTCCATATTCCCCTTTAATGGAAAAATCTTTCATACCTTTTATTTTCTCAGAACTGGTTCTAACAATTCTGATTAGGATATCTTATGTTTAAGATAAATAGTAAAATGTATCTTTTAGGTTATGTTAAGGATTTGTTTGTTTGTTTATTTATTTTTTTTAGGATAAATGGATACGTTAATGAAAATGTCGGTGAGGTAGACAATAGTAACTTTAATGAATGTGTAAGAAACTCTGATAGCCATTGCTTTTATAAGCATGTTTGTTTTTACTTTCTCTACTACGTATAGAAGTAGGGGAGGTATTGCATTCCACCCAAAAATTCTATACCGAGATTTCACCGGAAATACATGTTTTGAGGCGCCCTGAATTCAAAAAAGCACATTTAGAAAAAAGTCCGTGTGTATGTCTGTGGACGTGAGTCTGTGAACAGCATAACTCAAAAACGAAAGTCGAATACATACCAAACTTGATATTTAGGCTCAGTATCTTTCAAAGATGCGACACGGAGTTTTTGAACAAAATCCCTCCACCCCAGACTACCCTTTACTTGGAACATTCTTCAAAAATTTTGATTTTCTCAAAAATGTCTGTAACGATTTTGATTAAAATATCATGTGTTTGAGATATTTTCATGACAAATGAAATGTATATCTTGAATTTTCTGGGAATGTCCCTAAAACCCCTCTTTATTCTGAATGGCTTTTTCATAACTGGTAAACCGTAAGAGATAGATAAAATATTTGTAAACAAAAATGTAGATCTCATTAAAGCACACAATTTATATCATATTACGTTTTTTTTTGTAAAGTGAACCTTGTTATTTGTTTGAATTTTCCAATACTTATACTTTTTCTCAAATGACAATTCGTTATTCGGTTTTTTTTGTCCTAGACATACAAAGAGAATGGAATACTCCACGTAGCAACCAGCGCTTAAAATATTTGACTATCGCTTAAAGCCTAGCAATTCCCCTTGCATCTACATGAAAATTATCAATAAGATTAACATCTCGATTTACATGAAGCATATGGAGAATAAGCGTTTGTAAAAATAGTTTGTACAAGAGTAGAGAAAGTCGTGTGAGTGCAAAAAGATTTTTTTAGTTCAATTCATACCCCGCCTTTAACTGCAATGGTCTTATCGGCGGCCTTTGCTTTGGAACCTATAATTTGCCTATAAGTAATAGTGTTAACTCAATTCGTTTGTCGTTGGATTTCTGGTAAACTTTGGGTTTTATTCATTAGATCACACACACACACACACACACACACACACATTCACACTCTCATTTAAACTTCCAGATTCTGGGGAGGAAATTCCCACCCTCAGCAGTGAATCGAACCCAGGAGCCCTCGCACAGGAAGCAGGTGCTCTACCGACTGAACTAGGTGGTCAGCCATGTTCGTGTTGCTAAACTAACCAATAAACAACATGCCATATCGGTGCAGTAGCTTTATTTCAAAACTGAATTACATAAAGGAAACACACATTACTTATATAAGCTTTATTAAGTTACTTTGATAAACTTATCTACATACCTCTCAAGAATTAGAATAAAAGTTACCCGGAGGTTTTGATACATCATCTGCAATATTTGACGAAATATAAAGTCCAAAGTTAAAGAAATAAATATCACAATCAATCGATTGTGGTTTGTTTCGCTGTCTTCTGTGTGCTTAGCAGGCTTCCAGGCTTAGCATTTGCATCGCGGCCATCTATGTGCGTTATTTGGAATGAAATATAACTAGGTTTTTACATACACTCTCTGTGAGGTAACAAGTCAATATCTTCTATTATGAGTGTAACATGTTCGTATTCAAACATTAAGTTATAAATCCCTTTTACTGTAACTAACACTTACTTATACTAGGTAGAGAAAATAATGTATAGCTACACCCAAAATTTTGGTATTGAGATTTTAGCGGAAATACATGTTTTGAGGTGCCTGACTCCAATAAAAATGTGTGTGTGTGTTTGTGAACAGCATAATTCAAAAATGAAAATTCGGATAAATACCAAAATTGGCATTCAAGTTCAGCATTTTCCAAAGATGTGACACCAATGCTTTCAAGAAAATCTCCCATCTTAGACTACCCTTTGATGATTTTATTGTTTTTATTATTTTAAATTACCTAATGATTTTGATTAAAATATCCTATATTTAATACATTTGAATAACTACTAATATGTATAACATCAATTTTCTTAGAATAGCGTGCAAAGCGCTCTACATCCTGAATGAATTTTGTATAATTTTGTATAGCTGGTAAACCATTAAACATACAAACACTTACTACACAGAGATGTAGGATGGATAAAACACACAGTTTACGAGTATGACAAATAGGTAGCTTCGTAGTAATAATCATTTCCGCTATATTTCTTCCTATTGGTTTGAATTTGCCAATAATTTATAAATTTTATAAATTATTGTTCATTTGTCTCCCCCTGGTTATGCAAAAGACTGGATTTTAGAAGCGACCCGCTTTTTAAAGATTTTACTATCGCTCCAAGCTTAATGTAGCCCACTTGTACCTATCTCGATTAACAAAAAGTAGATATAAAATAAGCTTTGTAAGAATAATTTCTAGAAGAGTGAGTAGAGAAAATCTTTGTGATTTATTAGTTCAATTTGGTCTATATTCCTCATAAATTTCCGCGTATACATACAGATAAAACAGAAATAAAAATTAGCTTTAAATAAAACGCAAATAATTTTAAATCTGATCCACAACAAACTCAAATACCTTTATTTCTCTGACCAGTTGGTATTACGGCTCTTGCTTTTTATTATTATTATTATTATTATTATTATTATTATTATTATTATTATTATTATTATTATTATTATTATTATTATTATTATTATTATTGTTATTTTCTCTTTCTGTAATATTAGTAAAGATTATTCTTACTATTATAATCTCTGTTTATGACATCACTGTTTATTTTCTCTTTTTGATAAGTTGCCTGTGCTTCCTTGTACCTAAAGTTCGGGAACCTGTGCTACAAAAAAGGTTTAAACTCCTGAAAGATTATATATCTATATTGATAGTTAGACTGTCTCCTACGGTCACAGGGAAGCTAAGAGCGTTATACTCAGATAATTGCGACCACGCCTAAACGTGCTGTGTTACGTAAATAGGCACGAATCGCCTGAAAACAAGCAAGCTATACATATCCAGAACATTATAAATTATAACTGTAATAAATGGTCACGAGCGAGTCTCAGCCTTCCTTCCGCAGCAAGCAAAGTGGTGCGAAAATTGATACCTGTAGGGGCGATTCACCGTGACATTACGACGTAGCGCGAGGAATGGATTGGTGACGGTAGCCCTGCCCATTCTTCTGACCCGAATACAGCCCAGACTTCTGTGTGGGAAAAAAACCTCCAGTGGTTGCGGCTTTCGAAACGCCATCACTACTCCCAAAATGTATTCTCTTGTAACTAAACAATGTGGAAACATTGTTCCAAACAAAAACAGTTTTATCTTGATTGCTCCAGAGCTCATTCACAGCCTCCATCACGTCGTCATCGCTTGAAGAACTCGTTCCTCGCAAATGATTCTCAGCCGTGGGAATGGGACAAGGTTGGGTGAATATGGGGGATGATCCGGCATGACAACTTAGGGCGTTGTCTTGATGAAAAACACTTGCCACGCCTCTTCTCTTCAGTTGCTTCCCTTAATTTTCCAATCAAATGGCAAAGTAGCTATCTTCATCATCATTCAGGAAGTCATGGCCTTGATGGAGAAAAACTGCATTGATTGTTCGTCAACTTCGAGTTGGGAACCGAAGTAGCGAATCCATGACTCATCTGGCAGAGTTTTTGAGTGGTACGCAGAAATACTTGATGGTTCGGCAGTCGAGCAATCCTGATGACCTTTCTACCCAGAGTTTTACACTAAGGGCCATATACCTACTCTGTCTTGCATTTACCCTCTATGAAATTCAATGTATGCAATCAAGTCGCATTAAAAAGAAACATGGGAATTCATGACATAAACATTAGACAAAAATAAACGTTTTATTGTTCCAATTATACAAAGGTATACTAAAGTTATTAAGAGGAATTTACAGAAAGTTCAAGTCATGGATTTATTCAACTTTTATCTGATGTATATTGTGTTTTAAGCAAAATATTTACAGAATCTTAGATAAAATAAAAATAAGGAAATTTGTCCATGTAAAGGGTAATTTAAGGGTCCATAAAAGTTGTGGAAATTTTCTTAAAAAAACCTCATGTCGAATCTTGAATGATGCTGAACTTAAATACCAAATTTGGTATTTTTCCGGCATTAGTTTTGTTAAATATACACAGGATCTTTTTCTAAAAATCTAATGTGCTACATTTAGTAACTTTCTCTACCCACTATCTTCATTTTTATACAACCTCTACAAACTGTTCTTGCAAAAGCTTTATTCTTTTATCTTCAAGTTAATTGTGGAAAACGTTTGCATAAACACTTCTATTACCCATTTTATCACAGTTACAAAAGGGATAGCGTAACTCAAATGTTTAACAGCGCGACGTTCATAGTCCTTCCATGATATTACATAAAACAACTGAATACATACAACTCTTTAATAAAATGACAAGTATTGAAAAATTCAAAACAATAATAACGGACATCTCGGAAAGGGCTGTTGCACAAAAAAGTTATATAAAAAATGTGTGTTTTAAAGAGATATATATATTTTTTATGAAGTACGTTTTTACCTATCTTTTACGGTTTACCGTTATACAGAATTATATAACATTTCTTCCCATTGAAGAGGACTTCACAGACTATACCGGGGAATTCCAATGTTTTTCAGGTTATCGCATACCTTTACTTTATTTTAGCTCGTTCCTTTTAGAATTAAAATTATCAATTATTATTATTATTATTATTATTATTATTATTATTTACATCATTATTATATGTGCAAACGTTTTTTACGAGAAAATGAAGGCCCCACAGGAAAAGTGGTTTTGTGCGCTGCATTACGCAAAGAGTGAATCGATTGTTTCATTGCAGCGTGCATTTCGTTGTGAGCTAAACAACGAGCCGCCTCGTCATAAAAAATTTACGATGCGAGATTTTGGAATCGTCCCTAGTTACAGTTACAGTACAGTGTACATTATATTGCTGACAAGTATGTATATGATGTGAGACTTAAAAAACCATCCCTAGTTTCATTTACAGTATAGAGTACATTATCTTACTGAGCGATTAAAAGAATGGGCAGGGAGAGAAGGAAAATTATCAGAATTTCAATTAAGAACAGTAATAGATAAATATCTAAGTAAGAAAAGAGGAAATGTATATCTAAAAGGAAATGTGATGATGATTTCGAATGTCAGTTCACTTGGCAATTCTGTACTGGAGTTTCTCGACGAAGAAGACAGACAAACACTATTGTCCATTTTAAGTTCGTGCATCTTACTTAGCGTAAATATGTTAAATATGTGGTATATGTTGGTCAAAATCGTTTCAGCCGTTTTTGAAAATACGTAATCCAATAACTTTCCATGTAAGGGGTAGTTTGGGCTGGAGGATTGTTTTTAAAATCTTTGTGTCACACTTTTGGAAGATACTAAACTTAAAAAATGCCAGTTTTTTTAATCTTTTATTCTTGTCTTAAGCTGTTCATAGACAAACGCACAGATAAACAGACAGACACACAGACGTACCTTTTTCTACAAATCTTGTTACATTCACATTACTTTCTCTACCCCATATCATTAATTAATGAGTATACAAACTATTCTTACGAAATATTATTTTTCTATTTACTTCATTATAAACCTTTGCAGAAGTAGCTACATTACACATTTGTTTATAGATACACAGGGAACGATAATAACCAATATCTCGGAAATGGCTGATGCCACAAAAAACAAAAGTGATATTTGAAATAAATTGTGTGTTTTTGCCAATCATTTATGGTTTACCCGTGATACAGAATTATACAAAATTTCTTCCCACTGAAGAGGACTTCACAGGCTATTCCGAGCAATTCCAAGACATACATACATTTTGTTCTTCATATAAATATGTTAAATATATAGTGTTTTAATCAAAGGTGTTTCAGCCGTTTTTTGAGAAAATTGAAATACCTAAACCAGAGTTTTCATGTTAAGGATAGTTTGGGATGGAGTATGATTTTGAAAATCTTCTTTCACATTTTTGGAAGATACTAAATTAAATACCAGGATTATTTATCTTTTTCTCGTTTTTGACACTAACACATCTTGTGTGTTACATTCACATGGCTTTCTCTACCCTCTATCATTAATTGGTGGGTACAAAGTATTCTTACGAAAGCCTATTTTTATATCTACTTCATTATAAAACTTTGTAGAAATAGCTACATTACGCGTGTCGTTATAGATACAAAGAGAACAGCGATAGTCAAATGTTTAAGAACTCGACGCTTTCGCTTAAAATTCCACACTGTTTCCATGCAATAGCGAGAAATAACTGAATATTGAAAAGACTAACAAATTGACAAAGTGTTGAACAGTTCGTACCATTAATAATGGATATTTCGAAAATTATTTATGCCACAAAAAAGTTATTTGAAATAAATAGTGTTTTTTAAAGAGTCCTGCATTTCTGCTCAGTACCTTTTCGTCTATCGCACCATTTATAAAAGCTTATACAAAATTCCTTTGAATAAAGGGGACTTCACAGGCTATTCCCAGAAAACTCGAGATATGCATGCTATTTCTCATTTAAATATCTTTAATACGTGGTATTTCTATCAATATCATTAGAGCCATTTTTGAGAAAGTAAAACATTTCGAAGAATGTTCCATTTAACAGGTAGTTGGGGTGAGGTGATTTTCTTGAAACTTTTCGCGCTGCAGCTGTGGAAGATACTTAAATACCAAGTTTGGTATATATCCATCACAGACACCCAAACACACGGACATTTTTCTAAAAGTCTGATGTGATACCCCTCTATCTTTATTAGTGGTTATACAATCTATGATTACTAAAGTTTATTTTTCTATCTACTGCGTTTTAATCCAAATAAACCTTTGCAGAAAAGGCTACATTACACATTTCGTTATAGATGCAAAGAGAAGAGCGACAGTCAAATGTTAAAGAACTGGGCGTTCTACGGTGGCCTTAAAATTCCATACTGCTTCCATGCAATCGCGAGAAACAACTGAAAATCGATGAGACTTTAAAACAATGACAAGTATTGAACAATTCGAACGTTTAATAAGGGATATCTCAGAAACGGCTTATGTAACAGATAAACTTATTTTAAGTAAATTGTGTGTTAAAGAGGTCTACATTTTGTTGTATGGTTTTGTATATAGCTTAACGTTTACCAGTAACACAAGATTATACAAAATTCCTTCCGAATGAAGGGAACTTCACCGTCTATTCCCAGAAAATTCAATATATATATTATTTCTATGTGAATACTTTGTATATATAATATTTTAATCTAATTCGTTATAGCCATTTTTTGAAAAATCAAAATGTTGTAAAAATTTTCCATGTAAAGGGTAGTTGGGAGTGGGGCAATTTTCTCGAAAATCTTCGTGTCGCATCTTTGGAAGGTACTGAATCTAAATACCAAGTGTGATATTTATCCGACTTTTAGTTTTTGAGTTACGCTGTTCGCACACACACGCACACACAGACACACACAATGACCTTTTTCTAAAACTGCTTTTTTTTATTCGGGAAGCCTCAAAATATGTATCGAATTTTTGGGTGGAATGCATTACCTTCTTTACGTACTATGTACGTAGTAGAGAAAGTAAAAACGATTTGTTTTTAATTCAGGGTCCTCAAAATTTGCATTTCCAGTGGAATATTGGTATCGAATGTTTGGGTGGAATGCAATACCTTCTTTACCTATATGTAGCTACGTGGCAGAGAAGGTAAAAATGCTTTTCTTATTTAGAGACACTGAAAATATGTAATTCCGGCGAAATCTTGACATTGAATTTTTGGGTGGAATGCAATGCTTCCTTTTTGCCTACTACATGTAGGTGACAGAAAGTAAAGACTGCTTTGTTTTATTCAAGGGACCTTAAAATGTGCGTTTACGATGAAATCTCATTGAGAATTTTTGGGTGTATAGGTAAATGTTTGAAAAGGTGAAAATGGTATAGGTCATCTTATACATTTCCAAAACAACAATGCCCTAACTTTTCACTAACATATTGTTCGAGTATGTTTATTACCAGTTGAAGAAACAGCAAATGAATTACAATTGTGGCTGTTACAATGAATGGAAGAATAAAATGGAATGTAAAAATCGATTGCATTATATACTGGTCGAGCACTAATTTATGTTAGAAGAATTACAATTGTTACTATGAATTAAAATGTGAATTGATTAATTGGATATTATTGTAATGCTCTAAATATATAGAGTATATATACGAGACCTTAGAACTGACCCTGCTTCATAGTTCCTATAGAGGGCAGGGTCCTCTAAAAGTTTTCGGCCACTCAGGTTTAATTATGCTATCGAGCTCTTGTGATATACATGAAAAAATCTGATATGTTACACTCACATGACTTTCTCTATTCTTGTACAAACTATTTTTACAAACTCTTATTCTCCAACCATTTCAAATTAATCGAGATAAACATTTGCAGAAACGATCTTTTAACATGCAAAGAGAATTACATTTTACACATAGCGACCAGTTCTAAAAATATTTGACTATCGCTTAAGGCGTACTATGTTCCCCTTGTTTTGTATTTGCAAGGGCAATATAGAAATACAGTAGCCTTTAAGCATAGACATATATCTTAATAGCTGGTTGCTAGGTGCAGCACCATTCCCTTTGCCACAGATTAATACTCTTTGCATATTCAAGACAAAATAAAATGAATAACAAATTCCCATTTGAGAAAATAAGTATTGAAAAATTTAAGGGAATGAGAAGCAATATTTCGAAAATGGTTCACTCAACAAAAAAATGTATATGACATAAATTGTGTATTTTAACGCGATCAACATTTTTTGTGTAGTAAAATTTTGTCTATCTTTTATGCTTTACCAGTTATGCAAAAGTCGTTCACAATGAACAATACTTTTGGAGACATTCCCAGAAAATTCGAGATATACATTTCATTTGTCATGAAAATATCTTAAACATATGATATTTTAATCAAAATCGTTAGAACCATTTTTGAGAAAATTAAATGGTAATCTGGGGTGGGGGGATTTTCTTGAAAACCTTCGTGTCGCATCTCTGGAAGATACTGAGCCTAAATATCAAGTTTGGTATTTATCCGACTGTTCGTTTCTGAGTCATGCTGTTCACAGACACACACACGGACATGTTTCCAAAATCTCGGTATCGAATTTTTGGGTGGAATACCATACTTCCCATACTTACTATACGTAGTAGAGAAAGTAAAAAGCTGTGGATCAAAGGCAACTACCCGGGATACTCTTTGGAACATAAAGTCATTAGCATCTTCTAAACTAGTACAAGACGATGACAGTGATGATGATGGTGGTGATCAACGTGGATAAGTTTATGTGGAACAACCCGTGGAATTAGAAAATCGTGTATTTCTTAAGCAATTAGTTTGGAGTTCTTTCCGCATATGTTTGATATATTGTATAACAAACGTCCAAATTTTCATGTCAATTTCTTGGGCAGTTTCTGAGATATTCTGACTGCTTCTTTAATTACCTACAGGAAAGTATCCTCGCGGGGAGTTTTCAAGATTGCGGAACCAAATTTTAATTTTTGTTCAAAACTTAACCATTTTCCAATCTTAACACACAATTTGCAAACAAAGTATGAACTATTTTAGCAAAGCAATTAAAATCTACATACTTTTATTTAGCATTTTAATTAATAAAATGATTTCCAAAGGTATGTGCTGTACCATTTTTACTTTCCTGAAAATGTTCAAAGTAATTGTAAATGTTTCCACCACAAGGGACAATTTGAGTGATAACCAGCACTAAAAAAAATTTTGATGTGTTACACTCACATGACTTTCTCTATTCTTGTACAAACTATTTTTACAAACGCTTATTCTCCATACGCTTCATGTTAATCGAGATGTTAATCTTATTGCTAATTTTCTTGTAGATGCAAGGGGAATTGCTAGGCTTTAAGCGATAGTCAAATATTTTAAGAGCTGGTTGCTATGTGGAGTATTCCATTATCGTTGCATTACCAGGACAAAAAAAAATGAATAACGAATTCCCATTTGAGAAACAGTATAAGTATTAGAAAATTTAAGGAAATAACAAGCAATATCTCGAAAATGGTTTACTCAACAAAAAAAATGTATATGATATAAATTGTGTATTTTAACGTGACCTACATTTTTTGTGCAGTAAAATTTTGTCCATCTCTTATGGTTTACCAGTTATGCAAAAGTCGTTCACAATGAAGAATACTTTTGGAGACATTCCCAGAAAATTCAAGATATACATTTTATTTATCATAAAAGTATCGTAAATATGTGATATTTTAATCAAAATCGTTATAGCCATTTTTGAGAAAATTACAATTTTCGACAAATGTTCCATGTAAAGGGTAATCTGGGGTGGGGTGATTTTCTTGAAGACCTTGGTGTCGCATCTCTGGAAGATACTGAACCTAAATACCAAGTTTGGTGTTTATCCGACTGTTCGTTTCTGAGTTATGCTGTTCACACACACACACACACACACACACACACACACACACACACACGGACATGTTTCCAAAAATGCTTTTTTGGATTCGGGGGTCTCAAAACATGTATTTCCGGTGAAATCTCGGTATCGAATTTTTGGGTGGAATACAATACTTCCCCTACTTACTACACGTAGTAGAGAAAGTAAAAAGAAGAAAATAGTTACATTTAGCGATACAGCACTGATTTTAGATTTCAAAACTTCCCTTTAGTTAGCTGGCACTTTAATGAATTTAATGTATGTGGCATTATATATCTATATCATCCCTGTTAAAAACACTAAGATTTATTTCTACACAAAATTTGTATTTGTCTCCCTAACATGAGTTAAATGAGCAGAAATTATAATAGGTATTTAAATGTAACGCGGTATGTGTATTTTTGTTAACAGTACCGACGGCGCGAATTCATGAATGAATGGCTAAAGTATGATGGAAGGGAGAGAGGAAAGGAGGGGAGCATTGACTTGTCGCTTGGCAGTAATCGTAACACGAATAATCACGACTCGAAAGAACCCGAGTCATCAAGCAACTGTGGATCAAAATTATCTTGCTGTTAGCGTCGTGTGTAAATACTCGTGAACGTACTTGTTATTTTGTAACGGTTATTAGGAACCTAGTATATCTTCGTAACTGGAACTCTCAGAACTGTTACTGAAAAATACCCATTTTTCCCACCTCTAGTGTGGACAAACATTATGGAAGCTGGAGGTTGCTGTACTGGGTGTGGACTGGACACAAGAAACACTTAGTGCAGATAATGACGAGACAGAGAGCGTTTTACGAGCGTGTTATAGCTGTTTATGTTGTTAGTTACGGAGGGTTATCAAAGTGATTCCGAACACCCTCAAGGAAAGACGGCACATTTAATAGACTTCGATTATCGCGTAATTCTTACATACTCTTCCGCAGGCAAATTGAATTCGTAGTACATGCCTATAGACGTCTTTCCTGACTTCTCTTCTCTTATACCTTAGCTCTTCTTGTGTGACTGTCCCAGTGTTGTCTGCTATGCCAACAGAAGCGAGAAGCTTCAATTGGGAAAGACTTAAGCCATGAGGGGCCTTAGGACCGCTCAAAGGGCTACTTGAATGAAAAGCTGCGGTATCGAAGACTACGATGTACAGCTCGTTCCTTTGTCATCCAAGTCCCATTTTTTCATATTTCTATTTCTTTATTATTAGTACTTCTTAATTCGTTTTCTAGTGATTTAAAATAATAGGTACTATACAAACCCGAAGTGTTATATTCACATACTTTCTTACCACTATCATTTATTTTATCTTTTTCATACACTAGCCTTACAAAGCTTATTTTTCTATTAAGCTCAATCGAGATACAACTTACAGAAATAATTTTCATTATGCATTTCGTTGTAGACTCACGAGAGATACAAGAAACAGAAGTGATGGTCAAATCTTTAAAAAAAAAAAAAACGGTCACATATGCTGGCTCTGAAATTCTAAATTCTTTTCAGAACGTACCGACAAACAAAAGAACGGTGACTGTAGCACTTAAAAATGTATGAATGGTATTGCAAAATTCAAACCAATAGCAACGAATACATATCTTAGAATTAATTAATGATATATAAAAAAATTATTGGACATAAACTGCATGTTTTAACGAGATTTAACGGTATTTTTTTCTATCTGTTATATTTATACGCAAATTTATACAAAATTCATTCAAAACGAAGGTAACTTCACAACCTAATCACAGAAACTTCAAGATATGCATTTTATTAGTCATGTCAATATCTTAAAGATATGGTATTTTAATTTTGGAGCCATTTTGCCAAAACTAAATAATAATAGATATTCCATGTAAGAGGGATTTTGTTGAAAATCTCTCTCTCTCTCTCTGTGTGTGTGTGTGTGTGTGTGTGTGTGTGTGTGTGTGTGTGTGTGTGCGTGTGCGCATCTGAAGGGACAACATAATTAAAAAATAAAACTTCAAATAAATATTTTTAAGCATATAAGGCAAAAAGATTTTATGTTAAATCTTTCCACGTGCATTAAAAATAAGATCGTAATTGCATACATAGTGTTACACATAAGATGTGTTCGTAAAGTCTTCTGTCTTGCATTCCTGAATTCTAGTATTAGTGAACATTTTGGGAAACAATATCAAAAGCCATACATGTTTAGAGGGCTCTCCATATAGACTACATTTTAATTTGAACCGATTTCAATCACATTTGAAATATTTTCACACATTTTCTTCAAACTCGTTTACAAAATTTCAGCGCTTCACGAGCAGTTTTTTGTTAAAAGTTCAAAATTTGTAGAAGACTCCCAATGAACTACCGTTTATTTTGTGTTGACTTCAACCAAATTCAAAATCACAAATTTTCTTAAAGTTCCTATAAACAGAATCTCATCTACGCACTTGCATCAGTTAGCGAAATATTTCATGCGTACGCACGGATAGAGAAAGCTACGTTAATAGGTGCTGCGCAGTAACGAACGCACCTTCAAATTGTTAACGTTTATTTTCTCAAAAACCTCTTTAACGGCTTTTATTACAATAAATAATAAGTTTTAAATAAGACAAACTGAATAGAATGCATCCTGAATTTCCTGTAAACAACCTATGAAGTCTGCTTGATTCTTATTGGATGTTATAGACATGGAAAACCTAAGAGATTGACAAAATCTTGCGCAGTAACCATGTAGAGTAAATGTAGGCATACTGTTTATGTCAAATAACTTTTTAGTGGCGTTAGCCATTTCCAAAGCATTTTTCAATAATTTAACCTTGTACTGAAATATGCATTTATCATTGCTTTGTTTTGTGTTGTACCCAATGCAAAAGGTAATTAATACCAGTGCTAGAATTTATTGACTTGGTTTTCCTAAACAGTTGACTGTTGCCTCGGCTTCCTGTAAGCTCTTGTGATTTGAAAGCATTTTGGAAAATATTTATCATAGGCAGTAGAGAGAAAAAGATCTCATGTGTAACAATCTCATGAATTTTCTACCCATTATAATTTACTTTCTCAAAGCTTGTTTTTCTATCTACACCCTGTTAATTATGATAAATGTTTGCAGAAATGGTTTCAAATCACAAGAACAGCATATAGTAGGCTGGTACGAAAGTCAACTGTTTGGTATATGTCTGGTTTGGTTTTACATACTCTTTCCTTTATTTAAGGAGGGGGTAAGACACTTGCAAATGTATTGCTCAAAATATCGGACAAAAGAACAACGAATATCCCAGAGATAGCTAAACCTTTTGCGGTAATGCTATATGTTTTAATGAACTATCCATTTATCTTCCGGTTCCCTAGTTGTATAACATTATATTACAAAATGCCAAAGATTGCAGCGGACTTCACAGACTATTCACAGACAAATTAAGTTAGGCTTTAATTATGACGTCAAAATCTCAATAATAACTTTATGAAAATCATTAGTGTCATTTGAGAAAAATTCTGATGTGTTGCACTCACATGACTTTCTCTAATATTGTGCAAACTATTTTTACAAACGCTTATTCTCCATCTACTTCGTGTTAATCCAGATAAACATTTGCAAAAACTACTTTCTTGCCAATTTTCTTGTACAACGGGAATATGGTAGGCTTTAAGGGATAGTCAAATATTTTAAGAGCTGGTTGCTATGTGGAACATTTCATTCTCCAGGACATAAAAAAACCGAATAACGAATTCCCATTTGAGAAAACTGAAACAAATAACTAGGAATATCTCGGAAATGGTTCACTCGACAAAAAAAGTAGTATGTGAATAAATTGTTGTTTCAACGAGATCCACCTTTTTTGTCTCCAAAGCTTTTATTTCTCTCTTACGGTTTACCAGTTATGTTAACGCCATTCACGATGAAGAGGACTTTTGGGGACATTTCCAGAAAATTCAAGATATACATTTCATTTGTCATGAAAATATCTTGAACATATATTTTAATCAAAATCGTTAGAGCCATTTTTGAGAAAATAAAAATTTTCGAAAAATGTTCAATGTAAGGAATAGTTTGGGGTGGGGGGATTTTCTTGAAAATCTTCGTGTTGCATCTTTGAAAGATACTGAACCTAAATGCCAAGCTTGGTATTTATCCGAGTTTTCGTTTTTGAGTTATGCTGTTCACAGGCACAGACACACACACGGACATGTTTCCAGAAATGCTTTTTTTGGATTCAGGAGGCCTCAAAACATGTATTTCCGGTGAAATCTCGGTATCGAATTTTTGGGTGGAATGCAATACTTCCCCTACTTACTATATGTAGTAGAGAAAGTAATACAATGCTTTCTGTACCCACCAACAACTTAGCGGTAAAGAATGTAATAAGCTTTAAGAATAGCTATGAAAATACACGATAATGTCATGTGATAGCCCCTTCTTTAGTGCATATTTTGTACGCCTAGATTATCCCCTCCCCTTTCCGATTTTGCTACCGTGCTTCTCTAATCTTTACCATCTTTAACCGTTATTTTGCAGTGTTTACCTCGCTTCATTTTTTCCACTCCTCGTTGTGCATTCCCTAAGCCGACCCCCAGGAGCTCGAACCCGCACCAGTCCGGAACAGGGAATGGAGTGTCGATGACTATTTCTTTGTTACGCTCCCCTTTATTATTGTGTACTGTTTCTATAAAACACATCAGGACTTTTGCACTTGAAAAACACGTCCGAATCCACCGAGCGCAGATAATAATACGGCTCTCTGCCGGCGAGTACAGGAATGTAATTCATTCAGGGATGTCCATTCTTGTGCACAGATAATTTCAATTATCGCCAAATGAAGCTCAATCAATACTACTTAAAGTAGTATACTATGCATGTTTTAACTCTTATCATGGAATATGAGATATAATTTTACGATAATCCAGTAGAATGTACGTGATAGCATATTGTGATATACCTAAATGTGGTAAGTGGAAAACGAGGAAGGGTTTGAAAATACGAGACGAAGTCGAGAATTTTCTATTCCGAGATTCTCCAGTGCACTTAGAGCATGTGTATTAAATACTACTTTTTTGACGATTGTGAAAAAAATAGATATTTCTTACGCGTCAGTACTAACAGCTGTTGAACATGGTAGTTCCAGTATTAACGTCCCCAAATTAACATTATTAGTGAACTGGAGATCGTTTATCCACGTTTGGTTGTTGAGCTTAAACAATTACCTACTAACTTTAGCTGCTGCAGAATTAAATCATACATAAATATTAAGAAATAAAAAGTAAGTAAAGAATCATATTTGAATTGTAAAATTGAATTATCAAATATAATAGAATTCCATGTCTGCAATAATAAGTAGATCAACAGTTAGAAAATTTAATACAGTTCTTGCATATACGTGCAGTAGAATAGGCAAAACAAGTAGGACTGTTAGCTTACATGCCCTGAATGACAGCATGAACGAAAAGTGGATCGAAAAAACATTTCGAAAAATGTGTATTTCTATTGCAAAAGATGTTATAAGAATCATTTCTAATATCCACAGCAAACATTTGTGCAAAGATCCATTTAGGAGATTGAAGATATGAATCCTTCTTGCATGTGTATATTCTCCCTCTTAAAATTCCATGCCTGCATTCGAAGAAATATCCATCGTCCCGATGTAAAACTTTCTCAAAAATTAAAAATAAAGTTGGAATTAAACTTCTTTAAAAAACATTAAAATGAAATTAAATTTACTCTACGAAAAGTACAAATTAAAATTAGTAACAATATTAAAATTACAAATAAAAATAAATTCTGCTTCCAGAAAGGTGCGTATTATGAAATGATTAAAATATTTAATTCTCTTTCTAATAATCTTAAGAAAAAATTGAGAATTTTAATTCTTTCAAAGCTACTACTGCAGAGTAAATTCGTAGTAAGTCCTTTTATTTTCTATTATATTATCTTATTGACAAATTATCACACTTAAATAGTGTGTAAAACGTATTTTACTGTTACTTACTACGTAGAGTAAGTAGGGGAAGTATTGTATTCCACCCAAAAATTCGATACCGAGACTTCACCGTAAATATAAGTTTTGAGGCTCCCTGAATCCAAAAAAAAAAAGCATTTTTGGAAACATGTCCGTGTGTGTGTCTGTGTTTCTGTCTGTGAACAGCATAACTCAGAAACGAATAGTCGGATAAACGCCAAACTTGGTATTTAGGTTCAGTATCTTCCAGAGATGCGACACGAAGGTTTTCAAGAAAATTCCCCCACCCCAGATCACCCTTTACATGGAACATTTTTTGAAAATTTTAATCTTCTCAAAAATTACTCTAACGATTTTGATTAAAGTATCATATGTTTATGACATTTATATGGCATATATATGTATATATATATATCTTGAATTTTCTGGTAATGTCTCTAAAATTATTCTTCATCGTGAACGACTTTTGCATAACTGGTAAACCATAAGAGATAAACGAAAGCTTACTACACAAAAAATGTAGATCGCGTTAAAATACACAATTTATGTCATATACATTTTTTTGTTGAGTGAACCATTTTCGAGATATTGCCTGTTATTCCCTTAAATTTTCCAATACTTATACTTTTTCTTAAATGGGATTTTGTTATTCATTTTTTTGTGCTGGTAATGCAAAGAGAATGAAATACTCCACATAGCAACCAGCTCTTAAAAGATTTGACTATCGCTTAAAGCCTACCGATTCCCCTTGCATCTACAAGAAAATTAGCAATAAGATTAACATCTCGATATCTCGATTAACATGAAGCATATGGAGAATAAGCGTTTGTAAAAATAGTTTTTACAAGAGTAGAGAAAATCATGTGAGTGTAACACATCAGATGTTTAGAAAAAGGTCTGTGTTTGGCTGTGTGCCTGTGAACAGCATAACCCAAAAATGAAAAGTCGGATAAACACCAAACTTGGTATTTAGGTTCAATATCTTTCAAAGATACGACACGAAGATTTTTAAGAAAATCCTCCCACCCAGGACTACCCTTTACATGGAAGATTTTTCGAAAATGTTCATTTTCTCAAAAATGGCTCTAACAATTTTGATTAAAGTATCATACGTTTAAGACACTTTTATGGCAAATGAAATGCATATCATGAATTTTCTGGGAATGCCCCCAAAAGTCCTCTTTATTCTGAATGGCTTTTGCATAACTGGAAAACCGTAAGAGATAGACAAAGTTTTATTACACTAAAACGTAAATCTCGTTAAAATTTGTGTCATATATTATATATTTGAATTTTCCAATACTTATTTTTCTCAAATGAGAATTCGTTATTGCTTTTTTTGTCCTGGACATGCAAAGAGAATGGAATACTCCACATAGCAACCAGATCTTAAAATATTTGACTATCGCTTAAAGCCTACCAATTCCCCTTGCATCTACAAGAAAATTAGCAATAAGATAGTATCTGCAAATGTTTATCTGGATTAATATGAAGTAGATGGATCTACTTATTGTTAAAATAGATTGTACAAGAATAAAGAATGTTATGCGAGCGTAACACGTCAGATTTTTTAAATGACAAATCATTGCTATTATGTCTATCTCAGAATTAAAGCTATTGAATGTATACAATATGTGCATTTTATATATTACAGATATCAAATATAGATATTAAAATTATGATGAGCCACAATGGCTATAAAATTCTCGTGAAAATATAAAATAAACCTTTTTGTTATTTACATACAGTAAAATTGAATTTACGTGTACATTTGTAAGTTCTGTAAGTGCAGGGAAATATTTGTACATTTTGATACTTTCTTTATTTGTACATATGGCAGCATATTTATATTCAGCCTTATTTACTTTTATTTATCTTAATACATTCCTTATCCATATAAACCTTAGCTCAATTGTAACTCCTTGACTTATACAATGTTTACGAGTCCCAAAGACCAACAACGAACTCGCCATGCTTTCCAATATTGGTCTTACCAGGATTGCTCATTATTTTAATTCTTAATCCATTTTCCGCCAATGCTTTCATGTTTGATTAATACTGAAAATATTTCTTACTGTCGTTTAAAAAAACTGATGTGTTACACTTACCTTTCTCCAGCCACTATCGTTTATATTTTGATATCTCTTCTACCAACTATTCTTAAAAAAAAACTATTTTCCTATGTACTTCATGCTAATGGATATAAACCTTTGTAGAAATACTTCATTGCGCATATTGCAGATAAGGAAGATGAAACGAAGTTAAACCTAAAATATGCTGGCAACTTAGCACTTGAAAAAAAAGTATTTGAAAATCCATAATCAATAACAAAGAATATGCATGTCGGAAATGGTAACTGTTACACATTTATTTTACATGAATTGTGTATATTTTAACGCGATTTGCATTTTTGTGAAATAGGTTTTTGCTATAGTTTACGGTTTACAATTTATGCAAAATTACACAAAGTTTATTCTGTATAAACCTTGTATTTTACAGGTGTTCGCAGAAAATTCAGGACAAAATACAGGTTTTCAATCAAAATATCTTAAATATGTTTGATATTTTAATCAAAATCGTTAGAGTATTTTGAGATAATCAAATTTAAATGTAATTTTCCATGTAAAGGGTAGTTTGGGGTGGGGGAATTTTCTTGAAAATCTTCCTGTCCTACGCAAGGAATGCAAAACTACCATTTAGTACCTGTCCGACTTAAGGTTTTTAGGCATACTGTTCATAAACAAACACACATATTCTCTACCTTTTTTTTGTGTTCAGGGGGTGCCAAAAGAAGATATTTCCGGTGAAATCTCGACGTCGAATTTTTGGGTGAAATACAATACTTCCTCTATTTACCTACAGGTAAGCAGTAGGCAACGTAACCATGCGTATAAAATAATTTTGAAAATAGCAAGCATTAACTCCCTGGAATTTTTTAAAAATAAAACAAAACGAAAAACCTTAAAAAACCGAGATAAGTGAAGTATAAATTCGATTGTTCTTTGTGGATATTACAAATGAGAATTTTCTCGCAGTGAATTTGGCTCTAGAATTTTTGAAAGTGGAGGCAGCTTGTACAACCCTGAGAAGGACGGAGACAATCACCGGGAGCCCGGCGATACGTTGCAGCGTTCTCACCGCGGCTCCTTGATTACAGGGCTCCGATGATGCGGCAATTATCCGCCCAGGTGACAGCACCTTCGTGCTCACCGGTGTCGTTCTCCCGCTTTTTCTTCATCCGGAGCTCGCAGTGGAAAACCCGTGTCCAGGAGACCTGTGATTCTAGGGGAGCAACGTTTGCTTTTACCTGGACAGCGAGACAAACTCTGCCTCATCTGTACTGGTCCATCATCTGCCGGTGGAAAGGTGTCGCTGTCCACATGGGGTAAAGTTATGCTGAGCCAGAATTGTGGGGGAACGACTCTATATAGCCTACTTGCCCCATACAATCAAAACAATTTGGTATTCAAACTGGTGTTCCATTTAAACAGTACCATATACACACACACCGACATAAGTACTTCAGCATGGGGCTTCTTGCCAGTACATTTTATGTCTTAGACAAGGGAAGGAATAAAGAGAATCTGCAATCACACGAGTTTCTCTGACAGGTTTTCACTTATTAATTTCTCTACTTACAGTAGAAGGTGAAGTATTACAACCTATCTAGAAATCTCGCATCGAGATTTCATCGGAAATAACACGGTTTGAATTCCTCAGAACCACCACCCCCTCCGCTAATAAACTGAAGTTCAGCATCATCCAAGTAAGCGACGCAAAGACTTCTAAGAAAAACCATCCACTCCAATACTCTTTGCATGGAAGAGCTTTAGTTATTACTTTCTCTACTACGTATAGTAAGTAGGGGAAGTATTGTATTCCTCCCAAAAATTCGGTACCGAGATTTCACCGGAAATACATGTTTTGAGACCCCCTGAATCCAAAAAAAAAGCATTTTTAGAAACATATCCGTGTGTGCGTCTGTGTGTCTGTGAACAGCATAACTCAGAAACGAACAGTCGGATAAACACCAAACTTGGTATTTAGGCTCAGTATCTTCCAGAGACGCGACACGAAGGTTTTCAAGAAAATCGCCCCACCCCAGATTACCCTTTACATGGAACATTTTTCGAAAATTTTAATTTTCTCAAAAATGGCTAACGATTTTGATTAAAATATCATATGTTTAAGATATTTTCATGACAAATGAAATGTATATCTCGAATTTTCTGGGAATGTCTCCAAAAGTATTCTTCATTGTGAACGACTTTTGGACTAAAGTTTACTACACAAAAAATGTAGATCGCGTTAAAATACACATTTTTTTGGGTGAACCATTTTTGAGATATTGCTTTTCCAATACTTATACTTTTTCTCAAATTCGTTATTCATTTTTGTTTTGTCCTGGTAATGCAAACAGAATGGAATACTCCACATAGCAACCAGCTCTTAAAATATTTGACTATCGCTTAAAGCCTAGCAATTCCCCTTGCATCTACAAGAAAATTAGCAATACGATTAACATCTCGATATCTCGATTAACATGAAGCATATGGAGAATAAGCGTTTGTAAAAATAGTTTTACAAGAGCAGAGAAAGTCATGTGAGTATAACACATCAGATTTTTGTTAAAGTACACAATTTATATAAAATATTTGTTTGCTGCGTTAAACATTTACAAGATACTCAATGCTTTAATTTTCGAAATCTTTGTAACTTTTTTTGAGGTGCAAAATGGTCTTTTGTATTTCTCGTGATGTCATGCAAACAGTATGAACATTTGGCTATCGCTTTAATCTCATGAATCGCTCTTTTGCCTACAGTGAAATATGTAATGAAACCATTTCTGTAAACTATCTGATTGGCAAGAGGCAAGTAGAAAATTCAGCTTTTGAAAGAATAGTTTGTAGAAGAGTGAGTAGAAAAAAGCATGTGAATGTAACGTGATAGAAAAGTTTTTCGTATATCATATACAAATTATTCACACAAAAGTTTACTTTACTATAAGGAGTAGAAGGGTATAAATAAGATTCCTTAATGCAACTCGGTACTGAAATTGCTAATTTCTGTAAGTTTCATGAAAATAGTCATATGTGCCCTTAATTGATGAAAATTTGAAAATTTTAAATGTTTAAATTTTATGCACTATTATTCCAATACAAATCTTTATAATAGCGTAACTTTAGTGCTATAACATTGAAACTTCGAGTAGGAAAAAATAATGAAGTATGTAATACATTTAATTTTCTAAAAACGAATACTATTTTAAATTAATAAAACCCCAAATCCAATACTATACTTTAGATCTCTTCATTCACCTTCAAATAGGTGAACATTTTAAAGGAATTGAACAAAAGTTGCAATATGATAAATATTTTAAAGCTGTGAACATGAAAGATCAGGGGAAAATCAAGTTGTAAACTTTCACGCGATATTTGCATAACTCTGCGTTCATACATTTAAACGTTGCGTTTTGAACATTTAATTGACTAGAACGGCAAAACAGAATTTTGGAGCCTGTTGTTCGAGGATGTTTTCTATGAATTTTTTTTTTTTTAAATGTGGTCGAATATTCAGTTCACCACCGGAGAGAGATCTCAGTGAGCACATTGGAAAAGTTTACGACTCCCCGACTTCTATCTTTCATAGATATTTAGACAATAATATAAATATTTACAATGATTGTAATGTACACTTTTTATATATTGTTACATATACATATTGCTTTAAGACGGGCTGTTATTATATTTCTTATTATATAATTTGACTAAAATCTTTAAGTCTTAAAAATACTGCCTCAATTTGTGCTGCTTTTCGGGTTGTTTAAACAAAAATTCGTAAACATCGGTAATGTAGGTGTATAAATCGCAGAATAAAAAAGAGATTATATTACATAATGCGCACTGGACTTAACTGTGTTTATACGTAGAAATGAAATATTTGATAACATTTCTATCCAAAGTTTCATCCCCGGGTTCTTAAACATTTACTTATGTGCGCTTAAGGTAGATACGAACTGTCAGTTACAAAAACAAAACGTTTACATGCTTACCTAAGTACTGAATGCAAATAAATAAAATAAAATGGGTGGTTATTTCGCAATTTATAGGTTTGCCAAATATCAAAATGTAATTACTTTTATAAATATTTAATTGACGCACTAAAAACCATCTTGTCTTACTTTTATTTGAGCCTACAATAAAAGAAAGCAATAAAGACGCGACATAAAGCATTAGCCATGCCTTCCACATAGAGAGGCACCACAAGTGTCTGGATGAGTGTTAGGTCATGCCCGTAAATCGTAATTATCGCAAGAGTTAAGCATGTAGATAAGCTGTGGTTCTGTTATATACTTCAAGAAGAGTAGCCTCAATTGCTCCGATTTGGAATTAGGGTGCAACGAAAAGCGCGCAGAAGATATTTTTTTTCTGTTGAAAAATGAACCAAAAGAACAAAGTAATGTTTTACTTTTTGATGCATCTTTACACCTAGAATTGCATCCGGAAACGTTGGTATCTATAGTATTCCTGTTGACCACGGCAATTATTCATTAGAAAAGTTTTCAATATATTGTTAGAGGTAGACAGGAACACTCAGGTACATACAAAGTGGTCCATTCTCCTAGATCGCAATAGTGTTTTTTTCCTCCGTAGTGTTTTCAGCTGTAGGTAAACAACCTTTTATTTCAACCCAGGCGTTAGGGTTTCTGTGACTAGCGATATTATAATCGGTGTGAAATGAAGGGGTGGTTCGGATACCGCTACTATGAAACACTTACATTACGATTGGTGCACAAGGAAAGGCTAAACTAACACAACATAATTTTAGAGGAAAGCATGAACAATTATTATTTGCATGCGTCGTTAACAGCTACGACATTTACATGAGAGCTTTCGTGCGACAGGAAAGAAGGTTCATTTTAATGCCGCCATCGAACGGCAGTAAGAAAATCGACAATAAGAAAACGGTAGTTTAGCATGAAAATTGAAGGTTTAAGTGTATTAAAGCAATAGAACTGCCGGTCGTACTTCTACGTTTTTATTACATTATATTTTATTTTTGCGCCAGCATTCAACATAGAATTGACTTAACACTACTCAGTGAGAACTTGGACAACGAATGTTACCCTTCTGCTGTTCGACCATACTTTGGACGAGGTAATGTTCCCTGTCAATTCAGGGCTAGAATTATGCTCGAGGAACAGAGGAGGTTATTGTGGCAGAAGGTGGGGCTAGATTTGTGAGTATAGCTACGTTCCATTATGGGCCAATTTTTTATGCGAGTCAGTGTACATATACAACGCTGGGGCGACGGTCTGTGTTAAAAGACAAGTCAGTATATGTAGGCCTTGATATTCCACACTATTGCTTGGTATGAAAAAAAAATAACGACCATAACATTTGAAAAGTGTATTTCTTAAAATGTTATAAAACCTCACGAAGAATAGAAATATCTCGGGAATGGATCATATTACATAAAAGTTATGTGACGCAAATTTTCTGCTTTAGTCTACACTACATTTTTATTTTGTCTAGTGAGGTTTCGTCAAGTAAATGGTTTCCATTTAAACAAAAATTCTACAAGAATGAAGACAATTCCACAGGTGATTTCTTTTTAAAGCAGTCTGTATATTTTATTTGCACTCACTCACTCACTCACTCACTCACTCACTCACTCACTCACTCACTCACTCACTCACTCACTCACTCACTTGTTCTTCATGGATTGGGACAATTTGTTCCAATCTCAGACTTCAGACTTTATGGACCGTTCTATATTTATTTTTACTTTCTCTACTACGTATAGTAAGTAGGGGAAGTATTGTATTCCACCCAAAAATTTGATACCGAGATTTCACCGGAAATATATGTTTTGAGACCCCCTGAATCCAAAAAACAGCATTTTTACTTTCTCTACTGCGTATAGTAAGTAGGGGAAGTATTGTATTCCACCCAAAAATTCGATGCCGAGATTTCACCGGAAATACATGTTTTGAGACCCCCTGAATCCAAAAAAAGCATTTTTGGAAACATGTCCGTGTGTGTGTGTCTGTGTGTCTGTCTGTGAACAGCATAACTCAGAAACAAACAGTCGGATAAACACCAAACTTGGTATTTAGGTTCAGTATCTTCCAGAGATGCGACACGAAGGTTTTCAAGAAAATCCCCCCACCCCAGATTACCCTTTACATGGAAGATTTTTCGAAAATTTTAATTTTCTCAAAAATGGCTCTAACGATTTTGATTAAAATATCATACGTTTAAGATATTTTCATGATAAATAAAATGTATATCTTGAATTTTCTGGCAAGTCTCCAAAAGTATTCTTCATTGTGAACGAGTTTTGCATAACTGGTAAACCATAAGAGATAAACAAAATGTTACTACACAAAAAAGTAGATCGCGTTAAAATACACAATTTGTCATATACATTTTTTTTGTTGAGTGAACCATTTTCGAGATATTGCTTGTTATTTCCTTAAATTTTTCAATACTTATTTTCTCAAATGGGAATTCGTTATTCATTTTTTTTGCCTTGGATATGCAAAGAGTATTAATTTGTGGCAAAGAGATTGGTGCTGCACCTAGCAACCAGCTATTAAGAGATATGCATGTGCCTAAAAGCTACTGTATTTCTATATTGCCCTTGTAAATATATATTCCCCTTACATCTACAAGAAAATTAGCAATAAGATAGAGTCTGCAAATGTTTATCTCGATTAATATGAAATAGATGGAGAATAAGCGTTTGTAAAAATAGTTTGTACAAGAGTAGAGAACGTCATGTGAGTGTAACACATCAGATTTTTTAGTTTTGTATACCAGTTGCAAGAAAGTTGTTTTGTATCTTAATTTCTGCTCTTTTTTCTTTATTTAAGGAGTATCCTTTTACTGATTTTAACAAAACTCTTATTTCAAATGCTTGTATTCTGTTCAGGACAAACAAATATCAGTACCTACAGTCATTTGTTTCAGAAGATTTCATCTGTATTGTTTCCCTTTCAGCGTTAACGTAATATTTGTCAGGGCAAATACCAAACACATTACGCTTTAACCAAATTCATTGAAACCACTGTTGGGAGGAAAAAAGATCTTTTCGATGTACATAAAGGGGTTTATTCTCCGTTTCGTATTTCGTTGCGCTCGATTTTCAGCACATTTGAAAATTGGTTGAAATCGGATAAAATCTAGAGGTATTTTAAATGAAAACCAGTGGGCATATGGAGTAAACATTTTATACGTAGGAATTAGACTGTATTTAATTTTTTTAAATATATGCAACACTTTTTCAAATAAGTAATGATTGATTTCATAATTCTTAGTACATATAAGACAATTATTTGCAACGTTAATTTCAGCAGGTCATGAAACATAAAACTTACTTAAAGTATGCTTTTGGAAATGCAAGCATTATACTGGGTTTATCTTGAATGATGACGGATATGGGATTAAATTACCTCATTCTTAAGTAACCAAGGCTCACACGCCTGAGGAGATAACCGACATTAGAGTTCAATCTAATGTTTTTTGACATGATGGAATAACGTTATGTGAAGTTGTATGTAGTTAGCGTGATGTATACCTACAACAGAACAGCGTGTGTTTATTGTGTTAAGCTTTGCTCTAACGGAGTCACAACTGAATTTAAACATATACTTGTATTTTCTAGTGACACCGTTGCCAACAAATTCAAAATTTGTAGTTTGTTAGAAACATCAAAATCAAACCAATCCATTTTAGACAAACAGTTCTAATCAGGGAAAAGTTACATGTTTTTGATGACAGAATAATTGGCTAGTTCTCCACATTTAATTCATATGAATTATGGTTAGAGTTGGGAATGATAGAACATAAAGTTTATTCATTAAATCCTCATATGCTTTCCCAATTAGAAGACCATACCCGGCGTGCGTTTTCTAATGTTTCGACTGCAGCAATACGTCGAGTGTTCCACATGCTAGGTTTGTATAGACACAGAAGGGCATCACTTCGAACACCTCGTATAACGCAAGGTAAGCGTAACACATTCGTATTGTTTCGCATCATTAGATTTTCTAGGAAACGAGGAAACGAAGGCCGGTCCGCCACTACTGCACGAGCGAGTTCATATGGCAGTGCCGTGGAAGTGGCGGGCCGCCAGTCTCGTTGTTTAAGTCAAGCCCAAAATAACTGAAGAGTGTAGTGAAATAGCATTACCTATATATCGGTTATGGCATTCTTTAAATGATACAAGGAGGAAATGAGGGCGTTAAAGCAAAAACAATATATCAAATGCTAATGTATAGTGATGATGTAAATATATATATATATATGTAATAAGTAAAAATATATATGTGTGTATGTAATATAATTTATTCCCAAGGTAGCATAGTACTTTAGAAAAGTAAGCTTTATTACGTAATAACACTTTTATTTACATGTAGCCCTGAAATATAAGTTTAAGGTAACAGTTACACTATGCATGATGCTTGCAATATTTTTTTTATGTATCTTCTGAGATGACCTCGTCTATAAAATATGTTATTCCACTCTTTGAAAATTACCTAAATTAAACATTATTTAATTATTAATTTATTTTACAAGTTCGATTAATTAATTCTGATTTATATACTTGAACATCAAATGATCACCTTTTTTCTCTTTGGAAACCTCTTTAACGTGAGTAGGTCGCGTAGAAAAATATTTATATTTATATTAGAGAAAAATGTGGAAAGAAAATAAATTTGGTAATTAATAAAATATTCTATTTGCAAACAGATTAGTTGATCTTTTGAAAATCTTGAAACAGAAGGAACTGTGCGATTCTGATATCAGTACTGCAGCACTTTTTTCGGCTTTCATTAATAAAAGGAATGATTAAATTACCAAAAAAATCTATGGAATGCATTGATTTTGAAAGACGGTAAAAAATAACTTTAACTTTGGGTTTAACAACAGTGAAAGTGGATATTTAAAGGAACATAACGAGAGAAATTTTAAAAAGTGTGTATCATTTTTTTTATTAAAAGAAGCAGAAAATGTACTAATATTCTAATAACATAAGGATCTTTTACCAAAATTTTGTTCTAATTCACTATGCAAGCGTAGGCTGGTGCCTTAAGTATTAAGCGATTTACGTGACAGTAAATAAAATATATCTAGATATGGATGACACTATAGTCTTTGATAGGTGCATTCGCAATTTAGTTGGCATTTTATACACAAAAGTTGGAAGATATTCTATCGATGTGTTTAAAATTTCTTTGATATTGTTTCAAAATTAAAAATAGTTTGTTTTTGCAGTTTTTATTAGGATGGTTTCCTAATAAGTCCACTAAATACCAGAAAGGCAGACAACATGTCACGAACGCACATGAAATTCAACGCTATATATATATATATATATATATATATATATATATATATATATATTTACCATTTTTGAGTTCATTGTGCTCTCTCTCTCTCTCTCTCACACACACACACACACACACACACACACAGAGATACCGACCGGGTAGCCGAGGTGTTTAAGGCACGAACTCGACAACGGGAGACCTGCGGTTCAAATCCCGCCAGGACATTCCCCCTCTAGGCTTTTTTACCAGATTTTCCTTAGTTCCCATAAATTGCAAATGCCGGGGAGGTACCCTAAACTTCCTTAGGCTTCCTCTCCAAATTTCCGTTCCAAATTATCATCGCATTTACTGAGCGGGATGAATCAGGCGGTAAAGTCAGTGACCTCCATTCGGAAGGTCATGGTTTCGACTCCCGCGGCCGACCTTACTGAATTTTTCGGGGTTTCCCCGGGTCACTAGGCGAATGCTGGGAAGGTTCATTACATCCCCCGAATTTCCTGTCCCCCATTTCACCTCCATTCTCATTTCACTTCATCTTGCATCTGGTTGGTCTGTTTCAAGTTTGAAGGTGTCGGCGGGAGTCTCGACGTTGCATATCAAGGGAAAGGGATGCTCTACGTAACCCTTCGTCCCCCGCAACGGGGCGGTCTCAGAGTCCAGGGTCTCTCAGTGGGATGTGCAAGCCTTCAGGGGGAAGGGAAGCCGGTTGCACCAGCTGGCATCCGGAGAATTTCAATCTGTAAAAGGTAGGGACCCCGCCGTCTGCCCTGTCATACCTCTTGGTCCGGCCAACCTCTGTCTCCACTCACTTCACCCCTCCCTCCCGGGGTGTTTTGATTAATACAGAAAAGTTATAAAGAGGTTTAAGTTCATGATTCTGATGATTTTACATACAACGAATATCTGCGATAAAATGAAAACGATAAAATTACGGGATAACTTTTAAAACTTAGAAGGAAAGAAAATCTTTGTTATTAACTTCCAAAACTAACATTTTGTTTATTAAATTAAATTAAATTAAATTAAACTGAATTTTATTTATGGACGCTCTTTAACTGCTATGGTACTTAGTGTCCCATTCTATATTAGGCATGAAAGACCGGTAATTTTGCTCAGAGGTCTCTTTATCAGGCTTGAGGTTCTTTTACGTGCCGTAAATCTACGACAGGGACCACCGTCTTTACTTCCCTTCCGAAGGAAGCCATGCTAAGGATTTTTACGCCCGAAAACATTCATCGTTCTCCGCCGGGTTTGAACCCGCGACCTTAGGAACTAGAGGCTAGCATGGTTTTTGTTTATTAAAACATGGTTTCTTGATTAATATTGAAAAGAGTTAATCTGCCCGAATCATTTTCAGTACATTCGTGTTATAGGAAATTTATAAATTTTTAGCCTTTTACTTCAACAACTTTATTGAAATTCCTTACTTTTAATTGATCACTGATTTATGAGCGAATTGGTCAAGTCATTGTAACTGATTCGTCGTGATCACATGAATATGTTTGACCACCAAATAACGTGACGTAAGAGAAACGGAAACTAGGCTCAAAAGTTGTAAGTTGGGGAGGACAGGTGGTTTGATTCGAAATAAGTACCTAACAATAAAAAGAAATGGGTTGCACAACAATGAAATGTGCCACCCACAGGGAACCCTGGTGTTGGTTTAGCCGTGATCCCAGGGCTGATAACCGAAGCAACAATCACACATAATTCTTATGACAGATGACTGGGCCAGCTAAATGACAGCGAAAAATGTTTGTAGTAGTGAAGTGCTGTCTAGCCCAGTGGCTGCAGGAATCATCGCCGTCATTTCGGTGACGCGATAAATCTCGCGTCCGTCACGGGTTCCTTGCCAATCCACACACACTCCCCTCTTTCATACATGATGTTGCATAAAAATGCAGTAGAAAATAGTGTCTACTCTCTCTACACTTAACTATAGTAGGTAGACTAAGTTTTGTACTCCACACAAAAATTCTATGTATATCGAAATTTCACCCGAAATACATGTTTTGAGGACCACTGAATAAAAAACCATTTTTGGAAAAGTCTGTGGATGGGGGAGGGGAAAGTATAACTAAGAAATCTGATGTGTTGCACTCACATGACTTATTTTTACAAACGCTTATTCTCCATGTACTTCATGTTAATCGAGATACACATTTGCAGAAACATAACGAATTCCCATTTGAGAAAACTATAAGTATTTGAAAATTGAAACAAATAACAAGGAATAACTCGGAAATGGTTCACTCGCCAAAAAAAGTATATAAGATAAACTATGTGTTTTTAACGATATCTACATTTTTAGTCTAGTAATATTTTGTCTGTCTCTTATGGATTTCCAGTTATGTAAAAGTCATTCAGAATAAAGAGTACTTTCGGGTACATTCCCAGAAAATTCATGATGTACATTTCATTTGCCACAAAAATACCTTAAACGTACGATATTTTAATCAAAATCGTTAGAGCCATTTTTGAGAGAGACAAAATTTTCGAAAAAGGTCCCATGTAAAGGGTAGTCTGGATTGGGGTATTTTCTTTGTGTCGCATCTTTGAAAGATACTGAACCTAAATACCAGTTAAGCTGTTCACAGTCACCCAGGCACACACACGGAGCTTTTTCTAAAAATGACATTTTGGATTCAGGGGGCCTCAAAACATGTGTTTCCGATGAAATATCAATATCGAATTTTTGGGTAGAATGCAGTACTTCCCCTACTTACTATACGTACTACGTACTAGAAGAAGTAAAAAATATGAAAACCAAACTTAGCATTTAACTCCAACATCTTTTAAAAATGCATTACATAAACCCTTACGAAATTACATCCTTACTTGTTATACTTTCTCTACCGCTTATCTATGAAGTATTGCATGAAATGCCAGATTTCACCAGAAATACCTGTTTTGAGGCCCTAGTCCATAAAGAGGTGTTTTAAGAAAAAGGTCTGTGTTTGTACGTGAATAGCATAACTCAAACATGAAAAGTCGATTAAGTACCAAACTTTTTTATTTTATTTAAGTTCGGCATCTTCCTGGAATGCGGCAGGAAAATTTCTAAGTAAATTCCCCTGCTCCAAAATATCCTTTACGTGGAATTTTTTCATTATTTTTTATTTTCCCAAAAATGGTTCTTACAGTTTTGATTAAAACCGTATATATTTATTATTTGTATGAAAAATAAAATTTGTTTTGAATTTTTTGCTAATAGCTTGTTAAGTCATTTTCATTGCTTTTGTATTGGTAAGCAATCCTTGGCGGGACCGGTTTCGCGGCGTGCGGTCGGCCGGCGAGGCTGGTTGCTGTGTCGGTGATGCGGGTGACAGGAAGTACGCAGTAAATATAGTATGGTTTAAGTTATTTCTAACATACATAACATAAACACTTAAAAATAAAAATTAATTACTCACGTATATCAAGCAAGATATTCGAACTGCCCTCCTCCGTTGTTCAAGTGTTACTGGCACCTGCTTAGGGAATTGCCCATTACACTCTGCAATTCTCTATGAGAAATGGCAGACATTTCTTGATGAATGTTATTTTTACGTTCATTTAAAGTGTGTAGCTAAAGAGAGAGAATTTGCATGAGTGTGTGCATAAATAGTTAATACCGGAAATCATTCTATCGATTTTAATTTTTCTTTCACCATTGGAAAGCCATGCTCTTAAAATACTAAGGCCTAGATATAAGAATATTATATATATGAGATTAAGATTCAACGCGGAGCACGTCGACCTACATAAATCTTTTGTACCTATGCCCGGACGGGGCACCCTCGGGATGGAGAGATGAGGTGAGAGGAGACAGAGAGCGGCTGGATCAGGGGGCACGACAGGCAGAGAGCAGGGTCTCTGGAATGGGCACTGGAGCTGTCTGCTTCCCTCCCCTCTGGGGTCCGGAACTCGGAGACCGCCCTCATTCTGGGGACGAAGGTTTCCACAGAGCTTCCTTTTCCCCTGCCGAGACCTCCCGCCGACATGTACAACCCTGAAAGAGACCGTGCGGAAAGCTGAAGTGAAATGAGAATGGAGGTGAGGGACAAGAAATTCGGAGGACTTAATGATCCTTCCCAGCATTTGCCTAGCGATCTGAGGAAACCCCGAAAAAAACCCACGGATTAGGAAGGTCGGTCACGGGAATCGAACCCACGACCTCACGAATGCGGGCCACAGACGTTACCGCCTGAGCCATCTCGCTCGGTTATACGTATAGATGGTCATGATTTGGTAACTGATCTCCATAATCGAGCTTATTAGTAACGCATTGTAAATGATTATGTAGAAAATTGTATTCTGAGTAACATCAAAAATTCCTCAACCAATATTTATAACCAACAACTTAGAAGATTTCTTTTCTTGATGGTTACAGACATTGTATCATTTCCAAAATTTTAACTTGGTGGCTTGGGAATGGACAATCTTTATGTTTAACATTTTCTCCTTATTTCATTATTTATTTATGTCAGGGGTTTCTATATTATATGAAAACTGTGTTGTCTGTATGTTATTAAATAATTATAGGACGAAAGAGAAGGTATTATAATTATATAAATATTACTCGATCATTCCGATAATTCCTACACCGATAAATTATACTTATACAATACACATTTCCAGAATATCAAGGCTTATAATATGCTATTATTCGAAATATTACGGGACTTTACAAAATTACAGTTATAAAGGAGAATATACAATTAAGGACTTTTAGATCGTTGTATAATAATTTCATAAAAATAGGAGTGGGGAGATGAAATAAATTAATCATTTCGTCATTTGAAGTTCAGAAAGCCAATCGTTCAAATATAGTAAACCATAAAAGCAACATACGAGGGCAGTCACAGAAGTACCCGACCTGACGTATATATAGCGGTTGTTGTTTCAAACAAATGACTACGGTAGAAAGTACCACCCTTATAAAGCTTAAGTTTGAAGTTTGACAATGCTACGTTGTATAGTAATTGTTTGGCAGGCATTAATAGTGAACTCTCTCAGCGAGTTTGTAAACATCGATAAAACCGGTCATCGTTATGTGATATAATACTTTGATTTGAAAGGTCTTAGTCCAACTAATATTAAAGCTAAGCTAGATTCTACTCTGGAGAAGTCTGCTCCTTTGTTTATATTAGTAAAATATTGAGTGGCAGAATTTAAGCGAGACCGTACGAGCTGTCAAGACGAACATTGCAGTGGTCGACCAAATGAAGTGACCACGCCAGAAATTGTGAAAAAAATCCACAAAAGTATTGGATGACCGTTGACTGAAAGTGCGCGAGCTAGCAGACATCGTAGGCATTTCAAAAAGTGCTGTACATCGCATACTAACTGAAAAATTAGACATGAGAAATCTGTGCACAAGATGGGTGCCACGTTTACTCACAATGGTACAAAAGTAGCGTCGTGAGGATGTTTTAGTTGAGTGTTTGGCGATGCTTCGTTGCAATAAAGCAGATTTTTTGCGTCGATTCATAGTCATGGATAAAACATGGGTCCATCACTTCACACCTGAGACGAAGGAACAGTCAAAACAGTGGATTGAAAGGGGAGAATCAGTTCCAAAAAAGGCGAAGACAGTTCCATCTGCAAGCAAGGTCATGGCGTCAGTTTTTTGGGATGCGCGTGGGATAATTTTCATTGATTATCTTTAAAAAGGAAAAGCAATCAATGCCGAGTATTATGGAAGCTTATTGCTGCATTTGAATGATGAAATCAAGCAAAAACGGCCGTATTTAGCGGTCCTGTTTCATCAAGACAATGCACCAGTTCACATATCCATTATCGCCATGGCCAAAATCAATGAGTTAAAGTTTGAATTGCTTCTTCATGCACCCTATTCGAAAGACTTAGCCCCCTCTGATTAATTTCTCTTTCCAAAGTAGAAGAAATGGCTTGGTGGTAAAAGATTTTTCAACAATGAAGAGGTGGAGTTTGCAGTTGATGGCTATTTTACAGAACTCGACGGTTCTCACTATTAACAGGTTATCGAAGCTATTGAACATCGCTGGGAATAGTGTTTTGAGCTGAAAGGAGACTATGCAGAGAAATAAAGGTATTTTCCCAAAATTTTTGTGTTTTCTTTGTTAGGTCGGGTACTTCTGGGACAGCCCTCGTATTATTACGTTCTGTTTAAAAACAAATCACTAAATCGCCATTAGTACCCACTGCTGAATTAAGAAACAATGCTAACTTCAAAAGCAAAGGAGAAATGTTGTAACAATGAATTTATTGTTAAAATAAACTAATTACATGAACGCATCATAAAGCTATCGTGTCGCTTTAATTATTCTGGAATTGGAAGAAAAAGACGTGCGATATTCGCTGCATTTTAAAGGGTTTAGACATGAAGAGGACATAATTGTGGAATGATTATCATATCCTTGGAGGCGACAATTACGCTATACCTAATCAGCCGCAATTTGTTGACGTACAAGACGTTCTTATACACTATTTGTCCACGTCGTGCTTACATCATATGAATGACATAGCCACAAAAACGAATATTTCAATGTTTCGTACTCGAATTGTATAGTCTCCCCTTAAAAGTGAAACACGGTAGATGAGATGCATTGTCTGGCGGTGTTTGACTAATGAGTACAATTTCTGGGACATGTATGACGGGATGCAGTTCCTATAGCTGGCAGAGAGTACAACATAAAATCTACCCGGGGGTCCTGTACTGCCCACTGAGCCACGTGCGTGGGCCCACGTTCTTCTGTCAGGTGAGGACTCCCTGGAACAGGGGCTCATATGTGCAGTGTTGACCCACATGTTCAACCACAGGTTACTGTGGTAACATTCTATGAACTGACTAAACTATCTTACATGTTAGCTTCTAATTCCTCTACAGCCCTGGTATCAGAAGTTCAATATTAACTTTTACTGGTGTTGCATATTTTGTATCACCAAAAATAGCACTTTTGGGAAAAGTCCTTAAGTCTTTCAGTTTGTGGATAGCATAACTCGAAAACGAAAATGCTTTATTCTTTATTCACTATCAGAAATATTTTACAATTTCATGGTTTCATCAACATTTATATATATATATATATATATATATATATATATACACCAGGTGAGTCAGTGCCCCTATTTATTTTTGAATTTATACAACTTGCTAAGCGACATATTTGACTTACGCCTTTCTTGAATGCTTTCTAATGGCTGATTTGTATTAACACCTTATAGAAGAGAGATAGATAACTCAATGCATTAATGTTTTGCAGGACAATGCAATCGCTGTGTATGTCGATACAAAGATTTTACAAACTTTTATTATTTAGCGTACATTCATGCAACCTTTGCAAACCTATCACATGTATCAGTTGACAAGAGCATTTGAAAACAAAATGGCATATCTACGCAGTACGGCCAATTGGATTTAAGCCGTCAGTCAAAGTTGTACAGCCTTGATAAAAATGCTAAGTATTAGGTAAATAATTTCAGTTATGTCACAAACTATGGCATATTTCAGATCATGCAGTAATTATAATGACTGATACAGTTTATTTCTTTGCATTAAAACTACCAAACCGAGCTCAAAACACTGTATGATGCTGCAAAAAGCGTGTAAACTTTCGAGGCAGGCTTGTTGACATAAACTCGAGATTTAACATAACCCTACAAGAAGTAATCCAACGGCGTTAAATCACATGACCTCCGGGGCCAGTTAACATCACCACCACGGGAAATGATGAAACCTCTGAACTTCTCCTTCAAAAGATCGATTGTTTCGAGAGCAATATGAGATGTGGCACCATCTTGCTGGAACCAGATATTTCCGAGATCTATACCATCCAATTAAGGCCAAACATATCCCTTATAAGAGCTCGGTATCTTTCTCCATTGACAGTTAGAGCTTCTCTATCTTCACTCGGAAAAAATATGGACCAATGATTCCACCATATCAAAATCCACACCAAACAGTAAACTTTTGGGGATGAAGTACTCGTTCTTGAATCTGAATTAGATTGCGATTGCTCCAATAACGGAAATTTTGTTTGTTAACACAACCATTCATCCAAAAGTGGGCTTCGTCGCTGAAGATGATTTTTCGACAAAAATCCGGGTCAGCTTCCAATTGCTCCATAGCCCAGTCGGCGAGTACACGGCGCAACCTATGATCGTT
This sequence comes from Deroplatys truncata, assembly GCA_030765065.1. Lineage (NCBI taxonomy): Eukaryota > Metazoa > Arthropoda > Insecta > Mantodea > Mantidae > Deroplatys > Deroplatys truncata. Next base: position 83,743,949 of record CM060982.1, on the reverse strand, counting down.
GGGCTTTAGTTCTTGAGTTAACACCATTTTGTAAGCGTGCTTCAAGTCCAGATGCAGAATTCGCCAAGCTGTGGTCGGCGAAAGCCCGAATTCCTGCGCTCGATGAGCAATTGATTTGTTTCCGTTCTCGCGTGCACTCTCACGAATGGCGCCTATGTTTTCGTTGGAGCGCTTACGTCGATTACGTACAGGCATTCTTTGATCGCTGACAGAACCACTTCTTTCAAATTTATCGATCAAACGCCGAATCGTTCTCTCGCAGGGACGATTATGACACCGTAAACTTCACGCAATACACGGAAGGTTTGGCGAACAGATGATCCATTTTGATAATAAATGTTCACAATTTCTACGCGTTGCTGAAAGCTGTAAGGTTCCATGGCTATTTGTCAATAACAACTGTAATCAAGTGAAAAAAATGACTGATGTAACTCAATAACAACGGCAGCTATCACATGTTAAAGATAGAACACTCTTGTTTAAAGACCCTTTATTTCCCAGCCGTTTGGGGTTCCTACATTATTAAAATTGAAGGTGGAAGCAGATGTCCGCCGATCCAAGCCCAGCTTACACACTAGGTCCGTTCCTCGCGGAATCCTGAGACAGACTCTATCCTCCACTACTCGTGGCTAGCAAAAGTTACCAGCCAAGAGTGACGTAAACAACATGTGTCTGGTAGTGACAATGTAGAACAATAATGTAACCCCCCAAATTATTAATACGCCACAACATCTGGAATATATTCAACGGCATGAAAACGTTTGCCATTAATTGTGAGTTTTAACGAAATATTCTTTGTGAAGCATTCGCCCACCTGCGAAGCGTTTCTACAGTTACAAAACTTTTACAAAATTCATTCCGAATGAGGATGACTTCACAGGGTATTCACACAAAATACATGATGTGTATTTTATTAGTAATAAAAGTACTTAAACATATGTTATTTTAATGAAATTCATCAGAATAATTTTGGAGAAAATTAAAAATAAATAAATAAATTTCCATGTAAAGAGTTCTTTGAGCCGTGGGATTTTCCTCAAAATTTTTGGTTCTTTCTGAAAACCCTTGGAGGACACCAAACTTAATACCTGGTTTAGTATTTATCTGACATTTTTACTTACTCTGTCACGTACATAGTACGTAACGAAGGTATTACATTCCACCCAAAAGTTCGATTTCACGGAAGTACATGTGTGTGTGTGTGTGTGTGTGTGTGTTTGTGTGTGTGTGAGCAGCATAGCTCAAGAACGAAAAGTCGGATAAATACCAAACATGGGATTTAAGATTAATACTTTCCAAATATGCGATACGAAGATTTTCGAGAAAATCTCCCAATCCCAAATTACCCTTTTCAAGGAACATTTTTCGAAATTCTTGATGTTCTAAAAACTGGCTCTAAAGATTTTGATTAAAATACCATATATTAGAGATACTTACATGAAAAATGGTTTTTCAGTTCTTTTTAGTCTTTGAAGTTCTCTTCATTCGGAAGGAATTTAGTATCCTCTTGTATAACTGGTAAAGTCAAACGATAGACGAAAACGTACTTCACAGAAAATATAATTTCTTTAAAACAAAAATTATTTTAAAAAAATGTTTGTAGCATCACCCGTTTCCGAGATATACGTTATTAATGGCTTGAATTGTTCTTTTAAAGTCCTGTCGATTTGTTCGAGAGGTCAGGGAAAGAGTATGAATTTTAAAGCCAGCGTATAGCGTTTAGTTCTAAAACATTTGACTATCGCTATTCCCTTTGTAACTATAACGATATGTGTAATGCCGCTATTTCCGGAAATATTTATCTGTATTAAACTGAAGTAGATGGGAAAATAAGCTTTGGTAAGAATAATTGGTATACTCAATAATAAGCGAGAGAGAGTACACAAAGTTATGTGAATATAACACATCAGATTTTTAGAAAAGAGTCCGGTGTGTGTCTGTCGGATAAGTGCCAAACCTGGTATTTAAGTTCAGCAGCATCCAAGAATGCGACACGAAGATTGTGAAGAAAATCTCCCCACCCAAACTACCGTTTACATGGAACATTTTCGAAAAATTGAGTTTCTAAAAAATGGCTCTAACGATACTGATTATGATACTAATGTTAAAGATATTTATACGACAAATAAAATCCATATCTACAATTTTCCGGGAATAGCCTCTTCATTCCGAAGGAGTTTGTATAATGTAATATAACTGGTAAACATTAAGCGATAGACCAAAACGAACTATACAAAAAATGTAGCTCTTTTAAAATACACAATTTATCTCAAATAAGTTATAAGCCATCTCTGAGATACCGGTTATTAATGGTTCGAATTGTTCATCTTGCTCATTCTTTAAAGTCCTTCAACATTTAGTTGTTTCTTGCGATTGTATGGGAAAAGTATGGAGCTTTGAGGCTAGCATATAGCGTCCAGTTCCTAAATATTTGACTATCGCTGTTTTCTTTGTACCCTAACGAAATGTGTAAAGGTTTAATTGGATAAAAATGTAGTAGTTAGAAAAATAAGCTATATTAAGACTAGTATGTTTACCCAGTAATAAATGATAGGGAGTAGAGAAAGTCATGTAAATGTATCACTTCAGATTTTTTTAGTTATGCTGTACACAGACATTTGGACATTTTTCTGAAAGGGGTTTTCCTAAAATGTATGTTATGAGGTTCAGGGGACTTCAAAACATATTTCCTCTGAAACTTTATTTAATTTTTGCGTATTTTCTCTACCAACCATTAAGGTGCTTCAATAGCCATGTCCAAAAAAGCACGATTTGGGTGCTGTAGAGCTTCGAAGTTTGACAATGGTTTGGGTATGTGATGAGAGTCCGTTTCACATTTCGTCAATGACCTTTTCAAGAGCAGTGCTTTACAAAAGGGTTTCAAACTATCTACCTCCTCTTGTTCGCATAGCTCACATGGCCTCTGACCCTGACGCACATGAGTCAATAGGTGCGGTGTGGTGGTAAGTTTTTCTGTCGCTCTGACGTCACAGGTGTATTGTACAGAATATTCATTGACCCCTTAGAAAATAATCGAGGCGTGTAAGATCTGGTGACCATGGAACTTGTCCCTCTCTATTAATTCATCCATTTGGATAAGTAACGTTCAGGTGATTCTGCACATTTACTTCAAAATGTGCTGGAACTCCATTATTTTGCAGCCACATTATCTGTCGAACCTGTAGTGGCACTGCATGAGTATGCAAAATCTCTCTTATAATATTGGGTAGGTTAGTCCTGTCAGTCTGTTTGGCGAGATGTGGCCATTGATATTGCCAGCGATTACTGCAGCCCACATTAACACTGAAACTGTGTTGATGACATCGAATAACTTGTGCAAGCGGATTTTCTTCTTCCCAAATGTGCAAGTTGAAAATGCCGTTTCTAATAAAAGTGCATTCGTTAGTGAACAGCATCAAGCTCGGGAATTGTGGCTGGAACATGCACTGCTGTAGATCCACTATAAAAACTGTAGTCGTCTTGGACAGTCCTTCTGTAATGCCTGGACTTTCTGAAGATGGTGTGGATAGAGCTGCTGGTCATGGACAATACACCTTGCAACGCCCGCGCCACTTGCAGAGTGCTGGTGGGCGATCATCTTCGAAGATTGTCAACACCTCCCCTTCCTCAAAGTTCGAGCCGAGTGTAGACGACCAGCATCACATTTTGGCACATAAAACAGCAGAAACATTCAGAAGAATTGACTCAGTATTTGCATGTAACAAGCTCACAATACCTGCCTCTATGGTGTGGGGGTAGCATGGCTGCCTCGCAATCAACAGATCCCAAGTTTGAGTCTCGGTTAGGGCGAGTTATCGGGATAAGTGACCACGGGCTTGTTTGATATCAATTTCACCAAATACGTTAATTGTCCGATGTGCCCCTTCAGGTTATCGGGCGCTAAAACCTTTCCTTTTTCTTTAAACAAAAAAACACGCAGTATTTACCATTACTTTAATGTACAATGTCTTCTTCGCGGTCTAGGGGTACCATGTTAACCTGTAGTTCTCGAGATCGCAAGTTCAAACCTTTTCGGGCGTAAAGGTCCTTAGCATGGCTTCCTTGGAAGGGAATTAAAGCCGGTGGTCCCGTGTCGTAGATTTACGGCACCTCAAGCCTGATAAGAGGTTTCTGAGCAAAAGTTCTGGTCTTTTTCACCCACTATAGAATGGGACGCTAAGGACCACAGCAGTTAAACAACGTCCATAAATAAAACTCAATTTTATTCTTCAACTGTACAATTGGCACACTTCAGGCGGAAAATACTTTCTTGAAACATTCGGGTTCTCTTAGTCGTCTCTGCATGGTGCGACAGTACCTCCTCCTGTCAGAAGCTGTTCTGGTTCGTAATGCCCGTAGCTCGCGGCTTACCTTTCTGCAGCCTCCGCGTAGACTCCGGATGTTCGACGTGGGCTGGTTCTCTGCATCTCTATCCTCGGCTAGCTGAAGAAATTACTGAAATATGTAAGAGCAGGGACTTTTCCTCGGTAAAGGAAACGTAGATCTCGGGTGTGCTAACGCAGAGAAAATAGACTTGCTTCAGTTACAAAAAGACGACACCACTGTTTTCTTTATTTCGTTACTTCTGGTAGTTCACAACACTGAGATGTCGCCGTTAAAACACTGGCTATGCTGTTGAAACACGGCGCTGATATGACGCGAAGTTATATACTTAACAAATCTCTTTACTTGTAGCGATTCTTATGTGTGTAGCGAAACATGTCTTAATTCACTAACTTTTGGCGCGACTTCTCTTAAGTATCCGGCAGCATCATTCCCCGATCTTTGGTCTTAGTAGATCTATTTATGGTCGCGGGCTTCTTAGGCTACTTAATTTCCTATTGGTGCATTTTTCGCGCCGCTCAAAGCGTCTCACTATTTCATATCGATTTACTTGGATCTTATTGGTCCTATTCCACCCCTCTTGCTATATTTAAACATGAAATCGCGGCTTTCCCTAATTTTACCGTTAAGCTTGTTGTCTCACTCACTCCGGTCACGGCGAATTGCCGTACAAAAGGACAATAGCTCTACACCCTCGCTGTATGAACAATACTTTTGCTTCCAGAGAGACATCGCAAAACTCACTTGTTGCCTTCGGAGACACTTTTCCTGTATCTAAGATATCTCGTCGTGGACAGTATTTTAATATAGCGCTTAAATTATTTACATTAAACAATTTGTTACCACTCTAATATTAGTAACATAAATACAAGCATATCATTAAATCACCCTTCTTAAGCTATATAGGCAGTAAAAAATAAAATAGTTGTACATAGCATAATTTAATTTCACTAAAAAGTAATTATCCGAATTATTAATAATTCTATAGCTCGGGCTCGGCCTAGAGTTGCCGTCTAGGATGATGGGAAGTATTTCTCTTTGGAAGCTTTTTCGCATACAGTCTTGCAGCAGCTCTGCCGTTGTGATCCACTTTGTCTTATGCAAGTAGCACGTCATGATTTCCTTATTGGTGTAGTGGTGTATGTCGCAGCGTGTTAACAACATTACTGCACTGAAACACAACACAAATTACTGAAGTAGGATGAGCACCAAGGAGTGTATGGAGGAATGAAGCGTATGTGCAGGAATGTTATTGGCAGGCATTGGAATAAAGTCAGGACGGAAGGAAATAAGGTTGAGCTGTCACTCGACTAGGCAAACAATCCACCTCATTCCTCGTACATCCTTTTGGCGTTTCCAGACAGCGCACGGCCGATTTTTACCTGTCTGTCATTGTCTCTTGGCCTGTATTATTTTGCATTCTTTGCAGTTCAAAATTTTTGTGTGTAGATAACTTGAAGCAACTGCTTAAGAACTTCTATGCTTGGTTATTAGGTTCACATTTGAGACAGTATTTTATATCACAACACTGTAAATGCCAGAGTGATTGTAGAGTAAATTAGCATTATTGTATGACAATGATTTGAGATGTTAGTTAATTATAAGTATTGTTAGGAAATAAGTTTACACGGCCTCACTGAAACTGACAATAGGAGGGGGTAACAATGTAACGAAGGGGTGAGTTGTTTATTAATTAGAAGAGACAAGCAAATGACGTCAGAGTAGCGTGCCTTTCTTTAGAAATGGAGGGAATATTTTCCCTAGGGCATATGTGTTCGTAATTTTGATTGGATAAAGAAATAGACGCTAATGTTGGCGCGCTTTATTAACCAATAGCAGCTCTGTTATAATGTTTAGGCATATCGGGGTGAGAGAGTATAAATTCTAAAGCCAGAGACAAGTATTGCCCAGCTCAACAGAATCATTCACGGGTTACACGTCGCGCAGTTTAAGAGAATCATTCACGGGTTACACGTCGCGCAATTCTACAGAATCTCTTGAGTCGTAAAGCTAGTTATAAGATGTGAAATACGCGAATTAATAATGTGCGACAAATAAGTGATTATAGTTACATTCGAAAATATAACAGTTTCAGTCGGGCGTGTATCAAGAGTAAATATGTGAAATTAATGAAGTGTGACGGCAAGTGTAAAAACAAATTCTTTTATCAGTGTTATCTTTTAGTAACAACTCCTTTCCGTTTACACACCCTGTTCAAGAGATTTGCTCGACTGAGTAATAATAGCTAGCCGGAGGACAAAGGACTCAAAATTCAAAATAGTAACGCAATAACAGACGCTCAGCAAATAAGATAACACGAACGATTCCGCGACACATTGTCCATTCACATTACGCTCAAGACTAATGGGTTGCATAAAAGAATCTAAACACAAATAACGACACCCCACCGTTCTCTACCCTGCAGCTCCCAAACCCTGCTTTTCTGTACATGGGTTGCTGCTTGGAAATTGATCAGTTTCCCATCCTACAAAGCGTTATCGGTGGGTTGTTTTAGACACCCCATAGGTGCATGGTAAAGAAACTAATCAATATTGCGTCTTGCGGCTATCTGAAGTAGGGAAAAGCAATTTAGCTACTGTTGAGGCACAATTTTGGCTTCATTAATTGGTGCAGCTGTCACAATTACCGAAAATTGGTGGTTTTGTAAGTTGTACAGTTAATTTTCTTGTTCTTTTTGGCCAGTTTTTGTATTGTTATATTACTTTTCCTAACATCTACATGCTGTAGATACATCAAATATTATATTCCATCCAAAATGTAATACTGATATTTCACTGGAAATACACGATTTATTCACTGAAACTTCGTATGTTGATGAAACTTGGTATATATCAGGGGCTTCATACAGTTGCGCTTTAAGTTCATTTTCTTCTTACCAGCAGCTATTACTTGACGTTTTTAGTAGACAAACGCTCAAAATTCAGAGTTAAAGCGATTTAAGGAACAAAAGATACTCCCCAAAACTCAAAAACATACGACTCGTTTATTGAGAGCGGATTCCGGATTTCCAGCCGATTTTACAAACTTTTACATGACAGTGTACATAGCCACGCTATTCAGTAAATTCCCTCATAAAGTGGTCCTATCATATCAATTCACTATCAAAATCAGCTAGAAAGAAAATGGCGCAATTTTGTAATTAGAGACGGGATAGGCTACGACAAATTAGAGGTACCATCCAAATCAAAGTTCGTCTCAGAATGCCGGGAATCCTTAATGACACTGGCTGAACACAATAAGGTTCAACTTATGTGGGTGCCAGGACACACAGGTATACCAGGCAATGAGAAAGCGGATGAAGCAGCCAAGATTGGCAGCGAAATCCCATTTTTGGGTCCGGAGCTTGTACTGGACTTGTCCTACAGACCAGTGAAACAGGCTATTAAGTGCTGGGCTCAAGCAGAACTCAAGAACTACTGGAACTCCATTGAGGGTTACAGACATTCCAAGTTGTTTATTACAGACCTGGATAACAGCCGGGAAAAGTACCTGCACGGTCTTAGTGAAGGCTTGCATGGGCAACAGGATTCATTACGACACTGTGCCCTAAAGTTTAATCTATACAGAATGGGATTGTTTAACAACCTATCTGTAGTAGATGCCTAGAAGGAGATGGGACTGTTACTCATCTGCTATGTGATTTCCCTGCTCTTGCGAATCAAAGAGCAAGTATTTTTGGCAATCACTTTCCACAGATAGATGAACTATCGAAAGACTCAGTTAGCAGTCTGGTTAAGTTCATAACAAGCAATAGACTACTTAACTGATGAAAGGGGGGATGCGCAATAGATCTTTAAGGTCGCAGTGCTTGGGCATAAAATCCACCCTTTTTTCAAACTAGAAACTAGAGGTACCATCCATGTTACACACTTTGGGTAGGTCCTACCATAGGAGCCATGTTTTCGTGTTGGAGTAAAAATTGCGGATTACATAAAACTGTAAAGGTAGGGGTGACTGACTATATATATAGCCAAGATATTCGTTGGACCCGATTTGTGTTTTGCAATACTTCATATTCCTTGAAGTGGAAAGTTACCATTCTTTTGTTTCTAATGGTCATGCAAAAAATGGAATTTCAAAGCTAGGATAATTATAGCAACCTGCTTTTTCAACATATGACTATCATTTCAGCCTTATATCTATAATACAATACGCAATGAACGCATTTCTACAAACGTTTATCTTAGCTATCATGAAGTGAATAAAAAATAAATAAGCTTTTGTGAGAAAGTTTTTAGAAGGGAGGAAAATAAACACGGGTCCATCAGTAACAAAATAGGTCCATATTGTTTAGTTTGAGATTATTTCACGTGAGTAGCCCAATGTGTGCAGAAGAATCACTTTTTTATGAAAATGTAATATCTAAGAGATTATGAGAAGTTGTAAGGTTAGAGAAGCACATGTGATTGTGGCACATCAGATTTTTATATTTTGCAGCAGTCCCTTTGTTTCTAATTTCCTTTCATTCCGCTACGTTGGTCTTTGTCTCAAATAAAAACGTGTACAGACCTGTAAGAAGCGCAGAGCATGCCGCAGCAAACGAGCAAGCCAGTATGGATGGAGACAGGTATTTGTGGTATAAACCAATAAGCGGAGTGTCTACTCCGAATGTTGAAATCGTATAACGTGCAGTGTTAGGATTGTCATGGTGTTGGTAAAGCCTCGTTACTAAGAGTGCGATGTTACAGCGTGACGGAATGCGCGAGCGTTTAATGTAGGTTTACAGACAAGATCAATGTGCTGTCCGACTCTCCAAGTCCATGTGTCTAGGAGAGTTCAATGCTGGGCTTGAGGCGTAGCTAGGCAGTGGGGAGAGGAAGGGGATTAGACCTCCTTTGCTAAAAGGAATGTAAAAATTAATAGCAAAAGTAGATTCATTAAAATGATAGCACCTTTCTAGGCTGGTGGGAACGAGACACTTCCTAATCGTATTACTGGCAGCGCTATATTTACTCCGCACGTCTTGATAATAATTTTTTAAAAAATGGATCTTTATACATAAACCCCCCTTATTATTTTTCTGGCTACGTTGCTGTGCTGGGCTAATATAGAAAGGAACTGGTTCCAAGTTACTCTCTTTGCAATCGTTTCATAAACAAAAGTCTGATGTGTTACTCTCACATGACTTTCTCTACTCTTGTACAAACTATTTTTACAAACGCTTATTCTCCATATGCTTCATGTTAATCGAGATGAAAATCTTATTGCTAATTTTCTTGTAGATGCAAGGGGTATTGGTAGGCTTTAAGCGATAGTCAAATATTTTAAGAGCTGGTTGCTATGTGAAGCATTCCATTCTCTTTGTATGTCCAGGATATAAAAGAATGAGTAACGAATTTGAGAAAAAGTATAAGTATTGGAAAATTTAAGGGAATAACAAACAATATCTCGAAAATGGTTCACTCAACAAAAATTTATATGACATAAATTGTGTATTTTAACGCGATCTACATTTTTTGTGTAGTAAAATTTTGTCTGCCTCTTATGGTTTACCAGTTATGCAAAAGTCGCTCACAATGAAGAATACTTTTGAAGGCATTCCCAGAAAATTCAAGATATATATTTTATTTGTCATAAAAGTATCTTAAATATATGATATTTTAATTAAAATCGTTAGAGCCATTTCTGAGAAAACTAAAATTTTCGAAAAATGTTCCATGTAAAGGGTAATCTGGGGTTGGTGGATTTTCTTGAAAACCTTCGTGTCGCATCCCCCCACCCCAGAGTACCCTTTACATGGAAGATTTTTCGAAACTTTCAATTTTCTCAAAAATAGCTCTAACGATTTTGATTAAAATATCATATGTTTAAGATATTTTTATGACAAATAAAATGCATATCTTCAATTTCTTGGGAATGTCTCCAAAAGTATTCTTTATTGTGAACGACTTTCGCATAACTGGTAAACCATAAGAGATAGACAAAATTTTACTACACAAAAAATGTAGATCGCGTTAAAATACACAATTTATGTCATATACATTTTTTTAGTTGAGTGAAACATTTTCGAGATATTGCTTGTTATTTCCTTAAATTTTCCAATACTTTTTCTCAAATTCGTTATTCAATTTTTTATGTCCTGGATATGCAAACAGAACAGAATGCGCCACATAGCAACCAGCGCTTAAAAGATTTGACTATCGCTTATAACCTACCATGTTCTCCATGCATCTACAAGAAAATTAGCAATAAGATTGACATCTCCATATCTCGATTAACATCTCCATATCTCGATTAACATGAAGCATATGGAGAATAAACGTTTGTAAAAATAGTTTGTACAAGTGTAGAGAAAATCATGTGAGTGTAGCACATCAGATTTGTTTGTCTTGGATATGCAAAGAGTATTAATCTGTGGGAAAGGGAATGGTGCTGCACCTAGCAACCAGCTATTAAGAGATATGTATGTGCTTAAAGGCTACTGTATTTCCAAATTGCCCTTGTAAATATACATTCCCCTTACATCTACAAGAAAATTAGCAATAAGATAGAGTCTGCAAATCTTTATTTCGATTAACATGAAGTAGATCGAGAATAAGGGTTTGTAAAAATAGTTTGTACAAGAGTGGAGAAAGTCATGTGAGCGTAACACATCAGATTTTTTTGGAATTAATTGCTCTTTCACACAAACCGTGTGTTGGATAGGGTTGGAAAGGTAGAATCAGATGACTGAAAAATTCAATGCCATAGCCGGGATTTGAACCACGGATCTCCTGGTCTCCGTTCGGTTTATCTAATCACTGAGCTACCATGGCGACATGCCGGCACGCCATTAAATTCTCTAGCTGACTCGAATTTTTCCCGATAAACTACAAGGAGATCTCAAATGTATTGGGATGACATCCCCAATGGCGACTTACATTCTTTGTAAGTACTTTAAGTCCCGGGCTTTTAGTTTCAACCACTATTAGGTCAAATAATGGAATTAATTTTTCTTTCACGCAAGCCGTGTGTTGGACAAGGTTGGAAAGGTAGAAACAGACGACTGAAAATTCAATGCCATAGCCGGGATTTGGACTATGGATCTCCCGGTCTCCGTCCAGTTGCTCTAACCACTGAGCTACCATGGCAACATGCCGTGTGACATTAAATTCCCCAACTAACGGCCTGTATTACGATCTCCGGTTAAGGTTTGGGGTAAGATTTACCTGAGAGTTACGTACTGCGACTGTATTACAATCTTTGGTTAAGGGCTACCCGGGAGTTATTTTTGGAGGTAAACTAACCACCACCTCAAGTGGTGGATAAAGATGATACCTTGGAGTTAACTCGTATTTCCGAATGAAACATGGCGTACCACCGGCAGAGATTGATTATTGAGAGTGATTCAGAATATATTTTCAAGTTTTTGGAAATGTTATCTATACATTAGAATAGTTCACTCCAACACCCAGTCTTAAATATTACTGTCAGGGCGTAAGGAACTAACCATTGTGCTTGGATTGTTTTTGGAAGGCCAAACATTTTAGGTTAAATGACAAGCAGTGTGGGCAAAGGTAAACGTATTTTGCGTGTTAGTTTATATTTAGGTTGGTTTTTAAAATTGTCGAATGGCTTTCCACGTTAGTTTTAAGTGATATTCATGAAATGTTTGCGTCAAAAGACTATGGTTTTCGGTTATTAAAGTGATATTCGTAAAACTTTTACGTCAAAACTCTTAACACTATTTTTAACGAAACTTTGAAGTGTGGCATAGTTTTCCAAATAGAATAACAAAGGAACGGTATTAGAAAGATGCAACAAACTTAAGAATATTGTGTTGAACTTAAATGTCAGGCAACATGTGTAAATCCAAATCAACATTACAACCATCGATGTTGCTTTTCTATAAATATAATAGCTTTTGCGAACGGAAAAGCTAATAAAAAGGTAATTATAACTATTGTTTACGGTATCCTATTGTAGCTCAGTAATCCAATAACGTACTAGAACCGCATCTTGTATGCTCAATGACATGTATATAAATTACATTTTAGGTTATGTTCATGTCAAAATTCTCTAAAAAAATCTCCAAAACCGTTGACAATCTATAATAGTCTGTCCGCTCGCCTTGTTACTAATGACCAATAATGACGCTATAATGTTGCAGATTACCACGAGATAGCGTTGTATAAACAGTGAAATCACTCAGAAAACTATTGCCAAGGAGAAATACATATCTCTTTGGTTTTGCCAACTTCTCGCCCAGCATCATAAACCTTAGGGTTACTAACCCTCGGTTGATATGCGTTTGTAATACGCGGCAATGCACCTAACCTTCAGGTAGCGATAACTGATAGGTTACAAACCATGACTTTTAACCGGAGATCGTAATACAGGCCGTAATTCGCATTTTCCCCGGTAAACCATAAGAGAACTCAAATTGTATTGAGATGACATACGCCAATGGCGACCTACTGAATTTTTCAGTCGTCTGGTTCTATCTTGTCAACTCTATCCAACACACGGCTTGTGTGGAAGAACAATTAATTCCATTAATTGACCTAATTGTGGTTGAAACTGAAGCCCGGGACTTAAATCACTTACAACATTGTAAGTCGCTATTGGGGTACGTCATGTCAATACAATTTGAGATCTCCTTGTGGTTTACCGGGAAAAATGCGAATCAACTGGGGAGTTTAATCTTCAATGTATTCTTTCTCTGGGATGGGGAAGGTATTCAAAGAGGATTTAGATGACTGAAAGGAAGAAAAATAGGTTCAGAAAAACGAGACTATGTAAAAATTAAAATGAGTTTTATGTATTTATGGACGCTCTTTAATTTCTATGGTTCTTAGCGTTCCATTCTGTATTGGGCGTGATAGACCGGAAACTTTCCTCAGAGGCATCTACCTGTTAATTCGTATATATCTCTAATATATTATTCCATCCATTAGTAAAAAAAAGAAAGAAAGAAAGAAAGAAAGAAAGAAAGTCGTCCTCCGTGATCAGGGGTACCATGTTAGGCTCTAGTTCCCGAGGTTGCGGGTTCAAAGTTGGCGAGGGCGATTTTTACCGGCATAAAAATCCTTAGCATGGCTTCTTTAGGAAGGGAAATAAGACGATGGTCCCTTATCGTAGATTTACGGCACGTAAAAGAACCTCAAGCCTGATAAAAGAGGTCTCTGAGTAAAATTTCCGGTCTTTCACGCCCAATATAGAATGGCACGCTAAGAACACAGCAGTTAAAAAGCATCCAAAAACAAAACTCAGTTTCAATTTCATCTATTAGAAAATGATTATTATATTCATGCTAGATAAAGCTTTATCCGAAATTTATTAAATTAAAGTAATTTGACTTCATTGTATGCACAGCGCGGAAAAAACACAACTGTTCGCATGCATCAAGCTTTTGTTACTAATGAAATCAGGTGGGGAAAAATAAGAATCGCGTCACATGCCTTATAAATGCAACATTACATTTCATTCTGGGTAAATTTAAACATGTAACAATAAATGTTTTGAATACAGCTAATGCTACAGATATACCAGATATAAAATTCTACAAAACTCATTCAAAATGAAGACAATCTCAAAAGATATTCACAAAAAGTCAATGTATACCTATATTATTAGTTACGTAATTGTGTTAAACATGGGGTGTTTTAATCAAAATCGTTAAGAGCCATTTTCTAGTAAATTAAAAAAAAGTGAAACATATCTTATGTAAAGCGTAGTTTGGGGTGGGGTATTTTCTGAAAATCTTGCGTCGCGTTTTTTGAAGATGCTGAATGTAAATACCAAGTTTAGTATTAATAAGAATCTTCGTTGTTGACTTATTTATGCTGTTAACAGAAACTCACCACTCACTCAATCACTCACTCACTCACTTACCTCTCACTCACTCACCACTCACTTACTTACTCACCACTCACTTACTCACCACTCACTCACTTACTCACTTACTCACCACTCACTTACTCACTCACTTACCACTCACTCACTCACTTACTCACTCACTTACTCACCACTCACTCACTCACTTACTCACCACTCACTCACTCACTTACTTACCACTCACTCACTCACTTACTTACCACTCACTCACTCACTTGCTCATTCGCTCATTATCCACTCATTCCCTTACTTACTCACTCACTTACTCGCCACTCTCTCACTACTCACGCGAAAATTTATTCTAAAAATTATTTTGTGTGTGTGTACTCAGGGAATCTCAAAACATGTATTTTCGGCGAAATCGCGATACAGTACTTTCTTTCCCTATCATAGAGAAAGTAATAAGGTTCGCATAAGATGCTTTATAGATGTTGCATAGTAGTTTAACATGTGAAAATTAAAGATATAATAATGAATATTTCATAAACGTCTAATCCTACAGAAAAAAATTATTTTACATAAATTATTTATTTCAATGACTTTATTTTCTTGTATATCAAGGTTTTAACAGTTGTAAAAATTATATAAAATTCATTTAGATTGAGGATTTCTCATGTTCACACAGAATTCAAGTGTTACAATTTAATATTTCCTATACCAACATGTCAAGTATATGACACTTTCAATCAAAATGGTTAAACCTGCTTTTTAGAAAATTAAGAAATATGTTGTGATACATTCATATGACTTCCTCTACCCTCTATCGTTTAGTCGTCCTCCGTGGTATAATCGCTCTAGTTCCCGAGGTCGCGGGTTCAAACAGGGCGGAGAGCGATGTATTTTTTCGGGCGTAAGAATCCTTAGCATGGCTTCCTTCGGAAGGGAAGTAAAGCCGGTGGTCCCGTATCGTAGACTTATGGCACATAAAAGAACCTCAAGCCTGATAAAGAGACCTCTGAGCAAAATTACCGGTCTTTCACGCCCAATATAGAATGGGACGCTAAGGACCATACTATTTAAAGAGCGTCCATAAATAAAAAAATCTGATGTGTTACACTCACATGACTTTCTCTACTCTTGTACAATCTAATTTTACAAACGCTTATTCTCCATATGGTTCATGTTAATCGAGATATCGAGATGTCAATCTTATTGGTAATTTTCTTGTAGATGCAAGGGAAATATGGTAGCTTTTGAGCGATAGTCAAATATTTTAACGCTGGTTGCTATGTGGCGCATTCCATTCTCTTTGCATGTCCAGGACATAAAAAAAATGAATAACGAATGTGAGAAAAAGTATAAGTATTGTAAAATTTAAGGAAATAACAAGCAATATCTCGAAAACGGTTCACTCAACAAAAGAAATGTATATGACATAAGTTGTGTATTTTAACGCGATCTACATTTTTTGTGTAGTAAAATTTTGTCTATCTCTTATGGTTTACCAGTTATGCAAAAGTCGTTCACAATGAAGAATACTTTTGGAAACATTCCCAGAAAATTCGAGATATACATTTCATTTCTCATGACATTATCTTAAACATATGATATTTTCATCAAAATCGTTAGAGCCATTTTTGAGAAAATTAAAATTTTGGAAAAATCTTCCATGTAAAGGGTAGTCTGGGGTGGGGGGATTTTCTTAAAAACCTTCGTGTCGCATCTCTGGAAGATACTGAACCTAAATACCAAGTTTGGTGCTTATCCGACTGTTCGTTTTTGAGTTATGCTGTTCACAGACACACACACAGACACACACACACACACAGACACACACACAGACACACACACACACACAGACACACACACGGACATGTTTCCAAAAATGCTTTTTTTGGATTCAGGAGGTCTCAAAACATGTATTTCCGGTGAAATCTCGGTATCGAATTTTTGGGTGGAATGCAATACTTCCCCTACTTACTATACGTAGTAGAGAAAGTAAAAATCTGATGTGTTACACTCACATGACTTTCTCTAATCTCGTACAAACTATTTTTACAAACGCTTATTCTCCATCTACTTCATGTTAATCGGGATAAACATTTGCAGACTCTATCTTATTGCTAATTTTCTTGTAGATGTAAGGGGAATATACATTTACAAGGGCAATATAGAAATACAGTAGCCTTTAAGCACATACATATCTCTTAATAGCTGATTGCTAGGTGCAGCATCATTCCCTTTGCCACAGATTAATACTCTCTGCATATCAAAGACAAAAAAAAATGAATAACGAATTCCCATTTGAGAAAATAAGTACTGAAAAATTTAAGGGAATAACGAGCAATATCTCGAAAATGGATCACTCAACAAAAAAATGTATATGACATAAATTGTGTATTTTAACGCGATCTACATTTGTTGTGTAGTAAAATTTTGTCTATCTCTAATGGTTTACCAGTTATGCAAAAATCGTTCACAATGAAGAATACTTTTGGAGACATTCCCAGAAAATTCAAGATATACATTTTATTTGTCATGAAAATATCTCAAACATATGATATTTTAATCAAAATCGTTAGAGCCTTTTTGAGAAAATTAAAATTTTCGAAAAATGTTCCATGTAAAGGGTAATCTGGGGTGGGGGATTTTCTTGAAAACCTTCGTGCCGCATCTCTGGAAGATACTGAACCTATATACCAAGTTTGGTGTTTATCTGACTGTTCGTTTCTGAGTTATGCTGATCACATACACACGGACATGTTTCCAAAAATGCTTTTCTTGGATTCAGGGGGTCTCAAAACATATATTTCCGGTGAAATCTCGGTATCGAATTTTTGGGTGGAATACAATACTCCCCTACTTACTATACGTATAGAGAAAGTAAAAACTCAAACTCTACCGTTGTTAGGGGTATACAATCTGTTCTTACCAAAGCTTATTTTTCTGTCTACTACATTTTAATCCAAATAGCTACGTTGTATATTTTGTTACAGATACAAAGGGAACAGCGATAGTCAAATGTTTAAGAAATGGACAATATACGCTGGCGTTAAAATTCCACACCATTTCAATGGAATCACGAGAAATAGACTTTAAAAGAATGACGAAGTAATGAACAATTCAAACCAATAATAAAGGACATTTCAGAAACGGCTCTCCACAAGAAAACTTATTTGAAATAACTTGTGTGTTTTAAACATATATATTTGTGTGTTACGTTTTCGTCTATCCCTTAAGGTTTACCAGTTATACCTACAAGGTTAATTAAATTCCTTCCGAATGAAGAGGGCTTCACAGGCTATTCCCATAAAATTCAAGATATACATTTTATTTGTCATGAAAAAGTTCATATATTGTATTTCAATCAAACTCCATTTTTTAGAGAATCAAAAATTTCAAAAAAGCGTAGTTTGGGGGAGGGGATATTCTTGAAAATCTTCGTGTCGCATTTTTGGAAGATAATGAACCTAAATACCAAGTTTGGTATTTATCTGACTTTTCGTTTTAGAGTTATAGTGTTCACAGACACACCCACACCCACACACACACACAGACACACACACACACCGGCCTTTTTCTAAAAAGTGTTTTTTTTGGATTTAGGTAACCTCAAAAATAAATTTTCGGTGAAATATCGGTATCGAATTTTTGGGTGGAATGCAATACTTTCTCTACCTACTATGTACGGTAGAGAAAGTTAAAAAAAAAATTAATTGTCAAATAGTTAGATAGTTAGGTGGTCAAATATATAGTCAAATCTTTTAAGAACCGGTTGTTATTTGGAAGCATTACATTCTCTTTGCATATCCAGGGCATTAAAAGAAATAACGAACTCCCATTTGAGAAAAATATATTCAATGGAAAATTCAAACAAATAACAAGCCATATCTCGCAAATGTTCATTCGACAAAAAACATGAATGTGACATAAATTGAGCATTTTAACGAGATCTACATTTTTTGTGTATTAAATTTTGTTCTTATTCTACGGTTTACCAGTTATGCAAAAGTCATTCAGAATAAAGAGGGCTTTTGAGGACATTCCTAGAAGATTTAATTTGTCGTGAAAATATCTTAAGCATATGATATTTAAATCAAAATCGTTAAGACACTTTTGAGAAAATCGAAATTTTCGAAAAATGTTCCATCTAGAAGGTAGTCTGGGTTGGGGGGTTTTTCTTGAACATCTTCGTGTACATTCTTGGAGGATATTAAACTCAAATACCAAGTCTGGTATTTATCTGACTTTATTTTTTGAGGCAAACTGTTCACAGACAGACAGACACACACACACACACACACACACACACACACACACGGACATGTTTCCAAGAATACTTCATTTGGATTCAGGACATCTCAAAGCATGTACACTACGTGATCAAAAGTATCCGGACACCTGGCTGAAAATGACGTACAAGTTCGTGGCGCCCTCCATCGGTAATACCAGAGGTCAATATGATGTTGGCCCACCCTTAGTCTTGATGACAGCGTTCACTCTCACAGGCATACTTTCAGTCAGGTGCTGGAAGGTTTCTTGGGGAATGGCAGCCGATTCTTCACGGAATGTGGAACTGAGAAGAGGTATCGATGTAGGTCGGTGAGGCCTGGCACGAAGTCGGCGTTCCAAAACATCCCAAAGGTGTTGTATAGGATTCAAGTCAGGAATCTGTGCAGGCCAGTCAATTACAGGCGTTATTGTCGTGTAACCACTCCGCCACAGCCCGTGCAGTATGCGCAGGTGCTCGATCGTGTTGAAAGATGCAATCGTCATCTCCGAATTGCTCTTAAACAGTGGGAAGCAAGAAGGTGCTTAAAATATCAATGGGGGTTTGCGCTGTGATCGTGTCACGCAAAACAACAAGGGGTGCAAGCCCCCTCCAGGAAAAACATGACCACACCATAACATCACCACATCAGAATTTCACTGTTGGCACTACACACGCTGGCAGATGACGTTCACAGGGCATTCGCCATACCCACACCCTGCCATCGGATCGCCACATTGTGTACCGTGATTCGTCACTCCACACAACGTTTTTCCACTGTTCAATCTGTAATGTTGGCGCTCCTTACACCAAGCAAGGCGTCGTTTGGCATTTTCTTGCGTGATGTGTGGCTTATGAGTAGCCGCTCGACCATGGAATCCAAGGTTTCTCACCTCGCGCCTAACTGTCATAGTACTTAGAGTGGATCCTGATGCAGTTTGGAATTCCTGTGTGATGGTGCGGATAGATGTCTGCCTATTACTCTTTACGACCCTCTTCAAATGTCGGCGGTCTCTCTCAGTCAACAGACGAGGTCGGCCTGTAGGCTTTTGTGCTGTACATGTCCCTTCACGTTTCCACTTCACTATCACACCAGAAACAGTGGACCTAGTGATGTTTAGGAGCGTGGAAATCTCGCGTACAGACTTCTGACACAAATGGCACCCAAGCACCTGACCATATTCGAAGTCCGTGAGTTCCACGGAGCGTCCAATTCTGCTGTTTCATGATGTCTAATGACTACTGGCAGACATCATGAGTACCAGGCATTAGGTGGCAGCACAAAGTATCTAAGATTAAAAAACGTGTGTTTGTGGGGGTGTCTGGATACTTTTGATCACATAGTGTATTTTCGGTGAAATCTCGGTATCGAATTTTTGGGTGGAATGCAATAGTTCCTCTACTTACTATACATAGCAGAGAAAGTAATAACTCAACTATTTCCGGTTAAGGGTAGTTTGCGATGAGGGAGGTTTCATGAAAATATTCGTGTCGCATCGTTAGATAAATAACAAAGTTTTAGTATTTACTTACTTTTCGTTTTTAATTTGCATTGTTCGCGAGCGGACGTTTTCTAAAACTGCTTGTCTTAGGGGGAGAGCTGGAGGATTCAGTGAACTTAAATGTGTATTTCCGGTGAAATCTCGATATAGAATTTTTAGGCGTAATACAATACTCCTACTTACTACACCTAAGCGGTAGAGAAATTAAAGGGACGTAATGCAAATAAGCGTAGCACTGTGAGGTAAGTAAAGTTTTAATAAGTCCAAAAAATTGCGAGATTTCGTATCATCTTTTCAAACCTCTTTGTCATTCTGTAAAACCTGTCTTACCTCACCCATGTGGCAGTTACTCTTTAGCACTGTCTTGGTAGATTTTGATGTGCAATTTTTATTTGTAGCCGAAGTCGTTAAGGCATAGACTCCTGAACGGGAGGTCTGCGGTTCAAATCCCACCAACACCGCGCTCCCTAACAGGTTTATACCAGGTTTTTCTCAGTCCTTATAACGCCTGTAACGTTTTCTTCACAAATTTCCTATCCCAATTGTCAATTTCGTTTCATGCATCACAAATGTCGCCGCCTGTGGTGCTGTATAAAGTAAGAATGGACCTTATATCTAATTTGGAGAAAATTGTTAATGCAATCCATTCCACTTTCTTGAACATTCGGATTGCCATTTTACAAAAAATACGGCGTTTCGATTTGTTAATGTAGTTCTATTTGATAACGTAGGAACTAGGTGAAAGACGGTATACAACATATATTTGCAGCAGAAAGCGAATGTCTCCCAGGTGTTTGAATACTCTGCCCTCTCTCCTCTGGGAGACCTTTGTTTGTTTTTATGGGTCGAGCTGCCACGAGCAAGGCTGTTTAGAGGTGCTTCGTAAGCGAGTACTGCAGGGGGCGAAGATGGCCCTTCATAAAGAACACCGATGACAAGTGTTGGAGTTTTAGAGTCACGTCGTTAGGGCCTGTCCAACATTTCACTGCAAAACATGGCTTTTCTCACTTCCAAGGTGGCAAGGTGGTACAGTACTGGCCAAAACCTATGTCTTTTGGAGTCATGTTAGGGCCTGTCCAACATTTCACTGCAAAACATGGCTTTTCTCACTTCCAAGGTGGCTCGGGCGTAACATAGAATCCAGCTTCGGGGAGGGCAAAGTAAGTGAAATACATACAATGCAGTATAAAATACGTTAAAGGTAGTTTTAATTGCTTTAGAGTAAAATGAAACTTTGATTCACTTAAAAGATTAATGGTAATAATAATATAAATGCAGCAATAACACAGTAAACATGTTTAGCCCAATTATCAAAATAACGAATTTCTTCAGATTTGCAAATTAGCATCCTTAGTAATAAAGTTCGGCGTGTGACAGTCGTATGACTCTTGATTTATTTTAATGACTAGCCTACAAGTTATTCTTAGGAAACTTTATTGTTATATCTACTTCCTGCTACTCAACAGAAATATTCGCAAGAAATTGTTTCAAATAGTTAATACCAGGTTGTCCAAGACTACTTACTGTGTCAACCATGATATTACAAACTCTAATGAGAAATAAAAGACGTTGAGGTAGTATTTTTAACACTTAATTGATTTCAGTCTAATTATATAATATATAAATTCAATAACAGCCCGCCTTAACCAATATTTGTATGTAACAATTTATAAAAAATGTATATTACAGTCATTGTATATGTTTATATTATTGTATCCATGCATAATAATGTTATGTGAATATATTACGTAATTTAATAATGTAGGAGCTGTGAGAATAATAAGTTAAAGGTTGCTAGCAATGAGGTAACAATGAGGTAACCTAGAGTCAATAATGAGTAAGGAAGTTTAACAGTATTACGTGTGATTATTGGAGTAACAATAATGTAATTTTAGTGACAGTTTATAAAAATAGCCAATCAACAACCACAAAAAGCTTTAGTTAAATGCAGGTATTCTATTGGAGAGACATGAAATCAGAGCCAATCAGAGACATAAAATACATAAATTTACAAAGTTTAGGCGCTTGAAATCAGTTCAGTTGCCTGCAGACAGTGATTATAACTGGATGCGTGATGCGTCCTCGAGAAATATAATGCGTATTCGTGTGAGACGAAAATAGTTTACGTGTTAAAAAGTTCAAGTATTTAATAATAAAAAGAATCTCACAGCTCTCTATCAGTGAAGTGTTATTTAAATCGTATCAAGCAATAATAAAAGTAGTGAAGTAAAATTATAATGTGTAAGCCTACATTCTTAGTCATACCACAACCTTGCTAAGAGAAACGTGTCTCTAAAATAAATACTGACGCAGCTGAAGCAAAAATAATAATATTTAACACTTAAAGAAAGTCAAATTACAAAGTTAATATTTTTTTAAACATTTGGGACAAATAAAAAAAATAACGTAATAAATAATTCTCAACGTAAACAATAACAGTTGGTCTGCAACCCTCCACTACGACTTTGGCGCTCCACAACATATTAAATGTACTGCTGCATGACAAAAATAAATAAATAAATAAATAAATAAATAAAATAGTTATGATGTTTGTTTCTTCCAGATTACTGATGGGGAAATATAAACACACATTAGCACTGAACTCCAGGTCAGCAGATTAGTACTCTATCTCAATAGGGTAATTGTAACAAAAAAGTTCATAATGCACAGATATTTTAGCCGAAGACTACCTACTCTTTGACTCAAAGCAACGCAAAATTAAAATGTTGTTCAGTTGAAAATATTGGGAGGGGAGCATATATCCCCTCAAGTTACACTTGCGACAAAGCAGTGCAGGAACAGCCAAAACATGAACGTTTCTATAGGTGAGAGAAATTGTCACATTTTATATGAGTATTGTTGGAGAGAAACAGCGTATTATGGGATGACGCAATAACGTGTCTTTGTATCGGTATAAGAGGTTCTCGTGGACCAAGCGTTTCAGGCCCACCCTGGCCGGATATGAACCGAGTCCGTCGTTTACCACCCTGCATGGATATGCAGGATGGACCTTTAAGTTGAGACTGTACAATATCTCCAAAACTAAGCGTTGTAGAAAGAAATGTCTTTA
Source organism: Deroplatys truncata (assembly GCA_030765065.1). Taxonomy (NCBI): domain Eukaryota; kingdom Metazoa; phylum Arthropoda; class Insecta; order Mantodea; family Mantidae; genus Deroplatys; species Deroplatys truncata. The sequence continues at coordinate 83,720,986 of CM060982.1, read as the reverse complement.
ATAAAACTTGCTTGATATTATGGGGGAAAGTAAATGTCATTTGTGGTGTTTTGTTTGGAGGACGTTGTAATGGTCATTTTAGGGTTAATTTAATTTTTACTTTCTCTGCTACTTATAGTAAGTAGGGGAAGTATTGTATTCCACACAAAAATTCAATTCCGAGATTTCACCAGAAATATATGTTTCGAGACCCCTGAATCCAAAAAAATCATTTTTGGAAACATGTCCGTGTGTGTGTCTGTGAACAGCATAACTCAGAAACGAACAGTCCGATAAACACAAACTTGGTATTTACGTTCAGTATCTTCAAGATACTGAAGATCGACACGAAGGTCTTCAAGAAAATCCCCCACCCCAAATTACCCTTTACATGGAGCATTTTTTGAAAATTTTAATTTTCTCGAAAATGGCTCTAACGATTTTGATTAAAATATCATATGTTTAATATATTTTCATGACAAATGAAATGTATATCTCGAATTTTCTGGGAATGTCTCCAAAAGTGACTACTTTTGCATAACTGGTAAACCATAAGAGATAGAAAAAATTTTACTGCACGAAAAATGTAGATCGTGTTAAAATACACAATTTATGTCATACAGATTTTTTTTGCTGAACGAAGCATGTTCGAGATATTGCTTGTTATTCCCTTAAATTTTCCAATACTTATACTTTTTCTCAAATTGGTTATTCATTTTTTTTTGTCCTGGTAATGCAAAGAGAATGGAATACTGCACATAACAACCACCTCTTAAAATATTTGACTATTGCTTAAAGCCTAGCAATTCCCCTTGCATCTACAAGAAAATTAGCAATAAGATTAACATCTCGATTAACATGAAGTAGATGGAGAATAAGCGTTTGTAAAAATAGTTTGTACAGGAGTAGAGAAAGTCATGTAAGTGTAACACATCAGAGTTTTTCATTCACCTTCATCCCTTAGGTATTTTCTTAGATTAATATCAGTGGCTTTCTGTAACTAAAGTATTATATTATTATTGCTTTATTATTATTAATAATAATTTCTGAAAACCTCTGCAGTGAAAGTAGGCTCGCAGTCGTAAGTCTTGGTGAGATCCTGCGAGCGTGAGCAACGTGAAAACACGCTTTCAGAACGTGATCTTCCCGAGTTTCTGTAATTCCTATCCAGGAGTTTTAACTTCCCGCAGCTATGCGGTTGTGCCACATTCGATTCCCAGAGGCATGTAAGAACAAACACGTGATCGAGGGGCGCCCATTTAAGTATGTCTACATTAAGCGTGTATTGTAACAATGCCATCAGTTTACTCCTGGATACTTAGTAAATGCAGATAGATTCTAAGTTATAAAGTCGTGTGATACACTCATAGGACTTTATCTACCCATAAATTCACATGTATGTGTTATATATTACAGTATTGACGTAAAAAGTAATTCGTTTATCTATGTTACTCACGATATATTACTTTCTCTACTACGTATAGTAAGTAGGGGAAGTGTTGTATTCCACCCAAAAATTCGATACCGAGATTTCACGGAAAGACATGCTTTGAGGTGCTCTGAACCCAAATAAACATTTTGGGAAACATGTCCTGTGTATGTCTGTCTGTGAACAACTAACTCAAAAACGAAAATTCGGAAAATACCAAACTTGGCATTTGAATTTAGTATCTTCCGCGACACGAAGATTTTAAAGAAAATCCCCACACCACAGACTACCCTTTACGTGGAACATTTTTCGAAATTGTTTATTTTCTCAAAAATGTCTATAAGGAATTCGATTAAAATATCATATTTTAAAGATATTTTCATGGCAAATGAAATATGTATCTTGAATTTTCTGGGAATGTCCCCAAAAGTCCTTTTCTGAATGAATTTCGCATAACTGGTAAACCATAAGAAATAGACAAAATTTTACTACACGAAAAATTTAGATCTCGATAAAACACATGATTTATGTCTTATACCTACATTTGGTTTTATCGAGTGACCCATTTCCGACATATTCCTTGTTATTTGTTTGAATATTCCAATACTTTTTCTCAAATGGTAGGAATTCGTTATTCGTTGATTTTTTTTAATGTCTTGGACATGCAAAGAGAATGAAATGCTCCACATAGCAACCAGCTCTTATAAGATTTGACTATCGCTTTAAGCTTATCATGTTCCCCTTGCACCTACAAGGAAATTAGCAATGAAATAGTTTCTGTAAATGTTTATCTCGATTAACATGAAGTACACGTGGAGTAAGCGTTCGTGAAAATAGTTTGCACAAGAGTAGAGAAAGGCATGTGACTGCAGCACATCAGGTTTTTGTGCACAGTTATTCAGTTTTAGTTTTGATGTGAAATTCTCTACCACTTGAAATGTTTTCAGTGTCTCCTGATGCAAGCATTTGAATAAAATATGAGAGTATGCATGTCAAACATGAGGGACAGTTAAATAAAACCTATCAATGAACATTCATTATTTTAAAATCAGCAAAAGTATAAGGAAAGTTGTTCTTTTACATTCACTGAATCTACAGAAAATCGGAAGATTTCCATTGTAAATATATTTTCTTGAATATATTTAATATGTTATATAAGTATAAAAATATGTTAACAATGCTGTGAACTAAGACAACACTAATTGCGGCTGATTTTAGTAATAATAGTTATGTGCCAATGTATTATCGTATTTATGATTATGGCTTGAGGAAATGGGCTTTATAAACTGTCCAGGGACATAATCATTAATAATTACCATAGTACATATAATAATTTATGGTGCACTGGTTTGTCATTCAATACATAATAACTTGGAGAAAAGCTGTAAATTCAAAATTCAGTTCCCAAATTTCATTGTTCATAGGAAACTATATTTAGGGACCGTGTTTAATAAACAAATAGTTTCTCTATTTTGTTCATTTCGAACAAAATAGAGAAATCTCCTTAAATTGTAATTAAAGCTGAGAAAGCTGCAGATAAGTTACTGCTAGTGGCATTTGTGCAATAAGGAATATAATAGTTTTGAAATCTGGTTGATAGGAAATTCAATGAATAGTGTTAATGAAACAATACCTCTGACTTACTTTTGGGATAAAGCCAAAATTTTTATCTTAATTCACTGTGGACCACAGGCACTGGAACGAAGAAAATATGGGGGGCCCTCAATAACTGAGAATTGAAATTACAAAATTATTAATATTACTATTATATTATACGTCTAAAGATATTATACTTAATATGTTGTATAGGATATTTCAAAATATTAGATATTTTCAAAAATAATTAAGCATTACTTAATGTCCAAAAATTGAATTTTTTTCTGATTTTACTTTTTTAAATTTGTTTATGTACGCTCTTTAACTACTACGGTTCTTAGCGTTTCATTCTACATTGGGCGTGAAATTTTGTTCAGAGATCTTCTTATGGCTCGATGTTCTTTTATGTGCCGTAAATCTACTATACGGGACCACCGGTTTACTTCCTTTCTGAAGGATTTTTACACCGGGTTTGAAGCCGCGACTTCGAACTAGAGGCTAGCATAGTGCCACTAGGTCACGGAGGATGACTTCCAAAGATTGAAATTAGAATTACTATTATTATTTGAATTATTAAATGTTTTGACAGTTTCCAAAACACAGTTATCCTGTGCACCGAAGAGTATATTATTATGTATTTACTCTCTGGCTATACCATCGCATAAAGTAATAAACAAAAGAATAAAACTAACAACAGAGGTGGCGCAGGACTCCCCTCCTGAATATCTGGCAGGACTGAAACAGTCTCAGTTCCGTCGCTCCTTCTGTGGACCTAGTATTCAGTGCTATGATGGTTAACAGAAGTATGAGCATTGTACATCCCTATCGACACGACATCGTTGGACGTCATATTGGTACGATATCGGTTTTGCGGGGGAGGGGAAAGAAAAAAGGAGGCCGGTGAAATATCGGAGGAGCATGGATGTATAGGGTTCTCTTAATCTCGGGTTGTGTTAACCGATGACATTTATATTATTTTACATGTTTTATTCTGTCCTCCTTAAAACCACTCCCGCAATCTATCCGGCCACACAAATATATTTAGCTACTCCATCGCCAATCAAGTTATAGCCACATGACAGCCCGTTGTGATGTCCACCTCTGCTCGCGCAGAATTCCAGATTACAAGTTCCTGTCTTTACCCCACGCTCCACATTCCTTCAGGTTTTTAACCCTAAAAACTCTGACTTCCTTGTTTCCCCAAGTCACATGTGTGTCCTTAGACAAAAAAATCTGATGTGTTACACTCACATGCTTTCTCCACTCTTGTACAAACTATTTTTACAAACTCTTATTCTCCATCTATTTCATATTAATCGAGATAAACATTTGCAATAACGATCTTTTGATATGCAAAGAGAATTACATTTTACACATAGCGACCAGTTCTAAAAATATTTGACAATCGCTTAAGGCATACTATGTTCTCCTTGTTTTGTATTTGCAAGGGCAATATAGAAATACAGTAGCCTTGAAGCATATACATATCTCTTAATAGCTGGTTGCTATGTGCAGCACCATTCTCTTTGCCACAGATTAATACTCTTTGCATATCCAAGACAAAAAAATGAATAACGAATTCCTATTTGAGAAAATAAGTTTTGAAAAATTTAAGGGAATGACAAGCAATATCTCGAAACTGGTTCACCCAACAAAAAAAATGTATATGACATAAATTGTGTATTTTAACGCGATCTACATTTGTTGTGTAGTAAAATTTTGTCTATCACTTATGGTTTACGAGTTATGCAAAAGTCATTCACAATGAAGAATACTTTTGGAGACATTCCTAGAAAATTCGAGATATACATTTTATTTGTCATGAAAATATCTTAAACATATGATATTTTAATCAAAATCGTTAGAGCCATTTCTGAGAAATTAAAATTTTCGAAAAATGTTCCATGTAAAGGGTAATCTGATGAGGGGGGATTTTCTTGAATACCTTCGTGTCGCATCTCTGGAAGATACTGAACCTAAATACCAAGTTTGGTGTTTATCCGACTGTTCGTTTCTGAGTTATGCTGTTTACAGACACACACGTACACAGACATGTTTCCAAAAATGCTTTTTTTGGATACAGGGGGTCTCAAAAGATGTATTTCAAGTGAAATCTCTGTATATAATTTTTGGGTGGAATACAATACTTCCCCTACTTACTGTACGTAGTAGAGAAAGTAAAAATGTTCGGCCGGCATATCGGTCTCCTAACGATATGTTTGCTTCCCGGCTTATACCTACTCTGTACAGTCCTATAAAAATATGTTACATGTTTCTACATTTATTTAGTGATACGCAAATAGACTTTATATATTATTATCCTTATTGCTTCAGCGTATCGCTTCACAGTAAACTCTGAGTTTTTGAGAGCACGTTCCAAAGCACATCACGTGAAAACATTCATCTTTTATATCACCGAGAAGGTATTAAAATGTATCCGTAAACTGGAATGAAAAATGATCAGCTTTTCTTTACAGTTTAGTATTTTTGGTGAATATGCCACTCAGTCATGTAAAAGATAAAGGTCCGGTCATTGTTGTGAATGTAGCTAAAACTAACACTAATAAGAAGCAAGACTTCGCTATAAAAGAAGAGAAAAGAATCAACAGTTTTCAATTTAGACAGTATGTTTTGTTACGACCACAAGAACTTTCTGAGGGAAGATACTTTGTGAATTACAAGAAACAGCCTGATGGAAAGAATGCATTCGGGAAAGTTCCAAGTATATTACTACAGCATCTGAGCATGGCTTAAACAGACAAATACCATAGGTCACTAAACACTGTTTCATATAATCCTGCCCCGTACTAGCCATCACTCATTGGCTGCTGTCGAGGAAAAGGTTGTTGTGCGACACAAACTAGTTGCTTATTTAACAATGATTATTTATTTTATATAATCGAAGATAATTGTCAGATTTACATTTTCATAACCATATGAATAAAATATATTACGTAACAGAGTTGATGCATTTGGAATGCATATAAATTCTTATCAATAAATAGGTAGGACAGAGTGTTTTTATCGTCTGACCTTAACATTGTACAGGGCTTTTTGACAGATATTGCCATTCAGAGGTGTAAATTAGCCAATCAGGGAAAGGGGAAGAATACATGTCAGCCGATAAGGTATAAGAAACAGAGTTTACTTGCGACGAACTTCAGCAACTCTGTTAGCAGACGCAAGAACAAGTATGATTAGGTTGCGGAAGACTACTTAGAAGACATCATGGCATACCCAGAATGTTAGCTAGAATCCCTCTGTGTCTACTTCTATAGAGGGATCATCTGTCTGTGTAGATGAACATAATTAAGGGTTTACTATAGGCAACATCACTATCAGAGATTCGTTTCATCATAGTAATTTTTCTCTCTCCTCTAATTAATTATGGTTAATTATGTGTCAGGGACTTAATGAAAGGTTTATACCGCGAGAAAAAGCGTTAATTAAATGGTTATCTTTTGTGTCATAATGGTTTAGTGAAACTGCATAAATTAAAGACATTCAAAATAGTTTGTGGTTGTTGTATTACCAGGATAAATCTCTTACTTCCGCGCTGGCGTAAAAATCCTATAGTCACGGGAGAGGTATTAACAATTCTGCAACATATCTGGTATCTGAGCACACTAAACACACTTAAATTTTTCTTCTTCTGCCTTTCAAGGATTAGGCCTATCGACCTGTCGGCCTCAATTCCATCTTTTAACTGGCCTTCCTATGTCCTTCTTTCCTGTAGGTTTATATTGTAAGGCTAACTTTGGAATCCTTCTTTCGTCCATTCTTTCCAAATGTTCTTTCCATTTTTGTTTTTGTTCTTCTAGTTTATCCTTCACTGCAAAAATATTGAGTTCTTGCCTAATTACTTCATTAGGGATCCTGTCCAATTTAGGCAACCTTTAACTGTTTGAAAACATTTCATTTCTGAACCTGAACATGACTATAATATTTTTTCCTCATCATCCAGAGATCACTGCCATATAATAGAATAGGTATCGTAAAGTCATCACCTTATAAAATTTAATTTTTGTTTCTCTTCGTGTGATTTTCTAATGCTTTACTTACAGTACCGCAGATACTCTGATATTTCTGTAATTTGATGTCTATGTCCTTATCCTGGTTAAAAGTAATATAGCTTCCTAAATAGTTGAAATGCTGAACTTGATCCAAGACCCAATTTTCAATTGCTATTTTACATCTTACTGGGTATTTCCCATGTCTTCGTTTTATTTATTGATATCTTAAAATTATAATCCTTTCCAATTATATTTAAAAAAATCTGATGTGTTACACTCACATGACTTTCTCTACTCTTCTACAATCTAATTTTACAAACGCCTATTCTCCATATGCTTCATGTTAATCGAGATATGGAGATGTCAATCTTATTGCTAATTTTCTTGTAGATGCAAGGGAAATAGGGTAGCTTTTAAGCGATAGTCAAATATTTTAGCGCTGGTTGCTATGTGGCGCATTCCATTCTCTTTGCATGTCCAGGACATAAAAAAAATGAATAACGAATTTGAGAAAAAGTATAAGTATTGGAAAATTTAAGGAAATAACAAGCAATATCTCGAAAACGGTTCACTCAACAAAAGAAATGTATATGACATAAGTTGTGTATTTTAACGCGATCTACATTTTTTGTGTAGTAAAATTTAGTCTATCTCTTATGGTTTACCAGTTATGCAAAAGTCGTTCACAATGAACAATACTTTTGGAGACATTCCCAGAAAATTCAAGATATACATTTTATTTGTCATAAAAGTATCTTAAACATATAATATTTTAATCAAAATCGTTAAGAGCCATTTTTGAGAAAATTAAAATTTTCGAAAAATGTTACATGTAAAGGGTAGTCTGGGGTGGGGGGATTTTCTTGAAAACCTTCGTGTCGCATCTCTGGAAGATACTGAACCTAAATACCAAGTTTGGTGTTTATACGACTGTTCGTTTCTGAGTTATGCTGTTCAGACACAGACACACAGACAGACACACACACGGACATGTTTCCAAAAATGCTTTTTTTGGATTCAGTGAGTCTCAAAACATGTATTTCCGGTGAAATCTCGGTATCGAATTTTTGGGTGGAATGCAATACTTCCCCTACTTACTATACGTAGTAGAGAATGTAAAAATGGATTGAGTTTTGTAATTCGTTTGCAGAATTTGCAATTAATATAATGTCGTCAGCATATAATAGTATGTTAATATATTTAATCTTGGTTATGTATATTCCTTTTGGTGCTCTTTCTCTCCATTTTCGGAAAGCGTCATCTATATAGATATTAAAAAGAGTGGGCGATAAAGTACACCCTTGTCTTACTCCTTGGTTTATTAGAATCCTTTACCCTTCGTAATTGGGACGTCAAGTATTATATAAGTTCCATTATACAGACTTTTAATACAACTTATTAGGCGATTTGTGTATCCGCGTGTCTTCATGATTTCCCACAACTTCTCCCTCTCTACCCTATCGAATGCTTTTTCCAGATCTATGAAAGTTAGGTAGGTTGGTAAATTAAATTCTCTTCTTTTTTCTAAGCATCGCCTCTATGATGTTCTTTAGTCTGTTATTTAATATACCTGAATATATTTTGTAGGCACTGTTTAACATAGTAATGCATTATATTCTATTCGATTTAAAGATGAACCCCCAGATGGATGGAACAAATGAAACAGTTTTACCCTAATATACAGTAAGCTTACCTTCTAGGTTACGGTGGGCCATTGTTTAGCGTAACTTGGCCTAAACAGCGTTGACTAAGCACAGACTTGCCTCATCAGAAACAGCAGAGCCGGTGACATTGCGAGCCTACCTTCCCTGCAGGCCGCAACACCTGTTTCCCAGTCGCCTAGGAACCTGTTTGTTGGGAGGTGGGGCGGTGTAATGGGGGCCGATAATTGAAATCACGGTGCGGCGGACTCTGTAATCGGGTGTCGGCCGGCAAGGTGTTGGGCTGACCGCACCCCCGGGCGCCGCGTCGCTCTCCAGTGGCGGATCGCTGCAATACACTGCTTCAAAACTGACATGATTCAAATTTCCTATAAACTACTACATTTTCACGAAATAAATTTGAAACTAAAAGAAAATCTCAAGTGTAACAGCAACAGAATATTCTCTACCTGTTACTCGCCCACAAGTATTAATCATATATTATAAAATCATTCAACATTTTTTTCTTGCATATCAGTTTACGAGTATCTCGACACGGTAGCTCAAGGGTAAAAGCATCGATACGGAGAATCCAAGTTACACGGTTCTTTCCTGTTAATCACATTGGACATTTCAGGTCTGATTCAACTTTGGAACTTACTGTTCGAAACACACGGCTAGTATGAAAGAACAATTACCAAACATACCGAAGTATGCGCGTTGTTATGCAACTTAATGTTTATATTTATTGGTGAATTCTTCTGGATATCAGTATTTATGCTGCAAATAAAAGTAAGAGGAATCTAATCCTCAGTTTCTCTCATTTCGTTTCCTTTCATCTTCCAGAATAGCAGGGCTAGGCGTGGTGGACTTAAGCGATAGTCAAATCTTTAAAGCTATGGCTTAGAAATTCCATAAAAAAGAAAAACGAATAGCCATCTTGCACTTAAGTAAGGTATGTTTTAAAATTCAAACCGATAGCAAAGAATATCTCGGCAGTAGATAACGATACAAAAATTATTTGGCATAAATGGGGTGTTTTAACGAGATCTACATTTTTTAGTAAGATTTTGTCTATCTCTTACAGCCTATCATACAAATCTCATTCAGAATAAAGAGAACTCCACAGCTATTCCCAGAAAATTCAAGATACACGTTATATTTATCATGAAAATATCTTTAACGTATGATATTTTAATCAAATTGTGAGAGACATTTTTGAGAGAAAAAAATAAACATTTTCCATGTAAAGGGTATTTTGGAGTTGTAGATTTTCTTGAAAGTCTTTGTGTCGAATCTTTGGAAGATACAGAACTTAATACCAAGTTTAGTATTTATCGGACTCTTCGTTTTTGAGTTATGCTGTACACAGACACGGACCGTTTTCTAAAATCTTTTTCGGGTTCAGGGAGCCTCAAAAAACTATTTTCGGTGAAATCTCAACATTGAATTGTTGGGTGGAATACAATACTTCCTCTACTTACTGTAAGCACCTAGAAGAGAAAGTAAAAACAGAGACTTTATTTTCTGCTAAATTTAAAAAAAGCAATTTTCCAAAAATAAAACTAAGTCATATGGAATTGTCCAATATAAGATTTCAGTATTTCCAACTTATAAATATTGTATGTGTTTTCTTGTATGCGTTTATTACAATCAAAGTTTAAATTTTGTATGAAAGTCAAACTTTACTTGAAATACTGTAGGTTAGTAATAATTGTATTTTCTAAAAGTCCGGTTAGGATGCATCTCGCGTCCGGTTAGAAACGCTGTTTACAAGCAACTGACTTCTAAATTTGTAAATTTTGCCCTATTTCAGTTTATGATTGGCTAATCCTACTCCAATAGAATACTTTCATTTAACTTAAGCTTTTTTCTGGTTGTTGATTGGCTATTTATAAACTGTCTCAAAATTTACATTATTGTTGTTCCAATAATGACTATTAGCGTTATTAAACTTTCTTACTCATTATTGCTTCAAGGTTACCTCATTGTTACCTCATTGTTAGCAACTTTACCTAGTATTCTCACAGCTCCTACATTATTAAATTACGTAATACATTCACATAACATTATTACACGTGTATGCAATAATATAAACATATACAATGACTGTTACATACATTTTATATATTGTTACATGCACATATTGCTTTAAGGCGGGCTGTTATTGAATTTATATTTATATAATTAGACTGAAATCATTTAAATGTTAAAAATACTGCCTCAATATGCGCGCGTACGTGGTGAACAGCATCATTTGCAAGCCAAACATCTCGCATATATTACGAAATTGATGTTTAAGCTCAGCATCCTCAAAAGATGCGACATGAGGTTTTTCAACAATATCCCTCACCCTAAGCTATCTTTTGTACTGAAAATATTTTGTAATTTTTCATTTAAAAGAAATAACTAACGATTTTAATTAAAATAACACGTTTAAGATACTTGCATGATAAATAAAATGTATTTAGTGAATTTCTTGCAATTAACCTGTGAAGTCCTCTTCATTCTGAATACGTTTTGTATACTTTTGTATAACTGGTAAACCAAGAGAAAGATTAAGCCTTATTTAAAAAAGAATTTAGAACTTATTAAACACACACGCTTTATGTGGCATTAACCGATCCCAAATATTCGTTATTATTGGTTTGAGTTGGTTTGCATGTTTTTGACATGAAGTCATTTTTAAATTGTTTCTCGTAATATCATACAAAGCCAGCATATATACATCCACTTTTTAAATACTTGAATATCGCTTCAGTTTCCTGTACCTACAACAAATGTGTGATGAAACTATTTCTGCAAACGTTTATCTGAATTAACATAAAGTAAACAGATAAATAAACTGTTGCAAGAATAGTTTGTAGAGGATTAAAGTACTATCAGATTATTTTGCGATTATATTCCTTCCCTAAAGTAGACGCGAATGCCTCGATCCTGAACTACTTGTTGGTTCCTCGCATCGCCTCATCTTAGTTTACATATGGCGGCAACAAAAACAGCAGAAGGCTGCCCGGCCGCATGCTTTGATAACCACAGCATTTTTCCACACTTGATATTCACATGCACAAAATTATGCAGCCCGGCACCTCTGAAACGTGCTAATGGCACGCCAAGGAAAAACTGTGTAACAATAATTGAAATTATGTTTTCTTGCCCTTAAATTATCATGAATATCGGCAGGTGGCAGGAAAAGGCTTCATCTTGAGTAACACAGGCAGGATATAGCTGGGATTTAGCGGTCAAACACAAAAGATTGGGGTCCAGCAACTTTTGTGTTGCTAATGATACAAATCCAGCTATTAAAGACGATTGCACTAAGCATTTATGAGATAATTACTCTAAGTATGTTTTCATTAATGCTAAATCTTGCATTTGGAAGCTCGTGGAATATTTTTAATAGTCTAAGAAACTAAAGAAAAATATTCACAGTTCCTAACGGGACACGAAAAGTAGTTTGAGATAAACTTAAAACTAGTGAACAAAGAAATAGAACGAATGTGTTTGAATTAAAGAGCTACTTTCTTAGTATAGATGCATGCAGAGACGAATATTAGGGGATAAAGGGGGTACTTATAATTTAATATTTTATTTTGAGCTACTTTAAGTAAAAGCAAAGTATTGCATTTTATATTTAGAGTAGCTTTCAGCTAAAATAGTTACGCATTATTAACCTTTTATTACAATTACTTTATAATGACAAAGCGTTCAGACGTACTGCCCTTAGGGGTTTAGTGCTAGTGTGTCTTTATATTTCCCTATCAGCAAGCTCATCGCTCTTTTTGCCATGTAATAATATACGTTAATACGTTCTATAGTGCCAATGCTGTAGTGGAAAGGTTGCAGACCAGCCAAGGTTGCATTTACTTCCTTTGTTTCTCATTAGCGTTTGTAATAACATGGCCAACATAATTACATCGACTTGGTTTTTAGCCGTCCCAAACCTGGTATTAACTATTCGAAACCTTTTCTTGTGAACATTTATGATGAGTAATAAGCAACAGATAGAAAGAAAGAACGCTTTTTACGATTAACTTCTAGACTAGCTATGAAAGCAACTATAAAGAAACTTATGTAATGTTACACACCACATTTTTTCAAGACTGCGAATTTCTAGAATTGAGCGGATAAATAGGTTTAATAATTGAACTAAACATTTTGTTACTTCATTATTATTATTATTATTATTATTATTATTATTACTATTATTACTATTATTTTAAAACAATGTTTATTTTCCTGTAAAGCAAAAAAGAAAACTACTTACGAACCTTGTTATACTCTTGTTTCATTATGTGATTTTTACAAACTTTCCTCCCCTGCCCCAAAACTGGGCCATAAGCTCCCAAATGAATGCATGATGAGGCAGTATTTTTAACACTTAAATGATTTCAGCCAAATTATATAAATTCAATAACAGCCCGCCTTAAAGCAATATGTGTATGTAACAAGATATAAAAGATGTATATTACAGTCATTGTATATGTTTGTATTATTGTATACATATGTAATAATGTTATGTGAAGATTACATAATTTAATAATGTAGGAGCTGTGAGAATAATAGGTTAAAAGTTGCTAAAAATGAGGTAACAATGAGGTAACCTTGAGGCAATAATGAATTACAAGCTTCTTGGAAGCAATAATGTTATTTATAAAAATAGCCAATCAGAAACTGAAATATAGCAAAATTTTACAAATTCAGAAGTCAGTTGGTTCTAAACAATGTTCCTAACCGGACGCGAGATGCGTCCTCGAGAAATGTAATACGTATTCAGTGTGAAACGAAAATAGTTTACGTGTTAAAAAGTGCAAGTAATTTACAAAAGAATCTCACAGCTCTTTATATCAGTAAAGTGTTATTTAAATCGTGTCAAGCATTAATAAATGGAGTGAAGAAAAACTTAAAATCTTTGTAAGCCTACATTCTTCAGTCGCACCACTCCCTGCTAAGACATTCATGTCTCTAAAAATAAATACTGACGCAGCCGAGGCAAACATAAATATATAATATTTAAAGAAATAGTCAAAATTACCAAGTTAATAGTTTTTAAACATTTTTGGGGCAAAGGCCACCGGAAAGTACATTTAGGGCGAAGGCTACCGGAAACTTTTTACCATACGTGCGGTTGCAACTACTTCAAGTTTCGTCTCCCCAACATAAGAACTACAATACAACTCCTACTTCAATGAATAACATTTTGTTCTTTTAGATGTGGAATAACCAAACCTATAGAATTCAGTCTCTCTTAAATATTCACGAACTCAAGTGCTGTAGTTCCCAATCTAATTTTCATCTTCTCTTGACGCTGCCTTTAATCTCCAGTATATTAATAAAGATTGCAGACGGTTTGGAAGATATATTAAGGAGAATACATAACGGCATAACATAACTAAGCATTCATTAGAAGCGTTAAGACGCGGGCATGTGACAAATGTTTCAATTCAAATTTAATGATTTCACGTAATAATAATAACAACCGAATTAATGTAAACTTCCAAACGGTCATCCACCAAGGGTTTACGTTTTTATAGCACACTAATTTGCATACCGTTTCCGGAGTGTAGTGGTTACTTTTACGTCTTTCACGTGAACGATGCGATTACTTACCACAGTATAGATAGCGATTTTTTTCTTCTTGTTATATTCTTAGGCGGCGCCGTGGCCGAGTGGTTAGACCGTTCGCCTCCCACCGAGGCGGTCCGGGTTCAATCCCAGGGATTGGGATTTGTGGTGGACGAAGCGGCGTCTGGGCGGGTTTTCTCCGGGTTCTCCGGTTTCACCCGCCATTCATTCCACCAACTCCTCCATCATCCCTTTCCTTTCGTCCATACCACCAACATTTCGTTTTGTTCTTTTAGATGTGGAATAACCAAACCTATAGAATCCCATACCAGGCATCGGGCTGATCACCCATCCTGGATGCTCTGTCTGATCCATGAGTGTCTGCTCCTCGACGGGCCTCTGACCCCAGGCACCCGCTTGTAAGTCCTGGGGGGTGTAAGTCCTACATAAGAGGAGGGTAAACGGATAATGAATGAATGTTATATTCTTAAATGGTTAATCGTAATCGTATTTTCGTTCATTTCCAGCTTTGTCGAAGACTATAATTATTACGCTTTCTATTTATTAGTATATTGCTATGACTTGCGCTCAAGAATGTCGGCAATGCCTGGACACCACCTAATATACCTTCTCAAATCAAAGCAATGCCATTGTTCAACAGTTAAAAGTATATAAAGCTGTGATCGTGAGCGCGAAGCTACAGCGGCCGCCGGTAAGCGCATCCCGGCCCGGCATTTAATTGGGCGGAACAGTCCATTTGTGCCGCTTCCCCGTTTCACAGGATTCTTTTGGGCGGTTCGAGTAGGTTCCTTTCTAGAACATTCCGCTTAGTATGTGGGGACTGTAGTATAAGGGGGCAGCTTTTGCCCATGCGTGGAGCTCAGTTAAGTTCGGTTAGTTAAGAAGTTACGTGCAGTCAAGAAGTCGAAGAGTTTGGGCAGTTCAAAGTGGACAATTTCGAGTGCATTTCAATTGCGAGTTGTGACTCAGCAGTTCAGTTGTGATTCGATTCCATGGATCAGTTGTATTCTGTATCGAATGCGTGTCAAAAGTGCCTCGAGTGTAAAGATTGTGCTACAGTGAGCTTCTAAGTGCCAAATATAGTGTGTTTAGAAGCAACTGGTGTTCTCATTCCATGCTATGGAACCTCATAGATTTACAAAACACCCTATCAAACAACGGAGTCATAAACCTTCACATAGATAGATACGCTTACAAAATATAAAGTACGCATTGGTGGAGAGATTCACCGAGGCCTTTAATATCTGGGTTGGATTTGCAGAGCGGGCGTTCGTGTAGGTATTGTGGTTTCTGAATGGTGCCCAGAATGAATATATTAATAACATGTAAGTTATTTAATATAAATACAACGATAGGATCTAAAAGCTCAAGATGAGTGCAAAACACCTGATATGTTATATACATACGACTTTCGCCTCTCACAATGATGTTTCTATATCACTTCTACTATTCTTGCAAAAGCCTATTTTTCTAACTTCATGACAATCAAGATAAACTTCCAGAAATGGATAAACATTAATGCCAATAAAAGCTTCATTTTACACTCGTTAATTGCATATTTCAACGATCTTTTGTGTTGCAACGTTTATCTCTCTCATGGTTTGCCAGTTATACAAATTTGTACAAAATTCATTCAAGTAAAAACGAGCTTCGTACACTATTTTCAACAAAGTTAAAACATTTATTTTATTATCACACGGATATCTGTTTGCTATTTTAATTCAAATTACTACAGCCACTTTTGAAAACAAAAAATACCACACTTTTATACATGTAAAGGTTATTTTGGAAGCAGGATTTTGTCGAAAATTTAGTCTGCTATACTTAAAGGTGTCGAACTCAAATATAAAATTTAACTTTGAGTTTCTTTACCCATACCTAGTAGACAGAGGAAATATGCATTCCATCAAAAAATTAGATATCGAGATTTCAAAGGAAATATGCGTATTAAGACCCCTTGAATAAAAAAGAATTAAGGTCCGTCTCCCTCCCACCTCTCTCTCTCTCTCTCTCTCTCTCTCTCTCTGCGTGTGTGTGCCTATGGACAGCATAGCTCAAAAACGAAATTTCGGATATCAGTTTAGCATCTTCCAAGAATGAGACACGAATGTTTTCAAGAATCTCCCCATCCCAAGTTACTCTTTACAAGGCAAGCTTTTCATTATTTATTACTTTCTCATAAACTTTCTCTCTTGAGATATCTCCATGACAAATAAAACATATCTTGAAACCTCTGGGAATAGCCTGTAAACTCTTCATTCGGAAGGAATTTTGTATAATTATGTATAACTGGTGAATCATAAAAGACAAAAACTTACCTCACGTGCAGTTTATTTTAAATAACTTTTTTATGATTGGCATCAACGACTTCGGAGATATCCGGGGTTAAAGGTTTGGGTTTTTCAATATTTTGTCATTGATGTGCTTTCACGATTCAGTTATTTCTCCAAGTGCCGTGGAAAGAGTATGGAATATCATAGCCAGCATATAACAATGCGCGTTTTAATGATTTAATAATGACTTCAGCTTCTTGTATCCCCTTGGACCTACAACGAAATATATAATGAAATCATTTCATAATAATTATCTCGATGAACATGAGGTGAATAGAAAAATAAGTTTTTGTAAGAATAATTTGTAGAATATGTTTATACCCATAGGTATTTCTAAAGATTCCTTCTTCTTGGAACATTGAGGTGTATTGTCAGCGAACTTGATATTAAATTTGAAGGTGGAATGCAATACTTCCTATACCGTCTTTAGATAACTGAAATTCTAGTAGATGTTCATGATATTACATTTGATTTAAGAGGAATAATGGTTATTGGTAAAATTAAAGAAATTTCTACATCAAAAATTAAAAAGATAATTGCAATCAAAAAGAAACGTAAGGAAAAAGGAAGACGTGAAGATCTGATTGGGTCAAAAGAAACTTGAAGCAGTATTTTTAACACTTAAATGATTTCAGTCAAATTATATAATAAAAAAATTCAATAACAGTCCGGCTTAAAGCAATATGTGTATGTAACAATATATAAAAAGTGTATATTACAGTCATTGTATATGTTTATATTATTGTATACATGTAATAATGTTATCTGAATGTATTAGGTAATTTAATAATGTAGGAGCTGTGAAAATAATAGGTTAAAAGTAGCTAACAATGAGGTAACCTTGATTCAATGAGTAAGAAAGTTTAACAATACTACTTGTGATTCTTGGAGTAACAATAATGTAATTTTTGTGACAATTTATAAAATAGCCAATCAACAACCAGAAAAAAGCTTTAGTTAAATAAAAGTATTGTATTGGATTAGGAATAGCCAATCAGAAACTGAAATATAGCAAAATTTACAAATCTAGAAGTCAGTTGCTTGTAGACAGTGCTCATAACTGGACGCGTTGCTTGAAGACAATGTTCCTGACGCGAGATGTGTCGTCGAGAAGTTTAATATGTATTTTGTGTGAGACAAAAATAGCTTACGTGTTTAAAAAGTGCAAGTAATTAATAACATAATCTCACAGCTCTATATATCAGTGAAGTGTTATTTAAATCGTGTCAAGCATTAATAAATGGAGTGAAGAAAAGCTTATAAACTGTGTAAGCCTACATTTTTCAGTCGCACCACAACCCTGCAAAGAGAAACACGTCTCTAACAATAATACTGACGCAGCCGAGGCAAACATAAATATATAATATTTAAAGAAACAGTTAAAAATACAAAGTTAATATTTTTAAACTTGCGGCGAAGGCTACCGGAAACTTTTTACCATACGTGAGGTTGCAACTACTTCAAGTTCGGCTCTCCAACAGTCGAAATATAATACATCTTCTTCAAACTGACTTTCCATATGTAGCAGCAACAAACCTTCTTCAAATTGGCTCCCAAAGCGTGGTGCTAAAAATAACGTGATAAAATAATAAATATTCTTCTTCAAACTGAAAAATAGCAAATCAACCAAAATTAATTATATTGTATTTAGTTCCTTAAGTTCAGGTATGGAATGTCTGCAGTCTTTCCTTTGACTTGTTTTCTAAAGGAGAAGATTTCGGAAAAGTTGATTAAACGCAGATTCGTCTCGGTGAATTAGTGATGTGTGTTAGCAGAAGTAAATAATGCACTGACGGTGATGCACGTAGATGGCGCAGTAAAGGACAGAATTGAGGGAAATGGAAGGCGCCTCTGTTGTGGCATAAATCATGATGGCTTCCGGCTAAGTGATTGGGTCCCTTCGATGGGAAGGACACTGATTCTGTCAGGATTAGAAGGTATATAAAACGTTTTCAAGGCGAATACTACACTGTGCTGCCACAACGGAAGAACCAATGGCCTGAAATCTTCCACGGATTCTAAGGAGAGTCGAAAAGCCATAAAATGAGTAATCCATAGACTTGCTTCAGCATATTATAAACATTGATTAGATATCCTGAGATCGACCATGTTCCGTTGTAGGAGATATTAGCAAAAGGTTATGGAATGTAGAACTTGGAAGAAATAATTAACATTGATTGATATTGCTGTCAATCTGTATATGCACCTACACAAACACACATATACATATATAGGGTGGACCATTTAAATTGAGATTGTACAATATCTCTAAAACTAAGCGTTGTAGAAAGAAATGTCTTTGACGTTGTGATGGTCATTTTAGAATAAATTTAATTTTTACTTTCTCTACTACGTATAGTAAGTAGGGGAAGTATTGCATTCCACCCAAAAATTCGATACCGAGATTTCACCGGAAATACATGTTTTGAGACCTCCTGAATCCAAAAAAAGCATTTTTGGAAACATGTCCGTGTGTGTGTCTGTGTGTGTGTCTGTGTGTGTGTCTGTGTGTGTGTGTGTCTGTGAACAGCATAACTCAAAAACGAACAGTCGGATAAACACCAAACTTGGTATTTAGGTTCAGTATCTTCCAGAGATGCGACACGAAGGTTTTCAAGAAAATCCCCCCATCCCAGACTACCCTTTACATGGAAGATTTTTCGAAAATTTTAATTTTCTCAAAAATGGCTCTAACGATTTTGATTAAAATATCATATGTTTAAGATAATGTCATGAGAAATGAAATGTATATCTCGAATTTTATGGAAATGTCTCCAAAAGTATTCTTCATAGTGAACGACTTTTGCATAACTGGTAAACCATAAGAGATAGACAAAATTTTACTACACAAAAAATGTAGATCGCAACGATACACAACTTATGTCATATACATTTCTTTTGTTGAGTGAACCGTTTTCGAGATATTGCTTGTTATTTCCTTAAATTTTCCAATACTTATACTTCTTCTCAAATTCGTTAATCATTTTTTTATGTCCTGGACATGCAAAGAGAATGGAATTCGCCACATAGCAACCAGCGTTAAAATATTTGACTATCGCTTAAAAGCTAGCATATTTCCCTTGCATCTACAAGAAAATTACCAATAAGATTAACATCTCGATATCTCGATTAATATGAAGCATATGGAGAATAGGCGTTTGTAAAAATAGATTGTACAAGAGTAGAGAAAGTCATGTGAGTGTAACACATCAGATTTTTTTAAATGAGAACCTACCGTTTTCTCATCCCTCATAAAAAACTAAACAACATTTGTATAAAGCACTTTGCAATTTTTCTTACACCAACGTAAATAACAACGAAAGTTCTAAATGGTTGTGTACAAAGAGCGCAATGAATGCTTGGATTCTCCATGGATGGTCATTTGAGGGTGAAGTTACGTTTATTACTTGGGAACCAAATTTTTTATTTTGTTTCCTTATCCCTTATCACAAAATAAACAGCTTTTATAAACCATTTTTTAAAGAGAAAACAACATACAAAGTGTAGATTCCCATTTATAGAACTTTAAACTGACTCTAAAAGACCCTCACAACGTCTTCCAAACAAAACACGACTAATGGCATTTACTGTCCCCCATAATATCAAGCGACGTTTATTAATAACTTTTCTTTCTACAACGCGTAGTTTTGGAGAAGATATTGTACAGTCTCAACTTAAATGGTTCACTCTGTATGTACATATTATAAAGAGAGTAAATTTGGTGCATAGGGGGTTATAGAGAACGTTTCATGTTCAGTCACACAATTCAATTCTATAAATGTCAGAACACATTTTATGCAATCCTAGCAATAGAAAACATTATCAGGTTTAAAACTGTCCATAATTCCATCTTTATAACACGGATGCCATAATGGTTACAAAGCAACAGTGAGGTAATAAATATGTTGAAAATCGCGCATTTATAATTTATTCCATTCTAATTTCAATTTTCTCCGCAAAATTCTAAAACCTTTTGTAATATCGCCTTTTGATTTATTTTTATTTGAGTTGTGATACAGGAACGATTATTGTTAGCTTTTATGTCACACTATGATAGAACAGTTTGAAGCTGTATAAGTTTGCACCACAATGAGGCGGCAATTTTTGAAGTCGAAGACGATCGTCACTTTTGAAGCAGTAATGTTGGTCGGCACTTTGAAGCCGTTTGCTTTACCTGTTTCTGATGTTGCCGTTGTTGATTCTGTTGCCGTGATCTCGTAGCTCGTTCTGTTGTCTCAACTGCTCCAGTGGTAAGCTATGAGATCTTTCTCTCAGGGTATGCGTGGGGATATTATTAAAGGATCACACAGTTTAAATTTAATGTGATCTAATACTTGAGCTATTGAAGCGAGTTGCCCACCGTTTGAAGATAAAAAATGAAACTGAGTATGAATCGTAGCACTCTAAATTGTAACAACTGAATTATTATACCTGTTAACTTCTGGAGTATCAATTTTACGATTTGAAATAACTATTTCTGCAATAAAAGAATCTAGTAGTGTAACTTACCGTGATTCGCTAAAACCCTTATCGGCGAGACCTTTCGCAATAGCCGCGAAATCTTACTCATGCAAGCGCGTCACTAGGCGCTTAAAATATCAAGTACATACCGATGAATATCTAATGTATGCACAACTGTGTGCACGACTGCAAGTACAGTGCCGATACCAGAATCAGAGTAATTCTCCGATCTAAAATTGCACACCTTTATTACTTTTAGTTCCGCATACATATTATTCTCCCTTCCAGTATTATTTTACTCCCGGCCCAATATTTATCTCTCTTAATGCGACTCTAACTTAGTTACTAACTTTCACTTTTCTCAGAATTCTGGCCTATGTCACTGTAAAGGTATTGAGCTTACAGCCTAGCTGAATTCCCAGAATTTTAAGCTTCTGTGTTCGCTACTTCGATAATGACTTCGCTAACCTGACTTCCTAATTACTTTCGTCTTTCCAGATAAACATTTCAACTCAAGTTTATTACATCATACATTCGTTTAATATACGAAAATTATATATTGCAATTATTTCTCTATTTAACTATCGTTTGTTTATTTATATATTTCCGTCAATGATTGAAGTATCATTTGGCAATGGAAGCGATTACGTTTTGCCTCAAAAGACCAAACATTTGTCATGTCAATATCATTGCCTATCATTGTGGCTATCTAGTAGGCATAAAGACAGAAATATAGCAATCATTAACCGATATACCAATATGAGTTACAGTTTTAGAGTTAGCACACATTCTGGCTATTAATATAAGTTACTCAGTGTTGTTAAAGCTGCAAACCTGAATTGCAAACAAAGATTAATTTTAAAAGTTCCACATTTCCTGCATATTTATGGTAATTGATAAACAAATTGTTACTTTTTACTTGTTTCGCTCTTCTGAACTTAAAATGTGTCATATCTTTCATACGACTGTTTTGATTTCTGTGGAATTAGTTGTTCTTCGGCTTCCTTCGTGAATTCTAATAAAGGAATATCTTCCATTTCAAACGAATTATTATTTCTTTCATTCATTTTTTTAAGAAAACCAACAAAACATACTTGGTGTGAATAACCAAGTATCTCTGTGTTGCTATGAAACCAAAGCGTAATTTTTTTCAGCTAATAAGAAAATAACATTAACTTTTAACTATCTAATTTTGTAATTTACAATCAACTTATAATGCTAAGATTTCATAAAACAAAGTAAAAATTATTAATTTGTGCCACAATCTAAAGGATTATACACTTATTACGTCTTAGTTATTTGTGCAACTTGTGCCTGAAGTGGGCCTTCTTTTATGAACGAAGATTTTCATCACTCGTTACACTCATGATGAAAATTCAACCGGTACAAAAAGCCCCACGTTTCACAAGTTGTGTACATGATTTAAAAATTAACAATAAATGGTTTTGAGAGAACAAAATGAAAACATATCATATTTAAGTCAAGGGCTCGTATTGGGCATAAACAGTCGAATAGCGTACACAGCGTGTTTTGAAGAGGAAGTTCACTTTTTAAGACATAGAATATGTAGACATTTCTTGCATTGAAACTGTTTAATTTTGCTATGTTTTTGTCATTATTGTAAATAACTATTTTAGCATTTTTTACTTTCTCTACTACGTATAGTAAGTAGGGGAATTATTGTATTCCACCCAAAAACTCGAAACCGAGATTTCACCGGAAATACATGTTTTGAGACCCCCTGAATCCAAAAAATCTGATGTGTTACACTCACATGACTCTCTCTACTCTTGTAAAACTATTTTTACAAACGCTTATTCTCCATCTACTTCATTTTAATCGAGATAACATTTGCAGAGTCTATCTTATTGCTAATTTTCTTGTAGATGTAAGGGGAATGTATATTTACAAGGGCAATTTGGAAATACAGTAGCCTTTAAGCACATACATATCTCTTAATAACTGGTTGCTAGGTGCAGCACCATTCCCTTTTCCACAGATTAATACTCTTTGCATATCCAAAACAAAAAAATGAATAACGAATTCCCATTTGAGAAAATAAGTATTGAAAATCTGATGTGTTACACTCACATGACTTTCTCTACTCTTGTACAATCTATTTTTACAAACTTCTATTCTCCATATGCTTCATATTAATCGAGATATCGAGATGTCAATCTTATTTGTAATTTTCTTGTAGATGCAAGGGGAATATGGTAGCTTTTAAGCGACAGTCAAATATTTTATCACTGGTTGCTATGTGGCGCATTCCATTCCCTTTGCATGTCCAGGACATAAAAAAATCTGATGTGTTACACTCACATGACTTTCTCTACTCTTGTACAATCTATTTTTGCAAACGCCTATTCTCCAAATGCTTCATGTTAATCGAGATATCGAGATGTCAATCTTATTGCTAATTTTCTTGTAGATGCGAGGG
The DNA here is from genome assembly GCA_030765065.1 of Deroplatys truncata. Lineage (NCBI taxonomy): Eukaryota > Metazoa > Arthropoda > Insecta > Mantodea > Mantidae > Deroplatys > Deroplatys truncata. The sequence goes on along the minus strand of CM060982.1, from coordinate 83,697,509 downwards.
GAATATGGTAGCTTTTAAGCGATAGTCAAATATTTTAACGCTGGTTGCTATGCGGCGCATTCCATTCTCTTTGCATGTCTAGGACATAAAAAAATGAATAACGAATTTGAGAAAAAGTATAAGTATTGGAAAATTTAAGGAAATAACAAGCAATATCTCGAAAACGGTTCACTCAACAAAAGACATGTATATGACATAAGTTGTGTATTTCAACGCGATCTACATTTTTTGTGTAGTAAAATTTTGTCTATCTCTTATGGTTTACCAGTTATGCAAAAGTCGTTCACAATGAAGAATACTTTTGGAGACATTCCCAGAAAATTCGAGATATACATTTCATTTCTCATGACGTTATCTTAAACATATGATATTTTCATCAAAATCGTTAGAGCCATTTTTGAGAAAATTAAAATTTTCGAAAAATGTTCCATGTAAAGGGTAGTCTGGGGTGGGGGGATTTTCTTGAAAACCTTCGTGTCGCATCTCTGGAAGATACTGAACCTAAATACCAAGTTTGGTGTTTATCCGACTGTTCGTTTTTGAGATATGCTGTTCACAGACACACAGACACACACACAGACACACACACACACACACAGACACACACACGGACATGTTTCTAAAAATGCTTTTTTTGGATTCAGGAGGTCTCAAAACATGTATTTCCAGTGAAATCTCGGTATCGAATTTTTGGGTGGAATGCAATACTTCCCCTACTTACTGTACGTAGTAGAGAAAGTAAAAAAAACATTTTTGGAAACATGTCCGTGTGTGTGTCTGTGTATCTGTGAGTCTGTGTGTCTGTGTGTCTGTGAGTCTGTGTGTCTGTCTGTGAACAGCATAACTCAGAAACGAACAGTTGGATAAACACCAAACTTGATATTTAGGTTCAGTATCTTCCAGAGATGCGACACGAAGGTTTTCAAGAAAATCCCCCCACCCCAGATTGCCCTTTACATGGAAGATTCTTCGAAATTTTAATTTTCTCAAAATGGCTCTAACGATTTTGATTAAAATATCATATGTTTAAGATATTTTCATGACAAATAAAATGTATATCTTGAATTTTCTGGGAATGTCTCCAAAAGTATTCTTCATTGTGAACGACTTTTGCATAACTGGTAAACCATAAGATATGGACAAAATTTTACAGCACAAAAAATGTAGATCGCGTTAAAATACACAATTTATGTCATAAACATTTTTTTTTTGTTGAGTGAACCATTTTCGAGATATTGCTTGTTATTCCCTTAAATTTTTCAATACTTATTTTCTCAAATGGGAATACGTTATTCATTTTTTTGTCTTGGATAATAAAAGAGTATTAATCTGTGGAAAAATGGAATGGTGCTGCACCTAGCAACCAGTTATTAAGAGATATGTATATGCTTAAAAGCTACTGTATTTCTATATTGCCCTTGTAAATATACATTCCCTTAAATCTACAAGAAAATTAGCAATAAGATAGAGTCTGCAAATGTTTATCTCGATTAACATGAAGTAAATGGGGAATACGCGTTTGTATAAATAGTTTGTACAAGAGTAGAGAAAGTCATGTGAGTGTAACACATCAGATTTTTTATAACATTACAATGTTTAATGCCTCTTAACATTAGGAGGTACAGGGAAGCTCAATATGGTTTAAAATTGTGTTATTGGAGAGGGAGCTGCATATCGTGTTCTTATCACTACATTTGCCTCTGATTTTGCTGAACTGTGCTATCAGGGAAAATTTTTTGTTTTTTGATAAACTTTATACACTTGGGTTTTAAAATCTGAAAAACTATAAGTTACCCTATAATTTTCACAAAATTGTGTAACCTTTAAGTGGAAATCTGCATTACTTAAATGATTTTGTAAAAATAATGTACAATTATGGGACCTGAAAGAAATTATTTGTTACTTTATAACTTCGATAATCTTAAAAATTACTCTTAGCCTTTATATAAAATGTACTTATGGCTTTGCTAATGGGTGCAGAAATTTGTGCACTTGAGCTGTAGTACTTGCGAATAAGGTATCTTAAAGTTTCAAAAAGCTACCCCTATTCATATTTTAAATCCCTTATATACTAAATTTGTCTCATTTGACCAATCCAGGCAAAACTCTGGACGCTTACGATGCGAGTGAAAATTATAGCCTACCTTTGTAATAAGAACAAAGTACTATCCTTATTTATTTCCCTTAGTTAATAAAGGGAATGGAAGTGTAGTGGTCATGGATCGGTGTTTAAGTGCTACAAAACCATATTGCCCAACTGTATGAAACATTTAATATACATATAATTAAACATTCTAAATAACTCTTAATGTCTAAAATGTTTATATAAAGTTTGTCTAACGAATGATATATGAGTCTGTGTGTGAGAGAGAACACCGTAATTCAAATTCGAAATGTAGGATAAATATTCAAGGTTGACATTTAAGTTCAGTATCTTCCAAAGCAGTTACAGGAAGATTTTCAAGAAATTTCCCTAAAAATTACTATTTAGACGGAACATTTTTATTATTTTCTTAAAATTACTAACGATTTCTTAAAATAACGTCTACTTGGGTTATTTGCATGACTAATAAAATGTACCTCTTAAATGTTCTGGGAACAGCCTCGAAAGTCTGTTCATTTGGAATGACTTTTACATAAATGTGTAAAGCATAATACAATGTCAAAACGTCACGACACGAATAATGTAGATCTCTGAAAAAAAAATTAAAACAACATTGTTGTGGCCTAAACATGTTCATTGCTTTGAATTTTTACTTTCTCTACCACGTATTGTAAGTAGGGGAAGTATTGTATTCCACCCAAAAATTCGATACCGAGATTTCACCGGAAATACATGTTTTGAGACCCCCTGAATCCAAAAAAGCATTTTTGGAAACATGTCCGTATGTGTCTGTGTGTCTGTCTGTATGTCTGTGTGTCTGTCTGTGTGTGTGTCTGTTCTGTGAACAGCATACCTCAGAAACGAACAGTCGGATAAACACCAAACTTTGTATTTAGGTTCAGTATCTTCCAGAGATGCGACACGAAGGTTTTCAAGAAAATCCCCCCACCCCAGATTACCCTTTACATGGAAGGTTCTTCGAAAATTTTAATTTTCTCAAAAATGGCTCTAACGATTTTGATTAAATTTTAATCAGTGTTTAAGATATTTTTATGACAAATAAAATGTATATCTTGAATTTCCTGGGAATGTCTCCAAAAGTATTCTTTATTGTGAACAACTTTTGCATAACTGGTAAACCATAAGAGATATACAAAATTTTACTACACAATAAATGTAGATCGCGTTAAAATACACAATTTATGTCATATACATTTTTTTTGTTGAGTGAACCATTTTCGAGATATTGCTTGTTATTTCTTTACATTTTTCAATACTTATTTTCTCAAATGGGAATTCGTTATTTATGTTTTTGTCTTTGATATGCAAAGAGTATTAATCTGTGGGAAAGGGAATGGTGCTGCACCTAGCAACCAGCTATTAAGAGATATGTATGTGCTTAAATGCTACTGTATTTCCAAATTGCGTTTGTATAAATAGTTTGTACAAGAGTAGAGAAAGTCATGTGAGTGTAACACATCAGATTTTTTAAATATTTGAGTATCCCTTCAATTTCCAGTATCCCTATTATAGCTAAAACTAAATGTGTAGTGAAACCATTTCTGCAAACGTTTATCTCGATTAACATTGTAAATAAGAGACACGCTATTGTAAGAATAGTTTATACTTACAAAAATAACTAATAATGGTTAGAGATAGCGATGAACAATCATATACTTAGGTTTCTGTTACTGCGCCAACTAAACCTGCGGGAGGATGAGATGACATAAGCGCGGCCAGATCTGACTGGGTCCCACTCGTTTCCAGATTGAGTGACCTCGGACGCCCCAGACAGGTTCCATATGCGCCACACAGTGTGCCAGGGCCTGCAACCCTGAAAGAGAGAAGGAAATGAGGGACAAGGAAATTCTAGTAATATTCTACAGGATGGACCATTTAAGTTGAGACTGTGCAATATCTCCAAAACTAAGCGTTGTAGAAATAAACGTCTAGAATAAAAGTTGCTTGATATTATGGGTGGAAAGTAAATGCCATTAGTCGTATTTTATTTGGAGGACCCCAATTTTAGGGTCCATTTAAAAAAAATTTAAATAAGAACCTATCCTTTTTGTGTTGTTTTCTCACTCCTCATAAAAAACGAAACAACATTTGTATAAAGCACTTTGCAATTGTGCTTACCCAACGTAAATAACAACGAAAATTCTAAATGGCGAAGTGCGAAATCAATGGTTGAACCATCCATGGATGGTCATTTGAAGGTCAACTTACGTTTCGTAATTGGGAACCAACATTTTTTATTTTGCTTATCACAAAATAAACAGCTATTAATAAACCATTTTCTAATGAGAAAACAACCTACAAAATGTAGGTTCTCGTCTAAAAGCATTTAATTGACCCTAAAATGACTATCATAACGTCCTCCAAACAAAACACGACTAATGGCATTCACTTTTCCCATAATATCAAACAACTTTTATTAAATACATTTCTTTATACAACACTTAGTTTGAACCACTTGTGGCACTTCTTTCACCGAGTAGCTGTTTTTACAGAGATGGCGGCAGTTCTTTCATGTACCTGCAATCATGAACTACAATTTTCAGCCCCTGCTTGTTATTACGTCGGTAGCCTGATTAGCATCAGTAGTCGGCTGCAGCAGGTTCCTACAGCGCTCACCAGGTTACGTCCTCTCCGTATTATAGGTAGCGCTTATGTGTCTCCACGTCATCATCACCTGACCTTCCCGGTACCCCCCGAGCGATGCGTTACGAGGAAGAAGAATTGTGACAGTTATCGACGACCAGTGAAGGACTACTTTTCTTGAGCTTCTTGTCTGGGAGCGGCCGTCGCCACACTTTTCGGCCTTGTCTTAATTATACATAACATATACTTTTGGCGTAAGAAAAATTCTAAATTCTTTTAGTGTGTGGAGTGGCATTTAAAATCTTATAGGAGCGAGTTTGTCATATCATCCCGTGTTAAATTCCATTTCAAAATGGCTAATGTTGTGTGAGAAGGGCAAATTCAACTGCTATGTGTTTCAATTATGATATATCTCTGTTTCTACATCTGAATGTTAATATATTCAGTACTTTTGGGGCTCTATGGATTGGTACCTTTATTTAGAGCGGCTTTAAATCCTTGTTTTATATCCTTTAACCTTTGGTAGTACAGACAATTATTACTCTGGGGGGAATGGTTTATTTTCAATGCATTGTATAATGGGCCCAGCATTTTGTTTTTCTGGTTAATTTTTTACTTTCTCTACTACGTATAGTATAGGGGAAGTATGGTATTCCACCCAAAAATTTTATACCAAGATTTCACCGGAAATATATGTTTTGAGACCCCCTGAATCCAAAAAAAGCATTTTTGGAAACATGTCCGTGTGTGTGTGTGTCTGTGAACAGCATAACTCAGAAGCGAACAGTTGGATAAACACCAAACTTGGTATTTAGGTTCAGTATCTTCCAGAGATGCGACACAAAGGTTTTCAAGAAAATTCCCCCACCCAGATTACGCTTTACATGGAACATTTTTCGAAAATTTTAATTTTCTCAAAAATTGCTCTAACGATTTTGATTAAGATATCATATATTTAAGATATTTTCATGGCAAATGTAATGTATATCTCGAATTTTCTGTGAATGTCTCCCAAAGTATTCTTCATTGTGAACGACTTTTGCATAACTGGTAAACCATAGGAGATAGACAAAATTTTACTACACAAAAAATGTAGATCGCATTAAAATACACAATTTATGTCATGTACATTCTTTTTGTTGAGTGAACCATTTTTGAGATATTGCTTGTTTTCCCTTAAATTTTCAAATATTTATACTTTTTCTCAGATTCATTATTTAATTTTTTTTGTCCTGGTAATGCAAAGAAAATGGAATATTCCACATAACAACCAGCTCTTAAAATGTTTGACTGTAGCTTAAAGCCTAGCAATTCCCCTTGCATCTACAAGAAAATTAGTAATAAGATTAACATCTCGATTAACATGAAGCATATGGAGAATAAGCGTGTGTAAAAATAGTTTTTTACAAGAGTAGAGAAAGTCATGTGAGTGTAACATCAGATTTTTTTAAGTAACGACCACTCTTAAATCGACCATGCATGAACGTTACAAGTTTTGGAGATATTGTAAGTTGCAACTTAAATTGTCCACTCTGTATAATCAACCGCAGCATTCACCTACCGACCTGGGAAACCATGAAAAAGTTGACGGATAGTAGCTAATAATCGCAGCCGGGGCTCCACCGCCTGAGCTATGGTATCCTTCACAATAAAAGGCATACATAAAAGCAGTATATATCCGATCCCAAAGTTTGCGGTTTCATTTGGAGACATAAACAATGATATTCGAACAAGTTTATTTTACAATCAGCATTACTGTTTTAGCATATTTCTTTATTACATTCGTGACGGTTTGAGAGCACATAACAAACACACAGATTGCACAAGAACGAAGGCGGGCCACATGAAGTTATGCAACACACGGTTTAACAGAAGCTGTAATTTAACAAAGAAACATCCTCAGACCTGCGACCTTCGCTACAAAGGAAAGCAAGTTAACCCTTTGGTTATCGTATTAGATACAGAACTTGCACCCACGAGTCTCCAGGGATTTGCCACATGTGCTGTGATATAGCCATCGACTAATAACATTACCGTCCCCAGGGACACTTGCTAATATCGGCTCTTACTCTAGGGACAGGGACAAGCGTATCAGCATTACCAGGGTTACGCTAATGGCAAATATCTGCACACAATGAAAGTTTAATGGCAATCAATTTTATGGCAGTGCAAAGCAGAACAAGTTTGCCCAAATGAAAGCAACATTTATGTATTATAAACTGCTCGAAAGTGTTGCATCTACTTACACGTTTGTTATTTTCTCGAAATCTCCATGTCGATACTTCACCGGAAATACATCCGTCTGTGTACGTGAACAGCATCACTCGAAAACGAAATGCAGGATAAATATTAAGCTTGACATTTAGGTTCAGTATTTTCAAAAGATGCGACACAAATAATTAAAAAAAAACCACTCCAAACTATTTTTATATGAAAAATTTTTCGAATTGCTTTATTTTATCTAAACTGGCTTTAAAGATTGTAATTAAAATGCAACATAGTAGGTTATTTAGGAGAGATCGAGCACAGTTTTTTGGGCATATATGGGAAAGGATAGGGAAAACGAGGCTGGATGGGGCGGTTCAAGGAGGAAAATGGGTTTATATGGGAGAGATAGGGAATACGACGAGCGATACTATGCTAGACAGGGTTGAAGGAGGGAAATACGTTTATATGGAAGGAATAGTGGAGAGGTGTTAGGCTAGACAGAGGTCGAGGAGTAGAGTAGGGTTTATATGAAAGGTATAGGAAAACGAGGAGGGGCGTTAGGTTAGACAGAGTTGAAGGGTACAGCATGTCTTTTATATGAGAGAGGTAGGGAACAGGAGCAGGGGTGTTAGGCTAGACAGAGTTCGAGAAGTAGAGTATGGTTTATATGAAAGGTATAGGAAAACGAGGAGGGGTGTTAGGCTAGACAGAGTTGAAGGGTAGAGCATGTCTTGTATATGAGAGAGGTAGGGAACAGGAGCAGGGGTGTTAGGCTAGACAGAGGTCAAGAAGTAGAGTATGGTTTATATGAAAGGTATAGGAAAACGAGGAGGGGTGTTAGGCTAGACAGAGTTGAAGGGTAGAGCATGTCTTGTATATGAGACAGATAGGGAATACGTGGAGAGGTGCTAGGCTAGACGGAGGCTGAGGAGTAGAGTATGGTTTATATGAAAGGTATAGGAAAACGATGAGAGGTGTTAGGCTAGACAGAGTTGAAGGGTAGAGCATGTCTTGTATATGAGAGGGGTAGGGAACAGGAGCAGGGGTGTTAGGCTAGACAGAGGTCAAGAAGTAGAGTAGGGTTTATATGAAAGGTATAGGAAAACGAGGAGGGGTGTTAGGCTAGACAGAGTTGAAGGGCAGAGCATGTCTTGTATATGAGAGAGGTAGGGAACAGGAGCAGGGGTGTTAGGCTAGGCAGAGGTCAAGAAGTAGAGTATGGTTTATATGAAAGGTATAGGAAAAACGAGGAGGGTGTTAGGCTAGACAGAGTTGAAGGGCAGAGCATGTCTTGTATATGAGAGAGGTAGGGAACAGGAGCAGGGGTGTTAGGCTAGGCAGAGGTCAAGAAGTAGAGTATGGTTTATATGAAAGGTATAGGAAAACGAGGAGGGGTGTTAGGCTAGGCAGAGTTGAAGGGTAGAGCATGGCTTGTATATGAGAGAGGTAGGGAACAGGAGCAGGGGTGTTAGGCTAGATAGAGGTCAAGAAGTAGAGTATGGTTTATATGAATGGTATAGGAAAACGACGTGAACTGTTAGGCTAGACAGAGTTGAAGGGTAGAGTATGTCCTTTATATGAGAGAGGTTGGGAACAGGAGGAGGGGTGTTAGGTTAGGAGAATTGAGTATGTGTTTATAAGGAGAGACGAGAAAACGGAGAGAGATCCTATACTAGGATAGACAGGTGTTAAAGTTAGGTTAGATAGGAAACCAAGGAGTGATACTCAGCTAGAGGGGGGGCAGGAGGGAATGAGCTTTTGAGAGGTAGGGGATACGGGGAGTGGTGTTAGACTAGACAGAAGTTGAGAGTAGAGTAGGCGTTTATATGTATGAGAAATATAGAACAGGAAGAGGGGTGTTAGGCTAGACAGAGGTTGAGGAGTAGAGTATAGTTTATATGAGAGGTATAGGAAAACGAGGAGAGGTGTTAGACTAGACAGAGGTCGAGGAGCAGAGTATGGTTTATATGAGAGGTATAGGAAAACGAGGAGAGGAGTTAGACTAGACAGAGGTCGAGGAGCAGAGTATGGTTTATATGAGAGTCATAGGAAAACGAGAGAGGTGTTAGGCTAGACAGAGGTAGAGGAGTAGAGTATGGTTTATATGAGAGGTATAGGGAAACGAGGAGAGTCGGTAGGCTAGACAGATAGTGAAGCAGTAGGAATATGGACTTATATACAGGAGAGATAGGGGCTAGACTTTGAAAGCGACTTTAGACGTGTACTTAGTGGCAAACTGTTTCATGTCAATGTTCTAGACATGCCCATCACGTAACCCATTCAGGGAAAAAGGTACCAGCAAAGGGAAAAAGGTGACCAGCAAAGGGAAAAAGGTGACCATTAAAGGGAAAAACGTGACCAGCAAAGGGAAAAAGGTGACCAGCAAAGGGAAAAAGGTGACCAGCAAAGGGAAAAACGTGACCAGCAAAGGGAAAAAGGTGACCAGCAAAGGAAAAAAGGTGACCAGCAAAGGAAAAAAGGTGACCAGCAAAGGGAAAAACGTGACCAGCAAAGGGAAAAAGGTGACCAGCAAAGGGAAAAATGTGATCAGCAAAGGGAAAAACGTGACCTGCAAAGGGAAAAAGGTGACCAGCAAAGGGAAAAAAGCTGACCAGTAAAGGGAAAAAGGTGACCAGCAAAGGGAAAAAGGTGACCAGCAAAGGGAAAAAGGTGACCAGGAAAGGGAAAAAGGTGACCAGGAAAGGGAAAAAGGTGACCAGCAACGGGAAAAAGGTGACCAGCAAAGGGTAAAAGGTGACCAGCAAAGGGAAAAAGGTGACCAGCAAAGGGAAAAAGGTGACCAGCAAAGGGAAAAAGGTGACCAGGAAGGGGAAAAACGTGACCAGCAAAGGAAAAAAGGTGACCAGCAAAGGGAAAAAGGTGACCAGCAAAGGGAAAAAGGTGACCAGGAAAGGGAAAAAGGTGACCAGCAAAGGGAAAAAGGTGACCAACAAAGGGAAAAAGGTGACCAGCAAAGGGAAAAAAGTGACCAGGAAAGGGAAAAAGAAGACCACCAAAGGGAAAAAGGTGACCAGCAAAGGGAAAAAGGTGACCAGGAAAGGGAAAAAGGTGACCAGCAAAGGGAAAAAGGTGACCAGCAATGGGAAAAAAGGTGACCAGCAATGGGAAAAAAGGTGACCAGCAATGGAAAAAAGGTGACCAGCAATAGAAAATAGGTGACCAGCAAAGGGAAAAAGGCGACCAGGAAAGGGAAAAAGATGACCAGCAAAGGGAAAAACGTGACCAGGAAAGGGAAAAAGGTGACCAGCAAAGGGAAAAAGGTGACCAGGAAAGGGAAAAAGGTGACCAGCAAAGGGAAAAAGGTGACCAGGAAAGGGAAAAAGGTGACCAGGAAAGGGAAAAAGGTGACCAGCAAAGGGAAACAGGTGACCAGAAAAGGGAAAAAGGTTACCAGCAAAGGGAAAAAGGTGACCAGCAAAGGGAAAAAGGTGACCAGCAAAGGGAAAAGGTGACCAGGAAAGGGAAAAAGGTGACCAGGAAAGGGAAAAAGGTGACCAGCAAAGGGAAAAAGGTGACCAGCAAAGGGAAAAAGGTGACCAGCAATGGGAAAAAGGTGACCAGCAATGGGAAAAAAGGTGACCAGCATTGGAAAAAAGGTGACCAGCAATGGAAAAAAGGTGACCAGCAAAGGGAAAAAGGTGACCAGGAAAGGGAAAAAGGTGACCTGCAAAGGGAAAAACGTGACCAGCAAAGGGAAAAAGGTGACCAGCAAAGGGAAAAAGGTAACCAGCAAAGGGAAAAAGGTAACCAGGAAAGGGAAAAAGGTGACCAGCAAAGGGAAAAAGGTTACCAGCAAAGTGAAAAAGGTGACCAGAAATGGGAAAAAGGTGACCAGCAAAGGGAAAAAGGTGACCAGGAAAGGGAAAAAGGTGACCAGCAAAGGGAAAAACGTGAACAGCAACGGGAAAAAGGTGACCAGCAAAGGGAAAAAGGTGACCAGCAAAGGGAAAAAGGTGACCAGCAAAGGGAAAAATGTGACCAGCAAAGGGAAAAAGGTGACCAGCAAAGGGAAAAAGGTGACCAGCAAAGGGAAAAAGGTGACCAGGAAAGGGAAAAGCTAACCCACTCACACTAACAGGTAAGTAATTCAGTTAGTATCACAGGGTAGGACATATCCCGAGGAAGCGGATATAGCATAGTTCCTATGATGTTGCAGGTAATTCAGAGAGTATCGTAGGTATTTAGGATAATTCAAGTAACATAAGTGTTTAGAGTCACTCAGCTAGTATCACAGGAGGATAGTTTCCTGGAGCAGGACGTATCATAGCTGCATATTTTGCACAGGCAATTCAGTTAGTATCGGAGGGCATTTAAGCTAATTCAGCTAGTATTACAAGAGGCTGACTGCATCATAGCAGTGTATGATTTCACAGGTAATTCAGTTAGTATTGTAGGTATTTAGGCTAATTCATCTAGTATCACAGGAGGATAGATTCCAGGGGTTGGGTATAGCATAGTTTCGTATTTCACAGGTAACTCAGCTAGTATCGTAGGTATTTAGCATAATTCAAGCGTCATAGGTGTTTAGAGTAATTAAGCTAGCATTACAGGAGGGTAGGTTCCAGGGTTGGTTATAACGTAGTTTTCGTATTTTACAGATAGTTCAGGTAATATCGTAAGTATTTGGGTAATCAGCATAGTTTCACAGATACTCGTTATAATTTAGATCAGAGATTTGTATCACAGCTATTTAAGGTAAATGCAGGTGATTCAGATTGTATCAATGGTATTTGGCTCATTTTAACAGGTAATTCATCTAGTATCATTGGTATTTAAGGCAAACCAGATAGTATCACAGGTGCTCATGCTAATTTAGAGCAGGAATTCGTATCAGAGCTAGTTAAGGTAATTTCACATGATTCGGGTAGTATCACAGGTATTTAAGTCATTTTAACAGATAATTCAACTAGTATCACAGGTACTCATGGTAATATAGAGAGTAATTAGATCATAAACATTTCTCATCCAACGTTACAACAATTTATATACTTTTTTCTAAATCTTACAAACTTATTATATGTTAAACAGTTATTGTACGATGCGGAGAGGGATAAACTGCATATTGGTTCACAAATTGAAAAGCTTTGCGTCAACATACCTTTATTTTTTTAGTTCATTGTAGATGTCTCTCCCCTTTATCTAGGCTTCAGACTAACACTAGTATTTGCTCCTAATGGCAGGGTTACCACCTTCCCTTCCATCTTACCCTTTCTTCACCATTTGTCTGCTAGTTACATACACAGCACATGAGTAAACTTTAATTATTTAAATTGTAGACTCGCTGAGAAAATCTTCATCTTCGGGTTACATTCTCTTAAGTACTGTTTGTAATACTGTAATGTCCATACGCATAGGTAGTTATTCCATCCTCAGCAATAATTCTTTTATCATCAAAGGGATTCAATGCAATTTTATTCACTTGCACTGTGGTAACAGCATGCTTTCGTGATAGGATTAGATTCATGGGCGTTCAGATGATTTCACAGGTTTTAAGACAGTCTGTATAGCTGTCAAACGAAATGTACTGCTTAATAGCGCTACGTTTTATACCTTTAATCTTTTTTATCATTGAGCCTTGAATATCTAAGGCATACATCTTAGGACGTAGTCCAACAAAGCGTTGGATGATTTTGCTATTAGCCTCATCTTTAAATTTTCCCAATACCTTCTTGTTCTGAGTAGAGTGGCACATATGATTGGCAGGGTAATCAGCTGTATCGAGGTGCTCAAGAAAACGTAGCTTGCCCTGGTACACATCTTCAGTTGTTACACGATGAATGAATGAATCAGTGTCCATATACATAAGCTTCAGGTTTTCAGCTCCATAATAAGGCAACAACACGTCGTAATGATAGTTATACATTAATGTCTTGGAGATGTCCAACACACTCATACCAATGTATATAGGCTTGTTGAATACAATCTGACGAGAGGCCATATGTACAGCAGCTACAATGATAGCAGCAATAGATCCTGCAGCTACAGAAACATCACCCGCAGCCTGGACAATAGCTGTAACAGAAGCAAATACAATAGCTACCGTAGCAGATACAGCAGCTGTACGACAATAGATGTAACAGATCTTACAGCTGTAGCAACATCTGCTACAATAATAGCAGAGACAACAACCGGTTACATTACAGATGTAGCAGCAGCTAATCCATTTTTGTTCAAATGTAACAGCTTTATCAGTTAAATCATTGCTTCATTAAACAAGGATTGTAAGGGTAGACGTCTCTTCCCTTTATATAGGCCTGAGACTAACACTAGTATTTGCTCCTAATGACAATGGTTACCGCCTCCCCTTCCATCTTCTCCTTTCTTCACCATTTGTCTGCTATGTGCATACACAGCACATGAGTAAACATTAATTTTTTAACATTGTAGATTCGCGGAGATCATCAAAGGGATTCAATGTAATTTTATTCACTTGCACAGTAGTATCAGCATGCTTTCATGATAAGATTCATAGGTGTTCTCATGATTTCACAGGTTTTAGGACAATCAGTATAACTCTCAAATGTAATGTAATGCTTAATAGCACTACGTTTTTACCCTTAATCTTTTTTACCATTGAGCCGTGGATATCTAAGGCAAACATCTTAGCTCGTAGTCCGACAAAGCGCTGGATGATTTTATCATTAGCCTCATCTTTAGATTTCCCAAGCAATTTGTTTAGAGCTGAATAGCATATATAGTTGACAGGGTAATCAGCAGTAATCAGATGTTCAAGTAAACGTAACTTATCCTGTTCCACATCTCCAGTTGTTACACGATGAATGAATGAATAAGTATCCATATACATAAGCTCCATAATATGATAACAGCACATCGTAATGATGGTGATACATTGTCTCGGAGATGTCCAACACACTCATACCAATGTATACATGCTTGTCGAGAGACCATAAATACAACAGCTAGAACAACAGCATATATCGACCTATCAATAAACGTAGGCTTGGCGATCAGCTTCTCTAGAGTCTTCTCATTTATCACCAGTCGTATATCCATACGATCAGGCAGATTCTCCATAGTTTTTCCAAACATGACGTTGTTAAAGAGCTGTAGACGTCCTTCTCGAAATCATTTGCAGCTTATTGTAGTAGCCTGTTGTTAAATTCCGCATAAGGTTTTAACCACTGTGTCTGTTGGAATTGCAGCACACGATGGATTTTTTAGTCGTAACCCATGATTAAGAGCTTGATTCAAAGCTATGTAATGTACTACATACTTCTTTCGAGGTTCAAGACGAGGTATCAGTTTCTTTGTATATGATTTCAATGGTTTCATACACTCAGGCAGGAAAGGTAGATCGTTAAGTTCTATAGGATGCTCGATGTCTGTGACGTCACACCCAGAGACAGGATGTCTGCCAGTATCAAACACGTTTAAACTCGTCTCGTAACTACCTGTATATGCTGTCACATCAACAAGAGAAGTATTCCCACACGCTCATTCACTCAGATGTTACATTCAAAGCCTACCACCACCCATTACACCGAAGCTAGCACAATCTCAAAGGCTTAAAAGGTAACGTAGAAGATTTTCCCCCTTACTTACTTAAATGTGTGTATATACTACATTATTTCATGTTTTCATTCCCTTTTCAATTCTTCCTTTCCATCTTCTTCTAGAAAGACCACTACAATCAAGAGAAAAGCAATTTTTCCAGAGTTTCACAGATTCTAAGCTTCTAGAATCGAACCCGCTAATAGTTTTAATAAATGTATTTTTAGTAATTTAGCTCCCTCGCATCAGCATCTACCATTTAATCTTTACTCGAACCTGATAGGATTCATAGGCTTGAAGATATATGAAATCACCCCTTCGGGATTCGATCTGAGTACTTTAAAGTACTTTTTGTCATGATAACGATATTTAGGAACTAGGTACTCTGTTTACGGTTTACTTGACGTGTCTATATAAATTAGATTACGAGTTATTAAATTTGCAAGTAAATTTCATTAAATCGGTATTCGAACCCAGAACACCAGGAACAAAATAATTTATAATATTAGCTTGACATGTTAAACAAAGCTGTGTGCAGTTACGCTATCAATCCAAGTGATATATTCTAGTATACAGAGGAAAATTAAGGAACTCATTAAAAGATGGGAATCGAACCAAGCACAACTGATTGACAATTATATACAGCATTAATTACCCAGTACAGACCCTATCAAACATGCTTTGGCTCACTCCTCTACCTCATTTAGTTCCAGAGATAATGAAGATTTAAAATTAAGAATCGAACTCAGGACACCAGATCCCCAAATATAGATCCGCAAGAAACTACCTACTGATATAAATGTAATAAAGTTTATTTGACGTCTTCATCTTAAGTAGTTTAGGAGTCATTAAATTTATAAGTAAATTACATTTTATCGGTATTCGAACCCAGAACACCAGAAACAAAATTATTTATAAAATTAGTTTGCTATGTTAAAAAGAGTTGTATGCAGTTACGCAATCAATCTAAGTGATATATTCTAGTATACAGAGAAAAATCAAGGAAATCATTTTAAAATCGGGATTCGAACTAGAGACAACCGATTAAAAATTATATACAGTATTAATTACACATTATAACAGCTATCAAACATGCTTTGGTCCATCCCTCTACCTTTCTTAGTTTCTGAGATAATGGCGATTTAAAATTAAGGATCGAACCCAGGACACCAGGTACCCAAATGTACATTCGGAAGAAACTACCTAATGATATAAATGTAATAAAATTTATTTGGCGTCTTTATCTTAATTAGTCTCTGAGTTATTAGAGGTTGAATTTGTAATTACTCGTGGGATTCGAACTCAGGCATCCCGGACAACTCGGATTAATATCTCAAGGACGCGGCGCATTCCAAAGAATTGATTAGTTTTTATCCCATTGTTCTATCTCTTTTCATTCAGGAGATATAAGCGATTAATCAGTAGGGGGGAAATGAGAGGGGGCTAATTAGTGGGGGTGAGGGCTAATTAGCATATTAATTGCTTTCCATGCATAAATTAACTGTGCTTGAACTCTCATTTCTACCCTACTGATTAATCGCTTATATCTCCTGAATGAAAAGAGATAGAACAATGGGATAAAAACTAATCAATTCTTTGGAATGCGCCGCGTCCTTGAGATATTAATCCGAGTTGTCCGGGATGCCTGAGTTCGAATCCCACGAGTAATTACAAATTCAACCTCTAATAACTCAGAGACTGATTAAGATAAAGACGCCAAATAAATTTTATTACATTTATATCATTAGGTAGTTTCTTCTGAATGTACATTTGGGTACCTGGTGTCCTGGGTTCGATCCTTAATTTTAAAGCGCCATTATCTCAGAAACTAAGAAAGGTAGAGGGATGGACCAAAGCATGTTTGATAGCTGTTATAATGTGTAATTAATACTGTATATAATTTTTAATCGGTTGTCTCTAGTTCGAATCCCGATTTTAAAATGATTTCCTTGATTTTTCTCTGTATACTAGAATATATCACTTAGATTGATTGCGTAACTGCATACAACTCTTTTTAACATAGCAAACTAATTTTATAAATAATTTTGTTTCTGGTGTTCTGGGTTCGAATACCGATAAAATGTAATTTACTTATAAATTTAATGACTCCTAAACTACTTAAGATGAAGACGTCAAATAAACTTTATTACATTTATATCAGTAGGTAGTTTCTTGCGGATCTATATTTGGGGATCTGGTGTCCTGAGTTCGATTCTTAATTTTAAATCTTCATTATCTCTGGAACTAAATGAGGTAGAGGAGTGAGCCAAAGCATGTTTGATAGGGTCTGTACTGGGTAATTAATGCTGTATATAATTGTCAATCAGTTGTGCTTGGTTCGATTCCCATCTTTTAATGAGTTCCTTAATTTTCCTCTGTATACTAGAATATATCACTTGGATTGATAGCGTAACTGCACACAGCTTTGTTTAACATGTCAAGCTAATATTATAAATTATTTTGTTCCTGGTGTTCTGGGTTCGAATACCGATTTAATGAAATTTACTTGCAAATTTAATAACTCGTAATCTAATTTATATAGACACGTCAAGTAAACCGTAAACAGAGTACCTAGTTCCTAAATATCGTTATCATGACAAAAAGTACTTTAAAGTACTCAGATCGAATCCCGAAGGGGTGATTTCATATATCTTCAAGCCTATGAATCCTATCAGGTTCGAGTAAAGATTAAATGGTAGATGCTGATGCGAGGGAGCTAAATTACTAAAAATACATTTATTAAAACTATTAGCGGGTTCGATTCTAGAAGCTTAGAATCTGTGAAACTCTGGAAAAATTGCTTTTCTCGTGATTGTAGTGGTCTTTCTAGAAGAAGATGGAAAGGAAGTATTGAAAAGGGAATGAAAACATGAAATAATGTAGTATATACACACATTTAAGTAAGTAAGGGGGAAAATCTTCTACGTTACCTTTTAAGCCTTTGAGATTGTGCTAGCTTCGGTGTAATGGGTGGTGGTAGGCTTTGAATGTAACATCTGAGTGAATTAGCGTGTGGGAATACTTCTCTTGTTGATGTGACAGCATATACAGGTAGTTACGAGACGAGTTTAAACGTGTTTGATACTGGCAGACATCCTGTCTCTGGGTGTGACGTCACAGACATCGAGCATCCTATAGAACTTAACGATCTACCTTTCCTGCCTGAGTGTATGAAACCATTGAAATCATATACAAAGAAACTGATACCTCGTCTTGAACCTCGAAAGAAGTATGTAGTACATTACATAGCTTTGAATCAAGCTCTTAATCATGGGTTACGACTAAAAAATCCATCGTGTGCTGCAATTCCAACAGACACAGTGGTTAAAACCTTATGCGGAATTTAACAACAGGCTACTACAATAAGCTGCAAATGATTTCGAGAAGGACGTCTACAGCTCTTTAACAACGTCATGTTTGGAAAAACTATGGAGAATCTGCCTGATCGTATGGATATACGACTGGTGATAAATGAGAAGACTCTAGAGAAGCTGATCGCCAAGCCTACGTTTATTGATAGGTCGATATATGCTGCTGTTCTAGCTGTTGTATTTATGGTCTCTCGACAAGCATGTATACATTGGTATGAGTGTGTTGGACATCTCCGAGACAATGTATCACCATCATTACGATGTGCTGTTATCATATTATGGAGCTTATGTATATGGATACTTATTCATTCATTCATCGTGTAACAACTGGAGATGTGGAACAGGATAAGTTACGTTTACTTGAACATCTGATTACTGCTGATTACCCTGTCAACTATATATGCTATTCAGCTCTAAACAAATTGCTTGGGAAATCTAAAGATGAGGCTAATGATAAAATCATCCAGCGCTTTGTCGGACTACGAGCTAAGATGTATGCCTTAGATATCCACGGCTCAATGGTAAAAAAGATTAAGGGTAAAAACGTAGTGCTATTAAGCATTACATTACATTTGAGAGTTATACTGATTGTCCTAAAACCTGTGAAATCATGAGAACACCTATGAATCTTATCATGAAAGCATGCTGATACTACTGTGCAAGTGAATAAAATTACATTGAATCCCTTTGATGATCTCCGCGAATCTACAATGTTAAAAAATTAATGTTTACTCATGTGCTGTGTATGCACATAGCAGACAAATGGTGAAGAAAGGAGAAGATGGAAGGGGAGGCGGTAACCATTGTCATTAGGAGCAAATACTAGTGTTAGTCTCAGGCCTATATAAAGGGAAGAGACGTCTACCCTTACAATCCTTGTTTAATGAAGCAATGATTTAACTGATAAAGCTGTTACATTTGAACAAAAATGGATTAGCTGCTGCTACATCTGTAATGTAACCGGTTGTTGTCTCTGCTATTATTGTAGCAGATGTTGCTACAGCTGTAAGATCTGTTACATCTATTGTCGTACAGCTGCTGTATCTGCTACGGTAGCTATTGTATTTGCTTCTGTTACAGCTATTGTCCAGGCTGCGGGTGATGTTTCTGTAGCTGCAGGATCTATTGCTGCTATCATTGTAGCTGCTGTACATATGGCCTCTCGTCAGATTGTATTCAACAAGCCTATATACATTGGTATGAGTGTGTTGGACATCTCCAAGACATTAATGTATAACTATCATTACGACGTGTTGTTGCCTTATTATGGAGCTGAAAACCTGAAGCTTATGTATATGGACACTGATTCATTCATTCATCGTGTAACAACTGAAGATGTGTACCAGGGCAAGCTACGTTTTCTTGAGCACCTCGATACAGCTGATTACCCTGCCAATCATATGTGCCACTCTACTCAGAACAAGAAGGTATTGGGAAAATTTAAAGATGAGGCTAATAGCAAAATCATCCTACGCTTTGTTGGACTACGTCCTAAGATGAATGCCTTAGATATTCAAGGCTCAATGATAAAAAAGATTAAAGGTATAAAACGTAGCGCTATTAAGCAGTACATTTCGTTTGACAGCTATACAGACTGTCTTAAAACCTGTGAAATCATCTGAACGCCCATGAATCTAATCCTATCACGAAAGCATGCTGTTACCACAGTGCAAGTGAATAAAATTGCATTGAATCCCTTTGATGATAAAAGAATTATTGCTGAGGATGGAATAACTACCTATGCGTATGGACATTACAGTATTACAAACAGTACTTAAGAGAATGTAACCCGAAGATGAAGATTTTCTCAGCGAGTCTACAATTTAAATAATTAAAGTTTACTCATGTGCTGTGTATGTAACTAGCAGACAAATGGTGAAGAAAGGGTAAGATGGAAGGGAAGGTGGTAACCCTGCCATTAGGAGCAAATACTAGTGTTAGTCTGAAGCCTAGATAAAGGGGAGAGACATCTACAATGAACTAAAAAAATAAAGGTATGTTGACGCAAAGCTTTTCAATTTGTGAACCAATATGCAGTTTATCCCTCTCCGCATCGTACAATAACTGTTTAACATATAATAAGTTTGTAAGATTTAGAAAAAAGTATATAAATTGTTGTAACGTTGGATGAGAAATGTTTATGATCTAATTACTCTCTATATTACCATGAGTACCTGTGATACTAGTTGAATTATCTGTTAAAATGACTTAAATACCTGTGATACTACCCGAATCATGTGAAATTACCTTAACTAGCTCTGATACGAATTCCTGCTCTAAATTAGCATGAGCACCTGTGATACTAGATGAATTACCTGTTAAAATGACTCAAATACCATTGATACAATCTGAATCACCTGCATTTACCTTAAATAGCTGTGATACAAATCTCTGATCTAAATTATCACGAGTATCTGTGAAACTATGCTGATTACCCAAATACTTACGATATTACCTGAACTATCTGTAAAATACGAAAACTACGTTATAACCAACCCTGGAACCTACCCTCCTGTAATGCTAGCTTAATTACTCTAAACACCTATGACGCTTGAATTATGCTAAATACCTACGATACTAGCTGAGTTACCTGTGAAATACGAAACTATGCTATACCCAACCCCTGGAATCTATCCTCCTGTGATACTAGATGAATTAGCCTAAATACCTACAATACTAACTGAATTACCTGTGAAATCATACACTGCTATGATGCAGTCAGCCTCTTGTAATACTAGCTGAATTAGCTTAAATGCCCTCCGATACTAACTGAATTGCCTGTGCAAAATATGCAGCTATGATACGTCCTGCTCCAGGAAACTATCCTCCTGTGATACTAGCTGAGTGACTCTAAACACTTATGTTACTTGAATTATCCTAAATACCTACGATACTCTCTGAATTACCTGCAACATCATACGGAACTATGCTATATCCGCTTCCTCGGGATATGTCCTACCCTGTGATACTAACTGAATTACTTACCTGTTAGTGTGAGTGGGTTAGCTTTTCCCTTTCCTGGTCACCTTTTTCCCTTTGCTGGTCACCTTTTTCCTTTTGTTGGTCACCTTTTTCCCTTTGCTGGTCACATTTTTCCCTTTGCTGGTCACCTTTTTCCCTTTGCTGGTCACCTTTTTCCCTTTGCTGGTCACCTTTTTCCCGTTGCTGGTCACGTTTTTCCCTTTGCTGGTCACCTTTTTCCCTTTCCTGGTCACCTTTTTCCCTTTGCTGGTCACCTTTTTCCCATTTCTGGTCACCTTTTTCACTTTGCTGGTAACCTTTTTCCCTTTGCTGGTCACCTTTTTCCCTTTCCTGGTCACCTTTTTCCCTTTGCTGGTTACCTTTTTCCCTTTGCTGGTTACCTTTTTCCCTTTG
Source organism: Deroplatys truncata (assembly GCA_030765065.1). Taxonomy (NCBI): domain Eukaryota; kingdom Metazoa; phylum Arthropoda; class Insecta; order Mantodea; family Mantidae; genus Deroplatys; species Deroplatys truncata. The sequence goes on along the minus strand of CM060982.1, from coordinate 83,676,314 downwards.
CTGGTCACCTTTTTCCCTTTGCTGGTCACGTTTTTCCCTTTGCAGGTCACCTTTTTCCCTTTCCTGGTCACCTTTTTCCCTTTGTTGGTCACCTTTTTTCCATTGCTGGTCACCTTTTTTCCAATGCTGGTCACCTTTTTTCCCATTGCTGGTCACCTTTTTCCCATTGCTGGTCACCTTTTTCCCTTTGCTGGTCACCTTTTTCCCTTTGCTGGTCACCTTTTTCCCTTTGCTGGTCACCTTTTTCCCTTTCCTGGTCACCTTTTCCCTTTGCTGGTCACCTTTTTCCCTTTGCTGGTCACCTTTTTTCCTTTGCTGGTAACCTTTTTCCCTTTTCTGGTCACCTGTTTCCCTTTGCTGGTCACCTTTTTCCCTTTCCTGGTCACCTTTTTCCCTTTCCTGGTCACCTTTTTCCCTTTGCTGGTCACCTTTTTCCCTTTCCTGGTCACCTTTTTCCCTTTGCTGGTCACCTTTTTCCCTTTCCTGGTCACGTTTTTCCCTTTGCTGGTCACCTTTTTCCCTTTCCTGGTCGCCTTTTTCCCTTTGCTGGTCACCTTTTTTCTATTGCTGGTCACCTTTTTTCCATTGCTGGTCACCTTTTTTCCCATTGCTGGTCACCTTTTTTCCCATTGCTGGTCACCTTTTTCCCTTTGCTGGTCACCTTTTTCCCTTTCCTGGTCACCTTTTTCCCTTTCCTGGTCACCTTTTTCCCTTTGCTGGTCACCTTTTTCCCTTTGGTGGTCTTCTTTTTCCCTTTCCTGGTCACCTTTTTCCCTTTGCTGGTCACCTTTTTCCCTTTGCTGGTCACCTTTTTCCCTTTGCTGGTCACCTTTTTCCCTTTCCTGGTCACCTTTTTCCCTTTGCTGGTCACCTTTTTGCCTTTGCTGGTCACGTTTTTCCCCTTCCTGGTCACCTTTTTCCCTTTGCTGGTCACCTTTTTCCCTTTGCTGGTCACCTTTTTCCCTTTGCTGGTCACCTTTTACCCTTTGCTGGTCACCTTTTTCCCGTTGCTGGTCACCTTTTTCCCTTTCCTGGTCACCTTTTTCCCTTTCCTGGTCACCTTTTTCCCTTTCCTGGTCACCTTTTTCCCTTTGCTGGTCACCTTTTTCCCTTTGCTGGTCACCTTTTTCGCTTTGCTGGTCACCTTTTTCCCTTTACCGGTCCGCTTTTTTCCCTTTGCTGGTCACGTTTTTCCCTTTGCAGGTCACGTTTTTCCCTTTGCTGATCACATTTTTCCCTTTGCTGGTCACCTTTTTCCCTTTGCTGGTCACGTTTTTCCCTTTGCTGGTCACCTTTTTTCCTTTGCTGGTCACCTTTTTTCCTTTGCTGGTCACCTTTTTCCCTTTGCTGGTCACGTTTTTCCCTTTGCTGGTCACCTTTTTCCCTTTGCTGGTCACCTTTTTCCCTTTGCTGGTCACGTTTTTCCCTTTAATGGTCACCTTTTTCCCTTTGCTGGTCACCTTTTTCCCTTTGCTGGTACCTTTTTCCCTGAATGGGTTACGTGATGGGCATGTCTAGAACATTGACATGAAACAGTTTGCCACTAAGTACACGTCTAAAGTCGCTTTCAAAGTCTAGCCCCTATCTCTCCTGTATATAAGTCCATATTCCTACTGCTTCACTATCTGTCTAGCCTACCGACTCTCCTCGTTTCCCTATACCTCTCATATAAACCATACTCTACTCCTCTACCTCTGTCTAGCCTAACACCTCTCTCGTTTTCCTATGACTCTCATATAAACCATACTCTGCTCCTCGACCTCTGTCTAGTCTAACTCCTCTCCTCGTTTTCCTATACCTCTCATATAAACCATACTCTGCTCCTCGACCTCTGTCTAGTCTAACACCTCTCCTCGTTTTCCTATACCTCTCATATAAACTATACTCTACTCCTCAACCTCTGTCTAGCCTAACACCCCTCTTCCTGTTCTATATTTCTCATACATATAAACGCCTACTCTACTCTCAACCTCTGTCTAGTCTAACACCACTCCCCGTATCCCCTACCTCTCAAAAGCTCATTCCCTCCTGCCCCCTCCTCTAGCTGAGTATCACTCCTTGGTTTCCTATCTAACCTAACTTTAACACCTGTCTATCCTAGTATAGGATCTCTCTCCGTTTTCTCGTCTCTCCTTATAAACACATACTCAATTCTCCTAACCTAACACCCCTCCTCCTGTTCCCAACCTCTCTCATATAAAGGACATACTCTACCCTTCAACTCTGTCTAGCCTAACAGTCCACGTCGTTTTCCTATACCATTCATATAAACCATACTCTACTTCTTGACCTCTATCTAGCCTAACACCCCTGCTCCTGTTCCCTACCTCTCTCATATACAAGACATGCTCTACCCTTCAACTCTGCCTAGCCTAACACCCCTCCTCGTTTTCCTATACCTTTCATATAAACCATACTCTACTTCTTGACCTCTGCCTAGCCTAACACCCCTGCTCCTGTTCCCTACCTCTCTCATATACAAGACATGCTCTGCCCTTCAACTCTGTCTAGCCTAACACCCTCCTCATTTTTCCTATACCTTTCATATAAACCATACTCTACTTCTTGACCTCTGCCTAGCCTAACACCCCTGCTCCTGTTCCCTACCTCTCTCATATACAAGACATGCTCTGCCCTTCAACTCTGTCTAGCCTAACACCCCTCCTCGTTTTCCTATACCTTTCATATAAACCCTACTCTACTTCTTGACCTCTGTCTAGCCTAACACCCCTACTCCTGTTCCCTACCCCTCTCATATACAAGACATGCTCTACCCTTCAACTCTGTCTAGCCTAACACCTCTCATCGTTTTCCTATACCTTTCATATAAACCATACTCTACTCCTCAGCCTCCGTCTAGCCTAGCACCTCTCCACGTATTCCCTATCTGTCTCATGTACAAGACATGCTCTACCCTTCAACTCTGTCTAGCCTAACACCCCTCCTCGTTTTCCTATACCTTTCATATAAACCATACTCTACTTCTTGACCTCTGTCTAGCCTAACACCCCTGCTCCTGTTCCCTACCTCTCTCATATACAAGACATGCTCTACCCTTCAACTCTGTCTAGCCTAACACCCCTCCTCGTTTTCCTATACCTTTCATATAAACCATACTCTACTTCTCGAACTCTGTCTAGCCTAACACCCCTGCTCCTGTTCCCTACCTCTCTCATATAAAAGACATGCTGTACCCTTCAACTCTGTCTAACCTAACGCCCCTCCTCGTTTTCCTATACCTTTCATATAAACCCTACTCTACTCCTCGACCTCTGTCTAGCCTAACACCTCTCCACTATTCCTTCCATATAAACGTATTTCCCTCCTTCAACCCTGTCTAGCATAGTATCGCTCGTCGTATTCCCTATCTCTCCCATATAAACCCATTTTCCTCCTTGAACCGCCCCATCCAGCCTCGTTTTCCCTATCCTTTCCCATATATGCCCAAAAAACTGTGCTCGATCTCTCCTAAATAACCTACTCAACATATTTAAAACAATTTCATGGCAAATAGAATATGTATCCTGCAGTTTCTGGGAATAGCCTGTCTAAATCTAAATAACTTTTTCTGTGGAATCAGCTATTTCTAGGGATCGGTTATTAATGGTTTCAATGTTTCAATACTTTCTAATTTTTTAAAGTGCTGGCGTCAATCAGTTGTTTCTCGCAAAGCTATGGAAAGAGTGTGGAATTCCGAAGTAGCTATTGTCTTTATGCTATTTGCACCACGCTTTGGGAGCCAATTTGAAGTAGATGTTTGCCTCGGCTGCGTCAGTATTGTTGTTAGAGACATGTTTCTCTTTGCAGGGTTGTGTTGCGACTAAGAATGTAGGCTTACACAGATTATAATTTTTATTTCACTCCTTTTATTAATGCTTGACACGATTTAAATAACACTTTACCGATATAGAGAGAGCTGCGAGATTTTTTAATTATTAATTACTTGCACTTTTTAACACGCAAAACTATTTTCGTATCATACGAATACGTATTAAATTTCTCGAGGACGTATCTAGCGTCCGGTTAGAAACACTGTCTTCAAGCAACGCGTCCAGTTATGAGCGCTGTCTACAAGCAACTGAATTGATTTCTGCCGCTAAATTTGTAAATTTCTGTATTTCAAGTCTCTGATTGGCTATTCCTAATCCAATAGAATACTTAAGCTTTTTTCTGGTTATCGATTGGCTATTTTATAAACTGTCACAAAAATTAGATTATTATTGCTCCAAGAATGACTAGTAGCATTATTACACTTTCTTACTCATTATTGCCTCGAGGTTAACTCATTGTTAGCAACTTTTAACCTATTATTCTCACAGCTCCTGCATTATTAAATTACGTTCAGATAACATTATTACATGTATACAATAATATAAACATATACAATGACTGTATTATACACTTTTTATATATTGTTACATATACATATTGCTTTAAGGTGGACTGTTATTATATATGTTTATTATATAATTTGACTAAAAATCATTTAAGTGTTAAACATATTGCCACAATTCCAAGGTCAGCATATAGTGACATCTAACTATCAATTCTGTTTTCTGTATATGCCTTGTACCTGCAACTATTGTATAATGAAACTACTTCTGCACAGGTTTATTTCAGTTAACATGAAATAGCTATATAAAGTTAAACGATACTGGGTAGAGAAAGGCATGTGAATTTAACACACAATTTTTTTTTAATTTGTCATGGAAAATATCCTCAATCATTTCGAAATCAGCGTTTAATTGTGGTTTTGTCTTTATGATTATTTAAATGCCCAAGCGTGACGTGTAAATGGATGTACGCAGATGTAAAATTTTAAAACTTCATTTTCTCGTAATCTTGCTTTCTTACATTTTCGCCAATTTAAAATGATCCTCATAATGCAATTTGCTTTTAATTTCTTTCAAATTTTCAGTATACGATCATTTCAGGTTGATGAAGGGATCTCTTAAGGAGCTTTTATTTTACACCATGTAGAGTCGGTTTTAAGGTTTTAATACACTAGTACATGGTTGATTTTTAGAAAGAGAAAAATGTTGCACACTTTATTATTTTTCTTGAAGAAATGTCAATGTTAGTCAAAATGTAATCGTTGTCTGTAATGTACTATTATCTAGGAATAATACCCAATATTTCGAACTTTAAACTTCCTAGATTTTCATCAGCTGGGGCATTTCACAAGAAACTCTATTTTCGTTTTTTGAAAATTATCATCTTAAAAAGTTAGGTACACAGGACGACACAAATTAATTCTATACTTTAGTTATGTTGACCAAATATGTGATAAATATTTCAACGTAGGCGATTGAAATTTTCAGAAATTAGCTATTTAAGTGCAGACCACCTTGAACAAAAAAACTTTCAAAAAGAAATGCTTTAAACCTTTTTGTAAATATAAACAGAAATTAGTAATTCATATACCGGAAGCATTGCCTTACAAATTTAACATTGGACTCAGTGCCTATCATATCTTAAAGTAAGCAAGCTTATAAGGGATAAAGAGAGATATATTGTGTTTTCTCAAGTTTGGAAACATTTTTTAGAAACTCGAAATTTTCGTAAAATGTTTTCCATGTAAGTGGTAGTTGGGGGAGGGGAATTTCTTGATAATCCTCGTGTTGCATCCCTAAAGATACTAAACCCAAATACCAAGTTTTGTATTTATCCGACATTTGTTTTTGAGTTATGCTGTTCACAGACAGACATAGACACACACGGACGTTTCCAAAAATGCTTTATTTTCATTCAAGGCGCCTCAAAAGCACGTGTTTCCGGTGAAATCTCGGTATCGAATTTTTGGGTGAACTGCTATACTTCCTCTACTTATCTATACGTAATAGAGAAAAAAACAATAAAATCAATTTTCTAAAACTAATCCTTGTTGGATTTTCTGAAACATTTCAGTGTTATCCTCGTAGTAGACCTTATTTATACCGAGCGGGATGGCTAAGGCTCGAATTCGTGAGGTCCCGGTTTCGATTCCCGTTTGTCCGGCCGCCTTGACCTTGGGGATTTTCATAGTTTTCCCAGGTCGGTAGGCGAATGTTGGGTTGAATAATGTGCTTATGATTCATCTGTCACTTAGAATTGCAGGGCAAGGCACGATAGTGTGCGGCGTATCTGGAAAAGTTAGGGATCCCGCTGCGCCGCGGCCATTAAATCGCGTTACCCTTTGTGTTCTCTCACCTCATCTCTTTCTCCCGGGTCTTTACTAGGTGCAATAGGCCTACCCTTAGTCACAGTGCTGAACACCTCCTTCGTTTTCTAATCCCTATCTCTAATACAAAATAATGCAACATTTGCTCAGAATAGAGATTTCTCAGGCTGTGCGCAGAAAATGTAATACATAATTTCATTAGTCATGCGAATACATAATGGTATTTTAACTAAAATCGCTAGAGCCATTCTTGGGAAAATGTTTTCATGCATAGGGTAGTTTGGGGTGGGGGATTTCTTGATAATCTTCCTGTCGCATCTTTGGGAGATGCTGAACTTAAATACAAAGTTTTGAATTTATCTAAAGTGTTCTGTTCACAACCACACCCTCCACATACACACACATGGACTTTTAGCTTAAAATGGTTTGTATGTAAATTGGGCTTCAAAACAGTTTATATGGAATTTTTGGGAGAAATACTTTCTTTACCTGTTATAGATAGGAGGTGGGGCAAATAAAAATGAGTTATAATATGGTTACCTAAATTGGCAACCTCATTTTTGTACAGAAGTTGTAAAAGTGTGCACAAAACCAAGAAAAGCTGAAACAAAAATTAACTTAGTCCTTTATGATCCACGTGCAGCCTTTCATAATTGTACATATTCCTGAAAGCCAGGGAGGTAGAAGTATTTTTATTTCAAGATCGTTCAATAGTTGAGGATGTTTGAGACCCACCTGTTGCTGCGAGTCCCGGCCCACTGTTTGAGAATCTCTCAGTGGACTTGTAATTCTTTTGCAGAATTGGACGGAGGTAAACAAAGCAGAGGTAGCATCAATTTCATCTAAATCTTATTAAGGACTGCTCATCAAATAATGATGAGGGTGGTTCGGTGAGAACCGCCCTGTAATCCAATAACCTGCCCCGATAATCGACCTTGATGAATGGCGGTACGCGATGGGATCTGACGGCGATGGATGTCTTTCTGAAGGCGTTAGTGTTCGACCGAGTCCTGGATAAGGATGTGGTAAATCCCACCTTACCACTTCATTCATTTCCCACCTCTGGTATAAACAACTCTCTGGTAGGAAGGTGGGCTTACGTTTATCTGCCTGTTTGCTTTAGTGTGGAGTATCGTAAAGCGAGGATGGCTTGGGAAACCGTATTCTATATTCCCATGATATTACTGCGTCGCAGTAATCGGCTCGTGTTATCGTATTTGCTGGGCACCTGTTGTTGTTTTATTATTTTAAAATTTGAGTTCTTTGTCCTCCGGCTAGCTGTTATTACTCAGTCAAGCAAGTATCTCTGAGCAGGGCATGTAAACGGAAAGGAGTTGTTGCTAAAAGATAGCATTGATAAAATAATTTTTTCTACACATTTATTGCCTTAACACTTAATTAACAATTCACATATTTAATCTTTATACACGCCTGACTGAAACTGTTATATTTCCGAATGTAATTACTGTCGTATTAGTTGCCGCGTACTTCACATTTTGTAACTAACACTGCGACGAGAGATTCTTCCAAACTGTATGACATGCACCTCACGAGAGATTCCTTAGAACTGCGTGACACATGCTTTTGGCTCGAGAATATATACTCCCTCTCCTCGAATTGCCTAAGCATTATAATAGAGCTGCTATTGGTTACCAATTCGCGCCAACATTAGCGTCTGTTTTGTCAGCCAATCACTATTACTAACATATATGTTCTAGGGAAGATATTCCCTCCATTTCTAAAGAAAGGCACGCTACCCTGGCGTCATTTGTTTGTCTCTTCTTAGTGATAAACAACTCACCCCCTCGTTTTATTATTACCGACTTCTATTGTCAGTTTCAGTGAGGCCGTGTAAACTTATTTCCTAACAATACTTATGGCTAACAAACATCTAAAATCATGTACATACAATAATATTAATTTACACTACAATCACTCTGGCATTCACAGCATGTTATGATATAAAATACTGTCTCAAATGACACGTGTGTATTGATGGCTTTCTAAACCTTCAATTTCATACACCTACCATACCTACTCTTTATGAAATTATTGTAGAATGTTCTAGAAGATTCTTATGGTAAATCCTTCACTTTACCCTTTTTAAATTTCAGCAGATATTGCATTTCTGATTTGTTTAACTCCTCACAACAGTCTTCCAAGTTCTGGAAATGTTGTACATCCTGTAAGTATTTTTTTCGACGATAGTGATTTTTACTTTCTCTGCTACGTATAGTAAGTATTGCATTCCAATCAAAAATTCGATACCAAGATTTCACCGGAAATGCATGCTTTGAGGTGCCCTGAACCCAAATAAAACATTTTTGGAAACATGCCCATGTGTACGTGTGTCTGTCTAGAAACAGCATAACTCAAAAACGAAAAGTCGGATAAATACCAAACTTGGAATTTGAGTTTAGTATCTTCCAAGGATGCGACACAAAGATTTTCAAGAAAATCCCCCCTCCCCAGACATGGAACATTTTCCGAAAAAATTTGATTTTCTCAAAAATGGCTCTAACGATTTTTATAAAATATCATAATGTTTAAGATATTTTTATGGCACATGAAATGTATATCTTGAATTTTCTGGAAATGTCCCCAAAAAGTCCCTTCATTCTGAATGACTTTCGTATAACTGGTAAACCGTAAGAGATAAAAGAAATTTTACTACACAAAAATGTAGATCTCGTTAAAACACACAATTTATGTTATATACATTTTTTTTGTCAAGTGAACCATTTCCGAGATATTCCTTGTTATTTGTTTGAATTTTCCAATACTTATACATTTTCTCAAATGGGAATTCGTTTATTTATGTCCTGGAAACGCAAAGAGAATGAAATGCTCCACATAGCAATGACTCTTAAAAGATTTGACTATCGCTTAAAGTCTACCATATTCCCCTTGCACCTACAAGATTAACATCTCGATATCTCGATTAACATGAAGTAGATGGAGAATAAGTGTTTGTAAAAATACTTTGTACAAGAGCAGAGTAAGTCATGTGAGTGTAACACATACCATTTTTCATCAATTTCCCGTTCGTGCTGTCATGGTAGTAAGTTGAATTTGCTGTATTCAGTGCTAGTAGCCGAATCTACTTCTGTGTTCTATTTTATTCCACCTATATGCATGAACTATATTCAGTCCTTTAACTTTGGATATATTTATTACTGCAGATATAGAATATAATCATAAATTTATAGCTAAATGTTACCATTTTAATCTGCGTCTTTGCTTCCGTTTTACTTTTTAATATTTAATTACGATTTAATTCATGCAGCAGCTAAGTATGAGTTGCAAGTTATTGGTCTTTTTAAGCTGAACAGTCAGACGTAGATAATTTATTGCCAGTTCGCTACAAGCGTTAATGTTGGGGACTCTGTTATGAAACCACCATGTTCAACAGTTTTAGTAATTAAGAAACCTAAAAGCACCCAGTGTTAAAGTACTTGTGATGGCAGGTCGCATGCAGATGAGATGCCTTAGTGGTCTATCTGGGAAACAACTTGAGTCAATTGGGGAATTCAATGTCCCACCGGCAAGTTGTCACAGTAGCTCAATGGTTAGAGTAACCTCATGCAGAGTAGGAGAACCGTGTTCAACTCCCGGCTGTGATATTTCAGTTGACTCTATATGAAAAATTAATTTTATTTTCGTACAAGTACTATTTATATTATCAATATACCTGAAAATAGTGACTTTATCTCGTATTTTTAAACTTTTCCTTGTTATCCAAAGATACACTCACTGCAGTTGTATCGCAATATACTAATGGTGCTGCAACAATATCGTGATATACAAAAATGATTCACTCCTGCCAAACTACCGAATCCATTGTCCATATACTACATACAAACAGAATGTCGCCGTTTTGATTTTCATGGGTAAAATTACAAAATTACAAGATATTTAAGTTTTTAGCGGCACAATCATATATAAAACTATTATTCCATCCTTAAAAATGATACATTTTTAAACTGAGATCTGAAAGTGTTATCTTAGCCATCAGCCTTCAAGTAATTTTGAATTTCTTTCAAGTTTTTAAGTTGAATGGAAATTTTTGTACTCAGGATTCATGTAATGCTACTTTTTGCAAGTTCATTATTTGAGTATTTGTATTATATTTTCAAATTTATTAACTTTCTAGAGATATTTAATATTATTGCCATGAGGTACCTGTGATCATTGTTCTTTTGCATGATATTCCTGTTTGCTATATTAATGTTTGTAGTTTTTCATCATTGTGTATGGACATAAAAGTGCCGTAAGAGCTTTTCGAGTCAAAATGACTTAAAATAAACGCATAGAAATTACCGCACTAGTGAGTTATTTTTTATATAATCACAGTAGGTAAAATGTTTGAACTTTTGTTCGTACTCTTTGATCCCGTAGTTGTTTAATAACATAGGCAACACAGTTTTCACATATTACAAAAACCCCTGACACCAATATACAACGAAATCTGGGCAAAACTGTGAATATGAAGACTCCCCATTACGAGGCCAGTTTGGAAATGCCACATAATCTGTAGCCACGGAGGGAAATGATGTTCTCAGTTGTAAATTATAAAATATCGGTTGATTAATTTCTATATGCAAAGAAAAGCTACCAAAGTCTTAACATTCCATCTACTCTAATTACCTGACTATTCCTATATTTCTTTTACCACTAAACTATACTACTTATTTACAGGTTATACAACAATTTGAAAGACTGTTTGAGGAGGGTAAGGAAATCAGCGTTTATAGATGATACACACCAGTTTCTATGAATACCAGGGGATTACATTATTAGAAATATCACAGGAACTTTGCAAAATTATGGTTCTAAAGGGCAAACAGGAGGATTTATTGCATTTCTCTAGCTACTATCTGTTATTACTTTCTCTACTACGTATAGTAAGTAGGGGAAGTATTGTATTCCATCCAAAAATTAGATACCGAAATTTCACCGGAAATATATGCTTTGAAGCACCCTGAATCCAAAAAATCATTTTTGGAAACATGTCCGAGTATGTGTCTGTGTGTCTGTCAACAACTCAGAAACGAACAGTCGGATAAACACCAAACTTGGTATTTAGGTTCAGTATCTTACAGAGATACGACACGAAGGTTTTCAAGAAAATCCTCCCACCCCAGATTACCCTTTACATGGAACATTTTTCGAAAATTTTAATTTTCTCAAAAATGGCTCTAACGATTTTGATTAAAATATGGTATATCTCTCGAATGTTTTGGGAACTTCTCTTCATTGTGAACGACTTTTGCGTAACTGCTAAACCATAAGAGAGAGACAAAATTTTACTACGCAAAAAATCTAGATCGCGTTAAAAATACACAATTTATGTCATATACATTGTTTTTGTTGAGTGAACCGTTTTCGGGATATTGCTTGTTATTCCCTTAAATTTTTCAATACTTATTGCTTTTCCTCAAATGGGAAATCGTTATCCTTTTTTTTTGTCCTGGTAATGCAAAGAGAATGGAATGCTTCACATAGTAACCAGCTCTTAAAATATTTGACTATCGCTTAAAGCCTACCAATTCCCCTTGCATCTACAAGAAAATTTGCAATAAGATTAACATCTCGATATCTCGATTAACATGAAGCATATGGGGAATAAGCGTTTGTAAAAATAGTTTGTACAAGAGTAGAGAAAGTCATGTGAGTGTAACACATCTGACTTTTTTTATATAGATACTATAAACTGTTCCTACAAGAGCTTCTACATACGAAATGCAAAACGTTTAACAGATAAACCCTTGCATAAATAGTTTAATTTCACATTTCGTTGTAGATTTTAAGATAGACACAGCAGGCTGAAGCTATTCAAATATTTAAAAAGCGGATCGATATATGTTGTCCTTGAAATTCCATACACCTTCCATGATATAGTGAGAAACAACTGAACGGTGACAGCACTTTAAAAATGCGCATTGGCTGTTCAAGCCAATAACAACGAATATCTCGGAAATGACTGTTACAACAAAAAAGTTATTCGAAATAAGTTGTGTACTTTAAAGACCTACTTTACTTTGTGCTATAAGTTTTTGTCCATCTTTTATGGTTTAGTAGTTACACAAAATGAGGAGGACTTTGCAGTAAATTAAGATATATGTATTTTAATCTCCACGTAAATATCCTAAAAACGGTATTTTAATCAAAATCGTTATAACTGTTCCATTTAAAGGATAGTTTGGAGTGGAAAATTCTCTTGAAATTCTTGGATGATCCTGAACTTAAATACGAAGTTTGGTATTTATCAGAGTTTTACAGACATACATCCAACCCACACAATATGAAGTTTTTTCTAAAAATTCTTTGTTTTTCAAGGACTTTAAAACATGTGTTTCTGGTGAATTCTCGATATCGAAGTTTTGGGTGGAAAGCATAATTATAGCTACTAAAAGTCGATGCTAGAGAAAGTGAAAAGTTATAGATCGTTGTACAAAAATTTCATAAAAAATGCGGAGGGAGGTAAATTAAATTAATTAAATCATTCGAGGTTTGAAAATATATCCAAATTGGGTAAGTCAGGGAGCACTAAATAAACATGTATGTAATGGCAACGAATTTGGTGTACGAAGACAAAAAGCATAATGAGGTAAACAAAAACATATTACTATCGCAGAAGCATAAAGAGCGCCAAAGAAAATCTCACTGCACCTCGCGTCTATGTCACATTATTTATCGTTGCGAAACCATGGCCATTTCTTTGGTTGCTTTAGGCCCCGGTGCAAGAGTGCGCCGCTCCTTCTGCTAAATAGTTACACCAATAACCACAAAAGAGGTTACAAAATGGCATAAAAACGAAATATGTTTACGCTCTCGATCGTATTGCCTAAAAGAGAAAGAGGTAGATTGTGTGCATTCAGTTTGTCATACAGACCTCTTATCGTGATTGGTAGCCCATACCTTATCGGCTAGTGCAGGACACGCCTTTGAAAGGGTTAACAGCTAAGGGGAAAACTTGATGAGCGCCCAGGTTAGCGAAATGTGGAATGTGCAGTGTGAGAAGATTTTCAGGGGTGCAAATTAAATTTTCAATGGTATTCATTAAATACATAGCAAGGCAGCACTTTATAATAAAAAACAAACAGAACTGTATTCTCACAGTGGTATCAATCTTTATTGCTGCATAGAAGCAAACATAACTAAATAATAAATAAATAAAGCAACATATTTTCCCTCTAATTCAAAGTATAATTGGTTAATATACCTTTACTAAAATATTGCTGATCACAGGAATACAACAAGATTTTATTGCCATAATATGTATGTCAGTAGAATAAGAATGCCGATACGGAAACAAAGGATTTTGCCGCCATCTGATAAGGTTCTTTGATCTATGCCGCTAGCCCCGCCCCCTCCCTTTGTGTGCTCACATGCCGCCAGGTCTCGTGTCGTTAGGCCCCGCCCCCTCTCGCTTTGTGTGCTCACCTAATGCCGGCAGTATCTGTGCTAACAGGTTCTACCCCCTCCCCCATGCGTTCTACTGTGGCGTCATGACTTGATGGAATTGTTTTCTCGAGTCCTGCAGCCCCTCGGCAAATTAATTAGGTAATGTTCGTCAAACATTTTTTTTATGATTACTAAGGTCTGCAGATTGCATCCTCGAGCAATTAAGTTTTTTGATTAATGAATTGTTGACTGGAGCTTGAGTATAAGTAGTCTGCTCACGGTAACAGTCTGTCATGTAATGAAACACTGCAGCCTTCTTGTATCTGGGGAAATCGCTTGTCCATTAGCTGAACATGTTAGACGCTTTCAACACATTAATAGGCTTTTAAGTTTACATTCCGGATCTGTTTACATACATTAGCGAACGACATACTTCCGCCAGGCGGTAACGGGGACCTCCATTAGCTGACCCGTTAGACGCTTTCACCCCATTAGCGAACAATGTCAGTAATTGTTTTCCTAAGTGCTCTGCCCAACACTCAACACTTTAGATTTTAGCGATGGAAATGATATAAAAAGCAGCAGCTTCTCCAACGAGTTCCAAGTTGACCAGGATGCCCGGGTTCGAATTACAAATTCAGCTTCTAATAACTCAGAGACTAATTACGATAAAGACATCAAATAAAGTTTATTACATTAATGTCATTAGATAGTTTCTTGTGAATGTATATTTGGGTACATGGTGTCCAGGGTTCGAATACCGATAAAATGTAATTTAATTATAAATTTAATAACTCCTAAACTAATTAAGATAAAGACGCCAAATAAACTTTATTGCCTTTATTTTATTAGGTAGTATCTTGTGAATGTGTAATTAGATACCTGACGTTCTGGGTTCGAGCCTAATGTTTAAATCGTCATTATCTCAGAAACTAAGAGAGGTAGAGGAATTGACCAAAGCATGATTGATAGCTCCTATGATGGGTAATTAATACTGTATATAATTTTCAATCAGTTGTCCTTACTTCGAATCCCGATCTTTCAATCACTTACTTATTTTTTCTCTATACTCTAGAATATGTCACTTAGATTGATGCTGTAACTGCATACACAACCTTTAAACATATCAAACTAATATTGTAAATAATTTTGTTTCTGGTGTCCAGGGTTCGAATACCGATAAAATGTAATTTAATTATAAATTTAATAACTTCTAAACTAATTAAGATAAAGACGCCAAATAAACTTTATTGTCTTTATATTATTAGGTACTATCTTGTGGATGTGTAATTAGATACCTGACGTTCTGGGTTCGATCCTAATTTTAAATCGTCATTATCTCAGAAACTAAGAGAGGTAGACGAGTGAACCAAAGCATGATTGATAGCTCCTATAAGGGGTAATTAATACTGTATATAATTTTCAATCAGTTGTCCTTACTTCGAATCCCGATCTTTCAATCACATACTTATTTTTCTCTATACTCTAGAATATATCACTTAGATTGATGCTGTAACTGTATACAGCACCTTTAAACATATCAAACTAATATTGTAAATAATTTTGTTTCTGGTGTCCAGGGTTCGAATACCGATAAAATGTAGTTTAATTATAAATTTAATAACTTCTAAACTAATTAAGATAAAGACGCCAAATAAACTTTATTGCCTTTATGTTATTAGGTATTATCTTGTGGATGTGTAATTAGATACCTGACGTTCTGGGTTCGAGCCTAATTTTAAATCGTCATTATCTCAGAAACTAAGAGAGGTAGACGAGTGAACCAAAGCATGATTGATAGCTCCTATGAGGGTTAATTAATACTGTATATAATTTTCAATCAGTTGTCCTTACTTCGAATCCCGATCTTTCAATCACTTACTTATTTTTCTCTATACTCTAGAATATATCACTTAGATTGATGCTGTAACTGCATACAGCACCTTTAAACATATCAAACTAATATTGTAAATAATTTTGTTTCTGGTGTCCAGGGTTCGAATACCGATAAAATATAGTTTAATTATAAATTTAATAACTTCTAAACTAATTAAGATAAAGACGCCAAATAAACTTTATTGCCTTTATGTTATTAGGTATTATCTTGTGGATGTGTAATTAGATACCTGACGTTCTGGGTTCGAGCCTAATTTTAAATCGTCATTATCTCAGAAACTAAGAGAGGTAGACGAGTGAACCAAAGCATGATTGATAGCTCCTATGAGGGGTAATTAATACTGTATATAATTTTCAATCAGTTGTCCTTACTTCGAATCCCGATCTTTCAATCACTTACTTATTTTTCTCTATACTCTAGAATATATCACTTAGATTGATGCTGTAACTGCATACAGCACCTTTAAACATATCAAACTAATATTGTAAATAATTTTGTTTCTGGTGTCCAGGGTTCGAATACCGATAAAATGTAATTTAATTATAAATTTAATAACTCCTAAACTAATTAAGATAAAGACGCCAAATAAACTTTATTGCGTTTATGTTACCAGGTAGTATCTTGTAAATGTGTAATTAGATACCTGACGTTCTGGGTTCGATCCTAATGTTTAAATCGTCATTATCTCAGAAACTAAGAGAGGTAGAGGAATTGACCAAAGCATGATTGATAGCTCCTATGAGGGGCAATTAATACTGTATATAATTTTCAATCAGCTGTCCTTACTTCGAATCCCGATCTTTCAATCACTTACTTATTTTTCTCTATACTCTAGAATATATCACTTAGATTGATGCTGTAAATGCATACAGCACCCTTAAACATATCAAACTAATATTGTAAATAATATTGGTTCTGGTGTCCAGGGTTCGAATACCGATAAAATGTAATTTAATTATAAATTTAATAACTCCTAAACTAATTAAGATAAAGACACCAAATAAACTTTTATAGGGGAAAGGATGCTCTCCTGAAACATCAGGTCTCTAGATAGAAGTATTTATAGGGGAGAGATAGGGAATACCAGGGCTGATGCTAGGCTAGTCAGATGCTAAAGGAGGGAGGGATATGCTTTATACGAGAGAGATAGGGAACACAAGGAAAGATGCTATACTAAACAGGACTTGAAGGGTAGAATATGAGCGATATAGCAAACCGAGGAGAGGTATTAGGATAGGAGTTTTGAATGATGGAGTAGGTGTTTATATGCGAGAGATAGGGAATACGAGGGTCGATGCTAGGCTAGACGGTGTTGAATGAGGGAATGCATCTTATATGAGAGAGGTAGGGGAATATGAGGAGAAGTGCTAGGCTAGTCGGGAAGGTCTGAATGAGAGAGTATACGTCTATATGGGAAAATATAGGGAAAACGAAGGTAGGTGCTAGGTTGAGAGAGTCTTCAAGGAGGAAAATGCATTTATATGAGAGCCGTAGGGTATACGAGGAGAGGTGCTAGTCTAGACATGGTTTGAGGATTAGAGTATACGTTTATATGGGAGAAATATGGAAAACAGGAGAGATACAAGGATAGACAGAGATTGAAGGAGGAGGAATGTAGGTTTATACTGTAATATAGAGAGTAATTCGATTATAAAACTTTTCTCATCCAGCCTTACAACACTTTTTATATACTTAATTTCTAAACCTTACAAACTTTATATTTGTTAAACAGTAGTGCGCGAGACGGAGAGGGACAAACAGTATATCGGTTTACAGTGAAGTATACGTCCTAACCTATTCCCACCTTGTTTGTTCTGGATCTTCTCATTGTCTATCATCTAACGTAAACACGTAACAAGACGTAACACAGTAAATCATACATATGGCACATTAAAAAATAAAGGTATATATAATGAAACATAAACAAGTAGACAGAGGGTCATCGATACATAGAAAACCAGGAGTTGTATGTACTGAGACCATAGATTAGTATAGGCAAACAACAAAGAAGTGAATTTATAGTGTAAATAGCCAAATATTTTCAAATATTATTATAGTCTAAAAGTATATAACTTAATTATGTATCGAGTATTGAGAAATAAACGTTATTCATTATTCACTAATCTCAGATCACTGCAATTGTATTGAATCAATTCACAATTGCTAATGCCATTCAACTTTCATTCGTCTCTGATACATAAACAAATTGCAAAATGGAGAAGGACGAAAGTAATAAAAAGACTCAGGCAGCAAATTTTAAGAAAGAAGAGAAAGATATATGACCGACATTGTTTTAGAACACAAATTAGTGTTGAAAATAAAATGACTGATAGCTCTGCTAAGCGTAAGGAAGAGACATGGAAATAAATTGCAAATGAATACAATTCTAGGTTAGAAAAAGAAGATAAACATTCATGTAAACCAATTTTTAAAAATCAGTTTAACTGAATACATGTAAAAAAACATATCACTTTACAAAAAGTAATGCAGACAACATTTATTTTTTATAAACATTATCCTATTACATTCCTTTACAAAAAACCATACACATTTCCTAAAGGCAAAGGTGATAGTCTAGACATTCTAAACACTCAGTTATATAATCATATACATCACACAGAAAGAGACCATCATTATCAGTAAAAAAACTAAACATCTCAACAATGTCTGAATGATGTATTTTATAAGTACAAGTTTTTTGATATTTCAAAGTTCCTGTTAACCATGGCAGTAATTGATTAACACAATTTCTCGATCCTGTCATGCTATAACTTTAGATGCTTTCAGCTCACTTATAATTTCCTCAATCTCTTGTGTGTGTCTATTATTACCAGCATCCCTCGACGCAATTAGTAACCTCAATATATTTACTAGTCTATTCGGATTTTCAAGCGTTGATATCACTGAATCATCATCATATGAAGATTTCATATTCTCGCAACTTCCGATGTATCCAGATTTTTCACCAACAGTAGTCTCCAGTGAAGGACAGAGGCTTGATACGGTATAACATTCCCCTCTATACATCTTCGGATCTTCAAGTGCAGGTGAGAGAGTCGATTCAGTATAACATGTTGCTCTATGAAACTTAAATCTTGACAAAGAACGATTCTTAAAAATCCGCCCGCATACACAGCATCTAATAACGCGTTTTCCTCCATGTGTAATGTATGAAAAATCGTGTTTCTCATTCGTCAGTTGCACAGATTTTCTCGGGCAGTAGCTCATGCTAAAACTAAAAGAAATTAAATGAATACGTGAATGCTAACGCTCGAAGAAATTAAAAGCGAATGAATGAATTCATAACACGCACCTATGTATATATCCAGGATGAGGACGACGGAGGGAATTGCGATCAATGCATAGCAGGGAGAAAGGATACTCTCTTGAAACATTAGTCATCTAGACAACTATTGTTCACGGAGCCTGTAGACGTCAGGTTGAATGGGACAGACCTCAGGTTCAAATCTTTAAGGGCACGGACCCCGCCTTTTGCCTGTCATGTATACTAAACCATCCTAACAGCGTAACATTACGTTACAACGACACGTAACCAGAACATGGCGAGTGCGAGCATGGAAAAAAGGATGCTCTCTGGGAACATTAGTGGAAAAGGATGCTCTCTGGAAACACTAGTCATCCACACAACGGGGTGTTCCTAACATTTCCAGATTTCGGGTCGTTCAACATCGTGACGCGCCCCTGTCATCTACATTTCGACGAAATTTTACCTCCTGAATTAAAGTTTGGTGATCTGTATAGACCTGTACAACATGCATTACGCTATGTAACAGACTCATCAAGTTATGTAACAACACGATCACGCTAGGTAACAACATGTTCACGCTATGTAACAACATGATCACGCTATGTAACAACATGATCACGCTATGTAACAACATGATCACGCCATGTAACAACATGATCACGCTATGTAACAACATGATCACGCTATGTAACAACATGATCACGCTATGTAACAACATGACCACGCTATGTAACAAAACGATCAAGCTATGTAACAACTGATCACGCTATGTAACATGATCATGCTATGTAACAACCTGAGCACGCTATGTAACAACATGATCACGCTATGTAACAAACTGAGTACGCTATGTAACAACATTATCACGCCATGTAACAACTGATCACGCTATGTAACAACATGCTCAAGCTATGTAACAACTGATCACGCTATGTAACAACATGATCACGCTATGTAACAACCTGAGCACGCTATGTAACAATCTGATCACGTTATGTAACAACTGATCACGCTATGTAACAACATGATCACGCTATGTAACAACATGATCACGCTATGTAACAACATGTTCACGCTATGTAACAACATGACCACGCTATGTAACAAAACGATCACGCTATGTAACAACACGATCACGCAATGTAACAACTGATCACGCTATGTAACAACCTGATCAAGCTATGTAACAACTGATCACGCTATGTAACAACATGATCACGCTATGTAACAACCTGAGCACGCTATGTAACAACATGATCACGCTATGTAACAACCTGAGTACGCTATGTAACAACATGATCACGCCATGTAACAACTGATCACGCTATGTAACAACATGCTCAAGCCATGTAACAACTGATCACGCTATGTAACAACATGCTCAAGCTATGTAACAACTGATCACGCTATGTAACAACACGATCACGCTATGTAACAACCTGATCAAGCTATGTAACAACATGATCACGCCATGTAACAACTGATCACGCTATGTAACAACATGCTCAAGCTATGTAACAACATGTTCACGCTATGTAACAACATTATCACGCTATGTAACAACATGTTCACGCTATGTAACAACATGATCACGCTATGTAACAACATGACCACACTATGTAACAACATGACCACGCTATGTAACAACATGATCACGCTATGTAACAACATGACCACGCTATGTAACAAAACGATCAAGCTATGTAACAACTGATCACGCTATGTAACATGATCATGCTATGTAACAACCTGAGCACGCTATGTAACAACATGATCACGCTATGTAACAAACTGAGTACGCTATGTAACAACATTATCACGCCATGTAACAACATTATCACGCCATGTAACAACTGATCACGCTATGTAACAACATGCTCAAGCTATGTAACAACTGATCACGCTATGTAACAACATGATCACGCTATGTAACAACCTGAGCACGCTATGTAACAATCTGATCACGTTATGTAACAACTGATCACGCTATGTAACAACATGATCACGCTATGTAACAACATGATCACGCTATGTAACAACATGTTCACGCTATGTAACAACATGACCACGCTATGTAACAAAACGATCACGCTATGTAACAACACGATCACGCAATGTAACAACTGATCACGCTATGTAACAACCTGATCAAGCTATGTAACAACTGATCACGCTATGTAACAACATGATCACGCTATGTAACAACCTGAGCACGCTATGTAACAACATGATCACGCTATGTAACAACCTGAGTACGCTATGTAACAACATGATCACGCCATGTAACAACTGATCACGCTATGTAACAACATGCTCAAGCCATGTAACAACTGATCACGCTATGTAACAACATGCTCAAGCTATGTAACAACTGATCACGCTATGTAACAACACGATCACGCTATGTAACAACCTGATCAAGCTATGTAACAACATGATCACGCCATGTAACAACTGATCACGCTATGTAACAACATGCTCAAGCTATGTAACAACATGTTCACGCTATGTAACAACATTATCACGCTATGTAACAACATGTTCACGCTATGTAACAACATGATCACGCTATGTAACAACATGACCACACTATGTAACAACATGACCACGCTATGTAACAACATGATCACGCTATGTAACAAAACGATCAAGCTATGTAACAACACGATCACGCTATGTAACAACCTGATCAAGCTATGTAACAACTGATCACGCTATGTAACAACCTGAGCACGCTATGTAACAACCTGATCACGCTATGTAACAACTAATCACGCTATGTAACAACATGCTCAAGCTATGTAACAACATGATCACGCTATGTAACAACATGTTCACGCTATGTAACAACATGTTCACGCTATGTAACAACATGTTCACGCGATGTAACATCATGATCACGCTATGTAACAACATGACCACACTATAAAACAACATGATCATGCTATGTAACAAAACGATCAAGCTATGTAACAACATGATCACGCTATGTAACAAAACGATCAAGCTATGTAACAACCTGAGCACGCTATGTAACAACATGTTCACGCTATGTAACAACATGATCACGTTATGTAACAACATGATCACGCTATGTAACAACATGATCACGCTATGTAACAAAACGATCAAGCTATGTAACAACCTGAGCACGCTATGTAACAACATGTTCACGCTATGTAACAACATGAACACGCTATGTAACAATACGATCACGCTATGTAACAATCTGATTACGCTATGTAACAACTGATTACGCTATGTAACAACATGATCACGCTATGTAACAACCTGAGCACGCTATGTAACAACATGACTACGCTATGTAACAAAACGATCACGCTATGTAACAACTGATCACGCTATGTAACAACCTGAGCACGCTATGTAACAACATGACCACGCTATGTAACAAAACGATCACGCTATGTAACAACTGATCACGCTATGTAACAACCTGAGCACGCTATGTAACAACCTGAGCACGCTATGTAACAATACGATCAAGCTATGTAACAACTGATCACGCTATGTAACAACATGATCATGCTATGTAACAACCTGAGCACGCTATGTAACAACATGATCACGCTATGTAACAACCTGAGCACGCTATGTAACAACATGATCACGCTATGTAACAACATGAACACGCTATGTAACAATACGATCACGCTATGTAACAATCTGATTACTATGTAACAACGTATCACGCTATGTAACAACATGATCACGCTATGTAACAACCTGAGCACGCTATGTAACATCATGATCACGCTATGTAACAACCTGATCACGCTATGTAACAACATGCTCACGCTATGTAACAACTGATCACGCTATGTAACAACATGATCACGCTATGTAACAACCTGAGCACGCTATGTAACAACATGATCACGCTATGTAACAACATGTTCACGCTATGTAACAACACGATCACGCTATGTAACAACATGGACACGCTATGTAACAACATGAACACGCTATGTAACAATACGATCAAGCTATGTAACAACCTGAGCACGCTATGTAACAACATGATCACGCTATGTAACAACATGAACACTCTATGTAACAACCTGAGCATGCTATGTAACAACATGATCACGCTATGTAACAACCTAATCACGCTATGTAACAACATGATCACGCTATGTAACAACATGATCACACTATGTAAATAGGGTGGACCATTTAAGTTGAGGCTATACAATATATCCAAAACTAAACGTTGTAGAAAGAAATGTCTTTAATAAACTTGACTGATATTATGACGAAAGTAAATGCTGCTAGTCGTATTTCGTTTGGAGGACGTAGTGAGGGTCATTTCAGGGTCTTTTTAAATGGGACCCTAATTGTAGGTTCCCATTTATAAAAATAAATTGACCCAAAATGACCCTCATAACGGCCTCCAAACGAAACTCGACTAGCGGGATTTACTTTCGTCATAATATCAGTCAAGTTTATTAAAGACATTTCTTTCTACAACGTTTAGTTTTGGATATATTGTATAGCCTCGACTTAAATGGTCCACCCTATTTACATAGTGTGATCATGTTGTTACATAGCGTGATCATGTTGTTACATAGCGTGATTAGGTTGTTACATAGCGTGATCATGTTGTTACATAGCATGCTCAGGTTGTTACATAGAGTGTTCATGTTGTTACATAGCGTGATCATGTTGTTACATAGCGTGCTCAGGTTGTACATAGCTTGATCGTATTGTTACATAGCGTGTTCATGTTGTTACATAGCGTGTCCATGTTGTTACATAGCGTCATCGTGTTGTTACATAGCGTGAACATGTTGTTACATAGCGTGATCATGTTGTTACATAGCGTGCTCAGGTTGTTACATAGCGTGATCATGTTGTTACATAGCGTGATCAGTTGTTACATAGCGTGAGCATGTTGTTACATAGCGTGATCAGGTTGTTACATAGCGTGATCATGATGTTACATAGCGTGCTCAGGTTGTTACATAGCGTGATCATGTTGTTACATAGCGTGATACGTTGTTACATAGTAATCAGATTGTTACATAGCGTGATCGTATTGTTACATAGCGTGTTCATGTTGTTACATAGCGTGATCATGTTGTTACATAGCGTGCTCAGGTTGTTACATAGCGTGATCATGTTGTTACATAGCGTGCTCAGGTTGTTACATAGCATGATCATGTTGTTACATAGCGTGATCAGTTGTTACATAGCTTGATCGTATTGTTACATAGCGTGCTCAGGTTGTTACATAGCGTGCTCAGGTTGTTACATAGCGTGATCAGTTGTTACATAGCGTGATCGTTTTGTTACATAGCGTGGTCATGTTGTTACATAGCGTGCTCAGGTTGTTACATAGCGTGATCAGTTGTTACATAGCGTGATCGTTTTGTTACATAGCGTAGTCATGTTGTTACATAGCGTGCTCAGGTTGTTACATAGCGTGATCATGTTGTTACATAGCGTAATCAGTTGTTACATAGCGTAATCAGATTGTTACATAGCGTGATCGTATTGTTACATAGCGTGTTCATGTTGTTACATAGCGTGAACATGTTGTTACATAGCGTGCTCAGGTTGTTACATAGCTTGATCGTTTTGTTACATAGCGTGATCATGTTGTTACATAGCGTGATCATGTTGTTACATAACGTGATCATGTTGTTACATAGCGTGAACATGTTGTTACATAGCGTGCTCAGGTTGTTACATAGCTTGATCGTTTTGTTACATAGCGTGATCATGTTGTTACATAGCGTGATCATGATGTTACATCGCGTGAACATGTTGTTACATAGCGTGAACATGTTGTTACATAGCGTGATCATGTTGTTACATAGCTTGAGCATGTTGTTACATAGCGTGATTAGTTGTTACATAGCGTGATCAGGTTGTTACATAGCGTGCTCAGGTTGTTACATAGCGTGATCAGTTGTTACATAGCTTGATCAGGTTGTTACATAGCGTGATCGTGTTGTTACATAGCTTGATCGTTTTGTTACATAGCGTGATCATGTTGTTACATAGTGTGGTCATGTTGTTACATAGCGTGATCATGTTGTTACATAGCGTGAACATGTTGTTACATAGCGTGATAATGTTGTTACATAGCGTGAACATGTTGTTACATAGCTTGAGCATGTTGTTACATAGCGTGATCAGTTGTTACATGGCGTGATCATGTTGTTACATAGCTTGATCAGGTTGTTACATAGCGTGATCGTGTTGTTACATAGCGTGATCAGTTGTTACATAGCTTGAGCATGTTGTTACATAGCGTGATCAGTTGTTACATGGCTTGAGCATGTTGTTACATAGCGTGATCAGTTGTTACATGGCGTGATCAGTTGTTACATGGCGTGATCATGTTGTTACATAGCGTACTCAGGTTGTTACATAGCGTGATCATGTTGTTACATAGCGTGCTCAGGTTGTTACATAGCGTGATCATGTTGTTACATAGCGTGATCAGTTGTTACATAGCTTGATCAGGTTGTTACATAGCGTGATCAGTTGTTACGTTGCGTGATCGTGTTGTTACATAGCGTGATCGTTTTGTTACATAGCGTGGTCATGTTGTTACATAGCGTGAACATGTTGTTACATAGCGTGATCATGTTGTTACATAGCGTGATCATGTTGTTACATAGCGTGATCAGTTGTTACATAACGTGATCAGATTGTTACATAGCGTGCTCAGGTTGTTACATAGCGTGATCATGTTGTTACATAGCGTGATCAGTTGTTACATAGCTTGAGCATGTTGTTACATAGCGTGATCAGTTGTTACATGGCGTGATCATGTTGTTACATAGCGTACTCAGTTTGTTACATAGCGTGATCATGTTGTTACATAGCGTGCTCAGGTTGTTACATAGCATGATCATGTTACATAGCGTGATCAGTTGTTACATAGCTTGATCGTTTTGTTACATAGCGTGGTCATGTTGTTACATAGCGTGATCATGTTGTTACATAGCGTGATCATGTTGTTACATAGCGTGATCATGTTGTTACATGGCGTGATCATGTTGTTACATAGCGTGATCATGTTGTTACATAGCGTGATCATGTTGTTACATAGCGTGAACATGTTGTTACCTAGCGTGATCGTGTTGTTACATAACGTGATGAGTCTGTTACATAGCGTAATGCATGTTGTACAGGTCTATACAGATCACCAAACTTTAATTCAGGAGGTAAAATTTCGTCGAAATGTAGATGACAGGGGCGCGTCACGATGTTGAACGACCCGAAATCTGGAAATGTTAGGAACACCCCGTTGTGTGGATGACTAGTGTTTCCAGAGAGCATCCTTTTCCACTAATGTTCCCAGAGAGCATCCTTTTTTCCATGCTCGCACTCGCCATGTTCTGGTTACGTGTCGTTGTAACGTAATGTTACGCTGTTAGGATGGTTTAGTATACATGACAGGCAAAAGGCGGGGTCCGTGCCCTTAAAGATTTGAACCTGAGGTCTGTCCCATTCAACCTGACGTCTACAGGCTCCGTGAACAATAGTTGTCTAGATGACTAATGTTTCAAGAGAGTATCCTTTCTCCCTGCTATGCATTGATCGCAATTCCCTCCGTCGTCCTCATCCTGGATATATACATAGGTGCGTGTTATGAATTCATTCATTCGCTTTTAATTTCTTCGAGCGTTAGCATTCACGTATTCATTTAATTTCTTTTAGTTTTAGCATGAGCTACTGCCCGAGAAAATCTGTGCAACTGACGAATGAGAAACACGATTTTTCATACATTACACATGGAGGAAAACGCGTTATTAGATGCTGTGTATGCGGGCGGATTTTTAAGAATCGTTCTTTGTCAAGATTTAAGTTTCATAGAGCAACATGTTATACTGAATCGACTCTCTCACCTGCACTTGAAGATCCGAAGATGTATAGAGGGGAATGTTATACCGTATCAAGCCTCTGTCCTTCACTGGAGACTACTGTTGGTGAAAAATCTGGATACATCGGAAGTTGCGAGAATATGAAATCTTCATATGATGATGATTCAGTGATATCAACGCTTGAAAATCCGAATAGACTAGTAAATATATTGAGGTTACTAATTGCGTCGAGGGATGCTGGTAATAATAGACACACACAAGAGATTGAGGAAATTATAAGTGAGCTGAAAGCATCTAAAGTTATAGCATGACAGGATCGAGAAATTGTGTTAATCAATTACTGCCATGGTTAACAGGAACTTTGAAATATCAAAAAACTTGTACTTATAAAATACATCATTCAGACATTGTTGAGATGTTTAGTTTTTTTACTGATAATGATGGTCTCTTTCTGTGTGATGTATATGATTATATAACTGAGTGTTTAGAATGTCTAGACTATCACCTTTGCCTTTAGGAAATGTGTATGGTTTTTTGTAAAGGAATGTAATAGGATAATGTTTATAAAAAATAAATGTCTGCATTACTTTTTGTAAAGTGATATGTTTTTTTACATGTATTCAGTTAAACTGATTTTTAAAAATTGGTTTACATGAATGTTGTTTATCTTCTTTTTCTAACCTAGAATTGTATTCATTTGCAATTTATTTCCATGTCTCTTCCTTACGCTTAGCAGAGCTATCAGTCATTTTATTTTCAACACTAATTTGTGTTCTAAAACAATGTCGGTCATATATCTTTCTCTTCTTTCTTAAAATTTGCTGCCTGAGTCTTTTTATTACTTTCGTCCTTCTCCATTTTGCAATTTGTTTATGTATCAGAGACGAATGAAAGTTGAATGGCATTAGCAATTGTGAATTGATTCAATACAATTGCAGTGATCTGAGATTAGTGAATAATGAATAACGTTTATTTCTCAATACTCGATACATAATTAAGTTATATACTTTTAGACTATAATAATATTTGAAAATATTTGGCTATTTACACTATAAATTCACTTCTTTGTTGTTTGCCTATACTAATCTATGGTCTCAGTACATACAACTCCTGGTTTTCTATGTATCGATGACCCTCTGTCTACTTGTTTATGTTTCATTATATATACCTTTATTTTTTAATGTGCCATATGTATGATTTACTGTGTTACGTCTTGTTACGTGTTTACGTTAGATGATAGACAATGAGAAGATCCAGAACAAACAAGGTGGGAATAGGTTAGGACGTATACTTCACTGTAAACCGATATACTGTTTGTCCCTCTCCGTCTCGCGCACTACTGTTTAACAAATATAAAGTTTGTAAGGTTTAGAAATTAAGTATATAAAAAGTGTTGTAAGGCTGGATGAGAAAAGTTTTATAATCGAATTACTCTCTATATTACAGTATAAACCTACATTCCTCCTCCTTCAATCTCTGTCTATCCTTGTATCTCTCCTGTTTTCCATATTTCTCCCATATAAACGTATACTCTAATCCTCAAACCATGTCTAGACTAGCACCTCTCCTCGTATACCCTACGGCTCTCATATAAATGCATTTTCCTCCTTGAAGACTCTCTCAACCTAGCACCTACCTTCGTTTTCCCTATATTTTCCCATATAGACGTATACTCTCTCATTCAGACCTTCCCGACTAGCCTAGCACTTCTCCTCATATTCCCCTACCTCTCTCATATAAGATGCATTCCCTCATTCAACACCGTCTAGCCTAGCATCGACCCTCGTATTCCCTATCTCTCGCATATAAACACCTACTCCATCATTCAAAACTCCTATCCTAATACCTCTCCTCGGTTTGCTATATCGCTCATATTCTACCCTTCAAGTCCTGTTTAGTATAGCATCTTTCCTTGTGTTCCCTATCTCTCTCGTATAAAGCATATCCCTCCCTCCTTTAGCATCTGACTAGCCTAGCATCAGCCCTGGTATTCCCTATCTCTCCCCTATAAATACTTCTATCTAGAGACCTGATGTTTCAGGAGAGCATCCTTTCCCCTATAAAAGTTTATTTGGTGTCTTTATCTTAATTAGTTTAGGAGTTATTAAATTTATAATTAAATTACATTTTATCGGTATTCGAACCCTGGACACCAGAACCAATATTATTTACAATATTAGTTTGATATGTTTAAGGGTGCTGTATGCATTTACAGCATCAATCTAAGTGATATATTCTAGAGTATAGAGAAAAATAAGTAAGTGATTGAAAGATCGGGATTCGAAGTAAGGACAGCTGATTGAAAATTATATACAGTATTAATTGCCCCTCATAGGAGCTATCAATCATGCTTTGGTCAATTCCTCTACCTCTCTTAGTTTCTGAGATAATGACGATTTAAACATTAGGATCGAACCCAGAACGTCAGGTATCTAATTACACATTTACAAGATACTACCTGGTAACATAAACGCAATAAAGTTTATTTGGCGTCTTTATCTTAATTAGTTTAGGAGTTATTAAATTTATAATTAAATTACATTTTATCGGTATTCGAACCCTGGACACCAGAAACAAAATTATTTACAATATTAGTTTGATATGTTTAAAGGTGCTGTATGCAGTTACAGCATCAATCTAAGTGATATATTCTAGAGTATAGAGAAAAATAAGTAAGTGATTGAAAGATCGGGATTCGAAGTAAGGACAACTGATTGAAAATTATATACAGTATTAATTACCCCTCATAGGAGCTATCAATCATGCTTTGGTTCACTCGTCTACCTCTCTTAGTTTCTGAGATAATGACGATTTAAAATTAGGCTCGAACCCAGAACGTCAGGTATCTAATTACACATCCACAAGATAATACCTAATAAAATAAAGGCAATAAAGTTTATTTGGCGTCTTTATCTTAATTAGTTTAGAAGTTATTAAATTTATAATTAAACTATATTTTATCGGTATTCGAACCCTGGACACCAGAAACAAAATTATTTACAATATTAGTTTGATATGTTTAAAGGTGCTGTATGCAGTTACAGCATCAATCTAAGTGATATATTCTAGAGTATAGAGAAAAATAAGTAAGTGATTGAAAGATCGGGATTCGAAGTAAGGACAACTGATTGAAAATTATATACAGTATTAATTAACCCTCATAGGAGCTATCAATCATGCTTTGGTTCACTCGTCTACCTCTCTTAGTTTCTGAGATAATGACGATTTAAAATTAGGCTCGAACCCAGAACGTCAGGTATCTAATTACACATCCACAAGATAATACCTAATAACATAAAGGCAATAAAGTTTATTTGGCGTCTTTATCTTAATTAGTTTAGAAGTTATTAAATTTATAATTAAACTACATTTTATCGGTATTCGAACCCTGGACACCAGAAACAAAATTATTTACAATATTAGTTTGATATGTTTAAAGGTGCTGTATACAGTTACAGCATCAATCTAAGTGATATATTCTAGAGTATAGAGAAAAATAAGTATGTGATTGAAAGATCGGGATTCGAAGTAAGGACAACTGATTGAAAATTATATACAGTATTAATTACCCCTTATAGGAGCTATCAATCATGCTTTGGTTCACTCGTCTACCTCTCTTAGTTTCTGAGATAATGACGATTTAAAATTAGGATCGAACCCAGAACGTCAGGTATCTAATTACACATCCACAAGATAGTACCTAATAATATAAAGACAATAAAGTTTATTTGGCGTCTTTATCTTAATTAGTTTAGAAGTTATTAAATTTATAATTAAATTACATTTTATCGGTATTCGAACCCTGGACACCAGAAACAAAATTATTTACAATATTAGTTTGATATGTTTAAAGGTTGTGTATGCAGTTACAGCATCAATCTAAGTGACATATTCTAGAGTATAGAGAAAAAATAAGTAAGTGATTGAAAGATCGGGATTCGAAGTAAGGACAACTGATTGAAAATTATATACAGTATTAATTACCCATCATAGGAGCTATCAATCATGCTTTGGTCAATTCCTCTACCTCTCTTAGTTTCTGAGATAATGACGATTTAAACATTAGGCTCGAACCCAGAACGTCAGGTATCTAATTACACATTCACAAGATACTACCTAATAAAATAAAGGCAATAAAGTTTATTTGGCGTCTTTATCTTAATTAGTTTAGGAGTTATTAAATTTATAATTAAATTACATTTTATCGGTATTCGAACCCTGGACACCATGTACCCAAATATACATTCACAAGAAACTATCTAATGACATTAATGTAATAAACTTTATTTGATGTCTTTATCGTAATTAGTCTCTGAGTTATTAGAAGCTGAATTTGTAATTCGAACCCGGGCATCCTGGTCAACTTGGAACTCGTTGGAGAAGCTGCTGCTTTTTATATCATTTCCATCGCTAAAATCTAAAGTGTTGAGTGTTGGGCAGAGCACTTAGGAAAACAATTACTGACATTGTTCGCTAATGGGGTGAAAGCGTCTAACGGGTCAGCTAATGGAGGTCCCCGTTACCGCCTGGCGGAAGTATGTCGTTCGCTAATGTATGTAAACAGATCCGGAATGTAAACTTAAAAGCCTATTAATGTGTTGAAAGCGTCTAACATGTTCAGCTAATGGACAAGCGATTTCCCCAGATACAAGAAGGCTGCAGTGTTTCATTACATGACAGACTGTTACCGTGAGCAGACTACTTATACTCAAGCTCCAGTCAACAATTCATTAATCAAAAAACTTAATTGCTCGAGGATGCAATCTGCAGACCTTAGTAATCATAAAAAAAATGTTTGACGAACATTACCTAATTAATTTGCCGAGGGGCTGCAGGACTCGAGAAAACAATTCCATCAAGTCATGACGCCACAGTAGAACGCATGGGGGAGGGGGTAGAACCTGTTAGCACAGATACTGCCGGCATTAGGTGAGCACACAAAGCGAGAGGGGGCGGGGCCTAACGACACGAGACCTGGCGGCATGTGAGCACACAAAGGGAGGGGGCGGGGCTAGCGGCATAGATCAAAGAACCTTATCAGATGGCGGCAAAATCCTTTGTTTCCGTATCGGCATTCTTATTCTACTTATGTCATATTCGGTAAACCATACACATATTTATCTCTAGTTGCATTTGCATTTAGTAAATGAATATCATCATCTGCGGATGTTTTACGGGAAGTGACTTTCTGACGAGTATGTAGACCGTCTTCCCCACCTTTCTGGAATCTTTTTATCCAGTAATTTAATATAAAATAAGGCAGTACTTTTAACACTTAAATGATTTCGGTCTAGTTATATAATATATAAATTCAATAACAGCCCGCCTTGTGTATGTAACAATATATAAAAATGTTTATTAGTCATTTTATTTTATATTATTGTATACACGTAATAATGTTATGTTAATGTATTACGTCATTTAATAATGTAGGAGCTGTGAGAATAATAGGTTAAAAGTTGCTAACAATGAGGTAACCTTGAGGCAATAATGAATTTGAAAGTTTAACAATACTACTTAAAATTCTTGGAAAACAATAATGTAATTTTTGTGACAGTTTATAAAATATCCAATCAACAACCAGAAAAAAGCTTTAGTTAAATGAAGGTATTCTATTGGTCTGGAATTAACCAATCAGAAACGTAAATGGAGCAAAATTTACAAATTCAGAAGTCAGTTGGTTGTAGACAGTGTTCCTAACTGGACGGGAGATGCGTCCCCGAGAAATTTAATATGTATTCGTGTAAGACAAAAATAGTTTTACGTGTTAAAAAGTGCAAGTAATTAATAAGAAAATCTCACAGCTCTCTCTCTATATCAGTGAAGTGCTATTTAAATCGTGTCAAGCATTAATAAAAGGAGTGAAGTAAAATTATAATCTGTGTAAGCCTATATTCTTCAGTCTCACCAATCTCTTCTAAGACATTCATGTCTCTAAAAATAAATACTGACGCAGCCGAGGCAAACATATACATAATATTTAAAGAAACAGTCAAAATAACAAAGTTGATATTTTTAAACGTTTTTGGCAAAGGCTACCGGAAAGTTTTTTTCCATACGTGCGGTTGCAACTACTTCAAGTTCGGCTCCCCAACATTTGAACTACAATACAACTCCTACTTAAAATCGGCTTTTCATACGTAGCAGCAACAAACCTACTTCTTCAAAAAAAATTTATGCACTGCCGTTGAAATTGCTGTAACAGTGCGACCAACCTCCTACACACCCACGAGTAATTTCACTAGTATACGGCATGACTGGTTCTGATACAATAAACATGTTTTGGTTTCAATAGCACCAGAAAAAGCAAAGGCATCAACCTCCCCTCTTTTCCCCCTTATTGCTGTGTTATCAAGCCATCACGGTCTGTGATAGGTGAAGTGAAGGACACGCCTCAAAGGACCCCCAGAAAACTACAGAAAATCCGCCGAAGATTTTCTTTGGCCCTCTGTGTACGAGTATATGTAAAGAAATGAACGCACTTTGACAAATCATGCGGCAGATGTCTTGTTGCCGTTTTGCATGTCAAGGAGTCACGCTAATAGCGAGGGTGCCAGTTCATTCCATTAAAAGTTGCTTGCCTGCCTCTTCCTGCTGCTGCTTGGTCCCCAGAGTAACGTCATACACGAGTTAGTAGCTGGTCACCTTCTATTGCGGGATGTCATGTCACGAAATCTCAACCCCAATTCGATTACAATAACCCCAAGTTTTGTTCCAAATAATGCAATTGTCTTGACATATGTTCCCTTGTCACTATGCATGAAAAACTGCACTCCAACTTCAGGGACATCAGCTGATAAATAAATAACACGATACAATAAGAAAAGTGACGGTCCTTCCTCTTCATCTGTTTGGAAGGGTTCTAAATTCATTTCATCTCCATTTGATTCACGTTATTTTCTTTAAGTTAAAAGGTGATTTAATTCTATTTCTGGCATTTAATACTTTGGAATCTTGTCCGACTGTTTGTTGACTTCAATTATTATTCTTCTGCAAGGTGCTAAAGACAGTCAGAATAATGAGGGAATGAGAAGAAAAGTCTTATAACTACACTTTAAATACTTTTGAAACTTTTGATTGAAAGGTCTGAGCTTCTAAAAAATCCATAACTTTTTATTGTTAATTTTAATGTCGAATTTGGTTAAAAGAGGTACTAAATTACTTTCAAGAAGAAAAAGTGCTAAACATTCACAATGAAACATTACTAATCTTGTTCTACCGTAATTCTACAGGGACTAGAACACGCTTTAATAATATTTGCATATTATTTTATCATATGTTTATCTCTAAAGAACAGTACTGTTTTACTTTCCCTACTACGTATAGTAAGTAGGGGAAGTATTGCACGAAAAGTCAGATAAAAACGAAACTTGGTTCAAACTTAAGTTCAGTATCTTTGAAGGATGTGACACTCAGATTTTCAAGAAAATTCGCTCATCCCCAACTATCCTTTACATGGAACATTTTTCGAAATTTCTGAATTACCAAAAAATGTCTAATGATTTTGATTAAAATATCATATATTACAAATATTTACATGACAAATAAAATGTATATCTTGAATTTTCTGGGAATAGCTACGAAGTTCTCTTCATTCTGAAAGAATTTTGTATAATCTTGTATAACTGGTAAACGTTAAGCAATACATGAACACGTACTATAAAAAAGTGTAGATCTCCTTAAAACATACAATTTATTTCAAATAAGTTTTTTGTAGCATAAGCTATTTCTGAAATACCCCTTATTAATGGTTCGAATTGTTCATTTCTTGGTCATTCTCTTAAAGTCCTTTTAACACTCAGTTGTTTCTCGCGATGTCATGGTAACAGTATGGAATTTTAAGGCCAGCATATGGCGTCCAGTTCTTAAACATTTGACTATCGCTGTTTGTTTTGTATCTATAACGAAATGTGTAATGTAGCTATTTCTGCAAAGGTTTATTTGGATTAAAATGTAGAAAATAGGAAAATAAGCTTGAGTAAGAATAATTTGAATACTCACTAACAAACGATAGAGGATAGAGTAAGTCATGTGAATGTATCACATTAGATTTTTTTAATAATCATGTCATTAAATATAAGGCTCAAAATAAACCTGAAGCAGTATATTTTGAGTAGTAAAATAAAAATTAAGATCATAGGGAGAATAAATATCAGTAACAGTGAGGATAGTGTTAAATAAAAACTGTAAAGCGAATGTTACTGTAAGATGAAATAAGGGTTGAAAGGCAGTGCCTTCAGCAGCCGGAAATGGGTGGTTTTTCCCTCTATTGTTGCTGGGAACGCAGGCTAGTAGAAAAGGGTCAATGTTCGCCAGAAGGCAGATAGCCTTAGGCCTCCAATGAAAGAAGCTAGGAATCGGGTGATAGTGGAATGAGGAGATATAGAACCTTTGAAACGGAGAAACGGAAGATTTTAGAATACTCACTTGGTCGTGAGATTTTGGAAGACGCACTTGGTTGTAGTAAGTCTGGGGAGATGCTTGTCAGAAAAGTTTAGAAGGCAGCGGATAGGCGCGATGATATGATAAAAAGTGTAAAAAATAGGAAATGCGCGTGTGTGTGTCGAAGAAATAGCAGGGATCAAATGTTAAAACGGTGACGGTAAATAAACGAGCAGAAAAACCAACAGTCGTGCTCATCACTAACACGAGATCCAAGATCCATGCAAAGAACCCTGAGCTAGTACCGAACCCCGGACCTTTCCTATAAATCCTGTACCGTAAACCAGAAGTACCATCGCAAATTGGCTGCCAAACGTGGGGCCTCAATCACCGAAGAGAAATCCTATCACAAACCGGATCTAAGATGTATATCCAAAGCCTCTATTACATTAATCTGCATAACCTTCTTCCCAGCCAATATTTTGGAATTATTTTAGCACATTTTGCGGTTTTGCAGTTCAGGGGATTATTAGAGACGTAACAGCATCACTTTAACACCACCCCGATACTGGTTTCAAGATGCTAAAGAAGCCTTTAATTGAATCTGAAATTTTATCATTTTCTATAAACTCAGTTAAATTAAACCTCTGATTCGATTATTTTATGTTGATAACTTTACTACTATTCTGTTCAAGTTCACATCGACAAAACACTATACCTTTCCACTCTTTTCAGAGGAATCTTTCCTCAAAACACTGTCCTGGCCGAAACCACTCCGTTTTGTTGATGCTATTCTAGTTTATTACTCTGCCTTGAGTCTTCCATTTATCATTTTAAAAATTCAGCCATATCTTATTCAACCTGAATTGTGATTTACAAAGTTACAAATCAACACCAACGCCGTCATTTTCTGTAAACAATGAGAACTTCCGCTAACTAGACTAAAGATTTTTGGCTCTGACGTCAACTATAGCCCTGTGGTCAAACTTCTATGTTTTCAGTTTGCAATACTCATATACAAACACCACATTGACAAATCCCATGTGAAATACTCCACTGCATATTGTATTTTGCAATTCGAAGCTATCCTTTCGCCAGATAAACATATTCTATACAAAATCTCAAATTTTAAAAACCGCGTCAAAAACAGAACCTCAAAGTGATAGCCAAAAGCTTCTCGAAGCCATCGCATAGCTCAGCTGTATGAAGTCCTCGAACTGGACACATTTTTTGCTGTATAGCCTACCTTTATACATTTATCTTCCCAACCGTTACAACGCTGGTTAATACACTCCTCTATGGCAGTTATACTTACAAACGTTCCATTCTGTTACTGAATTCTACCCTATGACAATTATCTTCTCAAACTTTCCCCGCTCAGCATTTAGAGAGAAACTTTGACAGTTATTTTCTCAAAAGTCGCATTCTGCATTTCGGCATTCTATCCACATGACAATTACCTTCCCAAACATTCAAATCCACTGCTCAGTATTCTACCCCTATGACAATGTTTTGCTTCAGATAGTTCATTTTAAATATTAACAGCGGTTACTTATACAAAATGGAAAATTACCAAAATAATTGTTAGTGACTGCTTCTATTGTCTTGTGATTAGCATACTATCCTCCAAATCCAGAGGAATCGGTTCGCTTCCCGGCTGAAAGGTGGGAATTTTTCTTTAATCAGGATTATTCCTTATCTTCCCTAGAGTCTGGAAGTATGAATGAGCGTGTGAATGTGTGTGTGTGTGTTGAAGTGATAAGATCCGCCCAAATAATATGAATAATAAATAATAAACCATAATAAGAATATTAATAAGCATCTAATCAAAATAAGAAGGGGTGAATAAAATCATAACGAGATAAATAAAGTAAAGATGAGATATTAATAAATAATCAGAAAGTGAAATAAAATGTAGAAAACGTGTATTTGAAAACGAAGAGACTTGGCGAAAACCGTAAAGTGGTTGAAGACTTAGGAACGTACAGGAAGAGAGACATTAGTAAGCGATAAGTCACAATAGAAACCGGGTAGAGCTCACAGAATACGGAGACAACGGGCCGGAAACCGAATTCAGTCAAGCGCACAGAAAATTCAGTCTAGCGAACATAAGTTGTTAATGGTAGACGCGGACGATGCTCGGGCGACGAAATTAAGAGCCAATGGAAGACGAAGAAGAATTTAGAGAGATAACCAATAAAAGTTAATAAAAGTCACGTGCATAACAAAAAGATAGATTGAAACTAGAAAAGAGGCGTGGATAGAAAATTATCTATGACAGAGAGCAACTTTCAGACGTGTGTAAGACGAATACTTTGTGTCGAACCGTAAGGTAGAGAAGGTCACTCCGTGTTGTGCAGTGAGGGAGAATAAGATAGATGTAGAAATTCAAAGTATTTTATATCAGAGAGGGAAACAGTGCAGATGTCTACGAGTAATTATCTATGTATTGGAAAATTAGTTTAAAGTAAACGTTAGTAAAAAGGTAGCTAGAACATAACTAAAGGTTAAGTCATTAAAGTAATGTCCTTAACTTCAAAAATACTTAAAAAAAAGGGTAAAGCACGGAAACAATAGCAGGGGATGACAGGAGTAATCGAGTCTTGTGTGAAATGATATTCGGATGAGGATAACAGTGTGGATCATCAATAAACGGGCCATCTGAGAGGAGAACAGTGAACTTCATTCATCTCCCATCCACCCTCCCTGAGGTAAGAGTCCAGAACCCATATTCCTCTACCCGAGTAGCCGACAGCAACATCATTCCTCCCAAATTACCATCCCAACGCCAAGAACCAACCCATTACACATTTTTTAAACCCCGCTACAGTGTGCATTTAAGGTAATAACCAAAAGTAAAATTCACCCAAATATTAACACCACTGTAAAACGAGTGAACATCATTGCCGATGAGCAATTGTTCCTAAGCTAATTGTTTCCAAAAATGCTTTTTTGGATTCAGGGATCTACAAACATGTATTTCCGGAGAAATCTCGGTATCGAATTTTTGGGTGGAATACAATACTTCCCCTACTTACTATACGTAGTAGAGAAAGTAAAAAGCATACATCTATCATAACATACTAAAGAAATCGTCAAAAGATCATTAATAATACCCTTATATCTGAGAGTCTCCAAATATCTCCAAGAACTCAACATTAGACTTCCTCCTGTATCACAAATAAATCCCTATCTTGCTATCCCGCCCTGGACAACCACTTCACCTGAAATAAATTTAGAACTGAACATCATCTGCAAAGAACACACGCATTCCTCAGTTTATTGCCAACTATTTAATGAATTACATGACAGATATGGAAAACATACAGCAATTTACACAGATGGATCAAAGTGTAATGATAAAAGTGCTTGTGCCATTGTTTAACCAGACCACACTATGTTATTCAGACTTACTGATTTTTTTACCATCTTCTCAAGCGAACTGTATGCAATTAAACAAGCTGTGATTTATGTTTTGAATGCTCGATGCTCAGTTATTTGTTATATACTCGGATTCTAAAAGCACTACTTGCAATAAACAATCTGTCATCAAGAAATTCAATTACTACTTCATAGAGCCAATAAACAAGGAAAGCAAGTGTATTTTAGTATGGATTCCATCCCACATTGGAATACATGGCGACGAATTGGCCGATCAGGCAGCAAAAGAAACCACTAAATATCCAGTAACTGACCCAACTATAACTATACCAGCCCATAATGTTATCTCAACCATTAAAAAGAAGCTCTACCAACAGCGGAAGGCAGTGGCTTGATTCCACTAGAAGCAAACTCCGTGATAATATCAAGTTTTTCGACACATCTTCCCAGTAACTATTTCCAAACAAGATCAGGTTCTAACATCTCGACTGAGAATGGTCCGCGCAGTTATCTTCTTTCAAAGCACCAACCACACATCTGCCACAGTGTAACATAGTGTTAACGGTGAAACACATAATCGTTGAATGTCCACAATACGATCAATGGAGACAACACTACCAGATACCCAATGATTTACAAACAGCACTCAACTGTTCGATATTGTCGCATGTGTCATTGGCGAGAGTTTAACTTATATTGTTTTAGTAATATTTTATTAATTAAGAATTAATTAATCTGAATTTATTGGGATTTGATTCTTACATATTCTTGGAAGAATGCATGCTTTGTTATAAGCTGATTAAGTAACAGGATGGAAGTGACTAGCCTCTACCGATGGCACTCCCAGTGGACTTTTTGATGCCACCAACTTCCGTTGGTCTACGTGCACATTCGCACTTTGACGTCACATCGGATATTCTAGAACATTTAAATATTCGGTGCTGATTGGCTAAGTCTACCCACTATCAGGGCGTTGGTTCTCCATATTGGGAGAACGGCAACCATTTTGGAATGCCCTTCCGGGACGCCGCTAAATCTATTTAAGGGACTGTAGACCCGACTGTCTTGTCTTTGACCGTCGGGGAAACCTCTACATTGTTGTGTGCGTCTTGAGGCGTCGCTACGGGCTCAACCGGCTATCACTTCGACCACTTCATCTCTTACCTCGCCTAGACACACCATGACACATTTCTTAAGGTAAAGGCTTTGTATCAGTAACCCCATAATCAGAATAACATTGGCCAGGATTAATGGAATATATTGCAAACCGCATCTTTGTAAACCAAACATGCGCAACCAACAAATTACTTAATCTTTCGTAATATATTAGCTTAACTTAAGTCCCGTTGTTATCATTGCTCTACTATCTGTCTTTCTTTTACCACCCTCAAATAGCTATCCCCCACGTCGCCGAATCATGTTCGCGACAATATACCCTAAGATAATTATATTTATTTTATAAAAAGTTGTAAAGCCGCAATATGACTAATGTTAAAGCGACTATAAACTTTCAAAATAAAAAAAGC
Organism: Deroplatys truncata; assembly: GCA_030765065.1. Lineage (NCBI taxonomy): Eukaryota > Metazoa > Arthropoda > Insecta > Mantodea > Mantidae > Deroplatys > Deroplatys truncata. The sequence continues at coordinate 83,636,431 of CM060982.1, read as the reverse complement.
TCCTAATCCAGGAAATGCTGTATGCTGTAATGCGGAGGTGGCGAAAACGGAGCTTGCGAGTCATTTTGACTCGTAGGCGCCGTTCCCTTTCTGCCACTGTCCCTTTGTTTTTCACATGCTGCTGAGTGATGCAATGCCTGTTGCATATTTGGTGACTCGCGGAAGGAAGGCGTTTTCGCCACCCTTGCTGTCTCGCGACTAGAGTTATATTCCAAATAGGATATAAAAAATTTAATATACGAGATAAATATATTTATAATTATCTGCAAATGCACATTTTATTTTAAATCCATTGCCATGAACTGAGACTTTTGAGAATATCTCAGATCCATCTGCTTGCATTCGGGAATGGTAATTTATCTGGGCGCTCCTTAAGCTATACTCACATAAAGCTATGCAAATGCTACCATTAAAACTAAATACAACCTTGGGGAATCTCAAAGATTTACAAAATACCCTTTCACTCAACGTAGGTAACAGTAAAACCCCATACATGTAGGTAGGCCTGCAAAATGCATACTGTACGCTGATGACGTAATGAAAAAACACTGTGTCGGTTATGTTGGTATTGTTTTAAGTGACAGGAGTACAAGTGAAGTTGTTATATAATAGTTATTTATGTAACAAGTGTGCAATCGTTTAAGCTGCGAACCGAGTGATATTTAACACATGAGCGAGTCGCTTATGCCCCCAGGTGTGGCATAAAAGAATATACACGAATTGCACACAATGGTTGAGGCAGTATTTTTTATCTCTTAACTGCTATCAATTTAATTATATAGTATCAAAATAATAGCCCGCATATAAGCAATCAGTAATTGCTATAAAGTGTATATTACAGTCATTGTATCGTATTATGTATATTTATTGTATATGTGTGTCAAACATGTGAATGTATTTCTTAGTTTAGAAACGTAGGCACTATGAGGGAAGAGGCAAGCTGTGGTTTTTGTAGCAAACAGTGCCATAAAGTGGAAAGCAGACGGTTGCTAACAATAAGTTGTAACCTTGGCTAAACAATAAGTTAGAAAGCTAAGGAAGGCTACCAACAGTCGATGGAAGAATACTAATGTAACATCAAAACGTTTGTAAATAGTCACGTGGATGCAAAAAGCCAATCAAAGTCAAACTAAAAGTGTTCTGCTAGAGTAGGCTTAGCCAATCAGAAAATAGAAACTTTAAATTTAAAATTTTAAGCTGTGGACGCTAAGAGGTAGCGTACCCAAGCCAAGTCAGTTCAGTAGATGAAGCTCAGAGTGTGCGGATGTGAAATATTAGTGCAGTGCGGAGAAGATAAATTTTGATCTTAAAGCAATGTAGTTAGGAACAGATAATTACTACAACAGTATAATGCATTTCATTAAATCGCAGAGATATACCAGGCGAGTCAGCTGATCCTAGGTATTTGTATCTATGCAACCCGCAGTTTATAGTCTAATGTGAAAATATTGACCCTTTTAGTAACAAACTGTCATTGTAGCTCTGCCCTTCTATTCGGTACTATACGCAATCCCCATTAATGATTAAAGGCCTGAATGAGAACCAAAGAGCTGCGAAAGCCTTAAAAAAGACGGCGTTTCATGAATATAATGCTTGCAAGTGGATAAAGGATTGTTTTCCCGAAGAGCGTGAAAGACTACGTGGGTTCTGGCTAAGTGGTTTAGCTGCCGGAATGTGGTGAAACAAAGGTTAGCTTCGGAATTCAAATCTGATACAAACATAAAATTGTTTTTTTTTTCTCTCTCCTTGATTTTATTTTATATATTTTAGTGTACTAATTTATTTATTTTTGTAATTGGCTCCCCTGTGAGCGAAAGACATAATTACAATCAGATAACTGTGTGTCATGTTCACCCTAATAATCTGTACCGTATCTGGTGTTGTAAACAGTGTTACGTAGTTAGCTTTCATTCTTTTGGGCGCAAATCGACGATATTAAATATAACAGTTTTTGTTTCATGTTTAAACCCTATGTTTCATTTCTTCTATTGACAAAGGAGTTGTAAATGTGCTAAGTTCACGGGTAAACAGAATAATAAATTGTTAAAAGCGTGAATTTCATCAAGGAAGTAAATGTTCAAAATGACGATCCCTTTCATCAATGCACATTTGTGTACGTTTCCGGGAGACCTTATTGCATGCTGCAACATGCGCGTGTAATCTGCCTCCATTCTTCATGTATGAATGTGTCCGTATATGATTTGGGCTTTGCGGTTCTTCTTTGTGGTGGAAAACATGACAATTATTCTATTTTGTACATACTTATAATGTTGTCAAAAATGTTATTTATATCGTAATATCAAATTACAGGCCCAACGAGATAAAACAAAAGGTAATAAAAAGTTTGAAATTCACCCGAAGGATTTGACCCCAAATTAAAGTGGCACAGTGTTAGAGCAACCATGATAACACCATTTGGCCAATGCCACCTTATGAGCTGAGGTTCCTATACGAAATAATAATCGCAGAACTAGCCCCCACCTCGAATCTTTACACGCTTTTTGCAGCGTCATACAGTGTTTTGAGCTCGGTTTGGTAGTTTTAATTCAAAAAATAAACTGCATCAGTCATTACAATTACTGTATGATCTGAAATACGCCACAGTTTGTGAAATAAGAGAAATTATCTACCTAAAACTTAGCATTTTTGACAAGGCTGCACAGTGACTAACGGCTTAAATCCAATTGATCGCACTGCGTAGATCTGCCTTTTGTTTTCAAATGGTTTTGTCAACCGATGTATGTGATAGGTTGTTCCTTCCGGGGCGTTTTCAAAGTGATGCATGGATGTATGCTAAAGAATAAAAGTTTGCAAAATTGGCTAAAATTGCTACTGGAGTGTCAAGCTGGGATTTTTTTTTTGCATCGACATACATAGCGATTGCATTCTCCCGTAAAACAGTTATGCACTGTTATGTATCCCTCCTCTATAAAGTGTTATGCAAGTCAGTCATTAGAACGCATTCAAGAAAGGCGTAAGCCACATATTTCGCTTAGCACGTTGCATAAATTGAAAAATAAATAGGCGCAGATGACTCACCTGGTATATTTGTGAGATTTATAATTTTTTAAACGCAACTAAAGAACTTAAGAAATTCTCTGTAAACTGCAATTGTTAGCACACTTGTAGAACTCAATATCTTACTTTAGTAATTTGTTATTTGATATATTATTCAACTGCCTTCAAGAATTAATAAAGAAGTGGGAATTTAAAACTATAACGTGTGTAAAGTGTATGAAACTATTCTACAGCCGTACCGCCCTTGTTAAGAGATATTTGCTCTACCAGAATGTAACTGACGCAGCCGAGGCATAAGTTAAATTAAATCATAATTAATTAAAAATCACAAATTATTGCATATAAATTTTATTACGTGCACACAAAACATACGAGAAGCAACCGTACGGTTAACGCAATCTTAGCATTATAAATTAATAAAACATTACAAAATTAGAGAATTAAATTTCATTTTATTTTCTTGTTAGCCAAAAAATATCGTCGTGGTTTCATAGCGACAGAGAGAAGCTTGTTTAAAGCCTGTTCCATATAAGTTTGCCCCGTATCTCTTAACGGTCACGTGCACTGGCCCCCTCTCACTGGTTGCTGTCGTGGAATTGGTTCATATCCGGTAAGAAATAGTTCTTTATGTAACATTATCACTTACCTTAATACATTCGAAGACAATTGTGAAAGTTACATTTTCATAACCGTATGAGTTAGATATATTATATAACAGAGTTAATGCATCTGGAATGCAAAAGTATGTGATCAAAAGTATCCGGACACCCCACAAACATACCTTTTTCATCTTAGGTGCATTGTGCTGACACCTACTGTCTGGTACTCATTATCCGCGACCTCAGTAGTCATTAGACATCGTGAAACAGCAGAATGGGACGCTCCGTGGAACTCACGGACTTCGAACGTGGTCAGGTGATTGGGTGTCACTTGTGTCAGAAGTCTGTACGCGAGATTTCTACACTCCTAAACATCCCTAGGTCCACTGTTTCTGATGTGATAGTGAAGTGGAAACGTGAAGGGACATGTACAGCACAGGAAAATGCCAAACGACACCTGCTTGGTGTAAGGAGCGTCAACATTGCAAGATTGAACAGTGGCAAAACGTTGTGTGGAGTGACGAATCACGGTACACAATGTGGCGATCCGATGGCAGGGTGTGGGTATGGCGAATGCCCGGTGAACGTCATCTGCCAATGTGTGTTGTGCCAACAGTGAAATTTGGAGGTGGTGGTGTTATGGTGTGGTCGTGTTTTTCCTGGAGGGGGATTGCATCCCTTGTTGTTTTGCGTGGCACGATCACAGCGCAGACCTACATTGATATTTTAAGCACCTTCTTGCTTCCCACTGTTGAAGAGCAATTCGGGGATGGCGATTGCATCTTTCAACACAATCGAGCAACTGTTCATACTGCCCGGCTGTGGCGGAGTGGTTACACGACAATAACATCCCTGTAATGGACGGGGCTGCACAGAGTCCTGAATTGAATCCTATAGAACACCTTTGGGATGTTTTGGAACGTCGACTTCGTGCCAGGCCTCACCGACCTACATCGATACCTCCACAGTTCCGCACTCCGTGAAGAATGGGCTGCCATTCCCCAAGAAACCTTCCAGCAGCTGATTGAAAGTGTGCCTGCGAGAGTGAACGCTGCCAATAAGGCTAAGGGTGGGCCAACACCATATTGACTTCTAGCATTACCGATGGAGGGCGCCACAAACTTGTACGTCATTTTCAGCCAGTTGTCCGGATACTTTTGATCACGTAGTGTACATTTTAATCAACAAATAGATGGGAGGTTCCGTTTAAACCTGCTTCTCAGAATGACGAAAGCACGAAAATGTGTTTATATAGCTTCTATAGTCTACCCTTGTACTGCACACGGCTTGTTTGTCACTACAGGAAAGTGTACATTAGCCAACTAGGGGAAAGGGGAAGGAAACGCAGCCCGAAAGAATACATGTCCGCGGGACAACGTTATACGAAACAAAATTTAGTTGTTTCTAGTGCCAAGCATATTTTGTTTGTTAACTTATAAAATGAATGAATGGAGTAATTATTCAGCTAAATTGGATGTTCCTTTAGAATTATTGAAGGAAGCTGAAACACAATCAATTACACAGAAATATAAACAATTTTAAATAAATATGTTCCTTTAAAATTATTGAAGGAAGCTGAAACACAATCAATTACACAGAAATATAAACAATTTTAAATAAATATAACTCGAACACAATATTATTACACTTCGCTGGGCTGACTTCATGTATTCAAATGCAGGTTTCAACAAGGTTAAGTGCAATAATATCGTGGTCGACTTATATGCATTGTTTACTGTATACCATAAACGTGCAGGAAGACAAGAACTTTCAAAATCACTCTCTAACCTTTGTCTGTATTTCAAAATTGCAGCTTTTCCACAGTTTTCATTGATTCAGCCAAAAACGAAATATTTCTTTAAAGATAACTATAAGTAACCTATATTAATTTCCGAATGAGTGTTAAATTTACAGTAATTCTTTTGGCACATCGATTAATGCATATTTCAATATTTACTTTATATATTCATTACCTGTTAGATATAGTAGTAAGTAAAACGCTTGGTCTTTGAGACAAATCGTATTTTTTTCCATTGCTATTTAAATATATATATATATATATATATATATATATATATATATATCAAAAGGGCGATATTACAGAAGGCTTCAGTATTTTGCCGGATAAAAAGGAATTAGAATGGAATCTATAATAAAAGCATGCGTTTCAATTACATCATTGCTGTTAAGCATTATGACACCGTGCTAGAAAGATGCTATTATACACCATGACCATCTGACCATTAGAACAGCGTGTTTATAAGGCTAGCATTGCGTAATAGTTATTTATGATACAAGTGAGTTTTATTTTGCGAATAGGAATGTTTGCTGTACAACGCTTAAAGCGGAATGTAATAATCCTACGAGCAAAATAAAATAAATTTTAACATCTGTTGTCATATACTAATTTTATACAGTCCTGAATATTAAATTGTACAGTATCCAGTTGAAATTTGTGTGGAAATAGCAGTATGAATTCGGACATGAACAATGGTGCGCTCTGATCTGTTATTGCTTGGCCTTCGTTGTTGTTTGACCTTCATAGCACCAATGCTGACAATATGATCACTTACACAATCATAAAGTTCTATAATATACTGAGGGCTGTGGCAAAAATAAATCAACAGAATAAGTGTAACAATAAATTTGTTAATGAATATACACATATTAGATTCAAAAGGTTTCCGGAATTTCTTAATAACACAGAAAAATTTACCTTAAAGCAATTTACACAACATCTTCAAAATAGTTCCCTTTCGCAGTGACACACTTCTGCCACCGCGTGTAAAGAGACTGGAAGCCATTTTCAGACATCTATCTATTGCAGTGCTCTTGTCACTGGTGCAATATTTTCTTCAGCGTTCGATAATCTTCGCCCCTTCAGATTTTTACTTTCCCTACTACGTATACTAAGCAGGGGAAGTATTGTATTCCAACCCAAAAATTCGATACCGAGATTTCACCGGAAATACATGTTTTAGGACCCCTGAATCCAAAAAAAAAGAATTTTTGGAAACATGTCCGTGTGTGTCTGTTTGTGGGTGTGTCTGTGTGTGTGTCTGTGAACAGCATAACTCAGAAACGAACAGTCGGATAAACACCAAACTTGGTATTTAGGTTCAGTATCTTCCAGAGATGCGACACGAAGGTTTTCAAGAAAATCCCCCACCCCAAATTACCCTTTACATGAAACATTTTTCGAAAATTTTAATTTTCTTAAAAATGGCTCTAACGATTTTGATTAAAATATCATATGCTTAAGATATTTTCATGACAAATGAAATGTATATCTCGAATTTTGTGGGAATGTCTCCAAAAGTATTCTTCATTGTGAACGACTTTTGCATAACTGGTAAACCATAAGAGATAGACAAACTTTTACTACACAAAATGTAGATCGCGTTAAAATACACAATTTATGTCATATACATTTTTTTTGTTGAGTGAACCATTTTCGAGATATTGCTTGTTATTTCCTTAAATTTTCCAATACTTATACTTTTCTTTTTCTTTTTCTTTTCCCCTTGCATCTACAAGAAAATTAGCAATAATATTAATATCTCGATATCTCGATTAACATGAAGCATATCGAGAATAAGCGTTTGTAAAAATAGTTTGTGCAAGAGTTGAGAAAGTCATGTTAGTGTAACACATCAGATTTTTTTATTGCTGTTTCACCATATTCTAATTGTCTCTGAAAGAAACTTGTGTAACAAAATACAAAACTTTATGCTTGAACGTTGCGCTATTGCCAACATTATGAAATGTGATAAACGAACCTGCACAAACAGCAAAAACTGGTTGTCATGCAAAGACAACAATCGTTATCATTATGAAAATTCAAATGAAGTGTCATGGACGTTACCAAAGCCTAATAAAAATATCCTTTACTTTCGTATACATTAAAGAGAAAATAAACCATTACGGGAACGTCTTGAATCTAGATTTATTTTATTTTAAGGCAGTATTTTTAACATTTAAATGATTTCAGTCTAATTATATAATTTATAAATTCAATAACAGCCCACCTTAAAGAATATGTGTATGTAACAATATATAAAAAGTGTATATTAGAGTCATTGTATATGTTTGCATTATTGTATACATGTGTAATAATGTTATGTGAATGTATTACATAATTTAATATTGTAGGAGCTGTGAGAATAATAGGTTAAAAGTTGCTAACAATGAGGTAACAGTGACGTAACCTTGAGGCAATAATGAGTAAGAAAGTTTAATAATGCTACTAGTCATTATTGGAGCAACAATAATGTAAATTCTGAGACAGCTTATAAATAGCCAATCAACAACCAGAAAAAGCTTTAGTTAAATGAAGGTATTCTATTAGAGTGGGATTAGCCAATCAGAAACTGAAATATAGCAAAATTTACAAATTCAGAAGTCAGTTGGTTGCAGACAGTGTTCCTAACCGGACGCGAGACGCGTCCTCGAGAAGTTTAATATGTATTCAGTGTGAGACGAAAAATAGTTTACGTGTTAAAAAGTGCAAGTAATTAATAAAGAAATCTCACAGCTCTCTCTCTCTCTCTCTCTCTCTCTGTCTATCTATCATTGAAGTATTATTTAAATCGTGTGTAGCATTAATAAGAGGAGTGAAGTAAAATTATAATCTTTGTAAGCCTACATTCTTCAGTCGCACCACTCCCTGCTAAGATATTCATGTCTCTAAAAAGATATAAATATTGACGCAGCCGAGGCAAACATAAATATACAACATTTAAAGAAACAGTCAAAATTACAAAGTTAATATTTTTTAAACATTTGGGGCAAAGGCCACCGGAAAGTACATTTGGGGCGAAGGCTACCGGAAGCTTTTTACCATACGTGCGGTTGCTACTACTTCAAGTTCGGCTCCCCAACAGTCCAAATATAATACATCTTTTTCAAACTGGCTTTCCATACGTAGCAGCAACAGACATTCTTTAAATTGGCTCCCAAAACGTGGGGCAAAAGAACAACGTAAAAATAACAAAACAACAAAACTACTTCAATTTAACATATTATTATTATTATTCCTTGAATTAATTGATGTTGATTGTAATATTTTGTACTGAGGAAGTAGCACTGATATCGATAACATCATTGATTATATTATTTGGAATGGAAACAGTTGAATTCGTTGCAGGAATCTGCGAAATCTGCAATTTTCTCTTTCTTTTCTAAAGAATTTCCGAGTCATTAAAAACATCAGCCGTTACATAATGGATACAAGACCTCCAATTAGAATACATATTATTCCCATTGCAAGGATAAGGGTGGCAACAATATAATGTTATAAAATGTTATTCCACTAATTGTTGTTATCCTCAGTTTCTAACAGGAGTGTTTCGTGTCAAAAACGCTTTCAGTGCCAGCTGTCTAGCAATGTTAAGTGAATATTCATGGATGTAATTTTTATGAAATTGAATGGAGTTTAAGAGTAATTTATATGGGGAGCCTGCTAAAAATGTACGATTTTTAGGATTAACTATTTACCAAATACCAGATCGCAAGATGTACCTGAAATGCCACATTATGTGTACGTTTACGGATTGTTATTAACTAGAATTGTCTTTTGATTCTTTTTTTGCGAATGGAACAGCACAAAAGGCGCTGGCAGTATTTCCGTTTGAATTAACTGATAGAATTGGATTTTGGAGAAGCAAGCACGGACGGTGTGAATCTGCCCGAGTCACGCCGTGTTGCGCAGAGTCAGTCAGTCTGTTACCGTCCCCTTATTAACTCCCTACAGATCTACGGCTCCCCCACCCCCAAGAGATCTGCAGCGATGCGTGTAATTGGATCGCTTGCAGAAATCCTGATCGGAGGACCCTCGTTTGCTTATCTGCCCGATGGCGGTGTCTATGAGGCAAATTATGGACCCCGCCCGTCTCCAACACAAGAGAGACACAATTTTTATTTCACCTCGCTTCGTTATAAATAGCAAGGGAAACTTAACAGGGTGTGTATGTGATTCTCGCTTGGACATCGGCTCCAGCGTCTGTATTCCCAGCTTGTTCGTCTCTCACTGGACACTTGCAAACTGGACAGTACACTGATGTATCGTTTTTCTTATTCTTATATTCGAGAGCGCTAAACTACACACACGTAAATTATAGTACGTTTCCGAACTAAAAGATACAAGACATTTTTTCAGAATTTTTTTTTTATTTTTCAACATAGTCTCCTTGTAAGTCTTCACACTTTTCCCAACGGTGCTCCCATCTCTGTAAGCCGACCAAATAGTACTCGGCGTTTTTCTCTACAAAATAACTGTTCACGAAGGTGATTGCCTCTTCAGTTGACGAAAATCTCTGTCCTCCGAGCGCAATATTCAGATGAGGGAACAAAAAGTAGTCGCTTGGGACTAGATCTGGTGAGTAAAGCGGATGGTCAAGCAGTTCAAACCGTAATTCGTGGATTGAAACCGCTGATGTGTGAGACGGTGCATTGTCTTGGTGAAACAGGATTTTCTTTTTCTGCAAATGTGGACGTTTTTCCGCAAGTTCTGCCTTCAGCTTGTCAAGTAATGATGCGTAGTATGCTCCTGTAATAGATTTTACTTTTTGAAGATAATCGATTAAAATAACTCCATGACTATCCCAAAAAAAAAACAGTCGCCATCACTTTGCAGCCGAAAAAAGTTTTTTTTTTGGAGCCGGTTCCCCTTTGCAGTCCATTGTTTGGACTGTATTTTTGTTTCGGGCGTATAATGGTGTATGCAAGTTTCATCTTAAGTAATTAATCGGCGCCTAAACTGCGCCAACAGAGCGTTGGAAATGTTCATTCGAACACGTTTTTGGTCAAACGTGAGCAAACGCGGCACCCAACGCGCGGGCGGCTTTCTCATGTCTAAATGTTGATTTAATATGTGACAAACACGTTCTTTTGACATGTTCATAGCCTCTGCCATCTCTCTCGCTTTAATTTGGCGGTCATCTAGCACCATTTGGTGAACTTTGGCGATGTTTACGTCGGTAGTTGCAATTTTTGGACGTCCCGAACGTTCATCGTCTCCCAGCTCTTACGACCACATTTAAATTCAGCTGTCCAAACTTTCACTGTGCTAAATGATGGTGCAGAGTCCCCATACACAGAATCCAACTCATGTTTGATATGCGTAGGCGTATTGCCTTTCAAAAATAAATATTTAATGACAGCTCGATACTCAATTTTGTCCATTTTCATAAAAACACTCACATCACCTCACTCAAACGACTGTTACATAACAACTGAGCGTCCAAAATGGCTGAAACTTTGGTGAGTAACTGTCAACAGATGAACAACGAAATTCACTAGCTTTTATTTACGAGTGCTGTCATCTTCAGGTTGAGGTCGGAAACTTTTCAGACCACCCTCGTATATTGCGATATAAGCGTTGTAACAGAACATATCGTTTCTTGAGTTTCTATTAATAATAATTGTACATTTATAACGTTATGAACATTTATATTTCAATAAGGGAAATGTCGAGTATGCCGCAGTTGTAATAGCCTAAGGCACGGCCCAAGATACCGGGAAACACTTAGTAAACGGTTCGCTACATAACGCAAAACAAAGAGGAACTGAAAGTCTTTAGAAATCACTGTTCACCTATCGGAACGCGAGTTCAGTCAGCTTGAGAGACTTAAGCGAGCAGAGACGAAGCTAGTAAAATTATGCAAGATAACATACGATGCTAACAATATGACTGAAGGGTACAAGGGAAATACAAATTCTGAGGGCAATTCAGAAAATTAGAATAAAATTTACCAATGAAGTTATTAAACCCTATGGGACTGTAAAGTTACAAAAACCGCGTGCAGATCTCGGATCAACACTAGAACACGAACACTGTCATACTGCCCAAATACTCTGACACAGTGTGAAAACATACTGTGAAGTATATTGAATACACTAAACACTTATTGTAAACATAGTGGAAAATCATCATCATACAAACAGGAATTAGACCACTGGTGATCTGTTCTGACTCTAAACCAAAGCTGCTCCATCCATCTTTTAGCAGGTCTTTCCGGCTTCGTTGTCCTCTTGGTTTATAATTTAGTACTCTTTGGGGAATCCTATCATATTACATTCTGCAGAAACGATTGTACCAGTTTTTCCTGTATTCTGCTATTTTGTCTTTAGTTTAAATATTCCCAGTTGTTTTCTGATATCTTCACTTCTCTGTTTGTCCATTAGAGTATAACTTGCTACAAAACTTAAGAATTTCATTTCCGCAACTTCTATCCGTGTCAAAGAATCTTTATTTAGAGTCCAACATTCAGACCCATATAATAGTGCAGGAACTGCTAAAACTTTATAAAAATTCAATAGAGTTTCTTTGCGGACTTTCCTTGATAAAGTTCTTCTGATTATTGCAATATATGTTGGAACAAATTTAGTTTTCTATTTACAACTTTTGTTCTATCCTTTTAATTGCTCATAAACTCCAAATAAATAGCCGGACGAATCCAACTAAAAAAAATCTGATGTGTTACACTCACATGACTTTCTCTACTCTTGTACAAACTATTTTTACTAACGCTTATTCTCCATATGCTTTATGTTAATTGAGATATCCAGATGTTAATCTTATTGCTAATTTTCTTGTAGATGCAAGGGGAATTGGTAGGCTTTAAGCGATAGTCAAATGTTTTAACAGCTGGTTGCTATGTGGCGCATTCCATTCTCTTTGTATGTCCAGGACATAAAAAAAATCTGATGTGTTACACTCACATGACTTTCGCTACTCTTGTAACAAAGTATTTTTACAAACGCTTATTCTCCATCTAGTTCATGTTAATCGAGATAAACATTTGCAAACTCTATCTTATTGCTAATTTTCTTGCAGATGTAAGGGAAAATATATTTACAAGGGCAATATAGAAAAACAGTAGCCTTTAAGCACATACATATCTCTTAATAGCTGGTTGCTAGGTGCAGCACCATTCCCTTTGCCACAGATTATAACTCTTTGCATATCCAAGACAAAAAAATGAATAACGAATTCCCATTTGAGAAAATTATTGAAAAATTTAAGGGAATAACAAGCAATATCTCGAAAATGGTTCACTCAACAAAAAAAATGTATATGACATAAATTATGTATTTTAACGCGATCTACATTTTTTGTGTTGTAAAAGTTTATCTATCTCTTATGGTTTACCAGTTATGCAAAAGTCCTTCACAATGAAGAATACTTTTCGAGATATTCCCAGGAAATTCAAGATATACATTTTATTTGTCATACAATATCTTAAACATATGATATTTTAATCAAAATCGTTGGAGACATTTTTGAGAAAATTAAAATTTTCGAAAAATCTTCCATGTAAAGGGTAATCTGGGGTGGGGGGATTTTCTTGAAAACCTTCGCGTCGCATCCTTGGAAGATATTGAACCCAAATACCAAGTTTGGTGTTTATCCGACTGTTCGTTTCTGAGTTATGCTGTTCACAGACACACACACACACAGACACACAGACACACACACGGAGATGTTTCCAGAATGCTTTTTTTGGATTCAGGGAGTCACAAAACATGTATTTCCGGTGAAATCTCGGTATCGAAATTTTGGGTGGAATACAATACTTCCCCTACTTACTATACGTAGTAGGGAAAGTAAAAATGAATAACGAATTTGAGAAAAAGTAAAAGTATTGGAAAATTTAAGGGAATAACAAGCAATATCTCGAAAATGGTTCACTCAACAAAAAAATGTATATGACATAAATTGTGTATTTTAACGCGATCTACATTTTTTGGTAGTACAATTTTGTCTATCTCTTATGGTTTACCAGTTATGCAAAAGTTGTTCACAATGAAGAATACTTTTGGAGACATTCCCAGAAAATTCGAGATATGCATTTCATTTGTCATAAAAATATCTTAAACATATGATATTTTAATCCAAATCGTTAGAGCCATTTTTGAGAAAATTAAAACTTTCGAAAAATGTTCCATGTAAAGGGTAATCTGGGGCAGGGGGATTTTCTTGAAAACCTTGATGTCGCATCTCTGGAAGATACTGAACCCAAATACCAAGTTTGGTGTTTATCCGACTGTTCGTTTCTGAGTTATGCTGTTCACAGTCACACAGACACACACACGGACATGTTTCCAAAATGCTTTTATTGGATTCAGGGGATCTCAAAACATGTATTTGCGGTGAAATCTCGGTATCGAATTTTTGGGTGGAATACAATGCTTCTACTGTTATACGTAGTAGACAAAGTAATAAACAGGGGAAATTCTTACTTGTGAAAACACATTGGAAAAACACTTCAAAATATGTATACTTTGTAAAGTATAAAATCGTAAATGGGACTCTCGGTACTGCGAATAGTAAGTAAACTTGCGATGGGTATATGGTTACTAAAATACAGATGGTAAATTGTAACATATCCACAATATAAAGGTGGTGGGACGAATAAATGTCATTATATTTCTAAAGGAACCAAAATTGTAATTGTTTCTAAACCCAATGACTCATCAAAACCCATGCTGGTATGAGTCAAAACCGAGGTAAATTAGCAATTAATAACGGTTCATACAAAACACAAGTCCCGCCGCAGGGTGGTAAGTGGTTTATTACAAAACCAGGAAGGTTTGAAAATACGAGATTCTGTTGTACACTTAATACATGCATATTATATACTTATTTTGGGGCATCGAAGATAATTATGTTGACTGTAATGTTATCTACTTGTTTGCTTATTGCTTGAAGTATCAAAATGACTTGGCAATACCAACCTTAAAAATATGATGTATTGCATTCAAATGAATTTCTTTGCTCACACTTTTACAAACTATTCTTACTAAAGCTTATTGTCTTATCTACTCCTTTCCATAGAGATAAACTTCCACTATACATTTACACATCAGTTGGAGCTATGAAAAGATACAGTGCATAAAGCGAAAGGCCAGATTTTTAAAAACAGTGTCTTTGAAATGCTGTGCTTTTTGCATGGCCATGAGAAAAAACGAATATCGACTTTTCACTTGGGAAGATTATAAGTATTTGAAAATGTAAAGAATAACAAAGAATATCTCGAAAATTGTTAATGCCACAAAATAAATATTTGATTCAAATTGTGTGATTTAACGAGATCTATATTTTTTATGCAGTAAGATTTTATCTATCTCTAATGCTCTAAACATTTCACCAAAGTAATTAGAGTGTAGAGGATTTACAAGCTATTCACAGAAAATTTAGGACACACATTTATATGTTATTTAAATATATTAGAAATGTACCATATATTGTTTAACCGTTTTTGAGAAAAATAAAACAAATACCGAAAAATCTTCAATGTGAAGGGTACTTTGGGATGGGAGTTTTCTTGAAAATATTTGTCACTTCCCTGGAAGATGCTGAACTTAAATACGAGTAACCAACTTTTCATTTTGAATTGTTCACAGACACACATGCGCGCGCAAACGTTTTTCTAAAAATGCTTATTTTTGTGTTCAGGGAGCCTAAAAACGAGTATTTTTGGTGGAATATAATACTTCCTCTATTTACTATAGGTAAGTATAGGAGAAAATAAAATACAGCATATGAATGTCTGTTCGATTACCAACTCTATTTTCAAATAAACGCCAAATGGATTGTAGTCGAGCCATGAAAACTCGTTGCCGTTGATTACTTTTGGTTGGTGTTAGAAAAAACATTAAGAAGTTGCAATCGTGACAGGAAACTTTGAGTCGGAAACTGAAGAGACATGGCAATTGGGATGTGCTGCTTTGGTTCCTCAGAAACTAAACTACGTGGCGCAACAGCCCGTTGTCGGGCCAAGGCCTGCCGCTAAATCCAAATCAGTTGTTCCAGTTTTACGCTTAAATAAATTACAGGGCAATGAGTGGAATGTTAGTGAGAGGCCAACTTGGATCAGACACGCCGTTCCACTCGTAAACATGAGCATATAAGTGTGTAGGACACGTGAAATGGAGGCAAAATGAGCTTTACTGTAGTTGACCTAGCTTGGAAAATGTTATAATAGCAGAAAAGTGCACTTTGTGTAGGTATAGATGGGTTAGGTTGGCTTCAACAAGTGCGGAAAAACCGACTTCCCCAGATATGTCATGGTAAATTCATAAAAAACACCATGGCCCAAAAATATAATCTGCAATATAAACATCACAGTTAACAAAAGGATGATATAAATCGTACAGAGGCCTTTTGGTGTTAATTTTCCTTTTAAAACTGCAGATATATTTGAAACAATGTTCTAACAAAAATGTAGAGCATATTATGTTTTTAAAAATAATAATCAAACCTTTAAAATATGAAGTAGATTGTTGTATATATTGTTATTTGCCCCACGTTTTGGGAGCCAATTTGAAGAAGGTTTGTTGCTGCTACGTATGGAAAGTCAGTTTGAAGGTGTATTATAGTTCAACTGTTGGGGAGCCAAACTTGAAGCTGTTGCAACCACACGTATGGTACCTGGTAGCCTTCGTCCCAAATTTAAACATATTAAATTTTGTAATTTGACTGTTTCTTTAAATATTATATTTATGTTTGCCTCGGCTGCGTCAGTATTTATTTTAGAGACATGGATGTCTTTGCAGGGAGTAGTGCGACTAAGAATGTAGGCTTACACAGATTATAATTTTTACTTCACTAATTTATTAATCCTTGACACAATTTAAATAACACTTCACTGATATAGAGAGAGCTGTGAGATTCTTTTATTAATTACTTGCACTTTTTAACGCGTAAACTATTTTCGTCTCATACGAATACGTATTAAATTTTTCGAGGACGCATCTCGCATCCGGCTAGGAACACTGTCTACAACCAACGCGTCCAGTTATGAGCGCTGTCTACAAGCAACTACTTGATTTCTACCGCCTAAATTTGTAAATTTCTGTATTTCAAGTCTCTGATTGGCTATTCCTAATCCAATAGAATACTTTTATTTAAGTCAAACTTTTTTCTGGTTGTTGATTGGCTATTTTATAAACTGTCACAAAAATTACATTATTGTAGCTCCAAGAATGACTAGTAGCGTTATTACACTTTCTTACTCATTATTGCCTCAAGGTTATCTCATTGTTAGCAACTTTTAATCTATTATTCTCACAGCCCCTACATATTAAATTACGTAATACATTCACATAACATTATTGAACATGTATACAATAACTTAAACATATACAATGACTGTAATATAAACTTTTTATATATTGATAAGGCGGGCTGTTATTATATTTTGTTATTATATAATTTGACTAAACTCGTTTAAGTGTTAAAAATACTGCCTGAAATATTAACTTAATATTATAACATTTATTACGACACTATTTCTTCGCTTTAACCCTTTTGCACATTCACCAATCGTACTTTTATTTCTCTTTTACCATACAAACATTGCTATTCCAAAGTCTATATTTAAGTCCTGGGTAAACAAGAAGTTTTCTTTAATTAGAATCAATCTAACCCCCCACCACCACCAATGTTTGTTTTGATGATGTAGTTTTCATTGCAAAAAAGAAATAACATCAACGGTTAACTACAGTTCAATGAGTAAGTAACACCATTAGTTGTTTCTCAAGTTCAAGTGAAATTACTATTAAAATGTTTAAGGTTCTTCTTACTAATCTTAAGGGAGAAAAACTGACCATTTTAACTCCTTCAAAACTGCCGTTAAATACTACCCTGTAAAAGTTATTTTATTCTGTAAAAGCTGTTTAAATTAAAAATTAATAAATCATCCTGATGTTTTGCTGTTTTTAAACTGCAAAGCATTGCTATGATGTCTGATTTAGAATTAATGTATAGTAGATATTAAATATAAAATGTATAAACAGACACAAGCTATAAAGGCGTCGTGAAATGTGCTGTAGCAAAATTATATTATAACTACATTATGTAAGTTCTGTAACGGCAAGAAAATATGTGTATATTTTGATGTTTTCTATAACTGTACAAATCATTGATATGTTCTGTATTTACAGATCTCAATGACTACCAGTGAAATCACAGAATGCAATCTAGTACATATACAACTGTGGAAGTTGAAATACTAAAAAAAAAAATCTGAATTCTGATGAGTGATGAGTTACATTCATATGACTTTCTCTACCCATTCTTCCAAAAATTATTCTCACTAGGCTTATTTGTCTGTCTACTTCACGTTATACGTTCGCAGAAGAAATGTAGATACAAGGACGATACAGGAGTCTAAAGCAGTAGTCAAATCTTTAAAAAGTGGGACTATATATGCTGGCTTTAAGATTCCATTTTTTGCATGAGCAGGAGAAATAAACGTATGGCAACTTAAGTCTCAAAAACGTGTATGCATTTCAAACTTCACTAATATCAACGAATGTCTTAACAAATTTATTAATGATACAAAGAACGTTATTTGACATAAATGTGCTTTAACGGATCCATATTTTTGTGTACTAAGTTTTGGTTTGTGCGTTATAGTTTACCAGTTATGCAAAAGTGTATAGCATTCAGTCTGAATGAAGATGGCTTCACAGGCTATTCACAGAAAATTCAAGATAATATTTTATTTTTCATAGAATTATCTTAAACATAGAGTAATTTTTAAAAAAATCCTTTTACAGCCATAAAAAATGATGAAACAATTTTCGTATAAAGTGTAGTTGGGGTGAGGAAGAATTACATGAAAATCTTCATGTAACATTTTTGGAAGATGCTGGACTTGCATACCAACTTTGGTGTTTATCCGGCTTTTCGTTTTCCTGCTCTCTCTCTCTCCCTCTCTCACACACACACCTACACACACACACACACATACAGTGATAACGTAGCATAACGCACCGGCAGTACCAGCAATTATTAACTTATTGTAAATAAGCGCGTTAATTATCAAAGTTGTCCTAATGCAATTTATAGCTTTAAAGATAAATGCATACAGTTTATTATCAAATTTAGCTAATAGTTAGTTTTGTCCGCTTTCTCAGCGTGCTCTTATGAAGGGTTGCAGAAATGACGAGTATTTATAAATTCTTTGTTTTACCGCCACTCCACTTTTGGAATCTGCAGACGAGGCAGTATTTTTAACACTAAAATGATTTCAGTCAAATTATATAATATAAAATATAATAACAGCCCGCCTTAAAGCAATATGTGTATAATATAATACATAAAATTCATGTAACAGTCATTGTATTAATGCTTATATTATTATGTACATGTTCAATAATGTTATGTGAATGTATTACGTAATGTAATAATGTAGGAGCTGTGAGAATAATAGGTCAAAAATTGCTAACAGTGAGGTAACAATGAGGTAGCCTTGAGGCAATAATGAATTAGAAAGTTTAATAATGCTAGTAGACATTCTTGGAAACAATAATGTAATATTTTTAAAACAGTTCATAAATAGCCAATCAACAACCATACAAAAGCTTAAGTTAAATAAAAGTATTTTATTGGAGTAGGATTAGCCAATCAGAAACTGAAATAGAGCAAATTGTACAAATTCAGAAGTCAGTTGCTAGCAGACAGCGCTCCTAACCTGACGTGAGATGTGTCCTCGAAAAGTTTAATACGTATTCAGTGTGAGACGAAAATAGTTTACGTGTTAAAAAGTGCAAGTAATTAACAAAAGTATCTCACAGCTCTCTATATCAGTGAAGTGTTATTTAAATCGTGTCAAGCATTAATAAATGGAGTGAAGAAAAACTTAAAATCTGTGTAAGCCTACATTCTTAGTCGCACCACAACCCTGCAAAGAGAAACATGTATCTAACAATAATACTGACGCAGCCGAGGCAAACATAAATACATAACAAAGTTAATATATTTTTTTAAACTTAGGGCAAAGGCTACGGGAAAGCGGGTACTATACGTGTGGTTGCACTACTTCAAATTCGGCTCCCTAACAGTTGAACTACAATAATACATCCTAATTCAAATCGGCTTTCCATACGTGAAGCAACAACCTTTCTTCAAATTGGCTCCCAAAACGTGGGGCAAATTACAATACAACAAAATAACTTCTTCAAATTGGCGTCCATACGTAGGGTTAATAAATAATAACTTACGGAACCGTATGAATTACTAATTAGTATAGATTTGTGTCATTCCTCTTACCCCACGAGACCCGCAGTGGAAGCCTGAGCATATCTGAGACTTAACACTGCTACTTAGATTATTAATTTTTTACTTAATGATTCTAAAACTAAAAATATAATTTTTACTTTAAATAATGTTGTCCCAAAGCTTTGTACTGATGTAAAGTTTTAGGGCATTTTTATTGATAGATTTTTAACCTGGGAGTCCCATATTACATTTTTATGCAGAAAGTTGTCAAGTGTTTTATTCTTGATGAGGAACTTAGTCAATTGTGTACCCTTTGAGTATATACGTGTCTCATATTTTGCATACTTTCACAGTATTATTAATTATGGTATTTTACTTTGGGGTAATAGCTCATATATCCAAGATGTATTACTTATGCAAAAGAAAGCTATAAGAATTATGGCTAAGATAACTACTAGAACACATTGTAAACCCTATTTTAAAAGATATAATATTTTGACTGTTATAAATTTGTATATTTATACTGTATTGGGTTTTATGAAACAGAATCAACATATGTGTGACACGAGATCCAATATTCATAATTATAATATCCGTAATGGTCAAATGATTGATATTCCTCAGCATAGACTTAAGAAAACTTCTCAAAATTACTCCTATATTGGCATTAAAGTTTTTAACAAGCTACCTCAAGCTGCAAAAGATTTGCCTTACAAAATATTTTGTAAGCGATTGCATTTTTGGCTTGTGGATAATCCATTTTATTCTATTAATGAATTTATTGATTTTAATGCATCTGATATTGATATTTAATTGTTACTTTTTTGCTGTAAAAGTTGCATAAGGTGTGGTTTATGTTGTATTATTAATTTGTATTATTGTATATACTGACACTGTCTATTGCAGTTATATAACTGTTTAATGACAATAAATTGATATTGATATATTGCAGCTTCTTCGTTAGCTTCTCTAAATAACACCGTCAAGTGTGTCGCGCGTTCTTCGTTGAGAAATATTGTTGTATACCTACTTGTTGTATCTGACGTGTGTGGAATAAAGAAATATTTATCCTTCAAAATATGCACTTCATTAAGTGAAATGGCACGAGAGCACTTCCAAAAAAATTCCTACAAATACTTACACCACAGGGAAGTAGTAGAGAAAGGTAAAAAAGATCAGCACATGTTATGCTGGCATTCACTATATCCGCAAACGAAGATTTTTCTCCAAGAGGCAGATTATTTTCAACGCGTTCTCATTTCCACTGCAGTATCTATGACTGTTGCTGACAGACTGTATAATGATACACACCTTATGATCTCTATGAAAAAGTCCCCTTGTTCCAGACAACATAATCTGAGGAACTAAGCTATTCATCACTTCAGGGATCATAATGTCCATTTTTCACGTTGTATGTACCTTGCAGGAAAAACGTGACTTCCTCAACAGTTTTTGGGAAATATCCATCTCCATCAAGTTGAGCCAGGGTCACGGGAAGAGCTCATTACCAGAGGCATATGGTGTTTCGAAATTCGCCGAAAACGATCTCATTAATTAGCCACATAGCATCTTAATCAGGTATCTGGCCTTGGAACGATGTACGCTGCATTTTTCTTCTTCAGGAAACACTCAATCATTTGCAAAAACCAAAATCGTCGACTTCCTCAGGTGAACTTTATGCTTCTAGTGGCTGTCAAACTGAGAAATTGCATTGGCAGCCTAGGGGATCGTGCCTTTGTGATGAGGTTATATCTTTGCGTCTGCAGTTGTTTGTGAAATTTATCTCAGTGTTACTAATTCCAAAATTCCATTGAGGAACTGCACCCAAAACTTCGATATCAAGCTTTTACCGAAAACGCAGGTTAAGAAAAATTGAATTTACTACATTCACATCAGTTTTATACTCATTCTTCTATAAACAATTGTTACGAAGGCTTACTTTTGTATCTAGTTCATGTTAATCGATATAAACTTTGCTGAAATGTTTTCATTACACATTTTGGTATAAGTACAAGGGGTAGTCCAATCTTTATAAACTGGCCGCTATATGCTGGCTTACCGAGAGGGGTGGCGCGCTCCTTTCTGATCCATAGGTTTTTTAGGGGTTTCCCCCGGGTTGCGAGACGAATGCTGGTAAGATTAATTGCATCCATCGAATTCCCTGTCCCTCCATTTCACCTCCTTTCTCATTTCACTTCACCTTTCATCTGCTTGGCTGTTTCAGGGTTCCAAGTGTCGGCGGGAGTCTCGGCGTTCCATGGCAGGAAAAGCTGAAATTTAATCTTTTAATCATTAATTATGGATCCTAATATTAATCACAGTATTAAAATCAGCAAAGAGTTCAACTTTGAAGGATATTAGTTTAGTTCAACTTAAAATCTTAATAGATTATTAAGATTAAAGTATACACATTGATATTCCATGCTCTCTGTAAAACTTCGTCCCCCGGAATGGGGGCTGTCTCCGAGTCCCGGACCTCCCCTTTCACCTGGAAGCCTACAAGGGGGAGGGGAGCCAGTTGTTCCAGCTGTCAGAGTCTCAACATGCAAAATATAGGGACCCTGGCCTCTGCTTGAACGTGCCTTCTGATCAGACCGCCCTTTCTCTCCTCTCACCTCGCCCGTCTCTCACGGGGGTGTCCCTTTAGGGGCCTATGCCCAAAAGATCTGCTTAGTTTGAGATGTTAAGTCTGCCGCCTCCTCTATACGTCATAAATGCTGGCTTTGAAATTCCATACTCTTTGAATGACATCAAGAGATACAAAAGAAAGGGTACCAAGTGCTTCAACAAATAAACGTAAATGGAAAGTTCAAAATAATAGCTACGAGAATATAGGAAATGTCACAAAAACAATTTTACATAAATTGTGTGTTTTGAAGAGATTTGCAATTTTTATATAAGCTTTTGTCCATTTCTGTTGGATTACCAATTATACGAAATTATACAAAATTCATTCAGAATTTTTAAAGGCTATTCAGAGAAAATTAATAAAATTGTTAGAACTATTTTATGTATATAACAGGGCCGTCATTGAGCCCTCTCCGGGGTAGGCCTGACCAACCTCTCGCCGGTTGGTCAAGCCTGTAACTTTTAGAAACTCTGCGCGTCTCTGTCGTCTGCACCGGCCGGTCCTACAGCCCATACGTTTCCTGCGGTTCCTTCTTGTACAAAAGATCCCTTGCGGGTTGAGTGCTAGGTGTCCCCTCCATCACCTAATCCTAATCCTCGACTAATATCAGTGAAGCCAATAGATAAAAGCAAAATACGGATTTGACAGCTTTAATTGCACGTACTGCGTTTTTCTCTTGTTATTCGATAAAGCGCATTTACATACTAAAACGAAATTTTATTTTTAACAGTTCTCTATTGTTTGGATTAATTAAATTAAACTAAATTAAATGTACAATTATTAAAAGTACAGATATCAAAACTGAATGAAGGAATCTTATCTTGTTTTGACATAAAGGTCAAGTTAGAATATGAACATGGAGACAACGCTTCGTAATTTATTTAGTGCTTCGTTATGAAGTTCCTTGTTAAGGAAACAAAAGAAGGATGCGATAAGCTTAAAACATAACGATGATCTTCAAATTTTCGAGATGTATGACTGTGATTCGTAGAAATTCAACAGCTCATTGGAAAACGTCATATGAGTGAAATAGTCACTCTAGTACTATTCAGTTTTGGCCGTGCTGTAGGCCAGCTCTGCAGTATGTTATGTAAGTTACATTCTCGCAGTATTTCTGTAATTTCTCAATTATGTGGGCTTATTGGTCCAATGCATTATTATTATATTACCTTCTCTACTACGTATAGTAAGTAGGGGAAGTATTGTATTCCACCCAAAAATTCGATACCAAGATTTTACCGGAAATATATGTTTTGAGGCCCCCTGAATCCAAAAAAGGCATTTTTGGAAACATGTCTGTGTGTCTGTCTGTGAACAGTATAACTCAGAAACAAACAGTCGGATAAACACCAAACTTGGTATTTAGGTTCAGTATCTTCCAGAGATGCGACACGAAGGTTTTCAAGAAAATCCCCCCACCCCAGACTACGCTTTACATGGAACATTTTTCGAAAATGTTAATTTTCTCAAAAATGGCTCTAACGATTTTGATGAAAATATCATAGGTTTAAGATAATGTCATGAGAAATGCAATGTATATCTCGAATTTTCTGGGAATGTCTCCAAAAGTATTCTACATTGTGAACGACTTTTGCATAACTGGTAAACCATAAGAGATAGACAAAATTTTACTACACAAAAAATGTAGATCTCGTTAAAATACACAACTTATGTCATATACATTTCTTTTGTTGAGTGAACCGTTTTCGAGATATTGCTTGTTATTCCCTTAAATTTTCCAATACTTATACTTTTTCTCAAATTCGTTATTCATTTTTTTATGTTCTGGACTTGCAAAGAGAATGGAATGCGCCGCATAGCAACCAGCGTTAAAATATTTGACCATCGCTTAAAAGCTACCATATTCCCCTTGCATCTACAAGAAAATTAGCAATAAGATTGACATCCCGATATCTCGATTAACATAAAGCATATGGAGAATAGACGTTTGTAAAAATAGATTGTACAAGAGTAGAGAAAGTCATGTGAGTGTAACACATCAAATTTTTTTTGTCCTGGTAATACAAAGAGAATGGAATACTCCACATAGCAACCAGCTCTTAAAATATTTGACTATCGCTTAAAGCCTTGCATCTACAAGAAAATTGGCAATAAGATTAACATCTCGATTAACATGAAGCATATGGAGAATAAGCGTTTGTAAAAATAGTTTGTACAAGAGTAGACAATGTCATGTGAGTGTAACACATCAGATTGTTTTTATTAACACGTCGCTTTAACTTCTTGCTCATATTGCAGAGGTATGTTCGTTGGTTTACTTGAGTCAGTATGTCAGATGGATGAACTTATTTGCGAAGTCACCTTCTTGTACCATCTGTTTGAGGAAGTTGTTGATAGATGGCTTAGTTTAGTCACTATTCTGCTGCTATTGAGTTTTGGCGGAATGTAGACTTTATTCTTTGAGTACTCACGTAGTAATTGTGATACTGGACAAGTGGATTTATAATCGCCTTACTGTACAATAGCTATTTTATTTATATTTCTTTTGTTCTGTATGTAATATTTTGGGTCGTAGCATTGAATATTCAATCCATTAATTGAGGGAAACACGAAAACAACCCAGTGCACACTGAATTGGAACCCGCGACCTCCCTGAGCCATTTTGCTCGATGGAAACATTGTGTAATACGCAATTAGAACAAGAACAAAAGTTTCACCCCTTCTGAAATTACATTCGAATTACTAAAATATTTGTATGAGTTATATTGAACTTTTGTTTGAACTAGAATTCTGCGGAAACAGCGTATCGGATGACTCACCTGATATATATCTAACCCCTAAATTTGCGGCGGTTCATGAATCGTTTCGTGCATACAGACAGACTGTCGTTAAGAGAAAGATAAAGCAAATATTGAGAACATTGTATGAAAGGCTGAAGATAATCAGTAATGCACTGCACTAATCAGGTCGGGTCAGGTGGTACTTGATGCCCTGACTCATCACGTCAACTGCCATATGGCTATTGTCTCCATCTGTCGAATGTAATAGCAGCCGGAAACTTTTAAGTACAACAACACGAACACGTGATTACATCCTCCACTGAGCACATGTTGCAACAAACTGAATAAAACAAAACCACAATTAGGGAAATTGACAGAAGCTTCAGATTACGTGGCATGTTCGATAAAGAAGATGGAACATGCGGTTTCTTAACATCAAGTAAAAAATATAATGCAAACATTCACACGACTTCCTCTATCCATGGCAAACTTACATACTCGGGTTTATCTTGATGACGGTCTGTGGCGTAGTAGGTATCGCTCTGCGGTAGCCTAGCTCATGCATTTGCAGCAGTTCAATTTATCGCTGTTTGGCATTGTAGAATAACGTTATGTGAACAACGTGTGTTTATTGTGTTAAGTTTTATACAGACATTCCCTGGTGTGAACGTTCCTAACAAATCCTAACACTTTGTAGGTTGTTATAAAGGTTTAAACATACTGGATCCTCATTAGAGAAAAATAAATACAGGCAGCCAAGAGATCTAACCAAGGAAACATTGGACGAGATAGGGTCTGTCACGGAAAGATATACAAGAAATCCCCTGCCTCAAATAATTACATGATTTTAATGACAGAATAATTGACTCGCTCTCCAGATCTAAAGTCATGTGATTGTTATCTGTGTGGAATGTTTAAAGATAAAGTTTATGCAACGTATCTGCATATGCTTGATGAATTAAATGACAGTATCTGGCGTACGTTATTTCGTATATTTCGGCTGCAGAAATTCGTCCAGTGTTCAATAATGTGTTCAACAGGTGTATAGACGTAGAGGGAGATCATTTCGAACACCTTTTATAACGAAGGATAGGTGTCAACGATCCTAATTTGAGGTTGATTTAGGAGGTTAGGATCGGACATGGTTGGGGAGTGCAGTTCAGAAATTGTTGGAGAGAAACAAGAGAAAAGAGCACTCAATATGAAATACTATAGTATTACTTTACTGTTGCTTAAAAATAGTACTGATTTGCAAGAAAGATTTATTATACTAGCCAATATAACGTGTTCGACTCGCATTCGGCATGCCCCGGGTTCGATCCCCGGTGACCATCCATTCTGACCCATCGCTTTTGGTGGTTTCCCCGGGTCGGCTGGCGAATGCCAGTGGTGGTTCATCTTCTACTATGGCTTGCTCGCTCTTTCCTGTACCCATCATCTTCCTTGTCTGTTTCAGCGTTGTACGATCAGGCGACGGTGTTCGGCAAGTTGCGGCTGGGCGGTGAATGTGCGCTCTGTTTAGGTCGCTGGCGTCGTTGCGGGAGTGCTCAGTCAGGACCCGCCTCCAAGTAGGACCGACCAGGGGGGACCGTCGTAGATTTGGAGGCTCGTAGTTGGCGTTTGATCTATAAAAGTTAGGGACCCCGCCCATGCTTGCGCCCGTCGTCATCTGGATCTGGTCGCCCTACGGATCTCTTATCCTTCCCTCCAAGGGGTCACAGTAGGGGTAAAAAGGGCGGTTGCGATCTACTTGCGGTGCTCTGTCATGGTTGCAGGTCACTCCATTCATTCGTATCTTTATTTTTACCATACTAGGCAATTTGAGAACCCAGAAGAAGTCCTCGCGGGATCAGTTGTCCATGAGTAGATACATCTCTAACTATCAAGGAGACCTAAAAGACCAGAGGGAGAGACAGGCCGAGCGCCTTTTAAGTTCCTGTTATGATGATGTGGCTATTGCAGCATTCCGATTGAGGCAGTATTTTTAACACGTAAATGATTTAAGTCTAATTATATAATATAAATTCAATAACAACCCATCTTAAAGCAATATGTGTATAATATAATATATAACAGGTATATAACAGTCATTGTATTAATGTTTACATTATTGTATACATGTTTAATAACGTTATGTGAATGTATTACGTAATTTAATAATGTAGGAGCTGTGAGAATATAGTTCAAAGGTTGCTAACAATGAGGTAACCTTGAGGCAATAATGAATTAGAAAGTTTAATAATGCTGCTAGTAATTCTCGGAGCGACAATAATGTAACTTTTGAGAGAGTTTATTAATAGCCAATCAACAACCAGATAAAGCTTCAGTTAAATAAAAGTATTGTATTGGAGTAGAATTAGCCAATCAGAAACTGAAATCGAGCGAATTCTACAAATTCAGAAGTCAGTTGCTAGTAGACAGCGTTCCTAACTGAACGCGAGACCCGTCCTCGAGAATTTAATACGTATTCAGTGTGAGACGAAAATTCATTACGGCGAATATTATAAAGTTTACCTTTTTGAAAAGTGCAAGTAATTAATAAATAATCTCATAGCTCTGTATATCAGTGAAGTGTTATTTAATCGTGTCAAGGATTAATAAAAAGGAGTGAAGTAAAAATTATAATTTGTGTAAGCCTACATTCTTCAGCCGCACCACCCCCTGTTAAGAAAAACATGTTTCTACAAATTAGTACTGACGCAGCCGAGGCAAACCTAAATATATAATATTTAAAGAAACATTAAAATATAAAGTTGAAAGTAAACTTGGGGCGAAGGCTACCGGAAACTTTGTACAATACGAGGTTGCAACTACTTCCAAGTTCGGAACTATACAGTCGAACTATAATACAACTCCTAAAATTAACTTCTTCACGATACTACGCAATATTTTAGAATCTTTGTTTAATTAATTTGTAAACAGTTACTAATTTATATACTCTAGGCTCCTATATGTAATGTATTTATATTGTTTCGCATCGTTAGCATTATTTAGGGAAAAACTACAGCACGAAGGGCAAGGTATGTATAGCAGTCCGTGGGACGGCGGGTTGCCAGTCGCGTCATTCAAGAGAAACGCTGTGTTTGTGATCCATATTATTTTACTTCGGGTGGCTAGCTGAACAATTTGAGTCAAATTCAGGCGTTTACGTTTGATGAGATTTTTATAGAAACGTTTTCGATATAAACGCTGTTGGTAAAATTAGGTTCATTAATTACACTAGTCTGCATGATATCGGATGACTAAAAACTAATAAGTGATTCTGACTCACTTTTTATGCTGATTTCAGAACTGCTTTCAGTTGTTTTTCACAATTTCACTTCAAAAATATAGAGATATAAAGATATTGCTTCCGCCACTACACATAAAATTGGGCTTGATGAAGCAATTTGCAAGGGCTCTACCACAGGATGGACCCTGCTTCAAGTACCTTTCCAAGAAATTTCCCTTCATTACACAAGACAAATTAAAGGCTGGAATTTTTTTTTTGGTCCTCAAATAAAGAAATTGATGAAGGAGGAAGATTTTGAGAAGGCAATGAATGAGAGAGAAATAGAAGCATGGACCGCCTTCCGATCAGCCACTGAAAACTTCTTAGGCAAGAACAAAGATCCTCATTACAAGACCATTGTCGAAACAATGTTGGAAAATTTCAAGAAGCTGGGTTGTAACATGAGTGTAAAGGTGCATTTTCTGCAATCACATATCGACTACTTTCCAGAAAATCTGGGACATTACAGTGAAGAGAAGGGTGGACGTTTTCACCAAGATATTAAGGAAATGGAGAGGAGGTACCAGGGGAGATGGAATGAAACTATGATGGCCGACTAACGTCGGATGTTGAGGAGGGACAGTCATCTTCAAGGATCTGCAAGGAAGTCAAAGAAGAGAAAGTTTGATAAAAATTAAATGAAACACTTTGGCTTCTTGTTTTGTTAAAATGTAGTCATGAAGTAAATTAGGGGAGTTCTTGAGAATATTCTTAAAATGTTTCTTGAATAAAAATTACCTTGTGTGAAATGGTATTTGAATACTTCTCCACACTCATTAGTAAAATTGTCAAAACATTACTTATTTTGTGTAAAAACCTGACGTGATAGAAAAAATAGAAGTTATTTCTGGATCAGGATAAAACTTGAATCAAGAACACCTACTTTTAAGAAATCATGTGACAAAAAGTTTGAAAATGCAGACTAGTGTTATCAGTAAAAATATTTATATGGTGTATGGAATTGTACCACGTAACCCTATTGATTTTTCAAAAACGTGCACTTTGACCTGCTTGGTAGAGGTAGAAAAATTTGTTATTTTTCAGTAACAGTTCCGACCGTTCCAGTTCCGAAAGGTATTAGTTTGCAAATTAATGTTCCAGAGTAGTAGTCAAGGGAGTATTTACGTTTACAATTAACCGTAGCAACACCATCCTCTATGTTCTGCTGATACCTGATTCGGATTTTTTCGCGTCAATCGTGATTCTTCGTTTAGTTTTGTAATCCTCCTCCAGTCAATTTGCAATAGTTATAATAGCTAATATATTTAAGAATATGAAAGAATAGTGAAGAAACTAGTATTTTTAATTCTATAGCTTTAAACATCTAAATGAACAAGATTTTATTGGAGTGTTTAACGCCCGCTCTTACTGCATTGGGCACCACAGGCGGTGGACACTGTAGATACATGAAATTAAATGAATATTGGGAAAGGAAATTTGGGAAGGTAACGTTTCTTAAGTTTTAGGGTATCTCTCCTGAATTTGCCAGTTATGCCCACTGAGGAAAACATGGAAAATTCCTCAATCCGGTGGAGGGCAATGAATTTTTTCGGACGTAAAAACCTTTAGCATGACTTCCTTCGGAAGGAAAGTAAAGCCGGGGGTTCCATGTCGTAGATTTACGGCACGTAAAAGAACCTCAAACCTGATGAGACCTCTGAGCAAAATTCCTGGTCTTTCACGCCCAGTATAGAATGAGACGCTAAAGACCAAACAGTTAAACAGCGTCCATAAATAAAACTCAATTTTCTGGAAAATTCCTCAGTCAGGGAGGATGGTCGTGGCCAGATTTAAACTACACATCTACCGTTCACGAGTCCATGCCTTAACGACCTTAGTATCGGTAAAGTAAACAAGATCGTGAATGTACGCATCGCTTTCCATTTCGAGTGCGTTCGTAACATTCCGTGTTTTGCATTCTGTTATTTAGTAAACATTTTAGGAAGCATTCCTAAAATGGTACATTTTATCAACTAAAATTTCTGTCGATTGCAAACCAATTACATCAATGAATTCGCTTGGCGTTCATTAACATTGTTTACTTAACTCCTTCACTTCGTCATTTAAATAATACTAATGTAACCGATATAATTTCGGTTCATTACATATATTAGTGCGCATTTTGCATTACGTTATGTGATACGAAACGTTAAGATAGGTTTTGTACGAGATGGTATCTCTTTTGTTACTTTAATTTACTTAAGGAGTGCCCAAGCAAATTTCACAATTCCAAGCATATGACGATAGACCTGAGATGCTTTAAAAAGTCAAGATTCGTAGTATTAATTTAAATAAAAAATCTTATGTCTTTCATTCGAGTTGCATATAATTAAAACTAATCCATTTAGGGAGATTAAAGCTTTAATATCCTGGCCTCCTGTGTGACAATCGAGAACACAAACCATTACACCAGAGAGCAAATGTTTAAATATAAGTCTTAAAACTATTAACCGCATTTCAGCCCTTACCCTGGATTCCATGATTGTTTATTCCGCTTTTAATGGTATAAAATTAATAAAATCTGATGTGTTACACTCACATGACTTTCTCTACTCTTGTACACACTTTTTTACAAACTCTTATTCTCCATCTATCTCATATTAATCGAGCTAAACATTTGCAGAAACGATCTTTTGACATGCAAAGAGAATTACATTTTACACATAGCGACCAGTTCTAAAAATATTTGACTATCGCTTAAGGCCTACTATGTTCCCCTTGTTTTGTATTTGCATGGGCAATATAAAAATACAGTAGCGTTTAAGCATCGACATATATCTTAATAGCTGGTTGCTAGGTGCAGCACCATTCCCTTTGCCACAGATTAATACTCTTTGCATATCTAAGACAAAAAAAATGAATAACGAATTCCCATTTGAGAAAATAAGTATTGAAACATTTAAGGGAATAACAAGCAATATCTCGAAAATGGTTCACTCCACAACAAAAATGTATATGACATAAATTGTGTATTTTAACGCGATCTACATTTTTTTGCAGTAAAATCTTGTCTATCTCTTATGGTTTACCAGTTATGCAAAAGTCCTTCACAATGAAGAATACTTTGGAGACATTCCCAGAAAATTCAAGATATACATTTTACCTATTTGTCTTGAAAATATATTAAACATACCATATTTTAGTCAAAATCGTTGCAGCCATTTTTGAGAAAATTAAAACCTTCGAAAAATGTTCCATGTAAAGGGTAATCTGGGGTGGGGGGATTTTCATGAAAACCTTCGTCTCGCATCTCTGGAAGATACAGAACCTAAATATCAAGTTTGGTGTTGATCCGACTGTTCATTTCTGAGTTATGCTGTTCACAACACACACACACGGACATGTTTCCAAAAATGCTTCTTTTTTTTGGATTCAGGGAGTCTCAAAACGTATTTATATTTCCGGTGAAATCTCGGTATCGAATTTTTGGGTGGAGTACAATACTTCCCCTACTTAATATACGTAGTAGAGAAAGTAAAAAGTAAAAAAGAAGTATATTTTCTTTCCGCTGTTTTGCAGTTAATTGATTATACTTAGGTATAAGTTTTTCATTGCAGTATTTCTTTTAAATAGCAAAGTCTCAAAGCCTTTAGTCTCGGTTCAAAAATATTCAACCTCGATTCGAAGACCTTTATCCAGCTACGCTTAACATTGTATCGATTTTAACCAAATTTCAAACGTATCAATAAATATTGTAGAAATTCTTGTGTGTAAAATGTCCATTCCGTACCTACAGTAGGTTTCCATTTAAACTACCTTTAATTTGCACTGATTTTAATCTAATTTAAAATGTGCCGATAAACTTTTTTCAAAGTTTTATATATATATATATATATATATATATATATATATAACTCCGTACTTGCAACATTAGGCGAGTAGTTTCATGCTTCGAACTGGATGGACGGGCAGACGGACAAAGCGACCCCAACATGTGCTCCCGGTAGCTTATGCACCTTAAAGTTCATAAATTGAGTCATTTAATGTGCCATTAAACTGAATTCACCATAAGAGCTCATAATTGGAACTTGGAAGAACTAAAGCACAGACGGTTCAAAGACACCTGTAACTATGGACATCTGTACTGTTACGCTGTAACGCGGTGAACCTTCTGCGATCAGAACGTTACTTTTGGAACAAATTATGCAAGTAGTTTTAGTGCAACGTTGAGTGGCTGCTATTTTGAAACTGCGTAACTGGACATATGGTTTTTACTTTCTCTAACAACGAGATTTTACCGGAAATACATGTTTTGAGGTTGCGGAATTAAAAAAACCTAATTTTTAGAACAATATTCGTGTATCTGTCTTTCTTAGCAGCGTTATCCAAAAATGAAAAGCCGAAAAATACCAAACTTGGTATTTAAGTTCAGCACCTTTCAAGAATACGACTTCAAAATTTTCAATAAAATATCTTCACCCCAAACTACACTTTACGTGGAATTTTTTTTTATTATTATTTTCTGTTTTCTCAGAAAAAGCGCTAGCGAATTTGGTTAAAATTCTATGCGTATATGAAATTGCCTTACTAATTACTATTTAGTTACTAATAAAACATATATCTTGAATTTTTGGCGAATTCTTTCTTTATTCTGAATGGATTTTTATAAATCTGTATAACTGGTAAATCATAAGAGATAAACAAAAACGTATTATACAAAACATGTGGTTCTCATTAAAACACGTCATTTATGTCAAATTAATTCAATTTTGGTATTATCTATTGGTTTGCATTTTTCATTACTTATCTTTTGAAGTGCTGACGCCTCCCAGCTGCTTCTCGTCGTCATTGAAAGAGTATAGAAATTCATAGCCAGCATATTAAATATTTCACTATTGCTGTATCCCTCTTGAACTTAAAGAAAATGTATAATAACACAATTTCTGCAAACGTTTATACCAATTAATACTAAGCAGATATAAAAATACGAGGGCAGTGCCAGAAGTATCCGACCTGACGTATAGATAACGTCATTTCAAACAAATGACTATGGTAGAAAGTACCAAACTTATGAAGCTTAAGTTGGAAGTTTGACGATGTTACGTTGTTTAGTAATCGTTTGTCAGCCATTAATAATGAACACTCAGCAAACTTGTAAACATGGATAAAACTGGTCATCGTTATGTGATACAATAGGTACTTTAATTTGAAAGATCTTAGTCCAACTAATATTAAATCTGAGCTAGATTCTACTCTGGAGGAGTCTGCTCCTTCATTTACAACAGTAAAATACTGGGTGGCAGAGTTTAAGCGAGGCCGTACGAGTTGCCAAGACGAATATAGCAGTAGTCGTCGACCAAATGAGGTGACCACGCCAGAAATTGTAAAGAAAATCCACAAAATGGTATTGGATGACCGGCGACTGAAAATGCGCGAGCTAGCAGACATCGTAGGCATTTCAAAAAGTGCTGTACATCGCATACTGACTGAAAATTTGGACATTTGGACATGATGGGTGCCGCGTTTATTCACAGTGGAACAAAAACAGCGTCCTGAGGATGTTTTAATCAAGTGTTTGGCGATGTTTTGCTGCAATAAAACCGGGGTTTTGCGTCGATTCATAACCGTGGGTGAAACATGGGTCCATCACTTCATACCTGAGACGAAGGAACAGTCAAAACAGTGGATTGAAAGGGGAGAATCAGCTCCAAAGAAGGCAAAGACAGTTCCATGTGCAGACAAGGTCATAGCGTCACTTTTTGGAATGCCCGTTGGATAATTTTCATTGATTATATTCAAAAAGAAAAAACAATCAATGGTGAGTATTATGCGAACTTATTGCAGTTTGCATGATGAAATCAAGCAAAAACGGCCGCATTTAACGAAAAAGAAAGTTTTGTTTCATCAAGACAATGCACCAGTTCACACATCCATTATCGCCATGGCCAAAATCAATGAGTTAAAGTTCGAATTGCTTTCGCATGCACCCTACTCGCCAGATTTAGCCCCCTCTGATTATTTTATGTTTCCAAAGTCCTTGAAATGGCTTGGTGGTAAACGATTTGCCAACAATGAAGAGGTGGAGTCTGTAGTTGATGGCTGTTTTGCAGAACTCGACGGTTCTCACTATAAGCAGGGTATCGAAGCGATTGAACATCGCTGGCAAAAGTGTGTCGAGCTGAAAGGAGACAATGTAGAGAAATAAAGACTTTTTTCCCAAAATGTTTGTGTTTTCTTTGTTAGGTAGGGTAGTTCTGGGACAGCCCTCGTAAGTTTTAGAAAGAGATACAGAAACAAACGAATAGCTAACTAAGGTTATGTGAATATAACTCGTCAGATTTTTGAGAATAATGCCCCACCCAGTGCAGTTAATTATTATAATCCACGTTGAATAATTGTACGCCCTTCATTCAACACTGCAGCTCCTTTGTTCATTTTGTAACACACTGACACGCCCTCGTATTAACCCTTTACATTTGTCATTTATTAATTAAACGTCTTACAGCAAATGAAGGAACATTACTTCCACGACATGATCGTTTTAACAGGTCTCCAAGTGGAGGCAGGAGAGGGTTGGTATGGAAATAAGTGGTATGAAGGAGCGAAACCCCCCCACCTCACCCGCGGGACCTTACCCCTCCATGTAACGATGCAATCAAGTGATTATCGGCGAGCTGACCGCCCCTGCGTTCCTCGGGGACCCGAAATTGCACCCCCCTAAAGGACGCTATTTTACAAATGGAAGGAAAACGTAGGGGTTGCAGGCATTAAGGCGCCCCGGTTAACTGGCGAGTGATTTATACAACATTTTACGGTGCATGTAATCATGCTAAAACACAAATGATGAGTTAGGATTATTGCAAGTCCACCAGGGGTACTTCAAGTGGCGTCAGCAGCACGCATAGTCTATATGGGGGGGGGGTCGACGTTTTTCTCCAGTTAACATTTCATCCTAAGATCTTACAGCCTGGAGATATGCGTAGCTTGTCTGTGGATGCTTTATAAACATACGCCGAAATGGCATTAAATGAGACATTCAGACGTAAACGGATATAGAAGATTTGCGTTTCACTGGTGATAAATCTTATTTTGAAAACCTCAAAATGACTTTACTCAGAAGCGGATTAACGATTCATTTAGGAAGGGGCTAACCCATTTTGAAACGTAGCTTACCAATGAACGGTCGATAATTGAGCATTTTTTACATTTCTAGATTTTCAATTATCATATAAGTGATCCACGGATCATCCTTTGGATGCAAACATATTCTAAATTTTGAGAAAACTTATAAGACTTATAAACGTGCATTTTAAAGGCAATATTTATGTATTTGATTTTACCCCCACTTGTATTCAAAAAGGGGATAAACAGATTTTAGACAATTATAGAGGAATCAATCTATTAAGTAGTTGCCTTGAGATCGAAATTAATTCATAATATATTGAAAAATGTCATAACACTCTCTGATATTCAGCAAGAAATTAGATTTGATAGATCCTGCACTGTTGTAATATTTATAATTACATAACTTTCAGTAAGAACATAAGCATTTAACGACCCTGCATATAACAGATGGCCCAGTCGCGCCGTATTTGACGTTTGCAAATAACCCTTCGCGTGTTAAAAGAGTTGCAGAACTCAACGGGGCAATTACAAGTAAACACAAGACAGCAGGGAACTGCTGCATTAGTGCCCTAAAAACCCGCCACCAACACCGCTGCACCAGCGGTTTTCAGAAACGTCCATATGGATACACGGAGACGGTTGGAACGGTTGTGTCAATCAACAAGGGAAAAATTTCGAACACCTATTCAATGAGCAAAGATTATTATTTTTATTATTATTATTATTATTATTATTATTATTTATTATTATTATTATTATTATTATTATAGCAAGGGAAAATGGCAGTGAAACACTGCGTGATCTCATGTTTGTTGCTTATAGTGCGTAATGTTAGACAAGAACAGCGTAAACACAATTTAAAAATAGGCGGATAGTGGATAGTTCAAATAAAGACATTTTATTATTTGTTAGTATAAAAAGTGAGTTTATTCCTCGAAAATAAAGCCTGTGTAACTGAGGTGGTCTATTTTTGTCTATAATCACGGACAGTACACTCTACTGTAAGCCTGTGAAATGCCTCTCAAAGAACGCGATTTGCTCACCGTAAAACAGCTCGGCTGGCTCCGTAGTTCAGAACATTAGAGCACCTGCCTGATGTGCGAGGGGTCCCGGGTCCTATTCCCGGCTGAGAGGTGGAAACTTTTCTTTAGCCCTATCTTCCCCAGAATCTGGAAATATGACAAGCGAATACGAATTAACACCATTGCTTATAGGCAATAATATGTTCCAAAGGAAAGACCACCGATAAGTAGCTAAAGGCGGGGTATGAATAGAACTAAAAACAAAAAGACGAAGCTCGCTCACACTAGTTCGCCAGTTTTCCATTGAGCCATGTTTACTTGGAATTACAACTCCTTTAACGCACGAAGGGATATCTTCACTTTTGTAATACGGCGCGGTTGAGCCACCTGCTACGTGTTTCGTGAATCTTCAAACGGTATTTGATAGATTGGAGTTATAGGTATCATGTTTTATAATTTTTAGACAATCTAAATACATTAGTATTAGGCAAAAAATGTTAATGCAAATCGGCTTGGAAAATCAATAAAAAGCATATATTTTAGTAATTTTATCCAAATAAAAATCCAAGGAGAATTGACTAAGAAAAATCCGAATAAGAAGAGGCGTAAGGCAAGGTACTCTCTAAAGTCCACTTCTGTATATACTATTGTACAAGTAATTATTAAGGAAATGAAACGAACTTTGATACAGTATGAGAGACAAAATGATTAGCATGGTCTGCTATGCAAATGTTCTAGTTAACCTTTAGTGAAGTACCGCTGCATGCAAATTAGAAGTTTAAAATAAAAACATTACAAGTGAAGGAAATCTAATTCAAAAAATTAATCATCAAATTTTAAAAGCAGCAAAAATTTCCGGCTGTATTAATGATTTGGTATGGAGAAATAAATGCATGAGAAGTGAAACTAAAGTTAAAACTTATAAGGCAATTGTCCGATCAGTAATAAAAATTGCCTTGGAAACAAGGGCAATGATACCTCAAGAACCAAAGGAGATGAAAACAACCGAAATGAGAGTGCTAAGAAAAAAAATCTGATGTGTTACACTCGCATGACTTTCTCTACTCTTGTACAAACTATTTTTACAAACGATTATTCTCCATATGCTTCATGTTAATCGAGATGTTAATCTTATTGGTAATTTTCTTGTAGATGCAATGGGAATTGCTAGGCTTTAAGCGATAGTCCAATATTTTAAGAGCTGGTTGCTATGTGTAGCATTCCATTCTCTTTGTATGTCCAGGACATAATAAAACGAATAACGAATTCCCATTTGAGAAAAAGTATAAGTATTTGGAAATTTAAGGGAATAACAAGCAATATCTCGAAAATTGTTCACTCAACAAAAAAATTTATATGACATAAATTGTGTATTTTAACGCGATCTACATTTTTTGTGCTGTAAAATTTTGTCCATCTATTATGGTTTACCAGTTATGCAAAAGTCGTTCACAATGAAGAATACTTTTGGAGACATTCCCAGAAAATTCAAGATATACATTTTATTTGTCATGAAAATATCTTAAACATATGATATTTTAATCAAAATCGTTAGAGCCATTTTTGAGAAAATTAAAATTTTTGAAAAATGTTCCATGTAAAGGGTAATCTGGGGTGGGGGGATTTTCTTGAAAACATTCGTGTCGCATCTCTGGAAGATACTGAACCTAAATACCAAGTTTGGTGTTTATCCGACTGTTCGTTTCTGAGTTATGCTGTTCACAGACAGACAGACAGACAGACACAGACACACAGGCAGACAGACAGACACACAGACACACACGGACATGTTTCCAAAAGTGCTTCTTTTGGATTCAGGGGGTCTCAAAACATATATTTCCGGTGAAATCTCGGTATCGAATTTTTGGGTGGAATACAATACTTCCCCTACTTACTATACGTAGTAGAAAAAGTAAAAATCTGATGTGTTACATTCAGATGACCTTCCCTATCTACTCTTCCACAAAATATTCTTACCAAACCTTATTGAGCCCGTATCTGAGGTACGGAGGTAACGCGTGTGCCACACATTGAAGAGGTTCCGAGTTCGAATCTCGGTTAGGGTGAGATACTCGAATGAGGCTTTCCCGGTGTTTTTCCTTATCCTTAGAAGACAGATGTTTGGTAACTTTAAACTCTATGGACCTCGAGCTCATTTGAGCATCATTTCACTTATCGCTGTATATGACCTACTAGGTATAAAGGATGTTAAACTGAAAAAAGCTTATTCTTCTATCTACTTCTTGTTAATCGAAGTAAATAAGTGCTGTTTATAGGCACTTCTTTGCAGGTACAAGTAGTATACGGGAGGCTGAAGCTTTAGTCGAATCTTAGAAAGCGGATAGGTATGAGAATACTGGAATTCCTCTCTTTTGCATGACCACAAAGCGAATAGTAAGCTATAAATTATTCCAAAAATCTAAAGAATAACAAAGGCTATTTACGCAGCTTGTGACTGACTGGAATCTCCAGTTCCATCACGAGTAAATGAAATTTGAGTGTAAAAAAAATACGTTCAACAACTGCATACATGATGTTATTTCCAAACCTTAACAAAAATTTGTAAAAAAACATTTTTGAGAAATCAAAATGAAAATATACTGTGAGATATAAATTTAGTGCCTGTATTGTAAAGTGATAAGATCCGCCCGAATAATATGATTAATAAACAATAAGCATAATAAGAATATTAATAAGCATCTAATCAAAATAATGAGGGGAATATCAATATGAGGAGAGAATAAAACAGAACATTAAGAATTAGAAAAGGGGGAATAAAGTCATAACAAGAGAAATAAAGTAAAGAGTAGATATTAATTAATAATCAGAACATGAAATAAAATGTAGAAAACGTGTATTTGAGAACGAAGAGACTTGGCGAAAAACCGTAAAAAGGTTGAAGACTTAAGAATGTACAGGAAGAGAGACATTAGGAATCGCTTAAGTCACAATAGGAACCGAGTAGAGCTCACAGGATACGGAGACAACGGGCCGGAAACCGAATTCAATCAAGCGCACAGAAAATTCAGTCTAGCGAACATAAGCTGTTAATGGTAGACGCGGACGATGCTCGGGCGACGAAATTAAGAGCCATTGGAAGACGAAGAAAAATTCAGAGATATAACCAATAAGAATAAATAAAAGTCACGTGTATATCAAAAAGATAGATCGAAACTAGAAAAGAGGCGTGAAATAGAAAATTATCTATGACAGAGAGCAACTTTCAGACGTGTGTAAGATGAATACTTTGTGTCGAACCGTAGGGTAGAGAAAGTCACTCCGTGTTGTGCAGTGAGGGAGAGTAAGATAGATGTAGAAATTCAAAGTATTTTATATCAGAGAGGGAAACAGTGCAGATGTCTACGAGTAATTATTTATGTATTGGAAAATTAGTTTAAAGTAAACGTAAGTAAAAGGGTAGCTAGAACATGACTAAAGGTTAAGTCATTAAAGTAACATTGTAATGTCTTTAACTTCGAAAATATTTAAAAAAAAAAGGTTAAAGCACGGAAACAATAGCAGGAGATGACAGGAGTATCGCGTCTTGTGTGAAAGGGTATTCGGACGAGGACAACAGTGTGGATCTTCAATAAACAGGCCATTGAGAGAACAGTGAACATCATTCATCTCCCATCCACACTCCCTGAGACAAGAGTTTCCAGAACCCATATTCCTCTACCTGAGTGGCCGGCAGTAACATCAATCCTCCCAACACCAAGAACCGACCCATTACACCTTTTTTAAACCCCGCTACAATTGGCATAAACAGTTGAATAGCTTAGACACCGTGTCTTAAAGAGAAAGTTCCTGTTTCACTCACTGAATTTTAAAAGTTTCTACTTTTCTCACTTGAAACTTTAGTTGTGTTGCTTTTATATAGTTGTAAGTAAAATTATTTATTTGACATTAATTGTATGTTTTAATGAAATCTACATCTTTGTGCAATGAGCTTTGATATACGATTACAGTTTACCAGCGCCACATGTTATTCGCAAAAAGTTCAAGATATGCAATTTATTTTTAGTGCAAATATGGCCCCTTGTACACGATCAAACTTTTTTTCAATTCAAGATTTTACAAGAAAAATTGTGAAATATTTTTCAATATGTGACAAGATTGGAAAAGACCTGGCAAGACTTGACAATGTCAAAGATGTGTATTTACAAGTTGTCTTTTTGCCAAACTGAAACCCTTCAGAACACAATTCATAATTTATCACGTGCAAAGCAATTTAGCATTTACGTCACAGTATAACAATTTGCAATGAAATATTGTTCTTTACTAATATTATGTAGCACTTTGACGTATTATATCCAATGAAATCACATTACGAGCTTGGAATACAATGAAAATAATACCAAGTGATAGTTAACCACACTATATAACATTGTATTAATGTATACTTAGTTTGGAAATCTGCCTTTAAATTATTTCTTCATATGCCTTCATCTGCTTCATCCTGTGGTAATCCACGGATCCCTCGATGTACAGACATGTCCAGCTTATGTGTAACCTAATCAGTTCGCATACTATATACCTTGGTCGGGTAGCTATTTCTGTTTACTTTTCACTTTCAGCCATGTTGCAGATTTCGTGACGCACTGTGAATACTCGTATTTCATTGGCCAAAGGCATCAAATCATTGTGAAATCTTTGATCGTTTAGAGCATGTCCTTATTTACTTTCAAGACTTTCAAAAACATTAAAGGTATTGGAAGCAATTTGACAAAAGTTGTGAAGTTGTGACAACTCTTGAAAAGTTTGTAATGTATTGAATTTGACAAAAATTTAATCGTGTACAAGCAGCTTTAGAGCCATTGCTGAAAATAACGAAAAAGTTCCATCCAAAGGATAGCTTTCTCTTTAAAAGCTTCTTGTTGCATCTTTGGAAGATGCTTAACTTAAATACCAACTTTGATATTTATCCGACATTTTGTTTTTGAGTTATATTCATCACGCACACACATATACACACGCACAAACAGACATAGACTTTACCTAATTGTTTTGATTCAGGGTACTCAAAACATGATTTCCGTTGTATTTCTCGATTTCGAATTTTCGGATGCAATTTGAGAATACCTGTACTTACTATGGATAAGTTTAGAGGAGTAAAAAAAAATCGGATATATACCAAATTTCATATTTGAGTCTGACACTGCTTCATCATAAACGACGAAAATGTTCAACAAAATTTCCGCACGTCAAATTATCCTTTATATGGAAAAATATTTCATTACCCTTCATCGTTTAAAAAGTGTGTAACGATTTTCATTAAAATGCTATATGTTTAAAATATTGTGAATTATGGATAAAGTTGATGTCTTGAACTTTCTGTATAAGCTTGTGAAATCATCTTCATTCTGAATGAATTTTGCATAGTTTTGTATAGTTGGTACGTCCCATTAAAACACGCAATTCATGTTATACATTTTGTAGTATAGACCATTTCCACCGCATTAGTTGTTACTGGTGTTAATTACCCAAAACTTTTTATACAATTTTTAAGCGCTAAAGTCACCATTCTTTTGTTTCTCGCGATAACGTGAGGCAGTATTTTTAACACTTAAAGGATTTTAGTCTAATTATATAATATAAAATATAATAACAGCCCGCCTTAAAGCAATTTATAAAAAGTGAATATTAAAGTGATTGTATATGTTTATATTATTGTATACACGTGTAATAATGTTATGTGAATGTATTACGTAATTTAATAATGTAGGACTGTG
This sequence comes from Deroplatys truncata, assembly GCA_030765065.1. Taxonomy (NCBI): domain Eukaryota; kingdom Metazoa; phylum Arthropoda; class Insecta; order Mantodea; family Mantidae; genus Deroplatys; species Deroplatys truncata. The sequence goes on along the minus strand of CM060982.1, from coordinate 83,594,345 downwards.
AGAATAATAGATTAAAAGTTGCTAACAATGAGGTAACCTTGAGGCAATAATGAGTTTGAAAGTTTAAATGCTACTGGTAATTCTTGAAGCAACAATAATGTAATTTTTGTGATAGTTTATAAAATAGCCAATTAACAACCAGAAAAAGCTTTAGTTAAACGAAGGTATTCTATTGGATAGAATTAGCCAATCAGAAACTAAAATGGAGCAAACTTTAAAAATTCGGAATTCAGTTGCTTGTAGACAGCGCTCCTAACCGGACGCGTTGCTTGTAGACAGTGTTCCTAACCGGACGAGAGATGTGTCCTCGAGAAGTTTAATACCTATACGAATAAATGATATGTGGAATTTGAAATGGAGAGAAAGTACCAATGGATCTACAAGGCAATTTTCTTCCCTGATGTGCATTGTCAATTGCTTGTGCCTGAATTAATTGCAACACAATTTCTTTCTGGGCACGAAAATTTTGGTTTCTATTTTCAAAGGTTTCATATTAAGTGCAGAAAATGCTTACCAATGCATCTGTGGAAATGGACAGTCAATTGAATACTTGCTATTTAACTGCACTAAATTTCAGAGAAAAAGACATTTCCTTGTAAAGCATCTACATAAATGTAGTATACCTTGTAGCCAACCTTTGTAATACGTATTCGTGTGAGACGAAAATAGTTTACGTATTAAAAAGTGCAAGTATTTAACAAAAGAATCTCACAGCTCTCTATATTAGTGAAGTGTTATTTAAATCGTGTCAAGCATTAATAAATGGAGTGAAGAAAAACTTAAAATCTGTGTAAGCCTACATTCTTCAGTCGTACCACTCCCTGCTAAGACATTCATGTCTCTTAAAATATATATATACTGACGCAGCCGAGGCAAACATAAATATATAATACTTAAAGAAACAGTAAAAATTACAAAAGTTAATATTTTTTAAACATTTAGGGTGAAGGCAACCGGAAACTTTTTACCTTACGTGCGGTTGCAACTACTAAAGTTCGGCTTCCCAACAGTTGAACTACAATACAACGCCTACTTCAAATCGGCTTCCATACGTGGGGCAGAAACAACTTCAAACGTGCAAAAAGAATGGAACTTCTTCAAAGCCAACATATAGTGACTCGCTTTTTTAAACATTTGACTATCTCTTCAACCTCGTGTCCCTTGTACCAACAACGAAATGTGTAATGAAACTATTTCTATACTTTTATCTCGGTTAACATGAATTAGATAAAATCATAAGCTTTTGTAAGAATGGTTTGTGGAAGAATGGTTATAGAAATTCTGTGTATGTAATATTTCGGTCTTATAGTCATTAAGGAGCTGATATTAGGTTTGTTATAGTATACCCCATCAAGAAAAACAGGGCTTTTCAGTAGCAAAGGAATTATTAAAATCTGTTGAGTGGTTCTTGAGTTTACCCTGTTTTCTCCCTTTATAATATTATAATATCCATTTTCTTAATTGGTATATATTTCAATTTTATCATTAACAGTCGAAACTGATTATAATTGATTTGCTTCTTACTTATATTAATAACATACTTCTAATTAATTGAAACTAAATTAATTAGAAGTATTATTAGATTTACAGTAATTAGAGAAACCACAGACCACGATATATATCGTAGTGATGAAAACAGTGAGTTACAATGAAGGTTTGAGGGTGAGATGCTGTTACAAAATCAGGACCTCTGTATTGTTAGACATATTTTAGGTAAAATGTCGTGTATGAAGGAACTTTACTGCTGAGCATCTCCGTCATTTCACTAACAAAGCTGTATGGCAGTAAGGGGATACATATATTTCTATTTTACTGTTTCATCATTAGCCTGGGCCGAGCTCTTATCGCCACAACATACATGTACGCGAGTTATCTCTATACCGCTGATGGCAGATGCCCCTCGTAAACCCGGATGCTCATGGCCTCCTAAAATTGTATCTCACTCTGCACATTTCATGCTACATGTGTATGTTTGCTGCTTTTGTCAACATTTTTATGACTTTCTGTCATTTATATACCGTATCTAGTGTGCTTTTTTAATTTCTCTACCACCTATCTATAGTAAATATTGCATTCTTACCAAAAAGAGATCCCACAGGAAAAATGCGTTTTCATGTCCACTCAACTTGCCCAAAAGGAAAAAGCAAACATATGATGTGATACATGACTTTCTACATCCCCTTATAGTTACCTCACTCTACAAATGATTCTGAAAAAAATTTGATGTGTTACACTCACATGACTTTCTCTACTCTTGTACAAACTATTTTACAAACACTTATTCTCCATATGCTTCATGTTAATCGAGATATCGAGATGTTAATCTTATTGCTAATTTTCTTGTAGGTGAATTGGGAATTGCTAGGCTTTAAGCGATAGTCAAATATTTTAAGAGCTGGTTGCTATGTGGAGTAATCCATTCTCTTTGCATTACCAGGACAAAAAAATGAATAACGAATTCCCATTTGAGAACAGGTATTGGAAAATTTAAGGGAATAAAATGGTTCAATGAACAAAAAAAATGTATATGACATAAATTGTGTATTTTAATGAGATCTACATTTTCTTTCTAGTAAAATTTTGTCTATCTCTTATGGTTTACCAGTTATGCAAAAGTCGTTCACAATGAAGAATACTTTTGGAGACATTCCCAGAAAATTCGAGATATACATTTGATTTGTCATAAAAGTATCTTAAACAAATGATATTTTAATCAAAATCTTTAGAGCTATTTTTGAGAAAATTAAAATTTTCGAAAAATGTTCCATGTAAAGGGAAATCTGCGGTGGGTGGATTTTCTTGAAAACCTTCGTGTCGCATCTCTGGAAGATACTGAACCTAAATACCAAGTTTGGTGTTTATCCGACTGTTCGTTTCTGAGTTATGCTGTTTACAGACACACACACAGATACACGCACGGACATGTTTCCAAAAATGCTTTTTTTTTGGATTCAGGGGGTCTCGAAACATGTATTTCCGGTGAAATCTCTGTATCGAATTTTTGGGTGGAATACAATACTTCCCCTACTTACTATACGTAATAGAGAAAGTAAAAAGATGATGTTACTCTTTGTTTAAAGATTGTTTAGAGGTCTATCGTGCATAAAAGCAGCACTAGGACAACAGTACTGGTGAATTTGTGCTTTTAATATTGCGCACACAAATTTTCAACAAAAAACTCTTATTGTTGGTTATATTGCTGACTATTATTGGTCGATTTTAAATGATATTTTAAGCACTAAACTGTTACCACCCTCACTGCTAGGGGATTTAAATCTGATTTCTTGGGTATATAAGTAGACATTTAAATATGACGCGATTGGTTAAAATACTGTACGTTTAGGATATTTACATTACCAATAAAATGTATATCTTGAATTTTTGTGAAGTTGTTTTCGTTCAGAATTAATTTTATATACGTTTGTACAACTTTTACGCCATAGGAGATAGAGAAAAATGTCCTACACAAAGAATTTAATTTAAAATACACAATTTATTACAAATTAGTTTTTGTTGCACTATCCATTTCCGAGATATTCATTTTTATTTGTTTGAATTTTTCTAGAATACTTTCATTTTTGAAGCGCTGCAATCATTAATTGCTTCTCACGATGTCATGAAAGAGTATGGAGTTCCAAAGCATATACCGACCCACATTTTAAAGATGAGACTATCGCTTCACCACCACCCCCCTAATTCCCCCTTGTATCTGCAACGGAATGTGTAATGAAACCATTTTAGCAAAAGCTTATGTTGACTAACATGAAGTTGATAGAAAAATAATCTTTTATTAGTGTATTTTGTAGAAGAGAGTTAAAAAAATAAACGAAAGTGTTTTGTGAATAGCATATCAGACTTTTTGTCAGAATGCCAAACCTATACAAACTGGTTTGAGATGAAAATATTACGTTTTCCGTGACACAAAGTCTGTCTGTTTTCCAAATAAGTGTATTTCTAGTCCTTGTATATTTCATCTGTTCTGTGCATTTTTCCATCTCATATTTTTATAGATATTAAATTTTCGCTTTTAGTAGTATAACCATTAAAACAAACAGAGTATATCAGCAAGTTTTTTTTATGTATTTATCTTCAATGATGAAATTATTTTAACTTTGTTCCCCATGGTACATTTCTGCTGCTTTATTATTTTTTGAATGTTTGTGTATGAAGGTACATCCCCTCACCCCCCGTATTTCACGACGGTTACGTGCAGCTCTATAAATAGCCAGGTTATATTCTGCCAGATCACTGCAGCACATTCCGTCCCAGATAAATACAGACCATAAAACAACAGAATATCTGGCGCGCGCTCCTCTGATGTGGTACGGCACAGACTCCACTCCTGACGTCATTTCCTCAACGTCCTCTTGCACTTTGTAATGCCTCTACTATGATCATTAAAATCTTAGAATGTCTTAAGGGTACCCATAGCTTAAATTTGGTCAAAACCTAAAACCTAAAAAAGCTCTTTAATTAGTTTTATGTACAAATAAAAAACAATTTTGAACCTTTAGCTTTTGTTCTCGGGGTCTTTTAAAGCCATTAGATTGCGGCCTAATGGCTTGTATATAGTTCCAAAGCCTTCTACTCGACTTTTGAATTTGCTCATACTTTTTACGCGTCAAAAATGTTTATTACGATGTAATTTGTAGCCAATCTTGCTCAAATTTCGGCAGACATTCAGAGAGAATGAGCTTATAAAATCTGGTGTGATACATTCTGAGGTGGTATATTGTCTTTTATTAGCTCCACGTACGGGCACCAATTTGAGAAGATGGTTTGTTACGTTATTTTTTTTACCACGCTTTGGGCGTCAATTTGAAGTAGTTTGTATTGAAGGAGTTGTATTATATTTCAACTGTTGGGGAGCCGAACTGAAATTCGTTGCAACCACACGTATAGTGCCCGCTTTCCGGTAGCCTTCGCCCCAAATGTACTTTTAGGTGGCCTTTGTCCCAAGTTTTAAAAAATATTCACTTTGTAATTTGACTGTTTCTTTAACTATTATATATTTATTTTTGCTTCGGCTGCGTCAGTATTATTATTAGAGACACGTTTCTCTTAGTAGGGTTGTGATGCGACAAGAATGTATACTTACACAGATTATAATTTTACTTCACTCCTTTTATTAATGCTTGATACGATTTAAATAACACTTCACTGAAATAGAGAGCTGTGAGATTCTTTTTATTAATTAATTACACTTTTTAACACGTAAACTTATTTGTCGTCTCACACGAATACATATTTTATTTCTTGAGGACACTTTTTGCGTCCGGTTAGTAACGCTGTCAGCAGGCAACTGAACTGATTTCAACCTCCTAAATTTGTAAATTTCTGTATTTCAAGTCTCTGATTGGCTATTCCTAATCCAATAGAATACCTTCTTTTAACTAAAGCGTTTTCTGGTTGTTGATTGGCTATTTTATAAACTGTCACTAAAATTACATTATTGTTACTCCAATAATAAGAAGTAGTGTTATTAAACTCTCAATTTCATTATTGCTTCAAGGTTACATCATTGTTACCTCATTGTTAGCAACATTGAACTTATTATTCTCACAGCTTCTACATTATTAATGCATTCACATAACATTATTCAACATGTTTACAATAATATAAGCATATGCAATGACTGTTACATGCATTTTACAAATTAATACATAACATATTGCTTCAAGGCGGACTGTTATTGAATTTACATATTATAATTAGACAGAAATTATTTAAGTGTTAAAAATACTGCCTCAATTCATATGACATTCTCCACACTCTATCGCTTATTATACAAGTTATTTTTTCGAAAGTTTATTTTCATTTCAATCAAGATAAACCTTTCCGGAAACGGCTGATTACTTATTTCGTTATAGATACAAAGGGAACAGCAATAGTCAAACTTTTAAGAATTGGACGCTTTGAACTGCCCTTTAAATTCTATGCTCTGCATGCCATCGCAATAAAAAACTGAATATCGAAAGGACTTGAAAAGAATGACATTGTTGATTAGCACTATTAATAACGAATATCTCGGAAATGGCTAATAAACCCAAGAAGTTATTTGAAATAAATTGTGTGTTTTAAAGGTATACTTATTGTGTGTGTTTTCGTGTATCGCTTAACGTTTACGAGTTATACATGATTACACAAAATTTCTTCCGAATGAAGTGGTCTTCACAGGCTATTCCCAGAAATTACAAATATAGATTTTATTTGCAATGTAAATATATTTAATATATGGTAGTTTAATCAAAATCGTTAGAGCCATTTTTGAGAAAATAAAAAATATTCGAAAACTCTTCCATGTAAGGGATAGTTTAGGGTAGAGGGATTTTCTTAAAAATCTCGTGTCGCATCTTTGGGAGGTACCGAACCTAACTGCCAAGTTTGGTGTTTATGCTAGTTTTCGTTTCTGAGTAATGCTGTTTACAGAAACACAGATACATACACGGACCTTTTACCAAAAATCTGATGTGTTGCACTCACATGACTATTTCTACTATTGTATAAACTAGTTTTACAAACCCTTATTCTCCATCTACTTCATGTTAATCGAGATAAACATTTGCAGAAACTATCACAGACACACACATGAACGCTTTTCTAAAAATGCTTTTTTATTCAGGGGACCTCAAAATATGTATTTCGGTAAAACATCGATATCGAATTTTTGGGTGAAATGCAATACTTCCCCTACTTACTATACGTAGTAGAGAAAGTAAAAATCTGATATGATACATTCACATGATTTTCTCTATCCTCTATCGTTTATTAGTGGGTAAACAAATTATTCTTACTAAAGCTTATTTTTCTACCTACTGCATTTTAATCCAAATAAACCTATGCAGAAATAGCTATATTACACATTTCGTTATAGATAAATGGGAACAGTGAGAGTCAAATGTTTAAGAACTTTATGTTGGTCTTAAAATTTCAAGTTTTTCCATGCAATCGCGAGAAACAATTGAAAATCGATGCGACTTGCAAAGAATAAGTATTGAACAATTCGAACGTTTAATAACAGATATTATGCCACAAAAATCTATTTAAAATAAATTGTGTGTTTTAAAAGAATCTACATTTCTTATGTAGTATGTTTTCGTCTATCGCTTAACGTTTACCAATTATACAAGATTATACAAAATTCCTTCCGAAGAACAGGACTTGATAAGCTATTCTCCAAAAATTCAAGATATACCTTTTATTTGTCATATAAATATCTTTAATATATATAGTATTTTAATCAAAGTCATTAGAGCATTATTTTTAGAAAATCAAAAATTAAAAAAAAAGTTTCATGTAGAGGGTAGTGTGGGGTGGGAGATTTTGAAAACCTTCGTATCGCATTTTTGGAAGATGTTGAACCTAAATACTAAGTTTGGTACTTATCCGATTTCTCGTCTCTTTATTTATGGTGTTCACAGACAGATAGATAGACATGCACATGGACACGTTTTCAAAATTTATTTGGATTCAGCGGACCTCAAAACATAAAAATTGGCATATGGTTTTCGCTACACTTTTAAATGGGCGCCGGGGTAGCGCAGTGGTTTAGTTTCTGGCTCTTGTGCAGAACGTTTGGGCTTCAATCCCCGGCTATGTGGTGACGTTTTTTAAGTCCGCCCGATCCACGCTTTCACCTCTGACTTGTTTATGTGAAGTATCCCCTAGGCCCAACGTGGTTCGAAGTCCACGGTAAATGCTGTAGGTCCTCTCATTTCACCGCCATCCTCATCATCAACCTACAATCGGAGGTAACGATTCCGCCTGCTGGGTGCCTCCACCTCAGAAATAGGTCCAGTCAACTCTTTGCGGAGGGAGGTATCCCCGAAGGTCATAGCAGTGAAGCCCAATCTTGTCTCGTATAAACTAATGACGTCTCATTGTCGCCTTACCCACACCTCTTTCTTTTGTGTTATGAAGCATTTCCCCTTCACTCACCCACTGATGCCATGTAACAAGGTAACCAAATATTGGAGTTTGGACAACCATGACCACGTGAGTACATCATAGCTCCGCGAACAATGCATGGGGGTAAATTCGCACTCCCCCTTTTCGCTTAAGGTTGGATATCGCTGTCATAGACCATATGTAGAACGTTAGAAACGACAACACGTTTAAATTGCTCAAATTGTATTAAATAATTTAACCAATGAGCAAAATTATTACTAAAACTACATTTATTGATTAAAAATAGGAATTAAAACAACCAGAGGGGTTGTTTTAAATCCTACCAGATCGTATATTAGTAATTAAATAATTTGGCAATACTTTTTTTTTCAAAATTAAGATTTCTGGATCGTGTGCGTCAACTGTTAATTACTGTAACAAAAATAAAATGTTTCTCTCGAAGCTATTATGTTTGCATATTATCTGCATGGAATTTAAAACACACTTATAACACTCTTAGAGTAGCATATGACAAAATGATGAAAACAAAAATTTTTAGAAATTTCACCTATGGGTATCCCTAAGGAAAAACGTGTCAGTGATCCATTTGTATTTTACAACCTAAACAGTTTTACCATCTCTGCTATCTCTATTGAAATGAAACTCTTTCATCACAAAGGAATTATTTTCAAGGCGTTTGAAATATGTAAATTCATCTATGAAAAATCTATGTGCTACACTCAAGCGACTTTCTCTACCCATGAAAAATTAATATACCTCCTAGTATTTATATTAAAAGCGTTTCTTGTATCCATATTGCGATGGTTTATTTTTGCTTGCTTAGGAAATGATTTAAATAACAGTATTACGTATTTAGTTACGCACAATATGCCGAAACAGCATTCAAATGCTTAGTGAGGATAACAAGCTGTTGCGATAGAAATAACAAAGAAGAATCGCAAAGTTTCAAGGCTGACAATCAGATGATGTATTTAAGAAAATCTAGATAAACATACAACATGGAATGTTTCAAAACAGCTAATGTTAGGAAAAAAATATTTAGCACAAATTGTGTATTTTAATGATCTCTTCAGTTTTCCTTAGTCTATCTCTTATGATTTATCAGGCTATTCGTAGAAAATTAAAGATGTACACAATTTGTCACAATAGTATTTTAACTAGCTGCCTCTATGTTCGAGTTATCAGCATTCTGGGTTTTTAATCCAGAGGTCCAGGTACAATTTACCACTAGGGCGGGGAATTTTTATTTGATTAGAATCATTTTCTATCCCCTGCAGAGTCTGGAAGTATACATGTGACAGTAAATGTATGTGTGTGCGTTTTATTTTAAGAATAATAAAACACATTCAAGCTTACAGTTACAACACCATCAGTTGTCGAAGCCCCCGATATGAACAAAGAACTTAAAAGGAGACTATACAAATAAAAACATTAATGTAACTTTTAATCAGAATTTCTTCCTTTAGAACTTTTTCTTAAAAAATTTCGGCCCCCTTATCCATCCAACTTTTTGTTTTTGAGCTATGTTGCTTATTGGCAGACAGACACATACGAACCTTTTTCTAAAAAGCAAATTTTGGGGAAAGTTATGGTGTGCGCGAGTGTGTGAACAATAAGATTCAAACACAATCCAAATGAATGCTAAACTTGGTATTGCAGTTCAGGCCTTTCCAAGGATACGACACGAAGAATTTTAAGAAAATATTTCTACAAATTAAATTGAGTTTTATTTATAGACGCTCTTTAAATGCTGTGGTCCTTAGCGTCCCATTCTATATTGGGCGTGAAAGACTGGAAATTTTGCCCAGAGGCCTCTTTATCAGGCTTGAGGTTCTTCTACGACACGGGACCACCGTCTTTACTTCCCTTCCGAAGGAAGCCAGCTAAGGATTTTTACGCCCGAAAAAATACATCACCCTCCGCCGGGTTTGAACCCGCGACCTCGGGAACTAGAGGCTAACATGGTAACCACTACACCACGGAGGATAAATATTTCTACTCCAAACTACCCTTTACAGATATAAAAACATATTTGTTGTACAGTTTCTTTTAAATACCACACATATAAGATGTTTGCATAACAGATAAAAACGAATTTTTAAATTTCTGCGAATAGTTTGTGAGGTTTCTGGTACCTGAATTTTGTACAATTCTGTATAACTAGGAAACGATAAAAAATACTACAAGAAAAATGTAAACCTCATTAAAATCATACATGCGAATGAAAATTATTGTGACATTTCTGAAATTATCGTTGATATTTCTTTTTAATGCTAAGTTATGATTCGTCGTTTCTCGTGATGCCAAGCAAAGACTAGAATTTCAAAGCCAACATTTAGGGATCCACGTTTTAAAAAAGTTGCCTTTCGCATCAGCCCACTGTATCCCCCTTGTACCTAAAACGAAATGTTCTGGAAAGGTTTATCTCGATTCATGAAGTAAATAGAAAAATAACCTTTTGTATGAATAGTTCGTTGAAGAGAGATAAAATAAACGATGGTGGATAGAGAAGGTTATATAACTCTAACGCATCGGTTATTTTTCTTTATTTCCTACAAAAATAAATCTAAAAGATCAAAATAATCCCAAACCACATTAGTTGTTAAGATTTGTTTTAGGTACGTTCTGCCCCGGTCCCCCCAACAGAGGTGCCAGGCGGCACATAATATTCGTTAGTTATATTTACGAATATGAATGTTGCTTTCAAAGCAGTCCTGTACACTTTAGATAAAGCTCATTTCACAGCTTGAAGATGCAACGGGTTTGGGTGATAAATGTCTGGCAAGGGTCCATTATTGCAGGTATACAAACCGGCGGTATTTATATGGTACTTAGGGTTTCCCTTTCATTGGACGGCGTGACAGCTACTTGGCGGATCGGCAGCTTGTTTCAGACTCGTGTTTAACGGTAGGACACGCTTTCCTGGCTCTGTGGGACTTTCAAGGAATTGAGATTTAAAACGTGATTGATTGTTGTCAACTTGACGTTCTCGTACGGCTTTAGAAGTGAGGATGTTTGTCTATACGTACATAACAGTGTAACCGAAATTAGTCTGTAAATATAGGTTAAACAGTTTATACTAATGTGAATGAGGGCTACTTTCAAGCTAAAAATAAAATGTTTAAAAAATATATTTCCATGTGTATATGTGTGTGCATTAAAATAGAGACAGGCACAGAGAGAGACAGAGAAAACAGAAAAGTGGAGGAATAATAGCAGGAAAAGAGGAAAACAAATGTGTTGCTAGTTTTGCATATTACTCTGCTTAATATTAGATACGAAATAATATATCATGATGCGACATTCACATTACTTTCTCTAACAATTTTCCGCAACCTATTGTTTTACAAGCCTATTACCTTCCCTGCTACGTATAGTAACGAAAGTATTGCATTCCACCCAAAAATTTGATACCGAGATTTCACCGGAAATACATGTTTTGAGGTTCCCTTAATCCAAAAGAAATCTGATGTGTTACACTCACATGACTTTTTCTACTCTTGTACAAACTATTTTTACAAAAGCTTATTCTCCATCTACTTCATGTTAATCGAGATAAACATTTACAGACTAAATCTTATTGCTAATTTTCTTGTAGATGTAAGGGGAATATATATTTACAAGGGCAATATAGAAATACAGTAGCCTTTAAGCATATACATATCTCTTAATAGCTGGTTGCTAGGTGCAGCACCATTCTCTTTACCACAGATTAATACTCTTTGCACATCCAAGCCAAAAAAATGAATAACGAATTCCCATTTGAGAAAATAAGTATTGAAACATTTAAGGGAATAACAAGCAATATCTCGAAAATGGTTCACTCAACAACAAAAAATGTATATGACATAAATTGTGTATTTTAACGCGATCTACATTTTTTGTGTAGTAAAATTTTGTCTTATCTCATATGGTTTACCAGTTATGCAAAAGTCGTTCACAATGAAGAATACTTTTGGAGACATTCCCAGAAAATTCAAGATATACATTTTATTTGTCATGAAAATATCTTAAACATATGATATTTTAATCAAAATCGTTAGAGCCATTTTTGAGAAAATTAAAATTTTCGAAAAATGTTCCATGTAAAGGATAATCTGGGGTGGGGGATTTTCTTGAATACCTTCGTGTCGCATCTCTGGAAGATACTGAACCTAAATACCAAGTTTGGTGTTTATCCGACTGTTCGTTTCTGAGTTATGTTGTTCACAGACACACACACACACACACACACACGGACATGTTTCCAAAAATGCTTTTTTTAGATTCAGGGGGTCTCTAAACATATATTTCCGGTGAAATCTCGGTATCGAATTTTTGGGTGTAATACAATACTTCCTCTACTTAGTATACGCAGTAGAGAAATTAAAAAAGCATTTTAAAAGAAGGTCCGTGTGTGTGTATGTGTCTGTGATCAGCATACTCAAAAACGAAAAGTCGGATAAATACCAAATATGGTATTTAGTTTCAGTATCTTTCAAGAATGCGACACAAATATTTTCAAGAAAATCCCCCCTACCCCAGACGACCCTTTACATGGAAAAGTTTTTGAAAATGTTGATTTTCTAAAAATGGTCCTAACGATTTTGATTGAGATATCATATATTATTTAAGACATTTTTATGACAAATGAAAGGTATATCTTGAATTGTATGGGAATGTCCCCAAAAGTCCTCTTCAATCTGAATAGCTTTTGCATAACTGGTAAACTGTAAGTGCTGGATAAAAGTTTACTATACAAAAAAAATCTAGATCTCGATAAAATACACAATTTATGCCATTTACATTTTTTTGTTCAGTGAACCGTTTCTGAGATATTCCTTGTTATTTGTTTGCATTTTCTGATACTCATACCTTTTCTCAAATGGGAATTCGTTATTCGTGTATTTATGTCCTGGACATGAAAAGAGAATGATATGCTGCACATAGTAAACAGCTCTTAAAAGATTTGACTATCGCTTAAAGTCTACCATATTCCCCATGTACCTACAAGAAAATTAGCAACAAGACAGTTTCTGCAAAGGTTTATCTAGATTAACATGAAGTAGATGGAGAATAACCGTTTGTAAAATGGTTTATACAAGATTAGATCAAGTCATGTGCGCGCAACACATCAGAAATTTTTGTCTACTTTATGTAAATCGAAATAAACGTTCGCAGAAATAGTTTAATTACACGTTTCAATGTAAATACAAGTAAGATACTTTGAAACTGTATATTCTTTACATTACCACCAGAAACAGACGAATGGTGACATAACACTTTAGAAAAGTATAGAATATTTGAAACCTCAAAGCAATAACATCAAATATCTCTGATATGCTGTCTAGTAAGTTTTTACTGCTTAAACAAAGATATACAAAATTCATTCAAATTAAGAGAGCTTCACAGTCTTTTCACAGAAAACTCGGTATATGCATTTTATAAGAAAGCAGCATTTTAAATATATGATATTTTAATAAAATCGTTTGACTCATTTTTGAGAAAATAAAAAATAATGAAATATTTCCATATATCTCATCTTTGTAAGGCGCCGAAGTCAGATACTATCCAATTTTGGTATTTATAATTTAAATAGTATATAATTTAATATTAATTATTATTTATTTTTCAAATTTTAAATGCTTTATTTACGATTCAAGGAGCTTCAAATATGGATTTCATATAAAATATCCATGTCGATTTTTGGAGGTAACACATTACTTTGAGGCAGTTATATTAACACTTAAATAATTTCAGTCTAATTATATAATATGTAAATTCAATAACAGCCCGCCTTAAAGCAATATGTGTATGTGATAATTTGTAAAATGTGTGTAACAGTCATTGCATATGCTTATATTATTGTAAACATGTTCACTAATGTTAGGTGAATGCATTACGTAATTTAATAATGTAGGAGCTGTGAGAAATAGGTCAAAAGTTGCTAACAATGAGGTAACCTTGAGGTAATAATGAGTTTGAGAGTTTAAATGTTACTTATGATTCTTGGAAGTAATGTAATTTTAGTGACAGTTTATAAAATAGCCAATCATCAACCAGAAAAGCTTTAGTTAAATGAAGGTATTCTATTGGAGTAGGATTAGCCAATCAGAGACTTGAAATACAGAAATTTACAAGTTTAGACGGTTGAAATCAATTTAGCTACCTCCAAACAGTGTCCATAACCAGACGTGTTGCCTGCAGACAGTGATCATAACTGGATGCGTGATGCGTCCTCGAGAGATTTTATACGTATTTTGAGTGAATAAATGTAATTAACTAATAAAAAGAATCTTACAGCTCTCTTTATATCAGTGAAGTGTTATTTAAATCGTATCAAGCATTAATAAAAGGAGTGAAGTAAAATTATAATCTGTGTAAGCCTACATTCTTGTCGCACCAAAACCATGCTAAGAGAAACGTGTCTCTAACAATAATACTGACGCAGCCGAGGCAAACATAAATATTTAATACTTAAAGAAACAGTCAAATTACAACGTTAATATTTTTAAACTTGGGGCAAAGGCCACCTGAAAGTACATTTGGGGCGAAGGCTACCGGAAATTGAGTACCATACGTGCGGTTGCAAACAAACTTCAACTTTGGCTCCCCAACAGTTGAAATATAATACAACTCCTTTAATACATCATCTTCAAACTGACTTTGTATACGTAGCAGCAACATACCTTTCTCAAATTTCTGTGCTTAGCATAAGTGAGTTGTAGATAAAGTAAAAATTGTATATCGGTTCCAGGTTGAGATTTCAGGGGTACGATGAATGAATCAGTAATAAAATATATATATATATACATAAATATTAAGATAACCACTAGTTTCCATCCGGAATGGTGTGAACGAAAGACTATTACTTGATTAATAGTTTGTACCAGAAATAGGGTTGCCTTCCTCAGCTGTTGAAGATTGCTAGTCCACATTCACAGTGCAGTCCTCCCCCCCAACCCCTCACAAAACAAACAGCGACGTTAAAACCGTACGAGCCCAGGCATAAATCACAGAAATGTGTTCAGAACGCGTAAACTTCGGTAAATTTTCCGCGGCAATATTCCCTTTACAGTCTTTACTGCCTCCTCTCCACTTTTTTTTATTTTAATTTATTACTTAAATGACTGCTCCCTTTTCTCTAGCATTTTTATGGCACCTGCCCTTGTAAAGTTGGCAGCCATTTGCCGGGTAACGAATGGTACAGTGGTATTAGAACTAAAAGCTAATTTACGGTAACGAAGCCGGTAGAGATTTCATCCACTTGGTAAAACTACCCTCCTGGGCACGGCGTATTTTATAACAACACGGTTACTTCACAGCAGGTGACAATCTGTTAGACAGGTGTCTCTTTTTGGCAATAGGATTTTTACTGACAAGAGGACATCCCCTTAGGATTAACCTCGGAGTCCTCATGTCGCAGCACAAGAGGGAAAAAAGAAACGTTGGTATTCCTGACAAGGTGTCTGCAAAGAAGAGCCGTTGTAATCCTTGTGATATTTGTCTCGGAAGAGATAATCCAGCAGGCAAATGTATAGGGTTGCTTCTGCAGACCAAGATTACGTCCAGCAGTGTGTTTAACTCATCATACCTCTATGATAAAGGCAATACTGAACTAATTCTCGTGCCTCAAACCTCAGATTAACCTCACAACATTCTCGACAACCCTATTAGAACTTATGAGGCCAAGAGATTCACCGATAATAAAAAATAAACAAAGCGGTAACATGATAAACCAGAAAACTGCTTGTATGCTAATCCTAGCATTTAAAACAGCTTTATGATGGTCAAAACGTGCATAATTGTGGATATAATAATTGCTGCTTAACATTAATGACGTAATAAATCTGTTGAAACATATGCATATAGTTGAATCCATTCCAATTCCCTCTTGACTCATAAAATTTCAAAGTTTTCTGTATTGCTGCGCTTTATAGAGGGTTATTCAAAAAGAAAGAACAGATTTTAAATATTCATTTTTAATGAACGACAATAGATAGCGACACATACGAAACTTCTTTGAATAGAGAAAAGTTCAAAGTTTTAAGCACTACATTGTAGTTCCATTCAGTGCCTAAAGCGGCTCTGTGTTTGTTTACGAGAAAATGCAACGCCACAGGAAAAGTAGTTTTGGGTGCTGCATTATGCAAAGAGTGAATCCATTGTTTCATTGCAGCGTGTTCAACAACGAGCCGCCTCGTCATAAAAAATTAGGCTAAGGATGGGCCAGCACCATATTGACTTCCAGCATTTGATGCAGTAATTTGTATCACAAATTACTTAAATGTAAATAATGATTGTAATATGAATATGCATTTTTATGTGACATTGATTTGAGATGTTTCTTGACTGTAATTATTGTTGATAAGTAAGTTTATACGACCTTACTGAAATTGTCAATAATAGCGCGCAATAATGCAGCGAGGGGGTGAGCTGTTTATCATTATTGGAAACGAGGAAGTTGCGTAATGTTGGCGCGTTTTTCCGTTTAGAACCTTCTGGAATATTTCCCTAGAGTATATGTATTCATAATTTTCATTGGATATAAAAATAGACGCTAATGTTGGCGCGTTTTATTAGCCAATAGTAACTCAGTTATAATCTTTAGGCATATCGGTGTGTATGGGTATAAAAGCAGTAGGTTGGAGGTAAAGTCAGTCCAGTTCATCAAAAATCTATGTACACTACACGTCGTCTTCAGTCAGTCAGTTCGTCGAAAGTATTTGTACGGCAAACGTCGGGTATCGATTCACAAGTTACGCACAGCAGAATTATGAATAATCTAAAGTGTTGTAAGGTTAATTATACAAAAAGTTGAAGTACGCAAATTAAGAGTGATCAGTAAGAAGTTATTATAACAGTTTCAGTTTGGCGAGTGTTAAGATCAATGTATAAATGTGATAGTTAACGTGTTCGACAATAAATGTGTAAAACAAATTTCTTCATCAGTGTTATATTTGGATAAAAGATTCCTTTCCGTTTACACACCCTGATCAAGAAACATGTTCGACCGAGAAATAATAGCTAGCCGGAGGACAGTGAAACAGAATTAAATAAAAAATTAAATTTAAAATTCTTTCAAACGAACACTAACACTGCTGCAAATTGCTAACACCAGATGGAGCTACAAACCGAACAAATGAATCACGTCACAAGATGGCTTCACATGAAGTAAACACACATACACAAACATCACAAGTAATAACATTATAAAGAATACCGTTACAAATTGGCTACCACAACGTGGGGCTACAATAATGTTAAATAAATAACATCTAACTACCACAAATTGGCTTCCATACGTGGGGCAGTTAAAATTATGTAACCAAACAAAACAAAAGCAGCACGATATAAGATCTTCAAGTTCTAATAATTTACGTAAAAACATATTACGTAAGCAATAATGTCACCGCACATTACCGATGGAGGACGCCACGAACTTCTACGTCACTTGTCCGGATACTTTTGAACACGTAGTGTAGTTCATATGAATAAAGAGTAGGCAATCTCTCAAAGTCCACACTTGTGATTTGAACGTTTTCTGCGATTAATATTCAGCTCAATGATAATATACTATTCGTTTTTGTAAAAATAAAAAGCTACTACCTCGCCGAGTAAATACTCATTTCCACATTCATATTGATATCTTAGTGGGTATATACTCCTGTTAACTGCCATCTTTGACCATATAGCTACGTTGATCGTGTCGTGTTGACTTTGGCGTTCGGTGTTAGTGGGGGTAGATTTTTCGTGCTGCTCTGTTGCATTTGGTTCTGTACCATTACAAAACTGGTCAGGAGGTATCCTGCATTGCTTATAGTAATATAAGTCCGTCAAAAGTCTGCCATAACTTTAAATACAACTAGCAAAATAGTAAATAAAATTAAGGTGATAGGCATAAGATTTCAGTAAACCAGGCAAAAACAAAATAATGATCATGGATATTAAAGTTATAACTCACTAGGTGCTGTATGGAGTTTCAAGTCTGATTGTTTCTAGAACCCCAGGATATTTACAGCATTTGTACTATGAAACACGTATCCTTCTAAAAATAAATAATGGAATTTTGAAGGTTAATATTTTACATAGTGAGCGTAATTAGTAAAGCTGACTTGAATTATACTTCTAGGTTATATTTTCGTGAAGCAATAGATAATTTTGAAGCTCCCTGAATGCTCATGCCCCTATTCGTACTGTGGCTTTGTCCAATTTTTCAACTGTCACTTCTCTCAGTTCTCGCTGTCATTGTTAGGATTTAGTTCAACCTACTTCAGTTACCTCAGAGTGTCATTTCACTAATGTGAACTGGTTCAATTTCCTTCACTTCACTTTCTTCGTGGCTTTTATATCCCACTCCTGACACCAGTGTGACTTGGTCCGTTTTTCAACTGTCACTTCTCCCAGTTCTCATAGTCACTATTTTGATCTGATTCACCTTTTACTGGGAATTCACTTAGTTCAGTGTCATTTCCTAATGTGAACTGGTTCAATTTCCGTCACTTCACTTTCTTCGTGGCTTTTATATCCCACTCCTGACACCAGTGTAAATTTGTGCGGTTTTTCAACTGTCACTTCTCTCAGTTCTCATAGTCTCTATTTTGATCTGATTCATCCTTTAATGGGAATTCACTTAGTTCATATTGTCATTTCACTAATGTGAACTGGTTCAATTTCCGTCACTTCAATTTCTTCGTGGCTTTTATATCCCACTCCTGACACCAGTGTAAATTTGTGCGGTTTTTCAACTGTCACTTCTCTCAGTTCTCATAGTCTTTATTTTGATCTGATTCACCTTTGACTGGGAGTTCACTTAGTTCACAGTGTCATTTCACTAATGTGAACTGGTTCAATTTCCGTCACTTCACTTTCTTCGTGGCTTTTATATCCCACTCCTGACACCAGTGTAAATTTGTGCGGTTTTTTAACTGTCACTACTCTCAGTTCTCATAGTCACTATTTTGATCTGATTCACCTTTTACTGGGAGTTCACTTAGTTCAGTGTCATTTCCTAATGTGAACTGGTTCAATTTCCGTCACTTCAATTTCTTCGTGGCTTTTATATCCCACTCCTGACACCAGTGTAAATTTGTGCGGTTTTTCAACTGTCACTTCTCTCAGTTCTCATAGTCACTATTTTGATCTGATTCACCTTTTACTGGGAGTTCACTTAGTTCAGTGTCATTTCCTAATGTGAACCGGTTCAATTTCCATCACTTCAATTTCTTCGTTGCTTTTATATCCCACTCCTGACACCAGTGTAAATTTGTGCGGTTTTTTAACTGTCACTACTCTCAGTTCTCATAGTCACTATTTTGATCTGATTCACCTTTTACTGGGAGTTCACTTAGTTCAGTGTCATTTCCTAATGTGAACTGGTTCAATTTCCATCACTTCAATTTCTTCGTGGCTTTTATATCCCACTCCTGACACCAGTGTGACTTGGTCCGTTTTTCAACTGTCACTTCTCTCAGTTCTCATAGTCACTATTCACCTTTTACTGGGAGTTCACTTAGTTCACAGTGCCATTTCACTAATGTGAACTGGTTCAATTTCCCGTCACTTCACTTTCTTCGTGGCTTTTATATCCCACTCCTGACACCAGTGTGACTTGGTCCGTTTTTCAGCTGTCACTTCTCTCAGTTCTCATAGTCACTATTCTGATCTGATTCACCTTTTACTGGGAGTTCACTTAGTTCATATTGTCATTTCACTAATGTGAACTGGTTCAATTTCCCGTCACTTCACTTTCTTCGTGGCTTTTATATCCCACTCCTGACACCAGTGTAACTTGGTCCGTTTTTCAACTGTCACTTCTCTCAGTTCTCATAGTCACTATTCTGATCTGATTCACCTTTTACTGGGAGTTCACTTAGTTCACAGTGTCATTTCACTAATGTGAACTGGTTCAATTTCCGTCACTTCACTTTCTTCGTGGCTTTTATATCCCACTCCTGACACCAGTGTGACTTGGTCCGTTTTTCAACTGTCACTTCTCTCAGTTCTCATAGTCACTATTTTGATCTGATTCATCTTTTACTGGGAGTTCACTTAGTTCATATTGTCACTTCACTAATGTGAACTAGTTAAATTTCCCCGTCACTTCACTTTCTTCGTAATGTAGGCTCTTCTTCCGGTTCACTCCTGGAGAGTCGAACACAAGACTACTACAATCTCTCGCTCCGCAGTAGCACTTGCTGCACGTTACCCCAGTGATCAGCAACTCGCTCGGAGAACCGCACTTCATATCGCAGCAGAAACGCGCTTACTCATTCATTGACTGGCTCTTCTCACGAGAACACTCTCCCATAGAACATTCTACCTGGACAAACGTTTTGGCGGCAGGGATGAAAGTAACTTCCAGAAGATTTGCTTATCAGCCAATATCGCTTCTAGTGTTTATGCCGGGCGAGAACGTGACTTATCTTTGTTTATTTCCGACTGCCTAGCGCCATAGCTGCTGCGTGACAGTCTGTTTTTCTAATAACACTATATTAGCTCTTAAATTCTGCCACTCTATTTAGATTTACTTTTAAGTGAAAAGAAATATATATATATATATATATATATATATATATATATACTCGAGTACCTATGTGTCTATTCATGTTCACCATGTGAAGAGAATGAAGTTGTATTAACGGAATATATACTAGATTTTATTGCTACCAAATATGAGTGCACACTCTTTGTAAGATGGACGCTTGAGTATGTTCTACTCCGCTTCCATTATTTGAGTGTGTACTCAAAATTAAGTAGATGCTCGAAAAGATTGCGGAGTAACCACCCGAAAAAGTGAAGTATGTACTATACAAGGGCGGTACAGAAAATTTTTAGAATGCCATGGTTCTAAGTACAAATCAAAAATTGTTTATATTTGACAGATACTTTCTAATGCTTTGCCAGTTGATTGACGGGTAGTTTGTTCGATTTGCTGTAATAGTTTGGTAATTATCATCAATTAAAGATTTTGTGTTCGTCCAAAAATGAATTTGACTAGTGAACATTTCCGGGCCATGATTTTTGACGATTTTAAATCACCATTAACGCCTAAACAATGTAAAGAGTGGCTTGGAAATACAATTGGCGAAGTCCCATCTAAACTAACAATTTATAATTGGTCCAGCGAATTCAAAAGAGATCGGTGTTCTCTTAGTGATGAATTTCGTAAAGAAGGCCCAAGAACTGTTGTTACTCATGAAAACATTGTCACTGTTCGAGCTATGTTTGAAAAAGATATGCGGACATATTATGAATTTATTCGGCCGACATTGGGCATTGGTATAAGTCAAATCTAAAGCATTTTACATCAGCAGTTAGAGAGAAAACTTTGTCGTCGATGGATTTCACATAAACTGACTGCCGATCAAAAACAACGCACTGATTGGTGCAGAGAAACCCTGAAAAAATTCTAAGCCACACTTCAAATTTGGTTTGTAATATCGTTACTGCTGATGAATCTTGGATTTATTGTTACGATCCTGAAAAGAAAAGTCAGTTGGCTCAGCGAGTCTTTTGAACAGGACCTAAGCCTACAAAAAGTAGCGGAAATGCTTCGATCCTAGGGTATGATGATGTCATTTGCAGTGTTCTTCTTCCTCGGTTATAGATGCACGTCGGTTGTTGCGTATTCCATTCCTAACTTTTCCAACCTACATCTAATTCTTAATACTCAGGTTATTGTGGGTGAGGCAAGTTAAAAAACACACTGCAACTTTCCCTTAATCAAGGTGGTTTATTCGCAATTGAAATAATTATGGGCGGCTAGCTTTTTCCATTATTATAATCCCAACACTTTAAATAATTCAGGAGCCTAGCTATCTGCACATGCATTCCCACCCTTGTGCACACACGTGCATTTGCTAACAGCGTAGCACCTCTTACCGACGACAATTCTAGATGAGGGAGGGAGAGAGTGGGCTCTGAGGCCCTGTCTGCCCTTATATATGGGAGCCTAGTGACGCTCACCTCTGCGTTTAAAAATGTAACGTTTCCTATTTGTCCTCAGACCGCGTTACCTTAACATGTATGAGAATATGTTGCTTCAGATCCGTGCGCATAAGCGTCACCCTGGTGCGTGGTGAAGACAATTCAATATCTCCGTCTCTTTCTTTTCTCTGTCTGTCTCTTTCTGTTTCTCCGTACCGTTACCGGTTCCCTGCCTGTTGGCTTGGTGAAAGGTACGCTCTACTTAGGATTATGGTTTTCCTGGAATTCTGCTAGCTCGCCCGTTTCTTACAATCAGCTCTGTACAAATGTTAGATGTTGAATATTTTGAACATGTTAGTGAATTGTATTATTACTGTAAAATCCTTATATGTATGGTATATCCCCTTTCATATGTACAATTCCTATATATGTATAATACATCCCCTTTCAAAAAGTTCGAGGAATTCGCAGTGCTTGTGAAAAGATGGTTGCTAGTTTATTTTCTTTTTTCTTTTTTTAAATTTCTCTACTACGTATAGCAAGTAGGGGAAGTATTATATTCCACCCAAAAATTCAATACCGAGATTTCACCGGGAATACACGTTTTGAGACTCCCACAATCCAAAAATAGCATTTTTGAAAACATGTCCGTGTGTGTCTGTGAACAGCATAACTCAGAAACGAACAGTCGGATAAACACCAAACTTGGTATTTAGGTTCAGTATCTTCCAGAGATGCGAACAAAGGTTTTCAAGAACATCCCTCCACCTCAGATTACCCTTTACATGGAACATTTTTCGAAAATTTTAATTTTCTTAAAAATGGCTCTAACGATTTTGATTAAATTTTTCCAATACTTATACTTTTTCTCAAATTCGTTATTCATTTTCTTTTGTCCTGGTAATGCAAAGAGAATGGAATGCTCCACATAGCAACCAGCTCTTAAAATATTTGACTATCGCTTAAAGGCTAGCAATTCCGCTTGCATCTACAAGAAAATTACCAATAAGATTAACATATCGATATCTTGATTAACATGAAGCATATGGAGAATAAGCGTTTGTAAAATAGTTTGTACAAGAGTAGAGAAAGTCATGTGAGTGTAACACATCAGATATTTTCTAAAACGGGTCATATTGCTGTTATTGCATTAGAAGATACACGTGCCCTTACTGTCGTTTGCTACGCAAATGTCTTTTCACCGCAAAGTTTTAAAAAGTTTGTGAAAAACGTTCAAAAGGAAAAATAATGTTACATCATGACAACGCATCTTCGAATACAACAAAATTACTGAGCATTTGGATGCCCTAAAGGTCAGCACTATGGACCCTCTACCATACAGTCCTGGCCTAGCACTTTGTGATATCTTTTTGTTTCGAAAAATTAATAATATGCGAGGAATCACTTTTTGGACATCAGATGAAGCAGCGGAACATTATAAAAACTGTTTCCGAAGTGCATCAGGATGAGTGCCCTCATTATCTTAAGGAGAGGATATACTGATGTTAAATGGAAATATTTTGAAAAACAATAAAATGACTTAAATTTTTTACTTTCTCTACTACGTATAGTTAGTAGGGGAAGTATTGTATTCCACCCAAAAATTCGACCGAGATTTCATCGAAAATACATGTTTTGAAACCCCCTGAATCCAAAAAACGCATTTTTGGAAACATGTCCGTGTGTGTGTGTGTGTGTGTGTCTGTGAACAGCATAACTCAGAAACGAACAGTCGGATAAACACCAAACTTGGTATTTAGGTTCAATATCTTCCATATATGCGACACGAAGGTTTTCAAGAAAATCCCCCCTCTCCAGATTACCCTTTACATGGAACATTTTTCGAAACGTTTAATTTTCTCAAAAATGGCTCTAACGATTTTGATTAAAATATCATACGGTTTAAGATATTTTCATGTCAAATGAAATATATATCTCGAATTTTCTGGTAATGTCTCCAAAAGTATTCTTCATTGTGAACGACTTTTGCATAACTGGTAAATAATAAGAGATAGACAAAATTTTACTACACAAACAATGTAGATCGCGTTAAAATACACAATTTATGTCATATACATTTTTTTGTTGAATGAACCATTTTCGAGATATTGCTTCTTATTCCCTTAAATTTTCCAATACTTATACTTTTTCTCAAATTCGTTATTCATTTTTTTATGTCCTGGACATGCAAAGAGAATGGAATGCGCCACATAGCAACCAGCGATAAAATATTTGACTGTCGCTTAAAAGCTACCATATTCCCCTTGCATCTACAAGAAAATTAGCAATAAGATTAACATCTCGATTAACATGAAGCATATGGAGAATAAGCGTTTGTAAATATAGTTTGTACAAGAGTAGAGAAAGTCATGTGAGTGTAACACATCAGATTTTTTAAATATTCCTTGTTTGCTTTTTAAAATTTTACTGTGTTGCCCTGTATAGGTAGCTACTCATTTAATTAATGTACAATCGTCTTTCGTGCGTGCCTTACCACGGTTTATCCTGCCACTTTCACATCCGTTATATCCTTTAATGCGTCATGAAGTTTATCGCTGTGCGCCTTATGTACAAAACTCGGAGCGACCACTTCACGCAAAGCTAAATATAGCTAATTATTGCTTTGCAATTCCTTTCATTGTGTTAAACTAGCTTTTGTCTGGGGCGAGACAAAAAACTTGTACAAGAGAAGTTGGAGGAAATAAAAGGTTATGTCTTGTAAAGCACAAAAACTGCTACGCTGAGCAAACCTAATTAACAAGAACGGAAAGGGGTTTGGAACTACACGACATGCAACACAGAGTAAAATAAACGTTCCTAGTAGTACCAACTTTCAATTGTATTTAAATTAGAACTCCGTGAGTGAGTTTTATAAACACATGTACAGAATATTTACACGGATTAATGAGAGGGTAAACTGAGGGTAAAGATTGCTTTCATGCTCGAACCGTTCTGGAACATGATACCACAGTTTCTTGGTCTGATTTTTCATCACACATCCTCAATAAAATGAGTAACATCCATGAATTTCTTAGGTACTACACAGTCAAGAGTTATATTTTCAAAATAAAGTACAATAAATTCTGATATACAATCTCCTATGATATTGTTGTTATTATTATTATTATTATTGTTTCTTGTTTTTATTGTTGATGGTCTCTCAATCCCCCAAACTTCGTATTAAAGTTTGAGGCAGTAATTTTTATCGCTTAACTGATATCAGTTTAATTGTGCAATACAAATATAATAGGCTGCCTATAAGTATCAATAATTACTATAAATTGTATATTGCAGCCACTTTATTATGTTATTTAATGTATACATATACACTATGATCACGTGTTTCATCTTAGGTGTATTGTGCTGCCACCTACTGCCTGGTACTCATTATCCGCGACCTCATACTCATTAGTCATCGTGAAATAGCACAATGGGACGCTCCGTGGAACTCACGGACTTCGAACGTGGTCAGGTGATTGGGTGTCACTTGTGTCAGAAGTCTGTACGCGAGATTTCCACACTGCTAAACATCCCTAGGTCCAATGTTTCTGATGTGATAGTGAAGTGGAAACATGAAGGGACATCTACAGCACAAAAGCGTACAGACCGACCTCGTCTGTTGACTGACAGAGACCTCCGACATTTGAAGAGGGTCGTAAAGAGTAATAGGCAGACATCTATTCAGACCATTACACAGGAATTCCAAACTGCATCAGGATCCACTCTAAGTATTATGACAGTTAGGCGTGATGTGAGAAACCTTGGATTCCATGGTCGAGCGGCTGCTCATAAGCCACACATCGCGCAGGAAAATGCCAGACGACGCCTCGTTTGGTGTAAGGAGCGTCCACATTACACGATTGAACAGTGTGGAGTGACGAATCACGGTACACAATGTGGCGATCCGATGGTATATGTGGGTATGGCGAATGCCCGGTGAACGTCATCTGTCAGCGTGTGTACTGCCAACGGTGAAATTCGGAGGTTATGGTGTTATCGTGCGGTCGTGTTTTTTCCTGGAGGGGGCTTGCACCCCTTGTTGTCCTGGACATGCAAAGAGAATGGAATACTCCACATAGCAACCAGCTCTTAAAATATTTGACTATCGCTTAAAGCCTAGTAATTCCCCTTGCATCTACAAGAAAATTAGCAATTAGATTAACATCTCGATTAACATGAAGCATGTGGAGAATAAAAATAGTTTGTAAAAATAGTTTATACAAGAGTAGAGAAAGTCATGTGAGTGTAACACATCAGATTTTTTTCACTACGCTAGATGCTTAAACTTCTCCGTAAACCATCCATCTCAACAGCTCTTATCCGACTTTCCTGTCTTTCAGTTAGCGTCCAAATTTCTGCGTCATAGAATAAAATGTTCTCAACAATGACTTTCAGAAGCATCTGTTTCGTTTCTTGTCGAGTGTCTTGACTCCACAAAACTCTATTTAATTGTTTAACTGCTGAGCGAGCCTAGATTATTCGACTGTCCACCTCCTTACTACTGCCAGATTTTTGGATAACTAACCCCCACTAACTTAAACTGGTCAACCATTCTTGTTATACCACCCGAAAGCTGTAAATCTTGATTTTCGTTACTGCCACCAAACACTCAGCCTTAGTAAAGTTGACTTTAAAACCTCGTATATGATACACATCTGATAGTTTTATTTTCCATCATAAAGTCAGCACTACTCGAAGCAGAAGCAACAATATATAAAAAATCTGATGTGTTACACTCACATGACTATCTTTACAAACGCTTATTCTCCATCTACTTCATGTTAATCGAGATAAACATTTGCAAACTCTATATTATTGCTAATTTTTTGTAGATGTAAGCGGAATATATATTTACAAGGGCAATATAGAAAAACAGTAGCCTTTAAGCACATACATATCTCTTAATAGCTGGTTGCTAGGTGCAACACCATTCCCTTTGCCACAGATTATAACTCTATGCATATCCAAGGCAAAAAAATGAATAACGATTTCCCATTTTAGAAAATAACTATTGAAAACTTTTGAGGGAATAACAAGCAATATCTAGAAAATGCTTCACTCAACAAAAAAAATGTATATGACATAAATTGTGTATTTTAACGCGATCTACAGTTTTTGTGTAGTAAAAGTTTGTCTTTCTCTTATGGTTTACCAGTTATGCAAACGTCGTTCACAATGAAGAATACTTTTAGAGACATTCCCAGAAATTTCAAGATATACGTTTTATTTGTCATGAAAATATCTTAAACATATGATATTTTAATCAAAATCGTTAGAGCCATTTTTGAGAAAAATAAAATTTTCGAAAAATGTTCGATGTAAGGGGTAATCTGTGGTGGGGGGATTTTCTTGAAAACCTTCGTGTCGCATCTCTGGAAGATACTGAACCTAAATACCAAGTTTGGTGTTTATCCGACTGTTCGTTTCTGAGTTATGCTGTTCACAGACAGACACACAGACACACACACACGGACATGTTTCCAAAAATGCTTTTTTTTGGATTCAGAGGGTCTGTAAACATGTATTTCTGGTGAAATCTCGGTATCGAATTTTTGGGTGGAATGCAATACTTCCCCTACTTACTATACGTAGTAGAGAAAGTAAATGCAAATACAGACAGTAAGACAGTCAACAATCAAATATATGGCCTATAAACTCTAGCATTTATGATGACTCTAATAGAATTTATAGGCCAAATATATTAAACTCTTCACTCTCTTACTGTATTTCTATTTATTTATACACTGTTGCTTCTGCTTCGAGTTGAGTAGTTATGATAATAATTGCATTATATTACCATTTAAATTAGCCCATGTATATACCACGCAAGCTAACGTATACATCGATGGCAAAGTAAGTTTTACAGTTCAACAAAAATGGCTTGTAGTTATTCAGAACTAACCAGGCATAGAAATCTAACAGTAAATTTGGTTGTTTACCAGATGAATGACGGTTGCTCCATAAAAGAGTGTCGTAACTTGACTGCATATCTACGGGTCCACAACACATCATAATTAGCCTTTACACAAGTTTTATTGAGTATTGTAATATTGTAGTACTCCTACCCAACCCAGACTCAAGTTAAATGGCAAGAAATGTAATAATACAGCATTGATCGTTATTAGACGTATTAAAAGTAAATAATCGTACATTAACAGCTTTATTGTAATTAATATTAAGTTCATTGCTTTGCATCAATCACCTGTTTATTAACATTAACATTCAAAAAATATTCTTAGTAGTAAGAGCAATGACTAATCCTCTAAAGTTTTATAAGTAGTACTGGCTGAACATCATTAACATAAATAGTGAATAAAAGCGGTCCAAAAACAGAGCCTTGTAGCACACCGTGTAAAACAGGCTTAAATACGAAAAACTACCATTGTAATAAATTTTCTGATACCTTCCTTTAAGGCCTAACCCTAAATACCATTTCATTGATTCTTGTTAATGCAGATACATCTTCATCATAGATTTACATGTTTCGGTGCTGGTGTAAGAAGAATGCAGTACGCTAAAGCGATAGCTAAATCTTATAAAACCAATTGTTATATGAACTAACGTTTTAATATTTTGCCTCTGCAGCGCTGCAGTGGCGATTTTGAGTGTGCGCGATCACTTCCTCCATTCATTAGCAAGCCAGACGCAATTGTGAGCGATCGTCATTTTGTGCTTTCCTGTTGTTGGAGCGTTTCGAAATGCTCAAAACAACCGAACAATCTACCGACTGTGAAGTCAGATCAGTGACCTGTTTTCTGTTACGCTAGCAAACATTCATCCCCAATTGTGTGATGTTTATGGGGGAGAAAGACAATGCCGGCCACACACAGCCAAACAAACTCAAGATCTGAACACATCATTTGGTTGGAACAATTCGACTACCCTCCCTACAGCCCGAATTTGGCAACAAGTCATTTTCGTCTGTTTCTTCATCTGAAGAAATTCCTTGGTGTGAAGCATTTCAACGGCTATGATATTGTGGGACAAGAAGTGCAAACTTGGCTTTCATAACAGGCGGCAACATTCTTTGCGGAAGCATACAAAAACTGCTTTCCCGTTACGACAAGTGCCTGAATAACGGCGATGTTTATATAGGGAAGTAGTGTAAGATGTAAGGTAACTAATGATAATAAAGTATTTGGAAATTAACGTTTAGTTATTTTTTTAAACAAGTATCGGTACTTACTTTAAAAACACGCCTCGTAATTTCGTTCTCTTTGCATGAGAACGAAAAAAATAGTGATTTGCAGTTGAGGCAAGTATAATTTGAACATTCAAACAGTAACGAAGAATATCTGGGAAATGGTTGATGACATGAAAATTTTTTATTTTACTAAAATGTATGCTTTAAGGAGATCTACATTTTTGTGCGGTAACATTCTCTCTCTCTCTCCCTCCCTCTCTCTCTCTTGCCATTTACCATAAAAAAGAGGAAGAGGACTTGAAAGGATGTTCGCAGAAAGTTCAAGATATACATTTTATTTATCATTCAAATATTTTAAACATATGGTATTTTAATTATATTCGTTAGAGCAAGTTTTGAGAGAATCAGAAATAAGGTACTTTTCTTGAAAATCCTCTAATTAATTCTTGTTTTTGACTTATGCTATTCACAAACACAAACATGGACCTTTTTCTAAAAATTGATGTTTTAATTCAGCAAGTCACAAAACGTATATTTTCGGTGAAATCTCGGTATCGAACTTTTGGGTGCAATGCAATATAACCTCTACTTGTTATGGGTGAGCAATGAAGAAAGTAAAATTCACCCTTGCAATAAGAGTGGAAGGATCTACGTTCACGCGTCTCTGTCTCGCCAATGAAGTAACAGAACGCAGCCTAATATAATCTAATGCATTGTAACATATATGAGGTTTGAAAGCGCAAACGTTCACATACAGACTTGCCACGTGCAATAGTAAGCTTCTGATATTACATTGGGGAACAATTTCATCCTTTGTGTGTTTGAGCGAACCACGAAGCGTGGGCGAAAACGCGCCTAAACCTGGACGTCCTTCGCAGGGTATTTCCTGCTGGGCAGGGAATGAATGGAATACCTGTGCTACATGCCTCAATGACTCGGACTATCAAAATGTAGAAGGAAGTCTCTAATTTAGATACAAGCGTTGACAGGTCCAAGCACATGCGCTACAGTAATTATTGTTTCCTGTGACATACAGATATCCTTACAAAGTCGGGTTTCCTGCCATCTTCTTGCGTAAGGAAGTCAAACCAGCGACCACAAGGGCGTCCGGAGCAAACTCGTGCAGCCTACTTTCACTCCGTTCTGAATCGTCTGTCTTAAACTCGCTTCAAAGCTTGGGAAGCCTTCTTTCTCGCTTCACTTTAGGGAAACGTGGCCCATTCCCTAATATCGTAATTCTTCTGAAAGGTTCCCACATTTATCTAACTAACAGAAGCTTCCACACAGCCCTTACCACGTCTCTCAATGACTGGCTTGAAAAAATTGAAAATTGAAATTGAGTTTTATTTATGGACGATCTTTAACTACTATGGTTCTTAGCGTCCCATTCTATATTGGGCGTGCAAGACCGAAAATTTTGCTCAGAGGCCTTTTTATCAGGTTTGAGGTTCTTTTACGTGCCGTAAATCTACGACACGGGACCACCGGCTTTACTTCCCTTCCGAAGGAAGCCGTGCTAAGAATCTTTACGCCCGAAAAAATCCATCGCCCTCCGCCGGGTTTGAACCCGCGACCTCGGGAACTAGAGGCTAGCACGGTACCACTAGTCCACGGAGGACGACACTGGCTTGAAACATAATTCTAAGAAACAAACATGAAACACTGAGCTATGTTACACGGGGCTATGTCAGTTGCGTCCATGCAAACATGTTTACAAAAATCAGTACTCAGTTGCGTCCGGAGTTTTAAAGCAGTTGCGTCCACAGCTGCCTGCTTAGGTAGCTTGAGTAGGTGTAGGCTCTTAGATAAGACACAGCAAACACGTTCTGCGACGAGAGCACTATGTAGAACGCTTTCTGCTACGTCATATACAGCATAAAGGTCAAACTGGACATACGTAACAGTTCTCATTCTCAGTTGTGCACGAGCCATGGAGTCAATGACAAGTGAGAAGGGAAAGTCTTTATTTGTGATCGATGTTTACAAATTTATACATCACGAGGATATGCAGAACAATATTTTGCGTTGGGCGTACTGCATGGAATCTTGTGTTTCATAAAGTTAAATGTTAAAAATGGAAATTGAGAAGGGAAATGTTGTTTGTGCCAGAAATTGAAAATACTGCGACTAAAAATTCAAATCTTTCAGAGACGCAACTGACGTAGGAACCAAGAAATCCATAGACGCAACTGACGTATAAAACTGACCGCGGGACGTAATCGCCGGTCACCGTGTTACACTCGGTGTGAAACGAACGTAGGGTCAGGAATAACCTCTCTCAACGAACTCCACTGTCATGGGATAGCCTACCTCTATTTGTTTTAGATTAGCGACTCGACCTTGCATGAGTGGGTGAGAAATGAGTTGCCTGCACAATAGCCATAACATTTATGCCAAGTGTTTCTTTTGAAATAGAAACAAAGTCTAAAATTATTGCCATCCAAGAGGACATAATTTTAATGTATTTGTCAATTTCAGTAGTTGATTTCATCCATTTAACAAGAATTAGACTGCTTGGCCTGTCCTGACTTCAAGGATGATAAATATGGTCCTGTAAACTGAATAAGAGTCTGCCTCTATGACTCTATGCTCTTGGCTACTGACAGGTAGCCAAGGTCATTAAGGCACGGATTTGTTAACAGGAAATTTTCTGTTCAAATCCCACCAGGACCGTCCTCTCCGACTGAGGCTTTTTTCGGGTTTTATTCAGTCCTAAGAACTGATAAGCGCCTGGGAGGAACCCTAGGCTTAAGCCTGGAACATTTCCTTCCCAAATATCATTTCATGTAACACTAGTGTCACCGTCTGTGGTGCCGTATGGAGTAAGAGCGGACGTTAAGTATCATCTAAAAATGCTCTGACTGGGAGACAAACAGAAACCGAGAATCTGTTATTACCACCAGCATTATTATTATTGTTGTCTCTACCATTTTACTTTCCCTACTACGTATAGCAAGTAGGGGAAGTATTGTATTCCACCCAAAAATTCGATACCGAGATTTCACCGGAAATACATGTTTTGAGACCCCTGAATCCAAAAAAAGCATTTTTGGAAACATGTCCGTGTGTGTGTCTGTGAACAGCATAACTCAGAAACGAGCAGTCCGATAAACACCAAACTTGGTATTTAGGTTCAGTATCTTCCAGAGATGAGACACGAAGGTTTTCAAGAAAATCCCCTCACTCCAGATTACCCTTTACATGGAACATTTTTCGAAAATTTTAATTTTCTCAAAAATGGCTCTAACAATTTTGATTAAAATATCATATGTTTAAGATATTTTTATGACATATAAAATGTATATCCTGAATTTTCTGGGAATGTCTCCAAAAGTATTCTTCATTGTGAACAACTTTTGCCTAACTGGAAAACCATAAGAGAGAGACGAAATTTTACTACACAAAAAATGTAGATCGCGTTAAAATACACAATTTATCTCATATGCATTCTCTTTGTTGGGTGAACCATTTTCGAGATATTGCTTGTTATTCCCTTAAATTTTTCAATACTTATTTTCTCAAATGGGAATTCGTTATTCATTTTTTTGTCCTGGTAATGTAAAGAGAATGGAATACTTCACATAGCAATCAGTTCTTAAAAGATTTGACTATCGCTTAAAGCCTATCAATTCCCCTTGCACCTACAAGAAAATTAGCAATAACATTAACATCTCGATAGCTCGATTAACATGAAGCATATGGAGAATAAGCGTTTGTACAAGAGTGGAGAAAGTCATGTGAGTGTAACACATCAATTTTTTACCTTATAACACTATGACCGTGGTGGCCAAAAAGCGTCGTTAAATAATTGGACCATTATCGTAATGCTTATTACCTTTCGGGAAGAGATAAGCAACTTTTCTATCCAATGGCTATAATTATGGAAGAGGGGAGGAAGAAATGTGATGCTATACATTCTAGCATACTGTCGCAAGTAAACCTAATTCTATGATAGATTGCAAGTATCCGCCTTCTCAAGGTTTTTTATGCGTAAGTTCAGACCTCGGGTGCGTTAAAGCAATTGTTTTCAACTGCTACACAGTTAAAGAATCGGGTGAAAGCTCTCTCTCACGTCTTACCCTAACCATTACAAAGTCACATGTACTAATCGTAAAGGGTCAGTATTGGCAAGCGCCCCGAACATTTCAGAGATTACTAACCGGTAGCCGTGTCCTTCACCGAGCGTGACCGTCTCTGGGCCGATGTGAACCTACCTCTTAGAGCAAAGGGATGGAAGCGCTGTGGCTTTTATCTTTAGGTAAAGTTGAAATATAGAGTGTATATAAATCCGCACAGCGAAGAAGATCTTAAACAAAATATTCGTCTTCCCAATGTTAAAATGTTCTTGATTTTCTTGAAAATCTTCGTGTTGCATCTTTAGAAAGTAATGAATCTAAACACCACCGAGTTTTCAAAAAATGCTTTTATTCTGGATTGGAGGCCTCCGGTAAAATCTCACTATCGTATGTTTGGGTAGAATGCAATACCATCTCTACCTACCATGTACGTAGTAGAGAAAATAAAAAGAAAATACACGCGTTGCTGAGTTCTATGCAATTATAGCTTTATAAATTGATAAAAAATTTCACAATTAATGAATTTAATTGCATTTTGTTTTCTAGTTTGCCGAAGAAAATGAAGTCATGGTTTCTTAGTGACAGTAACTCGCATAGTTGTTTACAGTGCCAAGGTTGTTTATAAAATGAAAGAATAGAATAATTCGGCTGAAATGGAAGATAATCCAGAGTTATTGAAGGAAACTAAGAACTGCATAGAAATTTGAATAGTCGTATGAGAGAGATTATGACAAATGTTGGGGTGGAAAAGAGCAAAAAAAAAGTGTAATGTCATGACATGATATTGCCAGCACATATGCCAGAGCTACAAACTACTTAAACTTTTGTTTAATAATAAGGCGGTAAATAATTACGAAAACGAGAAACTAAGTACTGCTAATATTTTTCAGTCCAAGACTTTCATGGTTTCAAAGCTCTGGTGTACCTCTTTGAAGATGATAACTAGGATTAAAGTAAAGGAAAATGTCGATATTTGTAAGCTCATTGTTACGTTTATGTTTACTGATTACCACAAGTGCAGCAAGTCAAGAACATTTCAAATCAATCTCTCATCTTTGTACTTCAAGTTTGCTGCTTTTCCACTAGTTCACATTGATTCAGCCAAGAATGAAAGGTTTGATTTAGTGAAAACTATAAGTAACCGATATTAATAGACGTGTTGAATGTTACATTTATAGTAATTCATGTTCGCATGTCGATTAATGAAGATTTCGATTGCTTTTTTTATTAATAACGCGATTGCAATAAATTTTAATAATTACAATATTTTGAAACAAGTTACAACATTGATTATATAACATTATACAATTTTATTTCTTTTAAGAACTTTACTATGTTGTGACAGATGGTTGGATCCCTCAAGGCCACCGAGAGGTTAGCAGGAATACCACACTGAAGCCGATGAACATCGTAGATAGGGCACTCTGCAACTATATGCTGAACTGTGAGAATGGAGTGACAGTGCTTACATGTAGACTGATGATCTTTTACAAGGGATATGAACGTGTAATTGCAGTATGTCCGATTCGTAGCCTGGTGAGAAGTACCTGATCACGACGAATTAGATGTTTTATTGGAGCTTAAGGCGAATAGTTTGCTATTGGATGTGGAACTCCAGTGTAGCTTCCATTTCTTACATATTTCATACTTGACGAAATTTTGGAAATCGTGATGCGGGACCTTGAGGTCGGCCAGGCTTGGAGAGTGGCATGTTGTTGCTTCATCAGCTTTTTCATTTCCAGATATGCCCATGTGAGATGGTATCCATGCCAGCGTCACACGTTTATTGCTGGATTTTATATCATTATACAGCTGTCAAATGTTCTGCACTAAAGAGTTTCTGGATGACCTCTGTTGTAGAGCTAGAATAGCGCTCATGGTGTCAGTGAAGTTGAGATAACAACGGTGTTCAGCTTTCATTATGTATTCCAATGCGAATCTTATGGCAAAAAGTTCACAGGAGAATATTTCCGGTGAAACCTCGGTATCGAATTTTTGGGTGGAATACATGTTTTGAGACCCCCTGAATCCAAAAAAGTATTTTTGGAAACATGTCCGTGTGTGTGTCTGTCTGTGGGTGTGTCTGTCTGTGAACAGCATAACTCAGAAACGAACAGTCGGATAAACACCAAACTTGGTATTTAGGTTCAGTATCTTCCAGAGATGCGACACGAAGGTTTTCAAGAAAATCCCCCCACCCCAGATTACCCTTTACATGGAAGATTTTTCGAAAATTTTAATTTTCTCAAAAATAGCTCTAACGATTTTGATTAAAATATCATATGTTTAAGATATTTTCATGACAAATAAAATGTATATCTTGAATTTTCTGGGAATGTCTCCAAAAGTATTCTTCATTGTAAACGACTTTTGCATAACTGGTAAACCATAAGAGATAGACAAAATTTTACTACACAAAAAATGTAGATCGCCTTACAATACACAATTTATGTCATATACATTTTTTTTGTTGAGTGAACCATTTTCGAGATATTGTTTGTTATTCCCTTAAATTTTTCAATACTTATTTTCTCAAATGGGAATTCGTTATTCTCTTTTTGTCTTGGATATGCAAAGAGTATTAATCTGTGGGAAAGGGAATGGTGCGGCACCTAGCAACCAGCTATTAAGAGATATGTATGTGCTTAAAGGCTACTGTATTTCTATATTGCCCTTGTAAATATATATTCCCCTTACATCTACAAGAAAATTAGCAATAAGATAGAGTCTGCAAATGTTTATCTCGATTAACATGAAGTAGATGGAGAATAAGCGTTTGTAAAATAGTTTGTACAAGAGTAGAGAAAGTCATTTGAGTGTAACACATCAGATTTTTTATCCTTCAGTATATATAGGTATGAAGTTTTGGTGCATTTCACTGCCTACTAGATTAAATAGCAAGGCAAATGTTTTGGTCTTTGAGACAAAACATAATCACTTCCATTGCCAACTCAATTACAGAAGGTTTAAAATATTGCCAGTTAAGAGGGAATTAAAATGGAATCAATTATAAATACATACGTTTCTGATTTATTACGTCATTCTTGCTAAGCAACGGTACCCGTTCTAGAAAGCCAAGTTACGCACGATTTTGACCATCGTAAAAACGTGCTTATAATGCTAGGTCTATCACCACATTGTAAATCGAACAGGAAAATTCGCGGTGCGTTTCTCTTGTTTTGCAGTATAATGTCATTATCGCAGGATGGTGCTGCCATCAGCCAGTTTAGTATACGCGAACAGCCTCACCTCGCGAATGAAAGCGATGCCTTGTATCGGAACACATCTACTGCTTGTTTCCAGTGAGAACTCGGCACCACCATTAACATAGACAGGTGGTTATGGCTTGTATCACGTTACACATGTTATGTAGCTTATATCCTGGACAAGTGGAACCGACAAATTCCCTTGCAATAATTTTAATCTTAAATTGTATACATGGGGAGAGAGAACTTCAGACCCTTTCGGAACTGTAATGTAGTATCACCGGCTTTAAAATCCGAATAAATGCTTTTGCAACGAACTTAAAATTTTATATGCAACAAGCTACCCTATTATTACATGTCATTCGTAAATCCTCCACCACTTTCCTATACTAAATAGAGGGAGTATTTGCTTTCCACTCAAAAATTCGATATCACTATTTCACTAGAAATACACAGTTTAAGGTCCTATGAATCTAAAAATATATTTTTAGAAATAGGTCAGTATACGCACGCGCTCGCGTGTGTGTGTGTATTCTAACAGCAACTCAAACGAAATACTGGATAAATATCAAAATTCTTATTTAAACTCAGCTTCTACCAAAGATGCAACACCAAAATTTCAAAAAAATCTCCCCACCCTAGAACACACCCTTCAAATTATTTCTTTACTTTTTACTTTATAAAAATGCCTGTAATAATTTTGGTTTAAAATACCGTACGTATATTCTAAAAACGAACGCGTATTTTGAATTTTACGCGAATAGCTTGTGAAGTTCTCTTCATTTTAAAAGTTTTATAAAATATGTATACTGATAAAACAGCAGAAAGAACGAAAGGTGTACGTTTCGTTAAAGCGCAAACATATGTTAAATAAAATGTTTTATGGCATGTATCATTTACCTGATATTCATTATTATTGGTTTGAATTTTCCAGTATTTTTAAATGTTGTGAGCTAAATTATAATTTTTTTTTATGATTTTGAGTATTGCCCCAAAACGTGCCTGAATCTCCGAGAAGTGCCTCTGTTTCGCTATTTACTGGACCCCTGTCAGATCTGAGATAGGTACATTCATCACAAAACTTTGAGTTCAGTTATCGTTAATCCGTTCAATATATATTTTGAGGCACTGTAAGTCATTTTTACTTTCTCTACTTCGTATAATAAGTAGGGGAAGTACTGTATTCCAACCAAAAATTCAATACCGAGATTTAACCGGAAATATATGTTTTGAGATCCCCTGAATCCAAAAAAAGCATTTTTGGAAACATGTCCGTGTGTGTCTGTGAACAGCATAACTCAGAAACGAACAGTCGGATAAACACCAAACTTGGTATTTAGGTTCACTATCTTCCGGAGATGCGACACGAAGGTTTTAAAGATAATCCCCCACCCCAGATTACTCCTTACATGGAGCATTTTTCGAAACTTTTAATTTTCTCAAAAATGCCTCTAACGATTTTGATTTAGATATCATATATTTAAGACACTTTCATGACAAATGGAATGTATATCTCGAATTTTCTGGGAATGTCTCCAAAAGTATTCTTCATTGTGAACGACTTTTGCATAACTGATAAACCATAAGACACAGACTACATTTTACTACACAAAATGTAGATCGCGTTAAAATACAGAATTTATTCATATACATTTTTTTTTTGAGTGAACCATTTTCGAGATATTGCTTGTTATTCCCTTAAATTTTCCAATACTTATACTTTTTCTCAAATGGGAATTCGTTATTCATTTTTTTTGTCCTGGTAATGCAAAGAGAATGGAATACTCCACATAGCAACCACCTCTTAAAATATTTGACTATCGCTTAAATACTGCCAATTGCCCTTGCATCTACAAGAAAATTATCAATAAGATTAACATCTCGATATCTCGATTAACATGAAGCATATGCAGAATAAGCGTTTGTAAAAATAGTTTGTACAAGAGTAGAGAAAGTCATATGAGTGTAAGAAATCAGATTTTTTAATTACACCTGGATTATTAAAGCTTCAATACAACCAATCCAAAATTCCATAGAGCGTATTTTGGCTCAATTCTATACTAGAAGAAAGTCGATTAGTTCAATCTTGGGCTCCATTTTGAATTCTCAGTATACACGATTTCTAAGTCAATAATTTTGAAAGAATTGTGGTTGCATAACATCTTTCAGCCATATAACACAACATAAATTACGTAAAACTAAGAAATTATGAAGATCTGGTAATAAATGTGGAAGTTACAAAGTTCAGTCCTGAGGTGCCAGTGCATCATTCATTTGTTTCTCGTGATGTCATGCAAAAAGTATACAGTTCCAAAGTCAACATATAGTGACAAGCTGTTTACGTTCTCTGCCACATACCTAGTATGTAGAGATACTGAGATTTCACTACAAATACGTGTTTTGAGGCACCCTGAATATTAAGGCCTAGAAGAAGGTCCGTGTGTGTGTACGTCCATATGTGTGTCTGTAAACGGCATAACTCAAAAGTGAAAAGTCGGATCAACACCAAACTTGGTATTTAATTTCAGTGCCTTCGAAAGATGCGACACAAACATTTTCAAGAAAATCCTTTTACCGCAAGCTACACTTTACATGGAAAATTTTTAGAAATTTTTAATGTTTTAAAAATGGCTGTAACAACTTTGACTAAAATTGAGAAAAGTAATTTTGTTGTCTTGGCAGGGTTGTGGTACGACAAGAATGTAGGCATACACAGATTATAATTTTATTTCACTCCTTTTATTAATGTTTAATACGATTTAAATAACACTTCACTGATATAGAGCTGTGAGATTCTTTTATTAATTACTTGTACTTTTTAACACGTAAACTTATTTTTCTCGTCTCACACGAATATGTATTAAATCTCTGGAGGACGCATCTCGCATCCCGTTACAAACACTATCTGCAGGCAACTGGATTAATTTAAACCGCCTAAACTTGTAAATTTCTATATTTCAAGTCTCTGATTGGCTATTCCTAACCCAATAGAATACCTTCATTTAACTAAAACTTTTTCTGTTTGTTGATTGGTTATTTTTATAAACTGTCACTAAAATTACATTATTGCAATAGTATTGTTAAACTTTCAAACTCATTATTGCCTCAAGGTTACCTCATTGTTACTTCATTGTTAGCAACTTTTAACCTATTATTCTCACAGCTGCTACATTATTAAATTACGTTATATATTCACTTAACATTATTACACATGAATACAATAATACAAGCATATGCAATGACTGTTACACACATTTTACAAATTATTACATACACATATTGCTTCAAGGCGGGCTGTTATTGAATTTACATATTATATAATTAGACTGAAATTATTTAAGTGTTAAAAATACTGCCTCAAAATACTATATATTAAAGATAGTTGATTACAAATAAAATGTATTATCTTGATTTTCTGTGTATAGCCTACGAAGTCCCTTCATTTGGAAGAAATGTTGAATTAACTTGTATAAATGGTAA
Source organism: Deroplatys truncata (assembly GCA_030765065.1). NCBI lineage: Eukaryota > Metazoa > Arthropoda > Insecta > Mantodea > Mantidae > Deroplatys > Deroplatys truncata. The sequence goes on along the minus strand of CM060982.1, from coordinate 83,554,623 downwards.
ACGTTAAGCTATAGACGAAAACGTACTACACAACAAATCTAGATCCCTTTAAACACAATTTATTGAAAATAACTTCTTTTATGGCATCAGCTATTTCCGAGATACCCGTTATTAATGGTTCAAATTATTCAATACTTAGCCATTCTTTTAAAGTCCTGTCAATATTCAGTAGTTCATCGCGAATTTTAAGGCCAGCTAAGTGTCCACTTCTTAAACATTTGACTATCGTTGTTTCCTTTGTACCTATAACGAAACGTATAATGTAGCTATTTCTTCAAAAGTTTATTTTGTTTAAAATGAAGTAGATATAAAAATAAGATTTAGTAAGACTGGTTTGTATACCTACTAATAACCGATAGTGTAGAGAAAGTCATACGAATATATCACATCAGACGTTTAAAGGTATGCTTTTATAAGAATAGCTTTTAAAAGAGATATAAAAAAATCTGACGTGATAAGTAATCATTATAATACGGATAGGCAATGGTTCTGGTTAAAAGAACTCCCCGCCCAAGCCTGGAATCGAGTCTGGCTCCTCTAAGCTAAGATGCCAGAACGCTGACCACTCCACACAGAGGGAGTCATACGAATCTTTATCCTGGCTTTGAGGTGCCCTATTCTTCAGGAACAACTGAACTGTGACCCAGCACAGAAAGGGATGACTCAGACAGTACGGGGTTCGAGTCCTGTTGGTCTAATCTTGACTTTTTTCGTGGTTTTTCGAAGTCGGTAGGCGAATGTTGGGTAGACTTATAGGTATACTACCACGACTTTTCCTGTATCTCCTTTCTTCTCATTTTGCGTCCTTTCAACTTGCAGGATTAGGTGCGGCGGATGTGCTTTGAGGATAGAATTTTTCTTTCCTGGCAGGGGTAAATTTGTTGATTCAATTTAGTAAGGCTTTTCCGAGTTGATTATTAAGTTTTTTTTTGGAACCTTCTGCCCGAACCTGTCCTTGAGGAGAGAGGCACATCAAAGGGACGTTCGGGGTTATTCAATCTGGAAACGTTAGGGACCTCGCTGCGTCTGTCTCATCGCATCTGGTCGCATTTCGTGTTCTCTTGCCTCGTACTCCCTCTCCCCTTGATGTTTAGTAAGTGCAATAGGCCAAACCTTCACCGCAGTGCCGAAATCTTCCTCCACTTTTTATCCTTATCCCACCTTTCAATTGTTTGACATATTGGTCAACTGAGGTGTTCCACTGACCTCAGCAATGAGGACACCCTGTATCCTAACGTCGGCGCATGCCACATCTGCCCAGTACATCGGCTATCATTACAACACCATGTTAAATAGCACTAGGGGAGAAGATCACAGGATATGATCGTGTTCTCCGAGGCCGGTGTAACTCCTCGGGGTTCGAAAATCAGGTGCGCTCTGCACAGAACTGCTTCTTTTATAGCTTCAGAGAATTATAGTCTAATTAATTCCTTGCTCATTTATATTACACTAGCAGCCCGTCATGGCTTTGCCGTGCCGGAAATCGCTCTGAGGAAAACACTTGTGGGTCGTGCAGCATCTGCATTGTTGTTGCTGCTGCTTATACTGCTTTTGCTAAATGGTATCCAAAATTCCTTCAAGGAGGTTTGAAATTGTGAAAATATCCTAAAAATTCTGTATGCTATATTCACAGAGGTTCTCTACGCCTCTTCTGCAAACCCTGCTTACAAGGGCTTTCTCTATTACTTACAGTAGGTAAATAGGGGAATTATTGCATTCCACTCAAAAATTCGATACAGAGATTTCATCGGAAATACATGTTTTGAGGCACTCTGAATCCAAATAAAGCATTTTTATAAACGTCCGTGTGTGTGTCTGTCTGTGAACAGCATACCTCAAAAACAATACGTCTGATAAATACCAAATATGGTAATTGAGTTTAGTATCCTTCAAGGAAGCGACACAAAGATTTTAAAAAGAAAAATCACCCCACCCCAACTATCCTTTCTATGGAACATTTTTCGAAATATTTTATTTTCTAAAAATGGCTCTAACAATTTTGATTAAAATACTATATATTACGGATATTTACATTACAAATAAAATGCATATCTTAAAATTTCTGAGAATAGCCTATGAATTCCTCTTCATTCGGAAGAAAGTTTATGTAATCTTATATGATCTGTAAACGTTAAGCGCTAGACGAAAACGTACCACACAAAAATTGTAGATCTCTTCACGACGCACAATTTACTTAAAATAAGTTTTTTCTTGTGGCATAAACCGTTTCCGAGATATCCGTTATTAAACTTTTAAATTGTTCAATACTTGTCATTGTTTTACTTCCATTGATTTTCAGCTGTTACTCGGATTGCATGGAAACAGTATGGAATTTTAAAACCAGCATATAGCGTCCACTTCTTAAACATTTGACTATTGCTGTTCTCTTTATATGTATAACGAAATGTGTAATGTAGCTATTTTTGCTAATTTTGTATTAAATGTAGTAGATAGAAAAATAAGCTTTAGTAAATATAGTTTGTATACCTATTCATAAAGACAGAGGGTAGAAAAAGCCATGTAAATGTATCACATCAGAAACTTTTTTCTAAGCCTTTGCGGAACAGGTTTCAATAACATTTTCTCTTAGGTAAAAGGGGTATACAAAGGTGCAAGCGATAGTCACGTTTAAGAAACGGGTCCCTATGTGATGACTAAAATTCCACTCCCTGCGTGACCAAGAGAAAAAAATTCTGATGTGTTACACTCACATGAATTTCTCTACTCTTGTACAAATTATTTTTACAAACGCTTATTCTCCATCTACTTCATGTTAATCGAGATAATCATTTGCAGACTCTATCTTATTGCTAATTTCCTTGTAGATGTAAGGGGAAAAGAGAAATACAGTAGCCTTTAAGCACATACATATCTCTTAATAGCTGGTTGCTAGGTGCAGCACCATTCCCTTTCCCACAGATTATAACTCTTTGCATATCCAAGACAAAAAAATGAATAACGAATTCCCATTTGAGAAAATAAGTATTGAAAAAATTTAAGGGAATAACAAGCAATATCTCGAAATTGGTTCACTCAACAAAAAAAATGTATATGACATAAATTGTGTATTTTAACATTACACATTTTTGTAACATCTACATTTTTGTTAGTAAAATTTTGTCTATCTCCTATGGTTTACCAGTTATGCAAAAGTCGTTCACAATGAACAATACTTTTGGAGACATTCCCAGAAAATTCGAGATATGCATTTCATTTGTCATGAAAATATTTTAAACATCTGATATTTTAATCAAAATCGTTAGACCCATTTTTCAGAAAATTAAATTTTTCAAAAAATGTTCCATGTAAAGGGTAATCTGGGGTGGGGGATTTTCTTGAAAACCTTCTTGTCGCATCTCTGGAAGATACTGAACCTAAATACCAGTTTGGTGTTTATCCGACTGTTCGTTTCTGAGTTATGCTGTTCACAGACACACAGACACACACACACACACACACACACACACACACACACACACACACACACACAGACAGACAGACACACAAAACCACACACGGACATGTTTCTAAAAATGCTTTTTTGGATTCAGGGGGTCTCAAAACATGTATTTCCTGTGAAATCTCGGTATCAAATTTTTGGGTGGAATACAATACTTCCCCTTACTGTACGTAGTAGAGAAAGTAAAAATGAATAACGAATTCCCATTTGAGAAAATAAGTATTGAAAAATTTAAGGGAATAACAAGTAATATCTCGAAACAATAAGGTTCAACTTATGTGGGTGCCAGGACATATAGGTATACTAGGCAATGAGAAAGCAGATGAAGCAGCCAAGATTGGCAGTGAAACCCCATTTTTTGGTCCGGAGCCTGTACTGGGAGTGTCCTACAGACCAGTGAAACAGGCTATTAAGTGCTGGGCTCAAGCAGAACTCAAGAACTACTGCACTCCATTGAGGGCTGCAGACATTCCAAGTTGTTCATTACAGACCTGGATAACAGCCGGGCAAAATACTTGCGCGGTCTTAGTAGAAGAAGACTTGCATGGGCAACAGGATTCATTACAGGATACTGTGCCCTAAAGTTTAATCTATACAGAATGGGATTGTTTAACAACCCTATCTGTAGTAGATGTCTAGAAGGAGATGAGACTGTTACTCATCTACTATGTGATTGCCCTGCTCTTGCGAGTCAAAGAGCAAGTACTTTTGGCAGTCACTTTCCAAAGATAGATGAACTATAGAAAGCCTCAGTTAGCAGTCTGGTTAAGTTCATATCGAGCAACAGACTACTTAACTGATGAAAGGGGGGATGCGCAATAGATCTTAAGGTCGCAGTGCTTGGGCATAAAACCCACCCCTTCTCAAACTAGAACTAGAATATCTCGAAAATGGTTCACTCAACAGAAAAATGTATATGACATAAATTGTGTATTTTAACGCGATCTACATTTTTTGTGTAGTAAAATTTTGTCTATCTCTTATGGTTTACCAGTTATGCAAAAGTCGTTCACAATAAAGAATACTTTTGGAGACATTCCCAGGAAATTCAAGATATACATTTTATTTGTCATAAAAATATCTTAAACATATGATATTTTAATCAAAATCGTTAGAGCCATTTTTGAGAAAATTAAAATTTTCAAAAACTCTTCCATGTAAAGGGTACTCTGGGGTGGGGAGATTTTCTTGAAAACCTTCGTGTCGCATCCATGGAAGATACTGAACCTAAATACCAAGTTTGGTGTTTAACCGAGTGTTCGTTTCTGAGTTATGCTGCTCACAGACACAGACACACACACACACACACACACACACACACACACACACACACGGACATGTTTCCAAAAATGCGTTTTTTGGATTCAGGGGTCTCAAAACATGTATTTCCGGTGAAATCTCGGTATCGAATTTTTGGGTGCAATACAATATTCCCCTACTTACTATACGTAGTAGAGAAAGTACAAATGCATAGCAACTTAGAGCTGGATAAAGGTACAAGTATTTGAAAATTCAAACTAATAACATCGAAACGATTAATATCACAAACAAGTTTATTTGGATAGGTTGTGTGAATTAATGAGATGTGCAATTTTTCGTATTAAGCTTTTGTTTATCTCTTATGGTTTATTAGTTATAAAAGGTATACCAAAAGTCTTTCACATTGAAGAGGCTGTTCACATAAAATTCAAGTTATATACATTTTATTTGGCACACATGGTATTTTAATCAAAATTGGTAGAGAAAATCGAAAATAAAGAAAAATGTTCCATATAAGGGTTAATTGGGTGAGGGAATTTTCTTGAAAACCTTTTATGGCATCCTTGGAGGATGGTGAACTTAAATACCGTGTTTGGCATTTATCCACGTTTCGTTTTAGACTTAAGCTGTTCAAAGAGACACACACACACACACACACACACACACACACACACACACATGCATACATAACCATTTTTTATAAATATTTTTTAAAATACGTCTGTTGGATTCAGGGGACCCCAAAACGTGCATTTCTGACGAAATCTCGATATCGATATTAGGGTGGAACGGAATACTCTCTCTACTTAATATAGATACGTGGTGGAAAAAGTAAAATAAAAAGATGATGGTGATGATGCTAATAATAATAGTAAAGAAAGGTCATCACGTGTCTTTAGAACTTATGCCACTCAAAGACCCGCCAAGTCACCATTATAAATTACCGATAATTAGTTTTACAAGAAAAATTATGATTGGTTAAACAGAAATAACTTTTATTGAACTGAATTTTTACTTTCTCTAATACGTATAGTAAGTAGGGGAAGTATTGTATTCCATCCAAAAATTCGATACCGAGATTTCACCGGAAATAAATGTTTTGAGACCCTCTGAATAAAAACAAAAGCATTTTTGGAAACATGTCCGTGTGTGTGTCTGTGTGTGTGTGTGTGTGTGTGTCTGTCCGTCTGTCTGTCTGTGAACAGCATAACTCAGAAACGAACTGTCGGATAAACACCAAACTTGGTATTTAGGTTCAGTATCTTCCAGAGATGCCACACGAAGGTTTTCAAGAAAATCCCCCCACCCCAGATTACCCTTTACATGGAACATTTTTCGAAAATTTTAATTTTCTCAAAAATGGCTCCAAAGGATTTTAATTAAAATATCATATGTTTAAGATATTTTCATGACAAATAAAATGTATATCTTGAATTTTATGGGAATGTCTCCAAAAGTATTCTTCATTGTGAACGACTTTTGGTAAACTGGTAAACCATAAGAGATAGACAAAATTTTACTACACAAAAAATGTAGATCGCGTTAAAATACACAACTCATGTCCTATATATTTTTGTTGTTGAGTGAACCATTTTCGAGATATTGCTTGTTATTCCCTTAAATTTTTTAATACTTATTTTCTCAAATGGAAATTCGTTATTCATTTTTGTTTTTGTCTTGGAGATGCAAAGAGTATTAATCTGTGGCAAATGGTGCTGCACCTAGCAACCAGCTATTAAGAGATATGTATGTGTTTAAAGGCTACTGTATTTCTATATTGCCCTTGTAAATATATATTCCCCTTACATCTACAAGAAAATTAGCAATAAGATAAGACTCTGCAAATGTTTATCTCGATTAACATGAAGTAGATGGAGAATAAGCGTTTGTAAAAATAGTTTGTACAAGAGTAGAGAAAGTCATGTGAGTGTAACACATTAGATTTTTAGTTAATCAAATGTTGCTATGTATATGAGAATACCAATTGTAAATACTTACCTAAACACTCAATAAAGTGATTTTTATTGTTTTGGAGCTACTTTGGTGTTAATAAGATGGTTGTTTATTTGTTTCTAATAAACTTTAATCAAGTAACTAAGAAAAATCATTTATAAACGACATTATTGTCTCTAAATAGAACAGTGAACTTAGAAACCATGCATAATATCCTGTAAAGATTTCACTGTGATATATTAGTCAGTTTCTGAAATAATGGGTCAATAAGTAAGCAAATTTAGCATTGACGGGATAGGGTTTTTGATGTCCCCTTAAGTTCTCTGTGACTGCAAACATAACCTATTATATTTCATTTCGATTGAATTGGATTTATATTAGACAGAAGATTTTTTATTTATACCTAATTTTATTACACAGTATGACTAATAATGATAATTAATACCCCCACGAAATCCTTTTGGAAAGAATTCCTGGACTGTTCCCGCGTTTCTAGGAATGTCTGCCCGTGCTTCATATTAGGTGAAACTAAAAGCGTTCTCTTTACACGATATTCACGTTTGGGGCGCCGCATTATAATTACAAGGGCAATTGCGGGGCCGATGAAGTGCTATGAGCGTAAATTGGTGGTTGCTGCCGACCCACCACGGCCTGGGTGTTAAGTTGATGTCGGCCATGAATTATGGATGCTTCTGATTCCTTGCACGCAACCAGACTCCTTCCAATAATTGAATACGCGGCCCTCTAAACGTGTCCAGCTTGGCTTTAAACTTATCCCGCATTGTAATTATTATGCATTTTATACATAAAGTTGCATTACCCTTGGATTTCAATCATACATTCTGAATATTAGTCGTGAAATCCTATTATATAACTACGAGGGACACTATTTATATTTTGAGCCTTGACAACCCTGAATATTGTAGGTACCATCTGACGTTTCCAATGGAAAGTTTGACATTTTTGACCATAATGTACTTCAAACATTTTGTCAGTAGAGCGTCATTTGTTTTGTTTACACTAACTTAAAAATTGTGTCAGCAAAAACATGGAATTAACTCGTGAAAATGTTCGTGCAATGATTTATTAAAACTTGTGAAGTGGATTATCAACACAAGAGCGCATCGATCAACTAACTTCCACATTTGGCGACGAAGCTCCATCCTTTGCTACTGTGAAACGCTGGTATAACGAACTTAATCGTGGCCGCCGTTCGCTCAATGATGAATTTCATGAAGGTCGTCCAAAATCAGTTGTTGTGCCATAAACATTGATGCTGTGCAAAAACTAATAATGAAAGATCGTCATGCGATATATTGTGAGATTGAGGCAACCATGGACATTAGTTCCACCAGCATATATAAAATATTGCATGATTATTTGACTGCGAAAAAGATTTGCTTTCGTTGAATCCCACATAATTTGACGCAATTTCAAAAAGATGTTTGTGTCGATTGGTGTACAAACATGCTCAAGATATACAATGGCGGGTATGGGTGTTTCAAGATGAAGCAAATCCAACAAAAGTAGTTCGCACTCGAAGCACTTCGAAGCAAATGGTCGCCTGCTTTTTCAGCAAAACTGGTCATGTGGCAACAGTGCCTTTAGAGGAACGTAAAACGGTAAATGCCGAATGGTACACAACCATTTGTTTGCCGGAAGTCTTCGGTGAAGTAAGGAAAACCAATAAGAACCGTAGGATCGTTCTTCATCAAGACAATGCGAGCGCGCACACATCTCGTATAACAACAGAGTATTTGAAGCTCAAAAAATAGAATTGTTGGGTCATCCGCCATACAGTCCAGATTTGGCACCCAATGACTTCTTTTTGTTCCCGTACATCAAGAATAAATTGCGTGGACAACGAATTTCGTTGGCAGAAGAAGCCGTTGATGCCTTCAAAAACCATGTTTTGCAGGTGTCTTAAGAAGACTGGAATAAATGCTTTGACAAATGATTCAAACGGATGCAAAAGTGTATTGATCATGAAGGAGAATGTTTTGAAAAACAATAAAGCAGTTTTCAATTATAAATTACTTTGTTTTAATTATTAGGCTCAAAATATAAATAGTGCCTCTCGTATGGGAATTAAGGGAAGATAGGGGTGAATATATGATTATTTTCTGTGGTATTGCGGATACAATTTAGCGTACTTCTACATGATACCATGTCGATTTTGATACAGTTCTGTGAATAGTTATTTATAAATACATTTTTTATTTCAGTAAAATATAAAGTCTGTCTATTTTTATTATAATTATTATTTAACTGCCTATGGCCACATTGAAAGTACGGAGGAATAAAACCAGAAGTCATAGTAGTAGAAGACAAAATCACTCCTCTATGGCCATAGAGACAAGCTCTTGCGAAGCAAGGAAAACAGAGGAATCCAAAAGTTTCAAGTATCTTCCGTCAGATGGCTGACTTATATTTGGGAAAACGTAATGACACAGAATTGCATACTTCTAAAACGGATAACACTACGAAAAATACTATTTTACGGCTGAGTTCTAAATTTTGTGTAAATAAGTTTTATCTATCTCTTAGGATTTTCCAGTTATAAAAAAATATTCAAAATTAATTTTGAATGGAGGTGACTTCACAGACTATTTGTGGAAAATTCAAGATATAGGTACATTAAATTAGGCATGTAAACATCTTAAACATATGGCTATTAACAGTCATTTTGAGCAAGTAAAAATTACGAATTTTTTCTTCATGCAAAATTTAGTTTGGTGTAAGGGCTTTTATTGAAACAAATCAGAGTATCTGAGGAATTTTTTAGGTTTTTTTTTAAAGCTACATAATAAAAAGCTTCTATATACTATTTTGACCCTGTATATGTATTATATTTGTTATTTACAAATTTCAATGCGTAAACCGGTTAGCTGGTAGCAGGCTTTGCCACGAGAAACAGTATAGTTCCGATCGCATTACAAGCAAAGCAAGAGGCGCAAGTTTCTGTACTCTTAGGCGGCCATTCATTATCGCTCCAAACGTCCGAATGGAGTGCTGTCACTTCAAGCTCTCATAGTGAATTGGGGAGCCACCATGTGTTTGGCGTGGTGCGATGGTTCTGCTATAATGGATACCTGACCGCACAACAGACCGCTCCAGCACCAGTGGCGTCTCGTGGGTTATGACATTGGCTGTTCAAAATTAGGCATTATTTTATATCATAACATGCTGTGAATGCCAGAGTGATTGTAGTGTAAATTAATATTATTGTATGTACAGGATTTTAGATGTTTGTTAGCCATAAATAAGTTTACACGGCCTCACTTAAACTGACAATGGAAGTGGGTAACAATAAAACGAGGGTTCGAGTTGTTTATCATTAAAAAGAGACAAACAAATGACGTCAGGGTAGCGTGCCTTTCTTTAGAAATGGAGGGAATATTTTCCCTACGTTAGTAGTAGTGATTGGCTGACAAAACAGATGCTAATATTGGCGCGATTTGGTAACCAATAGCAAATTTATTATAATGTTTAGGCATTTCGAGGTGAAGGAGTATATATCCTCGAGTCATAAGCATGTTTCACGCAGTTCTAAGGAATCTCTCGCGTCGTAAAGTTAGTTACAAAATGTGAAGTACGCGGCAACTAATACGACAGTAATTGCATTCGTAAATATAACAGTTTCAGTCAGGCGTGTATAAAGATTAAATATGTGAATTATTAATTAGGTGTTACGGCAATAAAAGTGTATAAACAAATTATTTTATTAGTGTTATCTTTTAGCAACAACTCCTTTCCGTTTACACGCCCTTGCTTGACTGAGTAATAATAGCTAGCCGGAGGACAAAGAACCCAAATTTTAAAATAATAAAACAATAACAGGCGCCCAGCAAATAAGATAACATGGGCCGATTACCGCGACAAAAGAAGTTATGACTAACGAGCGGGATGGTTCAGGCGGTAAAGTCTGTGGCCCGCATTCGGGAGGTTCCGGGTCCCGTGGGCCGACCAATCTGTGAGGTTTTTTCGTGGTTTCCCTCAGTCGCCAAGGTAAATACCAGATTGGATATTTAATGCCACGACCCAAAGTTCCAACTTAAGTCTAAAACAATAATAAAATGAAAAATAAGTGGTAATAGCGAATCCTATGCCATCTAGCTAAAGACAATGTAAGCAGTTATACTGGACGGAGCCTAACGCTATATGCACGAAGCAGAAGAGCCGGCTGCCATGCGCTGGAGATCTCTGTGGGCACGTGACGAAGCAAGATGGCATTTCCAGGGATGAGACCTAGCAGGCTAACTGTGTGAGGGCGGCGGTTAGACTGGACGGCATCCTAATGTCACCTGCACGACATGAAGCAAGTGTTTACAGGGACGAGACCTAGAAGGCTAACTGTCCGCCTTTCTATGTGAGGGCGGCGGTTAGACTGGACGGCACACCAATGCCATCTGCACGGCATGAAGCAGGTGGTTGAAGGGATGAGACCTAGAAGGCTAATTATCCATCACATATCGTTCTAAGAGTTACCCACCAACAGATTCTTCGCGATATGACCAAGGAGTTAAAGCGACGTAAAATAAAATAGAGCAAATAAACAAATTATGACTGTAAACGAAAATAAAATATTTAGGACATAGTTTTCTTACCTTATAATCATTGTTGTATATGAGATGTACTGCCTGCTGATTCGGTGCTGGTTTTGGAATGCTTGTGCTTAAAATTCATCCTTCCTTGTTTCCGGAAAGCAAAGCGGTCTATCACCCTCTCATTAATCCACTAGACAAAGGTTATATTGTGTACGGTTTGCGAGAATACCAGATTACGAGAGAAGTGAGGACTAACATGGCGTGCAACGAATATCACCACCAATTCTCGACTTTTGTACTTTCTCTATCACGTACACATTAGGTAGAGAAGATATTGCATTCCACCCAAAAATACTATACCAAGATTTCAACTGAAATACATGTTTTGAGGCCCCCTGAGTCCAAATAAAGCATTTTTAGAAAAATGTCCGGTAGTGTGTCTGTGAACAACGTATCTAACTCAAAAAGAAAAGGTCGGATAAATACCAAACCTGGTATTTAGGTTAGTATCTTTTAAAAATGCAACTAGAAGATTTTCAAAAAAATCTCCCGCCTTAAACTACCCTTTACTTGAACATTTTTCGAAATTTTTGAGTTTCTAAAAAATTATTCTAATGATTTTGATTAAAATACTATATATTAAAGCTTTTTACATGACAAATAAAATCTATATCTTGAATTTTCTGGAATAGACTGTAAAATCCTCCTTATTTGAAAGGAATTTTGTATAATCTTATATAACTGGTAAACGTTAAGCGACAGGCGAAAACGTACTACACAAAACATGTAGATCGCTTTGAAACACACAATTTATTTTAAATAACTTTTTTATGACATCAGCCATTTGCGAAATATCTGTTATTGTTGGATTTGTTCAATGCTTTATTCTTTTTATCTTCCTCCGATTTTCAGACCTTAAAAACGTTAAGCTATAAGTGCAATAAAAGTCATTCTCTGTATTAGTACCATTAAAGAAATAAATATGACTTTGTAAGTGCCTGTTTTCCGTCTTCATCGCGAAAGTACTCCTGTCCCCTCACCCCCCCCCCCAAAAGAAAAGAATCTCTCGGGCATGTTTTGCCGCTTAGGGTTCTAAATAAGCAGCAAACACAAGGTTCGTTGCTTATAATCTATTTCCCTTTCACATGCTAGCTGCACTACCACGTGTTGGCAGCACATATTACCTTCCGCTGATTTTTCACTGCAATGTTGGCAGCAGAATCACAACAAGAGCAACGCCACCATGATTGTCTCGTTTGAGATGCGTGTTCTGTTAAAAGTATGTTGCTTGTGAAAATAGAACAAAACTCGAAATATATTTCATGAATGCCCTTAAAACGTCAACCAATTAGCACATTACTGATTCTTATGTGTATCTGTGATATTCAGAAAGGGTAAGACACTACGTAAAGGCGTGTATAACGGTTCTTTAACTTTATTTTTGCGAACCGATGTTTTAGTGACACATTGTAATTACTACAGTGTGATTCTCTCGCTAGAGGCCCCAAACTTTTGCCTATATGTTGGCCATTTATGTGAGTTTTGTGATGAAACTTTGTGTACACATACCTTGAACAATGTAATATAGTGCCACACCCCTACCAATAGGCTTGGACTTTTCCACTGACCTTGGCTCTGCTTAGACATACGAACGTCTCCACGCGCTATACTCCAGTGTTGGCTTGGAAGCAGCATCGATAATGTCATACACAATTGCAGAACGCGTGTTTCTCGTTCGTAACTACTGGCAAACGGGTTAATTTAAATCATGTCAAAGGGCATTTCGGGCTGAATTTGGTACACGACGTGTGCCCTTAAAATGTTGTATTCAGAAATTGGTAACAAAGTTAGAAACGACTGGAACCTTGATCACACAGCATGCAGGGGCCGGAAAATGAATGTGGGTGTAATGGAAGAAGTAAAGAAGCGATTACTGCCGTCGCCAACAAAATCCTTACGACAGCTTTCCCAGGAAATGAATGTTCCATATTCTGCCAAAGAGCTGCTAAGAAAGCAAACCTCCACGCTTACCGTGTGATATGCGTTCAAGAATTGCAATCGACGGACCATACGAAACGTGTGCAGTTCTGTGTATGGTTTCAAACCTTTATTAATCAGAATCTTGGGATTTTGGACTTCACTTGGTTCACGGATGAAGCGTGGTTTCACCTGAGTGACTACATAAACTCTCAGAAGACGCGTAAATGGGCACAAATAAATCCCCATGCCCTATATGAAGAACCTCTACATGCACAGAAAATTGGAGTGCGGTGCGCAGTGTCACGTAGGCGTATTATAAGCCCTATTTTTCATGAGAATACGGCAAACACTGAAGAGTACATTAGAATATTCACTGACTTTGTCAATCAGTTAACACATGATGAATTAACTCACCGATATTTCCAACAAGATGGTGCAACAAGTCACACGTCACGTGCAAGCATGAAGGAAATTGAAAGCTTTTTTGAAGATCAAATCATCTCAAAAACTCTTTGGACACCAAGTTCTGCTGACCTAACACGACCTGACTTCTTGCTGTGGTGATTCTGAAGGGAAAGGTATACAGAAATAGACCACGTACAATTGCAGAGTTGAATGATGCTATACCTCAAGAGATTGAAGCCATTACCGAGGAGACTTTAATAAAAGTATTCCAAAATTTAGAGCGACGTGTACAAACGTGTTTGGACGTGGGAGGCGACCATTTTCAGCATTGGATGTGACAGTGCATAGTCCAAGGTATGTGTACACAAATTTTCATCACAAAACTCACATAAATGGCCAAATATAGACAAATGTTTGGGTCCTCTAGCGAAAGAATCACATTGTATTATGCAAGAACAAAGCAACCAGTAACTTGTTATTTTTTTTCTGTGTTTAAGGGTTTCGCAATGATTAAAATCTATAAATTCCATACAACTTCTTGTATTTAATTTGATATTTTTATTATTACATATGAACATAGGACTTTTATTTTAAACTAATGTGAACCTGCCCCAACCCCTTAAAAATAATTAACATGTTTTGACTTTAAAATAGGCATTTCATAACACCTTAGAATTTTGTCTTCATACTAGGAAAAAAGTGCATATTCTAGCAAACATTTCTTCATATTTTACCTGTCTCTATAACCTTTTCTTTATTTTGAGTTTCGTTATTTAATCAACTATTGTGGTTGTGTATTGAACGGAGGTAAGCAATAGAGGAAGAAAACAGGGTACTAGTTCCTTTAGACCGGCATTTATTTTCACTTTGTTGCTATTCGTACACTGTCATGGGCATGACAACTTTTTGTAAGCTTCAGTAACTTCCAGAACAAAGTCGCGCCCCGATATAGCGTGTTAAAACGCGTGCTCTCAACGGTATCTCTCGAATGACTGACGCTGTTTCGACGAGACTAACAGGTTTGCACGGTGGCTTGAGCCGCCCATTGTAGAATTTGCCCGTTCATTATGCGATGGCTCGTTGGCGTGCTGGCAGGCGCGGCTTGTTCATATGTGTTCATGGGTTCATTGAACCCCCTTATAAAATTAAAATTCAAAGTAAATGTCTTGCCTTTGAGATCAGTACAACACTACAATAAATTAGTAGAATATAATTTTCTCTTGCTAGATGATTACGCAACAAGAGTAGGAATGTTTAGTTTTGTTTGTGTAAACGCCTCAACCCAGGGAAGCGGTGAGATTGTTGATGAGGGGAATGAAGATGAAAGGGGAAAGAAGCAATAGAAGGGTTCTACAGTCGTTAAAGTTTATCTTAGCCACAACCAAAAGTCCAAGCTTAATCTCGAGGAGCTTGAGTGTCTTTTCCTTCATCCTAACCTGACCAGATCAGCTATTGACAGCGAATGAATTCAAAATTGCAAGCTGCATGGAATCTTTATGGCTTTATGCGTAGTTTTCATATAAAGCAAATAATTTAAAAAACGTGTTAAATTGAAACTAGTAGTTACGAAAATCAAGAGTGTAACATTTCTTTTGGAAACTGACTTTTCTAAACTTTCACTGGAAGTGTAAGATAAAACAGTTAGGCAGGCCGAAGATTCTTCCCTCTCTAAGTTACAAGAAAATCGTTAACATTAAGGAATACACACTCTCGTTTAAAACTGAAATCTGCGAAAGAAATACATGGATTGCTTGGTGTAATATTACAAATAGACTATATTGTTTCCCCTGCTTAATTCTTGCTAGAGGACAAGACTGTAGCTGGACGAAAACTGGAATAGCGACTCAAGTTACTTGCCTCGGAAAATTAAGAGACATGTAGGATATCAGTTATATACTACGTGATCAAAAGCATCCGGACACCTGGCTGAAAATGACGTACAAGTTCGTGGCGCCCTACATCGGCAATGCTGTAAGTCAATATAGTGTTGGCCCACCCTTAGCCTTGATGACAGCGTTCACTCTCGCAGGCATACTTTCAATCAGGTGCTGGAAGGTTTCTTGGGAATGACAACCGATTCTTCACTGAGTGCGGAACTGAGGAGAGGTATCGATGTAGGTCGGTGAGGCCTGGTACGAAGTCGGCGTTCCAAAACATCACAAAGGTGTTCTATAGGATTCAAGTCAGGACTCTGTGCAGGCCAATCGATTACAGGGATGTTATTGTCGTGTAACCGCTCCGCCATAGCCCGTGCAGTATGAACAGGTGCTCGATCGTGTTGAAAGATGCAATCGCCATCCCCGAATTGCTCTTCAACAGTGAGAATCATGAAGGTGCTTAAAATATCAATGTAGGTCTGCGCTGTAATCGTGCCACGCAAAACAACAAAGGGTGCAAGCCCCCTCTAGGAAAAACACAACCACACCATAACACCACCAGCTCCGAATTTCACTGTTGGCATTACACACACTGGCAGATGTTCACCAGGCATTCGCCATACCCACACCCTGCCATCGCATCGCCACATTGTGCACCGTGATTCGTCACTCCACATATCGTTTTTCCGCTGTTCAATCGTGTAATAATGACGCTCCTTACACCAAGCGAGGCGTCGTTTGGCATTTTCCTATGTGATGTGTGGCTTATGAGCAGACGCTCGACCATGGAATCCAAGGTTTCTCACCTCACGCCTAACCGTCATAGTACTTGGAGTGGATCCTGATGCAGTTTGGAATTTCTGTGTGATGGTCTGGATAGATGTCTGCCTATTACTCTTTATGACCCTCTTCAAATGTCGGTGGTCTCTGTTAGTCAACAGACGAGGTCGGCCTATAAGCTTTTGTGCTGTACATGTTGTGCCTTCACATTTCCACTTCACTATCACATCAGAAACAGTGGACCTAGGGATGTTTAGGAGTATGGAAATCTCGCATACAGACTTCTGACACAAGTGATACCCAATCACCTGACCAGTTTGAAGTCCGTGAGTTCCACGGAGCGTCCCATTCTGCTGTTGCACGATGTCTAATGACTACTGAGGTCGCGGATAATGAGTACCAGGTAGTAGGTGGCAGTACAATGCACCTAAGGTAAAAAACGTATGTTTGTGGTGGAGTGCGGATATTTTGATCACATAGTGTATGTCATTTCTTCTATTAATCTCTGTGTTGGATAAAAAACGACACAAGGGAACAATTCACCAATGCTTTCCGTAGGAACATAGAAGAATTTCACAATGAAAAATAAGAAAAAAAATAGGTTAACGCCATCAAAATTGACTGCATTACATTTTGCGGAGAGTTCGAACTGGCTCTTAGCGCCCATGATGAATCGACGGAGTCTTTAGAGGACTAACTAACTTCGCATCAGCTCTGGATAATGTTAAAGAACGATTTAAAGCAGCCTCCGGGATTCTACGGACATCGAAGACAATTCAAATTTAATTGTTAGGTAGCATGATATCCACGAGTCGCGAAATAATTTTGCTTGAGATCTAATTCAGATTTCGTTTCAATTATAGCAGACGTTTTTTGTAAGTGCCAGCTCGTAATTATAAGGTATATTCTATCGAATGTAACACCCAGTGGAGCACGTTTGGAAATTTTTAAATCCTTCCAATCGTGACGCAGCATCCTTAGCATTACGTATTTTGGATGTTTTGAAGCAAGTTATAGAGTTTAACAGCAAAGTAATTTTCAAAGTTCTGACGGGCCCAGCTATTTAGGTGGACGTCATTCTGGTGTGCAGGCGATCGTAAGGGACTCATGCTTATTTAGTACATTGTTATGCTCAACAATTAAATTTAATAATGCTCCAAACAGCGATCAAAACAGAAACGCCAGGATTTTATTCGCAAATATTACTGAGATAGATACCAACTTTTTCGTCCATTCTCCAAAACTCTTTTGGTGAAAATTTCGGAAAATTCAAGATATACGTCTAATTTGTCACGAAAATATCTCAAATATATGATATTTTAATCAAAATCGTTAGAGCTATTATTGAAAAAATAAAAATTTTCAAAAAATATTCCATGTAAAGGGTAGTCTGGGGTGGGGTATTTTCTTGAAAATCTTCGTGTCGCATCTTTGAAAGATACTTATAGTAAATACCAAGTTTCGTATTTATCCTACTTTTCATTTTTGAGTTCTGCTCTTCACAGGAACACAGATACGCATCCACACAGACATACAATACACACACCTTTTTCTAAAAATGCTTTTTTGGATTAAGGGTCCTCAAAACACGTATTTCCGATGAAATCTCGGTATTGAATTACTTTCTCTACTACGTATAGTGAGTAGGGAAAATATTGTATTCCACCCAAAAATTCGATACCGAGATTTAACCGGAAATACATGTTTTCAGACCTCCTGTATCCAAAAAAAAAGCATTTTTGGAAGCATGTCTGTGTGTGTGTGTGTGTGTGTGTGTGTGTGTGTGTGTGTGTGTGTGTGTGTCTGTGAACAGCATAACTCAAACGAACAGTCGGATAAACACCAAACTTGGTATTTAGTTTCAGTATCTTCCAGAGATGCGACACGAAGGTTTTCAAGAAAATTCCCCCACCCCAGATTACCCTTTACATGGAACATTTTTCGAAAATTTTAATTTTCTCAAAAATGACTAACAATTTTGATTAAAATATCATATTAAGATATTTTCATGACAAATGAAATGTATATCTTGAATTTTCTGGGAATGTCTCCAAAAGTATTCTGCATTGTGAACGACTTTTGCATAACTGGTAAACCATAAGATATAGACAAAATTTTACTACACAAAAAAATGTAGATCGCGTTGAAATACACAATTTATGTCATATACATTTTTGTTGTTGAGTGAACCATTTTCGAGATATTGCTTGTTATTCCCTTAAATTTTCCAATACTTATACTTTTTTCTCAAATTCGTTATTCATTTTTTTTTGTCCTGGTAATGCAAAGAGAATGGAATGCTTCACATAGCAACCAGCTTTTAAAATATTTGACTATCGCTTAAAGCCTAGCAATTCCCCTTGCGTCTACAAGAAAATTAGCAATAAGATTAACATCTCGATTAACATGAAGCATATGGAGAATAAGCGTTTGTAAAAATAGTTTGTACAAGAGCAGAGAAAGTCATGTGAGTCTAACACATCAGATTTTTTTGTGTGGAATGCAATACTTCTCTACTTAGTATACGTAGTAGAGAAAGTAAAAGTATTTATTGACTGGATGAAGTGATGAAGAGAAGATAGAGAAAGAGGAAGAGAAACTGGTATGGACACACAGGGAGAGAAAAGCGAAGAACCTCCGTATATAACACAATAACATAAAAAGAGCTGCGGGTTTTGCTAGTATGAAAATAAATCTACAAACAGTTCCTTTTTAGGCAACAGAAACGTTGTTGCTGTGGACAGATGTCTCCTTTACATATTACTAATGTATAATTCTTGATGCTGCATCTACAAGCCCTTGGCCCTCTTAAGTGTAACAATGTGAATAAGAAACATCTGCAATTAAACTTTGTTTAGTGTGAATATAATTTATTCTTCAAAGTCATCAACGCGATCATTGTGGAGGGGTAGCTACTTGTTAAGGAACATTAACGGTCACAAAATGACAGGGTAACAGCCACCCTCAAAGGTTATACGTAATCAATGAATATTACTAAGATTATAGCATAAGGACTCATTAAAACGAAATAAATGCATACATATTATTTAAAAATATCCTATCCAGAGCTGCATGGAAGATTCTAAAAAATCAAGTATTATTATTATTTTTATTAGCTGCACTTATATCATTCAGAATTAAAATTATGTACAAAAAATTTATTATATTCAACACGAGGATCAAAAGAATATTCATCTAACGAGCAAAATGTGCTTACAATTGTAATGTAAATTGTACAATGTTACCTGGAACATTCTGCAGCACTTGGAGTTCGGAAGGTGCGAGCAATTATCATATTGTTTACTAACTGTATAGCTACCTCGAATAGAAGGCTAAGCCAAAGGGTATATACTGTATGAAGAGGTATAGATAGCATATTTTAAACCAGGTAGAGACCTCAAGGAGTGCGCTCAAAATGTTTATCAACATCAAAAGAACGCTTTGAAATTCGAGACATTTGGCAACAGCGCACCTTCCCTTGAAGATGGGGCGAAATTAGACCCGCTACAGAGTAGAATGCGCGCTCTGTCTCTGATGCCGCTGCGAAGTTGTTATTGCACTACGGGAACTACATAATTATGTAAATATTAACTTTGCTAACGATGTTACATTCCCAGTTTTGAGCTGGGAGTGTTAAATGTTTAATGCAGACTAATAAATCCGAAACACACCTGTTTAAGTTTAAATGTAATAATAAGAGGAAATAAATGCTAAATTGTGACGAAAGAAATAATTAAAAATCCTTCAATTTTGACACCAATCAGGGCTGTTATTCATTATCTACGAGGGATACTACTTATATTTTGAGCCTAATAATTAAAACAAAGTAATTTCTGATTGAAAACTGCTTTATTGTTTTTCAACATATTCTCCTTTATTCTCCTTTTGCATCCGTTTGAACCATTCGTCAAAGCATTTATTCCAGTCTTCTTGAGACACCTCCAAAACATGGTTTTTGAAGGCACCAACGGCTTCTTCTGCCAACGAAAATCGTTGTTCATGCAATCTATTCTTGATGTTTGGGAACAAAAATAATCCATTGGGTGCCAAATCAGGACTGTATGGCCGATGACCCATTAATTCGATTCTTTGAGCCTTCAAATACTCTGTTGTTAGACGAGATGTGTGTACGCTCGCATTCTCTTGATGAAGAACGATCCTACGGTTCTTGTTGGTTTTGCTTACTTCACCGAAGACTTCCGGCAAACAAATGGTTGTGTACCATTCGGCATTGACCGTTTTACGCTCCTCTAAAGGCACTGTTGCCACATGGCCAGTTTTACTGAAAAAGCAGGCGACCATTTGCTTCGAAGTGCTTCGAGTGCGAACAACTTTTGTTGGATTTGCTTCATCTTGAAACACCCATACAGTCGACTGCTGTTTACGTTCCGACGCATACGCATAGAACCATGATTCGTCACGTGTTACAATCTTATATACGTCTTTTGAGGCACCGCCATTGTATTTCTTGAGAATTTTTGTATACCAATCGAAACGAGCATCTTTTTGAGATTGCGTCAAATTATGTGGGATCCAACGAGAGCAAACCTTTTTCATGGCTAAATAATCATGCAATATTTTATATATGCTGGTGGAACTAATACCTAGGGTTGCCTCAATCTCACAATATGTCGCACGACGATCTGTCATCAATGTTTTCTGGCACAACAACTGATTTTGGACGACCTTCACGAACTTCATCATTGAGCGAACGGCGGCCACGATTAAATTCATTACACCAGCGTTTCACAGTAGCAAAAATAGAGCTTCGTCACCAAATGTGGAAGTTAGTTGATCGATGCACTCTTGTGTTGATAATCCACGTCGAATGTCGTAATAAATCATTGCACGAACATTTTTACGAGTTAATTCCATGTTTTTGTTGACACACAAATTTCAAGTTAATATAAACAAAACAAATGACGCTCTATTGACAAAATTTTTGAAGTAGATTATGGTCAAAAATGTCAAACGTCAGATGGCACCTACAACATTCAAGGTTGCCAATGCTCAAAATATAAATAGTGCCCCTCGTATCTCTGCTTTATTTGTTTTGATTCTATAATAACTCACAAGAGCTTATAAAAACGAACATCACACAACCACTGCCCGCGTGATCCTTATAGAAAATTATGATCACGAAGGTAGGGATGCAACAGTCGCACACACGTAAGTAATTATAGAAAACCTGTACAATATGGAAGCAAAGACTTGACGGCAATGGAGAAATGTTGCAATAACTGCGTTCGGAACCTAATGCTTTTTAAGCAGTAATATAGCAGGAGTTTGTTCACTGAATTCCTATACGTTTTACCAGGATTATATTTGTAATTTATGCAACAAGTGGATAATCTTGGTGATAATGCTACGAGCAAATGTTTGTCACACGAACGACTGTGAGTGCGACAATTTGCACAAGTGTCATATTAAGATTATACAATCTTATCATTATAAATTGTAGAAAGTAGATCATGAATAATTCGTCGTCCATAGCTGGCATAAGTGAGAGCGTCTTCCTATGTTACGAGACATTAGCTTCTCTCCCTGCATTTCAGTCGTTATTACCTGGCGTTTTGAACCCATAAACAAGACAAGCAACTTGCATGCATTCTCTACCGGGGAGAGACATGAGCAGCTGTTACGGACTGTGGTGTAGCCTATCAGCACAGCGTGATGAATAATTTCAAATTCAGATTTTAATTATTCTATATTTAATAATGTACAGAGATTTCTGCATATTCGTTGCTCAGAGGAAAGAATGTCACAAACTGGTTTTATCTTCTCTCTATAAACCACGACGACTTGGAATACTGGTATTACATCATTGGTTTAGGAAATACGTCGTTGCTATCATTGACACGTGTGCCATAATGACCCATTTGAACACAATATTGAATACATTAATAAGCTATTTATAATGGTTGGATTGCATAAATTCCTTTTTGGTTGACCGCACTATACTACAATGATTACATGTGACGTAACTGACTGTTATGACTGCATAATACTCATCATTATAATCCTACTCGGCAGCGCGCGCCCGTACCTTTGAACACCGAGCGGGATGGCTCAGGTGGTTACGTCTGTGGCCAGCATTCGGGAGGTCACTGGTTCGATCCCCGGCCCACTCTGACCCATGGATTTTTTCGGGGTTTTCCCGGGTAGTCAGGGAATGCTGGAGTGGTTTCTCTCATCTCCGAATTTCCTGTCTCTCCATTTCGTCCCATTCTGCATTTCATTTATCTTTCATCCCGTTGGTCTCTTTCAGGGTCGGAATTATCGGCGATGGTGTTTCGTGCAGCGTGTCAGGGGAAAAAGATGCTCCTCGTGACTCTCTCCGAACCTCCTTCAGGGGCATTGGACCCCCTCTACGTGAGGTGTGGTACCCGGTCTGCCTATCTGTTTGCCGGGGTGTCTCTATCTGGAAACGTAGGGACCCTGATATTGCTGTGCCTCGCTCTTGGTTCCGGCCGCCCGGTGTCGCCTATCGTCCCATCCTTCCTCCCGGGGACGCCTCCTCGTTGGGCTAGGTACAATATCCACTTTGTATCGGTGCCGATTCCCTTCCGTAGTCAATCCAATCCATTAAGTTAAATTCCTCAGATAAACAATGAAATGTGTGTATTTAAAATAAATTTTGTTCATTGTAATTTTAATATTATAATAAACTGAGTTCATTTCCTTTGCTTCAATAGGTGTTGCTTTCACGTTACCTGCAAAAATCAATAAATACGCCGTGGACTCGACAGTACTGCCAGCTTTTGCACTACTCGCAAACACGCTCAATGTCCTGCCATCAGTGCTGCCATCCGATCAGCATTTAATGCAACTTAACTACAATGATAATAATGACGCTCGTATGAAAATTATGAAAAGAGCTCGTACTCCCATCTTGATTTCTACCATTAGGTATTCTTGTTGCATAATATACTTTCATATAATTCTATATTATAAGCACATTGTTATGATGGTCAAAATATGCATAATTGCGTCTTTCTAACATAGGTGCCATAATGGTTGCTAGCAATAATAACGCAATACATCTGTTGAAAGTATGCATTTATAATCTATCCCATTTTAATTCTCTCTTAACCCGAAAATTATAAAGCCTTCTGCATTATCGCCCTTTTAATTGATTTATAATTCGGTTACTATAAATTTAACTGATCCTGTCTATTAAAGTAGGTTACTTATAGTTTTCTCTTAAATAAAACTTTCGTCCTTGATTAATTCAATGTAAACTATTGGAAAGGCTGCAAACCTGAAGTACAAACAGATTGGAAATTGATTTTGTAAGTTCTTGACTTCCTGCACGTTTATTGTAAATAAACAATTTGTTATAACCATAATTTTTGTTCTTCTCCACTCATAAAATTTGTCACAATCTCTCTCATGATGGTTCAGATTTCTGTGAAATCAGTTATGTTTAGCTTCCTCAGCTTCTTCTATCTTCCATTTTCCATATCCATTTCATAAGTAAACAACTAAGCCAGCTTCTTTCTGTCGTTATGAAACCATTACGTCATTTTTTCCTAACACGAAAATAAAATTAAGTTTAATTGACTAATTTTGGAATTTATTATTAATTTATAATGCTAAGCTTGCAAAACTGTGTAGAATCTTTCTTTATGCATTTCGTAAAAATTAGAGTGACTCTTGTCACAGTCTAAAGAATTATACACTTCATCTAAATACCATACAACCCAGAGCGAATTTAGGTGATGGAGAGCATGCACACGAAAAGTAAAAGCTCATAAGATCTGTAATGTTTTCTAAGTGTGACTTTACTATAAGTTAGGTTTCAAGCACTGGTGGAGTAAACCCAATTTACCACTTACAGACAAATTATCGGAAAGAAAACAATAACGCGCTCGCAGTTTTTGAATTATCACGTATGATCCAGTATTTGATTGCGGAGTGAAGGTTCGCGATGAGAAAGACGAAAGCTGGAAGCAATAATACATTAATGTGAGATATGAATAATGCAAGAGAATGATGATATCACTGATCGTGACTGATTCGCCATGTTCCTACTTTTGATAATCACCACCTGCCTAACACCGCCTTTCACTCTAAGAAAACAAAAGACGACCATTATGATGCTACGTGATGATAGAAGTGTTCTTATGAAAGGAAATACGTAATTTGTGGGGGGAGAGTAACAAGTGAATGCCATCGATATTCAGGCCCAACAACTCAGTTTTAAATACCAGACTCATTAAAACGAAAACCGGAAAGCATTCATGATTGTATTGAGAAATTTAAGAGAGAGGGGTTTGGAGATAAACTGTCTAGTATTTTAAGAGTCAGCTGTGCTTATAACTTATACTTGATTTATTCTTTTGGAATCTGTAAGGGTATATTGCTATTAAGTGTGTAAGGGTGGAGCAAAAGTCTGAAAAGACGTGACGAAGTCGGGTATTTTCCATTGCCTAGATTCTGTTACACACTTAACACATGTATAAAGGTAAACTATTTTTGGGCAATCGATGATAATTATGTTATCTACTTAGCTGTCCAACTGTTGAAGTATCAAATTGCTCGCATATGAATAGTGCATATGAATGCTTGCCCCATGATCAACTTTCTTTTCAAATAAACGCTAGATCTATTGTTGTAGAGCCACGAAATTTCATTGCTGCAGACAGATAGCTCTTAATGCCATAGACCACACTATAGAACAGATTAACTCCTCGATACTGAATTACAAATTATTAAAGAATGCATTAAAATTATAAAGACTTGCTCAATCATTTTTACTTTCTCTACTACGTATATAAGTAGAAGTATTGTATTCCACCCAAAAATTCGATACCGAGATTTCACCGGAAATATATGTTTTGAGGCCCCCTGAATCCAAAAACAGCATTTTTGGAAACATGTCCGTGTGTGTGTCTGTGTGTGTCTGTCTGTCTGTGAACAGCACAACTCAGAAACGAACAGTCGGATAAACACCAAACTTGGTATTTAGGTTCAATATCTTCCAGAGATGCGACTCGAAGGTTTTCAAGAAAATCCCCCCACCCCAGATTACACTTTACATGGAATATTTTTCGAAAATTTTAATTTTCTCAGAAATGGCTGTAACGATTTTGATTAAAATATCATATATTTAAGATACCTTCATGACAAATAAAATGTATATCTTGAATTTTCTGGGAAGGTCTCCAAAAGTATTCTTCATTCTGAACGACTTTTGCATAACTGGTAAACCATAAGAGATAGACAAAATTTTGGTACACAAAAAAAGTTAAAATACACAATTTATGTCACATACATTTTTTTTTCTTGAGCGGACCATTTTCGAGATATTGCTTGTTATTCCGTTAAATTTTAATACTTATACTTTTTCTCAAATGGAAATCCTTTATTCATTTTTTTTGTTCTGGACATGCAAAGAGAATGGAATGCTCCACATAGCAACCAGCTCTTAAAAGATTTGACTATCGTTTAAAGTCTACCATATTCCCCTTGCATCTACAAGAAAATTAGCAATAAGATTAACATCTCGATTAACATGAAGCATATGGAGAATAAGCGTTTGTAAAATGGTTTGTACAAGAGTAGAGAAAATCATGTGAGTGTAACACATCAGATTTTTTGTTATTATTTGGGGACCCCAAAACGTGTATTTATGGCGAAATGTTGACATCAAATTTTTAGGTGGTAGGTGGTAGAAAAGTTAAAACATTACTTAAAATTTAATCCCTAAGCAGGTCTACGGGCACCCACTGCAACTCGGTATCTCTCACCGTCTTCTGTAAAGTTTATAACACAAGGGAAACTTTTGGAGAAGACTGTGGTGTCAGTGTTGATTCAATTTTACTGTAGTTAAAACACAATTTATTATTATTATTCAGTGCATTTTGACATTATTACAAACGTTACCAATTTTGTACAGACAAAAGTTAGGGAGTAAATAATTACAAAACGATTATTATAGATGGTAGAGACACACAACCATGACTGGTTAGAATTCAACAATTCTTCATGTTTTATGGTTCAAAGCAGCAGGACGTGATAAGAATGGAATAATTTGCGGTAATGCTACGATTGTTTCAGATTTTTATCTTGAAAGTTCGAGTTTTATTTATTATTCGGCCT
The DNA here is from genome assembly GCA_030765065.1 of Deroplatys truncata. Taxonomy (NCBI): domain Eukaryota; kingdom Metazoa; phylum Arthropoda; class Insecta; order Mantodea; family Mantidae; genus Deroplatys; species Deroplatys truncata. Next base: position 83,528,257 of record CM060982.1, on the reverse strand, counting down.
CTAATGCTTTTAGAGAACAAACCTTTCAGCACGGAAATGCACTGTTTTAATTTTCCACATTTGTTAACAAACGTATTATTGAAGACAACTGAAGCATGATAGCGTACAGCTCTAATTAAATGTACAAAGAAGATATAAATACAATGTGTTTCATAACTAGCGCACAATGTTTATACTTTCTCTGCCACTTACCTATAATAGACAGAAGTATTCTATTCCAGCAAAAAGTTCGATATCGAGATTTCACCGAAAATAAGCTTTAGGAATACCCTAAATCCATAAAAATATTTTTAGAAAAAGGCCCGTGTATGTGACACTCGAGTACATGGAATCGTGACATAATGCACAGTGGTTTATGTTAATAAGGAAATACTAAACGCCACCTTACCTGGTTCTAGCACTTCACTTAATGTTTGTCTCCCCCCCCCTTTTCCAACGCCTGTAACCGGTATGTGTTCTAGAGGTCTGCACGGGCTCGGGCCAAGCCGCGGGCCGGGGTAGGGCTTAATTTACCGAGCGGAATGGCTCAGGCGGAAACTCTATGGCCCTCATTCGGGAGGTCCAGGTGACCCTCACTGATCTATGGGTTTTTCCTGCGCGTCAGGCGAATGCTGGAGCGGTTTCTTTCATCGCCCGAATTTTCTGTCTCTCCATTTCATTCATTCTTCAGCCCGTTTGGTGAATTACAGAGTTAGGGAAATATCGACGATGGTGTTTCGGTGCAGCGTAGCAGGAAAAAGGATCCTCTCCATGAACTTTCTCCATCCCTCGGACTTCGGCTGGTTGCCGGGTTATAAAGATCGCACCCTGGGGGGTGGTGGACCCCGTGTGGTGGCGGGATCCCTGGTCTGCCTGTCTGACTACCGGGGCTTCTATATCTGCATTGCTGTGTCGTCACTCCTGGTTCCAGCCACTTTACCTCATCCCTCCCATGGGTGTCGGTACAATATCGTCATTCCTGGATCGGTGCCGAATGCCCTCCGCTTCACAATCCAATCCATCGGGCTTAATTTGAAAAATGTTTGTCACGCTCGAGCCGGGCTCGAACTTGAAAATAAAGGGAAAACAAATGAATTTGTCACATTCAACATAATATTCATTTTATTTATGATGTGAATATTTTAAACACATGGTAAGTTAATCAAAATCATTATCGTTATTTTTTAGAAAATAAAACATAAGTTATTTCTTTCCAAGTAAACAGAAATAAAAGCAATTGTTTACATTTTGTGGTCAGGCATGTTTAGATGCCCCGGCATAGCATAGTATTTTAGCATACACACATACATCGTAGTAGTAGTAATAAATAAATGTTCGCCTCGGCCAGTTTAGGACCTAGAACACCACCATTTCTGTAAAGTGGGTACTCAATTGGTCCGAGGACCTGAGTGAATGTCTTACTAGGCCTCCCAGCAAAAGAAAAAGATTCCCATCCCGATACCGGAAATTGAAACCGAATCCCTTCGCACCGCAGGCTGCATCGCTTGGTGGAATAATAATAATAATAATAATAATAATAATAATAATAATAATAATATAATACCAAATAACTGCAAAACATTTTATTTAAGACAAAATTAAGCAATCAGACCGAGCCGAGCTGGACCTAAGAATTTCGGTCCGTGCAGATTTCTACTGTGTTCACGAGATTAATATTTAAGTGACAGACTTTTGACATCAAACCAATAAGAGACGAACTCATCCAGAGGCTTGTGTGGACCGTAGTTTCGAAGCATATCTTCCAGTCACTCAGGTGAAATCTTTTCGTACTTCTCCCCTTTCGCCGATCCAGGTCTGACATTTTTCCATAGGCTAAATGCGTTTGTGCCGAACTTGATTTCAAGCCAATAAGATTACTGGCTCATAGAGGGTAGACTGAAACACAGATGATAAGAAGTTTCTGCCAACTTTAAATAAAGAAAAACACTAAAGGAAACCAAAAGCATCGGCACGTTTCAGTGCACTTGGCTTTACGTTTTCTGTCTTTGAACAACATAATTCAAAAACAAAAATTCGAATAAAAACCAAACTTGATATTCTCTCAATATAATTTTTAAAATGCATTGAAAAATCTCTTAGGTTAAATTTACATGACTTGCTCTAACCGTTATCGTTTATTTTTATATAACTTCCAAAAAGTATTCTTGCAAAATCTTATTTTTCTACCTTAATATTAATCGAAATAAATGTTTGCAGAAGTGTGTTCATTATACATTTTGTAACTGCACGAGGGATAAGGAGCTGAAGTGTAGTCAAATAGTTAAAAAGCTGGCTTTGAAATGCTTTCACGAGAAACAACTGAATGACAACCGTATTTTAAAATATGGCAAAATATTGAAAATTCAAACTAATAACAGCGAATATCTCAGAGATGGCTTGATACCGAAAAAATATTTAATATAAATTATGTGTTAAGTATAGTTTTTTCTTTCGTTCGTTCTTTCTTTCTTTCTTTCTTTCTTCTATCTCTTATGGTTTATCAGTTATACAAAATTCATTCCGAAAGGAGAGGACTTCACCAGGTTTTTCCCTGAAAATGCTAGATATACGTTTTGTTAGATATGTAAATAGTTTAAATATACAGGGTGTTTGTGATTATGATACAAAATTTCAGAGAAGGACATGCATGAATTTAATATAAGAAACCTCGGTCCGGAAACAACTTCGTCGCAAATTATAGGCGAAAGTTGTTTTGGGATACCTATTGAAGTGATAAGATCCGCCAGAATAATAATAATAATAATCATCATAATCATAATCAAAATAATGATGGGAATAATAATAAGAAGGAAGAATAAAGATAATATTAAGGATTAGAAAAGGGGGAATAAAATCATATCGAAAGAAATTAAGTAAAGAACAGATACGAATAAATAATCAGAACGTGAAATAAAATGTAGGAAAATGTGTATTTTAGAGCAAAGAGATACATAGTGAAAACTTTAAAAGGTGAAATATTTTAAGAACAGAAAGGAAAGAAACATTAGCAAGCGCTAAGTTCTATAGAAATCTTGCAAAACTCGCAGGAATCGAGAACAACAGAAAGGAAGTCAAATGCAGTCAACCACACAGAAAACCTAATCAGGCGAAAATAAGGCGATGAGAAATTATAAAAGTCACGTGCATAGTAAAAAGGAGGAATGAAACTAGAAAATATGCGGAGAATAGAAAAAATTATATAGGAGGGAGAGCAGTTTGAGACGTGTGTAAGATGGATCACTTCGTGTCGTACAGGGAAGCAGTGTAGATGTCGAAACTTAAAGCATCTGTGTGTTTGAAAGTTAGTGTTCAGTAAAAGTGCTGCAAGGTAGCTAGAAATGACTAAAGTCAAGTCATTACAATTCTCATCGGTATATTTTTCAACATCTAAAGGTAATTAGAAAAGGGGAAAGCACGTGAATAATAGCTGCGGATGATAGGCGGAATCAAGTCTTGTGTGACGGGGATTCGGTCAAGGAAAAGCAGTGTGGATCATCAGAATAAACGGGCCACTGAAGGAGACCTGTAAGTATCATTCATCTCCTATCCACACTCCCTGAGATAAGAGTCACCCAACCATTAACCCTCTACCTGAGTAGCCGGCAAAAACAATTCTTCCGAATCAGAAACCCGATACCAAGAAACCTTTTTCTCATTTATCCCCGCTACACTATGGACATGAAAGATGCTAATTTGCGAACATCTGTATTTTACTTCGCTGTACTACTTACGCAAGAAGTGATACTACAACAGATGTTCAAAATGACGTTCTTCACTTCCAATGCAGGCATGACAATATCGAAGTTCTGTCGTACTTGGGCGAGCAACCCTGGAGTCGCTTTGATGATGTTACAGACTATCCTCACTTTCCTGTATGTATACTTTTCATCGATAAAGCCTGTTTCACCAAAGACGGCATGTTAAATAGTCGCAATAGTCATGTATGTGACGAGAATCCCCACGTTACAATTGTAAGGTGCCATCAAAACAGATTTGCAGTGAACGTATGGGTGGGCATAGTCAATGATGATTTAATAGACCCATTTCTTTGTAGCGGGAAACAGTCGTTGGGTGACTTTTATAGCTGGAAATCGATGATCCTTGGGTCGTTGTTGCTTATTGCGGTGTTCCTCTTCCTCGGCTATTGGTGCTCGTCGGTTATTGAGTATTCCATTCCTAACTATATTTAATTATTGAATCTCAGGTTCTAGTGGGTGCGGCAAGTTAAAAATACACTGCGAGTTTCCCTTAATGAAGTTTATTTCACACTTTGAATAGTCATGGGCGGCTAGCGTTTCCCATTATCATAATAATAATCCCACCACTAAGTTAGTCAGGAGCCTAGCTATATTCACACGCACCCCACCCTTGTGCATCCACGTGCATCTGTAGCACCTCGTGTTGACGTGACTTCTCGACGAGATAGATTCAGAATAAGAGCGGGCTCTGAGACTTTGTCTGCCCTTATATAAGGGAGCCTAGTGACGCTCACCTCTGCGTTTGAAAATGTAACGACGTTTCCTATTGGCCCTCAGGCCGCGTTACACTGACATGTATGAGAATGTGTTGCTTCAGATCCGTGCATTTGGGCGCCATCATGTAGCGTTGTACCGCTCGGTGACAAGTACGGTCTTTGTGATTTCTTGGAATTCTGCTAGCTCGTCCGTGTCTTACAATCAGCTCTGTACAAATGTTAGATTGAATATTTTAACATGTTAGTGAATTAAATTATTACTGTACAATTCTTATATGTATTGTTCCCCTTTCCTATGTACAATTCCTCTCTCTCTCTCTCTCTCTCTCTCTCTATATATATATATATATATATATATATATAATATATCCCCTTTCATCTTCTTCTACCCCGATTAACTGGAGCAGTGTACACTGTGTTTTCGAGAGAAATACTCCCCAGGATCTTGGAACATATCCCACTTGTGCTACGTCAAAGAATGTGGTTTCAACAAGATGGAGCCCCAGCTCACTTTTAAGATCATGCACGAGAACACTTTAACCAGACGTTTCCTGAAAAGTCAATAGGAAGAAGAGATCCTGTTCCATGGCCAGACCGTTCGCCTGATCTCACTCCGCTTGATTTTTTCTTATGGGGGTCATGTGAAAAGTCTTGTGCACGAGACACCAGTACCAAACGAACAGGAGCTACTAGCACGAATTCTCACTGCCTCTGACATCGTCAGAGCGACTCCAGGTTGCTTGCCCAAATACGACAGAACTTTGTCCGACGTTGTCATGCCCACATCGGAGCTGAAGGACGCTATTTTGAAACCTGTGAGAGTAGTACAGCGAAGTAAGATACAACATTTCGTAAATTCGCATAATCTCACGTTCATAGGTACTGTTCATAGGAAACAACTTTCACTTTATAACTTGTGACGGAGTTGTTTTCGGGCCGTGTTCCTTATATTCAATTCAATCCTAATCCTCCCTGAAAATGTAGGAAACGCTCTGTATATTATTTTAATCAAAACCTGTATAGACGTTTTTTGAGAAAATAAAAAATAACAAAAATGTTTCAATGTAAGGGATAGTTTGGGGTATGAGGATTTTGTTGAAATGGCTTGAGACTTTTGTCATAACACAATTTGGAATAAGAAAAGTATTGAAACTTTGTATGCCTGAAAACAAGGACTGAAAATAAGGCTTATCTATTACTTTGCTGTATATTGCAAAACCTCTAAGAATTGACAGTCAGACATCAGGAGGGAAAAACTGAATTTTTTGTAAGTCAAGATCTAAAATTAATTTTAGAAGTAAACATACAAAAAAATGATGTGTTACATTTACAGAATTTTCTCTACTCTCTATCTTTATTAGTGGGTATTCAAACTATTCTTACTAAAGCTTATTTTTCGGTCTACTACGTTTTAATCCAAATAAGCCTTTGCAGAAGTAGCTACATTACACATTTCGTTATAAATATAAAGAGAACAGCAATATTCAAATGTTTAACATCCGAACGTTACATGCTGGCCTTAAAATTCCATACTGTTTCTATGCAATCGCGAGAAACAACTGAATGTTGAAAGGACTTTAAGAGAATGGCCAAGGAATGAACACTTTGAACCTTTAATAACGGATATGTCACAAACGGCTTATGCCACAAAAAACTCATTTTAAGTAAATTGTGTGTTTTAAAGAGATCTACATTTTTTGTGCAGTGCGTTTTTGTTTATGCTTAAGGTTTACAGTTATGCATGATACAAAATTTCTACTTCAAATGAAGTAGACATCACAGGCTATTCTCGGAAGATACAATATATACATTTTATTTCTTATGTGAATATCTTTAATATACGACGTTTTAATAAAAAAAATTATAGCCATTTTTTAGAAAATAAAAATTTTCGAAAAACGTTCTACGTAAAGTGTAGTTTAGGTGGGGGATTTTCTTGAAAATACTGAAAGTAATGAATCTAAATATCAGTCTGGTATTCATCCAACGTTTTTATGTTTACAGACACACACACACACACACACACACACACGCATAGACCTTTTTCTAATTTTGTTTTAATATGGTGGTCCTTAAAACATGTATTTCCGTTGAAATCTCGGTACTGAATATTTGGGTGGAATGCAATGCTTCTCTGCCTACGTGGTAAAGAAAGTAATAAAATAAATAAACATAAATAAATAAAATAAATATAAAAATTATGATGTATTGCATTCGGATGTCTTTCTCTACTCACTATGTGATGGGTTTGGAATTCCATGAAATTCCACAAAGAACGAATAGCGACTCACTAATTGAGAAAAGTATAAGTGCATATATTTTTCTTAAAAGTGTGTTTTAACGACATCTACATTTTTGTGTAATAGGATTTTCTCTTACGATTTACCAATTATGCAAAGTCATTCAGAATAAAAGAGGACTTCAGAGGCATTCCAGAAAATCAATACACACATTTCCCTTTTCACAAGAATATCTTAAACATATTATAGGCGTTTGAATCAAAATCATTATAGCCATTTTTGAGAAAATAAAAATTTTCGAAAAATTTTCCATAAACGGTAGTTTGCGGTGAGAGATTTTTCTTGAAAACCTTTTTGTTGCATCCTTGGAAGATGCTGAACTTTCATACGAAGTTTGGTATTTAAATGACTTTTACTTTATTAGTTATACTGTTCAAAAACACATACCCGAACCTTTTTCCAGAAATCTGATATGTTACTTTCGTAAGACTTTCTCTATCCTCTGTCATTTAGTAGTAGGTACACAAATTATTCCTACAAAAGTTTAGTTTTTTATCCAACTTCATTTTAATCGAGATAAACTTCTGCACAAATAGTTTGGTTACATATTTCGTTAGGATAAAAAGCGAACGCTATAGACAAATGTTTAAGAACTGCTCTCTATGCAGTGGCCTTAACATTCTATCCTGTTACGCTGTTATCATGCATCCGCGACAAACAACTGGAAATCGACAGGACTTGAAAAGTATGAAGTACTGAACAGGCCGAACCATTAATAAAGGATATTTCGGAAATGGCTTATGCTACAAAAAAGTTATTTGAGATAAATTGTGTGTTTTAAAGAGATCTACCATTTTTGTCTATAGCTTAAGTTTACCAGTTATTCAAGACTGAACTCCTTCTGAATGAAGAGGACTTCAGACTAGACCCGGAAAATTCAAGACATAAATTTTGATTATCATTTTAATATTTTTAATAAATGGTGTTTTAATCAAAATCCTTAGAATCATTTTTTAAAAAATAAAAAATTTAGAAAAACTTTCCATGTAAAGGGTAGTTTGAGGTGGTATATTTTCTTGAAAAATCTTTGTGTCGCATCTTTGGAAGGTATTGAATTTAAATACCAATTTGGTATTTATCTAATTTTTCGTTTTTGAGTTATGATGTTCACAGACACACACACGTACCTTATTCTAAAAATGCTTGTTTTTTTCCTTCTATTCAAGTGGCCTAAAACATGTATTTCCTGTCAAATCTCGATAACGATCTTTTGGGGGCAATACAATACCTCTTCTGACAACTATGCATGTGATAGAGAAAATAAAAATGTTTTTACTTTCTCTACCACGTACATGGTAGGTAGAGAAAAAATCCAAAAATTCGATAACGATATTTCATCGGAAATACATGTTATGTGACCCCCTGAACAAAAAAGGATTTTTAGAAAAAGGTCCGAGTGTGTGAGAGTGTGCCTGTGAACAGCATAACTCAAAAACGAAAAGTCGAATAAATACCACACTTTGTATTTGGGTTCAGTACATTCCAAAGATGCGAAACGAAGATTTTCAAAAGAATCCCCCCAAATACCCTTAACATGGAATGTTTTTTCAAAATTTTGATTTTTTCAACTGTCTGTAACGATTTTGATTAAGATGTCATATATTAAGGATATTTACATGACAAAGAATATGTATATCTTGAATTTTCTGGAATAGCCTATGAAGTCCTCTTATTTGTATAATCTTGTATAACTGGTAAACGTTTGGCGACAGCGAAAACGTACCATACAAAAAATGTAGATCTCCTTAAAACACAATTCACTTAAAATATGTTTTTCTGTGGCATAAGCCGTTTTGAGATCTCCGTTATTAATGGTTCGAACTGTTCAATACTCGTCATTCTTTTAAAGTGTCGTCGATTTTCAGTGGTTTCTCGCGGTTGGATGCGAGCAGTATAGAATTTAAGGCCAGCACATATCGTCCAGTTCTTAAACATTTGACTATCGCCGTTTCTTTGTATCTAAAGAAATGTGTAATGTAGCTATTTTTGCAAAGGTTTATTTGGATTAAAATATAGTATATAGGAAAAAAATCTTATTTCTTACACTCACATGACTTTCTCTACTCTTGTACAAACTATTTTTACAAACGCTTATTCTCCATCTACTTCATGTTAATAGAAATAAACATTTGCAGACTCTATCTTATTGCTAAGTTTCTTGTAGATGTAAGGGGAATATATATTTACAAGGGCAATATAGAAATACAGTAGCCTTTAAGCATAGACATTACTCTTAATAGCTGGTTGCTATGTGCAACACCATTCTCTTTGCCACAGATTAATACTCGTTGCATATCCAAGACAAAATAATCTGATGGGTTACACTCACATGACTTTCTCTACTCTTGTACAAACTGTTTTTACACACTCTTATTCTCCATTTATTTCATATTAATCGAGATAAACATTTGTAGAAACGATCTTTTGACATGTAAAGAGAATTACATTTACACATAGCGACCAGTTCTAAAAATATTTGACTATCGCTTAAGGGGTACAATGTTCCCCTTGTTCTGTAATTGCAAGGGCAATATAGAAATACATTAGCCTTTAAGCATCGACATATATCTTAATAGCTGGTTGCTAGGTGCAGCACCATTCTCTTTGCCACAGATTAATACTCTGCATATCCAAGACAAAAAATGAATAATGAATTCCTATTTGAGAAAATAAGTATTGAAAAATTTAAGGGAATAATAAGCAATATCTCGAAAATGGTTCACTCAACAAAAAAGATGTATATGACATAAATTGTGTATTATAACGCGATCTACATTTTGTGTGTAGTAAAATTTTGTCTATCTCTTATGGTTTACGAGTTATGCAAAAATCGTTCACAATGAAGAATACTTTTGGAGACATTCCCAGAAAATTCGAGATATACATTTCATTTGTCATGAAAATATCCTGAACATATGATATTTTAATCAAAATCGTTAGAGCCACTTTTGATAAAATTAAAATTTTCGAAAAAGTTCCATGTAAAGGGTAATCTGGGGTGGGGGGAGTTCCTTGAAAACCTTTGTGCCGCATCTCTGGAAGATACTGAACCTAAATACCAAGTTTGGTGTTTATCCGACTGTTCGTTTCTGAGTTATGCTGTTCACAGACACACACACACATACACACACACACAGACATGTTTCCAAAAATACTTTTGGAATGTATCCCATCGGAATTTTTATCAGTGATCCCTGGCCAGTGAATTAGAATGGGTTTTTGCATAAACAACTGATAATGGATAGAGTAATTGGTGTGACTGTTACACATAGTAAGTTTCGTATTCAGTAACCCAAGCTTATGATTGCTAAACAAGCAAGGAATAGCAATAATAGGAACTTGAGTTGTAAGCCATTGATAAATCCACACCAAGCACCCGCCGAAGATGCTCCTTGGTTCACCTGCCGAAGCAATAGCAGCTGTGAAGCGTCACCACAGTCAATTAAGTGGTGACCATTAGGGTCTCGTGCCCATTGTGGACAAGAGTTTTCCCAACAAAGCTTGACCGTTTGACCATCTGCCACTACGGACCACCGCGAAGTTAACTATTGCATCAAACAGAGTGACTATGAAGTCGGACCGGTCCATCAAGTTTACATTTGGGCGCGATCTCTTGTGGACATGTAAAAGGAACAGGCGTCGCGCCTCAGTGGTCCCGCATTTAGCATCCTCCAGGATGAGGCAGTAAATCTTCCGGACACTGTCACTTGCAACGACTTCTCCCCAGTCCTTCTTATTGTCTGTGTGTAACAGTTATTTATCTGCGGTAATGGGAAAGCCACATTCGGCATCTCTCAAACTAGACTCACTCGATGATGATGATGTCCGCGGTATTCAAACTGTCCACAATGGACCCTATCCAGCGGCTTTCATACTCATTGCCTTTCATACATGGTCCATGTTCTGTCTATATCACAACTTATTACTTCCTCTACCCGTTATATAAGGTAAAGGAAAAATCAGATGTGTTACGTTCACATGACTTTCTCTACCCTCTATTGTTTATTAGTGGGTATACAAACTATTCTTACTAAAGCTTATTACTTTCTCTACTACGTATAGTAAGTAGGGGAAGTATTATATTCCACCCAAAAATTCAATACCGAGATTTCACAGGAAATATATGTTTTGAGCTTAACTCAGAAATAAACTGTCGGATAAACAACAAACTTGGTATTTAGGTTCAGTATCTTCCAGAGATGCGACAGGAAAGTTTTCAAGAAAATACCCCCACCCCAGATTATCCTTTACATGGAACATTTTTCGAAAATTTTAATTTTCTCAAAATAGCTGTAACGATTTTGATTAAAATATCATATGTTTAAGCTATTTCATGACAAATGAAATGTTAATATCGAATTTTCTAGGAATGTCTCCAAAAGTATTCTTCATTGTGACGACTTTTGCATAACTGGTAAACCATAAGAGAGAGACAAAATTTTACTACACAAAAAATGTAGATGGCGTTAAAATACACAATTTATGTCATATACATTTTTTTTGTTAAGTGAACCATTTTCGAGATATTGCTTGTTATTCCCTTAAACTTTTCAATATTTATTTTCTCAAATGGGAATTCTTTATTCAGTTTTTTGTCTTGGATATGCAAAGAGTATTAATCTGTAGGAAAGGGAATGGTGCTGCACCTAGCAACCACCTATTAAGAGATATGTATATTTTTAAAGGCTGCTGTATTTCTATATTGCCCTTGCAATTACAATACAAAGGGAACATAATACGCCTTAAGCGATAGTCAAATATTTTTAGAACTGGTCGCTATGTGTAAAATGTAATTCTCTTTGCATGTCAAAAGATCGTTTCTGGAAATGTTTATCTCGATTAATATGAAATAGATAGAGAATAAGAGTTTGCAAAAATAGTTTGTACAAGAGTAGAGAAAGTCATGTGAGTGTAACGCATCAGAATTTTTTTTCTATCTTCTTCATTTTAATCTAGATATACCTTAGTAGAAATAGCTACATTACACATTTAGTTATAGATACAAAGGGAACAGGGATAGTCAAATGTTTGAGAACTAGATGATATATGCTGGCCTCAAAATTCCATACTGTTTCCATGACATCTCGAGAAACAATTGAAAATCTACAGGACTTTATAGGGATGACAAAAGTATTGAACAATTCGAACCATTAATAACGATATCTCAGAAATAGCTTATGCCACAAAAAAGTTATTTCAAATAAGTTGTTGTTTTAAAGACATCTACCTTTTTACTTTCTCTGCTACATATAATAAGTAGGGGAGGTATGCATTTTCCCAAAAAATTTGATACCGAGATTTCACTGGACATACATATTTTGAGACCCCCTGAATTAAAAAAAAACTTTTTAGAAAAAGTTCCGTGTGTGTTTTGTGTCTGTGAACAGCATAAGACAAAAACGAAAGTTCGGATAAATACCAAACTTGGTATTTAGGTTCAGTATCTTTCAAAGATGCGATACAGACACTTTCAAGAAAATCCCCCACATCAGACTACCCTTACATCGAGCATTTTTCGAAAATTTTGATTTTCTCATACATGCCTCTAACGATTTTTATTAAAATTTGATTGATTTGTTTACGATATTTTCATAACAAATAAAATTTATATCTTAAATTTTCTCTGAAAATGTCCCCAAAAGTCCTCTTCATTGTGAATGGCTTTTGTATAACTGCTATACCGTAAGAGATAGATAAAATTCTACTACACCGAAAATTTTGATCTCGTTAAAACACAATTTAAGCCAAAACACATTTTTTGTCCAGTTAACCGTTTCAGAGATATTCCTTGTTATTTGTTTGAATTTTTCAATACTTATACTTTTTCTCAAATGGGAATTCTATATTCGTTTTCTTATGTCCTGGACATACAAAGAGAATGAAATGCTCCACATAGCAACCAGCTCTTAAAATATTTGACTATCGCTTAAAGCCTTGCACCTACAAGAAAATTAGCAATAAGATTAAAATCTCGATATCCCGATTAACACGAAGATATGGGGTATAAGCCTTTGTAAAAATAGTTTGAAGAAGGGTAGAGGAAGTCATGTGAATGGAACGCATCAGATTTTTTTTGTATATTACGTTTTCGTCTAACGCTTAACGTCTCCAGTTATGCAAGATTACACCAAATTCTTCCAGGACTTCACAGACTATTTTCAGTAAATTCAAGATATGTTATATTTTTTTCATGTAAATATCTTTAATGTGTGCTATTTTAATCAAAATCATTAGAATTTTTTTTTAGAAAATAGCAAATTTCAAAAATGTAGTTAAAGGGTAGTTGGGGTGGAGGATTTTCTTGAAAATCATCGTGTCACATCTTTGCAAAGTACTGAACCTAAACACCAAGTTTGGCATTTATCTGACTTTTCGTTTTTGAATTATTATGCTGTTCGCACACATACACTCGGACCTTTTTCTAAAATAAATTTGGGAGCGGGGCTACAGGGGGCCCTAAACGTATTTTTGGTAAAACCTCGACATCGAATTTTTGGGTGGAACAATACTTCCCCAACTTACTATACCAACTGGTGCCATGTAATGCGTGATCAGAAGATGACGTCAATATAGCAATTTTTAAAGTTTACAATTAATTTTTCTTCGCATCGTAAGAACTTGTTTCCACGAGTTAACATCTAAATGCTGTTTCTGCATGTTGTAACTAAGCACGATAAACACTTATTGCTTATCAATAACGGATATGTGAGAGTTAGTCATTAGTAGAGAAAGTGTGTGAATGCATCAAAGAATTTTAGTCGCATGCGCTACTGGGAGTACCGTTTAGCGTGTTTTTGTCTACCTTTATGTACGAAATATCTCCCTTAACGCTGCAAGTAAGTATTTGACATTTTTATCACAAGAATTTGAGCAATTTGAAATCGATACAAAAATTAAGGTCGTTCAGATAGAGAACCTCTAACTTTACAATTTTTAAGCGAGCCACTTTCGTGGTTTCCCTCACTTTCCGTACATACCGAATTGAATATTCAATACCACGACCCAAAGTTCCATCTGCAGATCAGATGATATAAAAAGAGATTGTGCAGGAAGGCGACTACGCAATTAAAGCCATCTGTCAAGCATAATAATGCCTACGTGTAGACTCATAGAATAGCTAGCAGTTCCAAGTTCCCAAAGTCCACCTTTCGATAAAACTGAATAGCAACAAAATAGATGTTACAGGAAGGCAAATTCGCAATTAGGCGTCTATTAGCACGTTCCTGAAATAAGTGCTAGAGGAAGGTGATAACACAACTAAGGCCATCTGCCCTACATACACTGACTCACCTACGTAACCTTCGTGATATGATCAAGAAGCTAAAGCGATGTTAAACACACAAAGAATGTATTCGAATGCAAATTGAAAAAAAAAATACACCCCATGCTGTTTTGTCATTGCCTACCATTAGAAGCGGAATACAATGCAAATCAGGGCACTAGGTGAAATGTGTTTATTGGCTCCTATTCTAGACAGTTGTTGCGTGGTGTAATGGATTGTGCAATTGCTTGGAAGACCGGGGTTCGGTTCTCTATCGGATTCTAACGTTTTAATCCACCTTAAAATGAGTTAAATGTGTTTTTAACTACCTGCAACTGGACTGAACGACACCTATTCTTTTTATTTTCTATTTGTTGCCATGAATTGAGATATTTTAAAAGTATCTTAGATTCATCGGTATGCGCACATAAATTAGTGTTTTTCCTGATCACAAATTAAAAGAATTCAACAGCTAATCTTAAAAAAAATCTTAAAGGATCTCATTCGCTTACAAAAGTCCGTATGTAGATTGCAAAATGTTCACTCACGTATGTAATGAAATGACATTATATTGGTTATGTTGGTGTTATTTTAAATGGCGAGAATACAAGCGAAGACCTTTTGAATAGTTTATATGGGGAGTTTGTTAAAATATACAACATGAAAAACTTTTTTCTAAAATGTCTGCACGAAAAGGACACAAAATGTTATAAACGTATCTGAAATGTAACGTTATCCGAAAATTTACGAACTCGTTAGACAGTTAACGCTGTAGCACATATTGGTGTCATACAGTTGTGCTAATTGTCCTAATGTAAAACTCGAAACTTGCGTTCAGGTTTTGTTCGGTGTCAATCCTGAAATGTAATTACTTGCGCAATTTGGATACTGAATAACCGGTTTCTCACTCAAGTACTCTTTACTTTCACAAACGAGACTGTGGGGATGGTGGCCAAATTCTGCACATAAATATGTAGGTAATTTCCGTATAAATGTTGGGCAGTACCATAACACCATAAGTAAATTCCACAACAAAAGCTTTCAGTGCCGATACCCATAGGCAAGTTCCGTACAAGGTTGAATGGGGAAGTAAAAGAGGTGAATTATCCTTCCCACTTTGTATAGACTTAGGACTCGCAAGAAAGAAAAAGTCTGATGTGTTACACTCACATGACTTTCTCTACTCTTGTACAAACTATTTTTACAAACAATTATTCTCCATATGCTTCATGTTAATCGAGATATCGAGATGTTGATCCTATTGGTAATTTTGTTGCAGATGCAGGGGGAATTGGTAGGTTTTAAGCGATAGTCAAATATTTTAAGAGCTGGTTGCTATGTGGAGCATTCCGTTCTCTTTGCATGTCCAGGACATAAAAAATGAATAACGAATTCCCATTTGAGATAAAGTATAAGTATTGGAAAATTTAAGGGAATAACGAGCAATATCTCGAAAATTGTTCACTAAAAAAAAATGTATACGACATAAATTGTGTATTTTAACGCGATCTACATTTTTGTGTAGTAAAATTTTGTGTATCTCATGGTTTACCAGTTATGCAAAAGTCGTTCACAATAAAGAATACTTTTGGAGACATTCCCAGAAAATTTGAAATATACATTTTATTTGTCATGAAAATATCTTAAAAATGTTATATTTAGTCAAAATCGTTAGAGCCATTTTTGAGAAAATTAAAATTTTCGAAAAATGTTCCATGTAAAGGGTAATCTGGGGTGGGAGATTTTCTTGAACCTTCGTGTCGCATCTCTGGAAGATACTGAATCTAAATACCAAGTTTGGTGTTTATCCGATTGTTAGTTTCTGAGTTATGCTGTTCACAGACACACAGACAAACACACGGACATGTTTCCAAAAATGCTTTTTTTGGATTCAGGGGGTCTGAAAACAGATATTTCTGGTGAAATCTCTGTATCGAATTTTTGGGTGGAATACAATACTTCCCCTACTTACTATACGTAGTAGAGAAAGTAAAAAGTTATGTAAAATTAATTCAAAACGAAGAAGATTTCACAGGCTGTTCACAGAAAATCAAAGTATACAGTTTATTACTCATGTAATTTTCTTTAAAATATGGTATTTTAATCACAATCGTAGGTCCATTTTTGAGAAAATAAAAAATAATAAAAAATGTTCCATGTAAAGGAAAGTTTGGGGTGTTGATATTTTCTTGAAATCTTCGTGTCGTACTCCTGGAGGACGCTGGACTTAAATATCAGTAACGTATTTGTGCAATTTTGTTTATTCTGGGTTTTTTTTGTTCACAAACGTATGTATACTGGCATGCATAAAATGTGGCCCATAATGGAAAAACGAAATTTGAACGCCAAATAAAACTTCTAAAATCATTATCCAGAACAAAAGATCTATTGATCACACTGTGTTTCATTCGTTTCTTCGAGCGGCCCTTATTCTCCACGATAATAGTAATTCTTCACGTCTTTCTCTGGAGGTTCTAGAAGATCGAATTACTTGTAATTGGTTTAGCCTTTCCTTGTGTACCAACCGTAGCGAATCTCTTTCATAGAGGTAGCATCTGAAGCACTCCTTCATTTCACACAGATTACAAACCGTTCATTACTTAGTTTGTATGTCCCCGCGTTGTTTTTCAGGCCAGTCGCATAGAAAACCAACAATGACTGGTTGGAGTCAAAAGTTGGTTACCTTACGGTTACCTTAGAAAAACACTATGTCGATCTAGGGGAATGCGCCAATTTTTATGCACAACAGTGTACCTCTTTTTCTAAAAATGCATTTTAGCTACACAAAACATGTATTAGGAATGTAATCTCGACATAGAATTTTTGTGTGAAAAGCAAAGCTTTCTCTACCCACCATAGGTAAGTGGTGTCATTTGAGTTTCAAAGAAGCCGGAGTTAGTGGGTAGAATCCAATTAGAACTAAATTTACTAACTTCATGATCTATTATTTTGGAAATGATTTAAGATATCAGACTAAAATATTCACAAGATGTAGATGTATGTCTTCTGATTTCACTGATAAAGTTGTATACAATAATGGCATTAAAGAGATATAGCATGTTTTTAAGCATACAGGCAGTTTTTTTTTAATTTTAGCAATAATTAATTGTTTAAAACGTAAAGAAATATCTTATTAACACTAAATGAGATCCACTACAGCATAAGCATTTTTATCACATAAAGTTGAGGCAGTAGTTTTTAACACTTAAAAATATTTCAGTCTAATTATATAATATGTAAATTCAATAACAGTCCGCCTTGAAGCAATATGTGTACGTAGTAATTTGTAAAATGTATGTAACAGTCATTGAATATGCTTATATTATTGTATACATGATCAATAATGTTATGTGAATGTATTACGTAATTTAATAATGTAGGAGCTGTGAGATTAATAGGTTAAAAGTTGCTAACAATGAGGTAACAATGAGGTAACCTTAAGGTAATAATGAATTTGAAAGTTTAAATGCTACTAGTCATTATTGGAGCAACGATAATGTAAATTTTGAGACAGTTTAAAAATAGCCGATCAACAGACAGAAAAAGCTTTAGTTAAATGAAGGTATTCTATTGGAGTAGGATTAGCCACTCAGAAACTTAAATATAGCAAAATTTACAAATCTAGAAGTCGATTGCCTGCAAATAGTGTTCCTAACCGGACGCGACACACATCCTTGAGAGATTTAATACGTATTCGTGTGAGATGAAAAATGGTTTACGTGTTAAAAAGTGCAAGTAATTCATAAAATAATCTCACAGCTCTCTATATCAGTGATATCTTGATAAATCGTATCAAGTATTAATAAAATGAGTGAAGTAAAATTATAATCTGTGTAAGCCTACATTCTTCAGTCACACCACAACCCTGCTAAGAGAAACGTGTCTCTAACAATAATACTGATGCAGCCGAGGCAAACACAAATATATATATATATATATATATATATAATATTTAAAGAAAAGTAAAAATTACAAAGTTAATAATACTTTTAAACATTTTTTGGACCAAATGCCACTGGAAAGTACATTTGGGGCGAAGGCTACCGGAAACATTTTACCATACGTGCGGTTGCAACTACTTAAAGGTTTCGGCTCCCCAACAGTTGAACTATAATGCAACTCCTACAACAAATAAACATAACAAACAATACATGCTTCTTCAAATTGGCGCCCAACGTGGGGCTCGAAGGGACAAGAATTTGCGACAACAACTGAAAAGAAGAGATCAACGAACATCAGAGAGCTTCAGAAAACTCAAGAGAACACAGAGAACTACAACAAGTTCGGCTCCCCAAAAGTTGAACTATAATACAACTCCTACAACAAAATAACGTAACAATACTCCTAAAATTAACATTTCTCAAAGTTGTGATGTAGCTATCTTGAATAGTTTGCCAGATTCAGCAGTGATACCGATTTACAGAGCAAAGCTTCCTGTAAAAGATGAACGAAATTTACTTCTCTACTCCAAAAAGTATAGAAAGTGGTGCAGAAATCAGAGTACAAATTGGTAGATGCAGTAACTTTTTACTAGCACGTACATAGTAGGTAGAGAAGGTGTTGCATTCCACCCAAAAGTATGACACCGAAATTTCACCGGAATTGCATATTTTGAGGCCCTCTGAATCAAAAAAGGTTCTAGAAAAAGGACCGTGTGTGTGTGCTTGTGAACAGCATAACTCAAAAATGAAAAGCCGGATAAAGACCACACTTCGTATTTAGGTTCAGTACCTTTCAGAGATGCGACAAAAGGATTTCAAAGAAAATCTCCCCACTTCCAGCTACCCTTTACATGGAACATTTTTCGAAATCTTTTATTTTCTAAAAAATTTCTCTAACGATTTTGATTAAAATATCACACATTAAAGAGGTTTACATAACAAATAACATGTATATCTTGAATTTTCTAGGAACAACCTCTGAACTCCTCTTCATTCAGAAGGAATTTTGTGTAATCTTCCATAACTGCTAAGCGTTAAGCGATAGACGAAAGCGTACCACATAAAAAGAATGTAGATCCGTTTAAAACACACAATTTTCTTGAAATAAGCCGTTTCTGCGATATTCGTTATTAAAGGTCCGAATTATTCATTTCTTATCATTCTCTCGAAGGCCTGTCAACGTTCAACTTTTTCTCGCGATTGCATGGAAACAGTATGGAATTTTAAGGCCAGCATATAGCATCCAGTTCTTAAACATTTGACTATCACTGTTCCCTTTGTATGTATAACGAAGCGTGTAATGTAGGTATTTCTGCAAAGGTTTAACTACATTAAAATGTAGTAGATAGAAGAATAAGCTTTAGTAAGAATAGTATGTATACCCACTAATACAGATAGGGAGTAGAGAAGGTTATGTGAATGTATCACATCTGAGCTTTTAAAGCTATATTTAAAATGCAGGTATCAACAACAACAGGCCTACAACAAATTAAAAGGGAAATTCCAATTTTTAAGACTGCACAAAAACTAAAATTGCTATTAAATCTCCCCTTAGCCCTGATTTTAAACTTCCCCTTATTATCTAAACTGATGTGGTGCTACGTTCTCTACCACCTGTCTGTAGTAAGTAGAGAGTTCAGTATCGTGAATCACCGCAGGTTTATGCTTGGAGGTCGGCTCAACCCATAAAAAATCATTTTCATGAAAAAAGTGCGTGCGCGAGTTTGTGTGTGTGAACACACAATCCAAAATTAAAAAATTGGATAAGCACCACACTTGGTATTTAAGTCCAGCGTCTTTTAGGACATGATAAGAAGATTCTTAAGAAAACCTCTCTGCCCCAAACTACCCTTTACATGGAAAATGTTTCCTTAATTTTTATTTCGTCAAAAACAGCTCTAATGGTTTTGATTAAAATATCATGTTTTTGTAAAATGAACATGGGAATTAAAACATATATCTTGTATTTTCTATGAAACTCTGGTTTCCGTTATTTGTCTACGTTTGCAAAATAATTGTTTACACCAAGGAAACTGTAATAGACACACAATAACTTATCACAGAAAAAAAATTAGATCTAGTTAAAATACGCAATTTGTGTCAAATTCTTTTTTACTTTCTCTACTACGTATAGTAAGTAGGGAAAGTATTGTATTCCACCCAAAAATTCGATACCGAGATTTCACCGGAAATACATTTTTTGAGAACCCCTGAATCCAAAAAAAAGCATTTTTGGAAACATGTCCGTGTGTGTGTCTGTCTGTGTGTCTGTCTGTGAACAGCATAACTCAGAAACGAACAGTCGGATAAACAGCAAACTTGGTATTTAGATTCAGTATCTTCCAGAGATGCGACACGAAGGTTTTCAAGAAAATCCCCCCACCCCAGACTACCCTTTATATGGAACATTTTTCGAAAATTTTAATTTTCTCCAAAATGGCTATAACGATTTTGATTAAAATATCATATGTTTAAGATATTTTTATGATAAATAATATGTATATCTTGAATTTCCTGGGAATGTCTCCAAAAGTATTCTTCATTGTGAACGACTTTTCCATAACTGGTAAACCATAAGAGATAGACAAAATTTTACTACACAAAACATGTAGATCGCGTTAAAATACACAATTTATGTCATATACATTTTTGTTGTTGAGTGAACCATTTTCGAGATATTGCTTGTTATTCCCTTAAATGTTTCAATACTTATTTTCTCAAATAGGAATTCGTTATTCATTTTTTGTCTTGGATATGCAAAGAGTATTAATCTGTGGAAAAGGGAATGGTGCTGCGCCTAGCAACCAGCTATTAAGAGATATGTATGTGCTTAAAGGCTACTGTATTTCTATATTGCCCTTGTAAATATATATTCCCCTTACATCTACTAGAAAATTAGCAATAAGATAGAGTCTGCAAATGTTTATCTCGATTAACATGAAGTAGATAGAGAATAAACGTTTGTAAAAATAGTTTGTACAAGAGTAGAGAAATTCATGTGAGTGTAACACATCACATTTTTTAAACATTTCATTTTGCAAGATTACCTTTACCCAACGGACATGCTTGAAAGTTTGCGATTCTTTCTTTCCATCCCAAGAGCTTGCTACTGTGAATAAACATTTGAATGTTCTGTGCGTATGTTTTATGGAACTAGGCATTTATTACTTAATTTGATATACATAATTAGCAAAAGTATATGAGTATAAAGTAACGTGAATATATATGATTATTGTGATATATGTGAATTCTTCATTGTAGAGAAAGTCTAGTCAATGTGTAACACAGGATATATTTAATTCTTAAATTACATTAAAGTTAAATGAGGATTCATCAGAACTGATAGTTTTAAAATGGAAACGTTCTATGTTCTAACCATGTATCATTTAGCGGTACTTTCTATACTTCTATAGAGATTTCTGACCAGCACTATATCTGAATGAAATATTTTTCCCTTTTTAGTGCTGTGCCCGACTTAGTTATATGTGAAATATTTGTGAATGACAGTATATTACGATCAGATGAATCACATACTGTAGATGCAGCGCCACATAGTTCTGGGAGTGGCCGCTGGCTACTTCAGCGCTGTAGCTGTTGAGATTTATAACGCTCATCCTAAAGATATTTCTTGCTGCCCAAGATTTATGAGGCTAACTTGATATTCCACTGTTTACTCGGGGATATTTTTTACCTCTGCACGAAAATCGGAAAGTGTCACCGGATGCAGAGCTTCTAGCGACCAGGGGCCTCTTGGCAACATGGTGATGGGCCCTGCTTGACGTGGCCTATGACCCTCTTCCCAGACACGCCTCCCTACCCCATGCCGTCGAGCCTGAAAGTGACAAATTGAAAGCCATCCGTCCACAGCGAAGGCCCTCTAGCGGGGGAAATATTGTAGATAAGGGCTTGGTGATCAGCTGTGAAGCATGGCGGTTCTCCTGGATATTTGTCAACTGTCGCCAACCCTGTTTCTGATTAAACCATCTGCAAAAAAATGTACATTCATAGAACGTGGGTTCATATCTTTAGCTGAGTAAACCATGGAGGACTAGGTCTGAAAGAAAACGAGAGTGTCAGTTAGTTTCGCCGCTGCATCATCACGATAACGCACTGGATATTATTTACAAAATATGTATACGAAGGTCCACGATAATCGGATAATATAAACATAGTGACGGCTATCTTATCTTTAAAAAATCTGATGTGTTACACTCACATGACTTTCTCTACTCTTGTACAAACTATTTTTACAAACGCTTATTCTCCATCTACTTCATGTTAATCGAGACAAACATTTGCAGACTCTATCTTATTGCTAATTTTCTTGTAGATGTAAGGGGAATGTACATTTACAAGGGCAGTATCGAAATACAGTAGCCTTTAAGCACATACATATCTCTTAATAACTGGTTGCTAGATGCAGCACCATTCCCTTTGCCACAGATTATAACTCTTTGCATATCGAACACAAAAAAATGAATAACGAATTCCCATTTGAGAAAATAAGTATTGAAAAATTTAAGGGAATAACAAGTAATATCTCGAAAATGGTTTATTCAACAACAAAAATGTATATGACATAATTTGTGTATTTTAACGCGATCTACATTTTTTGTGTAGTAACATTTTGTCTATCTCTTATGGTTTACCAGTTATGCAAGTTTTCACACTGAAAAATACTTTTGGAGACATTCCCAGAAAATTCAAGACATATAGTTTATTTGTCATGAAAATATCTTAAAGATATGATATTTTAATCAAAATCGTTAGAGCCATTTTTGAGAAAATTAAAATTTTCGAAACATGTTCCATGTAAAGGGTAATCTGGGGTGGGGGGATTTTCTTGAAAACCTTCGTGTCGCATCTCTGGAATATACTGAACCTAAATACCAAGTTTGGTGTTTATCCGACTGTTCGTTTCTGAGTTATGCTGTTCACAGACACACACACGGACATGTTTCCAAAAATGCTTTTTTTGGATTCAAGGGATATCAAAACATATATTTCCGGTGAAATCTCGGTATCGAATTTTTGAGTGGAATACAATACTTCCCCTAATTACTATACGTAGTAGAGAAAGTAATAAGTTTGTGTAGCAATTGCATGATTTTCTCGGCATATTGTTCATTGATTTTCGTATTTATTTTACAAAGTATTCATATAAAACACAATAATTATCTACCTTTACATTATTAATCATGAAAATATTTGCCATAAACGGTTCCAAAATACTAATTTAAACAGTAGTTCTATAACTCTAATATTACACAGTATTTAAACTCCTCAAGAGAAAAGAATTGAAGACCACATTCACATAGCTTTTTCTACCTATTTTTCTAACAACTGTTCTTAAAAAGGCTTATTTTTCTATCTAAAATTTAAAGTTTTGCCTAAATTAACTCATAATCGAACCTGTTAATTTGGAAATATACCTTGGGGGCGGTAAATTCCACCCTTGCTCTCACTACGTTACGCTTATTGCCTATCTCTTATGTTTTACCAGTTATACAAAATTGCACAAAATTAACAGAGAATGAAGACGACTTCACGGGCTATTCGCAGAAATATATGCATTATTTATATATACCTAATATTACTCTTCTTTTCAATATTTCAAATATTTCGTTTTAAGACTCTGTCCAGTTTTTCTTTCTTTCTTTCTTCCTGTACTTTCTTCGCGAAATAGCCACGTAAAGAAATACACACGAAGTAGCCTCTTCTTCCAGACTGTACACCCGTTAGGGAATCGAACTCAAAAGCTCTCTAACCTCTTGCAGTAGCAGAACTTACTGCATGTCACACAGAAGTAATTAAACTCGCTCGAAGAACAGCACTTTTTGTCGCACACTAGAAACGCACTCGAGTAGTAACTAGCTCCCGAAGGCACTCGCTTTTGCAGAACGTTCGAGAATGAAGAAGGGAAGCTTCCAGAAGATTCTGATTACTTGTCATAGCCCTTCCGGTGTTTACGTTAGGTAAGAGCGCTACTTATCACTGTTTATTTCTCCAACTGCCTGACGCCGACCTCCCGAAACTTGCGCCATAGCCGCCGGAATGAACAATATTTTAATCAAAATCGTTAGAACCATTTATTTTAAAATACAGGAAAACATGTTGGAAGGAAAGTCTAGCTAGGAGTGTAGAGATTTTCGTGAAAATCGTAGTGTTACATCCTTGAAAAATGGCTGGATTTATGTAAAAGTCAAATTTGGTATTCATCTTATTTTTCAGTTGTGCTCTTCACGGAGTCGCAAACAGGACTATTTTTACTTTTTCTAGTACATACTTATACTAGGTAGATGACCCATATATTCCACATACAAATTCCATATCGTGATTTCACTTACTTCACATTTTGAGATCCCCTTAAGGTAAAAAAGGCAATTTTAGAAAAAGGGCCTTGTTTATGCCTATGTGCCGCTGAGAACAGCATATTCGAAAACGGCATATCTAATGAATAGCAAACTTTTCATTTTAGTTCAACATTTACCAAGGATACGATTCAAAGATTTTCAAGAAAATTTACAAACCGCAAAGTATCCTCTACATGGCGCTTTTTTTATTTTCTCAAAAATGTGTGTAATATTTTCATTAAAATATCATATGTTTAAGTCGTTTGCATGTCATATAAAATATCTATATTCAATTTCCTATGAATAGTTTGTGAAGCCTCTTCTTTCTGAAATAGTTTCTTTTTTATAATTTTGTATAACTCGTAAACATTAGAGAGACAAAAACTTTCAAAAAGTTTAGATCTCATTAAATAATTGTTTGACATTAAAATTTCTGATATATTTGTTGTTATCTGAGTTTTAATATGCTTTATATTTTTTAAAGGCTTACTCGTCATTCGTTTGTTTCTTGTGTCATGCAAAGAGTGGATTTTCAAAGGCAGTATAAAGCGACCCACTTTATAATAATCTGAATATCGTTCAAACCTCCTGTATCCATATTAAGGTGTCGTACTCCGTGGTCTAGGGGTACCATGCTAGCCTCTAGTTCTCGAGGTCGCGAGTTCAAGCACAAGGAGGGCGATGGATTTTTTTTTCGGGCGTAAAAGTCCTTAGCATGCCTTCCTTCGGAAGGGAAGTAAAGCTGGTGGACCCGTATCGTAGATTTACGGCACGTAAAAGAACGTCAAGCCTGATAAAGAGGCCTCTGAGGACAAATTTCCGGTCTTTCACGCCCAGAGTAGAATGGGACGCTAATAACCATAGCAGTTAAAGAGATTTTAGGAATAAAACTCATTTCCTTTACTTGTTACAGGTACATACATGGATGTGTGTGATGAATCCATTTCTGCAAAGTTTTTCTCGGTTAACATGAAGGTTGTAAATAAAAAAACAAGCGTTTGTGTGGAATACTTTGTAGAAAATATATAAAAATAGCATTGTGGTTAGAGATCTGTTTCAGAGGATCTTAACATGCAGTGAAATTTCAGTATCGATATTTTGGATGCAATAAAATACGTCCTGTATCTGAGATTAAAAGTTCTGCTTTTATATCAGTTAAATCCTGTAAGAAGATTTGGTTGAAGAACATTTTCCGATGGTCGCCTTAACCGAAAGAAAGAAGTAACAAATGCTAAGCGTGAGGCGAGGTTCATGTCGACCGTGGAAGTTCATTAGAAATACAAACCGTGGGCGATTTGTCTTCCTGTTGTGTTGGTAGCCATGCCTACGTAACACGGTAGCGCCTCGTTTAAATATCTCACTGTCTCGATACCATTAGGCTGTGTTTATTCAACCATTTATACCATTCACTGAGACTGTCTGAGCTTATGGCCAGTGTGTAATGAAAACTGATGGCGATGTGGCCAACCTTTTCAGCTGAAGCTAAGCCAAGCATTTCCATCACACAAATATTTCAGCCTACTTTGTTTGCTTCCGATAATAATTACAAAGTATTGTATACGGTGTGTTATAGCATTATTACTTTCTCTGTTACTGAGCTATAATAGGCAGAGGAGATATTGTATCCCAAAAGTTCGATACTGAGATTTCACCAAATTCCCTAAGTAAGATAGTTGTAAAAAGTCTGATGAGATACATTCATATTCTTCTTTCTACTTCTTTCTACTACGTTTGCAGAAATGGTTTCATAGCACATTTTGTTGTAGTACACTTGCTTCCATTTATGGCGTCACTGTAGCTTAGGGAGGCATTCTACTAGCCTTCACAGGTGGAGTATATATCTATAGCAAGGAGGTGTATCTTTTTACCTTTTCGCGCATGTGTGGCGTCCTGCTTTACTAAGCAATACTAGATTATTTACATATAAATATATAACTTTGAGCAATAGGTGCTGGAAGAATTCTGCCTCTAAGCCTAAGTGTTCCCACATTTCATGACAGTGTTCCCAGGAGCGACGAGTGACTCAGTACCTAACCGACTAAATCAGGTACTGGACAAGAATGGAGATTGGACAGATTATTAAAATAATTTCTAATAAATGTATACTCTTTGAGACTAAACAGTATAATTTACTTCAGTATTACATTGTATTATCATTAAAAATAATTTTTCCTGGAGAAATTGTGCAAAATAATGTTTTATTTAGTTGTGTATTTGGACTGGACAGTCAATTTGTTCTCTTTGAGAGTAAAGATATAATGTATTTCAGTTTTACATTCTATTATCATTAACAATACTTTTTCTGGAGATATTGTGCAAAACAGGGTTTTATTCAGTTATATATTTGAACATGGTTATTGTAAGTGATGAGTAAAGATTGCTCAAAGTTATATATTAATATGTGATTAATCTAAAATTGTTCACATATAACAAGGCACCACTGCATGCACCTCCTCCTGCTATAGATACATACTCCACCTGCGAAGACCAGTAGAATGCCTCCAAAGCTGGGGTGACGCATAAATGGAACCGAGTGTACAAAGAGGATACAGGGGACTGAACGATAGCCAAATCTTTAAAAGTCTGGTCGCTATATGCTGGCTTTTAAATTCCATACTTTTTCAATGACATCGCCAGAAACTAAAGAATGGTAAATTAGCACTTCAAAAAAGTATGTCAGTATTATAAAATGCAAACTAATATCTCGGAATTACTTAATGTCACAAACATTTCATTTGACATAATTTGCCTGCATTTTTCTGCGGCAAATCTCTGTTGTCTCTTATAGTTTACTAGTTAATAATTTTACAAAATGCACAAAGAACAAGCAGGAAGACCAAGCTATTAACAGAAGATTGAAGACATGAGTTATATTTGAAATATTTCGAACGTAATGGTATTTTGATAAAAATCGTTAGAGCCATTTTTGAGAAAATAATACAAAACTTTTACACAAAAAGGATAGTTTGGATTGAGGAAATTTTCTTGAGAATCTTCCTGTCGCATTGTTGAAAGATGTTGAACTTAAACATAAAGCTTTGTATTTATCATACACACATACACACACCACACAGTGTCAAAATCAAACCAATTCATAACGAATTATACATGACAATTGTATAAAATGTGAAATTATGTAATAAAATATATGAAATATTACTCTATAATGTGCATGCAGATGAAGTTGAATAAATTAAAAAAATTAAAACACACACACTTACATACACACGAACTCTATCTAAAAATTGAAGGTGTTGTGTTCGCATGATTTTCTCTACCAATTGTAGCGGGGATTAATGAGTTTTAGGGTGTTTTCTTGGTGTTGGGTTTCTTCTTCGGAAGGATGAGGTTGTTGCCGGCTACTCAGGTAGAGGAATATTGGTGGTGTGACTTACCTCAGGGAGTGTGTGGATAGGAGATGAATGATGTTCACTGTTCTCTCAGATGGCCCGTTTATTGAAGATCCACACTGTTGTCCTCGTCCGAATATCCTTTCACACAAGACGCGATTACTCCTGTCATCTCCTGCTATTGTTTCCCTGCTTTAACCTTTCCTAATTACTTTTAGAAGTTGAAACATTAGAGTTAATAACTTGACTTTTGTCATTCCTAGCTGCCCTTTACTCACTTTCGATTTAACACTAGCTTTAAAATACATAAAGACTCAAGTTTACACATCAACACTGTTTCCCTCTCTGATACGAAATGCTGTGAACTTCTACATCTATCTGGCTACCTCTATCGACACGAAGTCACCTGTTCTACCCCACTGTACTACACGAAGTCATCTGTCCTACTTCACTATACGACACGAAGTGATGCATCTTACACATCTGAAATTGCTCTCTGTCATAGATAATTTTTCTATTTCACGCCTCTTTTCTAGTTTCGATCCTTCTTGTTACTATGCACGTGACTTTTATCATTTCTTATTGGTCATTTATCCAAATTTTTCTCCGTTTTCCATTGGTTCGTTATATCGTCGCTCTGACCTCGTCCGCGTCGGCTATTACCACTTTAAGTTCGCTTGACTGAATTTTCTGTGCGCTTGACTGCATTCTATTTCCGTTCCCTTGTTTTCGCTTCCTGTGAGTTCCACCAGATTTCTATAGGACTTAAGCGTTTGCTAATGTTTCTTTTCGTGTACGTTCGTAAGTCTTTCACCCTTTTTACAGTTTTTCACCAAATCTCTTCGTTCTAAAATAAGCGTTTTCCTACATTTTATTTCACGTTCTGATTATTTGTTCGTATCTGTTCTTTACTTTATTTCTCTCGTTATGATTTTATTTCCCCCTTTTCTAATCCTTAATATTCTCTTTTATTCTTCCATCTTATTAGTATTCCTCTCCTTCTTATTTTGATTAGATGACTATTAATATTCTTATTGTGGTTATTATTATTATTATTATTATTATTATTATTATTCGGGCGGATCTATCACTTCACAATGAAAAATTCACACTTAACTTATATTCCTAATAAAAAGCAATTATTTTATCCTCGCTATGTTGCCCACGATATATTTTTATCTAGGAATTGTTTAAATATAAGCAAAAAGGTTTCAAAATGGGGAAACAGTCTTCAAATGTTTATTTGTGATAGAGCTCTTGTGAAAAAAGGAAAGAAAAGGGGCAAACTTTCAAGCATATCCTGTAGGTGACGCTTAGAAATAGTAAAAAGTTGCAATATGGAATATTTCGATAAGGACTTTGGATAATTGTGTGTTTTAATAAGTCCTAGAGTTTTGCAGAGTAAAATTTGCATATTTTTAAGGTTTACCAGTTATATAAAATTACACAAAATTCATTCAAGTAAAGGAAATTTCAAAGGATATACGCAGAAAATTTAAAATGTATATTTCGTTTCTTGTTAGTATATTAAAAGCGGCGTTGAAAATAAGGACAGGGGTAATTCTTGAAAGTGGTCTGTAATTTGTAGTTGTGCCTAAAGTGCAAGTGTCCAGTCCAGATATGTCAAATTGTGATAACATCTATATAAGGGGTTAAAAAATATGAGTATCGGAGGCTTTTTGAAGTTGTATGGTATCCTAAAATGTTCGCCAAGTCCTATAGTTCAAGTGCACAAATAGTCTAAATTGCCCTGTTTTACCAAGCTTTATATATAAGTGGTTGAAAATAAAGAAAGGGTAGCTTTTAAGGACGTTTAGTACTGTATAACTCAACATTAGGATTAGGTGGTTTTTGGAAATTGTAACCCATTATTTTTGCCAACTCCTATTGCACGATTGTGAAATACTCCAGGTTTCTACATATAGGATCGAAAATATTATAGGGGTGTCTGTTTAGACTTGTACGGTTGCTTATAATTTTCGATGGGTCCTTTAGCATAAGCGTACAAAGCTTCGTCTAGATATATAAAGAATATTGTTTTGCATGTTAGGGATTGAATTTAAGGGAAGCATAGATTTTTATCAGTTTATAGAATCCAAATGTACCCGATTTTCTCAAAGTCATACCAAAATTATTACTTAATAAAACTTCAGTGAAATATGGGAAATGTGGTGATATGAATTATGTACAATCCCCCTTAAAAAAACTAAATTTTAAAATGTTTTAGGCCTCCTCCCTTTGGGCTCGAAATAATTAAAAACTTGCCATATTTGCAATAAAATTCCGAAAGTAACCTCTGATATCCACATTCAACAAAACGGGATTGAAAATTTAGTTATATTAATATGAAGAAAAAGCTCCTAACCTCCCTGTTTTCAAATTGTTGGAAACATTATATAGCCTGTGCCTATCTGGCAGAATGGGGCTTTTCAGTGATGAAAGAACTATCACCACACTTACACACACGCAATCACACACAAAATTCTCTGTGTTTATATTAGAATAGCTGTGACATTTTAATCAAAAACATTAGAGCCGTTTTTAAGAAAATAGAAATTCGAAAATGTTTCCCTGTAGTGTGGAATTAGGGGATTTTCTTGAAAATCGTTCCAGAAAATGCTAAAGTTAAATACCAAATTTGGTATTTAAGTAATGCTGTTGACCGACGCGCGCGCGCTGGTAGACTATTTAAAAATGTTTCTTCTTTTATTTCAGGTAGTCCTAAAACATATATTTCGGGTGACATCTCGATTGACTTTTAGGGTGAAATATAGTAGCTATAGTCCTTGCTATAAGTAGATAGTAAAGAAAGTAAAACAAAGTACTAATCCAACTCTTTAAAGCTTAAAAAACAATAAACAATTCATTTATTGCACTACTTAAATTCCTAGCTTACAAAGAGTCTTTAATGATCTCTTCATATTTTGTATTAATTTTTTACAAAGTATTTAATATATTGAAAAGTAATTAGTATACCAAACTGAAAGTTACACTAAAAGTGTCACTGTGTTAAAATAACTTGTACAAATTAAACTAACAAAACCTCATTATTACAGAAGTTTGTAGATTTAGTTTCAGGGTCTCAATCATTGAATAGAGCATACTTCAAGATCCATTTATTTAAAATTTAGTTTTTATATTGGAAGCAATTTTGAATGAACAAAATATGAAAACTACAAAAAAAATCTGATGTGTCACACTCACATGACTTTCTCTACTCTTGTACAAACTATGTTTACAAATGCTTATTCTCCATATGCTTCATGTTAATCGAGATATCGAGATGTTAATCTTATTGCTAATTTTCTTGTGGAGTATCATTCTCTTTGCATTACCAGGACAAAAAAAATGAATAACTAATTCCCATTTGAGAAAAAGAATAAGTATTGGGAAATTTAAGGGAATAACAAGCAATATCTTGAAAATGGTTCACTCAACAAAAAAATGTATAAGACAGAAATTGTGTATTTTAACGCGATCAACATTTTTTTGTGTAGTAAGATTTTGTCTATCTCTTATGGTTTACCAGTTATGCAAAAGTCGTTCACAATGAATGTTTTTGGAGATAATCCCAGAAATTCGAGATATACTTTTCATTTTTCATAAAAATATCTTAAACATATGATATTTTTAATCAAAATCGTTAGCCATTTTTGAGAAAATTAAAATTTTCGAAAAATGTTCCATGTAAAGGGTAATCTGGGGTGGAGGGATTTTCTTGAAAACGTTCGTGTCGCATCTCTGCAAAATACTGAACCTAAATACCAAGTTTAGTGTTTATCCGACTGTTCGTTTCTGAGTTATGCTGTTCACAGACACAGACGCACACACACATGGACATGTTTCCAAAAATATTTCCGGTGAAATCTCGGTATCGAATTTCTGGGTGGAATACAATACTTCCCCTACTTACTATACGTAGTAGAGAAAGTAAAAATGCACGATTTCCCAGTGGCGTTGTGTTTGATTTAAAGTCACAAAAAGTTGCAGATCTAGGAAGCAATGTTTCTGGCAGCTGTCCCTTGAGAAAGACAAATGGGCCTGTTTAGGATCATGCGGTGGCTGGTTCAATGAAGTAGTTAGGTGAAGAATAAGGCAGCCATTACTGGGGTTACAGGCAACTTGCATAAGAAATTACTTCTGTTGAGAGAGCCATTATAGAGTTCATGTGGCTCTCCAGTAGGTCCTACAACATTTACATACCTCGACCAAAACGGGTACGTTCAAACTGGTAATAGATTCCCCTGCTGCGTTAATGTATGCGATACTAGCAACAGGAATTTGGAATAACTTTCTGCAACACCAGCCGATACAACTAAAATATTATGTTGCTGCAAATAAACTTCTATGTTAAGGAGGCTTTGCAAAACTGTATATCTACAAAAATCAGATTTTCAAAAAAATAAATTCTATTCTTTACTTGTGGGGATAATTATTAAGCTTTCGCAAACAAGAAGCTTAAAAGATGAGGCATTATCTGTTCTAATGTTATTAAACAGAGAGAAAATCGGTGTGTGTTCAGTGTTTTAATAATTCTTTCACTAATGAAAAGAGCTGTTCTTTCCGATAGATATAGGCTATAAGACAGCTTCTAATTTCAATTCCTACATGAAAAATCTGATGTGTTATACTCACATGACTTTCTCTACTCTTGTACAAAATATTTATACAAACGCTTATTCTCCATCTACTTCATGTTAATCGAGATAAACATTTGCAGACTCTATCTTATTGCTAATTTTCTTGTAGATACAAGGTGAATATATATTTACAAGGGCAATTTGGAAATACAGTAGCCTTTAAGCACATACATATCTCTTAATAGCTGGTTGCTAGGTGCAGCACCATTCCCTTTCCCACAGATTAATACTCATAGCATATCCAAGACAAAAAAATGAATAACGAATTCCCATTTGAGAAAATAAGTATTGAAAAATTTAAGGGAATAACAAGCAATATCTCGAAAATGGATCACTCAACAAAACAAATGTATATGACATAAATTGTGTATTTTAACGCGATCTACATTTTTTGTGTAGTAAAAGTTTGTCTATCTCTTATGGTTTACCAGTTATGCAAAAGTCGTTGACAATGAAGAATACTTTTGGAGACATTCCCAGGAAGCTCAAGATATACATTTTATTTGTCATAAAAGTATCTTAAACATATGATATTTTAATCAAAATCGTTAGAGCCATTTTTGAGAAAATTAAAATTTTCGAAAAATCTTCCATGTAAAGGGTACTCTGGGGTGGGGGGATTTTCTTGAAAACCTTCGTGTCGCACCCTTGGAAGATACTGAACCTAAATACCAAGTTTAGTGTTTATCCGACTGTTCGTTTCTGAGTTATGCTGTTCACAGACAGACACACACAGACACACAGACAGACACACAGACACACACGGACATGTTTTCAAAACTGCTTTTTTTTGGATTCAGGGGTCTCAAAACATGAAATCTCGGTATTGAATTTTTGGGTGGAATACAATACCTCCCCTACTTACTATACGTAGTAGAGAAAGTAAAAAATCTGATGTGTTGTATTCACATGACTTTCTCTAATCATTGTTTATTTAGATATAACATCTACGCTGTGTTCTTACCAAAACCTATTACTTTCTACTACCTACCTAATAGGTAGAGAAGGTATTGCAATCCACCCAAAAATTCGATACCGAGATTACACCGGAAATACAAGTTTTGGGGCCCCTGAATCCAAATAAAGCATTTTTAGAAACATGTCCGTGTGTGTATGTGTCTGTGAACAGCATAACTCAAAAATGAAGTGTCGGATAAATACCAAACTGAGCATTTTACTTCACTATCTTCCAAAAATGCGACACGAAGATTTTCAAGAAAATCCTCCCATCCCCAATTACTCTTTACATGGAACATTTTTTGAACCTTTTGGTATTCTAAAAAATAGCTCTAACGATTTTAGTTACAATACCATATATTAAAGATATTTACATGACAAATAAAATATATATTTTGAATTTTCTGTGAATACCTGTGAAGTCCTCTTCATTCGGAAGGAGTGTTGTATAATCTTGTATAACTGGTAAACTTTCTTTTGTCAGTAGACGTTCGTCACATTTGTGGTCGAAATGTCAAGTTAACATGCTTTTTATTATTCGACTGTGACTTCCTAGCCCGGAATACATATTTTGCACAACTGTTCGACGATTTGGATAATTTTTTCACCACTGAAAGATAGAGGATGTAGAGTCGAGTGCACGGAAAGTGCCTATGTTTTTGGTTTTCTATGCTGTTTTTCTTTATTTAATTTTGGCTGAATCTCCTTATGAGCCTGGGTGAGCCAATCTCTTATTGGCTTGAATTAAAGTCCTACACACGCTTTAGTCTATGAACAAAGATCAGGCCTAGGTTAGCGGCGAAAGGGGAGGAGTATGGAAATATTTCACCTGGATGGATGGAAGACATACTTTGCCACGACTGTCCACATCAGCCCCTAAATATGTCCGTCAACTTGGTTTGATGTCACTCAAAAATTAAACTAAGAACACAAGTCAGTTTCAGAGTTAGGAGCGAAGGAACGTAAGGAGTAAGATGGACATTAAATAGAATGTTAGCTTAAGGTAAACGATGAACGCTGGGTGTGTCAGAAGTGGTTTAGCATTTTCGTAGCAACATAAACCACAGCACATTATATCGGCAGAATTCCATGCACTCGACTGTACAATATTTCCAGAATTTGGAATATTATCGGGGCGGGGGAGGTTAAGGAAGTCCGAAATAAATATTCACTAATACTTCTCTCCCATTTGCATGAGTACCTATCAGAAAAATTTTGGTTTATTATTGGGAATATATATCAGAGCCCTAGAGCGCTACCAAATTACAGCTCTAAAGGATAAAAAGAACAAATCATTGTACAATAATTTCATAGACTTCCTCTGCGGCCAAGTGCTTAGCGTTCTGCGTTCTCAACCCAGAGGTGCCGTGTTCAATTCCTGGCTGGGGTGGGGAAATGTTTCTATAGCTAGTCTCTCCTAGCTTTCGCAATGGCTGGAAGTATGAATTCTGTGTACTGTATAATTTTATGGAAGATGCTTAGAATTTTCCGATACTTCTATTCTCTTTTCCTTCAGAATATCTTCTTACTACGCACAGTCAATGCAAAAGAAAGAAAAAAATCTAATGTGTTACACTCACATGACTTTCTCTACTCTTGTGCAAACTATTTTTACAAACGCTTATTCTCCATATGCTTCATGTTAATCGAGATATCGAGATGTCAATCTTATTGGTAATTTTCTTGTAGATGCAAGGGGAATATGGTAGGTTTTAAGCGCTGGTTGCTATGTGACGCATTCCATTCTCTTTGCATGTCCAGAACATAAAAAAAAAGAATAACGAATTTGAGAAAAATATGTGTTGGAAAATTTAAGGGAATAACAAGCAATATCTCGAAAATGTTTCACTCAACAAAAAATTGCATATGACATAAATTGTGTATTTTAACGCGATCTACATTTTTGTGTAGTAAAATTTTGTCTATCTCTTATGGTTTACCAGTTATGCAAAAGTCGTTCACAATGAACAATACTTTTGGAGACATTCCCAGGAAATTCAAGATATACATTTTATTTGTCATAAAAATATCTTAAAACATATGATATTTTAATCAAAATCGTTAGAGCCATTTTTGAGAAAATTAAAATTTTCGAAAAATCTTCCATGTAAAGGGTAATCTAGGGTAGGGGGATTTTCTTAAAAACCTTCATGTCGCATCCTTGGAAGATACTGAACCTAAATACCAAGTTTGGTGTTTATCCGACTGTTCGTTTCTGAGTTATGCTGTTCACAGAGACACACACAGACACACACACGGACATGTTTCCAAAAATGCTTTTTTTGGATTCAGGGTGTCTCAAAACATGTATTTCCGGTGAAATCTCGGTATCGAATTTTTGGGTGGAATACAATACTTCCCCTACTTACTATACGTAGTAGAGAAAGTAAAAAAATCTGATGTGTTACACTCACATGACTTTCTCTCTCTTATACAAACTATTTTTACAAACGCTTATTCTCCATCTGCTTCATGTTAATCGAGATAAACATTTGCAGACTCTATCTTATTGCTAATTTTCTTGCAGATGTAAGGGGAATATATATTTACAAGGGCAATATACAAATACAGTAGCCTTTAAGCACATACATATCTCTTATTAGCTGGTTGCTAGGTGCAGCACCATTCGCTTTGTCACAGATTAATACTCTTTGCATATCGAAGACAAAAAAATGAATAATGAATTCCCATTTGAGAAAAGTATTGAAAAATTTAAGGGAATAACAAGTAACATCTCGAAAATGGTTCACTCAACAAAAAAAATGTGTATGACATAAATTGTGTATTTTAACGCGATCTACATTTTTTGTGTAGTAAACTTTTGTCTATCTCTTATGGTTTACCAGTTATGCAAAAGTCGTTCACAATGAAGAATACTTTTGGAGACATTCCCAGGAAATTCAAGATATACATTTTATTTGTCATAAAAATATCTTAAACATATGATATTTTAATCAAAATCATTAGAGCCATTTTTGAGAAAATTAAAATTTTCGAAAAATCTTCCATGTAAAGGGTAATCTGGGGTGGGGGGATTTTCTTGAAAACCTTAGTGTCGCATCCTTAGAAGATACTGAACCTAAATACCAAGTTTGGTGTTTATTCGACTGTTCGTTTCTGAGTTATGCTGTTCACAGAGACACACACAGACACACACACGGACATGTTTCCAAAAATGCTTTTTTTTGGATTCAGGGGGTCTCAAAACATGTATTTCCGGTGAAATCTCGGTATCGAATTTTTGGGTGGAATGCAATACTTCCCTACTTAGTATACGTAGTAGAGAAAGTAAAAAAAATGTGCCGATGTTTTTGGTTACCTTTACTTTTTTTTCATTTTTGAATGTTGGAAGAATCATCATCATTACCCTAGCATTACCTATTGAAGAAAGGTCAAGCCTAGCTAAGCGTTAAAAGGGGATGAAGGGGTGTAGAATCGGTACATGTCACCTGAATGGTTGAAACAATATGCCTCCCAAAGACTGTCCATGCTAGCCCCTGAATGAGTCGGTTCTTATTGGTTTGGCATTCAAGCATTAACCTCTATAACCTAATGAGGGATGGAAGGCGAGGTAGAGGCGAGAAATTATTGATTGCCAACTTAAACCGCGGTTCCTCATATCGCCACCTTTTTTTCCACATCTGAATTTATTCCACCATGCTTTCCATAAAAAAATTTGAACTTCAGTCCGAGTATTGTATGTAATTAAATTGATTAATCTGAAATCATTTCCAGGCAAGTATGTATCGTGAGTAATTTAACGTGAATAGAAGATTAACTTTTTACATGAATACGATAGTTTGTGCGTCCTCGTGCATAAAAAGTGGCCTATTCCCCCAGATCACCATAGTGTTTTTCTCTCCGCAAGGTTTCCACCTTCAGGTATCCAATTTGACTCCGCCTGAGTCAAATTGGATACCTCTCTATGTAACTGACCTGAAAAACAATTCAGGGTTAGCATAACTAACCAATGAACGATGTATAACGTATATGAAATGAAGATGCGGTAGGACACCACCTCTGTGAATGTGCTTCGCTACGATTGGTATACAAGGAAAGGGTAAACCAATTACAATATAATTCGGCTATCTAGAACAAGGGTTGAAGAATTAGCATGTGTGGTTAAAATGAACGACAGCTACGAGAGCTACATATGTGAGAGCTTTCTTCAGCAACATGGTGATGAATGTAAACGAGCATTAGGAAAACGGTAGTGTAGCATGAAAATATAAGGTTTAAGTTGTAATGTTACTCTTCGAGAGTTCAGTCAGGATTTGGGGAGGTAAGGTACGCTGCCAATCCAGTGGCTAGAATTATACTCAAAAACAGAGGTGGTCACGTGTATAGTACCTAGGTGGGGTTAGATTTTGTCAGTATCAGCATTAACAGCTCCATTCCATTATGGGCCACACTTTATGCACGTCAGTGCCTATATAAGGGGTTACGTGAAGTTGTTACTGGTAGAGGAGCGTACCACACTAAAATGTTTAACGCCTTTTAACCAGATTGGTCATTGACTGATTAAAATAGGCGAAGTGGTGCCTTGAGTACAGAGTTACCTGACATACTTTATTTTTGAGGAAAAGGAAACACACTTATCCAGGTAACTGGATCCAACAGAGATTCTAACTCGAGACCTCTGTGAAGCATACACTCCATCCCTGCACCACGCAACATGAACTTCTTTTGTTTCTCATGAGGACATGCATTGAGTCGGTATGTTTAATCAAAGCTAGCACTCATTAACCTCCTTTTAAACAGTTGATTGTGCTGAATGCTTTTGAAAGTATTACTTTCTCTACTACGTATAGTAAGTAGGGGAAGTATTGTTCCACGCAAAAATTCAATAACGAGATTTCACCGGAAATATATGTTTTGAGACCCCCTGAATCCAAAAAAAAAGCATTTTTGAAAACATGTCTGTGTGTGTGTCTGTCTGTGAACAGCATAACTCAGAAACGAACAGTCGGATAAACATCAAACTCGGTATTTAGGTTCAGTATCTTCCAGAGATGCGACACGAAGGTTTTCAAGAAAATCTCCCACCCTAGATTACCCTTTACATGGAACATTTTTCGAAAATTTTAATTTTCTCAAAAAGGGCTCTAACGATTTTGATTAAAATATCATATGTTTAAGATATTTTTGTGATAAATGAAATGTATATCTCGAATTTTCTGGGAATGTCTCCAAAAGTGTTCTTCATTGTGAACGACTTTTGCATAACTGGTAAACCATAAGAGATAGACAAAATGTTACTGCACAAAAAAATGTAGATCACGTTAAAATACACAATTTATGTCGTATACATTTCTTTGTAGAGTGAACCAATTTCGAGATATTGTTTGTTATTCCCTTAAATTTTCCAACACTTATACTTTTTCTCAAATTCGTTATTCATTTTTTTTGTCCTGGACATGCAAAGAGAATGGAAGGCGCCACATAGCAACCAGCGTTAAAATATTTGACTATCGCTTAAAACCTACCATATTCCCCTTGCATCTACAAGAAACTTATCAATAAGATTGACATCTTGATATCTCGATTAACATGAAGCATATGGAGAATAAACGTTTGTAAAAATAGCTTGTACAAGGATAGAGAAAGTCATGTGAGTGTACCACATCAGATTTTTTTTAACGAATACTTGTCTTTGTTTGATTAAATTATAGAGCAGATACCAAATATAATGGGTAGGGAAGTCATTATTACGCATAAGATGTTTTTAAAAACTGTGCGGAATTGTTATGTTTTCGAGAGAGAATCCACGGAGTCTAGAGAGCTGAGAAACATTTGACTGTCGATTCCTAAGGGCGGAGTAATGTCAAGACAAACGACTGCAGCGCTCCGGCGGAGCGTGCTGAAAACGTTGAGGTGAATGGAGTGAAAAATTGGGTATCATTGCAATGCGAAGCGGAAGAGAGAAGGTTATGGCCCTTCTATCTATAGCTCTTTATTGCTTTATCCCTTCTCTCTCTGTCTGTCCCGAA
Source organism: Deroplatys truncata (assembly GCA_030765065.1). NCBI lineage: Eukaryota > Metazoa > Arthropoda > Insecta > Mantodea > Mantidae > Deroplatys > Deroplatys truncata. Next base: position 83,489,012 of record CM060982.1, on the reverse strand, counting down.
GAATGGGCTCACGTGACGTCGTCAGAATGTGACAAATCAGGAAAAGGAAGCTGTTTTCTTTGCTCGACATAATCACATGCTGCACGTTCTGTTGCTAAGCAACGGACCTTTATATGTTTCCTTTCTAGAAAATCTTCCACTTCCTTCGACATCAGAGAAACCAACATTCTGCTTTTATTGTGTTTGTACCCAGAAATGTTCTGTAATCGTATATTACGATATGAGAGTGGTACGTGGTTACAACCAAATCGAGCGTTTGCATATAGATGCACATTTTTTTCTTTCCAAACTCTATATGCTTTAAACATAAAAAAGGATTTGCATTGTCTGGTGTTAGAGCATGAATGTAATGAAGGTAATTGTAAAGGTGCCTCTCGTTTTTACTTTCTCAACCATGCATCTAGTAGGTAGAGAATGTATTGCATTCCACCCAAAAATTTGATAGTGATATTTCACCGAAAATACATATTTTGAAGCCCCGGAATTTAAAAAGAGCAGTTTTAGAAAACAGTTCCGTGTGTGCGCGCGAGTATATGTGTCTGTGAACAAAGAAACCCAAAGACGAAATACCCAATAAGTACCAAACTTAGTATTTAAGTTCAGGATCTTCGAAAGATGCAACGAAGGTTTTTAAAGAAAATCCCCCCAACCCAAAACAACTCTAATGCGGAAGCTATTTCGAATTTTTTATTTTCTAAAAGCATGGCTCTAACGATTTGATTAAAATACCATATGTTTAAGAAATTTAGGTGCGGAATAAAGTATATAAATTGAATTTTTTGGGAATAGTTTGTACATTCATAAGGTAGTTAGTATAGTTATACATAACTAGTAAACCACAAGAGATAGTTAAATGTACTGTACAAAAAAAAATGTAGATACCTTTATAACACACAATTTATTTCAAATAAATTTTTTGTGACATCAGCCATTTCGGAAGTATCCGTTGTTAACGGTTTGAATTTTTCAATAATTTTGTCATTTATTTAAAGTGCGTCGCTATTCAATAATTTCTCTCGATGTCATGGAAGCAGTATGCAATTTCTAGGGCAACATATAGTTACCGGGGTTTTAAAATGACTATCAGTTCGATTTTCTCTATCTGTGTTCCATTTGTAAATTTAATGAAATGTGTAATGAAACATTTCTGTAAATATATTAAACTAAATTGAGTTTTATTTATGGACGCTGTTTAACAGCTGTGGTCCTTAGCTTCCCATTTTATATTGGGCGTGAAAGACCGTAAATTTTGCTCAGAGGCCTCTTTATCGGGCTTGAGTTTCTTTTATGTGCCGTAAATCAACGACACGGGACCACCGGCTTTACTTCCCTTCCGAAGGAAATCGTGCTAAGGATTTTTACGCCCGAAAAAAATTCATTGCCCTCTGCCGGGCTTGAAACCGAGACCTCGGGAACTAGAGGCTAACATGGTAACTACTACACCACGGAAAACGACTATTTCTGTAAAGGTATGTTTCTTAACAAGAGTGAATACAAATACGCTTTCACAAGAATAGTTTGCAGAAGCTATAGGTATAAAAATAAACTACAGTAGGTACGGAAAATCATGTTAAAGTAACAACAGATTTTCCCCCTTTACAAGTGGGTGTAAAAATCAAACCAAAGCGTGAACAATCTATCTCAAATAATACAGATGGTCACAAGCTGTGTTTCTATTACTCTAATAGTTTAAAATAAGGAACAGTTTAAATTGTATATGATATGTATGATACTTAGGAATTTGTTTATTTGTCATTTGTTTTCAATAACGTGAACGTGCGTGATGACTTTTGCAGTTACTACCAAAATAACCTTTATTCCATACTTCAGCTTTATGTAGTGCAGTTTCCGGATGCTGAAACGGTTTAATAAACCTTTTGGTCGACCACACTATAATATGCTGATTACATGTGATGTAACTGAACCGTTATGTCAGCCATAATATTTCAGCAATTCATTCTGATCTTACTCGGCGGCGCGCGCAGCCATAGCTTTGTACCTTCAACGCGGCAGCAGTCCCCTGGGATCCGTTCCCCAGATAAACAGTGGAATATACAGAATGTTTCAGAATTACTTTTACAAACTTCGGGTATGGGTTCCTCACACCAAAAGAAGGAAAAAAATTCATATGAACATATGTCCCATAATCCTTGGTTTTCGCGTTATTCCTGTCACAATGAAAGTGCGAGTTCAACAGCCTACGGGGTCCAACCTCAAAACTTCATTTCCTATGCATTCATAGAAGCGTTGACCCATTGTACTACATGCGGTAGATGGCGAAGTGTTGCCATGGAGACTTGTTTACGTTTGTCATTTGTCATTAGTCTGTCTTCAACGTTTCAATTGTGTACATGTAGTGAGTTAACTGCAAGTGCTTCGTTCCACCATGGCTAGATATTCATTTCGTGAACATGAATCTACCATGACCGATGGATAGGCAGAGGAGGACCAGTTCCATGGCCTGCACGTTCTCCCGACCTCCGTTCTGTGGACTGTTACCTCTGGAGCATCTTAAATCATTGGTTTATGGAGCAGCCATCCCGGATGCAGAAACGCTTCATCGACGTGTCATGGAAGCCTGCGAAACCAGTCGACACCATCCCGGAGTTTTTGACAGGGTGCGACATTCCATGATTCGACGAGTACAGGCATGCATAGAAGCAAGAGGAGAACATTTCGAGCATTTATTATGAGTTTTGTGTGTTATAAGTGTACCACTGTGTTGAACACCACCTAACGAGAAAACAAAGGATTATGGGACATATGTTCATATGAACTTTTTCCTTCTTGTGGTGTAAGGAACCCATACGCGAAGTTTGTAAATGTATTTCCGAAACACACTGTATATATTAAAAATATAATAAATTCTGTTTATTGTAATTTTAATTTTCTAATAAACTGAATTCGTTTCCTTTGCTTCAATATGTGTTGCTTTCACGTTACCTGTAAAAAATCAATAAATTACACAGAATTAACACCTCAAAATATTGAAATTATAGTACGTTCGACCAAAAATAGTCACATGCAATTTGATTATAAGTGTAATTAAGACGCTCCTATGAAAGACACTACCGCTCGCTTCATAAATACACCCACGTCTTAATTGCTACCATTATAGTCTAATTGCATAATATAGGTACATATGCAATCCTGGCATTATAAGCACGTTGTTGTGATAGTCAAAATCGTATATAATTGTTTCTTTCTAGTACGAGTGCCATCAATGATACAATAAATCAGTTGAAACGTATGTTTTATAAGCAACTCTAGTCTAATTTCTCAACCCGCAAAGCCTTCTGTAATATCGCCCTTTGGATTCCTTATTATTTGAATTGGCAATGGAAACGATTACGTTTTGTTTCAAACACCAAACTTTGCCATACAATGCCAAAGAGTACATATACAGGGTGATGTATGAAGAACTGACACATTTCTTTCTTTAAATGCACTCAGTGCCCCAATTTTAGCACCAAATTAAGCACAATGTTCTGGAGTTTAGCTTGCCTGTCACAAGATGCGCAGATGTTCATGTTTTATTCGTAATTGTTAGTTTTGTTGCTTTTTAGATTTTGTTCTAGTCGACGTGAAAATGGAATACACATTAAATGAACGACTCTTCCTTGTAAAGCTATACTGGATTACGAATTCAATTACAGCTACTCAAAGGGCATACCAGAGAGAATTTGGTGTTCGGAATCCTCCCCAAAGAAACACAATACTGGGACTGGTAAACAAATTGGAAACAACTGGATCTCTGGTGAGTGAAAAAGGCAAAACTCGTTCATCTTGGCTTCCCCGGTTGTTATTGACGTAAGAGCACGACTGGATCAGTCACCCAAGAAATCATTAAGACGTTTGTCGCAGGAGACAGGGTACAGCTACTCAATTTGTCAGAGAGCTGTGAAAAGTGCAGACCTAAAGCCGTATAGGATTACGGTTGTCCATCAGTTACAGGTACCAGATCTGAATTATTGCCGTTGGTTTCGGCGTTCATTGTGCAAAATCCTGCCATATTGTCCATCACATGGTTCACAGATGAAGCATGGTTCCATTTATCCGTCTATGTGAACTCAAATAACTCACGCTATTGGGCCAGCGAAAATCTACATGTTATTCATGAAGCACCTACGCACCCGGTTAAAATCGGAGTTTGGTGCGCAATATGCGTACAGAGAATTGTGGGACTATTTTTTTTTAAACATTGTGAACACTGCATAGTACCGACGGATTTTCATGGAGTTTGCTGAGCAACTAGACGATGTAGAGCTGAGTCAAGGATATTTTCAGCAGGACGGTGCTACATACCATACATCAAATGATTCCATGGCACTAATTGCAAGTTTCTTTGACGACCGGATAATTTCCTGTGGCCACAGAGATCTCGGATTTGACATCGCCGAACTTCTTTCTATGGGGTTACTTAAAAGACAGGGTTTATGTCACACGTCCCCAGACATTGGATGATCTGAAGCACATTACACAGGATATTAAAGCTATTGACAACAGAGTCCTCCAATGAGTGGTCAGTAACATGGAACGACGTGTTGAGTTGTGTCTTTTGCACGATGGAGGACATTTTCAACATTTGGTATATAGGTAAATAATCTCCTCTGCAGTTCAAGTATAATAAGTTGTCGCTAGCATAACTCGTTTTGAAACAATTAAAGAAATAAATGTGCCAGTTCTTCATAAATCACCCTGTATAAAGTAACAATCGAAATCTTTATTAAGCCACACGCCAACATAAATTACTATAACTTTAACACTCATCCCAATTATTAGATTAGATTAGATTAGATTAGATTGTATTCTGTGAGTTCACTAGCAGCCATAAAGACTTGTGAACATAGAACATGTCAAGGAAATGTACAAAAATTATATATAAACATAAATATTACATAGAATATGGAACATTTGAAATAAAATACAAATACTATATGCATGTTAAGGAAATGTACAATAAAGTTACATATATACATAAATATTACATAGTATACAGAACATTTAAAATAGAATAAGGACATATTATATACAAAATGAAACAAATCAAGTGTAATTTATTACAGAGTTGTATACCTCCTTACTGTTATAAGGTTAACATACGTATAGGCAAGAACAGTTATTTTAACATTAACTAGGATTTTACCTTTGTTAGTCTGATCATTTTGTTCTATTTGATGTGTAATGCATAGCATTTACTGTCAGTTCTTAATATACATACATTTAAATAGCTTCATTAATTCTAGAGCAGATATCAAATATGACTGGCAATTGTCATTAATATTTACTAATACTACTTACAGAGCTATATAAGTATTATCAGTAGGAGAATTTGTCATTAAGATAATCTTGTACAGAATAATATGTTTTTGAGCATAGGTACTCTTTAACAGCAGTTTTAAAGACATTGAAGTTGTCAACTTTTCTCTTAAGATCATCAGGGAGAGTATTAAATATTTTTATGGTCTCATAACATACACCTTTCTGGAAGCAAGAAAGCTTTGTACTGGGACGATGGATGTTACCCTTTTGTCTAGTGTTTATCTCATGAATTTCCATGTTTGTAATAAATGTGGTTCGATTGCATACATAGAATTTTAAGATTGAAAATATATACATGCAAGGTAGGGTTAATAACTTTAGTCTTCTAAAAAGATGTTTGCAAGAGTGTCTGCTATGAGTGCTGGAAATGATTCTTATAACCTTCTTTTGCATGAGGAATATTCGTTGACTTTCTACCGAATTTCCCCAAAATAATATTCCATATTCAATGATAGAGTTAAAATATGCATAGTATACTAATTTAAGTGTATCTATAGAACTGACATTTACCAATGCTCGGATAGCATAACATGCAGAACTGAGTTTGGGTATGATATACCTAATGTGAACTTTCCAATCTAAATATCTGTCTACTTGGAGGCCCAGAAATTTAATGTTGTCTATTTGTTCTAGTGACATGTCATTAATCCCAATTTCTATTGGAGTGTGTAGTGATTGATGGGTTATAAATTTAACAACTTTTGTTTTGTCTAAATTTACAGATAATTTGTTAGCTTTAAACCAGTGTGACATACAGTTCAAAACATAATTCAATTTAATTACACACTCATTCAAGTTTTTACTAGTCACCAGAACACTCGTGTCATCAGCAAACAGAATTATACTTGCAATATCCTTTATATAAAGTGATAGGTCATTTATATAGATCAAGAATAATAAAGGTCCTAGGACTGAACCTTGGGGCACTCCATGTGTTACTGTTTTCCATTTTGATGTCTGTTTTCCAAATTCAATATCATTGACAACTTCAACACTTTGTTTTCTTTCATTTAGATATGATACAAACCAACTTAGAGTTTCATTTTCTAGTCCATAGAATTTCAATTTTGCTATCAGAATATCATGATTAACACAGTCAAATGCCTTTGCTAAGTCACAAAAAATCCCACCTACATGCATTTTTTTGTTTAATGCAGTTAACACTTCATGAGTAAGTTTATAAGTTGCATTATTGGTCGACATTCCTTTTCTGAACCCGAACTGATCCCTGACAAGTATGTTGTTACATTCAAGGTATTTATAAAGTCTATTAAACATCACCTTTTCAAGAACCTTTGAGAAAATTGGCAAGAGAGATATTGGTCTATAATTTGAAACATTATTGCGTTTGCCTTTTTTGAAAAGTGGTTTAACAATGGAAAATTTCATTCTGTCAGGGAAAATTCCTGACCTTAGTGACTCATTGCACAAATAACTAAGGGGAGTGGAAATTTGAGATGAGCATGATTTTAAGACTTTTATTGTTATTTCATCATAACCAGAAGAGTTTTTTGTTTTGAAAGAGTTAATAATTTTGTTTATTTCAGAAGGCGTTGTCAGGCTAACTTTAAATTCAGGCACTTCATTAGTGAAATTTGATCTTAGAAATTCCAAAGCTGCCTCTTTACTTCCAAAATTAATACTCATTTTGTTTGTTACATCCAAAAAGAATTTGTTAAATATTTCTGCAACTTCATGAGGTTTACTAATTTCTTGATTATCAATGTTTAGTGTTATTAAGTCATTTTGTAATGAGGATTTACCGGCTTCTCTTTTTATTATATTCCAAGTAGTTTTTATTTTATTGTCAGAGAGTTGAATCTGTTTATTGTAATGCAATATTCTAGCCGCTTTTATTACCTTCTTTAGAAGCTTACAAAATTTTTTGAAGTAGTGTTTTAAATCTATATTATTACTAATTCTTACTTGCTCATATAATTCTCTTTTACGTCTACATGACGTCCTAATTCCTAAAGTGATCCAGGCGTTCTCTCTTTTGAAGTTAGATATTTTGTTTAACTTGACCGGGAAGCAAGCTTCAAGGTGGGTTTTGAAACACTGAAGAAAGATGTTATATTTATTATTGGTTCCATTCGTTTGGTAAGTTTGATTCCATGACTCAAGTTCAAGTATTTTGCTAAACTCACTCAGAGTATTTTCATTTATTTCCCTAGATTTCTGATAAGTATATTTAGGTTTGGATTTTAAATTTAACTTTTTAATGTGTAGAACTTGTGCATCGTGATCCGACAGGCCATTAGATTTTGATGAGACATTGCAAAAATTAATGCTATCTGAGTTTACAAATATATTATCTATAGCTGTAGAGGAGCTGTTTTGGATTCTTGTTGGAAAGTTTACTGTATGTGTCATGTGGTATGTTGTAAGTAAAGTGCTGAGTTGTTCCCTTTGAGGACTAGGTTTCAAATAATCAACATTTATATCACCACATATGATTAATTCTCTTTTTGGTTTGAATAAAAATTTTAGAAGATGTTCAAGTTGCTTTCTGAATATTTCAAAATTGCCTAAGGGAGATCGATAAAGGGCTACTATAGTTAAATTCAATTTACCTTCATTTAGCTGAACTGCACAGAGTTCAAGGTTTTGTTCACTACAAAACTTGGATAAATCCAAAACTTTATAAGTCACATCATTTCTGACATATATACAAACCCCACCTTTATGTAAGATTTTTCTTGAAAACTCTGCTGCTAAAGAGTACCCATGCAGTAAAATTGGCTGAAATTCCTGTTGTGTCAAGTGGTGTTCGGATAAACACAAAATGTGTGGCAGTGAGTTTTCAGCATTAAGACTAATAGTAAGTTCATCTACTTTGTTTCTTAAGCCTCTTATATTCTGATGAAATACAGACAGGCAGTTTTTATTTTTATTATTATCATTATTACTATTGATGTCAGAAGCATTATTTCTATAGTTACTTGTGGATACAGAGGTATTTGGGATGGTTATCTCAATTTGCTTTAAGTGTCGATGATTATGTTGACTATGGGACATACTTAACCTAAAAAAGACCTCCCATTACATTACTTACGCTATTCTATTTAAAAAAATTCTAATGTGTTACACTCACATGACTTTCTCTACTCTTGCACAAACCATTTTTAAAAACTCTTATTCTCCATCTACTTCATATTAATCGAGATAAACATTTGCAGAAACGATCTTTTGGCATGCAAAGAGAATTACATTTTACACATAGCGACCAGTTCTAAAAATATTTGACAATCGCTTAAGACGTACTATGTTCCCCTTGTTTTGTATTTGCAAGGGCAATATAGAAATACAGTAGCCTTTAAGCGTATACATATTTCTTAATAGCTGGTTGCTATGTGCAGCACCATTCTCTTTGCCACAGATTAGTACTCTTTGCATATCCAGGTCAAAAAAAAAAATAAATAATGAATTCCCATTTGAGAAAATAAGTATTGAAAAATTTAAGGGAATAACAAGCAATATCTCGAAAATGGTTCACTCAACAACAAAAATGTATATGACATAAATTGTGTATTTTAACGCAATCTACATTTTTGTGTAGTAAAATTATGTCTATCTCTTATGGTTCACCAGTTATGCAAAAGTCGTTCACAATGAAGAATGCTTTTGCAGACATTCCCAGAAAATTCGAGATATGCTTTTCATTTCTCATGGCAATATCTTAAACATGTGATATTTTAATCAAAACCGTTAGAGCCATTTTTGAGAAAAATGTTCCATGTAAAGGCTAGTCTGGGGCGGGAGATTTTCTTGAAAAGCTTCGTGTCGCATCTCTGGAAGATACTGAACCTAAATACCAAGTTTGGTGTTTATCCGATTGTTCGTTTCTGAGTTATGCTGTTCACAGACACACACACACACACACACACACACACGGACATGTTTCCAAAAATGTTTTTTTTTTTTTTTGTATTCAGGGGGTCTCAAAACATATATTTCCGGTGAAATCTCGGTATCGAATTTTTAGGTGGAATACAATACTTCCCCTACTTACTATACGTAGTAGGGAAAGTAATTAATGGTTAAAGAATAATAATACCTGGAATAATTCATCAGTTCTTAATTGCATCTCTGTGCGTCGAATAACACGTGCAGAAGGCAGATGTCACGTCGGAAAACGTTCAGAATATAGGCTTCGAGCCTTAACCGCATTTCGGTGCATCTTCCCATAGGTCATAACCATTCGTATGTTGTTGGCGAACATGTCACCATTTACCTGTTTCCCCGAGTGAGCTGACTCGAACTGCAAGCAAGCACATGCGACGCATGTGCACGAATGCAGAGAGCAAGCACTATCTGTGACCTTCAGCTTTGATCCTGCACTGCACCTTTGAAAATCACTGAAGCGGCAACTTCTTTTGCAATTATGTATGCGGAAACATAAAACTGCCACAAAAACGGCTTGTTTGGGCAACCTGGTAGGTTATTTTTAAAGTATGCCTTTATTTATTTATTTATTTCTTTCTTAGAAGGTTTGTTCCATTTATAAGGCCATATCGGTGGCTTTCAATCTGGAACAATTTGTTCATCAATAATGATGTCCATTCGTTTTCATTTTGTATTGATCGTTGGGTTTTTATCTTCTTTTTTATTACCTTAATATTTTCTTATTGAAGATTAAACAATACACACATTGGAACCTCCAGACTCCAGAGAGGATGGGGAACAATCCTGGGTAAAGAAACTTCTCATCCGTCATCCTTGATCAGACCCTGGCTCCTTGGATTTAGAAGCTAGCACGCTAACCACCAGACTATAAAAGCAGTGGTCTTGCAAAATGTGTAAATGTTAAAAAATCTATAGGCTTTTAGCTTGTTGGGGTGGGGAGATGTATTTGGATTTTTATCAGAAACGAAGGAGAATAATTTCAGCCTGCGGCCAAGGCTATTGCACCTACCAAACCTTCGGGAGGAAGGGATGAAACGAGCGAGTGCTAAGAGCAGCCAGGAATAGCAGACGCAAGGTAGTGGGGCCATAACGCTTCCACATTAAACAGCCCCGTCAGGGACATACGCCGTACACCACCCTCCATTCCGTAGCGTAGTGGTTACCATGCTAGGCTCTAGTTCTCGAAGTCGAGGGTTCAAACCCGGTGGAGGACGATGGATTTTTTCGAGTGTAAAAATTCTTAGCATGGCTTCCTACAGAAGGAAAGTAAAGCCGGTGGTTCGTGTCATAGATTTACGGCACGTAAAAGAATCTCAAGCCTGTAAAGAGGCCTCTGAGCAAAATTCCCGCTCTTTCACGCCCAATATAGAATGGGACGCTGAGGACCACAGCAGTCAAAGAGCGTCCATAAATAAAACTCAATTTAATTTTACCACCCTCCATCACGCCTAAGCTTGCTACTCTGTAAGATGTAAGAAAACGGAATGATAAGAAATGAAAGAGAGAAAAGTTTATAGTAGTATATAATCTACCTATCCCAACTACCGACCTGGAAAAACCAAGAAAAATTCCCAGGACCTACCGAATACGAGCCTCAGACTACCGCCTGAATCATTCAGCAAGATCGAGGGGAGGGAGGTTAGACTCTCAGAAATACAATGCTGCGGTTTACCTCACATTTCTGTAATATTGATACTAAGGGATTCTTTGTGTCTTATTTCGAAAATCTCGGCGACCTTATGAAGTTACAGTTCTAAGGAATAAAGAAATAGGATTCACAGAAAAAGAATATATTATGTAAGTTTGCACGGATTCCAAGCCTAAAAACTGCACTTTTAGATGAGTTGAACAAAAATACCATTCGAAATTTAAAAATCCGCCGTGCAATTTTGGGAAAGGCAGCTAGGAATTTAAGAAATTTCTTTGAATTAAAAAAAAGCTTTGAAATCGGGTATACGTCACTTTTAATAATGGAATGTCTTTGTATTAAACTTGGGGTACCGAACTTTGCAGTATTTGTTTCGTGGAAGATTTTTAACACTTAAATAATTTCAGTCTAATTATATAATATGTAAATTCAATAACAGCCCGCCTTAAAGCAATATGTGTTTGTAATAATTTGTAAAATGTATGTAACAGTCATTGCATATGCTTATATTATTCTATACATGTGTAATAATATTTTGTGAATATATTACGTAATTTAATAATGTAGGAGCTGTGAGAATAATAAGTTAAAAGTTGCTAACAATGTGGTAACAATGAGGTAACCTTGAGTCAATAATAAGTAAAAAGGTTTAACAGTACTACTTGTGATTCTTGGAGTAACAATAATGTAATTTTAGTGACAGTTTATAAAATAGCCAATCAACAGCCAGAAAAAGCTTTAGTTAAATGAAGGTATTCTATTGGAGTAGGATTAGCCAATCAGATACTGAAATATAGCAAAATTTACAAATCTAGAAGTCAGTTACCTGCGGACAGTGTTTGTAACTGGATACGTGATGCGTCCTCGAGAAATATAATGCGTATTCGTGTGAGACGAAAAATAAGTTTACGTGTTAAAAAAAAGTGTAATTAATTAATAAAAATAATCTCGCAGCTCTCTATATCAGTGAAATGTTATTTAAGTCGTATCAAGCATTAATAAAAGGAGCGAAGTAAAATTATAATCTGTGTAAGTCTACATTCTTGTCGCACCATAACCCTACTAAGAGAAACGTGTCTCTAACAATAATACTGACGCAGCCGAGGCAAACATAAATATATAATATTTAAAGAAACAGTTAAATTACAAGGTTAATTTTTTTAAACTTGGGGCAAAGGCCACCTGAAAGTACATTTGGGGCGAAGGCTACCGGAAACTGTTTACTATACGTGCGGTTGCAACTACTACAAGTTTGGCTCCCCAACAGTCGAAATAGAATACAACTCCTTCAATACAAAATAAACTTCTTCAATAATCATGTGGTCTTCTAAGAAATATTTTCACTGGCTTGACAGATAGGTAGTTGTCAGGTCTTAGAACCGTTGGATTTTCTGAAATTACTCGCATTTGCTTACAATTGAACAAAAGTTAGGGTTGAACTTGAACAACGGATTTCGCGGATTGTTCTCGAATTCATAGTGTTTGAGAAAATATGGGCCGAAAAGATGGAAATCCGCTGCTTTGACACAGATCTTGAAAACTGGGTTTTTAAGTAGCCGCTATGGTGGCGCCCTTGTTGTCAGCCTCAAAATCCAGCTATGTGAATTATTATCAAAGAACTCGCGTGAAATAATCGCTAATTGCATTTCCACACATTTTTTTGGAAACAAGCCCTTTTGGACTTTTCCAGTAAACATACCATCATCTGTTTCGTGTAAAGAAGAACATTTGTGTGAGCGTGCGCGCGGCTATAAGATAATCTCAGAAACCACTCAGTCGAGTCAACATTAAAAGGTGCTGTTCTTCAGGACGGAAATGAATATAAAATATTCCTCGGAGTATTGAAACTGGCGAGATTTAAGGTACCTTCATGCTCACGTCACCGAAGTTCAATCCCGTTTCATTGAATGTAATTATATAGTACAGGGTTTAGAAATATATTGCAAAAGTGATGCATTTTAATGACTTCTATCCCAAAGGAACAAATGGAATAAAATACTCACAACTTTTAAAACTTCCACTCCTCTTATTTTCAATCCGTACTTTCAACCCCTAACAATCAAATCAACTCTCTTTGGCTTTTCTAGGCATTGTACAAAGAGCGCCAAAGAAAATCTCACTGCACCTCGCGTCTATGTCGCATTATTTATCGCTGTACGTGGTCTTGCGAAGCTATGGCCATTTCATTGGTTGCTTTAGGCCACGGTGCAAGGGTGTGCCACTCCTTCTGCTAAATAGTTACACCAATAACCACAAAAAAGGTTAGTCGTCCGTGGACTAGTGGTACCGTGCTAGCCTCTAGTTCCCGAGGTCGCGGGACGATGGATTTTTTCGGGCGTAAAAATCCTTAGCATGGCTTCCTTCGGATGGGAAGTAAAGCCGGTGGTCCCGTGTCGTAGATTTACGGCACGTAAAAGAACCTCAAGCCTAATAAGAGGCCTCTGAACAAAATTTCTGGTCTTTCACGCCCAATATAGAATGAGAAGCTAAGGACCACAGCAGTTAAAGAGCGTCCATAAATAAAACTAAATTTAATTTACAAAAAAGGTTACAAAATGGCGTAGAAACGAAATATATATTTACGCTCATGATCGGTAGCCCATACCTTATCGGCTAGTGCAGGACACGCCTTTGAAAGAGTTAAAAGCTAAGAGAAAAACTTGATGAGCGCCCGGGTTAGCGAAATGTAGAATGTGTAGTGTGAGAAGATTTCAAGGGGGTGCAAATTAAACCTTCATTGGTATTCATTAAATGCATAACAATGCAGCACTTTATAGCAAAAAATAAACAGAACTGTATTCTCACAGTGATATCAATGCTTGTTGCTGCATAGGAGCAAACATAACTAAATAATAAATAAATAAATTAGCATGTTTTCCCTCTAATTCAAACTATAATTGGTTAATATACCTTTATTAACATTTTGCTGATCATAGTAATACAACAGGATTATAGACAACAATATAATCCAATTTTATTGCCATAAATGTATGTCATATTCGGTAAACCATAGACATATTTATTTCTAGTTTATAAACATGATCAGTCAATTACAACAAAAGAGTAATTTGCATCATCCTCTGTGTATGTTTTACGGGGAGTGCCCACTTTTTGACGAGTATGTAGACCGTCTTCCCCACTGGAATATTTTTATCCAGTAATTTATTATAAAAACACTTTAATTCTCGGGCGTTGCAATTGCTTTTAACAGTTGAACCAGCCTCCCACATATCCAGGATACGTCCACGAGTAATTTCGCTAGTATACGGCATGACTGGTTCTGAGACAATAAACATGTTTTGGTTTCAATAATACCAGAAAAAGCAAAAGCATCAACCTCCCCTCTTCACCCCTTATTGCTGTGTTATCAAGCTCTACGATGGGTAAGGTAAAGGACACGCCTCAAAAGACCCCAGAAAATGATACAAAATCCGCCGAAGATTTTCTTTAGAGCTCTGTGTACCATAGGATCCAATGGAAACTATAAGTTATTTTATAACTCTCATAACCTACCTGCTCCTACCATATTTTCAACTCCTTATGTAGAAACCTGCACTGTTTAATCCACCTGGACAAAATATTGTACAACAGGACTTGGCAAAAATAATAGGTTGCCTTGCAGCTTCCGAAAACTACCGAACGCTTATTTTCGATCATATATTACCTCGAAGTTTTTAAAAACTTCCTTGTCTTTTATTTTGAACCCCTTATAGCAAAACCATTCGCTTGGACAATTAGGGCATAAATTGTGCACATGAGGTTCAAAAAAGTACCTCTGCTCATAATTTTAACTCCTTATGTTCAAATTAGCACCATTTTTTCAAATCTGGACACGACTTTGGATGCTTAAGATTTAGGTATGACTTTCAAAAACCATCATTATTCTTATTTTGAACCCCTTAATTACGGAATGCATCCCCATAACGTCGGGTAGACAACTGGTTTACTAATATAGTAGTTTTATCTGTGTATATTCTTAAAATTCCGTTGATGCATTTCATTTCTGAAAACCCTGGAAGTAACACAGCTAAAACGTTTCGAAATTAAATTTGCGCCATTTTGAGATTAAAGGCGAAGTGCAAGCCTGCCATGTCGAGGCGCCATGTTGTGAATACGCCGCTGATTTCCACGGCCCCCTAAAACAGGCAAAGCGTGCAGATGGCTGGAGCCCTAACGCCGTTGTTGCCGCTAATTAGCGCAGGCTTACTGAGTGGAGGCGTCGTTAATAGAGGTGCGAGAATAATCGATATTATGTATTCAACCTGCTACGCCTGGAATTAGCGACGCCGTAATGCTCTGGCATTATGGTTCCTGCGCGCGTGTGTGTGTATGTGTGTGCGTTTGGGCCCAACTTAACGTGTATTACTCGCTTCCCGTGCTAACACTCGGCTTGTTGATCACACCAACCGATGCACGTTCCGAAACATGTATGCAACAATGGCATTGAGATCCTTCTATAACAGCCGAAATAGTCCTTAGGTCTTGATGTTTATCTCTCTTCTACAAACTATTCTTACAAAAACCTACTCTTCTTTCTATTTAAGGATACCATCTGTGAAATTTAAAAAATCCACAATTTCAAATACATTCATTTGAAATTTTAATAGATCAATGAGGGTTTGGTATACAATAAACTAAATTTCGTGCTTATCTTTAAATTAGTTCCAGAAATACTAATATTTCCATTATTTTTTACTGTTTTGAAAAATAGCTCCACACGATGGCATTATTCTTAGAAAAAAATAATATTTTGTAGTTAAAGCCTTTAAATAGCACGTAAATGAATGTCTTATTAGTTTGGGAGAAAATGTTAAATATGAGAATTTAAATTTTTGCATAAAATTCACACTATGAATATTATTGTTTAATAACATCAAAACTAAGCATGTTAACTAACATTCATCTCATCAATTTTTATAGTGTTAATATCAAGGAGGTATACAAATTTTCACCAATTTATATTGAAAACTACCTCGTGTGGAACAACTTGAAAATGAGAGTAAGCCGAGAAATAAAACCCGAGAAAAGACGCTAAAATAACACTGTTTCTTACTTAGTGTTGTTTAAAAAGCATTTAGTGTATACAGGGTGCACCATTTAAGTTGAGACTGTACAACATCTCCAAAACTAAGTGTTCTAGAAAGAAATGTCTTGAATAAAAGTTGCTTGATATTATAGAGGAAAGTAAATGCCATTAGTCGTGTTTTGTTTGGAGGACGTTGTGATGGTTTATTAGGATCAATTTAATTTTTTAAAATGGGAACCTACAATTAGGGTCAATTTAAATTGACCATCATAACGTCCTCCAACCAAAACACGACTAATGGCATTAACTTTCCCCCATAATATCAAGTAACTTTTACTAACGACATTTCTTTCTACAACGCTTAGTTTTGGAGATATTGTACAGTCTCAAGTTAAATGGTCAACCATGCATACAGGCCCTTCTTTATCTTTTTCTGCTCCATTGCAACTAATTTAGTATTTTAAAATTCACTTTTATACAGGCAAAAACTATCCTTTTTATTACATTTTTATAGGAAATCAGACTTACAGGCAGACATTTAAATTGCTATATGACTTGCTTTAAAATATCGTACACATCCGACAAGAAGTAATCTATATCCGATTTCTAATCGTCTATAAGGGCGTTAATTGAGTGTGACTTAAGTTATCCGCTGGCGCCTCCTTCACCCTTAGTATGTTGAAGGAAGAAGCGGGCTATAGCTTACCTTTTAAAAACATGTAAATAGCTAGGAAACGCTAATTTATATGAAGATTTATAACTGATGTTTGAGGACTCGAGAATTTACTTATATTCAAAAACATTTCCAAACAGACATTTGTTGTATATTCAAAATTAACCTCGCGAAAGATCGAGAAAATCGATCGTCATTCCTCACCTATACCTATTCGTAATTTGCCAATGAGTTGACAGAACAAACATAGGTATGCTTATTGGTGCGATACACAGCAAAAGGCGTGATAGTATCTACAAGGTGACAGCACCACCCAATAAAATGAAGTCATGATGACATGAAGCACCATAGAAACGGTAACAAATGCGGTTTATCCCGGGAAGCCGTGATGATTTCTTCCTGTCGTTTCTATACAACTAAAAACTACATAGAACTAAATTTGTAGTGTTTGATGCCACTAAAATCCACATTTCCGAATTTTGGCAATTTTTGTTCTTTTCACCCATAGATTGGTATCCTTAATCGAAATAAACTTCTGCAGAACTAATTTCATTACACATTTCGTTGTAGGCAGAACAGAGATTCAGGAGGCGGAAGCGATGGTCACATTTTTTAGAAAGTGAGTCACTATGTATTGACTGAAATTTTATACTTCTTCCTTGGTCACCAAGCACTTTAAAATTTACAACGAATTGTAAAATGCTAACGTATATCTAAGAAATGGCTAATGCCGCAAAAAGAATTTGTTTTAACTATATCTACATTTTTCATGTGGTAAGCTTTTGTCTAGCTTTTAAGTCCCATTCAAAATGAAAAAGTAAGTGCAGACGCAACATAAATGCAACACCTTTTACCCGTGCAACGTAATGAAAGCATATAGTCACGTAAGGCGCTATGCAACACAAGAGGTAGCATGGTTGTGTTGCATGCATAGAGAAATAATTCTGAATTTCCTTCTGCATGCACTGCTAGTTTGTGAGCAGCACTCGATCACAATGCAGATTTTACGCCATCTACTGTACAATCGTGGTTCTATTCCAGTTTGGTGTGCCACGACATTCCAAATGCTGACTCTAAACGCCGATTTGCAATTTATTCTTGTATAATACTTTTATGCCCTATTTATTTATAAAGACCGGATGAATTTTCATATTGGATATTATGGATTATGTTATTCGATTTGAAACTTACCCCGTAAGACTTTTGCATGCAATTTACGGATCTAGAAACCCGTGGCAACAGCTTGCGTTATGCTTATGTCTTCATTATAAATGTGTTCTTATGATTTACCAGTTACGAAAAATTACGCAAATTCATTCATAACGTAGAGGACTTCACATGCTATACAAAGAAATTTCAAAATAAAGTTTTAATTAATCATGGAAGAATATTAAAGGAATTATAATTTAATCAAAATCGTTCAAGTCATTTTAAATTATAATAAATAATGATAACTTCTGTGTAAAGGTTAATTTGGAGTGGGAGGATTTTCTTGAAAATCTACATGTCCCACCCTTGAGAAAGCTGAACTTAAATACGAAGTTTGGTAATACCCGACTTATCGTTTATACAGTCCACAGACAATGACCTTTTTCTAAAAAACCTTTGAGATTCAGGGACCTCAAAACTTATATTTCCGAGCGAAATCCCGATAACAAATTTTTTGGTGAACTGCAGTATTTCCCCTACTTAAGATGCTAGAAAATGTAGGAATGAAAAGAAATGGGGTGTGTTCCACAGTTTATGGGCTCACTATAGCTACCAGTGAAATGTACTGGCAGGTTTGCCACCATGATAATGATCATCATAACTCTACCTGCATCAAATGTAAATGAAGGAGCTGACAATGTAAGTCGGTGTTGAACCTGTGACCTGAGAGAGAACTCCCCCTCCCCCAATCCAGGAGCCAGACACGCCCATTACCGCTTTGGGGGGTCTTGGCTCCCATTTTCAATCAAGACAATCCCCAGTGTTGCTTTCCTGAACTTCAAACATCATCTATGTTTGTTTTAATACCTTGGCAATGCTGATAAATGTTGAGATATAAATCTCTGTTTCCTCTTGTTTCATTTAGTATTACAATTCTATTGTGCAACACAAATATACCTCAACAAATCTATAACTTTGATTCCTTGATCTCTTTAGGCCCACCAACACGTGTATTGGTTGAGTTTCTGCTTCCGATTGGCCTGAGTTCAAATCCAAGTAGGGATGAGTTGCGTAAATAAAATGTATTTTTCGGGATTGCAGGAATAGCTTGTATCTAACTTTCTTCTCGGTTATTTCAACAAAACAGTTTCAGGTTTATTAACCTTTCCTAACAAAAACATCAGATATATCACATTCACACAATTTTCTCTACCCATTACCACTTTATGTAATCCCTTATATATATCACAGTATTCATATAAACCAATTCTTCTATTCACGTGCTGGATATATTTTTACTTTCTTTACTACGTAAAGTAAGTAGGGGAGGTATTGCATTCCACCCAAAATTTCTATACCGAGATTTTACCGGAAATACATGTTTTGAGACATCCTGAATCCAAAAAACTCTGATGTGTTACACTCACATGACTTTCTCTACTCTTGTACAAACTATTTTTACAAACGCTTATTCCCCATATGCTTCATGTTAACCGAGATATCGAGATGTTAACCTTATTGCCAATTTTCTTGTAGATGCAAGGGGAATTGGTAGGCTTTAAGCTATAGTCAAATATTTTAAGAGGTGATTGCTATGTGGAGTATTCCATTCTCTTTTCATTACCAAGACAAAAAAAAATGAATAACGAATTTGAGAAAAACTAAGTATTGGAAAATTTAAGGGAATAACAAGCAATATCTCGAAAATGGTTCACTCAACAAAAAAATGTATATGACATAAATTGTGTATTTTAACGCGATCTACATTTTTTGTGTACTAAAATTTTGTCTATCTTTTATGGTTTACCAGTTATGCAAAAATCGTTCACAACGAAGAATACTTTTGGAGACATTCCCACAAAATTCGAGATATGCATTTCATTTGTCATGAAAATATCTTAAACATATGATACTTTAATCAAAATCGTTAGAACCATTTTTGAGAAAATTAAAATTTTCGAAAAATGTTCCATGTAAAGGGTAATCTGGGGTGGGGGGATTTTCTTGAAAACATTTGTGTCGTATCTCTGGAAGATACTGAACCTAAATACCAAGTTTGGTGTTTATCCGACTGTTCGTTTCTGAGTTATGCTGTTCACACACACACACACACACACACACACCGACGGGTATCCAAATTTTTTTTTTGATTCAGGGGGTCTCAAGACATGTATTTCCGGTGAAATCTCGGTATCGAATTTTTACGTGGAATACAATACTTCCCCTACTACTATACGTATTAGAGAAGGTAAAAAGCAGTTTTAGAAACAGTCTGCGTGTGTGTGTCTGTGAACAGCATAACTTAAAAACGAAAAGTCGAATAAACACCAAACTTGATATTTAGGCGCAGTATCTTTCAAAGATGCGACACGAAGATTTTTAAGAAAACTCCCCACCCCAGACTACCCTTTACATGGAACATTTTTCGAAAATTTTGATTTTCTCTAGAATGAATCTAACGATTTTGATTAAAATATCATATGTTTAAGATATTTTCATGACAATTAAAATGTATATCCTGAATTTTCTGGGACGGTCCCCAAAAATACTCTTCTTTCTGAATGGGTTTTGTATAACTGGTAAACCGTAAGAGATAGACAACATTTTTCTACATAAAAAATGTAGATCCCTTTAAAACTCACAATTTATGTCATATACATGTCGAGTGCACCATTTCCGAGATATTCCTTGTTATTTGTTTGATTTTCCAATAGTTATACTTTTTCTCAAATGGGAATTCGTTATTGGTATTTTTTATGCCCTGGTAATACAAAGAGAATGGAATGCTCCACATAGCAACCAGCGTTAAAATATTTGACTATCGCTTATAACCTACCATATTCCCCTTGCATCTACAAGAAAATTAGCAATAAGGTTGACATCTCGATATCTCGATTAATATGAAGTAGATGGTGAATAAGCGCCTGTAAAAGTAGTTCGTACAAGAGTTGAGAAAGTCATATGAGTGCAACACATCAGATTTTTACTTAGAAATAATCTAATGTGGACACAACTTTTCACACATACTAAGTCGGCTTTTGTTACTAATGCCCCCAATCTGGGAAAAAAGTATAATCGCTGAAGATACTTTATAGACACCACATGACGTTTCAACCTGGGAAAGCTGGTAAGAATGAATATTTCGAAAACGACTAATGATAAAACAAATTATTAGACAAGTATACTTTTCCCTGAGGGTAGGGCACCTGAAGAGAGTTTTTTCCGTTGAAATCTCGATTACGAATTTTTGGATGGAGTACCAAACTTCTTCTACCTGAGGTGGTACCGAGCTACCATTCTGACTTTGGATATTCGTGGTTTTTCCTGGTCGATAGGCGAATGCTAGGGTGGTTTGTCATCTACCATAATTTCCCTTCCCTTCCTATCTTTCTGGTGTGCTTCTAGATTGCGGTGTCGGACGTATGGGGCGGATGCTTATCAAAGAAAAGAATACACCCGTAGACACTAGAGGGCTGCTTGGTCGACGTGCCGTTTATTGCCCTCTCTAAGAAGTTCCAGGAGTGAAACGTATCTTCGAGCCTGGAACTATAGGACTTCCGCACGTCTCTGCCTACGTCTGTTGTTTGCTGGGTTCCCTCACATTGTCCCTTCCACCTGGAGGGTGGTACCATAAGAAGTTCCAGCAGTGAAACGTATCTTCGAGCCTGGAACTATTAGGACTTCCGCGCGTCTCTGTGTCCGTCTGCCTGCATTCTGTTGTTTGCTGGGTTCCCTCACATTGTCCCTTCCTCCTGGAGGGTGGTACCAGGATATATGTGTAGGACGCAGTGCACGAGATGTCTCCCTCCGTTTTATAAACCTATACCCACGGGGCGGGTTTTATTGGCGATAAAGATGAAGTAGAATATCTTTACGTTGTTTGCACCACGCTTTGGGCGTCAATTTGGAGTAGGTTGTATTGTAGTTCCACTGTTGGGGAGCCAAAACTTGAAGTAGTTGCAACCATGCACGATACAAACTTTCCGGTGGCCTTTGCCCCAACGTTTACCTTCCGGTGGTCTTCGCCCCAACGTTTAGGAATCAACTTTGTATTTTAATGTTTCTTTAAATAGAATATATATTTTTTTGCCTCGGCTGCGTCAGTATTAATTTGTAGAAACATGTATCTCTTAGAAGGGGGTGATGCGGCTAAAGAATGTAGGCTTACACAAATTATAATTTTTCTTCACTCCTTTTATTAATCCTTCACACGATTAAATAACACTTCACTGAGGTAGAGCGCTGTGAGATTATTTATTAATTACTTGCACTTTTTAACACGTAAACTTTATAATATTCTCGCCGTAATGAATTTTATATGTCTCACACTGAATACGTACCAAGCGAATGAACTGCTCAGGTACGTTGCCTTCTAGCTACCGCTTAAATTTGTAAATTTTTCTATTTTAAGTCTCTGATTGACTAATTTTACTCCAATAGAATACTTTTATTTAACTTTCAGCTTTTCTATTTTTGGATTGGCTATTTATAAACTGTTTTAAATATTACGTTATTGTTCCAAGAATTACTAGTAGCATTAATAAGCTTTCCAATTCATTATTGCCTCAAGGTTACCTCATTGTTAGCAACTTTCGGCCTCTATTCTCACAGCTCCTACATTATTAAATTACGTAATACATTCACATAACATTATTATACATGTACACAATAATATAAACATAATACAATGACTGTTACATACATTTTATATATTATACACTATTGCTTTAAAGAGGGCTGATATTAAATTTTATATTATATAATTACACTGAAATCATTTAAGTGTTAAAAATACTGCCTCAAAGAATACGTGTTTCATTTTTAAATGGTATTAATAATACAACATTTTACGATAATTTCGCGACAAAAACAAAATTTATGCGTAGTTTGTATAATGAATTATTAATACCACTAGTTTACGCGAGGTTTATCAGAGATATAAGTTATTATGAAAGGATATTGTTTGGTAAGATATATTAAATTAAATATTATTTAGCCCAATTGTTCATTCCATGATCTGCCGACCCTCGTAGCCGTGGTCGCTGGAGTGTATAGCTTCGGCGTTCCGCCAATCTAAGGGTCGCGGGTTTGAGTCCCACCATGGGTATGGGTGTTTGTGTGTGTCTGTGTGTAGTTGCTGCAATAAGTGGTAAAGAATACAATAAAATCAGTAAAATAAAATAAAAAATGATCACATTGCAACATAAAACAAGTTACAGTGTTTTCGCGCCATTGAAAATCTAGTCAGTAACTACTAAATTATAGCGCGAAAATAATCTTTCACTGTCCACATTTGATGTTAGTCGTAAGACTTTGTAGCGGGAAAACTTTGGGCTTCATTGTAGTGGAAAATCGTTGTTCATCTTGGTTTATCCCGTCTGCTGTAGTGTCCTGGTCTCAGGCTACCTCTGCTCAGCGGCTGATGATTTCTCCATTCTTATAAATTACCTATCTAACTAATTTCACTGGTAGAAGGGTTTTTGTAAGTGAGACAAATTAAAATACACTGCATTTCCCTTAAAATGTGGTCTGTTATCAAATAAATACTTATGGCCGACTAGCTTTTCCCATCTTTAACAATTCACACCATAATAATAAATTAGGAGCCTAGTCTAACTGCACACGTTTCCCACCCCTATACACACACGTGCATCCGTCGTCCAGAGAGTATCGCTGTGAGTCAAACGAGATTCTATAAGAGAGTGAAAATCTGGGGCATTCTTCCCCCTTTTATACCCAAACTTAGTGACGCTCACCTTCGCGCCTTAAAATGTAACGGCATTTCTAATTGGTCCTCAGACCGCGTTACCTTATTATGTATGAAAATATTCTGCTCCAAAACTTTTCACACACGCATCCCAGTGACGCATCCGGAAGCAGCTTCAATATCTCTGTCTCTTTCTGTTTGTGGTTATTGCTTCAGGTCCCTTGATCATTAGCTTGGTGAAAAGTGGTGGGTTCTACCTAGAATTACCTTTTACCTGGAATTAGCTAGTTCGCCCGTCCCTTACTTATCTAAGTTATAATTTGCTTTGTACATTTCTTGGCTGCTAAATATTCTAACATCTTTCTTGCTGAATTAAATTATTATGTACAATACTTGTTTGATATTGAGTTATATGTCTATATGTATATGGTATATCCCCTTTCAACTTGAACAGGCATCTCGCAAAATCTACGAGCTTTAAATGTAAAGAGAGCATGCAGTCAGTTGATTGTAATCCTGATACAAATTTAGGACATCGTTGCAGAATTATATGTAACATAAAACTGCAAATTTTCACTCTGAAATTCAGGTAGGTAGTTGATTAAACGTAATCTTTATCAAATCGAGATTTATATCATATTTTGCAATTAGTTTTTATGGTTTAAAAGCAAAAAAATGAGTGCTTTGATTACCTTTATATCATCAACATGTAAGTTTTGTAATGAATTCTTAAGATATGACAAATTTCGGGTTTATTGCACAAATAAAGACTTTCGCGAAGAACGATAAATCCATGAAAATTCGCGAAAAAGCTAAAGGTTTAAAATAGCCTACATTTATTCTGAAACATTTTTCGCGTTTATCCTTAATAACAAGACAAAAAACAAAAAAACCAGCTCTGTCTATACCTATAGGTAGGAGGTAAAGAAAGTAAAAAGACATACCGTGTGTCTGTTTAACTTCTAAACATTCTAATATTACTGTTAGAAGAAACATTCCGGAATTAGAGGTCCAACCCTGTAAGCAACATTCATTGGTTATTGACCGAATGAAGATGGAAGCACTGTATAACTCTACCAGTAACCAGCTGTGATGACGGTTTGACGGCTAAACAGCCATGCTTATATTTAACAGAAGCAAACTCTGGAATTTATAGAGTACCAGTCATGTTTGACGTAAATTTGATGGGCAAGCACCGGAATGACATTTCGACGTTAGGAATTCTGCATCATAAGGTTAAGTAACGCCGTGTAACCGCGCCTCAAGCATAACTCTTGCGATGATGGATATATCAGGGCCGTTCTTTGAACGTGTATTCATGATAAAAAAGAAAACCCGTGGTACGTGAGCCGACTGAGACCAGGGTCATTCTCTGTTGAGCGTAACTTGCGAGCCTACTGACCAGCTGCTGAGACTGGTCACAGCTCTGTAGCAGGGCGCTTGCAGTCAGTTATTTTTATTTCTTCCATCACTTACCAAAAATTCCATGCAGAGATTTCGGCAGAAAGACATGTTTCGAGATGCATTGAACTAGGTATATTGTTATACTCCAAGCTTTTCTCTACAATATATCGCTTATTTTCTCTTTCACTCTCTCCCTCCCTCCCTCTCTCACTCTCTCTCACTCTCTCTTCTAAAAACTAGTCTTACAAAAGCTTATTTTTCTACAAACTTCAAGTTTACGCAGAAAACTTTTGCGCAAACATCGGTATACAATCCTTGGCAGCACCGTTTCGCGACTACGGCCGGCCGGCGAGGCTGGTTGTATCGGCGGTGCGGAAGCAGTAAGTCCGTAGTAAATGTAGTATGGTTTGTCGCGTAAGTTATTTCTAACATACATTACATAAACACTTAAAAACAAAAGTGAACTACTCAAGTATATTAAGCAATGTTGGAACTGTCTCCCTTCGTTGTTCAAACATTCCTGGCACCTGTTTAGGAAATTGTCCATTACACTCTGCAATTTCTTGACGAATGTTGTTTTAAGCTCATCTAAAGTGTG
The DNA here is from genome assembly GCA_030765065.1 of Deroplatys truncata. NCBI lineage: Eukaryota > Metazoa > Arthropoda > Insecta > Mantodea > Mantidae > Deroplatys > Deroplatys truncata. The sequence continues at coordinate 83,463,579 of CM060982.1, read as the reverse complement.
TGGATTTGTTTTGTAAATTTTCTCTATTAATGCACCCAGAGATAAAAATCGCAGTGGGTTAAATTAGAGGAACGAGGGGGCATTAAAAGAGAGAGAATGCAGAGTGTAATGGGCATTTTTCTAAGCAGGTGCTAGAAATACCTGAACAACGAAGGGAGGCAGTTCTAACATCTCCATACGTGAGCAATTTATTTTTCTTTATAAGTGTTTATATTATGCATGTTATAAATATATATACAATATTTACTGCGGGCGTCCTATCACCCACACCACCGACACAGCAACCAACCTCGCCGGCCGGCCGCACGCCGCGAAACCGGTCCCACTAAAGAATGTTCAACCCGTAGTTGTATTACAATTTCGTACAAGGGTGATACAGGAGACCGGAGTGAGGTAAAATGCTTAAAAGTGAGTGGTTATATACTGACCTTGAAGTTCCATAGATACTATTTACACCACATCACGAGAAACAAAGAGTAGTGACTTAGAATTTAAAAAAAGGGTTATGTATTTTAAAATTCACACCAATAACAACGAATATCTCGGAAATGGTTAATGCCACAAAAAATGTCATAAACTGTATTTACATTTTCTTCTTCGCCTGAGATACTTTATGAGTAGAAGCGAATGTTACACACACACACGCACACACACACACGCACGCACGCACACATGCGAGCACACACTCACGCACTAATAAATGCGCGCGCGACAAAAGCGAAACATGGAAAGGAGATAAAAAAACGTATTTCTTTTCTCTTATTAACTAGTCACTTTACAAAATTTCAGCCTCCTAATTCAGTTACTTTCAATAATTTTATTATACATTAGTAGAAGCCGCAGCTCTGCTCAAATTATTATGTTGAATGTGGAAATGCCTGTCTGTCTGTCTGTCTGTCTGTCATTGTCATTGTTTCTCCCTCAACCCTTTCTCTCACTAATCTTTCTTCCACTCTCTCCTTTCTATTTCTCCCCTCTCTACCACTCTGCCACTGCCACCACCTCTTTCTCCTTCTCTGTATGCGTCTAACACATCACGTGATTTCTTTTAAAAAGGCCAGTAAATCCGTTTTTTCTAAGGTATTAATAAAAATTAAAACCGAGTAAAAATTGTAACGGTGCCTACAGAAACGTGTGTCTCTACCTTATACTTGCAATGCGATCGGAACTATATTGTTATGAACACCAATAGATAATAGTAACGAAAAATTCGACAACTTCATAAGTATTCATACTATCGAGATTTTATAAACCACACAGCTTGTTAAACATAGTATACTTATTAAATTTTAATAAATGTTTTCAAGAACATAGTAATAAGCGAGATAACTATGATTTTGAACTGTATTTGGAGAAAGCCTTTAAAACTTTGTATAGCATATTTCCTATGTGCAACCTAAGGTGCTATTATATCAGGTTTCATAACAGTCGGTTCGGTTATTCTTGCTGAAAACATAAAAATAAGTAAATAAGTATAAATAATAAAATATGCAATTTTAGAAAAGGTTATTTATGGCGTCGAGACAGCCCATTATACACGTCAGCATCAACTATCATTGAAAATTCAAGATTACTGAAACATTTTCGGTTACAGTTTTATTATATGTATAACCTTAACTAGGAATATTATTGCTTGTTAAATGCCACTTGCAGAAGAGTTCTCATGCTTCATGCTCTTCGTATGCATACAAATAAAAATTGCATCTTTCTGTATCTGGATATATGTATAATGGAAGAAAAAACATGAAATAAATGTAATATTTGGTGTCTCTGTTTTAAAAACCAGAACTTTGTACCATATTTATTGACACATAAGTGCTCAACAACGCATTTCATCAAAATCCAAACACAATTATAAAGAAAACGTGCCCTAAAGTATTGATATAGGTTTGATAACTATGTGATAAACCTTGAACCAGGTGAAACTTGTTATATTAAGAAAAATCTCATTATGAGAAAGAGTAAAAAATCTGATGTGTTACACTCACATGACTTTCTTTACTCTTGTACAAACTATTTTTACAAACGCTTATTCTCCACATGCTTCATGTTAATCGAGATATCGAGATGTCAATCTTATTGCTAATTTTCTTGTAGGTGCAAGGGGAATATGGTAGGTTTTAAGCTATAGTCAAATATTTTAAGCGCTGGTTGCTATGTGGCGCTTTCCATTCTCTTTGCATGTCCAGGACATAAAAAAAATGAATAACGAATTTGAGAAAAAGTATAAGTATTGGAAAATTTAAGGGAATAACAAGCATTAAAACGGTTCACTCAACAAAAAACATGTATATGACATAAATTGTGTATTGTAACGCGATCTACATTTTTTGAGCAGTAAAATTTTGTCTATCTCTTATGGTTTACCAGTTATACAAAAGTCGTTCACAATGAAGAACACTTTTGGAGACATTCCCAGAAAATTCGAGATATACATTTCATTTGTCATGAAAATACCTTAAGCGTATGATATTTTAATCAAAATCGTTAGAGCCATTTTTGAGAAAATTAAAATTTTCGAAAAATGTTCCATGTAAAGGGTAGTCTGGGGTGGGGGGATTTTCTTGAAAACCTTCGTGCCGCATCTCTGGAAGATACTGAACCTAAATACCAAGTTTGGTGTTTATCCGACTGTTCGTTTCAGAGTTATGCTGTTCACAGACACACACACACACACACACACACACACACACACGGACACACACACACGCGCGCGCGGACATGTTTCCAAAAATGCTTTTTTTGGATTCAGGGAGTCTCAAAGCATATATTTCCGGTGAAATCTCTGTATCGAATTTTTGGGTGGAATACAATACTTCCCCTACTTACTATACGTAGTAGAGAAAGTAAAATGTATTTAATGGCGTCCACTCAATTCTAGAACTGCCTCATGTTTAAATGGCCAAAGACATTTAAAATTGGTAGGATAAAAGGTTATTCAGTTTTTAAGAGCTGAAAGAAATGGGAATATTTTTAGTAATTATTCAGTTGACTCTACCTAACTTCTAAAAAACAATTCTTAAACAATATCTACCTGCTTCATGATAATGAGATAAACGATTACAGAAACAATTTCACTACACATTTTCTGATAGGTGCAAGAGGGATACAAAAGGCAATAGTCAAATCTTTAAAAAGCTGGTCACTATAGTGGCTTTGAAATTCCATGCTTTGTCCATGGCATAACATAAAAAAGAATGGTGACTTAGCATTTCAAAAAATTAAAATATTGGAAATTTCAAGCAAAAACTTTTTATGAAGTAAGACTTAATAGGTTATTCGCGGAAAATTGAACTACAGAATTTTTAATGCAAATGGCTTAAACATACGGCTACAGCTATTTTTGAGAAAATAAAATATAATTAAAATTATGCATGTAAAGGAAGGTTTGGGGTAAGTATATTTTCTTGAAAACCTTTGTGTGATTTCTTGGAAGATGCTGAACCTATCCAAATACCAACTTTGGCATTTATCCGAAATTCGTTTTGAATTATACTGCTCTCTCTCTCTTTCTCTCACACACACACACACACACACACACACACACACATACTTGTTGATCTAATGTGCAGGATTTTGATCCTACAATTTTTCCCTAACTAGTCAATATAAATTGTGTATGTTCCCATTTGGTACAGCTTTCCTCAATTCTGGGCATTCTAGTAGGTGTTCTCCATTTAAAATCTTGTCAGCATTGCAAATTTTACATGCTTTGTCATTCATAAAACCAAATCTATGTAGATGTTCCGCCAGCCAGTCATGTCTAGTGGCTAATCTGAAGTGAGCAACGGCTTCTTTCCTTGGGACATTTTTTATTTTTTATACTATTTCTTTTATGTTGGAGTAATTTTTGTTAGTAATTTCCTTTTGAGTATTATATTGTTATTTTCTCTATATTAATTTTGACATTTTTACTTTCTCTACTACGTATAGTAAGTAGGGGAAGTATGGTATTCCATCCAAAAATTCGATACCGAGATTTCACCGGAAATGTATGCTTTGAGATCCCCTGAATAAAAAAATCTGAAGTGTTACACTCACATGACTTTCTCTACTCTTGTACAAACTATTTTTACAAACGCTTAATCTCCATATGCTTCATGTTAATCGAGATATCGAGATGTCAATTTTATTGCTAATATTCATGTAGATGCAAGGGGAATATGGTAGCTTTTAAGCGATAGTCAAATATTTTAACGCTGGTTGCTATGTGGCGCATTCCATTCTCTTTGCATGTCCAGGACATAAAAAAAATGAATAACGAATTTGAGAAAAAGTATATTGGAAAATTTAAGGAAATAACAAGCAATATCTCGAAAACGGTTCACTCAACAAAAGAAATGTATATAATATAAGTTGTGTATTTTAACGCGATCTACATTTTTTGTGTAGTAACATTTTGTCTATCTCTTATGGTTTAGCAGTTATGCAAAAGTCGTTCACAATGAAGAATACTTTTGGAGACATTCCCAGAAAATTCGAGATATACATTTCATTTCTCATGACATTATCTTAAACATATGATATTTTCATCAAAATCGTTAGAGCCATTTTTGAGAAAATTAAAATTTTCGAAAAATCTTCCATGTAAACGGTAGTCTGGGGTGGGGGGATTTTCTTGAAAACCTTCGTGTCGCATCTCTGGAAGATACTGAACCTAAATACAAAGTTTGGTGCTTGTCCGACTGTTCGTTTTTGAGTTATGCTGTTCACAGACACTCACACACACAGACACACACACACAGACACACACACGGACATGTTTCCAAAAATGCTTTTTTTGGATTCAGGAGGTCTCAAAACATGTATTTCCGGTGAAATCTCGGTATCGAATATTTGGGTGGAATGCAATACTTCCCCTACTTACTATACGTAGTAGAGAAAGTAAAAAAGCATTTTTGGAAACATGTCCGTGTGTCTGTCTGTGAACAACATAACTCAGAAACGAACAGTCAGATAAACACCAAACTTGGTATTTAGGTTCAGTATCTTACAGAGATGCGACACGAAGTTTTCAGAAAATCCCCCACCGCAGATTACCCTCTACATGGAACATTTTTCGAAAATTTTAATTTTCTCAGAAATGGCGCTAACGATTTTGATTAAAATATCATACGTTTAAGATATTTTCATGGCAAATGAAATGTATATCTCTCCAAAAGTATTCTTCATTGTGAACAACTTTTGCATAACTGGTAAACCATAAGAGATAGACAAAATTTTACTACACAAAAAATGTAGATCACCTTAAAATACACAATGCATGTCATATACATTTTTTCGTTGAGTGAACCATTTTCGAGATATTGCTTGTTATTCCCTTAAATGTTCCAATACTTATACTTTTTCTCAAATGAGAATTCGTTATTCATTTTTTTTGTCCTGGTAATGCAAACAGAATGGAATACTCCACATAGCAACCAGCCCTTAAAATATTTGACTATCGCTTAAAGCCTGCCAATTCCTCTTGCATCTACAAGAAAATTAGCAATAAGATTAACATCTTGATTAACATGAAGCATATGGAGAATAAGCGTTTGTAAAACTAGTTTGTACAAGAGTAGAGAGTCATGTGAGTGCATCACATCAGCTTTTTTAGTTTCATATCTATTCCACAAGACTTTATAGACTTTGAATATAACACTGCACCCTTTTAGGCCAGAAAGTCTGCTGTCTCATTATCATTCACTCCCACATGTGCTGGTATCCACAGTAATATTATCTGTTGAGATTTTGTTTGGAGTAATCTACAATAAGATCTCACATCCTTAATATTATAAGATTCATCTGGACTATCATATCGTTCTATTGCTTGAATGGCATAAACTGAGTCTGTGAGAAGAACTACTTTATTTTCTTTTATATCATCCCTGTAGTAGGTATCTGTTCTAATGCTCATTGTATTGCAAAAACTTCACTATCAAAATCTGTGGACTGTTTAGGCAATGTAAAACAATATAAAAAGTATGTACAGTATATACCACCTCCCACATTATTTCTCAATTTATCTGTATAAATTCTAAATCACTCTGTTTCGGGAACTGATTATGTAGATATTCAAGTGTTGCAATGCTGCACACTTCTGGTGAGTCTTCTTGTTTATTTAGTTGTTCTATCAGCTCTTTATTTATTACTGTCCTCTAGGAGGATGAGGAGTGCATTTTTCTGATAAATTTAGATAATTATAATTCTTCTCTAAAAGGATTTGTTTGTAATCTGTGCTTTTAGCTTGTATTCTCTAGGTAGTTGTTGAAACCATTGATGTTTGCTTGGGTTTATTTTAATTTTACATATAATTTTGCAGCTTGTATTTCAATGTTGGTTTTCAAGGTAGGATAGGGTAGGCGGATAAGGTAGCCTGCCTTCTCGCGGTGTCTCCTGGGTAACGCTAAATGGGCTACAGCACCGTGCAGAAGTCTAAAAGTGCTTTTGCTAATTCAGGTAGCCTCAAAACATTTATTTCCAGTGAAATTTTAATATGAAATGTTTTGGTAAAATACAATACTTCTTGTATTTATTATAGGTAAATGGTGGAGAAAGTAAGAGCCAGTCATTTTAACCAGTGCATGGGGTTCGAACCCGGTACCTTCTGAATTCGAGTCACTATGCTACGCTTAAGCCATCTCTTTTTGTGCGGATAGATTCTACATTACCAGGCTTAGGAATTTCTAAGCATTAAAGCCGGCCTAAAGGAAATATAGTTGAACTGTTACTGGACGTTAGGTAATAAACGGAGGTAATAAACCACCCCTGTCCTTCAAACACTCTCCAGACCGTGTTTATCTGCCGTCAGCGATCCTTGGCCGCTATTGTTTACATTCTTTGTTTTTACATAATGGTTTGGGGGTAGATAACTTGAAGCCAATTGCTTAAGAATTCCTATAGCAGGATATTAGGATTCCAGAAAAATTAAATTAAATTGAGTTTTTATATATGGACGCTCTTTAACTGCTGTGGTCCTTAGCGTCCCGTTCTATATTGGGCGTGAAAGACTGGTAATTTTGCTCAGAGGGCTCTTTATCAGGCTTGAGGTTCTTTTACGTGCCGTAAATTTACGACACGAGACCACTGGCTTTACTTCCCTTCCGAAGGAAGTCATGCTAAGGTTTGAACCCGCGACCTTGGGAATTAGAGGCTAGCATGGCAACCACTACACCACGGAGGACGACAGGATTCTAGAATGTGACAATGTTAACTAGAAGATGATGGCAGTTGTTAAGGACAAAGAGAGACAGAAGGAAGATGTCCACAGTGGATGATGTTCAGAACCTCTATTCATTTGGCTGTGTATCGCTGCTCTCAGCGCCTGATGATCTCGAGGAGGCAGTAGGCATGATACCGTTGCTGAAAGGCAACCCGAGGAGCTGGTTGCCAGATATTAATGTGGGTATATTCGGATCCCATAATTACGCGGTCCATTCTTGGAAGATGCAACTTCAGGGGGCTGATGAGAGGGACAGGCCGAGGTCGCGGGAGGTCTGATGGAGATCATCACATCCAAACAACACGCTGCGCCGGAATGACATATTGTAACAATCACGGCTGTCACGGCGGACAAATGTCTGACCAAATCAACAACCTCACTCTGACAGAAATCTGTTGAAACTTCCCTTGCTCCATGCTGCATTCCTCGCGTGGACAACACTCACAAGTGTGTGTAATTGCTAATATCAAGTTTAACGGATCCATTTTCATCAGCTCAAGATTCTTGCTAGTGTTGCGTGTTTATGAGTTCTTGCTCATACCAGTGTAAAGCATCAAAAACTTCTTAACATTTTACTGAAGTTACGAATGATGGGAAGTTATGTACTTATTTAAACTGCATACAACTTTACCTACCAATGACAAATTCAAAGGCTGTCTTCCATCTTCACTACGTTACTCACAACATATTACTTTCTCTACTACGTATAGTAAGTAGGGGAAGTATTGTATTCCACCCAAAAATTCGATACCGAGATTTCACCGGAAATAAAGGTTTTGAGAACCTTGAATCCAAAAAAAGCATTTTTTGAAACATGTCCATGTGTGTGGGTGTGTGTGTGCCTGTGAACAGCATAACTCAGAAACGAACAGTCGGATAAACACCAAACTTGGTATTTAGATTCAGTATCTTCCATAGATGCGACACAAAGGTTTTCAAGAAAATCCTCCCACCCCAGATTACCCTTTACATGGAACATTTTTCAAAACTTTTAATTTTCTCAAAAATGACTCTATCGATTTTGATTAAAATATCATATGTTTAAGATATTTTTATGACAAATGAAATGTATATCTCGAATTTTCTGGGAATGTCTCCAAAAGTATTCTTCATTGTGAACGACTTTTGCATAACTGGTAAACCATAAGAGATAGACAAAATTTTAGTACACAAAAAATGTAGATCGCGTTAAAATACACAACTTATGTCATATACATTTTTTTGTTGAGTGTATCATTTTCGAGATATTGCTTGTTATTCCCTTAAATTTTTCAGTATTTATCAAATGGGAATTCGTTATTCATTTTTTTGTCTTGGATATGCAAAGACTATTAAAGCTGTGGCAAAGAGAATGGTGCTGCACATAGCAACCAGCTATTAAGAGATATGTTTGTGCTTATATTGCCCTTGCAAATACAAAACAAGGAGAACATGGCCTTAAGCGATAGTCAAATATTTTAGAACTGGTCGCTATGTATAAAATGTAATTCTCTTTGCACGTCAAAAGATCGTTTCTGCAAATGTTTATCTCGATTAATATGAAATAGATGGAGAATAAGAGTTTGTAAAAATAGTTTGTACAAGAGTAGAGAAAGTCATGTGAGTGTAACACATCAGATTTTTTTTACCTAGGATTTGTTTCAAATTCGACAAAAGCCAGTATCCAAATTGTTATTCGTGGTAACAAGCTCTTAAGAAATAGAGGGAAAAAAGCAAGAATCACAGACTTTCAAGCAAGTCCATTAGGTGACGTTTAGTAGAAGTCTAAACTTGTAACATGGACTATTTCAAAACCGGCTAAAATTACTCCCCGAAAAAATCAATTGACAGAGATTATTTATTTTTCGACGATAATATTTTGTTATCCAGTTCCGTTCATTCTATTGTGGTAGAAAGTTGACTTTCCTGCATACGATGCTGTTATCCTAACCTATGCGTGTTTTGCCTATTTTACTGCGTATATGTGCACGAGCTATATTAAATCCTTTAACTTGTGATATATTTATGGAATATAATCATATCTGATAGTTGAATTTCAGATTTATATCTTAACTTATTTACTTACGATTTAATTCATGCAGTAGCTATAGATAAGATATATTTATTAGTTTCAAGTTATTAAAGTTATTACACAAGTATTTAGTGCATGGGTCATTGACCGTACAGGCATATTTAAGATACACGGTATGGTGACAAAAAACAACAGAAAAAGAAAACAAGAAAAAAGGAAAATACAGATAAATACCTTTGACTAATTGAACAAATTTGACTTAGCTTCGCGCAATTTAGCCAAGAAATTGCCCATATTTTTCCAGTTGCTCTGGCCAGCCAGTAGATCTCAACATGCCAATCTCCTTCAGAAGGAGTTAATAATTTTTCTTTGAGTTTAATTGTTCGCTAGTTCTCCCAATGTGCGCATTCTGGCAAAATGTGGACCTAGTTCTGATTCAAATCACAGAATGGGCAGATTCTCCTGCCAGAATCGTCAGTCATTTTCTGTGCTCTCCAGCCTCCCAGTCTAAATCATGCCATTCCTGAGCTTTCCTTTCTCCCTAGGTTAAATACATACGTCTCTTTACCCCAATTCAATTTTATTTAATTTTCTAGACTGAAAAAAGGTTTAATTTTGCAATCCGATTCTATTTCCTTTTGGTTAATATCTCTTAGTCTTCTTTTGACACCTTTCCATATGGTTTTGTCGTTTGTTTCAGCTGTTTGCCATACTGACCCCATTCCTATTCTCCTCTAGCCCCCTTTCCAAATCAGCTGCCCAAAACTTAGGAGACAGGTATTTATAACATTTGGATCGTAGTGTGAAGTTATCTCCCTACATCATACACAGCCAGTACTTCACTGCTCTTATTTTACAATGTATTGTGTCTTCATAACATCGCATCTCCCTCAATACTCCCCCAATTTGATGTGCCTTGTGAATCTCCAAGAACTCTTTTCCAAAATGCTACCTGTATTTTATTTACATGCTCTGCTCTTCCCCAGCCCCAAATTTCACTTCCGTATGACAAAATCCGCCTTATCATAGAGTTATACATCTTTTCTAATGTATCTACCGGTACATCAGGTATCCGCGTGAGGGTACATAATAATTCATTTAACTGCCCTCGTGCTTAATATGAGCTGTAAGTTATTGCCTTTTTTAAGCTCAACAACCAGGCGTTGATAATCGATTGCCAGTTCGCCACCAAGGTTGATGCTGGTGACCTACAACCGCAATGTTCAACAGATGTTAGTAATTGCTTTTACTGACGCGTAAGTACTATTTATATTATTCACAATCGTCGAAAAAAATAGTAGTTATACAGTACATATACATTAAGTACATTGAAGAATCTCAGAAATAAAAAACACTTAGAGATATTTTAAGTAACTGGTTTTTAATCAAAATCGATATGGCTATTTTTAAGTAAATTGTGAGCAAAGAAAAAAGCTTTCCATGTAAACCGTAGTTTGAGACTTAAATATCAAGTTTTGTACTTATCTGACTTTTTGTTTTGTGCTATGCTGGTTACGTACATTCATAGGCGCGCGCGCGCTTTTTCTAAAAATGCTTTTTGGGGGTTCAGAAGACCTCGAAACGTGTATTTTCGGTGAAATCTAGGTATCGATATTTGGGTAGAGTACAATAACTCCTCTACCCACTACAGGTAGATGCTATAGAAAATTTATGATGGACGCTGTGAATACAGAATTCTTTTTAAGCAAAGCTTTTATTAACATTTTAGCGAGTTTACAAGTGTTGTATAATAATCCGTGAGACAGTCTTTTAGATACTTTTTGCAATATTAATGACATTCGTCCAATAAATGTTTAATTCTTTGAGGATAATCTCCTACACTGATTAGCAGTGAAGTGATAAAAATGCCTAATCTTAAAAGTACCAAACATTTAACATCAGTGATAACTACCGGGCTAATATTGAACAACACGACTGGTGGTTGCCGGTCTGAATCGTAACAGATGTCGGGTTAAATGACCTTGCTCTGCGGTCGCCTAGTTCACGTGTCTACGGAGGATAACAGCATTTGCAGTTCAGTGCAGTTGTTTGGCTTGGTGGAATAACGTTATCTGAAACTGTGCGCAGTTATCATGGTGTAGACTACAGAGCAGCATGCATTTCGGCGTAAGTTTAACGTTGAACCTCCAATGAAGACGAACATTTATCGTTGGAATAAACTATTTGACGAAACAGGTTCTCTGTGTAAAGGTAAAAGCCCAGGTCGACCGCGTGTATCGGAGGAGAACGTAGAACGCCTTCAAGCTTGCTTTGCACGTAGCCCAATGAAATAACTCGTAGAGCGAGTAAGGAACTTGCACTGTCTGGCGTGTATTGAGGCGCCGGTTAGTGTACAAACCATACAATCTGCAACTTGTACAGGCTCTTCGCGCGAATGATTAGGTAAAGCGTGTGAAATGTTGTGACTATGGAAGATGAATTGTTTCTGCCTCGTGTAATTTTTAGGGATAAAGCTATGTTGCACGTAAATGGGAAAGTAAATAGGCACAACGTCCGGATGTAGAATTCAAAATCCCCATGTAACATTGGAACATGTGCGGGATAGCTCCAAAGTTAATGTGTTTTGCGCTGTATCGTTGAAAAAGGTTCATGGACCTTTCTTTTTTGACGAACAGACGTTACTGAAGGAACGTATCTTAGCATGCTGTAAAACTGACTTGTTCCTCAGATGAATGAAGGTTCAGGAGATGACATTTTCCAGCAGGACGGAACTCCACTCCATTGGCATCGGAATGTTCCACGTTTCCTGAACGAATGTCTACCTCAACGTTGGCCGCATGGGGAAGGAAGACTTGGCACTTCAGTTCTGGCCACCGAGTTCTCCTGATCTCACACCTGCGATTTCTTCCTGCGGGGGGTTCGTGAAAGATTTACGTACCACCTCTTCCCACTAATTTGAATGACCTAAGAAACTGTATCACAGCTGCGGTGAATTCAGCTACCGTGTAGATATTATCCGCGCAGCCGGAGAGGGGCATATTGAGCATCTGTAAACCCCCATGTATGTATAATAAAATGCTATTTACAGAATTAAAATAAAACATATATTTGAGGAAATATAGCCAAATGAAAATGTGTCCATCTTTTTTAACCACCCTGTATAATATATGTTCATATGATGTGTTCAAAAATTATAATAAAATCTCTTAGAGTTTGCAAATATTACAGCATAAGTATTAACACTACACAAACTTGTGCCTGAACTGTTTGCTATGCCAATCAGAAAATGACCATAAAGGATCCCATATCACACATTGACTGTTGACACATACCAGTATGATAAAATGCAAATTTAATGTAATTGCTTAAATATTCATCCTATATAAGTTCTATAAATGACAATCTTGTCAAAATTATTTCTAATAAACGTTTGGTTATGAGACCTTATTTTCCAAAACTCTGAAATAACTGACACTCACGTACATTTCATATCATTCAGTTTTGGGGAAATATATGCCATAGAACCTGTTCTTTAAGTGGGACCAAATATCATAACAACCTCTTTGTCAATATATTTGCTGTGAAATCTCTATATAGAATTTTTGGCTCAATACAATGCTTCCTCTACCCAACCTATGTAACTGGTAGAGAAAGTAAAACAGATTTTAAGAATCCGTTGTGTTGCAGTAACACAACTATCTCTTCTACAAATTATTCTTATAAATTTCTGTCCACTTATTGTTAATACAGATAAATCTTCATTTATACATTTCGTTGTAGATATAAGAAGAGCATAGTAAGCTAAAGCGATAGTCAAATATTTTCAAAGCCGGTCGTTATGGGATGGCTTTGAAATGCCCTTCCCTTTGCATGAACACGAAAAATAAACATTAAAATTAAATTAAAAAAAATTAAAACCAATAACAAAGAATGTCTCGGAAATGGCTAACGCCACAAAAACATTTTGACAATTATTAACGAAATCCACATTTTTTTTTGCGTATAAAGATTTTGTCTACGTCTTACAGTTTACTATAGGGTGATTTATGTAGAACTCGCACATTTATTTCTTTAATTGTTTCAAAACGAGTTATCTAGCGACAATGTATTATACCTCAACTGCAGAGAAAATTTGGGAGATTATTTACCTCTATATCAAATGTTGAAAATGTCCTCCATCAGTCGTCTATTCATCTATCCTTATCTGGTTCCTATAACTGATAGACAACGTAATCCTATACGGTTTAGGCCTGCACTTTTCACAGCTCTATGACACATTCAGTAGCTGTACCCTGTCTCCTGCGAGAAGCGTCTTAATTATTTCTTGGGTGACTGATCCAGTCGTGCTCTTACATCAACAATCACCGTGGGAAGCCTAGATGAACGAGTTTTGCCTTTTTCACTCACCAGAGATCCAGTTGTTTCCAATTTGTTTACAGTACAAGTATTGTGTTTCTTTGGGGAGGATTCCGAACACCAAATTCTCTCTGGTATGCTCTTTGAGCAACTATAATTGAATTCGTAATCCAATGTTGCTTTACAATAAAGAGTCGTTCATTTAATGTGGATTCCATTTTCACGTCGACTAGAACAAAATCTCAAAAACAATAAAACTAACAATTATGAATATAACATGAACATCTGCGCATCTAGTGACAGGCAATCGAAACTCCAGAACATTCTGCTTAATTTGATGCTACATTTGGGGCATTGAGTGAATTACGAACAGAATAATTAAAGAAAGAAATGTGTCAGTTCTTCATAAATGACCTTGTAGTTATACAAAAGTCATTCAGACTAAAGAGGACTCCAAAGGGTATTCTCAGAAAATTAAAGATATACATTTTATTTGTCATACAAATACCTTTAATAAAAATCGTTAGAGCAATTTTTGACAAAAGTTTTAATCTTTTGAAGTATGTTTTGGGGGCATATTCACATACCGGTGCAGTATAGGTAAAGATTGGACGTATCAGTGTTTTTTATAGCGTGAGCCCGATTTTGAGGTTTAATTGGGAGTGCAAAACAAAAAAAAATCCTGATGTGTTACACTCATATGACTTTCTCTACTCCTGTACAAACTATTTTTACAAACGCTTATTCTCCACATGCTTCATGTTAATCGAGATGTTAATCTTGTTGCTAATTTTCTTGTAGATGCAAGGGGAATATGCTAGGGTTTAAGGGACAGTCAAATATTTTAAGAGCTGGTTGCTACGTAGCGCATTCCATTGTCTTTGCATGTACAGGACATAAAAAACATGAATAACGAATTCCCATTTGAGAAAAAGTATAAGTATTGGAAAATATTTGGGAACAACAAGCAATAACTCGAAAACGGTTCACTCAACAAAAAAAAGTATATGACATAAATTGTGTATTATAACGTGATCTACATTTTTTGTGTAGTACAATTTTGTCTATCTCTTGCAAAAGTCGATCACAATGAAGAATACTTTTGGAGACATTCCCAGAAAATTCGAGATATACATTTCATTTGTCATGAAAATATCTTAAACAAAATATATTATAATGAAAATCGTTAGAGCTATTTTTGAGAAAATTAAACCTTTCGAAAAATGTTCCATGTAAAGGGTAATCTGGGGTGGAGGGATTTTCTTGAAAACATTTGTGTCGCATCTCTGGAAGATACTGAACCTAAATACCAAGTTTGGTGTTTATCCGACTGTTCGTTTCTGAGTTATGCTGTTCACAGACACACACAGACACACACACGGACATGTTTCCAAAAATGCTTCTTTTTGGATTCAGGGGTCTCAAAACATGTATTTCCGGTGAAATCTCTGTATCGAATTTTTGGGTGGAATACAATACTTCCCCCACTTACTATACGTAGTAGAGAAAGTAAAAATTAAGGATAAAAGCTCCGTGTAAAGGGTTGTTTGGATCAGGGAGATTGTGTTACAAAATCTTCATGTTGCATCCTTGGAAGATGCTGAACTTAAACACCAAGTTTGTTATTTATCAGACTAAATTGATTTATGCTGTTCACGCATACATTGTGTTTGCTGTGAAATCTCTATATAGAATGCTTCTTATACAGATTAACACTGGTTTTTGTCGGAAATTAAAGGTTTCCTAAAGCACTGTTGTTACAGTTTTCAAGTATGTACTTACATAGCAGGATTGTTTGAATGGATATGTACATAAATCTAAGGAAAGCACTCGAAGAACTCGTAAACAGTCAAATAAAAACATCTCTTGTTAACAGTTTGTGCAAGTGAATGGCTTCTCTCACGCAGTTCTTGGAGAAAAACGCTAGAACTGTTAGTAACAAAGTAGAAAAGTAATAATTGAATGCAGTGGTGAGGAATGTTAGAGGCTAAGTTGGCATCCCTGTAAGTATGATAGTAATTATAACGTTAAGTCTATTAAAAGCTGTGTAGTAATATCTAACCCTGTGATTGCATATGCAAATCCGAAAGCAAGTAATTGAGGTTAGGCTTCTCAGCGACCCATGACGGCGTAATATGCCGATATTTCAGGTAGCTTCCAAATTACCCGCCTTACGTGTTTCGTCTTCATTAACACGCATGCGCAGCATTAAAGCGTCTAATGTCTGACGATTAGAATCCGCGTGGGGCGCGGTATGTCTAATTTCTAACCACTGTGCTGGTTGTTCGCCTTGTTTTTGTCGGTGTTCCTAACAACTACTTCTGGAAAGATAAATGCTTCATTTACTACAGCTGGTGTTGTGTCATTCGAACAGCGTACCGGCCAGACTCTTAAATCATCTAAATGTAGCCTCTAGCGCCTACTTCTAGACGGAGTATTGCATTCTACCCAAAAATGTATATATCTAGATTTCACCGGAAATATGCGTGTGTGTGTGTGTGTGAACACCATAACTAAAACTCCTGTACATTACATTCACATGACTTTCTCTACCTATTATCCATTGTTATATACCTAGCTTTCACAAGCCAATCTTATGGAAGCTGAGGCAGTATTTTTAACACTTAAATGATTTCAGTCTAATTACATAATATATAAATTTAATAACAGCCCGCCTTAAAGCAATATGTGTATGTAACAAGATATAAAAGGTGTATATTACAGTAATTGTATATGTTTATATTATTGTATACATGTTCAATAATGTTATATGATGTATTACGTAATTTAATAATGTAGGAGCTGTGATAATAATAGGTTAAAAGTTGCTAATAATGAGGTAACAATGAGGTAATAATGAGTAAGAAAGTGTAATAATGCTACTAGTCATTCTTGGAGCAACAATAATGTAAATTTTGTGACAGTTTATAAAATAGCCAATCAACAACCAGAAAAAAAGCTTAAGTTAAATAAAAGTAGTCTATTGGATAGGAATAGTCAATCAGAGACTTCAAATACAGAAATTTACAAATTTAGGCAGCAGAACTCAAGTCAGTTGCTTGTAGACAGCGCTCATAACTGGACGCATTGGTTGTAGATAGTGTTCCTAACCGGACGTGAGATGCATCCTCGAGAAATTTAATACATATTCAGTGCGAGACGAAAATAGTTTACGTGTTTAAAAAAGTGATGTATTTAATAAAAGAATCTTACAGCTCTCTATATTAGTGAAGTGTTATTTAAATCGTGTCAAGAATTAATAAAAAGGAATGAATTAAAAATTATAATCTGTGTAAGGCTACTTTCTTCAGCCGCACCACGCCTTGCAAAGAAATCCATGTCTCTAACAATAAATACTGAGGCATCCGAGGCACACATAAATATATAATATTTAAAGAAACAGTTATATTACAAAGTTAATATTTTTAAATTTTTTTGGGTGGGGACGAAGGCTACCGGGTACCATACGTGCGGTTGCAACTACTTCAAGTTCGGCTCCCCAACAGTTGAACTACAATACAACTCCTACTTCAAATCGGCTTTCCATACGTGAAGCAACAACCTACTTCAAATTGGCTCCCAAGGAGTGGGGCAAATAACAATAAATACAACAAAATACTACTTCAAAGCTTATAATTCTATCTAGTTTACGTTAATAAAGACAAATTTTTGCAGAAATGGATGCACTGCACATTTCGTTGAATGAACAAGGGCGGAGGGGAGATAGAGGAAACGGAATCGATAGTCACATGTTTCAAAATCGGCTCTAATATGCTGGTTTATAAATTACGTTCTCTTTCCATGACATCGCCAGAAACAACTGAACGACAGTCTTTAAATAAATGACAAAGTATTGAAAATTTAAACCAAAAATAACGGGTATCTCGGAAATGGTTAAATCCACAGAAGAAGTACTCGAAATAAATTTTATATTTCAAAGAGATCTACTTTTTTTCTGTAGTAAATGTTTGTATGTTTCATGGTTTACCAGATACACAAAATTATACAAAAATTTCTTCCGAATGACGAGAACTTCACAGGCTATTCCAAGAAAATTCAAGTAATACATCTTATGTTTCATGTAAATATCTTAAACATATCTATGGTATTTTAATCAAAATTAGAGCCATTTTAATAAAATCCAAAATTTCGAAAAATATTCCATTTATAAGGTAATTTGGCTTAGAGGGATTTTCTTGGTTATCCTCATGTCACAACTTTGGAAGGTACTAAATCAAATTACCTAGCCATTTTGGTATTTATAGAACATTTCGTTTTTTAGTCATGCTGTTTACAGACACAGAGAGAAAGATGGACGTTTTTGTGAAATGCTTTTCTTTTCTTTTATTTAATCAAGGGTCTCAAAACTGAAGAATTATTTTATTAGCTCCACGTATGGACGCCAATTTGAAGAAAGATGGTTTGTTACATTATTTTATCACGCTTTGGGCACCAATTTGAAGTAGGTTGTATTATATTTCAACTGTTGGAGAGCCGAACTTGTAGTAGTTGCAACCGCACGTATAGTAAACACTTTTCGGTAGACTTCGCCCCAAGTGAACTTTCAGGTGGCCTTTGCCCCAAGTTTAAAAAAATATTAACTTTGTAATTTGACTGTTTCTTTAAGTATTAAATATTTATGTTTGCCTCGGCTGTGTCAGTATTATTGTTAGAGACACGTATCTCTTAGCAGGGTTGTGGTACAACTAAGAATGTAGGCTTACACAGATTACAATTTTACTTCACTCCTTTTATTAATCCTTGATACGATTTAAATAACACTTTACTGATATAGAGAGACCTGTGAGATTCTTTTATTAATTACTTGCACTATTTAACACGTAAAACTATTTTTCGTCTCACACGAATACGTATTACACTTCTCGAGGACGCGTCTCGCGTCCGGTTAGGAACACTCTAAATTTGTAAAATTTTCTCCTTTTCAGTTTATGATTGGCTAATCCTACTCCAATAGAATATCTTCATTTAACTAAAGCTTTTTCTGGTTGTTGATTGGCTATTTTATCAACTGTCACTAAAATTACATTATTGTTGCTCCAGAATGACTAGTAGCATTATTACCTTTCTTACTCATTATTGCCTCAAGGTTACCTCATTGCTAGCTCATTGTTAGCAACTTTTAACTTATTCTCAGAGCTCCGACATTATTAAATTACGTAATACATTCATATAACATTATTGCACGTGTACATAATATATTAACATATACAATGACTATAATATACACTTTTTATATATTGTTACATACACATATTGCGTTAAGGCGGGCTGTTATTGAATTTACATATTATTTAATTAGACTGAAATTATTTAAATGTTAAAAATACTGTCTCAAACTTACACCAAATTTGGTATTTATTCGGCTATTCATTTTTGTTCACAGACAACTACACACAGATCTTTTTATTAAACTGCTAGTTTTTGATTAAGGATGCCTCAAAACACGTGTTTCTGATGAAATCTCGATATCGAATTTTGAGTGGGATACAGTACTTCCTCTTACTTATTATATGTAGGTGGTAGAGAAAGATAAGCTTTTGTAAGAAGAATTTCCAGAGCATATGTGTTACATTTACATGATTTTCTCTATCTCCTCTTCTACAAAGCTTATTTTTCTACGTACTTCATGTACCCCTTCGAACCTACAATGTAATGTCTGCAAACGCTTACCTCAATTAATATGAAGTAGATAGAAAAATTAGCTTCTATAAGAGTATTTTATAGAAGATGGAAAAATAAACGATAGTCAGTAGAGGAGGACATGTGAATGTTACACATGAATATTTCTTTCTGCAATACACATTATCAAAATAGGATTGGCTCTATTGCATGTGAGTATCTGGGAGTTATTGCTGCCCGATAGTCTAACCTGGTGCACTCTGTGGCATCAGATATTTAATTACGTGTGTTTTTTTGTGTGTGGAGGGGACGATAGAGGTCGTTATTGTTTCAAATAAATCACTAGAAAGTTGCCTCATCAGTCATACACTAGTCGCCGTCATCCCACACACCGGGCCTCTTGTTGGGACATCCGGTTTCGGTGTCGGCCTAGTTTCCATGTCTGGGAAGTCATCACAGCCTTCTTCATCAGGGGCTAATTCACTTTAAACAAATTTTTGTACCAAATTGTCGGTACGAGAATATTCTCAAAGATTTACGAGCCAACGCTTTCGTCAGGGGCCTGTCGAGAAGCAAGCGACCACTTGATCACGCAGCACGTCCGGGATGCCCAAAGCTGACGATGAAAAACCTCCAATCTTACAATCTTATCTTCTGTTATCATGTTTTATTTATCTAGCGCCTACCAGGCACAGAAAGTAGTGTATTCTACCCACAAACTCATATTGAGGTTAAAACGGCAACTCTAGGCCGAGCCCGAGAACTGTAATTATAGATAATTTATTAATTAATTTTTATTGATGTTAAATCATACTATGTACATATATTTTTCTTATACTGCTTGTATAGTTTAAGAAGGGTGATTTAACGTTATGTGTGTATCTAGGTTACTAATATTAGAAGAGTTATAAATGGTTTAATGTAAATAATTTAAGCGCTATGTTAAAATACTGTCCACGACGAAATGTTTTAGCTACAGGAATAGTGTCATCGAAGGCAGAAAATCTAGTTTTACGACTTCTCTCTGGTTGCAGGGGTATTGTTCATACAGCGAGGGTGTAGCGCTTTTGTCCCTTTATTTGATAATTCGCCGTGACCAAGTGAGAGAGACAGATAGCTTAACGGTAAATTTAGGAAAAGCCGCGATTTACGTTAAACTTGGACCAATGAGATCCCTGTAAGTTTATACGAAATAGTGAGACGCGTCGAGTGGCGCTAAAAATGGACCAATAGGAAAGGAAGCAGCCCCAGAATCCTGCGACTATAAATGGATCTGCTAGGAACAAATCAGGGCATTTCATTTTGGCATTTTGTCATGTGTGGGTCATTTATCATGTAGTCAGGGAACATTTTGTAAAAACTACAGGCAGGGAGAGATGCTGCAGGAGGTTGAGATATCGCGCCAAAAGTGAATAAAAAAACAGTTTTCTAAACACACCTAAGAATCGCTACTCGTAAAGAGATAATAAGCATATTTAAACTTCGTGTCATATCCGCGCCGTGTTTTAACAGCGGTGGACAGTATTTTAACGGCGGCAATATCAGTGTTGTGTACTACGTGGATTAGCTAAATAAAAAGAGACAGCAGTGTCATCTTTTCATAACCAAAGCACGTTTATTTCTCCTTTACCACGACCCGAGGTCTACGCTTCCTTTACCAAGGATAAGTCCATGCTCCCACCTAGTTTTAAAGAAAATTACTGCAGCTAGCCGAGGACAAAATTGCAGAGAACCAGCACACTACGAGCAATGGACAGGAGGAGGTGACTGCCACAAGGTTCACAGAAGTATATGTTTTGAGGGCCTTGAATAGAAAACAATTTTGAAATAAAACAGTTCCGTGTGTGTGCGTGTGCGAGAGAGAGCATAATTCAGACACAAATAGTCCGATAAATACCAAACGCATTTAATGGAATTAATTGTTCATCCACACAAACCGTGTATTGGACAAGGTTGGAAAGGTAGAATCAGGCGACTGAAAAATTTAATGCCATAGCCGGGATTTGAACCACGTATTGAGATGACATACAATTTAAGATCTCCTTGTGGTTTACCGGGAAAAATGTGAATCACCTGGAGAATTTAGTGTCGTGCCGGCATGTTGCCATGGTAGCTCAGTGGTTACAGCAACCGGACGGAGACCGGGATATCCGTGGTTCAAATCCCGGCTATGGCATTGAAGTATTCACCTGACTCTACATCAGAAGCAATTTTAGTAACTTTTCGATAAAAATGCTGTATTTTTTAAATATTAACAGAGTAATAAAATGTAATAGCTTGAATTTTTTTTAAAATTAGCCTGCTAATTCCCCTTCGTTTGGCTGAATTTTGTATAACTAGTAACTATAAGAAATAGACAAACTGTTAGCACACAAAAGTAGCTTTTATTAAAAAAATCTGATGTGATACATTCCCATGAATTTCTCTACCCTCTATTGCTTATTAGATTATTCCTTCTCAAGCATATTTTTCTATCCATAGCATTTTAATCCAAATAAACCTTTGCAGAAATAGCTACATTGCATATTTCATTATAGATACAAAGGGAACAGCGATAGGCAAATGTTTAAGAACTGGACACTATATCCTGGCCTCCATACTGTTTCCATACAATCACGACAAACAACTGAATGTTAAAAGGACTTTGAGAGAATGAACAATTCAAACCTTTAATGATGGATATCTCAGAAATGGCTTATAACACAAAAAAACTTATTTTAAATAAATTGTATATTTTAAAGAGATCTACATTATTTTTGTAGTAAGTTTTTGTCTGTCGCTTAATGTTTACCAAATACAAAGATTATACAACATTTATTCTAAATGAAATGGATTTCATAGGCTATTTACAGAAAAAGGGTAGTCTGGGGTGGAGGGATTTTGTTGAAAATCGTCGTGTCGTATCTTTGGAAAGTACTGAATTTAAATACCAAGTTTGGTAGTTATCCGACTTTTCGTTTTTGAGTTATGCTGTTCACAGGCACACATCCACACAGACTCACACGTGGACCTTTTTCTAAAAATGCTTTTTACTTTCTCTACTACGTATAGTAAGTAGGGGAAGTATTGCATTCCACCCAAAAATTTGATACCGAGGAAATATATATTTTGAGGCCGCCTGAATACAAAAAAGAGCATTTTTGGAAACATGTCCGTGTGTTTATCCGTGTGTGTGTCTGTGAACAGCATAACTCAAAAACGAACAGTCGGATAACCACCAGTATCTTCCAGAGATGCGACACGAAGCTTTTCAAGAAAACCCCCCACCCCAGATTATCCTTTACATGAAACATTTTTCGAAAATTTTAATTTTCCCAAAAATGGCTCTAACGTTTTTAAATAAAATACCATAAGTTTAAGACATTTTTATGGCAAATGAATTGTATATCTCGAATTTTCTGGGAATGTCTCTAAAAGTATTCTTCATTGTGAACGACTTTTGCATAACTGGTAAACCATAAGAGATAGACAAAATTTTACTACACAAAAATGTGGATCGCATTAAAATACACAATTTATGTCATATACATTTTTTTTTTTTTTTTGAGTGAACTATTTTCGAGATATTGCTTGTTATTGAATTTACCAATGCTTTTTCTCAAATGGGAATTCGTTATTCATTTTTTTTGTCCTGGACATACAAAGAGAATGGATTGCGCCACAAAGCAACCAGCTCTTAAAATATTTGACTACCGCTTAAAGCCTACCAATTCCCCTTGCATCTACAAGAAAATTAGCAATAAGATTAACATCTCGATATCTCGATTAACATGAAGCATATGGAGAGAGAGCGTTTGTAAAAATAGTTTTACAAGAGTAGAGAAAGTCATGTGAGTGTAACAGATTTTTTTGGATCCCGGGGGTCTCAAAACATGTATTTTTGGTGAAATCTCGATATCCAATTTTTGGGTGGAATGCAATACTTCCCCTACTTACTGTATGTAGTAGAGAAAGTAAAACAAAGCAACCAGAAGAAAACTGTGGGTTTTTGGATTTTCATAGATATATTGGCTTAATATATAGTGACAGAGGAAATCGCAAAACGGGAAAGCATGAAGGAGGGTGTGTTTTCAGTTCAACACCTGCTTGGGAAGAAGCTCATTGATTGGTTGTTTGGAATGGCTGGTAATAGAGTCACAGATTGAAAAAGAACCTCCTGGTAGAAGTGTTCATTGAGGCCTTAACTCAGCTGTCGAGTTGAGTGAGTACCGTGTGTACTGCTGTATTTTTGGCAAGCACTTTGCAGACACTGGAGATGGCGCCTGCAATGCCAGGTGGTGGACCTCTCAGCTTATCGCCTCCAGGGGCGACACGCGCTTTTAGGACGACGTCTTTTGATAAAGCCCTGGCCAGGAACTGCAGCGTGACTTTCAGGCGCCACAAACACTGCATGCCTTGGAGCAGCAGCAGCAGCTACTGGCTTTCAAAATGCAAGGGGTGTAAAATAAAAGTTTAATGGACGTACAGGTTGTAACAAAACTAGTGTCCGAGTGGTCAGGGTTCTGCTTTCTCAACCCAGAGGTCCCGGGGTAAATTCCATAATCAACCGGGAATTTTTTCTTTAATTCTTTTCTTTCCTTACCTTCCACAGAGTCTGAAATTATGCATGTGACCGGGAATGCGAGTGTGTTTCATGTTAAAATTAAAAAACCAAAATAAAAAAAATTTAAAAGGAGCCTATAGACAAGTGAAAGAGCCGGATATGACCATAGAGGTCAAAGGTGGGCTATATGATTGAGACAATCAAATGACATTCTCTACTCTTGTACAAGCTATTTTTACAAAAGTTTATTTTCCTCTACTTCATGTTAGTTGTTAATCGATATAAAAATTTGCAGAAACTATCTTATTGCTGATTTTCTTGTAGGTTTTAAGCGATAGTCAAGTAATTAGCAGGTTGCAGTGCGGAGCAATAACGAATTCCCATTTGAGAAAAATTATAAGTATTGAACAATTCAAACAAATAACAAGGAATATCTGGAAAATGCTTCACTCAACAACAAAAAATGTACATGACATAAATTGTGTGCTTTGACGAGATCTACGCTTTTTGTGTAGTAACATTTTGTTTATCTCTTACGGTTTACCAGTTATGCAAAATTCATTCAAAATTAAGACGACTTTTGGGGACATTCCCAGAAAATTCAAGATATACATTTCACTTGCCATGAAAGTGTCTTAAACGTATGATACTTTAATCAAAATCGTTAAAGGAATTTTTTGAGAAAATCAAAACTTTCGAAAAATGTTCCATGTAAAGAGTAGTCTGGGTGGGGGTATTTTATTTAAAATCTTCGCGTCGCATCTTTGAAAGATACTGAACCTAAATACCAAGTTTGGTATTTATCAAACTTTTCATTTCTGAGTTATGCTGTACACAGACACACATCCACGGACACAGACACACACACGGACCATTTTCTAAAAATGCTTTTTTTGGATTCAGGGGGTCTCAAAACATGTATTTCCGGTGAACTCTCGATATTGAATTTTTGGGTGGATTGCAATACTTCCCTACTATACGTACTAGAGAAAGTAAAAAATAAAAAACGGAAGCTTAACGCTTCAAAGGTTCTCGGTCAAAAAATTTGTCTGCTTGTTTTTTAACGTCCTTTAACTGGGAAGGTCGCATCGGACGCTGAATGAACGAAATGGTTAAAATGTTGCTCAAATAGGCCCCGGCGCCCTGAAGCTTAGAGTTGCCTAACCGATATTCGAACTCGGGACCTCTTGAATGTGAGGCAGACTTTGGGCTACAATTTTTTTTGCTTCTTACAGCTCTTTTTATATACCTCTCTTGAATAATTGCATGCTACCGTACATTTTTAAATAACAACCTGATGTACTACATTCACAAAACTTTCTCTAAGCATTATGCTTATATAGTTCATTTTTAAATACCTTCTATAAACTGTTCTTGCAAAGGCCTATGACTTTCTTCAATGCTAACCTATAATAAATATAGGAATTTCTGTATTCCACCCAAGAATTGGGTCACACATTTCACCGTAAATACATGTTTTGAGATCCACTAAATCCAAGATAGGCATTTTTGGAAAAAGATTCATATGTGTGTGAGAAAAAGAGAGAGAGAGAGAACAGTATAACTCAAAAGTAAAACGAAACCCCGTATTTGAGTTCAGCAACTTCCAAGGACATGAACATTTCCAAAAAAAAAAATATATCGTTTCCCCAAACTTATCTTTATATGAAATACTTTTCATTTCCTTTTTAATTATTCAAAGTTATTGATGAAAATGATATATGTTTAAGATATTTGCCTGACAAATAAGATGCATATTTTGAATTTTATATGAATAGCGTGTGAAGTTCTCATTTTAAATGAATTTGTATAACGGGTAAAGTAAGAGATTAGGCAAGCCTTACTACACACGCAAAATATAGATTTCGTTGAAACGCATATCAAATGAAATTTTTAACATTAACCATCTGCGAGATATTTCTTAGTATTTGTTGAATTTTCAAATACGTTATGCATTTTGTAAGTGATAAGTCATGTTCATGAAAAGAGTAGAATTTTATATAGCACCTGTTTTTTAAAGATGTGGCTAACCATTCAGCTTCCTGTTTCTATATGTCAGTTTGTACCTACAACGAGATGTGTATTGTTGTTAAGGCTTATCTCGATTAACAAGATGTAGAGAGAAAATAAGCTTTTGTAAGAATCACTTATAGAAGAATGGGTAGATAAAGCCATTTGAATGTATTCCTCTGGCTGAATGTATTCTGGCTTCAGATATTTTTTAACTCGATAAAGATTAACACTTCATAAAATAGAAAAGGATCTTTCATTCCACCCTAACTCATTTCATTATCTATATTATTTGATACCTGTTTACCATTGTTCTTGCACTAGGGAAATGTGCGATTGTTCACCAGATTGACTACCTGCTGTAAAACTTGACAGTACAAACACACTCCCGACTGCACACGAAACATCAACTCTTAACAAAAGTAAATTTAACATTGTTATTCTCTCCATTAAACCATTAACCATCATGAACCCATTGTCTTTATAAAATTGAATAAGTTTATCCTTCATTCACTGTCATGAATTTCGCACTTAAGAGCAGAGCTATTTGCACATCCAAATTCTTGCATAACCTCCAAATAAGAAAAACTCAATCTGTGACTATCTATACATAGTAGATAATAAAATTTTTCCCGTAATTTTCGATTTAGTTTGAGCAGTTGGCAAGCCAAAAATCCAATTTTTAACATTATTGTTTGTTTTGTGTGAATAGGTTATATGGCAGTTTGATTGCTTTCCACAAAAACACGGGCTTCTAATGGACCGCGAAATCATAAATCCAAATATCTCGCTTATTATTGTGTTTTATGAAAAATGTTACAAAATACTTATACGTATGATGATTCTGACGAGCTGTGTCATACATAAAATGTCGATATGCTAATATTTAAGATGTTACACAGATTTTTAGGTAAGATTATTCATGTGTGTAAACCAGTTATCATGGGAATAAATATAGTTCCGAACGTACGTTTTAAATTTAATTCATATCCTAGGAAAAGCAGTTTTATTAACCATTTTCGCAATACTTCATGAAATGCGCTACACAAAGGGAAAGAGAGATGAGCAGAGATGGGAGAGGAAACGAAAAGAAATAGCATAGTGCAAAAAGATGAAGTGTGTGAGAGGGGGAGAGAGGTGAGAAAGGGTAGAAAGCGAGAAAGTAATGGATGAGAAAGAGAGGACACAAGAGAGTAAAAGGGGTAGAGCGATAGTGTAGATGGAGATTGATGGAGATCAGGATCATAAGCTGGGAGTTTATGGGTGCATTTTAAGTAACCCCAAAACATAATGCTAGTTCGGTGGTAGTAAAACATGATAAGATGGTTCGTTATGGATCTAAGAACTACGAGTAATTACATTCATACTCCGTCGGGTAGCGCAGTGGTTTAATTCCGGGCTCTCGTACTGAGGGTCGGGTTTGATTCGCGGCTCTGTGTGGCGATTTTAAGTCGGCCCTGTCCACGCCTTCACCTCTGCGTTGCTCATGCGAAGTATCCCCAAGGTTCAACGTAGTTCGGAGTCCACGGTAAAAGCTGTAGGTCCTCTCATCCCCACCATCCTCACCATGCGAGGGCAACGGATTCCGCTCTCTGGGTGCCTCCTGCTCAGAAATGGATCCAGTCATCGTTTGGTGGAATGAGGTATCCCCCGAAGGTCATATGCCATATGGGGAGCGTTAGAAACAACGACACTCCCCCCTCGCAAATACAATTACATTTTGCTTAGACAAAAACTACTCGTACTCTTATTGTTCTGGTGTTGGATGGTTATTACCAGGCAGAGGGGTTTTAGTAAGTAGGAATCAAGTTAGGAACGCACCGAGGGTTGACGGCGAAGGAAGGTGGAAGTGAATGCGATCTTGAAGTGTTCTCTGTAAACAAACAGTTGAAGGCACTACACCCTGCTTCGAAAGCAGATTGATTAGGATTACGCAATATCAAAAGAAAACAATGTAGATATGTCTAGCTATTGGCAGCATGCAATGAAGTTGCTTCATTATTTAATCAAGTTATTAATGTACAGAAATCTGAGTTACAATGGCTTTTCTGTTACACCGTAAGTTTTACAATGTATAATAATACATTTTTTAAATACATTGAACATAAATTGCATACGATTAGCACGTAGATACTTGTTATATTTTGAAAAACTACGTTCCATATCATCCGAACGTAGTAGGAATAAATAAAAAACGAAATATCAGACTTGCTTGATATTCCCTGCTTCAGTAACGCGTCCCTCGTTTTACACATTTCTTCTCTAGAATACCTTTAAGTTTCTCTGTCAACCTTTTTTAAAGTTTCCAGCTTTATACCTTACTCAGTGTTTCTAAAAGTTGTTCTATTGGCTCTAGAGCTTCTGGTATTTTTAGTGTCTATGCTTGTAAATATATATATGTTATTGTAGTTGCAATATTGGTAAAATGATTCTGAATATATGAAAAATCTTAAAACAAAACTAATGCAATAATTTGCTTTACTGAGTGTATAGCGCATTTTTCCACTCGTCAAAGACATTAATTACATTAACAACTTTGTTGTGATATTGAGATTAATATAATACAGCCTGCAGCCATGTCCCCCACCGAGTTACAATTGGTTGTGGAGCCAAGGGAATTCCAGGCTCTATCCCCTTAAATTTTTACTATCTCTACTACGTATAGTAAGTAGGGGAAGTATTGCATTCGACCCAAAAATTCGATACCAAGATTTCACCGGAAATACATGTTTTGAGACTCCCTGAATCCAAAAAAAGCATTTTTGGAAACATGTCCGTGTGTGTGTGTGTGTGTGTGTGTGTGTGTGTGTGTGTGTGTCTGTGTGTCTGTGAACAGCATAACTCAAAAACGAACAGTCGGATAAACACCAAACTTGGTATTTAGGTTCAGTATCTTCGAGAGATGCGACACGAAGGTTTTCAAGAAAATCCCCCCACCCCAGACTACCCCTTACATGGAACATTTTTTGAAAACTTTAATTTTCTCAAAAATGGCTCTAACGATTTTGATTAAAATATCATATGTTTAAGGTATTTTCATGACAAATGAAATGTATATCTCGAATTTTCTGGGAATGTCTCCAAAAGTGTTCTTCATTCTGAACGACTTTTGCATAACTGGTAAACCATAAGAGATAGACAAAATTTTACTGCACAACAAATGTAGATCGCGTTACAATACACAATTTATGTCATATAGATTTTTTTTCTTGAGTGAACCGTTTTCGAGATATTGCTTGTTATTCCCTTAAAGTTTCCAATACTTATACTTTTTCACCAATTCGTTACTCATTTTTACTTTCTCTACTACGTATAGTAAGTAGGGGAAGTATTGCATTCCACCCAAAAATTCGATACCGAGATTTCACCGGAAATACATGTTTTGAGACCTCCTGAATCCAAAAAAAGCATTTTTGGAAACATGTCCGTGTGTGTGTGTCTGTGTGTCTGTGTGTCTGTGAACAGCATAACTCAAAAACGAACAGTCGGATAACCACCAAACTTGATATTTAGGTTTAGTATGTTCCAGAGATGCGACACGAAGGTTTTCAAGAAAATCCCCCACCCCAGACTACCCTTTACATGGAAAATTTTTCGATAATTTTAATTTTCTCAAAAATGGCTCTAACGATTTTGATTAAAATATCATATGTTTAAGATAATGTAATGAGAAATGAAATGTATATCTCGAATTTTCTGGGAATGTCTCCAAAAGTATTCTTCATTGTGAACGACATTTGCATAACTGGTAAACCATAAGAGATAGACAAAATTTTACTACACAAAAAATGTATATAGCGTTAAAATACACAACTCATGTCATATACATTTCTTTTGTTGAGTGAACCGTTTTCGAGATATTGCTTGTTATTTCCTTAAATTTTCCAATACTTATACTTTTTCTCAAATTCGTTATTCATTTTTTTTGTCCTGGACATGCAAAGAGAATGGAATGCGCCACATAGCAACCAGCGTTAAAACATTTGACTATCGCTTAAAAGCTACCATATTCCCCTTGCATCTACTAGAAAATTACCAATAAGATTGACATCTCGATATCTCGATTAACATGAAGCATATGGAGAATAGGCGTTTGTAAAAATAGATTGTACAAGAGTACAGAAAGTCATGTGAGTGTAACACATCAGATTTTTACTTTCTCTACTACGTATAGTAAGTAGGGGAAGTATTGCATTCCACCCAAAAATTTGATACCGAGATTTCACCGGAAATACATGTTTTGAGACTCCCTGAATCCAAAAAAGGCATTTTTGGAAACATGTCTGTGTGTGTGTGTGTGTGTGTGTGTGTGTGTGTGTGTGTCTGTGTGTCTGTGAACAGCACAACTCAGAAACGAAGAGTCGGATAAACACCAAACTTGGTATTTAGGTTCAGTATCTTCCAGAGATGCGACACGAAGGTTTTCAAGAAAATGTCCCCACCCCAGACTACCCTTTACATGGAACATTTTTCGAAAATTTTAATTTTCTCAAAAATGGCTCTAAAGATTTTGATTAAAATATCATATGTTTTAAGGTATTTTCATGACAAATGAAATGTTTATCTCGAATTTTCTGGGAATGTCTCCAAAAGTGTTCTTCATTCTGAACGACTTTTGCATAACTGGTAAACCATAAGAGATAGACAAAATTTTACTGCACAAAAAATGTAGATTGCGTTACAATACATAATTTATGTCATATACATTTTTTTTGTTGAGTGAACCGTTTTCAAGATATTGCTTGTTATTCCCTTAAATTTTCCAATACTTATACTTTTTCTCAAATTCGTTATTAATTTTTTTTATGTCCTGGACATGCAAAGAGAATGGAATGCGCTACATAGCAACCAGCGTTAAAATATTTGGCTATCGCTTAAAACCTACCAATTCCCCTTGCATCTACATAAAAATTACCAATAAGATTGACATCTCGATATCTCGATTAACATGAAGCATATGGAGAATAAGCGTTTGTAAAAATAGTTTCTACAAGAGTAGAGAAAGTCATGTGAGTGTAACACATCAGATTTTTTTTATGTCCTGGACATGCAAAGAGAATGGAATGCACCACATAGCAACCAGCGTTAAAATATTTGACTATCGCTTAAAACCTACCATATTCCCCTCGCATCTACAAGAAAATTATCAATAAGATTGACATCTCGATATCTCCATTAACATGAAGCATATGGAGAATAAGCGTTTGTAAAAATAGTTTGTACAAGAATAGAGAAAGTCATGTGAGTGTAACACATCAGATTTTTTTTTATTCTTGAAGGTGCGTTGCGAAATATCTTTTTCACGCTGGCTATGAAAGTATCAAAACAGGCTCTAATTTCTTCGGTAACTCGGTAACGACCATGTGCTACACATGTTTAATGTATTAGTGTGGTATAATGTTTACATATTTTAAACGTCGTTTGAGCTCTATGTGACATACGTTATATCTGATGGTTTCGCCATTTGTGCTGAGGTTTTCCCTGCCAAAGTCCACTACAAACGTTGCTAATTGTGATGATGGTTTTGATGTGTGATTCTTCTTTACCTTAGGCATATTGCCACAGTTCTCCACTGGTTTGTATGCAGTGAATAAATGGAACAGTCGCAACGAAGCCGACTGTTGTGTAGGGAAGGGGAAGAGTGCGTCCGTCAAAGTACTTGATGTCACCTATACTCCTTGTAACACGATTGCTCTCTTTACTTACTAAAACCCCTCTGCCGGTTATTACACAATGGTTTTTATGCCAGTTCGTACTAAAGCAGAATATTTGCGCATTACATTTGTAAGTATAATTGTAGGAGCTATTGTAAAAGAGGAGTATTTACTATGTGTAGAACTCTGCTGTAGCCGAAGAGAAGCTTGAGTAGAATATATTTTGAGAATTTGAATCAATGTTGAAAATTTCAAATTCACGGACGCGACTAGAACCATGGATCTTCAGTTTCATTCTGCAACATTTTTCCGATAAGCTCCTCAAAATGCGCTGAACTGTTCCCATTTGATTCATAACCTTAGAGTAACTTTGAGGTGATCGATTTCGGCAGCCATTGAACTTTTAAAAACTGACTCATCTTTCCGCCTTATAGCTCACGTGATCATTGTGGGGAAAACACTTATTTTAAAGCAGAAGCGCGTTAATAAACCATTTTGTTATGATTCCAGGCAAAGATTAAAAACAAATTACCCTTCAATGAATGAATTTTCATTATTTTCTATTTTCTTAAAACTGGTTCCAATGATTTGGATTAAAATGTTATTTTTTTATATTTACATGACGAATAAAATACATATCTTAAATTTTCTGTCAATAACTTGTAAAAAGTCCCCTTCATTTTCATTTCATTTTTTGTAACCATAAGAAATTTACAAAGCTTACTGCAACAAAACTGTAAGCTTATTAAATTTATCAACATTATAAAGTAAAAAAACGTAATAGTAGTAGCCATTTCCGAAATATTCGATGTAATGTGCTTAGTACATTTTCCAAAGCCACTGCGGTGATACATCTAATATAAAATGCTTGAAAATGTCGTGTATAACGTAAAATGCATAGAAGAATCACTCTGTTTTTTTTTTTTTTTTTTTTTTTTGCTTGTTAATGGACGCTCATTAACTGCTGTGGTTCTTAACGTCCCATTCTATATTGGGCGTGAAAGATCGGTAATTTTGCAGAGGTCTCTTTATCGGGCTTGAGGTTCTTTTACGTGCCGTAAATATACGACCGGCTTTACTTTCCTTCCGAAGGAAGCCATGCTAAGGATTTTTATGCCCGAAAAAAGTCTATCGCCCTCCGCCGGGTTTGATCCCGCGATCTCGGGAACTAGAGGCTAGCACGATAATCACTACACCACGGAGGATAACAGAATCACTCTTTGCGTGTATATTATAATATACGGGTTTCGTTTGAATGACGCGACCGGTATCCCGACGCTACCACGGCACCGCTATACAAATCCGTCCCTGCATTAGCGGAGGACCGGCCCGCGTTTCTCCCCTAGATAATGCTAACTAAGCGAAAAAAAATAGTATTTTGCATTTACCCTTCGTTATAAAATGTGTTCAAAATTATGCCCATCTGCGTCTACGCAAGCCTGGCACCTGTTGAACATATTATTGAAATTCGTGTGACTTAGTATTGCAAAACACACGTCGGGTACTATCTTCTAATTAGCCGAGTGTGTTGGGACTTGCTACATAAACTTTATCTTTAAGCATTTCCCATATACATATAATAATCACATGGATTTAAATATGATTAGTGAGCCAAATATTGTGTCATCAAAAACACTTTGTAAACGAGGTAGAGATTTTCTTGGATCTCTTCTACGTCAGCCCACTTTCTCTAATTTTTCCTCTGTTAAAACCGAGGGGATCTAGTATAAATCCAGTCTGTTTAGTTTTTTCTAACCTTTAAATTGTGGATTTTTTAGAAGCAATGACGCCAGGGAATTTGTGTATAAATTCAATCTGGCAATCAACATGTGACTATATTCGAGCAAAACTTAATACAATAAACACACGTTGTTCTGTAGTGTCCATAATGATGACTACACACGGCTTCACATAACGTTATTCAACTTTGCCAAAAAACTAGATTGAACTGCATAGAGCTACAGTTACCCTCCGTAGGTAAGTGGGCAAGGCTACCACTGATTGTTTTCTTTCGTTCCGACGGTGCAACTGCTTTACAGCTAGCATGAGACAATTTTGGTAACTGAATTTCAAATAATTTCATTAATGGTGTTGAAGATATTACTTGGACGATTCTCGAGCAAGGCCTCCTGAAACGCCGTTTTATTCCCAGGCTTCATGGCCTACATTGATAGCATGGGCTTGGAGGCGTGTACAATTCATGCACACATATACTAGTGTCAGGTATAAAGTATCAGAAAAAAAACAATTAGACAAGGTTTCCGTTAAAAATGCTAGTAGGGCTGGAAGACAAGGGAGATAAAAAGAGCAGGCAGGAATGATGAGCGTGCCAAATGGGTTGTGATATATAGAGTTTATGGGTTGGCTCCACACACTCGGCAATAATTGAAAACCACATATCATGTCCTACCCCCTCGCTAGCGCGCTCAACCCCGGATTTAATTTGTGATACAGACATTGCGCGAGCGAGTGCGGATACAAAATCCTCTGTTATTAGGGTGGGGGACAGTGGCGTAGGGGTGGGGAAAAATATCGATACTTATCCGCCCGCCCTGGCCGAGCTTCGAACTAGCGGTGAGATCAACCTGAAATTTCGGCTTCACTCGGAGCGAAGTCTGGACTGTATGAAGGATGTCCTCTGTGGTGGAGTGGGAATAGCGTACCTGTATCCAACCTGGAGGCCGAAGTTCATTCCGGGTGTGGGTAGGATATCTGAATGTATTTTTACTTTCTCTACCGTTATGATAAGTAGAAGAGGTATTCTATTCCATCAAAAAGAACTGTTATCGAGATATCAATGGAAATGTTTGTTTTAAGGACCCATGGCGAAAATTTAGAAAGGGGTTCGTGTAAGTGGGTGCCTTTAAACAGCATAACTCAGAGCAAGGAGACTTCGCAGACTATTTACAAATAATTCAAGATGTACATTTGATTTGTCTTGCGGATATGAAAACATGTGTAATTTAAATCAAATTCGTTAAAGCCATTATTGAAGAAATCAAAAATATAAGAAACGTTCTGTGTAAAGGATGATTGGGCTGGGGGGTTTCTTCAATCTTACCGAGCTAATTAGCTCCGCCGAAACGTGAGAGACTCGATTTCGGGGGGGGGGGGGGTATTCTGAGTTCAATGTCACCCAACCTGACCTTGGGGGTTACTGCTTTTCCCTGTTCGGTAGGCAAATGCTGACGTGATTTCTCCCCGCTACATTCCGTATCCTTCATAGGTTTCAGAAGTGCTTTCAGGTTTTGCAGTGTGGGTAGTGCCGGATAGAAGGCGCAGATGCTGCGTCAAGAAAAGAGTTTCCCGTGGACACCAGAGAGCTCCCTAGGTTTCACGAGTCATTTTTCGCACACTCTAGTCGGCTTGGGCAGTGAATCTGATCTTATGCGCGTCTCTGTGGCCTGTCTGCCTGCTGCCTGTAGCATCCTGGTTTCCTTCGCTTTATCCTTTCCTCCTGTGGGGTGGTAGCTACAATAGCCATTTAAAGGTCGCGGTGTCCCAAGTATATATATATATAGTATGCTGTGCCTCAAACTCTTCATGTTGCATCCTTTAAGTATGAGTATTTGAGTTATGCTGTCCACATATATACGTGCATGGATTTGCTTTATTACTTTCTCTACTACGTATAGTAAGAAGGGGAAGTATTGTATTCCACCCAAAAATTCGATACCCAGATTTCACAGGAAATCATGTTTTGAGGTGCACTGAATGCATATAAAGCATTTTTGGAAACATGTCCGTGTGTGTGTGTGTGTGTGTCTGTCTGTCTGTCTGTCTGTCTGTCTGTAAACAGCATAACTCAGAAACGAACAGTCGGATAAACACCAAACTTGGTATTCAGGTTCAGTATGTTCCAAAGATGCTACACGAAGGTTTTCAAGAAAATCCCCCCACCCCAGATTACCCTTTACATGGAACATTTTTCGATTATTTTAATTTTCTCAAAAATGCCTCTAACGATTTTGATTAAAACATCATCTGTTTAAGATATTTTCATAACAAATGAAATGTATATCTCGAATTTTCTGGGAATGCCTACAAAAGTATTCTTCTTTGTGAACGACTTTTGCATAACTGGTAAACCATATCAGATAGACAAACTTTTACTACACAAAAAATGTAGATCACGTTAAAATACACAATTTATGTCATATACATTTGTTTTGTTGAGTGAACCATTTTCAAGATATTGCTTGTTATTCCCTTAAATTTTCTAATACTTATACTTTTTCTCAAACGGGAATTCGTTATTTTTACTTGCTCTACTACGTATAGTAAGTAGGGGAAGTATTGTATTCCACTCAAAAATTCGATACCGAGATTTCACCGGAAATATATGTTTTGAGACCTCCTGAATCCAAAAAAAGCATTTTTGGAAACATATCCGTGTGTGTGTGTGTGTGTGTGTGTGTCTGTGAACAGCATAACTCAGAAACGAACAGTCGGATAGACACCAAACTTGGTATTTAGGTTCAGTATCTTCCAGAGATGCGACACGAAGGTTTTCAAGAAAATCCCCCCACCCCAGCTACCCTTTACATGGAAGATTTTTCGAAAATTTTAATTTTCTCAAAAATGGCTCTAACGATTTTGATGAAAATATCATATGTTTAAGATAATGTAATGAGAAATGAAATGTATATCTCGAATTTTCTGGGAATGTCTCCAAAAGTATGCTTCATTGTGAACCACTTTTGCATAACTGGTAAACCATAAGAGATAGACAAAATGTTACTACACAAAAAATGTAGATCGCGTTAAAATACACAACTTATGTCATATACATTTCTTTTGTTGAGTGAACCGTTTTCGAGATATTGCTTGTTATTCCTTAAATTTTCCAATACTTATACTTTTTCTCAAATTCGTTATTCATTTTTTTTATGTCCTGGACATGCAAAGAGAATGGAATGCGCCACATAGCAACCAGCGTTAAAACATTTGACTATCGCTTAAAACCTACCATATTCCCCTTGCATCTACATGAATATTACCAATAAGATTGACATCTCGATATCTCGATTAACATGAAGCATATGGAGAATAAGCGTTTGTAAAATTAGATTGTACAAGAGTAGAGAAAGTCATGTGAGTGTAACACATCAGATTTTTTTTTATTCAGGAGCCTGAAAAAGTATATTTCCGGTGAAATCTTGGTATCGAGTTTTTAGGTGAAATGCAATGCCTCATCCACCTACTAGGTGTGTGGTAGAGAACTTAATAAACTATACTGGGTAGAGTAAGTCATATGAATTACACAATCTTTGAGAATTTTCCTTTTATTTCGTGTTTCGTTGTCTGTGTGTGTGTCTGTGAGCAGCTAACTCCAGAATGAAAAGTCGATTAAACAGCAACGGTTGTATTTAAGTTCAGTAGCTTCTAAAGAGGTTTCACGAAAATGTTCTTGAAATTCCCACAACCCAAGCTACCTTTCACATGGAAAAACTTTATTTTTTATTTTCTCAAGAACATATTAACGAGTTTTATTAAAATGTCACATTTTTATAAATTTACATGAGAAATACATTTCCTAAATTTTCTCTGAATATCCTTTATTAGATTGAATTCTGTATAATTTTGTAAAACAACGAAATTTAAACAG
This sequence comes from Deroplatys truncata, assembly GCA_030765065.1. Classification (NCBI taxonomy): domain Eukaryota; kingdom Metazoa; phylum Arthropoda; class Insecta; order Mantodea; family Mantidae; genus Deroplatys; species Deroplatys truncata. Next base: position 83,426,592 of record CM060982.1, on the reverse strand, counting down.
ATGAATAAAAACTTACTTCACGAAAAATGTAGAACTGATTAAAATACAGAATTTGTATACAATACTCTGGTTAATCGTTTTCGAAATATTCCTTTCCTTAGCGTCACCTACCGGACATGCTTGAAAGGTTGCGATCCCTCCCTTTTCTATTCTTTTCATCGCAAGAGCTTGTTACCTGGAATAAACATTTGAATACTGTCTCGCATGTTGAAGTCTTGCTTAATTTGAAACAATATCTAGGTAAAGATAGTTTCTTAGTAATGTAGAGAGGTTAGGGGAATCATTTTTTATAAGTATATCACAATAATATATTAAAATGCAAGTAGTGGAAATGCAGTTTCATTTCCTTAGCCTGACTCAGTTTCCAAGGATCAGGCGAGCGGACGGCGGGCGAAGTGTATGGCGAGGAGTTTACTTTGTGCTGTCTGCCCTGGCGTTCGGTGTGTGTCGGGTCCTGAGAGACATCTCCGTGGGTAGAGGTAGGCCTGTTGAGTTCTCGCCGGCATCAGGATGTAATATCTGGAGACGTTAGGGACCCCGCCTGTGTCCGAGCTTACCGCCCCGGTTCTGGTCACCCTCCACATCCGCTTCACTCCTTCCTTCTGGAGGTTTCCAGAAGCACAACAAGCGACTACGCGCTTAAATGTCGACGTCCTCCTCCTCTTCCTAATAACCATAACCATTAGATACTAGAGAGGGTCATATAAAAAAAGAAGCTATTAGAGAAGATCTATATCTTTATAATTTAACTGATAAGTTGGAAGAATAACAGAAAACTAGAAAAACAAATTATTAAAAGAATGGACAAAGAAAGAATGCCAATGAAATTATAACTCCAAAGAGAAACGAAATGGGAAACAAAGGAAAAGGTAGGCCTGAACATTGAGAAGACGGAGTAGACAGGGTACTCAAGTGTTGAAGTGGAGATGATGATAGTATAATATATACAGAGTAAGTAAGAATAACACGGAATAATTTAAGGGGCAATTCAGGAGTTCTATTTGAATATTTCCGTTTAGGGAATGTATACCTGTAAACGTCTTCTTCTTATTCTTATTCCTATTATTATTATTATTATTATTATTACTCTATTTATTTTACGTCGTTTTAGCTATAGGGCCATATCGCGACGAATCTGTTAGTGGATAACTCTTAGAACGAGGTGTGGTGGACAGTTAGCCTTCTAGGTCTCATCCCTGTAACCACCGCTTCGTCGTGTCCACCAGAGACCCTAGTCCATAGCAGTCGGATCTTCTGCTTCGTGCCGTGCAGATGGCATTAGGGTGCGGACAGTTAGCCTTCTAGGTCTCATCCCTGTAACCACGTCTTCGTGCTTCGTCACGTGACCACAGAAACCCTAGCGCATACCAGCCGGACCTTCTGTGGTAAACGTGTTGTTATCAAACTAGAGGGCATTGACGTTTTTGAATCGCCGTATCGGGTTAGATGAAATGCCACCGAACAGGTCGCTACGCGTCTTTTGCTACAAGGCATTGTGAGAGTTTTGAAATAAGAGTAGACGTTATCTTTAATTTTAAACAATGAAAACTCTCTTAAATTCATTTATAACGTGTGCGTGCACTAAATCCATGTGCTCTGAATTAGGTCAAAACTTTTTTTAACTGATCTGCAGCTGCGAATACAGGTTATTGTCAATAACTTATGCAAATACTACTATTGTTGGTCAAATTTTATCCATCGTTATACAGTTTTTTTAGAAAAGTTAAAACAATGTTAAATGTCTCAAACTTATGTCTTAAAAGGTTTCAAACATAGTTAAACTAAGAAGAAATAAGAATTTTAACAAGTGCATAAGTTTTTGTAAAGGATAAATGCCGGCATTTGACTTCGGAGCATAGTTTATACATCGTTGCAATGATTGCCGAGTTCTTTCAAAAACCTAGCATATCACGAATACCATAAAATGCCACAAAAATCCCGGCTATCACCTCCTCTTCACTATTAACCGGCGTCTCGCACATAAGTCTCAATATGTCCCAAAGGAAAAAGAAACTCAAAGGGGTTAGATCTAGTGAACGTGCTGGCCATGATTTTGGTGCTCCTCTATCTATCCAGCGATCAGGATACGTTACACTTAGGAAATTCCTTACGCCAGCGGAATAATGCGCAGGTGCCCCATCGCCTTGGAATTCATTAAATGGTGTATTCCTAAAGGAACATCTTCCAGAAGTTCTGGCAAATTATGTAGGTAAATCTGCCTGTCAAACGTGGAGGTAGTACATAGAGCCCTATGAGTGTGTCATTCGCAATGCCAGCCAAATACTCCCTGCAAACCGGTGTTGGTAATTTGCAATCCTAGGGTTCTCCTCTCTAGGGTTACCTCTAGGTAACCTCTAGGTAACCTCTAGGGGTTTCTTATGCCAAATGTGACTTTTATGTGTGTTAAATGTGCCCTCACATGTAAAAACCTTCTAGTCCGTCCACAGTATGGTTGTAGGAAATCTTAGCTAATAAGTGCATTTATGAAGAAACCACTGGACAAAACTGAAGTCGGGGTGGCCCCAGTGCTTAAACTTGGGGAAATGATATGGATGTAATTGATATTCGCCAGAATCCTAGTAACTGAAGACTGACTTTGAGGCAGTATTTTTAAAACTTAAATTCAATAACAGCCCGCCTTAAAGCAATATGTGTATATAAAAAGATATAAAAAGTGTATATTACAGTCATTGTAAATGTTTATATTATTGTATACATGTTCAATAATGTTATGTGAATGTATTACGTAATTTAATAATGTAGGAGCTATGAGAATAATAAGTTAAAAGCTGCTCTAACAATGAGGTTACTTTGAGGCAATAATGAGTAAGATAGTTTAATAATGCTACTAGTCCTTCTTGGAGCAACAATAATGTAATTTTTTGTGACAGTTTATAAAATACCCAATCAACAACCAAAAAAAGTTTAAGTTAAATTAAAATATTCTATTGGAGTAGGAATAGCCAACCAGAGACTTGAAATACAAAAATTTACAAATTTAGGCGATAGAAATCAAGTCAGTTGCTTGTAGACAGCGCTCATAACTGGACGTGTTGCTTGCGGACAGTGTTCCTAACCGGACGCGAGATGCGTCCTCGAGAAGTATAATACGTATTCAGTGTGAGATGAAAATAGTTTACGTGCTAAAAAGTCAAGTAATTAATTAAAAAAGTCTCACAGCTCTCTCTATATCAGTGAAGTGTTATTTAAATCGTGTCAAGCATTAATAAAAGGCGTGAAATAAAATTATAATCTGTGTAAGCCTACATTCCTCAGTCGCACCACAACCCTGCAAAAAGAAACATGTCTCTAACAATAATACTGACGCAGCCGAGGCAAACATAAATAGATAATATTTAAAGAAACAGTCAAATTACAAAGTTAATATTTTTAAACATTTTTTGCGGGGGCAAAGGCCACCGGAAAGTACATTTGGGGCAAATAAAAATACAACAAAATAAACCAATTTCAACTTGTATGCTTGGCATGCACTATTCTCTTGTGCTTAAGGACGGAGTTTTATGGACCAGGTCAAGAACCTCCTCTTCTAGAGCCACTGTTCTTAGATTTCTTTGGACTCCCGAACGAAGCGCTTGTTTGTGAAACTTCCAGTTTTTTGCAGCCGTTGATTTGCGGCAGTAATTATGCAATGATGAGCCAAATGTCTCCTTGAGTAAGGCTCAGCATAAAGATCTCGTGCACTTTTCGCATTTCCCCAAGCAGCACAATAAACGTAATGCATGTCTGCTAGTTCTACGCTAGTAAAGTGAAACATTTTTCTAATAGGTTGTAAAACTAAAGTTGTTGCAGTAAACGGAGCATTTAAGAATATGCTGATTGCTGAGATTGATAACCTACAGCTCTTGTACGAGCTACAAAGTCACAAAGTGCTGTATAATTTGCGACGGAATCCCTTATCACTTAACAAAACGCAGGTATTAGGTTAGGTGATATAAACAATTTTAAAAATCTGATGTGTTATACTCACATAACTTTCTGTACTCTTGTAGAAACTATCTTTACAAACGCTTATTCTCCATATGCTTCATGTTAATTAAGATGTTAATCTTATTGCTAATTTTCTTGTAGATGCAAGGGGAATGGGTAGGCATTAAGCGATAGTCAAATATTTTAAGAGCTATGTGGCGTATTCCATTCTCTTTGCATTACCAGGACAAAAAAAATGAACAACAAATTCCTATTTGAGAAAAAGTATAAGTATTGCAAAATTTAAGGGAATAACAAGCAATATCTTGAAAATGGTTCACTCAACAACAAAAAATGTATATGACATAAATTGTGTATTTTAACGCGATCTACATTTTTGTGTAGTAAAATTTTCTCCATTTTCGAAATATTTTCCATGTAAAGGATAATCTGGGGTGGGGGGATTTTCTTGAAAACCTTCGTGTTGCATCTCTGGAAGATACTGAACCTAAATATCAAGTTTGGTGTTTATCCGACTTTTCGTTTCTGAGTTATACTGTTTACAGACACATACGGACATGTTTTCAAAAATACTTTTTTTTATTATTCAGGAGGCCTCAAAACAGGTATTTCCGGTGAAATCTCGGTATCGAATTTTTGGGTGGAATGCAATACTTCCCCTACTTACTATACGTAGTAGAGAAAGTAAAAACAGAACACGAGCAATATTCCAAACTGCAAAGAAAACAAAACATTCAATACCGTAGGGGAACAGGGATCTGTATGACAGAATTTCATCTGACGACGCGACATTTGAAAAACGTTAATGTCCTCTAGTTCGATAACAAGACGGTTCCCTATAAGAAAATACTAAAATATAACCCCCGAATCACGCCATCAGATCAAAATTTTACTTTCTCTACTATTTACCTATAGTAAGTAGAGGGAAGTATTGTATTCCACCGATTAGAGTCGATATCGAGATTCCACCAGAAATACACGTTTTGAAGTCTCCTGAATAAAAACAGTTTTGGTAAGCGTCCCTGTTTGTGTTTCTGTGAACAGCATAACTCGAACAAGAAAAGTCGGTTATTAATACTTAACAGTAGATTCTTTTTCTTTTACATACACATATTCACATAAAGACAAGTGCCCACACCTGTGGTGAGACTTCTCCCCGCAGTCCTCTATGTCACGGAACACCAAAGCCACACGCTTTAGCAACTAGCATCGGCCCATGTTAAGAAGGAAAAAGTTCCAGAACGTCCCTGCCGAGCTATGCAGCCCGTAGCAGTTTGTAGGTCGCCCCGCCACTGTGCGGCTGCGACAAAAATATGTACAGTTATAAAACAAATCAGCTCCGATTTCACCAAAGCTAAAATTTCTCTCCCTCTTCGCCATAGCAACCGACCGGTTTCATTATTTCCTAAAGTAAACGTAAATTGAAAACAGTTGCAAATGAAGTTTTAGTATTGATGGAGGTAAGCGCGGCAGGAAGCGCGGTGCAATAAAAAAAAAAGAGGGGGAGAACATTCTAATGTCCAATGGAGGACGAGGGAAGAAGCGTTATTGCTCCCACAGTTCAAACAAAACGCCCCTACGACATATTTATGCAAACAGCAGGGCTGCACTGCATTTCGAACCGTTCACGAATCCTCAAACACGTAAGCAACGCCTATAGCGGCTTTTGTTTCACCGCTCTACTGCTGAATTTAGTTATTCTTCTGTTTTCAGTTGAATGTAGTTACTATTCTCTTTAGAATTAGCTTAATAGGTTTGAACTAAGGCCAGGTTTGTATTTATGTCCTACAGTTAATTATTTCATTCATACTTATAACTTCTTTATATATATATATATATATATATATATATATATATATTAGCAGCTTCTGGTATAAATCGTTTTAAAAACTTCTTCGCATCACTTTCTCTAACCACTATCATTTACCTTTATAACTCTCCGACTAACTATTCTTACAAAATCGTTAATTATTACTCTACTGTTTACTGTAATAAATAGAGAAAGTATTTCATATCATCAAAAAATTCGATATCGATATTTCGCCGGTTGTACACGTTTTGAGATCCCTAAACCTATAAAAAATCATTTTTAGAAAATCGCGGGCGCGCGCGCGTGTGTGTGTGTGTGTGTGTGTGTGTGTGTGTGTGTGTGTGTGTGTGGGTGTGTGGGTGTGTGGGTGTGGGTGTGGGTGTGTGTGAACAGCATTACTAAAGACGAAAGTTCAGCATCTTCCAAGAATGCAACACGAAGATTTTCAGGAACGTCCACTTACTCCAAACTACCCTTTAGGTAGTTAGGTTTTTGAATTTTCCGAAAAACAGCTCTAAATTGAAATTGAGTTTTATTTATGGACGCTCTTTAACTGCTGTGGTCCTTAGCGTCCCATTCTATATTGGACATGAAAGACCGGTAATTTTGCTAAGAGGCCTCTTTATCAGGCTTGAGATTCTTTTACGTGCCGTAAATCTACGACACGGGACCACCGACTTTACTTCCCTTCCGAAGGAAGCCATGCTAAGGAGTTTTACACTCAAAAAAATCCATCGCCTTCCCCCGGGTTTGAACCCGCGACCTTGGGAACAAGAGGCTAGTAAGGTAACCACTACACCACGGAGGACGGCACAGCTCTAACGATTTTCGTTAAAACGGCATGTTTAATATACATGAGACATGAGAAATAAAATTAATATATTGTATTTTCTTTGAAAAGTCTGCGAAGTCCATTTTATTACACTGAATTTGCAGAATTTTAAATTACAAGGAAACCTTAAAAGATAGACAAAATCCTACTTCAGGAAAAATGTATAGATTATAAAATTCACAGTTTCTATTACATAACATATTTTGTAATATTAGTCGTCTTCGAAACAATCCATGTCAACGCATTCCAAGCAAAGGGTCATCTAGCAGTCATGCTTGAAAATTTGCAATTCTTGATACTTTTCCCTCTTTCATTACTTTCCTCGCAATAGCAGGATGCCAAGCATCAACATTTGAATACCTTTTCCGAATTTTGTAAATCAGCAAGTTTTGCTCAATTTGAAATCATTCCTAAGCAAAAATATATAGTGAGCAACAGAATCTGAATATAAGAATAGCTTTTGATATGAATACTTTAATACATAACGGATATCTGTGAATTTGTTATTGGCAGAAAAAGGGTGAATGTAAAAATTATACTTCTTTTCTATCTACTCCATCTTAATCGAGACAAACAACTACAGAAATTATTTCAGGTTTAATTTATTTTTAGGTACAAAGGGGTATACAGGAGGCTAAGCCATAGTCAAATGTTTAAAAACCGGATCGCTATATACTTCCACACTCTTTCCATGATATCGAGAGAAGCAACTGAATAGTGCAATAGTTTTAAAATATAAGTATTGAAAACTTCAAACGTATAATAGCGAATATACCGGAAATGGCTAATACCAAAACAAGTTATTTGAACTTTATAATATGTTTAATGTACTAAGTATTTTTCTCCCTCTTATGGCTTAGCAATTATACAAAAGTTGCGTCGGTATCCCTGCCTATTGTTTCGACGTGGCTTCGTCTTGTAGTCCTTCTCGCTGTTACCCTGGCTAGATGGATCTCAGCGGTGATGTTTGCATGGACTCTGCCTATCATGACATTTGATAAGCTCGTCGATCTCAGTTGTGGCAATGGGAGCTTATAGAGGAATTGATTACACTGGAACGTTTGCTTTAGGACTATTTATTATTACTTCCTCACTCTAACACTACATACTGTTCCTGTTCACATCTCACCACTGTCTTCCCCTGTGTACTGCCTTCTCAACTCAACTGTCTTACACTGTGGACGGTCCTCTACTAAAAGTCAACGGTAAAACTGCCGTTATAATATTTGCCTCGCTCCATACATCCGGAGCGGAAACAAACAGAGTCATAAAACCTTTACCTTTATTTTCTTACACAAAAGATACCGTTTTAGCTGCACCTGGAAACAGCATGTTTCTATCCTAACTGCAGCTTTCAACACATTCTAAACCTAGTGAAACAGGAACATTATGTACACGACAAATATTACATTATACAAAAATTACTATTTACATTGTTTTCACATTGAACACTTATATAATTTATAGATTAAATTGAACACTGAATAAATTAGTACATAATAAAATTAATTCCGGCACATTCTGTCTCATAATGCCCCAATCGTGAATGTTAAAGAAAATTTTAAATCGTTGTTTCTTTCTTTACATTCTAACGATTCCTTCCTAAGCTAGACATTTATATCTTAATTTTAATACAAAATATTTTACTTCATCATCCATACAGAATTCCTTTTGACATTTCTAATATTTCACACACACATTGTTCTTTATTCACAACTTAATACCTCTGACATTTATTTCTCGCCCCAAATAACACTTATTGATTTCCTTTTCTGTGTCACATTACACTAATACTAAATTTTAACATGTCTATATGAGTAACAAGTAATATAAACAATATATTTATTATAAATTTATATTATATTCAATATCCCTAATATTCTATTTTATATACAATACAATGTTAAGCAATTTTATTTTTATTTACAACCATTTCAACCCTAGTTAGCAACCTAGTTGAGCAACCGTATTATACCTAACTGGTTTTCAGTTTTACTTCTCATTTACTGATCTTTCTTCTTTCTTTTCTACCCGTTACTTTTCATTTTCCTCTATATTCTTTAGTTGTTGCTCTTCCGATGGTTGTTTATATTTCTTTAACAAGGTTTTATGAAATCTTCCTAAGCTTTTTCCATTTTTAATATCAGCAATTTCAACAGTATCCGTACCAAATTTCTTGATGACTTCATACGGTCCCTTGTAATAGATCATTAATGTTTGGTTTTCCTTCTTTATTTTATTGGACAATGATTTATTACGCAATAGTACTTTATCACCCATCTGAATATTCCACTTAATTCCTTGTTGTTTAGCTTCGTGTCTCTCCTTCCTTCTTCTCGCCATTTTATTTATTTTCTCTAAAGCAATTCGAAATATTTCTTCTGCTTCCAATTGTTCATCGTCAACAGGGATAGTGATTGGTAACTTCACGTTCACTGTTTTCATGAGCTGTTCCTGAGCTATCTCTATAGGTTTGAATCCTGTTACATTGTTAGGAACTTCGTTTATCAAGGTTTCAATAGTCTGGATATACTTAAACCAAGTGTTATGTTTCTTGTGCCACAATAATCTCAAGAAAACGCCTATATCCTTGATAGCTCTCTCGCTCGGGTTTGCTTTGGGATAATATTTAGAACAGTAATAATGTGTAATTCCTGCTCTCTTCACTTCTTCTGAAAACTTCCTACCTCGGAATATCGTAGCATTGTCAGTAAGTATCGATTTAATCGATCCCTCTTGCGGAATGTATTGATATAGCAGCTTTCTTGCACATGCCTGACTGTTGGCTTTCTTTAATGGGTATATCTTCACATATTTGCTAAAAACATCATAACAGACTAAGATGTATTTATAGCCAAACGATGAGGACGGGAGTGGTCCATGCAGATCCAGACAAATTAAATCTCTTGGATTTTCTCTAATTACAGAGTTAGTTTCAAATTGGTAATTAACATTTCTTTGTTTACACCGTTGACATAAGTTGCAGCAAGCAATTAATTTTCTTACTTTCTCTCTCGCTTTTGATATGTATACATTCTCTAACAGTGCTGCGGTAACTCTATCTGTTCCAGAGTGCAGTAAACTTTGATGAAAATTCATTATTATATTTCTTTCTAGCTCACGGGGGATTATAACCTTCCATTTCTTAACCAATCTTCCATGTTTTTTATATAGCAGACCATCATGCCTGACAATATTTTCCTCTCTCGCACTGCTAAGTTGAGGAGCTTTGTTTATTAATTCTTTTAACTTGCTATCTCCTGCTGTAGCTTGGCTAAATTTTTAATATTTTTCTCAGTTTCCTTACTTAATTTTATATCTAACTGAAGCACGGTTACTTCCCTTTTTGGTTTTACTATTGTCTCTGGAATTCCCCTCCCAAAGTTGAGCCTTGATAATAGATCGCTAAAAGTATTCTGCTTCCCTGGGATGTGGATTATCTCAATGTCATAATTCATGATAGCATGCACATATCTAGATAGTTTTGTAGATGTTAATTTACATTTCCTTATAAAAGTAAGACTAATATGGTCCGAAAATACCTTCACATGCTGCTGGTATATGTATGTTCGGAATCGACTCAGCGCGAAGTGAAGTGCTAATTCCAGTTCAGTAACTGAAGCGTTCCTCTCTATTGAATCGAGACCTCGTGAAGCGGTACTTATGACATGAATTTCATTCTCTGGACTTCTCTGGCAGAGAATTGTCCCAAAACCTCCTGTCGAAGCATCGACGTAGACTTCGTAAGCCCATCCATCACGTGGACGTTCAAGAAGTATTGTGGAAGCGAAGAGTTCCTGAACTCGTTCATAGCAATTCTGTAGCTCATCGTTCCATGTCCATTTACGGTTCTTTTTAAGTAGTTCCCGTAAAGGAGCCGCCTCGGCTGCATACCTGGGGATAAACCTGCTAATATAATTCCAGATTCCAAAAATTCTGCGGAGTTGTTTAATATTTTTCGGTGCTGGAATTTTCCTTATAGCCTCAATTCTTTTAGGATCCGGTTTCATGCCATCTTTACCAATTATGAATCCAAGAAATTCAATTTCTTTAACTCCGAATTTTGATTTTTTTAGGTTCACTGTGAAACCACATTCTTTTAATCTTCTCAATACAAAATCTAAATTTCTTAGATGCTCATCGAAGTTTTCGGAGATAATGAGAAAATCATCGATGTAATTAACTAAGAAACTTATCTCTGAGTTCTTGAATACCTCATTTAATGCACGTAAGAATCCGCTGCTAGAGTTCTTTACACCAAAGGGTAATCTTTTGAAACGTAGGACTTTGCCTTCCATAATAAAAGAACAGTAATTGCGTACACTCTCATCTAATGGGATTTGCCAGTAGCTTTGGACCAAATCGATCGATGATATGTATCGTCCCCGCGATAACTTGGTAAGTATTTGATTAACACTTTCATTTTGGAAGTGATCCTGCTTCATATAACTGTTGAACTTCCTTGCATCGAGAGTAAGACGTAATGAAGTCGGAGATCCTCGCTTCAAAGTCCAACACAAAGGGCTTATAAAACTTGAGTCAGTTTCCTCCAGGATGTCGTCTTTTATCATATCATCAATTACCTTTTTAGCTTGTTGTCTCAGACTAATCGGTAGATTATTATATTGGTGGCAAAAAGGTTTAATTCCGTCAACTTGAAATTTGTGCGTATAAATATTGCATTTTCCGGGAATATCTGAGAATACTTCTGCGTTGTCATTTAACATTATCCTCAATTGCTCCTTTTGTTTACTATTTAGGCCGTTGGCATCCTTGCACTTCAGAAGAATTTCTTTCTTTGTGTCATAATTTTTTCGTGGCTGGGTTATACCTGGGCTCACTACCTGGAAATCGGTCGGTATAGCTGTCCCTTCCTGAATAAACAGGTCTGTCTGTCCGTTTTCTTCTACAGTACGCATACTTACTATCTCGCTGTTGTCAATCATTATTTTCTGTACAAAGAGTTCCGTGTCAACAAGTTCCATTTCTTCAGGCGTGCGTTCAATTGGAATAATTTGTTTCTTAATGAAAGGAGCACTTAAAATGAGATCTTCCTTTTGAATAAAAGCACTATGCTTTTCAAAATCAATCCTAACTCTATATTCCTCTAAGAAATCCCAACCAAGTATAATATCACTATTTAAATTATTTACAACTAAGAACATTATTTCAAAGATTTCTTCCTCAATGTTTACTGTTAACAAACATTGCCTCTTTATTATTTGGCCAGATTTTCCAACTGCGACCCTACATATTAGATTAGATGTAGGAAGGCTCATTATTTGTATTGCATGTTAATTAATTGCATGTATAGTCTTGTTGAGCATACACATGTAATAGCACCTGAATCCAAAATTGCGGGTAACACATTTTCACCTATTTTAATAGATATTAATGGGACTTCAGAGTCGTCGGATTTATTATTTTCAATTTTAATTTCCCCGGTTCTTACTTACATCGGTTCTTTTGTTGCGGGATATCTCACGAACTGATTCTGTGTGACGCCTCTGTGATCCCAAACCATTACGTCACAATCTAGTTTAACTGACTGGTATTACTATCCATGTGAGGGCGGCCATCTTGAACAGGTGCTACTGTGATTTCCTGTCTGCCATCACATTGATTTTGAACCGGTTGCATTCTTCCTCGGTTGTTTGTTGTTCGTACTGATCTATTTGATCTTTCACCATCGGAATGATATCCATTGTATCCAGATCTCCAGTTATTTGTATGTCCCCTTGAATTGTGTGAAAATTCGTTTCGGCCACGAAATCTTTGCCTTGGAGAAAATCTATTCTCGAATTGCATGAAGTTTATGCGTTCATGGCGATCTCTTCGGTTATCTACTCGATTTCCATGCTGGAACTGAGGGATCTGAGTTTCATATCTGTTACGAGGTCTGTTTTCTCTCCCTGATTGTCCCCTACGTTCTTGGTGATTATTGTTTCGGCTGAAGTTCGAGTTATGTTGCATATATTCCCAAGAATTTGAAGATTCAGTTTCTTGACTTTCTAATGCAGAAATTAGGTCTACCATTTCAATTAACGTTTTAGGCTTCGCGACCAACAAAGAACGTTGAATATGAATTGGAAAATGCTTTGCCATCATATCCATGAGATCTACTTCCGGTACAGGAGGTCTTAAGTATTTAATATACCTTGCATTATGCAATAGGTAATCTGCCATGCTCATATTTTCTCTGGGAGAATAGTAACCATAGCACAGTTTTACTCTTAATTCTTGTTGTTTGCTCGCGCTCCAATATCTATTGAGGAACAGATGTTTAAAATATTCAAAATTATTTTCAGGACCCATCGCGATCATTATCCAATTCAAAGTATGTCGGTCCACGCATTTTCGAGTTATCATCATCTTTAATCCCTCTGGAACATTTTTAAGTCTAAAGTATTCTTGTAATTGCTCTAGGAAGTAAATTGGTGAGTCGTGATTGGCGTCCGAAAAAGTAGATAGAGGTAGGTCACTCAACACGTTGCTATTATAAGATTGCATACCGGAATCTATTGTTTGACCTAAGGTCCCTGAAATTACATTGTTAGATTCAGAACTTTGAATAGCACCCCCTGTTGCTTCACTAACATTGTTGGAAAATACAGAAGAGGTTTCTCTACGTCCATTACCTTCACTACTAAATACATTGGAGACATTATTGTTCATAGAACTACTGTTATTATTTACATGCATACTATTAATTTTATGTACTAACACATCAACTGCTTTTTGTGTGTTCTGACAATTTGCATTCTGTTTCATAATTTCCTCTGCCAACTGGTCATTTATATCTTTTACTTGACTTAAAATCTCATCATTAGTACTATGCATTTTCTCACATATTTCCTCACGAACTGAATGCAATTTATCATTCAACCCCTGCATATTTTCTACCTGTTGAGCACTTATCGTTTCTTCCACCTGTTTTACACTATTCGTAATATTTACATGCATTTTATTTACTTCTTCCCTGACTTTATTTATCTCTACTTCTTGTTTCGACATTAGTTTATCTACCCTTTCTGATTGTTTCCCTATCTCTTTAGATATTTTGCTTTCCCTATCTTTAGCTTCCTTTCTAACCTGATTAACTTCTCCTTGGATTTTAATATTAATTGTTTCCATTTGTCCTTTAAGCCTCTCTTCAATTCACATATTTCTTGGTTCACCTTTTGGTTGATTTCCCCTCTTAAGTTCTGAAGCTCACTACTTTGCTTGTCAATTTTCTGATTTAGTTGTTTCATTTCCCCACTCAATTTCTGACTTATTTCCCCTTTAATATCTTTCATTTTACTACTAAATTTCTGATTTATTTCCCCTTTAATGTCTTTCATTTCACTACTTATTTGTTTCATCATGAACATAAGTATCTCGAAATTACTCTGTTCTAAGTTTTGTGTGGAGGGTTGAGCATTATTTTCTACCTGACTGACATCTACTCTATCTACCTGCTCTGGACTGGGGTTTCTCTGAATGTTTAGGTTTGAAAGTGGGTCACTGAACCTATCATCTGGGCTTTCTTCTAAATTCACCTCTGTAGAAATGCTACTCAAGGGCATATTTACTACTTCCGTTTGATCGTATCCAACTTCCATATCAGGTTCTGAATAGCTCTCCCTATCCTCCTGACTTTTCTCAAAATTCTCACCCTTATCAGACATTTTCCTACGTATTACCTTATTATTACGTAATAACATAGATTATATAGCACTATTACTAGATTTACAATTTAACATGAATATTAATCTGACCTTTTTTTGTTCTTTCTTTCTTCTTGTAGTATATTGTAGCGGTTTTTATTCTCTTGATATGATTTTCTTTTTTTTTTTAATTTTATGCCCCTTCCTTCCTAAGGCACATTCACTACTCTGCACATATCACTACACTGCATTAAATATTTCCACAAGATTCTTCTTTTCGCTTCACGCTGTCTTCGCTGTGCTCCTCTCCTCTGCTCGCTGTCTTGGTGTCATCTTCTTCTTTCTTTCCCGCGTCTCCTAATTCCTTTTTGATGATTCCTATTCTCTCCTCACTTGCTCCATTCAAGCCCCACCAGGTTGGGCGCCATTTATGCGTCGGTATCCCTGCCTATTGTTTCGACGTGGCTTCGTCTTGTAGTCCTTCTCGCTGTTACCCTGGCTAGATGGATCTCAGCGGTGATGTTTGCATGGACTCTGCCTATCATGACATTTGATAAGCTCGTCGATCTCAGTTGTGGCAATGGGAGCTTATAGAGGAATTGATTACACTGGAACGTTTGCTTTAGGACTATTTTTTATTACTTCCTCACTCTAACACTACATACTGTTCCTGTTCACATATCACCACTGTCTTCCCCTGTGTACTGCCTTCTCAACTCAACTGTCTTACACTGTGGACGGTCCTCTACTACAAGTCAACGGTAAAACTGCCGTTATAATATTTGCCTCGCTCCATACATCCGGAGCGGAAACAAACAGAGTCATAAAACCTTTACCTTTATTTTCTTACACAAAAGATACCGTTTTAGCTGCACCTGGAAACAGCATGTTTCTATCCTAACTGCAGCTTTCAAAACATTCTAAACCTAGTGAAACAGGAACATTATGTACACGACAAATATTACATTATACAAAAATTACTATTTACATTGTTTTCACATTGAACACTTATATAATTTATAGATTAAATTGAACACTGAATAAATTAGTACATAATAAAATTAATTCCGGCACATTCTGTCTCAAAGTATACCTACACAATTAATTTAGAACGAGAGAATTTCATTGGCTATTAACAGAAAATTCAAGATATACATTTTATTAGGCATGTAAATCTTTTAAATGTACAGAATTTTGATCAAAATCGTCAAGGCCATTTTTAAGAAAACAAAACGTTACGAAACTTTCTCATATAAAGGAATTTTATTCAAAATCTTCCTGTCCTTATCCTGGAAATTGTTGAACTGAAATACGAAGCTTGGTATTTATCTGATACTTCATTTTTATTTTCTCTACTACGTACAGTAAGTAGGGGAAGTTTTGTACCCTACCTAAAAATTCGATACCGAGATTTCAACGGAAATACACGTTTTGAGGTGTCCTGAATCCAAATAAAGCATTCATGGAAACATGTCCGTGTGTGTGTCTATGAACAACATAACTCAAAAACGAAAAGTGATACATACTAAACTTGGTATTTAGGTTCAGCATCTTTCAAAGATGCGACACGAAGGTTTCCAAGTAAATTGCCCCACCCCAGACAACCCATTACATGGAACATTTTTCGAATTTTTTTATTTTCTCAAAGATGGCTATAACGATTTTGATTAAAATATCATATGTTTAAGATATTCTTATGACAAATGAAATGTATATCTCGAATTTTCTGGGAATGTCTCCAAAAGTATTCTTCATTGTGAACGACTTTTGCATAACTGGTAAACCATAAGAGATAGACAAAATTTTACTACACAAAAAATGTAGATCGCGTTAAAATACACAGTTTATGTCATATACATTTTTTTTGTTGAGTGAACCATTTTTGAGATATTGCTTGTTATACCCTTAAATTTTCCAATACTTATACTTTTTCTCAAATGGGAATTGGTTATTCATTTTTTTTGTCCTGGTAATGCAAAGAGAATGGAATACTCCACATAGCAACCAACGCTTAAAATATTTGACTATCGCTTAAAACCTACCAAATTCCCCTTGCACCTACAAGAAAATTAGCAATAAGATTAACATCTCGATTAACATGAAGCTTATGGAGAATAAACGTTTGTAAAAATAGTTTGTACAAGAGTAGAGAAAGTGATGTGAGTGTAACACATTTTTTTTAGTTATATTTTTTTCAGGCAGACATAAACGCATAAATACCAGAAACGTTTTTATAAATGTCTTGTTTTTAGTTTCAGGAGATCTTAAAATGTGTACTTTCGGTGAAATCTATATATCGAATGTTGGATGGATTACAATATTTCCTCTACCTACTTTAGGTAAGCGGTAGAGAACGTAAAAACGTGGAAATCTTGAGCATAGTTAGAAAGAAATGCTGCAAAATGCGTTTTATGCCAAAAAGACTTAAGACTGGGACAGTTTAGGAAGTAAAAGATGTGAATGCGTCTGATGCTCGCATGCCCAGACACACTTAACGTGTACCGCGGTTGTTAATGACACTGCTACAGTAAGTGGATACCTGTGTGATATAAATCTCCGTTTTAAGTGGATCGCGTGCTGCAGTACCTGTTGGCACCGCAAGGTGGCTCCTTAAACTTCTCCAGCACGAATGGGCTACATTATTAAAATGAAAACCACGAGATAAACGCGAATTGGGAGAAGCATTCAAAACATAAACTACTACCACAAAAGCAAAGATAGCAGTACTGAATTTACAACGACTATTTCATTCAAGTATCAGTCTTGGAAAGAAATTCTTTCAATGTTGACCAAACACTTTTGTCCAGCTGTCTATCCTGTCAGCTTCAGTTTAGTTTTGTCGTTTTCAAATTGCCAACTCGATGTGCAATTGGTTGGGAAGAATAGAATAATTTACACCTTCGTGTTTTGGGCTTTTAGCGAGAATTTAAATGTCTGTCTTGATCTTCATTGCTATAATTTCTTATTTATATTTTTAAATTTATTAAGGGAACCTTTACCGTGGTAATGTGTGAGGATCATATTCGAGAGGGTTCGATTCCATCGAACAGCCATTCTGACCTTGGGTTATTCGTGGTTTTCCCTGGTCCGAATGTATTTCTATATTGCCCTTATAAATATATATTCCCCTTACATCTACAAGAAAATTAGCAATAAGATAGAGTCTGCAAATGTTTATCTCGACTAACATGAAGTAGATGGAGAATAAGCGTTTGTAAAAATAGTTTGCACAAGAGTAGAGAAAGTCATGTGAGTGTAACACATCAGATTTTTTCATTTTCTTTTTAATGATTTATATCCTGAAAGGATTAAGCATACTGGATTGAAATTTGTACGTCTCTTAAATGAGCTGTGATATAAATTTGAATTAAATTCATTTAAAATTATGGAGTTTGCATTTTCAATGGAAAGTTCCTTAAGCTATAGGTTATATAACGAAGGGGACACCTCGCGCACTGATACCTACATAAATCTATACCACTAACACCACCCGGGAGGAAGGGATGGGTGAAGTAACTACAGGAGGCTACAGGTCTTAGGCAGACAGGCCACAGAGATGCGCAGAAGTCCCTAATAGTTCCAGGCTCAAAGATCTGTCCCACTGCTGGAGCTGCGATGAAGACCCGTCGATCCGCGCAACTGTCCAACACTACCATACACTACGAAACCTATTATAGAATCACATCTGAAATATAGAAGGAACGGAATGAAAGGGAAATATAGAAAGGAAATCGTGGTAGAGGAGACATGACATATCTCATAAGCACATACATATCTCTTAATAGCTGGTTGCTAGGTGCAGCACCATTCCCTTTGCCACAGATTAATACTCTTTCCATATCCAAGACAAAAAAATGAATAACGAATTCCCATTTGAGAAAATAGGTATTGAAAAATTTAAGGGAATAACAAGCAATATCTCGAAAATGGTTCACTGAACAAAAAAAATATATAGACATAAATTGTGTATTTTAACGCGATCTACATTTTGTGTGCAGTAAAATTTTGTCTATGTCTTATGGTTTACCAGTTATGCAAAAGTCGTTCACAATGGAGAATACTTTTGGAGACATTCCCAGAAAATTCAAGATATACATTTTATTTGTCATGAAAATATCTTAAACTTATGATATTTTAATCAAAATCGTTTGAGCCATTTTTGAGAAAATTAAATTTTTCGAAAAATCTTCCATGTAAAGGGTAATCTGGGGTGGGGGTATTTTCTTGAAAACCTTTGTGTCGCATCTCTGGAAGATACTGAACCTAAATACCAAGTTTGGTGTTTATCGGACTGTTCGTTTCTGAGTTATGCTGTTCACAGACACACACACACACACACACGGACATGTTTCGAAAAATGCTGTTTTGGGATCCAGGGGGTCTCAAAACATGTATTTCCGGTGAAATCTCGGTATCAAATTTTTGGGTGGAATGCAATACTTCCCCTACTTACTATACGTAGTAGAGAAAGTAAAAAGAAACATTAACATCTTTTGGAACAAGCCCCACCTCCCATTATGGAAATTTTGAAAAATTTAAGTTATAAATATAAATATCTCTTTTTAAAGCACCTTTCCTCAAAAATGCATATCGTAGAGTTTTTGAGAAGAAAACTGTTAATGTAGTCATTCCACTTTTAAACACAAATGCATATTTACCTTCTTGAGCACATTCCTATGATAGGAACAGGAAATACTGCATTCCACTTTGTAATTCGGTATCCAGATTTCACTGAGAATACGTGGCTGAATAAATAAAAAATCTTCTGTTTACATTCAAATGGCTTTCTCCACTCACTCCTCTACAAACTATTCTTACAAAAGCTTATTTCTAGTTCATCCAGATAAATTTCAATTACACATCTCGTTGTACAATGCAGGTAGGTAAAGCAACGCTCAGATTTTTAAAGAGCGTGTTGCTAAGTGGATGGCTTTGAAATGTCATGTTCTTTGAATAACCACTTCCCATTTGAGAACAATATAAGTGTTTGAAATTTCAAACAATAACAAGAAATATCTTCGAAATGGTTAACAGCACAAAAAATATTGGTTATAAATTGTGTGCTTTAAAGAGATCTACATATTGTGTGTAATAAAACTTTGTCTATATCTTACGGGTTCCAATTAAATAACAATCATCCAAAATGAAGAGAACTTCACAAGCTATTCCCAAAAAATTTAAGATAGCTAGATATATATTTCATTTCTTATACAAATATCTTAAATTTATGGCACTTTACAATCAAAATCGTTGGAGAAATTTTTAAGGAAATCGAAAATAACGAAAATGTTTCTCATGTAAACGGTAGTTTGGGTTAGGGGTGTTTTTACTTTCTCTACTACGTATAGTAAGTAGAGGAAATATTGTATTCCACCCAAAAATTCGATACCGAGATTTCACCGCAAAACTTATGTTTTGATGCCCCCTGAATCCAAAAAAGCATTTTTGGAAACACGTCCGTGTGTCTGTGTGTGAGTGTGTGTTTGTATATGTGTGTGTCTCTGTGAACAGCATAACTCAGAAAAGAACAGTCGGATAAACACCAAACTTGGTATTTAGGTTCAGTATCTTCCAGAGATGCAACACGAAGGTTTTCAAGAAAATCCCCCCAATCCAGATTACGCTTTACATGGAATTTTTCGAAAATTTTAACTTTCTCAAAAATGGCTCTAACGATTTTGAATAAAATACCATAAGTTAAATACCATTTAAATTGAGTTTTATTTATGGAGACTCTATCTGTGATCCTTAGCGTCCATTCTCGTATATTGAGCGAGAAAGACTGGTAATTTTTCTCAGAGGCCTCTTTATCAGGCATGAGGTTGTTTGAAGTAGGTTGCTGTATTGTATTTCGACTGTTGGGGAGCCGAACTTGATGAAGTTTCAACCGCACGTATGGTACCTGGTAGCCTTTGCCCCAAGTTTAAAAATATTAACTTTGTATTGTATTACTGTTTCTTTAAATAATATATATTTATGTTTGCCTCGGCTGCGTCAGTAATAATTTATAGAGACATGAGTTTCTTAACAAGGCGTGGTGCGGCTGAAGAATGTAGGCTTACACAGATTATAATTTTTACTTCTCTCCTTAAATTAATCATTGACACGATTTAAATAACACTTCACTGATATAGAGAGCTGTGAGATTATTTATTAATTACTTGCACTTTTTAAACACGTAAACTATATTTCGTCTCACACTGAATACGTGTTAAACTTCTCGTGGACGCGTCTCGCGTCCGGTTAGGAACGCTGTCTGCTAGCAACTGACATCCGAATTTGTATAATTTGCTCTATTTCAGTTTCTGATTGGCTAATCCTACTCCAATGGAACACCTATTTTTATTTAACTTAAGCTTTTTTCTAGTTGTTGATTGGCTATTTATTTAACTGTCTCAAAAAATTACACTATTGTTGCTCCAATAACTACAAGTAGCGTTATTAAACTTTCTTTCTTATTCATTATTGCCTCAAGGTTACCTCATTGTTACCTCATTATTAGCAACTTTTAATCTATTATTCTCACAGCTCCTACATTATTGAATTACGTAATACATTCACATAACATTATTAAACATGTACATAAAAATATAAACATTAATACAATGACTGTTACATGCATTTTATATGTTATTATACACATATTGCTTTAAGGCGGGCTGTTATTGAATTTATATTATTAATTTGCCTGAAATCATTAAACGTTAAAAATGCTGCCTCATGTTTACGTCTACGACACGGGACCACCGACTTTACTTCTCTTCCGAAGAAAGCCATGCTAAGGATTTTTACACCCGAAAGCATCCATCGCGTAGTGTAATCGAGTATTGAAAAATTCAAACTAATAGTAGCGTATATCTCGGAAATGCTTAATACCACAAAAATAAAGACATTAATTCCGTGTTTAACAAGGTTTACATTTTCTGTGGTAACTAAGTTTTGACTGTTTCTTATGGTATAGGTTTACCAGTCATACATAAATATACAAAGTTCCTTCCGAATGAAGAGTAGTTCGCTGGCTATTCCCATCTGAAACATGTAGTAATTTAATGCATTACACAAGGAACACGAGAGAGTAAGGACCATTCAAATCTTGTTCACAATAAAAGAAGGGACACCGAAGGACAAAAAAAATGTTTACAGATACTGTCAAGTCAGCAGTCAAAGCGAGTTTTACGTCTTGTGTTAAGGAGATTACTACGCTGCTGCGATTAGCAACGGTCATAAACCTGCGGCAGGCTTTTGAATGATAAGATGGGCCCTTTCACTTGACACACATTAGTCCTCTGTGTAACGTAGCAGCCGAATGTGTGGGGAAGCTATATCTATAGTCATAGCTCTTGAAGCTGGTTATCGAGACCCAGGAGAAATAATAATAATAATAATAATAATAATAATAATAATAATAATAATAATAATAATAATGATACTATACGATCGAACATAGCGACGAAAATGTGCTGAATTCATATTAGGAATGGGTTTTGGAGGAAAGGCAGAGAAACAAGGTTTGCTTCCTCGAAGCAGAGGTATTTTACCTGCGATGGTCAACGAACCTGCATACCGGAAGTCTCGCCTTTATACTTTTGGCTCGGACAGGGTTTACAACGGTTTTCAAGGCTTAAAAGGGTGAGGAAGTAGACGTGCCTTATCTACGATCTAAGAATGTTCGGGAGAAGATTTTAAAACTCAAAATAAGCTGTGAGAAGCAGATGTGAAAGTTGTCATGTGGGGGTAGCCAATAACAAAAAAAATCATGAAACAAAAATTATAGCCAATCGAAAGATCGCGTAGGCATCACATGATACGTTTGAACTTAAAACAGAACGAAACTTAAGAAAGGGAGAGGGGAAAATTCCAGAGTTTGGCGAAGGGCGTGAAGGAGGAAAGACACGCCGAGACAGTCGAGTACAAACTAACCATGACAGTGGCCGAGGCACATTCCGGTACAAATTAACCACGAGGAAGTCGACGAAACGAAATTAGAAGAAAATAATCAGAAAGTTGATAGTGTAAAAATAAAGTTATGAAATCTAGGCAATTCGAGGGCTAGTCGGAGAAACACATAAGTAGCGACTTTGAACGTGATAAGAATAACAGTGGCTTCGACGACGAAGGTGGCGGGTTGACCAGATAGGAATCTACGTAACAAAATAAAGATATAACCCAAACTTCTCCGGCAGTATTATTAATATCATCAAGGCAGTGTCATCACCCCTGAAAAACAAGAACCTCAGCTCTATCGAAACAAATTCCAAATCCCCGCCATCCAACCATCGAACCCAGGACTCTGAGTCCACTTGAAGCAACTGCCAGGAACACCACAGCTGATGAGTCAGAGGTCAGCGTCATTTGGCGCCCACTACGTTGGGGCTCGAAATACTGCCAGCGGATAACGCACCCGGAGAACCGACAACGGAAGGAAGACGACGCCGATGACGACATCAGCAACCACCAGCAGCAGAGTGTATCGATAGACGTGGGGCAACAAGCGACATCGACGCCGCTCCATTACAACAAGGAAGCAGACATTCAGCGCAGACATCATCAGTGTCAAAAAAAAGTGTGTAAGTGTAGTGAAGTGTTTTGTGAACTACTACAACACTTCGCAGCAGCTCAACCCAGCACCGAGTAAGTGTTAACTGCATGATACATAAGTTAATGAAATTTTGGAAGGGAGTGTATATGCAATAGATATAGGTAAACTGGGGTATGTATGTTTGTAAATGCTGTTAAGAAGCAAGAAATTAACCGGCAACGTTATGGAAGGTAATAGCAATGAACAAGGGGAAATTTTCACTAACAATAGCACGCGGGTAGGCGTAGAAAATGGAGATAGCGAAACATTAGAACACCAAGTTACCGGATCACTTAACGCGAGCGAAATGCTGCAACAAATGTTGGCTCAATTGAGCCTCCTAAACACTAAAATATCAGAACAAGAGCAAACACTTGGGCAAACACTGAATCAACGATTAACAGAACAAGAGCAAACACTAACTCAACGATTATCAGAACAAGAGCAAACAATAGGGCAAACACTAACCCAACGATTAACAGTACAGGAGCAAACACTAAAACAACAATTGTCCACCCAGGAACAAACATTGCAGCAATTAAGCATCCAACAGAAGGAAATCAGTCAGGGCTTAGAAAATAAAATACAGGGTGTCTTGTCAGAAATTAGAGCAAGTCAAAATGTAATCTACGAGGATGTAGAATATATAAGAAACGAACTAAAAGCAACACAGAATAGTGTAGAAGTAGTGAGGAAGGAACTTGTCGTGGAAATGGACGCCATCAGGGCCCAACAAATTGTAAACAATGAAAACTTAATATGTACAATTAGTGATAAGGCAAGGGAAGAAGCAATGACAGTCTGTGTATCATTACAGAATAAGCAGCAGGCACTTGAAGCAGGGGTTAATGATGAAATTAACAAATTAAGGGAGGAACTGACACAGACCGTCAATGCTCGCAGGGACGCGGTAGAACAAATCGAACCGCGATCTCAAGGAGCCACGGACGCGCGAATTACCTCTCAGGTTTCCGCGCTTTCGTCGTTCCAGTGTAACAACCCAATTAGCGAACCGAGGTCGAACGAACCTGCCTGCACTCCTTCGGCCTCACCGCACCCGGCAAGTGAAATGTCAAGCACCGTAGGGCCCCTGCAACAATGCAATATACCTATACAATTTTTGAATGAACTGCCAATCCCCAAGTTCAACAGTGAAGTCGATAATGCGAAGCAGTTCATTAATGACCTCGAATCTTATTTCGCGCTTAGGGGAATTCCCGACCGTTTTAAAATGGTAATTATAAAAAGGAGCTTGATAGGCCCGTCCCTGAGTTGGTTTCGATTGACGGTAGGCGAGCATGCACAATATGAACATTTTAGGTCTGCATTTTTGGAAAAATATTGGAGTGGCGTTGCACAGTACAGAGTGCGCGCAGAAATAAATAATGGCCGATACAGGGAAGAGAAGCGTGAGTCGATGGTTGACTACTTCTTGCGACTCGGCCAATTAAGCCAACTCCTGGACCCACCGATGCCCGAAGGTGAATTTGTATCCCTCCTGACACGACACTTCCCAGACGTTATACGTCATCACCTCGTGGTAGCACGTCCGAGGACGCTGAGCGAAGCCATTGAACTACTTACCGCTCCGGTACGGGTACGGGGTACGGAACGCGGGAAGAAGATAGGCCCAGAATCAGGACTGAAGGCAGACACAGTGATCGGATAAATTCGCATCGTAATGATGGGACGAGGGCACAAGGTGCGTTGAACAACTACTCCACAGTCCGACAGCGTTATCAAGAGCCATTTGCAAGAAATCGGGAGAGAAGCTATAGGCCCTGGAACCAAACGGGCACGGGTAGGCCACCGAGGCAACATGAGGAGTATCCCGTTCACTACATGAGATTCTCCAGGTACCCGGCGAATAGTAGGCAACACCGGGGAAATAACCTCCACGGTGGAACAGCGGATAGGCCAAGAACGCCTCCGAACCGCCCAGAAACTCCCCCGAACCGACATGGAAACACCCCGGGCAGGCCTAGGACACCTCCGAACAGGCCAAGAACGCCTCCGAATTGCCCAGAAACTCCCCGGAACAGGCCAAGGACACCTCCGAACAGGCCAAGAACACCTCCAAGCCGGCCAGCGACCCCACGACGTAGAGATGAGGACCATGAGCTCTCAAGCATGCCTACGTACAGCTACGCATGGACGCCGAGCGCGTACCTATCACAGACACGACAGCCGCAAAATGTCCACCGCGAAATGGATGACGCGATAGGTCACCGAAGCGGGGCAATGGCAGGACGAAGCATAGGCCAAGGGACAGGCCCCAGTCAAGGATCGTGGCCACGACGGTCGGAAAACTGGAGACAGGAAGAATTGTAGCGTTCCCAGGCTCAACCTCAGAGAATGCGCGCAGGTTCTCGCATTACACAGGGAACGAGAACAAAAATACCAGAAGAACCATTTTTATTGAATATTTGCACATTGGGAAAAGGCATTAACGTGGTAAGAATTTTCACGCAACATCTGTGCGAAGGGAGAGATCTTAACGACACGCCACTGCCGTCAGCTGATGAGCCAGAAGTAGGTCAAGCACCCCAGTATTGTGAGTTAAACACAGAAAATGAAAATGTTTATTTCGGTGAGAGACCGGACGACTCGCAGGTAGTGGGTAAACAAAACATGTCCCTATCAGGTATACACGAATATGTAGCATCAACAGACTGCTTAAACCACCAAGAGTAAAGAAGGAATACAGACGTATGCATATGTTTTGGAAAGGTCCTTATCGGATACCACAAACCTTCGGGGACAGGGTATTTCAACTCCAAAAAAATTGAGGACCGGGAAAATAATCGGTAGGTACCATTTATCATTGATTCGTCCATTCAAGCAGGATCAAGGAAATTTAGTAGAGTCGGATAGGGAAAATGTACAAACGCACTCGGAACACGAGTAAGAAAAGTCATATATGCGAACATTGTTTACAAACAAATTGGTAGCTTCGGGATAGCAATGTCCTGTTAAAACAGTGTGCTTGACATTCACGATGTTAATGACATACAGTAAGAAAACCGGACAGAACGTATACCTGGCAAAAAAAGGTATCAAAAGGTGTCTTGAGTGTGGAGGCTGCTAATAGCTTCAAGAAAAACAGTATTGTATGTAATGTGCAAGAGAGAGAGAGAGAGAGAGAGAGAGAGAGAGAGAGAGAGAGAAAGATGGAACTAAGATGTGTAATTAAATTAAAAAAAAAAAAATTGTTTGAAGAATGTATTGTGTGTATAAACAGATTTCTTAAATGTAAATGTTTTGTAGCCTGGTTGTTGACGGCCAGATATTATGTAGATTGTTTTTCTTTTACTTGGTGAAAATACTTGTGTAAATTTGAAATTGTATTGTGTACAGTGATTGAAATGTATTGCGAACAGAATAAATGTGTAACGGTGGGCTCGCCATCAAATCGTCGTAAGCCACTGACTAAATAAATGAATGAATAAATAAATAAAATGATAAATGAAAGGAATAGAGGGAGAGAGGGACTTTAGATTAGCCTAGATGGGACATTAACGATAAACCCATCATCCAACCTAAAGGTCCGATGATAAGTTTACCGTCAGGGCATATGAAGCTGGTTATCGAGACCCAGGAGAAATAATAATAATAATAATAATAATAATAATAATAATAATAATAATGATACTATACGATCGAACATAGCGACGAAAATGTGCTGAATTCATATTAGGAATGGGTTTTGGAGGAAAGGCAGAGAAACAAGGTTTGCTTCCTCGAAGCAGAGGTATTTTACCTGCGATGGTCAACGAACCTGCATACCGGAAGTCTCGCCTTTATACTTTTGGCTCGGACAGGGTTTACAACGGTTTTCAAGGCTTAAAAGGGTGAGGAAGTAGACGTGCCTTATCTACGATCTAAGAATGTTCGGGAGAAGATTTTAAAACTCAAAATAAGCTGTGAGAAGCAGATGTGAAAGTTGTCATGTGGGGGTAGCCAATAACAAAAAAAATCATGAAACAAAAATTATAGCCAATCGAAAGATCGCGTAGGCATCACATGATACGTTTGAACTTAAAACAGAACGAAACTTAAGAAAGGGAGAGGGGAAAATTCCAGAGTTTGGCGAAGGGCGTGAAGGAGGAAAGACACGCCGAGACAGTCGAGTACAAACTAACCATGACAGTGGCCGAGGCACATTCCGGTACAAATTAACCACGAGGAAGTCGACGAAACGAAATTAGAAGAAAATAATCAGAAAGTTGATAGTGTAAAAATAAAGTTATGAAATCTAGGCAATTCGAGGGCTAGTCGGAGAAACACATAAGTAGCGACTTTGAACGTGATAAGAATAACAGTGGCTTCGACGACGAAGGTGGCGGGTTGACCAGATAGGAATCTACGTAACAAAATAAAGATATAACCCAAACTTCTCCGGCAGTATTATTAATATCATCAAGGCAGTGTCATCACCCCTGAAAAACAAGAACCTCAGCTCTATCGAAACAAATTCCAAATCCCCGCCATCCAACCATCGAACCCAGGACTCTGAGTCCACTTGAAGCAACTGCCAGGAACACCACAGCTGATGAGTCAGAGGTCAGCGTCACTCTTCTTACATCATTCAATTCATTTGGATCAAAACAAACATATATTTTGTATTCTAGGGTTATAAGCAATATTTTTGCTGCTCGAAATCCTACACAATATGGCATTATCTGCAGCAGAAAACTGACATAGCAACAGTGACATCATGTGTACTTTTGTGGGTGAGGGGATCATAATGTAAGAAATTTTCACGCTTAAGTCAACAAGCACAACAAAATCTAATCTATATAAGTATTATAATGGAACATTTCATTCTTGTGTGTATGTGCGTGTGCGTGGGTGCGTGTGTGTGTGTGTGTGTGTGTGTGTGTGTGTGTTTGTGTAGGTGTGCGTGTGTGTGTGGTAATCTCGAAAACCACCAAAATACTTTGATAATTCTTTTACCATTGAAAAGACCTATTCTTCCCGACGGAAGTAGGCTATAACCAGCCGCTTGTTTTGCGAGGGGTGTCCAGTTCGATTCCCATCTGGGGGTGAGAAATTTTCTGTAGCTGAGATTATTCCCTATCCTCCTCAAAGTCTGGAGTAAGAATGACAGTGTGAATATGTATGTGATCTAATGTATAAACACCCCCTAAAAGATCTGATGTGTTACACTCACATGACTTTCTCTACTCTTGTACAAACTATTTTTACAAACGCTTATTCTCCATCTGCTTCATGTTAATCGAGATGTTAATCTTGTTGCTAATTTTCTTGTAGATGCAAAGGGAATTGGTAGGCTTTAAGCGATAGTCAAATATTTTAAGAGCTGGTTGCTATGTGGAGTATTCCTTCTCTTTGCATTACTAGGACAAGAAAAAAATGAATAACGAATTTCCATTTGAGAAAAAGTATAAGTATTGGAAAATTTAAGGGAATAACAAGCAATATCTCGAAAATGGTTCACTCAACAACAAAAATGTATATGACATAAATTGTGTATTTTAACGCGATCTACATTTCTTGTGCAGTAAAAGTCTGTCTATCTCTTATGGTTTACCAGTTATGCAAAAGTCGTTCACAATGAAGAATACTTTTGGAGACATTCCCAGAATATTCGAGATCTATATTTCATTTGTCATAAAAATATCTTAAACATTTGATATTTTAATCAAAATCGTTAGAGCCATTTTTGAGAAAATTAA
Source organism: Deroplatys truncata (assembly GCA_030765065.1). NCBI lineage: Eukaryota > Metazoa > Arthropoda > Insecta > Mantodea > Mantidae > Deroplatys > Deroplatys truncata. Next base: position 83,398,076 of record CM060982.1, on the reverse strand, counting down.
AATTTTCAAAAAAATGTTCCATGTAAAGGGTAATCTGGGGTGGGGGGATTTCTTGAAAACCTTCGTGTCGCATCTCTGGAAGATACTGAACCTAAATACCAGTACGTTTCTGAGTTATGCTGTTCACAGACACACACACACACGGACATGTTTCCAAAAATGTTTTTTTTTGGATTCAGGGGGTCTCAAAACATATATTTCCGTTGAAATCTCGGTATTGAATTTTTGGGTGGTATACAGTACTTCCCCTACTTACTATGCGTAATAGAGAAAGTAAAAACAGAAATCTAATGGCAACTGCATACAAGTCAACACCATTGCTGATAGGGAATATGTTTCAAAGGTAAAAGGCCAAGTAAAAGGCTGCATGCCCATTACAATTAAACGCGGGGTATAAATGGAACAAGAACAAGAACAATAACAATAATAATAATAGTCAAAAAGACTTCTTCTAATTTCCCCTAGATGACAAAATGCCTAAAACATATTTACAAGGTCTGGATTTTGGAATACGTACCTGTCGTCCGTAAAAAGTGGCCAATTCCCCTGGTTCGCCATGGTGTTTTTCTCTCTGTGAGGTTACCACCTTCACATAAGCAATTTTTGACTCCGCCTGGCCTATATCAGTTTTCTATGCGAGTGGCCTGAAAAACAATTCAAAGTCTTTAAAAGCTAAACAATGAACGATGTTTATAATCTATGTGGAATGAAAGGGTGGTTTGGATACCCCGTTATGAAAGAGTCTGTCTACGACTGGCACACAAGGCAAGGCTAAACCAATTACAAATAATTCGGTCTTCTAGAGGAAGGGGTGAATAATTATTTACATGCGAGGTTAAACTGAACGAAGCTACATTTACATATATGGGAGCTTTCATCAGCGACATGGTGACGAAGGTTAAGTTCTTGCTGCTACTAATCGGCAATAAGAAAATCGACATTAGGAAAAGAGTGGTGTAGCATAAAAATATAAGATTTAAGTTGAAGAAGATTTTTTGTTGATTTATTATTTGCCCAACGCTTTGGGAGCCAATTTGAAGAAGGTTTGTTGCTGCTACGTATGAAAAGTCAGTTTAAAGAAGATGTATTATATTTCGACTGCTGGGGACCCGAACTTGTAGTTGCAACCACACGTATGGTAAAAAGTTTCCGGTAGCCTTCGCCCCAAATTTACTTTCCGGTGGCCTTTGCCCCAAGTTTAAAAATATTAACTTATAATTTTGACTGTTTCTTTGAATATTATATATTTATGTTTGCCTCGGCTGCGTCAGTATTTATATTTTTTAGAGACATGAATGTCTTAGCAGGGAGGTGGTGCGACTGAAGAATGTAAGCTTACACAGATTATAATTTCACTTCACTCCGTTTATTAATGCTTGACACTATTTAAATAACACTTCACTGATATAGATAAAAGAGAGCTGTGAGATTTGGTTTTTATTAAATACTTGCACTTTTTAACACGTAAAATATTTTTGTCTCACACAAAATACGTATTAAATTTCTCGAGGACGCATCTCGCGTCCAATTAGAAACACTGTCTACCACCAACGCGTCCAGTTATGAGCGTTGTCTATAAGCAACTGACTTGATTTCTACCGCCTAAATTTGTAAATTTCTGTATTTCGTCTCTGATTGGCTATTCCTAATCCAATAGAATGCTTTTATTTAACTTAAGTTTTTTCTTGGTTGTTGGTAAGCTATTTTATAAACTGTCACGAAAATTACATTATTGTTGCTCCAAGAATGACTAGTGCATTATTACACTTTCTTACTCATTATTGCCTCAAGGTTACGTCATTGTTAGCAACTTTTAACCTATTATTCTCACAGCTCCTACATTATTAAATTACGTAATACCTTCAGATAACATTATTACGTGTATACAATATCTATAAATACATACAATGACTGTAATATACAATTTTATATATTGTTACATATACAGATTGCTTTAAGGCGGGCTATTATTGTAGTTTTTATTATATAATTAGACTGAAATCATTTAAGTGTTAAAAATACTGCCTCAAAGTTGTAGTGCTACCCTTCGGCAGTTCGGTCATACTTTGGTGGAGGAAAAGTACCCTACCATCCAGTAGCTAGAATAATGCTCGAAAACCAGAGGTTGTCACGCTGGTAGGGGGTGCTAGATTTTATCACTACCAACATAAACAGCTCTGTTTCATTATGGGCCACATTTTATGTACGCCAGTCATAATCAGGGATATTTGCTAGGATGGTTTTGCTTTATAAAGTTGATACTCCACAGAAAATGCAAGAAAAACCAAAAGTTGATTGTACTTCATTCCAAATAATATATGTATATGTCCATGGTGTAGCAGCTAAGTCTAAGAGGGCTATTTAGCAAACAGAAGAATAGTAGAACAAAGGACAATCGACCCTCCTTATAACAGTATGATTATGATGAGGTATGTATATGATTTTTTACTTTCTCTACCACGTATAGTAAGTAGAGAAAGTATTGTATTCCACCAAAAATTCCTATCGATATTTCACTGGAAATTCAGGTTTTGAGGCACCTTGAATCTAAAAAAGCATTTTTAGTAAAAGGTCCGTGTGTATTTGTGTGTGTGTATGAAAAGAATAACTCAAAACGAAAAGTCGGATAAACACCAAATCTGGTATTTAGGTTCAGTATATTCCAAATATGCCACACGAAGATCTTTAAGGAAATCTCCCCAACCCAAACTATACTTTACATGGAAGATTGTTGGAATTTTTAGTTTCTAAAAAAGCACAATAACTATTTTGATTAAAACACCCTACACTAAAGATATTTACCTGACAAATAAAATGTATATCTTGAATTTTCTGGGAATAGCTTGTGAAGTCCTCTTCATTCGGAAGGAATCTTTATAATCTTATATAACTGGTAAATGTTAAGCGATAGACGAAAACGTACTGCACAAAAAATGCATCTCTCCTTAAAACATACAGTTTATTTCAAATAACTTTTTACTTTCTCTGCTACGCATAGTAAGTAGGGGAAGTATTCTATTCCACCCAAAAATACGATACCGAGGTTTCACCAGAAATACCTGTTTTGAGAACCCCTGAAACCAAAAAAAAAACATTTTTGGAAACATGTCCGTGTGTGTGTCTGTGAACAGCATAACTCAGAAACGAACAGTCAGATAAACACCAAACTTTGTATTTACGTTCAATATCTTCCAGAGATGCGATATGAAGGTTTTCAAGAAAATCCTCCCACTCCAGATTACACTTTACATGGAACATTTTTCGAAAATTTTAATTTTCTCAAAAATGGCTTTAACGATTTTGATTAAAGTATCGTATGTTTAAGATATTTTTATGACAAATGAAATGTATATCTCGAATTTTCTGGGAATGTCTCCAAAAGTATTCTTCATTGTGAACGACTTTTGCATAATTGGTAAACCATAAGAGATAGACAAACTTTTACTACACAGAAAATGTAGATCGCGTTAAAATACACAATTTATGTCATACATTTTTGTTGTTGAGTGAATCATTTTCAGATATTGCTTGTTATTCCCTTAAATTTTCCAATACTTTTTCTCAAATGGGAATTCGTTATTGATTTATTTTATGTCCTGGACATGCAAAGAGAGTGGAATGCGCCACATAGCAACCAGCTCTTAAAATATTTGACTATCGCTTAAAACCTACCATATTCCCCTTGCACCCACAAGAAAATTAGCAATAAAATTAACATCTCGATTAACATGAAGCATGTGGAGAATAAGCGTTTGTAAAAATAGTTTGTACAAGAATAGAGAAAGTCATGTGAATGTAACACATAAGATTATTTATACAGCTTCTACAACTATTCCTAGAATAGCTTATTTTATATCTACTTCGTGTTAATCTAGATAAACCTATGTAAAAACAGTTTCATTATACATTTCGTTGTAAGTACATGGGGGATAAAGGAAACCGAATCGACAGTTAAAATCAGGACGCTATGTGTTGGCCTTGAAATCAGTAGACATTATATCGCCGGAATTAACTGAATAGAGACATGTAGCGGGATGTTTCGGTGGTTGGTCTGGTGGCGGGTGTCTGATTCAAGAGGAGGTTAGAATTTTGCCGAATGCTCAAGGTAGAAGCTGCATTGTCGGTTGGTTATGAGACTCTTTCCTCAGCAAGTGTGGACAGGAGATGAATAACACTCGAAATTCCTCCTTCACTGGCCCCTTTTATGTGATAATTCATACTGATACAATCCCTTCTCGAATACTCCGTCACACAAGACTTGCCTTAACGACCCCGTCTGCAATTTTGAATCTAAACTCGCATACTTCCACTTTCCTATTCCCCCTTATTAAGATAAATACTCAAATCAATTTGTTTTAGGCGTTGTGAATTTACCCTCATTTCTGCGCACATATTCTCATAGTGAGTGTCACAACCTCCCCGACACTATATCTTTTTCACTATAAGCTGAAAGGAGAAGTAAACAAAACTTAAATGTATCACTCCGACGAGCACATGGCAGCACCACGTGGAGGATGACGGGAACGAAGACCATGAGAGGAAATTGCTTCAGACAGAATTCTGTACAGTATATTGCGCAGCTTGGGGATCATTAACTTTTAAACATTTTGTCTTATTCCTATATTTTGCCTTACATCCTAAACTTTTAACAGATAATACTAAGAGTAAACAAATAAAAGTTGTACCTGAACAGTTCGGTATCTGTCATTAAAGGTACTGGATTAAACTGTTGTTAACTTCAAGCTTTAGAAATCATTCATTTAATGACTAACATCAGTATACCACCTTTGCTTTAACCTTTTATGAATCAACAAGTTAAATAACGATTAGCACTATGGGCTAAAAACACAACAGAAAACAAACGCGACCCAAGCAGCAATTCTGCATCACTAACAAAGAAGTTCAATTATTGCTAAACAATGGCCAATGCCCAACCATATTCATTGTCGATTAAAGGTGGGGTACTTTTCACAGAATTTGTTAAAAGCATTTAACACAATTGTTTTCTTTATATTTCCCGCGTTTATGTTTTCCTATGGCAGAGGATTCTCAGCCGGAAACAGGAAACGAACTGCAGCGCCTGCGCACAGCCTCTTAAACCCTCTGCTATAACGCCTAATCTAGTTATAGGTGAATCTGAACAAACACTATCTGTACTGTTACAATAATGGGTTTTTTAAATTTCTCTGCACGAGAATAACCACAAAATGTTAGCATCTGAACCGAACTGTTTTTTTAGAGGAAGAGACGACATGCTAAGCGGGAAAGATAATTTATCCACCAGCCAATGAGGTGCTGTCTTGTCACGTGGTTTTGTTTACTTCTCCCTCCAGCTCATAATGAAAAACGTATAGCTTGACACGAAGTAGCAATGTGATACCCGTCTGAATATGTTCTCCCGTCCTAGATAATTTTCTAGCCTACTCCCATTTTCTATTTTCGTCCAACTCTTTTTCTAGGTACGTGACTTTCATTTCTTCTAATTGGTTATTTTTATACATTTTTCTCCGTTTTCATTGATTCTCATGAATTAGAAAGTTAGTCTTCTTCGCGTCTGACATCACATTATTTTCGCGTGATTGATTTTTTTGTGCGGATGACTGGTGCTGGAGTTTCCCATCTATTGTACCCCTAGCCAGTGAGTCTTTTCCTGCCTTCACGAATTCTAAGGAGCCTAAGTGCTTTCTAATGACCTCCCCCCCTGGGTACTCGTGAAACATTACTAATTGCTACGGTTTCAGCTTGCATCTGAAATACATTTCATACATTTTGCCTTTATACGTTTTATTTTTTATTTAAATTCTATTACCTATTACCTTAAGTTCGTTTTCTTAATCTCTGTTGTTATCCTTCTATTTCTCCTTTTCTAATCCTTCTTATTATTTTCATTATTATTATTATTATTATTATCATTATTATTATTATTAGCAGTAGTAGTACTATAATAATACTGCTATTTCTTTTCAAGTGGATCTTATTGCCTCAGACAGCACTTTTAAAAGATTACAAAGTATTAAACAATTCAAACTAATAACGGACATTTCGGAAATGGCTCATGCCACAAAAATTATTTGAAATAAATTGTGTGTTTTAAAGAGATCTACATTTTTGTATATAGGTTTTTGTCTATCTCTTATGGTTTATTTGTTATACAAAATTCCTTCTGAATGAAGAGAATCCTACAGACTATTTCTAAAAAATGTTGTGGGTATATTAATCGAAATCACTACATCCATTTTTGAGAAAATCAAAAATATTGAATATTTTTCCGTGTAAAGGGTAGTTTGTGGTAGGGAGATTTTCTTGAAAATCATCGCTTCGCATCTTAAATAGTAAGTTTGAAATTTATCGAACAATTTGTTTTAGTTATGCTGTTTACACACACACACACACACAGACACACACGCACGTTTTTTAAAAGTTCCTTTTTTCATCCCACAGCTGCAATTTGTTGGTGGATTATAAAACTAGAAATTTCAATAAAAAAACTTGAATAAAGAATCTTTTAAAGCTAAACTAAGAAAGCTACTTCTAAAAAGGCAATATTTACATATAAATGACTATTTAAATGAACCATGTTTTCCGTAATCACATAATTAAAGTACAGAGATTACTTAATTTTGTTCATAAATTTAATTTTGTTATTCTGTGACATAGTATTTTCGTAAAGAAACTAACATGTACTTATTTTAGTATTACTTGCTGTAATGTAAAACCAATCCCGATAAATAAATAAATAAATTACAATACTTCCTCTTTTCTACCCTAGGTAGGTAACAAAGAAAGTAAAAATCTATTAACAAACTAAACTCACAAAAGCTAAGGAAGGTTGAATTCGAAGCAAGTAAGGGAACATAAAGACAGGGAGAAGAAAAAGAGGAAGCCGACGTGGGAACATCTCTAGTGGTTGGTTGAGGAAACAGAATGAAGAATGTAAGGAGAGGGAAGGCGATAGGTAGATGTATTGGCAAACCGAATGTTTCCGAAAATCTCAAGACAGTAGGTAGGTGTGTTTAATCGTGTATGCCACGTACGGGGTTTAGTGCCGGGGCAGCTGGCAGCAATCGTGGCGCCGCGCCGTCCAAGACAAATAGCTTCAGACTCAAGTGTTCGCTGGGGGAAAATTAAATTAATACTGAAGAATGGCGAGGGAGGTAATAACCCGCCCTACACTTCTTTTTTATAGCCATTGGAAGGAATCTTGTTGGTGCACGGGAGCAAGGAGAACTGTCATGATCAAAAAACCCTCCGCCAACCTGACGTGTGCCTCTCCGAGGAGGCAGTGGCGTTTGACTGCGCATTAGAGAGGCGACCAAGAAAGTAAATAACTTCTCAACCCAGAGGTCCCGGGTTCGACTCCGGACTGGGACGGAGAAATTTATTTGCAATTAGAATCTTTCCCTACCTTCCGAAAAGTCTGGAAGTATGCCTGTGGGAGTGGAACGTGAGTGTGCTTCAAGTTAGAAGTGATTAAAAACTCAAAATTAAAAGAACCTACAGTTAACGAGTTGTTTCTCAAGTAATTTTTGGGAAAATCAACATTTTCGAAACATTTTATATGTAAAGTATAGTTTGGGGTGGCGGATTTTTTTAGATTTTCTTGTCACATCCTAGGAAGATGCTGAACTTAAATACTAAGTTTGGTTTTTAACCGACTTTCCTTTTTGAGTGCTGTGCACAGACACACACACATACACATACACACAGACCTTTTTCTAACTATGCTTTTTTAGGGTTCATGGGTCCTCAAAACATATATTTCTGTTGAAATCTCAACAATGAACTTTTGGGTGAATACAGCACTTCCTGTATTTACTATACTTAAAGTAAAAAAAATATACACACACTCAAAAGAATAATAGTAAGAAGAACGGAATATATAACGTTAGTATCTGAGCGCTTGCTTCAGCAGAAAAATACAGTTAGGTGCACTTTCGTGACATTCTAATTGATATACGGATCTATTAAGGCAAGTATTTGGCAAAGGTCAAGTGATCTGCATTTATTTATATTCTCTTTGCCTTCGGTAGTTTGTATACTAACAAAAATCAGGTAGCGGTATTTCTCTGAAAATACATGTATTAGGTTACTGAATTCAAAAAAGGATGAATGATAAACTTGAAGTATCTTTACGTTATTTACACCACGCTTTGTTATATTGTATTTCAAATGTTGGGGAGCCGAACTTGAAGTAGTTGCAACCGCACGTATGGTAAAAAGTTTCCGCTTTCCTTTGCCCCAAATGTACTTTCCGGTGGCCTTTGCCCCAAATGTTTAAAAATATTAACTTTGTAATTTGACTGTTTCTTTAAATATTATATGTTTATGTTTGCCTCGGCTGCGTCAGTATTATTTTTAGAGACATGAATTTATTAACAGGGCGTGCTGAAGAATGTAGGCTTACACAGATTATAATTTTTAACTCACTCCTTTTTATTAATTCTTGACACGATTTTAATAACGCTTCACTGATGTACAGAGCTGTGAGATTCTTTTGTTAATTACTTGCACTTTTTAATACGTAAACTATTTACACAAAATACATATTAAATTTCTCGAGGACACATCTCGCGTCAGGAACACTGTCTTCAACCAACGCGTCCAGTTAGGAGCACTGTTACAAGCAACTGACTTGATTTCAACCTCCTAAATTTGTAAATTTCTGTATTTCAAGTCTCTGATTGGCAAATCCTTGTCCAATAGAATACTTTTATTTAACTTAAGGTTTTTTCTGGTTGTTGAATGGCTATTTTATAAACTGTTACAAAAATTACATTATTTTTGCTCCAATAATGACTAGTAGCATTATTAAACATTCTTACTCATTATTGCCTTAAGGTTACCTCATTGTTACCTCATTGTTAGCAACTTTTAACCTATTATTCTCACAGCTCCTACATTATTAAATTACGTAATACATTCAGATAACATTATTATATGTACATAATAATATAAATATATACAATGACTGTAATATACACTTTTTATATATTGTTACCTACACATGTTGCTTTAAGGCATTGCATTGTGACAAACATTGGTTTCAACTCCAATCACATGGCACTTGCCCTTTGTATTTGCACATGTTTAATAACTCGACTTGGTTTGATAAGGTTTTACTTTTCATTATGTGCTTTCACATGATTAATTTCTTATGGCGATTATCTATTCACAATACAAATCGTCAGACTTCAATTTAACGCAATTCGTTGTAGAGTTACCCTAAGAGTGTGTGTATGTGTGCGTGTGCGTGTGTCTTACTAAGATTTATAAAAACAATTTGCAGCTACAGCTAACGTATGCAATTACTGATACAAGCAACTCTCTACGATCCTTTGGCTTTATATTTTAGCACATTCCACAATTCTAGCACACCATCACCTTTCTGCGCATAAGACTGGGACCTGGTGGAAGGAGTGGGGCAAGACAGGCTATAGAATATTTTTAAAAAATTTAAACTCTGGTTTAGGGGAATTTCATATTTATATCACCTAATTTCAAACTTTTTTCTTTGAGTATGAATATCGGAGGATTTTTAATGACCATGACATAACATAAGATCTCAATCTATAGACCCTATAGTGAGCTAGACCAGCTTAAAGAAAGCTAGTCTACTCTAGGATGTAGATTATGTCATAAATACAAAATTACATTGTGTATTTGTATGTAAATAAATTTTAGTTCTTATGTAGAGTACGTTAGAGCTAAAAAAGTTTAAAACAATATTATTTATACTTAATGTAGTTATAAAATTTGGTAAAATTTTATAGTCAGTTAATTTTTTGAATGAAAGAAATCCTCCTCTCTATAGAAGGTCTGAGTGATGAGATATCTTTTTAATGCTAACTTGAATTTATTTTTAATAGTTTTCAGTTCCTTAATATATGATGGAAGTGGATTAAATAATACTATATCATTGTGGTAAGCCCCTTTTTGGAATACTTGTAGGTTATTGCTTGGCCTGTGTAAGTCCTGCCCATTTCTGGTTTGTTTGCTGTGTATGTCTGAATTTTTTATGAACACGGTTTAACCACGGTTAAAAGTACAGCTAAAATATACTCACAAGCTAATGGTAGAATTCCAAATGTCTTTAATAGTGGTTTACAAACGTTTAAGTGAGAAACCTTAAAAAAAAGTTTAAAATTTGTTTTTGGAGAGGAGGAGTTGCATATTTTCTCTCTGATTTCGCTTAACTGTTATCAAAGAGCATTTTTGGTATGATTCTGACAACACTTAACACAACTTGTTTGTAGAATATGGGAAGAATGATAACTTCCGCTACCCTTATTTTCAATTCCTATTTTCAAACCCTAACATACAAATCAACACTGTTTGCTTATGTAGATAAAACTTCGTAGTTATACTCCTACAGGATCCAACGAAAATTATAAGCTACCTTATAACTCTCAAATAATACCCTACTACAGTGTTGGCGAAAGCCCGACTCGCGAGGCACATGATTCGCAGGCGCACTACTTTTCTAGACGTCTATTCATTTGTTTTCCATGTGCTGCTGAGTGGTGTAGTGCGTGTTGCATATTTGGTGACTCGCGGAAGGAAGGCGTTTTATACTTCAATCCCTTATTTAGAAATCTGCACTATTTAACGCATTTGGTCAAGATATTGTGCAAGTATATTGTAGGATCTGCCAAAGACGTAGGGTAAAAGTAATTAATTCTTAATTTCAATCGTATAGTAACCAGAAACTTTAAAACTTACCCTTACTCTTTATTTTCATCCCTTTATAGAACAAGCTATACCGTCTGGCCAATAAGGGCACAAGTTTGTGCACTTGAGTCATAACGAAACTTATAACTTAAATAAATACCCCTACTCATATTTTCAACCCTTTATGTACAATTCCTACCAATTGAACAATCTGGAGAAAACGGTGGACGCCTAGGCTTTAGGTACGAGTGAAAATTTAAATTACTCTTGACTTTTAAAACCTCTCCTGTTCTTAAGCTAACCTAGTCTTACTGGAGTATTAAAAAGAAGATTTTAAAAAGCAACGAACCCAGGATAGAATACTGGTTGAGTCAAGCTGCACATGTCAGCTTTTTATTCAGAGTTTTCCCCAGTACTTATGGTTATCATATATCCTTAGCTTTTTGGTTCCCAGCGCATTTCCTTGCCGATCACCTGATATAACCTGCATAATCCAAAGAAAGTAAACTTGAAAAGAAGAAAGAAAGGAAGGAAGGAAGAAAGGAAGAAAGAATGTGAGAGAGAAAGAAAGAAAGAGAGAAGGAAAGAGAGAGAAAGTAAGAAAGAGAGAGACAACAAGAAAGAGAGAGAAAGAAAAAAGAAGGAAGGAAGGAATGAATTACGTTAGTTGCTATCGACTGCTCTGTGCATACAGAAGCACTTTAAAGATTTTAAAGCACATTTTCATCACTGTGCGAATTTAGCGTAATGACTTTTGCCTCCTCTGTATTGAGCCTGAGTTCGAATACCTGTTTGTGTCAAGCTGTCCGTATGGGCTATTTGGGATTTTTGCTCTGTTATTAGAATCAGATAACTCATTTAATTCATCATTAATCAAATTATCCATTCATGTCTGGTCAAGACACAATAAACTAAACAAAATCTGATGTGTTACACTCACATGACTTTCTCTACTCTTGTACAAACTATTTTTACAAACGCTTATTCTCCATATGCTTCATGTTAATCGAGATATCGAGATGTTAATCTTATTGCTCATTTTCTTGTAGATGCAAGGGGAATTGGTAGGCTTTAAGCTATAGTCAAATATTTTAAGCGCTGGTTGCTATGTGGAGTATTCCATTCTCTTTGCATTACCAGGACAAAAAAAATGAATAACGAATTCCCATTTCAGAAAAGTATAAGTATTGGAAAATTTAAGAGAATAACAAGCAATATCTCGAAAATGGTTCACTCAACAAAAAAATGTATATGACATAAACTGTGTATCTTAACGCGATCTACATTTTTGTTAGTAAAATTTTGTCTATGTCTTATGGTTTACCAGTTATGCAAAAGTCGTTCACAATGAACAATACTTTTGGAGACATTCACAGAAAATTCGAGATATACATTTCATTTGTCATGAAAATATTTTAAGCATATGATATTTTAATCAAAATCGTTAGACCCATTTTTGAGAAAAATGAAAATTTTCAAAAAATGTTCCATGTAAAAGGTAATCTGGGGTGGGGGGATTTTCTTGAAAACCTTCGTGTCGCATCTCTGGAAGATACTGAACCTAAATACCAAGTTTGGTGTTTATCCGACTGTTCGTTTCTGAGTTATGCTGTTCAAAGACACACACAAACGTACATGTTTCCAAAAATGCTTTTTTTGGATTCAGGGGGCCTCAAAACATATATTTCCGGTGAAATCTCGGTATCAAATTTTTGGGAGGAATACAATACTCCCCGTACTTACTCTACGTAGTAGAGAAAGTAAAAATAAAACAAACTACGCCACTACTTTAACTGGAGTCCAGATTTTGCAAGTTTAGATTTTGCAGTCAGTCAGCAGAATCCGGTATTTAAAATAGACGCAAGATGTTTTGCCCAGTTATCTAGAGTGGCTTACTTATATACGTAGATGCGTGATGTAGTACACTTCACTTCTCCATCTAAAACAGAAAAAAATTGCTGAATTTTTTTATGGTAAGCCTTGCTAATACACGAGTAAATATAACTAACGAAATATGTAGCAGTAGGGCGGAGCTAGGGTGGCCGATTACGCTGCCAACTTCACAAAAAAAGAAAGTCACGTTCTTTGACATACGAGGGGCTACAAATCGCATCTGGCTGGCCTAGATCCTTGTCCCGTTTATGTAATGAATTACCTGTTTCCAAAAGTTTCCAATTTAGATACATCTAATGTATACAGTTCGAAAAATTGCCGCGTTTACTTTAATGCCATTCTTTGCACTAAGCTGATAGTTACCATCCGCTTTAGCAATGCCCTCGACAGCGCAGCGTGACAACCTAATTTAGAAGTTATGTTCAATAATTACTCATTTACCTACCATTTTCGAGTATTTCCTCTGATGTATTCAGTCTTCTCAGATTGAAGAATGAAGTAGATATGTTGTACTTGTTTATTTATTTAGCTCCACGTATGGACGCCAATTTGAAGCAGGTGGTTTGTTACGTTATTTGCACCACGCTTTGGGCGTCAATTTGAAGTTGAATATTGTCTTTACGTTGTTTGCTGCTACGTATGAAAAGCCGATTTGAAGTAGTTCGTATTGAAGGAGTTGTATTATAATTCAACTGTTGGGGAGCCGAATTTAAAATTCGTTGCAACCGCACATATAGTAAACAGTTTCCGGTTGCCTTTGCCCCAAATGTACGTTCAGGTGGCCTTTGCCCCAAATTTAAAAATAATAGCTTTGTAATTTGACTGTTTCTTTAGATATTATATATTTATGTTTGCCTCGGCTGCGTCAGTATTATTGTTAGAGACATGGAAGTCTTGGCAGGGCATGATGCGACAAGAATGTAGGCTTACGCAGATTTTAAGTTTTAATTCACTCCTTTTTATTAATCCTTGACACAAATTAAATAGCACTTCACTGATATAGAGAGCTGTGAGATTCTTTTTATTAATTAATTACACTTTTTACCACGTAAAACTATTTTTCGTCTAACACGAATACGTAATTAAATCTCTCGAGGACCCATCATGCATCCGGTTACTATCACTGTCTGCAGGCAACTGACTAGATTTCAACCGTCTAAACTTGTAAATATCTGTATTTCAAGTCTCTGGTTGGCTATTTTTACTCCAATAGAATACCTGCATTTAACTAAACCTTTTTCTGGTTGTTGATTGGCTATTTTTTTTAAACTGTCACTAAAATTACATTAATGCTTCCAAGAATCACAAATAACATTTAAACTGTTAAACTCATTATTACCTCAAGGTTACCTCATTGTTACCTCATTGTTAGCAACGTTTAACTTATTATTCTCACAGCTCCTACATTATTAAATTACGTAATATATTCATATAACATTATTGAACATGTTTACAATAATATAACCATATGCAATGACTGTTACATACACATATTGCTTCAAGGCGGGCTGTTATTGAATTTACATATTATATAATTTGACTGAAATCATTTAAATGTTAAAAACACTGCCTCAGGAAATATAACAAAATGTTGTTCTTGAGGAGACAAGTAAGTCCAAATGAACCATAAAGTCTGATATCCTGAAGTTGAGCAATGAAATTTACTTGGAGCTTAATTTAATCACACAATCTCTGAGTTTCACTATTTGTGACAAACAAATAACACAAATACTCTAATAAAATGTTTTTTAAAATATCAGTTTACTAAATTTTCCTTTCATATGAATTCAATTATCTCTCAGGCTAAAATTATTTTATTATATTCTTTATGCATCAACAAAATTCTGGGCAGCGTAATTTTGCTTTAACTGTTAGTTCATTTTACATAGAAGCTATAACACTATACGTATGTATAGAAACGACAGGAAGAAATCAACACAGTTTCCCTGGACAAACCACATTTGTTACTGTTTCTAGGGTAGGTACCTCATGTCGTTATGACTTCATTTTATTGGGTGGTGGTGTCACCTTGTAGATGCTATCATGCCTTGTGCTGTGTATCGCACCAATAAGCATATCTATGTTTGTTCTGTCAACTCATTGGCAAATTACGAACAGGTATTGGTGAGGAATGGCCATGATTTTGTCGATCTTTCGCGAGGTTATTTGCGAATATACAGCAAATGTCTGTTTGGAGATGCTCATGAATATGGGTCATCAGTTCTCGAGATGTTAGCGTTTTAGTTCTCAAAGATCAATTATAGGTCCTCATATAATTTAGCGTTTCCTAGCTATTTACATGTTCTTAAACAGGCAAGCTATAGGCCCCTTTCTCCTACAACGCACTAAGGGTGAAGGAGGTGCTAGCGGATATCTATCCCTATTAACGCCCTTACAAACGAATTACTTCTTGTGTGATTTGTACCTACTTAATTATTAATACTGAAATAAAGAGGTATAAATCTGCTACTCAGAATACTGTCTTGTATCATTTTACAACATCCCGCATAACTTAATTCTCTTTGTTGAACTGCTGTGATTTTCTAGATATCTCTTTTAAGTTTGGTTTCATTTCAGTGCCTCCATCACACAGCAGCCTTCTAAACCACTGTGATGAACATTTAGCGGCACATTATTGAATAGTTAATCTAAAAATGTGATGTGTTACAGTCACAGGAATTTCTCTGCACCCTCCTCTACAAACGTTCTTACAAAAACTTATTTTTCTATCTGTTTAATGTTGATCGAGATAAACGCTTGCAGAAAATGTTTCATTGCGCATTTCATTGTAGGTTCCAGGAGGATACAGGAAACTCAAGCGATAGTGAAATCTTTAAAGTGTTTCAAAACGCTGATATTTTAAAATCCAACCAAAAATAAGGAACATCTCGAAAATGGTTAATACCATAAAAGATTTATTGGACAAAAATTGTATGTTTTAACGAGTCAATTGTTTTAATCCATTTTTGTCCACGTCTTCTGTCTGTTATATAAAAGTTTATAAAATTCATTTAGAATAAAGACGACCTCACGGGCTATTTGCAGATAATTAAATATGTACATTTTATTACTTATGTAAATACGTAAGAGCCATTTTTGAGGAAGTTAAAGATGATTAAATTTTTTTCCATGTAAAGAATAGTTTGGTGCAGAGAGATTTAATTGAAAATAACTACTCATTTTTGAGTTACCTATGCTCATCACACACACACACACACGCGCGCGCGCGCGCACAAACACACACATCGTTTTTCTAAAAACTCTTTTTCTTGCATCCAGAGGACGTCGTGTATTGTTTAAATATGATTTTCTTCTAGCTATTATAGGCAATTAAAATGGGTGTGGGAATGCCTAAATGTCCTGATTGCACTGTGATCTCGCAACAGGTTCGAAATGCGTTGAGTGCCGGGGCATCAGGGCATTTATGGAAATGAAAAAACTGAGATACCCTATATTGGCCCTGATGCAATCAGTACACGTACTGCCAAAACCTCGGTAAAAGCATGGATTAGAGAAGTACACAAGCTCAGCTGGTTCCTGGACAAAGACAAACTAGGAAATGGTTTTAGGTACATACAACATTGTTTGCTTATCTCTCCTGAGATTGGATATAACAGGATTAATTGCATTAATTTCTGAACATGGTTACTTCAGAAAACATAGGACTATAAGAGTGAACTCGTCTATAGCATGTGCAAAGAGGATGAGGAAACTGCCTTGCATATCCTCTTTGACTAGCCATTTCTGGCAAAAAAGAGACTTACTCTTTCTATAATCAGAGATGATGTAACCAAAATACTGTAACTTGTTCAGCGAATAGATTTTGGGAAACAATGAAAACATCCTTTCCAACGGAGTTGCACAGCAAGCTCGGGAGTCGGCAAAACTCCAACAAATACCTCCCGCTATCTAATCTAATCTACTACAGGTAGATAAATAAAAATCTGATGTGTTACACTCACATGACTTTCTCTACTCTTGTACAAACTATTTATACAAACGCTTATTCTCCATATGCTTCATGCTAATCGAGATGTTAATCTTATTGCCAATTTTATTGTAGGTGCAAGGGGAATATGGTAGCTTTTAAGCGATAGTCAAATATTTTAAGAGCTGCTTGCTATGTGGAGAATTCCATTCTCTTTGTATGTCCAGGTCATAAAAAATGAATAACAAATTTGAGAAAAAGTATAAGTATTGGAAAATTTGAGGGAATAACAAGCAATATCTGGAAAATGGTTCACCCAACAAAAAAAATTATATGACATAAATTATGTATTTTAACGCGATCTACATTTTTTGTGTAGTAAAATTTTGTCTATCTCTTATGGTTTACCAGTTATGCAGAAGTCGTTCACAATGAAGAATACTTTTGGAGACATTCCCAGTAAATTCGAGATATACATTTTATTTGTCATGAAAATATCTTAAACATATGATACTTTAATCAAAATTGTTAGAGCTATTTTTGAGAAAATTAAAATTTTCGAAAAATGTTTCATGTAAAGTGTAATCAGAAGGGGGGGGATTTTCTTGTAAACCTTCGTGTCGCATCTCTGAAAGATATTGAACCTAAATACCAAGTTTGGTGTTTATCCGACTGTTCGTTTCTGAGTTATGCTGTTCACAGACACACACACGGACATGTTTCCAAAAATTCTTTTATTGGATTCAGGGGGTCTCAAAACATGCATTTCCGGTGAAATCTCGGTATTGACAATACTTCCCCTACTTACTATGCGTAGTAGAGAAAGTAAAAATAGATGCTGTGAATCGGAAGTCTACGGTTCGCTTTAAAATGAGGTGTATGAGATACACATTGTCAGATATTGATTATTATTTATATTATACATAATTTTACATATTTATAATATATACACGGCCGTTTGTTATAATTGCAACACCAAGAAGCAATTTCCTGAATAGCTCCAGACTTGGTGGAAGTGTAGAAGAGTGTGCAAGCAATAAGTGATTAGGTTTGCAGAGAGATGGTTTACACGTAGGCGGAGCAGAGTCCTCTAGTGTCGGTGCGACAAGGTCAGTGTTGCGCCCAGTGTAGTCAGTGCAGAGCTATAAACAATAAAGTGAGTGCCAGAAATGCCTCGACGACGTCAAAGGGAGCCATATCGGCGTGTGAGCGAGTTCGAACGGGGCAGAATGATCGTCTCCGGGAAGCGGGTTTGTCATACCGTGACATTTCGGCATGCTGCTACCGCAGTGATGCGTGTGGGGAAGCAGTGGACAGATGAAGGTTGTACGCAGCGTAGAGCGGGTACTGGACCACGGAACATGTCCACAGTACGGGATGACCGTCATCTTGTCCGCATGGCCATAACAGACCGTACAGCATCATCCACAATGTTGGCTCGACGCTGGAGCACTGAAACAGGTGTGAACTTGTCTGCATCAACGGTTCGCACCGTCTGCTGCAGGTTGGACTGGTTGCATGCGTATCATTACGTCGGCTTCCATCATCAGAAGCCACAAGCTCCTCCGACTGCAATGGGCACGTGAACACCGTCACTGGGGTGCTGAGTGGCAAAATGTAGCCTTTTCGGGCGGATCCCGCTTCAACGTGTCCTACAGTGATGGCCGCATAGGTGTCCGGCGGTACCTGGTGAGCGCATCCCGGAGGTCATGCATTGTTGCGCGGCATAGCGGACAAACACCAGGTGTGATGGTTTGGGGTGCCATTGGTTACAGCAGCTGATCCCGCCTCCTACGAATTTAGGGCACATTGAACAGCAACCGGTACCTAACGGTGGTTGTAGAACCTGAGGTACTCCTCCTGCTTCATGCATCTCCACAGACCACATTTCAACAGGACAATGCCCGCCACACATTGCGAGGAATGTACAAGCCTTCTTCGAAGAGCGTTGGGTACCATTGCCTCCGTGGCCTGCACGTTCTCCTGGTATGTCGCCCATCGAACATGTCTGGGATAGGGTTGGTCGGCACCTGGTGCGTCACGATCTTCCAGTAACTAGTGTCATGGCTTTATGGGCTCGAATACAAACTGCGTAGAGAGAAATCCCTCAGGAACTTATTCAGAACCTTTTTGATTCAATGTCACGGTGTATAGCAGCTCTAATTTCAGCGCATGGAGGCCACACCAAATACTGAATATTAGGGCTCAAAGGTCATGTATAGATTTGAAAAGTTTATCATTTCTTACTTGTCATGTACCTAACCTGTGGTATTAAATTCAATAAATTCATGCGTTTCCTACTTGGTGTTGCAATTTTCACAAACGGCAGTGTGTGTGTATATATATAAACCTAATTACAAAAGGTTTAAACATTTCAAAGGTTCGAAAATATTTATTGTATTACATCTCCCTTTCAACTTATCGTTAAGGTGCTATATAATATATGACGCGATGTTTATTTCCAAGAAAAATAGGATACAAGGTTAATTTAAATTTTTAAGTAATAAGAAAATACACTCAAATAATTAGATATACTGCAGTTTCGTGGTGCACTGTCTAACATCTGTGATGTACCACGTTTCTATTAAAAGGAAGCTAGCACACATTAAAGTCCTACACGCCACTGCTACGGTCTCAAGCTTTTTTTTTTTCTTTCCCCCTTACTTTGTTCACTATTACCTTAATCCTAATGGCCTCCACTTCCACTTCTTTTGTCTCTTCTGTTTAATTTGTTTTCGCAACTGCTGTTCGCATAATGGAATGAATGAATGTATAATAAAAAAGATTACCTTCTTCAGGCATTGCCTTAAAGAAGAATTTAGTTTTTGTATGCAGTAGCGTGTGTAGGAAACTCCAGCAGTTAGAACAGAGGGTGGGAATATCATTGACAAGTTAGCCATGATGTCTTCTGCTGTAGCCAGGCAGCTTCTCGTGGAGGAGAAAAGAAAAATCTAATGTGTAGCTTTCTCTATTCATTACTTCCACTCAAACTATTTCTTATACATTACATTTCTTTCATTACTGGTATTAACTGGTTAGAAATACGAGCCATATTCAAAATAAACTGGGGAACCCATGTCATAAACATCACACAAAAATGAAATATCCAGGTTATGAAAGCATTAAAATATTTAATGCTCTTCCTGCTAAACATAAGGGGGGAAAATTGAAGTGTTACATTCAATTTTTCAACAAACTATTCTTACAAAAGCTTATTTTCTATCTAATTCATGTTAATCCAAATATAAATAATTTGATAACATATTTCGTTGCAGGTACAAGGGGAATTCAGGAGATTGAAGCGATAGTCAAATATTCAATATTTGGTCGCTATACGAGAGGCACTATTTATATTTAGAGCCTTGGCAACCCTGAATGCTGTAGGTGCCATCTGACGATTCCAATGGAAAGTTTGATATTTTTTACCATAATCTACTTCAAAGATTTTGTCAATAGAGTGTCATTTGTTTTGTTTACACTAACTTGAAAATTTTGTGTCAACAAAAACATGTAATTAACACGTGAAATTGTTCGTGCAATGATTTATTACACTTTCGACGTGGATTATCAAGACAATAATGCATCGATCAACTAACTTCCACATTTGGCGATGAAGCTCCATTCTTTGCCACTGTGAAACACTGGTATAACGACTTTATAACGAACTTATAACATGAAGCTCTAAAAGTTATGTACAAAGGAGCTATTCTACCTCTTCTCTTATGTAGCGCAACAGTGTGGAAAGATGCCATATCAAGATAGTACAGTAGATGATTTCGCATTACTGTCCAAAGATATATGTACATGAGCATTAAAATTGGGAAGGCGTACCGCACTGCATCAATGGAAGTACTATTTGTCATAACTGGACTGACCCCAATTACACTGGAAGTAAGAGAAGCAGTAAGCTTCTATGACATCACACATGAAAAGAAAAACTGAAAGAATTACATCGATCGACCAGTAGCTCCACAGAAGTGGCAGCATCCTGCAGATGTGATACACATACAGACTCCAGAAACCAGTGAAATTAAACATATTCTTTTCACCGATGGCAGCAAGAGCCAGCACGGGGTAAGTTCTGGAGTAGCTGTATTCAACGATGACGAACTGCTTCAACAACTATGTTTCAAACTCAACAGCAACTGCTCAAACAACCAGATTCAACAGATAACATAGCAAAAGCCCTTGAAGTAATAATTGAAAGAAGACATCAACAAGTCATTAAAATCATTATAGCTATATTTTACAGGATTTTGATACACATAATTTTATAAGGATTGGCTGATAAGATCAATTTGTTTAAAAGGAACGAATAAATTGGCTTTAGAATTCTTCGAGCCATTTCCCGGATACTAATATAAGCAGGGGTTATATCGTATGATTTTAGCGGTATGTTCACCTCAGGCTCACGGAGAATTCGACACATGAAGAGATTATGCAAATTATGCTTATGTCAGTGCTGACTAAAGCACTGGTCAGCATACTCCTCGGATGTTTAAACTTAAGAGTTTTTTACAGCTCGCACTCTGCTATCACTTGCTTAGCAGAGCTTTGTGACGGTCTGAACACGGGCTTCTTCCGTCTCCCAGGTAAAGTTAAAAGTTGTCTAGCTCTTTCTCTCTTGTAATGTAGTTTAGATTATTTATTATAAATAGGAAATAGTAAATACTCTCTTGAAACTAGAATACTAGAAACGTCTAATAGTGTCACCCTTCACCACACCCCGGCTCCCGCAAGCTATAACCCCATCAACGAAATCCCTGAGCCACCCCTCTCTCCCATTCCTTCCCATCGCCCCGGCTAGGGATGCAGACGTCTCATTTAGTGAAGATGCCATGGCATCGTCACATCTGGTATAGGCGCCGGCTTGGTAAAGTAATTTTACGTCACATCTGATGGAGCCGCCAGAGTTCCGTTACAATATAGGTAAACAGATCGCCAAATAACTATAGGCTCCATAAAGAACGCCAGAAACCGTAACAGTTTCATTGAAACAATAAAAATAAATATAACCCATCTTAAAAGGTTCACCTGGGACATTAGAATAGAATGAATTAAGGCACATGTTAGAACAGTGGTAATGGACATGCAAAGCGAAGAGCACTGAGAATAGATACAACCAAATACTACAGCAAAGTCCCATAAAATGTTATTGCTAAGGATCTAGAAGAGGTCACCACTCAGCATTATCGTTGACATATCAATAGAGAATATAATACAGTACAATACGTCCTTTACTTACCGTAAGTGAGTAATACAGGAATTAAAATTTAAGACATTTTAACTATTTTAAGATTGAAACGTTGAATTAGACTTGAAAAATTCATTGCTACGGCCGGGATTCAAACCACAAATTTTCGGTTCTCGTGTTGATGCTGTTACCGCTTGAGCTACCATGGCAAGATAATACCCTTACGCGCATTAAACTTTCTCATCTCATGTTGCAATGTCGCAAGTACTTTTAATTTATTAAAGGTACCTACTTGATACCGAATTTTTAACAAAGTCCTAAAATAAATAACTTTTTAAAAATGTTCAAACATTGGATTTAAATGACGTACGTGGGTATATGCAAATAGCGCATTGTTTTATTACATTTTGCCGCTTTAAAATTCTTCCATGATGTAGTTTTTGTTAAATTTCTGTACAGAATTTCATTATAAGTTCTTTGAAGAATGCTGAATTTAAGGAGACTTTTCTTGATAACAAGTATGGTTTTGGATTTAATGTTTTAATCATTTATTATGTGCCTGTTTTTAGAAAACCAAAACTGTCACGTACTTTATTATTTTTTTTACAAAGTGTTAATGTTACTCGAAATTTAATTAAGTTTTAAAGCTTAAATTTCTTGTAAACTTGTTTTCTTACATTTGTGTAACTTCAAAGTGCTCCTCCCCATGATGCAGTTTTTTTGTTAAATGTCTTTTATGTTTTCGTATACGTTCTTTGAAGGCTGATGGAGATCTAAACGATGTTAAATATAGGGGTATGTTAAGTATTTAGGGTTTTAATAATTGAGATTGATTTTAAGAAACTTAAAAATGTTACATACTTTATTACCTGAGTTTAAACTTTTTAAACTATAACATGCACTAGTTTACTTCTTCTTCTTCATCTGTAAAGGATTACCCTCCTTTTTGTAGGACTTACACCCCTAAGGATTTACAAGCCAATACCTTGGGTCAGTAGTCAGTCGAGGAGCAGGCAAACTCTGGATCATAGTATGTCCAGGATGAATATCAGCCCAATGCCTGGTATGGTGGTGAAGAAAAAGGAAACTAAATTTAGTGATGAAAGGGTTGATTTGAAAATATGAAAATTCAAATTATCAAACCCCGCATTCGCCTACGACCAAGGAAAACCTCGAAAAAGCCTTGAACCCAGGACCCCCTAAATGCGGGTCACAGACCTCACAGCTTGAGCCATCCCTCTCGGTCGACATTTTGCATGATACTAAATTTTCATTTTTAGTATGATTTTCTTGGAAAATTCTGTAGATAAGATCATTAAAATTACTTTTATACTATATGTCGAACAAATCTGTTATAAAAGTATCTGCTAAAGTGGCTGGAATTTGTATAAATTAATAGTTTAGTACCGAGTACCCTTAAACAATATTAAGGTTATATCAAACAACATACATAAAAATGCCAAATACAAATTAACCCTTAGAAGATTAAAAATAAATCCCTAAAATTAAAAGCGGAATGTCACAACAATAAATTTTACAAGTCTGACTCAGCATTATTATGAAGGAACAATTATCAAAAAGTTTAAAATAATGTAGGAGGTACAAAAATTATGAAAAGTTTTAAAATATGTCTACTATAAAAACAACAAAAGTTATATTTTAAATTACTTAATATCTCCATGAAGACTTAAGGGGATGAAAGCCAAATTCCTGGCAAGAAGTTTTGATTGAAAACAGTGATACTTGACGTTAGGTAAAATTGGTCCATTAATTTGCGTGTGCTTACTTCCTGAGGCAGTTCATTACTCATCTTCAGGTACTTAATTTGAAGCTGCAGTGGCGGAAGACAAACATATCACTTATCTATGATGACAGTGCCATTCAGACTAAGTGCCCCATCGCCCAACTCTTCAGAACGGCGCCATTACACAGTAATGGCCATCTGAGAGAGCAGAAGACCCGCTGGCGTATCTCCCATAATTAGATTCCTCTGTGATGTGATACGGTAATTTGTCGTCAGAATCTGATGGTTCACGTGTCAACACAGAACTCCTGGCGCCTACCTTCCTCAAAATATTGTCTAAATATTCTTATTTTAAGTTTTGATTTTAAGCCATAAATATTGCATATCTATTGGCAATCTTCACACCAGTTTCTCAATTACGAGGGCGGTTTGATAAGTCAGTGACTTTTTTCCTAAAAAAACTCAATTTTATTTATCAACTTAGTCTCTTTTCAATTCAATACACGTTGTCCAACGTTTCTCCAATTGTTTTAACCCTTTAAAAAATATGATTTTTCGAAGTCGGCAAAATATGAGGTTGTTTCTGTCATGATGTGTACTATGGGAGTGAATCTCTTCCAAGCGAGCCAATTTTTCAGGTTTGTGAAGAGTACGAAGTCGCTCGGAGCCAAATCTGGAGAATATGGTGTGCAAGGTAACAGTTCGTAGCCTAATTCTACAAACTTTGCGATGGTAATGGCTAACTTGTGTACGGGTGCATTATCCTGGTGAAAGAGAACCTTTTTCTTCACCAAATGGGGTCGTTTCTTAAACATTTCCTTGTGAAACTAATCCAGCATAGCGGCATAATATGAACGTGTGATCGTTTTATCCTTTTCCAGGTAGTGGATGTCTATCATCCCTTGTGAAACCCAAAAGATAGCTGCCATGATTTTTCCTGCCGGCGGAATGTTTTTCACTTTCTTTGGAGCAGGTTCGCCGAAGAAAATCAACTGATTTAATTGTTGTTTGGTTTCAGGTTGATAGTAATGGATCCAAGTTTCATTAACCGTGATATAACGCCGCAAAAACTCTTTGGGATGCGCTGCAACATGTTCAAACATCCCTGTGAAATGGTCACACGCTTCCGCTTGTTCTCTGTGAGCAGTCGCGGCATCCATCTTGCTGGCAGCTTTCTCATACCCAAAAATTCGTGCAGAATGCTATACACCCGTTCACTCGAGATGTTTACGGTCTTGGCCATCTCACGGATTTTCACTCAGCGGTCTTCCAATACAATATCGTGAACTTTGTTCACCATTTCTTCCGTTGTGACCTCAACCGGCCGTCCTGTGCGCACGGCATCTCTTGTGCTCGAATGGCCACATCGAAATTCTGTGAACCCTGTGAACCATGTCATGTGATTGAACAGAGTACACATAATACTTGTTCAGCTTTTATTCCGTTTTCTTCACCGTCTTACCACGCAAAAAGTAGTGCTTTATCAGAACACGAAATTCACTTTTCTCCATTTTATAGGCAGCAACACACATCTACTTATTTTAGACGCTCTCAACAATGTTTTAAGAAACAAATGACGACAAATTACTGCGATTATACCCAGAATAGATGTAAGACTTAGGTGCAAACAAGAAACCTGTGATTAGAACGCTATCTCTCATTAAAATCATGGACTTACCAATCCGCCCTCATATATATTAAAAATTGTAACCTCAAATCAAAGTATAAAACACCCATATAAAGTGAGCTAGGTTGTCGAAATTATAAAAACAAGTACATTAAAATACTATCACAGCAATTATATATTTTCCGGCAAGAGCCCTTTTTCATAAGTACAGAAAGAAAAATTTAACAGCTGGAATTTGTCACAACCTATACCTATCTATTTGAGAAACAAAGTTGTATACGATAGCGCAATGCAGGCAACTAGTTCAACGAGTATATGGAAGAAGTTGACCGAGTGTGGAGGAAGACGACGAAAACGTCTTTGCCAGAAACGATTGATAAGTGACAAGAGGTCTTTAATATTCCACTAGATGGATAATAAGCCCGAGCAACACAGAAAGCATAGGACGGCAGTAGTCAACTAGAGAGTAAGGTTTAAGCCAGGAGATTTCCATGCTTTATGCAAAACAATAGCACTCACTTCTTACTACGTAAGCTCATTTAGAGGAGCAGAAACATGGTAAAGTATCATGAATGTAAGACTGAAGGTTTTATCCATCCAAGGCTCCTTGGGCAACCGGTAATGGAGACTGGGTTTTGACTGATCTCTAGGATTATTCATATGTAGAGAGACTAGTTAAAGTTAAGCCAATGAAAAAGGCGATATACACATCGCAGGCTTCTGCGAAGATTCTAGCCAGATCTGACGAATGCTGAAAACATGAGAAAGTACATGTTCTGCCGTTGTTCTTCATAAAATAACGGAGCTTGTTAGATATAGTGTGTAGTACTCACGTAAATATTCGGTCACATAAGACTTTTCTATATAATGCAGAAATATTTGAAAGTATGAACTGTCATTAAACAAAGTTTATGTTGAATGTAAACCATAAACAAAATATTAAATAAATCCGGCCACTTGGGATTTGCAACGAAGATAATAATTCTCAGTACCGTTTGACTCCAAAGCAACATATGCATACACCACTTTAATATCCGGTCACTTAGTTATACTTGTATTCATCTTCTATGGATATAATGAGGGGACGCTCGCAACCCCATTACCATCAACGACAAATCTGCGTTTCTATGCTGCCGTAATGTACCAAACACAACATTCAAATAGCAACTAAGGTCTACGCATAGAGAAATTGCTGATAAGGTGAATATACCACGGAACACTATTGGAGAACGGAGGGTTCGTGTTTGACGCAAACCCAATACACAGTTGGACAGGATTCACATCTTACAGTAAAATACAAAGAAGCAATATGCTGCATGGGTTGTAGATCAGCAGGTGGAGTGGGAAATTTGGTTTTCATTGAAAACACCATGGACAAGCACCACACCTCAACATTTTTAGCGAAAACCCTCACCAATTTTAGAGAAATTGGGGATAAAGAATACGTTTAAATTCCATCAACATAATGACTCAGAGCACCAGGCATACATTGCCAGGGAATAATTGTTATATAACTTCCCAAAAGTCATACATTCGCCCACACAGAGTCCAGATCAGGCATCATAATATGTAGCTCTAGGAGACCGGTTTGCCTGCTCCACTCCCGTTAGCGTCTGTCACAAGGAAAGCTGAGCAACAGTATGGTTTGTAAACTCAGTGGCGTTTCCTGTAACTGCAGGGGAGTAACTTCAAATTGATTTGAAGCGTTATAATCATATTGATCATTTCGTTTCATCTACTTTCTTCATCCCATACCAGGCATCGGGTGATCCATCCTGGATATTCTGTCTGCTCCTCGACGGGCCTCTGACCCCAGGTATCCGCCTGTAAGTCCTGGGGGTGTAAGTCCTACATAAGATGAGGTTAAACAGCGAATAAATGAATGAATAATCATATTGTTTTACGGAAGTATATTGCTCATATGATATTGTTGTTATTATTATTATTGTTAGAAATAATTCTTCTTCCACACAAGCCGTGTCTTGGACAAGGTCGGAAAGGTAGAATCAGGCGACCGAAAAATGCAATGCCATAGCCTGGATTTGAACCACGGATCTCCTCCAGTTGCTCTAACCACTGAGCTACCATGGCAACCTGCCGGCACGACCTTAAATTCTCCAAAAAATTGTATTGACATGACATACCCCAATGGCGACTTACAATGTTGTAAGTACTTACATCACTGTATCATCTCAATACAATTTGAAATCTCCTTTTGGTTTACCGGGAAAAATGCGAATCAGTTGAGGAATTTAATGTCGTGTCGACATGTTGCTATGGTAGCTCAGTGGTTAGAGCAGCCGACGGAGACCGGGAGATCCGTGGTTCAAATCCCCGCTATGGCATTGAATTTTTCAGTCGTCTGATTCTACATTTCCAGTGTTGTTGTTGTCAAATATTGATTCGTACGTAAGGGGATGAAAAATCGGGTGGCGGAAGCTTCTGAAAGTTGTAGCTAACCCTTTTTTGTCATATTCTAAAACCCAGGCGTATCAGCTTTTGTTAAATCATACCAAAAATAAAGATCAGCGAAATCAGAGAGAAATTTCGTGAAATGAACATTATATACAAACCACCCTCCAATAACCAAAATTTCAACAATTTAAACCTCCACTTTTAGTGCTTTGTGTTGGAAATTATATCTGCCATATTTCACAATGAATGGCCAAAGGTGTCCCCTGATATTCATATTCAACATTAATATGGAAATATTTCTAAACTTTAAACATTTTGGAAATATATATAGCCTACGTCCTTTGGGAAGAATAGAACTTTTAAGTGATGAAAGAGTTGCCAAACTCGGATGAATGGTTTTTGAGATTACGCTACACACACATGTTCTCTATTTATAATATTAGTGCAGATTACCAATTCATTTAAAAAGTATTCCATCCACGCTATTTTATCGAGTAATTAATGTTTGCCTGGGTTAATGCAAGTAATATGAGCATAAGTACATAAAACATTAATAAGAAACATTCAAATGCTTGTACCATAACTTCTAGTAATGAATTTAAGCGAAGCAAATGGAGAAAAAATTTCTGTGTTGCAATCACGTGACCTTATCTTCAACTATTGTTTTCTCTACCACTTATACTTACTTTAGTAGGTAGTGCAGTATTGAAATACATGTTTTGAGGACTACTGAAACTCTCCTAAAATTAGAAAAGGGCCGCGCGCGCGCGTTTATTTTTGTATGTGTGAACAGCATAGCTCAAACACGAAAAGTCGGATAAACCCAAAACAAGTCATATAAGTTCAGCATCTTTGAAAGGTGCGACATGAAATTATTTTTTGAAACTCTCCCAACCGGAATATCCTTTAGATACTTTTTTTATTTTCTCAAAATATAGCTCTAATGATTTGGAATAGAATAGATACAATGTGATTAAGATATTTCCATGTCTAATAAAATGCACATCTTGAATTCTAATGAACTTTATATAATTTTACATAACTTCAAACCAGAGTTGCCACTGGAGGGGAGACGAGGTTTAAACCACCCCCCACCTGTTTTGTTTTTCGGTTTGCCTAACGTACAAGGAAATTCTATTCTATCAGCACTCTGTCGCCTTAAAGTCTAATCATCCCAACACACAAAGTTGGCGGGAGAAAGGAGGAGAATGACACGAATGTCACAAATACCTGCGTCTAAACCATAATTGATAGACAAAAATTTGGTACAAAAAATATACATCTTAAAAAAATATCTATGTGTCAAATAATTGTATCACAATTAACAATTTCCGAGATGTTGAATGTTCTTGGTTTAAAAATTTGCAATATTTTATATATTTTGAAATACTGTCAGCATTAATTTGTTTCTCGGGATATCATGCAAAGAATTTAAAATCCAGTATATAGAGTTACATGCTGGGGTGAGGACCAAAAGGTTTCCTGCAAATTATTAAATTGTAATCACCCCAACATGCACATAGGGGAAGCGTAGCTACAGATACTGCGAGAGGACCAGGACCTTGATGTTCACATTCCGTGCAGGCGTGGGATATTTATAACAAATTACACAAATTTCACATCTTTCACATTACCTGTGGTTTATTTAATAAAATAAATGGTCTCCCTACATCTCACAAAAAGGAATAAAGAATTTAGGGGAGATGCTTCACACACGACCTACATCTACACTCTTTCACACAAACTCACAGACTTGACTGAGGCTAACATACACAAAGAAAGTAACACTAAACTGGTTTGGTTGGCTAGCCAGGGGTGGCGAGTTGCCGTGCCAGATGGAACTTCAAACACACAGCCGAAAGAAATACTAATCACCCCAACAGTGTTGTCGCCAATGCGACGCAATAATCTGTCTGGTATGACAATAGATACTAATACCTACTAATATGCCACAATAGTGACTCACACTTTAAATATCTATCTCTTCAGCCTTCTGTACCCCTCTTGTACCTACAACGAATGTAATAAAACTATTTTTATAAACGTTTATCTCGATTAACACGAAGTAGATAAATACATGAGTTTTTGTAGGCATTACATACAAAATATATAAAACTAACTGTAGTGGGTAGGGGAAGTCATGTGAATGTAACGCTATTTTCAGTATTCCCATCTTCAGAACGTTGTATCTGACATCGTGGAATGATAAAAGTAATTTGGAAGACGCAGTCGTGCCACTGTGTGGTATTTCAATTAAGAAGAAATTGTGGTGGGTGTAGAGTTTCTATGTGAGGTCCGTTACCACACCGACATAATAACCAGTATACACCGCCTACTGAGAGCCAGGGGCAACTCGTGGCTGGGTGTCCATGCATTCCATAAGGTTTCCTCCTTAACTCAACAGCTGTACCTACAAGACTTAACTCATTCTATGTCTTCTTGGAGGTATGTTGCGAGCAGGGGAGAACACAGCGTTCTCGTCTCTAATACATGCTTCTGTAAAAGGCAGTGTTTGTCAAACACCCCGCCGATATTTTCATTCGGCAGATTTTTAAATGACGTTTCATTTTACTTTCTCTACTGCCCAGATTTCACCGGAAATACATGTTTTGAGACCCCCTGAATCCAAAAAAAGAATTTTTGGAAACATGTCCGTGTGTGTGTCTGTGAACAGTATAACTCAGAAACGAACAGTCAGATAAACACCAAGCTTGGTATTTAGGTTCAGTATCTTCCAGAGATGCGACACAAAGGTTTTCAAGAAAATCCCCCCACCCCAGATTACTCTTTACATGGAACATTTTTTCGAAAATTTTAATTTTCTCAAAAATGGCTCTAACGATTTTGATTAAAATATCATATATTTAAGATACTTTCATGACAAATGAAATGTATATCTCGAATTTTCTGGGAATGTCTTCAAAAGTATTCTTCATTGTGAACGACTTTTTCATAACTGGTAAACCATAAGAGATAGACAAAATTTTACTACACAAAAAATCTAGATCGCGTTAAAATACACAATTTATGTCATATACATTTTTTTGTTGAGTGAACCATTTTCGAGATATTGCTTGTTATTCCCTTAAATTTTCTAATATTTATACTTTTTCTTAAATGGAAATTCGTTATTCTTTTTACTTTCTCTACTACGTATAGTAAGTAGGGAAAGTATTGCATTCCACCCAAAAATTCGATACCGAGATTTCACCGGAAATACACGTTTTGAGACCTCCTGAATCCAAAAAAAGCATTTTTAGAAACATGTCCGTGTGTGTGTCTGTGTGTCTGTGTGTGTGTGTGTGTCTGTGTGTGTGTCTGTGTGTGTGTGAACAGCATAACTCAAAAACGAACAATCGGATAAGCACCAAACTTGGTATTTAGGTTCAGTATCTTCCAGAGATGCGACACGAAGGTTTTCAAGAAAATCCCCCCACCCCAGACTACCCTTTCATGGAAGATTTTTCGAAAATTTTAATTTTCTCAAAAATGGCTCTAACGATTTTGATTAAAATATCATATGTTTAAGATATTTTTATGACAAATAAAATGTATATCTTGAATTTCCTGGGAATGTCTCCAAAAGTATTCTTCATTGTGAACGACTTTTGCATAACTGGTAAACCATAAGAGATAGATAAAATTTTTCTACACAAAAAATGTAGATCGCGTTAAAATACACAACTTATGTCATATACATTTCTTTTGTTGAGTGAACCGTTTTCGAGATATTGCTTGTTATTTCCTTAAATTTTACAATACTTATACTTTTTCTCAAATTCGTTATTCATTTTTTACTTTCTCTACTACGTATAGTAAGTAGGGGAAGTATTGCATTCCACCCAAAAATTCGATACCGAGATTTCACCGGAAATACATGTTTTGAGACCTCCTGAATCCAAAAAAAGCATTTTTGGAAACATGTCCGTGTGTGTGTCTGTGTGTGTGTGTGTGTCTGTGTGTGTGTGTGTCTGTGTGTGTGTCTGTGTGTGTGTGTGTGTGTGTGTGTGTCTGTGAACAGCATAACTCAAAAACGAACAGTCGGAGACGCACCAAACTTGGTATTTAGGTTCAGTATCTTCCAGAGATGCGACACGAAGGTTTTCAAGAAAATCCCCTCACCCCAGACTACCCTTTACATGGAAGATTTTTCGAAAATTGTAATTTTCTCAAAAATGGCTCTAACGATTTT
The DNA here is from genome assembly GCA_030765065.1 of Deroplatys truncata. Lineage (NCBI taxonomy): Eukaryota > Metazoa > Arthropoda > Insecta > Mantodea > Mantidae > Deroplatys > Deroplatys truncata. The sequence goes on along the minus strand of CM060982.1, from coordinate 83,366,415 downwards.
GATGAAAATATCATATGTTTAAGATAATGTCATGAGAAATGAAATGTATATCTCCAAATTTCTGGGAATGTCTCCAAAAGTATTCTTCATTGTGAACGACTTTTGTATAACTGGTAAACCATAAGAGATAGACAAAATTTTACTACACAAAAAATGTAGATCGCGTTAAAATACACAACTTATGTCATATACATTTCTTTTGTTGAATGAACCGTTTTCGAGATATTGCTTGTTATTTCCTTAAATTTTCCAATACTTAACTTTTTCTCAAATTCGTTATTCATTTTTTTTATGTCCTGGACATGCAAAGAGAATGGAATGCACCACATAGCAACCAGCGTTAAAATATTTGACTATCGCTTAAAAGCTAGCATATTCCCCTTGCATCTACAAGAAAATTAGCAATAAGTTTGACATCTCGATATCTCGTTTAACATGAAGCATATGGAGAATAGGCGTTTGTAAAATTAGATTGTACAAGAGTAGAGAAAGTCATGTGAGTGTAACACATCAGATTTTTTTTTATGTTCTGGACATGCAAAGAGAATGGAATGCGCCACATAGCAACCACCGTTAAAATATTTGACTATCGCTTAAAAGCTACCATATTTCCCTTGCATCTAAAAGAAAATTACCAATAAGATTGACATCTCGATATCTCGATTAACATGAAGCATATGGAGAATAAGCGTTTGTAAAATTAGATTGTACAAGAGTAGAGAAAGTCATGTGAGTGTAACACATCAGATTTTTTTTTGTCCTGGTAATGCAAAGAGAATGGGATACTCCACATAACAACCAGCTGTTAAAATATTTGACTATCGCTTAAAGCCTACCAATTCCCCTTGCATCTACAAGAAAATTAGCAATAAGATTAACATCTCGATATCTCGATTAACTTGAAGCTATGGAGAATAAGCGTTTGTAAAAATAGTTTGTACAAGAGTAGAGAAAGTCATGTGAGTGTAACACATCAGATTTTATTAGTTATGCATTTATAGATGACTGCTTATATACCACAGAGTAAGCTTTTCATAACAAAAGAAGCACAGTACCCGCATCACACAACAACCAGGCTGTCCGTCAAGTCAACATGATGACAGCCAAATTGTAGGTATTTAAATCAGCGCTCACCAACTCATCTTTTTGTTTTGTTTGGTGGTTTTTTTCCGCCCCTTTCTTGGTCAGTGAACTGAGTGCGCACCTAAAACATTTCGTAAGTTCGCATTTAGCTTTTGTTTAGCTTATTAGGAATAACCCTTTCGGAGGGAGTGTGCGTTGTGTGAGCGTGTGGCAGCTGAAGCATAAACGCACTAGCAGTGCCAACTATGATTTATCTACTGGCAGAGTTGTCAATTTTTAATGTAAAGTAAATACATCGTACTAACCGCTCAGTATTATGGATTTACGTTTAAAATAATTGTGTATCTAAACAAATTTAATAAAACTAAAATACACTGACGATAATAATGTTTATTTTTGCAGTATTTACAATGTTAATGACTGCAGCCAGGATTATGATACGTGTTTCTCAATGTACTCATCTGAACTGCTGCAGCAGCTGGAACCTTCGTTGTTGTCGTGGAGTTTAACAATTTCAGGCCCTCCACATTCCTTCACAAACCGGATGACAGAATGAGCCCATTTACTATATCTAGTGTCAGGCTGTTCCGAATTTTATTCTTATTTAACCCAGTTTAGACAAACCTCTCTCACTAGAAGCGTTGATATGGAGCAACCAAATCACTGTCATTGCAAATCCCACTAATTCTTTGAAGTTATTATTTCAATCAAGATCGCACATGTGTTTAGTAGCACTCCAGATTCAGAAGGATTCTTTATTCGCAGGGAGTGTAAATTATTCAGAGTTTTCTCCACTATCATCAATTTTCTGGACAGTACTGAGTTCACTGGGATTAGCAATTCTAGGCACACTGGCAATGAGAGGAAACAGGGAAGGAGGTTTTCTGGATATGTGAAGGATGCTTTAAAGGGACTGAGACGCACCATGAGGGCAAAAATTCAGATAGGAATCAGGTATGACTGCGTCATTCAGTAATGCAACACCAGCATGTACGAGGCGTATTCCGGTGAACAAGATTTAAGGGATGGTAGGCCTGATTGTCGTTTCACGCCTGCAGCGCTGTCTACCGACTCTTGAGGAACCTACCGTAATGTTGGTGTGACGCAGTGCGCATTTGTCAGTCGGTGAGAGCAGATCGCAATGGCCGCTACAATTGTAGATCCCACCAGTTGTGAAGTGCGCGGTGTGATTAGATTTTTGCTGGCAAAAGTATCGTCAGCTGTGGAAATCCATCGTGAGTTATGTCTCGTGTATGGAACGGATATAATGAGAGACAAACAGGTTCGACACTGGTATCGAGAATTTCGAAATTACCGCACAAATGTGCACGATGAATAGCGGTGTGGTAGGCCCAGTGTTCGGACCGACGACATCGTTGAGCAAGTGAACAAAAACTTCGATGTTTGACGATTTGTGGTCCGGCTGATGAATTCCCAAATGTTGCTCGAACCTCATTTTACAGGATTGCCACTGAACAGTTTGGATATCAGAATCTTTGTGCAAACTGCGAGGTGGGTGCCAAAACTGCTCACCGGTCACACAAAGAGCAACGAATGCGTAGTGTACGACAGTTTTTTGGAGCGCTATTGACAAGATGGAGATGGTTTGTTTCCCTACATTGTTACCGGCAACGAGACATGGATAGCGTACACCAACACAGTAATCAAAACAACAGTCAATGCATTGGCGGCGTTCCGGTTCACCCAAACCAAAAAAGTGTAAGCAATCATCGTACACGAATCGCAAAATGATGGTTACTGTATTCTGGGACGAAAAGGGCGTCCTTTTGATTGATTTCATGGACCGTGGATTAACAATTACAGCTGACATGTACTACGCAACGTTTATCGACGCCGCGAGAAACTGTCTCCTTCATCATCATCCTGCACGACAACGCACGCGAGCACACCGTTGCCAAAACCAAAGAGAAGATTCAAGAGTTTCGTTGGGAACTCTTTGACCACTCTCCGTACAGTCCCGACCTGGCACCATGCGACTATTCCCTCTTCTTGCATTTGAAATGGTGGCTGGGTGGACAACGATTTCAAACCAATGATGCTGTGTTACAGCAAGTGTATGGATATGAACGAGATTATATGGAAAAGTAAAGTATATATGCATGCACATATTACTGCCAATAAAAACCTTGTCTCATGAGCGATGTTGTTGTTATAACCAAACGGACCTTAGTTTTGGAATACGCCTCGTAGTACTAGTATTGGTAGTAATGTCATATTCGTTTCATTTCGCTATGATGACAAGCGACAGATATATTATCTATGTTTAACTGGTATCGTACAGCGTGTGTCGTAATCGTACAAACGTTAAAATCATGTATGTTCCTATAATCCTATAATTATGGTACACTCGCTTCCATTTACGCCGTCACCGCAGCTTCAGGCGTCATTCTTCTGGCCTTCACAGGTGGAGTATGTATATATAGCAAGGAGTATAAAGATATATGTATCTTTACCTTTTCGTGTATGCAGTGACGTCCTGTTTTATCTGCACAGTTCTAGATTACTCACATATGAATATACAACTTTGAGCAATAGCTTTACTGGTCATCACTTACAATAACCATGTTTAAATACATAACTAAATAAAACTGATTTTGCACCATATCTCTTCGGGAAAACATTTTTAATGGCAACATGATGTAAAACTAAAATAGATTATACTTTTTACTCTCAAAGAGAACACATCTACTAGACATTGGAATCATCTGTCCAATCCAAATATACAACTAAATAAAACGCTGCTTAGCAGAATTTGTCCATCTTGTGATGTGGGGGTAGTGTTTCTGCCTCACATTCAAGAGGTCCCGAGTTCGAATCTTGATTGGGATGAATTACCCGGATAAGGTTTTTCCTCAAGAAAAGCTCTCCATGAAATAGTGTTTTTAATCTCAATACATAATAATGTAATAATGATGATAATGTAATGCTAAAGTAAATTATACTTTTTACTCTCAAAGAGGACACATTTACTACACATTATTTTAATAATATGTCCATGTGAATGCTGCATGCAGTTGCCCTAGCAATTTCTTCAAAAGGCAAATTGGCCTCTTACATACACTACGTGATCAAAAGTATCCGGACACGTGGCTGAAAATGACGTACAAGTTCGTGGCGCCCTCCATCGGTAATGCTGGAAGTCAGTATGGTGTTGGCCCACCCATAGCCTTGATGACAGCGTTTACTTTCGCAGACATACTTTCAATCAGGTGCTGGAAGGTTTCTTGGGGAATGGCAGCCCATTCTTCACGGAGTGCGGAACTGAGGAGAGGTATAGATGTAGGTCGGTGAGGCCTGGCACGAAGTCGGCGTTCCAAAACACCCCAAAGGTGTTCTATAGGATTCAAGTCAGGACTCTGTGCAGGCCAGTCCATTAAAGGGATGTTATTGTCTTGTAACCACTCCGCCACAGCCCGTGCAGTATGAACAGGTGCTCGATCGTGTTGAACGATGCAATCGCCATCCCCGAATTGCTCTTCAACAGTGGGAAGCAAGAAGGTGCTTAAAATATCAATGTAGGTCTGCGCTGTGATCGTGCCGCGCAAAACAAGGGGTGCAAGCCCCCTCCAGGAAAAACTCTAGGTACCACACCATAACACCACCATAACACCACCACCTCCGAATTTCACTGTTGGCACTACACACACTGGCATTCGCCATACCCATACCCTGCCATCGGATCGCCACATTGTTTACCGTGATTCGTCACTCCACACAACGTTTTGCCACAGTTCAATCGAGTAATGTTGACGCTCCTTACACCAAGCGAGGTGTCGTTTGGCATTTTCCTGCATGATGTGTGGCTTATGAGCAGCCGCTCGACCATGGAATGGATCCTGATGCAGTTTGGAATTCCTGTGTGATGGTCTGGATAGATGTCTGTCTATTACTCTTTACGACCCTCTTCAAATGTCGGCGGTTTCTGTCAGTCAACAGACGAGGTCGGCCTGTACGCTTTTGTGCTGTACATGTTCCTTCACGTTTGCACTTCACTATCACATCAGAAACAGTGGACCTAGGGATATTTGGAGTTTGGAAATCTCGCGTACAGACTTCTGACACAAGTGACACCCAATCATCTGACCACGTTCGAAGTCCGTGAGTTCCACGGAGTGTCCCATTCTGCTGTTTCACGATGTCTAATGACTACTAAGGTCGGCAGTAGGTGGCAACACTATGCACCTAAGATGAAAAACGTATGTGTCCGGATACTTTTGATCACATAGTGTATGTACCCACAATTCTTCCACGATTTGCATACATCGCGTGAGTTACAGTTAACACACACCACTGCAGAACGCTCAGACACATCTCTCCCTTCTATGTACGCGCCCGCTGGGAAGGTTGGTAAAATGCCTCCCGAAGCTGCGGTGACGGCATAAATAGGAGTGTATGAGTTGGCAATCCTGCCTACTGAATATTAGAGACGGTTATCATAATTATCTGATTCGTTCTGTTTCCATTATGCAAGCTCTAGCATTGCAGACAAATGTATAGAGTTTATTATTTAATTTACCATGCAGTTGGAAAGGTAGAATCAGACGACTGATAAATTCAATCCCATAGCCGGTATTTAAACCACGATCTCCCGATTTCCATGTTTGGGGCCTTCTTATGGTTTACCAAAAATATGCGAGTCAGTTGGGGAATTTAATGTCGTACCGGCATGTTGCCAAGGTACCTCAGTTGGTTAGAGCAACGCGACGGAAGGCGAGAGATCCGTGGTTCAAATCCCGACTATGGCATTGAATTTTTCAGTCGTCTGATTCTAGCTTTCCAACCTACATACGGCTTGTGTAGAATAACAATTAATAGTTGATTCCTCACTGTGCTTTTGTGAAGGTTTGCAGAAATTGCGCGTATTTAAACCCTCTTGGTTTACCCCCACTCCCACTTATGGAAAACTCTGCAGGTAACATATTATTGGAAACGACCTTGCTGGGCTTGTCAAAATGTGAAATAAAAAACAATTTTGCGCTAACTTTTACAACCGAAATAGCGATGAATACCTCAATTAGCATTGCATCAACTTTGTAACATAATGTTGGCACCTCTACTTGCACATGCTGCCACATGGAACTGTGAGAAGTACTAACTGATGCGGATACGTGTCATCCGCTTATCCCTCGACACCCGCTGTGGAAGCTCTTACATATCTAAAGCATGCCACTGCTACCCAAGCACGAATCCACAGAATAGTAATGTTTCATGCAATTTCTTCTTTGGCCTCTTTTGAGTAACTACCATCATGTGTGCCGTTGCGTTTCTCATTGGAAAATGTATAAACAGCTAAATGTTGTTTCTGCATGCTGTATACAACAATATTGTATTAAGTACTATATTGCTTAATTTGAGATTATTTCTAGGCAAACTCTTAGTGAGTAATTTAATATGAATAGAACATTTGTCTTTATTTGAATTAAATAATACCGGATGTCTCTTCTGTGATGCAACTGGCAGCCCACCGCTTCCACGGCACTATTACACGAATCCATATGAGCAGTAGCCCTGGATCTGTCCGCAGTTTCTCCCCCAAATAATGCTAACGATGCGAAACAATTTCTTACGCTTACCTTTCGTTGTAAATGGTGTTCATAATGGCGCTACTCTGCGTCTGGTGCCTGTTTAATACATTATTGAACTCTCGTGCAGCCAGGTCCTGGCTCTTAATTCGTCGAGCTTGTGGGAATTTGTTACATGAACTTTATCTTTAAGAATTTGCCACAGATAATAATAACATGGATATAGATTCGAAGAGTGAGCCAATTATTCTGTCATCAAAAACACCTTGTAGTTTGAGGCAGCGATTTTCTTAAACTTCTTTCCACGACAGCCCCATCTCGTTTAATTTTTGTTCGGTTAGATCTGTTTGTTATCTGATTCTTTTTCTTTTTTGTCTTACACGGACCTAGTCTGCTTAACTTTGTGGACTAACGGTGAAACTAGGGAATTTCTCTATAAATTCAAGCTGACAGTTCACATGTCACTCCGTTCGAGTGAAACTTAGCACAATAAACACACATTTTCCTGCAGTATTGTTACATGCTGGGTAGAGGCCTAAAGGTTCACATGAAAAATTAAATTAATTTTTGGTACCCAGCACATACATTTAGGGGACGTATACTCACTTGGCTGCGGAGGACCGAAACGTGGTGTGGAGTTTAAGAGGAAGGCGTGGGTTTTCGCTGTACAAAATCCATAACACAAATCTACTCACACATTGCTAGATTTATTTCTCAATCGTTTGGGGTTCCTACATTATTAAATATGAAAGGTGAGAGGAGATGTTCATCGATCCAAAGGCCGGCTTGCACGCGCGATCCGCACCTCACGGAATACTCAGTAAGACTGACGCTATCCTCACCACTCGTGATAGCAAAACTGACTGAGACGAAAACAACAATATGTCTGGTAATGACAATGAAACCCCCCAAATTATTAATATGCCACAGTATACACCCTGAAAACTATATACAGCTTCCCCTAAGGTCATTTCACCATGCCAATAACGTTAGATTGAACTGTGACTGCCATTATCCTATGTAGGCGCGTGAGCTAGGCTACCACAGAGCGAGGTCATTCAATTCGATATTTGCTAGGAGTCAGAACCGCTATTAGTGCCATTCACTGATTATGTAAAATTATAGTTTTGCACGGATATACTATGGGTATTTAGAGTGCTGTTCGACAACAAAAGCGCATTATAATAAGATATATTAGTTGTATGATCGCTGCTAGACGAACAGAAGTGTAAGGCACACCTTATACCGTAAACAAAGTGCCGAGATGTACAGGTGTACATTATCTGATGAACTCGGATGGTGGTTGCGTCCATCAGACAGCTAACCTATTAGCCTCGGGGAGGTTCGGATCCTGGCAGCAATAATTAGCAGAGGACATGTTGAAACTCTGCTGTCTTGAGTCCCGCAGGGAGCCAGCCAGCCGTCTTTTCTTTGTTACGTGATATGTGTGTACGCCATGCCCAGCTTGCTCGTCAAGAAAATATAGAAAGATATCGTACTGTCCTTTCGTTTTGGTTTTCTTGATGCAAATTTGTAATTCAGCTATGCCTTCAGAACCATTGTATATACATGGCATTTGCAAGAATGTAACAAACTGAAATGAACATGCTACTTCAATATTCACAATACTAACCTTACAAGAAAGTATCTTTAAATGTATATGGATTTTGCATCAGATGCAAAATTAAAAACTCTGATGTAATATATATGACGTTTCTACTAAAGATAAACTCATATGTGCCCTATCTATTACACTATTCACACAAAAAGCTATCTTCTACACTCGTTAATTACTCCCGACATATTTTTATGCAGGCAAGTTTTCAAATTAAGAAAGAAGGTTACAACATGCGGAAACAACACGCAAATATTTATTCGTGGCAACAAGGTCTTGCGTTGGAAAGAAAAGGGACGGGGGAAACAAAAATCGCATCCGTTAGACTTCGGAAAGGTGCAAACTTACAACATGGAAGATTTGGGAAAAGGCTAAAACTACCAAAAAATTTACTTGACACGTGCGGTGTATTTTGATGAGCTCTGCATTTGTTCTGTAATAAGCCTTAGCCTTTCTTACAGGGTTCCTAATAGTTACAACATTTTCCAATCAAATAAAAGGGACGTCAAAGGCTGTTCACTGAAAATTCAAGATTTACATTTTATTAATCATGCAGATATCTTAAACAGCAAGTTATTTAATCAAAATCCTTAAAACCAGTTTAAAACTTGGAGAATATATTTTCCATGTAAAGCATAATTAGAGAGGGGGGATTTTATTCAAAATCTTCCTTTTGCAAATTTGGAAGATAATCAACATAAATACCAAGTTTCGTATTTATCGGACTTTTCCTTTCTGAGTTGATACTGTTCTCACACTCAGAAATACTTTTACAAACTTCGGCTATGGGTTCCTCATACCAAAAGAAGGAAAAAAGTTCATGTAAACATATGTCCCATAATCCTTGGTTTTCGCGTTATTCCTGTCACAATGAAAGTGTGAATTCAATGGCCTTCGGGGTCCAACCTCAAAACTTCATTTCCTTATGCATTCATAGAAGGCGTTGACCCATTGTACTACATACGGTAGATGTCGAAGTGTTGCCATGGAGACTTGTTTACGTTTGTCATTTGTCATTAGTCTGTCTTCAACGTTTCAATTGTGAACATGTAGTGAGTTAACTGCACGTGTTTCGTTCCACCATGGCTGGATATTCATTTCGTGAACAGGCAGACATGATTTTTGTGTATGGTCGCGCGTGGTAATGGACGCGAGGCTGCACGGCTCTATCAGATGGAATTTCCATACCGAAGATAACCGAGTCATGCAACCTTTGTCGCTGTTTATCGTTGCCTTGCTGATAAATGTGATAAATGCCTCGCTCCGGCACATTTTAGTTGCATTGTTCGAGATGCACTGACTGGTACCTACCATGACCGATGGATAGGCAGAGGAGGACCACTTCCATGGCCTGCACGTTCTCCCGGCCTCAATCTTGTGGCGGCATCCTAAATCGTTGGTTTATGCAGCAGCCACCCCGGATCCAGAAACGCTTCATCGTCATGGAAGCCTGCGAAACCATTCGACACCATCCCGGAGGATGCGACATTCCATGATTCGACGAGAACAGGCATGCATAGAAACAAGAGGAGGACATTTCTAGCATTTATTATGATATTTGTGTTATAAGTGTACCATTGTGTTGAACACCTCTTAACGAGAAAACAAAGGATTATGGGACATGTGTTCATATGAACTTTTTTCCTTCTTGTGGTGTAAGGAACCCATTCCCGAAGTTTGTAAAAGTATTTCTGATACACCCTATTATATATATATATATATATATATATATATATATATATATATATATATATAGAGAGAGAGAGAGAGAGAGAGAGAGAGAGAGAGAGAGAGATTTATAAAAACTCTTTTATTATACAGTACCTAGATCTGTACAGGGGTTACAGTAGATCTCAAAACATATATTTCCGGTGAAGTCTCAATGATGAATTTTTGAGTGGAATACAGTATTTTCGCTACCTAGCATAAATATGAAGTAGACAAAGCAAACATCAGATGTGTTACATTCATAGAGTTTCTTTACCCTCTCTTCCATGAACTATTTTTACAAACGTTTTAATTTACCACTTCAGTTAATCTATAAAGTTTGTAGAATTGGTTTAATTCCACATTTCCTAGCAGGTATAAGAGGAATCAGGAAACTGAAGGGATAGTTTAAAAGCACGTCACTACATGCTGGCTTTGAAGTTCCATACTCTTTGCATGGTATCATGAGAAACAAATGAATGGTGATAGCACTTCAAAAGATGTATAAGTATCGGAAAATTCAAGTCAATAAAAACGAATACTCGTATGTGGGAAATTATCAGTGCCACAAAAATATTGTTTTTTACTTCTCTACTACGTATAGTAAGTAGCGCAAGTATTGTATTCCACCCAAAAATTCGATACCGAGATTTCACCGGAAATACATGTTTTGAGATCCCCTGAATCCAAAAAAAGCATTTTGGAAACATGTCCGTGTTTGTGTGTCTGTGAACAGCATAACTCAGAAACAAACAGTCGGATAAACACCAAACTTGGTATTTAGGTTCAGTATCTTCCAGAGATGCGACACGAAGATTTTCAAGAAAATCCCCCCACCCCATATTACCCTTTACATGGAACATTTTTCGAAACTTTTAATTTTCTCAAAAATGCCTCTAACGATTTTGATTAAAATATCATGTGTTTAAGATATTTTCATGACAAATAAAATGTATATCTTGAATTTTCTGGGAATGTCTCCAAAATTATTCTTCATTGTGAACGACTTTTGCATAAACCATAAGAGATAGACAATATTTTACTACACAAAAAATGTAGATCGCGTTAAAATACACAATTTATGTCATATACATTTTTGTTGTTGAGTGAACCATTTTCGAGATATTGCTTGTTATTCCCTTAAATTTTCCAATGCTTATACTTTTCTCAAATTCGTTATTCATTTTTTTGTCCTGGTAATGCAAAGAGAATGGAATACTCCACATAGCAACCACGTCTTAAAATATTTGACTATCGCTTAAAGCCTAGCAGTTCCCCTTGCATCTACAAGAAAGTTAGCAATAAGATTAACATCTCGATATCTCGATTAACATGAAGCATATGGAGAATAAGCGTTTGTAAAAAGTGTTTGTACAAGTGTTGAGAACGTCATGTGAGCGTAACACTTCAGATTTTTTTTCGTTTGTATACCGTCTTTAACATCTAAGGCTATGTCGCCAGCTTTTATCTTTGAAACAATTGCTCATCGGCAATGATGTTCATTCGTTTTATTTGGGTTTTCTTTATAAACAGTAAATTCACACACACATACACTCTCCCACTCATACTGCCAGAATCTAGGCAGGTGGGGAATATTCCTGGCTACAGAAGAATTTCCCATCCCCCAGCCGGGAATCGAACTTCTGGATTTGGAAGCTAGCATGCTAACCATCAGATCACAGAGGCAGTTCACAAAATTTTATTTCACATAAAACGTGTGCTTTAACCATATCTACACTTTTCTTGCAGTAAGTTTTTGTAATATGGTTAATCAGTTATATATATAATTATTATTTTTCATCTAAGCAAGAAAGCGATTGTATGTGTAGAGGAATGTTTTAGCAGACCTTACGGATAAGATGCCGCCCTTAAATGTTTTCTTTCTTTAATCTTTATATTAAAATACATTTACGTTTCATATGCAGCCTTAGTTACATGTTTAAGGATACAGTGATGGAGCAAAATGCCACATTTAAATGTAATTATTCAAGGCATGCTAGCACAAGAAGTGTTTTGTTTTATTCACAGGTCCCAGGCCTGTTCCTGCCCCAGGACAGTAAATTAGACTATTTCCCGTTGTTTTCTCGTGATCGAGCGACACTTCCCTCGGGACCCTTTGCGGGCTGGAGGAACTTGAACCCTGGAACAAGACATCGGTCGACCCCCTCTGGGAAGCCGGTTAATTTAACGCTGTATAGCCTGGCATTAAATTGGCAGCAGGCAAGGAATCTGTCTCCCTCTTCACATATGCCGTCTGTACCATCCCACTCCTGCAACCAAATGGTGTTACATTGGCGATGACTGGCATACAACTCAACTTTACTAAAGGTTTACAGCCTCTAATCATGTGACAATATTTTAAGTACACGGGAAATAATTTTCCAGGGCATTTGACATCTCTTCCGCCATCCAAGATTCTAGGACTGTGTCCCAACTGGAGTCTGACACCTGGCTGGCATTAGTTCAATTTAGTAGTGGGTGTGAGCTTTATCTGGGTAAAGAGGTCGAAAAAGATCGTAAGTGTGTTACATTTCAGCTTCTTCCCAATATCTTGTAGCTTCCACTCTGGTATTTAGTACACATTTTAGGAAATAATCCTATAAACCTTTCATTTTAGCAGACTTCCATTAGAAACTATCCTTAAATTCATATCAAATTATGTACATTCATGATTATTCGCTTAGCATTTGTTAACATTATTTATTCAACACCTTCACGTATTTTCTCGTTATTTAAAAATACCAACATAACATATCGTTTCATTACTTATCATCTGTATAGTGCATTTTGCAAGCTATCTGTATGTGTGGGGTTTTGCGATTACGTTGCGAGATAAGGATTCTGTAACTCTACGATATTCTCCAATGTTTTATTTACCTTCAATGGTAACTTTTGTGTTATTTTGATTTGTAAAGATATCTTAAGTACTGCCCAGCAAACCTGGCAACCGCGCGCATGCCGACGAAAAACATGTCTGTTTTAATAAGTCTCAATTCGTGACAAAATTAAAACAAAAAGGCGTAGTTATGTCCTTCAGCAGATAATTAAATATAGCTTAAAGGTAGCTTAAAATTTTAACATTCCATGTAGAATCAAACCTCAGTCTCCCGTGAAACAAGTAAGAGCACAAACCAAACCGTTACACCACATAGCAACTGTTTGGAATAGGGATCTATAAATACATTAACAGCGTTTCGGCCACTGCCCTGGATTCCATTATGGTCGTATTTCGATTCTAATTGGAATAAAAATTAAATAAAATAAAAAACCAGCATATCTCAACAGATGCAATCAATTAGATGCGTATATTGCCATTGTAGTGTTTATGTTATAAGTACTATAGCAACGTTTCAAAGACTTTAACTTCAGTTAAGAATGCCTTTTATCTTAATTAGGTATCTTAATTTTGTACCCATTTAAAGCAAACTTGAAATGTGTCAACAAATTTTGTTCAAAATCCTTTACATAAAAGTTCAACTTCAAAATTTAAAAATTTTGGAGGCTCTCTATCTTAATTTTAAAGGAAACGTTTCTGCGTTTATTTATATGTCAATTCTAATCAAATTGTGTTCAAATGCTTGTGTATAAAATTTCGATCACATACGTGCAGTAATTCGCCTAAAAATTGAAAACGGTAGGGGGTTCTCCATCTAAACTACCCTCATTTTTGTACCCATTTCAAAAAATTTTGAAATGCTTCAAAAAAATGTTTCTTTTTTCTCTCTGTTTATTCTACATTGCTTTAATTATGTGGTCATATCGCGACGGATATATTAAAAGATGCCTTGTGGATCGGTGTGTGGCGGACAAATTAACCTTCTATGTCTCATCCCTGTACCATACCATCTTGCTTCGTCATATGTCCATACAGTCATGTGCATAATAACTGTACCTCTGCCCATGTAGCAGATGTAGCTTCGATACATGTCCAGAAAACATGTGCATAGCAACTGTACCCCTGCCCCATGTGACGAGCAGATATAGCTTCGACACGTGTGCACAGAGGCATGTGCATAGCAACTGTACCTCTACTTCTGTGACGAGCAGATGTAGCTTCGACACGTGTCCACAGAGGCATGTGCATAGCAACTGTACCTCTGAATCTGTGACGAGCAGATGTAGCTTCGACACGTGTCCAGAAGACATGTGCATAGCAACTGTACCTCTGCCCCATGTGACGAGCAGATGTAGCTTCGACACATGTCCAGAAGACATGTGCATAGCAACTGTACCTCTGCCCCTGTGACGAGCAGATGTAGCTTCGACACGTGTCCAGAGAACATATGCATAGCAACTGTACCTCTGCCCCATGTGACGAGCAGATGCAGCTTCGACACATGTCCAGAAGACATGTGCATAGCAACTGTACCTCTGTCCATGGTACGAGTAGATGAAGCTTCGATACATGTCCACAAGACATGTGCATAGCAACTGTACCTCTGCTTCTGTGACGAGCAGATGTAGCTTCGACAGGTGTCCACAAGACATGTGCATAGCAACTGTACCTCTACTTCTTTGACGAGCAGATGTAGCTTCGACACGAGTCCACAAGACATGTGCATAGTAGCAATACCTCTGCTTCTGTGACGAGCAGATGTAGCTTCGACACGTGTCCACAGAGGCATGTGCATAGCAAATGTACCCCTGCTTCTGTGACGAGCAGATGTAGCTTCGACACGTGTCCACAAGACATGCGCATAGCAACTTTACCTCTACTTCTGTGACATATCCACAAGACATGTGCATAGCAACTGTAGCTCTGCTTCTGTGACGAGCAGATGTAGCTTCGGCACGTGTCCACAAGACATGTGCATAGCAACTGTAAATCTACTTCTGTGACATATCCACAAGACATGTGCGTAGCAACTGTAGCTCTGCTTCTGTGACGAGCAGATGTAGCTTCAACACGTGTCCACAAGACATGTGCGTAGCAACTATACCTCTGCTTCTGTGACGAGCAGATGTAGCTTTGACACATGTCACAAGACATGTGCACAGCAACTATACCTCTGCTTCTACACGTGTCTGGAGGATGGTCTTAGAATGCCGTCCAGTCTACCGGCTTCCATTATCTGTAGATAGATGGCAAAGCATTAGCTATTACCATCTATTTTTCGTTTTACTGTTGTTTTAGACTTAAGGTCGAACTTACGGCCGTGGTATTGAATGTTCAATCCAGCATTTACCTTGTTGATTGAGGGAAACCAGGAAAAAAATCTGATGTGTTACACTCACATGACTTTCTCTACTCTTGTACAAACTATTTTTACGAACTCTTATTCTCCATCTATTTCATATTAATCGGATAAACATTTGCAGAAACGATCTTTTGACATGCAAAGAGAATTACGTTTTACACATAGAGACCAGTTCTAAAAATATTTGACTATCGCTTAAGGCGTACTATGTTCCCCTTGTTTTGTATTTGCAAGAGCAATATAAGCACAGACATATCTCTTAATAGCTGGTTGCTAGGTGCAGCACCATTCCCTTTCCCACAGATTAATACTTTTTGCATATCCAAGACAAAAAAATGAATAACGAATTCCCATTTGAGAAAATAAGTATTGAAAAATTTAAGGAATAACAAGCAATATCTCGAAAATGGTTCACTCAACAAAAAAAATGTATATGACATAAATTGTGTATTTTAACGCGATCTACATTTTTTGTGTAGTAAAATTTTGTCTATCTCTTATGGTTTACCAGTTATGCAAAAGTCGTTCACAATGAAGAATACTTTTGGAGACATTCCCAGGAAATTCAAGATATACATTTTATTTGTCATGAGAATATCTTAAACATATGATATTTTAATCAAAATCGTTAGAGCCTTTTTTGAGAAAATTAAAATTTTCGAAAAATGTTCCATGTTAAGGGTAATCTGGGGTGGGAGGGTTTCTTGAAAATCTTCGTGTCGCATCTCTGGAAGATACCGAAGTTAAATACCAAGTTTGGTGTTTATCCGACTGTTCGTTTCTGAGTTATGCTGTTCACAGACACACACACATGAACATGTTTCCAAAAATGCTTTTTTTGGATTCAGGGGGTCTCAAAACATATATTTCCGGTGAATTCTCGGTATCGAATTTTTGGGTGCAATACATTACTTCCCCTACTGACTATACGTAGTAGAGAAAGTAAGAAGCTCAGAGAGGTCAGTCCACGGGATTTAACACGGAACCTCCCGGATGCGAGCCACAGACTAACGTGCTCAGTAACAAATGTTGTTCAAACACTTGTGTATAAAATTTATATTCTGTACTTGTAGTGGTGGTCTAAATATTAAATAACTTTAAGAGTCTCTCCATCTAAATGCTCTTGATTTTAAACCTGTTTCAACCAAATTGTATCGATAAATTTTATCCAATCTCTTGTGTATAAAATGCCAAATCTGTGCGTGCATGGTTCGCCTAAAAATGTAAACTCCCCATGTAAACTACCCTTAGTTCTGAACCGACCTCAACCAAATTGAAAATATGTCGACAAACGTTCTTCAACTCCCATATTTTAAAATGTCCATTCCATATTTGCAGCGACTGACAAGTTGTTTCATGCATACGCACGGATGGATTAACGGACAGAACGACGCTAATAAGTAATTGGCAGTAGCGTATGCAGTTTTTTAAACTGAGTAATACATAAAATGTTGGAATGTAAATGAGAATACAGGCTCTTTCTTCAGTTTCCACCTCTCGAAATGAGAAATATTCTTCTTTTTTCTCTTCCGCAGCCGTGCTCGTCTCGAACTTTGTTTTAGTGGGATGCTTAGCGGTAGAGCGTAGTTCTTGAGAGTGACGTCATATAGGTATTCTAAACCTCTTTTCGCAGTGAAACAAACACTTAAGAAAACTTATATTCTGCTAATAATATTTATATATGTGTAAGAAAACATTTCTTTTATATTTTCTCTGCCTATAGTAGGTTGAGGAAGCATTGCAATCCATTTACAAATTCCATATTGAAATTTCACTGCAAATACACATTTTCAAGTCCACTAAACATCCAAAAAAAAACGTTTTAGGAAAATATCTACGTCTGTGTTGAACAGCATAACTCAAAAACGAAAAGGCGGTTAAATACCAACTTGCTATTGCAGTTCAGCATCTTCAAAGATGCAACATGAAATTTTTTAACAAATTCCCCTTACCCCAAACTACTCTTTACATGGAAAAGCCCTTATTTTGTATGTTTTCAAAACAGGTATAAATATTTAAATCAAAGTATCGTATGTTTGACATATTGACGTGAGCAATAAAACATATATCTTAAAATTTCTATAAATAGCTTTTTGAAGATCTCTTCATTCTGATTGGCAGTTATACGAGGGCGGATTGATAAATCAGTGACTTTTTAAAGAAAATAACAATTTTTTCCAAAAAATCAATTTTATTTCTCAACATAGTCTCCTTTCAATTCAATACACGTTGTTCAACGTTTCTCAAAATTTTCTAATCCTTCCAAGAAATATGATTATTCGAAGTCTGAAAAATATGAGGTTGTTTCTGCCATGATGTGTTCACTGGATGTGAATTTCTTCACAGCGAGCCAATTTTTCAGGTTTGCGAAGAGAAAGAAGTCGCTCGGAGCCCAATCTGGAGATTATGGTAGGTGAGGTAGCAGTTCATAGCCCAATTCCACAAATTTTGCGATGGCAATGACTGACTTGTGTGCGGATATATTATCCTGGTGAAAGAGAACCTCTATTATTCCTCAAATGGGGACGTTTCTTTAACAATTCCTTGTGAAACTGATCCATCATTGCGGCATAACATGAACCTGTGATCGTGTACCCTTTTCCAGGTAGATGTCTATCACTCCTTGTGAATCCCAAAAGACAGCTGCCATGGTTTTTCCTGCCAACTGAATGGTTTTCGCTTTCTTTTGGAGCAGGTTCGCAGAAGGAAATCCACTGCTTTGATTGTCGTTTGGTTTCAGGTTGATAATAAGTTTCATCAACCGTGATATAGCGCCACAAAAACTCATTTGGGTTGCACTGGAACATGTTCAAACATCCCTGCAAAATGGTCCCACGATTCCGCTTGTTCTTAACTGTGAGCAGCGCGGCACCCATCTTGCTGACAGCTTTCTCATACCCAAAAATTCGTGCAGAATGTTATACATCCGTTCACTCGAGATGTTTACGGTCTAGGCTATCTCACAGATTTTCACTCGGCGGTCTTCTAATACAATATCGTGAACTTTGTTCACCATTTCTTCTGTTGTGACAGCCGGCCGTCCTGTGCGCACGGCATCTCTTGTGCTCGAACGGCCACATCGAAATTCTGTGAACCATGCCATGTGATGGAGTAGAGTTCCCATAATACTTGTTCAGCTTTTCTCCTGTTTCCGTCACCGTCTTACCACACAAATTCACTTTTCTCCATTTTCTACGAAGCAATACATATCTGCTTATTTTAGACCTCTCAACAATGTTCTAAGAAACAAATGACGAATTTCTGTGATTATACCCAGAATAGATGTAAGACTTGGGTGAAAACAAGAAACCTGTGATTAGAACGCTATGTCTCGTCAAAGTCATGGACTTATCTATCCGCCCTCGTATACTTAACTATGAAACCAGATGCGATCGACAAATCTCACTTCAGAAAATAAAACCTGATGTGTTGCACCGACATGGCTTTCTCTACTCACTCCTCTACAAACTATTCTTACTAAAGCTTATTCTTAAGTCTACTTTTTGTTAATCCAGATAATCTTCAATTCACATTTACACATTTTGTTGTAGGATTCAGTAGTAAAGCGATAGTCAGGTTTTTAAAGAGCGTGTCATTTTGTGATGGCTTTACATTCTAGGCTCTTTCCATGATCACGAGAAAAAACAACGAATAGCGACTTGCCATTTGAGGAAAATAGCTATGAGGTTGTGGTTATCTATGGTATGAGCATTTGAACATTTAAATCAATAACAAAGATTATCTCGGAAGTCGTTAACTCCACAAAAAAAATCTAAATTGTGTGCTTTAACGAGGTCTATACTTTTTATTTTTGGGGAAACGTCAAGATATATATTTCTTTGTCATGAAAATAGCTTAAAATATTGTATTTTAATCAAACTTGTTACTCGTTTGTAGAGAATAATGAATAACGAAAATTTGTACATGCAAAGGGTAGTTTAGATTAAGTGGATTTTCTTGAAAATTCGTGTCGCATCCTTGTAAGTACCAAGTTTAGTATTTATGGCACTTTTCTTTTTGAGTTATGCTGTTCACGAAACACACGCATACACGCGAAATTCTTCTAAAAATGTTTTTATTGTTATTATTATCCACAGAATCTCAAAACGAGTATTTCCTGTGTCATCTCGCTTTCGGATCTTTTGGTGGAGTGTAATACTTCCTAGTTCTAGTTTATTTGTATAGAAAGAAAAAAAAATACGGAGGATTTAACATGCAATTTGGCTTGAAGATGTAGATATTAGCTCCACGTATGGACGCCAATTTGAAGAAGTTATTTTGTTATAGGAGTTTGCACCACGCTTTGGGCGTCAATTTGAAGTAGTTTGTATTAAAGGAGTTGTGTTATATTTCAACTGTTGGGGAGCTGAACACTTGAAGTACTTGCAACCACACGTATAGTACCCGCTTTCCGGTAGCCTTCGCCCCAAGTTTAAAAATATTATCTTTGTAATTTTGACTGTTTCCTTAAATATTATATGTTTATGTTTGCCTCGGCTGCGTCAGTATTGTTGTTAGAGACATGGATATCTTGGCAGGGTTGTGGTGCGACAAGAATGTAGGCTTACACAGATTATAATTTTACTTCACTCCTTTTATTAATACTTGACACGATTTAAATAACACTTCACTGATATAGACAGCTGTGAGATTCTTTAAGTAATTGCACTTTTTAACACGTAAACTATTTTTCGTCTCACACGAATACGTATTAAATTTCTTGAGGACACTTTTTACCTCTGGTTAGTAACACTGTCTGCAACCAACTGACTTCTGAATTTGTAAATGTTTCTCCTTTTCAGTTTCTGATTGGTTAATCCTACTCCAATAGAATACCTTCATTTAACTAAGGCTTTTTCTGGTTGTTGATTGCCTATTTCTAAATTGTCTCAAAATTTACATTATTGTTGCTCCAATAATGACTAGTAGCATTATTAAACATTCTTACTCATTATTGCCTCAAGGTTACCTCATTGTTAGCAACTTTTAACCTATTATTCTCACAGCTCCTACATTATTAAATTACGTAATACATTCATATAACATTATTACACATGGATACAATAATACTAACATATACAATGACTGTTATATACATTTTTTATATATTCTTACATACACATATTGCTTTAAGGTGGGCTGTTATTGAATTTATATATTATATAATTAGACTGAAATCATTTAAGTGTTAAAAATACTGCCTCAGCTGAATCATTATTTTCTCTCTTTAGCCATTTACGAGATAGTTCGTACTGTTAGTCGGAATGTTCCAGTATTTCAAGCTACACACCTTTGAAATGTTACAACGATTCTTCATTAGAACTCTGGAAACTCCTGAGAAAGCTTTGATTTGGTTTACAGACGGCTCAAAGGATGAATCTAAACCATAAGACCAAGGTGCAAAATTTTTCCCTTGGGTGAATATGCTACTGTTTTTGAAACAGAAATTTATGTTGTTATTCAATGCATACGTGAAAATATAAGGAGAGTTTACACTGGTATACAGAACCTTATCCTTTCAGATAGCCAGTCTGCACTTAAGGCTCTAAGTAGTCATAAGGTAACGCTAGGACAAGCTTGGCAGAGAGGAATGAAGTTTAATTCATCTGGGCGGGTCAGTGATATAGAGGGAAATGAAAAAGCTGATGAACTTGCAAGACAAGGAGCAGCTTCACAATTTATTGGTCCAGAGCCGGCTCTAGGAACATCTCGATGTTTTGTAAGAGAGGCTATTAAGAACTGGTCCAAAGTAGAATATCGTAAAACCTGGCTTAAAACTCCAGGAAACATGGTAAAGTATTTATTAGAAAACCATGCAAGAAAAGAGATGAAAGCTTACTTAAATATAACAGACCAGCTGAGGACGATTATTACATTTCTCACAGGTCATGCTCATGTGAAAAAGCAACTTGATGGGAGTGTTTAGGTAAGTTAGACTGCATATTGTGCAAGAAAGAAACTGAAACAGCCCAGCACATTATATGCTCCCGTGAGACCTTGGCTCACAAGAGATATATTGCTTTTGGGAAATTTTTTTTAGAACCAGAAGAATTTGAAACCATATCTGTTGTAAAACTGTATTCCTTGGTAAAGGGTGCAGACATAATGAATTGACTTTAAAACGATACAGGTGGGACAATACACCCAAGGGCGTCCGGAGCAATGACGGAAATCTGTATCGAACAAGACAAGACTGGAAAAGGCCTTGCAAAGAATATTCAATTTATCAGTTCCAGCATACATATTTGTATCATGTGGAAGCCAGGTTGAATTATTATTTTATAATTTATTCACGTTTTTATGTGACAAATTGAAACGATACTCGGAAAGACATTTATCTTTATAGAATTATGCCATATCAATCTTGCATAAGTAGAGTTGTGTGTTACACAAATATTATACTAACGACTTGTTGAACAATATTTACATAACTTCAGCATAAGGTTGTGAAATAGACAAAGAGATATGCAACGTTTTTCTGTTCGTTAGTGATTTATCAACGACTTCTACTTTCTTAAATTAATGCAATTTCGGAACCGTTTGTAAAATTTCTCCAATCCCTACTTGTGTGGCTTGAATTAAAACCATCGAGTGTTCATGATGACTCTTGGCGACAGTTTTGCTGGAGTTTGCCTCAGTTGGCTGTCAGTTTGCCCGGCATGGACAGCCATGTCGTTAGTTTTCGGCTAAACAACACACATCGTTAAGTTTCGGTGTCGGACATGAAAACTATTAAACCAGGCTCCCAGAAAAAATCAGCAAAACATTGAATGACTGTAAACATTGTAAGACTGAAAGATCTGTGGATTCCCTTCGTAATAAATTGTAAACAACTCTGAAATTTAACCTGTATTAAACTCTCCACCATTTGGACGCTTAGTATCATTTAAGGGCATGCCCCTGGTAACGTTAAAGGTTGTGTGCTTCTATGAGGTTGGAAAACATTTATCGTGATTATAATTTTATAATAGATGCGAAAGTCGTATGACTTTAACAGCTCTGATTTTTTATGGTAGAACAAGTATTCTATTCCACTCAAAATTTGCACATTGAAGTTTCACTGGAAATGCAGGTTTTAAGATACTCTGAACCCAAAAACACATTTTCAAAATGCTTGTATGTTTCTATCTTCTAAAAAGAGTATGTCAAAAAAGTAGGATTTATTATTTCCGGTTACGCTAGTGTTTATAAAAACGGAATTCTTCAATTAAAAATCTGCTGTGTTAAATTCACATGGCTTTTTCTGCCCATTACTGTTTACTTTTATATAGCTTCTACAAACTATTCTTACGAAAGCTTATTTTTCTATTTCATGGTAATTGTGATCAACATTTGCAGATATAGCTTCACTACCTACACATTTCGTTGTTGATACAAGAGGGATAGAGAAAACCGAATAAATAGTCAGATGTTTAAAAGAGAGTGGCTATATGCTGGCTTTGAAATTTCATACTAGTGTTATGATTTCACGAGAAACAACTAAACAGAGACAGCACTTTAAAAATGACAAATTATTAAAACTTTCGAACCAATAATAACGGATATCTTAGAAATGGCTGATGTCACAAAAGGTTATTTAAAATAAATTTTATGTTTTAAACAGATCTACATATTTTTGCGTTAGTCGATTTTATCACTTAACATTTACAAGTTGTACAGAAATATATAAAATTCGTTCCAAATGAAGAGGACTTTATAAGACTGTTCCGAGAAAACTCAAGATATGCATTTTATTTGTCATATAATATCTTAAATTTGTAGTATTTTAATCAAAATCGTTAGAGCCGTTTTTTAGAAAATCCAAAATTTCGTTAAAGTTTCCATGTAAAGGGTAGTTTGGGGTGGAAGACTTTCTTGAAAATCTTGTGTCTCTCTTTGAAAGAGACAAACTTAAAACCAAATGTGGTATTTAGCGGATATTTTTTTTAGTTATGCTATCCATTCACGAGCAATTTTCTAAAATGCTACTTTTGGGTTCAGGGGCCTAAAAATATTATTTGCCATGAAATCTCGACATTGAATTTTTGGGTAAAATACAATCTCCCTCTACTCACTGTAAGTACGTACAGAAAAAGTAAAAAGGGAAAACTAGATAAACAGAGGAAATTGGGAGATTGCCTCATAATAAATCTTTAGCTATTCCTAAGAAAGTTTTCGTCTGCAGTCTCTTGTCTGCATAAAGTGCAAGGAAAATGTGTGTATCCTCTCAGTTTACTTATACACAACAGACACTGATCATAGCCAAAATGTGTAAGCATACACAAATGTTGGCTAATTTCAGGAATACTAGATAAAACCGCCCTGCTTGATATTTTGCTTCAGTCTGACTCGGAGGAAAGACTCGCACTTGGAGTGTATGTTGTTGAACTGTGTTACATCACGTCTTGTGTGGCAGGTAAACACATTTAGTTGAGTGAGAAGCAGACAGAGCGCACCCTTCCATTGTGAGGCAGACAAAGTACCCAGCTTCCCTTGCAAGAAAACAAACACATAAATCTTACCAGCGTGAGATATTATAGCCCATTTGAATATGAAAAAACAAGACCCCATTTTCCACCTACACTGTTTCGTCATTAAACCTCTCCAAGGTGCGAAACAAGTACCGGGTTTGTTCGCCTGCCTGCCTGCCTTTATTAATGTTTTCATGGTAACTGCCCTGCGCTTTACAAGATCTGTGTAATTTCTTAACCATATCCATGGTAACTTAGATGAGTGCCTGAGTTTATTACTTCCATGGTAACTGCTATGTACTTTACCAGAGCTATGTAATGGTAACTGAATATAAAAATCTAATGGGTTACACTCACATGACTTTCTCTACTCTTGTACAAACTATTTTTACAAACGCTTATTCTCCATATGCTTCATGTCAATCGAGATATCGAGATGTTAATCTTATTGCTAATCTTTTTGTAGATGCAAGGGGAATTGATAGGCTTTAAGCGATAGTCAAATATTTTAAGAGTTGGTTGCTATGTGGAGTATTCCATTCTCTTAGCATTACCAGGACAAAAAAAATGAATAACAAATACCCATTTGAGAATAAGTATAAGAATTGGAAAATATAAGGAAATAACAAGCAATATCTCGAGAATGGTTCACTCAACAAAACAAATGTATATGACATAAATTGTGTATTTTAAATCGATTTACATTTCTTAAGTAGTAAAATTTTGTCTATCTCTTATGGTTTACCAGTTAATGCAAAAGTCGTTCACAATGAAGAATACTTTTGGAGACATTCCCAGAAAATTCAAGATATACATATCATGAAAGTATCTTAAATATATGATATTTCAATCAAAATCGTTAGAGCCATTTTTGAGAAAATTAAAATTTTCGAAAAATGTTCAATGTAAAGGGTAATCTTTGGTGGGGGATTTTCTTGAAAACCTTCGTGTCGCATCTCTGGAAGATACTGAACCTAAATACCAAGCTTGGTGTTTATCCGACTGTTTGTTTTTGAATTATGTTGTTCACAGAGAGACAGTAACACGCATGGACATGTTTCCAAAAATGCTTTTTTTGGATTCAGGAGGCCTCAAAAACATGTATTTCCGGTGAAATCTTTCCCTACCTATTCCTCCACAAATTATTCTTACAAAATCTTATTAGTTTCTCTGCCATCTACCTATAGTAGATAAGAAGTACTGTTTTTCATCCAAACATTCGATATCCAGATTTCTTCGAAAACACACGTTTTAAGTTTCCGAAATCCAAAAGCAGCATTTTTACTTTCTCCACTACGTATAGTAAATAGGGGAAGTATTGTATTCCATCCAAAAATTCGATACCGAGATTTCACTGGAAATACATGTTTTGAGATGCCCTGAGTCCAAATAAAGCATTTTTGGAAACATGTCATCTCCGTGTCTATCTGTGAACAGCTCAACTAAAAAGCGAAAAGTAGGATGAATACCAAACTTGGTATTTAGGTTCAGTATCTTCCAAGGATGCGACACGAAGATTTTCAGGAAAATTCTCCCACCCCAGACATCCTTTACATGGAACATTTTTCGAAAACTTTGATTTTCTCAAAAATGGCTCTAACGGTTTTGATTAAAATATCATATGTTTAAGATATTTTCATGACAAATGAAATGTATATCTTGAAGTTTCTGGAAATGTTCACAAAAGTACTCTTCATTTTGAATGACTTTGCATAACTGCAAACCGTAAGATATAGACAAAGTTTTACTACACAAAAAGTTAGATCGCGTTAAAACGCACAATTTATATCATATGTTTTTTTTTGTCGAGTGAACCATTTCCGAGATATTGTCGTAGCCTCTCTACAAAATACTACTCAGAAACAGAAGGGTAGACACTCGCTTAGCAAAAGGCACCGGTGAATTAAACAAGATCTGCTCATGGCGAGGCTTCGACGGGGAACGCAGCTAAGTTAAACACAAATCATTACTCTACCAAAATAATACCTGGCTTACGGGAAGGGAAGGACACTACACTACCATAAATTAAACCTTCCAAGAGTAGATGGCTGAAAGTTTAATATATAAAGAGTGATTACAGTACTTACATTCTCAACAAACTGCCGTCTCGGATCTCGGTGCTCAGAGAGTCGTGTATCCTATTATCTGTGCATACGCCACATCATTCCTTGTTATTTATTTGAATTGCCCAATACTTATACTTTTTCTAAAATGGGAATTCCATAGTGTATACTAAGAAGTAAAGTAATTCCATCCAAAAACTCACTATTGAGATTTCCCCGAAAAGGCAAGTTTTAGGGCACTCTAAATTAAAAAAAAAATCGCATTTATGCTTTCTCTAGAACGCACCTACTTATAGTACGTAAGAGGAAGTATGTAATGTATTATGCCCAAAAATTCAGTATCTAGATGTCACCAGAAAAGTAGGTTTGGGGTCCTCTAAATAAGGAAAGAAACAAAATTAGAAATAGGTCCTCACGTGTTTGTGTGCGTCTGTGAACGATATAAGTCAAAAGCGAAGTAAAATACCAAACTTTATATTTAATTTCATCATCTTCCAAGGATGCGATACAAAAATTTGCAAGAAAATCTCCCACGCCAGACTCCTTTACATGGTATATGTTTCGTTATGTTTTATTATATCAAACTGTCACATATATGATATATTGAAATGAGAAATAACATTTATGTATATCTTGAATTTTATGTGAATATTCTGTGAATCATTTGGCTGAATTTTTTGTGTAATTTTGTAGAACAAGTAAATCTTCAAATATAAACAAAAAGTTAATACAGAACAATTTAGAGATCATCAAAATACACGATTTAGTGAAATAAATGTTCTTTGTAGCGTTAGCCGTTCGAAATGTTCCATGTTGCAAGTTTAAACCTTTCATAGGCGTCACCTAGGACATGCTTGAAAGTTTGCGATTCTTCCTTTTCCTCCCTTCTTTTCTTTATATAGCAAGAGCTTATTACCACGTATAAACATTTGAATGCTGTTTACGCAGCAGGTTTAATCCTTCTTGCTTAAATTGAAACAGCAATTCTAATAAAAATATATCGTGATTAATGTAACGAGGACAGAAGAATCATTTTTGTATGAGTAGTATAATACATGTTATGTATGAGGAGCATTCAAATGAAACCCGGTCACTTGTGTAAAGTAACGGTAACGATTTTATTAACTCAAAAATAGTCCCCAAAACTGTTGACACTTTATCCCATTGCGACACTAGCCGGTCGATTCCATCTTTGAAGAAGCTAGTAGGCTGCTGTTGGATCCAGGCCTAGACCCGTTCATAAACTTCATCGTCCGTTGTGAATCTATGTCCGCGAATAGCTTGTTTTAGAAGTCCATAAACATGAAAGTCACACGGTGAAAGGTCTGGACTGTGCGGTGGATGTTCCAGCGTTTCCCATCGAAACTGCTGCAATGTCGTCTTCACCGCATTGGCAGTGTATGGGCGGGCATTATCATGCAGGAGAATAACGCCATTGGACAACATGCCTGGGCGTTTCGACTTGATGGCTCGTAAGGTTCTGTAAAGTGGCTTGATAACGCTGGGTATTGATGGTGGTTCTCCGTTCCAGGAACTCGACAAGCAGCGGGCCCTTGTGGTCAAAAAAGGACATCATGACCTTACCAGAACTGGTGTGCACGGCCTTGATTTCTTTGGAGGTGGTGAAGTCGCATGTTTCCACTGCTTGCTCTGACGCTTGCTTTCCGGCCCAAAATGATGACACCATGTTTCGTCATCAGTGACAATATGCGACAGAAAGCTGTATTCCTCCTCATGATAACGTTGCAGATGACTCAAAGACAGCGCCATTCGAGTATTGCGCTCTTCGGCGGTCAGTTGGTGGGGAACCCACTGCACACAAACTTTTCGAAATTTCAAGTGTTGATGCATTATGGTGTGAATGGTGCCCACGCCAATACCCAGCAACCGATGGATCTCGTCCACGTGATTCTGCGGTTGCCCAAGATTAAAGCATTCACTTCCGTAACCATTTCAGGGACACGATGAGCCTGTCCAGGACGAGCATCGTCTTTCAGTAACTCGCACCCCTCAAGGAATCTTTTGCACCATTCTTGAACGACACAGCCTGTACTCACCGTTCACAGCCTTCATCCGTCGATACATTTCACGGCCTCCAACTCCCTCCGCTGCTAAAAATCGAATTCCTCCTCGTTGTTCCTGTTACTCGCCTTCATGTTCAATAGTAGACGTTAACTTGTGTGACCACCTTCTCTTCGGCGTGAAACCACACTGTCGCTATGCAACGTCAAACGTTGCGCACGTTGCAGTGGCTCTACCAATAGATGGTGCCACCATACATGCAGTTACGTGGTGCCACCTTGCGTGTAATGCAAAGTTAGACGCACTGATCAGGTTTCATTTTGAATGCCCCTTATTTATATATATATATATATATGAATTTGTCATTGATATAATACATTCACATAAGATTTTCTATATCAGATTCATTTTTTCAGTCTATTTCATGATCTTCGAGATCAGCGTTTGCAGAAATAGTATCACTGCCCAGTCAATCGTAGCTACAAGGGGGTTGCGGGAGGCTCAGGCTGAAATTTAAAAAAGCGGGTCGCTATATGCTGGCTTTGAAATTCCATACTCTTTCCATGACCATAAGAAACAAACGAATGGTGACTTAGCACTTGAAAAAGTATACGTAAATTATATGGAAATGCAAACCAATAACAAAAATTATCTTGGAAATGGCACTTGCCACAACAAATTTATTTGGTATAAATTGAGTATTTTAAGGAGAAATACCCACATGCTTTGTTTAGTACGCTTTTGTCTACCTCTTATTGTTTACCAGTTATACAAAGGTATACAAAATTCATTTAAAATGAATAAGGCTTCGGAGGTTCTTCGCAGAAAATTTGAGATATTTTATGCCATATAAATATATTAAACATTTGTTTATTTTAATCAAAATCAATAGCAGTTTTTGAGAATATTAAAATAAAGAAAGATTTGCGTTAGGGATGAAGGGATTTTCTTGAAAATCTTCGTGTCGCATCCTTGTAAAATAATGAACTTAACACTAGCAAGTTTGGTATTTATTCGACTTTCCCTTTTGAGTTATACTGCTTACACACACATCCTCATACACACAAGGACTGTTTTTTCTAAAAATGCTTTTTTTAGGGTTTCATGGGATACCAAAACTTGTATTTTTGGTGAAATCTCGACATACAGTTCTTGGATGGAATATAGTACTTCCTCTACCTAAAGTAAAAAATTTTCAGGGTTGTAAGATTGAGTGCTTCAGAGGAATGGCGATTAATGGTACTCGGTACAAATTTCTATTTCTAAAAAATCTCATATAATTTAGCTGAAATTGTTTTCATATATTTGTTCAACATAATTGTAGCGGAAAATTAGTTTTCTTGGTCCTATGTAACTAAGGTTCTAAGAAAATAACGTTCTTAAAACTGAAAAGTCTTAAGAGGAATGCCTCACGTGATGAAAACGTGGAAAATTAAAACTTCTAAAAGTTGCATGTTAATCCTGAAGTTCTGCATAAACACACAATAAGGCATTGTGTTCTACTACATATAGTAAGTAGGGGAAGTGTTGTATTCCACCCAAAAATTCGATACCGAGATTTCACTGGAAATATATGTTTTGAGATCCCCTGAATCCAAAAAAAGCATTTTTGGAAACATGTCCGTGTGTGTGTGTGTGTGTGTGTGTGTGTGTGTGTGTCTGTGTCTGTGAACAGCATAACTCAGAAACGAATAGTCGGATAAACACTAAACTTGGTATTTAGGTTCAGTATCTTCCAGAGATGCGACACGAAGGTTTTCAAGAAAATCCCCCGCCCCAGATTTCCCTTTACATGGAACATTTTTCGAAAATTTTAATTTTCTCAAAAACGGCTCTAACAATTTTGATTAAAATACCATATGTTTAAATATTTTCATTACAAATGAAATGTAACCTCGAATTTTTTGGGAAAGTCTCCAAAAGTATTCTTCATTGTGAACGACTTTTGCATAACTGGTAAACCATAAGAGATAGACAAAATTTTACTACACAAAAAATGTAGATCGCGTTAAAATACACAATTTTTTGTTGAGTGAAACATTTCCGAATTTCCATTGTTTGAATTTTCCAATACTTATACATTTTCTCAAATGGGAATTCGTTATTCATTTTTTTTATGACCTCGACTTGCAAAGATAAGGGAATGCTCCACATAGCAACCAGTTCTTAAAATATTTGACTATCGCTTAAAACCTACCAATTCCCCTTGCATCTACAAGAAAATTAGCAATAAGATTAACATCTCGATATCTCGATTAACATGAAGCATATGGAGAATAAGCGTTTGTAAAAATAGTTTGTACAAGAGTAGAGAAAGTCATGTGAATGTAACACTTGAGATCTTTTTTGATTCAGGAGGCCTCAAAACATGTATTTCCGGTGAAATCTCGGTATCGAATTTTTGTGTGGAATGCAATACTCCCGTACTTACTATAGTAGTAGAGAAAGTAAAGTTGCTGCCAATTGGAGAATGTCAAACAGGAGCAACTTCGAATTAGCATAGAATCTAAAATTGGTTACATGCGTTTATACACAGAAAACTACTAACAACACAATTCAGTGAACAAGATACCGCCTTCACAGTAGTTTGCAATGTGACTATCGATATCGAGTATCGAAAAATAGTGGTATCGTCCCATCACTAATAAATACAGTACAACTTCGTGGCTATCTCAAAGGACACTTATACAAGTTGAATAAAGAATTTGATCCAACTTGTATGAGATGCAAAAAGGCAGATAAAACGGTAAATCATCTGTTGAATGACTGCAAGCCACTTGCAAGTCAAAGGATTAAACACTTTAACCAAGGTTTATGCATTGAATGAACTCAATGTTTCAGTAAGGAAACTACTCTCATTTATATCTAAGTATATGATACAGCCATTCTGAGAGACTAGAAACTAAAGGGGTATACAATGGATCAGTAGATAATGGTCTAGGTACTTAGGACGTGATACTCCATCCTTTCTAAACCTAGCCTAATGGACATGATTGAAAGCTTGCGATTCTTTTTTCTTTGTTCTTTCTCTCTCCCTCTCCACCTCTCTCGCTCTCCGTCTTTGTTTCCATCGTAACAGCTTGATACCACGAAGTCTTGGAAAATTATTTGCACCACTAGTATTTTATATGGCATTCAATTTACTTTCCGAACTGCTATATGGGAGATGTAACTGAAACGTCGCGCCGGTTTAAAGTGCCAAGCATGGTAGCGATATTCTGAGACTTCTTTCCATGACACCATCCTATCTCGCCTAATTTTTCCTCGGTTAGAAATGTTGGCTCCTGTGTTTCTCTTTATCTAATCTTTTTAAATTTTTCTAACGACCTATTTATACTGTGGATTTGTTAGGATCGCTGAGCTCAGGAAATGTCTGTATAATTTTAAGCTGACAGTCACATGTGTCCCATTCGAGCAAAACTTAACACAATAAACACACGCCATTCTGTATTATTAGCATCATAATTTCACACAACTTCATATATACATTCTACCATACGAGGGGCACTATTTATATTTTGCGCCTTGGCAACTCTGAGTGCTGTAGGTGCTATCTGACGTTTCCAATGGAAAGTTTGACATTTTTTACCATAATCCACTTCAAACATTTTGTCAATAGAGCGTCATTTGTTTTGTTTACACTAACTTGAAAATTGTGTGTCAACAAAAACATGGAATTAACTCGTGAAAATGTTCGTGCAATGATTTATTACGACTTTCGACGTGGATTATCAAGACAAGAGTGCATCGATCAACTAACTTCCACATTTGGCGACGAAGCTCCATGCTTTGCCACTGTGAAACGCTGGTATAACGAATTTAATCGTGGCTGACGTTTGCTCAATGATGAAGTTCGTGAAGGTCGTCCAAAATCAGTTGTTGTGCCAGAAAACATTGATGCTGTGCAAAAACTAATAATGAAAGATCGTCATGCGACATATTACGAGGTTGAAGCAATCCTAGGCATTAGTTCCACCAGCATATATAAAATATTGCATGATTATTTAGCCGTGAAAACGGTTTGCTCTCGTTGGATTCCACATAATTTGACGCAATCTCAAAAAGATGCTCGTGTCGATTGGAGTACAAAAATGCTCAAGAAATACAATGGCGGTGCCTCAAAAGACGTATATAAGATTGTAACAGGTGACGAATCATGGATCTATGTGTATGAGCCGGAACGTAAACAGCAGTCGACTGTATGAGTGTTTCAAGATGAAGCAAATCGAACAAAAGTTGTTCGCACTCGAAGCACTTCGAAGCAAATGGTCGCCTGCTTTTTCAGCAAATCTGGCCATGTGGTAACAGTGCCTTTAGAGGAACGTAAAACGGTCAATGCCGAATGGTACGCAACCATTTGTTTGCCGGAAGTCTTCGGTGAAGTAAGGAAAACCAACAAGAACCGTAGGATCGTTCATCAAGACAATGCGAGCACACACACACATGTCGTCTAATAACAGAGTATTTGAAGGCTCAAAAAATCGAATTGATGGCTTATCCGCCATTTGGCACCCAATGACTTCTTTTTGTTCCCGAACATCAAGAATAAATTGCGTGGACAACGATTTTCGTTGGCAGAAGAAGCCGTTGATGGCTTCAAAACCCATGTTTTGGAGGTGTCTCAAGAAGACTGGAATAAATACTTTGACAAATGGTTCAAACGGATGCAAAAGTGTATTGATCATAAAGGAGAATATTTTGAAAAAACAATAAAGCAGTTTTCAATCAGAAATTACTTTGTTTTAACTATTAGGCTCAAAATATAAATAGTGCCCCTCGTACCAAACAATGTTAAACTGAATTGTACTCGTATATGAGCCATTCAACCCAATATCTGCTCGGTGGCCGCCAGTGGCATCGTTCAAGACTTCGTCGTTGTTCACCGACACCACGAGTGTGTATAAACACTGAAGTTGCATTAGAAATCATAAATTTGAATAGCTGCAGATATTCTTGATGGGAAGCTGAATTCTCTGGTAACACACACATTGTGTTTCAAGATAAACTGAAAGATGTTGAGATTACAAAGTAAGAGCACTTAAACCTCGCTGAGTGGCCATAAGAGTGTCACCACCCACGCTGTTTGGAGTCTGGTAACTTCAAGTGGTCTTTCCCAGCCAGCACTTGTCTGCCCTACAAGTAGGTAGGTTCTTCTGTTCCAGGAGGCCATGGAATACAGACAAGCTTTAGGATGTTACATGTTCAAACTCACCACATCTTTGGTATGAATTTTGGGGATTTTTACCTGAATTAATTTTTTTGTTGATTTTTGAAAGATAAACTTTGTATTGATATATTGTTCTTTTTTAAAAAAAGAAGTTTTAATTATTAAAAATGAGTTTAAAATTTTATTTAGTCCGTTATTTTATTTAAATAATTAAATTTAGTAATTTCAGTTAGTTTTGGATTTTATCGATAAATTTACGAAATTCCAAGACGAAGTATTGCATTCAACCCCAAAACTAGATTTCGAATTTCACGGATTGTACGTTTGTCCCCTAAGCACAAAAAATATCTAATTTGCTGCATTCACATGGCTATCTCTATCCACTATCATCTATTTACTTCTCTACTGTTTACTTGTAGTAAGTAGAGGAAGTATTGAAATCCCCCAAAAAGTCGATACCGAGATTTCACCAGAAATACACGTTCTGAGGCTCGCTGAATAAAGCAAAAAGCATTTTTACTTTCTCTACTATGTATAGTAAGTAGGGGAAGTATTGTATTCCACTCAAAACTTCGATACCGAGATTTTACCGGAAATATATGTTTTGAGACCCACTGAATCCAAAAAAAAAGCATTTTTGGAAACATGTCCGTGTGTGTGTCTGTGAACAGAAACGAACAGTAGGGTAAACACCAAACTTGGTATTTAGGTTCAGTATCTTGCAGAGATGCGACATGAAGGGTTTCAAGAAAATCCTCCCACCTCAGATTATCCTTTAGATGGAACATTTTTCGAAAATTTTAATTTTCTCAAAAATGGCTCTAATGATTTTGATTAAAATATCATATGTTTAAGACATTTTCATGACAAATTAAATGTATATCTCGAATTTTCTGGGAATGTCTCCAAAAGTATTCTTCATTGTGAACGACTTTTGCATAACTGGTAAACCATAAGAGATAGACAAACTTTTACTGCACAAAAAATGTAGATCGTGTTAAAATACACAACTATGTCATACACATTTTTTTGTTGAGTGTACCATTTTCGAGATATTGCTTGTTATTCCCTTAAATTTTCCAATAGTTATACTTTTTCTCAAATGGAAATTCGTTATTCATTTCTTTTCTCCTGGTAATGCATCTCAATATCTCCATTAACATGAAGCATATGGGGAATAAGTGTTTGTAAAAATAGTTTGTGCAAGAGTAGAGAAAGTCATATGAGTGTAACACATCAGATTTTTAGAAAAAGGTGCGTGTGGTTATCTGCCTGTGTGTCTGTGAACAGCATAACTCAAAAACAAAAGTAGACTAAATATCAAGTATTTAAGTTGGTATCTTCCATAGATGCAACACGAAGATTTTCAAAAAATCCCCTCACCAAATTATCGTTTACATGGAATATTTTTCCGAATTTTCAAATTTCTCAAAAATGGCTCTAACAATTTGAATTAAATTACCATATATTAAAGGTATCTACATGACAAATAAAATATATATCTTGACTTTTCTGGGAATAGCCTGTGCAGTCCTCTTTATTCGAGAGGAATTTTGTACAATCTTGTATAACTGGTAAATGTTAAGCGTATATACAAACTATACAAAAAAATCTGATGTGTTACACTCACATGACTTTCTCTACTCTTGTACAAACTATTTTTACAAACGCTTATTCTCCATATGCTTCATGTTAATCGAGATATCGAGATGTTAATCTTATTGATAATTTTCTTGTAGATGCAAGGGGAATTGGTAGGCTTTAAGCGATAGTCAAATATTTTAACGCTGGTTGCTATGTGGCGCATTCCATTCTCTTTGCATGTCCAGGACATAAAAAAATGAATAACGAATTTGAGAAAAAGTATAAGTATTGGAAAATTTAAGGGAATAACAAGCAATATCTCGAAAACGGTTCACTCAACAAAAGAAATGTATATGACATAAATTGTGTATTTTAACGCGATCTACATTTTTCGTGTAGTAAAATTTTGTCTATCTCTTATGGTTTACCAGTTATGAAAAAGTCGTTCATAACGAAGAATACTTTTGGAGACATTCCCAGAAAATTCGAGATATACATTTTATTTGTCATGACAATATCTTAAACATATGATATTTTAATCAAAATCGTTAGAGCCGTTTCTGAGAAAATTAAAATTTTCGAAAAATGTTCCATGTAAAGGGTAGTCTGGGGTGGGGGGATTTTCTTGAAAACCTTCGTGTCGCATCTCTGAAAGATACTGAACCTAAATACCAAGTTTGGTGTTTATCCGACTCTTCGTTTTTGAGTTATGCTGTTCACAGACACACAGACAGACAGACACACAGACAGACACACAGACAGACACACACACGGACATGTTTCCAAAAATGCTTTTTTTGGATTCAGTGAGTCTCAAAACATGTATTTCCGGTGAAATCTCGGTATCGAATTTTTGGGTGGAATGCAATACTTCCCCTACTTACTATACGTAGTAGAGAAAGTAAAAATGTAGATCTCTTTCAAACTCATAATTTATTTGAAATAAAGTTTTTGTGTCATAAGTCATTTCCGAGATACCTATACGTTATTAATGGTTCGAGTTGTTCAATACTTTGTCATTCTTGAAGTCCTTTCGATATTGAGGTGTTTCTCACGATTTCACGCAAAAGGCATGGAATTTTAAGGCCACTACATTGCGTCCAGTTCTTAGACATTTGACTATCGCTATTCCCTTTGTATGTATAACAAAATATATAATGTAACTATATCTGTAAAGGTTTATCACAATTAAAATGAAGTAGACATAACTTTTAAGAACAGTTTATATATCCATTAATAAATATAGATAGAGAAAGTCATGTGATTTAACACAGAACGTTTTTATTTATCTTGTATTGAATATTCTGATAAATCTTGTTGTTCTATCTATTTAATGTTAGCGAAATAAACGTTTGCAGAAATAGATTCATTATGCGCTTCATTTTAGGTACAAGAGGAATATAGGAGGCAGAAGGATACTCATACTCTTCCCATGATATCGCGAGAAACAACTGAATAGTGACAGCACTTCAAAAGTGATTAAAATGTCTAATAATTCAAACAAATAATCTCGGAAATAGTTGGTCACAAAAATTTAGTTGAAATGTGTTTTTAAAGTGTTTTACTACACTGTTATTGTAGTATGTTTGTGGTTATGGTTTACGAATTATACAAAAACATACAACAGTCATTCCGGATGAGGAATATTTTATAAACTATTAACAAAAATTCAAATATTTGTCATGCCAATATCTTAAACATATGGTATTTGAATCAGAATTGTTAGGATCATTTTCGAGAATATAAAAAAAAATCTGATGTGTTACACTCACATAACTTTCTCTACTCTTGTACTACCTAATTTTACAAACGCCCATTCTCCATATGCTTCATGTTAATCGAGATATCGAGATGTCAATCTTATTGGTAATTTTCTTGTAGATGCAACGGGAATATGGTAGTTTTTAAGCGATAGTCAAATATTTTAACGCTGGTTGCTATGTGGCGCATTCCATTCTCTTTGCATGTCCAGGACATAAAAAAATCTGATGTGTTACACTCACATGACTTTCTCTACTCTTGTACAATCTATTTTTACAAACGCCTATTCTCCATATGCTTTATGTTAATCGAGATATCGAGATGTCAATCTTATTGGTAATTTTCTTGTAGGTGCAAGGGGAATATGGTAGCTTTTAAGCGATGGTCAAATATTTTAACGCTGGTTGCTATGCGGCGCATTCCATTCTCTTTGCATGTCCAGGACATAAAAAAATCTGATGTGTTACACTCACATGACTTTCTCTACTCTTGTACAATCTATTTTTACAAACGCCTATTCTCCATATGCTTTATGTTAATCGAGATATCGAGATGTCAATCTTATTGGTAATTTTCTTGTAGATGCAAGGGGAATATGGTAGCTTTTAAGCGATGGTCAAATATTTTAACGCTGGTTGCTATGCGGCGCATTCCATTCTCTTTGCAAGTCCAGGACATAAAAAAATGAATAACGAATTTGAGAAAAGTATAAGTATTGGAAAATTTAAGGGAATAACAAGCAATATCTCGAAAACGGTTCACTCAACAAAAGAAATGTGTATGACATAAGTTGTGTATTTTAACGAGATCTACATTTTTGTGTAGTAAAATTTTGTCTATCTCTTATGTTTACCAGTTATGCAAAAGTCGTTTACAATGAAGAATACTTTTGGAGACATTCCCAGAAAATTCGAGATATACATTTCATTTCTCATGACATTATCTTAAACATATGATATTTTAAACAAAATCGTTAGAGCCATTTTTGAGAAAATTAAAATTTTCGAAAAATGTTCCATGTAAAGGGTAGTCTGGGGTGGGGGGATTTTCTTGAAAACCTTTGTGTCGCATCTCTGGAAGATACTGAACCTAAATACCAAGTTTGGTGTTTATCCGACTGTTAGTTTTTGAGTTATGCTGTTCACACACACACAGACACACACACAGACACACACACACAGACACACAGACACACACACGGACATGTTTCCAAAAATGCTTTTTTTGGATTCAGGAGGTCTCAAAACATGTATTTCCGGTGAAATCTCGGTATCGAATTTTTGGGTGGAATGCAATACTTCCCCTACTTACTATACGTAGTAGAGAAAGTAATAAGTGGAATTTTTTCATGAAAAGGGTAGTTTGTGATGGAGGGATTTTCTTGAATATTTTCGTGTCACATCTTTGGAAGATGCCAAACTTAAATGCAACGTTTAATATCCATCCGAGTTTTTATTTTTGAGTTATGCTGTTCGTACGCACGCGCATTTTTAAAATGTTTATTTTGGGGGTTTACTGGACTTCAAAACGTGTATTTCCGGTGAAATCTCGATACATTATTTTTGGGTGCATTACAATACCTCCCCTTCTTTTTATAGGTAAGTAATAGAAAATATGTAAACGTCACAGTAAGTCAGACATCGTTTAAGAATACTAGGCGAAGTTTTTGAAATACATTCCACAAAACCAATAACGTTTGCATGGTAAAAGTTTGATTATTTTTTACTTTCATAAAAATGGCTTCATTAAAACATAATATTTCTGAATATTGGAATGACAAGTGAAACAGGCCTTCTATTTTCTGTAAATAGCCTGTAAAGTCCTTTTAATTTTCAATTAATTTTATGTAGCTATAGCAGACTAAAACTTACTGAAGATAAAACGTAGAGCTCGTTAGGACACTGTAGTGTATATATTGCGCTTTTCGCATTAAAAATTACCATTACAAAGAATAAACATTTCTGAAAAATTGTTTTCTTTATTCTAAACAAATTCTATTCACTGATTAAACAGTTCTTTCTGATTCTAAAATGGCTATGAAAATAGCGTTAAACAGTTTCCATATTATAACGTTTTAAAACTCAAATAAACACTTTTATAAAGTTAAACACAGAACTATTATTGGTACAATTTCCTCAATAAGAAATTACACGTTTCTTACTCTTCTATATTAAACATTTTCTCCCAAAGTCACATTACATTTTTCTTTCCCTACCACTTTACAGTGGTAGAACAGAAAGTATTGCATTCCACCGAAAAGGTCAGTATCAAGATTTCATTGCAAAAACATGTTTTAGATCCCCTCAATCAAAAAGATATTTTAGAAAGAAAGAAAAATCTGATGTGTTACACTCACATGACTTTCTCTACTCTTGTACAATCTAATTTTACAAACGCTTATTCTCCATATGGTTCATGTTAATCGAGATATCGAGATGTCAATCTTATTGGTAATTTTCTTGTAGATGCAAGGGGAATATGGTAGCTTTTAAGCGATAGTCAAATATTTTAACGCTGGTTGCTATGTGGCGCATTCCATTCTCTTTGCATGTCCAGGACATAAAAAAAAAATGAATAACGAATGTGAGAAAAAGTATAAGTATTGTAAAATTTAAGGAAATAACAAGCAATATCTCGAAAACGGTTCACTCAACAAAAGAAATGTATATGACATAAGTTGTGTATTTTAACGCGATCTACATTTTTTGTGTAATAAAATTTTGTCTATCTCTTATGGTTTACCAGTTATGCAAAAGTCGTTCACAATGAAGAATACTTTTACAGACATTCCCAGAAAATTCGAGATATACATTTCATTTCTCATGACATTGTCTTAAACATATGATATTTTCATCAAAATCGTTAGAGCCATTTTTGAGAAAATTAAAATTTTCGAAAAATCTTCCATGTAAAGGGTAGTCTGGGGTGGGGGGATTTTCTTGAAAACCTTCGTGTCGCATCTCTGGAAGATACTGAACCTAAATACCAAGTTTGGTGCTTATCCGACTGTTCGTTTTTGAGTTATGCTGTTCACAGACACACACACAGACACACACACACACACACACACACACAGACACACACACGGACATGTTTCCAAAAATGCTTTTTTTGGATTCAGGAGGTCTCAAAACATGTATTTCCGGTGAAATCTCGGTATCGAATTTTTGGGTGGAATGCAATACTTCCCCTACTTACTATACGTAGTAGAGAAAGTAAAAAAAAGTCTGCAGTGTGTTTGTGTACGCTCGCGCGCATGCAATATGAATATTTAAACCGACACGGGTGGCCTAGATCGTTAAGTCACAGAGTCGTGTGAACGAGAGGTCCGCGATTCTACTCCTGCCAGGGCCATCCTATTTAATTCAGGTTTCGTTCAAGTTTCCTTCTATCCTCTTAATTGGCAAATACCGGGGAGTACCCCTAACTTATGCCTGGAAAATTTCTTTCGCAATTATCATTTATTTCATCTATCATCAGTATCCAGAACCTATATTGCCGTATTCAGTAATAAATGACGTTAAACACGTTATTTTTTAACTAACTTCTTGATTAATGGTTAATCAATCACTAGAAGTAATCATTATGTTACTATGATATGGTTTAAGAGACCATTACTTATTTTCAGCCATCTAATGATTCAATATAATTTAAAATTCAATTAAGAAAGTTGTTGATTAAAGTTCTTTCAACTACAATAGGTATAAATCTGTGATTTGCTCCACAAATTTCTGAACATTGGCCATAGAATACTCCAGGACGATTAAATCATCATGTAATAGTAATACCTGATGCTAAAAGTACAGTTGTATTAAGAAGGGGAATATGAAGGGCGTTAAAAGGTAAAATTCTTTGAGGTGGTCAAAAGGATCCTAATTCAATAGTGGGAGTTAAACTTCTATGATAAAAAGTTCAAAAAAATGATACAAAAAACATTTCTGAGATAATAAATAAAATTATTCCTCGTCGTAATCCTAAAGTTACTTTTTTAGTGTGTAGTCCTTGATATGTGCTTTCTCGTACAATATCTCGTCATCACTATTTAAAAAGGGAAAGAACACGACATTAAAAAGAACGAAAATATAGAGAGAAAAAAACCAAGCTATGCTTCAACACAGAAATATGTTCGTTACGTTTTATTTTGTAAAAAAATAGTTCTAACGATTTTTATTAAAATGTCATACCTTTAACCTATTTACATGGCTAATAAAATGCACATCTTAAATTTTTTGTGAACAGCCTTTGGAAGTTTTTTAATACCTACTTTCAGTTTTGTATAACTATCAAATCATAAGAGATGGGCAAAAACTTCACTGCACGAAAAATGTAGAGCTGAACCCAATTTATGTCAAACTTTTTCGTGGCGTTAGCCGTTTCCAAAAAGTTGCATGCTCCATGTTTGCACTTTCTCAAGTACATCATCTAAAGAATATGCTTGAAAGATTAGGATTCTTCGTTTTTCTTTCCATCGCAAGAGGCAGTCTTTTACGACGTTTAAACGTTTTGCTGTTGTTTCACTGCTTAATTTTAAATGATTTATAGGAAAAAAAAATCTGATGTGTTACACTCACATGACTTTCTCTACTCTTGTACAATCTAATTTTACAAACGCTTATTCTCCATATGGTTCATGTTAATCGAGATATCGAGATGTCAATCTTATTGGTAATTTTCTTGTAGATGCAAGGGGAATATGGTAGCTTTTAAGCGATAGTCAAATATTTTAACGCTGGTTGCTATGTGGCGCATTCCATTCTCTTTGCATGTCCAGGACATAAAAAAAATGAATAACGAATTTGAGAAAAAGTATAAGTATTGTAAAATTTAAGGAAATAACAAGCAATATCTCGAAAACGGTTCACTCAAAAAAAGAAATGTATATGACATAAGTTGTGTATTTTAACGCGATCTACATTTTTTGTGTAGTAAAATTTTGTCTATCTCTTATGGTTTACCAGTTATGCAAAAGTCGTTCACAATGAAGAATACTTTTGGAGACATTCCCAGAAAATTCGAGATATACATTTCATTTCTCATGACATTATCTTAAACATATGATATTTTCATCAAAATCGTTAGAGCCATTTTTGAGAAAATTAAAATTTTCGAAAAAGCTTCCATGTAAAGGGTAGTCTGGGGTGGGGGGATTTTCTTGAAAACCTTCGTGTCGCATCTCTGGAAGATACTGAACCTAAATACCAAATTTGGTGCTTATCCGACTGTTCGTTTTTGAGTTATGCTGTTCACAGACACACACACAGACACACACACACAGACACACACACACACAGACACACACACGGACATGTTTCCAAAAATGCTTTTTTTGGATTCAGGAGGTCTCAAAACATGTATTTCCGGTGAAATCTCGGTATCGAATTTTTGGGTGGAATACAATACTTCCCCTACTTACTATACGTAGTAGAGAAAGTAATATATCGTGAATAACATGAATGTAATAAATACTGTTTATTTGAACACTAAAATATATATTGTATGAATATCACTGAATTTGTCACTGGTAGAGAAAGTCGTTTGAGTGTTCACTTCAGGTGTTTAAAATATTTATGTACTAAATAATTTTATTAATTTTGTTCGAGTTTATGGATATCTTTTCCTTTTTCACGTTTTCTTTTCTCTTACTCTCTTTTATTTAAAAATAGTTACACAGTTCAGAAGAAAGGTAACTCGTAAGCAAAGGTATGAGGATTAACATACTGTATATTCATAATTTTTTTAATCTCTTTTTCAGAAAAGTCTATCCATAATAATACATTTTTAAACGTTTTAAAATAATTCATGCTGTTTTCCCAAAGCCATTACCTATATACAATCAAAGATAAGGATATTTTAAAACTTATTTTAAATTCAGAGGAGCCTGAGGTAAACATCTTATTAGAAACAGCAGAGTTTTTCGGAAATTGCAATTGGTGATAAGCGTAGCACAAACTTTTAAAATGCCTATACAATTGTGTCAAATAACTTTTTTTTCGTAACTTTTGAGTTTCCGAAATATTCACTTTTATACGGTCACATTTTACAAGTTAATTCATGCGTGTGTCTTATGGAAAACGTTTGAGAATTCACAGTTCTTTAGTTTTCCAGTTAGATTCACTAGTAAGGAACAGTGACTTGGGAAAAAAAACAGTCGAGTTTTGTTTTGCATCGTGTATGTAATCAATTCCGCATTGCCTAGATTGTGGATAGAAGAATCATTTTTTTTCTACTACTACCTACAGTAAGTTGAAGTATCCGCCCAAAAATTCGACATCGAAATTTCACCAGAAATGCACGTTTTGAGGTCTTCTGAATCCAACATAAGTATTCTTAGAAAAATTGTCCGTGTGTGTGTGTTTGTTTGCGTATTTGGACAGTATAACTCAAAAACGAAAATACGGATTACATCATCTTCTAAAGATTCAGCACGAAGATTTTCAAGAGAATTCGTTCACCCCAATCTACTCTTTCCATTGTAAACTTTTGCCTATTTTTGCTTTTCCCAAAAATTTCTCAAACGATTTTAATTAAAATATCAAATATTTAAGTTATATGCATGGCAAAAAAGTTCTATATCTGAATTTTCTCGAATATCTCTGAATTCTAAATTAATTTTGTATAACTAAAGGTAATGGGGAAAGGTCCCTAATTCGAACCGCTCCAATATTTTCCAAACTGTTCGACAGATAGTACCATAATCCTAGCAGAAGCAAGGCGTGTACAACGATGAATGCTTGGAGTTGACTTTGCATTCTGAGCTGTGGTTTCAGTTCTATGAAGTGTTGTGTGTTTCTGGTGCTTCAGAAGTAATATTTGACTCATCTAGCTAAGCTTATACGACCAACTAGATAAGTTTGAGATGATCTATATATACTACATGTTATGAAGTGATTATTTAGCAACAATATTCATGCTCACAGATGTCCTTGTCACATAGATGCTAAAGCTTCCAAAATGGCGTGGCTCGTAATTTGAACCCTATATTGAACTGGTCCAATTTAGGAAACCTGTTGAAGTTCTAGGATTGCTTAACTGTGATTAGTATATCATGTGAATAAATATCCACATAATATGCTAAGTTAAAAAAAATCATGTTAAAAACAGTGGATGACATGAACATGTGAATTGTGACTTGTCTGAAATGATGGACATGATCCAGTGTATGAGTTGTAGCATATGGCTTCACCAAAAGTGTGCAAAAGTTAGTTACAAGAAGAAAGTGTTTTATTGTGAAGACTGTATATAATTGGACTCTTTTGTATGAGAGTAAAAATTAGTAAAAGCTCTATATTTGCAAATAATACCTATTCCAAAGCCAAGTGATTGTCATTATATAAAAATTCAAAATGTTCAAGGAAATTGCTATTTTTATCACAATTTTGGACTCTACTTTTGTTGCT
Organism: Deroplatys truncata; assembly: GCA_030765065.1. Taxonomy (NCBI): domain Eukaryota; kingdom Metazoa; phylum Arthropoda; class Insecta; order Mantodea; family Mantidae; genus Deroplatys; species Deroplatys truncata. The sequence goes on along the minus strand of CM060982.1, from coordinate 83,322,825 downwards.
GATAGCATGTTTGTTTTGAATGTACAATAAAATATGTGTATTTTGTATTAATAAAAATACTTTTAAACTTAAAAGTATGTGGTTCATTTTAATACACGGGCGGTTCAATTTAAGGACCACGTTCCTAATTTGAACCGACTTACACCATCTCACTTTTTAAATGTTATTTAATTTGCAATTGTATTAATTTTAAATTGTGTTGAGGATATTTATAGCGCAAGGATTTGTCACTTTAACACTGCTGTTTCTGAAAATATTGATTTGAAATTATTATTTACTATTTAGGCTCAAGTGGTTCAATATAGGGACCTTTCCCCTACTATACAATGGACGTGGATCTGTTAAATCATGCAATTTATGTCAAACATTATGGCACTACCCATTTCCAAGGTACTCGTTGCTCCGAGTTTGAATGTTTCAATTTTCCAATGCCTATAAGTATTTTTGAAGAGCTTGTTTCACGTTCTTTTATTTCCGGTGATATGACGCAAAGAATGGAATTTCAAATCCAACATACAGCGACCCACTTTTTAAAGATTTGACTGCCGCTTCAGTCTTCCGTACACCTCTTGTAACAACAGCGAAGGGTGTAATGAAACCATTTCTGTATACGTTTGTCTTGATTAACATTTTTGTAGACAGAAAAATAAGGTTTTCTAAGAATAGTTTGTAGAAAAGTAAATCGATTCTGGTGAATCTAGATATTGAATTTACGATTTTGAATGCAGTATTTTGTAAGTTGTTGTTGGCGTGTAGAGGAAGTAAAACTACCCCTGTTGGACTCAGCAAGTGAATTACGTGGTAAGGTGGAAGGCGAAGGCAGAAGGACGTCGCCTGACGTAAGAAAAGTATGTGGCTACGGGGCAGACAAATGGACTCGTTAGGACGAGGGTCCAGAGACGTCGCCGTTAATTGCAACATTAATTATCCTAGCACCCAATGAAACGCCTCCTCCCAGTGTAATTAACCGCAGGTAGCGACCAACTACTTCATTAATTCGATTTATTTCCTTCGTTTCCTTCCGTTAACTGAAAAATGAGCGGGATACAAGAGGTGATGAGAATTCTGTTACGCGAATATTGTAACCTGTACGGGGACACATCAAATATACAGGGTTATTCAAAAAGAAAGAACACATTTTACATATTTATTTCTAATGAACGACAATAGATAGCGACACATACGACACATCATTGAATAGAGGAAAATTCCAAGTTTTAAGCCGCCATTCGGTGACTACAGCGGCGCTGTGTTTGTTTACGAGAAAATGGCGACGCCACGGAAAAGTTGTTTTGTGTGCTACATTATGCAAAGAGTGAATCCATTATTTCATTGCAACGTGCATTTCGTTGTAAGTTCAACAACGAGCCGCCTCGTCATAAAAAATTTACAACTGATACAATAAATTCCTAGAAAATGGTTGCGTATGCAAACGGAAAAGAACTGGTCGTCCTTGCATAACAAATGGTGCTCATTTTGAACACACAAAATAAAACTTTGAACTTTTCTTTATTTAGTGATGTATCACATGTGTCGCCATCTATTGTCGTTCATTAGAAATAAATATATAAAGTCTGTTCCTTCTTTTTGAATAATCCTATATAAACAGATTAATTCGTTATGTTGCGTCTTTCTTTAGAGGCTACGCAGTTATGTGAATCCCGTTCTCGCAGAAGGTAGGTACACTTCGGAGCAGAAAATGTGGTCGATAAGGAGAACGAGGGGATTTAAGTTGGTACTGACATACGTAGCTCCTCCCTCTCCATGTGTCACATTTCTACTTCTCCTCTTACATAATTACAAATAGTCCTTTAACCGAGTAAGTCACATCGGGCGTAGAATGAATTAAATGGTTGAAATATTGCTCAAATGAGCCCTGGGTTCCTAGAGTGATCCGACATTCGTCTTCTCAAGATAAGGGAAAACCCCGGTAAATCCAGACACTTCATCGGAAAGATGCTTAAATATCCTAAAAAGACGTCACTAACACTAAGCTGTCTATGTTAATCATAATAATATTAATATGGATGACTATAATATTCTATTTTACTTTCTCTACTACGTATAGTAAGTAGGGGAAGTATTGCATTCCACCCAAAAATTCGATACCGAGATTTCACCGGAAATACATGTTTTGAGACACCGTGAATCAAAAAATAACATTTTTGGAAACATGTCCGTGTGCGTGCGTGTGTGTGTGCAGCATAAACACCAAACTTGATATTTAGGTTCAGTATCTTCCAGAAATGCGACACAAAGGTTTTCAAGAAAATCCCCCACCCCAGATTACCCTTTATATGGAACATTTTTCGAAAATTTTAATGTTCTCATAAATGGCTCTAACTATTTTGATTAAAATATCATATGTTTAAGATATTTTCATTACAAATGAAATGTATATCTGAATTTTCTGGGAATGTCTCCAAAAGTGTTCTTCATTGTGAACGACTTTTGCATAACTGGTAAACCATAAGAGATAGACAAAATTTTACTGCACAAAAAATGTAGATCGCGTTAAAATACACAATTTATGTCATACACATTTTTGTTGGGTGAACCATTTTCGAGATATTGCTTGTTATTCCCTTAAATTTTCCAATACTTATACTTTTTCTCAAATTTGTTATTCATTTTTTTGTCCCGGTATTGCAAAGAGAATGGGATACTCCACATAGCAACCAGCTCTTAAAATATTTGACTATCGCTTAAGGCCTAGCAATTCCCCTTGCATCTACAAGAAAATTGGCAATAAGATTAACATATCTTATCTCGATTAACATGAAGCATAGGAAGAATAAGCGTTTGTAAAAATAGTTTGTACAAGAGTAGAGAAAGTCATGTGAGTGTAACACATCAGATTTTTTTACTACAAGGACCACATCAGTGTCATGAGGCAATAATAATAATAATAATAATAATAATAATAATAATAATAATAATAATAATAATCTACTTCACGGTTTTAGGCCGTTTAGCCTGTTCCGGCTCCAAAATCTTGTTGTGTCCATCTCTTATGTGGTCATCCTGGGTTTCTGTAATCTTGGGGTCTGTAGTTGGATGTTGCTCGTGGTATCCTATTTAATGACATTCTTTCTAAGTGTTGTTTCCAGTTAGTTCTATATTCTATTATTACTTTATGTAACTCTTCTATTTTTAACGTTTGCATTATTTCGTTTTTTGGCTTTTTATCCAGTCTTGTGTATCCTGCTTTAGGTCTGAGAAATTTCATTTCAGCTATCTGTTTCCTTCTTTTATTTTCTGCTGCCACTGTCCATGTTTCAGACCCATAAGTTGCTGTGGGGATGGCCATTGCTTTATACAGTTTTATTATTGAATCTTTTCGAAATTTTATTTCTTAGTGTTCTCTTTATGGTTCCCGTTATGTAATTAAATTTATTTAGCTTTCTATTAATGTCTATTTCAGACCCATATGTTATTTCACACCACTTTTCGCTATTAATATCAGGTCATCTGCGAAGATCTTTACTGTTCTTGACCCCAAATTAATTCCTCCTACTGTTTGTTGCTTCCATGATTTAATCATGTCGTCAAAATATAGATTAAAAAGAGTGATTGACATTAGGCAACCTTGTCTAACACCTTTTAGAATTATTATGCATTCTCGATTATCTATTACAATTTCAGTTTTCACATATAAATTTCTAATTACATTTATTAAGTGTGTTGGTACTCCTTTATTTTCTAATATTTCCCATAATTTTTTCTGCATACCTTGTCAAAGGCTTTCTTATAATCTATAAGGAGAATATGTGTTTCTAAGTTGAACTCTCTACGTTTTTCGATTATTTGCTTAAAGGAGAAGATATTATCTATATAACTTTCACCTTTCCTGAAGCCTGTCAATTCTTCTGTTAATAATACATGTTATTTTTGATAACCTATTGTTTATCATTTTTGTATATATGTTATAGGTAGAGCTCACCAATGTAATACAATAATAATAAACTCCATGTTATTGGAGGTTGTATTTTCTCATTATTCAAGAGACAGAGACGGAGGAAGACCCTTATTCAGATGACAAGACCAGCTTTACGTCTTGAAGTAGGAACAAATCAGACGGACTAATCCTTGCTGAATATATTAATGTATTATTACATTATTGGAAACTAAACATATGTAGAGCAAAGTAATTATTATAGTTGACAAATGCATTCAAATAATATCCTTTTGATGACAATTATTATTATTCGATGATGGCAATAATTTTAAATCTCATTTCTATACCCACTTCAGAGGAAAAAACAAACCTAAATGTTATGATTGTTAAGCATTTCAGCGCTGCAGATAACTTATTTCTCATACACCCTTTCCATTTATGTCGAGTCACTAATGATGTTACATTGGGATTGTTTATTTTTAGGAGGAAGAGTATTATACTTCGACTGTTGGGGAGCCGAACACTTGAAGTAGTTGCAACCACACGTATGGTAAAAAGTTTCCGGTAGCCTTCGCCCCAAATGTACTTTCCGGTGGCCTTGGCCCCAAGTTTAATAAATATTAACTTTGTAATTTGACTGTTTCTTTAAATATTATATATTTATGTTTGCCTCGGCTGCGTCAGTATTATTGTTAGAGACATGGATTTCTTTGCAGGGAGTAGTGCGGCTAAGAATGTAGGCTTATACAGATTATAATTTTTAATTCACTCCTTTTTATTAATTATTGGCACGATTTAAATAACACCTCACTGATATAGAGAGAGAGAGAGAGCTGTGACATTTTTTTTATTAATTACTTACACTTTTTAAACACGTAAACTATTTTTGTCTCACACTGAATACGTATTAAACATCTCGAGGACGTGTCTCGCGTCCGGTTAGGAACACTGTCTACAAGGAACGCGTCCAGTTATGAGCGCTGTCTACAAGCAACTAACTTCTGAATTTGTACAATTTGCCCTATTTCAGTTTCTGATTGGCTAATCCTACTCCAATAGAATACTCTCATTTTACTTAAGCTTTTTTCTGGTTCTTTATTGGCTGTTTATAAACTGTCTCAAAATGTACATTATTGTTGCTCCAATAATGACTAGCAGCATTATTAAACTTTCTTACTCATTATTGCCTCAAGGTTAACTCATTGTTACCTCATTGTTAGCAACTTTTAACCTATTATTCTCACAGCTCCTACATTATTAAATTACGTAATACATTCACATAACATTATTGAACATGTATACAATAATATAAACATATACAATGACGGTAATATACACTTTTTATATATTGTTACATACACATATTGCTTTAAGGCGGGCTGTTATTGAATTTATATTACATAATTTGACTGAAATCATTTAAGTGTTAAAAATACTGCCTCAGTCTACTTGTTTACACGAATCAGAGCAGAATTCTTTAAGAGAGGTTGTTTTTGACCCCTCCTTCGTTTCACATCGAGTATAACATCGCTCATTGACTCGTGTTTGTTTCTTGGGATTTGTTTCAAGCCAGTCATAAAGACACGCGATAAGAGCTGGATGGAAACTAAATAATGTGGAAACTTTACGGAGCAAACGCTTCTGCTCAGATTTAGGAGAATAATAGGCAACTTGACGTGCTTCCAAGTAATGCAGATGTTTGCTACTACGTTTGAGGAGTCGTCTTTAAAATACTGATCTCACAAGTCTTATTTGGCACAAATCAGGGCATGACATTTGAACTTCCTCTGAATGACAATCATCTCAATGTCCATTAGTTTAGTACTAGTCGGCCACGATATGAATGCGCTTGCCACTGTTTTTATTGACAATCAAGGTTTGGGGTCAGAGGGAAGTGAGGGGCAAGCCGATAGGGGTATGTACAGTCGCACAATGAAGCACTACTCCATTGGCAGGCCTCAGCTTCGCAAGTAAACGCAACTCGGAACTGCGGTTTTCCTTACCTGACTGTCCTCCCGATGCCCCGCCCACTTGTTTCGTATCCTTTAGTTCCTCTTCCCACCACACGCACTCATATCGTGGCCGACTAGCACGAGCTGCAGGAGACGGGAAGCAAGGCATTTTCAACATGACTGGTATAAACAAAGAAGTATAGCCTATACCTCTGTTTGATGTTATGGATTATACAATATACATAGCTGCAACTGAAACATGCCTGCATTTTATAATACTAATGTATTATTCAACGGTTTATAATACAGAAGTTTTTCAAAAAGCAGTGTTTCATATGATGCAAACGATTTAACATCAAGATTATCATTGTTCTATTAATTTCACCATGCATTTTCTTTGAAGATTTACCCTTCAGATGAGAAGGTTTAATGCGGATGTGGGTATCTCGCCATGGTAACTCAAGTGATTAGAGCATCGGCACGGAGATAAAAATAAGAATTACTAATAAAAGTAGAAAACAGAGAAAGTGTCTGTGAGTGGTGTGTGTGTGTGTGTGTGTGTGTGTGCGCTTGTGTGTGCGTGTGTGTGTTTGGCGCACCATTCAACCGAGTTTGACAATTCCTCAACCCCTGAAAACCACTGTTCTTCACGATGGATACGTATAGGCTATAAGACATACGTTCATCTTCGAAATGGCTAATACACTAAAAGGAACGTTCAAGGCCTGGACATTGGTATACGACCTCGTTGGAGTCATAATATTAGAAGCTTACTAGGATGGCTTTGATTTATAAAATTGTTCAAGGATGCGCATAAAAACTGAAGCGGATTATATTTTATTCAAAACAATATACCCACATGATGTATCAGCAAACCCTTACGAGAATACGAACCAAACAGAAGACTGCGAAACAAACGACAATCGGATCCATGGTTGGAGTCCAGGCCGTAGCATTGCATTTTTCAAATCTGATTCAGTTTTCCAACTCAGTGTCAACACACAGCTAATGTAAAAGAGCAATTATAAAAAAGAAGACTGTTTTCTACTCCATAGCATTCTGAACGTAAAGTCAAAGACAAAAGAACCATTGTGTTCTTATATGACTAACCAATTCGTATTCTAATATAGACTTTGTAAGTCATTTTTAGTCTTTTAGTCATTAATAAATTGATATTATATATCTTAGAGGCTATGTCCGTCGGGAAGAACGGTGCTTTGCAATGAATAAAGAATTATCAAAATTGGTGAGTAATTTTCGAGATTACTCTATATTTTTTTCGCCCTATAATATTACTTTTTAACGTCCCTTTAACTTTTTGGTTATATGGCATCGTCGCCTTGCTGTACTGTCTACTTGAGGAACTTGCTGATAGCCTTAGTTGTGTAGTCGCCTTCCTTTGCGATCTATTTTGTTACTATTGAGGTTGTTTTGGGGGGGAATCTGCAGTTTCGGGATAGTAGAACCACTTGGTTCTTCATTCGTGTATTTGTAATCATTAAGATGCTGGAAAGACGACCTTAGTTGCGTAGTCGCCTTCCTCTACTATCTATTTTTTGTTTCTATTTGTTTTATTCAGTGAGGAGAACATTGGGTCGTGGTGTTGAATTTACTAACCGGTATTTATCTGGTAAATGAGAGAAACCACGGAAAAAGCAGTGAAATTGGCCGCTACACGGGATTTAAAGCCCGACCCCCTGAATTAGAGCCACAGGCGCTACCGCCGGAGCCATCTTGCTCGGTTGTTTACTTTTATTGCTCCATTTAAAGGAAAAGGGGTTTATTGGTGTTTCGCTGTATTTTGAAACATATAAAATGTTCAGACACAGAATGGGAAATGGGCGGTAGACACAAACTCAGCCTAAATCTAGTAAACAATCTAAAAGGAAAATATATACATGGAACATTTATACACGGGTATGTGTGTTTAATTGCTAAATAAGTCATTTATAAGATTACAGTGGAGGAGCATGCGATGTTATCATCTGAGGGGAAGAAAATCAAAGCGGAACTTCCGGCAGATGGTTGCCCATTTCCTCACCTTCTACAATAGCTCGATCTGGGTCTCTGGGCGGGGATTTGATCTCAGTGGAATTATCCAAATGGCTGTGGTGATGATGCCAAAGGAAGTAATTTCACACGCTGATAAGAGAGGGCGTCGTTTCAAACTGCTGGTCTGGAAACGTCTGTGCAATTATGGGGCGAAACAATAACACTGTGTGGGTCGCTTCTGAAGGAGCGCGGGTTCCTATCCACCGACTCTATCACTGTAACCCAGTAAGCAAAGAATTCCATTCACAGAGAGCTTAAATACGTTGAGCTATACGTTTACTTAAATGGGCCCTTCCATATAAAATCGAATAGCAAAATAGTTCACGTGTTTTTGTATAATTTTCCTATTTGCAGGAGCTGATATTTAAAAGGTTCAGCTCGGAAGCACTTTATTTTTACATTCTCAGTCATTTATCTATAGTAGGTAGACAAAGTATATTAGTGGTTTCACCGAAATACACATTTTGAGGTCCCTGATACCAAAAATGCATTTTTTAGAAATATGTCAGTGTGTGTCTTTAAAAAGTATTACCTATAACTCAAAAAAAATGTTCGAATGCTACCAAAAAGGGTAAAGTACTACCCTTTACGTAAAAGTACTCGTTATTTTTGTATTTTCTCAAAAAGTAGCCCCGATTTTGATAAAAGATCAAACGTTTAAGATATTTGAATACAAATATAATGTATTTCTTGAATTTTCTCGGATAGCCTGTAAAGTCGTCTTCATTCGAAATGAACTTTGTATAATTTTGTATAACTAGTAAACCATAAGAGAGAAAAAATGCTGCAGCTGTAGCTTTAACTGTACACAAAAAGGTAGATGTGGTTAAACCACACAAGTTATGTCATACACGGCGATCTTGAACATGTCAGCCAGTATAAAAACAAATCTGATGTGTTACACTCACATGACTTTCTCTACTCTTGTACAAACTATTTTTACAAACGCTTATTCTCCATATGCTTCATGTTAATCGAGATGTTAATCTTATTGCTAATTTTCTTGCAGATGCAAGGGGAATTGGTAGGCTTTAAGCGATAGTCAAATATTTTAAGCGTTGGTTGCTATGTGGCGCGTTCCATTTTCTTTGTATGTCCAGGACATAAAAAAAAATGAATAACGAATTTGAGAAAAAGTATTGGAAAATTTAAGGGAATAACAAGCAATATCTCGAAAATGGTTCACCCAACAAACAAAAATTTATATGACATAAATTGTGTATTTTAACGCGTATTTTTGTGCAGTAAAATTTTGTCTATCTCTTATGGTTTACTAGATATGCAAAAGTCGTTCACAATGAAGAATACTTTTGGAGACATTCCCAGAAAATTCGAGATATACGTACATTTCGTTTGTCATGAAAATATCTTAAACATATGATATTTTAATCAAAATCATTATAGCCATTTTTGAGAAAATTAAAATTTTCGAAAAATGTTCCATGTAAAGGGTAATCTGAGGTGGGGGAATTTTCTTAAAAACCTTCGTGTCGCATCTCTGGAATATACTAAACCTAAATACCAAGTTTGGTGTTTATCCGACTGTTCGTTTCTGAGTTATGCTATTCACACACACACACACACACGGACATGTTTCCAAAAATGCTTTTTTTGGATTCAGGGAGTCTGAAAACACATATTTCCGCGAAATCTCGGTATCGAATTTTTGGGTGGAATACAATACTTCCCCTACTTACTATACGTAGTAGAGAAAGTAAAAATAATTAATAAATAAAATACGTTTTATTATGCCAAGGCTGAACTCATTGCGTCAGTGTAAGTGAATTCGTTATACATGTGACCTATTAATAGAATAAGTATTTACTTTTCTATTTAAACTTGGGGTACCAAATATATTACTGAAGACAACTGAAGCATAATGGTCAACAACACTAACAAATGTAAAAATATTAAAACAGAATCATGAAAATAAATTGACATTGTAAGTCTCACTTTTTACTTAAAATTCATATCCGGAGTTCCGGAAATGCATGTTTTGCGCTCCCTGAATAAAAATATTACAAAAGGTTTATCCGAATGTGTTCCGTCTGTCTTTGAACAACATAAATCAAAAACGAATAGTCGGATACATCAAACTTCGTATAAGTGTAGTATCTTCAGGAATACTACATGAACGTTTTCACCCAAAATTAACCTTTGAATGAAAAAAAAATATGTTTAATTTTCTCAAAAATAGTTGTAATGATTTTTATTAAACTTCCATATATTTAAGATAATTACATGCCTAATAAAATGCTAATCTTGAATTTTCTGCCAACAGCTGTGAAGTGCTCTTCATTTGGAGTGAATTTTGTATAATTTTCTATATAACTGGTAAACCATAAGAGATAAGAAAAAACTCACTATACAAAAATGTAGATCTCTTTAAAACACTCAATTTATTTTAAATAACTTTTTGTGTCATCAGACATTTCCGAGATATTAATTGTTATTAGTTTAAACTTTTTAATGTTTTGCTATTCCTTTTACCATTTACTTGTTTTTCGTGATGACAAGCGAACCGCGTTTTAAACATTTGACTATCGCTTCAGACTCCTGCACACCCTTGCTCCTTTAAAGAAGGGTACAATGAAACCATTTTTGCAAATGTTTATCTCCATCATTATGCAGTAAATAGATAAATAAGCATATTTGAATAAGTATGTAAGAGTATTTTGTATGAAAGAGGTACGAAAATACATCATAGTGTGTGGGGAGTGTTACGTGAATGAAACACATCAGATATTGTTATTTATTTATTTACTTTCTTGTTTGTTTATTTATTCATTTTGGTTTAACGTCCTTTAGCCAGGCAGATCATGTCGGACGGTGAATATATGAATTATGCTTAAATGAACCCGGTGCTTAGATTAGACCTTCGTCCTAGTATAAGACCGGGAATAAACCACGTCTAGGTAACTTGTCCTATGCAGATTCACACTTGGGATTTCTTGAATGGGAGGCAACGCTTAGGATAGCTAACATTTATTAAAACAATAAACATATGAGTTTCCTAGATATGAGAATTATCTGGATCGATTTCTCGTCCGTTAATATGGATATAAGAATTATCTGAATCGATGTCTCGTCCTCTAATATGGATAAGAGAACTATCCGGATCGATTTCTCGTCCTCTAATATGGATAAGAATTATCTGGATCGATTTCTCGTCCATTAATATGGCTATAAGAATTATCTGGATCGATTTCTCGTCCTCTAATATGGATAAGAGAACTATCCGGATCGATTTCTCGTCCTCTAATATGGATAAGAATTATCTGGATCGATTTCTCGTCCATTAATATGGCTATAAGAATTATTTGGATCGATTTCTCGTCCTCTAATAATATAGGAAAATTATCTGAATCGATGTCTCATCCTCTAATATGGATATCAGAATTATCTGGATCGATTTCTCGTCCTCTAATATGGATATCAGAATTACCTGGATCGATTTCTCGTCCTCTAATATGGATATGAGAATTATCTGTATCAATTTCTCGTCCTCTTATATGGATATGAGAATTATCTGTATCGATTTTTCGTCCTCTAATATGGATATGAGAATTATCTGGCTCAATTTCTCGTCCTCTTATATGGACATGAGAATAATCTGTATCGATTTCACGTTCTCCAATATGGATATGAGAATTATCTGTATCGATGTCACGTCCTCTAATATGGATATGAGAATCATGTGAATACATTTCTCGTCCTCTGACATACTTTTCCGGTGAATTTCTTCAAAATCGAACGAACAGATTACCTATTGAGATGCTAGTTGACTACCTGATTTTAAATTGGTAGGTTTTTAAACTCAAATAATGTTTTAATTAATTTCATTTACCTCACCCCCTTGTTCATGAAATTATTGTGTAATAATCTAGAAACTTTTTATGGTGAATCCTCAACTTTAGCACTTATAATTGTAATGTCATACAGCCCCGGCTACTACCAATAATGGATGAAAAATGTCCTGATATTTGAGCAAAAGGATGTGAAATATCGGCGGAACACCTGACTTCCGTAACCTGCTCCCCAACAGTCTTCCGAGTTCTTTAGTGCTGAAACAGTCATCAGTCGGAATGGTCGAATAATCTTTAAAAATTCACAGTAGGTGATGTTTTAAATCTTTTCCTTGGACCCATGGTTATTTAATAATGTAAAGCTACACAGTTTTCATATAATACATAGAGGCTTAAGATTCCCCACTCTCAGGCCATCAAAGTTAACCACGTGGAAAGGACACGTAGTCTGCAGCCATCGAGGAAAAACAATCTTCTCGAATGCTAATTAAAATATCGGTTGTATGATTTCTAATGTTAGCTGAAAACAATTTTCTCTCTTTGTATACTTTTTACTTTCTCTACTACGTATAGTAAGTAGGGGAAGTATTGCATTCCACCCAAAAATTCGATACCGAGATTTCACCGGAAATACATGTTTTGAGACCTCCTGAATCCAAAAAAGCATTTTTGGAAACATGTCCGTGTGTGTGTCTGTGTGTGTGTGTGTGTGTGTGTGTGTGTGTGTCTGTGTGTGTGTGTGTCTGTGAACAGCATAACTCAAAAACGAACAGTCGGATAAACACCAAACTTGGTATTTAGGTTCAGTATCTTCCAGAGATGCGACACGAAGGTTTTCAAGAAAATCCCCCCATCCCAGACTACCCTTTACATGGAACATTTTTCGAAAATTTTAATTTTCTCAAAAATGGCTCTAACGATTTTGATGAAAATATCATATGTTTAAGATAATGTCATGTGAAATGAAATGTATATCTCGAATTTTCTGAGAATGTCTCCAAAAGTATTCTTTATTGTGAACGACTTTTGCATAACTGGTAAACCATAAGAGATAGACAAAATTTTACTACACAACAAATGTAGATCGCGTTAAAATACACAACTTAAGTCATATACATTTCTTTTGTTGAGTGAACCGTTTTCGAGATATTGCTTGTTATTTCCTTAAATTTTCCAATACTTATACTTTTTCTCAAATTCGTTATTCATTTTTACTTTCTCTACTACGTATAGTAAGTAGGGGAAGTATTGCATTCCACCCAAAAATTCGATACCGAGATTTCACCGGAAATACATGTTTTGAGACCTCCTGAATCCAGAAAAAGCATTTTTGGAAACATGTCCGTGTGTGTGTGTGTCTCTGTGTGTGTGTGTGTGTCTGTGTGTGTGTGTGTCTGTGTGTGTGTCTGTGAACAGTATAACTCAAAAACTAACAGTCGGATAAATACCAAACGTGGTATTTACGTTCAGTATCTTCCAGAGATGCGACACGAAGATTTTCAAGAAAATCCCCCCTCCCCAGACTACCCTTTACATGGAACATTTTTCGAAAATTTTAATTTTCTCAAACATGGCTCTAACGATTTTGATGAAAATATCATATGTTTAAGATAATGTCATGAGAAATGAAATGTATATCTCGAAATTTCTGGGAATGTCTCCAAAAGTATTCTTCATTATGAACGACTTTTGCATAACTGGTAAACCATAAGAGATAGACAAAATTTTACTACACAAAAAATGTAGATCGCGTTAAAATACACAACTTATATCATATACATTTTTTTTGTTGAGTGAACCGTTTTCGAGATATTGCTTGTTATTTCCTTAAATTTTCCATTACTTATACTTTTTCTCAAATTCGTTATTCATTTTTTTATGTCCTGGACATGCAAAGAGAATGGAATGCGCCACATAGCAACCAGCGATAAAATATTTGACTATCGCTTAAAAGCTACCATATTCCCCTTGCATCTACAAGAAAATTACAAATAAGATTGACATCTCGATATCTCGATTAATATGAAGCATATGGAGAATAGGCGTTTGTAAAAATAGCTTGTACAAGAGTAGAGAAAGTCATGTGAGTGTAACACATCAGATTTTTACTTTCTCTACTACGTATAGTAAGTAGGGGAAGTATTGCATTCCACCCAAAAATTCGATACCGAGATTTCACCGGAAATACATGTTTTGAGAATCACTGAATCCAAAAAAAGCATTTTTGGAAACATGTCCGTGTGTGTGTCTGTCTGTGTGTCTGTGTGTCTGTGTGTCTGTGTGTCTGTCTGTGTGTCTGTGTGTCTGTGTGTCTGTGAACAGCATAACTCAAAAACGAACAGTCGGATAAACACCAAACTTGGTATTTAGGTTTAGTATCTTCCAGAGATGCGACACGAAGGTTTTCAAGAAAATTCCCCCACCCCAGACTACCCTTTACATAGAACATTTTTCGAAAATTTTAATTTTCTCAAAAACGGCTCTAACGATTTTGATTAAAATATCATATGTTTAAGATATTGTCATGACAAATAAAATGTATATCTCGAATTTTCTGGGAATGTCTCCAAAAATATTCTTCATTGTGAACGACTTTTGCATAACTGGTAAACCATAAGAGATAGACAAAATTTTACTACACAAAAAATGTAGATCGCGTTAAAATACACAACTTATGTCATATACGTTTCTTTTGTTGAGTGAACCGTTTTCGAGATATTGCTTGTTATTTCTTTAAATTTTCCAATACTTATACTTTTTCTCAAATTCGTTATTCATTTTTTTATGTCCTGAACATGCAAAGAGAATGGAATTCGCCACATAGCAACCAGCGTTAAAATATTTGACTATCGCTTAAAAGCTACCATATTCCCCTTGCATCTACAAGAAAATTACCAATAAGATTGACATCTCGATATCTCGATTAACATGAAGCATATGGAGAATAGGCGTTTGTAAAATTAGATTGTACAAGAGTAGAGAAAGTTATGTGAGTGTAACACATCAGATTTTTTTTTATGTCCTAGACATGCAAAGAGCATGGAATGCGCCACATAGCAACCAGCGTTAAAATATTTGACTATCGCTTGAAAGCTATCATATTCCCCTTTCATCTACAAGAAAATTAGGAATAAGATTGACATCTCGATATCTCGATTAACATGAAGCATATGGAGAATAAGCGTTTGTAAAAATAAAGAGTAGAGAAAGTCATGTGAGTGTAACACATCAGATTTTTTTGTCTTGGATATGCAAAGAGTATTAATCTGTGGGAAAGGGAATAGTGCTGCACCTAGCAACCAGCTATTAAGAGATAAGTATGTGCTTAAAGGCTACTGTATTTCTAAATTGCCCTTGTAAATATATATTCCCCTTACATCTACAAGAAACTTAGCAATAAGATAGAGTCTGCAAATGTTTATCTCGATTAACATGAAGTAGATGGAGAATAAGCTATTGTACAAATAGTTTGTACAAGAGTAGAGAAAGTCATGTGAGTTTAACACATCAGCTTTTTTAACATATATTGTTAATAATGTCGATTATAACACAGAAAGTAAATAAACAAAACATTCTTACTTGAGGGTTATTAAAATATCGCATTGACATATGCGTTATCGTTATAAGCAGATTCGATTCTCTTTTGTTTTCGTAATGGTCAATCGCGGCCATCTTACATATGTGGCATGTCTTATTTTAATGCTTATTCTGTGGTAACAGCCACTGCTTTCTCAACTAAAACGTCAAAGCCTTCTACGCATGCATGTTATTTTATAACTCCAGTGTGTTGGTATTTAAGTAGAAGGACTTCGTAAATACTTTTTAATACTAGAAAACAAAGTTTTTAGGTATTTATATTGACAATATTTTATGTCAAAACATATTAGTGTAATTCATTTTAAACTTAATAAGACCATATCTTTGCTACATCAACTCATCAACATGTTACCTCTACAAACGGTTCGTACAATGTACTTTGCATTATTTGACTCGCATTTAGAATACGGGGCAATGTTATGGGAATTTTATCAAAAACATTTCATACAGAAAAGAGCAGTAAGAGTTCTAGCCAGAATAAATACTTATGAATCTTGTAGACTGTACTTTAAACAGTTTAAAATTCTACCACTATTTTGTATAGGTATATATGTATATATATATATATATATATATATATATATATATATATATGGGAAAGGTCCCTATATTGAACCACTTGAGCCTAAATAGTAAATAATAATTGTAATTTCAAATCAAAATTTTCAGAAACATAAGCGCTAAAGTGACAAATCCTTGCGCTATAAATATCCTCAACACAATTTAAAATTAATACAATTACCAATTAAATAACATTTAAAAAGTGAGATGGTGTAAATCGGTTCAAATTAGGAACGTGGTCCTTAAATTGAACTACATACTTTTAAGTTTAAAAGTATTTTTATTAATACAAAATACAAATATTTTATTGTACATTCAAAACAAATATGCTATCAGTAACAAAAGTAGAGTCCAAAGTTCTAATAAGAATAGCAATTTCCTTGAACATTTTCAATTTTTATATAATGACAATCACTTGGTTTTTTTGAATAGGCATTATTTGCAAATACATAGTTTTTACTAAATTTTACTCTCATACAAAAGAGTCCAATTATACACAGTCTTCACAATAAAACACTTTCTTCTTGGCACTAACTTTTGCACACTTTTGGTGAAGCCATACCCTACAATGTATACACTGGATCATTTCCATTTCAGACAATTCACGTATTCATGTTATCCACTGTTTTTCACGTAGTTTTTTTTAGCATATTATATGGATATTTATTGACACGATATACTATTCGCAGTTCAGCAATCCTAGAACTTCAATAGGTTTCCTAAATTGGACCAGTTCAATATAGGGTTCAAAAAGTGGTTCAATTTACGAGCCACGCCATTTTGGAAGCTTTAGCATCTATGTGATGAGGAGAGACGTTGCTTGAAAAAACGTGCATGAATATTGTTGCTAAATAAACACTTCATAACATGTAATATATATAGATCACCTCAAACTTATCTAATTGGTCGTATAAGCTTAGCTAGATGATTCAAATATTACTTCTGAAGCACCAGAAACACATAACACCTCATACAACTGAAACCACAGCTCAGAATGCAAAGTCAACAACTCCAAGCATTCTTAGGTGTACATGTTACGCTTCTGCTAGGATTATTACCGTGTTATTATGTAGGTATGCTAAAAACTTTAGTGAAACCCCTCAATTAAACAAAAATGTGCACAGACATTTTACTCGAAGTCAAAATGACTTGTTTATGAATTCATACAGGGGTACTTTTGGAAATAAAAATATCATCCATGCACGTTCTAAATTCTTTAACTCACTGCCAATGGATTTAAAGAGAATATATGATATGAATCATTTTAAAAAGGCACTCGAAAAGCATTTATTAACGCACTGCTTTTAAAACTCGCAAGAGTTTTTAAATCACAGCACAAATATTCTTTAATAAGCTAACTTGGTTGCATCTATGCGCTATAGTTCATGTTATTCTTGTGTGTTAATAATTATAAATTGTATAAGTAATAAGTGTTCTGTGTATATAATTTATTTTTACCATTGTTATAATGGCTACTATCAGCTTGTATATATTATTGTAATTAACACTTTGACATGATCTACAATAACAATGTTCTACTTTGTGCATTGCATGATTGAAAAATAAAGTAAAAACTTTAGTAATTTATTAAATAAAATTTGAAGGTGTTTTATAAACCATGTACGCGAGAAAGAACTGAACTTTTCAATAATGAAAGAATTATCAAAATCGGCTGTGTGGTTTTTGAGATTACCCACCACACACACACCACATAAATGTACAGATTTTGTTTCTTTATAATATTAATATAGATATAGGTACAACATAACATTTAGTAGTATAGGATTTTAAGCGGATAGAAATTCAGAATTTCCGGACATTTTGGTGTTCGCAGCTGCTTTACTGCGGTCACCTGGGAGTTTCCATGAATTCTAGATTGTCCGGGTGAAACCCGGATGTGTTACAGCCCTAGTTTATACCAAGTGACAACATAATGGGCAGGTTTAGTGTAATTTTAGAATAAATCAGTACGACCCAGTTGAACGCTAATTAAACTTGTGAACTTCCAAGACACGGGTAGCAGATTCGAATCTTCTCTAAGCGAGGAGCTTATTTCTGTGAACCTAAAAGACGAGTGGGTGATATAAGAATTTAGAAGGCAAGAGGGTGAAAAAGCGAGGGGTTGATACTCCTGGACAGGAAGTAGTGGTTAATTGAAAAGAGTTGGGCGCCAATTAGAGCAGCCTTGTGATTATTGGCCGCGCCGGCAGCCCGACCGACTATGTTACATTTCCCGTTTTTTTCTCGTGCGGGCGGCGGTGCCATTGTTCTCAGTGCAGTAAAACATACAATTGATTCTTGACCGCCATTGGTCGCCGCGACCGTGTTTACCATTGCGCCATTGTATTTAAATGACGCTATGCCCTCCTCCTCTTGCCCTCCCCCTACACGGGATCGTCGCTAGTTCTGCAGCCGGCCGCTCGAGGTCACTACCTTCCAGGCAAGGTGCGAACCGTCGGCTGAAGATGTCGCCCGAACTTGCGAGAGCTCACCAAATTACAAACCTGGCTTTGTGAGATTAAAAGCCCTTTACCGCCAAGGTTAAATTTGCAAATGCTAAGATCCATTATCTTTGGTATTATTTAGGATATTGTTTTGAAATTCTTTACAGAATACATTTGAAATTCGTTACGTTTTTGTGCAAAAATAACAATTACATAACATTACAGCAGTTTTTAAATCAATAGGCACCATTTATTGCTAAGTTTATACAGTCCTTTTACTTTCTTTACCAGTTACCTATAATAGCTAGTATTCCACCCAAAAATTCGATGTCAGTATCGAGATTTCACCGGAAATATCGTTTTAAATGCCAGAACCCAAAAACCCGCGTGATTTTATGATTGTCTGTGGACAGCATAGCTAAAAAATTTGATGTGATACATTCACATGGCTTTTGCCAACCCTTGAGGCAGTATTTTTAACACTTGAATAATTTCAATTAAATTATATAATATATAAATTTAATAACAGCCCGCCTTGAAGCAATATGTATGTAATAATTTGTAAAATGTATGTAACAGTCATTGCATATGCTTATATTATTGTAAACATGTTTAATAATGTTATGTAAATGCATTACATAATTTAATAATGTAAGAGCTGTGAGAATAATAAGTTTAAAGTTGCTAACAATGAGGTAAACTTGAGGCAATAATGAGTTTGAGAGTTTGAATGCTACTAGTCATGATTAGGGCAACAACAATGTAAATTTTGTGACAGTTTAAAATTAGCCAATCATCAGCCAGAAAAAGCTTTAGTTAAATGCAAGTATTCTATTGGACTAGGATTAGCCAATCAGAGACTTGAAATACAGAAAGTTAAAAGTTTATACGGTTAAAATATGTTCAGGGTCTGCAGACCTTGGTAGTGACCGGATGGAAGATGCGTTCTCCAGAGAAATATTACGTATTCGTGTGAGACGTAAAATAACTATACGCGATAAAAAAGTGCAAGTATTAAATTAAAGAATCTCACAGCTCTTTAATATCAGTGTAGTGCTATTTAATTTGTGTCAAAGATTAATTAAAAGAAGTAAATTTAAACTTAAAATCTGTGTAAAGCCTACATTATTGTTGCACCACGCCCTGATTAAGAGAAACATGTCTCTAAAGTAAGACTGAAGCAGCCGAGGGAAACATAAACATAAATAATATGTATAGAAGCAGTTTAATAACAAAGTTGATAATTTTTTTTTAAACTTGGAGCGTAAAAAAAAATACATCTTCAAATCGGCTTTTCATACGTAGCAGCATATTTCGTAACAAACTATCTTCAAATTGACGTCCATACGAGGAACTAAATAAATAAACAACATAAAGACAATAACAACTCAAATTGGCTCCCATACGTGGGGCAGAAATAAACTTTCTCACCCTCTATCGTTTATTAGTGGATATATAAACTGTTCTTACTAAAGTGCATTTATCTATCTACGATAAGTATATTTTAATCCAAATAAACCTTTGCAAAAATAGCTACATTACATTTCGTTTTAGATACAAGTCGTCCTCCGGCCTAGGGGTACCATGTTAGCCTGTGGTTCCCTAGATCGCGGGTTCAAACTCGGCGGAAGGCGATGGATTTTTTTTCGGGCGTAAAAATCCATAGCATGGCTTCCTTCGGAAGGGAAGTAAAGCCGGTGGTCCCGTGTCGTAGATTAACGGCACGTAAAAAAACCTCAAGCCTGATAAAGAGGCATCTGAGAAAAATTACCGGTGTTTCACACCCAATATACAATGGGATTCTAGGAACCATAGCAGTTAAAGAACGTCCATAAATAAAACTTTTTTTTTTCTATATGGATACAAACAGTACAGCGATAAGCATTGACACAAAAAAACATATTTTAAATAAATTGTGTGTTTTAAAGACATCTACATTATTTGTGAGCTACGTTTTCGTCTATGGCTTAACGGTTACCAGTTATACAATATTCCTTCCGAATGAAAAGGACTTCCTAGGCTACTCCCAGAAAATTAAAAATACACGTTTTATTTGTCATATAAATATGTTTCATATATGGTATTTTAATCAATATCGCTAGAGCCATTTTTTAGAAAATCAAAATTTTCGAAAAATGTTCTATGTAAAGGATAGTTGGGTAGGGGAATTTTCTTGAAAATCTTCGTGTCGCATACTTGGAAGATACCGACCACAAATGCTAAATTTGGTATTCTTCCTAGTCTTCTTTTTACTTTCTCTACTACGTATAGTAAGTAGGGGAAGTATTGTATTCCACCCAAAAATTAGATACCGAGATTTCACCGGAAATACATGTTTTGAGACCCCTGAATCCAAAAAAAAAGCATTTTTGGAAACATGTCCTTGTGTGTGTCTGTCTGTGAACAGCATAACTCAGAAACGAACAGTCGCATAAACACCAAACTTGGTATTTAGGTTCAGTATCTTTCAGAGATGCGACACGAAGGTTTTCAAGAAAATCCCCACACCCCAGATTACCATTTACATGGAAGATTTTTCGAAAATTTTAATTTTCTCAAAATGGCTCTAACGATTTTGATTAAGATATCATATGTTTAAGATATTTTCATGACAAATGAAATGTATATCTCGAATTTCCTGCGAATGTCTCCAAAAGTATTTTTCATTATGAACGACCTTTGCATAACTGGTAAACCATAAGAGATAGACAAAATTTTACTACACAAAAAACGTAGATCGCGTTAAAATACACAATTTATGTCATATACATTGTTGATTTTGAGTGAACCATTTTCAAGATATTGCTTGTTATTCCCTTAAATTTTCCAATATTTATACTTTTTCTCAAATTCGTTATTCATTTTTTTATGTCCTGGACATGCAAAGAGAATGGAATGCGCCACATAGCAACCAGCGCTTAAAACATTTGATTATCGCTTAAAGACTACCATATTCCCCTTGCATCTACAAGAAAACTAGCAATAAGATTGACATCTCGATATCTCGATTACATGAAGCATAAGCGTTTGTAAAAATAGTTTGTACAAGAGTAGAGAAAGTCATGTGTCACATCAGATTTTTATTAACATGTTCCTTTATCTATCAGCAGAAATATATGTATGATGAGTAAGTTTGTTCTGTTTGACCTCGCGCTGTACACGCCAATCAACAGAATTCATTGCGTTAAAAATTTGTGTAAGTATCATTTAACAGGATACTCAGAAATGCATTTTATAACCCCTATTGGAGAACAAACGTATTGGAGCAATAATGGCTTTGGTTTTCATTAAGACTGACGTAAAAATAAAGCCGAAGATTTCAAGTAGTTTATAAAGATTCAACCTATATAAACGGCAATGGCAAGACTGTGCAGAGAGTGTAGAAGAACTCGCCCATTGTTGAGGGGAACAAACTCTTCTTTTATTTTTTCTTTTCATTTGCATCCCTAATCATATTGGTGATGGTTTTATAACTCGTTGAACTGCATTTTAACGCTGATTTTATTAATTTAGCATAAAATACACTAACATCCATATCTTCAGACTCTACGCAGGGCAAGCGATAACTCTAATTAAAGAATTTCCAACCATTAATCGAACCCGGGACCTCTGAGTTGAGAAACCTCAACACTGAAGACTCGACGACACACAGACTCAGCTCTTGAATTACTAAGAAGGTGGGTGGAAGTATCGCTCGTGAAACAGTAAAATGCAGTTTATAAATCTTCTTACTCACTTTACCCTCCCTGTTAGGAGCACTTACACCCCCAGGACCTACAAGCGTGTGCCTGGGGTCAGACGCCTGTTGGAGAGCAAACAGACTACTTGTATCCTGCCTGCACAGCCTGAAGCCTGGTATGAGAGCGAGGAAGAAAATGATATGAAAGACCGTGATGGAGCAGATGGTGGAATGAATAGCGGGAGAAACCGGAAAACCCGGAGAAAACCCGCCCAGACGCCGCTT
Source organism: Deroplatys truncata (assembly GCA_030765065.1). Taxonomy (NCBI): domain Eukaryota; kingdom Metazoa; phylum Arthropoda; class Insecta; order Mantodea; family Mantidae; genus Deroplatys; species Deroplatys truncata. Next base: position 83,300,551 of record CM060982.1, on the reverse strand, counting down.
TGTTCCAAAAATCCCAAACACCACTCCCTGGGATCAAACCCCAGAGCCTTGGTGAGAGAAGAGTGGTTCAACTTCTCGGCCGCGGCGCCTCCCCAGTTTATAAATCTGACATTAAAGTACACCTTATATTCAACAGCATTTTTGTAAAAATTATTAAAGCAACTCTATTACTCTTTAGGGTACTTAGTCGCCATTAATTACCCTGACCATTTCAGCACTTTTAGAAAAATGTGCTTAAGGTTAACGGGAGCTGTGTGAACAATGCATCACAATTCTGTTTGGAGATTTTGGAGCTGAACAGTTTCTGACGATGAAGAGAATCGAGTCAGGCCCTATCAGATAAAGAGTGCCAGTAATAAAGCAGCAGAATGGCATTGTGTGGGTTGTACAATGCCATGCTGATAAAGAGGATCGAGTCTGGTTCTGTCAGGTAGAGTCCCAGCACTATGGCAACAGAATGACATTGTCTCAATTGTGTACTGCCAAGCTGATAAAGAGGATCGAGTCTGGTTCTGTTAGGTAAAGAGTCCCAGCACTATGGCAACAGAATGACATTGTCTGAATTGTGTACTGCCAAGCTGATAAAGAGGATCGAGTCTGGTTCTGTCAGGTAAAGAGTCCCAGCACTATGGCAACAGAATGACATTGTCTGAATTGTGTACTGCCAAGCTGATAAAGAGGATCGAGTCTGGTTCTGTCAGGCAGCGAGTACCAGTACTATAGCAACAGAATGACATTGTCTGAATGTGTACTTCCATGGTGATGAAGAGGATTGAATCTGCTCCTGTCAGGCAGCGAGTACCAGTACTATAGCAACAGAATGACATTGTCTGAATGTGTACTTCCATGCTGATGAAGAGGATTGAATCTGCTCCTGTCAGGCAGCGAGTACCAGTACTATAGCAACAGAATGACATTGTCTGAATGTGTACTTCCAAGCTGATGAACAGGATTGAATCTGCTCCTGTCAGGCAGCGAGTACCAGTACTATAGCAACAGAATGACATTGTCTGAATGTGTACTGCCAAGCTGATGAAGAGGATTGAATCTGCTCCTGTCAGGCAGCGAGTAGCAGTACTATGGCAACAGAATGACATTGTCTGAATGTGTACTTCCATGCTGATAAAGAGGATCGAGTCTGGTTCTGTCAGGCAGCGAGTACCAGTACTATAGCAACAGAATGACATTGTCTGAATGTGTACTTCCATGCTGATAAAGAGGATCGAGTCTGGTTCTGTCAGGCAGCGAGTAACAGTACTATAGCAACAGAATGACATTGTCTGAATGTGTACTTCCAAGCTGATGAAGAGGATTGAATCTGCTCCTGTCAGGCAGCGAGTACCAGTACTATAGCAACAGAATGACATTGTCTGAATGTGTACTTCCATGGTGATGAAGAGGATTGAATCTGCTCCTGTCAGGCAGCGAGTACCAGTACTATAGCAACAGAATGACATTGTCTGAATGTGTACTTCCATGGTGATGAAGAGGATTGAATCTGCTCCTGTCAGGCAGCGAGTACCAGTACTATAGCAACAGAATGACATTGTCTGAATGTGTACTTCCATGGTGATGAAGAGGATTGAATCTGCTCCTGTCAGGCAGCGAGTAGCAGTACTATGGCAACAGAATGACATTGTCTGAATGTGTACTTCCATGGTGATGAAGAGGATTGAATCTGCTCCTGTCAGGCAGCGCGTAGCAGTACTATGGCAACAGAATGACATTGTCTGAATGTGTACTTCCATGCTGATGAAGAGGATTGAATCTGCTCCTGTCAGGCAGCGAGTACCAGTACTATAGCAACAGAATGACATTGTCTGAATGTGTACTTCCATGCTGATGAAGAGGATTGAATCTGCTCCTGTCAGGCAGCGAGTACCAGTACTATAGCAACAGAATGACATTGTCTGAATGTGTACTTCCATGGTGATGAAGAGGATTGAATCTGCTCCTGTCAGGCAGCGAGTAGAAGTACTATAGCAACAGAATGACATTGTCTGAAAGTGTACTTCCACGCTGATGAAGAGGATTGAATCTGCTCCTGTCAGGCAGCGAGTAGCAGTACTATAGCAACAGAATGACATTGTCTGAATGTGTACTGCCAAGCTGATAAAGAGGATCGAGTCTGGTTCTGTCAGGCAGCGAGTAGCAGTACTATAGCAACAGAATGACATTGTCTGAATGTGTACTTCCATGGTGATGAAGAGGATTGAATCTGCTCCTGTCAGGCAGCGAGTAGCAGTACTATAGCAACAGAATGACATTGTCTGAATGTGTACTTCCATGCTGATGAAGAGGATTGAATCTGCTCCTGTCAGGCAGCGAGTACCAGTACTATAGCAACAGAATGACATTGTCTGAATGTGTACTTCCATGGTGATGAAGAGGATTGAATCTGCTCCTGTCAGGCAGCGAGTAGCAGTACTATGGCAACAGAATGACATTGTCTGAATGTGTACTTCCAAGCTGATGAAGAGGATCGAGTCTGGTTCTGTCAGGCAGCGAGTAGCAGTACTATAGCAACAGAATGACATTGTCTGAATGTGTACTTCCATGCTGATAAAGAGGATCGAGTCTGGATCTGTCAGGCAGCGAGTACCAGTACTATAGCAACAGAATGACATTGCCTGAATGTGTACTTCCATGCTGATGAAGAGGATTGAATCTGCTCCTGTCAGGCAGCGAGTACCAGTACTATAGCAACAGAATGACATTGTCTGAATGTGTACTTCCATGCTGATAAAGAGGATCGAGTCTGGTTCTGTCAGGCAGCGAGTACCAGTACTATAGCAACAGAATGACATTGTCTGAATGTGTACTTCCATGGTGATGAAGAGGATTGAATCTGCTCCTGTCAGGCAGCGAGTAGCAGTACTATGGCAACAGAATGACATTGTCTGAATGTGTACTTCCATGCTGATAAAGAGGATCGAGTCTGGTTCTGTCAGGCAGCGAGTACCAGTACTATAGCAACAGAATGACATTGTCTGAATGTGTACTTCCATGCTGATAAAGAGGATCGAGTCTGGTTCTGTCAGGCAGCGAGTACCAGTACTATAGCAACAGAATGACATTGTCTGAATGTGTACTTCCATGGTGATGAAGAGGATTGAATCTGCTCCTGTCAGGCAGCGAGTAGCAGTACTATAGCAACAGAATGACATTGTCTGAATGTGTACTTCCATGCTGATGAAGAGGATTGAATCTGCTCCTGTCAGGCAGCGAGTACCAGTACTATAGCAACAGAATGACATTGTCTGAATGTGTACTTCCATGGTGATGAAGAGGATTGAATCTGCTCCTGTCAGGCAGCGAGTAGCAGTACTATGGCAACAGAATGACATTGTCTGAATGTGTACTTGCAAGCTGATGAAGAGGATCGAGTCTGGTTCTGTCAGGCAGCGAGTAGCAGTACTATAGCAACAGAATGACATTGTCTGAATGTGTACTTCCATGCTGATAAAGAGGATCGAGTCTGGTTCTGTCAGGCAGCCAGTACCAGTACTATAGCAACAGAATGACATTGTCTGAAAGTGTACTTCCATGCTGATGAAGAGGATTGAATCTGCTCCTGTCAGGCAGCGAGTAGCAGTACTATAGCAACAGAATGACATTGTCTGAATGTGTACTTCCAAGCTGATGAAGAGGATTGAATCTGCTCCTGTCAGGCAGCGAGTACCAGTACTATAGCAACAGAATGACATTGTCTGAATGTGTACTTCCATGCTGATGAAGAGGATTGAATCTGCTCCTGTCAGGCAGCGAGTAGCAGTACTATAGCAACAGAATGACATTGTCTGAAAGTGTACTTCCATGGTGATGAAGAGGATTGAATCTCCTCCTGTCAGGCAGCGAGTACCAGTACTATAGCAACAGAATGACATTGTCTGAATGTGTACTTCCATGCTGATGAAGAGGATTGAATCTGCTCCTGTCAGGCAGCGAGTAGCAGTACTATAGCAACAGAATGACATTGTCTGAAAGTGTACTTCCATGGTGATGAAGAGGATTGAATCTGCTCCTGTCAGGCAGCGAGTACCAGTACTATAGCAACAGAATGACATTGTCTGAATGTGTACTTCCATGCTGATAAAGAGGATCGAGTCTGGTTCTGTCAGGCAGCGAGTACCAGTACTATAGCAACAGAATGACATTGTCTGAATGTGTACTTCCATGCTGATGAAGAGGATTGAATCTGCTCCTGTCAGGCAGCGAGTACCAGTACTATAGCAACAGAATGACATTGTCTGAATGTGTACTTCCATGCTGATGAAGAGGATTGAATCTGCTCCTGTCAGGCAGCGAGTACCAGTACTATAGCAACAGAATGACATTGTCTGAATGTGTACTTCCATGGTGATGAAGAGGATTGAATCTGCTCCTGTCAGGCAGCGAGTACCAGTACTATAGCAACAGAATGACATTGTCTGAATGTGTACTGCCAAGCTGATGAAGAGGATTGAATCTGCTCCTGTCAGGCAGCGAGTACCAGTACTATAGCAACAGAATGACATTGTCTGAATGTGTACTGCCAAGCTGATGAAGAGGATTGAATCTGCTCCTGTCAGGCAGCGAGTACCAGTACTATAGCCACAGAATGACATTGTCTGAATGTGTACTTCCATGCTGATGAAGAGGATTGAATCTGCTCCTGTCAGGCAGCGAGTACCAGTACTATAGCAACAGAATGACATTGTCTGAATGTGTACTTCCATGCTGATAAAGAGGATCGAGTCTGGTTCTGTCAGGCAGCGAGTACCAGTACTATAGCAACAGAATGACATTGTCTGAATGTGTACTTCCATGGTGATGAAGAGGATTGAATCTGCCCCTGTCAGGCAGCGAGTAGCAGTACTATGGCAACAGAATGACATTGTCTGAATGTGTACTTCCATGCTGATAAAGAGGATCGAGTCTGGTTCTGTCAGGCAGCGAGTACCAGTACTATAGCAACACAATGACATTGTCTGAATGTGTACTTCCATGCTGATAAAGAGGATCGAGTCTGGTTCTGTCAGGCAGCGAGTACCAGTACTATAGCAACAGAATGACATTGTCTGAATGTGTACTTCCATGGTGATGAAGAGGATTGAATCTGCTCCTGAGAGGCAGCGAGTAGCAGTACTATGGCAACAGAATGACATTGTCTGAATGTGTACTTCCATGCTGATAAAGAGGATCGAGTCTGGTTCTGTCAGGCAGCGAGTACCAGTACTATAGCAACAGAATGACATTGTCTGAATGTGTACTTCCATGCTGATAAAGAGGATCGAGTCTGGTTCTGTCAGGCAGCGAGTACCAGTACTATAGCAACAGAATGACATTGTCTGAATGTGTACTTCCATGGTGATGAAGAGGATTGAATCTGCTCCTGTCAGGCAGCGAGTAGCAGTACTATGGCAACAGAATGACATTGTCTGAATGTGTACTTCCATGCTGATGAAGAGGATTGAATCTGCTCCTGTCAGGCAGCGGTACCAGTACTATAGCAACAGAATGACATTGTCTGATTGTGTACTGCCAAGCTGATGAAGAGGATTGAATCTGCTCCTGTCAGGCAGCGAGTACCAGTACTATAGCAACAGAATGACATTGTCTGAATGTGTACTTCCATGCTGATTAAGAGGATCGAGTCTGGTTCTGTCAGGCAGCGAGTACCAGTACTATAGCAACAGAATGACATTGTCTGAATGTGTACTTCCATGGTGATGAAGAGGATTGAATCTGCTCCTGTCAGGCAGCGAGTAGCAGTACTATAGCAACAGAATGACATTGTCTGAATGTGTACTTCCATGGTGATGAAGAGGATTGAATCTGCTCCTGTCAGGCAGCGAGTAGCAGTACTATGGCAACAGAATGACATTGTCTGAAAGTGTACTTCCATGGTGATGAAGAGGATTGAATCTGCTCCTGTCAGGCAGCGAGTACCAGTACTATAGCAACAGAATGACATTGTCTGAATGTGTACTTCCATGCTGATGAAGAGGATTGAATCTGCTCCTGTCAGGCAGCGAGTAGCAGTACTATAGCAACAGAATGACATTGTCTGAATGTGTACTTCCATGCTGATGAAGAGGATTGAATCTGCTCCTGTCAGGCAGCGAGTACCAGTACTATAGCAACAGAATGACATTGTCTGAATGTGTACTTCCATGGTGATGAAGAGGATTGAATCTGCTCCTGTCAGGCAGCGAGTACCAGTACTATAGCAACAGAATGACATTGTCTGAATGTGTACTTCCATGGTGATGAAGAGGATTGAATCTGCTCCTGTCAGGCAGCGAGTAGCAGTACTATGGCAACAGAATGACATTGTCTGAATGTGTACTTCCATGGTGATGAAGAGGATTGAATCTGCTCCTGTCAGGCAGCGAGTAGCAGTACTATAGCAACAGAATGACATTGTCTGAATGTGTACTTCCAAGCTGATGAAGAGGATTGAATCTGCTCCTGTCAGGCAGCGAGTACCAGTACTATAGCAACAGAATGACATTGTCTGAATGTGTACTTCCATGGTGATGAAGAGGATTGAATCTGCTCCTTTCAGGCAGCGAGTAGCAGTACTATAGCAACAGAATGACATTGTCTGAATGTGTACTTCCATGGTGATGAAGAGGATTGAATCTGCTCCTGTCAGGCAGCGAGTACCAGTACTATGGCAACAGAATGACATTGTCTGAATGTGTACTTCCATGGTGATGAAGAGGATTGAATCTGCTCCTGTCAGGCAGCGAGTAGCAGTACTATGGCAACAGAATGACATTGTCTGAATTGTGTACTGCCAAGCTGATAAAGAGGATCGAGTCTGGTTCTGTCAGGTAAAGAGTCCCAGCACTATGGCAACAGAATGACATTGTCTGAATTGTGTACTGCCAAGCTGATAAAGAGGATCGAGTCTGGTTCTGTCAGGTAAAGAGTCCCAGCACTATGGCAACAGAATGACATTGTCTGAATTGTGTACTGCCAAGCTGATAAAGAGGATCGAGTCTGGTTCTGTCAGGTAGAGTCCCAGCACTATGGCAACAGAATGACATTGTCTGAATTGTGTACTGCCAAGCTGATAAAGAGGATCGAGTCTGGTTCTGTCAGGTAAAGAGTCCCAGCACTATGGCAACAGAATGACATTGTCTGAATTGTGTACTGCCAAGCTGATAAAGAGGATCGAGTCTGGTACTGTCAGGTAAAGAGTCCCAGCACTATGGCAACAGAATGACATTGTCTGAATTGTGTACTGCCAAGCTGATAAAGAGGATCGAGTCTGGTTCTGTCAGGTAAAGAGTCCCAGCACTATGGCAACAGAATGACATTGTCTGAATGTGTACTTCCATGCTGATGAAGAGGATTGAATCTGCTCCTGTCAGGCAGCGAGTACCAGTACTATGGCAACAGAATGACATTGTCTGAATGTGTACTTCCATGCTGATGAAGAGGATTGAATCTGCTCCTGTCAGGCAGCGAGTACCAGTACTATGGCAACAGAATGACATTGTCTGAATGTGTACTTCCATGCTGATGAAGAGGATTGAATCTGCTCCTGTCAGGCAGCGAGTACCAGTACTATGGCAACAGTATGACATTGTCTGAATGTGTACTTCCATGCTGATGAAGTTAGAGCTCGGCTCTGTCAGGCAGCGAGCTCCAGTAACTACTCGATTAGCATCAGAATGACATTGTGTGGGTTGTACACTGCCAAGCTGATAAAGAGATCGAGACTGGTCCTTTCAATGCTACGGCAACAAACTGGTATTGTGTGTGTTGTGCGCTGATTAGAGCATCGAGCTCGGCCCTGTCATGCAGGGAGTCCCAGAACTATGGCAACAGACTGTGCCAGCAAGCAAGCAATAACCGTCGACCAGTGGATGAGGAGCGTCGCATCGATTCCAAAGTTAATTCTGCCCATCTGGCGACGAACTCCACCCGGGGAGCACATTTTTTATTCCGTCGATAAAAAGTTGTCCCCTCTCCTTGCTCCCAATCTCAATTTAATAGAAATTTGTTCATCAATTCACGAGGGAAAACTAATGATGGTAAACTTGTCCAATATCCTCGCCATCCCTGGCCAAACATTTTTATAACTTAAGCGGTTATTGGATCATCGTGGTCTATACAGCGGTCTTGGGGGTGAGAGCCACCCCCTCATAATGTGATTTAGTATGGAAACATCATCCCCTCCCTTCACTCCCCATAATTGATCATCCTCGATATAACTTCCGAGAGAAACAGAGGAGGTGTAGGGGGAGGGTACACGAGAGGGAGAGAGAGGGAGGAAGATTGAGGGAGAAAGTGTATTTTTCACGCATCTCATTGTGACGTATATCTATGCATACTTTCATGGTTTTATCAATATAAGAGCACAAGTATTATGAAATAACTTAACATGAAGTTCAGCTGATGATATCTTCCTGATTAACTCGTCCATGAATTCACCAACAACACGATAGCAGGAAAACTTTTACGTGTACTAGTATTATAAAGAAAACAAATTTGTGTGTGTATAAAGGGTAATCTCGAAAACATTATCGATTTTGCTAATTCTTTCACCACTGAAAGTCATACTTTTCTCGACGTACAGAGGATATAAGATATCTTGTAATTTCAACTCTTAAACAACCAAACTACTATAATATATACAACTCATGTATACTAAGTGAACATTTCGGAAACATTAAAGAACATAGTTTCGAAGAGTGGCTTTGACTTTTCGTTGATAATACCATAAAGTAGAAAACAATTGTTGTTACTCCGTAAAAAATGTGTGTAAAAATAAGACAAAAATCTGATGCGTTACACTCACATGACTTTCTCTGCTCTTGTACAAACTATTTTTACAAACGCTTAATCTCCGTATGCTTCATGTTAATCTTATTGCTAATTTTCTTGTAGATGCAAGGGGAATTGGTAGGCTTTAAGCGATAGTCAAATATTTAAGAGGTGGTTGCTATGTGGAGTATTCCATTCTCTTTGCATTACCAGGACAAAAAAAATGAATAACGAATTTGAGAAAAAGTATAAGTATTGGAAAATTTAAGGGAATAACAAGCAATATCTCGAAAATGGTTCACTCAACAAAAAAATATATGGCATAAATTGTGTATTTTAACGCGATCTACATTTTTTGTGCAGTAAAATTTTGTCTATCTCTTATGGTTTACCAGTTATGCAAAAGTCGTTCACAATGAAGAATACTTTTGGAGACATTCCCAGAAAATTCGAGATATACATTTCATTTGTAATGAAAATATCTTAAACATATGATATTTTAATCAAAATCGTTAGCCATTTTTGAGAAAATGTTGAACCTAAATACCAAGTTTAGTGTTTATCCGACTGTTCGTTTCTGAGTTATGCTGTTCACAGACACACACACATACACAGACACACACACGGACATGTTTCTAAAAATGCCTTTTTTGGATTCAGGGGGTCTCAAAACATGTATTTCCGGTGAATCCGGTATCGAATTTTTGTGTGGAATACAATATTTCCCCTACTTACTATACGTAATAGAGAAAGTAAATATGTTTAATTCATTTCAATCAATATACATAGATGGTCACGATTTAGCAACTGAGAAAACAGAAGACACAGCAGAACAAAAGACCATCGGCTCCTAGCTATAACAGTATGATATTTGTATGCCATACTTGTTTCTTCAAATAGGTACTGCAGATGTGTGCAGGATTTAGCACTAAAACATTGGAGTGAATTTTTTATTGGAATTTCCTTCATGCCGATACGATGTCTAGTAATTGTGTCCATCGTGACATCAGAAGCTACTCAACCGACATATTTTATAATTGACAACAGAGAAGGTTGTTTTTCTGGATGGATGTTGATTGTCTGTCATTTTCAAAATGTTTAAATTTTTGGCCATATTAGCGATTTCGTCATCATTTCACTGAATATTGATGTCAGGTGTTTCTGTATTATATTTAAATTGTATGCAAATCGTGAAGCCTTTATAGCATTATTACATAAATACGGGACCAAAGAGAAGGCACAAAAATTAAAAATGTCACCTACTGTGGTTTTCTAAAATACTCGACAATTCCGATTATTCGTTCACCGCTAAATATACTTACAGGCTATAGGTACAACAATTCCAGCATGTGGAAGTCTCTCGGGGTGGGGAAGATTTAAAGAAATCATTTCATAACTATTTCCATGAATATCAGGAGAATTTTATTCACTTGTTAGAAATTTCATGCAGCTTTACAAAAATACGGTTCTAAAGGCTGAAATGGAGGATTCGCCACAAAACGTTTCTAGAAAATTGTAGAGTTTACCGAGGGAGGTAAATGATATTAATTTAAATTGTCATTCGAGGTTTAAAAATCCACGCGTGCGCTTTTGGGTAAGTTAATCTTGAAGTAAGCGTTTTGTGTTGTAGGGCTCCAAAAGTTATCTTTAAAATACCAAGAGATGTATAGATATTATTTAATGATACAGACTGGTCCGAGGTTGATATCGTTGTCTAAAACCACTTGAATAAACATACATTCATCAATAGGAAAATAAGTACGAAAATTATTACACTTTAAGGAATTATTATTTTATGATTTTTCGTTCCATATAATGTATGTATCTAAGTTTTGAGAGATAAAATGCTTACGGAACTTTCCTATAGACCACCAATCAGAGTTTGTCATTTTCCATTTACGCTCCCCATTCTTCCACGATTAAAATCCTCCAAAATGAGTTTTCCTTACTTCGTCGCTACGTTAAAGTTTCCATGCTACACGACACATAAAACACTTCACTAATAACTTCCTTGTTTATATTCAAGAGATCAAAAAAGATGTTTCTTTTTTATATTAAAATCTTCATTTGCCATTGCTATCCTATGTTTGACTTCTCAACAACAAATCATGTTACTGCTTATTATGGTACAGCCCAAGCTATCCACTTGCTCTACTACCTCACCTCGAATTCGTGAGTATATTTTCTTTATTTTTCTTGCGATAGCCATTGTTGTTGTTTTGCACTTATCCTTATCCCTTCTGACGTTTATCTCCATAAGCACGTTTCTTAGTATGTTTACCTTTTCTTCATTTTATCTGCAAATCTTATGCGTTTGTTTCTTTCTCCTACAAGTACTTCTCGCTTCTTCTGGAAACAACTCTTTACCAGATTCTCCAAGATGTTGAAGGGATGGATGATAAGGGACACACCTACTCTACTTCTCTACTGTGACGGTCGCCTTTGACTTCTTCTACCACTTGGGCACGGGGCGTTTTCGGTGCCGGCTGGCGTATGAGTGGTTGGAGAGAGGGAGTGGTGCTCTCAGCTTACCCAACCGTCTGGTAATTACATCTGAAGAACGAAATAGGGCGATTGGGAAAAAAGAAAGCTCCTCATTCCCAATAAACGTTTCAGAAATTGTTCATAGTCTGTAACCATCGAGAAAAATATTTTCAATTCTTGATTATAAAATATCGTTGACTAATTTCTGATGTAACCCTGGATATAATTCAATTTCTTTCAATAGTTTTCAATATATATAGTGGTGTTGAAATTGATTTAGTTTAACTGAATGATTACTGATGTTATCTTGTATGTGAATTTGAATAATTTTGATTTTAAAGGATTCATACTGATTCTCCAACGTCTGCACCATAGGTGAATTTCTTCACAGGGTGTATGAAGCTGTGTGGCTGTTGATTCACAAGTGTCTTTGTTCAGAATTACAATTATCAGTGTAATACACAATAGCCAAGTCCATGTGTTATGGAAAGACAGATGCATATATGATGTATGGAAGTGGTACAAGAACACTTTCCTGAGGTACACCAGATTTAATTGCACGTGATTGTTAGTGTGCATATTCACATTTTGCAGAATAGGTGCTATTATATATGATTTAATTATTCTGTAATACGTATGTGAAGTATGACTTTTAATTTGTGCTACATTTTGTAAAAGCTTTTCTGTGTACAGCAAGACGGCTAAGAAAACTGATTGTTCTTCGTAGGCGTCACGTATGGTGTCAATAATTCTATGTAACTGCTGTGGACAGGAATGTTGTGGTCTAAATCGAAACTGTAAAAGGAGGTATAATATTATCTATGTCAGTTAGTAAAAGAGGTAGAAGTATGCGTTCAAAAATGTTTGATAAGGTGGAAAGAAGACTTAATGACCAATAGCTTGTTGGGTTTCTTCTGTCTTTGTCAGGTTTAGGTATCGTTGTTATAACAGCATGTTTTCCAATTTTGAGAAAAATATTATAAACAAAGAATATCATTGTATATGAAGTCAGCTGTAGTAGTGCTTTCTTTGGTAAGTTTTCTAGTAATGGTTGTACTATTAGATATACTTTTAGGATATCTTTTTATTTTATCGTATTTTGTTGCATTTCTTACTGTATTGGCACACAAGTTTTCCTGAGGAAGTATGCAATGGACCGCTATTATTTCCTTCTTTAATTTATTTTTTAGGAGAGTCCCAAACCCGTTGTGCGAACCAACCATAGCTGGAGCACCATTGGCGATCCCTGCATTCTCCACAGCTTCCAGTATACAGTTCAGAATGTCTGACCTGTTATTGTGCCTTTCATTGGCACCAGATCTAGTATTTCTTCCATAACTTCCAGGTTGTCATTCACTCCACGAATAAAAATACATAATTGAGCCTACTTGATTTGTCAGTGGTCTCATCAATGACAATAGAGAATACAATGATCTCTCTTTGCAGTTTCAATAAGTTGTCGTAAAGATTGTCCGCCAGATCTTGAATTCCACGTGATATAATAGGAGGTGACAGACTTAAACTCTCGAACTCGTAACTCACTGGTTTCTGCCATGCCACCATCCGCTTCTTCCTGTTCCTCTTCTTGCGATGCGACCTTTTCTTTGAGTTTTTGTATATCTGCAGTGCGTTCATCATTTTCAAGAGCTGAATAATCACCACCACTGCTACGGAGGACGAACCGACCGCTCCCACTGCGCAACACGCACTGGGTCAGCACGGTGCCATATTCAAGCACATACACCGCGGCAAGCCGGTTGGTTGTGGCTGCTCTACAATGCACCTAGTAGGTTGAGAAGGTATTGTAATTCCATCCAAAAATTCGATATCGAAAATATATGTTTTGTAGCCCCCTGGATCCAAAAAAGTACCTTTAGAAACATCCGTGTATGTGTCTGTGAACAGCATAACCCAAAAATTAAATGTCCGATAAATACCGAACTTGGTATTTAGGTTCAGTATCTTTGGAAGAAAATCTCTCACACCAAATTAGCCTTTAGATGGAATATTTTTCGAAATTTTCGATTTACTCTGAAAGAGGTTTCAACCATTTTGATTAAAATACCATATATTTTAAGATACTTACATGACATATAAAATACATATTTTGAATTTTCCGGGAATAGCTTGTAAAATCATTTTCATTAGGAAGGAATTTTGACATTTTGTATAATTGGTAAACCATAACAGATAGACAAAAATGTGGATCTCTTTAGAACCACAAAATTTATTTCAAATACCTGTTTTTGTAGTATTAGTCATTCGTGATGTGTGTATGCGTTGTTATTGGTGTGAAATTTTCAATACTTTTCTCATTCAAGTGCTGTCTCTATTCACATGTTTCTCCCGATGTTATGGAAAGAGTATGGCATTTCAAGGTCAGCATATAGAGACATATAATCACGCATAGGAATTAGTAAGCAGTTGGCTTCAGATTATCTACATTCAAATCATTATCACTGAAAAAAGAACGTAAACAACAGCGACCAAGGATCACTGACAGACAAAAACCGGTCTGAGTGGTGTCTATAAACGTCAAAAGAGTGTATGAAAGATGGGGCTGGTTTGTTACTGCAATGTCATCTAGTAATAGTTCAATCCTACTTCCTAAGCTATAACACTTAGAAATTCCTATGCCTGCATTTGACTATTGATTCTGCTTTCTATAACCTTCTTGTACCTATAAGGAAATGTGTAATGAAGCTATTTCTATAAAGGTTTATTTCAATTAAGTGAAGTAAATAGAATAGTAAGCTTTCGTAGTAACAGTATGCAGTAGCTATATAAAAAATAAATAATAGTGGGTACAGAAAGGTAGGTGAGTACCTATAACGCATTTTACTTTCTCTACCACGTATAGTAAGTAGGGGAAGTGTTGTATTCCACCCAAAAATTAGATACCGAGATACATGTTTTGAGACACCGTGAATCCAAAAAAAGCATTTTTGGAAACGTGTCTGTGTGTGTGTGTGAACAGCATAACTCAGAAACGAACAGTCGGATAAACACCAAACTTGATATTTAGGTTCAGTATCTTCCAGAGATGCGATACGAAGGTTTTCAAGAAAATCCCACCACCCCAGATTACCCTTTACATGGAACATTTTTCGAAAATTTTAATTATCTCAAAAATGGCTCTAACGATTTTGATTAAAATATCACATATTTAAGATACTTTCATGACAAATGAAATATATATCTTGAATTTTCTGGGAATGTCTCCAAAAGTATTCTTCATTGTGAACGACTTTTGCATAACTGGTGAACTGTAAGAGATAGACACAATTTTACTACACAAAAAATGTAGATCGCATTAAAATACACAATTTATGTCATATACATTTTTTTTGTTGAGTGAACCAGTTTCGAGATATTGCTTGTTATTCCCTTAAATTTTCCAATACTTATACTTTTTCTCAAATTGGTTATTCATTCTTTTTGTCCAGGTAATGCAAAGAGAATGGAATACTCCACATAGCAACCACCTCTTAAAATATTTGACTATCGCTTAAGACCTAGCAATTCCCCTTGCATCTACAAGAAAATTAGCAATAAGATTGGCATCTCGATTAACATGAAGCATATGGAGAATAAGCGTTTGTAAAAATAGTTTGTACAAGAGTAGAGAAAGTCATGTGAGTGTAACACATCAGATTTTTTTCTTACTTTCTTTTTATTGCAGCAGAGTGTCTATGATTCTAGACTCAAACCCGGCTCCCACGGCCTCATCATCACGTCTGACTAACACAGGCCAAGTAAGCGCTTGGCTGACGTTGATGAAATGTAATTGATGCCCCAGCACAATATCAACATGGCCCCGAGGGTACAATAGTAAAAATTCATTCTCCGTTAATTACAGCGCCAGATATGAGAAAGTGTACCGGGGTCAGGAACGAGAAATTAAATTGAAAAGAATCGTGCACGGTGACCTGTTGGCAGGGAGGAACCTTATGGCATCCAGGCAGCACAGTGGCGTATCCCAGCAGTCACAACATATCCCGACACACTGCCATTCTACAGGGTGATTAAATGCGTAAGACGTCCCCCTTACATCATTATATGCTACCTAATAATTTGATATCGAAATTTCATTGGAGAAGTATGTTATAATGTGGTGTGTTACATTCCCATGACTTTCTCTGCCGACAATCGTTTACTTCCACAAACTATTCTTGCAAAAGCTATTACTTTCTCTATCACATACCTAGTAAGTAGAGAAGGTGTTGCATTTGACCCAAAAATTTATACCGAGATTTCACCCGAAATACATGTTTTAAGGTCCCCTGAATACAAGAAAAGTATTTTTAAAAAACGGTCGTGTGTAGTCTATGTATCTATGTGTCGGTGAAACCATAACTCAAAAACGTAAAGCCGGATCAACACCAAACTCCAAAGATGCGATACGAAGATATTCAAGAAAATCCCCCTACCCTAAACTACCCTTTAAATGGAAGTTTTTTTTTTTCGAAATTTTTCGTTTTCTTTAAAAATGCCTCTAACGGTTTTGATTAAAATACCATACATTAAACATATTTACATGACAAATAAAATGTAGATATATCTTGAATTTTCTGGGAATAGTCTTTGAAGTCCTCTTCACTCTTATAATCTTGAAAACTGGTAAACATTAAGCGATAGACGATCTCTTTAAAACACACAATTTATTTTAAATAACCTTTTTGTGGCATCAGCCATTTCCGAGGTATCCTTATTAATGGTTCGAATTGTTCAATACTTAGCCATTTTTTTAAAGTCCTGTCAACATTCACTTGTTTCTCGCAATTCCATGGAAACAGTATGTAATTTTAAGGCCAACATATAGCGCCAGTTATATGTTGGTTAACGTGACGGCCTGTCAGTTAAACATTTGACTATCGTTGTTCCCTTTGTATCTGTAACGAAATGTAACTATTTCTGCAAAAGTTTATTTGGATTAAAATGAAGTAGATATAAAAACAGGCTTTAGTTAGGCTAGTTTGTATACCCACAAATAAACGATAGAGGCCTCTTTGGTTTCTACCGGAGGAAGAACATTAAAAAAAAAAAAGCACTTCAGTCAAAGAGAAAACAGTTTTGGCAGATATCGTTCTAGTGCAAAATTCATGCTAGATAAAAATTTGGTGGAATTTATCATTTCCAAAATATTTATTATTTAATATTTTTGATTATCTTTGAAATATTAGGTTGCCGTTCCTTTATTCCCTATGAATTCTATCAAATTTGGCGTAATATTTACCACTTCTTCCACATTTACTGTCGTCTCAGCCCTCCTTATGATCTTATACACCTGCAAATAAATGTGTTACTGAAACTAATTTTTGCAAATAACCCTAATTAAATAAGCTTTAAATAACTGAAAACAAAGTATACTCAATATAGGAAGTCCTTCGATTATAAGTCATCAGATTTTTGCTTCTCTACTTTCTACCTATAGTAGGTAAAAGAAGTATTTATTCCAAGCAAAAATTCTATATAGACATATCCCCAGAAGTGCCCATTTTGAGGCCTCCTGAATAGAAAAAGCCTTTTAATAACAGCTACGCGCGCGTGTGTACGTGTGTGTATGTCTGTGTGTCTCGAACAACATAACTCAAAAATGAAATCTTGGGGTGTGCACCTTGTTGAAGTAAATTACTTCAGAAGTAACGTCTGCTAAAGAAGCTCATACTATGAAAGTAGGTTACTACGGGAGTAGTAGCGTCGCGGAGCTCAACTACAATTTACTGTTTCAGTTACTACTACTGAAATAGAGTTGATTATTTGGGGAGTATTTTGAGTTTGTGCGATTAACTTGCAAATAAATACAAATGTTTGTTGGTAGAGATAATGAAAATCCATGTAAGAGTACAAAGTGCTAGAAACACTATGTAAAATGCTGATTAAGAAGAGAAATGTGTTGGAAAGTCATGGCGGACGAGTTTAAAGTTATGAGTGTTGGAAGTAGAGAAGCAAAAATCTGAGTAGCTTAAAGTTTAGAAAACATAAAAGCAGTAAGCCACAGAATTACCGGAAATATAGAAATAATTTAAAGCTGGTAGTCACATATGATATACGTGGGTGATGTATCGAAAATAATAATTGATATATTGTCCTAGTGTTCGAAGAAACAATGCGACGTTTGCGGCGATAATGAAACAGTAGTAAATTTTGTTGAAAATAGCAGGAATGACATAAATACTGAAGGATTTGATGGTGCTGCAGCTGGCGATTTGCAAAGTGAATTGGGTTCAAGTTTGGACTTTTCGGTGGATAATAACCCTGATGTCTCCAGGATTATTCCTGCTGAGGTTTAAAAACGTGCTTAGTGAAAAATGACATACTTCTTTACTTATTGCCCCTGATTAGTTTACGGTTCGGCCAGCAGTGGGGGCTTTGTGCCTATCGTAATATATGGAGTTCATACTGAAGGACCGCCAACGTTTGAGCAAACAATGATATATAAAACGAATAAGAGCATAGACCGTCCGGCCATAGCGAGCCGCAGTGAAACTACAGGGTCCTGTGGATCTGTGATGCCTGCGCCGTCACCAACCTGGCGATCTCCGGGAAGGCACACCAGCGGGCATCCAAGCGCAGGAGAGAAATCCTTTACGCCTTCCCGCCTCCACGCATCAATCGCCGTCCTTGGTCTTGGAATTCTAAAACAATTGAAGATGAAACAGATGAAAGGAAATAATTGGATCAGGAGATAATAGTTAGGAAATCGTGGTAGAGGTGGAACAATTCACCTACCGACCTAGGAAAACCACGAAAATCCCAAGGTCAGGCTAGCCAGCACAACGGGATTCGAATCCGCGACCTCCCTATACGAGCCTCATACGTTACCGCCGAACCCTCTGTTGGGTATTGCATGGAGGTGGGATTGTTAGCAAGATGGCGAAGAACATATTGAAATATAGCTGTTCCACAAATTATATGAATTACGAAATACTAAAAAAATATATCCAATTACAAAAATTTTAAAAACAGTATAGCTGTACGCATCCCATTCGGGAGAGGTCCCGGTTCGATCCCCAGCGACCGCCCATTCTGACTCGTAGGGTTTTCGTGGTTTCCCTGTAGTTGGCAGGCGAATCTGGGGTGGTTTCGTCTCTACCACCATTTCTTTTCCACTATTTCCCTTTCATTCCGTTTTCTTCTCATTTTTCAGGTGTGCTTCTAGGTTTCGTGGTGCCGGGCAGATGGCGCAGATGAATGCTCAGTGGAAAGAGTATCCCATTGGACACCAGAGGGCTGCTTGATTGGTAGGTCGTTCATCGCCCTCTCTAGTCGGCTCCAGCAGTGGGACGGGGCTAGAGCTTGGAAATATTAGTGACTTCCGCGCGTCTCTGTGACCTATCTGCCTATGGCCTGTAACCTTCTGTGGTTTCTCCACCTCATCGCTCCTTGGTAGACGCAATAGAGTGCGAGGTGTCCCCTTCCGTTGAGCATTTAGCCGGCAACAGAGCTGGGAACGATGATGTTATGTTAAGTTTTATTGTATCGCCGATTCTAATATGATTATTGTTGTTAATATTGTTACTATTATCATCATCTACCTGCTGCAGAAGCCCATGATACGACACTGATGATATGTCGGACGATTAGTGACCTCGTCCATCATGGGAAGCCTTGGTCGGGAGCTCAGAATGAGAGAGTAATTAGAACTGGAGAGTTCAGTCGACCCGAGTCACGCGAAGCTTGTTTCACTCGTCACAGCTGCTGTCAAAACTCTGCTCATCAATTGCGTTTCAAACACAAGTACAGGCCCCTTTTCAAAATATGCCGGCTTTTCTGTGAAAATATTCTAAAATGTGTGCTTATTTTAAAGGAAGAGTGCACGCTAAATTTTAAATTTTTAAACTTTGGGTTCACTGTTCAACTCAGACCCCTGAATTCATATTTTGTCGCGGCATCATTCGTGTTATCTTATTTGCTGAGCGCCTGTTATTGTTTTACTGTTTTGAATTTTGAGTTCTTTGTCCTCCGGCTAGCTATTATTACCCAGTCGAGCAAATCTCTTAAACAGGGTGTGTAAACGGAAAGGAGTTGTTACTAAATATAACACTGATAAAAGAATTTGTTTTTACACTTTTATTGCCGTCGCACTTTATTCCTTTCACATAATTACTCTTGATAAACACCCGACTGAAACTGTTGTATTTTCGAATGTAACTATTATCCCTTATTTGCCGCACATTATTAATTCGCGTATTTCACATCTTTTAACTAACTTTACGACGCGAGAGATTCTGTAGAACTGCGCGACGTGTAACCCGTGAATGATTCTATTGAACTGCGCGACGTTTGCCTTGTGAATTATTCTGTAGAACTGCGCGTTACCCGTCTCTGGCTCGGAATTTATACTCCCTCACCCCGATATGCCTAAAGATTATAACAGAGCTGCTATTCGTTAATTAAGCGCGCCAACATTAGCGTCTATTTTTATATCCAATCAAAATTACGAACACATATGCTCTAGGGAAAATATTCCCTCTATTTCTAAAGAAAAGCGCGCTACTCTGACGTCATTTGTTTGTCTCTTATAATTGATAAACAACTCACCCCCTCGCTCATTGTTACCCGCTCCTATTGTCAGTTTCAGTGAGGCCGTGTAGACTTATTTCCTAACAATGCTTATAATTAACAAACATCTCGATTCATTGTCATACAATAATGCTAATTTACACTACAATCACTCTGGCATTCACAGTATTGTGATATAAATACTGCGTCAATTTCACATTAAAATACATCAATTGCGGATTTAATAACTAAAAATATCCTTTTATGAACGGATTATCTCAAACAAAATATTTAGTAATCGTAACACATCAACACTTGCGATGTAACTTACGCATAACCAGGCAAAGGGGTTTTAGTAAGTAAAGAGAACAATCGTGTTACCGCACGGGGTATAGGTGACGTCAGGTACTTTGACGGACGCACTCCTCCCCTTCCCTACACAACAGTCGGTTTCGTTGCGACTGTTACATTTATTCTTCCTTCTTTCACTTTCCCTGCTGCCGTTAAGCGTCGGGTTCCTTCAGCCACTTTCTGTATTCGATCCTGTCCTGCGCCATCCTGTATATTCCTCTCAATGTCGTCCCATGTCCGACTGTCACTCATATATTGTCTCCATTCCATCCTAGGTCTTCCCATTCTTCTCTTCCCCTCCGCTCTTGCTTCAAATATTCTTTTAGGTAATCTTTCTTCATTCATCCTTACTAAGTGTCCCAGCCATCGTAGTTTGTTTCTTTCCATTGTCTTTAGTATACTTTCCTGTTTTAGCTTTTCTCTCCTTAGGTATTTCATCTGTATTGCTGTTAATCTACTTGCATGTCCATGCAATACTGTCCAGCTTTCACTCCCATATAATAGAACTGACTGGT
The DNA here is from genome assembly GCA_030765065.1 of Deroplatys truncata. Taxonomy (NCBI): domain Eukaryota; kingdom Metazoa; phylum Arthropoda; class Insecta; order Mantodea; family Mantidae; genus Deroplatys; species Deroplatys truncata. Next base: position 83,279,933 of record CM060982.1, on the reverse strand, counting down.
ATATCACCTTATATATTCTCATTTTAGTGGTTTGACTTACTTCTCTTTTACCAATTATAGTGTTATTAATTTGGAAATATATATTTATTGCCTTCCTGATTCTAGTGATCTATTCTTCCATTTTTAGTTAGAAACACCCCTAAATATTCAATACTAGTCACATTTTCTAATGTTCCATTTATTCATTGCATACAAACCAGTGGAGAACTGTGACAATATGCCTAACATAAAGAAGAATCACACACTAAATCAATCATCACAATTAGCATCGTTTGTGGCGGACTTTGGCAGGGTAAACATCAGTACAAATGGGAAATCATCAGATGTAACCTATATCACATAGAGCTCAAAGACGTTTAAAATATGTAAACATTACACCACCTTATATACATTAAAGCATCATGTAGCACATGGTCGTTACCGAGTTGCCGAAGAAATTAGAGCCTGTTTTGATACTTTCATAGCCAGCGTAAAAAAGATATTTCGCAAGGCACCCTCAGGTTCCTATTTAAGGGGATGGAACCTGGAATTCCCTTGGCTCCACAACCAATTGTAACTCGGTGGGGGACATGGCTGCAGGCTATAGTATACTAAGCTCAATATCAGGACAAAGTTGTTAATGTAATTAATGTCGCTGACGAGAGAGAAATGCTGCTATACATACAGTAATGCAAATAATTTCATTTTTGTTTTAAGATTTTTCATACATTTAGAATAATTTCAGTAACATTGCAACTACAATAACATATATATTTGCAAGTATAGACCTAAAAATATCAGAAGATCTTGAGGCGATGTACGTAGAAATGTGTAAAACGAGGGACATTATTTAATCAGGAAATCTCGAGCAAGTCTGATATTTTATTTTTTATTTGCTCCTACTTCGTCGGGTGATATGGAACGTAGTTTTTCAAAATATAACAACTGTCTACGGGCTAATCGCATGCGATTTATGTTCAATGTATTTCGAAAATGCATCATTGTACATTGTAAAACTCACAATGTAACAGAAAAGTCAATATAGTTCAGATTTCTGTTCATTAATTTAATTAAATAATGACGTGACGTCATTGCAACTACCAAAAGTTGTTTTCCTCCGATACTCTGTAATCCTAATCAACCTGCTTTCGAAGCAGGGTGTAGTGCCTTCAACTGTTTGTTTACAGAGAGCACTGCAAGGTCGCTTTCGCTTTCACAAGCCCTCGGTGGCGTCTAATTTGATGGTTTGCTTACCTAAAAGCCTCTATGCATACAACAGACTTCGTCAAATTAACCATATTTTACTTTATCTACCGCTTAACTATAGTAATTAGAAGAAGTGTTGTATTCACCCAAAAAATCTATACCGAGTTTTCGATACGCAGGAAATGTACGTTTTGGAACTATTTGAATCCCTTCCCCCAAAAAATAAATCATTCTAGAAAAAGGTCCATTTGTGTGTCTGTGTCTGTCTGTCTTTCTGTGCTTATCTGTGAACAGCATAACTCAAAAAGGAAAAGTCGGTTGAATACGAAACTTGGTATTTAAGTTGACGCCTTCCAAGAATGCGGTAAGGAGATTTTCAAGAAAATCCCCTGCTCCAAATTACCTTTACATGGAACTTACTTAACTTTTTTTCAAAAACTAATTGATTTTCATTAAAAAAAATTCAGAATTTTACGTGACAAACAAAATGTATGAGCATTTGAATTTTCTGGGAATGGCGCCTGAAGTCATCATTCGGAAAGAATTTTGTAAGTATGATTTTGCATAACCAGTAAACCACAAACCATAATACACATAAAACGTAGATCTCGTTAAAGAACACAACCTATTTCAAATAACCTTTTGTGATAGCCGTTTCCCATATTCTTAATATACTTTGAATTGTTCAATACTTTGCGTAATTCTTTGAAGTGGTCATCATTCAGTTGTTTCTCGCGATATCATAGAAAGAGTGAGGAATTTCAAGGCCAGCATACAGGGATCCACTTTTAAACATTTGACTGTGGCTTCGCCTTCTTGTATCCACCTAACCGAGATTCGAACTCGGGACCTCTTGAATGTGAGGCAGACACGCCACAGAGGTGGGCTGTTATTAATTGAAGTTCTATAATAATTCCGGCATTATTATATGGTAGTGAGGCGTAAGTTGTGGTTACCATGCTAGCCTCTAATTCCCAAGGTCGCGGGTTCAAACCCGGTGGAGGGCGACGGATTTTTTCAGGCGTAAAAATCCTTAGCATGGCTTCCTTCGGAAGGGAAGTAAAGCCGGTGGTCCCGTGTCGTAGATTTACGGCACGTAAAAGAACCTCAAACCTGGTAAAGAGGCCTCTGAGCAAAATTACCGATCTTTCACGCCCAATATATAATGGGACGCTAAGGACCACAGCAGTTAAAGAGCGTCCATAAATAAATAAAAAAAGGCGTAGGCATTAACAAAGAAAAAGATCAAAAAATACAAGCAGTAGAATTAGATAAGGTCAGTGGCAGGAAACACACTATATGGCCCTCGCAAAAAAATAGGTACAGAGTGACATAAGATAAGAACTAAACATATTAGAATTGAATGAAAAGATAATATATTGAGAAGAATGGAAATGACATGTAATGAGACAACCAAATAACAATAAAGCTAAAATGGCTTTAAAATTCAAATCAGAGGGACGTCGAGATTAAGGAAGACCAGACCGACCAATGAAAATATTCTGAAGGCCAGTGGGGGCTCTAGCATATACCTTGTGGTAGATTATTATTATTATAATTATTATTATTATTATTATTATTATTATTATTATTATTAAAACCGGAGAAATGCCCTTCTAATGTCTAAGTTAGGTACTAGAAGATTATTTTGCATTATCTGTATTCACATCACTTGATCAGTTTCAGATAAACTATTAAAAACACAACAAACTGAATAACTCACCCAAAATAAATGAGTTAGAAAGAAATGGAAAGATAGAAGAAACATGCTCAGTCAGTGTGTTCCCTGATTTCTGCGCTCACAAACAGAAGCTGTATGGGTTGCATATTTTCAGGCGTTTGATATGTCGAACGTCGACTAACAGATATCTATGTATATGTATAAAAATGCTATTAACGCTTATTTGACGAGCAATATCTCAGCCGCTTTTAATCCTACATTACCGTGCATCCTACTTTCAAAAGTTTTCAGTCGTTTATTTGTAAGTTGTTATTAAATGGTTTTAAACTTTATCTCAATACATTTTTACTTTCTCTACCAACTTTAGTAGACAGAGGAAGTATTGCATTCCACGCAGAAATTTGATATGAGATTTCACCAGTACACATTTTAGAAAAACGTCCGCGCGCACACGTCACTCAAAAACAAGAAGTCGAATAAATAACAAACTCGATGTTTAGGTTTATCACCTTCCAAGGATGCAATATACATGTTGAAGAAAATCCCCTACACCTAGGGATAGGGATTAAAAATGAGGACGATTTCAGCATGTGGCCAACGCTAGGCCTATTGCGCCTACTAAACCTCCAGGAAGAAGGGATAAAGTTTAAGAGTGCGAATGACAGCTAGATCTGATGGTGGCAGGCGCAACGCAGCGGGCTTCTTAACGTTTCCAGATTGAACATCCCGCTCAATGCCTCCCCTATCCACACGAGAGCTTTGGTCAAAAGTTTCCCTACAGGGAAAGAAACACTTTCCTCCTTAAAGCACATCAACGCCCAGCCAGCCTGGCCAGATCTCTGAAAGATGAGGAGGGAAATGAAATGACCAAAGGTGAGGTAGCCGGTCCAACAGAAATCGATCGGACCTCCCGAAATGCCAGTCTCAAACGCTCCCACCTAAGTCATTCTGCTCAGTCTTTTACTCCCAAATTATCCTTTAAATGGAAAACCTCTGTTTATTGTTCTATTTTCTCAAAATTACTAACGATTTTGATATCATATGTTGTACATGTTAATATGAGGAACACAATGCAATTCTTGACTTTTTTGTGAATAGCCTAATTTTGATTGAATTTTATATAATTCTTTATAACTATGAAACCTTAGGAAATGCAAGTAACCTTACACCAGAAAAAACTGGCGTATTTTAAAGCATTCACATTGCGTCAAATTATTGTTTCGTAGCTTTAGTCTTTAAGACATCATTTTTGTGTTGGTCGGAATTTCCCAGTATTTCAAGTTATACCACTTTTGAAATGTTCAATCTGCTCTTTTGTTTCTCATCTGCCATGCAAAGAGTGGTCAAAATATTAAGTCCAACATACTTATAGCGAGCATCTTTTTAAAAATTTGACTATCATATAGGCCAAACGGCCTAAAACCGTGAAGTAGAAGAAGATATACGAAAGTAAATTGTATGGGCAGAGAAAGTCATGTGATTTCAACAATCACATTTTTTATTTTGAAGTTTTGGCATTTTGAAGACGAAAGCTATGGACCTTATGCCATATACTTGATGCGATGTTTGCTCGCTCTCGCATAACATTCCTGTACAAGTTTTATTTGGAGTTAATTATTTCTTTAAAAAAATTTTATGTGTTACACTCACATGACTTTCTCTACTCTTATATACAAACTATTTTTACAAACGCTTATTCTCCATATGCTTCATGTTAATCGAGATATCGAACTGTTAATCTTATTGCTAATTTTCTTGTAGATGCAAGGGGCATATGGTAGCTTTAAGCGATAGTCAAATATTTTAAGCGCTGGTTGCTATGTGGCGCATTCCATTCTCTTTTCATGTCCGGGACATAAAAAAATGAATAACGAATTTGAGAAAAAGTATAAGTATTGAAAAATTTAAGGGAATAACAAGCAATATCTCGAAAACGGTTGACTCAACAAAAAATATGTAAATGACATAAATTGTGTAAATTAACGCGATCTACATTTTTTGTGCAGTAACATTTTGTCTATCTCTTATGGTTTACCAGTTATGCAAAAGTCGTTCAGAATGAAGAACACTTTTGGAGACATTCCCAGAAACTTCGAGATATACATTTCATTTGTCATAAATATACCTTAAACATATGATATTTTAATCAAAATCGTTAAAGCCATTTTTGAGAAAATTAAAATTTTCGATAAATCTTCCATGTAAAGGGTAGTCTGGGGTGAGGGAATTTTCTTGAAAACCTTCGTGTCGCATCTCTGGAAGATACTGAACCTAAATACCAAGTTTGGTGTTTATCCGACTGTTCGTTTCTGCGTTATGCTGTTCACAGACACACACACACACACACACACACGGACATGTTTCCAAAAATACTTTTTTTTGATTCAGGGAGTCTCAAAACATGTATTTCCGGTGAAATCTCGGTATAGAATTTTTGGAATACAATACTTCCCCTACTTACTATACGTAGTAGAGAAAGTAAAAAGCATTTTTGGAAATTGTCCGTGTGTGTCTATGTGTGTGTCTGTGTGTCTGTGTATGTGTCTGTGTGTCTGTGTGTGTTTGTGAACAGCATAACTCAGAAAGGAGCAGTCGGATAAACACCAAACTTGGTATTTGGGTTCAGCATCTTCCAAGGATGCGACACGAAGGTTTTCAAGAAAATCCCCCCACCCCAGAGTACCCTTGACATGGAACATTTTTCGAAAATTTTAATTTTCTCAAAAATAGCTCTAACGATTTTGATTAAAATATCATATGTTTAAGATATTTTTATGACAAATAAAATGTATATCTTGAATTTTCTGGGAATGTCTCCAAAAGTATTCTTTATTGTGAACGACTTTTGCATAACTGGTAAACCATAAGAGATAGACAAACTTTTACTACACAAAAAATGTAGATCGCGTTAAAATACACAATTTATGTCATACACATTTTTTTTTGTTGAGTGAACCATTTTCGAGATATTGCTTGTTATTCCCTTAAATTTTTCAATACTTATTTTCTCAAATGGGAATTCGTTATTCATTTTTACTTTCTCTACTACGTATAGTAAGTAGGGGAAGTATTGCATTCCACCCAAAAATTCGATACCGAGATTTCACCGGAAATACATGTTTTGAGACCTCCTGAATCCAAAAAAAGCATTTTTGGAAACATGTCCGTGTGTGTGTGTCTGTGTGTGTGTGTGTGTGTGTGTGTGTGTCTGTGTGTGTGTGTGTCTGTGAACAGCATAACTCAAAAACTAACAGTCGGATAAACACCAAACTTGGTATTTACGTTCCGTAACTTCCAGAGATGCGACACGAAGATTTTCAAGAAAATCCCCCCACCCCAGACTACCCTTTACATGGAAGATTTTTCGAAAATTTTAATTTTCTCAAAAATGGCTCAAACGATTTTGATAAAAATATCATATGTTTAAGATAATGTCATGAGAAATGAAATGTATATCTCGAAATTTCTGGGAATGTCTCCAAAAGTATTCTTCATTATGAACGACTTTTGCATAACTGGTAAACCATAAAAGATAGACAAAATTTTACTACACAAAAAATGTAGATCGCGTTAAAATACACAACTTATATCATATACATTTTTACTTTCTCTACTACGTATAGTAAGTAGGGGAAGTATTGCATTCCACCCAAAAATTCCATACCGAGATTTCACCGGAAATACACGTTTTGAGACCTCCTGAATCCAAAAAAAGCATTTTTGGAAACATGTCCGTGTGTGTGTGTCTGTGTGTGTGTGTGTGTGTGTGTGTGTCTGTGTGTGTGTGTGTCTGTGAACAGCATAACTCAAAAACTAACAGTCGGATAAACACCAAACTTGGTATTTACGTTCCGTAACTTCCAGAGATGCGACACGAAGATTTTCAAGAAAATCCCCCCACCCCAGACTACCCTTTACATGGAAGATTTTTCGAAAATTTTAATTTTCTCAAAAATGGCTCAAACGATTTTGATAAAAATATCATATGTTTAAGATAATGTCATGAGAAATGAAATGTATATCTCGAAATTTCTGGGAATGTCTCCAAAAGTATTCTTCATTGTGAACGACTTTTGCATAACTCGTAAACCATAAGAGATAGACAAAAATTTACTGCACAAAAAATGTAGATCGCGTTAAAATACACAACGTATGTCATATACATTTCTTTTGTTGAGTGAACCATTTTCGAGATATTGCTTGCTATTTCCTTAAATTTTCCAATACTTATACTTTTTCTCAAATGCGTTATTCATTTTTACTTTCTCTACTACGTATAGTAAGTAGGGGAAGTATTGCATTCCACCCAAAAATTCGATACCGAGATTTCACCGGAAATACATGTTTTGAGACTCACTGAATCCAAAAAAAGCATTTTTGGAAACATGTCCGTGTGTGTGTCTGTCTGTGTGTCTGTGTGTCTGTGTGTCTGTGTGTCTGTCTGTGTGTCTGTCTGTGTGTCTGTCTGTGTGTCTGTGAACAGCATAACTCAAAAACGAAGAGTCGGATAAACACCAAACTTGGTATTTAGGTTCAGTATCTTCCAGAGATGCGACACGAAGGTTTTCAAGAAAATCCCCCCACCCCAGATTACCCTTTACATGGAACATTTTTCGAAAATTTTAATTTTCTCAAAAACGGCTCTAACGATTTTGATTAAAATATCATATGCTTAGGATATTGTCATGATAATTAAAATGTATATCTCGAATTTTCTGGGAATGTCTCCAAAAGTATTCTTTATTATGAACGACTTTTTCATAACTGGTAAACCATAAGAGATAGACAAAATTTTACTACACAAAAAATGTAGATCGCGTTAAAATACACAATTTATGTCATATACATTTCTTTTGTTGAGTGAACCGTTTGCGAGATATTGCTTGTTATTCCCTTAAATTTTCCAATACTTATAGTTTTTCTCAAATTCGTTATTCATTCTTTTATGTCCTGGACATGCAAAGAGAATGGAATGCGCCACATAGCAACCAGCGTTAAAATATTTGACTATCGCTTAAAACCTACCATATTCCCCTTGCATCTACAAGAAAATTACAAATAAGATTGACATCTCGATATCTCGATTAATATGAAGCATATGGAGAATAGGCGTTTGTAAAAATAGATTGTACAAGAGTAGAGAAAGTCATGTGAGTGTAACACATCAGATTTTTTTTTATGTCCTGGACATGCAAAGAGAATGGAATGCGTCACATAGCAACCAGCGTTAAAACATTTGACTATCGCTTAAAAGCTACCATATTTTCCTTGCATCTACAAGAAAATTACCAATAAGATTGACATCTCGATATATCGATTAAAATGAAGCATATGGAGAATAGGCGTTTGTAAAATTAGGTTGTACAAGAGTAGAGAAAGTTATGTGAGTGTAACACATCAGATTTTTTTATGTCCTGGACATGCAAAGAGAATGGAATGCGCCACATAGCAACCAGCGTTAAAATATTTGACTATCGCTTAAAAGCTACCATATATTACCAATAAAATTGACATCTCGATATCTCGATTAACATGAAGCATATGGAGAATAAGCGTTTGTAAAATTAGATTGTACAGGAGTAGAGAAAGTCATGTGAGTGTAACACATCAGATTTTTTTTGTTGAGTGAACCGTTTTCGAGATATTGCTTGTTATTTCCTTAAATTTTCCAATACTTATACTTTTTGTCTAATTCGTTATTCATTTTTTTATGTCCTGGACATGCAAAGAGAATGGAATGCGCCACATAGCAACCAGCGATAAAATATTTGACTATCGCTTAAAAGCTACCATATTCCCCTTGCATCTACAAGAAAATTACAAATAAGATTGACATCTCGATATCTCGATTAATATGAAGCATATGGAGAATAGGCGTTTGTAAAAATAGATTGTACAAGAGTAGAGAAAGTCATGTGAGTTTAACACATCAGATTTTTACTTTCCCTACTACGTATAGTAAGTAGGGGAAGTATTGCATTCCACCCAAAAATTCGATACCGAGATTTCACCGGAAATACATGTTTTGAGACCTCCTGAATCCAAAAAAAGCATTTTTGGAAACATGTCCGTGTGTGTGTCTGTGTGTGTGTGTGTGTGTATCTGTGTGTGTGTGTGTGTGTGTGTGTGTGTGTGTGTGTGTGTGTCTGTGTCTGTGAACAGCATAACTCAAAAACAAACAGTCGGATAAGCACCAAACTTGGTATTTAGGTTCAGTATCTTCCAGAGATGCGACACGAAGGTTTTCAAGAAAATCTCCCCACCCCAGACTACCCTTTACATGGAAGATTTTTCGAAAATTTTAATTTTCTCAAAAATGGCTCAAACGATTTTGATGAAAATATCATATGTTTAAGATAATGTCATGAGAAATGAAATGTATATCTCGAAATTTCTGGGAATGTCTCCAAAAGTATTCTTCATTATGAACGACTTTTGCATAACTGGTAAACCATAAAAGATAGACAAAATTTTACTACACAAAAAATGTAGATCGCGTTAAAATACACAACTTATATCATATACATTTTTACTTTCTCTACTACGTATAGTAAGTAGGGGAAGTATTGCATTCCACCCAAAAATTCCATACCGAGATTTCACCGGAAATACACGTTTTGAGACCTCCTGAATCCAAAAAAAGCATTTTTGGAAACATGTCCGTGTGTGTGTCTGTGTGTGTGTCTGTGTGTGTGTCTGTGAACAGCATAACTCAAAACGAACAATCGGATAAGCACCAAACTTGGTATTTAGGTTCAGTATCTTCCAGAGATGCGACACGAAGGTTTTCAAGAAACTCCCCCCACCCCAGACTACCCTTTACATGGAAGATTTTTCGAAAATTTTAATTTTCTCAAAAATGGCTCTAACGATTTTGATGAAAATATCATATGTTTAGGGTAATGTCATGAGAAATGAAATGTATATCTCGAATTTTCTGGGAATGTCTCCAAAAGTATTCTTCATTGTGAACGACTTTTGCATAACTCGTAAACCATAAGAGATAGACAAAAATTTACTGCACAAAAAATGTAGATCGCGTTAAAATACACAACGTATGTCATATACATTTCTTTTGTTGAGTGAACCATTTTCGAGATATTGCTTGCTATTTCCTTAAATTTTCCAATACTTATACTTTTTCTCAAATGCGTTATTCATTTTTACTTTCTCTACTACGTATAGTAAGTAGGGGAAGTATTGCATTCCACCCAAAAATTCGATACCGAGATTTCACCGGAAATACATGTTTTGAGACTCACTGAATCCAAAAAAAGCATTTTTGGAAACATGTCCGTGTGTGTGTCTGTCTGTGTGTCTGTGTGTCTGTGTGTCTGTGTGTCTGTCTGTGTGTCTGTCTGTGTGTCTGTCTGTGTGTCTGTGAACAGCATAACTCAAAAACGAAGAGTCGGATAAACACCAAACTTGGTATTTAGGTTCAGTATCTTCCAGAGATGCGACACGAAGGTTTTCAAGAAAATCCCCCCACCCCAGATTACCCTTTACATGGAACATTTTTCGAAAATTTTAATTTTCTCAAAAACGGCTCTAACGATTTTGATTAAAATATCATATGCTTAGGATATTGTCATGATAATTAAAATGTATATCTCGAATTTTCTGGGAATGTCTCCAAAAGTATTCTTTATTATGAACGACTTTTTCATAACTGGTAAACCATAAGAGATAGACAAAATTTTACTACACAAAAAATGTAGATCGCGTTAAAATACACAATTTATGTCATATACATTTCTTTTGTTGAGTGAACCGTTTGCGAGATATTGCTTGTTATTCCCTTAAATTTTCCAATACTTATAGTTTTTCTCAAATTCGTTATTCATTCTTTTATGTCCTGGACATGCAAAGAGAATGGAATGCGCCACATAGCAACCAGCGTTAAAATATTTGACTATCGCTTAAAACCTACCATATTCCCCTTGCATCTACAAGAAAATTACAAATAAGATTGACATCTCGATATCTCGATTAATATGAAGCATATGGAGAATAGGCGTTTGTAAAAATAGATTGTACAAGAGTAGAGAAAGTCATGTGAGTGTAACACATCAGATTTTTTTTTATGTCCTGGACATGCAAAGAGAATGGAATGCGTCACATAGCAACCAGCGTTAAAACATTTGACTATCGCTTAAAAGCTACCATATTTTCCTTGCATCTACAAGAAAATTACCAATAAGATTGACATCTCGATATATCGATTAAAATGAAGCATATGGAGAATAGGCGTTTGTAAAATTAGGTTGTACAAGAGTAGAGAAAGTTATGTGAGTGTAACACATCAGATTTTTTTATGTCCTGGACATGCAAAGAGAATGGAATGCGCCACATAGCAACCAGCGTTAAAATATTTGACTATCGCTTAAAAGCTACCATATATTACCAATAAAATTGACATCTCGATATCTCGATTAACATGAAGCATATGGAGAATAAGCGTTTGTAAAATTAGATTGTACAGGAGTAGAGAAAGTCATGTGAGTGTAACACATCAGATTTTTTTTGTTGAGTGAACCGTTTTCGAGATATTGCTTGTTATTTCCTTAAATTTTCCAATACTTATACTTTTTGTCTAATTCGTTATTCATTTTTTTATGTCCTGGACATGCAAAGAGAATGGAATGCGCCACATAGCAACCAGCGATAAAATATTTGACTATCGCTTAAAAGCTACCATATTCCCCTTGCATCTACAAGAAAATTACAAATAAGATTGACATCTCGATATCTCGATTAATATGAAGCATATGGAGAATAGGCGTTTGTAAAAATAGATTGTACAAGAGTAGAGAAAGTCATGTGAGTTTAACACATCAGATTTTTACTTTCCCTACTACGTATAGTAAGTAGGGGAAGTATTGCATTCCACCCAAAAATTCGATACCGAGATTTCACCGGAAATACATGTTTTGAGACCTCCTGAATCCAAAAAAAGCATTTTTGGAAACATGTCCGTGTGTGTGTCTGTGTGTGTGTGTGTGTGTGTGTATCTGTGTGTGTGTGTGTGTGTGTGTGTGTGTGTGTGTGTGTGTGTGTGTGTGTGTGTCTGTGTCTGTGAACAGCATAACTCAAAAACAAACAGTCGGATAAGCACCAAACTTGGTATTTAGGTTCAGTATCTTCCAGAGATGCGACACGAAGGTTTTCAAGAAAATCTCCCCACCCCAGACTACCCTTTACATGGAAGATTTTTCGAAAATTTTAATTTTCTCAAAAATGGCTCTAACGATTTTGATTAAAATATCATATGTTTAAGATAATGTCATGAGAAATGAAATGTATATCTCGAATTTTCTGGGAATGTCTCCAAAAGTATTCTTCATTGTGATCGACTTTTGCATAACTGGTAAACCATAAGAGATAGACAAAATTTTACTACACAAAAAATGTAGATCGCGTTAAAATACACAACTTATGTCATATACATTTCTTTTGTTGAGTGAACCGTTTTCGAGATATTGCTTGTTATTTCCTTAAATTTTACAATACTTATACTTTTTCTCAAATTCGTTATTCATTTTTTACTTTCTCTACTACGTATAGTAAGTAGGGGAAGTATTGCATTCCACCCAAAAATTCGATACCGAGATTTCACCGGAAATACATGTTTTGAGACTCACTGAATCCAAGAAAAGCATTTTTGGAAACATGTCCGTGTGTGTGTGTCTGTCTGTGTGTCTGTGTGTCTGTGTGTCTGTGTGTCTGTCTGTGTGTCTGTGAACAGCATAACTCAAAAACGAAGAGTCGGATAAACACCAAACTTGGTATTTAGGTTCAGTATCTTTCAGAGATGCGACACGAAGGTTTTCAAGAAAATCCTCCCACCCCAGACTACCCTTTACATGGAACATTTTTCGAAAATTTTAATTTTCTCAAAAACGGCTCTAACGATTTTGATTAAAATATCATATGTTTAAGATATTGTCATGACAAATAAAATGTATATCTCGAATTTTTTGGGAATGTCTCCAAAAGTATTCTTCATTATGAACGACTTTTTCATAACTGGTAAACCATAAGAGTAGACAAAATTTTACTACACAAAAAATGTAGATCGCGTTAAAATACACAATTTATGTCATACACATTTCTTTTGTTGAGTGAACCGTTTTCTAGATATTGCTTGTTATTCCCTTAAATTTTCCAATACTTATACTTTTTCTCAAATTCGTTATTCATTTTTACTTTCTCTACTACGTATAGTAAGTAGGGGAAGTATTGCATTCCACCCAAAAATTCGATACCGAGATTTCACCGGAAATACATGTTTTGAGAATCACTGAATCCAAAAAAAGCATTTTTGGAAACATGTCCGTGTGTGTGTCTGTCTGTGTGTCTGTGTGTCTGTCTGTCTGTGTGTCTGTGTGTCTGTGTGTCTGTGAACAGCATAACTCAAAAACGAACAGTCGGATAAACACCAAACTTGGTATTTAGGTTCAGTATCTTCCAGAGATGCGACACGAAGGTTTTCAAGAAAATCCCCCCACCCCAGACTACCCTTTACATGGAACATTTTTCGAAAATTTTAATTTTCTCAAAAACGGCTCTAACGATTTTGATTAAAATATCATATGTTTAAGATATTGTCATGACAAATAAAATGTATATCTCGAATTTTCTGGGAATGTCTCCAAAAATATTCTTCATTGTGAACGACTTTTGCATAACTGGTAAACCATAAGAGATAGACAAAATTTTACTACACAAAAAATGTAGATCGCGTTAAAATACACAACTTATGTCATATACGTTTCTTTTATTGAGTGAACCGTTTTCGAGATATTGCTTGTTATTTCCTTAAATTTTCCAATACTTATACTTTTTCTCAAATTCGTTATTCATTTTTTTATGTCCTGAACATGCAAAGAGAATGGAATTCGCCACATAGCAACCAGCGTTAAAATATTTGACTATCGCTTAAAAGCTACCATATTCCCCTTGCATCTACAAGAAAATTACCAATAAGATTGACATCTCGATATCTCGATTAACATGAAGCATATGGAGAATAGGCGTTTGTAAAATTAGATTGTACAAGAGTAGAGAAAGTCATGTGAGTGTAACACATCAGATTTTTTTATGTCCTGGACATGCAAAAAGAATGGAATGCGCCACATAGCAACCAGCGTTAAAATATTTGACTATCGCTTAAAATCTAGCATATTCCCCTTGCATCTACATGAACATTACCAATAAGATTGACATCTCGATATGTCGATTAACATGAAGCATATGGAGAATAAGCGTTTGTAAAAATAGTTTGTACAAGAGTAGAGAAAGTCATGTGAGTGTAACACATCAGATTTTTTTATGTCCTGGACATGCAAAGAGAATGGAATGCGCCACATAGCAACCAGCGTTAAAATATTTGACTATCGCTTAAAAGCTACCATATATTACCAATAAGATTGACATCTCGATATCTCGATTAACATGAAGCATAAGGAGAATAAGCGTTTGTAAAATTAGATTGTACAGGAGTAGAGAAAGTCATGTGAGTGTAACACATCATATTTTTTTGTGTTGGATATGCAAAGAGTTATAATCTGTGGCAAAGGGAATGGTGCTGCATCTAGCAACCAGCTATTAAGAGATATATATGTGCTTAAAGGCTACTGTTTTTCTATATTGCCCTTGTAAATATATTTTCCCCTACATCTACAAGAAAATTAGCAATAAGATAGAGTTTGCAAATGTTTATCTCGATTAACATGAAGCATATGGAGAAGAAGCGTTTGTAAAAATACTTTGCACGAGAGTAGAGAAAGTCATGCGAGTGTAACACATCAGATTATTTTTCCTAGTAATGTAAAGAGAATGGAATACTCCACATAGCAACCAGCTCTTAAAATATTTGACTATCACTTAAAGCCTGCCAATTCCCCTTGCATCTACAAGAAAATTAGCAATAAGATTAACATCTCGATTAATATGAAGCATATGGAGAATAAGCGTTTGTAAAAAATAGTTTGTACAAGAGTAGAGAAAGTCATGTGAGTGTAACACATCAGAAATTTTTTTATTATTTTTTTTTGATTCAGTATGTCTCAAAACATGTATTTCCGGTGAAATCTCGGTATCAAATATTTGGGTGGAATACAATATTTCCCCTACTTACTATACGTAGTAGAGAAAGTAATTAGTAACTGAAATAACTTTCGCGTTACAAAACATGTGTGTCGCTTTTATTATTTGTCTTTTCGGAATGTTCATTGTGTGCGACATTCTGAATGAATCAGTAAAATACGCAAAAATATTTACCAAAAATAAGCTTTTAAAATTAAAGTACATATTTGTTTATAATTTCGTACATTGTTTCTTATGAAGGTATAATATTTTAAGTTTATGTAAAATAAATAAATCGATGAATTTTGAAAATGCAGGCTGATTCAAAAGTGATGTTCAAAAATGTGAGAATTATAAGTGCAGATGAAGTAGAAACAGAAACGTTTTAATAAACATGGGTCCGGAAATTACCCGGTTGCCAGATAAACACAATTTTTGCCGGTTGGGACCCGCTGTATACTAAGTATTAATTCCAGCAAAAGCAGCAACAATGTCAGTTATTTATCAGTCACAAGACAATCACAGCATTCGAGTGCAAACAGAAACACAAGCTGCAATAAACATTGGTTCGCAAATTAAGTGGTATTCCCTGTGGAACCCACAACCTACAAAGTGGATATCTCAACTGTACAAGTTTGGGATCGATGCATGGAAACATTTTGAACACCTGCTCTAATAAGTAGAGTTAAGGTAGAGATGGCGCTCTTAGTCAGAAAATGCCCATTATCCTGACGACGGTTAACTTGCAGAACACCTATAAGTATACTTCTTTTAGTTCACTTTTGAAACAATAAGAAGTATGATTGAGTTCACTCGGTTTTGTATGAACATCAGTGAAGTTTGTGGATAAACAAGGTACAGTACAATACGTATGCACATGTAAACTTAAGAATTAATTTGCGGAACAATGTTTATTGGAACTTGTGTGGTTGTTTCAGTTTGCACTTCAATGCTGTGATTGTCTCGTGATCGATAAATTAAATAAAATTGTTGTTATTTTTCTTTATTTATAATCGCTTTGACTACTAGGTCATATCGCGACTTATATCCACACATACGAGTACAATAAAAATACATTGTATACTTTACATTTACTAAATAATACAATTGTAATACATTGCTAGAACAATATAACCTATTACCTATTATACATTTTTACTTTCTCTGCTACAGTAAGTAGGGGAAGTATTGTATTCCACCCAAAAATTGGATACCGAGATTTCACCGGAAATATATGTTTTGAGACCCCCTGAATCCAAAAAAAGCATTTTTGGAAACATGTCCGTGTGTGTGTCTGTGTGTGAACAGCATAACTCAGAAACGAACAGTCGGATAAACACCAAACCAAACAGTATCTTCCAGAGATGCGACACGAAGGTTTTCAAGAAAATCCCCCCACCCCAGGGGAGTGAACCATTTTTGAGATATTGCTTGTTATTCCCTTAAATTTTCCAATATACTTTTTCTGAAATTCGTCATTCATTTTTTTTTTTGTCGTGGTAATTCAAAGAGAATGGAATACTCCACATAGCAACCAGCTCTTAAAATATTTGACTATCGCTTAAAGCCTATCAATTCCCCCTGCATCTACAAGAAAATTAGCAATAAGATTAACATCTCGATTAACATGAAGCATATGGAGAATAAGCGTTTGTAAAAATAGTTTGTACAAGAGTAGAAAAAGTCAAGTGAGTGTAACACATCAGATTTTTATTTGATGTGTAATATTTAAATCTTATACGGTTTGATGTCTTTCAAGAAAAAAAATAAATAGGGTTGTTTAAAGCTAAAAATATATCTTTAGGGATATTATGTTTTCTTCTTGGCATTGCTTTTGTAGGAATTAGTATTCAGCAGGTCCCCAACCAACAACAAAACGGCATTAGCCTGTAATCAGTTATCTTTTGGACCGATGTTTAGTGGCATATTGTCTCTCTTCTTTACACTTCTCCCCTGACATTTTGGACCATCACTTTTGAAACATTCTGTAGAGACTTTTCAGTATTATTTTGGATTCGCAAACCAAATGTCCATTTTCCTGAGATTTTCACCTGATTTAAACCGTAGTTTCCCTTTGAAAGCTATGATTAGTGTTACAACACGTACCAGCTTAAAAGTGGCCCCTTCCAGGCTAAAAGAGCAATCCGGAATTCCTTCGTAATAAATAAATAAGGTAATCTTTACAAAATCATCCACACTATCTCTACTAGTTATAATTAAAGGATCGGCTCTTCAGTCAGGGATGTAGAAATGGAAAAGCGGGATGAAAAGGAAATAACATCAGTCCTTTCACAAAATATGGCGTCTGTCGAATAGTGAGTTGCATATCTATGAATGATTTATTCTCGTTGAGTCGTTTGGGCACGTAACCTGGCTTCTAGGAAACACAACTGTGATAGGAGTTCTAAATGCATGTATAGGTGATTAGAGCCATATTTATACTTTATAATGTTTTTTTAATTTAAAATTAGATTTAAAACTCCTGTCAAAATGCTTCACGATTAAGTATCAGTTACTATGAAACTAACTTGAGAAAAGGCATAACAAAGTTTTGGCACCCCTGAAAAGAACCGCCAATAAATTTGAGTGTTCTCTCGTTGCATGGCAAGGCACGCTCACCTACCTCATCAGGAGCAAAGAAACAAAGTGAAGCAATCAATTTAATCAAGTAATCAGTCAGTAATTGCTGTCTCGTGATAACAAGCTATTGTTTGTCTCAGCCCCCTGTTTCCTCCACCATGGCCCACTCAGACAAATTGAAACCTGGAATAAAATTGTTGTCGGCTTTGATAGCTTCCGCGTATTCTCTTTTTACGCGAATTTGCAATCCCTGTACCTCTAAGAAACAACAGCTAATGGGTAACTATTACTCGAAATTATCTACCCATTATCATTTATTTTCACAGCCAGTCTAGAAATTATTCAAATAAAACGTTATTTTTTAATTATTTACGTTAATGGTGATAAATATTCGCTAGAAATTGTTTCAATTATGTAACACTATGACAATAATTATATAGTTTAATGCAATCCTATGCCATTATACCTAAGTACGTTGTTATGATGATCAAAATCGTGCATTTCTTAAACAGGTGCCATTATGATTTCTTATCCAACAATGACGTAACAAATCTGTTGAAATGCATGCATTTTCGATTCCATTCTAATCCCCTCTTAGCTTGTAACTTCTAAAGCCTTCTGTGCTATCATCCTTTTTTCCCCGTTTGTATGCCGCCTTTAACACCTAGGTCATCAGCGGCTTTGCCTTTGGAACAATTGCTCATTGCCAATGATGTTCACTTGTTTACTGCTATGGTGTTAATCTTTCGGTTTGTTTACTTTGGGTTTTCTATTTAAACACTAATATCACACGACACACACATATTTACACTGTCTCATTCTTCCAGACTCTAGAGATGATGGGGAGTAATCCTGGCTAAAGAAAAATTCTCCTCCAGCCGGAAATCGAACCCGGGACCTCTGGATTTGGAAGCTAGCATGCTAACCACCAGACCATAGAGGCAGTCATCATCCCTTGTATTTGAGTTGGCACGAAGCGATTGCATTTCAAAGACCAAACATTTGTCTTGTATAAGAATTGCCTACTATCATATCTAGTAGGTAATGCATAGGTATATAAAGTAACAAGCGAAGTCTTCATTAATCGATATGTCAACACGAATTGCTGTAAATTTAACACTCATTCCTGCTATTAATATAGGTTACTTATAGTTTTCCCTTAAACAAACCTTTCGTTCTTGACCGAATCAATGAAAATTAGTGGCAAAGCTGCGAACTTGAAGTTCAAACAAGTTTATCTCTGTCACTATGAAACCACGTCGTTATTTTTGGCTAACGAGAAACTAAACTGAAACATAATTCTCTAATTTTGAAACTTATCATCAATATATAACGCTATGACGAATGCCTTATGACCAGGAGCGGAGGGGGACTCGTTCCTCGACCTAAGGAAATCTTTTGTGCCTGGGCCCTAACAAGTCGCACCCGTAAGGGAGGGGTGAAATGAGAGGAGACAGAGGGCGGCCGGATCAGTAGGCACGACAGAGCTCAGGACAGGGTTCCTACATTTTCTAGGTTGAAACTTTCCGTTGGCAGCTGGGAATGATTCTTCTTTTGTTACATTTTGTTCCACTTTAAAATATTTCTCATTGTGTAATTATTGTTCAGTACCTTTCAAATTTTCCTCAGGCATTCTTTGAAGATGGAGGATGAAATTTAGAGAGAGATACATCTTGATATCAAGTATAACGTTGTATTTAGTGTGTTTATAGTTTTATACACGATTGATTTTTAGAAAATTTAAAGCAAACTAAAGAAAATACTTTATACTTTTTCAGGGAAAGTTTTAGTAAGTAGGGGATTTTCTCTAAAATCTCCGTGTCGCTTCTTTGGGAGGTACTGAACCTAAATACCAAGGTTGGTATTTATCCCATTTTTCGTTTTTAAGTTATGCTGTTCACAGACATACACACATGCGGACATGTATCTAAAAGATTTCAGGGATCTCAAAACATGCATTTTCGGTGAAAAATCTATATAGAATTTTAGGGTGGAATGCAATATCTACCTTATCTACCTACTAGGTAGGTACGTGGTAGTAAAAAATGTACCAGCCCTCCGTTATGTTTATATCTCGTTTATAAACTATTCTTACAAAAGCTTATTTTCCGCCTACTTCACGTTAATCAAGATAAACGTTTGTAGGCAAAACTTGCAATTACAAGAGGTAGGTACACAGGAGGCTGAAGCAATAGTCAAATCTTTAAAAAGTGGGTCACTATATGCTGATTTTGAAATTACATGCTCTTTGTGTGACATCACGAAAAGCAAGAGTGTTGTGTGAAAAATTCAAACCAATAGTAACGAATATCTCGGAAAAGGTTAATGCTTTAAAAGTTTCATTTTTAATCAATTGTGTATTGTAACTATATCTATACACTTTCACGTAAGTTTTTATATATCTCTCGCGGTTTATTGGTTACACAAAATTTATAAAATGCATTTCAAATGAAGAGGACTTCACAGAAAATTCAAGATATCGATTTTATTAGCCATATAAATATCTTAAACATATGATATTTTAATCAGAACCAACGAAAATGTTTGCACATAAAGGTAGTTGGGGTGGGAGGATTTTCTTGCAAATCTGCGTGTCCCATCCTTGAACTAAGCTTTCTTCACCAAAACAGAGAACCACTTCTCAAAAAATGCTGATCATCATTCACATAGCACCAGCTGTGGTCCTTGGCGTCTCATTCTATATTGAGCGTGAAAGACCGGTAAGTTTGCCCAGAGGCCTCTTTATCAGGCTTGAGGTTCTTTTACGTGCCGTAAATCTACTCGTGGATTAGGAGACATCTCCTGTTCATGCTCTTTCCATCTTCTCATCGGTCTTTCAATATCTCTTTTCCCATATGGTTGGTTCTCATGCGTCATTTTGTCTACCCCCTGCAAATGTTTTCTCCATCTTTCTCTATATTGCTTTACTTTGTTATTTATAGCACTAATACCTAATTTATCACTGATTTCTTCATTTTTTTGTTATCCATTATTACACACCCTTTGATAGCTCCTGAGATATTTCATTTATTTTATTCCATTCTTTTTTCTTTGTAGTCATTCCACAACCATATATTAGAGTTGGAATCACCACCATCATAAAACTTTAAGCTAGTTTCTTTTCTTGTTCTGGTTTTTAGTGTTCTTACTAATATTCCACAATTATTTAGGAATTTACTTAATTTATTATTTAAACCTTGATTGTCTAGACACGTTATATTACAGCCTAAATAATTACATTTTTGCCATCAACTGTATTTATGCAAATCCAGTGGTAACGCCGAGGGACCCGAACAGTTCACATTCTCTTGCCTTATATTAACCTTACTTCTAGTTAACTATTGTTATTTCTAACGAAGCCATGAATTTGCACTAAATTATTCTGTCGGAAATAAAGAATTGAATTTAATTAAACAAGTTGGATATCTATCGATTTTTTCTTTTAAGTTGTGCCATTCACATACACACACGCGTGGAATTTTTTTTCCTAGAAATACTCTTTCTTATTCGACGGACTCAAAACAAATTTTTCTTGTGAAATCTCGATATCCAATTTTTTAATGGAATGCAATACTTTCTCTTCCTACTATAGGTAGTTGCTAGAGAAATCATAAATGGTAGATTATATAATTAAGATTTCGCAGAAATGTCGAATGAAGACCCTGCTCCCGAACCCTCCTCCCTCCAGGTGAAACAAGGCACCCAGAACGAGCAGAAGGAAGTAGGCACGTTGCTGATGTCATTTCACGAGGAGGGACGTGTCTGTATTGTTATGGAGATCTGACCAGCAGTCAGTGGGCAGCAGTAGTACTGACATAATAATGCCCCGCGGTAACATAATACACTAACTGCTCCCGTACCTTTTTTGTATTATTATGATATTTTTTTTATTTTGCGCGCGTTGCCGCCCTGTAATATTAAACGCCGAATTCCTTCCCGAGCGAGGATTTGGAATTAATAGCTACTCTGTCTGAAATTACTACGCAGACAAACCTTTTCACTGGGGACAAAGGGAATATAATTACAGTTAACTTGTCTCTGGAACATTATGTGCCCCTCAATCGTGCCTCACGTACGCAGCGTTATGCGCAAAAGAGTGCTACGTGATTCTTGGACACGTATTTCGCAATCCACGGCTTCCCTGAGACATGACCGCGATGAAAATTAGTAGCTTCGAGAACGAATGGAAGCCATTTTCTAACGCGGCTTGCTTGTTTTCCGCGCCTTCTTCCTTCTGTGCCAGAATCGGCAACTTAAGAATGCGAAATGCACGAATGTTGCTGTTTATTAGAACAACTAATAGTACACATTAGCATTGAGATAAAATTAATTTTGATGGATACTGTGGTGCCTATAAGGGAAGAGCCGAAATTATAATTGGCTATGCTAAATACTTAATTTCTGGGGAAAGCAAAAATTTCGCATCGGTATAAATTGCCATGTAATTCACACACTGCGGCTCCAGGAAATACGCGGTAGAAACTTTAAAAAATTGCAGCACCTAAATTAATGTAGAGGAAATATTCATTTAATACGCAGAAAGAACAGATAATATATCTAGTTTACATGATCTAGTGATTTTCCAATGTTTCATTTTATTAGTATTATCATTTTTTTAAAAATTACATGGATTTTTCACCGTTTTGTTTTGAGGCCCCCTGAATCAAAAAAAAAAAGCATTTTTAGAAAAAGGCCCGTGTGTGTGAGTGTGTGTGTGTGTGTCTGTAAACAGAATAACTCAAAAACGAAAATTCGGATAAATACTAAGTCGAAAATTTTTATTTTCTAAAAAATATCCAGAATGATTTGGATTAAAATACATATATTAAAGATATGACAAATAAAATGTATATCTTGAATTTCCTGGAAATAGCCTTTGAAGCCCTCTTCATTCGGAAGGAACTTTGTATAATCTTGTATAATGGGAAACATTAAGCGACAGACGAAAACGTAGTACACAAGAAACGTAGATCTCTTTAAAACACACAATTTATTTCAAATAACTTTTATACTGTGGTATAAACCATTTCTTAGATACCTGTTATTAATGATTCGAATTGTTCATTCCTTTAAAGCCGTGTCAACATTCAGTTGTTTCTCGCGATGTCTTGGAAACAGTATGGAATTTTAAGGCCAGCATATAGCGTCCAGTTCTTAAACATTTGACTATCGCTGCTCTCTTTGTATTCAAATGAAATGTGTAGTGTGGCTATTTCTGCAAAGGTTTATCTGGATTAAAATGAAGTAGATAAAAAAAAGCTTTAGTGAGATTAGTTTGTATACCCACTAATAAACGATAGAGGGTAGAGAAAGTTAGGTGAGTGTGTCACTCAGTATTTTCTTTTTTTAAAGTTTTATAGCTCCTTTTAACTTCTATGGTCATATGACTTTAACTTGAGAAACAATTGATGGTGTTATTACTCTTTGAGCTATAGATTATCTTAACTTGGTTTTCTCAGAATTTTACTATTAAACATGATCACACGTTCATACTTCCAGACTCTGTAAGGGATAGAGAATGATTCTGGTTAAAGAAAACTTGCCCCTCCCCAGCTGGGAATCGAACCCAGGACCTCGGGAGTAAAAGAAAGAAAGAAAAAAAAAAGGCCACAGGGTTGACCACTCGACCACACACGCAGCCAGTCGAGAACCCACAATGGTCTCACTAAACTCCCCCATTAACATCTCATTCACAAATTTATTTCTCTGTCACTTTATAAATGCCACTTATAAATGACAATGCCAACTTATATCGTTACCATTATTAGGTAGCACATAAAAATGCTCCATTAAATGCGTGTAAAATTATAAACACCACACACGAAAAGTTCGTGCAATTTGCAAACAATTATAAAACCAATAAATAATTTTGAAACACGACAGAAGACTTAGTAAATTGCAATATCATCCGCCCTTTCTGCACATTAAAGATTGCAATTTTCTCGCTAGTTTGGCGCTAGAAGTTTATAAAATAGCGCCGAATATACACCCATGATTGTATTCATATGAAAATGATTCTTTATCTACGTTATTCGCGACACATTTTTGGCTAGAAATGATTTCAAATTAAGAAATAAGTGTTTAGTTAAGTACAATAGGCGAAAACAGGATTCAAATACTAATATCAGAAGCATGGGGTACAAATTTATAAGTCCTAGGGTAGCGTAGCAAAAGGAATTACAAGAATCGCAAGCTTTCAAACATGTTCCATCAGTCTTTGGAAAATGCGAACACATAAAATGGAATAATTCCATTGTGATTCACATTCATAGTGATCCATTACTAATTTTAAGGATAGTCTATCATTCATTCTTAAAAGGGAGACTTAAATAGGTTTGATCCGTGTTTATTTATTTAAAGTATAAACCTGAAAATGGTAACAAAAAAATATGACACAAATTGTTAACGTTAACGAGTTCTGCAGTAAGTTTTTGTTTTTTGTGGTTTATACAACATTGTACAAAATTCAACGAGAATGACAAGGGCGTAAGAGGCGTTTATGAGAAAATACAACTTAATTAAAGTTCCCTTGTAAAGGATAGTTTGGGGTGAAGGGAATTTCCTGAAGATCTTCGTGTTGCCTTCTTAGCATATATAAGTATATCTAAAGTTGTGTCAGTCGACTGTTTTTTACTTTCTCTACTACGTATAGTAAAGAGGGGAAGTATTGTATTCCACCCAAAAATTCGATACCGAGATTTCACCAGAAATACATGTTTTGAGACCCCCTGAATCCAAAAAAAGCATTTTTGGAAACGTGTCTGTGTGTGTGTGTGTGTGTGTGTGTGTGTGTGTGTGTCTGTGAACAGCATAACTCAGAAACGAACAGTCGGATAAACACCAAACTTGGTATTTAGGTTCAGTATCTTCCAGAGATGCGACACGAAGGTTTTCAAGAAAATCCCCCCATCCCAGATTACCCTTTACATGGAACATTTTTCGAAAATTTTAATTTTCTCAAAAATGGCTCTAACGATTTTGATTAAAATATCATATGTTTAAGATATTTTCATGACAAATAATATGTATATCTTGAATTTTCTGGGAATGTCTCCAAAAGTATTCTTCATTGTGAACGACTTTTGCATAACTGGTAAACCATAAGAGATAGACAAAAGTTTACTACACAAAAAATGTGGATCGCGTTAAAATACACAATTTATGTCATATACATCTGTTTGTTGAGTGAACCATTTTCGAGATATTGCTTGTTATTCCCTTAAATTTTTCAATACTTTTCTCAAATGGGAATTCGTTATTCATTTTTTTGTCTTGGATATGCAAAGAGTATTAATCTGTGGCAAAGGGAATGGTGCTGCACCTAGCAACCAGCTATTAAGAGATATGTATGTGCTTAAAGGCTACTGTATTTCTATATTGCCCTTGTAAATATATATTCCCCTTACATCTACAAGAAAATTAGCAATAAGATAGAGTCTGCAAATGTTTATCTCGATTAACATGAAGTAGATGGAGAATAAGCGTTTGTAAAAATAGTTTGTACAAGAGTAGAGAAAGTCATGTGAGTGTAACACAACAGATTTTTTAATTATACTGTCTAGATACACACACAGACTTTTTCCTAAAAAGAATGCTTTTTTTTTGGCTTCAGCGACCTTAAAACACGTATTTCTGAAGTCTCGATATAAACGTTTTGAGTGAAATTCCCCACCTACTATAAGTAAACGGTATAGAAAGTAAAAATATATGTATTAAAGATATAATCTTGTATTTAAAATGTAAATTCTAGCACTGTGCACTCTTACTTATGACTTTCTACTGAAACAGATCATAACCCTTTTACTTATTTCTACGTGATCCAAAAAATCAGTATGTGATCAGTATATGATGTATTATCATTTAAAGTATTAAAATGAACCAAAAGTTTAGCCGCTGGTGGAATACATCATAATTTGACTGATATCTCCATAGCCAAATGTATCCAAATCGAAGTTAAAGACTAAAGGTTAGAAACTTCTCTAGCTAAAAGGAAACATGGATAAAACGCGTCTGAATAATGTATGGTAAAATTACTTTAAACAATTTGTTAACACACACTGCTAAACTTCACCAAAATACCTTGAACTCGAATAAATCTATCGAACAGTTCATCTGAAGGCTGATCTTTGCTCACGGATGCATTAAAGTAACTTTAAATCACAGTGGACCCAAATTATATTCAAAGTCGGGTCAAAATTCATGAATGCTTTTTATTCGGAGTTTTCTCTGGGTCCTTAGGATGGTTGCTTACTGGATCTTTAAAAGCCTTACTGATTTAAATGCATAGTTGCAAAACTTCACTAAAACGACTATCAAATTGGAAAACAAAATATTTATATTTTAAGGGTAGGATAGTCTAAGTGGCAATTACAACATTTTTTTCTCCAGAAGATTTGAAAATCTCTTGTGGTCTTAACATTTTCTAGAGATCTGCCAGTCCAGCAGCTCTCCAAGTGTTACTTTCTTACATTAAACTCGCTCAATATTTACAATAGCTGTATTACTATTGCATTATATATAGCTCCACTGTGAACAACAAAGTGACGCACAATGATGAACGTAGCTGAAATGAAGCTTTTCATTTTTTTCTATTGTGATCGCCTTACCTACCAAGATTAAGTAGTAGCAAAAGCAGAAGTTGATACAACTTTGTGTAAGTAACTGTGGTTTTTAATGCCGAAAATATTGTTCCTTTCTTTGATAAAGTCACCTAAGATAATAAGTTATTAAATTTCATTCAAGTCCGTATTAATTTTCTTTGAAATGTCATATTTCCTCGTGAAATAATTTGTCGATCTGGCTTTTATATCAGTAGTCAAAGTTAGTACTTTTACTGAGGGAAAATCTTATTTTGACTATTTAACTTATGTGACTATATCAGAAAATAGACTAATGAGACGAAAGAAAACGTTGAATTTGACCATTCATAGCCAGATATCGCAGTGAAATTACCAAATCGCTTTACCGCCACGATGTGCATTTGTCTCCTATTTCTATCTCAAAATTAATCGACATTCATCTGTTGCAAGATGGCTTGAAAAGGTTAGGCATTTATTATGTAAATATAGTTATTATTATATATTTATTATATATGCGGAGTTTTGGGGAATCATACCTAAATTTATTCCTTAAACGTCCCAATAAAAAAAAATCTGATGTGTTACACTCACATGACTTTCTCTACTCTTGTACAATCTATTTTTACAAACGCCTATTCTCCATATGCTTCATATCAATCGAGATATCGAGATGTCAATCTTATTTGTAATTTTCTTGTAGATGCAAGGGGAATATGGTAGCTTTTAAGCGATAGTCAAATATTTTATCGCTGGTTGCTATGTGGCGCATTCCATTCTCTTTGCATGTCCAGGACATAAAAAAATCTGATGTGTTACACTCACATGACTTTCTCTACTCTTGTACACACTATTTTTACAAACGCCTATTCTCCATATGCTCCATGTTAATCGAGATATCGAGATGTCAATCTTATTGGTAATTTTCTTGTAGATGCAAGGGAAATATTGTAGCTTTTAAGCGATAGTCAAATATTTTAACGCTGGTTGCTATGTGGCGCATTCCATTCTCTTTGCATATCCAGGACATAAAAAAAATCTGATGTGTTACACTCACATGACTTTCTCTACTCTTGTACAAACTATTTTTACAAACGCTTATTCTCCATATGCTTCATGTTAATGGAGATATCAAGATGTCAATCTTATTGATAATTTTCTTGTAGATGCAAGGGGAATATGGTAGGTTTTAAGCGATAGTCAAATATTTTAACGCTGGTTGCTATGTGGCGCATTCCATTCTCTTTGCATGTCCAGGACATAAAAAAATGAATAACGAATTTGAGAAAAAGTATAAGTATTGGAAAATTTAAGGGAATAACAAGCAATATCTCGCAAACGGTTCACTCAACAAAAGAAATGTATATGACATAAATTGTGTATTTTAACGCGATCTACATTTTTCGTGTAGTAAAAGTTTGTCTATCTCTTATGGTTTACCAGTTATGAAAAAGTCGTTCATAATGAAGAATACCTTTGGAGACATTCCCAGAAAATTCGAGATATACATTTTATTTGTCATGACAATATCTTAAACATATGATATTTTAATCAAATTCGTTAGAGCCGTTTTTGAGAAAATTAAAATTTTCGAAAAATGTTCCATGTAAAGGGTAGTCTGGGGTGGGGGGATTTTCTTGAAAACCTTCGTGTCGCATCTCTGAAAGATACTGAACCTAAATACCAAGTTTGGTGTTTATCTGACTCTTCGTTTTTGAGTTATGCTGTTCACAGTCACACAGACAGACACAGACACACAGACAGACACACACACGGACATGTTTCCAAAAATGCTTTTTTTGAATTCAGTGAGTCTCAAAACATGTATTTCCGGTGAAATCTCGGTATCGAAATTTTGGGTGGAATACAATACTTCCCCTACTTACTATACGTAGTAGAGAAAGTAAAAATCTGATGTGTTACACTCACATGACTTTCTCTACTCTTGTACAATCTAATTTTACAAACGCCTATTCTCCATATGCTTCAAGTTAATCGAGATATCGAGATGTCAATCTTATTGGTAATTTTCTTGTAGATGCAAGGGAAATATCGTAGCTTTTAAGCGATAGTCAAATATTTTAACGCTGGTTGCTATGTGGCGCATTCCATTCTCTTTGCATGTCCAGGACATAAAAAATGAATAACGAATTTGACAAAAAGTATAAGTATTGGAAAATTTAAGGAAATAACAAGCAATATCTCGAAAACGGTTCACACAACAAAAGAAATGTATATGACATAAGTTGTGTATTTTAACGCGATCTACATTTTTTGTGTAGTAAAATTTTGTCTATCTCTTATGGTTTACCAGTTATGCAAAAGTCGTTCACAATGAAGAATACTTTTGGAGACATTCCCAGAAAATTCGAGATATACATTTCATTTCTCATGACATTATTTAAACATATGATATTTTCATCAAAATCGATAGAGCCATTTTTGAGAAAATTAAAATTTTCGAAAAATCTTCCATGTAAAGGGTAGTCTGGGGTGGGGGGATTTTCTTGAAAACCTTCGTGTCGCATCTCTGGAAGATACTGAACCTAAATACCCAGTTTGGTGCTTATCCGACTGTTCGTTTTTGAGTTATGCTGTTCACAGACACACACACACACAGACACACACACACACACACACACAGACACACACACACAGACTCACACACGGACATGTTTCCAAAAATGCTTTTTTTGGATTCAGGAGGTCTCAAAGCATGTATTTCCGGTGAAATCTCGGTATCGAATTTTTGGGTGGAATGCAATACTTCCCCTACTTACTATACGTAGTAGAGAAAGTAAAAATGAATAACGAATTTGAGAAAAATTATAAGTATTGGAAAATTTAAGGAAATAACAAGCAATATCTCGAAAACGGTTCACTCAACAAAAAAAATGTATATGATATAAGTTGTGTATTTTAACGCGATCTACATTTTTTGTGTAGTAAAATTTTGTCTATCTCTTATGGTTTACCAGTTATGCAAAAGTCGTTCATAATGAAGAATACTTTTGGAGACATTCCCAGAAATTTCGAGATATACATTTCATTTCTCATGACATTATCTTAAACATGATATTTTCATCAAAATCGTTAGAGCCATTTTTGAGAAAATTAAAATTTTCGAAAAATGTTCCATGTAAAGGGTAGACTGGGGTGGGGGGATTTTCTTGAAAATCTTCGTGTCGCATCTCTGGAAGATACTGAACGTAAATACCAAGTTTGGTGTTTATCCGACTGTTAGTTTTTGAGTTATGCTGTTCACAGACACACACACACACACACACACAGACACACACACACACACAGACACACACACACACACGGACATGTTTCCAAAAATGCTTTTTTTGGATTCAGGAGGTCTCAAAACATGTATTTCCGGTGAAATCTCGGTATCGAATTTTTGGGTGGAATGCAATACTTCCCCTACTTACTATACGTAGTAGAGAAAGTAAAAACTCGAGGATCTGAGCTTTCCAGATAAATTCACGAAGGTAGTGAGTGGATTTATCACCAATCTCAGAGCCTCTTGTGATATTACTGTAACTCATTCATACTTTAAATTTAGTTTAATCACAGCTGTCTACTCTACTAATGTTGCTTTAATTTTATGGATTTTATCCAAGAGTAGTTGTTCTAGCACTCGTACATTTTGTTAGCTCGACATGCAATTGTTTTTCCTTAGCGTCGCTAACTGTATTATTCTCAAATAGTTTAAATTCCTGTTTCACTGCTAGCCAGAATTAAAATGCTGGACTGGATATTGTTATGCTCATAGACTTAAACTGGTACTTTTATATGGTGCCAAAACAATTAAAAGTCCACCTCTTTGTTTATGATCTGATAGCCTTTCACACATTTTTCAGCAGAATCTTTAAAAATTGTGCACTTTTAAGAGAAGTGGGTTTCAAACTCCCTCAAGCAAGCACTACACGCTGGAATTACCAGCTTCAACAACTATAACTGCTCACTTTCATGAATTAGGAAGACCAGTCTCATATTATTGACAATGATAAAGACTGGGATGTAGATTTCCATGATGGTCCGTTGGTCTGCTAAGAAGATTAAAAGATCCAACATAATTTTGTCAGAAATTGTTTACATTGACAACTTATACAGTATGCTGCAAATATCAGCATTTGCAACCATGAAGTAAAGCTTGCTGTAACGGAATTTAAAATCCCTTAGAAACCAAAGCTGTTGAGCAGTGCATCAAAGACGCCAAAGGCAATGAAAATCAAGCAGGATCAAGATAATTTATGGCAGTAAAAGTCCTAGCTTTTTGAAGTCATTGATACCATAGTGACACAGATGAAGTTTGAGGTTTGAAGATCTCGAAAACTTCGGCTTTGTTGAATTACTTTATAAAAAACAGTTTATGTTTCCGTCACTTGAGGACACTGATAGAATAGTAGGTATCCATTATTTGACGTCGTCCTCCGTAGTCTAGGGGTACCACTCTAGTTCCCAAGGCCGCGGGTTCGGACGTAAAAATTTATAACTTTTTTATAAGTTTATAAATGTATAATGAACGCACAAATGTATAGGTATATTCTGATCAAACAAAGCACCTGCCTGCAGGTTTGTTTCTGAAATATTTTTTTAAAAATGCTCTTAAAAATCTATCAAGAAACAGTGCAGCTTGTAAATAATTCTTGCCTTCCTTGTATCTACTGCTTCGAGTAAAGGAAGTATGAGTGCACTGAAGAGAGTTGAAACATTTTTAAGGAATTGTCAGATTCTAGACTGAGCAATTCGAGTACTCTGGCTACTGAGAAGGGTTTGTTGAACAGTCTTTCTAAGACGACAGCTTCAAAGAATGCATCCACATCTTTGTCGAGCGAAAAACATGACTGGAGCTTATCTATAAAATTTAAGGTATGACATTTAGAATACCCAATGAATATAGCTTCACCTCTGTTGTATTGTTGTTTTTGCTACAATGTCGACTAACTGCCGATTGATCCTCCACAGTTCTTAGGTGCTGACTCACTATTGTGTTAGTTGTATGCAGTGTTAGGTTACGATTAGATTGCGAGATGGAACGTCAAGAGCAGCAAATAGGTACTGAAATTGCTCCAAGAAGATGAAGTTAAATCTCATACCATTTGAATTTTCTGAAGACCATGTCAGGACAGGTGGAAGAATACTAAACATTTAGAAAATGAACATTCAAGAAGACACTGCCTCAGATGTCTCAGCAGTCCAATGCTGATGTTAAAAAAATTTTTTTTACCTCCACATTTAGGCAGACACAATACAATAATGTGAAACAGCTGCCATCCACCATCTAAATGTACTAAGAAGAGGAATGTTGTAATTCATCTGCCAGGAGAAAAACAAGGAGTTCAAAATGCAAAAAGTGTAATTAATGCAGCTATTTTCCCCAGATAATGTATTGGAAGATACAGTTGCATTTACTAACACGAAGCTTGTAAAAATTACTGAAACTACTCTAGAAAAATTGACTAACGTAAGAAGAAAGTTAAGCTGTTTGAGGACTTCATTATTTGGCAGGTGTGCTGATCATCTCATCAAAAAGTTAATGACAGGTATCACAGCTCCAGAGCATTTTTCCTTACCATAAACTCTAATAGGTTTCTGCTCACTGCTCATTCTTAGAGTGCTTCACTCTGATGAAGATGATGCAACCAGGGCCATATGGTGAGCTGGAGGCAATCTTGCATTAATAAGAAACCTTTTTGAGCAATTTGTTTCAGGGATCCAAGAATATTAGTACTGGGAAATACTCTATCACTGATGAAATGCTGATGTCTTTCATCTATGCAGAGATGATATTGATGGATCTACAAATGATACTTGGAAACCAGAAATAATACTTTTGTAATATAATAAAAGATGGAGTAGACGCAAATGAACTCAAATCAAAATTCTCTGCTACAAGAGTTTGTTTTTGCTGGCCAATTACACATTTTGTTTTCAGCTAATGAACATTGTGGATATAAATGCACAGGTCAGTTTTCTCTCACACTACATAGATACGCCAAGAAGAACATTTCTGAACAACCTTGCTCTTAACCTTATGAAGCCTCACATGATTTCAAAAGCTTCATTTCATAGCTTTTGAATAGGACTGTGGCATCAACTTGAAGACAAATTCAACCAACACGTACCGAGACATGATCAAGAAAGTAAAGAAAAGTATAACTTCTGTCCTAAACTGAAAGTGTTGAAAATTATCTTCCCATCTGTAGAGGGCAAACAATTAGAATGTGCAGAAAATATTATGAAAGTGAAGAACCAGATGAAAGTTTCAAAGATGTGATTAAAAAAGAACAACCTCTAACGCAAAAATATTATAAACAAGTTATTCCTAATATTTAATTATGTGTATAGAATACAAGATAAGTTACTGTCGAAATTGAAACCAAATTGCTTAACACATTTCAATATAAAATTATTAAAGTTTTGTTGCATTAGAACATGAATAATTTTTGTTGCAAGATTACATTATTTTGAAGATGTATTGTTAATAAAAATTTGCATTTAAGGAAAGTAACTTGGATCATACATTAAATGTGGCATTCTGTATGTGAAAATATATGCCCTGATTACATTATTTAATTAAAGATGTTCAACAATATATTTCCCATTCCAAAAACTTATCAAATTGTTGAATAACAATAAATAGATGGTAGGATGATGATCAATACTATGAAGCCCTGTGCTCACATGTCAACCAATGGTAGTAACTTAATCAACTCGAACAATGATGAGTTAATTAGTTTATCACACACAAACATGCGCGCGCATGCACACACACATAGGGATGGCAAAATGTGCACTTCTGGCGAAGTAATGGTATTAACTTTTTCACTAAATGTAGTACCCCTGTATTAACTACGCAGTAGAGAAAGTAACAAATGAAATCAGAGACTCAGATATTAAATTAGCATTTTTAAACCAAATCACTTTAAAACCAAGATTTCATGATTCCCAAAAAATTTAAAGCCACAATTATATGACTTTCTCTGCCAACTATCATTATATTTTCATACCCATACTGCAAAGCATTTATATAAAAGCTAGTTTTCTATCTACTACTTGTTAATCATGATAAGCATTGGCACAAATGATTCATTATACATTCGGGAGCAGGTGCACAAGAGTAGAGGGCTAATATGACAGTTGACTTGTTTTGATTTTCCTGCCTTGTATATTTTGGAATTTATAAAGTCTGCAAAAAATGTATCTGACAGAGATTTTATGTTTTAACAGTTCTACATTTTTTCTGAATTATGTTTCTGTCTACCTCGCATGGTTTCCCAAGGAAATAAATGCTATAATAAAATGACCTCAATGGTTATTTACAGAAAATACCTACCTTCAATGTATAATTTAATCACATTGTTGGAAAAGGTATTTTTGAGGAAATAGAAAAAAATAGCACAAATTTTTCCATTTAAAGGGTAGTTTAGAGTGGGAGGGTTTCTTGAAATCCTTTGTCTGGCACGCTTAAAGAGAGTCTGACTCAAGTCTACACTTATAATTTTTCAGTTATGCTTCTCTCTCTCTCTCTCTCTCTCTCTCTCTCTCTCTCTCTCTCTCTCTCTCTCTCTATCTCCTCTCTCTCTCACTCTCACACACACACACTTACACTCACACAGGCCATTTTCTAAAAATGTTTTACTACGTATAGTAAGTAGGGCAAGTATTGTATTCCACCCAAAAATTCGATACCGAGATTTCACCGGAAATATATGTTTTGAGAACCCCTGAATCAAAAAAAAGCATTTTTGGAAACATGTCCGTGTGTGTGTCTGTGAACAGCATAACTCAGAAACGAACAGTCGGATAAACACCAAACTTGATATTTAGGTTCAGTATCTTCCAGAGATGTGACAAGAAGGTTTTCAAGAAAATCCCCCCACCCCAGATTACCCTTTACATGGAACATTTTTAGAAAATTTTATTTTCTCAAAAATGGCTTCGATTTTGATTAAAATATCATATGTTTAAGATATTTTCATGACAAAATGTATATCTTGAATTTTCTGGGATGTCTCCAAAAGTATTCTTCATTGTGAACGACTTTTGCATAACTGGTAAACCATAAGAGATAGACAAAATTTTAGTACACAAAAAATGTAGACCACGTTAAAGTACACAATTTATGTCATAT
Source organism: Deroplatys truncata (assembly GCA_030765065.1). Classification (NCBI taxonomy): domain Eukaryota; kingdom Metazoa; phylum Arthropoda; class Insecta; order Mantodea; family Mantidae; genus Deroplatys; species Deroplatys truncata. The sequence goes on along the minus strand of CM060982.1, from coordinate 83,245,678 downwards.
ACATTTTTTTTTGTTGAGGTAACCATTTTCGAGATATTACTTGTTATTCCCTTAAATTTTTCAATACCTATTTTCTCAAATGGGAATTCGTTATTCATTTTTTTTGTCTTGGATATGCAAAGAGTATTAATCTGTGGCAAAGAAAATGGTGCCTTACATAGCAACCAGCTATTAAGATATATGTCTATGCTTAAAGGCTACTGTATTTCTATATTGCCCTTGCAAATACAAAACAAGGGGAACATAGTACGTCTTAAGCGATAGTCAAATATTTTTAGAACTGGTCGCTATGTGTAAAATGTAATTCTCTTTGCAAGTCAAAAGATCGTTTCTGCAAATGTTTATCTCGATTAATATGAAATAGATGGAGAGTAAGAGTTTGTAAAAATAGTTTGTACAAGAGTAGAGAAAGTCATGTGAGTGTAACACATCAGAATATTTTTTTTTTCCTCTTTCATTTATTAATTCAATCGACCTAAACACATGCATTTCTGATGAAATCTTGATATCAAGATTTTGAGTGCAATGCATTACTTCTTCTGCATGTGAAGAGTAGGTGAAGAACAGGGAAAATAATAACAATTTTAGGACATCTGTATATGAAATAAAATATCTGTATCTATTCAATAAAAATATCCTTTACATCTTTCACACATGAATGTAATTTACAAAAAGTATTTCATATAGTAAAACAAGTATTTCATATTGCATTTACAAAATTGTAACATTATAAAAATGGGTGCAGATATGAAATATTGCACATAATCCTTATGTAATTGTAAAACATGTTCAAAATGTCTTTCTTAGATTTATAACAGCACCCATAAATGTGTGATGTTCAACTTTTCTTAACATTATAGTGACAAATGAAATTCAAAAGAACCACATTTTATGATAAAAAGTTAACATTAAAAAAGAACAAAACATATCAAACCTTTTGAAAGACTTAACAATTCTTCAAAACATTATTTCTCAAAGTGTATAATTTTTTGACTAGAAACCAATTTATAACAAAGTAGGACAATTTCCCATTCCCCTCCCCAAGAGGTACACTTGCTTCCATTTATGCTGTCACTGCAGCTTTGGGAGGCATTCTACTGCCCTTAACAGGTGGAATACACCTATATCTATAGCAAGGAGATGCAAGTAGTGGCGTCCTGTTTTAAGCACAATTCTAGATTATTCACATATGAATATATAACTCTGAGCAATAGCTTTAATCGTCATCACTTATAATAACCATGTTTAAATATATAAAAAGTAAAATCCTGTTTTGCAACCACACCTCCATGAAAAAATATTTTTAATGGTAACATAATGTAAAACTAAAATACATTATACTTTTTACTGCCAAAGAGAACACATCTACTAGACATTGGAATCATCTCTCCAATCCAAATATACAACTAAATAAAACATTGTTTTGAACAATTTCTCCATGAAAAAATATTTTTAATTGCATATAATGTAAAACTGAAGTAAATTTACTTTTTACTCTCAAACAGGACATATTTACTAGACATTATTTTAATAATCTGTCCAATCTTCATTCTTGTTCAATATGAGATTTAGCTGCATAGGCACCGAATCACTCGTCGCCCTCAGGGAACAGCATGAAATGTGGGAACATTTGCGTTTAGAGCCAGAGTTCTTCCAGCAAATAAGTGTTTTAGTACCTAGGCCACTACATTTATGAAAACATAAACAGAAACACACACCTCCTCCTTCTATACATACTCCACCTGTGAAGCCCAGTAGAATGCCTCCCAAAGCTGCAGTGACGGCATAAATGGAAGCAAGTAACCGGCATTTCATGCCCTAAATTTTCTGTCTTCTTAAATCACTCTGGTTTATTGTGAAATAACCTTACAAAACAAATTCCAATTATCAAATTGAGTTAAGACTACATTCTGTCCTTCACTGACTAACCATAGCATTTTCATCTTCCCATTCTGTCATTAGTTATTGTTTCTGTTTTGTTCCCAGGCATTTTTCACCAGAATTAAGACAAGTTTATTACAAATTCACCCAAAAAATCCATATTGAGCGACAGAATTCATAAGTACAGAATTACAATAGAAAATATGACGATTATCATCAACATCACAGGCCAAAGTTCATGATGATGCCAGATTACTTGATCCAGAATATTACTTCCTAGATCTGGTATGGGCAAAATTGCTCATTTATAACTCGTAACGAAGTAGCAGGAACAGCTAAGCAGAAAGCCTCTCTTTAAAACACAAACTTTGTTGTCAATGTATTGTAACTAATATTCTGGTTATTCTTCATTCACATGTCACTGTTGAGGCTAAAATTGGAAACTTGAATCTGATTTTGAAAACTCATTTTCGGGCTTGAACCATTTCAGTTGTCTCTACTCATGGACTACCATGGCAAGATATCTGAGCACACATTAAACTTCATTGAATCAGATTAGAAGAAGCTTTAATGCATGTTTTGGTATTGTGGCAGAGGTATCTAGCTGATTGCCCTGCCTCAGTTCTGGGCATGGTACCAGCTGAGTGATGGTTATGTAGGTTGGTGTGAATCTTTGACAAGGCGCCATGTGTATAATAGGAAGGCTGATTATAGCTCTGTTGTTCAACTCAGTTCTGTTCTGCTGTTTCCTCAGAGTTCTTGCCAAGAACAAGTGAAGAGAGAACTGGCTAAGTTGCACACCTATGAATTGAAGTGTTACATGCACAAAAAGTCATTTATAGTAACCAGAGGAAGAGTAGACTGGTGTCAGAAACGGGATGAAATTATGGAGGTTTCCACCAGTGACCTGATATGAGCTCTGAGCAGTTTGATAAGCCGAGAGCACCTCCCTTCCCGCTTTACAACCAACCCCATGTCAGTCAGTGAGCCCGTTGCCATTACCATTGTAGATTTGCAGTAGTGCATGAGCATGGAAAGCCTGAGATCTGTGGTTGAATTTTCCCACCATGGCATGAATTTTTCAAAATTTGTTTTGTCCAGTAATAGGGCCTTTAAGTAACCAAGCAAATATCTTCCTAAAATACTTTTTAAAAATAAATGCACTGGTACAATATTAAAACTGGTAAAAAAATATATACACAGAGAGAATATGTGAATTGTTCAGTCAATCACTAAATGACACTACCTTCCAAGATATGTTGTTACAAAATATATTCAATAATTACAAAAAGTTATAGAAATAATACAAAGCAATATTAAACATTAAAAATTAGCATTAGCTTCTTCGGTAAAGCATAGTAGAAACAAAATACTAACATACATAAAATCATAACTTGATTGCTTTCAGTGAAGGCGCGTCATATTTAATAAAACTACTGACACTTTGCCTTTCATGTTAAGACTTCTTCTGGGCACTGCCAACAGACTATTTCTTGCACTCATATTTATACTGCAAAGTGCAGTTTTATCAAATGTGATGCGGCCTTCACTGGAAGACAGTCAAGTTGTTATGGATATTGGCTGTGGAAGCCTACAATTTTACATAAAATTGCTTGAATAAAAGACACATGTAAAATAATAAGTAGAAAGCACATGAGATAAAAGCATAAAAAAAATGTTCATAGCAGACTAGGATAAAACTGATGATTCACACAATATATTCCTTCAAAGAATTACTTAACTCATATCTGTTATTTATATGAAACATCCTCAGGAATGCCAACTCATGTTGTAAAATTGCATTTCCCATCATAGGTATAACTTGGGGTTGGGAAACATTTCCAACTTAATGACATAATTGGTTACTTTAAGTGAAAGCATAGAGTTGTATTTTATATTTAAATAGAGTAGTTTTCAGCTAAATTACATGTGCATTATGAACTTTTTAGCACAATTACCCTATAATGACAAATTGAACAGGCTTCATTGACAGCATCATTAACAAATCAAATATTTTTCCCCCCTTAAGGGTCCAGCACTAGTGTATGCTTGTATTTCCCTATTGGTAAGCCAACAGAGGAGTCCTGTGCCATGGTGCAGTGGGCTGGAGCTGGTGCTCTGGCTCCCGGCCATGAAATATGCCCAGGTTCAATCCCATCTATGGGAGTACAGATTTTAAGTCCCACATATAGGACCAGTGCCCATTTAGCATTGTGAGGAAAGAAGCGGCGATAGGTAGCGGTCCTGACCTCGTGAGCCAACTTCTGGATGGGGGATGCATGATGTTGACAACATCAGATTTCACCGGAAATGAATGTTTTGAGGCCCCCTGAATAAAAAAAGCACCTTTAAATAAAGGTTCGTGTGTGTGTGAGTGTGTGTAGCATAACTCAAAAACTAAAAGTCAGATAAATATCAAACTTGGTATTTAGGGTCAGCATCTTTCAAAGATGCGATACAAAGATTTTCAAGGAAATCCTCCACCCCTAGACTACCCTTTACATGGCTTATTTTTTGAAAATTTTGATTTTCTCAAAAATGGCTCTAATGATTTTGATTAAAATATATATTTAAGATATTTTTATGACAAATAAATGATTATCTTGAATTTTCTGGTAATGTCCCCAAAACTCCTCTTCTTCCTGAATGGTTTTTTGCATAACTAGTAACTATAACACATAGACAACATTTTTCTACACAAAAAATGTAGATCTTGTTAAAACACACAATTTATGTCATATACTTTTTTGTGGGGTGAATCATTTCTGAGATATTCCTTGTTATTTGTTTGAATTTTCCAATACTTATACTTTTACTCGAATAGGAATTTGTTATTCGTTTTTTTAAGTCCTGGACATGTAAAGAGAATGGAATGCACCACATAGTAACCAGCTCTTAAAAGATTTGAGTATTGCTTAAAGCTTACCATATTCCCCTTGCATCTACAAGAAAATAAGCAATAAAATAGTTTCTGCAAATGTATATCTCGATTAACATGAAGTAGCATTTGTAAAATGAACAAGAGTAGAGAAAGTCATGAGTGTAACGCATCAGATTTTTTTTAATGTACTAATATATTTAACATGTTCGGAAGTGCCAGTGTCTTAGTGAAGGTAAGTAGAGTTGAAGACCAACTACTAGCTTTTCTCATTAGTGTTTGTAACATCATGGCTAACATAATTATATTGACTTGCTTTTTAGCAGTCTCAGTGGAAAAAACATGGTATTAACTATCTGAAATATTTCTTACGAAAGGAAGTAGATAAAAAATAAATCTGAAGAAAGTTGTACTAATTGGCAGAAATAAGTCAGTTTGATAACTGAACTAAATATATTTAACATGCTGTGGCTGCGTTACTCTTCTTAAAAACAATGTTTTATTTACCAGAATATTACATATTTCATACTGTGTTTCATTATTTAGCTTTCATCTACATACTCTGCCCCCAAAATTGGATTCCAAATTATGCTATGTCTTCAAATTTGATTTCATGCAGGAAGCCATTTCTTCCGTATTTCAGAAAATAACATGTCATGTAAATCTCCTGCCTATGAAGGAATAATAGCCACAGCAATTAATTATGACTTCCTCTATTTTCATTTCTAGGTTGATGTCTTTATGCATTACAAACATCGCTGTGGATTTTCAGAACATTCTTATTAATTTTAGCAGCCATAATTCTAACAAGGACCTATATGGGACAGTGCTTTTTTAAACCGCATGCCATAGCATACCTGAAAATAAACATAAACGCACTACCACAATAAAATCACCAAGGACAAGATTTTCATGCAAATGCATATTTTTTCTTGTAATTAAAGCATAAGCCAGCATGCTTTTCCCCTCCTCTGTATCTTTGACATACATGATACAGTGCCTGCCACAGAGATGGCCTTACTTGTAAAGTTGCCCTCCCCTGCTACTAATTTGTTGTTACTGAAATAATTGGGAAATGGACTTTAATTATCACGTGATTGCACAGATAGCTTTATTTGTGTAGTTGCCTTGCTCCTCCTTCTGCTGGATTAAATTGTTAAATGGTGTTAGATGCATAGCTGCTTTCCTGTGCCATATTTTATTTCTACTTCTGTGGGTGGAACTTGACATGGTATTGAAATATCCAATCCATTATTTGCCTGCCGACCCAGGAATCTGTGAGAAAACTCCAGTCAGATTGGCTGGTGCACAAAAAGCTCTTAATCTTTTACACCTTTTTAATGGCATAACATGAAATGAGCTCCATGCAATAAACTCAATATTAATCAACGATCATGTCCCATTGTCATGATAATCAAATTTAAACATACAAATGAATGATTTATTGTCTACTTTGAACCATGCAATTTATACAACGTTTACAATACAATGGAGTTGCTTATTATTTCTCTTCCCCTTATATTTAACATTCTGTTGTATATATAATGGGGAAGTATAATTTTCCACTATTTACGTTTTTGTCTTGTTACCCTTTTTTCCGTATTTTCTTCAATTTGCTTTACATATCTTTTAACCACTTTAACTAATTTTTCCTAAATATTTTCCTGCTTTCTCCATATATTCATTTGATCTTGTGTTAAAAATCTTCCTAACTTTTACCTCCATTGGTAAATTTTTCCATTTCTCTAGTATTAAATTCTCTCTTCCTTTATTTGCATTCCGTAATATAATGCCAACTGTCATTTAATCCATTGCATTTAGTACATCTCTCGGGGTTCTTCTCACTGTTAGACCACTTAAATTCATTACACTTGTCCTTGCCCATGCATACCCCATTCTGGCCTCTTTGTGGCATACTTCGATGTATCTTTCTTTTCCATTTTTAAATATCTATAATCCATTAATGACCTTTTTTCCTTGAAACTACACATAATTTCTTGCTTTTCAATATCCTCCACTCTTGTTCTAATTTCTTTCTGCCCATGTTTCCCACATTCCTATTTTTTCCAATGCTGTCTGCATATTCTGCATCTAAGTTTCTTTTTTCCCCATTTGCTCCTGTACAACCAAGCATTGCTTTATTATCTCATTTTCCTCCAGTAGCTTTATTTTGAACCAGTATTTGATTGCCCTTTCTACCACTTTGCCTTTAGCTCCCACTCTTCCAAGGTATGCTTGTGCTACTCCATTCGTGAGTTTCTTGGTAATCCCAAGCTTATTTTGCAAAACTTCCTATGTATAGCATCTACATTTTCCCCATCCTTTTTCCAGCCCTCATATCTCTGCTGTGTATAACATCCTTGCTTCTACCACTGTGCTGTATATCTTTTCTAGCCATGCAATTTGCATTTCTGTTATTTTGTTCTCACATGCTGCAATTACCTTCATTGATTTAAACATAAGAGATAATCCCCAATGCATTTTAACACCATGGTGTTAGAAAGGTAGAATTAGATGACTGAAAAATTCAATGCCACAGCCGGGATTTGAACCACGGATCTCCCGATCTCCGTCCGGTTGCTCTAACCACTGAGCTACCGTGGTTCTCAAGGAAATCGACCCCCCCCCTTCCCAAACTATCCAGTATATGGAACAGTTTTCATTATTTTAATTTTCTTAAAAATTGCTCTAACAATGTTGATTAAAATACTGTATGTTTAAGGTATTTATATGACAAATTAAATGTATATAGTAGAGCCCTGGAGTCCTGGTAATTCGAGCTAATTGGGAGGTTACCTCGAATTACAGAAAACTCGGATTATACAGAAATATCACTAAATCAATGGCTAAATGTTTAATGAGCACAATGGTTAAAAAAAAAAAAATTTAAGACACACCTGTGTTTTATGTATATATATGGGTAAACATTTCCAAGTTGCAAAAATATAAGTTACATTTTAAAGAAACTGTCCAAAGTCCTTTGTTTTAAAATAGAACCTTGTTACTTTCTCTACTACGTATAGTAAGTAGGGGAAGTATTGCATTCCGCCCAAAAATTCGATACCGAGATTTCGCCGGAAATACATGTTTTGAGACCTCCTGAATCCAAAAAAAGCATTTTTGGAAACATGTCCGTGTGTGTGTCTGTGTGTGTGTGTGTGTGTGTGTGTGTGTGTCTGTGTGTGTGTGTGTCTGTGAACAGCATAACTCAAAAACGAACAGTCGGATAAGCACCAAACTTGGTATTTAGGTTCAGTATCTTCCAGAGATGCGACACGAAGGTTTTCAAGAAAATCCCCCCACCCCAGACTACCCTTTACATGGAAGATTTTTCGAAAATTTTAATTTTCTCAAAAATGGCTCTAACGATTTTGATGAAAATATCATATGTTTAAGATAATGTCATGAGAAATGAAATGTATATCTCGAATTTCCTGGGAATGTCTCCAAAAGTATTCTTTATTGTGAACGACTTTTGCATAACTGGTAAACCATAAGAGATAGACAAAATTTTACTACACAAAAAATGTAGATCGCGTTAAAATACACAACTTATGTCATATACATTTCTTTTGTTGAGTGAACCGTTTTCGAGATATTGCTTGTTATTTCCTCAAATTTTCCAATACTTATACTTTTTCTCAAATGCGTTATTCATTTTTTTTATGTCCTGGACATGCAAAGAGAATGGAATGCGCCACATAGCAACCAGCGTTAAAATATTTGACTATCGCTTAAAAGCTACCATATTTCCCTTGCATCTACAAGAAAATTAGCAATAAGGTTGACATCTCGATATCTCGATTAACATGAAGCATATGGAGAATAGGCGTTAGTAAAAATAGATTGTACAAGAGTAGAGAAAGTCATGTGAGTGTAACACATCAGATTTTTTTTTAGCAGCAATGTTGCGCCATCTTCTAAGAAGCATGGCATCAGTTGGAGTAACTTCCGCTTGCTTCTCGATATAACGCAATGCCACATGTGCTGCCAAACCCTCAGTGTGAATGATCACTGGTACAATTTCTTCAGGCAATTCCTCGTCGCCACTGTCTTCAGCAGGCTCACTAACCATTTCAAGATCGGTCACTTCAAACTGTTCATCCATTCTGAAACCTCTCTCGCATTCACATTTTCACATCCAGCAAGCTTTTTCATCGGTTCTGACAATGGCAGATTGTACGGTTGGTATCCATTTCATTCTGTAAAATCTGGTTCCAAGACTATTTTAGTGTCTCTGCCTTTATGCAGACAGCAATCGGCTATTCCACTAAACTACGTCTTTTATCATAGTTTTTTTTTTTAGAAATTCTTTTATGGTTCCTTCACCTTCTGTTGTTTGTAGAAGTGTCTGAAGCTTTTTTTTCAAGCACTGTAAAATGCCTCGGTCCATAGGCTGTATTAAACTCGTCATATTAGGGCGTAAAAACAATGCACGAATACAGTGATATTGTAATTCTTCATCAGGGTATGAACCAGCGTTGTCAAGCATTAATATTGCTTTGGAAGACAAGCACTTTTTCTTTAGGTATCTTTTGGTCTCTGGAACAAAATCTTTGAAAAACCACTTCCTAAAAATAGTTTTGTTCATCCAAGCAGATTTTTGGTGGACATATGTAACAGGCATATGTGCAAGAGCAGTGATACTTTTTAAAGTTCTAGGTTTAGCAGACTTCCCTATTACCACTTGCATTCGATGCAGCAAGAACCGTTAACCTCTCTTTACATTGTTTGTAGGCCGGGGCAGTCTTTTCTTCTTTTGAGGCTAGAGTTTTAGATGGAAGCATTTTATAATTTAGTCCTGTTTCATCACAATTTATACAATTTAAAATAAAGAGAGTTGGAGGTTGTTACAATACATCACTAAAAGGTTACTAGCTATTACTAGCTTCTCAAACTTCAAAATTAATTAACAATTTATACAGTTGATCAGGAGTAAGATTTTCTTCTTGTATAATTTTTCTTAATTTCTCACAAAATTGTGTAACAGTTTGAGAATCTGCATAAAGTTTTTCACCGCAAATTTCAAGCTGCCTTATGCCATATCGCTTCTACTTATCCAACCATCCTGAATTTGCAGTAAACTTGTCATCACCTTCCTTTAACTCATTTCTAAAAAATTACAGCTTTTTCTTGCAGAATAGGCTCTGAAATTAGATTCCCTTTTTGTCTTTGTTGAGTAAACCAAATGAACAAAGCTTCACTCATTTTTTTAAATACTCAAGATTTCTTCATTGACTTCCGTTCAAATGATGAAATAAAACACTTGTTAGATGAAAACTTCTCAATTTTGTCTCTGTTTCTATGCCAGTCTCCAACTGTTGCTTCAAGCCCATACTCAGGCAGCAAGTTTTTTTAATGTTTCTCCTTTGTCTAGTCTTTTCAAAGCCTCCAGTTTCACATTCAACAGCACAAATTTTCTCTTACTCCTACCACTCATTGTAATTTATGAATTAAAACATTAAGAAACACACATACATATGTACATACGTACAACACTAAAATTAAAGTCACACAGATGGGCTCACAACAATACAGATGTTACTACACAACCATCTACATACAACAACGGTCAGCCTATGTTGTAAAATGTGTACTTTTACTTAAGCATATTTTAATGACCACTGTCACTGAGTAAGGACAACAATAGGAGTAACAACAAAGATGGTATGCACTGTACAGCTGATTGTCAGGTGGTCCCAATTAGTGAAGGGTTGACAAAGAAAGAGCAAGTGCACTCCTCAAAACCTAATGGTACCTGTCCATCTGTAATAGAAATGCATTAGCAGTCTGAGGCCAAGGTTATTTCTGTGCATTATGAACAAAAGCTTAAGTGGGATAGCTTTACCTGTATTGTACATGGAAGATTAAAAGAAAGTTCAAAATGTAACACATTCAGAAGTGCATAAAACCTACATGTACATGTATAAAACTGGGATTTTACTCTAGTTTTATGTAAAATTTTAATTTTCTTTAAGACCAGCTCGATTTACATGGAACCTCGAAATACCAGGGTTTGAATTACCGGGGCTCTACTGTATCTTGAATTATCTGGCAATAGCCTGTGAAATTCTCTTTTCTGAATGATTTTAGTATATCTGATAAACTATAAGAGATAGACAAAATCTTACGATACAAAAAATGTAGATCTCGAAAGTATTTAATTTATGTCAAATAAAATTGTTTGTGAAGTTAGCTATTTTCAAATGCTAATACAGTGGAATCTTGTTAGCACGTTCCTCATTAACACGTTTTCCTGTGTATTATGTTGAATTATAAAAGCTCTGGCACCAAATATAATAAATAATGTTTGTTAAATGCATTTTCTCGTTCCCACCTACTATGTTCAAAGTTTTGACATCCTCATTTGCTGTTTTGGCCAATCCTGTGGGAGTACGTGCTTAACACGTTTGAAGTCTGATGTCCTCATTCGCTACTTCGGTCAATCCTTGGTCACGGGGTGGAGACCAGCAACCAATGACATGCAGGTATGTACCTATTTGTGTGATGTGATTTATGTGGGTGGGATAGAGAAATGCTTTAGCTTGGCATTGACTTGGCGTGGTAAATGCCGATAGTTTCTGCTGTTGAATATTGACCAAACATACATAGATTGTATTTTAACTTTTAATTTGCAATGGAGAAAAAGAAAGTGCAGCAAATAATCAACAGTGAAAAACTGAAAATCCTTGAAGAAGTAGATAGCAATCCAAATATGAAACGTAAGGATATAGCACTGAAGTTAAACATTCCTCCATTAACCTTAAACACAATTGTCAGCAAATGTAAACCAATTGAAACTGCTTTTGAAGAAGAGAAAAATGCTAAAACAAAACTTCCCTCTTAGAAAGTAGTAAGGGTCAGAAGAGGATCAATCAGATCGAAATTTATTACATGGAAACACCTACCATATTCAAATTGTATTGAATATGCCAGAGATACTATCTTCTATTGTATTCATAACATGCTGCACACTCGTCATTTCGGGTTTTTTTAGCAGAAATTATCACATGTGTAATAAACACACAGCAAAGCCACTTTTATCGCTTCTATAATTCGCAATTTATTCTTCTCAAAAACATTCACTAACTTCAAAACCTGTCAAAACAGACTAGCATATGTTTAACAGGTTTGCCAATGTAAATCCAAGTTGACCAACATAAAAGCTTGAATTATTTATTCTTGGACTTTGTGTATCCAAATCTATCTCAATACATATTGAATTTAATATGGAAATGCGGATCATATTCAGTATGGAATTGGACTCAAATCGATTTATTAGATTTTATTACATAATTATGTTCTTAAATTGCAGATTTTGTATTTTTGTTCAACACATTTTTCCATCTATGATGTCCAAATCCTTGGGTCCCTGCAAAAACATACTAACGAGATTCCACTGTACTTTTCTCAACTGGGAAGTCACTATTTGTTTATTTCTTGTGGTCATTCAATGAGCTTGGAATTTCGACACCATCATATAGTGACACATCCTTTAAAAATCCAACTATTGCTTTCCTACAACGAAATGTGCAAATGTGAATTGAATGTTTTGGATTAACAAAAGTAGAGAGAACAATAAACTTTTGTGAGAATTGTTTACAGAGAAAACTCATGTGAATACAACCAGATCTTTTTTTTCAATGTGCCATTGCTATTCAATTATTTCTTGCATGGTCATGGAAAGAGCATTTAGTGACTTGATTTTAAACATCTGACTAGTGATTCTATCCCCCTTGTATCTACAACTAAATATGAAATGAAACTATTTCTGCAAAGGTTTATCTTGATTAACATGAAGTAGATAGAAAAATAAGCTTTGCTAAGAATAGTTTGTAAAAAAGTTATATAAAAATAAAGGACAGTGGATAGAGAAAATCATGTAAATGTAATGCATCAGATTTTTTTTGGTTTATATTCTGGTCTGATTGTAAGTTATGACACAACCAAGATAACGGAAGTATAACACTTGTTCTAAAATTATTAAAATTCTATCTTTTAGTTCATATTGGATGTATTCCCTGGAATGTAATTTCATTGCATTTGTCAATCAGGCTCACTACTATAAGACTAATCAGAAATGTTTATTATATGGCGAGTTTCCAACCCAATGTAAAACCCCAACCTAGAGGAGCAAGTTCTCTATCAAAACAATAATCCAAGAACAGAAATGGGAACAGGAAGCAAAACAGCATGCAACATTTTGGTTCACAATATACCAGGAACAAGAACCAGAATGCATACTGATGACTAGGGACCCCAGATTGTCGGTAAATAAAATAATGTAATATCGGTGTAAAAATATTATAGTGAGCGGTGTTTTGGGCGGTAAATAAAACTGCTTAACGGTGTTATCTCGTGCAAAAAAAAGGGAAAAAACAAAAACACAGTTTAAACTATTTTACTGTGGAACAAAGGACACCTTACATGTAACTTAAAAAAGAGGAGCATGAAAATATTTACATAGTATACATTTCGACTGATTTACTTTGTTAGAGACAAAGCCACCATAAGTTCGGTGTTCTCTGGCTTAAGATTTGTTCTTAAGTTTGTCATGATGTTCCCATATGCAGAGAAAAGTCTTTCACTGTCCACATTGGACATGGGTACCCACAATAGTTTCATACACTTCTCACTGAAACACAAGTGATCACATTGAAGTCCAGAAAGTAAATCCATATGTTTACTTCAGCAGCATCATCTAATTTCTCACACACTATGTTCTTCAGAGCAGCATATCCCTCCTTGAATATCTTCTCTGGCAAGTCTCGCAGAAAAGGTAACATTCTTCTTGCTTTTTCTATAGTTATATCAGTAGATGCCTCATTTGATACTATTTTTCGTACATCAAACAATTTACCTGCAGAATGAATATCATCATCAGCTGGATCAGCTGACATTAAGGAATTCAGCTTGGTAACTGACTTTATGCCCAATTGCTTGAACTGACTTATAACATAAGACTTCTTGAGGGTTGGCAGTCTCTGAAGAAGACTTGAAGTTTTCTCTCCAAACAAGCCCTCAGCTACTATTGTGAAGCCATTTGATATATCTTTAAGTTTGCTATATAGTTTATGAACAAATGGATATTTAGATCCCTCAAGCACTTCAATAAGCCAAATGGTGTCTTGGCAGTTTATTATATTTTGAGACCACATTGAAATACTACTGTGGAATCGGTTTGAATTCCCACGTGCCGCAAAACTAAACTGTCTTGGCAATGTCTTGCACATGCTGTCTGTACGGCGTGCGAATGGCACGTTGCCAACTCCACCGTCAGCTGAATTGTGCATGCGCTAGCTTAATTTGAAACGTGGCTCCATCGGCATAATTCCTTTTCTTTTTCAGAGCAGAAGGTAAACAGACTCCTTGCGCTAAATTGTAACGTAATTTAAAGAATATAACTTGACTCCAAACGAATCTTTCAGTATAGCAGACAAAAAATATACACCTAGACATGCGTTCACATTATGGCAACGTCCCAAGATAGCAACAATTTTCATGCAAGGGGTACAGGAAACAGAGACAGTGATTGGTAGAAGAGGCTGTCTACTGTCAGAATTGACTTGAACCAGGCTTAGAAATTCATGCATTATTTAACGATACTTTTGCGACAGTCTTTTCCAGCCGGCATGAAATGGGGCGATGCAACCATGAATCGTTAAAATACGGCATTAGTGAAGAATTGCAGGTAGTATTGTCATTTAAATCCAAAGAATAATTTGAGTGAAATGAGAAATCCGTCACTGATGCGGTGTTGCCAAGTACCGATAAACATGGCATTCCTTTTGTTGTGCATGCGATAGGTGAAGAGTGAAGGGGACGGGGTAGTCGAAGCAGTACCGATGTTTGCCGAAGCTCTGGTTAAATCACAGTGCAGTTTGGTGTTCTGTGCCGTGCAGTACACAACACCGTGCACCATGGCCGTAGCGAATGACAATACACGTATCCGTAAATGATTGATAAGCCAAATGTCTGATTGTTTATGTGAAAAGGAGAGACAAACACCAAAAAAAAGGGAGAGAGAGAGAAAAATTTCGGGTTATTTTGCACATTTTTTTTCATAACGGTGTTATTTCGCGTTTTCGCAATATAGAACTAATGTCGCGTTATTTCGCGACTGAGAATGGATATATATGTGGAATTTAAAAATAATTGATATAAGGTTTTCCTTATTGTTAATTTTCGGCCAATTTCGCGAATTAACTACTGGCGAAAAGTCGGGGTCCCTACTGATGACATTATCAATAATGGAGTGATAAGTCAATTTTGTGCATTGGTACGTCATTTATTTTTAACTGACCAATGATATTTCCTGAACTGTTTCCAATTCAACCAACATAATGTAGATTAGCCACTGCCAAAATTTGAGAGAGTAAATCGTTTTAAATACAGATCCATTACTATTTCAGATTCCTCTAGGGAAAGTCTCATACCTAGAGTCATTCCTTTATTAATAGCATGCATTTATTTTGTTGTTCATCATTATCTCTTAATTTCTACACATTTTTTGCTGTTATATGTAGTTTGCTATTACTTTTTTGAGGCGCATATAAACAAATTATAAGTGACACTTTCAGTAAAAAAACCTCAGGATGCACATGTGCTGGAACTTCTACCAATTTCAGTTTCCCAGCTTGCGACTAGAGAGAGCTCTTGCAGCTGTTTCAGTGCAATTTCTACAGTGAAGAGCCTATTATGCCATTCCCAGAAACTAAAAAGTTAAAACTGGACCAATACTTTTTCCCTGTTGATTGTGAACGCAAACATTGTAATGCATGTATTTTAACTGTTGTTGTTCTCGTTCTGGTTTCATTCCCAGTTACCACAAACCAGCCTTCAGAGTTCTCTTTTCTCTGCCCAGTTTCCCCTTACTTTATTCAGTATGTCAACAACAGCACATGCTTCTAATCCTGGGTGCATAATTGTTTATTGCAGTACAAATAAGTTCTCTTCTTAAAGCCATTACTTTATCTCCAAATATTCAAAGAATCTCTTTGTAAGAAATATGGATGATAAGGCTAATTAGTGCCATGGTGTTTGAAATAGGGCAGAAAAGTTATTTCATTTAAACCTGACTCATCACACTGAAGGCATGTATAAACATCACTACATAGTTTATCACTCAGTTGTGCATTTAGCTGCATGAAGTTCACAGATGGTTATAAGTTTTTTGTACATTGCGTGTAACTGGTGCATAACGGCGGAACCTGTGGGTAATCCTGACTTAAACATCGAGATATAGTGTTGAGATTAAAAAATATGTGCAGTAGTATTTCTTTAAAAATGAACTGCCAAGAATAATTAAGTTTAGCAGTGAAAAGTTAAGATCTACAGTAACTTAATTCAACAGATCAACTCACATTGATTAAGAAAATGTAGAATTTTGAACACTCATTTTATAAAGCCCACGTAAAATTGTACACATATATTTGCTGCTCCTTTGTATTTAATATCTAGGTATTTACGCTTTAACTTTGCATAAGGGAACGCAGGGACCACCAATGTCTGATAAAACAGCGAACTCGACATTACAGCATCAGACTCTGATATGAAACAGAATTACCATTATTCAAGCATTAGAAATCAACTTTGGGACATGTTTGCTTCACTTACTCTGTAAAGTGCTGTCAGTCAACCTGCAGCTGATGATGGAAGTGAAAGCTTTGAAACATGTCCTGTATAAATTACAGAGTAAGTGAAGCAAACGTGTCCCAAATTCGACTCCTAATGCTTAAGTAATACAGAATTCTGTCTTCACTTTTACAAAGCTTCTTAAAACTTAATAGAATTACCATTACCAAACACACTATTACAAGTGTGAGATGAATATTCCTTATTAAACAAGAACCTTGTTTATCTGGACTAGGTGGACTGGAGATAATCCAGATTAACAAAAATCTGCATAATCCAGAAACAAACATTAAATGATTTGATGTACAATAGCAAAATTTGGATCACTGCAAAAGCAGAAGAAAAAAAGAATTGAAAGCCATGCAGTAAGAAGTCTATGATTGCTATCATGAAAACAAAGGAAACATAATTTCACACATTTCAGTTTTGTTGCTCTCTATATCTTGAAGCATGCAGCCAATAGCAATCTCTATGTTATCTGTGGTGCCAACATTACAACCGTATACAGTGGAATCTCGTTAGCACGTTCCTCATTAACACGTTTTCCCGTGTATTGCGTTGAATTATAAAAGTCCCGACACAAAATGCATCAAATGCATTAA
Organism: Deroplatys truncata; assembly: GCA_030765065.1. Lineage (NCBI taxonomy): Eukaryota > Metazoa > Arthropoda > Insecta > Mantodea > Mantidae > Deroplatys > Deroplatys truncata. The sequence continues at coordinate 83,228,683 of CM060982.1, read as the reverse complement.
TAACGTTCGTTTAGTACGTTTTCTCGCTTCCACTTACTACGTTCGAAGTTTGATGCCCTCATTCGCTATTTTGGCCAATGCCAATGCTTGGTCGGTCGGTATTAATAGTCATTTTTGAGAACATAAAAGTAACGGTCCAGCGGGAGTAGATTTACTACATTCAAAGTTAGACGTTCTCATTCGCTAGTTTGGTCAAACCAGGCGGGGTGGAACCGGCAGCCAATACCATGCATGTACGTATTTGTGGGACGCGTTTTGTGTGTGTGTGGGGGGGATGCTTTAGTGACGCTCTTTGGTGTTCTGCGGTGACGCTTTAGTTTAACAGTGGCTTGGTGTGGTTAGTTTATGCTGTTGAGTGTTGACGAAACGTAAAAGTATTTTAACTTTTTGTTCGCAATGGAGAAAAAGAAAGTGCGGCAAATAACCAACAGTGAAAAACTGAAAATCCTTGAGGAAGTAGATCGCAATCCAAATATGAAACGTGTGGATATAGCGCGTAAGTTAAACATTCCTCCGTCAACCTTAAACACAATTGTTAGCAAACGTAAACTAATTGAAACTGCTTTTGAAGAAGGAAAAAATGCTAAAAGAAAACGTAATCGCCCTGGCCAGTTTCCAGAATTAGAAGATGTTCTGCTAAAGTGGTTTACACAAGCTAGAGCTTCAAATGTGCCAATAGACGGTACTGTGGTTCGAGCTCAGGCAACACATTTAGCACAGAAGATGGGACTGGATGATTTCAAAGCGTCCAATGGCTGGATTGAAAGGTTCAAGAATCGACATGGCTTAGTCTACAGATGTTTGCGAGGTGAGGCTGCTGCCGTAGATATTGACGCTACACTGTGTGAAAACATAGAAATGTGGAAAAATACAACGCTCCCGTCAATTTTGAAAGACTAGAGCCCCAATGATGTGTATAATGCAGATGAAACAGGACTATTTTTCCATCTTTTGCCAGACAAAACCCTGGATTTTAAGGGCCCTGGGAAACTTAACAAGGAGAGGATTACAGTTTTGTTGTGCTGTAACGAAAGCGGAATGGAGAAATTGGTACCACTGGTTATTGGAAAAGCACGCAATTCGCGATGTTTTAAGAATGTGAGATCTTTTCCATGTAAGTACACTTCCAACACAAAAGCCTGGATAACTTCTGCCATCTTTGAAAATTTCTTACGAGCATGGGACGCAAGACTGGGCATAAGAAGCAGGAAAATTGCACTGTTTATTGATCAGTGTGCTGCTCATCCACCAACTGTTTCAAATTTAAGAAACATAAAGATCATTTTCTTCCCAGCAAACTGCACGAGTAAGCTACAACCTTTAGATCAAGGCATAATTCGGTGCATGAAACATGTGTATCGTAAGAGGCTGGTACAGAGAAGGTTGGCTGCACTGAAATCGACAAGAAAAATCACCGTCTTAGATGCTATGCATTTTATTAGAACTGCTTGGGATTGTGTGACGGAAGATACCATTAGGAACTGCTTTAATAAAACCGGTTTTTGCCGAGTTCTTGGTGATGAAATTACGCAGGAAGACGAGTTTTCCGAGAGTGAAGAATGGCGCCAAATAGCAGACGATGCCGGCGTGTCTTTCGAAAACTATGTAAACATTGACAATGAAATTCCAGTGTGTGAAACAGCGACGATAGATGAAATACTTGAAGAACAAGTGAAAGATGAAGCATTAGTGGGAGACGAAAGTGACGAACCAGATCCTGAGCCAGTACCTACAGTGTCAGAAGCCATGCAGGCAATGGACATAGTGAAGCGATATCTGTGCAGTTTCGAAGTTGATGATGATGTAATGACTTTACTAAACAAGATGGACAGTAAAATTTTGGCATTAAAACCAACAAAGCAATCAACTATCGATATGTATTTCATACCAATGTAAATAGTGTCTATATTTCACATCCGTTTTTGAGGTAAGATGTATTATTAGATTTTATTACATAAATATGTTCTTAAGTTGCAGATTATGTATTTTCGTTAACACGTTTTCCCGTCTATGACGTCCAAATCCTTGGATCCCCGCAAAAACGTACTAACGAGATTTTACTGTACATTTATATGTATTTATCGTTAGACGCACATATTTTTGTGGTGAAAAAGTAAGCAAATATGAACCTAGGTAAACCGAAATCCAGATTAATGAGAGTTGGATAAATAAGGTTCTTAGGAGACAACTGTATACTTCCAATATTTCATTTGCTGAATATTTGTCAGCTTTCACTGGTGGCTATGTCATGTCCATTGGTCCCATTCCCCACATGCTAGGAAAGGCACATTTATAGCATGAGCAGCTTTAGCCAATCAGACGGAAAATAACGTGGAGGAACACATCTTGGGTATGTTTACATGTGGAGTAAGATTAGAGAAAACAGGGTATAGACGGGCTGCTTTCACTACAGCTATCTGCATTTTGTCTTGTTTTTTGAGAAATACAGTAAAATGACAGGCTACAGTTGCAGCACTATTATGCAGTCCAAATCTCTTGACGTTTGAGGCATGCCTGCTAATACGGCAATAGCAGCAGTGCGGCGTTGCCTCATACGAACAGTACACCTTGCCACTGGTAAAACTCTAATTGCAATATCATGTGCGCACATGCATATTTCATACTTCAAAAAAGCAACAAGTAGCTAGCATAAAAGGCGATGTTTTCCTGAACAAGTACAAAAAAGAATCATATTTTTTACACCCAATGGTTTGCCATTAATTTATGGTTATCTTTTGTGGTTTTTAAATGGAGACGTTTGGTTATAGTTATGGTTGTAATGCCGTAGTGATAATTATGTCATAGACATAATTATCACTTAATAATGTGCAATTCTCCATGTCCTAAATAAATTTAGAAATAGTTATCCCACAAAGTTTTCTAATACAGCTACAAACTCACCGTGAAAATCCTTTCAAAGCTCTGTGACACAGCTCTACAAAACCATGCATGGTTTTGTTTCACAGAATAATACCATTGGAAAACCAATGATTAAGAGCATTTTAATGGCTATTATGCTTCCTTCTGCATAATTTGAGTCTTAGAACCAAGCACTATCCCATGAGAAGAGCATGTTGTGCTTTTTGCAACATTCAACTTCTCGTTACTTGGTGTGTAATAATAAAAAAAGCCATATAAAGAATAAGCCAACTGAGAACTTTAAGCAAAGAATCAGGAACTGTCATCACATTCTCGAGGAAGCATCAACAATGGAATTCATTGCATCACTGATGCGATAGCTAAAGGTTAAAACACTGACATAGCAAAAAACTGCTGGTGTACTTTTTCGCTTGCTGGAAGCTTAAATGACTCAGTTGTGAATTCAACTGCAGTGTACTCAGCTCTTACAGTGATAGGTTTGTCCTTTATAAAGTTAACTCTTCCATGAAAATGTCGCTTAGTAACTCCAGTGGATATAACAGTAAAGTTAGGGCTGTTGTCTTCAGTGTGTATAATTTCTTTAAAAAGTATACCAACGAAGAAAACTGCAAAAATCTTAACTTCACAAAATGTCAAGAACTTACAGCTGAGGCATGCTCATTAAGTACATCAACTGTTTCATGTGTGTAGGGAAGCAAAAACGTCGCATGCAGAGGGAGCTGAGAAAGCACATATGCTTACCTAAGAGAGTGACAAACCTGGATGATTTCAAAAAAGATGTACGGTGCAGTGTTCTTGAGTTTTATAATAAACATGATATCAAGGGCGGCGGCGCCATGGCCAAGTGGTTAGACTGCTCGCCTCCCACCGAGGCGGCCCAGGTTCAATCCCAGTGACCTGAATGTGGGATTTGTGGTGGACGAAGCGCATCTGGGCGGGTTTTCTCCGGGTTCTCCGGTTTCCTCCCACCTTTCATTCCACCAACTGCTCCATCATCACCTTTTCTTTCATCCATTTCACCAACATTTCGTTTCATCTACTTCCTTCATCCCATACCAGGCATCGGGCTAATCACCCATCCTGGTTGCTCTGTCTGCTCCATTAGTCTCTGCTCCTCGACGGGCCTCTGACCCCAGGCACTCGCTTGTAAGTCCTACATAAGAGGAGGGTAAACAGATAATGAATAAATGATATCAAGGACGATGAAAATAAGCCGTTAGCTGTGCCACTTGAATAACAAAGGTCGCATAGAAACGTATGGTTTTTATTTTACTATTTATATATTACATTTCCATTCTTGTTTTCTTGTAGTTTTTAAGTGAACACTGCAAAGGCATTTATAACAAAACAGTGTTCTGATGAAGCGAAGCGAAGTTTGGTAACCGTGAGGTCACTCTGTATTGGTTGTCACAAAACATCAAGAGATTTGGATCGCACAGTAGCTACTTACAATGCAAAAAGATTAGTAAAGTAACCAGCCAGACATAGCAGATCCCTTCAATGTGATGTCAAAAGACATGCTGAATGTAGGTATGTTTAACAGGACTATGATTAATTACACTTTGTCATGAGCTGAATAAGCAGCTCAATTCTATATGGCCTTTAAAATCACATTAATTATCTAATGCTAACGTTAAAATTATTCTATAAAATATATCACTTGTTATTCTGCTGCTCTGAAGTAGTTAACCAATTTTTGCTGCACATTCCCTGGTGGCTTTGATATGGAAGCTTCTGCTAACCACTGCTGAAAATGTCTCTGCATAGCCGCTCTCTTTGCTGCAGACTCCATGTTTACTGTTGGAATGGTTTCAAGTGGACGAAGGAACTGTACAAATCTACGAAGTTCTAAGAAACTGGAATGTTCACTGTATGGTACTCCATAGATGGTTATATTTCCATACACTTTCATGTTTATGTCTCCAGGGCCACAGGATTTCATTTCCCAACCTGTAGGAATGAATGCCACCAAATAGGTGCACATGGCTCTAATCTGCTGCATGTATTTATGGAGTTCCTGAAATAAGCAAGTAAAAAGCTCATTTATTGTTTTCATAATAATTATAATTTTGAATTTCTCTAATTCTATTTATGGTAGGTAGACAAATTATTACATTTCCTCAAAAATTCTGTATTAAGATTTAAGTGGAAAAATACATAACCAAATTCCTTGAACCCCTTCCCATAAAAAACATTCTCACAAAAAAAGTCTGTGTGTGCGCAAAAGAGAGTGAGAGTAGTTTTAAAAAGTTCAAGGTATAAGGCTGAAAACAGGGTTAAAGGTAATATTTGGAAGTTGTAATGTAATCCTTGATTTTTATCAGATTCTATAATGCGTTTGTAAATTTTGACCAAATGGGTTAAATGCTGCAAATTTCTACAAGAGATTTGAAAATATTATAGGGGTAGTTTTTACTTTTCTATCACCCCTTTAAAGAATTTTAAAGGCAATTCTAAAGGTACCCATAAGAACACCAAGTAGAAACATATTCAATGAATTTAAACTTTCGCCTATCCCATGCCTATATATTCTTGGTACCTTAAACTTCAATTTCAAAAGAATTCAGAATATCATAACTACAACACAAGAAATCTCAATAACTTACACTTAAATAGCCACAGGCTTACAAAAAGCCTAGCAAGCATTTCCTCTCTGGGCATCTTAATGTATAACAAACTAAATACTTCAATAAAAAACTTAAATAAAGAATCTTTTAAAGGTAAACTAAGAAAGCTACTTATGAAATAAATATAAATATGGTATTGAGATCTCCAGAACTTTAAAAGCATAACTGAAGAACGAAAATTTGGATAAATGCCAAACTAGTGTTTCACTTCAACATTTTGTCCAGAGAAATTGTTTATAAGTCTTTAGTGCATTCGGTTATGGAATATGGAGCAGCATGTTGGGACCCCTACAGAATTAATCAAATCGATTCGTCAGAAAAGATACAGGGAAGGGCTATAAAATTCATAAAAATCTGATGTGTTACACTCACATGACTTTCTCTACTATTGTTACAAACGCTTATTCACCATATGCTTCATGTTAATTGAGATATCGAGATTGTAATCTTATTGCTAATTTTCTTGTAGATACAAGGGGAATTGGTAGGCTTTAAGCGATAGTCAAGTATTTTAAGAGTTGGTTGCTATGTGCAGTATTCCATTCTCTTTGCATTACCAGGACAGGGGAAAAAAAATGAATAACAAATTTCCATTTGAGAAAAAGTATAAGTATTGGAAAATTTAAGGGAATAATAAGCAATATCTCGAAAATGGTTCACTCAACAAAAAAAATGTATATGACATAAATTGTGTATTTTAACGCGATCTACATTTTTTGTGTAGTAAAATTTTGTCTATCTCTTATGGTTTACCAGTTATGCAAAAGTCGTTCACAATGAAGAATACTTTTGGAGACATTCCCAGAAAATTCGAGAAATACATTTCATTTGTCATGAAAATGTCTTAAACATGTGATATTTTAATCAAATTCGTTACAGCCATTTTTGAGAAAATTAAAATTTTTGAAAAATGTTCCATGTAAAGGGTAATCTGGGGTGGGGGATTTTCTTGAAAACCTTCGTGTCGCATCTCTGGAAGACACTGAACCTAAATACCAAGTTTGGTGTTTATCCGACTGTTCGTTTCTGAGTTATGCTGTTCACAGACACACACACATGGACATGTTTCCAAAAATGCTTTTTTTTGGAATCAGGGGGTCTCAAAACATGTATTTCCAGTGAAATCTCGGTATCAAATTTTTGGGTGGAATACAATACTTCCCCTACTTACTATACGTAGTAGAGAAAGTAAAAATAGGTAAATATTTTGGGCCTACGAAAGGGGAAGAGATTCAATGGGAGCCTTTAAAAGTTTGGTGTAAGAGGCACCGGTTATGCACATTATTTAAAGCTTATGCTGGTTTAAATTCATGGGTGGACGTTAGTGAAAGATTGGAGAACCCAATACATTACAGAAGAAACAATCAATTGTTTAAAATTAAGGGAAGAAGGCACAAAACTGACATAGGAAAATTCTTCTTTGTTAGTAGAACCATTGAAGAACTGAACAAATTGCTTGTAGCAGCCTTCCAGGGCTGTCCTCTATCCATGAGGAAATTTAGAAAAAATCTAAATATTATAAATGGTGGATAACTAATTATAATCGTTATTTGAAATTTGAAATACGACATGAAGGTATGCAAACAAATCTCCCTACCCCAAACTACCCTTTGCAAGACAATTTTGATTAAAAAGCTACATGTTTAAAATATTTACATGACTAATAAAATGTATATTCAATTTACACTGTGAAGTCCTCTTCATTTGAAATTAATTTAAACCATAAGAGTAAGACAGAAACTTACTAAACAAAAAAATGTAGATCTCTTTAAGAAACACAAGCCATTTCAAAATGTTATTCATGGCATGAACCATTTTCGAGATATTTGTTGTTATTGGTCTGAATTTTTCAACACTTTATCATTTTTCAAATTGGTTGCCATCAATTTGTTTTCCACGATGTCATGGAAAGAGTACAGAATTTCAATGGTAGCATATAAAGATCGGACTGCTGCTTCAGCCTCCTCTTGAAATATCTAATGACACTATTTCTACAAACGTTTATTTGAATTAGTTCGAAGTAGAAAGAAAAATAAGCTTTTGTAAGAATAGTTAGTAGAAGAGATATCAAAACAAACAATAATGGTTAGAGTCATGTGTATGTAACATCAGATTTTCAAGAGCTGTAAACTAGCCTAAAATTTTAATAATAGAATAAATATGCAAGGTACAACTATCTAGACAACTCCCTCCCTCCTATAATCCTATTTTAAAGATTTTAAGCCTTCCCTTTTACCCCTTTGAATTGAAAGTCATTAAGAGTCTTCCATGTTTATGATAAACTGCAAAAAATAACCTCTGATATTCATATTCTATGAAATGTGAGGCAGTATTTTTAACACTTAAATGATTTTAGTCTAATTATATAATATATATATATTCAATAACAGCCCGCCTTAAAGCAGTATGTGTATGTAACAATATTATGTGAATGTATTACATAATTTAATAATGTAGGAGCTGTGAGAATAATAGGTTAAAAGTTGCTAACAATGAGGTAACCTTGAGGCAATAATGAATTTGAAAGTTTAATAATACTACTAGTCATTCTTGGAGCAACAACAATGTAATTTTTGTGACAGTTTATAAAATAGCCAATCAACAACCAGAAAAAGCTTTAGTTAAATGAAGGTATTCTATTGAAGTAGGTTTAGCCAATCAGAGACTTGGAATACAGAAATTTACAAATTTAGGCGGTGGAAATCAAGTCAGTTGCTTGTAGACAACGCTCATAACTGGACGCATTGCTTGTAGACATTGTTTCCAACTGGATGCGAGATGTGTCCTCGAGAAGTTTAATATGTATTCAGTGTGAGATGAAAATAGTTTACGTGTTAAAAAGTGCAAGTAATTAATTTAAAAAATCTCACAACTCTCTCTATATCAGTGAAGTGTTCTTTAAATCATGTCAAGCATTAATAAAAGGAGTGAAGTAAAATTATAATCTGTGTAAGCCTACATTCTTCAGTCGCACCACAACCCTGCAAAGAGAAACATGTCTCTAACAATAATACTGATGCAACCTAGGCAAACATAAATATATAATATTTAAAGAAACAGTCAAATTACAAAGTTAATATTTTTAAACTTTTTTTTGGGAGGGGGCAAAGGCCACCGGAAAGTACATTTGGGGCGAAGGCTACTGGAAAGTGAATACTATACGTATGGTTGCAATGAATTTCAAGTTCGGCTTCCAACAGTTGAAATATAATACAACTCCTTCAATACAATCTACTTCAAACTGGTTCCCAAAGCGTGGGGCAAATAACAATACAACAAAATAACAACTTCAAATTGGCTTTCCATACGTGAAGCAACAACCTACTCCAAATGGGATTGCAATTGGCTGATGTGAATATGAAAATCACTCCTAAATCCTACAATTTTAAATTTCTGTAAATATTACATAGTCTGTGTAATTCTATAATATTAGTATAGTTAGACTGGAATAACAATTACAGTGTGAAATTAGGCATTAAAGCCATTACATTTTCCATTCTATATTTAACATGTCATTTAATTATCATTAAATGTGTATTTATTTCCAGTACTTACATGCTGGTTTAACTGCGACATGGGGCAAACATGAACTCTGGCTTCACCCTGGTTGGTTGTGAGTCTCTTGTCGATCACTGGATCTTGCAGGCATTTTAACACTCTGCGTTTATCACTTCCAGCCCATATTTTACAATCAAGAGCCTCAGCCAAAGCAGTAAAAATCTTTTCCTTGCCTGAAACAAATTATATTGTTAATACAGGTAAGTACTCACAGAACAAGTCCAAGCAATTTCAATATAACCCATTTACTCATGTACAACACATACTTTTGTTTGAATGTTTTTAAAAACTGGTGTGCAAGTCTTTCATAAAGAATTGAATTTGTCATGTTGGAAAATCACTGCTTTTTGATTCCCACTGTCCTACACTTGTGCTTCTGGTAAGTAGTGTGTGGTCTCCTGCAGTTGTACAATAGTACCATTCATTCTATTTTAATAATCAGTTTGCTACATTGGCAAAAATGTCATGAAAGATTGTATTCTTCCACCGCTGTGGAACACACCTGATATGTTACATTCAGATGATTGTCACTACCTACCAGAGCCATATTTAGAGGGGGAGTTTTTAGGGTTCAACCCCCCCCCCCCCCGCGCCGAAACTTCTGACAGTTTTATTTATTTAAATTCATAGCAAACCAATATGGGAAAATGTCGTTGGATAACAGTAGGTCTATTGCTAGCAGCATATTTACAAGAAAAAGGGAAACTTAATATCGTCGCCTTACATAGGTAAGGTGACCATACATTCCGGTTTTCGAAGCAGTCTCCTTATTTTGTGCTGTAAGGTGGAATATCCTCATGCTGGTGAGCTATTCTTGTCTATATAATGTCTCCAAACAATTTTCTTATCCATATAACGTCTATATACAGGGAGAGCCAAAAAACTATGATCCGGCTGCGTGATGTTTTTCCTGTCTGCGCCTTTGGCGCTTGTTGCCGTCTGCCGCTATCATAGAAAGGCGCGGATGAAACCATACAACATTTTTAAAACTACTTTTACAGGCTTTACTTACCACTTTATGAAAAGAGATGCTGAAACTGGCCACCATCGTTGTCCATACATTTTTGGCAATTCTTTACCTCTTTACATCACTCACCGTATTTCACATAGAGAAATGCTGGCAATTTCCAGGTGGGTATTTTACTTTAATTCTTCCAGGGTGCATGGGTTTGTCTTGTACACTTTATGTTTTAAGTTACCCCAGAGATAGAAATCAAAGGGGGTTAGGTCGGGGAACCGAGGGTGCCACAAATCTCTACTAATAATTCTGTCCTCAAACACACTTTCAATTGTTTTCATCGAAATATTGGCCTATGAGCTGCTGCAGAGTCTTGTTGAAAAAAGGCAAAATCACGCTCACTGTCTGTTAAAGTTGGTAAGTAAAGCCTTTAAAAGTGGTTTTAAAAATGGTTTCATCTGTGCTCATTGCCGTCTGCCTATGATAACGACAGACGGCAATGAGCGCCGAGGACGCGGAAGGGAAAAACACGGCACAGCCGTTCATAGCCTTTTGGCTCTCTCTGTACTATGGAGTAGGTACATGGTAACTGTGTGGGGGTACTGTTAAGTTTAATCTCCCCGAAATGTTTTTCTGGGTACAGGCACGCCTACCTACTATCATTTATTTTTGTTTCTTTTAAAAACTATTCTTACAAAATTGTAATTGTTCTTTCATCAAGTCATGTATAGGAGAAGGTTGGAAAGATAGAATCAGACTGAAAAATAACAACAGATCTACCTGTTTCCATTTGGTTGCTCTAACCAACTGAGCTACCACGGCAACATGCTGGCACAACATTAAATTCCCTAAATGACACATTTTTGCCCTGTGATTTGAAGCTACATGCATGATAAAGTCAAACTGAGGGCATTAAATGCAATCTCACCTATTGTATAGGAACCACAAACAAACACTGTATTTGTCTTGACATGCCGTTGTGCAAGATCCACCACCTTTGCTATGGTCTCATTTTGTGCCGGAAACTTGTAGCGTGGTTCACAGTACCTGTTTGATAACAGAAACAGAAAATCACAGCTCAGCAAACGGATTCAGATAGCTTCATACTTGTTTAAGTCTAACTACATCTAAACTAATCACATTAAAGTTGTATTTATTTTAAACCAGAAAAAGTGAGAAAGAGATTTTCTATAAACAAGAAAAACGTGGAAGGAACTAGGATTCAGCATCTAAACTCTGAACACAATTGTTAAGAGCAGATACATCATTACAAAATGTGCAATGGAATGCAGTAAAAATTCGAAGAAAATAAAATGCATTGGATTTTTCAAATCTGTAAGATGAATAAATTGTGAAACAGTAGTTCAAGATAGCAAGTTCTTGTTGAGTTCCAATATACAAAATAATATGGGAAAAGGAACTCATGTTGCTGATGTGGTAGAAATAGAGGGATTTTCTGCTCCTAAAATTATCTCTCTTTTCCATGGATAATGATGAAGGGACTTGCAAATGTGTTATAAAAAGTTACTGTATTTATGATGGTAGATTAAGTCACATTTTTATACTCATGGACCTCCTGGACATCATTATAACTAGAGATCAAAAAGGTTTTAAATTCGGTATACATAGAAAACCTACACATGTGGACAATTATATAAAGAAAAATGGTTGAAACCCAACTTCACACCAACTAGCCGCTCTAGAAGTTTGATCCACCAGTTGCATAGCGTCCTCTTGAGCAAAGAAGAATTTTTAAAAGAACAACAACATATAGAAAAAATAGCAGTAACTAATGGATTCAACTCAGATCTCATAAGGAACATGATAAACAAGAAGAAGAAACTCAAGGCAATTTCACATTCCACCACTCTAACACCTCTCTCAAACACAAATTGGAATTACAAGAAATTCACATACCACCCTTGGGCCTTTAGAAAATTTGAACGAATCTTCAACAAATTTAACAGCTCCACAGAACAAATTCAGCTTGAACTTGCTAAACACACCTCCCAAAAATACCATCCCAAACACATTAAAATCCAGAATTTACCAGATTAATTGTGATGAATGTGAGAAGTACTACATAGGAAAAACTAAAAAAAATGGAAACCAGACTTAAGGAACACCAAAGGAACATAAAACTAAAATAAATAGAGAAATCCGCTGTATCTCACCATTTTTGGACAGAAAACCACAACATTGGCCAAAGTATAAAGTTGTTAAAACCCCTCACCACACCAATAGAATTGAAAATCTGGGAAAAAATACACATCATCATAAACGGCAACAACGTCATTAATTTTGAAATCCTGCCTGTGAGCAATGTGTTGAAACTTTGTGCTCCCAACACCAGATGGCAACAGGTTCAGAATCTGTAAGAAGAGGAAGAAGAAGAGACACGGGAGAAAGCAACCTTTAGTCACCCAGTCACTGACGATGAGGACGAATGCCCTCAAAAATGTTTGTTTTATATAACTTTTAATTAGTGTAGTGAGTGTAAAAAAGTGTGACTCAATCTACCATCATGATGAATACTTCACTGTTAATAGTGCTTCTGTTTTTAATCTTTTACTGTATTTACTTTGTACCAAAGGTGTTCAAAAAATGGGATGCATGACAATTTGAATTTGATATGTTGGAAATATTGCTTTTGAATCGTCTAGTTCTACGCTTGTACTTCTAATGCAAGAGTATGCACATCTTGCTCAGAAATCACCAATCATTCTTTCTTCAGTGACCACAAATGCAATAATCTGTATAATAATCTGTTAAAGAGTTTCAGTATTAGCTGTAGAAAAATGAGTAGCAATAGATTGGTTTCTTTCATTGCTGGGTAGAAACTGGCAATTGTAAGGAAGCTGAAGCAATAAGAAATTGTGCTGCAAGAAAGTTCAATGTTCCAAGAATTGTGCATAAGAGGCTTAAAGGATAAATGACAAGGTATGAGCAACTGTAACAGGAAGACTTTCTGCAGACTGTCCACCAAATATCCAGATGTAGAGGAAAAGCTTGATATGTTCAATAGTACTAGGCACCAGTTTGGTTCTGGTTATGCTGTGAGCACAGAAATGCACCAGTTTCAAGCCATTACTGCATGAGAAATCAGCATGGCACAAGGTTTCAAATCAAGCATGGGCTGGATTCAACAGCTTTTTTTTTCTTTCTTCTTATATATGACACAGTTTTTAAATTCATAGGCATACAACTATTACACTGTGTATGCCAAAAGATTATGAATATTTCGCCTCAAATTCCATTTTTTACTTTCTTTACTATGTATAGTTGTTGTTGTTCACCAATGGCACTGGGGATTAATTGATCTGCAACATTTTCCCTCTGGCTTCCCAATATAAAGTCTGTAAGTTATCGCCTTTAAGGCCTTTGCATTTGGCGAGATGCTGTTTATTCAGGATGACATCATCTTCACAGAGAGTGCACTTGGGTGTAGGTAGGCATCGTATCTTGTGGAGGTGTTCTGCGAGGCAATCGTGGCCAGTTGCCATCCTAAATAAGGCCACTGCAGTCTTCCTTGACATTTTTTGTATATCACTCTTATCTTTAATACTCTTATAATCTTTATCTTTTAATTTATCTTCTTCATCAAGTCTCTGCTGTCTTTTGAAATGTTGTTTAATGTTACTTAATTGTTTATTTCTATTGGTCCTACAGGTTTTATTTGTTGTACTGCACCTTTCTTTGCTAATTGATCCGCATGTTCATTGTCCAAAAGTCCGACATGAGCTGGGATCCATTGTAGAGTGACATAATTTCTAGTTTCAACTGCTTTAATTAGGCTTCTTATTTCTTTAATATTTCTGGTTGTTTTATTATTGTAATTTACTATCCCATCTATGGCTGATTCCAGTTGCAGCGGAATAGGAGTGAGAAGCAGAATGGGAAAGGAACTGTGAATATGCCGTCCATAATTAATTCAAAAAGTTAATGAACGACTGTAACTTAAATTTGGTAACTGTGAATTTATTGGATTATTAGTGTACTTCAAAAAAAATTGGGAGGAAATAGAATGAGAGGAGGAAGAATGTTAACAGCTTTTGATTCACTCGACTGCAGGTTAGCCTGTTTTGAAACGTAGATTTTAAACACAACATAAAGCAATGTTGCTACAATATGTGATTGCTAATCTAAATGCTGCTGCCAATATTAGAAACAAACTCTGAGAATGGAAGTATGTGCATCTGCCAGGAATCATTCTGGATTTTTCCAAGTTTGCCACCAGAGAGCCATTGTAGGTTGCAGCCTCCTTCAATATCCTTGACAATACGTCTATGTATACTGTGACCATGAATGGGAAGCAGAAACTTGATCAACTGTCACATTTCTGGACTTTGGAAAGCTTTCTGTTGGCAATGCATACCCACATTTGAAAAGAAGTATTTTAACTTTTCCCATCCTGGTTCCCATTTCCCTTCCTTGAAAAGTTATTCACCAGGCTTAATAAAAAAATTATAATTTTTAGTCAGATTATGCAAATTCTTGTATTCCAATATGAAAAATAATCCTTACGTTGTATCGAGAAACAGCTTGTCTATAGTCAAATTCCAAAAACACGGATATGACTCCATCTTAGGATCAGCTCTAAAGTCACCAACATGCAGGAAGTTCTTTCCATTTGGCAACTGAAACAGGAACATCAGTGATCCTGGGCAGCTGTGAACAAATTAGTAAAACTGTAAATCACTTGAACTACATAACTCTATAGTAACAGAGAGTGTGCATGTCCATAAGTCTAACAGTAGGCAATTTCTTAAGGTCATAATTTCTTAATAGGACCGTTTTTAAAAACCTTCTACTACCTTTCCATAATAAACATAAACCTTCTTTCTATTATGTTTTGCCAATTTAAGCCTTGCAAGTGCAGCATATTTATTACAAAAGCTTTGTTATGAAAAAAATGCTAAGAGTTTTAAAAGAAACGCGTACTTGAAATTTAAAAAAAACATGTACCTCACTATAAAATATATTTCACTTTTACATATAGATTTTAATTCCCCACTTAAATCGCATACAATATAATGCAAAGAACTTTCATTTTTACATACTTATTAATTATGAACATTTCAAAATTATGTATCCAAGTTTTATAAAATATGTTTTGTTTGATAGTATTATTTCCTTTATTCTTGTACAAAAATGTCATTACATACTGTACAAATATTAATTCAATTTCAAATTGTTGTCCAGAAACAAACTGCATAGTACATGTAACATTAAGTTCTTCGTTCTCCGAACATTACGTTTACATCTATCAAGAGTACCAAAAAATGTCTAGTCACTTTCTGGGTTTGGAAACTTGCTATTTCTGCACAGTGATACAATATTGGTTATACATAATATACTACCATACATTAGCTTGAGCTTACTCATGCTTCCGATTTAGTTTGAATTGAAATTTTCATTTTTATATGGCTTTAGTTGTTAAAACACAGGATGATAGTTAAAGTTATTAAAGTTTGCGTCTTGCATTTTTGTTAATCAGTGACAAAAGAGTAGTTTGTTAAATGATGTCGCCACTGGGTAGGTCATCTCAATACAATTTGAGATCTCCTTGTGGTTTACCGGGAAACATGTGAATCAGTTGGGGAATTTAATGTCGTACCGGCATGTTGCCATGGTAGCTCAGTGCTTAGAACAACCGGATGGGAACCAGGAGATCCATGGTTCAAATCCCTGTGATGGCATTGAATTTTTCAGTTGTCTGATTCTACCTTTCCAAAATAGATTTTAGTTTATTTGAAATAGCTTCTGCGGATTCATTTACATCTTTATAGAAATCATGAACTTTGTTACATTTTCCCTTAACATTGGAGAAGTACGTTACAGCTATTGGGTAATGTTTTTATTACCCTTATCTGAAGCATCTGAACCTAATCAAAACGGAACATTTTGCTTTAATTCGCTTAGTAGCTTCTCTTTAGCATAAGGCAGAAGCACATTTTTTACTAACGTCTCACTTTAAGTTCGACCGCATCTTACTTTCATTGCTAAAGAGGAGTCTCTGAAAACATGTAGATATAACTTATTACCACAGTCTTGAGAATTGTAAGAACCGTGATGTTTTACACCATGATATGCTAAAGTTAATTGCATTGCAGTGATTTTGTCGTCTTCTGCAGAAAATTGTTTTGGCAAAAATTTTAGGAGAGAGTGATTTTTCTTTAGTGTGATAATATTTGCTTTGTGTCTTTCTGATTGTAAATGTATATTCACTCATATTTAACAGTAAATGTGATACTGCATATTCTGCACTTACACATACACTCATACCTATCAACGTTTTGTAACCCTCTTTATAATTTTCATCCTACAACCATTCTTCATGGAACAAACTTAGATATTGCCTCTTCATTTCACTGTTATTACTCACTATTCTGAAATTATGAAAGCTAGTCTATTAACGCACGATCTGAGCGTTCCAACAATTGCTGATAAACTGATAACTAACAATGAACGAACGAACACAAAAAATAGAATGTTACCAGTTGACACGTTGCCAGTGTTTCCTTGCTAGCCAAATATTACAGACACAACAATGAAAAGTTGTCAGAGTAAGAATAGAAACATAGCGTTTTGTTACAATACAAAGTTAACATTCAAACAAAATTATTCAAGATCATTAAAGATTGTGGTCACATTCAAGCCCGTAAATTAAAGTACTTGGCCCATAAACCCAGAGAATTCATTCCAAACCCAGGCATTCCAGGGCACCCGGAGATCTGGCAACCTACTCCTCCCTCTCATAGCTGGGTATACCCATAGTATTTTTACTCGAGTAGCAAGTAATAGGTGCAACAAGTTTGGTTGAAGTCGGCTATATGGTTTGTGAGGAGATAACATATATACTGTGGCATTATATGGTATGCCACGGCTATATTAGGGGCTTTAGCACGTGTCAGGTTTATGGAATGTTGCCTGGCTGTCTCCCTTGGATGTGTAAGCAGGTTGTGAGAACCAACGAAAGTTTCTGAATACGACCTGGTCGTGCATTCTAAAGGAAAGTGCCCACTCTTCCCTCCACTTTCCCTTCTGTTTGCCTGGCTAGCCTGTATAAGGCAGGCGCACCAAGCTCTACTTTGTCAGTATACAAATCAGTCGCTTAACATCTGTCAACCAGCAGGAGAAACACGATGAGCTCTGCGACACCTTGCCGCCATGCAGGCCTTAATGCATGAACCAGCAAGGAACAATAACACCAGAGAACTCTAGTCAGATGGGGAAGAGAACCTTTTAAGTGATAATATTCATTTGCTTCCATAGAATGCTTTAAAAAGGCAAGTCAGAAGTTAAAACATTACAAGCTTCTTAATTTAAAAGTACTGCTTTTAAAAGGATTATTTATAATTGTGCTGTGGCATGTTAGCTTAAATTGTATATGCTCAGTTGTAGTATTATGCTTGCAGTATGTGAGATTTACCTTTGTGAACCTTTTTAACATGTTAAATGTGCTGAAGGCACTGTATCTAAAGTGCTCTTTAACTCATTCTAATTCACAACTATTAATTCATTATAGTTTACAGTTTATATAATATTTACTACTCAAATAATTACTTGTTTTTTGCTTATTGTTTCATTAATAAATTCAGGAATTAATATAATTATTTTACTCTGTTTTGGAGATTTCTATTCATTACAAGGTGCAGTCCTTCCCCATTCCTTCAGTGGTCTCAGCTAACAGTGGTCTCAGCTAATTGTAGTATTGTAAAGCACGGTCAGCAACAGTTAAATGTGGGATGCTCTTAGATGCATAACAAAAGATCCTATGGAACTTCTTCATTCCATATAATCACCAACTCACATTCATAGCCCAGGGTGCGGAAGTGCAACAGGAGGAGACAATACATACCCATATAAAAGTACTTACTGGTTGGCATCTAAGGCAGTAACCATCACACCATGAATCTTCCTGGGTTCATCAAGGTGAAGAATATTTAGGTACTTTTTATCCACACCCAGTTTCATTTTGACAAGTTTTGCTGAAAAAAAGCATATTAAAATATGTGATGTATAATAATTACAAGAATTTCCTAACACACAGTTTATTTTTATGGTGATTATTTCACAAATTATTTATTGTTTGTTGTCACGATAAATATTTGATAAAATTTGTTTCATTTGTGGAACACTAGGATAATATATGGCACTTAAGGAAAATAAGAGGTATACATATCATCCTTTATGCAGAAAGAGATCTTGATAAATACATTAAAAAATGTTGCAAGCACCTTAATTGCATGTTTCACAAATTTGCAGAAAAATACTTTGAAAAAAAGAGATATTACTTTCTCTACTATGTGTAGTAAGTAGGGGAAGTATTGTATTCCATCCAAAAATTCGATACCGAGATTTCACGGGAAATATATGTTTTGAGACCCCCTGAATTCAAAAAAAAAGCATTTTTGAAAACATGTCCATGTGTCTGTCTGTGAACAGCATAACTCAGAAACGAACAGTTGGGTAAACACCAAACTTGGTATTTAGGTTCAGTATCTTCCAGAGATGCGACACGAAGGTTTTCAAGAAAATCCCCCCACCCCAGATTACCTTTACATGGAACATTTTTCGAAAATTATAATTTCTCAAAAATGGCTCAAACGATTTTGATTAAAATATCATATGTTTAAATTTTCTGGGAATGTCTCCAAAAGTATTCTTCATTGTGAACGACTTTTGCGTAACTGGTAAACCATAAGAGATAGACAAAATTTTACTACACAAAAAATGTAGATCACATTAAAATACACAATTTATGTCATATACATTTTTTTTGTTGAGTAAACCATTTTCCGGATATTGCTTGTTATTCCCCTAAATTTTCCAATACACTTTTTCTCAAATGTGAATTCGTTATTCATTTTTTTGTCTTGGATATGCAAAGAGTATTAATCTGTGGCAAAGAGAATGGTGTTGCACCTAGCAACCAGCTATTAAGATATATGTCTATGTTTAAAGCCTACTGTATTTCTATATTGCCCTTGCAAATACAAAACAAGGGGAACATAGTACGCCTTAAGCGATAATCAAATATTTTTAGAACTGGTCGCTATGTGTAAAATGTAATTCTCTTTGCATGTCAAAAGATCGTTTCTGCAAATGTTTATCTCGATTAATATGAAATATATGGAGAATAAGAGTTTGTAAAAATAGTTTGTACAAGAGTAGAAAAAGTTATGTGAGCGTAACACATCAGATTTTTTTTCCATAGCATACTTTCCTTACAGGTGGGTGAGAATTTTGTGCTTGGGCATACGTAACTGTAGGCTCACAGTAGAACATGGCTATTCTTGGAAGGTGGTCTGCAAACATTATGGCAATAATACAGGGTGAGCCAAAAAACTACGAACCAGCTGTGCGGTGTTTTTCCTGTCCACATCCTCAGCGCCTGTTGCCGTCTGCTGCTATCATAGAAAGGCGTGAATTAAAAAATACAACATTTTTAAAACTACTTTTAAAGGCTTTACTTACTAACTTTATGAACGGAAATGCTGAAATTGGCCACCGTCGTTGTTCATACATTTTTGGCACCTCTTTAGGAAACCATCCATCAACAGTGATGGATAGTTTCCTAAAGAGGTGCCAAAAATGTATGAACAACGACGGTGGCCAGTTTCTCAACTCTGTACCAGTTTAGCTGCAACTGAGCTACTTCGAGTTACAGGATTGGCAGATACACAGGAGTTTCTGGACTTCTGAGAAAGACACCACTCTAACCCAGATCTCTTGGATCGCCTTTCTCGGGAATTTGATGGATGTTCACTGCTGCAGTTAACACAACATGCTCCATCGTGAGAAACTCTACACAGTTAATGCAGGTAAATTCACTGTTGCAAAAATCACTGGTGTGGTCAAAGCGCTGACACTTATAACATCACAGCAGATTCGGGATGAATAGTCTAACTTCAATGGCTTCATACACTGCCTTAATCCTTTGAGGGAGATTTACCCAATCAAAGGTAAGGAATAGGATACAGGTGGACATGAATCCACCTCTTTCTACCTGCAGAACATGATATATGGATGTAACACCTTCATCTTCCAGATTTTCTTGAATCTCCTCATTAAATTAAATTATGTTTTATTTATGGATACTCTCTCTATGGTTCTCTGTGTCGCATTCTACAATGGGCGTGAAATACCGGAAATTTTGCTCAGAGGACTCTTATCAGGCTTGAGGTTCCTTTACGTGCCATAAATATATAACAAGACACCACTAGCTTTACTTTCCTTCCGAAGGAAACCATGCTAAGGATTTTTACATCTGAAAAAATCCATCACCCTCCACTGGATTTGAACCCGCAAACTCGGGCACTAGACCATGAAGAATTACAATCTCCTCATTGGTCATACCATCCAATGCACGGGTGTTTATCACACTGTGTGAGGAGTTCAAGGTCATGTGCATCTCAACCCATACAGGATAGCTGGCTAACGTGTTTGCTCCGAGTATTTTCGCTGCCTGGGATGTTGAATGTGCTTCAATCAGGAGTGTACCATTGCAACTTCTAATGCATGACTTAGCTGGACCAGCAATTTTATTGAGACCCTTTTGAACTATAAATGTGTTCACCGATGTAAACTTCTTTCCTTCCTCTGTTCTATTAATCACTAAGTAGCGAGGACCACAGCACTTGACTACTTCTTTTACACTCACTTTTGTTTTGTTTGATTTGGATTTTTCCATGGTAAAAAAAATCTTCCACCATTGCAAATGTCTCCGATGGCATGCTCACATCCTGTGTGCCACACCAGTTTAGGTGAGAGTCCTGGCCTGGATCTTGCTCACCTTAAGGTCACACCTCCCAATTTAAAGACAGAAGGGCCCAATCACCTTCAGGAAGTGTAACAGCTAATGTAATGGCCCCTCTCTGGGACTGACCTTTATCAGTGGATACGAACACAGTCCTACTCAGGAGCTGGGAGTTATGCAGAACCCAGTCAACCCTTGTGACTTCCTCCTCCGTCCCACGCAGCAGTATCCATCAGACTGCGTTCAGGGAGGTAACTGGTAGTTGGTCAAACACACTTGTGGACCAAAGTTGATTGGTCTTAGAAGAACCCAATCAAGAGTGTGGCCCGGGACCCTGGGAGTACCAACCCTGTATCTACCATAGTAGGGCCCGGGGGGACAGCCCTCTGATCTCGCCTTCTTCATCCATTGCAACAGTTCTTTCTTTAGAGCTCTCAGCACCAATGATAAACTTCTATTAATAACTACATTCATCCCTTTTAATTTCTTGGATCTTTTCAATACTTCATAGATAATTTGCATAGTTACAACTCTAACCACTATCATCCTTCCTCCTCCATTCCCCCAAATTGGAAAGCCTCAGCGATTTCCCATCCATTCAGAGCCATCTCCAATCTTCCTTACAAAATCTCTCTTACTTCCTGAATGGGCCACACTCCTCTTCCTTCCTCAACTTCTGATATTACCAAATTAAATTTCCTATGTCTTTTCTCCACAGTATCTATTCTTGTTTGAAGGCTTGCAGTTCTGTTTTCATGTTTTGCATTTCAATTTTGATTTCATCTTTGATTTCTTTTCCATATCTTTCACTTTATCCCCCAGCCTTTACTCAATTCCCTGTAATTTGGTCAGGATTTCTATCTGATCGCTATTAGGTCCAGGATTGATCTCAACTCCTCCGATAATTAATAATACACCAAAGTCGAAATATTTCCCATTTCTCCATGCTGATCCTTTTTCTTGAACAGATTCCAGTTCATATTACAAAACAGTCCAACCCTTGCTCTATAACTCTCTATATCAATTCCCATTGTTCCTTACGTCACTTTTCAATTCCTTCCTGCAGCTTCCACAAACACCTCTCTCATTCACTGCTAGCTAAGCATGCCATTTACTTATACTGTGAAGGTAAATATACCTACTTGGTAGTAAAGCTGGGTTTGTTCCAACAACAGTTCCTGATAGTTTGAGCATGAACATTAAAAATATATTTAAAGGTGAGTCGGAATTGTTACACTAACATCACTTAAGTTTACTCACTTAACATGTTTCGGGAAACGGTTGTTCCCATCCTCAGAAGGTTAATTCGACTGGCCCATGTTGTTGGTGTTTCCGTTTTTTGGACTGGATCCTGTGGTGGCATCTTGTGGTGGAGAAATGTACTTCCAGAGAGGATTTGGTGGCGGCAAATCAAAATTCATTAGATTTGTGTTGTGTTTTAGAATGGTGATCTTCTCCCATGCATCTAATTCGGCTGCAAATTTGGCTGGTTTGACTAATGTAATATTGGGTTTGATGTTGTGATTAGTGGTCCAAAAATGGTGTGAAACTGCAGATTTGTCCATTTGTTTGTATTTGATACATCTCATGTGCTCCTTTAGCCTAGTTTCTAAGTTTCTTTTTGTCTTACCTATGTATACTTTATTGCAATCTGAACAATTGATTTTATAGATTCCAGCTTTTTTGTCTTGTGGAATGGGGTCTTTTAACTTGTTACAAAGTAATTTCTCTATGTTAAATTTGTTCTGTGGAGCTAGGCTGATGTTATGTTTCATGAAAATCTTCTTAAATTTGTGAAATGTTCCTGGGTGGTATGTGAATTTCTTGAACTTTAGCTCTTTATCTTGCTGGCTGAGATTTGTTGTGTTTCTGATGTGCATCTGTCGTTTGAATTTTGCAATTTTTTTGTCAATAGTTGCTTTGTTGTACCCATTATGTATTGCTGTGTCTACTATATGCTGGTATTCTAACTGGTATTCTTTTTTATTTAAGGGGGTATATACCAGTCTATGTGTTAGGCTGTTTAGTACTGCATGTTTGTGTGTGGTTGGATTGAAACTCTTATTTTTTATGTAATTAGTAGAGTGTGTTGGCTTCCTGTATATGCCAAAGGTTAGGTTCTTTTGTTCTCTGATGATTTTTAGGTCTAAAAATGGTAGCATGCCTTCTTTTTCTATTTCTATGGTGAATTTTATTGATTGGTTCTGTAGGTTTAGTAAGGCTAAGGAGTCTTGTATGAACCTATTAGGGACAACAGCGAAGATGTCGTCAACATATCTGTGCCAAACTTTAAACATGTATGGAAAGGAAGTTGTTATGTGTGTTTCTAAGTAGCTCATAAATAAATCTGCCAAGAAGGGTGAAAGTGGGTTGCCCATGGTTAGACCAGTTGGTTGTTGATAGAACTTCTTATTGAAACTAAAACAATTTTGTGCAATGCATAAATTGGTAAGTTGTATGAGGTCTTCTATTTCTTCTTCAAGTAGGTTAGTCTGCTGTAGCCATTTCTTTAATTGACGCAGGAGTTGATCTGTAGGGACACTTGGAAATAGTGCAGTGACATCAAAGGAAACTAATCTGTCTTCTGGTTCGAGTTCCAGGGATTTTATCTTCTGTATTAAATCTTCTGAATTCATTATGTTTTTGCTATTGAATTTTGGTAGTGAAGAGAATCTCTGTACTAACCATTTTGCCAGTTTGTAGGTAGGAGAATCAATATTGCTGACGATTGGTCTCATCTTATTACCCGGTTTGTGTATTTTAGGTAGAGCATACATTCTTGGTAAAGTGGGGTGGTCTGGTTTTAATCTAGATTTATCAGTGTCTGTTATAGTTTTGCTTTCCTGGATGGTTTGATTGAAGGCTTTTAAATGTGATTTTAATGGGTCTTCTTGAATTTGTATGTAATTTTCTTGTTGCAGCATATTTTCTACTCTGGCAATATAATCATCTTTTTGCAATACAACTAGTTTATTTCCCTTGTCAGCTTTTGTGTATACTACTGGTTTTGATTTTAATGTTTTGATCACATGTTTGGTTGGGAAATTGTTATGTTTATCTGCTTGTATTTCTTGGAGAACCATTTCACATTCTTTTTTATAGTGGTTTTACTATTTTCATTTAGGTTGTAAGTAGCAATCTCAATGTCTGCGACTATTTCATCGGTTGTTTTTGTGTAGCCAACACATGTTTTTAGGCCAAGGTTTAATACCGATAATTCCGCTTTGGTGAAAGTTACATTTGAAAGATTAATTACGTCTGGGTATGGCGTCGTTTTTTCATTTTTTAGGTTAGGTTTATATTCCACTGAAATCTGTATTGAAAAGTGACATCAAAAGATACCAAAAAATTGAAGAAAAGAGAAAAAACACATTTGCGGACATCCGTTTTTTAAACCTATGCATACAAAGCAAAGTCACACCAAAGTTTGTAAGGAGAATTGTAAAATATGACAAAAACAGCAAACACCAAACATCAGCCGATAAAAAAGTAATAATAATTGAGAGAAACAACCACTACGCAAAATTACAAAAATTGGAACTGGAATTATATGCTCTTCACCTTAAATTAACGGACACACTCGGCTACCCACTTTGGCAAAACATGCAATCAAAATTCCTCACGATTCTTAGCTACAGGATGAAAACAAAAACGCTGAAATTAAAGAAAAAACTAGACATACTACGCCGGAAGCAACATTCATATAAACCTAACCTAAAAAATGAAAAAACGACGCCATACCCAGACGTAATTAATCTTTCAAATGTAACTTTCACCAAAGCGGAATTATCGGTATTAAACCTTGGCCTAAAAACATGTGTTGGCTACACAAAAACAACCGATGAAATAGTCGCAGACATTGAGATTGCTACTTACAACCTAAATGAAAATAGTAAAACCACTATAAAAAAAGAATGTGAAATGGTTCTCCAAGAAATACAAGCAGATAAACATAACAATTTCCCAACCAAACATGTGATCAAAACATTAAAATCAAAACCAGTAGTATACACAAAAGCTGACAAGGGAAATAAACTAGTTGTATTGCAAAAAGATGATTATATTGCCAGAGTAGAAAATATGCTGCAACAAGAAAATTACATACAAATTCAAGAAGACCCATTAAAATCACATTTAAAAGCCTTCAATCAAACCATCCAGGAAAGCAAAACTATAACAGACACTGATAAATCTAGATTAAAACCAGACCACCCCACTTTACCAAGAATGTATGCTCTACCTAAAATACACAAACCGGGTAATAAGATGAGACCAATCGTCAGCAATATTGATTCTCCTACCTACAAACTGGCAAAATGGTTAGTACAGAGATTCTCTTCACTACCAAAATTCAATAGCAAAAACATAATGAATTCAGAAGATTTAATACAGAAGATAAAATCCCTGGAACTCGAACCAGAAGACAGATTAGTTTCCTTTGATGTCACTGCACTATTTCCAAGTGTTCCTACAGATCAACTCCTGCGTCAATTAAAGAAATGGCTACAGCAGACTAACCTACTTGAAGAAGAAATAGAAGACCTCATACAACTTACCAATTTATGCATTGCACAAAATTGTTTTAGTTTCAATAAGAAGTTCTATCAACAACCAACTGGTCTAACCATGGGCAACCCACTTTCACCCTTCTTGGCAGATTTATTTATGAGCTACTTAGAAACACACATAACAACTTCCTTTCCATACATGTTTAAAGTTTGGCACAGATATGTTGACGACATCTTCGCTGTTGTCCCTAATAGGTTCATACAAGACTCCTTAGCCTTACTAAACCTACAGAACCAATCAATAAAATTCACCATAGAAATAGAAAAAGAAGGCATGCTACCATTTTTAGACCTAAAAATCATCAGAGAACAAAAGAACCTAACCTTTGGCATATACAGGAAGCCAACACACTCTACTAATTACATAAAAAATAAGAGTTTCAATCCAACCACACACAAACATGCAGTACTAAACAGCCTAACACATAGACTGGTATATACCCCCTTAAATAAAAAAGAATACCAGTTAGAATACCAGCATATAGTAGACACAGCAATACATAATGGGTACAACAAAGCAACTATTGACAAAAAAATTGCAAAATTCAAACGACAGATGCACATCAGAAACACAACAAATCTCAGCCAGCAAGATAAAGAGCTAAAGTTCAAGAAATTCACATACCACCCAGGAACATTTCACAAATTTAAGAAGATTTTCATGAAACATAACATCAGCCTAGCTCCACAGAACAAATTTAACATAGAGAAATTACTTTGTAACAAGTTAAAAGACCCCATTCCACAAGACAAAAAAGCTGGAATCTATAAAATCAATTGTTCAGATTGCAATAAAGTATACATAGGTAAGACAAAAAGAAACTTAGAAACTAGGCTAAAGGAGCACATGAGATGTATCAAATACAAACAAATGGACAAATCTGCAGTTTCACACCATTTTTGGACCACTAATCACAACATCAAACCCAATATTACATTAGTCAAACCAGCCAAATTTGCAGCCGAATTAGATGCATGGGAGAAGATCACCATTCTAAAACACAACACAAATCTAATGAATTTTGATTTGCCGCCACCAAATCCTCTCTGGAAGTACATTTCTCCACCACAAGATGCCACCACAGGATCCAGTCCAAAAAACGGAAACACCAACAACACGGGCCAGTCGAATTAACCTTCTGAGGATGGGAACAACCGTTTCCCGAAACATGTTAAGTGAGTAAACTTAAGTGATGTTAGTGTAACAATTCCGACTCACCTTTAAATAAATTCAATACACATCACTGTTTCTAGCTTCTTTTCATTACAATATATACGTAATTAAAAATATACTTTATAATCTTTTCAATAATTGATAGTTTTGCAGTAGATTCCTTCACATGGTGGAATCCTTGATAATGCAAAGGCAGATGCCTTAGCATAAAAAGGCATAATGATTCGACAAATTAGAAACCCACATTCATTGTTCCACTCATCATACTAATTATTCAGAAAATCATCCAACCAAAAATACATGACAGCTTATTCAAGAGAGTACAAATAAACAATGAAAAACTTTGTTGAACAAAAGAATACTAATTCCTGTCCACAACATAAAGCTGTTGCTCTTTTTCAATTACATACAGGACATGATTATTTGGCTGCATCTACATAAATGAAACATACTTCCTAATTCTGCACCTTGTAGAGAGAAGGATTCTACAGTGAATATGATTCATCTACAGAAAAGTCAAAATTTAATAGCTGCAGATCTTTCCTTATGCTACTGGGAAGCAAGAAGGGAAATAAAAGAACTCCAATATGCTGAGCATTAGCAACCAATAACATTAAAAATAAAATGTCTGATGGCAGTGCATTCCAGCAAATTTTTCATCTGGACTCTGCATCCAAGCATTCCAACAAACTTCCGTCTGTCAGAATGAGTATGTAGCAAGAGCACATAATGATCCTGAGTTGTAATACGTATGCACGCGCGCACACACACACACACACACACACACACACACAAACTGATTAGAGAACATCAAAGACTGATATGCTGGAATGAACCTGTATGTTATTCTAGTAATAATTACATAATTCTGAGGGACTTATATACAAAGTTGACTCACCTGTTATCTCACTGCAGTATATGGGCTGATCAAAGGACTTCCTAAGGCCACCATAATGATCAGAATGGAAGTGTGAAAGGAAGTACACTGCCACATCAGGAATGATGCCATAGCTGAAGGCATCCACCACAAACTTCGTGTCTGTAAGAAATGTAACAAAGCAAATATCAATACACATACACCAAACATACTAACTGGGTATTTGTACCTACAGGGGAAAGAATGCAAACTAATCACATGTTTGGCAAACAGAGTTAAGGGCCCATTTGTAAATTGCACATAAACACAAAAGTTAGTGGCAAGTAATCCAATGAACCCATTCACAATGCATCACATAAATACGAGGGGTGATCAGAAACTAAGGTTACAAAGCCTGCAGTGAAACGTGTACATTTCATACAACCAATACAGCCAACTGATAGTACATGCATTAGGTTATTTTTTGACATAGTCTCCATATCAGTTAAGGCACTTGTTGCTTCATGGGATGAGTGAATATTCCCTACTGGTAAAAATCCTGTCCTTGCATGTTCAGCCACATTGTTGCGAAATGTTTTACCTCCTTGTCTGAAGTGAATCACTGGGCTCCTAAGTGCTCCATTAAGTGAGGGAAAAGGTGAAAGTCGCTTGGGGCAAGGTCCGGGCTGTAGGGAGGGTGGTCGATGTCCCAACGAAACTGCTTCAACATCGTAGTGGTCTTCTGGGCTTATGCAAATTGTAGCGTGTTGCCTGCTACTTCGTTGTGTATATCCTTACCTGCGTCGTTGTATGTGTAGCCTTCAGAACTCGAAATCGCCCATATCAGTCAGGAAGCACATATCGTCGTCTCATCTCAGGATCAACTGTCGGCGAATCGGCCTGAAATTTTCTGCTGTTATTATCAGGGTAGGATTGCGGGAGTGGTGACACCATGATACTGTCTTAAAAGAAACACTGTTTTCACTTTTCTCACTCTTTATACTAGAAATCCTGCAAGATTCATTGGTATTCCCTAACACGTGTGATTCTTTTAGCACTGTCTTCTCACTATTGTCTCTTGGAATACCAAAGTTTGCTCTGGCTAGTTATTTAACATCTTGACACTCTATCATCATTCCTTAGATTTGCGCGAACTTGAAGTGGTCACTTGACTAACATTAATTCATTTATGAGCTTGGATATAATTATATCGAAGAATACCGTTAGCACATTATATAAATATTTCACCTACATCATTTTATAATTGCATAATTGCGTGGCACTTAGCATCCATTTCTGACCCGGAGTGCTACGTGTTACCTTAACGAAGAATCATGACAAACTGTCCCAAATCCATGCTCGCTTTCATATATATCAGTCGCTGCTCGCCTCCAAATTTTGTACATGTCACTATGTCTTCCTATCTTTTTATTGGTTCTAATACTTATCCTCTACGTTTATTGGTTCCCTAGTTGAAAATTCAAAGCCTAACTGTAAGTAAAGTCTGTTGCCTCATAGCATCTGTTTACTCTTCAAACTTGCCTCACCGCTACAAAGCACAAAAGAAGGTTTCAATTTTTATGGCCCCATGCTCAGAAAATATAATGGACAGTGGTATGCGAGAACCATATGATATTTATACAGAGAGAGAGAGAGAGAGGGAGAGAGTTCAACAAACGTTTCAGTATTAGGTAAGAATCCTTTACATGCCTTTTGAGCCTGCTTAGAGAGCATTTACAACAAAACTCAAGACAGGAATCCAGCTCTATAACCCAAATTGCAATTATTGTTATGAGTCCTGTGGGTGTTTCATACCGAAACATTCCAGATAGTTAAGCCGGCATTACGATGAACTTAACGTAATGTGAGTCTAACACTGTATTAAATGGAGATATTTAGGATTGACTTAACGTGATGTAACTTAAGAGTTTGGCAGTGTCAAACTTTTCCTTCTCATTACGTCAAGTTTGATGTCACATGGTAATTAGAACCAATTGGCATGAAGTACTACCTCGAAGTAATAACTACCAATCAAGTCATTCCCATTACATCCTTCCCAATTAGACCTTTAATTTACTAACATTTTTTAACTTCATGTCACATTAAGTAAAGTTCTTCGTAATTCCGGCATTATAGGCGATCTTATAAAGAATCGTTCACCATGCGTCTGCTGCTTATGTATTTCATTGCTGTTAGAGTGCTTTTGAGGTTAAGGCGAGGTACCTACACATATAAATATACATGAGTGTTCAGGAAATAAAAGGCAATTCTTCTTCACTTTTGCAGATTTCCCACACATTGTGGATGGAGTTGACTGCATGCATATATTCGCATTTTGTGCCATTCTATGAATTTAGTGATCTTTTCCGAAATCGGAAGGAGTACTTCTCCATCAACACACAAGTGATTTGCGATGCAAAATGAAGATTAGAAACATTGTTTGCAGAATTTTAAGCTGCTCTTCAGTAAGTTTGCCATTCCTCGAAGCATTAAACTTGTCTGTCACGACTTTCCTGCATTTCTCTTCCAGCATCTTTATAATATGTTTTTTATACTCATATTGTTTAGATGAAATTTCTTTATCTCTAGCAGCAAACATTTATCTCTTTCACATACATTTACCCCCTTTTCCTATCGCACATAACCTTATCCTTGATCACGTGAAGTAAATTGCGCAAACAAAACAATATCTCCCTGAGTAATTAGCTCTTACTTCCGTAGTCGTAACTAAAAGAGTAAATTGTAATTGAGCTCTCCAACGTTACTTCCAGAATAAATTGCTTCCATAGTACAGACTTCTTTATTAAACGTTACTTCCGAAGGAATTTACTCCAACATGGTGCATGCTGCCCTAAGTGTTCCTACTATAAATATTAACTGCCATAGTAAACGTCTTCCTTGGTGAAATGACTGTTGTAAACAAGAAATACAGAGTATAAACAGAGCACGCTATAAATGCCACTCAAACCCAGAAAACACATTGGTTTTCAAAGTCTGAGAGCTGTAGCTTGGCATGTTATAAAACAAAGGAAAAAAATTCTTCTGGCTTTCCTCTGCACTGGGTGTTCATTTTTATTCATGATTTCCCGCGCAAGAGATGTCATTATCGATACCATCAATGATGAAGCAAGTTTATGCACTGTCCGAGAATAGAGAATAAAAAGGGAAATGACTGCTTGGACACTAGTCACAGTTTTGTACAGTATAAACAATGAATTTATTTATAATATGTCTTTTAGAAGCAGAAAGCTTAGCACAATACATTGTAGAGCTGGTCCATTTAATGAATACAATGGCAATGAGATTCAAGTTGAGAAACTATATTGCGCTGAGATAATTTGATGGTTATGACAGGCAGATCGATAAAACAAAGTTATTATTTAAAACAATATAATGTACCTAATTATCAGCAAAATGCATCTAGTTTTATGGAAACTGTGAAGTTAAATACTACCCAAGGTAAACACAAAATACAGTGTAGTAATTCACTAGTATGACGCGTAGTGATGTAAAGAGTGAGGTTATTACATTGTATTACATTTTCCTTATATTATGTTATAATTGTACTTCGTTCTTGTAATAATTGTGTTACAACTGTATACTATTCTTGTAAAACTTATCCTTGTAATCATTGCATTATAATTGTACACTATTCTTGCAAATGTATACTGTAAGAAATTTAAATTGGCCACAATAAGACCAACATGGTTAAAGCAGCCTTAAACAAAATTTCATAACAAAAAAAGAAAGAGAAAACACTATTTTTTATTTTTATGGGTTCTTTGTGTGTTATGTTAACCTATAAAAAATTGGGGACACTTACTTTATGACTTTCCACCATATTTAATCTCATTCCCAGATAAATACTTTTACTACTTTCAACTGCTCTCCATTTAAATTCCATTTGTAATTTTTCTTAAACTATTCCCTTACGTAAACTATTAAACTTCTCATATTCTAACTTACCTGGTATTCTCTTATAAAATGGACAGCTCCTTTTCTCTCTCCTGTTAAATCCATTTTTGCTGCTCTGACCAGATGACAGACTGGATGCACTGCTTACAACATGCAAAGAGGAGTAGCCCCTTTTCCTCAAGCGTAATCCAATTTCGTGCCATTTTTGAGCAGCTGCTGCATTATCTGGCAAACATTTCATCAAATATATGCTGATAATACAATTTTTAAAAACTAACCATTGTAATTCACCAATGAAAAACCTTGTGTGTTGCAGTCACATGACTTTCTCTATGCATTCTTTTACAAACTTTTCTTACAAAAGCTTATTCTTCTACCATTTCATATTAATCGACAAACATTTGTGGAAACTGTTACATTACACTTTTCATTGTAGACATACGGGGGAGACTGAAGCAAAAGTAAAATCCTTAAAAAAAGGGCTATAATATGGCTTTGAAATTCTTCTCTTTGCATGGCCAATAGAAAAAATGGCTACTTAGCACTTGAAAAAAGCATAAAGCAAATGAAAATTCAAACCAATAATGAATGTCTAGGAATTGGCTGATGCTATTAAAAAAATATATTTATTAAAGCTCAAAATCACCATACATGTTCTGTATAAAAATAGGTGAGCATTTATGTTGACTTAGAGAACCCAGTTTGGTATTTATCCCACTTTTCATTTTTGAGTTGTTCACAAACACATACAGACTTTTTCCTAAAAATGGTTTTGGACCTGACACCTCAAAACAAGTATTTCCAGTGAAATTTTGATATAGAATATTTGTGTGAAATATACTAGTTCTCCTTACCATAGGTAAGTAGTAGGAAAAAGTTAAAATCATATTGATACAAAAAAAAAGGTGATATAAGGGCAAGGGCTCTAATTGTAGGAGGTTGCAAAAGTCATAATTCACGGTTTACAAATTGCAAGTAATGTATGAGATATTAAAATCACTTTAAACAAAATTTGTTTATTTTTTTAATGTAAACAATTATGATTGAGGAACCCTATAACCCTCACAAATCTGGATTTCAAGTATTTTGACAATTACAAATCATCTTTTAGCACTGCTTTTGGATTTTTGTCCATGCATTCAAAATAACTTGCCAACCACTGCAAATATGGAGTTTTGAGGTTTTATATACAAGATGGAAGTGAAATGGTCCTGCGAATTAAGGAAGGTGGGAGAGTGGATGTAGATGAGCAGGGGCTTTTGATAGTTTTTTATAATTAAATGCATCGTTTTCTTAGAAAAAATACTTTTATCCAAAAGTTTATCATCACCTTGCTGAATTACTGTTAATTAAAAGTTCTTAATTTATGATTATATACATAGAAAACTGAATAAACAACAACTTTTTCCTTTGGTGTATTTCAATAGAATGAATAGTTTTTGTGTAAATTAACTTTAAAAAGTCCATAATTTGTTGCCTCCATAGTTCTGTTAGAACTGGCAACATCGTATTAACTGCATTTACTTTTTTCCGATATCGGAGTAGATCACAGGGAATGTTTACTTAATCGCATGCAATTGTTTTTTTGTCAAAGTCACAAGTTAAGATCAGAGCAGTTAAAGGTGGCATGGATAAAAAGAAACAAACAAAGGGCAGAAAATCTTGTTACAGAACAACATACACAATGCCACGATTTTCAACGTTCGAATATCTGGACATGATCTTAATTTACAGAAAAATGCAGTGCAATTCTCAATCTGCTCAACAGCTCTATGCAGAAAGATTTCTTATTAGGTTTGTGCCAAGTGCAGACACATTTGCTGCTGTTTGCTAGCGGATCTATGATGCAGGTAGTGAGTTGTTGTAATCGAGGGCATATGAAATACTTCCTCTAAACTCTTATTCCAAATTTACATCCTGGAGGCAAGTTCAAATATTTTAAATTAATCCCAATATTTTTGCAGACTTGGAAATGCTAATAAATGTTAGTGACTAAGGTTATGGTCATTTTTTGTTTTTAAAACTACCAAGTAAATAATGGTAGTGCGTCACTGTGGAATACATTAGGCATGAAGAGCAGTGTCAATTTTGTTTACATATGTTTTTTTAAGTACTTTGATGTCTGTCACGCATACTCATTAACACAAATCTTATCAGTAGCGTTAGTGTTGCAAATTTCACTAACTCGAGTTTTTTTGCACTCATAAGCTTATTGTTAAATCATATTGGAGTAACCATTGGTGAGACTGCTTCTAAAAGCTTCTGCATCATGTTATACAGAATTCCTTTTTTTTAGACCGGTAATTAGATGTACATGCTGGCATGAAGCACATTAGTCCCATTTTAAAATGGGTATATTAAAAATTAAATAGAAGCATACACTTCACGGTTGACCAAAGCTATAAACAATCACACATAAATTTCCTTTAAGCATATTGCAGTGGAGTGTAAATTCCACATTATAAATTATGCTTTCCTAACGTTTAGCAATTATTAGTACCATATTGTTAAATTCAACACAGAATAATGGTGTTAATAACATAAGAGGTGTTTCATATAAGAGTGCCATAACCTTTGGAATGCTTATTTTCACTTCAAGTAAAGCATTGCTTTGTCACATAAATATCACTGCAGTATGGCATTGCATAATAATTAAAATGTACCTTTTAAGCTACATACATAGGTATTATGTATACACAAACCTTAAAACTGTTTAATATCAATAACAATTCCATGTGAGTTCGTTACCTTACCATGGCATAAGCCTCTCAAACAGAATAGGCCAGATATGGCAGTGCAGTGAACAATAACCTGACTTCTTCCTGGAATTTTCTGATGTCTCGCACGCCAGCAACAAAACATCTGAATCTGATACTGGCCAATGTTACTTAAATGGTTTAATAGAGCATTAGAATAATTCAAGGCGCCTTCACCAGAAGCAGACTTCTCAATTAACAGGTTGTGCCATATTACCAAATACTCCTACCTTTAAACGTGATTATCTAGTTAATGTGCACTTAATTTCAAAGAAGTGTTGGAGGTTTTTTTCCATTTACATCCACTCTCCCGCATCCCTCACTGTGCAAGACCATTTCATTTCCACCCTGTACAGGAGATTGAAGAAAATTTGTACACACAATTCAAATTTGTATTAAATCAGTTCAAGTCTTAATGGAGAGATCGAAAACTTCAATTTTTAGGTGGAATGCTGCACATATGAAGCTGAAATTTTATATGCGAGAATTTTATTTTTTTACTTTCTCTATCACCTGTCTATAGTAGAGGAAATATTGTATTCCACCCAAAAATTTGATATGAAGGGTTCACCAGAAATATGTCTTGAGATCCACCAAAACCCCACCCACCCCCACACAAAAAAAAAGCACTTTTAGGAAAAATTTCTCTGTGTATGTTATGAACAACATAATTTAAAAAAGAACTACTAACACACTAAGTTAACTTTTGATAACTGTTCTTCCGCACTAGCCTATGTAGGCACTAAGCTAGTAGTTCATTTGAGATCACCTTGAAGATTTACTGAGATACTTGAATCAGACTTAATGAGTGTATGAGTATCTCGCATGATAGCTCAAGCAGTAGGAACATTGGCTCGGAGACCTGAAGATCTGTGGTATGAATCCCAGCCATGGCATTGAATTTTTCAAGTCTGATTCAAATTTCTTCAAAACTTGGTATTTAAAGTTTTGCATCTTTCAAGGACACAACAATATTTGGTAACAGTTCTATAAATTATTGGCAAATCATTCACGTTTTAGACGAGCAGATTCTGTGGCTACGCCCTGTCATCGCCTAGCACTACTCCACTCCTAAAAAACATCCCTCGGCTACACTTCAGCTTAGGGTCCTAAACGAGGGCTACAGCTTGCGGCTTAGGGCTCTCATTAATGCCTCCGGCCTGGAAGTACATCTTGCCAATTAGATCGGGAACAAAGCCCCAAGGTTTTCTATAAAACGCTCAAGCCAAACATCCCTTTACATGGGAAATGTTCTATTTTTTTATTTTCTCAAAAATAGCTCTAAGGATCTTAATTAAATTACCATATGTTTAAGAGGTATAACTTATCTATGAATACTAACTGCATTTTGTATAACTAGGAATTCCTAAGACATAGGTAAAAACTTACTATGGGAAAACTATAGAGCTCATTAAAATACACAATATATGTAAAATAAGATTTTTTGTAGCATTAACTATTTTCAAAGTATTATATATTGCAAATTTGTACCTTTATCAAGTGTGAGTGCATCATTTAATTGACATGCTTTTATATTTGTAATTGTTTTTTTCTTTCTTTATCCCTTTTCACCACAGGACCTTCTACCATGAATAACTGCATATTGTAACTAAGCGCTTATTGCTTAATTTGAAATCATTTATAAGCAAAAATATGTTTGTATAACATAATGTGTATAGAAGAATCATTTTAATAAGAATACTATGATATAAAGGGAGAGCCAAAAGACTATGCACCAGCTGCATTCTATTTTTCCTGTCCGCGTCCTCGGCCTCGGCGCTCGCTGTATGCCAATATCATAGAAAAGCGCAGATGAAACCATACAACATTTTTAAAACTACTTTTAAAGGCTTTCTTTATGAAAGTGTGTTTGATGACAGAATTATTAGTAGAGATTTGTGGCCCCCTCATCCCCCGACCTAATCCCTTGCAATTTCTATCTCTGGGGGTAACTTAAAACAAAGTGTACAAGACAAGCCCACACACCCTAGAAGAATTAAAATAAAATATTCGCCAGGAAATTGCCATTTCTCAACGTGAACAGTGACGAGTGATGGATAGTTTCCTAAGGAGGTGCCAAAAATATATGGAAAACAGTGGCCAGTTTCAGCATCTCCTTTCATAAAATTGGTAAGTAAAGCCTTTAAAAGTAGTCTTAAAAATGTTGTATGGTTTCATCCACGCCTTTCTATGGTAGCGGTAGATGGCAACAAGCGCCAAGGACGTGGACAGGAAAAACACTGCGCAGCCGGTTCGTAGTTTTTTGGCTCTCTCTGTATAACACACATATGAAAATTTGTAAAAGAAAGTAGTGTGAATGTACCATATATATTTACTTTCTCTACTAGGTATAGTAAGTAGGGGAAGTATTTTATTCCACCCAAAAATTCGATACTGAGATTTCACTGGAAATACATGTTTAGAGACCCCCTGAATCCAAAAAAAGCATTTTTGGAAAATGTCTGTGTGTGTGTGTGTGTCCGTGAACAGCATAACTCAGCGCACAGTCGGATAAACACCAAACTTGGTATTTAGGTTCAGTATCTTCCAGAGATGCGACACGAAGGTTATCAAGAAAATCCCCCCACCCCAGATTACCCTTTACATGGAACATTTTTCGAAAATTTTAATTTACTCAAAAATGGCTCTAACGATTTTTATTAAAATATCATATGTTTGAGATATTTTCCTGACAAATGAAATGTATATCTCGAATTTTCTGGGAATGTCTCCAAAAGTATTCTTCATTGTGAACAACTTTTGCATAACTGGTAAACCATAAGAGATAGACAAAATTTTACTACGCAAAAAATGT
The DNA here is from genome assembly GCA_030765065.1 of Deroplatys truncata. Taxonomy (NCBI): domain Eukaryota; kingdom Metazoa; phylum Arthropoda; class Insecta; order Mantodea; family Mantidae; genus Deroplatys; species Deroplatys truncata. The sequence continues at coordinate 83,191,814 of CM060982.1, read as the reverse complement.
AGATCATGTTAAAATACCCAATTTATGTCATATACATTTTTTTGTTGGGTGAACCATTTTCGAGATACTGCTTGTTATTCCCTTAAATTTTCCAATACTTATACTTTTTCTCAAATTCTTTATTCATTTTTTTTTTGTCCTGGTAATGCAAAGAGAATGGAATACCCCACATAGCAACCAGCTCTTAAAATATTTGACTATAGCTTAAAGCCTAGCAATTCCCCTTGCATCTACAAGAAAATTAGCAATAAGATTAACATCTCAATATCTTGATTAACATGAAGTAGATGGAGAATAAGCATTTGTAAAAATAGTTTGTACAAAAGCAGAGAAAGTCATGTGAGTGTAACACATCAGATTTTTTTAGAATTGTTTCCCAAATCCCTGCTAAATACCAGAATGCAAGGAGCAAAGTTTCATGAATGTATCTGAACTGTAATACAAAGCATGGATTTAGTCTTGCTTTCTTTACTGTCATTAATTTGTTTGGATTACTGCCTAGCATCCTTTTCAATCAGCTTAAAATTAAACTTACTTTCTTTTGTCGATGAAGCCTCCTCAGGAGTTTCTGTAAGTGTGGCTTTTGGATCACTGCTCTGGACTGTAGCTGGCGTTTCAGGCACTTCAGTAGGTTTTGTTTTGCTGCACTGGAAGTATGAAGTTATCAAATTTTGGCTGCAGGTTATTTTGATGTTTTTACCTTTCCTTTTCTTTATGGGAGAAGGTGTACTTCCAGAAGAAAGCACCTCTGTTGAGCAAGCTTGACCTTTCTTGAGAGGAGAATGTGGTGGAGATCCTGAAGGAAATGCCTCCATGGAGCAAAATTCACTACTTATTGTATTACTTACACTTATTGTCGATATTGCACTCCTGGGAAGTGGGGGTTGGGTTTCATAACATATACTTTCAACTTCATCATCAAAGTTTTTTGAAAATTCTTCTGCGAGTAGCTGTTCTTCTGAAGCTCCAATACCAGCCTTACTTGTATAACCACATGAAAGACTTGACAAGTATGAGAAAGTGTAACCATTTATCTGCTCTGCGTGGTTTTTTTCAGGTTCTGCATCATGCAAGCTGCTGATAGCACTAGGAACTCTTTCATAAATAACTTGTACCTCATTTTCTTCACTTTCTACTTGCTCCTCTTTGCTTAAGCTGGCTATATCATTATTTAATCTTTTTGCTCCATTTTCCGGTAAATTACTAAGCTTCGTTCTCTCTGCAGTGTGTTTCTTGTTATTCAGATTGCTTACATTTGCAATTCTGTTATTGTTCAGTTTGTGAACAGTGCTTGCTCTTGCAGCTGGAGTGCAACTGGCTTTTGAGTTGAGCTGAGGTAAACAAAACAGATCATCCGTTGATGAATTTTTCTCATCTGTTTTGTGAGAAGTCCTAAGTGTGTTGTCCATTTTTCTGGTTAAGCCTTTCCTTTTTGGACACAGAAAATCTTCACTGGAGGAAGTATCGGTAGATTCATTTGCAAATTCTAATCTTTTCCTGTATCCTGGAGAAGTCTGCCTTTCAGGACTGGTTTTTCTCCTTTTTATTGGAGAATCAGAACTAAGCATTCCATTTTGTCTCTTGTTAGATGAGCTTGGTGTGCGAAACTCTTGTCTTTCTGTTTCTTTGCCCAAAGCTCTAAGTTGTGCCAAAAACTTATGTGCATAAACTCGGTAATGCAATGCACTGTTACTGTAGCAAAACTCTCCATCTGGACATTCTGAAACAACAAAATGTTACCAGTTCCTATTAAAATTAAAAACCGAAATGGTCCTTTTGGCAGCATAGTAAACTACAAGAAAGAAAAGAAAAAAAAAATGACTGGTCAAAATTTGTAATCTTGGATTTATGTTAAACACTAATTCAGCAAAACCTGCCAAATGGGTATCCCATAAAACAGAAACCTGTTCTATTTCAGAACAGAATTATTTCCCATTTAAAATTGCTGTGTTCTATTGAAAAAGTTATTTACTTGCTTTAAACTCTTAATATTCTTAATTATTTTGGTATTATGTCGCTCTTCCTCTAATTCCTAAACCGGCTTTCATACTCTTTTCACAGACACAATAGATGGAATGGAGTGGCCATTCATTCAAAGCCAAACATCGTAAGTTCAAATCCCACCAACCAAGTAAAATGACTAATGTATTTTACAAACAATGTGAAATTCAACTTTACACCACCACCATCACTTACCTTTCAATTCATCCTGCGATACTGTGCAACTAAGTGTATGTTGGTCTGGACCAATCTGGAGTATGTCGAACGGGACTTGACAGTTCGGACAAAAGTTTACATTATCACCTTTAAAACCATTTGTTTTCACATTATTCACTGCTATGGAGCCGTTAACTTGCGTATTCAGGGTTTGCGTTTCAGCGCTTGCTACACTATCATTGTTCTTTAGTTTTAAATAAGATCGTGAAAGACGATTTTTCGGTGTCTTCGGCGGAGATATCTTATCCTTGGTTATGTTCACCAAAATACTTGGTAAAAAATCCTCCGTGAGCGAATTTTCACCCATTACAAATGCATATAAAAATCAGGGCCAAAATTAGTTCATTATTTGCTTAAATGGTTTACAGTCAGTCTAAAATATAAATAAAAACACAACTTTGCCCACCTCCATCCCTTCGCGAAACTTAAACTAGCAACCAACTAAGCACAAGTAACCACAGAACACTAAAGCACAAAAACCAAAGTACTAGTGATGGGTCGAAGGAGTCGGAGTCGTTTCAAAGGAACGCTCCTCCTTTGGAAGTGTGAAGTAACCACAGGTTAACCATTCCACTATTCATCACACACTTCGCCTGGATCCTTCGAGTCGACAGGACCTTCTAGCAACATGGGAAGAAGGAGACACCGCAGGGCTGCAGTAGCAGCTGAAACTTCCGCGGACGAATCGGACTCGCCAATCGACGAAACAGCCGCCGCAGCCGCATTACTCTGAAGTCCCGGACGACAGCGTATCGGACGCCTCTTCGCCTGGTGAAGACCAAGCCCAGCGCTGTGGTCGTGGGTGTCCACCAGCATCTGCCGACGCAGACCATTCTAAGCTGCGTACAGCAGTTGTGGTCATCATCCTGGAAAGCCACGAGGATTCAATCTCGAAAGGGCCCAAAACCGCTCGTGCGCCTTTTCTTTCGGGAAAAGGCACACTACCACGCTGCCCTCTCCGACGGCCTGCAGTTCTTGGGTAAGCGCTTAACCATTGAACTGAGCCGCTCCACATGGACGCCGCCCTGCCGACGCTGCTGCCTTTACGGGCACAGTGAGGTAGGCTGTACTGCTCAACCACGATGCCACTACTGTGGGGCACCTAACTTGACGGCTGTCTGCCAGCAGCACGATTTGACACGTCGACGCCGCTTCTGTGCAACCTGCTGGAGACACGACCACTTCACCGGACAAGCTTGTTGTCCGCTACGCCTACACAACCTTTCAACACCGTCACAGCAGAAGGCCAAGTGCCTGCGCGGCAGCAGCAGTTGTCACCGCAGCTTGACCGCGTCTTGGAGAACGGGCCTCCTGCAGTAGACGACATGCCTGAAATTGTCACTACAAACTGCAAGCAAGCTTCAACTGAGATCCTTCAGAAGCTGGAGGACCTACAGGCGGAGCTTCTCAACATCACAACCAAACTGGCCTCCTTGGAAGAGGTACTTACCGAACTCCAAGAGGACCACGGCACCATAGTACTAGCAGCTAAGATAATACCAACGCTTCCCAGCAGAATTACTATACCAACTTACTTCGAAAAACACTTCGACAACGTCAGAAGGCTCATCAAGGAGGAGTTATCAGCCCTCCAGACGACGCTGGATGCCGCAGCCACCAAAAGACTCCCACAGCAACTACATGAGCACCCGTGGGGGCCCAAACAGAACGCTCCGAATAACGACTACCGAGCACGTCGGAAGCCCAAGTAACCACCTTAAAATCCTGACACATCCACTCTTAACTTCTTTTACCTTATCACCCTAATTTCCCAAGGGTGCAAGTAGGGGTTCAATCATGCTTGCGTCCTGGCACCTTCCTTCACCCGGCTTAGGCCATGCCTGCCGACCTATACCTATCACCTTGAATCCGGAGGTGCTTAATGCGGTACTGCCTCACCTTCATTCTTGACTTTTCCCTCTCCGGTGGAGGAGTTTTTAGTGGGTATGCTGATCTGTCGGTGAATTCCACACTCTCAATCCCGACTCCCATCGGGGCTGGGGTAAATGATTAAATCATTTTCTCCTCCACTCGAAAAAAAACACTTCGGAACTCGCACTTCCTTACTTCCAATCACTTCCAACTCCGTCGGAATTACTTCCACAACAGTTTCACTTCCACTCCGCCGGAGTACTTCCAAGTCATTTACTTCCAACTCCGTCGGAGGTACTTCCACAGCAGTTTTACTTCCACTCCGCCGGAGTACTTCCAACGCATTTACTTCCTAACTCCGTCGGAGTTACTTCCACAACAGATTTACTTCCAATCCGCCGGAGTACTTCCAACTCCGCCGGGGTTACTATCACTTCCAATTGCATCATTCTATCAATTCCATTGCCAGTACAATACCTAACCAGTATTGCGTTATGCGTATTGTTTAGAAGTCGCCATAACATTGGATATCATTTCCTTTATGGTAAATGAAATGGCATTAATGCAGCCTGCGTCACGTTGCAATTTGAGAAAAAATGTTTAAATAAATTAAATCAATTGTGACTCAAGTACTGATGAATTCGGGTTTGTGTCATTTATGCAAAATTGATGTTAAATGCCCTATTGAATATGACAAATGCAATGAACGCCTTTAGTTGAACGTTAATACAGACTTCTAAAAAATGCGCATAAACTCCCCCCCCCGATGTATGGTTCAATTATGCTTCCATGAGATAAGCCAGTATTTTTTAGTTATATTTCATCTGCTCGACTTCCCACGTCATGTAGTCGTGATTTTAATAAGGGATAATTGCAGTAAGTTGAACGTTATTTACAGAATTTCAAAAGCACGCAGAGACCTGTTTTTTTCTGTTGTAATCATTTAATTCCGATTATGCTTCTATGGGAAAATTCCAACTTCTAGTTACATGTGCGCTTATTACTTCGCACGTATGTAGCAGTTATAATAATATAATATTGCAGTATGTATGTAGGCAAATATTGCATTTTAACTCTCTAAAGCAACATTTTATGTTGATTGCGAGTTAGCCTTAAAATTAATAGCGATCCCTTTACGTGAACAGTACAAATTATGCATAATTGCCCTTTAAAATATATTTTTCATTTGTTACATTGTCACTGTGAGCAAAATAACTTTTTAAAACAAGAAAACTCTTAAAGCACTATAATTAGGACAAAGCTACAATAGTATTTAATTATGAATTGCCATACGTCACATAACCTCATTTTAAATCAGTTGAAGCTGATAAATGTTACTTCCAGCTTCGCCAACCTCATTTCTGTTGAAAATGTTGGTACTCTACATTGCACATTTTCCTTATCCGCTTCGTTGTTGGCTATCTGCCATAACGTAATTAGTAGTCGTTAACAGCGAAAGAGCTGATAATTCTGCATATACAGGTGTGTAGCTAAGACGAGCAATTTGTAATTTGCATTATCCTGTATTTGATAACCTAGTTTTTTTTCTTCACAAAGTTAGAGTAATACCTTAAGAATTTAAACTATTAAGCTGCCTTAAGGCAATAAACTTTCTCCCGCAGACTAACGGTTCAGAAGGATAAATAAAATAAATGTAAATTGGAGTATACCACTTTTTATTAAATTCTCAAAATGTTCCGCTTCACAACATAAAAAGCAGCTCCTAGAGATTATGAGTATATTTAAATTAATTTCCCAAAATAATGTTTTATATTTGCTGAAACCACATATATTGCAAAAGAATTTACTTCCACTCTGTTCATAACCTAAACGTTTAACACGCAATACAACAATATTTTACGAAGTATTTAGGCATAAGTTTCAGTCTTATAGCCAGTGTTGCGTTCCGTTAATTATATTTGCTTTACAGCAAATGGAATTACAAATTATTCATGTACGTAGGGTTTACATTACTACATATGATATTACCAATACTACTTTGCAGTTCATTATGCACCGGGATAAAAGCACAACATACTAGCGTAGAACTAGAAGCCATTAAATTACAAACACTTGCTTATGTGACAGGAGACATTAATTGTCAAAGACATGTGTAGTATCCCGTTGGATATATTTGTAATGTTTCCTCTTCATAGGCTAGAGGAAGTCATTCCGGAATAAAACAGTGAAAGTATTTTCACCCATACTCCGGAATGAGGAAGTGGAAGTACTTTCAATGGAACTAGCTCCACCAAAGGCTGGAAGTACTTCCAATGGAACTAGTTCCACCAAATGCCGGAACCACTTCCTCGGAGTGGAACTGAACTACTTCCCTGAAACGACTCCGACTGCGGAGTGAAAGTGTTGGAAGTAGTTCCGGAAAGTAACGCACTCGACCCATCACTACAAAGTACCTCTAGGACAACTAGCGCTTGCAGAAAGCCAACCGAAGTTGCCCGACGAAGTTCGAGCGAATGCCGAAAATAAACGAAAGGGAACGATCTTCCAGTTCAAGGGGGAAGGTAGTCCATTCCGGCACATTTTGCTCCCATTGGCTGTGGTCAAATACGTAACGTGGAACGTTGGCGCGCGCATTTCGACTGGCAATTGAAAGTGAATACATAAAGCCATGCGTTTCAAAGCAGGAATTTGTACATACATAGTACAAATCGGTTTAAGTTCAGTACCTTCCAAAGATGTGACACAAAGATTTTCAAGAAAATTCCCCACCCAAAATAACCCTTTACACGGAAGAATTCTCGATTTTTTTTCTTCTGAAAAATGACTCAAACGATTTTGATTAAAATACCATTGTATTCAAGATATTTACATGAAAAATAAAATGTTTATTTTTAACTTTCTGGGAACAGCTTGTGAAGTCCTCTTCATTCGGAAGGAATTTTGTATACTCTTGTGTAACTGGTAAATTTAAGCAACAGAGGAAAATGGGCTACACAAAAAATGTCAATGGGATAGATGGATCTGTTGCATCCCAGTTTTATATGTTATAATGTTTTATGTATATGCAAACTCCACCATCTTCTAAATGTTTTCTTATACAGGGTGAAAGATATTGCTTGAACTGTAATAAAATGACTAATAGACACAGGCACAAGGAACATAAAACACTGTGTTTCATTTTTGTAGGTTTAATGACAAAAATTGTATTGGACATATTTGCATTACTCATTATATAGAATCCATGATTAACATATGGTTCAAGCAGTACCTTCCACCCTGTATACTGTCCTCCCAAATAATACCCATGCAGTAATAATGAGAATTTCTCGTTTCAAGTGATGTCTTTCTCAAACATATCTTCAAGGTAATAGAAATTACATGGGAAATTGAAATTTAAGCATAACAAAGTATAAAGTTATAATTTCGAGCTTATTCAAAGTGAATTAATCATCATAATAGTATCAACCTCATGTAAGCACTTTATGTAGGGCAGATTGCATGTGATGGTGATTAACACTTATTTGCTATTGTTGTCCTACTGTAATGCGTGTCGAGAAGTTTACTGTTGAAATGGTGATGGTTTACAAATTTTTCTCTCTTAGATAAGACATGATGGGGAGGGGAACATCCCCCAAAGGCTGTTCTTGGCATTGGGTATATTCCTATTTACTCTGCATACTTCATAATTGTATGATGTGTTCAATTTCCCTTGAGCATTGCTCACAGTGGAACCAAATGAACAAACACAAACAAACAAACATCACTGTATGGGCTCAATTTGCTTTTTTCCCATATGATCTGTCAATAAATTTAAGGTTCCCATGTGCTGTAGGACCTCCACTGTGTTATATCAAATGTTATATATAGAACCTTTCCCAGGAAAAGGAATCAAAGTGTATTTTCTATACAATAACTGTAAGTTTTATTAACTAGAACTGGCTTTGTGTATGCATAAGTGACTTAAGTGCAATTACCTATAAGATCATTCCAATAGATTGTAATAACAGACATTCAAGAGGTTAGAATTTAATGAACATTTTAATTGGGTAGGCCATTCAAATGTATATTAAAGTAGGCACATGTTCCTTAAAATACCATACAAATGTGTTATACAGTATTATTAAATATGAATGTGAATGCAATGTCTCTAAATAATAACAATGTCTCTTTGTGTTTAACCATATCACACCCACTCTTCATAATTGTCAATCACTTTAACATGTCGTTTAGTGTGCCAGTATTAATTGTTTTTTCATATGTTGACTGCAGAAAGAATGTAACAGCACATGCTGGTTTATAAATTTGGGGGCTGGACGAGACACTCGTTCATTAGTATTGCTCTCTGTCCTCCATAGTATTTTTAATTTTAATGTCCCTTTTAACTTCACAGGCTTACAGAGATTGGAGACTGGTGGGAGGGGGGATGAAGATGGTGCAATTGATGGAATTATGGTGAGGAAAACCAGAGAACATTCATTCTAAGTGCCATTTTATCTACCACAAAATACCACCTCTGATCCCTAGGATTGAATCCAGGCTTTTTTGTGAGAGGCCATAGTGCTGCCCAATTAGAAGTGTGAATATGAGATAACATTTAACACAGAGATAGCATTACTCAATACTATCAAGTAATGAAACCAAGAAGTTGTTTTACAAGCCAGCTCCCACTATGACTTCACAAATGAGGTGTATGTAAATAAAATAGATACTTAAAAAAGAATAACTATTTCAGCAGATATTTTGCCATGCAATACATATTACACATTTATATAATTTAAGTTGGGTGTTTTGTCATAAATATGGTAGCTGACATTTCGAAATGTAGAAATCATTCAGCATTAATGTGGTAATACACAAGTTTTATGTAACTATTTGTGCTTCCAAGGTTAGCGCTTAACCGAGTTACGCAGATTGACAAAAAATTCCCAAAGATACACAGTACATATGGAGAATTTTCTGTTTATGAAACGCTTTTAAGTTATTTTGCAATGAAAAGACCATTATGTCCTAATTTATTTATTTGGTATAACAGCAGGAAATAGTGTTTGAGCACAACACTAATACACATCCAAAATCAAACTATGGATCCCAAACTATTATCATTACATCACATTCAAAATTGAAATAGGTATCAGACATAACCTTTGAGCACGAGTTCTCTTGTTCGTTTTACGATATTAGTGTGCAATCCATAAAAATAAAGTTTTCGAAATACAGTCCCTAATTCGAACACATTTTAACACCTTAACATACTAAGTTATAGTTTATATTTAAGGTTAGCTTGTTTTCGCTATATATATTTCAATTCCTCATTAAAACCAACTAAACTTTCGATTCATAACCTGTCTTCTACCTTACTAGGTTTTCAGGTCATGTTCCAGTTTTAAACATCGAATGCGCGTTATTTGGTACTCAATATTAAATAAGGTATCACTATAAACTCCTACATTTACACAATTGCTCGTTGATACGAAAATTCTGGTTTATTTTTATATTTTCGGCATTGCTATTTTATCAGCTGACTTCCATCTTAGTTTAGTTTCAAGCCTCAGCAATCAGCATGGCAGAGGTCGCGGCACCTTCCCCCTTCAACTGGAAGATCGTTCCCTTTCGTTCATTTTCGGCATTCGCTCGAACTTCGTCGGGCAACTTCGGTTGGCTTTCTGCAAGCGCTAGTGTAAGTAATAGCAGCATAACTGACAACATCCGAGAGTAAATACCACTACCGTCTTTCGAATTTCAGGATTTTTTTTGTTTTAATTTATGGACCCTCTTTTAACTGCTGTGGTCCTTAGCGTCTCATTCTATATTGGGCGAGAATACCGGTAACTTTACTCAGAGGCCTCTTTATCAGGTTTGAGGTTCTTTTAAGTGCCGTAAATCTACGACACAGGACCACCGGCTTTACTTCCCTTACGAAGGAAGCCATGCTAAGGGTTTTTACGCCCGAAAAAAATCCATCGCCCTTCGCAGTGTTTGAACCCGCGACCTCGGGTCTTCTTAAACATTGAAAGAAAAGGAAGCCCAACAAATATTGAGTGGAAAATTTATTACGTTCCGCTTGTTTTTAGTTTTCTCTGCCATTTCATTACGTTGGCAGTACCAGCTATTTACGCGGGAATGCTTAGGCAACACGTATTGCACGATAGAATTATCGATTCAAGATTCATTTACATGGGAGAATGGTTGCAGGTGACAACCTTAGGAACATATGTAATATACTCAAGGTTGGTAGCTCTGACTGGTGATGGATATTGCCTTAGTGGACGAGCTTAAAATGTCTGAGATGCATGTATTTTCATTGTTTAGCTGCATTATTTTATTACCTAGTATTAAGAGTATTAAAGCTCACTTATTGTTTGTAACAATAGTTATTTAAAAATATAGTAGTCATTTTGACTAAGGTACGCAAAATGCATAAAACATTCAAAATTGTTCGAATCTTTTATTTGATAACTATGCATTTGAGAACATGTTCCCAGAATATTTATTATGTTTGTGTTCCGCCTCTAACTGTATTTAAAAGTTTAAATACCTAGCGCTGCAACTGTGACATGCTCCCTTTTCCGATCAGGGAACATGCTGCAACCAGTTTTCTTGTATAATTGTTTTAACTTTTCCGTTCATTTTCGGAATGGATAATAATAACAACAAAAATAATAATAGTTAATAATAATAATAATAATAATAATAATAATAATAATAATAATAATAATAATAATAATAATAATAATAATAATAATGTGCACCTGAGTGGCTTTATAAATCTTCCCTCAATCCTTTTACTAAGGAAAATCAGTGAAATTAAACCTTTGGAGCACTTTGATGTATGGTAGCGATCACAAGGCTTGTCAGATACCACACATACTTAAATTTGTTCCGACTCTTGGAATTTCTTATTTTTACATACCTTGTGATGAAATCCATATATAACAAATCTTGGAGCCACATGCTGTAAGTTTTGGTTTTCTTTAGTCCAGTTTCTGTAAATTATTGCGCCTGTTGCGTAGAACTCCTTTTTTATGAGTCTTTGCTTCTATCTATTTTTCTCCAATGCTCTATTTATAGAGCTGTAGATGGTACTTGGATCACCAGAAGAAGTCTGCTAAATTAATAATTTAATTTGCCAGAAGAAGGAGAGAGGGTTCTGAGGCGCTAAAGAGGGCTTGAACTGTTTACCTGCTCACGTAGTCAATTGGTTTACTACGAATTTGTGCATGTGAATCACTCCTGCTGCCAGATCTAACACTTGATGCAACTGCCGTGATAGGTATTACGCATTATTTGGCTCTCGCTACTAACACGCATTACGGTATATGGTACAACTTATATAATGTTTTGTTACCTTTCCGCCTCTTCTTTTATTCTTTACATATCGCTGCAGTTCGAAACAAGGGACAAACTATTCACAATGAAGCTATGGGCGAGATACCTAACAACATTGTATATTTTATATGATACTAATGTACATAAACGTGATGGGGACAGTAGAAAATGTTAACGTAGCACATTCCTCTCGCTCACCTTCTTCTGGTGGTCCATCTGTAGAAGGTTCTTTGTTCTTAGGTCTTTCAGATAAAAGGTTTCCCTTGCCAGTTAATAAGACAGCCTTGAGGGAGCTGTTTTTCTTATTCTCATAGCACATTTTAAGAAGAGGGCTTTTTAGCTTGTCTATCATCTGTAGGTCAGTGATAGTTAATTTCTCCTACATAAGTTCTATTCCAAAGGTGACGATAAGTGTTACAGAGTCATCAGATTAAGCGACAATGCTATTAGCGGATCTGGGTCGCGGGCGCGCTCCACTTGCCTGCCGACGCTTCATCCCCGCGCGAACCGTTATATGCATTGAAAAAAATAGGATGAACGGATAAGCCCACTAGTGGATACCATTATTATTTCGCAAATTAAAATACTGAATGTCCCTAACATTGCTTAACTTTTCAAACGTGACCTCCGTGGTGTAGTGGTTACCATGCTAGCCTCTAGTTCCCGAGGTCGTGGATTCAAACCCAGCGGTGAGCGATGGATTTTTTTCGGCCGTAAAAATCCTTGGCATGGCTTCCTTCGCAAGGGAAGTAAAGCCGGTGGTCCCGTGTCGTAGATTTACGGCACGTAAAAAAACTTCAAGCCTTGTAAAGAGGCCTCTGAGCAAAATTTCCAGTCTTTCGCGCTCATTATAAAATGGGACGCCAAGGACCACAGCAGTTAGAGAGCTTCCATAAATAAAAAAGAATTTCAAAAGTGGCGTTGGAAAAATTTTCCTTGTGCTCATAGACAGGCATTATAGCGTCTTAATACATTATGATTCACATAATGCAGCTGTTCCTGGAAATGTTGGTTATTTCTTCCCGTATATTATTTTTCAGTTCTTAATATTGGGACTTTGGTTATGCATTTTAGCTTTTAAATTGCCCCACAAGCAAACAATCCCAGGGCGTGAGGTCTAAGGATCGAGCGGGCCACAACCTTACACTAATCAGTCCGTCAACAAAGACGTCAGCAACTGTAACCAAGAATTTCGAATTGTATGAGCTGCAGTCCCGTCTTGTTGAAATACGCGTGCATTCGCTCATCTGTCAATTGAGGGGGAAAGTTCCAAAATTAAAGCATGGTACCTTGCAGCATTAATAGTTTCGTGAAAGAAAATTGCCAATTATTCTGGCCGCACTCACAGCACATCAAACACCGACCTTAGGATCATGTACTGGAATTAGATGTATGAGTATGAGGTACAGTGGCGTCATAGCGGGGAATGGAATCTGGGGGGGGGGAGAGAAGCGCGCGCGACCGCGACCCAGTGTCGCTAACAGCGTTGCCGCTTTATCTGATGGCATCATATAAAGGATACCAATAGAAGCCGTGAAACGGCACTCTCTGTACAGGCATTCACCTCGAACCTGTCTAGACGTCGTTTTTTATATCAGAAGGCTGTGAATTAGTTTGGGTCTATTTGTGTTCTAAGTTTAGTTTGTTGTCAGTTTGTGAAGTGGAAATAGCTGTTATGTTCAGGTTGCTTTTACCTTCGAAACGGGAAGAAGTAATAGGGAGTTTGAAAAGTATAAAACCCTAATATTAAAAATTTAAGCAGATGGGAGAAAAATGAAGCAAGCAGCATTGAGATTATATCACATACAAGCTCTTCAAAGCAAGAGCTAGGCAATCAAGTTACTGATATTTCTGCTAATGGCATTGAAGAGAACGGTGGCTTTAGGTTAATATATATTGATTTTATTGCGCACTAGATATTACTTTCAAATGTTCTACACGTGGTGGTGGCAAGTTGAAATTAGCGAATGATAGCAACAGAGTTGGGTAGTGTGTAATCTCCACATAATTTGCACAAATTGTGGCATGAACACAGAATTTAAAACATCAAGGAAAAGCATTAGATGCTATGAAGCAAATGCAATACTTGTTTATGGACTCGAAAGTATTAGTGTAGGGAGAGAAGGTGGTTATTTGTTATATGGCATTATGAATATGCCCTGCCCCACTGCATAGGTTAAAACAACAAACCTGCTCATTGAAAACTCGTTGGAAGAAGTATATCAAAATAGAACTAGCATGAAAATGGCTCTACAAGAAGCAGTAAATGAGAATAAGGATGTTTCATGGTTTAGTGAGGAAGAAAATATTGATTCTGATTTAGCTGTTGCCTGCGATGGCACGTGGATGAAGCACGGTCATGCTTCTTTGTATGGGGTATGTAGTGTGATCAATGTTACAACAAGATAAATATTATATGTCCAAATTATGAGTAATAATGTGCAGTAAGGAAAAACAAATGTAGCAATGAAGATAAAGAATGACTGAAATTGCATAAGAATTCCTATAGCACGAATTATTATGGTTCTAGCGGAGTAAAGGAGGCTGCAGGCATGATCATGAGTTTCAAAAGATCCATAGTGAAATATGGGGTGAGGTACATTTAATATCTTGTAGATGGTGATTCCTCAACACGTAGGTCAGTTGTAGAAAGCCAAACTTATGGAGCTCACACTTTTATAGAGAAGCTAGAGTGCACAAGGCACATTAAAAAAAGAATGAGCATTTGACCGTGTAAGTTGGTATCCTTCAGAAAAGGATAAAAGTTAGATGTTAAACCTTTGTGGGGGAAAGGGAAATTAACAAAGAAGCAGATAGACAGTCTACAAGTTTATTAATGGGAAAAGTATAAGAGACAAAAAGAGTTTAGAGGCTATGAGAAAATATATATGGGCGATTTATTTTCACCGATCGTCAGATGAAAAGCCACATCATGCCCTTTGTAATCAAAGCTGATATCGCTAAAAGTAAGGTACACAAAAATATAAGCATCAGCATAGTTTACCAGAGTCAGTGCTACTTAAAATAAAGCCCATATATCAGGCACTTACGAATCTAGAGCATCCTAAGAAATGTATTCATGGGAAAATCGAAAATCCCAAACAGTCGCTGAACTATCTGATATGGAAATCCATCTTAAAACCATCTTCTGCTCTTCTACAGTTGTAAATATTGCTACTTATGACTCCTTCATGTGTATAATAATGGCAACAAAGGAAGAATGAGTGCAATTCTGAAAATGGGTTTCAAAATAGGAGCTTTCACATCTCAAATATTGAGAGAAACTGATACGAAGAGAATTGTTGCAGCTGAAAATACAATTAGTGATTGGAGCAAACGTGGTAAGCAACGAAAGAGGGGCCAAAAGAGAGATAGAGAAGTTTCAGAAGATACCAGCTACTCATCTGGAGCATTCTAACTTAAGCAGAGGCTTATATAAGTCAATATGATTTTCATTTCTTATTTTCCGCAATTAACATTTTTCAGTGTATATGTACCTTTTATCAAAAACTATGTACATTAGCTTGTTGAAATTTTTCACACTGGTTAATTCAATGCCAAATAAGATTCAAGCTTAAAGATATTGTATATCAGTGAAAAAGTTTTACAAAGAATTCAAATAAACTGCATATAAAAATCATACAGCTTAATTTTGTATGTATCTGTAAGCAAACTATTAATTTACAGCATGATTTTTCTTGTAGGAAAGGGTACACTTACAAGTAAAACATTTTCAAATTTAAAATTTAAGGGGAAACAAATTTAAACTGTATTTTGGGTTCAAAGTTTTTCAGAATGTTTCTTATACTTCCTAATTAACATATATAAGGTTTCATCTGTTTACAATAGTGTGGTAAATATAAATTATTTTGCATGACATTGTAACTAAGTACACGTTCGGTCTTAAGATGTAATCGCAAGCAGCAAAATTGTCAACTTTCATAATTGGTTATTGTTTCAACTCCAGTTTGTTTGGGGTTATTTATGTATAAATAAGTAGATATATAGTAGTTTGTTGAATTAACTGTGTGTTGTGGTTTTATTGTTTTCACAGAATGGAAGGAGTGTATGGTAACTTCCATAAATGTGTATGCCGGTGGGAATACAATGCGATGACTGCGATTTTTGTATGATTTCAGCTGTGTAGGAATCAACAAGAGTGAACGATTCCAAATGGTGACAGGCTTCGCAAATTATGTAACAAAGAGAGAGAAATTAAACAACTAAATATTCAATTAATGTGTTCCAGGATGATATTCGTATGCTGAAGGAAAGGCTACCAGTTGCAAATGGAAGACACGCAGATAATTCGCTTGTAGAAGTCAAGCGAGGAGGGAGCAGATACTTGAAGCAACCAGAAGTCACGGCAGGTGGTACACGACTGTTTTGGAAAATACTATTTCAGGGATGGCGAAAGTAGCAGCGCCTGATGTTGTAGACAGCGAGAAGACCAATCACAAGAAAGTGCTTGTGTTAGGTAGCAGCCATGCTAGAAGGATGGAACCTTTACTGTAGGAGGAACCCAGGAGTAACTTCAAAGTGGAATGTATATTTATGCCAAGTGCCAAACTTGAGAATGTGAATTCAGATCTTAAGAGTCTGCCTATCAGTCTCACTCAGGACGAGAACATTCTGATCATTGGGGGTTGTTGTGGTAACAGCATTGATACTGATTATGGGTATTCAGTTAGGGAAGAATTGAACTACATTGCCGTAGTAGGCGGACATATTAATGTCAAATTTGTTGAGCAATTACAGATACGATAAACCAGCCCTAATGAAGGAAAACCTGTGAAAGAGAAGTATTGCCATTCATCAGTTGATGTTTTGCAAACGTTCAGCTTCCATTGATAGCATTTCACACGGCACGGGTTGCATCTCAACTTCTGAGGCAAGAGATCGCTTGTACGTCTCTTATCAAATGAGTTGACGTGTAATAATTGCGATAGGCATGTTATTGTCATTGTGGGTGCCAGGTCTCGTTTTTTTAGGAAGAAGGCCCAGAAAGTTAAAATTTGTTTCACTTATGTATAAAAATACGTTTGGTTTATATTATCGAAACAAAAAGGGATTAAAGAAGAAATTAGAGGAGCTAAGTATACACATTGAAGATACAAATGGCATTACAGTATTTGAACAAGAGAGAGGCACATGTAAAAAGCAGAGCTTCAAAATGCGAACTTCAGTAACTACACATTATATTTCAGATTTTGTAGAACTAGATTAAACTGTGAAGGACTGAATATATTTTCCAAAAGCACGATAACGTTCACCAGCATAAATGTTGCAGTTATTTTTTGAGTAAAAATAATTTCAATGTTCAGTAAAAACAGAATTTGTTGGCATATATTTACATATACAAACAGCGATTAATTTTTTCCTCATAATATCAAGCAACTTTTATTAAAGACATTTCTTTCTACAACGCTTAGTTTTTCTGATATTGTACAGTCTCAACTTAAATGGTCCATTTTATATAGAGCTCCCACGGGAAATATCCAAGGATTTATAAACACATCAGAAAAAATCATTACGTGCATTTACACTGAAAATTCTAAAATAATAGTTCCTTGAGCTTTTACTGTAAACATACATAATGATAGAGGAATGAAGACTAACCTTAATTCCTTACTACATGCATTTAACTTGGAAATATGTTGTTCATTTTCTCACCAGAACTCCTATGAACACCACAACAGTTACAGATAATATTTTTCTATACTCACTATAACCCTATTGTGAATGGCAAGCCAGATTACGATGCTCAGGTATTGTTAGTGCTTGTCATAGCTAGCAAACAGACGGATAACCAAAACAGTAACATTACAGCAAGAATAATTAGTAATGAGCACATCAGTCTATTTAAACTGTATTAAAAACAAAAAAAATGATCTTCTGCCTATTCCAATACTAAAGTAAATGATAGATTCGACGAATTCCTTAAAATTCTGCTATTATCATTTTCAGCTGTTTTCCCTCAGAAAATAACAACCTCATCACAGATGACAAAGGTCAAACCGTGGATTACTTCAGATATAAGGTATGGGTGGTTTACTTGTAATGTTATTTGTATATATTGTTTTTTATTGAGCCCCACGTTTGGGAGTCAAATTTGTGATGGTAAATTTATAATGTTATTTGTGTATGTGTGTTTACTTCACGTGGTGATGCCATTTTGTGACGTAATTCTTTGTTAGGTTTGTAGCTCCATCTGGTGTTAGCAATTTGCGGCAGTATTAGTTTTTGTTTGAAAGAATGCTACTTTTATTTTATTTAATTTTTGTTCACTGTCCTCCGGCTAGCTCTGATCTTTTGGTCAAGCACTTCTCTTTATACAGGTTGTGTAAACGGAAAGGAATCTTTTATCCAAAGATAACACCGATGAAAGAATTTCTTTTATACTTTTATTGTCGAACACTGTCACTATCACATTTACACATTGATCTTGACACTCGCCAAACTGAAACTGTTATAATAACTTCATTACTGATCACTCTTAATTCGCGTACTTCAACTTTTTGTATAATTAACTTTACAACACTTTAGATTTTTCATAATTCTGCTACGCGTAACTTGTGAATCGATAGCCGACGGTTAATATTTCTGCTGGACTGAAGGCGACGTGTATCATACAAAATATTTTCGACGAACTGACTGACTGAAGGCGACGTGTAATGTACAAAGAATTTTGACGAACTGACGGACTGAAGGCGACGTGTACTTTACAAATATTTTCGATGAACTGAAGGGAATGCGACGTGTAGTGTACAAAGAATTTTGATGAACTGACGGGGTCTTTACCTCTAACCTACCTTTTATACTCCTACATCCAGATAAGATTATAACTGAGCTGCAATTGGCTAATAAAACGCGCCAACATTAGCGTCTATTTTTATATCCAATGAAAATTATGAATACATATGCTCTAGGGAAATGTTCCAGCAAATTCTAGGAAAAACGCGCCAACATTACGTAACTTCCTCGTTTCCAATAATGATAAACAGCTCACCCCCTCGCTGCATTATTGCACGCTATTATTGTCAGTTTCAGTAAGGCCGTATAAACTTACTTCTCAACAATAATTACAATCAATATACATCTCAAATCAATGTCACATAAAAATGCATATTCATATTACAATCATTATTTACATTTAAATCATTTATGATACAAATTACTGCATCATATGCCCCACTAGAAACATAATTATGAATATTTACAACTTGTTTGGAAATTTTATAATTGGGTTTTTAGTCTCCTAAATCTTGGAACACACGCTATCACTTTCACTTAACACTTCACACGTATTTAACACACGACATGTTGTTCCTCTATCTTGCCACTACTTACTGGCTCAGGTTTAATGTGTTTAGACTTTAATCTGACATTACAAAATTTTTATAGCAAATACTGTACCCTGAATTATTTAATTACTGTTACAAAATTGTTTACTTTCTTATATTGTTGACAAAAATTTATACATTTAAGATTTTTGTAATTATTACACATATTTACCAAAATATTCACCCTCTATACAAATATATTTACATTTCTTAAATCAAGACACTGTTTCACATTTTCTGTTTGCTACATAAGTATTTGTTTTAATTATTTTTACCCAATTTTTTTGTTCTGAATTTATTTTTTTTTATTGTTTTGTTCTGAATTTATTTCTGTTTTCTCATGACATATATATATATATATATATATATATATATATATATATATAGTTAACCCTCTTACATTCCAATACATTTCTCTGCAGGTCATCTTTAACTATCCAGCATCTACTTTACATTTGATTTTTGTAATTATTACACATATTTACCAAAATATTCACCCTCTATACAAATATATTTACATTTCTTAAATCAAGACACTGTTTCACATTTTCTGTTTGCTACATAAGTATTTGTTTTAATTATTTTTACCCAATTTTTTTTGTTCTGAATTTATTTTTTTTATTGTTTTGTTCTGAATTTATTTCTGTTTTCTCATGACATATATATATATATAGTTAACCCTCTTACATTCCAATACATTTCTCTGCAGGTCATCTTTAACTATCCATCATCTAGTTTACATTTCATTGCTATTTACCCTCCTGGATCAAATTGTCTGTGGCTAAACATTACTCGTAGCCGTATCCTAACCTTCAAAAATTTGTTAATGGATAACCTCTTAAAGGATTCATATGATATTTCGTTCCCTGATAACATTCGAAAACAATCTAAAGTTTCCTGAACAACACATCTTTTAACAACTTTCATTTTCAATTCATCTGTTATCTTTTTAATCTGAGAATACTCTGACAAGTCTGTAATAATCTGTACTGGATTGGAGTTTTCATTTTGAACAGCTTGGTACTTGTTAATTTCAGAAGTTGGCTTTTGATTATTTACAGGCAAAACTTTAACTTCTTCGTACAATTTATTTCTTTGCATTACTGACTCTTTCTGAATTTCAGATATCTCACCTCTGAAATTAACTTGTGCCTGATTCACATCTACATTCATAACCTCTTTCATCTCTCTTATCTCACTTGAAATGTTACTCATTCTACTTCCTAACTCTGTACATTCTACATCAACATGTTCACTTTTATTATTAACCTCATTTTTTGTTACCTATTTCCCTGCTCATGTCCAGCATTTTCTTTGAAACTTCTCCTATCTCACTTGCTATTACTTCCTGATTTTCATTTCTCATTCTCATCATACTACTATCTAGCTCCATGAATTTCTTTTCAATCTCTTCCCTATTTTGTTCTAAGCTCTTACCAATATCTTCCCTCAATTCTTTCTTATTCTGATCTAGTTTTTGTTCTAAACTCTTACTAATATCTTCCCTTAATTCCCTATTATTCTTTTCCATATTCTGAGTTAGTTTTTGTTCTAATTTCTCATTATTCTGAGTTAGTTTTTCTAATTTTTCACTATTCTTATTAATATCTTCCCTTAATTCCCTATTATTCTTTTGCATATCTTCCCTTAATTGATCTCTCAAATTTCTCAGCATTTCCATCATCATACTAGCATCAAAATTAACATTTCCTGCTGTTCTATTCTCACTTTCTGCACTAACATTTCCTCCCTCAAATCCTACATTGTTTGAGCTATTTTCTGTAACCTGTATTGAATTACAGCTAACTGTTACACTATCGCCCTCCACAATTATTTCTTCTGTATTATTAGTAGCCATTGTTTTCTTTATCCTACCGCTCCTTAAATACATTTGATTGTTACAATTTTGTTTTCTAAAAAAAATTACGATACTCTGACCTTTGTGATGCTGTCTGTTGCTGTTACTTTGATGTCCAGCTTCCTGCCCCTCTCTCCTAGGTTTGTATGTCGCTTCTGCGTCTTATCATGATGAATCTACGTCGTTGTTGTGTTCTGTATTTGAATTCCCCTGTTGCCTTTTAATCTCGGAATTACGATGTCCAATCATCCGCGTAGTCTGTCGTTCCTATAGTTGTTTCTGGAATCTGCGTCTTGTAGTTCAGTTCACTGCTCCATTCGCTCCACGTCCTGATTCCTTTGCTCCTTCCTGGTTATCTCACTTCTTCCTGGTTAATTCTGCTCCTTCCTGGTTATTCTGCCCCACGTTGGGCGCCAATTTAAGGGTGGTTTACTTGTAATGTTATTTGTATATATTGTTTTTTATTGAGCCCCACGTTTGGGAGTCAAATTTGTGATGGTAAATTTATAATGTTATTTGTGTATGTGTGTTTACTTCACGTGGTGATGACATTTTGTGACGTAATTCTTTGTTAGGTTTGTAGCTCCATCTGGTGTTAGCAATTTGCGACAGTATTAGTTTTTGTTTGAAAGAATGCTACTTTTATTTTATTTAATTTTTGTTCACTGTCCTCCGGCTAGCTCTGATCTTTTGGTCAAGCACTTCTCTTTATACAGGTTGTGTAAACGGAAAGGAATCTTTTATCCAAAGATAACACCGATGAAAGAATTTCTTTTATACTTTTACTGTCGAACACTGTCACTATCACATTTACACATTGATCTTGACACTCGCCAAACTGAAACTGTTATAATAACTTCATTACTGATCACTCTTAATTCGCGTACTTCAACTTTTTGTATAATTAACTTTACAACACTTTAGATTTTTCATAATTCTGCTACGCGTAACTTGTGAATCGATAGCCGACGGTTAATATTTCTGCTGGACTGAAGGCGACGTGTATCATACAAAATATTTTCAACGAACTGACTGACTGAAGGCGATGTGTAATGTACAAAGAATTTTGACGAACTGACGGACTGAAGGCGACGTGTACTTTACAAATATTTTCGATGAACTGAAGGGAATGCGACGTGTAGTGTACAAAGAATTTTGATGAACTGACGGGGTCTTTACCTCTAACCTACCTTTTATACTCCTACATCCAGATAAGATTATAACTGAGCTGCAATTGGCTAATAAAGCGCGCCAACATTAGCGTCTATTTTTATATCCAATGAAAATTATGAATACATATGCTCTAGGGAAATGTTCCAGCAAATTCTAGGAAAAACGCGCCAACATTACGTAACTTCCTCGTTTCCAATAATGATAAACAGCTCACCCCCTCGCTGCATTATTGCACGCTATTATTGTCAGTTTCAGTAAGGCCGTATAAACTTACTTCTCAACAATAATTACAATCAATATACATCTCAAATCAATGTCACATAAAAATGCATATTCATATTACAATCATTATTTACATTTAAATAATTTATTATACAAATTACTGCATCAAAGGAAGTCCTGTGCAAATAAAAAGCAAGGTTTTTACTACGAGGTCAGTCCCAGAAGTA
The DNA here is from genome assembly GCA_030765065.1 of Deroplatys truncata. Lineage (NCBI taxonomy): Eukaryota > Metazoa > Arthropoda > Insecta > Mantodea > Mantidae > Deroplatys > Deroplatys truncata. The sequence continues at coordinate 83,169,615 of CM060982.1, read as the reverse complement.
CCCGACCTGACGTATATATAGTGGTTATTGTTACAAACAAATGACTATGGTAGAAAGTATCACCCTTATAAAGCTTGATGCTGCGTTGTTGAGTAATTGTTTGGAAACCATTACTAGTGAACTCTGTCAGCGAATTTGTAAACATGGATAAAACTGGCCATCGTTATGTGATACAACACCTTCATTTGAAAGGTCTTAGTCCAACTAATATTAAGCTAGATTCTACTCTGGGGGAGTCTGCTCCTTCGATTACAAAAGTAAATTATTGAATGGCAGAGTTTAAGCGAGGCCGTACGAGTTGCCAAACGAACATCGCAGTGGTCGACCAAATGAGGTGACCACGCCAGAAATTGTGAAGAAAATCCACAAAATGCTATTGGATGACCTTCGGCTGAAAGTGCGCGAGCTAGCAGACATCATAGGCCTTTCAAAAAGTGCTGTATATCGCACACTAACTGAAATTTTAGACATAAGAAAGCTGTGTACAAGATGGGTGCCGCGTTTGCTCACAATGGAACAAAAGCAGCGTTGTGAGGATGTTTCAGTTGAGTTTTTTGCGATGTTTCACTGCAATAAAGCCGAGGTTTGCGTCACTTGGATAAAACATGGGTCCATCACTTCACACCTGAGACGAAAGAACAGTCAAAACAGTGGATTCAAAGGGGAGAATCGGCTCCAAAGAAGGCGTAGACAGTTCCATCTGCTGGCATCATTTTTCTGGGATGCGCGTGGAATAATTTTCATTGATTATATTAAAAAATCATGTATTATACAAACTTATTGCAGCGTTTTAATGATGAAATCAAGCAGAAACTTCCGCATTTAGCGAAAAAGAAAGATCTGTTTCATCAAGACAATGCACCAGTTCATTCATCCATTATCGCCATGGCCAAAATCAGCCAGTTAAAGTTCGAATTGTTTCCTCATGCACGTTATTCGCCAGACTTAGCCCCCTCTGATTATTTTCTGTTTTCAAAGTTAAACAAATAGCTTGATAGTAAAAGATTTGCCGACAATGAAGAGGTCGATGGCTATTTTGCAGAACTTGATGGTTCTCACTATAAACAAGGTACCGAAGCTATTGAACACCGCTGGAAAAATTGTATCGAGCTGAAAGAGACTATGTAGGGAAATAAAGATATTTTTCACAGCCCTCGTATATCGCACAAGTAATGATCCAAACATTAAAGCTCACTAAAACATTTTGTAAAATACTTTAAAAAGTAATTAATGAAGTTGGAAGAAGTTTTCTCTCACTAGCCTTTGGTAAATCCAATAATAAAGTTAAACAACGTAGAGTATAATAAAAACCGAAACAGGGAGAATTAATAAAAATAGAATATTGTTCTCATAACTATTGAAAATAAACAATTAGCATTTACGGTGCCATTGCCAATACATTTAACTCATATTTCCTTAATTCAACAAAAAGCAACCCAAACAGATCCGACCCAAATTCAACTGCACTTAAAATTCTAAAGAAAAGACATATTCCAAATCAATTGTAAATTTCAGGTGGACTCTACAACTCCATAAGGGAAGGAACGATTATTACCTCGTTAAGATGTAAAACCTCTAATAGATGGGATGAGATGCACCAAATCATTTAAATATTGCCTACCACAATTCAGTAAGCCTCTTAGTCATTATGCAACCATTCCCTTTTGTCAGGGACATCTCCAGAAAAAAAACTGAATCTATTGTTAAGCACCTATACAGAAAGGGAGACGAAAGTCTGACTTCCATACATAGACCTATCTCTCTTTTCACAGCCTTCGCTAAACTAATGGAGAAAGTTGTGTAAAATCGGGTTATAAGCTACATGAAATTCTACAACTTTCTCTCAGCATCCCAGGTCAGGTTTAAGGGGGAAAACGCAACAAAAATGCAAATTAAACTTTAAGACCCCCGCCCAAGAAAAGAAAGGAAAAAATGAACAGACTATGTGAGTGTATTTGTCAAACACGAAATCGTTTCCGCGGTCGGTTGATATTGGGTCTCTGGACGTGTGCATTTAGCCTCATTCTATTCTTACCTTTATATTGAGTACCAGCTACTGAACACGCGCTGACAGCCAAGCGTTTAAAAGAAGTTACGTAGAAATGAGGCCCGCCGAGGTTCGTATCCCAAGGATAATTTCGTCTGTTTTTTTTTTCAGAAGGACGCAGCGTTTATTATGTACGTTATAATATAATTTCCAATTCCTAGACCTTATCTGATTTTGAGCAATTATACTCACACATAAAAACTGTAAAGCTCTCCTTTTCGTTTTCAAACTAATATAAAATAAGTATTATATTCCTAAATGAAATATATATATATATATATATATATATATATAAAGTAACGTAATATGGTATTTACAAGCCCTCTGCTTCTATACTGCTCTCGTTCTACGGGCATGGATGATATCAAAGGCCTAGTCAAAATTTCACGAGAGGATACTTCCTCCCAAACATCATTTATTTGATCCCACAAAACCTTTTTTTTTTGTCTTGCAGGTCATTTTACTCCAAAACGTTCTTCTCCTCTGCCCACACAACTTTCAATATGATTCAAATCTGGTGAACAAGAAGGCCAATCAATCACTGTAATATCTTGCATTTGCGGGAACCATTTTAAAACCCGCTAACTTGTGTGTACAGGCTCGTTATCCTACTGGAATTCAATAATTCAATTGGAATATGCAGTCCTTACAGAAGAAACTATAATGTTCTCCAGGATCTCTTTATACTGGTTGCTATTTAATGTCCCATCAAGCTACCACAACTCACCTAGGCCATCTCGTGACATCCGACAGGACACAGATACACAACCTTGGCGATCCATTTATGCCACTATTTTGCGTCGCAACGTTTTCCTCTGGGGACAATTACTTTCCCCCATTTGTGGATGAAAATCTCACCTCGTTTATGAATATAATTCTATTCCTGTTATGGTTGACTTTTCTTCTGCAGTTATGAGGCGATATATACTGTGATTGCCTGTAAGATCGTCCCGAGGGCCTCCTACGGTAGGTACGGATATGCGTTCTCTGGGTCCCGAGCCACACTCACGATTGAGTTCTTCTAAGAGGTGAAAGAAACGCTCCAATAACTTCGGCTCAAAAGCGAGTTTGGCCAACTACAAGTTACCTTCCTGAACACAGTCAGACGGACACTGCCGCGCGGGACGTAGAGAAGAATCGCAAAGGATGGCTGAGTAATGCGTAATTCCTGCCCCTGAGTGTCATGTAGAACTGTGCCCGTGTCCGCTGATAAAGGATAGTCCCGGAAAGGCGTCATTGTAACACCTCTGAAGGCGATTGGGTCACTATGTTTTTAAATTGGGAGGTTAGACCCTTGGGTGAACAAGATCCAGGCCAGGACTCTTACCTAAGGTGGATTGGTGCCCAGGAGTGCCATTGGTGCCATTGGAGTCATTTGCAATGCTGGAAGAATTTATCGTTATGGACAAGAAAAGACATTATAGGTCAATGTAAAAGAACTAATTGAGTCTTAGTTATCAACAGAACAGAGGAAGAAAGGAAATTTTCATTGGTGAACTCATTTCTAGTATAAAAGGGTCCGAGAGCATTGCTGGTCCAGTTAAGTCATGCATTAGATCATATAGTGGCACGCTCCTGGTTCAAGCGCATTCAGCATTACAGGCAGCGAAAATACTAAGAGCAAATATGTTACCCAGCTACCCTATACGTGTTGTGATTCAGAAGACCCCTGCGTGGTGTGGTAAAGACCCCTGCATTCATGGTATGTCCAATGAGAAGATTCAAGAAAATCTGGAAGAGCAAGGTGTGACATCGGTATATCGTGTTCAATGGAAAGAAAGATGTGATTTAGTGCCACTCGCACCCTGTTCCTTACCTGTGATCGAATAGATCTCCCATAAATGATTAAGCCAAAGTATGAAGCCTCCGAAGTCAGGCAATTCATCTCGAATCCGCTGAGACGTTATAAGTTCAACGTTTTGGACAAAAAAGTGATTTCTTGAACGGTAAATATACCCGCGTTAACTATGAAGGCGTCTCTCACGATGGAGGATGTGCATCAGCTCCAACAGTCCTTAACTGCAGCGGAGAACATCCATAGAATTCCCTGGATTGCCCCAGTTTTGGCAGATGAAAAGGCGATTCAAGACATCCGGGTTAGGGAGAAGATGTTCCTTCTCGGAAGCTCTGAAACTCCTTCGCATGCGCCAGCCCTCTGTGCCGACGTCCGAAGTACCTAAGGCTCAGTTGCAGCTAAACCGGTACGAGTCGGAAAATCGCAACTCAGACCAGCGATATAAACAGAGACATCAAAAGATTCTCGTAGCTAGAGCATAACCAAAGCCTTCAAAATCAATAAGGAGAGCAGAATTATCTTCCAAATAGCGTTAAGGAAAAGATAACTTCATTAAAATCACCAGCAAAAACCTTCGACCTCAACAAATAAGCCTGACAAGTCATATAGGGCATCACCTAAAAAGTTCGGGACTAGCTATTAATGAACCGAATTCCTGAAGGAAAGTGACGAGTCTGCATCCAGATCATCAAAGGGGAAACAAAGTCCACGATGATCTCCTTGGAAATCTTCTTCTGAGGAATCTTTTGAGAAGGACTCAGATCGGCGATCTACATCGTCGCAGATCTCTACTTCCAATCGGTTCTAGGTTCGCGAAACGTAGTTTTCAATTTGAAATGGGTCCTCCCCCGTGAAGGAGATTGAACAGGGTGATTCTGCTCGCACTGCCAGAACGACAGTGAAAAAGCGCCAGGATAAAGCCTCCGTTAAAGGTGTTAACCCAACACCAAAGAAAAAGGGTAAATTGATTCGTCCATTGCTGTCCTCAACGTAGTGCAGCACTCTTATGATATAAAACTACCCCAGGACAATTACCTTGGGTATCCTACAATGGAGTATACGTGGAATTACAACACATCGACCAGAGCTTGAAACTTTGCTTAACAAGTATGAGCCTAGGTCGTGTATTTACAAGGAACCAAGTTTCGTACGTAAGATAACATTCAAATCAGGGTATACCCCAGTACGATGTGATCTTACACCAGAAACGTGTAGTCCTGCGTTAGGGGCATTATAATGCTTAACAGAGATGATATATTCGTGGAATCTGTTTCCATACAGTCTGACATCCAGTCAGTCGCTGTGAAGATTAAACTGCCATTTATCCGATTTACCATTTCTAATATTTATCTGTCTCCTTCTAATGACCCCCCGCTCACTGGTTTAGAACATCTAGTTTCCCACTTCCCACTTTAGAAGATCTAGTTTCCCACTGCCCCAGTCGATTTCCGGTACCCTTGGTGGACGGGTGAATGCCGAAATGCCATTCGTCCTCGCATGCGTGCTCTTGGGCTTTCCAAAACAATCTGGTCAAGTACAAGAAAGTGCGTGCCAGGTCTACACAAGTTATTAACAATAGCAAAAAGAGAATATGGAGCAAGTTTGCAGCTTCATTTAATCGAGGCACAATTTTCTCTGTCGTATGGGATAAGTAAAGGCGTGTGGCAGGAAAATCGATCCACGTGGTAATCGCCAGTCTTAAAACAGCAGCAGGCGCTCTTATTGATATATTTGACATGTTTAACGCATTTGGCTGTGCTTTCCCTCAAGTGTCTAGCTCAGATATCTTATCCGCCCGAGTTCCTTTCACTTCAGACTCAGATGGAATCTGAAGGTTTCTCGTTTGTTCTGGAAGCCTTGAAGATTAACATCGTATTTCCACCATGGCACAGTTACAACATTATCTTTCATCTTCGCGACTATCGCTCCAGGACCAAATGCTACACACGTACAAATGTAAAACTAGCTCTCTCCGGAATGTAAGACTTTCCTGCTCGATATCTACGATTATAATGTGTTTGGGTTGACGCCACGTTTCCAGAAAAGTGGTGGGAGGTCACGGTTATACCCATTTTTAAGGCCGCAAAGGACCGTCACCTTTAGTCCAACTACCGTCCTATTTCCCTCACTAGTTGCGTTGCAAGGAGGTGGAACGCATGATCAATGGACGGTTGGTGTGGTGGCTGGAAACACACAACCTACTGTCCAACACGCAGTGCAGTTATGGACGATGCTATTCAATAATGGAACACCTTGTGCCTTTATCCATGCAGCTCATGAACGAATTCATGAAATGTAGTCAAACCATTGCGATATTTTTGACCTTGATGAGGCTTATGATATGTGATCGCGAGCAGCAATATTACGTCCTCTACATACCTAGAAAATACGTGGACACCTACCACTGTTCATTCAGGATTTCACGAAGGGTCGCGTTTTCCTAGTAAGGGTCGCCTCGATTTTTCGAACGTCGTGGTTCAGGAGAATGGGGTGCCTCAGGAACAGATACTAAGCGTTACACTGTTTGCTATAGCAATTAATTCTGTCTCAAAATGTGTTCCCCAAGGGTATCTTCATGTTTATTCGTAGACTTTGTCGTCTATTGTACTTCTCAGCTTACGGCGTTTTTTGGGCCGTATTGCAGCAATGTTCAGGCAGTCTTCAATAATGGAGTTCTAAAAACTGCTTTCGTTTCTCAAATGAGAAATCAATCTTTAACTCCTGGCGGCGTAGGAGACGATTACCATCTTTGCTTCGACTAGGTGCAGATGAACGTCCATTCACAGGTCCAACGAGATTGATAGAAACCGTAGCTAGTTATCGTATATAGCACAGTTAAAATCGCGATATTACCGTACTCTGAATAACATGCGGATATTAAATGGCAAATCTTGGGGAGCGGATCAAATGGTCTTGCTGCGACTGTATGGTGCACTGATCCGATCCAAGATAGACTATGGTTGTATCGTTTATTCCTCAGCACGACTATTTCTGCTGAGAAGATTCGACACAATCTATAATCGGGACATTTTAGTGGCTATTGGTGCTTTTACTAGCCCAGTTATGAGTCTACGCCGAATCGGCAGAACCACTTCTGCAATATCGGCATGACGTCCCGTTAGGAAATTATGTCTGTGCTTAAATGTCTGACAATACATCCAATGTTCGCTCCTTTTTTCTCCACCGCGCTGTATGAATGTTATAGGAACAGCTCTATTGATACAAGCCTGTAGGTTTTCGTTTCCGGGAGCTTCATAGAAAGTACGATATTGAAATGTCTAGCCTGATTCCTATGGATAAGAGGGTGTTCCCCCATTGGGTATCTGCGACATCTCACGTAGATTTTGAGATGACGGCCTACCGGAAGTCTACGATGCCTATGTTTAGTATCCGCACTTGTTTTTTTAGACATTTTGTCAGGCTACAAAGTTCTAATTTTGATCTACACCGATGGATCTAAGTGTACCAGTAGTGCTGGATGTGCTTATGTTCAAGGAACAGAACCACATACATTCGGTTTTCATAATAGCATTTCTAATTGTAGTACAGATGTGTGTGCCATATACCCAGTCATTTTGTATGTGCGCAGTCGAAATTTTGGTAACTATTTAATTTTGAGCGATTCTTTTAGTGCACTTCAGAACCTTCGTGAGCTGCACAACTGCCATCTCATTGCACAGCGCCTCCAGGTTTTTGAGTTTAGTTTTCATTTTGACACTCTTTAACTGCTGTGGTTCATTGCGTTCAATTCTATATTGGGCGTGAAAGACCGGTAATTTTGCTCAGAGGCCTCTTTAACAGGCTTGGGGTTCTTTTACGTGCCGTAAATCTACGACACGGGACCACCGGCTTTACTTCCCTCTGAAGGAAGCCATGCTAAGGCTTTTTATGCCTGAAAGAATCCATCGCCCTCCGCCTGGTTTGAACACGCGACCTCGAGAACAGCGCCTCCAGGATACTATCCATGGTTTACATCATTCTGGCGTTAATGTGGAGCGTGCTTGGATATCTGGTCATTTTGGCTTGCCGGGGAATGAACTGGTGGACTTCGCGGCTAAGGCGGCGATCACAGAAACCAGTATTGGAATATCTCGTGTAACGTCGGAAGGTTTAAGCTTATTTTGCGGCGAGCGGTGCTATCGCGCTGGCGCAAAGAGTGATCGGCTCTCCGCGGAAATAAGCTTAGTGTAGTGAAGCACATTGCGAAAAACTGGGTAACTTCCTCTGGTGTATCATGCCGTGAGGAGGTGAGTTTGGCTTGGTTGCGCGTTAGCCAGTGCAATTTTAGGCACGGTTACTTGTTTAAGGGTGACACTGCTCGTTTTTGTCCGCTTTTTACAGAAATCTAAGCGCCCGAGATGTGTTGCTAGAGGTATTTCCTCTAGCACAATTCCTTGGCATTCTGCAACTGCCAGCCAGTCTTGCAGAGCTCTTATCGGACGATATAAAAGCTGCTGAAAGGGTTTTTAAGCTTGGTCAAAGGTTATTTTTCAAATGCGGACTTAATCATATTAATATCATATGTTTCGTGATCCTGGCTTAGTTTTATATATTCATGTTTATTGCTCACTTTTGCTATGTTTTTTATGTTGATCTTCATCTTTGATCTTTGCCATTATTTTTGCACTGGTATTTACCTCTGGCATTTGCCACGATCTGTTGCACAATGGCGCTAATGACCTTGAAGTTGAGTGCCCTTAAACAGAAATCAGTATCATCATCGTCTAAAACGCTGCTGCTTAACTGCCGACCGAGCAAAGAGCCCTGCTGTAGTCAAACGACGCAAGGCTTTGCGGTTCGACCCGGGATATAGTCTTACTTCTAGTTGTATACATGCTGGAAGGTACATCTATTTGTCTCCTCTATAAGTGCAATGTCCTGTTGAGTTGTGGACAAAACGTTTCGACCCTAACCAGGTCGACGACGAACCATCCCTTCCTGGATAACTCCAGACACCTCACAGCAATGAAGAGCTTTAAATCCTCTTGCATCCTGAGAGAAAGAGTATCCAGCAACGTTCACTAATGTAAGGAGAGATCTCCTTGTAGCTTTGTCCTTATGTGTGCACTCAGCCATAGCAAAAGTCAGTATGATTGCCAACATATCATGCAGAACTCCAACGTTATGAGGTACGCGCGCATGATCACAGCAGCGACATTCATAACTGAAGAGTGGGACAGAGAGTTAGCACATCCAATATTAATTCAATTAAATATTTGGTTTAGTTATCACTTTAGAATTCTTACTACTATGGCTTTTTTTAAAACGAAAAGAGTAATTTGTGTTTTATGCACGGTTGTCTAAAAATTAATAAATACTTCATGCATGGAAGACATAGCTAATTGCCATATATTTTACAAATTAAAATTTAATAATAGAGTAAACAGGTTGTACCAATTACGAGACACATGCAGTACGGCTATCATGCATATAACCACAAAGAAAGATATATTCTTACTTATTGCACAGCTTTGAAATGAACAAAGGTTGATATTAAATGTATATTGCGATCGCAGCGTCAGCGAAGGCTTCCGATATTTACCGAATAGAACTTCCTCTCTGGCTGTTGCTCGTTTATTTTGTGTTAGGGTGTACATCCTTACCTCTGAAGTATCAACAGCCTTGGATAAGAATGTATTACCATTAAGAATATTTCATGACTTAGCTAAGACATTTGATAGCATAGATCACAACCTCTTGCTGCGAAACTTAAAACTTTTATGGCTTCAATAAGACCTCTATAACTGGGTTCATATCTTACTTAACAAAATTATAGAATCCTGAAAGCCAGAATCATTGGTTGCGTTTCTGAACCTGGTATTATTACTAAAGTTGCCCCTAAGGCTCTGCACTCGGCCCTTCGTTATTCTTAATATTTATAAATGACCTTCCCTATTATCTTAGCAAAGATCCTTTTGCAAATGATACCAGTATACTTATATCTGAAAATTCACACCATCAAATAAGTGGCTCTGCCAATAAAGTTTTCGAACAACTCAAAATTAGTTTTAAGCTAATAAGTTGTCCTTAATTTATGATAAAAGCTTTATGAAATTTCAGACGAGACATAAACAAGAAAATGAATTACCAATCAGTTACAACAATTATACCATAAACTATCCGATACAAAATTTCTTGGGCTTCAAGTAGATGAAGAACCTATTTGGAGAAAATAAATAAATAAAAAAAAAAAGCTTTGCTCAACTTGCTTTACCGTTACAAAACTTTTGAAGTGTCCTTAAGAAAAGTATATTTTGCCTGCTTACACTGCCTGTTGCGATATGGAATAATCTTCAGGGGTAATTTGGCACACAACAAGCAAGTATTCAGATTACAAAAAAGGGCATATGCTTTGTTTGTTGTGTTGGGCTTAAAACTGTTAAAAAAGGATGCTATCATTCTGCAATCAAAATTGTAACAACCTTCCATGTTACTTAAAGCTATTAGGTAATCAACATGAAATCCTCAAAATAGATTTAGTCTTTTTATATACTCATTCCACATATACTACGGAGAAATTCTTTAATATATTGTGCAGATGAAAATATTCAGTAGATAGGGCAGATTGCATGCAATGGAATTCTTTGTTATTGTTGACCTCTTATTTGTTATTCTTGTCCTACTGCAATGCATATGGAGAACTTAACTCTTGAAATGGCGATGGTTTCCAAATTTGTATATTCTCTTAAATAATGCACGATGGGGAAAAGGTTATCCTTGGTAATGGGTATATGCACATTTAATAATATGATAACGTATTCAATCTTCCTGTGCGTTGTTCACAATGGGGCCAAATGAACAAACACAAACAAGGGAGCAACACAGAAAAGGTAGTCTTTTGTTTTCGTAACTTGCAAGGTCACCAATATCTAAAATATTTTTTGTAAATCCAAATACCATACCGGACCAGTACGAGAAACTCGGCCGAAAAAGTTCGGACATGGAACATTAGCGCTCTTAGTGCAGCGGCCTGGAGGCTTTGGAGAAACTGTGTAGTGAATATGGGAAATTGGGTGTTAAGGTTTGCTTTATCGAGATTTTAGCAATGACAACCTTCAAGGACGGGAAAGCGTGTACGGTATTTTATTGCCAGAACTATACGTAGTTGGCAAAAGAATGCCATTTACTTATTTCTTTACTGTTTCCCCTCTCTTTGTCTCACTCACTCTCACTCTCTTTTACTCTTTCTGTATTAATCACACCTTCCCTGTGATGCCAGTGTGGAATCGCCATTTTACTCCATTAAAGGACGGACCGGGTAAAGGGTAACGGCAAATCAAACACAAGGTGTAGGAGTGACCCTTTTAAAACAATTACTACGGGGTAACATTAATTCAGATTATTTAGTAATAGTGGTCCAGGTATGTTAATCAAATTGCCTACACTGGACAGATATAATTTACAAGTACATTACCAAATAAGGCTTTCATACATTACAGTCTTAATTCGCACTCCATTCACAATTAAATTTTTTTCCACGACATCACGCCACACACAAATAGCGACTGCTGTTCAAACTCAATTAAAGAACTTAAAATTTTAATATGATAAATAAATAAAATAAAATTATATGTATGAAAATCGAACAAAAAAACCGTTCAAATTTTAACAAGAATAAATATAACACATATAAACCTTGGAAATTCGAACAAAAACAAATATATCACATATAAACTTTAAAACCCTAATTGAACCAGAATTAATTTAACCACCAACATCTGAACAAGCATTAAAAAGTTAACGATTTGACCAATAAACAACAAATAACAACCCATAAATGGGGCATATAGACATGACTGCAGTACGCATAAAGGGAAACCAATGGCTCTGTTTAATTTATGAATGTCCAAACATGACTTTTATAGAATGTCGAGGACACGCACAAGGAGTCAGCAAAGCCTAAATAATACATTACCCCCCAAAGCTCAGCTCAAGATCCCAGAACTAACTGGTTCCTGCCTAACAGGTACAAAACTAGCCAGGGTCAGAGAGAGTGCAACGCCCCTAGAGCCAATAAAGGAACCAGAGCCGCCTCCTAGGCTCCGAGTTGACCGTTAAGTAAGCTTACAATCGCTTCGTTTCGATTTTCTCGAGAGATACAAAATTAAGTAATTTTTAATACCATATGACGAGTGCCTCTCCACGAGGTTGCACTTCTTAAAGTTACAGATATAAAGGCACATTATAAAAACTTACCAAAGAAAAATCATGAATACATAGTTGTTCACATTAAACCAAACTCCACATTTTTCAGGAACGAGTAAAACTAATTATGCTAACAGAATGTTATTTCTCAGTTCTCATCATACATACAATAATATTAAGTGAAACTTTTATTAACCATGAATGAGGCTTATGCTGATTAGTTATGTGTATTCAAATAATTTGTTTCTTTTCGACAGATATCCTATCTTATAGGATGTCACAGACATCTGACTACTCAAACTTGCTGGAGCTAAAGCTACGTGTATCTGAAAACAGACTCTGAACAATAAAAGTAAAGATTACTATCCGAATTAAATTAAGTTTTGTTTATGGACACTCTTTAACTGCTGTGGTTCTTAGCGTCCCATTCTACACTGGGCATGAAAACCGGGACATTTTGCTCAGGGGATTTTAATCAGACTTTAAGTCCTCTTACGTGCCAGTGGTCCCGTGTCGTAGATTTACGGCACGTAAAAGAACCTCAATCCTCATAAAGGGGCCTCTGAGAAAAACTTCCGATCTTTCACGCTAAGAACCATGGTAGTTAAAGAGCGTCCATAAATTAAAAAACCTGTTTGGTATTTGGTAAGTATGACGCAGGTAAAGCTCTCGATATTATATTAAAAATGCAAGAAAATTTCAAATGGAAATTTAAATACCAGCTTTACTTATTCATTTTGGGTACTAATATTATTTCAAAGTAAAAATCAGATGGTAATAGAATGTTTGGATTAACAGTGCTTGTGGGGTCTGTCTGTCTTTTATTTTTTAATATTTCACGAGTTGGGGTTTTTGTTATCTTATTGTACCATATCATTTGACAGTTGGAGGGAGAGCTTTGTATAGTTGTTGCTCAAAGGTGAAATATCAAAATTTTTAATACTTTGGATCCCACCAGCATGTAAGTGTATGCGTTTTTTCTTATTCACCCACATATATGGAATGCAGAGATTTGAAACATTTTCCTCGACACTTGTAAGCCATCGAACACAAATTCTTAGGGATAACTATCCTTTGACGCAACTTTATTTAAGATCCATAAAAATAAAATCTTGATGTGAAGTATGTTCGTGACATCATTGCGAAAAATGTGCATTTGCATTTATGGCCAATATGCCCATTTTGTATAAGAAAATTGATAATAACCTTGTCTCAGCAGAAGCTATGTTGCGTTTATTCATAAAACTATGCTTTATAAATAATATTCGTTGTATTTGTCCACAGGCAGACAGAAAAACTAAAAACCGGTGTGAAAAGTGTGATAGTTTTATTTGTGGCCAATTTGTCCATTTTGCATGAGACAATTATTAATATAATTATCTCACCAGAAATTATATTGTATTTCTAAAAATATTCTGTTTTATAAAAACATGTATTATGTTTTATTATTTTTATTATTAGTTTTTAAAAATGGGGTATATAAGCCCCACCAGCATCATACTGACACTGGAAAATACCAGTACAATTAAGGGTTAAACAAACAAAAAACAACAGTTAAATAAGTTCATCTTCAGTTCGGAGCAGTCATAGCGGATGTTTCGACGTGTGATGTGGCTGACCCGGTTATTTCACTAGATATCATAACTAAGTACCCTATACCCTTAATCCGTTGGGGTATTTTCTTATTGTTTTATTTCGGTACAAGTTTATTAATTAATTTAGTATAATTGACTGGCCTGGAACTAAAGTTGTCTATGAAACATTATTGGGAAAATCCAGGTTATGGTAAGTTAGAACTTAACAAGTAAGCGTATACATTTTAACCCTTTCTTGACCAATATAAACTTTTTTAAAATATTTGTTTTAATTGTGCTATATTTTATTGTGATATGGTGTAATTAAAGCATAGCATATACCATTTTATTGAAAAAGTAAATACACAATATTAAAAAATTAATGGGACTTATGAGTCCCGTTTGGGCATTATGCTGTCTTGCTCCCAACACACAGCTAATAAACAAATAACACCCTGTTTTAGCATAATGCAAAATAACAGTAAAAGCTTTCAGTAACAAGAGAAAAATGTATCTATAAGTCATTTAGCATCAAAAAAGATTAGTTACACCTTCAGTTATTTATGTTCCAACAAAATCCCTACTAAAACATCAAATGTTTCTCACAATGATAGGCTATTTTTTCAGTTTATATCTACATCATGATAAATCACAAAGCAATTCTTATCATTGCAACACAGATGCACATTGCAGATCTGACAAACTGAGTAAGGCCTTGACTCAATTTTTTTAGGCTGCATACTTCACACCTTCCTCGGTTTGATGTAACCAGTGACACCATCTGTTTCCTAATCTTACATCAGCAGGTACTGAGTAGGCATCTTTTCCTCTTTTAGGCTGAGATATTTTATGACTTGAATATTTTGGGCAACAGCTCTTCTGAATACCAAAACAGTTGATTTTTCGAAGAGCTTATTGTTTATAATGAATGCATTGACAAATATAACATCAATTATACTCCAAAACAACCTGTGCTACCACTTCCTTGACTTTCTATTGACGCAGTACAGGGCACGGAGTTGATCAGCTTTATCAACTCCACCCATATTAGAGTTATAGTTTTTTACGACAGTGGGGCATTTTACCTCAACTTTAGTTCCATCAGACTTTCTTCGTTGTACTACAGTTCCATCTGTACCATGGAAGTTGAATGCAAATCTGAATGGATTGTATTTCAAAAGGAAAGCCTTCTTCTGATTTAGGATTATCTTCTGGAAACAAACGTCTAGTGCCCAAATCCTCTATAAAATTCTTTGGAATTATTCTGGAATACAGGCTCTTTTGGAATCCCAATTTTGAAAGCATTATTACTAAATTAAACAGCAGGTTCAATATCTTCATATTTCTTACTGAAAGAAGTTGGGATGCTCATCCGTTAGTCTTGATAGCTCTTTTTCAATAATATCGTTCGTCCGATTATCGAATACGGCTGCATTGTACTCCACAAATTACACAGATTTCCAAAGAATAGTGTGAACTCGTCAGTGCAAAAATTGCAAAACTAATTTTGGGAATATCAGATCATACATAGACGCAAGCCACTTTACATGAAATTGAATTTATCCCATTATCAGTTCGGCAAAAGGAACTCCGGCATCGGGGTTCATCGGCAAATTAATGACAAACGCTAACGACATATTTTATATCTCCCTAAAAATTATTTAGCACTACAAAACGGCACGTTGCAATAAAGATAACTTGCATTATATACCTCTATTCTTCTCCTGATACAAGTTAAATAATATTTGGAATATTACAACTACTCCTCGCCACCCTCAGTTTTGAATGGATTGGATTATTCGTTTCTACAACTACGATATAGACGGAACTAATGACAAGTCACGTGGTATTGAAGCTGCGTCTTGGCATCAAAATCTTAATCCACATAGATTAATACACTTAGATCATCATTAGTCGATTCATTCTGCCGACGTTGTTGCTATCAGAGTTGCTATTTTGAAATCAGAAAGCAAGAATGGAAACAAAAATCATATTCACAGACGTTAAAAGTGTTCTACGTAAGTACATGTAAGCTGGATCTTTGAAAAAACTCTTAGAAATTGAAATAAAATTTCGTATATACAAAGCGTACAGGAAGATATCTTTATCAAACTTGTTTGGATTCCTGGCCACTCAAGCATTCCAGGAAATTACAGATTGGACGCAATAGCAAAAGCTACAACAGATTCAAGAATCATGCCTAATGTCCAGTTACCCCCAACGTTCAATTATCCCGTTCTTAAGCTCATAAATGTTTAAATTTTAGGTAACTGGGGATTTACGGCTATCAATACAATGGTTAATCATAGCAATAGTATAATTTATAGACAAGAGGTATGTGTATTTTCAAGTATGAGGTAGGGGATTGCACATACATTCGCTTTTCAACATAAACTTTCTGAAAGAGACTCTCCACTCTGTGATTACGGCAGCTATGGTAACTTCGATCATTATCTCTTTGGACGTGTCAAACATAGTGCTCAAATTCTTCAACTATTACAGTCACTGTACAAAATAGGTCTTCCTGATCCTATCAAAATTATTAATGTTATTAAATATTATCCAGTTATCCTCTTCAAAATTATATTATAGCATATAAGAAATGTAATATGAAAATTTAAATATCAGTTTACTTGCCTATTAATTACTTAGAGGGGCCTTAGGGTTCAACTCCCCGAAAATCCTTAAGTTTTATTCATTTAAATTCATATCAAACCAATATGGGAAAATTTCCTTAGGTAAGAATGGGCTACTGCTAGTAGCACATTTGCAAGGCAACGGAAACTTAATATTATTGTCTTACATAGGTACGGTGATCATACGTCCCGATACGACTCTCCATACGACAGAGAAAATTGTGTCTCAATTAAATGAAGCTACAAACTTACTCCACATTGTCTTTTTGCTCGACGTTTTGTGCTGTAAGGTGGAATGTCTTCATTCTGGTGATTTTTTCGTGTCTACATAACGTCTTCGAGCAATTTTCTTGGCCCATAACCTCTATACACTACAGAGTAGGTACATGGTAACTGTGTAGGGTACTGTTAAGTTTAAATTTAGTTATGGAGAATCCTCCTGAAATTTTTTTCTGTACGGACATGTTTCTAGGTACTTAGTTTAAGCATTTCTTCAAAGTATAAATCAGACACTAAGGGAACGTTTGGATCCAATGCGTCGTTAAAAATACACCAGTGAGTTCAACTAAGAGCTAAGATGGCCAGGTAAATATGATACCCATAAGTAAAGGGGATCAACACTCAAAGAAGTTACTAATTTATTTTATTGTATATGTTACTGGCATATAAAGTCTGTTCTTGTGCAGAAGATTGAGATGAAAATTTACCAAATTGTTCGCATTCAGGCAAGGGACCTATCAGTTCCATCATTATCATCAGTCATTCACGTAATGTGATTCTTATTAAAAGGATCATGATCAATTAATATTAATTTTATCGCAGCAACCACGATTACTTCTAATCTCAGGTGTAATAAAATCCACAACTAAATTAATTTCACCTCGCCTTTCCTGTGGTAAAGTTGCAAAAGCACACGATACGCTCACCTTCAATACCAGGGATTGATAGTGCTCTCGCAGAGAATCGGAAGGAAGAGATTGAGGGGAGATAAAATGAATTATGAATAAGCCAATTTTTTGTTATATGAACTGAATGGAGCTACTGCAATAGCAGAATAGAAACAATGTGGAATGCAGGATATACAAAATGCTTAAAGCAGAACTTATATAGTCTGGGGCTCAGGCCACATACAAAAGGATTGTAGTAGTATCTTTGAAGGAGAAGTTGTATTATAGTTCCGTTGTTAGGGAGCCGAATTTGATGTAGTTGCAACACGTATGGTAAAAAGTTCCGTTGGCCTTCGCCCCAATGTTCACTTTCCGGTGGTCTTTGCCCCAACTTTACTTTCAACTTTGTATTTTAGTGTTTCTTCAAATATTATATATATATATATATATATATATATATATATATATATATATATATATATATATATATATATTTAGGTTTGCCTCGGCTGCGTCAGTATTCATTTTCTAGAAACATGTTACTCTTAACACGGTGTGGTGCGGCTGAAAAATGTAGGGTTACACAAATTATAATTTTTACTTCACTCCATTTATTAATCCTTCTCAGGACTAAATATCACTTCACTTATATAGAGAGCTGTGAGATTATTTATTAATTGCTTGCACTTTTTAACACGTAAACTTTATATTCTCTTCGTCTCACACTGAATACGTATTAAACTTCTTGAGGACGCGTCTCGTGTCCAGTTAGGAACGCTGTCTACTCGCAACTGAATTCTACCGCCTGAATTTCTAACTTTTTCTTATTTCAAGTCTCTGATTGGCTAATCCTACTCCAATAGAATACTTTTATTTAACTTAAGATTTTTTTCTGGTTGTTGATTGACTATTTATAAACTGTCTCAAAATTACATTATTGTTGCTCCAAGAATTACTAGTTGGATTATTAAACTTTCCGATTCATTATTGCCTCAATGTTACCTCATTGTTAGAATTTTTACCTATATTATCACAACTCCTATATTATTAAATTACTTAATACATTCACATAACCCTATTAAACGTGTACATAATATAAACATATACAATGACTGTAATATACATTTTTATATATTGTTACATACACATGTTGCTTTAAGGCGGGTTGCTGTTTAATTTATATATTATATAATTAGACTGAAATCATTTAAATGTTAAAAATACTGCCTCAAATTGCCCCCATTTAGAAATATTTAAAAATTGTTCTTTTTAAAATTTTAAATATTTTATTAAAGTCTCCTGAAAGAAAGAAACATAATCTTTTTGTTATTATAACATTTGTTATTTTTCACTGTCACTTTTATTTATTTAACGCTCACTGGTTTTTCACTACACTCGTGTAACAGAATAATTTATCTTTCTGCCACATGTTCGACACTTTAAGGTTAACGACCTTGTGTAGGGTCAGTGATCTGGTGTTCAAATACCTGAGTAAAGTTTGTTTATTCACTAACACAGCCACTATTAAATATCCTATGTGCTAGACGTTTAACACTTAATGAGACATTTTAACACTTGTTATCCTTTCTTTACAACCTATTGCTTAAGCATTTTTAAATTTCTTACAATTTCTAACAATTTATATCCTATACAATATAAATGCAGTTGCTATTTAGATTTATTATGTTTTTCTTACTAACAATGGATTTTCTTCTATTACAATTTTTTTATCTAAACTCACTTTTGTTATATTGACAATTTGTTACATTTAGTAAAGATATTATTATACATTTTTTAAATTGCATTGCTTTCCGCTTTTATGTTCCAGATACTTTATTTTCTTTTTCTTTTTCTTCTTGTGCCACAGACTTTTTAGACTTGCCATAATTTTATGTTGCACAGTTGTATTCCAAAGCTTATTCATAATTAAAGCTCTAAGTGTTTCAAAATTCATTTCACTGTCTGCTAGCATATGCAACCATTCTAAGGTTTTGTTATCCAAGCATTTTCTAACAAGTATCATCTTTAATGCTTCAGACACATTTTTGAATTTAACATATTCTACTAAATCATTAATAAATTGTACTGGACTTGAGGAAACATTAAAATAAGGTAATGGTAATTCATTAAGCGCAGAATAATAGTTTGACATCTGATTTGGTACATGCACATGTGTGTCATCATTGTTGTTTTGTGTTTGAGACGCTGATGCTATGGAAAAAGCAGTAGCGTCTCTTGTGTTATTGGTTAACAAAGGGGATACGCTTCTTTCTGCACCTGTATTATTTTCATGCATTTGATTAGCATTTACCGAACTAGTTACATTTAAATTTACCTTTGGTACACTGGTACTTAAATTTTCAAAATTATTTCTAAGTTCATCTGTTTCTTTGCTACTTTCCTATACTTTATATTTAATTTTATCTATCACTGACATTACTTGTCCTTGCCTATATTTACTTCTTTTGTTGCTTCTGCGTTTGTTTTTGGCATTTTATGCATTTTATTTATTTCCCCTGTTAAATCTATTTGTATTTGCACAATATCTGCATTTGTATTTTCTACCATTGTTTTTAATTCTTCACATTGTTATCTAATTTATTACAAATACCCTGTTTAGTATTAGTAAGTTTCAGCTCCATTTCATCTATCATATTACTTTGTTCAGTATTGCTTTTAGAAGGCACATAAAATATTGTTGTGATAAGTTTTCTTGCTCTTGTTGGCTATATGTGTGAGGAATAGTATTTCTTTCATTTGTGGTTTCCTGCACTAGCATATGTAATGGTGATTGACCTTGCATACTACTGCTATCTTTTTCTATGCCTACCTGTGAATTTACAGATAACAGTTCTTCTACATCTAACCTATTTATTTCCTCTATCTCTGATTGTAAAGTTACATTGTAATTAGTAATGGCTGACCTATCCTCTCCTACTTCCATATTTTCATTGTTTTCTGTTTCCATTTTATTTTGTATATTTTCTTTTGTTATATTTGGTTTGGAATTGCTCAATTTTAATTTACCACTTCTTAACAGCATGACATTACCTTAATAACAAAATATTTATTAACTATTTTGACAATTATATACGTATAAAGTGTTGGAATTTTTTGACCTTTTGTTTTTGCTGTTATAGTAAACCTTTATACACGGTGTTCCCACGTAGACTGTAGTTGAATTGTTGACGGCGTGCCTCGTAGTCCTGAAAGAATTTCTGCTGTCCTTGGATGATGTTGTTGATGTAAAAATCTACGACACGGACAACCGGCTGTATTTCCCTTTCGAAGGAAGCCATGCTAAGGATTTTTTACGCCCGAAAATCGTTTCGTTTAAACATCACGAAAATAACTATAAGGTAATGGAAAACCATTGGGTGTAAAAATATGATTATTTTTTGTACTTGTTCAGGAAAACGTCACCTTTTATTCTAGCTACTTGTTGCTTTTCTGTAATGTGAAATACGCATGTGCGCACATGATTCTGCAGTTAAGAGTTTTACCAGCGGCGATGTGTACTGTCCGTATGAGGCAACGCAGCACTGCTGATATTAGCTAGTGCTGTGTTACTGGACACGCCTCAAACGTCAAGAGATTTGGACTGCATAATAGTGTTTTATTATCAGAGAAGCCATATAATACTGTTCCCATTGGCTTAGTGTTATCGGCCATGAACTCCGGGGAATTTCACTTTTGTTCTTTGTGCATGTTCCTACGTAGTTTAATATCCTCTTTCTTAGCTCACCAATGAGGTCTTAGATGTAAACCAGTTGTCAGCAGTAATACTTTTGTACTTCTTTTGGCTTACACAACCGTATAACATCCTGAATTAAATTGGCAAGCTGTTTCTCATTGTCATCCTCCGTGGTTTAGTGGTTACCATGCTAGCCTCTAGTTCCTGAAGTCGCGGTTTCAAACCCCGTGGAGGGCGGTGAATTTTTTTCGGGCGTAAAAATCCTTAGCATGGCTTCCTTGGAAAGAGAAGTAAAGCCGGTGTTACCGTGTCGTAGATTTTACGGCACGCAAAAGAACTTCAAGCCTGATACAGAGGTCTCTGAACAAAATTACCGGTGTTTCACGCCCAATATAGAATGGAACACTAAGGACCACAGCAGCTAAAGCGCATCCATAAATAAAAACTCAGTTTAAGCTGTTTCTCTTCTTCTGCCAGGCCACATCCACCACTCCGTATGCCTGTGTATACCTAGGCATTGAAGAAATAAGCACTACCAGAATCTGTTACGCACATAATTTTTATGCCGCATTTGGCCAGCTTGTTAGGCATATAAACGCGGAAAAGATATTTTCCCTTAAATGGGACTAACATTTCATCTATCGCAACTTTGCTTTTACACAATATAGTTGCTGAGAATTGAAACTCAATTTATCAAAAAAGTTTGATACTACAGCTGCACTATCTGACTTTTTTCTTCCTCTCTAATAGTCACATCATCGAATCTCAGACTGTTTAAAAGTATTTCAAAGCACTTCGACGACATTGTCATTACAAATACTGGACAAGCAGTCAGGTAGTTTTCGAAAAAAGAGAATATCTCTTCAAGAAATGATTTGAACGTTGATGTCAGCATTAGAACTCCTATGAAAGCTTGGGTTTCAATGTTGTCAGTATCTTTAATTGGGTGGATTAGTTATTGCTGCAACTTGTGTGTAAAACGTTTTCATCTAACATGTCATCAAATAAATTCTCCCATATTTGTGATTTAGTGAGTCTTTGCTCCAAATTTTAGCTGTTAATTTGGGTATTCCTCCTTTTAGAATGTTGTGCTGAAGTGTTTTTCTTACTCCAGTAAGCTCAAAACACACCCACTTGGAATTATTTGTGCCATAAAAGTAATGTGTTCGCTGTGAGGAAGTATCTGTGGTAAAGGTCATACCAGGCTCTTATTCTTACAAAGTATTTTCTTCGATAGTATTTCCCTGTCTCATGGTGATCATCACCTACCACAAAATCAGGATAAGCATCAGAATAATAAAACTAGTCGTCGTTCCCTTTTTTTCTCATTGTCTAAATCCCATTACTGGTCTTGCATCAACTAAAAAAAAATCTGATTACTCAAAGACCGGTCTATATTATAGTTGAAAATAACACCTAAAATAAAGCGAGATCTGAGAACTTAAAAGCAGAATACCAAACATAGACTGTACAAAATTTTGGACTTTACTTTTAATCCCTGGAAGCATTCTTATAACTAATGGTTAAATGCCTATGTTATCGGCAACATATCAGCGACATATACATGTATAGCGTTAATTATTCTGTGTCGTAGTGCCAACGCAGCGTGAAAAGGCGTTATATTTCTCAATTGTTCCGTGCAAAATGGAAGACGGCTTAATACGTGTCTGATTGTTGTTGGTAGAAAGATGGCGGTATCGTCTTCTGCCAGATACTTAAAAACGTCAATATCAAATAACTCGGGATGGAAAAGTTTAATAACTTTCACAGTTCTGTTATTGGCGTGGATATCCGGATTCGCTTCTCGTCTATTTGCAGTGATAAGATTTGAAAGCATCATTCATGAATTTGACCCTTGGTAAGTGCCATTTAGTACCGCCTTGGAGGGGTGATACTTTTATCAATAAATGCCCAAATGAAACCCTAATAAAGTTCATTTTAATACAAATAGAGTTTGTATTTTCTCTGTATGTTATAAGTTTCAGTGAAGAACCATTATGAATACTACTATCAGAGAAAATGAGGTTTATAACAGTGAGGTTAGGCTTCTGTGTATGATCTTTATGACATACGTTATGGTTTTGTTGTTACATTTGACCACTGTCACAAGTATCTGAAAAACTGAGGTATAATTAGGATGTACATAAAGCTGTAAAATTAGTTTCATTTTGTGTGGTTAAAATTGTTGAGCAGTACCACTTTCCGGAAACTGAACGATATAAAACAACCTGGCATTTGGTTGGAGCCGCTTTATATACCGGGACTGTAAACTGAGAAGTTTTAACGCTTGTTTTTAAACGCCATTTTCGACATTTTTTCATAGATAATTGGAATGTGGGACCCCAAGTTCTTGACATTTGTATGTTAGCAATAGTATTAAAATGAGCCAGGTCAAGTTAGGTCTGGGTGTAAACATTTTTCAGAACAATGAGACTAGTGCATATAGTGCAGATGTTCTTTATTTAAATGTCTTGCGCGTTTTATGTCAGCTGCTACATAACTAAAATGAATATAATTCTCTCATCAGTGGTTATGCATGAAATATTCACCAAGATGTTAATGATTTTCCCTCCTTTTTGGCTGCCTTGGGGTTTAGATGATGCCTCACATCACCATGACACAATTATTTGCATAGATGTAGCAGTTAATGGTTAAACAAATTTGACAAATATAGACTTGAATAGTCGGTGCGTAATGTTGACTTGAAAATGACTATTACATTCACAAATTAGGTCATGGAAATGGGCCAGTTGTGTGGGAAAATGTCCTAGATATCAATTAGAACAGCACTTTACTGTGAAATATTATCAGTGCTTTCTGCAAAAGTGATAAAGTACATACTGTGTTTTTTCAGCCTTAATCAGATCAGAGAATTCCTTTGCAGTGACTGTTAAATCATGGGGCAGACTTGTTAGAATATAGCTGCTTTTATTTGCGATAATCTGCTCTTAGTTCTCTTCCATGGTGATGAAAATGTGTTATATGTCCAAATATATGAATAATTCATGCCGCCAAAGCCAGTAAGATACTCAGCCTCAAGGCGTAGCCGAGAGGTTTGAGGGCCCTCAGCCTCAAAGCGTAGCCGAGGGATGTTTTTTAGAAGGAAAGCCGTGTAGCACAGCGAACTAAGAGCAGATTTGCCTTTATTTGTTAGGTTAGGGATACTTTCATTTCCTTTGGTAGTAAATTAACTGCAGTGATGATGATTTGTTTGTAAACAGTAGAATTTCAGCCTGAAAGTGAATGTAACTGTTTTATTGCTGTACCGATAATAGTAACCTGTCGGTTGCAAATGTATAGTAATTTCAAAATCATACTTGATGATAATAAGACAAGGTGCTAATGACCTCAGCAGTTGTGTGTCCTAAATCCCTATGACGACTACTACTACTACTACTTGGTAATTAAGGTCAAATATATCAGTCATTGAAAAATGAATCAATACCAGAGATCAAGGTATAAGTAAAGGACATGGCACAAATTTCTGCATGAATTGTTTAATTTCAGGTCAGGTTAGATCTGGGTTAGGCCTTTTCTGTCATTCCAAAAACTGATTTTATTTGCTTGTATCACATACAGACTTATAGCTGCAACCTGGCATGCCTCTCTGTTATGCACTATTTCCAAAAGCAGAGTAAAAAGGTAAATCCATTTAATAATAAAAAAAATCTTGTGTTACATTCATATGACTTTCTCTATCCATTATTAATTATTTTTATATCTCTTGTAGCTAAAGATTGTTACAGAAGCTCATTTTTCAATTTATTTCATGTTAATCAAGTTAAACATTTGCAGAAATAGTTTTGTATTACATACTGTAGGTACGAGGGGCATACAGGAAGCTGAAGTGATAATCAACTTTAATAAAATGTGTGCCACCTTGTGCTGATTTTGAAATCCCATACTTTGTATGACCACAAGCAACAAATGTGACTGAGTTCTGTATGTATTAATAACTGGACCATTGAAACTAGTAATGATTGGCATACATTTTGTTTCTTAACAGGATGTACATTTCTTGTGTAATAACTTTTTATTTATCCCTTATGGTTTACCAGTTAGGAATACATTTCATTTGGAATGAAGAGGACTTCACAGGTGTTAAGTCATGCATATATCTTAAACATATATTATTTTAATAAAAAATGTTAACAAATTTTTGAGTAAAGAATGATAAATGTTGCTCACCTTCTTGATGTGGAGGTAGCATGCCTGCTCACATTCAAGAGGTCCCAAGTTTCAATCTTCGTTAGGGTGAGTTACCCGGATAAGGTTTTTTCTGAACTTTTCCTTGATCCTGAAAAGGAGAATGTCGGGTAATTATAAACTCTATGGATCCCGGGCTCATTTGAGCATCATTTCACCCATTTCATTCATCGACCAATATGGCCTACCAGTTAAATAATATTGGGGAGGGGGGGAGATAAAGTTTGTATGTAAAGGTAGCTTGGGGTGGAAGATGCTGCTCTGAAATACCAAATCTGATACTTATTCAACATTTTGTTTTTGAATTTTACTATTAGAACACACCTTTTATAAAATTGCTTTTTTTCTGCATTCAGATGATCTCAAAACATGAATTTCTGGTAAATCTTGTGGGTGAAATACAAAACTTCCTCTATATGGCATAGGTAGGTGGCAGAGAAAGTAAAAATGGAGCATCTCCTGCGTTATACATAGGTGTTCTATACAGTGTGATATAAAATTACACCAATAATGCTTATGTGGTGTGCAATAGAGCAAGATCGTTTTTCATGAGAGAACATGTGTGTTTATAAATGTCTGGATTAGACTCTTTAAGATGTCAGAATTTGATGAGGACATTTCTTTGGCATCTAGATGTTTTACAACCCTTTATGCATTGGTGCAGTGTCAAAGGACTTACTGCATCTGATAAATTCCCTCCACATGAGTGACATTAGTCCAGAGTCCATGGTTCATCTTAATTGCATCACTTATTCCATGGTCACAAGAACTTAAATCTTTGTTTCCTTATTTTGTGTGCTATCAAACATATACTGTGTAATGTTGCTGTGACATCCAAGCAGGATCTTATTGCAGGTATCCTTGGAACAAGTAATGAACACACAACTACGTCTTTGACCATGTATACTAATCTTTTTTCCGTCAATGTAAACTCTGAAATCAAATTGGAGGTCAACAATTTTCAATGCTGAAGGAATTATCAAAATCATTTGAGTGGTTTTTGAGGTTACCATACACCCACATACATTCAAATTTTCTCTTTATAATATTAATATAAATTAGCATGGCAAACTGTATATCTTGAATTTTCTGGGAATAGCCTGTAAAAGTCTTCTCATCTAGAATGAAATTTATATAAGTGGAACACACAATTTATGTCTATATTTGTAACATTACCATTTCTAGATATTTATTCTTATCATTTTGAATTTTTCCATACGTTATACTTTTTTGAAGTGCTAAGATTGTGATTGGTTTGTTTCTCACAATATCATCAAAGAGTGGAATTTTAAAGCCAGCATACATTGACCAGCTTTTTTAAAATCTTTTTTATCATCACTGAAGTAGATAGTAAATTAAAGTTTTGTAAGGATAGTTTGTAAATGGAGATCCTATGAACTATGAACCAGCTGCATGGTGTTTTTCCGGTATGCGATGGCAGCGCACATTGCCATCTTTGGCGCAACAATTTTCTTAACTACGTTTAAAGGCTTTACTTACCAATGTTATGAAAGAAGATGCTGAAACAGGCCACCATTGTTGTTCATGCATTTTTGGACCTCTTTAAGAACCTATCCATCACTTGCTATAGTTCATGTTGCAAAATGCTGTAAATTTTATGCTGGATATTTTGTCTTAATTCTTCCAGGGGTGTGGGTTTGTCTTGTATACTTTGTTTTAATTTATCCCAGAGATAAAAGTCATAAGGGTTTAGGTTGGTGGACAGAGTGTCCCACAAATCTGTACTAATAATTCTGTCCTCTTCAAACACACTTTCAATTATTGCTCTCATTGAAATATTGGTTTATATGAACTGTAGCAGAACCTTGTTGTAAAAAAATGGCAAAGGCAGGTCCGCTTTCTGTTAATTCTCTAAAAAAGTAGGGGCATGATTGTATTCATATATGTAAAGGTGTCAGCTGTTGACTCGAGAAAAAAAAATGGACCCTATAATTCGTTCTCTGCTCATGGTGCACCATACATAAATATTTTCATCATGAAGGGGTACTTCATGAACAGTATCAGGTTTGTCAGTGCTCCAATAATGATTACTTTGTGTACACACACATCTACAAAGGTGGAACCAGGCCTCATCTGAGAAAAATTTTAAATATGGGTCTAGTTTTCCATTATATATACAATTGAGGTTGTACTCACAAAATGTGTGCCTATGTACAGGATCACCTGGTTTAAAAGCATGTGTCACAGTTATTTTATACGGTTTTAACTTAACAATTTAGTAGTCTTTGCACAGAGCCATACGAAATGCCTGCCTGTTGTGAAAGCCTTTCAAGCGATTTCTCGAGAGAAGTCTCCAAACGATGACTGATGTTCATCTAATGTTTCTTTGGTAAGAACCCTATACTGTTTTAGGTTTCTTGGGCTGAACGTTACCTGGACCTGAAATTTATAATACAGATTATGGATTGTTGTATGACCTGCAACCTCTACACCAAGGAATTGTTCTGCAAATCATATTTGTACATAATGAACTGATTGCATTAACACACATAATTATACATAAATACACACTGCGCAATAGTAAACATATGCTGAGCCATAATTGCAACAAATAGAGGACATAATAATAAATAACCTATAACAACTACACTGCATTACAGTCAATGCAATACTGCAGAGCAAAGCTAGCACCAGTAGTGTGACATTGATTGCAGCAGCGGTAAACATGTGTCCACATACCCAGTGGGAAAAAAACAGCATAGTT
Organism: Deroplatys truncata; assembly: GCA_030765065.1. Lineage (NCBI taxonomy): Eukaryota > Metazoa > Arthropoda > Insecta > Mantodea > Mantidae > Deroplatys > Deroplatys truncata. Next base: position 83,141,906 of record CM060982.1, on the reverse strand, counting down.
GGTTCACAGTTCATTGAGTCTCTCAGTAGAAGAGATATACAAATAAACAATAGCAGTTAGAGGAAACTATGAGAATGTAACAAACCAGATTTTTATTTGTGTACTTTTATTGCACCACCACCTTGTTCTCAGCCAAGCTTCAAAACTTACCTGTCCCAAACAAATTCTTTGAGAATTGTGCAGCATCCAGTACATGAGCCCTACAGTGCCAAGAACATGCATTTGTTGGTTTTTTTTTAACACTGGGCCCTTGAAAAAAAATTTGATGTGCATTCACATATTCTCCACTCACTATCATTTATTTTATGTGCGAGTGACATCCAGAAAGTAAAGAACAATTGCACATCACAATCATGCCAATCCCCCACCACCACAATTGCATGCATGCTAGTTAGCTCCTTACTCCACCTCAGTGTGAGTCAAGCTTCATTGCCGTGTGGTCACACCTGTCTGTTCTACAACATATCTAAATGGCTGCACCAAATGTGAAGTGTGTAGTGTGATTCACTTTTTCAATGCACAAGATGTTTGGCCAAAAGAAAATTATGGACAAATAATGCAGTGAACGAGTTTTCAGTGAGGAAATGGTGCATAATGTTTAACCAAGGAAAAACTAGTGTGCACGATGAAGACCAGTGTGAGAGTCATCACACTCAACCAGATGAGTTGAAAGAATTCAGGATATTCACTTATTTTCAAAACGAAAGGACTTTTTGGGTGGAAAACAGTTTCCAACCGATGAAGACCTCAAAGAGGCAGTGATAGTCTTTGGCAGTAGAAGAGTATAACATCGGCATTGAAAAACTGGTACCACATTACAAAAAATGCCTTGATAGTGATGGCGATTATATTGATAAATAGAATAAGGTATTGTATCTTTGTAAATAAAGTTTTGTGTCGATATCTTTCGTTATTATTTAGTTATGCCAAATCGTTCTTTACTTTCTGGATTTCCTTTGTATCTTCTAGAAACTGTTCATGTTAACCATCAGCATTTGCAAAATTTGTTTCACTATACATTTCATTGTAGGTATAATAGGGAAACAGGAAACCAAAACTATAGAAATATTTTAAAGTAGTATTTGCTGGCCTTAAAATACTCTTTCCATGACACTGTGAGAAAACTTAATGTTGACTGTACATGAAAAAGTGACTATTGAAAAATTAAAGCTAATAACAATGAATATCTTGGAAATGTGTGATGCCACATAAGTTATTTAAAATAAACTGCTTGTATTAAAGAGGTGTGTATTTGGTGTGTAGTAAGTTTTTACCTCTCTCTTATGATTTACGAACTATACAAAATTGCTATGGAATGAAGAGTACTTATCAGGTTGTTCCCAGAAAATTTGAAATTGTTAGAGCCATTTTTGAGAAAATAAAAGGTAATAAACAATTTTTATATAAAGGGTAGTTTTAGACAAAGGGATTTTCTTAAAATTCGTTGTGTTGCATCCTTGGAAGATGCTGAATTAAAATACCAAGAATGGTGTTTAACAGGCTTTTCATATATGAGTTATGTTGTTCTAACATATGCACCCTTATTCATAGACTTCTTTTTAATTTTTATTTTTATTATTATTATTTATTTATTTATATTTATGTATTTATTCAGCAGACAACTAAATCTGTATTTCCAGTGAAATCTCCTTCACTATAAGTAGAGCAAGTAATAAGTTTTTGCAAGAATAGTTTGAAGAGATATAAAAACAATAGTGAGTAGAGAAATTCATGTAAATGTAACATATGAGATATATATTTTTTTAATGTTTACTGTTTAGAATAAGAGGTTGTGTAATAGCATTTTGCATACTTCATTATCTAGGTTATCAATGTTTTATTATACTTTCCAATTATAGTACACATTTTTATGCAGAGTAATGACACAAGAAAAGATTGCCCTGATTCAGGTATTAAATATGCTTGGGTAAGGATTGGCATAAGCAGATACACATGCTTACTAGCTAAATTTTGCTCATCAGCAATTCTAATGCTTGCTGACTATTTCAGAATATGGATTTGCTGCATTGAGAACCACATATTAGAGAAACAAATATAGTCTCTCTCAAGTGTCATAAACTTTAAGATACAATAAGTAATAATATGCTGCTTAGGACAAGCGTAAAAATGCCATTAAGTTACACATTTAAGAGTGTTTTGCTTTTTATTGTTCCATCACATAGATTAGGTATTATCTTTATTTTAATTAAAATTTAATATAGTTCATAAAACTAAATTTAAGTTGTGGTTCCAGCATTAAATGTGAGAAGTTTCATCCAATTCTATTATGCATAAAGAAAACATGTTTCCTCAAAATTTGAGAATGCTTTATAGGAATTGTATTCCATTTTTAAAGCTCTGTTTTGGAAAACGGTTGTCAATCATGTCAGCAGCAGGTTCATTATATTGCTCTGACCTTTACAATATAAAAATTCAGAATCTCAGCCTTTAGCTGGGTTGTATTAAAGAAAGATTAACCAAACATCTCCTTCAAAACAAAGTGGGAAAATTGCAAGACCCTATCTGCAAACTGGTGAATATATGGAATTCTGACATATTCTTAACATTTTAGTTTAAGTAAAATCGCCTTTGGCCAACAAAGCACTCTTGTTTTTTCTAAAACTAAATATTACAACAATAATAAACACTTTAAGTGGCTTTTGAAAGACCATGCGTTATGATGATACGTTTTATAAACATACAGGTTCTTTCATAAGTAAAGAATAATGCAAAAAAAAAAAAACAACCAAAATTAGCTATTTTTGAAAAAATGTTTGGACACATCAAATTTAATATTTTAAAAGGAAAATTACGCAAAAAAGAAACAAAGATTTTAGCCATTATTGTACAGGGTGTCATAAAAATGTTGAATGGCAATTTTTTTTTTCTCCTTGAAACATAGTTATCTTATTTAGTTGCATGAACAATTTGGTTTTTCATATCAAAGGTTTGGTTGCTTGAAAGCAGAGCTCTCTCCACTTGATTAGTTTATTGGTATATTTAAAATGTAGAGCTTTTGTTACGAGGCTTGCTAATACAGAAGCGTTAAAAATGGATCAGGAAGAATGCAGATATATCACCAGCAGTGATTGAAAATGTTCAACAAGAATTTATGCTTCAACTTAGTCTCTGCCAGATTGTAAATGGGGAGCATCTTGAACAGCTTATTAAATAATTAGAATTATATTTTTTAAAGTAGTTGTATAAATTGTGGAGAAAATTGTTAAACAAGCCAACTCTTCATATAGGAATCAAATCCTTTGTGTGAAGCAAATGAAATTGTTCATGCAACTAAACATACCTTTCTTTCAGAAAAAGAAATGAAAAAAATCTGATGTGTTACACTCACATGACTTTCTCTACTCTTGTACAATCTATTTTTACAAACGCCTATTCTCCATATGCTTCATGTTAATCGAGATATCGAGATGTCAATCTTATTGGTAATTTTCTTGTAGATGCAAGGGGAATATGGTAGCTTTTAAGCGATAGTCAAATATTTTAACGCTGGTTGCTATGTGGCGCATTCCATTCTCTTTGCATATCCAGGACATAAAAAAAATGAATAACGAATTTGAGAAAAAGTACAAGTATTGGAAAATTTAAGGAAATAACAAGCAATATCTCGAAAACGGTTCACTCGACAAAAGAAACGTATATGACATAAGTTGTGTATTTTAACGCGATCTACATTTTTTGTGTAGTAAAATTTTGTCTATCTCTTATGGTTTACCAGTTATGCAAAAGTCGTTCACAATGAAGAATATTTTTGGAGACATTCCCAGAAAATTTGAGATATACATTTCATTTCTTATGACATTATCTTAAACATATGATATTTTCATCAAAATCGTTAGAGCCATTTTTGAGAAAATTAAAATTTTCGAAAAATGTTCCATGTAAAGGGTAGTCTGGGGTGGGGGGATTTTCTTGAAAACCTTTGTGTCGCATCTCTGGAAGATACTGAACCTAAATACCAAGTTTGGTGTTTATCCGACTGTTCGTTTTTGAGTTATGCTGTTCACAGACACAGAGACAGACACACACACGGACATGTTTCCAAAAATGCTTTTTTTGGATTCAGTGATTCTCAAAACATGTATTTCCGGTGAAATCTCGGTATCGAATTTTTGGGTGGAATGCAATACTTCCCCTACTTACTATACGTAGTAGAGAAAGTAAAAATATGTTGCCATTTAGAATTTTTGTCAGTAGATTCACATCCTGTACTTATAATGACTGAAAAATTATCTCTTTGCTGTAAAATTTTGCTTTCAAAATATCAAATTTGATGAATCCAAATAGTTTTTAAAAAGTGAGTTAATTTCAGTTTTATTTGGATTATTCTTAAATTATGAAAAATCCTAAATGCACGTATGTATGTAAAATGATATCCAAGTGTACAGTTTTGCTACACATACACACTACATGATCCATAAACATAACTGTCTGCCCACTATTGTTTACTTTTCAGCCTCTTCTACAAACTATTTGGTTTTAGCTACAAGCGGGAATAAAGGAGGTTGTAGCAACAGTGAAATCTTTAAAAAGCGGGTTGCTATATGCTGGCTTTGAAATTCCATTCTTTGCATGACATCACAAGAAATAGAAGAATGCTGACATAGTTCAAAAGTATTGGAAAATTCGGACCAATAGCAACGACTATCTTGGAAATGGCTAATGCAACAAAAAAGTTTGTTTTAATGATAACTGCATTTTGTGTGCACTAAGTTTTTGTCTATTGAGTTTTACCAGCTATACAAAATTCATACAGAATGAAGATGACTTAACATGTTATTCCCAGTAAATTCAATATAGTTGTTTTTATTAGTCATGCAAATATCTTGCATATGCTATCATCAGAGCCATTTTCAACAAAGTAAAAAATAAATTTTTCCACTTAAAGGGTAGTTTGGGCAGAGGAAATTTTCTTGAAAAGCTTTGTGTAGTATCTTTAGCACTAGGTGAAAACACTTGTATATATTGATTTTGGAGCATGGGGGATTTTCCTGAAAAGCTTTGTGTAACATCTTTGGCACTAGCTGAAAAAACACACATACATTGATTTTGGAGCAGGGGGGGATTTTCTTGAAAAACTTTGTGTAGCATCTCAGGCAATAGCTGAAAGAAAAAATACATTGATTTTTGAGCAGGGGAGATTTTCTTGAAAAACTTTGTGTAGCATCTCAGGCAATAGCTGAAAGAAAAAATACATTGATTTTTGAGCAGGGGAGATTTTCTTGAAAAACTTTGTGTAGCATCTCAGGCAATAGCTGAAAGAAAAAATACATTGATTTTTGAGCAGGGGAGATTTTCTTGAAAAGCTTGTTGTAGTGTCTTTGGCAGTTGTTGAACATTCTCAACAACAATTTATTTTTCTAATTTCTTTCTGTTTTTATTAGTGTATACAAGGGTCTCAAAACATGTATTTGTGGTGAAATCTTTGTATAAAATTTTGGCGGAATACAATGCCTACTAATGGTATGTAGTAGAGAAAGTGGAAGTCTGATAAGGTGTACCCTCAAGACTTTATCCGGAACCTGTTTCAAGGGATTACTTATGTATAAGTAACAACCTTTCACACTTCACTGGGCATTTACCGACTACATATATAGCCTTCATTTTTTTCTTTTTACTTTCTCTGTACTTACCTGCTTTATAGTTAAGTAGAGAGAATGTTGCTTTCCACCCAAAAATGTGTTACTGGGATTTCACCGAAGACATTTTTTGAGGTCCTCTGAATCCAAAAAAAAATAGAAAGGTTTGTTGTGTGTGTGATTGTCTGTGAACAATATAACTCAAAAACAAAAAGTTGGTTAAATGTCAAACTTGGTATTTAAGTTCAGTTTCTTCCAAGGTTGAAACACAAAGACTTTCTCAAACATGACAAACAATTTTGTTTAAAATACCATATGTTGTAAGTTGTTATTATGGCAAATGAAATGTATATCTTGAATTTTCTGTGAGGAGCCTGCGGTATCCTCTTCACTCTAAATGACTTTTGCATAATTGGTAAATTGTAAGAGAGAGAATCTTGCAACATAAAAAATCTACATCTCATTAAATGAATTAATAAATTGAGTTTTTTATTTTTGGATGCTCTTTTAACTACTGTGGTTCTTAGCATCCCACTATATATTGGGCATGAAAGACTGGTAATTTTGCTCAGAGGTCTCTTTATCAGGCTTGAGATTCTTTTGCGTGCCGTAAATATATGATACGGGACCACCAGCTTTACTTCCCTTCAGAAGGAAGCCATGCTAAGGATTTTTATGCCTGAAAAAAAATCCATCATCCTCCGCCGGGTTTGAACCCATGACCTCGGGAACTAGAGGCTAGCATGGTAACCACCACACCAGGGAGGACGACAGATCTGATTAAAGCTGCAATTTATGCGAAGATAATTTTTTTGGCATTAAGCATTTCTAAGTATTCTCTGTTACTGCTTTGAATTTTCAAACACATACACTTTTATCAAGTGGTTAGTCGCTATTAATTTTTTTCTTGTAGTCATGCAAAGAACATGGAATTTCGGAGCCATCACATTGACACATGTTTTAAACATTTAACTTTTGCTTTAACCTTCTGTATCTTTCTTATACCTAAATGTGTAATGAAACTTTATCTCGATTAACTAGAAGAATAGGTCTTTGAAGGAATAGTTTGTAGAAGAATTGGTAGAGAAAGTCATGTAGATGTAACACATCAGACTTTTTGGATAATTTCCTCATTGGCAAAAAGAATATTTATAATGTAATATGTATTATAAGATCTTGGAATATTAGACATGAAAAGTAATGCTTTTAAGCAGTTAAAATAGGTCACAGTGATTGTTAAATTAGGCACTAAATTACTCTCTCTGCCATATATCTAGTGGATAAAGGAAGTATTGCATTCTCCCAAAAATTTGATATTGAGATTTCATCAGAAATATGTTTTAAGGTCCTCAGAATTAAAAAAAAATTAGAAAAAAGTTTTAAAGGTCTGCATGTGCAGATGTGTGTGTCTGTGAACAGTGTAACTTAAAAACAAAATGTCGGATAAGTGCCAAACTTGATATTTAAATTCAGTACATTTCAAAGATGCAACATGGAAGATTTTCAAGACAGACCCCCGCTTCCTGAAACTGCCCTTTTACATGGAAAATTTTTCAAAACTTTTTTTTTCTCAAAAATGGCTATAAGATTTTGATTAAAATCCCATATGCTTAAGATATTTACATATTACACCACAAAGAAAATATATAGGTATCTTCAATAAAATAAGAAATAGACAAAACCATACTATACAGAAAATGTAGATCTCTTAATAACTTGCAATTTATTTTAAATAACTTTTTTTGTGGCATCAATCATTTAAGAGTTATTTGAATTTTACAACTTTGTTTCTTGCAATGTAATGGAAACAGAATGGAATTTCAAGGCTAGCAAATAGTGACCCATTTTTAATCATTGTGACAATTGTGCCAGTCTCCTGCATCCCCATTGTACATATAAGAAAATATAAACAAAGCTATTTCTGCAAGTGTTTATCTTGATTAACCTGAAGTAACTAGAAAAATAAGCTTTTTGTAAGAACAGTTTCTTAGAAGCTATACAAAAAATAAAGTTGGTAGAAAAAGTCATGTGAGTGTAACACATTTGATTTTTGTGTTATGCTCTACAAGCGCGCACACACACACACGCACACACACACACACACACACACACACACACACACACACTTTTTGGAAATGCTTTATTTGGATTAATGGCACCTCAAAACATGTATTTCCATTAAATTTTAATATCCAATTTTTTTAGTGGATTGCAGTACTTCTTGTTAACATAGGTATGCAGTAGAGAAAGTAGTAATTAAAAATAAATTTCCAAAATTACTGATTTCAGTTCTAATTTCTAAAGAAAAATAAAAAGCATTAATACTGGGGTTATCCATTCTTTTAGAATATTTTAGTCATTATAATTCTACTCTTTTGTAAGTCTAGGTCCTCCCCTCAAAAAATGCATTAAAATGGGCATCAGCCTTAGATTTGGGATATTTTAGTATTCAGCAGCCTTGATTTCATGATTCATAAACATCTGCAATTGAATGGGAAGATGCAAAAAGGTGACATGTGACAAAAACTAACTTTCACAGGAGGCAATAAAATATTTTTCTAATTCTTCTAGAATATGTTTTGTATGGATATAAAATTTAAGTTACATGTGCCAGTTTACATATTTTGATTTTATAAATCTGAATTCTGGAAATTCTTGGAGGTAGGGAATAAAAAAATCTGATGTGTTATACTTGCATGACTTTCTCTACTCTTGTACAAACTATTTTTACAAATGCTTCTTCTCTTCATGCTTCATGTTAATCGAGATATCGGGATGTTAATCTTAATGCTAATTTTCTTGTAGATGCAAGGGGAATTGCTAGGTTTTAAGCGATAGTCAAATATTTTAAGAGGTGGTTGCTATGTGGAGTTTTCCATTCTCTTTGCATTACCAGGACAAAAAAAATGAATAACGAATTTGAGAAAAAGTATAAGTATTGGAAAATTTAAGGGAATAACAAGCAATATCTCGAAAATGGTTCACTCAACAAAAAAAAATGTATATGACATAAATTGTGTATTTTAACGCGATCTACATTTTTTGGTAGTAAAATTTTGTCTATCTCTTATGGTTTACCAGTTATGCAAAAGTTGTTCACAATAAAGAATACTTTTGGAGACATTCCCAGAACATTCGAGATATACATTTCATTTGTCATGAAAATATCTTAAACATATGATATTTTAATCAAAATCGTTAAGAGCCATTTTTGAGAAAATTAAAATTTTCGAAAAATGTTCCATGTATAGGGTAATCTGGGGTGGGAGAATTTTGTTGAAAACCTTCTTGTCGCATCTCTGGAAGATACTGAACCTAAATACCAAGTTTGGTTTGATCCGACTGTTCGTTTCTGAGTTATGCTGTTCACAGACAGACAGACACATACACATGGACATGTTTCCAAAAATGCTTTTTTTGGATTCAGGGGGTCTCAAAACATATATTTCTGGTGAAATCTCGGTATCAAATTTTTGGGTGGAATACAATACTTCCCCTACTTACTGTACATAGTAGAGAAAGTAAAAATCTTTCTTACGTGAGGCTTATTAAAAGATTTTGACATAAGTATTTCATACTTATCATAGTGTTAATAAACAGATATGATTTTTTGTTTTGCTATGTTTTCTCTGTGGTTTATTTGTGTTTATTTGTGTATATTGCTTGCAATGAAGTATCAGCAGCTGTTGTCTTATTTTTACTTTACATTTACTGTGGCATGATACCTATTTTCTGTTCCATAGGATTTTCGATGAAAAGTAAAGGTTGTCTTTGCAAGTTCTTTTATGATTTCAACATGTGTGTGTTCAATAGATAGGTCTTGTAAATCCTTTTTAGTCTTTTAAGGATTGAAATTGGAAACTGTTTAAGGCCTGTGTCAATTGGGAAGAACAGTGCTTTTCAATGGTAAAAGAATAGAAAGTATTTCATAGATTAAGTGATTATATTTCATAGATTTTACATATTGAATTCTTTTTTTGCAGGTTTAACTACCGTGCGACAGCATATATGGTGAAAAATGGTATATATAACTTTCTGAACTGGTTTGATGAGCGAGCATGGTACCCACTTGGCCGTATTGTTGGGGGTACTGTGTACCCTGGCTTGATGCTCACTTCTGGCAGTATTCACTATATACTTCATTCACTGAATATTCCAATTCACATCAGAGATATATGTGTATTTCTAGCTCCAGTTTTCAGGTAAGTCTTTCTACAGAAAGAGCCAAAAAACTACGAACCAGCTGTGCAGTGTTTTTCCTGTCCGCGTCCTCAGCTCTCATTGCTGTCTGCCGTGCGGCAGTATTAATGTTTGTAGTCGAAAGATGCTACTATTTATCTGCCGCACGTATGAAAGACAGTTTGTCGCGGTCACTTCGTGTTATCTTTTACTGAGCGCCTGTTATTGTATATAATTTTGGGTTCACTGTCCTCCGGCTAGCTATGATTTCTCGGTCAAGCACTTATCTTGTACAGGGTGTGTAAACGGAAAGGAGTTTTTATCCGAAGATAACACTTATAAAAGAATTTGTTTTACACTTTTATTGTCGTAACACATTATTCACTTTCACATATTAATCTTGACACTCGCCAAACTGAAACTGTTATAATAACATCTTTACTGCACATTATTAATTCGTGTACTTCAACTTTTTGTGTAATTAACTTTACGACACGAGAGATTTTTCACAAATTTGCTACACGTAACCTGTAAATCGATAAACTGTGCGATGTATTCACCATGACTGCCTCCGTTGAACTCATCGATGTCTTATACGCGAATGCTTCTGTTGGACTATGTGAGACTTGATTCTGACACTGAATTTATACTTCCTCGCCCCAATATGCCTAAAGATTATAACCGAGCTGCTATTGGTTAATAAAACGCGCCAACATTAGCGTCTATATTTATATCCAATGAAAATTACGAAAACATATGCTCTGGGGAAAAATGTTCCAGCAAATTCTAAGAAAAACGCGCCACTCTGACGTCATTTGCTCGTCTCTAATAATGATAAACTGCTCACCCCCTCGCTACATTATTGCACGCTATTATTGTCAGTTTCAGTAAGGCCGTATAAACCCACTTCTCGACAATGCTTACAATCAACAAACATCTCAAATCAATGTCACACAACAATGCATATTCACACTACAATCACTCTGACATTTACATAATTTGTGATACAAATTACTGCGTCAGCCGCTATCATAGAAAGGTGCGGATGAAACCATACAGCATTTTTAAAGCTACTTTTAAAGCCTTTACTTACCAACTTTATGAAAGAGGGTGCAGAAAGTGGCCACCGTCGTCCGTACATTTTTGGCACCTCTTTAAAGAAACTATCCATCAGTTGCCTTAGTTCACGTTGAGAAATGCTGGCAATTTCCTGGCGGATATTTTGTGTTAATTCTTCCAGGGTGTGTGGGTTTGTCTTGTACACTTTGTTTTAAGTTAGGTACCCCAGAGATAGAAATTGCAGGGGGTTAGATTGGGGGACCAATGGGACCACAAATCTCTACTAATAATTAAGTCCTCAAACATACTTTCAATTGTTCTCATCGAAATATTGGCCATATGAGCTGTTGCAGAGTCTTGTTGAAAAAAGGCAAAATCATCCTCCCTGTCTGTTAATTCTCTAAAAAAAAAGGGGGGGGGACAAACTGTTGACTTGAAAAAAATTGGCCCAATAACTCTCTCCGCTCATGGCGCACCATACATCAATTTTTGGGGGGTATTAGATTTGTCAGAGCTCCAATAATGATTATTTTGTGTACACACTATCCATGAAGTGGAACCAAGCCGTGTCCATGAAAAATATTAAATATAGGTCTATTTTGCCATTGTGTACACTATTGAGACTCCACTCACAAAATGTGTGCCTAATTACAGGATCATGAACAGCATGTGCCACAGTTATTTTATATGGTTTTAACTTCAGCAATTTGGCAGCTCTACGCGCAGAGCCATAAGAAATGCCTGCCTGTTGTGAAGACGCCTGAGTGATTTTTTTGGGGGGGGATTCTCCAAATGATGACCGATGACGTCTAATGTTTTTTCGGTAAGAACTGTGTTCCGTTTTTTAAATTTCTTAGCCTGAACACTTCCTGTAACCTGAAATTTATTGTAAAGTTTATGGATTGTTGTACGTCCTGGAACTTTTACACCTGGAAATCTTTTCCAAATCGTACTTTCCTTGGTGAGCCGACTGAGTTAACACATGAATCATAAATAAATACATGCTGTGCAATATAAAATGTATACTGAGCCAATATACTTTATGACTAAGTACAGGACAAAATAATAAATAACTTGTAATAACTGAAGTACATCACATCACCGTCAAGTCAAAACTGCGCTTCACACTGCAGAGCAAAACCACGTCAACATCATGCTTCCACACACCCAGTGGAAAAACAGCGTGCAGCCAGTTCGTATTTTCTTGGCTCTCCTGTTACAAATCATGGAAATTATGTTGTGCATAAATGGAATAATGCATTAAAATGTGTTACGAGTTATCATTGTTAATTTCCAAATTTATCGTTGTTTCTATGCTTGGAAGAACATTTGCATTTTATATGGTTATACTGCTTTTAGGGAAAATAGCAAGATAGTGGAAAATAAAATTGGTTGGAGCCAATGCATTTGCCCAGGTATATGAGAAGTTTTATTATTTTAGGTTTGCAACAAAGCCTCTGTGGTTGATTGGTCAGTGTCCAGGTTTCTCAACCCAGAGGTCCTGGGCTCAGTCCCCTGTTTGGGCAGAGGAATTTTTCTTTAATTAGGAGCATTCCTTACTCTCCACAGTCTGGAAGTATGAAAGTGAATATGTATGTGTTTCCTAATGAAAATTAATGATAATAAAAAAAGTGAAATACATGCAGTAGGCGAGTAGTAAGTATCTAAAATGACGATAGAAGTTAAAGGGGCTACACATACAAATGAAACATGAAGGAAAATGAAAAATCAGCAGAATTAATAAAATAATAATGAAATCAAGATGTACGTGAAAGTTTAAAAGTATTGGCAATGTTTGTTGTTTACTGAGGGTTCTTCACTTTTTGAGAATCATAAATACATCTTATTCTTTTTCACCATTAAAACCAGTGCATCCGACTTAATACTTTCTCTATCCTTTACCAGAGGTAGAGGAAATATTGTATTCAACCCAGAAATTTAAATTGAGATTTCTCCAGAAATTTGTACTTTAAGCATTCTTTAAAAAAGGAAAACGAAAAAAAAAAGTGCTATAATTTATTTTCATATAGCTTTTACAAGCTATTCTTATGAAAGATTTCTTTCTATCTACTTCATGTTAATTGAAATAAACATTAGCAGAAATAGCTTCATTACACATTTCATTCTACGAGGGTCAGTCAATAACTAATGCCTCCTATTTTTTTCTCTTGTAATTTGCAAGGAACTTAAAGTTTTATTACACAGCATGAAAGCCACAACATTGAGGATTAAATTGTCACTTTTCAATGTAATCCCCGTCTTTTTCCACAATTTTAGTCCACCTTTTAATGAGGGCATGTATTCCTGTGTGGTAAAATGCACAGTCCTGCTTCCGAAGCCATTGATGCACAGATGTTTCGGCCTCTGCATCTTGAAAGTGAATCCCACGATGAGCTTCCTTTAGCAACCCAAACAGATGGAGGTCTGATGGTGATAGGTCACGGCTGTATGGGGGATAAGGCAAGACTTCCCATCCAATGTTCACAATCGCTTCAGTGGTGTGACGACTGATGAGTAGTTTTGCATTGTCATGCAAAAGCAGAACATCCGCCATGGTTTTTGTTGGGTGAACTCGCTGAAGACGTGCTTTAAGCTTTTTGAGGGTGCTGACGTATTGCACAGAATTTATTGTGCATCCCTGCTCTAAAAAATCAACCAGAATCACACCCTCTGGATCCCAAAACATGGTTGCCATCACTTTCCCGCCGATGGCACAGATCTGAATTTTTTCTTCCTCAGTGAGGTTGTGCGATGCCATTCCATGAACTGTCTTTTTGATTCTGGTTAAAAAAAACCCACATTTTATCTCCAGTCACAATTTTGTCCAGGAACTCCTCTCCCTCCAAATGGAAGTACTGGAAGTGTTTGGAGGCTATTGTTTTTCATGTCTGCTTATTCTTGTCCATTAACATTTGGGTTACCCACTATGAACAAATTTTGAGTACTCCAGTTAATGAATAATCATCATCACACTGCCTTTACTGAGGTACGTAATGTGACACAATTCATCTGTTGTTACCTGGCGGCCATTTCAAATGATCTCATTCACTCGCTCAATGTTCCATAGAGTCACTGCAGTCACGGGTCTGCCGGTCCGCTGTTCATCAGCCAATGATGTTGGCCCTTCAGCTTTGTTACAGCAACGAACCTATCTTCTAACCATGCTGACATCCACTGTTACATCACCATACACCTTTGTGAGCTTTTCATGAATGTGAATGAGCATTTCACCTTCCGCATTCAAGAATTCAATGACAGAACGCTATCTAATACATACATCAGCCACAGGTTGATCTAGGAAGCTGCTATTGCAGTGGAGTGGAGAAGAAGGTTTGAGGAATTGCTCCAAATTCAAATTGTTCACATAACTAACTTAGTTTAGGAGAAAAAAAATAGGAGGCATTACGTATTGACTGACCCTCATATGTACAAGAGGGATAGAGAAACCAAATCACTAGTCAAATATTTAAAAGTGGCTTGCTATATACTGGTTTTGAAATTCTATACTGTTTGCATGACATTGTGAGAAACAAGTGAACACTTAAAAAAAAAAAACAAAAAAAAAAAACACACATATGTATTGAAAAATTGCAATCAATATTAACAGATAACTTGGAAATGGGTGATGTCACAAAAAAAATCTATTTACTCAGCTTAAAGAGATCATTAAATATTGAGATTGCTATAGAACTTATGACACATTATTGTGCTTCCTGGCACATAGTAGCTCCATACTGACATGAGTTTGTATCTGGATTATTTGTTTTACTCATTTGTTCATCTGCCCACCAAATGTCAATATTGTGAGGAAAAATTAACACTCCTTTAAAAATACTTAAATTACCCTCCATAAACAAATCGTGTTTTACTAGATCCAGAAGGGGCAACAGTGACATGGATATAGCTTCAGAAAATAATACCACTTTCTTTATGCTATGTGTTAGAGATATTTGGAATATAGACTTTTTATGGCATAGAAAATATAAAAGCCATTTTGAAAGTAAATTGCAATAATTTTTTAAGGAATGCCACATTATTTTGGAACTGTTTATTACATATAAGTAAAACTTGAACCTTTCAATTACTTTTCGTTGTCCTCCATGGTGTAGTGGTAGTTTGCCTCCTATAATTGTATCCAACCAGAAGATCCTTGGTTCAACTCTCGGCTATTTTATGGCTCTTTACAACTCCTGTACACTGCAGCAATTTGCAAAGAACTTTTGCAATTTGCAACTTTCTGAACTGTCCTCATACTTTTAATTTAACACAAGTGGAAGCACTTAAAATTAAATTGGTATTCACAATGACACTAACAAATTAAATGGGCCTCTAAACAGATCATACTATTCAAAGCAGCCTTGCTAGAAATTTAATAATACAATATTAATAGCTTAAGGACTGGAAAGTACAGATATCATCTGTATGGATACAGAAATACTGTAGTGACAAACACCAGAGCAATTCAGAAAATAAGTCCTGGTCTCATCTTTCCTAAGCAGGAGAGGAGGTAGCACCGCTATCCTTTCCCCTATGTACGAGGGCTGATCAACAAAGACTGAGACTGATTTTTTCCTGTAGCTTCCGTGATAGTTTCGTATCTGTAACATAAATATTTGAAAAGAGCGGGTTTTTATGTATAATGTTGGTAGGCGGCAGCACTCTCGTATTGGTAGGTTGGTAGTAATGCTCTATTTTGTAGATCCTACGTGCATTTCGCATACCAGACAATGGAGGTGATGCTTTTTTTAAATCGATTATCACCGGTGATGAGTCATCGCTGCATCAGTATGATCCTGAAGGAAAACAATCCAGCACAGTGTGGAAATCGCCAGGTTCTCCAACACCAAAAAAGGCAAAAGTTGTTCCATCTGCAGCAAAGGTGATGGTGATCACATTTTTTGACTGTAATGGAATGATTTACCAGCATGCAGTTCCCCCTCATACTACTGTTACAGCAGCATACTACACGTCAGTATTGGCTACACTGAGGAAGCACATTGCAAAGAAACGACCAGAGCTTTCTTGGACTGGGTGGTGACTTCATCATGACAAAGCACGGCCTCACGTCGCAAATCAAGTCATGCAGTTTCTGGCTCGATTCAACATTACCTGTGTACCACATCCACCGTATAGCCCCAATCTTGCACCCTGTGACTTTTTTTTATTCCCATCACTAAAGGCAAAGCTTAGGGGATTCGATTTGAGAACTCTGAAGCAGTGCTCAAGAAAAGTGAGGTGATTCTCAAGGACCTGACAAAGAATGGTCTGCAGCACGTGTTCAAGGACTGGCAGAGATGCTATAAAAAATGCATTGAAGTAGGAGGGGACTACTTTGAAAAAGATCATGTAAACATTGAATTGGAGTAATAAACCTCTGTGAAAAAAAATCAGTCTCAGTCTTTGTTGATCAGCCCTCGTAGCTTGGTTTGGTATACTCCTGGCAGTGTCAGTGTAAGGTTATATTTGACTGTTTCTCCCACCAAGACAGACATGTAAAACTTGTGCAGCAATAGAAACTCCTACCAAGTGTGAGATCATGCAGTGACATGGTTTTTGTGGCCAACACAATTAACAGCAGCTGTTTATTAGAACCAGTTATGAATAGTGTACCCATATATAGATTTGGCTATTGTATCACAAATATTTCTAGCAAGGTTACTTTGAATAGTATGATCTGTTCAGAGGCCCATTTAGTTTGTTAGTGTCATTGTGAATAACAATTTAACTTTAAGTGCTTCCACTTGTGTTAAATTAAGAGTATGAGGGCAGTTCAGAAAGTTCTTTGCCTGACGCAGAGATATTGATAGAAGTATCAAATAACAAGAATAGTTCTCAACTATGATCCTTTAGATGGAACAATGCTTAATTTCATACATGTGCTTTCATTTGTTTGTTTGTTAACATCAAAATAAACAAGTTGAGGTTTCTTCCGAAAATGGATAAAATTGAATGTGTTGCAGTGATTAAATACTTCATATTAACAGATTTAATGCCTACCAAAATAAAGGAATTGGATTTCCACTTTGGAACATTGTTTATCGTTTTCTACAGTGAAGACATGGGCTGCACAATTTAAACTCAGCTGTTCTTCCATTTTTATGACAAATGTACAGGTCATCCAGTTACCGCTATGACTGAGGAAAAGATCACAAAAGTCCACAAGTCATGTCAAATGACACAAATCAAGGTATGTGAGCTCACTGACATTGCCACAATCTCATTAAGGCAGTTTTCAAATGATATCTCTGTCCTTGAACGTTACACGACGGTCAACCAATAGGAGTCTTGTCAGTTGTCATATTGAGCTCCCACTGGTAGGAAGTGCTGCTTATTGAGCGACTCCATTTGTAATAAATACCACTTATGCTTGGTCCAAATATTGTAAGTTTGCAAAAATTAATCCACAAGAAAGGAAGAGGGTAATGTTTGCAACACAACATTGAAAACCACATCTTTTTTAGCTCAAATAGTTTTCATAATGCAAATGAATAAAACACACCCATGCATTCAATAATAGTTGCAAAGGCACTGAAATGGCTATCATTTGTGTGTACATGTATGTTTGTACTTGCGTAGTACTGTAATGCAAACTTGCCTGGATGGTGCTAAAGGCATTACGTTGGACAAGCACCAGAAATTTGTTTCCTATTTCTGTTGTTGAAGATGAGACCAACAGCTCACTTAGCCTGGTAAGCAGAATGCTATATCTAGAGAATATCTG
Organism: Deroplatys truncata; assembly: GCA_030765065.1. NCBI lineage: Eukaryota > Metazoa > Arthropoda > Insecta > Mantodea > Mantidae > Deroplatys > Deroplatys truncata. Next base: position 83,124,350 of record CM060982.1, on the reverse strand, counting down.
CTGTGACATTTATGACATGTAAGGTGTGGGCCTTAGTATATCCTTCAGAGTTAAAATACTTCATATTAGTGTTCCGTTGTTGCTTTAAGTAACAATAGAACAGGTGTGAATTCATGCAATGGCCATAAGCAGTGGATTTAGTAACAAGGCAAACAGACGGGTATTGCAAAGGCAAGTTTGAAATATTAGTTTTAGGGTATACACTTTTTTAAACGATGCAACAATAAGGAAAATAGAAATCCACTCGATTTAAAAAAATGTCTAGCAACTTATTGCTAAAGCGTATGGTGCAGGCAAAGCAAGTGTGTCTCGCAAGGTACTTACAACCTTGCACTAGTTAGTGTGCAAGTGTGAGGGAAGCAAATGGGGTAACAAAGTGGAAAAGTATAGTTAATAACAGTGTCTGATATGCTGGAGCGCAAAACTCTTCCTATTTGAAAGGTACTGTAGATGTGACGCAACATTTTGCACGAGCATTTGCATCATGGGAGTTCTCAGCATGATGAGTACCACATTAGTTAAATGTGAATCAGAAGTGCATCCAAATGAGCAACTCACAGGAGCATTTAGACAAGTTCATATATAACTCAACTGACATTTTGTAAAACTGTTGACAAAACATGGATTCAGCACTACACACCTAGAAATTTCACAAAATAATTCACTAAGAACTGTAAAAACAACACCAATTACAGTACTACAATGCTTCACAAAAAACATGGCTATAGAATTGGAACATGAGTTGAAAGCAATTACTCTAGCACAAGAACTGCAAGCCAATAGAAACAGATACAAATGGTACCACATAGCAGATACTATAAGTAATTTAAAAACTCTAATAAGCTTCAGAACATATATTAGTAACTTAAAATACAAGAATATAATTACAACAAGTATAATTGCAACAGAGGTAACGCGTCCAATAGAATATATTGATATACAGTATCAGAATGACCTGATATATACAATACACAAAACAATATACCAGATGAAATGAGAGCCATAGCAATAGCTACGGAAAATGAAAGATACCTAGAAAAAGAATGGCTCCAAATATACACAGATGGATCGCTCATCAATAAAAAAAATGCCGGTGCAGGAGTATACTGTAAACATTTTGCACAGTATCTAACATTAGATGAAACGTCAAACCACTATGATGGAGAATTAACAGCTATAAAAGCAGCATTACAGAACATTTTATATAGACCATACATAAAACAAAAAGTAGTCATCTTATCAGACTCAAAATCAGCCATAAATGGAATAGTAAATTACAATAATAAAACAACAAGAAGTATTAAAGAAATAAGAAGCCTAATTAAAGCAGTTGAAACTAGAAACCATGTCACTCTACAATGGATCCCAGCTCATGTTGGACTTTTGGGCATTGAACGTGTGGATCAAATAGCAAAGAAAGGTGCAGTACAACAAATAAAACCTGTAGAACAAATAGAAATAAATAAACAACTAAATAACATTAAACAACATTTCAAAAGACAGCAGAGATTTGATAAGAAGATAAAGGATAAAGATTATAAGAATATTAAAGATACAATTGATATACAAAAAATGCCAAGTAAAACTGCAGTGGCCTTATTTAGGATGGCAACTGGCCACGATTGCCTCACAGAACACCTCTACAAGAGAGGATGCCTACCTACACCTAAGTGCACTCTCTGTGAAGAAGATGTCATCCTGAACAAACAACATCTCGCCAAATGCAAAGGCCTTAAAAGTGATAGATTGCAGACTTTATATTGGGAAGCCAGAGGGAAAATGATGCAGATCAGTTAATCCCCAGTGGCATTGGTGAACAACAACAACAGCAGTAGTTCAAACAATGGGTGCTCCATTCCAAAGTAGGCCAAGTGTGTTCCTTTAGCAAGGAACATGAGAAGGCCACTATTTTCTGAATGGCCCAGGATTTGGTGTTGGTAGACTACCTGGAAGGGCAAAACCATCAACTGAGAGTGCTACCTGCATGCTGAATGCTATGAAGACCAAATATCTGCATTTTTAAAAAAAATCTGATATGTTACACTCACATGACTTTCTCTACTCTTGTACAAACTATTTTTACAAACGCTTATTCTCCATCTACTTCATGTTAATCGAGATAAACATTTGCAGACTCTATCTTATTGCTAATTTTCTTGTAGATGCAAGGGGAATAGAGCAGTATCGAAATACAGTAGCCTTTAAGCACATACATATCTCTTAATAGCTGGTTGCTAGGTGCAGCACCATTCCCTTTGCCACAGATTAATACTCTTTGCATATCCAAGACAAAAAAATGAATAACGAATTCCCATTTGAGAAAATAAGTATTGAAACATTTAAGGGAATAACAAGCAATATCTCGAAAATGGTTCACTCAACAACAAAAATGTATATGACATAAATTGTGTATTTTAACGCGATCTACATCTTTTGTGTAGTAAAATTTTGTCTATCTCTTATGGTTTACCAGTTTACCAAAAGTCGTTTACAATGAAGAATACTTTTGGAGACATTCCCAGAAAATTCAAGATATACATTTTATTTGTCATGAAAATATCTTAAACATATGATATTTTAATCAAAATCGTTAGAGCCATTTTTGGGAAAATTAAAATTTTCGAAAAATGTTCCATGTAAAGGTTACTCTGGGGTGGGGGGATTTTCTTGAAAACCTTCGTGTCGCATCTCTGGAAGATACTGAACCTAAATACCAAGTTTGGTGCTTATCCGACTGTTCATTTCTGAGTTATGCTGTTCACAGACAGACTCACAGACTGACAGACACACACACACGGACATGTTTCCAAAAATGCTTTTTTTTTTATTCAGGGGATCTCAAAACATGTATTTCTGGTGACATCTCGGTATCAAATTTTTGGGTGGAATACAATACTTCCCCTACTTACTATACGTAGTAGAGAAAGTAAAAATTTATGTTGCACTGAAATGGTTTTATTAAAAGGTTTATGCTGCTCTGAGATAAGATTGGCCTTAATTTTATTATCTTTTGTTTTTTTAATTGGGAGTTATTCATTAATGGATTTTTTTTATTATCAGATGAATATTTGATTTTTATTTTTATATTTACCGTTAAGAAATGTGTGAATAGTATCATGTTTGATTGCTGTTTTATTTTCCTTTCCTTTCTTAGCAGCTACTTTTGATGATATATTTCAATTCTGCAGTACTCACCAGAGTTGCTGATCTTGCATCGATTTATCTCTGCGCTGTATCTCTCTCGCTGCTTTCCGTCAATTCTCGTACTGCGGTGATTAATTTATAATGCTTGAGCTATGAGAACTCTATTTACTATCTCAGGTTGTATATGGGATTCTTCATAAAATTGGTATTCTCAGAATTTCTTAATTCTGAAAAACTCCATAACTCACTAAAATAATAACTGAATTACAATTGATAAAAGTTTTCTCATTGTGTTACACAATTTCGAAGTACTATTGCTACCGATGCATGTTCGGAATATCGATAACAATACTTCTTAGCTGTGATTCTGTTCGCTATTTATGCAAAGATAACAACACAACGTGACACTCTAAAAAAAAAATCCCCATTTGTCTAAACAAACTTTATATAGATTTCTGCCATTGCTATAGTAATTAAGTCAATAAGTATTGTTTACTGACCCCTCTAGATAGCAATTGAACTGATATAAAATCTTTCACAGTGATGAGTTTCATTATGGTTGGCTGAGATCTACTAAAACACTTAATGCTTTCTCTTTTTCCTTAATATCCAGGACATTTTTAACTGTCCCTATAATATACAAATATTGCTTTAAATGAACAGAGAAATCTTACAATTTTTATTTGTTATTATTTTAACCTAAAGTAATAAATATTCAATAATATTTCATTATTTTCCTTTATTTTCTCCATTTTGAAATTATTTTCCCTTCCTTTCTTAAGTTGTGAACAATCTTTCTTTACAGATTTTCAACCCCTTAATATCTGTCTCAGCACCAAGACAATGTCCTGGAACATACTTGAATTGCAATTGCAAAGTTGCATGAATTGCACTTCAAACAGCTGCCACACTATATTTGGTTCCATGTGACTTTATCCTCTTCCCAAATCTGAAACAAGTGGCTTGCTGGATAAAGATTTGCTTCAGATGTAAAGATCATAATGTCATACAAACTCTTATTTTCCAGAGTTGGACAAGTTAAGATGTTGGTCAAAAGTTGAAAGGTGACTATGTTGAAAAAATAAAAAGAAGTTTGGTTAAAAATTCTGTGTTTTTTTCTCAGGCTAATACTTTCCAAATAACACTTGTACGTATGAAGCTTAGGTTCAGTTTTGTTAATTAAACTTTAACTTATAAATAACCATATATACCAAGCCATTCTGTTTGTAAGTTGTAGACAGTTACCATGCAAGCAGCACAACAATCAAGTATTTATATGTTTCAGTGGATTAACGGCTATTTCTACTTACCTGTTAACAAAAGAGCTGTGGTCACCCGGTGCTGGGTTATTTGCAGCATGTTTTATCGCCATCGTACCAGGATACATCAGTCGTTCAGTGGCAGGAAGCTATGATAATGAAGGCATAGCCATCTTCGCGCTTCAGATTACATACTACCTCTGGGTAAGTATTTACCTCTCGTTGCATATATCTTACAGATTTTTTTGTAGTCGCAGGTATGTTTTCTGCAGATTTATCATTAAAGAAGTACATAAAAAGAAATTATGTGAGTATACAGAGAAAAATGTTATCTATACTAATATTGTGACTTCGTCCACTTTTCCTGTAGTTATTCTTTAATTTTTCATTGTATATAACACTCCAATTAATGATGTGCAAATCAGCCTCTTCTCTTATCCAATCTCTCACTGAGAGGCGCCAAACTTAGGACTCATCATGCAGGCAGGACTTGCGGAGTAAACAGCAGACAGCAGTGAACCACTTTTGCAGTGGTGATTACTCCCTTTTATACCTGCATGAACCCTTGAGAAGGTTTGGTACAGGTCGGTGAAGGGGAGATGTGGAAGCTTCTACAAATATCCAGATACAAGTTCCAGAAAATTCAAAAGCTGAGAGTACCTCTCTCTCTCTCCCCCTCCCCCAATCAATCATGCAGTGGCTGACATTGAAGGACACCCTAAGCCACTGGGTTGTGGAAGCCGGCAGTGAAGACATCACAATATATATACAAAGGCATTTCAATAAATACCCATGTTAGGAATGAAGACACCATTTTTTTCAAACACAAGTTATTTATTTCTCAACATAGTCCTCTTTTAGGAATATACACATCTCCCAATGTTTCTGCCATTTTTTTAAACCTTCCAAATATTAGAAATTGCCAAGCTCTGCAAAATATACCTCTGTATTATACGGGACTGTCTTTGCCTTCTTTAAATTTTGTGTAGCTTCGTATTAGAAAGCTACACCCACTTGTTCACTGTGAGGAATCACAGCACCCATTGGGCCAACAACCTTTTCATCTCCAACTTATGCAAAATGTGAATTTCTGTTCCTGCCAACACATCTGTGGCCTCTGCCATTTTGCGAACTTTTGTTCGATGATCAGCAAGAATCAATGAACTTTTTCTATAATTTCTTCTGTAACCATACCTGCTGGGCATCCTCATCAAAAAACAGATGTTTAACCGTGTTTCAAGTCACTGAACCAATATCTAACTGTTGTCATAGATGGCAAAACGTCCCCATAAAGAGCATCCAATTTCTGTATTTCCATTTTAGCAAAAACACATAGCAGAATTTGTTTGGGAGTCTGCCCCCACAGGTTTGGGTGTTGAATGTGGCAGTTGTAATGGCTAGCTTAGTTATGGCGTCAAATGTAACATATTTTGGCAAGCTGTTCGCTGCGCGCATTATCTTAGTGTACTCACCTGCCTCGATGCATTCTGTGTAGCTCTGCAGTTTGCATTGATACTTTAGCTGTTGAATCTTGATCTGCGTAGTGGGTTCTTAAGTTCTTGAGCTATGAGATCTCTGTTGTTTCTATCTGGGTCATAGTGCAGGAAAGGAAGTTTGTGAATAAATGTGTGTGCTTTTAAATTTTATGAATTTATTCGAAACTTGTAGAATAATACTAGAATATCACTTATCAACACATTTTTATCTACTTCACAAAAATATACAGTACACTTTACTGCCGATCCTTCTAAATATGTATGTTTAGAAAAGGTTTTCCCGTGTTCATGTCTAGAACTAGCATGGAGATGTTAAACAATGCTAAGAAGTAGTTTGGTTATCCACAGCATTCGTATATAGGTTTTTGGCATTGCCATGGTAACTCATTTTGTAAGTGTAGTGAAGGATCCCCATAAGCAATTTTTAGCCAATAAGAAATTTTCCATACCTGTGTTTAACATTAGAGTTGGCTATGGATTTTACATATGTTTAATATTTTTCTTTTAATTTAGATTTATGAGATTATTAACTAATTTAATTATATAAAAATGTTTCTCTTAGTTAATAAACAATTTTGACAATCTTCCTTCTTAATTAACATATTAACACAAATTATATTATAAACAGCCTACATCTGCTTTCCAACAATCACTCCATTTTGAAATATTCTCTATGGATCCTTACTTAATAAACACATTTAAATTAATTAGGTCTATAATATCTGCCTCAATGTTGAACTACTGAGATGCCTGCCAAATCCAAACTAACCTATGAATCAGTACCAAACTTGTTTAGGCAACGTCTAACAAATGACAGTACACGATGGTAACACTAACTTGCCGTAGCAACACCATCTATTTTGAAACACTGCTACTTATTGAATCACCCTCATATATATATTTATTTCAGAAACTACTCGTCTGATTTGAATCATTTCTTCAGTGGTGATACCTTAAACTCTTGGCTATCATTTTGTTAAAAATATCTTATTTAAACAGAAAATTCAATATTAATATGCTTGTCAGTCATTACTATCATATATGCAGAAATGATTAACATGTTTTAAGCTTTAGACACAGTTTAACTAAACAGTATATAAATTAGATAATGACTCAGTTGCTTAAACAGTGTTCAGCCAGTGTTTAACTAGATATTGTGCAAATCAAAACATTAGCTAGAAAAGCAAGGTATGGAATATTTTTTATTGGACCCTTTGTCATTTTCTGTCAATCAAAATGTTACATTATTACAAACAATGTCAAACTTGGCCAAATGTCTGTTTGCAAGGTAGGCTTTTACAGAATATTTTACTAAATGTGCAGTAAACATTTAAATTGAAAAGACCATGTTATTTGACACTTTCAAGGATTGGAAAGTAAATGCTGCAATAGCAATTCAGAGAAGAATGTTACCTAGTACAACACAATAGAAGCTTTCAATAACAATTTTTCACATAACCCATCATGCTAGAGCAGAAAGCAATTCTACAATCATTTTTAACTGTCCATGATACTGGCTGTGGTAAACCTCAGACAGAATTACTGTATTTGCACGAATCTAATGCACACCTTTTTTGACCAAATGTAGTACTCAAAATTGTGGTGCGCATTAGATTTGAGTGCAAATCCGTTCCGTAGAACGCCAGTAACTTCATTCAAATTTTTCGTTTATTACGTCACAATGGATTGCTGGAATTAACATGCATCCGGAAACTTGCGACAAACTAGCCACTCATTCATCATTGGTCTATTGTTGAGCATTTTTAGTTATGATATGGCTGGCAAGGGCCAACAGAGAAGAACGTCTTATGAGACTTTTTTTTAAAGGATAAAGTAATCCTTTATGCTGAAAAAAATAGTAATAGAAAGGCAGGAAGGAAGTTCAATGTATCAGAGAGCAATGTTCACTTGCGGCAAAAACAGAAATTGGTAATTATTTGCTACATATATATATTAGATAGTGAAGTAAGAGATGAGGAGGTAGTGAAATGGAGACTAATAGGAATGAGAAATGGGTTCCCACAGAGCCAATGTCCAATATGTGGGGAAATAGAAGATTTAGAACATATCGTTTTTGATTGTAAAGGTACACAGCATTGGAGAAAGCAAGCTATAAATGGGAAATGGTTCTAACTGGACAGGAAAGTAGCCTTAAGCAAGATTTTTAACAAGGATAGTAAAAAGGTAGGAGAGTACCTGTCCAAAGTAAAAAAGAAATGGTTATGGACAATAAAAAGAGATGTAAATTAATTTCATCATGTGATGTTAAGTTATGTAATTATATTATTATTGTTATTATTATTATTATTATTATTATTATTATTATTATTATTATTATTATTATTATTATTATTTTAGTATTATAAGATTATTATTTTGGTATCATTACTATCATTTATTATTATTATTATTATTATTATTATTATTATTATTATTATTATTATTATTATTATTATTTATGTTATAATTAAAGAGTGTAATATGGGTAGAATATGGCAAGATGACAGCTTGGGCTGATGTATAGCCATATTCTAAGGAAGATTGCTAGCACAAATAAATAAATAAAATTATTTGCTACTAAAGCTAGTAGGCAGAAATCTACGGGTCCTCGCAAAGGAAGACGTCCTGAAGTTGAAGAAAAAGTGTTGGAATTTGTGCACAAAAGGAGGAAGAATGGGCATCCTGTGACTAGCGACACTATACAAAAGAAAGCTAAAGAGGAGGCTGAAGTTCTTGGTATTCCAAAACAAGAGTTTAAGGCTGGCCATAGATGGGTGGATTGTTTCATGCAGCGGATGGGTTTATCTCTAACATGCCGTAATACCAATGTGCCAGAAGCTACTGGCACATTGGTATTACAGAATTACTACAAGCGTTTCAGCGGTATATCATTTCACTTCAGAAGACAAAAACAGTTTTCCATGGGGCAAATAGGCAACGCTGATGAGATGCCAATTTGGTTTGATATGCCTTGGAACTACACTATTACTGAGAAGGAGACAAAGGAAGTTATCATCAAAGCAACAGGTGTGAAAAGCAGTGCATAACACTAATTTTGTTCTTTAACAATGTGTCACCTAACAATTCTGTAATCTGATGGTTTATATATACGATAAATCCATTATTGTATTAAATAAATTTAAGTAAAATATCTATTACCTATTTTCTGTCATTGATGCGCTTTACATTCAATACAAACCCTTTTTTTTTTCTTCATAATTTTAAGTTTCAAATATGAGGTGCACATTAGATTTGCATAAATACAGCCATTTTGTGGGTAACTTTGATATTGTGAACAACATATTCTTTTTACAGCTTGGAGTCTTCATTGTATAGTAAACGTTTAATTTCCTCTAATGATTTCATGTAAATTGTATAGTTATACTCTGTTCAACTCTAGATATCTTCTGTGTCTGTGGAATTGTCCAAATACTCTTCTAAAAATGCTGTCCAGGAAGATAAGTGGCTTGTACTAAGATTAACAAGTGTGTTCTCAACAATATTTAAATCTCGGCTCTTAAACACCAACTGTAGACATTATTTCATACTAAGCATTGTGTTTGCAAATTAGCTGTTATGCTTGTTTAACTTGAACCATTGTGTAAATATTGTTTCTGTACTGTTCTTCAGGTTCCATGGTCATCTTGATCTTTCTAAACTGTTTAAGGTTATTGAGTTTTTATTTTGTTTTTTTTTATTTCAGGTGATTAGGTTAGCTATGTGATGTCAGTATTGTCATGACCCTAGATTAATATAGTAAATTTACTGAACTTTCCTTACTTCAAGTCATGGTAAATGGGGGAAACATATACTTGCTTGTCATGAGAAACTACGGATTTCAACTCGGAGGATTACCAGAGTCATTATGGAGAAGTACAAAAGAAAAAGTTATTTCAATTTTAATAACACAAGATCTCGTATCTTAAAAAAGGTTGCCTTTCTTGGGCCCATCTAGAAAATACTGAAGGAAGTGAGAAATAATGGAATAAATTACCTTAGTAGCGAATGCAGAAGTAGATGTGAACTGGTCAATATCTTTTTTGGTGTCTTACTTATATAGGTGAATTGCAATATGAACATGAAAAAACGTGGCCATCTTCACGGTAATACTGATGCTCATTCGGAAGTGCCAATTTAAGTAAGAACTTGGCGAATCTGCTAAATATGCGATGTGTTGTTACTTCTTCTTATTCATGTAGTATAGCTGCAGAAAAAAGCGCCACGTATTCAGAGCAAGCTGTGCAGAAGAGGGAACAAGTCTAGAATACCGCGGCATGAACTTGTGCAATTCTTCCTCTAAACGGGATAATGTGGAAAGTTGGGGTTTTGGAGGTAATCATAACCATCGTTAACGCACGCTCGCTTCGCTCACATGGTTTGATGTAGGTACTGACTGCTAATTAACTTAAGTTTTTATATAAAAAAAAACTAAACCTAACCTAACCTCCCGAAAATCATTAATCTTAGGTTTTATAAATAGGTAATCATAACCATCGTTAAGCAATGCACGTGAACGAAGTGAGCGTGCTTTGAGGTAGCTACTGACTGCTAATCAACCTAAGTTGTTACAAAAAAAAACTAAACCTAATTTAACCTACCGTGAATCAGAAACGTTAGGTTTTATAAATAGAATTACGTACTCTTTCCACCGCACAGTCTGTTTTACACTAGCATTAACCCTACACTTGCATTCGTCAGTGACTATCTGCACAAGAGCAGACACACTTGTTATAATGCAACCTAACCTAAGGCTAACCTTGCGTGAATTCAGAAACTTAAGCTTATATATAAAAAAAGGAAACGGAGAGAGTTGGGGATATATCTCCGCCTTTGGCGGCATTACTTATTCATATGTTGCCAGCATTGCGTTACAGCCAGAGAATGACATACAGTGGCATCTGTTGGACATATAAGACATCACTTCCGTCGCTAATGTGGGCCCAAGAAAGGCAACTTATCCTTAAATTCTTTACAAGAACATTCTCAACCCAACCACCCCCTCGCCCCGAGGCAGATGCCGGAGCACTTTACACTATGAAGGTCCCCTAGCTGCAGAGGTTGAAACACGCAATCCCATGATCTTTATAATTAACCATCCCCACCACAATTTCTAGTCAAAGTGTCACTCAAGCTACTTGAATGTTCTAAATCTTTCTAGCTCTTTCTAGAACAAGTACAATACTGCCAACATTGAGTTGGTTCTTCCAGAACAGGAACCAACTCATTCCGGGAGGAACAACTCAAGCCAGACCTACCAAACTTAATTTACATGTGCTCGCCACAATATAAATAAATGAGTTTAATTTTCAAAATTGAAAAGTTGTCCCACCCCCTCACGAGATGGCTCCTTTTTTAAACATGGTAGATACACTTGAGTTATCTTACTTTTAAAAATTGTACTTTTTATTAAAATAATGCAGACATGACTATCTGCATACTAATTCTGAGCTCTCCGGTTTCAATGATAGTTCTTGATGTTATTGTATACTGCTAGGCATCTAAAAACAAAATGAAATTGAAACTTTATTGGTGGCAGGGGCACATAAACTACATTGAATTGAAGAATCTAACCTATTGGACCAGACTCTGCCATAGAAGTAAATCACAAACACAGTGGCTTGCAAGCCCCACTGGGAGAATATAGTATGTTTTTTTCTGAATGCAAGGCAATGTCTTTTTCCATAATATTCAGGTTGTAAACCACATTTGTATATATTTTCTGAATAATGCACAGAAAAAAATAAACCTCAAACTTTGCAGATTTGGGTTAAAAGGAATGAATGCAGGAAATAATGAAAGTTACTGTCAAAGTCACAGTTTATCAGCTGGTTTCTGAGTGCTTTGTTTCACATTAGGATTTTCAGCAGCAATAGATGATTTTAAAGATTCTCATTTCCACAAAAGTTTTCTTTATAGAGTCAGAATAGAAATGTTGGTACCTTTCCTACTGTGCATCCAAGACCATCAGCAAATTGAGAACCACTTTAACTGTCCATCATCGTCTCAATTTGTCTCATTTTAAACATAAACATGTGTAATTTTGTTCTAGAAAGTAAATTATCCTGTCTGTTTACTTTCTCTCTCTCTCTTGCACTGGCTTCAAAGAAATTCCCCAACTCATACTACCCTTTACATGGAAAACTTTGTTACTTTTTATTTTCTCAAAAATGGCTCTAATAATTTGATTAAAATAACACATTTAATGTATTGGCGTGATTGATAAAATGTACATCTTTAATTTTTTGGTGAATAGTCTCTGAAGTCTCCTTTATTTGATTGAATTTTGTATAATTAGGAGACTTTAAAAGATAGACAAAAACTTGCTACAGAAAAAAATATGAGTTCATTAAAATACATGTGTGTGAACTTTTTTCTATAATGTTCGCCATTTTCGAAGTATTCAATGTTGCAATTTAAAAGTTAAACCTGGGTCGATTTATAATACAAAACGACGCTTTGGCAGGGCCACAGAGCCAACTTCTGCGAGACCACCATCGTTGCCAGGTGCGACGGTTACTGGGAGTGCAGGGTCAAGGAGGCGCTGGCCATCGCCTCAGAGAAGGGCACGCTCAACCGGGGTGCTGGTCTACAGCTCAGTTCCTCCTGGAAACCGACCACCAACATTGAAATTGACAGGCTCAAAAAACACAGAAAACACAAAACACAGACACATTAGCTACCCTCCGAAGAAACATGTTTTCTTCGAGGTCCGCCACTTTGAACACAGCGAAGACCGGCTCGCATTTTCTACACAGTCCGTGCATGCCGCCATGACAATGAGTATATAAACGGGCCCAAATACCGATCCAATCATTCAGCATCCTGAAAATGGGAGAGATGTACACTCCCGAAACGTCGATGTCTCCACATCACTTCACCTGGCTTGAAGCCCGAGAACATCTAGAGCTTACTTTTAAATTTCCCAGAATATGTTTCGGAGGCTACTTTCCTCCATTGTTAACTGGACATCGACTGAACCTAGCTGACGATGTTCCATCCATAGTATGTCCTGGCAGCAGTTCTAGGAACTTGTACAAAGCGAGTCGTTCTGTGGAATATTGCAATTGAAGACTTCGTTCTTATTTTTCCAGATGAAGATTTTTTCCCATGTGGTCAGTTCTTGTTTTCCTGTTGTGTTTTGGTTCCAGATTTATGTCATGATTTTTTTGCCCAAAAATGGGGGCAACTGCTGATTTTTCTAAATGTTTGTAGTTTATATTTCCTTGACCTAGTTTGCAACTTCTTTGTCTTTACAATATAAATCTGCGGTTATGGCATGCTACATGTTAAATGCTGTATTTTTTTATATGGAGAGATGACGTCTTTAGTGGTTTGGCTAGGTACATTTTTAATGATGTATTGGCTAACTGGAGTGATTTGGATGCTGTATTTAGAGAAACACACAAACAAATACACCATAAAAAATGTACTTGGCTCAACCACTAAAGACATCATATGTCCAAATAAAACACCTCCATTTACCATATAGAATGCAATAACTGGAATCAGATTTATGTAGAGAAGACAAAAAGGAACTTGCAAACATGGGTCAAGGAGCACTTTAAACATATCAGATTCAAACATTTAAAAAATCAGCAGTTGCCACTCACTTTTGGGACAAAAAATTGTGCCAAATCTGGAACCAAAACACAGTAGGAAAACAAGAGCTGACCACTTGGAAACAAATTTTTATCTGGAAAAATAAGAACGAAGCTTCAATTTTAATATTCCTCAGAGTGACTCTTTGTACAAGTTCTAGAAGCGCTGCCAAAGCAGACTATAGATACAACATCGTCAGCTACACCACCTAGGTTCAGTTGATGTCTGGTTAACAGTGGAGGAGAGTAGCCCTCCGAAATATGTTCCAGGAAATTTTAAAGTGAGTGTTGTTTTGTATTATTAATCAACTCAGTTTTAACTTTTAAATGATTATGACAACACTGTCATCAACTTCCACTGTATCAAGATCCATGTTGCAAGTTTAGGCCTTCCCAAGCGTCGCTTAATGGACATGCTTGAAAGTTTGCAAGTCTGGCTTTTTCTTTTCTTTCCATCACAAGAACTTTTACCATGAATAAGCATTTGAATGATGTTTCTCTAGGTTGTAAGTAAGCTCTTCTTGCTTAATTTGAAATCCATTCTGATGTCAGAATACATTGTGAATAATGTAACCTGTATAGAAGAATCACTTTTTATATGACTAATATAATATACAGGGTGATTTATGAAGAACTGACACATTTCTTTCTTTAATTATTCAGTTCGAAATTCACTGAATGCCTCAATTTTAGCACCAAATTAAGCGTAATGCTCGGAGTTTTGATTGCCTGTCAGATGTTCATGTTTAATTTGTAATTGTTAGTCTTGTCGGCAACTGTTTTTTAGATTTTTGTTCTAGTCAGCATGAAAATGGAATACACATTAAATGAACGACTCTTCCTTGTAAAGCAATACTGGATTACGAATTCAATTACAGCTACTCAAAGGGCATACCAGAGAGAATTTGGTGTTCGGAATCCTCCCCAAAGAAACAAAATACTGGAACTGGTAAACAAATTGGAAACAACTGGATCTCTGGTGAGTGAAAAAGGCAAAACTCATTCATCTAGGCTTCCCACGGTTGTTGACATAAGAGCATGACTGGATCAGTCACCCAAAATATCATTAAGACGTTTGTCGTTGGAGACAGGGTACAGCTACTCAATGTGTCAGAGAGCTGTGAAAAGTGCAGGCCTAAAGCCGTATAGCATTATGGTTGTTCATCAGTTACAGGAACCAGATAAGGATAGACGACTGAATTATTGTCGTTGGTTTCAGATGTTCATTGTGCAAAATCCTGCCATATTGTCTATCACATGGTTCGCAGATGAAGCATGGTTCTATTTATGCAGCTATGTGAACTCAAATAACTCATCCTATTGGACCAGTGAAAATCCATGTTATTCATGAAGCACCTATGCACCCAGTTAAAATTGGAGTTTGGTGTGCAATATCTGCACAGAGAATACTGGGACCAATTTTGTTTTGAAACAATGTGAACACTGCAGAGTACCAACGGATTTTCATGGAGTTTGCTGAGCAACTAGACGATGTAGAGTTGAGTCAAGGATATTTTCAGCAGGACGGCACTACATACCATACATCAAATGAATCCATGGCACTAATTGCAAGTTTCTTTGACGACCGGATAATTTCCAAGAACCTGTGGCCACCAACATCTCCGGATTTGACATCACAACATTACACAGGAGATTCAAGCTATTGAAAACAGAGTCCTCCAATGAGTGGCCAGTAACATGGAACGAGTGTTGAGTTTTGCCTTATGCAGGATGGAGGACATTTTCAACATTTGCTATAGAGGTAAATAATCCCCCAAAATTCCTCTGTATTTCAAGTGTAATAAGTTGTCACTAGCATAACTCGTTTTGAAACAATTAAAGAAATAAATGTATCAGTTCTTCATAAATCACTCTGTATAATGAATATGCCAATATGAATTTGTCATTTGTAGAGAAAGTTGATATAACACATCAGCTTCTTCTTCTTGTTTGTTTGTAACATGCTGAATTCATAAATAAATTCAGGAAAAAGGGGATCGTCTTGTATAAGGAGAACTATGGTAGCAAGAAGCAGCACATAGAATGAAATTCCCCTTTATAACTACAGATAGCCTTTCATTATAGCGTAGATATTGATTATGGCAGTCTGAATTGCCTACAGACTATTACTGAGAGTAAAATGTTCTCAAAATGAATATAGAAAAATGGAGTGAAAGGCCAAATGGGCATTGATATGCTGCCAGTAAATGTGTTAAGAGACAAACTAGAAGCCCCCCCTTTCCCCAAGGACAGGGTTCATCTATTATCATCGGTTCATTTCCTGTCTAATGTAAAAACAAAAATACAATATGTTTTAGATTGCCAAAGAAGCTTGTGATTTGTTGTGATTCATATTATATGCCTACTTTTAAAATTCAAGAGTGAATAATTTACCATTAGGTTGGTAGTTTACTCCTAGAGTAGATTTTACATATTTACTTTATTTTGAATGGTGATCAACTTTGCCTCTGAAAATGTGTGTGATGGTTTGTGCCAAATGCAAAGAAACTAATCTTAGGAGGCACAAAGTATCCATATTTAGGAAACAATGGTTAAAAATCAGCAGTGGATATAAAATTATTATCCCTAGAACCAACGAAAAACTATACCTTAAACAATATTGTATTCTGTCCACAGGTGAAATCGGTGAAGACTGGATCAATCTTCTGGTCATGCATGACAGCACTATCTTATTTCTATATGGTGAGTAAAATTCAAATGTGTGTAATGAGGAACAAGGCAAGCAGTACAGTGGAGCAAATCCTACTGTTGTATGTAATTTGCATTAAATTAACGACTTAATAGCTTCAAGTTTACATTGGAAAAACTAAGTATAATGTGTAAATCGGCTTAATGAGCACACTCGTTTAGCTGCATACTATTTAATTAAGCTTGGCTTCGCTTAACTTAATGCTTTTTTAACTGCAGAGAATTACATAACACTTTTAGCATGTCCTTACTTGCTTGTCAAGATGTGTTTGGAGTAATCCAAAGTAAACTGAGCTTTATGAGATTGTGTAGAACACATTGTAACATAAAATCAGTTATCCAAAATATCACTTATCAAGGAATCAACATTGTGAAGCACTTTGAATAAAAAATTTACTTGAGCTTTAACTGAAAACTTTCACATTCACCTTCTAAGCCTCACTTATCACAAAAAACACATTTTTCAGGGGCCATTTGCCCTGATCATTTTCTGTGTGTTGGCTAGGGTCCAGTTCTTATTCAATGGCACCTGCTGTCCCTCAGGTGATTTCCAGATGAATTTAAAAGGAGTCATCAATTTCCGGATGTTGAAGTTCATCAGAAATGGTTAGAGGTTTTTAATGTATGAGAATATTTGGAAAGAAAGCACAATATCATACCACAGATTCTTGATATACTTATTTTGCAATATAGTCTCACTCAGCTCACTTGGTCCAGTGATGCTACATTCCATCATGGAGGTCAGATTCTTCTAGGCTTGCAAAATGTACCTCAACTAACAATTTAAGTTCTTCATCAGATGGAAATCTGTTGGAGTAAGTCAGGAGAATAAGGTGTGTGTGCCAGCAATCATACCCCACTTCAGTGATTATCGTCATTGCTGTAACATATAGGTGAGGGCAAACATGCCTTAATGCAAGATGACTTTCTGCTTTGCAAAACCATGCTTTTTTATGGATATTTTGGTCTTCAACAGAAGGTTAGCATAATCCATTCCAGTGATCAATTCTCAAGGGGGAAGATAATCAATTAGCATCACATCCTGGGCATCCCAGAATATGACACTGTGATCTTCCTGGCAAATTTCACACACTTTGCCTACTTTGGTGCTTCCATTGCTAAGATTGCTGCTTTGTTTCAGGTGTATATCTCACCATGTGTTAGAAATCAACTCGTGAAGTCGGTGGGATCTCTGAAAATGAGCCAAACTTTACTTGATTGGCTTTTAATCCGGAGTAAGCAGTTGTGGCACACATCTTGCAAATAATTTTTTCATGTCCAACTCCTCTTTAAAATGTGAAACACCTGAAATGCCCACAGCATCAACAGTTTCAGACACCTTCATTCGGCAATCCTGCAGAACCATATTGTGTAATTTATTGATTTATATTCTTATAGATTTTGGTGTTCTGCTGCATGAGTCATCTTCTAAGCTTTATGACTAAGTTTAAACTCTGTGGTCCATTTGGAAATGGTTGAAAGAGTTTCCTAGAAGTTTTGTCGTATTGGTATGAATTTTTTGTTGCCCTTTCTATGCAATACTTCATAAGTGCACAATGTTTGATATTTGCCAAGTTTACCTTATACACATGTCTGCACTCTAACAAACAACTGTCCCTACAATGATTCTTGAACAACTTGTATGTTACTGCCCAGATGTTTCCATAAAAAATGACTGGTTTTGAAAACAAAACTGCTTCAGAAATGCTGCTGCTATCTATGGATCATTCTGAGAACTTTTCAGATGACCCTTGCAAATGTTGTTCCAAACATCCCCAACTCTGCACATTTACCAGCATATTTTAATAACTCTATTTTTTTGTTCTGGGACAATAAGCATAAAATTAAACAAACAACACAGTTATTAAAGTCTGCTGATAAACTCGAGTTGGATATTTGGAAGAAGACTTAGGTTAAAAAGTTGTAACCATTCCTGATGAACTTTGACATCCTGGAAGGCAGTGACATAACCTTTTAATTCATCTGGAAATCATCTTAGGGACAAGAGATTCCATTGAATAGGACTGGATACAAACTGGCATCAGCAGTTGACACACAGCTGACAATGAAGGCAGTGGACCTTGAAACAGTTCTGTGATGGTGAGTTCAATTCAATTCAGGCTTGTGTGAATTTTTGATAAATTCATTAACTTTCAAATCTTTGACCTGTTTAACATTGCTCCTGAATTGCATGAAGCTGAATTGATGCCACAGTAAATCTGTTACAGGTTTCTGCATGGGGTGGCTATGTCTTCATAATCAACCTGATTCCTCTGCATGTGTTCACATTGCTTCTGATGGGACGATACTCAAACCGTCTCTTCACCAGCTACACTACGTTCTATATCCTTGGTCTACTGTTGAGCATGCAGATACCTTTCGTAGGGTTCCAGCCAATTCGTACCAGTGAGCATATGGCGGCCTCAGGTATGGGTTGTAATACATTTATTGTAAGTGTATTAGAGTATAGTAGCCAACAGATATAAACCTTAAACTGCCCAAATTTAATTAAATATGAGGGGGAAAATATATATGTATGAATTTGTTTTCAAAATAAGCACAGATTTTTTTAGGTATGCCAATGGTTCCCAAACTTGGGTGAGGTGGTACAGATCTGATAAATGAAATACAGAAATGTTCAGTATATGTTCTTGTAATTGTGTCTCAAAACGTTTTGTGTAATATTTATATCTGTTGTAAATTTATTGCACAAATGTGCCATATAAGGATTGCTATTCATTTCTTGGGTATTAAAGGCTTGTTTCATCTTCCAGGACCTCTCTTTACACCAATTCCTTGAGGTAACTCCATAGATGGTAGCCTAAGGGATTAAAATCTGGTAACCTTATGAGCCAAGGTACATGCGCTCTGCAAACTATCCACCATCATAGATATTTCCTATTCAATTCCTGATTATCTCATGAGTATAGTGGGATGATGTACCATCATGCTGAAACCACATATTAAGTCGTACTGCAAAGGGATTTTTCCAGGGTATAGGCAGTGTTTCCCTAAGAAACAGGTCATAATGTGTACCATTCAAATGTTTTGGCAGAAAGTATGGGCCTATGATGTAACCATCCAGTAGCCCTGCCCAAGGATTTATTGTCCAGCTTACTTGATTTGGATGGCCCAGCTATGTCCATCACATGCCATCCTTTGTAATTTCAGTCTTGTTGGACCACAGTATTTTAATGAAAGGTCCTCGTTTCTGCCATGTGCCCTCAAGCAGCCAATTGGCAATATTTTATGCAATGTGCATAATTATCTTCCATCCATCCTGCTGAGTTGTCACACATCTACATCGGTACAGATCATTCATTATCCCACAAAATGTCATGGATAAGACTGTGATGCACTTAAAATTTTCAATTGTGCATGTTCAGAATGTCATCTTCTGCTACCATTTCCAGCACCCTCTCTTCCAACAAAGATGGCCAACCACACTTGTTTCCTTCATGCATCTGACTTCACTATATTCACTCTTAGGTTGATCCACGGCAAAACAAACCCACATGATCAGTGCACCGTGTTGCAACACAGTATCAATGCGCCCAGGAAAGTAGTCCCATGCTAATCTCTGAAGTTTAGAATGAATTTACTCTTAAATAGTATAATATTCTATACAAATACCTAAGGTTTTATTTAACGCTGATTTATACCGTAAAACAGAGCTACAAGTCCCATGATGCAATTCGTATGAGTCACCTGACATCCGGGTAGCGCAGAATATTGTTTACAGCTAGAAACCAGCAGTTGTGTTTAGTATCATGGAGGACAGTGAATTCGCCCATGTGTTTTCGTCGAATTACGTAAAGCATTAGCCATGCAAACCATTGACTAACCATTGGTGAAAAAACAACAGTGTTGAATCTTTATTATAAGTTATGTGAGAAATATCCAACACTTTCCGCGAAAGAAATGACGAAATTAACTTTTGAGTTCACCAGTGTTTCGAGTACAAGTATAAACAGTGCTTGTGCAGAAAAATCTGAAACGAGAAAAGTGGTTACGCCCAGAAAAAAAAGAAAAAGAAAGCATATGAAATACGCGATGCAAGAACGTAGTGATCTTGAGAAGAATGCAATTCGCGTAACAGTGCACAATTTCTTTTTTAAAATGTGCCACCAACAGTTAATAAAGTGCCGCTTCCAGAGAGCGAATAAATTAGGTTATTGCATACCTGTTACTTTATTTTTCGCTCATTTATTTTAGAATTAACTATTATTATATGTGCAAACGTTTGTTTTGTTACAACTATCATTCTTATCATCTTTAACCCTAAACAGAATATGCTAGTCACCGCACATGGTCGGAAAGTGTGACAGTATTTCTAGTGCGAATGGCGGAAGGATACATTATAACGGTGCACTGGTCACCTGGGGTTTGTTTTGACGCGGATCAACCTAAGAGTGAATACAGTTTAGTTGTTAAAATGAATGACGAGCTGGATGATGACATTCAGAATACCTTCCTCTGTAGTGTGTTTTGACCATGTAAGGATAATAAATAATTCTCACCAATGATTAGATATCACAGTACTCTGCTAACTGTACCACTCCCTTGATTGATTGATTAAAAATGGGTGGACCCTACTGGAGCTCACATATAGGCCAAAAGAAGATCCATTGTGCTCTTAAATTAAGGAATTTATTCAAGTCCTGAGGTAGCAATAAAGCAGGCTCCTAGGTTCTCTCTCTTTAACATACTCTGGATCCAAAAAAAGGAGATCCCAGAGAAATAATCCTCTGTCATGCATATGCCTTACAGAGGCATATCGTCTATATGTATATCCTCTCCACGCTTTCCACACAATGGGTTATAGAAAATGTGTACAAGGACAACAGGAATGGAAAGAGGAAACATGCATGAAGGTAAGTTTCCAGAGCGGAAACAGTGCTTCTGAAATGGTTTAACCAAGCCAATGCAGTAAATGTTGCAGTGGATGGAACTATAATTCATGAGAAAGCAAACTGCTTTGGGAACAATATGGGAATAGCAGACATTGCAGCATCAAACAGATGCATAGCGTATTTTAAGAACAGGCATGGTCTTGTTTACAAGTGTATGCAGGAAGAAGCAGCAGCTGTTGTATAACGAGATGGTTGAAACTTGGACTAGTGAGACATTACCATCACTGTTGGAAGAGTATAAACTCAATGATGTATTATTCACAGATGAAATGGGACATTTTTCAGCCTTCTACCCGACAAGATGTTTGTGTACAAAGGAGAAATTTGTTATGGCAGGAAATTAAGCAAGGAGAGATTAATGTCACGCTTTGTTGCAATGATAGCAGAACAGAGAAGTTGCCTCCAGTTGTCATTGGTAAAGTGAATAAGCCACGATATTTCAAGAATGTGAAGAGTTGGCCATGTCAGTATAAAGCCAACACAAATGCTTGGATGATTTCTGGTATATTTGAAGATTTTTTGCAAGCTCTTGATGCAAAAATGGGGGCTGAAAACTGCAAAATGTTATCATTTATAGACCAGTGTACTGCACACGAGGAATTGAAGATGATTTTCCTTCCTGCAAACTGTATAAGTCGGCTTCAACCTCTCGACCAGGTATCATTCATTGTGTAAAGAAGAAGTAAAAGAAATTATTGACGCAAAAGCAGTCAGCCAACATCAGTGGTATGTGCAAAAAGATTACTATCTCGACACAATGCATTTTTTAAAATGTTCTTGGGCTTCTATGAATCAAACCACAATTTGGCAACCGCTTCAACAAATTAAATTAAATTGAGTTTTATTTATCGACGCTTTTTAACTGCTGTGGTCTTTAGCGTCCCATTTTATATTGGTCGTGAAAGACTGATAATTTTGCTCAGAGGCCTCTTTATTAAGTTTGAGGTTCTTTTACGTGCCATAAATCTACGACACAGGACCACCGGCTTTACTTCCCTTCTGAAAGAAGCCATGCTAAGGATTTTTACATCCAAAAAATCCATCGCCCCCCGCCGGGTTTGAACCCGCGACCTCGGGAACTAGAGGCTAGCATGGTAACCACTACACCACAGAGGACGACCTGCTTCAACAAGGCAGAAATTCATGTGAGAAATGAAACTCCAGATACTGAGGAGGAAAATGTTGGAGATACTTGAGAACTTTGACAGCTATGTTTAGTGTGGTGATAATGTTGTCATTTCCCTGACTGCGACAATGAGGGACATTTTGGAAGAGCATATGAAGGAAAGGCAGGAGAAGAAGCTGACAATGATGGAGAAGAAGAAATAGTGGTATCCGTACCAAACTTTGCAAAGGCATTGGATGAAAACGTAATGAACACACTATCAAAACTAGATTCAACTTTGGACAGAAAAGTTGAAAGCAAGTGATTGTGGATATGTTTTTACATGCCTGTAAAGTGTGCAGTTAGTGATACATTATTGCTTTCATTATTACTGAATCGTATGTTCAGTTATTGTCATATGGAAATATGCTACTCGTTAATTTGTTACATGTAAATAAATGTGTGTTTTAAGATATTAGAATGTTTGTGTGCTATCTAAAATCTAGATGGGCCTTACACAGTTTGCAACCACAAAACTACGGGGCTGTAAAATGGGTAAGTGTACTACAAAATTAATATCCTATAAACGTTTTTGGTATTTGATGATTGTTACCAAGGTCATGAGAGACAGGGACAGGTTGGGGAATTAAAATCAGTGCTGTGTTTTGTCAATGTTGTGTTTGAGATGGCTTTGTTTTTTCTCTTTTTTTAATACATTGCAAGTGTAACCTTAAAACAACTTCAGTAAGCATAAACTGGTTCTGAAATTCTGTAAGTTGTTTTAAATTGAATATTCAGTAGTTTGTTTTCTCGTTTAACACTTTTATATTCTTGTCTCCTTCAGGAACATATTAATGAGGTTTCACTGTGTGTGTGAGTGTTTTTTTCTTTTCTTTTTGTTTTGTTGGGGGCATCCTAATTATGATCTTATGAAAGGCCACCACTTTTTCCATATAATATGTTGGAAGTCTCTGGCAAAGGGTAGTTCTCCTCTTCAGGGACCACTTTTATCCTCTCATGAAGCTCTAAGTCCAGCAAATACTTGGTTTAAAAAAGTGCTTTGTGGAATCCCTCTTATATTGCAATTTTTCTCGCATGGTTCTGTCATATCTTGTGGCATAGAGTGTTGCCATTATTTCTTAGTTCCTTTAAATATGTCAGTTCTTTATTTCAATATTTGAATGAATGAATAAATAAGCTTTATTTAAACGTCTTTTATAAACAATCCTTTTCCACTTGTAAACTTACTTAACCTATGTGCCAATTTTCTTGCCAGCTATGTTCTACTTATACTGCTTATTTTGCCTAGCACCCTGCCCTTATGGCTCAGCCGAGCAGCGCTTGCTACCCTTAATCACCTATGATTCATCCTCTCCCTTCTCCATTTGCCCTTCTACCTTTCTTATCTCTCTTACTTTCTCTAATCCATTTCTCCTTTACTTTCTTTAAGAACTTCCTCATATTCTTATTTTTCTTTTCTTCTTTTCTTGTTAACATTTTAATTGCTACTATTTTCCATCCATTTTTTCCCATTTTTCCTCCCATACTTTTTGTCTCCATTCTGTTAATTCTTTGCATTCTGTCATATAATGCTCTGTGCTTTCACTACCTCCTCATAGTTCATAAATTCCGCTTTTTCTGCCTCTCAGGTACATTGTTCCTGTTCTCATTCATGCAAATTCTTTGTTTTTCAGCTCTGTTACAATAATCCACATACCCTTCTCTTCCCCATTTCCTGTTTACTAACCTATAGAACCCTAGTGATTTTTTTTTTCAGTATTTAGGAGCTTTCTATTTATCAGCCCTTGAAAAGCATGGCAAGAACTTCTGGCAGCAGCGAGCAAGTGCTTTTGCTTCTGACAATATGTATTGCACGCGTACTTGTGAAACAATAGTTCTCTTTATTATCTGCATATAAAATCACAGTATTGTACATATGTAACTGTTATGGTCTTAAAATCAAAATTGTTAACACAGTGAAGCAATGTACATACTGAGGCTTTCACGGCTGGCGTCATGACTAGTAATTGAATGAACCAGCATACATCTGCAGGTGTTTACAAAGTGCCCTGTAGTTGCGGCAAGGTCTACATAGGCACTACTATGCGCAGTGTGGCCACGAGACTGAAAGAGCACGAGTGTCACAGCAGATTGGGACAAACAGAAAAATAATCCATGGCGGAACACTCGCTATTATTCAGCCATGACATCAGCTTCAAAGAAACCGAAGTTTTATCTACAACTATAAACTACCATGCTCGATTACAGATGGAGGCCATTGAAATTTATAAACACAAAAATAATTTTAACCGGAAAGAAGAGACTCTGGGCACCTATCTTGGAGAAACATGAACACAAAAATAGCAGATATAATAATACCTCGCCAAACCCACCCACTCCAAGAGACGCGAGCCAATCACTGCACAGGACCTCACAATAAGCCCCGCCCACCCCACTATATAAGACTGCTATCCTCTGGTCTCCACATTCAGGCTCCGACCTCCACAGATACTGAATCACTTCATCCTGAAGATGCTAAGCATTGCACTTGGCGAAACGTCAGTATCCACGATGCATTCTAGACCATGGCCTACAAGCCTGGACAGTAGTAATTCAATTATTAGACAGTGAAGCAATTCGTCAAAAATGCTTAATAGAAAAGTGGAGTCAACCTAAACACTGTTAATAGCTTCATTCACCTATTAATTTTGAGAACATGTGAGCTGACTGATGGATCAAATCTCAATTTGCCAGAAGTAGACAACCCCTTACTCAGGTTCATCAACAGACCACCCAGAGGACACCCCTGGCTATCAGCAATGTGACTTGAGATTTGATCCAGCTGTCAACAGGCCATTGACAATGTGAGCTGATGCTCACAATACAGGTTCTGCAAAACAAATGGGTGAATGAAGCTATTAAGAGTGTTTAAGTTGATTCTATTTTTATATTAAGTGACTGTTATGCTTTATTCGCTTTGCACATTAACAGCTGGTAGCTGGCAAGGCAAAATCTATGCACTGCAGAACGACAAATGTGTTACTGATCGGCTGGCTGTAGTGGAAGCTGTAGAAAGCACTGATCTTGGTCATAAAAGTATTCCTTTGCCTCAACAATAGTTTATGTTGGCCACAGTTTCAAGAATTCAAGAGCCAGTCTAGCTTACCAACCCCACCTCTTTTTCTTTCATTGCAGTTGGCAAAACAATTAGGTACCTGATATATGCTATAAATATATGTTGTATCTGGCCAACACACGATTTGGAAGAATATAATATATTTTAAAAATTGAAATGTGTCAATTTCTTGGGTGAGAAATAAATGTGAAAAAATATGGTAGTTCCATTTTTTTAGTACTTCTTAGCAATGATCCAGACATGGCCAATGTCAGAAGATTGTAGATGTCCTTATTCATTGTGTTTGGTAAAACTTTAATAATGATTTGGAGTGTATAATCCCCTCAACAGTGAAAAATTGATATATCCTAGAAGATTATTTATGAATCAAAATGGATTTTGAACTGTAAAAATTTAAAGGAAAGTAATTACATCCTTTGAATTATTAAGCTGTTTTAACTGATAGTAAATGTATTGTTGCAGGTGTGTTTGCACTGCTGATTGCAATGGGTGTCCTAAAATATCTGCAGTCAGTCCTTTCAAAAGCAGAGTTCAAATACTTCTTCATGGTGTCTGCTCTGATGATTCCAGTTATTGTGTTCCTTACAGTTGTAGGCCTAACTTATGCTGGCATCATTGCTCCATGGAGTGGAAGGTAATACTATCATTGTTACTATTTGAAGAGTCTATGGGGAAGCTCCAGTCATGTTCAGGAGAATATTTTTGAAGTTTGATTTACTCCCTTACTGGAATGTTGCAGTATGTATTCTTAGACACTTGGCGCAAACTAATTGATTCATAGTATTAAATAAAGTTTGACAGCTTTTACTGGGAAATACCATCATTGCTTTAAATTACTCTAGTTTGAAGATTATCATACAAGTACAGGATTATTGGAATTTTTGAACAAATAATGCAGAAAAACGAAACTTTGAGGAATGATAAATGTGGGTTTTATTATCATGTGATATAATGGAAATTGTTTCTAGAACAACTAAAGCTTATTGTTCTATCTACTTCATGTTAATCAACAGAAATAATGTTACTACACATTTTGTTGTAGGTACAAAGGGAATACGGGAGCCTGAAGTGGTAGTCAAATGTTTAAAAAGCACTGATGACTGAAATTCCAATCTTTACGATATCAAGAGAACAACTAAATGGTGATAGCGCTTAAAAAACTAACAAAGTATTGAAAAGCTCAAACTAATAACACATATCTCAGGAAAGGTTGATGCCTCAAAAAAGTTATTGGAAATAGATTGTATGTTTTAAAGAGGTTTTTTGTAGTAAGTTATTGTTTGAGCAAGGTGGCACTGCATTAATTATACGGGGGCTGATCAACAAAGACTGAGACTGATTTTTTCCTGTAGCTTCCGTGATAGTTTCGTATCTGTAACATAAATATTTGAAAAGAGCGGGTTTTTATGTATAATGTTGGTAGGCGGCAGCACTCTCGTATTGGTAGGTTGGTAGTAATGCTCTATTTTGTAGAACCTATGTGCATTTTGCATACCAGACAATGGAGGTGACGCGAGAGGAGCAGTACAGCGCAATCAAATTCTGTTTTCATTTAAACCATACAGCCACCGAAACTTATGAAAAGCTGAAGCAAGTGTACAGTGAAGATGCACTACCTCGTGCAACATTGTTTAGGTGGTTCAAGGATTTCAAGGAAGACTGACTTGTCAGTGTTAAGCAAGGTGGACCTGGTGTTTCGGCTTCTGCTGTGACTGAAGTCAACATCAACACAGCTGCTGTCATTGTCCGAGAGGATCGACGTATAACATTACGTAACCTCAGTGAAGTGTTGAGAATTTCATATGGCAGTGTGTTTACAATTATGCACGACCATCTCCATATGACCCAAGTTTGTGCTCATTGGGTGCCACGTCTGTTGACTCCCAAACAAAAGGCTGTGCGAATGGAGACAAGCTGTGAGGTGCTGCATCTCTTTGCTGATGGAGGGGATGCATTTTTTAAATTGATTATCACCGGTGATGAGTCATGGCTGCATCATTATGATCCTGAAGGAAAACAAGCCAGCATAGTGTGGAAATCGCCAGGTTCTCCAACACCAAAAAAGGCAAAAGTTGTTCCATCTGCAGGGAAAGTGATGGTGATCACATTTTTTGACTGTAATGGAATGATTTACCAGCATGCAGTTCCCCCTCACACTACTGTTACAGCAGCATACTACACGTCAGTATTGGCTACACTGAGGAAGCACATTGCAAAGAAACGACCAGAGCTTTCTCGCACTGGGTGGCGACTTCATCATGACAATGCGCGCCTCACGTCACAAATCAAGTCATGCAGTTTCTGGCTTGATTCAACATTACCTGTGTACCACATCCACCTTATAGCCCTGATCTTGCACCCTGTGACTTTTTTTTATTCCCATCACTAAAGGCAAAGCTTAGAGGTATTCGATTTGAGAACTCTGAAGCAGTGCTCAAGAAAAGTGAGGCGATTCTCAAGGACCTGACAAAGAATGGTCTGCAGCACGTGTTCAAGGACTGGCAGAGATGCTATAAAAAGTGCATTGAAGTAGGAGGGGACTACTTTGAAAAAGATCATGTAAACATTGAATTGGAGTAATAAACATCTGCGAAAAAAAATCAGTCTCAGTCTTTGTTGATCAGACCCTCGTATATCTCGCATCCGTGAGCAACTCGGTTCAAACTTCCAGGGCCACCCAGTCTACCAAAGGGTTTTCACAGTTTTCCTCACTTACTAGGCGAATGCTGGGTTCATTAATTTGTTCTGCAAATTTTTCCATCTCTTTCATCACTAAATTTATTTATTTCTTCATCACTGCCATACCAGGCATTGGGCTGATCACCCATGTTGGATATGCTGCAATGTAAAGTTTGCCTGCTCCTCGACAGACTACTGACCCAAGACATTGGCTTGTAAGTACTACAAAGAGGAGGGTAATCCATTAAAAAGAAGAAGTAGTTTTCGTTTATATCATATGGTTTACCAGTTATACAAAATTAATTTGAATGAGGACACTTCATAGAGCATTTGCAGAAAATTCAAGATATAATTTTATTAGTCATGTAAATATCTTGAATATTTTAATCAAGTAGTTACAGCAATTCTTTGAAAACATTCATGTTGCCCCTTGTAAATGCTGAACTTAAATATGTTCGTATTTATCAGGGGTTATGCTGTTCTCTCCCTCACATAAACATTTTTGTAAAAAAATCTTTTTGTTTTTAATTCAGGGGACTTCAAAACATGTATTTCTGTTGAAATCTTGGTATCAAATTTTTAGGTTGAATGCAATACTTCCTCTACCTATTATAAATAGGTGTTAGAGAAAGTAAAAATAAATAGACACATAAAAATTTGAACTGTACAGTATTTATATGTAATGAAACTTCCTTTGTTACTGCGCAACTAGGTAAAATTTGCTTTACTTACTGCAGGAGAATTCCTGTTCCTCAGAAGCATAATTATGTCATAATTTTTGCAGGTTTTATTCTCTGTGGGACACAGGCTATGCCAAGATTCACATTCCAATTATTGCTTCAGTATCAGAACATCAGCCAACAACATGGTTTTCATTCTTCTTTGATCTCCATATTCTAGTCACAACATTCCCTGTGGGTTTGTGGTACTGTATCAAAAACATAACGGATGAACGAGTATTTGGTGAGTATAAACTGCTGCTGTTTTTATTTTTGTTTTGGAATATTAAACTATTCTGAGCAGTTTTAGACATAGAGAATGTGAATTAAATATTTTAAAAATGTCTTTGATGGTTCTTATTTAAAAACTGTGCATAGTAAAAACAATGTCTCATAATCCCTGACAGGAATGCAATCAATCAGCAGTTCAGTAAATAATTCCATCTACATTACAATATACAGTGGAATCTCGTTAGCATGTTCCTCATTAACACGTTTTCCCATGTATTACATTCAATTATAAAAGTCCTGGTACCAAATCACCAAATGTAATAAATAACGTTTGCTTAGTGCGTTTTTCCGGTCCCGCTTACTACGTTTGAAGTTTGACGTCCTCATTCACTGTTTTGGTCAATCCTTGATCGGTCCAGTGGGAGAAGGCGCTTAACACGTTCAAAGTTTGACATCCTCATTGGCTACTTTGGTCAATCCTCGGTCACGGGGTGGATACCGGCAGTCAATCACATGCATGTATGTAAATATTTGTATGACACGATTTGTGTGGGCGGAATAGAGAATGCTTTACCTTGGCATGGTAAATGCCAACGATAGTTTCTACTGTTGAGTGTTGACCAAACATACGTAGATTGTATTTAACTTTTCATTTGCAATGAAAAAAAGAAACTGTAGTAAATAACCAATAGTGAAAAACTGAAAATCCTTGAAATAGATCACAATCCAAATATGAAACATGTGGATATAGTGCGGAAGTTAAACATTCCTCCGTCAACCTTAAACGCAATTGTTAGCAAACCTAGATTGATTAAAACTGCTTTTAAAGAAGGGAAAAATGCAAAAATAAAACTTTCCTCTCGGAAAGTAGGATCAGAACAAAATTTGTTGCATGGAAACACTTACTGTATTCAAATTGTATTGAATACGCCAAAGATACATTCGCCTATTGTACTCATAACATGATGCACGCTCATAATTGTTTTTTCTTTTTTAGCAGAAATTGTTATCACATGTGTAATAAAACGCACAGCAAAGCCACTCTTGTCGCTTCCATAATTCTCAATTTATTTTCTCAAAAACATTCATAACCTCAAAAATCCAAGTTGACCAACATAAAAGCTTGAATTATTTATTCTCGGGCTTTGTGTATCCAAATCCATTTGAACACATATTGAATTCAACACGGATTGTACTCAAAATCGATTTCAATTACCCATGGAGACTTGGTAATTATTAGATTTTATTACATAACTATGTTCTTAAATTGCATATTTTGCATTTTCGTTAACACGTTTTCCCGCCTATGACATCCAAATCCTTAGTTCCCTGCAAAAACCATCTAACGAGATTCTACTGTATAATGAATTTACTCCTCTAGTTATGCTTAAGACTAGTGCCAGTGTTGGAATATGTATTTTTGCTAGGTTAAACCAAAGAAGCGGCTAAATGATTGCAAAAGTTAAAAGTAACTCAGTTTGATGCACTATATTTAGTCTATAAAAAGATGCTTTCTATTCAAACAAGTGGTGTGGCCTTCCCTTCGTAGTTGAATCCATTTTCACTGGAGGAGGAAGAGGAAAATGAACTGTTGCTGTCACCTTCCAGCAAAATGACAGTACTGTTAATGATGTTTTCCACTATATCATCCTCCCAGTAATCATTTTCTATCTTTACTTGCAAAAACCTTGCCAACTTGTTTTGATCACAAGCATACATCCTTTGGTGCTGCTCAATTTCTACAGCAATGTCACCTGTTACTTTTCTTTTCCTAACTATTTGCTTCACATTGACTTAAGCTGGTTCTGTGAGATTCATATCACCCATGTAAGGGGACAAAAATTGACGTGTAGTCCCAACAAAAGCAAAAAATGCATTCGCTTTAATGTTTGTTTATTTCAATCAGCTTGTACATTTCTGATTTAAGCATAGAATTGTCACACTGAACCTCTTAATTTTACAGCTATGATATAATAGCAGATTTTTACAGAATTCCTAGAGGGTGATTTGTCTGGCTCTACAATATGGAATATTATCTAAGACTACAAAAGAAGAAAGGGGCTAATTAGGAGCTAGTTTTTCTGTAATTCTCTCCTCAAAGTTCACATGGTTCATTTGTCCATAATAGTCACCTTTAGTTTTAAACGTTCCAGAAATCCATTTACACTAACTACATGAACTCTTCCCTGCATTAGTGTTAATATGAATGCCAAATTCCTCCTTACTTTGTCAGTACTTGCTCTGATTACTCTTATAAGTTAGAAGTGAAGTTGAGGATATCAACTATGACCAAGGGCCGAATTAAGAGTCATTGCTTTTATGTTAAGGAGATGCTTAAGCGTTAAGTATTTCCTTTTCATAAGGAAATGCTTATTACCATTTGGTATATACAGACGTTACTTATATACTCAGCACTACGTGCTTATTTATTTCTGAAGCACACATTGCAACATGGTTCAGCTGTTTCACAGCCATTTGGATGCATGAAGGAATGTGTAAACAAATATGCAGGTGACCAAATAACCAACTGCCATTTCCACATTCATTGTTTTATTCGCAACAACTTTGAACATGTAAAAGTTTCTGAATTTTGAATAGTTCATTTATTAATTAGTTTTCTTTATTAATTAATTTTGATGATTTAGATTTTGAGTTAAAAACATGCTGACGTTGGGAGCAAACCGTCTCCCGAAATGCGTTCAAGTAAGAACATTTTAGTGATGTAGTGGAACAACCTTCAACTCTATTTATTTTAAGTTTTCTTTAATTTAAAATCAAGTTAACTGTAAATTTAGTTAGAGTTTTAGTATTAGTTATACGAGGGCTGTCCCAGAAGTACCCGACCTAACAAAGAAAACACAAAAATTTGGGGGGAAAAGGTCCTTATTTCTCTACATAGTCTCCTTTTAGCTCGATACACTTTTCTCAGCGATGTTCAATAGCTTCGATATCCTGTTTATAGTGCGAACCGTCAAGTTCTGCAAAATGGCCATCAACTGCAAACTCCACCTCTTCATTGTGGGCAAATCTTTACCACCAAGCCATTTATTCAACTTTGGAAACAGAAAATAATCAGAGGGGGCTAAATCTGGTGAATAGGGTGCATGCATGAGGAAGCAATTCAAACTTTAACTCATTGATTTTAGCCATGGCGATAATGGATATGTGAACTGGTGCATTGTCTTGATGAAACAGAACTTTCTTTTTCGCTAAATGTGCCCATTTTTGCTTGATTTTATCATTCAAATGCTTCAATAAGCTTGCATAATACTCACCATTGATTACTTTTCCTTTTTGAAGATAATTAAAATTATCCCACGCACATCCCAAAAAATTGACGCCATGACCTTGCTTGCAGATGGAACTATCTTTGCCTTCTTTGGAGCTGATTCTCCCCTTTCAATCCACTGTTTTGACTGTTCCTTCATTTCAGGTATGAAGTGATGGACCCATGTTTCATCTATGGTTATGAATCGATGCAAAAACTTGGCTTTATTTCAGAAAAACCACCAAACACTCTACTGAAACATCCTCGCGACGCTGCTTTCGTTCCTTTGTAAGTAAATGCGACACCCATCTTGCTTGCAGCTTTTTTATGTCTAAATTTTCAGTTAGTATGCAATGTACAGCACTTTTTGAAATGCGTACAATGTCTGCTAGCTCACGCACTTTCAGTCAATGGTCATCCAATACCATTTTGTGGATTGTCTTCACAATTTCTGGCATGGACACCTCATTTGGTCGACCACTGTAATGTTTGTCTTGGCAGCTCGTATGGCCTCACTTAAACTCTGCCCCCAATATTTTACTGTTGTAAACGAAGGAGTAGACTCCCTCAGAGTAGAATCTAGCTCAGCTTTAATATTAGTTGGGCTAAGACCTTTCAAATTAAAGTGTTGTATCACATAACGATGGCCAGTTTTCTCCATGTTTACAAATTCGCTGAGAGCATTTACTATTGATGGCTGCCAAACAATTACTAAACAACATACTATCGTCAAACTTAAGCTTTATAAGGTTGGTACTTTCTACTGTAGTCATTTGTTTGAAACAACAACTGCTATCACAACGTCAGGTCGGGTACTTCTGGGACTGCCCTCATATGTTAGAAAGTTTTGCTGCATTTCTTGTGTTTATTCTAATCAAGTTCATTACCAATGTAATAAATAATTACAGAAGAGAAAATTGCCTCCAGGGTAACTTTGAAACTCTTTAATAACAATTGAGATTATTTTTCTTTATGACTGCAGACTATATGTGATTTACAGAATGTTTAAATTAATGGCCAGGTAATGGCCAATCTTCATATTCACCAGTTTTGCTCCTGTTTCATTGAATTCTGATGTTAGGGGTGTCTGTATTATGTGGAAATTGTGGGACCTTTATGTTGTTAAATAACATGGGACCAAAGAGAAAGCATAAATTTAAAATAGAGAGAGTTAAAGGTTGTAAAACCTAAAAAATTTCATCCACTATCGTTTTTCTAAAATTACTCAATCATTTCAATAATCCTTTCACTTTCAAAAGACAGACTATACACCATTTACAGAATTTGGAAGACTGTTGTGGAAAAGGTTAGGGAATTTAGAAAAATACAACATCTGCCAATATTTGATTATAATTAAGATTTTAATAATTCTGCCATTAATAATTTATCTGCAATAACTTAATTGAATTTTGATTTGGCTGAAACACTACTTCACTCACTTAAAATTTTTCAGAAACATGTTTCATAAGCAATTGCTTCCATCTTCAGCCTTGGTCTGACTGGGGGCACTGGAGTCCAAGTCACTAGTTGTATTGGGCATGGAGGTGGTGTCCTCTGGTTTCTTTGAGATAAAATTGCTAAAGATTTTAATGGGTGGAATTTCAAAGTTGATTAATTCTTTCTTGTTTGATAATGGGAATATTTTCCCACACTTTTAGTTCTGCAAATGTGCTGATGTTTTTTCAGCATTTGACTAGGTTAATGTTCATGGTTTGCAATTCAGAGTTGGCTGCAAAACATGATATTAATCCAGAAGTCACACTACTGAAAAACATCAGCACATCCACAGAATTTGTCCACACTATCAACTGCAAAGAAGAATTAATGAATTTGGAAATCATGCCTGTAAAAATCCTAAGTAATTTATTACAAAGAAACTAGAGGACGCCACCTCTGCACCTAATGCAGTTAGAGACTTAGACTGCAGTGCCTCCAGGTGGAACAAGGCTGAAAATTGGAAGAATGAAGGCAATTGCTTCCAAAACGTGTTCCTGTTAAATTTTAAGTAATGGAGTAGTGTCTTGACCGACTCATAATTTAGTTAAACATTGTTTGCCTGCACTGTTCAACTTCTGCATTCCATATTAATTTTGCACCCATTTCAGGGGGATTTATGAAATTACAATTATAAGAAGTAAATGAGAGATTCACCATAAAGCTGTACTAGATCATTGTATACCCGTGGACAAAAAAAAATGAGTCATATCCAAATTCCATGTGCCCATTGTGGGGCTTCATGTAACCTCGTAACAGCTGTGTTCACACCGCACATGCAGGAGCTGTAGAAGGTCTGTACCTGTGAGAGCAATGGTCACCTTATAAGCTACTAAAAACAAGGTATGGAACATTGTATGGTGGCTGAGAGGTTAAGAAGCCACTGCTTGCGCTCATAAGCTCCTTGGTTCAAATCTCGCGTTAGTTGTTATATTTTATGTTGTTGATTTTATGGCTGGATGTGTAGAACATAATATTTAGAGGTGTTATAAAATAGTTTTACTTTTTTTTACATCTGTGTCGGTTTGAAATACAAAATTTGTTGTTTTGTGTTGTTATAACTTTTCTATCTCAGCAAACCCACTCTATGATTTTAATGGTGAGCGACCAAATCACATATTTGCTCAAAAGTTTTAACTTATTTCTTAGCTGCTCATAATTTCAATAAGTAGATGTCTCTCAGACTGTGTGAATGGGCAGTGCCATGTATAATAAGGCTAGAGAATGTTGGTTATATTTTTAAAAAATGCTAAAGAAATGTGGCTTTGCTATTATGACAAATAATAATTTAGTGTTATGTAAATCTTGCTGCAGTCAATTAGATTCTACTTCTTTAATATAAGGGAGAAGGCACTATTAGGTAGCATAAATAAAAAAATTTAGACAATGGAGTGTTTATTGTAATCTTTTACAATGGAAATTGAAGATCAACATTATTCAGAAGATTCAGTCAGATGTGGAATATAAAAAAAAAAGAAAAATAAAAGAAAACAACTACAGACGTGAACATCAATAAATTTCAGCCAATTAGCCATTCTCACATCTTGCAGTTCCTTCTTGAATTACTTGGAATCGAGAGAAAAAATATTTTAAAGAAAGGAAAACCAAAACTTATTTATTACTGTTGATTAAACATTATTAGTAGAAGAAGAAAAAGGTTTGACACACACGAGAAGCGAACCTGCAGTCTTAACCACAGAACTATCCTATGCTTTGTCACAGCGCTACAGACAAGACACATTGAAGGCAGCATGTTTAGTAATGTTGTACAACAAATTGCTGCAGCGGCTGTACTACTGTATTGCATATGGAAACAAGGCTCTTTGCTCTGTAGAATTTAGAAAAATTTGATGTTCAAGACATGACTTTTTTTGGGGGGGTCCATAGGTATACAATAATTTCATAAAGAATTCGAGGGGAGGTAGCCAAAATCAATTAAATTGTCATAAGGTTTATAAAGCCACCCAGCCAATGACAACTACTTAATAATAAAAACTCTTGAACATATGTAAATAATCTTCAGATAGTATGAATTGAATTTGAATGAATTTATTGTGCAATTTGTTCTACAGTTTGGTTTAAAATGTATATTAATATATCACTGTACCTCTACATCTTATGTACAATTTATCTGGTGCTTGTTTTCTTATTGAGCCACTCAGATTGCTTGGCTCCCAGGAGCAGCCCTTGCTTCTCTTACTTTTCTAGACCATTTTTCTGTACCTTCCTTAAAAATTCTCCCATGCCCTTGATTTTCTTTTCTTCTTTCCCTGTCAACATCTTTATAGCTACATTTTTCTATCCATATTTTCCTATTTCTTCTCCCACACTTTTTCCCTTCAGCTCCTTATTTCCTTACATTCTGTCATATAGTGTTCTGTACTTTCTCTTTCTCCACACAACTCACATATCCCTCTTCCGCTGCCTCTCATCCCTCTTAAATACATTGATCCCGTTCTCATCCATGTTTTAAACCTTCCCTTTCTTGTCTATTAAGGCAATCAATGTATCTCTCTCTCTTCCCCACACCTTCTTTATCAATTTATAAAAGCTTAATAATTTTTTATCTTCAAGGCTTCCCCATATCACTTGTCGTTCTATATCTTCCACTCTGTTTCTTACTACTTTCCAAAAGCTGTTTGTATTTCTTTCCTCCAACCCCTATATATATCCCCCATTCCAATTGACTCCATTATTTTTCGGTTTCTTTACACCAGCTGTTTTTGTTTCTTAGAACCTTTTGCCGAGTCAGGCATATCTTTAAGATTTCACCTTCCTCCATTTTCATATATCTAAACCAAAATTTTAAAATTCTTTCTACTATTATACCTTTCCTTCTCGTTCTTCCTAGTTCTACTAATGTAACCTTGCCTGGTGCTGCTCTTGGTAGTTCAATTAATTCTTTACAAAACATTCTATACATTTGGCCAATTTTCTTACTTAGTTCTCCCCCCCTCCCCATATTTCCACCGCATAGAGCATTTTTTATTCTACCAATGCCTCGTACATTCTCTCCAACCATTTTATCGACATCTCTAATTTATATCAACATATTCTTAATCCTGTCATAGCTGCCTTCCCTTTAACTAACATCTTCCTGCCATGTGCTCCCCATTCCCCGCTATTACTCAACCTTACGCCTAAATAGTCATATTCTTTGACTACCTCCAGTTCTTGACCACCTAGAAACCATTTTTCTTCCTTCCTCAGTTTATTTCCTTTTTTAAACACTATCACTTTGGATTTATTTGTATTTATCTTAATTCCCCATTTTTTACAAAATTCTTTTTGTAACCCTATTATCGATATGACACCTACCATAAGATCGTCTGCATATAATAAACCTGGAATCTCCTTATCACTTATTACTGGACAATGCTGATTTCTTATTTTTACTCCTTCTAATATATCATCTATGAATAGGTTTGGACTCCGCTTACATCCCTGTCTTAATCCTATTTTTTGTTGAATCGTCTCTGTGATACTGCTATTTTCACTGCACTTCAGATATTAAGAACTCCATTCACTAAAGGAAACAAAAGTGTAAGAATGACTGGTAAACTGCAGTTTTGGATATCTGCCACAAGACAACAGCAGGTGTAATTTTGGGACTAGAGTCGATTTATCAGACTTTCTCTTCTCTATGCTATGTTAGTTAAAGCAGCATCATAGCAACTATAAAAGCACACAGTTTTTACTTTTTATTTTCCTCCCAGCAATATTATAACACTATTTCTGTTTACCAGTGGTGCTGTATGCACTGAGTGCAGTGTACTTTGCTGGTGTGATGGTGAGGCTAATGTTGACACTCACGCCGGTCGTGTGTGTACTTAGTGGAATAGCCTTCTCTCGTCTCCTTGAGCTGTATTTGAAGGAAGAGGAGAACCCACAGTCTACAGATAGTGACAGTGAGGATGAAGCTAGTGGTGAACGCAACAACCGGAACATGTATGATAAGGTATGCTTTTGTCTGAGTTGTGTTACATTAAACTTGTTTTATCCTTAGGTTAAGTGATCCAAAACAAACCTAAGCATGCATGTAATTATGCAATTTGTAGCAATTTCATAGGTAATGCACAATATTAACACATTACTTAAGAATGCAATTTAGGGATTGAAGAAAAATGATATTAACAGAAATTGATTCCCTCCTCATGCTATGCTGTCTGTTCTGCAATGTGGCCAATATGAACTTATATCAGACCAATTGCTTGTAAGTGTTAGCATGTGACAATAAGCAGGGTCATCTTATGCAATAGTGAAAAATAGAAATGGCAAACTTTTAAACAATGAGAAGAAAACCACCTGATCTAAATCTATTTAGTAAGTTTTGTGAAAATTATCCAACCTCTTCCATTGATGAAAAATGTGACATTCTCAGAATTCACTGATATGTCATAAGGTGAGTCCACACTGTTCAACATATCAACAGTTAACATTCAACAATTAACAAAATGTCTCATTCAAAATGTTAAATGCCTTCAACATGTTGTAACTGTGAACGTTTAACATTCTATCCACTCCAGTTGACTTGTTGGGGCAACAAAATCTAACTAAAAGCAAAATGGACTCCAGTGATTAGGATTTGACAATTGCTATTTGTATCTGGTATGTAATAAAAAGAAAAGTGGAAGGTGATGAGGCTCTATCTTGTCAATCGGCACAGGAGTGAAAATATTTTGAATGAGTTTAAAATTCGGAGCAGGTTTGACTTCAATTTCTTGAGAACAAGTCAAAGTGGTTTCAACTTTGTTTTGAGCAACCTTTCTAACCTATAATTCACAAAAAGGACACACATTTGAGAGTAGCCATTCCAGCTGCCAGACTTGAGCCTTTTTGCAATTCTCTAGCAAGGTGAGGTTATTATTTTTTTCTTATATTACCTCTGGAACAACAATAAATTGCACATAGTTTGGTATAATTGTCCATCCTTTTTATTACATACATTACAATGTTCCATAATGATAGCCTCAAAGATTTTATTAATGAAAGTGTCTTTTCTTTCGTACATTCCATAACTTCACATGAAGGAAGCCAAATCAAAGATGTAAGCACAGAACGAGTCAACATGGAACTACCAAACACAATAGCATGAAGGAATCACAATAGCTGCTATGTTTACAGTCTGGAAACTTCCGAAGTTCATCCAATCACATACACAAAGAGCGAATTGACTTAACAAGTTTTCCATTAAAAACGGAAAACATCCAACATGTTAAAAGTGTCAAGCACAACTCTTTCGGTTAACATGTTGTCAATTCTGTGATCGAAATTTGGCTAAAATGCAAACTGTTAAAATGTTGCACTTGACAAGTTTTGTTAAATGTTAATCAGTGTGGACAGCGCTTTAAGACGAACATATACCATGTAGAAAAATAATGCACTGCGCTCATCTTGAGGTAGTGGGGCCCATAATGGAACCACATAAGTAGTTTTACCATAAAAAAGTTTTGCATCTTCCTAGCTGTTGGAGTGATAACAATAGTAACAATAAGAATAGGTCGGCTGCTTATCAGTCACCTCTTCCTACACTGAAAGGTTGACTCTACCATCTGCTTGCCAGACCATATACATGTGCACTGCAGAATGATACATCACTTCATAGTAAGAGTAAAACCAGTGAGTGTAGTATAAGTTAATCAGAACACCAGCATGATTACCAATGTTCAATGGCTCTGTTACATTCTGTTGAAAGAGGAATAATGATTTTAGTATCTGCATCATTGCCTTGGTTTTGTCTACAGGCTAGTGGCCTTACTGCTTTATAACTGATGTGTAACACTCACATGACTTTCTCTACTCTTGTACAAACTATTTTTACAAACTCTTATTCTCCATCTATTTCATATTAGTCGAGATAAACATTTGCAGAAATGATCTTTTGACATGCAAAGAGAATTACATTTTACACATAGCGACCAGTTCTAAAAATATTTGACTATCGCTTAAGACGTACTATGTTCCCCTTGTTTTGTATTTGCAAGGGCAATATAGAAATACAGTAGCCTTTAAGCATAGACATTACTCTCAATAGCTGGTTGCTAGGTGCAGCACCATTCCCTTTGCCACAGATTAATACTCTTTGCATATCCAAGACAAAAAAATCTGATGTGTTACACTCACATGACTTTCTCTACTCTTGTACAAACTATTTATAGAAACGCTTATTCTCCATATGCTTCATGTTAATCGAGATAAACATTTGCAGACTCTATCTTATTGCTAATTTTCTTGTAGATGTAAGAGGAATATATATTTTTACAAGGGCAATATACAAATACAGTAGCCTTTAAGCACATACATATCTCTTATTAGCTGGTTGCTAGGTGCAGCACCATTCGCTTTGCCACAGATTAATATTCTTTGCATATCGAAGACAAAAAAATGAATAACGAATTCCCATTTGAGAAAAGTATTGAAAAGTTTAAGGGAATAACAAGTAATATCTTGAAAATGGTTCACTAAACAAAAAAAATGTATGACATAAATTGTGTATTTTAACGCGATCTACATTTTTTGTGTAGTAAAATTTTGTCTATCTCTTATGGTTTACCAGTTATGCAAAAGTCGTTCACAATAAAGAATACTTTTGGAGACATTCCCAGGAAATTCAAGATATACATTTTATTTGTCATAAAAATATCTTAAACATATGATATTTTAATCAAAATCGTTAGAGCCATTTTTGAGAAAATTAAAATTTTCGAAAAATCTTCCATGTAAAGGGTACTATGGGGTGGGGGGATTTTCTTGAAAACCTTCGTGTCGCATTCTTGGAAGATACTGAACCCAAATACCAAGTTTGGTGTTTATCCGACTGTTCGTTTCTGAGTTATGCTGTTCACAGACACACACACACACACACACACACACACACACACACACACACACACACACACGGACATGTTTCCAAAAATGCTTTTTTTGGATTCAGGGAGTCTCAAAACATGTATTTCCGGTGAAATCTCGGTATCAAATTTTTGGGTGGAATACAATACTTCCCCTACTTACTATACGTAGTAGAGAAAGTAAAAATGAATAACGAATTCCCATTTACGAAAATAAGTATTGAAAAATTTAAGGTAATAACAAGCAATATCTCAAATGATTCACTCAACAAAAAAAATGTATATAACGTAAATTGTGTATTTTAATGCGATCTACATTTTTTGTGTAGTAAAATTCTGTTTATTTCTTATGGTTTACCAGTTATGCAAAAGTCATTCACAATGAATACTTTTGGAGACATTCCTAGAAAATTTGAAATATACATTTCATTTGTCATGAAAATATCTTGAACATATGATATTTTAATCAAAATCGTTAGAGCCATTTTTGAGAAAATTAAAATTTTCAAAAATGTTCCATGTAAAGGGTAGTCTGTGGTAGGCGGATTTTCTTGAAAACCTTCGTGTCGCATCTCTGGAAGATACTGAATCTAAATACCAAGTTTGGTGTTTATCCGACTGTTTGTTTCTGAGTTATGCTGTTCACAGACAGACACGCAGACACACACACGGACATGTTTCCAAAAATGCTTTTTTTGGATTCAGGGGGTCTCAAAACATGTATTTCTGGTGAAATCTCGGTATCAAATTTTTGGGTGGAATACAATACTTCCCCTACTTACTATACGTAGTAGAGAAAGTAAACATTGCTATACAGCACTTTCATTACTTTCTCTACCCGTGCAAGTTCTCGTAATATTTCCCTTATACAGTGTATACTCATTCTTCTGTTTTTATATTGACAATAAATGTTTTCCAAGAAATTAGTTGAAATTAAACAATAAGGTCCTCTCACTCTCTCTCCCTCCCTCCCTCCCTCCCTCCCACTCTCTCTCTCCCTCCCTCCCCTTCTCTCTCTTTGCTTTCCCTACCATCTACCTTAGTAGGTAGAGAAATTTCACACATAAATTTGATATCAAAAGTTTGTGTGAGAGACTGCATGTTGCAGAATGAAATGTTGGATAAATAATACCAAACTTGGATTCACACAAAGATTTTGTAGAATCTCCCCCAAATTACCCTTTGCATGGAAGTTTTTTTATTATTATTTATTTTCTCAAAATGGCTCTTAACAATTTTGATTAAAATAGCACACATTTAAGAGATTTTATTGACAAATTGTTACGTGGTGTTGGTTTTCTTTTACTTTTTCTCAATAGTGCTCCCTTGTAACAGTAAATAAGGAAACATGACAGGTAGTGGATCGAATGGGGAAACCAAAACGTGTATAAAGCAAAAAATCAAAAGTTCAGGTTAGCAAAATAATTCTTTATTCACTAAACAATAAACTTGCCCAACATCCAAACAAACAGTA
The DNA here is from genome assembly GCA_030765065.1 of Deroplatys truncata. NCBI lineage: Eukaryota > Metazoa > Arthropoda > Insecta > Mantodea > Mantidae > Deroplatys > Deroplatys truncata. The sequence continues at coordinate 83,082,277 of CM060982.1, read as the reverse complement.
CAATAAAAATAAAATTAAAGTACTGTTGCAAAATTTATGACCATCAGGTTGTATATAAATATTCTGTAAATTCGTTAAATGGAAATTTTCCCAATGTACCGAGTACCAAGTCAAATACTTTTCCTTTATCAATTTGGTCAACTGTTACTTATGCTCTACATACAAGCATTATTTAACGGCATTAAACAAACTTACCTTTTCTCTAAACTAACACTCTTAAGTTCAGAAGCAATCTCTTCAAAGTCACGTTACTTTATTTGCCCACAAACAAATACTGTTTTCTGCAAACTACTGTCGGCAATTAATTTTTAAAATATGTGCACATAATATAACAGTCTCATAATTTCTAAACTAGTAGCAATTAATTTTAGAATATGTGCACCTGCCAAATATAATAAAACTGTTGCATACTACGCTGGTTGTGATGCTTTCTTTTGTGTACGGCAGTGTCCAAGTTTCCCTAATGTATCAATAATTCGCCCCATTTAGGCGCTTGCTGGCTCAGAGTAGCCTTCTTTCTGCGTTGTTCCTCCTGTGTGCCCCATTGAGTACTCTACATCAGACTTTGGCTGGGCATTGATATACCCCCATGGGCAGGGAAGAGTTGGCCACCAGCCAAGTGACTCACTTGTTGCAACAACTGTGCTGGAAGATCACGCACTGCTATATTTGGAAATTGATTTGTAGTGGTGAAACGGTGATGCAGCCACATTGGACATGGACTTGGTTGCCAAGATGGTTACGCCACGCTACCAAATGACATTCAGTAGTAGTAGATCAAAGAACCGCTACAAAATAAAATGTGTATCTTAAATTTTCTGTGGTTAGCTTGTGAAATCCTCTTAATTCTGAATAAGTTTTGTGTAATTTTTTATAACTGTTAAATCATAAAGAAACCTACTGCATGAAAAATGCAGATCTCATTAAAACACTTTGGAGGGAGGGGCTTTAACCCTTTCTAAAATATTTGTTGCTATTGGTTGGGATTCCTACAATATCTTGTTATATATATATATTTTTTTTTTTTTTGAAGTGCTAAGTCACCATTCTTTTGTTTCTCATAATATAATGTAAATAGTATGTAATTTCAAAGCCAGCATTTATAAATCTGTTTTTTAAAGATTTACTGTTGCTTCAGGCTCCTGTATCCCTCTTATACCTACAACAAAATGTATAATTCTGCAAATGTTTAATCCCAATTAACATGAGGTAGATAGAAAAATAAACTTCTGTAAGATTAGTTTGTAGAAGAGGTATAAAAATAAGTGATAGTACCTAGAAAAAGTCATTGAGGATTTTTTTTTTGTTTGTTTAATTTGATAATTGATCTTTCATACTATCCATGCATAGGCACTAATTTGGAATGTTAAATCTTACTTGAAAAATCCATTATTATGTGCACCAATTTTGATCAAATCCTTTGTGACCGAGGGTCACTGAAACTTGATCAAACTTTGACTGCAGTTAAATGTAGTTGTGCAACATTATTAATTCTCGATCAGCTGCCCATGTGCTACATTGTTGAATGCTCATGATTCTACACAAGAATTACTCAAAGGAAAGCATCCAATTCAATATACAAAGAGGTTGCAGTGTAATTACAATCCCCTTGTCTATAGCGCTCTTTTTTGTTTTTATTTTGAAATGTTAAGGTTGGACATTCTTTTGGCGGTAAACGAAAATGGAAAGCAAAAAGTGGTCTGCAAAATTTTCCCTGTATGAGATAGGCATTCTGTTGCAACTAGCTGTCTCATATTGCAATAAAATGGAAAATAAAAGGACTGATTCATTTTCTTTAAAGCAGGAGGCATGGATGTATTTAGCCATGCATTTAAACATGACACCAGGCAAGCTGAAATAAATAAATCGCTATTTGTTAAAATGGTGTGAGTCATGGTGTGTAAACTTCGAAATTAACAAATTTATTTGTAAACTGCATTATATCTAGCATTTTAATAATACTGCAGAATTCCTTAACTCATAATAATGATGTGATGTAAATTGTAGGTTAACAAACGTAACGATTGAGTTTTATTATAGTTTATATTGCCTTGACTAATGTTATTAAAATGATACTGAAGTTTAACAAATACCGATGCAATAATAAATGCATGTCTGCATTTCCCACAACACCCGGAAATCCATCGATTTGATGAAACCCATCACAGATCTTAATTACGCCCACCACAGGAGCAAAACAAATCATGGTCAGAAAGAAGTAATTATATCTTACACATCACTGATAATAGGCAATGCTGTTATGCTAGAAATATCCCTAATGACAATATTAAAAGCTCCTGTAGCGCATGATCTCAAAGTTGTTAAAACTGTTCGTAAGTGAAACAGGGTGATTGCAGTTTGTAGGGAGCTCTAACCTCTCAGGCATTTCATTTACTTGCTATCACTCTGTATTCTTTGATAACCAGAATTGTTCTTCATATTTCCTGTCCTCATACTCTTCAAGAGGATTACCTCTTTTTACAATGATCTGGTTTTGATATTCCCAACTTAAGTAACCTAGGTACATTACCTTGTCCTCAATACCTTCAAGAATATTGAAATGGGCAGTCATTTTGTGCAACTTGACCGCAATCATGGAATTGATCAATCCAGCACCCATTGTCAAAGTTAACTATAATCAATAACCACGTTTAATTTTGATCATTGTCAATGCACCAAAAAACTGCATTGAACTCGGTCAAGTGTTGAATTAACCATGCTGAAACTTTGATCGAGAATGATATACATGGCCATGAGAACCAGGTAAGATGATCATGAGCAATGAGTGCCACAGATCCATGGTTCAAGCTCTGGTTACTATTGAATTCTCCAAGTCTGATTTAACTTTCTCATTGGCTTGGTTACAGTAGAATCTCGTTAGCACGTTTTTGCAGGGACCTAAGGATTTGGACGTCATAGGTGGGAAAACGTGTTAACGAAAATGCAAAATATGCAATTTAAGAACATAGTTATGTAATAAAATCTAATAATTACTACATCTCCCGATTTAGAGTACAATCCGTGTTGAATTCAATATGTGTTCAAATGGATTTGGATACACAAAGCCTGAGAATGAATAATTCAAGCTTTTATGTTGGTCAACTTGGATTTTTGAGGTTATGAATGTTTTTGCGAATTATGGAAGCGACAAGAGTGACTTTGCTGTGCGTTTTATTACACATGTGGTAACAATTTCCGCTAAAAAAGAAAAAAGAAATTATGAGCGTGCATCATGTTACGAGTACAATAGGCGAATGTATCTTTGGCGTATTCAATACAATTTGAATACGGTAAGTGTTTCTACGCAACAAATTTCGTTCTGATCCTCTTCCGATCCTATTTTCCAAGAGGAAAGTTTTGTTTTTGCATTTTTCCCTTCTTTAAAAGCAGTTTTAATCAATTTAGATTTGCTAACAATTGCGTTTAAGGTTGACGGAGGAATTGACTAATTTTGAAGTTTAGAAGCTAGTAACAGTGATGTGTCATAATTTAAAATAGAGAGTTGAGGGTTGTTACACTACATCACTATAATATTCTTACTTGAACGCGTTTCGGGAGACGGCTTGTTCCCATCGTCAGCATTTTTTCTCAACTGATTTTTGCCGGTCATCATCTGGAGGATGTGTGTGGTTTGTGGTGTTCTCTGGTGCTGGGCTGATGAACCTCCAAAGGCTGTTGGGTGGCGGCAGTTCGAAATTCATTAGGTGATTCCTGTGTTTGACAATATGTATTTTTTCCCAGATGTCCAATTCATTGCTGTTGTTGATCGGTTTTAAGAGTTTTATGTTTGGAGTGATATCATGGTTTGAAGACCAGAAATGATGTGCTACTGCTGATTTATCTTGCTGCTTTTGGTAAATGCATCTCATATGCTCTTTAAGTCTTATTTCAAGATTTCTTTTGGTTCTTCCTATGTATACCAGGTTACATTCATTACAATCAATTTGATATATACCAGCTGATTTATCGTTGGGGATAGGATCTTTTGTTCTGTTGCATAGTAGTTTCTGTATATTGTGGTTATTCTGTGGAGACAGGGTGATGTTGTATAACCACAATATACAGAAACTACTATGCAACAGAACAAAAGATCCTATCCCCAACGATAAATCAGCTGGTATATATCAAATTGATTGTAATGAATGTAACCTGGTTTACATAGGAAGAACCAAAAGAAATCTTGAAATAAGACTTAAAGAGCATATGAGATGCATTTACCAAAAGCAGCAAGATAAATCAGCAGTAGCACATCATTTCTGGTCTTCAAACCATGATATCACTCCAAACATAAAACTCTTAAAACCGATCAACAACAGCAATGAATTGGACATCTGGGAAAAAATACATATTGTCAAACACAGGAATCACCTAATGAATTTCGAACTGCCGCCACCCAACAGCCTTTGGAGGTTCATCAGCCCAGCACCAGAGAACACCACAAACCACACACATCCTCCAGATGATGACCGGCAAAAATCAGTTGAGAAAAAATGCTGACGATGGGAACAAGCCGTCTCCCGAAACGCGTTCAAGTAAGAATATTATAGTGATGTAGTGTAATAACCCTCAACTCTCTATTTTAAAAAAAAAATGACGGAGGAATGTTTAACTTCCGCACTATATCCACATGTTTCATATTTGGATTGTGATCTATTTCAAGGATTTTCAGTTTTTCACTATTGGTTATTTACTACACTTTCTTTTTTTCATTGCAAATGAAAAGTTAAAATACAATCTACGTATATTTGGTCAACACTCAATGGTAGAAACTATTGTTGGCATTTACCACGCCAAGGTAAAGCATTCTCTATCCCGCCCACACAAATTGTGTCACACAAATATTTACATACATGCAAGTGATTGGCTGTCAGTATCCACCCCGTGACCGAGGATTGACCAAAGTAACCAATGTGGACATCAAACTTTGAACATGTTAAGCGCCTTCTCCCACTGGACCGATCAAGGATTGGCCAAAACAGGGAATGAGGACGTCAAACTTCAAATGTAGTAAGCGGGACCGGGAAAACGCACTAAGCAAACGTTATTTATTACATTTGGTGATTTGGTACTGGGACTTTTATAATTGAACGTAATACACGGGAAAACGTGTTAATGAGGAACGTGCTAACAAGATTCCACTGTATATGCATGCTGTGTAAGCAAAACATTACTCTTTGTGCCACAAAGTCAATGTTTGTTAGAAATGAACTCCTATGGACAAAATGTTCAAAGATGCTTAATAGCTGGTGTCAACCTGGAAAAATGTAAAAAGATATGGCAGCAAATACTTTGCAAATGATTAATGCTTTAAAAAATGTTATTTCACATAAATTGTTAATTTTGATGAGCTATACTGTTTTCCTAAAGTAAGTTTTGTGTTATTTTAAAGGCCTCATTCACAATCCAAATTAGGCACTAGCATAATGTAAACTTCAGAACTAGATGATATGTATTGTAATGAAACCATTCACAATGAATCACTTAAACATAAAAATAAACATTGAGTTAAACATAAATTTAGAAGCTTTCAGGGTCCCAGCTTTGTAGTTCATGTCTGTATTTATGTTTATGTCTAGGCAGTCAGAGAGCCAATCTTATCATCTTATCACGTGATTATTCTGCCATCTCACATAAATTTGTCATTGTCAACTCCTTTCAGTGCAAGATCACAGAACAGGAATCACTGAGATATCTATAAAAATCACAATAAAACAAATTATGATGGTAGATGTCTTTTGAGAGTTTAACATCCTTTAACCGGTAACTAGCCCTTGTTGTTTTGGTACGTGTACATAACCTCTTCTGTCATGTGTACAACGAGTGTTTGCTTCGCAGACCGCCAAATCAGCTATTTCACACTCTCTTGCGATCGATTGCTGTTTATGTTTCTATTTGTCAATGTGAATGACAACATATTACATCTAAGTTTTACTTGTTTATACAGGGTGTTTCAGAATACTTTTACAAACTTCGGGTATGGGTTCCTTTGATGCAGTAATTTGTATCACAAATTACTTAAATGTAAATAATGATTGTAATATGAATATGCATTTTTATGTGACATTGATTTCAGATGTTTATTAATTGTAATTATTATTGATAAATAAGTTTATAGGGCCTTACTGAAACTGTCAATAATAACGCAATAATGCAGCGAGGGGGTGAGCTGTTTATCATTATTGGGAACGAGGAAGTTACGTAATGTTCGCGCGTTTTTTTTTGTTGAGAACCTTCTGGAATTTTCTCCCTAAAAGCAATATGTATTCGTGGTTTTCATTGGATATTAAAATAGACGCTAATGTTGGCACGTTTTATTAGCCAATAGTAATTCATTTATAATCTTTAGGCGTATCTGTATGCAGGCGTATAAATAGGCTAGGTTAGAGGTAACGTCAGTCAGTCCTTCAGTTCGTTGAAAGCATTCATACATTACACGTCGTATTTAGGGCAGTTCATCAAAATTCTTAGTGCAATACACGTCGTCTTAAGTTCGTCAGTTCGTCAAAATATTTGTATGAGATACGTCGGCTATAGATTCACAAGTTACGAAAATCTAAAGTATTATAAAATTAATTATACACAAAGTTGAAATACGTGAATTAAAAGTGATCAGTAAGAAGTATTATAACAGTTTCAGTTTGGTGAGTATCCAGATCAATATGTAAAAGTGATAGTGAACGTGTTCGACAATAAAAATTATAAAACAAATTTTCTTCATCAGTGTAATTTTTGGATAAAAGATTCCTTTCCGCTTCACAACCTGTATAGAGACACATGTTCGACCCAAGATAAGATAATAGCTAGCCGGAGGACATTTGAAATGAAATCAAACAAAAAGCTAACACTGATGCAAATTGCTAACACAAGATGGAGCTACGAACCTAAACAAATGAATGACTTCACAAGATGGCTTCAACACTGATGTAAACAAACATTTGCAAGTACATCGCAAATTGGCTACCATACGTGGGGCAGTTAAAATTATGTAACCAAACAAAACAAAAGCAGCACAATATAAGATCTTCAAGTTCTAATAATTTACGTAAAAACATATTACGTAAGCACATTTAATGATACATCAAATTGGCGCCCAACGTGGGGCACGATAACCAGGAAAGGAACACGAGGACCAGGAAAGAAGCAGAGTAACCAGGAAAGGAACACGATGACCAGGAAAGGATCAGAATTAACCAGGAAGAAGTGAGATGACCAGGAAGGGGCGAATGCAGCAGTGAAATGATCTACAAGACGCAGATTCAAGAAACAATTAGAGGAGCGACAAACGACGCGGATAAGTGGACACAAAAACATCGAGACAACGTAGATTCATTATAATACAACGCAGAAGCGACATACAAATCTAGGAGAAAGGGGCAGGAAGCTGGACATCAAAGTAACAGCAACAGACAGCATCACAAAGGTCAGAGTATTGTAATTTTTTTTAGAAAACAAAATTGTAACCTACAAATGTACCTTAGGAGCGGTAGGATAAAGAAAACAATGGCTACTAATAATACAGAAGAAATAATTATGGAGGGAGATAATGTAACAGTTAGCTGTAATTCAATACAGGTTACAGAAAATAGCTCAAACTTTTTAGGATTTGAGGGTGAAAATGTTAGTGCAGAAAGTCAGAATAGAATAGCAGGAAATATTAATTCTGATAATAGTATGATTATGGAAATGCTGAAAAATTTGAATGAGAATATGAAAAAGACTAATGAGAATATGAAAAAGACTAATGAGATAATGGAAAAGAATAATAGGGAAATGAGGGAAGATCTTAGTAAGAAAATAGATCAAAACAGGGAAGATATTGATAGGAGTTTAGAACAAAAACTAACTCAGAACAATGAGAAATTGAGGGAAGATATTGATAGGAGTTTAGAACAAAAACTAACTCAGAATAATGAGAAATTGAGGGAAGATATTATTAAGAGTGTAGAACAAAAAGTAGATCAGAGTTTTGAGGAATTGAGAGAAGCTATAAACAAAGATCATAGCAAATTAATGGAAAATATTGGTAAGAGTAATGAGAAATTAGAGCATAAATTAGATCAAAATAGGGAAGAGATTGAAAAGAAATTCATGGAGCTAGATAGTAGTATGATTAGAATGAAAAATGAAAATCAAGAAATGATAGCAAATGAAATAGGTGAAGTTTCAAAGAAAATGTTAGACATGAGCAGGGAAAGAGATAACAAAGAAAGTGAGGTTAATACTAAAAATGAACATGTTGATTTAGAATGTACAGAGTCAGATAGTAGAATGAGTAACATTGCAAGTGAGATAAGAGAGATAAAAGAGGTTATGAATGTAGACGTGAATCAGGCTCAAATCAATTTCAGAGGGGAGATATCAGAAATACAGAAGGAGTCAGTAATGCAAAGAAATAAATTGTACCAAGATGTTCAAAATGAAAACTCCAATCCAGTACAGCTTATGAAAGATTTGTCAGAGTATTCTCAAATCTCTCCTTCATTCCTCTGCTTTCTTCCGGAAAAAACTTGTTCTCAACTGAAGAAAGAGATAGTAGAAGAATTGAAAATGACAGTTGTTAAAAGATGTGTAGTTCAAGAAACTTTAGATTGTTTTCAAATGTTATTAGGGGACGAAATTTCATATGAATACAAGAGGTTATTCATGAACAAAAATTTGAAGGTTAGGATACGGCTACGAGTAATGTTTAGCCACACACAATTTGATCCAGGAGGGTAAATAGCAATGAGATGTAAAGTAAATGCTGGATAGTTAAAGATGACTTGCAGAGAAATGTATTGGAACGTAAGAGGGTTAATTATTTATATGTCATTTGAAAAGAGAAATAAATTATAAAAAAAAAAAAAAAGAGAAATGTTTAAAAAAAAAAAAAAATTAAATTTTTTGTAACTGTAACAGTATTTGAAATTAAGAATGTAAAGATTGAAACTTAATATGATATTAATGTAAAAGTACGTAAATACAATTCCAAGAGTATTGTTAAAATAAAGTACAAAATAACAAAAATGGGGTAAAAATAATTGAAACAAATACTTATGTAGCAAACAGAAAATGTGAAACAGTACTTAGATTTAAGAGATTTAAATATATGTAAAGGGTGAATATTTTGGTAAATATGTGTAATAATTACAAAAATTCTTGAACGCATAAATTTTGTCAACAATATAAGAGTGTAAACCATTTTGAAACAGTAATTAAATAATTTAGGGTACAGTATTTGCTATAAAAAAAAAAAAAAGTTTTTTGATGTCAGATTAATACCTAAATTAATTAAACCAGAGCCAGTAAGTAGTGGCGAGATTAAAAAAAAAAAAAACATATTTCGTGTGTTAAATATGTGTGAAGTGTTAAGTGAAAGTGATAGCGTGTGTTCCAAGATCTAGGAGACTAAAAACCCAATTATAAAATTTCCAAACAAGTTGTAAATATTTATAATTATGTTTCTAGTGGGGCATATGATGCAGTAATTTGTATCACAAATTACTTAAATGTAAATAATGATTGTAATATGAATATGCATTTTTATGTGACATTGATTTCAGATGTTTATTAATTGTAATTATTATTGATAAATAAGTTTATAGGGCCTTACTGAAACTGTCAATAATAACGCAATAATGCAGTGAGGGGGTGAGCTGTTTATCATTATTGGGAACGAGGAAGTTACGTAATGTTCGCGCGTTTTTTTTGTTGAGAACCTTCTGGAATTTTCTCCCTAAAAGCAATATGTATTCGTGGTTTTCATTGGATATTAAAATAGACGCTAATGTTGGCACGTTTTATTAGCCAATAGTAATACATTTATAATCTTTAGGCGTATCTGTATGCAGGCGTATAAATAGGCTAGGTTAGAGGTAACGTCAGTCAGTCCTTCAGTTCGTTGAAAGCATTCATACATTACACGTCGTATTTAGGGCAGTTCATCAAAATTCTTAGTGCAATACACGTCGTCTTAAGTTCGTCAGTTCGTCAAAATATTTGTATGAGATACGTCGGCTATAGATTCACAAGTTACGAAAATCTAAAGTATTATAAAGTTAATTATACACAAAGTTGAAATACGTGAATTAAAAGTGATCAGTAAGAAGTATTATAACAGTTTCAGTTTGGCGAGTATCCAGATCAATATGTAAAAGTGATAGTGAACGTGTTCGACAATAAAAATTATAAAACAAATTTTCTTCATCAGTGTAATTTTTGGATAAAAGATTCCTTTCCGCTTCACAACCTGTATAGAGACACATGTTCGACCCAAGATAAGATAATAGCTAGCCGGAGGACATTTGAAATGAAATCAAACAAAAAGCTAACACTGATGCAAATTGCTAACACAAGATGAAGCTACGAACCTAAACAAATGAATGACTTCACAAGATGGCTTCAACACTGATGTAAACAAACATTTACAAGTACATCGCAAATTGGCTACCATACGTGGGGCAGTTAAAATTATGTAACCAAACAAAACAAAAGCAGCACAATATAAGATATTCAAGTTCTAATAATTTACGTAAAAACATATTACGTAAGCACATTTAATGATACATCACCTTACACCACAAGAAGGAAAAAAGTTCATATGAACATATGTCCCATAATCCTTCGTTTTCTCGTTAGGAGGTGTTCAACACAGTGGTACACTTATAACACACAAAACTCATAATCAATGCTCGAAATGTCCTCCTCTTGCTTCTATGCATGCCTGTACTCGTTGAATCATGGAATGTTGCACCCTGTCAAAACCTCCAGGATGGTGTCAAATGGTTTCGCAGGCTTCCATGACATGTGGATGAAGCGTTTCTGCATCCGGGATGGCTGCTCCATAAACCAATGATTTAAGATGCCCCCAGAGGTAAAAATCCACAGGATTGAGGTCGGGAGAACGTGCAGGCCATGGAACTGGTCCTCCTCTGCCTATCCATTGGTCATGGTAGATTCATGTTCACGAAAAGAATATCCAGCCATGGTGGAATGAAACACGTGCAGTTAACTCACTACATGTACACAATTGAAACGTTGAAGACAGGCTAATGACAAATGACAAACGTAAACAAGTCTCCATGGCAACACTTCGCTATATACCATATGTAGTACAATGGGTCAATGCCTTCTATCAATGCATAGAGAAATGAAGTTTTGAGGTTGGACCCCGAAGGCCGTTGAACTCACACTTTCATTGTGACAGGAATAACGCGAAAACCAAGGATTATGGGACATATGTTCATATGAACATTTTTCCTTCTTTTGGTGTGAGGAACCCATACCTGAAGTTTAAGTATTTCTGAAACACCCCGTATTAATGCCTAGTTTTCATTATGAATGACTCCTTATGGTTTTCAATTTATGTAAGATTCATTGAAAATGAGAGTACTTAGCAACAGAAAATTCAAGATATACATTTCATTTGTAATGCAAATATCTTAAACATATGATATTTTAAACAAAATCATATGAGCCATTGTTATATTTTATGTTTCAGGCAGGAAAGTTGCGGAAGATGAAGCACGAGCAGCAGAAGGAATCAGATGGCCTTGGTGTCAATATCCGCAGTGTTGTTATTGTAGCCATGCTCATGCTGCTCATGATGTTTGCTGTACATTGTACGTGGGTGACCAGTAATGCTTATTCGAACCCTAGCATTGTACTTGCATCATATAGCCATGATGGGTATGTGTAAAGTAGCTATTACTACTAGAAATTGTATTGGATCTACTGCTTGTTCCTAGGATGTTGCCCATGCAAGCAATTTCCTTACCTGCATTGCTCATAATTGGAAAGAGAGAGTTCATGTGCAAATGTAACATCTTTACTTATTTATTTTTTTAGAGTGCTATAAATTATTTCTGCGAAACCTTTGTTTTATTACTTTACTCTCTGTTAATCATAAATATTTATAAGAAATGCTTTCAAAATATCTTTGGTAATATAACTGTTTTAAATAGGTTGATATATAAAGTGGGCTGAAAGTCACTACCAATTGTGAACAGAAATTGATAACTTTGATTGTGTTCTTCCCATCTATTTAAATTATGCGACTTTCATTTCTATTGGAATGTTTATGTAAACTATAGAGTGCTTGGTATTCAATCAAGCAGCTGATGTTCATTTGAAATTGTGTTGTACAAGGCCTATTGGAAAATTATTCTGATCATATGATTCAAATTGTGATTATGTTAAATGAAATCAGAGTTAATGACAAATTGTTTTTAAGAGAATTTGGAGTGATGAGGCATCTTTCAAATTAACAGTCATATCAATAGACGCAACTGCATCTAGTGGTATAAACACAGAATTGTCTTTGAGAAGCAGCTGAATCAGCTTGATGTTACTGGGATTTATGTCATTAGGTTGTTAGGCCTTGGTTTTTTGATGGCACAGTCTTTGGAGTGAAATACCTGGAAATGTTAGCTACATGTCATTCCAAAGCTACAAATGAATTACGATAATTTCAGCTTACTGTACTTTCAACATGATGTTGCTCCACCACATTATCATTATCTTTGTGAAACATCATGTAGCTTCATTGAAATGGATAGTGACTTTTTGCCCACCCTGTAATATAATAGCCAAGATCAGATTCCTTGTATGAATTAATAAGAAACAAATGAATCACTTATTAGCATTTTAACGTGTATGCTTAAAATGTACGAAAAATTAAATGAACAGAAAATACTTTTGAAAAGTTAATGTGACAACCCATATTTTTTTGCCTAAAGTAGTTCACATACTATTTACAGAAAGTTAAGATTAATCTTCAAAAATCATTAGTTGTTTTTGAGAAAATAAGAAACAGCGAAAGTTTACCCATTCATTCTTCACCTTGCTGCTTTAAAAGGTGTTTGACTTACAAGGAACACTTCACTTGTTTGAAATTGGGATTTCATTGTGGTTAGAAGGTTAGCAGGCTGAGGCAAAAATTGAAATAGTTTTGGTTCAAAGCTTGATATTTAGGCTCATTTGTTAGTATTGAAGTTTTAAGTGGTCAGTTTTCTGTTCAGTTTGAACCACTCGCCAGAGCACTATCCTTTTGATCCTTCTGATGTTGCCAGCTTCTCTATTCTGCATTCTATGTATATGCTAAACTGAATCATTAATTATCCAAAAATGACAATTGGTATAGCACAATAAGTACTATTTAAAAAAAAAAACTTACTTCAAACATGTTTCAAAGTCTTTTGCCTTCATCTTCAGTGGAGATTTATTGGCAAACTCATGGTTAGTGTTATATCAGTTGTTATTTTCAGATAATTCTGATTACTTTACTGTGCATTTCCCACAAAGTTTATAACGAATCATTAATGTTTTTGCTTATACAGGAATTTTCATTTAAGCTTCTGTATGCAACACCTTTACTGTTGTATCTAGTTGTTTTTCTTAGAATAAAATGCATATAAAGCTACTTGGCAAAAATCACCTTGCTTCATAGTTAGCTTCTGTTTTGGTGTGCATGTTGCAACACTCCAGCTATATATGCCAGAAAAATGGTTTATTTCAGATGAGGAATTTTATAAGTTGCGAACGAGGGTCCACAAAATATACAAAAATAGAAAAAAATTGAAGTAGTTGATTGACAGTGCAACTTGCCAAAATGTAACCATTTAGAGGTTGATTGCAAAGAATTTCAATGACTGTAGAAAACAGAAAATGCAGTGGGTCAGTGTATTAAAATGAGTACAATGTTTTCTAACGGCCTGTATTACGATCTCCGGTTAAAAGTCATGGTTTGTAACCTATCAGTTATCGCTACCTGAAGGTTAGGTGCATTGCCGCGTATTACAAACGCATATCAACCGATGGTTAGTAACCCTAAGGTTTATGATGCTGGGCGAGAAGTTGGCAACACCAAAGAGATATGTATTTCTCCTTGGCAATAGTTTTCTGAGTGATTTCACTGTTTATACAACGCTATCTCGTGGTAATCTGCAACATTATAGCGTCATTATTGGTCATTAGTAACAAGGCGAGCGGACAGACTATTATAGATTGTGAACGGTTTTGGAGATTTTTTTAGAGAATTTTGACATGAACATAACCTAAAATGTAATTTATATACATGTCATTGAACATACAAGATGCGGTTCTAGTACGTTATTGGATTACTGAGCTACAATAGGATACCGTAAACAATAGTTATAATTACCTTTTTATTAGCTTTTCCGTTCGCGAAAGCTATTATATTTATAGAAAAGCAACATCGATGGTTCTAATGTTGATTCGGATTTACACATGTTGCCTGACATTTAAGTTCAACACAATATTCTTAAGTTTGTTGCATCTTTCGAATACCTTTCCTTGGTTATTCTATTTGGAAAACTATGCCACACTTCAAAGTTTCGTTAAAAATAGTGTTAAGAGTTTTGACGTAAAAGTTTTACGAATATCACTTTAATAACCGAAAACCATAGTCTTTTGACGCAAACATTTCATGAATATCACTTAAAACTAACGTGGAAAGCCATTCGACAATTTTAAAAACCAACCTAAATATAAACTAACACGCAAAATACGTTTACCTTTGCCCACACTGCTTGTCATTTAACCTAAAATGTTTGGCCTTCCAAAAACAATCCAAGCACAATGGTTAGTTCCTTACGCCCTGACAGTAATATTTAAGACTGGGTGTTGGAGTGAACTATTCTAATGTATAGATAACATTTCCAAAAACTTGAAAATATATTCTGAATCACTCTCAATAATCAATCTCTGCCGGTGGTACGCCATGTTTCATTCGGAAATACGAGTTAACTCCAAGGTATCATCTTTATCCACCACTTGAGGTGGTGGTTAGTTTACCTCCAAAAATAACTCCCGGGTAGCCCTTAACCAAAGATTGTAATACAGTCGCAGTACGTAACTCTCAGGTAAATCTTACCCCAAACCTTAACCGGAGATCGTAATACAGGCCGTAAGAGGATCGAATCTAAGGTTCAGTTTGATTTGAGTCCACATTTCCATGCAGCATTCAATAGAGAATATATACTCAAATGGATGTACTCAATTCTCCATGGAAATGTGGTAAATGTTGTGAATTGAATACAGAATGTACATGCATGTACCTAGTCAAGAGGTTGTTCTAATGCCTTTAGTCGTAGTACAGGTCGAGTTTTTCGTTGTGAAAAAACAGAAACGCAGAGGAAGAGAAGGTAGTCTGGGGGGGGGGCGGAGAATGGCTGGCAGTATTCCCCTTGCATGGAACAAACATTCACTCGAAACCGCGGTGATGTTACCTTATCTGACGTGTACGTGCCTGCTGCTCGTTACAACTGAACCAACACCCCTTCCAGAAATAAACGGACTTGTCTAACTACTGTGCATACAGATAAGCCTATCACAACAAAAAAAAACATATACTGTATTTAAGTTTTAGTTTCAAATCAATAAATGGTTATGCAATCAGCCAATAATAGTATCATAATGTACTATTTTTGCCTAGCATTATACCTACAACATTGATGAAAAACAGATGCAAAAGTGTGCACACTTTATTGGTTTTAGAAACAAAAATCTGTTGTACCTCTTACCGTGAGCCCTGTCCTGTGGACAACAATTATCTTTATTACCGTGTTCCTAAATATGCATAAATGCAACATAGGTCTTTCGTGTTTAGTGAGTTTTTTGTGTAATTGTTTATTAAACCTACTGTTTATATTAAGTAAGATGGATTATCTCTATTTGTGGTAACTTCAATTCCATTTCATACATTATAGTGGATAATCGAGGTTCTTCTGTAGTAGACTCCCTGAGGATCTCGGAATCCTACAGAGTAAGATATTTAAGAAAAGGCTAAAACTCTTACTTCTTTAAGAAGTTCCTTGAGGATCTCAGAATTCTACAGAGTAAATTAAGGTTAAGGGTCGAATTCATGGTTGTCACCTATGTGAAAAGGAGATGCTTAAGCAATAAGTATATCCTTCTGATAAGGAAATGCTTATTATCATTTGGTATACATAGACGGTACTTATATGCTCAGCACTAAATGCTTGCTTATTCCTGAAGCACATGTGGCAACATGGTTCAGCTGTTTCACAGCCACTCGGATGCACAAAGGAATGTGTAAAACGAAGATGCAGGACACCATATAGCCAGCTGCCATTTTTATTTTTCTTGCTTTGTTCATAACAGCTGTTGAGCACGTAGTAGAAGTTTGCAAGTTTTAAATGATACATTTATTAATTAGTTAACTTTCGTTTAAAATCAAGTAGATTGTAAATTTAGTTAAGGGTTTGTAGTAGTAGCTGTAGAGTTATATTATACCCCCACTGCTGTATCTTTGCACCTGACAGTTTGTGTGGCTTCGCGTAAGGTTGGCTACATTGTGGTTTCAATGTTGCCAGAGTGGCTAGTAAACAACAACAGCTGATTGTTCTCCTTTCTATCATGTCTAAGCCGCATACAAAAAGTGTACGTAAGTAGCGAACGTCAATGAATAATAACTATTTGGTATTATTACTGTTAATTGAAAATAAGCGATATAAGCAGCTTTGGTATGATCGGATACTCCTTTCTATGATAATAGGCATTAATGTGTCTATGTATGGCATCTAATTGGAAAGCATCAAGATTTGTGACTGGACGAGGCTGCTTTCTTTTCTTCCCTGGAGTTGATAGAAATACCTGTTGCATTCCAGATGGTTCAGGAATTTTGTCCTCTTTGTCTTGGAGCTTCACTCCCTTGTGAATAGCAGTTCTCGTGCTTAGTCCAAGAGCTGCTGCAGTTCGTTGTACGGCTTTATCAGCAGGAATAGAGGGATTGCCATGAAGCTTCACATACTCCTTTTCCTGTTCAAAGAATTCCCGGGTTCTCCTTAATAGTTCCAATGCCTGACTATTAAGGGCACACCTCGGCGCAAAGGATTTTCATTTTGTGAATCATCACTCGGCGATCGGCATCATTTTTCAGACATTGTCGCACTTAAGTTTTGTTTAAATAAATAATATGAATGAAATATATATAAAATAGATAAATATATATATATATGTATAAATGAACAATAACAAAACTATCAAACAATAACCACAAATATAAATAACAATGAACAATATGTAGCTTGCAAAGAACAACTCAACGCTCGTGCTAGAGATTCATAAACTGAAGCACAGGTTGGGAATAGTTACATCCGGCAACAGAGCCGACTCTAGTTCCGGTTCCGCTTTGTCATCGACCATCCGGAATGCTGCCTTATGATTGGCTTAGGAAGTCAAACGGTTGAAGCTTTTCATCTGTTTTTTTGCGAGTGTACCAACTTAAACGCTAGCTTTCAAGTGCTACGTTACAGCGGTGGGGGTATAGTTAGGTCGAAAACATGCCAAAAGAAAAACATTTCAGCAAACAGGAAAGAAACTAACTAAAAGAGTTGGTGCTGAGATACAAAGACATCGTACAATGCAGGCAATCGGATGCTGTGTGATGTGCTGGTCTTAAGTGGTATTTACTCATGGACTGTTTTAAAATTGAAAACCTGATTTTCTAGTGTAAAGTTTTAGTAGCTAATTAGTATTTACAATATGCACACTGTGTATATGCATGGAAACAAATCACAAATGCAATTACTACACCATCTAGCAGTAATCAGAAAAGCAAAAGTACCCAATAACTTACAATGTTTGGCTTTAACAGCAGTTTTACATGCGAAATCGGTAAACCTCTGTTGAAGATTTTGATAACCCAACGTAAATTTGAAAATTAATGGTAAAGATGTGTGATTTGTTAAGTAATCCATTGCAGTGGTGGTAATTATACAAAATAGGTAATTTTGTCAAGAAAAGCACTGCAGAGATGCACTTCATTTATTGCAGAAATATTTCCACATTTTATTTTTAGGATTTTATTAAATGATTCCGAAAAAGTACAGCGGAATCTCATTTTCTAGGGACCTAAGGACTTTGGAGAACATAAATGGAAAAATATCTGAACAGAAAACATGTCATTTCACTGAAATTCTATACATTATTTTTTCAAGTAAGCCTGTCTCACGTTGCGACTACATAACCTCTGTTTGTTAAGGTTACTTTGTTTAGCAGAGGCATTAGATTATTACTACAGGGCTTTGGTAAACCGATATCGCTTCTTATATTCAGCATCCCTATGCATTTTAAGTGAAGTCTGCAAATCACGCAAACTCATTTGTTAATCCGCAGCACAATTTTGTTATGAAATTCCATATATTCCACAAAATTACTATTATTGTTAATCTCCGTTGTAGACAGTTGATGCAAGATGGCATCGGCTCTCCTTATTGCATATAAGCCGAGGTTGGAGCTTCCTTGTATGAATAAGCATACCCTCTCAATTTTATAACAAGTTTCTTGAGGATTTCAAAATCCTACACAGTAAATTATGTAAGAAAAAGTTAAAACTCTTACTTTTATAAGAAGTTCCTTGAACTCTGAAATCCACACAGTAAATTATTTAAGAAAATTTTAAAACTCTCACTTTTATAAGAAGTTCCTTGAGAATCTCAGAATCCTACAGAGTAAATTATTTAAGAAAGATTAAAACTCTACTTTTATAAGAAGTTCATTGAGGAATTATTTAAGAAAAGGTTACAACTCTACTTTTTATAAGAAGTTCCTTGAGGATCTCAAAATCCCACAGAGTAAGTTATAAGTAAAGGTTAAAACTCTTACTTTTATAAAAAGTTCCTTGAGGATCTCAGAATCTCACTGAATAAATGTTTATGAAAAGGTTAGAAGTTCTACTTTTATATAAGAAGTTCCTTGAGGATTCTAGAATCCCGCAGAGTAAATTATTTAAGAAAAGGTTAAAATTCTACTTTTAAATCATATATTTTATTCAGTTGACAAATTCATGAAGACATCTTTTTTTATTCAATTTGCACTTTCTGTACATACCTTGTTAAGTTGTATGCTTAGGTAAGTTGTTGGTTTTTTTTAAATATAATTATGACTTAAATTTAAAATCATTGGAACTTGTATTATGTCCATCAGTAATTTGGTAATGGAGCAATCTGAGACCTTAAAGTCAATCCATTTTCCATAATTTAATAATTATAATTACTTTTTTATTTATAGTTAGAAATTGATGAAAACATGTATAGCTATATAATTCTTAATGATTTATCTGTCAGTCTTTCCATCCATCTGTTATGCTGGTTGAATTACTGGAATTTGGGGCAATTATCAACTCAATGCACTGTTTGAGATACTGAAGAAATCATGTGCATGTCTGAAGAAAAACATGGTAATTCCAACGTGACCACTTAGCCCCACATAAGTTGGGAGACACTTGCCTTGTAGAAGCTGCAGTTCCAGAATGTTTTGCTCCAACCACTTTATAGCCCAGAGCTGGCACAATGTTACCTTGTTTCTTTCCGAACCTGAAGAAATATCTGAATGATACATTCTTCTTCTCCAATACTCAACAGTGCAATGCGATTGTGATTCTTTCTGGTGGGGACTATTCCCAAAACATATTGTACTTTTTTTATTTTCTTTAGAAAGTTATCTTTCATTTTCATTAATAACAGTGAATGAGCTACATACCAATAGGCAAAAGTTTAATGAGAAAACCCTTGATATAAGAATCTACACTCAAAAAACAGTATTTTTTAAGTGGTTGTCCGTGGATATTAACTGCTATTGCATGACAAGAGCATAGCACTGAATAAGTTCTAAATCTAAAATCAAAACCTGAATCTGGGTAAATTATTTCAAGAGCAGTTAAACAAATTATTCAAGATGCCTCTGAAGTCTGGTGGTTAGCTATGATACCTTCAAATCCAGAGCTCCCGGTTTTGATTCCTGGCTGGAGGGTGGGAATTTTTCGTTAGCAAGGTTGTTCTCCATCCTCCCTCGAGTCTGGAAGTATGAAAATGTGTGTTTGTTTGTTTATTTTTTTTTTGCAAAGGGTAAAATGCTGCCAATATTACCTGAAATGTTAAAGGCGGCATATAAATGAGGGGGGATGGGATTATTCACTGAACTGAAGCCCCTCAATTAGCATATCATGCTCCGCATAGAAGGCTTCTTCTGGAAAAACATTTTCCAGTATCTCCAGCTTGGTTCACAATATTGCAGAAGATACTAGAATACAAATTAGTGTGGTGCTGTTAATATGTTTCAGGTCACGGCAGATACTTGATGATTTCCGAGAGGCTTACTATTGGCTGTCACAGAACACTGCCAGTGATGCTCGAGTGATGAGTTGGTGGGATTATGGGTACCAGATAGCAGGAATGGCAAATAGGACTACATTAGTCGATAACAACACATGGAACAATAGTCATATAGCTCTGGTGTGTATATTACCTTCAGCTGTAACTTATCCTAGAGATTACAGGAAAATAGTAGGCTTGCTAACATTAGAGGTTGAGTGTATACTAAGAGAAAGTACCCAAAAAATTATGCTTAAAAATTAAAAAGCGTAAACATCAGAACTTGATTTTTTTCACTTGTTTTAATGTTTTGAACCCTTGGATTTCACACTCCCTGCTTAATTTTGGTCTATGCATGATTAAATTTTGAACCCTTGGGTTTCACACTCCCCAATTTTGGTGTATGAATACATTAAATTTTGCCACATGATAATTTAAATAAATATTATTCATATTTCAGTAGATATATATTTTAAACTTGATTTTCCCACACTTAAGAATAGGTATTACGGTAGCTCAATGGTTTTATGCATGGATCTGTACTTAGGATCTGTCATTTCATTCCTGGGTAAGGGGTGGTAATTTCTAGTCGCCCCATTCAATGCTTCACCTCTGACTAGCTCATGTGAAGTATCACCAAGCCTAAATTGGTTCAAAGTCCACAACAAAACCTGTGGGCTCCATCTTATTCCTCATCATCCTGTCATCAGAGATAATGGACACTGCCCACAGTGTGCCTCCAGCTAATAAATGGGTCCAGTCATTGCTTGGTGGAACCAGGTTCTCCTGAAATTCACTACCATATGGGGAGTGATGGAAACAACTTTTAAGTATTTTTGCCTTTTTCAAAGCACCACATGTCCCCGAATACAAGGAGATTCCCCCCCCTCCCAAATATTTGCATTGAAAATCATTGGTCATCTTACATTTGCAATACATACTTTTTGAATAGCACATTGAAAGAAATAATTTTCAAACTTTGAGGTTAAGGGGAATGAGAAGCATGCTGAAAGTGCTAACAGTTAAGGTCACACATGGGGCATCATCTGGTTCTGCACATTTCATTTCATGTTGCTAAGATTTAACAAATTAGCATTATTTGAGGAGTTACAAAGATTTTCATTGCCACAAAAGTTTTAAGGACAAAATATGCTCTTTCATAGTTGAAAAGGATGAACGCAGGTCACCTTCCATCCTATATATACTGAAGAAGGTGTATTGATTAAGTAGTATTATATTTCAACTGTTGGGGAGCCGAACACTTGAAGTAGTTGCAACCGCACGTATGGTAAACAGTTTCCGGTAGCCTTTGCCCCAAGTTTTAAAAAATATTAACTTTGTAATTTGACTGTTTCTTTAAATAATATATATTTATGTTTGCCTCGACTGCATCAGTATTATTGTTAGAGACACGTTTCTCTTGGCAGGGTTGTGGTGTGACTAGAATGTAGGCTTACAAAGATTATAATTTTACTTCACTCCTTTTATTAATGCTTGATACTATTTAAATAACACTTCACTGATATAGAGAGCTGTGAGATTCTTTAATTAATTACTTGCACTTTTTAATACGTAAACTATTTTCATCTCACACGAATGCATATAAATTTCTCGAAGACGCATCACGTCTGATTAGGAACACGGTCTACTAGTAACTGACTTCTGAATTTGTAAATGTTTCTCCTTTTCAGTTTCTGATTGGCTAATCTTACTCCAATAGAATACCTTCTTTTAACTAAAGCTTTTTCTGGTTGTTTGGCTATTTTATAAACTGTCACTAAAATTACATTATTGTTACTCCAATAATCAGAAGTAGTATTATTAAACTCTCAAACTCATTATTGCCTCAAGGTTACCTCATTTTAGCAACTTTTAACTTATTATTCTCACAGCTCCTACATTATTAAATTACGTAATGCATTCACATACATTATTGAACATGTTTACAATAATATAAGCATATGCAATGACTGTTACATACATTTTACAAATTATTACATACACATATTGCTTCAAGGCGGGCTGTTATTGAATTTACATATTATATAATTTGACTGAAATCATTTAAGTGTTAAAAATACGGCCTCAATCCTGAACTCAGACTTGTTATGATGTTTCATAATTTTGGGATATAGTAAAGATAGCCATCCATCATTTTCTATTTCCAAAGTGAATTTAATGGTTCAGTCTTGCACATGCTAGCATGCTATGCTTTAAGCATGCTTAAACATGTTAACCTATGATAGCATGTGTTGCAAATTCAACACTGTCAAGTAAAGGAAACAGAAGTGCCTAATTTCTGCCAATGACAGTGTGTAAGTGTGTCATTGTAGGTTTGGTTGCACACATTAATTAGCCAATGCTGTAGTGTACTGTGTTGGTTTATAATGTGTGTTACAAATGTCATTCATTTCACTTTTTTACTTCAGTTGAGTTATAAGATCTGTTGTGGCAACTACAGTGCAGGCTTCGTGTTTCTCACAAAGTTCCAGGTGCCCCCCTCCATTCAACTCAAATGTCCCACATAATTTGTACAATAGCAGAAAAACAGTGACTTGTAGCATAAAATGATATATCATTGTAAAGTGATATGAAAGGAAAATCACTACTGAAAGAAGCACAATGGACAGAACTGCCCACATTAAGTAGTTTACAATATTGTCATATCTGTTTGGATATAGACAAGATGTGACCAGACCAGTTCATTTTTCAGTAATTTCTTAAACCGTAATATAATGGTATTATTTCACTGTGTCTTTCAAATTACAGAGCATTTATAATAACATATTCTTTCATTTGGAATATACCTAACAGGTGGGGAAGGCAATGTCTTCAAATGAAAGTGAAGCCTACAAGATCATGGTGTCCCTAGATGTGGATTATGTACTAGTGATATTTGGTGGTGTAATTGGCTATTCTGGAGACGATATTAACAAGTTCCTCTGGATGGTTCGGATAGCTGAAGGAGAGCATCCTAAAGATATCAGGGTGAGTATTTGTTGATTAGCTGGAAAGCTTTTGTTCATAGTCTGAGAAGTAATATTTCATATTTTATAAAATATCGCACTGTCCATGTAACTCATAACCTAACAAAATAGTCTATGATATTCAGAAACATGACTTAAAATTATGGAGATTAAAACAAACAAAAAGTATTTTAATAGAGTCAACTGAAAAATTCAATATCACAGCTGGGATTTGAACATGGTTCTCCCGCTCTCTGTGCGGTTGCTCTAACCATTGAGCTACTGTGACAACATGCCGGTGGACATTGAATTCCCCAATTGACTCAAGTTTGGTTCCCAGACAGACCAGACAGATCACTCGAGATAACAATCTCAGTGGCGACCTGCAATCGCAAGTACTTCAGTGCTGGGTGTTTGTGGGTTTCTTAAGGTTTTACTTTATTATTATTATTATTATTATTATTATTATTATTATTATTATTATTATTATTATTATTATTATTATTATTATATAATTAACTGAAATTAATTATACTTTTAACAGACCTTGGCCAGTCTTGGCAAGTTTTTAACCGGGACAATGGATGAGCCGTTTTCAGGAAATTTTTCGTGCTGGGGGGAATTAGGAGGAGGTAATACTGACTGAAACCCAACTACTAGGAGCGTTGAAAATAGAAAACTTAGATAAGAGTATAACTCTGCAGGAAGTAATTCAGGCAACAACTTAATTAAAAAATAACAAAGCACTGGGACTAGACGGAATACCAGCTGAGCTATTTGAGAGATGAAAATCGAGATCTTTAGAAATTTGAACCGTTTTCAAATCCCGGCTGTGACATTGAATTTTTCAGTTGACTCTATTAAAAACTTGCCAACACTGGCTAAGGTCTGTAAAAAGTGTAATTAATTTCAAATAATAATAAGTAGATACTGCAGCAGTGCTTTGGAGCATTTTCTCCAAATGTGACATTCAATGTAACCTTTACATTAGAATTATGAAAAGAAATTTAAAAAAAAAACTTAAATTATAAAAATATATTTGTAAAACTACCTTATGGTAAGTGTGCTAGTCTCCAGATCCAGAAGTTTGGGGGTTTGACTTCCAGCTGTAGGGAAAGGAAATTTTCTGTAGCTATGATTGCTCCCTATCCTTTGTGAAGTCAGGAAGTGCAAAATGAGTATTGCATGTGTGAGAGAGAAAGAGAGAGAATAAAAGAAAATATGACACAAAACACAGTGATTAAAATAAATGGTAAACAAATCTCATTACTGGTGAGAATTGTTCCAAAGTCAGAGCTGCCAATATTACCTTAGATACATTTTAAAGATAGCACATAAATGGAGTCTTGCTCCAGAGGAAGGACTTTGATCATAAATTATGTTGAACTTTTAAGTCCAAGCAGTATCCTTTTTACTTTCTCTACTACATACATACAGTAAGTAGAACTATTACATTTCACCCAAAAAATCTGATACCAAGATTTCACCAGAAATATGTGTTCTGAGGTCCCCCAACCCAAATAAGACATTTTCAGAAAAAAGGTCTATGTGTGCGTGTTTAAATAAATAAACACATTTTTTGTGGAGTTAACCATTTCAAAGATACTCTTTGCTATTGGTTTGAATTTTCAAATACTTGTACTTTTCTAAAATCGTCATTTGTTTCTCCCCCCCGGTCATGCAAAGAGCATGGAATTTCAGAGCCATCACCTAACCCACAATGTAGGTTTTATTTATTATCATCCTTTTAAATACATTTAAAGGACACGTCCAATTACAAATATAAAATAATTTAACAAGTACAGCTTATAATTTTACATTACTTTTCATTAACATTGCTTTACCATGTCTTAATTCATTTTCTATTAAGTATTTCTTTATTGTTTTCATCATTACATTTGGCTGGTTTATGTTCTTTATTTCTCTAGGTAATTTATTGAATAATTCTCTTCCTCTAACTTCTATGGCATGATTAATGTTATTTTATAATAATCATCATTGTTTCTTAAATTATGGTTATGTACACTGGAATTTTTTTTGCATATTTATCACAGTTTTTATGCATTCATTCATATATATATATATATATATATATACACTGTTAAGTTTTGATTCTTAAACAACCCCCCCCTGCAAGTTTGTTTGTTTTCCATTTTGCTTATTATTCTAATCACTTTCTTTTTTTTTTTTTTTTTTTTTTTTTTTTTTTTTTTTTTTTTTCAGTTTAAAGACTTTTATCCATTTACCTTGCTGTGATACCTAGCAATATACTCTTAAAAATTTGACTATTGCTTTACCTACTGTATTCTACAATGAAATGTGTAAATATGTAATGAAAGTTTATCGGGCTTAACAAGAAGTAGATAGAATAATAAGCTTTAGTAAGTATAGTTTGTAGAAGAGTGAGTAGGGAAAGTCATGTGAGTATAAAATAAAATTTTTGCGTTAAGTAAAAACAAATTCTGGTCTTATAATATATAAGGATCTGTAAATATATTAAACCTATTCCCAATTTGAATAAGATATTTTATGAAAGGGTTAACAGTAAATAATCAGAACATTTTTGGAAGTATTAAATTAATGCTCAAAAACACCGGTACTCTGATAGAAATTTCTTTGCTGAAACATGGAAGCCCATCCACTCACTTTTCATTTCAAGATCAGCTTTAATAAGAAAAGTTTGGAAGCATTTACAAGTATAATTATATACTAAGTAGCTTGAAATTGAAGGTACACATGAAATGAATATGAAGTGCATAAATTATATTTTGTCTAAATAAATGAAAATGTTAAGCAAGTATGAAAACAATGTTAACATGAATTATAATGCCTAATATCTGAATTAATTCACATAATTTTTCAGTTGTTCAGTAAGCTCTTAAAATACCATCTTTTTTTTATGAAAACCTGTTTCTCATGTATTTGTTACAGTAGAACTTTGAGCTGTTGCTCCCAGAGTTATTGTTTTCCTATAATTATCATCCCAATATGTGGTTCTAAAACAGTATACATTATGACACAGTAAAACCCACATATATTGTTTAAAATATCTTGTCCCTGAATTATTTGTTCAGAAATTTCAGCCCACAAAACTCTATCTCTGGCTCAACCTTGACAAAGATCATGCTTCCCTGGTCAAGTAGGGAGGGGATACGTGTTATTGGCTGTGGGAAAATGCAGGAAGGAGCAATGGTCAATGCTGCCAGTAATGCTCCTGTTGCATCTGTAATTTCGTTTCATGCATGCTTTGCTGAATTCTTGATTGTGTGATCTGGTATGTATATGTCAATCTGTCTTTCTTTTGGTGCTATTTGCCATAAGAAAACTTTTTAGGATTTCATGGCTTCTTCAGATCAAAATTATCACTAATAAAACAGCTGTACAAAAATATAATGCCAGGTATATCATATACAATAATTTTATATACATGAACAATATGTACAGATTACGTGGTATGGTCAAAACATGCACAAAAACCTTGCAAACTATAGGAAACCATTCAATTAAAAACTTCATAGCATATTTTCTAAACTTGACCTTATAATACTAAATTGCAATGTGAGTCGAATGCACACTTGAGTTGCTTCACTAACAATTAATTACCTGAAGATGTTTTGTAGGCGATGTTGCCTTCATCGTGAGGAGATTTCAGTTGTTGGACTTGTTGGTGATATCTTCGTGGACTCACTGGATCTCTTTTGTCAGTCGGTTAATGAACTTCTATAGTAGGTTGTCTTCAGTGTAAATTTCAAAATTCATTAGTTTTGTTTATTGTTTAAGCATAAAAATCTTCTCCTAGAGGTCTAGTTGCAATGGTCTTTGTATAAATCATAACAGGGTGTACTTTATTCTCTACTTTGTGGTTTTTGTTCCAGAAGTATGAAGCTATTGTTGATTTTTCTATTTAGTTTTTTTTTGTGTGTCTTAGGTGTTCTTTTAGTCTAGTTCATATGTTTCTTTGGTCTTTTCTATTTATCTTTCTTCACAATCTTCACAATTGATTCTGTAAATTCTTGGTTTCTTACTGAATCAATTGTGAGGACTGTGAAGAAACATATGTAGGAAAGACCAAAAGAAACATATGAACCAGACCGAAGGAACACCTGAGATGCATAAAAACCAAATAGAGAAATCAACATTAGCTCCACCCTCTGGATTAGAAACCACAAACAGAGAATAGTGTACACCTGTGAAGATTGGTACAATGACCACTAGAATTAGACATCTAGGTAAAGGTTATTATGCTAAAACAAAATACAAAACTAATGAATTTTGAAATTCACACTGAAGACAACCCACTATACGAGTTTATCAACCAACCAAGTTTATCAATGAGTCCGCGGAAGATATCTGCAACAAGATCGACAGTCGAAATCTGCTGATGCAGTGCTAAAGCAGAAGAGAAAAGAATTGAAAGCCAGCCAGATAAGACTTCTACAATCATTAGGACTGCCATGAAATTGAATGAACATAAATTCACACTCTTTGGTTTTGTTGTTCTGTGACACTGACTATGGCAACAGTACTTATTGTTAGCTTGAAGTGTGCGACCAATGGCAGTCTCTATGCTACCTGCTGTGCCATCATTACAGTCATATACATTCATATTATGTAGTTATCAAACATATTTTTGTGATGAAGAAGTAAGTAAACATCATTCTGGTTAAACCAAAAATTTGGATTAATGAGGGTTGAATAAACGAGGTACTTGTGCAGTTCTGTTAGGTATGGCATGCATATAATTACTTTCTTTTGTAATATAAGTAGGAAATTTATTTCCGCAGCAGACCCCTATACAGTGATGTCATAAGAAAGCATGGATTGTACATTTGAGAAATACACCATTTTTAATGCTTGTAAATTATACATATCTTTGCAGCGGTCGAAAGTTAGTGGTGTTGTAAATTTTGAGCTATGAGATCTTTTCTGTTATGTTCTGTAGGGTTTGGTGACAGATAAGCGCTTTCATAAATAATTTACTCCATTCTAAATTATATTTATTTAACAGTTTCTCTTATTATCCACGCTATTTATTTCTGTAAATATTATAACTAATTTGTACAACTCGTTGAATTAATATGATAAATATCTGGAAATTTCTTTTTGTAGGGATCACTACCGATGATGAATTGATACTGGCTTATCCTTCATAATTTTCTAATATTTTCTTCAATCTCATGGTAATGTGAAAACAAATATTCTTGTTATTTGCTTCTCCATGGCATTATGACGAATGATACAAATTTTCTTTATTTAGGGCACTAGTTCAAGTTGGCCATGTCAGTTGTAAATTATTGCTATTTTAATATTTATACTCCTAATTCCGGACATATACATATTAACAAAGTATATATGCACAAACAAATAAAGAAACATAACATCCACTTTAATAATACAATTTAAAGTGCATTATAAACATATTCAAATAATACTTTAAGGAATGACAAATATGTGTCAAAGAACATTTCAGGTAAGCTCCTTATTTTAACTGTAACATCTTTTAAGATTTATTATGCCATATTAAGTTTTGTTGCAATATTCTAAAATGTGTGGCTTCCAGCTAAGTAATTTATCTATTGTTACCCCAAGAAATTTAGTTTCAATAGTGTAATGTTTATTATTTCATTATAATAAATAATTTTTGTCTGCTATACCACTGCCTGATCTTCTTCATGATGATAACTCTTTATGAGCTTTGGACTAAAATTAGAGGTACTGTCAGTTTTGTTTCAACATGAATGAAATGGACGAGAATACATGTATTTCTTGTTTGTATTAAAAGGACGGGAAGGTAATCAAAACAATCAAAGCGATGCTGATGTTTTCCCTTGTTTATTAAGGTCCTGAGCTTATAAAACTGGAAAAGCATTTTTCGACTCTTAAACATGGTGATGAGCAGCAAAATATTTTAATTGTGGAAAGTTTGTTGTTTTAATGGAAAAAAAGCAAATTTTCCCCTGCCTCTGAAAAACAAATCCATATTCAACTGTATGAATAATTATGAGATTTTCCAGACATTTCTGTTCTAATATCTATTATGTTCATTATCATTATTTACTTTTTAGGTTTCATGCAGAAGCATTTTATATTAACGAAATGTCAGATTGCAAATTAAGAGTTTAAGCTATTTTTTGTTATGTTACAGGAAAGTGATTACTTCACTGACAGAGGAGAGTTTCGAGTGGATGCAGAAGGCACACCAACCCTCCTTAACAGTCTCATGTACAAACTCAGCTACTACAAATTTGGTGAATTTAAGGTAGATAATTGCAGTGTGCATTCATCATACCATCCATCAATGTGTATAGCACATACTAAATTATGATTTTGTAATAAGATACTAGCTGGCTGCCTGACGTTGCACGGAATTTAATTCTCCTCCCCTTTACCCCTTTTAATTGCAGTTTCATACAGCCCTGGCTATTACCAATAGTGGATGAAAAATCTCCTTATATTCATGCAAAAGGATGTGAAACATTGGCAGAATATCTGACTTCCTTAGTCCCTTCCTAATAGACTTCCAAGTTCTAGAAATGCTGCATAGCCTATAGGTATCCTTTGGCGGTTAAAGAAGAAATAATAATAATAATAATAATAATAATAATAATAATAATAATAATAATAATAATAATAATAATCTTTATTGTACTAAGCCATGTACAAGTAAAATACAGTAATATACCGGCATTCAGCCCTAACTCTCTACCAGCCATATTCATATTACAATACTTCCTTTTATCAACTTACTTTACTTCCCATTTCCTTAAGCCTATTTAACCATATTTGCTGATCTTTTCACTGACCAAATCCATTTGTTTTTAACTTTACTCAAGTATTGCCCTATACTCTATCTTTTTTAATCATTTCAATTATAGCAATATTTCTATCTACCTTAAACCATTTATTTTTAATAAACTCTTTTCTCCAAATTTCTGTACCTTTGCACTTAAATATTATATGTTCGACATCTTCATTTCCACCACATATGGGACATTGGTTTTGAGGTATTCCCTTCCTTAAACCTCTTAGTCTCCATACTCCTGTTGTTACCCATGCAATGCTTTCTCGCTCATCCTTATTTGCATTATCTACATATTTTTCTCTTTCCCATGTGTTTTTTATTGGTATATAAAAAACTAAGGATCTCTTTTCGGCTATCATGCTAAATATGTTTTGTATTTCTATATCATCTAATACTGCAGGTCTTTTCTCCCCTCCCCTCTCCAACCTTCTATTTGCATTTCTGCAGGGTCAGGTCAAAAAAATTGTGCTATACATGCACTAATTTTGTTCTGTCACTACATTTGTATGCCATTTCAGTGAAAATGTTACAAACCCCCCCCCCCCAGAAAAAAGTAAAGGCTATCAAACCTTTAGTACAATAAACAATTTCTATGTATGTTTTTTAAGCGTATTATATATCCAAACATTTCAAATTTTCTTTTTTTATGGCATATTACATTAGATACATATTTAGTATATTCTATTTGCATATTAGTTACAAAACAATATTTAATTTGGGTGTTGAGTCAACCACTATGTAATACTGTAACATTTTTCCATACTTTTTTGTTTTGTGACATTAATTCTCTAACAGCTGTTTGTTGGCAGTTAGTAGTGGTATATGACGGCTGTCCCGGAAGTACCTGACCTAACAAAGAAAACAAAAATTTTGGGATAAAACATCTTTATTTCTCTACATAAAATTCACAATATTGATGGCTGCCAAGCAAATATTAAACAATGTAGCATTGTCAAACTTCAAACTTAAGCTTTATAAGGTTGGCACTTTCTACCATAGTCATTTGTTTGAAACAACCACTGCTATCTATACGTCAGGTCGGATACTTCTGGGACTGCCCTCGTATGCGCAACAACGATATCTGAAAAATATAAAAAATTTAAGAAGGCCGTAGATGATGTAAGTTGTAGTAAGTTATTTATCAGACAGGTAAATGTGTGATAATCATATGTAAAGGTACTTTTTACATCTAAAAAGTATGGGATCCCTAGAACAACTATGGGGGATCATATTATAGGTTGGCATACAGGAAAACATGGTAAATAACTTGTGAAGATGAAGGGCATGTAATAGAACACTTGATTACTGTGTCAAAATGGGGATTTTCATTTTCAAAGTTCTATTTGCAAGTTAACGAAACACTGTGGACACATAAAAGTGTTCAAAAACAACTTTCTTGGGGAAGATTGAGCAGAGAGTTAAGGACCTGTTACTGTTTAAAGACCTAGATGGCTTAGGAATTGTTTTTGATGTAGAGTCAGCTGAAAAATTCAATGTCATAGCGAGGATTTGAACAAGGTTCTTCCGCTTTTGATGCAGCTGCTCTAACCTTGAGCTACTATAATAACATGCCAATAAGACATTGAATTTCCCAATGACTCAACTTTTTCCTTAGGTAATCACCAAGGTGTCTGATTATATAGATAAGAATCTCAATGGGGACTTACAATTAGTACATGCTTTATTCCTGGGTACACAAACATGATGATTTATCAAGAACTGACACATTTATTTCTTTAATTATTCTGTTCGAAATTCACTCAGTGCCCCAATTTTAGCACCAAATTAAGCAGAATGTTCTGGAGTTTCAATTGTCTGTCACTAGATGTGCAGATGTTCATGTTTTATACATAATTGTTAGTTTTATTGTTGGCAACTGTCTTTGAGATTTTGTTCTAGTCAGCCTGAAAATGGAGTACACATTAAATGAGCAACTCTTTTTTGTAAAGTAATATTGGATTATGAGTTCAATTACAGCTACTCAAAGGGCATACCAGAGAGAATTTGATGTTTGGAATCCTCAAAGAAACACAATACTGGGACTGGTAAGCAAATTGGAAGCAACTGGATCTCTGGTGAGTGAAAAAGGCAAAACTTGTTCATCTAGGCTTCCCACGGTTGTTGTTGACATAAGAGCATGACTGGATCAGTCACCCAAAAAATCATTAAGACGTTTGTCGCAGGAGACAGG
Source organism: Deroplatys truncata (assembly GCA_030765065.1). Lineage (NCBI taxonomy): Eukaryota > Metazoa > Arthropoda > Insecta > Mantodea > Mantidae > Deroplatys > Deroplatys truncata. The sequence continues at coordinate 83,050,204 of CM060982.1, read as the reverse complement.
GTACAGCTACTCAATGTGTGAGAGAGCTGTGAAAAGTGCAGGCCTAAAGCCGTATAGGATTACGGTCATCCATCAGTTACAAAGAACTAGATAAGGATAGACGACTGAATTATTGTTGTTGGTTTCGGGCGTTCATTGTGCAAAATTCTGCCATATTGTCCATGACATAGTTCACAGTTCCATGATGTGAAAACTCAAATAACTCACATTATTGGGCCAGCGAAAATCAACATGTTATGGATGAAGCACCTATGCACCCGGTTAAAATCGGAGTTTGGTGCTCAATATCCGTACAGAGAATAGTGGGACCAATTTTTTTTTTAAAACAATGTGAACATTGCAGAGTACCGACGGATTTTAATAGAGTTTGCTAAGCAACTAGACGATGTAGAGCTGAGTCAAGAATATTTTCAGCAGGACGGCGATACATGCCATACATCAAATGAATCCATGGTACTAATTGCAAGTTTCTTTGATGACCGGATAATTTCCAAGAACCTGTGGCCACCGAGATCTCCGGATTTGGCAATGCCGGACTTCTTTCTATGGGGTTACTTAAAAGACAGAATTTATGCTACATGTCCCCAGACATTGGACAGTCTGAAGCATAACATTACACAGGAAATTCAAGTTATTGACAACAGTGTCCTCCAAGTGGCCTGTAACCTGGAACGACATGTTGAGTTGTGCCTTATGCGGGATGGAGGACATTTTTAACATTTGCTGTAGAGGTAAATAATCTCCCAAAATTCCTCTGCATTTCAGGTATAATAAGTTGTCGCTAGCATAACTCGTTTTGAAACAATTAAAGAAATAAATGTGTTAATTCTTCATAAATCACCCTGTAGTTAAACCAACTATGAGGCAATGTTCATTAATTATTTTTATTTTACGTATGTAATTAATTAAATTAATTATAAAGACCTACATGACCTAGGGATTGATTTTGATGTAGATTCAGCTGAAAATTTCACTGTCATAGCTGCGATTTGAATATGGTTCTCTTGCTTTCCGTGTGGTTGCTCTAACCATTGAGCTATTATGATAACATGCCAGTAGGATTTTGTTTCAGCATGTTTTCAGTTAAAAACATTTTTCTAATGCCTGTCTTTAAGACTTTTGTGATTGAAGAATAGGGTTTGTATAAAAATGTTATTTAGTTTGTCATGTATGCTACTGTTCTTAGATCTAATAAATTGATTCCATTTTCTCTAAAAATGATTAAAAAATGCAAAAGCCATACAGTCCTAAAACTTCTAAGTAGTAAAAGAACATTAAATAGTCATTGCAGAGCAGTCAGCCTGGCCTCCAGAAGCAGCAAAACTCAATTACAACTGTTTCTAATATGGTGGCCGTCTCAAGACCAGATGCTGGTGTTTAGTCAACCAGTCACTTTTTATCTTTTTACATGGTCAATTTCACACTTAAGGGATAACCAATTACAGGGTAGCAATTGAAGTTGAGATGGTGATGTGAGAAGCCTCACGTATGTGCGTCACTTTGAAGTAGTAGTTAGCCCCACGTTTTGGGCCCCACTTTGAAGATGTTATGTTCTTCAAACTTGTAGAGATGTCCCACACTTGGAGATGCACTTTAAAGAAGGTTATTATAGTGTGTATGCCCCATGTATGAAAGTTACTTTGGAGTTGGTTTTAGATGCTTGGGACGCCAAACTTTTTTGTAGTGAAGATGGTGCATGTGTTACGTAATGTTACACAATGTTGTGCAATGTAGTTTTTACGCAGAAACTTGAAGATTTTATATTTAATTTGTTGCTTTGTGCATAGGTTTTAATTAACTAAGCTTATATAATATTTAAATCTTCCTCGGCTGCTTCCTCGGTCTAGTTCAGGTTATGGTAATTAAATACGTCACAGAATTACTTTTAAATTTCACTTCTTTTTATTTCTTTATACTTGCACATATAAAACACTACACTTTATAAAAGAAACTGTGAGAAACGTTACACATTTTTAATGTATTTACTATAAAATCTTGCTCGTGACTTTTCCATCTGCACGCTATGAAACCTGGTCCGCGACTGACTAATTCTAATGGTAAAAACCTTAAAGCTTCGGTAATGTCAGTCTCTTATTGGCTAAATCTAGTCCAATAGAATTTAAGCATTCAAACTAAAATTTTTCTTTACTGTTGATTGGCTAATTCAAAACTGTAAGTGAAACTACGTCATTACCGATCTTTTCATGACCAGTATTTTTCAAAACTTCCAGACACATTATTGTCACAAGATTACATTATTACCTTATTGTTAACAATCTAAAACATATTATTCTCACAGTTTTTGCACTATTAGAGTATATAAACATTTACATGACATTAATAAATATGTTTACAATAAAAATAAGTATCTGCAATGACTTTACATACAATATAAATAATAATTATATACATATTGTTTTCAAGGTGGGCTGTAATTGAATTTGATTATAATAAAAAATAAAAAATTAAATTTATTCAGGCATTAAAATACTGCCTCATAATCAGCATGAAATTCATAACAAAGCTTTGTATGACATACAGCTGATGGTGGAGACGAACATCTTTGTAACATGTTCTAAATGAGAACTTAGTGAATCTATAGTGTCACCATCCACTCACAATTTAAATTATTGTATACTGGTTGTCTACAAGAAACATTTTTTGAGGAAATTAGAACTTAAAATATTGCAAAAGGCAGTCAACTATAGCCAGGTTGATGGTATCCAAGATTCCGAACATCATTAATATTTTTTCTGTCTTTGTAGTACAATGATGCTGGATAGCCAACAAAAACAGAAGTCATATTTCATACATTTGTAATATCTTTGCATATTAAGTAGGTTTAGAGCCCTTTGGAAGCAAATTTAAATTGCAAAATAAAACAATATTTTAAGATAACAGAAAATATTTGCTTGTTTGCAGTTTATTAAAGTTTTGAAATTGTGAGCACACAATTCATGAATTTAGCTCTCTACCACATTTCATCTTGGCATGTGATGTGAGCTTCCAACATGATCATTAGTGTTACTATGATGCCCACAAAGCTGGCTTTTGTATTCTGCAGCTTTCTGCTAAGTTTTGCTCATAATGTCTTAACCAGACTGTGCTTACATCATCTGTGATTTGTTGTTCCAAAAACAGTCTTTGAGCGGCCCTTGTCTAAGTAAGTGTATTAAAGAAATCTACCTGGCAGTGTGTTCTTCTCAAATATTCAGAGTGTATCAGGTTTAACACACAGCATGGCACTGTCCTATACATGGACTGATCACTGACTTGGTTGGAGCAAACCTATTAACTCACATACAGCTTAGGTCTTGCATTTGTATCATTTATTATTTTCATTCCAACATAATAGTCTATGATCAGTTCGCAATCGGTCACACTTTTGTTTTAGCTGAGAATCAGTACATGCCAATAGCTATGTTTTCTGACAGGAACAGAAATTAGTTGGAATGCCTGAATGCAGTATGTGGACTTGGAGTATATTAGAATGCACTGCCAGTCAGATATTTTCCTGCATATGCTCAAATTATTAGTGACTAGCTGGAACAAATATGTTTAATATTTTTTGTTGGATGTGGAGGATGGCTTATGATCGTCCTTTTAAAGTATGCTTCACAACGTTTTCTCCAATTCTGCTGCACTGTACAAAGTACGTCCGGGTTGCTTTTTATTTCTTCTGCAGCTTTCTTGCAATGTTTCCACATCAGGCACTTCTGTAATGTATATGCAAGTTTTCATATCACCCCAAAGAAAAATATTGATTGGATTTAGATCTGGTTACCTTGATGGCCACTTTATTGGTCCATTCCAAGTGATCCAGCATTCTACGTAGATGTTGCATAGATGGCCACACACAGCTGTACTTATGTGTGAAGGTGTGCCTTCGTGTAATAGCCACATATTATTTCTTACTGCCAGGGGTACATCTTCAAGCAGAACTGGTAACATTTCTTGAAGGAACTGCAGATAGATGGCTCCTGTCAAAACCTGAGGAAAAATCTGATTAATGTTGGACCAATTAATGTGTTTCCTATGATTCCTGCCCAAACATTTACAGAAAATGTGTGCTGAAAGCTGTTTTGTGTTATTATGTATGGATTGTCTTAAGCCCAGGTTGTATATTATGATAATTAGTTACTCCATGTCTGGTAAATGTTGCTTCATCTATTGCAAAAAATTTTAAGGGGAAAGTCCCCTCCTTGTTGAAGAAACCATTCAGAAAATGCTACCCTTGGCGCATAATCTGCTTCAGAAAGATACTGGATGCACTGAGTATGATATGGGCATAGCAATTCTTCTTTTAATGTTCTCAAAACAGTCCAATGGAATATGCTGATAGCACGAGCTATGCCATGGCTGCTGTTTCCAGGATCTTCTTCCACCAAGTGGAGGATTTCTTCTTCTTGTCCAACAATTTCTTTGACTAACTCCTTCAACATGAGGAGATACACTTCCTATATCTAGAACTCTTAGATGGATGAAAACAAATATCCTATATGTGGTGTCGTGTATTTGATAATCTTTCTAAATAAATTGCTACCACAGCTGCTGCAATACAACGTGTTTCACCGTAAATAAGTAGCATTTCAAGATACTCTGAATTAGTAAAGAGCGCCATTTTGTAATGATAATCTGCTGTTTAGGAAACAAGCCATAAGTATAATCAACAACAGCTGAAGTGAGTTTCTTTATAAACAAACATCTCAAGTGCATTTCTTTCGATTTTACAGTGTTGTCATGTTGTGTAGTCTAGTGCTAACGTTATAGATTCAACTGAGACAAATTTCAAAAGCTTATAATAATAGTAAGATTGCAAATTGTGTTAATTCAAAATGCATTTAAACATGCAGAAAATATTTATCTTTCAATCTCCTCTAAGAAACATTTGAAAAAGCATTTAAGTTTCATGAAAATATCTGCATTTAAAATAGTTAATATTAAGCAATTTTCACTTTTTTCTCAAAAACTACTTTAAAAACAACAAAACTGCACAAAGATTTTTGATGTTCAAGGATGATCATAGGTCATTTACCATCCTGTGCGTGCGTGCGAGCGCGCGCATAGTATTTTTCTTTTTAATTAAAATGTTATTTGTATTACAAGTGCTGTAATTAAGACTCTTTTTATTAACTTTTAGGATTAATTTGCAATCAAATCAAATCTTTGATGTTTGAGTATATTCAGTCATGAATAAAATAAAATTGCCACATTTTATATTTTAATTCACTAAGTTTTCAAAAGATTACCATTTTCAAATACCCTACCAAAGTATTTGAAAACATTTATGAAATGATTATTCAACCTTTCCAAGATAACTTATTACTTCAACAGACAAATACTGATAGATATTGCCATAGATTATGTGCTAGACTAGATAAGCACTGAATTACTACAGCATGACTAAAAAAAGCAATGTGGGGTCTCATTGTACCTGTTGTTTTTTCCACAGCTGGATTACCGCAGCCCTCCAGGTTTTGACAGAACTAGGAATGTGATAATTGGCAATAAAAACTTTGAGTTAACGTATCTGGAGGAAGCGTACACAACAGAACATTGGCTGGTGCGGATATATAAGTGAGTATGATAATGTCTTCAGTATGTACAACTAAGTGTAGAAATTCCTGCCATTCGCCTGATTGAAACAGTGGTTTTATTCCCTCTGTAAAACTGTCAATTACCTAATATCTGAAATCTGGAAACAAAACCTAAGACTTGTACCATGAGTGAGTTAAGACATTTAAGTCACACTCGCTGGGGGTAGTATGTCAGTTAAAATGTTTAAACTAGATAAGGAATTTTCAACCTGTGCTCTGCAGAGCTTGGAGTGTTTTTTCCCGGAAACGATGCTCTTTGAAATAAGACAAATCACAATTCAATGCAATTAAAGAAAAAGAAACAAAAGTAAAATCAAAATAAGGAAAATATAAATGTGCCAAGTTGAATTTCGTAATGCCTCAATACATTACTTTAAACACTATTAACTTATAAGACACAGCATAGTACAAACAGGCCCTACCATAGAGGACACCTGAGATAGACTTGCTGGGAAAAGTCTATCATTTGAGGTGTTTGTGCTAAGTCTATTCTACAGGCCATATAATAATTTAGGTGTTTTAAGCTAGCTGCTCTGTTGGCTATGTCAGTTATGATATTGAAGTTCTGGGGGGGTCATATGTTAGTGAAAGCATTTAAGCTACACTCATCCTGTGAGCCACATATCAGTGAAAATATTTAAGCTACACTCATTCTGGTCTGGGAGCCATATGTTAGTGAAAGCATTTAAGCTACACTCATTCTGGAAATTGTATGTCATTGAAAATATTTGAGCTACACTCACTTTGGGAGCCATATGTTGGTGAAAGCATTTAAGTTCCACTCATTTTGGGAACCATATGCCAGTGAAAGTGTTTAGGCTACACTTATTCTAGGGGGCACATGCCAGTGAAAGCATTTAAGCTACACTCATCCTGGGAGCCATATGTCAGTGAAAGCATTTAAGCTACACTCATTCTGGGAGCCATGTGTCAGTGAAAGCATTTAAGCTACACTCATCCTGGAAGCCATAGGTCAGTGAAAGCATTTAAGCTACACTCATCCTGGGAGTCACATGTCAGTGAAAATATTTAAGCTACACTCATTTTGGGGCCATATTACAGTGAAAGCATTTAAGCTACACTCATTCTGGGGGCCATATTTCAGTGAAGCATTTAGGCTGCACTCATTCTGAGAACCATATGTCTGTGTAAATATTTAAGCTACACTTATTCTGGGGCCATATTCCAGTGAAAGTGTTTAAGCTACACTCATTCTGGGGGCCATATTTCAGTGAAGCATTTAGGCTGCACTCATTCTGAGAACCATATGTCTGTGTAAATATTTAAGCTACACTTATTCTGGGGCCATATTCCAGTGAAAGTGTTTAAGCTACACTCATTCTGGGGGCCATATTTCAGTGAAGCATTTAGGCTGCACTCATTCTGAGAACCATATGTCTGTGTAAATATTTAAGCTACACTTATTCTGGGGCCATATTCCAGTGAAAGTGTTTAAGCTACACTCATTCTGGGGGCCATATTTCAGTGAAGCATTTAGGCTGCACTCATTCTGAGAACCATATGTCTGTGTAAATATTTAAGCTACACTCATTCTGGGGGCCATATTCCAGTGAAAGTGTTTAAGCTACACTCATTCTGGGGGCCATATGTCTGTGTAAATATTTAAGCTACACTTATTCTGGGGGCCATATTCCAGTGAAAGTGTTTAAGCTACACTCATTCTGGGGGCCATATGTCTGTGTAAATATTTAAGCTACACTCATTCTGGGGGCCATATTCCAGTGAAAGTGTTTAAGCTACACTCATTCTGGGAACCATATGCCAGTGAAAGTGTTTAAGCTACACTCATTCTGGGGGCCATATGTCTGTGTAAATATTTAAGCTACACTCATTCTGGGGGCCATATTCCAGTGAAAGCATTTAAGCTACACTCATTCTGGGGGCCATATTCCAGTGAAAGCATTTAAGCTACACTCATTCTGGGGGCCATATTCCAGTGAAAGCATTTAAGCTACACTCATTCTGGGGTTCATATGTCAATAAAAGCACTTAAGCTACACTCATTCTGGGAAACACAATGGTCCTTAGATCAGCTAAATGATTATGTGAAGCTGAGGTTGTGGGTGAGTTAAGCGTTTTAACTCCTTGCTTGGAGTAACTCTTGTCACTGCATAAAGTAATTACTCATGTCTTTTAGTATCTTTTAATCTGAGTTAGGTGTTTATTTTTAGAATAATATGAGTGGAACAGTTGGCAAGAATTACCTTGCTTTGTTAGTTTTTGTTTTCATCTTAACAGAAATGTAAAACCTATAATTGCAGGAAAACTATGTCTTTCAAAACAGGAATTGTAATTTTAGAATATTGGTATACAGAAAATTGGGTCCATAATCGGCATCTGTTTTAAACTCATTCTCCATCACTCAGAGCAGAGTCTTGTATGAAGTCATGGTAGAAAAATGGACTCTTTTGTTCAAAAACTTTTATTTTTCTATAAATATTTTGCTTAAGAATTTGTTTTGTATTCTTAAAATGTGTATACAAAAACCAGGCATTTAAATGGCTACCCTGTGAAATTTAATACTATATGATTATCCAGCACTGAATGTAACAACCACCAAACATTCAGTAATAAATAACATTGTAAGTTCGTTCCAACTGGATATAAATAAGGAGAACATGTACTAGCCTGAATTGAATACTCAGTGGCATGACAATTTGAGGTTGGAAGTGGAAATGACTGAATGCACATACATACACTATTTCAGAAGAAGGAGGTAGATATTTTAAGACTTATTACTAAAATGGCCATTATAATTTAAAATCATTCAACAGGTGGGACAAAAATTTGACACATTAGAAATATTTTCTACTTGTCGACGTAGTTATAAGGGCTAAGTGCAAGTAAGTTTAAATGATCTAAATTATATCATATGCTAAAATTTATTTTGCAAAGATAATTGTTAAAAACTTTATATAGGAAGAATGAAATGGTGTATAAGAAGTACAAGCATTATATCTGTTTTCTTGTGTTTAGAGTTCTTTAGCTAGCAGCTGATGTGACATAAACTCACTAGCCAATCCCATTGTCCAGCCTAGTTTGTGGCTAAATGTTTTAAATAGGAAAATGCAATATAGATGTCTTCTTGGAATTGTGTAGCAGAATTTTAATATAACATTTTAATAACTAACTTAAGAATTAAAAAGAAAAATAATACACCAAATGCAGTTGTACTGTATGTAATCAGTTGAAACAATTTAACAGAAATCTTTACTAGAACACTTTGATTCTTTTGGAGCTGTTTTAAATATGCACCAATTTATGGTCATGTTTTATGTGCTAAAATTATGTACCTGGTTTTGTGACGCTCTGGGAATTGGGTTTGCTACTTGATTTTCTATTGTTTAAATCAATAAACAAGTTTTTCTTTTTGAACATCAATTATTTATTCTTAATTTGATTTGTTTTGCCTGAGAGCTGTGAGATTCTTTCTTTGTGATTCTTACAATTTTTCAATTTTACTTTGGTAATTGTTAGTACAACTTAATTACCTTTTCCTCCAAATTGATTATTTCCTAACAAAATCTCAAGAACGAATTTGTATTTGTTATTATGTTCTGCATTCGGTCATATTATTTTAAATATTTGTTGTATTATTTTGTGAAGCGCAAACATAATGTATTTAATTATCTTCTGTAATCTATCTCGACCAAGAATGTTAACTGCCGATTGGTGGAGGGAAGTTTATGGGTGTTTTCTTGTATTTGTTTTTGCACGATAACCGCTTCTTAGGGACTTTATTACGATCTCTAGTTAAGGTTCCAGTTAGATATTAACTGAAAGTCAGGGCAAATTTTCATATTGTAACCTTCATAAACAGCCAACCAGACATTATTCTTAGCGATGAACTAATGCCACTTCGGGTAGACTTGGAGGTAACCATACAAAAATGGCGTATTTGATATTTCGGCCTTGATTGATAGTCGATAGTGATTCCAAGATGAAATGTTAGAGCAATGTGTATATATACAGAGTAAACCAGAATTCCACTGGCAAACTTTCAGAGGTTGTTTGGGGATACCTTCTGTGTATTTTGGTATAAGGGAACCATAGTCCCCAGCAGCTCATTGCAAAGTAGTTGCATTTCTTTTGGTTTCTTTCCCCAATTAACTTTGTATCTGTGTTGCACTGAAAATACTAAACGTGCAAATGTTAATGCGCTGTGTGTCTTATTTGTAAACAAATTGTTTGTATTCACTACTGGTCAGTTCTGTTAGGGTTTTGTTTTTCTGGCAGTGGTAGTTGTGCATTAACAATGATACACAGCAGTATGGATAGGTTTACTGAAGAAGAGTTGGCTGATATGCACCATGTGTATGCGTTCACTGAATGCAATGGAAGAGCGGCACGACGACGCTATGCTGAGCTGTTCCTACACCGACGCAACCACATCACAGAAGTTTTGCATCTATACATAGGCACCTATGAGAAACTGAATCCTTCCATGTTAGAATGGAAGATACTGGCTGTGTGAGGTACACCAGAACACCTAATCTGGAAGAAAATGTGTTACATGCGATTGGTGACAATCCTGCCACGCCTGCTGCACATAGTCGATGTTGCATGAGTTTTGAACACAAGCCAATCAATGTTTTGAGAGTTGTACATGAACAACAATTGCACCCATGTCATCCACAGAATATGCAGTCATTGCAGCCAGCAGACTTCCCATTTAGAGTGGAGTTTGCAAATTGGTTCCTAGAGCAATGTGCAGAAAACCACAATTTTCTCACTTTGGTGGTGTTTACAGATGAGGCCAAGTTTACAAGAGAGAGCATGTTCAGCAGTAGGAGTAGCCATGTATGGGATTACAAAAATCCACATGCACTGGTGTGTTGATCTTGTCAATAGCAGTTTGCTGTGAGTATATGGGCTGGTATTGTCTATGATTTTGTAATTGGACCTTATGTACTTCCTGATATGCTGAATGGAGTCATGTACAAAACATTCCTTCAACATGTCCATCCACAGTTCCTAGAAGATGTGCCGCTGAGAATTCATTAACTTATGTGGTTTCATCTTGATAGGGTGCAGGCACACTTTATACTTGATGTTAGGAACCATATTGATGTACAATTTAGACGACAATGGATTGATTGCGATGGTCTGATTCCATGGTCAGCTTTTTTTTTTAACTTCTATGGTCCTTAGCATCCCATTCTATATTGGGCGTGAAAGACCTGAAATTTTGCTCAGAGGCCTCTTTATCAGGCTTGAGGTTCTTTTATGTGCTGTAAATTTGCAACACGGGACCACCGGCTTTACTTCCCTTCCGAAGGAAGATATGCTAAGGATTTTTACGTCGAAAAAATACATTGCCCTCCACCGGGTTTGAACCCACGACCTCGGGAACTAGAGGCTAGCATGGTACCCACTACACCACGGAGGGTGACATGGTCAACTTGGTCACCAGATGTGACACCAATGGACTTCTTCTTCTGGGGCATTTGAAGAGCCTAGTTTACAAGCCTCCAGTCAATACTCACATGGACCTGTTTACTAGGATTACTGCAGCCGTGGAAGTTATACGCCAAACTCTTGGAATGCTTGAACATTTAAGACCGTCAGTGGTGCATTGCTGTACATACTGTTGTGATCATGGTGGTCGATATTTTGAACAATACCTCTAAGGGAACAGTTCTGCATTTGTTATGTACTTTACTGTGTATTGACAGATCACATTGAACACATTGTGATAAAAGTGTACGTGTTTTGTTTGCGGGATGTTGCATTACTCTGTGTTCTGTGTTGTACATTTTGGTTATTGCATATTATATAGGGTTCTTCACTGTTGTGAAGGTATTTTCACAGAAACAAGGGTGATTGGGGTAATAAACCGAAGAAATCATAATTACATTATTACTCTGTAATGAGCCGCTGGAGACCATGTGTCCCTTATACCAAAATATTCAGAAAGTATCCTTGAACAACCTCTGAAAGTTTGTCGTGGTGTTCTGCTTCAGACTGCAGATGGAAAGCCAAAATAATTAAGTTTCTGTAAGAATAATTTCCCAGTTTGGGACATGGATGAATTTCGTGAGCGTTATAAGATGCATTGGTTCCTTTAATTTCTATTTCATTTCTGCTGCATATGCATAATACTTCCAGCATTATTCTTAGGCATAGTTTGCTTATCGTTTTATTTTCTTTCTTTTGTTTTTAATGTGAATGACCGTAATATTTGCTTTAATATAATGCAACTGATATTGACCCAATATTCGTGTGTGTAACCTATTTTACACATAACCTTTACAAAATATCATTATATTATATTATGTACCAAAATGCCTTATTTTCCTACTAACCTATAGAAAGCCAAAAGCAAAAATCTATATAAGGTAATACTCCAAAATCACCCAACATTTTCTACACTAATCTACACAAGTATATTAATGGCAAAATCCTACATAACATAGGCTTTCCATTTTTTTGTTTGTTTGTGGATTTTTTCTTATAAACATAAGCATTTATTACTAGCTTCATTCACACTACATAGACGTAATAGCAGTGAAACCTATATAATTTAATATTCTGAAATGTTTTAATCTAGCGAAAACCCTATATTATTCCTATTGTAGTGATGCCAAGGTGAAGGGCTCAGACATTATTTACATAATAGGAATAAGATCTCAGAAAAATAAATTTGAGGAGAGGGATGAGGAAATTGGGAAATGATTCAGGTTAGTAAAAGCTGCACTATGCTCTATTTTCTATCATATTTATGCCCTGTAACAATTTGTAGCAGCATCAAATCTCTTCCGAGTTTATGGTCTTTTTACTTTTCTACTTTCTACAATATCGGCAACAAGGTTTTTGTGTGTCATTGCTATGGAAATGTCTTAGTTCTAATTGGTCCTTCTAATCATTGCTATGATGTATCCAGCCCCTCCCATTCATTTAAAGCTTTCCGCCATGTGGTTAGTAACTGCCAATTACCTTCTTGATTGGCGCCAACTATAATAAAAGCCCCTAAGAAATACAGCACTGTAAGTAGATTTCTAATCACTGCTTAGCATGAATTAGTTTCAGGAAAAGAACGTCTACAAATGTTAAGATTCATTTCTCTCTATCCTGCACGTACACCACAGATCTGTTCTAGGCTCATGAATTCTGAAAGGAATGTTAACAACAGAAACCTAGGAGCAGGAATACATTTGAGCTATTTGCGCACTATATATCTGTAGGGAAAAACAAAACAAGCTTTGAAGGAGAAACAACAGCAATTAACAACCGTTGCAACAACTCCTGCTTAGACCAAAAGCCTTCCAAAGAGCAGTCCTGCTGATTAATTCTCAAGTGGCAATCTAGGCAACTACTAATAAATGCCCAGCCCAAATTGTAAAAGAAGTAAGGGCTACACTAAAACTCCTCAACAGACAAGGAAAAACAATAGCCTTCCAATGTTAACATCTCTGGGGATGAAACTGCAGACCTACTTGCCAAGAAGGGAGCGACACTCAATCCTACTACAACCTTACTGGACACAAACAGTGAAAAGGCTTGTAAGAAACCGAACCCAGGCCTGATTTCATTCAGAAGCATCAAAATTGTCTCAAAACAAAATTTGGGAAAATATCAGAGGAACATGGCAAGTGAGCAGAATGAAGCCAAGAAAAGAAGCAACAGCAACCTTCAGACTAAACACTGAGTATGACTGCCTAGTATCTTATCTATACCGCATCAAAATTTACAATTGTGAACATCCACTTCAATGCCAAAAACTGGATCCTAATCTCCAGGGGAAGAAGAATCTCCCACAATTGTATTGGAATGCCAGAAGACTCGTGGATTGAAACTTCATGTCTCGCCATTAGACAACAACATAATAATAGACATACACAGGCATAGAAACATAGATTAAACCAAAGACAGGCACAGCTATACAGTATTAACGTATTGTTAATAATGTGCAACCTAACTTTGTATTACTAATGTATAATAATTATGTATAATACATCAGTTATATTCCTATACCATACAGCCCTCTTGGAACAAAGTAAGTCTTAAGGTGAATGTTGATTCAGATATTATTTAATGTGCAGAATCACTTCTGATATTTAAGACTGCATTTCCTACACTTCTCACACATTTCACAAGCCCAGAACACTTAATATATGCAATTTAAAAGCAGTTAGGTATTATCATATAGGAAATTGCAAAAATAAAACACAGCCGAGGCAAATCTTAAGAAATGGCGAGAAGTAAATGATTGCACATTATTTTGCAATGCTTAAGATAGAAACCTTGATGTATAACCTTATGCTACTATACAATATTAGTAATTCTTTAGTATATAAATTTAATAAATTATTGGCTATGTCTTACTCAATTTATTGTCAAAACGTTAGCACTGCTACAGCTAGCATTGCAAAACTTATGTGCACACATGTACATCAAACATGTGGCAGTTGAGTCCGCTCCACCTTGTTGCTTGTGACAGGATCATTCTTGTCTGGGACAAGAGTATAAATAACTGCTTCTATATTTATGCAAATTTAAGTCCCGGTACTTATATTCCGTGTGGGTAATATATACTATTTCTCAATGCACCTCATGGAGCTTATTATTTAATTATCTTGACAAGGAGATTTATAGATACCATAAACTAATGCTCAACCATCCTCCAAATAATTCACACTGTAGTCCTGTGGCCTTAGAAGGGAATCTATATAAACAGAAGTATGAGGTAAGCTCTGTTGTCGTCCTCTGTGGTGTAGTGGTTACCATGCTAGCCTCTAGTTCCCGAGGTCGCGGGTTCAAACCCGGCGGAGGGCGATGGATTTTTTTCAGGTGTAAAAATCCTTAGCATGGCTTCCTTCGGAACGGAAGTAAAGCCGGTGGTCCCGTGTTGTAGATTTACGGCACATAAAAGAACCTCAAGCCTGATAAAGAGGCCTCTGAGCAAAATTACTGCTCTTTCATGCCCAAAGTAGAATAGGACGCTAAGAACCATAGCAGTTAAAGAGCGTCCATAAATAAAACTCAATTTCAATTTCAAGCTCTATGCATCAGCCGCGGATTACAACAACGTAGTTCCATTTTGGACTAGGTAAATTGATTTTGTTTTCTATTATTTAAGAGTTTATTGTGTTAAAAATTATTATTAGAATATTAAATTTTAGTTCACACTGCATTTAAAATATATATGTATATAAAATTAATAAAAAATTAATTAATGGAGATATGAATATGCACAATTTTCTATTACTAAAATACAATTGGTCAGTCTTGTTGCATTTAGTGGCACTCATTGGTTTTTAAATTGTTTATTACAGTATGGTTAATAATTATTATGAGTAATCGAAATGTATATGTGAAATATCCTAAAGGGAAAATTTTGAAAAGTTGTGAAAAAACTGTTGTATTGAATGTGTTCTTAAAGTTTTGTGAGAAGTATCCAGATTTAGCCATTAAAGACATTATTAATTTAACATCCAAATTTTCTGGTGTTTCCTTAAAAAGTGACAACTCCATTTGCCTGGAAAAGCACAAAGCTATTATCACCTTCAGAGAAAAAGAAACACTAAAAAATTCTGTTTGGCATGAAATGTGACAAGCAGGAGAATTGTACCACTTTCATATTCTGATTAATAAGATGCATTTCAAATTTTATGATCATTCTAGTTTTATCATTCTGTACTGTTTATATTACTACTTCAATATTTTAAATAGTTTATATTCATACTTGGCCTGCAGGAAATGTTTAATTAAAGTATGTTGTTCTTCAATATTCCAATGCATCAACATCAACATCAACACCAAATTATTTTAAAGTGTGTTTTGGTCATAGGTTACAACTCAACAAATGTAAAATAATTGTCTGTTGTTAAATGAAGTAGCAGTGTTAATGAAAAGAGGATAATGCAATCATTCAGAAATAAATACTGTTGATGTGCATTTATGCCGGTCAGAAGTGTGTGTCCTCAGATAGTGCATATGCTGTGCCCAGGGCATAGTTATACAGTTTGTAGACCAGTATTTGACATGCTGTTTTTGTTTACATCAGGTTCCCTTATAAGCCAGCAGGATTATAATTCTTCTCTTTTCTGCAGAAATTTTTCTTCTGCATCATTCTCGTGTCTGCTACACAAAATGTTACAATGGCATCCTCTCGTAGCTTGTTGATTTTTTCTCCTCCTTTGACGATGGATAACTTATTGTTGACCTCTCTTTTATTATTTTACATATTATTTCTTTACATATTAAACTTTAAAATGTTCCCTATTGTTCTTTCTATTCTTTTCTTGAGATTTTGTTTGGTTTTAACATTATTACCTTTACTATGTATTGCAATTTCTAAATATAATATTAATAAGTTACATTCATTTATTTTTGCTACCTTCTCTTCTCTTGATGTGAATCTATGTAATAATTTTATGACGATTCCCACTTCACTTTTCCTAAAGAAGAAACTTAAAATAGAGATTTTCATTTAGCATACCTAACCTAATGCTCAAAGTCTTCCAAAACAATCCCCAGAAAACAAAACATTGCAATATTCAGATGTTAATTGTGTAATGAACAGCATGCCTGACTACACCTTCAACGTAGATTTAATTAGAATAATGTAATTTTGATATGCAGTGGAACAAAATATATTATATATATTTAGCAAGTGCCATTTATTGTATGGAAATTTGGAGCTCTCCTTATGGCTGGGTAGTAATTCCTTACTTGTAAGGAAGTGCATCACTTTCTTTAGCAGTTGTGTCAACACAAGGGCTGATCAACAAAGACAGACCGATTTTTTCCTTTGGCTTCCTTGATAGTTACCCATCTGTACCATGAATATTTGAAAAGAGTGGGGTTTCATGCACAATGTTCATAGGTGGCAGCAATATTATATCAGTAGGTTGGTAGTAATGCTAATGCTTGTACATCCTACTTGCATTTTGCATAACACAAAATGGAGGTGACACAAGAGGAGCAATATGATGCAATAAAATTGTGTTTTTGCTTAAAGCATACAGCCTCTGAAACTCACAAAAAACTGCAGCAAGCATACAGTAAAGATGCACTTCCTCGTGCAACAGGTGGTTTAAGGATTTCAAAGAAGGGAGTGTAAGGTGGACTTGGCATTTCAGCCTCTGCTGTGACAGAAGTCAACATCAATACAGTTACTGCAACTCCTGTGAGGATCAGTGGATATCATTATGTAACTCAGTGAAGTGTTGAGAATTTTGTATGACGATTTTAGAAATTATGCATGATCATTTGCATGTGTCCCGTGTTTGTGCATATTGAATACCGCGCCCGTTAACTCGTGAACAAAAGGCTGTGAGAATGGAGACCTGCCTTGAGGTGCTATGCCTCTTTGCTAATGTAGGGGATGCATGCCTGGAATCAGTTATCATTGGTGCTGGGTTTTGGTAGCATCATTATGATCCTGAAGAAAAACAAGTCAATACAGTGGGAATTGCCAGATTCTCCAACACCAAATGTTGTTCCATCTGCAGGGAAGGTGATGGTGACCACATTTTTTACTGTAATGGAATGATTTATTCACACTATTATTACAGCAGCATACTGCATGTCAGTATTGGCTAAACTGAGGAAGCACATCGCAAAGAAACAATCACAACTTTATCAGGCTGGGTGGAGATGTCATCATGACAAAGCTTGACTTAACGTTTCAAATCAAGTCATGGAGTTTTTTGCTAAATTCAATGTTACCTGCATATCACATCCACCTTATAGCCCTGATCTCACTCCCTGTGACTTTTTTTTTTATTTTCATAACTAAAAGTAAAGCTCCGAGGCATTTGTTTTGAGAACTCTGAAGTAGTGCTCAAGAAAAGTGAGGCGATTCTCAAGGACCTGACAAAGAATGCCCTGCATCATGTGTTGGAGGACTGGCAGAAATGATATAAAAAGTGCATTCAAGTAGGAGGAGGCTACTTTAAAAAAGATCATGTAAACATTGAAACAAAGTAATAAACATATTGAAAAAAAAAATCTGATGTGTTACACTCACATGACTTTCCTACTCTTGTACAAACTATTTTTACAAACGCTTATTCTCCATATGCTTCATGTTAATCAAGATATCGAGATGTTAATCTTATTGCTAATTTTCTTGTAGATGCAAGAGGAATTGGTAGGCTTTAAGCGATAGTCAAATATTTTAAGAGCTGGTTGCTATGTGGAGTATTCCATTCTCTTTGCAATACCAGGACAAAAAAAAATGAATAACGAATTCCCATTTGAGAAAAAGTATAAGTATTGGAAAATTTAAGGGAATAACAAGCAATATCTCAATATCTCGAAAATGGTTCACTCAACAAAAGAAATGTATATGAGATAAATTGTGTATTTTAACGCAATCTACATTTTTTGTGTACTAAAATTTTGTCTATCTCTTATGATTTACCAGTTATGCAAAAGTCGTTCACAATGAAGAATACTTTTGGAGACATTCCCAGAAAATTCAAGATATACATTTTATTTGTCATGAAAATATCTTAAACGTATGATATTTTAATCAAAATTGTTAGAGCCATTTTTGAGAAAATTAAAATTTTCGAAAAATGTTCCATGTAAAGGGTAATCTGGGGTGGGGGGATTTTCTTGAAAACCTTTGCGTCACATCTCTGGAAGATACTGAACCTAAATACCAAGTTTGGTGTTTATCCGACTGTTCGTTTCTGAGATGCTGTTCACAGACAGACACACACATGGACATGTTTCCAAAAATACTATTTTTGGATTTAGGAGGCCTCAAAACATGTATTTCCGGCGAAATCTCGGTATCAAATTGTTGGACGGAATACAATACTTCCCCTACTTACTATACGTAATAGAGAAAGTAAAACTCAGTCTCAGTCTTTGTTGATCAGCCCTTGTTTTCCATCAAAATGTCCATTTTCTTAGAATTTCTCATAAACTTTTTGCAATATCAGTTTTGTATTAATAATGTGGCCATTAAGCCAAACTGGTGGCTCATTTCACCAGCTTGCAAAACAAATATTTACTTTCTCTACTACGTATAGTAAGTAGGGGAAGTATTGTATTCCACCCAAAAATTCGATACCGAGATTTCACCAGAAATACATGTTTTGAGACCCCCTGAATCCAAAAAAAAGCATTTTTGGAAACATGTCCCTGTGTGTCTGTCTGTCTGTCTGTCTGTGTGTGTGTGTCTGTGAACAGCATAACTCAGAAACGAACAGTCGGATAAACACCAAACTTGGTATTTAGGTTCAGTATCTTCCAGAGATGCGACACAAAGGTTTTCAAGAAAATCCCCCCACCCCAGAGTACCCTTTACATGGAAGATTTTTCGAAAATTTTAATTTTCTCAAAAATGGCTCTAACGATTTTGATTAAAATATCATATGTTTAAGATATTTTCATGACAAATAAAATGTATATCTTGAATTTCCTGGGAATGTCTCCAAAAGTATTCTTTATTGAGAACGACTTTTGCATAACTGGTAAACCATAAGATATAGACAAAATTTTACTACCCAAAAAATGTAGATTGCGTTAAAATACACAATTTATGTCATATACATTTTTTTTGTTGAGTGAACCATTTTCGAGATATTACTTGTTATTCCCTTAAATTTTTCAATACTTATTTTCTCAAATGGGAATTCGTTATTCATTTTTTTGTCTTCGATATGCAAAGAATATTAATCTGTGGCAAAGCGAAAGGTGCTGCACCTAGCAACCAGCTAATAAGAGAGATGTATGTCCTTAAAGGCTACTGTATTTGTATATTGCCCTTGTAAATATATATTCCTCTTACATCTACAAGAAAATTAGCAATAAGATAGTGTCTGCAAATGTTTATCTCGATTAACATGAAGTAGATGGAGAATAAGCGTTTGTAAAAATATTTTGTATAAGAGTAGAGAAAGTCATGTGAGTGAACAAATCAGATTTTTTTACTTTCTCTACTACGTATAGTAAGTAGGGGAAGTATTGTATTCCACCCAAAAATTCGATACCAAGATTTCACCGGAAATACATGTTTTGAGACCCCCTGAATCCAAAAAAAGCATTTTTGGAAACATGTCCATGTGTGTGTCTGTCTGTGAACAGCATAACTCAGAAACGAACAGTCGGATAAACACCAAACTTGGTATTTAGGTTCAGTATCTTCCAGAGATGCGACACAAAGGTTTTCAAGAAAATCCCCCCACCCCAGATTACCCTTTACATGGAAGATTTTTCGAAAATTTTAATTTTCTCATAAATGGCTCTAACGATTTTGATTAAAATATCATATGTTTAAGATATTTTCATGACAAATGAAATGTATATCTCAAATTTTCTGGGAATGTCTCCAAAAGTATTCTTCATTGTGAACGACTTTTGCATAACTGGTAAACCATAAGAGATAGACAAACTTTCACTACATAAAAAAATGTAAATCGCGTTAAAATACACAGTTTATGTCATATACATTTTTTTTGTTGAGTGAACCATTTTCGAGATATTGCTTGTTATTCCCATAAATTTTCCAATACTTATACTTTTTCTCAAATTCGTTATTCATTTTTTTTTTGTCCTGGTAATGCAAAGAGAATGGAATACCCCACATAGCAACCACCTCTTAAAATATTTGACTATCGCTTAAAACCTACCATATTCCCCTTGCATCTACAAGAAAATTAGCAATAAGATTAACATCTCGATTAGCATGAAGCATATGGAGAATAAGCGTTTGTAAAGATAGTTTTACAAGAGTAGAGAAAGTCATGTGAGTGTAACACATATTTTTTCATCACATGTGACAGTTCTCCTGATAATTCTATCATCCGTGAGATTAGCGATAAACTGACCGTAGATATCCACTCTACGTTGAGCCTATTGAGGTGTCAATTCATGAGGTACAGATCTACAGCTTCTGTTTGATTTTCCAAGTTCCTTAATCTGGTGATGTATAGTATCTTTTGATGGACCAAGTTCCTCTGCATCCTACCAGTACTTGTTGCGGATTTTCTTCCAAAACTCTGAGTGTATTCTCAATAGCTCATAATTTAGGTTTTCCAGAACGTGGTAAATCTTTAGTGTTTTCTTCTCTAGTGTTGAAACGTTGGAACCATCGTTGTGCCACACGCTCACTAACGTCACCTTCTCCTTCACATATTTTTCGAGCCGCGCCAGCAGCAGCTTTATAATCTTGTTTCCAGTAGTGCTTTAGAAGGACTCTAACCTCAAACTTTGTAACTTCCATTTTGTGATTGTGTATTAAAAACTGACGACTGACACTTCTTGCAACACTAGCCATGGCAACCTGTAAATAGAATCTTAAAAACCGACTTTACTTATGAGACAACCTAATAACAAGGTAACATTCATAAGATCGTTCACAAATGTTTCATATACCTTTCGAAAAGCCAGACATTTAAGTCTATCTTCGCAATAACACGAGTGGTTTTCCGGTAATATAATTGAGGTTAACAAATTACTGTTATGATAATTATTTTGAGACCGAAGGTGGAGTATGAGTTTGAAAGCTGAATTAAATTGCCTAAGAAAGATTATAAACAAGAGGGGGATAAGGTAAAATTACTACAATGCAAGAAGATGCTATTCTTTCTTTTTAATTTTTAGTATAATTATGGAAGTGGCCTAACTTTTAGTATTATATGGCGTTAGATATTCTACAGCTTCTTTTATATTCTGAATTCACAGATCACCAAATCTCGCCATCATTAAAGTTTCTACCAACCGCCAATAGTGAACAGGAACATACTTTAGAATGGGCTTCCTAGATCCCTAGTCAATTCAAGCAGAGAGTAAAGAAATAAAATGAATGTATGAGAAAAAAATTCTGGTGTGTTACATTCACATGACTTTCTCTACCCCCTATCGCCTTTTAGTGCCTATACAAATTATGGTTCTACTGCAGTACTGTATTATAGTCAAAATAGAGGTATTTTACTTGCAAAAACCGGTTTTTTTAATATCCAGAGTAATCCCTGTTTAATGAGAAACATTTTGGTGTAGTAGATGTTGCTGCGGCGGTATTATTGTACCCATCCACCCCCTACCGTTTTCTGCAACCGTTCCTATATAGTCGTTTTTGGCGAATTTGGAAGGAAATGCGGTCAAAGCAATAGTGGAAATGGCACTAATGTAGTGTCGCCAACATATTGAAATGAGATAAAATAGGGCGATAGAGTGAAGGTAGGGAATAGGAAATCTGATTCATTGAATATAAATAGTGAATCATAAGTATCGTAAGGAACGCACAATGCTTTGGTGTAACTACTAGTTACTAATTAACCTAAGTTTATATAACAAACTAAACCTAATCTAACCTCCCGTGAATCAGAAGCATCGTTCAGGAACGCAAGCTCGCTTCGCTCGCGTGCTTTGATGTAACCACTGGTTGCTATTTAACGTAATTTTATATTAAAAAACCTAAACCTAACATGAATCAGAAACCTGAGCTAAATAATGAATCCCCTCGCTCGCGTGCTTTTGTGTAAGCTATCAGATTTGTTCAATTCAGATGCTGGCTGTACTAACAGGTGTTGGCAACACCACGCTTTCGCCGCTGTGTTTGGAACTAAAATGTTGGCAGCACAAACAGCGCTCCCATGATGCCTCGATTGAGGTACATATCTCGCGACTGCTGTTAATGACAAACATTGAACAAAATGACAAAATATGCGATAAATTGATAAAAATATCTAAAACACCACGTTAATATGCAACGATGGTTAGAAATAATTAAAATTTACCTGCGTATGTGTGCGTTGCGTTGTATAGTAATATCATTCGTAATTCAATACTGCAGTTTATCCTAAATTATTTTTATAAGCGTTTATTTTCCTATCTACTTCATTCTAATCTATGTAAACGTTTCCGGAAAAGCTACATTACCATTTCGTTATAGATGCAAAAGCATCAGCGATAGTCAAATGTTTAACAACTGGGCGCTATATGCTGGCCTTAAAATTCCATACTGTTTCCATGACATCGTGAGAAACAACTGAATATTGAAAGGAGTTTAAAAGAATGGTTAAGTATTGATCAATGCGAACCATTAATAACGGATATCTCTAACAATTTTGATTAAAATATCTTATGTTTAAGATATTTTCATGACAAATGAAATGTATAACTCGAATTTTCTGGGAATGTCTCCAAAAGTATTCTTCATTGTGAACGAGTTTAGCATAACTGGTAAACCATAAGAGATAGACAAATTTTACTATACAAAAAATGTAGATCGCGTTAAAATACACAATTTATGTCATATACATTTTTTTTTTTTTTTTTTTTTTTGAGTGAACCATTTTCGAAATATTGCTTGTTATTCCCTTAAATTTTCCAATGGTTATACTTTTTCTCAAATAGGAATTCGCTATTAATGTGTTTTTATGTCCTGGACATGCAAAGAGAATGGAATGCTCCACATAGCAACCAGCTCTTAAAACATTTGACTATCGCTTAAAGCCTACCATATTCCCCTTGCATCTACAAGAAAATTAGCAATAAGATTAACATGAAGCATATGGAGAATAAGCGTTTCTAAAAATAGTTTTACAAGAGTAGAGAAAGTCATGTGAGTGTAACACATCAGATTTTTTTTCTGTTCATTTGTTGAATTGCATGACCAGTTTTTTACAGAGCTAAAATGTAAGCATGTAAAAACTAATGTAAACTGTAGATTAAGCTATTGAAAGCACTTCTGATAATTAAAAGGATGCTAAATTATATTTACAATTTGTTAAAAAAATTTGTTGTAATTACAGAGTGAAGAAACCAAATGAATTCAACCGTCCACGGATACCAGTGTCAGAGCGCAAAATAAAACGCAGCAAGATATTTGTGTCTAAAAAGGTAAGATATCGGTTCCCATAATTTATTTCGTGAGATCCATTAAACTTAGTATTAACTCATAGGAAGCAGCTGTTATACTGTTGCATACATATGCTTAAGGGCATGCATACAGTTGAGTACATGGAAATGTGCCAGTTTAAAAAACAGTGCTTATAGAACATTCCTATCGTACCCTTATCTGGTTCAGGCAATTCCTTTATGACAATTGACAATCCCTTTATTTGTTGTAGGTGGATGCACATTTCATATGGACTAATTAAGACAATTAAGGGGTAGATTTTTATATTCTAAGGGATGTGAAACCTTAATCAGTCATTAGAAGTAATCATATGCCTTTATTTAATTATATATCCCATGGTTCGCCAGAAAATTAGTAAATGTGAATATTTCAGTGTGAAATGCCTATTTTATATTTTTTTTATTGAATATTAGGCGGTAAAAAATAGCGAATTCTTTTATAATTATTAATTAAATAAAATTCAATATACTTAAATGGAATAATGATGTCACAGAACTTTGGACTTGGACCAAGTAACACTTGGTCATGTTCAGTACTGCAGGTTTTCTATAAATAATGTCTTATGCTTATTCAGCAATAGTTCATAAAATTAAAAGTTGTTTTTGTTGTTGGTCACTGGGAATTAATTGATCTGCCTCTGGCTTCCTAATATAAAGTCTGTAACTTATCGCATCGCATTTAAAGCCTTTGCATTTGGCGAGATGCTGTTTGTTCAGGATGACATCTTCACAGAGAGTGCACTTGGGTGTAGGTAAGCATCGTATCTTGTAGAGGTGTTCTGTGAGGCAATCATGGCCAGTTGCCATCCTAAATAAGGCCCTGCAGTCTTCCTTGGCATTTTTTGTATATCAAGTCTCTGCTGTCTTTTGAAATGTTGTTTAATGCTATTTAATTGTTTATTTATTTCTATTTCTCCTACAGGTTTTATTTGTTTTATTGCACCTTTCTTTGCTAATTGATCCGCATGTTCATTGCCCAAAAGTCCAACATGAGCTGGGATCCATTGTAGAGTGACATAATTTCTAGTTTCAACTGCTTTAATTAGGCTTCTTATTTCTTTAATATTTTGTTGTTTTATTATTGTAATTTACTATTCCATCAATGGCTGATTTTTTAGTCTAATAAGATGACTATTTTTTGTTTTATGTATGGTCAATATAAAATGTTCTGTAATGCTGCTTTTATAGCTGTTAATTCTCCATCATAGTGGTTTGACGTTTCATCTAATGTTAACATACTGTGCAAAATGTTTACAGTATACTCCTGCACCAACATTTTTTATATTGATGAGGGATCCATCTTATATATTCGGAGCCATTCTTTTTCTGGGTATCTTTCATTTTCCGTAGCTATTGCTTTGGTTCTCATTTCATCTGGTATATTGTTTTGTTTGTGTATTGTATATATCAGGTCATTCTGATATTGTATATCAATATATTCTATTACACTTGTTACCTCTGTTGCACTTATATTTGTTGTAATTATATTCTTGTGTTTGAAGTTATTAATATATGTTCTGAAACTTATTTGAGTTTTTAAATTATAGTATCTGCTGTGTGGTACCATTTGTATGTTTCTATTGACTTGCAGTTTTTGTGCTAGAGTAATTGCTTTCAGCTCGTGTTCCAATTCTATAGCCATGTTTTTTGTGAAGCTTTGTAGTACTGTAATTGGTGTTGTTTTTACAGCTCTTGTTATTATTCTTACTGAACTGTTTTGTGAAATTTCTAGTTTACTTTTAAGTTTCTTTTTACTGTTGCTAGTAGTTCTCCATACAATAGGTTAGGTTTTATGTATGTTTTATATGTATTATTAAGGAGGTCCATGTTTCCAACCCATTGTATTCCTACTAAACGTTTTGAAATGTTCTTTTTGTAGATTTTATTCTTTACATTGTTTACATGTTCTTTCATTGAAGTTTTTTGTTGTTGATCTGCAGGCATATATATTCTGTTTTTATATTGAGTTTTTCCTGTATTTATTTCCATATTGTTATTATTAGTCCACTGTTCTAGGGTTATGATTGTATTCTCCATTGTTGTTTGTAGTTTTTTGTAATGTTTCCCAGATCTTATGTTCTTTTCTGAAGTCCATATTACCACGTAGTCAGCAAACATTCCTACTTGTATGTTACCTATTTTCTTAAATACATCTACTAGGTCGTTTATATATATATATTGAACAGAATATATATATATATATATATATATATATATATATATATATATATATATTTCTGAAGAGAGTGGAGGGAGGAAGGATAAAAGCAGTATGGCCAACATCCACACAAACAGTTTCCCTGCAATCCCAGCGCTTTGGAGACCTTACTTTTGGGATTACCCTCGTGTAACTGGTAAACATTAAGCGATGGACAAAAACCTACCACACAAAAAAAGTAGATCTCTTTAAAACACACAATTTATTTCAAATAACGTTTTTATACCATCAGCCATTTCCAAGATATCCATTATTAATGGTTTGATTTGTTCAATACTTTATCATTCTTAAGTCCCATCAATTTTCAGTTGTTTCTCGTGATTGCATAGAAACAGTATGAAATTTTAACTGACATATAGGATCCAGTTCTTAAAACATTTGACTATTGCTGTTGTCTTTGTATCTTAACAAAATGTGTAATGTAGCTATTTCTTCAAAGAATTATTTGGATTAAAATGTAGTAGAAGAATAAGCTTTAGTAAGAATAGTTAGTATACCCACTAATAACAATAGAGGGTAGAGAAAGTCATGTGAGTGTATTGCATCAGATTTTTTTTTAACTCTATATCCTTTACATGGATATTCATTATCTCTACCAATGAACATCTCTTTCACTGACGTTTTTTTAATTTCGTCCTATCACACAATCCTACCCATGATCTCTTCAAGTAAACTTCTTAAATTCAACAATACTCTGCAAGTAATGAACTCTACTTCCATTGCAGTTACTAAAACAGTAAATTTTAGTTGAACTCTATGATATTACTCCTGTAGTAACCTACTTTTGTAGCGTGATTTCTTTAGTAAACATTTATTCCAACATGGTGCATGCCACCCTTGGAACACCAAATTCTCTGCCAGGAACGAAGGCATAAGCATACTTCCTAGGCAATCAGCAATATTCTGTTTCAGAGTGTATTTGTGTGAGGTTGCTTGCTGGTTAACAGAGATTTTTGGTAATTTTAATCCATAAATTGACTCCATTGTTTGAGGTTTGGATTCTGAAACAGAATCGAGTGACAAAGAATAAGGTAAGATAGATATAATGTGGTGCATTAATGTTTAATTACAAAATAATGTGCCAAATTACCACATGCATGTAACTGATTCCCTTCCCTTCTTTTATAAATATCTGCACAGCAACTATCTACATTCATGACAGAGACTATAGTGTTGCATACTGTACCAAAGTTGCCAATTTATACGAGTTGCAAGACTGTTCAACTGTACCTTGTTTATGAAGTGTAATAATTATGCTCGAAATGTTGTTTACAGACCAACAAACGCAAGAAGGGAACGATAAAGAACAAGCCCATTGTGGTGAAAGGCAAAAAGCCAGGATCATCGCAGTCGTCCTAGTAAGAGGATGCAGTGATTATTGCTTCACAGTGTGCCTAGATAGGAAATGATGGGAGAATCGACTGGTGAAACATTCAAAACCTAGAATTGTTTTTACTAAGAGAACTACGTCACTGTGATTGTTGTGTGTGCTACCATTACATGTAACTTCATCCTGTGACTGTGGTGACGATTGGGACAGAGGGAAATAGATCTGTTGCATTTAAATATTTCAGTCTTGCATCCACCATCTCATTTTCTATGTGTGGTGGAATGTATTTTTAGAATGTTGATCATTGTATTTTGTAAAAATTATGGAGAAAATACAAAAGAAAACAAGAAATAGTCTTGTATCTCATCTTCTTAAAAATTCTTCTGGGTGTTTTGGGATGTAGCGCATAGATCTCAATTTACCTGAATCCTTCTTAGCAGATGTAAATTATTCCCCCAAAATTTCATCTTAACAAAATGTATCAGTTTGTTTTCCATTAATTTTCATCTACATGCTGAAAGCATTGAAAAGAATGAATGTACATTATTGAAAAAAAAAATTTGTGTATATTGTAGTTCTATTTGTTGTTTTAATGTTTTGTTAAAATTTGCAATACATGTTTGACACCAAGATTAAAGAGTATTTGCTTATTACTTTGCTTTCCTTTCATAATGTTTCTGCACCTATCCTTACTTTCCATGATCTTAATCTTTATTGCAATGCGTTGTGTTGTTACAATATTTTGGTATTTTATAAATGGCCGGGGCTGTGCTCCTCGCCATGGTTGTAATTTATTTTTCTTCTGGTCAAGGTCAGCACACTGTGGGATCAGTGCCATTTAAACAACCTGAGGCATTTCACTTTAAGGGGAGAAGTGGGGGAGCTGCATTACCACCTTGTATTAGAGCATGTGCCAGCTGTTTAGCAAAGAGCTTGCTGGGATGTAAGGCTAGTGAGCAGTAGTAAACCATGCCAACCAACATGGCAAAGTGGTACCTCTCAAAGTTCAACTTGCTGGCAAAGCGAAAGAAGGGTGGTGGTACCTTATTGGCTAGAGCAACAATAGGGGGCACATTGCCATGGAAACATACTCTAGGGTAAGTAAGAGTACAATATATAAAAAACAATTGCAATTTGAAATAAATACAAATGAAGAGGAATTTACAAGGATATTGCTGTACATCCAATACCAGCTTTGTAGATTTGAAGTTGGAACCTTATCAATCCTCTGAAACATTAAAAGTCTTCTTCATGCAATTAAATCTCACGATCTGTTGCATCTCCCACCATCTTTTCTTGCGTAACATTAAAAGTAATGATAATACTATAAATGCTCAAAAAAGATAAGACAGAAAACATATATTCATATTACACTGGATAATTCAGAAATACTTTCTTTTTCCACATTTATACATAATTTCTGTCACATGAACCAAATCCATGGTACTTTGCCTAACAACCAGGAATGCAGACACCATACTTGTCTGTGTGTTTATAATACTTTTATAGGTCGTCCTGTTCTCGGACTTATCAATGTGCATGGTCAATTGAGCAAATTTACATAAACAATCTGCTGTCACATCTTCCAGCACCTTCACTGTTACTGGTTGCATATATAATTTTCTCCTTGCTGCTCTTTGCCTGTAGTGAATGCACAAATTAAAAATATGTGAAAAGCGCACAAAATTCTATTTATGTATCAAGCAGTCTCCTCTTACCTTATCCTTCCTCCTGGGGACATGGTACAATATCCCCTCTGAATCGGTGCCGAGTCCTCTCCATTCAGGAACATCAAGTAGGCAAAACGCAGGTGTACATACAATATTTTTGGTAAAAGCTCTCTAAATTATATGAGAAATTTAAAGTTATATTATGGATATCCTCAATTCAATTTTAGAATACGTATAAACAAATAATTATCGGTTCCATAGACCAAAGGCGTTCATTCAATTTGTTACTCTGTAGTATAAGAAGTTACGTGAAAGTTATTAGCAAAAGGAAAGCAGTATCTAAATAAAACAGCTATAACTTAAAACTGTGATTTTTACATTAAATGGCAATATTTCTTGGGCCCACCTAGAAAAATGTTGAAGGAAGTGAGAAATAATGGAATAAATTACCTAAGGAGCGAATGTAGAAGTAGATGTGAACTGGTCAAGATCTTGTGCCCACCTCTTTTTGGTGTCTTACTTATATAGATGAATTATGATACGAACACCCATCTTCACGGTAATACTGACGCTCATTCGGAAGTGCCAACTTAAGTAAGAAATTGGGGAATCTGCTAAATATGCGATGTGTTATTATTCATGTAGTATAGCCACAGAAAAAAGCACCACGCATTCAGAGCAAGCTGTGAAAAAGAGGTAACCTAAGGTTAACCTTGCATGAATTCAGAAACCTAAGCTTATATATAAAAAAACCCTAACCTAAGGCTAACCTTGCGTGAGTTCAGAAACGTAAGCTTATATTACAACCTAAGGCTAACTTTGTATGAATTCAGAAACCTAAGCTTATATAAAAAAACGGAAACCGAGAGAGTTGGGAATATATCTCCGCCTTTGGTGACATTACTTATTCATATGTTGCCAGCATTGCGTTAGCCAGACAATGACATACAGTGACATCTGTTGGACATATACATCGCTTCCGTCGCTAATGTGGGCCCAAGAAAGGCAACGACACATCCGAAGCACTCGTGTTTTATTTTTCTGTCAACTCATCTCATAAACAATAAGACATATGTATTTCATGTAAAGTTTTGCCTGTTAGCTGGGCCCTATGTACCGGCACCAGGTCACTATTCCGTAATAAAGAAATCTGAATCTGAAAATCTGAAGGCTCGATAATCTAGCGATTAAAATGATGTGTCGTAAGTCAAACAGATGCCACTCAATGTCATACGCTTGCTCTAACGTAATGCTGCCAACATATGAATAATGCCACCGAAGCCGATAAGATGCTTATCCTGAAGAGCTAGCAGTGCATCTCAAGGCGTAGCCGAGAGATTGAGGGCCCTCAGCCTCAAAGCGTAGCCGAGGGATGTTTTTTAGGAGTGTAGCAAGTTGCGGCCGATAACTGCGAAGCGACGACAGGGCGTAGCCGAGGGATCTGCGCGTCTGAAACTCGAATCATTCACGTTCGCAGAAACAACAGCACATCGCATATTTAGTGCATTTCACTTTTTATTTAGGTTGGCAGTACCCATTTTGTATGTGATTTATCGGAAAAAATGGCTACGTTTCTTGTGTTCCTGACGCGATTTGCCTATATAAGTAAACCATCTAAAACGGACGGGCAAGTGGGCACCGATATAGAAGAGACCACATCATGTTCTAAACTCACTCCTAAGGTAATTTATTCGCTTTCCTTTTGATTTTATAAGCATTTTCGACCGGCATACTATAAGACAAGATTAGCTTCAGGCTTTCCGGTAATGTTGCTCCAGACGTCGACGTGTCATGGCGGATGATGTAAATGCGTAAGGTCCAGGTACCAACTGTTAAACGGAAAAAACACTCCGCGTTAATAAAACCGGAAACACTTTTGTATTGTTGCGAACTGTTACACGCTGTCGTAATAGAAAAGCGCGAAATAGTGAATAAATGCAATAAAACTGAATATTAACCGCGAAACAGTAAATAAATTCAGTAAAATTGAATAATAACCGCGAAGCATAAAAAAAATTGTTATTGTCTAATGCTTGGCGTTTAGTAATGACCATTAACGCTCGTGCACTACTAAATAAATGTAATACAAGTGCAACAGTAAGCAAATGTAACAGAACTAAATAATTACCGCGACGCACTAAGCAAATGTAATACAACTAAATAATAATGAATACTACTATAATTATGTCCAAGGCATCTCTTTCACAATACAATTGTTATCCTTAATAAAGGCTGTTTTGCATCGATGTATATAAAGAAGACAGATATAGATGTTCTGTGAGACAGACGTCGAAGAAAGATGAAGTTCTGGAGGATAGACAATGAAGAAATATGAAATTTTGAAAGAAATGAAATATAAAAACGAAGTTTTGAGGGAGAAGACAGAAGAGAACTGCGAAGACGTTATGCAGCAGGATAATTCTCGGGGAGTATCACAAGACAATTCTGAAACACTCCGATTGGAACAGCTGTTCCTGTACATGAACTCATGCAAGTATGAGTTGAAGAGCTGAGAAGTGCCGAACTGCCTCCTAAGCATGCAAGTTGTTAAGGTCCCAATTTTCTATTATGACAGCGTCATTATTTAAGATCTTTCTCCGCAACGATGCGTAAGTTCTCCATGTTGATTGTTGACTGCTGACAAAATCACGCCAGAATACATAACCAATTCAATAAATCGCGCCAGAATACATAACCAATTCAGTAAATCGCGCCAGAATACATAACCAATTCAATAAATCGCGCCAGAATACATAATCTGAAGTGCTTAAACAACTTTGGGGCATTTAAAACGCCAAATGCCACACATTTGCTGAATTTTAGCGGTGTTTTTTTCTACAGGGTAGCCTGCCTGACGTTGCGCGGCACCCGCCATGACATGTCAACCTCTGGAGCAACATTACCGGCTTTCCTTAGTTTTGTGAAAAATGTGAGAAAATCCATTCCGAGCAGGAATATTTGAATCGGAACAGCGCTGCGTTTGACTACTGAAAACACGTTAAAGGTTTCCAGAACAGTTTATGCCTCGTTTAACACTCCGACTAGCAAATAACTGTTTTAAGGGTATCTACTAAAAAAAATACACAAAAGTAAAGGGGGATAAAGAAAAGAACGATGAGAAACGTCAAGAATCGGCAATTCCGGAAATGGCGTGAAGCAAATAGCAAAACAACGAATGCAATAAGTGAGATACAGAATAAGTACAAACAGAAAACATGTTACAGTATTCTACTTTTGTTGGCTCGTAATTTTGCTTTGAGCTTGTTGATATTAACCCTAATGTTAGCATTTGCTTTTTTCAGCATAAATGTGCTGGATTTTGCAACTTAATGCATTTTTAATCTCGGCAATAAAATATGACAAAAAGAAATATTTTTTGGTATTTTTTTTCCTAGGGTTGGTCATCTGCAACGGTAGAATGAATGAAGTTTCTCCCATTAGTCTCCACAGAGCACCAAAATTAGTCTCTATTGTGGTCTTCTCAATTTACATACATGGAATACATCTTGCAAATAGCGTAATAGGAATGAAGACAATTCAGTATTAGTGTTTGAAGACGCATGTTATTTTTACGCTAATTATGTTGGCGATATGGCATTATCTTATCAGTTTCATATTATGAATCAAACCACTCGAGTTAAACGCATTCATTTTGCTCCTACTGAGACTCGGAATCATAAACTATTGTGATCTGACTATAAAAATGAACAGATTTAAGGTTATAACCTTTGACATAACTGACACAATTCTTAAGTTTCGTGGAAATCCTGCAGAAAAGTATGCCGAAATTGGAAGCCAATATGGACTTAGTGCTTATCCTGAAGAGCTAGCAGTGCATTTCAAAAATAATTATAGGCATATGTCGGCAGCACATCCTAATTTCGGCCGTACGACAGGTTTGGGATGGATGAAGTGGTGGAACTGTCTTGTTATGAAGACATTCAGAGATACAGGAAAATTTGGTCATGTTGATGATGCAAAATTTGAAGAAATTGGAACTAAATTAATAAATTTGTATAAAACATCAGAATGTTGGTCTGTAGCAGAAGGTGCCAAAGATCTCCTTTCTTACCTCAATAAAAACAATGTACCGGTAGGTGTAATATCAAACTTTGACGAACGTCTTGCTTGCATTTTAAAAGCTATGGATATCAGTAACCACTTTGAATTTGTTTTGGCATCATACAGTGAAGGTTTTGAAAAGCCTGATGAACGTATTTTTCAACTTGCCTTGAAGAGATTTGGAAACAGTGTTGCTTTACCACATGAAGCATTACATGTGGGTAATTCTGTGGAGAAAGACTACTTTGGTGCTCAAAATGCTGGCTGGAGTGCTGCAGTATTACACGAAGAACCTCTCAAATTAAGGGATAAATATAAAACTGTTGCTCCAAATGACATATTTAAGGACCTTAAGGAACTTCAGTTATTTCTGGAGAGCTAGAAGAAAGTTTTCCTTTTAGACTAAAAGAGAGCAATGTATTTTAAGTTCTCTACTGTGATACAAATTAGGACTATATGGTGTGTATGAAAATAAACTTTATGCCCTTAGTTTTAAGCTACAATTGTTAGCAATTATATTTAGGTATGCAAGAAAGCATGTATAGTCATTTAATCAGTTAGTTTCCTGTTTGCATATTAAGCGCTTAATTTATTCAGGGAAAGTGATTGTAATTTTGTGCCATGCCCAAGATCTATTTGACAGTTACTAATGCCCGATACCTGAATGTAAATACATTTCATAACCAAGACAACGGTAATCATGTTGAAAGTTAACACACATTTGATACCTATCTTACCACTTGGACTATTTAGTTTTATTTAATTTTATACTAATTTACCTGCTTTATAATTTACAATTATAGAAAGAAAATTGTACAAGTACTATAATCCCAAGAGTCAATTAATTCAGTATATCCTATTTTTCCTGATCTTGTTTCTTGAAAAATATGTAAGAAATGTTCATAGTATTTTATTCTAAATGCATCCTATGATACTGCATGCATTATATTTATATATTTACCTATATGTGAGACAGCAAATACTGTTGTATTGGTATGTACAAGATCTATGTCTGATATATTATTTGGAATAAACATCATTGACAATAAATTAATGAAAAAACATTTTTCTTTTTTTGAAGATCAGTGTATTAATCCCAAAATATATTTTTCTTCTGAGCTGATCCATCCACACCCTCAAAGCCACATTTAGCACTAACTGGCTTCATAAGCCTGCAGGTTTCTTCACAAAAGCAAATTTTGAATGATCCTTTAGCTTAAGGTGTAAGAATGCTATACAGATGTTGCAGAGAGGCAACAAATAAACCAGAAACAGTAGATTACCAAATAGTTGGAGTGTATGTGGCATTTGTGAATCTGGAAGAGACATACGACAAACTTCAAGGAACTTAATGAAATTTTGAAAAAACAGTAATGTGAATTGGCAAGAGATAAGCATTCTATGTAATCTATAAGGCAACTAATCATAATCAAGCATCCGTGCTGGGGGAAAGTAGAAATAACACAGGTATGCCTGTGAACACCACTTTGTACTGAATCTACAGGGAGAATTCATTCTAGAATAGGGGAGTAGAGGTAGGAGCAAGAGGAATAGAATGTACAAAATTTTAACTAATATGGCATTGCTAGCAGAGAAGGAAAAGGTCTTAAGTAACATGCTAATGGACATAAACAACTGAGAAGTGGAGGATGATAAATGCAAAAAGTTATGGTTTTCAGAAGAGAAGCAAAGCTACATAGTTTTTATATGAATGTTTATAGGCTAGCTATGACAATTTATAAAGAGTAGAGAAAGATGTATAAAAGCAATTTTTTTCCCCCGCCTCTATGGTGTGGTGGTAGCGTGTCTGCTCATGTTCAAGAGTTCCCAATTTTGAATCTTGATTAGGACAAGTTACCCAAAAGGTTATTTTCAGGGTTTTCCCTTATCCTGAGAAGAATGAATGTTGGGCAAATTTAAGCTCTAAGGACTCCGGGCTCATTTGAGCATCATATCACCCATTTCATTCATTGTCCAACATGACCTACTATATTAAAGGATATTAGAGCTTTAAAACAAAAATTTAACTTGCTTACACAATGGCATTCAGAATAATAACCCCCTTGGATGTAATGGTAGCCACTTAAGGCCACATCGTCTTTCATGATGTAGTGGTTACCATGCTAGCCTTTAGTTCCCGAGGTCGCAGGTTCAAACCCAGCGGAGGGTGATGGATTTTTCTTCAGGCATAAAAATCCTTAGCATGGCTTCCTTCGGAAGGGAAGTAAAGCCAGTGGTCCTGTGTTGTAGATTTACAGCACGTAAAAGAACCTCAAGCCTGATAAAGAGGCCTCTGAGCAAAATTACCAGCCTTTCACACTGATCTTAGAATAGGACGCTAAGGACCACGCAGTTAAAGAGCATCCATAAATAAAACTCAATTTTTTTTTTTTTTTAAACTTAAGGCCACTGGAAATTTAGCTCTTGGATAATCAGGTTACACTTGTACTTACCTCAAACTGTAATGCCTTTTACTCACTTCTGTTTTTTAAATAGCTATTCTTCTCTTCACACAAAATTATTAAATGCAAAACATTATTCTATCCTTGCAGTAAACTTGGACATTCAACCACACACACAACAAAAATATATACTTTACTTAAATTTAAACTAGTATCCTAACGATTACCCAAACATGAAACTACAAAGTATAAATCTGGAAAAGAATGATCTTTCCAAGAATTTAATATTTTCGGGTGAACTAGTTCTTTGAAGATGGGTGGTGAATGCCTTATTGTTTGCTGATTTGGTTGACATACACCAGATTTTGACCAGAAAGTCAATAATGCCTTTGACATAGCTTCTGAACTAGTTCCTGTTGTCATTGCCAACATAACTCCTCAAGAACATGTATTACTACAATATACTGAGCCCAAAGTGGAGTTTTCATTTAGAAGAGGCCATAATCAGATGGACTTAAATCTCCAATCCGTATAGGTAATGTTTCCCAATTGGTTTTAGCCAATACATGGACCAGTGGCTTGCTGATTTGATTCTTTCATTATCATCAAGAAGCAGCCACCCTTCTCCTTAAAATTTATATACCAATTATGTGAATATATCACATTCATAAGTCATCTATCTTCTGCAGATGTTTCCTGAAGTAACCATGTTCAGAAATAAATACTACTACTTTATTCCTGTTCTATCCAATGTCAGAAGAGAAGAGGAAAGAGTGTTGCATGGCCTAAGACTAGTTTCCTGCCTTGTCTTTGTCCAGGATAGGTTTGCCACGAGTTATTGTTCTCTAATCCAGGCTTTTACAGAGGTTTTGGCAATACGTGTACTGATTCCAACCACAGCTTCAGGGCCAAAATAGGATATCTTAGTAACCTTGTTAACCAGCTGATCAGCTTTTTCATTTCCATAGATACCCTGATGTTAAAGCACACAGCACATTTCCATGACATGACATGTGACATGACAGGGCAATCAGGACATTTAGGCATTCCCATAACAGTTTTGATTTAACCTATCTAGGGAGAGTACTTTTAAAGCACTTTGTCTGCAAGGATGAGAATTCACTTTACCATGGTAACCTTTAAGCCCAAGGCTGAAAAGCATCTGGAGCAATGACAGAAATCCGTATCGCTTAAGACAAGACCATGGTAATCTTTCCTAAGTCCTCCTAGAGCACAGTTCAGGATAGCAAATACTTCTGCCTGAAAAACTGTATTATTTCCCAAAGCTTATACCAATTGTGTCCCTAAACAGGATCCATCTATGAACTACACAAGTTGGTCATATTCTTTGTCAGGTGTAATTCCTACCATCCAGTGTTCTCGAGACCGGAGAGTTACCTTAAATGGAGGGAAAGAACAATATTGAGTATTCATTAGGTTAGACTGCACTCAATACTGTAATATCCATGAAATTTAGGACAGAGGTGTGTCCAGTTATTTAACAGCTACCTCTCCAGTTCCCTGCTTGCATTAAGCAGTAGGTAATAACTCTAGCCTCCACTTGTAAATAAATGTCCATGGGAGGGAGTTCCAACAACGTCTCCAGTATGATGGAATATTTATAAAGGACCCTTAATACAAAGACATGCTAGCTTGATAAATTTACCTGCTAAAGTAATTTGTAGCGTTTTCCATCGCTAAATAATGGCACCATAAGATACCTGGAGTCTAACCATTGTAACATTAGCCAATAGCTGATGTGCTGCTTTATGCTCCAGGTTGTTTCAACAGTGCGTTTGACGGTTAAAAGCGACTATCTAGCTTTGCTGAGTAATATCAATGCAATCGTTCCAGATCAGTTTTTTATCAAATACAAGACCTTGATATTTAACTGACTCTGAATATTCCAGGATTGAATTGCCTAAGATTTCCTAGGCCTTTTGAGTTCCTACTTTTGGTAAAAGGAACAATAACTTTTGCTGAAATTGATGGACAGGCCCTTTTGCATACAATTGTGAATTTTCCTCAGCCCAAAAGTAACCAATGCTATGTCATCTGTAGTCTTGTACTGAATATCCCTCCTGGGACATACTTGAGTAGACCGTTCACCACAAAACTCCAAAGCAAGGGAGAGAGAACTTCCCCTGTAGGCAACCCCTCGTGGCAATGATCCCCCTCATCTCCCCAAGGAGGTTAGCTGTAATTTTTCTGCTCCTGAGCATGGAGTTTATCCAGTTCAAAGAGAGTCATTGACTCCATAGTTTAGTGCAGCCATAACCATAGATTCATAGGAGTGTTATCAAAAGTATCCTCTATGTCGAGGAAGGCCCCTGGGGCAGTTCAGATGGAAGTTTAAAAAAAAAAAACATAATATACAGAATGTTCTGTAAAGAATTATTAGGATTACCAAGGGAAATAGCTTTAGTAGAGTCACAAAAAACGAGAAGAAAAATAATAATTATAGAAAGAATCTAACATTTTTGGTTCAAATGTTTGATAAAGAAGAGGGAGAAATTTTCAAAATATGTATGTGAGAGCAAAGAAACAACAATGACAGAAATAAGGATCAGAATAGATGAGATATGGGGAAGCTTAGAAAATAAGAAATCATTAATTTTCTATAGAACAATAAAAACAAATTCAGGAAGAGAAGGATATGTTGACGATTGAAAAAAGGAAAAAGAAGAATTAAAATGGATGAGAATGGGGTCAATATTCTAACAGAAGGATAATAGGCAATGAAAAAGCAATCTCTGAATTTTGCAGTGGAAGGGAAAACATAATACATTATTTGATAGAATGTAAAGAATTAACTATGGAGGCAAAAAGTGCGAGAGAAAAAGTAGAACAAATTGGATGTTAAAATTGTAGCCATAAAAATGTTAACAGGGAAAGAGGAAAAGAGTATCAAACACATGGGGGAGCTTTTAAGGAAAGCAAAAGCAAGATAGGCCAAGAAAGTAAGGGATGTAAGAAAAGAACAACAACAAATAGAAGAGGGGGAGGAAGCAATATAAAAGGTTGCAGTTGGGCAAAGGGTTACAAAGCAGAGCTTAAAAAGGCCTGGGCGCTATGCAAGCTGAGGTAACACAAAAAAAAAAAATCTGATGTGTTACACTCACATGACTTTCTCTACTCTTGTACAAACTATTTTTACAAACGCTTATTCTCCATCTACTTCATGTTAATCGAGATAAACATTTGCAGACTCTTATCTTATTGCTAATTTTCTTGTAGATGTAAGGGGAATATATATTTACAAGGGCAATATAGAAATACAGTAGCCTTTAAGCATACACATATCTCTTAATAGCTGGTTGCTAGGTGCAGCACCATTCTCTTTGCCACAGATTAATACTCTTTGCATATCCAAGACAAAAAAATGAATAATGAATTCCCATTTGAGAAAATAAGTATCGAAAAATTTGAGCGAATAACAAGCAATATCTAGAAAATGGTTCACTCAAGAAAAAAAATGTATATGACATAAATTGTGTATTTTAACGGGATCTACATTTTTTGTGTAGTAAAATTCTGTCTATCTCTTATGGTTTACCAGTTACGCAAAAGTCGTTCACAATGAAGAATACTTTTGGAGACATTCCCAGAAAATTCAAGATATACATTTTATGTCATGAAAATATCTTAAACATGTGATATTATAATCAAAATTGTTAGAGCTATTTTTCAGAAAATTAAAATTTTCGAAAAATCTTCCATGTAAAGGGTAATCTGGGGTGGGGGAATTTTCTTGAAAACCTTTGTGTCGCATCTCTGGAAGATACTGAATCTAAATACCAAGTTTGGTGTTTATCTGACTGTTTGTTTATGAGTTATGCTGTTCACAGACAGACAGACACACAGGGACATGTTTCCAAAAATGCTTTTTTTGGATTCAGGGGGTCTCAAAACATGTATTTCCGGCAAAATCTCGGTATCAAATTTTTGGGTGGAATACAATACTTCCCCTACTTACTATACGTAGTAGAGAAAGTAATAACCAGAGATTTGTACATAGTTTAAGCTAGCTAGATAGGAATAGATTCTGTATAAAAAGCTATGCAAACTGAGATGTGCAGATAAATGAAATTCAGTATAACTACAATAATAGAAATTAAGAAAATATGTAATCAATGGCTGCGATATGTATAACACATGCCAGAAAACAATGCAGGTTTTGTGCAGTAAAACAGGACGGAAACAACCTGGATGGCCATTGAAGTGATGGTCTTAGTTGAGAGAAAGATAGAGTAGAGGTTTGATTTGCTTCATGCCAATTTTGTTTGCTTGAAGCAGTCTGGTACATTATGGAAAGGGGCAGATATTAGCAACAAGAAGTACACATGATCATTCAAACTAACCACCATAGTGAAACATAACTTGATTACATATATATTTCTTCTTTGTCACTTCACAAAAATATCAAGTGTCTTATATACAGTGAACTCGTAGAGCTTTATTTAATATTTTACAAAAATACTTAAAAATAAATAAAAATATATCACATCAACAAATTTCTTCTATCGTAAACTCTGTAGCCTTTTTCCTTCGAAATTTTTTGCCTTTTCTTTTCTCAATTTTTCTCTTCTTAACTTCTCGTTTCTTCAGATGTTTCTTAATCTTACGTTTCGCAGCTTTTTCTGGTTCAGTCAGTACCTGCAAAATATTAATGGAACCATCACAATGTGATGGGTAAAATATGAAATTCCATATTCTAAAACAAGTTTGCTAGTGCTATGGGAACAAAGCTTTTTATGATCTTCAGTGTGTAAATTCAATTTGAATGCCAAAATTACCTTTTCAAAACATTTAATTTCATAATAATTTCATATCTTGTAAAATTAACAAATTTTTGCTTTTAAAAATAGACTTTAGTTCAGTATTTCTGAAAACTTTGATGGTCTTAGCTTTGTCATTATAATATAAATACATATTTGCATACACACCTCTTGAGCTCTTAACTTTTTCCGATCTGCCCTCCTTGATGCTAGGGTTGTCTGCAGACGAGAGAGATGACGCATGTAGACCTCTACACCAACTTTCTTCTTCATGAGCTCTGATACTTGTTTGGCCAGTTGGAGTAAATTCTTGCCTCCTTCAGACTGCTCCTCATTACTGGACAGTTCTCTCGACAGTGGTGCCAACAGTTGGTGTAAGAGAGTTGGTAGCCCATCCTTTCCCAAATCCAGCACCATAGCACCAATCCATTTAAACACTGCTGTTCTCTGAAAATACAAGCTGCTGGTTCAAAGATGTCTCATGTTTCATAAGGTCATCTGTTTTTAATAGCTGGGTGTCTTTTCACTTTAAATTTTGCCTCCTGCTAGTTTCTGATTGATTGTTCCTCAATATTTACAAGCTCATTCCAAGCACCTTGCGCAAATTATACTTGTTTGGAAGGAAAACATATATTTAAGACCAGCTGTCGTACCCTACCATGCACATGTGGCTTTTTGAATTCAAATTATGATTTAATTAATTACGAACCTGGTAATTGCTCTAGGCAAAATTGCCTTACTTGCGCTGACCTATATTAGGTATAAGGAAGTGAGAAATACTGAAATAAATTACCTTATGAGAGAATGTAGAAGTAGATGCAAACGGTTGTACATCAGGCGCCTGCCAGAACGCGAGTTATTTGTGCCTTACTGAAATGCGAGAATTGGGAAAGTAACTGGAGAAAACGTGGCCATCTTCACGGTAATACTGACGCTCAATCGGAAGTGCCAACTGAAGTAAGAATCTGGGAACCCCCTAAGTAAGAGATGTGTTGGTATTTCTTCTTCTTATTCATAGGTTATAGCCGCTTAAAAAGAGCGCCAACAAAAAAAATGTATATGACATAAATTGTGTATTTTAACGCGATCTACATTTTTTGTGTAGTAAAATTTTGTCTATCTCTTATGGTTTGCAAAAGTCGTTCACAATGAAGAACACTTTTGGAGACATTCCCAGAAAAATCCAAATATACATTTCATTTGTCATGAAAATATCTTAAACATATGATATTTTAATCAAAATCGTTAGAGCCATTTTTGAGAAAATTAAAATTTTCGAAAAATGTTGAATGTAAAGGGTAATCTGGGGTGCGGGTATTTTCTTGAAAACCTTTGTGTCACATCTGGAAGATACTGAACCTAAATACCAAGTTTGGTGTTTATCCAGCTGTTTGTTTCTGAGTTATGCTGTTCACAGACACACACACGGACATGTTTCCAAAAATGCTTTTTTTGGATTTAGGGGGTCTCAAAACATATATTTCCGGTGAAATCTCGGTATCGAATTTTTGGGTGGAATACAATACTTCCCCTACTTACTATACGTAGTAGAGAAAGTAAAAATGGCGTTGCGTGAATTCAGAAACATAAGCTTATATAAAAAAAACCCAAACCGAGAAATTTGGGGATGTATCTCTGCCTTTGGCAGCATTACTTATTCATATGTTGCCAGTATTGTGTTAAAGCCAGAGAATGAGATACAGTGACATCTGTTGAACATCTAAGACATCACTTCAGTCGCTAATGCCAGCGCAAGAAAGGCAATTTATCCATTGCTCTATGGTAAAAACACATGAATGCAGTTGTTTCTTTTGTTTTGTCATGAGGATGCCTTCTTACTAAACTCTCATGTGTAAAACTCATACAACTTTCTCTGCCCATTACCAAATGTACATATATTCTTTAATATTATAATACTAATATAAAAAGTGATTCTTCTATCCACCTTACATTACTCATATTACACATTAACATTATTAGCAATATGAGCTTAGTTACAAAATGCAGAAACAATTTGCAACTGTTTATATTATATATCATAGTAATCAGCTAATGTGAAGGAGCTAATTACCATTCTTACTATTCTAAAATTACATCCACATAATGTAATGTAATATTTATTTCAGCATTATTACAATAATACAAATAAAGCTTACATCTAAAACTTATGTCTAGTGCACCAGTTTTCTAGCTCTCCCCTAGGCTGTATATATGAGATAAAGCTACTATACCATCTCTCCACTTTCCAAACTGTGCCCGTTCTGCTGTACCTTTCTTAAGCTCCTTATCCACTTATCCCTTGTGTTGCCTAAAAATGTCCCCATCATTTTAATTATTTCTACTTTTGTGCTTCCCAACATCCTTAATGCCACTGCTTCTTTGTTTAGCTTGTCCCATTTTTTATTCCATATAACCTCTCTCCACCTTTTAACCTTATCACATTCTATTAGACAATGAAAAGTACTACCCGATTCACCACACATAATACATCTCCCCGAACCATTATATCCATTCCTTTTTAAAAATATTACTCCTGTGCGCATCCACGCAAGACCTATTCTACCAAATTGATTGCATATATCTACATACTTCTCCCTGATACGGTAATTTGTATCACAAATTACTTTAATGTAAATAAGGATTGTAATATGAATATGTATTTTTATGTGACATTGATTTTAGAGGTTTATTAATTGTAAATATTATTGGTAAATAATAATATACGGCTTTACTGAAACTGTCAACAATAACGCAATAATGCAGCAAGGGGGTGAGTTGTTTGTCATTACCGGGAACCAGGAAGTTACGTAATGTTTCGCGCCTTTTCGGTAAAAAAGCTTCTAGAATGTTCCCTAAAAGTAATATGTATTAGTGGTTTTCATTGGATAGTAAAATAGACGCTAATGTTGGCGCGTTTTATTAGCCAATGGCAGTTCATTTATAATCTTTAGGCGTATCTTGAGGCAAGCCTATAAATAGTGTAGATTCAAGGGAGCGTTCCCCCAGTTCAACGGAATTCTCAGTACACTACATATTGTCAGCCAGTCCTTCATTTCGTCAAGTTACACGAGAATTATTATAAAATATTATACAATTAAATATACACAAAGTCGAAGTATGTGAGTTAAAAAGTGAGAAGTTATTACAAACAGTTTCAGTTTGGCAAGTATCCAGATAAATATGTAAAAAGTGTTAGTGAATGTGTTCGGCAATAAATGTTATAAAACCAATTTCTTCGTCAGTATAATTTCTGGATAAAAGATTCCTTTCCGATTCACACCCTGCACAGAAATCAATGTTCTACCAAGATAAGATGATAGCTAGCCGGAGGACAATATACATAACCTTAAATTCTTTCAGAAACTAATTGATACAAATTGCTAACGTCAGAGGGAACTACGAACCAAACAAGGAGTGACGTCACACAAGATGGCAACGCAGAAGTCAACATAACATTAATACCACATCAACATTGGCTCCACAACGTGGTGCTATAAACATAAATGTATATACAATTTGTTCTCTTACAAATTGGCGCCCAACGTGGGGCTAGATGACTAGGAAAGGAATAAGAATAACCAGGAAGTAGCAGAATTAACTAGGAAAGGATCAACATAACCAGAAATGCAGCGGTGAAATCATCTACAAGACCCAGATTCAAAAAACAACAGGGACGACAGACTTCGATCGTAATTCCGAGATTACGATGCAACAAGGAATTCAACTACAAGAAAACATCGAAACGACGTAGATTCATCACAACAAAACGCAGAAGCGACATACAAACATAGGAGAATGGGGCAGGAAGCTGGACATCAAAGTAACAGCAACAGACAGCATAACAAAAGGTCAGAGTATAGTAATTTTTTTTTAGAAAACAAAAACAATGGCTACTAATAAGATTGAAGAAACAATGATGGAAGGAGATAGTGTAACAGTTAGCTGTAATTCAATACAGGGTACAAAAAATAGCGTAAACAATGTAGTATTGGAGAAAAAAAATGTTAGTGAAGAAAGTGAGAATAGAACAGCAGGAAATGTTAATCTTGATGCTAATATGATGATGGAAATTATGAAAATGCTGAAGAATATACAAAAGAGTCATAGGGAGTTAAGGGAAGATATGCAAAAGAGTTTTGAGAGATTAGAAAAGAAATTAGATCAAGAAAGTGAAGCTATAAAAAAAGGCGGGGAAATATTGGAAGATATGCAAAAGAATAATAGGGAATTGAGTGAAGATATTATTAAGAGTGTAGAACAAAAAGTAGATCAGAGTTTTAAGGAATTGAGAGAAGATATAAAAAAAGATCATAGGAAATCAATTGAAGATATT
The DNA here is from genome assembly GCA_030765065.1 of Deroplatys truncata. Taxonomy (NCBI): domain Eukaryota; kingdom Metazoa; phylum Arthropoda; class Insecta; order Mantodea; family Mantidae; genus Deroplatys; species Deroplatys truncata. The sequence continues at coordinate 83,005,970 of CM060982.1, read as the reverse complement.
GGTAGGAGTAATGAGGTATTAGAGCAAAGAGTAGATCAAAACAGTGAAGAAATTGAAAAGAAAGTTATGAAGCTAGATAGTAGTATGCCAGAAATGAAAGATGAAAAGGAAGTAATAGCAAGTGAGATAGGAGAAATTTCAAAGAAAATGCTAGACATGAGCATGGAAATAGGTAACAAAGAAAGTGAGGTTAATACTAAAAGTGAGGTTAATGTAGAATGTACAGAGTTAGGAAGTCAAATGAGTAATATTTCAAGTGAGATAAGAGAGATAAAAGAGGTTAGGAATGTAGATGTAAATGAGGCGCAAGTTAATTTCAGAGGGGAAATATCAGAAATACAGAATGAGACAGTAATGCAAAGAAATAAATTGTACCAAGATGTTCAAAATGAAAACTCCAGTCCAGTACAGTTTAGTACAGATTTGTCAAAGTACTTTCAAATTAAAGAGATAGTTGAAGAATTGAAAATGAATGTTGTTAAAAGATGTGTCGTTCAAGAAACTGTAGATTGTTTTCAAATGTTATCATGTGAGGAAATTTCAAATGAATACAAGAGGTTATTCATGAACAACAATTTGAAGGTTAGGTTACGGCTACGAGTAATGTTTAGCCACACACAATTTGATCCAGGAGGGTAAATAGCAATGAGATGTAAGGTAAATACTGGATAGTTAAAGATGACCTGCAAAGAAATGTATTGGAACGTAAGAGGGTTAACTAAACATATATATATATGTCATGAGAAAACAGAAATAAATTCAAAAAAAAAATATAGAAAAATAAAAAGAAATAAATATTTAAAAGAAAAAAAAATTAAATTTTTAGTAACTGTAACAATATTTGAAAAGAAGAAGGTAATAATTGAAACTTAATATGATATTAAAATAAAAAAAGTAAAGTACATAAATACTATTACAAGAGTATTGTTAAGATAAAGTACAAAATCACAAAAATTGGTAAATATAATTAAAACAAATATTTATGTAGTAAATAGAACATGTGAAACAGTGCCTAGATTTAAGAGATGTAAATATTTGTGTTGAGGGTGAATATTTTGGTACATATGTATAATAATTACAAAAAAATCCTTAAATGTATAAATTTTTGTCAACAACTTAAAGTAAACAATTTGGTAACAGTGATTAAATAACTTAGGGTAAAGTATTTGCTATAAAAAAAAAAAATTTTGTTGTAATGTCAGATTAATATCTAAATTAATTAAACCAAAGCCAGTAAGTAGTGGCGAGATAAAAAAAAAAAAAAAAAAAAAAAAAAACATGTCGTGTGTTAAATGCGTGTGAAGTGTTAAGTGAAAGTGATAACGTGTGTTCCAAGATCTAGGAGACTAAAAACACAATTTTAAAATTCCTAAACAAGTTATAAATATTTATAATTATGTTTCTAGTGGGGCATATGATACGGTAATTTGTATCACAAATTACTTTAATGTAAATAAGGATTGTAATATGAATATGTATTTTTATGTGACATTGATTTTAGAGGTTTATTAATTGTAAATATTATTGGTAAATAATAATATACGGCTTTACTGAAACTGTCAACAATAACGCAATAATGCAGCAAGGGGGTGAGTTGTTTGTCATTACCGGGAACCAGGAAGTTACGTAATGTTTCGCGCCTTTTCGGTAAAAAAGCTTCTAGAATGTTCCCTAAAAGTAATATGTATTAGTGGTTTTCATTGGATAGTAAAATAGACGCTAATGTTGGCGCGTTTTATTAGCCAATGGCAGTTCATTTATAATCTTTAGGCGTATCTTGAGGCAAGCCTATAAATAGTGTAGATTCAAGGGAGCGTTCCCCCAGTTCAACGGAATTCTCAGTACACTACATATTGTCAGCCAGTCCTTCATTTCGTCAAGTTACACGAGAATTATTATAAAATATTATACAGTTAAATATACACAAAGTCGAAGTATGTGAGTTAAAAAGTGAGAAGTTATTACAAACAGTTTCAGTTTGGCAAGTATCCAGATAAATATGTAAAAAGTGTTAGTGAATGTGTTCGGCAATAAATGTTATAAAACCAATTTCTTCGTCAGTATAATTTCTGGATAAAAGATTCCTTTCCGATTCACACCCTGCACAGAAATCAATGTTCTACCAAGATAAGATGATAGCTAGCCGGAGGACAATATACATAACCTTAAATTCTTTCAGAAACTAATTGATACAAATTGCTAACGTCAGAGGGAACTACGAACCAAACAAGGAGTGACGTCACACAAGATGGCAACGCAGAAGTCAACATAACATTAATACCACATCAACATTGGCTCCACAACGTGGTGCTATAAACATAAATGTATATACAATTTGTTCTCTTACATCCCTTCCCCAATTTCTTTTAGCTGATTTATACAAGATCAATGACCTTTTATCCTCAAAACTAGCCCATATCTCTTGTTTCTTGATATCTTCCACCCTCAATCTCCCTTCTTTCCAAAACCCACTGTTATTATATTTATCTAATAGGAAAATATTCCTCATGCCAATTTCTTTTAGCACATTTCCCATTTCCTCAATCCAACACTCTTCTCCTAAGACAGCTTTTTGGAACTGTATACATTCTTTTAATATATTAGTATCTTCTAAATTTAAACATATGTCCACGTAATTTTCTCTACTACAAACTATTCTTACAAAAAGTTTGTTTATCTACCTTCTTCATATTAATTGGGATAAATGTTGCAGAAATATTCTCATTACATATTTCAACGTACGTGCTGAAGCATTAGTTAAATTTTTAAAAAGTGGGTCACTACATACGAGGGTCGGCTGATAAGTCCCGGGCCTCTCAATGAAAACTACATTTAATTTTTTTTTTTATTATTTCTCAATATAATCTCCAGAAAGGTTAATACATTTTCATACCGGTGTTCTAATTCAATTAAACAATCTCTGTAGTGCGATTTATCAAGGTCCTCAAAATAGCTGTTTACCGCATCGATAGCCTCGTTGCTGTGAAATCTTCGTCCTCCAAGAAATTTTTTGAGATTAGGGAACAAGGGTGCTAGATCTGGCGAATAGGGTGGATGTTCAAGCAAATCGAACTTTAATTCGCAAATTTTCCCCATTGCAATGACTGAACAATCGGCCGGAACATTGTGATGAAACAAGATTTTTTTTTTTTTTTTTTTTTTGCCAAATGAGGTTTTTGTCTTTTCACTTCATCACTCAAACGTTGCAGTAAGTTTGCGTAGTAGTCACCAGTGATACTTTTACTCTTTTCCAAGTAAACAATAAAAATAATTCCCTGTGCATCCCAGAAATCACTCGCCATAACCTTGTTAGCTGACAAAATTGACTTTGCCTTTTTTGGAGTTGGTTCACCTGGCGCAATCCAATGTTTTGACTGTGATTTACTTTCTGGAGTGTAGTGATGTATCCAGTTTCATCCATGGTAATAAACATCTCAAAAATTTGTTTGGATTTTTACGGTAGAGCTACACATTCTTAACAGAAACAGTTTTGCTATGCAACTTTTGATCAGGCGTCAACAAACGAGGCAACCACCTTGTGAAAGCCCAAAACATTACTTAAAATATTACCTGCATGTTCTTTTGATACGTTTACAGCCTCTGCTATCTCAAACAACTTTAATCTGCGGTCTTCCAGTACTAAACGATGAATTTTTTCAATCATCTCTGGAGTTGTGACTTCCACACGGCGTCCAGAGCGAGCTGATCACTAGTGCTTGTATGTACCATTTTAAACTCTGCAACCCACCTTTTAATCATTGAATATGAAGGGGCAGAATCTTTCAATGTACTGTCCATTTCCCTACTTGATTTCTTTAGCCGTTAAGCCTTTCAAATGGAAGTATTTAATCACTGCTCGTTTTTCCAAATCCTCCATTTTCATGAAAAAACTAAAGTTGTCTTGTTTAAAATGCTGTCATTCAAAAACTAAACAAGCTATTGACCTGTAACTATGGATACAAGCTAGTCCAGAGTAAAACTATGTGATGCTGTCTAACTGGCCTAGTGGCGCCATCTTTGTGTGAGGCCCGGGACTTATTAGCAGACCCCCGTATATACTTGCTTTTAAATTCCATACTCTTTGCATGACATCACAAGAAACAAAAGCCTGTTGACTTAGCACTTAAATGTATTATATTGGAAAATTGAAACCATTGTAATTAATATCTTGGAGATGGTTAATACTAAAAAAATTTTTTTGCATTTCACCAGGATTTACATTTTTTCTATAGTAAAGTCTTATCTACCTCTTATGATTTACCAGTAATACAAAATTCTTCAGAATGAATAGAACTTCACAGGCTATTCACAGAAGATTCAAGTTACACATTTTCTTAGCCATGCAGATATCTTAAACATATGGTGTTTTAATTAAAATTGTTAGACATTTTTAAAAATATAAAAAAATATAGAAAATACAGAAACATTTTCCATGCAAGGATTGTTTAGATTGAGGAGATTTTCTTAAAACTCTTTGTGTCACATATTGGGCTTAAATAATACAAAGTTTGGTTTACATCTGACCTTTCATTTTTTGAGACTACCTCCGTCCCCCCCCCCCTTTTTAGTTAAGTGACAAGCGAAAGTAAAAAGAAGAAGTGCAAAACTTCTCTGTTAGATGATACAATATTTGAGAAAATGTAATCATACAAGGAATATTTCAGAAATAGCTAATGCTATGAAGAAAGACCGACTCAAAAGTCCATGTATTAATGAGGTCTTATATTTTTTTTGCATTAAGTTCTGTTTTTTCTTTTGGTTTCTTAGTTATTTCAAATTAATTCAGCAAGAATGAAAAACAAGCTATTCACAGAAAATTCCGGATTGCATTTTAATCAAAATCATTAACAGCCATTTTTGAAAAAAGTAAATAATGTTGTTCAGGTGAGTGGGGATTCACCTATCACCCTTAAAAGGTGTGCAACTTGAGCATGAAATTTAGTAGTTATCTGGCTCTTTGTTTACAAGTTATGAGCTCATGTGTAGGCAAGTGGGAGGATACACATTTTCAAAATCTGAATTTCCAGTAAAACCTCGACATAGAATTTTTGTGTGAAATATAACACTTCTATGCATAAATAAAAATAAGAGATGCTATGGTAAGCATAGAAACCTAATTTAAAACCTACCATTGTAGTTGATTTTGACGACTTTATTATTTCTAAATTTGCTATCTTCCTCATGCGTCGAATCATCCATAGGAGTGATAATTGTTTTGTGTCCCCACCCTCTTCAGTTTCTGCATTTCTACCTGTAAGTGATACCCTCTTCAGAACTCGACCGAGGAATACAAGATCTTTCACCACCTGCAAAAAAGAAAAAGTAAAGAGGAAGCAAAAAATCAAATATTTTTGTGAAATAAAACTTTGAAATCAGGCCATTAATGGATATATTTAACAATAAATCCATCTTTGTGGAATATTTCAACCAGCTGTTTTACCCGGCATTCTCTGGATGCATTTTGATATTTAAAATACGAGGGCAGTCCAGAATGTACCAGACGTTTTGGCCTATCTTAGCAATGAGTAGGGCTAGAGCCGCCATCTTGGTGTCAGAATGTTTCTACATTCAGTACGCATCCAGCTGTGGTAGGTGAGGACTGTGTCTTCCTTACTGTGCTCTCTGCGAGTTGTTAAAATGTGCGCTGCAATAGAAAATCCCGCCATTTGTGAAGTGCGGTTGGCTAAAAAGAACAAACCAATTGAAATTTATCGTCAACTTTGTGATGTTTACGGGCAGGGAATAATGAGTGAAAGCCGAGTCAGGCAATGGTGCATTGATTTTAAAAATAGCCGTACCAATGTTCACGACAAGGATCGCAGTGGTAGGCCTAGCCTTATGACTGATGAACTGTCAATGCAAATCAATGACAAAATTCGTGAAAATTGTTGTTTCACGATTACAGAACTTTTGAAACATTTCCCCCAAAGTTCACACAGTTTGGTGCATCAAATTGATGCTTTGACACTGACGCTGAACTGCATGGCGGTGTAAACCAGTGGTTGAAGTCGCAGGCGGTACATTTCTACAGAGAGGGTATTGAAAAACTTGTGCCACGGTATGATAAATGCCTCAATTTGAATGGCGAAATAGAAAAATAGCTTAAGAGTACCTTTCAAATGTAGATAATGAACATTGATATTTGTATTTTGTTATTTATTTCAAAACGTCTGGGACTTTCTGGATTACCCTCGTATATGTATAAGGAATCATAAAACTGATACCTAGATATTTAACTAAACAGTGACAGAAACAACACTTTGATACAGAGTCTTGTCGACATTTTGTTATGGCATTTAATCCTGGAAGAACTATCCAGTTAAATTTGCGACTATCGTTTTACAGTATCATACACGCAGATGTGCACACTTTCTCTCTCTACATGAATAATGACAAAATAAAAATGATGATCTTATTTACTTTACCTCTGTTAAGCGTTCCATTGAGACTTTGTTCTTCTAATTTGTGGCTTTTTGCTGTGCAATCTTTGTAATTTGCTTCCACAAACATCAGTAACAAATTAATATGGTAATACTTCAGTCAACCTTATTCATTTGTGCTGTTGTGCATACCTCACGCTAGGCAGTGCAAGAGTGTTTCTCTTTATATAATTATAAAGTACCCAGAAGTACCGATCTGACGTATATATAGCGGTTGTTGTTTCAAACAAATTACTATGGTAGAAAGTACCACCCTTATAAAGCTTAAGTTTGATGATGCTACATTGTTTAGTAAATGTTTGACAGCCATCAATAGTGAACTCTCTCACCAAATTTGTAAACATGGATAAAACTGGCCATCGTTATGTGATACAATACTTTCATTTGAAAGGTCTTAGTCTAACTAATATTAAAGCTGAGCTATTCTACTCTGGGGGAGTCTGCTCCTTCGTTTACAACAGTACAATATTGGGTGGCAGAGTTTAAGCGAGGCCATATGAGCTGCCAATACGAACATCGCAGTGGTCGACCAAATGAGGTGACTATGCTAGAAACTGTGAAGAGAATCCACAAAATGGTATTGGATGACCATTGACTTAAAAGTATGTGAGCTAGCAGACATCGTAGGCATTTCAAAAAGTGCTGGACATCACACACTAACTGAAAATTTAGACATGAGAAAGCTGTACGCAAGATGGGTGCCACGTTTACTCACAATGGAACAAAAACAGTATATGAGGATGTTTCAGTTGAGTTTTTGGCGATGTTTCGCTGCAATAAAACAGAGTTTTTGTGTTGATTCATAACCATGGATGAAGCATGGGTCCATCACTTCACACTTGAGTCAAAGGAACAATCAAAACAGTGGATTGAAAGGGGAGAATTGGCTCCAAAGAAGGAGTCTGCAGGCATGGTCATGGCGTCAGTTTGCATGATGAAATCAAGCAAAAAAGACCACATTTAGCGAAAAAGAAAGTTCTGTTTCATCAAGACAATGCACCAGTTCACATATCCATTATCGCCATGGCCAAAATCAATGAGTTAAAGTTTGAATTGTTTCCTCATGCAGCCTATTTGCCAGATTTAGCTCCCTCTGATTATTTTCTGTTTCCAAAGTTCAAGAAATGGTTTGGTGGTAAAAGATTTGCCAAGAATGAAGAGACGGAGTTTGCAGTTGATGGCTATTTTGCAGAAATCAATGGTTCTCACTATTAACAGGGTATTGAAGCTATTGAACATCGCTGGGAAAAGCGTATCGAGCTGAAAGGAGACTATGTAGAGAAATAAAGATATTTTTTCCCAAACATTTTTGTGTTTTCTTTGTTAGATCGGGTACTTCTGGGACAGCATACGTTAGTCATATGCTCAATTACATCTATAGGAAATACAGCAAATGTTTCTTGGTTATTAGAAGGTTTCGGCCTAAATATCATATACATATCATACTATTGTAAGCAGATCTGGTTGCCTTTTATTTTGCTGTCTCTTCTGTTTTCTCAGTTGCTAAATCATGACCTACATATAATGCTTAGAATAAAGTATCTGCAGTTTTTGTCTTATTTTACATGCATTTGCTGTGAACTAACAACCGTTTCTACTACCGAGTGGGATGGCTCAGGTGGTAATGTGTGTGACCCACATACAGGAGATCCTGGCTTCAAATCCTGTGGGCCGACCAATCAGACTGAGGTTTTTTTGTGGTTTCTCTCAGTCACCAAGGTTGGATATTTAATACCTCGACCCAAAGTTCCACCTTAAGTGTAAAACAATAGTAAGAATGAAAAATAGGTGATAATAGCAAATACTGTACCATCTATCCACAGTTAATGAAAGCAGGTAGACTGGATGGCACCCTATTGCCATCAGCACAAAGTAGAAGATACAGTTGCTATGCACTAAGGTCTCTATGGACATGTGCCTTCTGCCCTTCATAGAAGCAGAGATACAGTTGCTATACACTAACATTTTTGTAGATACGTGATGAAGCAAGGTGGTATGGTTATAGCGATGAGACCTAGAATGCTAATTGTCTGCCTGTCACAAATGGATCCATGGGTTATCTACTAACATACCTGTCGCAATATGACCATGTAGTTAAAAGTGATGTAAAATAAATAAATAAATAAATAATAATAATAATATTTTCTCAACAAAAAGACAAAGCCTTCAGAAGCATGTTCTTTTATAACTCCAACACATTTACATTTTAATACCCAAGCACTGTAAATCCTTTTTAGGTTTTTAGTTATTTAAATTAGAAGATGTCTTATAGCCCTTGTTTGTCAAAAAGAAGAGGTTTTCAATGGTGAAAGAATTTATCACGATCAGTTGAGTGGTTTCCAAACTCGCTCTCTCATGCACACATGCATGCACAAACTTTCTCTCTTTATAGAACACATAAAGATAGCTGTAACAGAGACTAAAGCTGAAAATGTTAGATGGTTTTGCTGATACTTGTGTTATGATACAGTAATTTAGATCTGGAATTGATTAATCTCAAGAAAAGAATTTTGCAAGAGATGTAGCAAACCATAGAGAAAACATGTTTTTAACAAATTACATTGAATAGGATATGAAAGTTAGCTATTTCTTTAAATCTATTTACAGATGGTGTAGGTTACTCTTACCAGCCCTCCTTTGAACAAGAAAGAAATGGAAAACTGGCAAGGCACACTTTTGCTTTTAGGACAAGCTCATCAGTAGGGGAGATAAATAGAAAGTTTGTAGGTAAGCTCAGCAGGTTAAATGTTGTGAGGAGATGAGGGTTGTAAGAACAAGCACTCTTATTAGGACACCCATGGATGGGGTTGCTCTTATATGTGTAAAATAAAAACTTTTGCTGATTATAATAAACAATGTTCTGTATTGGTGTCATTATTTTTCCTGAGCAAACCATGTGCATCAAGAGGCCCATGCTAATACAGACAAGACTAGCCAGATACATCAAATAGCATATTTGAAGCAACTGCTAGTAATCACCAGAAGCTATCAGCTGATAGACACTGATTTATTACACGTTCACATTCATTGGCAACTTTCAATGACAAAAAGCTGCTTCAACTAGGATTAGTTATCAGTTGTAGCTACCATTTCTTGTTCTGAAAAACATTACGGTTACAACCCTAGTTCCACATCAACACGTAACACTGAACAATTTAGCACACACGTTAGTAAATTTTTCCATGGGAAAGGCAAATATGAACTTGAATTAAACACCATAATGCGCACAAATAGATTTGGGATACAGCTAGTACACACGAAGATAAATACAGTAAAATCTAGAAAGATACTAACACACTCATTTCAGAGAAAGAAGAAACATGAATATTCAAGAGATTTGCATATTCCCCTTAGTTTTCTCTAAATTCAAAAAGTTTTTATTTATTTATGACACTCTTTAACTACTATGGTTCTTAGCATCCCATTCTGTATTGGGAGCGAAAGACCAGAAATTTTGCTCAGAGGCCTCTTTATGAGGCTTGAGGTTCTTTTACGCGCTGTAAATCTACGACATGTGACCACCGCTTTACTTCCAAAGGAAGCCATGCTAAGGATTTTTATGCCCCAAAAAATCCATCGCCCTCCGCCAGGTTTCAACCTGCAACCTCAAGAACTAGAGGCTGGTAACCCATGACCATGGAGAATGACATAAATTCAAAAAGATCTTTAAATAGCAGATCATCACCTTGGCTCCCCAAAACGGTAATTTTGTTAAAAATGCATCAAATCCCAAATTAAAAAACATCATCTTCGAGGCAGTATTTTTTACCGCTTAAATGATAACAGTCTAATTATATGATACAAAAAGAATAACAGCCCACCTAAAAGCTATATGCATATGTCAAAATATATAAAGTATATATTACAGTCATTGTATTATGTTTATTTTATTATGTACATGTATAAAATATGTGAATGTGTTACGTAGTTTAACAATGTAGGAGCTGTGAGAATAGAAGCAAGCTGCTTTTCGTAGCAAACGGAGTTACAAAGTAAAAGCCGAAAGTTGCTAACCTTGAGAACAATAAATTAGAAAGTTAAAAAAAAAGGCTACTAATAGTCCATGGAACAATACTAATGTAACATTTAAAACAGTTTATAAATGGTCACGTGTATGTGAAAAGCAAGCGAAAGTAAAATAAAAGTATTCTATTGGAGTAGGCTTAGCCAATCAGAAACTATAAATAAAGAAATGTACAAATTCAAACAGTTGATGCTAATAGATAGCATACTCAGGCAGTTCGTTTCGGTATGGGTTCAGTGGTTATATATGAGACATGAAAATTCATTGCGGTGAGGATAATATATCAATGTTTACCTGTTAAAAGTGTAATTAACCATAATCTCACAGCTCTATAGTAAGATACCAGTGAAGTGTTATTTAACCGTGTGAGGGATTAATAAAAAAGTAAAATACAATTACAATTTGTGTAAACTTTATTCTTAAGCCGTACCAGCCCTATTGAGAGATACTTGCTCTAAAAAAATATTACTGACACAGGCAAGGCATATATAATAAATAAACATTAAAATAATTATTACACATAAAATTAACACATGACACTGCCATAAAAGTTTGTACCCAAAGCATGGGGCAAACACTCCTAGAAACATAACTGCTATAAGATTGGCGCCCAAAGGGTGGTGCAAATAACATAAAACTTATCTCCTGCAAATTGGCGTCCAACGTGCGTGTGGCAAGAATATACGAGAGTAGGTGAGCAGAAGAAAAGAAATCAACGAATGCCGTAGAGCTACCGGAAATCAATGGAACTACAATTACTATAAGAACTGTAAAAAGCCTCAGAGAACTTCAAGCTCATCGTACAATGACGTTACTCAAGGACAGCAAATACAATTCTTTCAGGAGTAGGGGGCACGCAGTCAACAATTCAACTAGAATCTATGAGGGAACACCAGAGTATAAAGGTTTACTAACACAGCCAGAGAAAAGGTCAGAAAATTCCAATACTTTATGTTTATATAATTGTCAAGGTAGTTACGAATATATATACTATTAAAATAATTACATGTTGTTAAGGAGTGAAAAATTAAAATTCGGCAATTCCAAACTAAATGTAACAATAGAAAAATATTCAAAATAAAATGGAAAGAGAAAACAATAGAAATATGGAAGTAGGAGAGGATAGGTCAGCCATTATTAATTATAATGTAAATTTACAGCCAGAGCTAGAGGAAACAAATAGGTTAGATGTAGAAGAACAGTCATCTGCAAATTCACAATTACACTTAAAAAGAGATAGAACCGATTCCTTCACCACTGAAAAGTACTGTTCTTTCCAACAGACATAGGCTGCAAGACAGCTTCTAATTTCAATTCCTAAATTACTAAAAAGGATTTATAAAGCCTGGATATTAGGATACAAACATGTTGGGATCATAAAAGAATAAATTTGAAAGAAGACTTTGGCTTTTCACTGAGATTGCCATACGACAGAAAATAAGCGTTGTTACTCTATAAAAAATTCTGCAGTATACACAATATACACATATCATTATGATTTAACAACTGAGAGAACAAAAGACAATCCGGTTTGCTTATAATAAGGGTATGTATGGGATACTTGTGCCAAAATCTTTTAAAGCCCAAAAGTGTATTTCCTCTCTATGTTGCAATCAAGGTCATTACCACAAATGTTAAACACTTGTATATAAAGAGAGAAAACTGTGTCCAGCATAACATCAGAAATTAGTCAACCAATATTTTATAATTAGCAACTGAGAAGATAATTTTTCTCAATAGTTACAGACAATGTGCATTTCTGAAATGTTTAACTTGGTGGCCTGGTAGTAGAGAATCTTTGTATTCACTAGTTCCACTCCTATTTTATTATATAGGATTTTGGGTTGTTTGTTGTTTACGTTAGGGGTTCCTTTATTATGTGAAAACTGTGTAGCCTGATTATGGAACCAAAGGGAAGTTACATAAGTTTAAAATATCATCTTCTGTGTTAATCTAAGAAATTATTCGGCCATTTCTGCCATTGTTTCATCACCTAAAGGTGAGTTTAAGGAAATCAGAAATACAACAATCCACCAATATTTCATATCATTTCCATGGATATCAGAGATCTTTTCATCCATTGTTACAAATATCATCAGTGTAAGAGATTACAATTATAAGGGGTAAAGGGGATGTTTCATTACTAAATTCCTCTAGTGCATTGTACAATAATTTAATAAAGAATCTAGAGGAAGTAAATGGAATTAATTAAATCACTTTCGAGGTTTAAAATGTCACCCATACTAAATTGTGTCATCTCTTATGCATATTTTATAGAGCATTAATGTACGTGGTCTGTTCAAAAAAATTCTGGAACATTCGTAATTTCGCGTCAATGGAATGTTGGAAATGTGGTTGGCATCCCTGCACACACCTGTGTTTAATGTGTAACTGCCGGAAGTTTCATTATTTTATGTCTGTTAGTTATTGTTCAGTGCTGTATTGAGCAGAACATTGTGTCGCACAGTTTGCAAATTTTGAGATGGCAGAGTTAGAGGAGCAACACGTCTGCATTAAATTTTGCGTGAAACTCAAGAAAACCTTTACAGGGGCACACCAAATGATGCAGGAAGCTACGGTGATGAGTGCTTAAGCCGTACTTGGTGTTACAAATGGTTCACACAATTTAAAAAAGGAAGTTAAAGATGACCCTCGTTCAGGATGTCTACTGACGATGCTCATGTCAGGAATGTCAACGAAATTGTGCATGTCAGTCAAAGACTGACTATTTGGACGTGTTGTGACACCTGGGAGAAAATGTGAGATGGAAATGGCCTAAAATGTGGTGAGACAATTCATGGCTCTTGCATCACAATAACGCACCCGCACATTCATCTCTGTTGGTGTGCGACTATTGCACAAAAAACGATATCACTGTGCTGCCTCATCCTCTGTACTCTACAGCCCTGGTCTCTGCAGACTTTTTTTAAAGAGACTGCTTCCAGAAGTGGAAACAGCATTGGGAGTGGTGTATCAATTGTGGAGGTGGGTATTTCAAAGGAGACCATGCACAATGAGCGTAGAAAAATTTTGTCGACAAAGTTCCAGAATTTTTTGAACAGACCTCCTATGTATGTTTGAATCTGATGCAGTAATTTGTATCACAAATTATTTAAATATAAAGAATGATTATAGTGTAAATATGCATTTTTATGTGACATTGATTTGAGATGTTTGTTGATTGTAATTATTGTTGAGAAGTAAGTTTATACGGCCTTACTGAAACTGACAATAATAGCGTGCAATAATGCAGCGAGGGGGTGAGCTGTTTAGCATTATTAGAGACGAGGAAGTTACGTAATATTGGCGCGTTTCTCTTTAGAATTTTCTGGAACATTCTCCCTAGAGCATATGTTTTCATAATTTTCATTGGATAGAAAAATAAACGCTAATGTTGGCGCGTTTTATTAGCCAATAGCAGTTCAGTTATAATCTTTAGGCATATCGGTGTGTAGGAGTATAAAAAGGGTAGGTTACAGGTAGAGTCCGTCTGTTCATCGAAAATATTTGTAAAGTACACGTCGCCTTCGGTCAGTCAGTTCGTCGAAAGTATTTGTACGGCACACGTCGGATATCAATTTGCAGGTTACGCGTAACAGAGTTATGAAAAATCTTAAATGTTGTAAAGTTGAAGTACGTGAATTAAGAGTGATCAGTAATGAAGTTATTATAACAGTTTCAGTTTGGCGAGTGTCAAGATCAATGTGTAAATGTGATAGTTAACGTGTTCGACAATAAAAGTGTAAAACAAATTTCATCAGTGTTATCTTTGGATAAAAGATTCCTTTCCGTTTACACAACCTGTATAAAGAGAAGTGTTCGACCAAAAGGATAATAGCTAGCCGGAGGACAGAGAACCAAAATTAAATAAAATAACAGTAGCATTCTTTCAAACAAAAACTAATACTGCCGCAAATTGCTAACACCAGATGGAGCTAACAAACCTAACAAATGAATCACGTCACAAGATGGCTTCACCACGTGAAGTAAACACAAATACACAAACATTATAAGTAATACTGTCGCAAATCAAACCTTTTGTTTTTATTTACTGCATAATAAAACATTTGTGATTTTTAATTTGCTCAGAGTTTACATTTTTATACTGTCTTCTATTGAATTTATTCAACACTTTTTGACATCCCTACCCATCTAGAGTATGTATGAAATAAGAAGGCACTTGAGTTCCTCCAATCCATAATCAGCTACGGTGCACTGTTGCAGGAGCACAGCATTATGCAAAAGAAAGAGAGGGGAGATATGCACATGCATGATAGCCGTAGATATCAGTGAAAACGGTGAAAGATACAAGGTGTACAATTAAAACCATTTGTAACAATTTTACTGTATTTAAAATGAGATAATAAGCTCTCTAATCTTGTAATTTGCTTCAAATATCAATTCCTTGTCTAAGCAAGCAATTTTCATTTGCAATCTGATATTTCAAGGAAGTTTATATCTTTAAAATACAATACTTAAAACTACACATTTTAAAGAACATATTATGTACCTGAAAGGACTTCCTTCTGACCCAAGAGGTTATTTTTACCCTGTTTCACTATATGCGACACGGAATGTTCGCTTGCATTACATGCCTTAGCTGTTAGTACCTGGCTCTCTTTAAATGGCCTCTCTTCTGAGGTCAAGTCTTTAAAAAAAAAGGATAAACATTGAAAATCATAGCCTGCATACTTGAATGTAACACTTTTCCTTTTGATCTACTCGTGTGTGAGCCACTCATGCTAGTTTTCGATAATGCCATGTTTTCTTAATAGCAAAATGAGTTACAGTAACTATAAGAGAGGAATCCGTCAGACTTGCAACACGTATAAGATTAAACTAAATTCCTTTCTAGAGGCATCTGTTTCCTTGAGAAAGAAATACTTTTGAGATACAATAAACAACCATTATGCAAGACATGTGGCGTTTGCTATTGCTGGCAGCAGTGTTTGCTCAATTACTCATATGTTGGGCTACAGGCCTCCTAAAATATTGCTTTTTGGACAGTCAACTTCAAAATTTCCAGCTCTTTTCAGTGGAATAGTTTATAATAATGAACTATTGCTGGATTTATTGGGCGCAAAGAGAAAAGTGAAAAGCAACTATTACCTAGACAACACGTTACCGAACTGTGGGCAATGTCGCCTCTCTAGAATAGGCTACTCACACTTGCACAGCTTTGTTTAGCTCTGCCTCGTGCGCCTTCTTATTTCATACGTAACTATTGTTGGTGTAATTTACCTGCTCTACTAATTCCGGCCTTATATCTGTACACTGCAACTGGGCACACAGATCCAATACTAGAGACTTCAACCTATGTTTGGTGTTCTGATGGAAGTAGCCGCATTCTGTTCTGGAGATGCTTTCACTTGATTCTCTAGAAACCAACACTGCTATCTTGTTCACATTCAATGTGCTGAACATGTGGCCCAGTAACTGTGCTGCTCCAAGACGCACCCACTCATGAGGGTATGATAACAGTGAGTGCGCATTCTCTGTAACAAACATGCCATGCTTTAACATTCAAAGTTCCTTTACATTCTCTACCATTCTTGTAATCAATAATTACTTTCTCTCATTCTTACATTTCCTTAAAATTTTCATACCAATGGGTTAGCTTGAACACTGTCAAAGATGACTTTAGCTATATTTGAAACAGTTGTGAGCTTTTCAGTTGCATGTAGGGAAAGAAATTAACACAAGCAATGTAATATATACATAGCATGACATTTAAAATGCAATCACTACATTTTGTATTCCAGAGAATTATAGGGGAATAAGTTTATTATCAATATTATGGAAAATATACACATGTATATTGGCCGATAGTTTAAGAAAATGTATGGAAGAAGAAGGAAAACTGTCAGTATACCAAGCAGATTTAGGAAAGGACAAACAAACAAACAATAGATAATGTATTTATGATAAAGACTATAATGGATAAGTGTTTGAACAGGAAAAGAGGAAGGATATACATGTTTTTTTGCAGATTTTGAAAAAGCTTTGTTACAATAAATAGAGAAGCATTAGCTTATAAATTAAGAAAGAAAGGGGTAAGCGAAAATTTTGTAAAAGAAATTAGGAAGATTTATACAGATATGAAATTTTGTATAAGATGTAGAAATAATGGAATTACAGAAATGACTGAGCAAAAAATAAGAATTAAAACACGGATGTAAATTGAGCCCTATATTATTTAAAACATTCATAGATGATATACAGTAGAATCTTGTTAGTACGTTTTTGCAGGGACCTAAGGATTTGGACGTCATAGGTGGGAAAAAGTGTTAACGAAAATGCAAAATCTGCAATTTAAGAACATAGTTATGTAATCAAAATCTAATAATTACTACGTCTCCATGGGCAATTGAAATTGATTTTGAGTACAATTTCATACTGAATACAATCCATGTTTCCATGTTAAATTCAATATGTGTTGAAATGGATTTGGATACACAAAGCCTGAGAATAAATAATTCAAGCTTTTATGTTGGTCAACTTGGATTTTTGAGGTTATGAATGTTTTTGAGAAAATAAATTGCGAATTATGGAAGCGACAACAGTGGCTTTCCTGTGTGTTTTATTACACATGTGATAACAATTTCCGCTAAAAAAGAAAACAAAATTATGAGCATGCATCGTGTTACGCATACAATAGACGAATGTATCTTTGGCGTATTCAGTATGATTTGAATACGGTAGGTGTTTCCATGCAACAAATTTCGTTCCGATCCTGTTCTGATCCTATTTTCCAGGAGGAAAGTTTCATTTTAGCATTTTTCCCTTCTTTAAAAGCAGTTTCAATCAATTTAGGTTTGCTAACAATTGCATTTAAGGTTGACGGAGGAATGTTTAACTTCCACGCTATATCCACATGTTTCATATTTGGATTGTGATCTACTTCAAGGATTTTCAGTTTTTCACTGTTGGTTATTTACTACACTTTATTTTTTTTTCATTACAAATGAAAACTTAATATACAATCTATGTATGTTTGGTCAACACTCAACAGTAGAAACTATCGTTGGCATTTACCAACCACACCAAGGCAAAGCATTCTCTATCCTGCCCAAACAAATCATATCACACAAATATTTACATACATACATACATGCATGTGATTGGCTGCTGGTATCCACCCCGTGACCGAGGATTGACCAAAGTAGCAAATGAGGACGCCAAACTTTGAACGTGTCAAGCGCCTACTCATACTGGACCGATCAAGGATTGGCCTAAACAGCGAATGAGGATGTCAAATTTCAAACGTAGTAAGCAGGACCGGTAAAACACACTAAGCAAATGTTATTTATTAAATTTGGTGATTTGGTACCAGGACTTTTATAATTCAACGTAATACATGGGAAAGCATGTTAATGAGGAACGTGCTAACAAGATTCCACTGTATTAGATAAGAGTGAAAGAAAACAATCTGCACCGTCCCTAATAGCAAATAGAGATACCAAGTTTACTATATGCGGATGACCTTATGGTTGGGCCTATAATGGTAATTGGGCTACAGAAAGCAATCAATGGCGTACAGGAATTCTGCGAAGAATGGGGAATTAAAGTAAATATAAACAAATAAAAAATTATGGTACTTAAAAGAGCAAATAAATTAAAAAAAGAAGAGAAATGGCAGATAGGATATTTAAAGTTAGAAGTTGTCAAGGAGTTTGATTATTTGGGGGTGAGGATGAGGAGTAATAGTGAATGGGCTGCGCATAGCAGGAAGGTTATGGCTAAGGAAAGGCGGCCACGACAGGAGTAAGGATGTGTAAATACAAATTAGAAATACTGACTAAATGGTTAGAAAGAATGTATGAGGCATTGGTAGAAGCAAGAATGCTATATGCAGTTGAAATTTGGGGGGGATCTGAATTAAGCAGAAAAATAGACCAGAGCTACAGAACATTCTGTTGGTTTAGATGCCTGAAATAAGATGAAGGGGAAATTTTAAGGATATATATGGAACAACAAGAGTACAAAAAATAAAAATAGCTGGTGGACAGGGGTAGAAAAGATTATGGAGAAGATAGGAATGGGAGATTTTGGAGAGCAGAAGAAAGAAATTATAACAGCTTCTGGATAACAGTAAGAAATAGAGTGGAAGATATAAAAAGACAAGAGATTTGGGGAAGCTTAGAGAATAAAAAAATCACTAGGGTTCTATAGGTTAGTAAAAGGGAAATGGGGTAGAGGTGTATGGGTATGTAAAGGGTGTGTGGATTATTGTAATAGAGCGGAAAAAGAAGCGTTTGCATGAATGAGAACAGGTTCAATGCACCTGAGAGGGTTAAGAGGCAGAAAAAGCTGAATTTGTGAACTATGTGGAGGCAGTGAAAGCACAGAGTGTTATATGACAGAATGCAAAGAATTAGAGGAATGGAGACAAAAAGTATGAGAAGAAAAATGGAAAAAAATGGATGAAAGAATAAGAATATGGGGGAGTTCTTAAAGTAAAGGAGAATTGGATTAGAAAAGTAAGAGAGATAAGAAAGGTAGAAGGGCAAACGGAGGAGGGAGAGGATGGATCATAGGTGATTAAGGGTAGCAAGGGCTGCTCAGCTGAGCCATAACACCAGGGTGCCAGGCAAAATGAGCAGTATATGTAGAACATAGCTGGCAAGAAAATTTGTACATTGGTTAAGTTAGTTTACAAGTGGAATATTGTAAAAACGGATTGTGTATAAAAGATGTACAAATAAAGTTCATTCATTCACATTTTTTATTCTATATTCTGGTGTTCAGTGAACAGTTGTACATTTTTTAGCACTCTCCTCACAAACTACTCTTAAATTTGAATAGCTTTCAAACAAATTATGTCCATGAACATTCACTTAGCATTTGTTGCAAGCCTATCTGCAATCTATAAGATTCCTCATGATTTTATTTTGTTTTAATGGTAGCTCTTATGTTGTTTTATTTTATGAAGATAACTTACGGGGAGTCTCCAGGCAAACCTGGTAATTTCAGATATGTGCTATTCGAATAAGGCATAAGAAATGGTCTCAATTCTTGGCAATACATGTGAAATAAAAATCATAACTATCTCTTCAGTTGAATTACAGATAATTAAAAATATGTTTAACTCATTTAGGACTTAATAAGGCAGATTAAAATTGAACCCCAGTCTACTGCGTGACAAGTGAGAATGCAAACTACTACACTATGAAGATACTAACTGTAAAAAGAATCTATAAATTAGAAAGGTACAATCAGACTGAAAAATTCAATGCCATTACTGGGATCTTCGGCTTACAATGCCGCTGCTCAAACCAACTGAGCTACCATGGCAACATGCCAGCACAATATTAAAATCCCCAACTGACTAGCAATTTTTCACAGTAAACCACATGGCATTCTCAAATTCATTTTGAGATGAATACATAATGGTGACATATAGGGTCTTTCAACAAGAGTGTCCTATCTTTGAACTTAAATAAAACATGTTCTGTAAATCAGAGGTTTATTTCTTTTTTTTATTTTGGAACATAATTAATGTCATTACGTGTGGAAGAGAACATCAGTTAAGTGACCGCTGCAACTTCATTGGGTTGCACGTATACGGTTGACCAAATTTTCAATGACAGAAGAACGTAAATTAGGTCCAACTTCACGAATAACATGCATGATGTTATTTATAAGATCATATACTGTTTCAGCCTTGTTGACAAACTCGAGATTTAATATAACCTCACAAGAAGTAATCCAACAGTGTTAAATCACATGACCTCGGGGTCCAGTTACATCACCACCATGGGAAATGATGAAACCTATGAACTTCTCCTTCAAAAGATCGATTGTTTCGAGAGCAGTATGACATGTGGTACCATCTTGCTGGAACCAGATGTTTCTGAGATCCATACCATCCAATTGAGGCAAAAAATAGTCCCTTATAAGAGCCCAGTATCTTTCTCCATTGACAGAGCTTCTCCATCTTCATCTTGGAAAAAATATGGACCAATGATTCCACCATATAAAATTCCACACCACACAGCAACCTTTTGGGGATGAAGTGGTCGGTCTTGAATCTGCAATGGATTGTGATTGCTCCAATAGCGGCAATCTTGTTTGTTAACAAAACCATCCATCCAAAAGTGTGTTTCGTCGCTCAAGATGATTTTTCGACATAAATCCGGGGCAGCTTCCAATTGCTCCATAGCCCAGTCAGCGAATATACGGCGCAACCTATGGTCGTTAGGCTTTAGTTCTTAAGTTAACACCATTTTGTAAGCGTGAAACTTCAAGTCCAGATGCAGAATTCGATAAGTTGTGGTCGGCAAAAGCACCAATTCTTGCATTCGACGAGCAATTGATTTGTTTCCATTCTTGTGTACACTTTCATGAACAGCGCCAATGTTTTCGTTGGAGCGCATATGTCGATTACATATAGGTGTTCTTTGATCGCTGACAGAACCACTTCTTTCAAATTTATCGATCGAATCGTTCTCTCGCAAGGACGATTGTGCACACCGTAAACTTCACACAATACACAGAAGGTTTGGCGAACAGATGATCCATTTGGATAATAAATTTTCACAATTTCTACGCGTTGCTGAATGCTGTAACGTTCCATGGCTATTTGTCAATAACAACTGTAACCACATGAAAAAAATGACTGCTGTAACTCAATAACAACGGCAGCTATTACATGTTAAAGATAGGACTCTCTTGTTGAAAGACCCTTTACAATCTCAGGTTTCGTAGTTAAAGACTACTAGGTCAATCAATGATAATTAATTGTTCTTTCATACAAGCCATGTTTACACTAAAGTTATAAAGTACTTGCACTGATTTTTCAGCAGAATACAATACTTACTCTGCCTACCATAGGTATGTGATTAAAAACATACAAATTTAAAGGATGTTACTTTTGGCTTGATGCAGCTTAATGTACTTATTAACACCTGTTATTTATCTAAAATAAAAAACTACATTAAAATTTTGTTTACAGGTTTATTATATGTATAGACTTTTACCTTACTAATTCATGAACCAAAGCGTAAAATACGAACCTGCACAAGTTTCCATGTGGTCTGAGTATTTCTCACTCCGAAGAATATTGGGACAGTGAACACACAACTTGAGTAACAGCTGCAGCACTATGAACAGAAGATAGTCCCTTGCACGTTCCTTGTTTTCAAGCTTTGTTGGATCATCATCATCATCTTTATCCTCATCTTCATCACTTTCGTTATCTGATGGTGGGGCAATCCTCACAAACCTACCAGGTTCACTGGTCTTACTGAAGCAGGGATTAAACTGTGCGATGACAAGGGGGAGAAGTCCTTCAAGTCTGCTCTCAAAATCTGACTTCTCCACAACAACAAATATTCCACATAATTGTGCTGCCAATCTCCTGTGTATAACCTGCAATGTTAAATCCTTTATTAAGTCAATTATTATTATTATTATTATTATTATTATTATTATTATTATTATTATTATTCAGCAGGAGTTTGCCAATGTTTACAATCATTACATTATTTTGCTGTTGTCACAGTTTTTAAGCCCATACTTACGGGTTATAAACAAACATTATGTAAAAAAACATAGAAAAAGAACTCCATAAGTTAACTGATGAAATAAAAGTGATTAATAAAACCGAACTTGCTGTAAAGGCAATAAAAATATTTAATAGCAAATAAAAATGCATTTTATAGCCTAGAATAATATATATATATATATATATATATATATATATATATATATATATATATGCATATACTTGGTCATTCAATAATTAGTAGCAACAATGTCTGTATTTAACACTATGAGCAGTAAATGATGCAAGCTGATAACAATGAGAAAGAAGAGCATCTGATTTATGTTATCTGAGTCTGAATAATAATAACAATCACATTTGTTGTGAGTTTAATTGTTTATTCTTATCTGTAGTGCTCTAAAATGCTTAACAAATACAAATAAAAGGTGCTTTATTAAAATTGAGATTGGAAGAGGCAAGAATGCTAGACAGTGCCATGCAGCATTACTCTGGTTGAGAGGTGAGTGTTTCCTTCAACGTATCTTTAGATGAAACCTGGGTTTGATGCTACCAACCTAAATTGAAGAGACAATGAAATGAGTGGTGGCACAACAATTCACCATGGCCAAAAAAGTATCGGCATTAACAAGATCCACTTTGAGTCATGTTCATTGTGGCTTATTATTTTGACAGTGTCCTTGTCATTCATTCAGTCCCTGCTCAAAGTGTTGTGAATGTTGCATATTACAGTTACTTTCTGGAACACCATTTACAACCAGTTGTGTGTCATAAACGTTCAATTCTCTTGAATTCTCAACCTATTGTGTTCACTCTCACAAAGCTGCTCTTGTGGTTAATATACTTCCAGTTCTAGAGTATCCTCCATATTCCCCAGATAGAGCCCGTGTGAATTTGGCCTTTTTGTGAAAATGAAATTGCCACTTAAAAGAGTTAGCTTTAAAACCAGACAGGCAATTATATTAGGGGGGGGGGGGGTAGGGGGGTGTGCGTGTGCGTGTGTGTGCGCGCACGCGTAAAACATTAAAATTATGAAATATTGTGGGAATATGTCTTGAGCATCCATAAACAGCAAAATTTGCCAATTTTAAATTACAAAATAATGTGAAAGTTGGGTTTTTGTGCAAAATGTCATCTTTTTTTGCAATTTTCTAATGATAATGAGATTTATTCCAGAAAAAAAAGCAATACAATTTTTATTTATTTAGATGGATTCAAGGTTGGTGCGACATAGTACTACAAATAGTTACTGGCAGGTTAAATTACCCTACCAATTGTTAGCTATCTTGCAACATATTCAATCATTGGTAACCTAGTGCCCAATTTCCTCAGTAGTAGGTATTTTGTGCATCAATCAGTGTTACTGTATTAGCGATGTGTCACTAAGGAATTTTGAACTACTCTCAGTGAAAACTTTTGTAAAATAAGCAACTCTTCTACCAATTTTTAAATTAATTTAAGTTTAACAATTTTACTGAAGTCATGGGCTTGGAGAGGCTCAGAGATTCTATTTATGACCAAGTATCTAATGATTCATATGGAAATATGCTGCATCAATGATTCTCACAGGTTAGGATCGCCAAAGGTTGGTACACACATTCGAGCTGAACACTGTCGTTAACTATATTCATTGCCCTTTTTGCAGAATTCTGCAGTATAATCTGAGTCTGGCATTGCCACCTGCAAACAATGAGTGTGTTTAAAGAGATGTTTGCCCTGATCCACTGCTAGTTGCTTTCCCCTTGCCATATCCAAGGAATATTCAGCTGCATTTCCCACACATCTAGGCGTTATTAAAGTATGCTACTTTCTATGCATCATTTCTTGAACTGGCAAAATACTCAAGTGTCCGCACAATGGGTGATTGGCTTGGGCTGAAAACACATCAGTTTGTACAGTGTCTTGAATACATCTCCTTTCAATTGTGGGTAACTGTGACAGTTTGCAACGAGCCTCGATTGTATGTCTGTAGGCATGTGGATGCTGCTACTCAAACTTACACAAGCAGCAGTGGGAACTTGACGAGTCACTAGCTGCAGCTGACGTGTCATTCTTGGTTCTTCCCCAGAATGGCTTTACTACTAATTATACTCTCAATCTGGATCACCCTCTATATATGCCTTTCACCACTTCTTCCATATCATGTAACTCCTCTTCCTAGACAGCATACTTTTTATGTTTTATTCTTTTGTCTATGATGAAGAAGTTATACAGTTGCTTTAATTTAACTGCCCCACGTATGGGCGCCAACTTGAAGAAGTTGAATATTGCTTTAATTTTAACTGCCCCTTTTATGGGAGCCAACTTGAAGTAGTTGTTTTTGTTTTATTTTAAATTACGTAATTTATTATTAACTTCTCACTTGGGAAGCTAACTTGAAGAAATATTGTTCTTGGAGTTTACTTTGTTTAAGAAGTTTGCAACAAACACACTTTGGACGTCGGTTTGAATTTGTTGATTACATAATAGTTACTGTTGTTACGCAATATGCTGCTACATATGAGAAGCTGATTTAAATATGTGTTTTTGTTGTTACACTTCAAGTTTTACACTATAATATTTAACTTTGTTATTAAAAACTGCTTCTATATATTATTTATGTTTGAATTTGCCTCGGCTGCTTCAGTAATGTTTGTAGAGTCATGTATCTCTTAGGCAGGGTGCGGTACGACAATAATTGTAGACATACACAGAATTTAAGTTTTAAAGAGCTGTGAGATTCTTTAATACTTTCACTTAGCTAACGCGATGTTTACGATTCACATGTAATATTTCTGTAGAGAACACATCTTCCATCTGGTCACTACCAAGGTTTGCCAGCAACTGAACATTACTTCAACCGTTAAACCCGTAAGCTTTGGTATTTCAAGTCTCTGATTGGCTAATTCTAGTCCAATAGAATATCTGCATTTTACTTAAAGCTTTTTCTTTGCTGATGATTGGCTAATTTTAAACTGTTACTGAATTTACATTATCGTTGCTCTAATCATGACTAGTAACATTCAAACTCTGTAACTCATTATTGCCTCATTGTTAGCAACTTAAAACTTATTATTCTCACAGCTCTTGCATTATTAAGAGTATGTAATGTATTCACATAACATTATTAAAACATGTTTACAATAAAAATAAGCATTTGCAATGACTGTTACATACAATTTAAATAATTATTACATACATATTGTTTCAAGACAGGCTGTTATTGAATTTACTTATTATATAATACAATTGAAATTATTCAGGTATTAAAATACTGCCTCAATGATTTTACTTGCAAGCAATGTGGCATTGGAAATGACTATTCTATGTTATTGTTATTGCATTGCTGTTTTTATGCATTTGCATATTTCTTTATTATTAAATACATGTTATATGCATATGTTTGTTGCTGTTTGAAGACGCGTTCTTCTTGTTAATTGCGCAAAATAATCTTAGCTTTTCTTCTTGCAGCAAACAGAAGTATGCCAAAACCATTGGTAAGAGCTCGTGAGAGAGTTTGGGAATTAGAGTCACAAGGCTTATATTCCTCGAACAAGTCAGCATTATTGCATAAATATTTTAACTGTCAAGTCACTGGGACCACCAGAACACAGTGTTGAAGCACACTAAAAGTGAATGACACCATGTCAGAAAGAGTAAGTACACATCAAGCAACAGTTATCACTTGATGCAATTTTGGAATTGTTAAAGAAAAAGAACAGTGATCATAACTACTTGGCTCAGAGAACAATAAAAAGTTTTGTAGGTGAACATACCATAAAACAAGTTGAATAATAAGAATGTATGTGAGTGGCTGAATGAATTTATGGAACATAAATCATTGTAATTGCACTATCTAGTGCAGATTTATGCTACAACTTCTATAACATTATTTCTACAAAAAGGTTTCCAACTCAGTACTCAGTTTCATTTCGGACGTGACATTCCTTGCATCAAGATACTATGGGAGAAGTATGTTCCAACTTTGCAAGGGGAGAGACTGAATACCATAGGAACAATTGTTCAACAAAAATGTAGACGTTTTGGCAGATGAGGCAACTGACAAGAGAGGACACTGTGACTTTGCAGTTTTATTAAAAATTATTTTCGGTGATGATCTAAAGATGTTTGTTGCACATGTAACTTTCTTAGAGAGAGAGATTCCACTCAATGTGTACGTGCTATAATAAATGCCTTGAACAAGTGCTGCATAACGTTTGATAGCGTAACGTTTATTTCTAATGGTGTCCATGTATGACTTAGTATGTTGATTCACTGAAGGTAAGCATTGAGGACTACTTAGTTCATATTCATTGTTGGGCTCACAAGCTAAATCTTGTGGGCAACTCTTAGGTAAAGAACTGAAGTAACTTAAAAATTTAAAATAGAGAGTTGAGGGTTGTTACACTACATC
Source organism: Deroplatys truncata (assembly GCA_030765065.1). Taxonomy (NCBI): domain Eukaryota; kingdom Metazoa; phylum Arthropoda; class Insecta; order Mantodea; family Mantidae; genus Deroplatys; species Deroplatys truncata. Next base: position 82,979,610 of record CM060982.1, on the reverse strand, counting down.
ACTATGATAATCTTACTTGAACGCGTTTCGGGAGACGGCTTGTCCCCATCGTCAGCATTCTCTCTCAACTCTCAACTGAGTTGAGAGAGAATGCTGACGATGGGGACAAGCCGTCTCCCGAAACGCGTTCAAGTAAGATTATCATAGTGATGTAGTGTAACAACCCTCAACTCTCTATTTTAAATTATGACACATCACTGTTACAAGCTTCTAAATCTTCAAAAATTTAACTTAAAAATGTTGTGGCTAACTTGAACAGTGCATTCTTGAACTCAAGAGGAAACATCAGTACAGTCAGTTTTTGCAGAACAAGCAAAACCAGCCTAAACTATTTCTTCTTCCTATTCAGGCTTGCTAGAATTTATGGCTTCAGTCCGTACATTATGTTGCAGAGTGCATTCTTGAACTCAAAAGGAAACATCAGTGCAGCCGGTTTTTGCAGGACAAGCTGGAATTCACGGTTTCAATCTGTAGATTATGTTGCAGAATATTTGGAGGACATGGGTGAAATTCTTCTGAAGTACGTATATACAGTAAAATCTCGTTAGTACGTTTTTGCGGGGACCAAAGGATTTGGACGTCATAGACGGGAAAACGTGTTAACGAAAATACATAATCTGCAACTTAAGAACATATTTATGTAATAAAATCTAATAATACATCTTACCTCAAAAACGGATGTGAAATATAGACACTATTTACATTGGTTTGAAATACATATCGATAGTTGATTGCTTTGTTGGTTTTAATGCCAAAATTTTACTGTCCATCTTGTTTAGTAAAGTCATTACATCATCATCAACTTCGAAACTGCACACATATCGCTTCACTATGTCCATTGCCTGCATGGCTTCTGACACTGTAGGTACTGGCTCAGGATCTGGTTCATCGTCACTCTCGTCTCCCACTAATGCTTCATCTTTCACTTGTTCTTCAAGTATTTCATCTATCGTCGCTGTTTCACACACTGGAATTTCATTGTCAATTTTTGGATAGTTTTCGAAAGACACGCCGGCATCGTCTGCTATTTGGCGCCATTCTTCACTCTCGGAAAACTCGTCTTCCTGCGTAATTTCATCACCAAGAACTCGGCAAAAACCGGCTTTATTAAAGCAGTTCCTAATGGTATCTTGCGTCACACAATCCCAACCAATTCTAATAAAATGCATGGCATCTAAGACGGTGATTTTTCTTGTCGTCGATTTCAGTGCAGCCAACCTTCTCTGTACCAGCCTCTTACGATACGCATGTTTCATGCACCGAATTATGCCTTGATCTAAAGGTTGTAGCTTACTCGTGCAGTTTGCTGGGAAGAAAATGATCTTTATGTTTCTTAAATTTGAAACAGTTGGTGGATGAGCAGCACACTGATCAATAAACAGTGCAATTTTCCTGCTTCTTATGCCCAGTCTTGCGTCCCATGCTCGTAAGAAATTTTCAAAGACGGCAGAAGTTATCCAGGCTTTTGTGTTTGAAGTGTACTTACATGGAAAAGATCTCACATTCTTAAAACATCGCGGATTGCGTGCTTTTCCAATAACCAGTGGTACCAATTTCTCCGTTCCGCTTTCGTTACAGCACAACAAAACTGTAATCCTCTCCTTGTTAAGTTTCCCACCGTGGCACTTAGTGCCCTTAAAATCCAGGGTTTTTTCTAGCAAAAGATGGAAAAATAGTCCTGTTTCATCTGCATTATACACATCATTGGGGCTGTAGTCTTTCAAAATTGACGGGAGCGTTGTATTTTTCCACATTTCTATGTTTTCACACAGTGTAGCGTCAATATCTACGGCAGCAGCCTCACCTCGCAAACATCTGTAGACTAAGCCATGTTGATTCTTGAACCTTTCAATCCAGCCATTGGACGCTTTGAAATCATCCAGTCCCATCTTCTGTGCTAAATGTGTTGCCTGAGCTCGAACCACAGTACCGTCTATTGGCACATTTGAAGCTCTAGCTTGTGTAAACCACTTTAGCAGAACATCTTCTAATTCTGGAAACTGGCCAGGGCGATTACGTTTTCTTTTAGCATTTTTTCCTTCTTCAAAAGCAGTTTCAATTAGTTTACGTTTGCTAACAATTGTGTTTAAGGTTGACAGAGGAATGTTTAACTTCCGCGCTATATCCACACGTTTCATATTTGGATTGCGATCTACTTCCTCAAGGATTTTCAGTTTTTCACTGTTGGTTATTTGCCGCACTTTCTTTTTCTTCATTGCGAACAAAAAGTTAAAATACTTTTACGTTTCGTCAACACTCAACAGCATAAACTAACCACACCAAGCCACTGTTAAACTAAAGCGTCACTAAAGCATCCCTCCCACACACACACAAAACGCGTCCCACAAATACGTACATGCATGGTATTGGCTGCCGGTTCCACCCCGCCTGGTTTGACCAAAGTAGCGAATGAGAACGTCTAACTTTGAATGTAGTAAATCTACTCCCGCTGGACCGTTACTTTTATGTTCTCAAAAATGACTATTAATACCGACCGACCAAGCATTGGCATTGGCCAAAATAGCGAATGAGGGCATCAAACTTCGAACGTAGTAAGCGGGAGCGAGAAAGCGTACTAAACGAACGTTATTAATGCATTTGATGCATTTTGTGCCGGGACTTTTATAATTCAACGCAATACACGGGAAAACGTGTTAATGAGGAACGTGCTAACGAGATTCCACTGTATTGTATTGAAAAGAAGCTAGAAACAGTGATGTGTATTGAATTTATTTAAAGGTGAGTCGGAATTGTTACACTAACATCACTTAAGTTTACTCACTTAACATGTTTCGGGAAACAGTTGTTCCCATCCTCAGAAGGTTAATTCGACTGGCCCGTGTTGTTGGTGTTTCCGTTTTTTGGACTGGATCCTGTGGTGGCATCTTATGGTGGAGAAATGTACTTCCAGAGAGGATTTGGTGGCGGCAAATCAAAATTCATTAGATTTGTGTTGTGTTTTAGAATGGTGATCTTCTCCCATGCATCTAATTCGGCTGCAAATTTGGCTGGTTTGACTAATGATCATTTTTGGATCACTAATCACAACATCAAACCCAATATTACATTAGTCAAACCAGCCAAATTTGCAGCCGAATTAGATGCATGGGAGAAGATCACCATTCTAAAACACAACACAAATCTAATGAATTTTGATTTGCCGCCACCAAATCCTCTCTGGAAGTACATTTCTCCACCACAAGATGCCACCACAGGATCCAGTCCAAAAAACGGAAACACCAACAACACGGGCCAGTCGAATTAACCTTCTGAGGATGAGAACAACTGTTTCCCGAAACATGTTAAGTGAGTAAACTTAAGTGATGTTAGTGTAACAATTCCGACTCACCTTTAAATAAATTCTTCTGAAGTGATGAAATGAAAACAATCAGGAGTGCTGGGATTTGGAACATAAATTTGCTTTCTATGTCTTACATTAACACTGTTAATGTTGAAGCAATGTTTATTAAGGGGAGGCATCGGTGAAATTCGGGCAAAAATGATGAAAAATCTGATTTTACGTTTTTTGCCTTAAAATTATGTTTATACTTTGTACTTTCAGAATCTATTGTAGTTTATGTCGCATCGCCATTTAAAAGGCTGTTATGTCACAATTTAAATGCCCATGTGCGGGTGGGCGTGGCTCCTGAAATCCACTTATTATCTCATTGCAGCAAAATCACATACAATTTTGAAGTTTAAGGGGACCTAGGACAATTTTTTTAGTCAAAATGGTCAACATTTTCAGTTTTTTGGTTTCTGCAAAAATAAACTCTTTATAATGTTAGTCAAACATTTAAATGCGTTTGATGGTGATAAAGGCGTTCCACGCCTATTATTGTTCTTGCTTGCAAAATAGTTACTTTCTTTCCCAAAAATCATTCAAATTTGTGCCATAGTCAGTGTACCAAGAGGATGGGTTCAGGATTAAGGACACCGGGAAGTGAATTTCCATGAAAACATTGATTTTTTGTTTTGCATTCTATAAAGAAGTACAACTCCTTAGCTTTAAAATGCAAATATATATATATATATATATATATATATATATTTTTTTTTTTTTTTTGCGAAACTATCTTAGATAGAAATTTGAAATTTAGTATATCTACTAGATACCCTTTGGCACAAATACATACAAAATTTCACATTATTATGAACAAAACTATGGATTTTAGCAATTTTTACAGAATGTCCTCATGACCTCATAGCAGTTGCACCGCATCTTTAAGGATCTAAGTTTTCTACTGCCCATGATTTATATTTGAGGCTAAAGCCAGAGTATTTTTAAAAGGTGAAACAATGAAACTTTTAGAGAGCGTTGGCAACTAGCTTCAAGCAGAATTTAAAACTGATATGTTCTATATCCTGTACGTGATCAAAAGGATGAATAAAACTACTGCTATTACTATCCTGATGCGAGTAGGCATCAAAATAAACTCTCAGAACTTTACACTTCTGATCCCTCAAAGCTTGTGTTCACAATGCTGAACAAATCTTTTAATCCTAAGAACATTTTGATAACTGCTGTGAATGAATGTCACTCACAATGCAGCCACTCAGCACATCCAAACATTTTAAAACCTACAAAGCTGCAAGATGTAGTCAGCTTGCAACTTTTAAGCAGGTCGGTTGATACTGTGAAATGGCTACAATCAACAAAAGTAGATTGCCCTAAATTTGCAGCTGCAGTTTAACAAGCAGTATGGATTCTTTGTTCCAATGTGGACATTGAATGACTAATTTCACAGTACAGTGAGATTCTGACTGACTGTTGAAACTCATGACTATGCTATTATTTGAAGTGTCACTCAATGATGTAGATACTGTTGTTAAGTATGCTTGAAGAATACATTTTATAGACTGATATAACTGGAAATTTAATATGTAAATAAAAATGTATCATAATTCCTGATACACTGTGCTTGTATAAAAATAAATTAACTGCTTTCTTTCGCGACATGTCTGTATTTAAAATTAACTTCTTATTGAAGTAATTTAAAATTAAACTTCAGGTGGATTCCATCTTCAATACAACCAAACTTTTAAAATGGCACATCATAAAAAGTCACCAAAACCAAGTGAAAATCATAAAAATATAGCACAGAAATGTGCTAAAAAAAAAAAAAAAATTCTGACCCTATCAACCTCTAAAAAATAAAACGAAATTCCTCTGACCCTATCAATGTACCTTATCTATTATACGATATTAAAAAAGTCTGCTGTGATACAGTCACATGATTTTTCTCTGCCCATTACAAATTTGCATACACATCTTCTATATTATAATTATTCTTCTAGTATGCTACATTGTTCATGACACATTTTTGTATAGAAATTATTTTAAATTAAGCAATACTTACAACATGCAGAATAAATTTAGAAATTGTAGTCATGGATGAATATGTTAGCCTCCATAACGTAGTAACAAGCTCTTGTGCAAGAAAAGAGAAAAGGAGATTCGGAAAAGCTTGAAGCATCTTCTGATACATGAAGCACTTACATAAATGCAATCATGGTATATTTAGAAAATAGCTAATGCTATGAAGAAAATTATGTGACAAAAATTGCATATCTTAATGAGCTCTATATATTTTTTTTTTCAAATAAGTTTTTGTCCATCTCTTATGGCTTCATAGTTATACAGAATTATGCAATATTTAATCAGAACGAAACTTCACAGACTGTTTGCAGAAAAATTCAAGACATACATTTTATTTTTCATGTCAATATGTCAAACATATATTTTATTGAAAATCATTAAGAACTGTTTTTGAGAGAAGAAAAATAGAAAAAGAATGTTTTATATGTAAAGGATAGTTTAGGATGGGGGAAGTTTTCTGGCGAAATCTTTATATCAAACTTTTGGATGGAATACTATAATTCTACAACTATAGTTGTGGAGGTAATAAAAGGAGTAATTATAAGAAAATCTTATGTGTTACACTCACATGACTTTCTCTACTCTTGTACAAACTATTTTTACAAACGCTTATTCTCCATCTACTTCATGTTAATTGAGATAAACATTTGCAGACTCTATCTTATTGCTAATTTTCTTGTAGATGTAAGGGGAAAATATATTTACAAGGGCAATATAGAAAAACAGTAGCCTTTAAGCACATACATATCTCTTAATAGCTGGTTGCTAGGTGCAGCACCATTCACTTTCCACAGATTAATACTCTTTGCATATCCAAGACAAAAAAATGAATAACGAATTCCCATTTGAGAAAATAAGTATTGAAAAATTTAAGGCAATAACAAGCAATATCTCGAAAATGGTTCACTCAACAAAAAAAATGTATATGACATAAATTGTGTATTTTAACGCGATCTACATCTTTTGTGTAGTAAAATTTTGTCTATCTCTTATGGTTTACCAGTTATGCAAAAGTCGTTCACAATGAAGAATACTTTTGGAGACATTCCCAGAAAATTCAAGATATACATTTTATTTGTCATGAAAATATCTTAAACATATGATATTTTAATAAAAATCGTTAAGAGCCATTTTTGAGAAAATTAAAATTTTCGAAAAAATTTTCCATGTAAAGGGTAGTCTGGGGTGGGGAGATTTTCTTGAAAACCTTCGTGTCGCATCTCTGGAAGATACTGAACCTAAATACCAAGTTTGGTGTTTATCCGACTGTTCGTTTCTGAGTTATGCTGTTCACAGACAGACACACAGACGGACATGTTTCCAAAAATGCTTTTTTTGGATTAAGGGGATCTCAAAACATGTATTTCCGGTGAAATCTTGGTATTAAATTTTTGGGTGGAATACAACACTTCCCCTACTTACTATACGTAGTAGAGAAAGTAAAAATTGATTCTCCCAGGCTTCAATTTCCTACCTTATAAACCACCTAACTCCTTTTTCTAAATACTTCATTCTCTCTTTTCTAAGTGGCTTGATGAACATTTTATTTGGTGGCACATTACTTCAACTTTTGGTAGTAATTTCATTAAGATACATGGCAAAATTTTACCTCTTTGTCTTCAAGCCAAACCAGTGCTATCCTATACAGTTCTTCACTTGAATTTTTATCTAGGCGCTCCAGCATTGTTTCAATGCAGCGAGCAGCCATCCTCTTACAAAGTGATGAATCATCTTGCACTAGCCGGACTCCCAACGTCGTGTACAGCACGCTACAATACTGTTTTAAAATATTCTGTGGAGGAAAAATGTTAAAATTATGATACAGGATTTAAGCTTGCTGTAAAGTCTTGCAAATTTAATCAAGTTTGTAAAATGAGTGTGTTTAGATTTAAGGAGTGGAAATAGAATGGGTATTAAATAAAATGAGTCCTAACAAGTAAAGTATCTAAAGTCCAAATCTACCTTGAAATTTCAGTTACAGCAGTAATTTATCATAAAATGCTGGCATTCAGAAAATTAGCTGCCAGTTTTTTAAGCATAAACTTAATGCAATATGTTGTCATTCACAACCACAAATGGAAACAAACAGCAGCCAATCACAAGAGAGCATGAAACAGTTAAGCTAATGTGGCTGCCTGTGAAGCAACCACCAAACAGTACACATAAGAAAAGGGGTTATTAATGTATAAAAATGCCTGGTTAAAGCACATTAAACTCATAAAAAAGCTCCATCTACATTCAAAATTTGTTTTGCTGAGATTTTTGTATATATCTCAGTGATTTCTGGCATGGGATCTTACACAGAAATGCAGTTAGCAAGCCATCACATGGAGAAAGAAAATTTGATGTGAGATGGCATTATATGATGATGTGTATGGAGAACTGCTCTCTGACTGGCTAGTTTCTTAGTTTGACATAGACATACAGTTTGGAGCTTGCAAATTTCTATATTTATAATTTTATAGCTATGTTTATATCAATGTCAGCCAATGTGAACGTGTGCATTAACTAAATTTATCAACCCTAACAGCCACATTATACTACGAGTACGAGAGGTAAGTGATGGTGTGACTATTCTTACTCTGTATTCACTCTTAGGTTGATCCGCGTCAAAACAAACCCCAGGTGACCAGTGTACCGCTATAACGTATCCTTCTGCCATTCGCACTAGAAATACTGTCACACTTTCGGATCATGTGGCAAGTACAAGCGGCACGTAGTGCAAAACAGAACAGAGTCCTTATTTCGACAACTGAAACGGTGACTAGCATATTCTCTTAAGGGTTAAAGGTGATCAGATTGATAAAATAAACGTTTGCACATATATTAATAGTTAATTCTAAAATAAATGAGCAAAAAATAAAGTAACACGTATGCGATAACCTAATTTATTCGCTCTCTGGAAGCGGCACTTTATTAACTGTTGGCGGCTCATTTTAAAAAAGAAATTGTGCACTATTACGCGAATTGCATTCTTCTCAAAATCACTACATTCTTGCATCGCGTATTTCATATGCTTTCTTTTTTTTCCGGGTGTAACCACTTTTCTCGTTTCAGATTTTTCTGCACAAGCACGGTTTATACTCGAAACACTGGTGAACTCAGAAGTTAATTTCACCATTTCCTTCGCGGAAAGTGTTGGATATTTCTCACATAACTTATAATAAAGATTCAACACTATTGTTTTTTCACCACTAGTCAATGGTTTGCACGGCTAATGCTTTACATAATTCGACGAAAACACAAGAGCAAATTCACCGTCCGCCATGATACTAAACACAACTGCTGGTTTCTGGCTGTAAACAATATTCTGTGCCTACCCAGATGTCAGGTGACTCATACGAATTGCGTCATGGGTCTTGTAGCACTGTTTTACGGTATAAATCAGCGTTAAATAAAACCTTAGGTATTTGTATAGAATATTATACTATTTAAGGATAAATTCATTCTAAAATTCAGAGATGAGCATGGGACTACTTTCCTGGGTGCATTGCTATCGTGTTGCACCATGGTGCACTGACCACGTGAGTTTGTTAAGCCGCGGATCAACCTAAGAGTGAATATAGTGTACAGCTTCACTCTGCTACATTTCAAGGGTGTCTATTTCTGTTACAGTATAATTCTGCAGAAAACAGATTTTATTTCAAATAATTATCATTGATCATTTTGAAGAACATGCTAATTATTAGTGGAAATTTGGTCCTGCAAGCTAACATTGATTCAGAGAAAAACCTATTGTATTTAAATTTCTGTAAGAAATTCACAAGCCTTCTTGCGCCAGTACACTTAAGCTTCAGGTGATAAATACACCCTCTTAATGGACTTCTGAAAGTTGTATGTTAATCTAAAGAAAATTTCCAAAACATTATATAGTAATTCTGCAATATAAGCTACTGCATAACATGAAAAAGCGTTACTTGCCAGAGGGAATGATGTTATCATGGACTGAACCATTTCCAGAGCTGATTCTCTGCCAGACTGCAACTCAAAATTGAATTGTGCAAGGTAGAATAATATGTGTTTCTCCAGTTTCTTGCCCAAAGGATAGTCCATTAGAAACTGATGGAATACCTGTAACAATTAAGTTTAGACATTGAAAAATTAGTACATAAGTAATAATAGACTAAGAAAAAACATAGAAAGTAAAAAGTGTGTTAATATAATTTATATTCAACAACTAATATACAATTATTATTATTATTGCCGAAATCATATAAAATTATTCCTAGTACATGTAGTATTATGTAAATGTAATGGAGGATGCTGTTAAATAAATACAAAAAAAGTTATTATAAGCTTTAGTGTTGCTAAGTTCTTTCAATTAAAAATTAACTAAGTTTGCTATTTAAGTTCAACATCTTCCAAGGATGCAATGTGAAGCTTTTGAGGAAAACTCTCCCTCCCCAACTACAGTTTAGATGATTTTTTAAATCTTATTTTTGATTTACTCAACAATTTTGATTAAAATATCAAATGTTTACGATACTGCCATGATTACTAAAATACACCTTGAATTTTCTGGGAATAGCCTGTGAAATCCTTTTCATTTGAAGGTGTTTTGTAAAATGTGGTAACTGGTAAATCTTAAGATAAAGGCAAAAGCCTACTAGACAAAAGATGTACATCTTAAAACACAATTTCTGCCAAGTAAATTTTTTGTGGCATTAACCATTTTGAAAATATTTCTTGCTCTTGGTTCGACTTTTCCAACACTTTCTTTTCTTAAGTGCTTGGTCATATTCTTTTGTTTCTTGAGATGTCATGCAAAGAGTATGGAATTTGAAGCAGTAAGTTTTGAGTAGTTAAATAAAATTACAATCATAGGAAGAATAAATATCAATAAAGTAAGGATAGTGTTAAATAAAACTGGAAAGCGAATGTTACTGTAAGTGGGAATAAGGGTTGAGAGAGAGAGTGCCATCAGCGGCCAGAAGCAGGTGGTTTTTCCCTCTATTGTTAAGTGTCCCGTTAGGTTGCTGGAACGCAGATGTGTAGAAAAGGGTCAATGTTCGCCAAAAGCCAGATAGCCTTAGGCCTCCAATGAAAGAAGCTAGAAATCAGGTGATAGTGCAATGGGGAGATATAGAACGTTTGAAATAGAGAAACAGGAGATTTTAGAAGACACACTTGGCCGTGGTGGCTCATTGGAGATGTTTGTTAGAAAATGTGTAGGAAATTTTGGAATACGCATTTGGTCGTGATAGTTCCTTAGAGATGGTTGTCAGAAGAGTTTAGAATACACCTTGGCTGTGGTAGTTTCTGGGAGATGTATATAGGAGAGTTTAGAATACACCTTGGCTGTGGTAGTTCCTGGAAGATGTTTGTAAGAAAAGTGTCAGCGGATAGGTGCGATGATATGAAGTGTAACAAATAGGAAATGCGGATGTGTGTGTCGAAGTAATAGCAGGAATAAAATGTTAAAAACAGTGACGGGAAATAAATGAGCAGGAAAACAAACAGTCATATTCACCACTAACCCGAGATCCGAGATCCAAGATCCATGCAAAAAACCCTGAGCTAGTACCGAACCTGGGACCATTCCTACAAATCCTGTACTGCAGAACCAACATACCACCACAAATTGCTGCCCTAACGTGGGGCCCACAATCAAACCACAAATACTACCGCAAATTCAAAGCCAGCATATAGCGACCCACTTTTTAAAGAGTTGACTATTGCTTCAGCCTCCTGTATCCCTCTTATACCTATAAAGAAACGTGTAATGAAACTATTTCTCCTAACATTTATCTCAATGTAAGTAGAGAGAAAAATATGCTTTTGCAAGAACAGATGGTGGAAACTATATCAAAATAAACAATAGTAGTTGGAAAAAAATCATGTGAATGTAACATCAGAATTTGTTTTTAATGTACACATAATTTGGGATGGGGAAATTTTATAAAAAGTTTGGCTTGTATGCTTGAAAGTGCAATATTTATTCAACTTGTCTTTTTTGAATTCTCTCTCTCACACACCCATATATGCATGCGCACACAAAATTTTTTCTAAAAATGCTCTCTTTTAGATTCAATTCTTCCACAATTCTTGAGAAATTATGTAGCATTTATGTATTGTACAGAAGTACAGAAAGTAAAATGACTTAACAATTGCAAAAATAACGAAGCAAGGGAGTACAGCATGTTGGAAATGCCTTGTCAACAGATTTAAATGGTTAAGACTTGGAATCAAAAACAGAACTATAGGAATGATATCTAGGTTTTACCTGTCGAGACTGCAGACGAATATGAGTGAACTCTGAGGTGATGCTGAGCTCCGCAACCTTCTTCATCACATCATGCATCTCTGGTACTACCAACTTGCGAGATAGGATTGCCTTTAGTAGTGAGAATGCTGTAGCATGTCTGTTGAGGTCATACATGTCTTGTTCTGCATAGAACAGGAGAGCCTTCAACTGGTCTGTATCAACTGTGTGATACTTTACATCTCGCACCAGTACTGTTACAGTCTGTAATGCAAACAATAGATGCCAGTTTATTTTACTGATGTTATGTATTTAAATTAAGTGTCTACTAAAATTGTTGGGAAGCTTGCTGCAATATCAAGTAAAGTAGTTCCAAATAGAGATGGCCAAAAAGTAGAGTAGTAATTACTTTGTAATGATTATATTATTATAACTGTTACAAAAATAATAGGGACAAAGTAGTTATAAAAATAACAGGTATAGATAGTGGTTAGTTATCCAATAAGGGTTGCAAAAATAAGTAATCAGTTATGCAGTTATAGTTACTAAAGTAACAGGAACAATGACTCCATTCACAATGCAGCCATAGGCATAATGCAAGAACCTAAGAACCTAATACAGGAGTCTAGATCCATAAATTGCATGTGGAAATCTTCAGTGTAACGTAAATTTGAAATTGAATAACATAATCATTAATATTCAATATGCAAATTCATCCAGTCTTTATAAATAAATATGACAAATATTGTACAATAGATGAAAAAATCTTGCATCACAATGTGTACTGATCAGAAACTGGCAATGCATGGAAAAAGAATTGCAGAATTTTTTCTCTATGAAGGCATATAACAAGACTATGTGAATGCTTCCATTAAATAATATGGTTGCAAAGTCCTGCTCTCATGTTACATCTGTGCTTACTTGCATTGTGAATGGGCTTAGCATTTCATACAGGAAGGCGAATGGACTTTGATGCACACTGACAACAATAATGCCCATTAGAAATTTTCCAGCCAATCAGATTTTGTTGATACTATGAAACATATGTGATACACTTGTCTCTATCTTATTGCTTTATTTTTATTATATTTAGGCATCCCAAAATTTTTGTTATATTTTGTACCACAGACAATGGTGACCAATGTGTCTTTCATAATATGAAGTTAACTGAGCAATTAACACATATATTGTTGCAAATAGTAAGTTATGAATTCGTGTGAGTATAATTGAATGCTAGTGTTGAGTTAACTGAGAGTTAACAAATATATTGTTGCATAGAAAGTAGCTAAAGCTTCATAACGAGTTAATTGATAAGAAACATAGAAATTTAAAAAATAATAGAGTAAGTGTCTCAAGGGCAAAATTTAGAAATAAAATAAGTTATTTAAAATCATCATTGTTATCATTTTCTACTACTGAAAACACCTTTTCCAAGAATTACTTCAAATTATTAAATTAAATCTTATTATATTTAAACACTACTGCACATTTTAGGTTACCACTCTGCACCTTCTAGATATCTATACCTTTTTCACTATAAGCTGAAAGGAGAAGTAAACAAAACCATGTGACAAGACAGCACCTCATCCGCTGGTGGGCAAATTACAACCTTTCCCGCTTAGCATATTGTCTCTTCCTCTACAAAAAACAGTTCAGTTCATATCGTAACATTTTGTGGTTATTCTCGTGCAGAGAAATTTAAAAAACTCATTATTGTAACAGTTAAATTTATAAAACTAAATGTGTTTGTTCAGATTCACCTATAACTACATAAACCGTTACAGCAGAGGGTTTAAGAGGCTATGTGGAGGCGCTGCAGTTCGTTTCCGGTTTACGGCTGAGAATCTTCTGCCACTGTAGAAAACATAAACGAGGGAAATAGAAAGAAGACAATTGTGTTAAATGCTTTTAACAAATTCTGTGAAAAGTACCCACCTTTAATCTATGAATATAGTTGGCCATTGTTTAGCAATAATTGAACTTCTTTGTTAGTGATGCAGAATTGTTGCTCAGATAGCTTGGGTCGTGTTTGTTTTCTGTTGTGTTTTAACCTATAGTGCTAATCGTTATTTAACTTGTTGACTCATAAAAGGTTAAAACAAATGTGGTATACTGATATTAGTCATTAAATGAATGATTTCTAAAGCCTGAAGTTCAGAACAGTTTAATCCAGTACGTTTAAACACAGATGCCGAACTGTTCAGGTACAACTTTTATTTGTCAACTCTTAGTATTGTGTGTTAGAAGTTTAGGATGTAAGGCAAAATATAGGAATAAGACATACAGTGTTTAAAAGCTAATGATTCTCAAGCTGTGCAATATACTGTATTCACATTCTGTATGAAGCAATTTCCTCTCACGGGTACTTACTTCCCGTCATCCTCCACGTGGTGCTGCCATGTGCTCGGCAGAGTGATACATTTAAGTTTTGTTTACTTCTCCTTTCAGCTTATAGTTGTTGGGCAATTTTTTTTTTAATTTTATTTATTTATTTATTAATTTACTGGTGCAAACAAGAGATTATAAAATTAATGCCAGTTCACAACAACCCAAGGATGGAAACAGAAACGAAAACACCTGCAACATTTTGGTTCACATACATCCAGAACATGAACAGGAATGTATATCAATGACCATTTCAATAGCAAAGTGGAAAGTTAATTTTGTGCATTGGGATTTCATTTATTTATAACTGAGCAATGATATTTTTTGTCTACTAGATGAAAAAATTCAGTTCAGGCAATGCAGGTTAGCCAATTTAAAATTTGATACACCAAATGTTTTCTAAATGTAGAACCATTACTATTTCGTATTCCTCTAGCAAAAACATCTTACCAAGTGTCATTTCTTTATTAATAGTGTACATTAAAGTTTTTTGTTGTTCTCCGATGTCAATGAATCAGAGGGAATCTAGACACACATTTTCCAGAATTCCTTCTGGTTTGATTTTCCCAACTTGTGACAAACTTTAGCAGCTGTTTTATGTCATGGATGCCTTGAATAAGTTTTGCAGTGAAGTTTGTTCTGGTCTTGGGAATAGGAACAAAAAAGTTAACACCTGACCAAGTTTTCTTTCCCTTCTCGGGACTCAATAAAACTTACTGTTATTGCGAATTTCACACTGTAATGTATATGTTTTAACTTTGTCATTCTCGTTTCCATTGGTTTTCCATTCCTGGTATTTGTGAATCATGGCTTAACCTAGGTTACTTCACCAGCATGTACCATTTATGAGGGCTGAGGAAAACCTGGAAACCTCAGTATGGGAGGAAAGTCCTAACAGGATTTAAGCATAGACCTCCCATTAAAGAGTCCATACCTTATGTAAGTTATAGCATGTGCTTCACTGTGTTTGAATCCACATTGAAAAAACCTTTTTACTCTGTTGACAAATATTTTGAATCAGTATTACTTTGAACTTTTAAACTGTGTAATTTTATAATAATTACTATATATTTGTTTCTAAAAAATTGATGAGCCTTCAACTTGATGTTCTACATTTAATAAAGACTGAATGATTGAACTAAAAATAAACCACTGATATACACCTATGATTAAACAAAATCATATATTTTAACCTCATACCTTGAAGGCTGCAACCACCATATCAAAGTTATCTCCTTTGCTGAGCCCCGCAGATGCATATTTGTGTAGCAGTTTAAATATACAATCGGTGATTTTTGTAACATTCTCCTTGAGAGAAGGAAGCTCCACCTTCAAAACCCAGCTTAAGCAGTTCAATGAAACTGTAGTCAGCTGTTAAAACACAAATGATTATGCAATAGGACAACAGCAAGTGATAATATATCTACATGATGCAGTCAGCCCTGTATTTAGGTAACGTTACACCCATGGGCCCTATAATTTCTCTGCCCCATTCGTGCGCCACCACTCAGAAACAGTGCAGGCAATGTTGCCAGTTGCACCATGTAGGTAAGATCTCCATCCGTCTACCTACAACTTCCCTCTCACTAATAAGAGTTCCTGCTACTATCGCTGCTCTTTTTTTAGTGCATGTGAAAATTTATTTTTAGCATATACATATAATTCATTATTTTCTTTTATGTTGCCACCCTGGGCACAGGCACGGGCCCATGTGTAAATACGGGGCTGGGTGCAGCATAAATCAGTTAATTGAAAATCTATGATCAAGTGATGCAATAATGTCTTATTAAAAAATCTGATGTGTTCACTCACATGACTTTCTCTACTCTTGTACAAACTATTTCTACAAACGCTTATTCTCCATCTACTTCATGTTAATGAGATAAACATTTGGAGACTCTATCTTATTGTTAATTTTCTTGTAGATGTAAGGGGAATATATATTTACAAGGGCAATATAGAAATACAGTAGCCTTTAAGCACATACATATCTCTTAATAGCTGGTTGCTAGGTGCAGCACCATTCCCTTTCCCACAGATTAATACTCTTTGAATATCCAAGACAAAAAAATGAATAACGAATTCCCATTCGAGAAAATAAGTATTGAAAAATTTAAGGGAATAACAAGTAATATCTTGAAAATGGTTCACTCAACAAAAAAAATGTATATGACATAAATTGTGTATTTTAACGCGATCTACATTTTTGGTGTAGTAAAATTTTGTCTATCTCTTATGGTTTACCAGTTATGCAAAAGTCGTTCAGAATGAAGAACACTTTTGGAGACATTCCCAGGAAATTCAAGATATACATTGTATTTGTCATAAAAATATCTTAAACATATGATATTTTAATCAAAATCGTTAGAGCCATTTTTGAGAAAATTAAAATTTTCGAAAAATGTTCCATGTAAAGGGTAATCTGGGGTGGGGGTAATTTCTTGAAAACCTTCGTGTCGCAACCTTGGAAGATACTGAACCTAAATACCAAGTTTGGTGTTTATCCGACTGTTCGTTTCTGAGTTATGCTGTTCACAGGCAGACACACACACACACAGACAGACACACAGACACACAGACACACACACGGACATGTTTCCAAAAATGCTTTTTTTGGATTCAGGGGGTCTCAAAACATATATTTCCGGTGAAATCTCGGTATCGAATTTTTGGGTGGAATGCAATACTTCCCCTACTTACTATACGTAGTAGAGAAAGTAAAAATGTGACATGTAACACACGCACAACTTTCTCTATATGTAGTCAGTACAAATTCACATAACCCATGCTGCAATTACAGTATTAATATAAAAATCTGATGTGTTACACTCACATGACTTTCTCTACTCTTGTACAAACTATTTTTACAAACGCTTATTCTCCATATGCTTCATGTTAATCAGGATGTTCATCCTATTACTAATTTTCTTATAGGTGCAAGGGGAATATGGTAGGTTTTAAGCGATAGTCAAATATTTTAAGCGCTGGTTGCTATGTGGAGCATTCCATTCTCTTTGCATGTTCAGGACATAAAAAAAATGAATAACGAATTTGAGAAAAAGTATAAGTATTGCAAAATTTAAATGAATAACAAGCAATATCTCGAAAATGATTCACTCAACAAAAAAAAATGTATATGACATAAATTGTGTATTTTAACGCAATCTACATTTTTTGTGTAATAAAATTTTATCTATCTCTTATGGTTTACCAGTTATGCAAAAGTTGTTCACAATGAAGAATACTTTTGGAGACATTCCCAGAAAATTCGAGATATACATTTCATTTGTCATGCAAATGTCCTAAACTTATGATATTTGAATCAAAATCGTTACACCCGTTTTTGAGAAAAATAAAATTTTCAAAAAATGTTCCATGTAAAGGTTAACCTAGGGTGGGGGGATTTTCTTGAAAACCTTCATGTCGCATCTCTGGAAGATACTGAACCTAAATACCAAGTTTGGTGTTTATCCGACTGTTCGTTTCTGAGTTATGTTGTTCACAGACACACACACGGACATGTTTCCAAAAATGCTTTTATTGGATTCAGGGGGTCTCAAAACTTGTATTTCCGGTGAAATCTCGGTATCGAATTTTTGGGTGGAATACAATACTTCCCCTACTTACTATACGTAGTAGAGAAAGTAAAAAGTGGTTCTTCTATCCACATAATGTTACAATAAACTTTTTACCAGAAATAATCTCAAATTTAATACAAACTTGGCTGCATGCACATTGCATAAAACAAAACAACTGTTTGCATATCATAAATCAATTTTTTGGTTATTATTGAGAGAAAAAATATACATTCAGTAAGATGTACCATGGCAGTTTAACTTGGGAAAACTTAAAAGATGTAACAATAAATATGAAAAAAAACTGCTAACGATATGGAAAAACTCTTGTGTGTTCCACTCAGATGAGCTTCTTGACTCATTCCTGTCAAACTATTCTTACAAACGCTTTTCTTTTATCTACTTCATGTAAATCAAAATAAGCATTTCTGAAATTGTCATATTGCATATTTCCTTGTAAGTAAAAGGGATTAGGAGAATACAATAGGCTTTATGGAGAGGCGAATACTTTAAGAGCAGGTTGCTAGGTAATGGCTTGAAATTAAATTCTCTGAGTGAGAGAGAGAGAATGAATAATGACTTCCCATTTGAGAAGAGTATACGTATTTTAATATTCAAACCAATAACAAGGAATATCTTGGAAATGTTTAACAGCACTAATAAACTAACAAAGAAGAAAGAAACAAAAAGTATATAACATAAATTGTGAGCTGTAACAAAATCTACATTTTTTGTGTAGCAAGATTTTGTCTCTCTCTTATAGATTATCAGTTACCTAAAAGTCATTCAAATGAAGAGGACTTCAGAGACTATTCTCATTTGTCACGAAAATATCTTAAACATAGGTATTGTAATCAAAAGCATTACAGCTATTTTTAAGAAAAACAAAATTTTTGAAAAGTTTTCCATGCAAAGGGTACTTTGGGGTGGGGGATTTTCTTGAAAATCTTTGTGTCCATCCCTGGAAGATGCTGAACTAAATACGAAGTTTGATTTTTAATTGACTTTGCATTTCTGTGCATGCTCTCTCTCTCTCTCTCTCTCTCTCTCTCTCTCTCTCTCTCTCTCTCTCTCTCTCTCTCACGCATACACACATAGAACTTTTTCTAAAGATGCTTTTTTTTTGGGGGGGGAGGACTCAGGGGGCCTCAAAACATATATTTCCGATGAAATCTCAACATCAAATTTTTGGGTGGAATACTATACTTCCCCTACTTAAGTAAAAAATCTGATGTGTTACACTCACATGACTTTCTCTACTCTTGTACAAACTATTTTTACAAACGCTTATTCTCCATATGCTTCATGTTAATCGAGATAAACATTTGCAGACTCTATCTTATTGCCAATTTTCTTGTAGATGTAAGGGGAATATATATTTACAAGGGCAATATAGAAATACAGTAGCCTTTAAGCACATACATATCTCTTAATAGCTGGTTGCTAGGTGCAGCACCATTCCCTTTCCCACAGATTAATACTCTTTGCATATCCAAGACAAAAAAATGAATAACGAATTCCCATTTGAGAAAATAAGTATTGAAAAATTTAAGGGAATAACAAGTAATATCTCGAAAATGGTTCACTCAACAAAAAAAAATGTATATGGCATAAATTGTGTATTTTAACACAATCTACATTTTGTCTATGTTTACCAGTTATGCAAAAGTCGTTCACAATGAAGAATACTTTTGGAGACATTCCCAGAAAATTCAAGATATACATTTTATTTGTAATAAAAATATCTTAAACATATGATATTTTAATCAAAATCGTTAGAGCCATTTTTGACAAAATTAAAATTTTCGAAAAATGTTCCATGTAAAGGGTAACTGGGGTGGGGGGATTTTCTTGAAAACCTTCGTGTCACATCTCTGGAAGATACTGAACCTAAATACCAAGTTTGGTGTTTATCTGACTGTTTGTTTCTGAGTTATGATGTTCACACCCACACCCACACCCACACACACACATGTTTCCAAAAATGTTTTTTTTTTGGATTCAGGGGGTCTCAAAACATATATTTCCGGTGAAATCGAATTTTTGGGTGGAATACAATACTTCCCCAACTTACTATACGTAGTAGAGAAAGTAAAAAGTAATTTGTCTAAGCTGTGTATTTTAACGAGTTTTCCAGTTTCAATGCAATAAGTTTTGCCTATCTCCTATGGTTTACCAGTTATATAAATTCAACAAGAATGAAGACTTTATATGCTGGCTACAGGAAATTAAGTATTTGTCATGCAAATACAAGTCATCATAATTGATGCATCAACGTACTGGCAATGCGGTAAAAATTGACTCTAATGCTCCTCAAGATACATTTGTCAATGGTTAATGGAACTAAGCATCAGATTTACCTACCTTGACATGCTGTGCTGTAAGACAGTCCCGAAGAATTGGTATCAAAGGATCAAGGTATGATCGGAAATCTCCTGAACGCAGTCGCTCTCTCTTCAGCAGAATGTGTAAGAGACGCAGACCAAACTCCACTAACATATAAGCGTTTGTGCGAGCAGATGTTTTGGCTACTATTGTAGAGCCAGTTTTGCTTCTGGGAGGCTTTGGTATGATGAAAATATCTGGCCTCTGTCTTGCCAGCAGCTCCTTTTGAGCTGGAGTTATATCTGGCTTCTTCTCTTCACACCTGAGATCAGGAATACTCTCTGAAGCTGTTCCATATGTGAAGACCAACAGTGACTCCACAGTGACAAATGTGTTATCTGCCAGACCAAGAATTACCTTGCGAAGGCATTCTGAACACTTGTTTATGTCCTTGAAGGAGTGGGACTGAATCAGTACCTGTACACACAATGTGGCATTAAGGATTGTGTTAACGGAATCAATACAAATAAGACATATTTCTAAGACTTGCTTACCTCTTTAATAGGCAGTATTAAATCTGTAAAGCATTTCTCTGAAATGAACTGTCCCAATATTTGAAAAGTGTCATAACTCTTAGTAGACCTGGCTTCATGAATCTTCCCTGTTATCTGTGAAACTTCCTTTTCCTCTGCAACTGCACCAAACAGATCCTTCTTGCACAACTGCAACATAAACACAAATTCAAATGTACAGGATAGTAGAAAATAACTCCCTATTATAAAATGCTTGTAACCTTTGTATGTATAAATTAATACATTTTATGTGACAATAATTTCTTCACAGTGGTAAAACGTGATTTGTAACGGCACATCAAAGTGCAGCAAATAGCTCAGGTTGTCACTCATGAAGTCTGATGTTCAGCTATATTGGTGCATAGATGGTGGCAGACAGTGCATGGGCTTTGTGCTACATTGGATCCACAGACCATCAAGAATAGCCATTACAAATGATGGTCGCGGAATCTGTGGTGGATACTTGCAGAAGTGGTCATTCCTCAACATCCAGGACAGCGGCAAAAGTGAAAATGATGTGGAATGTTATCTTCAGAAGCCCCCAAAAGTCACATGACAGCTGCTCATGAAAGCGTTCTTACCCACTACACAATGTTTTGAAAAAATCTGATGTATTACACTCACATGATATGCTTCATGTTAATCGAGATATCGAGATGTTAATCTTATTGCTAATTTTCTTGTAGATGCAAGGGGAATTGGTAGGTTTTAAGCGATAGTCAAATATTCTAAGAGCTGGTTGCTATGTGGCGCATTCTCTCTTTGTATGTCCAGGATATAAAAAAAAATGAATAACGAATTCCCATTTGGGAAAAAGTATTGGAAAATTTAAGGGAATAACAAGCAATATCTCGAAAAGGGTTCACTCAACAAAAAAAAATGTATGACATAAACTGTGTATTTAAATTTTGTCTATCTCTTATGGTTTACCAGTTATGCAAAAGTTGTTCACAATGAAGAATACTTTCGGAGACATTCCCAAAAAATTCGAGATATACACTTCATTTGTCATGAAAATATCTTAAACATATGATATTTTAATCAAAATCATTAGAGCCATTTTTGAGAAAATTAAAATTTTCGAAAAATCTGGCATGGGGGGATTTTCTTGAAAGCCTTCGTGTCGCATCTCTGGAAGATACTGAACCTAAATACTAATATACACTGGTATATTAGCTAGAAGATTATACGAGTGGGTAGAGAGGGAAGATAAGTTATCAGAATACCAAAAAGGTTTTAGGAGAGGAAAAAGAACAATAGATAACATAATGATAATTCAAACTATAGTAAACAAATATTTAAGAAATAAAAGGGGTAGGGTATACATATTTTTTGCAGACTTCGAGAAGGCTTTTGATACTATAAACAGAGAGGCTTTGGCATATAAATTGAGGAACAAAGGAGTCAGCACTGCATTCATCGAGGGGGTACAAAAATTGTATGAAGGAATTAAATTTTGTGTAAAATGTGGAAGAAATAGTACTACTGATTATATACAGCAAAATTTAGGTCTGAGGTAAGGTTGTAAACTTAGTCCAATATTATTTAACTTATTTATAGATGATATTTTAGATAGAATAATGAAAAGTAATAAACACTGCCCAGTCATAGGGAAAAAGGAAATACCAGGGTTACTATTTGCAGATGATCTAGTAGCTGGGGCAGTAACAGTGATAGGGTTGCAACATGCTATTAATGAAATTGCAAAATTTAGTATGGAATGGGGGCTAAAGGTGAATACAAAAAAGTCCAAGATAATAGTGTTCAAGAAAGGATCAAAATTAAAAAGAGAGGAAAGATGGTATATAAATGGAGAGCAAATAGAGGTGGTAAAAGAATTTGATTACTTGGGCATTAGATTCTCAAGCAACGGGAAGTGGGAAGCACAAGCTAAATATGCACAATTGAAAGGAAAGCTAGCGATGAAAGCTGTTAGAGTTTGCTTGTGCAAAACACCCACGCTAACAATGAACTGGTTGGAAAGGCTATATGAAGCTGTAGTAGAGTCAAAAATGTTATATGGAATAGAAATATGGGGGGTGGCAAAGGGATGGATTAAGATTGATATAGTCCATAGAATGTTTTGTAAAGAAGTTTTGGGTTTAACCCAAGAGTTCACCAAGGGGCGTGGCACTGGCAGAGCTAGGAAGGGTAGGGAGAAAAGGTATAATAGTGGAAAGAATATTGAAGTATTGGTATAGATGTTTAAATTTAGAAGATAATAATATATTAAAAGAATGTATACAGTTTCAAAAAGCTGTCCTAGGAGAAGAGTGCTGGTTAGGGGAGATGGGAAATGTCCTAAAAGAAATTGGCATGAGGAATATTTTCCTATTAGATAAATATAATAATAGTGGGTTTTGGAAAGAAGTGAGATTGAGGGTGGAAGATATCGAGAAACAAGAGATATGGGCTAGTTTTGAGGATAAAAGGTCATTGATCTTGTATAAATCAGTTAAAAGAAATTGGGGAAGGGAGAAGTATGTAGATATATGTAATCAATTTGGTAGAATAGGTCTTGCGTGGATGCGCACAGGAGTAATATTTTTAAAAAGGAATGGATATAATTGTTCGGGGAGATGTATTATGTGTGATGAATCGGGTAGTACTTTTCATTGTCTAATAGAATGTGATAAGGTTAAAAGGTGGAGAGAGGTTATATGGAATAAAAAATGGGACAAGTTAAACAAAGAAGCAGTAGCATTAAGAATGTTGGGAAGCACAAAAGTAGAAACAATTAAAATGATGGGGACATTTTTAGGCAACACAAGGGATAAGTGGATAAGGAGCTTAAGAAAGGTACAGCTGAACGAGCATAGTTTGTAAAGTGGAGAGATGGTATAGTAGCTTTATCCCAATATATACAGCCTAGGGGCTAAATATGGGAGAGCTAGAAAACTGGTGCACTAGACCTAAGTTTCAGATGTAAGCTTTATTTGTATTATTGTAATAATGATGAAAATAAATATTACTTACTTACTTACTTACCTAAATACCAAGTTTGGTGTTTATCCGACTGTTCGTTTCCGAGTTATGCTGTTCACAGACACATAAATATGTTTCCAAAAATGCTTTTTTTGTATTCAGGGGGTCTCAAAACATATATTTCCTGTGAAATCTCGGTATCAAATTTTTGGGTGGAATACAATACTTCCCCTACTTACTATACGTAGTAGAGAAAGTAAAAAGAATTGGATTTTCGTTTGTAGAAGTTGCATTAGCATCAAGAACTATATCACTGGAAGATTATGATCAGATGGAGTAAGGCGAGATCAAGCTTGGCTGGTATTAAGACTGGTACCAGTTGTTTATGAACATGTGGGAGGGTTTGTCAACCACCACAACTGTCACTATTGAGTACAAGGATTCAGGGATCATGATTTTAAAGTCCCAAAGCTGTCCTAAGGTTACAGTGTGGTGTGGCATAATATTCAATATGTTCTGGGTCTGTTCATTCTTCCAGACATCATGAACACAGATTGATACCTAGCCACGCTGGAAAATGAAGTTGGCCTATTGTCTTCAACTGGAATAACATCAATGAACTCATTTTCATGCCAGATGTTGCCCACCCCTCATTTTGCACTCAAAGTCCCAACATTTTCCAGGATGTTGCTTGGTTTGGTGTCATCTACATCAGTGAAATTGCAAAGACTTTAATGAGTGAAGTAAGAAATGAAAGAAATAAGAACATGGACAGCGCAAGAAAATAATTAATTAATTTGGTGATAAGATTCACATGAGAAATTTTGTTAATGGTATTTAAAGTATTATCATGTTTATTTTAAATCTTATTCACATGTTAGAAACTTTCTTGATCGAGGATTATGTAAATTTCACATTCACATTATAGATAAAAAATAAACAAAGTTATAGATATGTACTTCTGTTCACAAATCAAACCTACAGTCTTTGGGATGAGTAACTTCCAGTGTTTAGGTAGATTAGTATGGGAAAGAGAATATTATGTTAATAGATGTAATGAAGTGGAATGTGTTTAGTTAAAGCAGAATTAAAGTGACATGTTACCATTCTGGGTTATCATAAGTGGTGGCAAAGTGTTTTGCAAATGCAATTAATACCAACCTAATATCACATAAGCAAACCACCACCATAAGCATAGCATCACATCGCAAAATTATAAACAAAATCACTCTACAGTAGGTCATATTGGACAATGACTGAATGAATGGGTAAATAGATGCTCAAATGAATCCGAGATCCATAGAGTTTAAAGTTGCCAACATTCATCTTTTCAGGATAAGGGAAAACCCAAGAAAAAACCATACCATGGTTTGTTCATGAGTCGTGTAAATTACTGTATAACAATATGAGAAGCGTCTTCAATGGAAATAATATATAGAGTTTTTATTCTTCAAAAGAAAGTAATTTGCATAATGTTAAAATTAAATATAGGAACTGTGGGCATAGACTAAGGTTTCTTAAGTTCCCCGGTTTCATCATTAGTAGAAATGTGCTACATTTAAAGTCAAATTACAACAGAATCAACTCGGATAATCATAAATATGCCAGAAATAGGAAGATTATATCACAGGTTAGCAATGTTTAAAGGAAGTAAAAATTATAAACAAATTATACAATATAACAAACTTCTTCAAGAAACAAAATCAATCACAAATGTACATATACTTAAGAAAAATTATGTAAATATTTGGTTGATAAGGCATTCTACTCAAATGATGAATTTGTTAATGACTGATGTATTTTGTAATGTACAAAACACACATTTCTGTGAACAATTTACTCTTAATACTTCACTGACAATGTCTGATAGGTTTTTGTTACCTCTACAGGCAATAAACTAATTTAACTGAATTCATTCGATGATTATGACAGTGCACAGATTATTCAATAGACTATTCATGTAAATATGGTAAGACTCACTTCAAGGATGCTCTGAAGGCAAGCATCAACATCTCCAGGCTGATACTTTGACTTGAGGCTCACAATAACTGCATGTATTGTAAAGATCAGAACATGGATCTGGTAGCCTCTGGTAAGCAGAGCAGACATCTCACTGACCAGCATTCCCAGATACTTGGGTCCCAGAGTGGCCATAATCTTCTGGAGCGTCTCTCGAGTCACTCGCCTTGTGCTCTCCAGACGTGACTTCAGAAACGTACATAGTTTCATGAAAATGCTGCAATAAAGGTAACACTTTAAACCTATCATAATATTTCAAAGACAGAAAATTTGTGCATGTGTTTGTGTAGACACATGCACATGTGTGGTAATCTTCTTTCACCATTGCAAAGCATTAATATGAAGGGGGGGGCAGATGAATCTGAGGCAGGTAGGCTGTACAAATTCCTTCCAGTTTGATTTTTCCAGCTTGGAACTAAAGAGAACTCTAGCATCTGTTTCAGATCATTGCCACCTTGAATAACTTCTACACTGAAGAGTCTAATATACACAATATGAATCTAATATGCTGTTCCCAGGAATGGGAAATAAAATAGTAGCACTTACCCAAGTCCTCTTTCCCATTCCTGGGACCCAGTAAAGCTTCCCATTAACTGTGAATGCTCACATTGTAATATATTTTAACTTAGTTGTTCTTGTTCTGGTTTTGTGCTGTTATTGTAAACCAGCCTTTAGATTCTTGCAAAAATCACATAACTTTCAAAAGCTTCCTCTACCCTTATTTTCAATCCTTATTTTAATCCCCAAACATACAAATCAACACCTTGGTCCATCTAGACAAAACTTAGTACATTTATACTATAGGAGCCAACGAAAATTACGCTACCTTACTACTCTCAAAAACTATTCCTATCATATTTTCAACCCTTTAATGCTCACCCAACTGGTCAAAATTTGTATAACTAATTAATAATTATACAAGTCACTCAACCCTTATTTTCGCCACCGCTACTGGCACCATTATTATTATTATTATTATTATTATTATTATTATTATTATTATTATTATTATTATTATTATAATAATAATAATAATTACCTTGCAGTCAATAGGCTCTTGGTTTTTGTTTAACGAAGTTCCTTTTAAACACAATGATTTATTCAGTAACATGTGCGGAAGAATAGTCCTGTTTTGTCACCGTTTGCTATGCTTTCAGGTTTGTATCCTTCGATTATTGAAGGTAGTTTAACAATCCAATCAGCGATGGTTTCAATATTAACGTCATTTGATTCACCACAAAGTTCATTAAAAACTATATGATGTCTTTTGCGGAAACTCTCCAACCATCCATTAGATGCTTTATAATCAGTCTTACCCAGTTTTTCAGCTACCCTTTTAGAGCATATTCCTGTAACATAGGCCCCAATATGTGGTGATTGTTTGCCCTAACACTAACGAACCACTCCCACACTATTTCATTAATGTCCTGGTTTTCAGTTTTCTTAAGTTTTCTGTTTATTTTTCCATTAGCACAATTTTTCCAGCGCTTCAGAATTTCTGTTTTCTTCTTTAGAATCTTGTAAACTTGATTTTTGCCTACGTTGAACACCTTCATGATCTGCTTTACACTAATTTATCACATTCACTAGCATAAATCACTTTCACTCTCATGTTAAGATCTAGCACAAACTCTTGTTTTCGAAGCCATGGTGACTTCTGCTGAACTAAATAATCACCCATGTATAGTAAGTTTAGAGGTGTACTGTTAAAAGCTGTATTCTATGGTGTCTGGCAAATCATTAGTGCAGGAAATAGAAAGGGAAGAGACAACAATAAAAGACAATCAGCCATGCTTATTGTTAACTAAGGGATGAGTGTGAAGGTTTCTCAATATTCGAACCATCATTAGCGCACCCCCCTCCTAGACTGGTCAGGTAGCAGCAAAATGGTCATGTTTCAACTTAAACATCATGTACTCAGAGCAGACAACGCAGACTTTCACAGGGTGCCCAAACATTTTCTAAACTCTGCATTCCAGAACTGGAAAGTTTCCTTTAAAAGGCATACTTTGATTTCCATTGTCAGTTTCCATTTAATAAAGGGAATTTAGCATGTTTTCACTCCAAAATTCATAGGACCATGAAATATTTCCGTTTAACAAGGTGTATGCTAAGGCAGGTTTTACTGTATTTATATATCCATTATAATTTAGTAGTGTTATACAAGCATTTCTCTATCAGGAGTGATTTTAGGACAGGTTTAAATTTTGAATCTATGGTATTCTTATTTTCAATCATATAGTATCTTCAAATGTTTAAAAATTACCCATTTCCCTATTTTCAACCCCTTATAAACAAAACTCTATTCTGGGCCAATCAGAGCTACATTTATACACTTCACACCTGCCAAAAATTAGTGGATACCCTACAACCTAATATTCTAGCCCCATGCATATTTTCAACCTCTTATGTACTAGTTTTCATCATTGGACAAAAATCTGGAAACTTATACTTTAGGTATGATTGTAAATTGTAGGTTTTTGGCAACTTTCAAAAACCATTCCTAACCTATTTTCAACCCCTTGCTAGCAGAATACATCTGTACAATGTCAGGTAAGGCAGCTAATGTAACATCATATGAGCAAACTAGCTACAGTGTTAATGAGGACCATGCTCGTTAGCATGGTCCTCATTAACACGTTTTCTCATGTATTACATTGAATTATAAGAGTTCCTTACCAAATGCAATAACAGTATTTTGAAACCATTAGTAGAACTGATAAATGCTTGTATAACTTCTGGAATTTACCCCAACTGTTTAAAGGAATCTATTGTAAAACCACTATATAAAAATGGTGACAAGCATTCAACAGATAATTACCGTCCAATAACTTTGGTCTCATCTCTATCTAAAGTTTTGGAAAAAATAATTACTAATCAAATCCTAACTTTTCTTGATAAACACAAGATCTTAAACAATTTTCAGTATGGATTTAGGAAAGGGAGATCAACTAAAGATGCAATAATTGAAATAATTGAATATCTAATCGACAGTTTAGATAAGGGTGACATAAATAGTTGCCTATTTCTTGATTTAAGTAAGGCTTTTGATTGTGTTGATCACGAAATATTGTCAACCAAACTAGAGCAGTATGGAATACGGGGCATACCTCTCAATTTAATAAGTTCTTACTTAGGTGATAGAACACAACAAGTAAACATCACACATAAATAAGGAGCAGCAAATTAATACTTACTATTCAAAAATGCGCAGCGTTAAACATGGTGTCCAGCAGGGCTCGATACTTGGTCCCCTCCTATTTATAATTTATATGAATGATCTAACGATAATAAGAAATGGTAAAATAATTTCATATGCGATGACACATCAATGGTAAACACAAGCTAAATCTTCAAAACCTCGTAACTTGCAATAATCAAAATATCAAACAAATCACACACTTTTTCATGTTACATAATTTGCATATTAATACAAAGAAAACAGTTCATATGGAAGTAAAGCTGGCCCAAAACAGAAAGGACATTCATCTAAAAGTTTATATAAAGGATGAAGAGATTAATGAGGTGGCATACACCAACTTCCTAGGAATAATACTTGACAATCATCTCACTTGGGATAAGCACACTGATAAAATCTGTAATAAAGTAAGTACAAGCATTTTTCTACTAAAAAGAATGGCAAAAGTTGCAGATCTAAGAATACTGATGAACATTTATTATGGATTAATATATCCACATCTGTCTTATGGAATCACCATTTGGGACAATGTGCTGACAAGTACTTTAAAAGACTATTTATATTACAAAAAAGATCAATCAGGATAATTATGGGTTTAAAGCCACAACAATCCTGTAGGGATTATTTTAAAAAATTAAATATTTTAACGCTATACTCATTATATATATTTGAAGTTATAATGTATCTAAAACATAATGTAAGACGGGAAATAGTTAACAATCAAATACATAACCATGCTACAAGAGGTAACACAGATTTTCATGCAAGATTACATAGAATCCAGCTTTTTAAAACTAAACCCACTGTAGCCGCATGTACATTTTACAATAAACTACCTATTTATATTAAAAACATAACAAATTTAAAACAATTCAAAACAGAAACGACTGATAATAAATGAAATGAAATGAAATAACACTTGTTTAGTACGTTTTCTCACCCGCTTACTACCTTCGAAGTTTTGACATCCTCATTTGCTAATTTGGCAAATACGTGGTTGGTCCAGTGGGAGTAGGCGCTTACTAAGCTCGAAGTCTGATGCCCTCATTTACTATTTTGGTCAATCCTTGGGCATGGGGTGGAGACCAGCAGCCATGACATGCATGTATGTACGCATTTGTGTGACGTGATAGAGAATGCTTTAGTTTGGTGTGATAAATGCCAACGATAGTTTCTACTGTTGAGTGTTGACCAAACATATGAAGATTGTATTTTAAATTTTCATTTGCAATGGAGGAAAAGAA
Organism: Deroplatys truncata; assembly: GCA_030765065.1. NCBI lineage: Eukaryota > Metazoa > Arthropoda > Insecta > Mantodea > Mantidae > Deroplatys > Deroplatys truncata. The sequence continues at coordinate 82,949,784 of CM060982.1, read as the reverse complement.
AGTGCGGCAAATAACCAATAGTGAAAACTGAAACTCCTTAAAGAAGTAGAGCACAATTCAAATATGAAGCGTATGGATATAGCACGGAAGTTAAAATTCCTCTGTCAACCTTAAACACAATTGTTAGCAAATGTAAAGTGATTAAAACTGCTTTTGAAGAAAGACAAAATGCTAAAAAAAATGTAATCACTCTGGCCAGTTTCCAGAATTAGATGATGTTCTACTAAAAGGGATTACACAAGCAAGAGCTTCAAATGTGCCTATAGACGGTACTATGGTTCAAGCTCAGGCGACACATTTATTACAGAAGATAGGACTGGGTGATTTCAAAGCTCCAATGGCTGGATTGAAAGATTCAAGAATCAACATGGCTTAGTTTACAGATGTGTGCAAGGTGAGGTGATACTACACTATGTAAAAATATAGAAATGTGGAAACATACAACGTCCCCATCAATGTTGAAAGACTATAGCCCTGATGTTTATAATGCAGATGAAACGACACACTTTTTCCCTCTTTTGCCAGACAAAACCTTGGATTTTAAGGGCACTAAGTGTTGCGGAAGGAAACTTAACAAGGAAAGCATTACAGTTTTGTTGTGCTGTAATGAAAACGGAATGAGAAATTGGTACAGCTGGTTATTGGAAAAAGACGCAGTCTGCGATGCTTCAAGAAAGTGTGATCTTTTCCAATGTAAGTACACTTCCAACACAAAAGCTTGGATAACTTCTGCAGTATTTGAAAACTTTTTATGAGCATGGTACACAAGCCTGGGCATAAGTAGTATAAAAATTGCACTCTTAATTGATCAGGTGCTGCTCATTCACCAACTGTTTCAAATTTAAGAAACAAAGATCATAGCCCTCCAAGCAAACTACACCAGTAAGCTACAACCTTTAGAGCAAGGCATAATTCGGTGCATGGAGCAGATGTATCAGAAGAGGCTGGTACAGAGAAAGTTGGCTGCACTGAAATCGACAAGAAAAATCACTGTCTTAGACCCCATGTATTTCATTAAGATTACCTGGGATTCTGTGACGCAAGATGCATTAGGAACTGCTTTAATAAAGCTGGGTTTTTCCAAGCTGGCTCTCGGTGATAACATCATGCCGGAAGATGAGTTTTCCGAGAGTAAAGAATGGCGCCAAATAGCAGATGACACAGGCATGTCTTTTGAAACATATGTAGATATTGACAATGAAATTCCAGTGTGTGAAACAACGATGATAGATGAAATACTTGAAGAACAAATGAAAGAAGAAGCGTCAGTGGGAGATGAAATGATGAGTCAATTCCTATGTGTCAGTAGCAATGGAGGCAATGGACATAGTGAAGCTATATGTGTGCAGTTTCAAAGTTGATACGATGTAATGACTTTACTAAACAAGATGGACCATAAAATTTTAGCATTAAAACCAACAAAGCAATCAAGCATAGATATGTATTTCAAACCAGCATAAATAGTGCTCATTTTTTCACTCCGTTTGGGAGGTAAGATGTATTATTAGATTTTATTACATAATTATGGTCTTAAATTGCAGATTTTGTATTTTTGTTAACATGTTTTCCTGCCTATGACATCCAAATCCTTGGGTTCTAGCAAAAATGTACATGAGATTCTACTGTATATTCTCTCACTTTAAACCTGATGTTATATTTAAAGATGCCAGACCAGTTTTATATTTTACGCTGGTATCCTAGTTGCTGCATGTAGTGTGGAACCAAGAATGTTGCATACTTATTCTTGCTTGTGTTATGTGCGGGGTGTGTTTACAAGAGTTACTAAATGCCCTGATTATTTAATAGTTATTGGGTTTATGCCTCGGCTTGCTCGTTATGTGGCAGCACTTTGCCTTTTTAAGATACGGAACGATGACTATGTCAGGAACATACACTTATTTTAATTATTCACTTAGGGCCTGTATTACCATCTCTGGTTAAGGTTACAGTTAGATATTAACTGGGATTAAGGGCAAATTTTCATATTACAACCTTCAGTTAACAACTAACTGGGAATTATTCTTAGCCATGAACTAACTGCCACCTTGGGTAGCGGTTAGGGTACTAACTTGGAGGTAACCATACAAAAATGGTGCACCTTCGGTCTTGATTGATAGTCAATAGTGATTCCAAGGCAAAATATTAGAGCAATACTTATATAACAGGAGGAAAGTCAAAATAATTGTAACCTCCTGAAAGAGTAATTTCCAAATTTGGGACAAGGATCAATTTCGTAAATGTTATAAGACTGTCAAAAGTTTCACTGGTTCCTTTAACCTCCATTACATATCTGCTGCATAATACCTCCAGCATTATTCTTAGACATAGTTTGCATATGGATTTTTTTTATTTTAAGTTAATGATAGTAAATTATTATTTAAATAAAATTCTAGTGGCAACACACTAACTTCACTTTTTCAAGATAATTATCTTGAGCACGTTTCGAAGACACCTTGTCTTCAACATCACCTAAGAGCCACTAACGAGTCTGTTGGTTCCATTAAAAATGATAGTAATGTTTGTTTAAATATAACTGAATTAACCTGATATTCGTGCATCTAACCTATTTTTGCAAGTAAAATTTACAAAATAACAGTGAAACTTAACCTTATATTACAAAATGTCCTATTTTCCTACTAACTAGGAAAGTTGCCAAAAGCAAAAATTCATACAAGTATATTAATGGCAAAAACTTACTTAACGTAGGCTTTCCATTGTTTTGTTTGTTTGTGGGGGTTTTCTTCTAAACGTAAGCATTTATTAATAACTTCATTCACACTACACACAGCATGTTAACAGTGAAACGCATGTAATTTAATATTCTGAAATGTTTTAATCTAGTGACAGCCCCACATTATTTCTTTTAAGTGATGCTGAGGTGAATGCTCAGGCATTATTTATATAACAGAATAAGATCTTGGAAAAAGACATTCAAGAAGAGGGATGAGGAGATTGGGAAATGATTCAGGTTAATGAAACTGTACTGTGGCTCTATTTTCTATCACACTTATGCTCTAAAAATCTTTTAGCACCATCATAACCTCTTCCTGAGTTTATGGTCTGACTAAAATATTCCTCATACTCCAAGGAGTACTCTGGATACTCAAAAACCACAATTTTGTAAGTAAAAAACTTGTTTTGCTCATAATCCAATACTGAAGTAGCACGATAGTCTTTTTTTAACTCAACACACTTGTTGAAGTTGTCTGTTACATGCAACTGTCACCAATTTCAATGAGTAAGCCTTATGGCTAATGCCTCCATGCCATCAAACACCTGGCAGAAATAAAATAAGTACAATACTACTACATTAGGTAAACCATTTCATTCCTGCTCTAATCAGTTTTGAATGTTTTAACAGCAACACTAGTACCATACGTGTTAGCATATGTTACAATAAAACAAACTTTAGCATTCTCTGCTACGAACGTGTTCTTATATGCAGAATCTATTTTTCCATTAAACTAAATTATAATGAGAGTGAAATCCCACATTAATCTAATACTCGAAAATGCCATAACCTATTTCCAAACTACACTACACCTATAGCTATCCTATTTTACACTACCTCCAAGAACTACATTCATGGCTAAACATTATTTTTTTAAACATGCTGAAACACACTTAACCTATTCCAATGCGAACTAAACTAATGGGCATAACCCTTAGAAATGTGCCACTACCTAACCTTTACAAATCATAATATTAACAACAGGTATGCTTTATTATGTTCCTGAATGAGTGGTACCCATCCAGCCATCACAAATTATCCATATTAATCAAGAAATTCCTCAAAGTAATTTAATACAAACTTTAGATTTCATTATACACACAAATCAGAGGGGGAGCTTAAGAAAATTACAACAGAAAGTTTATTTTAAAGATCTAATGTTACAAGTTTCCACCTAGGTGGCATGAAGTCGTGCATGAAAATGTTACAAACCATACCAAATTGTTAATAAACTCCAGGTTAACTACTCTACAGTTACCCTGTGTTCATAATATGGGGCACTCTGTTTAATCACAGGTAACAATAACTACAAGTTAGAAATCCCCAGCTTGTAACCAGAGATCGTAATACATGCCCTTAATATTTCTACACATGGGTATATGTTTGATGGCAGTTACAGGTTTGCTAAGTACACATTTGGTATGTGTTTATTTAAGTAAAATTTAGACACTTATACGTCTATGTATGCTTCACATATTGATTAATAATACCCTGCAAGAATATTTCATAGATTTATAATATTAACGCATATTACAATGCAATTTTCTAGAACTATCTGTTGTAGAGTTCTTCTATGTGTGGAATCTGAGTGTGAACTGAAATTACTATCAACAAGTTTTTGTAGCATCGCTTCTACTTTTAGTTTAGTTCAAAATACCTGAATCTTATTGGACCATGGTGACGTTTCTTATATACTAGCCTATCACAAATGTCATACATTAGAAAGTTTAAAGTTATGGTTTTTAAACCGTCATGGAACATTCTGGAAGCTTGTCAACGTTGCATTTAACAACTGCATCCTTCAACTGAACTTTGTCAACATGCTTTCTCTCGTTGCATCTTGGGTACAACAATCAAACGAGGCAACTTTGCTAGCTGCGAATAATGAAAATATACTCGTGGCTTCACTATACAAACTTAAATACTGCACATATTTATGTACATTTTTTTTAACACAAAACTCCTTGTAATCCCTTAATATTGTTATAAATATGACATATAAAGAATATGAATATATGATGGTTGGCATTAATTAATATACAATAATTATGTAATTATAAGCTGGGATACTGTTTCAATTTATAAAATCTGCCACCCTACTCACCCATAAGACAATGCCATAAGCCCCTTAAGACACTGAGTGCATTTCTACAACAAAGGCTGATGCAGTTTTCCTGAGCTGCAGCTTTAAATGTGGAATACATATGCTTGTTCAAATTAAAATTATAAGGAACTTATTCAGTAAAACCAATCAATTTCAATTGAGAAATTCCATCCAAGATGGAAAGCAAGAATAATAGCAATCGTAAACACACAGCTCTAGATGTGTTTGCAGACAGATGCATATGGCATCAACAGTACATTCACTTCAGGTGCACGTTTTTAAAATCAGGAAACAATTCAATATTTTGGAAAATGTGGACTGTAATTGTTACTGATCGAGGACATAAATTCTACTGCAAGTTTGTGGGACATGCAGAATGAAGATTATAAGAGGATAAAGAAAATTGATACAATAAAAACAATATAAAGTTAGCATAATGATTATGGAGAAGAAAATTCAAGCATTAAAAACTCAATTAACATGTGAACATAAGAAATTAATGAATTGTCAACATAATGATTTTACTCCAAAGAAAGTTTGGATATGAAAGGCTGTTACTTTTACTCAAGATTACGGGTCTAGAGGAAGCAGACTGACAGATTAAGATATGACGAGGTAAACAATGTATAACAATATATGGTTGATACATCGCTCATTGGCAGAAACAGTGATACAACTCAAAATTGTCATTTTTAAGTTAGTACCACTAAGGAAGAAAGGTACGCTCTATACATTGTTTAAACAGACACACCTCTGTTCTGAAACAGACTTTTGAAATTTGAACTGTGTACATAAGGCTAGTGTAAGAATCACCACTTGCTAAGAATCTGAGAATTATACCATTTCTTTAAATTTTAATTTTTTTTTTTTATTTAGGGTTAAATATTTTCTTTTAAAGGCTTAGTTGATTAAGAATAAATTTATATGAACATTTAATGGATGCTAATATTGCAACTATAATTCTAACACCTGCTACAATTGGTCAGGGTCTATATGTGCTATATTTAATGTCACTTTTGCAGATTTGAGGACCTATTATTTCAAAATCACTGGAGCCACACTGATGAAATTTTTAACCTCAGCACTATGATTTAAAATTTCAAGCCCTTTAAAATATTTTCAGTATATTATTCTAGACCAAGTTGAAAAAACTGACACGTCCATTGTCTTTTACTTATCTTTTTCTTGAATAAGAAATATATGTAAGCAACTGTAATGCACACATCTATGCCACATAAACATATGTTTGGGACCGAATGTGGATACACTTTAAGCAGTTGTGCAAATGTATACTGCATCCACTCTAAGAAACACCCTTTTGTATTACTCTGTGCAACATGTGTATGACATATGCAACTGATGTGTGATAACTACTCAGTTCCAGATAACAACAGTCATCATTTGGTGAAATGAGGTTCCCCAAAGGTCAGAGGTCATACTGGGAGTGCTAGAAACAACACTGGTCAATGAAGCAGTGATTTTTGATAAATGTTAATGCAGTTCAGCAGCCAATGGCTCCTGGCTTATGTTAAAGTGACCTACCCTGGTATGTTCCTGTCCATCATGTGTTGAGGCAGCTGTTGAAGTAATTTTACTGCAGCGAGAGCAATAGGAACTCTCAGTAACTCTTCCTCTTCACGTTCCGCAGCAGTGTGCTTCTTTGACAACTTGTGACCTAGTTCTGCCTGTGTGTGCTGGGCCATCACCCTGTGCACCTGAGGCAACAGGCCTGTTGCTACCATATGTACTGCATGTGTGGCTACAGACTTGGTCAATACTGCCTTGCGAGATACGGCTGGAGGTAATGCTGCTACCGCAGCTGCAGTTTCACCTTCAACCTGAAGTGACAAAACATTTGCAGCACTTCACAGTTCTATTAATAAGAGCTATAGTGCAGTTTGTGTGTAATCATACTTGCCAACTTCCTGAAATTGAAGCCTGTAAAGCTTTCCCTCACCCAACAAAGCATAATAATTTTGTGATGACATGAAATTTAGAATGCATAAAATGTTCAGTAAAGTAAATGTATAAAAATTACATGCTAAATAAATATTCCATTCTATAAGAATCCTTAAAGACCTGGTAGTACTTCTTTCTGTTACACATGCTGAAGTTCCTCCTGGTACAATCAACACTCATTAAACACAGACCACCACTTCCTATACCCCCGCCGCTATAACGTTGCACTTGACAGTTCATGTGGCTTCGCATAAGGTTGGCTACATTGTGGTTGCGACGTTGCCAGAGTGGCTAGTAAACAACAACAGCTGATTGTTCTCATTTCTATCGTGTCTAAGCCGCATACAAAAAGTGTACGTAAGTAGCGAACGTCACTGAATAATAACTATTTTGTATTATTATTGTTAATTGAAAATAAGCGATATAAGCAGCTTTGGTATGGTCGGATACTCCTTTCTATGATAATAGGCATAAATGTGTCTACGTATGGCATCTAAAAGTTCTCGTGCTTAAACCAAGAGCTGCTGCAGTTCGTTGTACGGCTTTATCAGCAGGAATAGAGGGATTTCCGTGAAGCTTCACGTACTCCTTTTCCTGTTCAAAGAACTCCCGGGTTCTCCTTAATAGTTCCAATGCCTGACTATTAAGTGGCACACCTCGGCGCAAAGGATTTTCACTTTGTGAATCATCACTCGGCGATCGGCGTCGTTTTTCCGACATTGTCACACTTAAGTTTTGTTTAAATAAATAATATGAATGAAATATATATAAAATAGATAAATATAAATAAATAAATGTATAAACAAACAATAACAAAACTATCAAACAATAACCACAAATCTAAATAACAAATAACAATGAACAATATGTAGCTTGCAAAGAACAACTCGACACTCTGCTAGAGATTCACAAACTGAAGCACGTGGTTGGGAATAGTTACATCCGGCAACAGAGCCGATTCTAGATCCGGTTCCGCTTTGTCATCGACCATCCGGAATGCTGCCTTGTGATTGGCTTAGGAAGTCAAACGGTTGAAGCTTTTCATCTGTTTTTTCGCGAGTGTACCAACTAAAACGCTAGCTGTCAAGTGCAACGTTATAGCGGCGGGGGTATAGGCTATACACAGATTTCTAGTCCATATTTTACGTTCATAACTTGAAGAGTAAACAATAACTGGGAGAACTATAAACATAAATGTCACAAAAAAATGGGAAACATATCCTACAGCCATATAATGCAAATAAGATAACAATTTATATGAGGGAATTGACCTAACAATTTCCATCGTCCATTATATTGAAGGTTTGTACCCATTTATTGCTCAACAGTTACAGCCGGTTGGTTATCTTTAAAGGTTACTAATGGTGCAATAAAATTTTAAATCTGCACACTATGCATTTGTTGTAGCCCAGTGAAATGGGGCCATAATTATGATAAAGGATAAGCTCTGGCCAATCATAGCACTGTATACCAATTAGTACAATACATTTGGTCTGTAATCTTAAGTTACAATATAATGCAGTAAAGTTTAATGCTTTGTCATGTTCATGGTAAAAAAAAAATCTGTAACACTTTAAATCTGCCCATAATGCCACAAAAACACCTTCTTTGCTGTTAAGTTATAAAAAGGGTCTCTGCTCCTGTACACTTTACAAGCAAACCATAAAAGTTGTCAAGTATGGTAATAATATAATGAGAGCTCCAGATTTGTTTATCCTGAGTTAATCTGGATCTCAAGTTGTATTTTTTTTCTATCAAGCAAAGGTTGTTTGTTTTATTTATTGAGACTATGGGATGTACAAATTCTAGAATCAATTATTTCGGATGCATCTATCCACATGATTTCTGATATGGAAATACGGGCAAGTGCCACAAAAACTCATATCAACAGGATATTTATTCTTCTTTCTCTGTTTAACCTCCTTGTATGTAGGACTTACAACCCCCAGGACTTACAAGCGGGTGCCTGGGTTCATATGCCTATCGAGGAGCAGACACTCATGGATCAGACACAATATCCAGGATGGGTGATCAGCCCAATGCCTGGTATGGGAGGAAGGAAGTACATGAAACGAAATGATGGTGAAATGGATGAAAGGAAAGGCGTTGATGGAGCAGTTGGTGGAATGAATGGCGGGGGGGACCAGAGAACCCGGAGAAAACCCGCCCAGACACCGCTTTGTCGACCACAAATCCCAAATGCAGGTCCCTGGGATGGAACCCGGGCTGCCTCGGTGAGAGGCGAGCGGTCTAACCACTTGGCCACAGCGCCGCCAACAGGATACTTATTCTGCAAAAAAATTGCATTACATTCATTTACAAATCTTGACCATACAACTAACCAATGGGAGAAAATCTTCATTACCAAATACAGACAACAAATTTATGAATTCTGAAATTCATAATGGACAGATTCAGTGGTTCATCATGCTCATTTCCAACTACAGTCCTACAGATGTCGCCAATTTCACTACTTCCGCATCCAGCTCTACATTTGTGGCAAACACCAGTTGACCTTCAGCTGAAGATAAACATATCCAAATTTGGGTTAGTGTAAGTGAAGTATTGTGTCACAACTCAACTAAAAAATGACAATTATTGAAAAATTTGAACCAATAACTACAAATATTTCAGAAATGGTAATAGCACAAAAAAAAACAAACAAACAAAAAATTAATTCTGTGCCCACTCTTAAGAATGGTACATTTTGAAGTTTTGTCTATTTCTTATGGTTTACCAGTTATGCAAAATTATATAAACAAAACTTCAAATGAAGTGGATATCACAGGCTATTTGCAGAAAATTAAGATATAAATTTTATTAGTCAAATATCTTAAACATATGGTATTTTAATAAAAATTGTGTGAACTATTTTTGAGAAAATCGAAAATATTTCTATGCAAGTGGTATTTTGGTGTGCTGGGATTTTCTTGGAAGATGCCAAACTTAACTAATAAAACTATTAATAATTCACAGAAACACGTACTCCTAAATCAAAACAAAATTGCTATTAAAATCAATAATAACAGAGCAGGATGGCTCAAGCAGGGGCCGACCAATCTTAACATCTAAAATGAGGCTTTTTCATGGTTTCTCTCAGCCACTAAGATAAATACCAGATTGGATATTTAATACCACAACCCAAAGTTCCAGCTTAACTCTAGGAAACAATACTAAAAATGAAAAATAGATGGTAATAGTAAATGCTGTGCCATTTATCCAGACAATGAAAGCAGGTGGATTGGATGACACCCTAATGCAATCTGCATAGCACAAAGCAGAAGATCCGACTGCTATGCGCTAAGGTCTGTGGACACGTGATGAACAAGATGGCATGGTTACAGGTATGGGACCTAGAAGGCTAACTGTCTGCCTTTATATATGAAAGCAGCAGGTAGACTGGGCAGCACCATAATGCCATCTGCACGGCACAAAGCAGAAGATCCAGTCACTATGCACTAAGGTCTCTATGGACAAGTGACGAAGCAAGTGATTAAAGGGATGAGACCTAGAAGGCTGTCTGCCACACAACGATCTAAGAGTTATCCACTAACAGATCCGTCACGATATGACCATGTAGTCAAAGCAACGTAAAATAAATAGAGTAATAAAAAACAAAATCAATAATACTGAAATAAACAGCAAATTATAGAACCTTTAGTTTTAATTACCTTGCAATTTTCTTCTTCAGACTCAGGAAGTGTTTCTAGTTCAGCTTCCAATTTTTCCAGTTCTGTTGTTTGTTCAGAAGCATCTTCCACTGCAGTATCAGCTTCATTCCTAGTTTCCTCAGGAGCAACTTTGTCAATGTCCATCTCAAGATTTTCCTCAACTACCTTGGTAGTCACGACATTTGCCCGTGACAAATCAAAATGAAATGCATCGAGAATTGCTACCACAATACGCACCATTTGTTTCTGGTATTCTGAACTACGTCTGAGTTTTGTCAAATAGAACCTCAATATTGTTTCATACTGGTGCCAAGGCAGCAGGCGACAAGCTGTACCTATTGTCTGAAATACAATTATTGTTTTGTTTAGATAAAACACTGTTCCCTTTTGCAGCTTTAAAAAATACAAGTATACATAGTGTTTTTAAAGTCAAAATGAAAGTTTGGGTAGGAAATACTGTTTGACACAGAATATATTAAAAATATTGAAATGTATTAATAATAATAGTAATAAAAAAATACAGTCATACAACTTTCAATGACAAATTCAGATATATAAATTATATATTACATTACTCATATAAAATGTGATTCTACTATCTTCACTATTATTCTGAATATATCTTTACCTGGGAATGATTTCAGCAATAAGTGCTTAGTTGAGCACAATTAGAGATGGGCAGGGTGGCAACTAAGGGGAAGATAATGGAAAGAGCTTTGAAATTTTGGTTCAGAACTTTAAATCTAGGAAAAAGTAATGTGTTAAGACAATGTATTGAATACCAAGAGAATAGCTTAATGAATGATGGATGGGTAAGTAAATTACGGAACATTTTGGAGAAAAATGGGTTAGGTGATATGTGGAGAAGGAGAGAAAATAACGTGAAAAATTTTTGGAAAAAGGCGAGGAAAAGACTGGAAGATATAGAAATACAAATCATGCTCAGTGAGATTGCCAAAAATTAGTTTGTTATAGGCCAATGAAAAATACATGGGGTAGGGAAAAATATATAGACATAGTAAATAAAGAAGAGAGAGAATCTATTGCATGGGTAAGAACCAAAGCATGGAGGCTAAAAGGGCTAAAAGGGTATTCCTCAGAACCAATGTCTGATATGTGGTGGTAATGAAGACATTGAACACATAGTATTTAAGTGTCAAGGAACAGAAAATTGGAGAAAAGAATTTTTTAATAAGAGGTGGTTGAAGGGGGATAGAAAAACACTTATGATTGAAATGATATGCAAGGACGCTAGAAGCATTGGACAGTTTTTGTGTAAAGTAAAAAATAAATGGCTTTGGGCAGTGGAAAGAGAAAAGTAAGAGGTAGTGCATCTTACTTTGAATGGAAAACTATAGTGAATGTGTGATGGTTAAGTAATCAATAAATGAAAAGTGAAAAACAAGTGGAAATGGGACATGGGGGGGGGGGGAAGAGCAAGATAATTTGACAAGAAATTGTAAAATGTAAATAAACTGTAGTGACTGTCTACTGAATGAGGACCAGGGTCAAAGTGCAGCAGACAATCAAATTTGTAAAACTCTTAGCACAATAAAAAATACACAAACATACACACAGAATACATGTGAAAACAACATTCAAGTGTTATTCATGGTAACAAGTTCTTATGATAGAAAGAAAAAAAATTGCAAACTTTCAAGCATATCTTGTCAGATTACATACTTGAGAAATGTTAACATACAACATGGAATGTTTTGATGCTTACAATATAACAAACTCATTTGAAACAAATTGTGTATGTTATGAACTCTACATCTTTCTTATAGTAAGTTTTTGTTTATCTCATAATTTCCCAGTTATATAAAACTACACAAAATTCAATAGGCATAAAGAAGACTTCAAAGGCTAATCATAGAAAATTGGTTGTTTTTTTTTTTTTTGTTTTTTTTTTGGGGGGGGGTCACAGCGATTTCTTAAGTCCCTTGTATTTTTATAAAAATCATTATGGCCATTTTTTAAAAAAATGCGAAATGATAAAAATGTTTCTCTGCAAAAGGTAGCTTGTGAATATCTCTCCAGCATACAAAGACTTTCAAAAGCCAGTTACTGTAATAATTATTTCAAATATATTCATGAATTTACATGACACATTAAATCTTATAAACACATATTTTTAAACATCTGTAAAGCAGAATTTTGTAAGTTATTTTTTTAATGCAAAATAATTACTAGTTTAGTTTATTATCAATAATATAAAATATCAATATTTTACCACTCACTACTTTTGACATACTACTTTAAGAAGTCACCACTGTATTACTGTAGACATTAATTTAAGAAGTCAAACCACGATAAAACAATGGTATTTTTCATATTACAAACTCAAAATTAAAAAATTTTCATTGTGCCCCCCTAAAAGAGATGGGTGATTAAAAATCCATTCTGAGCATGTAATGTGTCAAAAAGCCTCACTATGTTTTCCCAAAAGAGAACGATTCAAACAGTATTTCTGGTTATTATCCTTATTATAGCCCTCCAGACACAGAGCTTTGCAGATAATCATTAATTTAAAGGAAGCATATTATCTCAAAAGATCTAGTGCTGCATGTACTTCCCTTTTGGCAATCTTGGGACAATACGTAACATCCTGTGAACTTTACCATGTCTTCTGATAATTATTTCATTTTTATAACTAATTAAAATTACTCATTTATGAGGTTGCAGTACATGAATTAAAAACACGACCTTCTCCCTAGTTTAGTATTTATTAATAACTGAAATGTTTTCTTACCTCAATAGCTGCATCCACAATATTGTTCTTCTGTGCAAATTTATCAGAACACAAAAACAGTGATGCAAGAGGAAGAATAAAATATGTGAGTGTTCGTGGGTTGGGAGCCTTGGTCAGCTCTTTTGCAACCTGACAAAACCTGCAAATTTAAAACAATGTATTTTCCTTTCTGTCATAAATATAATATTTAGTTATTATTTATGTTTTATAGTTGGCCATTGGCATTTCAAGCTGTGTAGATGACAAGTGTTGCCAATTTTAACATAAATATCCACATGAAGATTGTCAATATAACAGAAACAGCATGTATTGGCGTGATTATTCATTCTGTTGTGAATAAACTGCTGAAGTTACACTGGCAGCTGCTAATTGTGAGGGCAAAAAAACAGATATGTTTCTTGAGAACGGTATTCTATCATGGATGGCACAATATTTCCTAGGGTACTGCTGTTACTGTTGATAAGTTTGAGAGTTTATGTTTTGGTTTGTCATATGTGTTTCAAAAAATAAGTTAATAAAACAAACACTTACTGTTCACATAAAAGCCATGACCTTGCTACACTACAAAACGTTCTGTAAATAAGATTGGAAAGGTAGAATCAGACGACTGAAAAATTCAATGTCATAGCCGGAATTTGAACCGCGGATCTCCTGGTCTCCGTCCGGTTGCTCTAACCAGCTACCATGGCAACATGCTGGTACGACATTAAATTCTCCAAATGATTCATATTTTTCCCAGTAAACCACTCAAATTGTATTGAGATGTCATACCCCAATAGCAACCTACAATATTGTAAGTACTTTAAGTCCTGTGCTACTTACAATATTGCAGGTCGTCATTGGGGTATGTCATCTTAATACAATTTGAGATCTCCTTGTGGTTTACCAGGAAAAATGCGAATCAGTTGGAGAATTTCATGTTGTACCGGTATGTTGCCATGGTAGCTCAGTGGTTAGAGTAACCGGATGGAGACCGGGAGATCCGTAGTTCAAATCCCAGCTATGGCATTGAATTTTTCAGTCATCTGATTCTACGTTTTCAACTTTGCCCAACACACGGCTTGTGTGGAAGAACAACTAATTTCATTCTGTGAATAAGTCTGTGAAATACAATCTACTAAAACTAACGTTAACTAACAAAGAATATCACTAATTCAACAGAATTAATACACTGAAATTATGTATGAGCCAACACACTACTCTGAGCTTCACTTACATTAAAATTGTGTAAAATTAGTTTCTTAGATCATCACCTGCATCATCGTCCTTCGTGGACTAGTGGTACCGTGCTAGCCTCTAGTTCCCAAGGTTGCGGGTTCAAACCCGGCGGAGGGTGATTGATTTTTTCGGGCGTAAAAATCCTTAGCATGGCTTCCTTCGGAAGGGAAGTAAAGCCGGTGGTACCGTGTCATAGATTTACGGCATGTAAAAGAACCTCAAGCCTGATAAAGAGGCCTTTGAGCAAAATTACCGGTCTTTCACGCCCAATATGGAATGAGACGCTAAGAACCATAGTAGTTAAAGAGCGTCCATAAATAAAACTCAATTTCAATTTCATCAACTACTTGTCAACTTATGACAAGTTGACGATGACCCAGATTCTACATAATTTCAATGTATTAGTGTACTTCACTAATACATTGCATGGTTTTTAACACAATTAATACTCATAACTGATTATAAATTCTATTATTCATAATAAAATAAGATTTTTACAACCATCTTCAATGTTAATCACCTTGATTTTCCTTAGATTTATGCCTACAAAAGATCAAATAGTTTAACAGTAGCCAATAAAACAATTCTCCAGGAATTACCTACCTTAAGATAAACTGCACTTAAAAATAATTAAGGATTTATAAAATTATAAAAATAACTTTCTGAAGCAATGAACATTATGTACATTTGCTTTGTCACTTAAGTATTTCCATGCATTTTTTTTTTCCCCCCCTTGGACATTCTTGGGTCTTATTGCCAGCTTTAACTTTGTTGAGAGGCAATATTTCTAATCATATCTCATTCAAAAAGCCATTGTCATAAAGAGTTTTCCTGGGGATGAGCCCTATCTAGGTCAATTTCTTGTCCTCCAAAATCCTTCAAATCCCAATACGTAGAGTTTGAGAAGATTAATTTGTTTTATAGTATAGGATTCACATGCATCACTGAGTCGGCAGCAGAGAAATAAAGCTGCATTATAATCACGGATTGACAGTTGTAAGATCATAATTATGTAACTACCCATTACCTTGATTTCCAGAGCTAATTACCATGTGACAGGCAAACGTCATCACCAACTAAGGTTATACAATATAAGAAAAATTTCTTTTCTTTCCTAATTAACACAATTATTTTAATTCCTGGAAATAAACAGTGCACATTGAGACACACTTACTTGAGCAACGCTCTCGATTTGCGATGACTCTGAAGATGTTGCAGATTTTCAAAGAAATCTACCTCTGGGTCTGCTTTATTTGCAAGTTTGGCAAGATCTTGTAGAATGGGGTGAAGATCTCCACATTCTCGTGCCTGGTGATATAATTAAGTACAAAAATTAAATTCTAAGACAGTAGCATATTTATAATATATAGAAATGGTTGCAAATATACAATTTCACTAAAATAGGTTCAATACCTCAGAACTAGTTTCGAGGAATCACTTCCTCATTGTCAGCTGATTGCAACTGGTTGGTTTTCCTCTGATGGTTATAAATGTCTCGTTGTCCCTCTAGTGGTGGTTCTACAAGTTTTGTAATCAAATTTTTGTCCATAGGGATGTCGAAATTCATTAACCTTGGACGAAATTTCCAAAGAAATATTTTCTCCCAAATGTTTAATTCTGTAGGTTTTTGTGCCTGCTTGATAAGTGATACTATGTCCTCAATTTTATGTCCCTGTATCCAAAAATGTACTGCAACTGCTGATTTTTCTTCTTCCCTGGATTTGATGTTTTGAAAATGTTCCTTAAGCCTCGTTTCTATGTTATGCTTAGTTTGACCAATATAGATTTGTTCACAATCCTTGCAATCTATTCTGTAAATACCGGATTGCAAGGATTGTGAACAAATCTATATTGTTCAAACTAAGCGTAACATAGAAACGAGGCTTAAGGAACATTTTCGAAACATCAAATCCAGCAGTTGCAGCACATTTTTGGATACAGGGACATGAAATTGAGGACACAGTATCACTTATCAAGCAGGCACAAAAACCTACAGAATTAAGCATTTGGGAGAAAATATTTCTTTGGAAATTTCGTCCAAGGTTAATGAATTTCGACATCCCTATGGACAAAAATTTGATTACAAAACTTGTAGAACCACCACTAGAGGGACAACGAGACATTTATAACCATCAGAGGAAAGTCAACCAGTTGCAATCAGCTGACGATGAGGAAGTGATTCCTCGAAACTAGTTCTGAGGTATTGAACCTATTTTAGTGAAATTGTATATTTGCAACCATTTCTATATACTATACTTAATCTTTTCACTATGTCTTCCAATTTAAAATTAATAGTAGCATATTTATTTGAACTAAATGTACATCTCACAAGATTTTTAACACCAAATGCCTTAGCTTTATTAACTGTGAAGTATTCTAAAATATTGCTGTCTGCACATAATGCTTATAAAATGAAAAAGCTAAAATAATTGTATTACTTACCATTTCTCCAAGTAGAGCTATAGACTCCTGTCTCACACTTTCATTTTTATCACGTATACCAGCACGAACAAGACATAATATTGTTGTGCTGACTAGGAATGTTCTGTCTGGTGCAGAGTCTTTGTAATGTAAACAAAGAGCAGGTGCAATTTTACGTAAGCAGTACCCTGCACTGTCTTTCAATGATAGATCCTTTTCCTGTAAAATATATTTAAAAATCATTAGCAAAACTAGCAAATATTTGAAGTACTCTACTGTCTTACATTGTTTTCTGCATGGTCATGTAATTTTCTTGGCCTTACAGTATAAGAATGGACACACTGGAAGATATTACATATACCACATAGAAAAACCATGCTTGTTAAGAACATGATGATGCTGCATTATCACTCATTACTGGACCTTACAAATCAACTATAAGGCACCTAAAATAGGTTTAAAATTATTAAAATACAAGGGCTGATCAATAAAGACAGACTGATTTTTTCCTGTAGCTTCCTTGATAGTTTCCTGTGTCTACCATGAATATTTGAAAAGAGCAGGGTTTCATATATAATGTCCATAGGTGGCAGCACTTTCGTATCGGTAGGTTGGTAGTAATGCTGTATATTGCTGACCCTACTTGAATGTCGCATACTACAAAATGCTGTTCGAATGGAGCAAGCCATGAGGTATTGCATCTCTTTGCTGATGGAGGGTATGCGTTTCTTCAATCAATTATCACCGGTGATGAGTCATGGTTGCATCATTATGACCCTGAAGGAAAACAAGCCAGCACAGTGTGGAAATCACCAGGTTCTCCAACACCAATAAAGACAAAAGTTGTTCCATCTGCAGGGAAGGTGATGGTGATCACATTTTTCGACTGTAATGGAATTAGCAGCACGCAGTTCTCCCTCATACTATTGTTACAGCAGCTTACTATACATCAGTATTGGCTACACTGAGGAAGCACATTGCAAGGAAACGTCCAGAACTTCATCGGAATGGGTGGTGACTTCATCATGAAAACACGCGGCCTCATGTCGCAAATCAAGTCCAGGAATTTTTGGCTAAATTCAACATTATCTGTGTGCCACATCCACCTTATAGCCCTTATCTTGCCGTCTGTGATTTCTTTTTATTCCCATCACTAAAGGCAAAACTCCGGGGCATTCAATTTGAGAGCACTGAAGCAGTGCTGAAGAAAAGTGAAGCAATTCTCAAAGACCTGACAAAGAATGGCCTGCACCAAGTATTCGAGGACTGACAGAGATGTTATAAAAAGTACATTCAAATAGGATAAAGATCATGACAACACTGAAATGGAATAATGAATATCTGTAAAAAAAATCAGTCTCAGTCTTTATTGATCAGCCCTCATACACATATGTTTTAGGCACCTAAAGATACACTTTCCACACACTAATCATTTGATTTTATGCATCCAAAGAGTATAGCTATTTTCTAAAATCACAATAAGCGCAATTGAGTGCTAAACATTAAAGATTACACAGTAACAAACATAGTAAACTTATTAAAGTATTATGACTGGAAACTTTTTATTATTTCTTAAATTATACATTTATGTTGCTAATACATAATATGAGCTTGTAAGGTTGAAAAACAACACTCTCAAAAATGAATATTCATACACTACCAACATATCATTGCTACTTACATGCTCTAGAACTAATATGGACCTATCCTCCAAAATGTTTCAAAACATAATATACTGCTAAGAACAGCAATGTAAAATTCCTAGTTGAAATGCAGTTGAAAAAGAAATAGAGAAGCTTGCAAATATGTGCATTAATTTTAAGGGATTACTTTGTTGGAAGACATAATAATATTGAAGCATTTGGGAATGAAGAAGACTAGGTATGAGAGTCAGCAAATGACAAGACATCCACCACTGACCTTTCTTGATCTTTGAAAGTAATTTCTGTTGTAGTGCAGTCACCAACCAATATAAAAGAATGACAAAGACAGAGAGGACAAGCTTATCTTTCTGCAGAACATGAGACTGACAAGTGGACAACATAAACAGCCTTTACCTGCTAAAATAAACCAGTCCTTTTATAGAAATTTCTCATTCCTACAACCAAACTATTACAATGTGATTGAATAACAACCCTATGGTACTCAAAACATTTTCTTTCATTGCTAAGAAAATAAAGAGAGAGAAAAAAGGAAAGGAAAGAAGGAAGAAGAACAGAAAGAAAGAAAAAAGCACAATTAATAGTAAAATAGGTACTTTTAGGCTCTAAAAGCTTAAAATATGTCACAATGGTTAAAACAGGATCTTAGACACTATAAAACTTCTTCTACATATTTATATACATAATGTGAAGATGTTTATTTAGTGATAATTCATTTGTACACATGAAAAACAGGCACTTAGCCTACAATCCAAGCTCTACTATTACCAGTGATGTGTTGTAAATAAAATCACTATCTTCTGTGTGGGCTACAATGCATGACTGGCTGGAATCCACCAACATATACATTTATAATGGTAGCAATGTCAACCAGTTGTTCATTATTAAATTACATTTGTTATAATATTTTATGCACTATTACCCCATTAATGGTAATATGCACTGAATATGAATTTGACACCATTTCATGGGTAGTATGTTTTACTAATCAATAGATGCAGTACAAAATGCAAACATGAGCTGATTGTGTCATATGTAACTACACAGAATTTTTTTATTTTTATTTATAGCAACAGATTTTTGCTTTGCCATTTTGCATGACCACAACCTACTGTGCACAGAAAGGATAGAAATTGGCAGGGAGACCTTTGAATATTAAATTCCTTCATTCAAACAAAATTTGTTAAGACATTAAGTACAATATGTATACTAAAAGGGAATGAAAGGCCATGTTATTTAGCTTTAGGGGTGGGATCCTAATCAAATGTATGCTCATTAGGCAATCACGGACCCCATGTATGAACTGATCATAAACTATCAAGAGACGTGTGATGAATAATACAACTAATGCAAGCACTAATCCTTATGCTTAATTTATAGAGCAAATAAGATTATTCCCAAAATGTCTTTTTTTCTAAAAGCTTTGAAAAATGGGTTATTGTATTTTCCAAATAGAACATAGTCTATTTTCAAGACACATTTTCATTTTATAAAGACTAATTCTTGAGTAGCTCAATTATAATTATTTTTTAATAATCCATGATGTCTTCATGTAATAGTGATTCCTGAAGCCAATCAAACTAACACAAAATCTCTTTTCAAAATTAATAAACTTTGAAAGGTTGTCAATGTGGTATTAAATGTTAAATACAGTAGAATCTCGTTAGCACGTTTTTGCAGGGACCTAAGGATTTGGACATCATAGGCGGGAAAACGTGTTAATGAAAATGCAAAATATGCAATTTAAGAACATAGTTATGTAATAAAATCTAATAATTACTACGTCTCCATGGGTAATTGAAATCAATTTTGAGTACAATCTGCGTTGAATTCAATATGTGTTCAAATGGATTTGGATACACAAAGCCTGAAAATAAATAATTCAAGCTTTTATGTTGGTCAACTTGGATTTTTGAGGTTATGAATGTTTTTGAGAAAATAAATTGCGAATTATGGAAGCGACAAGAGTGGCCTTGCTGTGCCCTTTATTACACATGTGATAACAATTTCCGCTAAAAAACAAAAAAACAATTATGAGTGTGCTTCATGTTAAGAGTACAATAGGCAAATGCATATTTGGCATATTCAATACAATTTGAATACGGTAATTGTTTCCATGCCACAAATTTCGTTCTGATCCTATTTTCCATGAGGAAAGTTTTGTTTTTGCATTTTTCCCTTCTTTAAAAACAGTTTTAATCAATTTAGGTTTGCTAACAATTGCGTTTAAGGTTGACGGAGGAATGTTTAACTTCCGCACTATATCCACATGTTTCATATTTGGACTGTGATCTATTTCAAGGATTTTCAGTTTTTCACTATTGGTTATTTACTACACTTTATTTTTTTCATTGCAACTGAAAAGTTAAAATACGATCTACATATGTTTGGTCAACACTCAACAGTAGAAACTATCGTTGGCGTTTACCACGCCAAGGTAAAGCATTCTCTATCCCGCCCACACAAATCGTGTCACACAAATATTTACATACATGCATGTGGTTGGCTGCCGGTATCCACTCCATGACAGAGGATTGACCAAAGTAGCCAATG
This sequence comes from Deroplatys truncata, assembly GCA_030765065.1. Classification (NCBI taxonomy): domain Eukaryota; kingdom Metazoa; phylum Arthropoda; class Insecta; order Mantodea; family Mantidae; genus Deroplatys; species Deroplatys truncata. The sequence continues at coordinate 82,928,714 of CM060982.1, read as the reverse complement.
AGGACGTCAAACTTTGAATGTGAAGCACCTTCTCCCACTGGACCGATCAAGGATTGGCCAAAACAGTGAATGAGGACGTCAAACTTCAAACGTAGTAAGCGGGATCGGGAAAACGCACTAAGCAAACGTTATTTATTACATTTGGTGATTTGGTACCGGGACTTTTATAATTGAACGTAATACACGGGAAAACATGTTAATGAGAAACGTGCTAACGAGATTCCACTGTACATCTAAATACTTATTGTAATTACTGCTCAACTTTCCTTGAAGTCCTTAAAGAGAGTCATATCCATAATCATGTAAGTTTGTAGTACAAAATATAATAAAAACTCTGGGAACATTAACTCTGAAGCAGGAATTAATTGTCATAGAACAATTATATAACTTCACATCAAGAGAAGAAGTAACAAAGAAATAAATGAATGTAAATTATTAATATTATATCCAGAAATTGTAATATATAGTAAAGGAATTAAAAGTTTAATATGCAAATATAATATGTAGACAAATAAAATATAAAACAAATGACGAATGCTATGCTTGTTTATCATCCTAAGGTTGAAGTGAACCAAAAGGAAACCTAAACACGCACATCAGACATCAGGGCTCTTGTTAGCTGAGTGCATAGAAATAGTTCCTGTGCATATACGCAATTTGTAGCAATTAAGTAGATAATATAGGTTGAATATTAGTACAATATTAACAATACTAAAGAATACGAATTAGGATTGAAGAAAAGGGACATTAACAGTAAAAGAATTATGATTAGCAATTCCCTATACCAGCCATCTGTTTTGATGTAGTTACATTCTAATCAGTCTGGTGCTTGTGAGTGTAAACATGCATGACGAGCAGAGGCATCTTCTGCAGTAGCAAAACATTGAAAAGGAAAACCTTTAAACATGAGGTCTGTTCAAAAAATTCCAGAACTTTGCCCACAACATTTATCTATGTTTATCTTTTACTTATTGTGCATGGTATCCTTTGAAATACTCTCCTCCACAATTGATACACCGCTTCTAATGCCGTTTCCACTTCCAGAAGCAGTCTTGATACACCTCTTTCTGGATCACGTGAAGCGCCGTCTGTGAATTTTCTTTTACCTTGTCTATCATTGCAAATCTTTGTCTTTTCAGCAGGGTTTTCAACTTTAGAAATAAAAGAAAGTCCACAGTGGCCAGGTCTGGAGAGTACGGAGGATGAGGCTGCACAGTAATATAAGTTTTTTGTGCAATAGTCACGCACCAATAGGGATGAATGTGTGGATGCGTTATTCTGATGTAAGAACCACAAATTGTCTCGCCACATTTCAGGCCGTTTCCTTCTCACATTTTCTCGCAGGCGTTGCAACACATCCCGATAGTACCATTGATTAAGTTTGTCCCTATGACACAAATTCATGATGAACTAATCCTTCAAAGTCAAAGAAAACTATCAGCATGACATTTGACCTGATGAGCTTTTTTTTGGTCTTGGAGAACCTTTCCCGACCCATTGTGAAGCTTGAACCTTGGTCTCAACATCATAACCATAGACCTACATCTCATTACCACTTATGATTCTCTTAAGGAACATCTCATTCTCATTTGCACAATCTAAAAGCTCTTCACAGATTGCAAGGCGATGGTCATCCTGGTCTTGAGTATGAGCCACGGGACGAACTTGGTGGCAACACGATGCACTCCAAGATGCTGTGTCAAGATTTCATGACATGATCCAACTGAAATGTTACATTCTTCTGCAATCTCTCGGATAGTCAGTCTTCGGTTGGCATGCACAATTTCGTTGAGCGTCGTTGGTAGATGTCAAAGGGTGTCCTGAATGAGGTTCATCTTTAAATTCCATCTGGCCATTTTTAAACCACATGAACCATTCGTAACACCGAGTGCGGCTTAAGCACTCATCACCATAGGCTTCCAGCATTATTTGGTGTGTCTCTGTGAAGGCTTTGAGTTTAATGCAAAATTTAATGTAGATGTATTGATCCTCTAACTCTGCCATCTCGAAATTCACAAACTGTGCGACACAACATTCTACTCAATACAGCACTGAACAATAACTAACAGACATAGAACAATGAAACTTCTGGTAGTTACACATTAAACACAGGCATGTGCAGGGATGCCAACCACATTTTGCTCCAATACTCCATTGGCACAAAATTACAAATGTTCTGAAAGTTTCTGAACAGACCTTGTGTGGTAAGAAAACAATGTTCTAAACGTGTTCAAAAGGTTTTGTGAGAAGTGTTCAGCCTATTCAGTAGATAACGTGGTGACATTAGCCTCAGAATTTACTGGTGTGTCTAAGACACACATTTACTATGCAAGAAAAAACAAACTGCTACAGGTAAGGTGAGCACTCCGGTCAAGAAAAGAAGACGTGTAAGAAAAGTTGTGGATGTGACTTGTGATGAATTTGTGAGATCTGAGGCGTGCCGCAAAGTGCACGCATTTTACACAAATAACCAACAACCCACTTTAAAAAAAAAGGTGTTGATAGTTATAAACAGTGATCCTGATTTGCCAGACTTGTAATAATTTTCCCTGTATAAACTGTCAAAAGAAATAGGATTTGAATTTTACTTAAGAATGTGGTTGTTGATAGGGACGATATATGCTGTGGCACAGACATTATTTGCGTAAAACAGAACTAAGGTAAAAGGTGAATAAAATATATTATTTAGACAAGACCTGGGCCAATGAAGGTTATACAACTACAAACTGTCAAAGCAAAAAAACAGGTATTTTTGGTGTGACTAATCACGGGACATTCAAGTGGGAAAGGCAAGAGGTTTAACTCCCCTCTATATATACCCCCGCCGCTGTATCTTTGCACTTGACAGTTCGTGTGGCTTCGCATAAGGTTGGCTACATTGCGGTTGCGACGTTGCCAGAGTGGTCAGTAAACAACAACAGCTGATTGTTCTCCTTTCTATCGTGTCTAAGCCGCATACAAAAACTGTATGCAAGTAGCGAACGTCAATGAAGAATAACTATTTCGTATTATTATTGTTAATTGAAAATAAGCGATATAAGCAGCTTTGGTATGGTCGGATACTCCTTTCTAAGATAATAGGCATACATGTGTCTACGTATGGCGTCTAATTGGAAAGCATCAAGATTTGTGACTGGACGAGGCTGCTTTCTTTTCTTCCCTGGAGTTAATAGAAATACCTGTTGCGTTCCAGGTGGTTCAGGAATTTTGTCCTCTTTCTCTTGGAGTTTCACTCCCTTGTGTATAACAGTTCTCGTGCTTAGCCCAAGAGCTGCTGCAGTTCGTTGTACGGCTTTATCAGCAGGAATAGAGGGATTGCCATGAAGCTTTACGTACTCCTTTTCCTGTTCAAAGAATTGCCGGGTTCTGCTTAAAAAGTTCCAATGCCTGACTATTAAGAGGCACACCTCGGCGCAAAGGATTTTCACTTTGTGAATCACTCGGCGATCAGCATCGTTTTTCAGACATTGTCGCACTTAATTTTTGTTTAAATAAATAATATGAATGAAATATATATAAAACAGATAAATAATATGTATAAACGAACAATAACAAAACTATTAAACAATAACCACAAATATAAATAACAATGAAAAATATGTAGCTTGCAAAGAACAACTCGACGCTCATGCTAGAGATTCACAAACTGAAGCACGTGGTTGGGAATAGTTATATCCGGCAACAGAGCCGATTCCCGCTTTGTCATCGGCCATCCGGAATGGTGCCTTGTGATTGGCTTAGGAAGTCAAATGGTTGAAGTTTTTCATCTGTTTTTTGCGAGTGTACCAACTTAAATGCTAGCTGTCAAGTGCAACGTTACAGCGGCGGGGGTATAGGTACCAATTCTCATTTTGTGGAAGATAGGGAGTTAGTTTTTTAATCCAAAAAAGAGGGGAATACCACGAAGAAATGACTGATGTTTTAGACCCTGGTTCGAACAAATTGTTCCTAAATTGGAGCCAAACAATGTCGTTATTATGGACAATGCACCATGCCATACTGTAAAATCAGAGCATGTCCCAAATAAATCATGGAGAAAACAAGATATAACTTAGCTCAAATTAAAGGCATCGAATGTAACGATAGCTTGGTGAATATTGAACCACTGAACTGGTAAAAACCTTAAAAAAAATACATTGTGGATTTTTTGGTGGAAAGAGCAGGACATTGCATTGTTAGAATGACGTCTTACCATTATAATGCAAGGTTGGCATAACCTCTTCCATGTGCTATTTCACGTGCATGGCGGAGTTAAATTGAATTTTATTTATGAATGCTCTTTAACTGCTATGGTTCTCAGCGTCCCATTCTATATTGGGCATGAAAGACTGAAAATTTTGCTCAGAGGCCTCTTTATCAGGCTTGAGGTTCTTTTATATGCTATAAATTTACGACACGGGACCACCAGCTTTATTTCCCTTCCAAAGGAAGCCATGCTAAGGATTTTTATGCCCAGAAAAATCCATCGCCCTCCACTGGGTTTGAACCTGTGACCTCGGGAACTACATAATGGAGTTAAATTAAATTGAATTTTATTTATGGATGCTCTTTAACTCCTGTAGTCCTTAGCGTCCCATTCTATATTGTGCATGAAAGACCGTAATTTTGCTCAGAGTCCTCTTTATCAGGCTTGAGGTTCTTTTACGTGCCATAAATCTATAACACGGGACCACCAGCTTTACTTCCCTTCCGAAGGAAGCCATGCTAAGGCTTTTTCATGCCTGAAAAAAATCCATTGCCCTTTGCCGGATGATAGGCGGAGTGGAGTGATACGCTTTTTCATAGTTATAATAAAACCAGTGTAGCAACAAGAGAGGTCAACAATAAGTTATTGTCATCAAAGAAGGAGAAAAATCAACAAGCTAGTATTAGGATGCCATCGTAACTTTTGTGTAACAGATGCAAGAACATTGCAGAAGAGAAATTAGAGACAAGACTTCAAAGTGAATATATCTGGAGGACGGTTCATCACTACTTTCATGGTATCTATAAATGGTTAAGTGGGAAAGCTATGTCATGAGACAGTTAAATAGTAAGCTCTGCGAGATGAGCAGAGAAACTGTATATTATCCGCATGTAAGAGAAGTACCAGAACTTAGATTTTCCATGATAAATATATTGTAATTAGCTCCCACAAATATATAAGCAGTTATTTGGGAGATAATAATTAAATATATAATGTCTGTGCCATGCAAAAAATATAACAAATTATTTGAAATCCAGTAACAGAATCCAGAATGTAGCAACAAATACAAAAGTTGTTCTTGAGATTTTGTTAGGAAGTAATTAATTTATATGGAAAAACAAATTAAAATTATAATAAGAAATAACTATGTAAAATTAAAAATGGTAACAATCATGATTCAACAGAAATAACAAAACAAAGAAAGAGTCTCATAGCTCTTGGACAAAGCCAAGAAAATTAAGAGTAAATAACTGATTTTCAAAATGTAAAGCTGTTTATTGATTTAAGCAGTAAATGCAAAATCAACTAGCAAACCCTGAATTCCCGGAGTGCCACATAATTCAATCACACATAAACAACCATTATAACTCTAACAACAAAGAGCGTGTAAATCATGTAAGGTGGAGACATAACCTAAACAGTACAATTCAATTTGTGGTTGGAAGATTTCTAGTGGGTGTTACCATTGTTAGTGTATATCCAAGGCCATTGGCCTTTGTAAATGACATCTACTTAGATATTCAAGAAAAACTATGTTGAAGTTATTTCGAAAAGTGTCTCTTTTATTCGAAAATAACACTTGTGCAAATGAATTTCACATAGTAAGTGAGCAGTAAAGGTGATAAAAGAATCAATGGAGCTTTACAGTATGTTCAAAGAAATAGTATTTAAAAAGAATGTATTACTCAATTTAAGTTTAATGTGTAAAAACATTATTGGGCTACTCGAGTAATGTGTGGTGAAAAGATGTTATGCTAATGTAATCAATTATTCCATATTTCCATTGGAAAGCATTTAATTATTGGAATTAGCGCTATTTGTGAAAAAAAAAAAAAAAAATGTACGTCGCTTCTAAACAAATGAAAATGTATACAAACATTGGAGTTGTTGTAGCCCCACATATGGTAGATATGTTTCTAAGAGTGTTCACCCCATGTATGATACAAACTTTCCGGTGGCCTTCGCCCCATGTTTAAAAATCAACTTTGTATTTTAATGTTTATTTAAATACTATATATGTATACCTCGGCTGCGTTATTAGTATTTTTTTAGAGCACGTATCTCTTAGCAGGGCTAGTACAGCTAAAGAACAAGGCTTACACAAATTATAAATTGATTGTACTTTGTTTTATTATTCCTTCACACGATTAAATAACACTTCACTGATGTATCCTACTATAGAGCTGTGAGATTATTGTTAATTGTACTTTTTAACAGGTAAACTTCATATTATTCTCACCGCAATGAATTTTTATGTCTCACACTGAACCATATCATATCTAACTGCTAGGGTATGCTATCTTATAGCGTCTCCTGCTTGAATTTGCACACTTCAAGTTTTATATCAATTAATTGAAACTTTGGCACAAACAATATTTTAAGCTACAAAATGTTGCATTATGAGATTGATTCATGGAAATACCTTTTAAAATCATTAAGTCACTTATTAACTTGAAGTCATGTAACAAATTTATGACGACGTTTTGCTGAAGTTTAAATTTCCCATAAAATTTCATTTATCTTGATAACTTTTTAAGAATGAGATATTTTTATTAGGAATGGAGAAGTATGGCAACAAAAAAATTACCTTGACAGCACTATTTACCATCCTTATGTTGTAATATATTATTCTCCTGATTTGCCAACATTTAGTTTGGATGGACAAGAGACATTTTGGAAATAAGCTCCTCAAATAGTAGATAATGGTAGTGCATTCTAAGAAGAGATCAGGATCTAATTATAGTTGAAAGCTACCAAACGCAAACCAGCTTCATGAGCAGCTTCCGAGTACATCAGAAGCCAAGCTTATAAATTTGAAATGCAATGAAGATTAAAATTTCCATGAAAAGTGGCAGAGAGTTAAATTTGTAAATTATGCACATACATAATTTCAAAATATTAACATTTCACAAAAAGATGCATAATTTCAAAACATTATTTCATAAAAAATAAATATTTTACATTATTTTGAAATGCTGCTTTAATTTGTGATTTAAATTTGCTTATAATGAGCTTTAAACTCCTAAATAAGCAAAGATATTGGAAACAAGCACATAAAATTAGACTCCTGTTTTTATAACTTATTAATAAAAGCAACACTCCTAATTATCCTATAATAAATTTCAAAATAAAATTATAATCAGAGAGCATTAGTTGAGATATTACTAATGCAATTCAATAAAGCAGAAACTTACAGATCTGATGAAGTGGAAACAGTTGTAGATAACAATAACGCCCAATTCAAGACTGATTCTGTTGTTCTCCAACATATCATGGAGCTTCTTGAAGGCATCCAGTCTTCGGTTAAAGTCAGGCTGCTCTACCCACTTTGCGTCATATGCATTGAGTTCAGCAACAATCTTTGCCATCTCAATGCGTGTTTCTCTGCCAATCAAGCTGCTGCGCTTAGCTATTGTTTCCAGCAATCCCAAAAGTTGCTTCCGAGGCCCAGTGGCACTCACCTCACCAAACAATGGTGCCAGCAACCTGTGCATCAATATTATTTATTCTTAATTATTTATGGTGGATTGGATCAGATCATATCACATCAATTCACCTCTCTCTCTAACACACAAAAGACCTTTCTTTGAAAATGCTTGTATTGGAAGCAGCAGACCTCAAAACATGTATTTTCATTAAAATCTCTAAATACAGTGGAATCTCGTTAGAACGTTCCTCATTAACACGTTTTCCTGTGTATTACGTTGAATTATAAAAGTCCCGATACCAAATCACCAAATATAATAAATAACGTTCGCTTAGTGCATTTTCCCGATCCCGCTTACTACATTTGAAGTTTGACATCCTCATTCGCTGTTTTGGCCAATCCTTGGCCAGTCCAGTGGGAGTAGGTGTTTAACACGTTCAAAGTTTGACGTCCTCCATTTGCTACTTTGGTCAATCCTTGGCCACGGGATGGATACCGGCAGCCAATCACACGATTTGTGTGACACGATTTATGTGGGCAGGATAGAGAATGCTTTACCTTGGCATGGTAAACCCCAATGATAGTTTCTACTATTGAGTGTTGACCAAACATACGTAGATTGTATTTTAACTTTTCATTTGCAATGAAAAAAGGAAAGTGTAGTAAATAACCAACACTGAAAAACTGAAAATCCTTGAAGTATACCACAATCCAACTATGAAACATGTGGATATAATACAGAAGTTAAACATTCCTCCGTCAACCTTAAACACAATTGTTAGCAAACCTAAATTGACTGAAACTACTTTTAAAGAAGGGAAAAATGCTAAAACAAAACTTTCCTCTTACAGCAAAGCCACTATTGTCTCTTCCATAATTCCCAATTTATTTTCTCAAAAACATTCATAACCTCAAAAATCCAAGTTGACCAACATAAAAGCTTGAACTATTTATTCTCAGGTTTTGTGTATCCAAATCCATTTGAACACACATTGAATTTAACATGGAAACACGGATCATATTCAGTATAAAATTGTACTTGAAATCTATTTCAACTGCCTATGGACACATAGTAATTATTAGATTTTATTACATAACTATGTTCTTAAATTGCAGATTTTGTATTTTCGTTAACACGTTTTCCCGCCTATGATGTTCAAATCCTTAGGTCCCTGCAAAAAGGTACTAACGAGATTCTACTGTATATTGAAATTTTGGGTAGAATACAATACTTCCTCTACATACTATATGTAGGTGCTAGAGAAAGTAAAAATTGGGAGAGCATGCACACATAGACAGCGGGAATATAAAGACTTCAAGTGAAGTTGCGAAAATTATTTCAATGTGGTACACATACCCTAATAACTCCACTATATTTTAAGAGTTACCTCAAACACATTTCGGAAACATCTTGTCCCCATTGTTACAGACCAGGAAATTCGTCAGTGGTTCTTAGTTGATGATGCAGACATGATGTCTCCAAAATATGTTTGAGGTAACACTAAAAAAATAGTGAGGAGAGTGTGTGCGTGTGTGTCATATTGAAATAATTCTAGCAATTATATTACTTTACTGTGTTTATCCCTTTATTATTGGTATTTCAGTGAAGTGTTTAATGACAAGATAGCAGATAGTCTTTAAACAGACTGTAGCCTTAAGTTTAATAAGCAAGAAGAATAAATAATTTATATCAAGAACTATCTCGTTACCTGATGTGTTTTTCTGGTTCTGTAACATTTTTCACCAGGTTGTCTAGCGTTGATATAAGATGTGTGACAACTTCTTCTCCTGCACCAACCCTCTTCACGAGAAGAGGCAGCAACAATCGTAAGAGTGTGTCACTAGTTGAAGCATCCATTACCAGCTCTGTTGCCCGTGACAACACTGACAAATCACGCCCAGCCAGTGTTCTATTCCTAGACATTCCAAGTTTCTTCTCCAGATATGCCAGTATTGTAGGGATATGAGGCAGCAGCAAACAGCTTCCATAATTCAGACTTTCTTTCACTATAACATTCATTAAATCAGTCACATCAGGACATTATTTCTCTTTATAATATTCCATGCATTACAGATATGAGCCAACAGGGAAAAACAATTACAGGATGGCATTACAATTTTATGCTCAACTCTAAGCTATAAAATTGAGCACACTTTTTCAATATTTCCTTGGACATTGATGTGTGTAAACCCACTTGACTTTCTCTACACACCACAAATTCACATACTCCTATATACAATATAGTATTAATACAAAATATTTTATATAATACATTGATATGACTTTCTCTACTCAATACCATTTATTCTTATTATAGGTTTTACAAAATATTCTTACAAAAGTTTATATTTCTCTCTACTTCATTTTATTTAAAACAAATTATTCCAGAAATAGTTTCATAACACATTTAATTGTAGATATAGGAGGGATACAGGAGATCAAAGTAATAGTAAAATGTTTAAAAAGTGACTTACTACTTTTTCCATGACATTGTAAGAAACAACTGAAAGGTGACAGCATTGACTACATAAAAAGTATTGAAAAATTCAAACTAATAATAATGACATCTTGTAAATGGCTGATACCACAAAAAAGTTATTTGAAATTGTGTGTTTTAAAAAGATTTACATTTCTTTACAAAAGAAAAAACATGCATGTCGAATGAACCATTTCCGAAATATTCCTTGTTATTTGTTTGAATTTTCCAATACTTTTACTTTTTCTCAAATGGGAATTCGTTATTTGTTTTCTTTATGTACTGGGCATGCAAAGAAAATGAGATGCTTCATATAGCAACAGCTCTTAAAAGATTTAACTATTACTTATAACCTACCATATTCCCCTTGCACCTACAAGAAAATTAGCAATAAGGTAGCTCTTGCAACTGTTTATCTTGATTACCATGAAGTATATGGAGAATAAACGTTTGTAAAAATAGTTTGTACAAGAGTAGAGAAAGGCATATGAGTGCAACACTCAGATTCTCTTCTTCCTATGCAGTAAATACCTACATGAGAGTTTTGCTATAGTTTCCTCATCAGCTGGAACAACTGCACCAGCTGGTACAGGAGGAGCTTCATCTGTATCCATCTGATGATCCTGTAAAGATAACATCCGTTCTGCCAGCTCCATTATTGCTGTACAAACTGACGGATGCGTCCTGTTCCGAACCAACAGATCCATGATGTAAGGCAGAGGAGACATCTTCTCATTGTTCTCAGCATGTTTAGCCAAGAGCACAAAATATCTGTGAAAGAAACACAAGTTATTGTACTTGTGATGTTTTTGTTTTCTGTATTGTACACGAGTTTCAATATTTGTAGGCAGTGTTATTTTTGAGTGATCATGAACTTACCATCCATCATGACATGCCTGGGAAGTTGCTTTTCCCGCACCCAAAATAACCTATTTTCTTTTGCTGTTTGTGCAGCTAAACACATCAGTCATGTTAAAGTCATGAGCCATGCTTCTTCAGTTTCCGATTCAAAAGTTTTACGCCATGATAGCAGCTTTTTAAAATTTTCCTAATACCAGACAAAAGTAATTGATGGCAATGAACTTTTATGGCTCAACTTCATACGAACTAGCATTCATTTCAATATAAAGTTGGTGATGGAATAGGCAATCTTATGCTGTATTTTTAAGGTTGGTACTGGCCAGCCATTTTGACACTTCAACCTGATCTTAATGAGCAGCTAAACAGATAACATTACAATTACCATAATTATCATCAATCACCAAAAAAATATGCATGGCGCATGTAACAAAATCTCAGAAATAGAAACTACCCAATTTCATCTCACATTTTCAATTTTTTCTCGATTCTGTTATAAATCACTTACTACCTTCATATTGCAACATAATATATGTCCCTGTGTACAAACAATAAAATTAATTTGGACTTTCCTTTATGCTATTTTCCACTGATGACATTATTTAGTGGCATACTTCTGTCAAGCAATTCAGGAAGCACCTAATTAACAGGAGCTCACAAAGACAGCAACAGAGTAAGGAGGGAAGGTTTAGTGCCATAGTAACTGTCACCATCTGTTTTAAGCACCACTTTGAAGGACTTTGATTTACTATGAAACAGGGGCTCTAATCATAACCCATTATCATCTATGTTTATACAATATATTGAAATGAATTTGAGTCCATTTTTCATACTCATATGAATCTTCACTTATATACAGAGTTTGGAAAGCCAGGCAAGACAATTGAAGAGAGATACAAGGATGCCATAGAGGTGCTAACTATTACACACAGAAGAGATCCCCCATCCCCAGACTACCCTTTGCATAGAAAATATTGCATTATTTTTTATTTTCTCAAAAGTGGCTCTAACGATTTTCATTAAAATACCATATGTTTAAGATATTTACATAATTAATAAAATTTATATCTTAAATTTTCTATGAAGAACCCCTGAAGTCCTCTTCATTTTAATGAATTTCATATTATTTTTTCTAAAACTAGTAAGCTCTACAAGGTAGACAAAAACTTCCTACAGAAAAATATAGATCTCGCTAAGTCACATAACTTATGTCAAATGAAGCTTTTTGTGGCATTAACCATTTCCAAGATAACGTATGTTATTGGTTTAAATTTTTAAATACTATTTTTACAAATGCTAAGTTGTTATCTGTTTTTTATGGTCATACAAAGAGTGAAACTTCAAAGCCACCACATACTGACCCCCTTTTTAACATCTATCACTTCAATATACCATATCACTCTTGTAACTATAATAAAGTTTGTGATAACAGCATTTATGCAAGTGTTTATCTGAATTAACGTAAGCAGAAAGAAGAATAAACTTTTGTATGAATAGTTCATAGAACAGTGAGTAGAAAAAGTCATGCGAATGTAACACCATGTTTTGTTATCAAGGAATTGTTTAAATTAAGCAAGAAGATTTCAACATAAAGACACAGCACTGAAATTTTTATTCCTGGTACCAAGAGGTTAAAACATATCGGTTAGGTGACGTTTAGGAGAGATCTTGACTTTCAGCATGAAATACTTCAGAAACGATAATGCTATAAAAACATTTCACAAAAATTTGTATTTTAATGAGAGCTATATTTTTCCTGTAGTAAGCTTTGTCTATCTTTTAAGAGTTCCTTGTAACTCAAAATTATACAAGATTCAATCAAATAAAGCAAAGTTCTCAGGATATTCACAAGAAACTAAAGATATACATTTTATATCTGAAATCAATGTATTACACATATGACATTTAAACAAAACTATTAGAACCATTTTTGAGAGAATAAAAAACATTTTTTGAAAGAAAAGGTACAAGGTGAGGGGATTTCTTTAGAAAATCTTTGTGTTGCATTCTTGGAAGATGTTGAACTTAAACATTAACCCTGGTATTTAACTGGCTTTTCGTTTTTGATTTTCAACACAATCTAAGTACATGTTGCATTCATATCCTCCTCTGTAGCAGGACAGGATTTGAGATTTTGTTTGAGCTGAATCCTCATTTGCAAGCAATGCTGAGTACAGAAAGCATACTCGCATCAATTTCTACATGTTATTGCTCTAATAGTGGCCCAAAGCAGTGAATCTCCAATGGCTAAATAAAACTGGAATGGTATTGGGTATGACTTCGCTTACAGCTATGCTATTTTTAAAATTTATGTGGCATGTGTACGTTTAATGCTCAGGATTTGACAGTCCTCGTCCTCTTAGCTTCCCAATATTCGATGACAATATCTGGATACATACTGAAAGCTTGGCATGATTTTAGATGTTCCATATTCATGACCTCTGTCCACAGCAAACAATTTGGCGATGTTGAAAGGGCAATTCTGTGGAGATGGTTGCTCAATTGTGACCAGTGATGAGACAAAAGGTGCAACTGCTAATTTTAATGGTGGTTTTGGAATTATTCTGCGATTTCATGCAATCTGTATCCATTTAGAGCCTTTATTTTCTTGTAGTTTTATAGATACAATTGGATTTTATTTTTTATGACACATTTAATTGATTTATATGGGAATTTTATAACAGATGGTTTAATTTGGGTTCCTTTCTTTGCTAATAAATCAGCCTTTTTGTTACCATCCACTTACTTCATGAGATGGAATCCACTGCAATGTAAACTTTTTCCATAGTTTAGTAATTTATGGTATCATTTTATGGCTTTCTTTAATGTTTTCTGTTTTGGAATATGCTACTATTGCTTGTATCGCAACCTGCAAATCTGATAGGATAACTTATATGTCTGCATTTTTGTAGCCAGAAAAATATATTTTGTAGTGTTATATGAACAGCTTCTACCTCACCATCAAAATCTGTAATGTTTCTTCCAACATCTTTATAAAAGGAAAAGAACTGGCATATGCCTCCTGCCCCAGCCCCATTATTGCTCTCAGAGGGAGACCATCTATATATGTCTATGACCATTCTTCTGTTGGATATTCTGGATTGAAGGTTTTAAGTGTAAGACCCTAGCTACATTAGGGCTGTGATCTAAATGTATATTTAGATTTAAATACTACTCTATTGTAACAAGTAAGAAGTAGAGTTAATGCAAATGATTAAGTTTTCTCTCTGTGATGATATTTTCTAGCTGTCTGATTTCTTGTGTGAATCCTGTTACAGCATATGCAATCCTCCATTCATATTGCATATTTGTGTAGATGATGTAATTGCCAAAATGTGAAAATCTGGTATCTACATTAAAATGATTACAACCTGCTCGAAGAAACTCAAAAGACAGAAACTATATGGCATATTTAACATAAAAATTAATGCGAAACACAGTGAAGTAATTAAAACATTAATAAAATCCATGTAGCAACACACTCTAACTTCACTCTTACAAGATAATTATGCAAATTTAAGGAAAATCTGTAAGACTTTCTAAGTTAAACTAAACTGAGTTTTATTTATGGACACTCTTTAACTGTTATATAATTCTTAGCGTTCCATTCTATATTGGGTGCGAAAGACCAGAAATTTTGCTCAGAACCCACTTTATCAGGCTTAAGGTTCTTTTATGTGCTGTAAATCTATGACACAGGACTATTGCCTTTACTTTCCTTCCAAAGGAAGACATGCTAAGGATGTTTACACCCAAAAAAATCCATTGCTCTCCAACGGTTTTGAACCCACAACCTCAGGAACTAGAGGCTAGCATATATGCCTAGACCATGGAGGACGACGTTAGACTTTCTAGGTTAGAAAGCCTTATTCTCACATAAAACAAAGTTAGAACTTCTAGGGATATGCCATTAGATTACAAATTTGATTTAGATAGAATAATGTATAAAGGTGCTACTGTTAAAGGCTTTTAAATGTTGTAGCTTACCTGAAAATTAACATAGCATCCAGTATGAATGCTCTTGCAGCTGGTAGTTGTGATGTTTTTTAAACTTTAAGTTATCACATTTGTTAAGATTTTTTTAAATGTTGTCTGAAATGCTATATGGAGTGGAAGGCATAGAGATTCTATGTATGAAAAACACTGAAAATTATAATACCATTTTAGGCTGTGAATACTTTATTTCAGCATAAAGTAGTTAAGTTTTCTGTACTTTTTGTCGCATTATAATCCATATTTGAAAAGATTAAAGCAAGTCCTTTTTTTGTTTGTGTTTGATGACCTTCAACCTGGTAAATCATATCAGATAATGAATGAACGAAGTGGGTGAAATCATCCTCAAATGAGCTCAGAGTCCTTAGAACTTAAAGAGTTATCCGATATTTGTCTTTTAAGAATAAGGGAAAACCTGAAAAAAACCTTATCCTGGTAACCCACCTTAGCTAAGAATAAAGCAAGTCTTATTGAAACATTATATAGAACAACTAATCTACATTCTTTACTTCACTTTCTTCCTTTAGTATTTTGCAGCAGTAGCTGAATAACTGATAATACTTGGCTGTGGTTATCCCTAGTTCACTCGGTATCAGACATTCACATCTTTGGTTTAAACATTGTTACCAATGTTATATATTAATTGAACAAGGACATTTAATTCGTTTCACTGCATTTCTTTAAAGTGTTAAAGTATCCAATTTTGCTCTACTTGTTCTCACTGAATGTGTTGAGAAGGAAGTAACCTTTTTGTATCTGACAGTTATAAAATGCTGTAACTATCTGACTTTACATTAAGTGTATAATAAGTAAATGTTTATAAGATATTTTCTTTTATTATTTCATTCAAATGTAACAATAACATTTTAGGTATACCAGTTTTATCTTGAATGACATCATGAATGATGACCACTATGTCTCACTTGTAGCAGATAGTAAGTTGAACTCCTTCACCTGGGCCACCTATAATGGGTGTGCAGAATGGGCATGTGTTAAGGATCTGAGGCTTTACGGGGTCCAGAAGTGCCTGAACACAGAATACTGAATTTGCAATAATATATTATTTTATACTCCCTCTGCCCACGTCTCATCTCTTTTCAATTGTATAAATTAAGTGGAACATTTTGACTAAAGGGGGAAAAAGACATAATTCCTAATAATAATGACAAGAAGCAAATAAAGTACAAAAAGGTAGATAAATTCCATCTCGTACTTTGTGATAAAAAAGGCCTGCAGTCTCAGTTGTTTGGGGACCCAGTATTTATTCACTAACAATACACAAAAGAATTGTCTTAGGAATCAAACACCATTTCACAAAGTTAATATTCTTTCCATAATGCAGTAACAACTACACAGCGGTTGGAGAGAAAGTGGGCATTCTACTTTGACGCACACCTGACCTTATCTGTGAAGTCTTATTTTCTCACCCATCTGCAAGGATAAAGCATGCTGTTGCCAAATGTTTCTGCATTTCAAAGCCTTTTTACTTTCTCTACTACGTATAGTAAGTAGGGGAAGTATTGTATTCCACCCAAAAATTTGATACCGAAATTTCACCGGAAATACATGTTTTAAGAACCCCTGAATCCAAAAAAAGCATTTTTGGAAACATGTCCGTGTGTGTGTGAAACATGTCCGTGTGTGTGTCTGTGTACAGCATAACTCAGAAACGAAGAGTTGGATAAACACCAAACTTGGTATTTAGGTTCAGTATCTTCCAGAGATGCGACACGAAGGTTTTCAAGAAAATCCACACATCCCAGATTACCCTTTACATGGAACATTTTTCGAAAATTTTAATTTTCTCAAAAATGGCTCTAACGATTTTGATTAAAATATCATATGTTTAAGATACTTTCATGACAAATAAAATGTATATCTCGAATTTTCGGGGAATGTCTCCAAAAGTATTCTTCATTGTGAACGACTTTTGCATAACTGGTAAACCATAAGAGATAGACAAAATTTTACTACACAAAAAATGTAGATCGCATTAAAATACACAATTTATGTCACATACATTTTTTTGTTGAGTGAACCATTTTCGAGATATTGCTTGTTATTCCCTTAAATTTTCCAATACTTAATACTTATACTTTTTCTCAAATGTGAATTCGTTATTCTCTTTCCCCCCCCCCCCCCCCTGGTAATGCAAAGAGAATGGAATACTCCACACAGCAACCAGCTCTTAAAATATTTGACTATAGCTTAAAGCCTAGCAATTCCCCTTGCACCTACAAGAAAATCAGCAATAAGATTAACATCTGGATATCTTGATTAACATGAAGCATATGGAGAACAGGCGTTTGTAAAAATAGTTTGTACAAGAGTAGAGAAAGTCATGTGAGTGTAACACATCAGATTTGTTTTTATATATATACACATATGAAAGATAGAACATGGTGTTCAAAAGCTTTTTCAAATTACTCATGGAGATCTCTCTGGTTAAATGATATCTACACCCTTTTCATCTAGTACTAATTGTTTTTGTTTTCACAACTGAATTCAAATGGCTTTGAGAGTGAATTGCTTATAGTTTATGGTTACAGTATTTTAGAAGTTTTTGGCTATTTCTACTAAAACCTTTTAAAGTTATCTTTAAATAATACATAGTTATGGTTTTCCATCGATATTTAATTGGTTTTTTAAATAATTAGCATATTTATGGTAAAGCTTATTTCCAACTTTACTAAAATTGTGCCAATTTACCTGGGATTCTTACTCCACACAAGAAAGATCTTCAGCAAGCCAGTTGGACTGTGGATTCCTTCCACTGGAAGTTTCTCAAGCCATGGCCAAACAAATACTCGAAATGCTGTATCAATTTCTGGCCCTGTCCATATGTAGTTCTCAAAGTGATCAAAGAAGCGTGACATCATTTCATGACACATGTTGCGAAGTGTGAGTAGAGTTGGGACATAGCCAGGATGTACCTCGGCCCTGCGCTGTAGAACTCCCAATACTGTGGCAGCAATACACAGCAGCACTCGTAACAGATAAGGTAATAGCTTTTGTCCCATAAGTCTTCCAAATCTTGATAGCACAACCGTTAACAGGTTCAGTGAGCTCTGGAGACGCTTGGGAGGGTAAACTTTCTCAAGGTCTAATGAACTTAAGATGTTGTCCACCATTGCCACTGGATCATCTGAAAATGATACCACAATATAATGATGCTGTCACATGTATATTTATACTATGATTCACTACTAATTTTGTGGATTGCAAGGAACTGTAAGAGATACAAGTTTACTAATGGCAGCACTGTAAAGAACATGCTCTTATAGAGAGAAAGAGAAATTACCTTGTGATTTATACATGCTCCTCTGAGTTAGCTGAACTGGAGAGCTTGCTATGTTGCAGACCAATCATTTTAGGAATAAAATCCCCAGGTCAGCAATGTTAATCAGCAAGATGACAAGCCCTCCAACAGCTGAGAGGAGCATATGTCAATCACAAGGTAATTTCTCCTGCTGTCTTTCCCAACTTTGCAATTCTCTATGTAAGGGGTTGAAAATAAGGATAAGGATAGCTTTTAAAGCCTGAAGATACTATATGAATGAAAATAAAGGTAGGGGTATTTTGGAAGTTATACAATAATCTATGATTTATACCAGGTCCTATAGTAAAATTGTGCAGTATTTTGACCAAATGGGTTACACCATGCAAATTTCTACATAAGTTAAAAATATGACATGGGTAGTGAGAGTTGCAAGGTAGACCTAAGTTTTTGTTGGATCCAATAGTGTAAGTGTACAAAGTTTTATCCACAATAGGTCAAAGTGTATTGATTTGTATGTAAGGGTTTGAAAATAACTGTAGTTGAAGTTTTAGAAAGTTTAAGATAGCTTATTTTTGCCAGGTTCTAATAACAGAACTTTAAAGATTTCAAGCCTCTCTTTTTAGTCCAGTGGTTTGGTAGTCACAACATAAATGCCATATTTACAATAAAGGGCTAAAAAAGTACTCTAATAATTGTATTAAAAAAAATGGAGAATATCGCCCACCTAAAACTCCCTAATTTAAAAATGTTCAGAAATATTATCAAGCCTATGCTTGTCTGGAAGAACAAGGGTTTTCAATGGCGAAGAATTATAAAACTCCCCTACCGCACACAAATACATTTTTTTCTCTTTATAATATTAGTATAGGTATTACATTAGATTGTGTGCAGTTTTCATTTGTTACAGGTGCAACAAAACATTAATTGTAACTATTAAAAATGAGGAGTTTGTTTATTGACAAGGCCTACCACTCAGTAACAGAATACATGAATGACAACTGAATCAATTGTTTATAAAACAAATATGTCATAATTTGGTTTTTTGAGATAAAAAGAAAACTTCTTAAAATGTTATTTGAAATGAAATACACATTATATAATATATTATAGATATTTAGGAAACATCTGGATAACCAAACTGGTTTAGAAGTCTTATTTCATTTGAATATTGGATCCCAAGTTTAAATTAAGTTTTACTAAGCCATCTACAACAGTATTGGGTACATGGGCAGAATATGTGGAGTGTGTGACAGTAGAAATCTGAAGAGACCGGTTTTGATCTCTAAGTACTCCTTGGCTGCCGGATTCAACTAACATGCAGGTTTACTTGAATACTGGAGGCCACTAAAATTTTGGAAGATTCAACAAATTTAACAAAAAAGTTTCGTTCTTTACTCAAAGATAAATAATTTGTGAATATTGTTTAGGAACATAGATCCAGTCATATTGTCTTGTGACTCTTTTAGTCTATTATTAGGCAAATAGGAGTGTCCTCTCTGAATGAAGTACTGATTCATTTATTCAAATCTACCTGTGTTCACCAAAGCTAAAAAGAAAGGGGAAAAAAACTAATAACCATATGGTTACAGTTTTGTTCTGTGCAAGTATCACAAAAAACCATGAAGATGCTTTACTGTAGATGGAATATTTCCATTAATAAAGTCCAAAACAAATGACACAACCTCATTTGGTGGAGCTCACATGCATTTCATGTTCTAGAGACAAACTGAAAAATTTCAATGACATGTAGTTTCTCCAAACATTGAATATTCCTGATATCACCATAGCATTAAGTTTAGCACTGACAACTGCACTTGCTACAGAAACACGTAGATTGACACTAAAGGAACAACCTAGTGCTGATAACTCAACTTTGATGAAAAGCTCACATGTGTTTTTTTACGGAAAATCAATTCAATTTATAAAATTATACACATAAATGTTTTACCCATTAGATTATAACATGTTCTTTAATTGAAAACTGTTCCTACTGTGCAAAATCACTATAAATAATAATAATAATAATAATAATAATAATAATAATAATAATAATAATAATAATAATAATAATAATAATGTATTTATTTCCATGCATTTTACAAATTAATATACAATCTTTACTTTCTTATCACTACACTGAGTTGCTATGTACCCTGGGACACAACAGACTCAAACCCTCGTTTAATTACAGTACTTTTTTTTTTATTTAAAATAAAGAGAGTTGAGGGTTGTTACACTACATCACTAAAATATTCTTACTTGAACGCGTTTCGGGAGATGGTTTGTTCCCATCGTCAGCATTTCCTCAACTCAGTTGTTGAGGAAATGCTGACGATGGGAACAAACCGTCTCCCGAAACGCGTTCAAGTAAGAATATTTTAGTGATGTAGTGTAACAACCCTCAACTCTCTTTATTTTAAATTATGACACATCACTGTTACTAGCTTCTAAATCTTCAAAAAAGTCAACAGTACTCATTCATGATTTCCATTTCATTGGCAATGAATAAATGTACTGAAGAATGTGCAATGTTTTTGTCATAGGGCTGAAACAGAATCAATATGACAATCATCCCAAAACCAATGTATAATAATTTAAATTATTGGCTCATAAAAAACTGTAACACATAAAGGAGTTTGATGTAAAGAAAATAAATAAATTGTACAGTTTACATAAATTCACTTGAAGAAGAAGAAGAAGAAGAAGAAGAAGAAGAAGAAGAAGAAGAAGAAGAAGAAGAAGAAGAAGAAGAAGAAGAAGAAGAAAAGAAGAAGAAGAAGAAGAAGAAGAAGAAGAAGAAGAAGAAGAAGAAGAAGAAGAAGAAATAGTTTAGTTAGAAAGCAAAGGAAAGTAATGTAAATACTTGAATGATGTAGCAACAAAAAAGTTGAAACACTAAGATTCAATTGCTTGAGGAGGAGAAATATCAATGTGAAAGGGACACTATAGTTCCTTCATGAGCGTGACAATATGCACCACAGAAGAGAAGAAAGAAGAAATATGACATGAGCAGGAAATATAATTGTAATCATGCAAGGTAGGGCTAGTTTCCATGGTAATTAGGGAGTGAAATTGAGAATTCCTTAGGGGATTGCATAAAAGTATTATACGTTTTGAAGTCGCACAAATAAATAGGAAGCTAATTTTAACTCCACAGAATTACACAGAAAATATCTGCACTTAATTATCATGAAGTATTGATATTAATTTATGCTCCCAACAGGAAGAATTCTTACATCTTTTGGAGAAAAAATAGATAATCATCCAATTGTAAAATAATTTGGATTTATACAAAAAAGGAACACATAGCAGAGGGTTCATCAAAAGTTACAAATTAAAGTATAGTTGAAAACTGATGAAATAAGAGTTTCACAAACAAAATTTAAATAAAAGAGAAGTATTGTACGAGATATATTCCAAAACTAAGGTCCGGTAAACAATATTTAATGGATGGTATGCCTGAATGACCTTTCATGCCTGCAGCGTTGTCTACCAACTCCTGAGGAACATACCACAGTGTTGATGTGATGCAGTAGGCATTTGCCAGTCGGTGAGAGCACATCGCAATGGCTGCCGTAGATCCTGCCTGTTGTGAAGTAGTGGTGTGATTAGATTTTTGCTGGCAAAAGGATCATCAGCTGCAGGCATCCTCGTGAGTTATGCCTTGTGTATGGACTGGACATAATGAGTGACAAACAGGTTTGATACTGGTGTTGAGAATTTTGAAATGGGCACACAAATGTGCACAATAAACAGCAGAGTGGTAGGCCCAGTATTTGGACCAATGACATTGTTGAGCAAGTGAACCAAAAATTTTGAAGTGATTGGCGTTTGACAATTAGTCTGGCTGATGAATTCCCAAATGTTGCTCAAACCTCACCTCATTTTGCAGGATTCTCACTGAACAGCTAGGATATCGGAAACTTTGTGCAAGGTGGGTGCCAAAACTGCTCACCGGTCAGCACAAAGAGCAACGAATGCATTATGCATGACAGTTTTTGGAGCGCTATAGACAAGATGGAGATGTTTGTTTTCTCACATTGTATGGATGACGAGACATGGATAGCATACACCAACACAGAATCGAAACAAGTCAATACAGTGGTGCCATTCCAGTTCACCCAAACCAAAAAAGTGTAAGCAATTGCCATACATGAACCACAAAATGATGGCTACTGTGTTTTGGGACAAAAAGGGCATCCTTCTGATAGGTTTCATGGACCGTGGGTCAGCAATTACAAGCTGACGTGTACTGTGCAATGCTTACCAAACTGAGATGTGCGGAAACTGTTGTCTGGCATCATCCTCCTGCACGACAATGCATGCCTGCACACTGTTGGCAAAACGAAAGAGAAGATTCAAGAGTTTCGTTGGGAACTCTTTGACCACATTCAGTACAGTCCCAATCTGGCACCAAGCGGCTATTTCCTCTTCTTGCCTTTGAAACGGTGGCTGGGTGGAAAAGGATTTCAAATCGACGATGAACTCAAGACAAGCGTTATCAACTGGTTCAAGTCCCAGGAGGCAGACTTCTATGCTGAGGGGTTAAAGAAGCTGGTGCAGCATTAAAGCAAGTGTATAAATGTGAACGGCGATTATGTGGAAAAGTAAAGTATATATGTAGGCACATATTACTGTCAATAAAAATCTTGTCATGAGCGATGTTATTATGACCAAACGGACCTTAGTTTTAGAATACGCTTCGTAATTTCAAATATTATGTTATTGTTTCACAAAAACCTTCTTCCAAGCAGCACAACCTACAACTACTACTAAAATTCTCACTTACTGTTGCAAATTATACAACATGTAAACTATGTTCTAGTGTAGGTTCAAGCATCCTAGCATGATCCTAGTAATGCTGAAATCAGCACTATCCTACAGTCTTATGAATGATTCAAATTGACTCAAAATAATATAATGAATAAATCCAACCACTTTATATGTCAGAAACAAAAAATATGCAGCATTAACATGTACACGAAATCTTAAAACTATAATCTTTCATTAACTAAATACTTTTATTAACAGGAAGATTTCTTCTAAGACAAAAAAAAATGTACTGGTACCAAAAAAGTGAATCTCACCTTGAATAAACTTTCCAAAAACTTTAAATGCCATCTGCACAAAAACAACCATTTCTTCCTCATGGCAACCAGCCAGAAACCGCAACACTAAAGATCTTCGCACTTGTCCCCCCAACTTTCCGCTAGTTCTTGAGCCTGTTCTTGTCAACATTTTGCTGTAGACAATCCTGCAAAATAATATGGCATTAAATCGAGGCACTAAGCTATTTTACTGTTCCTTCTTTTTGTCTTTGTATCATAAATAACATAAAATAGCAATTGGTTTAATGGTGTGATACAGTAATTTTGAACTGGAATTTGATCTACCTCAGTATTTTTAAATTTTTGACAGATGTAGCAAGGAAGAGGGAAAATGTGTTTTGTAATAATTATGCCCTGAAGAGAAGGTGAAAGTTAAGAGGAGCATATGATGTTTCTTTAGTGCTACTTACAAAAGCCTGTATAGATTACTCCCTCCCCCTCAAAGAAGAAAAACAGGAAGGTTCTAAGTGACTTACTTTTAGCACAGTCACCAGTGGGAGAGGAAAATACAAAGTTTGTTACTGTAAATCTAGCAGATAAAATGACATCACAAGATTACCAGTAGACTGACTCACTCAAAGACTCAGGTACATCATTAGGAGAGTTGAAGCAACTGCTAGTGATTAACATTTATAAGCTGGTGGACACCATACACTTTACAAGATTATCTACTGCAGGGATTTCAAAATTCATAACACTATCTTCATTCCTTATAATATAAATATTTTCCCAGGTACTTTGTTCTAGAAATTTCTTGATGTATTGCAACAGTTTGATGTTGTGTTTATATTGTGATTGTATGATCAGAAAAGGCATGCTATTACAGACGTGACTATCTGTTTGAATTTGATGCAGTAATTTGTATCACAAATTACTTAAATGTAAATAATGATTGTAATATGAATATGTATTTTTATGTGACATTGATTTAAGATGTTTATTAATTGTAATTATTATTGGGAAATAAGTTTATACGGCCTTACTGAAACTGTCAATAATAGTGCAATAATGCAGCGAGGGGGGTGAGCTGTTTATCATTATTGGAAACGAGGAAGTTACGTAATGTTGGCGCGTTTTCGGTAGAAACTTCTGGAATATTTTCTCCCTAAAAGCAATATGTATTCATGGTTTTCATTGGATATTAAAATAGACGCTAATGTTGGCGCGTTTTCTTAGCCAATAGCAGCTCAGTTATAATCTTTAGGCGTATCTTGATGCAGGCGTATAAATAGGGTAGGTTTGAGGTAGCTTGTGTGCAGTTCATCAAAATTCTTAGTGCAATACACGTCGTCTTAAGTTCGTCAGTTCGTCAAAAATATTTGTATGAGATACGTCGGCTATAGATTCACAAGTTACGAAAATCTAAAGTATTATAAAGTTAATTATACACAAAGTTGAAATACGTGAATTAAAAGTGATCAGTAAGAAGTATTATAACAGTTTCAGTTTGGCGAGTATCTAGATCAATATATAAATGTGATAGTGAACGTGTTCGACAATAAAAATTATAAAACAAATTTCTTCATCAGTGTAATTTTTGGATAAAAGATTCCTTTCCGTTTCACGACCTGTATTGAGACACATGTTCGACCCAAGATAAGATAATAGCTAGCCGGAGGACATTTGAAATGAATTATTTCAAAAACTGATACTAAGAACCGCAAATTGCTAACGCCAGATGGAGCTACAAACCAAACAAATGAATGACGTCACAAGATGGCTTCAACACTGATGTAAACAAACATTATAAGCAATACTGTCGCAAATTGGTTCCCATACGTGGGGCAGTTAAAATTATGTAACCAAACAAAACAAAAGCAACACAACATAAAACATTTGCAAGTTTTAATAATTACGTAAAAACATATTACGTAAGCAATGATAACACACTCGCAAATTGGCACCCAGAACGTGGGGCACGATAACCAGGAAAGAAGCATAGTGACCAGGAAAGGATCAGAATTAACCAGGAAGAAGTGAGATGACCAGGAAGGGGCGAATGCAGCAGTGAAATGATCTACAAGACGCAGATTCAAGAAACAACTAGAGGAGCAACAAACGACGCGGATAAGTGGACACAAAAACATCGAGACAACGTAGATTCATCATAATACAACGCAGAAGCGACATACAAATCTAGGAGAAAGGGGCAGGAAGCTGGACATCAAAGTAACAGCAACAGACAGCATCACAAAGGTCAGAGTATTGTAATTTTTTTTATAAAACAAAATTGTAACCTACAAATGTACCTTAGGAGCGGTAGGATAAAGAAAACAATGGCTACTAATAATACAGAAGAAATAATTATGGAGGGAGATAATGTAACAGTTAGCTGTAATTCAATACAGGTTACAGAAAACAGCCCAGACTTTTTAGGATTTGAGGGTGAAAATGTTAGTACAGAAAGTCAGAATAGAATAGCAGGAAATGTTAATTTTGATGTTAGTATGATGATGGAAATGCTAAGAAATTTGAATGAAGATATGCAAAAGAATCTTAGTAAGAAAATAGATCAAAACAGGGAAGATCTTAGTAAGAAAATAGATCAAAACAGGGAAGATATGCAAAAGAATAATGAGAAATTAGAAAAGAAAATAGATCAAAACAGGGAAGATATGCAAAAGAATAATGAGAAATTAGAAAAATTAACTCAGAGTAATGAGAAATTAAGGGAAGATATGCAAAAGAATAATAGGGAATTAAGAGAAGACATTGATAGAAGTTTAGACAACAAAAACTAGATCAGAATAAAAGAGAATTGAGGGAAGATATTGGTAAGAGCTTAGAACAAAACAGGGAAGAGATTGAAAAGAAATTCATGGAGCTAGATAGTAGTATGATTAAAATGAAAAATGAAAATCAAGAAATGATAGCAAATGAAATAGGTGAAGTTTCAAAGAAAATGTTGGACATGAGCAGGGAAATATCTAACCAAAGAAATGAGGTTAATAATAAAATAGAGCATGTTGATGTAAAATGTACAGAGCTAGGTAGCCGAATGAGTAGCATTTCAAGTGAGTTAAGAGAAATGATGGCGGCTACAAATGCAGATTTAATACAGGTGCAAGTTAATTTCAGAGGGGAAATATCTGAAATTCAAAAGGAGTCAGAAACACAGAGAAATAAATTGTCTGATGAAGTTAAAGATTTGTGTAAAGATTTGAATCAAAAGCTAACTTCTGAAATTAACAAACACCAAACTGTTCAAAATGAGAATAATAAAAAATTGGAACAGACAATAGAAAATCTGCAAGGTACTGTATATAGATTAGAATTGAATTCAAGGGCAAATATATGTGATGTGAATGTATCAGATGTACAACATAATGATAGAGGTAGTTCCTCAGGTATGACAAATAATGTGAGTGATGCGGCAGCTTCATCTATAGCTAATGCTGAAACTCAGAGTGCACAAGTAACACTAGAGAATTTAAATATGGGAGTAGGGAATTTGCAAAATTAAATCATATCTTAAGTGATTTTCCACTTCCAAAATTTAATGAAAACTCCAGTCCAGTACAGTTCATTGCAGAATTATCAGAGTATTTTCAAATTAAAAAGATACCTGAAGCATTGAAAATGATAGTTGTCAAAAGATGTTTGGACCAGAAAACTTTAGATTGGTTACAAATGGTATCAGGGGGTGAAATTTCATATGAATCCTTTAAGAGGTTATTCATTAACAGATTTTGGAATGTTACGGTACAGCACAGAATTCGAGCAATGCTTAGTCATGGTCAATTTAATCCACGAGAGGGAATATCAATGACTGATTACTTACTGAAACATGCAAGTCAGGTTAGAAACTTGTCACCTCCAATCAATGAGGAAGATTTTGTGAGTTTGCTCGCAAGGCATTATCCTATAAGGATACGAAATTACTTATTAATTGCAAAACCACGGAACATCTATGAGATGACAGAATTAATAACAGCTTTGGAACAACAGGAAGAAGATATATCTCAGGAGTGGGAGCATAGATTTTTAGATGTGCGAGATAGAAGAAATTACCAAGGTAGTTATCAGCAAAGTAGAGGACAAGACAGGCGTCATGAAAATAATACCAGACAACGGTATCAATCATACGTTCCACAATTTGAAAGATCGAGGATAGATAGGAGACCAGGTCGACAGGAACAAATAAATTATGTCAGGACAGAAAGATTGCCTGAAAGAGGGCAAAATTATGGAAGGCGGTACATTAGACAAAGGGGAAATTTCACTCACTGGAGGGAAAACAATAACCGGGAAAGATCTGAGGAACGGCAAGAAAATTACGTGCCAAGGGGACATAATGTCAGAAATCGAGGATTTCGAACTCGAGGAAGGGGAACTCAAAACAATGGTAGCGACAATGAGATAGATTTAGCGCCTGTTAGGAATGGCAGTCCCGTACGTGAACAGGGAAATACCCAGGAAAACTGTTAACAGACTCCTGTGTAGTAGGTTCTCAGGACGTCTTTAATAATTCAGTATCCATTACCAATACAAATAATATGCCTACACATACACCCTGTAATAAGATTACAGCAACAAAAGATAAGGGAGAAAATTTTGAGTCACCTCATGTTAGGATGGAAATTGCGAAGAAAGAGATCATTGCAACTATAGATTCTGGTTCGTCAGCTTCAATTTGCTCACAGAAATTTGATTAATGAAGGTAACAAAATTATGGCTCTTCCCACTAGTAATTTAGTTTGTCGTGTTGCAATCGGAAGAACGACACAGGTCATAAAAACACAAGCTCTACTTAACATACTTATCGGCGGAGAGAATTTCGAGGTTATGTTTCTAATTGTAAACCATCTGATTTGTGACATAATTATAGGATGTGACTTCCTACATGAATATGAAGCAAGTATAGATTTTAAACATGAAGAGTTAAGAATGACAAAAGACGATAGAGAAATAAGGGTACCATTTATAAAAGAGAAAGTTTCTGTAATCGAGATGACAAAGGATGAGAAGAATCTTTGTGAACTAGAGTTTTTTGTACAAATAACAGAAACTAATAGAAATAGTCAGATAAAGCAGGTAGTCACAGAATATGAAGGGAATACCACGCCATATTTTCAACAGCTAGCAGAAATGCCAGAAGAAGTAGAGAAATTTGCAATCCAAACAAAAGACGACCATGTGATCGAGACAGACAACAGCTGGGAAGAGAAGAGAAATGAGGAAATAATACAGAAGTGTGAAGAAGCTTATAATATTACGATAATGCAAAAACAAATCCTTCATGATGTTTTGATGAACAATAGTTCAGTATTTAGTAATATCCCAGGCAGATGTAATGTATATCAGCATACATTTCAAGTAGAAGACGTACCACCATATAGGCACAAGTATGACAATTTACCTATAAGTCTTCGAGACAAAGCTAGACAATTAATAAATAGCATGTTAGAAAATGGGATTATTGAGCAAAGTAATTCTCAGTATATAAATTCAATCTGCTGGAGTATTAAACGAGATGGTAGTTTGAGATTAACTTTAGACGGTAGATATGTCAACAAGTATATGAAACCAGATCATTTTCAAAGTGAGGGAATTGAACAACTAATTACAAAACTTTCAAGAGGGAGATTTCTGACATCCATTGACCTCACTGCATCATATTGGCAAGTGGAATTAGATCCACAAGTGCGTGATTACACTTCATTTCAGTACTCAGGGATCCAGTATCATTTTTGTGTAAATCCTTTTGGTTTAAAAAACTCAGGAAGTGGATTTTTGAGAGCCATTCACAGTATCTTTGGAAATTCTGCAGATGACTTTCTAATGAAGTATATTGACGACTTCCTAATCATTAGTCAAACATTTGAAGAACACATGAATAATGTCCATTATGTGTTAAATAAACTACAACAACATGGTATGACTGTGAACATACTAAAATCAAAATTTTGTGTCAAGGAAATAAATTTTCTGGGTTATGTAGTGGATGAACGAGGTATAAGACCTGATCAGAAAAGAATAGAAGCAATAATGAAAATTCCATCACCAAGGAACGTAAAACAAATTAGACGTCTCTTAGGGGTATTGAACTTTCAGAGTAAGTTCGTACCAAGATATTCGGCTGAAATAGAACCACTGCGGCAGCTACTCCGAAAGAACAATAAGTGGAAATGGACAGAGGATCATCAAAAATGTTTTGAAAGAGTAAAAGAACTCTTTGCTAAGTCCATATTACTCGAGAGGCCCAGAGAAGATTTGGAATATGAGATTTATGTCGAGGCATCAATGCAAGGATACGTCGGAATTTTAGGACAGCGAGACATCAACAATGACTTTCACGTCATTAGTACAGCTTCTAGAGGACTTACAAATATTGAGCGAAATTCTTCAGTGACTCAGTTAGAAATTGGAGCACTATATTTCTCATTAATTCGTTTTAAAACCTATATTTATCAGCAAAAGGTGAAAGTATATTCAGACCACATCAGCTTAACTTTCATACAACGGTGTAGATTATGTAGTGGAAAACTTGCTAGATACATTCATGCAATATCTGCATTCGATATTGAGATTATACACATTCCTGGCAAAAATAATACCTTCAGTGATTTGCTATCAAGATTGAACTACAACCCACAAATTCCCGAAAATATTGAAAGGCCTAGAAATGAAGTCAAAATATTGACAATTGAAATTCCTTTAAGCAAAGAAATGATGAGAAAATTGAAAAATATGGGGGAAATTGAAAATGAGGACGCAAAATTATTTGAACTTAAAGAAAATGCACCATTAATTGAGGAGGCAAAGAAAGAAATTATAGCAATTCGAGATGGGACATTATACAAGAAGCATGGAAAAGAAATGCCTAGTTGGAAGGTAATGGTTCCAAAAAGCATGGAAAAGGAACTAATTAAGAATTTTCACGAAGGGTTAGCACACTCAGGGACGGACCGGACAACTTCTATGATTTTAGAGAATTTATACATATCCAAATTGCGTCAGAAAGTTCGGAAATTTATATCGTGCTGCAACCTGTGTCAGAAGGCAAAGCAAATAAATGCAGCATATGCATTTGAAACTAATTCGGTTATAAGGGATAAGCCGAGATATGTAATTAGTATTGATATTCATGGTCCGATGCCTCCAAGTCAATTTGGAAACAAATATATATTTGTCTGTTATGATATATTCAGCAAATATGTAAGAATTTACCCTTTGAGAAAACCTACAGGTTTAGCATGTTTGAATAGACTACTCAAGTCATATGTGATAGAAGAAGGACCTATTCAATCTGTATTGAGCGATAATGCTTCGTACTTCACAGGAAAAAAATTTATGGATGGACTGAAAGAAAATGGCATTAAACAATATTTTTCGTCAAGATACAGACCGAACTCCAACCCAGTGGAGAGGGAAATTAAGGAAATTTCAAATTATTTAAGGGTGTTGTGTCATCGAAAACACACCCAATGGTATGGATACGTGAACTTCGTTCAGAATCTACTAAATGAAACCGTAAACAATGTTACAGGATACAAACCATGTGAACTTAAGTTAGGAAGGAAGATCAATACAGTGTGTAAAAAAATTCCAGAAGCCATTCCAGATGCGCATTCGATACCACAAACAGAAGAAGAGATGCTCCGAAAAGCATTCGAGAGGATGAAGAAAAAGGCCATAAAAAGAAAAATTAAACATGAAGAAAAGATGAGAAAGGAATGGAGGATCAAAATAGGAGATTTAGTTTTGGTCAAAACCAAGAAATTGTCGGATAAAGCAAATAAACTTTATTGGCGAATGTTTCTCAAATACCATGGACCATATGAAGTTGTTGAAGTATATGGAACTAATACATATGAGTTATGTAATCCAACAACTCGAAAAAGCATAGGAAAGTTCCATATTGAGATGCTGAACCATACACAATGAAGATCAAGGTGAAACAGAAGACAAAGATGATAAATAGTAAATGCTGGATAGTTAAAGACGAAATGCAGAGCAATGTATTGGAACGTAAGAGGGTTAAATAAATATGTACGTCATGTGAAAGGAGAAATAAATTTTGGACATGACTAAATGTTTAAGAGGAAAATAACATTTTATTAGTAACTGAACATGTGAAATAAAACATGATGTTATATTAAAGTAAAGTACATAAATACTATTCCAAGAGTATTGTTAAGATAAAGTACAAAATAACAAAAATTGGTAAATATAATTAAAAACAAATACTTATGTAGCAAATAGAACATGTGAAACAGTGCCTAGATTTAAGAGATGTAAATATTTGTGTAGAGGGTGAATATTTTGGTAAATATGTGTAATAATTACAAAAAAATCTTAAATGTATAAATTTTTGTCAACAACTTAAGAAAGTAAACAATTTGGTAACAGTAATTAAATAATTTAGGGTAAAGTATTTGCTATAAAAAAATTTGTGATGTCAGATTAATATCTAAATTAATTAAACCAGAGCCAGTAAGTAGTGGCGAGATAAAAAAAAAAAAAAAAAAAAAAAAAAAAAACATATGTCGTGTGTTAAATACGTGTGAAGTGTTAAGTGAAAGTGATAGCGTGTGTTCCAAGATTTAGGAGACTAAAAACACAATTATAAAATTTCCAAACAAGTTGTAAATATTTATAATTATGTTTCTAGTGGGGCATATGATGCAGTAATTTGTATCACAAATTACTTAAATGTAAATAATGATTGTAATATGAATATGTATTTTTATGTGACATTGATTTAAGATGTTTATTAATTGTAATTATTATTGGGAAATAAGTTTATACGGCCTTACTGAAACTGTCAATAATAGTGCAATAATGCAGCGAGGGGGGTGAGCTGTTTATCATTATTGGAAACGAGGAAGTTACGTAATGTTGGCGCGTTTTCGGTAGAAACTTCTGGAATATTTTCTCCCTAAAAGCAATATGTATTCATGGTTTTCATTGGATATTAAAATAGACGCTAATGTTGGCGCGTTTTCTTAGCCAATAGCAGCTCAGTTATAATCTTTAGGCGTATCTTGATGCAGGCGTATAAATAGGGTAGGTTTGAGGTAGCTTGTGTGCAGTTCATCAAAATTCTTAGTGCAATACACGTCGTCTTAAGTTCGTCAGTTCGTCAAAAATATTTGTATGAGATACGTCGGCTATAGATTCACAAGTTACGAAAATCTAAAGTATTATAAAGTTAATTATACACAAAGTTGAAATACGTGAATTAAAAGTGATCAGTAAGAAGTATTATAACAGTTTCAGTTTGGCGAGTATCTAGATCAATATATAAATGTGATAGTGAACGTGTTCGACAATAAAAATTATAAAACAAATTTCTTCATCAGTGTAATTTTTGGATAAAAGATTCCTTTCCGTTTCACGACCTGTATTGAGACACATGTTCGACCCAAGATAAGATAATAGCTAGCCGGAGGACATTTGAAATGAATTATTTCAAAAACTGATACTAAGAACCACAAATTGCTAACGCCAGATGGAGCTACAAACCAAACAAATGAATGACGTCACAAGATGGCTTCAACACTGATGTAAACAAACATTATAAGCAATACTGTCGCAAATTGGTTCCCATACGTGGGGCAGTTAAAATTATGTAACCAAACAAAACAAAAGCAACACAACATAAAACATTTGCAAGTTTTAATAATTACGTAAAAACATATTACGTAAACATTAAATTACTTCAAATTTAACCTCCTAAGGTGCTCTTTCATCCTAGTTTACAAACTCTTCTTGGGTTTCCAACATACACTTTCAGACAATCACAGCAAGTCATCTGATAAATACCAGGCAATTTTGTCTTGGTGTGCTATTCTTCACTGGGTAATAGAGTAGAATCCTAAAGCTGCAGCCATTTTGTGTGCCAGTTTGATGTTGAAGTCCTTAAATATTTTTTTAAAATTTATGGAAGAATTTTGGATGGAAAGTGAACTTGCTATACTTCTCTTAAGTAATGGAATTAATTGTTCTTCCATACAAGCCGTGTGTACGACAAGGTTGGAAAGGTAGAATCAGACGACTGAAAAATTCAATGCCATAGCCGAGATTTGAACCACGGATCTTGCAGTTTCCATCGGTTACTTTTCAGTTGTCTTGATTCTACCTTTCCAAATTTGTCCTACAAATGGCTTGTGTGAAAGAACAATTAATTCCATTAATTGACCTAAGAGAGGCTTAACTATGAAGCCCGCGACTAAAGCACTTACGGCATTGTAAGTCGCCATTGGGCTAAGCCATTTCAAAACAATTGAGATCACCTCCGGTTTACCGGGAAAAATGCGAGTCAGATGGAGAATTTAATGCCTTACCGGCATGTTGCCATGGTAGCTCAGTTGCTTAGAGCAACCGGGTGGAAACCAGGAGATCTGTAATTCAAATTCAATGAATTTTTCAGTCATCTAATTCTACCTTTTCAACCTTGCTATAATTCATTCGATATTTGTCAAGTAGCTTCCGTTAAGAGGTATGTTAATTAATCTATGAACCAAATTATGAGATATAGCAAATTGATAATGACTAGGATTGAACTGTTTCACATAGATGTTCAGTTCATCTGTGTTGTTTTTCTATAAATCCCAATTCTAATCAGATTTGTTTCCTCATAATTTTTAAGTCTAGAACAGTAGTTGATTTGTCACCATTTCACATCTACTGGTGATTGTCAACTGTTAAAAACTGCTTCAGGTGGTAACATTAAGTAATGGAGATCTTTCACAAGTAATTAAATTTAATTGATGAGACCACAAAGTGGGCAATGTTCAATTAAACTATGTCTTACCTCATTATTATGGGTATCAAGTCACTTCGATGCTCTTCCTGTATAAGTTCACTCTCCTTGTCTATCCTGAACATGGTAATCTCTGTTTTGAAGCTTTTATCTTCAATAAGACCATAAAGATGCTCCCTAAAAGATGGAAAAGGCATAGTAGAAACATAAAATGGAGGTTTAAGCAAATGGTTTACATAATACTTTTCAGTTTATTATTTTTCTCATGCACTTTTCCTCTTTTAACTTCCTTCAACCAGATAATTCATTCCAGACATGTTCATCGGTAACTGTAATCTTTCTTGTATTCTTAAAGTGTAACTAACATTTTGATACTTACTTATATGGCAACATGTACTTGAACTTGTAGGTCATCAAGCAATCCAGAGATATCTTTTGTACATCAGGATTTTTGTGCATCAAGAAGTCTAAATAGACTTTCTTTAATTCTGGTTCACGATACATAGATCGTGGATCTTTAACCTTTGCAAATACACCCATAAATGCCAGAAGTGTCCTGTAAAACAGGTACAAATAAATATTCCACAAATTTATAATTGTTTTGCTTATGAACAGCACAGCTTTTAAACTAACTCTAATTCCTGAGGGTTTTGTTCAAATTAATTAAGTATTCTTTTGAGATAAATGCATGCATAATACCTCAGAGTTCAAGTACTCACTTTGCTATTGCCTTTGAATGAAAACGTTGTGGTAGTGTTGCCTCCTGTTCCAGTTCTTTCTTCACTACATCAATTTCTAATTCATCTATGTCTTCATCTCTTATTTCCTTATTTATATCACTAATTCCTGTGCTAGTTTCCAAAGGTTCCACTTCCATGGATTCTATTTTCGTATCCTCTTTTTCCTCTGCTTCTTCATGTTTCTTTCTGACATTCCACATGTATGACATTTCTGAATTTGTGTTGAAGTATTCCTCCCTAAAAGATAACATAAGTAATAAATATAAAGCAATGGAATTCTATAGAAGGTTATAAGAATCATTTCCAGCACTCATAGCAGACACTCTTGCAAACATCTTTTTAGAAGACTGAAGTTATTAACCCTACCTTGCATGTATATATTTTCAATCTTAAAATTTATGTATGCAATCGAACCACATTTATTACAAACATGGAAATTCATGAGATAAACACTAGACAAAAGGGTAACATCCATCATCCCAGTGCACAGCTTTCTTTCTTCCAGAAAGGTGTATATTATGAGACCATAAAAATATTTAATACTCTCCCTAATGATCTTAAGAGAAAAGTTGACAATTTCAATGTCTTTAAAACTACTGTTAAAGAGTACCTATGCTCAAAAGCATATTATTCTGTACAAGATTATCTGAATGACAAATTATCCTGATGATAATACTTATACAGCTCTGTAAGTAGTATTAGTAAATATTAATGACAATTGCCAGTCATATTTGATGCCTGCTCTAGAATTAATGAAGCTATTACATGTATATTAAGAACTGACAGTAAATGCTATGCATTACAAATCAAATAGAACAAAATGATCAGACGAACAAAGGTAAAATCCTAGTGAATGTTAAAATAACTGTTCTTGCCTATACGTATGTTAACCTTATAACAGTAAGGAGGTATTCAACTCTGTACAAAATTACACTTGATTTGTTTCATTTTGTATATATGTCTTTATTTTATTTTGAATGTTCTGTATACTATGTAATATTTATGTATATATGTAACTTTATTGTACATTTCCTTGACACGCATATAGTATGTGTCTATTTTATTTCAAATCTTCCATATTCTATGTAATATTTGTGTTTATATGTAATTTTTGTACATTTCCTTGACATGTTCTATGTTCACAAGCCTTTATGGCTGCTAGTGAACTCACAGAATACAATCTAATCTAAAAAGTGCTATCGTAATACTATCATAATAAATGTATAAAGAGCTACCATAAAGAGTGAGTAAACAGTATGGGACCTGAAAATAAGCCATTTCCCTGAAATTTTGTACACCCAACAAATTCTTCTGTAGCTACAACAAAATTTCTTAATAGAAACTGAAAAATTCTTGAGTAAATAAAAGTATTTTGAGGTAAGAGCAGTAATTTGTTGAATTTAAGTCAGTAAAGCCACAGCTTATAACTACTTTAATGAGCACATAATCATGCAAGTAATTTATGATGTTTGTCAGTATTTTAATTATTGAAGTTGATTCTTGTCAAAACTACAAAGTAATGCCCCATCTGACAGTGTAAGCAGCCTATTGTGATAAGGAGACAGATTGTCAGGCTCCATGTTGCAGCTTGCAGCAAATTTGATATGCAACATTCACATGACTTTATCTACCCACTACTGTTTATTTTTAAATTTCTTCATATTTCTCTTACAAAAGTTTATTTTTCTATCTACTTCATGTCATCCAAAATAAAAAGGGTTTCATTATGCACTTCATTGTGGCACAAGGTGGATGCAGGAGACTGAAGCAATAGTCAAAATTTAAAAAGTGAGTCGCTATAGGTTGACTTTGAAATTCTTTGAAATTTCACTCTGTTTGCATGACACTTTTGTGAAACAAGCAAATGGTAACTTAGCACTTAGAAATTATAAAGTATTACAATTATAAAAGTATTGGAAAATTAAAGCCAATAGCAACAAATATCCTGAACATGGTTAATGCCAGCAAAAAATGTATTTGACATAAATTATTTTCTACATTTTTTGTGTAGTATACTTTTACTTTCTCTACTACAGTAAGTAGGGAAAGTATTGCATTCCACCCAAAAATTCGATACCGAGACTTCACCGAAAATACATGTTTTGAGATCCCCTGAATCCAAGTAAAGCTTTTTTGAAAATATGTTTGAGATAAATACCAAACTTGGTATTCAGGTTCAATGTTTTCCAAAAATATGACGCAAAGATATTCAACAAAATTTGCCCACCCCAAATTAGGCTTTACATGAAACATTTTTTGAAATTTTTGATTTTCTAAAAAATGGCTCTAATGATTTTGATAAAAATACCATGTATTAAAGATATTTACATGTACACCTTGAATTTTTGGGAAATAGCCTACCTATGAAGTCCTCTTCATTTGGAGGGAATTTTATATAATCTTGTATAACTGGTAAACGATACATGAAAAGTACTATAAAAGAAAAATATATTTCTTTAAAACACACAATTTATTTCAATTAAGTTTTTTTGTAGTATAAGCCATTTCTGAGATGCCCGTTATTAAAAGTTTGAATTGTTCATTTCTTGGTCATTCTCTTAAAGTCCTTTCAACATTCAGTTGTTTCTCACAATTGCATAGAAACAGTATGGAATTTTAAGGCAGCATATACTGATCAGTTCTTAAACATTTGACCATCACTGTTCCCTTTGTATCCATAATGAAATGCATAGTGTAGCTATTTCTGCAAAGCCTTATTTGGGTTAAAATGTAGTAGATAGAAAAATAAGCTTGAGTAAGAATAATTTGTATATACACTAATAAACAAGAGGGCAGAGAAAGTCATGTGAATGTTTCACATCAGATGTTTTATTTTTCAGTTTATCAGTTATATAAAATTATACAAAATTCATTCAGAATGAATACTAATTAATAGCTATTCACAGAAAATTCAAGGTATGCATTTTATTAGTAATGTAAATATCTTAAACATATTATGGTAGTTTAATGAACATCATTAAAACCATTTTAAAAAATGTTAAATGATGAACAATTCTGCATATAAAGAGTAGTTTGTGGTGGGAGATTTTCTTGAGAGTAACTTAAATCCTTAGAAGAATAAATTAAATACCAACTTTAGAATTTATTGGACTTTTCATTTTCGAATTATTTGCTTTCTCCCCCTCTCTCTTATATTAAAAATGTTTTCTTTGGGTTCAAGGGACCTAAAAACATGTACTTCCAGTAAATCTCAATAACAAATTTTTGGGAGAATGCAATACTTTGTCTACCAACACTATGATTGATGCCATAACTATAAACTAGTACTATTGCTTTGAAACATATATATTTTTAGTTTTGAAAATGGAGGATAAAAACTGAAGTGGCAAAACAAAAATCCACACACTTTTTGCATCTCAATATAAAGATCACTGGAAACTTACTCAAAAAACTCCAGAAAAAGAGGAGTTATATCTCTATTTCTTGACTCGCTAATTTCTGCAAATTCTTGCATGGCTTTCCATAATAATATACGATAATTCACAAAGTCAGGTCGATCATCCAGTTGATGCAATGAAGAATACACCTGAGTTATTATTTCAGCTGAAAAGTAGAAACAACTATTAGCTTCTAATTCTTTTGTAAGAACTCTGTAAAGGAATGAACTTAGCTTCATGCTATTAAGTCATCATTAACATCAAAACAAAGAAGATTGTAAATGTAGACATAGCATTACACAACAGATTTTTGTGGCGAAAATAACAATGTTAAAAGTAAAATGTATTATTAGGTTATTTTGGAAAATAATCCTTAATGCCCTAAAACTTTAGGATGATCCTGAGGCAGTATTTTTAACACTTAAAATGATTTCAGTCTAATTATATAAATATAAATTCAATAACAGCCCGCCTTAAAGCAATATGTGTATGTAACAATATATTAAATGTATGTAAGTCATTGTATTAATGTTTATATTAATATGTACATGTTTAATAATGTTATGTGAATGTATTACGTAATTTAATAATGTAGGAGCTGTGAGAATAATAGGTTAAAAGTTGCTAACAATGAGGTAACCTTGAGGCAATAATGAATTAGAAAGTTTAAATGCTACTGGTAATTCTTGGAGCAACAATAATGTAATTTTTGAGACAGTTTATAAAATAGCCAATCAACAACCAGAAAAAGCTTTAGTTAAATGAAGGTATTCTATTGGACTAGGATTAGCCAATCAGAAACTAAAATGGAGTAAAATTTACAAATTCAGAAGTCAGTTGCTAGCAGACAGCGTTACTAACCAGACACGAGATGCGTCCTCGAGAGATATTTAATACATATTTTGTGTGAAAGAAAAACATGAGACAACTATATGTTAAAAATTGCAAGTAATTAATAAAAAAATCTCACAGCTCTCTATATCACTATAGTGTTATTTAAATCGTGTCAAGCATTAATAAAAGGAGTGAAGTAAAATTATAATCTGTGTAAGCCTACATTCTTCAGTCACACCACTACCTGCTAAGACATTCATGTCTCTAAAAAATATAAATACTGACGCAGCCGAGGCAAACATAAATATATAATATTTAAAAGAAACAGTCAAATTACAAAGTTAATATTTTTAAACTTGGGGCGAAGGCTACCGGAAATTTTTACCATACGTACGGTTGCAACTACTTCAAGTTCAGCCCCCCAACAGTCGAAATATAATACATCTTCTTCAAACTGGCTTTCTATATGTAGCAGCAACAAACCTTCTTCAATCCTTATTTTTTTAGCCAATAAAGGTAAAAATTCAAGAACTGAGACAAATTTTTAAAAAGTCATAATTCACAATTGGAAAAGCACTCTACACGTCTACTATTGCTAAATAGATGCTTTTTTCTGCACTTTTCTGCAATATTCAGTTTTTTAGTGAATTTATGAATTGTAAATTTTACAGGTCTCTTTCCATAATGTTCACAAAAAACATAACCTTCAAACACTAAAGCTACATGCTGTTGGAACATAATTTGCATCAAGATGCATATGAAGACTTACCAGTTGCTAATAAATATAGAATCTGTTTGAATAAAATGTAATTAATCTTTATAATAAAATATCTTACATTCTGTTGTAAAGCAGGGAGATGTATCTCCTGAACAGCCCTGTTTTGCCTGCTTAGATGCCAACTGCAGTTGTTCTTTATACACTGCCCAGAAATCCAGCATTGACATTCCTTTAGCATACGAAGCTATCAGCTTGGTAGTTGGTGCCCATAAAAGTTGAAAATTTATATACAGCACTCCCATGAGATAATATAATGGTACCTGCAGCATTAGGAGAAATAATGTTTTTTCAAAAATATGCAAACAAAGTCAGGAGATATATTCACTAAACTTATGCCCTAAAATTAACCATGTTGTTTCATGTTAAATGCAGTAAAACACTATTTGTATGCTCCTACAATTTACGTTAAATAATTCACATTTCAACTCTGTTTGCAAGACAAATGTTAAAAAATTCCAGATAAGCTTACAATAACTTTGGCATCTATTAACAAGCATAGCATCAAAAATCTGACAAATACAAAGGAAAAATTCCTGTTCACACATATATGAGATACACTACAGTAACTGTGAGAAAAGCTACACTGAAAATAGAAAAGGGAGCATTGACTTGAACACCAAAGATGCATTAAATACAAGGAAATATAAAAATATGTGGTGGCATATATAACAAATCAAATTGTAGAAAGTGAAACAAAATATCCATTCACTTTTACTCTTCAGTAAGTCTGGCTGTATTTCCTCTGCCCATTGTAATCAACTTAATTTCCAATGTATGCTAAATAATTATATACAAAGAGAAAATTGTGTTCAGCGCAACATTAGAAATTAATCAATCAATGGAATGATAAATAAATTAAAAGACTACCCATGTAACATAGGGTAAGCCAGCTAATTATAAATATTACACAGATCCCAAGATATGAAGGAGCAAATGGATTTGGTTCTTTGGGAGAATACATTTGTTTCCAGTGTCCTTGTTTAATATATATTTTAGTAGCTACTACAGGAGAGAATGTGCACCAGCAGAAAATGATATTAAGTGGAGAAAACAAACATATTGTAGCGTGCCATAGGTGAAGCTCGAACCAAGAGCCGGGGATTGCGTTTAAGTTGGAAAAGTGTCATAAGATGGTAAAATATAGAAATCTCAATATTGTAGCACACGAGGTCACATGGTCAGTGCACAGAATTATTATTTAATGGCTTCGAAATTGGATCAAACTCTCAACTCAACTGACCTCACAGACGCATCAAAGCTGCGTCCATCAAGGGCCCAATGCCCCCAAAATAATTAAGTTTGTATTTTAACTAGTGACACCTCAAGACATACCACATAACCATGTAAATTAATTGTAAATACAGTTATTAGTTCTTATAGAAACCCTGATGTCTCTTTCTCCAGCTCACCCACTACCCTCATAATGTACCCTTCCTACCTCTGGTACCAACTGAAACTACCACCCTCCTGTTGTAAGCATCCCCTGGGACCAACTACCCCAAAGGGTGCTACAATATTCAGCGCCATGGCTGGGATTTGAACCATGGATCTTGCCCTCTGTGCTGAAGCTCTAACCGCTTGAGCCACCATGGCAAGATACCAGTTCATGCATTAAATCTAAAAGATGTATCTCAAATGTGACTTGCTTTTAAATTTGTAAGCTTTATATTAAACCAACTTTCCAAATTAGAGCCTATACTAATTACCAAAATAAAAACAAGTTTTATTGCAGTGAGCATTTACCTTACTGTACTCCATATTCTTTGTAACACTGGCCTGCGTTGCAGTGAACTCCAGATTCTGCAGATGTTGAAGTTTCTCTCTGTACTCCTGTATGGTAGGTGGCGCTAACTCTGCTGCCAGACATAAACTGAACAAGGACCAGCTTAGAATGCTTTCTGAACCTTCTGCAGATTCAACTGACTGCTCAAATAGAGCAAAGATGTGAGACGTCAAGAGTCTTATCTACAAAAATTGAACAAAAATATGATTAACAACAAAGGGACAGAAGTTGTGTACTGCTTATGAAAGCTGACTTTTAATTAGGCAACCTAGCTAAAAAAATATATATCTGCTATATTACATTCACTTAACATTCTCTACCCACTCTTCTACAAATTACCATATTTACTCAGCTATAGGACCCCATCGCACATAGTACCCCCTTAATGTTTGAGTCAAAATTAAAAATTCTTGGAAATTGAAAATTCCTTACTTATGTCAATCTAAATCTGACAATGTTGCCTTATTAGCTTCTGCGACAAGTAAACAGTGCAATACCCAGTGATAATTAAACTATATTCACTCTTAGGTTGATCCGCAGCAAAACAAACCCACATGGTCAGTGCACCGTGGTGCAACACAGTAGCAATGCGCCCAGGAAAGTAGTCCCATGCTAATCTCTGAATTTTAGAATGAATTTATCCTTAAATACTATAATATTCTATACAAATACCTAAGGTTTTAATTAACGCTGATTTATACCATAAAACAGAGCTACAAGTCCCATGACTCAATTCGTATGAGTCACCTGACATCCAGGTAGGTGCAGAATATTGTTTGAAACCAGCAGTTGTGTTCAGTATCATGGAGGACAGTGAATTCGCTCTTGTGTTTTCATTGAATTACGTAAAGCATTAGCCACGCAAACCATTGACTAGTGGTGAAAAAACAATAGTGTTGAATCTTTATTATAAGTTATGTGAGAAATATCCAACACTTTCCGCGAAAGAAATGGTGAAATTAACTTCTGAGTTCACCGGTGTTTCGAGTACAAGTATAAACAGTGCTTGTGCAGAAAAATCTGAAACGAGAAAAGTGGTTACATCCAGAAAAAAAGAAAGCATATGAAATATGCAATGCAAGAATGTAGTGATTTTAAGAAGAATGCAATTCGCGTAACAGTGCACAATTTCTTTTTTAAAATGAGCCGCCAATATAATTGCAATAATAAAATGCTACTTCCAGAGAGCAATTAAATTAGTTTATCGCATACCTATTACTTTATTTTTCGCTCATTTATTTTAGAATTAACTATTATTATATGTGCAAACGTTTATTTTGTTGCAACTATCAATCTTATCACCTTCAACCCTTAACAGAATATGCTAGTCACCGTTTCAGTTATCGAAATAAGGACTCTGTTCTTTTTTGCACTACGTGCCGCTTGTACTCGCCACATGGTCTGAAAGTGTGACAGTATTTCTAGTGCGAATGGTGGAAGGATACATTATAGCAGTGCACTGGTCACTGGGGTTTGTTTTGACACGGATCAACCTAAGAGTGAATACAGAGTAGTCTTTCAGACTATGGCCAATCACAGAAGAAGGGTAAAACCAACCCCTTCCTGGTTCCCACCCACTTATGCGGCCTCTTGGTTTGCACTTTCTTTATGCATCCAATCTTCATTTTCTATGTGTACTGTG
This sequence comes from Deroplatys truncata, assembly GCA_030765065.1. Classification (NCBI taxonomy): domain Eukaryota; kingdom Metazoa; phylum Arthropoda; class Insecta; order Mantodea; family Mantidae; genus Deroplatys; species Deroplatys truncata. The sequence goes on along the minus strand of CM060982.1, from coordinate 82,885,502 downwards.
AGTGTGAACATTTTTTTTCATGGAATCCGGAAAGGCAAATACAAAGAAGTCAATAAAAAAAATGCTATAGTGGATTGTTGAAACAAGGAACAATGATCACGCTGTAACACATGAAATGCTGAAGTTTAAAGCATGTGAAATAGCAAAAAACCAAGGGATCTCAGGTTCAGAATTTAAGGTGAACTGAGGCTGAGCAGTAATTCCACAACAATAGGTACCATATTACTATTCTTCCCTTGCTTAAATATTTTTGTGAAGCATAAACATAATTGCCTATACCAGTATTAAAAACATGGATTTTTGTGTTTTAGGTAGCCAATTGTTATTCAAGTTTCTACAAGCCATGCTCATCCACCACATATATATCTTCGCAGAAGTTATCGCTGCTCATGCTGTTAAAAGATTTAGGTCAGCTTGCACCTAGTTGGGGTAAATTGCTTCAGAAGTAACGTTTATTAAACAAATCTGTACTATGAGAGCAATTTACTCTGAAAGTAACGGAGAGCTCAATTACAATTTACTGTTTTAGTTACGACTACAGAAGTAAGAGCTCATTACTCCCGGAGTATTGTTTTGTTTGCACGATTTAAAGGTGTGACCATAGACAAGGTTATGTGCAATAGAAAAGGGCAGGAGGGAGAATGTCAGCAAGAGAGATACATGTCTGTTGGTAGAGATAAAGAAAATCCATTTAAACAATATGAGTGTAAAAAAATGTGACAAAGATGTGGAAGAGAAATGCTGGAAAGTCATGATGGACAAGCTTAATGCTTCGAGCGATGGGAAACTTACTGAAAAGCAGCTTAAAATTAAGGAAACAATTTTTCTAATCTTCATATTTGCATTGCAGATCACTTGCATGTTGATCAAGAATACCCTATCCGATTTCAGAAAAGTTCACTATATTCACATAGAGACGTGCATGCAGTCAATTGCACCCACAATATGTGGGAAATCTGCAAAAGTGAAGTAGAATTGCCTTTTATTTTCTGAAGATTCATATAAAGGGTCTTTCAACAAGAGTGTCCTATCTTTAACATGTGATAGCTGCCGTTGTTATTGAGTTACAGCAGTCATTTTTTTCATGTGGTTACAGTTGTTATTGACAAATAGCCATGCAACGTTACAGCATTCAGCAACGCGTAGAAATTGTGAAAATTTATTATCAAACTGGATCATCTGTTCAGCAAACCTTCCATGTATTGCGTGGAGTTTAGGGTACATAATCATCCCTGTGAGAGAACAATTTGGTGTTTGATCAATAAATTTAAAAGAAGTGGTTCTGTCAGCAATCAAAGAACGCCTGTACATAATCAACGTAAGTGCTCCAACGAAAACATAAACGCCGTTCGTGAGAGTGTACGCGAGAACAGAAACAAATCAATTGCTCATCGAGCGCAAGAATTGGTGCTTTCGCTGACCACAATTTGGCAAATTCTGCATCTGGACTTGAAGTTTCACGCTTACAAAATGGTGTTAACTCAAGAACTAAAGCCGAACGAACATAGGTTGCGCCATATATTCGCTAACTAGGCTATAGGGCAATTGGAAGCTCACTCGGATTTTTGTCGAAAAATCATCTTCAGTGACGAAGCCCACTTTTGGATGAATGATTGTGTTAACAAACAAAATTGCCGCTATTGGAGCAATCACAATCCAATGCAGTTTCAAGAATGACCACTTCATCCCCAAAAGGTTACTGTGTGGTGTGGATTTTGGTATGGTGGAATCATTGGTCCATATTTTTTCCAAGATGAAGATGGAGAAGCTCTAACTGTCAATGGAGAAAGATACCGGGGTCTTATAAGGGACTATTTTTGGCCTCAATTGGATGGTATGGATCTCAGAAACCACAGGTTCCAGCAAGATGGTGCCACATGTCATACTGCTCTCGTAACAATCAATCTTTTGAAGGAGAAGTTCAGAGGTTTCATCATTTCCCGTGGTGGTGATGTTAACAGGCCCCTGAGGTCATGTGATTTAACACCGTTGGATTACTTCTTGTGGGGTTATGTTAAATCTCGAGTTTACGTCGACAAACCAGAAGCAGTAAATGATCTTACGAATAACATCACGCGTGTTATTCGTGAAGTTGGACCTAATTTACGTTTTTCTGTCATTGAAAATTGGGTCAACTGTATATGCGCAAGCCAAAGAAGTCGCAGCTGTAACTTAACTGATGTTCTCTTCCACACGAAATGACATTAATTATGTTTCAAAATAAAAAAAGAAATAAACCGCTATCATTTATAGAACGTGATTTATTTAAGTTCAAAGATAGGAGACTCTTGTTGAAAGACCCTATACATTTATTTATGTAAGTACGATAAAGTTTACCTAACGTGATATGAAGTTAAGAAATGCTGGTAAACTAAAGGTCTAATTAAGATGTACTTAAGTTAACGTAATGGAAATAACTCTTGATTGGTAGTTCTTTTATTACTTAGATCTAGTGCTTCTCACAAATTGTTCTAATTACCATGTGACATCAAACTTGATATAACAGGAAGGAAACATTAGACATTGCCAAACTCTTAAGATACATCACGTTAAATCAATCTTAAATAGCTCCATTTAATAGTGTTAGACCGTCACATAACATTAAGTTCATTGTAATCCCAGCTTAAGTATCTGAAATGTTCCAGTACTAAACACTTGCAGGACACACAACAATAGTAGTTGCACTTTGGGTTATAGAGCTGCATTCCTGTCTTGAGTTTTGTTGTAAATGCTCTCCAAGCAGATTCAAAAGGCACGTAAAAGCTTCTTTCCTAATACCAAAATGTTCCTTTCTCTCTTCTGTATGAGCATCAAATGAATCTCATCAAGATCATCAATGTAATCTATGTACCTAATCACTGTTTTCTTCGTCATCATCCGTGGTCTAGGGGTACCATGCTAGCTTCTAGTACCCCGGTCACAGGTTCAAACCCAGCAGAAGGAGATGGATATTTTTCGGGAGTAAAAATCCTTAGCATAGCTTTTTTCTGAAGGGAAGTAAAGCCGATGGCATCCGTGTAGTAGATTTACGACACACAAAAGAACCTCAAGCCTGATAAAAGAGGCCTCTGAGCAAAATTTCTGGTCTTTCATGCCCAATATACAAAGGGACACTGAGAACCATAGCAGTTAAACGTGTTTATAAATAAAACTCAATTTAATTTTTACTGTTTTCTTCATCGAGATCATCAATGTAATCTAAGTAATCCATGAATACTTCAATATATCTTCCTCCAAATACAAGGGTCAATCTGAAAGTAATGCCTCCAATTTTTCTGTGTTGCTTTTGAGTGTCCAAGCCAGATTATGTTGGTGTAGTATTAATTGTTGAACTTTCCCACTAGTGTCTTTTAGCAACAGATGGCAGTAGCAGGGGAGCATTCCAAAATGGCTACTGACATTGAGGTGCATGCAAAACAGAGATGTGTGATCGAATGAATTCCTTACTGCTGAACAAATTGCACTAACTGAAATCTATCGAACTTGCTAACAAGCCACGCCCTGGTCGACCCTGCTCGGCTGTCACAGCAAATAAAGAACAATGTCTTGATCAACTCATCCATTATGATTGGCAGATTACAACCAAGGAATTATGTGTAGAGCTGAATGTCGGCTATAATGCCTTAGACAAGATGTTATGCAACCTTAATTATTGCAAAGTATGTGCGAAATGGGTCCCATGGATGCTTTCACAAGACCAAAGGCCCCACATCAGTTTTGTGACCATGGAGGTCATTACCAAATTTGGCTGGACTGTCCTACACATCTACCGTACAGTCCTGATTTAGCACCTTCGGACTTCCATCTCTTTGGGCCTATCAAAGATGCACTGCATGGCCAACATTTTCCAGACTCAGATGCTGTTGTCATAGCTGTAAGACAGTGGCTAGCCTCAGCTGGTTCAGATTTTTACGAGCATGACATGTAGGATCTTGTTCATTGTTGGAAAACGTGCATAATGAAGGGTGATATGTGGAAAAATAACAGTGTGTAGCTGAAATCTTGTATTTAACTATGTTATTGTGCTTTCTGTATCTGTTGTAGTTTCCATGAAAATAAATAGAAGGCATTACTTTCGGAATGATGTAATACAATACGTATTCTAGTTAAATTGAAGGGTTAGTTACCCCATCCAGGTTGTGGGAGTAAATTCTAACCTATACTTCTGCTCTATTTAATCCTATAGTAACTTACTACATGACCATGCTCTCCAACATTTACTTATGCAGTAGTTTATTCTGCAGTATCTGAAAGTGTAAAATGCTTCACAAGTAGTTTACTCTTGTATGGAAGTCACAGAGTGTAGACTTGAATTGTAGTTTACTACAAAAGTAGAGCTTAGTCTAGGTTGGTGCATGCTGCCCTTACTATTAGAGCAATGAATTTTGTTTACATACATAACTTTGTTTATTTATTTAAATATTTCATAAACAGCTTTAAAATAAAGTAGCTTATTTTTTAATTACTCTCTCCAAATCAACTGATTTTACGAAGTTCACGCCTATAGAAGCCTCCCCCCCAATTTTGGAAGTAAAAATAGAGAAGAGCATAAATATGGTATTCTTATTAACCTTATTAATTCCTCTACTACTTACATACAGTAAGTACAGGAAGTATTTATTCCACCCAAAAATTCAGTGTAGAGATTTCACCATAAATTAATGTTTTGGGGCCCTTTGAACCCAAGAAAAAGTATTTTTAGAACAGCGTGCATGTGTGTACACACATGCAAACTATTTCTCTGCATACAACCAAAAGAGCACTTATGGTTCATGTGCACCTTAGGTTTCTTTTGGTTCACTTCAACCCAAGGATAAAACAAGTGTAGTTTGAGGAAGCTAAATAAAAAATATCTGATGTGTTACATTCACATGACCTCTACCTCTAACATTTATTAGTGGCTATACAAACTATTCTTATGAAAGTTTATTTTTCTATCTACTTCATTTTAATCGAGATAAACCTTCACAGGAATGCCTACACTACACATTTGGTTATAGATACCAAGAGAACAGCGATAGTCAAATGTTTAAGAATTGAAAAATACATCCTGGCATTAAAATTCCTTGTTACAATACAATCATGAGAAACAACTGAAAATAGACGGACTTAAAAGAATGAAAGAGTATTTAACAACTCGAACTATTAATAATGGATATCTCGGAAATAACACATAATACTAAGAGTAGACTACTAAGAGTAGATAAAAGTTGTACCTGAACATCAGCATCTGTGATTAAAGATACTGGATTAAACTGTTCTTAACTTTAGGCTTTAGAAATCATTCATTTAATGACTAATATCAGTATACCACCTTTGCTTTAACCTTTTATGAGTCAACAAGTTAAATAACGATTAGCCCTATAGGTTAAAACACAACAGAAAACAAGCGCGATCCAAGCTATCCGAGTTAACGCATCACTAACAAAGGAGTTCAATTATTGCTAAATAATGCCCAACCATATTCATTGTCGATTAAAGGTGGGTACTTTCCACAGAATTTGTTAAAAGCATTTAACACAACTGTCTTCTTTCCATTACCCGCGTTTGTTTTCCACAGTGGCAGAAGTCAGAAGATTCTCAGCCAGAAACCAGAAACGAACTGCAGCACCTGCTGAAGTGATAAGATCCGCCCGAATAATAAATAATAATGAATAAGAAGAATAATTAATAAGCATATCATCAAAATAATAAGAAGGAATACCAGTATGAGGGAAGAACATTAAGAATTAGAGAAAGGGGGGAATGAAATCATGAAGAGAGAAAAAACGTAGAGGGTAGATATTAATTAATAATAAGAACATGAAATAAAACGTGTAGTTGAGAACAAACAAACTTGGCGAAAATCACATAAAGATAGCAGATGTAGGAAAGGACAGGAACAAGAACATTAGAACAACCCTCAACTCTCTTTATCTTAAAGAACATTAGAGATCGCTTAGTGACAATAGGAACCGAGCTGTCCACAGGATGTCAAGACAACGGGCAGAAAACTGAAGTTAATCAAGCGCACAGAAAATGCAGTAAAGCCAACATAATTCGTTAATGTTAGACACGGGCGAGACTCAGGCGATGAAATTGAGAACCAATGGTAGACGGAGGAAAAATTCAGAGACGGAACCAATGAGAATGCATAAAAGTCACGTGAATAGCAAAAAGTGAGAAGAAACTAGAAGATAGGCGTGAAATAGAAAATTATCTATGAAGCAGAGCGACGTTCAGACGTGCGTAAGATACCTCACTCTGTGTCGAAACGTCAGGGAGAGAGGAAGACTCTGTGTCGAAACGTCGGGGAGAGAAGATGATTCTGTGTTGAAACGTCGGAGAGAGAAGATGATTTGTAGGGAAAGAAATAGATTTGTGTAGGAAACGTGAGGGAAAGTCAGATAGATCTAGAAATTCAAAATATCTTATATTAAAGAGGGAAACAGTGTAACGGTCTCCGAGTAAATATTTATGTATTGAAAACCAGTTTAAGGCAACCGTAAGGAACTGGGTAACTAGGGACTAACGAAAGGAAAAGTCATTAGCATAGTACTGTAACATACTTTAACTTCGCAAAGTAATTAAGAAAGAGTAAGAGCACGGAAACAGTAGCAGGGAAAATCGCGCCTTGTATGGAAAGGAGATTCGTACGAGGACATCAGTGTGGATCATCAATAAACGGGCCATCTGAGAGGAGAAAGTGAACTTCATTTATCTCCCATCCACACTCCCTGAGGTAAGAGACTCCTGAACCTAAATTCCTCTACCTGAGTAGCTGGCAGCAACAATCCAACCACCAAGAACCGCACCATTACAAACCATTATTTTTCCATTCCCAAACCCCGCTACACTGCACATGGCCTCTTAAACCCTCTGCTGTAACGGTTCATTCAGTTATAGGTGAATCTGAACAAACACATTTAGTTCCATAAATTGAACTATTACAATAATGAGTTTTTTTAAATTTCTCTGCACGAGAATAAGCACAAAATATTACGATTTGAACCGAAGTATTTTTTGTAGAGGAAGAGACGACATGCTAAACGGGAAAGGCTGTAGTTTGCCCACCAGCCAATGAGGTGCTGTCTTGTCACGTCGTTTTGTTTACTTCTCCTTTCAGCTTATAGTGAAAAAGGTATAGGGTGAAGGGTCAATTTATTTACTAGGCATAACATGTTGCCAATCATAGCGGAATTCTGCTGTGCCAAATGAAATCAAAATGAGTTTATCTGCTCATATTGACAATTTGTTTACTGCTCTATAAATACAGCTCCCTCATTTGGTTGGCAATCTCAACTGTGTGTGTGTGTATTTATTTTTAATTCACGTCTTTTAACCCCAAAGGTCATATTGGACAATGAATGAATGGACTGAAGTGATGCTTAAATGAATCTGGGATCCACAGAACTTAAAAGTTACCTGAAATTCAGCTTTTCAGGATAAGAGAAAACCCCAGAAAAAATAAAACCTTATCCGATTCCTTTAATTCGGGAACACTTGGATGTGAGGTAGACATGCTACTCACACCACGGAGATCGGCTATGTGTGTATATTGTATTTATAGCAAATTGTTTACATGGTACATTTCCTGTTGCTGGAATTCTTGTCATCTGCAAACTGTATCTTACACTATTAGTGTGGCCACAATGTTAAATTTATCAGTGATTATGAATTTAATAACAACATAAAACATATTACAGAAAAATTGAGTTGGAATTGAAATATGCTTTTTGTCTTGACACTTTCAAGAGCTACTCACTCTCGTCGTCAGAAGTGGCCGACTGGTTCCTCATGGTGTTGTACAGTATGTGTTTGTGCGTGGTGTTTATGTTTTGTGATTAAAATCTTTCCCAAGTATCCAACTCTGTTATGAAAAGACTTGAATCACAAAATATAAGCACTGTGTAATGAATTTGAATTAACGCCACCAAACCCACTAAGGAAATTCATCACTCCACCATCACATGTCATCATACAAAAACACACTGGACAACACCACCACCAGGAAACAGTCTACTGCTTCTGATGAGAGCAATGAGCTCTTGAAACCGGTAAAGACAAAAAACATGTTAAGTGTTTAAATTCTGACTCAATTTTTCTACAATTTAAAATTCACATCACTGTTACTAGGTTATTCATTAATTATATAAATAAACTATATATATAAATATTGCTTTACCTCATGATATGGAGAGGAAAGATTCTTAACTAATTTGGAATGTAGTTTCCGCAGCAAGTTGAGACAAAATTCTTCACCCCTTTTATCTAGCCCATATGCAGTGAGATAAATGTCTAAAGCTCGCAAAGAGCTTGGATATTTTGGATCTGATGCATACAGAAGTACAGCATCCAATAACATATCCAGATTGCACACTTCTTGCAATGAGTTCCCATTTGGTAAATGCACTGTTGTTTCTATCAGTGTAGCCAACAGGAAAAGAAGACTCTCAATCCTGTTTTCTTCAGCCTCATTTCTGACGTCAACAGAATCTGTTTCAATTTCCTCAGCTTTTGCTTTTTGTATCAGAGCTTTACAAATCACAGTTACAGAACCCCTTAGGTGTAGCCTGGCCTGATCCATGTCTAGCTGCTTTATATGTGGAAGGCAGATCAGTCCACAAATAAACTGTTCCATATTTGTTAGAAGATCTTCAGTGTTTGTAGCATTCAGTAACTTCAGTATAAGTTCTGGAACACTGCTTTGGTCTGCATTTTCATTGCTGCAACACACAAGCATTACAGGACTGAGAGTTGAGTTGATTTACTCATAGAAACATGTTTTCCTACACTTATGAAGATATGTTGCTGCAGTTAATATGGTGAGAGAAATCTACAAGTGTTAAGTTACATCAATTTTCAATTTTATTCAGTTCGGTTTCACTGTGTAAGTTCCTTCTAAAGTTAATTTAAAGACTACAGGTTTATTCATAACTCCCTCCAGTTTGAAGCATTGGCAGTGTAAGGCTACATTCACAATGAAATGTAAGCGCTAACGTAGGGCAACACCGTTCACAATGCAGCCATAGGCATAACGCAAGATGTTTGCATGGACTTCTATATCCTTAAACTAATTGCGGAAATGTTCCGAGTGCACCATAAGTTTTAAACTGAATAATATAACCAACAATACCAAATAAGAAAGTTCACCCAATATTTCATAAATAAGTAGGGCACAAAAAAAAATACATACATACGCCCATGGCATTAGTGACATCACGACTGTTTGACCAAAACATTGAAAGTAGATGTGCAAGAACTATGGAAACTGGGCCATTATTCCGTATGTAGGTAGTGAGCACTTTCGCTATCAACATGTAACACATGCACTTGTATTGTGTTAGCGTTGCTGTCGTTGGCATTCTGCTACCAACATTGTAACTTTGAGAACCCTCAGCCTCAACACATAGCTGAGGGATGGTTTTAGAAGGAGAGGAGTGGAGTAGCAGCTGCGCATCTAAACTCGAATGATCTACTTCAGCTACATTTTCCTTGCTTCGCAACATTTCGTTAGCCATATTTTTTTCACCACGTTCGCAATATCTTCCGATAAGATTTCCACAAAAACTAAGCAGTCACCAAGAAGGGCCCAATATTTTCAATAAAGCAACAACTCCTACACAATTTAACAACCCGGATACTACACAATCAACTTTGCAGATTAAAAAACCGGATTGCATAAGTTTCTTAAAATTTCATACCTCCTTTCTGCATAAGAAATAATGTCCGGAAACTGCAGCAAGTTATATGTGTGATGATACAGCTGCCCAAGTTATATCTTTTGCGCCTTATTATTTGTGAGCTAAGAAATCTAGGCACAGATTCAGTAAGGAGACTACCATAACCTCTTGAGAGAAATGAGAGATGGTGACCCACAATTTGTGTGGCACAGACTAATGGAAAGTGCATGCATGTACATAAGACGGCTAAAGTCTCCGCATGCCGATCGTCTGCTGTTGAATAGCAGGCAAAGCTAAGAGAAAGAAATGCAGAATTCTTCCTCTATGCATGCAACGCAAGCATAAAGTTTGGAGTTTGCAAACTCTTGTGTTGCATGACTCTATATGAATGCTTCCATCAAATAACATGAATGCAAAGTCTTGCACTTACATTTCATTGTGAATGGGCCCTAATAACTATGGTAGACACAGCAAAACAACTCATTTCACTAAATAGAGAATCTCTCCAAGTTTGCATCCAGATTACATGCCATGGTGTGCTTGTATATTTAGTCACCACAACGCTGTCAAGAGTTAAAACAACAAACATGGCAGTCACTAGTGATAAGAACGCTTATTACATTTTAGAATTTGCTAAATGCAAATTGGCTGTGATGGTACAATGGTGATTTAGTATGAATAAACCCATTACAAAAAAACCATGTGTACTTCAGGAAGTTGCAGGAGACTGGTTACCTATATGATCCTAAACAAATCGGCCAGCCAAGACTATCAGCAGAGACTGTAAAGCATGTGAAAGAAGCATTTCTAGGAGCCTTACGAACTTAACAAATCATATTAAGTCATTAATTACATGAAACCATGTCCACTGCAGTTGCTGCAAGTAATTATCATTTCCAGTTCTGTGTGCATTTTTAAGAGCAGCTAGAGGACAACAGTTTTACTGAAAAACTTATTTTTAGTGATAAAGCACATGTGGGGCACACAAAACATCACGGTGGTTGAACACATGTGTGATTCCTTTAAACTTATTGAGTGTTGTCCATTTTGTTTTTCAAAGTGGATCATTTCTCATTGTGGTACTGATACAAGCAGTGGTCACTGCCACAATTGCAGGAAGACTGTGAAGATTTCATTTTGCAACAGGATGGGGCTCCACCATATTCTCATCAGATCATCAAATTTCATCTCAATGGTGAACTTGCAAGTCAATTTACTGTACAAGGCTACATCAAAGGTAGTGTTACATGCCCTCTATGCCATGTTATTTAGCAGAACTTAGAGAAAGAATCACAGATGCATTCCTTACTATTGACCTTTTGTCACACGAGTGGCAAGAATTGAATACAGAATTGATGTCTGCCATGTCACCAAGGGTACACATATATAGTATCCTCCAAGTATACACATTTATACTAAAATTACAGAGATTATAAATTTTATTAATATTTTAATTACTTCACTGTGTTTCCCATTAATTTTTATGTTAGATTATATATTTGCTGATATGAGTTGTTTTGCATCATAGTTAATGCACTTCAGCCCTGCACATTACATCAGATGAAAATTTTGAACATATAATTGGTAATCTTCAATAATATAAACTTGAGCTAAGTGAAAGATGGGAATAAATTAATTAGTTTAAGTGAAAGATGTTAGTAAAAAGAAAAGTAGCTGTGACTGTTATAAAATATTGTTTAAGAAAATATCAAAACATGAGTTAACTGGCTTGAAAGATCTACAAAACCACAGCACCAATCCAAAATTTTATACATAGTAGAAATTTAGGGTGTGGTTGTTTGGGAGTATGTTGATATTAATAGACATTTTTCCAAACAGAGTATGAACAGTACCACTAAATGGTGCAGCCCAATTAGAATTAGCAAAATGTAGTATAAGACTAAGATTGTTTACAAAGTCAATCTTGGCAAGGTGCACTGCCCCACAAATATACAGCCAAGAGTCAGCCTGTTCTATCCAAGCTGCTTATCAAGCATGACTGGCTCTGGGCAGGCAAAGCAGCATGAAAGAAAGCACATTATGACATTTAAGTACCATACACCTCTTACAGAAGGTGCTGAAAGTCTTGTCCCTCAGCTTGTATGCACAGCTGACATCTGCAGATAACATTTCCATTGTCTTGGCAGAGTTTGTGTTCAGAATCTAATGACATATCATGAATGTTTTGTTTCAATTCTTCCCTGCTGTAGAGTACACTTTTTTTTTCACACCCCCCCCTCCCCCGGATAAAGGCCACAAGGAGTGAGGTTGGGGGAATGGGCTGGCCATATGCTATCTGTGATAGCTCTAATGGCAAACATTTAAAATAAAACTGTCTTAAACTTTTGGCAACTCACACTATTAGCTCACAAAACATGTCCTAATAAGATAAAAAAAATCTGATGTGTTACACTCACATGACTTTCTCTACTCTTGTACAAACTATTTTTACAAACGCTTATTCTCCATCTACTTCACGTTAATCGAGATAAACATTTGCAGACTCTATCTTATTGCTAAGTTTCTTGTAGATGTAAGGGGGAAAATATATTTACAAGGGCAATATAGAAAAACAGTAGCCTTTAAGCACATACATATCTCTTAATAGCTGGTTGCTAGGTGCAGCACCATTCCCTTTGCCACAGATTATAACTCTTTGCATATCCAAGACAAAAAAATGAATAACGAATTCCCATTTGAGAAAATAAGTATTGAAAAATTTAAGGGAATAACAAGTAATATCTCGAAAATGGTTCACTCAACAAAAAAATGTATATGAGATAAATTGTGTATTTTAATGTGATCTACATTTTTTGTGTAGTAAAATTTTGTCTCTTATGGTTTACCAGTTATGCAAAAGTCGTTCACAATGGAGAATACTTTTGGAGAAATTCCCAGAAAATTCAAGATATACATTTTATTTGTCATGAAAATATCTTAAACATATGATATTTTAATCAAAATCGTTAGAGCCATTTTTGAGAAAATTAAACTTTTCGAAAAATCTTCCATGTGAAGGGTAATCTGGGGTGGGGGGATTTTTCTTGAAAACCTTCGTGTCGCCATCTCTGGAAGATACTGAACCTAAATACCAAGTTTGGTGTTTATCCGACTGTTCGTTTCTGAGTTATGCGCATGCGCACACACAAACACGGACATGTTTTTTTTTGATTCAGGGTGTCTCAAAACATGTATTTCCGGTGAAATCTCGGTATCGAATTTTTGGGTGGAATACAATACTTCCCCTACTTACTATACGTAGTAGAGAAAGTAAAAAATATATATGTTGCATTCACATAACTTTCCCTGCTCATTGTTCTACAAGCTATTCTTATAAAAGCTTATTATTCTAGCTATTTCTTGTTAATGCAGATAAACTTTCAATTCACATTTACACACTTTTTCATAGCATACAATAGTAGTAGAGCATTAGTGTAATTTTTAAAGAGCTGTCATTATATGATGACTTTGAAATTCCATGCCCTCTGCATGACCACAGAAAGAAAATAAAGAAAAAAGAATAGCAACTCTCATTTAAGAAAAGTACATGTATTTAAACATTCAAATCAATAACAAGGAATATCTCGGAAATGGTTAACTTGACAAAAAGAATGTTTGACACAACTTGTGTGCCTTAACAAGATATACATTTTTTGTAAAATGTATATCTTGTTTTTAATCAGAATCACTAGAGCCATTTTTGAGAAAATCACAGCTAACGAACATTTTTCCATGTAAAGTCTAGTTTGGAGTGGGAGAGTTTTCTTGAAAATTTCCATGTCACATCCTTGGAAAATGTACTTAAGTAATAAGTGTTTTATTTAACTAACTTTTCATTTTTGAGTTAATTGTTCACAGACACATGGATCTTTTCTAAAAATATTTTTCTTGATTCACGGAGTCTCAAAAAGTTTATTTCCGGTGAAATCTCATATTAAATTTTTGGGTGGAGTAGAGTTAGGGTTGCCATATGCCATGGATTTCACAGACTGTCTGCAATTTTATGGTAAATGAAAATATCCAGGCCAAAAAGACAAAAGTCTGTGATTCTTACTATACTTGAACTCAACTTCAACAACTTTAGTGTGTTTTGGGAGAAGCCAGAGATGATAGTTTTGAGAATTTTGTTGTCATATAAGAAATGGGTTAACGTTCATTCATAATTGCGTTTCTAGTGAGCAATTTCAGAGTTGCTAAAAATTGTGGGACATTATTTCTCCATTCTTGGTCATAACATCAATGTAAAGATATTTTTTCCCCTCATGAGTGGACAGAAAAAGGAATAGATTAACAGTAAAATCAGCTAATGCAATGGTGCAAATACAATACAATTTGAAAAATATAAGTTGTAATGAGTTTCATAAACTTATTATGAACGAAACCAAGTTCCTTTCTTCTGTTCCAGATACTGAGAAATACAATTGGTATAAAAAGAACTTAAATGTGATACTGAATACATTTAATACAGTTTTACTTTCTCTACCATGTACATAGTAGGTAGAGAAGGAAGAATAATACCCAAAAATTAGATACTGAGATTTCACCAGAAATACATGTTTTGAGGCACCTGACTAAATAATAATAATAATAATAATAATAATAATAATAATAATAATAATAATAATAATAATAATAAAAATAAAATAAATATTAGGAAAAGGTCCATGTGTGTGTCTGTGAACAGTATAACTCAAAAACGAAAAGTATGATAAATACAAAACTTGGTATTTAGGTCACTACCTTCCTAAGATGCGACATGAAGATTTTTCAGGAAAACCGCCCACCCCATACTACCCTTTACAGGGAACATTTTTCGAAATCTTTTATTTTCTAAAAAAATTTCTATAATGGTTTTTATTAAAATACCATATAATAAAGATATTTGCATGACAAATAAATAATAATTTCTGGGAATAGCCTGTGAAGTCCTCTTCAGTCAGAAGGAATTTTGTATAATCTTGTATAATTGTTAAATGTTAAGCGCCACATGAAAACTTACTACCAAAAATGTAGATCTCTTTAAATCACACAATTTATTTCAAATATCTTTTTTTGTGGCATAAGCCATTTCTGAGATATCCCTTATTAATGGTTTGAATTGTTCAATACTTAGCCATTCTTTTAAAGTCCTTTCAGTATTCAGTTGTTTCTTGCGATTGCATGGAAGCAGTATGGAATTTTAAAGCCAGCATACAGCATAAAGTTCTTAAACATTTGACTATTGCTGTTCCCTTTGTATCTACAATGAAATGTCTAATGTAGCTATTTCAGCAAAGGTTTATTTGGATTAAAATGTAGTAGATAGAAAAATAAGCTTTAGCGAGAATAGTCTGTATACCTACGAATAAACGATGGAGTAAAGAAAGTCACGTGACTGTATCACATCAGATTTTTACTTTCTCTACTACGTATAGTAAGTAGGGGAAGTATTGTATTCCACCCAAAAATTCGATACCGAGATTTCACCGGAAATATATGTTTTGAGACCCCCTGAATCCAAAAAAAGCATTTTTGGAAACATGTCCGTGTGTGTGTCTGTGAACAGCATAACTCAGAAACGAACAGTCGGATAAACACCAAACTTGGTATTTAGGTTCAGTATCTTCCAAGGATACGACACGAAGGTTTTCAAGAAAATCCCCCCACCCCAGATTACCTTTTATATGGAAGATTTTTTGAAAAGTTTAATTTTCTCAAAAATGGCTCTAATGATTTTGATTAAAATATCATATGTTTAAGATATTTTTATCACAAATAAAATGTATATCTTGAATTTTCTGGGAATGTCTCCAAAAGTATTCTTCATTGTGAACAACTTTTGCATAACTGGTAAACCATAAGAGATAGACAAAATTTTACTACACAAAAAATGTAGATCGCATTAAAATACACAATTTATGTCATATAAATTTTTTGTGTTGTGTGAACCATTTTCGAGATATTGCTTGTTATTCCCTTACCTTAAATTTTTCAATACTTATTTTCTCAAATGGGATTTGTTATTCATTTTTTTGTCTTGGATATGCAAAGAGTATTAATCTGTGGCAAAGGGAATGGTGCTGCACCTAGCAACCACCTATTAAGAGATATGTATGTGTTTAAAGGCTACTGTATTTCCAAATTGCCCTTGTAAATATATTATCCCCTTACATCTACAAGAAAATTAGCAATAAGATAGAGTCTGCAAATGTTTATCTCGATTAACATGAAGTATATGGAGAATAAGCGTTTGTAAAAATAGTTTGTACAAGAGTAGAGAAAGTCATGTGAGTGTAACACATCAGATTTTTTTGTATGTGCTTACTTAAGATAAAGTACAATAAAGCAGTCCTCCCAAAATTCTGGATTATTAATTAAATGCACATTTCTCCTACATTTGTTCCTCAAAATTTCATTTCTTTCTATCGATTAAACAGTAAAAAATGACCTGATTTTGGATTATCAGATTATGGCAACCCTAAATACAGTATTTCCTCTAACTATAGTAAACAGTTGAGAAAGTATAAGTAAGCAGAAGTAATTGTTGCAAATTGCCTAAATTTTTATGTTTTTTGCTCCACTGTAGATGTTCCAAAAATCAAACAATGTTCTTAATACTGAAAACAAACTGCGATTGAATGCAAAGTTTATCTGCAGATGTCAGCAATGCATACAAGACAAGGGACAAAACTTCTAACACCAACAAGAGCTAACTGGCACACATTTGACAATATGCTTTCTTTCGTATCGGCCCAGAGCCAGTCACACTTGGAAAGCAACTGCTCTACAGCAGGCTTAACTGCCAGTTAGCAGCCTATGGAATGTTCAGGATACTTGCCAAATTTGATCTTGTATTATAGACTGCAAAAACAGTTGAAACATGTTGAAAGAAGTCCATAAACTTACCTTATGTTTCTGCTTATAAAATTTACAGGATATCTCCTCCAATGCCTGAGATCAAGTCCTGTTTTACAAGGTGGTGCTTTGTGCAGAAGAAGGCGTGTAAGTGTATGAAGACAACGGAGACCCATTCCAGTCAGATGGGGATCCTCTAGCAAAAGCCTCTGACTCTGTTGCACAAACTGAGGTAATATGAAAACCTCAAATCCTGGGTAATGGAGCATTTTCTCCACAAATGTCAACAGCACAACTGGATATGGTACTGCTAAGGTCTGAAAACAGATGAAAAAGACTTATGTGATACATTCACACAATTTTCTCTACCAATGAAAAATATGCATATATCCATATAAAAGGTGATTCCTCTGTGTTCATTTACTCATATTATTGCCTAGGAATAATTTCAAACTAAGCAATAGGTGCTTAGTTATATAAAACATGTGGAAATAACATTCAAATGTTTAACAATGTTAGCAAGCACAAACTTTCAAGTACAGTAGAATCTCGTTAGTACGTTTTTGCAGGGACCTAAGGATTTGGACGTCATAGGCGGGAAAACGTGTTAACGAAAATGCAAAATCTGCAATTTAAGAACATAGGTAATAAAAATCTAATAATTACTACGTCTCCATGGGCAATTTAAATCGATTTTGAGTACAATTTCATACTGAATACGATCCGCATTTCCATGTTAAATTCAATATGTTTAAATGGATTTGGATACACAAAGCCTGAGAATAAATATTTCAAGCTTTTATTTTGGTCAACTTGGATTTTTTAGATTATGAATGTTTTTGAGAAAATAAATTGCGAATTGTGGAAGTGGCAATAGTGGTTTTGCTGTGTGTTTTATTACACACGTGATAACAATTTCTGCTAAAAAAGAAAAAATTATGAGCGTGCATCGTGTTACGAGTATAATAGACGATATTATCTTTGGTGTATACAAGACGATTCGAATACGGAGGTGTTTCCATGCAACAAATTTCGTTCCGGTCCTCTTCTGATCCTATTTTCCAAGAGAAAAGTTTTGTTTTAGTATTTTTCCCTTCTTTAAAAGCAGTTTCAATCAATTTAGGTTTGCTAACAATCGTGTTTAAGGTTGACGGAGGAAACTTCCACACTATATCGACATGTTTTATATTTGGATTGTGATTACATTAAGGTTTTTCAGTTTTTCACTGTTGGTTATTTACCTACCACACTTTCTTTTTTTCATTGTAAATGAAAAGTTAAAATACAATCTACGGTTGTTTGGTCATCACTCAACATTAGAAACTATCGTTAGCATTTACCGCGTTTACCACGCCAAGGTGAAGTATTCTCTATCCCGCCCACAGAAATCAGTGTCACACAAATATTTAAATGCATGTATGTGATTGGCTGCCGATATCCACCCCGTGACCAAGGATTGACCAAAGTAGCAAATGAGGACGTCAAACTATGAACGTGTTAAACGCCTATTCCCACTGTACCGATCAAGGATTGGCCAAAACAGCGAATGAGGACGTCAAACTTCAAACGTAGTAAGCGGGACCGGGAAAACGCACTAAGCAAACATTATTTATTATATTTGGTGATTTGGTACCGGGACTTTTATAATTCAACGTAATACACAGGAAAACGTATTAATGAGGAACGTGCTAACGAGATTCCACTGTACATCCATCAGATGATGCAATCATATTTGGGAAGGCTGTAAACATGATATTGTACATACCTTTATCATTTTAGCTCATACTACAGCAGGTATCTTAGGACAATGAAGTTATAGGATCACAAGGACACTAACAGCATAGAATAACATAATATACTAGTAATCAGTATGAAACTTAGATACTATTTAAGGTAGAAAAAGAAAGACATTAAGAAGAACAACCAATGACAGTGATTAGCATTGACATGTAGTATAGTTAATACATTATGGAACATGCTTCACATAGTACTAATTGAAGAAAAACACTATGACAAATTGTGTATTTAATAAGTTCTATGCCTTTCCTGCAGTAAATTTTTACTACCTCTCTTGGTTTTCTAGCTATACAAAAGTAACAAAATTCAATCAAATAAAGGGGACTTGACAGGCTATTCACAGTAACTTCAAGATATACATTTTATTTCTCATGTGAACATGTTAAATGTATGGTATAGAAATCAAAAACATTTTTGCCATTTTTCAGAAAATAAATAAATAAAAATCACAAAAGCTTTTGCATATGAAGGATAGTTTAGATTGGGGGATTCTCTTTTCTTTCTGACAATGCTCTTTTGGATACAGGGAGCTCCAAAGCATGCATTTTTGGTGAAATCTCAATGTGAATTTTGGGTGGAATACAATACTTCTTCTATCTACTATAGGTGGGTGGTAGAGAAAGTAAAAAGATTAAAAAATATGTATCATAATTAAATATTTTCCCTATTCATTAAAAATTCATATTATCCCTTACACATACTTCAAGTTACTTAATTTGATAGACAGCTCAGTAAAATTCACTATGGAAATAGAATCAGACAACAAACTCCCTTTCTTGGATATAATATTCATCAGAACTAACAATAAATTAGAATTCAGAATTTTTAGAAAACCTACACACACGGATACTTACATAAAGAACAAAGGATATTACCCAAGACCACATAAACATGCAATTTTCAATAGTTTGGTCTTCAGATTGGTAAACATACCCTTGAAAGATAAGGAATATAAGAAAGAGCTCCAAAACATTATAGAGGTAGCCTTCAAAAATGGCTTTGCAAAAGAAGTAGTACACAAGAAAATCCAAAAATTTAAAAAAGATAAAGAAATAAAGAAAATCACCACACTATAAAAAATAACAGAAGACAATAGTTTTAAAAAGTTCACATTTCATCCTTGGGCACATAAAAAATTCCAAAAGATATTCAAGCAGTGGAACATCAAACTAGTACCCATTAATAAACATAGTTTAAATTACATATTAAGGACAAACACAAAAGATAAAATTCCTAGAACCAAAATGCCAGGCATTTACCAGATAAATTATAGTTTTTGCAAACAAATACATAGGCAAAACAAAAAGGAACATAGGGGTGAGACTGAAAGAACATTTTAGAAATATAAGACACAAAGAAACTGAAAAATCTGCCATTGCATATCAATTCTGGAATTCAAACCACAACATCCATAATGAAATAAATCTAATCAAGTCGATCCAAAATCCAATAGAATTGACGATATGGGAAAAACTTCTCATACAAAAGAACAAAAGCCATCTAATAAATTTCAATCTCCCTCCAGAAAAGGATCTAATCTTTAAATACATCAAGCCAAATATGACATCGTCAGGAAGCACAACGGCGACCTCTACACCGGAACCGACAGACTCGTTAGTGGCGCTTAGCTGATGATGAAGACAAGGTGTCTTCGAAACGCGTACAAGGTAATTATCTTGAAAGAGTGAAGTTAGAGTTTGTTGCCACTAGAATTTTTATTAATATAATTGATAATATTAATATTTTAATCACTTCACTGTGTTACCCATAAAGTGTAATGTTATAATTGATAATATTATTCAATCTGACCCACAAATACAAGCTAATCTTTCCCATTTATTATCTTCCCCACTGAGCAGAATGGCTCAGGCAGTAGTGCTTGAGGCTTGAATTCAAGAAGTATCGGGCTTGAGTCCCATCGGACCAGTTTGCTGACTTAGGGGTATTTTGTGTCTTTTCCAGGTTGATAGGCAAACGCTGAGGTGGATTTTATACTATTTTTCTGTCCGTCATTTCATTTCAATTCAATCCATCTTTCAGGGTTTCAGGGCTTGGTACGATAGTAGATGGTATGAGGCACATGCTGTGAATGTGTTTTAAGGAGTGAACTGTTTCTTCCCCAGGCATGGAACCTTCTGCCTAAACCTCTCTGCTCATTCTTCCAGATGTGAGGGCACTTACAATTGAAGTGATCAGAATGCATATTTTATCCCCTTATTCGATTTAAAAATAAATGGGAATTCCATTTTATAAGCATCCTTGAAGACTTGGTGATAATGATTCTTTCTGTCACGTACTGAAATTCTTCCTGGTACCATAGATAAATGCATATTAAATAGCAAGAACACCACTTCCTACTTTATACAAAGATTTCTAATCATATTTTATGCTTCTTAAAATGCACTATAAACAAAAACTGTCACAAAAACTGGGGAAGTTGTATCTCAAAACCATAGAATGCGAATAACGTAAATAACTTACATTAGGAAGAGGACTTTACAATTCATGTCATCCATTACTGAATGTTTGCATCCATTTACTGTTCACCAGCTACTGCTGGTTGCTATTACGCCACTAGTGGTGTAATAAAATTTTAAATCCCACAAAAATAAGTCTGCAAGCTATGCACTTGTTGCAACCCAATGAAGGGGAACCTTGATGGTGATGAAGTATAGATGCAGAGATAAGATCTGGCCTATCATAATAATTACTGTGGTACATTCGGGCTGTAATCTTAAGTTAGTAAGAAGTATTGCATTATCAACCAATTACAACATAATGCAATAGAATTTAAAGCCTTGTTATGTAAACGGTGAAAATTTGTAACACTTTAAATCACAACAAAGCTGATAAAATGCCTCCATTACCATAAAGTGACAAAAAGGCATTTTACCGGCAAACCTAAAAGTGGTAAGTGTGCCCTACATTACATAATATACAGAGAAAGCCAAAAAACTATGAACCGGCCGTGCAATGTTTTTCCTGTCCGTGTCCTCGCCATCTGCCACTATCACAGATGAAACCATACAACATTTTTAAAATTACTTTTAAAGGCTTTACTTACCAACTTTATGAAAGGAGATGCTGAAACTGGCCACTGTCATTGTCCATACATTTTTGGTACCTCTTTAGGAAACTATCCATCACTCGCCGTTGTTCACGTTGAGAAAATCTGGCAATTTCCTGGCGGATATTTTGTTTTAATTCTTCCAGGATGAGTGAGTTTGTCTTGTACACCTTGTTGTAAGTTATCCCAGAGAAAGAAATCGCAGGGATTAGGTCGAGGGACCGAGGGGGACACAAATCTCTACTAATAATTCTGTCCTTAAACACACTTTCATAAAGTTGTTAAGTAAAGCCTTTAAAAGTAGTTTTAAAAATGTTATATGATTACATCTGCACCTTTCTATGATATCGCAGATGGCAACAAGCGCCGAGGACGCAGACAGGAGAAACACCGTGCAGCCGTTTTGTAGTGTTTTGGCTCTCCCTGTAGTATTCATATAAAAATGATTCTTAATTCATGTTACATTATGCGTAATAGATTTCTGACTATAAAAAGTTCAATTAAGCAATGTGGAATTAGTTGCAGTTACAAAATGTTTAGCCATCATAAGCCAGTTTTTTGGGACAAAAATTGCATATTTTCAAAGATGCTTTATGGATGCCGAATAACAACTTTATATTCATGTATAGCTTAGAGTGTTCTAGTTCATGTGTCTTAACCTACATACCTTATTAATCTTACCTTCATGGTGAGTCGACTGGCATGTTCCTGAGCTAATTTGATGTGCGACATAAGCAAAGCTGCACTTATCTCAGAAGTCAACAGGAATGCATTCTCTGGCAGTAATTCATATTTATATACCTCCAGAAGGTGCATTGATAATGGTCCTGGATCTATGATGAATATCCCTCCTTTATAATTTACAATTTGCAATATAAGCCTCAGCATGTAACACAGGGCTTGACTTTTGTACTCAGACTGTGTTTCCAAATAGGCATTCTTGAACACACCAATGGTATTCTGTAAACAAAGCAGTCCATGTAATCACAGCAGGTCATCCTCTTTGTTAACAAAATCAAGAATTGTGCTGCCATACTCACTCTCCCATTCTGAGTAAAGCACTTCACCAACAAGTATTTATTCTAGTCTGATTAAATGAATTTTATGAGCAAAACAAAATTTGGAAGAACAGCATGTCTTGTTTAACAGTCTGTTTAGTACACAGAAGACACTACTTATTTCTTCGTTTAGTTTACCCAGAGACTGATCTTTAAATTGATACTATGGTCTTTGTCATGAATGAAGATGGTAAATACAATTGCACATACTGTTGCAAGAAGAGGGTAGAAGAATGGTCCCAGTACATCACGCTCTGACATGAACTGGGTGACACATTATATAGTTGTTATACACTACATAATACAGTGGAATCTCGTTAGCACGTTCCTCATTAACACGTTTTCCCATGTATTACATTGAATTATAAAATTCCCTGTACCAAATCACCAAATATAATAAATAACGTTTGCTTAGTGCGTTTTCCAGGTCCTGCTTACTACGTTTGAAGTTTGACATCCTCATTCGCTGTTTTGGCCAATCCTTGGTCGGTCCAGTGGGAGTAGGCGTTTAACACGTTCATAGTTTGACGTCCTCATTTGCTGCTTTGGTCACTCCTTGGTCACGGGGTGGATATCGGCAGCCAATCACATGCATGTACGTAAATATTTGTGTGACATGATTTCTGTGGGCGAGATAGAGAATGCTTTACCTTGGCGTGGTAAACACTAACGATAGTTTCTAACATTGAGTGATGACCAAACATATGTAGATTGTATTTTAACTTTACATTTGCAATGGAAAAAAAAAAAAAGTGTAAAATAAAAGAAAGTGTAGTAAATAACCATAGTGAAAAACTGAAAAACCTTGATGTAGATCACAATCCAAATATAAAACATGTCAATATAGTGCAGAAGTTAAGCATTCCTCCATCTACCTTAAACACAATTGTTAGCAAACCTAAATTTATTGAAACTGCTTTTAAAAGAAGGGAAAAATGCTAAAACAAAACTTTCCTCTTGGAAAATAGGATTGGAACGAAATTTGTTACATGGAAACACCTACTGTATTTAAATCGTATTGTATACGCCAACGATATTATCGTCTATAGTACTCGTAACACAATGCATGCTCATAATTTTATTTTATTTTTTAGCGGAAATTGTTATCACATGTGTAATAAAACACACAGCAAAGCCACTATTGTTGCTTCCACAATTTGCAATTTATTTTCTGAAAAACATTCATAACCTAAAAAATCCAAGTTCACCAAAATAAAAGCATGACATTTATTCTCAGGCTTTGTGTATCCAAATCCATTTAAACATATTGAATTTAACATGAAAACGCAGATCGTATTCACTATGAAATTGTACTAAAAATCGATTTAAATTGCCCATGGGGACGTAGTAATTATTACATTTTATTACATGTGTTCTTAAATTGCAGATTTTGCATTTTCGTTAACACATTTTCCCGCCTATGACGTCCAAATCCTTAGGTCCCTGCAAAAACGTACTAACGAGATTCTACTGTATATATCATTGCTGCATTGTCTTTCAGGTCAGAATCCTGAATTTATAGCTCAAAATTATCAAATTTCACTCCAAAACACACTACCATTGATTGGCTATGAAACACTTAACTATGACATCGCAGAGTGTTTACAATTGTGTGGCCGTCTTGTTTATGATGGAAATTCTAGTTGGCTTACCTGATGTTGCGTAGGCGCCCTTTTAAACCTCAAATGGCAATTTAATTGATAATTTCATTTACCTACTCCATAGTCTTATTAAAATTATTCATTATTGTACAATGACCTAGAAGATTTTAATAAATGAATTCTGCCCTTTCTGCATTGTAGTTGCAATTTTACAAAGTCCTGTTACATTTCTAATAGCAGATGAAAGATCTCCTGATATTCAAGGAAATGAGTATGAAATATTGGCGGATGTTGTATTTTTTATTTCTTTAACATCCACCTGATTGTTTTTCAAGTCTGGAAATTCTGTATAGCCTTTAAGCATCTTTTGGTGGCACAACAATCATCGGAAGGTGAAAAAATTAATTTGTTTAAATATGCACAGTAGATGAAATTATAATCCTTTGTACTTTCTCTTTGGTCCCATAGTTTATTTAGTAACATAAAAGGCTGTACAGTTTTTGCTTAATATAAGACCATAAAATTAAACATTTTAGTTTGTAACTATCTGTAACAAATTGCCTGAAATATAACACTTTCAGTGTGTGTTTTAATCCTTTTACTACAACAACCTTGTTTGTTACTGCATTTTATAATCACTTTTTGAGTTTATTTTATTTTAACCAGTGAATAGATTCAAAATCAAGACCTCTCGAATGTGAGGCAGACCTGCTATCCCCACGCTTCAGATGTGGGTATTTTTCAAGTATTGCCAAGTTAAAAATTGTGTTTGTGCTTTGCCAAGTAAATATGCAACTAAAGTAACACAACAGAGAAGTGTGTCACTCATTAACTACCTATATAATAACACTCAATTATTATGAGCAATAGAAAAATTATAAAACCCAGAAGTTAGATGTCTTACAAAGGCAGATGTCCAGAAGAGATCACTCTTCTTGGGGTGTATTGTAGTCACCACTGCCTTGACAACATGAGTCAACACTTGATATAGAAGATTCTGTGGGATACTTTTGTCACCTAGCATTTCAAACAGCAGTGGTATCATAAACTCTGCACAGCTGTGGAAACTTCCAGACACTCCTTTTGTTACTTCAAACAACAGCTGTCCACATCCTGCAATACCCTGCAAATGAAATGAACAATCAAAGTTTACTTTTGGTGAAGTTCAGGATTTTTATGCTACATAAGTTATTCTCTTTAAAAGGAACTTTTACTATTAAGACTATTATGATATATAACCAATGCCCTTAATATTTCATTGTTGAATTATTAGCAGAACTCTCAGCTCTGCTTGCATTGTAGTATTAAATCTGGAGATTCGTCTCTGTGTCACTTTCTCTCTCACTTCACCTCTCTCTCCCAATGCAAACTATACCCCCGCTGCTGTATCTTTGCACTTGACAGTTTGTGTGGCTTCGCGTAAAGTTGGCTACATTGTGGTTGCAACGTTGCCTGAGTGGCTAGTAAACAACAACAACTGATTGTTCTCCTTTCTATCATGTCTAAGCTGCATAGAAAAAAGTGTACGTAAGTAGCAAACGTCAATGAATAATAACTATTTCGTATTATTATTGTTAATTGAAAATAAGCGATATAAGCAGCTTTGGTATGGTCGGATACTCCTTTCTATGATAATAGGCATAAATGTGTCCACGTATGGCGTCTAATTGGAAAGCATCAAGATTTGTGACTGGACGAGGCTGCTTTCTTTTCTTCCCTGGAATTGATAGAAATACCTGTTGCATTCCAGATGGTCCAGGAATTTTGTCCTCTTTCTCTTGGAGTTTCACTCCCTTGTGAATAATAGTTCTCGTGCTTAGTCCAAGAGCTGCTGCAGTTCGTTGTACGGCTTTATCAGCAGGAATAGAGGGATTGCCATGAAGCTTCACATACTCCTTTTCCTGTTCAAAGAATTCCCAGGTTCTCCTTAATAGTTCCAATGCCTGACTATTAAGGGCACACCTCGGCGCAAAGGATTTTCACTTCGTGAATCATCACTCGGCGATCGGCGTCATTTTTCAGACATTGTCGCACGTAAGTTTTGTTTAAATAAATAATATGAATGAAATATATGTAGTATATATAAAATAGATAAATATAAATAAATAAATAAATAAATATATATGTATAAACGAACAATAACAAAACTATCAAACAATAACCACAAATATAAATAACAATGAACAATATGTAACTTGCAAAGAACAACCCGACGCTCGTGCTAGAGATTCACTAACTGAAGCACAGGTTGGGAATAGTTACATCCGGCAACAGAGCCGATTCTAGTTCCGGTTCCGCTTTGTCATCGACCATCCGGAATGCAGCCTTTTGATTGGCTTAGGAAGTCAAACGGTTGAAGCTTTTCATCTGTTTTTTTGCGAGTGTACCAACTTAAACGCTAGCTGTCAAGTGCAACGTTACAGCGGCGGGGGTATACATGTTTTAAAAACTGATTATAAAAATACTTTTTCCTGGCTTGTTACTTAACATTAAAACATAACTAAAAGGTTTAACAGCATACTACTTGTTGTTCCTCAGAACAATACTGCTTACAGTGGTGATGAAGATTACCAAGAAGAGGCATAGAAGCTGGTGCAAGAGTCCAGTTTTCTCATCTCTAGAGTTATGTTTTAAACTTTAGCCATAAAATTAACCCTATATAATCGATTTCCAGTAACATAATTTTAAAATTACTAAAATTAAAAGCACTATTAACTGTGAAGAGACATTCACTTTTTTTAATCATAATTTTTAATTAAAACAAAAAACAATAGCAAATGAGATACTTACATCAGGATGCTTCTTTAGCGTCTTCAAGACCAGAAGGAGGAAGGCTCTCTTGTCTTTAACCTTTCGTGCCACGAAAGCAAAACTTTCAGCTGCAAAATTATTAATGTATTCTGGCTGTGTGTCTGCAAGCAATGGCAGTAGGTCTGTGAACACAATGCTGACATCTTTAACCAGATATCTCCAGAGGAACTTAAATAAATAAGCCAGACATGTGAATGTCCACTCCAACTGCTCTGGGTCTTTGGTTTTCAGTAGAGAGAAGAGGATTTCCAGGAACTCTGTGTAGTATGGATAAAACTCCTGCCTGAGATCTTGAGCAAATGCGACAACCAATCTGTAACATTCCATTTCACATTTTTTTTGTTTACTATTAATGAACACATTTCAATATGTGCTTTCTTAATGTAAAACATGTTTCAAATATATAGGGAGTGCTTATATATTATGTCATGCAAAATTTGCATCACTGGTTTGAGTATGTTGGAATCATGTGTACTATTCCTTCCTCCCATTTAGGATAATTATCGGATCTCAAGAGTGCTGGACTGGAGGAATCATAGCCGACAAAGTATGTGATCAACTTGTGTGGTTTGTGAATAGATGCTATATAGGAACTCAGTCAGTAACACACATTATGGCAGGGTGACAAAATTTCCAAAACAAAAGAATCTAAAGTGTTACACTCATATGACTTTCTTTACCCACTACCATTTATTTTTATCTATCTTCTAGAAACTATCATATAAAAGCATATTATTCTACTTCATGTTATAATTGTTTTTCCTTGCATGCCATGCGTAGGCTAAAGCTGCAAAGGTAGAATCAGATTGAAAAATTCAATGCCACAGCTGGGATTTGAACCACAAATCTTCAGCTTTCCATTGTTGCTCTAACCAACTGAGCTATCATGGCAACATGCCAACATGACACTAAATTCCCAGTAAATTACAAGGCATTCTCATTAATTTGGGTAAGAGTAGAGTATTCTAATGTGCTGGTTTTTCCAATTTCTTTCTGTGATTTGTATTTCCTATTATTATTTTATCTATTTCATTCATGTTGAATCAATTGTGAATGACAGTGTACTGGTATTCTTTTGTGTGCTTTGTCTTGCTCAGTGGGATATTAACCAACCTGTGTGCCAAACTGTTAAATGCAGAAAGCTAGTGCAGTTTTGGGGTGTAACTGCTGAACTTGATGTAATTGTTGTGTGTGAAAGTTTCCTGCGAATGCCAAAAAACAGTTTGCCACCATACCTTTAATCTTCAGGTCCATAGGTAGTTGTCGTCTTAGATTCTGGAGTTCATCAATTTTATTGTTCTCTTTGGGACTATGGCAAATATGTTCACACAGCAAAACTAGATTTTGAACATCGGAGGAAAGCAGTGGTAATGTGGGCCTCTAGAGCGGTCATGTATGAGGTCTCTTCAAAAATTCCAGAACATTCGTAATTTCGCATGAATGCAGTGTTGGAGCAAAATGCGGTTGGAATCCCTGCATACGCCTGTGTTTAATATATAACTGCCGGAAGTTTCATTATTCTATGTCTGCTAGTTATTGTTCAGTGCTGTATTGAGTAGAACACTGTGTTTGCCTTTTGCTCTGCATTGCACATTGGAGCTTTCACAGTATCTCACAATATGTCTTTATTGATAGTCACATTCCTGGGCAAGAATAAACCAGCAAAACACTTTGTCTGTCCCAGAAAACCATATAAATGATCTTGCGTGTGGATATCATCTGTTTGAATTTCTTCTTCTCGGGGGATGCTGTGTGCCTCCACCCCATGGATTGTTGATTTTATTCAAAAGTGATGTGAGACACCCCTGTCTCACCACTTGTAATGATGTGCATTAGAAAGCCATTATCTTCCTCAGCATATCGCATGAGAAAAGTCAGTGCAGCAGTACATCACTTGTTCTTGTGCTCATCAATAAGTCTATTGGGCACTCATCTTGAGCACAACTTCCAAAATCCTAAGCATTCTGTCACAATGTTGTAGGGGATTGAGCTTAAAATTTGCGGCAAATGCGAAGACAACACCGATATGGTGAAACATCTATCATGAATGTTTTGCTTCCACAGTCTGCATCAAATCATCCATGATTACAGATGGTCGACCTCTCCATGGCTCAGCATGCACATTATTATGGCCTTCGTTAAACTGTCTAACCCACTTCATTATTCCATCACTCATTATTATTTCCCCATAAACCTCACACAATTGGCAATAAATGTTTGCTGACATAACATTTCTCACATTCAAACAATGAATCACTGATCTGACTTCACAATCAGTAGGCCGTTCGATTGTTTTGAACATTCTGAAACAGTCTAACAACAGCAAAACACAAAGTGGCAATCATTCACATCTGTGCCTTGCTTCTTCATGAATAGAGGAAGTGATCGTGCATGCTCAAAATCAAGACAGCAGTGGCAAAATATTAAAATGGTGCCTACTTTAAAAATAGACATAATTTTATGGCAGTACTCTAGCGCAGAAGCAGCACTATAAACCACACAGCAACACTTGTGAACATAATTATGAGGCATGTATTGCTTTAAGAAAGATAAGCTTTGGACTTTGTCTACATAAATTTACTCACAACTTCATCACTCATAAATCTATCAATAATATCAAAATGTGAGTAATGAAAAATATATTTAGTAATTTCATTGCAGGATACTGCAATTTCTAACAAAATAAAGGGTAGTTTGGGGTAGGAGAATGTTCTTGAAAATCTTCGTGTCACATCCTCGGAAGACACTGAACATAAATATCAAGTTTGCTGTTTATATGAGTTTTCATTTTTGAGTTATGCTGTTCACAAACACACACACAGATATACACATGGAACTTTTTCTAAAATTTCTTCATAACATGTATTTCTGATGAAATCTTGGTATTGAATTTTTGGGTGGAATGCAATACCTTCTCTACCTACTAGGTATACAGTATGAGAAAGTAATAAAGAATATCTCGGAAATGGTAAATGTAACAAAACAAAGATCTGGTGTAAACCATGTGTTTTAATGACACCTACATTTTTAAGTGATAAGTTTTTGTCTATCTCTTATGGTTTATAAGTTATACAAAATTCATTCCGAATGAAGAGGGTTCCACAGGTTATTTTCAGAACATTAAAGATATGCATTTTATTTGTCATTAAAATATTTTAAACATACGGTATTTTAATCATAATCACTATAGTAATTTTTCACAAAATAAAAAAATAACAAAGCTTTTTTTTTTTAATGTAAAGGGTAGTCTGGGAAGGAGGGACTTTCTTGAAAATCTTCATGTTGTATCCTTGGAAGACACTGAACTTAAATTCAAAGTTCCATGTAACTTTTGTTTTTGTTATGCTGTTCACCCCCCCCCAAAAAAAAACATGCACATAATGTTTTTCACTTTCTCTACCACGTATCTAGTAGGGAAAGGAGGTATTACATTCCACTCAAAATTCTGATACCAAGACTTCACTGGAACTACATGGTTTGATGTTCTGAATCAAAAACAAAGAAAAGAAAAAAATTTTTTAGAAAAAGTGTGTGTGCACATGCATGTGTGCGTGTGTGTACACCATAACTAAAAACGAAGTCAGATAAATACCAAATTTAAGTTCACTACCTTCCAAAGGTGCGAGAGTTTTCTGTTTCAAAGAGACATGTTCTCCATCCTCAGTGGGTCGGCTGACTGAAATCCACAAAGGTAACTGTCTCCTTCCCTCGTTTAAAACCGAGTTTTATTTATGGATACTCTTTAGCTGCTGTGGTCCTTAGCGTCCCATTATATTGGGCATGAAAGACCGGTAATTTGCTCAGAGACGTCTTGATCAGGCTTGAGGTTCTTTTGCATGCCGTAAATCTATGACACGGGACCACCAGCTTTACTTCCTTTCCGAAGGAAGCCATGCTAAGAATTTTTATGCCCCAAAAAAATCCATCACCTTCCGCCAGGTTTGAACCCACAACCTAGCATGGTAACCACTACACCAGGCAGGACGACCCTTCCCTCACTGCCCAGTTTATCACCCTTCCCACTGGTCAGTCACAAGACATCGTCTATTGCCAGTATTTCAAAGCTCATAACTCGATTTATGCTCTTAATGATAAAAATATTTGGCAATTATGCTACTCTTGTATCCCGTCGAAGTAACTTAAATTAGCCAAAGAAAAGCGAATAATTTACCTTGTGAGTGAGTTTAGAAGTAGATGTGGTCTGTTCAATAGCTTGTGCCCACCTACCTGCCCCTCGACGGTGTTTTACTTATATAGGGAATCGCGTACAAAACAAACCAAACGTAGCCATTTTTTCGTTGAAGAACATGTATAGTGGGAACTGCCAACATAAATGAAAATCCTCCAGAAATGCGATGTGATGTTGTTAGTAGTGTTTTTTCTTCTTCTTCTTGTGTTATTCCCACTGAGAAAACGTAACGCATTCAAAGACTGGCTACACCATGCACTAATTGAAAGTAGCAAAAGAATATGCGCCAAAGTTTTAAGTTTGTAATAGTTTTTGTCAAAGTATATTTTATTAAGAAGTTATTTCCATTGTAATAACAGTGTAATAAAGAAGTTGCTTTACCATAACAGTGGTAGATAGTTAACGCAAGCTTACATAAAAAAAAACCTAACCCAAGGCTAACCTTTCCTGAATTCAGAAACATAAGCTTATATAAAAAGAAGTAATCCTAACCTAACCTCCCGTGAACCAGAAATGTAAGCTTAGGAACGCACGCTCGCTTCACTCGTGTGCTTTGATGTAACCACTGGTAACTAATTAAAAAAAGCTTATATATATAAAAAAAAAACTAAATCTAACCTAACCTCCCGTGAACCAGAAACATAAGCTTAAGCACGCGAGCAAACTCGCGTGCTTTGATGTAACCACTGGTAACATTTAAATAAGGTTATATGTATAAAAGTAGATCAGAAGCCTAAGCTTATATTAAAAGAAAAGTAACCTAAACTTCCGTGAATTCAGAAACGTAAGGTTATATAAATAACAAAACACGTAACGTAAACCTTATCTTCCGTGAATTCATAAACCTAAGGTTATATAATATCCCTCGGCTACGCCCTGTGGTCGTAGTTGCGGCGCTTTGGTGGCATCAATTATTCATATGTTGGCAGTATTGTGTTAGTCAAGCGTCTGACATAGAATGACATCTGTTGAGCTAGTGTTTTGCATAGAGTGACATCTGTTGGAAATATACGTCATCGCTGTGGGATCGCTGTGCGGGACACAACTAGAGCATAATGTCAATATTTTTTTATGAATCTTCACAATTGATACAGTAGATACCTGATAATGTATTTCTCAGAGTGGTATTTTTTTAAAGGGTAGTTAAGCAAATTTCTCACACTATGTTTCTTTTGTTGGGCCAGTTTTATATTATAGTATTTGAAAATCTATTGAATTTATTAAAAACTTTTAGGTGGAATTTGCAGAATCTTTCCTGTGTATCTCCTGGTTTTAATGTACTAACATTCCTAATAGTTTTCCATGTTCTATGAATATTTGCTATTGCAATTTTTAGAAATTATCTAAAACGTAAAGTAATTAAGTTCTTACTCCAAAATCGGCTGAAGAGAGAGTGGATTCCTCAGCTTCAGGTAATTCTTCAACAGCATAACCACCTCATCCCTTTGTTGCAGTAATTGTGGTAAAGTGTGAACCAGTGGCAATTCCTTCTGAAAGGCTTCAAAGCTCTCTGTAAGATTTAAATCACGCCATTTGTCTAAGGTTTTTCTGAAGAACGTATGTGCATCTTCGGATTCCTCTTCATTCCTATGACCAACGCGATGGAATACATCGACTTCGATGTTTGCTATACGTTCAGAGAATGGCTGGAACTGTAAGATTAAATGCAATTATCAGTAAAAGCAGCTTACATTTCTAACCTAATGGAACGAGATTACATATAAATCTTTAATTCTTTCTGATATGGCACCAAATGTGATATTAAAAATAACCTTAAAAGTGTTGCTCTCCTTGTGTCTTGTGGGTTTGTTCTTCATTTTTGCTGAAAATTCTTCGATCCTTTAGCATAAATAAGTAATGTTTGTTATCTCTTTCAAAGTTAGAGATAATACAGTCGATTTACATGTTGTACAGTTAAATGAAGCAAACTGATAATAAAAACTAATCATACCACAAGCATACACGTGCTATGCTGACTGCTGAAACATATGACTTACGATAATTACACAAGCGCTTGTAGAAAGCTACCCCGAAGGTGTACGAACACCACGCTTCCAAAGCGAATGTCGCGACCTCTGCCATGCTGATTGCTGAGGCTTGAAACTAAACTAAGATGGAAGTCAGCTGATAAAATAGCAATGCCGAAAATATAAAAATAAACCAGAATTTTCGTATCAACGAGCAATTGTCTAAATGTAGGAGTTTATAGTGATACCTTATTTAATATTGAGTACCAAATAACGCGCATTCGATGTTTAAAACTGGAACATGACCTGAAAACCTAGTAAGGTAGAAGACAGGTTATGAATCGGAAGTTTAGTTGGTTTTAATGAAGAATTGAAATATATATATAGCGAAAACAAGCTAACCTTAAATATAAACTATAACTTAGTATGTTAAGGTGTTAAAATGTGTTCGAATTAGGGACTGTATTTCGAAAAGTTTATTTTTATGGATTGCACACTAATATCGTAAAACGAACAAGAGAACTCGTGCACAAAGGTTATGTCTGATACCTATTTCAATTTTGAATGTGATGTAATGATAATAGTTTGGGATCCATAGTTTGATTTTGGATGTGTATTAGTGTTGTGCTCAAACACTATTTCCTGCTGTTATACCAAATAAATAAATTAGGACATAATGCTCTTTTCATTGCAAAATAACTTAAAGCATTTCATAAACAGAAAATTCTCCATATGTACTGTATATCTTTGGGAATTTTTTGTCAATCTGGGTAACTCGGTTAAGCGCTGGCCTTGGAAGCACAAATAGTTACATAAACCTTGTGTATTACCACATTATTGCTGAATGATTTCTACATATCGAAATGTCAGCTACTATATTTATTACAAAACACCCAACTTAAATTATATAAATGTATAATATGTATTGCATGGCAAAATATCTGCTGAAATAGTTATTCTTTTTTATGTATCTACTTTATTTACATACACCTCATTTGTGAAGT
Source organism: Deroplatys truncata (assembly GCA_030765065.1). Lineage (NCBI taxonomy): Eukaryota > Metazoa > Arthropoda > Insecta > Mantodea > Mantidae > Deroplatys > Deroplatys truncata. Next base: position 82,851,512 of record CM060982.1, on the reverse strand, counting down.
CATAGTGGGAGCTGCCTTGTAAAACAACTTCTTGGTTTCATTACTTGATAGTATTGAGTAATGCTATCTCTGTTTTAAATGTTGTCTCATATTCACACTTCTAATTGGGCAGCACTATGGCCTCTCACAAAAAGCCTGGATTCAATCCTAGGGATCAGAGGATTTTGTGGTAGATAAAATGGCACTTAGAATGAATGTTCTCTGGTTTTTCCCACCACAATTCCATCAATTGCACCATCTTCATCATTGTCACCCCCCCTCCCACCAGTCTCCAATTTCTGTAAACCTGTGAAGTTAAAAGGGACATTAAAATAAAAAATACTATGGAGGACAGAGAGCAATACTAATGAACGAGTGTCTCATCCAGCCACCCAAATTTATAAACCAGCATGTGCTGTTACATTCTTTCTGCAGTCAACATATGAAAAAACAATTAATACTGCCACACTAAACTACATGTTAGAGTGATTGATAATTATGAAGGGTGGGTGTGATATGGCTAAACACAAAGAGACATTGTTATTATTTAGAGACATTGCATTCACATTCATATTTAATAATACTGTATAATACATTTGTATGGTATTTTAAGGAACATGTGCCTACATTAATATACATTTGAATGGCCTACCCAATTAAAATGTCCATTAAATTCTAACCTCTTGAATGTCTGTTATTACAATCTATTGGAATGATCTTATAGGTAATTGCACTTAGTCATTTATGCATACACAAAGCCAGTTCTAGTTAATAAAACTTACAGTTATTGAATAGAAAATACACTTTGATTCCTTTTCCTCGGAAAGGTTCTATATATAACATTTGGTATAACACAGTGGAGGTCCTACAGCATATGGGAACCTTAAATTTATTGACAGGTCATATGGGAAAAAAACAAATTGAGCCCATACAGTGATGTTTGTTCATTTGGCTCCACTGTGAGCAATGCTCAGGGAAATTGAACACATCATACAATTATGAAGTATACAGAGTAAGTAGGAATACACCCAAAGCCAAGAACAACCTTGGGGGGGGGGATGCTCCCCTCCCCATCATGCATTATCTAAGAGAGAAAAAATTGTAAACCATCACCATTTCAACAGTAAACTTCTCGACACTCATTACAGTAGGACAACAATAGCAAATAAGTGTTAATCACCATCACATGCAATCTGCCCTACAATAAATTGCTTACATGAGGTTGATACTATTATGATGATTAATTCACTTTGAATAAGCTCGAAATTATAACTTTATACTTATGTTATGCTTAAATTTCAATTTCCCATGTAATTTCTATTACCTTGAAGACATGTTTGAGAAAGACATCTCTTGAAACGAGAAATTCTCATTATTACTGCATGGGTATTATTTGGGAAGACAGTATACAGGGTGGAAGGTACTGCTTGAACTGTACGTTAATCATGGATTCTATATAATGAGTAGTGCAAATATGTCCAATACAATTTTTGTCATTAAACCTACAAAAATGAAACATAGTGATGTTCCTTGTGCCTGTGTCTATTAGCCATTTTATTATAGTTCAAGCAATACCTTTCACCCTGTATAAGAAAACATTTAGAAGATGGTGGAGTTTGCATATACATAACACATTATAACATATAAAACTGGGATGCAACAGATCCGTCTATCCCATTGACTAACAATTATACAATCACTGTGTGCTACTGGTATTCCTACTACTTTCTATCCAGCAATAGTATTTACATGGTAGCTTAAGTATTTAAAGTCCAATATCAAACCTGCTATGTCTGTAGAGAGTGGCACTGTAGCAAGATGACAATATCACAAAAGACATGTCTGGAATGGGGAGGAGTATAATGGTTATTTTGGGTGGGGAATTTTCTTGAAAATCTTTGTGTTGCATCTTTGGAAGGTACTGAACTTAAACTGATTTGTACTATGTATGTACAAATTCATGCTTTGAAACGCATGGCTTTATGTATTCACTTTCAATTGCCAGTCGAAATGCGCGCGCCAACGTTCTACGTTACGTATTTGACCACAGCCAATGGGAGCAAAATGTGCCGGAATGGACTACCTTCCCCCTTGAACTGGAAGATCGTTCCCTTTCGTTTATTTTCGGCAAACGCTAAACTTCGTCGGGCAACTTCGGGTAGCTTTCTGCAAGCGCTAGTGAAAATTACATTAGCATGGCTGCCAAAACAAAAGCCGTACTTTGACCTATCATCTTTGAAATTACCCACAGAGAAAACCAAAATCCATTGTTATCATTTAAACGTATGAGTGAATATGTGTGTCTCCCAACGAAAATGAATAAAATATCATTTAAATGCCTAGCCAACGAGTTAGAGCAACCATCAAAGTCAAAGCCCCCGATATGACCATAGATCACATAGACGCATTGCAATAGTTACGTTGTCCGTGATAGAAGTTAAAAGTGGCTATACAAATGAAACGAATTTTTATGCTATTAAAACCTAACAACATCAAAGAACTTGTGGGGAAGAATAATTAATTCTATCAAAGAACTATGTAATCATTTTCTCTACCGCTTACGTATGATAGAAGTACCTATTACACTCGATCGTAAAAGTGTGTATCGTAATTGTATACCAAATACACGTTTTGAGATTCCCTGAACTCCCAGAAAATATTTGTAGAAAAAGAAATGTACAAGATGATTTTCCTGAAATTTTCCCAACTCTAAACGAGGATTCCTAGGTGTATCATATTATTCAGATTTCATTACCGTACTTGAGGATGTGGAAGCCTGTTCATAAGAGAAATCGAATTAAGTTTTATTTATGGACGTTCTTTAACTGGTGTGGTCCTTAGCTCCCATTCTACATTGGGCGTGAAAAACCGGTAATTTTGCTCAGAGGCCTCTTTATCAGGCTTGAGGTTCTTTTACGTGCCGTAAATTTACTTTACTTCCCTTCCCTTCCGAAGGAAGCCATGCTAAGGACTTCCTCGCCATGCTAAGGATTTCCTCGCCCTCCACCGGGTTTGAACCCACGACCTCGGGAACTAGAGGCTAACATGGCAACCACTACACCACGGAGGATGTCACCTCATAAAGGGTGTCCAGAATTATATCTGTAAGAACAAGTAACAGTAAGACGTTTTTTCATATTATGTATTTTAACATTCCACGTGTTTTCCACGAGAGGGTTGCATCAGGCAATGAATAAACTAACGAAACGAAACTAACTTGGACATGAATTCGGGTCCTGAAACACTTTGCTATTATAATAGCTATTCGATATTGTTAAATGAATCATACTTGAAAAATATGATGTGTTACACTCACATGACTTTTTCTACTTTTGTACAAACTCTTATTCTCCATATATTTCATATTAATCGAGATAAACATTTGCAGAAACGATCTTTTGACATGCAAAGAGAATTACATTTTACACATAGCGACCAGTTCTAAAAATATTTGACTATCGCTTAAGGCCTACTATGTCCCCCTTGTTTTGTATTTGCAAGGGCAATATAGAACTACAGTAGCCTTTAAGCATAGACATATCTCTTAATAGTTGGTTGCTATGTGCAGCACCATTCTTTTTGCCACAGATTAATACTCTTTGCATATCCAAGACAAAAAAAATGAATAACGCATTCCCATTTGAGAAAATTATTGAAAAATCTGATGTGTTACACTCACATGACTTTCTCTACTCTTGTACAAACTATTTTTACAAACGCTTATTCTCCATATGCTTCATGTTAATCGAGATATCGAGATGTTAATCTTATTGCTAATTTTCTTGTAGATGCAAGGGGAATTGCTAGGCTTTAAACGATAGTCAAATATTTTAAGAGCTGGTTGCTATGTGGAGTATTCCATTCTCTTTGCATTATCAGGACAAAAAAAATGAATAACGAATTTGAGAAAAAGTATAAGTATTGGAAAATTTAAGGGAATAACAAGCAATATCTTGAAAATGGTTCACCCAACAGCAAAAAATGTACATGACATACATTGTGTATTTTAACGCGATCTACTTTTTTGTGTAGTAAAATTTTGTCTACCAGTTATGCAAAAGTCGTTCACAATGAAGAATACTTTTGGAGACATTCCCAAAAAATTCAAGATATACATTTTATTTGTCATGAAAATATCTTAAATATATGATATTTTAATCAAAATCGTTAGAGCCATTTTTGAGAAAATTAAAATTTTCGAAAAATGTTTCATGTAAAGAGTAATCTGGAGTGGAGGGATTTGCTTGAAAACCTTCGTGTCGCATCTCTGGAAGATACTGAGCCTAAATACCAAGTTTGGTGTTTATCCGACTGTTTGTTTCTGAGTTATGCTATTCACAGGCGCGCGCGCGCGCACACACACACACACACACACACACACACACAGAGACATGTTTCCAAAAATACTTTTTTTTGGATTCAGGGGGCCTCAAAACATATATTTTCGGTGAAATCTCGGTATCGAATTTTTGGGTGGAAAAATTCAATGTTAAGGCCGAGACTCGCACCACGAATCTCGGCTCCCCGTTCCGACGTGTCTTGTCCTTTATGACAATAGTTTAAGGACGGCAACATTGGCTGCATGTCGGCAGGTGCCGTTTACCGTACAAGTCCACTGCTTCACATCTTTTGCGTAATCAATCATTAGCACTCTTCACTGCCGTATTTAGAAGGGTTTTTTTTAGGGTTCAACCCCCCCGAAACTTCTGATAGTTTTATTTATTTAAATTCATATATCAAACCAATATTGGAAAATTTCGTTAGATAACAGTAGGACTACTACTAGTAGCACATTTACAAGGAAAAGGGAAACATATTGTCGCCTTACATCCCGGTTTTCGAAGCAGTCTCGGCGTTTTGAGCTGTAAGGTGGAATATCTTGATTCTCGTGCGTTTTTTCCTGTCTCCAAGAATTTTCTTGTCCACATAACATCTATACAGAGTAAGTACATGGTAACTGTGTAGGGTATCGATAAATTTAGATCTAGTTATGGAAACTACCCCCCCCCCGAAATGTCTTTCTGTGTACGGGCATGACCTCAGGGAGAATGTGTTTGAATTTTCAGAAGTGGTTTTAATTCACAAGTAATATTTAAAATATCTGAAAGTTTACTATTTTCTGTGCAATGAGTAACAAACGTAAATTTACAAGTGTTGCAGTGCTATCATTTTATAAAAAGTCCCCCCCAAAAAAATGAAGCAGGAAATAGAACAGTAAAATTCTACAGATAACGTTCTTTCCAGGCGTTGACATTATTATACTGAAAAAGGAAAAGGATCTGCAGATAATGAAATAACGATAAATGCTCCTAGTATTTCAGTGGAAACAGTAGTTATTGTCACAGGAAAACAGGTAGGTCTAATAAAACAAGGATTATGTTTACTAGTGGTAAAATAAATAATACATTACACCTTAACTGGCGATCACCACACTATAACAGTTTCCTTAAAATAAATTGGAAAATTTTATCACTACCTACGGAGGTAAAATGTTCCAATTACTCCGGTTTTCACTTTGTGGTACTGGTATGCTTTTGCTTGTTTTAAGATTAGCCCTCCTTCCCCCCTTAGGGAATTCTGGATCTGCCTCTGCATATAATTGAAGCATCCCGGTAATCCCTCCGCAATCTGAAATATTAGATATATCATACATCAAAGGCGGCTTACAATGTTTTAAGTATCTTTTATTTCCGGGATTAATAATAAATCTATATTCAAGACATTGCAAGTTGTCTTTGAGGTATGTAATCTCAAATACTTGAGATCGTTGTTTACCAGTATACTCAATCTGCTGAGGTTTAATGCGCATACGGTTATCTCGCCAAGGTAGCTCAAGCGGTAAGAGCGTCGGCACGGGGAGCCGAAAATCGTGGTTTGAGTCCCGACTGTGACATCGGATTTTTCAAGTCTGATTCAACTTATTAGCTCATAACCTATACACGGTTAGAATGAAAGAACAATTGTCAGATATAAAAAGATTATTATGCGATACATTCACATGACCTTCTCTACCCTCTATCTTTATTAGTGGATATACAAAATATTCTTACTAAAACTGCTACATTTAGTCCAAATAAACCTTTGCAAAAATAGCTAGTTAGCTGCATTACACATTTCGTTAAAAATAGAAACAGAACAGCGATAGTCAAATGTTTAAGAACTGGATGCTATATGCTGGCCTTAAAATTCCATACTGTTACCATGCAATCGCGAGAAACAACTGAAAATCAACGGGACTTTAAAAGAATGACAAGTATTGAACAATTCCAATCTTTAATAACGGATATCTCAGCAACGGCTTATGCCACAAAAAGACTTATTATAAGTAAATTGTGTATTTTAAAGAGATCTACAATTTTTGTGTGGTACGTTTTTCTCTATCGCTTAACGTTTACAAATTATACAAGATTATACAAAATTCCTTCGGAATGAAGAGGACTTCATAGGCTATTCCCAGAAAATTCAAGATATAAATTTTATTTGCCATATAAATATCTTTCATATATTGTACTTTAATCAAAATCCTTAGAGTACTTTTTAGAAAATCAAAATTTTCGAAAAATGTTCCATGTAAAGGGTAGTTAGGGTGGGAGATTTTTTGAAAATCCTCGTGTCGTATCCTTGGAAGATACAACACTCAAATACCAAGTTTGGTATTTGTCCGACTTTTCATTTTTGAGTTATGCTGTTCACAGACACACACGGGCACGTTTCCAAAAATGCTTTATTTGTATTCAGGGAGCTTCAAAACATGTATTTCCGATGAAATCTAGACATAGAGTTTTTGGGTGGAATGCAATACTTCCCCTACTTATACGTAGAAGAGAAAGGAGAAAAACTTTTCGTTCTATTTATGCGATTTCAAGATAGATAGACACATTTCGAGATTTTTTTAAAAAAGGAGACAAGTGTTTAAAATACATTTTCTGTACACAATAAGCGAAACCAAATCGAATTCCACACCTGTTTCCTTATAGCATCTGTTTAATTAGAGCGCAAAAACAAGGGACTTTGAACTTCCATTTAAAATACGCAGTGTCTGTCAGAGTTGAGTTTTAAGATGGGTGAGAAACTGGCGGAAATGAAAATATCTGCTACCTTAACAAGAGAACACTCTTACCCCACTTAAACTTTCAGTTTCGAAATGGTGGAAAGGCTATATGACTTCTAAGTAAGCTTTTCAATGGAAAAAGGAGATCAACATTCATCGAGCAGTAATTTGAAATGGCCCTGGACACTCAAAATTAACCTAGAAACAAATGTTCTTCCTTATTATGTGTTTATTATAGAGCAGGAAAAGTATGAACAAAGGCTAATTAAACATGATACTACAATAACGCATATATTTTTGCACCTCCAATATGTATCAATTGCAAAGTGAAAAATAAGCTAGCAATAAGGACTGTCCAATCTACGTGAAACTTCAAACTTATCCTCCACTTTCCGAAGAAAGTAGCTGACAATACAACCGATAATCCACCATAAAATTTACGTGGCATCTGAAACACAATTTCCTTCACTTTCAGCACCACTACTTTAACTACTATGGTCCTTATCGTACCATAGACCGGCAATTTTGCTCAGAGGCCTCTTTATCAGGCTTGAAGTTTTTTTACGTGCCGTAAACCTACGACACGGGACCACCGGCTTTACTTTCCTTCCGAAGGAAGCCATGCTAAGGAGTTTTACGCCCGAAAAAATCCATCGCCCTCCGCCGGGTTTGAACCCGCGACCTTGGGTACCACTAGTCCACGGAGGACGACCATTCTTCGTTTGACTTACTTTCCACAAAAATGGAATTATGCGTCTGTTATACCTGAACCCAATCTGCAAAACTATCGTCCAATAAGTCTGTTATTTCTATTATTTAAACTTTTTGAGCGACTATTGTTGCCTCGTCTAGTTGTACAACTTAACGCAATCATACCGCCTATGCAATTCGGATTTAAGCCACTGTACTCCTGCACACAACTTCATCGAATCATCAATACAATTATGAACACATATGAGGAAAAGCAAGTGTGCTTATGTCTGTTTCTTGACACAGAAAGTGTTTGACAATGTGTGGCATAGTAGCTGTTACAGAAGATCAAGAATCACGTCTCAGATACATGTTTCAGAATAACAACATACTACTTGCATAGCCGATCTTCTTCAGTAAAATATCAAAGTGCACAGTCGAGATGACAACCAATCCTCTCTGGTGTTCCACAAGGAAGTATTTTAGGCTCGCTTCTTTATACAGTATATACCTCTGACTTTCCTCAGCACGCTAAACTAACCATTGCACATTTTTTCAGATGATGTTGCAATCCTTAGTACAGAAAGTTGCGAATTAGCAGCTGAGAAATTAAGTTCCTTCTGAAATGAAATCAACAAATAGTGCTCCGATTGGAAAGTGGCAATCAATCCACGGAAATCTCAGGATGTGTATTTCACGTATAAAAACAGATGACATATCATTCCATAATTCTTGGAGGTATTGCCATACCCAAGTTCATTTAGTTCCTTGCCTTGAGCAGTAAACTAACCTGGAATCTTCACATCACATATCATCTCTCAAAACTAAAACATCGTATCCACCAAATCAAACACATATTACAATCAAAATCACCTCTTTCACTACCGTACAAACGCATTCTCTACATCTCACCTCACCTCACTGATCAGACCTATTTGGCAGTATGCGTGTTCCTCGGCTTTGCTTCATTGTCACAAATTAAAACAATCCAATTTTTTTCCCCGAGTGGAGGAGAAAATGATTTAATCACTGACCCCAGCCCCGATGGGAGTCGGGACTGAGAGTGTGGGACTCACCAATAGTCGGCATACCCACTAAAAACTCCTCCACCGGATGGAAAAATGGAAGAAGGAAAAAGTGGAATGGCGTGGCTTCGTGCGGTCCCGCATAGCACCCGCGTTAGTATCTGAAGGCTGTTGGCTGCCGCCCTGTGGACGGGAGCGGGTAAAGGTAGTTACTAGGTTGTAGCCATGAAACCTTACTGCAATACTAGTGGGAATGGCGAGGGTTTAGGAAGTGAATGGGAGTTAGGATTTAGGATGGTGCTGACGATGATGTTCCTGTTGCTGGTTGAACTCCTTGCATTGCTGCAAGAAGCTCGCGACTCGGGCCGGGTCCGTCTTCGGCCGGTGACTGAGAGATGAGACCCGGATGGCTTCGGTGATGGCTGTAAGTCTTGAAGAGGTGCTGTCGAACTGCCCAGCCAGGAAAACCTGTTGGGCAGTTGATGCTGTTTGAAGTTCCCTGATGAGTTCCTCCAGGGCTGTCAGCTTCGTCGTCATGTTCAGGAACTCCGCATGGAGATCCTGAACGGCGTCGCGTAGGCCCTGGACTTCCTCGATGATCGGCGAGAGTGAAGGTGCTGGTATCGGCGTTGGTGATGGTGCTGGATGCGGTGGCTGTGGAGATGTCACTATCTGCGGCGTAGGTGCTGGCGGCGTCGGCAATGCCTTCCTGCGGGGATGCAGGGGGCAGAGCGCCTGGCCGGTGTAGTGTAAAGACCCTCCACAGGTCGCACAGTAGCGGCGTCGGCGGCGAAGGTCGTGCTGGGTGCACGATTAGGTGGTGCAGGCTGCTCCACAGTAGTGGCTCCTGGGTTGAGCTGCGCAGGACGTCTCATTGTGCCCGTAGGCACAGCAGCGTCTGCAGGGAGCCCGGCGTTCCACTCGGCTGGCCTCGATGCGTAAGCACCGCCCTAATAAGGGCAGGCCCGCCCTCAAGGCAGCTTCGTAGTCGCCAGGGTCTGCGAACTCCATCCTGACGAGAGATGTGGGTCCCTGTGCTCCTATGATCCTGGTGGCCTTCAAGGCTGAAGACCACTGCTGGTGGGCTGCGGTGACGAGGTACCTGGCTGGCAGGTCCCTCGGGACCCCACGGACGAGGCACTGTACCTCCCTTGAGGCACAGGCTGGCTCTGCGGTGGCTGGGAAGTACCCAGAATCGGCAGCGTGGATGCCGGTGAGTGAAGCGGCGACTGCCGAGGCAGTCGCGGCGAAGCTGCGCTGGCTGGCGGCGAAGTGGTGGTTGCGGCATAGGTTGCCCTAGGCTGCGGCGGCTGCGGTGAGATCTCCTCGGCTGGTACCGGAGGAGACGAAGAGGTTCCTGCCTTAGCAGGAGCGGCGACAGAGCGGACCTTCTTCGCCATCTCGGAGCTGTGTGTGCCAAGTAGCCCAGAAGAGCTATACAAGATTGATCACAGGTGCCCCATGGTACATTTGCAACATGACTCTCCAAAGGGACCTGAACATTTCAGAAGTAATGGATGTCATCAGGACGAGCTACACCAGATTACACCAGACTACACCAAACTCTTATCAATCATCCAAACCCACTGCTGCATTTTATTTCCCTACACCATCTACCATAATAGAGGATTAAAAAGAAAATGACACAACGAACTGCTTCTTTAATTCATGTGCTTTGTAAAACTGATCAAGCGTTTATTGTTTTATGATTGTTTCTAATATGTTTGTTATCAATTTAATTGTTTTATTGTTTTGTTATAGTGTGCTCTGAAACTACTCCTTTAAAGTAATACATATAGAGGACATCAAAACAAACATATTTCGATAAGGAACACATGGTCTCTGAAGTAAACTTTTAATGTTAGCGAACTGTTTGTGAGTGGTGCTGCCATAAGCTGGTGTGTCGGTGTCGCTGACGTAATGTGTACTGACCTTCAAATTTTCTCTGTGTAAGAACGGTTGGCTCTGAGGTCTGCTTGGAAACACTGATTCAGTGACAATCATTACCGCTTTGTGACAACAGTGAACATGGAGCGGTTTACGTATCTGAAATGGCTGACATGCATCTGGTATACGGATCTGTGAATGAAAATGGACGAGCTGCAGTGAAAGAGTGTCGACAGCGCTTTCCCAACCGACGAGTTTCACAACACCAAACATTCGGACGTCTGCATCGCCTGCTACGTGAAACAGGCACTTTCCGTGCAAGTATACATGACACAGATCGGAATTGAACACTGCGAACTTCCGAAATGGAAGACGAGATCCTGCGACATGTTGAAGACACTCCATCTACAAGTACACGGCGTATAGCACACATTCTTAGCGTCAGACATAGCCGTGTGTACAATGTGTTACATGACCAGCAGCTTCATCCTTTCCATCTTCAGCGCATCGCAGCACTAGCACCCGAAAATCTTCCCAAACGCGTGCAGTTCCCACAATGGTTTTTACAGCAGACTGCCCTGCATCCCTTGCCGAGGTCCTGTGCACAGACGAGACTTTGTTTACCCGTGAAAGCTGCTTCAATGTCCACAATTCGCATCTTGGGCACATGTGAATCTACGAGGTACTCGACCTCGCGCTCATCAATGGCGATTCGGTGTTAATGTGTGGGTTGGCTTTCTCGGTGATAGGTTGATTGGACCATACATTCTTCCATTCCGCCTCAACGAACGGCGCTATCGCATCTTCGTGAAACATGTGTTACCAGAACTGTTGGAGGATGTGTCTCTGAATGTTAGACAAAGAATGTACTTCCAGCACGATGGGGCGCCAGCCCATTTCAACATTGTTGTGAGGATCATGTGAGAGCTATCTTCGGGAATAGAATGGTGCGGCCGAGGTGGCTCTGTGGCCTAGCCATCCAGGTCACCTGACCTCACGTGTCTCCATCTCTTCCTATGGGGGCATATGATGCAGCTGGTGTGCGAAACCGATGTGGAAACAGAAGAAGACCTCGTCTGTAGAATTGCCGTCGCTGCTGGTACCATTGCGGACATGCCGGAGTCCGAACAGACACGACAATCAACGATCCGGCGATGTAGTGCGCGCATACAGGTCAATGGTCGCGCATTCGAGCAGTTCCTGTGAATGCCACGGCTGTAATTAGCATGCTAAAGTACCTTCTGCGTAAATCGTCCCTAGCATCAGAAATTGCCGACAGGGATCATATGCTCCTTATCGAAACATATTTATTTTGGTGTTCCCTACCACCTGCATTAATTTGAAATAGTAGTTTCGGAGCATTCTGTATAACATGTAATATGATGTAGGCAGTAGGACTGTTACTGAACAGCATCCTAACACATCTTTCAAGTGATTTAACATACTATTATATTTTTAACGTATTTATTTTATGTCGCTTTAACATCAAGGTCAAATCGAAGCTAAAATAAGTTTTACAATTCCTTACATAATTGGGTTACACTAACAAAGTTCAACACATTCTTGGAGAAAGCTGGATCACGAAGGGCGGTTAAGAGGTTGTTGGCATTTTACATCTAATCATTGTAGAAACGGCAGCTGGTGAGAATGTGAGTGACTGTAAGTGGAAAAATAATTGAGTTTTATTTATGGACGCTCTTTAACTGCTTGATCATGGGTACCTGCTTCATTGTCACAAATTAAAAGAATCCAAGTAGTCCAAAGAGATATGCAAGATTGATCACAGGTGCCCCATGGTGCATTTGCAACATCACTCTCCACTGGACCTAAACATTCCAAAAGTAATGGATGTCATCAGGACGAGCTACACCAGACTACACCAAATTCTTGCCAATCATCCAAACCCACTGCTGCATGATATTTCCCTACACCTTCTACCAGAATCGCATAATAGAGGATTAAAAAGAAAGGTACACAACGACCTGCTTCTTTAATTCATGTGTTTTGTAAAAATGATCAAACGTTTATTGTTGTATAATTGTTTCTAATATGTTTGTTATCAATTGAATTGTTTTATTCTTTTTGTTATACAGAATGCTCTGAAACTCCACTTACAATTTAGATATTAGATATCATTAAATTTCTCAATCAATGACAATATTTGCACATGGGCGGAAGATCACCGGACAGAAGATAGGAATGAATAAGAGCAGTATGCCCGAGACTAGGCGAAATAGAAGAGCTTCATGGTATGCTTGAAATGTGTAAGAGGATAGACAGAATGGGAAGGGGATAGGAATCACGTAGTTTGTTCACAACTATAAGTATCATATGTATTTGTGCACAATAAAGTTTTCTAGGTAGTTAAGAACAACAAGCGGAAAAACTAGGGCCAACATAATGAGGTATAACCTCCTTCGGTTTACGCAGTGAAAACAAATGCACTTAGAAAATAATTCGATAATTGCCATAGTGGATATTAAAGTTTCATCATTTTAAAAGAGTTCTTGTTTGTTGAAAAGCGATAAAAGTTTACAATATAATGGATTCTCTGGTCGGCGAATATGGCAGTAAAACAAAAGAATGAAACTGAAACAAACTTTTATGTACCTATAAAATACAAAGCTAGGAATTTAGACATGAAGCGTTTGTATACTAAGATACTGTTCGTATTGACACTACGACCGATTATGACCCCTAAGAGCAGCAGCACAACCTTGAGAAGCCTCGCCCGACAACTGCCTCGGGTTAGTTTCGCTTTCTCTCATTTCCCGGAACAGAGTCGGAACAAGAAGAAAGTCGGGCCATTTCTTACGTAACTCCAGTTTACAGATTCCCACCAAACAGCTCAATGGTTTTACTTTCTCTACTCATGTGCGCAAAAATCTCAGCATGACCAAGCAAATTTCAAATTTGCTACAAGGGTTTTACTTGGCAAAATATCCGGTGCCCATACTTGCCGTTCTAACTCTATGAGTACCACTGCAAGCCTGTAAGCATTGAATGAAGAGAAAACTTCAAGAACAGTTCTTAATTAAAACGAACCAATAACTGTATATGCACGAAAGATATATCAACTCGTAATGCAATATCAGTACCCGTGGTACGGTGTGCACTTCCAATAGTGAACCAGCATAATTACTGACAGTTTATTTTCTGACTTTCTCAAAGACTGACTTTCTCAAAGATTGTAATCATTGCTGATATAGGTAGTAAGGGGTTTACTTTGTGAGTAAATTCAATTACAATTACTTTTAATGCAATTCGCATTTACTTTTTCCACCATTTACCTATTTTAGGGAAAGTATACTATTCAAATAAAAAATTAGATATACAGATTTCACCGAAATATGTGTTTTGGATCCTCCGAATAAAAACAACATTTTAACAAACGTTCGCGCGCAGATTTGCAAGAAAATCTTCCCACATTGGCTGAAGCAGACTTCGCGATTACTCCGACGCCTCCAATAGGAATCTATTCATATCTAGCTTTAGCCAAGCAAAGCCATCAGAATATCTTCTCCACGTGGTAGGAGTTGCTTCCACTTTACTGCTGTGAACACCCAGTTGCGATGACAGTCTTAACTATAAAATAGACTATAAAGCCGGTGGTCCGGTGTCGTACATTTACGGAACGTAAAAGAACCTCACAACTGATAAAGAGACCTCTGAGCAAAATTTCCAGTCTTTCACGCCCAGTATGGAATGGGACGCTAAGTACCATAGTAGTTAAAGAGTTTCCACAAATAAAACTCATTTTTTTGCACCACTTCTTGCTAGATCGCATCTATCATACGAAAGGCAAATATCTTTATTTACAACCTTAACAAACAAAACATAGCATAATTAAACGGTTTCGAGAGCGGGAAGTACAGATTTTTCTAATTTAGTATCTTAAACAGAAACCTCCGTTTTAAGACACACTGTGTATGTGTTCAGTTGTTTATGCTCAATACAGGTGTTAACTTAATCTCCTCATATATTTTCACTCTGATTTCGCAAAACTGTTTATTGTTATATTTTGTTATGGTTTGTAAATAAAATCATGTACGCAATCCTCAGCCACAAGTTGCGTAAACAATATTATGGGGATATTTGTAATTGTAGGCTGTTTTATAACATTAACGTATTAAAACGTGGGTGTGTCTGTCTCCATTACAATCATTTTGATCGTACAAACACAGCTACGTATTTTACTTGGTAATAATTAAATAATCATTTAGAAAAAGGTTTGTTCACATAACTTTCTCTACATACAGTCGTTTATTTTTATATAGCTTCTTCAAAAACTTGTTCTTACAAAAGCTTATTTTTCTATCTAATTCATGTTAATTGAGATAAGCGTTTTGAGAAATGCTTTCATTATACATTTCGTGGTAGATACAAAGGAAATACAGGAGGCTGAGGCGATAGTCAGATATTTATATGCTAGCGTTGAAATGCTCTTTCCATGACATTGCGAGCAATAACTTAATTCTGACCACTGCCGCATCCTTTGAAGATGCTGAATTTAAATACAAAGTTTGGTATCCATGTAACTTTTCGTTTTTGAGCAATGCTATTCACACAAACAATGGTTTTTCACTTTCTCTACCATGTACCTAGTTAGGAATAAAGTATTGCATTCCACTCAAACTGTCGTCCTCCGTGGTATAGTTATTACCATGCTTACCCTCTAGTTCCCGAGGTCGCGGGTTCAAGCTCGGCAGAGGGCGATGGATTTTTTTGGGCGTAAAAAGCATTAGCATGGCTTCCTTCGGAAGGGAAGTAAAGCCGGTGGTCCCGTGTCGTAGATTTACGGCACGTAAAAGAACCTCAAGCCTGATAAAGACGCCTCTGAGAAAAATTTCTGGTCTTTCACGGCCAATATAGAATGGGACGCTAAGCACCACAGCAGTTAAAGAGCGTCCATAAATAAAATTTTAAGAAAAACTCAATTCCACTAAAAAATTTCGATACCAAGATTTCACCGGAACTACATGTTTTGAGGCTCTCTGAATACAAAAAAAATGGAAAACATTTATCTGTGTGTATGAGTCTGTGAACATCATAACTAAAAACGAAACGTCGGATAAATACCACATTTGGTATTTAAGTTCAATATCATCCAAAGATGCGATATGAAGATTTTCAAGAAAATTCCCCCACCCCAAACAACCCTTTACATAAAAAAGTTGTTTTTTATAGACAAAAATGGCTCCAACGATTTTTATTAAAATATCATAAGACATTTAAATGACAAATAAAATGTATCCATATCTTGAACTTTCTGCAAATAGCCTGTGAAGCACTCCTCGTTCGGAAGGAATTTTGTATAACGCGCAAGCCACAATAGATAGACAAAAACTTACTACAAAAAATTAGATCTTTTTAAAACACACAATATATTTTAAACAATTTTTTTTGTGGCATTAGCCATTTTCGAGTGTTCCGTTATTATTAGTTTGAACGTTTCAATACCTTGTCATTTTTTAAAGTGCTGTTTGCTATTCAGTTGTTTCTCGTGATATAATGGAAACATAATGGAATTTAACGGTCAGCATATAAACATCTGACTACTGTTTCGGTTTCCTTTATCCCCCTTGTATCTACATCGAAATGTATAATGCTGTTTCTCAAAGGTTTCTTTCGATTAACTGAAGTAGATAGAAATATAAGCTTTACATAATACATCAGATTTAGGGAGCCCCAAAATGTGTACTTTCAGTGAAATCTTGATATCAAATTTTTTGGTGGAATGCAATACTTTCTCCACTTACTATAAGTAAGCAGCAGAGAAAGTAAAAAATCTAACGACGTGCAGAATTTGAACTACAACAATAAGACGGCTGTATTCAATGCGAGGAAGTTCGTAGTTTCAATAGTTACTTAAATTGGGCGAATTGTTAATATTTAAACGTCTGTATTTTATGTTGTTTACATCTCTTGCGCATTGTGCAATTGCCCCCTTGTTCTCTGGCAATATGTTACAAAACTTCAGAAGACGAGAGCCCCAGAAAATGAAGTTCGTGATGATTATGATGATGGCCTCACAGAAAACGCTGCAACAATCACGCAGACATACGAGTGCAAAGAAGGCAATGGTGGTGGAAGAAGTTACTGTGCGGAAATCTACGGTTGGTGGCCGGGGTAGGGGCCAAACTTATATGAGGAAGTAAGCTCTTTCTCGACGGTAGTCAGTGAAAGTGGTGCTGCAGGTTATCCAACATCATACAGGCTGCAGCATCCACTACAGGAGCACCAACAGGTACGTACCTCTGGAGCATAAAACATCTCACGAACATTTTGTACCACTTTAAAACAAATCAGTCCAAAAATCAAAATATGTCAAATATGCTAGAAATATTTTGTGATCTTTATAAAAGAAAGGAAAAAAATGGTGTTCGTACCTTTAAGGGAGAAGCGAAGTGCTATTTTAGCCTTTTGGGTCATAAAATGTACTCCTTTTAATTTGTTATTAAAAACAAACATTGTATTCCTCTAGGGGGATGTAACCCATGTTTTAGATGCCATTTTTAAAATGCCTATTTCAAAATATATTTTATCCTAAAAAAAAGTAGAGATCCGAAATCCAGCCTCCTCAAAAGTGTGTAATAAAATGTCCAATTTGAACTTTGATATGTCTTAGTTTATTTTTCAAAAATAGTTTTAATAAACATGTACCAAATTTATTGACCTGTTTCTTTTTGTAGTGTAATTTCTTTAAAAAAACTATCCACGATATAAACATTTCTATAGATATATTATTTTTATAGGAAAGATACATTTTGATTTTAATTAATAAATCGTATATAAATTAAATAGTATTCAAGACTGAATTACATATTGAAGTGAAACTTTGTACATAGAATCTTTAACTACCAGCAATTTGAAAAAAAAAAAACTTAAGTTTTCTTGTATAATGCTCACTTTGCAATTCACTACCCGCTTCCCCTTAAAATGTTTTTACCTTTGCTTCATAGCAAACCAATCATTCATAAGTTTGCCATCTCTAGTGAGCATTTTAGGGCAAGGAATTGTGAAGCATCTATTTTCCAATACTCTTATCCAAAATGTCTGCCATTTTTGCCGCTCTCTCTTTTATATTATCAGTAGGTATACCAGTTTTGAAGAGTTCTCAGTAATTAATTATTAATCTTACTTAGTTTAATGTTTTAGAATGTCCATAGTAATCAAAGTTGTTAAAAACTAAATAAATTAAAATGCATTAGTTCATTAAATAAGCGTATAAAAGCTTATGTATTTTTTTTAAATCTGATTGGTATTTCAGAGAAAAAAAGCTGCATTGATTGCATTAAGTGCACTTTTAGAGAGTGTTTAACCTACAGACATTGAAATACCAGATGGAAGGAATACACATGCCATCCTTAAAATCAGATATAAATATCGATGGGTACATTGAAAAAGTTTATGAACACTTATTTTCTATGTTTCATACATCCGTAGAAAAACACTATAAATGCAGAGACGTTTGGCAACAGTGCGCTTTCCCTTGCAGGAAAATGGAAAAATTATGCATGGCGAATAAGGTCAGAGCCGCCTTAGAGTAGAATGCGCACGCTTTTTCCTGTGCTGTTGCGAATTGGTCAATGCATTATGGGAACTATATTAAGAACACTTTTGGCGTTCTATTCCCAAGACAATTTTTTCGTGTATTTCCAGCTTAATGTTTAATAAAAGCAACTAAAATTTAAACACGGTGTTTAAGTTTGAATGAGACACTAAAGGAAAATAAACGTTTTAATTTAAACATTTACTTATTATGCACTTAATGTAAAAATAAATAGTAGCAGTACTAAATAACAAATACAATGAGAACAAATAAGCAGATAAACTGTGTGTATTAACAGTTTAAGGAAATGCAGTAAAACAAAGGAAATGATTTTGTTTAAACATTTAATAAACGAAACTAACAACTAAAATATATTATTATTCAAACATTCAATAAAAGGTAACAAAAAGACACACGAGGTTGATAACGATGTTTATACCAAAGATATGAACACGTGACGGCTAGCGAGCGAGAGGAATGCCATAGCCGTATAATGCTATGGTGTGATCACGATCAGTTATTAAGACGCTGATGCGACGTCGTAACTTCAGCATAAATTGCGATTTGTACAAAACAAAAACGTTAAGTCGTGGTGAAATGAAGCAATTAAGGCAAAATGTGGAGACAACACAAAATGTAGATTAATTGCTGCTCTGTCGTATACTTCAATAAGACTTGTGCAGTCGTTCTGTATGCGAACAAAACAGGGTATAGGGTATACTACGGAGGGAAATACCTCGCGCACTGCGAACTACGAGAGATCTCTTGTGGCTACCGCTTCCCAGGAGGAAGGGAAGAAGTGAAGGAAACACAGAAGGCTACAGGTCACAGAGAGGCAGGCTACAGAGATGCGTGGAAGTCCCTAACAGTTCCCGCTTGAAGACCCATCCCACTACTGGAACTGCCCAGAGAGTGCGATGAACGACCGTCAAACAAGCAGCCCTCTAGTGCCCACGGGGATTTTTGAGCAAGAATCCGTGCCGTCTGTCTGCCATACGCATGAAACCTAGAAGCACACCCGAAACATGAGCAGGAAACGGAATGAAAGGGAAATGATGAAAAGAAAATCGTGGTAGATAAGAACTACCCAAGCATTCGCCTACCGACCAGGAAAAAACACGAAAAACTCAAGTCAGAAGGGGCAGCTGATGAAGATCGAACCGGGACCTCCCGAATGCAATAAGGCTACTATAATTTTTCATTTGTCTTTGCACACAGAATCACCTCCTAAGAGAGTAATATCTATACCGCTTCCATCCGGTTTGATAAAGAGTAGATATATGGGATATAAATTACTAAAAGAAAGTGTAGGTAATAACTAATCAGATCTGATCAAGTTGTTTGCATCAAATGACAGAGAAACTTCTACGTTTAGGATGTCTATGTGTGCAGCTTTCTTGTAGCATTGTAGTATTCGACTTCTCCGGAGTGATACTTCATGCCACGGCTACTACGACGCAAATCCTCACTGAAGTCCTCAGGAAGATGTCTTTCTCCTATATCGACGAATAATAATGAATAATTATGAAATCGGGATACGAAAGGTGGGCATCCGCAGACATTTCCGTTGTCGATCTAAACTTAAGAAATTCTGTCATTTGTTGTGGGTAAACACCACTGACTTAATTTTTTTTTGTACAGCTTAACGTCCTTTAATCCAGTAGGTCATATTGGACGATGGATGAATTAAATTATGCTCAAATGAGCCCGGGGTCCACAGAGTTAACTACTATTTTTAACTGTTTAATTTGTATAGCCCCCATTAACATCTATAGTCATATCGAGGACTTTGGATTTCTGATGTATCTGCTGGATCTATAACCCGTTTTAATATTGGTTTTACTAATTTTTCTAAGAAACACACTCATTCAAAATTTCAAACTCTACGGAGGGGGGAATGATTCTCCCGCCCTAATCGGGAATGGAACACAATACCTCTGGGTGTAAACGCCATATCGCTGAGCACAGAGGGAGTATATTCTATATTTTATTAAGCGTATATTTTATTGATGCTATTTATTCTGGACATCCTGTATGGGTACTTAACGAGCTTTTTACTGAGGATGATAATAACAATAACAACAATTATTAGTTTATGCATGTTAATAATCTCATAAAATCATGCATGACAGTCTTTGTACAATGAAGTTTTGAACTTCAGCTCACGTAGAGACCTGCATCTTGGCAAACACACCATACATCACTGTAACCCGAGTTGCGTAACTTGGAATCGTCCACGATTGCATATCCGCACACTTAGCTTGAGCTTCTACTGCACTTTCACCTTTTTTTGTCACCTCTTTTCACTTTCGACGAGCACCAGTAGTAACCGGAAGTGATAGGATTCTTAAGAATGTATTTACAATAATAATTCTAACTCCTTCTGCATTTACAGTAGTGGTACTCGTTGTGTATTATTTGTTATATGATGTGCTTTTGTGTTACAATCGCTTATGTTACACATATCCTACTTTTCCTTCCATTGGATTAAAATGGCCTTTTTACTTAGAGATAGGGCCTTGCAATCCACCAAAAATTCATATCGAGATTTCATCGGAAATATCTACATGTTTTGAGGCCTCTGAACCCCCAAAAAACATATTTAAAAAAAAAAAAAAGATCCATGTGTATGTATGTGTGTGTGTGCGCGCGTGTATAACATCAGTATATCCTCAAAACAAAATAAATGTTGTTATAGGTAATGATACTTATTAAACAAAGTTATTGAAACAATGCAAAATTAGTTAAAGCTTGTTATAGTTTAGCAGTGCCGTTTCATGCATTTTAATTAAATATTATAATCTGAATGTTGGTGAAAGTAAGATTATCTATGTTATATACAAAAATAATTAAAGATGCAGAAAAATACACAAGATTTTTTATTTGGTTTAGTATTAAGTATAATATTTGTGACTAATACTTTAAGATTTTTGTTAGAAGTGTCTTACATAAGAGAGTGACCCAAGTGTATTTTTTTTCCTTCAATTTTTTCAATATCAAAAATATTTTCATCTTCACAACTACCTAAAAAGAGGTATTTCGTTCGAACCTATTTAATACGAATGAAAACAAAATTCTTATTAATATGATTCTGTTGTAAAATTGAAAAGTAATTTCTTGCATTCTTTTCATTTAAATAAAAATTATGATGTACCTAAGGAATATGACATCGAGTCTTGGACGTTTACGGCAAAACCGCTGTTGTTCATAGGCTGTTCAGGCACAAGGGTGAACAAGTAAGATTCTTGAGTTGATGGTCCCTATAGAATCTGAGTAGAAACAGAAGAAATTAGCGTCATTGTTTAGTTCTGAGTCTGCACCATGTTTCCAACACAATAAACCTTGCCAATACAATCCTAGCACCTTAAAGTATAGGATATGCACTCTTTTCGAAGAAAGACTTTAATAAATACAATACATATGATTTGCGAACTCCTTTAGGGCATCTGATATGTCGAATTATTTTCTTCATCGCTTTGGTCACTCTTATAATACTCTAAACTTTTATCCGAGAAGTTGTTGTTGTTATTATTATTATGCCTAATTAGAACATACTTTTTTAAATGAATTGTTTGTAGATGTAATTGTTTAGTTGAACTTCTTTGTTTCTGTAATATATTCTGTACTGTCAGGCAGATGTTAAAAAAATGGCGACGAAACACATTTGTTTGTTTACTGCCGTATTCATAGCAACGCAGCTAATCTAATTTCCTCACTAGTTTTTATAATTCTGAAGTTCTTATTAATGGAAAATAATTAAGTACCGCCATCTGGTGTAACTTCAGACGTATGAGGTAAATTCGGACAAAATACCTTTGTTATTTTTTATTTAAAGTTGATCATTCTGTAACAACTGTGGTAGAATTTCCACGCTAGCGATACTAAATTTTGTATGAAGGACAAATTTCTGCGCCTAGTTTGACGCGTTATTCTTGTATTTATTATGAATAGCGACCGGTAGCAGTGGGCATTGTTGTCGATTTCATTATTTACTGTAGTTGGTAAAACTTCTTGATACACACGTCTAATTAAACAACCCAGCTGCTGCTAATTATTGACTTCAGTTCGCCCAGTTGTGTATTAATGTAACTAGGATTGTTCGGTGAAGTTTTTATGCATAGTTATAATTTCGTGGCATATATCTTTGTAAATCTGTTCAACCTTGGGGTAAATTCGGACAATGCCACTTGTGTAGACAGAAAATTGGGAAGCCAAACATATTGTAACTATGAAGAAAAGAAACTTGATGAGATAGTGAAAGCAATTAAATCAGGGAAAATGTCATATCGAAAAGCACAGGAGTATTTTCAGATACCGTGATCCACGTTTGACAATAAAGTGAATCGCACAAATCCAGAAGCAATCGGAACACCACCTGTCCTGGATAATGAAGAAGAGGAAATGTTGGTACATGGTATCTTTAGAGCAGCTCATTGGGGGTACACTCTTACTTCATCTGACATTCGGTGTATCGTAAAAGGATATCTTGACAGAATGAGAATAAAGGAGAAACTGTTTATCCAGACTCTCCCTATGTTGAATGGTCAAGGTCCGTTTTGAAAAGGCATTCTGATGTTCTTTCAGTTCGTTTGTCCGAGAGCATCAAAAGAGCTCGTGCAGAGTCACCCTTGAGTGCGTCAGGGAGTTTTTTGATAATCTGCAGGAAATTTCAGAAGGTATTCCATTTGAAAACGTCATAAACTATGACGAGACAAATTTATGTGATGACCTGGGAAGGAAATATGTGATCGTTAACATCAAGCATGCAGAGAGGACAATGAACTCCTCTAAAGCAGGGATTTCTCTTATGATATGCATTAGTGGAGATGGACATCTACAGAGTGAGCCAAAAGATTCCGAACCCCTTGCGCGGTGTTTTTCCTGTCCGCGTCCTCGGCGCTAATTGCCGTCTGCCGCTATCATAGAAAGGCGCGGATGAAACCATACAATATTTTTAAAACTACTTTTAAAGGCTTTACTTACCAACTTTATGAAAGGAGATGCTGAAACTGGCCACCGTCGTTGTCCATACATTTTTGGCACGTCTTTAAGAAACTATCCATCACTCGCCGTAGTTCACGCTGAGAAATTTCATGGCGGATATTTCGTTTTAATTCTTCCAGGATGTGTGGATTTATCTCGTACACTTTATGTTTTAAGTTACCCCGGAGGGGTATTTTATGAACACTATTACCGGCTGCGCGGTATTTTTCCACTGGGCGTGTGGAAATATGATAAAAACATGATAACGCACTGCTGCTATAAACAAAGTCACGCTGTTGTAGTTTTGCTGTGCAGTGTGAAGTGCAACTTTGAGTTGACGGTGATGTGATGTAGTTCAGTTATTACGAGTTATTATTTTGTCCTGTACTTAGTCACAAAGTATATTATGGCTCAGTATATGTTTTCTACTGCACAGCGTATATTTATTTATGGTTCGCGTGTGTTAACTCGGTCAGCTTGCCAAGTGAAAGTACGATTTGCAGAAAGATTTCCAGGTGTAAAAGTTCCAGGCTGTACAACAATCCATAAACTTTACAGTAAATTTCAGGCCACAGAAAGTGTTCAGGCTAAGAAATTTAAAAGACGGCGTTCGGTTCTTACCGAAGAAACATTAGACGACATCGGTCATCGTTTGGAAAATTCCCCCCCAAAATTCCTGATAGATAGTTTCCTAAAGAGGTGCCAAAAATTTATGGACAACGACAGTGGCCAGTTTCAGCATTTCCTTTCATAAAGTTGGTAACTAAAGTCTTTAAAAGTAGTCTTAAAAATGTTGTATGGTTTCATCCGCGCCTTTCTATGAAAGCAGCAGATGGCAACGAGCGCCGAGGACGCGGGCAGGAAAAACACCGCGCAGGCGGTTGGAGTCTTTTGGCTTACCTGTACTTCCTCCATATATTATATATAAGGCTGCTATGGGACACAAGGCAAGAAGGAGGGCCACCTGATGCAAGATACAACAAAGTAAATAGTGGATGGTTCGATCTTCCAATTTTTGAAAATTGGTTCCTAACAGTGGCATTGCCGTATTTGAAAAAGCTAAGAGAAAGGAAAATCATGATTGACAATCATTTTTCAAGCATATATCTCTGGCAAAGTTGAGGAATGTGAGAAACACATCTCATTCGTTCTTTTTCTGTCGAATAGTACCCACATCCTACATTTCTTAGGCGTGTGTGTTTTCGGGTCCTTTAGAAAAGCTTGGAGAGAAGTGCTCACGAATTGGAAAATGTGCACACATGGCTCTATCCCAAGAGATGCCTTCCCTGCATCTCTGAGACATTGGAGGTGATAGAGATACGGAAAGCAGCCAACGTAAGAAGTGGCTTATGCGCCACGGGTCTAATTCCTTTCGATCCACAGAAGGTCCTCAAACATTTCTAGTTTATTTTAAAAGTTCCTCACCGCGTGCAAAACAATTACGCCTTCTGAGCTTGTTGCATAAATAACTATGTATTATGCTTTTCATTATTCAATTTGAACCTTAGGCTCACTAAGTGATTCAAAACTGATAAAATTTTGTCATAAGCCAATGAAAAAGATGTATTATTTACGTCGGAATTATAAATAGTGTTATTTCCGACAGAAAATTTGGTATATAGATACATTATTTTTACCAAAATAAATTTAAGCAGAATAAACTGAATTGCAGGATGTGGCTGGCCGTGCTGCTGTTTTTTGTCATCTTGGGACTTCTCGTTTATTACGACACACGAAAACCCAAAAACTTTCCACCAGGTAAGTTGCTAATTATACTTATTTGTTAAATTCTGACCTTTCACCATACCAGGCGAAGATTTTCAAGAAAATCTTTCACCGCAAACTACCCTTTACATGAAAACTTTTCGTTATTTTTCATTTCTCAAAAATGGGTCAAACAAGTTTGATTAAAAGATCGTATGTTTGAAATATTAATATTACAAATAAAAAGTATATCTTGAGCAGTCTATGAAGTGCTCTTCATTTTTACTGGATTTCATATCATATAAAACAATTGGGAAACCATAAGAGATAGGCAAAATGCTTGAAAATATTTTTTTTGGTAGGGGGTTTCAGGAATCTCAAAACATATATTTCCTGTGAAATCTCGACATCGAACTCTTGGGTGGAATACAATACTTCCGCTACTTACTATACGTAGCACAGAAGCGAAAATATGTCACCTATGCTTTATTATTTTTTTCACAGCATTAGCCATTTCCAAGGTATTCGCGGTTTGTTTATTTATTTATTTATTTAGAACTTCCCAATATTTTAAACAACACACTTTCAGGTGCCGTACTTTTGTTTCTACCGAGTTCATAAAAAGAGCACAGAAGGCACACAAAAACAATTGACTACCGTATCAGCCTCCTGTATGTTTTAGTTTGTTTATTCATTTTTACTACCTATCACGCGCATAGTAGGTAGAGCAGGTATTACATTCCACCCAAAAATTCAATATCGAGATTTTACCAAGCATTTTAGAAAGAAAAGGTCCGCGCGCGCGTGTATGTCTGTGTGTCTGTCCGAGAACACCATAACTCAAAAACGAAAAGTCGGATAAATACCAAATTTGGTACTTAAGTTCAGAATCTTCCAAAGATGCGACACGAAGATTTTCAAGGAAATCCACCACCCCAAGCAACTCTTTACATGGAACACTTTTCGAATTTTTTTTAATTTCTAAAAATGGCTCTAATTATTTTGATTAAAATACCAGATATTCAAGATATATACATGACAAATAAAACGTATATGTTGAACTTTATGGGAATGGGCTGTTAAGTCCTCTTCATTCAAAAGGAATTTCGTGTAATCTTGTATAACCGATATACGTTAAGCGTTATTCGAAAACGTATCTACTACACACAAAATGTAGATCTCTTTAAAAAAAACACACACACATTTATTTGTGGCTCGGCCATTTCCGAAATATCCGTTATTAATGGTTGGAATTGTTCAATACTTAACCGTTCTTTTAAAGTCCTGCCAATTTTGAATTGTCTCTCGCGATTTCATGGAAAGAATATGGAATCTTGAGGCCAGAGAACAGCGTCCAGTTCTAAAACATTTAAATATCACTATTCCCTTTGTATCTATAATGAAATGTATAATTAATGCGGATATTTCCTGAAACGTTTATCTCGATTAAAATAAAGGAGATAGGAAAGTAACCTTTCATGTAAAAAAAAAAAAACAAAAAAGAAAAAGAAAGAAAAAACTGATGTGATACATGCATATGCGATTTTTGACTCTCTGTTGGTTATTAGCGGGTATACAAACTATTTCTTACTAAAGCTTACTTTTCTATCTACTTCATTTTAATCAAGATAAACATTAGCAGAAATTGATGCATTATACATTTTGTTATATATACAGTCAAATGTTAACGATAGTCAAATGTTTTAGAACTGGACGTTATACGCTGGCCTTAAAATTCCATACTGTTTCCATGCAATCGTGAGAAACAATTGAATGTTGACAGCACTTTAAGAGAATGGCCAAGTATTGAACAATTCGAGTCATTAATAACGCATATCTCAGAAATGGTTTATGGCACAAAAAACTTACCTATTTATAATAAATTGTGTGTTTTAAAGAGATCTAAAAATGGTTTTCGCCTGTCGTTTAACGTTTACCAGTTATACAAGATTACACAAAATTCCTTCCGAATCAAGATTCCGCAGGCTGTTCCCAGTAAACTCAAGATAAAATTTTTATTTCCGTATAAATATATTTAATATGTGGTTATTTAATCGAAATTGATATAGCTATTTTTATAAAATAAAAGATTTCGAAAAAGGTTTCATGTAAAGGGTGGTTTGGAGTGGAGGATTTCCTTGAAATTCTTCATGTCGCATTTTTGATAGTTACCAAACCTAGAAACCAAGTTTGGTATGTATCCGACTTTTCGTTTTTTTAGTAAAAAAAACACACACACACCCACACGGACATTTTTCTAAAAATGCTTTTTTTTTATTCGGGGCCTCAAAACATGTATTTTCGGTGAAATCTCCATATCAAATTTTTGGGTGGAACTTCTCTACCTTCTATGTATGTGGTACAGAAAGTAATAACTTGTATACTCACTAATAAGCGACAGAGGGTACATAAAATCATGTGAATGCAACACATTAGATTTTTTACTTTATACACCATGTACCTAGTAGGTAGAGAAGGTACTGCAAAATACCTCAAAATTCGATTCCGAGATTTCACAGCAACATATATTTTGAGGCCGCCTGAATAAAGAAACAGTACTTTTAGAAAAAGATCCCCGCGCGCGCGCGCGTGTGTGTGTGTGTGTGTCTGAGAACCTTATAAGTCAAAAACGAAAAGTCGGATAAACGCCATCTTGGTATTGAAGTTACGCACCTTCCAAAGATGCGACACAAAGCTTTTCAAGAAAATTCTCCCACCCCAAGCCTCGCTTTACATGGAAGATTTTTCGAAATTTTTTATTTTCTGAAAATGGCTCTAACGATTTTCATTAAAATACCACATTTTAAAGATATTTACATGACAAATAAAATGCATATGTTCAATTTTCTGGGAATAGCCTTTGAAGTCCTCTTTATCCGAAGGAATTTTGTAGATCCCTTTAAATCACACAATTTATTTAAAATAACTTTTTTGTGGCGTTAGCCGTTTCCGAGATATCCGTTATTAATGGTTTGAATTGTTCAATACTTAGCAATTCTTTTAAATTCTTGTCGATTTTCAGTTGTTTCTCATGTTACGTAAAAAATATGGAATTTTAAGGCCAGCATATAGCGTCCAGTTCTAAAATATTTGACTATCGCTATTCCCTTTGTATCTCTAAGTAAATGTGCAATGCAGCTATTTCCGGAAAGGTTTATCTCTATTAAAATTAAGTAGATAGGAAAATACACTTTCGTAAGAATAATTTGTATATCCACTAATAAACGATATAGGGTAGAGAAAGTCATGTGAATGTAACACATAAGATATTTATTTATTTACTGAATGTCATATTGGATGATGAATTAAAGAAATGGGTGAAACGGTGCTCAAATAAACCCTGACCTCTGACAAAGTGCGTTGCGAATAAACGCCTCTCGCTGCATAGAAGTTTTCTACAAATCTATGAAAGAAGAACTAAACTGTTCATACAGTTTTTCAATGTTCTCATTAAAATATAATGTATATATTTTAAAGAATCGTAACCTTACCCCTTTCACCCGGTAAAATATAACAACTTTAAAAACATATGCTGGAGTTTAAAACATTTGTGCGCCGGAAGACGGAAACATAAGTGAAAGCGTACGTTTCTGAAGAATTACCTTATTGTGTTTACGCACCCATTTATTCGACTTTTCATTACTTTCTCTATCACGTATATAGTAGGTAGAAAAGGTGTTGCACTCTACCCAAAAATTGGATACCAAGATTTCAATGGAAATACATTTTTTGAGTCCCCCTGAATAAAAAAGTATCATTTTTAGAAGAAGGGGGGTGTGTGCGGTGTGCGTGTGTGAATAGCATAACTCAAAGACGAAAAGTTGGATAAATACTAAGCTTGGAATTTAGGTTCAGTACCTTCCAAAGATGCGACGCAAAGTTTTTCAAGAAAATCCTCCCACTTCAAACTAACCTTTACAGGGAACATTTTTCGAAACTTTTTATTTTCTAAAGAATGGTTCTAACTCTTTTGATTAAAATACCATACCTTAAAGGTATTACAAATAAAACGTTTATGTTGAATTTTCTGTAAATAGCCTGTAAAGTCTACTTCATTCCGAAGTAATTTTGTATAATCTTGTATAACTGGTAAACGTTAAACGACAGACGAAAACATACTACACAAAAATGTAGGTCTCTTCAAAACACACAATTTATTTCAAATAACTTTTCTTGTGGCATCAGCCATTTTCGGAATATCCGTTATTTATGGCTGGAATTGTTCAATTTTAGCAATTTCTCTAGTTCTGTCGATTTTCAGTTGTTTCTTGCGATGTCTGGAAAGAGTATGGAATTGTAAGGCCAGCATATAGTGTCCAGTTCTAAAACATTTTTACTATCGCTACTCCCTTTGTATTTATAACCAAATGTGCTATTTCCGCAAAGGTTTATCTTGAACAGAGGGTAGAGAAAGTCATGTGAATGTAGCACATCAGATTTTTAGAATAAGGTCCGTGTATGTGTCTGTGAACATGTCCAATAAATATCAAACTTGGTAGTTAAGTTCAGTACCTTCCAAAGATACAATATGAAGATTTTCAAGAAAATTCCCCCACCCCAAACTACCCTTTACATGGAAGCTTTCTTAAAATTTTGTCTTTTCTCAAAGATGGCTCTAGCGTTTTTGATTAAAATACCACATATTTAATATATTTACATGATAAATAAAATGTATAACTTGAATTTTCTGTGAATAGCCTATGAAGTCCTTTTCACACGCAGAAATTTTGCATAATTTTGTATATCTGGTAAACGATAAGCAATGGACGAAACTTGTTACACAAAAACTTCACATCTCTTCAAAACACGCAGTTTAAATCAAATAACTTTTTTTGTGGCATAAGCTATTTCCGAGATATCCGTTATTAATGATTCGGATTGTTCAATACTTCATTCTTTTAAAGTCCTGTCGATAGTCAATTGTTTCTCGCGATTGCATGGAAAGAGCATAGAATTTTATGGCCAGTATGTAGCGTCCAGTTCTTAAACATCTGACTATCGCTATTCCCTTTGTATCTGAAAGAAGAAGAAGCAGGCAGAAAAATAAGCTTTCGTAAGAATACTTCGTATATCCAATAGTAAACGTTAGAGGATAGAGGAAGTCATGTAAATGTAATACATAAGATTTTTTACTTTCTCTACTACGTATAGTAAGTAGGGGAAGTATTGCATTCCACCCAAAAATTCGATACCGAGATTTCGCCGGAAATACATGTTTTGAGACCTCCTGAATCCAAAAAAAGCATTTTTGGAAACATGTCCGTGTGTGTGTCTGTGTGTGTGTGTGTCTGTGTGTGTGTGTGTCTGTGTGTGTGTCTGTGTGTGTGTCTGTGTGTGTGTCTGTGAACAGCATAACTCAAAAACGAACAGTCAGATAAGCACCAAACTTGGTATTTAGGTTCCGTATCTTCCAGAGATGCGACACGAAGGTTTTCAAGAAAATCCCCCCACCCCAGACTACCCTTTACATGGAAGATTTTTCGAAAATTTTAAGTTTCTCAAAAATGGCTCTAACGATTTTGATGAAAATATCATATGTTTAAGATAATGTCATTTGAAATGAAATGTATATCTCGAATTTTCTGGGAATGTCTCCAAAAGTCTTCTTCATTGTGAACGACTTTTGCATAACTGGTAAACCATAAGAGATAGACAAAATTTTACTACACAAAAAATGTAGATCGCGTTAAAATACATAACTTATGTCATATACATTTCTTTTGTTGAGTGAACCGTTTTCGAGATATTGCTTGTTATTCCCTTAAATTTTCCAATACTTATACTTTTTCTCAAATTCGTTATTCATTTTTTTATGTCCTGGACTTGCAAAGAGAATGGAATGCGCCGCATAGCAACCAGCGTTAAAATATTTGACTATCGCTTAAAAGCTACCATATTCCCCTTGCATCTACATGAAAATTACTAATAAGATTGACATCTCGATATCTCGATTAAGATGAAGCATATGGAGAATAGGCGTTTGTAAAAATAGATTGTACAAGAGTAGAGAAAGTCATGTGAATGTAACACATCAGATTTTTTTATGTAGTACGGTTTGTCAGTTATACAAAACTCATTCAGAATGAAAAGAATTTCACAGATTATTCCCAGAAAATTCAAGATACACATTTTATTTGTCATGGAAATGTCTTTAACATACGGTATTTTAATCAAAATCGTTAGAGCCATTTTTGAGAAAAATAAGAACGAAGAATTTGCATGTAAACGGTGTTTGGAGCAGGGAGATTTTCTTGATTATAATCTTCGTGTCGCATCTTTGGAAGATAAAAAACTTAAGTACCATGTTTGTTATTTATCCGAGTTTTCGTTTTTGAGTTATGCTGAACTGTTCTCTCTCACATACGCGTGCGGTTGTTAGTCTAAAACTGCCTTTCTCTTTTTTAGGTCCATGGGGCTCCAAACATGTATTTCCAGTGAAATCTCGGTATGGAATTTTTGGGAGGAATAGAATATTTCCCCTACTTACTATTAGTAAATAAAAATACTTGTTCCCATAATGATAGCAAAAATGATTTAGAATATGAAATGTTTATACTTTGCCTGTCTCTGTTAGGGTTTTCGCCTTTGTTTCGAGAAGCAGAAAGTCTATCAATATAACTACTACATTTGTCAAAAATCTTGAGACTATTTCTATTTTACATTATGTATGCAGGTCCAGGATGGCTCCCTATTCTTGGCAGTGCCCTCGCAGTAGGGCGCGTGCGCAAAGAAACACGCTATCTATATCGTGCTACAGCCGAACTTGCACGTAACTATGGCCCTGTGGTAGGCCTCAAGATAGGAAAGGATCGCCAGGTTGTGCTTCATAGCCATGAATCTATCAAGGAGATGATGACCAAGGAAGAATTTGACGGCCGACCTCAAGGTCCGTTTTACGAGACCAGAACTTGGGGCATTCGTCGAGGTAAGTCTGACGGCATTTGTGGTTATCGGCTATCTCTGCTTCTGCACAGTATACTCGTAAGTCAAAATAATCGCTGGTGACTTCCAGTTGGAGAGTCCTCATGGCGTGTTCCAGACCAGTAAAACAAAACTTCTAAAGCTAACGCCATGTTACATACATTGAATTGTTCTTCTGGGTTCCTAAAAGAAAGATACTTACCTATTTACATTTTAGTTCAGAAAATGTTAATGATTGTCAGCAGAGACAATAAACAACCATAAAAAAATATCATGACGAGAGCGAAATCATAGGTTTATGTAGGGTGTAACAAAAATGCATGATAGATCTTTAAGGGCATGTTTCTTTCATATTTAGTATGAAACATCACATAAAGCACCAGAAAGATGTTCCCTTGTTACAGCTCATTTTCTACAACTCTGCTTACGTTATATCTATATTGTGAAATAGATATAGCATAAGCATACAGCATAAAATATATCTGAAAGGAAGTACCAAAATGACCCTATAGGCAGATATATGCATTATCTCACTGTTCTACTGAATTCTAGGTGCTTTGATATCAATATTCAATTGTATCAGAAGTACTAAAGCACCGGGATGAGTTGTTGGTAAGATGGCTATGCAGAACAGCACTGATGGAGTTGGAAGATTACTGGTGGTTATATCACCCCCACTGTCCATTTTAATTCCATCTGAGTTCACTGTTCTTGGGCCTGTAGACAAAGTCAATGCAGCCTTCCATTGACTCTTGAATATAAATGAAAGCTTGCTAAACAATGGGGGAACAAGAATGATTTAGCTGAAGCACCACATTGCATTACTTCTTCAGCTGTTTGGCTTAATAAGTGACTTACACCCAGCTTTTACATTTACTTTCTCCAGGGGGTTAAATTGGTGAATCCAGCTGTACATTTTAACCAGAGGTAAACAAGAAAATCTACTGATAATTTAGATATTATGGTATGGGGTTGTTGTTACACAACAGCTGTGATGCCAGTCCACACACAAAAAACAGAATAACTTGCACGTTACTATTTGAGCAGAGCTGTAGTAAGGAGCTTTACCAGGGAACTGAACCATCTTCAGGCCTATATTCATATACCATGTGCTCATTCTCTAACACAAGAGAAGTGTGTGCTTGAAGTGTTGACATATATTTCTGTTGCACTCTGTATTTAATAAACTCTCATAATTTCTTCTCTTTTTATTTGCTTTACAGGAGTGCTGCTAACAGATGAAGAATTCTGGCAGGAACAGAGACGCTTTGTTCTGAGGCATCTAAAGGAATTTGGTTTTGGTCGCAGTGCAATGCTGGATCTTGTTGAGCAAGAGGCTGCACAACTTGTGAAACTTTTTCGACAGCGACTTGACAAAGCTCAGGTAATACATGCTCCTCTGTGAACAGTAGTATGACTAGCTCACAGGTTAATATTACCTTAAGATTCATGCCACATTGAAACTAACATGCTTTTCTGCATCTTTAGGGCAGGATGATCATTCCAATGCATGATGCATTTGGAGTATCTGTATTGAACACACTTTGGTCTATACTTGCTGGCATTCGATACAATCATGAGGATAAGGAGTTGAAACAATTGCAAAGTTTATTGACAGAACTTTTTGCCAACATTGACATGGTAGGCTGTCTCTTCAGCCAGTTCCCTGTTCTTCGTTTTGTTGCACCAGAGTTTTCTGGCTACAAGAGGTTTATGTACATTCATCAGCAGCTCTGGAAATTTCTCAAGGTAGGTATTTCTCTTATGTCCTACAATGATCTCTCAGTCAAAAATTTGTTTCCATGAAATTGTCTAACCAGCTGGAGCAGGGGCTTTGCACATTTGAAACCTTTCAGATGTGTTGTTTCAGCAAAACAAATCTGCCAATTATATGTGTTTACAAATTTTGTTCCTTCATAGTCATACTGTATTGATACTGCCCATCTGGTTACTTTTAGGCTGAACTTGATAAACATAAGCTCACTTTCAATCCTGATGAACCAAGAGACTTTATGGATGCCTACCTGAAGATGCTGATGTCAGATCAGAAAAAATCAAGCTTTTCAGGTAAAATTTGTGGTTTTTATGTTAATGGAATAATGCTAAACTATCTTCATATCTGCATTGTCTTGAGGGTAGTCTTAAAAGGAGCAGTTAGCTAATATAAGCAACTCTGAATCATTGGTTTGAGACTTATAATTACTGACTTGAGCTATGAGTGTGTATGTGTGGGGAGTGGTGTAATCTCGAAATCACACAATCAATTTACAGTCCTTTTGCCATTGAAAATCACCATTCTTTGTTATAGATAAAGAATATAAAACACCTAATTTCAATTCATAAATTACTAAAAGACTATGTAAAAGGGATTTACAAGGCCTATAAGTTAGAATACAAACACATTGGAGTTACAAATAGTTGTTACACATGTAAAAATAAAATAGAAGTTGCAGATATTTCAGCCCAAGTGAACGTATAGATGGTTGCGATATAGCAACTGAGAAAACAGAAAATATATCAAAACAAGTTATGTCAAATACTTGTGTAAAGAAAGAGAATTATGTCCAACATAACATCTGAAATGATTCAACTGATATTTATAATAAATTTTCAAGAAAATCTCCCTGCCCAAAAATACCCTTTACATGGGGCAATTTTTGTTTCTTCTTTTATTTTCTCAAAAACAGCTCTAACAATTTTGATTGAAATGTAGTAGGTTTAATATATTGAGATAGGATATAAAATACATATACTAATTTTCTGTGAATATCCTGTGTGCTTCCCTTTATTTGATTGAAAATAGAATAGGTTTGTAAGGGAAATCCTAAAAGATAGAAAAAACCCCCTACAGAAAATGTAGGGCTCATTAAAATCAACAATTTTTGTCAAATACATTTTTTCACAAGCATTAGCTATTTTAAAAATATTCCATTCTGCAAGTTTAGACTTTTCATAAGCATCACCTGAAGAACATGCTTGAAAGTTTGTGATTTTACTTTTCTGCCCCTTTTTTTACCCCGTTCCATCGCAAGAGTTATTAGCAGATATAAACATTTGAGTGCTGTTTCAATGTGTTGAAAATTCTTACTTAACTTTAAACAATTCCTAGGTTAAAATTTCATGTGTAACAAGTAAGGATAGAAGAATCACTTTTTATATGAATGCTATAATATATAATGCATATATGTGAATTTGCCTTTGTTTGAGATAGAGATGTGAATGTATCATCATATCAGATTTTGTAGTTATTTTAATGCTGCTTCAACATCTAAGATATATCAACAGTTACCTGTAGAGTCTTTCATACACATGATTCTGTGTGGCCAAACAGTCTGAGTTATGAAGTTACCTTCCTATAGTAAATGACCCCATTTGTGTAATCACCTTTCTGTGCTGTTTAGTTGTTGCTATTGATTTATCATTGTTTGCATTGCTTTCTAAGGATACATACAGTAGCCTTTGTGATGCTACATGTATAGCTTAGTTGTGTAGTTGCCTTCCTGTACCATTTGCTTGAGTAATCTGTTGCATAGTCATTATTCTATGCCATCAATTTTCCCATGTTCAATGGATGAAATTTTGGATAATGGTTCTGAATATACAATTTGGTATTTACATGGTGACTGAAACCATAAAAATAACCCAGCCAGATTGGTCACTGGGATTGAACACATGACCTCCAAAATACAAGCCAGAGATGCTACCATTGAGCTGCCTCAGTCAGTAATTCTAAATGATAATCTCATTCACATTTCTATTCTAAGTATTTGTTTGTATATTTGTTCTAATGAGAGATGTCATACGCCAAAACAAACAAATAAAAAAAAAGTAACGACATAAATACATAAAAAAGAAATAACAAGTATAAGGTGAAAACCTCCCCTGAATGATGTTGCAAATGCCATGTAAAACAAGTTATGAATTTTAGAACACAAATATATTCTAATGTCTCCAAAATAAATATGCAATAAAGAAATAAACAATAATTTCAGCATTAGATTAATAAAATAAGTCCTTCAATATGGCCCAGTGGGTTGGAGCACAGTTTAAGCATGTTATGAACATGAAGTTCAGATACTGTACAAGCACATATGAATGTACAACAACAGTCCATAAAATCTGTATTTCATAAAACATAGTGCTTACACCACCATTCAAAGGCACTCCATTTTCTATAACATTCCAATAAGAACTTTATAACAAAGTTGAAAGCAAATGAAAATTATCTGATGTAACAATTTACTCAGGCCCAATAACAATTTTTTCTCAAAAATCAACTCTTTTCATTTTTACATGACCAAAACGTCGTAAAACTGAGCTGCATCTGTTCCTTTCCTAATGCTACCATTCTATTTTCAGGCACTAATTTTCACTGCAATTTTAAGCTCAACTGAACTTCTTGTTTTCTATTTCTGTACCATTGGCTTAAGCTTCACAATCACTGTTAACTAATATTTTATTTCAGGCCCATTTATCAGCCTCACACATTTCTAACCTAATAGACAAATAACCTTGAATGTTTCAGAATTGCAGCTCTTAGCCATATGCTTGGATATGTTCATGGCAGGCTCAGAAACTACTACAAAATCACTTGGCTTTGCCTTTCTGTACTTGGTGCTGCATCCAGAAGTTCAAAAGCGTGCACAGGCTGAGATAGATGCTGTTGTTGGCAGGGACAGACTTCCTACACTTAATGACAGAGCAAAGTAAGGTTCAACTTATAAACACTAATAAACTTCCTCTTATTGTATACCTATACACATTGATGTCTTCAATGCACATATTTAAATTTCAGTTTCTGCTTCAGGGAAATCATCAATGTTATTTTAAGTGTGATTTCAATACCTGAAATTGAAAAGTATGGACTAAAACAGGCCAAGAAAGTTTCATGGTAATAAAATTAATAGTTTTATAAATAACATCTGCTGCTAATAGTTAACAATTATTCGAGCCCATCCTGGACATGGTCAATTATACAAGAGAATAAATGCTTGGTCTAACAAGCAGTTTGCACCAGCTCCTTCTCCCACCTTTCCCCCTCACATTACTATGAGACATTAAATTAATTTTAAGGCCCATTTTCTTGTTTTGATAAATTCTTACATCTGCTACGTTCCTATAGCAAGTGATTTTATAAAGCAATTAGTGGTGATACCTTCTGAATGAACTTTGAATCCTTTTATTTTATTATCCTATATATGCAGTGATTAAAAGTTTATAACTAGAAGTTTCAGGCTAAGGAGCCATGGTGTGCTGGAAGTTTCCTTTCACAATTTTTGATAGACATCTTCAGCGACATGGTCAAAGTCTCCTCAGAGAAGGTTCTGCCACGAGTTATCTATTAATTGGAAGTGCTGTGGTATTTATGTGTACATTTCTGGCATGTAACTGGCTCAGGGCTGGATGTAACAGAGTATGTTTTAGAAGGGGCTTTTCTGCTCCAGTGTTGCAGCTTGTCCATAATTGGATGACACATTTCTTTAGTATTGGTGCTTGTTTTAATACGTTTAATTGCCAGAAGTCAAGTTCTTTTAGATTGAACTTCTTTCCTGCTGAAGTTACTGGGGTTCTCACTGAGAAGGCTTCAACTGCACCACTGGAGTTGTCTACCACAGCTGTACAAAACCCGATGGGAAATTTCCAGAAGATTGCAGATCACTTGCTTCTCAGCCCAGAATTGACTTCTATTTATAATTCTGACTCAAGGTGTGAAATCTATGATTACATATGATTACGCTTGTCCTCATATTTTTTTCAGAATGCCATTTGTGGAAGCAGTTGTATTAGAAACAATCCGAATGTTCATGGGTCAAACTTTTGGCATTCCTCATCGAGCCCTTAGGGATACAGATCTCCAAGGATACCACATCCCAAAGGTACATTTATAAGGCAGATATTTATGAGGGAGATGTATAATTACAAATACCTTCACATTTGTTAATCAAAAGGAATTTGATACAAAGTTCTATTTATACTCTAAATGAGGGCTTAATGAGTTGTAAATGACTGTACTACAAAAGCACTATTCACATGTCTGCATAATGTAGTTTGCTACTCTTCTTGGCTTTATTATCACAAAAGGTGAGAGAAGAATGCGAAAGGTAGAAGTTACAAAAGAAGTCTGGCATGGAGGAATATTAATAGTTCCAAAAACATAAAAATATTTAAGGTTTTTATTCTATAACTTTACAGTGCACTCATTAAACACTCAAAAGCTCACTACGCATATTTCATCTGATTCGTGTATCTTGTGAACTTCCAAGGTGATCTCAGTTAATTCAAAACAGCCTATGTTAAAGGCAGTTTACAATGTCACAAGTACTTTTAATCTTCAGGCTTCTAGATGAATGTACCATTATACCTAATCTGATAAATGTTCTTTCATACACTACATGTAGGCTAAGGCTGAAAAGTTGAATCAAATTTGAGAAATTCAATACCATATCAGAGATTATCCTTCTGTGCAGATAGTTCACTATTAGGTATATTTATCACAAAGAAGATGTTTTTCAGGCACTTGTCTGCCATTAACAGCTGAACTAACTATAGAATTATCTAATTTGGCTCATGGATGTGTCTCTGTGGGCATGATATGATTGGAGATAAAGTGGTTACCCTGTGACAATTCAAAATTTAATAGCTGTTTTAAATAGATTTATGTAAATTTGTTCACTACTTATGAAATTTTTACTTTTACATGTGGTGGTTAGTGTCCCAGGATGATAATTATTGCTAATTTAACTTGTAGCTTTCCTAGTGGCAGTATCAATACCAGTTTTCTTGGACTATCAGCTGTTTTATGGTTCTAGAAGACTTCTATTCTTATTGTTGATTTATCCACGGTTTGTATTTAAGATTTTCTCATATTACTGGGGATATACCATATTGATTTCCACTTTGTTTTTCCTCTACATAATTTACAACCTAGTAAGTTCTATTTTCTCAATATAGTAACCTATGAGTTATTTGCACTTATACTGTTTATGTAGTAGCCTCTCCAGACCCCTTGAAATACCTTTTCTGAAGATGTTGTTCCCAATACTAGACAATACTGCTTTCAAGTTTTTAAACTTAGTAAGGTTTTCTTCAACTCCCTGAAAGCTTATGTATAATAGATGGGGCTAAGTGTGAAGATATGGCATATGTATCACCTAAAATTCTATCAGTAATTTCACTGCCATTCTTCTCTTCTGAACTGACACAGGTGGCTAGGTCATTAAGATATGGACTTCTGGACGGGAGGTTTGAAGTTTGAATCCTTATGGGACTATCCTCCTTGACTGAGTTTTCTCCAGATTTTCCATAGTCCTCATGA
This sequence comes from Deroplatys truncata, assembly GCA_030765065.1. NCBI lineage: Eukaryota > Metazoa > Arthropoda > Insecta > Mantodea > Mantidae > Deroplatys > Deroplatys truncata. Next base: position 82,812,405 of record CM060982.1, on the reverse strand, counting down.
ATGGCAAATGCTGAAGAGGTACCTTAAACTTAACCTGGGAATTCCTTTCCCAGTTATCATTTCATTTCATATATCAACAGTGTCTATTGCCTGTGGTGCTGTACTGTAAGAACAGGCATTTAACACTGTAAAACATAATTCTCCTCCAGGAATTGGTCTCCTCTGTAGAAGTGCAGGTTTTTTCTGTCTTCTATTCAACTGTGCATGCTTTTCTGTAATGGCTAATGCCATTGTCATAATTGCCTGTGAATCTCTGCATTGTTCCCACATCTTTCCAGAGAAGTCCTGCCATTGATAAATTTCTATGGTGTCTATCTATACACTGACAGTGCTTGAGTGAAAGCACTGTAATGTATTCAGATTGCAATCCTTTGCCTTATTCTTTTACCAGGACTACAGTATTAGCCACCTATGACTGTGATTGAAAAACGGCAGAATATTATGGATGGTGGGAAAAAATACAGTGTAAGTCAACATAGTATTCTGTATGCATTATAGCATGCATACATAGAATGTGCTATATATATTATATGTATTGATATAACATCTTTTTTCAACATCCTTTAACCCATAAGCTCATAACAAATATCCAAGAGTTACCTGACATTTGTCTTCTTAAAATAAGGGTTAATTCCAGAAAAGAGCCTCATCAAGATAACCCACCAAAACAAGACTCAAATCCAAGACCTCTTGAATATGAGGCAGACACACTACCCCAACACCACAAGGTGGGCTAATATAATATCTTGCAGTATATGATTGAGGAAAAGATAGAAATCTTAGGTGCAAGCAGATAAACTAAGGATAGCATGTACCTTTTAAATAATTAATGTAAATTTTTAAAATTTCAGTAAAGAAAACAAAATAATTGCTTTTAAAAGTAAAGAATCCAATCAGATCAAAGAATGTAATAGAGAATATCATAAAGATACTTGCACACAAAGTTAACAAATTTCATACAATGCATGTGGGACTATTCAATGAACTTTTAAAAATAAAATTAGGAATCAACCCAAAATTATTTTATAAGGTAATAGCTTTACCCACATTACTTTATGGCAGTAAAACATGGGTATTAAGTCTAAAGCAAATTCTTTAGAAGCATGAAGGGATGTACAAGAATGGATAAAATAACAATGATGATATATGGGAAGAGCTGAACATAGTCAGTAAGTAATAAAGTGTCAGTTAACAGACAAAAATATACTGAACATTTGCTAAGAATGGAAAGAAAAGATCCCCAAGAGCATCCTTAAATTATTTGCCAAGAAGACAAAGAGATCAAGGGTGACCTAAGAAATGGAGACAGCTGTGAAGCTGGAACAAAAATGTTGCTAATCCAAGAAGAAGAAGCAGAAGAAGAAGAGTTTCTGGGACACCAACTGCCATATACAGAAAGAAGTAAAATGTTTAGTAGCAGTGAACAAATGGAAGAAACTCCCCAGTCGAAAAAGCACCTGCCTGCTGTGCGAGGGGTCCCGGGTTCGATTCCTGGCTGGGGTGGGAATTTTTCTCTAGCCAAGATTATTCGCTATCCTCTCCAGAGTCTGGAAGTATGAATGAATGTGTGATCTAATGAATAAAACCTAGAGACAGAAATCCAATGACAGGTGAATACGTGTTAACACCATTGTCCATAGGCAATATGTTTCAAAGGAAAGACCCAATAAGACCATTGCAGTTAAAGGCAGGGTATAAATAGAACTAAAAAAAACAAACTCCCCATGCAAAAACTCTGATGTGTTACAATCACTGACTTTCTCTACCATGTAAATAGTAGGTAGAGAAGATATTGCATTCCATCCAAAAATTTGATACTGAGATTTCACCGGAAATACACGTTTTGAGACCCCTGAATTAAAAAAAGCATTTTTAGAAAAAGGTCCATGTGTGTATCTGTGTGTGTGTCTATGAACAGTATAACTTAAAAACGAAAAGTCTGATAAACACCAAACTTGGTATTTACATTTTGTACCTTCTAAAGATGCGGCATTAAGATTTTCAAGAAAATCCCCCAACCTCAAACTACCCTTTAGATAAAACATTTCTTATTTTCTATAAAATGGCTGTAATAGTTTTGCTTAAAATACCATATATTAATGATATTTACATGGCAAATAAAATGTACATCTTGAATTTTCTGGGAATAGCCTTTGAAGTCATTCGGAAGGAATTTTGCATAATCTTGTATAACTAATAAATGTTAAGCGATAGATGAAAATGTACTACACAAGAAATGTAGATCTCTTTAAAACACATAATTTATTTCAAATAGCTTTTTTGTGACATAAGCCATTTCCGAGATATTCCTTATGGTTTCAATTTGTTCATTACTTGGTCATTCTTTAAAGTTCTTTCAAATTTCAGTTGTTTCTTGCAATTGCATGGAAACAGTATGGCATTTTAAGGTTAGTATATAGTGTCCAGTTCTTAAACATTTGACTACTGCTGTTCCCTTTGTATCTATATCAAACTGTGTAATGTTTGTCTTTCGTTTCTGCAAAGGTTTATTTGGATTAAAATGAAATATATATATAAAATAAGCTTTAGTAACAATAGTTGTATACCCACTGATAAGCGATGTAGGGTAGAGAAAATCATTTTACATAGTTTCCTATTCTTGCAAAACTCACTTTTCTATCTATTCAAAATTAGCTGAAAATTTGTAGAAATAGTTTCACTACTCATTTTGCTGTAGGTTTAAATATCTTAAACATATGATTTTTACTCAAAGCTATTAGAGCCTTTTTAATTAAAAAGCAAACAAATAAACAATTTTTCACATTAAGTTGCCTCTGTAGTCAAATGATCAGCATTCTGGTATCTCAACCCAGAGTCCTGTGTTAAATTTCTGACTGGGTGAGGGAAGCTTTCTTTAATTATAATTATACCCTACCCTCCACAGAGTTTGGAAGCATGCGTCTGGGAGTATATGTGTGTGTGTATGTATTTTCTAATAAAAATCAATAAAAACCAATTTGAAAATTTACAGTTAACAAATTAATTGTTTTGAAAGTCAAAGTTCCCAATATGCCCACAGAAGTTAAAGCGCTTATACAAATAAAACAAACAAACCAAAACATAAATAAATGAAACATTTCCTCATAAAGGGTAGTTAGTGGTGGAGGAATTTTGTTGAAAATTTTTCTCTCACATCTTTGGAAAGATGGTGGTCATGGTTGAAGGGGGGTAGAAATATGCTTATGACCGAAATGATGTGCAAGGACGCTAGAAGCATTGGACAGTTTTTGTGTAAAGTAAACAATAAATGGCTTTGGACAGTGGATAGAGAAAAGTAAGAGGTAGCGTATCTTACTTTGAATGGAAAACTATAGTGAATGTGTGATGGTTAAGTAATCAATAAGTGAAAAGTGAAAAACAAGTGGAAATGGGACATAAAAGAAACTGAAAAAACAAGATAATTTATTGACGAGTAATTGTAAAATGTAAATAATCTGTAGTGATTGTCTACTGAATGAGTGGCCAGGGTCAAAGTGCAGTAGACAATCAAATTGTAAAACTCTTAGCACAATAAATACAATAAATAAATAAAAATACAAAGTCTCAGTCAGTCTCTCTCTCTCTCTCTCTCTCTCTCTCTCTCTCTCTCTCTCTCTCTCTCTCTCATATACACACACACCTTTCCTAAAATGCTTTTTTTTTAATTCAGGGGACCTCAAAATATGTATTTTCTGAAATTCTGTTACAAAATTTACGGGTTGAATGCAATGCTTCCTCTATCTACTATACATATGTACTAGAGAAAGTAAAAAGAAAGATAAACATAATTGATTAAACTTCTAAATACCAAAGGATAATGACCTTATTTCCAAAATATCAGGTCTACAGAGAGACAACTATTGGCCACATCAAAGAATTCTACAGTTGAGCAGAGCTGTTTGATGGAGCCAAATTCCTCTGAAACATGTTTGTTAGGTGTCTTTATATACATAAAAGCAAAGGTGGGTAAAAATAGGTAAAGAAGTGCTTCTAAACATCATAGTACATTTGAGCACATGAATTTAAGTTTTGGTTGATTTATAATATTCTACATATTGAAAATATTTGCATTGCACCTACTCCACTGTGTAGTATGAGTTCAGCATTCTTTAAATCATGATTCTTCTTTCATATGAAGCATGAAATGAAGCATTTTTTACCAAATTGATCTAAACAGATTACTCTTTGTTTTAAAATATATATTACATTTGCAGGATACCATGGTGATATGCAACTTCAATGGACCACTTAGGGATAAAAAAACATGGGGTGATCCTGATGTATACCGTCCAGAACGTTTCTTGGATGAGCAAGGCAAAGTAGTGATTCCTGAACAATATGCACCATTTGGATTTGGTATGTATTTTCTTTACTTTATCACTCAGCAGCATGCAGGTTATGATTAACACATTAGCCCTCTGTAATCAGATTATCTCAGCAGGTTCTGAAGCATAAAAAGTCTTTCAGATACTCACAGTTCACCCAGTTTGCCCTCATTTCTGTAGTGGTTTGTGCTGCCTAGTGCTGTGACTTTGTCTGTTTCATCTCCAATTATTATTTAGTTTTTCCTGCACTTAGCACTTCAATTTGCAGGCATGCAACTCAGTCGCTTCTCTTTCAGTTACTTGCCAGCATGTTAAACCCAGGATTCTCCTTCTCTCCTTGCATAAATAGCTGCTGCTTGCCAATATGCTGCAAGAGCTCCTGAGAAAACAGCAGAGCAGAACTGAATCAAACACAGAGCCATTGGTCAGCCTTCTTATTTACCTGAGAGGTCTCTTTCAGAAGTTTGGCATAAACCCAGAAGGCAGGAGATTCTAGAGGTTTCTGCCCATGTCATTCCATAAAGTTAGAGTTCAATAATTTGTGAGCACCTCTGCCTCCCTCTCTTCAACCATACAATACCAGCTGGCAGTGAAACCATGCCCTGCCCAAGATGGGACAAGCAGCCATAGGTGCCCACCACAGTATTCTCTATAGCAAATGTATAAGGCTGCTTTCACATAAGGCAAATGGTAGCAGTTGTGGCAACTTTTGACAAAGCATTCTTTTGAGTAGGGCTTTCGTATGTGTGTCAACTGGCCGGAGCAGTAGGATGACAGTTGCCTACAGCTGCTCACTCACATAACTAGTTCCTGGAATATGATTTTGCTGCCACTCAAGATGAAACATAGTTTCAAACATGCACATGCATATCCTTTTAAAAATTATTTTCTTTGATTCAGGAGGCTTCTAAACAGGTATTTCTGCTGAACTCTCAATTACAAATTTATTTGATAGAATACAATATGATTAGGTGGTAGAGAAAGTGAAAGCTATTTGTGGTTTATTGTTATTCATTTTGCTAAATGCTGGGATACCATTTTCCAACTATGATCAGTTGATCACTGAAACATTGCTGCATATATAAAAGATGTAGTTTACTATCTTTGTAAGCCATTTGTTATGAACTTTTATATCCCTTTCTTCCATTTCACACCCTCGGAACTTAAGCTTCATATTCCAGGCTCTAATACAAGTTTGAGTAATAGTTAATGACTATTTAGCTCATGGTCCTGATAATCAATGGCTTTCTCATAATTTATGGCCTCCTGCTGATGATTTAAGGCTTCTGGTCAGTGTTGCCAACATAAATTCAGTTGCTGGCTTCCATGTTAAAATTTGCAATGAAACATCTCTCTGCACATAACTTGTTTGACCAAACTGCTAATATAGTAACAAATTAATGCACAGCATCATTTGAGAATAATCAACAAATTGCAGAATCAGAGCCTACAAGAGAATGTACATCAAGATCTTCCACTTCCATTCCTAGTAACAGTACATCTGCTGTTTGCAACAAGAAAGAAATTCCATCACCTTTTAATTTTAATAATTGTACATTTTAAAGTTCTCCATTAAATTGTGTTCAGTGAAGCTGCATTCACATTATTTTAGCAAATAATACAAGGACAGAAGCTAAAAATAAATCTAAAAACTAACTGTTTAAGGATTATATTACATAATCTTAGTTGTTTAGGATTTCATTTTGTATAGTCCCAAAGACATTTAACAGTAAAGATATGCTATTTATAATAATCTGGTAAACTTCAAGAGGGTCTTGCATGACAAAAATACAACTAAGGAATATTTAAAATATTCCATAAATAGTTAGGTTTTAGATTTAGTTTTAGCTTCTGCTCTTGTATTATTCACTGCTGAAATAGTCAAACCAAATCTAATGTGAGGTTGTATTATTCCTTAGACAAAATCACATGATTTTTTCAGAATAGCACAACCTCTTGTTAGATTGCTTATGACAAAACCAAAACTAGAATAGAAAAATCAGTTGCAAGAGCTTGTTCAAGAACTTACAAAGATAATATCGGAAACCACAATTCCTAGTATGCAGTAACACTTCAGTGGGATGGTAAATGAAGAAGGTTTGAAAGCAATCAGTTTCTGTGTGAACAATAATTGGATATTCATGGGGGAACATACAAAGTGCATGGAGAAAGTGTAGTGGGCTATGGATTGTGTGACATAGATGTAGCAACTATAATAAGCAATTTTAAGATGGTGAGCAGTGCTCCTTTCAGATTAATCATTGAAATTAAGGCAGGGGATAGGGATGGATAATAATGCAAGTAGACTACAGAAATGAAAGGCATAAATGGAATAGTGATAGAGAAGGTAATTTCATTACATGATTAATCATGCAATTGGAAGGCTGTGTATATGCGGAATTAAAATGATAGGTGAACATAAAATGATCGAAGCAGTAGGCATATTTGAATTCATTAAAAAATGGCCAGATAATGATACAAGGCTGGAAGTTAAGGCTTTTAGAAAAATGCAATGATTGATATGACAAAGAATGTAGGAATTTAAAATAAGGAAGCAATGATTAAATTGAGAGTAAAGAATGGCCTGGAAGAAAGTGCAATTGTTTTGAGGTTGAGAGCTCAGTATAGGAATTTACTAGAACAGAAAAGTCTACAAGGTTACAGTGGAAAATTGATAAAGATAAGGAAGGGTGGAACATTTTAAAAAGTTGTATTGTATTGTATTTATTTTCTCCATTGTAACTACATTTTACAAGGTCATCCAATTGTATAGAAGTGTAGAAAAATATAACAGTGAATATATATATATATATATATATATATATATATATATATATATGAGAAGTGAGAAGTGCAACAATGCCATAGTTTAGGGTGCATTGAAAACAAGGGAAATGAACAGTTTTGCTTTCACAAGTAAATATTACTTTATAGAAAAGTTAAATAGACCATTTACAGATGAAGTTCAGCTGCGAGTTAGGAATCTTAGGCAGAAAAAGATGGTATGCAATAATGGACTACCATCAGTATATTACCATGCACGAGTTGGACAAACACAAAGGCTCCAATGTTTCATTAGCCTAATGAATGAAATCAAGCACAATAAGGGTATACCAAAGAGCAATTAGCCATTATACATTCTATATACAAGAGGTGTAACATAAGTAACCCAAATAGCTAGAGGAATAGCATTCTTATCAGATTTAGGAAAAGTATTTCCTGGTATATAATCAGAGAGAATCCAACATGGTTGGAAAGTAATAATTTGGTGTCACCATATCATTTGGGTTTTAGAAAGGAAGAATTGTAGATAATGTTTTAATATTAAGCACTATTATGACTGTTTGTAGACACAGAGAAAGCCTGTGATAGTATAATAAAAGAGGCCAAGTGGTATAAATTATGAAAACAAAGTTTAAATTTGGGAGATAATTAATATTTTTGAAGGAACTGTATAAGCATATGCCAATAATTAATAACAAAGGTATACCAGGATTGTTATATGAAGATGATCCACTGACAAGCTCATTCACAATGATTTAAGAAAGTCAATAAATGAAATTGAGAGGTACTGCAAGGAATGGGGTCTTATTGTTGGTAAAACTAAAATTATGGTATTTAAAAAAGGTAATAAATAAGAAAAGATGAGAAATGGTTATCCTAAGACAAAGAAATTCAAATTTTTAAGGACCCTATATATTTAGGTATAAAATTTAATAGCGCAGGGGGAGAAACATCAGAAATGCACATGGCAAAAGGAAAAGCAACATTAAAATTGGTTGGTAAATGCTTATACACAGCTCCTATGATGAAGCTAAGATTACTAGGATGGTGTTTCAAGTTTTAAGTTGAATTGAGATGGCCATATGGAATTGAAATTTGGGGAGTAGAAGAAGAATGAGACAAGATGAATGCATTATTAAAAATGTTTTGTAATTGATTTTAGGGCTATCATATAATGCTGGAGGGGAGAAAGTCATGATAGAATTAGACACTTAGTGTAAGAAGGATTAATTATGGAAAGAATAGAAATAATGTTACTACAAGAGCATATTTTGAAAGATGAAAGTGTCCAAGAAAAGTATGTGTACTCGAAGCATTGGCTAGGTGAAATTAGACATAAACTTGTAATAAACAGCATGGACAATATATGGTTAGGAACAGATAATATGTTGACAGGGTTTTGGAAAATACTAGATATCAACTAAAAGACATGAATAGGCAATGCTTATGAACAATGGTGGAAAAGAAAAGTTCTCTTAAATTCTGTAAGTATTTGGTATGACTGAAGGGTATGTACACAGAGTAATGCAACAAAGATCAAAAGAGGCATAGCATGGTTCATGTTGAGAATAACTAAATTAAAAGTTTAAAGAAAAGGTCTGAGGAAGGTATTTACCCTTTATGTAGGGAGGAGGATGCAACTCATATCTTGTTAGAATGCAAAGGTACAGATCTTTGGAAGAAAGAATTACTCCAACAGAAATGGCTGATGGCAGCAAGTGTTGTAGCATTTTGAAAAATGTTTCGTCAACAATCTTAAATTAATAATTTAGAGAGTACCTATTTAGGGCCAAGAAGAAATATATTTGATCCGTAAATAAAGCTAGAATAATGCTTGTATCATAACTGAACTATGTAAATCAAGAATTAGAATAGTAGGTAGCATAAAAAAAGAAGAAAACAGATTGATTTATTATTTTGTATGGCTTGGAATATAACCTAGGATAGCTCCTGGCCTTTGTAATGAGATTAGTATACGTAAATAAATTAATAAAAGATAGCAGTTTATCATAGTAAAACATTGTATTTCCTCTTGTATTCTAGTTTTCTGTTACTCACCCTTTCTTCTTTTGCAGGCAAACGAAGATGCATGGGAGAAACTTTGGCTAAATCCAATGTGTTCTTATTCACTGCATCTATGCTACAAAATTTCAACTTCACTGTGCCACCAGGCTCCAAACCACCAACTACAGATGCCATAGATGGAGCTACACCTTCACCCACACCATACAAGGCCCTTGTTACTGCAAGAACTTAGTTTATCTTTTAGGATGAGAGTATCATTTTATATCCAAGATTGACAAAAGGGCATAAGTCGTGAAAGGACCAGCAGTTAAGATTTTAATATGGCAGTTTATGAAATGAAAATATGTGACAAGGCCATGGACATTTTAAGAACTATAAGACTGTTACCAAGACTATGATGATTTAGTGCAATAAGAATTGATTCAAGTTGTTGGGTTATAGTGAAAATGAATTAAAAAGCTGAACTGCACATTTAATATCACACACCCTTTAAAAATATGTAGTTTGCTTACATTTTTAACAAAAAAGGTTCTTCAGAAAGGAAGCAATGCATCTACACAAAATGAACATCAGATTGTGCATTGGTAAAGTACAGCATGCTAGATAATTTTATACAAATATATACAAGCTATAAATTTGATAATAAAATGAAGTGTTTAAAACAGTGGTTCACGTTAATAAAGCGTTAAAAACACTAGTTGACATTTAAAACAATAATTTCTCCATTTACTTAAAATTGAATTGGACACGTTTCAAAGAGGGTGCTCTCCATCCTCAGTGGATCGGCTGACTCAAGTCCATGACAGGTAACTGTCTCCTCTTCCCTCATTGTCCAGTCTACCACTCTTTCACATTGGTCGTCTATTGCCGGTATTTCAAAGTTCATAACTTGATTTATGTTTTTAATGATATAAATATTTTCCCCACACTGGTAATTTCCAATGGTTCTTAGCTGGTTTTAAAAGCTTGATTTCTTGGCTAATATTATGATTGCATGACCAAAAGTGATGAGCTATGGCTAACTTATGTGTATGTTTATATTTTATATTTCTGAGAAGTTCCTTCAATCTGGTTTCTAAGTTTATCTTTGTCTTTCCAATATATATTTTATGACAGTCTTCACAATTGATGTTGTAGATTCCTGATAATTTATTGCTCAGAGTGGTATTTTTTAAAGGGTGGTTAAGCAGATTTCTCACACTGTTTGTTTTGTAGAGCCAGTTTTATATTGTATATAAATTGTATTCAAATGTCGACTTGTGGTTTTTAACACTTTATATACAAGCATCATTATAAATTTTATACTTTGGAAATATGCAAAAAAGCATGGCAATTAAAGTTTATGAGTGGTAGAAAACCATTAGAGGTTTGAATCTCTCAGGATTATAAGGCATTATGACTCAAAGATTAAAGATCTTGCACATTCCTTGCAAGAATGAATGTCATCTGCAACAAAAGGAGTGCATAAATGTTTGGTTATACAGTTAATTTGTTTTATTATATGAAATAAAGGAATTTTTTCAGAATAAATATGGTTTTATTTAGAGTGTCTGGTGAAAACCAGGCTAGAAGAGGTCAAGTTTTAATACTTTTGTCAACATTTTCTCTCTGATGTAGTCTCATTAGCTTTTCCTTATAAGCATTTTCAAATGTGCATCAGCCATTTTTATAATCCTAGACATGACATTTATAATGGAGTAATTATTCCTCCTTCCCTCCGTGTTATATACAGAGTGCATACATTTACATACTTATTCTGCTATTCCATGAACAAATTGGAGACAGTTCAAAATTACAGCCATAAAAATATTAAGGAATTGAAAAGCAGAATTTCACATCACAGTTTAGCGCTACATAATTTAACATCAACATCCCGCTGTCTCCCCCACCCCCAAGGTTGCCTCCATTGCAGTTAACAATGAGATTGAAAGGGAAGGGGAAAGTGCTCAAATCAACCTGCATAACAAGGAAGAGTTGAAACAAAACATTCTCCATGGAACACTTAATTAATTTCCGAAGTCAATCTGCACTGAGACAATCTTATGTCTAGATGTCAGCAGTGCACACAAGCTGAGGGACAATTCCAACACCTACACAGTTTAAAATATGCACATTTTCATATTGACTCACCTACCCAGAACTGATCATGCTCAGCAAGAAGCTGGGCTAAAACAGGCTCAGCTGCTGGTTAGTAGCCTCTGAAATGTGCAGGGCACTTGCCAAAACTGATCCTGTATTTTGAAGTCATTGCTGGGCTACTATTGACTGGGCATTCTCCATTCACTCCCTATAGAGACATCTTCATAGGTATTATGTATTTTGCGGTAACAATCACTTCACTGGAGTTATAAAAAATGTGGTAAACTAAGGGAACACTATTTGAACATTGCATAAAGTACTCTAATAGTGAAATTAATTTGAAGAAGAGGAGGATCTCATTGCTCATAGAATGTTTAAACAAGTGCCTCTAGAATAGTGTTAACACCAATTTTATGAATAAATAGTAAACAATAGCAACCATCATGAAAAAGCCCAAAGAGTTGCCTAGGAAAAGTAATGTAAACTGGAAACATAATCATTAGAAACTAGAATGCAAGTTAGATTTGCAAGTGAATGTATTACATTTAAAGCTATCTTGAAAATTAGTTCTTACTTTGAGCCAAAATTTAGAAAAACATTCCTTCAATATTTCAAAGGGAGGCTGCAGTAAAAATAAACTAAACTAAAAGGGAACACACTAACTTAGTAGGAGAAAGTATGCCTGGGGGTGCTGGAATAAAAGCCTTCAATTGATGGGAAGAATATGATAAATCTTACAGATGAATCATTTATGGAAACTATTTTAGATAATAAACATAGTATACACATGTGAGAGTATAAACACAACCTAGAGCAATATATGGCAGAACTTCCAGATAGTGAGTTTCAAAAGAAAGGCCTCAGGCAAAGATGTAAGTTAAGCCCAGTTTTATTTAATTTATACATAGATGATGTCTTACTAGAAATTGGAAGGAATAATAACTGTGCACCAGTAATTAACAACAGCCAAATCCCAGGACTTCTTTTTGCAGATGACCTAGTGGTAGGATCTATTACAGTAAGTGGTTTAAAACAATCATTACAAGCAATTGATATATATTGTAAAGAATGGAGGTTAAAAGTGAATCAAGAGAAAACACAGATTGTGGTATTCAAAAAGGGGGGAAAATTAAGCAAATATGAAAAGTGGAAGGGAGAGAATAAAGATTACAGGGTGGTGCATGACTGTATTTATTTAGGAGTAAAAATAGATGGAGGTAATAAATGGGAGAAACAAAAGAAGTTTGCATTGGCAAAAGGTAAAGGGGCGATGGTAACAATCAGAAGCTGCAAATATAGAGTACCTAATATAAATGTTAAATGCCTGGAAAAAGTTAATGGGATGGTTGTGGAGGCAAAAATGATGTATGGTATAGAAATATGGGGATTAGATAGAGGATGGGAAAGTATAGATGAGGTGCACAGGATGTTTTATAGAGAAATACTAGGGTTACCGAAGGTAATTGTAAGACAGGTAGCGCAATTGGAGATGGGCTAAGACGAAGATAATGGAAAGAGCTTTGAAATTTTGGTTTAGAACTTTAAATTTAGGAAATAGTAATGTGTTAAGACAATATGTAGAATACCAAGAAAAGTTTAATGATTGATGGATGGGTAAATAATTTACAGAACATTTTGGAGAAAAATGGGTTAGGAGACATGTGTAGACGGAGAGAAAAGAACGCGAAATTTTTTTGGAAAAAGGCAAGGAAAAGACTGGAAGATATAGAGATACAAAACATGTTCAGTGAGATTGCCGAAAAGAGCTCATTGGTTTGTTATAGGCCAATGAAAAATACATGGGGTAGGGAAAACTATATAGACATAGTAAATAAAGAACGTGCCAGAGTGATCTACCTTCCTTATACTCCAGTTACCTTGAATCAGAACTCTGTATTTCTCGAAGCGGCAGCACTGACTTATCGCAATGCGGCATAAAACGTGCATAAACAGACCCATATACACTTATGTATATTGACATCATGCGAGCTGCAAGACCATACAATGTGTTTTTCAGGTCACGCAGCACATTACATTACATAAATGCTTTCATTTAACTCAATGTTCTTTCAGATTGTCTATTCCTTGCTGCGCAGCATGAAATCGCTTGCATAAATGAGGCCTTATTCCTATGTATTTAGATGATCTGCCAATTACTAAGGCAAAAATAAGAATCTGCAGGATACGGTGAAATACTTGAAGGAGTCAAATAGTTTCTATTTAAGCCTAACAACAACTTAATTAGAGCAGAGAAATCTGGATTCATTCAAGTTATTATTTTAAAATACCATTATTTTCATATTACAATCTATGAGTTGAAAAATGTAACGTGAAATGTTGCTATTATTTTCTGTATTCATCAATTTTAATATCTTTATTTGTGTGCATTTTCAAATATTGTTGCTCCTATGCAACCATATGATGCAATAATTAGAAAGAGGGAAGAAAGATGTGCAAACTATTATGTTGACATACCAAAAGGGAAAGCACTATAGTTGTATTTTGAAACTTAATAAAAATACCTTGCCCACTGCAAACAAACAAATTCATTCAAGTTTTACATTTAAAGGAACATTATTTTCACAGAAAAAAACATTATAAGGAGATGAAATTAATTGTTCTTTCACACAAGCCATGTGTTGGACAGGGCTGGAAAGGTAGAATCAGATGACTGAAAAATTCAATGCCATAGCCGGGATTTGAACCACGGATCTCCCGGTCTCCGTCTGGTTGCTCTAACCACTGAGCTACCATGGCAACATGCCGGCATGCCATTAAATTCTCCAGCTGACTCACATTTTTCCCGGTAAACCACAAGGAGATCTCAAATTGTAATGAGATGTCATACCCCAATGGCGACTTACATTCTTTGTAAGTTCTTAAGTCCCGGGCTTTTAGTTTCAACCACTATTAGGTCAAATAATGAAATTAGAGCCAAAAAATTGAAAGGAACAAATATCTTTATTAACAAAGACCTTTCACCAAATAAGAAAGCATTACAACGAAATTTAATTCAGAAAATGAAAGAAGCAAGAGAGCTTTGGGAAAAATGGCATATATTACAAGCTTTCAGCTGTGGATTGACAATGAAAGGGTACGTGATACAGACAATATAGATTCAAGAGAAAATTGACATGAAAGAGCGGAAATGAATCAACAGGTGTCAGCGATAGCTTTAAGAAATGAAACAGGAAGATCAAAGTTCACAACTCGACAATTTGCAGCAAACATGGAGAATGAAGTACGTAATGGCGAGGCTAGTCCAAACAGCGTAGACAACAGCAGAGAGGAAAAAGTTGATGACCTTGTGATGACGTCAAATGGAAGGAGGGCCCAAACAGCTGAAGCAGCTCGGCGCGGTAGGACTGCAATGGTGGCGACAACAGTGGCGGAGGGAGGAGCCAGAGAAGTGACGTCACCCAAGAGAATTGTTTCACCAAGGAGGGGAGAGGCAGAAGTTGCGTGCGCGCTAATGGAGGGGAGAAAGAAAATATGGTATCAAGGTAGTGGGGAGAATACGGAAGAGGGAGAAGAAGATAGTATTGTTTCATCCGAACATGGGAGCATTGTGGTATCAGATAAAAATAAAATGTTAATGCCGAAAGAAGGAATTGAATTAAGAAGTAGGAAAAGATTAGATGGTTTTAGATACAGAGCAGGTTCACAATAGGAAAAAGGGACAACAAGGAGAATGGGCTTCTGGAACTGCGAGGGTTTAAAAAATAAGTTATATGTGGGAGTTTTGAAACAGCTGTTGGCGAAAGTGGATTATTTAGCGGTAGTAGAAACGTGGTTAAAAGAGGAACAGATAAATATAAAGGACTTTGAACACATTGGTAGGAAAGGAGAGGTGATAGCTAGAAAGGGAAGAGTATCTGGAGGTATAGGTTTCTTTATAAGGAACAGCTTAAGTAAGGAAATTAAAGAAACATGGTCTAGTAGTAAAGAAATACTGTGGGTTATAATGGATGTTAAGTATATACTCTGTGTAGGAATAATATATAACCCCCCTGCATCCTCGCGGTTTCATAATCCTGATCTCCTTAATCAAATAAGAAAATATATAGATAGGCTGAAGGAGAAATTTGTAACTGCAGAGGTAATACTAATGGGAGACTTTAATATCAGGATTGGGGAAAGTGATACATATGTTGGAAATGATTGGATGAGTGATGAAATTGTGTTTAAAAGTGAGAAACTTAGGCAAAGCAAGGACAAATTTGTTGATAAAGAGTGTGAAAAATTTATTGATTTTTGTGAGTTGAATGCTTTAGAAATTTCGAATGGAAAATGTGGGGAAGATGAACAAGGAGAATTTACCTTTGTTAGCAATAATGGGCAGAGTGTAATAGATTTTGTGTTGTGGCCCCTGAATTTAGGACATATTTTAAGTAATTTTAAGGTATTAAATTTAAGCTCAACTAGCGGGCATTATCCACTGATTGTGGATTTTATGATGCACGCTGCACGAGTAAAACACAATATAAGAGTGGAAAGCTATTGTAAAAAAGAGTATATTAGCTATAAATGGAAAGAAGAATTTTGTGACACATTTAAACAGACTCTTGACTCGAATTATGGAAAGATATGTCTATGTGGAGTAACATTCATGGTTAAGAATAATCAAATTGAGAATGCAATAGATATCCTTAATACAGTTATGCAAAGGGCGGGAGAGGAAATGAAAACAAAAAAGAGGGTTTACATATATGATAAGGACTGGTTTGACGAAGAATGTAGGGTATCAAAAAGACAAGTAAAACAACTGTTGGTTAGGTGGAGAGAATTAGGTGATAGAAAATCTAGGGACGATTATATGCAAGGGAGGAATTTACATAATTTATTGTTAAAGCAAAAGAAAAAGGACTGGAGGGAATGCAATTAAAGGAATTTGATAAAATGTCTAAATGAAAATAATGTTAATAAAGTATGGCAGGTTCTTAAGTCGACCTATAATAAATGTGTAACTAAACCCAATGTTGAGCCAGGATAATGGATGGAGTATTTTAAAACATTATATGGGGAAGAAAGGAGTATAGGAAGTACAGAATTTTTGGAAATAAGGAATGTTTGGATATTGGATGGTGAAATTAGGAGTGAGGAAATAATAAAACAAGTTAAGTTACTGAAGAAAAATAAAGCTACTGGAATTGATGGCATCCCAACAGAGTTTCTTAAGGAGTGGTGTAATGAAACAGGGAGAGTGAAAATTTTATTAGATTTATTTAATGTAATTATTAGAAAGGGTTATGTACCTAAACGATGGAGAGAAGCTATCATCCATCCTATATATAAAGGCAAGGGCAATGTCGATAAACCTAATAACTACAGAGGTATTGCATTATTATCGAATATAGGAAAACTTTTTGTGGGCATTTTGGCAACGAGATTACAATTTTGGGTTGAAGAATATAATATCCTTTCGGAATTCCAGATGGGCTTTCGCAAGGGAAGGAGAACAATTGATAATTTATTTATTATAAAGACATTTGCAGACAAATATTTAAAAGAAAAAAGGGGTAAATTGTATATGGCTTTTGTAGACTTAGAGAAAGGCTTATGGCTGAATTGAGCTACAACTTCTGTGGCATAAATTAGTGTGTAAGGGAGTAAGTCAGCAATTGGTGAATATTCTTAAAGCACTGTATTTTGAGAACACCTTCTGTGTAAGGGTGGAGACAGGCTGTGTAACAAACGAAATTCCACAAAAGAAAGGCCTTCGGCAAGGATGTAAGTTAAGTCCAGTTTTATTTAATTTATACATAGATGATGTCTTACTAGAAATTGGAAGGAATAATAACTGTGCACCAGTAATTGACAACATCGAAATTCCAGGACTTCTTTTTGCAGATGACCTAGTGATAGGATCTATTACAGTAAGTGGTTTAAAACAATCATTACAAGAAATTGATGTATATTGTAAAGAATGGAGGTTAAAACATAACGTAAAACATTTTTGGAAAAAGGCAAGGAAAAGACTGGAAGATATAGAAATACAAATCATGTTCAGTGAGATTGCCGAAAAGAGCTCATTAGTTTATTATAGGCCAATGAAAAATACATGGGGTAGGGAAAAATATATAGACATAGTAAATAAAGAAGAGAGAGAATCTATTGCATGGTTAAGAACCGGAGCATGGAGGCTAAGAGGGTTAAGACAGGGTATTCCTCAGAACCAATGTCCGATATGTGGTGGTAATGAAGACACTGAACACATAGTATTTAAGTGCCAAGGAACAGAAAATTGGAGAAAAGAATTTTTTAATAAGAAGTGGTTGAAGGGGGATAGAAATACACTTATAATTGAAATGATATGCAAGGAGGCTAGAAGCATTGGACAGTTTTTGTGTAAAGTAAAAAATAAATGGCTTTGGACAGTGGAAAGAGAAAAGTAAGAGGTAGTGCATCTTACTTTGAATGGAAAACTATAGTGAATGTGTGATGGTTAAGTAATCAATAAATGAAAAGTGAAAAAAAAGTGGAAATGGGACAGGGGGGAAAAAAAAAACTGAAAAAAAGAGCAAGATAATCTAGTGATAAGAAATTGTAAAATGTAAATAAACTGTAGTGATTGTCTACTGAATAAGTGACCAGGGTCAAAATGCAGTAGACAATCAAATTTGTAAAACTATTAGCACAATAAAAATACTATACTATACTAGTGGTTGAAACTAAAAGCCCGGGACTTAAGTACTTACAAAGAATGTAAGTCGCCATTGGGGTATGACATCTCAATACAATTTGAGATCTCCTTGTGGTTTACCGGGAAAAATGCAAGTCAGCTGGAGAATTTAATGGCGTGCCGGCATGTTGCCATGGTAGCAACCGGACGGAGACCGGGAGATCCGTGGTTCAAATCCTGGCTATGTCATTGAATTTTTCAATCATCTGATTAAAAGGAGGTTCAAATAAAAAATTAAACTTAAAAAACACATATTTGTATGCATCCATTATGTGCAAGTGAGTGAGTGCACTCATTTGTAGTGTGCTGGTTTATGGAACAAAAGTCTATGTTATGCCTTACCACCTAGCCCTTGACTCACAGACAACAATCACCTGTATTGCCATTTTTTTCAGTATATAAGAAATTATAAACCTCAAGGAAGATGAAGTGTAGGCTGACCAAGATGATGATGGCATGGCCAGTTTAATTAACACTATGTGGAGATGGAACAGGCCATATGTCCTATACTGCATCGTTGCTGATGATATAAGAAATTTAACATAGATGTTTGTTCACGCATATACTAAAATGTCTGTAACTTATCAAAATAAAAATGGTCCTAATAAGGAATCATACCTTTCCATAATTTTTGTAACCTTAATTCTCATTTTTAAAGGGAATATTAAGGTGTGTACACAGAAAAACTAAAATCAGATTATATAAATCTATAATAAGAATTGTGCTATATTATGCCTGTGAGACTTGGGTCATGACAAGAAAGTCAGAATCTGCAAATCTGCATTGGAAGTTTATGAATGGAAAATAATGAGAAGGTTTTTTGGACCAGTTCAGGAGAATAATCAGTGAGACAACAGTGAGCTGCACAGACTATAAGGAGTGGGATGTTGTCACCTGTATAAAACTACAGAGACTCTAACGGGCAGGTCATGTACAACAGATGGAAAATCATTGAATTCTAAAAAGAATTATGGAAGCAAATATGTATGGAACATGACCCAGAGGAAGTCCTAGAAGCACATGGATAGAGTCGGTAACTGCAGATGCAAAAGAATTATTGGGAACGGCAGCTTGGAAGAGGCTACCTATGTACAGAATAGAATGGAGGAAGAAACTAGAGGAGAACAACACTTGAAAATGGGCTGTTGAACCATAGTAGTCATGGAAATTAAAAGACAAAATTCAGGTATTCAATAATCAGCATGTTAAAAGCTCTAGTCAATAATTTTACCTAACACTACAGTAATTTTCATTTTGGCTGATATGTTGCTGTTAGTAATATTATTGTTTTGGTTTAATAAATCATAAGTAAAGTCTCAGAATTATAATTGTTTTATTTAGATATTTCATATAAATACTTTACATTGAGAAAAATGTTCACGTCTTTTAAGAGCAATTCTTTGGTCAAATTAATTATTTTATTTCCTCAGAGTACTGTACCTGATTTTTCTGGAACAATTAGACATTGAACACCTGATTATATAGAATAATGCTTCTCTGACAGTAATAAGGTTGTGGAAGAGACTACCATGCACTTGAATTACTTCATTCCTTTAAGTATTGAATATGTTTTTTATATATCTCAAAATAATTCCTCCTTTTGACCTCCTGAGTGTTACAAAAAGTGGTTTAAGGAGACCTAGTGAAAATTTTGCCTGCAACCTTTATAATGAAGAAGCTTACTAGAATACATTATGTTCCAGCAGTAATCAGAAATGGGCTAAATTTTCTTCTGAAAGGTAGCAAAAGTCTGAAGCATCCTTCAGTTTGCTGTGATGAAAATTTTGGTTTCTGAAGCTTCCACACCTTTTACTGTAAACTAACAGAAGCTGCAGCTGTGCTCAGATTAATGTGTTAGCTGCATAGATTCTACTCAGTATTGTACATTCCTAATGCCCTGTTTTTCCTCTTGTTTAATCTCTCTTGTTCTCTCTCACCCTTTGTATTCTATCCACCATTCTCCATCTTTCGCATCCTCTCCCTGTGCAGTGTACATGTCATGTGACATTCTGAAAACCAGCAATAAAACTTTTTTCTGGGGTGTTAATAAAAAGGAAAACATAAGTAAAAGGTTTAACAGTAGACAAACTATGCAGTTTCTCCTGATAAACAGTTTATATACAAGCTTCTTAAACACTTTCTATTCAAATTTTGTACATAACAAAACCTCAGAAAAATTATAATGGGCAACGTGGGGGATATGCTGAATATACAACCAAATGAGTGTTTCAAGAACTAACAGGACACTGTATGAACCTATGCTGTACTGCATGTTTGCATAAAGTTAAATTACTATCACCACTATCAATGATATGCGATTCATTTCACTGTTTATGCAAATGGATATTCATATAAGGTATTTCTAGAGCATTTAAGAGCTTAGTGCTCATGCCACAAACATTGGGTATGTATCATATAAATTATTTTTAATGGCATTTTTATTTTCTATTTCCTACATATGTTAAAATGTTAGTGTTGTAATTAATAGACTCAATTATATGGACTTTACAACAGAAGCCATGGATTTAAGAATTGAACAAAAAGAAATATAGCACGCTCAAAGACTATGGGTACATTCAGCAGGCCAAGCGCTGTTGCAGCGCTTAATACCTTCACTGCATACAGCACTGCAGGATTTGTTGAATGCACCGCTGCAAGCGGAAGCAGGAATTTCATAATTTGTTTTCTGGACACTTATGCTTTGAATTCGTGTGGTGAGAGCACATGGAAATATACTTATTGTAGAATATGGATCAAGAAGAAATTTTGTGATTTGTGGTTGCAGATTATAACGGAAGATGACAACAATGCTGTTGTTGAAGTAATTCCATTTGTGAGTGCCAATGTTATGGCCATCATTTATGAAGAAAATGGGCAAGGAGATAGGGTAGTTCTGTAAGGAACTTGAATTATTTTGAGAAAATGGTATTGCAATATTCTTTAGATGAGTTTTGATGTACATTTTCGGATGTCATGAGGAACAACAGTGATAGGTTCAAATTATGATTAATCCTCATGCTTATTTTTTTAATAAAATTCTATAAATTATTGCACTTATTGAATATACCGCCAAATATATTAGATGCAACCATGTGTAACAGTATTACTTTCTCTACTACTTACTTACAGTAAGTAAAGTATTGTATTCCACCCAAAAATTCCTTGTCGAGATTTCACCAGAACAACATGTTTTGAGGTCCCCTGAATAAACAAATATAGGAAAAGGTTCATGTGGGTGTGAACAGCATACTCAAAAATGAAAAGTTGGATAAATACCAAACTTGGTATTTAAGTTCAGTATCTTCTAAAGATATATGAAGATTTTAAAAAAAAATCCCCAAACCCAAAATAATCTTTATGTGAAATTTTTATTTTTTTTAAAAAATGACTCTAATGATGTTTATTAAAATAGTATATACTAAAGATACTTCATTGACAAATAAAATGTACATGTTCAATTTTTTGGGGGGGAGGGGTAGCCTGTAAAGTTGTCTTCATTGGAAAGGAATTTTGTATAATCTTGTAAAACCAGTAAGGTTAAGCCATAGACAGAAACGTACTACATAAAAAATGTAGATCTCCTTAAAACACACAATTTATTTAAAACAACGTTTTTGTAACATAAGCCATTCCAAGATATCCATTATTGTTGGTTTGAATTATTCAATACTTTTGCTATTCTAAGTTGTGTTGATATTCAGTTATTTTATCATGAATGCATGGAAAGAGTATGAAATTTTAAGGGCAGCATATCCAGTTCTTAAACATTTATCTATTGATATTCCCTTTGTATTTATAACAAAATATGTTATGCACGTATTTCTGCAACGGTTCATCTCAATTAAAATTAAGTAGCAATAAAAATAAGCTTTCATTAGAATACTTACTGCAGTAACATTGAGTCAAAATTAACACTATATGCTTCACTAACTTTTAACTTACACATAGGAAATGTTTCACAGACGTCTGCAATCATCAGCTACATTTGACTGCCAGAATAATTGGATGTGTCAAGAAAATCTTCTCCCAGGTTTCAAACTCTGTTGGTCTTTCTACATGTTTCAGAAGATGGATGCTGTTTTCAATGTTGGGGCTAGAGTTCTAAAAACGGTATGCTACTGCTGATTTTTCTGTGTGTTTGTAATTTGTGTGCATAAGGTGTTCCTTGAGACAGGTTTCTATGCTTCTTTTTGTTTTTCCAATGTATATTTTGTTGCAATATCCACATCTAATTTTATAAATTCCTGGTTTCTTTGAACAAGGTGTTACATCAGATCTATTGGATTTAATTAAGCTTTTTAAATTGTGTCTGTTTTGTGGGGCTAGTACTATGTTATAACCTTCGAAAGATCTTTTGGAATTTTCTAGTGAACTTTGGTTGGTAAGTGAATTTTTTGAAGCTTTTCTTTTCTTTTTCTGCTGCTAGAGTGGTTATGCCTGATTCTGTTTCTACTTTTTTAATTTCTGTAATTTTTTATCCACTAATGACTTGTTGAAACCATTGTTCTAAGCCATTGTTTCTATTTGTTTTAATTCTTTCTTGTATTCTGTTTCATTTAATGGGATGCTGAGTAATCTGTGTAGTAGGCTGTTTATGATGGCATGCTTGTGGTTGATAGGGTTAAAACTGTTTGCTTTTATGTGCTTTCAAATACAACTTGTTTTGTTTCTGATAATTCTTAGGTCTAGGAAGGGAAGTGTTTCACCTGTTTCTTTCTCCATTGTAAATTTAATTTCTGGAATCTGTATATTTAAAAGTTTCAAAGCGTCTTCTGCTAGTTTTTCATAAACTATTGCAAGGATATCTTCAATGTATCACAACCATGTCTTGAAAATGTGGGGAAAAGCAATGGTGATCCGAGTCTCGAAAAAGCTCATAAAAAGAGGTGATAAGGGCTTCTCATCATTAGACCAGAATTTTGCTTGTATATTTTCCCTTGGAAAGTGAATTCAGTTTGGTTGATGATCAAGTTTGTGAGTTTGATGTATATTCTTCAATTTCTTCTGTTTTCATTTCTATGGATTCCAGCCAACTTCTGAAGAACTTCTGTAACATGTACAAAGGCCAATAGAACTTGAAACCTGGGAGAAGATTTTCTTGAAAAAAATGTGCCAATGCTTATAAATTTTGAAATCCCTGCCAAAGACAACAAACTCCATAGATTCATCAGAGGTCCAGTAGGAGAGCCTCAAGATTCCAGGGGGAACACATCCAATTATTCCAGCAATTGAATGTAGCTGATGATGCAGACATCTGTTAAACATGTTCTACGTGTAAATTAAAAGTTAGTGAAGCATAAAGTGTTAATTTTGACTCATGTTACTGCAATAAGTCTTTATTTCACTTTACTGTCTACCACTACCAGTTTGTTTAATTATAATTTTCATTAGAATAGCTTGTATACCCACTAATAAACAATATAGGGTTTAGAAAGTCATATGAATGTAACATATCAGATTTTTTCTTATTGGTACTTCTAGACACTCGGGAACAAAACTGCTTTAAACTGGTTCCTATTAACATTATACAGTACCTACATGTGGTCTCAAGAACAACTGCTTACATTGTTATTACTGCATAAATAATACAGATATTGAGGTTCAGTAGTCTATTAAATAATCCTAAGACTAAAACAAAGCCTTCAATTCTTTAATGCAGCTTCTCGTTGCCATATATATCATAGGATACATCCCCTATTAAATATTCTTTGCAAACACTCCTCCATTTTTATTCTTTCTGTTACCTGTGCAGTGAAGTACAAAGTACTTCTTTGCTTCATTGCTACAGCAGGGCTACTGAATGCACTGCTGCATAAAGTGCTGCTGCACTATTGGCCTGCTGAATGTACTCAGTTTTACTAGTGCAATGCATATCAGTCCAGCTCTTGTTGATTTGATCAATGAATGAAGCCTATATCTCTTACATTTCTGCTGGTATAGGTTTTGCTAATGGAGCAGAAAATACTTTGTCCATTCTTCATATATTTATATGTAATTTTGATTAATTTTCTTCTTGCACTAAATTTTTATAAGTCAATATTTATATAATTTTTATTTTGATTACTGAATGAAAGCTACAATCAAACAATGAAATGAGGTTATGAAACGCTTGACATATGTTTCAGGTTTACTAGCTCCTT
Source organism: Deroplatys truncata (assembly GCA_030765065.1). Lineage (NCBI taxonomy): Eukaryota > Metazoa > Arthropoda > Insecta > Mantodea > Mantidae > Deroplatys > Deroplatys truncata. The sequence goes on along the minus strand of CM060982.1, from coordinate 82,788,370 downwards.
CTTAGAAAGAAAATATACATGCAGACAATAACATTCAGCAAAAAGAAGCATCAAGTAGTAATAATTTCATGATTATGGGTGTTTTCATCACAGTTTCAAAATATATAAGAACTTAATTACATGGAAATACATCCTCACTTAGTTTACATGATGATGAAACACATATTTGATATGCAAACACATTTGAGACAAGGATCATAGTATGACAATGATACAGCGTTATTTATCTGTCACCTTATTCATAACATTGTGTAATGTTCTGCTTTTTATGACCAAAGAATTGCCCTTTTCACATACACACTAGAACATGCAGACCTTGTCATGTGAATGTAATTAATTTTAGATGAGCGATTGTAGTTTGTTACTCTAAAAACACAAATACAGCTTAAAGCTTAATTTGTTCTGTAAAGGTAAAATATATTACAAATAACATTTTTTTGTTATTACAAGATTTTAATACACAAAAAAAAAGAATGGTGAATGAATGATGTAGGTCTCTTGGAAAAGAACATCAATAAGCAAAGTTTATGAAGCATAGTGAGAGTAAATCTCACATTAAATATACAGTAATTGAGTGTAATACATTATTAATCTAATGATCAGACAATAAAACTTTCACATTTCATTCTTTAGCATGTATGCCATGTTTTTATGGACTTCTAATAAAGATTTACTTGCAAGAAAGAACAGCAGCGGAGTTAGTCTTGTTTCAGTATTATGTTGGGAAATTATGTCTATCAAAATAAAATATCTACCTATGTAAGAAGATCAATGCAGAAAATGTGAGAAATGGAATATATTCAGTGTGATTGTTTCATGATGAAGCCATGGATCATGCATATGCATGCTATGCATACTGTCTATTACACTGGAGGTTTTTCGTTCTGTAGCTCCTGCGTTACTTACTCATATGAGTGATAGTATCGTGCACTAAAACGAGTACTGATCTTGTTATAAGTGGTGTTGGAAGTGATGTCCATCTGCATGAATACATTTCTGGCATCTCTGAATGAAATTTCAATTTATACACATAAGTATAAGCACACTTCTTGCATAATTTTCATAATTTCTGATTTTATGTTGTGCTTAAGTTTGTCTATGGTATGGGGATTTTTCCTAAAAACTTGTTTTTAGTTTCACCTTTGAGATCCACAAGCATAACTCTACTTATAGCACAAAAACCAAAGCAGCAACTGAAGCACAACTGATAAAGATAATCTTGAAAGCATCGTGCACTGCAGTTGTGCATTGGAAAAATACCAAGATCACTGCAGTACAGCCTCCTATGCATATAGCTGGTGTTTGGCCTCACCTTAAAACAATGGCACTGTAGATAGTTAAGTGTCATATTGGAGCTAAAATAACAACAAAAGCTGTGTGATGTTAAAGATGTTATCTTTCTTATATCTAATATGAAAAAAGTTTGCTGGTTACAGTCGAACAGCTTTCTTTACCCATTGACATTTCTCAAGGTTTCTACAAATGAAATATTTTTCATGTTGTCTTTTTACCAAACTGAACTTCAGAACATATTGGTAATTTATCATGTGCAAATTAATTTACAATTAGCATCACGGAATAACAATTGCAATGATATATTGTTCTTTACATAATTAAATACCATTTTCATGTATTATAGCCTATAGAATCAGATTACAATTAAGGAGTACAATGGAAATAATATGAATTAATAGGTTAATTATACAATATAGCACTGCAATAATGCATTATTATATACTTTAGAAATCTGCCTGACAATTTGTTACGAGGGTGGTCTGAAAAGTTTCCGACCTAATAAAGATACAAGACATTTTTTTCAGAATTTTTTTTTTAATTTTTTTTTTATTTTTCAAAATAGTCTCCTTGTAACTCTACACACTTCTCCCAGCGATGCTCTCATCTCTGTAACCCGTCCAAATAGTACTCAGCGTTTTTCCCTGCAAAATAATTGTTCACGAAGGTGATTGCCTCTTCATTTGACGAAAATCTCTGTCCTCCGAGCACAATTTTCAGATGAGGGAACAAAAAGAAGTCCCTTGGGGCTAGATCTGGTGAGTAAGGCAGATGGTCAAGCAGTTCAAACTGTAATTTGTGGATTTTCGCCATTGCAATCGCTGAGGTGTGAGACGGTGCGTTCGCTTGGTGAAACAGGATTTTCTTTTTCTGCAAATGTGGCCTTTTTTCCGCAAGTTCTGCTTTCAGCTTGTCAGTTAATGATGCGTAGTATGCTCCTGTAATGGTTTTTCCTTTTTGAAGATAATCTATTAAAATAACTCCATGACTATCCCAAAAAAACAGTCACCATCACTTTCCCAGCCAAAAAAACAGTTTTTGCTTTTTTGGAGCCGGTTCCCCTTTTGCAGTCCACTGTTTGGACTGTATTTTTGTTTCGGGCGTATCATGGTGTATCCAAGTTTCATCTACAGTAATTAATCGGCGCCAAAACTCGGATTTATTGTGCCTAAACTGTGCCAACAGAGCGTTGGAAATGTTCATTCGAACATGTTTTTGGTCAAACGTGAGCAAACGCGGCACCCAACGCGCGGACAGCTTTCTCATCCTAAATGTTGATTTAATATGTGACAAACACGTTCTTTTGACATGTTCATAGCCTCTGCTATCTCTCTCACTTTAATTCGGCGGTCGTCTAGCACCATTTGGTGAACTTTGGCGATGTTTTTGTCAGTAGTTGCAATTTTTGGACGTCCCAAACATACATCGTCTCCCAAGCTCTTACGTTTAAATTCAGCTGCCCAAAATTTCACTGTGGTAAATGATGGTGCAGAGTCCCCATACACAGAATCCAACTCATCTTTGATTTGCGTAGGCATATTGCCTTTCAAAAACAAATATTTAATTACAGCTCGATACTCGATTTTGTCCATTTTCATAAAAACACTCACATCACCTCACTCAAACGACTGTTACATAACAACTGAGCACCCAAAATGGCTGAAACTTTGGTGAGTAACTGTCAACAGATGAACAACGAAATTCACTAGCTTTTATTTACGAGTGCTGCCATCTTCATGTTGAGGTCGGAAACTTTTCAGACCACCTTCATACATATGCTCTTGCCTTTTATCTTGTGGTAATCCATGGATCCCACAATATAGACATGGCCAACTTTCATATAACCTAATCAGCTCACATATGACATCCCATGCCCAGGTAGCCCTTTTTGTTTACTTTTCGCTTACAGCCATGCTCAAGATTTCATGATCCACTGTAAATACTCACATTTCATTGGCCAAAGTCATCAAATCACTGTCAAATCTTTGACCGTTTAGAACACTTTCAAAGCCTTTAAAAGTATTGGAAGCAACAAGAAAAGTTGTGAAGTTGTGACAACTCTTGAAAAATCTTGTAAAGCATTGAATTTGACAAAATTGTCTACAAGGAGCTTTATGTTTAAAATGTAAATCCATTCCTGTGCATTTTAAATGGGAATTCTAAAGACCCTTGGTTACAGTGTTCCGCTGAAGCAGACAACAAGCATTTTATTTATTTTGAAAGTTGTTATGTTCTAAATGGTTAAAAGACTAAAAAGGATTTACAATGTGATATTAGAATATAAACATGGAGTCATAGGTAGCTTTGACTTTTCACTGTTATTGTTACTACATGGACCTGCAAGGCAAACAACATTCTTTTATTCTAAGCAATCTTATGTAAAATTCATACCAATCTTTTGGGTCGGTGGTCTAACATTCATTGTTCTTATCATTGTCAAATTGAAACAGAGCAAATCAAAGAGCACTGTTAGTAGAGGCTTTGGTATTTTGCAAGTTAATAGGAAATCAGAATTGCACCAAGTATGAATATGTTTATAGCATATATTTGTGATTTGTAGTTGTGGTATTTCCCCATAGTTCTATCCCGTATGACAGTTGAGAATGGATTAAGGCGTAATATATCATTTTGGCCGTGGTTTTCGGTACATATTTAATTAAGTGTTTAAGGGCAAATAAATTTTTGGTAATGTTAACTAGCTTGTCAATATGATTTGTAAACATGAATGTTTTCTCTAGTGTGACACCCAGCAATTTTGCACTTTCCACTATATTAAGTGGGTTGTTACCAATGTTTAGTGTAAGGGGGAGTGTTGTAAATGTAACGTTATTATAAAGCAAAAGGAAAAAGAAATGTCTATGGTGCATAGTATTTATCATTGCTCTTTTTTTTATTTTTATTTATTTATTTTTTTTAAAGAATAAGGTTAAAGAAATGAACATCAACAATGTAGTTGTTTCATTGCTAAAAGAAATATATTTGTGTTATGATCAAGGTTTATGGTTATCCATGTCCTAAATCTGTTTATACATTGTCTTAAAATGTTTATATTTAAGGAAAAACTATTTTAGGTAAAAATGCTAAAAAGCTTCAGAATGTTGCAAGTTAAAAGCAAATATTTAAGATTATCTTTTTTGTCTCCTAAGAAAACAATATATTTTGTACATGAGCAAATTAAAGTGAGTCTCTGCCATGTCTGCTGAGCAATTGCTGATTCTATAAAAAATAAATTCATTTGATACTTAAGCACAAAAAGTTACACATTATCTGTTGGAATCTCTGTGTGTTATCACACCAACAGTGCAGGGGCATTATTTATGTTCCCAAAATCATCACTGCACAACTGCTGTGGGTGGCTAGGAACAAGAAAATTATTCTATAAAGTTCCTTTTCTTGATTTTTAACAAATCCAGCAGTATGCTCCCCTCCACTAACTCCGATGCCAGCTGTAGCTCCTAAGATACAAAGGAATGTATACTTGAAAATCTAAGAACATTTATGCATTCAACAGAAAATATCTCAGTAATGGTTAATGCCAAAATACATTGATATAAACTGCAGGGGCAGCTTCAGGGATAGTGCCGCTGTGCCATGGCACTACTTGTGCCAAAAGGAAAGAAAGAGAAGTGTATAGGAATTGCGTATAGAGCATTGTTTTTGAGTATGTATTCTCTCATTTGAATGGGCACATTAAGCGGTGCATGCTCTGCCGATAGTTTTCTGAAGCTTGGAGCCAATTCCAGATTGACACCATCTACACTCATAAGCACAGTGTATAAGCTTAGGGGTACATTTATACATGGTCCAAAATTGCTCCGATGCAGAGCTTACATTCCACCCACTAGAGTGCAGTAAAGCACAGAATTTAGCAACAATTATGGAATACATATTCTGTGGTAACCTTCCTTTAATGTAGAGTTACCATCTTGCTGCAAGTTAATGCTAACTTTTGAAAATGCTAACATTTGGAAATGAAAATTAATGTTTAATTAAATCAAATGCAGAAATAATACACCAAAATATCCTTAAAAATAAAAATATATGGTTATGAATATAATTGTCATTAGGTTTTGAAACTAAGAGGCATTATTTCAATATTTGTATATTTCTTAGCAGCAGGGTTATTGGTTATGATTGAATATGTGGTATCTTAAGCACTACCATATGTTGAACACCAGTTTTCCAAACAATTGTCAAGTATTTTTGTCTATATTCCTGTAGTAACAGCTAATAACAACTCAGTCCAAAGACATTGTAGTTCATCATGTAGTCAGGTAACTAAAAGAGTGTAGAGTGTTTTCTTTAAGTGAATACTCAGTTATGTATGAAAGTTATAAACATTAACAAAGCAAGTGAAATATCAAAAACTCCATTTAGCAACAGGACTCTCTGTGAAAAAATTTGAATGAAAACAATGGGTAGGCTGCTCCCAAATCTGAAGTGCAGCAGCAAACAAAAACTGATGTCATAAATTCAATCTGGAAATTTATCAAAAAAACAAATGGATTTGTGGCTGTGAGGAAAACAGTGCTATTATTTTTAGTTTTTCTTATATGTTATTTTCATGTTATTTCATTGTATAAGACCAGAATATATTGGGCATATATGGTCTAAAATGAAATACATTCAATTTTTATCAATTGCCTAATACGTTCAATGCTACTGCACGAAGTTGTAAACGTACTATTTCAGGGATTTGTTTTCACTTTTTTTCTTCTTTTCTTTCTTTTTTAGGTTTTGGCACCACCAGTAAAATACCACAGCAGCCGCCACTGATAAATTGTATACCTATTTTAGCTGAAACTACTTTTTTCATGCTTTGATTTCTATTCTATGGTTTCTCAAACTAAAATTCAATGAAAATTAAAACTATTACCAGAAGATCCAAAATGTATGCTTATTCATCATGCCAATACTTGAAACTTATATTTTAATCATAACTGTTAGTGCCATTTCTGAGAAGACAGAAAAATAACCAATATTTTTGTTTTCTAAGCAGAGTTGTTTGGGAAGGTGGAAATTTTTTGAAATTTTTTACCTGCATCCTTTAGAGGTACTACATAGTTGACTTAAGATGTTGGTTATGTATCCAACTTTTGCTTTGGGGTTATGCTACTCTCTCTCTCTCTCTCTCTCTAAAATGCTCTTTTTGGGGGAGGGGCATTCAGAGCCTTAGAGATGCTGGTTTAAGCTTAACATTTAATTTGTGAATCAAATGCAATTAGCCAATAAATCTCACATTTTGCAACATGGAATATTGAAATTCTAAATTAATTTCCTAGATTCTTTTCATTTTCCCTACTGCTTACCCATGGTAGGTAGAGAAGATACTGTATACCACACAAAAATTTCATCAAAAATATACATATTATGGTCCCCATGTGTTTGTGAACAGCAAAACTCAAAAATGAAAATTAAATAAATAACAAATTTGGTTTTAAGTCCAGCATCTTCCAAGGATGTGACACAAAGATTTTCATGAAATTCCCCCACCACAAACTAACCTTTGTATCAAACCTTTTTCATCACTTTATTTATTTTCTCAAAAATGGCCATTTCGATTAAAATATATGTTTAACATATATAACAAACTTTTTAATATTCTGTGGAGAGCCTGTGAAGCTCTCTTCATTCTCAATGAATTTTGTATAACTTTATATAGCTAGAAATAAGGAAAACACTGGAAGATATAGAAATACGAAACATGTTCAGTGAGATTGCCGAAAAGAGTTCATTGGTTTGTTATAGGCCAATGAAAAATACATGGGGTAGGGAAAAATATGTAGACATAGTAAATAAAGAAGAGAGACAATCAATTGCATGGTTAACAACAGAAGCATGGAAGCTAAGAGGGTTAAGACAGGGTATTCCTCAAAACTAATTTCTGGTATGTGGTGGTAATGAAGACATTGAACACATAGTATTTAAGTGCCAAGGAACAGAAAATTGGAGAAGAGAATTTTTTAAAAAGAAGTGGTTGAAGGGGGATAGAAATATGCTTATAATCGAAATGATGTGCAAGGATGCTAGGAGCATTGGACAATTTTTTGTGTAAAGTCAAAAATAAATGGCTTTGGACAGTGGATTGAGAAAAGTAAGAGGTAGTGTATCTTACTTTGAATGGAAAACTATGGTGAATGTGTGATGGTAAAGTAATCAATAAGTGGCAAGTGAAAAACAAGTGGAAATGGGACATGAAAAACTGAAGCAAGATAATTTATTGACAGGAAATTGTAAATGTAGATAAACTGTAGTGATTTCCACAGAATGAGTGGCCAGGGTCAAAGTTCAGTAGACAATCAAATTTTAAATCTCTTAGCACAATAAATAAATACTATATAGCTGGAAAACCATAGGAGATAAACAAAAATCTTACTGTACAAAAGATGTAAAATATATTAATTTCAAAATTTATGTAAAATAAGCTTTTCATTGCAGTACCAGTTTTCAAAATATTCTTTGGTGTATGATTGTATTTTCTCAAATACCTGCATCTGATGGAAGTGGCTTGAAAGTTTCCAACTCCTCATCTTTCTTTTCCTTCACAAGGAATTGTTATTATGACCACGGAGGATTAATTTATTCCTGCACTGACTACGACTTCTGAATTTATTCCTCTATGCTTCCAACAAATATTCAAACATACTGTATGTAACTATGTATTTTCTGCTTAATGTGAAATAATATGTATATAAAAATGAACATGAATGGAAGAATTGCTTTTTAATGAATGCTACAATATTTAAAGTATGTACATAATGTACACGAACTTGTAATGGGTAAACAAAGTTGTACGACTGTACAAACATCAGATTTTATCTATTTACCACATAAAACACATCTTTCATTGACCCAATTCCAAATGCCAGTTCAAGAACAACATATCTATAACTGAAGTTTGCTACATGGGGTTGCAACTAACCACACAAAATTTGCTGCTGTTCTTTCTTCAAACACTACATTTTCTTTGAGCATTTCCTAACTTTTCAATAGTGTCGAGCATTTCCTAACTTTTCAATAGTGTCAGTGTAGCCAAAACTGCAAGTATATTTTTCGCCTTGAAAAGAGTGTCAAGGCAGTTAAGAGGCACTTGTTCCAGTAATACAAGTTATAAAAAAATGTATTTTGGTTTGCGTTAGTTGACTGATTGTATACAAATGCACCTATAGTGTTAACATGAATTTTACAATAGGCAAATGAAAAGCAAGATGTATATATGACTGATAAAGATCAAATAATATGATTATCCTTTACATTATGACCCAAAAGCTTAGGAAACTGACAAGCAGCAGGAAGTAACTATTACAATTTATGTGCTGTGTTATGTGATATAAAATATTTACACCTTTACTTATATAAATGCAAAAATACAGGGCATCTCTAAATAACATGGTCTGCCACATGATGATTTTCATATGCATATTTGAATCTGAATACATCCTATCACCACAGAGTTTGTAATAACAGTGTTATTATAATGCTATGTACTGTCTGTCCACCAGCTCATGATACCTGCAAGGAATGCAGCCACTCTAAGCCTGATCATGGAGATAAAACCTGCATGCACAGTCTTGGTGATAAAACATGTTTTCTTCTTATGCAAGTACATATGTATATAAGTGCCACACAACTGTGAGCAAGACAGCTGGCTGTGAAGGACTGAAGGATAGCACAGGAAATGAAAAATACACTTCTGCACTTTCCAGGATAGAAAGTGTAGGCTGCAGAAACTTTTCAGAACCCAGAGTGAAGGTTTCAACACAGCATATTTTAGGTTCCAATAAGTCCTGTCAGAAATCTTTGCATTTGTAGATATTGTTAGGAGTAAGACAAGCAGAGAGGAGTTCTTATTGTAGACAAATAATACAAAAAGGTTAGAAAAATCTTGCAGGAGTCTAAGGGAATTTACAACTGCTCACCACTCTAGCCATCTTTTCAAAAAGTATAATTCAACTTTCTGCTATGGCACATAAGCACATGAAAGAAAAGTTATTTCACTCAATCCAAAATTTAATTCTTTATGTAAATTGATTTTAAATTATATTTTAGATTGTACTACAATAGAAAATATAGCATTATTTATTTTATTCGACACCTTCTATAAAGAAATAATAACTCTGTACTACTTTTACAAGATGATTCAATGAAATCAAATTTTTATAATTGTGTAGTAAACATTAATATATTCACTATCAAAAATGTGGAACCAAAAACAGTGAAGCAAATATAATTTACAAACAAATTACTGAGGAGCCAACTGCACACTTACTCTTGCTTTACTTACAAACTTTAACTTAGGACATGTTTCCCGGAGCAATTCTCTGCTTTGTCATAAATAGCTGATGATGCAGATAATTGATGCAGAAAACATGTTCTAAGTTAAAAATTGGTAAGTGAAGCAAGAATGAGTGCACAGTTGACTCCATAGTAATTTTTTTGTGAATTAATTATATTATTTAGGTATGTTAACAAATATATGATATTAATGCTAATAATGTGCCTTTTTATGCAACACAGAAAAACATTTAATTCCATGAAAATTGTGTACTACAAATAGCCTCCATTTCTGTGGCAACAGTCCGATAGCTTGTGATGTGTATTGTCAAATAACTTTTTTAACATTTCAACTTGAATAGCATTAATTTCTAAATGAATACTGCCTTTAAGGTCTACAGGGTTTATGGAGATTTGAATAAGCCTTGCTCTTCAAATTCATCCTGAGAAAATAAGTCTCAAACAGAAAAATCTGAAGACCTTAGAGGCCTACAATGTATTTATTTTTGAAAATAACTTGATACCCTAAGAGCCAATGCATAGCTTCCATGGAAATTCTAAGAGTTTATGCTGTTGCACTGTTTTGCTGCAGTTATTTTGACTGCTACTTTGTAAACCTTAAGGCAATATTCATAAACTGATGCTATTCCAATTGAAATGTTACAAAAATTACCTGACATTTGGTTGAACTTTCTCACGTTCTGTCAACCTACATGAAGGAATAATTATCATCAAATATAATGTTCTTACTTGTTCATAAACATGGATTTTGCACATCCCATACGAGGTCACTGAAAGTACGAACACCCATTGCTTCAAATATGAGAAGTCCTATACCATATAAGTATCTGGTAACCTTACTCCAGTAACAGAATTTTCTTTGTTCTTTTCTGTACCTTGAGACAGTATTTATCCGTACCTCATTAGTATGCCAGTATTAATGTAATTATTATAACTACAACTGTACGATTCTAATATGTGTATTTTATTAAATGTATTTTAGATTTTTTGTAACTCATGTAACATGAACAGAAACCTTCCACTGTTAGATTTTTAGCAACACAAAGTCATGAAGAGAAAGTTTGCTGCAGCTCTCACAAAACAAAAACTCTTTATCTCTGTTATATGTAAGAAAGACTCAACTACACAATGCACTAGGAACCCCAGAATAAGAGAGAACCAGAGGACTTTTCTATTGTACAAAAGCATGTGACTATGCAACAACGAATCAGGAGGAAGTAGAAAGCTTCTGAGTTTACTAAAATCTGAAGAGCCCAGCTGTGGGCAGCCAATAGGAAAATTAGAAATAATTTGAAGTGTTTTTCAGGGTATTTTACTATATAACCAGCATGTAGATAGATTCAGCATCACTAGTGTGTCTTGAACTGTGAGACAAATCCACTCTGTTGTATGAATAATTCCATGCTAAAAGAACAATGTAGTCATCATCATCATCCAAACAGGGATTAGATCACAGGTGATCTGTTCCGACTCCAAACTAAAGCTGCTCCATCCATTTTCTAGCGGGTCTTCCCAGGCTTCGTTGTCCTCTTGGTTTATAATTTAGTGCTCTTTGGGGAATCCTATCATATTCCATTCTGCAGACATGGTTGTACCAGTTTTTCCTGTATTCTGCTATTTTGTCTTAGTTTAAATATTCCCAGTTGCTTTCTGATATCTTCACTTCTCTGTTTGTCCATTAGAGTATAACCTGCTCCAAACCTTAAGAATTTCATTTCCGCAACTTCTATCCATCTCAAAGAATCTTTATTTAGAGTCCAACATTCAGACCCATATAATAGTGCAGGCACTGCTAAAATAAAATCTCAGCAGAGTTTCCTTGCGAACATTCTTTGATAAAATTCTTCTGATTGTTCCACATATATGTTGGAATAAATTTAGTTTTCTATTTACATCTTTTGTTCTATCTTTGCCAATGAAAACCCCTAAATAGTTAATCACAATTTTGGCTCTGACAGGATTTTTTTCATAAAATGCCATTATTTTTGTTTTCTCAGCTGAAATTTCCAGATTATGTTCAATAGCCACTATACTTAAATTATCTTCAGTAGATGCCATAACTGCTTGGCCATCTGCAAAAGCTAGTGTCCATATTTATACTATCCATTTTAAAATTAGTAGTTAAAATATTGCCATTTACGAATGACGTCTAAATAAATATTAAATAATGCGGGTGAAAGCGTACACCCTTGTCGAACCCTTGATTTATTTCAATGTAATTTTGAGAGCCTTCCTCCACTTTTAATTCTTATCTTTGTTCCCAAATATAAACTTTGTATAGCATGTATTATATGGTTAGGAAATCCTCTATCTTTCATTATTTCCCACATTTTATTTCTATTTATCTTGTCAAATGCTTTGACATAACCTATAAAAGCTATAAAAAGTGGAAGATTGTACTCCTTTCTTTTTTTCAAGCAGTTGTACCATTGTAAAAGTGCAGTCTAAGCAAGATCTACCCTTTCTAAAACCATGTTGGTTTTGCAGAAGAATTGCTTCCATTATATTCTTTATTCTATTTGCCACAATCTTCGCATAAATCTTATAACATGTATTTACGGAGGGTTGCCTCATTTAAGCTCAGACGGTTTTGCTTATGTTTTTTCATGGCGAGATTCCCTTTCGCCATCACCAATTGTGTTCAATGTGATTTCCACGGGCTTTAATTATAGCTATGCAGCACAATTTCCATCGAAGAGGGCTACGTCTAAGAACAGGAAGGGGGATGTTAGCCCACTGCTCCTGGTAGACTTTCCAGAATCCTTCAATTGTGGTGGGATGCCAAGAAGCAAGGCACTGTTTCAGCAGACCAAATCCGCAAAAATCCATTGCGAGGCATCTGGTAACTTCACAGGGATCCTTTTAAATGGTATCACATTGACACCTGTTTCCATAGCTTTGCAGTGGTAGTAATGCTGGGAAGACCGAGAAGTGTGACTGGATGCTTTATCCATGTGCATACAAACATTTGGGGCATCCTCACCATACAACCGACAAATCTCTTCATCAAAAATTGGGTCCATAACATTCCTTTGATAGTAGGCTGCATTAATTTTTACATTGTTGGCAAGTCTGTCAATGCGAGTTTCCCCCGAAAGCGATAACCTGCAACCACCATGAATCCCTTGGAAAACTTTTCCTTATTCTCCCGAATAAAGCTGGAGCCCCCTTTTGGCCACTTGATGGGAATAAATGGCTCGGGTTTTTTTGTGTCACCTAGATAAACCCATGCTTCATCTAAAGAAACCACCCATTGCCGCTTTTCACCTGCCAGGTGGTGTTCATAGAGTTTTCTTGCGTTGGTGAAGCTTTCTCTTATGTACCGCTCTTTCAAGATGTGTCCACGTGCTTTGTGGCACCGTTCTAGACCCAAATTGCTGGTATTATCCGATGGACGGTCCCTTTGGATATTCCAATGCGGCTAGAAATACTTCTTTGGGTTGGTGGGTTTTCTTGAGTCACTGTTGCACTCACCCTGGCTTTAGGTCATGTTGGTTGTGACCTTTTTCTTGCTAGTTTTTTTGTATACTGAGCCTCAGGTGGGAATCCATTTTTTATGCAGTTGTGTTATATGCCCCACACATGACTTACTTATGGTAAGACCTTTTTGTTTGCACCTTTCCACTATCACTGAAAGACTGCAACTGGCATCGGAAAGCCCAACACTGTACCCCGGCAACAAGTCAGCGATTGTTGAAGCCATTACGAGCACACTTTGCCTCAGACTGGCACAGCAGACAGCTGGCACTCGCAGTGAGCTGATGCAATAATAAGCATAAGCAGTTTGACCAATGACAGAGTGGGAGGATGATTCAAAGTCGTCCGAGCTTAAGAAGAGCAACCATCCGTAATAGACTGATACCCCTATAGTTCCTACAGTAATTTTTACTACCTCTTTTAAATATTGGAATTATCATGGCTTCTTTCCAATTATCAGGTATACTCCCTGACCTCCAACATTCATCTAAAAGATGTAAAATTCTATAACGAAAACAGCCAGGACTGTATCTAATTAATTCCATGTTTATTTGGTCTAAACCAGGTGATTTTCTGTTCTTAAAACTATTCAGTGCAATTTCTAATTCCTCTTTAGCTATAAGATCAATGTTAGGATCATGTTCCATTAGTATGAATGGTTCTTCATTAGGTGTAGTCCATAATTCTCTATGGAATGTTTCCCATTCACTAATTATTACAGGGTTTATTTGAACTTTATCCTTCTCTACTTTATTCACATCTTTCAATACCTTGAATGCTTTTTCCTGTTTTCCATATGCATCATACTCTAGATTTGATACATATCTGTCCCATTTCTGTCTGTTGATTTTCCTAGTTTCTTTCTTTACTATAGCCCTAAGTCTGTTGTACTCTATTCTATTTTCCCCATTTTGCTCTTTCAGAAACCTTAAATATGCTTCCTTTTTTCTGTTTAATTAATATCACCAACTCTTCTGTGCAGAAACTTAAACCTGTCTTCTTGTAACTTACTTTTTGCTTATCCAAAGCTTCGTTTGCAGCCTTAAGTAAAACCCCTCTTATATTCATCCATTCAATATTAATATTATTACTACTCGGTAGTTCAGTTGTATGCTGATTTATTCTCATCTGATACAGATTCCTTATACTAACTTCTCTCAACAAGTGAACTTTGAATCTCTCATTATCTGCTTTTTCTTTTGTTTTATATGATTTCCACCATGTATATAATACCATTTTTGCAACAACCAGATAGTGATTTGAATCTATATCTCTACCTCTAAATACCCTTACATCCCAGGTTAAATTTGAGAATTTCTTATTTCCTACTACATAATTCAATATCGATTGTGACTCTCTTTCACACTAGGTGTACTTGTGAATATTTTTGTGTTTATAAAATGTGTTTAAAACTTTTAATTCATTGTAAGAGGCAAAATCTATTAAACAATTTCCATTTCTATTTTTAACACTTTCTCATTAGAGCCAATTGTGTTCCGGATAGGAATATTGCCAACTTTTCCATTGAAGTCTCCAGTTAATGCTATAATATCATTTTTATTTATGCTCTACATTACTTCCTGTAAGTTCTGATAAAATAATCTTAAGTCATTTTCTCTCCCTTCTTCTGGGGCATATAATACAACAATGGTCATATAACCTCTATTGACTCTTATTCTTAATGTTAAAATTCTTTCATTAATAAAGCAATAGCTGTGGATCCTACTCTTCCGCTTCTTCTTTATAAATATGGTTACTCCTGCTAGAAGAAACAGCTGTTAATTTGGGTTCTTACATTGTAGTATTTCAAATGCATTACAATGTCAAGTCTACGGCTTCTTAGAGAGCACTTGAATGCCTCATTGAACCACGCTCTAGACAGCAGCTTGTCTTTTACTCCTACTGTTTCAAAAATCCCTGCTACCAGTCCACAGAGAAGATGCTATTGCAATCTTGCTGTTGAAGAATGTCAGGAGGTTCTAACGGTGCAGATAAACCCTGGAGAATACAAGCCTGAAGAGATCAGCATTATGACACATGCTATTAAAGATGCCCCATACCTAATTATATTCGGCAAGAAGCAGGAGGAGAACGAAGTAATCCCGAGCAGTTCATCCACCGTTGTCCATTACCACGAGTCTGTTTTAAATATTTTAAAATGCCCAAGTAAAAGTCTTCATGTGTGTACAGGCTATGTGAACTATATAATCAGTGATGAGCACATAAAAGTCATCAACTATTAACTTTGTTGTAATTAATTTACGAGCAGTGGAGGTTTGGTAACAAAGAAAATTCTACTTTGATTGTAAAGTGCTTTCATGTTAATACTACAGTATCAGTACTACAGAGAGTGAAATAAATAGTGTTCTCACAAATCAACTTCTCGCGTCTTCTATGTATACAATTACTTTCCCATGCAACTCACTCTTTGAGATCTCCAACTAGTCTCATTTCTCAATTCCGACAACAGGCTGAGGCAACCCAAAGGTGATGGAATCCAGCATCTACAAGAGAATCATTTATCATGACGTAAATAGATGAGGAAGACACAATCATCCAGGTAATGTGGAAATAATTAATTAACTTTTGACGAGAATACTAGAGGTTCATCATTTATTACCTCCATGTGCTAGTGTAACCTGGAGCATGACAGCAGCAACCTCATTTCACAAAGATCATGAGCTGGTAGACAAACTGTAATCACTGACTTCTGCTTAAACTCTCCACTATTCCTTTCTGTGCACTTTGGATGTTTAATGCGAATATTTTTCATTATTCAACTCTTTACATGCTTTATCATTAAACATGATAAACAAACATGTATATAATGTAAAGCAGTCCCACATTCTGAATATCACCTGCATTTTACAACACAGAATGGCTCATTAATTATATGAGAGACATTCTTACATTAGGAACCTTCCAATGCTGAGAAATTGCTACTCACATGGCCCACTTTCAACTGGGAACCCCAGTATAAAGTATTTACAGCATTAGTAATTTAAATGCAAAAATATCTTTGTTAGCATACACATTAAGTGAGGTCAGTTAATGCAATTTAGTTTTACAGTTGCTGCAGACACTAATAAATCTAAATGATGTATCTTATAGCTAATTAATACTAATACAAGCGACCACGCTTATGATGGTATGCTTGTCCAGCACACTATGGATACCACTATCCTGCACAATGGGCCATAATGAAAGAATCTCTGACGTGTTCTTTCAAGGTCACAGCTTATTCACATCCTTATACTGTTTGTTTTGGTACGTGTGTATGTACCTTAATGCACCGATGGTAACGTATATGGAGGCTGCAACAGCTATCCTCACTTCAAGTTATGAGCTTTTATACAAGTACATTAGGCTTTAAACAATAATAAAGACTTTGAAAACTGCAATTGAAAATATGGCACAAAAACTAGGGTTGTGGAGTGCCAAGTAGGCTGTAGCTGTATGTATTTAGAAAAGGGTAAGTGTTTATATCACAGCTTGAATCACACTTCATGTTGTCATCATTCAACTTCTTCAGTCATGCTCGTGTGCTCTTTAGAGGACCTTTCCCCTTGGCAGGTGTCAGCTGCTTTTTTGTTCTTCTATGTAAATCTGTGGAAGTAAATAATATAAGTCAGATGTTACAATTTCAAGTAGGTAATTAAAGTTTCTTTTGTCACACAGAAACTAGGATGAGTGTGGTTTAACTACCTTAAATTGCTGCAGACAAATATTTAAAAGAAAAAAGGGGTAAATTGTATATGGCTTTTGTAGACTTAGAGAAAGCTTATGACCGAATTGAGCTACAACTTCTGTGGCATAAATTAGTGTGTAAGGGAGTAAGTCAGCAATTGGTGAATATTCTTAAAGCACTGTATTTTGAGAACACCTTCTGTGTAAGGGTGGAGACAGGCTGTGTAACAAAAGAAATTCCACAAAAGAAAGGCCTTAGGCAAGGATGTAAGTTAAGTCCAGTTTTATTTAATTTATACATAGATGATGTCTTACTAGAAATTGGAAGGAATAATAACTGTGCACCAGTAATTAGTATAGTATAGTATAGTATTTATTATGCTAAGAGTTTTACAAATTAGATTGTCTACTGCATTTTGACCCTGGTCACTTATTCAGTAGACAATCACTACAGTTTATTTACATTTTACAATCTCTTGTCACTAAATTAACACATTCACTATAGTTTTCCATTCAAAGTAAGATGCATTACCTCTTACTTTTCTCTTTCCACTGTCCAAAGTCATTTATTTTTTACTTTACACAAAAACTGCCCAATGCTTCTAGCATCCTTGCATATCATTTGAATTATAAGTGTATTTCTATCCCCCTTCAACCACTTCTTATTAAAAAAATTCTTTTCTCCAATTTTCTGTTCCTTGGCACTTAAATACTATGTGTTCAATGTCTTCATTACCACCACATATCGGACATTGGTTCTGAGGAATACCCTGTCTTAGCCCTTTTAGCCTCCATGCTCCGGTTCTTAACTTGCGACGGAAGGTGCTTGTTTACGTAATATGTTTTTGTATTTGTTAGCCCCACGTTGTGGAAGTCAATTTGCGAGTGAATAATGTTTCTTACGTAGTTTGTGTAGCGTAAGTTATTAGAACTTGTAGATCATGTTGTGCTACTTACTTCACGCGTTGCCATCTTGTGACGTCACTCCTTGTTTGGTTTGTAGCTCCATCTGGCGTAGCAATTTGCATCAGTTTTAAAATAATTCACTTTAAATGTCCTCCAGCTAGCTGTTTGGGTCGAACATGTATTTCTTTGCAGGGTTGTGAAGCGGAAAGGAATCTTTTATCCAGAAATTATACTTAATGAAGAAATTGGTTTTATAATTTTTATTGTCGAACACGTTCACTCACACTTTTACATATTGATATGGATACTCGCCAAACTGAAACTGTTTGTAATAACTTCTTACTTATCACTTTTAACTCGCGTACTTCAACTTTGTGTATATTTAACTGTATAATATTTTAGATCTTTAATGATTTTTGCTGCGCGTAACTTGACGAAATGAAGGACTGACTGACGACGTGTAGTGTACACGAAATTTTTATGAACTGAGGGACCGACGTGTAATGTATTGAGAATTTTGTTGAACTGTGGGGCGATCTACCTCGGACTGGCTTTATATACTCCCACTCCTCGACACGCCCAAAGATTATAAATGAACTGCTATTGGCTAATAAAACGCGCCAACATTAGCGTCTATTTTAATATCCAATGAAAACCACGAATACATATGCTTTAGGAAATATTCTAGAATGTTCTACCGAAAAGGCGCGAAACATTACGTAACTTCCTTGTTCCCAATAACGATAAACAGCTCACCCCATCGCTGCATTATTGTGTTATTATTGACAGTTTCAGTAAAGCCGTATATTATTATTTACCAATAATAATTACAATTAATAAACATCTGAAATCAATGTCACATAAAAATACATATTCATATTACAATCATTATTTACATTTAAGTAATTTGTGATACAAATTACCGTATCATATGCCCCACTAGAAACATAATTATAAATATTTATAACTTGTTTGGAAATTTTATAATTGTGTTTTTAGTCTCCTAAATCTTGGAACACACGCTATCACTTTCACTTAACACTTCATACGCATTTAACACACGACATATGTTTTATCTCGCCACTACTTACTGGCTCTGGTTTAATTAATTTAGATATTAATCTGACATTACAATTTTTTTTTTATATAGCAAATACTTTACCCTAAATTATTTAATCACTGCTACCAAATTGTTTACTTTCTTAAGTTGTTGACAAAAAATTTATACATTTAAGATTTTTGTAATTATTATACATATTTACCAAAATATTCACCCTCTACATATATTTACATCTCTTAAATCTAGACAATGCTTAACCTTTTCTGTTTGCTACATAAGTATTTTTTTTTTTTTATATTTACCAATTTTTGTAATTTTGTACTTTATTTTAACAATACTCTTGGAATTTTATTTACGTACTTTTAATTTAATATCATATTAAGTTTCAATCTTTGCATTCTTAATTTTCAAATGTTGTTACAGTTACTAAAAATTTAATTTATTTTTTTTTTTTTAAAACATTTCTCTTTTTTTTTTTTTTTTATAATTTATTTCTCTTTTCAAATGACATATATATTTAGTTAACCCTCTTACGTTCCAATACATTTCTCTGCAAGTCATCTTTAACTATCCAGCATTTACTTTACATCTCATCGCTATTTACCCTCCTGGATCAACTTGTGTATGGCTAAACATTACTCGTAGCCGTATCCTAACCTTCCAAAATTTGTTCATGAGTAACCTCTTGTATTCATATGAAATTTCGTCATATGATAACATTTGAAAACAATCTACAGTTTCTTGAACAACACATCTTTTACCAACTTTCATTTTCAATTCTTCTGCTATCTTTTTAATCTGAGAATACTCTGACAAATCTGTACTAAACTGTACTGGACTGGAGTTTTCAATTTGAACATCTTGGTACAATTTATTTCTTTGCATTACTGACTCATTCTGTATTTCTGATATTTCCCTCTGAAATTAACTTGCGCCTTATTTACATCTACATTCATAACCTCTTTTATCTCTCTTAGCTCACTTGAAATACTACTCATTTGACTTCCTAACTCTGTACATTCTACATTAACCTCACTTTTAGTATTAACCTCACTTTTTTTGTTACATATTTCCCTGCTCATGTCTAGCATTTTCTTTGAAAATTCTCCTATCTCACTTACTATTACTTCCTCATTTTCATCTCTCATTTTTGGCATACTACTATCTAGCTTCATAACTTTCTTTTCAATTTCTCCACTGCTTTGATCTACTTTTTGCTCTAATACCTCATTACTCCTACCAATACTTTCCATTAATTTCCTATGATCTTTGTTTATAGCTTCTCTCAATTCCATATGACTCTTTTGCATATCTTCCCTTACCGTTTCAAAAAAATTTCTTATCATGTCCATCATCATTCTAGCATCAATAGTAATATTTCCTGCTATTCTTTTCTGACTTTCTGCACTAACATTTCCATCCTCAAATATTACATTGTTTAAGCTATTTTCTGTAATCTGTATTGAATTACAGCTAACTGTTACACTATCTCCTTCCATCATTGTTTCTTCAATATTACTAGTAGCCATTGTTTTCGTTTTCTAAAAAAAATTACTATACTCTGACC
The DNA here is from genome assembly GCA_030765065.1 of Deroplatys truncata. NCBI lineage: Eukaryota > Metazoa > Arthropoda > Insecta > Mantodea > Mantidae > Deroplatys > Deroplatys truncata. Next base: position 82,768,085 of record CM060982.1, on the reverse strand, counting down.
TTTTGTGATGCTGTCTGTTGCTGTTACTTTGATGTCCAGCTTCCTGCCCCATTCTCCTAGGTTTGTATGTCGCTTCGATGAATCTGCGTAGTTTTGTCGTCCTGTAGTTTGAATTTCCCTGTTGCCTTGTAATCTCGGAATTACGATGTCCAATTATCCATGTAGTCTGTCCTCCCTGTTGTTTCTGGAATCTGCGTCTTGTAGATCATTTCACTGCTGCATTCGCCCCTTCCTGGTTATGTTGATCCGTTCCTGGTCATCGTTTTCCTTTCCTGGTCACTATGCTTCTTTCCTGGTCATCGTGTTCCTTTCCTGGTTATCGTGCCCCACGTTCTGGGTGCCAATTTGCGACGGAAATGTTGCTTTATTTATTGTAACATTATTGTAGCCCCACGTTGGGCGCCAATTTGCGACGGAAGGTGCTTGTTTACGTAATATGTTTTTGTATTTGTTAGCCCCACGTTGTGGAAGTCAATTTGCGAGTGAATAATGTTTCTTACGTAGTTTGTGTAGCATAAGTTATTAGAACTTGTAGATCATGTTGTGCTACTTACTTCACGCATTGCCATCTTGTGACGTCACTCCTTGTTTGGTTTGTAGCTCCATCTGGCGTAGCAATTTGCATCAGTTTTAAAATAATTCACTTTAAATGTCCTCCAGCTAGCTGTTTGGGTCGAACATGTATTTCTTTGCAGGGTTGTGAAGTGGAAAGGAATCTTTTATCCAGAAATTATACTTAATGAAGAAATTGGTTTTATAATTTTTATTGTCGAACACGTTCACTCACACTTTTACATATTGATATGGATACTCGCCAAACTGAAACTGTTTGTAATAACTTCTTACTTATCACTTTTAACTCGCGTACTTCAACTTTGTGTATATTTAACTGTATAATATTTTAGATCTTTAATGATTTTTGCTGCGCGTAACTTGACGAAATGAAGGACTGACTGACGACGTGTAGTGTACACGAAATTTTTATGAACTGAGGGACCGACGTGTAATGTATTGAGAATTTTGTTGAACTGTGGGGCGATCTACCTCGGACTGGCTTTATATACTCCCACTCCTCGACACGCCCAAAGATTATAAATGAACTGCTATTGGCTAATAAAACGCGCCAACATTAGCGTCTATTTTAATATCCAATGAAAACCACGAATACATATGCTTTAGGAAATATTCTAGAATGTTCTACCGAAAAGGCGCGAAACATTACGTAACTTCCTTGTTCCCAATAACGATAAACAGCTCACCCCATCGCTGCATTATTGCGTTATTATTGACAGTTTCAGTAAAGCCGTATATTATTATTTACCAATAATAATTACAATTAATAAACATCTGAAATCAATGTCACATAAAAATACATATTCATATTACAGTCATTATTTACATTTAAGTAATTTGTGATACAAATTACCGTATCATTCTATGTAAATCTGTGGAAGTAAATAATATAAGTCAGATGTTACAATTTCAAGTAGGTAATTAAAGTTTCTTTTGTCACACAGAAACTAGGATGAGTGTGGTTTAACTACCTTAAATTGCTGCAGACAAATATTTAAAAGAAAAAAGGGGTAAATTGTATATGGCTTTTGTAGACTTAGAGAAAGCTTATGACCGAATTGAGCTACAACTTCTGTGGCATAAATTAGTGTGTAAGGGAGTAAGTCAGCAATTGGTGAATATTCTTAAAGCACTGTATTTTGAGAACACCTTCTGTGTAAGGGTGGAGACAGGCTGTGTAACAAAAGAAATTCCACAAAAGAAAGGCCTTAGGCAAGGATGTAAGTTAAGTCCAGTTTTATTTAATTTATACATAGATGATGTCTTACTAGAAATTGGAAGGAATAATAACTGTGCACCAGTAATTAGTATAGTATAGTATAGTATTTATTATGCTAAGAGTTTTACAAATTAGATTGTCTACTGCATTTTGACCCTGGTCACTTATTCAGTAGACAATCACTACAGTTTATTTACATTTTACAATCTCTTGTCACTAAATTAACACATTCACTATAGTTTTCCATTCAAAGTAAGATGCATTACCTCTTACTTTTCTCTTTCCACTGTCCAAAGCCATTTATTTTTTACTTTACACAAAAACTGCCCAATGCTTCTAGCGTCCTTGCATATCATTTGAATTATAAGTGTATTTCTATCCCCCTTCAACCACTTCTTATTAAAAAAATTCTTTTCTCCAATTTTCTGTTCCTTGGCACTTAAATACTATGTGTTCAATGTCTTCATTACCACCACATATCGGACATTGGTTCTGAGGAATACCCTGTCTGAGCCCTTTTAGCCTCCATGCTCCGGTTCTTAACCATGCAATAGATTCTCTCTCTTCTTTATTTACTATGTCTATATATTTTTCCCTACCCCATGTATTTTTCATTGGCCTATAATAAACTAATGAGCTCTTTTCGGCAATCTCACTGAATATGATTTGTATTTCTATATCTTCCAGTCTTTTCCTTGCCTTTTTCCAAAAATGTTTTACGTTATTTTCTCTCCTTCTCCATATATCTCCTAACCCATTTTTCTCCAAAATATTCTGTAATTTACTTACCCATCCATCATTCATTAAGCTCTTCTCTTGGTATTCAATACATTTTCTTAACACATTACTTTTTCCTAGATTTAAACTTCTGAACCAAAATTTCAAAGCTCTTTCCATTATCTTCCCCTTAGTTGTCACCCTGTCCATCTTTAATTGTGCTACCTGTCTTACAATTGACTTCGGTAGCCCTTGTATTTCTCTACAAAACATCCTGTGCACCACATCTATACATTCCCATCCTCTATCTAATCCCCATATTTCTATACCATACATCATTTTTGTCTCCACAACCATCTCATAAACTTTTTCCAGCCATTTAACATTTATATTAGGTACTTTATATTTGCAGCTTCTAATTGCTGCCATTGCCCCTTTACCTTTTGCCAATGCAAACTTCTTTTGTTTCTCCCATTTATTACCTCCATCTATTCTTACTCCTAAATAGATACAGTCATGCACTACCCTGTAATCTTTATTCTCTCCCTTCCACTTTTCATATTTTCCTAATTTTCCCCCCTTTTTGAAAACCACAATCTGTGTTTTCTCTTGATTCACTTTTAACCTCCATTCTTTACAATATACATCACTTGCTTGTAATGATTGTTTTAAACCACTTACTGTAATAGATCCTACCACTAGGTCATCTGCAAAAAGAAGTCCTGGAATTTGGACACCCGTAATTAACAACATCCAAATTCCAGGACTTCTTTTTGCAGATGACCTAGTGGTAGGATCTATTACAGTAAGTGGTTTAAAAGAATCATTACAAGCAATTGATGTATATTGTAAAGAATGGAGGTTAAAAGTGAATCAAGAGAAAACACAGATTGTGGTTTTCAAAAAGGGGGGAAAATTAGGAAAATATGAAAAGTGGAAGGGAGAGAATAAAGATTACAGGGTAGTGCGTGACTGTATCTATTTAGGAGTAAAAATAGATGGAGGTAATAAATGGGAGAAACAAAAGAAGTTTGCATTGGCAAAAGGTAAAGGGGCAATGGCAGCAATTAGAAGCTGCAAATATAAAGTACCTAATATAAATGTTAAATGGCTGGAAAAAGTTTATGAGATGGTTGTGGAGGCAAAAATGATGTATGGTATAGAAATATGGGGATTAGATAGAGGATGGGAATGTATAGATGTGGTGCACAGGATGTTTTGTAGAGAAATACTAGGGCTACCGAAGTCAATTGTAAGACAGGTAGCACAATTAAAGATGGGCAGGGTGCCAACTAAGGGGAAGATAATGGAAAGAGCTTTGAAATTTTGGTTCAGAACTTTAAATCTAGGAAAAAGTAATGTGTTAAGACAATGTATTGAATACCAAGAGAATAGCTTAATGAATGATGGTTGGGTAAGTAAATTACGGAACATTTTGGAGAAAAATGGGTTAGGAGATATGTGGAGAAGGAGAGAAAATAACGTGAAAATTTTTTGGAAAAAGGCGAGGAAAAGACTGGAAGATATAGAAATACAAATCATGTTCATAAGAGATTGCCGAAAAGAGCTCATTAGTTTGTAATAGGCCAATGAAAAATACATGGGGTAGGGAAAAATATATAGACATAGTAAATAAAGAAGAGAGAGAATCTATTGCATGGGTAAGAACCGGAGCATGGAGGCTAAAAGGGCTAAGACAGAGTATTCCTCAGAACCAATGTCCGATATGTGGTGGTAATGAAGACATTGAACACATAGTATTTAAGTGCCAAGGAACAGAAAATTGGAGAAAAGAATTTTTTAATAAGAAGTGGTTGAAGGGGGATAGAAATACACTTATGATTGAAATGATATGCAAGGACGCTAGAAGCATTGGGCAGTTTTTGTGTAAAGACAACATAAATGGCTTTGGACAGTGGAAAGAGAAAAGTAAGAGGTAGCGCATCTTACTTTGAATGGAAAACTATAGTGAATGTGTGATGGTTAAGTAATCAATAAATGAAAAGTGAAAAACAATTGGAAATGGGACATGGGGAAAAAAAAAAAGAGCAAGAGAATTTATTGACAAGAAATTGTAAAATGTAAATAAACTGTAGTGATTGTCTACTGAATGAGTGACCAGGGTCAAAGTGCAGTAGACAATCAAATTTGTAAAACTCTTAGCACAATAAATACTATACTGTACTATACTATATGCAAGCAGATATAAATACATATTCAGATTTGGTAAGAGCAAAGATACAGAATATATAATCTTTGCATCATGTAATGTGACACATTGTAATGACAACTTGGATTCCTGTTTTCATGCATGAGGGTCATTGTTTAATTTCTTGGATTGCAAGGAACTATAACAGATACAAATTTACTGAAGAAAGTGTTGTTACTAGTAGATATTGCATTAGGTTACACACTAGGCGTGCGACAAACAATTATTTTCAAGTAATGGTTATAACTGTCACAGTTACAGTGTGTTAACAGTTACATATAACAGTTACCAGTAACAGTTAAGTTATTTGTTTTTATAATCACATTTGCAGTTATATTTTAATGGTTGCCAGTTATGATTAACTGTAACTACGTTTCAATATGAACGATATTGATCAGACTTACTTTGTTATTTGATGCAATTTAAAAAGAGGTTTCTCTAGCTGTGTCAATACTTTTGATTAATATGGTGATTTATAATCTCTCTCTCTTGCACGCACGCACGTGCACATGCGCACACCCACACCCACACACCCGCGTGCGTGCGTGCCAAGATGTGTTCCTCCATGTTGCCTTCTCCCAATTGGCTAAGCTATTTGCGCATAACTATGTCTCTCTTAGAACATGCAGATGGGAACAGCCATGAGTAAATGAAAAAAACATTATATTCATGCAAACTGAAGTCAGATGCATGAGTTGTACAATATTAATAAATAATATTCAACTTACAATTACAATGTGTTTAATAATGAGGCCAACCCTTTCAACTTAGAGGCTTGATTTGCAAAATACTAATTTAACCTTGTTGTATATCTGTCGATCTTTCATTGTTCTAACTATCCATGACAACAAATCTTAAAGAATGAAAACACAAGTTTTCACATGTGCATTTTGAATTTGAAAGTTGGAGAAATTTCATGTTTCTTTAAGCAATCTTAAAGAGTTAACTTGCTGAAATTGTTCAACTGTGGATCTTGATTTACTACGGTTAAAATTCACATACCATTGTTTGAGCTTAGTGGCCCGCACATATTTTTCTACTTAAAAGCATTAATTGTGTTAGATTATAAGGTCTCGTGGATCAAGGAACTGATGTGTGTCATTTATAAAACACATTTAATAAATGACTCGCTCACATCTTCTTTTACTTATTTTATTGTTGACACCAAAAACTATAAAAAAACAAACTGTTTAACGGGAATAACAAGCAAACGTCTGCCATCATTTTGTTCTCCTTTTTCTTTTCAGTGTGGACAGTTGTGACGAACTAAATTACTTTTCCAACACACCTCCTTAATCTAGTTTCTCGCTCCCCACTTAAACTTATTAAACCCTTTACATTTATTACATAACATGAAATAACATTTCTTTTACCCTTTATTATACTCTAACGTTCTTTAATCTCCAAAAAGTGTCTAAATTTCGGGATTTTTACCTTACACAAGAAATTGTTCAAAATATTAGCAGTTTGATCATCAGTTGAAGTTCTTTGTACACTAATTACAGTTTTTTCTCATAATCACACTCAACATTATAATTAATATCTATATGTTTAGAATACTTGCAAAATTTACCATTCTTGAACAATGCAATTGCACCACTATTATCTTATAGTTGTCACACTTTTGTTTAATTTCATCACATCAAAAACTCCTCTTATGGTAATGCTTCTTCAACACAATCAGATAGTACACGATATTCTGTATGAGTAGATGCTCTTGGCAGTATCTTCTGCTTTTGTGGTTTGCATATAATTGTATTTCCAAACACTTTAATTACTGTTCCGTTTGTTGACTTCCTATCAGATATATCTGCTGCCAATCAGCATCCACATATGCATTCATTTTTTCACTATAAATTCACTTTTAGAGTTCTTGTAGGATATAAATATTTCAATACCCGCAATGCATATCTGTAATGAGTATCATCATAAGCACTTTGAAAGCAACTCAGATAATTTACTATATAGGAAACATTTCAGCATGTAGCATTTGCAGCATACAATAAGGCTCCTATTAGGTTTTACTTCAGTTTTTCATTGTCTTTTTTGGCTGGTTCCAATTTCAAATTGATTTCCATTGGTGTTTCAAACCTTTTTGACTCAACAACTTTATACTTCTTCTGCCATACTCATAATATATTCTTCTTGATTCAACAGCATTTCCTTTTCTTCTGAAATATATTCAATATCAATTCCCAAGTATTTATTTTTCTTAAGTTCTTCATACAAAACTGATTACTCAAAATCTTTTTCACTTCAGCAACAGCTACGCTCCGTTTCTTCTCCAAAAATAAATAAGTCATCTACATAAATTATATATATATATACACATACACACACTTTTGCCATCTTGTATATAGGTAGTAACCATATCCAGATCATATAAAATTAATTCTGCACATAAACTCATGAAAACATGCATACCAGTCTCACAGCCTCTTGCAGTCCATAGCCCTCTGCAAGATAAATGCATACTTCAGATTTAATTCTTTCATTTAAAAATGCAGTTTCCAAAATTTGTTCAATTTACCATCTTTTTACCATCCTCCGTAGATAATAGTACTTTCAATGTAGTTATTCTTGCAACTGGAACATATTTTTTTCTATTATATTCTTATCCACAGGTTCTTCCACTAACTTCCAGGTTTCATTTTTCTCCAAGTTATGTATCTCCATTTCCATTGCCTTTACCACTTAGTTGACTCAGCCCTACTGATTACTTCTTCATAGTTTTCTAGAACACTTGCATGACTGATATTTGCATAAACAACATATTCATCATATTTACTTGGTAACTTTTTTGCCCTTTGATGTCTTTTTATTTCCCATCACCTTCTCACTCTCTTCATTATTTACTCTGTCATCACTTTCAGCTTGTATCCTATATCTCTTCATCATTATGTCCACTTTTTCCAATATTCCCACTGTATTCCTCTTTATTCTTTACTTCATGATTTGTATACTCTATTAATCTTGCAGTCTGTTCCACAAATTTCACATGTCTGCTAATGACTACCTTGTTATCAACAACACATTGTATCCTGTATTGTATATCCTATTAGTTTTCAGTACTTTACAATTCAGCTTTGATGTTCTTCTTTCTTTTGGAATTCTTACAAATATAGATTTTTAAATTTGTTATACCTGATTTCCTTCCTGTAAAAATTTCCATTGGTGTCTTTCTTATCTCTGTATTTGTCAACAGTCTATTTCCAATGTAAGCTGCTGTTTTTATATGGTTTGCCTATATCTCCTGTCAATTTCTCATTCAGCTATTAAACATCTTGCTCTCAACATCCTGTTAAATGTTTCTGCAACTCCATTCAATTCATGAGTATATGGTGGAACTGTTTTTATATAAATGCCCTCTTCTTTTGCCAACCTTTAGAAGTCTCTATTTAAGTATTCTTTTCCATCATCACAATGAAGTTCATTAATCCTTTTTACAGTTTGGTTTTGCATTAATCTTGTATATTTCACAAGGTAATCAAACACTACAATTTTTTACTTTATGCAATACACTTTTGCAGCTCAAGTATAATCATCTATAAACATTACAACATATCTCTCACCATTGGCCTGTAGGATTTGGTGGACCATTTACATCACTGTGTATAATTTCTAATACATCTCTCGCTCTTCTTTGGTTTTTTCCAAAAGGTAAATTACACATTTTGCTCATTAAGCATACTTCACACTTTACATATTCATTTTCAATTTTATCTGGCAAACCATCTACTATTTTGTTTTCACACATTCTTTTTAAATTATTGAAATTGGTACAATCAAGAATTCTGTACCACTTTACTTTGTTTGTCATTTAAAAAACCTTGTGTATGATTTTATATTTTTATAACGACCTACTTTTCCTTTAATATGAACAATTTATTTTCCTTCTCAGCCATAGCAATAAGTTCATTATTTTGACCATAAATTTCTGCTCCCTCTTTCTTAAACATTACACATTTATTTTGATTAGTAATTGATGAGACACCCATCAAATTTTGATTCATACTTGGAAGACAATAACCTTTTTAACTTCTATTTCAAGCCATTTACCGTTTACATTAAACAACATTAATACATTTCCTATTTTATTGACTTTCAATAAAAGCCTTCACCTACTTTTACATCCACTGGTAAATCTAATCTTTTACAACTAGAATAGTACCTATTGTTAATAATGTGATCTGAAAATCTACTGTCTAATAGCGATGACATATTTTTGTGAAATTTAGCATTATAACCTTCACTCACCAAATTAACCATTATTTCAACATTAATGGACATTTTGTCTGACATCCCATTGGTTGCTTGCATCTGGGATCGTCCTCACATTGTTCCTCTTCCTTTTCTTGCATTTGGATTTGTTCCTTACCAGTTGTAGGCTCACTTTAAGTTGCTGTTTCCTCTTGAGTTGAATCCACCTCTCCGATTTGAATACATCACTTAGTTTTTATTTGTAGGACAGTCTCTTTGACAATGGCCAGGCTGTTGGCACCCATAACACACATTTGTTTTCTTCTTAAATTCAAAAGATTGAACAGCCTCTACACTTACTTTTCTCTTCTCAAATTCCAAAATTAGTTTCGATTTCACATATTCTCTGATTTTTCCTTTTCAGGTAGGGCATCTACAATATCCATTATATGAGCAAAACTTTCAGGCAGACATAACAATAAATAGTTCAATTTATTCTCTTCTGAAATGCTCTCACTGGTGTTCCATAGCTCATTAACCTGCTTCTCGAAAATATTAAAAAATTCTGTAGGGTCTTGGTTGTCTTCCATCTTTAAGCTTAGTAACTTTCTCTTGTACAATACTTTATTTGCACTTGACTTGACCAACAGATAGAATCAAACTTTTGTATCATTACTCTCGTGCTTTCCATGATGATAATCTCCAATTGATTGTTGTTGACACTATTAACTATATAATTCTTTGCCCTTACATCCATTTTCCTCTATTCAGGTCCATTACCTTCTCCAGTTTCAATTCTTTTTCTATCACTTCGCTATATCCTTTAATTTCAAGATACAGTTGTAAATTGTATTTCCACTGTTGTAGCATGTTCCATCAAAAGCGGTTAGGTTAAATTCCTCCTTATTTTTAGACATCTTCAACATGAGGATATTTCATTTACTTACAAACCTTGATGATGCTACCATGTTAGATTAATAAGGTTTCATGGATCAAGGAACTGATGTGTGTCACCATTTATAAACCACATTTAATAATAAATAATTCAATACATCTTCTTTTACTTATTTTATTTTTAACAGCAAAAACTATAAACAAACAAAATGTTTAACTGCAATAACAAGCAAAAGTCTGCCATCATTTCGTTCTCCTCCTTTTTCTTTCCAGTGTAGCCACTTGTGAAGAGTTAAATTACTTTTCCAAAAAATTGTTTATTTATAACTATCTACCCGTGATGTATAAAACTTATGCACCTATAATCGTACATAAATAACCATTTTAATACAATGCAGTGTTGACTGACCTGTCATCTGGGGCTATGACCTATATTCGAAGCGATAAGCAACATGCTGTAATACACAAATATGTACTTGCATGCAAGGATGACTCAAGTGTAAACAAGTTGAGGTAACTAGTTCCTGATAAGCGATACCAATGCTGCACGCATGCAGTGAATGATGTCAACCAGGCTTGGTAACCATCTTGTTATAGTAGTAACAATTAATGCGATAACTAGTTGTTTTCATTACTTTGGCAATCATTATTGGGTAACAAGTTATTTTATATTCATTACTTAGGTAACTGTTATTTGGTAACTAGTTACTTTGTATTCGTTACTTCAGTAACTGTTACCTTAATTGTTCTTTCACACAAGCTGGGTGTTGGACAAGGTTGGAAAGGTAGAATCAGACGACTGATAAATCCAATGCCATCGCCAGGATTTGAACCACGGATCTCCCAGTTTCCTTCTGGTTGCTCCAACCTGAGCTACCATGACAGCAGCATGCAGTATGACATTAAATTCCCCAACCAATTTGCATATTTTCCCAGTAGAGCACAAGGAGATCTCAAATTGTGTTGAGATGACATACCCCAATGGCGACTTAAGTCCCGGGCTTCATAGTTTCGACCATTATTAGGTCAATTAATGGAATTAATTGTTTTTTCACACAAGTCGTGTGTTGGACATGGTAGGAAAGGTAGAATCAGATGACTGAAAAATTCAATGCCATCACCGGGATTTGAACCACGGATCTTCCAGTTTTTCATCCAGTTGCTCTAATCACTGAGCTACCATGGCAACATGTTGGTATGATATTAAATTCTCCAACTGATTCACATATTTTTCTGGTAAACCACAAGGAGATCTCAAATTGTTACAAGTGCAGCAATGCATTAATTGTTGCTGTGATATTTTTATGATTATAAATGTGGCCTCAAACAATGGGAATACTTAGAAAGGTTACAGAGAGCTTATCCAACTCTGCTCTTTCATACACATTTATGTCTTGGAGTTCAAATTAGGGAAGAGAGCCCTCACAGACAAGGAGCACACAGAGCATCCAGCGACAGTCTTCACCCTCAGCTAAGATCATTGTAAGTTAGTGAAGTTATTTAGCTGTTATAGTACAGTAAATTTAAACTGATAGTGATGTTTCAACAAGTTGCTCATTTTGTTATGAATTCTTTCTGTATTTTATTAACATATCGTTCTTATTAGTAATATTTTGGGCTACCATTACTAAAATTTGTAGCACTGATTATTGCAAATTAATTTTTAATACAAAATCTTTAAAATACTTCTCTAAAAAAAATTGTGCAATTATTTTCAACCTTTTTCTCTCTTCAGCATAACCATGAAACTATTAACATTCTGAAACTTTCTTACCTCACTTAGAATTGCCCAGTTATCACTCTCACTATGAACACTGAGCCTTAATATCCTTATTGGACCCAGTTTTGAGTCCACTGAACCTTCTGCTACCCCCATACTGTCAAATTTCCCTGCAAATACAAAACAATTAACTCAGTAGGATATCCCTACACTGATAGAAACAGCCATACAAGCATGTAAAAATCATAAAAGGGGTTGCTTCACAATCCTGTTTTGAGATTAGACAGTAATGGAAAGATTCTTAAGTTCATTATTTTTCTAACTTATTGTACGGAAAATTTAATCAATACTAATAACACTATCCCGTTCATTATGCCTCATCTCTGGATGTTTCACATATACCTAACTCTGTATAATTTCATCCACCATCCAAATCCTTTGTGTAGCACTTTCTTCAATGGAAGTTAGTAAACATTCGGTATAAATTACCAAACTTTTAACCTTTTAAGAGCATAGGTAAGAAATGTGTTGCTTCGAATGATAAATAGAACATACATTTGTACTGACATCAATCTCAGGAGTTTGGAAACCTGTTTTCCCACCTCAGCCTTGAAGCTAATGGTCTCTCAGCTGTTTTATCAGATTACTAACAGAATTTGTACTGCTAACACCTTAGTAAATGTTCTTCCCATGAAAGGTATCTGAAATTCAGAAACCTCCATCTTTTCTTTTTTATAAATACTTTTAATATAATGGTAGTTCATATCCAATGTGAATGAAAGAAATGTGTGAAATTATGCTCAGTTAATTTTGGTATCCACAGAGCTTAGAGTTACCTGGCCATCTTCCAAGGATAAAGGAAATCTTTGAAAGCACCTAATCCAGATGGCTTATCCTAACCAAGATTTGAACTTGGGATCTCCACCTATATGGAATAGACACACTAACCCTCCATCAAGGCAGTGGTCTAAATTTTTTAGTCTTTAACTTCTGTGCCATGCACAGTAAACTGTAATGATGCAAAATGCTTAAGTGAAATCATTTTCTATACGTTAAACATTATAAATTCTTCACAAGTACAATTAACTGACCTCATATTTGCATTTTTCATCGTAGTTATTCAAACAGTAAAATATACTTCCTTTAAAATGTGTCAAAATTGTTTTTCCCATCTCATAAATTATTTCCCATACATAGTGTTGTTCCACTTATTCATGTTTAGGCTAAACCCTAAATTAATACCAAAAAAAGTTCTCTTATGCAAAAGCTATCATATATTTCAAAACAGTAAACTAGATACCTACCAACAACCACATAACCATCTACAGTTGAGTTCAAGTCTAGTTTACTCAAACCACTTTGACTAGATTCTGGTAGAACTTCTACCGAGGTATTATAAAACCGATCAGAAGGATGTTCTGCATTTCCACTTCGGAACAAATAGCTGTAAGTAGAAACACAATTATTTAGTCGATAAATCAGCAAGGAAATGATGACAGATTATGCGAAACAAAGAAATGTTGAATCTCCAGATTTATACAGTGAAAGTTTTTCACTACCAATTTTAGTTTAAAAAGGGTGGTCATGAAATATGGATTTTATGTTTGACTATAGTCTCCATCAGGAATGAAGGCAGTAACCGACAGCTGCTGTGCAGCCAGTTGAAAAGGTTGGTAGGAAGAAGTGGTCACTACCATGAACCAGGTAACACATTATTTTGTTGCTAATAATTATGAATCTTAGCTTATTCTTCATTGCTGGATCCTCCTTCAGAGTCAGAATTCCAAAGAAGTCCACACATGGAGTTGATTTATAGCTTGAAATTATAAAACATTACTGTTAAGCAGGAAATAAGTTCACACAAATAAAATATGAAATAGACTGCTGCTGATTGATAAAGCATGAGACTATAACATGACAATGTTGCCGAGTTTTGGCTACTGTGCAACTTCCTTGCCTTTGTTCTTGTCAGAGACTTAAGAGCTGAGTTAAGTATGGACACCTAACATAACCTCTCATTATTGATTTATCATATATTAAAGAAACAAGGTACTTAGTATAAGCTGAAATATAATCCAAACATTCTTTTTATAATTATCATATTTTTTGATGCCTTACTGTTTAATTAATATTGGAGTAGCAAATTTGAAGACCAAATGATCTCCTGGTTGTGGCAGGAGACCCCAGAAAAATGTTTCTCCCAAATAGGCCTTATTTAAGCTGTACTGCTTGTAATGTTTGATAGCAGACTCAACTGTAGCTTCTGGATTCTTATGTGGGAAAAATAATGTCACCTTTCCAAATTGTTTATCCTGAAAAAAAAAAACAATTTATATACAATGATGCTGTATAAGAATTGAGTACATGAACAGAATATAAATAAGTTATTTGTTCCTGGTGCAATTTACTCCATTCTATTTGATATTCTGAGCTGTGTGGTTAGGGTTTGAACAAATTCTCAAAGTTCCAACATGGGCACATTTGCGGCAAATTTTTCCACATGCATTCATTAAGTTTAGAGGTATCGCATTGAAATTCTACATTGCTTGTTAATCTTTGCTCATTTACAAGTTCCATATGTGAATTTAAATCCCTATCTGGCACTTAACATTTCTGAACCACTTTGAGACATCAAAGCTATAAATATCACTGTGCTGGGACTTAGAAGTTTTCTTCATAGACACTTACAAACTCCACCATACCATGTGTCTCGGCAAGAAACTATCCCAACATGGATTTTACTGTTTTATTAAGCTTTTAAATAAAAATTGCCAATTTGACTTCTTAGTTTTTACAGTGCCTCTAGCATCAGGAAGCAGGAGTTAAAAATAAATGAGCTGGGCCTTTTAGAATAGACAGAAATCTACAGCCGCCATTCTCTCTCTGGTCCTGATGTTCTCATAACCAAGAGTGACAATATTGCTAGTCTATACTGCTACTATAAATATGTGTTGCAGTATATTTGACAATATACTGCAGGAAGTGGAAGATACATATCAGAAGAGGAAATTTTCATTCTTGATGCACAAGTCTCTCATAGCACCGCATATTGTAGCTATGTTCTTCTACGTAATGGATAGGTTAAATCTCATGATGGTAAATCACTATTTTTTAAAAACATTGCTAAAAATTAACCACAGTACCTAGTTTTGGTATTTATCAGTTATAAAATAACAGTAGAATTTATAAGTACTATTCCCATCAAGACTGGCAAACGCAATATCTACCCCTCTCTCTTTTTACCTTAAAAAATGCCAGGGCTGAAGATAAAGTGGTGAAACTGTAGGAAGGTAATACCTTACATTTTTGATCTGATTATGTAAAACATTCCCATAAGGAATTCAATGAGGTTCAGTTCTCCCAGATTTTGCACTGCATTGACACTACTAAAACAGCTACCTATTTCAAATAATGTGAGATGTAATTTTTCATATAATAGCGAGTTTAAAACTTGAAAGCTCATTGTTTGGAGTGGGATTTGCTGCTGTTGTCATGGCAGCAGCCAAGAAGTTTCTACAACATAGTATTAATTCATCAACAGAATTAACCTTTATTCATTACACTTATTACAACTTTCTCACAACATAAGCTATAATTTAAATTTACCTAATTTTTATTTGTAGCCGTTCAAAGAGAAGCTCCTTAACAATTGTTTTCTTATTGTCATATTTAATGCACTGACACAGTCATGACATCTATTCTTTGTAACATAAACTATGTGCTTTAGAAACACACATCTTATACTGTGGCCCAAAAGGCACTTGACAAATGGCAACATTACGGAATGCTACCAAACGCCCAGATTAACCCACTTTACCGCAAATCACAAACTTTACCACAAATAAATGTTAGACTTTCACGATATTACTAGTCTTAGTTTTAGTAATTCTGTTATTACTTTGGGAGCTTAAATAATTACAGCATATTGTTCAGAACAAAACACTAGCAGTTGTTCATTTAAATGTATTACATTATACAATGCTGCCAACCTCTACTAATAAAACTGATTGTGTTTATCATGAGTTTATCAATGAGTTTATCATTACTTCTTCTCTCAACACACTCCCCCATAAACATGAGACAGTTTTAGTTTGATTAATACAAAAATGTAAATCTCATTATGACACACATAACACATTTGGTACAGAAGCAACCCTTGGGCACACTTTTCAAAGTTTGTAGAAACCAATGGTTTGGTAAATGTATCACTAACATTGTACCCAGATGTATTTAATATCAAACAAACTTTTGTAACATTCATCCTTGACAAAATAAAATATTTTACACAATGTGTCTACTTGTTTTAATTCTACCAGCTTTAATCAACTTTATTGTACTTTGATTGTCAATCTACATTGTAGTTTTCACTTTCTCAGCTTAAGCTCCTTCAGTAACTCTACCGGATACTTAAGTTCCTTGGAGCATTCACAAGCAACAATGAACTCAGCCTCTATTGTAGACTGTGCTATAGCAATTTGTCACCTAGAACACCATGAAATAGGACCACTATTAAGCATTTTAACAAAATCTGAGGTGCTCTTGCACCAGATGTCTTTTCTAATGTGTCTTTTAATCTGGTTCTGAATCACCTGCATAATCTGAGGCACAGTATGCTATTAACTCAAAAACTTCATCAGAGCTATTTTCACCATTGTAAAATTAGATATTATTAGATATTTGAGAGTTCTCTTACTGTTACCATAGTCTTGTTTCTTTGGGTTTTCCATCAACCTAATTTAATAATTTACTGCAAAACATAGATCAGGTCGTGTCTTGTAGGAAAGGTATAGGAGACTTCCAACTGCTTCTCTGTAGTTGAACTTGACATCTTTTTCAGGACATTCATCATCTTCATATTCTTCATCCATCTTGATCTCAGGAGTGATTGCTGTCTTTGTTGGTTTTGCGTGTTTGCAGAGTTTTCCTGAGAGATAATGATTCCTCCTTTGGTTTTGACTATGCCCATACCCAGATATTACTTTGGTTCTTTCTCAATTGCTATTTCAAATTTTTCTTTAGTTTATCTTACAGTTGTTTGATCTTTTCCTTCTCGTTTCCAATGATGATTACTTCATCAACATGCATTGCCAAATACATATTTCCATCTTGAGATTTGATGATACACTGGTTTGTCTTTAACTGAATGACATTCAGTACTTTGAGTGAAATGTAAACTTCTTATTCCGTTGATATGGTGCTTGTCGAAGCCCATACAAGGGTTTTTGCAGCAGACAAAGTTTTCCTGGCTGGTCGAAACTTTCTTACACTTGCATGTGGATTGGTTTTTCTAAGTCACTGTTGAGAAAAGCTGCCCTAGATGTGAAATCTAAGGTTTGAATGTCCCAGCTTTTCCTTGGCTGCTATGGCAAACAACAGTCTCAAGGTGGTGGTGTCTACCACTGGACTAAAAATATTTTTATAGTCCATATTATTCTTATTTTGGGAGCATCCCCTTACTACTAATCTGCCTTTAAATTTTCCATTTTCTTTTATCTTAAAAAACTATCTACTTGTAAGAATCTCTTTTTCTTGTGCTTCATCTTCATCTACATAAGTCCTTGTTTTATGCTTCATCAGTGAATCTACTTTGTCTTTTATGGCTTTCATTCATTCTTGTTTTTCTTCACAACTTACAGCTTCATCTTAAGTCAAGAGTGTTTCATCTTCATTTGTGTCAAGATCCATGATGTAATCTTGAAAATTCACGGGTATTCTTTTATCTCTAATTGGTCTTCTGTTTTCTTCATTTCTTGGGATCTCTTCTTCTCTTGTCTTGGTTTTGATTTTCTTGTTCTTGATTTTCCTCTTCTTGAAGTTCTTGGTCTTCATTTTCTTCATAAAATTCGATGTTGATTTCATCATCTAGTGATCAGAGGAAAGGAAAGAAAACAATTGTTTGTGAAGATCACATCTCTGTTTATAAAAACTTTTCCCTCAATTTCATTCCACAAACAGTAACCTTTGGGTGCATATCCCACAAGCATAGCTTCTTCACTTCTGCTGTCTAATTTCTTCAGTGGTTTCACCACTTTTGCATCTGTAGGTTACTTAAATCAGGTTTCTTTTTGTATCAGTTTTCAGCTGGTATGTGAGACATTCCTTAGGTTGGACTGTATAAGGTAGGCTGTAGTTTGTCCTGCTTCACCCCAAAGATGTTTTTCACATTTAGCATCATCAAAGATGAGTCAGATTTAGATGTTCACTTTTCCCATTAAATTGGGAGGGGGTGGTTAGATGAATGGTGAAGTCCAATACAATACCTTTTTCTTGACACCATGAGATGAGTAGCTCATTTTTAAATTCACCGCCATTGTTATGCCTAATCTTGCAGACTTTCACAATGAAGCAGGTTTCTCTTTCTTTTATAAAACTTTTAATACACTGAAAAACTCAATTTGTTTCTAGAAGATAAACCATTCAGAAATTTGTATAATCATCCAGTAGTGTGATGAAATAATTTTTACTTTCTCTACTACGTATAGTAAGTAGGGGAAGTATTGCATTCCACCCAAAAATTCGATACCGAGATTTCACCGGAAATACATGTTTTGAGACCTCCTGAATCCAAAAAAAGCATTTTTGGAAACATGTCCGTGTGTGTGTCTGTGTGTGTGTCTGTGTGTCTGTGTGTGTGTCTGTGTGTGTGTGTGTCTGTGAACAGCATAACTCAAAAACGAACAGTCGGATAAGCACCAAACTTGGTATTTAGGTTCAGTATCTTCCAGAGATGCGACACGAAGGTTTTCAAGAAAATCCCCCCACCCCAGACTACCCTTTACATGGAAGATTTTTCGAAAATTTTAATTTTCTCAAAAATGGCTCTAACGATTTTGATGACAATATCATATGTTTAAGATAATGTCATGAGAAATGAAATGTATATCTCGAATTTTCTGGGAATGTCTCCAAAAGTATTCTTCATTGTGAACGACTTTTGCATAACTGGTAAACCATAAGAGATAGACAAAATTTTACTACACAAAAAATGTAGATCGCGTTAAAATACACAACTTATGTCATATACATTTCTTTTGTTGAGTGAACCGTTTTCGAGATATTGCTTGTTATTTCCTTAAATATTTCAATACTTATACTTTTTCTCACATTCGTTATTCATTTTTTTTATGTCCTGGACATGCAAAGAGAATGGAATGCGCCACATAGCAACCAGCGTTAAAATATTTGACTATCGCTTATAACCTACCATATTCCCCTTGCATCTACAAGAAAATTACCAATAAGATTGACATCTCGATATCTCGATTAACATGAAGCATATGGAGAATAGGCGTTTGTAAAAATAGATTGTACAAGAGTAGAGAAAGTCATGTGAGTGTAACACATCAGATTTTTATCATATGTGGGGATCTATTACCCCACATAAGTCAGTGTCCACAGGGACGACTAGCTCTTTCTCTCATTGTTTTGAATGATAGTCTTACCTGTTTAGATTCTGTGTAAATACTCAGTCTACAGTCTTGCACTTATCAGCTGTAACTGAGGTAGCCTAACTTCCTGTGGCATTTTTCCAGTTCTGTTGTCTTCTTTTCAGCAATTAGAGCACTTTCATGGGATTTCTTCATGTTCACAACATAGTGCATTTTGTTTTTCTTCATTAAATAACAACTCTGTCCATTGGTATTTTCACTTCAGATTTCATTATATACTTTTTCATCATCAATTATACTGTTCCATTACTTTTTGCCATATTTACTGACAAGAGTTTTCGTGTCAGATCAGGCAAATAATGTATTTCATTTGTTGTGCAGTTGTCCAGCTAGACTAATCCAAATACTTTTATTGACATGGTTTGTCTTTGCTTTGCAGTTTAAACATTATCTGAGTATTCTTTCATATCTAATAAAATATTCTCTTCTTTGGTCATCTTTTTATTGCATCCACTATCTACCACCATCTCAAAATTGTTGCTTGACTCTACTTCATTGTCTCACTGTGTTAAGCAATGAATGAAATCTTACTTGTTTTGGTTTGTATGCCATTGCTGTTATTATTCTTCATGGGTCTGTTGTTTTATTTTTCTCTTCATAGTGATCTTTGAAGAAACAGACTTCTGTTCTATGATTTAATTTCTTGCAGTACACACAAGCTTTATTTTTGAAGAAGCAGTCTTGTTCACCATGGTTAGTGTTCTTGCAAATTATGCAGGCCCCTTTTCTATATTGTGTCTTTACATGTCTTCACTGTCCACATCCATAGGACTTAACATAACTGTTAAGCTTTCCTTTGGCTTCTGCCATGAAGGATACTGGTGATTCTTCTTTAAACTTGAGCTTATCTTATTCCAACGACAGTCTTAACGTAAGATTTTCAATGGTTTTGTTCTTTTGTGATGAAAATCCCATGCATTACTAAAGTGCTTGAACTTTTCACGCAGAATAGAGATGAGCATAGTTTCTGAAATTTCTTTGTTTAGAACTTTTAGCTTGAACAACAAGTTCTGAACCTGGCTAATGTTTGTATGAACATCTTTGCTTTTATTACACTTATAATTGTAGAATTCCTGAAGTATCAGGCACTTTTCTTGATCTGTGCCCTTCTTGCAGATGTACAGAAGTGTGCCATATATGTCTTTTGCATTCTCACATGTCATTAGACACATCTTTACTATTTTGTCCACTGTTCTTAGGATTACATGTTGAGTTGAATCATTCTGTTTTCCACTTGGCTTTCTTCTCTTCATCAGTTCAGCAGGATGCAAGTAGCAACAATCCATCTATGACATCCATCAATTGCTTTGCTTGGAATAGGATTTTAACCTCAAAATGACACAAAGTATCATTGTCTTTTAATTTCTGGATATTAGCAAGGTCTTCATCCTCATGTTTAGTTGCAGATGCCATTATGTGGTTCTCTTGCAAACACTGTTTTATCACTTCATTTGCACAGTTTTACAGGTTTTTATAAATTTTAGTTCCAGCGTGAACTGGGCCACATAACCTGTTAAATTTTTATGATATATCTTATCTTAGCTTTAGTTATTCTGTTATTACTTTGGGAGATTAAATAATTACACCATATTTGTTCAGAGCAAAACACTAGCAGTCTTTCATTTAAATGTACTGCATTATATAATGCTGCCAACCTATATTAATAAAACTTACTGGGTTTATCATTAATACCAACTTTCTCTCAACAATAAACACATTATACCCCTTTTATTTGGACTTTAATATCTTTATTATGGTTACATTTAATTGCTTTTATATCTGTTTTGCTGCTTAGAACATAGATTAAAAATGTCCTTCCACAAACTTCACATCAAGGTTCTTTAGGCCTTATAAAATCTAAATAACTGCAGTAACTAGAATTTGTTAACAAACAATAATAACTAACTAATGTAGATGTTCAAAGTAACTGGAATTTCATAAAAAAACAATAAAACTAATTAATGCAGATGTTCAAAGTGTTGTCCATTAACCTGTAGACAATGCCTCACCCGATCTTGCAGTTCATCAGTCACATTTGAAAGCATAGCCGGTGAAATAAGATGAATGACATAATTGATCCATTCTTGCAGGTCTTCCAGAGATGCTGGTTGAGTCTCAAAACATGTTGTTTCACATACTCCAGAAAAAGAAATCTAGGGGTATCAGACCAGGTGAACAGGCAGGTCAAGGTCATGAACCATCCCATCCAATCCATTGACAACCAAACAAGCCATCCAGTCTTTGTCGAACCATTATGGCAAAGTGAGCGGAAGCTCCATCTTGCTGAAACCACAATCTCTGCCACCTGTCCAGTGAGATATCATCTAGGAAATCCAATGATAGAATATAGTAATTCACTGTATGAATACTTGTTCACATTACCTTAAAAAAAACGTGGGCCCACCACTACATCACCTAAAAGACCACACCATAACTCTAGAAGCACCTGGCATTAGTCGCATGCATCCAAACTGGATTTTGCACATACCAGTATCATCAATTTTGAATATGGCTATGACTGTCCAGGTAGAATAAGCATTCATCACTAAAAAAAATGTATTTTAGTGAATCATGTTGATTATGCTTATGGTCTGTGATCTGCCAAATTAAAGTCTATGTAGAGGATCATTCTCTCGCATTGTGTGGACAACTTGTACGGATGAATGTGTGTAGCTTTTAAAATTCACCCAACAGATTCTTTGCTCACTCCACTCTGACTTGCTATATAGCGAATTGATTTCCTAGGACTCATTGTAATCTTTACAATCACATTAATTGTGTTTTCTTCATTACCTGCTGACCTTGGCCTACCACAACATTTTGCATCCATCATAGAAAAGCTCCTCTTAAATTTATTTAAAATCTTATTTACTGCTTGAAATGATGGTTTTCTAATTTCAGAATGTTGCCTATCAAACTCCTCTGCAGCCTGTCTTATAGTTCTGTAGTTATCACCAAAAATTAATATAAGTTCAATTCGCTTTCCAGGGTTGAGCATATTAGTATAAAATGGTTTAACTGAAATGCATTTTTTGTGCAATACAATCAATTTGTTCTTCTGCATTTGTTTTATAATTTTCATTTGTTTTATGCTATTGTTGACAAACTAGCCATTGTCTGAATTGCTATCATATGGCCAATTGATGCAGCCAACAGTCACTGCAGTTAATTAGATTCTAAAAGGCACCCAATAATACTCCATAATACTGTCATTTGTCAAATGACTTTTGAGCCACATGGTATAAGATACAAGTTTACAAAGCTAGTAAGAAAAATAAACATCTTTATTTAATGATGAATGAAAAATACTATGGCCTGGATAGTTAATGGCTTCATTCTCATCTGCTAGATAAGTCAGCACTAAAACGACTGTAAACAATCACAATACCTTTAATTTCTGAACTTTTCCTTTTAATGAGGAGTGTGTGCCAATGTGTTGGAATAACGAAGGCTTGTAATGGATCCACAGCTGTGACTTCGCCTTTTTGCAGTGCTTCTGTAAAACATAAAAGTCATTTTTAATACATTGTGCGGTATCGTACACACATGTACTAATAGTGAACATGCTTTTCATTACTTTTACAATTTTGAGTGTGACTGTTACAATGATGTAACATTTGGTGCAAGAGTCCATGTTTTTTCTATATTATGAAACATATTCCCATTCTTACAGACAGCCAGGTTGCAACTTTAATATTTAAAGATTTCCATTCATTATAACCCTGTGAGAATGTCTTCATTTTCACACACAGTGTCTTCATTCTTATACATACACTCCTTTAAACTCCTGTACATTGAAAAAGAGAGGACATGTTGTACTTCAGCTGATTGGATCAAGAAGCCAATTTCTTACACAAAATCTTAACAAATGATGCTGTAAGATGAAGTTGTGAATCTGTAGAGAGTTTATAATGCTTTAAAGTTACATATTGTTGGGACGTTGCACACCGTCAAAAGAAAAATTAACAAAAACCTTAAAGTTTACCTTATATTAACAGTTTTTAAAAGCACTATTCAAAGAGGCAATGAAAGCATATGGTAGAGAAAATTACATTCTTAGTATTGTTGTACACACTATGAAGGTGGAATGTCCATGCACAACTGGCTCTAAGGGAAGCATGTCAGTCAGGATGGATAAAGTCTGTATACCTGTGTTGTCAGCTGTTTCTTTGATGACCCAGTGAATCTTGAAACTTATCTACATATGATTAGCAAATGCTTGTTTTTTGGACTCCAGAGATTAAATGTATCTGAAACTGTGTGGCAACACACAAGCTTATTTTGCCATCAGTATGCAACTGTACCTTGTGCACAGCTGCACGTGTTTCCTACACAAGTAGATTGGTTGGGGAGCCAGGAATTTTTCTTCACTTTTGTGTCATAGTCATAATGAAGCCCAGGTCTCACCATGCGAGATAGTTCTCTTTGGAGTATCATAAAGCCGGAAGTTTACAAAGGACATTGCATTCTAAAAATAAATGAAGTGTGCTATGCACAATGCCTTTATAACTCTGATGCCACAAATGCTACACAAAATGAGCAAATGGAGCTGTGAACCTGTCTGTCTATGTAAAGATCATGGAGGAATGTACATATATGTTTTGGTACATTAGAGAAAACTGAATTTATTTTAAATCTATACTGAAATCAGAAATATGATATACATCTTAAAACACTAAGCATTCAGTCTGAAACAGAAATTATTGCTGAATCCACTATTTCAAATCAATGTCAGTGTAACTCTTCCAAACAAAACAAAAACAAAAAAAACTGACTTAAATCCAGCAAGAAGTGCTAGAATCTTAGCATACTGAATGAAAAAATCCCAAAGATCAATGGTTAAGAGTGTACACTAATGGATCCAAAACAGAAGATACAGGTATTGGTGCAGGTGCTGGAACATTTTGCAGATTATTCTCACAATAAGCTTCAGTGGGTAGATACCATGTCAACTTTGATGGAGAAGTAGAAACTATCTATATACCTCTACAAAACTTAATTTACAGAGTCCATACATTCAATAAAGCAGTTATTTTGCAGGCTCAAAGGATGCCATTCAAGCAATGTCCTCAAACAATAGAACCCAGTCAAGGATATAAAACATAATTTACAATTAGAAACTTTAATAAAAGCTATTGTATTCCAATGGATCCCTTCCCATGCTGAGGTTGAAGGCAATAAGATAGCCATAAATTAACTAAAAAGGGTACTTAGGTACAATTTGCAGAGGATCTAACAATCAACTCAGAACATTCATCAGAATTGAAATTCTAAAACATGGATGAAAGAAGCCAGTAAATATGTCACTGTACACACTTGAACTTTTGCTTATATAATTGGTAGTGGAAAAAACAAAACAAAAAACAGTACATGCAAAACTCATGTAATGACCATTTCCAACTTCACAAAGTTTACAACTCAGTCAAAGCTCATAATATAACTTACTTTGCACTCATGTCTTAATAAATATATATAATTAAAAGGTAATTTTCATATGAATTTTGATGCATTTTTTGGTATACATTCTGTGAAAATAACACAAATTTTTTCAAACCTGTATTAAAATGAAGAAAGTCTGTAATAAGGAATCCATTCATGTTTCAAGTCTGTTTCTAAAGGCAGTGTGTTATACAAGGCCCTTCAATTTTATAATAATGTATTTTAAATGTAAAAGTATTTCTAACATTGCAACTTGCCTTTAAGATATATCTCTAAGGTATATCTCAGAGAACTCCTTTAAGAGGTCTACTGAGATACTTGAATCAGATGAGATGATCTGGTTTGCACTGAGTATCTTGCCATGATAGCTCAAGCAGTAGAGCATCAGCACAAAGAGCCACAGATATACGGTTTGAGTTCTGTCTGTTGCATTGAATTTTTCAAATTTGATTCAATTTTTCAACTTAGTGCCTGCACACGGTGAGGGATGAAGAACAATTATCAAAACATAATAGTAGTTTATGATACAAGGGGTAAAAGTAGGGTTTTATTTTGCGAGTAAGAATGTTTGTGACCTATGAGCTAAATAAAACAACTTTTAACATGTGTGACACATATTAGTTTTTAGACAGTGCTCAAATTTGTAAAATATCAATAATATATTAATTCCTGAAACTAACATGTACAATGCTTAGAATGCGTTCTTGAAACAAGAGAAATGGCATTAAAAAGCGAGATGTCACATGTTTTGTTCATTCGCTAGCAGTCATTTTCAGTGAAATTATTTTCACCATGTTTTGCTTTTGGGTAAGTACTTCTACTACCATTCCAAACCAGAGTGCCTTTCACCGAAAACAAACTCTTTGTATTATCCGCGCGAAAGCAGTTCGCAATCCCCGCCCATAATGGCTGCTTGTTCCCCTCCCATGTGCTTGTTGAACACTATTTAATCTATAAAAAGGCGCCCTGCGTGAGAATCATAGTTCAAAATGCTACCTGAGGTAACAATCAATTTTATAAGTATGTGGCAATGAACATTTTACTTGTGTTAATCACAATCCTCGGGCAAAAGTGCAATATCCAAATCCGAATCCTCCGAAGATGACTCAGCTGCCGTATCAGAATCCGAACTACTCTCCAAAATAATGACAAGCTTATCCACAACTCCACAGCACTGTCGCACTTAAAACAAGTTCCCACATTTTATCCTCTTCTATGTTGTATTATGTCTGTTTATATTTCCTGCTCGCTTTCGTTACACTTCTCACTGAAACGCCTGTAAAATCCGATATTAGTTTCGTAATATGCAATAATGCAAGTGTCAGGTATTTTTGTAATAGTGAGTTGAATAGATGAAGTATTGTTTGTTTTTAGCCACTTTTTAAATGCTTCCCGCTTCTGTGTTTGAACAGTTTATTCGCATTGTGTTGGCACTACACGCACCTTCCTCTGCCATGTGAGCTCAAATACTAACTGACTAAATCACACGATTTGATCTGAGCTGAGCATATGTGTGTTAGTGTATTATGAATGGCTGTTCGCTTATCATATATCCTGTGTTACGCAAAGTGTTTAATCGGTACTCAGATAGCACCTCTGGGAATTCATTGCTGCATTTCTTGTGTATGTAAGAGAGTGGCAGTCGTTTATACGGTTGGTATTAACAACCAAGATGCTCTCGGTGTTAGCACAATAGCAGGCGAAAGTCATATTTTGTAATCTCTTAACAGCTAGTATATATCCATTACCTTTATCGATGAGTTCTTATGATAACAGCAATAAAATGTGCAGTTCTATACCTTTCCTGCTCTAATACTTCATAATACAATACATGTATTAAGGAACTACTTCCGTTGGCGTAAGAGTATATTCTTGGGTTCGTGACAAGCCGAAGCACGTGCTTCTGTTTACATCAGAGGGAACTCTGGTTAGGAATGGACAATAGTGTTATTCTTTCTGTAATTTCACTCCTGTTTCAGTTCTTCTGAATTCATAATTCCTTGTCATTTAATCTTTATGTAGGTTAGATAAAAGAATAGCATTTTAGATCAAAGAAAGCTGCCAATATAATCTATAGGTTAATTCTACAACGAATTGTGATAAATTGAAGTATGACGATTTGTACTGTGAACAGATAAGGTGAACATCATGAGAAATTAATCATGTAAAAAGACATAGTGAAAAGTAAAATATAATCAAACCAAGACGAGTTATTAAACATGTGCAAATACAAAGGGTAATTGCCATGTGATTGGACTTGAAACCAAAGTTGGTCACACTGAAGATTATCGCACTAATTTTTAGCTTGTGTGCTCTGTGTTAGAAGTTCTACTTTTAAGCCATGCTGTCTAAAAATGTATTTTATATCAATTAGAAATAAAAATGAAAAGTGATCTTTCCCCTTCATGCATTAATATAACTTTAATTAATTCTACTTATATGTTCAGCTGATGCTTTCATATTCTAATAATTGAGAGAAAACTTAATGATGAATAACAAAAAACAGATGTTTCATATTGTTGCAATAATTAATCAAGTGGAGCAGTCATTCAAAAACTCCACTTATTTTTGAGTAATTACTTTGAACATGTTTTGGGGGCATATTGACTCCATCATCAACTAGGAGCCACTGATACAATTCCTGACTTCACTATGTTCTGGATATATTTATAGAGATCAAGTTGTCAACATAAGTTAAAATTTAATAGCTAATCATTGTTCTTCTGTACCAAGAGCTTTTCCCCATAATTACAGTGGATTATTCTGGCTTTTAGATTGCCTTTATTAATCTTGCCTCCTTTAAGATGTATGGTAGTGAGGTTTTCAAGTGAGTGACCCACTGGTATATATATTCTAAAACAGGTCAAACAAATCATGGATGAAGATAGCACAACACAAGTATATTATGCATTTATGCACTCACACTTGAGTTATAGCATCATGTTATGGGGATCAACAGGGAAGAAACACATATTAAAAATATTTAGGTGCAGAAAAGAGCAATTAGAATCCTTAAAAATATCCAAAAGAGAAACACATGCAAATTCGCTTTTAAAAAACTTGGTATACTAACACTGCCCTGTCTATGTCTAAAATATGTTATAAAATCCTATAAAGAAGACAAAAATACGAATAGTCATGAACATAATACCAGAACAAAGAAAAATTACTTTAGAAATAGATTAAGAGGCTCTCTTGAAAATAAAAGTATTGAAAGTAAGGCAAAAGATCTGTACAATCATTTACCTCACAGGATTAAAGTAATTGATGAAGAACAAACAAAAATCGAACAAATTAAGTTATATCTAATTAAGAATGCATTCTATACAGTGGAAGAGTATAAAACTGGAAAAACGAATTGTTATCTTTAAAATTTAAAATTGTAATGCTAAAATTGTACATATAGATTAGTACCTCTCCATTATTAATGGTTAATAATGTATAATTCTTTAAATTTTACTTGACGAAACCTTGTAAATTTTTACAATTGGTGAATAAATCTGAATCTGAATCTGGTTATCAGTGCACTTCACTGTGCTTTTCTCAAAAGTTATTTATTTATAAAGGCGGTGTCGTGGCCGAGTGGTTAGACCACTCGCCTCCCACCGAGGCGGCCCGGGTTCAATCCCAGGGACTTGCATGTGGGATTTGTGGTGGACGAAGCGGCGTCTGGGCGGGTTTTCTCCGGGCTCTCCGGTTTCCCCCGCCATTCATTCCACCAACTGCTCCATCATCACCTTTCCTTTCATCCATTTCACCAACATTTCATTTCATCTACTTCCTTCATCCCATACCAGGCATCGGGCTGATCACCCATCCTGGATGCTCTGTCTGATCCATGAGTGTCTGCTCCTCGACGGGCCTCTGACCCCAGGCACCCGCTTGTAAGTCCTGGGGAGTGTAAGTCCTATATAAGAGGAGGTTAAACAGATAATGAATGAATGAATATTTATTTATAGTGTCTCATACACTTGGAATAAACCCATTTTTATGAGTATTAAAGCTTTAAAAAAAAGTCTTGTAAAAGAAAATAGTTTTCTGACATTCCACCTCATCCCAAGTACACATCAAATAGTTCATAAAACTAGCACAGGAAACGCTTTCTTAATGGACAACAAAACTTGAGTGGCTTGAATTAGAAGTTCACATAGCAGCATGCAGCAATATTAAATTATATTAACTCAAAACAAAAAGTCAGATAGATACCAAACTTCGTATTTAAGTTCAATATCTTCTGAAGATATGACACAAAGGTTTTCAATAAAATCCCCCACACCAAAAACCTTTTACATGGGACATTTTTCAAATGTTTTTATTTTCTCAAAAAGTGGCTCTAATGATTTCCATTAAAAACCATGTATTTAAGACATTTACATGACATATAAAATGTATATCTTGGACTTTCTGGGAATAGCCAGTGAGGACCACTTTATTCCAAAGGAATTTTGTATAACTGGTAAATGTTAAATGATAGACAAAAATATACAACACAAAAAATGTAGATATCTTTAAAACACAATTTATTTCACATAACCTTTCTTGTGGCATAAGCCTTTCCGAAATATCCCTTATGAACAGAATTGTTGAATACTTTTGTCATTCTTGTAAAGTCCTGTTGATATTCAATGGTTTCTTGCAATTACAAAGTAATGGAATTTTAGGGTCAGTATATAGCATTCACTTCTTAAACATTTGACTATCGTTATTGTCTTTGTATATAACAAAATATGTAATATAGCTATTTCTGCAAAGATTTATCTTGATTAAAATGAAGTAGATAGAACAATAAGCTTTTGTAAGAATTGTATACCCACAAATAAATGACAGAGGGAAGAGAAAGTCATGTGAATGTAACATCAGATTTTTGGGGTAATTATCTTAAGAAACCATTTCATCATATGCAAAGTTCTATGCACTGCTTTGTATCATTTCATTATAGTTTTTCTGTTTTTCAAAAAGAAAAAAAGAATCTGGCTGCGGAATAAACTTCCACACATATACAGGATGTTTCAAAAAAGAATCATCTGATTTCACAAAGCTATATACTTTAGATCCATGCACATAAAACTTTGAGATACATTTTATTATACGTTAGGACTACAAAGTTTTCATTTATATCATCTGAAAGTGTTTCACAAATATTCAATACCAGACACATGATAAACATCTAGATGATAGTAAATATTATCCCATACTTGTGTGAGCATGTCTGGTCTTACTGTAGCCACTGGTGCTTCTATGTAGCATTGGAGTTTGCCCACAATTGTTGGAAGGGGGGGCCACATTACAAAAAATGCACATGCTGTGAGACTAGGCAAACTTGGAGGCCAATGGTGCAATGCAAGATCCATAAGACCAATATATCATTGCTGCTGAATGGATTCTATGCCTTGTTTGGGCACAAGAGTACAACTTCTTATATAAACAAACAGTGTCTTGAAACTGCTGGTGCCAACATAAAGTGCTCTGTGTATTGCTGTACTCTCGATGAAACTCATGTTGTATAATTATAATTCATTTGCACCTGTTGAAATGGAGAATGCGAAATGCTTTTTGTTGCTGTATCATTGCCACCTCAACTCTATGCCCACTAGGTAGTAAATTTGTATTGTATTTATTTATTTATTGTGCTAAGAGATTTACAATTTGATTGTCTACTGAACTTTGACATTGGCCACTCATTCTGTAGACAATCACTATAGTGTATCTACATTTTACAATTTCCAGTCAATAAATTATTTTGCTTCAGTTTTGCATGTCCCATTTCCACTTGTCACTTATTGATTCTTTACCATCACACATTCACCATAGTTCTCCATTCAAAGTAAGATACACTATCTCTTACTTTTCTTTATCCACTGTCCAAAACCATTTATTTTTTACTTTACACAAAAACTGTCCAATGCTCCTAGCGTCCTTGCACATCATTTTGATTATAAGCATAATTCTATCCCCCTTCAACCACTTCTTTTTAAAAAATTCTCTTCTCCAATTTTCTGTTCCTTGACACTTAAATAATATGTGTTCAATGTCTTCATTACTGCCACATATCAGACATTGGTTTTGAGGAGTACCCTGTCTTAACCCTCTTAGCCTCCATGCTCTGGTTCTTACCCATGCAATATATTCTCTCTCTTCTTTATTTACTATGTCTATATATTTTCCCCTACCCTATGTATTTTTCATTGGCCTATAACAAACCAATGAGATCTTTTTAGCAATCTCACTGAACATGTTTTGTATTTCTATATCTTCCAGTCTTTTCCTTGCCTTTTTCCAAACATTTTTCAGGTTCTTTTCTCTCCTTCTCCACATGTCTCCTAACCCATTTTTCTCCAAAATGTTCCGTAAATTACTTACCCATCCATCATTTATTAAACATTCTCTTGGTATTCTATACATTGTCTTAACACATTACTTTTTCTTAGATTTAAAGTTCTGAACCAAAATTTCAAAGCTCTTTCCATTATCTTCCCCTTAGACACCACCCTGCCCATCTTTAATTGCACTACCTGTCTTACAATTGCCTTCTGTAACCCTAGTATTTCCCTATGAGCAAGCTAGCTGCAACAAGAACACCCCTACCGGGAATAGTATTGCAAGAGAACAAATTGTATATTTTTTAAGCCCCACGTTGATGCGGCAATTTGCGATGAGATTCTTACAAATGTTTGTTTACATCACGTGTGTTGAAGCCATCTTGTGACGTCATTCGTTGGTTTGGTTTGTAGCTCCATCTGGCGTAGCAATTTGCATCAGTTTTGAAATAATTGATTTTAAATGTCCTCCGGCTAGCTATCATCTTATCTTGGTAGAACATTTATCTCTGTGCAGGTTGTGAATCGGAAAGGAATCTTTTATCCAGAAATTACACTTAATGACGAAATTTGTTTTATAATCTTTTATTGTCGAACACGTGCACTAACACTTTTACATATTGATGTAAATACTCGCCAAACTGAAACTGTTTGTAATAACTTCTTACTTATCACTTTTAACTCACGTACTTTAACTTTGTGTATATTTAACTGTATAATACTTTAGATTCTCGTAATTCTGCTGCGCGTAACTTTTGACGAACTGAAGACAGCGTGCTAGAAATTTTGATGAACTGGGCGACCGATGTGTAAGGTATTGAGAATTTTATTGAACTGCGGGGCGATCTACCTCGGACCTGGATTTATATACTCCCACTCCTCGACATGCCTAAAGATTATAAATGAACTACTATTGGCTAATAAAACGCGCCAACATTAGCGTCTCCTTTAATATCCAATGAAAACCACGAATACATATTGCTTTTAGGGAAACATTCTAGAAGCTTCTACCGAAAAGGCGCGAAACATTACGTAACTTCCTTGTTCCCAGTAATGATAAACAACTCACCCCATCGCTGCATTATTGCGCTATTATTGACAGTTTCAGTAAAGCCGTATATTATTATTTACCAATAATAATTACAATTAATAAACCTCTGAAATCAATGTCACATAAAAATACATATTCATATTACAATCATTATTTACATTTAAGTAATTTGTGATACAAATTACCGTATCATATGCCCCACTAGAAACATAATTATAAATATTTATAAGTTGTTTGGAAATTTTATAATTGTGTTTTTAGTCTCCTAAATCTTGGAACACACGCTATCACTTTCACTTGACACTTCACATGCATTTAACACGACATATTTATTTTATTTTATTTTTTTTTATCTCGCCACTACTTACTGGCTCTGGTTTAATTAATTTAGATATTAATCTGACATCACAAAATTTTTTTTTATAGCAAATACTTTACCCTAAATTATTTAATCACTGTTACCAAATTGTTTATACTCTTATATTGTTGACAAAATTTATACGTTCAAGAAATTTTGTAATTATTTAACATTTTTACAAAAAATATTCACCCTTTACATAAATATTTACATCTCTTAAATCTAGACAATGTTTCACCTTTTCTTTTTGCTACATAAGTATTTGTTTTTTTTTTTTTAATTATATTTACCAATTTTTGTAATTTTGTACTTTATTTTAACAATACTCTTGGAATTGTATTTACGTACTTTTAATTTAATATCATCTTAAGTTTCAATCTTTGCATTCTTAATTTTCAAATGTTGTTACAGTTACTAAAAATTTAATTATATTTTTTTTTTTTAATTTATTTCTCTTTTCAAATGACATATATAAAAATAGTTAACCCTCTTACGTTCCAATACATTTCTCTGCAAGTCATCTTTACCTATCCAGCATTTACTTTACATCTCATTGCTATTTACCCTCCTGGATCAAATTGTGTGTGGCTAAACATTACTCGTAGCCGTAACCTAACCTTCAAATTTTTGTCAATGGATAACCTCTTGTATTCATTTGAAATTTCGTCCCCTGATACCATTTGAAAACAATCTAAAGCTTCCTGAACAATACATCTTTTAACAACTTTCATTTTCAATTCTTTTACTATCTCTTTAATCTGAGAATACTCTGACAAATCTGTACTAAACTGTACTGGACTGGAGTTTTCA
The DNA here is from genome assembly GCA_030765065.1 of Deroplatys truncata. Taxonomy (NCBI): domain Eukaryota; kingdom Metazoa; phylum Arthropoda; class Insecta; order Mantodea; family Mantidae; genus Deroplatys; species Deroplatys truncata. The sequence continues at coordinate 82,735,130 of CM060982.1, read as the reverse complement.
TTTTGAATATCTTGGTACAATTTATTTCTTTGCATTACTGACTCATTTTGTATTTCTGATATTTCCCCTCTGAAATTAACTTGCGCCTCATTCACAACTACATTCATAACCTCTCTTATCTCACTTGAAATATTACTCACTTGATTTCCTAACTCTGTGCATTCTACATTAACCTCACTTTTAGTATTAACCTCACTTTCTTTGTTACCTATTTCCATGCTCATGTCTAGCATTTTCTTTGAAACTTCTCCTATCTCACTTGCTATTATTTCCTTTTCATCACTCATTTTTGGCATACTACTATCTAGCTTCATAACTTTCTTTTCAATTTCTTCACTGCTTTGATCTACTTTTTGCTCTAATATCTCATTACTCCTATATCTTCCCTTAATTCCCTATTATTCTTTTCCATATCTTCCAATATTTCCCTGCTTTTTTTTATCTCTTCCCTTTCTTGATCTAATTTCTTACTAAAATATTCCCTGTTTTGATCTATTTTCTTACTAAAATCTTTCCACATTTCCCTATTATTCTTTTCTATATTCTTCAGCATTTCAATAATCATACTAGTATCAAGATTAACATTTCCTGCTATTCTATTCTGACTTTCTGCACTAACATTTCCACCCTCAAATATTACATTGTTTAAGCTATTTTCTGTAATCTGTATTGAATTACAGCTAACTGTTACACTATCCCCCTCCATCATTGTTTCTTGTTTCACACTTTTTTTTTTTTTGTTAGAATTAAAATCACACTTTTCTAACCTTTCTGATGCAATCTGCTGATGTTGCTTAGATGTCTAGCTGTCTGCCCCTTTCTCCTAGGTTTGTATGTCGCTTCTGCGTTGTGTTATGATGAGTCCACGTTGTCTCGATGTTTTTGTAGTTGAATTACCCTGTTGCCTTGTAATCTCGGAATTACGATGTCCAATCTGCGTCTTGTAGATCATTTCACTGCTCCATTCATTCCACATTCTGGTTAATTCTTCTACTTTCCTGGTTATTCTGATCCTTTCCTGGTCACTCTGCCCCACGTTCTGGGTGCCAATTTGCGACAGAAATGTTGCTTACAAATATTTGTGTTTTTGTATTTGTTAGCCCCACGTTGTGGAGCCAATATGCAAGAGAACAAATTGTATATGTTTTAAGCCCCACGTTGATGCGGCAATTTGCGATGAGATTCTTACAAATGTTTGTTTACATCACGTGTGTTGAAGCCATCTTGTGACGTCATTCGTTGGTTTGGTTTGTAGCTCCATCTGGCGTAGCAATTTGCATCAGTTTTGAAATAATTGATTTTAAATGTCCTCCGGCTAGCTATCATCTTATCTTGGTAGAACATTTATCTCTGTGCAGGTTGTGAATCGGAAAGGAATCTTTTATCCAGAAATTACACTTAATGACGAAATTTGTTTTATAATCTTTTATTGTCGAACACGTGCACTAACACTTTTACATATTGATGTAAATACTCGCCAAACTGAAACTGTTTGTAATAACTTCTTACTTATCACTTTTAACTCACGTACTTTAACTTTGTGTATATTTAACTGTATAATACTTTAGATTCTCGTAATTTTGCTGCGCGTAACTTATGACGAACTGAAGACAGCGTGCTAGAAATTTTGATGAACTGGGCGACCGATGTGTAAGGTATTGAGAATTTTATTGAACTGCGGGGCGATCTACCTCGGACCTGGATTTATATACTCCCACTCCTCGACATGCCTAAAGATTATAAATGAACTACTATTGGCTAATAAAATGCGCCAACATTAGCGTCTCTTTTAATATCCAATGAAAACCACGAATACATATTGCTTTTAGGGAAACATTCTAGAAGCTTCTACCGAAAAGGCGCGAAACATTACGTAACTTCCTTGTTCCCAGTAATGATAAACAACTCACCCCATCGCTGCATTATTGCGCTATTATTGACAGTTTCAGTAAAGCCGTATATTATTATTTACCAATAATAATTACAATTAATAAATCTCTGAAATCAATGTCACATAAAAATACATATTCATATTACAATCATTATTTACATTTAAGTAATTTGTGTTACAAATTACCGTATCAATATGAACCAGCAACTTTCAACTAGTGCCAATAAAAAATTATAAAAACTTGTAGTGTTGATGTGTATTTTGAAATTGGCCATGAGGCTCTATCTGCATTCACATAAAAGGCAGAGCTTTGTGAAACTGGATGATTCTTTTTTAAATACCCTGTATTTGTGAAAGAGAACACACAAAATATGTGCAGACAGTGCAGTAGAGTTGTACACAAATTTACATCTCCTTGATGTGTGTTAATATTAAAGTTGTTACATACAGGAAAGATGGAAGAAGCATTAGTTGTTTAAGCACTCTCTATGTCTATTCATTAGACTTTAATGAGGTTATCCAAAAACCAAAAGCATACATTATATCTGTACATCAAGTAATGCAACAAACATTTGTGAAAGAGAATTTCTAAGGAACATAAATAAGCGTTTACAGTTTTAAGCATCCTAGTACTCCATAGACTGTGTGTGCAGAAAGCTTGACAGTGAAAGAAGTACACAGTTAAACCATGTTTGTGAAAGTAGAATGCAGTGAGGAGCACTGGAGAAGGCGACACTTAAGATGGGACCGGAAAAGACTTACGAGATCCTTCTCCATGTTGCAGACCTTTGTGTGGATGAGATGGTCTAACAGCCAGTCCACAGGTTTATCGTTGTAGTACATGATGAAGAACTGGACTAGCCATGGAAGTTCTACACACTTGAACATTTTCCCTAAACAGAAATATAGTTACCATCAACTTACACTATCCTTGTCGAGGCTGCATATCTTGTTCTGTATCAGGTGGTCCAATAGCCAGTCCACTGGCTTATCATTGTAGAACATGAGGAAGAACTGGATAAGCCAAGGTAGCTCTACGCACTTGAACATTTTCCCTACACAAAAACAATGTCATGATCTACAAACCATCCTTTTATTAAAACTATGCAGAAAAAAAGATTCTTAATTCCCTGTGAGATGCACTTAAAAGCCTAACCTGATCTTAGGCTGGAATTTTCTGATATTTGGTCAAAACATGTTGAAAGATTAACTGAACTTATAATTTCAACAGGTGAGCAATTTATAAATCCTACAAACAATACACACAAGTCTAGTACAACTAAACCTCAGTCTCCTCCAGAGCTGGAATAAAGCCTCTAATATATACCTCCATTGTTACAATTGAGGCATTGCATCAGAGATAGTCATAAGCCACAAAATCACAATTTTACAGGAAAACGTTTTAAACCTTTGAAGAAATCCTAAAATCCGAATAGTCTAAAACATGGCACAATGTTAAGACGTTATATTCTCTTGTATTTTATAAACATTTTACACAAGAAAATGTTGTTTTATCTAATCCGTTTTTTATTATTTGTGTAAAAAGGTTAAAAGCATGTAAGTAATTTTAGTTGTGACTTATGACCTTCTCTCTGGAAATACACAATTATTGTATTTTCAATGCTTTATTAATTTCTTTTCATCTAATATCATAACAATAATGTATATGTATTACAAATTGTTCATCATTTCTTCCTAATCACCATCTTCAACCTCCAAATCCATCTCATTATTAGCTACAAGGACACGAAAGAATGTCTGATTTATCATTGGGACATAATCCATTAGTGACAGTACATCCTGGAATTTCTTTTTGTTTATTTTCAAGGATCCTTTGTATTTTTTGGGCAAACTAAATGGATTGGAAGGGGCAGATCTGCCTTTTCTACAAATGGGAACTTCATAATAGCATCCTTGACTGTAGTACTGAGAAAGCTGGAAGTTGCTATTATTGTCTTCAAACTTCAAGCTCACAGCGTCTGCAAAATGAATGGGTCCGTTATTGTACACTATCTTTTTCACTATGTCAGAATGCAGACTTTCCATGTCCTTGAAATCTTCTCTATGCATTATAGTGACAATAAAAGGTACTTTAACAGACAATTTATCATAACAGTTCTTTGGACATATACATTTTTGTCCCATGGGACAGCTTCAATTTTCTTTTTGGTTTCATCTTAAACATAAGACCTTCCTTCATTTCTCCTCCTTTTGCATTTTGATCTAGACCATGATTTCTTTACTGCATTTCTCTTCCTTGATTTTGCAGTTTTACAAGGGCTCACTACTTCATTACTTCTAGATTTTGGTGTCAACTAAAAAAATTACAACAGAAATAATCATAAGCCACATATAACATGCTGTAATAACTTAAATATTTTAATATCTACAATAATATATAATGCATAAAGGAAACAATATAACTGAAGTCGATTTTGTTTACTGTACATTTTATGTTATTGGTAATAAAAGGCACAATATTTTCCTAAGAGAAAACCTATGCTATATAAGTTTACCATTCAGGAATGTTTACTTCTCTTACCTGTTCATTTTCCGAGTCATATTTAGAGGAGAATCCATTAGAAGTTAAATCACTTTAATCTTCATCACTTTCTACAGATATCTCTGCAAGTTTATCATTCTTCCCAGGCGGAAAATCAAGTTTTCTTTTCACTGGTGCCATAATGTGTGTCTTGTGATTATGTCTCAGGGAAAATACGAAGTCAAAGAATGAAGGAGAGAACAACACTTCCTTGTAATTCTGAATACAGCTGGCAGATGGCAGCAAGTTATGACTATTTAGAGACATCTGTTAGTGGAGTGTAGAATTTTAGCAAAATGTTGATTTGTCTTAAAGTGTGGTTTGTGACTATCTCTGATGCAATGCCTCAATTATATGTACTCTTTTTCCCTCCCTCAAACTTCCACATCCTATCCCTCCATATTTATACCATTTCAAAATCTATTATTCAAGAAAGGTGTAGTCAGTTTCTCACACAAAATACATACTTCTGTAACATTTTTTTACCTTCTTTACCATTTACTTTTAGTAGGCAGGGAAGATAGTGCTGTATTCCAACCAACAATTTGATATCAATATTTCACCAGAAATATTCATTTTGAGGTCCAGTGAACCCATAAAACATTTTTTATAATAAGAAGTGTGTACATGTGTGCAAAGATGAAACATGAAAATTTTCAACTAAATCCCCCAGTCTGTACTATGTACTACCTTTTACATGGAAGAATTTTACTTGTTTTTAATTTTGATTAAAATGCTATATGTTCAAGATATTTGCATTAAAAATACAATTTATATTTTGAATTTTCTACTTTGAAATGCTGTCATCAATCTGTGACAGCATTCTCTTAGCTGAAGGAGAGCATATTATTCATTATGAAGCAACAGACATATTAATACAAATTACATATTATTATTCACGACTATATCATGAAGCTATAGAAATTTATAAACACCATAAATTTCAACCGTATGGAAGAAACTAAAAAACTGTACATGGCATGGCATCCAGCCCTAAAAAATGTTAAGGCAAAGAAACCATCCCCTTTCAGAAACTCTCAGGACTAGCAGGATAGGTCCAACCCCTTGCCGAAGAGAGCCAATCAGCACTCAAATCCACAAACAATGTCACCATAAAGTCCGGCACACTTTCACTGACCACATCAGTTGCTGCCAAGTTAACAAGAAGGACACGTCAAGCTTCCACTGTCTACCGTAGTCGCAGTAGAAAGTCTGGGAAGTTGAGAGGGAAGAATCCCATAAACCACTGCAACAGAGCCTGAAGAACTTTTATCGTCTAATTGATATACTACCCATGAAAGCCTATGCTCTTTAATTAACTATCTCATTGTTGATATTTTATTTCCCATTATCACACTTTAATCTATGTATTCTAGTATTAAAATGAGAGAATGCATTTTCAACATATTCTTTAAAGCATGCAAACATCTGTTTTACTTTTGATCAGATAAATTATTGAAAAATGTATAAAATCATCATTAAAGGTTAAAATATATATGTTTCCATCATGAGTAACAGGTTCAATTGGTATATATAAAACAATATGAACCAATTTGAGAGTATGCCATGCTTTAACTTTTATTTTTTGGAAGCAACCATGTTTGTATGCCTTTCAACATATTTTATAATCATTAAAACTATAATCTTGTTTAAGTTATTTGCTTCTTTTCTATTCATGAGTTTCTTTGTTAAACTAGAATCCTAACATACCTTACAGGTGAAATAGGGTTATTCAATTTTGGAGAATAAATAAATAAATAATAAACATATTTTATACAGATTAATTATTACATTTTCTATCTTTCTCTATAAAATTTCTTTTAAATAAGTCTTCCATCTTATTCTTTAAACCATATCCTAACCGACAATGCCATAGTACAGTACAGTCCTGCACACAGTGCCCCTTATTAGCAACAATTTTGCTTTTTGCTAATTCAAATTTAAATTTGAAAATTCTATTGTGATAAAAGCCTTCCATAATTATGTTATGTTTTCTATAAATAACTACCTTATTATTTTCATTAATTCATAGACCTGTTTTTTCACCTCAAATTACACCTCAAATTGGGAACTTATAGTAGATTAACAATATTACGATCTTTGTTGCAGTATTTCAAAAATTTGTTCATAGATTGGATTCTTGAGTTTAATCATTCCACCATTTAAACAGTTTTCACTGTTAACTAAGTAGTCTGTTGCTCTTGAATCATGATGAATTCCACAAAGTCAGAGTTCACATTACCCAGTGTTTGAAATACTGAACAGGAATTAAATGAGGTCTTTACCTTTTTGATGGTTAGCTTCAGTCTGGAATACATTTGGATGTAGCAAATGTTTTACTGTATTTGGATCGGCATTGTGACTTCTTATGCCCCTTTTAACGGCTTGTAGTACACTAAATCAATTGTTTCATACCTAAGTTTTCTTTGCATTTACAAAAGCTGCAGGTCCTACATTAGAAATATCTGAAGATTCATTGCTGGTCTCTCTTAAATGACATATTCCTGGGAAAGCAGGGGGGAGGGGGGCGGTTTATAAAATAGGCACTTCCTAATGGAAAGACCCATGGCGGTTAACTCTTTCCTGGGGTTAGAGTGGAGCTGGGTTGCTGGCTCTTGCTCACAGCGGTTGTTCCAAATGACTATTTCTAATGTATTGAACAATTGTTGACTTTACTTTAGTGCCCTTCAGTACCCACTTTTTATCTTCTCCCATTTCTTATGAAACTACACCCCACAAATCTAATTCTTCATGCACAATACAAATTCTGAACATACACTCAAGCAATGATATTATGCTAAGCTTATTAATATGTTTAACTTACCAATTCCATAATTGCTTGGAAACCCTTCCTTAGCAGTGTTTGTTTAAATCTTGGGTATATCTAGGCCTTTTTGAAAAGCTCTTGCTTTTTATTTCTTTAAACCATCTTCTACGTTTTCTTTTTAAAACAGCTTATTTACTTTTTTGTTCTTTTGTTTTCCTAGTAACCAAGTCTATGTTCATTTATTTTGTTTTGTTCTTTTTTACTTTCTCTACTACGTATAGTAAGTAGGGGAAGTATTGTATTCCACCCAAAAATTCGATACCGAGATTTCCCCGGAATTATATGTTTTGAGGCCCCCTGAATCCAAAAAAGGCAGTTTTGGAAAATGTCCGTGTGTGTGTCTGTGTATCTGTGTGTCTGTCTGTGAACAGCATAACTCAGAAACGAACATTCGGATAAACACCAAACTTGGTATTTAGGTTCAGTATCTTCCAGAGATGCGACACGAAGGTTTTCAAGAAAATCCCCCCAGCCCAGATTACCCTTTACATGGAACATTTTTCGAAAATTTTAATTTTCTCAAAAATGGCTCTAATGATTTTGATTAAAATATCATATGTTTAAGATATTTTAATGACAAATGAAATTTATATCTTGAATTTTCTGTGAATGTCTCCAAAAGTATTCTTCATTGTGAACGACTTTTGCATAACTGGTAAACCATAAGAGATAGACAACATTTTACTACACAAAAAATGTAGATCGCATTAAAATACACAATTTATGTCATATACATTTTTTTTGTTGAGTGAACCATTTCCAAGATATTGCTTGTTATTCCCTTAAATTTTTCAATACTTATTTTCTCAAATGGGAATTCGTTATTCATTTTTTTGTCTTGTATATGCAAAGAGTATTAATCTGTGGCAAAGGGAATGGTCCTGCAACTAGCAACCAGCTATTAAGATATATGTATGTGCTTAAAGGCTACTGTATTTCTATATTACCCCTGTAAATATATATTCCCCTTACATATACAAGAAAATTAGCAATAAGATAGAGTCTGCAAACGTTTATCTCGATTAACATGAAGTAGATGGAAAATAAGCGTTCGTAAAAATAGTTTGTACAAGAGTGGAGAAAGTCATGTGAGTGTAACACATCAGATTTTTTTTTAATACTTTCTTGGTTTTTTAACAGTTTGCTCATGTATCTCGGAATCATGTGCATGAAAGGTGACACTCCCAAATGTATTTGATTTTCATGTTTAATTATGACAAACTTTATGAATTGCAGAAACAAAAATATTAATATTCTTGGGAGTAGAAAAAGTGTTTCCCAAAGGTTTCCACATTTATACCCAACAACAGATTCCACCTAACTCTTATCATGTCTCTCTATGATTGTTTTGAAACAAATTGCAAGAAATAACAATGAAACAGTGAGCAATAATAATTACACTTTGTGTGATTGGTGTAAACAGGCTAGTCCAATGTAATCTGATTAGGAACTTGACCTTGTAGAAGGAAGGGTGTGTAAGATATGAGTTACCTGTAGTGTTAAAAGGCACAGCAGTCATAATATCTATGTCAAATATTTCTTCTGAAGTAGATACAAAGAGAGAAGTGTTGCCTTTGAAGTATTAGAATTCAATGTATTTGTCAATTTCAATAATTACTTTGGTTCATAATTATTGGATACAACAAGAATTACCATTGCTGCCACAGCCACCACCCAACCAGGCCTGTTCCAATTTCAAGACGTTAAATTGATCCTGCCATTTGGTCAAGGGCCACTTTCTGTTCCTATAACTTCTTGGTAGGAAAATAGAACCTTTGGTAATCTAGAATCTATTATCATTGTTGCCATCGCTGTTGTTACACAATGGCAGTGATGTGGCCCTAGTAGTCTAAAAGGGTCATTAAATAAAGTAACTATTATTGTCAGACTTATAAAATTATCATAATTATTATTAACTTAACAATACTCAACAAGCAAGAACATACACAGCTCATTGCCAATGCCATATTCTACTCATCTTTTGCAATGATGTAAGCAACTATCAGTCAGATGAGAGAGATGCAAGAGTTGAAGTAGAAAAGTGACACTTGGAGAAGGCAGAGCTAGCCATTTCATTAGAACTTAAATCATCTGATTTCTATACGAGACTTTTTCTGCTCCCAAGTGTACCTCTGCATTTTATATTCTCATCAAACACCAAAGTAATGCACTAACTTGTTATGAATAAATTTAGTACACTCATTAAAACACTTTACTTTGAACTATGTGAAATTACTAACATTGCATGAAGTGACACCTGCTCTTAGCATTAATCAATGCAAACCTTCTGCACTCTATGCTCCAATAGCAGAATACACAATATAAATAACTGAAGAAGCATTAGGTTACAAAAATGAGCACTAATCATCTTACTTTGACAAGGGGGACAATCAATAAAACCTAAAGTAGCATTGCTAACAGAGATGAGGAACCAACTTACCAATAAAACCCAGCTGACAGAACTCTAACACAAACCAAGGAGATTTCTCAGAGATCTTTTGAAGTGCATAGTTCTTCATCGTGGTTATGAAGTTCTTCTTTGCTAATATATCATCTTCAAGCTGCACATAAAATGTAGCTTTTGGTTGACAGTACATCATGAGGAAGGCAAAGTCAAGATTTTGTTTAGATCTCCATCGGACACGTTCCAGTGGATCTCCCAGTGTCTCTCGCAGGCTGTCCATGTCTGGGTAATATGATGCAGGTGGTGATATTACTTCTATCAGGCCAGACTCCACTTGATCTGGGAACCTGCAGAGATAAACATTGCTATCAGTTATGGTAGCAGAGTCAGATGACTTATTCATGACAAAAATTACCAAAAATGCTTCCATTTCACTAAAATTACTGCTAATACTGCACAAAAAAAAATCTGTTGTATGTACAAAGTAAGTTAAAATAAGAATCAACTGTTTAAGAAATATATTAATATGCTAGTTATGATATTACACGCTTCCTGCACAAGTTCACGAGAAACAAAAGAATGGTCGCTTCACACTTCTAAGCATATGGGAGAATTCTTATGAACAGTGGCAAAAAGTATTGGAAATGTAAACAATATCTAAACTTTCCTATGGTAACTCTGTATGTTTAATAACATTTTGCATTACATAACATTAAGTGAGAATCATGAGGATTTCCACAGGATATTTACAAAATATTTAAGATATATATTTTATTTCCCTTGCCATTATCTCAAAACATACCATATTAAGAAAAGTTATTAAGAACAATTTTGGAGAAAAAAAAATCTGTGTTAGATTAACATGACTTTCTCTACCCTCTATTGCTTATTAGTGAGTATACAAATTATTCTTACAAAAATTTATTTGCCTTGCATCCTGAAAATGTCTAATGTTGCGATAGCAAATTTACGTGTTTATGTGTTTATAGCACCACGTTTGGGAGCCAATTTGCGAGAGAACAAATTGTATATTTATTTATAGTACCACGTTGTGGAAGCCAATTTACGAGAGCAAATATGTGTTTACTTCACGCGAAGCCATCTTGTGTGACGTCATACGTTGGTTGGTTCATTTGTTCTGTTTGTAGATTCCTCTGGCGTAGCAATTTGTATCAGTTTTAAATGTCCACCGGCTAGCTGTTTGTGGTCGAATATGTTTCTCTTGCAGGGTGTGAAGCGGAAAGGAATCTTTTGTCTAGAAATGATATTGACGAAGAAGTTGGTTGTATAATCTTTATTGCAGAACACGTTCACGAACACTTTCACAGATTTATCTGGATAATCGCCATACTGAAACTGTTTGTAATAACTTCTTATCACTTTTAACTCACGTACTTCAACTTTGTATATTTAACTGTAGAATACTTTATAAGATTTCTCGTACTTCTGCTGCGCGTAACTTTACGAAATGAAGGACTGACTGACTGTATGTAGTGTACTGAGAATTCCGTTGAACTGGGGACGATGTGTAATGTGTTGAGAATCTTGTTGAACTGGGGGGCGACCGGAAAAAACAGGAATAAAGGTTTAAGGAAAAACAGAGATATATATAGGTTGTAGGAAGGAAAAAGGAAGAGGAAAAGAAGGATCTTATACTGTGGTGGCACTATTTATTGGGGGCATAATTGGTATTGTGTGGCTGGTACCGCCGAAGCAAACCTGCGGTTCGTGGGTAGTTACTAAAATACGGAGAGGCCCAAAGTGGACACACTCCTCAGTGGTGAATAGGTAAAGGCCATGGCCGAGGCCCTGACAGTAACCTAGAAAACAGTGGTGGCTTAACAGTTGATGTTGGTACCGAGCCCGGGCCTGTTACCTCCGGGCATCGGAGTGTCGGTGGTTGCGCACCCGGGCTTTTACCTCCGGGCACGCAGATGAGGCGTTGCGGCGTGCGGCGATGTGGCGTGTGGAGAGGGGTTGTCGATATGGTGGTGAATGTTCCCCTCCATGCGTTTGTTGATGTCTTGAAGTTTCTCAAATGCCTCAGTCATTTGGTGGCGGCTTTCCTCAATGCGTTCCAGAGCCACTTTATGCTGCTGGGTGGCTTGTTCGGCTAATCTCTGGCAGCTTTCCATGATGGTCCTGTTGGCTGCGTGGAAGTACATATGTCTGTTGAGTGTGCTGTCAATGGATTGCGTTGTGTCGTCGTGCGATTCGGTGATTGTGGTGGCAACCTCCGAGAACTGTGCGCTGAGATGCTCTTCCAGGGCTGTGAGCCTGCTGGCAAGGTTTAGCACCTCAGCGTGAAGGTCCTGGATGGCGTCAATGATGGGCTGGTTTGTAGTTGCTAAGTGTTCCTGGATCTGCGATGAGGTGACGTTCTGCGGTGCAGTTGTGATGGTCTGTGGTGTGTCTGCGATGCGCGGCGTAGCTCTACGTGGGTAGAGTGGGCAGACGACCTGGCCAGTGAAGTGCCCCTTGCCCCCACAGGAGGCGCAGAAGCGGCGGCGGTGTGTCAGGTCGTGTGCCCTGCAGTCGGCGGTGAAGTTCCCGCTACCGCAATAGTGGCAGCGGGGAGAGGCGTCGCATGACGCGTCTGTGTGCCCGTAAAGGCAGCAGCGGCGGCATGGAGTTGGTCGCACACTGCGGCTGGCCTCGATCACCAGGGTTTGCCCTAATAAGGGCATTCCTGCGTGTAGGGCCACCGAGTAGTCGCCTTCCTCCATAAAGGTTAGTCGGACCAGCGGTGTTGGACCTCTGTCGTTGCGAATCCTGGTCGCTTTGGCCGCAGACGGCCAAAAGCGCTGGGCGGCGGTGAGCAGTAAAGCGTCCGGGAGTTGACGGTGCACTCCCCGGACGACAGCGGAGTAGCGTGCAGGCACGCTGGTCAGCGGTGTGTTGCTGGCTGTGCTGGCTGGTGAGGTGGCGCTGGGCGCTTCGATTGTTCGAGCCTGGCTATTTATGCGCTCACCTCAAGATACGCCTAAAGATTATAAATGAACTGCCATTGGCTAATAAAACGCGCCAACATTAGCGTCTATTTTACTATCCAATGAAAACCACTAATACATATTTCTTTTAGAGAACATTCTGGAAGCTTTTTTTACCGAAAAGGCGCTAAACATTACGTAACTTCCTGGTTCCCGGTACTGATAAACAACTCATCCCCTTGCTGAAGTATTGTGTTATTGTTAACAGTTTCAATAGAGCCGTATATTATTATTTACCAATAATAATTGCAATTATTAAACCTCTGAAATCAATGTTACACAAAAATACATATTCATATTACAATTATTATTTACCTTTAAGTAATTTGTGATACAAATTACCGTATCAATGTATGAAATTTGGTATTCACCTGACTTTTCGTTTTCAAGTTACACTGTCACAGATAGACAGGTAATCTTTATTTAGCATTTCATTTATACTTTCTCTACTACATATAGTAAGTAGGGGAAGTATTGTATTCCACCCAAAAATTTGATACCGAGATTTCACCGCAAATACATGTTTTGAGACCCCCTGAATCCAAAAAAAGCATTTTTGGAAACATGTCCGTGTGTGTGTCTATGTGTCTGTGAACAGCATAACTCAGAAACGAACAGTCAGATAAACACCAAACTTGGTATTTAGGTTCAGTATCTTCCAGAGATGTGACACAAAGGTTTCCAAGAAAATCCCCCCACCCCAGATTACCCTTAACATGGAACATTTTTCGAAAATTTTAATTTTCTCAAAAATGGCTCTAATGATTTTGATTATAATATCATATGTTTAAGATATTTTCATGACAAATGAAATGTATATCTCGAATTTTCTAGGAATGTCACCAAAAGTATTCTTCATTGTGAACAACTTTTGCATAACTGGTAAACCATAAGAGATAGACAAAATTTTAGTACACAAAAAATTTAGATTGCGTTAAAATACACAATTTATGTCATATACATTTTTGTTGTTGAGTGAACCGTTTTCGAGATATTGCTTGTTATTCCCTTAAATTTTCCAATACTTACACTTTTTCTCAAATTCGTTATTTATTTTTTTTGTCCTGGTAATGCAAAGAGAATGGAATACTCCACATAGCAACCAGCTCTTAAAATATTTGACTATCGCTTAAAGCCTACCAATTCCCCTTGCACCTACAAGAAAATTAGCAATAAGGTTAACATCTCGATATCTCGATTAACATGAAGCATATGGAGAATAAGCGTTTGTAAAAATAGTTTGTACAAGAGAGGAGAAAGTCATGTGAGTGTAACACATCAGATTTTTTTTACTAGGTCTCAAAACAAGTATTTCTAGTGATACCTTGATAGGGCTGCCAACTCTCCTGGAATCGAATAGGATCTTCCAGGTCCCGGGACAGAAATTATATATCTCAGAATTATGTCACACCTCCCTACTCCTTTACTATTATATTTATATACCATCATTTTATTTTTATAAAATATTTCATTTTTAGATGTGAGGGTTGGCAGGGGTGATGATAATATACAGTAGACACTAGGTGAAGTTGGAAGGGAGATGGGAAACAAACTGTATATCAAGGTCGTCGCCGGTCTCGCAATAAATAGAAGTCAATAGTTAGCAATTTGAGGTCTTTGACAGTGGAAGTAAGTTGATTATTGTAATGGCTAGTTCATTGCGACTAGAAAAGAAAAAGAAATATCATTGCACGTTTAATGCTGCGTGGAAAGGTTCATATGACTGGTTAATAAACAAAAGCGAGTTTGCAGCACAATGTAACAATTGTCATAAATTTTCAATCAAGTTTGACAGAATTGTTGCAGTCACTACACATGCAAATTCTTCTTAACAGCAATGTAATTAGAAACAGAGAAACCAAAGTGCTGTCCTCGCATCATTTTTTTAAAAAACCTTTTATTAAAGAAGGTGATCTTATCAAGGCAGCAGAAATCACAGCAACTTATCACAGGGTCGAACATAACATTAGTTATAATAGTATGGATTGTTCTAATTATATAGTGTATTGTTCAAAGACTGTGACATTGTGAAGAAAATTAAATGTCGTATTAATGACAGCATGCTTGTGGAAAATGTCATTGCACCTGCAGCACAAGAAAAACTTATTCCAAGATCTAAAGGAGGTGCAATATTTTTCAATTGCTACTGACTCTTCTAATGTTGGAAACCTGGAGATATTTTCCTTGAACGTGGAGTATTTTTCAACAGAAGAAGGGATCAAAACTAGTTTTTTTTTATTTTTATGAAGATGCCGATGAAACCAGTGAAAATATCAGCAAACAAATTTTAAATATAGTTGAAAATAATGATTTGGATGCTGCTAGTATTTCCTCTTTTGCTGCTGACAATGCATCCGTCAACTTTGGTAAGAATGTATCTGTTTATGAAAACCTAAAAAATGTGTGCCAAAAATAAAGCTAACTGTAAATGTCATATATAACACAACTGTGAATGTAGACTACAGAAAGGTATTAAGACATGCTCCAACAGATGGTTGTCACTTTTACCTGCCTTAGAATGCCTCCTTTAAATTGGCCAGCCTTAAGATCATATTTTGTGTCACAAGGGGAAGATGAGTGCTCCAAGATCTATGGGAAGCTTTTAAAGAAGAAAAGAGGACTGCTTTCCACAAATAATGTGCCGTTTTCTCTTACATTGCAAATTTTCCATAATAGTACAAAACTGTTAGAAAGCGAACATATGTTCAATATGGAATTGCATGAAGTAATGATATCGTTGAGGAAGAAAATCGATAGAAAAGAAGACAAATACTTTGAGTAGACAGCTGTTATGGAAAGAATGAAAAATATGGAAAAGAGCAAGAGAGAAAAGTTTCTAACAGAAATTAATATGCTTATGGAGAAAGGCCTGTCATACTTGGATAAATGGTATAATTTTGATAATTCTGATTTCAAGCTAATGAGTATTCTCAGTTTAAAGTGACCTGTTCAGTAGAATGAAAATTTACAGCTTCATATTAATATGGATAAACTATAAGATGATTTTTGTCTTGTAAGAGAAGTGCAGCCACCGCTGTGTTCAAAGTTGACATGCATTGGATGGAATTCTTTTAAGAAGGCTAAAGAACAGCTATGTAAGTGAACTAAGGAAATTAGTGTCATTTGTACCATCAGTTCCAGTTTCTAGTGCAACTTGTGAGTGACAGTTTAGTGTAATGAACCGCACTTTTACTCAAGAAAGACGTAAAATGTCTACAGAATTGCTAAGGTCTGAACTTCATATATGGCAGAATTATCATATGACATGCAGAGAATTTCACGACAGTAATGTAAAACTTCTAGATGCAGCAAGAAGAGAGATGAAGTATAAGTTCAAGATGAATGACTGTATCTTGAATTGAATTTTGGAATCAAATGCAACACTTTTTCTAGCTTAGGTAAGCAGTAATTGCTACTCTATGAAAACAAAGCCATGTGTATTCTACTCAAAGCAATAACATAATCAGGAATAGGAACTCTAAGAGAAACAGAATACAGGAGAAAAGAATTGAAATGTTTGCAATGATATACTGTAATGTGATATGTGATATTTGTTTCTTCAATTGAAGTTTGCAGTTAGCACCAAAACCTCTAAATAACCTTTATTCGAATACTACAGGTGTATATAGTAAAGCTTCTGGGCAAGTACATCTTTTAATAACTTCTATATAAGTAATTCTTTTTTTAATGCACTGTTATTAAATCCATTATCTGTTGAATTATCTATACATCCAGGGTGATCTCAGAAACTACTCAACTGATATTTTTATACTTTGTGGCATAAAATATTAATTTCCTTTGACAATTACAAATTTTACAATACATCAAATATTTTTAAATATGTAGTTTGGGTAGAGTTTCTTCACATCCACCAATTTTGCTCCTATTTTGTTGAATATTAAGTTCAGGGGGCTCTCTTTCTCCTTAACCTGAAAATTATGGTCTTTTATATTACTAAAGAAATACATCTCAGAACTTATTCTGCCATTAAGGATATTATAGCCTGTATCTGAAAGATTGTTAGGCAGGGTGGGAGTTATGAAGATGAAAAATACAATAGAGAGTTTTTGTTCTTTGCAATAGCATTTTTTGAAATGATAAGAGTCTTTTATCTTGCTATCCAAAACTATAAATTCAGCGATATCTTCTACTACAAAAGAGATTTTGCTCCCATCTCTAAGTATGATAACATCAACAAAATAGATAAAATGGAGGACTTCAGATTGGCTACATCTGAAGCTATTGAAAACGATCTGTTAAAGTGTATGATTATTCATCATATTAATAGAAGAAGAGGAATTCAAGAACCAGGCTAGAGCTCCAGACTGGGTTTAAATAATTTAAGGGACCAGGACTCTTTGACTGTATTTCGATTTTGAAAAGATGAAGCTACAGAGATATGATGATTTTAGGGTTATGGCTGCTCAAACTTTGACTTATGTGAACTAGACATTTATGAATTTCCTTCTGTAAGCTTATATCCTCATAAGGGTTTGCAACAATAATCTCTCAATGCAAAATTAGATTATTATTTATGCAAAATGAAATCTTTCTTGATTCTCTTGCACCACCTTCATGTTAAATCAGTTAAAATTTCATGTTACCCTATTGGTCTTTTGTTGCTGCTAATTAAACATGCATGCACACAACATATGCCATGTGGATTTAGTTGTTTAGGTAACTCAAGAGCAGGCTGTGCAAAAATTCTCCAATATCTCCAGATTACTGCTTGTTTATGTGAATACTGATACTAGGAAGTTATTGGTTCATAATGACAAAACAATGGCAGCTTTAGCAAGATGCAATGTTCAGGGAGTAAAGAGGAGAGCTCCAGATTAAAAATTATATGTTTACTCCATATCTAAAGAGTAAAGCAAGTGAAGTAAATGAAATTAAAGCAAAGGATTCTGAAATGTAAAAAACAAATAAATAAATAAAAAAAAATAAATAAATAAATAAAATAGAGGGGTGGATGGCTCAGGAGTAGCAACTGAGGTTTGCATTCAGGATGTTCCAAGTTCTATTCCCGTTGGACCAACTACCCTGACTTTGGATTTTTTCCTGTCTTCCCAGGTTGATAGGTGAATGCTAGGTGAATTATAATATACCACACAAATGTTCATGTTGCTGATTTCATTTCCTTTCAATTTTCAAGGCTGCAGAGCCAAATGAGGTGGTGTGCAGTATATGCAATTCAGGCATATATATATGCAAATCATGTATTTGAGGATAGAATTGTGTCTTCCCTGACATGGTACCTTCTGCCCAAACCTGTCCATGCAGGTAGGGACAACATCAAAGGGCTGGCCAGGGATGTTCAATCTATAAACATTAGGGACCCCATTGTGGTGTCGCCATTAGATTTAGCCGACTTCATACTCTTGCCTCATCTCTTCCTCCTGAAGATTTAGTAGACATAATAGACCTAGCCTTGGCCACTCTGCTGAAACCCTCCTCCATTTCTTATCCCTATTAATGGTAAACATTACTTACTGGCTCTCTATCTGCTTTGCCACTTGAAGTACATACTCTTGGTCAGTCTGAAAACAAAGAAAGCAGATTAACACATACAAACACAAGGCAGAAACAAATATATGTGAAAACAAAAAAGTTAAAAAGGTAAACAAATCCACAAACTGATTCGCTGAAGTAAGTTTATAAAAGTTGCATTAATAAACAATAACCAAATTAGCACTGACAAAACTACACTTCCTCTAATAATTTACAGTGCTTGAACTTTCTTACTGCCAGGCAAAGAATACAAAGTATTGTTTCCTACCTATATTGTGAATTAAATTGTTTATACCAAGTAATATTTAAGGCAAAGTTAAATAATAATCCCTATTTAATTGTTCCTTGAGGTTACGCTACCTAAAATGAGGCATCTTTTCCTTTTCTTCTCATGGTTGGATCTCCCATTAATTCTCGAAGCTGTTCAACATGTGAATGGAATTAAGCAAAATAGACTGGGGTTCTATATTATCTAAAACTGTCATTTCAAAGTAACAGATACAATTCCACTCCCCCATATAATCAGAAATTAATCTAAATCATGGAATGAGCCTGAACCTTTTGAACCCAGGCAACCATACTGACTCTTTCAATAGAAAGATGGATTTTGCAATAATGAATTACATAATAGTGCAAATCAAATAGGAATGGCTTTATGGCTAAAGTTTCTTTATATCTGACCTAGCAGACTAACAGTAAACAGAAAACAGGAAAGCTCTTTATGTTTGAGAAATCAAAATGAAAAGCATACAATTTTTATCCTAAACATGGATTTACAATTCAAAGCAGGTCAACCAGTAATTATGAATGAATACTTCCACATAATGTTCCAATATTAAATAAAGCATGTATACTTTTAAAAAGGAAATGTTTCTTTATTTAATAATAAACTTGGAATGTTGATATACTGTACGGAAACTCTCTAGTTACATACCTACCTCTGCAATAAACACAACAAGAAGAGAATCTGCAGCCTCTTCTACACTCATGCTCTCAATCAGATTTTGCAGGGTAGCCAATAGGTAACTCTGCACTTCTCGCTTTACTGTTGGTATACCCAAAACCATTGACACTGCAAAACAAAAACAGACATTTCATTGTAATGGTTGCGTAAACTTTGATTTTTGAAAACTTTTATGCTACCTGTTCTCTTATTAATTTCTCTATCATATACATAGTAGGTAGTGAAGGTATTGCATTTCAACCAAAAGTTTGATACGGAGATTTCACCAGAAATACATGTTTTGAGACCCCCTGAAAAAAAATTAGAAAATAGTCCATACATGTGCGCATGTGTGTCTGAACAGCATAGCTCAAAATCAAAAAGTCAGATAAATGTCAAACTCGGTATTTAGATTTAGTACCTTCCAAAGATGTGACATGAAGATTTTCAAGAAAACTGCTCCACCCCAAATTCCCATTATGTGGAACATTTATCGAAATTTTTGATTTTCCAAAAAAAGGTCTCTAATGATTTTGATTAAAGTACTGCATATTAAAGATATTTACATGACAAATAAAATGTATATCTTGAATTTTCTGGAAATAGCCTTCTTCCTTCATTCGTAAGGAATTTTGTATAATCTTGTACAACTGGTAAACGTTAAACAATAGACAAAAACAGACTACACAAGAAATGTAGATCTATTTATTTCAAACAACTTTTTTTTTGTGGCATCAGCCATTCCCGATGTATCTTTATTAATGGTTTGAGTCGTTCAATATGTCATTCTTTTAAAGTCTTGTCGATTTGCAGTTGTTTCTCACGAAGTAATGGATACAGCACGATACAGCAGCGAGGTGAATAGTCGAGAGAACGCGGCTGAAAATTAATGTCAAGTATAAAAACTTTCACAAACTAGTAAAACATAAATTGTGTTAATGCATAGGAGAAGTGAGATGCAGAGCTGAGGAGAACATACGAGAAGTTTGTTTATATCGACATAGAGAACTGTCTACACCATCCAAGATATTCTTGATGCTGAAACAGATCTGAAACGAACAGTAAATATCCTATCTGCTTGAAGTTTCCCACGATAATGTTTTAGGATCATAAATGTGACCAAAACTTAAAATTACAATGTCAGAATTTCTTTGTCTACGGCGTCAGGACCTAGTAATCGCGTGTCAAATATCGTGAGAGATACATAGATGTGTTATGCAATTCGTGATACCTTGGTTTTCACAATAACCTTTGGGCAGATGAGAATACGTATACCTACCTAAAGGCAAGTGCATTTTCAAGAATGATCTGCTAAAACTTACGCAAATGTTTCACTTACCCACTTCGTGTTCGTTAACAGCAAATTTGAACATTTTGTCTTACATCACGATGTTTTGCTTGTAATTCCTTGACGATTTATTTGCTGTAAGATAACAACTATAAAGGCTTTTATTTAGCACCAGTGATTCATTTATGCGTCTTGTACACTTTTATAACCGAGCGAGATGGCTCCGTGGTAACGTGTATCCTGGGTTCGTTTCCCGTCAGGCCGGCCATGGGTTTTTTCGCGATTTCCCCGGGCCGGTAGGTGAATTCTGGAGTGGTTCCCCCTCTACTACAAATTTCCTGTACATCATTTCACCTAATTTTGTTTCAGGGTTATAAGACCAGGTGACGGCGGTTGGTGTGTTGCAGAGGGACGGTGAATTTGTGCTTTGGAAAGATTTCTTCCTGGCGTTTAGCGGAACTGCTGGGATTCCCTTCCTTCTGGGAGTGTTTCGTCTATTCCCGGGAACCCAGGTTGCGGGTGAGTGAGCCAGGGCTGGCCGAAGTCAGGATGTTAGAATCATTAAGGACCCCGTTCTTGCACTGCACATTGTCGTCCGGGTCTGGTCGCCATTAGGGTCTTCCCTTCTTTACAGGGATTACGTTGGAAGTACAATGGGCCCACTATGCCTATTCGCTTTGCTGTGCTCCGCCTGACTGCTCCAACATCTGTTATAAACTATCGAAATCCACCTTCACCTGTTACCCACTGAACGCATTTGCAACAAACCTTCCTCCTGTTTGACCAGGGAAGTTAATTGACACACTGCAGGCATTTTCCCGTTAGTGAAACTGTTTACTTCATAACTGACCTGTCTCTCTTGGCAGGGAGTGAGGCGCGTGCTCTGAATGTGTCTAAAGCAAACAGTATTGTCAAATATTGTATTGCATGCCGTTTCATTTTAAACAAGCTTGGAGATGGCCCAAAAGATATTTAGGACTTTGACTTTTTCGTGGTTTAGGGGTGGACATCTGCAAACAGCTTTTACGTCCTTTAACTTGGTAGGTCATATCGATGAATGAATGAAATGGGTGAAACGATGCTCAAATGGGCCCGGGGTCCCTAGAGCTTAAAGTTACCTGACTTTCGTCTTCCCAGGATAGGAGAAAACCCAGGAAAAAGCCTTATCCAGGTAACTCACCTTGAGATTCGAACTCGGGACCTCTTGAATGTGATGCAGACACGCTGCCCCCACACCACAGAGGTGGGCCTGTATTGTCAAATATTGTATCGCATGCGTATCATCATAAATGCTTAGAAATGGGCCGAAGGTTATTTAGGACTTTTTTTGGCTTTTCGTAGTTTAAAGGTGGATATACCTTCCACCCTGTAACTACTCTGATCATATCAGAGGCTTTGCCTTTACAAAAATATATGTATATATATATCCTACTTTTGAAATAAATTCCCATCACTTTTGTGCAAGCGCAAGCCCCCCCCCCCTACACACACGCGCATAGAGAAGAGAGACACTGCAGAGGATCGGGAATGTTTCTAATTATTCCCTATTCTAGGCGGGAATTGAACCTTAAAATCTGGCCAACTGATTGCAGCCTTAACGTGGATTTTTGTACCAATTTCTGTCAAACTTCAAGTTTATTTACTTATGTTTGTGAAACTTTTATGTGCAATTAAAATTTCAACTCCATACTTGCAGTGATTTGTCTATAATTCGTTATTCTTTTATTAGGCTCTCAATTTAAGCTATTCTTAATTTTGTACCAACTTCAAGCAGATTTGAAATGTTTCAACTTGTGCAAATAATTTCAACTCCATACATGCAGCGGTTCCTGAGTTATTTTATGTATGTGTATAAACGGATGGAAAAACATAAAACGATGCTATTATAGGTGTTCCGCAAGCTAACGCAAGTAAAAAATCTGACGTGCTACAATCATACGATTTTTTACGATCTGTTAAGTATTTATTTTCTTATTATTCTAAAACTTCCTCACGTAAATACTTATTTTTCTATCATTATAAATATTTGCTAGAAATGGTTTCAATATTAAGTTTGCCGTAGGTACAAAAGAGCACACAGTCAACAGTTTAAAACGTAAGTCAATATTACTTACTTTTTCTTTACATGAGTAATAGCAATTACTATTTTGGAAATGGTTAATTCCACGAACAAGAATCGGTAGTTCGACATAAATTGTATGCTTCTCCGTGTTAAGCGTCTGTGTATTTTATAGTTTCCTTGTTATAGAAAATTCAGTCAGAATGAGGAGGTCTTTGCACAGGTTTTATCGTAATGCCAATATTTAAAACTTAGGATATTTCAACCACAATCATTATTTTAGTAAATAAGTCAGAGAAGAAGTTTCCATGTAAAGGGTTCATTTGAGAAAGCTCTTGAAAATAGCGGGTTACTCTTCAATGGTGCAACAATAGTCAGCAGATCCCAAGGCACTGGTATACGATTCCGTTCGTGCAGTGGTGGCGGAACGTACCGCCATTTCTTCCCTAGATAATGCTAACAATATGAATAAGCTAACCTTACCTTTCTTTATATAAAAGGTGCTCGAAATGAGCGTCTATACAAGTCTGGCTTCTGTTGAACACATTATTGAACACACATTGCGGTAGCATCTCGTATGTATGTGTTCGTAATAAAATTTATATGTAGTAATTTGTGATTTTGAACTAATTATGATTTAATTTATGCCTCGGCTGCGTCAGTTACATTCTGGTGGAACAAGTATCTCTTAACAAGGGTGGTACGGCTATAGAAAGTTTCACACACTTTACACAAGTTATAGTTCTCACTTCTTCATTACTTCTTGAAGGCAGTTGAATAATATATCAAACAATAACAAATTACTGAAGTATTTACGTATGGAGCTGTAATATATTAAGTTCTATATGTGCGCTAACGAACTGCAGTTTACAGAGAATGTCTTAAGTTCTTTATTCGCGTTAAAAATTATAAATCACACAAATTTATATCTCTGCGAATATATAATGAAATGTATTTTACGGTTCTAATAATTATCCGTTCCTAACTGCATTTTTTTTAGAGGTCAAAATTTATCTTCTCCGCACTACACTAATATTTCACATCTGCACACTCTGAGCTTCATCTACTGAACTGACTTGCCTTGTGTACGCTACCTCTTAGCGTCCATAGCTTAAAATTTTAAATTTAATGTTTCTATTTTATGATTGACTAATCCTACTCTAGCAGAACACTTTTAGTTTGACCTTCATTGGCTTTTTGCACTCACGTGACTATTTACAAACTTTTTGACGTTACATCAGTATTTTTCCATCGACTGTTGGTAGCCTTCCTTAGCTTTCTAACTTGTTGTTCTGCCAAGGTTAGAACTCATTGTTAGCCACCCTCTGCTTCCCACTTTTTGACACTGTTTGCTACAAAAAAAAAGCTTGCTTCTACCCTCACAGCTCCTACGCTTCTAAACTAAGAAATACATTCACATGATATTTTACACATATATACAATAAATATACATACTACAATGGCTGTAATGTACACGTTATAGCAATTATTGATCGCTTATAGGCGGGCTATTATTTTTATATTGTATAATTAAATTGATAGCAATTAAGGGATAAAAACTACTGCCTCAAGGTACAGCCGAAATATTGGATGTGCACGCCGGATACTGTCTTCTAATTCGTCGAGCGTATGGGGATTTATTGCATAAACTTTATTTTTAAGAATTCCCCGCAAATAATGATCACAAGGATTGAGATCTGGAGAACGAGTCAATTATTCTCTCATCAAAAACTCACTAATGTGAGGTACCGATTTACTTGGAGTTCTTTCCACGACAGCCGCTATCTTGTCTAACTTTTCAGTGATTAGAACTGTTGGCTGTCTATGTTTATTTTTGTCTAACACGGACGCAGTCTGCTTTACGTTTTCTAACAACCTATAAAATGTAAATTTTTTAAGGAACTGTGACACCAGGGAATTTCCCTATCAATTCAAGTTAAAAGTCCAGACGTGACTCCATTCGAGCTAAACTTAACACAATAAACACACGCTGTTTTGTAGTATACTCCATGATAACTGCACACAGCTTCACATAACGTTATTCCACCACGCCAAACCGCAATGTCGTTATCCTCCATAGGCGCGTGAGCTAGGCAGAGTGAAGTCATTAAACCCGATACTGCTAGTCATTCAAGATAAATGCATTCGTAAAAGGTGCTTGAGTTAAATATGAATTGAATTTGTTCCACTTTACATGTTTGAGTTCTGGAAATGACACACACATACATATAAACACAAGGTTCTTTTTCTGCAATACGTTTCTTGCTTGGGGTACCTCAAAATTTGCATTTCCTGTGAAACCTCGATATCGAATGCAGCATTTCCGCTAGCATAGTGGAAGAGAATAACTATTGTAACTTAGTGATATGTTGTTTTAGGGAGCAATATAATAGAATGAATTAAATCTTTTGGAAGAACGTTTACAGAGTTAAAGCAGACGTTGGTACAACATTACGACAAATTTAGACGATTGTAATGGAACATCTGCTGCGCGACTGCTGAGCTCATGTAGGACTTACCACCGGTGCGTCCCCTGGAGATGCAGAAGGCTGGGCGGAGGCTGGACGGACTCTCGAGAAGATGGGGCAGGAAGTGATACACGGAGGGAAGCCTGAGAAGCTGGTCGCCGCCTCCCCCAGGTTTCAGCCCCGTCAGATTCCTCAGCAGCAGTTTAACCTCGGGGCTGAGAGGCAGATACAGCGGTAACTGGCTGCTGTTGCCATCTCCCGCCGCCAGGAGTTGCCCTAGGTGTTGCGAGAGCACGTGCACCTCCTCCTGGCGGGCTCTATGCATAGAGTCCAGGTGTTGGAGCTTCGCTTGAAGTTCTGCCAAGCGTTGCACTAGTGCCTGCTCCTGGCTCAGGTCTGAAACATTAACCACCATCATTACTCTAGCACCTGGGGAAATATTCCAGTACGGCCAAATTTAGGGTGCATGAAAGGGAATAAAAATAAGGATCCTTTAACAACAATAATTTAATAATAATAATAATAATAATAATAATAATAATAATAATAATAATAATATAAAAGTACTTTACACTAGTGTTATAAAGAGAGAAAATATATACAGGTGAGCCAAAAGACTGCGAATCGGCTGCGCGGCGTCTTCCCTGTCCGCGTCCTCGGCGCTCGTTGCCGTCTGACGCTATCATAGAAAGGCGCGGATGAAAGCACACAACATTTTTAAAACTACTTTTAAAGGCTTTACTTAACAACTTTATGAAAGTGTGTTTGACGACAGAATTATTAGTAGAGATTTGTGGCCCCCTCGGTCCATCGACTTAACCCCCTGCGACTTCTATCTCTGGGGTAACTTAAAACAGAGTATACAAGACAAACCCACACACCCTGGAAGAATTAAAACAAAATATCTGCCAGGAAATTGCCAGCATTTCTCAACGTGAACTACGGCGAGTGATGGATAGTTTCCTAAAGAGGTGCCAAAAATGTATGGACAACGACGGTGGCCAGTTTCAGCATCTCGTTTCATAAAGTTGGTAAGTAAAGCCTTTAACAGTAGTTTTAAAAACCGCGCCATTCTATGATAGCGGCAGACGGCAACGAGCGCCGAGGACGCGGACAGGAAAAGCACCACGCAGACGGTTCGTAGTTTTTTGGCTCTTGGTGTATGACGTTTATAATAATCTCATAAGCTACTTAACTGATTTTGATCATTCTTTCACCGTTGAAAAGCAGTACTTTCA
This sequence comes from Deroplatys truncata, assembly GCA_030765065.1. Classification (NCBI taxonomy): domain Eukaryota; kingdom Metazoa; phylum Arthropoda; class Insecta; order Mantodea; family Mantidae; genus Deroplatys; species Deroplatys truncata. The sequence continues at coordinate 82,708,969 of CM060982.1, read as the reverse complement.
GACTGGCATAGGCTAATAACTCCAAAAATGTTTACAATTGGGTTCGGGTTTTAGGGCTGCTTTCATATTCATGTCATCCAATATCAATTTTATTTTGCTGAATGTGACTATCAGAGGATATTGGAGAACATGACGAATTGTTAATTACTTCCAACCAAAATAAGTAAAAGAGGGCAGTCTTAAAACCTCTAAAATTGCATTATTGGAGAGGGAGAAGTTGTATACCGTATTCATATTACACACACACACATTTGTAAAAAATCCTTTTTTCCTGGGAAATTCAGGGGACCTCAAAACATGTATTTCTGATGAAATCTCGATATCGAATTTTTGCGTGGAAGCAATACTTTCTCTACCTACTGTAAGTATATGCTAGAGAATGCAAGAATTAATGACAATTTTAATAACAAAGTTGCATAATTACAAAAGGTCACGTATTTATTAATAAACCACATTATTATGTAAACGTACACCAGAGAACTTAAATGGAGTGCATCTAACTGTTTCTGAGATAATGGAGTCATGAAGTTAGTACATTTAATATTGGAGGTATAGGGCTTTTAATTTCCCTCAAATTTCTTATGGGTGTATTAGTCGAAAAAATCAACAGATCTAATCGTAGCTAGATTATTTAGATCTATGAAATCGTACCTAGATTTCACATTCATTTTTTACATGAGGCATGTTAATTTAGGAATACTTTACTTTATACCAACATTTAATCACAAAATGCAAGTTTATGATCCAACCTTTGTAGTGGGTGTGTATGTGCTTACGTAATTTTAACTTGAAGAAAGGTGTTTTGTTACGTAATATTTTTTTTAAACTTGAAGAAGGTTATGTTGTGCTGCTTTTGTTTTATTTGGTTACGTAATTTTTACCTGCCCGACGTATGGGAGCCAACTTGAAGTAGATGTTTTCTTCACGTAATATTTTTACGTAAATATTAAGTGCTTTAGTAGTTTGCAATACGCTTTGGGCGTCGGTTTGAATTTGTTGATTACGTAATATTTACTGTTATTACGCAATATGCTGCTACGTATGAGAAGCTGATTTCAAGATGTGTTTTTGTTGTTACACTCCAAGTTTTACACTATAATATTTAACTTTGTTATTAACACTGCTTCTATATATTATTTATGTTTGAATTTTTGCCTCGGCTGCTTCAGTAATGTTTGTAGTGTCACGTTTCTTAGTCAGGGTGCGGTATGACAATGATTGTAGACATCACAGAATTTAAGTTTTTAAATTCACTTCTTTTATTAATTCTTGCACATTTTCATAAAGCACTACACTTTTTAAGAACTCTGAGAATCTTTAATACTTTCACTTAGCGTATATACACAATTTAAGATTCACACGTAACATTTCTGTAGAGAACACATCTTCCATCTGTTCACTACCAAGGTTTGCCAGCAACTGAGTAACTTTCAACGGTTAAAACCCGTAAGCTTCGGTATTTCAAGTCTCTGATTGGCTAATTCTAGTCCAATAGAATATCTGATTTTACTTAAAACTTTTCTTTGCTAGTGATTGGCTAATTTTAAACTGTTAGAGAAATTACACTATCGTTGCTTTAATCATGACTAGTAATTTTCAAACACTAAAACTAATTATTGACACAAGGTTACCTCATTGTTAGCAACTTAAAACTTATTATTCTCACAGCTCTTGCATTATTAAAATACGTAATGTATTCACATGATATTATTAAAACATGTTTACAATAAAAAAAATCTGATGTGTTACACTCACATGACTTTCTCTACTCTTGTACAATCTATTTTTACAAACACCTATTCTCCATATGCTTTATGTTAATCGAGATATCGAGATGTCAATCTTATTGCTAATTTTCTTGTAGATGCAAGGTGAATATGGTACCTTTTAAGCGATGGTCAAATATTTTAACGCTGGTTGCTATGCGGCGCATTCCATTCTCTTTGCAAGTCCAGGACATAAAAAAATGAATAACGAATTTGAGAAAAAGTATAAGTATTGGAAAATTTAAGGGAAAAACAAGCAATATCTCGCAAACGGTTCACTCAACAAAAGAAATGTATATGACATAAATTGTGTATTTTAACGCGATCTACATTTTTTGTGTAGTAAAAGTTTGTCTATCTCTTATGGTTTACCAGTTATGAAAAAGTCGTTCATAACGAAGAATACTTTTGGAGACATTCCCAGAAAATTCGAGATATACATTTTATTTGTCATGACAATATCTTAAACATATGATATTTTAATCAAAATCGTTAGAGCCGTTTTTGAGAAAATTAAAATTTTCGAAAAATGTTCCATGTAAAGGGTAGTCTGGGGTGGGGGGATTTTTTTGAAAACCTTCGTGTCGCATCTCTGAAAGATACTGAACCTAAATACCAAGTTTGGTGTTTATCCGACTGTTCGTTTTTGAGTTATGCTGTTCACAGACACACAGACACACAGACACACAGACACACAGACAGACACACACACGGACATGTTTCCAAAAATGCTTTTTTTGGATTCAGGAGGTCTCAAAACATGTATTTCCGGTGAAATCTCGGTATCGAATTTTTGGGTGGAATGCAATACTTCCCCTACTTACTATACGTAGTAGAGAAAGTAATAAGCATTTGCAATGGCTGTTACATACAATTCAAATAATTATTACATACATATTGTTTTAAGGCGGGCTGTTATTGAATTTATTTATTATAAAAATACAATTGAAATTATTCAGGTATTAAAATACTGCCTCACCTTTAGGAAAAGCTTACTAACAGAAATATATCTACGTACGATTACTGTGAGCTGCAGTTTACTACAAAGAAACTGCACATTCCAATAAATGTTAGAACTGAGTAAACTATTCTAACTTACAAAGTTTTGCATTGATAAAATGGTTCTTTCATATAAAGTTCCGCTGAACGCACATTTTCATGTTCAATTTACTGTGAGTGTTGTGAAGTGTTTTTTGTACACAGCCGAAGTAATAAACCGAAGTGGTTTCTGAATTTTTGAAAAACAGCATTACAAAATCAATGATTTTCAATTTGGGAAATGGAACATTCCGTGTTAAGGTTGTATTGAGCTTAAAGAAGAACCAGAATCATGCAGTGTGGAAAACTACCACAAACTTCCAAATTAAGGGCCCTAAAAGTGGCTTTTACGACCATTTTACCTTCACATAACATTACTTCAAAAGCTTGCTTAGATTGAATTCACAATTTCTGGTATACAACTGAAACTATCTCTATGAAGGTAGCAAAACAGCGTTTTACATAGAAATGTCTACAGAATGGTTAAGAAGTTATAAAATGTTGGAAAAGCTATGTAATATTGATGCATCATTTATAATTATTTATCTACTTCAGTTACGCAATACGCATTTTACAATAAAAAAAAAAGTTGGAACCTTTTCACTACCTAACTGGTTTCGTAATGGTACTTCATTACGCAACTAGTTTCGTAATCAAGCTTCTATTACGCAACGATTTTCAAAATGTGATTCCTATCACGGAACGGGTTGCGTATTGTGCATCATACATAAATAATAAACTAGCATTTATTATTAATAATAATAAAGTCGGGATTTATTAGGAATTAAACTAGCTATAATAGGATTGGCTACGTTTGCAATATCTTCGTCAGAATTCATTTCTCAAAGTTTATTAATTCACCTAGTACTAATGTTCTGTTTTAAACAAAAACCTAACAAACAAATCGTGTATCAAACTATGCATGGCCCACTACACACACGTACAACTATGAGCTCGGCCTGCGGCCTCGTTTGTCAATCTTCCAATCTCATATTGTAATATGGTACGTGGTGATATTTGTATCGCAAATTAGTATTTTTTTTATTGATTTACTTTTGATATACCGTAATGATTGGTAAAAAGTGTTTACGAAAAGACTGTAGTTATAATGGAATTGCCTCAACACAACTGCGCACGACTAGGACTAACTGCGGAGGGGGACTTAGCACCTGACCTACAAGATCTTTTGTACCTGAAGCTCCTGGCAGGATGGCCCCGGGAGAGAGGTGTGAGGAGACAGAAAGTGGCTGGACCAGGAGGCACGACAGGACAGGGTCCCTAACTTTTACAGACTGAAACTCCCCGGATGGCAGGTGGTGCAACCGGCTCCCGCCCTTCCCTTCGGGCTTACACATCCCTGGGGGGGCCGGAACTCGGAGACCCCCACCATTCCGGGGACTAAGAGTTACAGAGAGCATCCTTTTCCACGGCCATGCAACGCCGAGACGACCGCTTTCACTTTCAACCTTGAAACACACCAAGCAGATGATAAGTGAAGTGAAATGAGAATGTAGGCGAAATGGAGGGACAGGAAAATCGGGGGATGTAATGAAGCACCCCACTTTTGCCTAGCGACCTGGGGAAACCCCGACAAAACCCATGGGGCAGGAAGGTAGCCCGCGGGAATCGAACCAACGACCTCCGAATGCGGGTCACAGATGTTACCGCTTGAGCCATCCCGCTCGGTCTGCGCACCATTAACATTTTGTGTGGACGTATAGTTAAGGCCCGTTTACAATAACCGGGAACGGGAACCAGAACGAGAACGGAAAACAAAGTTCACAAGTTTGGTTCACAATAAACCGGTTTAGAAAACGGGAACCGTATCGATAGTAACGTGGAAAGGGATGTCATTTGTTTGTGATTGACCAATGACATTTTCCCACCTGTTTGAGATTCAGCCAACAATGTAGGTTAACCAACTTTGAAATTCGACACATTAAGAGCCACGCCATTACTGTCTCTTATTCCTCTCGCGAAAGCCTCATTGTAGTACATTTGTAATAAATAGCGTACATTTAAGTCTTGCTCTATGCTGTTGTCGGTTGTTCGTGGTTCCGGCTTTGTTTACCAAGCTTGCAATTAGAGCTCTAGCGGCAGCTTCTGTTCATGGCCTCCTGATTGATTACACTTTTCATTTAGGTACAAGAGGGACATAGGAGGCTAAAGCGGTAGTCAACTCTTTAAAAGCAGACTGTTATATATTGTCTTTCAAATTCCATACCCTTTGACATAGCGAGAAACAAAAGAATGGTGATAGAACAATTTAAAAGTGTATGATAACTCTAACCAAGAGCAACAAAAATCTGGAAATTGGTTTTATGCAAAAAAAGATAAGATAAGATAAGTAGTACAAACATGTACAAAAATCATTCCGAATGAAGAGAACTTCACAGGTTATGCTCAGAAAATTCAAGATGTACATGTTTTTAAGCCATGTAAATATCTTAAACATGTATTTTAATCTAAATTATTTGATTAACGCATTTAAAAAAACTAAAATAAAATATGTGTAAGGGTAGTTTGGAATGGGAGGATTTCTTTTTTTCGTGTTGCATTTTTAGAAGATGCTGAATTTAAAGTTTGATATTTATCCAATTTTTAGCTGCGAGCGTGCACGCGCACTCACTCACGTACGCACACACACACATAGCACCTTTTTCTAAAAATGATTTTTCTGCATTTAGATGATCCCAAAGCATACATTTCCGGTGAAATCTCACATCGAATTTTTGGGTGGAATGCAATATTTCCTCTGATTATATAGGTAGGCCTTACCACTCGAGAACATCTTGTTAACTGGCTTACCGATGTTGCGCGGGTACCTTTTTAAACTCGAATGACGATTTAATTAATTTCATTTGATCTTCCCCCGATCTTAATGAAATTAATGCCCAAGGATCTAGAATGAATATTTTTGTGGTGAATCCTCCCCTTTAAAGCTTATAAATGCAATTTCGTTCAGCCCCGGCTATCCCTAATAGCGGATGAAAAATCCGATATCCACGCAAAAGAATGCGAAACATCGTCGAAACGTCTGACAGGCGTCCAAGTTCTGAGTAGTACTACATAGACTATAAGTACCATATTTTGGTGGTGGAACACTCATCGGTCGAAATGGTCGAGTAAGTTTTTTTAGATAAACACAGTAGGTGAATGTATATTTTCTTTGGTCCCAAAGCTATTTAATAACAAACAGCTGCTTATTTTTCACATAATACGAAACCTTTAACATATACGACGAAACAGAGGTAAAGTTGGTGAATATGAAGAATATGTTTTGTAAATACTTTTTATTCTTTTGTAATTTATGAATTGCAATTCGAAGGTGTTTTATAGCCGATGTCCGTCAGAAAGAATAGGATTTTTAATGGTTGAGGCAGTATTTTTAACAGTTAAATGATTTCAGTCAAATTATATAATATAAAATATAATAATAACCCGCCTTAAAGCAATATGTGTATAATATAATATATATAAAATATATGTGAACAGTCATTGTATTAATTTTTATATTATTATGTACATGTTCAATAATGTTATGTAAATGTATTACGTAATTTAATAATGTAGGAGCTGTGAGAATAATAGGTTAAAAGTTGCTAACAATGAGGTAACAATGAGGTAACAATGAGGTAACCTTGAGGCAATAATGAGTAAGAAAGTTTAATAATGCTACTAGTCATTATTGGAGCAACATTAATGTAAATTTTGAGACAGTTTATAAATAGCCAATCAACAACCAGAAAAAGCTTAAATTAAATGAAAGTATTCTATTGGAGTAGGATTAGCCAATCAGAAACTGAAATAGGGCAAATTGTACAAATTCAGAAGTCAGTTGCTAGCAGACAGCGTTCCTAACTGGACGCGAGACACGTCCTCGAGAAGTTTAATACGTATCCAGTGTGAGAACAAAATAGTTTACGTGTTAAAAAAATGCTAGTACTTAATAAACAATCTCACAGCTCTCTCTCTATATCAGTGGTGTTATTTTAATCGTTTAAAGAATTAATAAATGGAGTGAAGTACAAATTATAATCTGTGTAAGCCTACATTCTTAGCCGCACTACTCCCTGCAAAGAAATCCATGTCTCTAACAATAATACTGACGCAGCTGAGGCAAACAAATATATAATATTTAAAGAAATAGTCAAATTACAAAGTTAATATTTTTAAACTTGGGGCGAAGGCTACCGGAAACTTTTTTACCATACGTGCGGTTGCAACTACTTCAAGTGTTCGGCTCCCAACGGTCGAACTACAATACAACTCCTCCTAAAATAAGAACTACCTCATGGTAAAAGAATTATAATAATCGATTAAGTGATTTTTTACATTATTCTACACCCACCCCACACACAATTCGTCTCTCTTTTATAATATTAATATAGCTATAGAATAATACCCGATAATTTCAAACTGTACGTTTATTTGGCTAGTGAGTTATTCTGTATTGTAACACGCGCCAGTAAATCTACAAGACTTCCTAAATTGTTCCTTATCTGTTTAGCGAGTTACTCTGTATTTTAACAGTATGGTACAAAGCTTCCTGAACTGTTCATTTGTTTACTGAGCTGCTATTCGATATTGTAACATGCAGCTGAAAATGCACAATGTCTCCTGAACTCAGTTTCTTTTACTTTCTCTGCCACGTACATAGTAGGCAGATAAGGTATTGCATAACACCCAATAATTCGATACCGAGATTTCACCTAAAATACATGTTTTGAGGCCCCCTGAATAGAAATGAAGCCTTTTTGGAAACATATCCGTTCAGTATCTTCCAGGGATGCGACAGGAAGATTTTCAAGAAAATCCCCCACCCCAACTTCCCTTTACATGGAACATTTTTCGAAAACTTTGATTTTCTAAAAAATGGCTTTGACAATTTTGATTAACATACCACACATTAAAGATATTTACATGGAAAATGTATATCTTGAATTTTCTGGGAATGTCCTCTTCATTCGGAAGCAATTTTGCATTTTTTTGCAAGTGGTAAACGTTAAGCGATAGACGAAAACGTACTTCAAAGAAATGTAGATCTCTTTAAAAGACACAATTTATTTAAAATAAGTTTCTTTTGTGGCATAAGCCGCTTCTGAAATATTCGTTATTGAATGTTCGAATTGCTCATTTCTTAGCACTCTTAAAGTGCTTTCAACTTTTAGTTGTTTCTCCTGATTGCATGGAAACAGTATGGGATTTTAAGGCCAGCATATAGTGTCCAGTTCTTACACATTTGACTATCGCTATTCCCTTTGTATCTAGATCGAAATGTATAATGTAGTATTTCTGCAAGATTTATTTGTATTAAAATGTAGTACATAGAAAAATAAGCTTGAGTAAGAATAATTTGCATACGCACTAATAAACGAGGGTAGAGAAAGACATGCGAATGTGTCACATCAGATCTTTTTATTTCTTTATTTTCTGGTTTACTCTGCATGGTAACATGCGGCTGTAAACGTACAAGGCCTCCTGAACTGTTCTTTATTTTTTGGGAGGGAATTGCTCTGTATTGTAACATAAATCTGAAAGAAATAAAATAAAGTTTGTGTCTGAAGTCATTCCTTCTTCCATTTTTATTTGAATAGACAGAGTTTGTTTCTCCCTTAACAATACCATTGTGTTTCGCATCACCCTTGGCAAAGAGGCTGTTAACAGCAACTTTTGGCTGCAAGATTAAACTTTTTGAAAGATGAGTCTCGGAATATTAAAAAGGCCGATATGAAGGGAGGGGAAAACAAACTTTTACCCTATCTCTCCATTAGTTTGTTGCGTATCTTGGGGAAGTTTTGTTTCGCCCTAATGGCGCAATGGCTTCCTGCAATAACCACTTTAAATCCACATCTAGCTCCGGAAAAAGAACATCAGCGTAATCTGCAGTCGTAAAGTCTCATTTCTGCGGCGGGATAGCCCGGTCCACGGTATTCCTGCTCGCTGCTTTAATTACATTGCAATATTCACACAGATGTGGCATGTGGATGGGGTAATTCCGATAATATTAAGCGTTTTCTTTTTAATAATGAAAGCTTATGATGGTACTGTGAACTCTATATGCTAATATAATAAGCAGGAAAGAGTGGAGAGGTTGGTATAACAAGACACACAGCCATTTCAGGCTTGAACTTGTGTGTTATAAACTCGGGTCTGCCTTGGCAAGATGGGTGCCATTGTGGAAGTCTTTCTAAAAGAAAATAATGAGAAAATATGTGGACTGTACACCACTGAAATTGAAATTAAGTTTTATTTAAGGACGCTCTTTAACTACTATGGTTCTTAGCGTCCATTCCATATTGAGCGTGAAAGACCGGAAATTTTGCTCAGAAGCCTCTTTATCAGGCTTGAAGTTCTTTTACGTGCCGTAAATTTACGACACGGGACCACCGGCTTTAATTCCCTTCCGAAGAAAGCCATGCTAAGGATTTTTACGCCCAAAAAAATCCATCGCCCTCCGCCGGGTTTGAACCCGCGACCTGTACACCACTGATTATGCTTAACTTTGAGTCACTATATGCTAGCTTTGAAATGCCACTCTTTGCCTGGTTACAAGAAACGACTGCATGGCCACTTAGCGCTTCGAAAAGTATAAGGTGTTTGAAAATTCCAACCAATAACATCGAATATCGAAAGGAATAATATCACAGAAAACAAAAACTGTACATAAAACGTGTTTTAACGAGATCTACATTTTAGGCTGTAGTAATCCTTTGTCCACTCTTATGGTTTATCATTTATACAAAATTATACAATATTCATCAGGAAGGAAGAGGACTTCACCAGTTATTTCCAGAAAATTCAATATATGCCTACATTTTGTTGTGCAAATGTTTTAAACATTTGCTATTTTAAACCAAATCGTTAAAGCCACATTTGAGAAAATAAAAAAATCTGATGTGTTACACTCACGTGAATTTCCCTACTCTTGTACAAACTATTTTTACAAACGCTTATTCTCCATATGCTTCATGTTAATCGAGATATCGATATGTCAATCTTATTGCTAATTTTCTTGTAGATGCAAGGGAAATATGGTAGGTTTTAAGCGATAGTCAAATATTTTAACACTGGTTGCTATGTGGTGCATTCCATTCTCTTTGCATGTCCAGGACATAAAACAATGAATAACGAATTTGAGAAAAAGTATAAGTATTGGAAAATTTAAGGGAATAACAAGCAATATCTCGAAAACGGTTCACTCGACAAAAAAAAATGTATATGACATAAATTGTGTATTTTAACGCGATCTTCATTTTTTGTGCAGTAAAATTTTGTCTGGGGTGGGGGATTTTCTTGAAAACCTTCGTGTCACATCTCTGGAAGCTACTGAACCTAAATACCAAGTTTGGTATTTATCCGACTGTTCGTTTCTGAGTTATGCTTTTCACAGACACACACACACGGACATGTTTCTAAAAATGCTTTTTTTTTGGATTCAGGGGATCTCAAAACATATATTTCCGGTGAAATCTCAGTATCGAATTTGTGGGTGAAATACAATACTTCCCCTACTTACTATACGTAGTAGAGAAAGTAAAAATGAATAACTTCAAAATATATTTATAAACTTAAACTAAATTCTGTATCGCATCAGCCCTTTGCCGGGCCAAGGCCTGCCGCCCGGTCGCAGCGTCCCCCACCTTTGCCCACAACAGGCGTCATGAGTGGGGTGCAATACTGAAAGATGGACGTGGTGAGCGCCCAGGTCCATCCCGGCCGGTATATGGGGCCTCCTTAACCAATCACGTAACTCCTTAATTGGCTCCTCAGAGACCTAGTGAGACTGAATGCACCCGGCCAAGTCTCCCAGCTGTATTTTGTACTTGGGAATTATGAAGGTAAGCACAATTATGGGCAAATGTTATGTTACTGTTATGTACAATTAATTATACCTTTAACAGCCTACCGGGCGAGGAAATGTGAAATAACTCAAACCAATAATATCGGATATCTCGGAAAGGCTGAAGCCACAAAAAGTATTTTGAAATAAAATTTTTGTTTTACAGGAGCCAGTTTTTGTGTACTATGTTTGTTTTTGTTTTTTACAGGCTATTCCCAGAAAATTGAAGATATACATTTTATTTTGCATGTAAATATCTTAAAGATATGGTATTTTAATCAAAATCGTTAAGGGTCATTTTTAAGAAAATCATACATTTTGAAAAATTGTCCATAAGGTAAAGGGTGATTGGGGGCGGGGAGATTTCTTGAAATCGCATCTTTGTAAGATTTAAAAACCAGATGGTATTCATTAGAATTTGGTTTTTGAGTTATGCTGCTCACACAAAAACAAAAACTTTTTTTTCTAAAAATGTTCTTTTGGATTCAGGGTTCTCTAAATATCTATTTTCGGAGAAATCTCGATATTGAATTTTTAGGCGGAATGCATACCTACTGCCTTATATTTGCATGGCAAAGAAAGTAAGAATTACTTCTGAATAATGATTTCGCCATTACAGGAATCGCGCATCGACATTTATTTTGCTTCAACAATATACAACCTGTTCAACAGCTTTAACTCAGGGAACGCATCCCGACTGTCGAACGTGAATAAATATATAGTGTTACAAATTAGCTTAATTTCGCTTCATGAAATTAAAACATGCATTACATTTTGAAATGGGTACTTTGTAAAGTAGGTTTAATGGCCAACAGATTTGCTCGAAAACCAAAGTTGACGACATTGCAGTGTTATATTATAGGGTTGTGTGTCTAGTCCGAGCATCCCATATTAGAAATATGTGATGGATGTTTTGAAAATATGTGAGATTTTATATCGTTATATTTACTTTTAACGGTAGTTTTTGTATTGTTTAATTTAAGAAGATACGAGGGTTGTCCCAGAAGTACCCGATCTAACAAACAAAACACAAAAATTTTGGGAAAAAAACATCTTTATTTCTCTGCATATAGCGATGTTCAATAGCTTCGACACCCTGTTTATAGTGAGAACTGTCAAGTTCTGCAAAATAGCCATCAACTGCAAACTCCACTCTTCATTGTTGGCAAATCTTTTACCATCAAGCCATTTCTTCAACTTTGGAAACAGAAATCAATCAGAGGGGGCTAAGTCAGGCGAATAGGGTGCACGAGAAAGCAATTCGAACTTTAACTAATTGATTTTGGCCATGGCGATAATGGATGTGTGAAATGCTCACGAAACAAAAGTTTCTTTTCCACTAAATGCGGCCGTTTTTGCTTGATTTCATCATTCAAATGCTGCAATAAGTTTGCATAATACTCGCCATTGATTGTCTTTCCTTTTTGAAGATAATCAATGAAAATTACTCCACACACATTCCAAAAAAGTGACGCCATGACCTTGCCTGTAAATGGAACTGTCTCGCCTTCTTTGGAGCCGATTCTGCCCTTTCAATCCACTATTTTGTCTGTTCCTTCGTCTCAGGTGTGAAATGATGGACCCATGTTTCATCCAAGGTTATGAATCGACGCAAAAGTTCGGCTTTATTGCAGCAAAACATCGCCAAACACTCGACTGAAACATCCTCATGACGCTGCTTTTGTTCCATTGTGAGTAAACGTGGCACCCATCTTGCGCACAGCTTTCTCATGTTTAAATTTTCAGTTAGTGTGCGATGTACAGCGCTTTTTACAATGCCTACGATGTCTGCTAGTTCGCGCACTTTCAGTCGACGGTCATCCAACATCATTTGTGGATTTTCTTCACAATTTCTGACGTGGTCACCTCATTTGTTCGACCACTGCGATGTTCGTCTTGGCTTAAACTCTGCCAACCAATATTTTACTGTTGTAAACGAAGGAGCAGACTCCTCCAGAGTAGAATCTAGCTCAGCTTTAATATTAGTTAGACTAAGACTTTCAAATGAAAGTAGGTATTGTATCACATAATGATGGCGAGTTTTATCGATCTTTACAAATTTGCTGAGAGAGTTCACTATTAATGACTGCCAAACAATTACTAAACAACGTAGCATCGTCAAACTTCAGACTTACGCTTTATACGGGTGGTACCTTCTACTATAGTCATTTGTTTGAAACAACAACCGCTATATATGCGTCAGGACGGGTACTTCTGGGATTGCCCTCGTACCCTAAGCGGTGCCCAGGCAAACCTGACATTTCCGGCAGCATGCCGATGGATATAAGCTTCAATTCAGGTCAATATATTTAAAATAAAAAGCGTAGTTATGCCCTTCAGTCGTGTTGCAGATAATTAAAAATAAGTTTAATCTATTTGACGCTTAATTAGGCAGATTAAAATAATACCCCAATGGAGAATCGGAAACACTCTCTCCTGAGTGACAAGCGAGAGGCTAGATCATTTAGATACTATTTGAAATAGGCGTCTATAAACACTTCAGTATATCGGCGACTACCCTGGATTCCATTATGGTTGTATTCTGCTTCTAATGGTAATAAGATATATATATATATATATATATATATATATATATATAAAAAGAATATTTCTTTCCTCCTCCGGTTTGCAGTCAGTATTTCATGCAGTAGCAAGCTTCAAAGTGTACCATGGTTTAGAAATATTCAGCTGCAACCTCGATTCGATGGCTCTTTATCTTAAACTACTATAAATGCTGTACCGATTTCAACCAAATTTGATACGTCGACAAATTTTGCTCAAACTCTGGTGTATAAAATTTTAAACTAGGTACTTGCAGGAGTTGGTGTCATGCAAACAGATGGACAAAATGACGCTAATAGGTGTCCTGCAGTATCGTACACTCTAAAAATGGGTCCGAAGTTACAGAGATAATTCGTACTGTCAAGAACACAAAGATGTCGCTATCGAAGAGAAAAGTCAGGTTGACTTTTGTGGTCAGATAGCTCAAACCGATATACGAGGCAGTTTGATAAGTCAGTGACTTTTTAAAGAAAATATTTTTTTTCCCAAAAACCAATTTTATTTCTCAACATAGTCTCCTTTCGATTCAATACACGTTGTCCAACGTTTCTCCAATTTTTTTTTAACGCTTCCAAAGAATGTGATTTTTCGAAGTCTGCAAAATATGAGGTTGTTTCTGTCATGATGTGTTCACTGGACGTGAATTTCTTTTCCAGTGAGCCAATTTTTCAGGTTTACGAAGAGGAAGAAGTCACTCGGAGCCAAATCTGGAGAATATGGTGGGTGAGGTAGCACTTCGTAGCCCATTTCACAAATTTTGCGATGGTAATGGCTGACTTGTGTGCGGGTGCATTATCCTGGTGAATGAGAGTCTTTTTCTTCACCAAATGCGGTCGTTGCTTTAACCGTTCCTTGTGAAGTTGATCCAGCATTGCGGCATAATATGAACCTGTGATCGTTTTACTCTTTTCCAGGTAGTGGATGTCTATCACCCCTTGTGAATCCCAAAAGACAGCTGCTATGATTTTTCCTGCCGACGGAATGGTTTTCGCTTTCTTTGGAGCAGATTTGCCGAAGGAAATCCACTGCTTTTGTTGTTGTTTGGTTTCAGGTTGATAGTAATGGATCCAAGTTTCATCAACCGTGATATAATGCCGCAAAAACTCGTTTAGTTGCGCTGGAACATTTTCAAACATCCCTGTAAAAAGTCACACGATTTCGCTTGTTCTCAACTGTGAGCAGTCGCGTTATCCATCTTGCTGACAGCTTTCTCATACACAAAAATTCGTGCATAATGTTATACACCCGTTCACTCGAGATGTTTACAGTCTTGGCTATCTCACGGACTTTCAGTCGGCGGTCTTCCAACACAATATCGTGAACTTTGTTCACCATTTCTTCTGTTGTGACCTCATCTGGCCGTCCTGTGCGCACGGCATCTCTTGTGCTCGAATGCCACATCGAAATTCTGTGAACCACTTGTGAACCATGCCATGTGATGGAGCAGAATTCTCATAATACTTGTTCGGCTTTTCTTCCGTTTCGTTCACCGTCTTAATAAGCAAAAAGTAGTGCTTTATCAGAACAAGAAATTCACTTTTCTCCATTTCCTACGAAGCAACACACATCCGTTTATTTTAGTCGCTCTCAACAATGTTCTAAGAAACAAATGACGAATTTTTGCGGTTATACCCAGAATAGATGTAAGACTTGGGTGCAAACCAGAAACCTGTGATTAGAACGCTATCTCTCGTCAAAGTCATGGACTTATCAATGCGCCCTCGTACTCTCGTTACCAATAAGAGCACACAATTTTCACAACCGGTATTAACCGATAGGCCTCATTCACAATGAAGACGTAACGTTAATACAATGCGGTCGTTTTAAGGTAAGGCCACAGACCGGCTATATGTTTAGTACGCTGCACTGCAGTGACCTCGGTACTTTTTCCGATACGTAACTGGAGGAACACGACGCGTTCAAGGTTATCTTTGTCAGCTGTACTTCAACCGCTGATTTGTTTTCGTGCTGTAAAAAGAATTGTGCATTGTTCATCTCAAAAGCGAAAGTTTATTCAGGACATCTGTGTTGTGTGTGATTTGTTTAAGAGTGTTAATATCTTGTTATTAGTTCACTGTAATGCCTGCCGGCAAATTCACGCATGAACAACGAATTTGTATGTACGATACATAGCTACGTAAAAACCGAATCATGTAGACAGGTGTGTACACAATTTCAGGAAAATTCCCTGGTACTCCAGGTCCAGGTAGAGAAAAACTTAAAACATTTGGGATCGCTAAACGCTAAACCTGAGAAGCGAAAACGAGATGTTCTAATGAAAAAAATCTGATGTGTTACACTCACATGACTTTCTCTACTCTTGTACAATCTATTTTTACAAACGCCTATTCTCCATATGCTTCATATTAATCGAGATATCGAGATGTCAATCTTATTTGTAATTTTCTTGTAGATGCAAGGGGAATATGGTAGCTTTTAAGCGATAGTCAAATATTTTATCGCTGGTTGCTATGTGGCGCATTCCATTCTCTTTGCATATCCAGGACATAAAAAAATGAATAACGAATTTGAGAAAAAGTATAAGTATTGGAAAATTTAAGGAAATAACAAGCAATATCTCGAAAACGGTTCACTCAACAAAAAAAATGTATATGATATAAGTTGTGTATTTTAACGCGATCTACATTTTTTGTGTAGTAAAATTTTGTCTATCTCTTATGGTTTACCAGTTATGCAAAAGTCGTTCATAATGAAGAATACTTTTGGAGACATTCCCAGAAATTTCGAGATATACATTTCATTTCTCATGACATTATCTTAAAATATGATATTTTCATCTAAATCGTTAGAACCAGTTTTGAGAAAATTAAAATTTTCGAAAAATGTTCCATGTAAAGGGTAGTCTGGGGTGGGGGGATTTTCTTGAAAATCTTCGTGTCGCATCTCTGGAAGATACTGAACATAAATACCAAGTTTGGTGTTTATCCGACTGTTAGTTTTTGAGTTATGCTGTTCACAGACACACACACAGACACACACACACACACACACACACACAGACACACACACACAGACACACACACGGACATGTTTCCAAAAATGCTTTTTTTGGATTCAGGAGGTCTCAAAACATATATTTCCGGTGAAATCTCGGTATCGAATTTTTGGGTGGAATACAATACTTCCCCTACTTACTATACGTAGTAGAGAAAGTAAAAACATTGATGAAATTGGGACATTTATTTGTGAGGAAACCTAAAAAATAAAGTTTATAGGAACAATTCTCACGCCATAGACGAACTTAAGGACAACATAAAAACATACATTGCGAGCATTACGCAAGAGTAACTTATGCCTGTGAATGGGAATTTCACTCGAAGTTGCCAGGAATGTCTTTACGCAGATGGACACCACTTATAACAAGGTTAGCACTCATTATAGTTACTATCACTCGTGAGTAAGAACGCGGGAGTTACAGAACGAAAGCCCCCAGTGAAATAGAGAGCGTGCGGAGCTCGCATACGCCTGATCTGTGGCCTTACCATAAAACGATTTTATTGCCCTCCTACGTGTAATGGTTACCATGCCTCTAGTTCTCGAGGTCGCGGGTTCAAATACGGCGGAGGGCCATGGTTTTTTTTCGGGCGTAAAAATCCCTAGCATGGCTTCCTTCGGAAGGGAAGTAAAAGAACCTCGAGCCTGAAAAAGAGGCCTCTGAGCAAAATCACCGATCTTTCACGCCAAATATAGAAAGGGACGCTAAGGACCACGACGCTAAGCAGTTAAATTTAATTTAATTTTAACCATAAAACGACCACACTGTGTAACGCAGCATAAGCGCGGGCGTGAGTTAAGAACAAATTACACTGCAGCCGTAGGCGTATCGCAAGAAGTTGACACGTGCTGCGTCTGCGCTTGTTTTTCATTGTGAATGGGGTCTTAGGCAAGACTTCGCACTAGAGTTGGCAACTTTCAGAAATAAAAGCAAGGAATAGATAGAATAAGTGCTCTAACGCATTCTGTGAATATACATTCGTTACCAAAAATGTTTATTTATTACATCATAGATTTATTACTGTAACTAAATTCCATTATATTCGCCAAGTAACATTAATATATCACCGTACTTATCAAGAGAAAGTGCTTCCTTTTACATCGCTTCATTTGCGTTTACAAAAGTAAAACACTTTACATTTGTAGTCACCTGAAATTCCTCTTCTATGAGATCTAACTACTTCTTTTACATGTCTCAATTCCACTCATTGTTCATTAGAGAAAGCATTTCTTTCCCTGCAGTTGACCTTGACACACTAAGTACAAATCCAACTTCCTTAAATTGTTTACACGCACATTTCTTTTTTTCAAACACTGAAAACCTTGACCCAGTTTTCTGATGCATTGTCTTCTTAAGATATAACATTTGACACTGAATACACTTATGAAGGTTTTAAAGTTGTTTAAACTGAAGCTCTGGCTTTAAAGTCAGGGACATGAAAGGCCTCTATTAAATTTTTTTTCAATTAGTCTGAAGTGCTCGCTTGAATATCGACCAAGCTCAGTAAAATTTCTTAAAGTTTGCTTTAATCATACTCATGGTCATGGAATATGCTAACTTAAAATATACAGATATGTTCTACTACAAGAAAAAAAGAACTACAGAATAATTCAAATGAGAAATACGGGATAAATGCCACAAAATACGGGACCCGGGATTTAGATCCAAATACATATTAAAATGCGGGGATACTGACAACCCTACTTTGCACCCACGTATTTAATACCTATAGAAGCGTTCACATAGTCACGCAACGCTTCGTAACGCAAGAGTTTGGAAACTCCAAACCTTATGCTTGCGTTGCGCACATAGAGGAAGATTTCTGCATTTCTTTCTCTATGCAGTGTCAGCTTCTGAAAATACACGATCACAATGCGACATTTTACGCCGTCTACTGTACAATAATTGTGCTCTTACATTTGAGCGCACCAGGCCATTTAAATACTAATGGCAGACTCCATCTAATCATTGTTTGTTTGGTACAATACCTTTATGTCTTATTTATTTATAAATACAATTATGTTATTCAGTTTGAAACTTGCTCGGAAGATTTCCGCGCGCAGTATAGGAACATAGAAACACGTTCTTCCGTTACGCCAAGACTACACTGTGAATGGTCTTACCTCACGCCTGCCCTTATCCTGCGTTATGTTAACGTTACGCTGAAAGCTTTAACCGGACAGAATAGAATAATCTCGTGTTTAATCCGTTCACCAACTTCAAAAATATAACTTTTGTTTGTTTGATTTTTAAGGGAGACAGTTAGAACGTTGGTAGGGATAAAGAGTTGGCTTATTTCGCCGAAGAAGGATTTTTTAAGGAGGAGTTCAGGGTTCTAGTATTTAGGTAGGTAGTAAGGTATGAGTAGTGCGTGTTAATGTTTCAGTGTGGTATTGAAGACCTATTGTCCATTCCAAACCAGAGTGCCTTTCACTGAAAACAAACTCTTTGTATTATCCGCGCGAAAGTAGTTCGCAATCCCCGCCCATAATGTCTGCTTGTTCCCCTCCAACTGCTTGTTGAACACTATTTAATCTATAAAAAGGCGCCCTGCGTGAGAATCATAGTTCAAAATGCAACCTGAGGTAACAATCGATTTTATAAGTATGCGGCAATGAACATTTTACTTACGTTAATCACAATCCTTGGGCAAAAGTGCAACACCCAAATCCGAATCCTCCGAAGATGACTCAGCTGCCATATCAGAATCAGAACTACTCTCCAAAATAATGACAAACTTATTCACAATTCCACAGCACTGTCGCACTTAAAACAAGTTCCCACATTTTATCCTCTTCTATGTTGTATTATGTCTGTTTATATTCCCTGCTCGCTTTCGTTACACTTCTCACTGAAACGCCTGTAAAATCTGATATTAGTTTCGTAATATGCAATAATGCAAGTGTCGGGTATTTTTACTTTCTCTACTACGTATAGTAAGTAGGGGAAGTATTGCATTCCACCCAAAAATTCGATACCGAGATTTCACCGGAAATACATGTTTTGAGACCTCCTGAATCCAAAAAAAGCATTTTTGGAAACATGTCCGTGTGTGGTCTGTGTGTGTGTGTCTGTGTGTGTGTCTGTGAACAGCATAACTCAAAAACGAACAGTCGGATAAACACCAAACTTGGTATTTAGGTTCAGTATCTTCCAGAGATGCAACACGAAGGTTTTCAAGAAAATCCCCCCACCCCAGACTACCCTTTACATGGAACATTTTTCGAAAATTTTAATTTTCTCAAAAATGGCTCTAACGATTTTGATTAAAATATCATATGTTTAAGATAATGTCATGAGAAATGAAATGTATATCTCGAATTTTCTGGGAATGTCTCCAAAAGTATTCTTCATTGTGAACGACTTTTGCATAACTGGTAAACCATAAGAGATAGACAAAATTTTACTACACAAAAAATGTAGATCTCGTTAAAATACACAACTTATGTCATATACATTTCTTTTGTTGAGTGAACCGTTTTCAAGATATTGCTTGTTATTCCCTTAAATTTTGCAATACTTATACTTTTTCTCAAATTCGTTATTCATTTTTTTATGTCCTGGACTTGCAAAGAGAATGGAATGCGCCGCATAGCAACCAGCGTTAAAATATTTGACCATCGCTTAAAAGCTACCATATTCCCCTTGCATCTACAAGAAAATTAGCACTAAGATTGACATCTCGATATCTCGATTAACATAAAGCATATGGAGAATAGGCGTTTGTAAAAATAGATTGTACAAGAGTAGAGAAAGTCATGTGAGTGTAACACATCAGATTTTTTTATGTCCTGGACATGCAAAGAGAATGGAATGCGCCACATAGCAACCAGCGATAAAATATTTGACTATCGCTTAAAAGCTACCATATTCTCCTTGCATCTACAAGAAAATTACAAATAAGATTGACATCTCGATATCTCGATTAATATGAAGCATATGGAGAATAGGCGTTTGTAAAAATAGATTGTACAAGAGTAGAGAAAGTCATGTGAGTGTAACACATCAGATTTTTGTAATAGTGAGTTGAATATATGAAGTATTGTTTGTTTTTAGCCACTTTTTAACTGTTTCCCGCTTCTGTGTTTGAATAGTTTATTCGCACTACACGCACCTTCCTCTGCCATATGAGCTCAAATACCAACTGACTAAATCACAAGATTTGACCTGACTGAACTGTGTGTTAGTGTATTATGAATGACCCTTCGCTTACCATATATCCTGTGTTACGCAAAGTGTTTATTCGGTACTCAGTTAGCGCCTCTGGGAATTCATTGCTGCATTTCTTGTGTATGTAAGAGTGGCAGTCGTTTATACGGTTGGTATTAACAAGCAAGATTCTCTCGGCGTTAGCGCAATAGCAGGCGAAAGTCATATTTTGTAATCTCTTAACAGACAGTATATATCCATTACCTTTAACGACGAGTTCTTATGTTAATCGCAATAAAATGTGCAGTTCTATACCTTTCCTGCTCTAATATTTCATAATAAAATATATGTATTAAGGAGCTATTTACGTTGGCGTAAGAGTATATTCTTGGGTTCCA
The DNA here is from genome assembly GCA_030765065.1 of Deroplatys truncata. Taxonomy (NCBI): domain Eukaryota; kingdom Metazoa; phylum Arthropoda; class Insecta; order Mantodea; family Mantidae; genus Deroplatys; species Deroplatys truncata. The sequence goes on along the minus strand of CM060982.1, from coordinate 82,688,197 downwards.
TGGCGAGCCCTGACTGCCCCCGGGTGGAATTAGGTGTTGGTTGGCCGGTAGTATCTGCTGCAATGTTTCCATTATCTAGCTTGTGTAAATAGGAAGTTTCGTAGCCGTTCCTGACCACTCTTCAGGTCCTCAAGTACCGAAGTCCAATCGGCCACCTTAGTGATCAGGAGGCTTACCAGGTTGGTGGAACCTGCAATGGTGCCCATTAAGTTCTTCCAATTGAACTGTAGAGGCAGGCGAAGGCGAAGTTTTTATGGCGGGCAGACGATGACATTTTAAAATCCATCCTTTACATTGAAGAACACGAACTTTCCAGAAAACGTAATCATCCTTAATATACAAAATAACATAACAGAATGACTTGTGAATCAATCTACAATCGGTTATATTTATAATAATTTATACTTCCATATCTATACATCTTTATCCTTTTGGAAGCCTGTAAGCAGATTTTCATGATTATTAAATTCATATATGACGCAGATACTTTCAAAGATTATTAATTAAAATACGAGTTAAAAGCCACATGAGGTTAATTATTATCATCATTGTTCATTATCGCTTAATGACGGGATAGCAGCATCAAAACAGATTGCCAGGCTTTTTAGTTGTATGAAATGAATATGCAAAAGAGCTGCACGATCTAAACCACTAAAGCTAGCTTATATTCATATAAAGCAATGGAAACAGGCTGACGTGTTACATTCATACGACTTTCTCTACCCATTTTCAACAATCCATTATAACAAAAGCTTATTGTTTTATATGCTTCATGTTACTCGAGAAAAACATTTGCAGAAATTCTTACTGCATATTTCCTTGTAGATGCAAGGGGAATACAGTAAGCTTTAAGCGATGTGTCAAATCTTTTAAGAACAGGTCGCTATGTGATATCTTTGAAATTCCGTTCTCTTTACATTGTTGAGAGAGTAAGAGATGTGGTGTTACATTCACGTGACTTTCTCTGCCCTCTATCGTTTATTAGTGGGCATGCAAACTATTTTTACGAAAGCTTATTTTTCTATCTACTTCATTACAATCGAGATAAACCTTTGCAGAAATAGCTACATTACACATTTCATTATAGATATAAAGAGAACAGCGGTAGTCAAATGTTTAAGAACTGAACGCTATATGCTGGCCCTAAAATTCCATACTCTTTCCATGCAATCGCGAGAAACAGCTGAAATCAAGGGACTTGAAAATAATGACAAAGTATTGAATAATTCGAACCATTAATAACGTATCTCGGAAACAGCTTATGCCACAAAAAAGTTATTTGAAGTAAACTGCATATATGTTTTAAAGATTCTACATTTTATGTGCAGTACGTTTTCGTCTATCGCTTAACGTTTACCACTTATACAAGATTATACAAAATTCCCTCCGAATGAAGAGGACTACACGGGCTATTCCAGAAAATTCAAGATATACATTTTATTTTCTATGTAAATACCTTTAATATATGGTATTTTAATCAAAATCATTAAAGCTATGCTTTACAAAATAAAAAGTGAAAAAAAAGTCTATGTATAGGGTAGTTGAGGTGGAAGATTTTCTTGAAAACTTTCGTATCGCAACTTTGGAAGGTACTGAACTTAAATACCAAGCTTGGTGTTTAACCGACTTTTTTGCTTTAGAGTTATGCTGTTCACATACTCTCTCTCTCTCAGACGTACATACTTAAAAAGGCTCTTTTGGAGTCAGGAGGCCTCAAAACATATTTCCCGTGAAATATCGGTTTCGAATTTTTGGGTAAAATGCAATATCTTATCTACTACTAGATTCGTGTAGAGAAAGTAAAAACTAGCGATTTTCCTCTTGAGAAAAGTATAAGAACTGAACATTAAAACCAATAATAAAGAATATCTCAGTAATGGTTAATGATACAAAAACATTTATTTGACATAAATTGTATACTTTAATGAGATCTACGTTGTTTTTTTGTAATATGATTTTGTGTTGCTCTTACAGTTTAACAGTTACGCAAAAGTCATTCAGAATGAGGACTTCTGAGGCTATTGCCATAAATTTCAAGATACACACTTCATTTAATCATGAAAATATCTTAAACGTATGGTATTTTAATACAAATTAGCAGTCATTTTTAAGAAAATAAAAAGTTTCGAATAATTTCCCATGTAAAGGTAGATTATAGGGGGATTTTCCAGAAGATCTTCAAGTCGCATCCTTGGAAGATGCTAAACTTAAATACCAAGTTTGGTATTTAACTTACTTTTCGTTTTCGAGTTATGCTATTCACAGACGCGCGCGCGGGCCTTTTTCTAAAAATCTAATGTGAGAAATTCATTTCTTTACCCTCTGTCGTTTACTAGTGAGTACACAAATTATTCTTACTCAAGCTTATTTTCCTATCTACTACGCTTTAACCCAAATAAATCTTAGCAGAAATAGCTCCACTACACATTTCGTTATAGATACAAAGGGAACAGCGATAGTCAAATGTTTAAGAACTGGACGCTTTACGTACACACATGTAAAATATCTGGTCCATTCCTTTTGAGATAAAATGCATTAACCACATTTTGGAGAATCAAAATCCTAGAGTACTCTTTCTGTTACCATCATTACCAACTTTCAACCAAATCTGAAATGTGTCAAGAGTTTTCTTGAATCCATATATAAAATTTCAGCTTTTAGAGCGGATCATGGCGTTTTTTTACTTTCTCTACCAAGTACATAATAGGTACGAAGGTATTGCATTCCAACCAAAAATTCGATACAGAGAATTCCCCGGAAATATATGTTTTGAGGGCCTATGAATTAAAAAAACCATTTTTAGAAAAAGATAGGTGTGTGTGTGTATGTGTGAGCAGCACGACTCAAAAACAAAACGTTGGATGAATACCAAACTTGGTATTTAGGTTCAGTACCTTCCAAAGATGCCACACGAAGATTTTCACGAAAGTTTCCCCGCAACAAAAATTAACCTATACATGGGACATTTTTCGAAATGTTTGATATTTCTAAAAAATGGCTCTGACGATTTTGACTAAAATACCATATATTCAATGAGAAATAAAATCTATGTCCCAAATTTTCTGGGAATAGCCCGTGAAGTCCTCTTCATTCAGAAGGAAATGGTATAATCTTGTAGTATAACTAGTAAACGTTAAGTGATAGACAAAAACGTACTACACAAAAAATGTAGATGTCTACAACACACACAATTTATTTCCAATAACTTTTTCCCCCCCATGAGCCATTGGCGAGAGATACGTTCGAATTGTTCAACACTTAGGCATTGTTTTCAAGTCCTGTCAATTTTCAGTTGTTTTTTCGCGATGTCATGGAAAAAGTATTGAATTTTAAGGCCAGCGAATAGCGTGCAGTTCTAAAACATTTGACTATCGCTATTCCCTTTGTATCTATAACGAAATGTGTAATGCAGCTATTTCAGGAAAGGTTTATATCGATTTACATGAAGTAGATAGGAAAATAAACTTTCGTAAGAATAGTTTGTACACCAACTATATGCGATAGAGGGTAGAGAGGATCATGTGAATGTAACACATCACAGTTTTTAATGCGTACGGACATTCTGGACTGGGATCCAGATTGCAAACATGAGAATTCCTAATGGTGGGTAATTATTCAGAAATGTATAATCTCCAGTCTTTGTTGGGATGGACTGCGTCTCTGGTTTGGAAGTTTAGATTAAATGGGACGCTACACTGAAAATGCTAAAAATTCTTCAATTTTCCCGATTTTAATTGACATTTATGTTGCAGCTTTATTTCATATAAACATAAGAAGTGTCTAAATTTCAGTCCAATATCTTCTAAATTTTAAGAAATATTAATTTACAAAAGAATGTTTTGTCTTTTGGAAAGAGTTTTTGTGTGAATGCATCACATTTAGGTTTTTAAAAATAAATCCTTAATCACTGAACTATTTCAGTATAAAATAAATGCTTCCTTAGATTTATTCGTTGGTTTTTCTCAAGAACCTTTACCGAAAATTTCACACAAATTGGGTAGAAAGCTGGAACATTTGCAACGATGAAAAATACCGAAAGAAAGTTTGGCCAGAAAAGATCTTGTTTAATTTACCGGTACCTCTTGCAAGCGAGTGCCTACCCGTCTGTTTCTGAGTAGTATTTTGAGAGAGGCTACGACACTATTATGCTATTCACATAAAAAGTTATTCTTATATCTTGCTTTGTTACACAGGTTGATTCAGAATTTCCATTGCACACCACTAGGGTTGTAGAAGGGACTTAGTAGGTAGGTTTTGATAAGGAATTCATGTCCGAAAACGCATCGTTTTGATATTACACAGATGACAAGATCAAATATCAAGGTTCAAATCTCCTGTTTTACCTGCGTCACTAGAAAACCTGCTCGATGTGGCGACCTTAAAGTTTGCTGCAAAGTGTGTACCTCCGCAGAAGCTTTGATACACAAGCTCAGAAATACCTGGTGATTGCTGCAGCCAGAGCTCGTGCAACCAGATCTTCCTCCGACTCTACAGTGTGTCTCATAAACAAAACTCTTCGTGTGGTTCCATACGAAAAAAACAAGAGTAGTTAGATCCTGCGATCATGATGACCAAGGAATAGATCTAACCACCTGTCCCCGTATGATTGATTGACATGTCATAGGAAATGTGTGGTGGAGCGCCATCATGTTGGAACCACATACCAGCCCATACTCTGATTCAATGATAATGCATAGCATCAGAATTTTCATCATCCCAAATGTGGCCGTTTCAACCGTAAAAGAAAAGAAAGAAAAAAGTTCCCTGGTGAAATGCGCTTCATCCATAAAAAGAGCAAGCAGAGGAAATTCGGAAACGTTCACACAACGGTGTAAAAACAATGCACAGTAATTGGCACGTGGTACAAAATCCGCCGGATCCATTCCTGTACCCTCTGGGGGCGGTACTGTAAAGCTGATGTTGCTCTGAGACACTTACATGTTACGTGCAATGGTGTGAGTATTCGTCGACGGGTTCTGTCTGAACTTGCAACATGGAATTCTTCGAAAACAGCTAAAGCTACGAAAAGAAGTTGACACAAATTTTGTATTTTAATAAGGTCTACGTTTTGCCTGTAGCAAATTTTCGTTTATCTGAGATATCCTTCTTATACAAAATTAATAAAATAAAGAGGAGTTCACAGGGTATTCATAGAAAATTCAACATACAGAATGGACCATTTAAGGCGAGACTGTACTATATCTCCAAAACTAAGCGTAGTAGAAAGAAATGTCTTTAATAAAAGTTACTTGATATTATGGGGGGGGGAAGAAAATGTCATTAGTCGTGTTTTGTTTGGACGACGTTATGGTGGTCATTTTAGGGCCAATTTAATTTTTTTAAATGGGAACCTAAACTTTGTATGTTGTTTTCTCATTAGAAAATAGTTTATAAAAATTATGGAAGGAGATGCTGAAACTGGCCACCGTCGTTGTCCATACATTTTTGGCACCTCTTTAGGAAACTATCCATCACTCGCCGTAGTTCACGTTGAGAAATGCTGGCAATTTCCTGGCGGATATTTTGTTTTAATTCTTCTAGGGTGTGTGCGTTTGTCTTGTATACTTTGTTTTAAGTTACCCCAGAGATAGAAGTCGCATGTGGCTAGGTAGGGGGAGCGAGGGGGGCCACAAATCTGTACTAATAATTCTGTCCTCAAACACACTTTCAATTTTTCTCATCGAAATATTGGCCGTATACGTGTTGCAGAGTCTTACTGAAAGAATCACGCTCCCTGTCTGTCAATTTTCTAAAAAAAACAAGTGGGGCAAAATTGTATTCACATATGTACTGGCGTCAACTGTTGACTCGAAAAAAATTGGCAAGTGATGGATAGTTTCCTAAAGAGGTGCCAAAATGTATAGACAACGACGGTGGCCAGTTTCAGCATCTCCTTCCATAATTTGGTAAGTAAAGCCCTTAAAAGTAGTTGTAAAAATGTTGTATGGTTTCATCCGCGCTTTTTATGATAGCAGCAGACGGCAACGAGCGCCGAGGACGCGGACAGGAAAAACACCGCGCAGCCGGTTCGTAGTCTTTTTGGCTCTCCATGTACAACGCTTAGTTTTGGAGATGTTGTACAGTCCAACTAAATGGTCCACCCTGTATACATTTTATTTCTCACGTCAAGAAATTAAGCAAGTGACTTTTAATAAAAACTGTTAAAAGTCGTTTTTGGGTGAATAAAAAACCTTTTTTCCCCATGTAAAGGATACTATGAGGTGGGAGGTTTTCTTAAATACCTTCGTGTTGCACCCCTGGAAGACGAAGTTAAATACTGAGTTTGATGCTTGACAGATTTTTCGTTTTTTGACTTATACTGTTTACAGACAGACGCACGCAACAAGCGCACACACTGAGACCTTTTTTCTAAAAATGCCTTTTTACTTTCTCTACTACGTATTGTAAGAGGGGAAGTATTGCAATCCACTCAAAAATTCGATACCGAGATTTCACCGGAAATACATGTTTTGAGGCCTCCTGAATCCAAAAAAAGCATTTTGGAAACATGTCCGTGTATGTGTGTGTGTGTGTGTATCTGTGAACAGCATAACTCAGAAACGAACAGTCGGATAAACACCAAACTTGATATTTAGGTTCAGTATCTTTCAAAGATACGACATGAAGATTTTAAAGAAAATTCCCCCACCGCAGGCTACCCTTTACATGGAACACTTTTCGAAAATATTGATTTTCTCAAAAATGGCTATAAGGATTTTGATTAAAATATTTAAAATATTTTTATGGCAAATAAAATGTATATCTTGAATTTTCTGGGAATGTCCCCAAAAGTATTCTTCATTGTGAACGACTTTTGCATAACTGGTAAACCATAAGAGATACACAATTTTACTACACAAAAAATGTAGATCGCGTTAAAATACGCAATTTATGTCATATACATTTTTTGTTGTTGTTGAGTGAACCATTTTTGAGATATTGCTTGTTATTCCCTTAAATTTTCCAATACTTATACTTTTTCTCAAATGGGAATTCGTTATTAATTTTTTTGTCCTGGTAATGCAAAGAGAATGGAATACTCCACATAGCAACCAGCTCTTAAAATATTTGACTATCGCTTAAAGCCTACCATATTCCCCTTGCATCTACAAGAAAATTAGCAATAAGATTAACATCTCGATTAACATGAAGCATTTGGAGAATAAGCGTTTGTAACAATAGTTTGTACAAGAGTAGAGAAAGTCATGTGAGTTTAACACATCAGATTTTTTTATTTGGCGGACATCAAATCGTGTAGGTATTTCTGGTAAAATCTGGATACTTCCTCTAGCTACCTATTATAAGTAGGTGCTGAAGAAAGTAAAAAGGGAGAGAAGTGATTTACTGATGATTTTGTCAAAAAGTTCAGTGAAGCATTCCCTTAAGAATCTCTGACGAATATCAGAGGCAGGACGAAAACTTAATCCCATCCCCTTGTGAAGCAAGTCAAGGAAGTACATCGAGATGTTACAACTTGTGACATCGTCGCTTGTTAGCATCGTTATGCAAAGTTTCCAACCCAAACACACACTAACGACTCTCATGGTTTAGTAAGTATATCAGTTTTTAAAGGAGTTAAAATATTTAGAAAACGTTTCTGAAAGTCGCTAATGAGTTGGTGAAAGTCTTCAATGCGAAATGAACAACGCGAGCACAGTCAGCCGTCCCCCACTGCTAATGAGAACGTTATTTTTTAATGACACATTCATTATGGAGAAAAAAAAAATAAATGCAGAGAGTTCTCCTCTCTAGATACCATTTATTTTATCTAATTTTTTGTTTTTAATACGCGAGACTGTTTATGAGGGTTTTTTAATTACATTACCAAAATCGCTGCCCTTGTGTACTACACACGTAATGTTGGCAACGAGCGCCCAAGTCAAAGGTTTAATTGTATGGTAGCCACACAGTATGCAACCTCTACACATTAACTTCAATTCCTTTGGCTAAACTCATAAGCTTATTAACGTCATGCTTGTAGGCTTATTACCTGAGTATTTCGTTTCAATATATGGAGAATTTCGGGCCTAATGACTTGACATCTGATCCTAATCATGACGATTTTAGTCTTTATAACCTTATTATTTAGGGCATTCCCAGAAGTACCCAAGCTGACGTGTATATAGCGGTTGTTATTTCCAACAAATGACTATGGCAGAAAGTACCACCCTTATAAAGCTTAAGTTTGAAGCTTGACGATGCTACGCTGTTTAGTAATTGTTTGGCAGCCATCAATAGTGAACGCTCTCAGTGGATTTGTAAACATGGATAATACTGGCCATCGTTATGTGATACAATACTTTCATTTGAAAGGTCTTAGTCCGACTAATATTACAGCTGAGCTAGATTCTACTTTGGGGGAGTCTGCTCCTTCGTTTACAACAGTAAAATATTGGGTGGCAGAGTTTAAGCGAGGTTATAAGAGCTGCCAAGACGAACATTGCAGTGATCTACCAAACGAGATGATCACGCCAGAAATTGTGAATAAAATCAACAAAATGGTATTGGATGACCATCGATTGAAAGTGCGCGAGCTAGCAGACATCGTAAGCATTTCAAAAAGTTCTCTACATCGCATACTAACTAAAATTTAGACTTGAGAAATCTGTGCGTGCCGCGTTTACTCACAATGGAAGCGTCGTGAGGATGTTTCAGTCGAGTGTTTGGCGATGTTTCGCTGCAATAAAGCCGAGTTTTTGCGTCGATTCATGACCATGGATGAAACGTGGGTCCATCACTTCACACCTGAGACGAAGGAACAATCAAAACAGTGGACTGAAAGGGGAGAATCGGCTCCAAAGAAGGCGAAGGCAGTTCCATCTGCAGGCAAGCTCCTGGCGTCAGTAATTTTCATTCATTATCTTCAAAAAGGAAAAGCAATCAATGGCGAACATTAGGCAAACTTATTGCAACGTTTGAATGATGAAATCAAGCAAAAACGGCCTTAGCGAAAAAGAAAGTTCTGTTTCATCAAGACAACACACCAGTTCACACATCCATTATCACTATGGCCAAAATCAACCAGTTAAAGTTCGAATTGCTTCCTCATGCACTCTATTCGCCAGATTTAGCCCCCTCTGATTATTTTCTGTTTCCAAAATTGAAGAAATTGCTTGGTAATAAAGATTTGCTAACAATGAAGAGGTGCAGTTTACAGTTGATGGCTATTTTGCAGAACTCGACGGTTCTCACTATAAGCAGGGTATCGAAGCTATTGAACATCGCTGGGAAAAGTGTATCGAGCCGAAAGGAGACTATGTAGAGAAATAAAGATGTTTTTTCCAAAAAAAGTTGTGTTTTCTTTGTTAGGTGGGGTACTTCTGGATAGCCCTCGTAAAAACGCAGTACGTCCAAGACTCGCGCACTAATGGGAAAACAAGAAGTCTGGGGAGTGGCTGAAATGTCTATTTTCAACATTTATGAAATCAAATGCTTATGTTTTGTATACATACGTACGTGTGGTTATATTTAATAATTAGTTGGCTTACCTAACGTTGCAACATGACTTTTTAAGAACACTTAGTTTTGAAATTGCGAACTTCTAGAAATTTTATTCAGTTTAGCTGAAGTTTCACTACGGATTTGTTCAACAAAATTATAAGAGAAAATTATTCAACACTCTGGGAAACAAGTAACACTTACTTGGGTACTCTCACATGTAGGTATTGAAGGGAATGAAAAAGTTGATAAAGCTGCAAAGAAAGCTTCCCGACACCCTAATCAGTGACCATCGAATAACTTCAACATACCTTGGTGGCATTAGCTACATCAAACAACTACTTATAGAAAAATCTTATGTGTTAGACTCACATGAGTTTCTCTACTCTTGTACAAACTATTGTTACAAACGCTTATTCTCCATATGCTTCATGTTAATCGAGATGTTAATCTTATTGCTAATTTTCTTGTAGGTGCAAGGGGAATATGGTAGGTTTTAAGCGATAGTCAAATATTTTAAGAGCTGGTTGCTATGTGGAGTATTCCATTCTCTTTGCATTACCAGGACCAAAAAATGAATAACGAATTTGAGAAAAAGTATAAGTATTGGAGAATTTAAGGGAATAACAAGTAATATCTCGAAAATGGTTCACTCAACAACAAAAAATGTATATGGCATAAATTGTTTATTTTAACGCGATCTACATTTCTTGTGTAGTAAAATTTTGGCTATCTCTTATGGTTTACCAGTTATGCAAAAGTCGTTAAAAATGAAGAATACTTTTGGAGACATTCCCAGAAAATTCGAGATATACATTTCAGTTGTCATGAAAATAGCTTAAACAAATAATATTTTAATCAAAATCGTTAGAGCCATTTTTTGAGAAAATTAACATTTTCGAAAAATGTTAAATGTAAAGGGTAATCTGGGGTGGGGGGATTTTCTTGAAAACCTTCGGGTCGCATCTCTGGAAGATACTGAACCTAAATACCAAGTTTGGTGTTTATCCGACTGTTCGTTTCTGAGTTATGCTGTTCACAGACACACACACACACACACACACACACGGACATGTTTCCAAAAATGCTTTTTTTTGATTCAGGGGTCTCAAAACATGTATTTCCGGTGAAATCTCGGTATCGAATTTTTGGGTGGAATACAATACTTCCCCCTACTTACTATACGTAGTAGAGAAAGTAAAAATGGAAGAAGATGTCAACAACACACAGCAAACTGCCAGATGCCCGCGCTGAATCTACCAATTTCTTTGAGCCTCCTCGAATAATTGAACGTCGAAAAAATAGTAAGACTGCAATGCAACGCTTAGTGTACAACAATTCTGCTGCAATGTCCAAGAAACATCAGATGGAGAATTAGGCTGTCTTCAGTAACCTATCAAGTGCTCTAAATAGCCACCAAACAATGAAAAGGACTTTATAAGAAAATGCAAACTTTTTGAATTGTCGTAAAGTATGTTACCATTTTGGAACTTACTACTATGTTCTCCACCTTGTAATATTAGGAAGGTTGCGATATGGCCATACTGTTAAAGCGACCCAAATTAATTCTGATGTGTTGCACTCACATGACTTTCTCTACTCTTGTACAAACTATCTTTAAAAATGCTTATTCTCCATCTACTTCATTTCAATCGATATAAACATTTGCAGAAACTATTTCATTGCTAATTTTCTTGTAGGTACAAGGGGAAAATGGGTGGCTTTAAGCGATAGTCAAATCCTTTAAGAGTTGGTTGCTATGTGGAGCATTCCATTTCTTTGCATGTACAGGAGAGAAAAAAAACACGCGCGCGCACGCACACACACACACACATACACACACATACGAATAACTAATTCCCATTTGAGAAAAAGTGCAAGTATTGGAAAATTCAAACAAATAACAAGGAATACCTCGGAAATGGTTCACTCAAAAAAAAAAGAAGTATAGGACATAAGTTGTGTGTTTTAATGAGATCTACATTTTTTTGTGTAGTAACATTTTCTCTATCTCTTACGGTTTACCAGTTATGAGAAAGCCATTTAGAATGAAGAGGATTTTTGGGGACATTCCCAGAAAATTCAAGATATACATTTCAGTTGCCATGGACATATTTTAAACATATATTTTTATCAAAACCGTTAGAGCCCTTTTTGAGAAAATCAAAATTTTCGAAAAATGTTCCATGTAGAGGATAGTCTGGGGTGGTGATTTTCTTGAAAATCTTCGTGTCGCATCCTTGGATGATACTAAAATCAAATACCAAGTTTGGTATTTATCCTACTTTTAGTTTTTGAATTGTGCTGTTCACAGACTGACAGACAGATAGACACACACACACGAACATGTTTCCAAAAATGCTTTACTTGGATTCAGGGTACCTCAAAACATGTATTTTCAGTGAAATCCCGGTATAGAATTTTTGGGTGGAATGCAATACTTCCCCAACTTACTCTACATAGTAGAGAAAGTAAAAATTAATTAGCATGCCCCTATGTACCCAACTTTATAAGTAAATAATTATCAAAAAATGAAAATCCAGTCTCGAGGAAATGTCCCAAGTTATGAAAATTTGAAATTTTTGAAACATTGCATATTATTTCTTGAATAATGCTCTTTATGATCAAACGTTATATTTGTGTAACAATTAAACATTTATTGGTAAGAAATAATAAATTGCACAAAACTTCTAATTTTGCAGAAATCAATATTTACTAAATCCAAAACTATACTAATTGATATCAAGAAAACGCTCTTTAAATTTCTTCATTCACCTCAAAAAAAAAGTTACTGAAAATGTGAAAGAAACAAAAATTGCATCACGGGGAGCATTAAACACTGACAAAAGTGTAAGAAAACAAGATTACAAGAAAATTCAGTTTTAAAGTTTCACGCGCTATTTGCACACACTTGGGCATATCCATTTTAACATCAATGGTTACAATGTAAAATTCAGCTGGATCCTGATTCTGCAATGTTTGAACATTTTTTTTGCATGAACACTTAATTTTGGGGGGGGATACCCTTAAATATTAAATGATAGTTTAATTAATTTATCTCCCTTCGGATTCTTTATGAAATAATTGTACATAAATGTAGATTTTTTTGGTGAATTCTACCTTGTGTCCCTTATAACTGGAATTTCGTAAAGTTCACATGATATTTCTAATAATCTGAATGGAAAGTCCGTAGATATTCAGTTCTTAACTATAAAATAGGTTGAGTAGCTTCTGATGTTAAGCTGGACACAATTTTGTCTCTTTATATAATTATTTAGCATACTTGGTAATGAACTTCATTACAACGTACAGAGAAAATACAGCAAAACGTCCTTAAATAATGACTATTAAAAGGTTTTGGCATTCAGAAACTTCACCGCATAATCTGTAGAATTAGGATACATCTGCAGTATTTTAATAAAATTACAATTAAGGAGTTACGTATTGCAAAAAATATTGTACCACTATAAGCAGCAGCCAATTGTCTTTTCTGAATTCCATTCTAAGTTTTTTTTTTTTTTTTTTTTACATTCTCTACTACTTACCTACAATAAGTACAGAGGAAGTGTTGCATTCCACCCAAAAATTCGACACAGAGATTTCATTAGAAATACACGTAAAAATTAAGCATTTTTAGAAAAAAAATCTGTCTGAATGTCATCTATGTATTCTGTCTGTGAACAGCATAACTCAAAAACGAAAAGTCGGTTAAATAAAAAAAACTTGGTATTTAAGTTCAGTATCTTCCAAGAATGCTACACGAAGATTTTCAGATTTCCACCTCAAATCGCCCTTTACACGGAAAGGTTTTCGAAAATCTTGATTTTCTCAAAAATGGCTAACGATTTCGATTCAGATACCACATGTTTAAGACATTTTCATGGCAAACAAAATGTATATCTTGAATTTTCTGGGAACAGCCTATAAAGTCTTCATTCTGAATGACTTGTTATAACTGGCAAACCGTATGAGATAGACAAAATATTATTATATGGAAAATGCAGATCTCGTTAAAGGACACAATTTATAATCGAATAAAATTTTTGTGGCGTTAACCCTTTCTGAGATATTCTTTGTTATTGGTTTAAATTTTCAAATACTAATACTTTTTTCAAGTGATAAGTCGCTATTATTACTTCCTCTATTACGTATAGTAAGTAGGGGAAGTATTGTATTCCACCCAAAAATTCGATACCGAGATTTCACCGGAAATATATGTTTTGAGACCCTCTGAATCCAAAAAAAGCATTTTTGGAAATATGTCCGTGTGTATGAGTGTGTGTGTGTGTGTGTGTGTGTGTGTGTGTGTGTGTGTCTGAACAGCATAACTCAGGAACGAACAGTCGGATAAACACCAAACTTGGTATTTAGGTTCAGTATCTTCCAGAGATGCGACACGAGGGTTTTCAAGAAAATCCCCCACCCCAGATTACCCTTTACATGGAACATTTTTCGAAAATTTTAATTTTCTCAAAAATGGCTCTAACGATTTTGATTAAAATATCATATGTTTAAGATATTTTCATGACAAATGGAATGTATATCTCGAATTTTCTGGGAATGTCTCCAAAAGTATTCTTCATTGTGAACGACGTTTGCATAACTGGTGAACCATAAGAGATAGACAATATTTTACTACACAAAAAATGTAGATCGCGTTAAAATACACAATTTATGTCATAAACATTTTTTGCTTTTGAATGAACCATTTTCGAGATATTGCTTGTTATTCCCTTAAATTTTCCAATACTTTTTCTCAAATGGTAATTCGTTATTCATTTTTTATGTCCTGGTAATGCAAAGTGAATGGAATACTCCACATAGCAACCAGCTCTTAAAATATTTGACTATCGCTTAAAGCCTACCAATTCCCCTTGCATCTACAAGAAAATTAGCAATAAGATTAACATCTCGATTAACATGAAGCATATGAATAAGCGTGTAACACATCAGATTTTTTTTCTGGCCAAGCCAAAAGCATGGAATTTCAAAGCCATTACATAGTAATACGGTTTTTAAAAATCGGACTATCCCTTTAGCCTACTGAATTCTTCTTATACTTACAACGAGATGTGTAAATGCGTAATTAAAATTTATATTAATCAGCTGATGTATGACGACTTGTATAATTACAGAGTAGAGAAAGTCATGTGAATGCAACACATCATAATGTTTTCTTTACTTTCCCTACCAAGTACATACTAGGTAGAGAAGGTATTGCATTCCACCCAAAAATTCTATACCGAGATTTCACCGTAAATACATGTTTCGAAGCCCCTGAATTCAAATAAAGCATTTTAGAAAAAGGTCCGCATGTGTGTCTGTGTGAGCAGCATAACTCAAAAACGAAACATAGCATAAACACCAAACTTGATATTTACGTTCAGTACCTTCCAAAGATGCGACACGAAGATTTTCAATAAAATCCTCTGCCCTACACCAAGCTACTCTTTACATGTAAGGTTTTTCGAAATTATATGTTTCTAAAACATGGCTCTAACGATTTTGATTAAAATAACATATATCAAAGATATTTATAAGACAAATAAAATATATATCTTGAACTTTCTGGGAAAATAGCCTTTGAAGTCCTCTTCATTCGGAAGGAATTGTATAATCTTGTATAACTGGTAAATGTTAAGCGATAGACGAAAACGTACTACACAAGAAATGTAAGTCTCTGTAGGATACAGCCATTTCCGAGATATTTATTATTAATGGTTCGAATTGTTCAATATTTGGTCATTGTTTAAGGTCCTTTCAATATTCAGTTTCCGTGTTTGCATGGAAAGAGCATGGCCAGCGTATAGCGTCCAGCAACTAACATTCGACGATCGCTGTTCCCTTTTGTGTTTATAACGAAATGTGTAATGCAGCTATTTCCAGAAAGGTTTATCTTGATTAAAATGAAGAAAATAGGAAAATAAACTTTGGTAAGAATAGTTTGTATACTCACTAATATGCGCTAGAGGTTAGAGAAAGTCATGTGAATGTAGCACATCAATTTCTTTTTCTACCTTGATCTGTAAGCCATGCTCCTAACTGGTTCACGAGGTTCACATACTACACCTTGTATTTGAAAGCATCTGGAAATTTCACGAAATATCTTTATGTGGTGCTTAAGGCATCCACGAAGGGAACATCAATGAAATTAAAACACTACCGTGGATAAAAAGAACAGAGGGGGTCGAGGTAGGGTATTGAACGGAGGTACAGAAGGAGGGTGCCGCGCAGGTCTGCTCTCTCGACTGTCACAATTATTTAGCAAGCCTCAAACTGTGCATTGCACCTGTCCATTCTGCGATAAGGGCGTTTCAGATTACCACAGAGCAAAGACCTTCACCTACTGTTGCAACTGCACGCCTCTGTTACAACGCATCTAATATTACTATGTTAAACTTTTAGTATAAACATGACATTACCGGGTAGCGTTATAGCGGAGATTTTAGTCTCTATCCCTCATCGCTCCCGATCCCTTAGTCCCCTCCATGTGCAACTTACATGGCATGTGATGTTTTCAAAACTAGCAAAAAAAGTTTTTTAGATGCTAAGAGTACTGCAAATTTCTGTTGTAGATATGTTCAGCATACAATGGGAAACAAATATTCATGGTCCTATATAACTCACCTCACAAGAAAATAATTTTAAAAAAATGAAAACCCAGTCATACGTGAAACATCCCATGTGATGGAAATTTGGCAAGTTTAAGTTTTTAAATTCCGCGTACTATTTCATACACGCAGTTTCTTAGAATCAAAGGTTAAATTTTGTGCAACATTATCACTTTTTTTAAAAAAAAATAACTATGTAAAAGTTTTAATTTCTAAAGAAATATCTGATGTATTACATTCACATAACTTCCTCTACCCTCTATTGTTTATTAATGGATATACATTAATATGGGTATATTAATGGGTAACATTCTTACAAAAGTTTATTTTTCTATCTACTTCATTTTAATCCAGATAAATCTTTGCATAAATAGCTACATTACTCATTTCGTTAGGATACAAAGAGAACAGTGATATTAAAATGTTTAAGAACTGGACGCTATACGCTGGCGTTAAAGTCCCATACTGTTTCCATGGCATCTCCAGAAACAATTCAAAATCGATGGACTTAAATGGCTGATGCCCCCAAAAAGTTATTTGAAATAAATCGAGTATTTTAAAGAGAGTACCTACATTTTTTGTATAGTACGTTTTCGTCTATCGCTTAACGTTTACCGGTTATATAAGATTATAAAACATTGCTTCGAAATGAAGGACTTTACCGGCTATTCCATAAAATTCAAAATATATATTTGATTTGTCATATAAATATCTTAAAATATGGTATTTAATCAAATCTTTAGAGCCATTTTAGAAAATAAAAAATTTCGAAAAATGTTCCACGTAAACCTGACTGATGGCATTTACCTTACCTCACAATATCAAGCAAATTTTATTCAAGACGTTTCTTTCTACTACATATAGTTTAAGAGATATTGTGCAGTCTCAACTTAAATGGTTCACCCTATATAAACAATTCTATTTTTCGCTTAAAGGTAGACCGTCACACACGTTAGTACCAATTATTCACACAAAATCGAAAATAAATAGAAAATGTTCGGTTACACTTCTATTATATTATAAATTACGCGCCTCTGCAAATTTTCTCTGCCTCTTAAATTTCTCTCTAAGCCTGAAATCCTTGTTGAATACTGACATGGTTTCTAGTGGCTTTCTACGAATGCAGGGAGGAACATACACGAGTTTACGTTGTGAGGTTGCAAATTTAAACGAGGCAATCAACGTAAGTGACGATCTCAAATGGTGCACTCGCGCGGAAAGGAATCAAGAAAATAACATCGGCGCGCATGAGTCAGCATCGTTACGCATGCACATCCTATTTGTCCCACCCTACATGCACAGAAAGGCAATAAGGCCATGTGGTCTCAAATCACGCACTTACGCCCAGTTCACAATGGAGCGACAGTGGCGACGAGGCATGAGTGACAAGCGATTGACCCATAAGAATTCAGCATGAACGCGACAACAGCCTTGCATGGCGGCATCCATAAAATTTGTGTGTGTGTACTTATTTTGATGGCAGCAACCTCCAGGGAAATGCACTCTTTTTTCTAGTAAATATTAAATTACACCGAGTACTGTGAACTGAGTTCAAATGCATACACAAAAATTCTGATGTGTTACACTCACATGACGTTCTCTACTCTTGTACAAACTATTTTTACAAACGCTAATTCTCCATCTATTTCATATTAATCGAGATAAACATTTGCAGATTCTATGTTATTGCTAATTTTCTTGTAGGTGCAAGGGCAATATAGAAATACAGTAGCCTTTAAGCATAGACATATCTCTTAATAGCTGGTTGTTATGTGCAGCACCATTTTCTTTGCCACAGATTAATACTCTTTGCATATCCAAGAAAAAAAAATGAATAACGAATTCCCATTTGAGAAAATAAGTATTGAAAAATTTAAGGGAATAGCAAGCAATATCTCGAAAATGGTTCACTCAACAAAAATTGTATATGACATAAATTGTGTATTTTAACGCGATCTACATTTTTTCTGTAGTAAAATTTTGTCTATATCTTGTGGTTTACCAGTTATGCAAAAGTCGTTCACAATGAAGAATACTTTTGGAGACATTCCCAGAAAATTCGAGATATACATTTCGTTTGTCATGAAAATATCTTAAACATATGATATTTTAATCAAAATCGTTAGAGCCATTTTTGAGAAAATTAAAATGTTCCATGTAAAGGGTAATCTGGGGTGGGGGTATTTTCTTGAAAACCTTCGTGTCGCATCTCTGGAAGATACTGAACCTAAATACCAAGTTTGGTGTTTATCCGACTTCGTTTCTGAGTTGTGCTGTTCACAGACACACGCACAGATATGTTTCCAAAAATGCTTTTTTTTTTTTACTTTCTCTACTACGTACAGTAAGTAGGGGAAGTATTGCATTCCACCCAAAAATTCGATACCGAGATTTCACCGGAAATACATGTTTTGAGACCTCCTGAATCCAAAAAAAGCATTTTTGGAAACATGTCCGTGTGTGTGTCTGTGTGTGTGTGTGTCTGTGTGTGTGTGTGTCTGTGTGTCTGTGTGTGTGTGAACAGTATAACTCAAAAACGAACAGTCGGATAAACACCAAACTTGGTATTTAGGTTCAGTATCTTCCAGAGATGCGACACGAAGGTTTTCAAGAAAATCCCCCCACCCCAGACTACCCTTTACATGGAACATTTTTCGAAAATTTTAATTTTCTCAAAAATGGCTCTAACGATTTTGATGAAAATATCATATGTTTAAGATAATATCATGAGAAATGAAATGTATATCTCGAATTTTCTGGGAATGTCTCCAAAAGTATTCTTCATTCTGAACGACTTTTGCATAACTGGTAAACTATAAGAGATAGACAAAATTTTACTACACAAAAAATATAGATCGCGTTAAAATACACAACTTATGTCATATACATTTCTTTTGTTGAGTGAACCGTTTTCGAGATATTGCTTGTTATTTCCTTAAATTTTGCAATACTTATACTTTTTCTCAAATTCGTTATTCATTTTTTTATGTCCTGGACATGCAAAGAGAATGGAATGCGCCACATAGCAACCAGCGTTAAAATATTTGACTATCGCTTAAAAGCTACCATATTCCCCTTGCATCTACAAGAAAATTACCAATAAGATTGACATTTCGATATCTCGATTAACATGAAGCATATGGAGAATAGGCGTTTGTAAAATTAGATTGTACAAGAGTAGAGAAAGTCATGTGAGTGTAACACATCAGATTTTTTTTTTACTTTCTCTACTACGTATAGTAAGTAGGGGAAGTATTGCTTTCCACCCAAAAATTCGATACCGAGATTTCACCGGAAATACATGTTTTGAGACCTCCTGAATCCAAAAAAAGCATTTTTGGAAACATGTCCGTGTGTGTGTCTGTGTGTGTGTCTGTGTGTGTGTGTCTGTGAACAGCATAACTCAAAAACTAACAGTCGGATAAACACCAAACTTGGTATTTACGTTCAGTATCTTCCAGAGATGCGACACGAAGATTTTCAAGAAAATCCCCCCACCCCAGACTACCCTTTACATGGAACATTTTTCGAAAATTTTAATTTTCTCAAAAATGGCTCTAACGATTTTGATGAAAATATCATATGTTTAAGATAATGTCATGAGAAATGAAATGTATATCTCGAAATTTCTGGGAATGTCTCCAAAAGTATTCTTCATTATGAACGACTTTTGCATAACTGGTAAAACCATAAGAGATAGACAAAATTTTACTACACAAAAAATGTAGATCGCGTTAAAATACACAACTTATATCATATACATTTTTTTTGTTGAGTGAACCGTTTTCGAGATATTGCTTGTTATTTCCTTAAATTTTCCAATACTTATACTTTTTCTCAAATTCGTTATTCATTTTTTTATGTCCTGGACATGCAAAGAGAATGGAATGCGCCACATAGCAACCAGCGATAAAATATTTGACTATCGCTTAAAAGCTACCATATTCCCCTTGCATCTACAAGAAAATTACAAATAAGATTGACATCTCGATATCTCGATTAATATGAAGCATATGGAGAATAGGCGTTTGTAAAAATAGATTGTACAAGAGTAGAGAAAGTCATGTGAGTGTAACACATCAGATTTTTTTTTTTTGGATTCAGGGGAGTAGGGTAGATTTAGCGGTCCTGAAACAGTTAATTTATGCATGGCTATTCATATGCAAATGAGCTCCCCCACCTCCTCCCTCCCCCTCCCCCCCCGCTGTGCCTTGGTAGTTTTAGCTGCACCTGCGGTCGTAAATCATGTTGAGTACAATGGAGGCTTGACAGTTAGGTAATTAAGGCTGTCAATCAACTGTCAAAACGAACAAAGGGGTCATAAATTTAAGGTTCTGTAACAAAGGCGAGATGTTTTTCCTACCCATTCCACATCCGGCCACTTCTGCACCTGGTCAGTTACCCGCCCCCACTTCCATTGTGTGTGTCGAACACGTGGCATACTCGTTCCACTAGCTTTTAACAAAAGAACAATGCTTGCCCTTCAGCTGTCAAAATGAACAAAGCCCATGATGAATTAGGGTTGTAACAAAGCCTGACCCTTTCCATTGTGTAAGAGATTCTATTGTGTGTGCCTTTCTATTGTTCGATGCAAGCATTCTTTAGAAAGACCACCTGGCAACCCAATAACAAAGCCTGACCCTTTCCATTGTGTAAGAGATTCTATTGTCCTTGGCAAGGCTAGTTTAGAAAGACACCTGCAGCGTTCCCATTGTTTGGCCACCTGCTAGTTTAACAAAAGAATTCGAGGGTTGCTTTATACTCGTTCTGTCCTTGTTTGTGTGAAAGAGAGAGAAACTTGTTTACCAACTCTGCGTGACGTCATACTTTAGAAAGACACCTGCCCCATAACAAAGCCTGACCCTTTCCATTGTGTAAGAGATTCTATTGTGTGTGCCTTTCTATTGTTCTGTGCAAGGAGTTTAGAAAGACACCTGCAGCGTTCCCATTGTTTGGCCACCTGCTAGTTTAACAAAAGAATTCGAGGGCTGCTTTATACTCGTCCTCTCCTTGTTTGTGTGAAAGAGAGAGAAACTTGTTTACCAACTCTGCGTGACGTCAGGTCGACCATCATGATTTTGCCTGAGGGAGTTCTCCCCGATGTTTTACGACCTCCTACGAATATATCCGAGCATAGTTAACAAGCATTCTGTTTCAGCCAACCACTCCGAAAAGCATCTAATATACATTTCATTACGTGCATTAAACCTCTGAGTGATATCCATAGATCGGTGTTCGATTCTTACTGTAATCAAAAGTTTATTGCTAATGAGAAATTAATGATTGATATTATTATATCATTACCCTAATTAATAAAAAGGCGTTCAGAGAATTCTAGCTCGAGTCTTACCAAGTGAAACTCTAACGCGTAATAACTATTAAACTATGCAAGGTCAGATTAAAAAAATGTATTTATCAATTATAATTTAATTTTTTATACATCATCATCCTAATTAATGAAAGACCGTTCAGAGGACCCTAGTTCGAATCTTACCCTGCAAACTCTAATGTGTAACATCTAGTAAATTACGGATGCGTACTCTAAAAATATATTAAACACATGCGTATACATAGGTATCCAAGTTGATATTTTCTTAGGGTAAAACATTATTATATCATTACCCTGATTAAAGCCCGTTCAGAGGTTTCTAGTTCGAGTCTTACCCTGCAAGCTCTATGCCTACTAACTATTTAATTACGGAAGCGTGCACGATAAGATTAAAAATGTATTTAACAAATATAATTTAATTTTATACATTACGCTGTTTTAATGAAAGGTATTCTTAGGAACCCAGAAGCCCATAGTTCGAACCTTACCCAGCGAAACGCCATAATAAATACTAAATTATTGAAGAGTGAACGGGTCAGATTAAAATGTGTTTAACAAATATAATTATAACAAATATACGACATTACAATGTTTAACGATCTGTATTCTTAGGAACCAGAGGTCAATAGTTCGAATCCTGCCCTGCGAAATGCTATAATAACTATTAAGTTATTGAAGCAGCGAGCGGTCGGATTAAAATTGCATTTAACAACTATAATTATTTATATTAAACCCTGATGCATACTTAGATATCTCGATGCCTAGACAACATTCTTTCTTCTTCTCCTCTCTTTTTCTTTCTATCTATCTCTTTCTTTCTCCACGACTTGTACACATTCAGGCGTTCACATATACACGAGCGCTTGTACACACATCAGCAAACATACACTGGTGCACGCATGCAAGCACACACACACACACACACACGCAAGCACATACACCAGCACATACACACACATGCACATACATACACCAGCACATACACACACATGCACATACATACAACAGTACACACACACATACACCAGTACACACACGCATTCACGCACCTCATGCGTATACATACATACACCAGTACACACACGCATTCACGCACCTCATGCGTATACATACATACACCAGTGCTCTTACACTCACACATACATATACATGGACAAACACACGCACGTGCAAGCACATATGCCTGTTCACTTACACCCAACAGCAGCAACCCACACACGCACACACCAACTCACGCGCATGTCCTGAATGAAAAGAGACAAAATGATGCAATAAAAACTAATTATAGCTAGGGATGCAAGGCTCCATTTACGATTGCTCGAAACCGGTCTTCTAATAACTCCAAACTTTTATGCCATTAGCTCGTTTCTTGTGCATGTATATTAGAGTCCAGGTGTCATGGGTTCGATCCTTAACTTTAAAATCTCAATTATCTCAGAAACTAACAGTGATAGAGGAGCGGTTCAAAGCACGATTGTTAGCTCCTATGATGGGCAATTAATGCCTTATATAATTTCCAATCAGTGTCCCTAGCTCGAATCCCGATCTTTCAGTGACTTCCTTAATATTCCACTGTGTTCTAGAATATATCACTTAGATCAATGTTGCAACTGCATACAGGTCTTTAAACACATCAAACTAATATTATAAATAATTTTGTTTCTGGCGTTCTGAGTTCAAATACCGATTCAATGAAGTTTACTTATAAATTTAATAACAGGAAATAATTAAGACAAAGGCACCAAATAAACATATTACGTTTATGTCATCAGATAATATCTTGAGGGCGTATATTAGGGTACCTGACGTCCAGGGTTCGATCCTTAAGTTTAAATCTCAATTATCGCAGAAACAGGCAGAGATAGAGCTGTAGACGAAAGCATGTTTGATAGCTCATACAATGAACAATTAATGCTGTATATAATTTTCAATCAGTTGCCCCTAGTTCGAATCCCGAACTTTCAATGACTTCACTGATTTTCCTCTGTACTCTGGAATACATCGCTTAGATTGATGCTTTAACTGCATGCAGCTTTGTGTAACGACATTATGGATGTACTCTGTGTGAGAGAGAGAGAGCGAGAGAGGGAGAGGAAGTGAAACAAGCAGGGATAGAAGTGCTGAGGGCCTCTGCGCATGCGTAGCAAGAGATGATGTCATTGGCTGCAATAATCACGTGACGTGTAAGCATCACAGCCATGATGACGTGCAGGCATCGCCTGGAGGGGGTTTAGATCCCTATATAAACAGACATCTTTCCCATGTTAGAACTGTTGTGTACTTATTAACTTTACATTCAAGTTTTAAAGAGCTTTAAAAGCAACGTGAGCTGCAGGCCGTCTACACATTCAGCACATATCAAAACGGGGGCAATGCAAGGTGAGTTTTAAATAACTATACAAAATCACTGTTGGCTTTTACAATACATTTAATTTTATTTAAACGTTACAGTACATGAAAGACGATTCGTTACAAAGAGCATCATATTTTCTAATCTGTGCTTTACATTCACATGATATTCTCAACACACATTCTTCTGTAACATTTATATGATTTTCTCTACATCTTCTTTGTAAACATTCATACGACTTTCCCCTCATTCTTTGTTTCACTATACACTCACATGATTTCCTCTACTCATTCTTTATTCCACCTACAGGTTCATGCTTTGTTAACATTCACATGACTTTCTCTTCACATTCTTTGCTTCCATTAACATTCACATGATTCTCGCCACACCTTCTTCTTACATAAACATTCATACGACTTTACCCTCATTCTTTGTTTCACTATACACTCACATGATTTCCTCTACTCATTCTTTGTTCCCATGCAGGTTCATGCTTTGTTAACATTCACACGACGTTCTCAGCTCATTTCTCTATTGACATTCACATGATCTTCTCAACACATTCTTCTTACTTAAACATTCATACGATTTTCCCCCTCATTCTTTGTTTCACTATACATTCGCACACGATTTCCTCTACTCATTCTTTGGTTCTCTGCTGGCTCATCTTCAATGAACATTCACATGATTTCTGTACTTATTCTTTATTTCTCTACACCCTCATAGGCTTACTTACAAAACATACACACCCTAGTTCTTCAACTTGAATAATGTAGTGAAAATAATAATTCATGACAATGTCTGTTACAGATTGTTTAGCTGATAGACTTAACAAGATGGTGGAAGAGCGTAGTTTCCTACCGACTCGTCGAGTTCAAGATCTCGAAATAGGTCTTAACTATGAGATAAAGTCCTTAAAGAGAGTTCAAACAAGATATGGTACCAGGATCGTATCTTCGCTGGAGGATTGTCAAGTGTTCTTGCCAGAGCGCTATAATTCGTTAACCGATCAAGAGATTGCAGAAATACCTGGGAGCGTATACCTACAGTATAATGGCATGGCAGAGAAGGGGAAATTTAAGACATGTAAATTGTCTTTTTTACACGCAAAGAAGGTGCGTAGAAGTGTCAAACTTAAGTATTGAATGTTCTCCCATTTCACAATGAAAAATTCATAAATAAAACAACTGACTCATTGATATTACATATAAAGATACAAAAGATGCATATTATAGAATTTTATAAAAAATTAACGAAATTACAATATCACATGCTTGAGTTTAATTATATCTAGCGCATTGAAATAACTCTAAATATCCGAATGTTTATACAAATCTTTGTGCTTCTTTTTACATGTGCCATATGCTTCATTTTACATGTATCATAACAAAAAATGTAATTCTTTCCAGGTTGCCTTTACTTGACCAAGATAGTTTTCTAAGACTTTCATTGTGCAATGTTTCAGGGTGTGCAATAAGAGGAAGAAGAAGAAGAGGAATAGCCTGCTGGCATGCAAAGGATGCTGACGCTATGGGAGGGTAGAATACCTACAAGAAACATTTCGGCAAGAAACGGGTGCTGAGACATCTACATCACCGAAACACATTAAGACAGGATCCTTATATAACATTACAGGGTATACAATGAAAAACTACGGTCAATTTTGTATACAATTCAATGCATGGCTGAGAATTAGCTCGAACTAGAGACATCTACATCACCGAAACACATTAAGACAGGATCCTTATATAACATTACAGGGTATACAATGAAAAACTACGGTCAATTTTGTATACAATTCAATGCATGGCTGAGAATTAGCTCGAACTAGTCTCCCTATATTCACTGAAATTAAGCATTGTGAGCAATAATTTAAGTGACTGTGAAAATACTTTAAGTAATGGTGAAATTTGTATCCTAAAAGACTTGAGCCCTGTATACATTAACAGCATTAACGCTGTTTGCCACGCTGGAATACAAATTATGAAAATAAAAAGACTTTCATTTAAATAATAAGGAAATTTGCACAACCTGCTGTTACAAGTGTAATGACATATACAGAAACAATGAGTCGGACGAGAAAGTGATGGAAATGTAAGATAAATAATAACAATAAAAGAATTAAGGTATGCTTTTACATAGTGTTTTTATTCATTAAAAATCCTTGTATTCCTAATGAAAAATAAATCATTACAATGATTAGTTTAAGTTATATCACAATGATCAAAAAGAGAACCGTCTTTAGATGCATTACTCGATCTTAAGTCAGAGCACCAAAAAATGACAAATCACGGCTTCTCCATTTTAGATGTGGTGTCACTATTCAGGTAAATTCATGTAACACAACAGGTTGAGTATGCAGATCTGTGGTCCTAAATGGGTGAAACAGAGTCTTATCCAGCTTAACAGTCTTGAGATCTCACCATCAGAAAGTCGAATCACAAGCCTTCTCCACTCGCTGAGCACAGGTTTAACAACAGCATTCTCTTCACCCTGAGACGATGTAAAGTATATAAATGTTCAACTTGACAAGGGATTCTAAACTGGTTGTTAGAGTCCAGAACTGATGTATTATATGATGAAAACACATGTTCCTCTTCTTAGCGATCTTGTCGTCGAATCTCGGTGTCGATAACATTGAAGATGCCAATGATTATAGGATTCTGAAGCCCAAAAACTGTAGGAACTGCTGATTGCGTGATGTTAACCTGATGGGCGTCAAGGGCAGAGCATGATGTGTGCGTCGAATCATTCCATTATTATATCCTCGACGTCGTTGACTTCTTCTAAAAACTATAGGCATTATGCTTATATCCTTGTTTCTAAAGGCAATGATATTGCTGTTAGGCTTCCCTGTTTGCTCTATGAAGCGGATGTTTATGAACAACAGGTAAAATTTGATTTGATGGTTCCTGTGAAATACGTTATCCTGCCATAACAGATGGGAAAACTGGTAGATGGAGTGTCCACTTTTACTATCGAGGAAGGAGACTGATGCAATACTGCGCTAAATTCGTATGATGCTCAACTTAAATATATTCACTAGGAAATCAGATTCAGACAGCTGATTAGATGGAATAACTTTGTCACTGAAGGGCCACAGAACGTTCCTATAGAACAATCACTGGAAAAAATCAAGAGTGAAAGGACATTTTAATGACATTTTTATTATTATTATTATTCACTGATCTAATAAGAAGACATTCGCATCCTAATATGAGGAATCTTTCTAACTCTTTCATGGTTTTGCAAATGCTAATCACGCTATAAAACCACCCAGCTTTAAATCCTGAATAATGTCGTTAATCGCATCGGAAAAGTCATTTTTATCTGGTGTATGAAGCATCATGAGTACCCTTAGCATGTTTACCAAATCATTAGGATCGGTGTAGCGGTATAGCATCTCCTCTGTATTCGCTTTGGATATATCTTCTAATCTAGGTGATTTGACACTAGTATGCTTGCTTTCATTGGTGTGTTTATTCAGAGCTTGCTCATTCAAAGAAACTGCTGTCATTGCTTCATCAGTGGTAGCTCTTGACGTTATTACAGGGTCGCTTGAACTGGTTCCAAGTACGGTACATCTTGAATCCCGCTCTTCGGGACTTGAGAAGATTTCAGGATCTCGTTTGGGTGTTGTAGTCAATGCACAGCTGGTCATTGCTTTACAGCATCTTCTCCTATGTTGTTTAAGCCTTGAAATTGTCCTGTTCTTTAAAGTTCTATTACATATGCAGCACTTAACAAAGCGATTACTCCCCCCTTGGGAAACATACGAAAAATCAAGATTCTCGTAAATTGACTGTAATTGTCCGTCTTTGTGAGTGTTCATGCTCAAGCAGTATATATAAACTAGTCAATGTATACTGTAGATGTTGAATTCGTATACGATAACACGAGACTGAGTTATTTTTTAACATTTATGTATTTATATATGTACTCAGGTTTTGATGCATATAAACAGCCATGCCCGAATTAGAGTAAGCAAAATATTGTAGCATTCGCACATAATAGTTGTAATTTCGTTAATTATAACTATCTCATTAAGCACAAGCAGATTCAAGTAGCTAGAAATGGATTCATAGAGGTAAGAGTACAAGTTTTCTTGATAGTTAGCACAGAAAATGCGAGAGTTAAGGGAGATACTGGTCATTTTCCCTTTACAGGTCACCTTTTTTTCCCTTTGCTGGCCACCTTTTTCCCTTTGCTGGCCACCTTTTTCCCTTTGCTGGTCACATTTTCCCCTTTGCTGGTCACATTTTTCCCTTTGCAGGTCACGTTTTTCCCTCTTCTGGTCCCAGTTTTCCCTTTACTGGTCACCTTTTTCCCTTTGCTGGCCACCTTTTTCCCTTTGCTGGTCACATTTTTCCCTTTGCTGGTCACATTTTTCCCTTTGCTGGTCACCTCTTTCCCTTTGCTGGCCACCTTTTTCCCTTTGCAGGTCACGTTTTTCCCTTTGCTGGTCACATCTTTTCCCTTTGAAGGTCGCCCTTTCACCCTTTGTTGGCCACCTTTTTCCCTTTGCTGGTCACATTTTTCCCTTTGCTGGTCACGTTTTTCCCTTTGTTGTCACATTTTTCCCTTTTCTGGTCACGTTTTTCCCTTTGCTGGTCACATTTTTTCCCTTTGCTCGTCACCTTTTTCCCTTTGCTGGTCACCTTTTTCCCTTTGCTGGTCACCTTTTTCCCTTTGCGGGTCACCTTTTTCCCTTTCCTGGTCACCTTTTTCCCTTTCCTGGTCACCTTTTTCCCTTTCCTGGTCACCTTTTTCCCTTTCCTGGTCACCTTTTTCCCTTTGCTGGTCACCTATTTCTCTTTCCTGGTCACCTTTTTCCCTTTGCTGGTCACCTTTTTCCCTTCCCTGGTCACCTTTTTCCCTTTGCTGGTCACCTTTTTCCCTTTGCTGGTCACCTTTTTCCCTTTCCTGGTCACCTTTTTCCCTTTCCTGGTCACCTTTTTCCCTTTCCTGGTCACCTTTTTCCCTTTGCTGGTCACCTTTTTCCCTTTCCTGGTCACCTTTTTCCCTTTGCTGGTCACCTTTTTCCCTTTCCTGGTCACCTTTTTCCCTTTCCTGGTCACCTTTTTCCCTTTGCTGGTCACCTTTTTCCCTTTGCTGGTCACCTTTTTCCCTTTGCTGGTCACCTTTTTCCCTTTCCTGGTCACCTTTTTCCCTTTGCTGGTCACCTTTTTCCCTTTCCTGGTCACCTTTTTCCCTTTCCTGGTCACCTTTTTCCCTTTGCTGGTCACCTTTTTCCCTTTGCTGGTCACCTTTTTCCCTTTCCTGGTCACCTTTTTCCCTTTGCTGGTCACCTTTTTCCCTTCCCTGGTCACCTTTTTCCCTTTGCTGGTCACCTTTTTCCCTTTGCTGGTCACCTTTTTCCCTTTGCTGGTCACCTTTTTC
Organism: Deroplatys truncata; assembly: GCA_030765065.1. Lineage (NCBI taxonomy): Eukaryota > Metazoa > Arthropoda > Insecta > Mantodea > Mantidae > Deroplatys > Deroplatys truncata. Next base: position 82,659,069 of record CM060982.1, on the reverse strand, counting down.
CCTTTCCTGTTCACCTTTTTCCCTTTCCTGGTCACCTTTTTCCCTTTCCTGGTCACCTTTTTCCCTTTGCTGGTCACCTTTTTCCCTTTCCTGGTCACCTTTTTCCCTTTCCTGGTCACCTTTTTCCCTTTGCTGGTCACCTTTTTCCCTTTCCTGGTCACCTTTTTCCCATTCCTGGTCAACTTTTTCCCTTTCCTGGTCACCTTTTTCCCTTTCCTGGTCACCTTTTTCCCTTTGCTGGTCACCTTTTTCCCTTTGCTGGTCACCTTTTTCCCTTTGCTGGTCACCTTTTTCCCTTTGCTGGTCACCTTTTTCCCTTTGCTGGTCAACTTTTCCCTGAATGGGTTACATGATGGGAACGTATATAACGTTGACATGAAACAGTTTTCCACTAAGTTCACATCTAAAGTCGCTTTCAAAGTCTAACATATGAATAGGCTGTGAGCATTCTTGTTTCATCCTCTCTAGCTTGACGGCTAAAATAAAATAAATTGCTCTTAATGTATATACGCTAATGAGAAAGTATAAAAGAACTATCCTGAATAAAATCGATTAGTATAACGTGAGAGCTAAGGGGTTAAGCTCGCAAAAGGTTTCGGTTTAATTAACTCTCTCACTAGCCTGCAATCGTTGAAGTACATTTACCTGGTTACATAGGCTGAGGAACTGTGGTAAAGCTAGAGAAAAATTAAAGAGAGGAGACCCTGGAATTATTCCGTTAGACGATTCGTGTAATCTTAGCGGCATTGCCAACGCTCAGCATAAGGTCTCTGCTTCGAGAAACATTGCTGCCAAGATCTGACTGAAACGACTTGGAAAAGCGTGCAATCTGATGTTACATTAGGTGAAAAAGTTGGCAGCGTGACTAGTAACAGCAATTATGAAGGGAAAGGTGGCTCCAGGTGCAGTAACCATGAAGAAGAAACGATGAGGATTTCTACCTCTCATACCAATTATTGCAGCTCTAGGCGCTGCTGCTGGAGGTGCAGCCCAAATTGCCTCAGCAGTAAATAAGAAAAAGACAGCAGATAAACAACTTGCCGAAATGATGAGGCATAAGAGAGAAATTGAGCGAAAGGTATCTGTTGTCGGAGGGTCCAAAAAGAAGAAACGAGGAGGATTTCTACCGCTCATACCGATTATTGCAGCACTAGGCGCTGGAGGTGCATCACAAATTGCTACAGCTGTAAATAAGAAAAATTTGCAGATAAACAACTTGCTGAAATGATGAGACGTAACAGAGAAATTGAAGCAAGAGGGAGAGGTTTTCGAGTGAAGAAGAATAAGGGAAGAAACACAGAAACGAAGAGGAGACAGAGCCTGAAAGGGAATTCAAAAAACTCTGGCAGAGGGCTATACTTGTCCCGGAAAAAACATTGAGTAACATAGACCTTGACTTGTATGCCCGACGTTTAAAGATTCCTCATATTAGGATGCGAATGTCCTCTTTATTAGATCAGTGAATAATAATAATAATAAAAATGTCATTAAAATGTCCTTTCACTCTTGATTTTTTCCAGTGATTGTTCTATAGGAACGTTCTGCGACCCTTCAGTGACAAAGTTATTCCATCTAATCAGCTGTCTGAATCTGATTTCCTAGTGAATATATTTAAGTTGAGCATCATACGAATTTAGCGCAGTATTGCATATTTATATACTTTACATCGTCTCAGGGTGAAGAGAATGCTGTTGTTAAACCTGTGCTCAGCGAGTGGAGAAGGCTTGTGATTCGACTTTCTGATGCTGAGATCTCAAGACTGTTAAGCTGGATAAGACTCTGTTTCACCCATTTAGAACCACAGATCTGCATACTCAACCTGCTGTGTTACATGAATTTACCTGAATAGTGACACCACATCTAAAATGGAGAAGCCGTGATTTGTCATTTTTTGGTGCTCTGACTTAAGATCGAGTAATGCATCTAAAGACGGTTCTCTTTTTGATCATTGTGATATAACTTAAACTAATCATTGTAATGATTTATTTTTCATTAGGAATACAAGGATTTTTAATGAATAAAAACACTATGTAAAAACATACCTTAATTCTTTTATTGTTATTATTTATCTTACATTTCCATCACTTTCTCGTCCGACTCATTGTTTCTGTATATGTCATTACACTTGTAACAGCAGGTTATGCAAATTTCCTTATTATTTAAATGAAAGTCTTTTTATTTTCATAATTTGTATTCCAGCGTGGCAAACAGCGTTAATGCTGTTAATGTATACAGGGCTCAAGTCTTTTAGGATACAAATTTCACCATTACTTAAAGTATTTTCACAGTCACTTAAATTATTGCTCACAATGCTTAATTTCAGTGAATATAGGGAGACTAGTTCGAGCTAACTCTCAGCCATGCATTTAATTGTATACAAAATTGACCGTAGTTTTTCATTGTATACCCTGTAATGTTATATAAGGATCCTGTCTTAATGTGTTTCGGTGATGTAGATGTCTCAGCACCCGTTTCTTGCCGAAATGTTTCTTGTAGGTATTCTACCCTCCCATAGCGTCAGCATCCTTTGCATGCCAGCAGGCTATTCCTCTTCTTCTTCTTCCTCTTATTGCACACCCTGAAACATTGCACAATGAAAGTCTTAGAAAACTATCTTGGTCAAGTAAAGGCAACCTGGAAAGAATTACATTTTTTGTTATGATACATGTAAAATGAAGCATATGGCACATGTAAAAAGAAGCACAAAGATTTGTATAAACATTCGGATATTTAGAGTTATTTCAATGCGCTAGATATAATTAAACTCAAGCATGTGATATTGTAATTTCGTTAATTTTTTATAAAATTCTATAATATGCATCTTTTGTATCTTTATATGTAATATCAATGAGTCAGTTGTTTTATTTATGAATTTTTCATTGTGAAATGGGAGAACATTCAATACTTAAGTTTGACACTTCTACGCACCTTCTTTGCGTGTAAAAAAGACAATTTACATGTCTTAAATTTCCCCTTCTCTGCCATGCCATTATACTGTAGGTATACGCTCCCAGGTATTTCTGCAATCTCTTGATCGGTTAACGAATTATAGCGCTCTGGCAAGAACACTTGACAATCCTCCAGCGAAGATACGATCCTGGTACCATATCTTGTTTGAACTCTCTTTAAGGACTTTATCTCATAGTTAAGACCTATTTCGAGATCTTGAACTCGACGAGTCGGTAGGAAACTACGCTCTTCCACCATCTTGTTAAGTCTATCAGCTAAACAATCTGTAACAGACATTGTCATGAATTATTATTTTCACTACATTATTCAAGTTGAAGAACTAGGGTGTGTATGTTTTGTAAGTAAGCCTATGAGGGTGTAGAGAAATAAAGAATAAGTACAGAAATCATGTGAATGTTCATTGAAGATGAGCCAGCAGAGAACCAAAGAATGAGTAGAGGAAATCGTGTGCGAATGTATAGTGAAACAAAGAATGAGGGGGAAAATCGTATGAATGTTTAAGTAAGAAGAATGTGTTGAGAAGATCATGTGAATGTCAATAGAGAAATGAGCTGAGAACGTCGTGTGAATGTTAACAAAGCATGAACCTGCATGGGAACAAAGAATGAGTAGAGGAAATCATGTGAGTGTATAGTGAAACAAAGAATGAGGGTAAAGTCGTATGAATGTTTATGTAAGAAGAAGGTGTGGCGAGAATCATGTGAATGTTAATGGAAGCAAAGAATGTGAAGAGAAAGTCATGTGAATGTTAACAAAGCATGAACCTGTAGGTGGAATAAAGAATGAGTAGAGGAAATCATGTGAGTGTATAGTGAAACAAAGAATGAGGGGAAAGTCGTATGAATGTTTACAAAGAAGATGTAGAGAAAATCATATAAATGTTACAGAAGAATGTGTGTTGAGAATATCATGTGAATGTAAAGCACAGATTAGAAAATATGATGCTCTTTGTAACGAATCGTCTTTCATGTACTGTAACGTTTAAATAAAATTAAATGTATTGTAAAAGCCAACAGTGATTTTGTATAGTTATTTAAAACTCACCTTGCATTGCCCCCCGTTTTGATATGTGCTGAATGTGTAGACGGCCTGCAGCTCACGTTGCTTTTAAAGCTCTTTAAAACTTGAATGTAAAGTTAATAAGTACACAACAGTTCTAACATGGGACAGATGTCTGTTTATATAGGGATCTAAACCCCCTCCAGGCGATGCCTGCACGTCATCATGGCTGTGATGCTTACACGTCACGTGATTATTGCAGCCAATGACATCATCTCTTGCTACGCATGCGCAGAGGCTCTCAGCACTTCTATCCCTGCTTGGTTCACTTCCTCTCCCTCTCTCGCTCTCTCTCTCCTCTCTCGCTCTCTCTCACACAGAGTACATCCATAATGTCGTTACACAAAGCTGCATGCAGTTAAAGCATCAATCTAAGTGATGTGTTCTAGAGTACAGAGGAAAATCAGTGAAGTCATTGAAAGATCGGGGTTCGAACTAGGGGCAACTGATTGAAAATTATATACAGCATTAATTGTTCATTGTATGAGCTATCAAACATGCTTTCGTCTACAGCTCTATCTCTGCTAGTTTCTGCGATAATTGAGATTTAAACTTAAGGATCGAACCCTGGACGTCAGGTACCCTAATATACACCGCAAGATATTATCTGATGACATAAACGTAATAGGTTTATTTGGTACCTTTGTCTTAATTATTTACTGTTATTAAATTTATAAGTAAACTTCATTGAATCGGTATTCGAACTCAGAACGCCAGAAACAAAATTATTTATAATATTAGTTTGATGTGTTTAAAAGACCTGTATGCAGTTGCAACATTGATCTAAGTGATATATTCTAGAACACAGTGGAAAATTAAGGAAGTCACTGAAAGATCGGGATTCGAGCTAGGGCCACTGATTGGAAATTATATAAAGCATTAATTGTTCATCGTAGGAACTAAAAATCGTGCTTTGGTCCGCACCTTAATCCCTGCTAGTTTCTGAGATAATTGAGATTTAAAGTTAAGGATCGAACCCATGACACCTGGACTCTAATATACATGCACAAGAAAGGAGCTAATGGCATAAAAGTAATAAAGTTTATTTACTGTCTTTATTTTAATTAGTTTTGGAGTTATTAGAAGACCGGTTTCGAGCAATCGTAAATGGAGCCTTGCATCCCGAGCTATAATTAGTTTTTATTGCATCATTTTGTCTCTTTTCATTCAGGACATGCGCGTGAGTTGGTGTGTGCGTGTGTGGGTTGCTGCTGTTGGGTGTAAGTGAACAGGCATATGTGCTTGCACGTGTGTGTGTGTGTCCATGTATATGTATGCGTGAGTGTAAGAGCACTGGTGTATGTATGTATACGCATGAGGTGCGTGAATGCGTGAGTGTAAGAGCACTGGTGTATGTATGTATACGCATGAGGTGCGTGAATGCGTGTGTGTACTGGTGTATGTATGTGTGTGTGTACTGTTGTATGTATGTGCATGTGTGTGTATGTGCTGGTGTATGTATATGCGTGTGTGTATGTGCTTGCGTGTGTGCGTGTGTGTACTTACATGTGCGTGTGTGTATGTGATTGCATGCGTGCACCAGTGTATGTTTGCTGATGTGTGTACAAGCGCTCGTGTATATGTGAACGCCTGAATGTGTACAAGTCGTGGAGAAAGAAAGAGGAGAAGAAGAAAGAATGTTGTCTAGGCTTCGGGATATCTAAGTATGCATCAGGGTTTAATATAAATAATTATAGTTGTTAAATGCAATTTTAATCCGACCGCCCGCTGCTTCAATAACTTAATAGTTATTATAGCATTTCACAGGTTTGGATTCGAACTAGGGGCCTCTGGTTCCTAACAATACAGATCGTTAAACATTGTAATGTTGTATAAATTAAATTATATTTGTTAAACACGTTTTAATCTGACCGCCCAATACTCACATAGTTTAATATTTATTAAGCATTAGAGTTTCGCAGATTCGATCTAGGATCCCCCTGAACACCGTTTCATTAATTAAATTATATTCGTTAAACACGTTTTAATCTGGACGCGCAATACTCACATAGTTTAATATTTATTAAGCATTAGAGATTCGATCTAGAACCCTCTGAACACCCTTTTATTAATTATTGTAATGATATATAAAAATTAAATTTGTTAAATGCATTTTAATCTGTCCTTGCATAGTTTAATATTTATTAAGCATTAGAGTTTCGTTGGATAAGATTCGAACTAGAACCCTCTGAACACCCTTTCATTAATTAGGGTAATGATATATAAAAAATTAAATTATAATTGATAAATACATTTTTTTAATCTGACCTTGCATAGTTTAATAGTTATTACGCGTTAGAGTTTCACTTGGTAAGACTCGAGCTAGAATTCTCTGAACGCCTTTTTATTAATTAAGGTAATGATATAATAATACCAATCATTAATTTCTCATTAGCAATAAACTTTTGATTACAGTAAGAATCGAACACCGATCTATGGATATCACTCAGAGGTTTAATGCACGTAATGAAATGTATATTAGACGCTTTTTCAGTCACTGCCTGAAATGGGGCCAAGCAGAATGCTTGTTAACTATGCTCGGATATATTCGTAGGAGGTCGTAAAACATCGGGGAGAACTCCCTCAGGCAAAATCACGATGGTCGACCTGACGTCACGCAGAGTTGGTAAACAAGTTTCTCTCTCTTTCACACAAACAAGGAGAGGACGAGTATAAAGCAGCCCTCGAATTCTTTTGTTAAACTAGCAGGTGGCCAAACAATGGGAACGCTGCAGGTGTCTTTCTAAACTAGCCTTGCACAGAACAATAGAAAGGCACACACAATAGAATCTCTTACACAATGGAAAGGGTCAGGCTTTGTTATGGAGCAGGTGTCTTTCTAAAGTATGACGTCACGCAGAGTTGGTAAACAAGTTTCTCTCTCTTTCACACAAACAAGGACAGGACGAGTATAAAGCAACCCTCGAATTCTTTTGTTAAACTAGCAGGTGGCCAAACAATGGGAACGCTGCAGGTGTCTTTCTAAACTAGCCTTGCCAAGGACAATAGAATCTCTTACACAATGGAAAGGGTCAGGCTTTGTTATTGGGTTGCCAGGTGGTCTTTCTAAAGAATGCTTGCATCGAACAATAGAAAGGCACACACAATAGAATCTCTTACACAATGGAAAGGGTCAGGCTTTGTTACAACCCTAATTCATCATGGGCTTTGTTCATTTTGACAGCTGAAGGGCAAGCATTGTTCTTTTGTTAAAAGCTAGTGGAACGAGTATGCCACGTGTTCGACACACACAATGGAAGTGGGGGCGGGTAACTGACCAGGTGCAGAAGTGGCCGGATGTGGAATGGGTAGGAAAAACATCTCGCCTTTGTTACAGAACCTTAAATTTATGACCCCTTTGTTCGTTTTGACAGTTGATTGACAGCCTTAATTACCTAACTGTCAAGCCTCCATTGTACTCAACATGATTTACGACCGCAGCTGCAACTAAAACTACCAAGGCACAGCGGGGGGGGTGGAGGTGGGGGAGGGAGGAGGTGGGGGAGCTCATTTGCATATGAATAGCCATGCATAAATTAACTGGCCCAGAAATGTCAATTTATAACTACTCAGGGGGTCTTAGAACATGTATTTCCGGTGAAATCTCGGTATCGAATTTTTGGGTGGAATACAATACTTCCCCTTCTTACTATACGTAGTAGAGAAAGTAAAAAAAAAAAAAAAAAAAAAAGAAACACAACGAAAAGGTGTGTCCCTTCGCCAGAGCTTCGCGTGGCAATGTTAAATTTTGTTGCCTCATTGTGATTTTGAGGAGGAATGTCGTGTCGCATGTCGCCTCATTGTGAATTGGGTATCACAAGGAAGCATTCTTCGCGACCGAGTCAACAGAAACTTGTATCAGAAATAATGCCGTGACACATACTGTACCAACCGTTCGTGAGAATGAACAAATGGCTGTGTTGAGAGTACCTTGAAAAAGCAGAAACAGTGTTTTAAATTGGATGTACCTTTCTGGGGAAATGGGCCGATGGCTTAAAACTTCAAACCCGCCGCTCGTAAAGTAAATATTACGTTCAGTATTTGTACTCTCGTTAAAAAACATCACGAAACGCGGCGGCACCGACAGTCACCCCGGGGAAAAGATGTTACATTAGTTGAAGCCTTAATGCGTGCATGTGTAAAACGTACATTATAGGTACATACATAATCCCGAGTTTGGCAAGCCTGGATGCCGGAGTAAAGAGATGACATTTTGCACACTTTGAACCTTCAGCTCCTTTTTTCAGCTTTTAAAGGACTTTAAGACTGAGTTTTTAAGCAAAATTGTCCAACAACCAAATGCATTTCTTGACGGACAACATTCATTTTTACTTTCTCCAGCAGTTACCTATAGTAAGTAAAGGGAATATTATATTCCACACAAATATTTGATAACTACTTTTCACCAGAATCACATATTTTGAGGTTCGCTGAATAAAAAGGAAAAAATCTGATATCTTACACTCACATGGCTTTCTCTACTCTTGTACAAACTATTTTAACAAACTCTTATTCTCCATCTATTTCATATTAATCGAGATAAACATTTGCAGAAACGATCTTTTGACATGCAAAGAGAATTACATTTTACACATAGCGACCAGTTCTAAAATATTTGACTATCGCTTAAGGCCTACTATGTTCCCCTTGTTTTGTATTTGCAAGGGCAATATAAGCATAGACATATCTCTTAATAGCTGGTTGCTAGGTGCAGCACCTTTCTCTTTGCCACAGATTAATACTCTTTGCATATCCAAGACAAAAAAATGAATAACGAATTCCCATTTGAGAAAATAAGTATTGAAAAATTTAAGGGAATAACAAGCAATATCTCGAAAATGGTTCACTCAACAACAAAAAATGTATATAACATAAATTGTGTATTTTAACGCGATCTACAGTTTTTTGTGTAGTAAACTTTTGTCTATCTCTTATGGTTTACCAGTTATGCAAAAGTCGTTCACAAAGAATACTTTTGGGGACATTCTCAGAAAATTCAAGATATACATTTTATTTCCCATGAAAATATCTTAAACATGTGATATTTTAATCAAAATCGTTAGAGCCATTTTTGAGAAAATTAGAATTTTCGAAAAATGTTCCATGTAGAGAGTAATCTGGGGTGGGGGATTTTCTTGAAAACCTTCGTGTCGCATTTCAGGAAGATACTGAACCTAAATACCAAGTTTGGTGTTTATCCGACTGTTCGTTTCTGAGTAATGCTGTTCACAGACAGACACACGGACATGTTTCCAAAAATACTTTTTTTTGGATTCAGGAGGCCTCAAGGCATGTATTTCGGTGAAATCTCGGTATCGAATTTTTGGGTGGAATACAATACTTCCCCTACTTACTATACGTAGTAGAGAAAGTAAAAATAATTTTCAGAAAAAGGTCCGTGTGTGTTTAGTAGTCTTTTCTTACTGCATACGGCACCACAGGCGGTGGACATGATTTTACACGCAGTGAAATATCTGGGGAAGGAATTTTGGGAAGGAAACGTTCCAGGACTAAGTACTTTGCCAGTTACGAGGACTAAGAAAAACCTTGAGAAAACCTAAGCCAGGGAGGACGGTCCTGGCGGGATTTGAACAGCGGATATCCCGTTCACAGGTCCGTGTCGTTAATGTGTGTGTGAAGCGCAGATGATAATGTGGAATAGACACGTAACTCTCTCAAGTTTTTCGTTATTTGTTCTTACTAAAAATGACCCTGTCGAGTTTAATTAAAATACCATAGGTTTAAGATATTTGTATGACTAATAAAGTGTATTTTGAATTTCCGATGAATAGCCTGAGAAGTCACTTTCATTTTGAATTTATTTTCTACAATTTTATAAAAATAATAAAACTATATACTATAAGACAAAACATATTACCCACAAAATATTTTTTTTAAATGCACAATTTATTTCAAATAACATTTTTGTGGCAGACTTTTTCCGCGATATTCGTTGCTCTTGTTTCGAATTTTACACTTATTTATATTTTTCAAGTGCTTGATCACCACTGCTTTTTCTTGGAATATGTAAAGGATGTAGAATCCGCTTGTTGCAAGTTTGACTATCGCTTCATCCTCCTGATCGCTCTTGTACCTACAATGCTGTGTGTAATGAAATTATTTCTAGTCTCGATAAACATGCAGTGGGTAGAAAAATAAGCTGTTGTAAGAATAATTTGTAATAAACGATAATGGATAGAGAAAGTCATATGAATGCAACACAAGCTATTTTTAAATCTAATTTTTCGTGTTAATCGAGATAAACGTTTGCAGCAATAGTTTCATTACACATTTGTGGGTTAAAGGGGGATACAGGGGAGCGATAGTCAATTCAAACCAATGGCAACGAATATCTGGGAACAATTTGTGACTCCAAAAATGTGATGAACAGGCATAAGAATTCTTAAGCAGCTGGCTTCAAGTTATCTACACTCAAACCATTATCAATACAAAGAATGCAAAACAAGGGGCACTAACAAGCGGTCCGAGTGCTATCTCCAAACGCCAAAAGACTACGAGGGATGGGGTGGTTTGTTATCTACGATGTCCCTACCTACAATCCACTGACAGTTCAACTTTACAGTAGGGACAATAGTTCTGTGCCGGTGACCTTTTCTAGCGCACTGAAGAGAGTCTATGCCTAACGTCAGTTACTCTACAGGCAGCTGTCTGTCTGCTGCAAGACGTGGGACTTCACCGATACGACATAAACACACAACACCGCACCACTGCTTGACTGGTTTATTGTTACTATGTTCAGATTGCTCTATCATTCTTTTATATTTACACATTATACACAAAGCTTGTCCCGCAAATGCATTGTCTTAAACTAGCAGGGGCTTTATTAGTGTGATAAACACTACACCAGAAATATCACCACTGCCGTTTTCTTCTGCAAAACTTCAGATATTTTCCTTTAATCGTCTTCAATCTTCTTCTACTTCGCTGTCGCTATATTCCCTACCTTGGATTACAAAACCTTCTATGACATTTTCAAACAGGCCTTGTTCTTCTTCAGTATATTTGTCTTCCTACTTAATAACGTGTTGGCAGGCATTTTCCTCACTTTTCCACGCTAATGTCAACATGCTGTTAGATAAGCTTCATAAATAACATCATCTAATTTAAAAGCGTGTTCTACCAAGCTACCCATTGCTTTATATCAGCCCAGACGAGTTATACTCGATTAAGACCCGATGAATAGGGCGGTAATCGGAGAAGATTGTGTGCATGGCCTACAAACTGTCAACGTAAATTTTCGGAAGAGGCTTTGACCCTTACTTAGGTTGTAAAGCTCCAAACTTAGCATCCTTTCATGGAATGGGGCAAGTCCTGCATCTTATTTTGGTATGAGACGTTGGGGCCTTTTCCAACTGCACACTATGGTACGGTGCGTTATCAATCACCAAAACAGATCTGGGAGGCAAGTTAGGAATTAATTTTTCAATTAGCCATTTTTTGTATTTTTCCCCATTATTTTGTGGTATATTAACTTTTTTTATTTTTACATAAAAATTCGCAGAAGGCAAGAACCTCCAATAAACACACCAAAATATATAAAATATGCAATCCAAGTGTAATTACAGAAACGCAGGGGCGTCATTTAGGGGGGCAGGTGTCAATTGATCCCTCCGCCTAAGCTACAAGAAATAATTAGGTTACATTATTGCTCTACCAAAAGAAAGATTACACCTGTACTTTTAATACAAATATTTCACATTTAAGAAATAAAATATTATTTTCTTTTAGGCCAAATATATCGTTAAAATCCATATGAAAATTCGGAAAACTGCTCCAAGCAATCTTGCACCCCCCCCCATGCAGAAACTGAAATGATACTCCTACAGAAACATATAGTAACTAATTTATAAACAGAAAGTTCAAGGTAGCATAGTCATAAACAGATAGCTGGCAAGAGAGATGTTACTCGGACTGCTGCTGCCGCTACACTGAACTGATTGCACACACTGCGCATGCGCGAGAATTGCGGCTTGCTCACTGTCCAGATAACCAGGACGCATCCAGGCTTCACCGGTACAGAACCATCGTCCCTACTGTATTTCCTTCCGTGCTGGCTTTAATGCATAGAAATTCCTATGCCAGGTTGTGACATAATCATGTATCCTAACGAGTTCTGCGTTTTTCCCGTGATACTTTGTTATTTTATTTTACTTATATAAAGTTATTTTAAAGCTATTTTGGCGTAGGGAAGTGACGACCCCACCGCCCAGTGCTAGTCACTGCAGTCAGCCCGCCGAATGACTATCGCCAAAAGTGGCACGCCCTCTTGACCAACGGCTCCTTAGGAGGCGGAGGAGTCGACAGGGAAGGTTTCTACCACCTAGGAGATTAAAAATCCCCTAAAGGTAATATAAAACGGGAAGGTGTGACTCGACAGTCGTGGCGAAGACAACACATCTAGGACAATGCCCAAAAAGCAGCTGCGAGTTCAGAAGCAGAGAGATGGCAGCTCCACCACTGAACTAGCTCTGCGCAGCGTTCGTACTGCGGCCAGAGTAAAATGTTATATATTGAAAAGCCTCAAATTAATAACCGGAAGAGCCGGTATGAACCGGAACAGGAGACATGTCCCAAACCGTGAAGTCTTGATGATGATATAAATTATTAAAGAAATCAATTAGATTGAAGAAGACTTAACCAGCTATTCATAGAAAACCCTATAATATAAATTTTATTCTTTGTCAATATCTCAAATAAATGACGTTTTAATAAAATTGTTTGAGCTTTTCTTTAGAAAATAGGGAATGTAAAATGTGGTGGCGGGGGTTTTCTTGAAAAGCTTAGTGTCGCATATCCTTAGAAAACACTGAATTGTGATCTTTAAGACTTAAAATGACAATGATCATTGCATTGTGATCACCCTGACGTGTATTTGTAATTACTTAATCTAGAAAATTTTTAAGGCGAACAACATTATGTCAGAGTTTGACTCAGGAGGTATAGCGTTTGAGGCTCGCATTCATGAGGTTACCAGTTCGATTCCTGTGACCGGCCACCCTGACCTTCAGATTTTTCGTGACTTTCCCAGGTCGGTAGGCAAACGCTGTGGTGATTATGTTAATAGCACGAATTTTGCTACATCTCATTGCGTCTCCTTTCATCTTGCAGGATAGCAGCGTTAGGCGCAGCGGATGGTGATAAGCGGTGGATGTACTTGAGGAAGGAACTATTGTTCCCCAGCATGGAATTGTTTGTTCGAACCTTTGCGCTAGGATAGGGAGGACATGGAAGGGGCGGCCGTGGATATTTAATCTGGAAACGTTAAGCAACCAAGCTACAGAGCGGGATGGCTCAGACGCTAACGTCTGTGATCCGCATTCGGGAGGTCGTGGGCTCGATTCTCGCAGCCAACCTTCCTGACCCATGGGATTTTTCTCGGATTTCCCCGGGTCGCTAGACGAATACTGGGGAGGATCATTACATCCGGGAATTTCCTGTCCCTCCATTTCACTTCCATTCTCATTACACTTCACCTTTCATCTGCTTGGTCGCTTTCAGGTTTGCAAGTGTCGGCAGGACGTGTGCATGACAGAGGAAAATGATATTCTCAATAAACCTTCGTTCCCCGGAATGGGAGCGGTCTCCGGGTCCCGGCCTCCCAGGGGATGTGTAAGCCCACAGGGGGGAGGGGAGACGGCTGTGGCAGCTACCATCCGCGGAGTTTAAATCTGTAACGGGTAGGTACCTGCCCTCTGCCTGTCGTGCCTCCCGGTCCGGCCAACCTCTGTCTCCTCTTACCTATCTCTCCCCCCGGGGGGGGCGCCCCGTCAGAGCCTAGGTACAAAAGATCTGCATAAGTCGTGGTGCTAAATCCCCCTCCGCTCCTAGTCCTATCCTATCCTAGTGACCAAGCTGCCCATACCGTCATCCGATCTGGCATAAACTTCATAAACTCTCGCCTCATCACCTTCTTGCGATTTATTAGCCACAATAGGCCTAGCTTTGGCCGCAGTGCTGAAATCGTCCTCGTTTCTAATCCATATACAATGTAACTTTAAGTTTCTACTGTTTGCGTTAGATCTTACTCAGTATAAAGCTGCCATCTGGTGAACGATTTCGATAGATTTATCCCCTTTAGCTTTGTGTTCAAAAATTTCCGGGCTGTTTTGCCGTGATGTGCAGGTTAAAATACTTGGTCTGATGTTTCGTTCTTGTTTGTCAGGGACATCTTCAGCCCGGAGAAAGAAGCGACGATGACGATATCTCTGAAGATGTCCCAGGAACGAAACGCCAGGCCAAGTATTTTAACCTGCAGACCAGGCAAAACAGTCCGAAAATTTTAAACACAAAGCTATAGACACCGACCTGAAAGTTCACGTATATACAGTACCTTATTTTCGACTCCTGGCCGGCAGCTTAGCGGATGTAGCTGCGTGCGTACAGTGCTTCTAACCGGTTCTGGCTCCCGCTGTTCTCCCTCCACTCCGCGCGTCAGTGCATGTGCGACCGTTGCTAGCGCGAGATCGTGTATTGTTCTTTGTGGTTAAAGCGTGATACTCCTGTTATAATAGCAAGAAGTGCGAACAGAGTCTTGTAGACAAGTGACACGGCTATTTATAAACAGATTCTCCGGAATCCGTGCGTCTCACAGAGAGACAGTTCCTAGTCTTGTAAACCGATTTAGAGAAACGGTTGTTCATAAGAAACCCAAAGTAATTCGCTGTGTTCTTACAGAGGAAAAACTCGATGAGATAGGACAAAGGTTAGTACATGGCCCTCCCCCCCCCAAAAAAAAAATGATCTGAGTAGAGAAAAGGAAACAGGAGTTTCACAATTCTCGGCTTGGAAAGCTACTAAGCTTTTAAAATTAAAACCAACCGTAGTTCAGGAACTGAAACCACGTGATACTGTGAGTAGAATAAATTTCTGCAATTGAGTGTCGGGTAAAGTTAATGATGGCTCTATGGACCCGAAGTTAATTTTTGTCACAGACGAAGCATGGTTTTCTTTAAATGACCATATATCGACACAAAACAACAGATACTGTAGTGCAGAAAAACCCGATATTGTACACAAAATGCCACTTCATGACCAGAAAATTGGTGTTTGGTGTGCCGTGAATGCGTACTGAGGCAGTATCTTTAACACTTAAATGATTTCAGTCTAATTATATAAATTCAATAACAGCCCGCCTCGAAACAATGTGTATAATATAATATGTAAAATGCATGTAACAGTCATTGTATTAATGTTTATATTATGTACGTGCTCAATAATATTATGTGAATGTATTAGTAATTTAATAATGTAAGAGCTGTGAGAATAATAGGTTAAAAGTTGCTAACAATGCGGTAACCTTGAGGCAATAATGAATTAGAAAGTTTAATAATGCTACTAGCAATTCTTGGAGCAACAATAATGTCATTTCTGAGACAATTTATAAATAGCCAATCAACAACCAGAAAAAAGCTTAAGTTAAATAAAAGTATTGGAGTAGGATTAGCCAATCAGAAACTGAAATAGAGAAAATTGTACAAATTCAGAAGTCAGTTGCTAGCAGACAGCGTTCCTAACCGGACGCGAGACGCGTCCTCCAGAAGTTTAATACGTATTCAGTGTGAGACGAAAATAGTTTACGTGTTTGAAAAGTGCAACTAATTAATAAATAATCTCACAGCTCTCTATATCACTGAAGTGTTAATTAAATCGTGTCAAGAATTAATAAAAGAAGTGAAGTAAAAATTATAATCTGTGTAAGTCTACATTCTTAGTCGCACCACTCCCTGCAAAGAGAAACATGTTTCTACAAATTAATACTGACGCAGCCGAGGCAAACATAAATATATATTATAACACTTAAAGAAACAGTCAAATTACAAGGTTAACATTTTTAAACTTGGGGCGAAGGCTACCGGACACTTTGTACCATACGTGAAGCAACAACAAGTTTCTCAGTACTGAATTATAGGGCCTATATTCTTTGAGGATACAGTTAATGGACAGAGGTACAGGAATACAATACTCAAACCATTCCTGGAATATTTGTGTGACATTGAATGCACACAGGTATATTTTCAACAAGACTCTGCTACAGCACATACAGCTGATCTCTCGTTGAAATTAATTGCGGAAATTTTTTAAGATAGGGTCATCAGTAACGAACTATGGCCACCGCGCTCACCAGACCTTACGGTATGCAACTTTTATTTATGGGAGAACTTAAAAAATAAAGTGCTTCGGAACAACCCGCACACCTAGGAAGAACTGTAAGAGAATATCAGAAGAGAAATTACCGCAATTTCAGAAGAAGAATTAACGCGTGTTAATGGAAATTCTCTTGTGAGAGATGCGTGGCAGCACAAGAACATAATTTCCAACAACTTCTGTGATAAAGGTACATATGCGCTTAAGTTTCAGGGTTTGTCAATATTCGACTTGGCCGCAGTCGCCGGCCAGGAGTCAGAAATAAGTCATTGTACTTATCCCCTTTGCTTGCTGCCTGTCGATAGCCCTCAAGTGATTTTTAACTTTCCTCTACACTCTCCTCCATTTCGCTTACCTGCTGCGCAATGTATCCCACCCCTATAGTGTCGAAGCTTCTTCTTAATTTCCCACGTGGGCTTATCATCTTAACATATCTTATATTGCCTGAGAATACTCAGTTTACATTTGTAGCTGCAAGTTTCGTCCCTTCGCTCTATCGAAAACACAACTTAACCGCTCAAGTGAAACAAGCATTGTTTGTGCTTAACTCATAACTATTTCTGAGCTTCTGCCAATAATGCGGCAACACTTTCTGGTAGTGAGCGAGGTATTTTGTATTGCACTCATACGATGTCCATGGGCGTAACTTATAACCCAGTTCTAGCGGGGGGGGGGAGGAGCAAAATAAGTGAAAGTCACAAAATGAAACGCAGTGTAGAATACATTTAAAAGTAGTTTTCACTCACTCTTCACGGAATTAAAACATTGATTACTTTGAAATATATTAATAATATACTGTTAAACATGTTTAATTCTATTATCAAAACGATTTACTTGCTCATTTATATAGTGTGTAACAGTCGCACACTTAACTTTAGATTCAGTTTCATAGATAGTCTAAGTTATTCATGCGAAAGTTTTATTTTTACTTTCTCTACTACGTATAGTAAGTAGGGGAAGTATTGTATTCCACCCAAAAATTCGATACCGAGATTTCACCGGAAATAAATGTTTTGAGACCCCCTGAATCCAAAAAAAGCATTTTTGGGAACATGTCCGTGTGTGTCTGTGAACAGCATAACTCAGAAACGAACAGTCGGATAAACACCAAACTTGGTATTTAGGTTCAGTATCTTCCAGAGATGCGGCACGAAGGTTTTCAAGAAAATCCCCCCACCCCAGACTACCCTTTACATGGAACATTTTTCGAAAATTTTACTTTTCTCAAAAATGGCTCTAACGATTTTGATTAAAATATCATATGTTTAAGATACTTTCATGGCAAATAAAATGTATATCTCGAATTTTCTGGGAATGTCTCCAAAAGTATTCTCCATTATGAACGACTTTTGCATAACTGGTAAACCATAAGAGATAGACAAAATTTTACTATACAAAAAATGTAGATCGCATTAGAATACACAATTTATGTCATATACATTTTGTTTGTTGAGTGAACCATTTTCGAGATATTGCTTGTTATTCCCTTAAATTTTTCAATACTTATTTTCTCAAATGGGAATTCGTTATCCATTTTTTTGTCTTGGATATGCAAAGAGTATTAATCTGTGGCAAAGAGAATGGTGCTGCACCTAGCAACCAGCTATTAAGAGATATGTATGTGCTTAAAGGCTACTGTATTTCTATATTGCCCTTGTAAATATATATTCCCCTTACATCTACAAGAAACTTAACAATAAGATAGAGTCTGCAAATGTTTATCTCGATTAACATGAAGTAGATTGAGAATAAGCGTTTGTAAAACTACTTTGTACAAGTGTAGAGAAAGTCATGTGAGTGTAACACATCAGGTTTTTATTTTTGTATCCACTTCCTGTTAGCGTAAAATATGTTCGCAAAAAAAAAAGTTTAAAATAGTTAATACGACTGTTTGTCCGCTGAGACAGCTAAAAAGCAAGTCGATGTAATTATGTTAGTCATGTAGGCGCTAACACTTGATCTGCAGCCCTCCACTATAACATTGACACTTCAGAACATGTTAAAATGTTACTACATGACAAAAACCAGCGATGATGTTCACGCCACTCCCAGCTTACTGACAAGCAAATACAAATGCACACTAGCACTGGACCCATAAGGCCAGTACGTGTGATCGTTGTCATTATAGGATAATTGCAATAAAGTATCTAAAATTCACTGATATTTTAACTGAAAACTACTGAATTTAATTTAAATACAAAATAAACTTTATGCTTTTATTTAAAGTAAAATGTTAAGTAGCAAATGACCCCAATTATCCCCCCTCCTATGCATGGTCCAAAAATATCTGGACCATGTTGACCATTAATTTGATTAGCTTCTTCAAACGTTTGACGCGCAACGTCGATATTTTTATCACTTGTCGCTGTGGGAGGTCGACTCTCGCAGAATTCGTCACCGATGCATGTGGCTGTAGCCAGGTTTGAACCCTCCAAACCAATAATAGAGCACACTGTCAGGTTCACAACTTTTTCAAGTGTGTGAATGACTATTTACAATTATGGCTAAGCAAACCCAAAGGGCGGGTACGTAATATCAAGTTCATTACTCATTTCCGCAATATTCCGGAAAACAATTTTTTAAAATGTTTCAAAGGTAATTTCACGAGAGGTTACTAATTTATTTGATGAAACTCGCAATCTCGAATGGGATTTATTATGATTATTCCATGAATAAAATGTAGCAGGTGATATAAATAATAATTACGTTTCACTTGTGTTTATTTTAATCAAATCACATTGTGTCAGCTGTCAGATCACTTGCATACTAAATGAATGAGCAGTCAAATATGTTACAGTCGAATACTAACCAACGCTACCAACAGTGGGAATGAAAAAAAAGTTTAACCTCGAAATTAAGATAAACTAAAATTAGAACGCAATAAAAGAACATAATTTATCTGGAAACTGACTCTGTTTAAATGTGCATTGATTAAAAACACAATTTTCAAAATTGAAGGAATCTGCTGGTTTTTAGTAAATGGAAACTGAAGTGGGTTGAAAAGAAGTGCATACTGATACTACTGTGGTTCAGAACCAAACTGACGTTTTATCCAATAAAATCGCATCCTTGTAAGCGTATTATAAGATAAACAGCTGTGGTTGGTCAGTATCCGAGGAATTGCTAAACGTTGTTGGTCAATGTCAAATATACGGCGTATAAATGGAATAATCATAGAAAAAAATATTCTCATGCATTGTAGAATGAGGATTCCATTGCAGTTTCGGGCATTTAAGAACACAAACCACGTTTCTAAGGACTTGAGCAGGTGTGTGTGCATATAACGCGTAATATTTTAAAACTTGAAGCTTCTTTTTTGCATTTTTGCCACTTAAAATATTCCTCGTGACTGTTACATTTCTATCAAATTTTCAGTAGGTATACTTTCTTCAAAGTTGCATGAAAGAGATCTAAAGAGCCTTTTCTTAATATCAAATATAATTCTGGATTTAGGGTTCTCTTAACTTAATATATGATTGAGTTTTAGAAATTTCAATGTTGCCTACTACATTATTTTGGAGAAGAGATCAAAAACTGAGAATAAATTAGTTATCACTTTCAAGTTAGGTATTATTATTATTATTATTATTATTATTAATCTAGCTATCACATATTCCTCAAACATGTTAGTATTACAGAAGCTTTAATCTTTGATTGTAAAGACATGAGTTCGATATATAATATGCAGAATTTAAAAGTTTAAACACTTTTATAGTAAGCTGAAAACATTTGAAAAAACTCTGTCAATCAAACTGCTGAGCCTGAGCTAAAATACTAATTTCAGAACATACCTCTTACTTAGCAACTTTTTAGTTTCAGAGTATTATTATTATTATTATTATTATTATTATTATTATTATTCGGCACTCAGAGTTAGTAGCTACATTCACTGAATATGACGACATCTACTGAGAAATATTCCCTTTATTATTGCTGAAACTCGTCACCTATGACATTAATTTGAACGAGGGGTGTAAGTACTATATTACCTGTTTCTACCCTGTCATCCATAATATTCCACTAGATATTGTATTCCAGCCAAAAGCTCGACATTGAGATTTCACTGGAAATACGTTTTGAGACCATGTTTTTCCAAAATACAACATTTTTATAAAATGGTCGTGTGTGTATGGGGAGATGAGTACTCAAAAAGGAAATATGGGATAAATATAAAACTTGGTATTTAAGTTCAGCATTTTTCAAGGATGCAACAAAAAGATATTTCAAGAAAATCCCCCATCCTAAAGTAAACTTAACATTTTATTTTCCAAAAAGTGACTAACGATTTTCTTAAGTTCCCAAATGTTTAAGATATTCTACAACAAATAAAATGCATATCTTGAATTTTGTGCGAATAGACTGAAAACTAATTAATTAATTAACTTTGATTTTGTATAACTTTTAACAATAAGATATAGACAAAAATACTATACAAAATATGTAGGTATCCTTAAAGCATACAATTTATGTCAAATAACATTGTATCATTAACCATTTCGAAATATTCATTTCTATTGGTTTGAATTTTCAAATAATTTCGTACTTTATAAGTGTCAAATCCCTTTTCGTTTGTTTCTCGTAAACATGTAAAGAGTGGAATTTCAAAGCCAGCATATGGCGAACCATTTTTTTAAGAATTTGACTATCACCATTAGTATCACATGTGCTGATAGTTTCCGATAATTTAATTGAGCGCAAATGAATGCCGCTTCTTCTTTTAATAATTATTTATAGAACTGCAGATCCAGAAATAATTACTCAACCATAAGAAACAAGAGTTTAAAAGCAAAATTAAATAATGAAAGAAAACTATCTGCGCGAGTGAAATTCAGCTAGACAATTTAACAAGAATCCGACATTTTTAGACTCATTATTACCAATTTTCCCCCATAAAACCAGAGATTATGGATACATAACCGCCATCTATGAACAGTCAATGGAGACGAACTACATAAACTTCACTTTGGCTTCTTTAGGGGGCAAAGATCTCAATAAACAGAATGCGAGTAACTCCTAATAGTAACAGCAGAATGGTTACTTTAATTAATATTCTGTGCACTGATTTCAGAAAAATTCCTTTATTCTTCTTGGTGTCCGGAGGTATAAAAATTTCAATAGCTTCATTATTTCTTTAATGTTTTCGCTTCTAAATCTAGCCATGTTTGCTTCAACAAGTGAGACTTTCAGATTGCACTGTATTTGTAAAAACTAGATGCACCCACCTTTTTACTTTCTCTACTACGTATAGTAAGTAGGGGAAGTATTGCATTCCATCCAAAAATTCGATACCGAGATTTCACCGGAAATATATGTTTTTAAGACGACCTGAACCCAAATAAAGCATTTTTTGAAACATGTCCGTGTGTGTCTGTATATCTGTCTGTGAACAGCATAACTCAAAAACGAAACGTCGCATAAATACCAAACTTGGTATTTAGATTCAATATCTTCCAAAGATGCGACACGAAGATTTTCAATAAAATCCCTCCACCTCAAACTATGCTTTACATGGAACATGTTTAGAAATTTTTTATTTTCTAAAAAAAAGTCTCCAATTTGATTAAAATGCCACATATTGAAGATATTTACATGACAAATAAAATGTATATCTTGAATTTACGGGAAATAACCTATGAAGTCCTCCTCATTTGGAGGGAATTTTGTATAATCTTGTGTAACTGGTAAACGTTAAGCGATAGACGAAAACGTACTACGCAAAAAATGTAGATCCCTTTAAAACACACAATTTATTTAAAATAAGTTTTTTGTGACATAAGCCGTTTCTGAAGTATCCATTATTAATAGTTTGAATTGTTAATTTCTTGGACATTCTCTTTAAGTCCTTTCAACATTCAGTTGTTTCTCGCGGTTTCATGGAAACAATGTGGAGTTTTAAGGTCAGCATATAGCATCCAGTTCTCAAACATTTGACTATCGCTGTTCTCTTTGCATTTACGAAATATGTAATGTAGCTATTTCTGCAAAGGTAGTTATTTCTGTCATGAATAGATCTATTATCTACATTAAAAACATCGAGCAACGTTTGTATCCTAATGTTTCACTTGGTAAGTGTTTTCTAGTGATTTATAAACTTATTTACAATGCCCAGTAAGAAAGGAAGAACTCTACACAGTCAAGCCCCAGAAATAGCCCCCCCCCATTCAGCATTACTAGTAGAAGAGCATATGTTTTCTAAGAGGCCTTAAGTCTAGTTGATATGTTGAAAGTAGAGCCGTAATCTGTCTCAACGATAGAATTGTTGATGTCAACATATTCCTTACACACACATTCTCGCCATAGGAACACAGTATGTATAGTAGGTGTTGCTAGCCATACGCTAGGATGGATCTCAAGTGAGAGCATTTCCATGCTATGATTTTCTATGACTTTAAAGTCGGTTTAGGAGAGAGAGAGAGAGAGAGAAAGAGAGAGAGAGAATGCCTTGAAAGACTGCATCGTGTATTTGGGAATCTTTGCCCTTCGCAGTCCACCATTTATAGATGAAATGCAGAGTTTAGAAGAGGAAGGGTTTCCCTCGAAGATGAAGACCGAACAGGACGTCCGGCTACAGTAACAATTGATGAAAATGTGGTGAAAGCAGAGCGCATGTTACGGGAATATCATCGTTGCACATATAGTCAGATTCAAGAAGCACTAAATATTGAATCGGAGCACACAGACAATCCTGAAAGAAAAAATTGACGTCAGGAAGCTCTACAGTGGATCCCCCTCCACCCCACAAATGAGCAGAAACAAACACATGTGGAATGGTGCCAGAAAATGCTGGAAAAATTAAATGGAGGAAAATCCAAAATCATATTTAACATTGTAACAGGTGACGAAAGCTGGATTTACCAGTATGATCCAAAAACTAAACAACAGTCATCGGTCTGGATCTTCCCAGGAGAAGATCCTCCAACAAATGTGAAGCGAACGAGAAGTGTTTGCAAGATGATGATCTGTTCCTTCTCAGCAAGTAGCCACATTGTGAACGATTCCGCTTGAGGGACAAAAGATGTTACTGCCAGATGGTACACAAAATGTCTGCTACAAGTGTTGAATGAACAGAGAAAAAAGCGTCTAAGACTGGTCTGCGCGGAATTTTGTTACACCATGACAATGCGTCTGCCCAGGCGTCAGATATTTGTCCCAACCTCCCTACAGTCTAGATCTGGCTATGTGACTTTTTTTCTATTCTCCAAAATGAAAGAAAAAATTCGAGGTCAACGATTTGAGTCACCTGAAGCCGCAGTAGCTGGTTTCGAAGAATGTATTTGCACTCCCTCCAAAGAAGAATGACGTTCAGCATTTGAAAAATGGCTTGAAAGGATGAGA
Source organism: Deroplatys truncata (assembly GCA_030765065.1). NCBI lineage: Eukaryota > Metazoa > Arthropoda > Insecta > Mantodea > Mantidae > Deroplatys > Deroplatys truncata. The sequence goes on along the minus strand of CM060982.1, from coordinate 82,635,540 downwards.
CGGTGTGTTTAATACAATGGAGAATATTTTGAAAACATGCAATGATCAATCTAAATTTTTAATATTTTATTGCGTCCATTCTCAAAACTTTAAGAATGACACTATGTACCTTCCTTACCTACTATGTACATGGTAGAGAAAGCAATAAAAAATCTGATGTCTTCCACTCATATGACTTTCTCTACTCTTGTACAAACTATTTTTACAAACGCTTATTCGAGATATCGAGATGTCAATCTTATTGCTAATTTTCTTGTAGATGCAAGGGGAATATGGTAGGTTATAAGCGATAGTCAAATATTTTAACGCTGGTTGCTATGTGGCGCATTCCATTCTCTTTGCATGTCCAGGACATAAAAAAATCTGATGTGTTACACTCATATGACTTTCTCTACTCTTGTACAAACTATTTTTACAAACGCTTATTCTCCATATGCTTCATGTTAATCGAGATATCGAGATGTCAATCTTATTGCTAATTTTCTTGTAGATGCAAGGGGAATATGGTAGCTTTTAAGCGATAGTCAAATATTTTAACGCTGGTTGCTATGTGGCGCATTCCATTCTCTTTGCATGTCCAGGACATAAAAAAATGAATAACGAATTTGAGAAAAAGTATAAGTATTGAAAAATTTAAGGAAATAACAAGCAATATCTCGAAAACGGTTCACTCAACAAAAGAAATGTATATGACATAAGTTGTGTATTTTAACGCGATCTACATTTTTTGTGTAGTAAAATTTGTCCCACTCTTATGGTTTACCAGTTATACAAAAGTCGCCCACAACGAAGAATACTTTTGGAGACATTCCCAGAAAATTCGAGATATACATTTCATTTCTCATGACATTATCTTAAACATATGATATTTTCATCAAAATCGTTAGAGCCATTTTTGAGAAAATTAAAATTTTCGAAAAATCTTCCATGTAAAGGGTAGTCTGGGGTGGGGGGATTTTCTTGAAAACCTTCGTGTCACATCTCTGGAAGATACTGAACCTAAATACCAAGTTTGGTGCTTATCCGACTGTTCGTTTTTGAGTTATGCTGTTCACAGACACACACACACACACAGACACACACAGACACATACACGGACATGTTTCCAAAAATGCTTTTTTTGGATTCAGGAGGTCTCAAAACATGTATTTCCGGTGAAATCTCGGTATCGAATTTTTGGGTGGAATGCAATACTTCCCCTACTTACTATACGTAGTAGAGAAAGTAAAAATGAATAACGAATTCGAGAAAAAGTATTAATATTGGAAAATTTAAGGGAATAACAAGCAATACCTCGAAAATGGTTCACTCAACAACAAAAATGCATATGACAAATTGTGTATTTTAACGCGATCTACATTTTTTGTGTAGTAAAATTTTGTCTATCTCTTATGGTTTACCAGTTATGTAAAAGTCGTTCACAATGAAGAATACTTTTGGAGACATTCCCAGAAAATTCAAGATATACATTTTATTTGTCATGAAAATATCTTAAACATATGATATTTTAATCAAAATCGTTAGAGGCATTTTTGAGAAAATTAAAACTTTCGAAAATGTTCCATGTAAAGGGTAATATGGGGTGGGGGGATTTTCTTGAAAACCTTCGTGTCGCATCTCTGGATGATACTGAACCTAAATACCAAGTTTGGTGTTTATCCGACTGTTCGTTTCTGAGTTATGCTGTTCACACACACACACACACACACACACACACACACACACGGACATGTTTCCAATTTTTTTTGGATTCAGGGAGTCTCAAAACATATATTTCCGGTGAAATCTCGGTATCGAATTTTTGGGTGGAATACAATACTTTCCTTACTTACTCTACGTTTTTTTCTCCTATGAAATACTCTCATTCACGTTTCCTAATGGTGGAGTGTAGGGAATTTAATGGGTACTCTTCCATCGCTCCAACCGGAAATCGAGCCCTGGATCTCTGAATTGCAAAGCCAGAACGCTGACCATATGCACTCAAAGCGATAACGCGAGGAAGCTGCGAGTGCTGTAGAGATCTATCGTGATTGACAGAGGGGATAGAAAAACGAGCCTTTTACGAGTAATCTATAGACTCCCAATGAAATGGTAATGACTGTTACACACCAGATTTTTAAGGGCACTTTCATCTCCCAAAGGAAGGGAATCTGACCTGTCACCAGAACGCTAATAGCAGAGGGTTCCATTATACTTTAATTGGGAAGGGTATAAATACAAACCGGATCTAGAATTGTTATTACAGTCAGCGAGGACAATAATAACCATGTCACGGGAATTCCCCGCGGGACAGTCGGCATGTTAACATCCGTTCTTTCGCTGTTTTTATGCTCTTCCCGCTCAATATCCCCGCGCCCGAAGCGCCTGGCGAACGGCTTTTGTTTCAAAAAAAGTTTTTAAATATACAAACTGCGTAACTATGTGATTCGGTTCCGTCCGCTGGAAATAAACAATCACCGCACTCTTTTATGATTTCATTAAATAAATTACATATCTCTACTATCAAATTATTATACTGTCTTATTAATGAAAATGTTTACCATTTCCTTTATTTTTTCGAGTACCGACTCCGAATGCTGTTACTGATCAAACTAAGAGGAACCAATGTTATTAGGGAGGCCGTTTTGCTGTCACTTGTTTTCCTATCCCAAGAGTCATCAGCTCATTGATCCGTGGCAGAATCAAGGACCTCGCTTGCTCAGGCTTGTGCGTGAAACAGCGTCGGAGCGCATGGAAAGGGCGGAAGGTTTTTCGTTTGACAACGGAATCATAACACTCGCAACATTACGTTTTTATTGCTTTCTCTTACGCCTACATGTATTATATAGATCGATGAAGTATTGTATTCCTATCGATATTTTACCGGAAATACATGATTTCAGGTCCCTTTAAAACAAATCTGTCTGAACACCATTACTAAAAACTAGGGATGGGACCTCGACACCGACGATACTTCGATACTCTCGATATCTACTCGGTGATATCGATGTATGTGTAATACTTTGAGATAAATCTTCGATACTTTTACTTTTCTAAGTCTAGCACCATTGAAAATGGTTGCTTTTAACTTTATGCTAGATACATGAAAGGAGTCGAGACCACGAGTCAACAAGAGTTCTGGACTGTAGCTCTTGATAGACCTTGACTGGTTTCCTATGGCTGAATCAATGCAACATTCCATTGACTCTAGTGTCTAAATGAAAACATACAAACCAATGGGAGAAGGAGTAGAGGTACTCATGTAACATGCAGCGTTAACTGAGTTGTGAATGTGTCGCGGTATCGTTCGTGTTATCTTATTTGCTGAGCGCCTGTTATTGTTTTACTATTTTTAATTTTGGGTTCTTTGTCCTCCGGCTAGCTATTATTACTCAGTCGAGCAAATCTCTGAACAGGGTGTGTAAATGGAAAGGAGTTGTTACTGAAAGATAACACTGATAAAAGAATTTGTTTTTACACTTTTATTGCCGTCACACTTTATTCATTTCACATAATTACTCTTGATATAAGCCCGACTGAAACTGTTATATTTTTAAATGTAACTATAATAACTTATTTGCCGCACGTTATTAATTCGCATATGTCACATCTTTTAACTAACTTTACGACGCGAGAGATTCTGTAGAATTGCGTAACGTGTACTTTATGAATGCTTCCGTTGAACTGTGCTACGTGTAACCCGTGAATGATTCTGTTGAACTGCGCGACGTGTAACCCTTGAATGATTCTATTGGACTGCGCGATACTTGTCTCTGGCTTCATAATTTATACTCCCTCACCCCGATATGCCTAAAGATTATAATCGAGCTACTATTGGTTAATAAAGCGCGCCAACATTAGCGTCTATTTTTATATCCAATCAAAATTACGAACACATATGCTCTAGGGAAAATATTCCCTCCATTTCTAAAGAAAAGCGCGCTACTCTGACGCCATTTGTTTGTCTCTTATAATTGATAAACAACTCATCCCCTCGTTTCATTGTTATCCGCTCCTATTGTCAGTTTCAGTGAGACCGTGTAAACTTATTTCCTAACAATGCTTATAATTAACAAACATCTCAAATCATTGTCATACAATAATGTTAATTTACACTACAATCACTCTGGCATTCACAGTGTTGTGATATAAAATACTGCCCCAAATGAAGCTGATTTAACTGACGCACTAAATCACGTTTCTGCAATAGCCTGCTTGGTGATTCAGTCTCAGCCATTACATTTACCTATTCCGGTGACCAAAATTTGTGAATCCAGCAGAAACAAACTAGAACTTAACACGTGAGGTAACACAGCGCATGAAAATATTTGTTCTTTCCTTCCATCTGTAAGTGTGTTTACTCAAGTCAAACCTTTGTATTAAACATATATACGAATATATGCTAATGTATGAGGGTGGTAGTAGAGAGGCTTAATCCACAAGCTTACTCTTTCGAGTGTTATATGGCTAATCACTTATTATTGGATAAAAAATACATGTTACGTAGTAGTTGTGAATAGTGGTAAAATGGTGTAACACACACATAATTTTTAGTTGTTTGAGTTTCATGTAAATATATATATATATATATATATATATGTTTATTTATTTATAGTTTTAAAATTGCAGGATAAAGAATAATTGCTAGTATTTCTTTTTCTACAAATAGAAAATCATTTAAAAGAAAGTTTTCAGCACAAAATATAGAAACAAATAAATATTATTATTATTATTATTATTATTATTATTATTATTATTATTATTATCCTTGACTAACAATAGGAGTGGCATTATCAAGATAAAAAAATCTGTGTTGCACCCACGTGACTTTTTCTACTTTTGTACAAACGCTTATTCTCCATCTATTTCATATTAATCCAGATAAACATTTGCCGAAATTTATTTTATTGCTAATTTTCTTGTAGATGCAAGGGGAATATGGGAGGCTTTAAGCGATAGTCAAATCTTTTAAGAGCTGGTTGCTATGTGGAGCATTCCAGGGCATCAAAAAACGAATAATGAATTCCCGTTTGAGAAAAAGTAGAAGTATTGGAAAATTCAAACAAATACTAAGAAATATCTCGGAAATGGTTCACTTCATAAAAAAGTGTATGTGAACTAAATTGTGTGTTTTAAGGAGACCTCCATTTTTTGTGTAGTAAAATTTTGTCTATCTCTTACGGTTTACCAGTTATGCGACAATCATTCAGAATGAAGAGGGCTTTTGGGGACATTCCCAGAAAATTCAAGATATACATTTTATTTGCCATAAATATATTTTAATCAAAATCGTTAAGAGCCAGTTTTGAGAAAATCAAAATGTTCGAAAAATGTTCCATGTAAAGGGTAGTCTGGAGTGGGGGGATTTTCTTGAAAATCTTCGTGTCGCATCCTTGGAAGATAGTAAACTTAAGCGCCAAGTTGGGTTTTTATCCGACTTTTCGTTTTTGAGTTATGCTGTTCACAGATTGACACACAGACACACACACGGACATGTTTCCAAAAATGCTTTATTTTGATTCAGCGCACCTCAAAACATGTATTTCCGGTGAAATCTTGGTATCGAATTTTTGGGTGGAATGCAATATAATACTTATTATACATAGTAGAGAAAGTAAAAAGACAATTTCCAATAAACATTTTGGCATCAGTAATTTCAGAGATATTCGTTGTTATCGGTTAGCAATTTTCAATACTTGGCCATTTTTCGAAGTGCTGTCACCATGCCGTTGTTTCACGTAATGCTGTACAAAGAGTATGGAATTTCAAAGCCAGCAAATAGCGACCCGATGTTTAAAGATTTGATTATTGTTGCAGACTACTGCATTTCTCTGGTACCTACAATGATATGTGTAATAAACAATTTCTACAAACGTTTATGAAGTAGATTGGAAAATAAGCTTTTATAGGAACAGTTTTTAGAAGCTGTATACCTATAAGTAGACGATGGTGACTAGAAAATCATATGAATGTAACAATAAGAATTTTTTCCCTTCCTGTAGCAGCATTAGTTTTCGAAATATTCCATGTTGCAAGTTTACAGTTTTCCCAAGTGTGAGTGCGTCATCTGACGGACATTCTTGAAAGCTTGCGATTCTTCTATTTCTTTTCTTTCCACTGCAAGAGCTTGTTATCACGAATAAACATTTGAATACTGTTTATGCATACTAACTAAGCACATACCTATATATCTTGAACAACGCAACGTGCATAGAAGTATTATTTCGTATGAATACTATAATATAACATTGTATATGTGAGAGTGTATCATTGGTAGAGAAAGTCGTGTGAATATATATCAGATTTTTTTTTACTATAGCTTAATGCCCTTTAACCACTAAATGATATCGAACAAAATTTAACCTTTGTAGCGACGTTTGGATTGAGTTTTAGATTGATCAGATGACAACTTTGTCAAGTTTCAGTACTTCAAAAATAAATTGTCTCATTTAAATGGAACGAAATATTTCATGTGAATGATTCACAAAGGAGTGAGTATAGTAAGGTAGCTCTCATATATGAATTGGGTTGACTCCTCACAAATTAACACTTTGATTATACATATTCCAGACTTTAAAGCAATTTAATTCTCTATAGTAAGTACTGTCTATGGTTTCCCAGTTATAACGTAAAATTTAACAGAATGAAGACGATAAAACATAACCTGTAAAACATAACCTTTAAATGTACGTTCTCACCAGGTTAATTTAAACTACGTGGAATACTAAAAGATTTGAGTCAGTCCCAGCAAGATTAGTACTCTGTGTGGCACATACCTATCCTGTAACTGCGGGAACACGCGTTAACAAAGCACGTGTTTGCAGAGCAGAGCCGGCGAGAAGACAATAGCAACTCCCCGGAATTAATTTATTTATACATCCACATTTGTACTGCTGCAGCTTTTGTATAGCATGGACCACTGAATATTGTTATTAACACAGAGATGGCCACAAGTGCAGAACAGTTATTTTCGATATGGTTTCCATGGTAACTGCATTATATTATGCTAATGTGAAGCCCGCATTACATGTTCCCATGGTAACCCAGATGAGCCTACTTACCGCATGTTCAATAATTAATAATGACGGCGTAAGATTTGTTATGCATGACCAACATGGTGTAATGAACTTTTGTATTCATCATGCCAGATAACCAAGTAAATAAGCACTATAATTACTTTCTGTGTGAAGGTAAATACGTTAATAAACACACAAACCCTGTAGGAACACTTGAATCATACAGTGCCTAATTACAGAGAATTTACGCCGTCTTTTGCATCAGTCATATGACACTACATGCGCGGAATGATACAAATGAGGGATGAGGGTGTCTGTTTTGAGCTAATTGAGAAAACATACTGCTTTTTTCCTCTCGTAAAAGGGTAAAAATGGGCTTTTGCACAGCTAACTTCACTACTCTATGCCGACAGAAAGAAATAATATTGTCTAGAAAATAAACACCATGCAGTTAGTGGCCTAACCTCCAGCGGTAGTTTTTCTTTTACTACTGCGGCTTCAGAAATTATTTGTATTATTAAAAATTTAGCAGTCAAATTAACGAAGCTAAAACTCCTATTATTAATACGCACAAAGAACAAACGATATTACAGACTACATGTTCTAGCATTTTCCAGAGATTTCATTTGATTAGTTTTATACACTTGTTTTGAATTGTGTAGTGTTTATAAAGTTATTTCACATAAATTTGATAGAATATAATTTTAGTATCACATCTGAAATTGCGATAAAAATGGGTTTTAATATACGGAAGAAAGAAGGTAAGTCAGGAATTATCTACCTTTTTGTAGAAATTCCCCAAGAAAATTCTGTTTTATGACGTCACAATATTTTTTTCCTTGCTCAGTTTAAATCATAAGTCGGCGACATTGTCAGGTGTTACATAAAACATTCATTCATTCATTCATTATCTGTTTACCCTCCTCTTATGTAGGACTTACACCCCCAGGACTTACAAGCGGGTGCCTGGGGTCAGAGGCCCGTCGAGGAGCAGACACTCATGGATCAGACAGAGCATCCAGGATGGGTGATCAGCCCGATGCCTGGTATGGGATGAAGGAAGTAGATGAAACGAAATGTTGGTGAAATGGATGAAAGGAAAGGTGATGATGGAGCAGTTGGTGGAATGAATGGCGGGGGAAACCGGAGAACCCGGAGAAAACCCGCCCAGACGCCGCTTCGTCCACCACACATCCCACATGCAATCCCTGGGATTGAACCCGGGTCGCCTCGGTGGGAGGCGAGCGGTCTAACCACTCGGTATTATATAAAACAAATTGCCCTAATAAATGCGCATAATCGTATACTGCGATAATGGTGCGATAAGTGCATCTTTGCAAAACGAGGAATAAGTTTGAAAATAGGATATGAAGTCGAGTATTTTCACTTTTGAATTTCTGGAAAGCACCTTTTTTTTGACAATAGAGAATAATAGAAATGTTTACGCGAAAATAAAATTAATCAATGTCAGCTTTTTTTTTTCCTTTGTCGTCCTCCGTGGTGTAGTGGTTACTACTAGCCTCTAGTTCCAGAGGTCGCGGGTTCAAACCTGGCCGAGGACGATGGGTATTTTCGGACGTAAAAATCCTTAGCATGGCTTCCTTCGGAAGGGAAGTAAAGCCATGGTCCCGTGTCGTAGATTTACGGCACGTAAAAAAACCTCAAGCCTGATAAAGAGGCCTCTGAGCAAAATTTCTGTTCTTTCACGCCCAATATAGAATGGGACGCTAAGGAACACAGCAGGTACAGAGCGTCCATAAATAAAACTCAATTTAATTTATTGTTAGCTTTTCAAAAGCAGTATCAACACCGAGGCGCTACCTTCTGCGAAGTGGTGTAAGATTAATCACGTCTGGTAGTGTTGACCAAATCAACAACTGAAGGCAACATGAGTGCTTGCGCCAAATGCTGCATAAATTAAACCGTAATTAAATTCCAACAAATAAAGGGGAGTAAAGACGGTAAGACTTAAATGACAAAATTTAACTTCAAATATGATTATACTGCATGTATGCAATAATAAATGTACATATCAATAGTTGGAGGATTTAACAAACTTTATTAACTCTGAGGTAAAGATGGAAAACCCATGGAATTCCAACTTCCCACGCGCGATAGCATGGGCGGGAAGCGCACGAAGAAAAACACCCTTATCGAAAAAATAATTGTGTAAACACCACACACGAAAATTTTGGAAATCGGTACAATTTAAAAATAATTATAAACTAACAAAATTTAAAATCTGAAAAGAATGCCCAGAACACGTCAACTTTAATACTGTTTGCTATTTTTTTGCATAAGTTTCTCTCTGTTAATTTGTCTGCTAGGACGTTTTAATACTTTCTGCAATCATTGTAGTTTATTCCCTATTTATTAATATCCCGTGTAATTTTTTAGTTTGATTGTCCGTGTGTGTGATAAAATTCGAAGCAGCAAACCCTAATGACCACTTTAAAAGTAAATAAACAAACATCACTGCAGATTATTAGTTATATTAAAGCCAAGATTGCCTATACATCATTAAGTGTTGTGACATACAAATGAAATAAATTGAAACACCTGTGAGTTACATTCACATCACGTTCTCTTCACATGGGAAATTCAACATATCTATTATACATTTTAGTACTATGGAGAGGACTTTACGTGTTATTTACAGAAAATTTCATGTAGATTTGTGTTAAAATCTTCACCTTGCTTAAACAATGTCTGAGCCAAGTATAACATTTAATACTTATCTGGCTTTTTGTTTTTGAGTTATGGCTCTCTCGCGCTCTCTCTCTCTCTCTCTCTCACACACACACACACACACACACACACAGAGTTTTTTCCGTGTATTTCTCATGAAATCTCGATATGGCAATTTTGTGTGGAATATAATACTTCCTCTCCCACCACGGTGATGTGTGGGGTAGTGTGCCTATCTACATTCAACAGGTTTTGAGCTCGGTTGGGGTAAATTACCTGAATAAGTTCATTCGGTCATCGTTCGATTGGCTTAACACTTCCTCTAATAAACTAGCTGTAAGTGGTACAGAAAATATAAAACAGTAAGCGCAGAAAAGCAAAAAGGTTTCTCAGAAAGTGTGGGTTATCAATTTCCCCATGGCCCTCAAATGATGAATACACAGGATTAACAAACCACGGTTCGAAGCAAGTCATTGTTTAGGTGGTTCATTGCTATAAAATATCTACTCTTCGTCACTTTGCTCGTCTGTGCGCACGAAACAACTCACGAACACGTAAGGAGTTGAAATTTAATGAATAAACATTTGAAGGACATTTCCTCTCATATTTAGTTGAAAAATCTGCAATGTCAAGGGTAGTTTATGTAGAAACTGGCTAGCTGTTCCTGTCACTCCAAAATAGCTGGATGAGGTGAGGTTTTCTACAGTTGCATTCTAGTACTACTGTCTGCCACTAGAGCGCAGTAATTCAGTTATTAGCTCAGCGTCTAATGGCCAACCATTCTGTTACGTGGCCCTTATTCTTAGGGTTACGATTTTAGGCTAACTGATGTATGAAGAGAGTTGAAAAATATGTAAAAAAAAATCTGATGCGTTACACTCACATGACTTTCTCTACTCTTATACAAACTATTTTTACAAACGCTTATTCTCCATATGCTTCATGTTAATCGAGATATCGAGATGTTAATCTTATTGCTAATTTTCTTGTAGATGCAAGGGGAATTGGTAGGCTTTAAGCGATAGTCAAATATTTTAAAAGATGGTTACTATGTAGCGCATTCCATTCTCTTTGCATGTCCAGGACATAAAAGAAATGTATAACGAATTTGAGAAAAAGTATAAGTATTGGAAAATTTAAGGGAATAACAAGCAATATCTCGAAAATGGTTCATTCAACAAACAAAATAAAAAAAAATGTGTATGACATAAATTGTGTATTTTAACGCGATATATATTTTTTGTGTAGTAAACTTTTGTCTATCTCTTATGGTTTACCAGTTATGCAAAAGTAGTTCACAATGAAGAATACTTTTGGAGACATTCCCAGAGAATTCGAGATATACATTTTATTTGTCATGAAAATATCTTAAACATATGATATTTTAATCAAAATCGTTAGAGCCATTTTTGAGAAAATTAAAATTTTCGAAAAATGTTCCATGTAAAGGGTAATCTGGGGTGGGGGGATTTCTTTGAAAACCTTCGTGTCGCATCTCTGGAAGATAATGAACCTAAATACCAAGTTTGGTGTTTATCCGACTTTTCGTTTCTGAGTTATGCTGTTCACAGACACACACACGGATATGTTTCCAAAAATGCTTTTTTTGGAATCAGAGGGTTTCAAAACATGTATTTCCGGTGAAATCTCGGTATCGAATTTTTGGGTGGAATACAATACTTCCCCTACTTACTATACGTAGTAGAGAAAGTAATTAGAACAACATTTCCTAATAGACCCAACATGTGGTTGAATGGGCAAAATTAATGGTCGTTTACGAGAAAGTTCCACAGCAAATTTATGATTTAAGAACATTTGTTCGACGAATTTCTAATTTGAATGCAATAAGTACAAAGTTATGCGTTGTGTGTAGGAATCCCCCAATGTTTACGATTTTTAGACAAACAGTTGCACTTGCGGAGTTGAATTTTAAAGTTTAGAGTCATTTATCAAATCATGCTACATTTTATTGAAATCGGTGTAGTAATAAAAGTGTAATTTTACAGAGAGAATTGAAAAAGAAGGGGAAAAAGACAGTGATTTATGAAGAACTGACACATTTCTTTTTTTAATAATTCTGTTCGAAATTCACTCAATGCCCCAATTTTAGTACCAAATTAAGCAGAATGTTCTGGAGTTTCGATTGCCTGTCACTAGATGCGCAGATGTTTATGTTTTATTCGTAATTGTTAGTTTTATTTTCGGAAACTGTTTTTGAGATTTTGTTCTAGTCAACATGAAAATGGAGTACACATTAAATGAACAACTCTTCCTTGTAAAGCAATACTGGACTACGAATTCAACTACATCTACTCAAAGGGCATACCAGAGAGAATTTGGTGTTCGGAATCCTCCCCAAAGAAACACAATACTGGGACTGGTAAACAAATTGGAAACAACTGGATCTCTGATGAGTGAAAAAGGCAAAACTCGTTCATCTAGGCTTCCTACAGCTGTTGTTGACGTAAGAGCACGACTGGATCAGTCACCCAAAAAATCGTTAAGACCTTTGTCGCAGGAAACAGGGTACAGCTACTCAATGTGTCAGAGAGCTGTGAAAAGTGCAGGCCAAAAGCCGTATAGAATTACGGTTGTCCATCAGTTACAGGAACCAGATAAGGATGGACGACTGAATTATTGTCGTTGGTTTCAGGCGTTGATTGTGCAATCTCCTGCCATATTGTCCATCACGTGGTTCACAGATGAAGCATGGTTCCATTTATCCGGCTATGTGAACTCAAATAACTCACGCTATTGGGCCAGGGAAAATTCCTATGTTATTCATGAAGCACCTATGCATCCGGTTAAAATCGGAGTTTGGTGCGCAATATCCGCTCAGAGAATAGTGGGACCATTTTTTTTAAACAATGTGAACACTGCAAAGTACCGACAGAATTTCAAGGAGTTTGCTGGGCAACTAGACGATATAGAGCTGAGTCAAGGATATTTTCAGCAGAACGGTGCTACATGCCATACCTCAAATGAATCCATGGCACTAATTGCAAGTTTCTTTGACGACCCGATAATTTCCAAGAACCTGAAGCCACCGAGATCTCCGGATTTGACTTCGACGGACTTCTTTCTATGGGGTTCCTTAAAAGACAGGTTTTGTGCCACACGTCTCCAGACATTGGAAGACAGACATTACACAGGAGATTCAAGCTACTGACAACAGAGTCCTCCAACGAGTGACCAGTAACATGGAACCACGTGTTGAGTTGTGCCTTATGCAGAATGAAGGACATTTTCAACGTTTGTTATAGAGGTAAATAATCTCCCAAAATTCCTCTGCATTTCAGGTGTAATAAGTTGTCGCTAGCATAACTCGTTTTAAACAATTAAAGAAATAAGCGCGTCAGTTCTTCATAAATCATTCTGTATTAAAATATAAAGCATTGCTGACCGGTATATTTTTTCACCGTGTTAATGTAAAAGGAAATGTGAAGGAAGTAAGGAAGATGAACTTGAGACACGCTCTTAAATTGTTTTGGTAAGAATAGGGTACCTAAAACACCTGTAACGGTAAAATAGACTTAATAATCAAGGAGTGCATCCTGGTACATACTAGGTTTCACCTCCAATTGTTGCTATGAGAACAGGGAATTACTACTGCCCCTTGATTTCAAAAGGTCGTTGCCAAGTGGTCTGCAGACGTCAAACGCCAATATTATTGCAGCAATAATAATTTATACCTTGGAAATTTTGAAAATATGTGCAGTTATATTTCCCATTGCTTACTGGATATAACAAGCTGGACTATTTACATCCTGATCGGATCCCTGAACGTGTGCACGTGTGCCGCTATTATCGTTCGATAACATCATGAAGTCATGAACAATGTCATTGCTGTATATTACATAATAATCTAAGTGAGTTATAAATTACTGATAGTAGTTATATTATGAAACGTACACAGAAATCTCACAAGTATGTATGTGCTGGTTTAGAATTACTAATCCTGTTAAGACAAAATACATTCGAAAGTTCTTTGTGCTGGTGGACCCAATATAAGGTGACATTTAGAAGTCAAAACTTGTAAACTTTGTTCACAACTCTTAATTGTAACTCTAAAAAGAAATAAAAATGTGCAGGCATTGAAAGTCGTGTATTGTACTGAATGAAAAATTGAACTACGAGACGTATTCCAAAGCTAAGGTCCGTTTGGTCCTAATAACAACATCGCTCATGAGACAAGGCTTTTATTGACAGTAATATGTGCCTACATATATACTTTACTTTTCCACATAATCTCCGTTCACATATATACACTGCTGTAACGCTGCACCAGCTTCCTTAACCCCTCGATAGAAGTCAGCCGCTTGGGTCTTGAACCAGTTGGTAACGCTCGTCTTGAGTTCATCGACGGTTTGAATTCCTTGTCCATCCAGCCACCGTTTCAAACGCAAGAAGAGGATGCAGATGGTGCAGATAGGGACTGTACGGAGGGTAGCCAAAGAGAGCCCAAAAAACTCTTGGGGACGTGCGTTGTTGTCCTTCTGCACGACAGTTTCCTGTGGCGTCCATTTTGGATCGCACGTCTCAGTTTGGTAAGCGTTGCACAGTACACGCCAGCTGTAATTGTTGACCCATAAAATTAATCGAAAGGACGCCCTTTTAGTCCCAAAACACGGTAGCCATCATTTTGCGATTCATGTACGACGATTGCTTACACTTTTTTGGCTTAGGTGAACCGGAACGGCGTCACTGCATTGGCTGTTGTTTGGATTCTGCGTTGGTGTACGCTATCCATGTCTCGTCGCCCGTAACAATATGGGAAAACAAACCATCTCCATCTTGTATATAGCGCTCAGAACTGTCGTGCACTACGCATTCGTTGCTCTTTGTGTTGACCGTTGAGCACGTTTGGCACCCACCTCGCACAAAGTTTCCGATATCCAAGCTGCTCAGTGACAATCTTGTAAAGTGAGGTTCGAGCAACATTTGGGAATTCATCAGCCAGATCAGTAATCGTCAAACGCCGATCACTTCGAAGTTTTTGGTTCACTTGCTCAGCGATGTCGTCGGTCCGAATACTGGGCCTACCACTCCGCTTCATCGTGCACATTTGTGCGGCCATTTCGAAATTCTCGACAACAGTGTCGAACATTCTTGTCACATTATGGCCGGTCTATACACGAGGCATAACTCACGTGGGATATCCGCAGCTGACGAACCTTTGGCAAGCAAAAATCTAATCACACCGCGCACTTCACAACTGGCGGGATCTACGATTATCGCGGCCATTGTGATCTGCCCTCACCGACTGGCAGACGTCTATTGCGTCACACCAATACTGCGGTAGGCTCCTCAGGAGTCGCTAGACAACGCTGCAGACGTATTAATCCTTTATTGATTGGAAATAAAATAAGACCTGTTGCTGTTTGTTCACAGCTTATTAAGCACAATTCCTGTTTTAGTTCAATGTCTTTCGGAAATAAATGAAACTACAAGCCAAATCCTTTCTCATTCATTTTAAATAGATAAAACCACACGTTAGTACATTCAGAAATGAAATAAGTGATAAATTAGCCAAACAAGCAACAGAAGATAATCATATGCCTATAACCTATAATAAGATACCCCAAAACAAAATAATAGTAACCGAAAGGAAGAAAAATATTGAAAAATGGCAAAGAATATGAGCCAAAACAACAAAAGGGGCGATTACCAAGAGATTCTTACCAGGAATGACACATAAAATGAAGATCAACATTCCAAATACAGCAAACGTAACAATGATGTTATCTGGATACGTTAACTTCAGATCGTAGTTTTACTCGTTCAGGATACTGGAAAGCCCAGGTTGTCCTTGTGGTAGCGGAGACCAAACAGTTGATCTTCAGTGGGAATGCTCGTTATTAAATAGACAACGCAGCATATTCAAGGAAACAGTTAAAAGCGTTAAAAATTGGGCAATTAATAATTATGGGATAATTGAAAAACACAGTCATTTCTTCGTTTTGTTAAAGAGTGTAAATTCTGAACAACCGTAAGCACAGAATATAACACTCCCGGAAACAAACATGCATAAATGTATTTTAATTTTTTCAAAGAATAAACTTTGAAGTTGTTAATAATAATGTATATACCAATGCTAATTTTGCATTTAAATAACTGAATTTTTGTGTTGCCACAAACCACGTAGCATGTTATATTATGAGGCATGATATTAGATATAAATAAACAAACATTTCTCCTGCTTGAGGCAAAGGTACAAGCTTAAAGTAGTGTTTAACACCCGTTCTTACTGCATACGGTAGCAAATGCAGTGGACACTGGTGATATATGAAATAAAATAATTGGGAAAGACAACGTTCAAGGGCTAAGTTTAGGGTACCTCCATTTGCCAATTATGAGGACTGGGCTAAACGATGCCTTAACGACCCCGATCACCCCTGTTCGTTTGTAAGGTACACAGCAATAAAACATTTTTATTTAATTATAGGCTAAGATGCAAATTTGCGCACATCACTTTAGATAACAACACACACACACACACACACACACACACACACACACACACACACACACACGAAGAATAAACAATTAACTGAAAGCTTTTACATGCATGTTATTTATATTCATTGGAAAACCTAAACATAGTTTTACTTCCAGGCAATTAAATGATGTGTTAATATATTTTGGCGTATAGCAGGGATAAAATGAAAATTGCTCGGGTTGAATCTCCGTAAGTATGTACGTATATTTACGTAATACTTTATAACAGAAGTGTTAACCACCATTTTTGTATAATTCGAATCTAGAATTAATAAAAGTCAATACAGCATCATGAACATGAAATATATAAACAATATTTGAAAGAAGTCGTCAAGACTTCATTGCCATTACAGGTGTTTGTTACAAATTTAGGAGTACTTGAACGCCTCTATTGGGGAGAGCTGGCATTGTGCAGGGACCTGTTTTATTGGCATTTCTGACGTCGATGCTCCAGCTTGTAATATCTAGTAGCCAATGACATTTCCATACCTGTTTATTGCTGGAGATTTCACACTGGTAACCACGGACAAAATGGCAACTGCCAACCTAAATAAAAGCGCAGATCCCTCGGCTACGCCTTGAGACTGAGTATCTTACCGGCTTTAGCGGCATTAGTTATTCATATGCTGCCAACATTGCCTTAGAGCTAGCGTATAACTTAAGAGTGACATCTGTAGGACATTAAGACATCATTTCCATCGCTGTTGAAGACCAACTAAGAGCAGAAAGTCCTCATTTATTAACGGGTATAAAACTTATCTTAGGAAAGCTTATTTTTACTTTCTCCACTACGTATAGTAAGTAGGGAAAGTATTGTATTCTACCCAAAAATTCGATACCGAGATTTCACCGGAAATATATGTTTTGAGACACCCTGAATCCAAAAATAGCATTTTTGGAAACATGTCCGTGTGTGTGTCTGTGAACAGCATAACTCAGAAACGAACAGTCGGATAAACACCAAACTTGGTATTTAGGTTCAGTATCTTCCAGAGATGCGATACGAAGGTTTTCAAGAAAATCCCCTCACCCCAGATTATCCTTTACATGGAACATTTCTCGAAAATTCTAATTTTCTCAAAAATGGTTCTAACGATTTTAAATAAAATATCATATATTTAAGATATTTTCATGACAAATGAAATGTATATCTCGAATTTTCTGGGAATTTCTTCAAAAGTATTCTTCATTGTGAACGACTTTGCATAACTGGTAAACCATAAGAGATAGACAAAATTTTACTACACAAAAAATGTAGATCGCGTAAAAATACACAATTTATGTCATATACATTTTTTTTTTAGTGAACCATTTTCGAGATATGCTTATTATTCCCTTAAATTTTCCAATACTTATACTTTTTCTCAAATGGGAATTCGTTATTCATTTTTTTTATGTCCTGGACATACAAAGAGAATGGAATGCGCCACATAGCAAGCGGCTCTTAAAATATTTGACTA
Organism: Deroplatys truncata; assembly: GCA_030765065.1. Taxonomy (NCBI): domain Eukaryota; kingdom Metazoa; phylum Arthropoda; class Insecta; order Mantodea; family Mantidae; genus Deroplatys; species Deroplatys truncata. Next base: position 82,617,899 of record CM060982.1, on the reverse strand, counting down.
TCGCTTAAATACTACCACATTCCCCTTGCACCTACAAGAAAATTAGCAATAAGATTAACATCTCGATATCTCGATTAACATGAAGCATATGGAGAATAAGCGTTTCTAAAAATAGTTTGTACAAGAGTAGAGAAAGTCATGTGAATGTAGCACATCAGAATTTTTTTCTACTTCGTTTAATCGAGATAAACCGTTGCATAAATAGCTACATTACACATTTCGTTGTAAATACAAAGAAATAGCCATAGTCCAATGTTCAGAACTGGACACTGACCTTATATACTGTTTCCATGCAGTCCCAAAAAACAACTGAATGTCGATAGAACTTAAAAAGAATGAAACGCATTGAACTATTCGAACTATTAATGACAGGTATCTAGGATGCTACAAAAAATTTATTGGAAATAAATTGTTTTAAAGGGACCTACATATTTTGTGTAGTGCGTTTTCGTCTATCGCATAACGTTTACCAGTTATACAAGATTCTACAAAATTCCTTCCGAATGAAGAGGACTTCACAGGGCATTCCCAGAAAATTCAAGATAAGCATTTTAGTTGTCATATAAATATATTTAATATATGGTACTTTAATCAAAATCGTTAGAGCCGATTTTGAGAAAATCGAAAATTCGAAAAATGCTTCATGTAAAGGTTAGTTGGGGATGAGGAAAATATTTGTGTCGCGTCTTTGGAAGGTACTGAGCTATTGGTATTTGGTATTTATCCGAATTTTTTGAGTTATGCTGTTCACAGACATGCATTCAGGCGCGCACGTGCGCACACACTGCTCTTTATCAAAAAATGTTTTGTTTTGGATTCAGGGGGCCTCAAAACACGTATTTACAATGAAATCTCGGTATCGAATTTTTGGGTGATGTACAATACTTTACCTGCTTACTATACGTAGTACAGAAAATAAAAATGTACTGGGTTTCACTGTGGAATTTTTTTACCATTGCTCCGCTGAAGAAATGAACTGCCAAGTTAAACGTGGCCATTCTTCCATTCTGACGAATGTTCAGGATGTTCAGCTATGGCTACGCCTGAAGAAAACATCGCGAAAATCCACAAAGTCGTGTTAAATGACAGACGAATGAAGTTACCTAAGTTAGTTGCCATTGCCATTAGCTTATTAGATCGTGTACGGAACATTCTGCACACGAGAAAGCTTGCAGCGCAATGGGTGCCGTGTTTAGCCCCCGAATAGAAGCGCATCTCACAGGGATATTTTGCACACGTTCAGGCGCAACTCGCCGGTTTTTGCGACGTCACTTCGCTGTTGACGAAACATGGATTGACCAGCACACGCCGTGACAAAGCGGCGGTCCAAACAATGTGTGCGAGAGGGTGAAAGCGCTCCAAAGAAGGCGAAGTGTATTCCATAAGGATAACCATTTGTGAAACTTCAAACATCCACAATTTTAGGTGTATTCGTTTGAAATTTTAATACAGCAATCACAGTTTAATGCAGTATAATATGTAGACCAAATTTCATGCGTATTTTTAAATTAGTTCCAGAGATATTAATTTTATAATACTTTATTTTAGTGTTTTGGAAAATTGCTTCATACGATGCAATTATTTTTTTGAAAGAGAATATTTTATAATTAAAGTCTTTAATGCTGTATTAATATTTTATTGAGATTAATATTTCATTATCCAACTAATTTGGGAAAGAATAATTTGAGTTACATACGAGACTTCAATTTCTTGCTTAAAAATATGCATAAGATGAATATTATTGTTTAATACAGATTCATGTCAATTTGTTGTCGTCTCATTTACAAGGTGGTATACAAAGTTCCATTGGTTTATACCGAAAAGCACATCCTGTGGAACAGTCTGAAAATGGGAATATGCTGACAAATGAAAACCGAGAAAAGAGAGTTTAAATAGCTAAACTAACAGTTTATGTGTTTAAAGGCATTTGGTGTAAATGCAGACCCTCCTTTGTATTTTATGCTCCTCTGCAGCTAATTTAGTATTCGAAGATTTCTGAGGCCTCTCTTGAATGGCTTGTTCACTTTAATGTAGGTAAACTCATTTTTACTACATTCTATAGGAGGCTAGGTGTATAGATAGACATTTAAATCTTAATATGACATGCTTTAAAAGGTCGTGTAGCTATAAAAACTACATAGAACTAAAGTAGAAGGCTTTTAGGGTTTAATAACGCTAGTGATGGGGCCATACCGTCATTTATCGATTCTCGATACTTACTTTATAAAAAACTTTAACTTGTTCACTGAATTATGTTCTTGTTAGCAGTTTTCTGTGTATAAACCATGTAACTAATTTCGTATTGTCCGCTAATTCCGAAATTTTCCTTTTTACATTTCCAATTGGCAGCAAGTTTTACTTTCTCTACTACGTATAGTAAGTAGGGGAAGTATTGTATTCCACCCAAAAATTCGATACCGAGATTTCACCGGAAATACATGTTTTGAGATCCCCTGAATCCAAAAAAAAAAGCATTTTTGGAAACATGTCCGTGTGTGTGTGTCTGTGAACAGCATAACTCAGAAACGAACAGTCGAATAAACATCAAACTTGGTATTTAGGTTCAGTATCTTCCAGAGATGGACACGAAGGTGTTCAAGAAAATCCCCCCCACACCAGATTACCCTTTACATGGAACATTTTTCGAAAATTTTAACTTTCTCAAAAATGGCTCTAACAATTTTGATTAAAATATCACATGTTTAAGACATTTTGATGACAAATGAAATGTATATCTCGAATTTTCTACCATATTCCCCTTGCACATACAAGAAAATTAGCAATAAGATTGACATCTCCATATCTCGATTAACATGAAGCATATGGAGAATAAGCGTTTGTAAAAAAAAGTAGAGAAAGTCATGTGAGTGTAACACATCAGATTTTTTGTTTTTGGTTTTTTTCCTCAAGCCTCGCAGGAAACTTTCCGAACAACTCTCGTATATGGTGAGATTGTATGCGTATGCGTAAATTCAGCAGCGATTGGTTTCCGTGGCTACTGGATAAATGCCACGTTGGCAGTGTTTATTTTCCTACAAACGGCATCGATGCTTCATCAACCCAGTTGTTTTGCTCGATTGATTATTTCAGAAAAAGATATATCCCAGCGCTCAGCGTAACTCTACAATTTTGACAGGACTAATTCAACTGTATGGAACGACAATGAAACCTTTTATTGCCGAGAGTGGCAACACTGCTGAACGTCAATCATCAGCTGATTGAGCACTTGTGTAGAAATGCAGTGCCATGCCAAAGTGGGACACTGTCTCTCAATTACAGGGGTGGTCAAATTTTCTTGGTGCGAGTATCGCAAGTATCGGACACAGAAAGTAATTTACGGGAATAAAATATAGAAACTACATTCACTGCGTATACATAGACCTATACCGTTTTCACTATAAGCTGAAAGGAGAAGTAAACAAAACCACGTGACAAGACAGCACCTCATTGGACAAATGGTGGACAATCTACAACCTTTCCCGCTTAGCATGTCGTCTCTTCACCTACAAAAACAGTTCGGTTCAGATCGTAACATTTTGTGGTTATTCTCGTGCAGAGAAATTTAAAAAACTCATTATTGTAACAGTTCAATTTATGAAACTACATCTGTTCAGATTCAGCTATAACTAAATAAATCGTTATAGCATAGGGTTTAAGAGGCTATGCGCAGCACTGCAGTTCGTTTCCAGTTTCTGGCTGAGAATCTTCTGCCACTGTAGAAAACATAAACGAGGAAAACGGAAAGAAGACAATTGTGTTAAATGCTTTTAACAAATTCTGTGAAAAGTATCCTCCTTTAATCGACAATGAATATGGTTGGCCATTGTTTAGCAATAAATGAACTTCTTTGTTAGTTATGCAGAATTGTTGCTATGATAGCTTGGGTCGCATTTGTTTTCTGTTGTGTTTTAACCTATAATGTTAATCGTTCTTTAATTTGTTGACTCATAAAAGGTTAAAGCAAAAGTGGTATACTGATATTAGTCATTAAATGAATGATTTCTTTAGCCTGGAGTTATGAACAGTGTAATCCAGTACCTTTAATCACAGATGCCGAACTGTTCAGGTACAACTTTTATTTGCCTTATCTTAGTATTGTGTGTTATAAGTTTAGGATGGAAAGCAAAATATAGGAATAAGACATACAATGATTAAAAGCTAACCATCCCCAAGCTGCGCAATATACTGTATTCGCATTCTGTATGAAGCAATTTCCTCTCACGTGTCTTAGTTTCCGTCATCTTCCACGTGGTGCTGCCATGTGCTCGGCGGAGTGATACATGTAAGTTTTGTTTATTTCTCCTTTCAGCTTATAGTGAAAAAGGTATACAAGAACTTACGGTGCATCAGCTAAATCAGCTACATTCACAACTCGCTGATGAAATAGTTCATTTTCAGGAACTGTAATCAATTTAGCTGACATTTTTATCATAGATTTGTTCCAAACAGTTTTAACAGCAAGTTAATTTTTGTGATGCTAGGCAGCTACTACCTAACTTTCCAAGAAAATAATTTTCCAGAAATCAAAACAAAGAATATGTAAAATGTTCCAGTGGCGAATATTTGAAAATTTTAAACTGTTATATGTTTTCAGTACTAAATCTTAAATACAGTTCCTTAAATCAAAGATTAAATTTGGTGTAACAGAACGTTTTAAAAATCAATCACGTATTCCATTATTAAAACTCTAAATCCAAAACTGTGTTTGTTACGAAGAAAAGGATCTTTAGATCTCTTCAACCAGCTTCAAGAAGCGCATCCCGAACATTTGAAATCAATTAAACAAACATTGCATTATGAGGAACATTTTAAAGTGGCAAAAATGTAAGAAAACAAGATTACTAGAAAATGAAGCTTTAAAAGTTCACATCTATTTATTTACACACACCTGCGCACGTCCATTTGGTCGTCATGTTTGAGGCAGTATTTTTAATACTTGAATGATTTCAGTCTAATTATATAATATAAAATATAATAACAGCCCGCCTTAATGCTATATGTGTATAATATAATATATAAAATGCATGTAACAGTCATTGTATTAATATTTTTATTATGTACATGTTCAATAATGTTATGTGAATGTATTACGTAATTTAATAATGTAGGAGCTGTGAGAATAATAGGTCAAAAGGTGCTAACAATGAGGTAACAATGAGGTAACCTTGAGGCAATAATGAATTAGAAAGTTTAATAATGCTACTGGTAATTCTTGCAGCAACAATAATGTAATTTCTGAGACAGTTTATAAAATAGCCAATCAACAACCAGAAAAAAGCTTAAGTTAAATAAAAGTATACTATTGGAGTAGGAACAGCCAATCAGAAACTGAAATAGGGCAAATTGTACAAATTCAGAGTTCAGTTGCTTGTAGACAGCGTTCCTAACCGGACACGAGACGCGTCCTTGAGAAGTTTAATACGAATTCAGTGCGAGAGGAAAATAGTTTGCGTGTTTTAAAAAGCAAGTAATTAATAAATAATCTCACAGCTCTCTATTATATCTATAATCTTGTCGAAACTCCGGTATCGAGTAACTTTAAAGCTGCATTTTATAAAAGCATCTCCCATCCCACTAATTTGCATGTTTTCACTTAGACAAAAGTCAATGGAATGTTGCTTTGACTCAACTGCAGTATTCACAGTCAAAGGAGCCGGCCCTCGTAGCCGATGTCGCTGGAGCGTATAGCTTCGGCGCTCCGCCAGAGTTGCCGGTTCGAGTCCCGCCATGAGCGGGTGTTTGCGTTCACGTGTCTGTGTGTTGTGTATCTATAACAACAGTAATTGCGGTATAACACGGTAAAATAAACCGGAGAAGACAAAGTAATAATAAAACGAAAAAAAGGAACATTTAAAAAAAGAAAAGAAAAAAAGGACAGAGGTAAGATGAAATTAGCTATAGCTGTTTTAAACGGTAAAATTCAATCACTAAACCCTATTACGTATTATTTTATTACTCTTCAAAACAGCGTTACGTTGCCGTTATAAAGTATCTTTCAACAAGAGTCTCCTATCTTTAACATACGATAGCTGCCGTTGTTATTGAGTTACTGCAGTCATTTTTTTCATGTGGTTACAGTTGTTATTGACAAATAGCCATGGGACGTTACAGCATTCAGCAACGCGTAGAAATTGTGAAAAATTATTATCAAAATGGATCATCTGTTCGCCACACCTTCCGTGTATTGCGTGAAGCTTCATAATCGTCCCTGCGAGAGAACGATTCAGCGTTTGATCGATAATTTTGAAAGAAGTGGTTCTGTCAGCGATCAAAGAACGCCTGTACGTAATCGACGTAAGCGCTCCAACGAAAACATAGGCGCCGTTCGTGAGAGTGTACGCGAGATCGGAAACAAATCAATTGCTCGTCGAGCGCAAGAATTGGGGCTTTCGCCGACCACAACTTGGCGAATTCTGCATCTGGACTTGAAGTTTCACACTTAAAAAATGGTGTTAACTAAAGAACTAAAGCCCAACGACCATAGGTTGCGCCGTGTATTCGCTGACTGGGCTGTGGAGCAATTGGAAGCTGACCCGGATTTTTGTCGAAAAATCATCTTCAGCGACGAAGGCCATTTCGTCACAATGGCCTTCGTCAATCACAATCACAATCTAATGCAGATTCAAGAACAACCACTTCATCCCCAGAAGGTTACTGTGTGGTGTGAATTTTGGTATGGTGGAATCATTGGTCCATATTTTTTTCAAGCTCTGTCAATGGAGAAAAATACCGGGCTGTTATAAGGGACTATTTTTGGTCTCAATTGGGTGGTATGGATCTTAGAAACATCTGGTTCCAGCAGGATGGTGCCACATATCGTACTGCTCTCGAGTTTTTACAAACGCTTATTCTCCATATGCTTCATGTTAATCGAGATATCGAGATGTTAATCTTATTGCTAATTTTCTTGTAAATGCAAGGGGAATTTGTAGGCTTTAAGCGATAGTCAAATATTTTAAGAGCTGGTTGCTATGTGGGAAATTCCATTTTCTTTTCATTACCAGGACAAAAAGAAATCTGATGTGTTACACTCACATGACTTTCTCTACTCTTGTACAAACTATTTTTACAAACTCTTATTCTCCATTTATTTCATATTAATCGAGATAAACATTTGCAGAAACGATCTTTTGACATGCAAAGAGAATTACATTTTACACATAGCGACCAGTTCTAAAAATATTTGATTATCGCTTAAGGTGTACTATGTTCCCCTTGTTTTGTATTTGCAAGGGCAATATAGAAATACAGTAGCCTTTAAGCATAGACATATCTTTTAATAGCTGGTTGCTCTGTGTAGCACCATTCTCTTTGCCACAGATTAATACTCTGCATATCCAAGACAAAAAAATGAATAACGAATTCCCATTTGAGAAAATAAGTATTGAAAAATTTTAGGGAATAACAAGCAATATTTCGAAAATGGTTCACTCAACAACAAAAAATGTATATGACATAACTTGTGTATTTTAACGGGATCTACATTTTTTGTGTAGTAAAATTTTGTCTGTCTCTTATGGTTTACCAGTAATACAAAAGTTGTTCACAATGAACAATACTTTTGGAGACATTCCTAGAAAATTCGAGATATACAATTCATTTGCCATAAAAATGTCTTAAACTTATGGTATTTTATTCAAAATCGTTAGAGGCATTTTTGAGAAAATTAAAATTTTCGAAAAATGTTCCATGTAAAGGGTAATCTGGGGTGTGAAGATTTTCTTGAAAAACTTCGTGTCGTATCTCTGGAAGATACTGAACTTAAATACCAAGTTTGCTGTTTACCCGACTGTTCGTTTCTGAGTTATGCTGTTCACAGACACACACACACACACACACACACACACACACACACACACGGACATGTTTCCAAAAATACTTTTTTTGGATTCAGGAGGCCTCAAGAGGCTTCAAAATATGCATTTCCGGTGAAATCTCGGTATCAAATTTTTGGGTGGAATGCAATACTTCCTCTAAAGCATTTTTAGAAAAATGGTCTTTGGGTTAGTCTGTGAACAGTTCAAAGATGTGACATGAAGATTTTCAAGAAAATCCTCCACCTCAGACTACCCTTTACATGGAACATTTTTCGAAAATTTTGATTTTCTCAAAAAATGGCTCTATTGGTTTTGATTAAGATAGTTTCATGGTAAATGAAGTGCATATCTTCAATTTTCTGGGAATTTCCCCAAATGGCGTCTTCATCCTGGTGAATTTTGCATAACTGGCACACCGTAAGAGATAGACAAAATTTTACTACACAAAAAACGTAGATCTCGTTAAAACACACAACGTATGTCTTTTTTTTTGTCGAGTGAACTATTTCCGGGATATTCCTTGTTATTTGTTTGAATTTTCCAATGCATACTTTTACTAAAATGAGAATTCGTTATTACTTTTTTTTTATTATGTCCAGGACATGCAAAGAGAATGGAATGCTCCACATAGCAACCAGCTCTTAAAAGACTTGACTATCGCTTAAAGCAATACATAGTTTGTTCAAATTTTTATATCGATTATCATGAAGTAGATGGAGAATAAGCATTTGTAAAACTAGTTTGTACAAGAGTAGAGAAAGTAATGTGAGTGTAGCACATCATATTTTTTTCAGTTTGTACCAACCGCCAATATGTATACAGGCATCCTAGATCCCTAGTCGAATCCAAGAAGAAATTATAGGAGTAAAGGAAGTAATGTAGGAGAAGAAAAGTAAGTTATTCCATTAGTTTCTGAGCACATTATTTAAAACTATCGATTAAGCTATCGACTGGTGAGCGGCATCAATGAGACCGTACATTGGCTGCAAATAGCTCGCGTGTAATTACAGTTATCACCTTAGTGAAAAGCCAAAACGTTTCTGGAGAATGTCCCATCCACACTGTAATCTATATTAGTTAAGGTATTCAGTATGCAATCTGTAAGTGACAAATATTACTCAAGTTGTAACATCAGAAACGGAATACTAAAACAGAGAACCGTGAACAATCCCAGGATTATATTTCTCCTCATCCATACGTCACGATTACAGTGGCATACATTTGCATATCAGAGCGGCCTTGACCTTAGTAATGACCAGTTAGTTGCAGAGAGTTAGTTATCACCGGTTCCCTTCATAATCTCATCAGGATTCTATTTGTGTTAGGCCTTCCCACTCTACCAGAATGGATGGTTTGCGCGTAAGAAGTAACATATTTCTTTAATTTCTTGAAATTATTACTTTCTCTACTACGTAGAGTAAGTAAGGGAAGTATTGTATTCCACCCAAAAATTCGATACCGAGATTTCACCGGAAATACATGTTTTGAGACCCCCTGAATCCAAAAAAGCATTTTTAGGAAAAAGTCCGTGTGGATGTGTGTCTGTGAACAGCATAACTCAAAAACTAAAAGTCGGACAAATACCAAGTTGGTATTTAGGTTCAGCATGTTTCAAAGATGCGACACAAAGATTTTCAAGGAAATTCCCGCACCCCAGACTATCCTTTACATTGAACATTTTTCAAAATTTTGATTTCCTCAATAATGGCTGTAACGTTTTTGATTAAAATATCATATATTTAAGATATTTACATGACAAATTAAACGTATATCTTGAATTTTCTGAGAATGTCCCCTATGTCAACTTCATTCTGAATAACTTTTGCATAACTGGTAAACCATAGGAGATTGATAAAATGCTAAATGTAGATACCGTTGAAACACACCATTTATGTCATATGCCTATTTTTTCTGTGGAGTGAACCATTTCCGAGATATTCCTTGTTATACATTTGAATTTTCCAATACTTATACTTTTCCCAAATGGGAATTCGTCATACCAAGAGAATGAAATGCTCCACATAGCAACCAGCTCTTAAAATATTTGACTATGACTTAAAGCCTACCGTATTCCCCTTGCACCTACAAGAAAATCAGCCATAAGATTAACATCTCGATTAACATGAAGCATATGCAGAGTAAGCGTTTGTAAAAATAGTTTGTACAAGAGTAGAGAAAGTCATGTGAGTGCAACACATAAGATTTTTTGATTAGAAGGGGGTTGTATATAAACTATTACAACATTTGGGGAAGAGAAAATGGGAAAACTGATTTTCAAACATCTGCGTAACATTCTGATAGGGTTTATAGTGTGCGGAGGTTCGGAGCTCTAATCCAGGTGGAGGATGGGATGGATTCCGTCCTCCGTCTTACTTTCTTTCTTAAATCTCGATATGGTGAGCATGAATGTTTCTTTCTCGTGGTGCGGGGTTCAGAGCCAGATAAATGAATGTTTTTAATTTAATTGATAATTTTCTTACACTAATTGTATATTACAGTTCTGCTACAATAGTATACTATATACTTCGTGTATAACAGAAGAGATGTGTTAAAATTACAATTCAGATTTATTTTACTTAGCATCTCTGACAAGGTCCATATGGCGTTTTATTTTTAGTCTTCGATGCAGTCGCTGTGGTGGTAAGTGCAGAGAAATGTGGTTTAGGAGCAAAGGGTGGCATCTAAGTTAGTGTAGTGAAACCCGAATGAAGGGTGGCATTGTGAGCGATTAATGGGGCATTCGTAGGACCCGGTTTTGTAATGTTTTGAGTATTTATATCAAACATGCGTACATCCAGATTGGCCTTATTAATGAAAAATATGTGATTCTCTTGAAGTGTAATCATGAGATATTTTAACTGATGAGTTCTGTAAAGTCGTGTTTTTGATTAAGGAAGAGAAATGGCCGCTTCAGGAGAGCTTACTGTCCACTATTAAACCTAAGTATAAATGGCTCTGCACACCAATCCTTTTCATACTGTTGCTTTTATTTCATACCTTGCTCAGTTTGCCAGAACTTCACACGCAACACACGCGTCTTCAGCCTCCTAACATGCATCCTCTCGCGAGCTACAGATGTTTGACATTCTTATTTGATTCGATATTTGTAAATATCGATGTCAGTATATTCCTTTATTTCGCCTACCGTTTAAATGTCTAGGTCCCTTTCATCGACAATTTATGAATCTTTTTCACGGCATAACAGGTGCAAGCTCATACTCTGAGCCTCTTTTTCGTCCTGTTCTGAATTTATCAACATCTCTTTACTAGTTCTTTCTTCCCACTAACTTTAATCTTTACATATACAGTATATAACATTCTTATTCGCACACATCAGATTTTCAATAAAAAGTCATTCTCTACTTGCTTAAAAGCTTGTGTTTTTCTGTGAGTCATTTATACGTACTTGATGAATCTAATTCAAATAAATTCCAATGAAAAAAATGCACTTCAAAACCTACACCATTGCATGAAACAGCAATGTTAAAGAAGTAGGCCCTAATTTTATACTATTTTTCTATTCGTACAGTTGTTAAGAATGACCACTGCGTCGTAAATAGCTTCAACATGCACGTGTTTCAAAGGTAGCTTAGGCTACTGCGGTCGCAGTTGTATATGTTCTGTCAGTAGCGACTGAAATGGGTAAGCAAAAGGAACTTAGTTCTGATCTGAAGCAAGTAATTATAAACTTGGCACTTAAGAGGATATTCTCTCAGAAAAATAGGATAAAAGTATATAAACCGCATTCTACCATTCAGTACGTAGTCAAAAAAATCTGATATGTTACACTCACATGACTTTCTCTCTCTTATACAAACTATTTTTACAAACGCTTATTCTCCATCTACTTCATGTTAATCGAGATAAACATTTGCAGACTCTATCTTATTGCTAATTTTCTTGTAGATGCAAGGGGAATATATATTTACAAGGGCAATATAGAAGTACAGTAGCCTTTAAGCACATACATATCTCTTAAGAGCTGGTTGCTAGGTGCAGCACCATTCCCTTTGCCACAGATTAATACTCTTTGCATATCCAAGACAAAAAAATGAATAACGAATTCCCATTTGAGAAAATAAGTATTGAAAAATTTAAGGGAATAACAAGCAATATCTCGAAAATGGTTCACTCAACAAAAAAATGTATATGACATAAATTGTGTATTTCAACGCGATCTACATTTCTTGTGTAGTAAAAGTTTGTCTATCTCTTATGGTTTACCAGTTATGCAAAAGTCGTTCACAATGAAGAATACTTTTGGAGACATTCCCAGAAAATTCAAGATATACATTTTATTTGTCATGAAAATATTTTAAACATATGATATTTTAATCAAAATCGTTAGAGCCATTTTTGAGAAAATTAAAATTTTCGAAAAATCTTCCATGTAAAGGGTAATCTGGGGTGGGGGGATTTTCTTGGACACCTTCGTGTCGCATCTCTGGAAGATACTGAACTTAAATACCAAGTTTGGTGTTTATCCGACTGCTCGTTTCTGAGTTATGCAATTCACAGACAGACACACACACACGGACATGTTTCCAAAAATACTTTTTTTGAATTCAGGGGGTCTCAAAACATGTATTTCCGGTGAAATCTTGGTATCGACTTTTTGGGTGGAATACAATACTTCCCCTACTTACTATCGTAGTAGAGAAAGTAAAAATTTAGGGAGCAAGGTTATACAAAGAATTTACCAAGAAAACCTAAAGAAAGTAGGCTGAATGCACGAGAGGAACGTTACATTGTAAGCCTAATCCGAGAAAACCCAAAATTAAAGAGTTTCTCAATTATGACCAGTAGTAGAATGTGTGTTTGGAAAGAATATGTCTGACCAAACAGTTTGTCGTGTCTTATGGATGTATGGATACCGTGGCCGAATACCAAGGAATAAATCTTATGTAAGTGCAGTAAATAGGAAGAAAGAGTTGCATTTGCTAAAGATCACATTCATAAGGATCAGAACTTTTGGGACAGCGTGATATGGTCAGATGAGTCTAAGATAAACCTCTTCGGGTCAGATGGGATAAACAAGAGTCTGGAGAAAAGCAAATTCAGACAGCGACACCAGGAACACCCTTCCCACAGTTAAGCATGGTGGTGGTTTCATTATGCCCTGGGCCTGTATGTCATCCAACAGTGTTGGTAATAAATTTATTGATGGACTATGGACAAGCATGTGTATTTTGACCTTTTAAAGAACAACGTAAGACAGAGTGCGGAGAAAATGGGCATAGCACGGGGTTAAAGCTTCAGCAGGATAACGATAGTAAACACAAGGCAAGACTGAACATGAATTGGTTCATGTGGAATGTACCCAAACTACTACAAACACCTCCTCAGAGTCTAGCCTTGAATCCAATCGAGCATCTGTGGAAAATTCTGAAGAAACGAGTCCGTAAAAGCAAAATAAAATCTAAACACGAGCTTAAACGTATTGTGGAAGAAGAATGGAATACAATTAGCCCAGAAGAATGCAAAAGCTTGGTTACTTTTATGAAGAGAAGGCATGAGGCAGTTATTAAAGCCCAGAGGTACTCAACAAAATTTTAAATTATCAGTGATGTATTTGTTATTAAACTATTACTTCTAATGTATAAATAGAAAAGTTGTACAAACATGGTCATGTTTCTTTTACAATTTTATTTAATTTAGTTTGTAAGTTCATAAGTTAATATTTAGTTAATTCCTAAAACAGAACGTGTTATATTGTTCAACATCTATGGAAAATATATTAATTTAACTGTGTCTTCTAACAAATATTAAAGTGTTTTCTTAGAAAATTGAAGTGTACGAATAAGAATGTTATATACTGTGTTGTTGATCTAATGTGCAGGATTTTGATCCATCAATTTTTCTCTTGCTAGCCAATATAATTTGTGTATCTTCCCATCTTGTACAGCTTTCCTCAATTCTGGGTATTCTACTAGGTGTTCTCCATTTAAAATCTTGTCAGCAAATTTTACATGCTTTGTCATTCATAAAACCAAACCTATGTAGATGTAGTCATGTCTAGTGGCTAATCTGAAGTGAGCAACGGCTTCTTTCCTTGGGACATTCTTTATTTTTTATGCTGGAGTAATTTTTGTTAGTAATTTCCTTTTGAATATTATATTGCTATTTTTGTTCAATATTAATTTTGACATTTTTTAGTTTCATATCTACTTTGCATTCACTCTTAGGTTGATCCGCGCCAAAATAAATCCATGTGACCAGTTTACCGCGGTACAACACAGTAGTAATGCGCGCAGAAAAGTAGTCCCATGCTAATAAACTAAATTTTAAAACGAATTTATCCTTAAATAGTATAATAGTCTATACAAACACCTAAGAGTTTAATAAGCGCTGATTTATACCGTTTAACAGAGCTAAAAGTCCCAACATGCAATTCGTATGCCACCTGACATCTGGGTATGCGCAGAATATTGTTTACAGCCAGAAATCAACACTTTCTATTTATGATCATGGCGGACGGCAAATTTGCTCTGGCATTCTTGTTGACTTACATAAAGCATAAGACGGGCAAACCATTGACTAGTGGTGAAAAATCAACAATGTTGAATGTTTATGTGAGAAATATCCAACACTACCCGTGAAAAAAGTGGGGAAATTAACTTCTGGGTTCACCGGTGTTTCAGTGCTAGTATGAACAGTGCTCGCAAAGAAAAATCTGAAACGGAAAAAAGTTGTTACACCCGGGAAAAAAAGAAAGCGTGTGAAATATGCGATGCACGAATATGACGATTTTGTGAAGAATGCAATTCGCGTAACAGTGCCTAATTTCTTTTTTAAAAATGATCCGTCAACAGTTGATAATGTGCCGCTTCCAGAGAGCGAATAAATGTAGGTTAGGCACACCTATTACTTTCCTTTTTGCTCGATTATTTTAGAATTAAAATTAACTGTTACATGTGCAGACGTTTATTTTGTTGTAACTATCAATCTTACCTCCTTTAACTCCTAACAGAATATGCGAGTCACCGTTAAGTTGTCGGTATAAGGGCTCTGTTCTTTTTGCATTATGTACCGCGTGTATTTGCTACATGGTCATGAAAGTATGTCCATTTCTGACGCGAATGGCGGAAGGATACTTTATAACGGTGCACTGGTCATTTGGGCTTTGTTTTGGTGCGGATCAACCTAAAGCCCTGTCCACACTGATTAACATTTAACAAAACTTGTCAAGTACAACATGTTAACAGTTTGCATGTTGGCCAAATTTCGATCACAGAATTGACTTAACATGTTAACCGAAACAGTTATGCTTGACACTTTTAACATGTTGGACGTTTTCCGCTTTTAATGGAAAACTTGTTAAGTCAATTCGCTCTCTGTGTATGTGATTGGGTGAACTTCGGAAGTTTCCAGACTATAAACATGGCAGCTGTTGTGATTCATTCATGCTATTGTGTTCGGTAGTTCCATGTTGACTCGTTCTGTGTCAATCTTTGATATGGCTTGCTTCATGTGAAGTTATGGAATGGACGAAAGAAAAGACTCTTTCATTAATAAAACTTTGTTGACGCTATCATTATGGAACATTGTAATATATGTAATAAAAAGGATGGACAATTATACCAAACTATGTGCAATTTATTGTTGTTCCAGAGGCAATATCAGAAATAAAAACTCACTTTGCTAGAAAATTGCAAAAAAAGGCTCAAGTCTGGCAGCTGGAATGGCTGCTCTCAAATGTGTGTCCTTTTTGTGAATTATAAGTTAGAAACTTTGCTCAAAACAAAGTTGAAGTCATTTTGGCATGTTCTCAAGAAATTGAAGTCAAACCTGCTCCGAATTTTAAACTCATTCAAAATATTTTCCCTCCTGTGCCGATTAACAAGATAGAGCCTTATCACTTTCCACTTTTCTTTTTATTACATATTAAACGCAGATACAAATGGCAATAGTCAAATCTTAATCACTGGAGTCCATTTTGCTTTTAGTTAGATTTTGTTGTCCCAACAAGTCAACTGGTGTGGATAGAATGTTAAACGTTCACAGTTACAACATGTTGAAGGCATTTGGCATGTTGAATGAGGCATTTTGTTAATTGTTGAATGTTAACTGTTGATATGTTGTACACCTTAAGAGTGAATACAGTATAGTCCACAGGACTTTATAGATTTTGAAAATAACACTGCACCCTTTTTGGCCAGAAAGTCTGCTGTCTCATTACCATTCATTCCCACATGTGGTGGTATCCACAGTAATATTATCTGTTGAAATTTTGTTTGGAGTAATCTATAATAAGATCTCACACCCTTAATATTATAAGATTCATCTGGACTATCATGTCGTTCTATTGCTTGATTGGCAGAAACTGAGTCTGTTAGAACAACTACTTTATTTTCTTTTATATCAGTCCTGTAGTATATCTGTTCTAATGCTCGTTGTATCGCAACAACTTCACCATCAAAATTTGTGGATTGTCTAGGCAACGTAAAATAATGTGAAAAGTATTTACAGTATATACCACCTCCCGATAATGTAGCTTGCCTCCTCGTGGCGTTCCCTGGGTAACGCTAAATAGGCTACAACACCGTGCAGAAGTCAGCCTATAATGCACAAATACAGGAAGAAGTTGGCATTATAATGTTAATTACAAAAAAAAAAAAATGTAAAGAAAGAGTGAGGTATTCTCCCTCCTCCACCAAAGGCCCGAACCCCGAATTTCCGTATACTCTATCAATTCACACGACCTTATCTAGCTGTTATCGCTTATTTGTATCTCTTCTGAAATCAAATGTTAAGCTTATATATCTATCTCTTTCATTTACTTGAGATAAACGTTCACAGAAATGTTTTCACTATGCATTTCGTTGTAGATACAAAAGGGATAAGGGAAACCGAAGCCATGCTCAAATGTTTAAAAAAGCGGGTAATTAAATGGTGGGTTTGAAATTCCATACTCTTCGCTTCACATCGCGAGAAACAAGTGAATGGTGACAGCATTTAAAAAGTAACCTGTTGAAAAGCTCAAACTAATAACAATGGATATTATGGAAATGGCTCATGCTACAAAAACACTGTTTGAGGTAAACTATGTGTTTCAAAGATATCTATATTTTGTTTGTGCTGTAATGTGTATCTTATTATTTACCAATTATACAACATTCATTCCCAAAGAAGACGACTTCCTGAAAATTCAAGATATGCATTTTATTTGTAATGTAAATATCAAATATAGGGTCTTTCAACAAGAGTGTCCTATCTTTGAACTTAAATAAAACACGTTCTATAAATGATAGAGGTTTATTTCTTTTTTATTTTGGAACATAATTAATGTCATTACGTGTGGAAGAGAACATCAGTTAAGTGACCGCCGCGACTTCGTTGGGTTTCGCGTATACGGTTGACCCAATTTTCAATGACAGAAGAACGTATATTAGGTCAAACTTCACGAATAACACGCGTGATGTTATTCATAAGACCATTTACTGTTTCTGGCTTGTTGACATAAACTCGAGATTTAACATAACTTCACAAGAAGTAATCCAACGGCGTTAAATCACATGACCTCGGGGGCCAGTTAACATCACCACCACGGGAAATGATGAAACCTCTGAGCTACTCCTTCAAAAGATCGATTGTTTCGAGAGCAGTATTACATGTGGCACCATCTTGCTGGAACCAGATGTTTCCGAGATCCATACCATCCAATTGAGGCCAAAAATAGTCCCTTATAAGAGCCCGGTATTCTTTCTCCATTGACAGTTAGAGCTTCTCCATCTTCATTTTGGAGAAAATATGGATCAATGATTCCACCATACCAAAATCCACACCACACAGTAAACTTTTGGGGATGAAGTGGTCATTCTTGAATCTGCATTGGATTGTGATTGCTCCAATAGCGGCAATTTTGTTTGTTAACACAACCATCCATCCAAAAATGGGCTTCGTCGCTGAAGATGATTTTTCGACAAAAATCCGGGTCAGCTTCCAATTGCTCCATAGCGCAGTCAGCGCATACACGGCGCAACCAATGGTCGTTGGGCTTTAGTTCTTGAGTTAACACCATTTTGTAAGCACGAAACTTCATGTCCAGATGCAGAATTCGCCAAGTTGTAGTCGGCGAAAGCGCCAGTTCTTGCGCTCAACGAGCAATTTTCCGTTCTCGCGTACACTCTCACGAACGGCGCCTATGTTTTCGTTGAAACGTTTACGTCGATTACGTACAGGCGTTCTTTGATCGCTGACAGAACCACTTCTATCAAATGTATCGATCAAACGTCGAATGGTTCTCTCGCAGGGACGATTATGCACACTGTAAACTTCACGTAATACACGGAAGGTTTGTCCAACAGATGATCCATTTTGATAATAAATTTTCACAATTTCTACGTGTTGCTGAATGCTGTAACGTTCCATGGCTATTTGTTAATAACAACTGTAACCACATGAAAAAAAATGACTGCTGTAACTCAATAACAACGGCAGCTATCACATGTTAAAGATAGGACACTCTTGTTGAAAGACCCTTTAGATGGTATTTCAAACAAAATCGTTATATCCAGTTGATAAAATAAAAAACGGAAAGGTTTCGATGTCAAGGGTACTTAGGTGGAATGAAGGGTTATTTCTCTCTCGAAAACCTTTGTCACATCTTTGGAATATACCGAACTTATACACCAAGTTTGGTATTATGCAAATTTGATTTTAGAGTTACACTGTTCTCTCTATTTCTCACCTTTTCTAAAAATGCTTTCTCTAATTAAGGATCTCAAAACATGCATTTACCGTGAAATTTCGAAATCGAATTTTCAGGTGGAATACAATACTCCCTCTACCTACTAGGTGTGTGGTAGAGAAAATATAAAAAAAGTCATTTTTGTTTTAGCTTTCTCTACCATTTCCTAATGCTTGCTATAAATAGTTCTGTATTCCACTATAAAAGTCTACATTTAACCGAAAATATACCCTGAGATCCCATGCAACAAAACACTGTGTGTGTACCTACCTCTGTGTATGTATGTGTGTGTGTGTGAGAGAGAGAGAGAGAGAGAGAGAAAGAAAGCAAGAAAGAAAGAAAGAGGGGGAGAGCTGTAAACCTCAAAAACGAAAAACCAGATATACCAGGTGTATCTGCAATGACGCGATTGGTGGTCGCCGAGTCTGAGTCGACCTGCGGTAGCCTAGCTCACATGCCTATTGAGGGTTAACAGTATTTGCAATTCAGTCCGTCTGGCATGGTGGAATAACGTTAAGAAAAGCTGTATGTAATTATCATGATAAAAGAGCGTGTGTTTATTGTATTAAGTTTTGCTCGAACAGAGTCACATATGGACTGTCAGCTTGAATTTATACAGAAATTACATGGTGCCACTGTTCCTAACAAATTCATAATTTATAGATTGTTAGAAAAAACTAAGAATACTCAGTATTGAGATTGCTAATTTCTACAAATTTCAAGCAGTTTAACCGATATTCTTATTACAGACTTGTTCGACATAATGTCGTCCTCCGTGGACTAGTGGTACCGTGCTATCCTCTAGCTCCCAAGGTCGCGGGTTCAAACCCGGCGGAGGGCGATGGATTTTTTCGGGCATAAAAATCCTTAGCAGGTCTTCCTTAGGAAGGGAAGTAAAGCCCGTGGTCCCGTGTCGTAGATTTACGGCACGTAAAAGAACCTCAAGCCTGATAAAGAGGTCTCTGAGCAAAATTACCGGTCTTTCACGCCCAATATAGAATGGGACGCTAAGGACCATAGTAGTTAAAGAGCGTCCATAAATAAAAGTCAATTTAATTTCGACATAATCATAGCATAAAATGACTTTCATTTTTATTAAACTATTAAAAGTCTATACACTATGTGAAGAAAAGACTCTTTAGATCTCTTAATCAAACTTCAGAGAACGTATGCTGCAAGAAACAATAAAAATTGGATTATTGTGAGCATTTTGAACTCACAAAATCGTCAGGAAAGAATACTACGAAAAAATAAAGTTTTAAAATTTCATATTAAGATATTATATTCTTGCATTTATATGCCACCTTTAACATCTTAGGACGTATCGACGGCTTTACCTCTTAAAGAATTGCTCATAGTAACGGTGTTCACTCGTTCACTGTTTGCGTTAATATTTGGGTTGTCTTTAAACTCACACACAAACACAGACTGTTTTATATTTGCAGACTCTAGGAAGCAGAGGGGACTATCGTGGCTAAAGAAAAATTACCACCCTCCAAACGGGAATCGAAGCCGGTACCTCTGGATTTAGAGGTTAACATACGATATTTGGACACACACCTACGCACTCAATTTTAACGTCACGTTTAGACGTTTAAATGACCAGAAAAATAAAAACCGCAATTGCATCCTAATTCTATAATAAGGCTTTTTTCCATTAACATTTTTAAAAGCGATGTTTTCCTCTAGAAATGTCGAAAATTCAGTATCGAGTAGCCTTAAACAGACTGGGCCCATGTTAGACAATCACATATACTAATAGTTCTAACCGAGAAAAAATTACACGAGGTAATGACTGTCGTGTTGGAAAGAACTCCAAGAAAATCGCTGCCTCGCATTACAATGTGTTTTGATGGCAGGACAATTATTGGTTCGCTCTTCAAATATAAATCCATGTGATTACTATTGGGAATTTTTAAGATGAAGTTTATGCAACAAATCCCCATACACTTGAGGTATTAGAAGGCAATATCGGGCGTGTGTTTTGGAATATTTCGACTACTGGAACGTTCAATAATGCGTTCGATAGCTGTAAGACTTGTACAGACTCAGGGAGGTATAATTTCGAACATATTTTATAATGAAAAGTAAGCCTAACATTATCTATGGGAGGGGGACGGCGGAACGGTCCGTGGCTATCCACTGCCATGGGAGAAGCAGGCTGACAGTCGAGTAATTCAGGAGAAACCAAGTGTTAGGCTTTTAACGAGAAATGAAGCAGAAAACGACAATGCTGCAAACTTGACCTATGACGTAAAAGGAGGAGGGTCCAAAATGGAAAAAAATAAGGCTGAGGCTAAGTACGCTGCCCTTACAAATGTAAGCAAAAAGCAGTCAAGAAATAATTATGCCTTTGCTTCAAACACTTGCTACGTTTACATACTTACGGCTTTCACGGCCGGCGTCAACATTATAAAAGTTATTATTAAAATTCTTAAAACAAACCGGGCTTTTTGGCCATGGTCTAAACGATAAAACATCGCCTGACGCTTCGCCCGACATTCTGGCAGGCATCTTCGGAGGACGTTCTGAGCGGCTTCTGGCACCAACTGTTTGTTAATCAGTAACCAACCTGTATTTATACCATGGGCAGTACAACGCGCACTAATCTGATTAGGTGACTGCTAGTCATTGCGTTACCAGCCCTGGAATTTGGCAATTAGAGCGGATGTGTTTTTGTGGTTTGGTATGCAATTTCTTCAATGCCGGTAACCAGGCTTTATGCAATCGGGTTAATTATTCTTTTTTTTATTGAAGTTGTTACGATGTTTAAATATTTCTATGGCCACGCGATATAGCCTGGCATGATAGTAAGGTGTTTTGTTGAGCATTTCTGTCTGTGAAATCTGATATCATGGCCTTGTAATAGTGCGTGTTCTGCTACCGCAGACTTCTCTGTCTGTCCTAATCTGTAGCAGGCTTTATGCTCCTGTTTACTTTCTCTAGTAAGTAGGGGAAGTATTGTATTCCACCCAAAAATTCGATATCGAAATTTCACCGGAAATACATGTTTTGAGACACTCTGAATCCAAAAAAAGCATTTTTGGAAACATGTCCATGTGTGTGTCTGTGAACAGCATAACTCAGAAACGAACAGTCGTATAAACACCAAACTTGGTATTTAGGTTCAGTATCTTCCAGAGATGCGACACGAAGGTTTTCAAGAAAATCCCCCCACCCCAGACTAGCCTTTACATGGAACATTTTTCGAAAATTTTAATTTTCTCAAAAATGGCTATAACGATTTTGATTAAAATATAATATGTTTAAGATATTTTCATGACAAATAAAATGTATATCTTGAATTTTCTGGGAATGTCTCCAAAAGTATTCTTCATTGTGAACGATTTTTGCATAACTGGTAAACCACAAGAGATAGACAAATTTTACTACACAAAAAATGTAGATCGCGTTAA
This sequence comes from Deroplatys truncata, assembly GCA_030765065.1. Lineage (NCBI taxonomy): Eukaryota > Metazoa > Arthropoda > Insecta > Mantodea > Mantidae > Deroplatys > Deroplatys truncata. The sequence continues at coordinate 82,595,976 of CM060982.1, read as the reverse complement.
AATACACAATTTATGTCATTTATAATTTTTTGTTAAGTGAACCATTTTCGAGATATTGCTTATCATTCCCTTAAATTTTCAATACTTATACTTTTTCTCAAATTCGTTATTCCTTTTTTTATGTCCTGGACATGCAAAGAGAATGGAATGCGCTGGATAAGAAAAATAAAGGGTATAATATCAGAATATATTTCTACCCTATATTAGATAGGCAGTTTAATCGGGAGCATCAGGTAAAGAACGCATGCTTGTCTGGCGCCGCTTGTACTAGGGCAGTCAGTTTTATGAAGACCGTCGCTCGTGAAATGTCAAACAGCCCATTCACTGTGTCCGAATTAGCACGGACGATGGATGCATTGCATAATGAAACCGGGCACAAGGCTGAAGGCTTAGGATGACTTGCTTCAGAACTTTCCCTGCATGTTGGCTTGCAGTTTTCAATCGCGCTCCAAGGACAACAAATTGACTTATAAATCCTGAGGGAACCCGCGATGCGCTTACAGCTCCCGCGACGTCATCCATCCACTTACTCCAGGTTTGTGTACGGACGGCAGCAGCGTGGACAGGGGAAGGGCGTGTCTTGGGTTGAAACTTTTATCGGGCCACACCCAGCTGCCTTTTTCTCCTTCGCCTTTATTCAACTTCTGGGCCTTTAAGGCGCTGTTACACGCAGTGAAGTTTCTGGATGTGCGATATAACCACGGATTTGCTACTGTTAGGTTGGCAACTCAATCCGTCGAGTAAGGCAACGAGGGATGCGAGTATTGTAAACACTGTTTCTTATAACCTTGTCCAGTTGACATGTATTCTTCCGCGCTCACTTTCCTTCCCCTTTCCGATGATTGGCTAAAGTACACCTTTGAATGGCGATGTATATGAAAAACAAGTTCTGTTCAGTACATGGCCAGGCGATAACGATAAAAACGGTCATGATAGATGCACGTGCTTTCAACCCGAGAGGCGGGTTTAAACTCTGCTACGTAAAATATTTGATTCATAGGGTTATGAACATGCAAACTTGACAATTCTCTTCGAATATATGAACATAAATGATTCCATCAAATAAGGAACTACTTTGTATCGCACAGTAACCTATTCAAAGCAGCCAATGAGAGGTGACTAGTGCATGTGATAAGAGATACCAGGCAAAGTTATATGGAACAGTTTTAGGAATTCTATTTTTCTCTCAGTGGTGGTCTTCATTCTGTCTCGTGGATTACATGCAGCGTTTAAAGGTTCATTAAAACTCCTACATAACCTCACTACCGGGTGGAAGGGAAGTATACTCATACTTTAAACCAAAGATCAAGGATACACTAAAACGTTTATAAATATACCCTTCTATCGGAGTTACTTTGGTATCCGCAGTAATTCTTGATTAACGAGGAACGTTTTGGTGTTGTAGATGTTGCTCCGGGGGTAATATATTGCCCACCCACCCTCCCTTTTATACGGCCGTTCTTATATAGTCGTTTTTGGCGACTTTTGGAAGGAATTGCTGCCAAGGTGAATCATTCGAGTTTTAGACGCGCAGATCCCTCGGCTAAGCACTGTCGTCGCTTCGCAAGGCATGCGTGTTGCGTGTACCGGCCATAATCCAATATCAAAGTTTATCGCTTCTATCTTTTACAAAACTGTTAAAAATGCCTTTAAAACCAGAGACGTTCCCATGCAGGTGTGTGAGTATTCAACTGAGAGCCTGTCGTAGGAAAAGAAATCGTTAAACATGCTCTAGCCACGTGGATTCTTCCTAACCAGCGCCAGATGATACGCACACCGACTGTATGCGAACCCAAAGCACAGATCTAGAAAACAGTACGTCACAAAGTGCGCTGAGTTTGAAAAAAAATCTGATGTGTCGCACTCAATGACTTAATCTACTCTTGTACAAACTATTTATACAAACGCTTATTCCCCATCTACCAGAGGCACTATTTATATTTTGAGCCTTGGCAACCCTGAATGTTGTAGGTGCAACTGACGTTTCGAATGGAAAGTTTGACATTTTTGACCATAATCTACTTTAAACATTTTGTCAATAGGGCGTCATTTGATTTGTTTACACTAACTTGACAATTGTGTGTCAACAAAAAATGGAATTAGCTCGTGAAAATGTTCGTGTAATGATTTATTACGACCTTCGACGTGGATTATCAAGACAAGAGTGCCTCGATCAACTAACTTCCACATTTGGCGACGAAGCTCCATTCTTTGCCACTGTGAAGCGCTGGTATAACGAATTTAATCGTGGCCGCCGTTCGCTCAATGATGAAATTCGTCCAAAATCATGTTGTGCCAGAAAACATTGATACTGTGCAAAAACTAATAATGAAAGATCGTCATGCGATATATTGTGAGATTGAAGCAACCCTAGGTATTAGTTCCACCAGCATATATAAAATAATGCATTATTATTTAGCCGTGAAAAATGTTTGCTCTCGTTGGATCCCACATAATTTGACGTAAACTCATAAAGATGCTCGTGTCGATTGGTGTACAAAAATGCTCAAAAAATACAATGGCGGAGCCTCAAAAGACGTATATAAGATTGTAACAGGTGACGAATCATGGATGCCGGAACGCAAAGAGCAGTCGACTGTACGGGTGTTTCAAGATGAAGCAAATCCAACAAAAATTGTTTGCACTCGAAGCACTTCGAAGCAAATGGTCGCCTGCTTTTTCAGCAAAACTGGCCATGTGGCAACAGTGCCTTTAGAGGAACGTAAAACGGTCAATGCCGAATGGTACACAACCATTTGTTTGCCGGAAGTCTTCGGTGAAGTAAGGAAAACCAACAAGAACCGTAGGATCGTTCTTCATCAAGACAATGCGAGCGCACACACATCTCATCTAACAACAGAGTATTTGAAGGCTCAAAAAATCGAATTGATGGGTCATCGGCCATACACTCCTGATTTGGCACCCAATGACTTCTTTTTGTTCCCGAATATCAAGAATAAATTGCGTGGACAACGATTTTCGCTGGCAGAAGAAGCCGTTGATGCCTCCAAAAACCATGTTTTGGAGGTGTCTCAAGAAGACTGGAATAAATGCCTTGACAAATGGTTGAAACGGATGCAAAAGTGTATTGATCATAAAGGAAAATATTTTGAAAAACAATAAAGCAGTTTTTAATCAGAAATTACTTTGTTTTAATTATTAAGCTCAAAATATAAATATTGCCCCTCATACTTCATGTTAATCGAGATATCGAGATGGTAATCTTGTTACTAATATTCTTGTAGGTGCAAGGAGAATATGGTAGGCTTTAAGCGATAGTGAAATGTTTTAAGAGCTGGTTGCTATGTGGAGCATTTCATTCTCTTTGCATGTCCAGGACATAAAAAATGAATAACGAATTCCCATTTGAGAAAAAGTATAAGTATTGGAAAATTTAAGGGAATAACAAGCAATATCTCGAAAATGGTTCACTCAACCAAAAAAAAATTGAATATGACATAAATTGTGTATTTTAACGCGATCTACATTTTTTTGAACAGTAAAAGTTTGCCTATTTCTTATGGTTTACCAGTTATGCAAAAGTCGTTCACAATGAAGAATACTTTTGGAGACATTCACGGAAAATTCGAGATATACAATTCATTTGCCATAAAAATGTCTTAAACCTATAGTATTTTATTCAAAATCGTTAGCCATTTTTGAGAAAATTAAAATTTTCGAAAAATATTCCATGTAAAGGGTAATCCGGGGTGGGGGATTTTCTTGAAAACTTTTGTGTCGCATCTCTGGAAGATACTGAACCTAAATGCCAAGTTTGGTGTTTATCCGACTGTTCGTTTCTGAGTTATGCTGTTCACAGACACACACACACACAGACATGTTTTCAAAAATGTTTTATATGCATTAAGTGCACCTCAAAACATGTATTTCCTGTGAAATCTCGGTATAGAATTTTTGGGTGGAATGCAATACTTCCCCTACTTACTATACGTAGTAGGGAACGTAATAAACTTTTTTTACACAAACATTCTAAAACAAAACCTTCATACGCCCAAAAGCAGCATGCAGACAACGTTAACGCAAGACGAAACAATTCCACACATAAAACTCCGAATGGAATAAATCACCAAGCTTCATGTCCATAAATAAACACGTGGGTGAGGAGAACAAATTTCTTATAGCTTTCACATGCGAGCCTTGGATCCGCTTTAAGCACACGTTAAAATGTCAAGATGAACCAATAATACTCGCACATAGCCAGCACGAACCCACAACATTCCCCAAAATTTAAAGGATTAAATTGAAAAACACAAATCTCTGATGTCAACTATGAAAAATTAATTAATAACGGCAAATTTACAAGTCATAAAGTGCCTATAAAACCATTACCAGAAAAAAAACATTCACTAGATTAACCCCACTCTGAGCACGATGCAAGAATTTTCTTTTCTCCTGTTTCTCCTGACTTACAAAGCGGAATTATTGAAAAATTGAATGTTGCACATCCAGTTAAAAGCAATCAGACAACCACCTCAGAGGGGTTTCAGAAGTCCAACTACATCGCTTAGAAACAAGGACACAGTAGCAGCTCATGTGGCATGATGAGAAATAACGACGGCCCCGACGTAAATGAAAACACTAAAGGGAAAAAAAATAGTCTAAGAGATAACTGCTCACTGATCTGCCTGAGCAGGAAGCGACGTATCCGGATAACACAGGAGAAAGACAATTAGCACACATATGAAATTCCATAACACCAAAAGTATCACGCGAACCGCTATACAATAAGGTTAGCTTTGTCGCACAGGTCATTGCAAGGGCGATTTTCCGAAGCCGGACGCGAATATGTTACACATTGATATTAGCTTTTGCTAGTGGTGTTTGATTCCCAAAATACTTCAGTTGAACTGCAGGTATTTAAAAATACGTTTAACCCATTTAAGGCTTAGATAATGAGGTAGATTAAAATTTAGTGTCCTGGTGCGAAATCCCACCGAGGACCCGTGTGACGAGTGAGGGCACAATCCGCTATACCACAGAACAATAGGAATCTATAAACACATTTGATATGTTTGGATTTCACTCCCTATGGGTTTATTCCGCTTCTGATGATAATAAAATAAAACCTGCTTATAGTCAATTACGTATATATTTCACTGCCGTATTTACGTTAGCTAGCAAAACTTCAAAGCTTTTAATGTCGGTTAAGAAGCATTCATTTATAAACTCGATTTGAAGGCTTGGTAGGTCCTGCAAGATTTAATATTTACAATTATACCTGGCGCCAATCAAGAAGGTGATTGACATTTCGCGGAGCGAGAGAGGCTACGTTGCCGCTCATCGTGACCACGTGGACAGCGTGTCGAAGGAGACTGGGTTGCGCCTGCATTGTAGAGCGGATACTATTTATATTCGTATACGAAGACAATTGTAAAATAATGAATCTACGTGCAGAGGATAGATCATGCAAGAATATATCAGTGTAAAGATCTGCGTTAACAGAAGAAACATACCTGTGAAATATTGATGTTTATTCTAATGGAAAAATGACACTGATTTCCGAATCGCTTGCATCGCTGTTGCTGCTGCTGCTGCTGCTCGCTTGATAGACTTATTCGGTTCCCGAGTGCGCCCAGTTTTTCGTTTGGCTACGCTATCTTTGTCACTATTTTTGGACATTGTTAAATGTCCATTAAACACAATTATAAATGCTCTCACAACACACACACACGCACAAATACACGTAACACAAGGCAAATACCATACAAATACGACGACGCAAAAGAACTTTTCAGTACGCAGGCAATCTCTAAACTGATACAAACACACAAGCAAGCTGGGGCTAAAAGGAGGAATTGGTTATAACTGCAGCGACAGCAGATGATAAGACTTAAGTTCATGTTACTGCAACTGTCGCTCGCCCGGCACGTCATGCATTTGGGTCGTCTATCGTTGCTATAGAAATGTCTTAGTTCTAATTGGTCCTTCTAATGGTTGCTATGACGACCGCTGTGACGTATTCATCCCCTCCCATTCATTTAAAGCTTTCCGCCACGTGGTTAGTAACTGTCAATCACCTTCTTGATTGGCGCCGAGTTCAGAAAAAAACAGAATTTAATAAACCTGCATACATGTGTTTCGTGGATCTTGAAAAGGCATTTGATAGACTGGGGCTGCATCATGTCTTACAAACTCTACAATAATAATGTAACAAATGGGCTTATCAAATTAATTGAAAACATATATTGCAATAATTTAGCCAAGTAAAAATCCAAGGACGACTCGCTGAGAAGATCCCAATATGAGGCGTAAGGCAAGGTGACTCTCCAAGTCTTATCTATTTAGCTTTGTCCTGGATGTAGTTATTAAGGAAATACAACATAAACTAGCACACTGTATGAGAGGCAAAAAGATTAGCATGGTCTGTTATGCAGATTCTTCTTGTGGCGGACCTGAGCATAACCTGCAATGACATTTATTCCAATTCTATATTAAATGTAAGAATTTTAACATGAAGATCTCCATGAATAAAACAAATGTATTGACTATTAAAAAAGTACCGCTGCGATACAAATTAGAAACTGAAAATAAAATTGTTGTCCTCCGTCGTGTAGTGGTTACCATGCTAACATCTAGTTCCCGGGTTCGAACCCGGCGGAGGGCGATGGATTTTTCGGGCGTAAAAATCCTTACCATGGTTTCCTTCGGAAAGAAAGTACTGTCTTCCACAGCAAAGAAAGTCCCCGGTGGTTCCGTATCGTAGATTTACGGCACGTAAAAGAACCTCAAACCTGATAATGAGCCTCTGAGCAAAATTTCCGGTCTTTCACGTCCAATATAGAATGGAACGCTAAGAAGTAGTTAAAGAGCGTCTATAAATAAAACTAAAAAAAAATAAAATAATATTATAGAACAAGTTATGCACTTCTACTATCTGGATGTTAACATTACAAGCGAAAGAAATCTAATTCAAGGAATTAACCATAAAATTTAAAAGCAACAAGAATATCCGGCTGTATTAATGGTTTGATGTGGAGAAAAAAATATTAGAAAAGAAACAAAGTTAAAATTTATTAAGCGGTTATCCGACAGTAATGACATACCTTGGAAAACAGGGCAATGACCACGAGAACACAACGAATGATGGAAACAACCAAAATGAGAAAGCTGAGAAAAATAGATGGAAAGAGATTGTATGAACGAGTAAGAAATGAGGATAGAGAGATGTGCAAGACCCAGCATGTGACGGAATGAGTTGCAAGAAAGAAAAAAGAATAGAATGAACACGTATTCAGGATGTCGGAGAAAGAGCTTCACGAACATTCCAGAAGGAAAAGAAGTCCAGTACGGCCAAAATGAAGATGGAAGGAGGACTTGATTCACCAATAGAACAGGCGACTGCGCCTAATACAAAAATAAGAAGGTTCGAAGGCTTTCTATTCCGACTGCCTTTAATTTTGTATTATTTCAACCAAACTGAAAACGTGTCAACAAATTTAGTTCAAACTCTTGCACATAAAATGTCATTCCGTACTTGCAGTGGTTGGCGGCTTGTTTCATGCAGACAGCCGAACAGTGACGTTAATAGGTGCATCACAGTAGCGTTCGCACATAAACAGAACACACAAGTTTGGTAACGCTGTTTATACCGAAGACCCGAACGTATGATAGGGATATCAAAGCTATCCGAGGTCAATTATAATTATTCAGGCCGTTGTTGCGATATTTCACCTCCGGCATAAATTACGATTTATAGAAAGCATATATTCTACATGTAGCGAAACACGGCGTTTAAGGAAGAAGTTGCAGACTACAAAAAAAAACTAGATACAACAGGGAATTTGTTTACTAGTTCAAGATGACAGTTCACAAAACAAAACACAATAAACGCATGCTGTTCTGTAGTATTACACATGATAACTACACACAGTTTCACATAACGTTATTCTACCGTGCCGAAAAACGTTAGACCGAAAGCAAATGCACGTGAACTAAACTATATTCACTCTTAGGTTGATCCGCGGCAAAACAAACCCACGTAGTCAGTACACCGTGGTGCAACACGGTAGCAATGCGCGCAGGAAAGTAGTCCTATGCTAATCTCTGAATTTTAGAATGAATTTATCCTTAAATAGTATAATATTCTATACAAATACCTAAGGTTTTATTTAACGCTGATTTATACCGTAAAACAGAGCTACAAGTTCCATGACGCAATTCTTATGAGTCACCTGACATCCGGGTAGCACAGAATATTGTTTACAGCCACAAACCAGCAGTTTGTGTTTAGTATCATGGTGGACGGTGAATTTGCTCTTGTGTTTTCGTCGAATTACGTAAAGCGTTAGACGCGCAAACCATTAACTAGTGGCGAAAAAACAATAGTATTGAATCTTTATTATAAGCTATGTGAGAAATATCCAACACTTTCCACGAAAGGAATGGTGAAATTAACTTCTGAGTTCACCGGTGTTTCGAGTACAAGTATAAACAGTGCTTGTGTAGAAAAATCTGAAACGAGAAAAGTGGTTACACCCGCAAAAAAAAAAAAAAAAAAAAAAAAAAAAAAAAAAAAAAAAGCTTATGAAATAGGCGATGCAAGAATGTAGTGATTTTAAGAAGCATGCAATTCGCGTAACAGTGCACAATATCTTTTTTAAACTGAGCCGCCAACAGTTAATAAAGTGCCGCTTCCAGAGAGCGAATAAATTAGGTTATTGCATACCTGTTACTTTGTTTTTCGCTCATTTATTTAAGAATTAACTATTATATGTGCAAACGTTTATTTTGTTGCAACTATCAATCTTATCACCTTTAATCCTTAACAGAATATGCCAGTCACTGTTACAGTTGTAAAATAAGGACACTGTTCTTTTTTGCACTACGTGCCGCTTGTACTCGCCACATGGTCTGAAAGTGTGACAGTATTTCTAGTGCGAATGGCGGAAGGATACATTATAACGGTGGGGGAAGTCAGACACGACAGATGCCCGTCGCGTTATTCAAGATAAAACCGTATATCGCATCAGTATACAACAATGACATTTTAAAGGCAAACATTTAAACTTTATACATTCCATAAGAATTTTTTTAATTTATATGTTGTGGCGTATTAATAATTTGGTGGGTTACATTATTGTTCTACATTTTCATTACCAGACACATTGTTGTTTACGTCACTCTTGGCTGGTAGCTTTGCTAGCCACGAGTAGTGGGATATAGCGTCTGTCTCAATGAGGATTCCGTGAGAAACGGACCGCGTGCGTAAGCCGGGCTTTGGATCGGTGGACATACCCTCCCACCTTCCATTTTTAATAATGTAGGAACCCCAAACGGTTGGGAAATAAATCTAGGAATGTGTGAGTAGATTTGTGTTATGGATTTTGTACAGTGAAAAATCCACGCCCTCCTCGTAACCTCCACACCACGTTTCGGTCCTCCGCAGCCAAGTATACGTCTCCTCAATGTACGTGCTGGGCACTCAAAATTAATTTAATTTTCATGTGAACTTTTAGGCCATCTACCCAGCATGTAACAATCTAGTTACACACACGAGTTTTCTGCTGCCAAGAAATTATTTCCTCTGCTTTGTGGGATTCTATTTCTATCGGCAAAGGCGATCAATGACCTACATATAACGATTCAGCTTTTCATTATACTGTTTAGCAATATTCAGGTACCATTCACATTTCAATAAATATGCTTCATCAAGAAATATTCCGTAGTCAAAGAAAAAATGTCTTGGTGAAACACACAAGTTGTAAATATATACAGGTTAGCGCAACATTCGCGTATACTTAAATAAGGTTGATGAAACGTTTTCATGCATTGGGTTTTCAAAATGCGTTCCGTGTGAAGGCTCCTTAACCACGGCAGGCTTCTTCCGCTCGCTAAAACATTTCTTTCCTGACACAGGTCTCCGTTGTTGTTCTTTCTTTCGCTTCCCGTTTCTCTTGCATCAACTTTTCAGTTTGAGAAATGCACATCAGCTTCCGTGAAAGACGTCCCTGTAGGGAAGAACCATACTATTCTTTTTAATATTTCATTAGCCAGGACAAGCCAAGTGCCCCTTTCACGTTATGCAGCGAATACATAAATCATGTTACCTGAGTTACTGAACCGAGACTGAGGTGCTCACTTCGATTCCAGGCGAGAATACGCCAGCTTTTTTCTCTCCCTTACAGCCTAGAGGCGCAAGCAGAGAGCAGCAGTAACGGTGTAACTGCAAGGCTTTTCACCTCCCTAACGACGGAAGCAGGTAGAGAAGAACAATAGGTTTCATCTAGCGGTATAACATGTTACTCAAAAATACACATTCTCTAAAAGCGTTGGATGTATCATACATGGATATTTGTTAGGTTTTATCCCTTCTCTCATCGCACATATAAACTTTCTCACAGAAACTCTGTTTTAAATACTGCATCACTTGATTTTAGCACAACTCCAAAATGCCTTTCGATCTTGAACACATGATGCATTAATGTTTCTTTGCATCACTCTTCTACAAACGTTTCTTAAAAAAGATTATTTTACCATTTATTTTATGTTAAATCGAGACAAACATTTGCTGAAATGATTTCACTACACATTTCGTTCCAGGTACAAGGGGATACACGAGGCCAAAAGCGATAGTCAAATCTTTAAAAAAACAGGTCGATATATTCTGGCTTTGAAATTCCACTCTTGCCATGTAATCGCGAAAAACAAACGAATGGCGACTTAGCACTTCAAAAAAGTATAAACTATTTGATAATTCAAAATCAATAACAACGAATATCTAAAAAAAATATGGTTTTTTCAGGAGATACGCAATTATTTCCGTGCAATAAGTATTTGTCCGTCTCTTATAGTTTAACAGTTACACAAAAGTATACAAATTGCATTCAGAATAACGAGAACCTCACAGTGTATTCGCAGAAAATTCTATACAAATATGGTGCTTTAATAAAGTCGTTAGAGCCATTTTTGAAAAAATAAAAATTTACGGAAAATGTCTTGTGTGCAGCGGTGTTTGCGGTGGAGGGATTCTGGTGAACATTTGGGGTCACATCTTTTCAAGACGCTGAATTAAATACCAAGTTTGGTACTTATCTGATATTTCATCTTTGAGTAAAGCTGTTCTCTTCCCTCTCCCCTCCCCCTCTTTCTCTATCATACATAAGGATCTAAATTGTAATTCGATGAAATCTGATATCGAATTTTTTGAAAGATTAGTAATACTTCCCTATACCTAATATTGGTAAATCACAGAGAAAGTAAGAACCTGCTATACTAGGGTCAACTATGTGTAAACCTATTTATCTACCGTTTATAATGTATTTCGTGCTTCGTGCTTCCTCGACAGTCTTCCAAGTTCTGGAAATGCTCCATAGCCTGTAAGTACTCTTTGGTGGTGGAACAATCATCAGTTGGAATGGTCAAGTAACTTGTTAGATAATTACATTAGAACAAGTTTTAAAGCATAAAAATGTTGAATGGGGTTTTTGGAGTACAGTCATGTCGATTTGTACAAAGAAAAGGACTGTGGTGGAAAGTATAATGACGACTTTGGTAGAGGGACAAAAATCTAAGATCTTGGCAGTGGAAATGGATGGAATAATACGTAGTGCTGGAGTATCAAGGATGGAAAGAAGGAGAAATGAAGGTGTGAGACAGATGATGGATATGGAGGAAACAGTGGTGGAGAGAATTGAAAGGGAGAGTCTTCAATGGTATGGAGATGTGAAAAGAATGGAGGATGATAAGTGGCCTAAACCTTTTTAGAATGGTCACCTCGTGGGAGAAGAAAGCAAGGTAGGTCAAGAGCAACCTGGAGAGGACAGATTCATAGAATGATGAATGATCGGTGCCTGGAGGAGGATGACTTGTTCAATTGGGAAGAATGGCGAATAGGAATACAGGGCAACTGCTGAAGAGTGGAGAAGCCCTTAAAAGTAAAAAAGTAACTTATAATGTATTTTCTACACTGACAACGAGGTCGTTAAGGCAGAGATTCTTGAATGGGAATTTGGTTGGAATCCCGAAACGACCATCCACCTTGACCGAGTATTTTTCAGCATTTCGTTAAGACCTCATAAGCAAACGCTGGGGAGATACCCCATATTGAAGCATGTAACCTTTCTTTCCCAAGTAAGGTTTGATCGCGTTCAAATAACCGAGAACGGGAAGCAGCCGGGAACAGAAAGATTAAAATACATATATTACAACGTGAGTGTTCATAATAAACTGGAAGCTTTCAGTTCCCGGAGCTCGGGAACGGAAACGGGAAACACTGTCAAATTTTAACTTTTAAGTTTCCATTCCCTAGATTCAAACTGTGAGATACTATCATCATTGTAAAAACTTTGCTGCTACAGCTATTTTTAGTTGCAAGCTTCGAAAACAAAACAGGAACAACAAGCAGTCGAAAACAGCAAAGAGAGATAAACTTTAATTTACGCCATTTATTACAAAAGTATTGGGATAAGTCTTTCGCAAGAGCATTCTGAAATCGCGATGGAGATGCCTTTAGAAAATGCTGCTTCGAAGTTCAAGTTGGTTAAGGTGTATTATGTTGGCCGAATTATTAGTAAGTGAAACATTATATTGGTCAGTCATAAATTATATCCCAATGCGCATAATCGACTTTCCACGTTACTAAGATAGGATTGGCGTTTCCGTTCACGCTGTATTGTGAACCAAATTTACATGTCTTTGCTTTCCGTTCTCGTTTGGTTCTCGTTCCAGGTCTATCGTGATCTAGCCGTTACCAGTTATTTCATTTCAGGCATCATCAATGTCTGTAGCCCCGCATACTATAAAAACGGGAGTTAAACACTATCGAAAGTATCAATTCTGCATACTAACGCAAAAAATCTTGTGTTGCATTCACATGACTTTCGCTACTCTCTCTTTTACAAACTACTCTTACAAAAGCTTAATCCACTATTTATTGCTTGTTAATGGAGATAGCCTTTCATAGAACATTTACACGTTTCATTATAGGTATAAGAAGAATATGTAAGCTAAAGCTATAGTTAAAGCTTTTAAAAACCGTATCGCTATACGTGGAATTTGGAATTAAATTTTCTTGATCTGACCACGAGAAAAAATGAATAGCGACTTCACACCAGTATATATATATATATATATATATAATTTGAACATTTAAACCAATAAGAAAGAATATCTCAGAAATTGTTTACGTCACAAACATTTTTGATATAAATAGTGAGCTTTAAAGAGATCTACGAGGGGCGTCCAATAAGTAAGTTTCCCTATTTTATAAAAAACATTGATCATGTTGAATTAATTTTATTTATATTGTACAATCCTTCTGTTACTTTTCTACATAGTCAACATGTTTTCCAAGCAGTTTTGGGGACGTGACACAAGTTTATCCAAGCCTGTGCTCGCAACCAGCTGTTCACTGATTTGAATTCATCATCGGTGTTAAAGTGCTTACCTTTGAGTTGAGGAACATGTGAAAATCACTTGGGACAAGCTCCGGTGAATACGGAGGATACGAGAAAACTTCCAAGTTGAATCTTGACCCAGGCGGAGCTCAGAAGATTCAACTGGGAAGTTTTCTCGCATCCTCCATAATCACCAGATCTTTTCCCAGGTGATTTTCGCATGCTCCCTGACTCAAAGGTCATCATGGAGGTAAGCACTTTAACACCGTGACGAAGGTCAATCAGAAGTGAACAGCTGGTTGCGAGAACAGGTCCCGACCTGGTACAATACTGGCTTGGAAAAACTTGTGTCACGTCCCCAAAAATGCTTGGAAAAATATGTTGACTATGTAGAAAAGTAACAGAAGGATTGTACAATATAAATAAAATTAATTCAACATGATCAATTGTGTGTAATGTTTTTTTATAAAATAGGGAAACTTAGTTATTGGACGACGCTCGTAAACTGTTTGTGGTAAGATTTCGCCTCTCTCTGTTACGTTTTACCAGTTATACAACATTTATGCAGAAATAAGAGGACTTAACAGGCTATTTCCAGAAAATTCAAGATATACATTTTGTTTGCCATGCATATATCTTAAACACATGATTTTAAATCAACCTCGTTAAAGCCATTATTGAGAAAACTAAAAATAAGGAAAAAAATCCATGTAAAGTAGTTTGGGTTGGGGAATTTCCTTGAAAATCTTCGTGTCACATTCTTGGAAGGTGCTTAACTTAAATATCAAGTTTGGTATTTAACCGACTTATTATATTTTAATTAAGATGTTCATAAACACATACACATCACGCGCGTGCGTTTTTCTATTTGTATTTGCAACGAAATCCCAGTATCGACTGCTGTACTTCTTATATTTACTATAGACAAGTAGTAGAGCAAGTAAAATAAGATTTTTTCCCCTGTCTAATCCAGTTAGTCATTATAAAAGCTTTCCGAATGTTTTCGATATATTGATGTTAACAATGGGTTTTATGACTTCGTGCATGCCTAAATGTACAGAGGAAGAGAGAGAAGAAAGATTTTGTTTTAAGGTTCCCTAAATCAAAAAAAGCATTTTCAGAAAAAGATCCCCAAGCGCGTATGTGTGTAATTTTTTGTGAATACCATAAAAAGGTCGGATAAATACCAAAATTGTTATTTAAATAGATGCTTCCGAAGGTGCCGCACAAGATCGCACTACCACGCCAAACCACTCTTTATTTACAAATATGTTTTTATGTTTGATTTTCTCGATAATGCTTAACAATTTTAATTAAAATAACATATGTTCAAGATATCTGCAGGATTAATGAAATGCATGTCTTGAATTTTCGGTTTTTTTAATGGACGCTCTTTAACTGCTGTGGTCCTTAGCGTGCCATTCTGTATTGGGCGTGAAAGACCTGTAATTTTGCTCAGAGGCCTCTTTATCAGGTTTGAGGTTCTTTTACGTACCGTAAATCTACGACACGGGACCACCGGCTCTACTTCCCTTCCGAAGGAAGCCATGCTAAGGATTTTTACGCACGAAAAAATCCATCCCCCTCCGCCGGGTTTGAACCCGCGACCTCGGGAACTAGAGACTAGAATGGTAACCACTACACCACGGAGGACGACTGGAATTTTCTGCGAATAGTTCCAATAATTTTGTATTATTGGTAAACTATAAGAAATAGACAAATACTTACCACACAAAATATGTAGTTCTTGTAAACCCAGCAATTTATGTCAGGTAACATTTTTTAAGTGTAGACATTTCCGAAATATTCGTTGATATTCGCCCAATACTTTTACATTTTCTTGCAGTGCTAAGGCACCATTCATTTGTTTTTCGTGAATTCTTGCAAATGTATGGAATTTCAAACCCAGCTTCGGTGTCTTGTGTAATCAAAAAATTTTATAAGAAGTTTGTAGAAGAGTGGGTAAAGAAAATCCTGTGGAAGTAATACAGCAGATGCTTTTTCTGTCTTCTTTCTGTAGAGATATGGTATACGCATACATATTACACGAATAATGAATCTCTTATACTAAAATATATTTCTTAGTGATACTTTTCAAGACAAATTAGGTGCAGGGAAAAACAAACTTTAGGCGCGGCAAAGCTTTTTCTTTATTATTTCTTCCCGTAATGCCAGATTCTCTTCTGCAACACTAAGTAGGAGAACGAGTACGAGGGAAACTCCATCGAATGTCCTTCACATCTTCACATAAAATAGAGTACGTTTTATTTTTTTTATTTCAAATGTTTACGACATGAAATAAAAATGCCCATAATACGTGTTTATCTGTGACGTGCGTGATTTCGTGTTTTTAAATCTAAAATATATCTTAGTTTACATTTAAATGTGAGGAAATTCCAAGTTTAGAACATAAACATATGCTTGTATAGATACCTCCACCAATATTTCATTCAGTGAAATACAAAACGAGTTACTGCAGTGAAGCTGTCTATTATCGGGTTTTCCCACTTGGTTTCGACTAAGGAATGCCTCTGTTCATTTCTGGGAGTATATATAAACACACGTGCTGTGTTATGCTGCCAGGACTCCAGCACAGAGCTTTGGATCTCGTCCATCAAAAGAGAATTAACCAGCACACCCCTGCACCAGTACATCTGCTCATGGAAAGGCAGTGCTTAACTGCTAATTTGAGCTGCAGTGCTCTCATACTTGGATTTGGCGTGAAAATCCCCAGCAATATTTTATAGTTAGGGTGTTGTGCCATGCTTCATTTGCTAGCTTACACCGTTCTGACTGTGACTAAAAACAATAGTATAAAAATCTTATGCGTTGCATTCACATGAATTTCTCTACTCACTCCTCGACAAACAATTCTTGCAAAATCTACTTCTTGTTAATCTGGAATAAACTTTCAATTCACATTCACACATTTCGCTGTAGGATACAGTAGGAAAAGCGATAGTCAGATTTTTAAAGAGCGTACAGCTGGGTGACGGATTAAAGTTCTATGTCTTTGCATGACCACGCGGGGGGAAAAATTTATGAATAGTATAAGTATTTGAAAAGTCAAACCAATAAGATAAAACATCTCAGTTAACTCCACAAAAGATGTTGAACACAAATCGTGTGCTTTAGCGAGATCCACATTTCTTTGTGCAGTAACATTTTGTCTATCTCTTAATGTTTACCAATTATATAAGTCATTCAGAATGAAGAATACTTCACAGGCTATTCCCAGAAAATTCAGGATACACATTTTGTCATGCAAATATCTTAAAATACGTGGGCAGTCCCAGAACTACCCGACCTGTCGTATATATAGCGGTTGTTGTTTCAAAAAAATGACTATGGTAGAAAGTACCAACCTTATAAAACATAAGTTTGAAGTTTGACAATACTACGTTGTTTAGTAATTGTTTTGCAGCCATGAACGCTCTCAGCAAATTTGTAAACATGGATAAAACTGTCCATCGTTATGTGATGCAATACTTTCATTTGAAAGGTCTTAGTCCAACTAACATTAAAGTTGAGCTAGATTCTACCCTGGGGGAGTCTGCTCCTTCGTTTACAACAGTAAAATATTGGATGACAGAGTTTAAGCGAGGCCGTACGAGCTGCCAAGACGTATATCGCAGTGGTCGAACAAATGAAGTGATCATGTCAGAAATTGTGAAGAAAATCCACAAAATGGTATTGGATGACCAACTGAATGTGTGCGAGCTAGCAGACATCGTAGGCATTTCAAAAAGTGCTCTAAATTGG
This sequence comes from Deroplatys truncata, assembly GCA_030765065.1. Classification (NCBI taxonomy): domain Eukaryota; kingdom Metazoa; phylum Arthropoda; class Insecta; order Mantodea; family Mantidae; genus Deroplatys; species Deroplatys truncata. Next base: position 82,578,859 of record CM060982.1, on the reverse strand, counting down.
ATACTAACTGAAAATTTAGATAGGAGAAAGCTGTGCGCAAGATGGGTGCCGCGTTTACTCACAATGGAACAAAAGCAGCGTCGTGAGGATATTTCAGACGAGTGTTTGGCGATGTTTCGCTGCAATAAAGCCGAGGTTTTGTGTCGATTCGTAACCATGGGTGAAACATGGGTCCATCACTTCACACCTGAGACGAAGGAACAGTCCAAACAGTGGATTAGAGAGAGGCGAAAACAGTTCCAACTGCATCATGGCGTCAGTTTTTTTGGGATGCGCGTGCGATAATTTTCATTGATTATCTTCCAAAAGGAAAAGCAATCAATGGCGAGTATTATGCAAACTTATTGCAGCGTTTGAATGATGAAATCAAGAAAAAACGGCCGCATTTAGCGAAAAAGAAAGTTCTGTTTCATCAAGACAATGCACCAGTTCACACATGCTTTATCGCCATGGCCAAAATCAATGAGTTAAAGTTCGAATTGCTTCCTCATGCACCCTATTCGCTAGACTTAGCCCCATCTGATTATTTTCTGTTTCCAAAGTTGAAGAAATGGCTTGGTGGTAAAAGATTTGCCAACAATGAAGAGATGGAGTTTGCAGTTGATGACTATTTTGCAGAACGACGGTTCTCACTATGAATAGGTATCGAAACTATTGAACATCGCTGGGAAAAGTGTATCTAGCTGAAAGGAGACTATGTAGAGAAATAAAGATGTTTTTCCCAAAATTTTTGTGTTTTCTTCGTTAGGTCGGATACTTCTGGGACAGCCCTCGTATATGGTATCTAAATAAAAATCGTTTAGAGGCATTTTTGAGAAATTAAAAATAACTAAAGATGTTCCATGTAAGCGGAAGTTTGGAGTAGGGGGATTTTCCTGAAATCGCATCCTTGGAAGCTGCTGAACTTAAATATCAAGTTTGGTACTCAATCAACTTTGCGTCTTTTACTTATGCTGTTCACACAAACACTCACCGGATTATTTCTTAAAAAAATACTCAGAGTGTCTCAAAACGGTATTTGCGGTGAAATCTCGGTGTCGAAATTTTGGTTGTAATACAATACTTCCTTTATTTACTATAGGTAAATAGTAGGGAAAGTAAAGACTTAAACAATATCGCTAAGTACAGAGGGGTCCAAAAATATACTCATATTTCAACATAAAACACAACTGCTTTAAAGTTTTGTTGCTACATATATGAAGATATCAAAGTTGAACTCCGAGTTATTTTCACTTTCTCTACGACATACCTATGGTACGTAGAGGATAGGATAGGACTAGGAGCGAAGGGAGACATAGCACACCGACCTAGGAAGATCTTTTGTACCCAGCCCCTGACGGGGCGCCACCGGAAGGGAGGTGAGAGGAGACAGAGAGCGGCCACACCAGGAGACACGACAGCAGAGAACCGGGTCCCTAACGTTTACAGATTTAAACTCCACGGATGGCAGCTGGAGCAGCCGGCTCTCCTCCCCTACTGTGGGCTCACACGTTCCCTGGGGGTCCCGGGACTCGGAGACCGTCCCCATTTCGTACGAAGATTTACACACAGCATACTTTTCCCCTGCCATGAACACGCCGAGACCTCCCGCCGACACTTGCAACCCTGAAAGAGGCCAACCAGATGAAAGGTGAAGTGAAATGAGAATAGAGCTGAAATGGATGGACAGGAAATTTGGGGGATTTGCCTAGCGATCCGGGGAAACCCCGAAAAAACTCATAGGTCAGGAGGGTCGGCCGCGGGGATCGAACCCACGACCTCCCGAATGCGGGTCGCTGTTACCACCTGAGTCATCCCACTCGGTGTATGCAGAGGAAGTATGTATTGTATTCTATCCAAAAATTTGATATTCAGATTTCACCGTAAATACACCTATGAGGTTCTTTGAACGCAAAAAAAAAAAATCATTTTTTAGAAAAAAGTCTATTTGTGAATGACTCAAAAGCGAAATGTTGGGTAAATACCCAACTTGGTAATTAAGTTCAGCAATTTAGAAGGATACGACAAATATGTTCAAGGAAATTTTTTTCCCAAACTGCCCTTTATGAGGAACAATTTTCGTTATTTTGTTTTAATTTCTAAAAAATGTCTAATGATTTTGATTAGAACTCTATTTTTATAGATATTTTGCATGCTTATCAAACGTATTCTTGAATTTTCTGAGAACAGTCTGTGAAGTCCTCTTCATTGGAAATGAATTCTGTATGATTTTGTATAACTGGTAAACTGTAAGAGAAAGAAAACGATTTACTATCAAAAGATGTAGATGTTTTTTAAAAAAAAAAACATAATTTATTTCAAGTAAACTTCATGTATTTTTTTAATACTTTGTTATTTTTTTAAGTGTCGCCACCATTCAATTGTTTTTCGCAATGGAGTATAGAAGTTCAAGACCGGCGTACAGCGACCAGCTTTTAAATATTTGACTATCGTTTCGCTCTCCTGCTCTCCCTTATTAAGAGAACTGTGTATGCAAACCTTTACTTCGATTAACATGAAGCGGAAAGAAAAATATGCTTTTGTAAGAAGAGTTTTTAATAGTTGTTAAAAAAAAGCAAGACAAATAACACATTAACGCTGCAATATACTGGCATGCAATTATGCACTCTTGTTTCTAAGCAAAGGGAATGCTTTTTAAATGCGATAACTAACAGTGCCATAGTTGTGGTGTGTATATTTTATCTGCAATGAAGTTTGAGAGATGAGCTAGTTAATACCTCCCTCGTGAGTTGCAAGAAGCTGTTCTCAGTGATACTTCCCGCAACACAAGTTGCAGTGAAGAGTGCTTAGCGGGTGTAGGGTGCAAAGGGGTACGCACAACAACTTGCACCTTGACAGACATCATCAGCTATTTAAACCGCGTCATCGTAACCCAGCTGGCAGAATACATGCCTACGCAACTTTCTGTAAAATGCAATACTGCGGTTGAACTTATTAACGTTACAGTTTCTGCATGTAACTCGTGTATTTTACATTTCACCAGTTGTCTTTAATTTTATTTTAGTTTCAAAAGACTATTACAGATATAGTTACGTCATCCAATTATGTCAGGCAAAAACTAATCAGAGCCATGATTCACCGATGGCTAGTAATCGCTTTTTATTTTTTCCATCACTTACCTATACAGTATATATTTCACCGGGAATGCATTAATTAAAAATTAAAAAATAGGTTTTTCTAAAAAGTTCCAGGCGTGTGTTTATGTCTCTGCCTGTTTGCGAACAGCATAGATCAACTACGAAAAGTAGAATGAGATAAATACCAAATTTTATACTTGATTCAGTGTTTAAGCATGCCAGATGATTTTTCAAAACAAATATTTATTAATAAATATGTTTCTGCCTGCCCCTTCTTGCAATCCGATGAAGAGGACTTTGCTCTTCAGAAAATTAGATATGTATTTTATTAGTCATATCAATATGTCAAACTAACAATTCAGTGAAAATCGTTAAGAGTCGTTTTTCAGAGTAAAAGTAACGACATTTTTTTTTCATGCAAAAATTTTTTTCTTTAAACTTTGGTGTCGCAAGTTTGGTATTCATCAAACTTTTCGGTTTTGAGTTATGGTGTTCATAGAGAGATACACGGACCCTTTTCTCCAAACATGTATTTTGAGTTAAAATTCTATATATGGGTGGAATATAATACTTCCTCTACCTACAATAGACACGGAATAGGTTAAGAAACAGAAAGGGATTTTAGTACTGTGGCCAAGGCTAGGCTTATAACGTCTACAAAACCTTCGGTAGTTTGGGATGAGGGGAGAGGATAAGCCGCAACAGGCGCAGCGCAGCGGGATCCGATGTTTCCAGATTGAACATTCTCGGACACTTGTTCGATGCCCCTATATCCTTTCGGACACGTTCAGCAGAGGGTTCCATTCCAGGAAACAGCTCTCTTCTCAAAGCTGATCCACCACACACCACTATTCAAGGCGCCTAACCCTGCTATCCTGCAAAATTAAAAGCAACGAAATGAGAGGAAGTGAGGAAAGATAATTTTTGGTAGTATATAATCCACCCCAGCATTCGCAAACCGACCTGGGAAAACCACAAAAAGAATCCAAAGGTCAGGGTGACGTTCCCACGGAAATCAAAACCGGCAAGTCTCGATGCTACCGCCTTAGCCATTTCTCACGGCCCTATAAACCACAATTCATTTTAACCGAAGGTCTAAAATTTGCCTTGACAATTTTTACTGAAACTTGTGTGCGAGCGCGTGTATAGATATAAATTTTCGACTCCATACGTGTAGCTGTTTGCGACTTCCTATATGCTTACAGAAAGCGACGCCAATAGGCGCTATGTCGTAGCTAATGCACCTAAAATGTTAAACCCCTCTCGGGATTAAATCCTACGTGCGCCTCTACCTAATAAAATAGTGATGCTGGAGTCACCACCCCAACTATCAGCCTCACACACCACTACGAAACCATCTCTCTTGGTATAGATAGCCGGCTGAAAGCATCTTAAGGAGCTTTAGAACCCAAAAATGTATCTTTAATGAATAAGACGACCTCAAGACTCTTACCTTTACAACTTTCTCAGCATTTGCTAAATTGTGCGTATTTTCCGTAGCCGTTACAGTAAATTTTTTTGTCGACTGGCAAGGACTTTTCCCTCAACGGCTTCTCCAACGGAACGGCGCAGGTTTTTTCTTCTTTTTCCATGAAACTCTCCAACAAGCCTTGGCAAGGAAAGTAAATAACATGCACAGAACCTTCCTTCTCGACAACACTTCCAAACTAACGAGGTTTTGCTGTTGAGATGTTTGAATAAAGCCTTAAATGGAATGGTGCGCCCTTCGAATGTAATTTGAGAGTGGATAAACTACTCTCAGCTTTACCTAAAATACTGTTTACCTGGCGCTTGGGACACTTCAAGTGGAATTCTTAAAGACCTCTGGGAGAAGAAGAAACAGAAGAGAATGAGAACAAAGAATACGTAGGCGGGGTATACAGGGGGTAAAAATAGTGAATAGGAAATGTGGGCGGATTGTTTGCTTAATGCATAGACCACACAAGTCAAGAAATCTGAAACTTTACCACAGGAAAAAATGGAGACAATAGGATTGGTGATGCCACCAGACATGCAAAAGGCGTTTCTTTCTTCTTAATAAGTAAATATATAAATTTATATTATACTTGGACAATGGTCCTGTATTTTTATTGCTAACTCGTCAGCATTTCAACCACTGCCTAGATTATGACGTAGCCGGCCCATGTAACTCACAGCAACGCTTCAGTAACGACAAACAGAAAATACCAATATAGACATGTCTGATTCGCCATTCCGTTTAGAGTTTGTGTACCATTGTGTTACTAAAATATATCCAACACACACGTGGTTTATTTACGTTTTTGTGCGGTATACCCTAGCCCACAAGTTGTCTGAAGGACTAAAAAATGCATTCCCTGACATAGCTGACTTTGACTACCAAATACTGTCTATTCAATGGCGTTTTTGCCTGGCGAGGTGTGTATAAATTAATCTAGACTGCGTGGCGGTTACTGCCTGGAGTAGAGGTAAGAAAAATGTAACCCTTATTTTGGATTGGTTTAGAGGATGGAATCGTTCCAAAAATAAGCATTGTTCAAAATAACAGTTCGAGTATTTTTATAATCAGTTCCAAAAGTAACTTCTGATCATGGGGGGTCCGTTGCATTACAACGTAACGATCTTCAGATTTGCCGTCAGTCGGTTGTCTGCGCAGGACTTTTAACTTTGAAGTGAGTTTATCACCAGTGCCATCGCAGAAGACTGGCGAAAGATGAGTGGAAGGAGTGGATGTCAACAGTTTCTAGGTCACCTTAGTGAAATGCAACTTGTATCGTACCTTTCCAGTATTTACACTTGGAGCTTCTTTTGCTTGCGTCTCGTAAATTCTCAATCTGAGCATATGCTGATGGGTAATCCAAATAATTGGACGGTTTTTGTACGTGGAGTTTCTCGACCTTAGTGGCACAACTTTAACTTTTGTAACAACAAACAACTGAAGTAACCTTTATAACATTTTATATTTTAGTTGTTTCTTGATTTTTTGTTAATAGAAACAATAGTTTTTGTTTTTTATAATGTTTAGTCTCGGAACTTTGTGATATACTGGGCAAGAGAAAATCATTCACACAGCGGCCAATATCTTAACGATAGACTCCCTCTCGTATCCTTCCAATTCGGAAGTAGCACTCAACCATGCAAATTCTGTAATCGGTGGTCATTTCATCTCGGGTGCAAAGAACGCACAAAAGCATTTACACTGCCGCAGTACATCACGAAGTCGGAAACGCATGCAGTTCGAGGTTCACTTCCACACCTCCCTTTGAGACAAGGAGCTCGCTCATCTAATGACGCCATTCATTTAAAGTGACTGGCGGTAAAGGCCAAATGAATTTGAAGACCCGTTATATAATGCATACAGGGTGGACAATTTAATTTGAGTCTGTACAATATCTTAAAAAATAAAGTCTTGAATAAAAGTTGTTTGACCATGTCAACTGTATATCGAGGGCGGATCGAAAAGTAACGCACAATAATTTTTTTCTGCCTTGGTATTGCAGCTGGAATGTTGCAATTTCACACAGATATAGTTTGAAGTTTTCACTACAAAGGGTATTTTTTGTTTCATGTGCAACTCTAGCGAGAGAAGCGTGAACTACGCAACAAAGATGGCACGCATGTTACTGTCGTCCACATGTGAAGAGCAGAGAGGTGTGGTTCGATATTTGTGGGCCAAAGGGGGATAAACCGAGTGATATTCACAGGGACATGTGTGGCGTGTATGGGGATGATTGTATGGACCATAGCAATGTCTCCAGGTGGCGCGCATTCTTCGTAGAGGGCCGTGTGAACCTTAGTGGTTCGCCACGCTCCGGGAGGCCGGTAACAGCTGTAACCCCACAGAATGTTGGAGGCACTGAGGCGGCAATTTTGAACGACCGGCGTGTGCAACTGCGAACCTTATCGCAACAGTTCAACATTTCCTATCGTGCAGTGTACGATATTGTTCATGGCACGTTGAAATTTTGTAAAGTTAGTGCTCGCTGCGTGCCTAAGAACCTGACAGACAACCACAACGGCCAGCGAATGATGACGAGCTTGGATCACCTAACGCGGTACACCGCAGAAGGGCAGACTTTCTGAAAGGAATCATCACTGGTGATGAGTCATGTGCATACCATTACACGCCCGAAACCAAGCAGGCAAGTATGGAGTGGAAACACGCTGGTTCCCCATTGAAGAAAAAATTCAAAGTCACTCAATCTGCTAGGAAAGTGCTTGTGACGGTGTTCTGAGATATGCATGGTGTTGTATTGGTGGAGTTTGCTGAACACGGGACCGCTGTGAATGCTGCAGCCTACATGAAAACTTTGGTGAAGTTGCGTCATGCTCTTCGTGACATACGCCACAACATGAATGCTGACGATGTCAAAATTCTTCATGACAATGCTCGCCCCCCATGTTGCTGCTGCTGTTCGTCAGAAAATCACCAAATTTGGTTGGGATGTGCTCCAGCATCCACCATACAGTCCGAACCTTGCACCGTCGGACTTTCATCTGTTTGGTCCCATGAAGAAGTTCCTGGCCGGCCAACGCTTTGCGACAGATGGGGAAGTGAAATCAGCAGATGGCTATACTCCAAGGAAACGGACTTCTACGAACAGGGCATATTGAAACTGGTATCACGATGGGAGAAATTTGTTGAGAAACTTGGTGACTATGTCGAAAAGTAGCTAAAAGGTATAACTTCATTTGCCATTTTTTTGTTATTTTATCTATTAAACTTTTTTGTAAAAATATTATTGTGCGTTACATTTCGATCCGCCATCGTATTTGTGTGTGTGTGTGTGTGTGTGTGTGTGTGTGTGTGTGTGTGTGAGAGAGAGAGAGAGATTTAATTATGCTATTGAGCTCTAACGATACACATATAAAGGCAATTATTCGAATGCCGTTTTGGAACAGTTTATCATTCGCGTCATAGAAACTGATACAAGGCAGTTACTACGGTGGTGATGATGTGGACGTGAATGGACGACGCGAGTAAAGTGAACAGTAATTATAATAAGTATTTAGATGTAAGGCGGCATATGTGTGCTTGTTAATACTATATTGCGAATTCGCGCGCGTATGAGTGAACTGGGAGAGGGAGAGGGGAGAGAGAGAGGAAAGTAGGGGAACATCATTGCCATTAATAACCACAACTAAATGCGAAAAAATCCGGACAACCAACAGTGGACCAAGAATATCTTGGTTACGGCTATGCGAAAACAGTAAAATATAGTTATGGACGTATTTGACTTTTGGTTAGAAACGGCTACTTGGAACACAGGTTTTGTTGGTGAAGGGAGGGGGAAAGAACTGTTACTGAAAAATAACAACCTCTAGTTTGAAGTGAAAAATAGGTTTCTTGTCGATAAAACAGCATTGGTGATTGGTGACTGTCGGGTGCCGTTACCTCGGGAGATCCTCGCTCGGACAGGTATTTCCCTGTGCCCTAAAATAATCACAAGCTCTAAATGGTTCATCGACCTTGAACATCAATCAGTGTTTATCGCCTTACCTGAATTGGAGGACAAATCCCTGTCCCTATATAAACCCCTACAAACAAGGTTTAACTCAGATTGGTGTGTTGGGTATTGTAAATCCGATTGCAGCGTTAGAAAGTCCAATAGTGGCGGAGAGAGTAACTGTTTCTTTGAGGATAAACAGAGATGGCATTATCGGCCTATGGCTTTACTCGCTCATTTGTTAAATGTTTACAGTGATTGCCATCTTTGGCATTTTTGCTTGTGATGATGTTTACTTTCCCTACTACGTACGCACAAAAGTAGGCGAAGTCCGTGCGCGCGCGTCTGTGAACGGCGTTAACTCAAAAACAAAAAAGTTAGTTAAATGCCAAACTTGGTATTTAATTTCAGCATCTTCCAAAGATGCGACACGAAGATTTTCAAGAAAATTCCCCCACGTCAAATTACCCTTTACGTGGACATTTTTCGAAAGCTTTATTTTCTCAAAAATGGCTCTAACGATTTTGATAAATACCGCGTATTTAAGATATTTTCATGACAAATAAAATGTATATCTTGAATTTTCTGGGAATAGTCTCTGAAGCTCTCTTCATTTTGAATGACTTTTGCATAACTGGTAAACCGTAAGAGAGAGACAAAATCGTAATATAAAAAAGTGTAGATTTCGTTAAAGCGCACAATTTATATGACAAATTTTTTGTGGCTTTATCCATTTCCGAGATATTCTTTGTTATTGGTTTGAATTTTCAAATACTTAAACTTTTCTAGAGGAAAATCGCCACTCTCCCTTCCTGTCCTGCAAAGAGAACGGAATTTCAAAGACATCACATAGCGATTCGCTCTTAAAAGAATTGACTATCGCTTAAAGCCTAATTATTTCCTTAATACCTTTGTACTTACAAGGAAGTATGCAATAACACAACTTCTGCATAGTTTATATCGATTAACATGAAGTTAGAAGAATAAAATTTTTTATAATAGTTTCTTGAAGAATGGCTAAAGAAAACTACGTGAATGTAATATATCGCCTTTTCTGTGCCAAAACAGCATTTACATTATCGAATTTTATTGCTCGAGTCATTTCTGCATATATCGTAGGCTTTTGATGAAACCCAAACCCGTCATTTAACGAAAATCGTGGCTCGTTTGCCACGACGAAGACCCCAGACATATCATGAAGAACCCGCATATGCTGAAAAAATCTGATGTGTAGATGCAAGGGGAATTGGTAGGCTTTAAGCGATAGTCAAATATTTTAAGAGCTGGTTGCTATGTGGAGTATTTCATTCTCTTTGCATTACCAGGACCAAAAAATAATAACTAATTCCCATTTGAGAAAAAGTATAAGTATTGGAAAATTTAAGGGAATAACAAGCAATATCTCGAAAATGGTTCACTCAACAACAAAAAAATGTATATGACATAAATTGTGTATTTTAATGCGATCTACATTTTTGTGTAGTAAAAGTTTGTCTATCTCTTATGGTTTACCAGTTATGCAAAAGTCGTTCACAATGAAGAATACTTTTGGGGACATTCCCAGAAAATTCGAGATATACATTTCATTTGTCATGAAAATATTCTAAACATATGATATTTTAATCAAAATCGTTAGAACCATTTTTGAGAAAATTAAAATTTTCGAAAAATGTTCCACATAAAGGGTAATTTTGGGTGGGGTATTTTCTTGAAAACCTTCGTGTCGCACCTTTGGAAGATACTGAACCTAAATACCAAGTTTGGTGTTTATCCGACGTTCGTTTCTGAGTTACGCTGTTCACAGACAGACACACACACGGACATGTTTCCAAAAACGCTTTTTTTTGGATTCAGGGGGTCTCAAAACATGTATTTCAGGTGAAATCTCGGTATTGAACTTTTGGGTGGAATACAATACTTCCCCTACTTACTATATGTAGTAGAAAAAGTTATTAGGCATATAGTGTAATTTCGTTTTACACACCATCTTACGGGACTGCTGAAATCCTTAATGCACGTATAGAAAATCGTGAATGATTGTGCAATTTTACCAAATATAGAATTAAGGCTTTGGTTCGTTATGCAGAAATAAAAATTAAACTCATAATGACTAACTTTCACCCACCATCAGGCATCTAGCTGTGGGTCTAGCTTTTAATTCTTTCTATGTCTCAAACTAAAATATTACCTTTTCTACCATGTACATAGTAGGTAGAGAAGGTATTGTATTCCACCCAAAAGTTCGATACCGATATTTCACCGGAAATACACGTTTTGAGGGCCCCTGAATCCAAAAAAGCATGTTTAGGAAAAGGTCCATGTATGTCTGTAAACAGCATAACTAAAAAACGAAAAGTTTTATGAATACCACACTTGGTATTTAGGTTCAGCACTTTTCATAGATGCGACACAAAGATTTTTAAAAAAAACCCATCCAAAACTACCCTTTACGTAGAGCATTTTTCGAAAATTTTGATTTTGTAAAAAATGGCTCAGACGATTTTGATTAAAATACCATATATTAAAGATATTTACATGACAAATAAATTGTATGTATCTTGAATTTTCTGGGAATAACCTATAAAGTCTTCGTTGTAAGGAATTTTGTATAATTTGGTAAACGTTAAGCGACAGACGAAAACAACTACACAATAAATGTAGATCTCTTTAAAACTCACAAGTTATTTCAAACAGTCTTTTTTGTGGATAACCCATTTCAGATATCCGTTATTAATGATTCGAAATGTTCATTTCTTAGGCCCGTTTTTACAATGTGCAGTTAAGCAGGAGTAAACGTTAACTGACAGTTTTCTTTACGGTCGGAGTAAAGTTCCAGGTAATATCTCATGGTTATCTTCTCCAGATTAAGATTTACTGCCGGTTAACACAATCATGCTAAATTTGTGGTAGCTGGCAAAATGTCTCTCAAATGTTTCAATTACTACTGTGTTTATGTTCCTGTAAAGCTGAGAATCAAGAATACAATTGTATCGTATGTGTTTTGTTCTCACTGTTATAATGAAGTGTGAATTTATAATGTCTGAAGAAAAGAAACAAATGAATAATTTCTGGTTAATAGAGGAAGAAATTCTTCTGAAAGTAGTAAAGGAAAACGTAACATAATAGAAAATAAAAAAGCAGATGTTGTTACATGAAAGGAAAAACGTAAAGCTGGGATGAGATTAAAGACAATTTTGAAGCAATGAGAAGTACGAAAAGACCTGTAAAGAACCTACCTGATAAGTATGAGAACATATTTGGTGTCCTTACTAGGCTAGGCTGAATTGGCTACGTACTTGCGCATTTATAGAAAAATATTCCTTTCTGTTCCTAAATACTTCAGCATCATCACCTCCAGGCGACTGAATTATGGGTACAATCAAATGCGCCTAAAACTTTATGAAACTTTGCTATGTACCCCCCAAAAGCTTAAGTTATTCCTTTCGATTTCTTCTTCTTCTGTTTCTGGAAGCTTAATGTAACCTTTGGGTAATGTTGCAATAGCTATGTTAACTTTTTTCGCTATTTAAGATGCTGTTGCTCTACTGACAGCTAATGATCACCAAGTGCAATTAACATACTTCCAAGAGCATGGATTCGTAGTGTCAGAAGTAGGTGGTTCAATGATGACATCGCATTATTTCTGAAAATGAATTTTACTATATGAATATCAGGTAAACTGTTGGGTTAAATACGGAGTAATATCACTAATAATATAGTAATTATCCTGAAATGCGAATTAACCTTTCAGAGGCTAAGGAATTTGTTCATATATCAGACCAAGAAATAAAAGAACTCATCATGCAAAGACTTAATAGTTTGTTCATCATTATCAGTACCACTTTCGTAGAAATCAAAATAGTTATCTTCCGCCATTTCATTCATTAGTCTGTGAACTTAACCTCAAAACATCATTCCAGTTAGAAGTTTACTGGAAAACAATGCTACGGTAAGGTGACCGTCAGTTAAAACCTGCTTTACTCTCTCATGTCTTAACCGGATATTGTAGAATCGAACTGCTGGTAAAGTGATCATCAAAGTAACCGTAAATATTTTCTGGAAGTGATAATAATGTACCTTAGTCATTCTCTTAAAGTCCTACCAACATTCAGCTGTTTCTCGCGATTGCATGGTAACAACATGAAATTTTAAGACCAGCGCATAACGTTAAGTTCTAAAACATTTGACTATCACTGCTCTCTTTGTATCTAATAACGAAATGTGTAATGTAACCTTTTCTGCAACGGTTTATTTGGATTAAAACGCAGTAGATAGAAAAATAAGCTTAGGAAGAATAGTTTGTATACAAGCGACAGAGGGTAGAGAAAATCATATGAATGTACGAGGGTCGTCCAATAAGTAAGTATTCCTATTTTATAAAAAACATTACACACAATTGATCATGTTGAATTAATTTTATTTATATTGTACAGTCCTTTGTTACTTTTCTACATGGTATTTTTCCAAGCATTTTTGGGGACGTGATACAGTTTTTCCAAGCCAGTGTTGTACCAGGTCGGGTCCTGTGCTCGAAACCAGCTATTCAGTGATTTGACTTCACCATCGGTGTTAAAAGTGCTTACCTTTGAGTTGGAGGAACGTGTGAAAATCACTTGAGAAACGCTCAGAAGATTCATCTGGGAAGTTTTCTCGTTCCTCCCTATTCACCAGATCTTTTCCCAAGTGATTTTCACATGTTCCTCCAACTCAAAGATAAACACTTTTAACACCGATTATGTCAAATCAGTGAACAGCTGGTTGCGAACACAGGAACCGACCTGGTACAACACTGGCTTGGAAAAACTTGTGTCACGCCCCCAAAAATGCTTGGAAACATATGTAGACTATGTAGAAAAGTAACAGAAGGATTGTACAATATAAATAAAATTAATTCAAAATAATCAATTCTGTCTAATGTTTTTTATAAAATAGGGAAACATACTTATTGGACGCCCCTCGTATCATATCAGATTTTGTTGTTTTGTTACATAAGGCATTTCCCTTGCTTTCAGCAAATGTAGAAGCCTTTAGAGTTTAGGCTCTTTACAGACCCGGCGGATTTTTTTTTGGGGGGGGGGTGGCGTAAAAGTCCTTAGCATGGCTTCTTTCGGAAGGGAAGCAACGCCGGTGGTCCCGTGTCGTATATTTACGGCACGTAAAAGAACCTCAAGCCTGATAAAGAGGCCTCTGAGCAAATTTACCGGCCTTTCACGCTCAATATAGAATGGGACGCTAAGGACCACAGCAGTTAAAGAGCTTCCATAAATAAAGCTCAATTTAATGTTTTTTTCTTTACAGAGATATTTTACCCACTACAATAAATTCCAGTTTTTCGATCTTGTTAAACATTCCGGTGATACATATATGTTGCAAAGAATAGTAAAAAGTTAGCAGTCTTTCGCTTTTGGCAGTTCCATACTGTATAGAATGAAATAACGATATATGCCTAAAAAGCTCGTCACTTCGCGAAGAAACGCGGCAGAACATACACCTCCATGTTCCTTTTCAGCATATGCAGATTCTTCATGATCTGTCTAGGATCTTCATGAAATTGCTTCATTCATTAAAATCCTACCACATATAAGTGAACAGTGATGGAGGTATAATTATGTATTAGTAAACATAGCAGATCTTTGAAGATGAAATGCGCAGAACTCACCTGTGTTTAGTAGATGCAGTAATTATGTGTAAATGCTGCATTAACCAATATTAACCTAAACAATAAACGTTTTTTCTGCGTTGCAAGTGTTGTTTATCATATAACTATTTATTGCAAGATAATGTGCTATTCCATCGCCCTAAAATAAATAGTAAGAGATGTGTGCCTCCTATTGCAAAACAATTGTGTATGTGTAAATATGATTTCTAATTCTTTCCAAATAAAATCGTCATGCTTGTTGCAGGTATAGGTACAATAACATATAAGAGCAGCAATTTATATGCATTTCCAGTTTAATGAATGTTTCCCCACAATTTGAATTCGCTCACTTCTAGTACTTCCCTCGGGTACATTTGCTAAACATCTTGTTGGCTCTACTGAATGTTGAGACAGGATTTAATACAGAGTGGAACATGCAGAATGGTGTCGATTCTGAAGACTATTGCACGTATGTTTCTGAATGAGATGTATTACCTCCATTTAAAACCTTGGCTAACTGCTTCATTATCCCCGGTTTGATGTTTAAGGAAGGAGATGGAGGGGGGCTTGGAACAAAACTTTATAAACCTGCTAATGAGGGATTTGCTACAATTTTTCTTCCCGGTGCTAAGCAACAACTCCACGCTTTTGACCGTTCATAATAACGCAATGTGTTTTTCTGCACATAAAAAGATTGGACATTTTGATAAACTTCCTTTATCCCAACAATATACCCACAACACTTTCACTCGTTTTTGTAAAAAAAAATGTACTGTTTTAAATGTAATACTTAATGGATGCCAAATATGTGTGAGAAACTAAACAGACATAAATGTTACTTTAAAACAATGGAGTCATTTTCGAGGAAATGAAAAACGTGAAATGTTTTCTTTGAAAGACAATTTGGGGTGGAAGGATTTTCTTGAAAATCTTAGTCTGTCACCCTTAAAGGTTATCTAACTCAAGTGTAAAATTTGCTATTTTTCTGAACTTTTTTATTTTGTTGCAATGTATCTCTCTCGCACGCACACAGATACACACAATTACAGCATATATGTACTTTCGGTGAAAACTGGAAATCAAATATTTGGATGGTGTGCAATATTTCCCTTTTCTACCATAGGTAAGTGGCACAGAAGAAGCATTGTATTCCACCCAAGTTTTGATTTTGAGTTTTTACCGGAAATATAGGTGTTCGAAACCCCTGAACAAACCTTTTTTGAAAAACTCAAAAACGAAATGTCGGATATACACAAAAATTTGGCATTCTGCCAAGATGCAACAGAAACATTTTCAAGAATATGCCTCCACCCCAAACTACTCCTTTAATGGAAAACAGTTGCTATTTATTATTTACTCAAAAATGTATTTTAAAGATTTTCATTAAAGCACCATATGTTAAGAACTTGCACGTAAATCTTGAATTTTCTGCAAATAGCTTGTGAACTTTTCTTCATTTGGATGAATCTTGTATAATTCTGAATAACTGCTAAACCAGAAAGACGAAAACTTAGCACACCAAAAAGACAGATTTGCTTGAAACAAAACAATTCATTTCCAATAAACATTTCCAAGGTATTCATTGAGCTTGGTCTGAATTTTCTAATATTTTATATTTTTTGAAGTGCTTGGTCACATTCTTTTGCTTCTGGTTATGTGCAAATAATACGGAATTTTAAAGCCATCACATAACGACCCGCTTTTTAAACATCTGAATATCACTTCAATCTTCTGTAGGTATATCTCTTGTATATACGACGAAATGTGTAACGGAACCATATTTTCTGCACACGTTTATCTCGATTAACATACAGTAGATAGAAAAATAGGAGTTGCAGAAGAGATATAAAAATAAACGATAGGGTAGAGAAAGACATTTATCAGTCGATTCTGCACACCGTCAATGATAACTGGCTCAGGAACTAAGCGAAACAGCTATGTCTACACGAAATTTTCCTTTCTATTAATGTCCTCGTCGAATTCTTCAAAGATTCCCCATATGCTTTGTTACGACGTAATTAAACGAATTGAAAGAACACATCCGGACGATCCTATGCAGAATTACTTGCCAAAATTTCGACCACAAAACGAACCCACGGAAGTTTAATGCTGCACGTAAACTTATGATCTTATTTGTGTGTTATGCAGCTCTACAGTGCTTTATTGCGAAAGCACTGCAAGAGAGAAGTATAATGGATGTTTAGTGACGAACCAGGGACTATGGCTCCGAAATCCATCCGACTTTCGTGTTTTCGCATAGGAAAAACGACCTTTAATACGTCATCAGGTAACTTGTCCCATCAGGAAGCGAGTGGGATGACTCAGGCGTTAGCGTCTGAAGCTCACTTTTTTGGGGGGCGGGGAGGGGTCCCGTGTTTGAATCCCGTTAGACTGGCCAATTTTGACGTGGTTTTCTCGTGTACGTAGATGAATGTTGAGGTGACTACATACTACCACGAATTATCATCATTTCCTTTCATGTAATTTCCCTTCTTCATCTTTCAGGATTGCAGGGCCAGGCGGAGTGGAGCGGAGCGGAGCGTCGTCTGCAGTGTATGCGATGTATGTATGTATGTATGTATGTATGTATGTATGTATGTATGTATGTATGTATGAATGTAAGTATGTCTGTATGTATGTATGCATGCATGCATGCATGTATGTATGTATGTGCTTTGAGGAGAGAATGTTTCTTCCCTGGCGTGTAACTAGATGCCCGAACTTCTCCGTGAGGAAGGGGGGGGGTCATCGAAAGGGCGGCCGGGGATGTTAATTCTGGAAACGTTAGGGACCCCCTGTGCTGCTTCCTACAAATCTGATGCCCTTCGTATTCTCTCACCTCATTCTTTCCTTCCGGAGGTTCAGTGACGTAATATGCACAGTGCTGAAACTCTCAGTTTCCAATCTCTATCCCTATCAAGAAATAATTCCGGGACCGCAACGTGAAAGGCAGGCATGTTAGTATAGGATATTATGGCGTACACCTAATTTCACTGTTGGAGACTTTGAAGTTAATCTTATAAACGGAACATTTCTTAACAGCAAATGTATAATTTAGGCAACACAGAAACTTTTTCAGAGCAAACAGAAATACAAACATGTTCGAATAGCTGTACCTGCGAAAAGCCTTATCTTTTTCATATTCAGCACGCGCGTTCCCCTCTTTTTTCCATCGTATCAGTTACTACCGCTATCTATAACACAATAAATCGCAGTAGTACGTGATTTTCTTTGTTTACTAATGGATTTATGGCACGGATTTCCCATATAAAACCACCTGGGTTTAGCTTTTCCGCACCTTCATGGCAACGTTGGGAATGTTTCGCATTTGACACAGATTCTGCGTAATGGCAAAGTTGTCTATCGACTGATTCGAACAAAGCTGGGTTGTCTTCGGTTGTTTCAAGACAAAAACTAGTTTAACAGTCTGAAAGTAGCAGTCACACAACTTTTTCTATACAGTCACCATGTTACTTTGCCCAGGAATGAATTTACATGCAAGATTAATAAACAACACTCAACTGCTTATATTACAAGCCAATTTTTCCTGGTAAAGGCTCTTGGAAAGAACAGGAGAAGAAACGTAGATTTTTATTTTCTCTGCTAACTACTGTTGTAGACAAGAGGAAGTATTGCATTGCACCAAGAAATTTAATATCGAGATTTCAGTGGAAACGCGTTTTAAAGAGAAATGAATCCCAGTTGCCGTGCGCGAGAGAGAGAGAGAGAGAGAGAGAGAGAGAGCATAACTCGAGAAACGAAAAGCTGGATAAATATAAAAGTTAAGTTCAGCAACCTCCAACGATGCGACACACGATTTTAAAGGATATTTCCCCACTCCAAACTGCCTTTAAACGAAAGCCTTCTGTTATTTATTTTTTCGAAAATTGCTGTAATAATTTTGATTAAAATAACATTGAAGGTATTTGCATAGTTAATAAAACGTATATCTTGAATTTTCTTTGAAAAGTCTGTGAGACTTTTACTGAGACTGAATTTAGTATAATAGGGAATAATAGGAGACAGACAAAATTTGGCATAGGAAAAATGTAGAGCTCACTAAAATACAGAATTTATTCAGACGTTTTGGAAATGTATTATTTTGCATGTTTACACTTTTCCAAGGATGGATATGCTTGAAAATGTTCGATTTTTCATTTCTCTTTCCAACTTAAAATAATGTTTGCAATCAAATATATTTCATAATAACAATAAATTCATTTTTAACTTAATTAATTATTTTGTATATTAAACTCTATAGAGTCTTCTCGTTCGCTAACTTTATTAAAATATTGTGCTCCAAAATATTCTCTTCAACCTAAATCAATACATATAATTGACTTGAAACCGATTACTAAAGGTATTTTTCAATGTTGGATTAAGATTAGCTTTGGATGTAGATGTTTAATGTTATAAAAATTTGGTAAAAATTGTGCCAGCATCCGCGGCTATATAATAAAAACCAATAATATAGATAAATCTTCCTTGATAAATCTTATATATTTAAAAGGTTATATATTCAAATTAAAAATTCTTAATATTTATGGTGCAATAACTAAAACTATTAATTAAATCTTTCAAATCCAATAAGAGAAAAATATTATTAATTTTGATATAATTTGATACACAAGATACAATAAAATAAATTAACTTTAATTAATTATAATAAAATCAAATTTCTTTTAGAGATGATCAAATTTATGTTATTGTTACTGCTCATACTTATATTATAATTTTTTTATAGCTATACCCATTATAATTGGTGGATTCGGTAATTGATTAATTCCTTTAATACTTGGGATCAAATAAATAAAGGTACTTGAGTTTGATTTATGTAAACTGATTTTATATTAATTATAGTTTGAAGAAGATGTTGGAGTTGTTTATTTATTTAGCTACACGTATGGACGCCAATTTGAAGTACGTGGTTTGTTACGTTATTTGCACCACGCTTTGGGCGTCAATTTGAATTAGTTAGTTGCTGCTACGTGTTGAAAGTCAGTTTGTAGATGCTGTATTATATTTCAACTTTTGGGGAGCCGAACACTTAAAGTAGTTACAACCGCACGCATAGTAAACAGTTTCCGGTAGCCTTCGCCCCAAATGTATTTTCAGATGGCCTTTGCCGCAAGTTTAAAAAAGTATTAACTTTGTAATTAAACTGTCTCTTTAAGTATTAAATATTTATGTTTGCCTCGGCTGCGTCAGTATTATTGTTAGAGACATGGATGTCTTGGCAGGGCGTGATGCGACATGAATGTAGGCTTACACAGATTTTAAGTTTTAATTCACTCCTTTTTATTAATCCTTGACACAAATTAAATAGCACTTCACTGATATCGAGAGCTGTGATTCTTTTATTTAATACTTGCACTTTTTAATACGTATACTATTTTCGTCTCACACGAATACGTATTATATTTCTCGAGGACGCATCACGCATCCAGTTACAATCACTGTCCGCAGGCAACTGAATAGATTTCAACCGTCTAAACTTGTAAATTTCTGTATTTCAAGTCTCTGATTGGCTAATCCTACTCCAATAGAATATCTGCATTTAACTAAAGCTTTTTCTGGTTGTTGATTGGCTATTTTTATAAACTGTTACTAAAATTACATTATTGTTACTCCAAGAATTACAAGTAGTATTGTTAATACTGACTTACTCACTATTGACTCAAGGTTACCTCATTGTTACCTCTTTGTTAGCAACTTTTGACCCATTTCTCACAGCTCCTACATTATTTAATTACGTAATGCATTCACATAACATTATTGAACATGTTTACAATAATATAAACATATGCAATGACTGTTACATACATTTTACAAATTATTACATACACATATTGCTTCAAGGCGGGCTGTTATTGAATTTACATATTATATAATTTGACTAATATCATTTAAGTGTTAAAAACACTGCCTCAAGTTGTAATAAAATTTATGTTCAGAAGATCCCAAAACATGTATTTTCAGTACAGTCCCAAAGTTGAATGTTTGTGTCAAATGTAATACTTCTTTTACTTTAACAGCGAGCGAACAGACATGTTGCACAAACTGACAGAGCTAAACTTAATTTATCATTAAGTAATGTGAATATAGTAAAGAGGTTCACGTGGTTTACTATTAGAGAACCTAAAAGTTTTATCCATTTAAGAAATTGGAGGTAGGTACTGGAAATCAATGGATGGTCTAACGACACAAACATCTCCCATTACACCTCGTCCCCGTGTGGCGCTGTCCAACAAGCACCCCTAGGTTACCAATTACTGCAATACACTTGAGCTGGCAGGGTGCCACCATCTATGTATTAGTGATGGCTCCCTCTGCAGAAAATCGAAACTACAGTCCTCTGCGGTTTTCACCAGTGGTGTGCAAACCATTTGTCTCGCTGATAATTCGGGAGGTACTGCATTCGATTAAAAAATTTGAAAACAACAAATTTGAAAATGTGTTGCATTCACAGTACTTTCCCTACTCACTATTCACCAAACTACCGTTACAAAAGCTTATTCTTCTTTTTAATCGAGAGAAACTTTTATTACACATCTACACAAAGATCTTGTAGTAGGCTAAAGTAATATTTCTAAATCCTCTATGTGATGGATTTCAAATTCCATGCTTCTTGCATGAGCACAAGAAAAACCGTATGGTAACTTACTACTTAAAAACGTTTTAAGTATTTGAAAATTCAACAAATAATAAAGAATACCTCGAAAACTGTTAATTTTATTTGACAAATTGTGTGCTTTAAGAGATGTACACTCATTTGTTTAGTAAGGCTTTATCTATTCGTTAAGATTTACTAATCATACAAACTCATTCAGAATGAAGAGGTCTTCACAGGCTATTTCCAGAAAATTCAAGATATACACTTTGTCATGAAAAGATCTTAAAATGTGGTGTTCGATCAAAATCGTCAGAGCCATTTTTTTTAGAAAATAAAAAATAACACAAAATTTTCCTTATAGAGGGTAGCTTGAGTGGAGGGACTTTGTTGAAAATCTTCGAATTGCACCACATGCTGAACTTAAATACCAAGTTTGGTATTTAACCAACTTTTCGTTTTTGAGTTATGCTGTTCTCGCATACACACAAAGTCATAAATAAAAAATCTGATGTGTTACACTCACATGACTTTCTCTACTCTTGTACAAACTATTTTTACAAACGCTTATTCTCCATATGCTTCATGTTAATCCAGGCATTACCAGGAGAAAAAAAATGAATAACGAAGTCCCATGTGAGAAAGTATTGGAAAATTTAACGGAATAACAAGCAATATCTCGAGAATGGTTCACTTAAAAAAAAAAATGTATATGACATAAATTGTGTATTTTAACGCGATCTACATTTTTTGTGTAGTAAAATTTTGTTTATCTCTTATGGTTTATCAGTTATGCAAAAGTCGTTCACAATGAAGAATACTTTTGGAGACATTCTTAGAAAATTCAAGACATACATTTTATTTGTCAAGAAAGTATCTTAAATATACGATATTTTAATCAAAATCGTTAGAGCCATTTTTGAGAAAATTTTCGAAAAATGTTCCATGTAAAGGGTAATCTCGTGTCGCATCTCTGGAAGATACTGAACCTAAATACTAAGTTTAGTGTTTATCCGACTGTTCGTTTCTGAGTTATGCTGTTCACAGACACACAAGACACACACACGGGCATGTTACCAAAAATACTTTTCTTTTGGATTCAGGAGACCTCAAAACATGTATTTCCGGTGAAATCTCGGTATCGAATTTTTGAGTGGAATGCAATACTTCCCCTACTTACTATACGTAGTAGAGAAAGTAAAACGCACTTGGGACCTATTTCTAAACATATTATTTTTTTCAATTCAGGGTCTCTCATCTCTGGCGATATCTGGATATAGATATTTTTAGTGGAATGCAATAATTCTACTTATTATAGAGAAGTAGTAGAGAAAGTAAAATTGTATCATATTGCATTACAGTATTCATTAAAGAGCGATTTTGTGTCCACGTTTCGTTATTTACGATATATTTTGTCTGGAAATGGTTTGAAATTAAAGTGCTCAGTACTTTACAACTAAGTAAATGCGGAATAAACGCTCAAATGTTTATCGGAAGCAATGAGAAATAGGTTCAGAAGTCGTCTTGCGGAAATAAATTACCCTTTAATGGTAATAGCAACAAGCTGTTGCGAAGGAGGGGGGGACTTTGTGATGTATTAACATTCACATGGTTTTCTCTAGTTACTATCGTTTAGTTTTATATCTCCTCCAAAAACTACTCTTACTAAAGTTGCTTTTGCTGTCTACATAAACATACATGTTTGCAGAGACATTTCCATTACACATTTTGATTCAAGAGGCTGAAGCGATATTCGAATCTTTCAAAAGACGTTTGCTATACGTTGGCCTTAAAATTCGTAATCCACGATCTCGTGAGAAGCAACTGAATGATGACAGCACTTCAAAAACTGATAAAAGCATTAAATAATTACAAACAATAACAACCAGTATCTCCCAAATGATGCCACAATAAAAGTTACTTGAAATAAACCACGTGTTTTAAAGAGATCTACTTTTATCTTCTTTTTTGTGGTTTACCATATTAGAGTGTTATTATTCAAAATTCATTCTAAATTAAGCCGACTTCGGAGGCTATTCAAAGAAAATGCAGGATAGACAATTTCTTTCACATGTAAATATCTTAAAGCATGTAGGTACTGTAATAAAAATCTTAGAGTCATTTTGGAGGAAATAAAAAATAACCAAAATGTTTCCATCTAATAGCCAGTTCAGATTTGAAAATCTTAATTTTGCACCCATTTTTGAGTTATGCTATTCTCTCTCTCTCTCGGACAAACAGATATACAGAAACACACGCATACTCGAATCATTTGCTGAAACGTATGCCTACATTTTAATGAAAAATCCTTAGAGCCATTTCTCAAAGTTAAAAATAATCAAGTATAATAATGCACAAGCTTGTTTAGTTTGGAGGGAATTCTCTGAAAGTTGTCTTCTGACTTATAGGGACCCAATATTAAATTTTCGACAAGATGTAGAAAAAAAAATTTAAATGTTCGCAGAAAAAATCCTTGGTAACACTGTATAATCGGGATTCCACTGAGATGTTGCCTTTTGGCCATGGAAGTTTAAATGGACGTGCATGGGCTTTTTAAATAATCTGGTTTTCTTTAATGTTCTACTTTTTTTTAAAATGGTTATTATTCATTTTTGATCAATTTCTTTCAAATTTTCTGTATACATACATTCTTTCAAGACGGATGAATAGGTCTAAATCGCATTTTCTTTATGACAATTAAGTATAGTTTCGGGTTTAGGGTTTTAATAATAATTTAATACATGATTGATTTTTGGAAAATTAAAGGTGATTCATACTTCACTGTTTTCCGCAGAAAGTTTCAATTTTACACAAAATGTAATCTGTATTCGAGAGCATTCCATACAGGACTCGATTTTCATTGTTTGAAAGCTGGGCAAATATGGCAACGAAACTTAATAATAATAATAATAATAATAATAATAATAATAATAATAATAATAATAATAATAATAATAATAATAATAATAATAATAATAATAATGGACAAATCTGTGAGAAAAGAGTCAAGTTAGCTGGTGGAAATTAGCAGAAATTAGCCAGTTCAGTATCAGCCAGTTGGTGCTCGCGATGACTATTTAGGAGTTCTGCGGACCTCTGGTGAAATCTCGATAGAAGTTTTGGAATGAATGCAATACTTACCTTAGATTATTTGGGGAGAAAGTAATCATAGTTTTTGCTTTATTTTGTCAGTTTACAATGTTATTTACATCTTCTGACATCCACCTAGCTAGAAGCCTGAGAAAACCCGGAATTTGCACGCCCGCGTCGCCAGGAAAGTTTCAGCTCATATTATAGAATCAGACGACTGAAAAATTCAATGCCATATCCGGGATTTGAACCACGTATCTCCCGGTCTCCGTCCGGTTACTCTAAGTACTGAGCTACCATGGCAACATGCTGGTACGACATTAAATTCTTCAATTGATTCGCATTTTTTGTAAGTATGGACAACGTAATTAATTGACCTAATAGTGGTCGAAACTTGAAGCCTGGGACT
This sequence comes from Deroplatys truncata, assembly GCA_030765065.1. Lineage (NCBI taxonomy): Eukaryota > Metazoa > Arthropoda > Insecta > Mantodea > Mantidae > Deroplatys > Deroplatys truncata. Next base: position 82,554,609 of record CM060982.1, on the reverse strand, counting down.
TAAAGTACTTACAACATTGTAAGTCGCCATTGGGGTATGTCTTCTCAATACAACTTGAGATCTCCTTGTGGTTTACCGCGAAAAATGCGAATCAGTTGGGGAATTTAATGTCGTACCGTCATGTTGCCTTGGTAACTTAGTGGTTAGAGCAACCGGACGGAGACCGGGAGATACGTGGTTCATACCCCGGCTATGGCACTGAATTTTTCAGTCGTCTGATTCTAGCTTTCCAACTTTGTCCAACACACGGCTTGTGTAGAAGAACAATTAATTGTAGCACATAGTTCAGCCAAATATCAATTCATAGTCTTTTATATATTTTTCTCACTGCACAAAACCATTTTGCTCTGTTCAACCATTGCCCTTGTCTTCTCTCCTTCGCTTTCATAATGTCCTTTTACCATATTGTCATTAGTTTTATTTTTTCCTCTTCTTCTTGCTGGAATCCACTCGTTTGCCTACCTTAGTTACCTTTCTTCACTTATCTATGTTCATCCCTTCTACAATAATCCATTTCCATTCCTAAGCATTTATTTTTGGAATTGTTTTTTGTATTTGCTGAACTTCTGATGAATATAAAACTACGCATCTTGTAATTTATTTATACCTTTGTTAATAAGATATATACATCTCTTAATGTGGCATTCAAGTGGATATTGTATACCTTCCTTTCTTTAGACGTTCTTTAATGTCTGTATCACTTCTTCCATCATCAGTAATATACTTTATGAGCATTTACATTTAGCGACCCTTTTATTTTCAGTTACCAAATTTTAAGCCTTCCTCCTATAACCATATGATTAGATTTTGCAAAGTTTAACTTGAGTTCAGACTTTTCATATTCTTTAATGAGTTTCCTACACGGTGCATTCCCATTTAAATTCATCTACAGCTTTTCAATACAATTATATCAGTTGTCAAATTACTGTTCAAACCGTCCCCGAGTGCAGCATAGCGATAGTATAAAATATGTTAGTTCACTAGAACTTTGAAAATGGCAATTAAAGTGAGTTTTCTAATACAGAAAATAGGTGAAGGTTGCACGTTGGATATGGTGAGACGTCTCTACCTAATTGTTTGAGAGCGTTGTCCTCGTGTGATGCACATCCCATTTGGCTCATTTTCTTCGTCAGTGGCCATTCAGTATACTGCAATAACTGGAGAATTTTTAAAGACTTCATCGCTAATCTTGAATAGGTGATGCCACTCAAAGGCTTGTGTTGCTGGTTGAGCATGCAGACCTAGTGATTCTCTCAAATGGTAAAGTTTACTGCTTGTTCCAGATCATTGCTCACAGAAACCTTCACAGCGGTTCTCTGGTGTACTGATGGACAGGTGGTGTATTCTAGATCCCTCTGCTGACAGAGATGAGTTGCAAGATGTATTTCTAAGTTGGACCAACTTTCTTGACCAAAACGTCAGAAATATAAACTCCTGGATGAGAAGGATAGATCCTTTCCTACCTTCTGTGTGGCATTTTTATTTCAGATAAGGGAAACAGATGAAGTCACAAATTTTCGACGCATTTTGGATGAAATAGATAAGAAATGGAAGTCGCCAAAATAGGCCGTATAAACTGCATGGTCCGGGACGCCAAGAATGCAGGAACAGGGTATCTGAAATAGGAACAGTTCTTTTTTTTGGGGGGGGGGTGGATTATGCCACAGAGAATTTTCAGCCTTCGGGCTTCTAAGGCAAGGTGCAATAGGAAATAATTTTGGAAAAATTAGATGTCACGATAGATTATCTGAACTTTAATCAAAAGTCTTTAAGTCGGCTTGAAAAGTAAAACCTAATGATATTTTTTCCATTAAAATTGTAGCTTGATTTAGGTGAATTTTTAGAGAATCTTCACGTTGCTTCTTTAATGCACCTGTGAAAGAGACAGTTTTAATTCGAGCATCTTGAAATGTTTATCACAATATATGTAGTAATGTAACTAATGACTGTGTACAAAATTTCAATGGCCTAAGTGCTTTAAGATTTATTTTCTGATTGGTGTTAAACGGTTTGTTACACCCTATCAAATTTTGACTTTATAACGAAAGCCAGAGAAGTTTTTTTTTTAATTCTAAGGAAACTATGAGAGAAATAATTTTTCGTTTATATGCTTGTTACTCAAACCATGAAAATATTTAATAAAAACTCTGATGTGATGTATTTACACGGTTTTTTCTAACAATGATGAATTCACATGTATTCATTATACCTACATGTCACTATTCATATAAAAATGATTCTTCTTTCCGCGCTAATTTACTCACAATCTATTTTTATTGGGAATTGTTTCAAATTAAGCAAGAGGGTTTCAATTTGCAGAGACAGCATTAAAATGTTTATTAGTGGCTACAGGCTCTTGAGTTTGAAAGAAAGGAAAAGAAAAGGGGAGAAGCAAGAATCGCAACATATCAGGCATGTCCGTTGACGCTTAGGAAGGGTTAAACCTGCAACGAGGAGTATTTCAAAACGGCTAACGCTACGAAGAAATGCATTTGACACAAACTGTGCATTTTAATAAACAGTACATTTTTCTTTAATACATTTTTTCTGTCTTTTAAGATTTCCCTATTATATAAAACTATATAAAACTCAATCAAATAAAGGGGTATTCATCGAAAATTCAAAAGATGGTACCTATATTTTATTTCTTAGGTCAGTATAGTAAATACTCGTATATGATACTTTAATTAAAATCGTGTGAGGCGCTTTAAGAAAATGAAAAATAAAGAACGGTAGTATGGGGTGGGAATGTTTAATCGACTTTTCATTTCTAAGTGATGCTGCTGCTCTCTCTCTCTTATACACACATGGACCCTTCTGTATTTGGGGGCGCGGGTGCCTCAGGTATACTTCCGAAGAAATCTTAATTTTGAGTGGCATACAATACTTCATCGTTTCTTTATATTATGCAAGTGGCAGAGAAAGTAAAAATTGTTTTATGTGTATAACCACCACCTTTAACTTCTATGGTCATATAAGGGACTTATGACCTTAAAAACAATTGATGGCGCTATTAGTGGAACTGTAGATTTTTTAAACATTGTTTTTATTCGTTTTTATCATGAAACACACTCGCATTCGCTCTCACAGTCATACTTCCAGACTCCGCGGAGGTAAAGGAATCATTCTAGTTACAAAAAATTTCGTCCGTCCCAGCCGGGAATCGAACCTGGACAGCTGCGCTAAGAAGCCAGAGTACTAATCACTCGACCATAGAGGCAGTATATAAAAGTTATTCTTCTATCCATGATGTACATTTTTGCATAAGAATAGTTTCATATTAACTAATAAGTGCTTGGTTATATACAACATGCGAAAACAGCATTCAAATGTGCCGTGGTAACTGGCATTGGCGATATAAGGAAAAAACAAGAATCGCAAACTTGAGACGACGTACTTGCCAAGTATAAATATACACAATATGATATATTCCGAAAATGGGTTATGCTGTGAAAAAAAAAGGCTATGCGATACATTCATATGACTTTCTCTCCCTCTATCTTTAATATTGGGTATACAAACTATTTTTACTAAAGCTTATTTTTCTATTTACTACATTTTCATCCAAATAAATTTTTACAGAAATAGCTACATTACACATTTCGTTATTGATACAAAGAGAACAGCGACAGGCAAATGCTTAAAGAACTGGACGCTATACGCTGGCCTTAAAATTCTATACTGTTTCCATTGTCATTGCGAGAAACAGCTGAACAACAAGAAGACTAAGAGAATGACCAAGAAATGAACAATTCAAACCATTAATAACGGATATCTTAGAAATAAAGTGTGTGTTTTAAAGAGACTACATTTTTTGTGTAGTACGTTTTCGTTTATCGGTTAATGTTTACCAGTTATGCAAGGTTATACAAAATTCCTTCAGAATGAAGAGGACTTCATAGGCTACTCCCAGAAAATTCAAGATATACATTTTATTCGTCATGTAAATATCTTTAATATGTGGTATGTTAATCAAAGTCGTTAGAGACATTTTTTAGAAAATCAAAAATTTCGGAAACTTTCCATGTAAAGGGTAGTTTGGGGTGGCAGGATTTTCTTGCAAATCTTTGTGTCGCAACTTTGGAAGATACTGAACCTAAATGCCAAGTTTGGTTTTATCCAACTTTTCGTTTTTGAGTTATGCTGTTCACAGACACACACAGGGACATTTTTCTAAAAATCCTCTTTTTGGGTTCAAGGTGCCTGAAAACATGTATTTCCGGTGAAATCTCAGTATAGAATTTTTGGGTGGAACGCAATACCTTCTAAATCTACTATGTATGTAGTAGAGAGAGTAATTATCTAAGACAAATTGTGAATTTTAATGAGCTCTACATTTTTTCCTGTATAAGTTTCTGTCTATCTCTACGATTTACCAGTTGTACAAGAGTGAACACAATTAAATCAGGGCTTCACAGGCTATTCGCAGAAAATTCAGGATATAGTCGCATTAATGTCTCAAATATATTTTAATCAATATTGTTAAAGCCATTTGTGAGAAAATGAAAAATTATAAAGGGTAGTTTGGGGTGAAGAAATTTTCTTTAAAATCTTTGCTTGGTGTGCTTAAACACACTCTGACAAAGTATGAAATTTGGTATTATCCAACTTTTCGTTTGAGTTCTGAGGACCTCAAAACGCGCATTTTCAGTGAAGTCTTCTATCCAATAACTAAACGGTCTCTTTTGTGATCTCCATTGCCTGATGTAACAATTTCTCTAGCTTAGTGGTATAGAGAGAGAGAGAGAGACAGTATTTTGTTTTCTTTCCTTTTTTGTTTCTTTTGTTTGTTTGTTTTACGTGAATCACCGTCTGAAATAAAAGTTTTCCTTCACTGCTAAGCCTTGTCTGTGCGGAGATTCCAGAGATGTATGAAATAACTAATGACTGCGCGCCGTAAACGCCATTCCTTACGTCAAGAATTGGGTTACCCGTACATACAATATAGATAATGGATAATTATCCACTTAATTTTACCTACAGGGCCCCTACATTTATCTTACTTTTCCAGCTCATTTTAGTTCCCGCGTGTTGTGCCAGGCAATTTGTTAAGGGCAGCGAATCGAACCCGATACAAAACGCATACAGGGCACCACTTATGCCAGTCACACCTTGCAGGGATAAGATCATTGGGGGCGCTAGGGACGGAAGAAAAATAATACCCGAGATATATTCTGCTTAAGAGGAACGCTACACCAGTATGAAAATGCAATACTTTCCAAATTGTTGATAAAAATATTAGAAGTAGATAACACACTACAATAAATAGACTTTCAAATGAAAGAGGGAACACATCGGCGCGCTTTGGTTTAACTTGGCAGTGTGCAAACACTCACGCGTCTATAATGCAGCCACAGCTGGTATAATTCAGAAGCTCATACCTGTCGATAATGCACTATCCCTACACATTTCATCATCCATTTTTTCTTTCTTTTCCATCTTTTCATATTTTCTCGTTAATTCATATTTTCCTTAAACTGGAAATGCACATAAATTGCTGCTCTTGTTTGATAATCTACATTTTATTGGGGAAGGGATTCATTTTAAGAATAATTCTGAACGAAGAGTATGTTTTGGAATAAAAGGCATAAACTTACCCACCGGGGAAACAGAATAGCATATTTGTCCTTTATTAGAAAAAAATAACACAGGCAAAAATGTCCACAATGGCGATAGCCTCAAATATTAAACACATCATTAAGGAACCGAGAAACCAGTTATTAAGCAAAGAAACACTATTTATCTCTCGACCGCTATTGAGCTTTTTAGCGCTGAAATCGGAGTTTGCAATAGCAAACTGGATTAAGTCCTTCTACCACATAGAGATATTCTAGATCACAACGCAATAGTTCATTAAGAGTAGGGGGAAAGATAAATTAATTCAATTAAATCAATATTCGAGGATAAAAAATCATCTATGTAACGTGGGCTAAGCTAGTTGGTATAAAACTAACAAGGACTGATTTTTTTCAGCAAACCTTTTAAACGATTTTAGATTGATCTGTGAAACTGCATGAACAATGGCTAAGAGAGAATAAATCCATTTACAGATTAAACTGTTGTTTCCAACGCTCCCCACATGGTTCATGACCTTCGAGGGAACCTCGTTCCACCAAGCGATGTCTGAACCGATCGATTAGTTTGAGGCACCAAGGAGACAGTGTCCGTTACCTTGAAAATGACAGGATGGCGATAGAACGAGAGTATCTAAAGCTTTAACTATGGACTCCGAACACACTGCACCTTGAGAATACTTCACATAAGTCAGTCAGAGGTGAAGGCTTGGATAGGGATGACTTACATGAGCACTTCATAGGCGAGAATCGAATCACTGAGCTCCGGCACCGTAGTTGATATAGAAAAGAGGTGCTTAGGGTAATATAGGAAACCTTGTTAATTCTTGAACCACCAGCTAGACTGCATCATGAAAGCTTCATTGATTCAGTAAGACTAAACGTACTTTGCACACTATGTACACCCTTCTTCAGCAACCTGTCATAGCACAATCGAGTGACAGCAAATCATATGTAAACAGGCAGATAGATATCATGAAGAGAGAAAGCCATAAATGAGAATGGGTATACGCAATCAATTAGATACTATTAGAACAACATTTTTAGGTATTTAAACAGTGAGCAGTTGAAAACTATTGAAAAACTACTGAGAAAAAACACAAAGAACTCGTGTGGAACAAAAATCATAACGGAAACTGTTAAGCAAGAGGTGGTTAAAAACAAGCAAGGTAGGGAAATCCTGACACTATGAGGAGTGGCTAGTGGGTATATCCATAGAAACCGAATATATTGCGCTACTAATCGACACACTATTTTGCTCGAAAGTGTAGGTAAGATAAATTTTATGTGTGCATCTCTAATTATTTTTACTTTCTCTACTACGTATAGTAAGTAGGGGAAGTATTGTATTCCACCCGAAAATTCGATACCGAGATTTCGCCGGAAATACATGTTTTGAGACTCCCTGAATCCAAAAAAAACATTTTTGGAAACATGTCCGTGTATGTGTCTGTGTGTCTGTGTGTATGTCTGTCTGTGAACAGCATAACTCAGAAACGAACAGTCGGATAAACACCAAACTTGGTATTTAGGTTCAGTATCTTCCAAGGATGCGACACGAATGTTTTCAAGAAACCCCCCACCCCAGAGTACCCTTTACATGGAAGATTTTTCGAAAATTTTAATTTTCTCAAAAATGGCTCTAACGATTTTGATTAAAATGTCATATGTTTAAAATATTTTTATGACAAATAAAATGTATATCTTGAATTTCCTGGGAATGTCTCCAAAAGTATTCTTTATTGTGAATGACTTTTGCATAACTGATAAACAATAAGAGATAGACAAAATTTTGCTACACAAAAAATGTAGATCGCGTTAAAATACACAATTTATGTCATATACATTTTTTTGTTGTTGAGTGAACCATTTTCGAGATATTACTTGTTATTCCCTTAAATTTTTCAATACATTTTCTAAAATGGGAATTCGTTATTCATTTTTTTGTCTTGGATGTGCAAAGAGTATTAATCTGTGGGAAAGGGAATGGTGCTGCATCTAGCAACCAGCTATTAAGAGATATGTATGTGCTTAAAGGCTACTGTATTTCCAAATTGCCCTTGTAAATATACATTCCCCTTACATCTACAAGAAAATTAGCAATAAGATAGACTCTGCAAATGTTTATCTCGATTAACATGAAGTAGATGGAGAATAAGCGTTTGTATAAATAGTTTGTACAAGAGTAGAGAAAGTCATGTGAGTGTAACACATCAGATTTTTATGCATTATGACCATGGCGAAAGTAGATTCTGTATGACGTTATAAAACAGCCTGTATATTTGTTTTCTTTAAGCAGGATTGTATAACGTTGTAAACACCCTGTATATTTAAATGTTATATTTTAACAGGACGGCATTTGCTGAAATTTGGCAATTTAAATTCCAGTTGTGAGGTGTGTAGATCACTAAGATACATTATGCATAGGGCTGTACGTTCTTCTGAAGATATTCCGCCCCCATGTGAAGGAGGGAAGTGCTATCCAGCCAAATTAAATCAGACTTTTGCGCACCCACAGGCTTTTAACCTGACAGCCAACCATTTGAGTTCAGAAAGGTGACAATCTGAAAGCTTCCGGACTGCATTACATTTTCATATTCCCCCATCAGCTCAGTATTCGATTACGGCCTTAGGGCGCGCTCTCGCCTTCCCTTCTAAATTGCTCAGTACTGCCAACCCTGCCAGTTTCAGTTACACCAACTACCACCACTCTGTACGCGCTTTGCTACCTTAACATGATATTTTTCTATACGGTTATCATTAATTAAGTAATTTTTAACATAAATTTGTATTTTAATAGCTAGTCATTTAAAATCTCAACTTATTTATTACCAGCTGCTTAGCCGTAGTTACACGAGTGGCTTTTTAAACTTCCAATGATGACTTAACTAAATTCCCCTTCCCTTAGCACTCATTATGAAATTATTGAACAATTTATTGTGAATATTAGTCTTTACCTCTTACAACTACAATCTCGTACAGCCCCGTGAAAAATCCCCAAATATTCACGGAAATGGATAAAAAATCTCGGTGGATGTTGTGTTTCTGATTTCCTTAACCATCCCTTGATAGTTTTTCAAGTTCTGGAAATGTTGTACACCTTTAACTATGTTTTAGCGTTGAAACAATTATCAGAATGGTAGAGTAATTCTTTGGCTAATAACAGTAGATGCTATTTTATACCTCTGTGCCTTCTCTTTTGTCCCGTAGTTATTTAGTAAGAAAAAAGATACAGATTGTTCAAATAATACAGAAACCCCTGACATAAACGTTCAAGGAATTAGAGGCGAGTCTGGTGAATGTGAAAATTCTCAACTACCATGGCATTCTCAACGAAAAGACAAAGCCTTCTTCACATGTTCTTTTATGATTAATTATATAGGCCCTGCAAAACCTTTTAGTCATTTAGGAATTCAAATTAGAAACTGTCTTACAGTTTATATATAGAGCTTTTCAGTGGTGAAAGAGTTATAAGAATCGGTACAGCGATTTCCAAGATTACTTTCCCCTCCCCAACACACACACACAAACACACACACAATTTTTTCTCGGTATATAGAGAGTAGGTATGTTTTACTAAACTCTATAAGAAAAATCTGATGTGTTACACTCACATGACTTTCTCTACTCTTGTAAAACTATTTTTACAAACGCTTATTCTCCATATGCTTCATGTTAATCGAGATAAACATTTGCAGACTCTATCTTATTGCTAAGTTTCTTGTAGATGTAAGGGGAATATATATTTACAAGGGCAATATAGAAATAACAGTAGCCTTTAAGCATATACATATCTCTTAATAGCTGGTTGCTAGGTGCAGCACCATTCTCTTTGCCACAGATTAATACTCTTTGCATATACAAGACAAAAAAAAAAGAATAACGAATTCCCATTTGAGAAAATAAGTATTGAAAAATTTAAGGGAATAACAAGCAATATCACGAAAATGGTTCACTCAACAAAAAAAAATTTATATGACATAAATTGTGTATTTTAACGCGATCTACATTTTTTGTGTAGTAAAATTTGTCTATCTCTTATGGTTTACCAGTTATGCAAAAGTCGTTCACAATGAAGAATACTTTTGGAGACATTCCCAGAAAATTCAAGATATACATTTTATTTGTCATGAAAATATCTCAAACATATGATATTTTAATCAAAATCGTTAGAGCCATTTTTGAGAAAATTAAAATTTTCGAACAAGTTCCATATAAAGGGTAATCTGGGGTGCGAGGATTTTCTTGAAAACCTTCGTGTCGCATCTCTGGAAGATACTGAACCTAAATACCAAGTTTGGTGTTTATCCGACTGTTAGTTTTTGAGTTATGCTGTTCACAGACAGACCACACACACACACACACACACACACGGACATGTTTCCAAAAATGCTTTTTTTGGATTAAGGGGGTCTCAAAACATATTTCCGGTGAAATCTCGGTATCGAATTTTTGGGTGGAATACAATACTTCCCCTACTTACTATAGAGAAAGTAAAAATTACATATCTACGCTTATCATATACTTATTGGTATCTTTTTAAGCATTCTAGCGCACAGTATTGATAAGCGCTGCATTTTTCTCATAAGGGTGTTATATCCTAGATTTTCCTCCACCAAATCTAAAAGGTCCTCTGTTGATCATTTTAGGAAGCCTTCGTCGCTCCAAATACGACAGTCCGGTATTGCACTGTCCGGATCTCGATAAAGGTGCTTGGATTTGCAACAATCCTGCCGTTGAGCCGCGGAAGGCTGTTCAAAGATATTGTGTGTTTTGAAGCCTTCGTGTATAACGTCAATAATTCCACAGGAATATTGACACATGCTTGTCTGTTTGAACAGGTTTCATGTGCACCCAAGACTCCCAGTGCATTTAAACTTCAACCTAACCCTTTCCATCAAAACCCCTGAGTAACTTAGGTGCCAAATATTATACTTCCACTCAAAAAGTCATGTTTTGAGGTTCCCTGAATTCAAAAATGACATTTTTAAAAGCAGTCAGTGTGTTTACCTGTGTGCAATATAAAAGAAATGTCGCAAAAAAGTATACTTTACATGGTAAATATTTCTTTATTTTTTATTTTTTCAAAAAAGGCTGTAACGATTTTGATTAAAATACCATTTGTTTAACATATTTGCATGATAAGCACACTGCATATCTTGAATTTTTTGTGACTAGCCTCTAAAGTCCTCTTCATTCTGAACGTATTTTGTATAATTTTGTATAACTGGCAAACCGTAAGAAATAGACAGAAACCTAGTACATAAAAATCATAAATCTCGTTAAAGCACACAATTTGTCAAACTTTTGTGGCATTCACAGTTTCCGAGATATTCTTCGTTATTGGTTAATATGTGGAAATACTTTTGTCAAAAGCTGTGGCCAATCCTTTTTACTTTCGAAGTACCTATTTAAGGTAAGAAGTGGAAGTATTCTATTTCATTAACAAATTCGATCTCGAGATTTCACCGGAAATATATGTTTTGAGGTCTCCTAAATCCAAATAAAAACTCGTCTTAAAAAGAAATGCATATCGGGCGTGTGTGTGTGAATAGCGTAACTCAAAAACGGAAAGTGGGATAAAAACCAAACTACATATTTAAGTCCAGCGTCTTGCAAGAATACACATGAAGATTTCAAAGGAAATCTCCCTATTCCAAATCTCCCTTTACATGGAAACGTTTGGTTATTTCTGGTTTTCTTAAAAATTGCCCTAACGGTTTCGATTAAAATTCTAAATGTTTAAGACATTTACATGATTAATAAAACGTATATTTTCAGTTTTCTAGGGCTGGTCTGTAAAGACCTATTCATTCGGAATTAAGCTTGTATAATTTTGTGTGACCGGTAAACCATAAGAAGCAAGACAAAAACTTACTGCACAAAAAAAGTAGATCTCTTTAAACCACAACTCATTTTATTTCATTTTTTTTGGGGGGGGATATGCTATTTGTTGTTACAGGCTTGAATTTGTTCATACTTTGGTCATTTATTGAAGTGCTCACCATTCAGCTATTTCTCACGATGTCAGGAAAAAAAATGAAATTCTAACGCCAGCACAAAGATTTGACTATCGCTTCAGGCTCCTGTATTGTTTGTACTACTACAAAACGTATAATGAAAGCATTTCTGCAAACGTTTAAAACAACTTAACATGAAGGAAATAGAAAGACAGGTTTTTTTATAAGAATAGCTAGTATCAGATATATAAAAAACAAATTATAGTGTCCCAGGGTCGCGGGTTCAAACCCTCGGAATGCGATGGATTTTTTTGGGCGTAAAAATCCTTAGCATGGCTTCTTTCGGAAGGGAAGTAAAGCCGGTGATCCCGTGTCGTAGATTTACGACACGTAAAAGAACCTCAAGCCTGATATAGGCCTCTGAACAATATTACCGGTCTTTCACACCCAATATATGTAGAATGGGACACTATGGACCATAGCAGTTAAAGAGCGTCCATAAATAAAACTCAATTTAATCTATTTTTACTTTCTCTACTACGTATAGTAAGTAGGGGAAGTATTGCATTCCACCCAAAAATTCGATACCGAGATTTCACCGGAAATACATGTTTTGAGATCTCCTGAATCCAAAAAAAGCATTTTTGGAAACATGTCCGTGTGTGTCTGTGTGTGTGTGTCTGTGTGTCTGTGTGTCTGTGAACAGCATAACTCAAAAACGAAAACTCGGACAAACACCAAACTTGGTATTTGGGCTCAATATCTTCCAGAGATGCGACACGAAGGTTTTCAAGAAAATCCCCCACCCCAGACTACCCTTTACATGGAAGATTTTTCGAAAATTTTAATTTTCTCAAAAATGGCTCTAACGATTTTGATGAAAATATCATATGTTTAAGATAATGTCATGAGAAATGAAATGTATATCTCGAATTTTCTGGGAATGTCTCCAAACGTATTCTTCATTGTGAACGACTTTTGCAATTTCCTTAAATTTTCCAATACTTATACTTTTTCTCAAATTCGTTATTCATTTTTACTTTCTCTACTACGTATAGTAAGTAGGGGAAGTATTGCATTCCACCCAAAAATTCGATACCGAGATTTCACCGGAAATACATGTTTTGAGACCTCCTGAATCCAAAAAAACCATTTTTGGAAACATGTCCGTGTGTGTGTCTGTGTGTCTGTGTGTGTGTGTGTGTGTGTGTGTCTGTGAACAGCATAACTCAAAAACTAACAGTCGGATAAACACCAAACTTGGTATTTACGTTCAGTATCTTCCAGAGATGCGACACGAAGGTTTTCAAGAAAATCCCCCCACCCCAGACTACCCTTTACATGGAACATTTTTCGAAAATTTTAATTTTCTCAAAAATGGCTCTAACGATTTTGATGAAAATATCATATGTTTAAGATAATGTCATGAGAAATGAAATGTATATCTCGAAATTTCTGGGAATGTCTTCAAAAGTATTCTTCATTATGAACGACTTTTGCATAACTGGTAAACCATAAGAGATAGACAAAATTTTACTACACAAAAAATGTAGATCTCGTTAAAATACACAACTTATATCATATACATTTTTGTTGTTGAGTGAACCGTTTTCGAGATATTGCTTGTTATTTCCTTAAATTTTCCAATACTTATACTTTTACTCAAATTCGTTATTCATTTTTTTATGTCCTGGACATGCAAACAGAATGGAATGCGCCACATAGCAACCAGCGTTAAAATATTTGACTATCGCTTAAAAGCTACCATATTTCCCTTGCATCTACAAGAAAATTACCAATAAGATTGACATCTCGATATCTCGATTAACATGAAGCATATGGAGAATAGGCGTTTGTAAAAATAGTGTGTACAAGAGTAGAGAAAGTCATGTGAGTGTAACACATCAGATTTTTTAAAGATCTGACAATCGCTTCTTCGTCCTATATCTCTGTAATGCCTACAATGAAATGCACAATGAAATAATTTCTGCAAACGTTTATTTCGAACAACAAGAAGTAGATAGAAAAATAAGCCTTTGTAAAGAGAGATTTTAAAAGAGTGAGAGAAAAAAAACTGAGTTTTATTTATGGACGCTCTTTCACTGCTGTGGTTCTTAGCGTCCCATTCTATATTGGGCGTGAAAGACCGGTCATTTTGCTCAGAGACCCCTTTATCAGGCTTGAGGTTCTTTTACGTGCCGTAAATATACAACACGGGACCACCGGCTTTACATACCTTCCGAAGGAAGCCATGCTAAGGATTGTTACGCCCGAAAAAATCCATCGTCCTCCGCCGGGTTTGAACCCGCGACCTGGAACTAGAGGCTAGCATGGTAACTACTACACGACGACAGAGTGTGAGAAATTAATGTTAACATAACCCATCTTTTTTTTTTGTCTTTTTTTTTGAGAGGACTCGTTTTAAATTACATCAAAATCACACGCCATGCTAATCTGAAGGTTCTTTTGGTAACCAAGATTCAATTGTACGGGACAAATGACCCTAGATGCGTAGTAGCTTTCCGGTACAATCTATTTTGAGTTTATTTTGTTCTTTGAATGGAACTTTGTGTCATGGTATTGAGTATCCAATCCCGTATTTGCCAAGTCGTTAAGGGGGTGGGAGAAGTCAGATTGGCCAGTGCTAGGAATATGAACTCGCGACCTCCCACAACGGTACCACTTCAGCCGACCTGTTCGATCAAGTACTCTTTGTCATAGAATCAAGCATGGGAATTGGTCTACTACATTCCATTCGTGAGTGCGTGAGAGAGAGAGAGAGAGAGGGAGAGAGGGAGGGAGGGAGGGAGGGAGGGAGAGAGAGATACAGTTACTCAAAAAAGTATTGGTATGCATTTTAAAAACTTCCAGCAGCCAAATTAATGGAGGGAAAAATCTATTTTCGTTTTTTTTTGGACATAAGATCAAATGGTAATACAGTTTACGTGTTTTGGCGGCTTTTCGGATCCTTATTTTTATCAGTTTTATAAATTTTTAAAAATATGCCCAAATTGCAACTCTTTTGTACGTGGTTTTTTCAAAATTATCTTACATGCATTGAGTAGAGCATTTTTTTTTCTTTTGTGCATTACATGATTTTGCGGTGAAAATAGGATTTTATTTCACGAAGGAATAAAATGTCAAAGTTGGGAATTCTCAACGTTTTTGCCTTAATTCCTCATTTTCGCTCTCTTTTTACAACTTCACGAATTTATTTCTCTACCTGTTTAAGTCATATGTACATGTGACATGTCCATGTGGATGTATGCACAAAAATGTACTGTATATTCTCAGGAAGTTTCCCTACCAGAGTAAACCATGATTTCGAAAATAAAATCCCTATTTTTGATATTCTCAAACGATTCTCTGTAACGATTTTATTAAAACACATTATACCTGCAATAAGAGTATATATATACAAAACACACTTATTTGGAATTGGGTATAAAATATGTTAAGTCCTATTCATTTTGTGAAAGCTTCTACAGGGTTTAATTACAACGCATAAACTTTTGTTGTCACGTGATGTTAGAAGTTTTAGTTGCTAGCATGCCTGGGCGGTGGCGCCTGTGCTTCAGCTATGCTGTCTAAACTTACATAATCGTTACAAAATGATTTCAAATGGAATATATGTTGGTTTTGTTAACTGTTTAAAAAGAGCTAACCATACATTTTGCAAGGGTTCCTGAGAAACAAACTAACAGTGGGTTAACACTTTAAGCTGATGTTTGAAAATGTGAGAATTTTACAGCGAGTATTTCGGAGACATTTAGTTCCACAAAACATGTTAATTGACCTACTTTGTATATTGTAAACAGAGTTACTTCTTTTATTTTCTCTAACAGTCACTTGTGGTAGAGGAACTATTGTGTTCTACCAATAATTCCATATTGGAATATCAACGCAATTGTTTCGAGGTCTCCTAATCTAAAGGACATTTTTAGAAAAAGATTCGTTGTCTGTATTTCTATGAACAACATACCTCAGAAGCGAAAAGTGTTAAACATCAAACTTTGTATTTAAGTTTAGCATTATGAAGTTGTTTACGAAATTTCTCAAAGTTCAAACTACTAATTTTTTATTCTTTTTTTTCTCAAAATCAAAACTTTTAGGATTCTGGTTAAAGCATCATATCTTTGAGACACTGACCTAAAAATATCTTGAATTTCCGGTGAATAGCCTGTGAAGTCTTCTTCATTCCGAATGAATTTTGAATAATTCTGTTTGTAAGCCTGCTTCTTCCTTTTTCTTCACAAGAATTTATTACTAAGACTTCTGAATTTATTCCTCCTTGCTTTTGACATAAATATTGAAATGTTGTGTTTCTAGTTGTGTGAAATGTTCATACAAAACGTTACGGAGAAAAGTTTAACGTGAAGAGACAAATCATTTTATGTGTCAATACTATATCACGAAATGGATTTGTAGTAGAATAGAGAAAGTAATGTGAGTACACTACATCAAATTGTTCTGTAATGCTTTTTTAAACATAAAATTTAATTAGAATGAAGAGGACTTTCCTTTCTGTTTACAAAAAAATCTGATGTGTTACACTCACATGACTTTCTCTACTCTTGTACAAACTATTTTTACAAACGCTTATTCTCCATATGCTTCATGTTAATCGAGATATCGAGATGTTAATCTTATTGCTAATTTTCTTGTAGATGCAAGGGGAATTGCTAGGCTTTAAGCGATAGTCAAATATTTTAAGAGCTGGTTGCTATGTGGAGTATTCCATTCTCTTGACATTACCAGGACAAAAAAAAAATCTGATGTGTTACACTACATGACTTTCTCTACTCTTGTACAAACTATTTTTACAAACTCTTATTCTCCATCTATTTCATATTTATCGAGATAAACGTTTGCAGAAACGATCTTTTGACATGTAAAGAGAATTACATTTTACACATAGCGATCAGTTCTAAAAATACTTTACTATTGCTAAAGGCCTACTCTGTTCCCCTTGTTTTGTATTTGCAAGGGCAATATAGAAATAAAGTAGCCTTTAAGCATAGACATATATCTTAATAGCTGGTTGCTAGGTGCAGCACCATTCTCTTTGCCACAGATTAATACTTTTTGCATATCCAAGACAAAAAAATATGATGTGTTACACTCACATGATTCTCTACTCTTGTACAAACTATTTTTACAAACGTTTATTCTCCATCTACTTCATGTTAATCGAGATAAACATTTGCTGACTCTATCTTATTGCTCATTTTCTTGTAGATGTAAGGGGAATATATATTTACAAGGGCAATATAGAAATACAGTAGCCTTTAAGCACATACATATCTCTTAATAGCTGGTTGCTAGGTGCAGCACCATTCCCTTTGCCACAGATTAATACTCTTTGAATAACGAATTCCCATTTTAGAAAATAAGTATTGAAAAATTTAAGGAAATAACAAGCAATATCTCGAAAATGGTACACTCAACAAAAGGAATGTATATGACAAAAATTGTGTATTTTAACGCGATCTACATTTTCTGTGTAGTAAAAGTTTGTCTATCTCTTATGGTTTACCAGTTATGCAAAAGTCGTTCACAATGAAGAATACTTTTGGAGACATTTCCAGAAAATTCAAGATATACATTTTATTTGTCATGAAAATATCTTAAACATACGATATTTTAATCAAAATCGTTAGAGCCATTTTTGAGAAAATTAAAAGTTTCGAAAAATCTTCCATGTAAAGGGTAATCTGGGGTGGGCGGATTTTCTTTAACACCTTCGTTTCGCATCTCTGGAAGATACTGAACCTAAATACTAAGTTTGGTGTTTATCCGACTGTTCGTTTCTGAGTTATGCTGTTCACAGACAGACACACAGACAGACAGACACACAGACACACACGGACATGTTTCCAAAAATGCTTTTTTTGGATTCAGGGGGTCTCAAAACATGTATTTCCGGTGAAATCTCGGTATCGAATTTTTGAGTGGAATACAATACTTCCCCTACTTGCTATACGTATTAGAGAAAGTAAAAATATTGATGTTCATTTCAATCATCACACCAAAATCTTAGGCAATCAAATCGTTATAAGATTTTTGAAAGATTAATAGCTATTTAAATTTTGCAAAATAAGTTTTTTGCGAATTCATTGTTTTCAGACGAGGCATAAAGGGAGGAGTCCGTTTAACTGTATTTGGTGCATACAGAAGCTTTTAGTAAAAGCTCTATAAATTATACAACAATTTAAAATTATATGTTAGATATTCTAAATTCAGTTTTAGAATATGAATAAATTTACCCCTTAATACCTAAATTGAGTTCAGATTGAGGAAAGAAACTAAAATCTGCATTAATAACTTAGTGTGGGGAAGTTTGCTCATACCATACTTCATTTTGTGTCCGATTTGTAGAACTGGTTGTATTATTAATAATAACTTGAATTGTTTTCTTTGCATCTTCTGTGTGGTTTTAAAAAAGCTTTATCTTATTTCAGTTACAGAATGTGAATCATCCAATCAGTATATCTGCATACACTATGAGCTTTAGGTTTACAATAATATTTCTTTTTCAGCCCTCTTTTCTTACTTCCAGACGGTTTGCCCATCACAGTTGCTGTTCTACCGTTTTTCTGGCCAAAGATATCTTATATGATTCAGGATTTAAGTCTCGCTTGGTTGTGGAAAACGTTTATTAGCTGTCACCGGGATTTCAAATGTATACACTTTCAAAAATAATTAATTTGGTAAGATGCGAATTCACACATTAAGCGTACACCTAGGCAAAAATTGTAAATTCTACATTTATTAACACATACTTTTGAAATTTATTCCACAAGTAACACGCCAAATCATTAGCAGGTATACAAATTTTCATTGGAATAACTGCAGTACTTCCAATTTATTAATTGGTTATTAATTATTTTAATGGTAGACAAAAATGATCCATACGATGAAAAATTAGTGTTTTTCTAATATAAATATTTTGACTAACTAATATTTGAAAAAAAAAATAGTTTTTAGAAACAATTATATACTCATGAGAAACAATATTTTCACTAATTTTAGGGTGTTAATTAGATATTCTAATTAATATTCCTCCAACGATAAGCTATAAAGAAAAATCTTAGAACATTTTTATGCTTATAATTTTGGGTGTTTCTCTGCAGAGTTTGAAGGAAATTAAGCAACTGTGTAGAACATTATGAACGCGTAAAAATGTAGAAAGTGCAGGCACATTTAAAAACTCGTGTAAAATTATTTCCGATCATCAGAAGAGACACCAATACAGATTATGAAACTAGATGATTCATTCTTAATAACAAACCTATAAGCACGCCCACAAAAGGAACTTTTTGATAGTTTTCGCTCAATTTTCACCTATGTGTACCCTTAAGGGTTAAACGAATCACCATTTTATCGGTTCATTGTCATAGGGTTACCATGCTAGCCTCTAGTTCCCGAGGTCGCGGGTTCTAAACCCGGCGTAGGGGAATGAATTTTTTTCGGGTGTAAAACTCCTTAGCATGGCTTCCTACGGAAGGGAAGTAAATTCGGTGGTCCCGTGTCGTAGATTTACGGCACTCAATGTAGAATAAGAAGCTAAGAACCATTGTAGTTAAAGGGCGTCCATAAAAAAATAGTCATTGTGTCTTCATTACATTTGTTAGCTTAGCCTATATTGTAGGGTAATTCCAGGATTGATGGACCAGTTAACTATTTTTCAAACCGGCCAATAGAGCGAGTCAGCGGTACTGTCGCCTGCTAATGATAGATGTGAATGTGTGACATCTTGTTTTCGTCTTGATTTGTTGAAGCATTTCACTTCATATTCTGCATAATTTAAATCAGCTATGTAATTTCTTTTTCTCACTATTTATGTAGTTAGGTATTATGCACAGTACTTGGTATCATAGTTTTACCAAAACTGCTTAGGAAGCGTAAAACAAATAAATGTACCTTCATGGCGTATTCTGGTGACGCTGGCCCCAAGCGAAGCAACATGGCACGCTGATCCATCTCTCCCTGACATTCGGGATGGTTGGACCAGGTCATCACGGGAGAGATGGACCATATTTTTTTATAACTTTAATGTTTACGTAATCCTTTTTACTTTCTCTACTACGTATAGTAAGTAGGGGAGGTATTGTATTCCACCCAAAAATTCCATACCGAGATTTCACCGGAAATATATGTTTTGAGACCTCCTGAATCCAAAAAAAGCATTTTTGGAAACATGTCCGTGTGTGTGTCTGTGTATCTGTGAACAACATAACTCAGAAACGAACAGTCGGATAAACACCAAACTTAGTATTTAGGTTCAGTATCTTCCAGAGATGCGACACGACGGTTTTCAAGAAAATCCCCCCACCCCAGACTACCCTTTACATGGATGATTTTTCGAAAATTTTAATTTTCTCAAAAATGGCTCTAACGATTTCGATGAAAATATCATATGTTTAAGATAATGTCATGAGAAATGAAATGTATATCTCGAATTTTCTGGGAATGTCTCCAAAAGTATTCTTCATTGTGAACGACTTTTGCATAACTGGTAAACCATAAGAGATAGACAAAATTTTACTACACAAAAAATGTAGATCGCGTTAAAATACACAACTTATGTCATATACATTTCTTTTGTTGAGTGAACCGTTTTCGAGATATTGCTTGTTATTTCCTTAAATTTTCCAATACTTATACTTTTTCTCAAATTCGTTATTCATTTTGTTTATGTCCTGGACATGAAAAGAGAATGGAATGCGCCGCATAGCAACCAGCGTTAAAATAATTGACTATCGCTTAAAAGCTACCATATTCCCCATGCATATACATGAATATTACCAATAAGATTGACATCTCGATATCTCGATTAACATGAAGCATATGGAGAATAAGCGTTTGTAAAATCAGATTGTACAAGAGTAGAGAAAGTAATGTGAGTGTAACACATCAGATTTTTTTGGTAAAACATTAGTGGTTATAGTGGTATATATGAAGAAAAATTTGTCTACATATTGACTAATTATATATATATATATATGTGTGTGTGTGTATGTAGCAATAAATCGTTTATAAAAGGAGAAATAGATATAGTTGCCTTATTATTATTATTATTTATAATTATTAGAGGAATTCCAACTACCTACAAACGGAAACAGGGCTCTACAAGAGGATGTTGGAGTGTGGACCACTTACAGAAGGCTGTGGATGCAGTAAAAAAGCAACTTATGGGAATCCAACGAAGCTGCCAGATATTTCAATATCCTAAAAACCACCCTGAAGGAAATAATAAAAAGCAACGATTTTTCAAAGGGACGACTTGGCCCATCATATGTGCTAGGGCAAGAAAATGAAAGAAAAATGGTACTTCAGATAAAGTAACTACAAGAACATGGTTTTACTCCGTCACGAGATTCTGTTCGGTCAATGACTTTTCATTTGGCTGAACAATTGAACATCAAACATACTTTTGATGTAGAGAGTTAGAAAGCGGGTTATGATTGGTTGAAATATTTTCTACTTCGGAATCCCGATTTATCTGTAAGGAAAACAGAAGGCGTTTCTGTGAACAGGGCCCTTGGGATGAACCGAGAGGTAGTTTCTCAATACTTTGAACTATTGGAAAGGATTTTGATTGAAAATGACCTCATTAATAAGCCCGTGCACATTTTTAATGTTGCGGGTGCGGAGAGGACTACAACGCAACCAAAAGTAATGAAGAGTGAATCCAATGCCCAATGTGTTCCCATTGGCTTCAGGAGAACTGCACCAAATACGGCATAAAGTGAGACTTATGTGGGAGGAGAGAGTCTCAAATCTAAAAAGCATACTCCAAAATGAACTCAGTAAAACAACAAATGCTTCTTCTACATGATAAATGATTTACAATATACCAATAAGTACTAATTACGAATGTATTATTTAATCCTCCTTCTATTTTATGCGGGCCCATCTCTCCCATATGCCATGGTCCATCTAACCCGAGTGCTATGGGTTAGATGGACCATTTGTGTAATTTCTTTGTTCATAATTCACAAGTCTGTTTAAACGTCTTTTGCATGTATACAGCTATATATGGTTTATTAAGGTTACCATTATCACAACGTACTACCATTTTAACCACTCTTATTAATAATAAAAGGAATATGGGAAATTCTAAAAAGGGGGTCCATCTCTCCCGGAAATACCCTATAGTAACAACTTACTAACAAAAGAAAAGAACTTAAAACTGAGCTTCTTACTAAAAATACAACCATTTTCAATTTTATAGACAGCATATGAATACGGATTTCATTTGTAAGCAACGATACAAGCAACATACTTTATTTATCAAAGCTTTGTCTAGTTTTGTGAAAATATGAGTGATCATTCCGAGGAAATTTCAATCCGAGCCAGAAGCACTGAATCGGAACGCGTTGCGTTTATTTTGTTTAAGACGTCGCCAAAAGTTGCCATGGCAGCTTTAGCAGCCTAAGTACTAATTTTCGCTTCGTTAGCAGTCCGACATGCAACTGTTTTAGAGAGCATAAAAACAAAACATAAAGCAAAATAAAATCCTCCTCGTGAAGGGTTGTTTGGTTAGGGGAAAAATTCCTGAAAATCTTCGCCTTGCATCTGTGCCTAAACCGGATTTTATTATTCAGGGGACATAAAAGCGTGTAATTCCTATGAAAAATCAAAGTCGATTTTTTTCTCTACCTTACGTAAGCCACAAAGGAAGTCCTGTAACTGTTATGCATCAGGCTTTATTCTCCTAGGAAAACTAAAAGAGGGTTATATATTTACTTACAAGAAGGTAGAAGGGCATCGTATTCTTATATAACAAACCTTTAATGTAACGTAAATACGTATTGGCATCTCGTTACTTCCATTATAATTTCCCAAAAAGTAGCGTAGTTTGTTTCGTTCTAAAGCCCTAAATTTCACGAAGGCGAAAAATGAATTTAATCAAAGCCCGAAGCTGTATAAATGAACCCAAAACCTGAACGTATTGCCCGCAGAGAGAGCACGTTCGTATTCTGGTGTGAATATAACAATTTCCATTACAAAAAATACCGCTCTGTTTCCCTTGATGTTGATTCGTTTGTTGTTTTTGCAATTTTCCCTCTCGGACCAGCGTTACGGTGAAAAACAAGATAAATAACAGCATGGATTCCATTTGAAGCAGTTCTGGCTCTGAAACGCTTCACTCTAAACACACTATAGCTTTGGGAAACTCTCCACCGCTAATAATAATTATCTACAAGAGCATTTATTTGTTCCGTTTGTAATTTTATTCTTTTTAGCCTGCTTTCTATAGCAAATCACAAAGTGTCTGGCTGCACACATCCCAAAAACTAACTTTTATCTGCTCTAATATTACAAAGAATAAATAGAGAATTTGTTTGTGTGCGCGCGAGCCCTATATGTCTGTCTGTCATGGGTAGGTGGTAATCAACCATTTTCTTAATGCTTAATGCTGTTGTTTACTTTATCGACCATTCGCCTATAATAATTAGAGGAAGTATTGTAGTTCACCCAAAAATTTTGGATTTCATTATGAATACATCTGTTGAAGTCTATGAATTCAAAAAATAGTATTTTTAGATTAGTGTTTCTCTCTCTCTCCCTCTGTGTGTGTGTGTGTGTGGTGTGTGTGTGTGTGTGTGTGTGTGTGTGTGTGTGTGTGTGTGTGTGTGTGTGAACTGCATAACCTAAAACGAATTGTCGGATGAATACCAAACTTGATACATAAGTTCAGTTTGCGACACGAAGAGTTTTGAGAAACGTTTCCCCAGCCCAAACTATTCTTTATATGAAACTTTTTCTTATTTTACATTCAAATTAAAAATAGCAAATGTTTAAGGAATTTTCACGTCAAATAAGATGCACGTTTCTCCAACTGATAAACTCTAATATATATTCTGTCGTCCTCCGTAGTGTAGTGGTTACCATGGTAGCCTCTAGTTCCCGAGGTCGTAGGTTCAAACCCGGCGGAGGGCGATGGATTTTTTCGACGTAAAAATCCTTAGCATGTCTTCCTTCGGAAGGGAAGTAAAGCCGGTGGTTCCGTGTCGTAGATTTACGGCACGTAAAAGAACCTCAAGCTTGATTAACAGGCCTCTGTGCAAAATTACCGGTCTTTCACGTCCCATATAGAACGGAACGCTACGGACCACAGCAGTTAAAGAGCGTCCATAAATAACTCAATTTCAGTTTTCCCTAAGAGATAGACAAAAGCTTATTGCACGAAAAATGGAGATTTGTTAAAAAAACACAATCATGTGAAATACATTTTTGAACCATTAACAATTCCTGGATATTCATTGTTACTGGTTTGAATTACAAGGTGCTAAGTAGCGATTCAATTGTTTCTCGTGATCACATGCAAAGAGAGGAGTTTCAAAAGCAGCACATAGCGGCCTACTTTTTACTTTCTCTACTCTACAAATAAGTAGAGGAGGTATTGCATTTTATGCAAAAATTCGATGTGCAGATTTCACTATAAATACACGTTTTGAGGCACCCTGAACAAAACATTTAGAAAATGGCCCGAGCGCGTGTAAATGTGTGTGTTCTGCGTCTGTGAACAGCAACTAAAAATGAAAAGTTGGTTAATGTCAAACTTGGTGTTTAAGTTCAGCATCTTCCAAGGATGTGACAAAGTTTTTCAAGAAAATCACCCACCCCAAACTATTATGTGGATGAGTTTTTTATTAAAATATGACAAACATAGTACAGTGGCTTCGTTTTATGCCAAGGTCGCAAACGTCTTATATGCGTATCGGCCCATTCGGCAGTGACTTCGGTATTATGCCATTGCGCAGCAACGGCGCAGGGTGTGTCAAGGGTACGTATATCAGCTGTAAGCCGTCTCAGTCGTTGCTTTGTCTTCATGTTGTGAAGTGTTTCGACAATACTGTGTTGTGTGACATTTCCTTAGGAATGTTATTCTCGTATTAGTCCACGGAAATGCCTGCCAACAAATTCACGCTTGAACAGCGTATTACTTTCTCTACTACGTATAGTAAGTAGGGGAAGTATTGCATTCCACCCAAAAATTCGATACCGAGATTTCACCGGAAATACATGTTTTGAGACCTCCTGAATCCAAAAAAAGCATTTTTGGAAACATGTCCGTGTGTGTGTGTGTGTGTGTGTGTGTGTGTGTCTGTGAACAGCATAACTCAAAAACGAACAGTCGGATAAGCACCAAACTTGGTATTTAGGTTCAGTATCTTCCAGAGATGCGACACGAAGGTTTTCAAGAAAATCCCCCCACCCCAGACTACCCTTTACATGGATGATTTTTCGAAAATTTTAATTTTCTCAAAAATGGCTCTAACGATTTTGATGAAAATATCATATGTTTAAGATATTCACATGAGAAATGAAATGTATATCTCGAATTTTCTGGGAATGTCTCCAAAAGTGTTCTTCATTGTGAACGAGTTTTGCATAACTGTTAAATCATAAAAGATAGGCAAAATTTTACTACACAAAAAATGTAGATCGCGTTAAAATACACAACTTATGTCATATACATTTCTTTTGTTGAGTGAACCGTTTTCGAGATATTGCTTGTTATTTCCTTAAATTTTCCAATACTTATACTTTTTCTCAAATTCGTTATTCATTTTTTTATGTCCTGGACATGCAAAGAGAATGGAATGCGCCACATAGCAACCAGCGTTAAAATATTTGACTATCGCTTAAAAGCTACCATATTTCCCTTGCATCTACAAGAAAATTACCAATAAGATTGACATCTCGATATCTCGATTAACATGAAGCATATGGAGAATAAGCGTTTGTAAAAATAGATTGTACAAGAGCAGAGAAAGTCATGTGAGTGTAACACATCAGATTTTTTTACATGTTACAGGTGCTTTATATGTCCTCCCCTAATTCTGCAGATATCAAGACGATAATCAAGTTCTTCCCATACTCGGTGCAACATGTCCCTATCAATATGTTCAAAAACATTGTTGATACGAGTTGTCCTCCGTGGTGAAGTGGTTACCATGCTAGCCTCTAGTTCCCGCGGGTTGAAACCCGGGGGAATGTGATGGATTTTTTTCGGGCGTAAAAATCCTTGGCATGGCTTCCTTCGGAAGGGAAGTAAAGCCGGTGGTCCGTGTCAAGCCTGATAAAAGAGGCTTTTGAGCAAAACTACCGGTCTTTCACACCCAATATAGAATGGGACGCTAAGGACCATAGTAGTTAAAGAGCGTCCATAAATAAAACTCAATTTAATTTAGTTTACTGTTGATGCGAGCTCGCAGTTCTGGTATATTTGTTGGTAGAGGAGGCTGAAACACTGAATCTTTCACATAACCCCACCACGACCGAGCCATCGGTTTCTCAATCTCCTATTTAAGAATTCACGAACATTGTGATGGAAGTTGGGTGGAGCACCATCCTTTAGTAGATGAAGTCCACACTGCCGGTCTCCAGCTGTGACATGGGCTAATTTTCCAGCATCTCCAGATACACGTGTCCTGTAGCGGCCTTTTCGCAGAAGAAAAAGGGGCCGTAAACTTTAAACCGTGAGACTGCACAGAACAGATTAGCTTTTGGTGAATCTCGAATGTGCTGCACGATAATGTGAGGATTCAATGTCCCCCAGATTCGCACACTGTACCTGCTGACAGCGCCATTCACAAGAAAATGTTGCTTCATCACTGAAGATGAGTTTCTCACAAAACCCATCGTCTTCCATAAGCTGTTGCATCTGTGCCGAAAATTCAAAGCGTCTGACTTTGTAAGCGGGCGTCAGGGCTAGTAGCAGTTGCAAGCGGTAAGACTTGTGCATCAAGCGTTTCCGTACAATCTTCCAAACGGTCGGTTGTGGAATGTTCAGCGCTCTGTTTTCGGCGACTTCTGTAGGCTACGTGCAAAACTGCTTCTTCAGTCACTGTAGGCCGACCCGTTGATTTCCTCTTACAGAAGCATCCTGAAGCTGTAAACTGCGCATGTCATCGCCGAATAGATTTGGCATTTGGTGGATCTTTGTTGAGTTACGACAGACTGATGCAAATGAAATTCAAGCACAACATAAGCTTTCTTGACGCCTGTCACCATTTTGACTAACTGCTCACCGCTGCGCTCTCGTGGCAGAAACCTGAAGCGCGATTGCAACACAACAAAACTTCGTGAGTTTTTCTGAATGGCTGTTGAGTTTTGTGACAGTATGTTAAATAATGTACTTACAGTGAGTTTATGAAATCGGGTCCATCATTTGTAATAACCCTGTATAAAAGCAGAAATTATAAACATTACGCAAGAGGAACTTATGCGTGTGAATGGTAATTTCATCTGACGATGTCAAAATGTCAGACACCAATTTCATTAACACATAACAAGCTTAGTACTCATTACACATATGCGACTAACACTCCTGAGTAAGTGACGCGGGAGTTACGGAACGGAAAACTTCGCAGTGTAGTAGACTGTGTGTGTAGTACGCGGCCTTAGCATAAAACGAAGGCAATGTATATAAGAGTACAAAACTATGTACTCACTGGGATTAATTATTCTTCCACACAAGCCGTGTGTTGGACAAGGTTGGTATGTACTCAATCTTTCATTGTCCACTGGGAACAAAATAACACACAATTCTTGCGCAGTAGTTTAATGGTTTCTCCCTACCATTGATACATCAGGGCGTACTTGGTTGACATTTCACCTGGACGATGGGTAGGTCGAAGAGGTGCCTCTGAGTACCCACCACGATATCCAGACCTCTGTACTTTTAGTTATGGGTAATGAAGCTGAAGTTGAATGAAGCTTATGGGAAAAAGCCAGCCAAACTGCATGCGCTAGAGAATCCATCGAAGCTTCGTGCGCAACCATCACACCGGACACACTGATATCCGTAGTTCGCTCAGCAGTTGAGCGCCATGAACGCTGTAGAGTTGCTGATGGTGGTCACTTTGAATACATAAAAAGATTGATACTTGTTGAGAAAGCATTAATCTACGTTACTGCGCAAGAGTTATGTCTGTCATTTTGTTTCCAAGATATCGATTATCAAAGAGCGAGTCTAGTTTTGGTCCCCTATGTATACTGAATCTTCTCCGATAGTCTGAATGAGTTTTGTATAATCTTGTATAACGGTAAACCGTAAGAGATAGATAAAACGTACTGCATAAAATGCAGATCTTGTTAAAACACAACATTTAAGTACACTTCTCCGAGAAATTCGTTACTTTTTGTTTGAATTTGCTTGTCCTATATACAGTTTTTAAGTGTTAAGTCGCCATTCGTTTGTTTCTCACAATGCCATGGAAAGCGTAATGCATTACAAAACCTATAATTATAGTGAGCAACTTTTTAAAGATTTGACTATCGTTTCAGCCTCATCTATTCCTTGTACACAGAGCGCCAAATAAAATCTTCGGCGTATTCTGGGGTCTTTTGAGGCGTGTCCTTCACCTTACCTATCGCAGAGTGTGGTGGCTTGATAACACATAATAAGGGGGAAAAGAGGGGAGGTTGATGCCTTTGCTTCTTCTGGTGTTATTGAAACCAAAACCTGTTTATTGTCTCAGAACCAGTCATGCCGTATACTAGCGAAATTACTCGTGGACGTATCGTGGGTATGTGGGAGGATGGTCGCACTGTTGCAGCAATTGCAACGGCAGTGCATAAAAGTGTTTTTATAGTAAATTACTGGATAAAAATATTCCAAGAAAGTGGGGAAGACGGTCTACATACTCGTCAGAAACTGGGCACTCCCCGTAAAACATCCGCAGATGATGATATGCGTTTACTAAATGCAAATTACTCTTTTGTTATAACTGACTGATCATGTTTAGAAACTAGCGATAAATATGTATATGTATATGGTTTACTGAATATGACATACACATTATGGCAATAAAATTGGGTTATATTTTTGTCTATAATCCTCTTGTATTCCTATGATCAGCAATATGTTAGTATATTATATATACTAGTATAGTATATTGGTATATTAACCAATTATAGTTTGAATTGGAGGGAAAACATGCTGCTTTATTTATTTATTATTTAACTATGTTTGCTTCTATGCAGCAACAAGAATTGATACCACTGTGAGAATACAGTTCTATTTATTTTTTGTTATAAAGTGCTGCCTTGCTATGTATTTAAAGGACACCATTCAAGCTTTAATTTGCACCCCCTGAAAATCTTCTCACACTACACATTCTATATTTCGCTAACCTGGCCGCTCATCAAGTTTCCCCTTAGTTTTAACCCTTTCAAAGGCGTGTCCTGCACTAGTTGATAAGGTACGGGCTACCAATCACGATAAGAGGTCTGTATGACAAACTGAAGTCAGTCACTCCCTCTTTCTCTTTTAGCCAATACGATCAAGAGCATAAACATATGTTTTGTTTCTACGCCATTTTGTAACCTTTCTTGTGGTTAATGGTGTAACTATTTAGCAGAAGGAGTGGCGCACTCTTGCACCGTGGCCTAAAGCAATCAATGACATGGCCATAGCTTCGCAAGGCCACGTACAACGATAAATATTGTGGCATAGACGCGAGGTGCAGTGAGATTTTCTTTGCGCTCTTTGTACCTGCAATGAAATTATTTCTGCAAAAGTTTATCTCGATTAACACGAAGTAGAGAGAAGAACAAGCTTTAGTAAGAATAGTTTACGGGCCAGCACTCCGATTACATTTAATTTATCTTTATGCACAAAACTTTGTAATTAATTGTTTCCTTAAGCGTTGTGCTCGATAAAGGCAATTAAATATTTCGTGACTTTGACGTCAAAGTTGAGAGATTTGGAACACCTGAGCAGCAGAAAACTTATGCGGGCTTGATCTTTCCAGACGCGTAACTCCGTTTTAAACTACGAGCTCTTGTAAAACCGAGCGCCCTCTCGGACGTAAAAACCAAAAAGAAAAAGGCGTGGGAAAGGTTAATGAGCCTGTCCATGTTTGAAAGAAAAGTTCTTTTTTAAAAAAACGAGACACTTAATAAAACATCTGCAGTTGTCAGCTTCGTGCAGAGTCTATGGGAGACATTTTAATTAAATTCAATTATATTTCTTCTCTTATTTCATATTATTCTTCACAGCACAACTATTGCACAAGTACGAAGGTGAATTTTAGCTACGTAACCTGTCCTGTTGCTGGTTAGGTAAAAGCATTACCTGATAAGACTACATGGTACATAGTCCTAACATGAGATGGGGAAAGGTCCCTATATTGAACCACTTAAGTCTAAATAGTAAATAGTAAATAATAATAATAATAATAATAATAATAATTATAATTTCAAATCAAAATTTTCAGAAACACAAGCGCTAAAGTGACAAATCCTTGCGCTATAAATATCCTCAATACAATTTAAGATTAATACAATTATCAATTAAATAACATTTAAAAAGTGAGATAGAGTAAATCGGTTCAAATTAGGAACGTGGTCCTTAAATTGAACCACCCGTGTCTTAAAATGAACCACATACTTTTAAGTTGAAAAGTATTTTTATTAATACAAAATACACATATTTTATTGTGCATTCAAAACAAGTATGCTATCAGCAACAAAAGTAGAATCCAAAATTGTGATAAAAATAGCAATTTCCTTGAACATTTTTAATTTTTATATAATGACCATCACTTGGTTTTTGGAATAGGTATTGTTTGCAAATATAGAGTTTTTACTAATTTTTACTGCCAGAAAAGAGTCCAATCATACACAGTCTTCAGAATAAAACACTTTCTTCTTGGCACTAACTTTTGCACACTTTTGGTGAAGCCATATCCTACAACTCATACACTGGATCATGTCCATCTTTTCAAACAATGCACATATTCATGTCATCCACGTTTTTAGCATGACTTTTTTTTAACATAGCATATTATATCGATATTTATTCACAAGATATACTATTCATAGTTGAGCAATCCTAGGACTTCAATAGGTTTCCTAAACTGGACCAGTTCAATATAGGATTCAAACAGTGGTTCAATTTACGAGCCATGCTATTTTGGAAGCTTTAGAATCTATGTGACAAGGAGAGACGCTGCTTGAAAAAACGTATGCATGAATATTGTTGCTAAATAAACACTTCATAACATGTAATATATATAGATCATCTCAAACTTGTCTAATTGGTCCAATAAGCTTAGCTAGATGAGTAAATATTACTTCTGAAGCACCAAAAAGACACAACACTTCATAGAACTGAAACCACAGCTCAGAATGCAAAGTCAAAAACTCCAAGCATTCATAGCTGTTGTACACGCTACGCTTCTGCTAGGATTATGGTGCCATCTGTCGAACAGTTTTGAAAATATCGGAGCGGTTCAATTTAAGAGGCGGTTCAAATTAGGGACCTTTCCCCTACATAATAATTTAAATTTTAAAAGTTTCTCCGCATCGGAGACACATGCCCATGCAACTATAATGATATTTCATTACTTTCGCTTTCATTACTTACTACCTAAAGTAGGTATAACCAGAGGAAGTACTGCATTGCATAAAAAATAGATATAGAAGTATCACCGGAAATACATGTTTTGAGGTCCACTGGATACTAAAAAGAATTTTTATAAGAATCTCCGTGCGGGTAAGGTTAATCTTTGAGTTCAGCATCTTCCAAGGAATCGATCCCCCCCAAACCAAGCTACCCTTCACATGGAAAATTTTTCGTTATTTTTTATGTATTAAAATGGCTCTAACGATTTTGATTAAATACCACATGATCAAGATATTAGCATTAGTAATAAAACGTTTATCTTGAATCTTCAGGAACTCTTATTCGTTCTGAATGAATTTTGTATAACCACATGAGATAATTTTGCGCAAACGTTCATCTCGTTTAACATAAAGTAAATAGAAAAACAGGCCATGAATAATTTGTAAAATATATATTTAAAAAATTTGATGTGCTGCACTCACATGACTTTCTCTACTCTTGTACAAGCTATTTTTACAAACGGTTACACTCCACCTATTTCATGTTGAGATGAATATTTGCAGCAACCATTTTATTGCTAATTTTTTTAGGCGCGGCGGCGCCGTGGCCGAGTGGTTACACCGCTCGCCTCCCACCGAGGCGGCCCGGGTTCAATCCCAGGGACCTGCATGTGGGATTTGTGGTGGACGAAGCGGCGTCTGGGCGAGTTTTCCGGGTTCTCCGGTTTCCCCCGCCATTCATTCCACCAACTGCTCCATCATCACCTTTCCTTTCATCCATTTCACCAACATTTCGTTTCATCTACTTCCTTCATCCCATACCAGGCATCGGGCTGATCACCCATCCTGGATGTTCTGTCTGATCCATGAGTGTTTGCTCCTCGACGGGCCTCTGACCCCAGGCACCCGCCTGTAAGTCCTGGGGGGTGTAAGTCCTACATAAGAGGAGGGTAAACAGATAATGAATGAATGAATTTTTTAGGCGCATGGGGGATATGGTAGGCTTTAAGCGATAGTCAAACATTTTAAGAGCTGATTGCTATGTGGAGCATTCCATTCTCTTTGTATGTCCAGGACATATAAAAAACTAATAACGAATTCTCATTTGAGAAAAAGTACTAGTATTGGAAAATTCAAACAAATACAAGCAAATTTCGGAAATGGTTCACTGGACAAAAAAATGTATATGACATAAATTGTGTGTTTTAATGAGAACTACATTTTTGTGTAGTAAAATGTTGTCTTATTTCTTACAGTTTGCCAGTTATGCGAAAGTCATTCAGAATGAAGAGGTCTTTTGGGGACTTCCCAGAAAATTTAAGATAAACATTTCATTTGGCATGAAAATATCTTAAACATATGATATTTTAATCAGAATCGTTAGGTATTTTTGAGAAAATCAAAATTTTCGAAAAATGTTCCATGTAAATGATAGTCTGGTGTGGGGGATTTTCTTGCAAATCTTCGTGTCGCATCCTTGGAAGACATTTTTGGTATTTTTTCGTTTTTGAGTTACGCTGTTCACAGACACAGACAGACAAACATGTTTTCAAACATACTTTGTTTTGGATTCAGGGCGCCTCAAAACATGTATTTCCAGTGACAACTCGGTAGCGAATTTTTCGGTGGAATGCATTACCTCCCCCACTTATTATACGTAGTAAAGAAAGTAATAAATGTTAATGAGCAGAGAAAGTCAATGAACATAATACACCAGACACATTTTCTTCTACTGCTTAGTAGAGGGAATATCTACTAAAATATCCGATGCAGGGATTTTTCCAAAAATACACATTTACAAGCATTCAAGCAAAGGGGGAAAACTGATATAAACATTCACATAACTTTCTCCAGCAACGACAATCCACCTATTCCGTTATATTATACTATTCATTACAAACATGATTCTTGCGTTTTTTCCTACTGATGATTTCAGATTAAGCAGGTGCGTAGTTACATAAAACACGTGGAAACAGCATTCAAATCTAATAACGTGCCTGGGAAAGTGTAAACATACATCATGGAATATTTCGAAGAAGGCTAACGCCATGAATAAAATTTTGACACAAATTATTTATTTTAAAGTCCTCTACGTTTTTCGTGCGGTAAGCTTTGCATCTCTTCTATGGTTTACAGTTGGTGATAGAAAAAGCAAAAAAGGTATTTTAGAGAAAAGTATGTGTATCTATATGAGTAATGTAAATTAACAACCAGTACCACTTCCGTAGTGTAGTAATCGGCCTAACGAGCACCAGCGTGCACTGTACTTTGTGGCGGTCTCTACCTCACCCACAATGCGCGACTTTCTCACCCAATTGCACGGGAAAGCACGCTGATGCCAAGTATCTTGTTTTTCAAAGCGACCATGAAAACAGAGGAAAGATTTCATGGTTTTCTCCAATATATATCTCTGGTTTGTCGGATAAATATTGACAGTATTACATAAAACTTTGTATCCAAACAACGTTTTTTGAGGGACGGAGGCACTACTAAAAATCAGTGCTGTCACTTTCGCTTATGCACTAAACTGCTGTTATGACTGTAATATTTTCCTGGTTTCCTCCAGTCACCAGGAAAATAACGGATTGAATACTCAATACCACGACCCAAAGATCTACATACGTAATAAAACATAAATAAATAAATAAATAAGTAAATAACAAATAAGTAAATTAAAACAGATCGTACAAAGAGGCGATTGCGCAACTGAGATCATTTGTACAGCACCACCGTAATTACGTGTACACTCAAAGAACATCCAGCAATCCCATGATCCCAAAGCTCAGATTCCGCCAAAATCAATACTAACAAAAATAGATGCTACAGGAAGGGGACTACGCAATTATATATCAGCACGTTTCTCAAGCAGGTGGTACAGAAAGGACTATGCAACTAAGGCCATCTGGCACACACCTACTAGGATGAACCAACCAAATTAAGAGTAACCGCCTCGATATGACGAAGTAAAAGCGATATTAAACAATAATAATAAAACGTGAAATTTTGGTCTGTCACTTCATTTACACCCCATGTAGTAAATATTTGCTGGCCACCGTGTTTCTCTCAAAACAGGAGTTTGAAATCTGGGTTCTTTTGCCGTATTCCCCCTCAATTAGGTCCTTTGCTGTGATGCTCTTTCAGAAAGGGGTTCGTTATGACGAAGGCGATGTATTTTTTGAGGACTGCAAGAGACTCCTGTTGAATTTAAAAGAAGTGGCATGCTACACCAATCTGCAGAAACTCGCTGAGAGAAACTCGAGTAGGGGTTTTGCGTCTCCAAGACAACGCCCCTGTCTGCAGCCGTTTTGTGGTTTCAAGAAGATCGCTCACCCATCCTCTTCACTATTACCTGCTATTCATCCTGAAGACAGATAATCCGGTGACAGTTAAACAACGGAGAAAGTACAGCACACCCTTCCACTTGTCACAGATACTACACGTTTACATTCTGAACTCTATATATTCAAAATAAATGATAGTTGTAATACCTTACTGCTAGAATCAATATAAGAATACTCCTCTTCAGACAGGAATCAATTTGTTTAAAATAATTTGCCTCTTATTGCATATTATTTTACTTATCATCGATGTCTAATTTCAACTATCATGGCTGCCTATCATGATTAATTTATCGTTTCAGTTTTATCACCTCCCTAGATTTTGTTTTATAAAC
The DNA here is from genome assembly GCA_030765065.1 of Deroplatys truncata. Taxonomy (NCBI): domain Eukaryota; kingdom Metazoa; phylum Arthropoda; class Insecta; order Mantodea; family Mantidae; genus Deroplatys; species Deroplatys truncata. Next base: position 82,520,035 of record CM060982.1, on the reverse strand, counting down.
ACTTTCAGAAGATGAACGAGCCCGTTAAATTATTAACATGTATTCAATCATCCCTTATTACAATTGAGCTTCTTTTCGTCTGTGTTTATTTCTGCAATTCTTAAAAGTTATAGTCTTCTCTTACGTTTGGAGTATGCTCTCATTTCTAACGTTTGTATTGACTCCGTTTTGCACATATTAGAACTCTGTTTAATAGATTTAAGTTTAAAATAAAACCCATTTGAGTTTTTAAGTTTCTAATAAATTCAAAGCCTCCTGGGACAAAATAAACAAAACATTCTGTCACGGCTGGTAGAAGACTTGGTGTATATAATGGAAACCGTCTCTATCTCTCTATCCCACTCCATAAATCTCAAGTACCCTTGGTCTTATTTTGATACTTCAAATGTCCTGCAAACCGCTATAATTTCTAAGCATTTTAATACGATGTTTTTCAACATCTCCTTGCTGTCGTTGCTACCAATAGCTCCCATGCTATCCAGCAACTCGTTTGCGCTACCCTTCTTCCTCCGCAGGTGTCGCATGCTCTTCACTATAGATATATATATAGGATGCTCGTGCACTAATCTACGGGATCCTAGTCTACAGAAAAGTTGGTGGCAAAAACTTATTGCTCATATGTTCTTAGTGTAAGTAGTTCGCAGATTAAAGCAGTTAAAATTATCCAGTCAAAAGACGCGATATTGCATCACAGTTTATCGCTACCAGTTGCCAGGCTTACTGATAACACCATGCAGGCTGGCCCGGCTGTTTGGCAGAGATCATCTTACCTCTGCAACGCAGGTGAGTTAATTCAGGACAATGCGGACTGTACATAAGGGAGGGGAAGAACATTGGCAGATTACTTGCACAACCTACTCTGAGTTACCGTAAGGGCTAAAACCACAAAACCGATGTTCTGCGTATTCGCTATTTTACGTTAACGAAAACACCAATAATGCAATCTGACTGTTTCACTCAAGGTTTACGCTAGAATTCATACCTCAAGAGAATTACAACAGACTTTGTTTCAACATAAACTGTGAGAGAGTTATTGCTGCAAATTCTTACGAGGATATCAGCTTATGGAAGGAAATTCATGGAAATCCAGTACCCATAAGGCACAGTTCGTGCAACCATAACCTAAAAAGCATCAGATCTCTCTAGATTGAATACAGTCGATATTCTTGGTCACATAAATTGTTTAAACCCAATCTAGGATTCACCAAGGTTACTTTCTAAATTATTTTCTTTAATTAATATGACAGTAATTATACCGTCATTTTAACAGTGGTTTTTTTACTCCTTGTGTTTGGAGATTTGAAGCAAGTCCTCCATTTTATCTAACTTGTTGACGATACCGTTCTGAGAGATGGAGGTAAAATCTCTTTTATCATAGTGAAAGTCATTATTTTTACGGTTTTGAGTAACGTGACGAAACACTATACCTACCGTATCAGATAACACGCTATTTCAAAAACTACTCGTATCTAATACTTCAAACTTACGATCTTATAATAAACGTTGCTGGTGCACTTTGAAGAAAATAAAAAATAATGAAATTTTTTCTCTGTGAAAGGTCCTTTGGGGTGGAGAGAATTTCGTGAATATCTTCGTAGTGCCCATAACATTGTTGGATTAAATATGACTCTGGTATTCAAATAAACTTTTATTTTTTAGTTATATTATTCAGAATCACACATGAACGTTTTACTAAAAAAATGCTGTGTGTTATATTCGCTTGACCTTCTCTACCCTTCTATCATTTATTAGTAGGTATACAAATTACTCTTACGAAAGTTTATTTTTCCAGCTACTTCATTTTAATCGAGAAAAAGCTTTGAAGGAATAGGTAACTGACACATTTCGTTATAGATACAAAGGGAACGCGCTAGTCAAATGTTTACCAACAGGACGTTATATGCTAGCCTTAAAATTCACACTCTTTACATGCAATCGTGAAAAACAACTGAATGTCAATAGGACTTTAAAAGAATGACAAAGTATTGAGCAAAGTGAAACATTAACAAACGGATATCTGTAAATGGCTGATGCCACAAAAAAGGTTATTTGAAATAAATTGTGTTTTTTAAAGAGGTTTACATTTTTAATTTCTTTACTGCGTATAGCAAGTAGGGGAAGTAATGCATTCCACCCAAAAATTGGATACCGAGATTTCGCCGGAAATACGTGTTTTGAGGCCACCTGAATCCAAAAAAGGCACTTTTAAAAATGGTCCGTGTGTATGTCTGTCTGTGAATAGCATAACTCAAAAACAAAAAGTCGGATAAATACCAAACTTGCTGTTTAGGTTTAGCATCTTTCAAAGGTACGACACTATGATTTTCAAGAAAATTCCCAGCCCAGGCCAGTTTTTACATGGAATATTTTTCAAAAATTTTGATTTTCTCAAAAATGGCTCTAACGATTTTGATTAAAATATCATACCTTTAAATATACTTTTATTAAAAATAAAATGTGTATCTTGAATTTTCTGGGAATGTCATCAAACGACGTCATCTTTCTGAATGGCTTTTGCATAAATGGTAAACCTTAAGAAATAAACAAAATCTTTCTATACCACAAATGTAGAGCTCGTTAAAACACACAACTTATGTCATACTGTTTTGTTGGAGGGAACCGTTTGCGAGATATTTCTTGTTATTTGTTTGAATTTTCCAATACTTATACTTTTTCTCAAATGGGAATTCATTATTCCTTGTGTGTGTGTGTGTGTGTGTGTGTGTGTGTGTGTGTGTGTGTGTGTGTGTGTGTGTGTGTGTGTGTGTGTGTGTGTGTCCTGGACATTCAAAGAGAATAAAATACTCCACATAGCAACCAGCTCTTAAAAGATTCTATCGCTTAAAGCCTACCATATTCCCCTTGCATGTATCAGCAATAAGATAATTTCTGCAAATTTTTATCTCGATTAACATGAAGTAAATGGAGAATAAGCGTTTGGAAAAATAGTTCCCGACCTCGGGAACCAGAGGCTAGCATGGTAACCACTACACCACGGAAGACGACGTATTCGTCTTTCGCCCAGCGTTTACCAGTTATACAGGCTTATACAAAATTCCTTTGAATGAAGAGGACTTCACAGACTATTCCCAGAATATTCAACATATAGTACGTTTAATTTGTCCTGTAAATATCTTTAATACATGGTATTTTAACCAAAGTCAATTATTTTTCAGAAAATCAAAAATTTTGAAAAATCTTCCATGTAAAGGATAGTTGAGGTGGGGGGATTTTCTTGAAAACCGTGTCGCAACTTTGGAATATGCATATTTGGTATTTATCCGACTTTTCGTTTTTGAGTTATGCTGTTGATACGCGTACCACGGACCTTTTTCTACAAATTATTTTTTTTATTTATTCATGGGGGCTCAAAACATGTATTTCCAGTGCAATATCAGTATATCGAATTTTGGGGTGGAATGCAATACCTTCTCTATCTACTATGTGCGTGGTGGATAAAGAAATAACTTTGTTCCGGACCCCAAAACATATAATTTTAATATCAATATATTTTTGGGTGCAGTATACTACTTTAGGTATGCGATGAAAGAAATGAAATGCTATACATGGCTACGTGAGGTGTGAAATTTTGGATCTTATACAATGCGTAAGTTTACATACAGATTTTCCTATATTACCTATAGTCTTCCTGATTCGCCTTGATTACTTGGAAGTTGGATGCTGAGGCGTATTTTATATCACAACACTGTGAATGCCAGAATGATTGTAGTGTAAATTAACATTATTGTATGTCAATGATTTTAGATGTTTGTTAGCCATAAGCATTGTTAGGAAATAAGTTTACACGGCCTCACTGAAACTGACAATGGGAGTGGGTAACAATGAAGCGATGGGGTGAATTGTTTTTCACTTAGAAGAGACAAATAAATGACGTCAGGGTAGCGTGCCTTTCTTTAGAAATGGAGGGAATATCTTCCCTAGAGCATATGTTTTAGTAATTATGATTGGCTGACAAAACAGACGCTAATGTTGGCGCGATTTAGTAACCAATAGCAGCTCTATTATAATGTTTAGGCATATCGGGGTGAGGGAGTATAAATTCTTGAGCCAAAAGCAAGTATCGCGCATTTCTACAGAATCATTCACGAGGTACACATGCGCAGTTCTCAGCAATCTCTCGCGAGGTATACATTACGCAGTTTTAATGAATCATTCGCGAGGTATACGTCGCGCACTCTTGAAGAATCTATCGTGAAGTGCACATAATACAGTTTGGAAGAATCTCTCGAGTCGTAAAGTTAGTTACAGACTGTGAAGTACGCGACAACTATTACAACAGTAATTACGTTCGGAAATATAACAGTTTCAGTCAGGCGTGTATCAAGATTAAAGATGTGAAATTAATTAAGTGTGACGGCAATAAAAGTGAAAAACAAATTCTTTTATCAGTGTTATCTTTTAGTAACAACTCCTTTCCGTTTACACGCCCTGCTTAGAGATATTTGCTCGACTGAGTAATAATAGCTAGCCGGGGTACAAAGAACCCAAAATTAAAATAGTAAAACTATAACAGGCGCTCAGCAAATAAGATAACACGAACAGATTACTGCGACAATGTTTATTCCTCTGTCCTAACTTTAAAATGTTGACGAGGTGTAGATACTGGGTTGCGTAGCATTAAATTTGTTGTTAAAATGCAAATGAAACGATTCACATGCAACAGTTTTTTAGAGTTCAGCTGTCAAAGCCACTGGAGGTAATGAATGATTGAGTCCATCTGGGTTCAAATGTATTTGCATTCACCTAAATATACACATGCCTTAACATTCAGTGCGTTGATAAAATTTATTACAATGCATATTTTAGGGAAATGATCTAATCAAAAATGTTTAGTAATTTTTCCACGTGCACTACCCTTAATTTTACACTGACCTCAACCAATTTGAAATATATGGACGAATTTTCTTCAAACTCCCGTTTATCTATTTTAGACAAATGTTATATTTCTAAACGTTTATCAGCGTTTAGAAATTCGTATACCAAATTTCAGTTTTAATGGAAGTGACAAAAATAAACGTTTTTACTAAATGATTTTGTTCTGTAAACGAAAAGTTTAAATCAAAAATAAAAATTGAATGCAACAGCTTATAATTCCGTTAAGTATAACGGTAAATGTAATCTAACACACTTTCTCCACAATTAAAGACGATTTCAGCTGTAATAGCGTTTGAACAACGCATATAACCACTATTTCGAAAGAAGGCTATGAGCACAAACTCGGCAACGTGCGTGCGTGCGTGTGTGTATATATTAACTTTAAAAATCGCGCAGGAATCGCAGACTAACTTTCAGAAGTCGTACTCTGAAGATACCGTGTTTCTCTTGAATAACGGGATTAGCAGCCCGCCGCTTCCAACGAATCTGTTCGTGCAGTAGTGGCGGGCGGCTCGCCGTTACTCCCCCTCGTAGTGCCAATGATAAGAAACAATATAAATATACAGGGAGAACCAAAAGACTACGAACCGGCTGCGCGGTGTTTTTCCTGTACGCGTCCTCGGCGCTCGTTGCCGTCTGCCGCTATCATAGAAAGGCGCGGATGAACCCATACAACATTTTAAAACTACTTTTAAAGGCTTTATTAAACAACTTTACGAAATTGTGTTTGTGGACAGAATTATTAGCAGAGATTTGTGGCCCCCTCGGTGCCCCGACCTAACCCCCTGCGATTTCTCTCTCTGGGGTAATTTAAAACAAAGTGTAAAAGACAAACCCACACACCCTGGAAGAATTAAAACAAAAAATCCGCCAGGAAATTGCCAGCATTTCTCAACGTGAACTACGGCGAGTGATGGATAATTTCCTAAAGAGGTGCCAAAAATGTATGGACAACGCGGTGGCCAGTTTCAGCATTTCCTTTCATAAAGTTGGTAAGTAAAGCCTTTAAAAGTAGTTTTAAAAATGTTGTATGGTTTCATCCGCGCCTTTCCATGATAGCGGCAGACGGCATGAGCGCCGAGGACGCGGACAGGAAAAACACCGCGCAGCCAGTTCGTAGTTTTTTGGCTCTCTCTGTATATGCTTACCTTTCATTATAAAAGAGTTCAAGATGGATTTGTTGCATAAACTTTATCTTAAGCATACCTTACATATACGATAGGACTAGAGGCGGAGAGGCACTTAGCACCTCAACCTACGCAGATCTTTTGTACCTAGGCCCCGCCCCCAGGAAGGGTGAGGTGGGAGGAGACAGAGGGTGGCCGGACCAGGAGGCTCGACATGCAGAGGGCAGGGTCCCTATGGTTTACAGATTTGAACTCCCATGTGGTGGCTGGTATAGCCGGCTCCGCTCCCCCCAGTGGGCCTACACATCTCCAGGAAGGTTCGTGACCCAGACCGCTCACAGTCTGGGGGACGAAGGTTTACTTAGAACATCCTTATCCCCTGGCATGCACACGCCGAAACCTCCCACCGACACTTGTAACCCTGAAAGAAAACCACTAGATGGAAGGCGAAGTGAAATGAGAATGGAGATGAAATGGAGGGACAGGAAATTTGGGGTTGTGGTGATCCTTCGCAGCATTCGCCTGGCGACACAGGGAAACCCCCGAAAACCCATGGGTCAAGAAGGTCGGCCACAGGAAACGAACCTGTGACTCCAACCCTATGGATAATATCCACATGGATTTAGATCTAGAGAGCGAGCCAATTATACCTACTGTCATCAGAAACAAGTAGGTAATACGAGAGAGGGTTTCTTTTTTCTTTCTCTCTTTTTTTTTCATTTCTTTCCACGATAGCCTCTATCTCGTCTAATCTTTTCTCGGTTAGAGCTGTTGGCTGTCTATGTATCTTTTTGTCCAACATGAACCCAGTATGTTTCAATTTGTCTAACAACCTATAAATTGTGGATTTGTTAGGAACGGTGACACCAAGGAATTTCTGTATAAATTCAAGCTGACAGGCCATTGTGACACCCTTAGAGCAAAACTTAATACAATTAGCACACACTGTAACTACACACATAACATAATGTTATTCCACCATGTCAAATAACGTTAGACTGAACTGCAAATGTTATAGCCTCCATATGTTGGGTGAGGTAGGCTACCGCAGAGCGATGTCATTCAATCCGATTCCTGCTACGAATCACACCCGACGGCTGCCGGTTGCGTCATTCAAGATAAGAGCCTGCTCACGTAGGATTAGTACATTACATAAAGTCAAAACTTTCCGTAACTATGGACAACTTCGAAAAAATCTTTTAAAAATCTGAACTGATAACAGAGATAATGGTATTTCCACAACTTTCTAAATTCGGAAACTCCTGTTGTAATAAATTGTCTAGACAGCTGTTAGAGGCCTAAGTATTTATTTTATATAAGTATAAGGCTTTTAGAGAAAGTATACAAATGTTTAGGACATGGATGACCTACACCTTAAACACATCACAAGTGATCGTTAATAGCAAATTCATAGCTGATGCCTTTCTAATTTTCCTATTAACCTGCAAAATTCCAAAGCCTTAGGTAACAAGACCCTTTTGATTTCGTCCGTTTAACATTGGCGATGACTGAAATAATGAAGTACTGTACCATTGACCACACATTTTGTTTCGGCTTTTGTTTTTGCGCACAACCTCTGTGGAGCGTACAACAACGGGAAGTCATAGATTAGTTAAAAAGTACATTTTAGTATGACTCTAAGGGTTCGTTTTCAGGTATGCAAGCAACTTTGTTAAGTTTAGAATTTATTATTTTAGTATTGTTTATTGTTTTATATTTTTATTTAATAATAATAAAGATTAGCTTTAATTTTATTATCTTTTGTTTTTTTAATCAGAAGTTATTCATTATTGGATTTTTATTATATTGTTGTAGTCTTTCAACCATTTAGAAGTCAATAATCTACATGTTCTAGATCTTCCTGAACCTATAGAATCTAAAGGCTTCAAAATAAGTAAAATTCTTGCTGTGTGTTTCTGCACAACACCGTAACCAAGGTGTTTAGGATCCATTTGAAATATATATGGACGGATTTTGCACTTTAAATTTAGGATAACTTATGATCTAGAGTACTCGATAACGAAATTTCTAAACTTTACAAATGTTCTAAGTTTGTTCAACATAATTAGAACATAAAAACTAATCTTCACGGTCCTCTGTACCTAAACTTCCAAGAAAATAATTTTAAAAAATCTGTAAATCCAGTCTTATGTGAAATTCTACGCATGATGAAAGTTTGCAAAAGTTCAACTTTTAAATTTTGCATATTATTCCAAGAATATAATTGTTATAATCAAATATTGTAAATCTATAACTTTTTTTGATTCTCTATTATGCTTATACTCTATAACAAGGGTGGCGAAAACGACTTCCTTCCGCGAGTCACCAAATATGCAACACGCACTGCATCCTCAGTAGCATGTGAAAAACAAACGGACGGTTGCAGAGAGGGAACAGCGCCTGCGAGTCAAACTAACTCGCGAGTCACGTTTTCGCCAACTCTGGTCTATACTTTCATTTGGCGCTTTCGGAGAACAATTATCGCAAATATTTACAGCTCTGTGGCGTAATTTAAATTCTCCTGAGCATAATGATGTAATACGCATTCCGATTTGAAAATTCGTTTTCATCATTTTTCATGATTTAAAATCCTTCTCGCGTCATACTTGTTAATCAATTAACTTGTAATTTTGGGTGAATCTTCAGGTAGGATGCTTCCTGAAAGCAAAAAGCATTTTTTGTAAAAGGTCTTTGCATGTATATATGTATGTATGCGCGTGTCTGAACAGCGTAACTCATAAAATTAAGCGTCGGAACTTGCATTCAAGTTCAGCGTCTTCCAAAAAAAAAAAAAAAATTCCTCCATCCAAACTACCCTAAACATGGAAAATATTTACTTATTTATTTTATTTTCCCTAAAGTCTGATTAGTTTGATGAAGCTGATTAAAATACGATGTGTTTAACATATTTGCATGACAAATAAATTTTCTGCGAATAAGACTGAAGTTCCGTTTATTCTGAGTGAATTTTGCGTATTTTACATAAGAGATAAACTAAAAATTACCGCACAAAAATGTTTATCAGTAGAAATATACAATTTATGTCAAATAACTTTTTGTGACATCAGCATTTCCGAGAATTAGTTGTTACTGGATTTAATTTGTTAATAATTTGTCGCTTTTTAAAGTGTTCTCACCACTCAGTGGTTTCTGTGATGACATGGAAAGAGTATGGAGTTTTAAAGCCAGCATATAACGACCCACTCACTGACTGTCGCTGCAATCTTCTGTATTCCCCATGCAGTAAAGCGAAATGTGTAATGAAATCATATCTGCAAATGTTTATCTCGGTTAACTTGAAGTATGAAAAATTTATTTTTAGGTGTAGTTTAAAGAAGAGGTATAAAAATAAGCGATAAAAATAAGAGATATAAAAATATAAATACTATCCATAACGGCCAAAACAAAATTCTGAGTAGGATGTAACAAACGTTGACACATTTTCATATTAAAATTGATTAAATCACGAAAAATCTGATATATCTTAAACAAATGCACATAGGTAATCGAAAAGTGTATGCAGTCTTTATATTACATTACCATACTGTGTTAAAATTTTTAAATCACTCAAATGAAAGCTGGTTTTTCACAGGAGCATTGTGTTTTATGCTCGACCATGCCAAAATGTAGTATTTATACGACTGGTAGCAGTACTTTAATGGGCCTCATTAAAGTATTGGTATTCGACCAATCAGAAGTGGCCACGTAACATTGTGAAAGCGCAAGTATCACGTCTCACAACGCTAGCAACTTTGTTTGACACAGGTGCTACAAGGTCATTGTATTGTAACCATAGATAAAGGAATAACGAGTGTAACACATCACTCAAACCAGAAGGGAATACTTATGAAACCTTTAATTTAGATACATGGTCGAGCATAAACAGTCGTATGAAACTTGACTATAATGGTGATTAAAACGCTCGTATGATGATAATATCGCGTTTTAATTACTACCAATATAGTCTCGTTGCATAATATGCTATTACTGAATTACCCTTGGAAGTTTGGAATTCGAATTTCTCCCATCCCACTTCAGCTCCGTAGAGTTTGTGAATTGTTTCATGTGTACAAATGGACAGCTGGAATTTAAACAGGTGCTCCGGAGTATAGGGTAAAGTAGCCCTAAGGTACCGAATTGGGCCCACACGTCAGGTGAACATCGATGTGAATCTAGAACGGTTAGAAACACATGTGACAGAAAACCGAAACGACAGGAAACCAGAGGTGCAGATGATCATTTTGAGTCTCGTTACCTCACATGAGGAGCATGTGCGATTACAAGCATCAGTTAGCTGTGAGAGTCTCCCTATCACGCTATGCGGGGCAGATAACGTATTGTTCTCCAGGGCCATTACCTGGAATTGATTTCCGTTCTGGAGTGCTGGAGAGAGGGGAGCGGACACTCCGCAAAGAGGGAAATTATTTTTTACGGCACATGCATCCGCGGGGAAATCAATATACGACCTGCTGCTTACTCGTGCGAAGTAAGATGTTGAGCCCTTGATAGTGTAAAGTCTTAACTTTCAACAGCTGCTGTTTCAGAGAATCAACCCAGTTCCAAGTCGTGTCATACTTAGTTTTCTGAATCATGTTTCTGAAATACAACTTTGATGAATGAAACGAAAGTGGTCTTTCACAAAGGACTTGCCCGACTCTCGCGACATAGTCGACATTCAGTGATATGGGAAAAGCATAGATGAAAAGTAATTGAGATAAATTACAGTTACGTAGAAGGTTTTTTCCGATTCTTCTTTTTGATTATGCTGCCGTAGTGAAAAGTTGGGTTACCCGTATTTGCACTTATTATTGCAGCCATGTAATATTGTTATATACCTGGGTGAGGCCAAAAGGATTTGCAGCTAGATATTAAATTTTAGTTACTCCAGCATAAACCTTGGCGGACGTAACATCAGAGGTAGCGAGAGGACCTGAATCTTAACTACACATTTCAGAGCAGGCGTGGGATATTTACAACAAAATACACAGAATTTTACATTAATCACATTACCTGTGGTTTATTGAATATTAAACACTGTACTCCTACATCATACACAAAAAGATTAAAAGAAAGACATTGGAGGGAGATGTTACACACACCAGGTCACATTCACACGATTCACACACTTCCATGCCACACTCTCCACACACAACATAAAGAATTAGTAACGCTTACTTCCCCCTCTCTCTTCAATTCTGGCCAGTAGGTGGGAAGGGACGTCACGCCAGACGAAATTCAAAACCCAAGCCGAAAGAATTACATCAACAATACTGTCGCTACCAAAGCAATAATGTGTCCGGCGTGACAATACACACACCTACACGCCACCATATAATCATATTTGATAGCTAAATGTGTCATTTAAATCCTACTGGAACTTTACTTCCTTTTTAGTTTCTCTACTACGTATAGTAAGTAGGGAGAATATTGTATTCCATCCAAAAATTCGATACCGAGATTTCACCGGAAATACATGTTTTGAGAAACCCTGAATCCAAAAAAAGCATTTGGGGAACATGTCCGTATGTGTGGCTGTGTGTGTGTGTGTGTGTGTGTGTGTGTGTGTGTGTGTCTACGTCTGTGTGTCTGAACAGCATAACTCAGAAACGAACACTCGGACAAACACCAAACTTGGTATTTGGGCTCAATATCTTCCAGAGATGCGACACGAAGGTTTTCAAGAAAATCCCCCCACCCCAGATTACCCTTTACATGGAACATTTTTTGAAAATTTTAATTTTCTCAAAAATGGATCTAACGATTTTGATTAAAATATCATACGTTTAAGATATTTTCATGACAAATGAAATGTATATCTCGAATTTTCTGGGAATGTCTCCAAAAGTATTCTTCATTGTGAACGACTTTTGAATAACTGGTAAACCATCAGAGATAGACAAAATTTTACTACACAAAAAATGTAGATCGCGTTAAAATACACAATTTATGTCATATACATTTTTTTGTTGAGTGAACCATTTTCGAGATATTGCTTGTTATTCCCTTTGAACTTTACAATACTTTTTCTCAAATGGGAATTTGTTATTCATTTCTTCATGTCCTGGACATACAACGAGAATGGAATGCGCCACATAGCAACCAGCTCTTAAAACATTTGACTATCACTTAAAGTCTACCATATTCCCCTTGCATCTACAAGAAAATTAGCAATAAGATTAACATCTCGATTAACATGAAGCATATTTAGAATAAGCGTTTGTAAAAATAGTTTGTATAAGAGTAGAGAAAGTCGTGCGAGTGTAACACATCAGATTTTATATTTAACATTTACTTAGGATTTAATTCATGCAGTAGCTAAGTATGAGCTATTGATTTTTTAAAGATTAAAAACAGGCGTGGAAAACAATCGTTCGCCAGTTCGCTAGCAATATTTTAATGTTGGATTCTTGTTACTGGAACCACCATGTGCAACAGCTGTCAGTAAAGTACTAATTTTACTTTCATGTAAGTACTATTTGTATAATCTACTATTGTCGAAAAAATAGTATGCAATACGTATGTGTTAAATGCACTGGATATCGGAAGTAGAAAATACTGATTTCGTCTCTATTTTCAAACTCTTCCCGTTCTCCAATGACGTACTTACGCACTTGTATCACAATATGCTATTACTTAACTACAGTTACAAATTACTTCTTCACAAATTAAACAGTAAAATCAAATACCAATGTGATACTTCACAAACCCCAGTCTTAAGGAAATCATTGACATTTTCATTCTTTCGTTCGTTCTTTCTTATCACTTTTTGTATCAGCTATCTATAGTAGCAAATCGTTATCGAGATTTCAGCGGAAGTATAACATTTGAACAAAACAAATAAAATGTATTCTTTAATTTTTCTCGAATAGCCTGTGAAATCCTCTTTATTCTGAATGAGTTTTGTTTAATGAAGGTAGACAAAAAATTCTACACGAAAAATGCTGATCTGGTTAAAACATAAAATTAAATACTTCCAAGAATTTTTTCATATAAATTTTAATTTTCAAGTTCCTGAGTTTTTTAAATAGTTAAATTGCCATTTTTTGTATCTTGTAGGTGTTGCAAAGCCTGGGATTTCAAAGCCAACATATACCGTCCCGCTTCAGCAACAACAAAATGTGTAACGAAACCACTTCCGCAAACGTTTATTTCAATTTAAAAAGACAGAAAAATAAGCTTTTATAAGAATAGTTTGTGTAAAAAAAATCTGATGTGTTACACTCACATGACTTTCTCTACTCTTGTACAAACTACTTTTACAAACGCTTATTCTAAATATGCTTCATGTTAATCTTATTGCTAATTTTCTTGTAAGTGCAAGGGGAATATGGTAGGCTTTAAGCGATAGTCGAATGTTTTAAGCGTTGGTTGCATTCCATTCTCTTTGCATTACCAGGACATAAAAAAACGAATAACGAATTCTCATTTGAGAAAAAGTATAAGTATTGGAAAATTTAAGGGAATAACAAGAAATATCTCGAAAATGGTTCATTCAAATAAAAAAATGTATGACATAAATTTGTGTATTTTAATGCGATCTACATGTTTTGTGTAGTAAAATTTTGTCTATCTCTTATGGTTCACTAGTTATGCAAAAGTCGTTCACAATGAAGAATACTTTCGGAGACATTACCAGAAAATTCAAGATAAACACTTCATTTTTCATGAAAATATCTTAAAACATATGATATTTTAATCAAAATCGTTAGAGACATTTTTGAGAAAATTAAAATTTTCGAAAAATGTTCCATGTAAAGGGTAATCTGGGGTGGGGGATTTTCTTGAAAACCTTCGTGTCGCATCTCTGGGGGATACTGAACCTAAATACCAACTTTGGTGTTTATCCGACTGTTCGTTTCTGAGTTATGCTGTTCACAGACACACACACGGACATGTTTCCAAAAATGCTTTTTTTGGATTCAGGGGGCCTCAAAACATATATTTCCGGTGTAATCTCGGTATTGCATTTTTGGGTGGAATACAATACTTCCCCTGCTTACTATACGTAGTAGAGAAGGTAATAAAAGTAAAAGAAAGTGGCTAGAGAAAGTTATGTGTACATGACACATTAGATTTTGACTTTCTCTACCACTTACCAATAGTTAGTAAAAGAATGATCTGAGGTACCCTGAACTAATTTTTTTTAAAAGAAGGCGTGCGATCGTGCGGGGCATGTATGTTGTGTTTACAAACAAAAATTCGGATAAATACAAAACTTGGTTTATTCTACGAGTTGGAATTGTAACACCAAAAGCATCACTAAGTGGTAATGTTTACCTGAGTATGTTTCGAGGCTTGTTCGCCTCTACGTCAAGATACTCCTGGTGGACTCTCAAAAGAAATTTAATTAAAATACATCTAACTTCTGTATACTAATTCTACCAAACTTGATATTAAGCTCAGCATCTTCAGAGGATTTTCAAGAAAATCCCCACTCCCAAACTACTCTTTACATGGAAATATTTTAATTATATTATACTTTGGCTTTAAACCTCTTGGATTAAAATTCCATGTGTTTTAATATATTTGCCCAACACATAAAACGTATGTATTGAATTTTCTGTGAATAGCCTGTGAAGTCCTTTAGATTCTGAATTTAATTTGTATAATTCTGTGTAATTGGTAAACCATAAATTTTGTTAAAACACACGGTCAAATAACCATTAACAATTTCCGAGATATTCATTTTTATTGGTTTGAATTTCCAAATAACTTATACTCTTTTTAAGTACCAAGTAAATGAAGTACTAAGATTATAATAATCAGTGGAATAACATTTTTATAATACGATGGAACTTAATTAGGTATATTAAAGGAGACCTTGTAATGTGATGGACAGTTAGCCTTCTAGGTCTCATCCCTGTAACCAACCGCTTCGTCACGTATCACAGAGACCCTAGCGCATAGCTACAGAATCTTCAGCTTTCGTGCTGTGCCGTCCAGTCCAACTTCCACCCCCATATAAATGCGGACAGTTAGCCTTCTAGATCTCATCCCTTTAACCATCTGCTTCATGCCGTGCAGATGGCATTAGGGTGCCGTCCAGACTAACCGTCGCCCTCACACAGAAAGGCGGAGAGTTAGCCTTCTAGGTCTCATCCCTGTAACCATCTGCTTCATGCCGTGCAGATGGCATTAGGGTGCAGTCCAGTCCAACCGCCGCCCCCACGCAGAAAGGCGGCTAGCCTTCTAGGTCTCATCCCTGGAAATGCCATCTTGCTTCGTCACGTGCCCACAGAGACCCACAGTGCATGGCAGCCTGATCTACTGCTTCGTGCCGTGCAGATGGCGTTAGGGTGCCGTCCAGTCTAACTGCTTACATTGTCTGTAGGTAGATGGCATATTACCACTTATTTTTCATTTTACTACTGTTTTAGACTTAAGATGGAACTTTGGATCGTGGTATTAAATATCCAATCCGGTATTTACCTTGGTGACTGAGGAAAACCACGAAAAAACCTCAGACAGATTGGTCGCCCACGGGATTTGAACCCGAGACCGCCAGAATGCGGGTCACAGACTTTACCGCCTTAGCCATCCCGCTTGGTAAGGAACGTTACCGTTACATCAGAGTAATAGTAATAATGATACACAAAATATGTGTTTATTAATGAAATTTTTATTCTTATTCTGTTGGTTTATTATAGAATGTTATGATTGTGTAAGTGATCATGTTGTCACCACTGGTGCTATGAAGGTCAAAGAACAACGAAGGCCAATCAATAAATGACTAAAGCTTACCATTTCGCAAGCCCGAATGTGTACTGCTATTTCCACAAAATTTCAGCTGGATATTTTATAATTTAATACTAAGGGCTGGTTTAAAAATAGTGTACGACAACACATGCTAAAAGTTATTTTATTTTAATCGCTGGATTGCTATTCGCAAAATAAAACTCCAATTTTAACATTTGTATCATACATAACTATTTTCGTCATGTCTGCAAAAAGTGAAATTTGAAGTTAGCATATAGGGATCCACCTGCGAGCCGCCGCTAAGCGCATCCTGGCCCGGCAATGGGTGGGACACTCGACTGGCCTTCAAAACAATAGCCGTACTACGAACCTATTTTGCACCGCTTCCCCGCAGTTTTTATTGCTCCAGAAGGTTCCTTCCAGCCTCTTCCTCTTCTAGAGCATTTCCAGCAATCCAGCAATCGAGAACAGGTCGCCCAGGTTCACCTGGGCGGAATGTGATCGCCACAGTACCTAGACGCGTATGCGGCTTTACCTGTGCGATATAGAAGGTTAAAAAAGAATGTACACAAGCTTTTGATTTTTGTCAATGTCTTGGGCGGGGTTTAGCTTTCTGCGCTACCATTGGCTGGATCTCGGTGTTCCCTCATGGGCGGACTGGCGACCATGTGGTGACCAAGCCCAATGCTGGTTAACTTGGGCGACCGCTTGTGGGGTCGTCAAGTTAAGCAGGCCGGCATGGCAGCAAAGCAAGATGGGAATGCTAGGTAATGGGATGTGGGTACTCAAGTTGGCGGCAGGGCGGGTCGCTGCTAGATGGTCACTCATCCAGCTAGCGACCGGACCCAATGCTGCTTAATTTGGGGAAGTTTGTGGAATGAGGGATTGGCAGACCTCAGCCTCGGGGGCCCAAGCCGTCCTTCGGCAACCGGTAGCTCTTTCTCCGCCTTGGCGCCTTGTGGTCGTAGCGGCCCAAAGAGTTCACCAGCTGGTTGGTGTGGTAAGTGAGTTTCGTGTACATGGTACGGGTTCTCTCCCGCAACATGTCCACGATGTATGGGAGACCAGAATGGGTGTGTAGGATGTGTGACGGGAATCTACGCCCGGTATCATAGATCATCCGAAGCGCCCTGTTCTGCACGGTTTGCAGCCTGCGGATGGTGGTCGCTGCCGCCGATCCCCAGACCTCGCAGCCGTACAGAATCAGGGGCGGGATAATCGCCTGATATAGGCGTAGTTTGAGGCGTATGGGCATTGTGGAGCGGAATACAGGGTACAGCTGCCTGAGTGCGGAGTGACCAAGGCCGACCTTTGCCCTGACATGTGGCGCGAAAGTGAGGCCGCGGTCGAGCGTGACTCCTAGGTATTTGGCTGAGGTAACCCAGGGGATTCTCCTCCGCCGCAACCTCAGAGGCCGCTCGGGCCGCCACCGACGGACCTTCGCCAGGAGAAGCGCAGAGCTCTTCCCCGGGCTGATGGCCATCCTCCACTTTTCGCTCTACCTGCCAATGGCTCGGAGCTGTCGCTGTAGTGGAGGGAAACAGAATCGGGCTTCTTGTTCTGTGCCATTATGAGGACATCGTCGGCATATTGGCACGTAACAGTCCTGGGTTCCGTGGGGAAGTCCGACATGTAGGCCGCGTAGAGAAGCGGGGACAGTACACTGCCTTCCGGGACTCCAGCGGCTATGGGACGGACTGAGGAAACCTTCCCCTCCACTCTCACCCTGAATGTGCGATCCCGGAGGAAACTGCTTATCAGGGCGAGATAGGCGGGAGGGATATCTGACTCCTTGAGTTTGTACAAAAGACCTTGGTGCCACGTTGTGGCTAAAGCCTTCTCTACGTTCAGCAGCACTGCTAGGGTCTTGAAGTTCTCCTGGAAGCCCAGGGAGGCCTTCTCGGCCAATCGCAGTAACTGCAGGGTTGTGGAGTGCCCATGGCGAAAACCAAACTGATGGTCCGGGAGGAGCTGCCTTTCCTCAAAGAGAGGTGTAAGGCGGGCAAGAAGCAACCGCCCAAAGACTTTTGAGACTGTTGGGAGTAAGCTGATGGAGCGGTAAGTGCATGGAAAGACCGGATCTTTGCCGGGCTTTAAAATGCATACCACCCGCGCCTCCTTCAATCTAGAGCATTTCGCTTTGTTGAGGGGGCAATATAAGGGGTTGCCCTTGCCAGGACGGGAGTTCAGCTAATTAAGAAGTTACGAAATGGAAAAAGGACAGGTCCAGTGCAGTTAAGTTATGAGGTGACTCAGCAGTTCAGTTGTGATTCGATTCGACGGATCAGTTGTGTTCTGTTCTGGGGAGTGTCAACAGTGCCTCAAGTGTAACGTTGTGCTAACTAGAGCACCTAAATGATAAATAAAGTGTTTAGCAGCAACTAATGTTCTCATTCATTACAATATTTGATCATCGATTTGGTCTCCTGCATTCCGCTTGTGCCCTCTTGTAATCTAAGCATTTCTACAATCGTTTATTACTTTCTCTACTACCTACAGTATGTAGGATAAGTATTGCATTCCTCCCAAAAATTCGATACCGAAATTTTACAGGAAATACATGTTTTGAGGTTCACTGAATGCATATAAAGCATTTTTGGAAAGATCTCCGTGTGTGTTTGTCTGTGTGTGAACAGCATAACTCAGAAACGAACAGTCGGATAAACACAAAACGCTCGAAAAAATCCATCGCCCTCCGCCGGTTTGAACCCGCGACCACTAGAACTAGAGGCTAGTATGGTAACCACTACACACGGAGGACGACTACAATCAAACAAAACGTTTATCTCCATTAATATAAAGTAGATGGAAGAATAATATTTTGTGAGAATAGTTTGTAGAAGGATGGGTAGAAAAATCATGTGAATGTAACAAACACATTTCTCCAGCACTGTGCATATGCTTCGTTTCCACAAAGCTTTTGTAGTCCTATGTATTGTGGTGGCTGAAACGGTGATTTAAATTCATAAATGTGATCGATATAAAATTCTAGTCCGTTTAAATGCACTCTTTTGAAGCTTTGTTCGCTCTGAAAAGCAGAAAAGTTGATGTCTACATTGAGGTTCCAACAAAAGACAATCGATATATTGCTAAATCTTTGAGTGTAACTTTGTTGTACGAAGACTGCAGTTGCCAGTCTTTAGCGAGCCAGATGATTATACCGCTAAGCTTACACAAACATCAAAGAATCGAGATTAATATCCGGAATTGCGGTGGGGAGTTTAAGCACCTCTCTCCGGAAAAAGGACACTGAGACCCTACAAGTGTTCCGCAATTACTGACGTAACATGAAAAGGTTGAAACACAGCGCCACCTAATGAGTTAGGGGAGAGAGTCTCCCAAGACAATCTAAACTCACTGTGCGTCGTCTGGAAACCTTTTCAGAGTTGAAGAGCTTTAAATTCTGAGTCCACTGTAAGGCATGGTTCACGAGGGTGCTCTATACATGTAGAGAAAATAAAACACCTAGAGAATGTAAGAAAACGCCTTAAATTTTCTCTTGAGCTGATTTCTTATATCTCTACACTACAGCATTCCCTTTAATAGGAAGTGACTTGCTTTTTTAAGTAAGGCTGCTTTAGATTAAAAACAGAAAAGTAAGTACCAAGTATTATGGCCTTATTATTTTTATCCTTGACTATTTAATAATGCCCACTTATCCCTGTCATATCACCATGGCAATGAACTAATGTACTTACATACGAGGGCAGTCCCAGAAGTATCCAACTTGACGTATATAGTGGTTGTTGTTTCAAAGAAATGACTATGGTAGAAAGTACCAACCTTATAAAGCTTAAGTTTGAAGTTTGACGATGCTACGTTGGTTAGTAATTGTTTGGCAGCCATCAATAGTGAACTCTCTCAGCGACTTTATAAATATTGATAAAACTGGCCATCGTTATGTGATACAATTCTTTCATTTGAAGGCTATTAGTCCAACTAATAATAAAGCTGAGCTAGATTCTACTCTGGGGGGCAGAGTTTAAGCGAGGTCATACGAGCTGCCAAGACGAACATCGCAGGGTTGATCAAATGAGTGACCACGCCAGAAATTGTGAAGAAAATCCACAAAATGGTATTGGATGACCGTCAACTGAAAGTGCGCGAGCTAGCAGACATCGTAGGCATTTCAAAAAATGCTGTACATCGTATACTAACTGAAAATTTAGACATGAGAAAGCTGTGCGCAAGATGGGTGCCGCGTTTACTCACAATGGAACAAAAGCAGCGTCGTGAGGATGTTTCAGTCGACTGTTTGGCGATGTTTTGCTGCAATAATTCAGAGTTTTTGTGTCGACTCATAACCATGGATGAAACATGGGTCCATCACTTGACACTTGAGACGAAGGAACAGTCAAAACAGCGAACTGAAAGGGGAGAATCGGCACCAAAGAAGGCGAAGACAGTTCCATCTGCACGCAAGATCATGGCGTCAGTTTTTTTTGGGATACGCGTGGTTATAATTTTCATTGATTATCTTCAAAAAGGAAAAGCAATCAATGGGGAGTATTATGCAAATTATTGCAGCGTTTGAATGATGGAATCAAGCAAAAATGGCCGTATTTAGCGAAAAAGAAAATTTTGTTTCATCAAAGCAATGCACCAGTTCCCTCATCCATTATCATGGATGGCCAAAATCAATGAGTTAAAGTTCAAATTGCTTCCTCATACACTCTATTCGCCAGACTTAGTCCCCTCTGATTATTTTCTGTTTCCAAAGTTCAAGAAACAGCTTGGTGGTAAACAATTTACCAACAATAAAGAGGTGGGGTTTCCAGTTGATGGCTATTTTGCAGAACTCGACAGTTCTCACTATAAACAGGGTATCGAAGCTATTGAACATCGCTGGCAAAAGTGTATCGAGCTGAAAGGAGACTATGTAGAGAAATAAAGATGCTTTTTTTTCCCCAAAATGTTTGTTTTCTTTATTAGGTCGGGTACTTCTGGGACAGCCCTCATACATACAATAATGTGCCCACAGAGACGAGCGTTTGTGATAAAAGCTCAAAATATGCAAGCAGAGCTTTCTTATGTACGATAAGTACTGCCCAGTCTCTTAACTTCACATCATTTCACGTAGCGCTCATGTATCACTTCATTCATTATCTCAATTTACATGGCAAAAGCAATGCAACATCTGTTGGGGACGCTACTTTCTTCAGAATCACTTATTATTTACAAAGAATTAGCCGATTTTCTTGATTACGATAATCTATACATTTATATTGTTATCGTAAATAAATTAATATCTTACATTAGCCATTTTAGTTCTAGACCAATTTGCCCATGGTCAACGCAATAATATTAATTAGACTTTGGATTACATTGAATCGCAATGTTTATTGAACGATGATGCTGTTATTTATAAATCAACGATCGTATCATGAACGCAGATAAGGTAAATAGCCATTATTACATAGTTGTGGATAAAATATTGAATGAAACTAGCATCATTACCCCTCTCATGTAATTACAGACTATTATTGACTATAATCATATTTTAGTTACATTTTTAGCATTTCAGTTTTTCCTTTCTCTTTTCTTACATTTTTGTTTCTTGATATGCATTTAATCCGCGCATCATGTTGATTTTCAAATTAGCAAACTAGCCGAATGACCTTATTAAGCTTCATTTATTGGCTTCAGCACAACACGGAATGCACAGAAGCATCCGCAGTTTTATTTGAAGCATAATATACTAATATTTTCTAACCACACCTGTGAGAGATATCACATTATAAAGCACGCTGAATTGCTTGAACCTCTAATGAAGTTTTATTTAAACTAACCCGGCAGAAGGTTCGCTTTTTAGCTGTTATAACATTTTTCAAGCTTGGTCAAATTAATGCTTTCCTAATACAAGGCGAAAGTAATCGATAGAAATGAACTTTCGTGGTTCGACTACAGTCGGTGTGGTGTTTATTTGAAAATAAAGTTGGTCATAGAATAGGCATTCATGTGGGGCATTTTTAAAGTTGATACTGGCCAGCCAAGTTGTTAGATGAACTAGTCTTTAATGGGCAACTAAGTAGATATCACTGCAATTAATATAATAATCATCGATCGATAATATATCACAATATTCTATTTTATCCCATTTTAATTGCCTTAACTATAATTTCCTCTAGTTGCTGTTATTTACATTCGATAGTAGCCCTTAATTGGATCTGGTTTTGTTTTAAATTTACCGTTCTTTAAACAGGCAGATAATAATGGAAACTGCAAATTTCCCTATCATCTGTCACTTGTTTTCTCAAGATAAGGAGAACCAAGAAATGGGCCTTATTGAAGTACAGTAGACTCGTGATTTTGACGTTCCTCCTCGTCTGTTCGTCGACTTCCTTCTGGAATGGGCGGTGAACTCCTGTAAATGAGTACCGTACAAGACTGCTGTGCCTATGCTTTTGACTCTTATCTCAGGAGTGATTATTTGCACTTGTTTGCAGCCAGCCGTGAATTCTATCCCACATTTAACTGGGTTATGGGAGCCTATCTATGAAGCTGTACCTCCACCTTATGTTGCTTTTCTAAATGGCTTAGAGCTTCTTCACACGCTCGGCCTCTGAGTGGCATGAAGTTCGCCCCGCCCCGGAGGAAATATTATGATTGGCTGATCACATTAGCATCGTATGAGAACATGTGCTCTCGTATCTTTTACGCTTCTGTTCCATGACGGATTCGGACACCCGTTTCTGTCCTGGCCACTCTATCTCTTTTCAATCTCTGATTCTGTCCTCACTCAAGCGTTTCTGTTGGTCATATTTAGTCGATTCCCTGTGCTTTGGGCAAGCCTGGAGATATCTCTGGCTGGTACCGCGTGGCTTCAAGCACCCAATTACGTCGTAAGGCTGACTAGCTAGCTTCCTTTGCATTTTTCATTCAGTAACATATTTTTTACCTAGATAATACTATTTACCTTAATGCTGATATTTATATTGATGCACCAGTAATTCCGCTGCAGGTTATTCGAGCTATTTGGGACCGAAAAAGATCGGGTAATCGGAGTTAATGTACTAAAAGATCGTAAATTTCGAAAAATACCGCTTAAAATTGTATAGTAATTTTTTACAACACATTTCCTAAAAATTTACATTGAATCCTTTATAAAGTTTAATTAAAAGATAAACATATTACAAAACTGAATGAGAAGATTCGCTTCTGGAAAAGTCTTTCATAGTTTTAGGGCAAAACTCTTCCTCTCTTGGAGACTAGCAGCGCACTGATACAAAAAAAAATATTATTATATTACTTTCGAGCAATTCCCTCGATTAATTCGGAGTCTTGGTTAATCGGGACGCGGTTAATCGCGAGTCTACTGTAACTCGCCACAACGAGACTCAAACTCAGAGCCCTCTGAAACACGAAGCAAACACGCTAGAGGTAAGAAAACATAAGCATAGGTCCTCTTATTCATTTGAATCAATTCTTAGAGATTATTGCAATGACAAGTTTAACAGCAAAATTATTTGAGCATAAATCTTATTAATTATCTATAGGGAAAAGTATAATATCAAATCCATTACGCAACAAACAAAAGTAAAAGAATGAAACAAAAACAATATATGTAAAACATGTCATTAAGGTAAAAAAAAATCAAATGAATTGTCAAAACTGCAATTGAGCCTTTTATTGTTGCTTCAATTTTTGGAACTTGAATGAACGTAAATATTACTGAAATATAATTAATTTTGCCACAAAAGACAAGCTATACTTCATCACAAAGTGTACTACCTTACTCTTCTCTCTCGTAAATGACTTATTCGAGAAGTGCTTACATTTGGAACATGCGGTACACGTCCTTTTAGTTGAGTGAAAATTGGATGGAGGGAGTGAAAAGGTGTGTGCTGAAAGCAGATGTAGATGCGCTGAATAGGGAACAATGGAGGAACAAAATTAAATAAAAGTAAAATTACCTTATGCATTACAAATCATATTTTATGTATTATATTTGGTTGCGGCAAATTAAAGCATTGTAGAAAGTCCCATAAAAAATTCTATCGCGGTATATTCAAGCAACTTTCTCTATCCATTACATATTACAGCATTCGAAAATGATTCTTATAACTACGTTACGTCACTCAAGATACACTTTTGTCTATATATGACTTCAAATTCAGGAATAAGCATTAAGTTACGTACAACACTTGGAAAACATGGTAATTACAGGGAGTATTTTAAAAGTAAGATGTGTTTTGCAATAAGCCATGAACTACTAAATATTTTTCGATAGTTTATTTTTTTACTTTTCTACTACGTATAGTAAGTAGGGGAAGTATTGTATTCCACCCAAAAATTCGATACCGAGATTTCACCGGAATCCAAAAAAAGCATTTTTGGAAACATGTTCGTGTGTGTGTGTGTGTGTGTGTGTGTGTGTGTGTGTGTGTGTGTGAACAGCATAACTCAGAAACGAACAGTCGAATAAACACCAAACTTGGTATTTAGGTTCAGTATCTTCCAGAGATGCGACACGAAGGTTTTCAAGAAAATCCTCCCATCCCAGATTACCCTTTACATGGAACATTTTTCGAAAATTTTAATTTTCTCAAAAATGGCTCTAACGATTATGATTAAAATATCATATGTTTAAGATATTTTCATGACAAATAAAATGCATATCTTGAATTTTCTGGGAATGTCTCCAAAAGTATTCTTCATTGTGAACGACCTTTGCGTAACTGGTAAACCATAAGTGATAGACAAAATTTTACTACATAAAAATTTAGATCACGTTAAAATACACAATTTATGTCATACATTTTTTTTGTTGAGTGAATAATTTTCGAGATATTGCTTGTTATTCCCTTAAATGTTTCAATACTTATTTTCTCAAATGGGAATTCATTATTCATTTTTTTGTCTTGGATATGCAAAGAGTATTAATCTGTGGCAAAGAGAATGGTGCTGCACCTAGCAACCAGCTATTAAGAGATTTGTTTATGCTTAAAGGCTACTTTATTTCTATATTGTCGTTGCAAATACAAAACAAACGGAACATAGTACGCCTTAAGCAATAGTCAAAATATTTTTAGAACTGGTCGCTATGTGTAAAATGTAATTCTCTTTGCATGTCAAAAGATCGTTTCTGCAAATGTTTATCTCGATTAATATGAAATAGATGGAGAATAAGAGTTTGTAAAAATAGTTTGTACAAGAGTAGAGAAAGTCATGTGAGTGTAACACATCAGATTTTTTATCTAAGCGTTTTGAACCTTACACTAATTTTTCACCAGTAAATCAATGTTTTTCGAGCATTTGTCTTATGTAACTGAAGTTTTTTTGGAGTCTCATCGCAGACTTCCGCCGCCAGTTTATCTACGAAACGTGTAGCTATTTCTATAGTTAAATTTTCTTGTATTGAAAATGAGCTCTGATAGTCTCTTAGGAGATATTTGCGGTACATGGACGAAAGCTTCTTGAAGGACCTAGATAACGAGTTTTCTGTTTTTGGCTAACAGCACATTAATTTACACATTCATATTATTGTTTTCTTTCAGTTACTCTGTGATAAATATTTGACTTCTGGAACACTAGTTTGAATCCCCCATGAAACCAACGATGACAACAACGCAATTTCTTCTGCGATGGATTCATAGACACAGACAAAATGCATCTCAGAAAGTGTAGATTGTTTTATGGATTGGCGGCGAACTTCTATTAGGAGAAACCAATCAAATTTATTCTACTCCAGACTGAGAACTTAACTGTGTGGAAAGAAAGTCTAATGCATACACAATGGAATAAAGAGTTAGTTAACCAAAATATTCAGTAGTTATTATTGTATTCATAACGGACTCTAAAAACATCCCTCGTAATTGTTTTTTCAGACAAGTCATGTGTAGGTAAGGCTGAAAATGTAGAATCAGACAAAAATTCAATGACGTAGGTGGGATTTGAACCATGGATATTCCGCTTTCCGTACGTTTGGTGAAACCAACTGAGCTACCATGGCAACATGCCGACACAACATTAAATTCCCCATCTGACTCGCATTTAGAAACAACGTTCAAATGTTTATCGGATGCATGCAGTCATAGTAGCGACAACCGTTGTGGAAGAAAAGAAGAATGGAAACTTTTCAGCATATTCCGCCAGAAGACGCGCTTATATTTTAGAAAACTTAAACATACGTCATGGAATATTTTGAAAATAACCAATGTTGCAAAAGTTTATTTTAATGAAGTCTACATTTGTACGGAATAAGTTGAAGCAACATATAGTACTAGCCATGGACAAACTAATACGATAGCTCATTAATGTAATAAGATATCTGATTCACAGCTTCTCAGTATCAACATTAATAATTTCTTTCTTTAATATTTTGTTCTAAGTTTTACGTGTTATGTATTTTCTTTGCTAATACTGTACGTATAATAATTAAGAGTATGTTAAAACACATATATACATTATAATGTACACACGGCACTACGTAAGCATGTAACGAACCTTGGATTCATAATTAAGACAATGGAAGTCTGTAAGCATGTTATTGGATAGTAGCACCGATCAGGTACATTGATACATTCAAATACGTACGTTAAGAAAACGGTTGGCTGGAACGCTAACAGAAGCTTGTCAGAATTCAAGCAGGAAGGTAGTGTATAAGCTCGCCTCTAAATAGCCGCTAAAACTACGTACTTAAAGTCTACCAGTCATACATATTTTAACATAACAAATGTAATAGTGAATTGTGAATATGTACATGTGGTTTATCTAAAATACAAGTGAAATAATTAACAGACTACGTGTGCGCAAAATATTTTAACATTCTCCATACCTAACAAGACACAATTGCTCTCCGACTCAAAATACAGCAGCCGTGGTACAATTATAAAATAATAATTACAACATACTAAAACACACACACAAGAATACAGATATATGACCATCAGATTCCAGTCTACGAGAACGTCGTGATACCTCACAAGAGTACGAGCATCAAGACGAGCTACAGGTACCTAATACAGCATCCATCATCTCCCAACGGTCCATCATCATCAACGTAGTGGGGTGAGGAATCGCTACAAAGTTTTAGCCTATTTCTTAAGGCTTCCTAGTTATACAAAATTCCACAAAATACAATCAGAGTGAACATGACTAGAGAGAGAGCAAAATATGACATTTAATATTCTAGACTACGCTTGTTATAATTGGGAACAAGTATTTTTACGTTTTGCACCCTTTCCAAGAAGTCGGACACAGTTTAGAGAGTGTAGCATTTCCTCTATGTGAAATTAAACGTCTTCTATTCTGAGAGTTGTTTTTTTTCGCGAACTGCTGTTTTTAGTAGCATACAGTAATTAGTATTAAGCAAGCACAGAGCAAACAGCAACTTTTTTTTCTTTTTATTTTTTAAGTTCCAGTTATATTCATTTATTCATTATCTGTTTACCCCCAGGACTTACAGGCGGGTGCTTGGGGTCAGAGGCCCGTCGAGGAGCAGACACTCATGGATCAGACAGAACAACCAGGATGGGTGATCAGCCCGATGCCTGGTATGGGGTGAAGGAAGTAGATGAAGCGAAATGTTGGTGAAATGGATGAAAGGAAAGGTGATGACGGAGCAGTTGGTGGAATGAACGGCGGGGGAAACCGGAGAACCCGGAGAAAACCCGCCCAGACGCCGCTTCGTCCACCACAAATCCCACATGCAGGTCCGTGGGATTGAACCCGGGCCGCCTCGGTGGGAGGCGAGTGGTCTAACCACTCGGCCACGGCACCGCCAAGTTCCAGTTATAACCTGTCTTTAACTGCAATGGTCTTACCGGTGGCCTTCCGTTTGGAACATATTATTGCCTAAACAAGGGTTTACTGGTCAACTTGGGTTTTTTTCGTTCGATTACACACACATTTACACTCTCATTCATACTCTCAGACTCTGGGGAAGATAGGGAATAATCTTGGCTAGAGAAAAATTCCCACCCCAGCCAGGAATCGAACCCCTCACATAGCAGGCGGTGCTCTACCGAATGAACTACGGGGTTAGCGTTATTTTGCTTTCTTTGTAAGTCTATCACAATGATTAAAATATATAACCTCCAAGTTTTTTTGCATTTATTTAATATTTTCTTACCTCAAAATAGACAAAAATTTACAAACCTATTACTTTAAATTAATGAAGTGAGCCTGACCCAAATCCTTAAGGAATAAGACTTTTGGTTTTAAAGTCAATGTTTCATAATATTTTGGGATTGTTCCTTCATATTTTGGCAAATGTTTACTTTCTCTACCATGTACACAATAGGTAGAGAAGTATTTCATTCCACCCAAAAATTCGATACCAAAATTTCACCGAAAAATTCATGTTTTGGGGCACCCTGAAGCCAAAAAAGCATTTTTAGGAAAATGTGCGTCTGCCTGTGAACAGCGTAACTCAAAAACGAAAAGACAAACAAACAAGCGCCAAACTTAGTATTTAGGTTCAGTACATTCCAAAGGTGCAACATGAGAATTTTTAAGAAAACCTCCCATCCCAAAGTACCCTTTATATGGAACATTTTTCGAAATTTATTTTGTAAAAAATGGGTCCACCGATTTTGATTTTACCATATATTAAATATACTTAAATGACAAATAAAATCTATATATTGAATTTTCTGGGAATAGTCTATTAAGTCCTTTTAATTCGGAAGGAATTTTGTTCAATCTTGTATAAGTGATAAACGTTAAGCGATATACAAAAACGTACTGCACAAAAAATATAGATCTGTTTAAAAGCACAATTTATTTCAAAGAATTTTTTGTTGCATCAGCTATTTCGAAGATATCTGTTATTAATGGTTCTAAGTGTTCAATAGATTGTCATTCTGTCGGTTTTCAGCTGTTCCTCGCAATGCCATGGAAAGAGTATGGAATTTTAAGACCAGCGTAAAAACATTTGACTATCGCTATTCACTTTGTATTAACGAAATGTGTAATGCAGCCATTTCCGGAAGGGTTTATCTCGATTAAAATGAAGTAGATAGGAAAATAAACTTTCTTAAGAATAATTTGTACATCACTAATAAGCGATAGAGGGTAGAGAAAGTCGTGTGAATGAAACACATCAGATGTGTCTTCATATTTTGCCTGTCACTAAACATGACTTCACAAACTGTTCACAGAAAATTCAATGTGTACATTTTACTCCTCGTATCAATATATCAAATCTTTTAGAGGATTTTCTGACAAAATAAAAGTCACCAAAATTCTTCCATGTGTAGAGTTGTTTGGAGTGGGGGGGGGGGACTTTCGTGAAAATCTTCGTGTTGTCGACACGCGGGTACTCACACACGCAAACACACAAAACGAAATTATACATTGTCTGAAATATGTCATTACATGTGCACGTAGTATCGCATACTGTTAGCGTAATGGAAAAGGCAATTAATAACGTAAAAGAAGAAGAAAAAAGAAACACGTAAATCTGTATCTAAGTATTGAAATATCGGTACCGAATTTTTGGGTAGAATCAACATCTCCTGTGCTATAGGTAATCTGTAGAGAAAATAACAACTTAATTTCTGCTGTACAACATGGCCAGTTTGATTAAAACAAACTTGAGAGATATGTTAAAACAACTCTTTTCTGAATAACTGCCATAGAACTTTTTTTTTAAGACCTAAGATTCCCTTCATTGGAGTGAAAGCTGTCCATGTATATTAGAAACAATGGAGATATTGAAGGCGGTCGCTATATGTACACAAAGTTGTCATACATCAACTTTACATATACAGAATGAGTTTTGTTTTAAGTCCACCGACAAACTTCAAGATGTGACTAGAAATGGAGCACAATATCACCTTTCGTCCGAAAATGCCTAGTTTCCACGGTAGATGGCACTGACGATATTCTCTCCTAACTTGCAGTGTGCGTTTTGCGAGTTGCAGATAGTGTGATTTAAGCACTGTAGAAGCACAATGATCTGGTATTCATTCCAGGAACAAGCCGAGATGGCATTCGTGTATGACCAAGCAGGTGAAAACGGTCGAGAGCCAGCACGGATGCACCGAGCCACGTACCCTGAGAGACAGCACCACCCACATCACACAGCATTTGGAGCTATTTTTCGGCATTTGTGTGAGCATAGGTCCTTTGAGACAGACGGACATTCAGGGCGGTCGCGGACTATGCATACATCAGATGTGGGGGAACATGTTCGTGATGTTGAGAACAACCCTGGTACAAGCTCCAGATAATTGACTGCCAACATGGTGTAAACTAAAGGACGGTTATCTGTATCCTGCATGACAACCACTATTATCCCTGTGCAGAGATTATCGCCGGCGGATTTTCCTCCACGGGAAAGATTCTGTCTCTGGTTTGTGCAACAGGCCAATACCATTATGGGATTTCTGTCTTCAGACCTCTTCACCGATGAAGCGTTCTTTGGTAGAGATGGCATCATTGACCTTTATAATCGTCGATTCTGAACTCCTGCAAAACACTCTGCTTCCATTGCTGCAGAATATAACTTTGGCAATACCTACAACAGGTAATATGGCTGCAGCACGATGGAGCGCCAGCCAAATTCCACATTAATGCTCACCGACACATCTTCCCAAAACTTGGATGCCCTGCTACATGGTCTGCTCGATCATAGGTTTAAACCCCCTGGACTTTTACTTGTGGGGGCATCTGAAAAGCATTGTGTCGATGAGCCTGTTACAGATGTTCAGATCCTTCAACAGCGTGTCTACGTAGTCTGTGACGATATTCGGACACAGTAGGAACATTCGAACAAGTGAGACAATCCATGATGCGACATTTGAACGCGTGCATTGCATTCCATGAAGGCCATGTACTGTGTGTCAGGGCTCTTTCTTTGATGTCGTTCTTCAGTGTCATCTACCTGCAAATTATGCATTTCTGGACACAAGGTGGTATGAACTTTTGTGCTACATTTCCACTCAGGGATCACCCCCTGAAAGTTTGTCAGTGGACTTCAAACTCATGCTGTATACACTTGCGCATTCTCCCTCTTTCCTCTCTCCCAGTGTTCCGTTTGACATACTACCCGCTCTACAACAGAACTTTCGTAGCTGCCCTTTAGCCAGGCGATAAGTTCCTTATATTTCCGGAACATAAGCACTGGAACATGATTTCTTAAATTAGTTTTTTCATGCATTAACTACTAAAATAGCTTTTAAATCTCCGAATATAAATTAATATATAAATAGTGCTATGACTAAGAAATAGGTACATAACCTTCTGTACCCATTAGCATTTATTTTCGTAAATATTCTATTCGATAAGTGTTCACAGTTAGCAAATATTATGATAATACTCGTAGCATCTTACTACTGAGACAAAACCCAACTGTTTAAAAAGCAGGCGTAATTATAAGCTAGATATCACATTACGGATACTTAATGAATTATTTATGATCCGCTTTACACTTTACATACAATTTATACAATGTATACAATGGAGTTGCTTATTATTTCTCTTCCACTTATATTTAACATTCTGTTGTAGGATATAATGGGGAGTATAATGTATCCACTATTTACTCTTTTGCCTGTTACCCTTTTTCCACATTTTTTTCAATTTGCTTAACATTTCTTTGAACCATTTTAACATTATTTTTCCTAAATGTTTTTGTGCTTTCTCCATATATTTATTTGATCTTATAATAAAAATATTCCTAACTTTTAGCTCTATTGGTAAATTTTTCCATTTTTCTAGTAATAAATTCTCTCTTCCTTTATCTGTATCGTCGCATTCCAGAAAACAATGCCAAGTGTGATGAAATCCATTACATTAGTACATCTCTCTTCCCCCTTCTTCTCCCTGTTAGACCACTTAAATTCATTACACCTGTCCTCGCCTCGCCCATGCATACCCCATTCTGGCCTCCTTGTGTGCCCTTCGATGTATCCTTCTTTTCCCCATTTCGTTTTAAAACATCTATAATCTGTTAATCACCTTTTTTCCCTTGAAACTGCTTACAATTTCTTGCTTTACACTATCCTCCATCTTATTCTAATTTCTTTTACAGAAACTCTTACTTTTGTTGTTTCTTTCTGCCCATGTTTCTCCCATTCCTATTTCTTCCAATGTTGTCTGTACCTTATGCATCCAAGTTTCTTTTTCCCCATTTTCTTCCATACAGCCAACCGTTGCTTTAGTATATAATTTTCCTCTAGTAGCTTTATTCTTAACCAGTGTTTAGTTGCCCTTTCTGCCATTTTGCCTTTTGCTCCCACACTCCCTAGTTCTGCTTATGTTACTCCATTTGGTGAACTTCTTGGTAATCCCAGGGTTATTTTGTAAAAACTGCTATGTAGAGCATGTACATTTTCCCATCCTTTTTCCAGCTCCCATATCCCTGCTGCATATAACACCCTTGCTTCCACCACATGCTATACATCCATTCTAGCCACGTAATTTGCATTTCTGGTATTTTGTTTACACATGCTCTGATTACCAGTATTGCTTGTTTCCCCTTTACTAGTACCTTTTTCTTCTGTTCTCCTCAATCCCCTGCTACTGAGCCTTACTCCTAAATAGTCAATTTTCCTGCTCAAGAGAAAATCTATTAACATTTCAAGGTTTACTAGTTAAAATGTAGAAAGGTTTAAAATAAAGTTTCGGAAAAAGCTAATGTTATAAACGAATTGACAACTCTCATGTTTCTTTATAAGATTCATTTTTCCTTCCTCTATGTTTTTGTATATCTCTTTTGATTCTCTAGTTATGTAGAATTCAAAAATAATATTTCACTACAGAGCTATAACATTTTTGGTTTCAAGGGATTCTTTGGGGTAGCTAAGTGAATTCTTATGAGTGCCCAACGTTAGTATGAGATTGGGTATCTGTCAGACCTCATTTTCTGAGTTGTGATGTTTTCACATAGTTCTCTCTCCCCTCCCCCATACACAGGAAGAACTTTTTTCTAAAAATCCTCGTCTTCTTTCTTATTCAGGAGACCTCAAAAATAGCTAATGCCAATTGCCAAGATTTAGTTTCTCCACCGCTTACTTATAGCAGTCAGAGGAAATATTTTGTTCCAACCAACAATTCAGTGTCAACGTTTCCCGGAAATACATGCTTTAGGGTGCATGAAATCCAAAAGGCTACATTTTTATAAAAATGTATAAGTGTGTATGTGCAAGTATGAGCACTGAACGGCACTCAAAAATGAAAAGTAGGATACAAAATGTTATATACAGGGGTGAGGGCAAAAGGTTTCCAGCTAGATATTAAATTTTAGTTACCCCAGCATATACATTGGGAGGCATAGCATCAGACGAAGCGAGAGGACAAGAAACTTTAACTACACATTCCAGAGCAGGCGTGGGATAGTTATCACAAAAATACATAGAATTTCAAATTAATCACATTACCTGTGGTTCATTGAATATAAGCACGATGACCCTACATCACACACAAAAGATTAAAAGGAAGAAATTGAAGGGAGATGCTACTCACACGCGGTTACATTCACACAATTCACATACGATCTTCCACACCAGACAATCGACCAGAAGAGACGCTAACACACAACACACAAATGAATAATGCTCACTTCCCCCACTCTAACCCTCGCCACGCCAAACGAACTTCAAAACCCAAGCCAAAAGAATTACCCCAACAATATTGTCGCCAACGACGCAATAATGTGTCTGGCGTGACAATACACACACATACACGCCACATCACCAAACTTGGTATTTAAGTCCAAGAATGCGACATTAAGAGTTTCACTAAATTTCTCCCCACCGTAAAACTACCTTTACACGGCAAATGTTTCGTTATTTATTTTCTCAGAAACGGTTCTACGATTCTTTGCTTATTTTACTAGTTAGGTCTACTTAGTAGGTAGAGGAAGTATTGCATTCCACCAAACAATTCGATTTAAGGATTTCACCTAATGTTTTGAGGCCCCTGAATAAAAAGAAATAAATCACTCACATGACTTTCTCTACTCTTGTACAAACTATTTTTACAAACGCTTATTCTCCATCTACTTTATGTTAATCGAGATAAACATTTGGAGACTCTATCTTATTGCCAATTTTCTTATAGATGTAAGGGGAATATATATTTACAAGCGCAATATAGAAATACAGTAGCCTTTAAGCACATACATATCTCTTAATAACTGGTTGATAGGTGCAGCACCATTCCCTTTGCCACACATTATAACTCTTTGCATATCCAAGACAAAAAAATCTGATGTGTTACACTCACATGACTTTCTCTACTCTTGTACAAACTATTTTTACTAACGCTTATTCTCCATCTACTTCATGTTAATCGAGATAAACATTTACAGACTCTACCTTATTGCTAATTTTCTTGTAGATGTAAGGGGAATACATATTTACAAGGGCAATATAGAAATACAGTAGCCTTTAAGCACATACATATCTCTTAATAGCTGGTTGCTAGGTGCAGCACCATTCCCTTTGCCACAGATTATAACTCTTTGCATATCCAAGACAAAGAAATGAATAACGAATTCCCATTTGAGGAAATAACTATTGAAAAATTTAAGGGAATAACAAGCACTATCTCGAAAATGGTTCACTCAACAAAAAAAATGTATATGACATAAATTGTGTATTTTAACCGATTTACATTTTTTGTGTAGTAAAATTTTGTCTATCTCTTATGGTTTACCAGTTATGCAAAAGTCGTTCACAATGGAGAATACTTTTGGAGACATTCCCAGGAAATTCAAGATATACATTTTGTTTGTCATAAAAATATCTTAAACATATGATATTTTAATCAAAATCGTTAGAGCCATTTTTGAGAAAATTAAACTTTTCGAAAAATCTGCCATGTAAAGGGTAATCTGGGGTGGGGGGATTTTCTTGAAAACCTTCGTGTCGCATCTCTGGAAGATACTGAACCTACATACCAAGTTTGGTGTTTATCCGACTGTTCGTTTCTGAGTTATGCTGTTCACAGACACACAGACACACACACGGACATGTTTCCAAAAATGCTTTTTTTGGATTCAGGGGGTCTCAAAACATGTATTTCCGGTAAAATTTCGGTATCGAATTTTTGGGTGGAATACAATACTTCCCCTACTTACTATACGTAGTAGAGAAAGTAAAAACACAGTTTTTAGTTCGTTTTTTACAGACCGATAACGGATCTAGTTGCAAGGCAGTTTGTCTTTACTCGGGGATATGATAATTCGAAACATAGAGATGGATGTTGATTAAACACGTGATTAATGAGAATTACCTTGACTTTAAAATCAAATTATATGGTAATAGAAGGAAAGAATTACGATAAATTGCAGACTCAATTACGATAAAAGAGTAATGAGACATAAACATAATAGTTATTCATCATGTAAAGCATACGGAGCTAAAAATATCTATGTGTAATCACCTTATAGTATAAAAGCAACTGTTAACTGTCTTACCTGGCACTGCAAAGTACCATTCTGTAACTAAAGGGTTGATAATAAGGACAAAGGGTGGTTTTCCAAAGCCATGAGTGGCCTACAATTTTCACCTGTACCTAAAGTTTTGTCCAGTTTGCTAAAATGGTACAAATTTATACATAAGAGATTTGAAATATAGGTTGCATAGTTTTTACTTTTTGTACTACTTAGCTATGGTAAATAGAGGAAATGTGAGATTTGAGGCAACTGAATCCAAAAAAAGGCATTTTAGGAAACGTTCCATGTGTGTGTGTGTGTGTGGTGTGAACAACATAATTCAAAAATAAAATCTCCTATCAATACCAAACTTTGTATTTAAGTTCAGCGTCTTCCCAGGATGCGACACAAACATATTTCAACACAATTTCCCCACCCTAAAC
Source organism: Deroplatys truncata (assembly GCA_030765065.1). Lineage (NCBI taxonomy): Eukaryota > Metazoa > Arthropoda > Insecta > Mantodea > Mantidae > Deroplatys > Deroplatys truncata. Next base: position 82,484,546 of record CM060982.1, on the reverse strand, counting down.
TGCTCTTTACATGAGAAAGTTCATTATTTTCATTTCACTCAAAAATGACTAAGGAGTTTTATTAATATACTATATATTTAAGATATTTGGATGAATAAATAAAATATATATCACAAGTTTTCTGCAAGTAGGCTGCGAAGTCCTCTTCATTCTGAATGGTTTTGTATAACCTGTAAATCTTAAAAGATTGAAAAAAACAAAACTTAACGCACACAACACAGTTTATGTAAAATAAATCTATTTGGAATTTACCACTTCCGGCATATTCTTTGTTATTGGCTTGAATATTCAAATAATTTATCCTTTTTTTAACTGTCAAGTTGCTGTTCGTTTATTTTCCTTCGTGGTCAAGCAAAGAAAACGCAATTTCAAAGCCATCAGATAGCGATCCGCTTTGACTATCGTTTAAGTCTATTATATTACCCCTGTACCAAAAAAGTGTAATAAAACCATTTCCACAAATGCTTATCTCCATTAATATGAAACAAATAGAAGAATTGGCTTTTATACGAATGGTTTGCAGAAGAATGGGTAGACGTGTGGATGTAACATACGTTACTTTGGACATTAATATGTTCTATAGTTAAAGTGCACAAATATGTATCCAGATTGACCAAGAAGTACACTATTGGTTATAAGGGGTTGAAAATATCGGCCATGAGTATATTTAAACAGTTCCAGGTACTATAGGACTGAAAATAAGGGTTGAGTAGCTCTGGGAAGTTGTAAGATTTTTGCAAACTCCAATATATTAGCGTACAAAGTTTTATCTAGCTAGGCCAAAGGGTGTTAGATTGTATCTTAGGGGTTAGAACTATTAGATAAGATTCTTGCCATGGCATTTTTCGCTGATCAGAAATGAAAAATTCTTCTCACATACATTTTGCATCATTAGGCAAATGCTTTGTCTCCAGGTCTTTGGAGCAATTGCTTCATTCTCTGGTGTCACTCTGTATCTGCGTAGATAGTTGCGCAGATACAATGTTGTTAAGGTGACCCTGTGAGGCAAGGGAAGTAGTCGAAAGACTACTGTAAGAAAAAAAATCTGATGTGTTACACTCACATGACTTTCTCTACTCTTGTACAAACTATTTTTACAAAGGCTTATTCTCCATATGCTTCATGTTAATCGAGATATCCAGATGTCAATCTTATTGCTAGTTTTCTTGTAGATGCAAAGGGAATATGGTAGGTTGTAAGCGATAGTCAAATCTTTAAAGCGCTGGTTGCTATGTGGCGCATTCCATTCTCTTTGCATGTCCAGGACATAAAAAAATCTGATGTGTTACACTCACATGACTTTCTCTACTCTTGTACAATCTATTTTTACAAACGCCTATTCTCCATATGCTTCATGTTAATCGAGATATCGAGATGTCAATCTTATTGGTAATTTTCTTGTAGATGCAAGGGGAATATGGTAGCTTTTAAGCGATAGTCAAATATTTTAACGCTGGTTGCTATGTGGCGCATTCCATTCTCTTTGCATGTCCAGGACATAAAAAAAATGAACAACGAATTTGAGAAAAAGTATAAGTATTGGAAAATTTAAGGAAATAACAAGCAATATCTCGAAAACGGTTCACTCAACAAAATAAATGTATATGACATAAATTGTTTATTTTAACGCGATCTACATTTTTTGTGTAGTAAAATTTTGTCTATCTCTTATGGTTTACCAGTTATGCAAAAGCATTTCACAATGAAGAATACTTTTGGAGACATTCCCAGAAAATTCGAGATATACATTTCATTTATCATGACATTATCTTAAACATATGATATTTTAATCAAAATCGTTAGAGCCATTTTTGATAAAATTAAAGTTTTCGAAAAATGTTCCATGTAAAGGGTAGTCTGGGGTGGGGTAATTTTCTTGAAAACCTTCGTGTCGCATCTCTGGAAGATACTGAACCTAAATACCAAGTTTGGTGTTTATCCGACTATTCGTTTTTGAATTATGCTGTTCACAGACACACAGACACACACACACACAGACACACACACAGACACACACACAGACACACACACGGACATGTTTCCAAAAATGCTTTTTTTGGATTCAGGAGGTCTCAAAACGTGTATTTCCGGCGAAATCTCGGTATCGAATTTTTGGGTGGAATGCAATACTTCCCCTACTTACTATACGTAGTAGAGAAAGTAAAAATGAATAACGAATTCCCATTTTAGAAAATAAGTATTGAAAAATTTAAGGGAATAACAAGTAATATCTCGAAAATGGTTCACTCAACAACAAAAATGTATATGACATAAATTGTGTATTTTAAAGCGATCTACATTTTTTGTGTAGTAAAATTTTGTCTATCTCTTATGGTTTACCAGTTATGCAAAAGTCGTTCACAAAGAAGAATACTTTTGGAGACATTCCCAGGAAATTCAAGATATACATTTTATTTGTCATGAAAATATCTTAAACATATGATATTTTAATCAAAATCGTTAGAGCCATTTTTGAGAAAATTAAAATTTTCGAAAAATGTTCCATGTAAAGGGTAATCTGGGGTGGGGGATTTTCTTGAAAACCTTCGTGTCGGATCTCTGGAAGATACTGAACATAAATACCAAGTTTGGTGTTTATCCGACTTTTCGTTTCTGAGTTATGCTGATCACAGACAGACGGACATGTTTCCAAAAATACTTTTTTTTGGGTTCAGGGGTCTCAAAACATGTATTTCCGGTGAAATCTCGGTATCGAATTTTTGGGTGGAATACAATACTTCCCCTACTTACTATACGTAGTAGAGAAAGTAAAAAGCGTCTTTTACACACAGGTACACGCGCGCGTGCGCGAATGTAGCATACCAGAAAAACCAAATGTCGGATAGATACCAAACTTGATATTTAAGTTCAGCATCTTCCAAGGGTGCTACACAAAATTTTGAAGAACTCCTCCCTTTCTCCCAAAATACCCTTCATATGAGAAATGCTTCGTTATTTTTTAGTTTACAAAACTTGCTATAATGAGTTTTATTAAAATGCCATAGGTATGCTTTATACATTTACTGATTAATAAAATAAAGATTTTGAATTTTCTGAGAATAGTCTGTAAATTCCTCTTCATCCTGAACGAATTTTATATAATTATGTATAACTGGCAAACTCTAAGAAATAGATAAAACTTGCTACACATAAAATAGGACCTCTTTAAAACACATAGGTAATTTATTTAAAATACTTTTTGTACCATCAACCATTTCCGTGATATTCGTGATTGTTTTGAATGTTCAAATACTTGACATCCTTTTGAAACACGAAATCACTATTCTTTTGTTTCTCGTAGACATGCAAAGAGTGGCGTTTCAAAGCCAGTAAACAGCGACCTCTTTTAAAGATTTGACTATCACTTCAATCTCCTGTGTCCCTCTTATACGTACGACAAAATGTGCAATAAAACAATTTCAAGAATGTTTATTTCAACTAACATAAAGCAGATAGAAGTATAGGCTTTTGCAAAACTAGTTTGTACAAATGGGGGTAGAGAAGGACATGGAACGCATATGAGCCGTTTTCGAAATTGAAGTAGTTGTATTGTAACCCCACGTAAAAATCAACTTTGTATTCTTTTAAGTTTGTTTAAACGTTATACATATTTATGTTTGCCTCGGTTGCGTCAGTATTACTTTGTAGAAACATGTATCTCTTATCAGGGGGTGATGCGGTTAAAAAATGTAGGCTTATACAAATTATAATTTTTTCTTCACTCCTTTTATTAATCCTTCACACGATTAAATAACACTTCACTAATATAGATAGCTGTGAGATTATTTATTAATTACTTGCACTTTTTAACACGTAAACTTTATAATATTCTCGCCGTAATGAGTTTTATGTCTCACCCTGAATACGTATTTAACTGCTCGGTTGGGAACGCTGTCTACTAGCGACTGGCGTTTACCGCTTACATTTGTAAATTTCTCTATTTCAAGTCTCTGATTTGCTAATTTTACTCCAATAGAATACTTTTATTTAACTTACAGCTTTTCTGGTTGTTGGTTGGCTATTTATAAACTGTTTTAAATATTACATTGTTCCAAGAATTACTAGTAGCATTATTAAACTTTCCAATTCATTATTGCCTCAAGGTTACCTCATTGTTAGCAACTTTCGGCCTCTATTCTCACAGCTCCTACATTATTAAATTACGTAATACATTCACAGAACATTATTATACGTGTATACAATAATATAAACATAATACAATGACTGTTACATACATTTTATATATTATATTATACACACATTGCTTTAAGGCGGGCTGGTATTTTTTTATATTATATAATTAGACTGAAATCATTTAAGTGTTAAAAATGCTGCCCCAAAATATTCCTTGTTAAATCCTCAGGTTTTCCCAGGTTGAATTGTTATCCGGCCTCCTTTCTAAAGCTAGTGACGCTATTTTCCCGCGTCAGGATTTATGTGACTTGTATTGAGTGAGGCTGTTTGGTGTGTCACATCAAATTTTTCAGCTCATACTCCTCTTCGGAGACGATAAATGACTAAATGGAAACACAAGTGTGTTAAAGTCGCCTGTAGAAGTTTCCTCCTGGACATGATTGTTGTTTATGTTTGCGCGTCACCTGTACTCTGCCTGACACGAACGGCAGCAATCACGAACATCTCCCACTCATCAGGAAGGAAGCTACAAATCACGCAACTCTTGTTATTTCCCACAAGATGCTGCACGATACGGCCGCACCGCCTTTCGCAACCTTTCCTTGCTCGTGAATATCCTCGCCCTTTAGAGAGAAAGTCTATGGCATACTTTCGATTACCTTGATCACAGAGGTACATTATGGTCCATTCTACAAGTATTCTGCGACTGGTTATGGAAAATGTGACCGCCGCACTGGATGGATATGGATATAAACCTACACAAACAACGCCCACCAACTGATAACGTGCCAAAGATAATGTTATGCTTTCACCAGCTGACAAAACACGGTTTAGTTCGTTATATTTGAACCTGTGTGGGCCATGCAGATAGCGGGTGGATTAGAAAGCCAGAATACAAAGCTTATAAATTAAAGCAGATACACATTTATTACATGATTCGTGGAAAATCGTGCTTTCCGCATTGCTTCCTAGCTTCCGGAGGTTCCGGGTTCAACTCCCGGCTGGATGGTGGGAGTTTTACTTTACAAAGGATTGTTCCCTTATCCATCCTATTGTGGAATTATGAATAGCAGTGTGAATGAGTGAGTAATTTCGTTTTAAAACAACAAGAAAATAAAGCCAATGATTAACGAATAAATAAATAAAAAAATTAAAAAACAAGGCAGTTTCCTCGGTTTTGAGACATGTTTCAAGTTTCACGAGATACATCATGTATCTCTACAAATCGTAGATTTTAGCTAAATACTTAAAATCCCAAACTCAGTACGGGTGTTTTAAGTGCTTACGCTACTGCGGAGCGCTATTTTGCCCGTTACGTCCCTTCGTACGCATAAGGCTGCAAATATGAGGTTGGGATTTTATACACAAGAGCTTGAACAGCATCAATCCATAAATTTCAAATTTTGTTTGAATCTGTACAGAATAAAGGGTACACATTTTAAATTTCTAGGCGAGTTCGGACGTTTGCCGACACATTTCAACTTTGGTTGAAATCCGCACATAGAGTAACGGTACTTAAGATAGCGTTTCTTCGAATCGTCACAAACAGTAATTAGTTCATTACTGTTTCTACATAACTAGGCGCCTGTGGGGAATGCCCTCTGAGACGGAATTTCTCGTTTAGGAGTGATGGTAAAAATTAGTTATAATTTTCTTTTTTCCTACCACGTACATAGTAGGTAGAGAAGGTATTGCATTCCATTCAAAAATTCGATGCCGAGATTTCACCGGAAATATATGTTTTGAGCCCTCCCCCCAAGAAAATCATTTTAGAAAAAGATCCGTGGATGTGACTGTGAACAGCATAACTCAAAAACAATAAGTCGGATAAGTACCAAACTTGGTATTTAGCTGCAGTATATTTCAAGGATGCAACACGAAGATTTTCAGCAAACCCCCCCCCATCCCAACATTTTCCTTTACATGGAAATTTTTTCGAAAAATTTAATTTTCTAAAACATGGCTCAGACAAGTCTGATTAAAATGCATAGTTAAAGATATTTACTTGACAAATAAAATGTATATCTTGAATTTTCTGGGAGGAACCTGTGAAATCCTCTTCATTCGGAATGAGTTTTGTAGAATCGTGTATAACTGGTAAACGTTAAGCGTTAGACGAAAACACAGGTACTAAAACAATTGTACATCACTTTAAAACATACAATTTATTTCAAATAAGTCTTTAGGCGTAATAGCATAAGCCATTATCGTTATTAATGGGTCGAATTGTTCATTACTCGCTCATACTCTTTGTCTCCTGTCAACATTTAGTTGCTTCTGGCGATTGCATGGAACCAGTATGGAATTTTAAGGCCAGCTATTAGCGTCCAGTTCTTTAACATATGACTATCATAGTTCTCTTTATATCTATAACGAAATGTATAATGTAACTATTTGTGAAAAGGTTTCTATGGGTTAAAATGTAGTAGGTACAAAAATAAGTTTGAATAAGAATAATGTATATATCCCTAATACAAGATAGAGGGTAGAGAAAGTCACGTCATTGAAACCCGGGACAGCTACCGAAATACTTACTGTTAAAGTATTTTTAGTATGTACATGTTTTCTAAACAGCTGCTTGTCGGACTGCTAACATAGCAATAGCATTTTAACAGGGCCTTTCGTACTGAGATATTTAGTAAAATTAAAGATAGAAACCACGCTCACGCTGGTTTAAACTCAGATCATGTAAAATTTTGTAATAAACAAAATACAGATCAGTCATACCAACTTTCACAGGGTTTTAAACAAAATAGCTACTTGAACACTCGAGATTTTGCTAGCAGCAGCTCCGTTTGAATGTTTCCGGCTCGGATTAAAATTCCCTCGGGATCTTCGTCCATATTTTCAGTGACAAGCTTGTTGATTAGAAACAAGCGCTCAAAATAATTACTGCCATCAACATCCGCATCTCGGAGGCGTTGGTACGGTTCATAGCGTAGGATTCGGGCGACTGCGAGTATATGCCAACAAATTACTGACTATATTTATAGTGTGCTTGTATTACACTTCTTTATTTTATTTAACATAATTTAGAGAGTTTTTACTAAAAGCTAGTATATGCACCAGTACTGAAAGCTTTACGCCCGCCCGAAATACTTAATTCGTCCGCTAAAGCTGTATTTTGCGTACTTGATACATAAATAGCTATTATAGACTCCTATTCCAAACAGCTGCTGTTATGTAAAAGGTTTGTGCTCTCATTTGCACGGAGAAGACCAGGGTTCGATTCAACATGGGACATTAAAACCTTAATTGACGCCAATTAGCCTTAAATCGATTGAATTGTCCTTAAGTATCTGCAAATTGGTTGAAGGACGCAACGATGCTTTTTATTTTAAATGTAATACTAATTACCATGAATGGAGACTTTTTAAAGTATCTAAGGTCATTCGGCATGTGCCCGTAAATTCGAGGTTTGCCTGGGTACCTCTTAAGATATCTTCACATATTAGAACAATGCATACTAAACTACGAATAACAGCACAGATTTATAAAATACCTATCATACACCGTAACGGTAAAACCACACTCATGTAGGTAGGCATGCAAAATGCAAACTGTACACTGATGCATTTAATGAAACAACGTATTGGTTCAGTTAGTATTATTTAAATGACAAGGGACAAGTGAAGGTGTCAAATAAAGAATGTTCACAAATGCTAAGCGATGTTTAAAAGCTGTAGAAATGTAAGAGTAGTTTATATGAGAAAAAGTGTAGAATTTTTAAGACCGTTTCCTAAAATTCCTACTAAATGCCAGAACGCAAGACAAAATGTTGCGAACGCAACTGAAATGTAACGCTAGGTGCACAGTTAGGGTCTTCTTAATCATGGTAACAAGCCCTGTGGGGCACTTGCTCCCACCGCTGCAGCTGGTGAAGTAAAAGCGTGAAGAAGAGAACAGCAGCTTCATTAGAACCGCCCCTTCAATACTTCCCGCTGCGTCATATTGCTCTCAAGACAGTGGGTGCAAGGAATAGCTGTCAGGTTTGAGCTTTATTCATCTCTCGCACGTAATAACGAATCGCCTGTACCTTACAATTAATAGTTTCCTTACTTTCTCTTGAACCTAGTGATTATTACTTGCAGTCCATAAACTATGAAACACTGCCTACCGTTATAACCTAGTGTGAGCATGGTTAGTGCTAATTATACAATAACGTAGAAATTATTCCTTTAAAAGAGAGTAGACTGCAGTGTTAATATCTGTAGGACACACCACATACACTCTCGGCTAAGCCAGAAGCCTCAGGATATGTAATCCATCATAACTCATACAGTACACTCCGCCGACTAACGGGGTGTGTATACAATGCCCCATTAAGGTAATTAACTTTTAAAACCGTGCGTTTCTAATTCTATTCCTTTCTCATTAGTACCGCGTTGAAATATTACATTCCAAAGGTTTTTTTTTACCTCACTAGGGAAGTATCCAGGTGGGCACTCGAAGATTAAAATTGTTTGTAGTACATTTCTGAGAATACGTTATGCATTTTTAACATGACAATAAGAAACCTTGTACTTTGTAGAGAAGAAAAATTACACGCTTTAAATCTGCGAGATTACAGCATTGCCCATCCCCACACCAAAAACAAGATTTTCGTTTATGCTCATCAGATGATGAGATGGCACGAAAGAGAATTTAGAGTTAATACGTCCAGTATTTTGTCCAAAATTGGCTTTTGCTTTTAGATGTGTTTGCCCCTGAGAGGAACCTATGCATATACCTACGCATGAAGCCACTCACCAGCCATTATGAATACGGAATGGAGACATTTTGTATACCTATAGGGGTTTATAAAACATGGTCGAAACATTTAAAATTTGATTAAAATCGGTAAAAATGTAAAGGTAATATGGAAAATTTCCTAAAAATTTACAACTTTTAGGATTGTTTTACAAACTGTCCACTAAATATTAGAATTCATATCACAAAATCCTGCAACGTTGCGTTGTGCATATATTTACGATCTTATTTTTAGTATGTTAGTTACCATGGAACATCTACTAGCATCGCTTTGTCCGTTCGTGCGCATAAAATAACTCAACAGCAGAGCTATAAGTATGGAATTGAGATTCTATGTATAGGAGTTTGAGAAAATTTGACAACACATTTCAAATTAATTTAAATTGGTTGAAACCGATAAATAAATGGTATTTTACATAAAGAGCCTCCAAAACATGCCATAATTTATCAATTACATAGCCGATCACTTCCGAGTTGAGGTTGTAGGTTAGCTTTGCTAAGAGGACTCTGCAATCAAGCATGTATCTAATTGACTAAAACTCGCAGGAGAAATAAATGTGTTTTTTATTCAATTTTGGTTGTCATTAGAAGCGAAATGGCCATAAAACAGCATCCGAAAAGTACAAAATATTTATAGAATTGACTTCTGAATTTTCATTGCTTGTGCATGTCACGCGGAAGACGGAGATTGATTTTTTACCCTGGTTATGTATATTATTGTACACTATTACGCCGTAAATGAGTTAAGCGTATTTTTAATAACCTACACCTTTGCTGAAGGAAGTAATAATGTTTTTTATTTCACACTATTTTGCCTTGGACAGAACTGTTTTCCTGGGTACCTCTTAAAATGTTTTCTGAAGGCCCCCTCCCCCCGCAAAGCTACAGCTACTGCTAAAATAAATAAAATCTTGGAGAGTCTGGTAGAGTTACAAAAATTCTATCACTTAAGGTAGCAGTAAAACCTCACACATGTAGACAGATTTGAAAATGCAAATTTCACAGTGATGCATGTAATGAAACGACATATCAATTATGTAGGTATTCTTTAAATGACGAGGAAACAAGTGAAGGTGCTAAAAATGCGAATATTACTGGCTCCGGCAGTAGCGTCTAACTTTTACTTGTTTAAACCCTTAAAATAAAACTTTTAAACCCAAATAAAAAATTTATAGAAGGAGGTAATATCAAAATCTTATATTATTTATTCGAGGGAAGGCTATATCTGGGGCTCCAAGTATTAAAGGAATTAATCAATTGAAGTTGCTTTATTAATAGCAATTTCATGAATGTTAAATTTTGGGAGATGAAATTATATTTTTTATTTAGATTGTATAATAAATACCGGCCACCCTAACCTTGATTTTTTTCGTGGTTTTCCCAGGTGGGTAGGCAAATTCTGAGTCCATTATATACTTCCAGCACTTTTCTTTCCCTCGTTTCCTCTCGTTTACTTTCCTTTCATCGTTCACGACTAACAGAATTAGACGCGCTGGAAGGTGGAGTGCGCCGCCGTTTGCGGTGGGTGTTCTTTGAGGAGAGAGTTGTTTCTTCTGACATGGAACCTCCTGACGGAAGCTGTGCGGGCGAATGGGAAAGGTATTTTAGGGGCGGCCGGGGATGTTCACTATGCAAACGTTACCCACTGCGCCGCGCCTGTTACATTCAGATTTGCCCGCATTCTTCTTCCCAGAGGTTTAGTGGACGCAATATGCGTAACCTTAGCCGCAGTCCGTAATTTTAGATTTTGTACAAATAGGATGCAACTGTTAACATCGTATAAGAACTTAGAAATGCTAGAGCTATGGGTACCCACCTGCCACATCTACCTTATTCACTGGACCTAGGCACCATGTGACTTCCACCTGTTCCCTACAGTAGAAAAGAACTTCAGGGAGTTAAACCATATAATTTCGGGTATGCTCAACATACTATCCAAAAGGGGCTTTACGGAGTGTTTTGAACACTCCATAAAGTATTTACAACACTCAAACGAAAAACCGAAAATTATAAATTGTACAGCGGAAAAAGATTTTTTCTTTCTTTTTAATTTTCGTGGTTATGTTTAAATTAGGACGTAGTATGCTCATTAACTTTTCTTGAAGTGTTCCTTATGTTACATAGGGATACGCCTAGCAATGGCAGATTATTTAAATGTTTTGGTAAAGAGCTGAGAAGAACCAGAAGAAATTCTGCAACCAACAGAAAGGTTTAAAATTGCAATTGCTACTATAAAATTAGAAAAGAGAGTCGTATCTAAAACAGATTTCTTAGAACTGTTACATTTCTTCAATCATTACAAAGTAAAAAATCTGATGTGTTACACTCACATGAGTTTCTCTACTCTTGTACAAACTATTTTTACAAACGCTTATTCTCCATATGCTTCATGTTAATCGAGATAAACATTTGCAGACTCTACCTTATTGCTAATTTTCTTGTATATGTAAGGGGAAAATATATTTACAAGCCTTTAAGTACATACATATCTCGTAATAGCTGGTTGCTAGGTGCAGCACCATTCTCTTTGCCACAGACTAATACTCTTTGCATATCCAAGACAAAAAATGAATAACGAATTCCCATTTTAGAAAATAAGTATTGAAAATTTTAAGGCAATAACAAGCAATATCTCGAAAATGGTTCACTCAAAAAAAAAATGTATAGGAGATAAATTGTGTATATTAACGCGATCTACATTTTTGTGTAGTAAAATTTTGTCTATCTCTTATGGTTTACCGGTTATGCAAAAGTCGTTCACAATGGAGAATACTTTTGGAGACATTCCCAGAAAATTCAAGATATACATTTTATTTGTCATGAAAATATCTTAAACCTACGGTATTTTAATCAAAATCGTTAGAGCCATTTTTGAGAAAATTAAAATTTTCGAAAAATCTTCCATGTAAAGGGTAATTTGGGATGGGGAGATTTTATTGATAACCTTCGTGTCGCATCTCTGGAAGATACTGAACCTAAATACTAAGTTTTGTGTTTATCCGACTGTTCGTTTCTGAGTTATGCTGTTCACAGACACACACACACACACACACACACACACACACACTAACATGTTTCCAAAATGCTTTTTTTTGGATTCAGGGAGTCTCAAAACATGTATTTCCGGTGAAATCTTAGTATGGAATTTTGGGTGGAATACAATACTTCCCCTACTTACTATACGTAGTAGAGAAAGTAAAAAGTACAAATATGGTTAAAAGATATTGTTAGAAGCCTGGATAAATTGTTATTTACAGTCTAAAATTATTTACAGCTAATGAGATACTGTAAATAACTCAGGCTACTTCATATTCAAAAAGTCAACCAGTGTAACAAAGGCAAACTCGTGCGTTATCTGGCTCTACCTCTTCACGTTATCACTGTGGTATCAGGTCTTATCGCTCCAAATTCAAGATGCTTGTTCGATTGCCTATGTTCCAATGCCAGCTAGTCTCGGCAGGCAGGTACAGGTTCAGTGGCGGCTCGTCAGTTTAAAAAACAGATAAGGTTGAGCCATTCTAGATAAAGTCATGTGGATTAACTTGTAATTAGCAGATAATTGTTATTTATTTCTGTAAAACCTGGCAGGTTGGCTCCACGGGTCTCATATTAGGGACGTCATGTACACCCATCTTCTCCTTACTTCACTTCGCATATCAAGAATAGCACATGCTTTCTGGGCTTCTCTTCATGGCTGCAGATGCACAAAAAAGTATTTCAATATAAATGAGTCCTGCATTTAAAACATCTATTTGCCCTTAAACACATAGAAAAATATTCAAACCTTTTTTTTCTCTCTCAAAGATGAACAGCGATTGTGATTAAAATGTCATACGCTACGATGCTGACAATCCAAGTACAACTTGTATCTTGAATTTCTGTGAATAGGTATGAAGTCTTTATCGTGATTGAATTTTAGAGAAGTTTCTATAAACGGAAACTACAAGTGATAAATATATTGCAGGAAAAAATTTTAAAACCCTCTAAAATATCCAGTTTGTATTTAATAACTTTTAATTTTTGCAGCTCTGGTCGTTATTTGTTTAAATTTCCAATATTTTAAGCGACAATCCTGAAATGACTGACCGGGATGGCTCAAGCAGTAACGACTATGGTCCGAATTCGGGAGGTGTTGGGTTCAAATCTCGTGATCCAACCAATCTGACCTTCCCTCCCCCCCCCCTTGGTGGTTTCCCCTCAATCGTCAAAGTAAATACACGATTGGGGTTCATTAACACCACGACCCAAAGTTACGCCTATAGGTCTAAAACAACAGTAAAATGAAAATAGGTAGTAATAGCGAATGATGTGCCATCTATCTACAGATAATGAAAGCAGGTGGACTGTGCGGTACTCTAATGCTATCTTCCCAGTATGTGTAGAAGCAGAGATACACTTGCCTGGCACTAAGGTCTCTGTGGACACATGTCAAATCTGCCATCTAGCCGTCACGTATAGAGAACGAGGTACAGTTGCCTAGCTCTAAGGCCTCTGTAGATGCGTGGCGAAGCAAGATGGTATGGTACAAGGATGAAACCTAGAAGGTTAACTGTCTGCTACACACCGATCCACGAGGTATCTCCAAATACACTATGTGATCAAATGTATCCGGACACCCCCACAAACATACGTTTATCATCTTAGATGCATTGTGCTGCCACCCACTGTCTGGTACTCATTACCCGCGACCTCAGTAGTCATTAGACATCGTGAAACAGCAGAATGGGACGCTCCGTGGAACTCACGGACTTCGAACGTCGTCACGTGATTGGGTGTCACTTGTGTCAGAAGTCTGTACGCGAGATTTCCACACTCCTAAACATCCCTAGGTCCACTGTTTCTGATGTGATAGTGAAGTGGAAACGTGAAGGGACATGGACAGCACAAAGGCGTACAGGCCGACCTCGTCTGTTGACTGAGACCGCCGACATCTGAAGAGAGTCGTAAAGAATAATAGGCAGATATCTATCCAGACCATCACACAGGAATTCCAAACTGCATCAAGATCCACTCCAAGTACTATGACAGGCGTGAGGTGAGAAACCTTGATTCTATGGTCGAGCGGATGCTCATAAGCCACATATCACGCAGGAAAATGCCAAAAGACGTTTCGCTTGGTGTAAGGAGCATCAACATTACACGACTGAACAGTGGCAAAACGTTGTGTGGAGTGACGAATCACGGTACACAATGTGGCGATCCGATGACAGGGTGTGGGTATGACGAAAGCCCGGTGAACGTCATTTGCCAGCGCGTGTAGTGCCAACAGCGAAATTCGGAGGTGGTGGTGTTATGGTGTGGTCGTGTTTTTCCTGGAGGGGCTTGCACCCCTTGTTGTTTTGCTTGTCACGATCACAGCGCAGACCTACATTGATATTTTAAGCACCTTCTTGCTTCCCACTGTTGAAGAGCAATTCGGGGATGGCGACTGCATCTTCCAACACGATCGAGCACCTGCTCATACTGCACGGGCTGTGGCAGAGTTGTTACACGACAATAACATCCCTGTAACGGACTGGCCTGCACAGAGTCCTGACTTGAATCCTATAGAACACCTTTGGGATGTTTTGGAACGCCGACTTCGTGCCAGGCCTCACCGACCTACATCGATACCTCTCCTCAGTTCCGCACTCCGTGAAGAATGGGCTGCCATTCCCCAAGAAACCTTCCAGCACCTGATTGAAAGTATGCCTGCGAGAGTGAACGCTGCCATCAAGGCTAAGGGTGGGCCAACACCATATTGACTTCCAGCATTACCGATGGAGGGCGCCACGAACTTGTACGTCATTTTCAGCCAGGTGTCCGGATACTTTTGATCACGTAGTGTAGATCCGTCGCGATATGGCCACATAGTTAAAGCGACGTAGACATTATGTATATAAAATAGAGAGAGAGAAAGAGAGAGAGAGTGAGAGAGAGAATTCTGAAATAATATGCTCTGCTCTTTCATTTGTCATCAGACCCTGCAAAGCATCTATGCCCCTGAGTAGCTAAAGCAAAGTGCGTATTATCTTTTTCCCCATTTATATGCCGCCTTTAACATCTAGTCATATCGGCGGCTTTACCTTTGGAATAACTGCCCATTTGTAATGATGTTCACTCGTTTACTCTCGTGTTACTCTGCATTGGTTTTTCTATTACTTTCTCTACTACGTATAGTAAGTAGGGGAAGTATTGCATTCCACCCAAAAATTCGATACCGAGATTTCACCGGAAATACATGTTTTGAGACCTCCTGAATCCAAAAAAAGCATTTTTGGAAACATGTCCGTGTGTGTGTCTGTCTGTGTGTCTGTGTGTCTGTCTGTCTGTGTGTCTGTGTGTCTGTGTGTCTGTGAACAGCATAACTCAAAAACGAACAGTCGGATAAACACCAAACTTGCTATTTAGGTTCAGTATCTTTCAGAGATGCGACACGAAGGTTTTCAAAAAAATCCCCCCACCCCAGACTACCCTTTACATGGAACATTTTTGGAAAATTTTAATTTTCTCAAAAACGGCTCTAACGATTTTGATTAAAATATCATATGTTTAAGATATTGTCATGACAAATAAAATGTATATCTCGAATTTTCTGGGAATGTCTCCAAAAGTATTCTTCGTTATGAACGACTTTTTCATAACTGGTAAACCATTAGAGATAGACAAAATTTTACTACACAAAAAATGTAGATCGCGTTAAAATACACAATTTATGTCATATACATTTCTTTTGTTGAGTGAACCGTTTGCGAGATATTGCTTGTTATTCCCTTAAATTTTCCAATACTTATACTTTTTCTCAAATTCGTTATTCATTTTTTTGTCCTGGACTTGCAAAGAGAATGGAATGCGCCGCATAGCAACCAGCGTTAAAATATTTGACCATCGCTTAAAAGCTACTATATTCCCCTTGCATCTACAAGAAAATTAGCAATAAGATTGACATCTCGATATCTCCATTAACATGCAGCATATGGAGAATAAGCGTTTGTAAAAATAGTTTGTACAAGAGTAGAGAAAGTCATGTGAGTGTAACACATCAGATTTTTTAAACATTCCTTTCCCACACATTTACACTCTCACTCATACTTCCAGACTCCAGGGAGGATAGAGAATAATCCCAATTAAAAAAAAAATTCTCATCTTGCAGACCGGAATCGAACACAAGACTTCTGAATTTGGAAGCTAGCATACTAACCACCAGAGAGGCAGTCAAATATGTATTGAAACCCTCTCGACCAACATGTATTATGATCAATAAAACATTAATCATGACAGAACAATTGCAAGTTTGTTTATAAATAATTTGTAGAATAACTATGGAAATAAATGCTAGAGGAACATTTAGCTAATGGCTAGATAAATTTGTGCATTTTACGCTGCTAATTTTTAATTTATTTTTACATTGTTGCAACATTATAATAAAGCCCGTATTACTTAATTTGAACGATTTCTAGAAACATATGAATCTCAATTAATATTAAAAGGAATAAAAAAAATCTAACGGGTAGCACTTACACGAATTTCTTCCCAAGAAAAATTCAATTATATCCGAATATAGGTAGCATCCATTAATCAAAGCGATGCTTCTATTCTGTTACTCTTATTTTACTCATGATATATTTTATCTAAAATGTTTTCAAATCCACCAAGAAGTGCTTGCTTACAACATGCTGAAACAGCACTCAAATGTGTATTCGATGTAAGGAGCTCTTGCGATGGAAAGAAAATGGAAGAATCGCAGACTTTCAGTCATGTCCGCCAAGTTGTATTTAGACTTAAAAAAGTGTAAACTTGCAACACAATATTTCGAAAGCGCCAAGAACAAATTTTACACAAATGTTTACTTTTGTATATTTTTCCCCTTGTAAGTTTTTGTCTATCTCTGATGATTTCCCCAAAATTAACAAAATTATAAAAAATCAAGCAATGAAGAAGACTTCACAGAAATCCAAGATATACATCTTCTACCCATTGATATCTATAATATATTACATTTTAATAACAATCGTTAGACCCAGTTTTGACAAAAATGAAAAGTGACGGACATTTTTGAATTTAAGGGTAGCTAGGCTGAGAACATTTTCTTGAAAATCTTCTCCTGGCATACGGCGTGTCTCCCCCCCCCTCCTCTCGCAAGTGTTTAATACGATATTGTACGAATTTTCGTTTTTGAGTTATGCTGTTCGCAGAAGTGCATATACGGACCTTCTAAAACACTAATGAGACACATTCACATAGTTTCTCTACCTACTATCCATGGTTTAGTTTTATGTATTTTCAATAAACTATTCTTATGAATGCTTATTTTTCTATCTCTTTATGTTAATTCAAATAAATGTTTTCAGAAATGATTTACTTATATATTTCTTGTAGGTACAAGCATACAGAGGTTGAAGACATATTCAGTTTTTAAAGAGCGGTTCGCTATGTGCTGGCTTTGAAATTCCAAGCCCCTTACAATGACATCATTAGAAATAAAAGAACGATGTCTTACCGCTTCAGATAATGTAAGATAAACAGCATTGGGAAACTCTAACCAATGATAACGTACGCATCGGAAATCACTAATGCTCAGAAAGCTGCGAGTTTTAGTGTGTTTTTGCTTATCTCATATATGGTTTACCAATAAGATGTAAAATGATGCAAAATTAATTCAGAAAAAAAAAATCTGATGTGTTACACTCACATGACTTTCTCTACTCTTGTACAATCTATTTTTACAAACGCCTATTCTCCATATGCTTCATATTAATCGAGATATCGAGATGTCAATCTTATTTGTAATTTTCTTGTAGATGCAAGGGGAATATGGTAGCTTTTAAGCGATAGTCAAATATTTTATCGCTGGTTGCTATGTGGCGCCTTCCATTCTCTTTGCATGTCCAGGACATAAAAAAATGAATAACGAATTTGAGAAAAAGTATAAGTATTGGAAAATTTAAGGAAATAACAAGCAATATCTCGAAAACGGTTCACTCAACAAAAAAAATGTATATGATATAAGTTGTGTATTTTAACGCGATCTACATTTTTTGTGTAGTAAAAGTTTGTCTATCTCTTATGGTTTACCAGTTATGCAAAAGTCGTTCATAATGAAGAATACTTTTGGAGACATTCCCAGAAATTTCGAGATATACATTTCATTTCTCATGACTTTATCTTAAACATATGATATTTTCATCAAAATCGTTAGAGCCATTTTTGAGAAAATTAAAATTTTCGAAAAATGTTCCATGTAAAGGGTAGTCTGGGGTGGGGGGATTTTCTTGAAAATCTTCGTGTCGCATCTCTGGAAGATACTGAACGTAAATACCAAGTTTGGTGTTTATCAGACTGTTAGTTGTTGAGTTATGCTGTTCACAGACACACACACACACACACAGACACACACACACACAGACACACAGACACACACACAGACACACACACGGACATGTTTCCAAAAATGCTTTTTTTGGATTCAGGAGGTCTCAAAACATGTATTTCCGGTGAAATCTCGGTATCGAATTTTTGGGTGGAATGCAATACTTCCCCTACTTACTATACGTAGTAGAGAAAGTAAAAAGACTTCACTGGGTATTTGCAGAAACTTCATGATAAACAGTTTATTATTCACGCATATATCTTAAACACATGACGTTTTAATTATTTAATACGCTTCCTAATGATCTTAAGGGAAAAATTGACAATGTCAATGTCTTCAAAACTGCTGTTAAAGAATACCTAATGCGCAAAAGCATATTATTCTGTACAAGGTTATCTGAATGACAAATTATCCTGATGATAACACATATATAGCTCTGTAAGTAGTATTAGTAAACATTAATGACAATTGCCAGTTACATTTGTTGCCTGCTCAAGAATTAATGAAGCTATTTAAATGTATATATATTAAGAACTGACAGTAAATGATTACAAATCAAATAGAACAAAATGATGAGACGAACAAAACCAACAAGCCTAGTGAAAGTTAAATATGTTGGCCTTATAACGTTAGGGAGGTATTCGATTTTGTACAAAATTACACCTGATTTGTTTCATTTTGTATATAATATGTCTTTATTTTATTTTAAATGTTCTGTATTCTATGTAATATTTGTGTATATATGTAACTCTATTGTACATTTCCTTGACACGCCTCGTATAGCATGTCTCTATTTTATTTCAGATGTTATATATTCTGTGGAATATTTATGTTTATATGTAAGTTTTGTACATTTCCTTGACATGTTTTATGTTCACAAGCCTTTATGGCTGTTGGTGAACTCACAGAATGCAATGCAATCTAATCTAAAAACAGTCTAAAACCAATTTTGAGAAAATATAAAATAGAAAAATTCCAGAAAAAGGTACTTCGGGTTTCGTGGATTTTCTTGATATTCTCCATGTCGCATCCTGGAAGATGCTAACATTAATAGCAATTTTTACTTTCTCTACTACGTACAGTAAGTAGGGGAAGTATTGTATTCCACCCAAAAATTCCAATACCCAGATTTCACCGGAAATATATGTTTTGAGGCCCCCTGAATCCAGAAAAAAGCATTTTTGGAAACATGTCCGCGCGCGCGCGCGCGTGTGTGTCTGTGAACAGCATAACTCAGAAACGAACAGTCAGATAAACACCAAACTTGATATTTAGGTTCAGTATATTCGAGAGATGAGACACGAAGGTTTTCAAGAAAATCCACCCACCCCAGATTATCCTTTACATGGAACATTTTTCGAAAATTTTAATTTTCTCAAAAATGGCTCTAACGGTTTTTATTAAAATATCACATGTTTAAGATATTTTCATACAAATCAAATGTACATCTCGAATTTTCTGGAAATGTCTCCAAAAATATTCATTGTGAACGACTTTTGCATAACTGGTACACCATAAGAGATAGACAAAATTGTACTGCACAAAAAATGTAGATCGCGTTAAAATACACAATTTATGTCATATACATTTTTTCTGTTGAGTGAACCATTTTCAAGATATTGCTTGTTATTCCCTTAAATTTTCCAATACTTATACTTTTTCTCAAATGGAAATTCGTTATTCATTTTTTTTTGTCCTGGACATGCAAAGAGAATGGAATGCTCCATATAGCAACCACGTCTTAAAATATTTGACTATAGCTTAAAGCCTACCAATTCCCCTTGCATCTATAGGAAAATTAGCAATAAGATTAACATCTCGATTAACATGAAGTAGATGGAGAATAAGTATTTGTAAAAATAGTTTGTACAAGAGTAGAGAAAGTCATGTGAATGTAACACATCAGATTTTTTTTATTTTTGTCCCTTAGTTCAGAGACTTTAAAACATGTATTCCCAGTGAAATCCAGATAAAGAAAATAAAACAAAATAAAATGTTTTAATGAATATTACGTACCCATGAATAGGAAATGGGTAGAGACAGTTCTGTGAACGTTGCACGTTAGTTTCCACCCTCCCCCCGCAATTGGAAGGCTTCCACAAAGACCAGACCTCTGTGATCTCTATATGTTCCTTGTTACGGTGGACTTAGGACGATAAAAGTGAAACATTTTGGCGTTTTACTGGGCGGTGCACTCATGCAGCTTACAAACAAATATTCCAGAACACTCTGCCTCTGTGAAAGAAAATGTCGGTACGTACTCGCAAAGATTAAACCAAACGAGGAAAAAGCTCCGGATCGGTTACAAGGCAGAAGAGAAAGCTACCCCTTGAATAAAATATGATGCACTGAGGATGAAAGGAAATTATTATTGGCTGCATCGCGAACAAAAGACGGAAAGGGAAAATTTAATTGCGTATCATCGGAAAAGAAGAGGGGAGGCGTTTCCTGAGGGAGAATAAAACGATTCTGGACATCCGGGGATGAACTAACATCAAAACACATTAACTGTCCACGGCTGCAGGACAGAAGCGTTTCCTTCCGGAACATGAAATATGGGCTTTTGCGCTTGCATACTACTTCGCTATGTTTCATTTCAAGGAATGAGAATCATAGATGTTCTCTTGCATTCCCTTCGTCAGCATTGAAGTTCCCCATTATGGGTAGGACAATAACAACGTAATTGTTATTTTAGAACCTTTCCGAGGATGGAACCTGAAACGGCAACTCTAGGCCGAGCCCGAGAACTGTAATTATAGATAATTTATTAATTAATTTTTATTGATGTTAAATCACACTATGTACATATCTGTTTCTTATACTGCTTGTATAGTTTAAGAAGGGTGATTTAACGTTATGTATGTATCTAGGTTACTAATATTAGAAGAGTTATAAATGGTTTAATGTAAATAATTTAAGCGAATGTTTTAGCTACAGGAATAGTGTCTTCGAAGGCAGAAAATCTAGTTTTACGACGTCTCTCTGGTCGCAGGGCCATTGTTCATACAGCGAGGGTGTAGCGCTTTTGTCCCTTTATTTGATAATTCGCCGTGACCAAGTGAGAGAGACAGATAGCTTATCGGTAAATTTAGGAAAAGCCGCGATTTATGTTAAACTTGGACCAATGAGATCCCTGTAAGTGTATACGAAATAGTGAGACGCGTCGAGTGGCGCTAAAAATGGACCAATAGGAAAGGAAGCAGCCCCAGAAGCCTGCGACTGTAAATGGGTCAGCTAGAAAGAAATTGGGGGCATTTTGTCACGTGTGGGCAGGGAGAGATGCTGCAGAATGTTTAAGAGATATCGCGCCAAAAGGGAGTAGAGACAGTTTTCGAAACAGACATTAGAATCGCTACTAGTAAAGAGATAAGGAGCATATCTAAACTTCGCGTCCTATCCGCGCCGTGTTTCAACAGCGGCGGACAGTATTTTAACGGCGGCAATATCAGTGTTGTGTACTATGTGGGTTAGTTAAATAAAAAGAACAGGCAGTGTCATCTTTTCATAACCAAAGCACGTCTATGTCTTCTTATATCACCACCCGAGATCGACGCTTCCTTTACCAAGGATAAGTCCATGCTCCCATATAGTTTAAAGAAAATTACTGCAGCTAGCCGAGGATAAAATTGAACCAGCACACTGCGAACTTCTGGAACCAACATGGGAGATTCATCAAGGTAAGCCAACAGCAACGGACAGGAGCAGGTGACTGCCGCAAACCGATCCAATAAATAAGCATAGGTCCAGTTACCCATTTCCAAAATAACAGTGCTCCAACTTTACAGTAACACGATCTTTCGAGTATTTTAAGGCTGAGGAACGGGAACTGGCACGGGAATGAAAAGCAAAGAAACGTAAGCCTGGTTCACAGCACAATGAGAACGGAAACCGGAATACTTATCGATAGCAACGTGGAAAGTCGATTACACGCATTTTGTAATTTGCTTGCGAACGACGAATGATATGTTTTGCACCTGCTTGCAATTCAGCCAACGTGATGCAATTTAATCAATTTCGAAATTCAATAAAATAAACATTTTCTAAAAGGTATGCAATTACTGTTTCTGATTCCTCTTGCACAGCGTCACATTCAACATATGGCATACATTAAAATATATTGTTCTATGTTGGTTTCGGTTGTTTGGTATTCCGGTTGTTTCTCTCGCTTGAGATTAGGGAGAGCTCTAGCGGCAGTTTTAGTTCGTGGTTTCCATAAATAATGCCTATCCTGAATACAGCTACTCGCAAAATAAAACCAACATTCCGTTTCTGGGAATGCTAAAATTTGATAAAGTTTCCCGTTCCCGTTAATTTGTGAACGCGCACATTTTAATACCCATATCTTAACTCTGGCGTTCCCGTTCTGATTCTCGTTTCCAGTTAATGTGAAATAGAGTTTTAAACCGCTTCCAAACGTAACGTTCTTATCATAGAACGTATATTGCGTTACAGCTAGGTACAGGTAGGGGATATATGAGGGACATTCAAATGAAACCTGGTCAGTGCGTCTAACTTTGCGCTACATGTAAGGTGGCACCAAGTAACTGGTGTATGGTGGCACCATCTATTGGTAGAGCGACTACAGCGTGTGCAACGTTTGACGTTGCATAGCGACAGTGTGGTTTCACGCCGAAGAGAAGATGGTTACACAAGTTATCGTCCACTACTGAACATGAAGGCGAGTAAACAGGAACGAGGAGTGAGTCAGAGCAAGCAGTGAAAACATGAGACTTCACCACCTCCAAAGAAATCAAAGGACGTGCACCAGTTCTGGTAAGGTCATGATGTCCTTTTTTGACCGCAAGGGCCCACTGCTTGTCAAGTTCCTGGAACGGGAAACCACCATCAATGCCCAGCGTTATCAAGCCACTTTACAGAACCTTAGACGAGCCATTAAGTCGAAACGCCCAGGCATGTTGTCCAATGGCGTTATTCTCCTGCATGATAATGCCCGCCCGCACACCGACAATGCGGTGAAGACGACATTGCAGCAGTTTCGATGGGAAATGCTGGAACATCCACCGTACAGTCCAGACCTTTCACCGTGTGACTTTCATGTTTATGGACCTCTAAAACAAGCTATTCGCGGACATCGATCCACAACGGACGACGAAGTGTGTGAATGGATCGAGAACTGGATCCGACAGCAGCCTACTAGCTTCTTCAAAGATGGAATCGACCAGCTAGTGTCGCAATGGGATAAATGTACCAACAGTTTTGGCGACTATTTGTGAGTTAATAAAATCGTTACCGTTACTTTACACAAGTGACCGGGTTTCATTTGAATGACCCTTATATATCGGAAGGGGGACACCTCGCGCACTGCGACCTATCTAGATCTAGTGAGATCTAACACCCTCAGGAAGAAGTGATTAAGTGAAGGAACCGCAGGAGGCTACAGGCCGCAGGCAGACAGGTCACATAGACGCGTGGACGTCCCTAACAGTTCTATGCTCGAAGACCTGTCACACTGCTGAAGCTGCCTAGAGAAGGCGATAATGACCCGTCGACCGAGCAGCCCTCTTGTGTCCTGGGAGTACTCTTTCCTTTGAGTAAGATTCCGCGTCATCTGTCCGGCACCGCCATACGCCACGAAACCTCGAGGCACACCGTGAAATATGAGAACGTAACGGAATGAAAAGGAAATGATGGAAAGGCAACCGTGGTAGAAGAGCAACCACCCCAGCATTCGCCTACCACAAGGGAAAACCACGAAAACCCCAAGGTCTGAATGAATGGTCTACGGGAATCGAGTCGGGACTCCTCAACGCGAGCCTCACATGTTACGGCGGAGTCATCTCGCTTGGTAAGTACAATTACATGTATGTATTTTATGCCAAACATTGGAATCGTTCATGCTTTAGTGTTTCCAAGTCCCAGGAGAGTCCACTAGCAATCTTAGACCAATCAGATTTGATTATGATATTGAACGCTTTAAATAAAAATGGGAAAAGCAATTACCTGAGATGCTGCACATAAATCATGGGGTTAAGGGAAACTGATACCAGTTACTGCGATGATGGACGTGAATAATTCCCTTAACACGAGTTAAGAGAGCAGGATTTAGAGTAACTTTTAACATAGATACGTTGCGGATTCGCGCGTGCATGGCTGAATGAGGTGGGAGAGAGACAGGAAGGAGAGGAGCGTCGTCTTGCCAATGTACGTTAGGAACGAAGAATCGCGACTTGATGCGAACCGCACCGCATCAGGACCAGCAAGAGTATATTGTGTAAATGGTAAAATCTCGTGGATGCACTTATTTGACTCTTATTTTGGACCGGTTGTTTGGAATACAGTGTTTTTGGAACTGGAACGAACTGAACTGTTACTGAAAAACGAAATGCGTTACATTCACTTGACTGTCTACCCACTCTCCTTTAAACCATTCTTACAAATTTTCTATCTACATCATGTTAATCCAGAAAAACGTTTGTAGAAATGGTTTCATTACACAAGTTATTGTAGGTAGAAAAGGGACACAAGGACTGAAGCGATAAAAAAAAACTTATAAAAGCGACGAGAAACAACTGAATGGCAGCTTAACACTTCAAAAATTTATTTTACTTGAAAATTAAACCAAGCTCGACGAATATGTAGAAAATGGTTAGTGCAAATAATTAATTTCACACAAATTGTGTGTTTTAACGATATTTACATTCTTCGTGTAGTAAGCCTTTGTACATCTCTTGTTGGTTAGCAATTATACAAAATGTATTCAGAATGAATGATATACATTTTACTAATTGCAATTATCTAAAATATTTAGTATTTTAATCAAAACTTATTAGAGCCATATTTGAGAAAATCAAAAAATGAAAACATTTTACAGTAAAGGGTAATTTGGAGAGAGGAGATTTTTTTAAAAACGTCTTAGTTACATCCTCGGAAGATGCTGAACTTAAATATGAATTTGAAGTTTGGTATTTTGTTCTTCACAAAACACAGGCGCACAGACAGAAGGGTGTTTCTCTAAAAGTTTTTTTTTTTTGGATTCAGGAATTTCAAAAAAACTACATAGGATTATTTGGTTGAATACCTACTATACTAGGTGATAGAAAAAGTAAAACTAATGTAACTGTTTTCCAGAAACAGTTCTAGTTTTGTTTACTATTGTTCATGCAACCAAGTCCATACTGCTTAATTTGAAATGTATCGTGAATAACGAAACCTGAATGAAAGAATTACTATAGTGTCACTATGGGCACTATAATATATAAGGAATTATGTGAAGCTGTAATGGGTAGAGACGCTGTGTAATGTTTTTTTTAACGATACCGAGATTTCATTATAAATACATGTTTTGAGCCCACTTAATAAAAAAAACATTTTTAGAAAATTGTCTGTGTGTGTGTGTGTTTGTGAACACTATAACCCCAAAACGAAAAGTCAAATAAATACCAAACTTGGTATTTAAATTCAGTACCTTTCAAGGATGCGACAGTAAGATTTTCAAGAAAATTCCCACCTCAACTACCCTTTACATGGAACATTTTTCAAAATTTTATATTTATAAAAAAAGGTTCTTATAGTTTTGATTAAAATATCTATCGTATATTGAAGATATTTACGTGATAAATAGAATTTATATCTTGAATTCTCTGGTAATATCCTGTGAAGTCCTCTTAATTTGAAACAAATTTCTATAACCTTTGGTAAACGTTAAGCAAGAGAAGAAAACATAAGTTAGATCCAGTTATAACATACAATTTATTTCAATTAATTTTTTTGTGACATCAGTCATTTCAAGATATCCGTTTTTAATGATTCGAATTATTCAACACTTAGTTATTCTTTTAAAGTAATGTCGATTGTCAGTTGTTTTTCGCGATTGCATGGAAACAGTATGAATTTTAAGGCAAACATATTGCATCCAGTTCTTAAACATTTGACTGTTGCTATTCCCTTTGTATCTATAACGAAATATGTAATGCAGTTATTTCTGGAAAGATTTATCTCGATTAAAATTAAGTAGATAGGAAAATAAACCTTTGTAACAATAATTTGTATAGTCACTAATTAAGCGATTCCGGTTAGAGAAAGTAATGTGAATGTAATACATCAGATTTTTTTTACCGTTGTTCCACTTATTAACATACGCAACAGCAAATGGTAAAATGAGCACAAAGACGACCGCCGCAGGGAATCACGGGATATTCTCAAAGGCACACTAGCGCACTCGTCCCTCCCCTCCGTAACAGCAATTGGAAGCTAACGGAGATTAAAATCACTAATTTGAGGTAGGCAACGTTATGGGCAATGGATCTTTCCAATTAGGAATCAGATTTATATAATTCTAGCCACCGCAATTTGCTACCTAACGTTCTTGATGCTATTCTTCAGCCCGTTTACGGAGTTCCACGTCATTTTTTTTAACGTCGTATAAAACTTCTTGCTCATATCACAATGGTTACTGTAGGTTTTTAATTCACTTCAATCAGAGAGCCTTAGTTTCATACTGGCGTTCCTGTATCATATATTTTGTTACTCTTGAGCTTTGGTGGGATGTTGAATTTGGATCGTAGAACTGTTGGATGTTCTTTGGTTGTACATGTGGTCATTGTGAACTTAGTTGCGTAATCACCTTCTTTGAAACGGAACCACGAAAAAAGCCCCAGTCAGATTGGTTGGTACAAAGCATTTGAAAATGCGACCTCCCAAATGGAGCCAAAAACATTACAATACCAGTGTGCTCGATGGAGGTCATTTCAGTACCTAACAGGTGCAAAATCCTCGAAAGTGTTAAGTAAATCTGCAACTTCCACTTTTCAAACAGACACAAATGGAAGAAGGATGGGATAACTTGAACCGTATTTTGTTTGGTTTCCTCGAGCACGTGCGACTTCAATTTTCCTAAACGTCATTGTCCAGCACCCGCGGCATTTTTAACAGCTGCACTTTTTACCTCGCGTGTTGTCATTGCTGCAGTGACAATTTATGTTCTTATACAATGGACGATTATGCACAGTATTCATTTAAAAAGTATATGTATGTTACATTCAATGTCTTTCTCTACTCACTATCGTTTATTTTTATCCTTTCTACAAACTCTTCTTTAAAAAAAAAACTTACTTTTCCTTCTACTTCATGTTATGGGTACTCGATACTGAAATTGCTAATTTCTACAATTTTCAAACAGTTTATTTGAAATATTTATCAGATTGTTTTCAATCCTTATATAATATTATACAGGATTATTCATAAAGAAGGAACACACTTTGCATATTTATTCCTAATTAACAACAATAGATTGCGACACTTTTGATACTCACTTGTTGAACTCACAACGAAATGCACGCTGCAATGAAACATTGGATTCACTCTTTGCATAATGCAGCGCACAAAACTACTTTTCCTGTGGTGTCGCCATTTTCTCGTAAACAAACACCGCGCCGCTGTAGGCACTGAATGGAACTAATAGGTGGGGCTTAAAACTTTGAACCTTCCTCTATTCAATGATGTGTCATATGTGTCGCTATCTATTGTCGTTTATTAGAAATAAATATGTTAAGTCTGTTCCTTCTTTTTGAATAACCCTGTATAATCGAAAATAAAATGTTATGATCTTCGTTACCTAACTTTCCAAGACACTAATTTTCAAAAATGAAAATGGGAGCACATATACAGTGTTCCTTATAACCGAAATTTAAAACTTTAAACTTTTGAAATTTTGCATATTATTCCTCGATTGTAGTTTTTTTACAAGCTTTTCCTTGGAAAAAATAAAAGTATGTAATAATTTTGCAAAGATCAGTCAAACATTACACTCCAATCCTAAACCAACCTACTTGATATCAAGAACAGACTCTTGCCTCACAGTTCATGGCAAGAATGGAAGTAGCAGATCAACCATTCCCGCATAGCAGTTCGTAGCACACCATCAGTGCCTGATTGTTGTTTGGCACCCCACCGACTCCAGGAGACCACCTTCCTTCTTCGTCCGTGTCGACAGGGCCCGTTAACACAGAACAGGTACCATGGGACTGCGCAGCAGGTTCCTCTGTGCTTCGTCGTGTCGGTGCCTTATTAATCTCAGTGCTACAAACAGTGGTATGCCACATTATTTAATCACTTCTGCATGGACCTACATCACTTCTTCGGCGGCTGTGATATGCATATTTCGATCTGCTACAAACAATGAGAAACCTTCTTCGCCGTTCTTTAATGTATATTACATTCTGTGTGCACCGGACTTCCAGTGTTTAGAGGAGATTTTGTGCGCCGGGGGGAGGGGTCTCTGGCTGTCTACAAATAATTCATTGTACAGTTTCAATGCTTTTAATGTATACATTTTGTTAATCGGAGAATTAATAAGGATTCATATGTCAATTTCATTTGTATTTTTATATTTTATTTTTATTTTCTTCGCCGGGGACGCCTCATTTTTATAAGTGGAGGAGATGCGGCGTATTAATAATTTGTGGGGTTACATTGTCATTACCAGATACATTGTTGTTATACTCTTTATGTTGACTGGGATGACGTCACTCTTGGCTGAGAGTTTTTGCTAGCCACGAGTGGTGGGGGATATAGCGTCTGTCTTAGGATTCCGTGAGAAGCGGATCGCTTGTGCAAGGCGGCTTTTGGATCGGTGAACATCTTCCCTCACCTTTCATATTTAATAATGTAGAAACCCCAACCGGCTGGGAAATAAATCTAGGAATGTGCGAGTAGATTTGTGTTATGGATTTTGTACAGTGCAAAACCCACGCCTTCCTCTTAACCTCCACGCCACGTTTCGGTCCTCCGCGGCCAAGCGAGTATACCTACGTCCCCTCAATGTGCGTGCTGGGTATTAGAAATTAATTTAATTTTCATGTGAACTTTTAGGCCTCTACCCGGCATGTAACAGTATTAAATTTTGTGTAACATTAAAGCTTTTCCTGGGAAAAATAAAAGTATGTAATAATTTTGCAAAAATCAGTCAAGCATTAAACTCTAATCCCAAACCAACCTATATGATATCAAGAACAGAATCTTGCCTCTTTATCAATCGCCAAGGAACGCTTACTGAAACTTTGAAAGGAACTGAACTGCATCATAGGGAACATTTTAAAGTTGCAAAAATGTAAGGAAACTAGATAAGGATAAAATCTGGCATTGAAACTTCACACCTGGGTATTTAACTGGCCAGAAGGGGAAAAAGTTGTAACTTGATACTGATCCAAAATCTGAGGATTTTTTCTCAGGAAATTCTCAAAACGCTTTTTTTTTAATTTACTCAAAAATTCAATATCGAATATTACCCTTTAATGGAAATAAATGTTTCCAGACATTCTTTCATTGCACAATTCTTTGAAGTACAAGGGGAATAGAAGAAGCTGAAGCGATAGACAACTTTAAAAAGCGAGTCGTTATATTTTTGTTTTGAAATTCTATAGTATTTCCATGACATCGCGAGAAAGAAATGAACTGTGTCCCATCATTTAAAAAAAAAGATGTATGATAAGGTAATGCAAATTCAAACCAACAGCAACGAATATCTCGAAAATGGTTAATGTCACAAAAAATGCGTTTTACCTAAGTTTTGAGTTTTAAGGAGATCTAAAGTTTTGCTTGTCTCTAATGGTTTATGATTGATTCTGAATGAAGAAGCTTCACGGCTATTGCCAGAAAAGTTAGATATACATTTTATTAGTCAAGTACTTAATATCTTACTCGTATGGTATTATAAGCAAAATCGTTTTCACTAAATCAAAAATATCGAATTTTTCAAGTAAAGGGTAGTTTAGGGTGGGAGATTTTCTTGAAAAATCTTCACGTCCCATCCTTAGAAGATGCTGTACTTAAATTTCAAATTTGGAATTTAGTCGACGTTAGTTTTCAGTTATGCTGTTCACAGGGGGGGGCACGCACGCACCTTTTTCTAAAAATTACGAAGTTACGAATAAACCTCAATCAAATTGCTGGGTATACGAATTTTAACCTGCGACCTCTTGAACCATGCCACAGTCACCATCTTCTTAGTCATCTAGCTGCACTGGATAAACTCACAACTGAAACAGATACCTAGCGTGAACTGAGCTGCTTTTATAATACTAAGATCCTTCAGCAGAGGGACAGAGCGTCTTGTAGCAACGCCCGTGCTATTGCCATGAGCATGCAACCTTGACATATTAATATATTCTTGGAATGGTATAGCATAATGTCGAATAAACATTATAAACCCAAAGAAATAGAGAAAGGCAAACATTACACAAGCAGATCTACGTATGCGTACTGAGTAATTAGGTGCAATGCTTTCACAGAAAATCTGATACTATGTTTACATTCCCTCTCTACTCAGACATAATTAGCATAATTTGGTCTGTCAGGTACGTCCGTACGTAGTAACAAACGTTGCTAATACGGAGTTGAGATATATACGCAAGAGCAAAATTGATACATTTCAAATTTGCTTTAAATCGGTAGATACAAAAATAGAAGCGGTTAACTTAAAGAACCTTGGAATCGAGGTTACAGCAGAATATTTCCGAAACGAGGCTAAAAGCTTTGAAACTTTGTTAGCTAAAAGAAATACTGTAATGAAATAGATACGTAATTTGACTGCAAAACGGCCGGATATAAAATATGGTATTTTTCAGTTTTTGTAGTAATTAGAAGCGGAAAGCAAACATAATGCAATAAGAGCAGTGGTCGAAACGTTATATGTGTTTATAGATGTTTATTGCAAATAACTCTGCACGCTGAACCGGTTTCGTGCTCGCGTTTGCACTGGGAGAAAGCGTTCGATTCCACATGGGGTATTGAAGTTCCAGTATAGCCTTTTAAGCCTTAAATGGGTTAAACGCATTTTTAATTATGAACAACTCAACCGAAGAACATAATTACGCTTTGTAATTTTACTCTAGTGTCATTGAGACTTTTTAAAACATTTTACGCCCATCAGCATGCGTCCGGAAATGGCAGGTTTGCTTGCGCACTCTTAAGGTTTCTTCACGAATTTCTCTCTTTCTCCCTCCCTCCCTCTCTCTCTCTACATCGGTATTAGTTACGTGGTATATCGCGACGGATCTGTTAGAGATACTTCGTGGATCGGTGTGTGGCAGACAGTTAAGTCTTCTAGGTCTCATCTGTGTACCATTCCATCTTGCTACAGAGCAGACCGCCTGAGCCATCCCGCTCGGTAACTTCAAGAAAGCTACCATTAAACGTAAATAAAACCTTGGGTCTCGCAGATTACAAAACACTCCATCACATAACGTAACGGTAAAATCCTACTCTGTGCAAAATGGCTAGCAAAATATCAACTGCGGGTTCAAACCCGGCGGAGGGCGATGGATTTTTTCGGGCGTAAAAATCCATAGCATGGCTTCCTTCGGAAGGGAAGTAAAGGCGATGGTCCCGTGTCGTAAATTTACGGCACGTAAAAGAACCTCAAGCCTGATAAAGAGGCCTCTGAGCAAAATTACCGGTCTTTCACGCCCAATATAGAATGGGACGCTAAGGACCACATTAGTTAAAGAGTGTCCATAAATAAAACTCAATTTATTTTTCTCACATGATGTATATAATACGACACATCCATTATATTAGTATAATTTAAATGAGAGGAAAAGAAATTAGGTATTATAAAGAAGCTAACAAATGTTGAGCGAATATTAATGCAAGTAATTTCTTTGATCGATGGAGATTTAAGAGCAGTTTTTATGGGGATCTCTTAGAAATGCACGATTTTTAGGATTGCTTCCTAAAATGCAGGTAATTGCACTAAATACCAGAACATACCTGAAATGTAAAGCTAAGTGTGGATTTACTTCAAATCGTTCAATCAACAAGTTATTCAACTAAGAACTGCCCCCTTAACGTTCATGAATTATGGTACACACAATTATTTTTTAAAAAAAATCTGATGTGTTACACTCACGTGACTTTCTCTACTCTTATACAAACCATTTTTACAAAAGCTTATTCTCCATCTACTTCATCTTAATCGAGATAAACATTTGCAGACTCTATCTTATTGCTAATTTTCTTGTAGATGTAAGGGGATAATATATTTAAAGGGCAATTTGGAAATACAGTAGCCTTTAAGCACATACATATCTCTTAATAGCTGGTTGCTAGGTGCAGCACCACTCCCTTTGCCACAGATTAATACTCTTTGCATATCAAAGACAAAAAATCTGATGTGTTACACTCACATAACTTTCTCTACTCTTGTACAACCTAATTTTACAAACGCCTATTCTCCATATGCTTCATGTTAATCGAGATATCGAGATGTCAATCTTATTGATAATTTTCTTGTAGATGCAAGGGGAATATGGTAGCTTTTAAGCGATAGTCAAATATTTTAACGCTGGTTGCTATGTGGCGCATTTCATTCTCTTTGCATGTCCAGGACATAAAAAAAATGAATAACGAATTTGAGAAAAAGTATAAGTATTGAAAAATTTAAGAAAATCCCAAGCAATATCTCGAAAACGGTTCACTCAACAAAAAAAATGTATATGACATAAGTTGTGTATTTTAACGTGATCTACATTTTTTGTGAAGTAAAATTCTGTCTATCTCTTACGGTTTACCAGTTATGCAAAAGTCGTTCACAATAAAGAATACTTTTGGAGACATTCCCAGAAAATTCGAGATATACATTTCATTTCTCATGACATTATCTTAAACATATGATATTTTCATCAAAATCGTTAGAGCCATTTTTGAGAAAATTAAAATTTTCGAAAAATGTTCCATGTAAAGGGTAGTCTGGGGTGGGGGGATTTTCTTGAAAACCTTCGTGTCGCATCTCTGGAAGATACTGAACCTAAATACCAAGTTTGGTGTTTATCCGACTGTTCGTTTTTAAGTTATGCTGTTCACAGACACACAGACACACACACAGACACACACACAGACACACACACACACACACACAGACACACACACGGACATGTTTGCAAAAATGCTTTTTTTGGATTCAGTGGGTCTCAAAACATGTATTTCCAGTGAAATCTCGGTATCGAATTTTTGGGTGGAATGCAATACTTCCCCTACTTACTATACGTAGTAGAGAAAGTAATATAAGAGAATAACAAGCAATATCTCGAAAATGGTTCACTCAACAAAAAAAATGTATATGACATGAATTGTGTATTTTAACGCGATCTATATTTTTTGTGTAGTAAAATTTTCTCTATCTCTTATGGTTTACCGGTTATACAAATGTCGTTCACAATGAAGAACACTTTTGGAGACATTCCCAGAAAATTCAAGATATACGTTTCATTTGTCATGACAATATATTAAACCTGTGATATTTTAATCAAAATCGTTAGAGCCATTTTTGAGAAAATTAAAATTTTCGAAAAATGTTCCATGTAAAGGGTAATCTGGGGTGGGGGGATTTTCTTGAAAACCTTCGTGTTGCATCCCTGGAAGATATTGAACCTAAATACCAAGTTTGGTGTTTGTCCGACTGTTCGTTTCTGAGTTATGCTGTTCACAGACACACAGAGACATGTTTCCAAAACTGCTTTTTTGTATTCAGGGGGTCTCAAAACATGTATTTCCGTGAAATCTCGGTATCGAATTTTTGGGTGGAATACAATACTTCCCCTAATTACTATACGTAGTAGAGAAAGTAAAAATGAATAACGAATTCCCATTTGAGAGAATAAGTATTGAAAAGTTTAAGGGAATAACAAGCAATATCTCGAAAATGGTTCACTCAACAAAAAAAATGTATATGACATAAATTGTGTATTTTAAAGCGATCTACATTTTGTGTGTAGTAAAATTCTGTCTATCTCTTATGGTTTACCAGTTATGCAAAAGTCGTTCACAATGAAGAATACTTTTGGAGACATTCCCAGAAAATTCAAGATATACATTTTATTTGTCATAAAAATATCTTAAACATATGATATTTTAATCAAAACCGTTAGAGCCGTTTTTGAGAAAATTAAAATTTTCGAAAAATGTTCCATGTAAAGGGTAATCTGGGATGGGGGGATTTTCTTGAAAACCTTCGTGTCGCATCCTTGGAGGATACCGAACCTAAATACCAAGTTTGGTGTTTATCCGACTGTTCGTTTCTGAGTTATGCTGTTCAAAGACACACACACACGGACATGTTTCCAAAAATGCTTTTTTTGGATTCAGGGGATCTCAAAACATGCATTTCCGGTGAAATCTCGGTATCGAATTTTTCGGTGGAATACAATACTTCCCCTACTTACTATACGTAGTAGAGAAAGTAATAAACATAGCTTCATTGAAAGTCAGTATTTTCTGGAGCTGCTCAACGCTATACAGTGAATGAACACGTGTGCTCAGGATAAGTAATATGGCACCTACCTGGACCTGAAACGAGGACCAGCACGCTGCAGGGCACGAAGACGATGATGACGAGACCTAGGAGTCCATTCCGTCGGCGAAGTGGGGCCAGAGGTAGGCTTAGTGCCATGACCTTCCACCTCCTGCAAAGAGCACATTCATCTCAAATTAAACTCTGCTATAAAACATTGTGTTTATAGAAATGAATAAACTATTACCACGCAAACTAAAGATAAGCAAACAAACAGCTGTTACCTGTCACAAATAAACATAACTGCATGTAAACAACGGCCTTGTTTGGCTGTTCAGTGACAATATGACATTAAATGTTATTGATGCATCTGTCCTTGGCTTTTGTTCCCAAAAGTGAAAAACTGACAATGTTGAATTTTTAAGGTATTCTTTTGTTAATCCCTTACATAAATGAGGCCACGTGTCATTTAGAATTCTGGCCTATTGTTTTACAGGGGTTTCTATCGAAAAACGAATAAGGCTGTCTATAAGTGCACAGGTGTGACCATTATTTGTAAGAAAACTTTGAAGTTCATTAAAGTATACAATTTATGTCAATCCCACCCCCAGACATTATTCAGTTCAGAAATTCATGCTGATTTGGACGTTGAAGTCTATTTTGGTAGTTTTTCCCACTGTGTCCACGACTAAAAATCTCATGCGTCACACTCACGACATTCTGTATACATTAAAACTTTAGATAATCTTTCATACATTACAGTATCATTTATATAAAATGTTTTCTTCCATTCACTTTACGTTACTCACCATAAATTTTTAACTAGGAATAATCTAAAATTACGCAATGTGGACTTGTTTAGGTGTAAAATACGGAAAACAAAATGCAAATGCTCGCATGTTCTAAGTCAGGTTTTGTTATAATGAGGCCATACGGGGAAAAAAGAAGCATCGCGTGAGATAATTCATAGATGTTGCATATTTAAAACTGGGTAAACAAGAAGTTTTGTACAAAAAAATTACTTTGGCATATTTTACTGCTGTTTAAAGTCCCGTAACTTCAACATATTCAATGGTTACTGTAGGTTTATTAGTTCACAG
Source organism: Deroplatys truncata (assembly GCA_030765065.1). Classification (NCBI taxonomy): domain Eukaryota; kingdom Metazoa; phylum Arthropoda; class Insecta; order Mantodea; family Mantidae; genus Deroplatys; species Deroplatys truncata. Next base: position 82,448,968 of record CM060982.1, on the reverse strand, counting down.
CTAGACAGATGGACTTAGTTGCGTAGTGACCCTTCTGTCCCATCTGTTTGAGGAACTTGCTGATAACCTTAATTGCGTAGTCCCTTTCCTGTACCACCTATTTTATATCATCATTCTAATGCTGGACAGAAGGCCTTAGTTGCGTAGTCGCCTACCTAGCCCATCAGCTAAGAAACTTGTTGATAGATGGCTTTAGCTGCGAAGTCGTCTTTCTGTACTATCTGTTTTATTTCTATTTATTTTTGTTCTGTTGGTGAAATTTTGGATAGTGGTACTGAATAATCATTAGGCATTTACCTGGTAACTGAGGGAAGCAATGAAAAATACCAGACAGGCTGGCCGGTACAAAGAATTTGAATTCGCGACCTCCGAATAAGAGCCACAGACGCTACCTCTCAGCCATCTCGACCGATTTTGACAAATTCTACTTTATTTTAATATTCGATATACCTTTTTTATGTAGTAAGTATTTGTCTATCTCTGATGGCTTACTAGTTATACAAATTGTATTCAGAACGAAGAGGATTTCATATGCTATTCATAGAAAATTCAAGGTATATATTTTATTTGTCATACAATTATCTTAAATATATGGGAATTCAAACTCAAAATGGTTGGTCATTTTTTGCAAAATAAAAATAACGATCATTTTTTCGATGTAAAAAATATTCTAGGGATGGAGATTTTCTTGAAAATCTTCAGTTGTCACGCTTAAATAGTGTCTGCTTCAAACCTGAAATTTCTCTTTTTCTAAAAGTATGTAGAGCGCAAAAATGTATTACGATGAAATTTCCCCCGTATTTGGGGGAATGAGGTAATTCTTCTGCTTACCCTAGGTAAGTGATAAAGTAAAAATGATTTGCTATATGAACAACTGAGCTGCCTCAGTATTCTACATAACAAAGATCATGTTACCTGATGTGAAATAATTTCTACCTAGACATGTTTTCATGATTAAGGGGATGTTAAAATTAAATTGAGTTTTATTTATGGACGCTCTTTAACTACTATGGTCCTTAGCATCCCATTCTATATTGGGCGTAAAGACCGGTAATTTTGCTCAGAGACCTCTTTATCAGGCTTTATCAGGTTCTTTTACGTGCCGTAAATCTACGACACGAGACCACCGGCTTTACTTCCCTTCCGAAGGAAGCTATTTTAACTATTTTTACGCCCGAAAAAATCCATCGTCCTCCGCCGGGTTTGAACCCACGAACTTGGGAACTAGAGCCTAGCATGGTACCACTAGTCCACGGAGGACGACATTCAAGTGGTGTGGATGGACAAATGAGCATTTGCATAGCGTAGGTATATGCGAATACCTTTGATTCTGTAATGGGTAGAGAAAGTGGCATGAACGTTATAGACCGGATATTTTTCACTTTCTCTACTACGTATGGTAATTAGGGGAAGTATTGTATTCCACCCAAAAATTCGATACCGAGATTTCACCGGAAATACGTGTTTTGAGGCCTCCTGAATCTAAAAAAAAGTATTTTTGGAAACATGTCCGTGTGTGTGTCTGTCTGTGAACAGAAACGAACAGTCGGATAAACACCAAACTACAACGAAGAAAGCAGCGGAATTTGCACTTGCCAAATACAGAAGAGAGGGGGTGAAGAACATCGAATTTCTTTTACAAATTTAAGAAAGTCATATAGGGAAGTCCTAAAGCAGAACAAAACAGCCTGGCAGGTATCAAAGGCAGAAGAGGAGCGTCAAGTAGTCTAAAATGGGGAAATTGGTGACATGTGGAAAGTTATTAGGCAGATTCGAAGGCGAAGGTCCATTCAGGCAACTATCCCTGCTGGAGAATGGATAAAGTACTTTAGAACAGTCAACCAAGAGGGGAGTTTAGGATGAAATTAAATACTTTGGCCGCTGAAGGGATGACTGGGGCTCCAATTGTGCAAATGCTTGACTATGAACTTAGCACAGCGGAGGTTGTTCATGGAATAAAATGCTTAAAAAACGGTAAGGCAGCTGGTATAGAGGGCTTGTCAGCTGAGTTTTTCAAGATTTCCCTAGAAGTTAATAAAATGACAGATTTTTATAGAAAAAGCTTCCATAAAATATTTGAAGGCGGAAAATATCCGCAAGCATGAAAACCGCCATTATCCAACCTCTTTACAAGGGCAAAGAGAGTTACAACATTCCAGGAAATTACAGGGGTATCTCGTTGCTCTGTATATTTGGAAAAATTTACAGTAGAATCTTATATGAAAGAATTAAGTGTTGGGCTAAGACACACCACAGGATTTCTAAATTTCAGGCAGGATTTAGGGAAGGTTTTTCGACTATTGACAATGTCTTCGTTCTGAAAACATAATTGATGACAATTTGAGAAATAAAGGTGGTAAGGTATATACTGTATTTGTAGATTTTAAAATGGCATTTGATACTGTGGAACGCAGTGCTCTCTGAGAGAAACTAACACGAAAAGGAACTGCACGCAGGGCAATGTATAAAGACGTTAAGTTTGTTATCAAGACCGATCAGCACAATGCATCAGAATGTAACATAGCACAGAGGGGGGTCAAACAGGCATGTATACTATCTCCGTTACTTTTTAATTCGTTTATTGATGATGTTAGCGTGATCACGGCGGAAGACATAGATGCACCGACAATCGCAGACCAAAAATTACCAATTCTTTTGTACGTGGATGACATTGTAATTCTTTCTAAAACGATAAAAGGATTGCAGTGTGGTTTAAACGCTCTTCGACGATATTGTAGGCATTGGGGTATGGAGGTAGATATCCTTAAAACTAAAACAGTCACCTTTAAAAATGGATATGTGTACGGCCAACATGAAAAGTGGACCTATGGGGAGCAAGAAATTCAAAATGTCAAGCATTTCGATTACCTAGGAGTAAGGTTTGATATGGGTGGAAAATGGAACAAGAACATAGAGTTTATAAAACACAAAGGGATTGGACAACTTTCTGAAGTATTAAGGATATTGACACGGGTACCAGATATGCCAGTAAAAACATTACAGAACATGTATGAAGCAATGGTTAGGTCCTCATTACTATACGGCAGTGAAGTGTGGGGATGGGAGAGGGTGGATAATGTAAATAAAGTACAATGTAATTTTTGGAAGCGCATTCTAGGGTTGGGGAGGGGTACTTCAAACTACGGAGTTCTTCGTGAGGTAGGATGCTGGGAAGATGCTGTATTTGCTAAACTAAATGTAGTTAGGTACTGGCTGCGAATAATTAAAGGTGATCAAACAACTCTGAGAGGAATATGTTATCGTCATCAAATGAACAACACAGAGCATCCAAAATGGTGGGCGGCGGGGTTACAACGGGTATTATCAACAATAGGCTTAAACGATATCTGGCAAAGGGGTAATGAAAATACACACAGTGCCGTGAAAAAAGTCAAAAGACGACTATGTGATATAAACAGGCAGAAAATAGAGTCTGAATGTAGACAAAGATCAACATTGGAGCTACAAAATGAAATAAAAACTAGGTGGGGTAAGGAAACATATATTTTGGAATTAGGTATAAAACAGAGGACGGAAATAGCATGGGTTAGGTTGGGAGGGTGGAAAGCTCGCAAGATTGTTGATGACGATGGCAGGAGGATTTGCCCATTATGCGGGGAACAGGAAGACTGGACGCATATTTTGGCAGCATGCGTGCAGACGGAGAGTATTAGGAAAAAATTATTACCGGAAGTATTTTTGGCTTCCAACAGTGTGTGTGTGTGTGTGTGTGTGTGTGTGTGTGTGTGTGTGTGTGTGTGTGTGTGTGTGTAGATAAGGTGTTTATGTAAATTTTCTTTAAATATATGTGGTACTTGAACACTTGTGTGTGTGTGTGTGTGTGTGTGTGTGTGTGTGTGTTTGTGTGTGACTCAAGAGTGTTTTTCAATTTTATATGTATGTATATAATGTGGTGGTTATAAACATAGTTGTTTCTGGTCGATTCTGCAAGTCACGTATACAGATCAGGTATTTTTCTAGAAAGCATGTACAGTCTTATGACCCATGCGACTGTGTTATGCAATTAATGTAATACTAAGTACTTAATAAATACCACTACTACGAAGGTTTTCAAGAAAATCCCCCACCCCAGATTACACTTTACATGGAACATTTTTCGAAAATTTTAATTTTCTCAAAAATGGCTCTAACGATTTTGATTAAAATATCATATGTTTAAGATACTTTCATGACAATTAAAATGTATATCTCGAATTTTCTGGGAATGTCTCCAAAAGTATTTTCATTGTGAACGAATTTTGCATAACTAGTAAAACCATAAGAGATAGACAAAATTTTACTACACAAAAAATGTATATCGCGTTAAAATAGACCATTTATGCCACATGCATTTTTTTTTTTTTGAGTGAACCACTTTCGAGATATTGCTTGTTATTCCCTTAAATTTTCCAATACTTATACTTTTTCTCAAGTGGCAATTCGTTATTCATTTTTTCTGTCCTGGTAATGCAAAGAGAATGTAATACTCGACATAGCTCTTAAAATATTTGACTATCGCTTAAAGCCTACCAATTCCCCTTGCATCTACAAGAAAATTAGCAATAAGATTAACATCTCGATATCTCGATTAACATGAAGCATATGGAGAATAAGCGTTTGTAAAAATGGTTTGTACAAGAGTAGAGAAAGTCATGTGAATGTAACACTTCTGATTTTTTTCTTTCGTTTTTAAGGGCAAGAAACAGGATACGTTACACAAGGCGAGGCATTTATACAGCCATCTGCAAACAATTTTCCTCCCTGCTGCTACCGATAAAGGCACCGCCTGTGCACAGTTTGCTTCACAAACACGCTTTTTGCATAAACTGATCCTGGAATTCAGAAAATGAGGTGCCAATCATCCTTTGAGAGCAGGTACAAATACCCTGCCTACGCAGATAATATACAATCTGCTAACCTTTAACGTATCTTTATTAAAAAAAAAGTCTATTACCGCTTCACAAACAAGGTCATCAAGAATCAATATATCGAATAACTTAAAGGTAAAGTATAAGAAATGATGGCAGCTTATTTACCTGAACGTTAAGGGTAGTAAAATCATTATCAACCGCTTAAATAGAGACGGCACTATGTCTTTGTGTGTTTTTAAGAAACCCCAAACGTTCTTCCACGTAAAGTATTGTCAAGGGGGGGGGTATTCCAGAATGCCTTGCATTCTTCAAACATTTCCAATGTTAATTACAAAATCTGGTACCTATCTCGTACCAGTAGGTACGAAGGTATAGCATTCCACCCAAAAATTCAATACCGATATTTCACGTAAATACATGTTTTGAGGCTCCTTGAACCGTCTCTGCAAAAAAAAAAGTAGAAAAATATCCGTATGACTGTATATCTGCGTGTGTGTGACTGTGAACAGCGTAACTCAAAAACGAAAAGTCGGATAAATACCAAACTTGGTATTTAGGTTCAGTACCTTCCAACCATGCGGCACGAAGATTTTCAAGAAAATACTTCCACCACGAACTACCCTTTACATGGAACATTTTCCGAATTTTTTTATTTTCTAAAAAATTGCTTATCGATTTTGATTAAATATCATATATTAAACATATTTACATTACAAATAAGATGTATATCTTGAATTTTCTGATAACAGCCTGTGAAGTCCACTTGATTCGGAAGGAATTTTGTATTTGTACAACTAGTAAACGTTAAGCATAGACGAAAAGGTACTCTACAAAAAATATAGATCTCTTTAAAAAAAACAATTTATTTCACATAACTTTTTTGTGGCATCAGCCTTTCCGAGGTGTCCGTTATTAATGATTCGAATTATGCAATCTTAGCCATTCTTTTACAGCATCTATTTTTAGCTGCTTCTCACGATTGCATGCAAAGAGTATGAAATTTCAAAGTCAGCGTGTATCATGCTGTTCTAAAACATTTGACTAACGCTGTTCCCTTTGTATCTATAATGAAACATGTAATGTAGCTATTTCTGCAACGGTTTATCTCGATTAAAATGGAGTAGATAGGAAAATAAACTTTCGTAAGAACAATTTGTATACCAACATATGATAAGAGGGTGAAGAAAGTCTATGAATGTAACACACAGATTTTACTTTCTGTATTTTGCCACAACAGTATCATTAAAACAATCTGCGTTACATTCACACGAGTCATGTAGTATCATTTATATTTCTATCTACTTCATGTTGATCAAGGTAAACGTTCTCAGAAATGGTTTTACTGCACATTTCGTTGTACTTACAAGAGGGTTATAGAAGGCTGACCGATAGTCAAATCTTGAAAAAAAGCGGATCGTTATATGCTGGTTTTGAAATTCCATACCCTTTTGCACGACATCGCGAGTAGCAAAACAATGATGACTTAGCACTTCAAAAAATATATAGCGTACTTGAAACTACTAACCAATTGCAATGGGTATTTCGGAAATGATTAACATCGTGAAAAATGTATTTGGAATAACTTAACGTGAGGTTTAATGAGACCGGTATTTTTTGTATAACTTTGTTCTATTTCTTATCATTTACCAGTTATTAGTATACTATGCAACGAGACTATAATGGTAGTAATTAAAACGCGAATATATTATCATACGAGCGTTTTAATCACCATTATAGTCAAGTTTCATACGACTGTTTATGCTCGACCATGTATCTAAATTAAAGGTTTCATAAGTATTCCTTTCTGGCTTGAGTGATGTGTTACAATCGTTATTCCTTTATCTATGGTTACAATATAATGACCTTGTAACACCTGTGTCAAACAAAGTTACTAGCGTTGTGAGACGTACTACGCAGAATAATCGATCCTTGCGCTTTCACAACGTTACGTGGCCACTTCTGATTGGTCGAATACCAATACTTTAATGAACAGGTGTACTTTAATGAGACCCATTAGTACTGCTACCAGTCGTAAAAACACTACATTTTGGCATGGTCGAGCATAAACAGAATTATACATCATGTGCATACCTAAAACTTACGATATTTTAATAAAAATCGTTAGGAGCCGATTTTTAGAAAAATCAAAATTAACAAAACATTATCAATATAAAGGGTACTTTGGGGTGAAGGAGATTTTCTTGAGAATATTCGCGGTGCATACTTGGAAGATGCTGAACTTACAATACCAGGGTTGGTATTAATCCAACTTTTTTTTCTCGATTTATGACACACACACACACACACACACACACACACACACACCATAAGCCATGCTAACCCTCAAACACCATAACTTTGGCAATGCCCTTATAATATCTAAGCAAACCATATTTAAGCAACAGAGTCATGAACCTATCGAAATGGCTTACGTCGGAGTCACATTTGGATAACCCTGATGGTACCCCGTATCCAAAAATCCTGAATAAGTTTCACACCCCTTCATTCCTCCAATAACTTGATACGTTATATAAATCACTAAATAAATAAATTATTGTAACAGAGAGAAATAATTGCAATAAATAATTTCTGTATATTAAAACAAACTATAATGTAATAAGCAGGAGTCGAAAGATTGGTCCGGAAATAAGAAGGTAATTAGGAAGTCATGTTAACGAAAGTCATCAGTATCATCCGAGGATAGAACACATTAGCTTAAAAATTCTGGGAAAGCAGTTAAGGGCGAATTCAGTACATTTACACGGTCACGTAGGCAAATTCTGCAAAAGAGAAAGGTGGGATTAAATTCTTAGATTTAGGGGAAGTATCCTAGCAACAAGATAATAGGCACATGTAGAATTTTTAAGATTGGCCTGAAGTGAAATAACATTGCTGGGAGTAGTTCTAATGTATAAGAAATCGGCGTGTAATCTAAATCAGAGGTCACTCTGGCACCGTCACCGGTACATAGTTGTGCATACATTCGTCACTCTGGATGCTTGTGACGACTGCTGCTTTTGATTTTAAGCCCGAAATGACGCGCTTATGTGAGCAAGATTTAGAGGCTATTTCGAAGGATCTTTCCAATCAACATTTTAGCGACTCACGACAAGTTATGCGGAAACAGTTATTTCAAATCGTAAAATGTATACCGCAGAAGTTAGCAGCTATAATTCAACTGTATTAGTTTCGAGTGCTACGATTCATACTCAGTTTCATTCTTTATCTTCAAACAGTCGGGACCTCGCTTCAAAAGCTCAAGTATTAGATGTCATTAAATCTCTCAGTCAATTTAAACGATGTTATCCTTCACATTATACTTACGCATACCCTGAAAACCATGCTAGCCTCTAGTTCACAGGGCGATGGATTTTTTTCGGGCGTAAAATTGCTTAGCATGGCTTCCTTCGGAAGGGAAGTAAAGCCGGTGGTTTTGTGCTGTACATTTACGGCACGTAAAAGAACCTCAAGCCTGATAAAGAGGCCTCTGAGCAAAATTACCGTCTTTCACGCCCAATTTAGAATGGGACGCTAAGGACCACAGCAGTTAAAGACCGTCCATAAATAACACTCAGTTTCATTTTATACCCTGAAAAGTACTAATAGCTCTACCACTGGAGCAGATGGCGCACGAGACAACAAAACGAGCTACGAGATAACGGCATGAGGAGCAGGTAAAGTATACTGTTTCAAAAGCGACGACCATCGTTCGTGTATCAGATACACACCAATCAGGCGACAGATCCCTGAAGGGAAGAGATGGAACTCTCTCAAAACATTAGGCTTTATTATACAAGATCTCGAAGACATGGCTTAAGACATAAAACTACTTTAATTTAAGAGTGTAAACGCGGAAAGAAATAAATATATTTATAAGTAAATAAAATTAAAGAATAAGCATGTGGATAAATATCAAACTAATGCATGCATAAGGGATTTAAAAGCTGAAAGATTAGCATTAGTTTTAATCTATATCTATGTAATCAAGTTGCATTTTCCGCTGCTTTACGAGGGCGAATTGATAAGTCCATGACTTTGACGAGAGATAGCGTTCTAATCACAGGTTTCTTGTTTGCACGCAAGTCTTACATCTATTCTGGGTATAATCGCAGAAATTCGTTGTCATTTATTTTTTAGAGCATTGTTGAGAGCGTCTAAAATAAGCAGATGTGTATTGCTTCGTAGAAAATGGAGAAAAGTGAATTTCGTGTTCTGATAAAGCACTACTTTTTGCGTGGTAAGACGGTGAAAGAAACGGAAGGAAGCCGAACAAGGATTATGAGGACTCTGATCCATCACATGGCATGGCTCACAAGTGGTTCACAGAATTTCGAAGTGGCCGTTCGAGCACAAGGGATGCCGTGCGCATAAACGGCCGGTTGAGGTCACAATAAAAGAAATGGTGAACAAAGTTTACGAAATTGTGTTGAAAGACCGCCGAGTGAATATCCGTGAGATAGCCAAGACCGTAAAATCTCGAGTGAACGGGTGTATAACATTTTGCACGAATTTTTGGGTATGAGAAAGCTGTCAGCAAGATGGGTGCCACGACTGCTCACAGTTGAGAACAAGCGGAATCGTGTGACCATTTCACACGGATGTTTGAACATGTTCCAGTGCCATCCAAATGAGTTTTTGCGGCGTTATATCACGGTCCAAAAATAAAGCGAAAACCATTCCGTGGCAGGAAAAATCATGGCAGCTGTCTTTTGGGATTCACAAGGAGTGATAAGACATCCACTACCTGGGTAAGGGTAAAAGATCACAGGTTCATATTATGCCGCAATGTTGGATCAGTTTCACAAGGAATTGTTAAAGAAACGACCCCATTTGGTGAAGAAACAGGTTCTATTTCACTAGGATAATGCACCCGCACACAAGTCAGGCATTGTCAGCGCAAAATTGGTGGAATTGGGCTAGGAACTGCCACCTCACCCACCATATTCTCCAGATTTGGCTCCGAGCGACTTCTTCCTCTTCGCAAATCTGAAAAATTGGCTCGATGGGAAGAAGTTCACGCCCAGTGAGCACATCATGGCAGAAACAACCCCATATTTTCCAGACTTCGAAAAATCATATATTTTGGAAGGGTTAAAAAAATTGGAGAAACGTTGGACAACGTGCATTCAATTGAAAGCAGACTATGTTGAGAAATAAAATTGATTTTTTTGGAAAAAACTGTTTTTTTCTTTAAAAAGTCACTGACTTATCAATCCGCCCTCGTAAGTGCACATGAATCTTATAATACTAACCCAACATTTTTCTGAAGGTATTACTAATCGCAATTACAGGGAATTTTTCGTTTCTTTCTCAGTATAACATTCTGTTCTCAGCGACGGATATCGACACAAGAATGTACTTTCACCTTCATCAAAGCCAAAGCTATGAATATCACGATTATCGATTATCTTAATGGATGAAGATATCTACGTCACCTGTTCCTTGTGCAAACATCAAAGGAGTGCATATATTCCGCGAATCGATTATCGCTACAGGCTGTTGGCTTATTAGCTCTTTTCAATTTTTGATTAGACCTGAAGCGTTCGCCGAGATTCTGCAATTGGCCTCAGGGGGAAGAAAGTTCATAATGCCACATTTATATGGGGATTAAAGAACCGTTCCGTCCTTTGTTATTCCCTTTATCATCTTGTTTTGTGTTCACGAAAGTTCAACCAAGTCTCTTAAAGGTTCGCTTGCATTACATATTTTGTGCCCATTAGCGTTTGTTTACTTCAGATATCTATAAGATAAAATCAACAATTTATTTCAACCCCCCCGCTAATATGTTACATTCGCATAACTTTCTCTACTCACTATCCTTAATTTTTAAATTTCTACAAACTTTCCTTTCAAAAGCTTATTACTTTCTCTACTACGATAGTAATAGAAGTCTAACATTCCACCCAAATATTCGATACCGAGATTCCACCGGAAATACATGTTTTGAGGCATCCTGAATCCAAATAAAGCATTTTTGGAAAACATGTCCGTGCGTGTGTGTCTCTCTGAACAACATAACTCGAAAAGGAAAATCGGATAAATATAAAACTTGGTATTTGAGTTTAGTGCCTTCCAAGAATGCAATACGAAGATTTTCAAGAAAATCCCCTTACTCCCAACTACCCTTTACATGGAACATTTTCGAAAATTTTGATTTTCTAAAAAAATAGGTATAAGATGTTGATTATAATACCATATATAAAACATATTTATCTGACAAATAAAATGTATATCTTGAATTTTCTGGAAATAGCCTAGGAAGTCCTCTTCATTCAGAAGGAATTTTCTATAATCTTGTATAACTTGTAAACATTTAGCATTAGACGAAAACGTACAACACAAAAAATGTGTATGTCCTTAAAACACACAATTTAAAATAGTTTTGTTTTTGAGGCATAAGTCTTTTCTGAGATATCCGTTACTGAAGGTTCGAATTGTTCAACACTTGTCATTCTTTTTACTTTCTCTACTACGTATAGTAAGTAGCGGAAGTATTGCATTCCAACCAAAAATTTGATACCGAGATTACACCGGAAATACATGTTTTGATACCTCCTGAATCCAAAAAAAGTATTTTTGGAAACATGTCCGTGTGTGTGTGTCTGTGAACAGCATAACTCAGAAACGAACAATCGGATAAACACCAAACTTGGTATTTAGGTTCAGTATCTTCCAGAGATGCGACACGAAGGTTTTCAAGAAAATCCCCCACCCCTGATTACCCTTTACATGGAACATTTTTCGAAAATTTTAATTTTCTCAAAAATGGCTCTAACGATTTTTATTAAAATATCATATATTTAAGATACTTTCATAACAAATAAAATGTATATCTTGAATTTTCTGGGAATGTCTCCAAAAGTGTACTTCATTGTGAACGACATTTGCATAACTGGTAAACCATAAGAGATAGACAAAATTTTACTACACAAAAATGTAGATCGCGTTAATATACACAATTTATGTCCTATACATTTTTTTGTTGCGTACACCATTTTCAAGATATTGCTTGATATTCCCTTAAATTTTCCAATACTTATAGTTTTTCTCAAATGGGAATTCGTTATTCATTTCTTTTTTTGTCCTGGTAATGCAAAGACTATGGAAGACTCGACATAGCAACCAACTCTTAAATATTTGACTATCGCTTAAAGCCTACCAATTCCCCTTGCATCTACAAGAAAATTAGCAATAAGATTAACATCTCGATTAACATGAAGCATATGGAGAATAAGCATTTGTAAAAATAGTTTGTACAAGAGTAGAGAAAGTCATGTGAGTGTAACACATCAGATTTTTTCAGTTGTTTCTCGCGATTGCATAGAAACAGTATGGAACTTCAAGACCAGTATAAAGCGTTCAGTTCTTAAACATTTGACTATCGCTGTTCTCTTTGTATTTATAACGAAATGTGTAATGTAGTTAACTACCTATTTTTGCAAAGGTTTATTTGGATTCAATGTAGCAGACAGAAAATTAAGCTTTAGTAAGAATAGTTTGTATATCCACTAATAAATATAGAGGGTGGAGAAAGTATGTGAATGTATCCCATCAAGGTTTTTTTTTTTTTTGTTAATCGAGATAAACGTTTCCAGAAATGGTTTCATTACACACTTCGTTATACGTATAAGAGGAATACAGGAGGCTGAAGCGATAATCTTACCTATAAAACCAGGTCCTATATGGCGGCAGGACATCGCGATAAACAAAAGAATGCTGACCAAAACAGTGTGCCTGTCTCCTAGTCGAGATGTCAGCCTTTTGGTCGAATCCGATGTTAAAACCTACATCCAGTTCAGAGAGTTATCAACACCATCAGTTAATTGTTTTGCAAATCAAAACCCCCAACTTGATCATGGAAGTTAAACAGACTTTACGGAGACAAAAACTAACATATGACTAAACGTATTAGAAAGTTTATAGCAACTGCAGCGAATATCTCGGAAATGGTTAATGCCGTAAAATCATTTGACAAATTGTGTGCTTTAATGAGACTTAAATTTTCATGCAGTACGGCTCTCTCTCTCTGTTTACCAGTTATGTGTACAATCATACACTATTCTTTCAGAATAAAGAGAACTTAACAGGCTATTCGCACAAAATTCAAGATAGTCATACATTTTATCGATAATCAAATATTTTGTCAGAATGGTAGAGCCATTTTGAGAAAATTAAAACTTACGAAAAAAAAAAAAAACTTCCAGTTTGGTGTGTGAAAATTTTCTTGAAAATTTTCGTGTCACATTCTTGGAAGATGCTGATGCTGTATTTATTTTGTGGTTGACAGACACGTGCTCCCGGTATCTTTTATGAAACATGCTCTTATCGGGGTTCAGCGGATTTTAGAATATGCATTTCCGTGGAATCTCGATATCGAATTTTTGGGTGGAATATAATAGCTCCTCTACATACTGTAACTAGGTGATAGAGAAAGTAAATATATAAATGATGGGTTGCAGGAACGCATATTGATTTGTTAATCATTGTTGGTCCTAAACAATATGTTAACTATAGCAGATTAGCGGTGCAAGAAAAAATTGTAAATAGTTGGTTCACAAAGCTACTCGGATACTAAATATTCAATAAAATTTTAAAAAAATCATTTTTTAAATATTTTAACTGGGGTTTTGCCTTTCTGTGCATTAAATTACCAAACGCCGTGCTTAAATGGGCGTGTGCAGCGTAAGTAAATACTTCTTGCAATTTTAAAACTTGATTTTCTTGTAATTTCGTTTTCTTAAACTTTTTTACTTTAAAATTCTCCTCGTGATTCATTTTCGTTCAATTTCTTTCAAAATTTCAGTGTGCATTCTTTGAAGTTGGATGAAGAGATATAAAGGTTTCAAGTATAGCAAATGATTCTAATAATGTTATGATTGATTTATATAACATTAAAAGTGTTAACATACACACTTTATTATTTTTTACCAGTAAAAGTTTTAATATTATGCAACATTTATATTTGACTGCAAAGAATTATCTTCTAGGAATAACATGCAAAATATAAAAGCTTAAAATTTTCATCACGTGGTGTATTTCACATGAGATTGTATGTTCACTTTTTAAAATTGTTTTCTTGTATAATTATGCTGCAATAAACATTTCAACTGAATTGGTTTAAACTTGTGGAAACTAGCAAAAGCCTTCACTAACTTATAGCTAGGAAATCGGACTGAAAAGTATTGTGGCATGTTTATTTCATTGTCATTACCAGACGCACTGTTGAGCTATATTGTTGCTACTAGATGTAGCATTACTGGGTCTCCTTAGATATATTTCGGCTTAATGGTCTCTCCTTTCGGCGCGGACTACGCCAAAGGGAGAGATCTGTTTGAAATTGTCTGGCATGACGTCAGCCCTATCTGGCTTTAGCTAGAGATGGTTAGTGGAGGCAAGATAGCGCCACTCGAGAGTAAGTGGTCGTTGGAACCAGTCTTGTGTAGCCGGTAGACGGTCTGTGGCATCTCCCTTCATCCTGTTTCCTTTATTGATTATGTAGAGAAGCCAATCTGGGATTTACTCACGTTTTTGTGAGTAAATCCCAGGTAATGTGTGCTTGTAATCTTTCAATGTACACGCCTTCCCCGTAAATTCTACACACCAAGGTCCCGGACTTAAGCTGCCAGCGAGTTGCGCCCTCCCCCCTGCGTGTTGGGGTGACCTAAATTAATCATTTTCTGGTAACCTTTTCGGCCTTCACCCCAACATGTAACAGTATTAACGATTCAAGAATTCAGACTGCACTCCACCATGATGAATCATACAAAATATAGTGTGTATACTAAATGACGCCTTCCGGCATGAAGAGGTTATACAGCTGTCAAAGGGGTGTTATTTAATTATGATCTTGAATTGTTTACCTATGATTTACATGAGAAGTGTTTATTTTGTTTTGTTTCAATCCGTTATGAGATATATTGTGTTATGGGGTGGCTCTAATAAATGATATTCTCTTGTTACAAAAGAACGTTATGGGAATTACATAGAAATGTAATTTTATGTTTTGCTGCCAACCATTATTCGTTGAGTTTGAAATCTTATCTGTTTTGAATTTGTATTTATAGGATTTATTAACAAAAGTTCACGATAATTTACATGATTATTTTTGGGGGAAAAGATGTTCCTAGATGATCATAACATCAGGAATAACACAACTATTTCTGTAATTGAGACCAAGTAAATAAAATTCACATCTGTATTGGAGTCCAAAAAGCTAAATGTGTAGCTTCATTTTGTTAAAAAGTACAGCAAACGTAGCTTTAAAATACACTTTTTAAATGGTTAGTCAAAAATCATTTTTATAATGTAAACGAGTTTGATTTAAAGCCCAGTGAAACATTATATTTTTTAAATGAAATTCTGCTTTTACGACAATGTATTTATAACTGTTGATATCTGAATTTGTTGCCTGTTACTGTGCCATATAAACTATGATATGATGTCCTAACGATGAAATTCAATATAGAAATTGTCATGGTATTTAGACTCCCACAGTCACATTATCCAGCTGTACTGTAATCCATAGCTACTTTGTTTTCAAGTGCTGCACTGTAAATTCTCGTGCGGTATCGAAGTTCAAACTGGCTTTCGTACACTCGGTCAATTTAAAATTTGCCTGCGTCTGAGAGACTTGGGTCGAATCGGGTACTTCCGTGAGCGCTCGAGACAGCCAGGCTTTGTTCACAAGCCTGCATATATTCTTGTAATAGTTATAATGAGGAACTAACTACAATCACAAAAGTCTTCCGAGAAAATAATTTATATACGAAATTCCAAACACGTAGATGCTTCAGAGTATTTCAACACTGAATATTTGTGACCAAACACACTTTATTGATTAATGGTTCTCAAATGGAGTATGACTAAGGCCTACTTATGCTTGCGATTTCATATTGTGCGACAAGTGCAACGCAATCTGACAGTACATTGAGCTAAATGACAGCACTTATACCATGCGACGTGTTTTTCAAGTAGCACGACATATGCGATAGTCGCATGACCTTAATATACGAGGGTAGTCGCAAAAGTACCCGACCTGACGTATACATAGCCGTTTTGTTTCAAACAAATGACTATGGTAGAAAGTACCAACCTTATAAAGCTTAATTTGAAGTTTGATGATGCTACATTGTTTAGTAATTGTGTGGCAGCCATCAATAGTGAACGTTCTCAGCAAATTTGTAAACATGGATAAAACTGGTTATCGTTATGTGATACAATACTATCATTTGAAAGGTCTTAGTCCAATTAATATTAAAGCTGAGCTAGATTCTACTCTGGGAGTGTCTGCTCCTTCCTTTGCAACAGTAAAATATTGGGTGGCAGAGTTTAAGCGAGGCCATACGAGCTGCCAAGACGAACATCGCAGTGGTCGACCAAATGAGGTGACCACGCCAGAAATTGTGTACAAAATCCACAAAATGGTATTCGATGACCGTCCACTGAAAGTGCGCGAGCTAGCAGACATCGTAGGCATTTCAAAAAGTGCTGTACATCGCACACTAACTGAAAATTTAGACATGAGAAAGCTGTGCGCAAGATGGGTGCCGCGTTTACTCACAATTGAAAAGCAGTAACGTGAGGATGTTTCAGTCGAGTTTTTGGCGAAGTTTCGCTGCAATAAAGCCGAGTTTTTGTGTCGATTCGTAACCATGGGTGGAACATGGGTGCATCACTTCACACCTGAGACGAAAGAACAGTCAAAACAGTGGACTGAAGGGGGAGAATCGGCTCCAAAGAAGTGCGAAGACAGTTCCATCTGCAGGCAAGATCATGGCGACAGTTTTTTGGGATGCGCGTGGGATAATTTTCATTGATTATCTTCAAAAAAGAAAAGCATTCAATGGCGAGTATTATGGAAACTTATTGCAGCGTTTGAATGATGAAATCAAGCAAAAACGGCCGCATTTAGCGAAAAAGAAAGTTCTGTTTCATCAAGACAATGCACCGGTTCACATATCCATTATGCCATGGCCAAAATCAATGAGTTAACGTTCGAATTGCTTCCTCATGCACCCTATTCGCTAGATTTAGCCCCCTCTGATTATTTTCTATTTCTAAAGTTGAAGAAATAGCTTGGTGGTAAAAGATTTACCAACAATGAAGAGGTGCAGTTTGCAGTTGATAGCTATTTTGCAGAAATCGATGGTTCTCACTATAAACAGGGTATCGAAGCTATTGAACACACTGGGAAAAGTGTATCAAGCTGAAATAAAGATGTTTTTTTCTCAAAATGTTTGTGTTTTCTTTGTTAGGTCGGGTACTTCTGGGACAGCCCTCGTACATGGGTGTATATGGATCTGTTTATGCACGTCGCATTGCCGCATTGTGAGCGAGATAATTGAGCCAGTGCTGCCAATTTGGAATATACAGAGCTGTTCTAATTGTTAGGGTTTGTACTTTCACGTGCTGCGAGAGTGATTCTACTGGCTGCCGTTGCTCAGACTTTTATCAAGTGTGGATACGGAATATTTTATTGAAGAAATTCTTATTAGGGGTTCAATTTGGGATGTTCGTCAGAAAATTACAATGATCCCAAACAAGAAGCAATTTTCCAAAAAGGCTCCTAAACACAAGAACACTCCTTGTGTTTTTTTCTTTCTTTACCATTACATGGTAGGTAGAAAAAATTTATTGAATTCCACCCAAAAATTCAATACCGAGATTTTACCAGAAATACATGTTTTGAGGCCCATTGAAAAATAAAACAGTATTTTTAGAAAAAGGTTCGCTTGTGTGTGTCTGTGTGAACAGTGTAGCTAAAAACGAAAAGGGGTTAAAAACCAAACTTGCTATTTAAGTTCACCTTCCATGGATGCGACACGAAGGTTTTCAAGAAAATCCCGCACGTCGCACTACCCTTTACATTTAATATTTTTCGAAAATTTAAATTTTCTCAAAAATCACTAATGATTTTAATGAAAATATAATATATTAGAGATATTTATATGATAAATAAAATGTATACTTTGAATTTTCTGGGAATAGCCTGTGAAGTCCTCTTCATTCCGAGCGAATTTTGTATAATTTTATATAATTGGTAAACGTTAAGCGATAGACGAAACCGCATTTCACAAAAAATGTAGATCTCTTTAAACACATTATTTATTTCAAACCACTTTTTTGTGACATCATCATTATCGAGATATCCATTATTGTTTCGATTTGCTCAATACAAGCATTTTCATTTAATTCCTGTCAATTTTCAGCTGTTTTTTAGATTGCATAAAAACCATATAACTAATTTTAAGAGAGCGTAAAGCGTCATTTCTTAAAAATTTGACTATCGGTCCCCATTTTTACTTTCTCTACTACGTATAGTAAGTAGGGAAAGTATTGTATTCCACCCAAAAATTCGATACCGAGATTTCACCGAACATATGTTTTGAGGTCCCCTGAATCCAAAAAAAGCTTTTTTGGAAACATGTCCATGTGTGTGTGTGTGTGTGTGTGTGTGTGAACAGCATAATTCAAAAACGAACAGTCGAATAAACACCAAACTTGGTATTTAGGTTCAGTATCTTCCTGAGATGCGACACGAAGGTTTTCAAGAAAATCCTCCCACCCCAGATTACCCTTTACATGGAACATTTTTCGAAAATTTTAATTTTCTCAAAAATGGCTAACAATTTTGATTAAAATATCATGTGTTTAAGATATTTTTACGACAAATGAAGTGTATATCTCTAATTTTCTGGGAATGTCTCCAAAAGTATTCTTCATTGTGAACGACTTTTGCATAACTGGTAAACCATAAGAGATAGACAAACTTTTACTATACAAAAAATGTAGATCACGTTAAAATACACAATTTATGTCATATATATTTTTTTTTCGGTGAACCATTTTCGAAATATTGCTTGTTATTCCCTTAAATTTTCCAATACTTATACTTTTTCTCAAATTCGTTATTCATTTTTTTCTGTCCTGGTAATGCAAAGAGAATGGAATACTCCAAATAGCAACCAGCTCTTAAAATATTTGACTATCGCTTAAAGCCTAGCAATTCCCCTTGCATCTACAAGAAAATTACCAATAAGATTAACATCTCGATTAACATGAAGCATATGAAGAATAAGCGTTTGTAAAAATAGTTTGTACAAGAGTAGAGAAAGTCATGTGAGTATAACACATCAGATATTTTAAAATGTATTTATTGTCACTGAACTACAAGCGGTATTATTGCGACATACACATTATAGAACAATACAACAATGTCATTACAGTGCAGTATATGAATAATAAGAAATTAATTCATTGTAATACAACATACAACATTTTACAAAATAAATCCTATATAGTTGTTATACAGCCACAGGAGGTGATGAGGAGTGAAGAAAGTCTTTGTATCCTAACGAAATCTGTAATGAAACTACGAGGTGTATTCCAAAACTAAGATCCGTTTGGTCATAACAACATCGCTCATGAGACAATTTTTTTTATTGGCAGCAACATGTGCCTACATATATAATTTACTTTTCTACATAATCGCCATTCACATCTATACAACTGCTGTAACGCTGCACCAGCTTCTTCAACCCCTCAGCATAGAAGTCTACCGCTTGGGACTTGAATCAGTTCATCGTCGGTTTGAAATCGTTGTCCACTCAGCCACCGTTTCTAATACAAGAAGAGAAAATAGTCGCTTGGTGCCAGGTCGGGATTGTACGAAGGGTAGTCAAAGAGTTCCCAACGAAAGTCTTGAATCTTCTCTTTGTTTTTGGCAGCGGTGTTCGGGCGTGCGTCGTGCAGGAGGATGATGCCATACGAAAGTTTCCCGCGGCGTCGATTTTGGATCGCACGTCTCAGTTTGGTAAGCGCTGCACAGTACACATCAACTGTAATTGTTGACCCACGGGTCATGAAATCAATCAAAAGGACGCCATTTTCTTTCCAAAGCACGGAAGCCATCTTTTGCGATTTGTGTATGGCGATTGATTACACTTTTTTGGTTTGGATGAACCAGAACGGCGCCACTGCATTGTCTGTTGTTTCGATACTGCGTTGGTGTACGCTATCCATGTCTCGTTGCCCATAACAATGTGGGAAAACAAACCATCCCCATCTTGCCTATAGCACTCCAAAAACTGTCGTGCACTACGTATTTGTTGCTCTTAGTGCAGACCAGTGAGCAGTTTTGGCACCCACCTCGCACAAAGTTTCCGATATCTAAGCCGTTCAGTGACAATCCTGTAAATTGAGGTTCGAGCAACATTTGGCAATTCATCAGCCAGACCACTAATCGTCAAACGCCGATCAGTTGGAAGTTTTTGATTCACGTGCTCAACGATGTCGTCGTTCGGAATACTCGGTCTATCACTCTGCTGTTCATCGTGTACATTTGTGCGGCCATTTCGAAACTTTCGACACCAGTATCGAACCTGTTTGTCACTCATTATGTCCGGTTCATACACGAGGCATAACTCACGAAGGTTGTCCGCAGCTGATGATGCTTTTGCCAGCAAAAATCTAATCACACCGCGCACTTGACAACTGACGCGGGATCTACGATTGTCGCGGCCATTGCGATCTGCTCTCACCGACTAGTACGCCTAATGCGTCACACTGAGGTAGGTTTCTCAGCAGTCGGTAGACAGCACTGCAGACGTGAAATGTCATTCAGGCTTACCATCCATTAAATATTGTTCACGGGACCTTGGTTTTGGAAAACGCCTCGTACTTCTGCAGAGGTTTATCTTGATTAAAATGGAGTGGATAGAAAAATAAACTTTTGTAAGAACAATTTGTATACGCAGTAATAAACGATACCCGGAGGGTAGAGAAAGTCATGTGAATGAAGTACATCAGAATTTTTTTCGAGCTAAGAGTTGGTAGCAACAGTACAACACACAGGGATCTATTCTAGCTGTCGATCCAAATGTGAACCCGGCTGGTAGTGCGAAATGTCTAATGCATAAATTGACTACTAAAGTTATGCTGGTCGCATTATGCCTTGTCGTGCGACATGAAATCGCATGCATAAATGAGAGCTAGGTTACCGTTCCTGGGTGTAAGTCAAATCTTCGTGGAGCTATTCAACTTTTTCCACCTTTCATTTTAAATACTCATACATGACTAAAATATAACAGATTTTCTTAATTTTTTTTATGTATGCGGAGTTTATTTAGTAGTCCGTCACAACGGTAGATGGTAACCATGATATTAATTTATCAGTCGGGAGGAGGTTTCATACTGAGTCAATTTAATTTTATAAACACAAATTTCACTATTGTTGTAATTATATTCGTAAGCAAATGAAGTAACACAATCAATGTTATTATTTAACTATATTACAGTAAAACGAGTTGTAAAAAATAAAAGATAACAATGCAGTATGGAGAATCGAACTACGGAGCTGCTTTCATAGAAGCTAAACAGTTGAACCACTACTTAGCTTCAGTGCCCTGTGGCTTGTATTATACAATTAGTCAAAGCGGCGTATGGAAGTTGACGGTTGTGAATGGCGCGCTCACTCGAAGGGATTTCGAAAAAATATGTATTGCACTGACATGACTTTCTCTACTCTAGTACAAACTATTTTTACAAACGCTTATTCTCCATCTACTTCATGTTAATCGATATAAACTTTTGCAGAAACTATCTTATTGCTAATTTTCTTGTAGGTTCCAGGGGAATATGGTAGGCTTTAAACGATAGTCAAATATTTTAAGTGCTGGTTACGATGTGGAGTATTTCATTCTCATTGCATGTCCAGGACATATAAATCGAATAACGTATTCCCATTTGAGAAAAAGTATAAGTATTGGAAAATTTAAACAAATAACAAGGAATATCTCGGAAATGGTTCATTCTGCAAAAAAAATGTATAGGACATGAATTGTGTGTTTTAACGAAGTCTACATTTTTTGTGTTTTGTAATTTTCTCTATCTCTTACGGTTTTCCAATTATGCAAAAGTCATTCAGAATAAAGAGGGCATTTGGGGGACATTCCCAGAAAATTCATGATATACATTTTATTTGCCATAAATTTTTTTAAATATTTTAATAAAAAATTTCGAAAAATGTTCCATGTAAAGAGTGGCCTGTGGTGGGGGAATTTTCTTGAAAATCTTCGTGTCGCATCTTTGAAAGATACTAAACCTAAATACCAAGTCTGGTATTTATCCGACTTTTCGTTTTCGAGTTATGCTGCTCACATACACACACGGAGCTTTTTCTAAAAATGATTTTTTTGACTTAGAGGGCCTCAAAACAGTATTTCCGGTGAAATCTCGGTATCGAATTTTTGGGTGGAATGCAATACTTCCCCTACTTACTATACGTAGTAGAGAAAGTAAAAAGGAGACCGGCCACTTTTAGTTAGACCGAGTGCACTGTTCCGATTTATAAGTGAATGCATGTTACGTACACCAGTAGCTCCTGTATTCAAAACCTGGTGCGCGACATACAGTTGACCGGAGTAACTAAAAGGCAATTTGAAAATGTGTAATGTCAAAGAGGACACTCGAGAGTTACAATTTGGGCTTAAACTTGTACATACAAATGCGCGACCCCATAAATATTCCTGCCCTATTTTACAGTTACCAAAAGATAAGATAGAGCAATTATTATTCCTATTTTGTGCAAATTTTGACAGGTCTGTGTAGTTCTGATGGCGGCATTTAGTATTCACGTTGTATTTTCACTTGCATAGTATCGCTAAATACTGTGCACGTGTGGGAGTATAAACAAGTGTAGGCCTATTGTGTCGATATTAATGCGTATCGGGTTTGCATGAAACCACTTGTTAGAGAATTTTCTGCCTAAGGTGTCATTATGTTGTTCTGCACATGAATCAACCGCTAACTTCCAGTTGATATAACACCTGCATAAAGTGTCAAATATTCCGGTTTTGATTCTTAATTGGAAAAAAAAAATATTTATATGTTTTCACTTTATCCACAACTTATGTACACGTTTTGAGTTTTACTGAATTAGAAAGTATGTGCGCGTGCATAACTAAAGCAAATTATCGAAGTTGCATTCACATGAATTTCTCTACTCACTTTTACAGACCATTCTAATTATAATCTTATTTATCTATCTACTTCGTGTTAATCGAGATAAACGTTTGCAGAAATATTTTCATTACACACGCCTTTGTAGATACGAGACGCATCCAAAAAGTACGTTTCTCTATTGTTTTAAAACAAAGAAAAAGGTTACATGAAAAACTTACTGGCAACAGGTACAGGAATGTTTGAGCTATTTTTCGACATAGTTACTACAAAAATTGAGACACTTATCATTACGTGGGATCAATTTTTGTATTCCTGTGTCGTAGAAGTTTGCTGCCTGTGAATGGATCCAGTGTCGTCTTCAACGCTTCGTCGTTGTCAAAACGCTGACCGGAGAACAGGAATTTCTTGAGGTGCAAGAAGAGAGCAAGATGGGGACTGTATGGTGGATAATCAAACAGCTCCCAGCCCAACTCCTGCAGAACAGCTGCTGTGCGCCGAGCCGTATGTGGACGAGCATTGTCATGGAGCAGCACAACACCTGCAGTAAGTATTCCACGTCTCTTGTTTTGTATGGCACGTCGCAATTTCCGCAGTGTTTCACAGTAACGGCCAGTGTTCACTGTTTGACCTCTGGGCAGGAAGACAATGAGCGGAATGCCCTTCCTGTCCCAGAATACCGTGCACATCACTTTCTGCACCGACATAATCTATTTGAATTTCGTCTTGACCGGAGATCCACTGTGACACCAATGCATTGACTGCTGCTTGGTTTGCAGGGTAAAGCGTGAAATCCACTCTCATCGACCATGACGAGCCTGTCGAGGAACTCGTCGCCATCATCATGATACCGCTGCACAAATGTCAGTGCTGTTCCTAAGCGTTTCGTTTTGTGCTGGGGTGTCAGGTTTTGCGGCACCCACCTAGCACACAATTTCCTGAACAGCAGGTGCTTAATGACAATTTCATGCAACAAGCATCGCAATATCGGCGGAAATTGGCTGCTGAGCTCCGTAATCGTGAAGCGACGCTTCTCCAAGATAGGCTGCCGCACCAGCTCAACAAGGTCATCATTGGCACTTTGACGACCTTCGGAAAACTGCCTACACCAGCGAGGCACCATCTGTTTGCTCAGGATGTTCGGCCCGTAGAGACCTGACAGAGCTGACGATGAATTTCGATCGGCGCTACGTTTTGTGCAGTAAGGAACTTTATCACTGACCGAACCTCGCAGGCGGCGGGAGAACGAATAAGAGCCGCCATTTCGGGCCATTGCTGTCGCGCTACTGGCACCAGACGGGACCTGTCAAAGATCTGTTAAGCATGCGCAATTTTCCCGGCTAATTACGTTAAAAGGAAACAAAATCGGGAAACTTAATTTCTGGATGCGCCTTGTACAAGGGAGACACTGGAGACGAAAGCCATAGTCAAACGTTTAAAAAGCAGGCAGCTATGTGCTGGTTTTGAAGTTGCATAATCTTCATACTACGAGAAACAAATGAATGGCGACTTAGCACTTAAAAAAAGCATAAAGTGTTGAAAATACAAACCAATAACCAAGAATATGTTGTAAATGGTTAATGCGACAGAAATGCATTTGACATAAATTCTGTCTCTTAACGAGATGTACCATTTGTGTAGTTAATCTCATGATTTAACAGCTACACAAAATGAATGAAATGAATTTCGCAGGCTATTCGCAGAAAATTAAAGATAGGTCATTTGATTAGTCATATAAATACCTTAAATATACGCTATTTTAATCAAAATAGTAAGAAACATTGCTGAGAAAATTAAAAAGTTCGAAAAATGCTCCATATAGGTAAAGGATAACTTGTGATGGGGGGATTTCTTGAAAGATGCTCAACTTATATACGTTATACGTTAAGCCAGGAGATCGGGCCGGTCAACGTACTGGTCCTCCTCGTCCAATCCACCGTCCAGGAAACAATTGGTCAAGAACTTGCCGAGCCCTAAGTGAAAAGTGTGCATCGGACAACCATCCTGTTGAAGTCACATCGGTAACCATACAGCCAGAGGAACACTATCAAGCAACTGGTGCAAGATATTGACGAGGAAGTCTATCATTCATTTGTGGTTAAACATTAGAAGATAGTTGGCCACGGGTACTCCTACGTTGTTCCGGAAAATGGAAATATCACCAATCGATTCTTTACATAGGTTTTGGTTATCAAATTGTTTTTGCGAACAAGGACCTTGTAGTTTTAGAGAAAAACGGCTGATACGGGTGCTCTGGGACACACGGTATGGTGTTTTAATCAAAATAAACAATTTCGAAAAATGTAATGGATAGGTTGGGATCAGGGGATTTTTCTTGAAATACCAAGTTTGTTACTTATCCGACTTTTCTTTTTTGAGTTTTTTTTTATTCAGGACGCCCCATAACAGTATTTCCAGTGAAATCTCTATATCGTACTAGGTACGTGTAGAGTAAGTAAACATGTAAAAAAGTATTTAAACCAAACGAGTTAATACTTCAAATTATTCGCGAGGTGCACAGAATGGAAGAGGGACAGATACAGCAGTAGGTTCAACATGTTCACCTTTTTATTCATATGTGTTGTTTATCCAGAGAATTTTAATGCTTTTGTCTGCCCATTTTGTCCCGTTTTATTGCCAACCCTTATCAATCAAACCAACCATTGCAGTAATTCGTAACAATCGAAACCAATAAATTAGAGAATTAAGCCTTCCAAATGTTTAACAACGGCGTAGCTAACCTCGTTCCGAAATGTTTATTAGCTTACACTCAAATGCTGAAGGGAGTTTTGGAAATATAGCACTCTTGCTGTTCTCACCATTGCATCCTTTGCTTCAACATCTAACAATAGGTCGTAACTCTACTGTTACCTGTAGAGTCTGATATACACATGTGCACAGAAGTATTCGTATTCACTTTAAAAATCTGATGTGTTACACTCACATGACTTTCGCGACTCTTGTGAAAACTACTTTTACAAACGCTTATTATTCTTTTTAATCAGATGTTAATCTTATTGCTAATTTTCTTATAGATGCAAGGGGAATTGCTAGGCTTTAAGCGATAGTCAAATATTTTAAGAGCTGGTTGCTATGTGGAGTATTCCATTCTCTTTGCATTACCAGGACAAAAAAAAAAATAACAAATTCCCATTTGAGAAAAAAGTATAAGTATTGGAAAATTTAAGTGAATAACAAGCAATATCTCGAAAATGGTTCACTCAACAACAAAAATGTATATGACATAAATTGTGTATTTTAACGCGATCTGCATTTTTGGTGTAGTAAACGTTTGTCTATATCTTATGGTTTACCAGTTATGCAAAAGTCGTTCACAATGAAGAATACTTTTGGAGACATTCCCAGAAAATTCAAGATATACAATTTATTTGTCATGAAGGTATCTTAAACATATGATATTTTAATCATAATCGTTAGAGCCATTTTTGAGAAAATTAAAGTTTTCGAAAAATGTTCCGTGTAAACGGTACTCTGGGGTAGGGGGATTTTCTTGAAAACCTTCGTGTCGCATCTCCGGAAGATATTAAACCTAAATACCAAGTTTGGTGTTTATCCGACTGTTCGTTACTGTGTTATGCTGTTCACAGAGAGACACACACACACACACACACACGCGCGCGCGCGCGGACATGTTTCCAAAAATACTTTTTTTTTGGATTCAGGAGGCCTGAAAACATGTATTTCCGGTAAAATCTCGGTTACGAATTTTTGGGTGGAATGCAATACTTCCCCTACTTACTATACGTGGTAAAGAAAGTAAAAAAATTTCGCAGCCGAATTAATGGAGATAAAATTCTCTTTTTTAATACAAAGTAAGAGTAAACGGTGTTAAATTTTACGTGTTATTGTGTTTCTAAAAATCTGTTACTTTATTAGTTTTGTAATGTTTTGAATATTGCACCGATTTTTCAACCTTTTCATCTGTGGTGTTCACAAAATTATTTTATATGCACTTGGGAGTCCAATTTTTATGTATACTACCTCATATTTTCATCGACGTATGATATAAAGTCGTAAAATTTAAGACGTTAATGAGGAAGTTCAGCAAAAACGTTGAAAATCTATGACTTTGACATTTCATTCTTCCCACAAATTAAAACATATTTACAGCACAAAATCCGGTATCGCTCAAAGGACATATCTCTATTTAATGTATGAAAAATGATTCTGTAACCAGCACATACAAAAAAGGTTGAAAAAAATCCGTGTATTTTTCTAACAATCATATAACTTATAATATGCAAGGTATTGAAGGCTGTCAAAACAAGTTAAGAGTAATACTACTTGTTCTTCCTGTCAACTAAAAATGAGAATTTTATCTCCACTAATTTGGCTACTAGAATTTTTAAAACTGTATACGAATACTTTCCGCCTCTGTACGTGATTCAGAACGTGCTAAACAGATGACCTTAGTTGCATAGTCGCAGTCTCATTATTTTTTAACCATTATTTTATTTCTAACTGGTAAAATCCCCAGAACTGCGCGCGCGCACACACAACACACACACATACACACACACACACACACTTTCATCTCTCACATAAAACCTCTCATACATACACGCACACACTCTCTCCCTCTCACAGTTTCTTTCTCTCTCTTAGACTCCCCCTCTCTCTCTCTCACACACACACACACACACACACAGTTTCCCTCTCTTACACATGCACAAGCTCCATTTCTCTCCTCTCTCAAACTCTCTCATACACGCCCACACAATTTCCCCTCTCTCACATTTTCTCCCAAACACACAAGGTCTCTCTCTATTCTCACATACGCACAGACACACACTCTCTCTCTCTCTCTCTCTCTCTCACACACACACACACACACACACACACACACATCACACAGACAAGCTTTCTCTCTCCTCTCTCACAACACCCTTTCTTTCGCACAATCTCTTTCTATCCCTCTATGTTTTTAAAACTTCGATTTCTGGTTCCACGTAGGTATCAATTATACACACAAAATCGAAAATTACAAATACATTTTTTACTTCAGTTTTATATGTATAAATGATTTATCCCTGTAAGTGGAACTTTGGATTGAATATTCAATCCAGTACTTACCCGGCAAACCGAAGAAGAAAAGAAAAAACAAAGGAAAAAGAGAAAGAAAGAAAACCAGCCAGATCCGCTGGTACCCGGATGTCATATGTGCGAGGCACATTGTCGCCTAGCTTGGTAGTTGAACTTTTGTTACACACTGCATAAAATTTGAGGGCTAATATTTTGCAAAATACTGTCAGTAACCTATAAATATAATTGAAGTTATTAAACCTGGTATTCAGCTGTGATAAACTTATTCCCACAAATAAACAGAGAATTTTTGCAGCTAAATTAACGGAGAGAAAATTCTAATTTTTAATACAGAGGGAGAAAAAACTATTTTTAGTATCTTTCAAGTTTGTCGTATTTTCGTGTGTGATGTTTAAAAATTATTTTATATGCATTTAATATATTTAAAGGTTTCGGCACAATACCATTGCAGTAAAAATTATTTAAAGAGGAAAAGGTTATCCAAGTCTGAAATTATTAAAGTATTTACGTGACTTATCGTCTTAGTTTTTGCCACGTCATGGATTTATTTCTGTCAGCTTCAACTATTTGTTGGTGACATTGTCAGGTGATACACTACGAATCAAAAGTATCCGGACACCTGGCTGAAAATGACGTACAAGTTCGTGGCGCCCTCCATCGGTAATGCTGGAAGTCAATATGGTGTTGGCCCACCCTTAGCCTTGATGACACGTTCACTCTCCAGGCATACTTTCAATCAGGTGCTGGAAGGTTTCTTGGGGAATGGCAGCCCATTCTTCACGGAGTGCGGAACTGAGGAGGGGTATCGATGTAGGTCGGTGAGGCCTGGCACGAAGTCGGCGTTCCAAACATCCCAAAGGTGTTCTATAGGATTCAAGTCAGGACTCTGTGCAGGCCAGTCCATTACAGGGATGTTATTAGTGTGTAACCACTCCGCCACAGCCCGTGCGGTATAAACAGGTGATCGATCGTGTTGAAAGATGGAATCGCCATCCCCGATTTGCTCTTCAACAGTGGGAAGCAAGAAGGTGCTTAAAATATCAATGTAGGTCTGCGCTGTGATCGTGCCACGCAAAACAACAAGCGGTGCAAGCCCCCTCCAGGAAAAACACGTCCACACCATAACACCACCACCTCCGAATTTCACTATTAGTACTACACACCCTGGCAGATGACGTTCACCGGGCATTCGCCATACCCAGACCCTGACATCGGATCGCCACATTGTATACCGTGATTCGTCACTCCACACAACGTTTTGCCACTGTTCAATCGTGTAATGTTGACACTCCTTACACCAAGCGAGGCGTCGTTTGGCATTTTACTGCGTGATGTGTGGCTTATGAGCAGCCGCTCGACCATGGAATCCAAGGTTTCTCACCTCACGCCTGTCATAGTACTTGGAGTGGAATTCCTGTGTGATGGTGTGGATAGATGTCTACTCTTTACGACCCTCTTCAAATATCGGGGGTCTCTGTCAGTCAGCAGACGAGGTCGGCCTGTAGGCTTTTGTGCTGTACATGTCCCTTCACGTTTCTACTTCACTATCACATCAGAAACAGTGGACCTAGGGGTGTTTAGGAGTGTGGAAATCTCGCGTACAGACTTCTGACACAAGTGACACCCAATCACCTGACCACGTTCGAAGTCCATGAGTTCCACGGAGCGTCCCCTTCTGCTGTTTCACGATGTCTAATGACTACTGAGGTCGCGGATAATGAGTACCAGGCAGAAGGTGGCAGCACAATGCACCTAAGATGAAAAACGTATGATTGTGGGGTGTCCGGATACTTTTGATCACATAGTGTATATAAAAAAATTAATCTGTTAAATAATTTTGTAAACACCACATACGAAAAGGCTGAAAAATCTTTTAAAATGTGGGAGCACGTAAGTCATGATACAGTTTGTTATTTTGCGTTAAATGGCTGCTAGAAATGTTTAAACTGGAAAGGAACAGTTAGCGAAATCACTGTAACACCAAGTACGCAACGTAGTTACTCAACGATTCCATAGTTGGGAGATAAACACATTCGATGTATAACGTTTACATTACATTTTTCTACTCGCTCTCTACCAACTATTCTTGCTAATGCTCATTCTTCTGTCTCTTTATTGTTAATCAAATAAACTTTCGTTACACATTTAGACATTTCGTCGTTGGTATATGGATACAGTACGCCAAAGATACAGTCAGATTTTTAAAAAGCAGATCGCTATGTGATGGCGTTGAAATTCCATGTTCCTTGCATTATTACGAGAAAATACGAATACCGACTCACATTCACATGACGCTCTATTCTGTCTTCTACAACTATTCTTATAAAAACTTATTTTTCTATCTGCTTCATGTTAATGTAAATAAACGTTTGCAGAAATGCTTTCATCACTTATTTCATTGTAGGTACGTATGCACAAGAGGGGTAGAGTAGGCTTAAGCGATAGACATATATTTTAAAAGCAGGTCATTATGTGAAGGCTTTAAAATCACGTTAAGCGACTTAGAATTCGAGAAAAAAAATCTGATGTGTTACACTCACATGACTTTCTCTACTCTTGTACAAACTATTTTTACAAACGCTTATTCTCCATATGCTTCATGTTAATCGAGTTGTTAATCTTATTGCTAATTTTCTTGTAGATGCAAGGGGAATACGGTAGTATTTAAGCGATAGTCAAATATTTTAAGAGCTGGTTGCTATGTGGCGCATTCCATTCTCTTTGTATGTCCAGGACATAAACAAATGAATAACGAATTTGAGAAAAAGTATAAGTATTGGAAAATTTAAGGGAATAACAAGCAATATCTCGAAAATGGTTCACTCAACAAAAAAATGTATATGACATAAATTGTGTATTTTAACGCGATCTACATCTTTTGTGTAGTAAAATTTTGGACATCTCTTATGGTTTACCAGTTATGCAAAAGTCGTTCACAATGAAGAATACTTTTGGAGACATTCCCAGAAAATTCGAGATATACATTTTATTTGTCTTGAAAATATCTTAAACATATGATATTTTAATCATAATCGTTAGCGCCATTTTTAGAAAATTAAAATTTTCGAAAAATGTTTCATGTAAAGGGTACTCTGGGGTGGGGGAATTTTCTTGAGAACCTTCTTGTTGCATCTCTGGAAGATACTGAACCCAAATACCAAGTTTGGTGTTTATCCGACTTTTCGTTTCTGAGTTATACTGTTCGCAGACACACACACGGACAAGTTTCCAAAAATGCTTTTTTGGATTCAGGGGGTCTCAAAACATGTATTTCTGGTGAAATCTCGGTATGGAATTTTTGGGTGGAATACAATACTTCCCCTACTTACTATACGTAGTAGAGATATACTTTTTGTATGTAATAAGTTGTCCTCCCTTCCGGTTTACCAATTATACAGGGACTTCACAGGATATTTGCAGAAAAATCAAGTTATAAATTCTGTCATGCAAATCCTATATGTTTTGCATTTCAATCAAAATGGTTAGAGCCATTTTTCTGAGAAAATCAAAACAACGAAAAGGTTTCTATGCAAAGGTTTCTTGGAGCAAGACAATTTTGATTAAAATCTTCGTGTCGCATCTTTGGAAGACGTTGGACTTAAATACTTACTAAGTTTGGTATTAACCGAAATTTTCGTTTCTGTGTCATATTTACCGATAGACAGACACACGCACATGAACCTTTTTTCTGAAAAATGTCTTTTTGGGGGGGGAGCTTTAAAACGTGTATTTTCGGTGAAATCTGCGTTTCGAATTTTTCGATGGAATGCAATAATACTTCCTCTGCTTACTATAGGTAAGAGTAGAGAATGTAAAAAAGAATACGAATTTAAAAATTCAAGGCATTAACAAAGAATATCTGGGAAATGCTTAATGCCACAAAAATTGTACTTTATATAAATTGTGTGTTTAACGAGATCTACATTTTTATGTAGTAAGATTTTGTTTCATTTATGGTTTATGAACTATAACAAGTCATTCAGTGTTAAGAGGACTTCACAGGTTATTTGCAGAAAATCTAAGATACATACTTCATCTGTCATGCAAATATCTTAAACATGCTATTTAAATCAAAATCGTTTGAGCTATTTTTGAGAAAATCAAAATAACGACAAATTTTACACGTAAAGGGTAGTTTGGAGAGTGGGAATTTTCTTGAATATCCTGCTGAACTTGGACTCCACATTTAGTATTTAACTGACTTTTCCTTTTTAGTTAAGCTTTTGACATACATAGACGCGCACAAACAATGAGTTTTTTCTATTTTTTTTTCAGGGGACATCAAAAGGTATTTCCGATGAAACTTCCATATTAATTTTTGGAGGAATGCAATACTTCCTCTACCTACTACAGTTGCTAACTATGACCTTCTGAAGCTTAACAAAATATTTTCCTTATATTCTCTAACGTCGCCTCCATTTAAGACTTACCTGACGTTTACTGTCGATGGAATAACAACACAGAATGTTTCCTCTGTCGGCGGCAATGTGTTTGGTACTTTAAACGCATCCTTATCGTAGTATTACGCCCCTCCATATGCTTATCACTGACTACTGAGGTGCTCCCTGTCGGGACTAATTCAAACCTGATAACGCGTCGGATTTCCTGTAGAGGACACTTTATGCTTGCTAGGTGCTTAACAGAATCAACTCTTGGTGCTCCTGAGCCCATTACAATTCTAAGGGTAACCAGGTTTTGTCCGGGACTTTCCATTTTTGAAACTGTAAAACCGTCTGCCTGTACTAGAGCTTGCACGGGCTCGGGCTTGAAAATAAAGAGAAAACATTAATTTATCATATTCAACATACAGAATGAACCAAAAGATTACGAACCGGCTGCGCGGTGTTTTTCCTGTCCGCGTCCTCGGCGCTCGTTGCCGTCTGCCGCTATCATAGAAAGGCGCGGATGAAACCATACAACATTTTTAAAACTAATTTTAAAGGCTTTACTTAACAACTTTATGAAAGTGTCTTTGAGGACAGCATATTAGTAGAGATTTGTGGCCCCCTCGGTCCCACGACCTAACCCCCTGCAATTTCTATCTCTGGTGTAACTTAAAACAAAGTGTACAAGACAAACCCACACACCCTGGATGAATTAAAACAAAATATCCGCCAGGAAATTTCTCAACGTGAACTACGGCGAGTGATGGATAGTTTCCCAAAGAGCTGCCAAAAATGCATGGACAACGACGGTGGCCAGTTTCAGCTGGCTTTGAAATTCCATACTCTTTGAGAGACCCGAAAAAAAAGACTTACAATTTGAAAAGTATGAACATTTGAAGATTCAAACCAATAACAAGGAATATCTCGGAAATTGTTAACTCTACAAAGACATTTATTTGACCGAAACTGTGTGCTTTTTCGAGATCTACATTATTTGTGTAGTAAGACATTTTCTATCCGTTACAGTTTTCCAGTTATACAAAAGTCACTCGGAATGAAAGACTTCACAAGCTATTCCCAGAAATTTCAAGATATACATTTCATTTTTCGTGCAAACAAACATATACTATTTTAATCAAAATCGTCAAGACTAATTTTTGAGAAAATAAAAAATAACGAACACACACACAAAACCGGGACGATTTTCTAAAAACGTTTTTTTAAGAATTCAGGGAGTCTCAAAACATGTGTTTCCGGTGAAATGTCCATATTGAAATTATTGGGTGAAATGGAATACTTCATCTACCTACTATAAATAGGTAAGTAGCACAGAAAGTAAAACTCCGATATTTGGCTTTAAAGTAACCCATTATATAGGTTAATAACTTTCGAATATTACCGGGATGTTTTCGGTTATAGTTTTAATACGCGCAAGATGTTAAATTATGTGTTTATTGCTAACTTAAAGTGTTAAAATCAGTGACGCTAGTAAACTGTTATATTATGTTTATTGCTAATTTAAAACACTGTAATCAGTAACGCTAATAAACTGTTAAATTGTGTGTGTATTGCTAATTTAAAATATTATAATCAGTGACGCTATTAAGCTAATTGATTACAAGGACATTTCAGAATATTTCCTTAGCTTAACTGTAATTAAATCGCAGAACCAGGAAAGTCCTTTTCATGTGATGTATGAGGAAACGGAGCTTCCTGATGATGTAGACAAAGCAGCAGCGAGGTCACTAACAGACTGCGCACATATTTTTACTTTCTCTACTACGTATAGTAAGTAGGGGAAGTATTGTATTCCACTCAAAAATTCGATACCGACATTTCACCGGAAATATATGTTTTGAGACACCCTGAATCCAAAAAAAAGCATTTTTGTAAACATGTGTGTGTGTGTGTGTGTGTGTGTCTGTGAACAGCATAACTCAGAAACGAACACTCGGATAAACACCAAACTTGGTATTCAGGTTCAGTATCTTCCAGAGATGCGACACGAAGGTTTTCAAGAAAATCCCCCACCCAGATTACCCTTTACGTGGTACATTTTTCGAAAATTTTAATTTTCTAAAAAATGGCTCTAACGATATTGATTAAAATATCATGTTTAAGATACTTTCATGACAAACAAAATGTATATCTTGAATTTTCTGGGAATGCCTCCAAAAGTATTCTTCATTCTGAACGACTTTTGCATAACTGGTAAACCATAAGAGACAGACAAAAGTTTACTACACAAAAAATGTAGATAGCATTAAAATACACAATTTATGTCATATACATTTTCTTATTTTTTGGTTGAGTGAATAATTTTCGAGATAATGCTTGTTATTCCCTTAAACTTTCCAATACTTATACTTTTTCTCAAATGGGAATTCGTTATTCATTTTTTTCTTGTCCTGGTAATGCAAAGAGAATGGAATACTCCAGATAGCAACCAGCTCTTAAAATATTTGACTATGGCTTAAAGCCTAGCAATTCCCCTTGCACCTACAAGAAAATTAGCAATAACATTATCTCGATTAACATGAAGCATATGGAGAATAAGTGTTTGTAAAAATAGTTTGTACAAGAGTAGAGAAAGTCATGTGAGTGTAACACATCAGATTTTTTCATGCTACTCACTGCGGCGATCTTAAAGTTTGTTAGCCCCACGTTTGGGAGCCAGTTTTGCGGCGATCACCTCCTCATCCGTTGCTGTAGCTTACCTTGATGCTTCTCCCGTTGCTTCCAGAAGTTCTCAGCGTGTTGGTTCTTCAATTTATCCTCGGCTAGCTGCAGTAATTTTCCTTAAATTATATGGGAGCATGGACTTATCCTCGGTAAAGGAAAACGTAGATCTCGGGTGGTGATATAGGAAGACATAGACTTGCTTTGTTTATGAAAAGATGACACTGCCGTTTCTTTTTATTTAATTAACACTCGTAGTATACAAAACTGGTATTGCCGCTGTAAAATACTGTCCACCGCTGTTAAACTATGGCGTGGATATGGCACGAAATATAACTATTCTTATTGTCGCTTTCAGAGTAGCGGATCTTAGGTGTGTTGCTAAAACTATTTTGATTCCCTGTTTTGGCGCGATATCTCACACATTCTGCAGCATCTCTCCCTGACCACACATTACGAAAACTCTCGAATAAAATGCAATACTAAGCTGACATGACAAATTTGACTTGATTCCCTTTTTGGCGCGATATCTCACACATCCTGCAGCATCTCTCCCTGACCACACATGACATAAACTGTCGAATAAAATGCAATACTAAGCTGACATTACAAAGCTGACTTGATTCCCTTCTTGGCGCGATATCTCACGCATCCTGCAGCATCTCTCCCTGACCACACATTACCAAAAACTGTCCCGAATTTTCCCTAAACAGATCCATTTATAGTCTCAGGCTTCTGAGGCTGCTTCCTTTCCTATTGGTACATTTTTAGCGCGACTCGACGCGTCTAACTATTTCGAATAAACTTCCAGGGATTTCATTGGTCCAATTTTAATATAAATCGCGGCTTTTCCTACATGTACCGTTAGATTGTCCTTCTCACTCACTTGGTCACGGCGAATTATCAAATAATGGGACAAAGGCTCTACACCCTCGCTGTAGGAATAATAGCACTGCAACCGAAGAGAGGTAATAAAACTAGGTTTTCTGCCTTCGAAAGCACTATTCCTGTAGCTAAAACATTCCACCGTGGACAGTATTTTAACATAGCGCTTAAATTATTTACATTAAACCATTTATAACTCTACTAATATTAGTAACCTAGATAGATACATAATGTTAAATCACCCTTCTTAAAATATACAAGCAGTATGAGAAAAAGATATTTACATAATACGATTTAACATCACTAAAAGTTAATTAATAAGTTATCTGTAATTACAGTTCTTGGGCTCGGCCTAGAGTTGCCGTTTCAAATTGCCCTGTTCTGGAAAAGAATAAATTTTTCAACACTTGATACAATTTTCTTTTACAGAATAATTCCTCTGATTATGGCCTTTGTTCGTTTGTTTTGTTGACAGAGACCCTTCGCTATACCTGCTCCTTCACAAGGGTTCTGCCAAACCAGTGGTGTTTACATTTGGGTCGTTCACTCTACATTTGTTATGGTTGATCCCCTCTCACCATTTAAAAACAGGTTTCCGAGAGACATTCTTATACACAATACATTTCGCGCACACGAATAACTTGTAACGCAACAAATACTCTAATACCCAAATTAAGTTCTAAAATTAAATCTATTTACATACATGTTGGTACATAATTATTATGCCTTTATTTATTTCTTTACATCCTTATTTATCGGGTGTATTACCTTTACTATTTGTTCACAGGGTTGCTACCTCATTTCGAGTAAAACTAACCTGACTATTTTCATTACATTCTTCATCCTTCTCATTCTCTAAACATTTGTATGGTTTGAGCAACTGTTTATGATATCTCCCTACGATTTTGGAATTCTTTATTTCTTGTAACTCAAATGTATCCGAGCCAAAAATGTTAATCACCCTGTATGGACCTTTAAATAAATTTTCCATTCTATGATACCTTTTTTTTTTTTTTATAATTAATAAAACTAATTTATATGTTTAAAGAAAACTGTCAGCATATTGCTAGCATACCAACCAATTAATAATTTACAAATATTGCTAAATATCAAAAAAATAACAAATATTCTGACAATAAAAGCTGTTTCAACCTTAAGACAAACTTATTCAAACAGAAAGAAACAAACATATTAATGGCAAAGGTGTTTCTGGTTCTTCTTCACTATCACTAATGATCATTTAATACTCAAGTCTCTTTAGTAATGCAAAAAAAAATGTTCTGCACAACTGCTTAAGATAATTCATTAATTCACCTGTGAAAGTTCTCCTTTCCAGGCACTGTAGAATCAGGATCAATGATATTCTGTCTTTCTTTTTTTTTTTTAATTTGAATGCTGGATTTTTTTTTTATATCCATACTAATTCTACAAGTTCGATCAACCCTTTCTTTCGCTTCCTTGTTTTAAATTCCTGCTTTCTTTTCTGCGCCCTTTTTAACATTCTTTCAAAAGCTTTCTTTAACGTCTCTTCTCCCGTTAGTGTTTTCGGATCTTTAGTTTCTAGTATCTGTAGTAATTTCCCTTCAAGTGTTTCTATTAACTTCTCCTTCATCAGCTCAACTAATTTCCCCTCTAAACTCTCATTTTGTTCACTTAAGTTTCTTTCTAAGTCCTGACCCTGCTTACTTAATTTCCCTTCGAAATCCTTTTGTTCGCTCAGTTTTCTTTCTAAGTCCTTACTCTGCTCATTTACGATTCTTTCTAAGTTCCTACTCTGCTCATTTGATTTCCCTTCTACATTCTTATCTTGTTCCCTTACGATTCTTTCTAAGCCCTTACTTTGCTTACTTACGATTCTTTCTAAGTCCATATTATGCTCATTTGATTTCCCTTCTACATTCTTATCTTGTTCACTTACGATTCTTTCTAAGTCTTTACTCTGCTCATTTGCGATTCTTTCTAAGTCCTTATTATGCTCATTTGATTTCCCTTCTAAATTCTTATCTGGTTGACTTACGATTCTTTCTAAGTCCTTATTCTGCTTACTTACGATTCTTTCTAAGTCCTTATTATGCTCATCTGCTTCCCCTTCTAGATTCTTATCTTGTTCACTTACGATTCTTTCTAAGTCCTTATTCTGCTTACTTATGATTCTTTCTAAGTATTCATTATTCTCATTTGATTCCCCTTCTAAATTCTTATCTAGTTCACTTACGATTCTTTCTACGTCTTTACTCTGCTTCTTTACTTCCCCTTCTAAATTCTTGTCTTGTTCCCTTACGACACTTTCTAAGTCTTTACTAGATTCATTGAATATGCTTTCTAAGTTCTTATTATGTTCATTGAATATGCTTTCTAAGTTCTTACTATGTTCATTGAATATGCTTTCTAAGTTCTTACTATGTTCATTGAAATTTCTTTTTGACTCCTTACTCTGCTCATCTATTATGCTTTCTAACCTTTTACCCCGCTCATCTATCTTTGTGCTCAACTGTTGAAGCAATATTAGCAGCTGGTTTTGACCTGCGTCAATGACCTGCTTATTCGGTGATTGCCTTCCCAGCCTAACTTCTACCTCTGCTGCGCCCATATTTTCTCCATCTGTTGTTATGCTGACAATAGCCTCCCCATTCAGTTCTTTCAAATCTTCCCTTGACCTACTCATGGTTCCGTTAGCAAGTTCTACCTCCCTAGTAATGACTTTACCCCCTCTCAATAACATGTGTTCACAAAACTGAGTCACTACTCTGCATGCCTTTTTGTTTGTTTTTGAATAAATGTTCTAATCTGTATTTTTTTTCAATGATAACTGATGCGTTCCGGGTTCGAATCCTGGTGGAGTTCTAGAAGCGATGTTCTCAGCTGTTTTGTTGTCCCACGTAGGTAGACTAGAAGTTCGCGTTGTAGTTTTGTTCTGCTGTGCCCCTTTCCTCTGAAGATTCTTCGTCTGTTCGTTGTTTCCTAGTCCTCCGTTTGTGTCGTTCTTCCCTTCGAGCCCCACGTTGGGCGCCAGTTTGCGGCGATCTTAAAGTTTGTTAGCCCCACGTTTGGGAGCCAGTTTTGCGGCGATCACCTCCTCATCCGTTGCTGTAGCTTACCTTGATGCTTCTCCCGTTGCTTCCAGAAGTTCTCAGCGTGTTGGTTCTTCAATTTATCCTCGGCTAGCTGCAGTAATTTTCCTTAAATTATATGGGAGCATGGACTTATCCTCGGTAAAGGAAAACGTAGATCTCGGGTGGTGATATAGGAAGACATAGACTTGCTTTGTTTATGAAAAGATGACACTGCCGTTTCTTTTTATTTAATTAACACTCGTAGTATACAAAACTGGTATTGCCGCTGTAAAATACTGTCCACCGCTGTTAAACTATGGCGTGGATATGGCACGAAATATAACTATTCTTATTGTCGCTTTCAGAGTAGCGGATCTTAGGTGTGTTGCTAAAACTATTTTGATTCCGTTTTGGCGCGATATCTCACACATTCTGCAGCATCTCTCCCTGACCACACATTACGAAAACTCTCGAATAAAATGCAATACTAAGCTGACATGACAAATTTGACTTGATTCCCTTTTTGGCGCGATATCTCACACATCCTGCAGCATCTCTCCCTGACCACACATGACATAAACTGTCGAATAAAATGCAATACTAAGCTGACATTACAAAGCTGACTTGATTCCCTTCTTGGCGCGATATCTCACGCATCCTGCAGCATCTCTCCCTGACCACACATTACCAAAAACTGTCCCGAATTTTCCCTAAACAGATCCATTTATAGTCTCAGGCTTCTGAGGCTGCTTCCTTTCCTATTGGTACATTTTTAGCGCGACTCGACGCGTCTAACTATTTCGAATAAACTTCCAGGGATTTCATTGGTTCAATTTTAATATAAATCGCGGCTTTTCCTACATGTACCGTTAGATTGTCCTTCTCACTCACTTGGTCACGGCGAATTATCAAATAATGGGACAAAGGCTCTACACCCTCGCTGTAGGAATAATAGCACTGCAACCGAAGAGAGGTAATAAAACTAGGTTTTCTGCCTTCGAAAGCACTATTCCTGTAGCTAAAACATTCCACCGTGGACAGTATTTTAACATAGCGCTTAAATTATTTACATTAAACCATTTATAACTCTACTAATATTAGTAACCTAGATAGATACATAATGTTAAATCACCCTTCTTAAAATATACAAGCAGTATGAGAAAAAGATATTTACATAATACGATTTAACATCACTAAAAGTTAATTAATAAGTTATCTGTAATTACAGTTCTTGGGCTCGGCCTAGAGTTGCCGTTTCATCACGTAGACATGAAGACGTATTCACAGATATTTTATAGAAAGAAGTAGAAGCTGTAAGTGTTGTTTTAATGTCCTGAGCGCGTAACTAGAATAAGAATAGTTGAGAACATTTATTTATACTTTCTCTATTTTCTAGCTATGGTAGGTAGAAGTATCTATTGTAATCCACCCAAAAATTCGATATCGGGATTTAATCGGAAGTGCATGTTTTGAGGTTCCAGAATCCTCCAATTATACTTTTAGAAATGGCCGTGTGTGAACATACATGTACATACCAAACTTGAAATTTCAGTATTTTCCAAAGAAGGTGATCAAGGAAATGCTTCACCCTAAACTACCGAATTTTGTTCGTTATTTTAGTTTCTAAAAGCATAGCTGTAACTTTTTTTTTTAACGTCGCTTTCACTACCTGGTCATATCGCGACGGATCTGTTGGTGGATAACTCTTAGAACGATATATAATGGACAGTTAGCCTTCTAGGTCTCATCCCTGTAACCACCCGCTCCGTCACGTGTTACAGAGACCCTAGCGCATAGCTACCGAATCATTAGGCTGCTGTCCAGTCCAAACTGCCGCACCCATAAAATGGCGGACAGTTAGCCTTCTAGGTCTCATCCCTGTAACCACCTGCTTCATGCCGTGCAGATGTCAGTGTGCCGTCCAGTTTAACCGCCGCTCTCACACAGAAAGGCGCATAGTTAGCCTTCTAGGTCTCATCCCTGTAACCACCTGCTTCATGCCGTGTAGATAGCATTAGGGTGTCGTCCAGTCCAACCGCCGCCCTCACACAGAAAGGCGGATAGTTAGCCTTCTAGGTCTCATCCCTGTAACCACCAGCTTCATGCCGTTAAGATAGCATTTGGGTGTCGTTCAGTCCAACCGCCAACCTCACACAGAAAGGCGGATAGTTAGCCTTCTAGGTCTCATCCCTGTAACCACCTGCTTCATGCCGTTAAGATAGCATTTGGGTGTCGTCCAGTCCAACCGCCAACCTCGTACAGAAAGGCGGATAGTTAGCCTTCTAGGTCTCATCCCTGTAACCACCTGCTTCATGCCGTTAAGATAGCATTTGGGTGTCGTCCAGTCCAACCGCCACCCTCACACAGAAAGGCGGATAGTTAGCCTTCTAGGTCTCATCCCTGTAACCACCTGCTTCATGCCGTGCAGATGCCATTAGGGTGCCGTCCAGTCTAATCGCCGCCCTCACACAGAAAGGCGGACAGTTAGCCTTCTAGGTCTCATCCCTGTAACCACCTGCTTCATGCCGTGCAGATGCCATTAGGGTGCCGTCCAGTCTAATCGCCGCGCTCACACTGAAAGGCGGACAGTTAGCCTTCTAGATCTCATCCCTGTAACCACCTGCTTCATGCCGTGCAGATGACATTAGGGTGCCGTCCAGTCTAATCGCCGCGCTCACACTGAAAGGCGGACAGTTAGCCTTCTAGATCTCATCCCTGTAACCACCTGCTTCATGCCGTGCAGATGCCATTAGGGTGCCGTCCAGTCTAATCGCCGCGCTCACACTGAAAGGCGGACAGTTAGCCTTCTAGATCTCATCCCTGTAACCACCTGCTTCATGCCGTGCAGATGACATTAGGGTGCCGTCCAGTCTAACTGCTTATATTGTTGTTGATAGATGGCATAGCATTCGCTATTACCACCTATTTTTCATTTTTACTGCTGTTTTAGACTTAAGGTGGAACTTTGGGTCGTGGTATTAAATATCCAATCCTGTATTTACCTAGGCAACTGAGGAAAACCACGAATAAACCTCAGACAGATTCGTCGGCCCACAGACTTTACTGCCTGAGCCATGCCGATCAGTTGTAACTTTTTGTTGTATTAAAATACACGTTTAAAACATTTGAATAACAAAAATTAATATCTTGAATTTTTCTGCGAATAGCCTTCGAAGTTGTCATGCAAAGACTATGGGATTTCAAAACCAGCATATAGCGTTCCACTTTTATAAGATTTGACTACCACTTCAGCCTCTTTTACCCCGGTTACACCTATAAGGAAAAGTGTAATGAAACCATTTTCCTGCAACGTTTATCTCAATTAACATGAAATATCTACAAAATTAATATTTTGTAAGAATAAACTGTGAAACAGTTAGTACAGAAATTTATGTGAATATAACACATCATCCCGCCACCGTTATGGGCCCAATTGACTTCAGAGCTTTTTCCGCAACCTGCATTTAAATCCATTTCTGGGCAAAAAAAAATCCATTGTGATAAACGTGAAATAAGGTGGAAGAATCACCTTTTTATAATGAATGGTACGATATAAACTGTAACAGGTAGAGAAGGTTATACGAGAGGTTTATGACTGCGTTTTCTAAAAGCGCCATGAAGACAGTTTCGCACAGATATATTATCGCTTTGGGTGACCCTAACTGTTCCAATATGCTTCACGAAGTGCCCCTCTTAGAGATCGACAGACGAGCATTGCACGCCTACATCGTAACTCGTGAACCGCACAACATTAATCACACAGGCTTCTCCACACTCTCGGCGCCCAAAGCAAAAAACTGCTATGTAAAAAGAACGGGGAGCCGAACAATGGCCTAACGGGAACAAAAGATTCTAGCCATGTTGTTCAGCACCGCCTTTATGCAGTACAAATTCGTTTAAAAAACAGAATTCTGCCCAGTAATAGCGCTATTTCTAACCAATTCGAAATTACTTTTGACGTCCACGAAAAAAAACAAAAAAACAAACAAACAAACAAGGCTCGGTTTTAATATTTGCCGGACGCAAACACGCTAAGAAACGTTTGAAATTTTAGCGCTATTGAATTTGTCTTAAACATGGTAGTAATGTACGCATACAGTTACCTACACTCGCAACATTTCATATTGTTGTGATCTAATGTGCAGGAGTTTGATCCATCAATTTTTACTTTCTCTACTACGTATAGTAAGTAGGGGAAGTATTGTATTCCACCCAAAAATTCGATACAGAGATTTCACCGGAACTATATGTTTTGAGACTCACTGAATTCAAAAAAAGCATTTTTTGAAACATGTTCGTGAGTGTGTCTGTCTGTGAACAGCATAACTCAGAAACGAACAGTCGGATAAACACCAAACTTGGCATTTAGGTTCAGTATCTTCCAGAGATGCGACACGAAGGTTTTCAAGAAAATCCCCCACCCCAGATTACCCTTTACATGGAACATTTTTCGAAAATTTTAATTTTCTCAAAAATGGCACTAATAATTTTGATTAAAATATCATATGTTTAAGATATTTTCATGACAAATAAAATGTATATCTTGAATTCTCTGGGAATGTCTCCAAAAGTATTCTTCATTGTGAACGACTTTTGCATAACTGGTAAACCATAAGAGATACACAAAATTTTACTACACAGAAAATGTAGATCGCGTTAAAATACACAATTTATGTCATATACATTTTCTTTGTTGAGTGAACCATTTTCGTGATATTGCGTGTTATTCCCTTAAATTTTTGAATACTTATTTTCTCAAATAGGAATTCGTTATTCATTTTTTTTTTTGTCTTGGATATGCTAAGAGATTAATCTGTGGCAAAGAAAATGGTGCTGCACAAGGCAACCAGCTATTAAGAGTAATGTCTATGCTTAAAGGCTACTGTATTTCTATATTGCCCTTGTAAATATATATTCCCCTTACGTCTGCAAGAAAATTAGCAATAAGATAGAGTCTCCAAATATTTATCTCGATTAACATGAAGTAGATGGAGAATAAGCATTTGTAAAAATAGTTTTACAAGAGTAGAGAAAGTCATGTGAGTGTAACATCAGATTTTTCCCTAACTAGCCAATATAAATTGTGTATCTTCCCATCTAGTACAGCTTTTCTTAATTCTGGGCATTCTAGTAGGTGTTCTGCATTTAAAATATTCTCAGCATTGCAAATCTTACATGCTTTGTCATTCATAAAACCAAATCTATGTACATGTCCCGCCAGAGAGTCATGTCTAGTGGCTAATCTGAAATGAGCAACGGCTTCTTTCCTTGGAACATTTTTT
This sequence comes from Deroplatys truncata, assembly GCA_030765065.1. Classification (NCBI taxonomy): domain Eukaryota; kingdom Metazoa; phylum Arthropoda; class Insecta; order Mantodea; family Mantidae; genus Deroplatys; species Deroplatys truncata. Next base: position 82,404,791 of record CM060982.1, on the reverse strand, counting down.
ATTGTTTGTACTATTTCTTTTATGTTGGAGTAAGTTTTATTGGTTAATTTCCGTTTGAATATTATGTTGGTATTTTTGTTCTATATTGATTTTGACACTTTTTTAGTTTCATATCTAGTCTACAAGACTTTATATGTTTTGAGTATAACACTGCACCCTTTATGGCCAGAAAGTCTGCAGTCTCGTTACCATTCACTCTTACATGTGTTGGTATTCACAGTAATATTATCTGTTGAAATTTTGTTTGGAGGAATCTATAAGGTCTCACATCCTCGTCTCGGTCGTTGCTACACAAAAAAATGTAGATCGCATTAAAACACACAATTTATGTCATATACATTTTTTGTTGTTGATTGAACCATTTTCGAGATATTGCTTTTATTCTCTTAAATTTTTCAATACTTATTTTCTCAAATGGGAATTCGTTATTCGTTTTTTTTTTGTCTTGGATATGCAAAGAGTATTAATCTGTGGCAAAGGGAATGGTGCTGCACCTAGCAACCAGCTATTAAGAGATATGTCGATGCTTAAAGGCTACTGTATTTCTATATTGCCCTTGCAATTGCAAAACAAGGGGAACATGGTATGCCTTAAGCGATAATCAAATATTTTTAGAACTGGTCGCTATATGTAAAATGTAATTCTCTTTGCATGTCAAAAAATCGTTTCTGCAAATGTTTATCTCGATTAATATGAAATAGATGGAGAATAAAAGTTTGTAAAAGAGTAGAGAAAGTCATGTAAGGGTAACAAATAAGATTTTTTAAAAATGAGCCGCTGACATTTGATAAAGGTACGGCTTCCAGGTAGCAAATAAATGTAAGATATCGCATACCTGTTAGTTTCTTTTTCGCTCGTTTCTTTTAGAGTTAACTATTGTTATATATTTTGTTGCAACTATCAATCTTATCACCTTCAACCCTAACAGAGTATGCTAGTCATCGTTTAAGTTGTCGGACCATGTTCTCTGTCACATGGTCGTGAAAATCTGACAGTATTTCTGCCGCGAATGGTGGAAGGATACATTACAACGGTGCACTGATCACCGGGTTTTGTTTTGGTGCGGATCAACCTAAGAGTGAATACAGTTTAGTTTATATCTCCCAGATACAAGCTATGAACGTGTGCCTATGTGGCAGATAGTTTTAAGACGTGCATTAGCCTAAGATTTTAAACCATAAATTTAACGATGCACAATTCTGAACCATACTTGTACACCTACAGTGACTGCAGAGTGTGTTCGTACAAACTCAAAAACATTCTAGCAGTCAGCCATATTAATGAAGCTATTACACAAAAGAACAAGCCTTATTACAGATTACGCATTTTGGCGTTTCTCAAAATCTTTCATTTGATTAGAATTGTGTTTTTAATAATACATCGATTGTTCAACTATTTTATATTGACGCAGTAATCTGTATCACAAATTATGTAAATGTCAGAGTGATTGTAGTGTGAATATGCATTATTGTGTGACATTGATTTGAGATGTTTGTTGATTGTAATTATTGTTGAGAAGTGGGTTTATACGGCCTTACTGAAACTGACAATAATAGCGTGCAATAATGTAGCGAGGGGGTGAGCTGTTTATCATTATTAGAGACGAGCAAATGACGTAATATTGGCGCGTTTTTCTTAGGAATTTGCTGGAACATTTTCCCTAGATCATATGTTTTCGTAATTTTCATTGGATATAAAAATAGACGCTAATGTTGGCGCGTTTTATTAACCAATAGCAGCTCGGCTATAATCTTTAGGCATATCGGGGTGTGGGAGTATAAAAAGGGCTAAGTCAGAGTAAGATTCCTCCCAGTCCATCGGAAACATTTGTACATTACACGTCGTCTTCAGTCCATCGGAAACATTTGTGCATTACACGACGCCGAGTTCAACAGAAACAGTCGCATAGTTTATCGATTTGCAGTGTACGCGTAGCAAAGTTATAAAAAAATCTCTCGTGTTGTAAAGTTAATTACACAAAAAGTTGAAGTACGCGAATTAATAAGGGGCAGTAAAGAAGTTATTATAACAGTTTCAGTTTGGCGAGTGTCAAGATTAATATGCGAAAGTGCATAATGTGTTACGACAATAAAAGTATAAAACAAATTCTTTTATCAGTGTTATCTTTGGATAAAAACTCCTTTCCGTTTACACACCTTGATTAAGGGATTTGCTTGACCGAGAGATCATAGCTAGCCGGAGGACAGTGAACCCAAAAATTAAATACAATAACAGGCGCTCAGTAAAAGATAACACGAAGTTACCGCGACAAATTGTCTTTTATACGTGCGGCAAATAAATAGTAGCATTCTTTCAAACAAACACTAATACCATCGCAAATTGGCTACCACAACGTGGAACTTAACAAAGAATACCGTCACAATATTACAAAATTGTTACATGCATTTAGTAAGCCAAATGTTTTCATATAACATTTGATTTTGCAGTCACTACCGGTTTGCTGAAAGTCCTTAGGCTTTTAAAATGGAATGGAAATGATGGACTATGAACTGGATTGAGATCATTTCCTACAGGAGCGAGGAAGACTGGACGTAGTTAGGTTGTTTACATGTCACCAGTTTCATAACAAACAAAAAAAAAAAAAAAAAAACCATCTGCAGAATGTCGCAAAAATTAAAGCATTATTTATAATTACGTCCTATTTTTCAAATATTTGGTTCATGATTTTAAGTTTTTGCCCTCCCTAAAACCCGCCCACCTGGGCAGTAGCATGGCCTCGACCACTTGAGCAGGCTCTGGATAACTATCCTAACGAAAGCTTATTTTTTCTATTAACTTCATTACAATCGAGATAAACCTTTGCAAAAATAGCTACATTGGACATTTTGTTACAGATACAAAGAATAAGCGATAATAAAATGTTCAAGAACTGGAAGCTGTATGCTGCCTTAAAATTCCATAGTTTCCATGCAATCGCGAGAAACCACTATAAATCGCCAGGACTGTAAAAGAATGAAGTCTTGAATATTTCAAAGCATTAATAACGGATATCTCGGAAATTATTTATGCTTCAAAAAAGTTACTTTGAGTAAATTGCAAGTTTTAAAGCGATCCGCCATTTTGTGCAGTATGTTTTCATGTAACGCTTAACGTTTACCAGTTATACAATATTATACAAAATTCCTTCCGAATGAAGAGGGCTATGTAGGCCATTGCCAGAAAATTCAAGATTTAAATTTTGTCGTGCACAAATCGTTAATATACAGTATTCTAATCAAAATCGTTTGAGCAAGTTTTTAGAAAAAAAAAATTTAAAAGTGTTCCATAAAAAGAGTGGTTGGCGTGGGAGGATTTTCTTGAAAATCTTAATCTTCGTGTTGCATCTTAGGAAGATACTGAACTTAAATACTAATTTTGGTATTTATCCAACTTTTCCTGTTTAGATATGCTGCCCACAGGCACACGGCACACACGGATCTTTTTCTAAAAATGATTTCTTTTTATTCAGGGGGCCTCAAAACGTGTCTTTTCGGTGAAACCTCGGTATCGAATTTGTGGGTGGAATGCAATACATTCTCTATCTACTATGTACGTAGTAGAAAAAGCAATATGTTCAGGATGTTAAAAAGATACTTTAATACTTACATCTCCTATACACAGAAGGATTTATTCAATTAAAAAATCTGATGTGTTACACTCACACGACTTTCTCTACTCTTGTACAAACTATTTTTACAAACGCTTATTCTCCATATGCTTCATGTTAATCGAGATATCGAGATGTTAATTTATTGCTAATTTTCTTGTAGATGCAAGGGGATTTGGTTGGTTTTAAGCGATAGTCAAATATTTTAAGAGCTGGTTGCTATGTGGAGTATTCCATTCTGTTTGCATTACCAGGACGAAAAAAAAATGAATAACGAGTTTGAGAAAAGGTATAAGTATTGGAAAATTTAAGGGAATAACAAGCAACATCTCGAAAATGGTTCACTCAACAAAAAAATGTATATGACATAAATTGTGTATTTTAACGCGATCTACATTTTTTGTGTAGTAAATTTTTGTCTATCTCTTATGGTTTACCAGTTATGCAAAAGTCGTTCACAATGAAGAACACTTTTGGAGATATTCCCAGAAAATTCGAGATATACATTTCATTTGTCATAAACATATGATATTTTAATCAAAATCGTTAAAGCCATTTTTGAGAAAATTAAAACTTTCGAAAAATGTTCCATGTAAAGGGTAGTCTGGGGTGGGGTGCATTTCCTTGAAAACCTTCGTGTCGCATCTCTGGAAGATACTGAACCTAAATACCAAATTTGGTGTTTATCTAACTGTTCGTTTCTGAGTTATGCTGTTAACAGACACACAGACAGACACACACACATACGGACATGTTTCCAGAAATGCTTTTTTTGGATTCAGGAGGTCTCAAAACATATATTTCCGGTGAAATCTCGGTATCGAATTTTTGGGTGGAATACAATACTTCCCCAACTTACTATACGTAGTAGAGAAAGTAAAATTATTCTTACACAAGCTTATTTTTCTAATTACTCCATGTTAATCGAGGTAAACGTTTCTAGAAATAGTTTCATTGCACTTCTCGTTGTAGGTACAAGGGGGATATTGGAGTCCGAAGCGATAGTCAAATCTTTAAAAAGCTGGTTGCTATGGCTGGCTTTCAAATTCCTCTCCTCCAAAGGCCACAGGAAACAAACGAATGCCGATTTAGTACAAGTATGAAGTATTTCATCAATCAAATTGTATTGATCAAATCAATAACGACGAATAACTCGGAATGGTGAACGCTGTAACAAAATGTATTGGAAATAAGTTTGTTTTAACGAGATCTACGTTTTTTGTGTAGTAAATTGGCTGTCCCCGGTTTTAAAAAAGTATACAAAATATACACTTATTTTTGAGAAAATAAAACAGAAGTCAAAAAGTTTTACATAAAAAATGTACTTAAGGGTTGGGATATTTTCTTGAAGAAATCTTTCTCCTTTTAAGATGCTGAACTTAATTACCCAGTTTGGTACTTATCCGATACTTCGTTATTGATTATAATTGCTCTCCCTCCTCTCTCTTTCTCTCTCTCACACACACGCATACCTCATGGTTTCCAACAATACAGAGCGGACAAGCAAATCAGAGAGAATTCAAAATTAAATTTCATATCTTATGTAAAACATGCGGTATTTTATTCAATACCGTTGACGTGTTCTCGAAAAAAAATCTAATGCGTTACACTCACATGACTTTCTCTACTCTTGTACAAACTATTTTTACAAATAATTATTTTCCACCTACTTCATGTTAATCGAGATAAACATTTGCAGGAAGTATCTTATTGCTAATTTTCTTGTAGATGCAAGGGGAATTGGTAGGCTTTAAGCGACAGTCAAATATTTTAAGAGCTGGTTGTTATGTGGAGTATTCCATTCTCTTTGCATTACCAGGCATAAAAAAAACGAATAAGGAATTCCCATTTGAGAAAATGTATAAGTATTGGAAAATTAAAATAAATAAAAAGAAATATCTCGGAAATGGTTCACTCCCCCCCCAAAAATTATATGACATAAATTGCGTGTTAACGAGATCTACATTTTTTGTGCAGAAAATTTTGTCTATCTCTTACGATTTACCAGTTATGCAAAAGCCATTCAGAACGAAGAGGACTTTTGGGGATATTCACAGAAAAGGTACACTTTATTTGTCATAAAAATATCTTAAATATATAAAATATATAATATTTTAATCAAAATCGTTAGAGCCATTTTTGGTAAAAACCAAATTTTTTTAAAAATTTTCCGTTTAACGAGTAGTGTATGGCAGGAGGGATTTTATTGAAAATCATTGCGAAAGATACTGAACCTAAATACCAAGTTCACAGACATACACATGTACCTTTTTCTAAAAGTGCTTTTCTTGGATTCAGGGTACCTCAAAACATGTATTTCGATTAAATCTTGCAAGCGAATTTTTGGGTGGAATGCAATACTTCCCCTACTTACTATACCTACGCAGTAGAGAAAGTAAAAATAAAAAATTAATTATACGACCTCTCATTTTTGCCTTCAGTAGGGCTCTCTCTCTCTCTCTCTCTCTCTCTCTCTCTCTCTTTCCCAGTCTCACAACGATGGACCTTTTTCCTTTCAGAGAACCTCAAATTACAGTGATTCCAGAAAATCTCCACTTTAATAATTCTAGCAGGGAAATTAACGGAGAGAAAATTCTCCTTTTTAACATGCAGAAGGAACAAACGCTATTACAGTATGCGTGTTCAGGTGTTTTTTTTTAACATATTTCGTATCTTATTAGTTCTATAAATTTTTACAATTGCACCGCTGTTTTAGCTCTGTGTGTGTGTGTGTGTGTGTGTGTGTGTGTGTGTGTGTGTGTGTGTGTGTGCGCGCGCTTACAAAATTACCATGTATTTGGTACAGCAAAATTTCTGATTTAGTACATAAAATGGTAAAAAAATCGTTTTGATTTCACGGAAGAAAAAGAAATGTCAAAGAATTATCCTGGTTTTATAGGAACTTCATTAACGTCTCGGTATTTAAGACTTCATAAATTTACTTCTTCGTCAGTTTAAATGATATGGTTATGACACTGTCAGGTATTATATCAAAAAGTTGCTAAACTAAATGCATTTAAACACTTTCGTAAACATCAAACATGAAAATGTTGAACAGTCTGAGCAATTTTCAAAATATAATTAGGCTAATAATAAAAACAATGTCTAAAAATGCTGGAACATGGAAACTCTAAGATTGTAATAAAAATTACAATTTTCTCTGTGTTAATTTCGTAGCTAGAATTTTTTAAAGTGGTGACGACGGTGAAATTTCGATTCTGATTTTCTTTTGGGTGGAATACAATATTTTATGTAACGTAGAGAAAGTATTATAAATAATTTATTAACATATTTGCAGAAAAGTCGTGCAAATAAATGACGTTAGGTATACAGTTTTGTCATATTTTTAGATGCTATTTTACCATTTGAGCCTTGTGTAGACCGTGAATTCTAACGAAGGAATTCCTATTGATATGTTTATATAAAGATTTAACGTATCTAGAAATGTAATAATAATGTAATAATAATAATAATAATAATAATAATAATAATAATAATAATAATAATAATAATAATAATGACTGACCTCTTCTTTCGTTGCCAAGTTGTGTGTATTTCGTGTTCACCAGCTTCCGAGACGCAATTCACCAGAGACCCACAGCGCCACACACAACAAACGCAGTTACAGAGATATGACAGTACATAATCGACACGAAACACGGCGTGAACGGCTCTGAAATCACAGAGGTCACGACCAACCTATCTGGAGCGACGCAACCAACTCCTGATACAGGCGGGAACACGGGTACACAGCGTCCTCCATCCCGGCGTCGGCGCATTCCTCACCAGACTACTTGTTGCTGAATTACACCGTAAACACTCCCCTCTCCCCTCCAAGGTCACAAGTTTATAGTTTTAACGTAGCGGTTTTATTTTCCGATCCTGATAAAAGATGGGCAGAAACAAACGTCTAAACACACTGACTGACATGCAGCGAAAATGTTTCTAGCCGCAGTATTTCCTCGATAGCAGGAAAATCAACAGACTTTGCTCAACTGAGTCATAACGGAAATACGATTATCCTGGCTCTATAAACCTAATCTCCCAAGGAAATGAAGCTGAAAAAAATAAAAGGAGTCGCATTTAAATTCTGTATATTATTTCTGGAACATAGTTCCTTACAATCAAAGATTAAATTTTTAAGCACCGAGCGGGATGGCTCAGGCGGTAACGTCTGTAGTCCACATTCGGATTCTCGGTTTCAAATCCTATGGGCCGACCAATATGACTGGCTGTTTTTCTTTTTTCGTGGTTTTCCTCAGTCGCCAAAGTAAATACCGGATTGGAACCTTAAGTTCCACCTTAAGCTATAGAAAAATTCTGATGTCTTACACTCACATGACTTTCTCTACTCTTGTACAAACTATTTTTACAAATGCTTATTCTCCATATGCTCCATATTAATCGAGATATCGAGATGTTAATCTTATTGCTAATTTTCTTGTAGATGCAAGGGGAATTGGTAGGCTTTAAGCGATAGTCAAATCTTTTAAGAGCTGGTTGTTACGTAGAGCATTCCATTCTCTTTGAATGTCCAGGACATAAGAAAAATGAATAACGAATTCCCGTTTGAGAAAAAGTATAAGTATTGAAAAATTTAAGGGAATAACAAGCAACATCTCGAAAATAGTTCACTCAACAACAAAAAATGTATATGACATAAATTGTGTATTTTAACGCGATATACATTTTTTGTGTAGTAAAATTCTATCTATCCCTTATGGTTTACCAGTTATACAAAAGTCGTTCACAATAAAGAATGCTTTTGAAGACATTCCCAGAAAATTCAAGATATACATTTTATTTGTTATGAGAGTATGTTAAATATATGATATTTTAATCAAATTTATCATAGCCATTTTTGAGAAAATTAAAATTTTCGAAAAATGTTCCATGTAAAGGGTAATCTGTGGTGGAGGATTTTCTTGAAAACCTTCGTGTCGCATCTCTGGAAAATACTAAACCTAAATACCACGTTTGGTGCTTATCCGATTGTTCGTTTCTGAGTTATGCTGTTCACAGACACACACACGGACATGTTTCCAAAAATGCTTTTTTTTTTGGATTCAGGGGCTCTCAAAACATATATTTCCGGTGAAATCTCGGTATCGAATTTTTGGATGGAATACAATACTTCCCCTACTTAAGTATACGTAGTAGAGAAAGTAAAAATAAAAACAAATGGTAATAGCGCATGCTCTACCATCTATACAAAGATAATGAGAGCAGCCAGATTGGACGGCACCCTAACGATATCTGCCTGGTACGTGTAGAAGCACAGGTACAGTTACCTAGCAGTAAGGTCACGGATAGAAGCAGAGGCACAGTTACCTTAGCATTAAGGCCTATATGGGCATGTGATGAAGCAAGACGGTATGATACAGGGATGAGACCTAGAAGGCTAACTGTCCACCACACAGTTCAGTAAATCTTAACAGATCCGTCGCGATATAACCACGGAGTTAAAGCGACGTAAAATAAATAGAAAGGAAAAATCAAGCAACACAAAACGTTTTATGGGAACAAATAATAAAGCATGCAAGTATGCATTCAGTTATTAGAACTTCAAATCCAAAACTGTGCACGATATCCGGAAAAGCCGCTTTAGAGCTCTTCATAAACCTTTAAAGAACATATTCTGAAAATTGGCCCAAGGTTGTCGGGCGGTCGGCGTAAACAACGACAATGACCGCTCGTCAGCTAAACAACGGGCGCGCTATTGGGAGATGACTAGTACTTCTGGAAGCTGCTTCTCCCCCTCCCCCAGGTAGTGTGTCGAAATACTTCTAGAACGTTGAGAATCTTGTGAGAAGATTTCACTGACAATATAAGCGAGCGCTCTCGCGAGAGTGAGTAAGAGTCGAGTGTTAGTTGAATTACGTCGGTCAGTCAGTGAACGAACGAGTTGGCGGATGACATGAGAGCGATTCTCCGAGCGATCTGGTGACGCCTGTTGTGACGTGCAGCGAGTGCTTACACGAAGGAAGTGAAATGACAGAGAATTGAACCGGTTCACCTTGGTGAAGTGACATTATTGAAGTGAATTCTCAATGAAGGTGAACTACATAAAAACGAAACAATGACATTGAGAACTGAGAGGAATGACAGTCACAATATTGAACAAAAATTCATTATGAGAAGAATTTTAAATAGAAAAATTGTAAGAAAATAATGACTAGAAAATCAACCCGTTATGTGCACACGTCATCTCAACGTCGCGTTTGGGCATTTAAATGCCAAAGCTGGAATTCCATTCTGAATTTTTAATATTTTAGGAATCCTATACGAAATTTTCTAAAGAATTCTTTTATTTCAAATTTTGTTGAAAGTTCAGCATCCAGTACCCTAAAAACAAATTAGTATCTTCAGGTAGCTCACTTTAGATAACAGAAAGCTTGGCAGCCATCTAAAGTATATGACTTTAGTGCAACCTCTTGGGGATAATAGGTATATCTGTTTAAATAAGTGGAGGCTGATACTCGTAGTGTTGGTAATGTGGTAAAAATCAGTTGTAATGCTAAGGTTGTCAATGTCCCTTTTTAGTTTCTCTAACACCACATAGTAAGTAGAGATGGTATTGCATTCCGCCCAAAAATTCGATACAGATTTCACCAGAAATACATGTTTTTAGACTACTTAATTTAAAAAAAATCTATTTTTACAAACGCTTATTCTCCATCTACTTCATGTTAATCGAGATAAACATTTGCAGACTCTATCTTATTGCTAAGTTTCTTGTAGATGTAAGGGGAATATATATTTACAAGGGCAATGTAGAAATACAATAGCCTTTATGCACATACATATCTCTTAATAGCTGGTTGCTAGGTGCAGCACCATTCCCTTTGCCACAGATTAATACTCTTTGCATATCCAAGACAAAAAATGAATAACGAATTCCCATTTGAGAAAATAAGTATTGAAAAATTTAAGGGAATAACAAGCAATATCTCGAAAATGGTTCACTCAACCAAAAAAATGTATATGTCATAAATTGTGTATTTTAACGCGATCTACATTTTTTGTGTAGTACAATTTTGTCTATCTCTTATGGTTTACCAGTTATGCAAAAGTCATTCACAATGAAGAATACTTTTGGAGACATTCCCAGAAAATTCAAGATATACATTTTATTTGTCATGAAAATATCTTAAACATACGATATTTTAATCAAAATCGTTAGAGCCATTTTTGCGAAAACTAAAATTTTCGAAAAATGTTCCATGTAAAGGGTAATCTGTGATGGGGGGATTTTCTTGAAAACCTTCGTGTCGCATCTCTGGAAGATACTGAACCTAAATACCAAGTTTGGTGTTTATCCAACTGTTCGTTTCTGAGTTATGCTGTTCACACACACACACACACACACACACACACACGGACATGTTTCCAAAAATGTTTTTTTTTGGATTCAGGAGGTCTCAAAACATATATTTCCGGTGAAATCTCGGTATCGAATTTTTTGGGTGTAATACAATACTTCCCCTACTTACTATACGTAGTAGGGAAAGTAAAAATACATATTTAAAAGAAGGTCCGTGTGTCTGTGAACAATTTAATTGAAAAACGAAAAGTCGGATAAATACCAAACTTGGAAACTTTATATTTAGGCTCAAACCCTTCCAAATACGCCACGAAGATTTTCAAAAAGTTTTACCACCCCAAACTACCCTTTACATGAAGCATTTGTCGAAAATTTTTATTTTCAAATAACGGCTTTAACGATTTTGATAAAAATCCCATATATCCAAGATATTTTATAACAAATAATATGTATATCTTGAATTTGTGTGCATAGCCTTTGAAGACCTCTTCATTCCGAAGGAAATTTCTACAACTGGTAAACGTTAAGCAATAGACGAAAATGTACAACAGAAAAAATGTAGATATCTATAAAACACAACAATTGATTTCAAATAAGTTCTTTTGAGGCATTAGCCATTTCTGAGATATCCGTTATTAATGGTTCGTATTGTTCAATGCTTAGCTGTTCATTTAAAGTCCTGTTGATTTTCAGTTGTTTCCCGCTATGTCAAAGAAAGACTATAGAATTTTAAGACCCAATGCAGCGTCCAGTTCTAAAATGTTGGACTATCGCTATTCTCTTTGTGTCCATAATGAAATGTGTAATGCAGCTATTTCTGGAAAGATTTGTCTTAAAATGAAGTAGATAGGAAAATAAACCTTCGTAAGAATAATTTGTATGCCCACTAATAAGCGATAGAGGTAAGAGAAAGTCACATTCATCCAAAAATTCGATACCGTAACCAGCATAACTCAAAGCGGATAAATTATAAACTTCGTATTTAAGTTCAGTATCTGCTAATGATACGACACGAAGATTTTCAAGAAAATAACCCACTCAAAAAAACACATGCGCGCACGCAAGCACGCACGCATGCACAACACGACACGACACGACACGACACGGCACGGCACGGCACGACACGACACGACACGACACGACACGACACGACACGACACGACACGACACGACACGACACGACACGACACGACACGACACGACACGACACGACACGACACGACACGACACGACACGACACGACACAACACAACACAACACAACACAACACAACACAACACACACACTAATAGTTACATGGAAATGCTTTCTCATTTTTAATTTTTTTTTATTTTTTTTTTTATTTTCTCAAAAACGGCTCAAATGATTCTGATTAAAGTACCGTATGTTTACGATATTTGCATCACTAATAACTAGGGCCCGGATGGAATAAACATTCATTTTAGGTTTCTCGTATGCTTACAATAGGGTTTTCTTGATTAAAATAGATATTTATTTATTTCCTGCTTTGTGAATCAATACAGGTATCAATAATTTTGTTTTTCTGGTACTTGTAAGATTTATGTTTTGGTTTGCAGTAGACAGTTACATACATTTTCAAATCTTCTGGCGTAAATGATTTCCTATTATCATGTAACACATTCTTGTATGAAGAAAAGGTTCTTTCAACGGAACATGAAGTCATTGGAGTGTAGAACATTAATGTCAGTGCAGCAATATTCTCTCTGCAATATTGAATTTATGATTTTCTAATCCTCAAAACCGGGATTTCGTTGAAGAATCTTCTGCAACTTCGAAGAACATGCAACTCCTACTGGTCCAGGTATTTCTTTACTGGAAACATTCCCAATGATATCTAGAGCATCTTTCAGTGGCAAAGCTGTGCTTTCCAGCCGGAGAATAGTTTCTGGTATAAAACAAAAAATGCGTCTTAACATACGCAAGGCAAGCGGGAAGAGTGGGTCATTCGAGTGATTTCTTAGCCTTGGAAATGCAGGAAGCTTCTGTTTCATCCAATTCATTGATGGCAGTTTTAATGTCTTCTTTTAAGTGCTCGGTATAGTAAATGACAGCTGACAGCCAAGTTCCCCAGCGGGAGTTGCCGGTAATTTCTCCTTGAACAATTGTATACGTGTTGGGGCTTTTAAGCAAACATTCTTCACCGAAGATATCAGGCTGTTCACGTAATCGAAGTGGCCTCTAATTTCCTCCGCAAGGTGGTGCAGGCCGTGGGCCAAGCATGTAACATGTAGCATGGTCGGGTGGAAGGAATATAGAACAGGGGATTCTACAGTCCCTGCGCCTCCCCCCCCCCAGCCTTCAACATGTCGGCAGCACTGTATGTCACTAACAAAAGTGAAGTGTGGATTTGCAGCAATCTACTTTTTACTTTCTCTACTACGTATAATAAGTTTGGGAAGTATTGTATTCCACCCAAAAATTCGATACTGAGATTTCATCGGAAATATATGTTTTGAGACCCTCTGAATCCAAAAAAAGCATTTTTAGAAACATGCTCGTGTGTGTCTGCGAACAGCATTAACTCAGAAACGAACAGTCGGATAAACACCAAACTTGGTATTTAGGTTCAGTATCTTCCAGAGATACGACACGAAGGCTTTCAAGAAAATCCCCCCAACCCAGATTACCCTTTATATGGAACATTTTTCGAAAATTTTAATTTTCTCAAAAATAGCTCTAACGATTTTGATTAAAATATCATATGTTTAAGATATTTTCATGACAAAATGTATATCTTGAATTTTCTGGGAATGTCTCCAAAAGTATTCTTCATTGTGAACGAGTTTTGCATAACTGGTAAACCATAAGACATAGACAACATTTTACTGCACAAAAAATGTAGATCGCGTTAAAATACACAATTTGTCACATACATTTTTTTTTTTTTTTTTGTTCAGTGAACCATTTTCGAGATATTGCTTGTTATTCCCTTAAATATTTCAATACTTATTTTCTCAAGTGGGAATTCGTTATTCATTTTTTGTCTTGGATATGCAAAGAGCATTAATCTGTGGCAAAGAGAATGGTGCTGCACCTAGCAACCAGCTATTAAGAGATATGCCTCTGCTTAAAGGCTACTGTATTTCTATATTGTCCTTGCAAATACAAAACAAGGGGAACATTTTTAGAACTGGTCGCTATGTATAAAATGTAATTCTTTATGCATGTCAAAAGATCGTTTCTGCAAATGTTTATCTCGATTAGTATGAAATAGATGGAGAATAAGAGTTTGTAAAAATAGTTTGTGCAAGAGTAGAGAAAGTCATGTGAGTGTAACACATCAGATTTTTTTAATAAATGTGATTTAGGCATTGTTTCACTACACAACAATTTACATTAGAAAAGTATTGCAAGAATCAATCGCCACACTTTCTGCCTGTTGTACTCTCGGTGAACTTCTGGAGGCGACGCGTTACGCAGATTACCCTCCTCCTGACCTTCGATCAGTTGCATCCAGGTGTCACCACGTCACATGTGCTGCGTTTAACGGTAGTAACTTGAACCTCTACTGGCTATACGTGGTGGAAATAATTTTACAATGAGTTTCAATCCGAAAATAACATTCTTCACTTCGAAAAAGCTATTTTAGGTGTCAACCCCTCATTTAGATTTTTTTAGGTGTAATGAAATTCATATATTCTGCTCCAAGAAGTGTGAAACGAATATATATCTTGAAATGTGTTAATTAAACAGCGAGGAAAAATATAGGTTAAAACCTAAAAATCCGGGTCCTACTAATAACACGTGTATCTTAAATTTTCTGCGAATACACTGTTAGGTCCCCTTCAATCCGAATCAATTTTTTCCGCAATTGATGTAAATCTTTTTATAACACATAATTTATTATAAAAAAAAAACAAAAAGACAACAGCCCTTTGCAAGATACTGTTATTGGTTTCCATTTTTCAATTCTTTGTAATTTCTCAGGTGTTGCCACAAATTAGTTGTTTCGCGTGATGTCATGGCAAGACAATGGAATTTAAGTCAACATATAGCGACCTGCGTTTTAAATATTTAGCTAACATTCCTTTGATACCTACAACGAAATGTGTACAACGAAACTCCCTGCAAAAGTCGTCCTCCGTGGACTAGGGTACCGTGCTAGCCTCTAGTTCCCAAAGTCGCGGAGGGCGATGGAATATTTCGGGCGTAAAAATCCTTAGCACGGCTTCCTTCGGAAGGGAAATAAAGCCGGTGGTCCCGTGTCGTAGATTTACGCACGTAAAAGAACCTCAAGCCTGATAAAGAGCCCTCTGAGCAAAATTATCGGTGTTTTACGCCCAATATGGAATGGGACGCTAATGACCATAGTAGTTAAAGAGCGTCAATAAATAAAACTCAATTTAATTTAATTTCTCTCTGCAAACAAACGTCTATCTCGAGTAACATGCAGATACCCAAAAATAAACAATAGTGGCTAGAGAAAATCATGCGTATGTAACATCACACTTTTTGTTGCATTATGGTTCGTTGCAAAAGTCAGTCGAGTGCTGTAATAAATATCTTGTTTACAGAATACATAACAATGAATATGATTCCAAATATTTCCTTACTCATACATCTTTCAATCCCACAATGTCTTAATCTGTTAAATGAGTGCTCAAGTATGCTTCCCTCCTCAAAATATTATCGTATAGGTACACTGTTTGTTGCACGAAGTGCTTACGATTTTGTTTTGTATCCCATTGTGATGCTTTTGATGCTGCTGGTGAGTTGAAGACGGTGTTAACACTGCCGGGGAAATATCACATAGCTTTGATTGTACGAGATGTGACACTACATATCTCTGGTCCCCTCCCGAAAACTTAAGCGAGTAACAAAATGATGGTTTCAGTTAGCTAATTCGTGGTCACTTACATGACCTTGTCTTGGAGGTTGAGAAATAGCTGTTTAAAATGCAAGTTGATTTACGCCAGCCGCAAGTTCATGTGAAACAAACTACAATAATTTATGTGTGCCCTTCAGTTCAGTGGAAAAGTTCGTCGATGTCAACAAAAGTATGGGAGATATTTAAGGTAGTAGATTTAACTCTCTCACCGTGGATAAATTTATCTATTTTATTACGAAAATAAAAGCAGCAACAATCATTTTTAGTTACTATCAGAATTAAGATAAATCAGTACGACGAATCGCCAAAAGCATAGTGTGGCGGTACGGTAAAAGTAACTTTTCACAATACTACGTACTTCAGGGGTGATCAACCGCAGTAATTTGGGCAGTTTAAATTAAGTGACACCTGCAGCGTTGAAAACCATAATATCGCTTCTACTGAGCTGCAGGAATTTGACCATGCTTGTCATAGGGCATTTTATGGAGTACACAAAAAATACGATGTGTCACAATCACACGACGTTCTCTACCCATTACAATTTTGCATATTCCCTTATATTAAAAAAGTCATGCAACCCATGGGAATAACATTACGTTACTACTCTTTTTCCAGGTCTTGAGTAACTGCGCAATCATGGTGTACTCGTTAGAACAGCATATACTTATTGCCACGGAGTACTTCCGCTCCAGGAGTTATGATCGGACGAAGGAAGCCTACACAAATAAGTACAGAATAAGTGATCCAAACAAATCCTCCATCAAGTTGTTACATGACAAGTTTCAAAAGGCAGGGAAGTAGCGGATGCACCGAGACGTGGTTGACCAAAGATGTTAAAGAGCAAAAATTGACAGACACGCAAGCTACATATGTTATGAATCCTAGTGCAATGTCTTTCAAGACAGTCCGGACTCTCTATTGACAGTGCCCATAGTGCGTTGCCGAAGAATCTTAAATTGTACCACCGATAAAATCTGTATTGTTCAGCAACTGCAGCCCAGAAACCTGAAAACTTGACAAGCCTTCTGTCGCTAGTTGATGGAAACTGTATAACAAATGGGGAGGAATTGTATGATTGGTATTGGAGCATGAGGCATGATTCCGTCTCAACGGAAAAATAATTGCCCAAAACAGTACAATACAGGCTGCTGAAAATTTACGTGAGCTGCGGGAGATGCCTTTTGCACTCACAGAAAGTTGCTGTTTTGTGTATCATATCAGGTAATAGCATCTGTTTTGTGTGCCATTCAGGTTGTAGCATCTTCATAAAACACTTTAAAGACAGTGAACAGTGACCGGTACGTATCAATGAGGGAACAATTTGTCAACATGTGGCCAGAAGAGAAGTTGGAGGCCACATAGTTTCAACAGGACAACGCCACAGTCCATACGGCCAACACTAGGTGCTACTTGGAAGTGTGTTTTTTAGGACTGATTTCAGGGAGGTTATAGCCAGCGCGATCTCCAGATTTAACATCCCCAGACTTTTTTGGGGGGATAGCTAAAGGTATCGTCTACTTAACTTTTCACACACTATTTCGGAATTGCAAACGAATATTCAGAAGTGTTGATGTCATTTCACACCAAACATTGAACACGATGTTCAGCGACATACGATGTGTCCACTTGGCAGCCACTCCCAGAACTTTACGTAAAATGTAGTTTTTATATGGGTTCGTGACATTTTGAACACCGTGATCTATTCATCCGAGAAATGCTGAAACACAGGGTACCACAAGGTTCTATTTTAGGACCACTTCTTTTTATTCTATAAGTAAATGATATAAACTCTTCTGTCAAAGCAAATGGAAGCTTTCTCTTCGCTGACGATAATAGTATACTAATAAATACACTGGTGTGCAAAACCTAAGGACGAGATGGGTAAAGTAACATAACAAATGAACTACTTGGTGGAAGTAGATGAAGGTGCGGGAGCATGTTGCCAGTGGTCTCTCACACGTACACAGAAAGCTGGACATCACATGGCGTGAGTGTAGCGAGCCTATAGTGCCAAATGGATCTGCTCCCGCAACACGGGGCAGTTGACGAAACAGGACAAGACGGTGTGTGGCAATTAGCGAGCTGTTACGGTGCATTGTAGTAGTGTTCTTCATTGCAACATGGCCTGTAGACACCATTTGGATGACTTCACACGGGAAGGAATCATCGGGAAACTGGAAGAAGGGCAAAGTGTGACGAGTGTTGATCAGGAGTTTGGAACTGCTCATAGCATTGTTTCACCTTCCAAACCACAGGCACTGCTGACCCACGTCGACCACGCTCAACTACAGCAGCAGATGACCGCTACAATGTGCAACAGGCAAGAAGGAATCCAAGCCAAACAGCGGCTGCAATTGCAACCACATTTAACAGGACAGCTAGGCACGCACTCTCACGATACACAGTGGCACGGCGACTATACAGAGGTAGTCTCTTTGGCCGACGGCCAGTACGTTGTGTTCCATTGACATCCGCACATCGGCGGCACCGTTTACGATGGTCCCAAGAGCATCAAAATTGGACCAACGAGGAATGGGGTCGCGTGCTCTC
Source organism: Deroplatys truncata (assembly GCA_030765065.1). Classification (NCBI taxonomy): domain Eukaryota; kingdom Metazoa; phylum Arthropoda; class Insecta; order Mantodea; family Mantidae; genus Deroplatys; species Deroplatys truncata. Next base: position 82,386,461 of record CM060982.1, on the reverse strand, counting down.
GATGAGAGCAGATTCAGTCTAAGTAGTGATTCTCGACGAACCTCATCTGGCGGGAGGTGGAAACACGTAATGAACTCAGAAACAGCCTTGAACATGATCGTTTTGGTGGTCCAGGTGTTATGGTTTGGGGAGGCATAATGTTGCATGGGCGCACCGACCTCCAAATCTTTGAACACGGTACGCTCACTGGTCAACGTTATTGTGATACTGTACTCCTTCTCCATGTGCGTCTTTTCGGGGATGCAGTCGGCTCTGACTTCATTTTTATGGATGACAATGCGCGACTGCATCGAACAGCGCAGGTGGAGGATCTCGGTAGAGTAGAGGATATTCGGTGAATGGACTGGTCTGCCCGTTCCCCCGATTTAAATCCCATCGAACACGTGTGGAATACTTTGGGGAGACGCATTGCAGCATATCCACATGCACCAACGACCATTCAACAGTTGTCAACAGCGCTGGTGGAGGAATGGAACGTCCTGCCACAAGAACTGCTTACCAACCTTGTGGCCAGCATTGGAGCACGATGCAGAGCATGCATTGCTGTCCGTGGTGATCATACACACTTTTAAGCACCATGTATCCGTTTCTGTAAATCTAGAGAGCCATCATATGTCGTGTAGCTTATGGTCTATGAATAAAAGTGGCATTTCTGTTCCTCTTATTGCATATTTCGTTTAGTTGCCTACTGTAGCAGTTCCCTCAATGTATGATTCAAGTTTCTGTGTTACTTGGCAGACAGCATGCGAATATTACTTTCGTCCTTAGGTTTTGCACACCAGTGTACATTATAAGAACTAAAAGAAAATATCAGCCAATGAATTCACTCAATTTCGGATATTGAACTATCGAGCGTGTGAATGAAATTTTCTTGAGAAGATGCCACAAGTGTGTGTATATAGGACATTTCCTACATCTCTTATGATGCTTATGTGCTTATCATCATTGTTAGTATGGGAACGTAAGCCGGTTGCAGGGATATTACAACTATTTCGGCGAGAGTCCGAGCTGCAGGGGCCGGTGCGCGAGCAGCCACAGTGTGAAAGAAAAGCATTGTGCTATAGTATTCATATAAACATATTTTATTGCTCGCCCTACGTATTCACGATATATTTTTAACCAGAGATAATTATAAATTAAGAAATATGAACTTGAATGCATGTAAACTACGGAAGACAATACATAAATAATTACAGGTTGGTCGCTTGAGTTTGTATCTGGTGTGCGAGTGGTCCTGGCTAGGCTAGAGAACTCTTAATCACGAAGTTTCTCTGTATGTCCAGAGTAAACGGTGCGAGTGTGCTTGTGTGTGCGTGTTATCGGTTAATTAATATCCAAGTTATCCATAAACGAGATTTCAGGATTGTCGCTGGTTGAAAATCTGAGCACACGTGTATGTTATACAACTATGACAAATTAATCAGCAACACTTATATGCCACCCATAAATGCCGCAAAGTTATTAAAACGAATTATCAATATCACAATTATACCAGTTTTTACTTTCTCTACTACTTATAGTAAGTAGGGGAAGTATTGTATTCCACCCAAAAATTCGATGCCGAGATTTCACCGGTAATATATGTTTTGAGGCCCCCTGAATCCCAAAAAAACATTTTTGGAAACATGTCCGTGTGTGTGTGTGTGTGTGTGTGTGAACAGCATAACTCAGAAACGAACAGTCGGATAAACACCAAACTTGGTATTTAGGTTCAGTATCTTCCAGAGATGCGACACGAAGGTTTTTAAGAAAATCCCTTCACCCCAGATTACCTTTACATGGAACATTTTTCGAAAATTGTAATTTTCTCAAAAATGGCTCTAACGATTTTGATTAAAATATCATATGTTTACGATATTTTGATGACAAATAAAATGTATATCTTGAATTTTCTGGGAATGTCTCCAAAAGTATTCTTCATTGTGAACAACTTTTGCATAACTGGTAAACCATAAGAGATAGACAAAATTTTACTACACAAGAAATGTAGATCGCGTTAGAATACATAATTTACAAGATACACATTTTTTTTGTTGAGTGAACCATTTTCCAGATTTTGCTTGTTATTCCGTTAAATTTTTCAATAATTTTCTCAAATGGGAATTCGTTATTCATTTTTACTTTCTCTACTACGTATAGTAAGTAGGGGAAGTATTGCATTCCACCCAAAAATTCGATACCGAGATTTCACCGGAAATACATGTTTTGAGACCTCCTGAATCCAAAAAAAGCATTTTTGGAAACATGTCCGTGTGTGTGTGTGTCTGTGTGTCTGTGTGTGTGTCTGTGTGTGTGTGTCTGTGAACAGCATAACTCAAAAACTAACAGTCGGATAAACACCAAACTTGGTATTTACGTTCAGTATCTTCCAGAGATGCGACACGAAGATTTTCAAGAAAATCCCCCCACCCCAGACTACCCTTTACATGGAACATTTTTCGAAAATTTTAATTTTCTCAAAAATGGCTCTAACGATTTTGATGAAAATATCATATGTTTAAGATAATGTCATGAGAAATGAAATGTATATCTCGACATTTCTGGGAATGTCTCCAAAAGTATTCTTCATTATGAACGACTTTTGCATAACTGGTAAACCATAAGAGATAGACAAAATTTTACTACACGAAAAATGTAGATCGCGTTAAAATACACAACTTATATCATATACATTTTTTTTGTTGAGTGAACCGTTTTCGAGATATTGCTTGTTATTTCCTTAAATTTTCCAATACTCATACTTTTTCTCAAATTCGTTATTCATTTTTTACTTTCTCTACTACGTATAGTAAGTAGGGGAAGTATTGCATTCCACCCAAAAATTCGATACCGAGATTTCACCGGAAATACATGTTTTGAGACCTCCTGAATCCAAAAAAAGCATTTTTGGAAACATGTCCGTGTGTGTGTCTGTGTGTGTGTGTGTCTGTGTGTGTGTGAACAGCATAACTCAAAAACGAACAGTCGGATAAACACCAAACTTGGTATTTAGGTTCAGTATCTTCCAGAGATGCGACACGAAGGTTTTCAAGAAAATCCCCCCACCCCAGACTACCCTTTACATGGAACATTTTTCGAAAATTTTAATTTTCTCAAAAATGGCTCTAACGATTTTTTTTAAAATATCATATGTTTAAGATAATGCCATGAGAAATGAAATGTATATCTCGAATTTTCTGGGAATGTCTCCAAAAGTATTCTTCATTGTGAACGACTTTTGCATAACTGGTAAACCATAAGAGATAGACAAAATTTTACTACACAAAAAATGTTGATCTCGTTAAAATACACAACTTATGTTATATACATTTCTTTTGTTGAGTGAACCGTTTTCGAGATATTGCTTGTTATTCCCTTAAATTTTCCAATACTTATACTTTTTCTCAAATTCGTTATTCATTTTTTTATGTCCTGGACTTGCAAAGAGAATGGAATTCGACACATAGCAACCAGCGTTAAAATATTTGACCATCGCTTAAAAGCTACCATATTCCCCTTGCATCTACAAGAAAATTAGCAATAAGATTGACATCTCGATATGTCGATTAACATAAAGCATATGGAGAATAGGCGTTTGTAAAAATAGATTGTACAAGAGTAGAGAAAGTCATGTGAGTGTAACACATCAGATTTTTTATGTCCTGGACATGCAAAGAGAATGGAATGCGCCACATAGCAACCAGCGATAAAATATTTGACTATCGCTTAAAAGCTACCATATTCCCCTTGCATCTACATGAATATTACCAATAAGATTGACATCTCGATATCTCGATTAATATGAAGCATATGGAGAATAGGCGTTTGTAAAAATAGATTGTACAAGAGTAGAGAAAGTCATGTGAGTGTAACACATCAGATTTTTTTGTCTTGGATATGCAACGAGTATTAATCTGTGGGAAAGGGAATGGTGCTGCACCTAGCAACCAGCTATTAAGAGATATGTATATGCTTAAAGGCTACTGTATTTCTATATTGCCCTTGTAAATATATATTCCCCTTACATCTACAAGAAAATTAGCAATAAGATAGAGTCTGCAAATGTTTATTTCGATTAACATAAAGTAGATGGAGAATAAGCGTTTGTAAAAATAGTTGTACAAGAGTAGAGAAAGTCATGTGAGTGTAACACATCAGATTTTTTTCTTTTAGGTGCCTACGCTACTGCAGAGCTCCATTAGTGGCTCTTTGTCCTTCCATCTGTCCGTACGGATGAACCAGCTCGCCAAACGCTGCAAACACGTAGTTAATATTTTATACACAGGAGTTTGAACACATTTCACACATTTCAAGTTTGTTTTAATTAGATATAATATTAAGAGTAGTTTGGTTAAAGGCATAGCTAAAACATTTCAATTTTTATGCGAACACGTACGGATTTCAAATTTTATAGAGAGAATTAATCGTTATTGCACACAAGACGTGTGTGGTTCAAATCCCGGCTACGGCATTGAATTTTTCAGTTTCTGATTCTACCTTTCTAACTTGCCCAACAGACAACTTGTGTGCAAGAACAATTAGTTCCATGAATTGACCTAATAGTGGTCGAAACTATGAAGCTCGGGATTTAAAGTCGTCCTCCGTGGACTAGTGGTACCTGCTAGCCTCTAGCTCCCAAAGTCGCAGGTTCAAACCCGGCGGAGGGCGATAGATTTTTTTGGGCGTAAAAATCCTTAGCATGGCTTCCTTAGGAAGGGAAGTAAAGCCCGTGGTCCCGTGTCATAGATTTACGGCACGTAAAAGAACCTCAAGCCTGATAAAGAGGCCTCTGAGCAAAATTTCCGGTCTTTCACGCCCAATATAGAATGGGACGCTAAGGACCATAGTAGTTAAAGAGCGTCCATAAATAAAACTCAATTTAATTTAATTTCGGGACTTAAATACTTACACAACTGCAAGTCGCCATTTGGGTATGTCATTTCAACACGATTTGAGATCTCCTTGCGGTTTACCGGAAAACATGCAAATTAGTTGGGAAATTTAATGTCATACTGGCATGTTGCCATTGTAGCTCAGTGGTTAGAGCTACCGGGAGATCCGTGGTTTAAGTCCCGGCTATGGCATTGAACCTTTCAGTTGCCCGATTCTATCTTTATACTTTTGGACAAAATTTGTTTGAAATCGATGGAAAATTAAGAAAGGATAATCCATATAATGAGCCTAAACATGTCAATATATTCATATCAATTACATAAGTCAACGTTTTCGAATTGAGGCTGCAACAAAATTTATACGCAATTTAATTTATTGCTATAAATACTAGAAACTATACAAATAATAATTGTCAATTTTTAGCAATACCCCATAATGAGAAAATCTCGTGTTCGGTGAGGGGGTTTGTCATAAATAGGCGTGAAGGGTTAAAGGTACTGACGAACAGAAGTGGCCCCCGAAACTGAGGCAGAGCACCACACGCAATCCATCCAGCACCTTGTGCTTCTATCCCTGAGAGGGAGGGATGAGTGGAGAGACTCGAAGGGCGACCAGATCCGGATAACGATGAGCGCAAGCACAGACGAGGTCCCGAAAGTTCCCGGGTTGAATGCCTCCATTCATTGGGCTCCAGGCCTCTGGGAGGTCCCCAAAGGAGCACCTACCCGAAAGCACTCAGAGGCGGGTATCCAACCGAGCGGACGTTGTCAGGAAGAAACCTTCACAGAGCGCATAGCCACCATCCAGCCGCAACGAGCCGGACAACGTCGCCTGGTCCTAGAACCCTAAAGAGATGACAAAAAAACTGATGGGTGTAGGAACTAAGGGGAAGGAAAGTCGTAGTATAAGATGAGTCACCCCAGCATTCGCATGCCGACCCGGAGAAACCACGCAAAACCCATGGGTCAGAGTGAGCGGTCGCTGGGGATCGAACTGAGGCCTCCCGAATGTGAGTCGCAAACGTTACCGCGGCTCCTCCTCGCTCGGTCACAAATGGGCCTACATTGAATATAAACATATAGAAAAGTTAATACTGTTAAACATAATGAAGTAAATTATCATGTGTTACGATTACAATTACGTTAATTTTAAGTTACAAAGCCTAATTTTGTTACATAAATTCTTTAGAAACTAACACTCAAGTTTAAAACATAAGAAAGAATATTCTACTAACTAATACTCATAATTAACAATTATAACTAAAAATGAATTAATTAAACATACAAAAATAATTCTCTTTGTGGAAATTCTTTCCTGGTGATGCTTTTAAATGTGTTTTATTTAAAAATAATCTCCGCGGGAGGAAATAAATAAGCACGTGTAATTAAATTTCATCATTATTACAATCGGAATATGACAATGACGCAATCCAGTGCAGTGCAGTACCTGAACACATTTAACTCACTTCGCAGTCAGTATCTTCGTGGTATAATGGATAGTGTTTATGTATGACACGTAAACGATCGGTATTAGATTCCTCACCGTGGTTTTACATTTTATTACACCTTATTAAGCCATAAATGAGTTAAAAATATTTTATACCGCTTTGTCTGAAGGAAATAACTACGCTTTATTTTAAATTTATTGCGTTAATTGAGATTTTTTAAAAATATCTCAGATCCCTCGACATGCACCAGGTTTGCGTTGGCAGCCGTTAAGATATCTTTACAAATTAAAACAACAATAAGGCTGGAATTAAAGGAAATAAAACCTCGGGGAGAATTATAAACTTAGAAAACACATTTTCAAACAACGCAATGGTAAAATACCACTCCCATAGTTAGGTTTGCAAAATACAAACTGTACACTGTTGCATGTATTGAACGGCCATACGGTTGGTGGTATTTTTAAATGTTACTGAATACAGAATATTTACAAATGCTAAGTGAATATTCATGAATGTAATCTGTTTGACATGAATAGAAATTTAAGAGCATGCAGCTTATATGCAGTCTCCTAAACAAATATTATACATTCTTTCCTAAAATGTCCATAAAGCGTAAGGTACAAAATGTTGCGAACGCGCCTAAAATGTAATACTATGTGTAAATTTACGATCTTCTTATTACTTAACACATGAGCGGGGGGGGGATCCCATTTCTAAGATGCTAAAAGACAGTTCAGCCTGGAAAACTTAAAGATGTAACAATGAATAATTTCGTAAACTCCAAATGATGCAGAAAAAGTTATTTGTCATAAATTGCATACTTTAATGAGATCTACACGTTCCTTGCAATAAATCTCTCTCTCTCTCTCTCCCCTCTCTCTCATGGTTTACCAGTTACACAAAGTTATACGAAATTCGCTTACAAAGAAGAGGACTCTGCATACACAATTCAAGATATATATTTTATTTGCCATGCAAATATCGGCCGGCCCTCGTAGCTGTGGTCGCTGGAGCGTATACCTCCACCGAGTTGAAGGTCGCGGTTCGAGTCCCGCCATAAGCATGGCTATTTGTGTATGTGTTTTTGCGGTAAAGTAAAATACAGTTATCATAAACTGGGTAAACGAGGGAATTAAATAAAATCTTAAACATATGATATTTTAAACAAGATCATTTGAGCGTTTTCAAGTGAATTAGAAATAATTTTACTTGGTCTACCACATACTTATGGTAAGTAGAGGAAGTACTGTATTTAACTAATACTTTCGATATCGGATTTCACCAGAAATATATACATATTGAAGTCCCCCTGGAATCAAAAAGTGTTCTTAGAAAAAGCTATGTTTGCATGTGTGAGCGTGAACGCCATAACTCAAAAACGAAAAATTGGATAAATAGAAACTTGGTATTTAAGTTCAGCTCTTGCAAAGACTGTTTTCAAGAAGGTTCCCAATCGCCAAACTACACTTTGCATGGACTTTTTTTAAATTTTATATTTCCCTAAAAATGCACATAAAAAGTTTGACTACAATTGATATTTGTATGACTAATAAAATGTAAATCTCCAATTTTCTATGAATTCATTTTGAATTCATTTGTGTTATGTTGTGTAATTGGTAAACAATATGAGATAGACAAAAATGTTCTACGCACACAAAAAACGTTAAACACACTATTTATATAATTGTTTGGTCATTTAAGAGATATCCGTTGTTATTAGTTGAATTTCCGAATACTTTTAACATTTTTTGAAGTGCCAAGTAACCGTTCTTTTGTTTCTCGCGATGGAATTTGAAAGCCAGCAAACAGCAGTTTGTTTATATATATATTTTGGTACAACAGTTTGTGAAAGAACGGGTAGAAAGTCCCATGAATGTAAAACATTAGATTTTTCTTGCACATGCATAGGCTTGGAAAGGGAAATGTTTACCTCTTATGACTATCAATTGCCCTGCATGTACAGATGTTATTTGTTAAGTGGAGAGTTTCATGCTGAGCAGTTGGTAGTTTGAAGATGTTGGTAATCAATGCTAACTCCGCTATCAACTTTTCCACAACAAGTTGGAACTGTATACTACCACAATTAGGTAGATGGGAAACTAACTTCACACAACTGTGAAGGGACGGTACAACGCCTCGTAATGTTGCTGCAACGACTCCCTTAATGATCGTCTTCAGAAACACAGGGGGCCTTGAAACTTGCATGGAAACGTTAATCAATACTTATCCATTTATCATGCAAACACTGCACGTGGCTATGGACTGTTTGGGTCGAGTTTAAAACAATACTTAGCCTATCGGAAACTCGAGAGGCATGCATGTTTAATAATTGCATTTCGATGTTACTGTTTTACCTTCTTAGTAGCATTAGTGAAACTGAAAACCGGAAACTTCATATGAAAACAAGATTTGACTTTAGATCGAATTGTCTTTTTTGGGACGGGGTGGAGCGAACAAATTCTGAGGATTTTACTTATATCAATTTTTGGTTGATTTTTTTTAAGAAATTTTTTGTTGGTCCACTATTTATTTTTTTATTTGATTCATTCATTTAATAAATGAATTTTAAAATTTATGTAGTCCGTTATTTTATTTTAATGATCAAATTGAAAAAAAAAGATTTGATTATTAAAGCTTTTTCCTTGCTTAAGTTTGTTTGTTTTAATATTAACGTAATTTTAAGGAGAGTTCCTTTTAAGGTAGAGCTAAGCTTACAAATTATTACAATTTATTATTATGTAACAAAACTATTATATTAATAATTATTTCTGATAATTATTTTGATAATCTCAGATAACTAACTTTCAATAATTAATTAGAAACTCGTCTAATAATGGGTTTATTTGCAAGTGGTATGACAGCATATTTATTAATAGTGTTCATGCTGCACAGAATAATTTATGGTGAATTAATAAATTATTCCAAAAATAAATAATTTAGAAACAAAACTGTACAAAAATCCTAGTGTTACATTCATGTGACTTTCTCACCCACTATCGCTTATTTTTATACATCCCTACAAATCATTCCTATAAAAGTTTATTACTTTCTTTACTACGTATAGTAAGTAGGGGATGTATTATATTCCACCCAAAAATTCGATACCGAGATTTCACCGGAAATATGTGTTTTGAGACCCCCTGAATCCCAAAAAAGCATTTTTGGAAACATGTCCGTGTGTGTGTCTGTGTGTGTGTCTGTGAACAGCATAACTCAGAAACGAACAGTCGGATAAACACCAAACTTGGTATTTAGGTTTAGTATCTTCCAGAGATGCGACACGAAGGTTCTCAAGAAAACCAGATTACCCTTTACATGAACCATTTTTCGAAAATTGTAATTTTCTCAAAATGGCTCTAACGATTTTGATTAAAATATCATATGTTTAAGATATTTTCATGACAAATGAAATGTACATCTCGAATTTTCCGGGAATGTCTCCAAAAGTATTCTTCATTGTGAACGACTTTTGCATAACCGGTAAACCATAAGAGATAGACAAAATTTTACTGCACAAAAAATGTAGATCGCGTTAAAATACACAATTTATGTCATATACATTTTTTTGTTGAGTGAACCGTTTTCGAGATATTGCTTGTTATTCCCTTAAATTTTCCAATACTTATACTTTTTCTCAAATTCGTTATTCATTTCTTTTTTGTCCTGGTAATGTAAAAAGAGTGGAATACTCCACATAGCAAGCAGCTCTTAAAATATTTGACTATCGCTTAAAGCCTAGCAATTTCCGTTGCATCTACAAGAAAATTAGCAACAAGATTAACATCTCGATATCTCGATTAACATGAAGCATATGGAGAATAAGGGTTTGTAAAAATAGTTTGTACAAGAGTAGAGAAAGTCATGTGAGTGTAACACATAAGATTTTTTTATATTTACTTCATGTTTAACCAGATAAAACATTTGCTGAACTAGTTTTATAACACATTGTAGGTGCAAGGGGATACAGTAGGCTGAGACAATATTAATGTAAGTAACTTGAAACTGCCAACAATAAATAAAACTAATATAGGTCCAGTGCATTTAAGCGCCGTTGCATACGTAAAAATAGAGAATAATTCAGAATATGACTATATAACAATAGTTATAGGAGAGAAGGAGAGAAAAACAAATAGCATATGTTTGCAACAAATGCTAAATTAGAGGCGAAAAGATGCTGAATTCCTGTATGTTACGCATTTTCACTGTACTGTTGTGTTAGGACAAAAATCCTTCGAAGCTTTTGTCCGAGAGAGGAACATGTTTTTTGCAAGTTGAGTTGATATCAGCAAGCGTGAAGTCTAGAGTACCAATAGAAATTAGTTACTGGTAAAGCCAATAAATTGTCTTGCCACGGGAATTTCTAGCCAAGTATCAAATATTACAAAGTGGAAGAGGAGATGTTATGCAAAGAAACGAAGCAGTGTTCGCCAGTAGGAGACAAAATCACCACGTCAGTTTGAATAAGGAAATCTGACGAAAATTAATAGTGCGTGAACAGAGTTGGTTAATAAAGGATGTGCTTCTCTCTCGAGTTATTACTGCTCCTATAAAACGTTTATGTCAGTAACTGCGTAAAAAGCTAGCAAAGAGATCAAGTGCGGATAGTTATTCTCAGATAGATGAAACATGCGAAGTACTCCATGATTGGAAAGTTCTTCCGCAATCATAAAAATACTCATTAAGATTATCCATCGGGACGTCAGCTGCTGTTTTTAAAAAATCGTCGTGAAGGCAAATTAAGATAGTCTGGTCATTCTCTAACCAGATTTATGCTTAAAACTATACATCATCATCATCATCTTCAGAATTAAGCCTCCAAAGGCGGTGACCATCTTTTCTTCAGGCTTATAATTTAGTGCCAATTTTGGGATGCATTAATCTTCCATTCTATCCACATGCTCTTTTCAGTATTTTTTCAATTAACTTAAAAATGTCGGAGTTCCTTTCTGATCTCGTCACTTGTCTTCCTATCTAATACATTGTTTGTATTCTCTCACCGATACTTTTTAATTTGTTTGTGGATAATATACCAGAAAAGTTAATTACAGTTGAATCTGATGCTCCTAGTATAAAAGATATCCCCATTCCCGCCCTGCTATCCGGGTGATTTAATTTTAATATCCATATCAATTTCCGGGCAACAAAGAGAACTAAATTGCTTAGAATCATATTGTATGGAATGGGGAAGTGAAAACCAAAGCGTTAACCTTTAAGAATGGAACGGTATACAGCAGGAAGGAGATCTGAATATACGCAGGACAGTCATTTCATAATGCTAAAGTATAGGGTCTTTCAACAAGAGTGTCCTATTTTTGAATTTAAATAAAACAGTTCTATAAATGATAGAGGTTTATTTACTTTTTTATTTTGGAACATAATTAATGTCATTACGTGTGGAAGAGACCATCAGTTAAGTGACGCCGCGACTTCGATGGGTTGCACGTATACGGTTGACCCAATTTTCAATGACAGAAGAACGTAAATTAGGTCCAACTTCACGAATAACACGCGTGATGTTATTCATAAGATCATATACTGTTTCTGTCTTGTTGACATAAACTCGAGATTTAACATAACCCCACAAGAAGTAATCCAACGGCGTTAAATCACATGACCTCGCGGGCCAGTTAACATCACCACCACGGGAAATGATGAAACCTCTGAAATTCTCCTTCAAAAGATCGATTGTTTCGAGAGCAGTATGACATGTGACGCCATCTTGCTGGAACCGGATGTTTCTGAGATCCATACCATCCAATTGAGGGCAAAAATAGTCCCTTATAAGAGCCCGGTATCTTTCTCCATTGACAGAGCTTCTCCATCTTCATCTTGGAAAAAATATGGACCAATGATTCCACCATACCAAAATCCACACCACACAGTAACCTTTTGGGGATGAAGTGGTCATTCTTGAATCTGCATTGGATTATGATTGTACAATAGCGGCAATTCTTTTTCTTAACACAACCATCCATCCAAAAGCGGGCTCCGTCGCTGAAGCTGCTTTTTCGACAAAAATCCGGGTCAGCTTCCAATTGCTCCCTAGTCCAGTCAGCGAATACACGGCGCACCTATGGTCGTTGGGCTTTAGTTCTTGAGTTAACACCATTTTGTAAGCGCGAAACTTCAAGTCCAGATGCAGAATTCGCCAACTTGTGGTCGAGGAAAGCTCCAATTCTTGCGCTCGACGAGCAATTGATTTGTTTCCGTTCTCGCGTACACTCTCACGAACAGCGCCTATGTTTTCGTTGGAGCGCTTACGTTGATTACGTACAGGCGTTCTTTGATCGCTGACAGAACCACTTCTTTCAAATTTATCGATCAAACGCCGAATCGTTCTTTCTCTCACAGGGACGAGTATACACACCGCACTTCGCGCAATACACGGAAGGTTTGGCGAACAGATGATCCATTTGATAATAAATGTTCACAATTTCTACGCGTTGCCGAATGCTGTAACGTACCATGGCTATTTGTCAATAACAACTGTAACCACATGAAAAAAATGACTAATGTAACTCAATATCAACGGCAGCTATCACATGTTAAAGATAGGACACTCTTGTTGAAAGACCCGATATATATACGTATCTGGGCGTCACATATCTATGAGGGAAGGTGGGGAAAAACATAGACATCACAAAACGTAAATGCACAGTAAAAATATAGATTCATTAACATTTCCTAGGTCTAGTTTATCACATGGGATAGAAATTTGGGGTTGGGAAAATACCGAAAAATTGAACGAACTCCAGATGCACTTTCTGAAGCGAATTCTACAGGTCGGAATAGGTACTGGAAATTGTGGGGTTCTTAAAGAATTCGGCTTATACAATGAAATCATACATCTAAAAATAAGGGCAGTTAAATATTGGTTACGCATAATACGGAGAGATAGGGCACTTCTACGTGCGGTGTGTTTCAGGGAGCAAGTACGGGAAGGGTGGGAGTTGGGCAACGGAGCTTAGAAGAAATTGAAATGGGGTACATCTGTCTACATGGGAGGGACATGGGACGTAGAGGATGGAAGATAATTCAGAGACGACTGCGTGATATTGACAGACAAAATTAGGAATCAAAATGTGCGGCTAAAATTTCACTTAACTTACAGTGCCAAATAGCGCGAGACTGGGAGGGCCTATTTAGATGTCTGGTAAAGAGAACAAAGAAGTGGTTTGGAATGGCTAAGATGGGGCACCTGGAAAGGCATCAAATTAATTGATGACACCGCGGTGAGAATATGTCCACTCTGTGGTGAAGCGGAAACATGGAGTCATATTCTGGCTGAGCGGAGAGAAATAGAATTACTAAGAAAACAATATTTACCACTACAGTTTCTGAAGTACAATAGGAGACTGAAGTGGTGCTTCGCTGTAATGTTGGACGTTGGGTGTATCAAAATGTTTTTTTTTAATCTCAGATTTGACAGAGGAGGTTACTTGCCCTGGAGAACGGAGGAGGAGGAGAGTACATACGAGCGAGTTCCTAAGAGTCGGAGCACTGTATATATTTTATGCTACGTTTCTAACTTTAATTCATGCTTACTATTTTTACTTTCTCTACTACGTATAGTAAGTAGGGCAAGTATTGTATTCCACCCAAAAATTCAATACCGAGATTTCTCCGGAAATACATGTTTGAGACCCCCTAAATCCAAAAAAAGAATTTTTGGAAACATGTCCGTGTGTGTGTCTGTGTGTCTGTGAACAGCATAACTCAGAAACGAACAGTCGGATAAACACCAAACTTGGTATTTAGGTTCAGTATTTCCAGAGATGCGACACGAAGGTTTTCAAGAAAGTCCCCCCATCCCAGATTACACTTTACATGGAACATTTTTCGAACATTTTAATTTTCTAAAAACGGCTGAAACGATTTTGATTAGAATATCATATGTTTAAGGTAATTTCATGACAAATGAAATGTATATCTCGAATTTTCTGGGAATGTCTCCAAAAGTATTCTTCATTGTGAACGACTTTTGCATAACTGGTAAACCATAAGAGATAGACAAAATTTTGCTACACAAAAAATGTAGATCGCGTTAAAATACACAATTTATGTCATATACATTTTTTGTTGTTGAGTGAACCGTTTACGATATATTGCTTGTTATTCCCTTAAATTTGCCAATACTTATACTTTTTCTCAAATTCGTTATTCATTTTTTTAAGTCCTTGACATGCAAAGAGAATGGAATGCGCTACATAGCAACCAGCGCTTAAAATATTTGACTATCGCTTAAAACCTACCATATTCCCCTTGCATCTACAAGAAAATTAGCAATAAGATTGACATCTCGATATCTCGATTAACATGAAGCATATGGAGATTAAATGTCTGTAAAAATACTTTCTACAAGAGTAGAGAAAGTCATGTGAGTGTAACACATCAGATTTTTTTTAATATTGTTCTCTGGTGAGTTTTTATTCCAACTGATAAGCCAGAGCTCCAGACTTTCTTGTTAACTAAGAAGCATTTGTGACAGTTCGAATAATTTTATTTTGTAGAACCTGTAGGCAATGAATATACATCCTGCTGCACCCCATACAGGATGATTCAAAAGTTTGACGTTTTCCTCATATCGTTAATTTATGCTTTTGTGTTATAGGTAATTGGAAACTATGCTTACAATAGAGGAAAATTAGCTGTCGTATACGAGGATTGACTTACGAGCAGGTCCAAGAAGAATTCTATGGAAAGTTCAGGAAACCAGGTCCTAGCAGGCAAGCTATTAGAGATCTGGTGCTGAAACTGAAACGGACGGGATCTGTTGCTGATGAGGCACGTAGTGGGAGACTGGCTACAACACCAGAAGACGTGCAAACCATACGGAATGCCACCTCACGGAGTCCGGGTGCATCAACCAGAAGACTCAGCAGAGAGCTGGGTATGTACCAAAGCACTGTATGGTGTACCTTGCGCTTCAAACTGCATCCAGATAATGCATAAGCTTAAACCAGAAGACTATGCAGCTCGACATGCTATGTTTGATGACCTGTTAAATGTCATTGAAAATGAAAACCTCATGGAACATTGTTCAGCGATGAAGCAACATTCCACACATGCGGACATGTCTATAGGCATAATTGTAGGACAGACGAACAGCCAAATGCCAAACAAGAGTTGCAGAGAGACACATCAAAGGTAAATGTGTGGCTGGGAATAACAAAAACAAAACTTTACGGGCCTTTCGTGTTTGCGGAACCAACAGTAATTGGAATTACGCATCTTGACATGCTACAACAATTCCTGGATCCTCAGCTGGCACAGGATGCAGTACAAGATACTGTGGTTTTCCAGCAAGATGGTGCACCACCCTATTTTGCCATCATTGTTCGTGACCACCTCAATGAAGTTTTCCCTGGTAGTGGATCGGTCTGGTTCACCGAGAATTTGGGCGGTCTGCTCTCTAGATCTGACACTACTAGACTTCTTTGTCTGAGGTTTCGCCAAGTCCAAAGTGTATGAAGTGAAGATCAACACCTTACAGCAATTGAGAAACCGGATAGCTGCAGCGGTAGCTGCAATCACGCCAGTTATACTGGCTAAAGTGTTTCGAACTACACAACAAAGACAGAGTTTGTGCCGTGACTTAGAGGGCCACCACATTAAAATGTACCGAGTTTATCATCCAGTAGTCATTACTTTCCATATGTAATAAAAAGTTTGGTATAAAACATTGTTTTGACGAAAATGCCAAGAGACTGTTGAATCCTCCTGTATTAAGAGTTGGCTGATCGTGATTTATACTACTTTGAGACTGTAAAGTACGTTCAACTACATTATGCAAGAACCCGGCTGCCCAAAAAAGAACATTTCAATCAAGTTGGCAGCATCCGTTAGCCAAAGAATTTCGAGAGGAAGAAAGCGACATGTACGGGTAAATAGTGTCTTTCAACAAGAGAGTCCTATCTTTGAACTTAAATAAAACACGTTCTATAAATGATAGAGGTTTATTAATTTTTTTATTTTGGAATATCATTAATGTCATTACGTGTGGAAGAGAACATCAGTTAAGTGACCGCCGCGACTTCGTTGGGTTGCTCGTATACGGTTGATCCAATTTACAATGACAGAAGAACGTAAATTAGGTCCAACTTCACGAATAACTCGCATGATGTTATTCATAAGATCATTTACTGTTTCTGGCTTGTTTACATAAACTCAAGGTTTAACACAACCCCACAAGAAGCAATTCAATGGCGTTAAATCACATTACCTCGGGTGCCAGTTAATATCACCATCACGGGAAATAATGAAACCTATGAACTTCTCCTTCAAAAGATCGATTGTTTCGAGAGCAGTATGACATGTGGCACCATCTTAGTGGAACCAGATGTTTCTGAAATCTATACCATCCAATTGAGGCCTTATAAGAGCCCGGTATTTTTCTCCATTGACAGAGCTTCTCCATCTTCATCTTGGAAAAAATAGGGACCAATGATTCCACCATACCAAAATCCACACCACACAGTAACCTTTAGGGGATGAAGTGGTCGTTCTTAATCTGCATTGGATTGTGATTGCTCCAATAGCGGCAATTTAGTTTGTTAACGCAACCATCCATCCAAAAGTCAGCTTCGTCGCTGAAGATGATTTTTCGACAAAAATCCGGGTCAGCTTCCAATTGCTTCATAGCTCAGTCAGCGAACACACGGCGCAACCAATGGTCGTTGGGATTTAGTTCTTGAGTTAACACCATTTTGTAAGCGTGAAACTTCAAGTCTAGATGCAGAATTCGCGAAGTTGTGGTCGGCGAAAGCCCCAAATCTTGCGCTCGACGAGCAATTGATTTGTTTCCGTTCTCGAGTACACTCTCACGAATGGCGCCTATGTTTTCGTTGGAGCGCTTACGTCGCTTACGTACAGGCGTTCTTTGATCGCTGACAGAATCACTTCTTTCAAATTTATCGATCAAACGCCGAATCGTTCTTTCGCAGGGACGATTATGCACACCGTAAACTTCACGCAATACACGGAAGATTTGGCGAACAGATGATCACTTTTGATAATAACTTTTCACAATTTCTACGCGTTGGTGAATGCTGTAACGTTCCATGGTTATTTGTCAATAACAACTGTAACCACATGAAAAAAATGACTGCTGTAACTCAATATCAACGGCAGCTATCACATGTTAAAGATAGGACACTCTTGTTGAAAGACTCTTTATGTGCATTCCAAGTCAGATTTCTGGCTAGTAGAACCCCAAGTTATTTTAAGGTGCTGCAGTTGGGAATCAAATTATTTGTTGATTCAGTAGGTAAACTGAAGGTGCACAAGGTTTTAATGAGAAAATTTTTCATTCGGGCTTAGTGGTATTCAACGATATGCGCCATGTTGTGAACCAATCTGTTAGCAGAGAAAGAGAATTCTAAAGACGATTTTTTATGATTAGCAATATGAGAAAAATATCACTGTGTCATCCACATACATAGCAGTACAAATGGGGTTTATCTCTGGAAGATCACGTGAAGATAATGAACATCAGGGAACCAGAATTGAGCCTTGTGGTACTACAGTAATCGGTTGAAGCGTTGGTGTGAAGTTTTCTGTGTGTACATAAAAAATTGAGGTTCTATGTTTTATGTCTGAATGATATAATCTGTGAGCCTATTCTGCACTGTTTCACTGGTAGTCTTTCATGCCGCACGGTATCAAAAGCTTGTGTTACGCACAGATGAAGAAAGAAGAATAAAAAATGCATTCATTTCTTTCAAATTTTTAAATCCAACTCTGTAATCGTTAGCAAGATGAGTTATAGAATGTTGACGACGGAGGCCAAGCTAAAACCTAGGTATCCATCGTTGTGATAAATATGATAAGTGTTAAACAATGTTTTAAACAGTTTTGATACGGTAGGAAACAGACTAATTATTGGACAGTAGCCAGGTGGTAAAAGTTTAGGTTGGAAGGTTTATGGAAAACAATAACTTCTGCTAGCTTCCATGAATGTGGAAAGCAACCTATTTTAAATGAAGTATTATAAAGTTTAAGTCATACAGGCAACTGGTTTCTTAGTAATGCTCTTCAATACACCGGTGTACAAAACCTAAGGACGAGATCGGTAAAGTAACATAACAAATGAACTACTTGGTGGAAGTAGATGAAGGTGCGGGAGCATGATGCCAGAGGTCTCTCACATGTACACAGAAAGCTGCACATCACATGGCGTGAGTGTAGCGAGCCCATAGTGCCAAATGGGTCTGGTCCCGCATTACGGGGCAGTTGAGGAAACAGGACAAGACGGTGTATAGCAATTAGCGAACTGTTACGGTGCACTGTAGTGATGGCCCGTAGACACCATTTGGATGACTTCACACGGGGAAGGATCATCGGGAAAATGGAAAAAGGGCGAAGTTTAACGAGCGTTGCTCAGGAGTTTGGAATTGCTCACAGCATTGTTTCACGTGCATGGGGAACCTTCCAAACCACAGGCACTGCTGTCCCAAGGGGAGGTGGTGGTCGACCACGCTCAACTACAGCAGCAGATGACCGCTACATTGTGCAACAGGCAAGAAGGGATTCACGCCAAACAGCGGGTGCAATTGAAACCACATTTAACAGGACAGCTAGGCACGCAATCTCACGATACACAGTGGCACGGCGACTACATAGAGGTGGTCTCTTTGCCCGACGGCCAGTACGTTGTGTTCCATTGACATCCGCACATCGGCGGCATCGTTTGCGATGGTCCCAAGAGCATAAAAATTGGACCAACGAGGAATGGGGTCGCGTGCTCTTCTCGGATGAGAGCAGATTTAGTCTACGTAGTGATTCTCGACGTACCCTCATCTGGCGAGAGGTGGGAACACGTAATGAACCCAGGAACATACTTGAATATGATCGTTTTGGTGGTCCTGGTGTTATGGTTTGTGGAGGCATAATGTTGCATGGGCGCACCGACCTCCAACTCTTTGACCACGGTACGCTCACTGGTCAACGTTATTGTGATACTGTACTCCTTCCCCATGTGTCCTTTCAGCGGTGCAGTCGGCCCTGACTTCATTTTTATGGATGACAATGCGCGACCGCATCGAACAGCGCTGGTGGAGGAATGGAACGACCTACCACAAGAACTGCTTATCAACCTTGTGGCCAGCATGGGAGCACGATGCAGAGCATGCATTGCTGTTCGTGGTGATCATACAACCTTTTAAGCACATGTATCTGTTTCTGTAAATATAGAGAGCCATCATATGTCGTATTGACTTTAGTGTAGCTTATGGTCTATGAATAAAAGTGGCATTTCTGTTCGTCTCATTGCATATTTCGTTTAGATGCCTACTGTAGCATACCGTAGCAGTTCTCTCTATGTATGATTCAAGTTGTCGTGGTATCTGTTCGTGTTATCTTATTTGCTGAGCGCCTGTTATTGTTTTACTATTTTGAATTTTGGGTTATTTGTCCTCCGGCTGGCTATTATTACTCAGTAAAAAAATATCTCCTGAACAGGGCGTGTAAACGGAAAGGAGTTGTTACTAAAAGATAACACTGATAAAAGAATTTGTTTTTACACTTATTGCCGTCACACTGAATTAATTTCATATATTTAATCTTGATACACGCCTGACTTAAACTGTTATATTTTCGAATGTAACTACAATCACTTATTTGCCGCGCACTATTAATTTGCGTATTTCACATTTTGTAACTAACTTTACGACGCGAGAGATTCTGTAGAATTGCGTAACGTGTACTTCGTGAATGCTTCCATAGATCTACTTGACGTGTAACTCGCGAGAGATATTTCTTATAACTACGCGACGTTTGCCTTGTGAATGATTCTGTAGAACTGCGCGACGTGTAACTCCTGAATGATTCTGTTGAACTGCGCGATACCTGTCTTTGGCTCTAGAATTTATACTCCCTCACCCCGATATGCCTAAACATTATAACAGAGCTGCTATGGGTTAATAAAGCGCGCCAACTTTAGCGTCTATTTTTTTATCCAATCAAAATTACGAACACATATGCTCTAGGAAGATATTCCTTCCATTTCTAAAGAAAGGCACGCTTCTCTGGCGTCATTTGTTTGTCTCTTCTAATTGATAAACAACTCACCCCCTCGCATAATTGTTACCCGCTCCTATTGTCAGTTTCAGTGAGGCCGTGTAAACTTATTTCCTAACAATGCTTATAATTAACAAACATCTCAAATCATTGTCATACAATAATGTTAATTTACACTACAATCACTCTGGCATTCACAGTGTTGTGATATAAAATACTGCCTCAAAGTTTCTATGTTACTTGGCAGACAGCATGCGAATATTACTTTCGTCCTTAGGTTTTGCACACCAGTGTATTTTAAATGAAGTATTTTAAGCTTAAGTCATATAGGCATGTGGTTTCTTAGTAGCCCACTTTAATATAATACTGGGAATAAAGAACATGCCCCGAAACCTTTTTATTGGACAGCTTTTGGATGGAATTGAGTATTTGCTGTGGAGAGATGTGCAGTTTAGTCTTGATTACACTTCATGTAATTCATTTTCAATATCTGATCCTGTTGGGTGGGAATGTTTATTCATAATAATATGACAGAATATTGTCTTTGGCTTCAGTTATCTGTAAAGGAAGAATTATTTACATTAGAGGTGGGATAATATTTTGTTCTGGCAGAATTTGCTTTACTACTCGCCATAGTGTGTTTAGTGTGTGAAACACTTGTTGAAACACTAGTTAAATAAGTTTGATAAGAATTTAAGGGATGCCGATCAAGCGCTAGTCTAGGTTAACGTATGAGTTCGTTATGTCTTCAAAGCTGCCACGGCTGCGTATATCGTTGCCATTGTCTAGACCAATTTTCAAAAAGATCGATAGGTGGATGGGGGATTCACTGCACAGCGTTCGATTGATTTGAATCCAAGCATCTAGGGAAATTTCAAGTCCTTGGTTCAGGTAATTAATATTCCTGAAGATCGCGTATTCAAAAGGGGTTTGATCAAATATGGAACACTCCATGAATTTTCAAGTTATGCTTAAGCATGGAAGGCATGATTATGGGATACACTGAAGTATGAGGAAGCCACTTCGTGCAGTCTTTCTAACGTTCAATGTATAATTTGTACCACTAAGTATGAAATGGTAACTCTGAAGTAAAGGATTTCCAGATGAAATGGGAATATGTTCAATGTTCTTTCCTTAATACTACTTCAAGATATTTGACACCTATTTGTATATGGGATTTAAAAGGCTTACTCCTTGTAAGGCATCTGAATAGGACATGGACTTATAAGTCCCACACAACAAACGAAAAACAATGCTTACTTATTGACTATCAGCACCGCCCAGCATGCCAATTGAGATCAGGTTCTCGCATTTAAGTATCCTAGGCTAGGATCGAACCCACAAATTGGGTTCAGAAAGCCAGCGTTACCAAGCTCCCTATCGTCTTGTTCCTAAGAAGTAGAAGGAGAGAACCCAGAGACACAATAACATGATATATATGCTGTGCACTAACGAGGGTTTTGCCCATCCTTACTGGGAACCCACGTGCTATGACCCACGTCGGAGTCCCTCTAACGTGATGGCTGGCACAGGATCGATTTTCTTGTGTAATTAAAGAATTCCCGCTAAACAGGGAAGGTTGTCCCTTCCGATACCTATCACGTGACGGAATTTTTCACTCAGCCCAGTGTTGAGACTCTACTACCTGGATTTCAGGGAATTGGCCGATTGTGATGGATTTAATTCAGACCAAGTCTTCATTCTTCTTCTAAAGCTCATTTTATTACCTTCTCTAGCACCTTTACCAAACAAATCGATACCGAGATTTTACCGGATCATCTTTTGAGGCCACATGAATTTAAAAAAATCTGATCTGTTACATTCATGACTTTCTCTACTCTTGTACAAACTATTTTTACAAACGCTTATTCTCCATATGCTTTATGTTAATCGAGATGTTAATCTTATTGCTAATTTTCTTGTAGATGCAAGGGGAATATGGTAGCTTTTAAGCTATAGTCAAATATTTTAAGAGCTGGTTCCTATGTGGCGCATTCCATTCTCTTTGTATGTCCAGGACATAAAAAAATTAATAACGAATTTGAGAAAAAGTACAAGTATTGAAAATTTAAGGAAATAACAAGCAATATCTCGAAAATGGTTCACTCAACAACAAAACAAATGTATATGACATAAATTGTGTATTTTAACACGCTCTACATTTTTGTGGAGTAAAATTTTGTCTATCTCTTATGGTTTACCAATTATGCAAAAGTCGTTCACAATAAAGAATACTTTTGGAGACATTCCCAGAAAATTCGAGATATACATTTCATTTCTCATGACAATATCTTAAACATATGATATTTTAATCAAAATCGTTAGAGCCGTTTTTGAGAAAATTAAAATTTTCAAAAAATGTTCCATGTAAAGGGTAGTCTGGGGTGGGGGGATTTTCTTGAAAACCTTTGCGTCGCATCTCTGGAAGATACTGAATCTAAATACCAAATTTGGCGTTTATCGGACTGTTCGTTTCTGAGTTATGCTGTTCACAGACACACACACACACATATGTTTCCAAAAATGCTTTTTTTGGATTTAGGGGGTCTCAAAACATGTATTTCCGGTGAAATCTCGGTATCGAATTTTTGGGTGGAATACAATACTTCCCCTACTTACTATACGTAGTAGAGAAAGTAATAAATAAAAAACGAACAGTTAGATAAATACCAAACAAGTTTTGAGAATGATGCCACACTCCCCTACCATAAACTTCCTATGAGTGAACAATTATTCCCTATTTTTTTTATTTCCTCAAAAATTGCCCTAATTGATTAAAATACCACATGTTCAACACGTTTGCGTAAATAATAAAATTAACATTATTAATTTTCTGCGAGGAACCTGTAAAATCCCCTTTGTTCTGAATGAATTTTGCATAATTTTATTGGTAAACCACAATAGAAAGACATCGCTATTATACGAAAAATATGATTATCCTTAAAACACACAATTTATGTCAATTTTTGTGGCATTAACCATCTCCGCGATATTACTTACTATTGGTTTGAATTTACGAACACTTATACATTTTCTTGAATACTAAGTTACCATTCTTTTGTTTCACGCAACATCATGCAAAAAATATGGATTTTCAAAGCCAACATATAGTGACCCGTTTTTAAACATCTTACTATCGCTTCAGCCTCTTTTACCCACCAAAGAAATTGTAGGTATCCTACAGGAAATGATTAAGAAACTACGTATTTTAGCAAATGTCTGTCTGAATTTTTGTAAGAAGAGATATAACAGTAAACTATGGTGAGTAAAGAAAGTCATATGAATGTAACACATTAGATTTTAAAAGCACATACATTTATTTCTCTGTTTTGCACTTGTGATCAAAGTACTACTCAATCTGGAAGTGCGTCAAGCAGGAAGGAGACAGACATTTAGAACTGGTGAGAGTGTACTTAGTTAAACCAAATGGCATCCCAGTTCTCTGCTTATTCCTCTGGGACAAGCTTTAGAAAAGACTGAGGCAACCATTTTACATAAACAGTGAACATTTCAAGATTCCTTATCTTCTTCCGTAAGCGCTGTCAAGCGCTCCCACTTACGCAAAAATATTGAAAACAATTTCAAAAGCTTGGTCAAACTCATCGGTGATGTTGCAGTAGAAGATAGTTGAATACTTGCAGGCATTCAAATGGGATATTTTTAAGATTGGTACTAAGATCGCTGACAAACACAAACTCGGATTTTCACATAAGTAATAAGAAACCCAAGGATTGTTCAACAAACCTGTCGTACAATTTAGGATTGGAACATGTGGATACCTCTAGTGAGCATCTTGTAATCAGTCAGCTGTCTATGTGTAGTAGTTCCTCCTACTGGCGCTCAAGTCGTAGTGATCATAGGGACAATGAAGTTTGTGCTCTAATAATTAATTTAATATGTATGCATTAAAAAATTCCATAACATGCAAATAAATATGCCCATATAAAAAAACCTTAAGACATCATACTGACAAAGATAAATATTTACGGAAATTTTATCATATCTCTCTGTGAATAAACACATCGTGGAAACAATATTAATCAAAATTTATCTTTAATATTAAAGAACTAAAAAAATACTTCTAAAATTCTAATGCCCCCCTACTTTTGACACAAACTGTATGTCGTATGGGATCGGGAATATTTTTGTTCCATACTTGAGAGATACAGAACTGAAATACCAAGTTTGATATTTTTTGACTTGTCGTTTTTGAGTCGTACTATTCACAGACTGACAGACAGACACACACGGAACCTTTTATTTTTCAATGGAGCTGAAAACACGTATTTCCGATAAAATCTCGATGTTGTTATTTTTGGATGAAATATAATATTTCTCCACTTGCTATAAATATACGATATATAGTAAGTATTGGTTTATTAAACACGACATATAAGATATACGCAAAGATTATTAATAATACGAGATTAAAAAATATAATGGAAAACATAATTTTAGAAGAACAAACAGGCTTCAGAAAAAGAAGATCATGTTTAGATAATATATTTGTGCTAAAATTACTAATTGAGAAGAGAATTCAATTTGAAAACATATATAGCTTTCGTAAATTATCTAAAAGCCTTTATAAGAGGAAAATTATGGAAAATAATGGAAAGAAGAGGTATACCTAAACATATATTGAAGTTATTAAGGATATGTACCAAACTACCCAAATAAATGTAGAAACTAAATCAGGTGAGATCCTTATAGAAACAATAAATAAAAGAGTTAGAGAAGGGTGCTGCACATCGCCCACAGCTTTTAACATATATCTTGACGATGCAATAAGAAGGTAAATGAATGCTTTAAAATTTAGAGATGATTTTAATATGAAACATTTTATAAACACCCTTTTATTTGCAGATGATCAGGTTCTTATATCTGATAATGAAGACATCTTACCAAGATCACTCTTCGAATTAGAAAATATCACTGGAGAATATAACTTAGAGATATCTGTCCAAAAAACCAAGACAATGACATTTCGAGGAAAATGTCCTCTTAGATGTAAATTAGTGATAGAGAACCAAAGCATTGAACAAGTAAGCTCCTTCAAATTCCTAGGGTATGACCTGTCATATATAGGAGAGATAGATGCAGAACCGAAGCTTGAAACATTTAATCGCATGTGTGGGACTATCAGAAGAACATTAAAAGGCAAGGTCAGGAGGTACACATATATGAAATTTTACAAAACAATGGCGGTACCATGTGGATTATATGGCAGTGAGACTTGGACACTTGATACAAAAACACGTAGTAGGATACAAACAGTATAGATGAAATTTTTGAATCGTCTGGAAATATATGAATTAAATGATAAAATAGCTGATTATAAACACATATGGGAAGACCATGTTAATAGATTAAGAAGATTTTAAAGTACAAGCGGAGAGGGGAAAGAGGAGTTGGAAGACCCAAGAAAAGATGATCGGACCAATGAGACGCAGCAGATCGTGAGGTCTAATGCCTGAAGAAGAACAAGAAGAAGAAGAAGAAGACTAAATAAAAGTGTATCCACGGTGACGTCACTCACTTTACTAAACTATAACGCATAACGTTAGCTAATTTTCCACAGATGCAGAAACAAATTTTCTACGGCCCATAGCAGCTTTGCGTGCTCAACATAGACACGACATGGCACCCTGCAGTTTACTGTAATAATGGATCTAAGGAAACAAAATGTCGGCCCACCTACAATACTTCACAGCTACATTAATAAATAAATAAAAGCAGATGTATGTAACACCCATAAAAATTTCTCCATTGATTATATTTACGCACTATGGATTAAACAAGTTTAAAACTGTTGATTTCTATCGTGCATAATAACTTACCCTTATATTCAGTCTCTTCCCTTCACAGGATATTTATAAAAAATTAAAATATATGTTTTATTCATTAAGTCTCTGCTTTGATTAGTTTGACAGGAGGGGAAGTTGAATACAGCTGCGTGGGTCTAATGGTGAAGTTTGAAGTTTTTTGAAAACGAAAGTCCGGATAAATACCAAACTTCGTCTTTAAGTTCAGCATCTTTCAAGGATACGAAACGAAGACTTTGAAGAAAATCCTCCCCATCACAAACTACTCTTTACAAGGAAAAGTTTTCGCTATTTTTTATTTTCTCTTTTTTATCGCTATTTAGAGATATAGCTCTAAATATTTGTATTAAATATCGTATGTTACGTATATCATAGTCAAAATAGATGACAAAATAGATATCTCGAATATTTTGCGAATACCCTGTGGAGTTCTATTAATTCTGAATTAATTTTGTAAAAATTGTATACCGATGAAAAAACACCTGCTAGAACAAATATGTATCGTTAAAGCACGTAGTCTGTCAATTTTTATGACATTAATCATTTCCAATACTTTTATCACATATTTTTTGTCTTAAGTCAGTTATATGTTTCTGTCAGTAATGGAACGAGTGTGGAATTTCAAAGCCAGCATACAGCGACCGTTTTTTTAAACATCTGACTACCTCTTCAAGCCTCCTGTATTCCTCTTGTACCTACAACGAAATATGAAATTAAATTTCTATACACGTTTAGCTCGATTAACATAAAATAAGCTTTTGCAACAATAGTGTGCAGAAGAGAGAGAAAATAAACGACAGTGGGTAGACGAACTCGAGTGAATGCAACACACCAGGTGCTTAAAACTTCCTCATAATATGGATACGACCAATTTATATCCTGTTTGGCTTAAAATGTAAAAGCTTTTAAAGCTTTCAATTTTTAAACACATACATTTTAAATACATCGAAGTGCCATAACTTTACGTTTCTCCGATAGAACTAAAAAAAAAGGTAGCTTACGATGGACTTCTAACACATTTTCGAGAACTTCGTGCCTGATTTTGAACTCCAAATTGGGAGCTCAATTACGACGCTTGGTGAAATAAGTTCTAGGTATACAAGTGCCCTGTGGAATTATTTCATTATTCATCTATCCCTACCATTTTAGTTTATAAAATGTTAATACTCATTACACATTTCGTGAACACATTTTTTCGTGACAGGGTTGAAGCGGGTAAGGGGTATTCTAAGAAAAGATTAAAATTTTTCCATTTTCTTCAAGTAAATACTTAGTTTCAAAAACTTATAAAAGAAATTGATTGTTCTTTCACACAAGCCGTGTGTTGGACAGGGTTGGAAAGGTAGAATCAGATGACTGAAAAATTCAATGCCATAGCCGGGATTTGAACCACGGATCTCCCGGTTGCTCTAACCACTATGCTACCATGGCAATATGCCGGCACGCCATTAAATTCTCCAGCTGTCTTGCATTTTTCCCGGTAAACCACAAGGAGATCTCAAATTGTATTGAGATGTCATACCCCAATGGCGACTTACATTCTTTGTAAGTACTTAAGTCCCGGGCTTTTAGTTTAAACCACTTTTAGGTCAATTAATGGAATTAATTGTTCTTTCACACAAGCCGTGTGTTGGACAGGGTTGGAAAGGTAGAATCAGATGACTGAAAAATTCAGTGCATAGCCGGGATTTGAACCATGGATCTCCCGGTCTCCGTCCAGTTGCTCTAACCATTGAGCTACCATGGCAACATGCCGGCACGCCATTAAATTCTTCAGCTGTCTCGCATTTTTCCCGGTAAACCACAAGGAGATCTCAAATTGTATTGAGATGTCATACCCCAATGACGACTTACATTCTTTGTAAGTACTTAAGTCCCGGGCTTTTAGTTTAAACCACTTTTAGGTCAATTAATGGAATCGCACAAGCCGTGTGTTGGACAGGGTTGGAAAGGTAGAAATGCCATAGCCGGGATTTGAACCACGGATCTCCGGTCTCCGTCCGGTTGCTCTAACCACTGAGCTACCATGGCAACATGCCGGCACGTCATTAAATTCTCCAGCTGACTCGCATTTTTCCCGGTAAACCACAAGGAGATCTCAAAATTTATTATAAACAGATTATTCCATAAGATAAAAACCATACACCAGTGTAATAGTTGGTCCAGCGTTGCGTAGAATTAATTTTTTCTCGGTAATTAATTGTTCTTCCTCACAAGCCGAGTGTTGGACAAGTTTGAAAAGGTAGAATAAGACGACTGAAAAGTTCAATGTTATAGCCCAGCTTTGAACCAAGGATTTTCCAGTTTTCGTCCGGTTACTCTAGCCAACTGAGCTACCATGTCAATTTGCCGCTACGACATTAAATTCCCCAACTGACAGCATCATCATTGCAATTAATGTTTCTTTGATTCAGTGGGTGCTCAGATAGAGCTACTCCTGAAGCGAAATCTTCCAGTTGTTATACATGCATTCACTATATTATCATAGACCAAGGACGGGGCGTTCCTTCAATTGAAGCAGTGACGACGACGACAAATTGGAGGGCTGAGGGCAACCCGATGTGTGTTAGGCGTGTACCTGCCCTAATTAGGGCTTAACCACGTAGTGACGGGATACGGGAGTTGCAGGGTGGCGGCCGAGATTTTTGTAGGGATCTTACACAATGTCGATATATCGGAATAAAGAACGGGTTGATTATCAACAACAGTAGAAAGCGTTTTCTTTTTCTACCGCTTACCCATAATAAACAGAGGAAGTATAGTATTCCACCCAAAAATTGATATTGAGGTTTCACCAGTAAGGTCATGTGGATATAAAAAAAAATTAGAAAGATGTGTGTAGAAGTGGTATCCAAAATATTCGGAACTGGTGCTGCCATAGTGGTCAAAAACTTACTTTGAGACTAATGACCGCCGTCACCCTCGAAGTAGTTCCCTTCCACAAGTATACACCGGTCCCAGCGATTCTTCCATTTTCCAAATGCATCCTGGAAGTCATGTTCTTTTAGGGTGTTTAGCACAGACAGCGCTTCTTCTGGAATCCTCCCAACTGTGTCGAACCAACGCCCTTTCAACTTGATTTTCAGCTTGGGGAATAGAGTGAAGTCGCAAGGTACCAAATCAGGCGAGTACGGTGGATGGGAGACAACCGTCATGTTATTTTTCGTCAAAAAGTTCCTGGTGAACGAGAAATTGTGACAGGGCGCATTATCGTGATGCAATAACCAGTTCCCTTGTCGCCAAAATTCGGGCCTTCGTCGCCGCACATTTTCACGGAGACGACGCAAACGTTACAGTAGTACCTGGAATTCACTGTTTGATTTTGTGGGACGAGTTCTTTGTGCACAATCCCCTTGGTAACAAAGAAAACAAGATGGATGCAGCTTGTACAGCTGACGGGCCTACCGGTGAGAGCATCGTCTTCAATTGCCGTACGGCCGACCTTGTACCGAGCATGCCATTCAAACACACGTGTACGGCTCATGCTTTGTCCCCCAAACACTTGTTGAATCATTGAGAGGGTCTCCGTAGCATTTTCCCCCGAGATTTGCACAGAATTTGATGCACACTATCTGCTCTAATCTTGGATCCATCGTAAAATGGCCACACAGTAGCATGAAAAGTACTATAGAATCTCAACACATCTACCCGCTACATGAAACTTTAAACACCTACTCATCAGATGCTAGTGGTGCGGCCTAGCGGTACAAAAGTCTACTGCAACTACTGCCGAGATGGCAGCACCAGTCCCGAATATTTTGGATACCACCTCGTATGTGTATAAGACAAGATGTTTCTACTATTCTTTAAATGGAAAATCCTTCCTTATTCCTTTTTGTTAAAACATTTTTGTGTCATTAATAATTTCTAAGGTATTCCTTGTTATTGGTTTAAATTTGCACATACTTCATACTTTTTGAAATGTTAAGTCGACATTCGTTTGTTTCTCGTGTTCATGTAAGGAGTGAAATTCCAAATCCAGCATACGGCTTTTTTAAAATGTTACTATTGCTTCTCTCCTGTATTCCTGTAGTACCAACAAAGAAATGTTTAATGAAAGCATTTCCGCAAACATTTACTTCGATGAATATGAAAAGTAAGTTTGTAAAAGAATGAGTATATAAGACTGTCTTTTTATAATATCCTACGGTTTCTGTGGAAGTACCATAAAGCTTAACGTAAATCGCTTTATTTCCTGTTCTCGTGGAGCATTCTCAAAGCCTATAAACCGCAACGCTTCTAGAACGGTGATTGGAGCAGGTTCTCCGACCCATTTGAACATCTTCATCTTGATTCAATGAAGCATTCCTTATGGGAAAGGGCTTATTCGAAATTACTTTCTAAATCTAGTTACTGACAATTTTTTACTTTCTCTAGCCAAAATTTCGATACCAGATTTCACCGGAAATACCGGAGAGATAAAAAATGCAAATACGATAATAAAACATAAGATATCCTTAAATGTTCAGACAGTGAAACCCCCTTAATCGGGCTTAGAAAACATTGCTCACAGGACGTAAAATAATTGGCAAATTACCGGCCAATAGGAGCATTAGTAGACGGACAATACTTTGCACTATAAATATGAGTGCAAAAACGCCCACTTCAAGGTAACCTAGGCCTTGTGTATGAACCCCAAGACAAAGCAAATGTGCTTGCGAAGTATCTTGAAGATCCTGCAGGCCGAGACAGGACCCTCAGGACGTAGTCTTCACATCCGTGTTCACCGGATGTCGATCGCTACATGCAACTACCCCCTGATAAAGAGGATCCCCGCCTAAGCGAAGTCCAGTGTACTCCAAGTCTCAATACCAATGGTCTAGCGGGCAGGGCGGACTTACACGTGCCATGCTATGCAAACTTACTTTCAGAGCTGTGCTCTTTCTTAACGAGGTGCTTAATGTGTGTATCACCCTGGGACACTTCCCGCGAGAGTGGAAGGTGAACCAGGTGGTGTGCATCTTGCAATTGATAAAATTCCGTCACTGCCCTCCAGCTACCGTTCCATTAGCCTCCTACCCATTCTTTCGAAAGTTTTCGAGAGACTTGGACTGTACCGCTTGTCGCTGCTTTTGACAGAAAATCAAGCCATTCCAAACCATGAGTTTGGTTTTCGTCCTGGACACTCGACCACTCAGCAGCTGCTGAGGGGGTGGAATCTGCAGCTCTGGGCTTCCAGGACAGGGCCTTCATGTCAGCGGTATCTCTGGACGTCGAGACAACTTGGCATGAGGGACTCCTGAATAAACTTAACCAGCTCGGCCTACACAAGCAGATATCAGCATTACACGCAGTTTCCTACATCAACGCTTCTTCACAGTAGTGGATGCGAGGAAAACAACAACACAAAAGTCAATGGGAGTCGGAGTCTCCGAAGACTGTGTTTTGTCTCCCACACATTTATGGCAGATATCCTAGCGGTGCAGGGCGTCAATATTGCCAAGTTTGCTGATGATGTCCTGCTACATAAAACAGACAGACACCTACTCAGAGCCACTCTATCCAGACACACCTCCGCTTCGTCCAGCACTGGTACAGGCAGTGACGGATGTCCCTGAATCCGTGCAAAACTATGCTGTCCTGATTACCAGACGACGAAACCCCATGCACACATTAACCTAGCAGGCCAAAGGATAGAATGTAGAACTTCTATCCACTAACTTCCTACATAGGCGTCACTATTGAAAAGCCTTAACTTTTCTCAACACGTGCGGGAGACGATGAAGAGAGCTAAGAGGGCTGTAGCCACCTTATACCCGGTTTTGGGCTTCTACCATGCCAAACCATCTAAGGTTATGCCTTTACAAGACGCTTATTTTATCTATAATACTCTATTCTTGCGAAATGCGGGTCATGGCAGCAGACTCCTGGCTTCTCTAGTTTTAGCGGATGCAGAATGAGGGACTCCGGGTTATCTATTCTGTATGCTATCGATTCTCAGTGGGGCTACTACATGATACCCCGGCCCTCCCATATGTGCCGGGCTCAAAATTTCTACATCAGATTCTCAGTCTCGAGAACGCCATGGTCACATCCCAATGCTCACACACACCGCTACAGGCGCTACCGTAAGAGGTGTCCGCTTGGCGTCAAACAGGAGCTAGGGATGCTCGAGAGCGCATTAAATAAATCAGCTCCTAATATAACGAGGTTTTGTTACACTTCAATCGTCAAGTTGTTGGCTTTCTTACTGGCCAGAACACAGTGTCTCCCAGCTACAGGAAGTGAGATGAGGTGAGGTGAGGTGAGGTGAGGTGAGGAGACTGAGACTTCCTCCCATTTTGCACATTTATGTAGGGGAAGGTCCCTAATTTGAACCGCGCCGATATTTTACAAACTGTTCTACAGATGGCACCATAATCCTAGCAGAAGCGTAGCGTGTACAGCTATGAATGCTTGGAGTTGTTGACTTTGCATTCTGAGCTGTGGTTTCAGTTATATGAAGTGTTGCGTGTTTTTGGTGCTTCAGAAGTAATATTTGACTCATCTAGCTAAGCTTATAGGACCAATTAGATAAATTTGAGATGATACATGTATATTACATGTTATAAAGTGTTTATTTAGGAACAATATTCATGCATACGTTTTTTCAAGCAGCGTCTCTCCTTGCCACATAGATGATAAAGCTTCCAAAATGGCGTGGCTCGTAAATTGAACCACTGTTTGAACCTATATTGAACTGGTCCAATTTAGGAAACCTATTGAAGTTCCAGGATTTCTCAACTGTGAATAGTATATCGTGTGAATAAATATCCACATAATATGCTAAGTTTAAAAAAAATCATGTTAAAAACAGTGGATGACATGAATATGTGAATTGTCTGAAATGATGAACATGATCCTAAGTTGTAGGATATGGCTTCACCAAAAGTGTGCAAAAGTTAGTGAAAAGAAGAAAGTGTTTTATTTTGAAGACTGTGTATAATTGTACTCTTCTGTATGAGAGTAAAAATTAGTAAACACACTATATTTCCAAATAATACCTATTCCAAAAACCAAGTGATTGTCATTATATAAAAATTCAAATGTTCAAGGAAATTACTATTCTTATCACAATTTTGGACTCTACTTTTGTTGCTGATAGCACATTTGTTTTGAATGTACAATAAAATGTGTGTCTTTCGTATTAATAAAAATACTTTTCAACTTAAAAAACATCTGATGTGTTACACTCTCATGACTTTCTCTACTCTTGTACAAACTATTTATACAAACGCTTATTCTCCATCTACTTCATGTTAATCGAGATAAACATTTGCAGAGTCTATCTTATTGCTAATTTTCTTGTAGATGTAAGGGGAATATATATTTACAAGGGCAATTTGGAAATACAGTAGCCTTTAAGCAGATACATATCTCTTAATAGCTGGTTGCTAGGTGCAGCACCATTCCCTTTCCCACAGATTAATACTCCTTGCATATCCAAGACAAAAAATGAATAACGAATTCCTATTTGAGAAAATTATTGAAAAATTTAAGGGAATAACAAGTAATATCTCGAAAATGGTTCACTCAACAAAAAAATGTATATGACATAAATTGTGTATTTAACGCGATCTACATTTTTTGTGTAGTAAAATTTTGTCTATCTCTTATGGTTTACCAGTTATGCAAAAGTCGTTCACAATGAAGAATACTTTTGGAGACATTCCCAGGAAATTCAAGATATACATTTTATTTGTCATAAAAATATCTTAAACATATGATACTTTAATCAAAATCGTTAGAGCCATTTTTGAGAAAATTAAAATTTTCGAAAAATCTTCCATGTAAAGGGTAATCTGTGGTGGGGGGATTTTCTTGAAAACCTTCGTGTCGCATCCTTGGAAGATACTGAACCTAAATACCAAGTTTGGTGTTTATCCGACTGTTCGTTTCTGAGTTATGCTGTTCACATACAGACACACACACGGACATGTTTTCAAAAATGCTTCTTTGGATTCAGGGGGTCTCAAAACATGTATTTCTGGTGAAATCTCGGTATCAAATTTTTGGGTGGAATACAATACTTCCCCTAATTACTATACGTAGTGGAGAAAGTAACATGTGGTTCATTTTAGGACACGGGTGGTACAATTTAAGGATCGCTTTCCTAATTTGAACCGATTTACACCATCTCACTTTTTAAATGTTATTTACTTGATAATTGTATTAATTTTAAATTGTGTTGAAGATATTTATAGCGCAAGAATTTGTGACTTTAACGCTTGTGTTTCTGAAAATTTTGATTTTAAAATATAATTATTATTTACTAATTACGCTCAAGTGGTTCAATATAGGGAGCTTTCCCCTATATAACTCTAGGGTTCTTATTTTTGGACACAAATGATATTAAAAAAGCCAATATCAGGGACATGCTTAGAAACTGTGGATCTGGAGTAGGCTAGGAGTATGCGACACAATGAGCCTTAATGCCGAAATGCATAAC
This sequence comes from Deroplatys truncata, assembly GCA_030765065.1. Classification (NCBI taxonomy): domain Eukaryota; kingdom Metazoa; phylum Arthropoda; class Insecta; order Mantodea; family Mantidae; genus Deroplatys; species Deroplatys truncata. The sequence continues at coordinate 82,351,876 of CM060982.1, read as the reverse complement.
TCATCCACTCCAATGCACACCAACGGGAATCACGCCAAGTTCGGATCTCATACACCCTTCTCCTGGGTAAAACACAAGTAAACGGACAATATCCGAAAGCTGGACACGACACATCGATTGTTGTTTAGACTGCGATAGGTAGCAACGAGCTGCAAGCGCCGTTCTTAATTAGGAAAACATTGCGGCTATTTCAAGTTGTTTGCTGTAGTCGGCTGGTACATTATTTTTGTATACACATTGTAAATTCCACGACAGATGAACGTGCTGAGTGATAAATCGGAAACGCACGCCAATGAAATGCTGGGGGAAGCTCCAAGTGGTGTCATATCCATTGAGGGGACTCAAGGCCGATTAAGTGAGAGACCACGGGAAATCCATATGAGCTCACACGTCACGTCTCAAGACAACCGCCATGGAATTTACTGTAAACCGGACACGCACGTCCTTCCGGCAGGTAAAGCTTGTATATATCGAGTGTACGTGATGCTAACACCCAGTCACCTCCTTTTTGGCAAGCATCCTTCCTCCCATTGTCCCATTGTCATAGCACAGGAATGCCTTCCGCCAACTTAAGGGCCATAAAATATATATTATGCTTCTATCATCTCCTTCAAATAGCTTCTAAATCGCTGTCTCGTCTGTGTCTTGGAAGACCTCACTGAGGAACAGCAACCATAAACAAATATGAATGGATGTTTACTTTCTCTAGCACATACAGTAGGTAGAGGAGTTATTGTATTCCACCCGAAAATTCGATATCGAGGTTTCACCGGAGGCATAAGTCGAGTGCAGAATACAGAATGAGTCGCTATAGCTTATGCGTATGTGGTACACACAATAAAGTTTTGGTAAAATAAATTCTGAAGTTTTACACTCACATGACTTTCTCTACTCTTGTACAAACTATTTTTACAAACCCTTATTCTCCATATGCTTCATGTTAATCGAGATATCGAGATGGTAGGCTCTAAGTGATAGTCAAATATTTTAAGAGCTGGTTGCTATGTGGAGTATTCCATTCTCTTTGCATTACCAGGAGAAAAAAAATGAATAACGAATTCCCATTTGAGAAAAAGTATGAGTATTGGAAAACTTAAGGGAATAACAAGCAATATCTCGAAAATGTATATCACATAAATTGTGTATTTTAACGCGACCTAAATTTTCTGTATAGTAAAATTTTGTCGATCTCTTATGGTTTACCAGTTATGCAAAAGTCGTTCACAATGAACAATACTTTTGGAGACATTCCCAGAAAATTCAAGATATACATTTTATTTGTCATGAAAATATCTTAAATATATGATATTTTAATCAAAATCGTTAGAACCATTTTTGAGAAAATTAAAATTTTCGAAAATTGTTCCATGTGAAGGGTAATCTGGGGTGGAGGGATTTTCTTAAAAACTACGTGTTGCATCTCTGGAAGATACTGAACCTAAATACCAAGTTTGGTGTTTATCCGACTGTTCGTTTCTGAGTTATGCTGTTCACAGACACACTCACGAACATGTTTCCAAAAATACTTTTTTTTGGATTCACGAGGCCTCAAAACATGTATTTCCGGTGAAATCTCGGTATCGAATTTTTGAGTGGAATGCAATACTTCCCCTTCTTACTCTACGTAGTAGAGAAAGTAAAAAGATACCAGCTTTTAGGCATAGTATGTTCATTGTATTTGTTACTCTAGGTTGTACTCGTACAGTAACTAACAAGAGAAACCAGTAAATAACATAGTTACAACTTAAAACTGTGATATTTACATTAAGTAGAGATTATTTTTATATTTATAGGTTACGTGTGAATACGTATTTCGTTTGGAAGCAACGATATACACGAAGCACTTTATTTATCAAATGCTTAATCTAGTTACATAAACGTATGAAAGATAATCGCGAGGAAATTTCATTCCGAGCCAGAAGCATTGAATCGGAACGACCTCTGATTTTGTTTAAAACGTCGATGGAGCATCCATGACGACTTTAGTGGTCAAGGCCCATAAAGGCTATTTTTCCGCTCATTAACAGTCCAACAAGCAAATGTTTTAGAGAGCATCTACTAAAAGATCTGATGTGTTACACTCACATGACTTTCTCTACTCTTGTACAAACTAATTTTACAAACGCTTATTCTCCATATGCTTCATGTTAATCGAGATGTTAATCTTATTGCTAATTTTCTTGTAGATGCAAGGGGAATATGGTAGGCTTTAAGCGACAGTCAAATCTTTTATGAGCTGGTTGCTAAGTGGTGCATTCCATTCTCTTTGCATGTCCAGTACGTAAAAAAAATGAATAACGAATTCCCATTTGAGAAAAGGTATTGCAAAATTTAAGGGAATAACAAGCAATATCTCGAAAATGGTTCACTCAACAAAAAAAAGATGCATATGACATAAATTGTGTATTTTAACACGATTTACATTTATTGTGTAGTAAAATTTTGTCTATCTCTTATGGTTTACCAGCTATGCAAAAGTCGTTCACAATGAAAACTACTTTTGGAGACGTTCCCGGAAAATTAGAGATATACATTTCATTTTGTCATGAAAATATCTTAAACATATGATATTTTAATCAAAATCGTTAGTCATTTTTGAGAAAATTAAAATTTTCGAAATATGTTCCATGTAAAGGGTGATCTGGGGTGGGGGGATTTTCTTGAAAACTTTCGTGTCGCATCTCTGGAAGATACTGAACCTAAATACCAAGTTTGGTGTTTATGCGACTGTTCGTTTCTGAGTTATGCTGTTCACAGACACACACACGGACATGTTTCCAAAAATGCTTTTTTTGGATTCAGGGGGTCTCAAAACGTATATTTCCGGTGAAATCTCGGTACTGAAGTTTTGGGTGGAACACAATACTTCCCCTACTTACTATACGTAGTAGAGAAAGTAAAAAGATCAGCGTGTGTGTGTGTGTGTGTGTGTGTGTGTGTGTAAAGAACAACATAAATAAAAAATCTGATGTGTTACACTCACATGACTTTCTCTACTGTTGTACAAACTATTTTTACAAACGCTTATTCTCCATATGCTTCATGTTAATCGAGATATCGAGATGTTAATCTTTTTGCTAATTTCCTTGTAGATGCAAGGGGAATTGGTAGGCTTTAAGCTATAGTCAAATATTTTAAGAGCTGGTTGCTATGTGGAGTATTCCATACTCTTTGCATTACCAGGACAAAAAAAAATCAATAACGAATTTGAGAAAAGGTATAAGTATTGGAAAATTTAAGTGAATAACAAGCAATATCTCGAAAATGGTTCACTCAACAAAAAAAATGTATATGACATAAATTGTGTATTTTAACGCGATCTACATTTATGGTTTACCAGTCGTTCACAATGAATACCTTTGGAGACATTCCCAGAAAATTCGAGATATACATTTCATTTGTCATGAAAATATCTTAAACAGATGATATTTTAATCAAAATCTTTAGAGCAATTTTTTAGAAAGTTAAAATGTTCGAAAAATGTGCCATGTAAAGGGTAATCTGGGGTGGGGGGATTTTCTTGAAAACCTTCGTGTCGCATCTCTGGAAGATACTGAACCCAAATACCAAGTATGGTGTTTATCCGACTGTTCGTTTCTGAGTTATGTTGTTCACAGACAGACACACACACACACGGGCACACAGTAACACACACGGACCTGTTTCCAAAAATGCTTTTTTTGGATTCAGGGGGTTTCAAAACAGGTATTTCCGGTGAAATCTCGGTATCGAATTTATGGGTGGAATACAATACTTCCCCTACTTATTATACGTAGTAGAGAAAGTAACAAGTTTCCTAAGAATGTTTTGAAAATAACGGATAGGTGGTTAGAGAAGATCAAGTGAATGTAACGTCAGATTACGTTGACGAGTTCTTACTCGAGGATCTTCTGCCATCAACTTGCGCTTTCTCTATACTCTAATATTTTCGTTCATCTCTAACTGGCTGGCTTACAACGATACATTCTGTAAGTAACGGTTTCAAAATAGGATGGGGATGAGTGGCCAGCAATTTTTGCTTCTATCTAAAGCGTGTCTCAGGTTTTTTTTTTTCAGAATGGTGAAACTGTGTAAATTTGTACATAAGGGGTTTGAACATATGAGTAGAAATACATTTTGAAGTTGAAAGTTATTCTATAGTTTTCTCCAAGTGCTACAGCTGAAGTGAACTAATCTGTGCCCTTACAGTGCGGGATGGCTCAGGCGGTTGCGTCTGTGGCTCGCAATCGGAAGGTCGCGGGGTCAATTCCCGCGGCCGACCTTTTTAACCATGGGTTTTTTCGGGGGTTTTGCCGGGTCACTAGATAAAAATTAAAGTCAGTTTTATTTATGGACGCTCTTTAACAGCTGCGGTCCTTAGGGGCCCATTCTATATTGGGCGTGAAAGTTTGGTAATTTTGCTCAGAGGCCGCTTTATCGGGCTTGAGGTTATTTTACGCGCCGTAAATCTACGACACGGGACCACCGGCATTACTTGCCTTCCGAAGGAAGCTATGCTAGGGATTTTTACGCCCGAAAAAGTTCATCGCCCTCCGCCGGGTTTGAACCCGCTACTTCGGGAACTAGAGGCTAGCATGGTAACCCTACACCGCAGAGGACGACCCCGGATCACTAGGCGAATGCTGAGAAGCCTGCTTGACTACCCCAAATTTCTCTTCACTCATTCCCTCTCGTTTCATCTTTCTCTTTCACGTTACAGGTTGGTTCCAGGTCAGTGTGTCGGACGATTGAGCACAGATGGCTTGCATGTTTGAGCTTCTCGGCCCCATCAGAAGGAGGCCGCTCGTGTCTCCGCTGCTAGAATGCGCTTTCCCCGCTGGAGGGGTCCATAGAGTGGTTTGGTAGGGCTGCCTTGTGCTCTTTCCGGCTGGGTGGTCAAGCTTGTAACTGTTAGGACCTCTATACGTCTCTGTCGCCTGCGTCAGCCGGTCCTACAGCCCATACGTCCCCTGTGGTTCCTTTATCTCATCCTCCCGGTGTGTATGCATAAAAGATTCCTGTGTGAGGCGAGTGCTAGTGTACCCCGTAGCAATCCTAACCTGTGCCCTTCAGGAGTTAAAAGTAAAAGGTTGATAATTTTTGGAAATTATCCATTATGTTTACAAAGCCCTACGCTTAGTGTACTTTTTTTTTAACAAAAAGGGTTAAACAGCGCACAATTCTTCATAGAGAGTTGAAAATACGGTAGGGGTGGTTTTTTAGAGTTGTAAGGTAGGCTATAATTTTCGCTGAGTCGTAGTCGTATATCTGACTCGATATACCAAAAAATGTTAATTTGTACGTTAAGGGTTCAAAATAAAGATTTAAAATAAGGATAACGGATTTTATTAAAAGCTTTACAGTGATACTTCATATTTTACACATTCTAAAACTCATATGTACCAAGTTTTGTCAGAATCATACCAAAAATACTCCTTTGTAATGTTCAACAAAGTCAGAGGAACATTTCGTTGTATGAACACGATATGCACCACCTCCCACCGTCCCATAATTACATTTGAATAATTTTTCCCCTTCGGGTTGGAAGTCATTAAAAAATCTGTCATGTTTGCAATAACATGCCAATAATTATCCTGCCATATTGAAACGGGATTGAATTTGGGTGACTAATTTGTAAACCCCTTTAAACTCCTAGGTTGATACATTTTGGATATAGTAGTATTTTATAACCTAAGTCCGTAAGGAAACAACTATGAAAATCAGCTGCTAAGCGGATTCCTGGATTACCCTCCCGTCCCAAAGACGCAAAGAATTTTTCTCTTTTTATAATATTACTATATAAAATACGGAGGCATACCAACATAAATGTGGGAAACAAATATTGAGATTAGAGCTTGGAATGATTTATCATCAAAAGCTTGAAACTTTGAAAAAATGAAGTTATAAAAACATGTTCTAGTTAATCTATATCCACAAAATATTCAAAACATGCATTTTATTCCTTATGTCAACAGTCAAACATATAATATTTTAATCAACATCATTAGAGCCTTTTTGAGAAAATAAAAAATAATGAAATAAAGTGTAGTTTGGGATGAGGAGGTCATCTTGAATATCTTGGTTTCATCCTTGGCAGATGCTGAACTTATGTACCAAATTTTGCACTTCCCCGATTTGTCGTTTTAGTTGTGCTCTTCTCCTCCCTTCTCTCTCTCTCTGCCCTCCCTCTCTCTGTCTTTCTCGGACACTACTTCTAAAATGATTATTTTTACTTTCTCTACTACGTATAGTAAGTAGGGGAAGTATTGTATTCCACCCAAAAATTCGATACCGAGATTACACCGGAAATACATGTTTTGAGACCCCCTGAATCCAAAAAAATCATTTTTGAAAACTTGTGTGTGTCTGTGAACAGCATAACTCAGAAACGAACAGTCGGATAAACACCAAACTTGGTATTTAGGTTCAGTATCTTCCAGAGATGCGACACGAAGGTTTTCAAGAAAATCCCTCCACCCCAGATTGCCCTTTACATGGAACATTTTTCGAAAATTTTAACTGTCTCAAAAATGGCTCTAACGATTTTTATTAAAATATCATATGTATAAGATATTTTCATGACATATGAAATGTATATCTCGAATTTTCTGGGAATGTCTCCAAAAGTATTCTTCATTGTGAACGAATTTTGAATAACTGGTAAACCATAAGAGATAGACAAAATTTTACTACACAAAAAAGGTAGATCGCGTTAAAATACACAATTTATGTCATATCCATTTTTTTATTGGGTGAACCATTTTCGAGATATTGCTTGTTATTCCCTTAAATTTTTCAATACTTATTTTCTCACATGGGAATTCGTTATTCATTTTTCTTGTCTTGGATATGCAAAGAGTATTAATCTGTGGAAAAGGGAATGGTACTGCAGCTAGCAACCAGCTATAAAGATATATGTCTATGCATAAAGGCTACTGTATTTCTAAAATGCCCTTGCAAATACAAAACAAGGGGAACATAGTACGCCTTAAGCGATAGTCAAATATTTTTAAAACTGGTCGCTATGTGTAAAATGTAATTCCCTTTGCATGTCAAAAGATTGTTTCTGCAAATGTTTATCTCGATTAATATGAAATAGATGGAGAATAAGAGTTTGTAAAAATAGTTTGTACAAGAGTAGAGAAAGTCATGTGAATGTAACACATCAGAATTTTTTTTTTGCCGTGGTAATGCAAACAGAATGGAATACTCCACATAGCAACCAGCTCCTGAAATATTTGACTATCGCTTAAAGACTAGCAATTCCCCTTAATCTTCAAGAAAATTAGCAATAAGATTAGCATCTCGATATCTCGATTAACATGAAGCATATGGAGAATAAGCGTTTGTAAGAATAGTTTGTACAAGAGTAGAGAAAGTTATGTGAGTGTAGCACATCAAATTTTTTATTTCAGTAGACCTCAAAACGTGTATATTTGCTGAAATCTCAATAGATTTTTTTTTAGTAAAGTGCAATGCTTTTTATTTACATACTCTAGGTAGTAGTAGAGAAAGAAAAAAAATAGGGTCATTAAAATGTATAATCTTTTCTTTTTCATAGCGTTAACTGATTTCTAAGTATTGCAAGCTCTAACAATATGTATATTTTCCCCAACATATGTGCGTCATTTGATGGAATATATTATCTTTTTCTTTTCCTTCGCAAGAGCTCGTTGCCAAGACTCTGAATTTACTCCTTAGTGCTTCTGATTAAATATCTAAATGCTATTTCCGCATGTTGTATGTAACATGCAAGTAAAGACTCATTGTTTAATTTCAAATCATTTATGAGCAAAAATGTTTCGAACACAACGTGAATAGAAGTATAAATATTTAATCTATAGTATGTAAGGTTAGATGGAAGTTTGTAAAGGGTAGAGAAAGCATGCGAGTGTGCAGTATCAGATTTGTATTCTATCTGATAAAGCTAGTGAAAATATTACTTTGATATTCAGCTTTATGCAAAAGCTGCCGGCATGTGACGGTACTAAGTAAGTACAGGAGAAACAAAATACCTGGGGAGGACCTACCTATGGTGCAAGAGAGCTCAGGAACACCGTTGCTAAGGCGAAATCTCAGAGGGATGGAAACCCTAAACATAATATATTGTAGGCCTAAATGGAGCAAACTTATCTGAGTTACTCGTGCAGGGAAGGTAGGCTTTATGATCGATAAACTTAAAAAAAAATATACGCGGGCTGCTAATTTAATTTCAACATCCACAAAATCAACAATTTAAAGCTCCTCGGCGTTGGATATTGATGACAGTTTCACGGGAGACCTGCCACATGATGTCAGGATTGTAGACCAAGCTTTCAGCATCTTCGCCCTGTAGTTTTAAACGTGCCGTAAATGGGACGTTACCAAATTTGACGTTTTCTACTTTTGAAGAAAATGAATTCAGAGTTTCTTCCTTATTTAGAGTGTACTTTAATTCCAGAAAGTATTGTCGGCAGTCAAGTTAACGGCGAGAGAAAATTCTCATTTGTAATATGCAGAAAGAACAAACAATATGACACTTTACGTGTTCTGAAACTGTGGTGAAAGTGAGCTTTAATCTGACGAAGGAAAGAATGTTAAACCATAAATTATCAACGTTTTTATTGAACTTCCTGATTAAGATTTCAGTTTTTGCAAGTCCCAGAAGTATCCGACCTAACAGAAAACACAAAAATTTTGGGGAAAAAACCATCCTTATTTCTCTACATAGTCTTCTTTCAGCTCGATACACTTTTCCCAGCGATGTTCAATATTTTCGATACACTATTTATACTGAGAACCGCCGAGTTCCGCAAAATAGCCGTCAACTGCAAACTCCACCTCTTCATTCCTAGCAAATCTGTTTCCACCAAGACATTTCTTCTACTTTGGAAACAGAAAATAACCAGAGGGGGCTAAATCTGGTGAATAGAGTGTATGAGGAAGCCATTTGAACTTTAACTCATTTATTTTGGCATGGTGATAATGGATGTGTGAAGTGGTGCATTGTCTTGATGAAACAGAGCTTTCCTTTTCGCTAAATCGGCCGTTTTTTGTTTGATTTCATCATTCAAACGCTGCAATAAGTTTGCATAATACTCGCCATTGATTGATTTTCCTTTTTGAAGATAATCAATGAAAATTATCCCAGGCGCATCCCAAAAAACTGACGCTATGACTGTGCCTGCAGTTGGGACTGTCTTCGCCTTCTTTGGAGCCGATTCTCCCCTCTCAATCCACAGTTTTGACTGTTCCTTCGTCTCAGGTGTGAAGTAATGGACCCATGTTTCATCCATGGTTATGAATCGACGCAAACACTCGGCTCTATTACAGCGAAACATCGCCAAACACTCGACTGAAACATCCTCACGACGTTGCTTTTGTTCCATTGTGAGTAAACACGGCACCCATCTTACGCACAGCTTTCTCATATCTAAATTTTCAGTTAGTATGCGATGTACAGCACTTTTTAAAATTCCATCCAATGCCACTTTTTGGATTTGCATCACAATTTCGGGCGTGGTCACCTCATTTGGTCGACCACTGCGAAGTTCGTCTTGGCAGCTCGTATGACCTCGTTTAAACTCTGCCACCCAATATTTTACTGTTGTATACGAAGGAGCAGACTCCCCCAGAGTAGAATCTAGCTCAACTTTAATATTAGTTGGACTAAGACCTTTCATATGAAAGTATTGTGTCACATAACGATGGCCAGTTTTATTCATGTTTACAAATTCGCTGAGAGAGTTCACTATTAATGGCTGCCAAACAATTACTAAACAACCTAGCATTATCAAACTTTAAACTTAAGCTTTATAAGCGTAGTACTTTCTACCAGAGTCATTTGTTTGAAACAACAACCGCTATATATACGTCAGCTCGGGTACATCTTGGACCGCCCTCGTACATCACAAATTTATTTCCCCGTTTCTAATGAACGAAAACAAAATAATTTTGTCAACACCGCAGATGAAAAAGATGAAAACTCGGTGCAGTTTTGAAAACATTATCAACTACTAAAATGAGAACTCTTGAAACCGCCAGAAAGTGTAAAAACTTCAATAATATCGTTTGTTCTTTCTGCTACTGAAAACAACAATTTTCCCTCGTTAAATTGTCTACTAGAATGGAGATAAATGTTTTCTGGAGTCACTGTACATGGTCTATTGAACACGTAAAGCGTTCAAACCTTTAATGGAATATTTGCCTCACCCCGTTTATTGCAGTTTTTAGTATTATTTGTGTATCATAAGAAACTTTGCAGGTGAATTTAATTATTCTCTCCAGTTTCAAACTTATAGACAGACACCAGCTAGCCAAACAGAACAGAGCACAATTTTAATCTGTAAAATTTATAAAAGTGGTAACACTTTCTAAGCTAAATTTCAATTGAGATTATTTAAAAGCTTATTTTCCTAAATCCATGTTCTCTTTTTTTCCGAAACTATATAAGCTACAAAGCTGAAGCTACATGCTTATATAAGACCATATGTTAAGGCAATGCATTGGTGAAATTTGGTAAAAAATGTGAAAATTTTCCATTTTTTTTTTGTGTTTTGCATTTTTATTATACCCATGACCAGTTTCATGCTAAACAATTGCTTTTTAAATATCAAAAATTTTAAAGCCACACATGTCTATTTAATTCGTCCTGTACCTTTTAAGTAAAGCACAGTGTTTAAACTTTGAACCCCATTCTCCTCAATTCCCTTTATTTTTCCAGCATTTTACGCTTTTCAAAATGTCCTTGGACCACAGTTTATAACTTATAAGCTTGAAATTTTCAACAGAGCTTCCAGAATTATGGATTTAACAATTATTGTACACTAGTTAAAAGTATGAAATAGTTCAGCTGCAATTAATTATTTTCCATAACTCATATTGAAAAAGTTGAAAACTTCAGTAGCATGTGTACAAAAAATGTTTTTCTCTTAAACTAATTAAAATTAAGAAATTCCTGCACAATTTTTATATTTGTACATTAAGCTCAAATTAATGAAAGGGGCAAAGGAGCATACAAAAATATTAATTATTATGAACAAAAAAATAAAGTAATATCTTTAACGACGGTTCGACATAGCCCGCTAAAATCTTGTGTGCAGTATAAGTTTTTTTTGTAGAGTATATGGTAAACAAGTCAAGACAATCAGAAGAAACCCATGGAGGTTTTTCTATTTTCACAGATGCATTGCCTTAAACAAACTGAACTAGAATTATTTGCTTTTAGTGTCAAGAGATTTAAACATATTGAACTTAAAGCAGCGATTTGAATTCAGTTTCACGAGAGAGAAAGAGAGAGAGAGAAAGAGAGAGAGAGAGAGAGGGGGGGTGAGGGAGAGAAAAATGTGTTACATTTACATAACTTTCTCTACTCCCTTCTACAAATTATTCTTAAAAAGCTTATTTTTCTGCATACTTCAATAGTTTCATTACAAATTTCAAGAAATACGCGAGGCTGAACCGGTAGTCAAATATTTAAAAAACGGTCGCTATATTATGCTGCCTTTGAAATTTCATTGGTACTCTTTGCACGACCACAGAAAGAAAAGAATGATGACTTAACGCTTCAAAGATGGACGTTCAAGCAAATAATAATGAATACGGGGAAATGGTTAATGCCCAAAACAGAGAGTATATCTACATTGTACACTTACATGTGCCATACATTGTTCATGTAGTAGATGTTTGTCTATTTCTTTACTACGAAGGCTGATCAATAAAGACTGAGACTAATTTTTTTCACAGATATTTATTACTCCATTTCAATGTTGACATGGTCTTTTTCAAAGTAGTTCTCTCCTACCTGAATGCACTTTTTATAGCGTCTCTGCCAGTCCTCGAACACATGGTACAGGCCATTCTTTGTCAGGTCTTTGAGAATCGCCTCACTTTTCTTCAGCACTGCTTCAGTGCTCTCAAATCGAAAGCCCCGGAGCTTTGCCTTTAGTGATGGGAATAAAAAGAAATCACAGGGGACAAGATTGGGGCTATAAGGCAGATGCGGCACACGGGTAATGTTGAATTTAGACAAAAAATCCTGGACTTGATTTGCAACGTGAGGCCGCACGTTGTTGTGATAAGTTTTGGATGTTTCCTTGTAATGTGCTTCCTCAGTGTAGCCAATACTGACGTGTAGTACGCTGCTGTAACAGTGGTGTGAGTGGGAACAACAATCACAGCAGCTGTGTTGATGTTAACTTCAGTCATAGCAGAAGCCGAAGCACCTTGCTTAGCACAGAGGACTCGCTCTACTTTGAAGTCTTTGAACCACCTAAACACTGTTGCACGATGTAGTGCATCTTCACCGTATGCTTGCTTCAGTTTTTCCAAAGTTTCAGAGGCTGTATGATTTAAACGAAAACAAAATTTTATTGCTCCTTCATTTTGTGGTATGCGAAATTCAACTAGGGTCAACAATATACAGCATTACTACCAACCTACCGATACGAGAGTGTTGCCGCCTATGGACATTATACATGAAACCCCGCTCTTTTCAAATATTCATGGTAGAGACAGGAAACTCTCAAGAAAGCTACAGGAAAAAATCAATCTCAGTCTTTATTGATCAGCCCTTGTAGCTATAGAAAACAAGCAACTTGCTTTCAGAATGAAGTCGCAGCTATTCGGAGAAAATTCAAATGTGCATTTTTTTAGTTATCTAAACATAGGTATTTTAATCAATAAGAGGTAAAGTGGGAAGAGAGGATTTTCTTGAAAATCTTCATGTCGCATCCATGGAAGATACTGAGCTTAAATACCAAGTTTGTTTAGAGTTATGCTCTCTCTCTCTCTCTCTCTCTCTCTCTCGCATATATACATAAGAACTTTTTTTTCTAAAATATTTTTTTTATATTCAAGGGACCTCAAAACGTCTATTTTCGGTGAAATCTTGAAGTTCAATTTTTCGGTGGAATACAATGCCCCCTCAAATTACTAAACCAGGTAACACAGAAAGTGAACATAACAAAAAGTGTCGTATTACTAACAAGTGAACCCCTTTAGTTCAGTGGAATGGAATGAAACAATGGCTTAAGGTTTAGTAAAAGCTTCCAACTCCCTGCCTGAAGTAGTTGCTGAGAAAAAAGGGGTCCAACACTGTACACCTATACTTCTGGATTTTTCTACCGAAACTGTTTTAGAATGTCATATATTTTCTTAGCTACCATCCATATGAACACGAAATTTTAGACAGGAATGATTGTATATACCATAGGTATATACGTTACAGTAACTTTTGCACTAATCTATCAAATGCATTAATTACTATATAGATACATGGTTCCTTGGTTCTGTGCTTGTTCAGATAAACCATGCACTACATACTCCGCTTAAGGGAATTCGCTACTAACTAATTTCTATAAACATTTAACAAATATCTGAAATTTTCATAATAGAAAGGTCTATTTTCACTATAAAGCAACATAATTACAGCATAAAATTAATTTTCATGCTCCTTTGTGCCGAAATTTCCAAGAAAATAATTTTCGAAAAGCGGAAAAGTCCCATATGAAATGCCATACATTTGACAAGCATAAACTTCCAAATTTTGCACATTATTTCTCGAATATAGGTAGTGCTTTACAATCAAAGATTAAATTCTGTGTAACAGAACTTTTCCTGAAAAAAGTAACTAACGCCTTTTATCTCTTTAACATCAATCATTAATACCATAAATCTAAAAGCAACTTGATAACAAAAACTCTAATGTTACACTCATGACTTTTTCTACTCTTGTACAAACTATTTTTACAAACGCTTATTCTCCATATGCTTCATGTTAATCGAGATGTCAATCTTATTGCTAATTTTCTTGTAGATGCAAGGGGAATATGGTAGGCTTTAAGCGATAGTCAAATCTTTTAAGCGCTGGTTGCTATGTGGCGCATTCCATTCTCTTTGCATGTCCAGGACGTAAAAAAAAAAAAAAAAGGAATAACGAATTCCCAAAGTATTGGAAAATATGAGGGAAATATCTCGAAAATAGTTCACTCAATAAAAAAAAATGTATATAACATAAATTGTGTTTTAACGCGATCTACATTTTTTGTGTAGTAAACCTTTGTCTATCTCATATGGTTTACCAGTTATGCAAAAGTCGTTCACAATGAAGAATACTTTTGGACACACTCCCAGAAAATTCAAGATATATATTTAATTTGTCATGAAAATATCTTAAATATATGATATTTTAATCAAAATCGTTAAAGACATTTTTGAGAAAATTAAAATTTTCGAAAAATGTTCCTGAATAAGGTAATCTGGGGTGGGGGGATTTTCTTGAAAACCTTCGTGTCGCATCTACTGAAAATATTGAACCTAAATACCAAGTTTGGTGTTTATCCAACTGTTCGATTCTGAGTTATGCTGTTCACAGACACACATACGGACATGTTTCCAAAAATGCTGTTTTTGGATTCAGGGGGTCTCAAAACATGTATTTCAGGTGAAATCTCGGTATCAAATTTTGGGTGGAATACAATACTTCCCCTACTTACTATACGTAGTAGAGAAAGTAAAAAGGTTCTTTAGATCTCATCAACCTTTAAAGAACGTGTACTGAAAAACAAATGCTGCAATCATGAACATTTTAACGTGACAAAAATGTAAGAAAACAATTTCACGGCTATTTGCATACACCTACTCAGTCCATTTAAACATCACTTTTGGGATTAAAATAGCCAGAAAGGTCAAACCACAACTGGGACCTGGTTCAACAATGTTTGAGGATTTTTTCCATAAGTTTTTTTCTTCGAAATTTAGTCGAAAATTCAGTATCCAGTACGCTTAAACATTCAATGTCCTTTGACATACGAGACCATGCGTTCATTCAGCGATGAAGTTGAAAACCGGAGCTGAAGAGAATATACGTTGCGTAGCGCTCATTGTGATAGGCTTTGTTACTGAATTTAACTTTCTGCGAATTATTTTAGACGAACTGAGAGCACGTTACTGGATCTCAAACGCTATGCTGATGCATAAGTGGTATGATCTTACAGGAGGAAATTCAGAGATGGAGCTAATGTACCACAAAGGAAAACAGCACAACATTATTTTGACTACAATAGCGGGCCCCTTTGTCGTTTCACTTGTGTTTATTAGCTTTGGCTACTTGTGGCACTAACTTCATCCCCGTTGCACAGCACTCAAGCGTGATTACGTCTCCACAAGCTTAGACGTGTAAAATTTACAATTATGTCTTTGATTCATGTATGTTCCGTGTAACAAAAACTAACAGTATCTCCAAATGGTGAAGCACAATTAAAGATTATTCCACAAAAACAAGATTAATTACCAAAAGAATTTCCAATCTCCGAAGTGTGAAGGTAGCGTGCCTGTCTCACATTCAAGATGTCCGAAGTTGGATTATAGGTTATGGTACGTTATCCGGATAAGGCTTTTCCGGGGTTTTTCATTATCCCGAAAAAACGAAAGTTGGGTAACTAAGCTCTAAGGACCCCGGACTCGTTTGAACATAATTTCACTCATTTCATTCATTAATCATCCGATATTACCCACTAGATTGTAGGATGTTAAATTTCAGGCAATAATAATTAAAAGAATTATGAAATGTTTATAATTCTGAGCGTTCGATTTATAGTCGGCCCCAGATCCCTTTCACTGCAGTGACTTCACTATTTTTCCGTTAGCGCAATAGCGGCGAATGGCCCCCTCAAGGCTACGTTTTTCAACTGTGTTATTCTGTGCCCGTTGCTGCCTTCAGTTCGAGCTGTAAAGACTAGTGTTTGTTCATGATGTATCTCAAAACTGAATGTTTTTTCAAGACATATGTTTGTGTTGAATTACATTAGATTATTCTTATTACCCCACTGAAATACCTACCGTAAAATGTTTATGTGCTGTTACTTTTATTTATTACTACCTAACCCATAAGTCAGTTATATATGTACGAGGGCTGATCAATAAAGACTGAGACTGATTTTTACTTTCTCTACTACGTATAGTAAGTAGGGGAAGTATTGTATTCCACCCAAAATTTCGATACCGAGATTTCACCGGAAATACATGTTTTGAGACTCACTGAATCCAAAAAAAGAATTTTTGGAAACATGTCCGTGTGTGTGTCTGTCTGTGTGTCTGTGAACAGCATAACTAAAAAACGAAGAGTCGGATAAACACGAAACTTGGTATTTAGGTTCAGTATCTTCCAGAGATGCGACACGAAGGTTTTCAAGAAAATCTCCCCACCCCAGACTACCCTTTACATGGAACATTTTTCGAAAATTTTAATTTTCACAAAAACGGCTCTAACGATTCTGATTAAAATATCGCATGTTTAAGATATTGTCATGATAATTAAAATGTATATCTCGAATTTTCTGGGAATGTCTCCAAAAGTATTCTTCATTATGAACGATTTTTTCATAACTGGTAAACCATAAGAGATAGACAAAAGTTTACTACACACAAAATGTAGATCGCGTTAAAATACACAATTCATGTCATATACATTTCTTTTGTTGAGTGAACCGTTTGCGAGATATTGCTTGTTATTCCCTTAAATTTTCCAATACTTATACTTTTTCTCAAATTCGTTATTCATTTTTACTTTCTCTACTACGTATAGTAAGTAGGGGGAGTATTGCATTCCACCCAAAAATTCGATACCGAGATTTCACCGGAAATACATGTTTTGAGACCTCCTGAATCCAAAAAAAGCAGTTTTGGAAACATGTCCGTGTGTGTGTCTGTGTGTCTGTGTGTGTGTGTGTGTCTGTGAACAGCATAACTCAAAAACGAACAGTCGGATAAGCACCAAACTTGGTATTTAGGTTCAGTATCTTCCAGAGATGCGACACGAAGGTTTTCAAGAAAATCCCCCCACCCCAGACTACCCTTTACATGGAAGATTTTTCGAAAATTTTAATTTTCTCACAAATGGCTCTAACGATTTTGATGAAAATATCATATGTTTAAGATAATGTCATGAGAAATGAAATGTATATCTCGAATTTTCTGGGAATGTCTCCAAAAGTATTCTTCATTGTGAACGACTTTTGCATAACTGGTAAACCATAAGAGATAGACAAAATTTTACTACACAAAAAATGTAGATCGCGTTAAAATACACAACTTATGTCATATACATTTCTTTCGTTGAGTGAACCGTTTTCGAGATATTGCTTGTTATTTCCTTAAATTTTCCAATACTTATACTTTTTCTCAAATTCGTTATTCATTTTTTTTATGTCCTGGACATGCAAAGAGAATGGAATGCGCCACATAGCAACCAGCGTTAAAATATTTGACTATCGCTTAAAAGCTACCATATTCCCCTTGCATCTACATGACTATTACCAATAAGATTGACAGCTCGATATCTCGATTAACATGAAGCATATGGAGAATAGGCGTTTATAAGATTAGATTGTACAAGAGTAGGGAAAGTCATGTGAGTGTAACACATCAGATTTTTTTATGTCCTGGACATGCAAAGAGAATGGAATGCGCCACATAGGAACCAGCGTTAAAATATTTCACTATCGCTTAAAACCTACCATATTCCCCTTGCATCTACAAAAATTATCAATAAGATTGACATCTCGATATCTCCATTAACATGAAGTATATGGAGAATAAGCGTTTGTAAAAATAGTTTGTACAAGAGTAGAGAAAGTCATGTGAGTGTAACACATCAGATTTTTTTCTGTAGTTTCCTTGATAGTTTTATGTCTCTACCACGAATACTTGAAAAGAGCAGGGTTTCATGTATAATGTCCATAAGCGACATCACTCTCGTAACGGTAGGTTGGTAGTAATGCTGTATATTGTTGACCCTACTTGAATTTCGGATACCACAAAATGGAGGTGACACGAGAGGAGCAATACAGCGCAATAAAAATTTATTTTCGTTTAAATCATACAGCCTTGAAACTTTCGAAAAGCTGAAGCAAGCATACGGTGAAGATGCACTACCTCGTGCAACGGTGTTTAGGTGGTTCAAGGACTTCAAAGAAGGGCGAGTCCTCTGTGCTAAGCAAGGTGGGCCTGGTGTTTCGGAATGGAATGATTTACCAGCATGCAGTTCCCCCCTCACACTACTGCTACAGCAGCTACTACACGTCAGTATTGGCTACACTGAGGAAGCACATTACAAGGAAACGTCCAGAACATCATCGGAATGGGTGGCGACTTCATCAAGACAACGCGCGGCCTCACGTCGGAAATCAACTCCAGGAATTTTTGGCTAAATTCAACATTAACTGTGTGCCGCATCCGCCTTAGAGCCCCGGTCTTACCCCCTGTGATTTCTTTTTATTTCCATCACTAAAGGCAAAGCTCCGGGGCATTCGATTTGAGAGCACTGAAGCAGTGCTAAAGAAAAGTGAGGCGATTCTCAAAGACCTGACAAAGAATGGCCTGCACCATGTGTTCGAGGACTGGCAGAGACGCTATAAAGTGCATTCAGTTAGGAGGGGACTACTTTGAAAAAGATTATGTCAACATTGAAATGGAGTAATAAATATCTGTGAAAAAAAATCAGTCTCAGTCTTTATTGATCAGACCTCGTATGTAAAAATGTGAAGGATGCTCAGTGTAAGGAATTCCCATACTTGTAACAAAAAACGAGAATACCTCTTTTCCTATTTTATTTCTCCCATTATAATTCTTTTCCAATAATATAAAAGTTTCTGTCACACAGTAATTACTTCGTAATTGTGACTAGCTTCTCGCGTAATACAGTACTTGGCATATTTTTACACGACTTTATCTGTTCATTCGAAAAATAGTAGACATTTATCAAGCCAAAGTAACATTCCACCTTTCGGTAGTTATCACATGATTAACGAAATACAAAATATATTCACAACGTTACGATTTTTAAAACTACTTTAACATTATAGATTATCACCGTACAGGTAGCGTTTGAATCTTGCTTTCCCCCAACGTAACAAAATTTATTTATTTCATATAAGAGCCATCTCGCCTTGTCTGCTTCCCCCTGTCTATCTGCCACTTCAAGTTGATTAATATTAGAAGGTTATTCACCAAAGCTGTTGATTAGAAAATTTTGAATAGTCCGAAAAAATAGTGCACCTTGATTCACATTTCGTATTTGTGTGCTACCGGTAGGTGGCACTGTCCGAATCTCCTCGTCTTCTTACTCGTGCCAAGTCACCCAAGCTAGGAGAAGGTGAATAGTTCTCATTTCCTCCGTTGTAGTGCTGCCGGCGCCTCACTTCTCCGACGCCCAAAACCCGCCGTCTTGAATATACCTTTCTGATACTATGGACGTAGTTCAAACTTGCGGAAGGGGAGAAAATGACATAGTGCGATACATACTTAAGTCCGAATCACGTAGACTGGTGTCTAGATAATTTCAGGAGAAATTTCCTGCTATTCCATTTCCAGGTACAGAAATTGTTAGGGCAACGGGAACGCTAAACCTAAGAAGCGAAAAAGAAATGTTCTAACAGAGGAAAACATCTGATATGCTACACTCACATGACTTTCTCTACTCTTGTACAAACTATTTTTACAAATGTTTATTCTCCATATGCTTCATGTTAATCGAGATATCGAGATGTTAATCTTATTACTTATTTTCTTGTAGATGCAAGGGGAATTGGTAGACTTTAAGCGATAGTCAAAACTTTTAAGCGCTGGATGCTATGTGGAGTATTCCATTCTCTTTGCATGTCCAGGACATAAAAAATGAATAACGAATTTGAGAAAAAGTATAAGTATTGGAACATTTAAGGGAATAACAAGCAATATCTCGAAAACGGTTCACTCTACAAAATACACATAAATTGTGTATTTTAATGCGATCTACATTTTTTGTGCAGTAAAATTTTGTCTATCTCTTATGGTTTACCAGTTATGCAAAAGTCGTTCACAATGAAGAATACTTTTGGAGACATTCCCAGAAAATTCGAGATATACATTTCATTTGTCATGAAAATATCTTAAACATATGATATTTTAATCAAAATCGTTAGAGCCATTTTTGAGATAATTAAAATTTTCGAAAAATGTTCCATGTAAAGGGTAGTTTGGGATTGGGGGGATTTTCTTGAAAACCTTCGTGTCGCATCTCTGGAAGATACTGAACCTAAATACCAAGTTTGGTGTTTATCCGACGTGTTGCACAGCAACTGGGTATTTCAAACGCCTCTGTTGATAGAGCCGCTAAACTTTTAAAATTGAAACCCTACAGAGAGACTGTAGTTCAATGAATTACAACCTCGTGACGATGAAAAATGTGGGAATGGAAATTTCATCTGAAATACCAGGAATGTCTCAATGCAGATGGACACCACTTTCAGCAAAACTTATAACAACGTTAGTGTTCATTGTAGTGCATGTCTCGTGAGTAAGTAACGCAGGAGTTTTAGAACGAACACCCCCCGGCCAGTGTAGTAGACAGCGCGTGGAGCACACATACGCACACTTGAAAGCCTTTGAGTCGGAAATTGAAGAGGCATGGCAAATAGGATGTGCTTCTCAGGTTCCCAATAAATCCAAATCAAGGCAAGATGAAGCATATGCTATATATATAAACACACATCTTTCACAGATGCGACACAAAGATTTTCCAGAAAATTTCTCCAATCACCAAAGTACCTTTACAAACACATATTCTTTTTTATTTTATCAAAATTTTCTCTAATAATTTTATTTAAAAATTCTTATGTGTTACACTCACATGACTTTCTCTACTCTTGTACAAACTATTTTTACAAACGCTTATTCTCCATATGCTTCATGTTAATCGAGATGTTAATCTTACTGCTAATTTTCTTGTAGATGGAAGGGGAATTGGTAGGCTTTAAGCGATAGTCAAATATTTTAAGAGCTGGTGGCTATGTCGAGTGTTCCATTCTCTTTGTATTACCAGGACAAAAAAAATGAATAACGAATTTCCATTTGAGAATAAGTATAAGTATTGAAAAAATTTAAGGGAATAACCAGCAATATTGCGAAAATGGTTGTCAACAAAAAAATGTATATGACATAAATTGTGTATTTTAAAGCGATCTACATTTTTTGTGTAGTAAAATTTTGTCTATCTCTTATGGTTTACCAGTTATGCATAAGTCGTTCACAATGAAGAATACTTTTGGAGACATTCCCAGAAAATTCGAGATATACATTTCATTTGTCATGAAAATAACTTAAGCATATGATATTTTAATCAAAATCGTAAGAGCGTTTATCCGACTGTTCGTTTCTGAGTTATGCTGTTCACAGACACAGACACACACACATACACACACACGGAAATGTTTCCAAAAATGCTGTTTTTGGATTCAGGGGGTCTCAAAACATATATTTCCGGTGAAATCTCGGTATCGAATTTTTGGATGGAATACAATACTTCCCCTACCTATTATACGTAGTAGAGAAAGTAAAAACGAGACTTTTAAGATACATGCATGACTAACAAAAGGTTTATCTTGAATTTCCTGGGAATACCCTGCGAAGTCCTCTTCATTCTGAATGATATCTGTATACTTTTGTATAACTGGTAAACCATAAGAGACAGACAAAATTTGTACACCACCCATGTGGAGATTTTTAAAGCAAGTGGTTTATGTTATATAAATTGCTTGATACATTTTTTTAAGTGTTAAGTCATTATTGAATTTTTTCTGGTGATGTATGTAAATTCTATGAGATTTCAAAAACAGCAATTTTTTTTGTTTTGTTTTTTGTTGATTTGTTTACAGATTTGACTATCGATTTAACCTCGTGTATCCATCTTGTACCTGTAAATGACAACGAAAGCATTTGTGTGAGTGCTAATTCCGATTAACAAGAAGCAGACAGAAAAAGAAAAAAAACTGATGTGATACATTCATATGACTTTCTCTTCCTTCATCTTTATTAGTGGGTATATAAACCATTCTTACTAAATGGTATTTTTCTATCTACTACATTTAATCCAAATAAACCTTTACAAAAATAGCTACATTACACATTTCGTTATAGATGCAAATAGAACAGCGATAGTCAAATGTTTAATAACTGGACCGTATAAGCTGGTCTTAAAGTTCCATATTGTTTCCATCACGAGAAACAATTGAACATTGATGGGGCTTTAAAAGAATGACAAGTATTAAACAACTCGAACCTTAAATATCGGATATCTTAGAACAAAGGCTTATGGCACAAAAAATTACTTAAAGTAAATCGTGTGTTTTAAAGAGCTCTACATTTTATGTATGGTATGCTTTCGTCTCTCGCTTAACGTTATAGAAAATTTCTTCCGAATGAACAGGACTTCATGGACTATTCCCGGAAAATTCAAGAGATGCATTTTATTTGTCATGTAGATAAGTATCTTTCATATATGATATTTTAATCTGAGGCAGTATTTTTAACATTTAAATGATTTCAGTCTAATTATATAATATAAAAAATAACAGCCCGCCTTAAAGCAATATGTGTATAAATAATATATAAAATGTATGTAACAGTCATTGTATTATATTTATTTTTATTATGTACATGTATAATATGTTATGTGAATGTATTAAGTAATTTAATAATGTAGAAGCTGTGAGAATAGAGGTCGAAAGTTGCTAACAATGAGATAACCTTGAGGCAATAATGAATTGGAAAGTTTAATAATGCTACTAGTAATTCATGGAGCAATAATAATGTAATATTTAAAACAGCTTATAAATAACCAATCAACAACCTGAAAAAACCTTAAGTTAAATAAAATTTCTATTTGAGTAGGATTAGCGACTCAGAGACTTGAAATAGAAAAATTTACAAATTTAAACGGTAAACGGCAGTCGCTAGACGGCAGGTACCCAAGCAGTTCATTCGCTCGGTACGTATCCAGTGTGAGACGAAAATTCATTACAGCGAGAATATTATAAAGTTTACGTGTTTAAAAGTGCAATTAATAAATAATCTCACAGCTCTCTATATAAGTGAAGCGTTATTTAATCGTGTGAAAGATTAATAAATGGAGTGAAGTAAAAAATTATAATTTATGTAAGCCTACATTCTTTAGCCGCATCACCCTTATAAGAGAAACATGTTTCTACAAATTAATAATGACGCAGCCGAGGCAAACATAAATATATATAATATTTAAAGAAACATTAAAATACAAAGTTGATTCCTAAACGTTGGGGCGAAGGCCACCGGAAAGTAAACTTGGGGCGAAGACCTCCGGAAAGTGAACATTGGGGCGAAGGCCACCGGAAACTTAGTATCGCACGTGGTTGCAACTACTTAACTGGCTCCCCAACACAGAACTATAATACAACTCCTTCAAATTGACGCCCAAATTCTGGTGCAAATAACGTAACAATAAAACTCCCCCTTAAAAACCTAAATACTTCCTCAAATCAAAATCCTTAGCCATTTTAGAAAATAATTTTTTTTCGAAAAATATTCCATGTAAAGGATAGCTGGGTGTGGGGTAGTTTCTTGAAAATCTCCGTGTCACATCTTTGGAAGTTACTGAACTCAAATACCAATTTTGGTAATTATCCGACTTTTTGTTTTTGAGTATGATGTTCACACACACGGGCATGTTTCCAAAAATGCTTTATTTGGACTCAGAGAGCCAAAAAACATGTATAGGTCCGGTGAAATCTTGGTATCGACTTTTTTGGATGGAATGCAATACCTTCTCTGCCTACTATGTACGTGGTAGAGAAAGTATGAATGAAGGATTTATTGTCTACTTTGAACTTACATGCAATTTATACAATGTTTACAATACAATGGAGTTGTGTATTATTTCTTTTCCCCTTATGGTTAACATTCTGTTGTATATATAATGGGGAAGTATAATTTTCCACTGATTTACTCTTTTGCCTTGTTTCCTATTTTGTATCATTTACGCCATGTCTCTTTTAACAACTTTAACCTAATTTCTCCTACATATTTCCCTGCTTTCTTCATATATTGAGGCAGTATTTTATATCACAACGCTGTGAATGCCAGAGTGATTGTGGTCTAAATTAACATTATTGTATGACAATGATTTGAGATGTTTGTTAATTATAAGCATTGTTAGGAAATAAGTTTACACGGCCTCACTGAAACTGACGATAGGAGCGGGTAACAATGACCGAGGGGGTGAGTTGTTTATCAATTAGAAGAGGCAAACAAATGGCGTCAGAGTAGCTCGCTTTTCTTTAGAAATGGAGGGAATATCTTCCCTAGAGCATATGTATTCGTAATTTTGATTGGATATAAAAATAGATGCTAATGTTGGCGTGCTTTATTAACCAATAGCAGCTCGATTATAATCTTTAGGCATATCGGGGTGAGGGAGAATAAATTCTGAAGCCAGAGACGGGTAACGCACAGTCCAACAGAATCATTCACGGGTTACACGTCGCGCAGTTTAACAGAATCATTCACGAAGTACACGTTACACAATTCTACAGAATCTCTCGCGTCGTAAAGCTAATTACAAAAATGTGAAATACTCGAATTAATAATGTGCGGCAAATAAGTGATTATAGTTAGGTACATTCGAAAATATAACAGTTTCAGTCGGGCGTGTATCAAGATTAAATATGTGAAATTAATTCAGTGTGACGGCAATAAAAGTGTAAAAACAAATTCTTTTATCACTGTTATCTTTTAGTAACAACTCCTTTCCGTTTACACACCCTGTTCAAGAGATTTGCTCGACTGGGTAATAATAGCTAGCCGGAGGACAAAGAACCCAAAATTCAAAATAGTAAAACAATAACAGGCGCTCAGCAAATAAGATAACACGAAAGATACCGCGACAATATTTATTTGATCTTGTTTAAAAAGTCTTTCTAACTTTTAGCTCTATTGGTAAATTTTTCCATTTCTCTAGTACCTATTAAATTCTCTTTTCCTTTATCCCTATCCTCGTATTCCAGAATATGCCAATTGTCACGTAATCCATTACATTTAGTACATCTCTTCTCCCTGTTAGACCACTTAAATTCATTACACCTGTCCTCGCCCATGCATACCCCATTCTGGCCTCTTTGTGGCATACTTCGATGTATCTTTCTTTCCCCATTCCGTTTTAAAATATTTATAATCTATTGATGACCTTTTTTCTTTGAAACTACCTACTTATAATTTCCTGCTTTACAATTTCCATCACTCTTGTTGTAATTTCTTTCCAGAAACCCTTACTTTTGTTGTTTATTTCTGTCCATGTTTCCTCCAATCCAATTTCTTACAATGTTGTCTGTATATTGTGCATCCAAGTTTCTTTTTCCCCATTTTCTCCTGTACAACCAAGCATTGCTTTAATATCTCATTTTCCTCTAGTACCATTTTGCCTTTAGCTCCCACCCTCCCTAGTTCAGCTTGTGCTACTTCAATCGGCGAACTCCTTGGTAATCCCAGGCATAAGGTTTTGTAACAATGATGGAAATAATAAACGATCTTCATGTGAAGGTAGTATTTATGTAGAGGTTACCATTTTAATGCAAACATTAAATGCAATGTAAACGAGACTTAAACAGCAATATGAGGTCATTAAGTAAGACTGTTAATCTGAGTTTACTTACGGCGTAAAAATCCTCGGGATAAAAATAGTATGAACAAAGTATCTCTTCCACGTAGCACACCAAATGGTTGCGATATCGTCTTGAAAACAATGCGGTATGCGAGGAAGTCAAGTATAATCGAGATTAGTTGCTGGTCGACCGTTCCATAAATCACTATTAAAAGCAAAACAAAGTAGGGGAAAAAGCCCTCGCCCTGCTTTAATGACACTAGGCGACAGGTGTTGGGTGTGTGTGTGCGCGGCCCGCGCCCCGGCTCATACAAATTAAACCTGTGATAAGGTTACTCACCCCCAAAACGTCGTTAACCTACTTTCCCCTTCACAACAATTTACCGTGAAGCTGCGATAGATAACCTTATCTACTGGATTGCCGCTTCGAGTCCCGCTACGTTCAACATGGGGGAGATGACGTTTAACATGTATCACTGCCACCTACAGAGCGTTGTTACAAAACGTGATGACTTTCTCTAACCATTTGAACCTTCTTTACCACTCATCTGTTAGGTAGAGAACGTGTTAAATTCCACCCAAAAATTCGATATCGAGATTTCACTGGGAGTATGCGCTTTAGGTCCTCGAGTTCAGAAAAAGCATTTTTAGGAAAAGGTATGTGAGTGAGTGCGCGCGCGTAAACAACTACCTGTGGATTAAGTCAAAAACGAAAACTGGAATAAATACCAAATTTCATCTTGAGTTAGATGTTCCTTAAGGATGAAACATGAAGATTTTCAAGGAAACCCCCATCCCAAAATGTATATACTAAAACCGCTTTTATTCGGATTTAACATTATATAATTTTGTATAAGTGAAAAATCATATGAGATGGGCAAGAAGTTACTACAGAAAAATCTGACGCGTTACATTTCTTTCTCCACCCACTATCGTTTACTTTTACATAGCTTCTAAAAACTTTGTTGCAAAAGCTTATTTTTCTATTTACATTTAATCTAGATAAACGTTAGCAGAAATATTTTATTTACACAGTTCATTATTGGTACAAGAGGCTGAAGCGATAGTCAAACCTTTAAAGAGCAGATCGCTGATTGCTAGTCTTAATGCCACCAAAAATCATGACTTAAGTAGCGAGTTTTAACGAGATCTACATTTTTTATCGATCTCCTATGGTTTATCAGTAACAATAACTTATGCAAAATCCATTCAGAACCACAGGGTACTAATGGAAAATTCAATTTTAGAAAAATAAAAAATAAACAAAAAATAAACACCAAACTTGGTATTTAGGTTCAGTATCTTCCAGAGATGCGACACGAAGGTTTTCAACAAAATCCCCCCACCCCAGACTACCCTTTACATGGAACATTTTTCGAAAATTTTAATTTTCTCAAAAATGGCTCTAACGATTTTGTTTAAAATATCATATGTTTAAGATAATGGCATGAGAAATGAAATGTATATCTCGAATTTTCTGGGAATGTCTCCAAAAGTATTCTTCATTGTGAACGACTTTTGCATAACTGGTAAACCATAAGAGATAGACAAAATTTTACTACACAAAAAATGTTGATCTCGTTAAAATACACAACTTATGTTATATACATTTCTTTTGTTGAGTGAACCGTTTTCGAGATATTGCTTGTTATTCCCTTAAATTTTCCAATACTTATACTTTTTCTCAAATTCGTTATTCATTTTTTTATGTCCTGGACTTGCAAAGAGAATGGAATTCGACACATAGCAACCAGCGTTAAAATATTTGACCATCGCTTAAAAGCTACCATATTCCCCTTGCATCTACAAGAAAATTAGCAATAAGATTGACATCTCGATATCTCGATTAACATAAAGCATATGGAGAATAGGCGTTTGTAAAAATAGATTGTACAAGAGTAGAGAAAGTCATGTGAGTGTAACACATCAGATTTTTTTAATCAGGGGGCCTCAAAACATATATTTCCGGTGAAATCTCGGTAACGAATTTCTACTCTCTGTGCATAGTAGGGAATGTAAAAATTGTGTAAAGGTAACTCAAATACCATCTTTGATACTTATCCAACAATTCGATTTTGAGTTATGCTGTGCCCAGTCACACACACGGACCTTTTCCTAAAAATATTCTTTTTACTTATTCATTCATTCGTTCATTCAAGGACTCAAAACTTAATATCTATTCCGGTTTTTTTGGTTGAATGGAATACTTCGTCTACATAGTAGCTACATAATAAATAAAGTAAAAGAATACAGAACTCATTAAAATATATAATATGCACCAAAAACTATTTTTAAATTTTCGAGATATTCTATGGTATTTTCCTGCCACGCCCGCTGAAGTAAAGGGGCACTCTTTCTGTGTTTTGTATAAACAGATAAATTTCTACAGTTGGTACTTGCACCACTAGATGCACATGGTAGCGGGCGATTAGCCCACCGCCCCTAGATAATGCAACTGGAAAGAAGCAGGACGCTGTGAGCATGAATCGCCCGATAATTTTGCTCAAATACTTTCACTTTCAAAGTATGTTCTTTGAGATGCAAACAAACGTTAACAGCACCAAGCACTTTATTTCCCTTCAGGCGGAAACAGCACTAAGAATTTTAGCACCCCCCCCAAAAAAACACGCACTTCGCCGGGTTTGAAACGGCGACCTCTGGAATCAGAGGCTAGCATGGTAACCACTAATGGAACGACTACTTCATGGCGCGTCATCTGCTGAACATTTTGAAGATGTTGCCTTTTTGTTTTCTCTACCGCTCGCCTTTAGTACATGAAGGAAGTACACATTGTATTCCCCCAAAAATTCTATGCCTATATTTCACTGGAAATACACATTTTGAGGTCACCCGAATACAAAAGAAGCATTTAAAGAAACATGTGTGTCCGTATGTCTATGAAAAGCATAACTCAAAAAGTTGGATAGATACTAAACTGATGTTTCAGTCCCGCATCTTTAAAGGATGCAACACGAAAATTTTCACGAATTTCCTACGATCACACCAAAATATCCTTTACATGGAGAATTTTTTCTCTCTCTCAGAAACTGTTGTAATGATTTTGATTAAAATGCCATATATTCAGCAAACTGACAGAATAATAAAATGTATATACTGAATTTTCTGTGAATAGCCTGTGAAGTCCTCTTCTTTCTTTGTGGATATTTTACAGCTAATAAATCACAAGAGATAGACAAACTTACCGCACGAAATGCATAGAACTCGTTAAAACATACAGCTTCTTGTGAAATACTTTTTTCGTAGCGTTAAATGTTTTCGAAATTTTCACGTTGCATGTTTCAAATTTAAGCACATGATATGGAAGATGCTGGAAGGGTTCTGATTCATCTTTTCTCTTTTCCTTCGCAAGAGGCAGTTAGTATGGCTTCGGAATTTATTCCTCCGTGCTTGCACTGAACATTTGAACGTTGTATCCGAATGTTGTGTATAATTATTTACTACTTAATTTGAAATCATTTCTAGACAGAAATATATCGCAAAGAATTTAACGTGGATAAAAGAATCGCTTTTTAATGATTGCTCTAATATATAAGGTATATTTCCTGCTTGAATACAGGCCTCACATCGAAGTCTCATATCCGTACGAACACGACCCCAAATTCCAGGAGTATTGCGTGTTTCCTCACAACCGGCCACAATTCGATTCTGAAGGGGTCCCAATCAGGCACCGGAGAAAATTCACCACCGATTTTAAATTTCCCCACAAGTAGAAATCGACAGGATTCAAATCAGGTAAGCGTGGTGGCCAAGTCTCTACCTATCCATCGATCAGGAAACCTTCGGTCCAATACCGCAGAGCGGTACGACTGAAGAGTGCAGGAGCACTATCATGCAAGAAGTGAACTTGTTGATGAATGCTCAGTGGAGTGTCTTCAAACACATGAGGTATGGCGTTTTCTAGGAAATTTGTGTACGCTTGCCCCATAAGTTTGTTTACAAGTTACAAGGGGTCCAACTAACCGATCACCAATGATACCGGCCCACATGTTGAGAGTGAACCGAACTTGATGATGATGTGATGGAACAATTGCATGCGGATTTTCATATGCCCATACATGCTGATTGTGGAAATTTGTAATGTCATCTCTTGTGAACTGTGCTTCAACTGTAAATAATACTAACGGATTTGAGGCACACTGCTGCACGAACCACTGGCAGAACATCAATCGAGCAGGGTAATCTGCTGGTGACAGGGCCTGTACACGTTGCAAATGATAAGGATACAATTGTTGCTCTCACAAGTCTCCAGACAGTCGTATGAGGAACACTCAATTGCAATGCTAACGTCTGTGCACTGTTAGGAGTCGTGTGTACAGAATCCAGAATCTCCTTCTCTACATCTGGAGTTGAAGATCTTGACCGACCCCTCCCCAAACCAGGAGATGAAAACTTCCTATGAGGGCATAGATGGGATGAGAAAGTTCAAATGTCTTCCGATCTGGACGTATTCGCTATGGGTACCTCTCTTGGTAAAAACAACGAGCCAGGCTTACCGTACTTGAAGTGCATTTCTGCCAACTCCTGATATGAGCACATGTCGCTCAGCCAAACACAACATTCAATGTACCCTTCGCCTCGGAATGAACTGTCAACTATCTGCGGGAAGGAAAACGTCCCGGTGAATATCACTGTTTTGAAGGCTGTAACTCAGAAATCAAGCATTTCCGGACACATGTTGTAATACACTGTTTTTGTCTACGTATGAGGAATGTATAACTGAATTTATGCGCTCTATTTTTGAAACACCTGTATATTTAGGAGTGGAACTTTGGGATCATGGTACGTTTTATCTGACGACTGAGAGAAACCACGAAAAACCTCCAGTCATATTGTCTTGTACACAAGGTTTGAACTCGCGTCCTACCCAAAGTGAACACAGATTCTACCGCTTGAACCAACCAACCTACCAACTGAGCCCTCTATACAGAAAGCTTGAGAAGAGCTGGGCCACTGAAAACTAGAGACCGTTATTTCGGAACGGTTATGAGATTGGAGCCGTTCCAAAAATCAATATGTGCAATTATAGTAATTATATGGCTCCAAAATAACAGTCCTCCAACTTCGTACTAACATGGTCGTTCCAATATTGTTATAACACGTTCGAAACGTGACACTCTGAACGTAATGAGTACGTTGAGTTTCAACACAACAGTAGTAGTAGTGGTGGTATTTATTAAGTATATAGTATTACATTAATTGCATAACACAGTCACATGGGTCATATGACCGTACATGCTCTCTAGAAAAATACCTGGTCTGTATACGTGACTTGCAGTATCAACCAGAAAACAACTATTTTTTTTATAATCACCGCACTATATACATACATATAAAATTGAAAAAAACACTCTGAATCACACACTCAAACACACACACAGTCGCGCACAAGTACTCAAGCACCACATATGTTTAAAGAAAAATTACATAAACACCGTATCTCTTAGTACACGTACTTCCATTAAGTATGTGCCCAAGCTTGGCCAGTTTTGGCTGTTCAGAATCATGTCTCAGCATGCTGTCCTCCGTCTGTTGGAAGCCAAAAATACTTCCCGTAATAGTTTTTTCCTAATACTCTCCGTCTGCACGCATGCTGCCAAAATATGCGTCCAGTCTTCTTGTTCCCCGTATAATGGGCAAATCCTCCTGCTATCATCTTCAGCAATCTTGCGAGCTTTCCACCCTCCCAACCTAAGCCATGCTATTCCCGTCCTCTGTTTTATACCTAATTCCAAAATATATGTTTCCTTACCCCACCTAGTTTTATTTCATTTTGTAGCTCCAATGTTGATCTTTGTCTACATTCAGATTCTATTTTCTGCCTGTTTATATCGCATAGTCGTCTTTTGACTTTTCTCACGGCACTGTGTGTATTTTCATTACCCCTTTGCCAGATATCATTTAAGCCAATTTTTGATAATTCGCGTTGCAACCCCGCCGCCCACCATTTTGGATGCTCTATGTTGTTCATTTGATGACGATAACATATTGCTCTCAGAGTTGTTTGGTCACCTTTAATTATTCGCAGCCAGTACCTAACTACGTTTAGTTTAGCGAATACAGCATCTTCCCAGCATCCTACCTTACGAAGAACTCCGTAGTTTGAAGTACCCCTCCCCAACCCTAGAATGCGCTTCCTGAAATTGCATTGTATTTTATTTACATTATCCACCCTCTCCCATCCCCACACTTCACTGCCGTATAGTAATGAGGACCTAACCATTGCTTCATACATGGTCTGTAATGTTTTTACTGGCATATCTGGTACCCGTGTCAGTATCCTTAATACTTCAGAAAGTTGTCCAATCCCTCTGTGTTTTATAAACTCTATGTTCTTGTTCCATTTTCCGCCCATATCAAACCTTACTCCTAAGTAGTCGAGCTATAGTACGTAGGTATATGATGTGAGAGCTTGGAACCGTCCCTGCTTCCATGTTACAGTGGAGTGCAACGCACACCTGATATCTCCCGACTCTTACGATACATATGCAAAAGGCAATTATCCGAGTTGCAGTTTTCGAATATATAAACATCAGCGTCATGGAGCCATGAGAGTAACTTGGGATCCAGCTTTCGGGGGAGGAGGCAAAATAAATGAAACGTAGCAAGAATAGTTTTAAAGTAATTTAAGCTACTTTTCAGGGAAATCAGAAAAGCATGAATTACTTTATAATAATAATAATAATAATAATAATAATATCGCCACAATACATTAAATATGTTAGTTCGATTAATTGGTAGGTTTTAAGCTTTAAGCTATAGTCAAATAACTATATACATACATTTTAAGAGCTGGTTGCTATGTGGAGTATTTCATTCTCTTTGCATTACCAGGACAAAAAAAAATCTGATGTGTTACACTCACATGACTTTCTCTACTCTTGTACAATCTATTTTTACAAACGCCTATTCTCCATATGCTTCATATTAATCGAGATATCGAGATGTTCTTATTTGTAATTTTCTTGTAGATGCAAGGGGAATATGGTAGCTTTTAAGCGATAGTCAAATATTTTATCGCTGGTTGCTATGTGGCGCATTCCATTCTCTTTGCATGTCCAGGACAAAAAAAATGAATAACGAATTTGAGAAAAAGTAGAAGTATTGGAAAATTTAAGGAAATAACAAGCAATATCTCGAAAACGGGTCACTCAACAAAAAAATGTATATGATATAAATTGTGTATTTTAACGCGATCTACATTTTTTGTGTAGTAAAATTTTGTCTATCTCTTATGGTTTACAAGTTATGCAAAAGTCGTTCATAATGAAGAATACTTTTGGAGACATTCCCAGAAATTTCGAGATATACATTTTATTTCTCATGACATTATCTTAAACATATGATATTTTCATCAAAATCGTTAGAGCCATTTTTGAGAAAATTAAAATTTTCGAAAAATGTTCCATGTAAAGGGTAGTCTGGGGTGGGGGGATTTTCTTGAAAATCTTCGTGTGGCATCTCTGGAAGATACTGAACGTAAATACCAAGTTTGGTGTTTATCCGACTGTTAGTTTTTGAGTTATGCTGTTCACAGACACACACACACACACACACAGACACACACACGGACATGTTTCCAAAAATGCTTTTTTTGGATTCAGGGGGTCTCAAAACATGTATTTCCGGTGAAATTTCGGTATCGAATTTTTGGGTGGAATGCAATACTTCCCCTACTTACTATACGTAGTAGAGAAAGTAAAAATGAATAACGAATTTGAGAAAAAGTTTAAGTATTGGAAAATTTAAGGGAATAACAAGCAATACCTCGAAAATGGTTCACTCAACAAAAAAAATGTATATGACATAAATTGTGTATTTTAACGCGTACTACACTTTTTCTGTAGTAAAATTGTGTCTATCTCTTATGGTTTACCAGTTATGCAAAAGTCGTTCACAATGAAGAATACTTTTGGAGACATTCCCAGAAAATTCGAGATATACATTTCATTTGTCATAAAAATATCTTAAACATATGATGTTTTAATCAAAATCGTTAGAGCCATTTTTGAGAAAATTAAAATTTTCGAAAAATGTTCCATGTAAAGGGTAATCTGGGGTGGGGGGATTTTCTTGAAAACCTTCGTGTAGCATCTCTGGAAGATACTGAACCTAAATACCAAGTTTGGTGTTTATTCGACTGTTCGTTTCTGAGTTATGCTGTTCACAGACAGACACACTCACAGACAGACACACCGATACACACACGCACACGTTTCCAAAAATGATTTTTTTTCTATTCAGGAGGTCTCAAAACATGTATTTCCGGTGAAATCTCGGTATCGATTTTTTGGGTGGAATACAATACTTCCCCTACTTACTATACGTAGTAGAGAAAGTAAAAATCTGATATTTTATATTCACATGACTCACTACTCTCTATAGCTTATTAGTGGGTACACAAATTATTCTTATGAAAGTTTATTTTCGTATCTACTGCATTTTAATCGAGATAAACGTGTCCGAAAACAGTTGCTTTACACATTCCGTTATAGATACAAAGGGTACAGCAATAGTCAAAAGTTTTAGAACTAGACGCTGCATGTTGACCTTAAAATCTATACTCTTTTCATGCAATCGCGGGAAACAACTAAAAGTCGAACGACTTGATTAGAATGGCTAAGTATTGAACAATTCCAACCATTAATAAGGGGTTTCTAGGTTATGGCTGATGCCACAATAAAAAACTTATTTGAAGTAAATTGTGTTTTAAAAAAAAACTACATTTCTTGTGTAGTACGCTTTTATCTATTGCTTAACATTTACCAGCTATAAAAGATTCTTTTCGAATGAAGGCTCTTCAAAGCCTATTCCCAGAAACCTCAAGATATAAATTTTATTTGTCATTAAATATCTTTAATATACGGTATTTTAATCAAAATCGTTAGCGTCAATTTTAAGAAAACAAAAATAATGCATTGTTAAGGGCAGTTTGTAAGAGTGGGAGAATTTTCTTGAAAATCTTAAGTGTCGTATTTTTTAAAGATACCTAAATACCAACTTTAATATTTAACCAACTTTTCGCTTTTCAATTACACACACACACACACATACACACACATACACACACACTCTGATATTTTTCTAAAATGGTTTTTCGGGTGCAATGGACCTCAAAACATCTAATTCAAGTGAAATCTATATCGAGTTTCATTTTCTACCATTATTGAAAGATATGTTATTTGAAAGCTAATTTGTTAATTTGAACATAAAACACGATTTTATTTAAAGTAACTCAAAATGCAGTTAAGTTAGAAATATTAGAGGGGGGCCAATTCCTGATGATGGTGATGACGGACGTGAACGCCTTTAAATTGAGTCAAGCGAGCAGCAATATAAGTTGAGGAAGGGTTTACGCGTACATGGCTAAATATTGGATTGGAGAGAGAAGGAAAGGAGGGGAGCACTATCTGGCCGCTTGATGCGAAAATCAACAACGGACCATCGGATTTCTTGGTGTTACGGTTACTTAATCACAAATAAGAAATACACGAGAAACTTGGCCTGATATTTTGGAACGGTTATTTAAAACATAACTTTTTTTGGAAATGGAACTTTCAGAACTGATACTGAAAAATCTGATGTGTTACACTCACATGACTTTCTCTACTCTTGTACAAACTATTCTTACAAACGCTTATTCTCCATCTACTTCATGTTAATCGAGATAAACATTTGCAGACTATCTTATTGCTAATTTTCTTGCAGATGTAAGGGAATATATATTTACAAGGGCAATATAGAAATACATATATCTTAACAGCTGGTTGCTAGGTGCAGCACCATTCACTTTGCCACAGATTAATATTCTTTGCATATCCAAGACAAAGAAATGAATAACGAATTCCCATTTGAGAAAATAAGTATTGAAAAATTTAAGGAAATAACAAACTATCTCGAAAATGGTTCACTCAACAACAAAAAATGTATATGACATAAATTGTGTATTTTAACGCGATATACATTTTTTGTGTAGTAAAATTTTGTCTATCTCTTATGGTTTACCAGTTATGCAAAAGTCGTTCACAATGAAGAATACTTTTGGGGACATTCCCAGAACATTCAAGATATACATTTTATTTGTCATGAAAATATCTTAAACATATGATATTTTAAACAAAATCGTTAGAGCCATTTTTGAGAAAATTAAAAATTTAGAAAAATCTTCCATGTAAAGGGTAATCTGGGGTGGGGAGATTTTCTTGAAAACCTTCGTGTCGCATCTCTGGAAGATACCGAACCTAAATACTAAGTTTGGTGTTTATTCGACTGTTCGTTTCTGAGTTATGCTGTTCACAGACAGACACACACACGGACATGTTTCCAAAAATGCTATTTTTGGATTCAGGGGGTCTCAAAGCATGTATTTCCGGTGAAATCTCGGTATCGAATTTTTGGGTGGAATACAATACTTCCCCTACTTACTATACGTAGTAGAGAAAGTAAAAATAGACATTTTTCCCACTACTGAAGCTTTAGTCAAGAGTTTTACTTACGGATGACCGCTAGTCACGAGCTTGTGGCGCAGTGAGAAAGTAAATTTCACTTATATTTGATTGGCATCGCACCTTTAGAAGCAACAAAGCTCGTGCACTTTTAGTATCAAACTTTTTACGATCTCTGTTGAGAAACAACGCGGAGAATGACGTCACTTACGTCGCACCGTTCTTCGGGGCCTGCAACTTTCTTGTGATACAGAAGTGTATCTACTCACACGCCCTTAAATAAAACACACGCCCGCCTCAACACAGTTTTACAAAGAACTACCAGAGAAGATTAATAAAGAGTGGATGGTTTTATTTAAAAATACATGGGCTGCTAGTATTGTTATCTCAACAAACTGCCGCGAGGTTCGCGTCCCTGAGGCGCAATGGCGTTAATATTATATAGCAGCGCTCGCCTAAGACGTTAGCTCCTGTTTCATAACGAATTTGTACAACGTTCATCCCGAGGGCATCCGTATGAATGACGAAACCACGACAATAGAACTAACGTCACAAGATCTCAAATTAGGGCCCGCGGGCAAAGGAATACTAGATCACCACAGCTTTCAGTATCGTGGTTTAGCTCCCTGTTAAACTAAACATTTCCTAGAGAGCATTACACCGTTTCAAAAGGGTCTCTTAGCTTGTAATCAATAGAGCCCGGATTTGTATGCGAAACGCATTTTCTTTTTTATATGTTTAAAGGTATGCAGAAATTACATACTTATAAGTCACACCTTCACAGAGAATTTGAGCAGTGTTGATAACGCATAGTGACGCAGCGAATATGGCCTAAGGTTACAGGGAGGTCGGCGCCGGGCAGTTGGAGATAAACAAAGATAAGTAGTGCTTTCACCTGCGTAAAAATCGTAAGCGCTATATCAGATAACCAGAATCTTCTGGGTGTTTCCCATTCTCGAACGTTCTGGAACTGTGTGGAAATTTCCAAGGCTATATAAGCGAGAGTTCTCGCAAGCGAGTACGTTTCTGGTGCGACGAAAAATGCTGTTCTCCGAGCGAGTTTGTGACGGCTGCTGTGACGTGAAGTAAGTGCTGCTACTGCAGGAAATTGGAGAAGTCTTGTGTTCAACTCTCCAGCGAGTGAACCGTCCGGAAGTAGTACGTATTTCATTACGCCACTACGTCACGAAGAAATTAAAAGATAGTGAAAACTAAGTGAAGTGACAGTGAATAGTTGAACTACATCACATTAACGAAATGCCAATGAGAACTTAATGAAGTGACAGTTCAAAATTGGACAGTCACACTGGTGCCAGGAGTGGGATACAAACCCCATGATGGAGATAATACTTAAATACTACGTGAAGTGAAGATCATGAGATCCGTAATGGATAAAACAACTTACAAAATGGAAAAAATGAAGGCGAAAATGAAATCTAGAACGGCAATAAGAAATAAATGAACAAAATATAAAAAGCGAAATCCAAGCTTGGTCACGACATTGAGAGCAGAATGGATAAAATGAAATCTGAACTCGGATTTGATATCGAGTCTGTAAAATCAGAAATAAGCACTATAGTGAAAAATAGAAATATGACATTGCATACGAGTTATAAGAAATTAAATCTGACATGGAAGATAAAATTAATGCGCTGGAAGAGCGTCTAAAGACAACAAGAAAACATTTGGAGGATCAGACGAAAGGAAACAAGGGGATGATAGAAGCCGCAACGACGATTGCCTGGACCAGCAGGTGAAGGAAAGCAAGAGGATGATGGCTATCGCAGCGGAGGAGCTGTGCCGCGACCTGGAAGCTAAGTTCCGTGCCGAAGGTGTAGAGGGCTCACGATTACGAGATTGCCAAATGGGGGAAAAATAGTGAAGGCACCGAAATTTGAGTGTATTACCGGAGGACACCTAGATGCAAATAGAGGCTTAAATAAGCTGTGTCAAGATTTACTGGCTGCATCTGAAGCGATGTGGAGAGGTGGTACCAGCAATGCGGCATCTGCGCTGCAGGTCCTGGGTCGATGCTACGTGATAATGTCGGGGCGCTAACGGACAGGTTGGAAGACATTCACGATGTCGCCAGGAGCACTTGAAGCTGGAAGGTGACCGAATGAAGTCACTGTATGGACAATGCCGGATTCCAGGAGGGTGACCTCGTATGGTTCTACCGTCCAATGAGGACTAAAGGGAAGTTCATTTTGATCGGCTTGCAGCCTGGAGCTGCTTGGGACGACCAGCTCTGAGGAGAGAGCTGTGAAGCAGGGGCTACAGCCCAAAGTTATCCTGAAATCGGAGCCTGGTAGTCGGAGATAAAGATAAGTAGCACTCTCGTCAGTATAAACTCCGAAAGCGCTATCGTCAGATAACCCAAATCTTCCAGATGTTTCCCCATCTCAAACGTTCTGGAGCTCTGTGGAAATTTCCAAAGGCTATATAAGCGAGCCTTCTCTCGTGATCGAGTCAGTCAGTGAGTGTGTTTATAGTGCAACGAAAAGTGCTGTTCTCCGAGCGAGTTTGTGACGGCTGCTGTTTGTGCAGTGAGTGCTACGAGATATTGGAGAAGTTTTGTGTTCGACTCCCCAAAGAGTGCACCAGGAGAAGAGGCTAGGTCGTGTGTATTACGTCACGAAGAAAACTAAGTGAAGTGATAGTGAAACAAACTACATCACACTAAAGGAGTGATAATAAGAAGTTAGTGAAGTGACAGTTGTAAACAGGACAAAGTAACTATATATCTACGTATATAGATATATATTAGGGTAAAATGCATATATTTTAAATTTTAATGGAAAATTCATGTTTTACTCGGTAGTAAGTTGTAAGTTTCCCTCTTTAGCTAATCAGTAATTAATAGTCTTTATTAAACCCTCTGCAATCAATATAAGTATTGTTATATATGAACCAATACAACCTGTCCGACATCAAGGTTATTGGTCTAATGATTGGTGCCAAAGATACTTCGTCAAGTTCCGCCGTGAATTCAATATCGGAAACAACCTCTCATTGGAAAGCAGAAGGAAGTAAATTCGTTTTTATATATAAAATGGATATATGTGTGTATGTTCCAGCCTAACTCTGGAACGACTGGAGCATTTTCAACCAAACTCGATACCAGGTCCCGACCTGGCACCAAGGGACTATTCTTGCATTTGAAACGGTGGCTAGGTGGATAATGGTTTCAAACCGACGATGAACTCAAGACGAGCGTTACCAACTGGTTCAAGTCCCAGGCGACAGACTCCTATACCGAGGGGTTAAAGAAGCTGGTGCAGCGTTACAGCAAGTGTATAGATGTAAACGGCGATTATGTAGTAAAGTAAAGTTATGTAGGCACATATTACTGTTGCGGTGGTATGTGCGTCGGTTTTATTCTAGACCCAATTTGCGGTAGTATTTCGTCTATTTGCGGTGGTATGTGACTATTTGGCGGCACAGGATTTGTAGGAATGGTCCCGGGTTCGGTACTAGCTCAGGGATTTTTGCATGGATCTTGGATCTCGGATTAGTGGTGAATACGACTGTTTTGTTTTCCTGCTCGTTTATTTCCCATCACCGTTTTAACATTTGATTTCTGCTATTACTTCGACACACACGCGCGCCTTTCCTTATTGCTACGCGTCATATCATCGCACCTATCCGCCAACACATTTCCTAAGAACCATCTCCAAGGAACTACCATGACCAAGTGTGTCTTCTAAACTCTCCTGTTTCTCTAGTTCATATTTTCTATCTCCCCATTCCACTATCACCTGCTTTCTAGCTTCTTTCATTGGATTCCTAAAGCTATCTGGCTTTTAACAAACACTGACCCTTTTCTACACATCTGCGTTCCAGCAACCTAACGGGGACACTTAACAATACATAGAAAAACCACCCGTTTTCAGCCGCTGATGGCACTGTCTAACTCAACCCTTATTCCCATTTACAGTAACATTCGCTTTTAATACTATCCCTACTGTTATGGATATTTATTTTCCCTATGACTATAATTTTATTTAGTTACTCAAAACGTACTGCTTCACTGTCAATAGAAACCTTGCCTCAGGAGCGATGTTGTTGTTATGACCCAACGGACCTTAGCTTTGGAATACGCCTCGTAATATAAAACATTTTAAAAAATATCATGCAAGATAATAACATTGAAAAAAATACTTATTTTATTAACGAGATTTTCCAAGAATCAATCATCCGAAAATTCAAACTGAAATAAATCACCAATTCATCCAATTTTTCCACTATGTAGTCACTAGTTCCAGTATAATTTCAGTATATCCAGCATATAAAAAAAATCAAGTATATTTCCAGTGCATCCAATACTTCCTGTATAACTATGAAACCAAATGAAACAGACAAGAGTTTACTGAAGAAAAAAATCTGATGTGTTACACTCACATGACTTTCTCTACTCTTGTACAATCTAATTTTACAAACGCTTATTCTCCATATGCTTCATGTTAATCGAGATATCGAGATGTCAATCTTATTGGTAATTTTCTTGTAGATGCAAGGGGAATATGGTAGCTTTTAAGCGATAGTCAAATATTTTAACGCTGGTTGCTATGCGGCGCATTCCATTCTCTTTGCAAGTCCAGGACATAAAAAAATGAATAACGAATTTGAGTAAAAGTATAAGTATTGGAAAATTTAAGGGAATAACAAGCAATATCTCGAAAACGGTTCACTCAACAAAAGAAATGTATATGACATAAGTTGTGTATTTTAACGCGATCTACATTTTTTGTGTAGTAAAATTTTGTCTATCTCTTATGGTTTACCAGTTATGCAAAAGTCGTTCACAATGAAGAATACTTTTGGAGACATTCCCAGAAAATTCGAGATATACATTTCATTTCTCATGACATTATCTTAAACATATGATATTTTCATCAAAATCGTTAGAGCCATTTTTGAGAAAATTAAAATTTTCGAAAAATGTTCCATGTAAAGGGTAGTCTGGGGTGGGGGGATTTTCTTGAAAACCTTCGTGTCGCATCTCTGGAAGATACTGAACCTAAATACCAAGTTTGGTGTTTATCCGACTGTTCGTTTTTGAGTTATGCTGTTCACAGACACACACACACACACACACACACACACACAGACACACACACGGACATGTTTCCAAAAATGCTTTTTTTGGATTCAGGAGGTCTCAAAACATGTATTTCCGGTGAAATCTCGGTATCGAATTTTTGGGTGGAATGCAATACTTCCCCTACTTAACTATACGTAGTAGAGAAAGTAAAAAATCTGATGTGTTACACTCACATGACTTTCTCTACTCTTGTACAATCTAATTTTACAAACGCTTATTCTCCATATGGTTCATGTTAATCGAGATATCGAGATGTCAATCTTATTGGTAATTTTCTTGTAGATGCAAGGGAAATATGGTAGCTTTTAAGCGATAGTGAAATATTTTAACGCTGGTTGCTATGTGGCGCATTCCATTCTCTTTGCATGTCCAGGACATAAAAAAAATGAATAACGAATGTGAGAAAAAGTATAAGTATTGTAAAATTTAAGGAAATAACAAGCAATATCTCGAAAACGGTTCACTCAACAAAAGAGATGTATATGACATAAGTTGTGTATTTTAACGCGATCTACATTTTTTGTGTAGTAAAATTTTGTCTATCTCTTATGGTTTACCAGTTATGCAAAAGTCGTTCACAATGAAGAATACTTTTGGAGACATTCCCAGAAAATTCGAGATATACATTTCATTTCACATGACATTATCTTAAACATATGATATTTTCATCAAAATCGTTAGAGCCATTTTTGAGAAAATTAAAATTTTCGAAAAATGTTCCATGTAAAGGGTAGTCTGGGGTGGGGGGATTTTCTTGAAAACCTTCGTGTCGCATCTCTGGAAGATACTGAACCTAAATACCAAGTTTGGTGCTTATCCGACTGTTCGTTTTTGAGTTATGCTGTTCACAGACACACAGACACACACACAGACACACACACAGACACACACACGGACATGTTTCCAAAAATGCTTTTATTGGATTCAGGAGGTCTCAAAACATGTATTTCCGGTGAAATCTCGGTATCGAATTTTTGGGTGGAATGCAATACTTCGCCTACTTACTATACGTAGTAGAGAAAGTAAAAATGAATAACGAATTTGAGAAAAAGTATAAGTTTTGGAAAATTTAAGGAAATAACAAGCAATATCTCGAAAACGGTTCACTCAACAAAAGAAATGTATATGACATAAGTTGTGTATTTTAACGCGATCTACATTTTTTGTGTAGTAAAATTTTGTCTATCTCTTATGGTTTACCAGTTATGCAACAGTCGTTCACAATGAAGAATAGTTTTGGAGACATTCCCAGAAAATTCGAGATATACATTTCATTTCTCATGACATTATCTTAAACATATGATATTTTCATCAAAATCGTTAGAGCCATTTTTGAGAAAATTAAAATTTTCGAAAAATGTTCCATGTAAAGGGTAGTCTGGGGTGGGGGATTTTCTTGAAAACCTTCGTGTCGCATCTCTGGAAGATACTGAACCTAAATACCAAGTTTGGTGCTTATCCGACTGTTCGTTTTTGAGTTATGCTGTTCACAGACACACACACAGACACACACACACAGACACACACACGGACATGTTTCCAAAAATGCTTTTTTTGGATTCAGGAGGTCTCAAAACATGTATTTCCGGTGAAATCTCGGTATCGAATTTTTGGGTGGAATGCAATACTTCGCCTACTTACTATACGTAGTAGAGAAAGTAAAAATGAATAACGAATTTGAGAAAAAGTATAAGTTTTGGAAAATTTAAGGAAATAACAAGCAATATCTCGAAAACGGTTCACTCAACAAAAGAAATGTATATGACATAAGTTGTGTATTTTAACGCGATCTACATTTTTTGTGTAGTAACATTTTGTCTATCTCTTATGGTTTACCAGTTATGCAAAAGTCGTTCACAATGAAGAATACTTTTGGAGACATTCCCAGAAAATTCGAGATATACATTTCATTTCTCATGACATTATCTTAAACATATGATATTTTCATCAAAATCGTTAGAGCCATTTTTGAGAAAATTAAAATTTTCGAAAAATCTTCCATGTAAAGGGTAGTCTGGCGTGGGGGGATTTTCTTGAAAACCTTCGTGTTGCATCTCTGGAAGATACTGAACCTAAATACCAAGTTTGGTGCTTATCCGACTGTTCGTTTTTGAGTTATGCTGTTCACAGACACACAGACACACACACAGACACACACACACAGACACACACACAGACACACACACGGACATGTTTCCAAAAATGCTTTTTTTGGATTCAGGAGGTCTCAAAACATGTATTTCCGGTGAAATCTCGGTATCGAATTTTTGGGTGGAATGCAATACTTCGCCTACTTACTATACGTAGTAGAGAAAGTAAAAATGAATAACGAATTTGAGAAAAAGTATAAGTTTTGGAAAATTTAAGGAAATAACAAGCAATATCTCGAAAACGGTTCACTCAACAAAAGAAATGTATATGACATAAGTTGTGTATTTTAACGCGATCTACATTTTTTGTGTAGTAACATTTTGTCTATCTCTTATGGCTTACCAGTTATGCAAAAGTCGTTCACAATGAAGAATACTTTTGGAGACATTCCCAGAAAATTCGAGATATACATTTCATTTCTCATAACATTATCTTAAACATATGATATTTTCATCAAAATCGTTAGAGCCATTTTTGAGAAAATTAAAATTTTCGAAAAATCTTCCATGTAAAGGGTAGTCTGGCGTGGGGGGATTTTCTTGAAAACCTTCGTGTCGCATCTCTGGAAGATACTGAACCTAAATACCAAGTTTGGTGCTTATCCGACTGTTCGTTTTTGAGTTATGCTGTTCACAGACACACACACAGACACACACACACACACACACACAGACACACACACACACACACGGACATGTTTCCAAAAATGCTTTTTTTGGATTCAGGAGGTCTCAAAACATGTATTTCCGGTGAAATCTCAGTATCGAATTTTTGGGTGGAATGCAATACTTCCCCTACTTACTATACGTAGTAGAGAAAGTAAAAATGTAGAGTTCATTAAAATACACTGTTGTCTAATTGTACCGCAGCATTAACAGTTGCAAGTTTATAATTTTCCCAAATGTGTGTCATCTAACGACTATAGGAACTTTGCGATTCTTTTTCTTCCTTTCCTTCCATTGCGAGTGTTTGTTATCAAGATTAAACATTTGAATGATGTTTCTGCATGTTGTGACCAAACACTTCTTGCTTAATTTGAAGTCATTCGTACATATAAATATAGAGTGAACAATGAAGCGGATATAGAATAATAAAGTTTTATATGAAAATTATGTATGTATTACACAGTTTTCTTTAACTCTTTAGGAACTGTTTTAAATATTAATAAATCACAATAATCTACTTATTGCCTTATTTTGCAACCTGAAAGCACAGTTTTTATGATAATTCTAGGAGGTTAAAATGTGTATATGGACTAAATTGAAGTTAAAAATGGATTTTTAAAAGTGCTGCGTGTATCA
Source organism: Deroplatys truncata (assembly GCA_030765065.1). NCBI lineage: Eukaryota > Metazoa > Arthropoda > Insecta > Mantodea > Mantidae > Deroplatys > Deroplatys truncata. Next base: position 82,307,452 of record CM060982.1, on the reverse strand, counting down.
TCTTATTATACAAAAAATTGGTGAGATACTTGGCAGATAATGCCTATGCATTTGCTTCCACTTACTACATACATCATATAGTGTCTTATTAGTTTCCCTAAAGGGGAGAATAGGTCCTAATGGAGCACGAAGTAAAAAAAAAAAAGTAGTCTGGTGTGCTACAGTCACAAAACTTTCCCTACTCATTATAAACTTTCAGGTACACCTTATAAAGTATGGCACTCATTATAATGTGGTAATTACATTCACATACATATTTGCCTGGAAAGATTTCAAATTAAACAACAAGTATTTAGTTACTTAAAATATGCGGAAACAAAGTTCAAATGTTTATCGGAAGTATGGAGTAAACTCAGAGGTCATAGTAAAGGCCCCTTACGAAAAGGGGGAGAGGCAGGGAGAATCGAAAGATCTGAAACCCTTCGGTTAGATGCAGCCGAAGTAACAAAGTATGAAATACTTTAAAATTGCTAAAGCTATGAAAAAATTATTTGAACACACTATGTTTTAATGAGCTCTACATTTTCCAAAAGCGGGTTTTCGACTATCTCTTAGGCTTATTCAGTTATACAAAATGTTATACCATTTATACAGATTGAAAAACTCTATTCACAGAAAATTTAAGGTATATATTTTCTTACTCATTCAAATATATAAAAATTGCTAGGTATTTTACTTAAACTCGTTAAAAGCCAATTTTGAGAAAATGGAAAATAAAAATATCTCTATGTAAAGGATAGTGGAGGTGAAGAATTCGTTGAAAATCTTCACCTGGCATGTTTAAACAGCTTCTAATTCAAATATGTGTTTTAGTATTCTTCTGATTTATGCAGTTCTCCCAGCTCCCTTTCTCTTTCTCTCTCTCTCTCTCTCTCTCTCTCTCTCTCTCTCAGTTATGCATTTCTCCAAAATGCTTTATTCGCTTCAGTAGACATTAAAAATATGTATTTCTGGTGAAACCTCGATATCGATTTTGAATGAAACACAATCCTCTTCTACCTGCAATAGTTAAGTGACGGATAAAATAACGAAAGGAATATTACGCTCAATGATTTAAAAAAACACGTGTTTACTAGAAATTATCAATGCAAAGACTAAGGAATTAAATTAAGGAATACAATGTTACGCCATGTAAAAAGGCTGAATGATGAAAGATTTGCAAAGGAAATGAAGTGCCGGAACTAGAAGTAGGGAATAGGGAAGACGCCAAGAGAGGAATGGGAAAGAATAGTGAAAAAATCTGATGTGTTACATTCACATTACTTTATCTATCCATTCTTGAACAAATTATTATTACAAAAGCATATTCTTCTATCTACTCCATGTTAAATGAGATACACATTTTTATTACATATTTCCTGTAGGTACAATGGAAATAAGGGAACACAGCCGGCTTAAGCTATAGTCAAATCTTTTAAGAGCTAGTTGTTATATAATGGCTTTGAAACTTTTTTCTCCTTCCATGATCAGGAGAAAAAACAAACAAACAAACAATAAACGAATAACGACTTCACATTTGAGAAAAATACAGATATTTGAAAATCCAAACCAATAACAAGGAATATCTCGGGAATAGTTAATTCCAGAAAACATTTGACACACATTGTGTTTTAACGAGATCTACATTTTTGTGGAGTAAGATTTTGTCTATCTCTTAAGGTTTGCCATTTATGCATAAGGCATTCAGAACGAAAAGGACTTCAGAGGCTATTCCCAGAAAATTCAATATAGATACTTTTCATGTGTCATGAAAATATATTAAACACATGGTATTTTGATCAAAATCGTTAGTCTTTTTGAGAGAATAAAAAAAAAACAATGTGCTTGTAAAGCGTAGTTTAGGATTGGAGAGATTTTCTGGAAAATCTTTATGTCGCATCTGGAAAGATGCTGAACTTGATTTGAATCAAAATCGTGAGCCATTTTTTAAGAAATCAAAATTTTCGAATAATTTTCCATGTAAAGGATAATTGGGGTGGAGGATTTTCTTGAAAATCTGCGTGTCGCTTCCTTGAACTTAAATACCAAGTTTGGTATTTGAAGACTTTTCGTTTCTAAATTATGCCGTTCACACACACACACACACACACACACACACAAACACGGACGTTTTTTTTTTTTTAGCTTGTTCATGGAACCTCAAAACATATATTTCCGCTGAAATCTTGACATCGAATTTCTGGGTAGAATACATTGCTTTCCCTAATTACTCACATAGTAGAATAAGTGAAAATAGAATCGTATTAGACCAGATTTCTTTTGAATAACGCGACTGCTGGCCCGCCGCCCGGCGTCACTGCTTTACAAATCCGTTCGTGTAGTAAACGACCGGACCGCCGTTTCTCCCCTAATTATGCAAACGATGTGATACACTATGAGTATATTACGCTTACCTTTGTCTTTAAAATCTGTCGAAATGATGACCATCTGTATCTCATCACTTTCTATGTGCACCTGTTGAAGACATTGAACATTCGTGTAGTCGAAATATTGGAAAACACACGCTTGATACTGTCTTTTAATTCGTTCAACGTAGGAGAATTTGTTACATAAGCTCATCTTTAAGTGTTTTCCACAGATAATAATCACATGGATTTAAATCTGTAGAGTGAGCCAATTATTCTGTCATCTAAAACAAGTTTTAATGTGAGGTAGTCACTTTCTTGAACTTCTTTCCACGGCAATCGTCCAGTTTTCCTCAGCTAGAAATGTTGGCATCTATGTTTCTGCTTTGTCTAACACGTATCCAGAGTTTAAATTTTTCTAACAACCTATAAGTTTTTGGTTTGTTAGGAACGTTGACACCAAGGAGTTTCTGTATAAATTCAAGCTGTAAGTCCACATGTGAACTCCGTTCAAGCAAAACTTAACACAATAAATACACGCTGTTGTGTACTTCATGATAACTACACATGTTCAAACAAGGTAATTCCCTCATGCACCATTCAGCCTGTGACACGCTATGAGTCTGACATTGTAGAACGTCCTAATAATGGTTTTAAGGCACATTTACAGGGGTCGAGAAAACAGTCCGAGCACGTGACCGCCAAAACCAATCGTTTCTCGAACCGGTTTATAAAATCCGATAGAGCTGGATGTGAGCGCCCGTGTGAGGACTAAACCGAGCGTCGTGAACATGTCATTTCGATGGAGGACTAGGCAGTGATGCGTTTCGTACATGGCATCACATGCTGCAAGTATAACGAGAAATAGTACTCCTTAGGACGCGAAATATAATATTCCAGGGTTCCATAAGAATCCCCAGTTGCCAGGAATCTGAATGTCGTTTCAAATTTTATTTTGCTTGAAAGAGCTTCTCTCATATGTGTCACACTTGTTAATATTATTCTCAATTTTCCAAGCAAATAAACTATGTGTTTCACTTAATCGAAGGAAATTATGATATGCCGCTGGATCTCCTGTTTTTAGCTCTTTGCAAAGAGTACCAGAGGCCTCCAAAATATTACGCCGTTGTATCCAACTCCTTATCCACACTTTTCTTACGATTCCTTAGAACTGAACACAGTTCCTTACAAAACAAACCAGTCACAGCAGCAACACCTTCTTCAAGACTCCGTGTTGAATAATGGTCATGTTTTCTGGAACCTATGCAATGCGTTCACGCACTCTCTCACCACTTTTCTCGACCAGGTTTAGAGGCGAAAAATCACGACAGTCCTCTCGACCCGTGTAAATGTATCATCAATAACAACATTACAGAAGTTTTAAGAAAATTTGTGGACAAATATTAACTTTTGTTGAAATTGGTACAAAATAAATGATAATAATTTATAACGAGAGTCTCCTAAAGACGTTCAGGATTACTTCCAAAAATGTCTAAGACATCTCTTTCAGAATACACTAAATTTAAATATGCGCACACTCACTATTTTCTTTGAAGATGTCATCTGGTTATACCCCAGATACACATGGCTGCTCCTAGCGGATTGTAAAAATATTTCATTAGAAGAACATGGGGCAAAGGCAGTCATTCCCCTCCCTAATATTTCCAACATTATGACGTTTTATCTTGAGTTACTTTCAGTTAAAACATAAAAATTCTATTTTATATTTAAATTCATAAAACATCCGTGCATTATGAACTTTTAGCACAATTTACCCGTAATTTAATGACAAAGGGTTACGCAGGTCCCGTCGTTATTAATCATTATTGCAATTATGCAGCTTTATTTATTATAAGGACCCGACGTAATGGTTGCTCGACTCTAATTAATGTTTAGTGAATTAATTATTGAGCCTGAAAATACGAGTTCGTGAGCTGCATGATGCCCTCTTTCTCTTCGTTTCTTGTCCTCGGCTGCCGTCGGTTCTTTTATTATTAATTGAGCATGGGACTGGGTTGGAGATCTTAGGGTATGGAGCGTAAGAAATTTAATGTTTGAAGACACTGATTAACATTAAATTGTAGTATTAAGTTTTAATGATTTCCAAGTAAAGTTAAACGATAAGCACTTTTACAAGATTTAGTGTTGCTTACGTCGGACGCATTTCCACTTTGTTAAGTTTAGATTGAAGCGTAATTGTATTCTGACTTATTCCTCACTGATTCTACTTTACAAACACTTGTCACACGAATATTCATTCTGTTTCCTCGTACACACGATAATTTGTTATACTTCACTGTTCTTTACGGCGCGGAATTTAATAACGTTACACTGTTTTAGTAACATTTGTAAGTTCGCGTCTGAGTTCGCACGGAGACTGTTCACTTGAAAGTTATCTTCATCGCACATACACAATATCATATTTGTATTAATCCATTGCTAATTATTGGCGCGGAACTTTGTAACGGAGTGTTGCAGGTTTGTTCCACAAGTGAGTTCGCAAGGAGACTGAATTATGTCTGACACTAGCTTACGAGGTGTGATCAAAAAGTTTCCGGAATGACGTCATAAATACTACACAAGAGTTTGTTTTGTCTAATCTGCACTGTCACTCCTTGGGAGTTGATACACTTGTCCCAGCGCTTCTGGCACTGCTGGAAGCACCTCTGGAAGTCCTCTTGTTTCAACACGTTCAGAGACTTCTGCGATTCGCGATGGATGACATCAATGTCCTCAAAACAGTGTCTTCGGAGCCGCATTTTAAGTCGCGGGAAAAGAAAAAAGTCCACTGGTGCCAAATCTGGAGAATAGGCGGGATGAGGAACAGTATTCATCCTATTTTTATCAAAAAATTGGCGAACAGAAAGGGTTTTGTGGGCAGGCGCATTGTCATGATGCAGGAACCAGTCACCACTCCTCCATTTTTCCGGTCTTTGCGTCGCACATTCTCCCTTAATCTTTGCAGCACTTGTTTGTAGAACATTTAATTCACTGTTTGACCCTGTGGCACAAATTCCTTATGTACAATGCCTTTAATGTCAAAAAACACAATCATCATTCACTTCACTTTGGATCGAACTTGTCTGGCCTTTTTCGGGCGTGGAGATGAAGGACTCTTCCATTGTGAAGATTGTTGCTTCGTTTCTGGATCGTACCCATGAATCCATATTTCATCACCAGTATTAATTTTCTCCATAAACTGTGGGTCATTTTGTAGCTGTCCTTTAAGATCTGTGCAGGCAATCACACGGCTTTCCTTTTCGTCATTTGAAAGCACGCAGGGCACGATCTTGGCGGCAATTCTTCTCATGTCCAAATTGTCTTTCAAAATGCTTTGAACACTTCCAAAGGAGTGTCAGAAAATTCTCTTATTGAAATGCGTCTAACATTTAAGACCATTTCCCTCACCTGATTGATATTTTCATCAGTTTTGCTGGAACAGGGTCGCCCCAAACGATCTGCATCTTTAACTGATGTCACACCACTTTTAAACTTCAAAAACCACTCAAATGCTTGAGTTTTGCCCATAACTTCCTCCCCATAAGCCCCCATTTCATAGGCTTCTGTAGCAGTTTTACCGAGTTTAAAGCAAAATTTGATGTTCGTTCTTTGTTCTTCGTAATCTGACATTTTTCCTACGCGGAAAAATCGCAGCACATGCAAAACACGTGTTCACGTGACCTCTCATTTTTATCGGGAAGGAATGCTGCATGTACAGTCTGGATAAGAATTAAAGAAATCTCAGCGTCAGCATTGTTGTGAAGCCATTCCGGAAACTTTTTGATCACACCTCGTATAGACACGGAATATCTGGGGAGTCGAATTTTCTCTTGAAGTTTTTAATTGGTTGCTACAAGTGCAATTTCGAAGTTTAAAGAAATCTGGAGGGCGTTTAGGCGTTTCCTATTCGTCCTCTAAAAGTCAAATGGTTTAAGACAATTCAGCAGTCCCCGGCTTCAAGATAAGTTAGGGATTCCCTTAGCGTCAGTCACTTACGTCTTTCTAGCACGTATAGTTCATAAAAGACTTGTTAAGGAGAGAGTTTCCCCTCGCCTTTGTTAACAGCTATCTTGAGTGGAAATGTTTCAGTGGAAATCGTATGCGTCGTGGAATGAGAAAATATATCTAACAAAAATATTAACACACATGTAGTTTAACATAAAGAACACATTTAAACAGTGTGATTACATGAATTACATATACATGATTACTCAATGACATTAATATAGCATAAAATACTGCTTCAAGGGACTGATCTTTGAGGTTCAGTGTTCATATTTCCCTAGTAAGATGGGCGTGACGTAAACGTTATCACTGTTTTTGTCTTGTGATATATTTTAACATGTTCTGAAGTCTCAATGTCGTAGAGGAGGTACTGCAAGTAGGGCTGCAGACCAACTGTTAGCATTTACTTATTTTATTTCTCATTAGCAGTTGTAACATCATGTATAACATAATTACATCGACTTACTTTGTAGTCTCAGAGGACAAACGTGATATAAACTATATGAAACCACTTTTTCCCGAATATTTATGAGTAACGGAAGTGAATAAAAAATAAACAAAGTTTTTGTATGAATAACTTGTAGAAAGGCCGTGAAAATAAATCTAAATCAAGTCGTAAGACTGTTACATATTTTATTAAGTCAGCTAATTGGCATTAATGCGGAAATATTTCAGTTTTATAACTGAACTGAACGTGTATTATGTGCTGTTGCATTATTATTATCATTATTATTATTATTATTATTATTATTATTATTAAGGTACTTATTTATTAGTGATAAACTTTTAACGCAATTATAATTTGGCTTTCATTTACTTTGCCCCCAGCTCCCGCCATAGCTGGGTCCAAGTTATCTCAATGTCTATGCATATGCACGTTTCCTTTCTACGACCACTCTCAAAAAAGGATTGTTTCATTATACCTTGCCGGTTATGTACATGCATTTTGAGTGCCTTTCATTACTGTATTTACGTCATTTCATAGGTTCGAATGCAGCGCCATTATATTGTACGTCAAAGCTTGAGTGCCGGAAACGCCGCCAATTCGCTTCCCCTCGCTTTACCGTGTGAAAGGGTTTCAATTTACGGCAATTCCGATCACACCGGTAAATAGAGAACTGAGTGTATATTTGTTGCTGAATTTATGATTCTATTGATGTGAAGTGGACCATCAGGTGGCAAAATGGTAGATACGAGTCATGGGAGTGGTGAATCATGCATCCAGCACACGGCTGACAATATAAAGCTTAACGTATACTTCAGATGAATACTGATTTTTATCTGCTTTATGCTATTTAGAAAGCGTTAAATCATACGAGGGCTGTCCCAGAAGTGCCCGACCTAACAAAGAAAACAAAAATTTTGGGAAATAAGCATCTTTATTTCTCTACATAGTCTCCTTTCAGCTCGATACACTTTTCCCAGCGGTGTTCAATAGCTTCGATACCCTGCTTATAGTGAGAACCGTCGCTGCAAAATAGCCATCAATTGCAAACTCCACCTCTTCATTGTTGGCACATCTTTTACCACCAAGCCATTTCTTCAACTTTGGAAATAAAAAATAATCAGAGGGGGCTAAGTCTGGCGAATAGGGTGCATGAGGAAGCAATTAGGAACTTTAACTAATTGATTTTGGCCATGGCAATAATGGATGTGTGAACTAGTGCATTGTCTTGATGAAACAGAACTTTTTTTTTCGCTAAATGCGGCCGGTTTTGCTTGATTTCATCATTCCAACGCTGCAATAAGTTTGCATATTACTCGCCATTGATTGATTTTCCTTTTTGAAGATAATCAATAAAAATTATCCCACGTGCATCCCAAAAAATCTGACGCCATGATCTTGCCTGCAGATGGAATTGTTCGCCTTCTTTGGAGCCGATTCTTCCCTTTCAATCCACTGTTTTGATTGTTCCTTCGTCTCAGGTGTGAAGTGATGGACCCATGTTTCATCCATGGTTATTAATCGACGCAAAAACTCTGCTTATTGCAGCGAAACATCGCCAAACACTCGACTGAAACTTCCTCACGACGCTGCTTTTGTACCATTGTGATTAAACGCGGCACCCATCTTGCGCACAGCTTTCTCATGTCTACATTTTCAGTTAGTGTGCGATGTACAGCACTTTTTGAAATGGCTACGATGTCTGCTAGCTCGCGCACTTTCAGTCGACGGTCATCCAATACCATTTTTTTTAATTTTATTTTCTGGCGTGGTCACCTCATTTGGTCGACCACTGCGATGTTCGTCTTGGCAGTTCGTACGGCCTCGCTTAAACTCTGCCACCCAATATTTTACTGTTGCAAACTACGGAGCAGACTCCCCCAGTGTAAAATCTAGCTCAGCTTTAATGTTAGTTGGACCAAATGAAAGTATTGCATCACATAACGATGGCTAGCTTTATCCAGGTTTACAAATTCACTGAGAGAGTTCACTATTAATGGCTGCCAAACAATTACTAAACAACGTTGCATCGTCAAACTTCAAAGCTTTATAAGGATTAAACTTTCTACCATAGTGATTTTGTTTGAATCAACAACCGCTATATATACGTCAGGTCGGGTACTTCTGGGACTGCCCTCGTACATGTAGGGGATAGAATTATTCGTCTGATAACAATATGTGAGTGTGTTGACCAATGTTCAGATTTCTTATATGATTTGCTGGTATATTCAATGGGACGGAGCGCTGTGCTCGGGTTCTCGGCTGCAGAATGGGCATGGGTCCCAATCCTTCCATAATGCAAATGTTTTGAACCATTATAGGACCGGTGCCTACTCAGCATCGTGAAGAATGAAAGGCACTGCTTTTGGGATAGAGATCTCTGGATCACGAAAACTAGCACTCAGGCTAGGGGACAAGTAGTGCCGACCAAATCACCACCCCGGGTAGGCTGGATAATCGTCAACCTCTAGGTGTGCATGAGGCCACTACTGTCAGTAACTCAGGAGTTCAGCTATGTCCTTAAGGTTGACGTAAGCAAACCTGAGCTAGCGCTTCATTGTTCTTCCATCTCACTTTATTGTTTTACACCCTATTTCAAAAGTATTTATCCTTTCTTTCCCGGAACAATACATATTACGCGAAATAGCATCAGTAATACATTATATTGCCGCATCAAACAAAACAATTATGATCATACTTTCAATAAGTAAACCCGTAAAGCCTACATACACGTAAAACAATATATTTATGACCATATACATGTGAAACATTATTTGGACTGCACCTGTTGACAATGCCTTTGAACTACTGGTGTTAAGCTATTTGCATCGTGGGAAAGAAGCTCCCTAGTCCACAGCACGATTGCAGTTCAAGGACAAAACCATTCTCCTGAGTCACTCACGGTAGTTGGTTTGGTAGCCCTTAGACCTTCGGATGCTGTCGGCCACTTTTATTATTATTTATTATTATTAAATAATATTAAACAAATGATATTAAACTTTGGGAAGTCGTGCTTTACACCATTAAGAATAATCACTGACATCATATCAGATGCTGCTGATGCAGGATCTTCGTGAATCCAGTCCAGCCCGACGTTAGCTGAATGAGGGCCAGTCGGAGTCATAAGCAGGTATAGGAATTCCTAGGTAGTTGGCTTCAAGCTATCTATCCTGAAACCATAGATCAATCTATCAATACAAAGAAATTAAACAAAAGCGGCTAAGGGTCATTGACGTCAGGTAAACACAATCTGGTTGAGCGCTGTCTGCAAATTCTAACAGATTGTACGAGGCATGGGGTGGTTTGTTACCTGTGACGTCCCTGCCTAAACTCCAGTATTGTGCAACTTTATTTCCTTTCCTCCTGGCTTTAATGCTTAGAAATGCCTATACCTGGTTATAAGTGTACCGCTTGGTTTTGACCGTTTGTTAGACGGGGTGAGGCTTACAGGGCGCAGGGTGACTTTGAGGTTTCGGAAGTGAAAGGAAAAGCAAATTTTGATCCTCGACGCTGCTGGTCTGGATGCAACGGCGCTTTTGCACAGCTGTGTTATGACCAGGCATAGGTATTTATAAGCAATAAAACCAGAACGCAAGGAAATTAGGTTGAATTATCGCTGATTGTAGATAGGAAGGTCGGAGTTAACAAACCATTCCCCCGTCCCTCGTTGACTTTTGGCGTTTGCAGACAGCACTCTGACCGGTTTTTACGTGGATCTCTGCCCTTGGCCTCTGTTATCTACACTCAAACCGTTATCAGTACAGGATTCTTTATGGGGTTGCTATAGTAAATTTTTAGTCCAAGGATCTCTTGGAAGGACTATTTATTATACGCAGCGACCCAATGAACTATGAACCCATTTACAGTGTTTTTTTCAGTGGGCACATAGGTACGTGTTCTCCGCTGCTAGAGCCATGCAGGTTACGCTAATGTCTGGCCCTCCAGTATTAACCAAACAATGGTTGTGTAGTTAGGCTATTACGAGTGTTTTATTTTGTCCACCGTTTAATCACAAAATGAATTACGGCTCAGTATATGTTTTCTACTGCACATTGTGTAGTGTATGATGCATATATGTTAACCACTCAGCTCGTCAATTTCAACTACAATTTGAAAAGCATTCCTAGGTGCAGTAATACACTATCTTTAAAATTTATTTTGTGTAAACGGGTAGTGTTTACACTAAGAATAGTAACAGTCGGCGTCACCGAAGAAACATTAGACGACACGAATCCTTTGAAAGATTCCCCCCCCCCTAAAAGTCACAATAAACAGGCGTTTCTTATGGCTCTGCACAAAGAACTGCTAAATTACTGAAGTTAAAATCATATAAAATAACTGTGATCCTGTACGTAGGCGCACATACAGTGAGTGGGGTCTGAATATTGTATAAGGCGAAATGGAGCCATATTTAATACTTTTACCCGGACGGGGCCTGGCTCCACCTTCAAGTTTATATGTGTGCACAAAATAATCGTTATTGGAGCTTTGAAAGGCACGATATCATTCATGAAGTACCTCTCCATGACGTATGGTGGCTTATAAGCGGAGAAAGAATTTTAGAGCCCTTATTTTTCCGAGTCAACGGTTGATGTCTCCACGTGTGTGAATCAATTTTGCCTTCCAGAGAATAAAACGACAGAGATCGTGATTTCGTCTTTCTTCAACAAAACTCTGCCACCTCATACATTTAAGCGTTCAATGAGAACAATTGAAAGTTCACAGGGGAAACTAATTATTAGAGATTTGTTGCCTCCACGGTCCACCGAACTTTTATCTCTGGGGTAAACTAACAAACAGTGTATACTGGACAAACCAACACGCCCTGGAAGAACTGAAACAAGATATCCATCAACGTGAACTACAGCGATGTCTTAAAGATGTGCCAAAAATGTATGGACAACGACGACGACTAATTTCAACATCTGTTTTATAAAAATAGTAAGTAAAGCCTTTCAAAATAATTAAAAAAAATATACGCTTACATCAGCGCCACTCTATGATAGCCGCATACGAGTACCGTTATCGCGTATAGACTAAACAAAAAACAACTTGTGTGCTGGTTCACAGTTCATTGGGTCGCCAAGTACCTCAAAAGCTAAATACGGAAAAATGAGGTGTTCAGTAGTTACATTTATGCTCTCCATCTTCCCTCCTCCCTTCGCTATTTTATCAGAACTCAGAAATGTCGGATCGGGCATAATACCGAGGCGACACTGAACATTTTTAGAAAATCAAACAAGGATTAATTTTAAGAAATTTGAATGATTTTATCGTTTTTCAAAATATTTTCATTTAACATCAATACGTTTTTGTATTCGATGGAACCAGTCCTTGAAGCAATGAATGCCACACTTCTGAGGTAGTTCAGAAAACAGGTTTTTATAATGTTCCACTGCTTCAGCTAATGACAAAAAACTGATTCCACACATTTTATCTTTCTTTTTGGAAACAAAAATAAATCAGAAGGCACTAGATCAAAACTGTACTGTGGAGGTTCCATGGTGCTGGTCTTTAGGGCATCCATATACTCAGTTGCTAGTTTTGTTGTATGCGACGATGCGTTGTCAAGATGTAACATTATTTTTACTTTCTCTACTACGTACAGTAAGTAGGGGAAATATTGTACTCCACCCAAAAATTCGATACTGAGATTTCACCGGAAATACATGTTTTGAGACACCCTGAATGTAAAAAAAGCATTTTTGGAAACATGGCCGTGTGTGTGTGTGTGTGTGTGTGTGTGTGTGTCTGTGAAAAGCATAACTCAGAAATGAACAGTCGGATAAACACCAAACTTGGTATTTAGGTTCAGTATCTTCCAGAGATGCGATACGAAGGTTTTCAAGAAAATCCCCCATCCCAGATTACCCTTTACATGGAAGATTTTTCGAAAATTTTAATTTTCTCAAAAATGGCTCTAACGATTTTGATTAAAATATCATATGTTTAAGATATTTTCATGACAAAATGTATATCTTGAATTTTCTGGGAATGTCTACAAAAGTATTCTCCATTGTGAACGATTTTGCATAACTGGTAAACCATAAGAGATAGACAAAATTTTACTACACAAAAAATGTAGATCGCGTTAAAATACACAATTTATGTCATATACATTTTTTTTTTGTTGAGTGAATCATTTTCGAGATATTGCTTGTTATTCCCTTAAATTTTTCAATACTTATTTTCTCAACTGGGAATTCCTTATTCATTTTTTTTGTCTTGGATATGCAAAGAGTATTAATCTGTGGCAAAGGGAATGGTGCTGCACCTAGCAACCAGCTATTAAGAGATATGTATGTGCTTAAAGGCTACTGTTTTTCTATATTGCCGTTGTAAATATATTTTCCCCTTACATCTACAAAAAAATTAGCAATAGGATAGAGTCTGCAAATGTTTATCTCGATTAACATGAAGTAGATGGAGAATAAGCGTTTGTAAAAATAGTTTGTACAGGAGTAGAGAAAGTCATGTGAGTGTAACACATCATATTTTTTTCTTTTGCGGTTTTTGACGATTTTTTTTAAATTGCTTTTAAAAAGACATTTGTGTACCAGTCGGCTATAAGGGTACGTCTATCTTCTAATGCTGTAGTATCGATATGGCCCGCTTTAGAAAAAACCGAGCAACCATCTTCTTACAATATTGTGAAATCGTCGAACTTTTGTAGACTTAGGTTCTGTTCGAACCCATTGAGCTGGTCTTTTTAGGATTATAACAATACATCCAGGATTCATCAACACGATATTCCAAACCAAATTTGAAGTGCTGCCTTGGAATTTTTCCAGAGCTTTTCTGCACCAATCAATGCGTTGTTGTTTTTGATCAGGAGTCAATTTATGTGGAATCCATCGACAACGAAGTTTTCTCTTGTCTAAATGTTATAAAATGATTTCGATTTGACTCATACCAATGCTCAATGTCGCCCGTATAATTTCACAAGATGTGCGTCGATCTCCTTCAAGCATTGCTGGAACACCGGCAATACTTTCATTAGTAACAGCAGTTCTTAGGCGTCCTTCACGAAATTCATCACTGAGAAAAAACATAGCTCTTCTCAATTCGCTGTACCACTTATAGGTTGTTGCCTTATTGGGTTTCCGCCAAATGCATTTCTAAGCCGATCTCCACATTGTTTAGGCGTTAATGACGATTTAAAATAGCAAAAAATCAGTCCGGAAATGTTGTCTAGTCAAATTCATTTTGGAGTGAACACAAAATCTTGAAATGATAATGATACAAACTATTACAGCCAATTAACAATTAACAAAACGTTAGAAAGTAGCTGTAAAATATAAGCAAATTTCATTTGTTTTTATAAACATGGCTTTCTAAAAATGTTCAGTATGGTCATAGTAGGCATAGATCTATCTGCTGAACACACTCCGCGCTTACCTTTTGGGAACACTGTATCTATGATAGGTAGAGTAGGTATTCGATTCCATCCGGAGAAGTCCATATGCAGATTTCACCGGACATACACGTTTTCGTGGTCTTAATATGAGGGGCGTCCAATAAGTAAGTTTCCCTGTTTTATAAAAAACATTGCACACAACTGATCATGGTGAATTAATTTTATTTATATTGTACAATCCCTCTGTTACTTTTCTACATAAGTCAACATGTTTTTCCAAGCATTTTTGGGGACGAGACACAAGGTTTTCCAAGCCAGTGTTGTACCGGGTCGGGCCCTGTACTCGTAACTAGCTGTTCACTTCTGATTGATCTTCATCACGGTGTTAAAGTGCTTACCTCCAAGATTACCTTTGAGTCAGGGGAGCACGTGAAAATCACCTGGAAAAAGATATGGTGAATATGGAGGATGCGAGAAAACTTCCCCGTTGAATCTTCTGAGCTCCACCTGGGTCAAGATTCAACTTGGAAGTTTTCTCGTATCCTCCGTATTCACCGGAGCTTGCCCCAAGTGATTTTCACATGTTCCTCCAACTCAAATGTAAGCACTTTTAACACCGATGGTGAAGTCAAATCAGTGGAACAGCTGGTTACGAGCACAGAGCCCGACCTGGTACAACACTGGCTTGGAAAAACTTGTGTCACGTCCCCAAAAATGCTTGGAAAACATGTTGACTATGTAGAAAAGTAACAGAAGGATTGTACAATATAAACAAAATTAATTCAACATGATCAATTGTGTGTAATGTTTTTATAAAATAGGGAAACTTACTTATTGGACGACCCTCGTACAAAAGCAGAGAAAGTAAACATCCGAACTGTAGTAACCGTAGCATTTTGAAATCAATATAAAGAATGAATGCAAATTTTGCTTTAAAAGCTAGGTCGTTCCTTTCTCAACCGACATTTCCGTTTTATTTGTCGATAAGAATGATATATAAATATCGTTGGAGTGACAAGCAGATAGAATTTGCTCGGATCCAGATTTCTCCGGCTGCTGCAGATTTTATGGTCCCTTGGGATAGGAAATCATTAGCCAGGCAACTTCTTAGGCAGCAGGTACAAGACTTCCTCGCTCTGAAATATTCAAGCTAAGTATCGCCAACTTGGTATTGCCACGGATTAGTATTCATCCGGCCCTTAGGAATAAGAAACAATAACCGTCTGCTTCCCTCTCCCTTGCCTTTACAACTCTGCTTCCTGGAGCTGTTTTGTTTCAAGGGATACTCAACAGCAATATTCAACACCTTTTCTACGATGAAGGAAACTAAAAGAGTATAAAAAAAGCAAGTAAACAGCAACCCATTGCGAAGCGTAAGTTTTAGGTTATTTTAAATCGACAGCAATGTAAAGGCAATATGCTACCAGCCGAGTTAAAAACTGACGCTAACATTTCGCAAATAAAACGTGTAGTACTAATTACAGGTTTCACAGAGAATATCTTTACTGTAAACAGTAATCCCACAAATGCTATAATGTGATTATTTACTAATCCAGTGAGTCTATTGTCCATTCCAAACCAGAGTTCCCTCTGATGTAAACAGCAGCACGTGCTTCGGCTTGTCACGAATATACTCTTACGCCAACGTAAGTAGTTCCTTAATACATGTATTGTATTATGCAATATTAGAGCAGGAAAGGTATAGAACTGCACATTTTATTGCTGTTATCATAAGAACTCATCGTTAAAGGTAATGAATATATACTAGCTGTTAAGGGATTACAAAATATGATTTTCGCCTGCTATTGCGCTGACGCCGAGAGCATCTTGCCTGTTAATACCAACCGACATGCACGACTGCCAATCTCTTACATACACAAGAAATGTAGCAATGAATTCGCAGAGGTGCTATCTGAGTACCGAATAAACACTTTGCGTAACAAAGGATATATGATAAGCGAACAGTCATTCATAATACACTAACAAACACACACACACACACACACATATGCTCAGCTCAGGTCAAATCTTGTGATTTAGTCAGTTGGTATTTGAGCTCACATGGCAGAGGAAGGTGCGTGCAGTGCGAACACAGTGCGAATAAACTGTTCAAACATAGAAGCGGGAAACATTTAAAAAGTGGCTAAAAACAAACAATACTTCATCTATTCAACTCACTATTACAAAAATACCCGACACTTGCATTATTGCATATTACGAAACTAATATAGGATTTAACAGGCGTTTCAGTGAGAAGTGTAACGAAAGCGAGCACGCAATATAAACAGACATAATACAACATAGAAGAGGATAAAATGTGGGAACTTGTTTTAAGTGCGACAGTGCTGTGGAATTGTGGATAAGCTTGTCATTATTTTGGAGAGTAGTTCTGATTCTGATATGGCAGCTGAGTCATCTTCGGAGGATTCGGATTTGGGTGTTGCACTTTTGCCCGAGGATTGTGATTAACGTAAGTAAAATGTTCATTGCAGCATACTTATAAAATCGATTGTTACCTCAGATTGCATTTTGAACTATGATTCTCACGCAGGGCGCCTTTTTATAGATTAAATAGTGTTCAACAAGCACGTGGGAGGGAACAAGCAGACATTATGGGCGGGGATTGCGAACTCTTTCGCGCGGATAATACAAAGAGTTTGTTTTCAGTGAAAGGCACTCTGGTTTGGAATGGACAGTAGAGATGTTTGGTGTTCTGTGTTAGAGATATACTAGCCCGACTTGCAGCCACCCAGATGCCGCACTCACCGCCCGAATTGACGTATAAACAGTCAACAAGTCACGGACAACTTAACTGATACACACAAGCAACACAGTAAAAGTACGCTCAGTGTTCCTTGCAATGTGTTCGCAATATTTTGCATCTTACGTTCTGATACTTGTTAGACATTTTAGGAAACTTTCCTTAAAATCCTACATTTTTAGCAGCTTCCCCATAAAAACCACTCTTAAATTTCAATTTTAAGGAACTTACATCTATGAATATTTGCTTACCATTACATCACTCTTTATTTCGCACCACTTGTCCTCTCGTCATTTAAACAATATTAACATAAGCTGTATAATGTCGATTCGTTGCATGTTTCAGGTGCAGTTTGCAAGTCTACCGCACGAATGGAGTTTTGCCGTTACGTTGTGTGATAGAATGTTTTGTAAATCTAGAGATTCGTCAAGGTTTTATTTACTTTTAACGGAGGAGTGGCTAAGCAAACAGGGCATTTTCGAGCGCATGCCTATAGGCCTGAGATGATTTACGAACTCTAAATTCATTGCAATACATTTAAAATAAAAAGAGTAAATATGTCCCTCGGTCGGATTGCAGGTAACTAAAACAGTTTAATCCATTTAGGGCTTAATTTTAATATATCTATAGTTTGGGAAATCGAAAACAAGTCCCTCGCATGCAAACAAGAACACAAACCATTACACCACACGGCACCTGTTTCGTATGGGAGTCCATAAATACTATGAGGTTTCGATCAGTGCTCTAGCTCTATTATAGTTGTATCTCGCCTCTAACGCTACAAAAATTACTTAAAGATAAAACAGTAGCGATTGTATTCCTCTCGCCCGCTTACAGTCCACTGCGTATGCTCCACAAAAATGCGTTTAAAACAATTTTGTAAACACCACGCACAACTCTCATTTACAGTACATTGCTTCAAGACAAATAAGCTATGGCATACAATACACCGGGGTATTGCGAAATGCACTTCGTTTTGGGAAAGAGTAGAAATCATCTTATGGCAGCTGAATTGAACAAGACAGCATGAGCAAATTCACGATATATTAGTTTTCCAGGGACAAATACATGTCGCACACATCGGATTATTGTTGTTTATTGACATTTAACTCTACATTGCTCCAATCCAACTCCACACTTGCTGTTGGGTATAATTACTACTAGTGCCTTAACTTATTATTATTATTATTATTATTATTATTATTATTATTATTATTATTATTATTATTATTATTATTGCATCTACCAATGCCCAAAATCCTCAGGTTTCCTCGCCTTCTCAGTTTCAGTCTTTTAATCCTATATGTCGCATTTCTTTGATACTCCTTTCATCCATTTCCCCTTTGTTTTCTCTTTCCTCTTCCTGATGGTATGCATTTCAAAATCTTTCACGATAGTCTTTTATCCTCCATCCGTCGAATATGGCCATACCAAGTTAATTGCTGACAATGGATAAAACTAATTATTTCATTTTGGTAATACATTCTGTTCTTGATTTCATTTTCAATTTTATCTTCTGAGGATCTTAAACTTGAATTTCATACCCAAGCTGCTGCTCCATAAATGATCACACTCAACTAGTGTTTTATAATAATCAGGGTGGACCTGTAAGTTGAGACTGTACAATATCTCCAAAGCTAAGTGTTGTAGAAAGCAATGTCTTGAATAAATGTTTCTTGATATTATGGGGAAAAGTAAATGTCATTAGTCGTGTTTTGTTTCGAGGACGTTATGACGGTAATTTTAGGGTCAATTTAATTTTTTTAAATGTGAACCTACGTATTATATTTACTTTGGTAGTTTCGAAAGTATGTTTATCCCATAATATTTCATTTAACCTCTTTACTTTTTCTAACACATACCTACATAATATTTAGAGGAAATATTGCATTATATCAAAAAATTCGATATTGACATTTTACTGGAAAGAGGTCCCCTATATAAAAATAATCTGTTGTGCTACACTCACATGACTTTTTCTACTCTTGTACAAACTATTTTTACAAACGCTTATTCTCCATATGCTTCATGTTAATCGAGATATCGAGATGTTAATCTTATTGCTAATTTTCTTGTAGATGCAACGGGAATTGCTAGGCTTTAAGCTATAGTCAAATATTTTAAGAGGTGGTTGCTATGTGGAGTATTCCAGTCTCTTTGCATTACCAGGACAAAAAAAATGAATAACGAATTTGAGAAAAACTACAAGTATTGGAAAATTTAAAGGAATAACAAGCAATATCTCGAAAATGGTTCACTCAACAACAAAAATGTATGAATAAATTGTGTATTTTAACGCGATCTACATCTTTCAGGTAGTAAAATTTTGTGTATCTCTTATGGTTTACCAGTTATGCAAAAGTCGTTCACAATGAAGAATACTTTTGGAGACATTCCCAGAAAATACGAGACATACATTTCATTTGTCATGAAAATACTTAAACATATGATACTTTAATCAAAATCGTTAGCCATTTTTGAGAAAATTAAAATTTTCGAAAAATGTTCCATGTAAAGGGTAGTCTGGGGTGGAGGGATTTTCTTGGAAACCTTCGTGTCGCATCTCTGGAAAATACTGAACCTAAATACCAAGTTTGGTGTTAATCCGACTGTTCGTTTATGAATTATGCCGTTCACAGACAGACACACACACGTTTCCCAAAATGCTTTTTTTTTGGATTCAGGGGGCCTCAAAACATGTATTTCCGGTGAAATCTCGATATCGAATTTTTGGGTGGAATACAATACTTTCCCTACTTACTATACGTAGTAGAGAAAGTAAAAAACAATTTTTAGAAGAAAGTCCGCGTGCTCACGTGTACATGTATATCTGAAGTATAATTCAAAAACGAAACATTGGATAAGTGCCAAGCTTGGTGCTTATGTTCAGCATCTTCTATAGCTTACGGCACATAAAAAAACCTCAAGCCTGATAAAGAGGCCTCTGGACAAAATTACCGGTCTTTCACGCCCAATATAGAATGGGACGCTAAGAACCACAGCAGTTAAAGAGCGTCTATAATTAAACAAACTCAAACTCATCTTCTATGGAGGGGACACGAAGATTTTCAAGAAAATTCCTCCAAACTACGCTTTACATGGAACAGTTGTCATTATTCTTTATTATCTCAAAAATATCTCAACGATTGTTATTAAAATACCATAAGTATACTTAAAAGCTTTGTATGACAAATAAAATGCAAATATTGAATTTTCTGTGAATTGCCTGTGAAATCCTTTTGTTCTGAATGGATTTTGTATGATGTTATACACCTGGAAAACTGTAAGAGGTAGATAAAAATATAAGATGTTAAAACGGACAATGTATGCCAAATGAATAGTTTTTTGGCATAAACGATTTCCGACATATTCTTTGTTATTGATTTCAATTCTCAATACTTTATACATTTTCAACTGCTAACTTTTGCTATTCGTTTTATTTTCGTGGTCATACAAAGAGCGGAATTTCATATCCACCATATATCGACCCGCTTTTTAAAGATGTGGCTTCTCACTTCAGCTCCTGTACCTAGTACAAAAATGTGTGTAATAAAAGCATTTCTGCAAACATTTATCTCGACTATTCCATTCATTCACTGCATATTTGATACTGACCAATAACGTTTAGCGGTGTATGGGATATCGACCAATTACGGTCGTTTATCTTATCGGGTAAAAACGAAAGCTCGTTATTGAACCATAGTATCTGTATGCACTGATTAATAGGCTACGTTCCAATTGTGTCCTTAATCAATGCACATTCAAATAGTATCAATTTCCAAATAAATTATGTTCATGGGAAAACAAAACCTGTGACTTTACTGTGTTCAGATTTTAGCTTAACTATTTTTTTCCTTCCCTCTGTTCGTAACATTGGTTAATATTCCGTAACACATTCGACTGATCGTTCATTTAATAGATACGCCGTGATCTGACAGCTGGCACAATGATGATTTAATTTAAAACAACTCAAGAGGGTAATTATTTATATAATATGTTAAATTTTATTCATGGGATAGTCTCAATAAACCCCATCCGAGGTAACGAGTTTCATCACATAAATTATCTATGATAAATAGAGGTATATAGAGAATAAGCTTTTAAATTAATAGTTTGTAGAAGAGCGGGTAGGGAAAGACATGTAAGTGCAACATATCAGGATTTTATGGCTGTATTTTGTAACACTTCCCATAATTTGTTTAATAGGATATTATATTAACTTTCCCTGAATCAATAAGTATCGATTGCGGAATTTCTTGCAACTTTCATCTCAATTAAATAACATAAAATATATAAACCCGAAAATCTATTCTTTTCTTCATTTTCCATATATTTAAATTATAATTCCAGATAATGATTGATCTCTAATAATCATAATACAGGGTGATTTACGAAGAACTGGCACATATTTCATTAATTGTTTCAAAACGAGTTATGCTAGCGACAGCTTATTATACTGAAATGCAGACAAATAATGGGAGATTATTTACCTCTATAGCAAATGTTGAAAATGTCTTCATCCTGCATAAGGCACAACTCAACACGTCGTTCCATGTTACTGACCGCTCGTTGGAGGACTCTATTGACAATAGCTTGAATCTTCTATGTAATGCTGTGCTAAAGATCGTCCAATGTCTGGGATGTGGCATAAACTCTGTCTTTTAAGTAACTCCATAGAAAGAAGTTCGGCGATGTCAAATCCGGAGATCTCGGTGGCCACAGGTTCTTGGAAATTATCCGTTGTTAAAGAAACTTGCAATTAGTGCCATGGATTCATTTGATGTATGGCATGTAGCGCCGTCTTGCTGAAAATATCCTTGACTCAGTTCTACATCGTCTAGTTGCTCAGCAAAACTCTATAAAATCCGTCGGTACTCTGCAGTGTTCACATTGTTTTAAAAACAAATTGTTCCCACAATTCTCTGTGCGGATATTGCACACCAAACTCCGATTTTAACCGGGTGCATAGGTGCTTCATGAATAACATGTGGATTTTCGCTGGCCCAATAGCGCGAATTATTTGAGTTCGCATAGCCGGATAAATGGAACCGTGCTTCATCTATGAACCATGTGATGGACAACATGGCAGGATTTTGCACAATGAACGCCTGAAACCAACGACAATAATTCAATCGTCTATCCTTATCTGGTTCCTGTAACTGATGAACAACCGTAATCCTATACGACTTTGGGCTTGCACTTTTCACAGCTCTCTGACGCTTTGAGTAGCTGTACCCTGCCTCCTGCGACAAACGTCTTAATGATCTTTTGGGTGACTAATCCAGTCGCGCTCTTACGTCAACAACAACCATGGGAAGCCTAGATGAACAAATTTTGCCTTTTTCACTCACCAGAGATCCATTTGTTGCCAATTTGTTTACCAGTCCCAGTATTTTGTTTCTTTGGGGAGGATTCCGAACACCATATTCTCTCTGGTATGCCCTTTGAGTAGCTGTAATTGAATTCGTAATCCAGTATCGCTTTACAAGGAAGAGTCGTTCATTTAATGTGTACTCCATTTTCACGTTGACTAGAAGAAAATCTCAAAAACAGTTGCCGACAATAAAGCTAACAATTACGAATAAAACATGAACATCTGCGCATCTAGCGACAGGCAATGAAAACTCCAGATCATTCTGCTTCATTTTGTGTTAAAATTGGGGCATTGAGCGAATTTCGAACAGAATAATTAAAGAAAGAAATATATCAGTTCTTCATAAATCACCCTGTACAACTGCTATACAGAATTTCATTGTTAACCCTTGAAGATAGCATTTAGTTTACACTCTGTATTGCTATATAAAAGCATTGTGAAGGATTCTATCTTTCTTAAAACTCTCTTTGAAACAGAGCACTACCTTTGTGTTACCTACCGCAATGCTCCAGAGAGTTTAAATGTCATAATCGTCAGATACGCCCATCAATGTCTTCAAAGCTAACACGGTCCAGAAATCTCTCGGTTGTCTTTTTCAGCGCCGGGTGGTAAATGGAGTCTACGGCGAGTTACGTCACCGAAAGACATTAATGATCCTGCGAGAAGATAAAAGAGTACGTGCGAGATGGAAGAAACAAATGCATGCACACCGAAAGGAAATCTGGAAAGTATGGCAAAGAAACCGCACTCTAATCCCCTAGAAGCTCACGGGGAAGGGAATATATGCACAAGAACACGTAAAGCTTGAAGGGAAAAAAATATGGAAGCACATATCAAGGAGAAAAGAACATAAAGAGACGAGAATCCTATCCAGGGGGGAGAGTAGGCGAAGTATAAAAAGGCAGCAGGGAAGCAAAGTGTGCACTTTTAGAAGTTATAACACTATGCCAGATAAATTATACAAAAACTTTATGTTCAAACGCCTAGGAACAGCAATCCGGAAGTATTTTAAGCTATTCTTATATACAAAATGCAAAGTCCACAATATGTATATGTTGGTATATGCAAAAATGTACAAATTATAACAGAAACCTCAAGGTTTACAACTTATATAGTACCTTCAGCGAAGACGCCATTACAAACCTGATGTGATACATTCACATGAATTACTCTACCTTTTATCGTTTATTAGTGGGTATATTATTCTTACTAAAGCTTACTTTCTTTTGTCTACTGCATTTTAATCCAGATAATCCTTTTCAGAAATAGCTACATTACCACTTCCTTGTAGATACAAAGGGAACAGCGACAGTCAAATGTTTAAGAACTGGACGCTATATGTTGGCCTTAAAATTCATACTGTTTCCATGCAATCACGAGAAACAGCTGAATGTTGACAGGACTTTAAGAGAATGATAAAGAAATGAAAAATTCGAACCTTTAATCACGGATATCCAGAAATGGCTTATGCCACAAAAAACTTATTTGAAATAAATTGTGAGTTTTAAAGAGATATACATTTTTTGTGTAGGTAGTATATTTTCGTCTACCGCTTAACGTTTATCAGTTATACAAAATTAAACAACATTTCTTCCGAATGAAGGACTTCATGGGTTATTCCCAGAAATTTTAAGATTGTAAATTTTATTTGTAAAAAAAATATCTTTCATATACCTGAGGTATTTTAATAAAAATCTTTAGAGCCATTTTTTTAAATAAAAAGAATTGAAAAATGTTCCATGTAAAGGGTAGTTTAGTGAAGCGGGATTTTCTTGAAAATTTTCGTGTCGCATCTTTGGAAGCTACTGAACCTAAATACCAAGTTTGGTATTTATCGGACTTTTCGTTTTTGAGTTGTGTGTTCATACATACACACACACACACACATTTTTCTAAAAATTCTTTATTTGGATTCAGGATGCCTCAAATCTGCATTTCCGGTAAAATCTCGATACCGAATATAGGGTAGAATGCAATACCTTCTCTACCTGCTAGGTACATTCATAGGAAAAATAAAAAATCTGATGTGTTACACTCACATGACCTTCTCTACTCTTGTACAAACTATTTTTACAAACGCTTATTCTCCATATGCTTCATGTTACTCGAGATATCGAGATGTCAATCTTATTGCTAATTTTCTTGTAGATGCAAGGGGAATTGGTAGGCTTTAAGCGATAGTTAAGATATTTTAAGAGGTGGTTGCTATGTGGCGCATTCCATTCTCTTGCATGTCCAGGACATAAAAAAAATGAATAACGAATTTGAGAAAAAGTATTAAGTATTGGAAAATTTAAGGGAATAACAAGAAATATCTCGAAAACTGTTCACTCGACAAAAAAAAATGTATGACATAAATTGTGTATTTTAACGCGATCTACATTTTTTGTGTAGTAATATTTTGTCTATCTCTTATGGTTTACCAGTTATGCAAAAGTCGTTCACAATGAAGAATACTTTTGGAGACATTCCTAGAAAATTCGAGATATACATTTCATTTCTCATGACAATATGTTAAACATATAATATTTTAATCAAAATCATTAGCCATTTTTGAGAAGAATAAAATTTTCGAAAAATGTTCCATGTAAAGGGTAATCTGGGGTGGGGGATTTTCTTGAAAATCTCTGGAAGATACTGAACCTAAATACCAAGTTTGGTGTTTATCGACTGTTCGTTTCTGAATTATGACATGTATTTCCGGTGAAATCTCGGTATCGAATTTTTGGGTGTAATACAATACTTCCCCTGCTTACTCTACGTAGTAGAGAAACTAAAAATTGCAAATCATACACACTTCATTTACAGGAGTGGTTCTGGGAGGTTGACATTTCGCAAACCGCCATTAGAATATTGGCAAAGGCCCATACGATATGGCTCAATTGTGACCATACTAATCATCCGACTGAGTCCAAGTTTACTACACATTAGACTAAAATGTTTCTTTTACAATGTCGTTAAAAGTATCTTTAACCTCTATTTTCAACCCCTTTATATTAAACAACGCCCCTCGGCCAATGCGCTATAGGACTCGACGAAAATTACAGGCTATCTTACAAATTTTAACAATTAACCCTACTGTTGCTTACAACCTCTTCAGCACAAATCTGCAACATTTGATCAATCCAGACAAAAGCTTCGGCACTTACACTTTAGGTCCCAATAACTCCCGATTTTTGAAAACTATTCTTATCCTTATTTTCAGGATCTTGCTTACAGATACTCACTATGTAATCTGTATGAATAAAATAGTATTTTATTGTTTAACGTGAAGCAACATGTAGTACTAGCCACGGGCAAACTAATACCATAACTCATTAATGTAATAAGATATCTAATTCACAGCTTCTCAGCATCAACATATTAATAATCTCTTTCTTTAACATTTTGTTCTAAATTTTACGTGTCATATATTTTCTTTGCTAATAATGTACGTATAATAATTAAGAGGATGTTAAAACACAAATATTCATAATGTACACATGGTAGAGAACAAGTATATAACATTATAATATATAGAATATAATATGAGAGGGTAAGGCCATTGTTAGCTATTCAACCAATAATAAAAATTACGAGAAATGCAGTAGTATCTACGTAAGCCTGTAATGAACCTTGGATTCATAATTAAAACAATAGAAGTCTGTAAACAAACACACACACACACATATGTAACATAAACTGTTATTGGATGTTATTGGAATACGTACGTTAAGAAAACGGTTAGAGGGAACGCTAACAGAAGCTTGTCAGACTTCGAGCAGGAAGGACGCGTATAAGCTCGCCTCTAAATAGACGCTAAAACTACATATTTAAAGTCTGCCAATTATACATATTTTAACTCGACAAAGGTGATAGTTATTTGTGAATATCTACATGTGATTTATCTACGTACAATACAAGTGAAATAGTTAACAGTCTACGTGTGTGCAAAAATATTTTAACATTCTCTATACTTAACCCTGACAAGACACAAGTGCTCTCCGACACAAATACAGCAGCCATGGCATAATTATAAAATACTAATTACAACATACTAACACACACACAAGAATACAGATATACGATCATCAGATTCCAGTCTACGAGAACGTCGTGATACATCACAAGAGTACGGGTATCAAGACCACCTACAGGTATGTAATACAGCTTCATCAATTCCCAACGGATCATCATCATCAACTTAAAGGGGTCCTACCATAGAGAAACCGCTACAAACGTCGCTTTAACTTCTTGGTCATAATGGGATGGTTACTGCAAGTTCGTTGGTTCAGTTAAGTCGAGTATGCCCTTCCAGAAACACCTGTTTAGTTAAATTGTTGATAGACGGCATAAGCTGCATAGTGCTCTTTCTGCACCATCCGCTTAGGCAACTTGTTGATAGACGGCTTTAGTTGCACAGTCCCCTTCCTGTACCATCTGCTAGAGGAATTTGCTGACAGATGACCTTAGTTGCATAGTGCCCTTCCTGTACCATCTGCTAAGGTAACCTGTTGATAAGACGCCTTAGTTGCGTAGTCACCATCTCGTGCCATCTGCTTGTGAAATTTGTTGATAGATGGACTTAGTTGCGTAGTAGTCTTCCTGTACCATATATTTTGTTACTATTGAGTTTTTCCGGAATGTGGACTTTCGTATCCTGGTTATTTTTTTGCGTGTAGATGTAGTCACCTTCCTGTATTTGTATTGCTTTAGTTATGTAGCTGGAACTTTGGGTCGTGCTAGTGATTATCCAATCCGGCATTTATTTGCAAAACGAAGGAAACCATGAAAACAAAAACCAGTCAGATTAGCCGGTACACGGGATTTGAAGCCTTGACGTGAATGGTGCTAAACGCTACCGCGTGAGCCATCTCGCCCGGTCGAATACAACTTGTTAAGTGATTAAAGCGTAAAGCTCTAATTTCCGTACCATTTTCAGTTTGAAAACAGGTGGAAGCGACTTTCCACACAGTGTGAAAGAAAAGACTTAGGTATTCTGCACAACTGTTGGCCCATCATTCTAAAGAGGCAAGAAATCCGGACAGGCATTTTCAATGTTTTTATGACTGTTGTTTCCCCAAACGCTGTATTTATTTATGACGTCAGTGCCATATATTATTCTGCAGTACAGACTGCGTAGTCCCACCGCCAGCGCGGAGAAAAATTTGTTTCGCATCTCCCACCTGAGCCAGTAATTACGGTATGGGATATAGGCTGTATGTTATGTAATGGCATGGTAGGGCAGTGAAAAGATTGCTGCTATGTTTCCACTAATGATAATGTTGTGGGAATTAAAAACACTGGGTAAATAAGAGAAAATGCAACCCATCAGAAAGTGCACCTTTCGTTTTTCGGCTCAGCTAGTGGAGTGGATCGATAAAATACATTAAAACTTCATGTTAAACCGCTTCATTTCAATCCGTTCTTCAGAACGTAAAAAACATCAAACACACGACGAGTGCCGCACAATATTCATGAGGATTCTGTGGGAACGTTCACCGAAACTCTTTTAGTTTATTCTTTTTTACAGCTTCTAAAATTACATAGGCGCTCTCTCGATGTGCCGCAACACACGCCTTCAGTGAGTATCGATAAAGGTGATGAAATAAACTTAAAGCGATAGATACGAACAAAACGTTACGTTCACATGACATTCTATACTCACTCCTCTACAAAATATTTTTATAAAAGCTCATTTTTCTACGTACCTCAAATTAATCGAGATAAAGGTTTGCAGAAAGAGTTCCATTACACATTTCGTTTCAGGTACAAGAGAGATACAGAAGGTTGAAGAGATAGTCAAACGTTTAAAAAGTGGTTTGCTATATGCTAGCTTTGAAATTCCATACTTATTCCATAACATCGCGAGAAACAAATAAATGCTGGCTTAACACTTCAATTCAAACCAACAACAACGAATATCTTAGAAAAGTTTAATGCCACAAAAAATTTGAGATAAATAGTGTGTTTTAACGAACCTATTCTCTCTCTCTCTCTCTCCCCATAAAGCAACACCTTGTCTATTATGCGTTACCAGTTACACAGAATTATACAAAATTCACTCAGAATGAGGAGGATTTCTCAGGATATTTGCAGAAAATTCAAGATATACTTTATAAGTCAGGGGAATATCGTAAGTATATGATACTTTAATCACAATCGTTAAGAGCTATTTTGGGGAATACAAAAACTAACGAAT
Organism: Deroplatys truncata; assembly: GCA_030765065.1. Taxonomy (NCBI): domain Eukaryota; kingdom Metazoa; phylum Arthropoda; class Insecta; order Mantodea; family Mantidae; genus Deroplatys; species Deroplatys truncata. The sequence continues at coordinate 82,278,984 of CM060982.1, read as the reverse complement.
AAACAATCCAAGTAGATAGATAGATAATTTATTTGTACTTTTTCCTACATACTTCTTTTTACAATGTTCCACTTATAAACTAACTTAACATATGTACAAATTTCCTTGCCAGCTATGCTGCTCTTTTTGCCTGGCACCCTGGCCTTCTGGCTCCTCTAAAGATTCCTTACTACCTTTTATCCCTATTTGCCCATCTTCTCCTTCCTCCATTTGCCTTTCTACCTTTCTTATCTCTCTTACTTTTCTACTCCATTTCTCTTTTACTTTCTTTAAGAACTCCCCCATATTCTTAATTTGCTTTTCTTCTTTTCTCGTTAGCATTTTAATTGCTACTATTTTCCTATCCATTTTTTCCCATTTTTCTTCCCATACTTCTTGTCTCCATTCTGCTAATTCTTTGCATTCTGACATATAATGCTCAGTGCTTTCGCTATCGTCGCATAATTCACAAATTCCATTTTTTTTACCTCTTAACCCTCTCAAATACATTGCTCCTGTTCTCATCTATGCAAACGCTTCTTTTCCTGCTCTATTACAATAATCTACATACCCTTCTCTTCCCCATTTCCTTTTTACTAATCTATAGAACCCTAGTGACTTTTTATTTTCTAAGCTTCCCCAAATCTCTTGTCTTTCTATATCCTCCACTCCGTTTCTTACTGCTATCCAGAAACCATCGCTATTTCTTTCTCCTATTCTCCAAATATCTCCCATTCCTATCTTCTCCATAATTTTTTCTACCCCTGTCCACCAGCTATTTTTATTTTTCACACTCTTTTGTTGTTCCATGCATATCTTTAAAATTTCCTCATTATCTTTTCTCAGGCACCTAAACCAAAATTTTAATATCCTTTCCAGTATCACTCCCTTTCTTCTTGTTCTTCCTAATTCCACTAATGCTACTTCCCCTGGTGCTGATCTTGTTAGCCCCAATAGCTCTTTACAGAACATTCCGTAGCTCTGGTCTATTTTCCTGCTTAATTCAGATCCTCCCCAAATTTCTACTGCATATAACATTCTTGTTTCCACCAATGTTTCATACATTCTTTCTAGCCATTTAGTTGGCATTTCCAATTTATATTTGCACATGCTTACTCCTGCCATTGCTGCCTTTCCTTTAGCCACAACCTTCCTGCTATGCGCCCCCCATTCACCATTACTGCTCAACCTCACCCCCAAATAATCCATCTCCTTGACAACTTCTAATTTTAAACCCCCCATCTGCCATTTCTCTTCTCTTTTTAGTTTATTTCCTCTTTTAAATACCATAACTTTTGATTTATTTATATTTACTTTTATTCCCCATTCTTCGCAGTATTCTTGTATTCCGTTGACTGCTTTCTGTAACCCAATTACCGTTATAGCCCCGACCATAAGATCATCTGCATATAGTAAACCTGGTATCTCTGTATTTGCTATTATGGGGCAAGTAAGAAGTTTGGATGAAGGAATTTTCTTAAAAACCTTCTGTCGTATCCTTAAAAAATGGCGAGCTTAAAATAAGTTTGGTAGGTATTTAGCACTTTCGTTTTTACTTTCTCTACCACGTACATAGTAAGTAGAGAATGTATTGCATTCCACCCAAAAATTCTGTGTGTGGTTGTCTATGAACAGGAGCAGCAAAACTCAAAAAATGGATAAGAATTGCTTAGTCAGATGAATACCAAACTTGGTATTTAAGTTCGTATCTTTCTTGGATGTGACTCGAAGATTTTCAAGAAAATCCCCCACCCCCAACTACCCTTTACATGGAAACTTTTTCGAAAATTTCGATTTTCTAAAAAGTTGCTATAATGATTTTGATTAAAATACCATATATTCAATATATTTATATTACAACTAAAATGTATACGTACCTGGAATTTTCTGAGAATAGCCTTTGAAGTCCTCTTCACTGAACAATCTTCAAACAACCTATCCATCTTCCCATGGACATCGTGCCATCCACTATGGCACGCGAGAGGGCCGCAAGAGAGGCCCAGATAGGGCTACAGGACTGCCGAAGGAATTATCTACCGACAGACCTCCGCACAGCCTCGCATTTCGGAAGGAATTTTATATAATCTTGTTTAACTGGTAAATGTTAAGCGATAGAGAAAACGTTCTACAAAAAATATATAATCTTTTTAAAGAACACAATTTATTTAAAATAAGCATTTTTGCCATTTCTGAGATATCCGCTATTAATGGTTCGAATTGTTTATTACTTGGTTAGTCTCTTAAAGTCCTGTCAACATTCAGTTGATCTCGCGATTGCATGGAAACAGTATGGAATTTTAAAGCACAACGTATACGAGTAGCGCCCTGTTCTTAAACATTTGACTATCGCTAAAGAAATGTGTAATGTAGCTATTTCTGCAAAGGTTTATTTGGATTACAATGTAGTAGATAGAAAAGTAATAACCGATAGAGGGTAGAGAAAGTCATGTGAATGTATCACATAAGATTTTTACTTTCTCTACTACGTATAGTAAGTAGGGGAAGTATTGCATTCCACCCAAAAATTCGATACCGAGATTTCACGGGAAATATGTGTTTTGAGACCTCCTGAATCCAAAAAAGCATTTTTGGAAACATGTCCGTGTGTGTGTCTGTGTGTGTGTGTGTGTGTGTGTGTGTCTGTGAACTGCATAACTCAAAAACGAACAGTCGGATAAACACCAAACTTGGTATTTACGTTCCGTATCTTCCAGAGATGCGACACGAAGATTTTCAAGAAAATCCCCCCACCCCAGACTACCCTTTACATGGAACATTTTTCGAAAATTTTAATTTTCTCAAAAATGGCTCTAACGATTTTGATGAAAATATCATATGTTTAAGATAATGTCATGAGAAATGAAATGTATATCTCGAAATTTATGGGAATGTCTCCAAAAGTATTCTTCATTGTGAACGACTTTTGCATAACTGGTAAACCATAAGAGATAGACAAAATTTTACTACACAAAAAATGTAGATCGCGTTAAAATACACAACTTATATCATATACATTTCTTTTGTTGAGTGAACCGTTTTGGAGATATTGCTTGTTATTTCCTTAAATTTTCCAATACTTCTACTTTTTCTCAAATTCGTTATTCATTTTTTATGTCCTGGACATGCAATGCGCCACATAGCAACCAGCGTTAAAATATTTGACTATCGCTTAAAAGCTACCATATTCCCCTTGCATCTACAAGAAAATTACCAATAAGATTGACATCTCGATATCTCGATTAACATGAAGCATATGGAGAATAAGCGTTTGTAAAAATAGATTGTACAAGAGTAGAGAAAGTCATGTGAGTGTAACACATCAGATTTTTAGTTATACTATTCTCTCTCTCTCTCTTCCCGGACACGGGTCTTTTTTCTAAAGCGTTTTTTAATTCTGGGGCCCTCTAAACGTGTATTTCTGGTGAAATGCGGATATAGAAGTTTTAAGTGAAACATAATAATTTATATCAAATTTTATTATACATATATATAATATTCTTGGAAAGTAATTATTATTTCAAATTGAAATCGAATATCTAAGCTACTTTTATCATAAGAAACTTGCATAATTTAAAATAAGTAACTCTAAAATTAGAAATTGGTAAATTCAAATCCAGATTCACTTAAGCACGGTGGACAATTGCCCGGGAACGGAAGCGAAAATCAGAAAGGAAGAAAAAAACGCTTGTTTTCCAACGTAAGGGGCATTTGCAAAGAAAATTTAGTATAAACATATCGACACAGAACTTAAGCGAGATGTTGTCATTAACAATGACAAACGAATAAACGGCAGCCAATCGCAAGAGCTGAAACAGCTGAGCCATGAGATGACCAAGGACAGTACCATAGTAGCCAGTATATCGACACCATACACAAGTCGTCCCCCGTGGACTAGTGGTTCCGTGCTAGCCTCTAGTTCCCACAGTTCAAAACCGGCGAAGGGCGATGGATTTTTTTGAGCGTAAAAATCACTAGCATGGCTTCCTTCGGAAGGGAAGTAAAGCCGCTGGTCCCGTGTCGTAGATTTACGACACGTAAAAGAACCTCAAGCCAGATAAAGAGGCCTCTGAGCAAAATTACCATTCTTTTATGCACAATACAGAATGGGACGCTAAGCACCATAGTAGTTAAAGAGCGTCCTTAAATAAAACTCAGTTTTCCACAAACAACAAGAGGTTATATACATGCATGAAAATGAACAAGAGCTAAACCCTGTTTCTTATAACCTTGCCCCACAAACATGCATTCTTCCGCGCTGTGCTTCCTTCCAATTTTACAACTTCGAATGGCAACAAACAAGCCGTGTGCAGTGCAACAATAGGCGATAAAAGCTATATATATATAAAATTTCAGGCAGGATTTAGGGAAGGTTTCTCGACTATTGACAATGTCTTTGTTCTGAAAGCAGTAATTGATGACAATTTGAGAAATAAAGGTGGTAAGGTATATACTGTATTTGTAGATTTTAAAATGGCATTTGATACTGTAGAACGCAGTGCTCTCTGGGAGAAATTAACACGTAAAGGACTTTCGGGGAAAATGATTAGAGCACTTAGGGCAATGTATAAAGAAGTTAAGTTTGTTATCAAGACCGATCAGCGCAATACATCAGAATGTAACATAGCGCAGAGGGGGGTTAAACAGGGTTGTATACTATCTCCGTTACTTTTTAATTTGTTTATTGATGATGTTGTTAGCGTGATGACGGAGGAAGACATAGATGCACCGACAATCGCAGACCAAAAAATACCAATTCTTTTGTACGCGGATGACATTGTAGTTCTTTCTAAAAAGATAAAAGGTTTGCAGTCTGGTTTAAACGCTCTTCGACAATACTGTAGGCAATGGGGTATGGAGGTAAATATTCTTAAAACTAAAACAGTCACCTTTAAAAATGGATATGTGTACGGCCAACATGAAAAGTGGACCTATGGGGAGGAAGAAATTCAAAATGTTAAACACTTCGATTACTTAGGAGTAAGGTTTGATATGGGCGGAAAATGGAATAAGAACATGGAGTTTATAAAACACAAAGGGATTGGACAACTTTCTGAAGTATTAAGGATATTGACACGGGTACCAGCTATACCAGTAAAAACATTACAGACCATGTATGAAGCAATGGTTAGGTCCTCATTACTATACGGCAGTGAAGTGTGGGGATGGGAGAGGGTGGATAATGTAAATAAAATACAATGCAATTTCTGGAAGCGCATTCTAGGGTTGGGGAGGGGTACTTCAAACTACGGAGTTCTTCGGGAGGTAGGATGCTGGGAAGATGCTGTATTTGCTAAACTAAACGTAGTTAGGTACTGGCTGCGAATAATTAAAGGCGATCAAACAACTCTGAGAGGAATATGTTATCGTCATCAAATGAACAACATAGGGCATCCAAAATGGTGGGCAGCGGGGTTGCAACGCGAATTATCAAAAATTGGCTTAAATGATATCTGGCAAAGGGGTAATGAAAATACACACAGTGCTGTAAGAAAGGTCAAAAGACGACTATGTGATATAAACAGGCAGAAAATCGAATCTGAATGTAGACAAAGATCAACATTGGAGCTACAAAATGAAATAAAAACTAGGTGGGGTAAGGAAACATATATTTTGGAATTGAGTATAAAACAGAGGACTGGAATAGCATGACTTAGGTTGGGAGGGTGGAAAGCTCGCAAGATTGTTGATAACGATGGCAGGAGGATTTGCCCATTATACGGGGAACAAGAAGACTGGACGCATATTTTGGCAGCATGCGTGCAGACGGAGAGTATTAGGAAAAAACTATTACCGGAAGTATTTTTGGCTTCCAACAGACGGAGGACAGCATGCTGGGACATGATTCTAAACAGCCAAAACTGGCCAAGCTTGGGCACATACTTAATGGAAGTACGTGTACTAAGAGATAAGGTGTTTATGTAATTTTTCTTTAAACATATGTGGTGCTTGAGTACTTGTGCGCGACGTGTGTGTGTGTGTGTGTGTGTGTGTGTGTGTGTGTTTGAGTGTGTGATTCAGTGTTTCTTTTTCCAATTTTATATGTATGTATGTATGTATGTATGTATGTATGTATGTATGTATGTATGTATGTATGTATGTATGTATGTATGTATGTATATAGTGCGGTGATTGTAAAAAAATAGTTGTTTTCTGGTTGATACTGCAAGTCACGTATACAGACCAGGTATTTATCTAGAGAGCATGTACGGCCTTATGACCCATGCGACTGTGTTATGCAATTAATGTAATACTAAATACTTAATAAATACCACCACTACACTATATATATATATATTTAATCAAAATTTGACATCAGCCGAAATCTATCGGTGACTACAGGGGTCCAGAATTACAATAAAGTGAGAAAAACAAAATTAACGTAAGAACAAAAAAAACTGATATGTTACACTCACATGACTTTCTCTACTCTTGTGCAAACTATTTTTACAAATTCTTATTCTCCATCTATTTCATATTAATCCAGTTAAACATTTGCAGAAACGATCTTATTGCTAATTCTCTTGTAGGTGCAACGGGAATATGGTAGGTTTTAAGCGATAGTCAAATCTTTTAAGAGCTGGTTGCTATGTGGAGCATTCCAATTTCTTTGTATGCCCAGGACATACCAAAAGAAAAGAAAGAAAAACAAAACGCATAACGAATTCCCATTTGAGAAAAAGTATTAAGTATTGGAAAATTCAAACAAATAACAAGGAACATGTCGGAAATAGTTCACTACACACCAAAAATGTATATGACATAAATTGTGTGTTTTGTGGTAAAATTTTGTCTATCTCTTTCGGTTTACCAGTTATGCAAAAAGGGGGGGGGCAAAATTGTATTCACATATGTACGGGCTTCAACTGTTGACTCGAAAAACATTGCCGAATAATGGATAGTTTCCCAAAGAGGTGCCAAAAATGTATGGACAACGACGATGGCCAGTTTCAGCAACTCCTTTCATAAAGTTGGTAAGTAAAGCCTTTAAAAGTAGTTTTAAAAATTTTGTATGGTTTCATCCGCGCCTTTCTATGATAGCGGTGGACGGCAGCCAGCGCCAAGGACGCGGACAGGAAAAACATCGCGCAGGCGGTTCGTAGTTTTTTGGCTCTCCCTGTATGTCTAGTTTAGATAAAGCGGAAGGCTTTTCGTTCTCAAGGTTCCTGACAAATGCAAATGAGGAACTTCAATGTAAAATAAGGTGGTTTATATATTTACGTGTTGAATGTAAGTCTTCCAGGTAGCCAGAGCCAGTCCACGAATATTTTTAGGAGCGTAGATGATACAGAGGGGCAATCATGAGGTAAACTAATGATTTCCTTAGCTGCGCCTTCAATTACTTTGTCCACATCCTGCAGAAAGCCCGATCTCAGTTTTTGTAACGGATATACAAGGCCGGGCCAGTTGTGCTGATTAATAATTGAGAGATTTTGATCATATTTAAATAAGGGTGAAGCACATAGTTTGGAGATGTTTTTGTGTAAACTAGATATGATAAACTTTTCATCATTGAAATTAACACCCAGATATTTTACATGTTCTTCTTTTTCAGTTAAAGATTTTACAACGGTTTCTGTTAAAGAAAGAATACGATTCTTGATGCAGATACGAGGGCAGTCCACTGTAGTACCCTACCTGACGTATAGGTATATAGCGGTTGTTGTTACAAACAAATGACTATGGTAGAATGTACCACCCTTATAAAGCTTAAGTTTGAAGTTTGACGATGCTACGTTTTTAGTAGCCATTAATAGTGAATTCTCTCAGCGAATTTGTAAACATGGATAAAATTGGACATCGTTATGTGATACAATACTTTCATTTGAAAGATCTTAGTCCAACTAATATTAAAGCTGAGCTAGATTCTACTCTGGGGGAGTCTACTCCTTCGTTTACAACAGTAAAATGTTGGGTGGCAGAGTTTAAGCGAGGCCGTACGAGCTGCCAAGACGAACATCACAGTGGTCGACCAAATGAGGTGACCGTGCCAGAAATTGTGAAGAAATTTCACAAAATGGTATTGGATGACCGTCGACTGAAAGTGCGCAAGCTAGCAGACATCGTAGGCATTTCATAAAGTGCTGTACATGGCATACTAACTGAAAATTTAGACATGAGAAAGCTATACGCAAGATGGGTGCCGCGTTTACTCACAATGGAACAAAAGCAGCGTCGTGAGGATATTTCAAACGAGTGTCTAGCGATGTTTGCTGCAACAAGGCCGAGTTTTTGCGTCGATTCTTAACCATGGTGAAACATGGGTCCATCACTTCACACCTGAGACGAAGGAACAGTCAAAACAGTGCATTGAAAGGGGAGAATCGGCTCTAAAGAAGGCGAAGACAGTTCCATCTGCAGGCAAGGTCATGGCGTCAGTTTTTTGGGATGCGCGTGGGATAAGCTTCATCGATTATCTTCAAAAACGAAACACAATCAATGGAGAGTATTATTGCAGCGTTTGAATGATGAAATCAAGCGAAAAAGAAAATTTTGTTTCATCAAGACAATGCACCGGTTCACACATCCATTACCGCCATGGCCAAAATCAATGAGTTAAAGTTCGAATTGCTTCCTCATGCGCTCTATTCGCCAGACTTATTTTCTGTTTCCAAAGTTAAAGAAATGGCTTGGTGGTAAAAGATATGCTAGCAATGAAGAGGTGGAGTTTGCAGTTGATGGCTATTTTGCAGAACTCGAAGGTTCTCAGTAGGTTTGTTCCCACACGATTCAGAATCGATTCCGAATTATCTGAGTGTGCGCAGTAGCTAAGTGGCGTTCCAACACGACAGAGAACCAATTCTGAATTTCCAGTTTGCTGTTCCAACGTATTTGGGAACTAGTTCGGAACGAGTGAAATCGGTTCGTGATTAAGAATAGGAACTGAAAATTCCAGACATGCGCAGATTGTATGGTCTACAGCGCATACTCAGCTAATTCAGAATCGATTCTAATCGCTTGGAACAAACCCGACAGAGAGTATTGAAAAAGCGATATACTCTCTGTATTCAGTAGAAAATAAATTTGAATGTGTAATTCATTCCTCCATTCGTGTTTATTTCTCAATACGGAATAGCAAAGGTGTTTGGTAAGCAGTTGCTCGCTGTTGAGTAGTATGGCGACATACTTGAGGAAAAGAACAAAGTCTAACAAAGCCAGGGAGCAAAACAGCGTTCAAAGATAACAAGAATGAGTGATTTAGAAGGTGACTGTGATCTTTTTAATGATGCATCGACTTCCGAAGAAGAGGATTATTTCCATTTAAACATTATTCCGTTATTTTGGGACCTTTACCACTTTTTGGCACCTTTATACCATTTCCCCCCAACCATGCCCATAATCCCCTTTTTTCTTTTAAGTTTCATTCCAATTTATTCTTTAACTTTCAATTAACGTCTCCTCAGCTTGCTGTGTACGTGCGAATAGTAAATCTACCTCTTTCAGTAAACGCCGCGCAAGAATTGAAAGCACACCCGCAACAATGGAAAATAATTGTGTGTTCGACGAAAACCTCTTTCTCTCACTTTACTGCTATAAAGTAGCCCACAATAATGCAATTGACAATGAGTGATTCTATCCCACCCTGCTGTTCGTGAATGAGAGTTTGTTGCTGTGAGAGACGTCATCTGTTTACATGGAGACGAAGCCTGGGCAGGCAGAGACGGCAATAACCTCAACCGCGCAGTTCTGAGAATTATTAAGACTGGGATAATTCACAAAACAATTATATATAAAGAAATAAAATTTTCAGCCCAATTGAATGGATAGTTTAGAAAATAGCAATTTCAGCTGTGCATCCCCTTAAATAAACCAGCACCTTATTGTGCCTTTTTCACCTCATTTGAGCACCTTTTCCCTTCCTTTTTTCATCTGAAATTTGCAACTAAAAATCCTAACCCTGATCATAAGCATACATTGGTACCAGTAGTTTTGTATTATTTGCATTACGTTCGGAATAGAATTTATGTGGGGTGTCATTGTCTCAGAGTATTGGAGTTTTAAATTAAACATTGTGTTTAGAAGCTTCTGTAGCAGGAAACCTAATGTTAAATTGGAATTGTGTTAAATTACTTTTTCCGGGTTCTGGTTTAAATATAATATCTATAAATTACAATTGTTATTCGCAATAACTCAGTATCAATGGCTTTAAGCAGATACACTAACGCGATTTATTTTTGCTCGAATATTAGGACTGGAATCAGTATGAAAGAAACGCTGAGTTTGATTTCATTCATCAACGCTGTAAACGTAGATATTTGATCGTCTTCTGATTGACCGTGCAACGAAGAAGGCCGTGACAGAACGCGAACGGTTCAAGTAGTGTTCCAACCACACAAAATTCGGAATTAGTTCTGTGAGCGTACCGGACTGGCGCATGTGCATTAGCATGTGTTGGAATTAGTTCGGAACCCGTTCAGAACCGTGTGTTGGAACAAACCTACTATAAACAGGGTATCGAAGCTATTGAACATCACTGGAAAAGGTGTATCGAGCTGAAAGGAGACTATGTAGAGAAACAAAGATGTTTTTTCTCAAAAATTTTGTCTTTTCTTTGTTAGGTAGGGTACTTCTGGGAGAGCCCTCGTAGATTTGCTTTTAGCTGGGTTTATTTGAAGACCTGTGGAACCCAGACTAGACACAGACAGACTGAAGAGCGATTGGATTCCTTTCTCACTTCGTGATATTAGAGCAATTTCATCAACAAAAGTAAAGGCTGGTCGTTTGGCTAAATTAGGGCTTAATTAGAATCCATATTCCTCAGACAATTCATCGGTCAAATCCTTCAAATTTCCATCCAGTACCAAATTAAAAAGGTCGGAGAGAATGTGCAACTCTGAGGAACTCCTTTATAAACTTCAATAGGTTTTGTTTTGCCTTTCATTGTTTCAATATGTATTATATTTTTAAATAAAAGGTTAATAATCATTATAGGATTTGTAAGACACATTGTCATGATAGATGCACGTGCTTTCGTCATCCTGAGAAGTAGGCTTAAACCGAAGGAACGTCCCTTCTATTTGTGGATAAGAATTTACATGCATTCCAGATGCATTACTCTGTTATGCAATATATTTCATTTAAACGGTTATTAAAATGTAAATTTGACAATTATCTTCGAATATATTAAGATAAATGGTCGTGTTAAATAAGGAATTGATTTGTTCCGCACATCCTGTTCCACGACAGTAGCCAATGAGAAGTGACTAGTGCACGTGGCCTTTAAGAGATGCGGGTCAAAGATATATGGAACAGACCTTAGCTATCCGGTTAAAGGGCATTAAACTTACAACAAGCAAAACCTATCCCCACAATTTATTTTGCTGCAATTTTAATAGATACCCCAACGATTTCTGGTCTGTAAATTGAAGGTAACTAACGAGTCAAATCTGATCTGAGATGGCAGTATGATCACATGATGAGGTGTATAAGAATCATTCTCCGATTACCTACGAGTGCTGATCAATAAAGACTGAGACTGATTTTTTTCTGTAGTTTGCTTGATAGTTTTATGTCTCTACCACGAATACTTGAAAAGAGCAGGGTTTCATGTATAATGTTCATAAGCGACAGCACTCTCGTAACGGTAGGTTGGTAGTAATGCTGTATATTGTTGACCCTACTTGAATTTCGCATACCACTAAATGGAGGTGACACCAGAGGAGCAATGCAGCGCAATAAAATATTATTTTCGTTTAAATCATACAGCCCTGAAACTTTCGAAAAGCTGAAGCAAGCATACGGTGAAGATGCACTACCTCGTGCAACGGTGTTTAGGTGGTTCAAGGACTTCAAAGAAGGGCGAGTCCTCTGTGCTAAGCAAGGTGGGCCTGGTGTTTCGGAATGGAATGATTTACCAGCATGCAGTTCCCCCCTCACACTACTGTTACAGCAGCATACTGCACGTCAGTATTGGCTACACTGAGGAAGCACATTACAAGGAAACGTCCAGAACATCATCGGAATGGGTGTCGACTTCATCACGACAACGCGCGGCCTCACGTCGCAAATCAAGTCCAGGAATTTTTGGCTAAATTCAACATTACCTGTGTGCCGCATCCGCCTTAAAGCCCCGGTCTGACCCCCTGTGATTTCTTTTTATTCCCATTACTAAAGGCAAAGCTCCGGGGCACTCGATTTGAGAGCACTAAAGCAGTGCTAAAGAAAAGCGAGGCGATTCTCAAAGACCTGACAAAGAATGGCCTGCACCATGTGTTCGAGGACTGGCAGAGACGCTATAAAAAGTGCATTCAGTTAGGAGGGGACTACTTTGAAAAAGATCATGTCAACATTGAAATGGAGTAATAAACATCTGTGAAAAGAAAAAACAGTCTCAGTCTTTATTGATCAGCCCTCGTAGTTTGACGTAGACTAACATAAAAGCTTAGAACTTATGAGAGGCTTATTTGCTGCCCCACGTATGGGTGGTTGTTTTCTTGGAGTGTTCGCCCCACGTACGATACGAAGTTTCCAGTGACCTTCGACCAAAGTTTAAAAAAATTAACTTTGTATTTTAATGTATATTTGAATATTATATTATATGTATGCCTCGGCTGCGTCAGTAGTAATTTTCAGAACATGTATCTCTTAGCAGGGATAGTACGGCTAAAGAATGCAGGCTTACACAAATTATAATTGTAATGTACTTTGTTTATTAATCCTTCACACGATTAAATAACATTTCACTGATATATCCTACTGTAGAGCTGTGAGATTATTGTTAATTTTACTTTTTAACACGTAAACTTTATATTATTCACGCCGTAATGAATTTTTTTTTATGTCTCACATTGAATACGTACCGAGCGAACTACTCGGGAACGCTGCCTTCTAGCATCTGGAGTCTACCGCCTAAATTCGTATATTTCCACTATTTCAAGTCTCTGATTGGCTAATCCTACTCCAATAGAATACTTTTACTTAACTTAAAGCTTTTTCTAGTTGTTGCTTGGCTATTTATAAAGTGTTTTAAATATTACATTATTGTTCCAAGAATTATTAGTAGCATTATTAAACTTTCTAATTTATTGTTGTCTCAAGGTTACCTCCTTGTTATCTCACTGTTAGCAACTTTCGGCTTCTATTCTCACAGCTCCTACATTGTTAAAACTACGTAATACATTCACATAACATTATTATACATGTACATAATAATATAATACAATGACTGTTACATATACTTTATATATTATTATACACATATTGCTTTAAGGAGGGCTGTTATTATATTTTATATTATATAATTAGACTCATATCATTTAAGTGTTAAAAATACTGCCTCACTTGCAAACTTTTATGTTTACGTTATAAATGTATGGCTAAGTCAGCAAATGTGAACGCGTGCAGTAAGCTAACATGATACAAGTTTCGATGCTAAGTTTCATTGTGAATGTCCTCTAAGACTGCACAGTCAACGGATAGCTTCCAGAGCCCGACAACGGGAAAGTTGGTCAGTTTCAGGTGATTCATTCTCGTTCCCGATCAGAACACTATTGTCTGTAGTTATCTGCATTGTAGAAGTCAGTCAAGAAGGTCGTGACCCATAACAGCAGCTAGGGCTCTTTCTCTCTAATAGCAAGTGTGGAAAAACAAAACACCGAGACTCCCGGCGGCTCTACGTGATTCTGTTCTCAGTTTCGTTTCTCTTGCCGAAGCTTCATTTAGTTTAAGAATCACATTGTTTTTAGAACTGTTAACCGTATTGAATTTCAAAGTTGGTTGACCAGCATTCACAGGAAAAAAATCTGATGTGTTACACTCACATAACTTTCTCTATTCTTGTACAAACTATTTTTACAAACGCTTATTCTCCATATGGTTCATGTTAATCGAGATATCAATCTTAGTGCTAATTTTCTTGTAGATGCAAGGGGAATATGGTAGCTTTTAAGCGATAGTCAAATATTTTATCGCTGGTTGCTATGTGGCGCATTCCATTCTCTTTGCATGTCCAGGACATAAAAAAATCTGATGTGTTACACTCACATGACTTTCTCTACTCTTGTACAATCTATTTTTACAAACGCCTATTCTCCATATGCTTTATGTTAATCGAGATATCGAGATGTCAATCTTATTGCTAATTTTCTTGTAGATGCAAGGGGAATATGGTAGCTTTTAAGCGATGGTCAAATATTTTAACGCTGGTTGCTATGCGGCGCATTCCATTCTCTTTTCAAGTCCAGGACATAAAAAAATGAATAACGAATTTGAGAAAAAGTGTAAGTATTGGAAAATTTAAGGGAATAACAAGCAATATCTGGAAAACGGTTCACTTAACAAAAGAAATGTATATGACATAAGTTGTGTATTTTAACGAGATCTACAGTTTTTGTGTAGTAAAATTTTGTCTATCTCTTATGGTTTACCAGTTATGCAAAAGTCGTTCACAATGAAGAATACTTTTGGAGACATTCCCAGAAAATTCGAGATATACATTTCATTTCTCATGACATTATCTTAAACATATGATATTTTAATCAAAATCGTTAGAGCCATTTTTGAGAAAATTAAAATTTTCGAAAAATGTTCCATGTAAAGGGTAATCTGGGGTGGGGGCATTTTCTTGAAAACCTTCGTGTCGCATCTCTGGAAGATACTGAACCTAAATACCAAGTTTGGTGTTTATCCGACTGCTAGTTTTTGAGTTATGCTGTTCACAGACACACACACACAGACACACAGACACACACACACACACACACACACACACACACACACAGACACACACACGGACATGTTTCCAAAAATGCTTTTTTTGGATTCAGGAGATCTCAAAACATATATTTCCGGTGAAATCTCGGTATCGAATTTTTGGTTGGAATGCAATACTTCCCCTACTTACTATACGTAGTAGAGGAAGTAAAAATGAATAACGAATTTGAGAAAAAGTATAAGTATTGGAAAATTTAAGGAAATAACAAGCAATATCTCGAAAACGGTTCACTCAACAAAAGAAATGTATATGACATAAGTTTTGTATTTTAACGCGATCTACATTTTTTGTGTAGTAAAATTTTGTCTATCTCTTATGGTTTACCAGTTATGCAAAAGTCGTTCACAATGAAGAATACTTTGGGAGACATTCCCAGAAAATTCGAGATATACATTTCATTTCTCATGACATTATCTTAAACATATGATATTTTCATCAAAATCGTTAGAGCCATTTTTGAGAAAATTAAAATTTTCGAAAAATGTTCCATGCAAAGGGTACTCTGGGGTGGGGGATTTTCTTGAAAACCTTCGTGTCGCATCTCTGGAAGGGATCTCAAAACATATATTTCCGGTGAAATCTCGGTATCCAATTTTTGCGTGGAATACAATACTTCCCCTACTTACTATACGTACTAGAGAAAGTAAACACATTTTTAGAAAAAAAACTATGCTCTCCCTTGATATTTAAGTTCAGTACCTTTCAAAGGTGTGACACAAAGACTTTCGAGGAAATCCCCGTACTCCATACCACCATTTACACTGAAAATTATTGTTATATTTATTTTCCCAAAATTGGTTGTGACGATTTTGATTAAAATTCCACATATTTAAGACAGATTTTTACGTGACAATTAAACTGTATAGGTATTTTAGTTTTTCTGGGTATAACCTGGGTTTTGATAATTTTGTATACTTGATATAAGAGATAGACAAAATATTACTACATAAAAAATTTAGAACTTGTTAAAACACACACTTTTTTGTGAAATAACTCTTTTTGAGACATTAACAATTAACATATACCGAGCGGGATGGCTCAGGCGGTAAAGTCTGTGGCCCGCATTTGGGAGGTCCCGGTTTAAAATCCCGTGGGCCGACGAATCTGTCTGAGATTTTTTCGTGGTGTCCCTTAGTCGCCAAGGTAAATAAGGGAATGGACATTTAATACCACGACCCAAAGTTCCATCTTAAGTCTAAAACAATAGTAGAATGAACAATAAGTGGTAATAGCGAATGCTATGCCATCTATCTACAGACAATGTAAGCAGTTACACTGGACGAATGCTATGTCATCTATCTACAGACAATGGAAGCAGTTACACTGGACGGCACCCTAACGCCATCTGCCACGGCACGAAGCAGAAGATTCGGCTGCCATGCGCTGGGGGTCTCTGTGGGCACGTGACGAAGCAAGATGGCATTTCCAGGGATGAGACCTAGCAGGCTAACTGTCCGCCTTTCTGTGTGGGGGTGGCGGTTAGATTGAACGGCACCCTAATGCCATCTGCACGGCATGAAGCAGGTGGTTACAGGGATGAGACCTAGAAGGCTATCTGTCCGCCTTCATATGGGAGCGGCGGTTGGACTGGATGGTACCCTAATGCCGTCTGCACGGCACGAAGCAGAAGATCCGGCAGCTATGCGTTAGGTTTTATGTGACACGTGACGGAGCGGATGGTTACAGGGATGAGACCTAGAAGGCTAACTGTCCATCACATATCGTTCTAAGAGTTATCCACCAACAGATCCGTCGCGATATGACCAGGGAGTTAAAGCGACGTAAAATAAAATAGAGTAAAATAATAATAATAATAATAATAATAATAATAAATCAACATATATTCGTTATTAATTTTAATTTTCAATTACTTTATACCTTTTGAAGTGCTAGGTGGCTTTTAAAATGTTTCTTGTGACCATGCAATGAGTATGGAATTTGAAAGCCAGCGTATAGCGATTGGCTTTTTAAACATTTGACTATGTCTTAGCCTCCTGTATTCCTTGTGGCTACAACGAAATGTATAATGAAACCATTTCTGCAAACCTTTATCTCGATTAACACGAACTATACAAAGAAAAAGGTTCTACAATAGTTTGTAGAAGAATGGGCAAGTTGTATGAATGTAAGACTATCACATTTTTTTTCTTCTAAGCAGCAAAAACCTGTAACTACATTATGAGAAAGAAGTCGTCAACTGGCTAGCGCAGTGTTGCTCATTTTTTTGCTATAATAACGACTGCTGGCGGAGAGCTGAATGGTCGCGCGGTTGGTTAGCAGCTAACAGCCCTGATGTTGACTGTTCCCTCAGTAAACGTTTGTAAAGTTAATGCACCGCTAATGTGTTTCGTTGTACAGAGCATACTGTGACCCGGAAATATTAAACTAGAGTGCTACACCAATTACAGTTAGATCTTAACAGGCCTACTTTCACTACTCAAATGTCTGGCTTGAAAATACGGTGCTTGAAAATTAATATATTTTTATTATTTGTACAAAACGAGAAGGAATCGGAGGCGGAATTAGATAACGCTGATGAAAATCGCTCAGCCAATAGCGCTAGAGCGAGGTTGCCTACTTCAAGTGACGCGCGGTCTCGCTGTAGACTACGGTTTTTACTTTTCAATTGCGCTGTTAAAAGTTGTTAAGTAGTATTTATCATTTATAGTATTATAGCTGAGCAGGGCTAAATGTTTTTAATCAGACTACAAAAACTGCGTTTCCACAATCTTTGGTTCTTTAGTTATGTGTGAGGCAGTATTTTACATCACAACACTGTGAATGCCAGAGTGATTGTAGTGTAAATTAACATTATTGTATGAAATGATTTTAGATGTTTGTTAGCCATAAGCATTGTTAGGAAATAAGTTTACACGGTCTCACTGAAACTGACAATACAGCGGGTAACAATGAACCGATGGGATGAGTTGTTTATCACTAAGAAGAGACAAACAAATGACGTCAGGGTAGCGTGCCTTTCTTTAGAAATGGAGGGAATATCTTCCCTTGAGCATATGTTTTAGTAATTGTGATTGGCTGATAAAACAGACGCTAATGTTGGCGCGATTTGGTAACCAATAGTGGCTCTATTATAATGTTTAGGCATTTCGAGGTGGAGTATAAATTCTCGAGGCGGAGGAGGGGCCACACCATTAAAAAAAAAAAAAAAAAAGGTTTCACGCAGTCTTGAAAAGTCATTCGGGAGGTACACGTCGCGCAGTCTTGCAGAATCTATCGTGAAGTTCACGTCATACAGTTTGGAAGAATCTCTCGCGTCGTAAAGTTAGTTACAAAATGTGAAGTACGCGGCAACTAATACGAGAGTAATTACATTCGGAAATATAACAGTTTCAGGCAGGCGTGTATAAAGATTAAAGATGTGAACTATTAATTAAGTGTGACGGCAATAAAAGTGTGAAAACAAATTCTTTTATTAGTGTTATCTTTTAGTAACAACTCCTTTCCGTTTACACGCCCTGCTCAGAGATATTTGCTCGACTGAGTAATAATAGCTAGCCGGAGGACAAAGAACACAAATTTTAAAAATAATAAAACAATAACAGGCGCCCAGCAAATAAGATAACACGGGCCGATTACTGCGACATGTGTCAAAGCAGATATTTATAAAGGTTGCTGAAAAACTTTACCAATGTACACCATCATCAGCAGTGTTGTGTTTACCTACAGTCTGTTTGCAAGAGCTTAGAGCACTTGAGTTCCGAGATTAGCAAAGCGAAGACATGTCAACCTCAGTTCTTAATTTATTGCTTGTAATTTACCATTAGATGGATATTGATTTAATTACTTATACGCGAAATTGTTCTTTATATAAGCGTTTATCTGTGATGAAAGCATGCCCGCTGGACTCCGTGATCGGGATGAATGCTACACTGGCTGTATCTTGCTTCACGCTGTGTGTCTCGTCTCTCTCTGTCTCTGTCACACTCACAAACCATCTGCCAACGCCGCGCTCCTGCTGGCGCTCCATTCCTTCTCGTTTCGTACGGATTATCGCGATCGTGTTTTTTCATAAGCTTATCATCCATTATAAGCCCACATCCCAGCCTAACGTTCTCACATATTTTGCAGCCTAAAGGTGCTACTTATATCACAGCCATAAACCTTTTTTTTATGTTTTTATGATTATAGACATGGAATATAGTCATATTTTAGTTAAATTTGTTATATTTCAATCTTTCCCCTACCTTTACTTACGTCTTTTATTTCTTAATATGCATTTAATTCGCGCATCATGTTGATTTTCGTATTAGCAAATCAGAGGAAACCAGCCGAGTGACCTTTTCGTTCTTCTAACCACGTTTTGAAGGTTCCACTCCCGTATATGTCACTTAACGTTTTACTTTATAAAAACATACGGAATGGAGGACAGTGCATCCACAATAATCCAGAATGAAAAAGGAAAGAGTTAAGTCCTATTAGATGCTCCCAAACCAAATCATCAACCCACCCGCTTACTCTTTTTAGCGACAGCAGTTTTATAGGAGAAACTGGCGCCATTTTGAGATGGAAGGTAGTAAAAGTCCTAAAAGAATCGGCAAAAAGTGGCTAAATCAATGTTGGCAACAATCTTGGATCACTAGGGTTTATCTTCACAGTTCCTAAGACTAAGCTTTGCGGCTTAGAGCCTCCCAAGTGCTGGGAGCACTCCGTACCTTCAGGTATGTTAGGATTGCCAATGTTGACAGCGGAAGCACCGTCCCCATAATGCCTCGGGTGGGATGCGTGTAACTTGTTTATATTGAACAGAATCAAATAATTGTGATAAATGCATTAAAATATGTTATCTACAGTATTAATTTGTGTCATGCAATATATTAAGTGGCCCACACAAGCCGTCCTTAGTAGAAATTAGTTTATACCGGATAGCGCGGATGCCCTAACATTTGCCTATACAGAACCGCAAAGGGAACTCCATACTGAGAGAGGGGACTGCTAAATGAAAGACCAATGCTTGAAAACGAACACTTCAACTGCTATTACTGGTCCCAGAGCTCATTCGGTAGGGAAACTGCCTGCTATAATATGAGGTGTTCCGGGTTCGATTCACGGCTGGGCTCCAGAAAATTTTCTTTAAACAAAAACCGTGGTATGCCCAGAGTCCAGTGTTTGAATGTTAGAGTACCTATATGTGTGTGTGGGAGGGGTGTATTATCGGTAATTTAATAAGAAATTCGATTATTAACAAGAATTCAGGATTGCCGCTTGACGCAAACCTGAGCACATGTTTTGAGTCACTTAGTTCCCTGACAGTTAATCTACAATCAATACAACTATATGCCACTAATCGGTGCCGCAAAATTAACAAGATCAAACAAAATTCTATTTGTGTTATATTTATGTATCTTTAAAGGTGCATTATAATTGAATTATTTTTAGTGCATTATTCATAATAACCATATGCAAAAACATGCCCGCCTTGGTGCACGAATTGATTTAAAGGCTCTCAGGCCCACGTTCTACCTGGAATGATCCACAATTTCTTAATATTATTTCGGTACGTCAAAAAAAAAAAGTGCGCGGAAGACAGATGCCGCGTCTGAAAATGTACAGAACACAGCCTTCGAGCCTCAGCTGCGTTTTGGTGCGTCTCCCCACGGATTGTTACCATATCTGTGTGTTGGTTATTGGTGAACTTTACCTCTTTGTCTGAATGACCTGGCTCGAAATGCATGCAGGCGACCACGCGATGAGAGTACCACGTAAACACCTGCAGACAGCAGCACTACCTCAGTGACCTTTCGCTTTGTACCTGCACTGCTCCTTTGAACAGTAGTGATATGGCAACTTCTTTTGCACCCATGTATGCGGGAAACATGAAACTGCAAAGGACGGCTTCTTTGGGCCTCCTGGTGTGTGTGTGTGTGTGTGTGTGTGTGTGTGCATTGCGAGTGACCTATATGGGAGTATATTCTGTTGAATATACCATAATATGCTCTTCCGCACCTTTATTTGGATTTATTAAGAACCAAAGAAGTACATCCTACCTGCCATGCCTCTTCAATCTCCGCCATGATAGCAACTTCTTAACGTTTTCCTAATACCAAGACGAAAGTAATCGATGGCAAGAACTTTCGTCGCTCCACTTTAATCGATCTTGAAAATAAAGTTGGTCATAAAACAGGTATTCACATGCAGCATTTTTAAGGTCGATACTGACCGGCCATTTTGATACTCCAGCGGGGTGTTAATCAGCGGCTAAGTAGATAGCATTACAATTAACATAAGTATCATAGATCGTCTAAAATATGTAATATACTCGACTTCGGCTCGTATTTTTAAACATTTTATCGATGTTGTTATAAGCCACTTCCATATAGGTACTGTTACATTGCTTCCAGAAAGTATTCACTCCGATTTTAGTAGCCAAGTTAACCAAGAGAAACTTTTATTTATATTTATAAACAGAGAAAATGTGTGTACGTAGCAAAGACATGGGCAATGAAATATATCCAAAAATTATAACTTGGGGGTTTATCGGAAAATGAAAGACAGCTTTGTTTATGGATGATCTTTAGCGTCCCATTCTATATTGGGCGTGAAAGACCGGAAATTTTGCTCAGAGACCTCTATCAGGCTTGAGGTTCTTTTACGTGCCGTAAATCTACGACACGAGACCACCGGCTTGACTTCCCTTCCGATGGAAGCCATGCTAATGATCTTTATGCCCGAAAAAAATCCATCGCCTTCCGCCCGGTTTCAACCCGCAACCTCTAGAACCTGGGGTTAGAATGATACCCCATAGACCACGAGGACGACGGGGGTTTATCGGGGTTTTGATATTCATATCACACAATTTATGTACATCCCGTTTAATTGAACTGCATACCAGATAACATTTTTGGCACTTTATTGCGAGGATGGTAGATTCTTAGCGATTTCCAGCTCAAACGGGTGAATGAGGAAGAATAATTTTTTATATATAATTCAGTGATTGTAGGAGGTAGTTAAATATCGTGTTCATATTACCAAATGTCCATCTAATTTCGCTGAACAAGTATTTTTGGTAAGAAGTTAAGCAAAACACTTGTGTTTTAGAATTCAGAAGAGTTGATAACTTATCCTGCAACTTTAAAAAGCTTTCGCTACCCTTATTTTTAATCCCCATCATACAAATTAACCCTATTTGACCTATCTAGATAACACTTTGTACACCTTTACTATATAACCGAAAGAAAATTATATCTAGGTTATTTTACATACCCATAAAAACTAGCCCTAATATATTTTCAAAGCTTTATGTAGACATCCGCACTGTTGAGCAACCCTTTTGATAAACAGCTTGTACAATTATACTATAACAAAACTCCCAGGTTACCTAACAACTCCCAGATACTGCCCTACCTTATTTTATATTATGTAACTTCTGGGAAGTTAAAAAACTACCTTTAACTTTTATTTTTAACCCTTTGTAGTCGAACCAATACTGCACAAATTTGTGAACTTTAGTTACAGAACGTAGTAAAAATTACAGCATACCTTAGAACGTCAAAGAAACTACCCCTAATTCATGTGTTCACCTATTAGGTACAAACCTGCACCATATAGCCAATAAGAACAAAATTTTGGATTACGTTTTAGATACGAGTGAAAACTGCAAGATATTCAGGATTTTCAAAATCACCTCATCCTTATTTTCAACCACTTAGAGAATGCATCGTGGAATGTCGGGTAAGATAGCTTGACTTTAATATGGTAAATCACAGGTAACGTGTTCTGATTTTTTTCCATTCATTTTTACTTTCTCTACTATGTGTAGTAAGTAGGGGAAGCATTACATTCCACCATAAAATTCGATAACGAGATTTCACCGGAAATACATTTTTAAGGTCCTCTGAATCCAAATAAAGCATTTTTGGAAACATGTCCGTGTGTGTGTGTCTGTGAACACCATAACTCAAAACGAAAAATCGGATAAATACCAAACTTGGTATTTAGTTTCAATATCTTCCAAAGATGCGACACGATAGCTTTAAACAAAATACCCAACCCCAAACTAACCTTAACATGGAACATTTTTGAATTTTTTTATTTTCTAAAAGATTTTGATTAAAATACCATATATTAAACATATTTACATGACAAATAAAATGTATATCTTAAATTTTCTGGGAATAGCCTTATTCATTAGGAAGGAATTTTGTATAATCTTGTATTACTGGTAAACATTAAGCCATGGGCGAAAACGTACTACAAAAAAATAAACAAATAAAAGTTGTAGATCTCCTTAAAACAAACAATTTATTTAAAATAAGTTTTTTGACATAAGCCGTTTCTGAGATATCCGTTATTAAAGGCTCAAATTGTTCACTACACGTCATTCTTTTAAAGTCCTGTCAACATTCAGCTGTTTATCGCTATTGCATGCAAACAGTAAAGAATTTTAAGGCCAGCGCATAGCGCCCTATTCTTAAAAATTTGACTGTCGTTGTTTCCTTTGTATCTATAGCGAAATGTGAATGTAGCTATTTCTAAAAGGATTTATTTTTATTAAACTGTAGTAGATAGAAAAATAAGCTTGAGTAAGAATAATTTGTACACCCGCAAATAACCGATAGAGGGTAGACAAAGTTGCGTGAATATATAACATCGGATTTTTTAATGTTATTACTTTTCTTAAATTGCACAAAATTATTTTATATGTTTTTAATAAAAGTAACCTTTTTTAATATAATAAAATTGCTGTAAAATCTCATTTTGATCTAAGGGAGAAAAAATACACCGTAAAAGTCAGGAATTATGTATTAATGGTTTTACAGAAATTCCTCATTAATGTCTTAATTTTTATTTCAGAATTTTTTTCAGCCAGTTTGAATCATAATTATGTAGGCGCTACTGTCAGGTATCATATCAAAACGATTATAAGATTAAACTATGGAAACGTCCTCGCGTGTCAGTGGGCCGCGGAAATCCTGAAAAACTCTCAAGCGCTTTTGAAAACCTCTTCTTACCCTAAAATGCTAAAAATAGATTAGAATTACATCTGACCATGCTTTGCATACTCTATAGCAAAATTTTAACCTAAGGAAGCAAATTATTAATAGAGATAATGCATGAAAACTTTTATGTATTATATATATATGTATACTACGACTATTTCTTGTACAGTATTCACGAATTGAATAAAGTTAAAAACCGATCTTCTACTTTGTATATATACATATACATACATACATACATACACACACACGCAACAAAGAAGCCAGAACGAACATTAAATTCTTGGGTATTACAATGCAACATGATGTAAACACATAAAAACAATAACCGATTATATTTTATTCGCAGCAATTTATAAGATACCGCGATGCAACAGATAAGCCTTGGGGAATTGCTAAGCAAACAGGAAACACAATGTGGGGGAAAAAAAAGAAGAAGAAGAAAAAACGAATAGGGTCCTGGTTATAACAGAACGATATGTTTGTACGTGATATTTCTTTCCATAATTGGCATTGTATCAAATACTGCAGATGTGTGTAGTGAAGCAGTATCAAAACCTCATTACCAATTTATGTTGAAAGCTTCGTTCCAGCTCACAGTCTCCGATTTGCCTCTGATCACTTTAATTATGGATTCCCGGTTGCCTAATGCGCATGCGTTGGCTTGGTACCTGTTGCAGGTAGGAATCGGTATGTGACCTTTGCTATGTACTGATATACGATATGCAGCCTGTTGGAATGCATGAACGCAGTACACAGACGTAGCTCCTTGGATCCCGATAGGAAGTTTGTTGGAATACTTGAATGCAGCACACGAACGCAGTATTTGTTGGAACGAAATAATAAGTTTGTTGGAATACTTGAATGCAGCACACGAACGCAGTATTTGTTAGAACGAAATAATAAGTTTGTTGGAACGCTTGAATGCAGCACACGGACGCAGGATTTGTTAGAACGAAATAATAAGTTTGTTGGAATACTTGAATGCAGCACACGAACGCAGTATTTGTTAGAACGAAATAATAAGTTTGTTGGAACGCTTGAATGCAGCACACGGACGCAGGATTTGTTAGAACGAAATAATACGTTTGTTGGAATACTTGAATGCAGCACACGAACGCAGGATTTGTTAGAACGAAATAATAAGTTTGTTGGAACGCTTGAATGCAGCACACGGACGCAGGATTTGTTGGAACGCGATAATAGTTTGTTGGAATACTTGAATGCAGCACACGAACGCAGGATTTGTTGGAACGAAATAATAAGTTTGTTGGAATACTTGAATGCAGCACACGAACGCAGTATTTGTTAGAACGAAATAATAAGTTTGTTGGAACGCTTGAATGCAGCACACGGACGCAGGATTTGTTAGAACGAAATAATAAGTTTGTTGGAATACTTGAATGCAGCACACGAACGCAGGATTTGTTAGAACGAAATAATAAGTTTGTTGGAACGCTTGAATGCAGCACACGGACGCAGGATTTGTTGGAACGCGATAATAGTTTGTTGGAATACTTGAATGCAGCACACGAACGCAGGATTTGTTGGAACGAAATAATAAGTTTGTTGGAATACTTGAATGCAGCACACGAACGCAGTATTTGTTAGAACGAAATAATAGGTTTGTTGGATCGCTTGAATGCAGCACACGGACGCAGGATTTGTTAGAACGAAATAATAAGTTTGTTGGAATACTTGAATGCAGCACACGAACGCAGTATTTGTTGGAACGAAATAATAAGTTTGTTGGAATACTTGAATGCAGCACACGAACGCAGTATTTGTTAGAACGAAATAATAAGTTTGTTGGAACGCTTGAATGCAGCACACGGACGCAGGATTTGTTAGAACGAAATAATAAGTTTGTTGGAATACTTGAATGCAGCACACGAACGCAGTATTTGTTAGAACGAAATAATAAGTTTGTTGGAACGCTTGAATGCAGCACACGGACGCAGGATTTGTTAGAACGAAATAATAAGTTTGTTGGAATACTTGAATGCAGCACACGAACGCAGGATTTGTTAGAACGAAATAATAAGTTTGTTGGAACGCTTGAATGCAGCACACGGACGCAGGATTTGTTGGAACGCGATAATAGTTTGTTGGAATACTTGAATGCAGCACACGAACGCAGTATTTGTTGGAACGCGGTAAGAAGTTTGTTGGAATACTTGAATACAGTACACGGACGCAGGATTTGTTGGAACGCGATAAGTTTGTTGGAATACTTGAATACAGTACACAGACGCAGGATTTGTTGGAACGCGATAAGTTTGTTGGAATACTTGAATACAGTACACGGACGCAGGATTTGTTGGAACGCGATAAGTTTGTTGGAATACTTGAATACAGTACACAGACGCAGGATTTGTTGGAACGCGGTAAGAAGTTTATTGGAATGCTTGAATACAGTACACAGACGCAGGATTTGTTGGAACGCGACGAGAGGTTTGTTGAAATGCTTGAATACAGTACACAGACGCAGGATTTATTGGAACGCGGTAAGAAGTTTGTTGGAATGCTTGAATACAGTACACAGACGCAGGATTTGTTGGAACGCGGTAAGAAGTTTGTTGGAATGCTTGAATACAGTACACAGACGCAGGATTTGTTGGAACGCGATAAAAGTTTGTTGGAATGCTTGAATGCAGTACACAGACGCAGGATTTGTTGGAACGCGACAAGAGGTTTGTTGGAATGCTTGAATACAGTACACAGACGCAGGATTTGTTGGTACGCGCTAAGAAGTTTGTTGGAATGCTTGAATGCAGTACACGGACGCAGGATTTGTTGGAACGCGACAAGAGGTTTGTTGGAATGCTTGAATGCAGTACACGGACGCAGGATTTGTTGGAACGCGATAAAAGTTTGTTGGAATGCTTGAATGCAGTACACAGACGCAGGATTTGTTGGAACGCGGTAAGAGGTTTGTTGGAATGCTTGAATGCAGTACACGGACGCAAGAGTTTATGGAATGCGATAAGGCGTGTGTTGGAATGATTGAATGCGGTATATGGACGCAGAGTTTGTTAGAATGCATGAATGCAGTACACGGACGCAGTTTTTTGGTTGGAACGCATAACTCTCAGAATGCGCACATTCATATTATTAGGGACTGTTTTGTAAAACACATTGTTGTGTCCTACGTAACGTCAACTGCTCAGCCTATCTTCATTCTAACTGAAAACAGTACTTTTCTTCAGGATTGCAGACTATATACTTAGTCCAAAATTGTGTCGTACTTTTTTCTCTTTTTGCTGAACATTGATATCAGTGCACTATGGTTTTACTTAATGTCAAAATTGTAGAGTGTCATCTAGCCACATTGGTGTGTACGTTTAAAACTGCATCTACTGTCTTATCTAAACGTTTCTCGATCATTTGGATAATTCTTTTGCCGCTAAAAATATATATATCAGGCTATACCACATTTCTGGAAAGTAAAAGATTTCAAGAGAAAATTAACTAAGTGAGAAATACAAAATCTGCCAATATTTTCTGTGAGTACCAGGTCTGGTCAATTATTACGAATATCTTGGAGTTGACAAAATTGCGGGCTATAAAAATTAAAATGACAGATTTCGCATAAGAAGTAGTCTAGGTCGTTGAACAATTATTTCATCAGGAGTACGAGAGAATTAAATGAAACTGATTAAGGAAACCAGGAATGTTCTATCTTACCAATGTTAAAACTAATATCGTAATGTTCCATTTTATGATTATCTATTGGCTACAGTTTAGTGGAATGTTAATACCATGTTTATGAAACCATAATAATGAAATGAACGCAAGGATATAGTATTATGTTGAGTTGCAATTGTGAAAAATGTTTCTACGTTTTTGCTTAAGGTTTAACAAAAATTTACACAATATTTCAAGGGGAAGTCTCTTCTAATTCATTTATGAGAATAATACTCGTATTTTCTTTAAAGTTGCAAAATTATATAAGCAAATTATGTTTCAAGTTTCATTATTCTAAGCTACATGTGTATTTACTTCCTATAAGCAAAAATTTGCAGTACAAGATTGGCTTCAAATACTAATATAGAGAGGGTAAAAATGTCTTAGACGAAAGCCGCAGTGTTATAGCTTTTATTTTTAGAAATAAAATTAACATTGAACTTTAAGTCTGTTTGCTTTTTCTATCATCCACTTATAGTATGCAAACGCAGTATTGCGGTCCACCCAGACCTTCGATATCAAGATTTCACTGCAAATACCTATATGTTTTAAGGTCTCCTGAATAAAAGAAAGAAAAAAATCTGATGTGTTACACTCACATGATTTTCTCTACTCTTGTACAAACTATTTTAACAAACGCTTATTCTCCATATGCTTCATGTTAATCGAGATATCGAGATGTTAATCTTATTGCTAATTTTCTTGTAGATGCAAGGGGAATTGGTAGGTTTTAAGCGATAGTCAAATATTTTAAGCGCTGGTTGCTATGTGGCGCATTCCATTCTCTTTGCATGTCCAGTACATAAAAAAATTAATAACGAATTTGAGAAAAAGTATAAGAATTGGAAAATTTAAGGAAATAACAAGCAATATCTCGAAAATGGTTCACTCAACTAAAAAAATGTATATGACATAAATTGTGTATTTTAACGCGATCTACATTTTTTGTGTAGTACAATTTTGTCTATCTCTTATGGTTTACCAGTTATGCAAAAGTCGTTCACAATAAAGAATACTTTTGGAGAGATTCCCAGGAAATTCAAGATATACATTTTATTTGTCATAAAAATATCTTAAACATATGATATTGTAATCAAAATCGTTAGAGCCATTTTTGAGAAAATTAAAATTTTCGAAAAATCTTCCATGTAAAGGGTACTCTGGGGTGAGGGGATTTTCTTGAAAACCTTCGTTTCGCATCCTTGGAAGATACTGAACCTAAATACCAAGTTTGGTGTTTATCCGACTGTTCGTTTCTGAGTTATGCTGTTCACAGACAAAACACAGACACACAGACACACACACGGACATGTTTCCAAAAATGCTTTTTTTGGATTCAGGGGGTCTCAAAACATTTCCGGTGAAATCTCGGTATCAAAATTTTGGGTGGAATACAATACTTCCCCTACTTACTATACGTAGTAGAGAAAGTAATTAATAACGAATTTGAGAAAAAGTTTTAAGTATTGGAAAATTTAAGGGAATAACAAGCAATATCTCGAAAACGGTTCACTCAACAAAAGAAATATATATGACATAAATTGTATATTTTAACGCGATCTACATTTTTTGTTTAGTAAAATTTTGTCTATCTCTTATGGTTTACCAGTTATGCAAAAGTCGTTCACAATGAAGAATACTTTTGGAGAAATTCCCAGAAAATTCGAGATATATATTTCATTTCTCATGAAAATATCTTAAACATATGATATTTTAATCAAAATCGTTAGAGCCATTTTTGAGAAAATGAAAATTTTCGAAAAATGCTCCATGTAAAGGGTAGTCTGGTGTGGGGGTATTTTCTTGAAAACTTTCGTATCGCATCTCTGGAAGATACTGAACCTAAATACCAAGTTTGGTGTTTATCCGACTGTGTTTCTGAGTTATGCTGTTCACAGACACACACACACACACGGCCATGTTTCTAGAAATGCTGTTTTTGGATTCAGGGGTCTCAAAACATGTATTTCTGGTGAAATCTCAATATCGAATTTTTGGGTGGAATACAATACTTCCCCTACTTACTATACGTAGTAGAGAAAGTAAAAATATGGAAAAATATCTCTATGTGTGTGTGTATCACTAAAAAACGAAACCTCGGATGAATAATTTTCAATAAAATCCCACCCCAACTTAAACTACCCTTTAAATGGAAAGCTTTACGTTATTATTCATTTTCTAAACTCTAAAGATTTAATTAAAATAGCATACGTTTAAGATATCTGCATGACTAATAAAATCTTTATCTTGATAATTAATTGTTCTTTCATACAAGCCGTGTATAGCACAAGGTTGGAAAGATAGAATCAGACAACTGAAAAATCCAATGCTATTCATAAATTCAAAACAAATCACAGCTAAGGCATTGAATTTTTCAGTCCTCTGACTCGACTTGTGTGGAAGAACAATTAATTACTATTGATTGACCTAATAGAACAACCGGACGGAAACCCGAAGATCCGTGGTTCAAATCGCGGCTATGTCATTAAATTTTTCAATCATCTGATTCCACCTTTTCAACCTTGTCTATCTTGAATTTTCTACAAATAGCCTGTAAAGCCCTCATTCTGAATGAGTTTTGTATAGTTTTACGTATCTAGTAAACCTTAAAATGATAGACAAAGGAAGTTTAGTACGCACAAAACGCGATTTTTTAAAAATATACAATTTATATCAGTCTTTTGCGTCATTAACCATTCGTTTTTATTGATTTGAATTTTTAAAATACTTGTATACTTTTTGAAGTGCTGTTATCATTCGGTTGTATCTCGCGATGTCATGTGAAGGGTATTGAATTTACAAGAAAGCATATGGGGACCAACTTTTTAAAGAGTTGATTTTCACATCAGCCTCCTCTATCCCTTTTGTATCTACAAGGAAGTATCTCATAAAACCATTTCTCTAAACGTTTACCTCGATTAACCGAGGTAAAAAACGAGGTTTTGTAAGAATGGTTTTTGAAATAACAAACTATAGTGCCTGGAGAAAGTAATGTGAATGTAGTGCATGAGTTTTTTTAACACGTTTTGTCATTACCAGTTGGCTGAAATTGTCATTCGAAATTTAAAAAAACCAATCGTGCAAACCTGGGTAAGGCAACTAGTAATATAACTATAGAACAACACCGCATATATTACCATGGAAATTGACGTTTTATGTACCGAGGGAATCAGATGAATCAAAGCTGGCAATTATATGGACGACTCGTTTGCAGAAAATTTTACTGCAGCTGTTTCGTGTACAGGGCTCCGCAGAAGTGTGCTGTTTAACCGCACTGGAGCAAGCATAGCCGTTAGAACTCAGGCCGAAACCGCGAAGAGCCTTCTTGTTTATCTTTGTTACGATGTATGTAAATTTACTGTGGACACTTTACAGTTGAATGCACCGCAATTACTGGTCCGAAAACCAAGAGTGGCAGAACTGCTCATTTCATTGGATTTGTACCCTACTTCCTTCTAGAACACGTTAACATGTCACTGGCTTTGGTCTGGGTTCCGCGTGCGCAAGAGATAACCATCTCTAAATGGATAATTTCAATCCCTAATTCCACTTCAGCTGGATTTAGGTGCGTTCGCGTCGCTTTGTCTCATTGCACATGACGCAAATTTTCAGAATCTCTGCATATACGAAAACAAAATTTTATATAGGTTTGTGACCTCGCTCTGCACTAGCCTAACTCAGGTGCCTACGAAAGTTATCGGTATTTGCAATTCAGTGTACGAGTAACGTTGTTCGGCATGATGGAATAACGTTATATGAAGCTATTACAGAATAACGTATATTTATTGTATTAAGTTTTGCTCCAACGGAGTCACAGGTGGATTGCTAACAAGTCCACAATTTTTAGGTACTTTGAAAACTTTTAAACAGACTGGGTTCGTCTGAGATAAAAGAAAACAGACAGCCAATGGTTCTAACCAAGAGAAAACTAGACGAGATAGGCGCTATCGGGAAAGAAGTCCAAGAAAATTGTTGCCTATATTACAACGTGCTTTTGAGTTGTTTTTTTTTTAATTTATGGGCGCTCTTTAACTGCTGTGGTCCTTAGCGTCCCATTCTATATTGGGCGTGAAAGACGGTAATTTTGCTCAGAGGCCTCTTTATCAGGCTTAAGGTTCTTTTATGTGCCGTAAATCTAGGACACGGGACCACCGGCTTTACTTCCCTTCCGAAGGAAGCCATGCTAAGGATTTTTACGCCCGAAAAAATCCATCGCCCTCAGCCGGGTTTGAACCCGCGACCTTGGAAACTAGAGGCTAGCACGGTACCACTAAGATGATGTGTTTAAGAGATACCAGGTTTGTATAAAGCAAGGGGCATAATTTGATCACATTTTAAAACGAAAAGTAAGCTTAACATATTCATATTGTTTCGCATCGTTGGCATTATCTAGGGGAGAAAAGGCGGGTAGGTCCGTTGCTTCTGCATGAACGTAATCACGTGATAGTACCGTGCTCTCAGTTGCGTCATTCAAAAGATACCTGGTGTAACAAAAGGGTTGAAATGCAGACAGCGACAAGGCTTAAGCTTAAATCGCAAACTCACTGAAGTTCTTAAGTGAAGCAACAACGCGAGTGGGATAAGTTTTTTAAAAACGAGAAATATAAACGAAGGCCCATGTCTAACCAATGATCATCAGCGAAAAGCAAGAATAGTCACGAGCACAGAGAGAATATGGAAGGAAAGAGATGCATCGCAGACAAATACTCTACGCTTTTATCACGACGAATTTCATTACTTTACCCACTCCAGACACTTGTTTCAATACTACCAACACAATGGAAAATGAAACGTTATACTTCTACTATTTTTACATTGCATGTTAACCAAAATAAACCAGGAGAAATCCAATATTGCAATGGTTCAGAATAACACAGAACAATACTTCCCAACATAACAAAACAAAACTGATGCATTATAAACATGGCTTTCTCTAGCAATGACAACACTCAGGTATGTCCGTTATAATAAGTAATTATAATATATATACCTATATATGTATATTTCATAATATGTTGTTTCTCGTGGTAACGAGCTCTTGCAATGAAAACAAATTAATAAAACCGGATTGTTATATGCTGCCTTTGAAATTCATACTTTACCATTATGTGTACGTATTACGAGAAACAACTGATGATGGTAGTATAGAAACATACAAAAAAAAAAAAACAACACACTGAATATATCGGAAACTTGACCACCAAAAATATATTTTAAATAAATTGTGCTCTTTGAAAGGATCTATATTTTTTGTGTAGCAAGCTTTTGTCTATCTCTTATGATTTACCAGTTATACATAATTAAACAATTTATTCAGAATAAAGTGGACTTCACAGGCTATTTTCAGCTACATTTTATTAGTCATGTAAATAATCCTAACATGTGGTGTTTTAATCAAAATCGTTAGAGCCATTTTTGAGAAAATCAAATAAAAAAAATGTTTTCTTGAAAATCCCCTTGTCGCATTCGTGTTACTTCAAATATTTGTGTGATCTCTCTCTTTCTCCAACAGACACCCTTTTACTTTCTCTACTACGTATAGTAAGTTGGGGAAGTATTGTATTCCACCCAAAAATTCGATACCGAGATTTCACCGGAAATACATGTTTTGAGACCCCCTGAATCCAAAATAAAAGCATTTTTGGAAACGTCCGTGTGTGTGTCTGTGTGTCTGTCCGTGAACAGCATAACTCAGAAACGAACAGTCGGATAAACACCAAACTTGGTATTTAGGTTCAGTATCTTCCAGAGATGCGACACGAAGGTTTTCAAGAAAATACCCCCACCCCAGATTACCCTTTACATGGAAGATTTTTCGATAATTTTAATTCTCTCAAAAATGGCTCTAACGATTTTGATTAAAATATCATATGTTTAAAATATTTTCATGACAAATAAAATGTATATCTTGAATTTTCTGGGAATCTCTCCAAAAGTATTCTTCATTGTGAACGACTTTTGCATAACTGGTAAACCATAAGAGATAGACAAAATTTTACTACACAAAAAAAATGTAGATCGCGTTAAAATACACAATTTATGTTATATACATTTTTTTTGTTGAGTGTACCATTTTCGAGATATTGCTTGTTATTCCCTTAAATTTTTCAATACTTATTTTCTCAAATGGGAATTCGTTATTCATTTTTTTGTCTTGGATATGCAAAGAGTATTAATCTGTGGCAAAGGGAATGGTGCTGCACCTAGCAACCAGCTATTAAGAGATATGTATATGCTTAAAGGCTACTGTATTTCTATATTGCCCTTGCAAATATATACTCCCCTTACGTCTACAAGAAAATTAGCAATAAGATAGAGTCTGCAAATGTTTATCTCGATTAACATGAGGCATATGGAGAATAAGCGTTTGTAAAAATAGTTTGTACAAGAGTAGAGAAAGTCATGTGAGTGTAACACATCAGATTTTTTCTAAGAAGATGATGCGTTACATTCACATAACTTTCCCCAACCACAACCGCTTATTTTTATGTAGCTTCTAGCACTATTCTCACAAAATCTTTATTTTTCTCTCCACATCATGTTAATTGCGATAAAAGTTTGCAAAAACAGTTTCAATACACATGGGCCTTTTTCTAAAAATGCTGTTTTATTTATTTCGGTGGGCCCCAAAACATGTATTTTCTTGATATCTCGATTCGAATTTTTAGATGGAATACAATGCTGCCTCTACCTACTGTTTATGAGGTAGAGGAATTATAAAGTCTGATGTAAGATTCACATGACTTTCTCTACCCACTCTTCTACTAACTATTCTTTCAAACCTTCTACCTACCTCTCCTAATCGAGATAAACGATAGCAGATATCCTATTATTACAGAATTTCTTGTAGGTACAAGGAGGTTACAGGGGGCTTAAGCGAGTCAAATCTTTTAAAAGCAGGTACTTACATGATGGCCTTGAAATTCCACTCTTTGCATGACCGAGAGAGAGAGCAAATAGCGACTTAGCACTCGAAAGAAATACATTTGAAAATCCAAACAAATAACAAAGAATATTTCGGAGTTGCTAACAGTACAGCGCCATAAGGAGATCTAGATTTGTTTGTTTAGCAAGGTTCTGCCATCTCTTACATTTTACAAATAATACAAAACTGTATAACATTCGTTCAGAATGGAGAGAAATTTACAAGCCAGAACATTTAAGATACGCAAACATCTTAAGCATATTTTCCATTAAAGAGTAGTTTGAATTGGGGGGGGGGGGTGGAGATTTTCTTCAAAATCATCGTGATGTCCCCTTGCAACATCCTGAACTTAAATATCAACTCATATTTTGCACTGCATTTAAATCACTAGAGAAACATAAATTTTCACACCTGCACGTGGTTTCACTTTGGTAAAACATCCTGCACGTATTTGGTGGCGTTTACCTCCATCTCGACTTCAAATTCCACATCTCATTGATACCTAATGCACGCAACGCACCCTACCCTTTCTAGCCCCCCCTCACAACCATAAGACCTCAGTCGAAAAAAAACAAAAAAAAAACAATTATTTACTCCTTTAATAATAAGAAAGAAAAGTACCAGGATTTGCCTGGCTATGGTCAACTTAGTGATGCCATTTGAAGCTTCACTTCCCCCGTTAAATTACATAAAATTAAGAAAATTAGTAATTTTGAATTTATTAATTTATTCTCTTGAGGTATTCACTTATTTCGATCAGTAAATAAAAGCTAACCAACGAACATGTATCGGGATGTAGCAAGTTTGCTGCAATTGGACGTAAAAAAACCGTATTGGCTATGCGAATTTGAAGGCAAACGTTTTTGGAATAAAATATGTGTTTACTTTAGTAGTTAAAAACACAAGAGGAGCAGAAGACGACACCAAGGAGAAGGAGGAACTGTTTGACGCACCAACATCAACTGGATCTAAGCACATCTATATTGGAAAGATCTTTAGCTCGTGTGTGTACTGGTTCGGAGCAATTTCCTTGTACCAGACAGAGTTTCAGATGTTATTGTTCATCTTAGTTTCGTTGCTTTTTACTTTGTCGCCTATTTACAGTACGTAGGAAAACTGTGAGAGAGGGAGAAGCATTACATAAAAACGAAAAGTCGGATACATACAACACCTGGTATTTATGTTCCGCATCTTCAAGGATGCGAAACGAATATTTTTCAAGAAAATTCCCCCACCACAAACTACCCCTTATATAAAAACCTTTTTGTTGTTTTTGATTTTGTCAAAAATGACTAACAAGTTTTATTAAAATAAAACATGTTTAAAATATGGTATATGACAACATAAAACATATATCTTGAATTTTCTACGAATAGCCTGTGAAGTTTCATTTATTTAATAGAATTTGTAGGTATAATTTTGTACAACTAAGAAACCATAAGATATAATAAAAAGCTTAGTGAAGAAAAATATAGAATTCATTAAAGTAGCACACAGTCCTTTCCGTAGCGTTAGCCGTTTTCGAGATATTCTGTGTTGCAAGTTTTACACTTTTGCCAAGTGTGAGGACGTCACCAGACAAACATGCTTAAGATCTGTGATCTGGCATGTTGTAAATGCACTTCTTCCTTTATTTGAAATATTCCTAGGCAAAAATATGTTTCGGTAACCACTTTTTATATGAAGAGTATAACATAAATGGTTATATGTGAATTTGCCATTGACAGAGAAAGTCAAGTGAAAGCATCGCATCAGACGTTTTGCTGCTACATTCAACACCAACCTGGCAATCAACTGTGCAGATACAAAAATCGCGAAACCCCCAATAAAATTGCTAGAACTCGGATTTTTACCCAATTTCTCCCAAATATGAGCCAATCTGGTTCGTTACACTGGTACGTACTGTAAAAGTCGCATGTGATTTGGACGAACTGCGAACATACTCAATGGCGTTGCCATGGAAACATTCCGCGCATAATTCTTTTCATATGAAAAACAAACGACTGTGCTAAATGTTTCCATGGAAACCACGTTGACAGTTCGAGGGCACATTCCCTCATTATGAACACAATTGGGTTATTTTGAAAATCTGTCAAGAGTATCATATTTTCGCTGTATGGGACAATGGGACCTGAAACGAATCGAAATCTATTCACTGCGGGCACAAGTTCGCCAACTGCTGTGGGGACACTGGACGTCCAATGTTTCTAACAATGACGTCTCCAGCGGGAGTTGAACGCTTGCCATACAATTGAAAACTGACATGGGAATGCGACAAGTCCATACTCTCTCAGTAAAGGGAACACAATAAGAATTACATTCACATGACTTTCTCTACCCATTATCGTATAGCTTCTGTAAACTACTCAAAGAAACGCATATTTTACTATCTATTTCACATTAATCGAGATAAATGTAGATACAGGAGGAATACAAAGACTAAAGCGAGAGTCAGTTTTAAAAAGTGGATCGCTGGTATGCTCGCTTTGAATTTCCATACATACTCTTTCCATGACCACGAATGCACTTTCAAAAAAAAAAAAAAAAAAAAGGTTATTATTTGGAAAATTCAACCAATAGCAACGACATACATTCGACATAAATTCGTGTTCGTGTTTTATGTTCGTGTTTTAACGAGCTCTACATTTTCTATGCAAGAAGTTTTTGTCCATCTGTTGCGGTTTAACTAATTAAGCAATATTGTACAAAATGAAGAGTTTACAGGTTATTCACAGAAAACTCAACACATGCAGCTATGCAAACGTCTTTAAAATACGGCACTTAAAGTAATTACAGCCATTTTTAAAAGAATAAAAAAATCCAAAATTTTGTCATTGAAAGCGTAATTTTGTAATTATCCGACTTTCGTTTTTGAGTATGCGCTTCACACACGCGCCTGCGCAGATGCTTTCTTGGGATTCAGTGGACCTCAAAAGAAGTATTTCCATCAAACTCTCAATATTTAATTCGTTGATGGAATACAATACTTAAATCTTCTAAAAGTAAGCGGTAGATAAAGTAAACCGGTGCTCTTCAGTAATTGTTATTATATTAACGATGGAAAATAACAAAATATACTCACAATTATGCATTATGTTGTCCCAATACGTTGATATGTTTTGCTTCTTTGCGTTACCAAACGTGCTTTCTTAAGACAGATCACACAATGTCTCTTGTGGTAGGATGCATGGCAAAACGACTCGGGCCACCGCTTTTTGTCATCAATGATTTATATTACATATAACCATATTTTCGCAATCTAGACATTTCAGGTCAAATATAGTGCTTTTGTTTCACGTGGTCACTGATCGCGTTCGGCCGCTACAGCTCGGACTCCTCAATTCTCATAGTTACAATTACAATCACACATCTTGTTATAAGAGATGTTGGAAATGCTGTCTCTCCCTATTCACACATTTCTGACATCTTCTCAGGAAATTTTCCATTCACATTCGAGAGTTCAATATCTGAAAGTGAGTTAATTTCTCACCTGATGTTTTCTTTTAATTATTCCAATATACATTGTCGTTTGTGAAAACGTGCAGCTTCATCCACAGTGTTGGCTCGGCGCTGGAGCACTGCAACAGGTGTGAACTTGTCTGCATCAACGGTTCGTCGCCGTCTGCTGCAGGTTGGACTGGTTGCATGCAGTTCGCACACTTTATTTTTCCATATATGCAGTTAAACCAGGGAATCTTAAGAGCCGTAATACTTTACTTATTACCCTATTTTCAAACATTTCCTCAATTACACTTAATGACTCACCAGCTGATGCGCGGTAGCATAAGTCTCGGAAAAAACCTGACTGACATTCAACGTCGCTCAGCTGTTTGAAAAATTGGTACAAGTCATTCCTGTACCTCTCTGCATTTAATTATGTTCAGAAAATATAGGTCCGATTATTCTGTGTGCATTTATTGCACACCACACACCAATTTTCGCGTCATGCAAGGGAATCTCGTGTATAAAATCGCGTTTCTCTGTGCTTCAGTATCTTTATTTTACGACGGAACATAACCACGTAAATGGAACCATGTTTCGTCAGGGAAAAATATTAAATATTACTCTATCCGCAAAATTCAATTACAGAAATTTACCCGACTGTGATGATCACACGCAAAATAAAGTGAATGGCAGCAAACATTGGAAAAACTAAAAGAAAACATCAGGCGAGAAACTCTTCAATTTGGAATATTGAACTCTCGAGTGTAAATGAAAGTTTTTTGAGAAGATGCCGAAATGTGTGGATAAAAAAGGAACACATTTACAACATTTCTTATGACAAGGTATGTGCTTATTATCATTGTAATTGTAACCGTTACTATGAGGATGTGAGGTTGTTGCGGAGATATGTTTTGGCGGGAGCCCCAGCTGTAGCGTCCGGCGTGCGAACATCCTAGCCGTGGCCACATTGTGAAAGAAAAGCACTGTACATCCCATGTAAATAAAACCGTAAGGGCAACATTACATGCTACTGAAGCTTTCTTTAGGATAACAATCTTGAAACTGCATCAACTGTTTGTTTTTGGTGTCCTCTGCAACTCTCCAGAGTTTGTCCGTTTATTTCTGTTTCACCCTGTGTACACATAATTTCCTGAACGAAGTTCGGAAATAACCTCGTTAGCACTCTTCCTGGCTGTAGTTTCATCAGCATATAGATGAATTCTGTTCTGTCTATGGATATAGAGTACATTGATCTGCAACTACACGTACCGAAGCATTCCAAAACTTGAGAATTACATAACACTAAAGCAAAATTCTTAGTACCCTGAAGCCTATCTTAGAGGAAGTATTGTATTGCATTCAATACAAAAATCGAAAACGTGATTTCAGCGGGAAAACAGGTTTCGAAAGACATTGAATTAAGATGAAAAATTGGGGAAATTCCTCTGTATGTGTGCGTGCGTGCGCGAGCAGCATGATTCACAAACGAAGCTTCAAATAAATACCAAAGTTCATACA
The DNA here is from genome assembly GCA_030765065.1 of Deroplatys truncata. Lineage (NCBI taxonomy): Eukaryota > Metazoa > Arthropoda > Insecta > Mantodea > Mantidae > Deroplatys > Deroplatys truncata. The sequence continues at coordinate 82,239,764 of CM060982.1, read as the reverse complement.
TACGTCGGACACCATTTAAACATTCAGCCGAAGATTTTCAAAGCATTCTCTATCGCAAACAATGGTTTGCATGAAAAACACAAAATTACTTCTTTTCCCCTCAATCATAGCTATAATTTTTTTATCCTCTCTAGCATACATTCTTTTACGGAGAATATTGCATTCCATACAAACATTCAATACCGAGATTTCACCGGAAGTTCACGTTTCGTGGTATTTTAGAAAAATATGTGTGTGTGTATGTGTGTTCGAACAGCATAACTCGAAAACGAAATGTCGGATAAATACCAAACTTGATATTTACGATCAGCATCTTCCAAGGATGCGTCACGAATGTTTTCAAGAAAATCCCACAACCCAAAACTACCTTTACGTGGACATTTTTTCGCTATTTATTTTTTATTTTCTAAAAAATGGCCCTAAAGATTTTTATTAAAGTGCCAAATGTTTAAAATAATGCTTCACAAATAAATGTATGTATTGAATTTTCTCGTAATAGCCTGTTAAGTCCTCTTCATTCTGAATGAATTTTGTGTAATTTTGGGTAAGTTTAAACCATAACAGATGGATGAAATCTTACTACACATAACTACAGATCCCCTTAAAAATATAATTGATCTATCACAAAAAAAAATTGTGAAAAGAATCATTTCCTAGATATTCATTGTTACTGAGGAATTTCAAAGCCAACACATAGTGACCCGCATTTTAAGGATTTGACTGTCGCTTCAGCCTTCTGTTGCCCTCTTGTACAATGGAACCACTTCCGCAAATGTTTATCTTGATTAATGTAGAAAGGAGAAGAAAAGGGTTTGTAAGACTATATTGTAGAAGAGTGGGTAGAGAAAATCATACGAATGTAACTCTTTGCATGTTGTAAAATTATATTTGAGATGTAGGCATGGTGCCCTAGCTTGCTTTCAGCCCATAGATTTACTTACACATAAATAAACTCGACGAATCCAGCAGAAACGAATCAGAACTTCAGACGTGAGATACTTCAGCGTTTGAATGTATTTATTTACCCTTCAGTCTGTTTGGTCTGTGGCTATACAATCACACTCAGGTCAAACTCTCCACATAAGCGCAGCAATGTTTTGTTAAACATTTGTACAGCAGTGATATTGAATAAAAATATGAGAAGTATGAAACTATTTAGAAGTGGAAGTAACTAATGACAACAGAGCGTGTGTAAAATGTGCAGGAAAACATTTTAGTACGACAGTAAATCACCCAATACATTATCGATTCAAAGAAGCATGCTACATCCATTTACACACCGTGAAAACACACTGAAAAAGCAATGTAAGTGTCTTCCGCTCTGCGCTGCCAGAACTGCACTTTTTTTTAAGTGGAAATTTCTCGTTTGTTTTTTCTTTCATTCATTTTGTTTACTCCTTTTTTTTAACCAGATTGTTTTTCCTGTGATTCTAGTGGCTTCTTCTCCTTTTAGTTTTACCCAAAACACTTACACGGACACAATCACCCATGGGACTCGAAACCAAGGTTCTCCATCCCACGATGCAACAAAGCCAAACGCTCCAGCGACGATGAACACGAGGACCGCTACGTCTGACTGCATACTACAGGCCTATAGCTTCAACGTTAGATGTAGTAGTGAAGGATACATTCAGCTCAAAATATAATTAAATAAGAAAGTAAGCAGGGAAATAAAAATAAAACTTATCTTACGTTCAAATAATTTTTTCCCCTATTCTTAAACACGCTCATATATATTTCTTTATACTTTATCCAAATCGAGAAAAACGTTTGGAAATGGCTTCATTACACATTTAGTTGTGGGTACAAGACAGATACAGGAGGCTGAAGCGAGTCAAGTATTTAAAAAATATTTGATGTGTTACATTCACATGACTTTCTCTACCCACTATCTTTTCCGGGGTATCCATTATTAATGGTTCAAACTGTTCAATACTTTGTCATTCTCTTGAAGTCCTTTCAAAATTCAGTTGTTTCTCGTGATTGCATAGAAACAGTATGGAATTTTAAGGGCAGTGTATAGCGTCCAGGTCTTAAACATTTGACTATCGCTGTTCCCTTTGCATCTAATGTGTAATGTAGCTATTTCTGCAAAGGCTTATTTGGGTTAAAATAGTATATAGAAATGTAATCTTGTGTAATAACAATTTGTATACCCACTAATAAACGATAGAGGTAGAGAAAGTCATGTGAATGTATCACATCAGAAATGTTTTCAGTCTACTTCATGTTAATCGAGATGAACCTTGGCATAAGTAGCTATATTACACATTTCGGAATAGATACAGAGGAAACAGCGATATTCAAGTGTTTAAGAACTGGAACGCTATATGCTGGCCTTAAAATTGCATACTGTTTCTATGCAATCACGAGAAACAACTGAATTTTGAAAGGACTTCAAGAGAATGACAAAGTATTGAACAGTTTGCACCATTAATAATGGACACCTCGGAAATGGCCTACGGAAACAAAATAAATAAGAAAGTATTTGAAATAAACGTGTGAAGTTAGTAAATGGTTTTAAAGAGATCTTTATTTTTTGTGTAGTACGTTTTCGTCTATTGCTTAACGTTTACCAGTTATATACGGTTATACAAGATTCATCCAAATGAAGAGGACTTCACAGGATATTCCCAGAAAGTTCAAGATAAACATTTTATTTGTCATGTAAAAAATATCCTTAATATGCGGTATTTTAATCAAAATCGTTAAGAGACATTTTTGAGAAAATAAAAATCTTCTACAAATGTTCCATATAAAGGATAATTGGGTTGGGAGATATTCTTGAAACTTTGTATCGCATCCTGGAAGATACTGAACTTAAACTGTGAGACGGTATTTGTACCTCTCCTACGATATGATTACGTTTATATGTTTGTTGTCTCATTTGTGTTATTTAATTATATAGCAGAGTTCATTCACATTTGCAATGTAAAGAAATAGGTCTGTTCCTATATTTTATGTTTAGTAACTGTAGACTTCCGCACCAGCAGAAATGTAACAAGCATTGGAAAGAACAAGAGTAAAGGTTATTCACTCTGTGTTACATGTTCGTAAAAGTCTTTTTTAGTTGGCGTGCAAATAGGACACAAGGAACTAACACTAGGGAAAGTCCGAAGTAGTTACCAAACGGGAATTTTCACTGTATTCTACTATGTGACGACGAGTTGACCAATCAGGTTAATATAAATTTATTAGTGTTTAAACGTAAAGTAAATTCACGCCAGCTCGAGGACCAATAGAATTAGTTTGTAAGCTTCACATTCGTACCTCTCAGAACTGTACATATTTAAGGAGCTTGTCAAAATTTCAGAAAGTTTTGGACTTCGAAAGCAAGAGGAAGCTGTGCTCCTCGCAACAAAATGATTGTGTCAGAATTACTTTAAGTATGTAACTCAGTTTTGGACATAGCCACGCGAGTAATATATGATAAGAGTGACACGCTGTTTGACAAGTGATTAAGTAACGCACTGTGGAAGTCGAAGTAGTCCATGTACTTTAACACACAACCTGAAAGGTTAGTTGTAGGATTCCTGTTACCACTCGGAACAACAAAAAGAAAATGTGTATTGAATGTTATATGCTGTCGTCTACAGTTATTTTGTTAGCCAATTGAGCCTTTACGCAACACGCCCTGGAGATCAACGAAAACATGTTTCTGCCACAAAAAATCTGATGTGTTACACTCACATGACTTTCTCTACTCTTGTACAAACTATTTTTACAAACGCTTATTCTCCATCTACTTCATGTTAATCGAGACAAACATTTGCAGTAACTATCTTATTGCTAACTTTGTTGCTGATGCAAGGGGAAGATCGTAGGCTCTAAGCGATAGTCAAATGTTTTAAGAGCTGGTTGCTATGTGGAACATTCCATTCTCTTTGCATGTTCAGAAAAAGAAAAAAAAAACGAATAATGAATTCCCATTTGAGAAAAGTATAAGTATTTGAAAATTCAAACAAATAACAAGGAATATCTTGAAATGGTTCACTCCCCCAAAAATGTATATGCCATATATTGCGTGTTTCAATGAGATCTACATTTTCTTGTGTAGCAAAATTTTGCCTAGCTTTTACGGTTTACCAGTAATGCAAAAGCTATTCAGAATCAATAGGTTTTTGGGGACATTCCCAGAAAATTCAAGATATACGTTAAATTTGTCATGAAAATATCTTAAACATATGATATTTTAATAAAAATCGTTAGAGCCATTTTTGAGAAAATTAAAATTTTCGAAAAATGTTCCATGTAAAGGGTAGTCTGGGGTGGGAATTTTCTTGAAAATCTTTGTGTCGCATCTTTGAAAGATACTGAATTTAAATATCAAGTTTGGTATTTATTTTCGTTTTTGAGTTAAGCTGTACACAGACATAAACACACGGACCAAAAGGGCTTTTTTTGGATTCAGGGGGTCTCAACACATATTTCCAATGAAATATCGGTATCGAATTTTTGGGTGGAATACAATACTTCCCCTACTTACTATACGTAGTAGAGAAATTAATAATTACAACAGTATTCGAACCCAGACAACAAGATCTTAGCAGCTGAGATGACGAGCAACACATCAGGAGGTGAACGACGGACTGCATTCTCCAGGTAAACATAAATAAACCGGTAAAGGACGACGCAATAGCAAGTTTCGTATTTATGCGACTTTTTGTTTTTGAGTAATGCTGCTCTCTCTCTCTCTCTCTCTCACACACACACACACACACACACACACGTACCTTTTTCTAAAAGGAACTTTTTTGGATTCAGTGGGCCCCAAAACGAGTATTTCCGGTGAAATCTCGACTTCATGTTTTTGGGTGAAATGCAATATACTTATTACCTAATATCTACGCGATAAAGTAAAAAGCGAGTCGCCATATTCTGGCTTTTAAATTCCACTATTTGCACATAAACGGTAGTTTGGGCTGGGGGATCGCATTCCTTAAAGATGCTGAAGTTAAATACTAAGTTTTATATTTACCGACATTTTATTCGTGAGTCATGCTGTTCTAAAAGTATTTTTATTCAGTGGACCTCAAAACGTATACTTTCGATGAAATCTTGATATATGATTTTTTAAGGTGGAATGCAATGCTTGAAATAGTAGCTACTAGAGAAACTAATAATGACGTAATAAGAAACGATAATAAATAAAAGAAAAGAAAAGAAATGATAATAACAAAATTTTGAAATCTATAGAAAACCTACTCATGTGAATAATTACGAGTATAGAAAAATAATTCTACAACCCTACTTCACACCAACGTGCGATATTTAGAAGGCTAGTCTTCAGACTTATCAATATACCCTTGGAAAAGGAAGACTATTTTATTGAATTAGAATAGATTAAGAATGAGGCTATTCAAAATGGTTTTAAACCACAACTTATTAATACTTTAATCACTAACTACAAAAAGAAACATATCTTACGTACGACCAGTACTTTACAGAGCCCTAATAAAAAAGACCTAGTCTACCAGAAATTCACATACCATCCTGTGATGTTAAAATATTTTGAAAAATTATTCAGAAAATATAATATTCAGCTTGCACCTCAGAATATTTATAACTTGAGAAATATGTTGAATACACCTTTGGCTAATACATTAAATAATATAAAAAAATCAGTATATACCAGACTCCATGTCAAGATTGCCAGGGTTCATAGATTGGTAGAACAAAGATAAAGTTGAAAATACTTTTGGGTGAACATCAAAGAAATATTAAAACAAATAGATAGATCTGCAGTTGCCAACCACTTTTGGATTTCTAACCATGAAATAGGACCTGAAATAAAGCTATTATAAACCATACAGATCCCTTCACATCTGGAAATTTGGGAAAAAATTTCATCCACAACATCAAGAATATTCTGAATTTTAAATTCCACCAGCAGACTCCCTGATGCAGCTAATCCAATCAGCTTGCAGGAGTAATTTCAACATAACCAGATTATAACTATTCCCAATAGAGGACAGCAAAATCACCTGTTGAATCAATTTTTGGGGGTCAGGGGAAGAGAGCTGAAAGTCAGTCGTTCTTCAGCTGAGGATGGAAGAAAGTCTTCTCCCGAAAGCGCTTCTCAGCAAAAACCTAAGCGCAAATGTGATGCGAGTTAAAAACGAAACGACTCACCGTATTACATAATAACGTAACAACCGGCTTTATAAAGACAGCCATAAAAAAATCAATATCGCTATCGAGGGTCCAAAACGGTATCATCTCACCCCTAAGCCTCTAGAAATTTAGTGAGACATAAACAATTATATTCCACAAATGCAGCGGTTGGTGTTTACGGATGGACAGATAAAGCTTCACCAATAGGAGCTCTGTTACGACGATTCCACCCAAACGTGAAGAAACCCCCCCCCCCATCAAGATAATAACTGAACATATTCTAAAGATGGAACAGCGTTTCTCTGACCATCACCAACAGAAAGTAGTCTAGCAGCGAGTTAAGCTCAAGTGGTGTGTAAGATGAAAATGTCCTTGACACTGAATGGCACATTATTACAGCCGAGATTGAAATCGGCTCCCTTTCATGGCGAGAGAGGCAAGCTCTCTTAACAAAGCATTGCCTAAGTCGTGCAAATATTGCCGTGATTCCGAGACTTCCCGGAGATCCTTACAGCGAAGCGTGATACTCGTGCTCAGAGTGATTATTTGAAGACATCACCTCAAAGATCTCTGACTTCAAGTTTGAAGTTCAATGTCAGGCTGATTCTCGGTATCAAGTAGAAGTAAATATTTTGAAGGAAAGCACATGTAGCCTGGGGTTTTCTATGTTACACTCTGGAGGGAAAAAGAAAGAATAAAACTCTTGAGCTCTTACACCCCATGATTTTCTCTACTCAGTATCGTTTATTACTTTATCTGCTACGTAGGCATGGGCTATACAACGGAGGGGGACATCTCGCGCACTTCGACCTACATAAAACTATTGAGGCTACTACCCCCAGGAGGAAGGGATAAAGTGAAGAAATCATAGGAGGCTACAGGACCGCCATCTCACTCCTGAAGCTGCCTAAAGAGGGCGAACGTCAAACAAGCAGCTCTCTTAGAGTCCATGGAGACAATTTTTCCTTTGAGCAAGCATCCGCGCCATCTCTCCGGCACCGCCATACGCCACAAAACCCAGAAGCGCACCTGAAAGATGAGAATGGAATGGGATGAAAGGGAAATGATGGAAAGGAAATCGCAATAGATGAGAAACCAACGCAGCATTTGCCTACAACCAAAGAGAACCACGAAAAATCCAAGATCAGAGGGGTTGGCCGACAGGAATCGAACCCGCAATCACCCGAATGCGAGCCTCACACGTTACCGCGGAGCCATCTCGCTCGGTTAGGAAGTATTGCATTTCACCCAAAAAAATCGATACCGAGATTTCACCGAAAATACACGTTTTCAGACTCCCTGAATCCCCACTCACCCAAAAAACCATACACTTTTTAGAAAAAGGGATGCGCGCGTGTGAACAGTACAACTCAAAAACAAAAAACGGTTACATTCCAGACTTGGTATTTAAGCTCAGAATCTTCATGGGCGACAAGAATATTTTTAAGAAAATTTCCCAACCCTAGCTACCCTTTCCATGCAAACATTTTCGAAAATTTTTATTTTTTTTTCAAAAATGGCTCTTAACGACTTTGATCAAAATACTAAATGTTTAGCATGTTTTTATGGCAAATAAAATGTATATCTTGAATCTTTTGGAAATAGCCTCTGAAGTCCTATTCATTATCAATGGACTTTTGCATAACTGGTAAACCGCAAGAGAGGATAACATTTGACTTCACAAAAATGTAGGTCTCGTTAAGGTACAAAATTTATGTCAACAAAATTTTATGGAGTTAGCGATTTCTAGATATTCCTTGATATTGGCTTGAATTTTCAAATACTTATACTTTTCTCAAGTGGGAAGTCGTTTTTTTTTTAACATAGAGAAGGTAAAAATTCGATATCGAGATTTCCATGGAAATACATCTTTTGAGGCACCTTAAATACAAATATGTGTTTGTGTGTGTGTGACTGTGTACAGCATAATCCAAAAACGAAAGTCCGACAAATACCAGGCTTGGTATTTAAGTTCGTATCTTCCAAGGATGTAACACGAAGATTTTCAAGAAAATCCACCCACCTCCAAATACCCTTTACATGAAATATTTTTCGAAAATTTTGATTTTCTAAAAATTTTTCTAATAATCTATAATTAAAATACCATATATTTAAAATGTTTACATGACAAATAAAGAATATGTATACAATTTTCTAGGAATAGCTTGTGAAGTCCTCTTCATTCGAAGGAAACCTTGTATAATTGCTAAACGTTAAGCGATAGATAGAGAACGTATTACACAAGAAATGTAGATCTCTTTAAGACACATAATTTATTTCAAATGAGTCTTCTTATTCTTCTTTTTGTACTTTCTCTACTACGTATAGTAAGTAGGGGAAGTATTGTATTCCACCCAAAAATTCGATACCGAGATTTCACCGGAAATACATGTTTTGAGACCCCCTGAATCCAAAAAAAAAGCATTTTTGGAAACATGTCCGTGTGTGTGTGTATGTCTGTGTGTCTGTGAACAACATAACTCAGAAACGAACAGTCGGATAAACACCAAACTTGGTATTTAGGTTCAGTATCTTCCAGAGATGCGACACGAAGGTTTTCAAGAAAATTCCCCCACCCCAGATTACCCTATACGTGGAACATTTTCCGAAAATTTTAATTTTCTCAAGAATGGCTCTAACGATTTTGATTAAAATATCATATGTTTAAGATATTTTTATGACAAATCAAATGTATATCTCGAATTTTATGGGAATGTCTCCAAAAGTATTCTTCATTGTGAACGACTTTTGCATAACCGGTAAACCATAAGAGATAGACAAATTTTTACTACACAAAAAATGTAGATCGCGTTAAAATACACAATTTATGTCATAGAGATTGTTTTTGTTGAGTGAACCATTTTCAAGATATTGCTTGTTATTCCCTTAAATTTTCCAATACTTTTTCTCAAATGGGAATTCGTTATTCATTTTTTATGCCCTGGATATAGAAAGAGAATGGAATGCGCCACATAGCAAACAGCTCTTAAAAGATTTCACTATCGCTTAAAACCTACCATATTCCCCTTGCATCTACAAGAAAATTAGCAATAAGATTGATATCTCGATTAACATGAAGAATACGGAGAATAAGCATTTATGAAAATAGTTTGTACAAGAGTAGAGAAAGTCATGTGAGTGTAACACATCAGATATTTTTTATTTGTGGCGTAAGCCATATTTAAGATATCGGTTAATAATGGTTCGAATTGTTCATTACTTGGTCATTCTCATTCAGTTGTTTCTCGTGATTGCATGGAAAAGTATTGAATTTTAAGGCCAGCGTATAACGTCCAGTTCTTAAAAATTTGACTATCGCTGTTGTCTTTGTACGTATAATGAAACGTGTAATGTAGCTATTTCTTAAAAGGTTTATTTGGATTAAAATGTAGTGGATAGAAAAATAAGCTTTAGTAAGAATAATTTGTATACCCACAAGAGTAGAGGGTAGAGAAATTCATGTGAATGTATCACATCAGAATTTTTTTTCTTCTGGTCGTGTAGAAGCGGAATTTCAAAGCCATCACATAGCGAACAGTTCTTAAAAGATTTGACTACCGCTTAAGCCTACTGTGTTCCCTTATTCCCGATGTGCCTACAAGGAAAAATATGTAATAATACAATTTCTGCAAATGTCTATCTTGGTTAACATGATGTAGATACAAGACTAACTTTTGTAAGAATAGTTTGTTGAAGAGTTAGTAGAGAAAGGCATGTGAATGTAACATTAGTTTTTTTATCTCTTTTACAAACCATTCTGTAACAGAAAAGTTTAAGGTAACTTTCAATTTTGGACGAAAATTAGATACTAACCAGAAACAAAGAATACCATTTTTAAAAATCTAATGTTACACTCACATGACTTTCTCTACTCTTGTACAAATTATTTTTACAAACGCTTATTCTCCATCTATTTCATGTTAATCGAGATAAAAATTTGCAGACTCTTATCTTATTGCTAATTTTCTTGTTGATGTAAGGGGAATATATATTTACAAGGGCAATATAGAAATACAGTAGCCTTTAAGCACATACATATTATATCTTAATAGCTGGTTGCTAGGTGCAGCACCATTCCCTTTGCCACAGATTAATACTCTTTGCATATACAAGACAAAAAAAAATGAGTAACGAATTCACATTTGAGAAAATAAGTATTGAAAAGTTTAAGGGAATAACAAGCAATATCTCGAAAATGGTTCATTCAACAAAAAAAATGTATATGATATAAATTGTGTATTTTAACGCGATCTACATTTGTTGTGTAGTAAAATGTTGTCTATGATTTACCAGTTATGCAAAAGTCGTTCACAATGAAGAATACTTTTGGTGACATTCCCAGAAAATTCAAGATATACATTTTATTTGTCATGAAAATATCTTAAACATATGATATTTTAATCAAAATCGTTAGTGCCATTTTTGAGAAAATTGAAATTTTCGAAAAATCTTCCATGTAAAGGGTAATCTGGGGTGGGGGGAGTTTCTTGATAAGCTTCGTGTCGCATCCCTGGAAGATACTGAACCTAAATACCAAGTTTGGTGTTTATCCGACTGTTCGTTTCTGAGTTATGCTGTTCACAGACAGACACACACACGGACATGTTTCCAAAAATGCTTTTTTTGGATTCAGTGGGTCTCAAAACATGTATTTCCGGTGAAATCGAATTTTTGGGTGGAATACAATACTTCTCCTACTTACTATACGTAGTAGAGAAAGTGAAAATGTAACGTACGAAATACGAATTTTCATACTTGAGTTAACATACATTGTGGATCCCAGGCGAAGATTTTGAAGAACACTTCCCGCCCGAAGTTAACCTTTATATGGAAAATGTTTCATTATATTTTATTTTGTAAAAGAACTCAAACGATTTTGATCAAAATCTTGTCTGTGTAAAATTTTAACATAAAAAGAAAGTGTTTATTTTGAGCAAATAATCCATGAAGTTCCCTTCATTTAGTATTAATTGTATACAACTGGGAAACTATAACATATAGGCAAACATTTTCTATTAAAAAGGCAGACCTCATTAAAATGTATAAATATGTATTAAAGAACTATTTTTCGTATATTATCGGTTTTCGAAAATTCCATGTCATATTCTTATACTATTCCATGCTGAAGTGCATCATCTGGTGGAAGATTTTATAGATTTGCATTATTTTTCCTTCTTCGTTCTGGGAGTTCTGAATCCTTTACTTCAAAATATCAATGGAAATAAAGACATAAAAATAGAAAAGAAAGGCTAAATATTGTTTCTGCATGTCTTATATAAGGTCATAGTTCATAACATGAATTCGCTTCTAGGTTGAAAGTATCCTTTTTAGTTAAATGACACTATGTGATCAAAAGTATCCGGACACCCCCACAAACATACGTTTTTCATCTTAGGTGCTTTGTGCTGCCACCTACTGGCTGGTACTCATTATTCGCGAACTCAGTCATTAGACATCGTGAAACAGCAGAATGGGACGCTCCGTGGAACTCACGGACTTCGAACGTGGTCAGGTGATTGGGTGTCCCTTGTGTCAGAAGTCTGTACGCGAGATTTCAACACTCCTAAACTTCTCTAGGTCCACTGTTTCTGATGTGATAGTGAAGTGCAAACGTGAAGGGACATGTACAGCACAAAAGCGTACAGGCCCACCTCGTTTGTCGACCTCTGAGACCGCCGACGGTCGTAAAGAGTAATAGGCAGACATATATCCAGACCATCACACAGGAAATCCAAACTGCATCAGCATCCACTCCAACTACTATGACAGTTAGGCATGAGGTGAGAAACTTGGATTCCATGGTCGAGCGGCTGCTCATAAGCCACACATCACGCAGGAAAATGCCAAACGACGCCTCGCTTGGTGTAAGGAGCGTCAACATTACACGATTGAACAGTGGCAAAACGTTGTGTGGAGTGACGAATCACGGTACACAATGTAGCGATCCGATGGCAGATTGTGGGTATGGCGAATGCCCGGTGAACGTCATCTGCCAGCGTGTGTAGTGCCAACAGTGAAATTCGGAGGTGGTGGTGTAATGGTGTGGTCGTGTTTTTCCTGGAGGGGGCTTGCACCTCTTGTTGTTTTGCGTGGCACGATCACAGCGCAGACCTACATTGATATTTTAAGCACCTTCTTGCTTCCCACTGTTGAAGAGCAATTCGGGGAAGGCGACTGCATCTTTCAACACGATCGAGCACCTGTTCATACTGCACGGGCTGTGGCGGAGTAGTTACACAACAATAACATCACTGTAATGGACTGGCCTGCACAGAGTCCTGACTTGAATCCTATAGAACACCTTTGGGATGTTTTGGAACTCCGACTTCGTGCCAGGCCTCACCGACCTACATCGATACCTCTCCTCAATTCCGCGTCCGTGAAGAATGGGCTGCCATTCCCCAAGAAACCTTCCAGCACCTGATTGAAAGTATGCCTGCGAGAGTGAACGTGTCATCAAGGCTAAGGGTGGGCCAACACCATATTGACTTCCAGCATTACCGATGGAGGGCGCCACGAACTTGTACGTCATTTTCAGCCAGGTGTCCGGATGCTTTTGATCACGTAGTGTAGATATACATGTGAATTTGTAACGTGGGGAAAGGGGCGTGTGTTGCTCATCGAAATTCATTTTCCTTTAATTTCAAGTACTTTTCTTTCAAGCAGTTTGACATGCACAGTGTAACAGAATTGTCCCAATACTTCACTAGGTATAGAAGGTTGGAATTACTGACTGATGTTATTTATGAAGATAAGCTCTTCTTATTTTTAGTTTTTTGACTTCAGTTACGAAAATCGACTTTAAAAGTTTAATTCGTTTAATTTGTTGTTTGCACATGAGTCTCGCTTGGACATTCTCTGCTATACGAATACTCTGCATTAATTTTGAGCACATTTGGCGCAATGACAAAGATTCAACGTGGCTTGTATAAAAGTATGAAAGTAAGGGCTATTAATGGTATATTCCAAGTTACACAACAATGTTACCACCCGCAAACTCGGCCGAAGATAACAGAATTCGCTTAATTACCAATGGCTTGCTTCGAGAATGTTATTCTCCATTGCATTTCCACTTTCTTCCCCAATTTCCATGAAAATCGATTTTGATTCCGAGTTAGTCAGTTGATTTATTCCAAATGTGCTATGGGCTGCCTGATCATTGAGAATTGGGCAATAGCTGCTTTCCATTTGCACGTCTGTTTTGAGTAACGTCTTTTTGTAACGGGTGATACTGCCACAGACCAGTGAAGAAAAACAGGCTATGTCACAAGTAAAAAATTCGTACTTGCGGTTTACTTCTTCTACTCCCAAGTAACAGATTACGAAATTATATTCTGCTTCAGTGTGAAGTGTGGAGTTGTGGGCGAGACGTGACCACAAACCAACATTTACCAACAAATTAAACAGGTCTGAAATTGTATCCACCGTATCCCATCTCGGTCTTCATTTGATGTTTCTTCTTCTCCGAAGTTAGTCAAAGCCATTCTTTGTTAAACTATTTCTAGATGCGTTCACTACTGCGGATATTCTACAGGGTGTTTATGAAGTTTGGATGCACTTTTACTTTCTCAGTTGTATTCCTATAATAAGCAGAGGAAGTCCTGGATTCCAACAAAAAATTCGGTATTGGAGATTTCACCGGAAATGCAAGTTTTGAGGTTCACTGAACCCAAACAACCATTTTTGGAAAAACGTCCGTGCGCACCTGTGTGGTGTCTGTAACAGCATAATTCAAAACGAAATGTATACGTATACCTGAAACTTAGTATTTAAGTCCATTTCTTCCAAGTATGCGACACGAAGAGTTTCAAGAAATCAAACTACTCTTAACACGGATAAAATTTCGTTGGATTTTTATGTCCTCAAAAATGGCTCTAAAATACAGTATATTTAAGATATTTACATGAAAAATAAAACTTACCTTGAATTTTCCAGCAATAACCTATGAAGTTCCCTTCATTCTCAATGAACTTTGTATAGTTAATGTACAATCTATAAACAACTAAACAAAAACTTACTACGCAAAAGATGTAGATATCCTTAAAATACACAATTTATCCTCAAATCTATTTTTTATTCTATTTTATTTTACGTCGCTTTAGCTCCTTGGTAATATCGTGACGGATCTGTGGGTGGATATTTCTTAGAACGATATGTGATGGACAGTTAGCCTTCTAGGTCTCATTCCTGTAGCTCCTGCTTCATGCCGTGCAGATGGCATTAGGGTGCCGTCCAGTCTAACTGCTTACATTGTAGATAGATGGCATAGCATTCGCTATTACCACTTATTTTTCATTTTACTATTGTTTTAGACTTAAGGTGGAACTTTGGGTCGTGGTATTAAATATCCAATCCGGTATCTACCTTGGCGACTGAGGAAAACCACGAAAAAAACTTCAGACAGATTGGTCGTCCCACGGGATTTGAACCGGCACCTCCCGAATGCGGGCCAGAGACTTTACCGCCTGAGCCATCCCGCTCGGTATCTATTTTTTGTAACATTTCCGTGATATTCATTTTTAGTGGTCTGAATTTTCAAATACTTCAGTTTTAAGTGCTAAGTCGCTACTAGTCTTTTTCTTCACCCCCTTTTTTTTCTTGTCCCTGGCATGCAAAGAGTGGAATTTCAAAATCCAGCACATAGAGATCCGCACATTTAATATTGCCTCGGTTTCCTGCACCCCTCTTGTACCTACAATGAAATATGTAATGAAACCATTACTGCAAATGTTTACCTCGACCAACAAGTAGATAAAAGAATAACGTTTCGTTAAGAACAGTTTGTAGGAGAAAGGGTAGAGAAAGTAGTGTAAATATAATGCATCAGATTGTAACAGGTTAAAAACCAAAATTTCTAATGGAATTCTTCATACAATCCATTACAGTTGTGTGTCAGCACATTCCAAACGACCACATGGAACTGTTAGAGACGCACGAAACACCTTTTCTAGCACTGCAGGTGTAACGTTATAATGCAGTAGACAATCTTTGCTGAACCCACAGACAGCCACTTCATGTTACGATACTCAAGACATGTGCCTTCAGCCACAACTGGAGCAAGATGGAGTAATTTTACATTTATATTCCACAGCAGTGTGGGCAAAACTTGATTTGCTCACAGGTTTTACTGCCAGTCATATCTAAATAAGAAGATTAAGAAGCTTCGGATCACATACTACAATGGAAGCGACAATGCACAAATGAATACATGCCATCTATATATAAGCTACAAAGAAGACATCAAGTTTTACTGACAAGATTAAGAATTGAACATGCCAAACCAACTCACTCCTATCTGATGTCCAAAGGAGAGCAGCCAGTATGCAGCTCCTGTAGAAAACTTCTAACAGTAAACCACATCCTTACAGTACTTTTAGAAAGCACAGAATATCAGAAATTGCTACAACTCTGAATGATCCAAAGTTCTTTCATAATACTGTATTTTAAAGCTATTTCTATGTATAAATCAATTTAAATTGAACGCTTGACTTTATATTCCTTAATGATTTGTAATGCTAATTACTATGTATGACATGCGTTGTCTTCTCTGAGAGAAGATGGCTTAAACTACAAGTGTGACAAGTTTATTGAAGAAGTTATGTAGCTTTACTCTTCTTGTGCTACATATCTAAAACAGTCGACTCAACTCTAGAGGAGTTTGTTAGCTTTGGAGTGGATGCTTTTGATAATAAGAAAGTCAGGCTCTAGTTTGAAGAGGTATTACCCAGCCTGCATATGCTGATGCAGTAATTTGTATCACAAGTTACTTAAATGTAAATAATGATTGTAATATGAATATGCATTTTTATGTGACATTGATTTCAGATGTTTATTACTTGTAATTATTATTGAGAAGTAAGTTTTTAATGCCTTACTGAAACTGTCAATAATAGCGCGCAATAATGCAGAGAGGGGGGGTGAGCTGTTTATCATTATTGGAAACGAGGAAGTTACGTAATGTTGGCGCGTTTTTTCCGTTTAGAAACTTCTGGAATGTTTCCTCCCTAAAGCATATGTATTCATAATTTTAATTGGATATTAAGATAGACGCTAATGTTGGCGCGTTTTATTAGCCAATAGCAGCTCAGTTATAATCTTTAGGCGTATCTGGATGCAGGATTATAAATAAGGTAGGTTG
This sequence comes from Deroplatys truncata, assembly GCA_030765065.1. Classification (NCBI taxonomy): domain Eukaryota; kingdom Metazoa; phylum Arthropoda; class Insecta; order Mantodea; family Mantidae; genus Deroplatys; species Deroplatys truncata. Next base: position 82,223,512 of record CM060982.1, on the reverse strand, counting down.
GAGGTAAAGTCAGTCAGTCCTTCAGTTCGCCGAAAGTATTCATACATTACACGTCGTCGTCAGTTTGTCAGTTCATAAAAAAATCTGTGTACACTACACGTCGTCTTCAGTCAGTCAGTTCGTCATACATCGGATATAGATTCACAAGTTACGCGTAGCAGAATTATGAAAGATCTAAAATATGGTAAAGTTAATTATACAAAAGGTTGAAGTACGTTGATTAAAAGTGATCAATAAGAAGTTATTATAACAGTTTCAGTTTGGCGAGTATCTAGATCAATATGTAAAAGTGATAGTGAACGTGTTCGACAATAAAAATTATAAAACAAATTTCTTCATCAGTGTTCTTTTTGGATAAAAGATTCCTTTCCGTTTACACAACCCTGATCAAGACACATGTTCGACCCAAGATAAGATAATAGCTAGCCGGAGGACAGTAATCAAAACTTATAATTCTTTCAAACAAAAGACTAATACTGCCGCAAATTGCTAACACTAGATGGAGCTACAAACCAAACAAATGAATGACGTCACAAGATGTCAACACGTGATGTAAACAAACATTTGCAAGTAATACCGTTACAAATTGGCGCCACAACGTGGGGCTAATAAAACAACATTAATACCGTCGCAAATTGGCTCCCATACGTGGGGCAGTTAAAATTATGTAACTAAACAAAACAAAAGCAGCACAATATAAGATCTTCAAGTTCTAATAATTTACGTAAAAACATATTACGTAAGCACTACAATAATGTTACACAAATAACATTAAAACCGTCGCAAATTGGCTACCACAAAGTGGGGCTCAACAAATTATAAATAACTTTGAAGTAAAAACATATTACGTAAACAATAATGTTACTATCGCAATGCACAGGGGAGAGGTGTTATCATTGACGATTGTAAATTGTTTGACCAGTTCCAGTGTTTGAAAATGTTTCTTTGTGGACAAAATGAATTTTTTGATCAGTTATTGCCTGCTCAACGGGTGCACTTCTTTTGAGAGCACTCAAAGGTTAGACAATTTTTTCTGAACTTTTAACATCTGTGAATATTATTTTGTAATTCCTGGCTCCAATTGCAGCATTGAAAGAGTGTTTTCTTTAATCAATGTCCAATGGACTGATGAAAGAATTAGGCTGCTGATTCAGTCAGTAGCAAGCACCAGTATTGTGAAGTATTATCCAAAGCATCTCAATTGCGTAGAATTTTTCACATATATTATTTTTAATTTCTCCAGATGAAAACTATTATCCAGGTAGCACAAATCAGTAGGGATATCAAATGCTTTTCCTGTTTTGTATTTTCAAACATTTCAAATGTCTAACTGTAATTAAATCTCTAATATGCATTCTAAGAATATAGTACGAGGCATATTCCAAAACTAAGGTCCGTTGGGTCATAACAACAACATCGCTCATGAGACAAGGTTTCTATTGACAGTAATATGTGTCTACATAACTTTACTTAATCACATAATCGCCGTTTACATCTATACACTTGCTGTAATGCTGCACCAGCTTTTTTAACTCCTTGGCATAAGAGTCTGCCGCCTGGAACTTGAACCAGTTGGTAACGCTCGTCTTGAGTTCATCGTCGGTTTGAAATAGTTGTCCACCCAGCCACCATTTGAAATGCAAGAGGAAACAGTCGCTTGGTGCCAGACCGGGACTGTACGGAGGTTGGTCAAAGAGTTCCCAACGAAACTCTTGAATCTTCTCTTTGGTTCTGGCAGCGGTGTGCGTTGTTGTGCAGGAGAATGATGCCAGATGACAGTTTCCCGCGGCGTCGATTTTGGATCTCAAGTCTCACTTTGGTAAGCGTTGCACAGTACATGACAGCTGTAATTGTTGACCCACGGTCCATGAAATCAATCAAAAGGACGCCCTTTTCGTCCCAAAACACGGTAGCCATCATTTTGCAATTCCTGATTCTTACACCTTTTTGGTTTGGGTGAACCGGGGCGGTGCCACTGCATTGACTGTTGTTTCGATTCTGCGTTGGTGTACGCTATTCATGTCTCGTCCCCTTAACAACGTGGGAAAACAAACCATCTCGATCTTGTCTATAGCGCTCCAAAAACTGTCGTACACTAGGCGTTCGTTGTTCTTTGTGCTGACCGGTAAGCAATTTTGGCACCCATCTCGCACAAAATTTCCGATATCCAAGCTGTTCAGTGACAATTCTGTAAAGTGAGATTCGAACAAAATTGGTAATTCATCAGCCAGACCACTAATCGTCAAACGCCGATCACTTCGAAGTTTTTGGTTCAGTTGCTCAACGATGTCGTCGGTCCGAATACTGAGCCTACTACTCCGCTGTTCATCGTGAACATTTGTGCGGCCATTTCGAAATTTTCGACAACAGTTCAAACCCGTGTGTCACTCATTATGTCCGGTCCATATACGAGGCATAACTCACGATGGATGCCCGCAGCTGAGGATCCTTTTGCCAGCAAAATCCTATTCACACCACGCACTTCAAAACTGGCGGGATCTACTATTGTCGCGGCCATTGCGATCTGCCCTCATTGACCGACAAACGCCTACTGCGTCACACCAACCTGCGGTAGGTTCCTCAGGAGTTGGTAGTCAGCTTTGCAGATGTGAAACGCCATTTAGGCCTACCATCCGTTAAATATTGTTGACCGAACCTTAATTTTGAAATACGCCTCGTATATGGCATTAAAATGTAAAGTATACTGTCCAACCATTGTTTATGTAAAATGTCCTTTTCAGAGCAATATCCTCCTTTATATTTTTTTGAGTAAACTGTCCTCCACTGGGAAAAATTAGTCTGGTAACCCTCATGTATGTTCTAGCAATAGTAGTTGTTCCATTATTGATTTGTATGTCTAATGTATTTTATTGCTGTAATATTGTGGTCGCAAACAAACCACTGAGTTCTGCGACCTTAAATAAATACTATGAAAAAGCACTTGCTTTGCTTGCATGATGGTTAATTAATAAGCGGAAAGAATTGCTCGTAAATAATATTAATTCTCAACCACGAAAACCACATTATCGCTGCGTTCTGCAGAACGGCAATGGACTCATCTCTTATATCCAGTAAGACAAGCATTTCCACGATTGAAAAAACTCTCCGAGACCGCCTCTGTGGCGATGAGGTAGCGTGTCTGCCTCACAGTTAAGAGGGTTGTCAGTTGGAATCTCGGTTAGTGCGAGTTAACAGGATAAGTTTTTTCCCGAGGTTTTCCCTTATCCTGAGGAGATGAATGTCGGGTACTTCAAGCTCTATGGCCCACGGGCTAATTTGAGCATCATTTCACCCATTTCATTCATTCATCGTTCGATCTGACCTACCAGGTTAAAGGACGTTAAACTTTAAGCAAAATAACTCCAGCTACGATTCGAAATAGGATTCAGATCCCTCTGCACGCTAGGCTAGAGAGCTATCATCCCAGGATCATGCAATGACATGAGAACAAGAATGGTAATGACCCTTGGGAATAACTCGCACAACCTTGTCGAATATGGACCATAAGTTTTATTGTCATTCACCCATGCTTAAATACTGGACTCGCCTGAATCACAGTATTGACAGATTATAATTCAGTACTTTTCCTTCACAATGTGGTCACCACAGGAGGCTCTCAAGCCGGCCGCCGCAGCTCGGACTCCCGACGAAACAGTTGAACATCTCCGCTACCGCCTCACGTTCTCATATTTACAGTAAAAGTTACAATGATAACAAATACATACCTTGTCACAAGAAACGTCACAAATGTCCTTTATCCGAATATTTCTGGCATCTTTACTAGAAATTTTCATTCACACATTGAATTTCTAGTCTGGTGTTTTCTTTTAGTTCTTTCAGTGTATGGAGTTTGTAGCACACACTTTATTTTTCAAGTTCCCCCAAAGATAAAAATCATATAGAGTTAAATCAGGGTAACGTGAGTGTCATAATTCTTGACTAATTACCCTATCTTCAAAAATTTCCTGCATTAAATTTAATGACTCATCAGCTGTGTGCGCGGTAGCAAAGTCTTGTTTGGAAAATGCAGTGATATTCAAGTGTTAAACAAATGGTGTAAGTCTTTCCTGTACCTCTCTGCATTTATCGTTTATTAAAAAAAATACAGGTCTTATTATTCTATACGCATTTACTGCGCACCAGCCTTCGCGTTCATGCAGGGAATCACATGTGTAAAATCGGGTTTCTCTGTATTCCAATATGTGTCATTTTGCGACGAACCATGGCCAATATAAATAGAACCAGCTTCGTCAGAGAAGAATATTAAGCATGGGCTGAATTACTCTTATCATTTCGTAAAATCCAATTACAGAACTTTACCCGACTTTGATGATCACATGAAAAATAAGGTGTATGCAATAAGCCCCATACACTGGAAGAACTAAAAGAAAACCAGCCAAAAAATGCACTCAATTTCAGACACTGAACTCTCGAGTGTAAATGAAAATTTCTAAACAAGATGCTAACAATATGCGGGTATGCGTTTATTATCACGTAATTATAACTCTACTGTCCATTCCAAACCAGAGTGCCTTTCACTGAAAACAAACTCTTTGTATTATCCGAGCGAAAGTAGTTCGCAGTCCCCGCCCATAATGGCTGCTTGTTCCCGTCCCAGGTGCTTGTTGAACACTATTTAATCTATAAAAAGGCGCCCTGCGTGAGAATCATAGTTCAAAATGCAACCTGAGGTAACAATCGATTTTATAAGTATGCGGCAATGAACATTTTACTTAGGTTGATCAAATCCTCGGACAAAAGTGCAACACCCAAATCCGAATCCTCCGAAGATGACTCAGCTGCCCTATCAGAATCCGAACTACTCTCCAAAATAATGACAAGCTTATCCACAATTCCACAGCACTGTCGCACTTAAAACAAGTTTCCACATTTTATCCTCTTCTATGTTGTATTATGTCTGTTTATATTCCCTGTCCGCTTTCGTTACACTTCTCACTGAAACGCCTGTAAAATCCGATATTAGTTTCGTAATATGCAATAATGCAAGTGTCGGGTATTTTTGTAATAGTGAGTTGAATAGATGAAGTATTGTTTGTTTTAGCAACTTTTTAACTGTTTCCCGCTTCTGTGTTTGAACAGTTTATTCGCACTACACGCACCTTCCTCTGCCATGTGAGCTCAAATACCAACTGACTAAATCACAAGATTTGACCTGAGCTGGGCATATGTGTACTAGCGTATTATGAATGGCTATTCGCTTATCATATTTCCTGTGTTACGCAAAGTGTTTATTCGGTACTCAGATAGCACCTCTGGGAATTCATTGCTGCATTTCTTGTGTATGTAAGAGAGTGGCAGTCGTGCATACGGTTGGTATTAACAAGCAAAATGCTCTCGGCGCTAGCTCAAAAGCAGACGAAAATAATATTTTGTAATCTCTTAACAGCTAGTATATATCCATTACCTTTAACGATGAGTTCTTATGATAACCGCAATAAAATGTGCAGTTCTATACCTTTCCTGCTCTAATATTCATAATACAATACATGTATTAAGGAACTATTTACGTTGGCGTAAGAGTATATTCTTCAGTTCGTGACAAGCCGAAGCACGTGCTTCTGTTTACATCAGAGGGAACTCTGGTTTGGAATGGACAGCAAATATGAGAACGCGAGGTGGTTGCGGGGATATTGCGGTTGAGGTAATATTATAACTGTTTCGGCGGGAGTCCGAGCTGCTACGACGACCGGCGCGCGCACCGCCGTGCGCTGGCCACGGCGTGAAGGATAATCGTACATAAGATATTTATATATTGTAATGTATGTTTCTCTAAAGTTAAAAACCAGCAGTAAATTGCAAAATCGTCAAACACACTTGATAAGAAAGAAGCTAAGTGTCATTCACTGTCACATTTGATATCAACATTTTTTTAATGGCATTTGTTTGTGTTGGATGTTGTGATATGTGTAATTTTTGGAAAGTGAAGCAACATACAGTACTAGTCACGGACAAACCAATACGATAACTTATTAATGTAATAGCTTCTCAGCATCAACACATTAATAATTTCTTTCTTTAATATTTTTGTTCTAAGTTTTACGTGTTATGTATTTTTTGCTAATATTGTACATATAATAATTAAGAGGGTGTTAAAAAAATATATTCATAATGTAAACATGGCAGAAAACAAGTATATAAGGTTATAACATATAAAATATAATATAAGAGGGAAAGGCCATTGTTAGCTATGTAACCAGTAATATAAAATTAACGAGAAATGCAGTAGTATCGACGTAAGCATGTAACGAACCTTGGATTCATAAATAAGACGATGGAAGCGTGTAAACTGTTATTGGAATACGTACGTTAAGAAAACGGTTGGAGGGAACGCTAACAGAAGCTTGTCAGACTTCCAACAGGAAGGTAGTGTATAAACCCATCTCTAAATAGACGCTAAAACTACGTAGTTAAAGCCTGCCAGTTATACATATTTTAACATAGCAAAGGTGATAATGAATTGTGAATATCATGTGTGGTTTATCTAAAACACAAGTGAAATAATTAACAGAATACGTGTGTGCAAAATATTTTAACCTTTCCCATACCTAACCCTGACAAGACACAAGTGCTCTCCGACACAAATACAGCAGCCATGGCATAATTATAAAATAATAATTACAACATACTAACACACACACAAAAACACAGATGCACGATCATCAGATTCCAGTCTACGAGAACCTCAAGATACATCACAAGAGTACGGGCATTAAGATCACCTACAGATACGTAACACAGCATCCATCATTATCAACGTAGTGGGGTCCCACCAAGTAGGAACCGATACAAAAAATGAAGATCCATGATGTGTATGCTCTATCCTAAGTGTAAAATTGTTTCACTGGTGTCACATTAAAGTCATTACTAACTTTTTTCAGCAATATTCATTTGTCACGGACATTCTAATTGAAACTAACATATTACATATGAATAATTTACGTGCTATAAATATATTAAAACTGGGCATCACACGAACGCGCGCATGCAAACAAGCAAGGAGGCGACTAACCGAGAGTTGAATCTGGTTCCTCTGCTAGTCCAGCCCAAGTATAATAGGTCTTGGTGAATCTACGTACCTATGCGTATTTTATATTTTGCAAATGTATCTGTCCGTGAGAAGCGTTTACGGCTGTGTTGTGTGAGAGGATGCTTTATAATCTATGAGATTCCACAGAATCCTTTCCAGAGGACGCCTTAGATGACACTCCTGACGGACGTGGGTGCATGTCATGGGATGTGTGTAAAATAAAAAGCGAAATAATTATGTACATCCATAAAATTGCACATGAAACGAGAGTGCGATTAACCATTTACGGATAAATAAGACGAGAAAAATCACCATCCATGTTGTGATAAAGAATTCCGGTCATTCACCCGACGGATGCCAAACATAACCATTACACTACGGAAATGGCATGCAGGTTAATGTGCTATAAAAGCATAAACCTTATGGCGGATAGCGCAATGACTCTCTTGCCGATTTTAGTTCCGTTTTATTATTACGTGGTCATAAAACATTTAATTGATAAAGCTGCCACACGCCCTTTGCGCTAACGCTTCTTGTGAATGCTCATTTATGTCATTCCGTTATGTACATTCTTTAATATTTGGTTCAAACGGTCTGCAAATTCTTAGTGAAATAATACAGCGGTCGTTTTATGGCGAGGCCACGGATCACGCGTGTGCGTGCTCCGTACACCGTCTAATAAACTGGTGGGTTTTCGTTCCGCAACTCCCGTTACTTACCTGAGCAGGATAGCTCAGGCGTTGACGTCTGTGGCCCGCATTCGGAAGGTCCCAGGATCGATCACCGACGACCGCCCACTCTGGCCCATGGGTTTTTCGTGGTTTCCCGGGGTCGACAGGCGAATGCTGGGGTGGTTCATCTTATACCATGACTGTCTTCCCTTTCATTTCCTGTACCCATTATCTCCCTTGTCATTTGTTTCAAGGTTGCAGGACCAGGTGATCGGTTGGTAGCGACTGGGCGGTGGCTATGCGCTCTGTAAAGGTTTCTTCCCTGTCATCGCTGCGGTACCGCTGAGTTACGTCTCTCCTCCGAGTAGGCATCGCAACTGGGATCCTTAAGGTTGGTGATTTGTGGGTAGGAACCGGGCGGCGTTGGATGCGTTCTATCTGGAAACGTTAGAGACCCCGTATACGCTTGAGCCCGTCGGCATCCGATTTGGTCGCCCCTCGGATCTCTCTCCTCATCCCTCGCCCCAATTCCGGGGGCCCCTCTGTGATAAACTTCACCCACTTTGTTTACTTACGAGTGACAGTAACGAGCACTGTAATGAGTACTAACCTTGTGACAAGTGGTGTTGGAAGCGGTGTCCATCAGCGTGAAGACATTCCTTGCATCATCTGATGAAATTTCCATTCACACGCAGAACTTCATAATTTCTGTTTTTATATTCTCTAAAACGTCTATTGGGGGGATTGTTTCTATAAACTTCGGGTTCATCACAAATAGATGCGTCAATTTTGCCAATTTTTTCCTCCGTTGGAACTTCTCGTTTTCGCTTCTTAGATTTAGCGTTTACGATCGCATTGTCTTAAATTCAGCAACCAGACGTCCAGTTTCTCAGATGGAAATGGAATACCAGGAAATTTCTCCTGAAATTGTCTGTACACTGCCTACATGATTCGGTTTTCACGTATGTATCGTACATAAAAATTCGTTGTTCAAGCGTCAATTTGTCGGCAAGCATTGCAGTAGACGAATAACACATTAACACTCCTAAGCTAAACACACACACGAACACAAAGCAGCGAATGAAGCACAGCTGATAAAAGTAAGTTTAAGTGCATCATGTGCAGCCAGTTGCGCATCGGAAAAGTACCGAGGTCACTGCAGTACAGCGTGCAATGCATATAACCGGTCTGTGGCCTTACCTTAAAATGACCGCACTGTATATAGGAGATATCGAGTGTAGTAGACAAGTAGATAATATACCGGAGCAGCAGGGAACTTTTTTATTCATCCCTTCTTAGGAATAATGCTGATCACTTACCTGAAAAGAAAGAAAAAAAGATTAGTATCATCATACGAATACATAAAAATAGAGAATAGTTTTGAAATGTGGATCATTCTCCTGCGGTTTTAAGGAAAAAAGTAGGGCACACTTAATTAAACAAAGATTTAATATTTTATTAAGTTTAATTATATGCCAGAAAAAGGAACACTGTTATTAGTTTTTGAGAAAGAGAAAAAGATAATGTGGTACACTCATACAACTTTCTCTAGTCATTCTCATTACAATGTTGCAAACATATCTAATAGTATATTTTAGTATTCATTAATAACAGTAATACTTCTGTAAACGTTAGGTAATCAATCATGGAATCTTTTACTAATAAATTTGAATTTAAGCAATAAATATCGGAAGCATGGAGGAATAAATTCACTTGTCGTCGTTACGAGCTCTTGCGATGGAAAATAAAAGAAGAATCGAAAACTTTCTGACATTTTCCGGTATATAAGTTCACCATCTTCACGAAGATTTTCCAGAAAATCCCCCATCTCACTACAGCCTTTACATGGAACATTTTTGTTATTTCTCTCTCCCTTTCAAAACGGGCTCTAAGGATATTACATAAAATACCACATATTTTAAGACGTTTACATAACTAAAGAGATGTATAAGCTTAATTTTCTGGGATTAGTATTTAAAGTCTTCATTCTGAATAAATGTTGTATACTTTTGTATAACTGTTAAAAAATATGAAACAAAACATACTTCACAAAAAATGTAGATCTGCTTAAAATATAGAATTTATTTCAAATAACTTTTATGTGGCATTAGCCATTTTCGAAATATTCGTTGTTATTGGTTTCAATGTCTTTAAAGTCCTTTCAACATTCAACTGTTTCTCGCGATGTTGTGGAAAGAGTATGGAATTTCAAAGGCAGCAGAGTGAAGCGCTCCTTGAAGACTTAAAAATAAAACAAACTGGTAAGATCACGTCGACAGAATGGCAAATGATAAGATTACCAAAGAAACCGAGCGGGATGGCTCAGAATGTAAAGTGTGGGTTCGATTCCCGCGGCCGACCTTCCTGACCCATGGGTTTTTTCGGGGATTTCCCCGGGTCGCTAGGCGAATGCAGGGAATGTTCATTACATCCCCGAATTTCCTGTCCTTCCATTTCACCTACATTCTCATTTCACTTCACATCTCCTCTGCTTGGCCTGTTTCAGAGATAAAGTGTCGGCGGGTGTCTCGGCATTGCAGGGGAAAGGATGCTCTGTGTAGCCCTTCGTCCCCCGAATCCTGGCCCCCCGGGGTTTGTGCAAGCCCGCAGACGGGGAGTTTCAATCTAAAAAGTAGGGACACTGCCCTCTGCCCTGTCGTGCCCCCTAATCCGGTCGCCCTCTTTCTCCTCTCACCCCTCCCTCCTGGGGGCACCCCGTTAGGCACAAAAGATATTTTAGGCCTAAGTGCTAAGTCCCCCCAGTCCCTAAGTCCCCGCAGTAGTCCTAGTCCTAGACCTTATTAAAAAAAATAATGAATTACCAACCAAAAGAGAAAATAAATTTAGGTAGAGATGGTTTGATGATCCTCCTTCATTCCCTTTGCACCAACAGAGAAATGTGTTTATTTCAATTAAATTAAAGCAGATATAAGGATAAGCTTTTGTAGAACAGTTTGTGGAAAAATGCAGGGCAACTGATGCGAATTTGTCCCTAAGCTTTTTTTTGTCCCTTCACCAGCAATGTTTTCAATCACCTATTATATAACATAGGTTAAATGAAACGTTATAATGCACACGGACCAAAGGCAGCGAACGGAAAGGAATGACGATCGCTTTTTGTACGCTGTTCCAAAACAACGTGGATTTGCGGTTTGTTTCTTTTGTTTTCACGCTCGGCTTCCGTAACCGATTACGCAAATGAGTTAATGTAGGCGTGTCGAATTGAATGATACTTTATTTAGCCGTCTGGTTGGTATTGCGTCATCGTTATGGAAGATTCCGTGTATCAGCTGATCATGAAGGTAATTCCAGCCATTACAAGGCATCTAGGGCACACTGCCAACTGGAGTACAGCTGTTAACATCTGATTTATTCACAGCTTGATGTGCCCGAGCATTCAACCGTGACATCTCAAACTTTCGTTAAAAGTTCAGTTAACAAGCTTTCGGCTGCTTTCACTGCCAATCTTTTAAATGTGAGACATGTTCTTTATAAACATCGTTTTCAATCTATGTTTCCACCTCCCCCCCCCCACCTTACAGATATACCTAAGCTAGAAGTAGATGTTATAAATTCCACACAAAATATAGGTTTACCAAGTAACATTACAATTCAACCGACACTTTTCCTTTCTCTAGCATCTACTTAAAGTGGTTAGGATGAGTTATTGAATTTCACCCAAAAAGTCGATGTCGAGATTGAAGCAACATACAGTACTAGCCACGGACAAATTAATACCATAACTCATTAATGTAATAAGATATCTAATTCACCGCTTCTTAGCATCCACACATTAATAATTTCTTTCTATAATATTACTTTTTCCACTACGTATAGTAAGTAGGGGAAGTATTGTATTCCACCCAAAATTTCGATACCGAGATTTCACCGGAAATACATGTTTTGAGACCACCTGAATCCAAAAAAGACATTTTTGGAAACATGTCCGTGTGTGTCTGTGTGTCTGTCTGTGTGTCTGTGAACAGCATAACTCAGAAACGAACAGTCGAATAAACACCAAACTTGGTATTTGGGTTCAGTATCTTCCAAGGATGCGACACGAATGTTTTCAAGAAAATCCCCCCACCCCAGAGTACCCTTTACATGGAACATTTTTCGAAAATTTTAATTTTCTCAAAAATGGCTCCAACGATTTTGATTAAAATATCATATGTTTAAGATATTTTTATGGCAAATAAAATGTATATCTTGAATTTTCTGGGAATGTCTCCAAAAGTATTCTTTATTGTGAACGACTTTTGCATAACTGGTAAACCATAAGAGATAGACAAAATGGTACTACACAAAAAATGTAGATCGCCTTAAAATACACAATTTATGTCATATACATTTTTTTGTTGAGTGAACCATTTTCGAGATATTAATTGTTATTCCCTTAAATTTTTCAATACTTATTTTCTCAAATGGGAATTCGTTATTCATTTTTTTTTGTCTTGGATATGCAAAGAGTTATAATCTGTGGCAAAGGGAATGGTGCTGCACCTAGCAACCAGCTATTAAGAGATATGTGTGTGCTTAAAGGCTACTGTTTTTCTATATTGCCCTTGTAAATATATTTTCCCCTTACATCTACAAGAAAATTAGCAATAAGATAGGGTCTGCAAATGTTTATCTCGATTAACATGAACTAGATGGAGAATAAGCGTTTGTAAAAATACTTTGTACAAGAGTAGAGAAAGTCATGTGAGTGTAACACATCATTTTTTTTTTATCTTGGATATGCAAAGAGTATTAATCTGTGGCAAAGGGAATGGTGCTGCACCTAACAACCAGCTATTAAGATATATGTCTATGTTTAAAGGCTACTGTATTTCTGTATTGCCCTTGCAAATACAAAACAAGGAGAACTTAGTAGGCCTTAAGTCATAGTCAAATATTCTTAGAACTAGTCACCACGTTTAAAATGTAATTTTCTTTACATGTCAAAAGATCGTTTTTGCAAATATTTATCTCCATTAATATGAAATAGAAGAAGAATAAGAGTTTGTAAAAATAGTTTGTATAAGAGTAGAGAAAGTCATGTGAGTGTAACACATAATTTTTTTTGTTCTACGTTTTACATGTTATATATTTTCTTTGCTAATATTAAGTTAAAACACATATATTCATAATGTAACACATGGTAGAGAACAAGTATACAACGTTATAACATATAAAACATAATATAAGAGGGAAAGACCATTGTTAGCTATATAGCCAATAATATAAAATTACGAGAAATGCAGTAGTATCTACGTAAGCATGTAACGAACCTTGGATTCATAATTAAGACAATGGAAGTCTGTAAATATATATATAAAACAAAGTGTTATTGGATGTTATTGTATAGTAGCACCAATAAGGTACATTGATACATGCCTATAATTCAAATAAGTACGTTAAGAAAACGGTTGAAGGGAACGCTAACAGAAGCTTGTCCGACTTCGAGCAGGAACGTAGTGTATAAGCTCTCTCTAAATAGACGCTAAAACTACGTATTTTAAGTCTACCAGCTATACATATTTTAACATGACAAAGGTGATAGTGAATTGTGAATACCATATGTGGTTTATCTAAAATATAAGTGAAATAACTAACAGACTACGTGTGTGCAAATTATTTTAACATTCTCCATGCTAACCTTGACAAGACACAATTGCTCTTCGACTCAAAATATAATTACAACATACTAACACACACACACACAAAATCATCAGGTTCCAGTCAACGAGAACATCGTGATACATCACAAGAGTACGGGCATCAAGACGACCTACAGGTACGTAATACAGCATCCATCATCTCCCAACGGTCCATCATCAACATAGTGCTGTCCTACCAAGGAGGAATCGCTACAAGATTTGCCGGAAACACATATTTTATGTCCCTAAACTCTGAATTTAAATTCAATATCTTCCAGAAATGCAGCATGAAGATTTCCTACAAAAAGTTTACACGGGTAAACTTTCGTTATTATGATTTTTTTCAAATGACTAAGAATCTTTACTAAACTGCTATGTATTTAAGATATTTACATATTAAATAAAATATACAGGCTTCTTAAATTTTCTGGGATTAACCTGTGAAGTCCTCTTCATTTTTACTTTCTCTACCACGTCCATAGTAGCTAAGTAGAGAAGGTATTACATTCCACCAAAAAGTTAGATATGGAGATTTCACCGGAAATACGTGTTATGAGGCCCCGTGAATTAAAAAAAATAATCTGATGTGATACTTTCACATGGCTTTCTCTACCCTCTATCGTTTATTGGTGGGTATACAAGCCATTCTTATTTAAGCTTATTTTTCTATCTAGATACTACATTTTAATCCAAACAAACCTTTGCAGAAATAAGTTGCATTACACATTTGTAAGAGGAAACAGCGATAGTCAAATGTTTCTGAATTAGTTGCTATATGCTGGCCTTAAAATTCCATACTTTTTCCATGCAATCGTGAAAAACAGCTGAATGCTGATAGGACTTTAAGAGAATGACCAAAAAATAAACAATTCCAACCTTTAATAACGGATATCTCAGAAATTGCCTATGCCACAAAAATTTTATTTGAAATAAATTGTGTGTTTTAAAGAGATCTATATTTTTAGTGTAGTAGTTTTTGTCTATCGCTTAACGTTTAGCAGTTATACAAGATTATATAAAATTCTTTCCGATTGAAGGGGACTTCATACGTATTCGCAGAAATTTCGAGATGTTTATTTTATTTGTCATGTAAATATCCTTCACATATGATATCTTAAACAAAATCGTTAAGGCCATTTTTTAGAAAATATAAAATTTCGAAAAATGTTCCAGGTAAAGGTAGTTTGGGGTGGGGGATTTTCTTGAAAACCTGAACCTAAATACCAAGTATGGTATTTATCCGATTTTTCGTTTTTGAGCTATGCTCTTCACAGACGCGCGCGCGCGGCATTTTTCTAAGTGCTTTATTGGATTCAGGGTGCCTTAAAACATGTATTTCCGGTGAAAACTTGATATTGAATTTTTCGGTGGAATGCAATACCTTCTCTACTGCTACGTACGTGGTAAAGAAAGTAAATTCATTCCACCCAAAAATTCGATACCGAGATTTCACCGGAAATACATGTTTTGAGACCTCCTGAATCCCAAAAAAGGATTTTTGGAAACATGTCCGTGTGTGTGTCTGTGTGTGTGTGTGTGTGTGTGTGTGTGTGTGTGTGTGTCTGTGTGTCTGTGTGTGTGTGTGTGTGTGTCTGTGAACAGCATAACTCAAAAACGAAGAGTCGGATAAACACCAAACTTGGTATTTAGGTCCAGTATCTTCCAGAGATGCGACACGAAGGTTTTCAAGAAACTCCCCACACCCCAGACTACCCTTTACATGGAAGATTTTTCGAAAATCTTAATTTTCTCAAAAATGGCTCTAACGATTTTGATGAAAATATCATATGTTTAGGGTAATGTCATGAGAAATGAAATGTATATCTCGAATTTTCTGGGAATGTCTCCAAAAGTATTCTTCATTGTGAACGACTTTTGCATAACTGGTAAACCATAAGAGATAGACAAAATTTTACTACACGAAAAATGTAGATCGCGTTAAAATACACAACTTATGTCATATACATTTCTTTTGTTGAGTGAACCGTTTTCGAGATATTGCTTGTTATTTCCTTAAATTTTCCAATACTTATACTTTTTCTCAAATTCGTTATTCATTTTTACTTTCTCTACTACGTATAGTAAGTAGGGGAAGTATTGCATTCCACCCAAAAATTCGATACCGAGATTTCACCGGAAATACATGTTTTGAGACTCACTGAATCCAAAAAAAGCATTTTTGGAAACATGTCCGTGTGTGTGTCTGTCTGTGTGTCTGTGTGTCTGTGTGTCTGTCTGTGTGTCTGTGAACAGCATAACTCAAAAACGAAGAGTCGGATAAACACCAAACTTGGTATTTAGGTTCAGCATCTTCCAGAGATGCGACACGAAGGTTTTCAAGAAAATCCCCCCACCCCAGACTACCCTTTACATGGAACATTTTTCGAAAATTTTAATTTTCTCAAAAACGGCTCTAACGATTTTGATTAAAGTATCATATGTTTAAGATATTGTCATGATAATTAAAATGTATATCTCGAATTTTCTGGGAATGTCTCCAAAAGTATTCTTTATTATGAACGACTTTTTCATAACTGGTAAACCATAAGAGATAGACAAAATTTTACTACACAAAAAATGTAGATCGCCTTAAAATACACAATTTATGTCATATACATTTCTTTTGTTGAGTGAACCGTTTGCGAGATATTGCTTGTTATTCCCTTAAATTTTCCAATACTTAGTTTTTCTCCAATTCGTTATTCATTCTTTTATGTCCTGGACATGCAAAGAGAATGGAATGCGCCACATAGCAACCAGCGTTAAAATATTTGACTATCGCTTAAAACCTACCATATTCCCCTTGCATCTACAAGAAAATTACAAATAAGATTGACATCTCGATATCTCGATTAATATGAAGCATATGGAGAATAGGCGTTTGTAAAAATAGATTGTACAAGAGTAGAGAAAGTCATGTGAGTGTAACACATCAGATTTTTTTACTTTCTCTACTACGTATAGTAAGTAGGGGAAGTATTGCATTCCACCCAAAAATTCGATACCGAGATTTCACCGGAAATACATGTTTTGAGACCTCCTGAATCCAAAAAAAGCATTTTTGGAAACATGTCCGTGTGTGTGTCTGTGTGTCTTTGAACAGCATAACTCAAAACCTAACAGTCGGATAAACACCAAACTTGGTATTTACGTTCAGTATCTTCCAGAGATGCGACACAAAGATTTTCAAGAAAATCCCCCCACCTCAGACTACCCTTTACATGGAACATTTTTCGAAAATTTTAATTTTCTCAAAAATGGCTCTAACGATTTTGATGAAAATATCATATGTTTAAGATAATGTCATGAGAAATGAAATGTATATCTCGAAATTTCTGGGAATGTCTCCAAAAGTATTCTTCATTGTGAACGACTTTTGCATAACTGGTAAACCATAAGAGATAGACAAAATTTTACTACACAAAAAATATAGATCGCGTTAAAATACACAACTTATATCATATACATTTCTTTTGATGAGTGAACCGTTTTCGAGATATTGCTTGTTATTTCCTTAAATTTTCCAATAGGCGAGAACAGGCGTTTGTAAAAATAGATTGTACAAGAGTAGAGAAAGTCATGTGAGTGTAACACATCAGATTTTTTTTAGGTCCTGGACATGCAAAGAGAATGGAATGCGCCACATAGCAACCAGCGTTAAAATATTTGACTATCGCTTAAAAGCTACCATATTCCCCTTGCATCTACAAGAAAATTACCAATAAGATCGACATCTCGATATCTCGATTAACATGAAGCATATGGAGAATAGGCGTTTGTAAAATTAGATTGTACAAGAGTAGAGAAAGTCATGTGAGTGTAACACATCAGATTTTTTTTATATACTGAAATGACTCTAACGAATTTATTGAAGTACCATATATTAGATATATTAGGTGTATCTTGACTTTTCTGGGAACAGTTTGTGAAGTCCTCCTCATTCGAAAGGAAGTTTATATAATGTTGCATAACTCGTAAACGTTAAGCGCATAGACGAAAACGTACTACACAAAATTTCTGATGTGATACATTCACATGACTTTCTCTACCCTCTAGCTTTATTAATGGGCATACAAACTATTCTTAACTAAAGCCTATTTTTCTATCTAATACTTTTAATCCAAATAAACTTTTGCAAAACTAGCTACATTACACATTTCGTTATAAATACAAAGAGAACAGTGATAATCAATGCTACAAAAAAGCTTATTTTAAGTAAATTGTGTTTTAAAGAGATCTACAGTTTTTGTGTGATAGTTTCCGTCTATCGCCGAACGTTTACAAGTTATACAAAATTATATAAAATTCCTTCCGAATGAAGAGGACTTCCTCGGCTATTCTCAGAAAATTCAAAATATACATTTTATTTGTCATGTAAATATGTTCCATATACGGTATTTTAATAAAAATCGTTAGAGCCATTTTTTAAAAAATTAAATGTTCCATGAAAAGGGTAGTTGGGGTGCGGGTATTTTCTTGAAAATCTTCGTGTCGCATGCTCAGAAGATACTACACTCAAATACCAAGTTTAGTATTTATCCGACTTTTCGTTTTTGAGTTATGCTGTTCACAGACAGACATACAGACACACACGAACATGTTTTCAAAAATGCTTTATTTGGATTCAGGGCGCCTCAAAACCTATATTTCCAGTGATAACATGTTTTGACGCCCACTGAATCTCCCAAAAACACTTTTAGAAAAAGGTCCGTGTGTGTGTGTGTGTGTGTGTGTGTGTGTGTGTGTGTGTTCCTACGTGTGAAAAAATTAACTCTAAAACGCAAAATCAGTTAAATACAAACTTGGTATTTAAAATTTGTACCTTTCTAGGACACAAAGATTGTGAAGAAAATTCCCCACTCCAAACTACCTTTACATGGAAAAGTTATCTTTTATTTTCTCAAAATGGCTCTTAGGTTTTTGATTAAAATATCACATTTTAAACTATTTTTGTGACAAATAAAATGTATATCTTAAATATTCTGGGAATACCATGTCAAGCCGTTTTTATTATGAATGAGTTTTATATAATTAGTAAACCGTAAGTGATACACAAAAATGAAGATCTCATTAAAGCACACAATTTATGTTAAATACAAGTTTATGTAACATTAACCGTTTCTGAGATAACCTTTATTATTTGTTTGAATTTTAAAATACTTCACATTTTTCTCAAATGCAAACACTATTTTTTTCACTTTCTCCAACACGTACATAGTAGGCAGAAAAGGTTTCAATTGCATTCCCTCCAGGAATTCGATATTGATTTCACCGGAAACACATGATTTGAGGCCCCCTGAAGAAAAATGTCCGCACGCACGCACGCACGCACGCGCGCGCGCGCGCGCGCGTAAAGCAGAACTCAAAAACGAAAAGCCCGATGAATACCACAGATGGGGCACGAAGATTTTTAAGAAAAACCCCCAACCCAACTACCTTTACATGGAATTTTTTTCCGAATTGCTCAAAAATGGCTCTAATGATTTTGATTAAAATATCATATATTAAAAATTCTTTGCTTAAGAATAAAATGTAAATCTTGAATTTTCTGGGAATAGCCTGTGAATTCTTCATTCGGAAGGAATTTCATATAACTGGTAAACTTTAAGAGATAGACAAAAACGTACTAGACATAAAATGTAAAATTCTTTAAAACACACAATTTATTTAAAAATAAACTTTTTGTGGCGGCAGCCATTTCCGAGATATCCCTTGTTATTGGTTTAAAATGTTCAATACTTTGTCATTCTTTTAAATTGCTGTCACTATCTAGTTGTTCCGGATATCCCCCCGTAAGGAGGGGAGTTCCGACCCCTTCAGCTGCCGTGGTGCGGCCGCTGCGGACCCTTAGCACTCGTGGTACTTCTGACGTTACCAGAAGTACGCTGGGCCGAACATTCGAGCCCCTCTCGATAGGGAGTTGTTCGGATTGGGTTGGACTCGGCGGGGCAGTGGTTCCCGATACCCATGGGTGATTGGGTACGCTTGGCCAGGTTTATCCGCCCAGGCGCGGTTGCGAGACGCCTCGAGACTCTCCGGCACCTGCCATGAGGGATAGCTGGTAGACGGTAGCTAGAAACTGTCGGCCCCACCGAGGTTGTTCGGTAGTCTCCCCCAGTAGGGTTCGCCCTGCTGGCCTGTCGCGCGTAAGTGGCGTATCCACTTCCGTCCCTGCTTGGAAGGGTCGGTGCGGGGGGTGTCCTGGCCTGATTTCGACCAGGCAGGGGGGGCGGTATATAAGTTAAGACACTGCTCCTAATCGAAAGGCCCACGAGTTTTCTCCTGGGTTTGCGTGGGTGTGGTCTCGCGTTGGCGGACCCGGTCCCGTTATTTCAGATGTTCCGGATACCCATGGGATTGTGAGACGCCTCAATGTCCTCCGGTACCGCGCTGGATAGGCGGTAGACGGCTTGCTGGAAAGCTGTCGGCCCCACCAAGGTTATCGGTAGTCGCCCTTTCGGGATGACGAGCGTAAATGGCGTATCCGCTTCCATCTCCGCGTAGGAAACCAGGCATTGGCCTCATGGGGAAACCCCGGTTAGAGAGCCACTCGGATGGGGCTAACCCTGGGCAGAGAAGGAGGGTAGACCTTCGCACTTAACTGTTTCTCGCAATGTCGTGGAAAGAGTATGGAATTTCAAGACCAGCATATAGCGGCCCGCTTTTAAAAATCTGACTATCGTTTCCGTTCCCTCTATCCTCCTTGTACCCGCAATGAAATGTGTAATGAAACTATTTCTGCGAAGGCTTATCTCCATTAAAGTGAATTAGATGGCACAAGGCTTTCGAGGTTAAATAAAAATAAACAGTAGTGGGTAGAGAAATTACGTGAAAGTAAGGCATCAGATTTTTTAAACATATTTTGATTAATTTTCTTTGTAGTAATACTAAAGGTACAATGGTACTGGCAAGAGCAACGTACTGAAGATTGGATTAAACCAAAGATGAATATAGCAGATGCAAAACATCAGTAGGCAAATATGTCCGCATATAGATGTATATTTAAATGAACTGTTAACATGAACATTATGAACTTTTCATCAAATCTTATCGTTTACCAGCTATACAAAAGTATATAAAATCTATTCGGAATAACAGGCTATTCATACTACTGGACATATTAATCATCTCAAGCTTCCTTGGGATAAGAATGTACAACAAATACTCAACATGAGGACTGACTTTCTTGAACCAAGATTCAAGTTTGATTTGAAATTTACGGTCTCCTATCCACAGCGGAGTGAATGGGAAAGACTGGTAAAACCTCATAATAACAAAGGCCCAATCTGGTATACTGATGGTTCTAGAACCAAATCAGGAACCGGGGCTGGGCTTTACGGTAACGGCACCAAGATTTCTTATAGTCTTGGTACCTTAGCTACAGTTTTCCAGGCTGAGGTTTATGCAGTCCTAGCCAGTGTCATGGAAACCATTAAAAGGAGATATAAGAATAGAAGTGTTCTTATCCTCTCAGACAGTCAACCTGCTCTTAAAGTACTTGAAATCACCATCAATAAAATCAAAGCTGGTCTCAGAATGCCGGGAATTCTTAATGACACTGCCTGTACACAATAAGGTTCAACTTATGTGGGTGCCAGGACATACAGGTATACCAGGCAATGAGAAAGCAGATGAAGCAGCCAAGATTGGTAGCGAAATGCCATTTTTTGGGTCCGGAGCCTGTACTGGGGGTGTCTTACAGACCAGTGAAACAGGCTATTAAGTGCTGGGCTCAAGCTGAACACAAGAACTACTGGAATCCATTGAGGGTTGTAGACATTCCAAGTTGTTTATTACAGACCTGGATAACAGCAGGGCAAAGTACTTGCGCGGTCTTAGTAGAAGAAGGCTTGCATGGGCAACAGGATTCATTACAGGACACTGTGCCCTAAAGTTTAATCTACACAGAATGGGATTGTTTAACAACCCTATCTGTAGTAGATGCCTAGAAGGAGATGAGACTGTTACTCATATGCTGTGTGATTGCCCTGCTCTTGCGAATCAAAGAGCAAGTATTTTTGGCAATCACTTTCCAAAGATAGATGAACTATCGAAAGCCTCAGTTAGCAGTATGGTTAAGTTCATAACGAGCAACAGACTACTTAACTGATGAAAGGGGGGATGTGCAATAGATCTTTAAGGTCGCAGTGCTTGGGCATAAAACCCATCCCCTTTTCAAACTACAACTACTACAACTACAGGCTATTCACAAAATATTCAAGATCTACATTTTATTAGTGATGGGACGACACCACTATTTCTCGATACATTTTTGAGCTTCGATACTCCATACTCACTTTATAAAAAAGTGTAAAGGCAATTGCTTGTTCTTCGAATTATGCTTTATTAGTAGTTTTCTGTGTATAAACACATGTAACCAATTTTGCATTGTATGCCAATTCCGAAATTGTTTCTGTTTGACATTCTCCAATTGGCAGCATTTTTTTATCTTGATAACGCCACGTTATGTATTTCCCATTGTTAGCCAAGGTTAACAATAATAATAATAATAATAATAATTTCTTTGTTTCCCTTTTTATGTAACTATATTTTGTGTTGAAAACTTTCTTTTAAAGGATTTTCTGTTTATGGAAAAACAAATACTAGCCGTTCTTTATTCAGCAATCTTAAAAGTACAAATTAATATATAGTTTACATGAAATCTAAATACAATGTGTGTGTTAAACCATTCTACCACTATTCACAACTACCTCATAACATATGTATTTTTTCATCTAGTAATAAGTAATTAGCCATATAACACTCGGAAACATAGTAAGTTTGTGGATTAAGTCTCTATAGTACCCATCCTCATACATTACGATGTGTTACCTCACGTGTTAAGTTCTAATTTGTTTCTGCTAGATTCACAAATTTTGGTCACCGGAATAGGTAAAGTAAGACTGAGAGTGAATCAAGCAGGTTATTACAGAAACGTGATTTAGTGCGTCAGCTAAATGAGCTTCATTCACAACTCAGTTAACGCTGCATGTTACATGAGTACCTCTACTCCTTCCCCCACTGTTTTGTTTGTTTTCATTTAGACACAAGAGTCTATGGAACAGGAAACGCGGTCAAGATCTATCAGGAACTACAGTCCAGCAACTCTTTGGGGACACGTGTGAGGTAATAACGTGAAGTTTCGACTCCTTTCATCCTTTTTTCTAGCATAAATTTAAACGCAACAATTTTCAATAATGCAAAACTCAAAAATGTAAAACTATCGAAGGTTTACCTAAGTATTAGACATACTTTGATATCACCGAGTACTGAGATATCGATAGTATCGATGTTCCATCCCCAGATTTTACGAGTATTAATCATGCAAATACCTTTAAACATGTGGTAATAATCATTAGAACCTGTTTTGAGAAAATAAAATAAATAACAAATAATTCTGACATGTTATATCCACATGAATTTCTCTCTCCACTATTGTTTACTTTTCTCTCTCTTCTACACACTATATTTACAGAAGTTTGTATTTTTAGCTATTCCGTATTAATCGAGATAAGCGTTTGCTTTTATTACACAATTCTTTGTAGGTACACTCGTTTCCATTTATGCCATCCCCGCAGCTTTGGCAGGCCTTCTACTGTCTTTTACAGACGAGTATTATAGTAAAGAGGTGGCGCGTGTATCTGTTTACCTTGTAGAACATGCAGTGGCGTCCTGTTTTACGTGCACAATTCTATATTATTCACATATGAATATAGAACTTTGAACAATAGCTTTACTCTTTATCACTTACATATAATTACCATATTTAAACATATAACTAAATAAAACCCTGTTTTGCAAAATTTCTTCATGAAAAAGGATTTTTAATGCAACATAATGTAAAACTGCAACACATACTTTTTACTCTCAATAGGATACATTTATTAGACATTATTTTAATAATCCGTCCAATCTCCATTCTTGTCCAATATCTGATTTAGCTGCCAAGCCACTGAATCACTCGTCGAACTTTAGGAACACTGTCATGAAATGTAGGAGCAAATGCGTTTGGAGTCAAGAGTTCTTCCAACACGCAAGCGATTAGGTGTCTAGATGGCTAATGGGTGTTGGACAAAATGGAGATTGGACAGATTATTAAAATAATATCTAGTAAATGGGTCTGTTTGAGAGTAAAAGGTATAATTTACTTCAGTTTTACATTAAATTTTCACTAAAAATACTCTTTCATGCACAAATTATACAAAACAGTGTTTTATTTAGTTGTATATTTAGACTGGACATGCGATTCCAATAATATCTAGTAAGTGTGTCCTCTTTGAGAGTAAAAAGTATAATCTATTTCAGTTTTATAATACTATGCCATTAAAAATATTTTCCGTGAAGCTACTGTGCACAACATGGTTTTATTTAGTTATATATTATTTTAACATGGTCATTGTAAGTTATGACGAGTAAAGCTATTGCTCAAAGTTATATATTCATATGTGAATAATCTAGAACTCTACACGTAAAACAGGACGCAATGCATACGCGAGAAGGTAAATACACACACCTCTTCCTTTCTATACATGCTCACCTGTGTAGGCCAGTAGAATGCCTCCCAAAGCTGCGAGGACGGCATAAATGGAAACGAGTGTACAAGAGGGATACAGGAGGCTGAAGCAATAGCCAAATGTTTAAAAACGGGCCTTATAGCCTGGTCCATACGCTTTCCATTCGAGAGAAACAACTCAATGGTAGCAGTACTTCAAAAACAATTGTACACGTATTGAAAAATTCACACCAATAATAACGTATCTCTTAAAATGGCTGAGGCAACAATAAAGCTATTTGAAACAAAGTGTGTGGTTTAAAGAGATTTACGTCTCCGTGTTGTAACTTCTTGTCATATCTCTTGGGTTATCCGTTATACAAAATTAATTCCGAATGAACAGGATTTCGAGACTATTCCCAGAAAATTGCAGAGATATATTTTATTAGTCATGTAAGTGGCTTACACACACACTATTTTAATAAAAATCATTGAGCCATTTATAGTAAAAAAATTACGTAAAGGATAGTTTGAGGTAAAAGGATTTTCTTCAAAATCCTCGTGTTTTATCGAAGATGCGGAGTTTATTTTCCCGACATTTTGTTTTCCAGTTATACTGCTGAAAAACAAGCACACACGCGCGGATCTTTAATATTTTTTACTAAGAGCACCTCAAAACATGCATTTCCGACGAATCTCGATATCATATTTATATATTTCCTCTACCTGCTATAGGTAAGTGGCAGAGAAAACAAAAACGACTTGTAATCGGGGAATGTTTATTCCTCAAGAACGTTTCCAATAGCAAAAAACTAATATGAATACAAACACGCGTTGTTTCAAACGTACAGAAGTGGCTGCAGAGTTATTTTCCAAAAATACGATTACAAGAATTCCAGGAAGCTTCAGATCAGAGAACTGCGCATCGATAGTAATAGTGTTCAACAAAGCGTAATGCAACAGCTTCTCAAAATAAACTTCCCAGAATCCCATCTTGAATTTTCCATGGAAACCTCCGCGCCGTACAGAGATCCAAAATTAACTTTTACAGCTACAAAAACAGGATGCGCAACTTCTAACTTGTGTGGATATTGTTTTAGCTTTTTGTTGGGGTTCATAAAAGCACTGTAATTGCTGTTGTTTATCAACCAGCAATGTGGCAGTTTTAGTAGAAATTAAATATCTCATTTTTACTTTCTCTGCCACTTATCTACAGTAGATCCTATTGTATTCTACCCAAAAATGCGATAACTAGATTTCGCCGGAAATGCATGCTTCGAGATAGCCTGAACCCAAAAAGCATTTTTAGAAAACTGTCTGTGTGTGTGCTCAAAAATGAAAAGTCGGATAATTATGAAACTTGGTATTTAATTACGTCTTTCCATAGATGCGACAAGAAGGATTTCAAGAAAACCCCCAATTCAAACTGCCCTTTAAATGGAAAACGTTTCTTGTTCTCATATGGTTCTGATTAAAACACCCATATGCTTAAGACACATGCATGAAAATAAAATGTACGAGATTTACTATAACTTTGTATAACTGGTATACCATAGCACACTAAACAAGTAAGCTCCCTTAAAGCCTTCATTTATTATATTTATTTTCTTTTTTGTATTAACCACTTTCGAGATATTTCCCAGCCTGATCCCAACCGAGACTGAACTCCGGCCCGTACCCGAGAAAGGTACAACACCCACCCGGGCTCGATTGTATAATTTTGTTTGAAATAAAATTTAGGGATGGGACCTCGATACCGCCGATACCTCAATTCTCTCGATACTCGGTAGTATCGAGATATGTGTAATACTTTGAGGTAAATCTTCGATACTTTTAAATTTTTAAGTTATTGAAAGTTTTTGCGTTTAACTTTAAGACGTGAGGTAATACAGCGCATGGAAATATTTCTTCTTTCCTTCCATCTGTTAGTTTGTGTTTACGCAAGTCATAATGATGATGATAATAATAACAATAATAATCATAAAGATGTGTTTATACACAGAAAACTACTAATAAGAACATAATTACGTGAGCAAGTTATTGCCTTTACAGTTTTTACTTTCTCTACTACATATAGTAAGTAGGGGAAGTATTGTATTCCACCCAAAAATTCGATACTGAGTTTCACCGGAAATGCACGTCATAACTCAGAAACGAACAGTCGGATAAACACCAAACTTCGTATTTAGGTTCAGTATCTTCCAGAGATGCGACACGAAGTTTTTCAAGAAAATCACCCTACCCCAGATTAGCCTTTACATGGAACATTTTTCGAAAATTTTAATTTTCTCAAAAATGCCTCTAACGATTTTGATTAAAATATCATATGTTTAAGACATGTTCATGACAAATGAAATTATATCTCGAATTTTATGGGAATGTCTCCAAAAGTATTCTTCATTGTGAACGACTTTTGCATAACTGGTAAACCATAAGAGATAGACAAAAGTTTACTACACAAAAAATGTAGATCGCGTTAAAATACACAATTTATGTCATGTACCTACATCTTTTTTTGTTGAATGAACCATTTTCGAGATATTGCTTGTTATTCCCTTAAATTTTCCAATACGTATACTTTTTCCCAAACAGAAATTCGTTATTCATTTTTGTTTGTCCTGCTAATGCAAAGAGAATGGAATACTCCACATAGCAACCAGCTCTTAAAATATCTATCGCTTAAAACCTACCATATTCCCCTTGCATCTACAAGGAAATTAGCAATAAGATTAACATCTCGATTAACATAAAGCATATGGAGAATAAGCGTTTGTAAAAATAGTTTGTACAAGAGTAGAGAAAGTCATGTGAGTGTAACACATCAGATTTTTTATAAACTGAGTATACAGTATCGGTACTCAAACATCAGTATCGGTATTGAGAATTAGTGGTATCGTCCCATTACCAATAAAATTTATTTTGCAGTTATTGACTACCATTATTATTATTATCATCATTATCATCATCAGTCCACGAAGCGCTACTGCTGCTGCTGCGATACGAAGGGATTAGTGTTCGATTTCCGGTACCGACATGGGAATTTTTCCCCTGCTGGTGGAACTGGTAAAGAATGTACTGAGGTCCTTGGGGCCAATTTCAGGAGTCACGTTACAGAAACAGTGGCGGTTGAGGTCCTGGAATCCACATGTAGTAAGTGACATGACGGCATGTTGCCTTAATGACCACGTCACAACCCTATTACTGCACTCTGCGCAGTATGTCCTGAGTGTGGATGGACGGAGGGAGGCGGAGTTTGCAGCTGCCATGTTATTGCAACGTTATTCGCAGCTGGTCGAAGCGAGTATTTACTTATTATTACTAGTATTTCTACTACAAATTCCTACGATATTTGTGTTATTACGGCCACCTCAAAATCTGGGGGAGAAGTAATTACTTTTTTCGTCTTTATTTTCTCTTTGAATGGAATAGGTTTTGTTATTTTCTCAAAAAATGGCGCTAATGCTTTAAATTAAAATAAGACACGTTTAAGATATTTACATGGCAAATAAAATGGTATGTTGAATGTGATAAATGCATTTTTCTTCCTCTTTATTTTCAAGCCAGGGCCAAAAAAAATTCCAAATTAAGCTAATCGGTGCCCGTACAGACCTCTCTATCAGTGAATACAAATGTAGGTGTCTTCCCTCCCCTTCAATTGTTTACTACGAGTTTCTGTAAGTCAGAAAGTAAACAAATAACCAAAGTAGGGCAGCTTATCATACAAACCAGTGCAGTGTGGATTCAAGGCGCTTGTAGTACTGTGTATTCTGTTTGCAACCATAACAATGCATTTCCGACCCAAGAATCTGTTTTAAAACACTCGTATGGATGTTTCCTATCACCACAAGAAATATCTGCTCTCATTTCGGGGAAACCGTGTATGTTTTTATTCCTCCAATGTTGTTCCATATTCTCAACCAAAGATATTATGAAACGCAGTTTATATTTAACATATTACTTCCTCAGTTTAGATTCATACCACATGAAATAATAGTTGAGATGGCCAAATGGATAGAAAGATAGAGATTTGGAATTACCCAACATGGTACCGTATTGAATACAAATCCGCACTATTGCACCTATCCCAACCAAATTTTACACCGGTAACCTTCGGGAAATGCGAAAAAACCTAACTTGGTATTTCATACTCCGCGTGTTGTACTGCGACTTCTGATGGAAACATTTGAATGTTGTTTCCGCTTATAGTGTATACCCAACCATTTATTGCTTAATTTGAAAATATTTCCAGGCAGAATAAGTAACGTGGATGGAAGAATCACTTTTTATTAGAGTACTATACAGTATAAGGGACGCATGTAAATTTGAAACGTAGAGAAAATCCTGGAGGCGGTACCTATTAGAGCTTCTAAAATTACTATTGGTTCATCACATGCAGTATGTAGACATCGCTGCAGATTCGCTTTGAAAATAAATGAATAGAGAAGGTCGTAAAACAGTTGCACATCAGATCTTTATGGTAGAATTTAAGTAACATGAAACTATTGACACTTCTTGGAGGGATATGTTTCTATGGCAACGACCCCTCCGCTGTTGCTCTAGCCAGTAAGGTTCCGCTAACCTACCTTCCCTTCGCCAACAAGCTGAACTTAGAAGAGTAACACGTTGCCATGTTGGCGTGGTTTACTACTATTCACTAGCCTTACGTCCCAGCGAACTGTTTGCTATTTGGCGCGCTAATGAACAGTTGACACATGGTCTAATACAACGTCGAAACGCAGCTATCCCACTTCTCCGCTTAGAGTGAAATGTCAGGAGTCTCAAGTTGTTTAAATGACACTGTACTTTCTCTGACACCTACCTGTAGCAGGTATGAGGGAGTATCGTATTCCATTAAAAAATTCGATGTAGAGATTTCACCGGAAATACATATTTTGAGGCCCCCTGAATAAACAAATAAAACGGTCCGTGTGGGTGTGTGCGTGCGTGCGCGCGTGTCTGAGAACAGCATAACCCAAAAACGAACTGTCGGATAAATACCAAACTTGGTATTTATATTTCCAAAGACGCAACACGAAGCTTAAAAAAAACTCCTTCCACCCCAAACTACCTTTTACATTGAATTTTTTTTTTACATTTTTTACACACTCAAAAATGGCTCTCGCGATTTTTTATAAAATACCGTATGTTTAAGCGACAAATAAAATCTACATTTAAAGTTTCTGATTAGTATGTGAAGCCCTCTTCATTCGGAAGTAATTTTGTGCAACTGGTATACCAAAAGAGATACTCTTTAAAAACACACAATTTATTTCAAATAACTTTATTTGTGCCCTCAGCCATTTCCAAGCTATTCATCATTTTTTGTTTGAATTTTTCAATAATGTGTCACTTTCTTAAAGTACTGTCGCTATTCAGTTGTTTTTATCAATATCATGGAATTTTTAGGCCAACATATAGCGATCCGGTTTTTATTATCCGACTATCGATTCGTTTCCTCTACCCGCTTGTATCTTCAACGAAATGTGTAATGAAACTATTTCTATAATGATTGATCTCAATTAACACGAAGTAGAGATAAGTTCTCAAAATAAGCTTTCAAGAGAATAGTTTGCAGAAGCTATATAGCAATAAACGATAGTGAGTAGAGAAATGCGTGTGACTATAACACATTAGATACGCAGTTTCGTTCTATTTCTGTGGTTTAAGCTGAATGATTCCTTATTATGACTGGATATGGCATGATCTTGGAACATCTGTTGTAGAAACAGATTTATCTCTTCCATACAGCAAATGTCTTTCACCTGCGTCCCACACAGTTATGCCTGTTCCATTATGTCTGAGGTAATGGGTGACTATTATTATTATTATTATTATTATTATTATTATTATTATTATTATTATTATTGAAGCAATTTCTGAAACAAAAATATGTTAAGGGGATACTCAGGAGTTTTTCAAAGTTCTTCCTATTTTGACCAAATTTGATGAATTTTACGATGTATTCAGACAACGTAAAAAACTGATACTGCCGAATTTGAGGGTTCTAGAATTAATTGCTATGGATAAAAAATGTTTAGAAAATGGGATTCAAATTTGACTCCTATTTTTACTTTCACTACTACGTATAGTAAGTAGGGGAAGTATTGTATTCCACCCAAATTTCGATGTCGAGATTTCACCGGAAATGTGTTTTAGTTATCCATGAACCCCCCCCCCCCAAAAAAAGCATTTTTAGAACAGTTCCGCGTTTGTGACTGTGAATAGCATAACTCAACGGAAAGTGGGATAAATACCACATCTTCCAAACATGCGACACGAAGATTTTCAAAAAAAATCCCCCACCCACAACTATCCTTTACATGATTAAACATTTTTCGAATTTTTTTGTTTTGTTTTCTAAAAAACAGCTCTAAGGATTTTGATTAAAACGCCATATATTACAGATATTTAGATAACAAATAAACTGTATAACTTGAATTTACTGGAAATAGCCTGTGAAGTTCTCTTTATTCGGAAGGAATTCTATATAATCTTTGTAACTGGTACCCGTTAAGCGATAAACGAAAACGTACTACACAAAAAATATAGATCTCTTTAAAACACACAATTCATTTCAAATGACTTTTTTGTGGCATCAACCATTTCCGAGATATCCATTATTAATTGTTCGAATTGTTCAATATTAGTCAAGTTCTGTCGATTTTCAGTTGTTTCTCTAATGTCATGGAAAGAGTATGAAAGGCCAGCATATAGTATCCAGTTATAAAGTATTTGACTAACGCTATTCCCTTTGTATCTATAACGAAATTTTATTTCCAATAAGAAAATAAGCTTTCGTAAAAATAATTTGTTTACCCACTAACAAGCGATGGAGGGTAGAAAAAGTCACGTGAATGTAACACATCACATTTTTTTTTTAGCTTAGCATCAACTGAAGTTCAGTGCTTTGGATATGTTGTGCATAAATGCAATGGAAATATGTAACTCCAAGATTTGGCTTTTCAAAATTTCAATTAGAGTAAAGTTCTTTCAATTTTAAACTTTAAAAAATTTCTGTTAGTAGAATATCAAACTTATAATTACCTGTCTCCATTTAAGTTTTTTAAACTGATATTTCGAGTTATCCGCACAGGTGAATTAAATATACTATAAAATTTAAGATAGATATTTAATAATGTAGGAGCAAAACTGTAGAACAAAATAAATTTTCGGGAATTAGCGTTCACTCGAGCCACGCCCCTTGGCCTTATGCAGGCATTTAAACATTCCCAGTTTTATTAATTTAGAAACAGAATTCAGTCAAATCCTTTGGCGCATTTGTTTGAGAAAATTCTAAAAACAAACGTGATTTTTTTTAACTCTTGAGTGACCCCTTAAGCTTTTCTTCCTCTGCCATCATAATATATTGAATCATTAATGATAAAGGAAAGTCTCGTTTTATTGATTATGTACACAGTACTGCCATAAGTTCTGCAAATACTGTCAACGTATATAACTACTAAATAAAACTATGCAAACCCATTAATATACTTATATTCTGAAAGAACACAAAAAATGCTACAGAATGAATATATACTCTTATTCGAAATGCTCACCATGGACGGGCGAAATTGTTGAAACCACTCACCAATAGCTGCACGAATCGTGTCCAGTGGAATTTTTTTGACAGCTGACGTGATTGATTTTTTAAATTTCTCCATATTTCGGTGCCGTGTTTTGACATGCTATCGCCTCGAGCTTCTGCCAGAGAATAATCCAATGGGTTGAGGTCTGGACTTCCACTAGGCCAGTCAGCAGCAGCGATGAACCTTGGGACATTGGTTGCCAAGCACTGCTGCATGGTTTTTGCTGTGCAGGAGCGCTATCCTGCTGAAAAATTCACGATTTCCCTTCAAATAACTTCGAATTGACAGTTCCCGATAAGCGATATGAATGCTGCGCACATGTGTGATATGTCAGCCAGGCTCAGCAACCGTTACTTTGGTAACGTTATTGGAAAACTAGTTACTCTGTAACCGTTATTTTGGTAACTGTTACTGGGTAACTATGTATACGTTACTTTCATAACCATTACATTAAGGTAACCGTTTCGTTATTTTCTGCCCATTCCTACTGTGTATATGCTCTTATACCCCTGTGTCTTAAATTACTTTATTACTCTTGCACTACTGGACAATTTGGATGAAATGTTTACCTTCTCTACCACTTACCTTAAGAAGAGAAAGACTTGTATTCCACCTAAAAATTCTATATCAAGACTTCACCGGAAATACACGTTTTGAGGTACCTGATTTCTAAAAAGAAAAGCATTTTTAGAAAAAAAGTCCGCGTGGGCGTGTTTAAACTGCACAACTAAAAACGATATACCGGATAAACATTAAACTTGGCATGTATGTGTTTTCAGCACCTCCATGATGTGCCACTGAGATTTTCAAGAAATGCCCTACCTCAAACAACTCTTTTGCTATTTTTTATTTGCTCAAAAATGGCCATAACGATCTTGATTCATATGCCATATGTTTGCTTAACTAATAAAATGTACATCTTAAATTTCCTACGAATAGTCTGTAAAGTTCTCTTCATTCTGAATAAATTTTGTATAACTGATAAACCATAATGCAGAAAAAACAACTCAGAAAATGTAGATCTCTTAAAACACACAATCTATTTCAATAATGCTTTTGTGGCATTAACCATTTCCCGAGTATTCGTTGCTATTAGTTTGAATTTTTCATTTCTTTATAATTATAAGTGCTGTCACCAGTTAGTTGTTTGCAATGTGATGGAAACAGTATGGCATTTTAAAGCCATCACATACCGACTCCCTTTTTAAGATTTTATTACGCATCTACCTGTAACGAAATGTGCATTAAACGGTTCTGCAAATGTTTAACTCATTAAAATGAAGTAGTTGAAAAAATAAGCTTTGTAAGAATAGTTTGTAGAAGATAAAAATAAATGATAGTTACTAGAGAAAGTCATGCGAATGTAACACGTCAGATTTTCAGAAAATGACAAATTTAAGACGCGAGGGCATAATGGTATATGGTGCAGAATACCAAACTACACTTCCATTTAAGATCTTCAGTTCCAATTCAAGGAGCTAAGTCCTTGTTCCAGAGAACGTATGAATTATAAAAAGCACTCTCGCAAATTCTCTACATTCTGTCCTTCAGAGAACACAGATCGCATCCGATGACCTGGCAGGTCACACAGCGTTCCCTGCTGAAACTGATAATGATCACAACGAACTCGCATGGAGCTCCATCCTGCTGGAAGTAACCTGCCGTCAAACAGATATAATCTTTGTTCCACGAATTCCTCATGATTATTGTAGCACCCGCTGCGCGGCAGCACAAGCCTTTTATAACGTTGTGACGTCTGATACTATCAGGACTTCTGGCAGAGCGTTGCCAACCGTATGATCTGGACAGTACAATTAAAATTTCATACTGGTATTCACGATACAAACTTGGATCACGCGCAAATTCCAGGAACCTGCTACTGTTTGTTTTTGTTAATGACGTTCTCACATTCCTTAAAATAAATAATTTAGGCATTCGTTTCGCTAAATTCCTTTAACAAATTTACAGTAATACAAAGCCTTTGTTTGGATGCGTAGCCGCCTAACAGCAATTTTCTTAGCTCCAGGAAGCAGGCTGTTTGCCGGTGGAATCGGATATTCATATCCCCTTAAATTCTAGCGCATAGATTTCTCATGCAATAATTACAGTAACCACATAACATCAGAGATGTTGGAACGATGTCTTTGTGTCACCACACATCTCACACCTTTAAGAAAATTTGCATTAACACTGATTTATTCCTCATGGCCAAGTAAATAAAACTATGTAAGAAAACTAATAAATGCGGTAACAATAGAACGATCATTAACATTATACAACACCAATTGCATAAATTAACTCCACTCACATTTTCGTAAGATTACAATTCTTGAACTAAGATATCTTAGAGAGTTTAAATTTTAAATATAAAGGTTTAGTGGCATCTCAAGTCGAGGATTTGCGAAATTCCTGATTCCTATGCAACTTTCTCAGAGATTTCTTTGGAATTCGTTCTAACTTTTCGCCGGTGCCATCCAGTTTTTCCTCTGTAAGAACACAGCGATTGAATTTCACTTTCACATCAAGAATAGATCCGTTTCCCTAAATCTATTCACAAGATTACGAATCGTTTCTCTGCGAGGCACACGAACACCCACCAGGGAATCTGTTTAACTCGCCGTTTCACTTCTCTACAAGAGTTTGTTGTCACTAGGAATCATACAAGAAGATTGTGCGACTAATATATACGATTTTTGGCAATTAACATACCATTACAGTAAAACATGTGGTCTCACAAGACATCAACACAGACTTCGCGTCAACTGATTAGAGAAGGTAAAGTGGAGTAGTACCTACAACGAAATGTATAATGAAATGTCCCCTAAACGAAAGGAGTTCCTTCAGCTAAAAGGTACACGCACGACATCTAAAGTAGGCTACTCGATAAGCAACAGTGTTGTGGGAATTAAGGTCGCCAAAGACAACAGTTGTGTGATAATCATGACGGTACTTAACTTGTAAGTGAATTTGTCTAGTTAACCGTCAATTACATCATGACATATTCCAATAATTGCCTATTACGAGGGGGATTAATGCGCCAGACGTTGCTATGACGACGCGCTTCTGGTTGGACGCTCCGCTGGCTAATGGGAAAGTTCCACACCCGCGCGCACTCCGATAGTTATTAAACTTGCGACGGTTCCTAAAAAATTCTATCGAAACAAGAGAATGATTGATGCTAGAATGGAACTTTTAAACTATGTCTGAATGCACTCAACTCGAATTCTGCTTCCCCACGTTCCACATCTCCGATTAAACTGAACGTTCTGGAAAGCCTCTTTTTGAGTACATAACGTGTATTCACTACCTTTCTGAGGTTTCAAATTTTGCTGTTAAAAATATAACGTAAGCGTTACTTTGAACCGTTCCAAGAATAGAACAGCTACTGGGTTTCTCTTGAATGACGCGACTGGTAGCCCGCTGCTTCCAAGCACTGCTATTCGATTATGTTCGTTCAGTAACAACGGACCGGCAAGCGTTTCTCCCCTAGATAATACTAACGATAATGTTACTCTTATCTTGCGTTAAAAAGGTGTTCGAAATGATGACCCTCTGCGTCTATAGAAACCTGTTGAACACATTGCAGCCGAAATATTGGAAGACACAAGCCGGATACTGCCTTCTAATTCGTCGAGCCTATGCAAATTTATTGTATATACGTATCTTTAATAGTTTCCCAAAGAGATAACCACTCTGGAGAGCTAGTCAATTATTCTGTTCATAAAAAACATGTAATGCGAGGCAGGTTTATTTTTTTTTACTTCATTCCACCACAGCCCAGATCTCATCTAATTTTCCTTCGTTTAGAAATGTTGTCTGAAGCAGTATTTTTAACACTTAAATGATTTTAGTCAAATTATATAATAAGTAAATTCAATAACAGCCCGCCTTGAAGCAATATGTGTATATAATAATTTGTAAAAATGTATGTATCAGTCATTGCATATGCTTATATTGTTGTAAACATGTTCAATAATGTTATATGAATGTATTACGTAATTTAATAATGTAGCTGTAAGAAATAGGTCAAAAGTTGCTAACAAAGAGGTAACAATGAAGTAACCTTGAGGCAATAATGAGTATGAGAGTTATGTTACTTGTGATTCTTGAAAGCAATAATGTAATTTTAGTGACAGTTTATAAAATAGCCAATCAACAACCAGAAAAAACTTTAGTTAAATGAAGATATTCTATTGGAATAGGATTAGCCAATCAAGAGACTTGAAATACAGAAATCTACAAATTTAGGCGGTGGAAAACAGTTCAGTTGCCTTCAAACAGTGCTCATAACCAGACGTGTTGCTTCTAGACAGTGCTCATAACCAGACGCGAGATGTGTCCTCGAGAAATTAATTACGTATTCGTGTGAGACGAAAATAGTATACGTGTTAAAAAGTGCAAGTATTAAATAAAAGAATCTCACAGCTCTCGATATCAGTGAAGTGCTATTTAATTTGTGTCAAGGATTAATAAAAAGGAGTGAATTAAAACTTAAAATCTGTGTAAGCCTACATTCTCGTCGCATCACGCCCTGCCAAGATATCCATGTCTCTAAAATAAATACTGACGCAGCCGAGGCAAACATAAATATTTAAAGAAACAGTGAAAATACATTTGGGGTGAAGGCTACCGGAAAACTGTTTACAATACGTGCGGTTGCAACTACTACAAGTTCGGCTCCCCAACAGTTGAAATATAATACAACTCCTTCAATACAAACTACTTCAAATTGACGTCCAAAGCGTGGTGCAAATAACGTAGCAAACCATCTTCTCAAATTGGCGTCCATACGTGGGGCTAATAAATTACTTCTTCAGCTCATTATTATTATTATTATTATTATTATTATTATTATTATATTTTATTTTAATTTCAAACACTGACTTAGTGTGTTTAAAATAACAACGTATACGTTGTAGATTTGTTAGGAACGTTGACACCATGGGATTTCTGTATAAATTCAAGCTGACGGTCCAGTTCACTTACTTCGAGTAAAACTTAACACAAACACTATACAACAGAGGTAGGAAAACGGGACTCGCGAGTCATTTTGACTCGTAGGCGCCGTTCCCTCTCTGCCACTGTCCCTTTGTTTTTCACATGCTGCTGAGTGATGCAGTGCGTGTTGCATATTTGGTGACTCACGAAAGGACGGAGTTTTCGCCACTCTTGTTATACAACATAACTACACATGGCTTCACACGTTATTCCCACTAAACAACGCTGTTCTAAACTGCAAACGCTGTTGGAATTCACCAAAGGCCAACTGTGAGATAATCCCATTATACTGCTCTCTGGTTACTTTTGGTGACATTCTATTTATTCAGTTGACGTCAAAACCAGTAACTACTCTACAATATACGCATGGAAAAGACATGGCCATAGTTTGTGTGATTTGCAGCTGTTACAATGTATCCTTAGTTGGTTAGAGGCCGTTATATTTCACGTGTGCGTTTATTTGGAATAGTTTTGTGCTTACATAAGTGTTCCACACTTCTTAACTGTTATATTTACAACACAATTTTCCGTTACATACAATACAATGCGTTATTTAGAGTTAGGTAGTGATTTAATTAACTTGTGTTGTTTCAAAGGAAGATTTAATATATAAATGACTTGAAACTAGTAATTTCCATTGTAAGGTTGGCAGCACTTTAGTTCAGTGTAAAGTCGTCACTTTGAATTCTTGGGAACTACCATCAAATTGTTTCTCCTATATCCTCCGCGTGGGCTAGTCTACCGCAAGAGGTCATTCAACGCGATACCTTCTACGAGTAAGTACAAGTGGCCGCCAGTCGCGTTATTCAAGATTAGTCTCGTAAGTATTGGATGAGAGACCTTGAAAACGATCCTCATTGTGCTTCTACGTCCCAACAGAGGGCTCATTTGCCGCATTTAAATAGTACAGAGTGAGGCAAAAGACTCAGAACCGCGTGCGCGTTCTTTTTCCTGTCCGCGTCCTCGGCGCTCGTTGCCGTCTGCCGTCATCATAGAAAGGCGCGGATGAAACCATACATTTTTAAAACTACTTTTAAAGGCTTTACTTACTAACTTTACGAAAGGAGATGTTGAAGCTGGCCACCTTCGTTGTCCATACATTTTTGCCACCTCACATATACTGAGCCATAATATACTTTGTGACTAAGTAAATAACTCGTAATAACTGAACTAAAACACGTCACCGTCAACTTAAAACTGCACTTCACACTGCACAGCAAAACCACAACAGCGTGACTTCGTTTATAGCAGCACTGCATTTCTGTTTTTATCATATTTCCACACGCCCAGTGGAAAAACACCGCGCAGCCGGTAATATTGTTCATAAAATACCACTCCGGGGTAACTTAAAACATAAAGTGTATAAGACAAACCCACACACCCTGGAAAAATATAACAAAATATCTGCCAGGAAATTTCTCAGCGCGAACTACGGCGAGTGATGGATAGTTACCTAAAGAGGTGCCAAAAATGTATGGACAACGACAGTGGCAGTTTCAGCATCTCCTTTCGTAAAGTTAGTAAGTAAAGTCTTTACAAGTAGTTTTAAAAATGTATGGTCTCATCCGCGCCTTTCTGTGATAGCGGCAGATAGCAACGAGCGCCGAGGACGCGGACAGGATAAACACCGCGCAGCCGGTTCGTAGTTTTTTTTTGGGGGGGGGCTCTCTCTGTACTTCCATGCATTATATTATCTCACGTCTTAAGTTCTGATTTGTTTCTGCTGTATTCACAGATTTTGGTCACCGGATGTAACACATGAGAGTAAGTCACCAAGCCAGGCTATTGCAGAAACGTGATTTAGTGCATCAGCTAAATCAACTTCATTCACAGCTTTTGGTGACTGGAGTAGGTAAATGTAACACCTGAGAGTAAGTCACCAAGCCAGGCTATTGTAGAAACGTGATTTAGTGTGTCAGCTAAATCAGCTTCATTCACAACTTTTGGTCACCGGAGTAGGTAAATGTAACACCTGAGAGTAAGTCACCAAGCCAGGCTATTGCAGAAACGTGATTTAGTGCGACAGCTAAATCAGCTTCATTCACAGCTTTTGGTCACCGGAGTAGGTAAATGTAACACCTGAGAGTAAGTCACCAAGCCAGGCTATTGCAGAAACGTGATTTAGTGCGTCAGCTAAATCAGCTTCATTCACAACTTTTGGTCACCGGAGTAGGTAAATGTAACACCTGAGAGTAAGTCACCAAGCCAGGCTATTGCAGAAACGTGATTTAGTGCGACAGCTAAATCAGCTTCATTCACAGCTTTTGGTGACTGGAGTAGGTAAACGTAACACCTGAGAGTAAGTCACCAAGCCAGGCTATTGCAGAAACGTGATTTAGTGCGTCAGCTAAATCAGCTTCATTCACAACTTTGGGTCACCGGAGTAGGTAAATGTAACACCTGAGAGTAAGTCACCAAGCCAGGCTATTGCAGAAACGTGATTTAGTGCGTCAGCTAAATCAGCTTCATTCACAGCTTTTGGTGACTGGAGTAGGTAAATGTAACACCTGAGAGTAAGTCACCAAGCCAGGCTATTGCAGAAACGTGATTTAGTGCGACAGCTAAATCAGCTTCATTCACAGTTTTTGGTGACTGGAGTAGGTAAATGTAACACCTGAGAGTGAGTCACCAAGCCAGGCTATTGCAGAAACGTGATTTAGTGCGTCAGCTAAATCAGCTTCATTCACAGCTTTTGGTGACTGGAGTAGGTAAATGTAACACCTGAGAGTGAGTCACCAAGCCAGGCTATTGCAGAAACGTGATTTAGTGCGACAGTTAAATCAGCTTCATTCACAGCTTTTGGTCACCGGAGTAGGTAAATGTAACACCTGAGAGTAAGTCACCAAGCCAGACTATTGCACAAACGTGATTTAGTGCGTCAGCTAAATCAGCTTCATTCACAGCTTTTGGTGACTGGAGTAGGTAAATGTAACACCTGAGAGTAAGTCACCAAGCAAGGCTATTGCAGAAACGTGATTTAGTGCATCAGCTAAATCAGCTTCATTCACAACTTTTGGTGACTGGAGTAGGTAAATGTAACACCTGAGAGTAAGTCACCAAGCCAGGCTACTGCAGAAACGTGATTTAGTGCGTCAGCTAAATCAGCTTCATTCACAGCTTTTGGTGACTGGAGTAGGTAAATGTAACACCTGAGAGTAAGTCACCAAGCCAGGCTACTGCAGAAACGTGATTTAGTGCATCAGCTAAATCAGCTTCATTCACAGATTTTGGTCACCGGATGTAACACCTGAGAGTAAGTCGCCAAGCCAGGCTATTGCAGAAACGTGATTTAGTGCATCAGCTAAATCAGCTTCATTCACAGCTTTTGGTGACTGGAGTAGGTAAATGTAACACCTGAGAGTAAGTCACCAAGCCAGGCTATTGCAGAAACGTGATTTAGTGCATCAGCTAAATCAGCTTCATTCACAGATTTTGGTCACCGGATGTAACACCTGAGAGTAAGTCACCAAGCCAGGCTATTGCAGAAACGTGATTTAGTGCATCAGCTAAATCAGCTTCATTCACAGATTTTGGTCACCGGATGTAACACCTGAGAGTAAGTCACCAAGCCAGGCTATTGCAGAAACGTGATTTAGTGGATCAGCTAAATCAGCTTCATTCACAGCTTTTGGTGACTGCAGTAGGTAAATGTAACACCTGAGAGTAAGTCACCAAGCCAGGCTATTGCAGAAACGTGATTTAGTGCATCAGCTAAATCAGCTTCATTCACAGATTTTGGTCACCGGATGTAACACCTGAGAGTAAGTCACCAAGCCAGGCTATTGCAGAAACGTGATTTAGTGCATCAGCTAAATCAGCTTCATTCACAGATTTTGGTCACCGGATGTAACACCTGAGAGTAAGTCACCAAGCCAGGCTATTGCAGAAACGTGATTTAGTGGATCAGCTAAATCAGCTTCATTCACAGCTTTTGGTGACTGCAGTAGGTAAATGTAACACCTGAGAGTAAGTCACCAAGCCAGGCTATTGCAGAAACGTGATTTAGTGCATCAGCTAAATCAGCTTCATTCACAGATTTTGGTCACCGGATGTAACACCTGAGAGTAAGTCACCAAGCCAGGCTATTGCAGAAACGTGATTTAGTGCATCAGCTAAATCAGCTTCATTCACAGATTTTGGTGACTGGAGTAGGTAAATGTAACACCTGAGAGTAAGTCACCAAGCCAGGCTATTGCAGAAACGTGATTTAGTGCATCAGCTAAATCAGCTTCATTCGTAACTCAGTTAACTTTGCATGTTACACGAGTATCTCTACTCCTCCGTGGTCTAGGGGCACCATGCTAACATTTAGTTCCAAAAGTCGCGGATTCAAACCCGGCGGAGGACGATAGAGTTTTTTGGGCATAAAAATCCTTAGCATGGCTTCCTTCGGAAGGAACGAAGCCAGTAGTCCCGTGTCGTAGATTTACGGCACATAAAAGAGCGAGAGCCTGATAAAGGCCTCTCAGCAAACTTTCCGATATTTCACGTCCAATATAGAATGGGACGCTAAGGACCATGGCAGTTAAAGAGCGTCCATAAATAAAACTCAATTTAATTTCTACTCCTTCCTCCATTGTGTTGTATGTTTTCATTTAGACACAAGAGTCTATGGGATGTTGCAGTCATTCACCCACAGGAAACGCACTCAAGGTTTATCAAGAACTATACTTCAACAACTCCTTGGAGGCAAACGTGAAGTTTCGACTACATTCATTCCTTATCTAGCATAAAGTTAAACGCAACAACTTGCAATAATGCAAAACTTAAAAATGTAAAAGTATTGAAAGTTTAGCTCAAAGTATTAGACATACTTCGATACCACCGAGTATCGATGTCTCATCCCTAATAAAAATAATCAAGACTCTATACGAACGGGATGACCCTGGCGCATTCGGGAGGTCCCGGGCTCAAATCGCGTGGACCTACCAGCTGACGGATTTTTTCATGGTTTTCCTCAGTGGCTAAGGTAAATACAGAATTGGGCATTGAATACCACGACCCAAAGATCCATCTTCTGCCTTTTAAAAAACGTAAAACTGAAAATAGATGGTAATGGCGAATACTCTGCCATCTATCCACAGATACTGAAAGCAGGTAGACTAGATAGCACCTTAATACAATCTGGCCAATGCGTGTAAAAAAAATCTGATGTGTTACACTCACATGACTTTCTCTACTCTTGTACAATCTAATTTTACAAACGCCTTTTCTCCATATGCTTCATGTTAATCGAGATATCGAGATGTCAATCTTATTGCTAATTTTCTTGTAGATGCAAGGGAAATATGGTAGCTTTTAAGCGATAGTCAAATATTTTAACGCTGGTTGCTATGTGGCGCCTTCCATTCTCTTTGCATTCCAGGACATAAAAAAAATGAATAACGAATTTGAGAAAAAGTATAAGTATTGGAAAATTTAAGGAAATAACAAGCAATATCTCGAAAACGGTTCACTCAACAAAAGAAATGTATACGACATAAGTTGTGTATTTTAACAAGATCTACATTTTTTGTGTAGTAAAATTTTGTCTATCTCTTATGGTTTACCAGTTATGCAAAAGTCGTTCACAATGAAGAATACTTTTGGAGACATTCCCAGAAAATTCGAGATATACATTTCATTTCTCATGACATTATCTTAAACATATGATATTTGCATCAAAATCGTTAGAGCCATTTTTGAGAAAATTAAAAATTTCGAAAAATCCTCCATGTAAAGGGTAGTCTGGTGTGGGGGGATTTTCATGAAAACCTTCGTGTCGCATCTCTGGAAGATACTGAACCTAAATACCAAGTTTGGTGTTTATCCGACTGTTCGTTTTTGAGTTATGCTGTTCACACACACACACACACACACACACACACACACGGACATGTTTCCAAAAATGCTTTTTTACTTTCTCTACTACGTATAGTAAGTAGGGGAAGTATTGCATTCCACCCAAAAATTCGATACCGAGATTTCACCGGAAATACATGTTTTGAGACCTCCTGAATCCAAAAAAAGCATTTTTGGAAACATGTCCGTGTGTGTGTCTGTGTGTGTGTGTGTGTGTGTGTCTGTGTGTGTGTGTGTCTGTGTGTGTGTGTCTGTGTGTGTGTGTGTGTGTCTGTGAACAGCATAACTCAAAAACTAACAGTGGGATAAACACCAAACTTGGTATTTGCGTTCAGTATCTTCCAGAGATGCGACACGAAGATTTTCAAGAAAATCCCTCCACCCCAGACTACCCTTTACATGGAACATTTTTCGAAAATTTTAATTTTCTCAAAAATGGCTCTAACGATTTTGATGAAAAT
Organism: Deroplatys truncata; assembly: GCA_030765065.1. Classification (NCBI taxonomy): domain Eukaryota; kingdom Metazoa; phylum Arthropoda; class Insecta; order Mantodea; family Mantidae; genus Deroplatys; species Deroplatys truncata. Next base: position 82,180,773 of record CM060982.1, on the reverse strand, counting down.
ATCATATGTTTAAGTTAATGTCATGAGAAATGAAATGTATATCTCGAAATTTCTGGGAATGTCTCCAAAAGTATTCTTCATTATGAACGACTTTTGCATAACTGGTAAACCATAAGAGATAGACAAAAGTTTACTACACAAAAAATGTAGATCGCGTTAAAATACACAACTTATATCATATACATTTTTTTTGTTGAGTGAACCGTTTTCGAGATATTGCTTGTTATTTCCTTAAATTTTCCAATACTTATACTTTTTCTCAAATTCGTTATTCATTTATTTATGTCCTGGACATGCAAAGAGAATGGAATGCGCCACATAGCAACCAGCGATAAAATATTTGACTATCGCTTAAAAGCTACCATATTCCCCTTGCATCTACAAGAAAATTAGCAATAAGATTGACATCTCGATATCTCGATTAACATGGAGCATATGGAGAATAGGCGTTTGTAAAATTAGGTCGTACAAGAGTAGAGAAAGTTATGTGAGTGTAACACATCAGATTTTTTGGATTCAGGAGGTCTCAAAACATGTATTTCCGGTGAAATCTCGGTATCGAATTTTTGGGTGGAATACAATACTTCCCCTACTTACTATACGTAGTAGAGAAAGTAAAAATAGATCTATTTCAGAGGGCCCTAGCTCTAGGGCCTATATGGGCACGTGTCGAAGCTGTCATCTGCTCGCCACGTATAGGAAGAGAGGTACAGTTGCTAGCACGAAGGCCTTTGTGACACCTGACGAAACAAGATGGTTGTCCGCCACACACCGAGCCAGAGCTATCTCCTAACAGATCCATTCGCGATATTACCACGCAGTTAAAGCGAGGGAAATAAATTGAAAACAAAAGGCCTCATATATGAGAAAAGTGTATGTATTTGAGAATTCAAATAAATAACAAGGTATATATCGGAAATTATTAACTAAAAAAAAAAGTTCCAATTTGTTAGTGCAGTGAGATTTTCTCTATCTCTTACGGTTTACCAGTTATGCTAAATACATTCAGAATGAAGAGGATTTCAGGGGGTTATTCCCAGAAAATGCAATATATACATTTCATTTGTCATGGAAATATTTTTAACATACGGTATTTTAATAAAAATCGTCAGAGCCATTTTTAGAAAATAAAATGGAACAATTCTCCAATTAAAGGGTAGCTAGGGGTTGGGGTAGTTTCTTGAAAATCTCCATGTCGCATCTTTGGAAGTTATGAACTTGAATACCATGTTTCCTATTTAGCCGACTCAATTTTGGCTACTAGAATACTCCGACTTGTGGTCCCTCCCACTTCTAATAATTACCTACTGTTTGGGTCTAGATATTTCTCCATCCCGCGGCTGGGAGCATGCATGTAGGGGGAAGATGTTTCCCGGTTTAATCAAGTATAGTGGTGGTGTCACGCGGGATCGTGCTGATGTAAAATGCAAATCACCTGCCCCCAACAAAGTTCTTGTCACATTACCTCTGGGCTCACCAAGCCACTTGGCAGGGGAGTCAACTTACGAGAGAGAAAAGTAATTCTCTTGATTAGCTACTATTTCCATCAGTAGCTGCATCGCTCACCACTTACATGTCCATTTGTAAATAAAACTTTTCACACGGTGGCCTTAAAGAGTAGGAACATATGCTAAATATTTTCTACTATACAAAAAAATCTGATGTGTTACACTCACATGACTTTCTCTACTCTTGTACAAACTATTTATACAAACGCTTATTCTCCATCTACTTCATGTTAATCGAGATAAACATTTGCAGACTCTATCTTATTGCTAAGATTCTTGTAGATGTAAGGGGAATATATATTTGCAAGGGCAATATAGAAATACAGTAGCCTTTAAGCATAGACATATCTCTTAATAGCTGGTTGCTAGGTGCAGCACCGTTCCCTTTGCCACAGATTAATACTCTTTGCATATCCAAGACAAAAAAATCTGATGTGTTACACTCACATGACTTTCTCTACTCTTGTACAATCTATTTTTACAAACGCCTATTCTCCATATGCTTTATGTTAATCGAGATATCGAGATGTCAATCTTATTGCTAATTTTCTTGTAGATGCAAGAGGAATATGGTAGCTTTTAAGCGATGGTCAAATATTTCAACGCTGGTTGCTATGCGGCGCATTCCATTCTCTTTGCAAGTCCAGCACATAAAAAAATGAATAACGAATTTGAGAAAAAGTATAAGTATTGGAAAATTTAAGGGAATAACAAGCAATATCTCGAAAACGATTCACTCAACAAAAGAAATGTATATGACATAAGTTGTGTATTTTAACGAGATCTACATTTTTTGTGTAGTAAAATTTTGTCTATCTCTTATGGTTTACCAGTTATGCAAAACTCGTTCACAATGAAGAATACTTTTGGAGACATTCCCAGAAAATTCAAGATATACATTTCATTTCTCATGACATTATCTTAAACATATGATATTTTCATCAAAATCGTTAGAGCCATTTTTGAGAAAATTAAAATTTTCGAAACATTTTCCATGTAAAGGGTAGTTTGGAGTGGGGGGATTTTCTTGAAAACCTTCGTGTCGCATCTCTGGAAGATACTGAACCTAAATACCAAGTTTGGTGCTTATCCGACTGTTCGTTTTTGAGTTATACTGTTCACAGACACACACACAGACACACACACACAGGGACATGTTTCCAAAAATGCTTTTTTTGGATTCAGGAGGTCCCAAAACATGTATTTCCGGTGAAATCTCGGTATCGAATTTTTGGGTGGAATGCAATACTTCCCCTACTTACTATACGTAGTAGAAAAAGTAAAAAATGAATAACAAATTCCCATTTGAGAAAATAAGTATTGAAAATTTTAAGAAAATAACAAGCAATATCTCGAAAATGGTTCACTCAACAAAAAAAAATGTGTATGACATAAATTGTGTATTTTAACGCGTATTACATGTTTTGTGTAGTAACATTTTGTCTATCTCTTATGGTTTACCAGTTATGCAAAAGTCGTTCACAATGAAGAATACTTTTGGAGACATTACCAGAAAATTCAAGATATACATTTTATTTGTCATGAAAATATCGTAAACATATAATATTTTAATCAAAATCGTTAGCCATTTTTGAGAAAATTAAAATTTTCGAAAAATCTTCCATGTAAAGGCTAATCTGGGGTGGGGGGATTTTCTTGAAAATCTTCGTGTCGCATCTCTGGAAGATACTGAACCTAAATACCAAGTTCGGTGTTTATCCCACTGTTCGTTTCTGAGTTATGCTGTTCACACACATAGAGACAGACACGTTTCCAAAAATGCTTTTTTTGGATTCAGGAGGTCTCAAAACATATATTTCCGGTGAAATCTCGGTATCGAATTTTTGGGTGGAATACAATACTTCCCCTACTTACTATACGTAGTAGAGAAAGTAAAAAGCACAAGTCCAGGCCTACTTCTGACTTTTCGGTTACAAAATCATGGTGGTACATGCATGCTTACATGCATAAAATCCTGCTTATCTCACCAGATTCTAATAGAGGACTGTCACATTCTACACATTCGATCCCCCTCCCCGTGCTTCTGCATCTGACTAATTTGAATCCAATTTCTGAAAATATAAGTTGATCAAAGAACAAGTGCTCTAAGGGACGCCTCTGAAAACACCAACTGGCAAATTTGTAATTGTGTAAAATTGTATAGGATATACACATAAATGCAAATCAAATATTTTAGATTCTTAAAGCATGCCTTTTGGCTTTTTTTTCTAGAACGCAATTTTTTGATCTTACAAAATGCACCAAACGATGAACTAAGAATTCCCTTAAACTTCAATACAGAGCTCAAAATATCCTATACCGTTTTCACTATAAGCTGAAAGGAGAAGTAAACAAATCCGCGTGACAAGACAGCACCTCATTGGCTGGTGGACAAATTACAACCTTTACCGCTTAGCATGTCGTCTCTTCCTCTACAAAAAACAGTTCGGTTCAGATCGTAACATTTTGTGGTTATTCTCGTGCAGAGAAATTTAAAAAAAACTCATTATTGCAGCAGTTCAATTTATGAAACTAAATGTGTTTGTTCAGATTCACCTATAACTAAATGAACCATTATAGAAGAGGGTTTAAGAGGCTGTGCGCAGGCGCTGCAGTTAGTTTCCGGCTGAGAATCTGCCACTGTAAAAAACATAAACGAAGAAAATGGAAAGAAGACAATTTTGTTAAATACTTTTGAAAATTCTGTGAAAAGTAGCCACCTTTAATCGGCAATGAATATGGTTGGCCATTGTTTAGCAATAATTGAACTTCTTTGTTAGTGATGCGGAATTGTTGCTCATATAGCTTGGGTCGCGTTTGTTTTCTGTCGTTTTCTAACCTATAGTGTTAATCGTTATTTAACTCGTTGACTCATAAAAGGTTAAAGCAAAGGTGGTATACTGAGTCATTAAATGAATGATTTCTATATCTGAAGCTAAGAACAGTTTAATACAGTACCTTTAATCACAGATGCCGAACTGTTCAGGTACAACTTTTATTTGTCTACTCTTAGTATTGTGTGTTATATGTTTAGGATGTAAGGTAAAATATAGGAATAAGACATACAGTGTTTAAAAGCTAATGATCCCCAAGCAGTGCAATATACTGTATTCGCATTCTGTATGAAGCAATTTCCTCTCATGGGTCTTAGTTCCCGTCATCCTCCACGTGGTGCTGCCATGTGCTCGGCGGAGTGATACATGTAAGTTTTGTTTACTTCTCCTTTCAACTTATAGTGAAAAAGGTGTAGTATAGAGACTGCTGAGGTAATTTTACTTTCTTTGCCACTTATCTGCAGTATGTACAGGAAGTATCGCATTCCATCCAAAAATTCAATATTGAATTTCACCGGAAATACATGTTTTCAGTTTCATTGAACCCCCCTCCCCAAAAAAGCATTGTTAGTAAAAGATGCATGAAATTGAAATTGAGTTTTATTTATGGGCGCTCTTTAACTACTATGGTTCTTAGCGTCCCATTCTATACTGAGCGTGAAAGATCGGTAATTTTGCTCAGAGGCCTCTTTATCAGGCAGGTTCTTTTACGTGCTGTAAATATACGACACAGGACCTCCAGCTTTACTTCCCTTCCGAAGGAAGCCGTGCTAAGGATTTTTCATTCATTATCTGCTTACCCTCCTCTTATGTAGGACTTACAGCCCCCAGGACTTACAGGCGGGTGCCTGGGGTCAGAGGCCCATCGAGGAGCAGACACTCATGGATCAGACAGAACATCCAGGATGGGTGATCAGCCCGATGCCTGGTATGGGATGAAGGAAGTAGATGAAACGAAATGTGGGTGAAATGGATGAAAGGAAAGGTGATGATGGAGCAGTTGGTGGAATGAATGGCGGGGGAAACCGGAGAGCCCGGAGAAAACCCGCCCAGACGCCGCTTCGTCCACCACAAATCCCACATGCAGGTCCCTGGGATTGAACCCAGACCGCTTCGGTGGGAGGTGAGCGGTCTAACCATTCGGCCACGGCGCCACCGCTAAGGATTTTTACGCCCGAAAAAATCCGTCGCCCTCCGCCGGGTTTGAACCCGCGACCTTGGGAACTAGAGGCTAGCACGGTACCACTAGTCCACGGAGGACGATAAAAAAATAAAAAGATGCATGAGTGTGTATGTCACACTACTAACTTAAGAGCGAAAATTCGCATAAATACCAAACTTGATACATATTTAAGTTCAGCATCTTCTATTGCTGCGATCAAAGATTTTCGGAAGTCCCCCAACCTGAGACTGACTACGCTTTACATTAAAAACGTTTCGTTATCTTTTACCTTCTCAAAAATGCTTTAATGGTTTTTATTAAAATGTCATATGTTAAAGATGTCTGCAGGCTAATATGTTGAATTTTCTGTGAAATGGCATACTGACTGAATTATGTATAATTTTAGTATTGATGTGGGAGAGATTGACAGACGTTATTACAGGAAAAATGTACAATTAATTTAATACACAATTTGTCAGAGTTTTTTGTAGGTTAACCGTTTTCGAAATATTACACATTCCATGTTTACGTGTTCCCAAGTACGACTTCTGAGGTAAATACTCGATAGATTGCTATTTTCTATTTTTTAACTTCTTTTTTTCTTTCCCATCTAAGAGCCCGTCCTGTTGCCTTGGCTGAACAATGCTGTTTCCGCATGGTGTATGTAACTAAGCACTTAATTCGAAAGCAGTCCTAGGCAAAAATGTATCCTGAATAACATTACGCGGAAAGAGGAATTAGGTACTTTTTTATGAATACTATAATATATAACGAATGCATAGGAAATTATCGTGGGTAGATAAAGCCATACGAGTGTTCATATCAGAATTTTTTTCTCAATAGCTGGTGGATGGCAACACACTAGTACATTTGCTTTATTAACATTCGGTTTTTTGTGTTTATTTAAATTCGCTTTAACTTCTAAGACTTCACAACTTACATTGAACAATAACAGCTGAAGGGTACGACAACAAATAAACCCAGAAGATATTCCTGTGTAAATTAAGTTGGTGTACGTAAGCAGAGATATTGGGAGGAAACTTTCCTGTCCAAACGAGGAAGATCAATTTCAGATCGGCTTTAAAACGGAATGCTTGAAAGCACTTCCAATCAAGGCAGACGAATTTAATGATATACTACCTAAATTTAAATAAGTTCCTTCAATGCATCATTATCGGTACGAAAGCCTCAAATGAAATGTAACTTTTGCATTTAATGGACGTGAAGTGGTTAAAAAGCGTTGTGCGTGGGCAGTAATACCTTCTTATTTAAACAACCATTAAAAATTTAACTGCATTAACTGTGATGAAAACCAATTACATGAGTTAGGAAACAATGTTAAACTATTCAATTGAATAAATATCTTAAAATGACTTAATTGCAAGTTATTTTTGTAGATTATGATAAACAGCAGATATGCCAGAAACTTACTTTTCATTTTTTGAAATATTTTACATGCCCTCTTTTTTATTATTTACTACCAATGACAAAATTCCCATATATCCGTTACGTATCTTTGTATTCATATAAGAAGTGGTTCTTCTACCTGCTACTCAAGATATATTTTTACCTTGGAATTATTCTTTCAAATTACCAAAACGTTCTTAGTTACAACTTGCGGAAATGCTATTCAAATGTTTCTTCGCGGTAACAGCTCTTGCAATGGAAAGAAAAACAAGAAGCAAACCTTGAAGCCTGTCCGCTAGATGCACTCATACTTGAGAAAACTGTAAGCTAAAAAAGGCCCTACATATCTTATGGTTTCTCATTTATACAAACTTGTACAAGATTCAAAAATGGGACTTCAAAGGCTAATCGCAGGGGTTTCACGATATAAATTTTATTTCTCGTGTCTGTATGTCGAGTACTAGATAGGTAATTGAATCAAAATTAAGAACCGTGTCTAAAAAAATCTGATGTGTTACACTCACTTGACTTTCTCTACTCTTGTACAAACTATTTTTACAAACGCTTATTCTCCATACGCTTCATGTTAATCGAGATGTTATTGCTAACTTTCTTGTAGATGCAAGGGGAATGCGGTAGGTTTTAAGCGATAGTCAAATCTTTTAAGTGCTATGGCGCGTTCCATTCTCTTTGCATGTCCAGGACATAAAAAAATGAATAACGAATTTGAGAAAAAGTATAAGTATTGAACATTTAAGGGAATAACAAGCAATATCTCGAAAATGGTTCACTCAAAAAAAAATGTATATGACATAAATTGTATATTTTAACGCGATCCAGATTTTTTATGTAGTAAAATGTTGTCTATTTGTTATGGTTTACCAGTTATGCAAAAGTCGTTCACAATGAAGAATACTTTTGGTGCCATTCCCAGAAAATTCGAGATATACATTTCATTTGTCATGAAAGTATCTTAAACATATGATATTTTAATCAAAATCGTTAGAGCCATTTTTGAGAAAATTAAAAATTTCGAAAAATGTTCCATGTAAAGGGTAATCTGGGGTGGGGGGATTTTCTTGAAAACCTTCGTGTCGCATCTCTAGAAGATATTGAACCTAAATACCAAGTTTGGTGTTTATCCGACTGTTCGTTTCTGAGTTATGCTGTTCACAGACATACACACACGGACATGTTTCCAAAAATGCATTTTTTGGATTCAGGGGGTCTCAAAACATGTATTTCCGGTGAAATCTCGATATCGAATTTTTGGGTGGAATACAATACTTCCCCTACTTACTATACGTAGTAGAGAAAGTAAAAATAAAACGTTACAAAAATTTTCCATGCAAAGGTTAGTTTGAGGTGTGTAATTTCTTGAAAATTTTGTCGTATCCTTGGAAGATGGCAATTTAAATACCAAGTATGGGATTTATCAGACTTCTGGTTTAAAGCATTCGCACGTTGGCGGACATGATTACCTCAGTGGACCTCAAAACAAGCATTTGCGCTGAAACCGCAATATCGAATTTTAGTGGATTACATTTATCTATTCTGGGTAGATGGTACAGAAAGCTGACACGGGTAGCCGAGATCGTAAGGCACATTCAAAACGCGTCAGCTTCTCCCTGGCCGAGGTTTTTTCTAGGTTTTCCTCAGTCCTCATCTCGTAACTGGCAAATGGATAGGAGATACTTAGGCCTAGAACGTTTTCTTCGCAAATTTCCTGCCCCAATTATCATTATTATCTATAGTTTTAGTGTCCACCGCCTATGGTGCTTTATGTAGTAAGATGATATTTCTTTTAAATATTATATATTTATGTTTGCCTCGGCCGCGTCAGTATTATTGTTAAGAGACATGGATGTCTTGGCAGGGTTGTGGTACGATTAAGAATGTAGGCTTACACAGATTATAATTTTTACTTCACTTCTTTTATTAACACTTGATACGATTTAAACAACGCTTCACTTATATAGAGAGCTGTGAGATTCGTTTTATTAATTAATTACACTTTTTAACACGTAAACTTATTTTTCGTCTCACACGAATACGTATTAAATCTCTCGAGGACGCACAAGCAACGCATCCAGTTATGAGCACTGTCTGCAGGCAACTGAATTGTTTTCCACCTCTTAAATTTGTATATTTCGGTATTTCAAGTCTCTGATTGGCTAATCCTACTCCAATAGAATACCTTCATTTAACTAAAGCTTTTTCTGGTTGTTGATTGGCTATTTTTAAACTGTCTCAAAATTACATTATTGTTACTCCAAGAATCACAATTAACATTTAAACTTTCAAACTCATTATTGCCTCAAGTTTACCTCATTGTTAGCTACGTTTAACTTATTTCTCACAGCTCCTACATTATTAAATTACGTAATGCATTCGCATAACATTATTACACATGGATACAATAATATAAGCATATGCAATGACTGTTATATACATTTTACAAATTATTACATACACATATTACTTCAAGGCGGACTGTTATTGAATTTACATATTATATAACTAGAATGAAATTATTTAAATGTTAAAAATACTGCCTCAAAGAACAGGCGTTAAAACACTGTTCAAAATATAAATAAAAATAAAGAAAAACTTAATTAAGTGATATTGCAAAGTCCAGTCACTTTTGAGACTTCTGCTGTAGGCACCTTACTATAGAGCAAGAAAGCTATTTGCACACCTAGAAGGAGAATGAACTATTTGACAAAAGTTTACCTGCAGCTAATATGCATATTATATTACCTTACGAAATACAAGTGCAAACAAATAAGCAAGCCACAAGCTAAGGAACAAATGCTGCTTTCCTTTTTTTTTTCATTTCTATGTACTTCAGCTTCTTCTCTTTTATCTTGCCTTGCCTTCTCTCATTAATTCTCCCTCTTCGCCCTATTTCCCCGCAGTTATATTCTAATATATCTCACGGCATAATTATCCGCATTAATTAATGAAGAACTTTTCAAAGGATTCTGAAGCGTGTATATATTTACGTAAAGTTAAGGGCCTTCTACTTAAACTACCCTTTTAATTAAGCATCTCTCATCTTTCGTCGCAAATGTTTTGTTATTTAGTAAAATCAGAGATTGCCATGAAATTTACGACCTGCTTTCCCTCAGAATTCCAGCAAAAACTTTTGAGAAGTACAAATGGTATAAAGATGAGGAAAAGAGGCAAAAGGACGCGTACGCTTCTCCCTTTAAATGATCTGTACGAAACAGTAAACACTTTGAAATACTTAAAAAGCGACATGACTCACTTTCGCGAGTTCATGCGTTCACATCCCATGTACCGGTCATCTGATTGTTACTTTCTCTACTACGTATAGTAAGTAGGGGAAGTATTGCATACCACCCAAAAATTCGATATCGAGATTTCACCGGAAATACATGCTTTGAGACCCCCTGAATCCAAAAAAAAAAACATTTTTGGAAACATGTCCGTGTGTGTATGTGTGTGCGCGTGTGTGTGTGTATGTGTGTGTGAGTGAACAGCATAACTCAGAAATGAATAGTCGGATAAACACCAAATTTGGTATTTAGGTTCAGTATCTTCCAGAGATGCGACACGAAGGTTTTCAAGAAAATCCCCCACCCCAGATTACGGTTTACATGGAACATTTTTCGAAAATTTTAATTTTCTCAAAAACGGCTCTAACGATTTTGATTAAAAAATCATATGTTTAAGATATTTTCATGACAAATGAAATGCATATCTCGAATTTTCTGGGAATTGCACCAAAAGTATTCTTCATTGTGAACGACTTTTGCATAACTGGTAAACCATAAGAGATAGACAAAAATTTACTGCACAAAAAATGTAGATTGCGTTAAAATACAGAATTTATGTCATATACATTTTTTTTTGTTGAGTGAACCATTTTCGAGATATTGCTTGTTATTCCCTTAAATTTTCGAATACTTAATACTATTTCGCAAATTCGTTATTCATTTTTTTTATGTCCTGTACATGCAAAGAGAATGGAATGCTCCGCATAGCAACCAGCTCTTAAAACATTTGACTATCGCTTAAAACCTACCATATTCCCCTTGCACCTACAAGAAAATTAGCAATAAGATAAACATCTCGATTAACATGAGGCAAATGGAGAATAAACGTTTGTAAAAATAGTTTGTACAAGAGTAGAGAAAGTCACACATCAGATTTTTTGTACTTTCTCTACCACCAACCTATAATAAACAGAAGTACTATAATCCACCAAAAAAATTCGATATCGAGATTTCACTGAAAATTTGTGTTTTTAGGTCCCTTGAACCCAAAAGAAAAGGACATTTAGAAAAAGGTCCATGTGTGATGTATATCTGTGAACAGCAAACTCAAAACCAAAATGTCGGATAAATGCCAAACTTGAGAATTTGTGACCTCACTCAGTTCTCACTTCACAGTTCACTTTCTAGTTCAACCTTCACTGGACTTCACTGTTCACACTCTCACTTCGCTTCAACTTTTTACAATCACTTCACTTTCTTCGTGACGTAGCGATGTGTAAAACGCTCGACGTAGCCTCTTCTTCCGACAGTTCTCTCGCTGAGGAGTCGAACACAAGGCTTCTCCAATCTCTCCTGCACGTCACAGCAGTCGTCACCAACTCGCTAAGGTCTATTCCATATAACTTTACCCCGAATCTCTTAAAGGCTCCGTGCACTAGTTACCTCCCATTGGCTGCTGTATTAATGATAGATGTTGTTGCATGATACAAAATAGTTCTTTATTTAACATGATCATTTACCTGAATATATTCGAAGATAATTGTCAAATTTACATTTTCATAAGAGTATGAATTAAATATATTACATAACAGAGTTAAATAATCTGGAATGCATGTAAATTAAAGCTGCCTCTCAGAATGACGAAAGCACCTGTATATATTATGACAATGTGCTTATATAGCTTTTAACGCCCACCCTTGTATTGCACACGGCTTGTTTTTCACCATTCGAAGGTGTACATTAGCCAACCAGGGGAAAAAGGAAGGAAACGCAGCGCGGAAGAATTCATGTCCGCGGGGTAAGTTTATAAAAAACAGAGTTTTGGAGAAGAGCACTTTTCGTCGCACCAGAAACGTACTCCTTAACTCGCTCACTAACTCCCTTTCCAGAGCGCTCGCTTGTACAAACGTTGGAAATTTCCACAGGTTCGAGAAGGGGATACACGCGAAGATTTTGGTTATCTGACGATAGCGCTTCCGGTGTTTACGCTGGCGAGAGCGCTACTTATCGTCGCTCTCCAACTGCCCTGAGCCGACCTTCCGATTACCTTAGCCATTGCCGCTGCGCCATATTTAAGTTCAACATTTTCCAAGGATTGACAGAAAGACTTTCAAGAAAGTCTCCCAATCCAAACTAGTCTTTAGATGGGAAATTTATTTTTTATTGTTTTACCCTCTCTTTGTATTTTTTATTTAATTGATGAACACTATAACCTTAAATTAACTTGATGTTTGATTATTGTTATACGTTTCGTTTCTAATTTTTTTATTTTCCAAAAAAGGCTCTAACGATTTTCATTAAAATGCTATGTTTATATAGCTACATGGGTAATAAAATGCATACCAGAATTTTTGTAGAATAGTGTGTGAAATCCTTTCATTTTGAATGAATTTTGTATAACTGATGTCACAAAAGACAGACAAAAATTTACCGCACAAAGCAAATGTAGACCTCGTTAGAATACCCAACCAATGTCAAATAATATTTTTGTGATTTAACAATTTCGAAAATATTCATTGTTATCAGTATCACAATTGTTTGGAGTGCTAAGTCACCATTATTTTGTTTCTCGTGGTCATACAAAGAAAATAAAATTTCAAAGCCAGCATAAAGCGAAACGCCTTTTAAAGGTTTCGCTATCACTTGAGCCTGCTATATCCGCTTTGTACCTATGTGTAATCTAACCATTTTTGCAAACTATTATTTCGATTAATGTGAAGTAGATAGAAAATAGCATATTGGGATATGAGTGTGGGGAGTATATTATTACAGAATCGCGAAAGAGTTTGAAAAGATGAGACAAAATCGGAGACGCGAAATATGAAGACGCAGATATTCTAGAAGCATTAAAAATAGGGTTGTGTCACTGATTCCGGAAAATTCCAGAATGAGGTGTGAAGTGTTCATCCATCTTTAATTACAGTCAATTAGCTTTCACTAATGTTTTAAATAACACAAGTAATTCACTTCGAATGTTACATTCAATGTGATATATCATTACTGAATTTAAAAATCTGATGTGTTACACTCACATGACTTTCTCTACTCTTGTACAAACTATTCTTACAAACGCCTATTCTCCATATGCTTCATGTTAATCGAGATATCGAGATGTTAATCTTATTGCTAATTTTCTTGAATATGCAAGCGGAATTGCTGGACTTTAAGCGATAGTCAAATATTTAAAGAGGTGGTTGCTATGTGGAGTATTCCATTCTCTTTGCATTACCAAGACAAAAAAACCTGATGTGTTACACTCACATGACTTTCCCTACTCTTGTACAAATTACTTTTGCAAACGCTTATTCTCCATCTACTTCATGTTAATCGAGATAAACATTTGCAGACTCTATCTTATTGCTAATTTTCTTTTAGATGTAAGGGGAAAATATATTTACAAGGGCAATATAGAAAAACAGTAGCCTTTAAGCACATAGCTGGTTGCTAGGTGCAGCACCATTCCCTTTGCCACAGATTAATACTATTTGCATATCCAAGACAAAAAAAAAGAATAACAAATTCCCATTTGAGAAAATAAGTATTGAAAAATTTAAGGGAATAACAAGTAATATCTCGAAAATGGTTCACTCAACAAAAAAAATGTATGACATAAATTGTGTATTTTAACGCGATCTACATTTTTTGTGTAGTAAAATTTTGTCTATCTCTTATGGTTTACCAGTTATGCAAAAGTCTTCACAATAAAGAATACTTTTGGAGACATTCCCAGAAAATTCAAGATATACGTTTTATTTGTCATAAAAATATCTTAAACATATGATATTTTAATCAAAATCGTTAGCCATTTTTGAGAAAATTAAACTTTTCGAAAAATCTTCCATGTAAAGGGTAGTTTGGAGTGGGGGGATTTTCTTGAAAACCTTCGCGTCGCATCCATGGAAGATACTGAACCTAAATACCAAGTTTGGTGTTTATCCGACTGTTCGTTTCTGAGTTATGCTGTTCACAGACAGACACACACAAGGATATGTTTCAAAAAATGCTTGTTTTGAATTCAGGGGGTCTCAAAACATGTATTTCCGGTGAAATCTCGGTATCGAATTTTTGGGTGGAATACAATACTTCCCCTACTTACTATACGTAGTAGAGAAAGTAAAAATGAATAACGAATTTGAGAAAAAGTATAAGTATTGGAAAATTTAAGGGAATAACAAGCAATATCTCGAAAATGGTTCACTCAACAAAAAAAATGTATATGACATAAATTGTGTATTTTAAGGCGATCTACATTTTTTGTGTAGTAAAATCTTGTCTATCCCTTATGGTTTACCAGTTATGCAAAAGTTGTTCACAATGAAGAATACTTTTGGAGACATTCCCAGAAAATTCAAGATATACGTTTTATTTGTCATAAAAATATCTTAAACATATGATATTTTAATCAAAATCGTTAGCCATTTTTGAGAAAATTAAACTTTTCGAAAAATCTTCCATGTAAAGGGTAGTTTGGAGTGGGGGGATTTTCTTGAAAACCTTCGCGTCGCATCCATGGAAGATACTGAACCTAAATACCAAGTTTGGTGTTTATCCGACTGTTCGTTTCTGAGTTATGCTGTTCACAGACAGACACACACACGGATATGTTTCAAAAAATGCTTGTTTTGAATTCAGGGGGTCTCAAAACATGTATTTCCGGTGAAATCTCGGTATCGAATTTTTGGGTGGAATACAATACTTCCCCTACTTACTATACGTAGTAGAGAAAGTAAAAATGAATAACGAATTTGAGAAAAAGTATAAGTATTGGAAAATTTAAGGGAATCACAAGCAATATCTCGAAAATGGTTCACTCAACAAAAAAAATGTATATGACATAAATTGTGTATTTTAAGGCGATCTACATTTTTTGTGTAGTAAAATCTTGTCTATCTCTTATGGTTTACCAGTTATGCAAAAGTTGTTCACAATGAAGAATACTTTTGGACACATTCCCAGAAAATTCGGGATATACATTTCATTTGTCATGAAAATATCTTAAACAATGATATTTTAATCAAAATCGTTAGCCATTTTTGAGAAAATTAAAATTTTCGAAAAATGTTCCATGTAAAGGGTAATCTGGGGTGGGGGATTTTCTTGAAAACCTTCGTGTCGCATCTCTGGAAGATACTGAACATAAATACCAAGTTTGGTGTTTACCCGACTGTTCGTTTATGAGTTATGCTGTTCACAGACACAGACACACACACACACACACACACACGGACATGTTTCCAAAAATGCTTTTTTTGGATTTAGGGGGTCTCAGAACATGTATTTCCGGTGAAATCTCGGTATCGAATTTTGGGTGGAATACAATACTTCCCCTATTTACTATACGTAGTAGAGAAAGTAAAAAGATGTAAATTAGAGTGTCAAGTGTATTTTACTTTCGTAAAATGTGTGTTATTACAGCCACCAAATTTATGTTGGTAGAAATAGGTTTTCTTCGAAACGATTTCATGTTGGGATTATAAATTTCCTTCCGTGTAAACACACGCTCGTGCAAAAATAAGCTTTTATAGCAATAATTTGTAGGGAACGTCACTTTAATGTAATACATCAGATTGTTCATTTAAGTTTTATATTCGTTTGAAACACACACTCAGTCTCACATTCACACTTCAAGACTCTGTGGAGAGAATGATTCTAATTAAAAAAAAAGGTCCATGCCCCCACCGTGAATCAAACCAAGGTGTTCTGATTAACAATGCTTGTTTTTAGCCGAGAGGCATTTAAATCGTTAATTTTTTATTCACTGTTAGCATGAGCTGCTGATTAGAAGCGCCTCTGTGTGTATAAACGCAATCTAAAAGAGCCGGAACTGCATCATCATTATCCGCATGTTGCAGGATGGAATAATTCGCATGGGTTCAGCCGAGGCCATGTTCAGTCTCACTGCTATGCGGAAGGGATTCCAGCAGTTCGCCTCCGTGACCTTACCCAGTCGAAATTTCCAGTGAACTTTCTACTGCCGCAACCGGCGTAGTGATACTGACACTACACAGAGAAAGCAGTTCTTATCATTTAAAATCGAATATCATTTACGGGGCGAGCAGACTTCGTGGTGGTATTGTTTCCAACATGGACTATTTCTATTTTACGATACGTACATATAACTAGAGTTATGTTGTCAAAACTTAACCTCTTTTAAGGGGATATGTAAGCGAATTTTGTAACAAAAAAACTTTTTTCTGACATTTTTAATTGACAGATTATATATTTGAGAATATGTTCTCTGGGTTTTTCCCCCACCTCTATGTTGATTTAAAAACTTAAGTATCTTGGCAGTGCAACTGCGCCAAACGTCTTTTTTATGATAATGCATAGTAATAAATTTATGGCATGATTTTCAAAATAAAATGTTCATATTTTATTTGAAAACTAACAGCTTAACAAACATTTTCCTATAAACGATTTAATATCACTGCATAAGCAATTTGACCACAAAGTCTTATTACAACTGACTGCTTGAAGTCTCATAAAAGATCAATTAAAGAAATTTTTATTTTAATGACTTTAACATGATAGGGAAATGTTTCAAACTTTCAGCATTAGTGAACAATTGCATAATCCTCAACTGAATAATGCTGCCCTCAGGCAACAAAGATATTAAGTCAAAGTTTTAGAATCTTTTAACAGTCTTTTGTCATTTTCATATTACACTGCTCTTTAACAATAAAATACAAGTAGCTGTAGCTGTTTTATATCATAAATATATTCGTTTATTTTAATACTATTATAGTGATTTTTAGAATAAAGAAGTAAAGTAAATGCAATTGCAATCAAATGTACGTAATTCCGTCATCATTCACGTGTGCTATCACACCGGTTATTTTACCTGTGCCCTCTCCATCTTCTACCACAGGCACATTTGACTTCATTCGCTGGGACTCGAACTCGTGACGTTCGGCTTTGAATGGATGGCCAGTCCTATCGTCTCGCCTTAAAGTTCATGACTATGCGTTAATTATTATTTATTTTTTTAAATTTATGATGCTCTTTAAGCACTATGGTTCTTACCCTATTCTAAACTGGGCGTGATCAGTACATTTTGCTCAGACCTCTTTATAAGGTTTGAGGTTTGTTTACTTGTCGTAAATGTACGACACGGGACCACGTCTTCACTTAACTTCCCTTCCATTTTTACGCTCGAAAACATTCATCGCCCTCCGCCGGGTTTGAAACCGTGACCTCGAGAACTAGAGGCTAGGTTACCCTTAAACAACGGAGGAGGATGCTTCCATTAAGGTGCCTGTGACAGGGATATGATGAAATAAGATCGCATAATATGCATATGTTGTTCATTTTGTACAAAATTATGTCGAAGATTGTCTCCTTTTATACATCATGTACATATCTCTCGCGCCTTTCCCACATATTTTGCATGCATAATGGTCCAGGTTGCTGACAACTTGGTTAACGCAAATTAGCTGGTGAAAGCCATGTACAGCCGTATCTTATCACTAAGTGTCTCAGCTCTTAATTGCTTTGCAACTAATGTTGGGTGGTTGTGGCATCCGTACCGTAGAAATCAACCCTTATCTCAGCTCTCTTTTGTAGCAGCTCTTCGTATCCTCCTGTATTTGAGAGAAGTCCATCAAATCGCAGTTCCTACATGTAGAATTTCTCTTTGGCAAGCAAGTATGTACACCAGACGGTTTGGCGTGAATTTCCAACGGCATATGTAGCTCTTTCTTGAGATACGTTGCATTGACTTTTTCCAGTTCTTGCAATTGTTTCTTTGTCATGTGGATTCATATGTTGAGGCAGTTTTTTAACACTTAAATGATTTCAGTGTAATTATATAATATATAAATTCAATAACAGCCCGCCTTAAAGCAAAATGTGTATGTAACAATATATAAAAAGTGTATATTACAGTCATTGTATATGTTTATATTACAACCATTGTATATGTTTATATTACTGTATACATGTTTAATAATGTTATGTGAATGTATTACGTAATTTAATAATCTAGGAGCTGTGAGAATAATAGGTTAAAAGTTGCTAACAATAAGGTAACCTTGAGGCTATAATGAATTAAAAAGTTTAAATGCTACTGGTAATTCTTGGAGCAACAATAATGTAATTTTTGTGACAGTTCATAAAATAGCCAATCAACAATCAGAAAAAGCTTTAGTTAAATGAAGGTATTCTATTGGACTAGGATTAACCAATCAGAAACTAAAATGAAGCAAAATTTACAAATTCAGAGTTCAGTTGATTATAGACAGCGCTCATAACCGGACGCGTTGCTTGTAGACAGCGTTTCTAACTGGAAGCGAGATGCGTCCTCGAGAAATTTAATACGTATTTTGTGTGAGACAAAAATAGTTTACGTGTTAAAAAGTGCAAGTAATTAATAAAAAAAAATCTCACAGCTCGCTCTCTCTCTCTCTCTCTCTCTCTCTCTCTCTCAGTGAAGTGTTATTTTAATCGTTTAAAGAATTAATAAATGGAGTGAAGTACAAGTTATAATCCGTGTAAACCTACATTCTTAGCCGCACTACTCCCTGCAAAGAAATCCATGTCTCTAACAATCATACTGACGCAGTCGAGGCAAACATAAATATATAATATTTAAAGAAACAGTTAAATTATAAAGTTAATCTTGGGGCGAAGGCTACCGGAAACTTTTTACCATACGTGCGGTTGCAACTACTTCGAGTGTTCGGCTCCCCAACAGTCGAAATACAATACGTCATAAAATAAACCTACTTCAAATTAGCGCCCAAAGCGTGGTGCAAACAACGTAAAAATATTACTACTTCAATGTTTTACAGGCCATATGTAGTAGTCGGCGAGATCTTGAGGTGGAACAATTTCAGCTTTATTTCATGCATTGCTTTTACTGTTGCTGTCACTTTCTGTGACATGCATTTAAATACATTTCCAGAGGTTGTGACAGGGATATACAAACTGTTTAGGAATTAGAAGAGTGGCATATGTAACAAAATAAGTAATGCATTAGAGGGTTAAAAACTGCGGGCGTTATAGTCAATTGCAACCATGCATTTTCACCTACGCATATCCGCTTAACTGGAAGACGAATGAAGGTGTCAATAGTTCCTAAATTATTGAAGAAAACGTTCAGCCAAGCAGCTTGATCCAACCAGATACAGACCGGACCCGTAATCGGGGTCACCCAAGATGACTGAACTCGTGTGGCGATGCACATGTTGGAAGTGGATTTTATAATTCTAAAGAAAACTTAGGGTTGCCAAGTGACATAATGATGTTTACTTCATTATTTGTCATCGGTTCAAATTAAAATCTCGACCTCATGTGCATGAAAATTGTTAAGGCCTTCGGAATACTTCCATTTAAAGGGACAAGCCTGTGAAAATTATCGAAAATTCAGAAAAATTATACTACAGTATCCAAATGTTAATGCTATCTAATGTAAGCTTTAAGAAAGATGCGTATATAAATCATTGAAGTGGCACCCCACACAGGGGTGCAGTTTTGAAATCTAAAATTACCTCTCTACCCTCAAAAAGTATTTTTTTTTTTTTTTGTTCATTTGCTCAGTGCTCGTTAATCACTCAAATTGTTCCTTGCGGTACAAACCATTGCCAATTATTCATTCATTCATTCATTATCTGTTTACCCTCCTCTTATGTAGGACTTACACCCCCCAGGACTTACAAGCGGGTGCCTGGGGTCAGAGGCCCGTCGAGGAGCAGACACTCATGGATCAGACAGAGCATCCAGGATGGGTGATCAGCCCGATGCCTGGTATGGGATGAAGGAAGTAGATGAAACGAAATGTGGGTGAAATGGATGAAAGGAAAGGTGATGATGGAGCAGTTGGTGGAATGAATGGCGGGGGAAACCGGAGAACCCGGAGAAAACCCGCCCGGACGCCGCTTCGTCCACCACAAATCCCACATGCAGGTCCCTGGGATTGAACCCGGGCCGCCTAGATGGGAGGCGAGCGGTCTAACCGCTCGGCCACGGCGCCGCCCATTGCCAATTACTTTATAATATTCACCATGTAGTTTTAAGATAATAAACGTTATGGCTGGAAATCTTCAGTAAAGTAAAAGTAACAAAATACGTGGCTTTTAGAAATCATTTTTATTAAATAAAAAGTATAAAAAGCACATATACTCTTGAATTTGTTTATTTGCAATTACGGGATACGTGTGCAAGAAATATGTTTGGAACAAAAAATTTGGAAACTGCAACACAAGGAGATTTTCCTATAAATGATTAGAAAAACAAAACGAGCCCTTACGTCTCTGAACGTTATCTCTGCCTTGATTCTGAAAAACTTTGTTTCACAAGTACCTGGATAGCATGCTATTTACTTCACTGAAGGTATTAAATGCATCATATGGTTCAATTTATAAAAATCACCATATTTACGAAAAAATATTCTACTTTCTGAATATGTCGAATGATTGAGTACTACACTCTTTATTATTATTTTTTCTTTCTTATTTTAACTTTATGTACAACTTACCTAGGAAGCAAATGGAGCATTTACTAAATTCAATCCCAAAATCGAATATAGAGGTTTCACCGAAATGTCTGCGTGTGTAAACATTGTTTCTAAGTTCAGCATATGCCAAGTACGTCAAACTAAGATTTTCAAGAAAATCCCGCAACTCCCGACCCTTTACATGGGATTTTTATTTATTTTTTTATTCTCCCGAAGAATCGCTCTAGCGATTTTTGTTAAAATACATGTTTTATATACATTACTAATGTATATAGAACTGCGAATTTCCAGTGAAGTCCTCTTCATTCTGAATTAATTTGGTGTGATTTTGTATACCTAACGGTGAACCACAAGAGACAGGCAAAAACTTACTATACAGAAAATGTAGATCTCATTGGAACAAATAATTTATGTAAAATATTGTTTTTAGTACATGCTCTCTAAAACAGTTGCTTGTCGGACTGTTGACGAGCCGAAAAAAAAAATTTAAACAAAATCATTACGTGCCGTTCCGATTCACTGTTTCTGGTTCGTTTTGAAATTACCTAAGGATTATCACTTATTTTTTAGACAAAACCTTTGATAAATAAAGTGCTTCGTATGTACCGTTGCTTGCAAACGAAATCCGTATTCAAGACAGATCACATTAATGAAGTGAAAGAAACAGGACACTCAAATAAACATGAAAATAATTACCATTGACGCAGCCACGCTACGTCCTCCAACAATGAAGCACTACCTTTGCCTCACGATTGCTGCGTTTCTCCTCCTAGTTGTTTTTTTTATACTTTGCCACGGCTGCTCGAGCATGAGATCTTAATCTCTGGGTATGCCTGGATGTGCACAGAGAAACACGAACGCTTTCTTGGAACACTTTTATTTTCACCATTTAAAATAAAACTTAAGGTTTGCCGATCACTTTTAAATGCATACAATGCTACTGTGTCTTTACCAAGACCGAAGATTATTAACTACAGCTGAACGTTCTACCCTCCTGCATGTTCGCCGCCAATGTTCACAACTCGACGAGAATGTCGTCCCGCTCTCACCAATCGCTCAGGACAGAATGACTTTCATCACCGCGCTACAAAGAGGAAAAACTCCGAACTTCCCCTCTCTAACCTCAAAACTCTCCTCAAACTTAGCGTCATGAAGCCTCTAATGACCTTCACATCCCGGCCAGTGCAACTACACCCACTAATTCCAAGAGAAACTGGCTTAAGCTATTTTACCCTTTATACCTGGGATTGGTCCCTAATTAGCTAAACTGTGCCCGTCTGGCCTTTCTGTCGCTTTTAACAGTCAACAATTTTCCCAATGCTTCTCCTTTTTATACATACACTGAAATTAAATATGTTATTATTTATTTTATATCACTATCCTCAGATTATTATGATAATTATTGACTTCATAATTTCGGCTTCACCATTTAATATAAAAATCAAGTTTTAAGTTAGAACCAAATCTTTTATTCATTATTTAGTAACTTGTTACTCTATAACATAGAGTAACACAACTAATTAATATACTATATACAAACTGATAAGACAGACATTTGGTTAATTTACATACATACATACATACATACATACATACATACAGCAATGTTTGAGCTATTTTTCGACACAGTCACCACAAGAGTTGAGACATTTGTCACATCGTGGGATCAACCTTTGTATCCCTGTGTCGCAGAAGACTGCCGCCTGTGAATGGTACCAGTATGTGACAGTCGTCTTTAGCTCTTTGTCGTTGTCAAAACGCTGACCGGAGGACAGGAATTTCTTGAGGTGCAAGAAAGATGGAAATCGCTGGGATCAAGATCGGGACTGTATGGTGAATGATCAAACAGCTCCCAGCCGAACTCCTGCAGAACAGCTGCTGTGCGCCGAGCCGTATGTGGACGAGCATTGTCATGGAGCAGCACAACACCTGCAGTAAGTATTCCACGCCTCTTGTTTTGAATGGCACGTCGCAATTTCCGAGTGTTTCACAGAAACGGTCAGCGTTCACTGTTTGACCTCTGGGCAGGAAGTCAATGAGCAGAATACCCTTCCTGTCCCAGAACACCGTACATATCGCTTTCTGCACCGACACAAGTCTGTTTGAATTTCGTCTTGACCGGAGATCCACTGTGATGCGAATGCATTGACTGCTGCTTGGTTTCCGGGATAAAGTACAAAATCCACATCTCATCGCCTGTGACGATCCTGTCGAGGAGAACTCGTCACTGTCATCATGATACCGCTGCGGAAATGTCAGTGCTGCTCCTAAGCGTCTCGTTTTGTGCTCGGGGGTCAGGTTTTTCAGCACCCACCTGACACACAATTTCCAGAACAGCAGGTGCTTCGTGACAATTTCATGCAACAAGGATCGCGACATCTGCGGAAAATGGCTGCTGAGCTCCGTAAACGCGAAGCGACAGTTCTCCACGATGAGCTCCCGCACCAGCTCAACAAGGACATCATTGATCAGGGATGGTCGCCCACTGTACTCTTCATCATTGACACTTTGACGACCTTCGGAAAACTGCCTACACCAGCGAGGCACCATCTGTTTCCTCATGATGTTCGGACCGTAGACCTGACAGAGCTGACGATGAATTTCGATCGGCGCTATGTTTTGTGTAGTAAGGAACTTTATCACTGACCGAACCTCGCAGGCGGCGGGAGAACGAATAAGAGCCGCCATTTCGGGCCATTGCTGCCGAGCTACTGGCACCACCCAGGACCTGTCCGGCCGGCATATGATTGATACGTTATAGATCTGTTATGCATGTGCAATTTTCCCGGCTAAATACATTTACTTTAAAGGAAACAAAATCGGAAACTTACTTTCTGGATCCGCCTCGTGCGTGCGTGTGTGCGTGTGTGTTGTTTACCTTGTTTATTCAACTGCGTGCCCCATTACAAGTAATATTACATGTTTGGCATATCATCATATGGCTGTTCGCAATACTGTTTAACAAAGTTTTATATATAGTCTAGGAATACGTTTATATGTCCCATTATGAAGGTATGTGTGTGCGGCTGTGTGTATGTGGTTTTTATTTATTTAATCAACAGCATGCCCCATACAAGTAATATTGCAAGCTTTACATATCATCATATGGCTGCTACAATACTATTTTACAGGTTATATATAGTGTAGGAACAGAGTTTGCATTTCCTATTATGGTTCTGTACAATAGTTTGCATCTAAGCTAGTTGGCCTGTTTTTCTTTAACATATTATCCCAAATAATGTGTAAATTGAATATTTCTTATTTTATGTGTGTGTACACGCCCTCAAGATATTCGTCTGCACTTTAAAAAATTCTAACACCCAAATTAATGAAGCGAAAAACTTTTTTTACTTTCTCTACTACGTATAGTAAGCAGGGGAAGTATTGTATTCCACCCAAAAATTCGATACCGAGATTTCACCGGAAATATATGTTTTGAGAGCCCCTGAATCCAAAAAAAGCATTTTTGGAAACATGTCCGTGTGTGTGCCTGTGAACAGCATAACTCAGAAACGAACAGTCGGATAAACACCAAACTTGGTATTTAGGTTCAGTATCTTCCAAAGATGCGACACGAAGGTTTTCAAGAAAATTCCCCCACCCCAGATTACCCTTTACATGGAACATTTTTCGAAAATTTTAGTTTTCTCAAAAATGGCTCTAACGATTTTGATTAAAATATCATATGTTTACGATATTTTCATGACAAATAAAATGTATATCTTGAATTATCTGGGAATGTCTCCAAAAGCATTCTTCATTGTGAACGACTTTTGCATAACTGGTAAACCATAAGACAGACAAAATGTTACTACACAAAAAATGTAGATCGCGTTAAAATACACAACTTATGTTATGTACATTTTTTTGTTGAGTGAACCATTTTCGAGATATTGCCTGTTATTCCCTTAAATGTTTCAATACTTATTTTCTCAAATGGGAATTCGTTATTCATTTTTTGTCTTGGATATGCAAAGAGTATTAATCTGTGGCAAAGGGAATAGTGCTGCACCTAGCAACCAGCTATTAAGAGATATGTATGTGCTTAAAGGCTACTGTATTTCTATATTGTCCTTGCAAATATATATTCCCCTTACATCTACAAGAAACTTAGCAATAAGATAGAGTCTGCAAATGTTTATCTCGATTAACATGAAGTAGATGGAGAATAAGCGTTTGTAAAAATAGTTTGTACAAGAGTAGAGAAAGTCATGTGAGTGTAACACATCAGATTTTTTTACATTAAGATCAAATGGTAATACAGTTTACATGTTTTGGCGGCTCCTCAGACCGTTCATTTTATCAGTTTTAGAAATTGCAATTCTTTTGTACGTGGTGGTTTCAAAATTATCTTACATGCCTTGAGTAGAGCATTTTTTTATGTATTACTAGAGTTTTCGTTGAAACTAGGATTTTTATTTGACGGAGGAATAAAATGCCAAGTTGGGAATTTTCAACGTTTTTGCTTTAATTCCTCATTTCCTCACTTTTTACGGCTTCGTGAATTTATTTCTCCACAAGTTTGTCACATTTCATGAAAGTGTGTGGATGTATGTACAAAAAAAATGCTCTATCCAATGCACATATTTTTTGGTGTGTACCTTCTCGTCTATCGCTTAACGTTTATCAGTTACACAAGAAAAACTAATTCCGAATAAAGAGGACTTCAGAGGCTATTCCCAGAAAATTCAATATAGGTAGTTACACATTTTGTCTTATAAATATCTTTAATATGTGGTACTTTAATCAAAATCGTTAGAACCATTTTTACGAATATCCAAAATTTCGAAAAATGTTCCATGTAAAGTATAGCTGGTTGGGAATTCAAAGGGTCTTAAAACACATATTTCTGGTTAAATCTAGGTATCGAATTTTCGGGTGGAATGTAACACCTCTCTACCTACTATGACGTGGTAGAGAACGTAATTAGTTTCGTAAGAATAGTTTGTAGAAAAGATGCGGTTAGGGGGCAGCATTATTCGCGCAGGAAATGTGAACAAGGTTAAACTGAAATTCGGCTTGGGAACAAGTTAGCTCACTATTATTAGCCCCAGTTATCGCCTCATCACGTGAGCGTTCCTCATTAACACAGCATTTTAACACCAACACACCATTAGAAATATTTCTCAATTACCAGACCATAATACTACGTGTCCGCAAATTAGATCTGTTGTGCTCCGGGATATAAACCCCACAAGAAACATGAGCAGCCATTTTAAACTGTTGGACAGGGCATGATGTGCGTATCACTAATACAATTGTGACCCAGAATACTGGCAGCATGCGTGACTCTGGTCCTCAATTTCGCACATTCGACTCCTGTTACAAGTGACACAGGCAGGATTTGGTCTGGGCGGGGTTTAACATTATTCTGTAACTACGCACTTTCAGTAAGTAAAGAAAGTAGACATTGCGTTTGACCCAAAACTTCTATGTCGAGATTTCACCGGAAATACATATTTTGAGGACCCCTTACTGCGAAAAAGAAAGGAAAAAAAAAAAGCAGTTTTAGAAGAAGGTCCACTCGCGGGTGCCTGTGTGTGACCAGCATATCATTAAAATGAAAAGTCCCACAAATACTAAGTTCAGTACCTACCAAAGATGCGACAAGAACATTTTCAAAAAATTCCCCATTCCAAACTACAATTTACGTGGGGAAAATGTTCATTATGTTTTATTTTCTCAAAAATACCACTAACGAGTTTGATTAAAATACGATGCATTTAAGATATTTACATATCGGATACCAAATATCCTGCTCTTCATTCGAAAAAAAAGTTTGTATAATGTGGTAAACGATAAGATAGGCAAATACTGACCGCATAGAAAATATGAAACCATTTAAAATACACAATTTATTTAAAATATCTTATTTTATAGCATCAGCCAATTCAGAGATATCAATTATTATTGGTTTGAATTTTTCAAAACTTCGTAGTTTTTTTAAGTTGTTTCAGTTGTTTCTCGCGATGCCATGGAAAGAGTGTGGAATTTAAAATCCAGCAATAACGACACGCTTTTAAACATCTGACTATCGATTCGCTTTCCCCTGTCTCCCTTCCATCTAGAACGAAACGTGTAATTATACTATAGCTGCAAAGGTTTATCCCCATTAACATGAAGCAGACAGAAAAACAAAATTTCGTAAGAGTAGAAGCTTTATAAAAAAATTTCATGTGATACATTCACATGACTGTCTCTACCCTCTATCTTTATTAGTGGGTATACAACTATTCTTTAAGTTTATTTTTACTTTCTCTACTACGTATAGTAAGTAGGGGAAGGTGTATCTTGAATTTTCTGCTAATAACTTGTGAAGCTGTTTATCATGCTCACTGAATTTTATGTAATCAAGAAACCACAAATGGTAGACAAAAATTTAACTGCAGAAAAATGAAGAATTCATTAAAATGTACAGTTTATTTTGAATAACTGCTTTCATAGTATCATTCATTTCCAAAATATTTTTAAGGTTAAAGTTTACTTTAGTGTGCATTCTATGTAACATCTTTTGGAAATATGCACCCCTCACTTGTATGAGATCATTATTAATAAAAATTGGATTGTGACATCAATGGCTGAAAATTATTTTTGCACTTTTATAGTAACTTGGCCTTAATTTGAAACCAACAAATATCTGTTGTAATTAATATATAAAGTGGATAGAATAAACGCAAGAAAAATCTGGCGAGTATACACTTTATTTTTATTTTATTCTAGGCAACTTGAAGTAAAATACACAAATAACTCTTTTTGGCCATTTACTTCAGTATCAGTCAGTCATGTGGTAAATAATTTAATATATCAGCCATCTCCAGCCCATTTACTCGGACTGACGGGGGACAGGGGGTGAAACAACTGTTTTTGGCCCCAGTTGGTTTTTAATCAAAATATAATTAATGTTTCAATTCATTGTATTTGCTTAATATTATTTAATAGCGTTTTATTCAAAATGAGGTATCAAATATTATGCATATGTGTGGGAAAAATTATTGCTAATTCAAATATTTAATTCCTCTAACAGAATCAACTATTTGAATAGTTCTAGAAATAGAGTAGATAACAATGTGACCCAATGTCTGAAATTGCCACATAATAAATTCTTTGACCACAGCGTAAGAGTTCATCATTTCTTCCCCCCACAGGTATGAGTTTTGGTTTATGCTCTTTCTTTGACCAGTTTTTTTTTTTATTTTATTTATGAACGCTCTTTAACTGCTGTGGTTCTTAGAGTTCCATTCTATATTGGGCGTGAAAGACCGGTAATTTTGCTCAGAGGCCTCTTTATCAGGCTTGAGGTCCTTTTACGTGCCGTAAATCTATGACACGGGACCACCGGCTTACTTCCCTTCCGAAGGAAGCCATGCTAAGGGTTTTTACGCCCGAAAAATCCATCGCCCTCCGCTGGGTTTGAACCCGCGACCTTGGGAATTAGAGGCTAGCATGGTAACCACTACACCACGGAGGACGACACGCCTCTTTTCAAAATATCACACTACAATGCTAGAACTAGAAATTTGAATGGAACAATAACACGCCCGCAATGATATTTCCCTTGAGTAATTAAAATATACTTATTACTTTCCCTGCTGTTTACCTATAGTAAGTAGAGGAAGTATTGTATTCCATCCAAAAATTACAATATCAGGATTTCATCCTAAATACTATTTTGAGGCTACCTGAATAAATAATTAAAAAAGGAACATTTTTAGAAAAATGTCCTGTATATGTGTAGATCTGTGAAAAGCATAAGTCAAAAACGAAAACTCGGTTAAATAACAAACTTGGTATGTAAATTCAGTGTCTCTCAGGGATGCGACACAGAGATTTTCAAGAACATCCCCACAAACTATACTATACATGAAAACATTTTCGTTATTTATGATTTAATATAAATGGCTCTAACAATTTAAATTTAAGCATTGTATGTTGATATTTTCATGACAAAATGTATAATCTTGAATTTTCAGCGAGTAGCAGAAGCCCTCTTCATTATGAGCGACCTTTGTATAGTTAGTAAACTGTAAGTATAGGCACTCTGTGGTCAAGTGGTCATCCTTCTGGCTTTTCATCCCAGATTCCCGGGTTCGATTCACGGCTGCGTTTGAGAATTTCTCTTTATCCAGAATCATTCTCTATCCTCGGTAGAGTTTGGTAGTATTAATGCCGGAGCGAATGTGTGTTTAATATAAAAGTTAATGAAAACAAAAAAGAGTTAAAAAACCTATAGTTCAGAGAGTAAAAACACCAATTGTTTTTCAAGCCGAAACCTCCAATATGACCAAGTAGTTAAAGGGGGCTGTACAAATGAAACAATTATTAAAAATGCATATTTTGTTAACACATCGTTAAACTACAATTTATGTGAAATACAATGTTTTGTTAACCATTTACAGATATTCTGTGTTGTTGATTTGAATTTTCAAGAACAATTTTTACTTTCTCTACTACGTATAGTAAGTAGGGGAAGTATTGTATTCCACCCAAAAATTCGATACTGAGATTTCACCGGAAATATATGTTTTGATACCCCCTGAATCCAAAAAAAAGCATTTTTGGAAACATATCCGTGTGTGTCTGTGAACAGCATAACTCAGAAACGAACAGTCGGATAAACACCAAACTTGTATTTAGGTTCAATATCTTCCAGAGATGCGACACGAAGGTTGTCAAGAAAATCCCCCCACCCCAGATTACCCTTTAAATGGAACATTTTTTCGAAAATTTTAATTTTCTCAAAAATGGCGCTAACGATTTGGATTAAAATATCATATGTTTAAGATATTTTCATGACAAATAAAATGTATATCTTGAAATTCCTGGGAATGTCTCTAAAAGTATTCTTCATTGTGAACGACTTTTGCATAACTGGTAAACCATAAGAGATAGACAAAATTTTACTACACAAAAAATGTAGATCGCGTTAAAATACACAATTTATGTCATACACATTTTGTTTTGTTGAGTGAACCATTTTCGAGATATTGCTTGTTATTCCCTTAAATGTTTCAATACTTATTTTCTCAAATTGGAATTCGTTATTCATTTTTACTTTCTCTACTACGTATAGTAAGTAGGGGAAGTATTGTATTCCACCCAAAAATTCGATACCGAGATTTCACCGGAAATACATGTTTTGAGACCCCCTGAATCCAAAAAAAGCATTTTTGGAAACATGTCCGTGTGTGTTTCCGTGAACAGCATAACTCAGAAACGAACAGCGGATAAACACCAAACTAGGTATTTAGGTTCAGTATCCTCCAGAGATGCGACACGAAGGTTTTCAAGAAAATCCCCCCACCCCAGACTACCCCTTACATGGAACATTTTTTCGAAAATTTTAATTTTCTCAAAAATGGCTCTCAGGATTTTGATTAAAATATCATATGTTTAAGATATTTTCATGAGAAATGAAATGTATACCTCGAATTTTCTGGGAATGTCTCCAAAAGTATTCATTGTGAACGACTTTTGCATAACTGGTAAACCATAAGAGATAGACAAAATGTTGCTACACAAAAAATGTAGATCGCATTAAAATACACAATTTATGTCATATACATTTTTTTTGTTGACTGGACCGTTTTCGAGATATTGCTTGTTATTCCCTTAAATTTTCCAGTACTTTACTTCTCAAATGGGAATTCGTTATTCATTTTTCCCCTGGTAATACAAAGAGAATGGAATACTCCACACACCAACCAGCTCTTAAAATATTTGACTATCGCTTAAAGCCTACCAATTCCCCTTGCATCTACAAGAAAATTAGCAATAAGATTAACATCTCGATTAACATGAAACATATGGAGAATAAGCGTTTGTAAAAATAGTTTTACAAGAGTAGAGAAAGTCATGTGAGTGTAACACATCAGATTTTTTTTAAATAGTTGAGATTTATCGCTTGCCGTGAAGTATTGCCAGAGTTTCAATTGAACTATGGGAATACTTTAAGCCCAGAAATTATGAAAGTGACACCATAAAATACGTTATTCTTTCTTTTCGAGTTCCTGTTACCTTAAATGTCACCTGCTATATCGTCACTCCCATCTAATTTGTTATAAGACGAGTGGCCCGCCCGCTTGTGCTTTCAACAGCGTGTCCTATTTCTGTTTTATATTTATCTGAGATGAACGGAACTCAAAAATAAAGACAGGCTGAAATGCAGAAGCTGCAGTATATGGAGTTTGGAGATTTTCCGTATCTTTTAGAAGCCAATCGCGACGATAGCCTTGCCGTGGTTTAGCGATTGTGCTCTGTCGGGAAAAATTTCGAGTTTGAGTCTCGGCTTCACTGTTACTTTTACCAATTCCAATACAAACTCCCGATAACCGTGGGAAGTAGCTGTGGAGGAAGATTGCTTTCCGATCGGTGCTTTGCTCGTTCTCCCTGTCTCAACTGCTGGCTTGTGCCATTAAAGCACCTTACCCTAATAAAGTGTTGGAACTGCACATTTTATCCGTAATTTCTTTGTGATAAATCTATATCATTGATATCTCTATTAATTTATAAGAGGAAAGAAATGCATACCAAGGAAAGAATAAGTATTTCAGGAATAAATGCATTTCTGAGAAGCGTATCCCATAAATATCAACACGTCACATTAGAAACACCGCAGTTAGCACTTATTGTTTTAAGATTCTGGGAATAAATCTTGATGTCTGAATATATTGAGCATTAATGAAGACAGTATCTTTTGTTTCCACTCAATAAAGTTCTGTGTTTTTATCATATTGTTAACCTATTTTTTTTTTTCAGTACTTAGATTTGTAGCGTTGATATTGAGCTCTTAATATTAAATATGCTTATTTACTTAAACTAATAATTGCATTTTTTCTACAGTGCATATGAAGAACCTCTTGCATATATGCACATACAGGGAGA
The DNA here is from genome assembly GCA_030765065.1 of Deroplatys truncata. Classification (NCBI taxonomy): domain Eukaryota; kingdom Metazoa; phylum Arthropoda; class Insecta; order Mantodea; family Mantidae; genus Deroplatys; species Deroplatys truncata. The sequence goes on along the minus strand of CM060982.1, from coordinate 82,149,286 downwards.
GCCAAACAACTACGAACCGGCTGCGCGGTGTTTTTCCTGTCCGCGTCCTCGGCGCTCGTTACCGTCGGCCGCTATCATAGAAAAGCGCGGATGAAACCATACAACATTTTTAAAACTACTTTTAAAGGCTTTACTTACCAACTTTATGAAAGGAGATGCTGAAACTGGCCACCGTCGATGTCCATACATTTTTGACACCTCTTTAGGAAACTATTCATTACTCGCTAATTTTTTTGGAGTCAACAGTTGACGACCGTACATATGTGAATACAATTTTGCCCCCGCTTTTTTTTTTTAGAGAATTAACAGCAAGGGAGCGTGATTTTGCCTCTTTTCAACAAGACTCTGCAACAGCTTATACGGCCAAATTTCGATGAGAACAATTGAAAGTGTGGTCGAGGACAGAATTATTATTAGAGATTTCTGGCCTCCTCGGCCTTATTCCCTGCAAATTTCTATCTCTGCGGTAACTTAAAACAAAGTGTACAAGACAAACCCACACACCTTGGAAGAATTAAAACAAAATATCCGCCAGGAAATTGACAGCATTTCTCAACGTGAACTACGGCGAGTGATGGATAGTTTCCTAAAGTGGTGCCAAAAATGTATGGACAACGACGGTGGACAGTTTCAGCATCTCCTTTCATAAAGTTGGTAAGTAAAGCCCTTAAAAGTACTTTTAAAAATACTGTATGACTTCATCCGAGCCTTTCTACGATAGCGGTATACGGCAACCAGCGCCGAGGAAAAACACGCGCAGCCGGTTCGTAGTTTTTTGGCTCACCCTGTATATGTCATACAGTGAAATAATAAAAAATGAGATAAATGCACATACTAACGTCTTGTCTCTCATTTTTCTCATAAATCTTTTTTCATAATAACCAGTTTATTACCCATGTGTGCTAAACAATTGTTTATTTTATTTATTTATAAGCTAATACATGTGAATATGATAAAAGGCATGCAGCCCAGGCTCTTAGCAAGTCATATTCAATACACACAATATAAGTCTATAGTTATACAATTTGTAATGACTTCTTAGAAACTACAAAAGTACGGAAATCTACTGTTATGTTTGTGATATCTCTTTTTTACTTTATTGCGTATAGTAAGTAGGGGAATTATTGTATTCCAGTCAAAATTGGATGTCAATATTTCACCGGAAATGTCTGTTTTGAAGCCCCTGAACCCAAAAAGAATCAGTTTTAGAAAAAGTTCCGCGCGCGCGTGTGTGTTAGTGACAGCATAGCCCAAAACAAAAAGTCGGATAAATACCAAACTTGGTATTTAAGTTCAGTACCTTAAAAAGATGCGACATGTGGATTTTCAAGAAAATCGCCCCACCCCAACTACCCTTTACATGGAACATTTTTCGAATTTTTTTATTTTCTAAAAGTGGACCAAACTATTTTGATTAAAATACCATACATTAATGGTATTTATGACAAATAAAATGTATATATTGAATTTTCTAGGAATAGTCGATGAAGTCCTTTCATTCGGAAAGAATTTTATATAATCTTGTATAACTGATAAACGTTAAGCGATAGACGAAAACGGACTTACAAAAAATTTAGATCTCTTTTACACCCATTATTTGTTTTTCAAATAACTTTTTTGTGGCATAAGCCATTTCTGAAATATCCGTTCGAATTGTTCATTACTTGATCATTCATTTAAAGTCCTGTCAACATTCAGTTGTTTTTGGTGAGGCCATGGAAACAGTAATAAATTTTATAGCGTCCAGTTCTTAAACATTTCACTGTCGCTGTACCCTTTGTATCTATAACGAAATGTAGTGTAGCTATTTCTGCAAACTATTATTTCGATTAAAATGAAGTACATAGAAAAATAAGCTTTAATAAGAATAGCTTGTATGCTCACTAATAAGCGATAGACGGTAGACAAAGTCATGTGAATGTATCACATCAGATTTTTAACAGACTAATTCCACCCTTTTTTTCACTTTGCTTCAGAACTGCTCTGTTTTTACTATCCTTTCTGAAGATTTCAATCTAAGTTATTTTTCTTTCTAATTTACGAGCTTCTTTATTGATTTATTAGCTACATTTTCCATAGATCAGTCACTTTACTCTCAAATAATATGTCTACAATATGTTTATTCCCTCCACAGATAGGGCACTGATTCTGTGGAACATCCTTTCATAGGCCTGTTTGATTATTCTTACCCCTCTTTGTTCTTTATTTGCTTTATCAAGGGAAATAAATGTATATTTATTTATTTATTTTCCTTTCTCCATTGCTCTTCATTGAAATATAAAATCAAATAATTATACAAAGAGAGAAAGTTGTGATCAGCATAACATAAAAAATCTGATGTGTTACACTCATATGACTTTCTCTACTCTTGTATAAACTATTTTACAAACGCTTATTCTCCATATGCTTCATGTTAATCTTATTGCTAATTTTCTTGGAGGTGCAAGGGGAATATGGTAGTATTTAAGCGATAGTCAAATCTTTTAAGAACTGGTTGCTATGTGGCACATTCCATTCTCTTTGTAGTCCAGGACATAAAAAAATGAATAACGAATTCCCATTTGAGAAAAAGTATTGGAAAATTTAAGATTTTGTCTATCTCTTATGGTTTACCAATTACAAAAGCATTCAGAATGAAGAGAACTTCACGAGCTATTCGCAGAAAACAGAAGATAGGTATACCTACATTTTATTTGTCAAACAAATATCTTAAACATATGACTTTTTAATCAAAATCGTTGGAACTATTTTTGAGAAAATCTTAGTGTCGCATCCCTGTAGGATGCTGAAATTAAAATACCAACTTTGGCATTTAACTGACTTTTCCTTTTGGAGCTTTTCTCTTCACAGACAAGGACGTTTTTCTAAAAATGCTTTTCTTTTATTTGGGGGTCAAAATGTGTATTTCCGGTGAAATCCCGGTATCGAATATTTGGGTGGAATGCGATGCTTCCTATTAACACTAAGTTTAGCCTAGAAAGGGAGTTTTCCTGGAGATGAGGGTTAACTAGATCGATTTATTGTTCCTCAAAACCACTTTACTGAAATTCTTTATAATCCAATGAGCATATTTCGAGAACTGGAATATATATTAAGGTAGAGGAGATAAGATGCTAGTTTGTCGTCAGAAAGGAGAACATCGAGGTGAGAGTCCTCTCCTCAAAGGCAATACATGGGTTGCTACACCAACATGACTTGTAATTCCACTTTCATATTCCTGACTGCCCCGCCGCCGCGCCGGTGGGAAAGGTTGGGTTATGAAGCAATAAAATGTACGTGTTTGCATGTACCGTTGTGGGAACAATAGTGAATTTCCTTTACTCCAAGTTGCACGTTATGACATTAGCTTTCTGAGCACTTTCCAACATGTGTGTAGGAAATCCCTCCTATTCTCTACAGTTCATTGATACTAATCTCCGACTAGGGGTATTCAATCGTACGTATCTAGCAACACAATTGACTTTCTTTGTTTGTGAGTCAACATAACTAAAACCTAAAAGCAACTATGCAATTAATTTTGTACCAGCTTTACCATTTCATACATCGGCGACAATTTTGCAATCAATATTCTGTTCACAGAAAAATCAACAAAATGGCAATGGATTTGAGAACCTCTATTTTGAACGTTGTTAATAATAAACTTCAATGAAACCCCATTCATTCCTGAAATTTTTTCCATGCTGGATGCATAGTCTTCGAAATATTTCCGTACAAAAATTGCTATTACATAATTTTCATCCTTAAGTATAGAATATTCATGACAACGCAATACTTCCACCTAGAATTTGATGCAGTAATTTGTATCATAAATTATTTAAATGTAAAGAGTGATTATAGTATGAATATGCATTTTTATGTGACATTGATTTGAGATGTTTGTTGATTGTAATTATTGTTGAGAAGTAAGTTTATACTGCCTTACTGAAACTGACAATAATAGCGTGCAATAATGCAGCGAGGGGGTGAGCTGTTTATCATTATTGGAAACGAGGAAGTTACGTAATGTTGGCGCGTTTTTCTGTAGAAATTGCTGGAACATTTCCCTAGAGCATACGTATTCATAATTTTCATTGGATATAAAAATAGACGCTAATGTTGGCGTGTTTTATTAGCCAATTGCAGCTCAGTTATAATCTTTAGGCATATCGGGGTGTATGAGTATAAAAGAGCTAGGTTAGAGGTAGACCCCGTCAGTTCGTCGAAAGTATTTGTACGGCACACGTCGGATATCAATTTGCAGGTTACGCGTAACAGAGTTATGAAAAATCTCAAGTGTTATAAAGTTAATTATACAAAAAGTTGAAGTACGCGAATTAAGAATTATCAGTAATGAAGTTATTATAACAGTTTCAGTTTGGCGAGTGTCTAGATCAATGTGTAAATGTGATAGTGACAGTGTTCGACAATAAAAGTATAAAAGAAATTCTTTCATCAGTGTTATCTTTGGATAAAAGATTCCTTTCCGTTTACACAACCTGTATAAAGAGAAGTGCTCGACCCAAAAGGATAATAGCTAGCCGGAGGACAGTAAAAAAAATTAAATAAAATAAAAGTAGCGTTCTTTCAAACAAAAACTAATACTGCCGCATATTGCTAACACCAGATGGAGCTACAAACCTAACAAAGAATCACGTCACAAAATGGCTTCACCATGTTGAGTAAACACATACACAAATAACATTATAAATTTACCATCGCAAATTGGCTCCCAAACGTGGGGCTCAACAAATTAAATATAACATTACAAGTATACCACTTCAAATTGGCTACAACAACGTGGGGTTATACAATAATGTTAAATAACTAACATTAAACCACCGCAAATTGTACACATAAATTTGGACCACTGTTCGTCACGAAGACCAAAGTGGCGACACCCCCCCCCACAGTCAGTCAAAGTTCTCAACATGATTTTACACACTAATGCGAAGGTAGTGACATGTAGGTAAGAAGAACCGCACAAAATGACATAACAATACAATAATATACACTTATACATCCAATTTTCTAAAATGTAAATCTGTACCCTTCCGGGACCAGCGACAAGTACCCATAAGTACAAGAAGGTAAAATAGTGGTACATTTTATTTTTCTTCAGTGGCAACAGTGCGTACGCGTTATCAACAATGTATACGTTGAGATGGGCATATGGTGCAGCAGAAACGGAGAGAAAACGCATTTAACTGTGGATCACATGATCGGGTATAATAGTGTGGTAAGTTTTAAACTAATTTTCATGTATCATGGAAGAGTAAATAGGTGATTAAAATGCATTTGTCAATTATGTATATAAGTAGGTACTCAGTGACCGATTTGTTTTAAATTGTGCCTGATAAAGTTAAAACTTTTATACCAACCCACTTGCTCCTTGCACCTTATTACGTCTTCACACTTCTTCCCACTAACTCAGTGTCGTCCTCAGTGGACTAGTGATACCATGCTAGCCTCTAGTACCCAAGGTCGCAGGCGGAGGACGATGGGTTTTTTCGGGCGTAAAAATCCTTAGCATGGCTTCCTTCGGAAGGGAAGTAAAGCCGGTGGTCCCGTGTCGTAGATTTACGGCACGTAAAAGAACCTCAATCCTGATAAAGAGGCCTCTGAGCAAAATTAGGCTAAATTGTCATACTTTTGCCCACCTACAGTAGGTATAAGGAAGTGAGAAATAATGAAATAAATTACCTTAGGAGTGAGTTTAGAACATGCTGTGGTCTCTCCAATATCTGGTGTTATAATAATGGCTAAAGCATTATAACAAATCAAGGGCTATCACTAACAGTGAGCGAATAAAATTTAAGGTTAAGTATTATTAAATTTCATAAGCATTCTATTTCAGACGACAATAAGTACTAGATAATCTTCTTCAAATGAAATCCATAGCTCAGATTCATGGCTGTCCTGAAAACCAATAGAGGTTGAATTTCAGCTGGGGTATGCGAAAACAAAATTTACATATTATTTATCGTTAATATATACATTAAATATCTTATTATATTGCCTTTATATTCCAAAGCTGCGATACTGCAAGAGTAATAAGTAAGCACTAAACATATTTAATTGCAATATTCCATGAATTTTCATCAGCGAGCATTCAACTGGCCATTAAAATACACGATTATACAATGCACTGAATACACTCGCGTCGCGTCTCTGTAGACGGACTAGGTGCTGGATTGCGTGTTACACGGTATTTATGAGGAAGGCTATGGTATGTAATCTATCTAATATAATCTTATAGTACGTATAAGGTACAAGTATAGCTTTATAAGGAATTACGGAGTATATTCACAATGTTTTGCATCCCTATAATATATTACAAATTGTGCTCAAGGACGGTCGTAATCACGAAGCCTGGGGACTCTGTGGTCTGGCCGTTGACATGCCAGCCTCCGGAGCCGGAGATCCTGGTTTCAATTAGTTGCTGGAGGGTGGTAATTTTTCTTTAGCCTGGGTTCTTTGGAGTCGGGAAGTACAAATGAGAGTAATGCGAGTGTGTGATATAATGTTTAAAAATTTTGTGTGTTACGTTTTCTCTACTCACTATCGTTTTATTTATCTGTATATATATATATATATATATATATATATATATATTTTACGAACTATCTTTAAAAAATCTGATGTGTTACACTCACATGACTTTCTCTACTCTTGTACAAACTATTTTTACAAACGCTTATTCTCCATCTACTTCATGTTAATCGAGATAAACATTTGCAGACTCTATCTTATTGCTAATTTTCTTGTAGATGCAAGGGGAATATATATTTAGAAGGTCAGTATCCAAATACAGTAGCCTTTAAGCACATACATATCTCTTAATAACTGGTTGCTAGGTGCAGCACCATTCCCTTTGCCACAGATTAATACTCTTTGCATATCCAGGACAAAAAAATGAATAACGAATTCCCATTTGAGAAAATTATTGAAACATTTAAGGGAATAACAAGCAATATCTCGAAAATGGTTCACTCAACAACAAAAATGTTTGACATAAATTGTGTATTTTAACGCGATCTACATCTTTTGTGTAGTAAAATTTTGTCTATCTCTTATGGTTTACCAGTTAACCAAAATTCGTTCACAATGAAGAATACTTTTGGAGACATTCCCAGAAAATTCAAGATATACATTTTATTTGTCATGAAAATATCTTAAACATATGATATTTTAATCAAAATCGTTAGCCATTTTTGAGAAAATTAAAATTTTCGAAAAATGTTCCATGTAAAGGGTACTCTGGGGTGGGGGATTTTCTTTAAAACCTTCGTGTCGCATCTCTGGAAGATAGTGAACCTAAATACCAAGTTTGGTGTTTATCAGACTGTTCGTTTCTGAGTTATGCTGTTGACACACACACACACACACACACACACACGGACATGTTTCCCAAAATGCTTTTTTTGGATTCAGGGGATCTCAAAACATGTATTTCCGGTGAAATCTCGGTATCGAATTTTTGGGTGGAATACAATACTTCCCCTACTTACTATACGTAGTAGAGAAAGTAAAAAGCTTATTTCTATAACTACTTCATGTTAATCGAAATAAAAGTTTGCAGAAATTGTTTCATTACACATTCCATGTAGGTACAAAGCGGGATAAAAGAGGCTGGAGCGATGGTCAGAGTTTAAAAAGCGGGTCACTATACGCTGACTTTGAAATGCTACCCTTTGCATGGCCACAGAAACAAGAATGTTAACTTACTTTAAAAATGTAAGAATAAGTATTTGAAGATTTAAACCAACAGAATGCACCATATAAATATGTATTTGACATAAATTGTGTGTTGCACGAGATCTATGGTATTTGTGTAATAAGCTTTTTCTATCTTTTGTGATTTACCAGTTATACAGATTTCAGTCAGAAGAATGAGATTTAACAGGCTATCCACAGAAAACTCATAATATAGGTAGACTTATTCTCATCATTATGTCAAATATGATGTTTTGTATTTTTTATAAGGGGCGGCGCCGTGGCCGAGTGGTTAGACCGCTCTCACCGAGGCGGCCCGGGTTCAATCCCAGGGACCCGCATGTGGGATTTGTGGTGGTCAAAGCGGCGTCTGGGCAGGTTTTCTCTGGGTTCTTCGGTTTTCCCCGCCTTTCATTCCACCAACTGCTCCATCATCACCTTTCCTTTCATCCATTTCACCTTCATCTCGTTTCATCAACTTCCTTCATCCCATACCAGGCATCGGGCTGATCACCCACCCTGGACATTCTGTCTGCTTCATGAGTGTGTCTGCTCCCCGACGGGCCTCTGACCCCAGGCACCCGCCTGTAAGTCCTGGGAGGTGTAACTCCTACATAAGGTGAGGATAAACACTGAATGAGCGTATTTAATATGTATAAAATAACAAAACTTTGATATGTAAAAGATAATTTGGAGCGGAGAGAGTTTAAAAAAAATAAAATTGAGTTTTATTTATGGACGCTCTTTAACTGCTGTGGTCCTTAGCGTCCCATTCTATACTGGGCGAGAAAGACCGGTAATTTTGCTCAGAGGCCTCTTTATCAGGCTTGAGGTTCTTTTACGTGCCGTAAATCTACGAGAAGGGACCACCGGTTTGCTTTACTTCCCTTCCGAAGGAAGCCATGCTAAGGATTTTTACGCCCGAGAAAACTCATCCTCTTCCGCCGAGTTTGAACCCGCGACCTCGGGAACTAGAGGCTAGCATGGTAACCACTACACCACGAAGGACGACGGGAGGGAGTTTCGTGTTGTATCCTTAGAAAATGCCGAACTTAAATACCAATTTTGGTACCTGTTGATATGCACAATACTCACATTTTCTGAAACTACTTTTTCTTAAGGGAGTGTTTAGTGGCATGTATTTCCGGTGAAATCTCCATACCAAACCTTCGGGCGGTATGCAATATTTCCTCTATTTACTAAGGTTGAGTGGTAGAGAAAGTAAGAATATAAAGTGCGTAGAGAGTTCAATTTAAGAACGTGGTTTGTGACGGAAGTAGGACCACCTAAAAGCGGGGTCAGGGTGGGTACTTGTCGCTGGTCCCGGAAGGGTACAGATTAACATTTTAGAAAATTGGATGTATAAGTGTATATTATTGTATTGTTATGTCATTTTGTGCGGTTCTTCTTACCTACATGTCACTACCTTCGCATTAGTGTGTAAAATCATGTTGAGAACTTTGACTGACTGTGGGGAGGGGGGTGTCGCCACTTTGGTCTTCGTGACGAACAGTGGTCCAAATTTATGTGTACAATTCTAGGTGGAAGTATTGCGATGTCATGAATATTCTATACTTAAGGATGAAAATTATGTAATAGCAATTTTTGTACGGAAATATTTCGAAGACTATGCATCCAGCATGGAAAAAATTTCAGGAATGAATGGGGTTTCATTGAAGTTTATTATTAACAATGTTCAAAATAGAGGTTCTCAAATCCATTGCCATTTTGTTGATTTTTCTGTGAACAGACTATTGATTGCAAAATTGTCGCCGATGTATGAGATGGTAAAGCTGGTACAAAATTAACTGCATAGTTGCGTTTAGGTTTTAGTTATGTTGACTCACAAACAAAGAAAGTCAATTGTGTTGCTCGATGTTCTCCTTTCTGACGACAAACTAGCTTCTTATCTCCTCTACCTTAATATATATTCCAGTTCTCGAAATATGCTCATTGGATTATAAAGAATTTCAGTAAAGGAGTTTTGAGGAACAATAAATCACAGAATCTTAAAACAATAAGTGCTCACTGCGGTGTTTCTAATGTGACGTGTTGATATTTATGGGATACACTTCTCAGAAATGCATTTATTCGTGAAATACTTATGCTTTACTTCGTATACATTTCTTTCCTCTTATAAATTAATAGAGATATCAATGATATAGATTTATCACAAAGAAATTACGGATAAAATGTGCAGTTCCAACACTTTATTAGGGTAAGGTGCTTTAATGGCACAAGCCAGCAGTCGAGAGAGGGAGAACGAGCAAAGCACCGATCGGAAAGCAATCTTCCTCCACAGCTACTTCCCACGGTTATCGGGAGTTTGTATTGGAATTGGTAAAAGTAACAGTGAAGCCGAGACTCAAACTCGAATTTTTTCCCGACAGAGCACAATCGCTAAACCACGGCAAGGCTATCGTCGCGATTGGCTTCTAAAAGATACGGAAAATCTCCAAACTCCATTTACTGCAGCTTCTGCATTTCAGCCTGTCTTTATTTTTGAGTTCCGTTCATCTCAGATAAATATAAAACAGAAATAGGACACGCTGTTGAAAGCACAAGCGGGCGGGCCACTCGTCTTATAACAAATTAGATGGGAGTGACGACATAGCAGGTGACATTTAACGTAACAGGAACTCGAAAAGAAAGAATAACGTATTTTATGGTATCACTTTCATAATTTCTGGGCTTAAAGTATTCCCATAGTTCAATTGAAACTCTGGCAATACTTCACGGCAAGCGATAAATCTCAACTATTTAAAAAAAATCTGATGTGTTACACTCGCATGACTTTCTCTACTCTTGTACAAACTATTTTTACAAACGCTTATTCTCCATATGTTTCATGTTAATCGAGATGTTAATCTTATTGCCAATTTTCTTGTAGATGCAAGGGGAATTGGTAGGCTTTAAGCCATAGTCAAATATTTTAAGAGCTGGTTGCTGTGTGGAGTATTCCATTCTCTTTGCATTACCAGGGGAAAAAATGAATAACGAATTCCCATTTGAGAAGTAAAGTATTGGAAAATTTAAGGGAATAACAAGCAATATCTCGAAAACGGTTCAGTCAACAAAAAAAATGTATATGACAAATTGTGTATTTTAATGCTATCTACATTTTTTGTGTAGCAACATTTTGTTTATCTCTTATGGTTTACCAGTTATGCAAAAGTCGTTCACAATGAATACTTTTGGAGACATTCCCAGAAAATTCGAGATATACATTCCATTTCTCATGAAAATATCTTAAACATATGATATTTTAATCCAAATCGTTAGAGCCATTTTTGAGAAAATTAAAATTTTCGAAAAAATGTTCCATGTAAGGGGTAGTCTGGGGTGGGGGGATTTTCTTGAAAACCTTCGTGTCGCATCTCTGGAAGATACTGAACCTAAATACCTAGTTTGGTGTTTATCCGACTGTTCGTTTCTGAGATGCTGTTCAAGGACACACACACGGACATGTTTCCAAAAATGCTTTTTTTTTTGGATTCAGGGGGTATCAAAACATATATTTCCGGTGAAATCTCAGTATCGAATTTTTGGGTGGAATACAATACTTCCCCTACTTACTATACGTAGTAGAGAAAGTAAAAATTGTTCTTGAAAATTCAAATCAACAACACAGAATATCTGTAAATGGTTAACAAAAGATTGTATTTCACATAAATTGTAGTTTAACGATGTGTTAACAAAATATGCATTTTTAAACATTGTTTCATTTGTACAGCCCCCTTTAACTACATGGTCATATTAGAGGCTTCGGCTTAAAAACAATTGGTGTTTTTACTCTCTGAACTATAGGTTTTTTAACTCTTTTATGTTTCCATTAACTTTTATATTAAACACACCTTCGCTCCGGCATTAATACTACCAAACTCTACCGAGGATAGAGAATGATTCTGGATAAAGAGAAATTCCCAAACGCAGCCGTGAATCGAACCCGGGAATCTGGGATGAAAAGCCAGAAGGCTGACCTCTTGACCACAGAATGTCTATACTTACAGTTTACTAACTATACAAAGGTCGCTCATAATGAAGAGGGCTTTTGCTACTCGCAGAAAATTCAAGATTATACATTTTGTCATGAAAATATCAACATACAATGCTTAAATTTAAATTGTTAGAGCCATTTATATTAAATCATAAATAACGAAAATGTTTTCATGTATAGTATAGTTTGTGGGGATGTTCTTGAAAATCTCTGTGTCGCATCCCTGAGACACACTGAATTTACATACCAAGTTTGTTATTTAACCGAGTTTTCGTTTTTGACTTATGCTTTTCACAGATCTACACATATACAGGATATTTTTCTAAAAATGTTCCTTTTTTAATTATTTATTCCGGTAGCCTCAAAATAGTATTTAGGATGAAATCCTGATATTGTAATTTTTGGATGGAATACAATACTTCCTCTACTTACTATAGGTAAACAGCAGGGAAAGTAATAAGTATATTTTAATTACTCAGGGGAAATATCATTGCGGGCGTGTTATTGTTCCATTCAAATTTCTAGTTCTAGCATTGTAGTGTGATATTTTGAAAAGAGGCGTGTCGTCCTCCGTGGTGTAGTGGTTACTATGCCTCTAATTCCCAAGGTCGCGGGTTCAAACCCAGCGGAGGGCGATGGATTTTTCGGGCGTAAAAGCCCTTAACATGGCTTCCTTCGGAAGGGAAGTAAGCCGGCACGTAAAAGGACCTCAAGCCTGATAAAGAGAACTCTGAGCAAAATTACCGGTCTTTCACGCCCAATATAGAATGGAACGCTAAGAACCACAGCAGTTAAAGAGCGTTCATAAATACAATAAAAAAAAAACTGGTCAAAGAAAGAGCAAAAACCAAAACTCATACCTGTGGGGGGAAGAAATGATGAACTCTTACGCTGTGGTCAAAGAATTTATTATGTGGCAATTTCAGACATTGGGTCACATTGTTATCTACTTTATTTCTAGAACTATTCAAATAGTTGATTCTGTTAGAGGAATTAAATATTTGAATTAGCAATAATTTTTCCCACACATATGCATAATATTTGATATCTCATTTTGAATAAAACGCTATTAAATAATATTAAGCAAATACAATGAATTGAAACATTAATTATATTTTGATTAAAAACCAACTGGGGCCAAAAACAGTTGTTTCACCCCCTGTCCCCCGTCAGTCCGAGTAAATGGGCTGGAGATGGCTGATATATTAAATTATTTACCACATGACTGACTGATACTGAAGTAAATGGCCAAAAAGAGTTATTTGTGTATTTTACTTCAAGTTGCCTAGAATAAAATAAAAATAAAGTGTATACTCGCCAGATTTTTCTTGCGTTTATTCTATCCACTTTATATATTAATTACAACAGATATTTGTTGGTTTCAAATTAAGGCCAAGTTACTATCAAAGTGCAAAAATAATTTTCAGCCATTTATGTCACAATCCAATTTTTATTAATAATGATCTCATGCAAGTGAATGATGCATATTTCCAAAAGATGTTACATAGAATGCACACTAAAGTAAACTTTAACCTTAAAAATATTTTGGAAATGAATGGTACTATGAAAGCAGTTATTCAAAATAAACTGTACATTTTAATGAATTCTTCATTTTTCTGCAGTAAAGTTTTTGTCTACCATTTGTGGTTTCTTGATTACATAAAATTCAGTGAGCATGAAAACAGCTTCACAAGTTATTAGCAGAAAATTCAAGATACACATTTTATTCATCATGTTCAATATCTCAAATGTATGACACTGTAATAAAAAATTGCTACAGAGGTTGAACTTTTAGTGCTGATAATTTTGTGTGATTGTGAACATAAGTATTAACTCAAAGTTGATAAATATGGAGCTAAGTACCTATTTAAGTACAGCATCTTCCACAGATGCAACAAAAAAGCTTTTAAGAAAATCCCCATACACCAAATGATACTTTATATGGAAAATTGAAATTATTTTCTTTTTATTTTCTCAAAAATGCCTCTTTATGATTTGTATTAAGCTATTATACATTTTACATAAGTAAAATATACATACATATCTCTTGAATTTTCTGTGAAAGGCCCATGAAATCCTTTTCTTCTTATTGAATTCGTATAACTGTTAAACCACAAGAGATAAGACAAAATGTTACCATACAAAAAATGTAGATCTTGTTAAAACTCAATTTATGTCAATTTATTTGTCTTTCTTTTTCTTGTTTGGTGATATTAACCATTTACAAGATACTTTATTGATTTGAACTTTTCAATGTTTTATTTTGCTTCCTGTGATCTTACTAAAGATTATGATATTTCAAAGCCAGTATACAGTGACCCACTTTTGAAGATGTGCTATCACTTTAGCCTCCTGCATTCCTCTTGCATCCACAACGGAAGGTGTAATGAAACTAATTAGTCAAATGTTTATCTGAATTAACATGAAGCAGATAAAAGAATAATATTTTGTAAGAACAAATTGTAGAATACATTCATATAAAAATCTGATTGTTACACTCACATGACTTTCTCTACTCTTGTACAAATGCTTATTCTCCATCTACGTCATGTTAATCGAGATAAACATTTGCAGACTCTATCTTATTGCTAATTTTCTTGTAGATGTAAGGGGAATATATATTTACAAGGACAATATAGAAATACAGTAGCCTCTAAGCATAAGACATTACTCTTAATAGCTAGTTGCTATGTGCAGGACCATTCTCTTTGCCACATATTAATACTCTTTGCATATCCAAGACAAAAAAATAAATAAAGAATTCCCATTTGAGGAAATAAGTGTTGAAAAATTTAAGCGAATAACAAGCAATATTTCGAAAATGGTTCACTCGACAAAAAAAAAATGTACATGACATAAATTGTGTATTTTAACGCAATCTACTTTTTTTGTGTAGTAAAATGTTGTCTATCTCTTATGGTTTACCAGTTATGCAAAAGTCGTTCACAATGAAGAATACTTTTGGAGATATTCCCAGAAAAGTCAAGATATACACTTCATTTGTCATGAAAATATCTTAAACATATGATATTTTAATTAAAATCATTAGCCATTTTTGAGAAAATTAAAAATTTCGAAAAATGTTCCATGTAAAGGGTAATCTGGGGTGGGGGGATTTTCTTGAAAACCTTCATGTCGCATCCCTGGAAGATACTGAACCAAAATACCAAGTTTGGTGTTTATCCGACTGTTTGTTTCTGAGTTATGCTGTTCACAGACACACACACACAGACGGACATGTTTCCAAAAATGCTTTTTTTGGATTCAGGGGGTCTCAAAACATGTATTTCCGGTGAAATCTCGGTATCAAATTTTTGGGTGGAATACAATACTTCCCCTACTTACTATACGTAGCAGAGAAAGTAAAAATAAATGATAGCAGGTAGATAAAGTAATGTGAATGCAACACATCAGATTTTTACCTTCTCTAGTGCTTACCTATAGTAAGTAGAGGGGGCATTCAACCTAACAATTTGATATGGAGATGTACACATTCTGAGGTCCACTAAAACCAAGGAAAGTATTATTTTTAGAAAAAGGTGCCTGTATAAGTATGCATGTCTGTGAACAGCATAATTCAAAAGCCAAAGGGCAGTTAAATATCAAACTTGGTATTTAAATTCTGTATCTTTCAAGGATTTGACACAAAGATTTTCAAGAAAATCTTTTCCATGTAAGGGTGGGGGGGGGCTTTACATGGGAAAATTTTCATTACTTTTTTTTTTTATCAAAAAAGGCCCTCTAAGAACTCTGATTAAAATCCCATATGTTTTTAAGACCTTTGCATGTAAATAAAAAGCATACCTCGAGTTTTCTGCAAATTGCCTGTGATGACCCTTCATTCTGAATGACTTTTGTATAACTGGTCAACTGTAAGATATAGACAGTCTTTGTTATTGGTTTGAATTTTCAAATACTTACACTTTTTTCAAGTGGTAAGTTGCTCTTCGTATTTTCTCATGGTCATGCAAAAAACATGGAACTTTAAAGCCATCACATAGTGACCCACTTTTTAAAATTTATCATTTTAAGCTACTGTATCCTTCTTTTACCTACAACAAAATATGTATTTAAAGTTTATCTAATTTGATTAACAAGAAGTAGGTGCATGAGTAAGGTTTCTTTAAGAATAGTTTGTACAAGAATCGGTATGGAAAGTAATGTGAATGTGACACATCAGACTTTAAATGTGTTGCTCCTTGTTACAAGACACAAGGGTGGCTTTTTTTATTCCTTTTTTTTTTCTTGCTTCACGGAACCTAAATTAACTGAAAATAAAGATGCAGAGGTGCAGTAAATATACTATTTAGATGAGCAAGTTTTGGATTAGTAAAAACATAGACCTTAGTAAAGTATACTGTTATGGTTTATATTTTACAAAATTGCAGGATCATTAAACATGATGTAGTTACTGCAATGTGCTAATCGAGTTACAATATTTTTGACTACTCTTCATAAAAATGACATCAGTGTAATGAGCTTATATTACTATTATGCAGTAATTTGTTTGCCTATATTTGATAGAGAACTCCTCTGACATAAATTTAGACCAGCAGATAGTTTTATCAAGTTAAATTTATTTAAATTACTGTTTGCTCTGACCGGACCTCATTCAGATCTTGAAACAAATATCATTTCTCAGCATAGTTTATACAAATCATTTAGTATAAAAATCCTTTAAATGAACTTTTTTCTAAAATTAGCCTTTTTGTAAATTATTGTTCTTTGAACACAGATAGATGATTTATATGTAACACCTGTTTGCAACAAACAGCATGATGGAAATAGATGCTAAATATATGGTTTACTGTACAACCTTATTAACACCAGTTTATTGGTATAAACTTCATACTAAATTAGTAAGGTTTCATGTAAAATCAGCATTTAAGACTTGTTGCCCCTAGAAATTTTCACAAGCACACAAATGTTGCATATAAATGTAGCATTCCTCCAATGCTAAAAATGTTGATCTACAGAAAATACACCACTGTGTTGCTGACAGATATAATGATTTTATAATGAAATATTTTCTTGGTCAGGAACACAAGGTACAAGGATTAGAAGTGTAATTTGCTGTCTGCATAGAACAGCCTTAGTTTATATACAAATATTGTACCGTTATACCTACTATGAGTTTATACGTGGATAAAGGTTTATTAATTTTGTCTAATTTATAAGTCTAACTTCTAAGCAGGTAGTACATTTGATATGTCTGATAGTTTGTTGTACAACTCCATAAATTTTGTATAGTTTTTTCATGGCACACATTTAATTGTCAAGTGTAAATGTTATTAAACATAGGCCTTTTTGGGGAGGGGAGATTTTCAGGAATGTTTCCTAATCAAAATAAATTTGATAATCACATTCTTCGTTTGGCCTGTCAAATTTTGTTTTTGACACTTATGGGTTTTTGCAATCAGTGTTTTATGTGTATTTCAATGCCACTTTTCAATATATATCCATCGGAAACCCATGTCTTGAAGCATGTCAGTTAAGGTAACACACAATTTGACACAAATCATTAACATAAAATATCATGTCCAAATAAACTGAGAATCACAAATAATATTCAATAACCTTTAAAGCTAGAGAAAATTTATGCTTATTTTTTTCGGATTGCCAAATATGATTATATACATTCAAAAAATCTGAGGCAAATACCAAGAACAGTAATGGCAAGTTATATTTAGAAAACCTCTGTCTGGACGTGGAACTGAATCCTAAAACGGCAACTCGAGACGAGGTTAAGCAAAACAAAACACTGACATGCTGTTTACCGTGTTGACATTTATGGTTATGACCGGCTGATAATGGAGTGGTGACAAAGTGCACGCCCCTGTAGAGGGGCTGACAACAGGAAAAATAAATTAGCATACCTTCCAACAATGCAGCAACAGCTGAGAATCAAACATCGGATCCGAGACAACTGTTATATATTTATCTCCGAGGTCGACATCAGCCACTTTTGATAAATGCACACAAACACTACTGCCGCATTAACACCATTAACAAATCACACAGTATTCAATGATACCCCTACTACTACGCGGTGGCGCTGCAGTTGCATAAGCAAGCATTTCCAATCAGCGGAAAGAAATCTTACTGCCACCTACACAATAACCCCACAAAGCTTCAAGATCAACAAAAAGAACTGAACGAAATAGTGCAACCTGCTGCTTCAACCTTTAGGAAACCCTAGGCTGTCTCTGCACAGTAGCCATACTTGCGCCATCTTTCGGAAAAGACTTAAAGCTTGTATTGCGTCCGCCGTTGACTGCCGCATTCTGATTTCAAAGTGAATTAGCTTTGCCGCAGTCCGACTTGAAAATAAATCAACTTGTCAAGTTAAGAATTATATGCTCAATTAAATATTTCTTTAATTCCCTCTCTTTTTACTTCCTCTGCCGCTTACCTATGACGGGCGATGGAAGTATGGCATTCCACCCATCGAGATTTCAACGTAAATATTTTGAGGTACATTGAACCCCCTCCCCAAAAAAGTGTAAAGATCCGTGCATGTGTGCGTACATTTACATGAAAGATTTTTTTATTACTTTCTCTAGCACGTTTGATGTTGAGATTTCAGAGAGAATACAAGTACGTTTTGAGGCCTCTTGAAGAGAAAAATACAATTTAAAAATAAAGGTTGCGCACGCTTCTGTTAACAGCATAACTCAAAAAATAAAAGTGTAATAAATATCAAACTTAGCTGAATTCAGTGTCTTCTTAAGATATAACCTAAAGATTTTCAAGAAAATCCCCACCATCCTAAACTACCTTTTACACTAAAAATACTTCTTTTATTTTCTCAGAAGCAGCTCTAATGATTTTGATTAAAATATCATATGTATGGCATTATTTACATGAGTAATAAAATGTATATTTGAATTTCCTGAGGATTTGTCCAAATTTTATGTAGCTAGAAACCATAAGAGATAGGCAAAAAACTACAACAGGAAGAATTGTAAAGTTCATTGAAATGCACAATTTGTATCAAATAATTTTTTTCATAATATTCATGAAATCAAAGATAAAAAATAAAGAAAATACAGGACTCACATAATATAATAAATAATTTGAAAGTAAAGGATTTATATGCATAATCATTAGCATGAAAAATGTAGACCTCATTAAAATACAAATTTTTGTCAAATAAAATTCCATTTTCAAAACATTCCATGTTGCAAATTCTGATGACCTTTCCTAAGCATTACCCAAGGAACTGCTTGAAAGTTTACAATTCCTGCTTCTTTCCCTCTCTTTCTTTTCTTTCCATCACAACAGCTTGTTACCATGCATAAACATTTTAACGTTTTTCTGCATGTTGAAACAAACCTTGCTTAATTTGAACAAATACTTAATTTGCATATAACTTTCAAGATTGAAATAGACAAATATTTGTTTTATCAAACAGTATAAGCTGATGTGATATTTCATTCATTCATTCATTCATTATCTGTTTACCCTCCTCTTATGTAGGACTTACACCCCCCTAGGACTTACAAGCGGGTGCCTGGGGTCAGAGGCCCGTCGAGGAGCAGACACTCATGGATCAGACAGAGCATCCAGGATGGGTGATCAGCCCGATGCCTGGTATGGGATGAAGGAAGTAGATGAAACGAAATGTTGGTGAAATGGATGAAAGGAAAGGTGATGATGGAGCAGTTGGTGGAATGAATGGCGGGGGAAACCGGAGAACCCGGAGAAAACCCGCCCAGACGCCGCTTCGTCCACCACAAATCCCACATGCAATCCCTGGGATTGAACCCGGGTCGCCTCGGTGGGAGGCGAGCGGTCTAACCACTCGGCCACGGCGCCGCCTGTGATATTTCAAATGTCAATAAATGCTCAGATTTTTGTAGTTACATATCAACCTAACCTATTGAATTGGTTTAGTCAAAATTTAATATTTTCCAGTTATAGGGCATTGAAAACAGTGAGTGTTTGCAAAACTTGATATTTGCACTTAGCCAATTAGAGCAAAAGTCGATAAGCCAGTTAGAATAAAATACCATTATGATATCCATACTAATGGCTTTTATGGACGAAAGTAGAAGATTTAATAAGCTAGTCTGTTAGTTCACGATTCACGATCATAGCTATATGCCACCAGACAGAATGTTTCATAGAGTGGGAAAAGCCTACAAAAAGGAAGAAATTTTGTCACCAGCTGAGTGCCATGAAGTGCTGTCAAGTGCTGTCACTGTCAAGATACTAAATAAAGATTAGGAAGCAAAGGTTCTGCAGTTCAGTACATTAAAGGCCTTAGGATCTAAGATGCCTTTCAAAATAGCTCTCCAATGGGTAATGACTATTGAAAAGTCTAAAAAGAAGGTATTGTTGTCAGTATTGGATACCTATACTAGAAGTCCTGTCAAGGTTGAGGAACTGAAGTCCAGAAACTGCAGTCAGTAAGTAAGGGAAGCAGCTACTTTGCAGCAAAAAACCAAACATGGTCAGCAAGGATGTCTTAAAACTCTGGTATTTTGAAATACCAGAAGGAGCAGAAGAGTTTTATGACATTGTTGAAAGTCACCATTAGGTTACTGGAATTTTGTTTTGTATTTTGATAATGTTAAGTTATAATTTTGCATTTATGTTTAATCAATTGTTATGGAACAATGTGATACTAAATTCACTGTATTATGTGTATGAGACCATAAATTAGTACAGGCAAGCAATTAAGAAGTGAATTTATAGCATAAATAGCCTAATATTTTTAAATGTTATTCTAGCCTAAAATGTATGCAATTTAATTATGTAATTGTAGGTGTTGAGAAATAAATACTAGTAGTGAAAGCAAAAATAAACTTGAAATAAATGTACTGAAAAACAAAATTCATTGTAATGCAACATAAACAATAAGGATGCCTTCTTTATAATATCTATAAAAAGGGAAGCATAAAAAAGACATTTTGAATGCGTATATTAATAAAGCTTTCTTTCAGATTTGCATTTATTGACATTTGGAAAAACTTGGAAATGTTGTCCCTCCATTTTGATAATAGGAATAAACATTTTATAAGTGTTAAACACACTACCAAAAAAATGCCTAAAAGTGTAGCATAAATGTTAAGTTATTTTGCTCCTATAATTAGCATTTCGGTATGGTGTTTAAAAACTCATTTCCTGAAAAATAATACCTTTTCTTTTTGCATTTATCAACTTTTGAAAAATGCTTCTCAATTATGTGGCACATGGCTGACGTTCACATATTACAAAAGTGCTTAACAATATCATTCTTTTATAAAGCTACACTATTAATATTATCAGGAAAATTAAATTGAGTTTTATTTATGGACGCTCTTAACTACTATGGTCCTTAATGTCCCATTCTATATTGGGCGTGAAAGACTGGAAATTTTGCTCAAAGGTCTCTTTATCAGGCTTGAGGTTCTTTTATGTGGCGCAAACCTATGACTCGGTACCACCGGTTTTACTTCACCTTATAAGGCAGCCATTCCAAGGCTTTTATGTCCAAAAAATCCATCGCTCTCCGCTGGATTTGAACCCATCATCTCAGAAACTAGAAACTAGCATGGTACCCCCAGACCATGGAGGATGACTGTTATCAGATCAGCTACTACTGTTTGATAAAACAAATATTTATCATAAATTTTCAATATATGTGTTCCTTGTGACATGAGGCATATGTGAAGAGGAGGAAGAAGAAGTAATAATAGTAGTAGTTAAAGTGCACAATATTACCTTTCTGTGGTATTTGCAGTCATCTAAAGAAATATTCTTCATCCATCTTAGTAGTAGCCCAGTATTTATACTGCACAGTTGCAAAATCTTTAGCAATAAAGCTTGTTAAAAGAGATTAAACTGCAAATTCTTCTTTCTTATTCACAGCTCATTAAGGATGTCTGCATATCACAATTTATTCACATGAACCGATTCAGTATTTTATTTATGCTGTTTACCTAAACTATTCAAAGAGCATATTTCATGTGCTGTTGGCTAAATCATCAACTTTTGCTGACTGTTGGATTATTCAAATGTGTACCTGAGGAAGTACTAGTGAACATTTCATGAACTTGAGTACATATAAAATACTCAAAGAGTTCATTGTGAGCTTTGACATTTTCATAATAAATCCTGTGAATGTATTACATTTTCTGATGTGATACATTTACACAATTTTCTCTACCAATAGCAAATATTTTTATCCAAGAACTGTTTAAATTAAGCAAGAAGGTTTCAACATGCAGAAACAGCATTCAAATGTTTATTTGTGGTAACAAGCTCTAGCAATGCAAAGAAAAGAATAGGGAAAAAAAGAAAGAATTGCAAACCTTCAAGCATGTCCATTAGGTGACATTTATGGAAGCTGTAACATGGAATGTTTTGAAAACAGCTAACACCACAAAAAATTTGACAGAAGTTATGTATTTTAATGAGCTCTATCTTTTTATTGTATTAAGTTTTTTGTCTGTTTACTAAGATTTCCTTGTTATATTTGCGCAAAATTCAATCAAATAAAGGGAACTTCACAGGGTATGCAGAGAAAATAAAAAAATAACAAAAATGTTTCCATGTAAAGGGTAGTATGGGTGAAGGTTTTTCTTTCTTACTGAACTTGATGCCAAGTTTTGTATTTAAATAACTCTTTGTTTTTGAGTTATACTGTTTTACCACTCTCATAGTCCAAACATTGATTCATCAGTAAATAAAACACAAGACCAATTACTTTAGGAGATATCTGCAAGATATACCTCCGTATTCTTTGCTTGATTGTGTAGTAGCTGATTGTAAAATTGGACTCAGTCATATGCCATCATGATTTTTTTGATAAATACTAACCTTATTTGGCACAGTGGTTTGTGTTGAGGATGCAGATCTAGGAATCCTTTAGGGAGGGGCTAGTAACTTTGAAGCATACCTTACCAATAAGTAAAATTCAGTCAATAATAGAGCATTTTACTTTTCTGGATTTTCAAATATCGTAATATAAATGATCCATGGATCATCTTTTGGATTCAAACATTAATTCAAATTTTGAGAAAACTTGTAAAAAGACATTAAAACATAAACATAAACATAATATTTAAGTAGTTTGGCTACTCAGTTTTACTCTAAGTTTTTCTCCTCATTGTTTCAGAGTTTAATTCATATTCAGAAATGTACATAAAGCATATTTGTTTCAGCTTATCTGCTTCTTTTTTTTTCCTGGGTTAGTGGAACATCTTTTGAGAATAGTCCACCACTAAAATAAATTCACTCACTGATTCTGAATGAACAGATGCTCATCTGGTTTAAATAAGTAGGATAAAAATAAAAGCATTGGTTTAAAATTTACTAAATCAAAGCAACACCATACCCTTAAGTATTACAAATACCATATTTTTTCTTTAATTAAGGGGAGGGGGCCTATAACCCCTCCCTGTGTCCACTTATGTTGGATGAATGCTAAATCCGTGTCTTTAGCATAATTTCAACCTTTTTGTTTCTTCAAAATTACAATAAGACTAAACCAAACTTTGTGCAACTGAGGCTTGAAGTAGCTCCGTTCAATCATTAAGGAAAAGGCTTTCATGTTTTTGAACTTTGATGCAAAGGTGATCCAAAAGCCAATATTATTTTTCAGAAACACTGTGCAATGTCTGCTCACAGTTTACAATTTTCACTTAAATCCCTTCATTTTTTTCTGCTACTCAAAAGTCTGTTTGGCACAGTAAACTCTACTTTAAAAATGTAAATGATAATGTCCAAGAAATTAAATAAATTTCATCAAAATAAACGGTTTAAAAAACGTTGACAAAACTTACTTTTTTAAATTAAAAATTCCAAATATATTATTAATGTATTATTATTTAATGCATTGATCTGTAGTTTAATAATGCAAAGTAATAATTGTACACTATCTTGAATAGTTTTTTAATTCAATGTACCTATTTTTTGAAACAACAATGGTTAAACTGCATTTAAAGATTATCTTGTGTTGTCTCAGAATATACACCCCTATGATTCAAAGCCATGCTTAAAAGGTTAAATGTGTTTTAAAATCTCATATAAATAAATAAACATATGATGAATATATAAAGAGAGAAATCTGTAGTTTTTTATAATCCTAAAATTCAAAATTGTTGTCAGCTACAGCTGACATTATAGTCAAGAGCCTATAAAAATACATTCCTACCTTGTGTTTAATTAACCCCACCCTTAATGTTTTTGAATTTTTCAAGTTTATCAGTATGAACTATGGGAGATGTTTAATTGTAAATAAACAATTTAATAGTTTCTAATAATTTCACAAAAATGTTAACTCCTTAATACTTGAAGCTTTCCTGAAAATTTCAATTCTGTGTGGTACACGGAGCTATTTGAAGAATGCTTGGGGGGGGGGGGGAAGGGGACTGCTGAGAAAAATGGACTTGAAGCTTAACACTTGCTTTACTTAACTGACATGGCCTCATTTAAACAGCTGTCTGGGATTTTAAAAATAATTCATATTTAGAAAAATTATAGTGTAGCATAAAAGTACAAGATATAAGAGCAATAAATAAAATGCTTCTGATCTCCACACTGCAAAAGTTAACATCCAACTGCAATTTTAAATCTTGTATATTTTTAAATCTTTGAGAGTTTGCATGCTATTAGTAGAGTAGTTTTGAACACATGCACATAATGCATAAACGTTAAGGTATCTTTTCCCAACCCAGGTTATCCCAGGAATTGCTTATTCTCAGGTAGAAACATGAGGATAGGATATGATGTTTTCTTTTATTTGTTTTTTATATTTTCATTACTCTTCTTTGATGAACACTGTTTTTATGTTTAATCTTTATATTTTCTTTCACTCACAGAAGTCACAGACAATAAATACAGAAAAGACTAAGGCGACTTTTTTTTTTCTTTCTGTTTTTGTAATTACACGAGTGATGCTGGTTTACATACCACTTTGTGCGCTCTGTTGTTTTTGTTATACCAGATATTATTTACTTTGTGTTAGTAATATTCATATCAAACATATATCAATATAGGTAATGACAAGTTCTAAAAATAAAAGAGCTCCTGAAAGGAAATGAACTCATTGCTTTTTAAGTTTCATACATCTTGCTTTAGTACATTCACTATTTATCTCATTAGGCCCTAACTGGTGATAGGATAAACACAGCCATGCACACTTCAGTTCACAGGAGAGTAGCCAATTTAAATTTAATGCTGCTGGTGATGGTGAAAGTTGACAGTAAAAAATCAGTTGTCAAATACCTACTTTGACAGGTGATTTTTGATCAGAATGTATTAACACAATGGAAATTATTCAAGAAATCAAAGCCAACATAAGAGATTTTATGATTAGAAAAAAACTTACTGCAAAATAAGCCCCCTATTTTATTTAATCAACTTTGTGTCAGAAAAAAAAAAGTTGTCACCATTGTCGTTTGAGGTATGACTCAAAATGTGTTTACTTTAAATGATAGGTTAAATTCACAAGTGTCACAAATACTAAATGTGTACATGACTATCAGACACTCACATAATGCCAGCCTATTCCAGTGTATGGTGTAATTCTCACAATGGATGTTGATTTCAAGAAGTGAGATAGATGAAAAAGAAATTTCTTAGGGAGTGCAAACAAAATGAGTGGTTCAAGAACTTCCAGTAGTGTGCTACAACCCAAGATAGTCTGCACAAGATCCAAAATAGTTCAGGATGGGTTAGAAGGTAAGAACAATAATGATGATGATATAGAAGAACAAATAAAATTTCATCTGCGCATAAATTAATTTTTTTTCTAAACTAAATGTTGCTAGAAAAACGAACTTGCAGAGGAAGTATCAAGTTCTTCATGTTGAAACCTTCCTTGAATTTCCTATGAAAGAAATCATAAGAAATAAGAAGTCCATATTCAAAGAATTAACTACCAGTCACGACTGCAAAGTTGTATAATTGAAGCCGCAGTGGCAACCCCAAATGTCAGTGAACATTGCTGCTTGAAGTGGAATAGAGTGGAACCATACTGACACACATTTCACTCTCCTCTCTTGCTCTTAACATAACATTAAAGCAGATGATTGGTCATCCATTCCACTGAGTTAGTACAAATGCTAGCCTTCTGATTAAAATTGATAGCCTACTGTTTTCATGCAGACTTTTTACGAAAAATCATTTCAATATCCAAAATTTCAAGATAGTGAAAAACTTTGACAAACTGCAATGACCTCTATACCATATTTGCCTATATTCTTTGGAAGTGCGATTATTTCTTTTGAGAATACTGATGAATACTCTGTATTGTTAATCTATTTAGCGCTCCTGAAACAGAAATATTTTGGAGATGCAATATCTTCAAATATTAATTAGAGCTTTGCTAGGCATTTCTCAAAATTTCAAACTAAGAATAAATAATGAAAAGATTAAATACTTGAGCATTAGGAGTTAAATTTGGGACACTCTTATTTTACTTACTCTGTAATAGACAGATGTTTACTCTATGATAGACAGGAAAATAAATAAATCAGAAGAAACAAGGAAATCAATACCCTTACACACTCACTTGGAAGACAGGAAAAAAATTTAAAAAAATTCACATTCCACCCACTTCTACACAACAAAAGGTCTTTTCAAAACACAACAGCCCCTCAAAATAAATACAACTTGAAAAATCTGTCAAGAACAACTCCTAAAGATCAGGTACCTATCAAAAACTTCCAAACCTAGGATTTACAGGATAAACTACCAGGAATGCAATAGTTATACATTGGAAAAACTAAGCACAACATTAATATCTGCACCAAAGAGCATATCTGGAATATTAAATATAAACAGAAAGACAAATCAGCAGTTGTAGCACACTGTTGGAAAACTAACCATGAAAAGACAGCAACTCCGAATCGTTATAAGGAATAA
Organism: Deroplatys truncata; assembly: GCA_030765065.1. Taxonomy (NCBI): domain Eukaryota; kingdom Metazoa; phylum Arthropoda; class Insecta; order Mantodea; family Mantidae; genus Deroplatys; species Deroplatys truncata. The sequence goes on along the minus strand of CM060982.1, from coordinate 82,122,741 downwards.
ACTACCCCCAGAACTCGCCATATGGGAGAAGATTTTCATCCACAAGCACAAACATGGAGTTATGAACTTTGAAATCCTGCCTCTAGACATCTGTACCAAATTCATCACACCATCTACCAGATGAAGATGATACAGTGCTGCCAGTCTACCTACAGCTGATAATGGAAGCAAAGGCTTTTGAAACATGTAATGTATAATAACATAGTAAGTGAAGTAAGCATGTCCCAAATTCAACTCCTAATGCTCAAGTATTTAACCTTGCCTTTACTGTTAAAAAGCTTATAAATAAACTAATTAGAGGATTATGTTTATCTTTTAAGTGGGCAGTATGGAAATTTACTCATAGTCATTTAATCCCAGGGAACCTATTTAAAGAAGCTAATCCTCAATGTGCTGGAGTTATATCCAGTGGGGTACATTTAATCTCACCAACCTCTGTGGTATACAAATTGCTTGAGAATTACAGCTAGGAAAAAATGTGACGTAACTTATTTTGGAATGCTTCCAAAAGTGAGCCATTCCAAAACATAACCTTAAGTCCAGTTCCCATTACAGAAATCTCCCAGGTAATTAGATTTAATTGTGCTACTGAGCTCTTGTGATACACCAGCAAAAGGTAATTACCCGAAGTAACATTCTGGAACATTAGCTTCATGGAAACTGATTCAAGACAGTTACTATAGTAATGATGACAAACTTGAATTCCTTTAGCTTGGGTTAAGTGAATAGTAATTATAACAAGTATTTAGCCACAACATGGCATACATATTGTTATTAGTACATTATGAGTTTGCTTGTGCATGGCTGAATATTGAATGGACAAGAGAGAGAGAGAAGAAAGAAGAGGATTTCGAGTTGTTGCTTGGCAATATTTTCTTAATGGAACGAAGAATTACAATGATGTCAAAGAACCTTATGTCAGTCAAGTAACAATGGACCAATAGTATCTTGCTTTTAGTTATCTGCCGCTTCTTAGGAAAAGAGGGAGGCATTGTTTCCTCTCCATTTCTAGAAATCATACAGTCATGAAAATTAAACCTGTTAGAAAATTACAAACGATCATTACGTACATATTTTGTATCTGTTGTGATTTACCATAGGGTATACAACAGAAGGGATCGCCTCACACACTGTGACCTAACTGATGTCTATTGCAGCTACCACTCCTCAGGAGGAAGGGGTGTAGTGAAGGAACCACAGGAGGCTACAGGCTGCAGGCAGACAGGCCAGATGTGCAGAAGTCCCTAACAGTTTCTGGCTCAAACACCTGGAGCTGCCCAGATAGAGTGCTGAACAATCCACTCAACAAAGCAGGCTTCTAGTGTCCATGGGTAATACTCTTTCCTTGAAGCAAGCATCCATGCCATCTGTCCGGTTGCCACACACTACAAAACCTACTTAGAAGCATACCTGAAACATGAGAAGGAAATAAATGGAATAAAAGAGAAATGAAGGAAAGGAAATCATGGTTTGAAAAATCACACCAGTATTTGCGTACTGACTAGGGAAAACCACAAAAAACCCATGATCAGAATGGGCAGCTGATGGAAATTGAACCTGGGAGCTCCTGAATGCAAATTTCACATGCTACCTTGGAGTCAACTCGCTCAGTGTGATTTACAATAGTTAAAGATTTCACATTTCAGATGGGCTTTTGAACTGGAAGAATCATAAAAACACTGTTGGATAAATACTTAAAAGATAAAAGAGGAAAGTTGTAAATGGCCTTCATAGATTTAGAGAAACCATGCAACAGAATAGAACTATCTATACTGTTGTGGCATGAATTGTTGAGCAAAGGAGTGAGTAATGATATAAAAATGTCCTTAGAGCATTGTATAGTGAGAATGCCTTCTGTGTAAGGGGAAGGAAGGGACAACTACTAGAGAAATCCAGCAAAAGAAAAGTCTCAGATAAATATTGCAACTTAAGTTCAGTTCTATTTAATATATTTTATTAGAAATTGGGAGGAATAATAATTTTATGCTAGTCATTAATTGTATCTGTTCACAGATGACTTAGAGGCAGGATCAATTACAGTCAGTGGTGTAAACCAATCCTTACAAGGAATAGACTAATACTGTAAAGAATTGAGCTTAAAAGTGCACCAAGAGAAGACACAGACCACAGCATTTAAGACAGGGGAAAAATATAAATATAAAAAATGGAAGAGAGAAAGTAAAGACCAGAATAGTGTGAAATTGTGTTCCTTTACGAGTTAAAATTGGCGGAGGTGGTAAATGGAAGAAGTACAAGAAACTTGTAGTGGTAAAAGGAAAAGGATCTATATCAGCTATCAGAAGTTGCAAATATAAAGTACTTGATATAAATATTAAATGTTTAGAAAAAAATATATAATACCATGGTTGAGGAAAAATGCCATATGGATTAAAAGTATGGGGATTAGATGGAGGATGGGAAAGTAAAGATGAGATGCTCAAAATGGTCTGTACAGAAATACTACAGCTACCAAATGCAACCTAAGGTATGTAGCTCAAATAGAACTGTGCAGAATCCAAGGAAAGGAATGATTATGCAAAGAGCATTGAAATATTGGCACAGAATTCTATACTTAGAAAAAAGAAATTTGTTAGGACAGTGTTGAGAATATCAAGAGCAAAGTATTCTAAAAAAAATGGATGGATAAACAGTCTTCAAAATAAATTAGAAAGTAATGAATTCAGAGAAACGTGGAGAAGGATGGAAAACAGTGTAAATAATTTATGTAAAATGGAAAGAAAGAAATCTGAGGATATAGAAATAAAAAAAAATCCTTTAGTAAGTTAGCTGAAAGTAGATCTTTGTGTTTTTTAAATGCCAATGAAAAGTACACAGCAAATAAAAAAGAATGAGAAAATATTGCAAGGATAAAAGCAGAGTATGGAGGATAAATGATTTAAGAAAGGATGTTCTACAAATCAGTGTTGTGCAAAAGAAAATGCTGAATGCGTATTTATGTGCAAAGGAACAGAGACTCGGAGAAAAGAGTTTATTAGTAAGAAATAGTAAGATAAATAGAAATATAGTTATAATTGAAATGTTTATAAATATTTAAGAAGGGAGAAGAAGAATAGGTGATCTGGACAGTGAACAGAGACAAATAACAAAAATACAAACTCATAACAAATTATAACTAATGAGCTAAGAAATAAAACAATAATTAATATAAGGATGGTATTGTAAATCATGAATATGACTGGTAAAGAGCCTGAGCACTTGTATACTTCTTAGCACAAATAGACAAATAACTAATAAACATACATTTTAGGGCATAATAAGAAGCTTTTTTTCCCCCCCAGTTGCAGGGTAATTTAATTTCTATTGTACGTAATTTTAAAAATTATGAATTGGTCAAATTAAACATGAATGTGAGTGATTGTGTTATTTTAAATGTTCAAGAAGGCCTTTTTCATACAGATATTTTGGTTTATGATAGGACGTCTTTTTAGGGAGTTCGTTCTGGAAAACTGGTACAACAGGTGTTCATTTATTTTGGAATTTTGCAAGCAACTGTTTGTACATAACAATGTGATTGCTAGGACAAGTTTCATAGAGCTCAAAATTACAGCAGTTGTACCAACAGTGCTACCATTGCTAAAATTGTGAATAGCATGCACAACTTGCATTCCATTCTAACTGTACAATGCCACCACTAGTCTGTGCTTGAGACCTAGTAGTGCCAAAGAATTAAACACTTTTGAAATATGTCCCTAGCATCCAACTATGGATGATACATGGAAGGGTAGAAAGCTTCTTCATCTCCTCTCCCCCTGCCTATGTACTATTTAGTAATGCTCACTAACTAGGTATGATATTAGTAAGCAAGTCCTAAAATAAATGAACACCATATATTTGAAGTAATTTTTCTAATCACCACACACCAATGCTTGAATCTGTTCAGATATCACTGTTAAGAAACAAAGCTAGAATATATGAAAGCTGCATCTCCTGCATTGGAAATGTTGTGCATGGCTGATTTAATGGTGTGCACTAAAGACAATCACGTATTTTGATTTTTCAGAATCAAAATTTTGACTGACTGTTTCCACAAAGATATAAAACCTTAACCTTTATAATTTAATATTCTTTTCCTAATTATATAGGTATAAAGGAAGGATGTGGTAAGGGTAGCAACATTAGCCATTCACTCCCTAAAAATAAATTTAAATAGCATATATCTGTACAATAGGGCTCTCTATTGACAAAGGTTCCAAAAATCTGGTACTACAAGAGTATTATAACATCAATCATGAATTGGCATTTTTTTCAATTTCTCTTCAACTACTATACATAACCTATCTGAATACCTTAGTTTATAGATCTATATCAGGGGTGGACAAAGTTCGTTTGCTGTTCTGTATAAAAAGATATTTACAACCTGAAGTCTCATCAAACACTACTTTTGTGAGCATATACTCAGATATCACGCTGGAGAGGAAATAAAAAACACATTTAAAATAAGAAATTACAAACACGCTACATTCATTTTGAAATATTTGTTTCCATAATTTCACTGAAGGATAATCAGAAACTTTATTTTCCTCCAATCATGAAAAGAAATAGAAAATATCATTCCAGTTACTCCATGAAATGTTGGGACCTCTATCCCAGTTCTAGTTCTACTTGCTCATCATGAACTCCAGTTTGCCCACCCCTGTTCTAAAGTACAAGGATACTTTAAAGGCCAGTGTTAATTGAAATCTGTCTGTGGTGAAGCCAGATATCATCAAGTAAACTGTTACATTTTGTTCTGGCCTGCAGTTATTTCTCTTGCAAAAACACTTCATTTTGCCATATCATTAAGGAGATTAAAACATGTAAGGCGTACTAATTTGACTTTAATAACTCAAGACAGCTCGCAAATATCCTGTTTCGTTTAACACCTTCATTATATATATCTTACAGTATTATGATTAATTAATTAAAGTTTTAGAGCCAGGTTCACTAGTTACACACAGAAAGGAGATTTCTTTGTAAGCTTTAGTACAAGTGGAATACAAAGTAACTGGTGACACCGGCTTGGAAACTTGCATAGTCTGGGTAGGTTAGCTCAGTTGTGTTCAGAAGAGGCAGAAAATAAATTGGGGAAATAAAATCAGTATTTGAGATATTAATTTTAAAATAGGTACAAAAAAAGTACACAAAACTATGAGGAAATAAATGGTTAATAAAATCACAGACACACAATTACTATCCAAATTTTGTAGTTCATTCTCATTATTCCTTATCATTGTCTGAAAATTATTGCTTATGTTGTCATTGTTGTCATTCCAATGATAAACCTGCAAATGCATACTTTTGGAAAAAATAATGTTGTTATGTGCATATTAGGCTTTAAGCCACTTCTCAGTGGTCTACTGAGAGAAGAAGCTATGTCACTTTGAAAAGAAATAAAAATAAATCGCTCCTTCTAACACCCAAAATGCTGTAGAGGGCATATTAATAATTTAGAACAACTGCTGCATGGTTGTAATTCACATGATGGCAGAAGAATGCAGAAATAATGAAAGCTCAAATATGTGGTGCAGTTCTCTCAATAGATCCCTAAATTATTTGACAAAATGTTGAACTTATATTGGTTTCAACCAAAGTGCAATAAAAGTACATTTTAATATGTAATGAAAATGTTCTTGCCAAAATTAAAAACCTATTTAGTTGCAATTTCACTTTATTGTTGGAATGGCAATGCCTTGACATTTTGTTATATTTATTGTGCACTTTTCACCTAATTATTGTTGTTTTACATTTCTCAAGCAATACTGCAATATCCTTAGGTGTTTTCTCAAAGGTGGTTTTAGAAGCAGATGGCCTTAGAGTTGCTTTCTGTACCACCTGTTTTATTCCTACTGATGTTGACCTGGTTGGAGACATTTTTTCTACTGTTCACTTTGTTATGTTGTCTTTTTACTGAGATTGGAACTTTGGGATTGTGAAAAATATATACCAACCCAGTATTAGCCTCTCCAGCTAGGGATAGCATTGAGAAATTCAATCAGGTTGGTCAGAAAAAAGGTTTTAAGCTTAATTTCTCCCCAAACATAAGTCCAGTTTGTCACTATGTCATTTTACTTATATTTTTGTGTCAATATTGCTTGAAGCTAGACTATTCTCTTTCCAGTTATGCCTTTTGATTAACTTATTTATGAAATGATTCCATTAAGGGCAGAGAAAATTAGACTTAGAACAAGACCACACTTTTCCTCATGCTCAATATCAACATTCTGACACATGATATAAGATGCTATTCAGTAATGCTGTCTAGTGACCATGTTAGAGTTTTGCCTGAGAAAATTGGGTGAATTTAGCTATAATTTCTAGTTATCAATTACCATCTTTTGATTTTACCATGATGGTTAATTCCCATAAATTTCCATCTTTTGTTTACAAAAGACTAAACCAACAAAAACTTCTTTTGTCTCCAACTGAAGATTTATCGCATGTGTTTCTGGTTACAGCAAATTTCTGGGTAGAGATATGAGACAAACAAAAATGTACACACAATGTAAAAATTTTAGTTAGATATCAACGAAGTATCAAGTTATTAGACAATAATATCAAGCATATGCTTATCCCACCTGAGTGAAGTTTGTAAAGATAAAAGATTTTAGTTTGTGATGCAGATAAAATAATGCTGACATCAATCTCTAGAGTTTAGTTTTAAAGTAAGATCTATTTTGTTATAAATAACATACTTCTTTATTAACTTAAACAGTGTAAACTTCATAATCTATCTCTGTTGAAAGGTCTGTATCATCCATTTAAACAATGTGTTGCACAAATTATAGCGTGTTTTCATTAATGAAGGCATATATCTTGTGTCATATTTTCCTTCTCTGCTGCTTAACTACCTATGGTAAGTAGACAAAGTATTGTATTCTGCCCAAAAATTTTAATATGAGGATTGTATTTGACACATGTTTTGAGGTCTCTGAACCCAAACAAATATTTTTAGATAATACATGCCTATGTGAGCATACATGAGAGAGATAAACAAGCATAACTCAAAAATAAAAAGTTAACTAATACTCACTTGTATCAGGCACTGTTTAGCATGTCAGTGAAGGTTCTCAAAAAATGTAGCCTGAGAGATGCAGTCAAAGGAAACGTTTTGGTTATTTTTTATTTTCTCAAAATTGTTTCTTATTATTGTTAATTTATTGATTAAAATATCATGTGCATGAGGTATTTGATGAGCAATAAAATTTATATATTGAATTTTCTCTGAATACCCTATGAGACCTTCTTCTTTCTTACAGAATTTTACATAACTTAGAAACCAAAGTAGATAGACAAAAACGTACTAAAGAAAAAATATAAAGCTCAATAAAATATGCAACTTATGTCAAATTACTTTTTTTTCTTTCCTTTTTTTCAGTATTGCCACCGTTTTTTGTTTGAATTTCTCAATATTTTAAGCAGTATCTTTTCAAGTGCCATTCTATTGTTTCTCTTAAAGTCATGTAAGTATATGTAATAAGAGCAACATATAATGACTTGTTTTTATAAACATTTGGCTGTCACTCTAACCTCCAAACTGCTGTGTATTGAAACCATTTCTTCCAACATTTAGCATGATTAAAAGGAAGTGGATAGAAAAACAAGCCTTTTATGAATAATTTGTAAAATAGCTATGAAAATAAATTGTAGTTTTAAAGAGTTATGTGACTGTAACACACCAAATTTGTTAAGGTTAGGAATAACCGTGCATGGAGGTCATGCAGTATTATCAACACAGAAGGTTTGAAAATCGAGTTAAACTCAATGCTCATGTTTGTGAAAAACAGGTGATCAATGACCTTACCCTGCACAGATAGTCAAAGTTTATCTTTGTCGCAGAAATGATTTTGCAAAATGTGGTTAAACACTAATTAAATGGATTAGCATGAGACCTATATACAAGAGAGTGGTTAATGTTGTGCCTCTTTTGGACAAATATCTCAGCAGAAAAATTTATCTATGTTATATTCAGAAATTATGTTGATTTTTTAAGTTAATATTCTTTTTTTTTTTTTTCATTCATAACAAAATAGACATTACCTGGCATAAAATGCTTGTATTAGAGTCTGTGTTGAGCACTATTGTTAATACTGCCTGGTGGGGTAAGCATGGGGCATGGCTATAAGGTAGTTTTACAGGTGCAGTGTACCCATGTTATTAATGGTATGCATAACCAGCAATCCAGGATTGTGTAGTGAGAGTACGTTATTATTATGCCTTAACAGATACACTATGCATGTAGACACACTGTATATGTAAAAATTTGTGACTGTAATCTTCAATATTATCCCCATTGATGGTATCATAAAACTAGCAGGGAAATAATATTGCCAAATGTGTGCTACTTTGAATAACCTATGAAAAAGAATTTGGTAAGAAAATATTATCTTTTTCAGAATGTTTCATATTGCAAACATTTAATGACAATTTTATAACTTAAGATATTTCCATAACGACGTTAATGACAAAAATAAAATGTATTTATTGGATTGTACATACTTTAAAATTTTATTCATGTGCAGTTATTTTTTTGGAAACGAAGGATAAAAATCCATTTCAATGCCAAGAAAAACTGAAGTCATGCTTTTCATATAGGTCCATTTCTGGCATGATGTCAGACTTCATTCCAGCTCAGAACACAAAATATATAATTATATTAAGAACCTATAAAAATTGGGTAGAGGAGTAAACAGAAATGCCTCCCAGATGCAAGTTTCCTATACACAGACAGTCTTCTCGTAATACACAAACACTTATAGGTATATAAATACACACAAATGGTAGTACCCAAACCATATCTATTTTTCACTGTTGTTTTTGCATGCCCTATCATATTACTCCAGCTGTTTTGTATGAAATGTAATAAAAATAGAATATTTGTGGCAGTGCATATAGAGGCATTTAGAGCGGATGGCTGAGTATAATTGTGTTTAAAATAAACTACAAGTCTATTTTATTTAGGATTGCTTTTAAAGAGTTCCATGAATGTGGGTATTTATTGACTTCCATAACTAATCATTAGGCTCTCCCTTTTAGAAATGTAGTGGCTTTATGTCCATTTTTGAGAGCTACATCTCCTCCCAACTCTAAATGTAACACACTCTCTGTTGGCATATTCTATTGCTGTTTAGAAAACTTGTCTGGACAATCTACAAAGTATAATGCAACTGATGGGAACTTGGGAATCACTTTTTGTTTCATCACTTTTGTCACCATTCATGCACTGCAGTTCTGAGTTTGAACCAAGTCCTCTATATATATGAATGTCTAAAATATGTTATAAAATCCTATAAAGAAGACAAAAATACAAATACTCATGAACATAATACTAGAACAAAGAAAAATTACTTTAGAAATAGATTAAGAGGCTCTCTTGAAAATAAAAGTATTGAAAGTAAGGCAAAAGATCTGTACAATCATTTACCTCACTGGATGAAGAACTGATGAAGAACGAACAAAAATCGAACAAATTAAGTTATATCTAATTAAGATCGCATTCTATACAGTAGAAGAGTATAAAACTGGAAAAACAAATTGCTATCTTTAAAATTGTAATGCTAAAATTGTACATATAGATTAGTACCTCTCCATTATTAATGGTTAATAAGGTATATTTCTTAAATTTGACTTGACGAAACCTTGAAAATGTTTACAATTGGTGAATAAATCTGAATCTGAATCTAGTGCTAGGTTACTTTAGCACTTAATATACCTGTCCATTTAAAAGATGTTGCATAAAAAAAAGTTCAAGCATTTTTTTCAAAATGTCTTACAATCCAGTTTTACTTACTCTACCATATACCGAATAGGTAGAGAAATTATTTCAATCCACCCAAAAAATTCTATATCAAGATTTCACAAGAAACACATGCTTTGAGGCCTCCCAGAGTCCACGTGTGTGTGTCTGTGAACACCACAACTCAAAAATGAAACGTCAGATAAATACTTGTACCAACATTGGTATTTAAGTTCAGCATCTTAAGATGTGACAGGAAATTTTTAAAAAATTCCACCACTCCAGACTGTCCTTTACTTGGAAAAATTTTCATTATTTGTGATTTCTTAAAAAATGGCTGTAATGATTTTGAATAAAATACCATATATTTAAGATATTACAGAAAAATAAAGTGTAGATCTTGAAATTTTTAGCAAAAGCCTGTTAAAACCTCTTCATTTGGAAGAAATTCTGTATAATTTTGTATAACTAGTAAAATATAGCAGATAGACAAAAACGTACAAAAAATTAATCTCTTTAAAATGTGCCATTTATTTCAAATAACTTTTTTTAGTGGCATCAACTATTTCCGAGATATTTGTTATTATTGTTTTGCTATCATTATTCAGTTGTTTCTCACAATGTCACAGAAACAGTATAGAATTTCAAGGTGACCAGCTTTTAAATATTTTACTATTGCTTTGGTTTCCTGTATCCACCTTGTACCTACAACGAAATGTGCAATGAAATATTTCTGAAAAGGTTAGCACTTAACATGAAGAATAGTTTGAAGCTACAGTATAGAAGTTACATAAAAATAAACAATAGTGGGTAGGAAAAGTCATGTGAATGTATTACTTCAGAAATTTTTTTTTTATAACCAGACAGGTAACTTAAGATAGTGACTGCTCTAAATTAAAATGAGTTTTATTTATGGATGCTGTTTAAATGCTGTGGTCCTTAGCATCCCATTCTATATTGGGGTAAAAGACCAGCAATTTTGCTTAGAGGCCTCTTTATCAGGCTTGAAGTTCTTTTACATGCCGTAAATCTATGACACAGGATCAACGGCTTTACTTCCCTTCCAAAGGAAGCCATGCTAAGGATTTTAGTGCCCAAAAAAATCCATCGCCCTGTGCCAGGTTTGAACCCACGACCTTGGGAACTAGAGGCTAGCATGGTAACCACTACACCACGGAGGACGACGGTGTGACTGCTCTGATAGTACTGTGGCAGCATTTCTGTCTGATGTATAAGGAGACTTGGTACTCAGCCTTTTGAGGTCCTTTAGAACCAACCAAGGAGCTACCTTGAGGGAAAAGTAGTAGCCTCAGTCTTGCAAACTGTGCTGAAGCACCTGCAAGGAGCAGCGTGCTGACCACATGCCATCCTCATTACTGCATTTATCTATTATGTCCTCTGAGGATGCAGACAATAATCAGTAGGATTTGGCCTGCTCAGGTTTTCATGCAATGGAGAATGAATAAGTGAAAGAAACATGCAAGGGAAACATAAAAGGAAATCTATGACAGCCAGCTCCCAACTGAGATTCAAAGTGAGGCCTGCATTGTGACGGGTGGAAGTCTTCCAACATTAAGCTTTAAAGATGAGATCACCAGTCCTCACTAATTTTAATTCTGAAATGTATGTAGCCTCTAACTATGCTAGTTTAGTCCCTTATTTTGCATTCTAATAAATCAATGATCAGTGAAAAACTGATAGTACTCCGTAAAATGTTCATCCTTTCATGAGCAGTGAAAATGTAGTTATTATCAGTTACTTGTAGGTGGTCACTTTGGTGGATAATGAACCTTAAGCTCACAGAGAAAGACCATGATAGAGTTAAAACAAAAATATTACCTCCCTTATTGGAGGCAAAAATTATGTATGGTATAGAAATATGGGGATTAGATAGAGGATGGGAAAGTATAGATGTGGTGCACAGGATGTTTTGTAGAGAAATACTAGGGCTACCGAAGTCAATTGTAAGACAGGTAGCACAATTATAGATGGGCAGGGTGGCAACTAAGGGGAAGATAATGGAAAGAGCTTTGAAATTTTGGTTCAGAACTTTAAATCTAGGAAAAAGTAATGTGTTAAGACAATGTATTGAATACCAAGAGAATAGCTTAATGAATGATGGATGGGCAAGTAAATTATGGAACATTTTGGAGAAAAATGGGTTAGGAAATATATGGAGAAGGAGAGAAAATAACGTGAAAAATTTTTGGAAAAAGGCGAGGAAAAGACTGGAAGATATAGAAATACAAATCGTGTTCAGTGAGATTGCCGAAAAGAGCTCATTAGTTTATTATAGGCCAATGAAAAATACATGGGGTAGGGAAAAATATATAGACATAGTAAATAAAGAAGAGAGAGAATCTATTGCATGGTATAGCATGGAGGCTAAAAGGGCTAAGACAGGGTATTCCTCAGAACCAATGTCCGATGTGTGGTGGTAATGAAGACATTGAACACATAGTATTTAAGTGTCAAGGAACAGAAAATTGGAGAAAAGAATTTTTTAATAAGAAGTGGTTGAAGGGGCATAGAAATACACTTATGATTGAAATGATATGCAAGGACGCTAGAAGCATTGGACAGTTTTTGTGTAAAGTAAAAGATAAATGGCTTTGGACAGTGGAAAGAGGAAAGTAAGAGGTAGCGCATCTTACTTTGAATGGAAAACTATAGTGAATGTGTGATGGTTAAGTAATCAATAAATGAAAAGTGAAAAACAAGTGGAAATGGGACATGAAAAAAAAAAAAGAGCAAGATAATTTATTGACAAGAAATTGTAAAATGTAAATAAACTGTAGTGATTGTCTATTGAATGAGTGATCAGGGTCAAAGTGCAGTAGACAATCAAATTTGTCAAATTTGTAAAACTCTTAGCACAATAAACAATAAGCTATTACTGCTCCAAAATTTATACAGTTGCAAATTTCTTTGTATAGTTACTGTTTACTCCTATAATATAAATTAACGGTGGAGACTCTGTGCAAATAAAATTATGGAATAACAACATAAAAATATATGCTGAACCATTTGGGGTATAAATTATGCAAAATGCTTTAGCCATTAAAGTTACTCATTCAATCCCTCAGAGATTGTGATTTTCTTTCTGCTTCATAACAACAGCAGAGAAAAATATTTTTAATACAGACAGGATTTCTAGCAAAGAACTCCAAGGTTTTATAAATTATAACAAATAAAATAAGGGGGATGGAATCCTCCTATGTATCCATGCATGTTCAGTTATTTAAATAGGTTATGATACATCAATGGACGTCATCAGTTGGCATCTTGGAGTAGAAATATAGAATCATTTGTATGTTGTGGCATTTTGTCAACAGCTTGGCACTCCAAAAACCAGAAAATAGTTTGTAATCTGACTTTACCCCACCAACATCAGTTTGTTTGTACAACTTTATAACTGCAATTTCCTCACCAGTGGATTGGAAGAGCAGGAAGTTAAATGGTCTTTAGACCTTACACTCCTTGAACTTTTATGTGGGAATATGTCAAAAAATTATTGGTGTATGCTGGGAAGATTCATGACCCTCACCTATGTCAAAGGCCATAGTGAATGTAACTCATGACACACTGAGTAGACTGCATGTTGTTTGAATGTATGCAAAGTGATGAATGCTGCACATACTGAAGTTCAATAATAGCCCAAGAAGAAAAACTTGAATACTTTATCTTCCATATTATGATTTATAAATGTAAGTTGTTTTGTTGCTTTTAGTATATCAAAGTTTATGAGATTCTGGGCTCCTTTTATAGAAACCCTCAAACAAAGCATACAATATTTAAACTATAGTTGTATAGTTGTGTTATTGTTATTATAATATTGTTATATTATATTATGATCAATATGTGATGAAATAAAACAATTAAAACTCCAGGCTAACACACTTTTCTGCAAATTTCTTATATTATCAAGTATTATGCATACATTTAGCAACCGAGTTTGTGCTCTTTAATTAAAGAAAATTAGAGATATAAAGGAGGGTTTTAAATGCCTGTCATACAACTGAAGTAATAGTCTTTTCTTGTCCACTTTTTATAGATACATACATTAACATCCAATGTGTGTATTTGTATACCATTTGGATACATTATTATTTTGTTTTTTGAAGACTGTATAAATCCTTCTTATTTGCTGAAGGTACATGTAACAGTGACTGCTCTGTAGCAAAGGCTCAAATGCTGCATAATATTAAGAAGAGCAACAATAAACAATGTTTTCTTTTATGATGAGAAGGCACCGCTTACAGAAGACAGAATAGATCCTACATGCAACCATAGATATACATATACCCAACTTTGCAGCTCATTTTACTGTTTATTACATAAACATTTCAACACCTTGGATATATCAATATTATTATTATCATCATCATCTTCATTATTATGTTTGTGATACACTTCCAATACTTCATTCTATAACAATCACAGTACATGGCTTTTCATTCCATTACTGCTCTTTTCAACAAGAACTCTAAATATTGTTGTTCGTAAATACTGTTTTTGTAAACAAAGAAAGTGTTATTATTGTTATTATAACAACAATGCCAACAATAAGAGAGGCAAAATTTTGTGCTCTGGAAACTTATGACAGGATTTTAATGTATCCAAATGTGTATTTAAGGTACATTTAAATGGGCAATTATGTCCAAATTTTAGTAGTGTGTGCTCTTAGGTTGTTTAAATATTTCATGGCGATATGTCCCTTTCAACAGCTTAGATCTACAGAAATGATAAAATGAAATAGGTGCAACAAAGCCTGGGAGTCCATTGAGCTCAGGGTTACTTGACATCTCTCTGAAGAGTAGAAACAGGAAAAATTCAAGTTTCATATTCTAAACCATGACTGCTGGTGCTATAAAATAAGTATTTTTGCAACTTGCAGAGTGAAATGAAATTGAGTTTTATTTATGGACGCTCTTTAACTGCTATGGTTCTTAGCGTCCCATTCCATATTGGGCGTGAAAGACCGGTAATTTTGCTCAGAGGCCTCTTTATCAGGCTTGAGGTTCTTTTACGTGCTGTAAATCTACAACGTGGGACCATTGGCTTTACTTCCCTTCTGAAGGAAGCCATGCTAAGGATTTTTACACCCGAAAAAATCCATTGCCCTCCGCCGGGTTTGAACCCACGACCTTGGGAACTAGAGGCTAGAGAATTCAACTCAAATGATAAAAAATTAACATTTGTTCATATTTTGCATGATAAACAAGCTTTTGCTGCTAAAAATAGCAACCTTTTTACATATTCCACTATTTTTTCTCTCTGAGCTAACCAAATGTTATATTGAGGGAAACTGCATGCAGCATTACAGTTTGTAGGTTTGAGTGAATAACTGGCTGAAGTTCCAGTGATATTTTGACTTGACAAATTTGATTTGTTGCCAACAAAGAATTCATCATATTCTACTCTCTGTCGAGTTATTAATATACACTTGGGTGCAAGGGCAGATCCAGGGGGGGGGCGCATGCCCCCTCCTTACCAAGTAAAACATTAATAAAAAAACTAGGCTTCAACATAGGGTCATAATGTGTTATATGTCAACAACATGTTATAAATAGATTTGGTGGGCAAAAACACAGAAGGATGGACTTTTATCATTTAAGTAAAAATGTATGAAGAAAGGAACTCGGTTTTTTTTCACCCTTTGCATGGGTGCTCCTATTTTGATAAGTCAATTCGTTTTTTAAAATATATGTAAAAATACTAGGATCTTTTACTTGTGCATTGATTAATTCACAACTATTTTAGTATATTTTCCCTGCTGTAATACTTTTTGTTTAATGGTTCAAAATGTAATAAGTATTATTAGTACCAGATATAGTATTTTTATTTTGCCCCTTTTAGGGTATGATCCTCCAAATTTATTCTATCTCCTAATTTTTTGAAGCTGCATTTTTAAAAATTTTCTATGGAGGACTCCCAAATTATCTGGCGTGCTCCCCCCTCCCCCTACCAACAGATGTCCTGGATCTGCCCTTGCTTGGGAGAAAAATCAGTGATCCATGTAGGTAAGTTGGTATTGAAATCTGTAGCTTTGGCTCTCTATGCATCACCTTTCTACCTCCCCTATTTCATAATTCCAGACATCTGGTTCGCAAGTTACTTATGTCAACCCAAAAGGTATGTAGAGGATAGCACTGCCAATGAGTTATCTATGTCCTTACTAGTTGAGTACTCTATGTTTCATATTGAACATTTATTAGCTCTAACTGTTTGAAGCAATATCATTGAGAGGGGTAACAAAAAGTGAGTGGAGCCAACTGTTGGCTTAGTAAATGTGAAAACCTTACAGAAGTAAATAACACTATTGCCCTGTAGGGCACTGCTCTTTCCTTCTTTTTTCCCCCACAAATGTAATTAAAGCTAGGAGTAGTGAAATACCAGCAAATATTAAGCTACAAACCATATGTCATATGGTATGGAGGGTTTTTCTTTCATTGTATAAACAAACACTAGCTGTCAGAAGATGCAACCTCTACTAAAAAATATTGTAAAACTGCTTGTAGCTAGTGTTAATTCCAGCCAAAGTAACAAGTAATTTATTAATTTCTTGAGTGTAAGGGTTTAATAATGTTGAAAGATTATAAAATCATTGTTTCATTTCAATTGTATTATTTATGGTCAAATCTTAATGCGCAATGGCTTATTTTTTTCAAAATAAATATGTAAACTTGCTTTAAACCATTAGGAACAAATATATTTTGGCAAAATAATATCACATTTTGCTACATTTTTTCTTCATATTCTGCCTTCTTTGCTTATGACAGTAAGAGAAAGCCCTGGAAACCCATCCCAACTAGAATTAAAACTTGAGCCCTGCAACTTAGAAGCCACACACATACTCCTAATCACATAGGTGGACACAATACTGATTATGTAAGATTACACAAGGTTATTTAGAAAAAATGACCAATGGGTTGTTTAGGTGAATAGGAATCTATCAGTTATAGATATTTTCAAGAAAATCCCCTAATACGTTTATGGAACAGTTTTTATTATTGTATTTTCTCATAAATGATCCAAATTATTTTTTGTATTTACTTACTGTGAAGCAATCTTCATTCAAAATGAATTCTGTATGTTTTTTTATAATTGGTAAACCATAAGAAATATAAAAAAACATATTACACAACAATTGTAGATCTCACACAATTTATATCAAATTATTTTGTGGCGTTAACCATTTTGGAGATATTTCACGCTATTGGTGTGAATTTTCCAATACTTTTATCCTAAAATTTTTAAGTGCTAAGCCATCATTCTTTTGTCTCATGATAGCATGTAAAGAGCATGGAATTTCAAAGCCAGTGTATGTAAATAGTGATCCATTTTTTAAAGATTTGGCTATTGCTTCAGCCTTCTATATACCCATTGTGCTTGCAACAAAATGTGTAATAAAACGATTTCTGCAAATGTTTATTTTGATTAACATGAAGCAGATAAAAAAATAAGCTTTTGAAAGAATACAATAATGGGTAGAGAAAGTCATATAATGTAACACATAATACTTTTTCCATAGGCATTCCAGCCTTTGTGCAACATAAGACCTGCCTGTTAACTGCTGTATTCCTCAATTCAAGGTGTCAGTGCAGTGATGAATTAAATTATCATCGATATACCTATCAATTCCTCACAAATCTAACATCAGTGTATACAGTTGGCATAGCCAGAGAACATACTCATTCTGGAATACTGCTATATTTTCCATGTGATTTGGAACATATGGCCATCCACAGCAATGCTCAAGACAACATTAAGATTGCCAGATTGTCACCACCACATATGCTATATCTCAGACATATTGCACAACACTACATTGCAGACGCTTAACAAGTATTTTTTTTTTACCATACCTTTCCATAAAAATACTGCCCACTTAAATGCACCTTAGCAAACAAAATTAGTGTTCAACTGTTCAAAGAGCTGTAATGTCATATAGTGCATTCTTCTATAGAAAAAATTCTCTTTACCATGTTCTGGGCATATTGTCTAATTGAAGCTATAATGTTTCTTTTTTTTTAACCATTTTTGTAAAGTGTATTAATTGGTGTGTCCAAAAAAGGAAGCTAGTTACAGAGTTTTGAGCAGGTAGGAGTAAGCATGCCCAATGAATTATAAGGAGGTACTGTTCTAGCATATTACAAATACACAGATATTGACTTCAGAGTCTGCATGAATCATGTAACAGTTCCAAAAATGCTTATACACACATTTCCAAAATTGGTCTTAACTTGCTGCATTACATAGACACATGCAACATTTATTGACATTAGATAGTTGCTTTAGGAATACTCATAAAAAAAATTCTATTCTCATTCTGATTCTTCCATATTTCGTTATGCTATATTCCGTTCTGAATTTATTCATTTGTTTTTACTGGTTGCTTTGCTATGCTAGTAGTCTCCATTTTCAGGTAATTGTTTTTCTATGGTTCTAACTTTTCCTTATTTCTAGCTTTAATTTCCTCTCTCATTTCATTCTATAATATTAGTCTTTTGTTTATTATTATTACTATTATTATTTTTTGATAACTTTCTATTTCCATCAATTGTTTATATTCTGCTTCTTTTCTGATTTATCAGTGTTTGATTTCTTTTTCTGTGTTTCTATTTTCTTTCATTATCACCACACTCATTTGGTTAACATGTAACATGTTTTACTTCCATGGCTGGCTATCATGCAGAGCTGAGATGACCATATTTTTTCTCCAATTAGATTCTTTGATTAGCCAATTGCTGCTGGATTTACAGTTGATAGGTAATACCAATGCCATTTGAAGTATCATTGCTCCTTTGCAACATATGCTTTCATGCTTCTCACTAGCCTGGTCAATTTTCTTACGCTTAAAGCAAAATGCAGTCTTTGAGGTATGGTAATTAATGAAATGAATATGGTGATAATACATTTGCCTATACTCTTTCTTTCTCAGTTCTACCTTCTCTCATTGCTATCAATCTTGTTTTCTAATCTTTATTTGCACTTTTGCAGCTGTGGTCCAAAAGGATCCACAAGACTTCTCGGTCAGTGTACAAGTTCACATTTAATATTGACATGCCAAAGTTAAACTGTTACACAATTCATGCACATTAAAAATCAAGGGCAGTTTAGAGTTCTCCAACATTAATGCTTACAAATGCTCCCTTTTTGTACACCATCTATTGCATATATGAATATATTGTACTTCTAACGTCCATAACCGAAAAAGCAATCAAATTTTCTGTCCTCAAAAGAGAAAAACAATTCAGGATTGTATAGTGCAGTGTAAAGTTATAACATACACAGATTATTTATTTAGTTCTTTGTCTGTTTCCTTTTTTTTTCCCTAAAAAATGAAGGCAAGAAATGTAAAAACAAAAATATAGATTCTATAATCATCACAGAAGGTACACAATTATACACTTAAAACACAGATCTGCATTAACAATAAAATCATGGAAGAACTCAAAAGGTGAGTAAAACTATGGCTTTCTGCACAGAAGATGAATTGAGAACCAAGTAAAGGTTTGAAGAAATCAGATCTGATTGGTGCACTGCCGTTCCCATAATTACAGTAAATTGTATGCATTAGCAACATAGGGAGCACACGTGTGCTAAAAACTGAATAGGAATACGAGCAAATGGGCATTGTGTTTATTACGTCACTTACTTACTTGTGCTTAAAAGGTGTTCTGTTTGTTTGGCAAGATTACAGAAATAATTTGCATAGTAATATATATAACCAGTAGTGCAGCAAGGATTTGGTTCTGAGTGGAATTTGAAACATTTTAGGTGCATTCACTAATGAAGCAGAGTGCCTGTTATTGTTGTTTTATCTGTCCCAACTTAAAAAAATTTTCAAATTTGGTTAAAATTCAAAATTAAGGTTACTTCGTATGGTGAGCTTTCTTACAATTTAAGATTTTGAAGTAGATGAACTGCTGCATATATGGAGTTGAAATTTTTTATATCACAGTTTGAGGAAAACTTATTGATGCATTTGAAATTTGGTTGAGATCAGGGTGAGATTAAGAATGGTTTACATTAAAAACTTCCTAAAAATTAATGATTTTTAGGAGAGCTGCTACAGGTACACAGTTGAAATTTATATTTCATAACTCTGGTTTAAATACATATAAAATTAAAGGCATTTTATATGGAGAGTTTACTAAAATTAACTAGTTTAGATGATAAGCTGCACATATCAAGTTGAAATTTTATATGTATGGTTTAAACATTTGTTTACATATTTAAAATTTGGTTGAAATCAGTATTAAATTAAGTATTGTTTGTATAAAGTAGAAACATAGGATTTTTAGGATTATTTTCCAAAATATTCTTAACAATAAATATTAAAATGCAGTTTTTTGTTTCCAAGAAAACAGGGCACTTGAATTTTAATGGTATGTGTTAAAGACTTATAATAACTTATTTAGTATATAACCATTTAGTTATAATAAAAGGGTGAAGTTCAAAAGACCTTCTATGAAACTATAACAATATTACTACAATTAGGAGATATTAGTGGTGGTGTGAGTAAAAGGAAGCAGATATACTGGTCAAAAGAAAGCCTGGAACCCCTTTTATGAACTGTAACCAACTCTTTCTGTAAGCAGCATCAGTGCCAAGACAATTCTTAACAATGGGTCAGAAAGGAACAGATCCAATATTAGTAAAACTTACCTGGCCAAAAATAGGGCAAAATTCTATTAAATCGCCAAGCTTACCTGACTAAAGCTTGTTGTTACAGGACTATAGACAAATCAGCAAAGCTATTATTTAATTATTGGACATGGAATCTTTAGAAAACATCTGAAGCATTCCTCCTGCCATCTTTTCAGCCACTAATAACCTATACAATGCAATTCTTTAGAAAGATGTAGGTTTACAATCTTTGAATGAGGTAAAACCTTGGGGGATAAGGATATGAACTTCATAGAAAGGACATAAAACTTTTAGGTAATAGGGCATGCACAAAAACATAAGGTGAGTGCCAAGTGTGTTACCAACCCCCGTATTAACTCAATCCATTCTAATTCAGTCCTACTGATATACATCCTTATGGTAAGACAGAGATTTTAAAATGTACTAAATAGGAAATTCCATTTTTCAGTTACATAATTCATATGCAAAATATTGCAGTATAATAAGACTACTGACACCCAAATATCTTGATAAATCATCAAATCTGGGGCATGTAGGAACTTCAAGTGAAGTTTTCTGCAATTAGTAAACCTTCTAGTATCTGCTACCAGAGCTGCAATGATAAGTGATAGCTCAACACCCACTAGATGCTGCTAAATATAAGTAGGCCCTTTTAGTTGTGAGAATTTTGCTCAAGAGCCCTCTTTCTTGAAATATGCTTAGGGCCAATGGCTTTACTTCCCTCTCAAGGGAAGCTACACTAAAGATTTGTTAAACCAAAAAATTTCATCACCCTCTACCAGGTGTGAAACGAGTACCATGGGCTAGCATGGTAACCACCATGCTGTAGGGGACTGCAATGCTGATGAATGTTCCAAAGAAATAGCCCAGGAGGAAAAATTGAATAAGATTTGAAGAACTTGAATCAAACTGAAATGTGAACCATAGATCTTTGGCGTCCCATGAAAATGTTGTTTACCAATACAACTGCTGTACCTGCTTCCTTTTATACACATATAAAAATCTCTTTTGTAACTTCTAGTTCAAACAGTTGCTATACTGAAATTAAAGAATCTAAAATTTGGTTAATTTATATTAACTTATTTATATAAAAAGGAGTTAATAGTTAAAAAAATATAAATCTGCATCTAACGGAAAAGAACTTTAACAAAGTTGCACCACGTACTCTCAGCAACATTGCCTATCAGCTTAATATTTCTGTATCACACTCTGTATTACAAATAATTATTTAAAACACACGGTGGTCCTCTTAAACTTCCTGGATTTCAAAAGCCTTTCAGAAGAAAAACAAACTGCAGAGGTAATTTTTCACCTTTATTAGAAAGAAGCCATCTGACTATGGTGGCATTGCTGTATATGGTGTAACAGGATCCAGGTTTGATAATCAGTTGGAAGTTCCAGTATAGAAGCAGGTAGCCTTGTTATGTTCTTGAGTGCTAATTGAGGAACTACTTAATGAAAAAGAAGAGTTTCTGGTTTTGTAATCTGCTTCTGAGCATCCAGGGAGAGCTGGCATAATGATGGTGTGCTGGCCTCATTACTGTGAGCATGGTAGGCTTGGCCCAATCAGATTGTTGCACCATGGGGTTACTTTTTATTAAGAGGTTCTGCTTCACAGAAGCAATGATATTCAATTATTCCCACCCACCTTTATAGCAAATGCTGTGTGATAATTGCTAGTGCTTTCACAATTTGATCACATTAAGTTGCTTTAGATATGTACTTACTTGGAATACACATTCTTGACATAGGCCCAAAGAAAACAAATACAGTGCAAGCTGCCAAAATGAGACCCTGAATAAACTGTAAGTCTGTCTGCTTCAAAAAAGAAATGTAACTGCAGAAGAAAGAAGGAAAGAAAAACGATATATACTTAACATATAATTTTTTTTTAATAAAATGGAAACTGTATAGTACGCAGAACTGGAAATTATCTGTAACTGAGATTTGTCTTAATACACATTTATTTTGGAACGTATTATATTTCCAAGAAAATTTAAATCTTTGAAGCACAGACATTTTTATAGATGTACCATGGATGCCCTGTTGAGTAGAGCTGCAATTTTCTTCAGCGCATTGCTTGTAATGATATATTGTAGTTTATAAGCAAAGTGGTATATACTATCTTGTGTAAAAAATATGGTTTGCCAATAATTAATTTATATGGTAAAAGTGATTGAAAGAAACAATGTAAAAGCAATAATTCTGATTGAGATGCGGCAAAACTCAAGTATAGGAAAATTTAAAAAAAATAAAGAATATATAATTAGTGAACACTTTGGGGACAAAAATAATAAGAAAAGCATTATATTTTAAGTTTTGTGTTGTGATTTAATATCTTGTAGAATATGTCCATCATAAAGTAGCACTTCTGCCATGCATTGGCTACTAATCAAAATGGAAAAATAATTGGGAACCATCACTTCTGCCTTGAACAGGTTTAACTGCAGATGAAATAATGTTAGGAAAATGTAGTGCTGTGAACAAGGTTTGGAAAAGTGTTGTCCAGAGTCTCACACACTTCTGTGAGGTGGGGCTCATCTTGTTGGGAAATTACATAGTGCTTTTTATTTTTATCCTGCAATATAATTATACACCATCATTAAGTTCTGTGCCAATGATGCTGTTTATGAGCATTTTTATCATGATTTGTTTTTTCTGCTTTGACAGACAATTGTCATGTAAACCAGAATTGAACTGCCCAATTTAGAATATATAAATGTGTTTTACCTTTGTTCTTGCTTTCGTGAGCAATTAAAATTGAGGAAGTTTGAGAGGACCACTGTGTAAAATCATTAAAACTAATGATAGGATATGCATAGACAAGGCGTTATGTAACACCTAATTCAGTTTAACTTTCTATGGTAACATCATACTCTGAAGATCAAGATAAAATTCATGCTTCTCTAAATCCCTGAGAAATGCTTAAAACAATAAATATAATACAATAAAATAAAGAATATCTATTGTCTTAATCGGTTGATTTAAATTTGGAATGTACACCTATACAATAGAACTCCCATTACCAAAATTCAGTCAACTGTAACCTAACTGTAATCAATCGAATCTGCCCTCCCTTCCCATTTTACTCTTTTCCACACAAAATTAAATTTTAAAGGTAAACATTGTTTCCATGAAGCTTTGACACTCACCCCTTTTTTTTCTTGCTAATGATTAACAGAAAATCCTGCAATGGAGTGGAATGAGGTTATGGCCTGCTTAGGTAAGTCACCTTGCTTTTGAATGTTAATTAACTTAATAATAGAATAAAGAATCCTCTTATCTGCAATTTCAATAAGAACTGCAATTGTTTGCACCTTGAAACCCTTTTCAAGGGTGCAAATCTTTGTTATCATCTGGGCTGTGTTGCATAATAAACTATAAACTAACGTTTTAGTGATATTACTTGTAATTGTAGCCTATGAAATATATTTTTGTTACATCACTGAAGATAAGTTACAAATCACTAATAATAATTGCAATATCACTTTTAAATTACAGTTTGAAACCAATTTATAGCAAATGGCTGAGAATAAATATGAAACTTTGAAGTAATTCAAGTAGATCACTCATTTCTGAACTTCACTACTTTTGAGCATTTATCTTGAACATGTTTCAAAGGTGTGTTGTCTCCATCATCAGCTAACTTTTCTTCCCCCCCCCCCCTTCATTTGTATAGCTCCCTTTAACTTCTATGGCCATATAGGGGTTTTGACTTTTATGGTGTTCATCACTCATTGACTTTGTGTACTTAATATTGGATTTAAACATTAGCTGAAGATCTACCTTTCTGCCATGTAGAACTTCAGAAATGCTATTGATGTAAGAACAATTTAGTGATAGAAGCATGTGCACTTTTTCTCCCAGTGGTTCATTTTATGTTCATAAGAACAACCGATTTCCTGTACATAACTAAAAGAACAGTTTATAGATTTTACTTCTTTTAAAAAAAATTGTATTCAAAGTTTAAAAATGCTTACATTTTAATTGATGTAAAAGCTTAAATTAATGCAAACTAAAAGCTTTACGTAGTTTGTTTTCATTGGTTAGCATTGTATTGGCACCTAGGTACCTTTAAGCATTCTGTGAAGCATTAACTAAACGGATAGGTACCGTGGCGATTAACCTTCCGCCCGAGTAAACTCGGGCGACCTGTTCTTGCTCCTGGCTCCTACCAGTGGTTTATGGTTGTCCGATTACTATTCATGAATTTGTATTGGCAGTGGCCAGCATCTGTAATTATAAAATAACAGCGAAATAATTCACTGTCTTCTTTTACTCTTCACTTTCACCCATTTTCACATATCTGAATGTATAACAATAATAACAAGCATAGAAAAGGGCAGATTGTATCTGATTATCAGCATAAAACAAGTATGGAATTGTCTAAATTGCTCACTGTCAATGTTGTGAATTTTGACTGGGGTGCTGATCATGCCCTGATGTAATTATAGAATTTGCTTGTAGAAACACTCATATTATTAATAAAGTGACAACCATAATGCAACACAAATTATTAAATCTTTTAAATTGTAACTTTTAATTCATTTCTCCCAATATTATTTATAGAATTACGCAGCTGGCTCCTATATTCCTGTTGAGAGTGAGGTAACTAAAAAAAATAAATAAAAGTGACCTATTATGGTAATAAAAACACTGCACTGAAGTTACAAATATTATTTTTAAGTGTAATAATACAATCAAGCATTGAGTATACTTTTTCTTTTTAAATAATAGGTGTATCTAGACTTTCTGAAATTCATGATTTATCAAGAAAAAAAAAACTGCATCTCTGAAATAACCTCTACCCCCAGTGTTGTGGACAGGGGTTCTGCTGCATATTTAGTGCACAAAAAGAGCCCATATGCTGCCTACGTGCTTGGAGAAGGGCAGTGTAGGGTACAGATCTGAATTTCTCTTTCCCTTATGGTTTTCCCTTGAAGTTTGTATACATACAGCATGATGTGAAAAATGGCATGCTGAACGTTAACACTTTATTAAGTTGGTTCCTTTTGCTTGCCTTATTATAAGGATAGTTGAGTATTGCTAACAGAAAACATAATTCTATTTTTTTTTTTTTTTTTTGTATTTCATCCTTTTTCCAAAAACATTAATATACACTGTACACTATAGTTTCTCCTTTAACAATACTTCATGGAGAAATAATAATTATCATCTTATTATTGTTGCATAATCTGTGTAACGTCTTTGTTATGATAATGTTCTTACAATTCCTAAGCGTTGGACTCCTTGAGATCCTGAAGCTGTGCCAGTTGATGTGGTTCTAGCTCATCTGGAATACTACCCCTGCCTCCAGTTGGCAGTACAGGTACAGGGGGATCCTCAGGGGGGGCTGGCACAGCTGCTGCTGCAATTTTGGGTTGCTCTGGTTCCGGTGGACCAGCTGCTTGTGAGTTATCTGCCGTACTGGGCCCAGTGTATGTGTCCTCCTCACTGCCAGTACTGCTGGAGATAGGGAATGGTGCCGAGTCTGTGGGAAGGTCATCCGCTGGGTCATCAGGTTCCACCACTGTTGTATCATCTTCACATGTCGTTGTGGTAGTTGTAGTAGGGGTTGTGGTGGCTGCATCGTAGCCAGGTGGTTCCTCGGACAGTGATGGATCATCTGCTGCAGAGGATGGCATTTCATCATCATCTTCAATTCCACCCTTGACTTCCTCCTCTGTAGGAGGTGGTGGGAACGGCTGTTCAGGTTCCTCCATCATTGGCGTTGCAGCAGTTATAACAATCTGAGCAACACCGAGCCCAAAGTCATCGCCTTCTGCCTGTATGTTTGGCAGATCAGGCTTGGGAGGGATTGTATTTGGCTCAGAATCTCCACCAGCTTCGACTTCGTCGCATTCTATCTTTACTTCTGGTGCTGCTGGTGCAGGAACCTCCTAAAGACAAGTATTACACTTCTGTGATTAATGTAACTTTATTTGCTTTCAGTTTAACTGACAATATTAGGAGAGTTGTATAGAAAGTGCTAGAAATAACTTGTCAGTACAGGGAAAAATATTAATTTGGAGTTTGTTATAGTGAACCCAAAAAATTAACAATAGCAATCTATGACTCAGAAACACTTTTAGTACTTTATTAATTATGTTCTTATCTACATCATATTTCATCCATTACTACTATCTTGGTGAAAAGGTCTCTTTTTGGGATGGTCTGATGAGCTTGAACTTTGGATTTTCTAATAACAAAGTCAACATTTATTACCTAAACTTCAGATTTCTTTTAAGTTTTTATTCTGTTGCTCCCTAGACACTTTTGAGTAAATGAATCTTCTCAACTTAAAGACAGTTGCAGATTAATCTACTTCGTTTTTTAAGTTTCTAAAGCGTTCCTCATGTCTAAAATCTAAGCTGTTTTCCAAATAAATTGCCCTATTTGTTAAAAAAATCTCTATTTTTTGTGTTAATGCAATTTAAGTTTATATTAAATTTAGATAAGCTTTGCAAAAGCATTAATTCTGATTCTAATATTTGTATGTAGAAACCTAAAGCAAACTGACTTTTTGAAATAAAGTGCATTAGATGCAGAGCAAATTATCATAATATTTGGTTTCTTTTCTCTAGTTATTGGACACACATCTATTTTAAACTCAGATAAAATGTTTTACTCAAAACTACAGACAGAATGCAGATATGCACAATTGTTTTATACCATCATCAACTAGTAAAACAGATTTATTCCAATGTCCTGATATTTTCAGCATGCACGTTATACACATCTGACTGGCAGTGAGTTCCAATAAACTTCTGATCCCATTAGAATCGGTACACAGTGAGGGGTGTACCGATAACTGATGCCAAACCAATACATGTACATTAAGAAACCACGAACCAGTCAATAATCTAATAAGACTTTATGTTGGGATGAACCCAAATTTGCATCCATTGGATTGGCTCACCCTGGGAGTTTTTACATGAGCTACTCTACCTAGAGTAGGACATTGGAGGAATGTAAGGCTATCTTATCTTATGATGCTAAGCACTTAAACATCTTTCTACAGCCTTAGGAAATTCCACTGTAGTATAGATCAGGATATCTGTGATGTATGTGTATTAAAATATTGCCTTTAGAAAAGAGGGTTGTTTACAACATTTGTTTTACTCAAGTATTCAGTTGTGAACATAAACCTAAGGCACGAGAGCTCTAAGGGGCAAATGTCTGCTGCATCCTCTGTCTTTGTCCACATAAGACACCAGAGGCAAAGTGCAGTGATGAGGGCCTTCTCTTTAATGTGGTTTCTGGAACTGGAGCTGTTACTTTTCCTTGAAGTAGTTCTTTAATTGATCCCTAAAGAGCTCACAAGGCTGAAAGCACCTCTATCAGGCATCCTAACAAGAAAACTCTTCAGCCAGGTTCCCTCCCACTGCAAGCAGCAATGCTACCACAGCACTGCACTTTGGGAATGGTGATAATCAGTTGTAAAGAATGCAAAAAAATATGTCTATTAAATATATATCAGTAAAAGCAAAACAACTTAGTCATTAGATTAAAAACATTTAGAAATTTAAAAAGCGAAGGAATTGTTATTCTGCAGAAATTTACCATTTTTGAGAAGCAAAACCACAATCTTAAAATTAAGATTAATTTGCTCAAAACTACTGAAGGGGAGAAAAGTATTGTATCAGGGAACATATACATAAAAATGTTTTGAGCATAAGATCACACATTTTGATACTGCATTTGAAGAAAATAAAAGCTTCAAATTCATTAAATAATCAGACACATCAATCACCCTAACAGGTAACTTTTCACCAAGATCTGACAGTCCACTTCAGCTGAGGATGTGAGTGAAGTCTCATGAAACATTTCCTAGGTTGGAACCAAAATTAGTGAAATATTGTGCCTTTTTACCCAAATGTTACTCTTGATAAATTAACAGTAGGTTTATTTACATGAAAATTAAATTAGAGGTATTCTGCATAATAAGTGGCATGTTTGCAAAATCTACAGGAACTATTAATCAAGTGTATTATAATGTATGTAGACTGACATATTCTACTGCATTACCTTTGAGACTATTATGCTCAGCTACATGTCTGTATTAAGAAAAACTTTTTTCTCTTACCTCTTCATCATCCGTCTCATACATGTTTATTGTAGGACACTCATCAACTAAGCAGCATGTAAAAAGTTAGAATAGGTTAGGAAATTTATTTTCTCAAATACATACAGATGTTGCAGTTTGGCTAAAAATTTGTCACTGCAGCCATGGCAAGATAAATTCATTGTGTGGCCCCAATTATACTTCACACTAGGTGCTTCCTGCTTGTTCTCACCTAAGTTTATATCCAGTCCCAGCAAACCAGCTGAAGGTCAACTTGACACTCTTAACATACATTTCTTTGTTGATCTTGTTGGCAGGTTGACAGACTTTCTAGATTTTTAGAAAAGTACCATATTTATGCTGAATGTCTGAGGTAATGCCTGATAGGAGTGGTATCCATCCCATATTTCACTATTTTGAACTTCAAAAGAAATAAGTCAATGTTTCAACCTCAATAATTACGAATAACTATAACTCTTTCACACTGATTATTTTTCCGTTGGGTGTCAGAGTTTGACTAAAGTTTTCTGGATAAGATGTAAGTCATGGACAAATTTTGAGTCAGGCCAGCAAGAAATTGCAGTTTCAGCAATCAAAAGCAGTTGCTGTCTTTAAGATAGCTTATACTGTGCAAATAGATGTGAGTTGTATTTGAAGATACAGTTTTTATTTCGTATTTGTTGAATTATTGACATTTCTGCTGAAAAAGAAATTGGTTTAAAAATTAATTATAAAAAAGAAATGATTTCACTTCTCTGTTTCATTGACATCATCTTTTACATTAAAGCTATAGAGCTTTATGATGTATATGCTATTGTAAAATCATGTTTATTAGCAATTAAGTGGATGCCAAATGTAAGTGGTTGAAAATATAAAAAAATATGGTGGGCCATAAAGTACCAAATTCTGGAAAAGGTTTCTTTTTGTTGAGAAGGCATTTCACATGCATATGAAATGATCAGATGTGAGAAATGTTCTGTTGCTTTACGTTGTTTGTCTAAATTTTCCTTTTATATCATACAAAGATTTTAATAAAATTGCTGCAACTATGTACAAAATGTTGAAGCTGTTCAGCTGATGAAATCAAATACATATTTCAGCACGCACGCACACGCGCACGCAAACGCACACACACAGATATATATATATATATATATATATATATATAGGTGATTCTTTAACAAAATTCACTATGATATTAATATCATTTTATTATTCTGAAACAAAACTTCTAGAAGATAAGCACCTTAGTCCCACATTTTGATTTCTGTCAACCCTGCTTGTTGAGTTTTTGGTTTTGGGACAAGTGGTAGGTAATGAAAAACAGCAAGTTGACCATCAACCAGTTAGCTGGGCTTGGGGGTAATCATCTGCCACAGACATGATATGCCTTGCACAAGGTTTTGCTGGAATATCATGGCTTATGATTAACTGAAGTTCTATGGCTATAAAATGAGGATTGTTAAACTTGAGATAACCTCTTTAACTTTATTGTCTCCAAATTATCTATAAAATATGAATCTCAAAATTTAGTGCTTGGATTTGTGGATATCCTACATACCAGATATATTGTTCTACAACAAACTTAATTTTTTTATAGGATGAAGCACATGATTTTGTTAAGAAAAGAAAGGAGTGGGTATTCTTTCTTTTTTTCTTGTTTTTTTTTTTGGAAACCCTCTTGGTGGAAATATTAGTCATAAAACTATAGCTTCCAAATACCTATAAGCATTTGGGACATGCACAATCTTACCAGGTTTTATGCTCTTATATCAAGATTTCAAATCATAAATCCTGTTTTCCCTATCTCAAAATTTTTGTATCATTGCCCACTATAGAGAGTGAAAATATTTCCGTGTCACTCATTTGCAGTTTGTAGCTAAAAGACATAGATAATAACAGTTAATTTTGAAACTTGTGTTCACTTGAAGTTTTCTCTTATTCCTTGTCTTATTCACATTTTTGGCACAAGAGTACATCCTGGTGGAAGTGTGTCCTGCATATTACATACCTAAGATGGAGGGTGGTGGGGGTCCAGTGAACTGGCTGTCGTATTGCTTGTGCTGCCCTTTTGTCATTTGCATGTCGAAGGTTGCATCTTCTGTTTCATCTTCCCCTGTTGTATGCAGCCACAAGCACAAAGACAAACACAGTGAACAAAGCACAAAAGCGCAAGTGCAATAGCTAAGGAAGGCATCTCATTTTTATCTGCATGTATCTCTGAAAATCTTTGAAATACATTGTGACTATAGGAACACATGTTTGGAAGTTTCTGGTAAGGAAATAGAAGAGCAAATTTTGGTTTGGATGTAGAGCTTTCTTCTTAAAATAAGACATGTTAATGCTATTATAAGGCATTTTAATAATAATAGATTAAATGTATGAATATTAGATCTAGCAGAACATGGAGGTGGTAGAACATTTACAAGAAAAGATATTGAGGACCTTTATAAATACAAAAGATTACAGGGTAGTGCGTGACTGTATTTATTTAGGAGTAAATATAGATGGAGGTAATAAATGGGAGAAAAAAAAGAAGTTTGCATTGGCAAAAGGTAAAGGGGTGATGGCAGCAATTAGAATCTGCAAATATAGAGTACCTAATATAAATGTTAAATGGCTGGAAAAAATTTATGAGATGGTTGTGGAGGCAAAAATGATGTATGGTATAGAAATATGGGGATTAGATAGAGGATGGGAAAGTATAGATGTGATGCACAGGATGTTTTGTAGAGAAATACTAGGGCTACCGAAGTCAATTGTAAGACAGGTAGCACAATTACAGATGTGCAGGGTGGCAACTAAGGGGAAGATAATGGAAAACGCTTTGAAATTTTGGTTCAGAACTTTAAATCTAGGAAAAAGTAATGTGTTATAAGACAATGTATTGAATACCAAGAGAATAGCTTATTGAATGATGGATGGGTAAGTAATTTACGGAATATTTTGGAGAAAAATGGGTTAGGAGACATGTGAAGAAGGAGAGAAAATAACGTCAAAAGTTTTTGGAAAAAGGCGAGGAAAAGACTGGAAGACAGAAATACAAATCATGTTCAGCGAGATTGCCGAAAGCTCATTAGTTTGTTATAAGCCAATGAAAAATACATGGGATAGGGAAAAATATATAGACATAGTAAATAAAGAAGAGAGATAATCTATTGCATGGGTAAGAACCGGAGCATGGAGGCTAAGAGGGTTAAGACAGGGTATTCCTCAGAACCAATGTCCAATGTGTGGTGGTAATGAAGACATTGAACACATAGTATTTAAGTGCCAAGGAACAGAAAATTGGAGAAAAGAATTTTTTTAATACAAAGTGGTTGAAGGGGGATAGAAATACACTTATGATCGAAATCATGTGCAAAGATGCTAGAAGCATTGGACAGTTTTTGTGTAAAGTAAAAAAATAAATGGCTTTGGACAGTGGATAGAGAAAAATAAGAGGTAGTGTATCTTACTTTGAATGGAAAACTATGGTGAATGTGTGATGGTAAAGTAATCAATAAGTGAAAAGTGAAAAACAAGTGGAAATGGGACATGAAAAACTGAAAAAACAAGATAATTTATTGACGAGAAATTGTAAAATGAAAATAATCTGTAGTGATTGTCTACAGAATGCGTTGACGGGAAATTGTAAAATGTAAATAAACTGTAGTGATTGTCTACTGAATGAGTGGCCAGGGTCAAAGTGCAGTAGACAATCAAACTGTAAAACCCTTAGCACAATAAATGATACTCATAAATGCTACTCATAAATACAGTATGCCTCCCTTAAGAGAGGCATTCAAAAAGTTTTGCAACTAGCCCATCCACTGTTGAACAATAATGTGTACAAAAATGTAACTAACACAAATGGCAACAATGGACTTTAAATCTATCAAAATGTACATAAGTGCTAGTTAAACTTGCATAGTTTAGTCATTTCTATTGAGTTCAGACCTGTGTCAAATCTGGTGAAAAATCGTGGATAATTTTTACTTTTTCACACCTTATAAGCTAGATAAAAACAAAAAGAGTCCATGAGGACTTGGTGGCTGTTAATGGTGATCAAGTATATTCATGTGATACTATTGCATGATGGATTCAATCACTTGACAAAAGGTAAGAGACTTTGAAAGTTAACCAACCCTTGCTCTGGCCCTTGCTCTGTGAATGAGAGAACAATTCAGAGAATGAGGCACTTAGTGGAGGAAAAGTGCTATACTATCAGTGAAATGCTAAGTGTGGAAATGGATTATTAGTGTTGACAACATTTAAGAATATTCTGTAAACATTTAAAGCTGTCAAAGCTATGTGTAAAATGGATTCTACTTTCCCCAACTAATGAAGAGAAGCATATGAGCAAAGAAACTGCTCAGCGTGTTTCCACCAAATGGCATTAAATGTTTTATTACTGTAGTAATCCAATTGAAGTGCAGAACTGCATGGAAATGTTTCAAGACTAGTTAGTTATTCTTTGACAAGATTTTTGTTCTTGGAAGTGCATATACATAATTTTCTTCAACTATGAAGGGTCACTAGTGACTGTGTCAAAAGGAATAACAATGAATGGAATGCACTATGGCACTTTTATGTTGGATCCTTTACTGGAACAGTTGAGGAACAGAGGAACAGTTTTATCATTCAATGACCATACTAATAGAGATAAATTAAATTAAATTGAGTTTTATTTATGGACGCTCTTTAACTGCTATGGCCCTTAGCGTTCCATTCTATATTGGGCATGAAAGACCGGTAATTTTTCTCAGAGGCCTCTTTATCATGTTTGAGGATCTTTTATGTGCCATAAATCTATGACATGGGACCGCCGGCTTTACTTCCCTTCCAAAGGAACCCATGCTAAGGAGTTTTACACCTGAAAAAATCCATCGCCCTCCGCCAGGTTTGAACCCACAACCTCGGGAACTAGAGGCTTGCATGGTAACCACTACACTACGGAGGATGACACTTATAGAGATTTTGTAATTTTTTAGCATAGAAAGAGATTTCTGCTTTCCCACTTTCCACCATAATGACTACAGAATTCAGAGAAAAGTAAGTTTACAGAAAGAGCAGCAAATTGATAGAGTTAAATTCTTTTCATGCAAAGTAAGGCTGTTAAGGCATGAAGTACTAATTCTCATTAGTAGTAAGGTTTGAGTGATCAGATAATTAGTTGCATGGATGAGGAGATAGGTTTCAAAGTTACTGGAAATGCAGTTGTTCAGATTTATCCCTGACGAATGTGACAGCACTACATTTCTTTCCTTTTAAAAGACTATCTGGAACGTTAATCCAAGAAAGCACTAAGAGTGGAATTTGGAATCTTCTGCTGGGAAAATCAGGGGAGAGTCAGAGGAACAAATAAAAGTGCACAAATTAAGTGCGCTTGAGTATAACAGAAGTAAGGCTAGGAGTACTTGGAGGTAGGGACTCCAGTAACTGGAGCAGAGTACCACACATAGACCATAGTGGACACCTTGTGCTTGCAATGTGACTACTGAGAGGAAGGGATGACTAGATCTGGTCGATGATGTGCGCCAGCAAGGACGGGGTCCATAAAGATTCCAACATGACACCTGCCTTAGCCACCCGCAACCTGGGAGTCCCAGGAATAGATGAGATAGCTCACAGGAAGAAAGGGGGTCTCAGCAGTCCTGCCAAGTGCCAGGGAGAAATCTTACCAGAGCATAAATTCTACTGTCCTGCCGCAACATACCAACTGCTGTTGCTTGGTTCTACAACCCTAAAACAGATGAAGTGGAACAGATGAAAGGAAATGATGGACAGGAAATTTGTGGTGGGAGGGGGAACCACCCAGTATTAGCCTACCAGCCCAAGGAAACACAAAAAAAAACCCATGATCAGGTGGCCAGCCCAACATTAAATGAACATCCTGAATGCGAGCCTCACACATTACTGTGGAGCCATCTCCCTTCATAAGTATGGGTAAAACTTTCAAACTATGAGGGCTAGGAGGTACTTTTTAATTTCTATTGCACTTCACCGAAAATTACATACCGAAATGTCACTGGAAATACACGTTTTGAGAATCCAAAAAAAAGAATTTCTAGCAAAAGGTTCTTGTGTGTGTTTTGTCTCTGAACAGCATAACTCAAAAATGAAAACTCAGTTAAATACCAAACTTGGTATTTAAGTTCAGAGTCTTCCAAGTATGGGACATGAAGATTTTTAAGAAAATCTGCTCAACCCAAACTATCCTTTACATGAAAATTTTTCATTATTTTTCATTTTCTTAAAAATGGGTCAAATGTTTTTGATTTAAATATCATATGTTTAAGATATTTGCATGACAAATGAAATGTATATCTTGAATTTCTGAAACTAGCCTGAGAAGTTCTCTTCATTCTGATTGGCTTTTGTATAATTGGTAACACCAACTCTCATCAAAATATTAGAGTGCAAGAGAGCAAATGGCTTCATTGGCAACTGTGCAACATCAGATACCAATCAACCATAACTGGTAAACCATAAGAGAGAGGTAAAATCTTACTACACAAAAGGTGTAAAACCCATTAAAGCATACAATTTATGTCGAAAATTTCCTTGAGTTTTTCAGACATTCTTTTTCATTGGTTTGAATTTTCAAATACTTATATTTTATTCAAGTGGTAATTCAGTATTCATTTTTTTCAAGGCCATGTAAAGAGGCTGGAATTTCAAAGCCACCATATAGCAACCCGTACTTTAAAATCTTGTTTTCACTTTTGCCTATTGTATCCTTCTTGTACCTACAATGAAATGCGTAATGAAAGTTTATTTTGATTAACAAGAAGTAGATAGGTTTTTGTATGAATAGTTTGTAAAACAGTGAGTAGGGAGAGTAATGTGAATGCAACATCAGATTTTTATCATTTGATAGAGGATATCTTTTATTTCCTGTAGGTATTCTGATTTAGATAGAATAGCACCTCTGGTGCAAAATCAAAACACCTTTTTAAACAAAATAAATTAATTTTGAGAATATCACTCTTGGAAATCTGACTGAACACATGGGTAATTTGCAGGTTCTTAACATTCTAAGTGCTGCTTTTGGATGCTGAATGAGAAGAAAGCACATTAAAAGATGCAAAGGAAGATTCCAAGTGTCAGGCAGTACTAAAATAAATGGTTCATGTGGAAGAAAGAGGAAAGAATGGAGGATGCTGGGTTTTTGTGATGGAGGACATGCTATTGAGCAGAAGGCTTTGATTGATTGATTTTTATTATTTGAAGCAATGTTCTGGCTTTTGTTAGGAACAGCTATAACTAAAACAATCTGATGTGTTACATTCACATGACTTTCTCTACCCTCTATCGCTTATTAGTGAGTATATAAATTATTCTTACGAAAGTTTATTTTGTATGTACTTAATTTTAATCGAGATAAATCTTTGCAGAAATAACTAAATTACACATTTCATTATATATACAAAGGGAACAGTGATAGTCAAATGTTTAAAAACTGGATGCTATACACAGGCCTTAAAATGACATACTGTAAATGTCAGCACATACCATGTACTCGCAAGAAACAACTGAAAATAGAAAGGACATTAAAAGAATGACTAAATATTGACAATTTGAACCATTAATAAGGGATATCTTGGAAATGGCTGATGCCCCCAAAAATTATTTGAAGCAAATTGTGTGTTTTAAAGGAGATCTACATATTTTTGTTTTGCACATTTTTGTCTATCACTTAAGGTGTACTAGTTATGCAAGATTATATACATTTCCTTCCAAATGAAGAGGACTTCACAAGTTATTCACAGAAAATTGAAGATATACATTTTATTATGCAGGCAAACATCATAAACATTTTAGTTGAAATCATTAAAGTCATGTTTGAGATTTAGTTGAAACCATTAGAGTCATGTTTGAGAAAACAAAAAATAGTGAAAGATCCTCTATGTAAACAATAGTATGGGATGGAGATATTTTCTTGTGAATCTTCATGTCGCATCTTCAGAAGATGTGGTAGCTTCCCGACATCCTGAAATTTCGTTTTTGAGTTATGCACACACAAACATAGATGTTTTTCTAATTTTTCTTTTAATGCAGGGGATCTCAACATGTGTATTTCCATGAAATGTTGATATCCAATTTTTGGTGGAATACAATACTTTCTGTGCTTGCAATAGGTAAATGGTAGAGAAAGTAATAATGCCTTCTAACAGGGCATTCTTTCATAGTTATTTTCATGAGCTAAGGACTGATGAAGAACAAATGTAAAGGTGTAATTACAAGGAATTCCAAAACATCTGATGCAAATGAAATGCCTTTCAGCAGCAGCATTTGGCTAAACTGGTTTCTTCTACAACAAAACACTTATTTTTTCTAATGAAACTACTCTAAAACTATGCCATCAAAGACAAACCAATGGATTTCTAATATTTATGGTTACTAATGACTTTAAACGTATCTTTTTTTCATTATTTGCTCAAATCTCTTAAAAAGTTGGAATACCTTTTAAATTCATCTGGTGTAATTACACCAATGTTTTAACTTTTATAAAATGTCTGTAATGTCAGATTTTCAATTTTAAAATATACATGATCTTTGATGGCATATCAACCAAAGCATGTTGTGTATTACAATCTGCAAAAATTAATAATAGCGCTAAAACTAAAGAAATATATTGCGAGCTCTAAGCTTCAACTTCTACAGCAGTAGCTACTAGCTAGCTTGCTTGCTTACTTTTTAAATTAATCTTTATGTACCTGTAGATGGTCTTTCACAGTATTAAAAGCTTTATTTTATATTGCATGGTACGTTTGTGAAGAGAGACAAAATAAAATAGAAAACTTTTAAAATGTGTTAAAAGTTTTTTGTTAAAAGTTTTTTGTAGCCAGCAGTTAAAAATTTATTAAATTACACTTTAAGTAATTTTGTATCCTTTAGTCAATATTTTGCAACAAAATGTGTGGATTTTTAATTATAGGGAATATCTTGAGAGGAGGATATACATAATTTGTCAGGTTTTAAAAAATTTTTAGTTATTTAATTGCATAATTCCCTTTGGTTCATTCAGCACTCTGGCGTTTTAACAAAATATAAAATGGATAGAGAAGAATACAAAGAAAATATAAAATGGATAAAAGAAGCTTTAGCTCAAAATTTCACTGAAAGTTTGTCTTATTATCTTCATAGTTTCCCTTTTCACTTTAGTAGTAAGCTCTGCAAATAAATATTTTTAAAACATCCCACCTGGAATACTTAAGATGTTATTATTTTAATAATTTATGCATCTCGGTACAAAGATTCTGAAATTAACATTTGTAAATTATGAATTTGGAGATAAGATTCATTCATTATAACTATTAGACTTCTGCTACAATAACCACAAAGTAGATTTTTTTAGTCTCTTAAATGGGTTTCTCTTTTATTAACAACAATTAAAAAGTACTCTAGTATAAAATGGAAACAGATTTCTTTATGAAATGAATGACACTATCAAACTCTTAAAGCACATATTATAGGACATTAAGTTATTTATTGTTTTGTAAATTGTCGACACACTCAAGCATTTCTAAATTAACTTACCTTTGTCAGTTTCATCGGCAGCTGTCACAGTGGGCTGCTCCCCTAGAGGTGTAGGCTGTGTAATG
The DNA here is from genome assembly GCA_030765065.1 of Deroplatys truncata. NCBI lineage: Eukaryota > Metazoa > Arthropoda > Insecta > Mantodea > Mantidae > Deroplatys > Deroplatys truncata. The sequence goes on along the minus strand of CM060982.1, from coordinate 82,084,697 downwards.
ATCACCTGCTGGGGTGCTAGTAGAAAGGTTGGTACTTCTGGCGGAGTGAACACAGGAGGTGCTGAACCAGGAGACTCAATGTCATCCTATATCAAAGTTAAAAAATTCATGTAAGTCTGGATTTCAATTCATTACTGCTTCTCCACAGATCCATATTCATTACCATTCCCATCCATGTAGGTTTCAGTTCTTGGATACATTATTGATATCAAACACCCAAAATTTTTTGATATTAAATATTTTTTTTTGTATATGATACTTGCATTTGAAAACAGTGATATTCTTTGCACATAACATTACAACTGAGTGAGATCTCATGAAAACATTCTTAAATACATATAATAAGCAATAACCAAAAATTTTCAAGCCCTATTTTATTTTGCATAAATAATTGATGTTAAACACGTAATGAGCAATTCTTAAAACCAAAAATCTCACATTTAAAATGTTTATATTTTGCTTTTTGTATATTATATATGTACACACACCTTAAAATTCAATAATAATGATAATAATATAACTTTATTGTAAAGTTGTATCACACTTGAAAAATTCATGCCACAGCCAGTGTCTTTGCTCTCCATGCTAATGATTTTACACTTGAACTACCACAGCAAGATACTACATGCACTAAAACTTCTCATCTGATTCAAGTATCCCAGTGAGCCTTCAAAGCAACGTCAAATAGTAGAGATATACCTGAAGGCAACTCACAATGTTGAAAGTGCTTTACATTTCCGGGCTTTATAGTTAATTAACTGTTAACACTTTTAGAGCTAATTGTGTTTTAATAATAGTTCATATTAACTGCATGTTAGGAAAATTGAATCAGAATTAAAAAAAATCTGATGTGTTACACTCACATGACTTTCTCTACTCTTGTACAAACTATTTTTACAAACTCTTATTCTCCATATATTTCATATTAATCGAATAAACATTTGCAGAAACGATCTTTTGTCATGCAAAGAGAATTACATTTTACACATAGCGACCAGTTCTAAAAATATTTGACTATCGCTTAAGGTGTACTATGTTCCCCTTGTTTTGTAATTGCAAGGGCAATATAGAAATACAGTAGCCTTTAAGCATAGACATTTCTCTTAATAGCTGGTTGCTAGGTGTGGCACCATTCTCGTTGCCACAAATTAATACTCTGCATATCCAAGACAAGAAAATGAATAACGAATTCCCATTTGAGAAAAGTATTGAAGAATTTAAGGGAATAACAAGCAATATCTCGAAAATGGTTCACTCAACAAACCAAATGTATATGACACAAAGTGTGTATTTTAATGCGATCTACATTTTTTGTGTAGTAAAGTTTTGTCTATCTCTTATGGTTTACCAGTTATGCAAAAGTCATTCACAATGAAGAATACTTTTGGAGACATTCCCAGAAAATTCGAGGTATACATTTTATTTCTTATGAAAATATCTTAAACATGATTTTTTAATCAAAATTGTTAGACATTTTTGAGAAAATTAAAACTTTCGAAAAATGTTCCATGTAAAAGGTAATCTGGGGTGGGGGGATTTTCTTGAAAAGCTTCGTGTCCCATCTCTGGAAGATACTGAATCTAAATACCAAGTTTGGTGTTTATCCGACTGTTTGTTTCTGAGTTATGATGTTCAAAGACACACAGACATACAGACACACACACGGACATGTTTCCAAAAAAGCTTTTTTTTGGATTCAGGGGTCTCAAAACATGTATTTCTAGTGAAATCTCGGTATCGAATTTTTGAGTGGAATTCAATACTTCCCCTACTTACTATACGTAGTAGAGAAAGTAAAAAAAAAAAAAAACCTCAGTACCATGGCCGGGAGTTTAATTGAATCAGATGAGGTTTAATGTGTATATGGATATCTCACCATGTAGCTCAAGCTGTAAGAGCATCAGCATGGAGAGTCAAAGATCTGTGGTTTGAATTCTGGTTGTGGCAATGAGTTTTGCAAGTACGATCCAGCTTTCTAACTTAGTGCCCACACATGGCCAGCATGAAAGAAGAATTATCCAAACAATATTATTGCTAGAATATAGTAATTAGATGTTAACATTTAAACCTAACTCTCCTGCACCCCCTGAAAGAGAAGCAACTTGCACTCAGGGGGCATTCCAAAACAGCACCAAATTTAGAGGCTATTTATCTGTAAACAACAATAAAAGAGCGCATTGATTTGAAAGTTTATATTAACTCTAATGGTGTATTTTATTGAATTTCTAAAAAAGCATTAACAATTAATTTTGAAGATTTAGAAGCTAGTAACAGTGATGTGTCATAATTTAAAATAGAGAGAGTTGAAGATTGTTACACTACATCACTAAAATGTTCTTACTTGAACGCATTTTGGGAGATGATTTGCTCCCATCGTCAGCATGTTTTCAACTGATTTTGCCGGTTATTGTCTGGGGAATGTGTGTGGCTAGTGTTGTTCTCTGGTGCTGGGCTGAGAACCTCCAAAGGCTGCTGGGTGGCGGTAGTTCAAATGAATTGGACATTTTATGAATTGGACATCTGGGAAAAAATACATATCGTCAAACACAGGAATCACTAATGAATTTCGAACTGCCTTTGGAGGTTCATCAGCCCAGCACCAGAGAACACCACTAGCCACACACATTCCCCAGACAATAACTGGCAAAATTAGTTGAAAACATGCTGATGATGGGAGCAAATCGTCTCCCGAAACGCGTTCAAGTAAGAACATTTTAGTGATGTAGTGTAACAAGCTTCAACTCTCTCTATTTTAAAGCATTAACAAATTGCAATTTTGGGAATTTAGCTATAAGTTAATGTAAAGTTTTGGATGAAAATTCCTACTCTGTTTAAAAGCTACAGCGGTCATACATTTAATTTGTCAAGCATAGAGTATGTTATCTGAACTTTTGGTTTTATACTTGTGCGAATACAGGTTAAATAAATGTCTGCTTTATGCATGGAATTCCATAAAAGGATGTTATAACTTTTATGGATGTCAAGTACATTAAATCCAGATTATAGTGTTTTTGGGGGATACTTGTAATACTGAGGTTTATATAAGCACATTTTTAGCATAATTTTTTGTAGCGGTATTAGTGGTTTGAGGGAGCTACTAAAAGCACAACTACATATTGTAGTATAGGTAAATCCCTTGGCTAGGTAAATCAATAACAGAGTAGACACAGACAAGTAAATTCCTAGAATAATAAAATAGAGAATAATGTTTCCAAAACTCATGCAAAGTGACGGAACATGTTTATTACATCACAAATATTGGATAATTATTATTCACAGATGCTTAACTTTGGGAGATTCAGTTAGAGTGGGACAGTTACAGATGTTAGAAGAACAATCAGATATACAACATTTTAAATGTAAGAGAGAATCAGATGATTTCATACTAACAGATTTCTTTATATTTGGTATACAGCATATATTGTTCCTACTTAGAAAATAAGTTATGGGGAATCTAAATTACTTTTCCTTAAAGAGGATTATTATGAGACACAAAGTTAATGTGAAAAAATCATGCCCCTTATCATAATAATGACAGAAACTTAAAACCTGAAATAGAACATAATGAACTTTGGAATGCTGAACACATGCTACCTATAATGATCTACATGGATGGAGTTAGAGTATGCAGCAGTCTTGTGATAACCCTTGGCTGCTTTGGACTAACACACTATTGAGAAAGAAAGGCAGAGTACCTTATTAGCCCTCTTAAGTGGAAAGTTACCAAGCCATACACAGTCCTACAAATATATCCGTAATTAAGAGGTATTTGTAGACTACCAGCACCTGAAAAGAGGCTTCCTTTACTGTCAGAGTTTAAGGTTTTATCTTACCTGAGGTGTGAGGGGTTCTCCATCTGCTCTACACATCTCCACCATGAGTGAGGGGAAGAGGCCAGTACGTGTGTCTACCTCACCTTCCCACCAGCCATCGTCCACGTCATCATGAACCTTTTTCCTGAGTATTCGGATCACCTGACCTTCTGCAAAGCTTAGCTCTTCGGCACAAGTGGCCTCATAGTCGTAGAGCGCTAGGCAGTAGCTGTCCAGCCCTGCAAGCCACAAGGGGGCGTCCTCAAATTTCGCAGCAATTGCCTATCTGTTGTTTTCTTTTCCTTTTACCACACCTGGATGTTTTCAATGAGCAGGGCTGCACTTGGATGTTTAAATGTGTGTACCTATCTTAGTTTATATCTCATGTTAGTTGAATTTATGTTTGCTTTTAAATTACTACTGTTAAACTCTTAACATGCACACCTATATTACAAAATCGCCTTCGTTTCACAATTTGTTTAAAATTAAGGTTATAAATAGCTTTCCTTAAACACTTGACTTAAAAGTAAATAAATGTTTTTAAACTATGGAGTTGGTTTTATAATTTGATTTTATTTAACTTCAAAATGTAATTCCTTATTTTACATGTGCCAAAATATGTGTAAATAGCTTTTATTTATCCAAATAATTGAATGTCTTCAACTTCAATAAACCTCAAAGTGTAGTATAATATATAGTTAAACATGTGAATAGTTAAAAATGAGGAATTTTACTTTCATACAATATAGACATTCATTGCAAAAGTCTTGTTGTTATTAAAAAGATACCTGTAATTTTTTTCTTTGGATAGGTTATTAGCATTCAGATCAACTATATTCCTTTTTGTCATAAAATCACTCACATTATCTTTTTAGTTTTAGTAGTAAAGTTTTGTTTTAACCTTTATGTAAAGGCACCTGTTTCCTCTTTTTTTTCTTCTAAAATTTGGGGTTTATCTAATATTTTGGCATGCTATATTTATTATTAAATGCATGTTAAAACCTAAATATTTATATTCAATATCATGCTTTCATGCACAAAAAATTAAAGCTGCCATAGGACATTTTGATAACTACTTTAATTATAGATATCAGATTCATTCTCCTTAATATGTTACATTTTAGTAACTTCATGCAGCTATATTCAAGACATTTTCTTTGATCAGTGGAATTCCACTTCTGATGACAATGAAACTCATGCTACAGATCACATTCACTGAAGAACTTGTTCCTTGCAATATTTTTATCGCATGAGCAATCCGACTAATGATATGAAACAAAACACATAGCTAAGGGTTTCAGTAACTACAGTGATAAGCAAAATTCAGCTTCAGAAGTTTTATTATCAAGAATAAATTAAAGCTTTAAACATGTAGTTGAAAACATGAACTTATCCTCATCCATCTAAATTTGCCCAATGCAAATGTTGTAAGATTAGAATCAGAGCATTTTATCTCACACTCTCATAAAATTTTTAAACTACAGACAGTTTAAAATTTATACTGATACAGCTTAACTTGCATTGTATTTATACATAATAAACTTCTCATATATATATATATATGGGATGGGGAGAGATATGTGAAGACATATTTGATGGAACAGAAAGAGGATTTGCTCTGGAAAGAATGGCAGTTGCAAAACTAAGAGGGCCAAGAAGGAATTTTATCCGCTATGTATTTGGAAATTCATATGCAACACTGTAGTATGTCATAAGTTGAAAGAAAATAGTTATGAAGCTGGGAAGTGAGATTTGGAAGATGGTATAATCTGGTGAATGAGGAATTTGCAGAAACAGTTTCTTTTTTCCTTTTCTTTCTTTCTTTCTTTCTTTTTTCTTTTCTTTCTTTCTTTCTTTCTTTTTGAGGGGGGTAATATGAGAGCTACAGAATTTATCTTGAGAGTTGCATTTATTTTGATTATTTTGCAAATAAAGTATTGACAATCGAATAATATATTCCATAAAATATGGTTATAAAATAATAATAATAATAATAATAATAATAATAATAATAATAATAATAATAATAATAATAATAAAATGCACTTAATTAGAAATGTCCAATCTGGTACATTAGCTTCCGCTAATATTCCAGAACTTGATAGTTGAAGATAAAATGATTTATGGGACAGCGTGGGTAGCAACATTAATAAAACATAATTGCACATAAAGATGATAAAATGAAAATTAAAAACTGATAGTGTAAACAGCTGTGATTGGACCAAATTCAAGGCTTGTTTTATCCCCATATGGCCACTTGATATGCGAGGAAATATTTAAATATAAATTAGCTTGCTTCACAGCTAGAAAAATATTTTACAAAGTTACAAGTGATATTATGAGAAAATGATTGGGGGAAAAATTCAGAGTAGTTCTTGCTATAAATTGGATTTTCATTATCAATAAACAGCAGTTTTGTGTATATAGGATCCAAGGTTAGAAAGAAGCTTTTAAAGGAGGAAATATGTAAGATTCGTAACTTCAAAGCTTAAGTAACAATGCTACAAAAATTCTGATTTTAAATTTTGAATATTAGGAAAATGGAGAATAAATTCATTTTGAAACTAATTTTCAATGTCATCTGTGTTAAAAAAGAAAATGTTTCAAGGAAAGCATTGTCCTCTAGTCCTCTCTTTTGGGCAATGGATACAGTATGCATGGTAAAGAACTTCCGTGCCCCAGTAAGCAATGTTTCCAGAGAAGAATGGCCCTTTAGAACAAAAGCACATTGTTAAAACTGACAAAGGCAACACTATTCATTGTGCTGAAGAAGAGGACTGTAATGTCCTTAAACATTGGCCTTTTTAATGCAACTGACATTGGTTGTTATCAAAAAGTAATTTTCCTTTAGTGGTATAAACAAAATGCAGATGGCGATGACCAGTCATAGCATCTTTAAAAGAGTTTTAAACAAAGTACTTGATCATAAAACAAAGGAAATATAAGCCAACATTGCTTTTTGTGTTAATCATAAACTTTATCAGCATTTTTCATAAAACAATTAATCATTTAAAAACAAGTATAAGTTAATGTTTTGCTTTTCATCAGAAATCCGTCACAAAAATGAAAGATTTATTTTGTAACATGAAAGTGAAAATGGCAGCTCTCATACTGCTACTGAGATTTTGCTGGAAACAGTTTCAGTTCAATGTTTCTGGCTTGGACTAAAATTTCCTTGAGATTTTCACCAATATTTTCAGTCATAAGTTTGTTGTTTAGAAATGAGCAATCAGAATAAGAACTTTGATTTACATCCGCATTTCATATTGTTATGGTCAATACTTCCTAGGTGGCGTTCATACAGTTCATGGCATAGGATTCACTCGGCCATGCGCCATGTATGCAAAGGCTTTAGCAGATTCATCCAGTATTTCACTTACGCCTCATCCATTCATCTGCTAAGGCCTTATTTTGCGTACTTAATACATAAACAGTTAACATAACTAAGATCTGTTGAAGCCTACATTTGGTAATTCATTCATTCATAATGATAGAAGTCATGCTTAAGAACCATTTAACATAAAATATGGGAAAGCATAAAAGATGTACATAGAACCTTTGGTTCTCACATTATGACATTATAGGTCACTACAGTTCATACCGACACATTTTTAAAAACACTCTTTTAGCCTATGAGTTACTTCTTAAATCATAAACATTATTTTATATTACTTTTATCATTCATAGATTTAACAGTGAGATCTATCTTGGCATAAATGCTTTGCTTGAATGTAAACAGCCAACCCCTTTTGATCTAGTGCACTGTTATTTATTTTAAGCATATTTCTGGAATCTTTTGCATCTCTCAATCTACAGGATAAACAAAAAGTATGGGATATTGCTTACATCTTCAGTATTTGCTTCTTAAAATGTTAAAAGCTGCATTTCTTGGACATACCTACATCAGTATTTTTCATATTAATTGGACGGTTTGTATTCTCAAGTATATGCATATGTTGATAAACATGTCATTCTTAAATGGTAACCTGAATTATTCATGACAATAGATTCATTAGTTTATTTTTTAAAAGTAATATTGTTGTTGTTATTATTGCTCTGCCCTTATTCACAGGAAAACTAATTTAAATGGGGTAGTAAAAGGGAATATTTTGCTTGATTTTTAACTGAATTACTGTACGAAAGGCATTAAAAAGTTTTCATTACAGGATAGGATACAGTTTGGGATAAATAGTGCTCACTTTGTCATTTGAGATAGAGTTAAGAGCAGCCAGAGAAGCATATGTGGATTACTATTCAAGAAAAATTTCTGACACACACTATAGCAGATGTATCAAAATATGTGGGAAAGCTCTATGAAAACAAGCAAAAATGTTCATATAAACATATGGTTAATTTTCCTTAGTTTCTCAGTAACAGTCAGCTAAACAAACAGCATGCAGATGAACAAGGTATGTGTAATTTTCTTCTCTATTCACATTGTTAATTTTTTCATTTGTTCTTCATTCAAAGCCACCTGATTACAGTTGCTACAGCAAAATAAACAATAATTATTTCACATATTTGTTGTTTATTTATTTATTTATTGTGCTAAGAGATTTACAATTTGAATGTCTACTGAACTTTGACCCTGGCCACTCATTCTGTAGACAATCACTACAGTTTATCTACATTTTACAGTTTCCCGTCAATAAATTATCTTGCTTCAGTTTTTCATGTGCCATTTCCACTTGATTTTCACTTGTCACTTATTGATTACTTTACCATTATACATTCACCATAGTTTTCCATTCAAAGTAAGATATACTACCTTTTATTTTTCTCTATCCACTGTCCAAAGCCATTTATTTTTGACTTTACACAAAAACTATCCAATGCTCCTAGCGTCCTTGCACATCATTTCGATTATAAGTGTATTTCTATCCCACTTCAACCACTTCTTTTTAATAAATTCTCTTCTCCAATTTTCTGTTCCTTGGCACTTAAATACTATGTGTTCAATGTCTTCATTACCACCACATATCGGACATTGGTTTTGAGGAATACTCTGTCTTAACCCTCTTAGCCTCCATGCTCCGGTTCTTACTCATGCAATAGATTCTCTCTCCTCTTTATTTACTATGTCTACATATTTTTCCCTACCCCATGTATTTTTCATTGGCCTATAACAAACCAATGAGCTCTTAAACAAAACAAATCATAAGCTATAACTTTTATTGATAATTGTGGAAATTTTTTATTTTGAAGTAATTACATTACAATTAGTGCTCAAAATGGAGTACCTACTCTAATCAGGAAATGGCAAAAATGCACCCCATATATGGACAATGTAATCGTAATTCAAATAAAGCAAGGCATTTGTATGCTAAGCAATATCCTAATAGACATTTTCCCAACAACAAGACGTTCCAAAGAATTCATGGGCACCTTATGTAAACAGGCTGTTTTTAAAAGATGTGTTTCTAATAATGGAACCAAGGAGCACCAGAAAACCTAACATAGAGGAACAAGTCCTCAGTCATATTAAGGAAATCAGCAGGAGCAGCGCCAGAAACATAACAGCAATCAAGAATGTGAGTATTATGACAGAGAATTCTATGAGAACTACTCCTTTTTACTTTTTCTACTATGTATAGTAAGTAGGGGAAGTATTGTATTCCACAAAAATGTGATACCGAGATTTCACCGGAAACACATGTTTTGAGACCCCCTGAATCCAAAAAAAGCATTTTTGGAAACATGTCCGTGTGTGTGTCTGTGTGCATATGTGTGTTTGTGAACAGCATAACTCAGAAACAAACAGTCGGATAAACACCAAACTTGGTATTTAGGTTTAGTACCTTCCAGAGATGCAACACGAAGGTTATCAAGAAAATCCCCCCACCCCGGACTACCCTTTATATGGAACATTTTTCGAAAATTTTAATTTTCTCAAAAATGGCTCTAACGATTTTGATTAAAATATCATATGTTTAAGATATTTTCATGACAAATGAAATGTATATCTCGGATTTTCTGGGAATGTCTCCAAAAGTATTCTTCATTGTGAATGACTTTTGCATAACTGGTAAATCATAAGAGATAGACAAAATTTTACTACACAAAAAATGTAGATCACGTTAAAATACACTAAATTTTCCAACACTTATACTTTTTCCCAAATTCGTTATTCATTTTTTTTATTTCCTGGACATGCAAAGAGATTGGAATGCACCACATAGCAACCAATGCTTAAAAGATTTGACTATCGCTTATAACCTACCTTATTCCCCTTGCATCTACAAGAAAATTAGCAACAAGATTGACATCTCGATATCTCGATTAACATGAAGCATATGGAGAATAAACGTTTGTAAAAATAGTTTGTACAAGAGTAGAGAAAGTCATGTGAGTGTAACACTTCAGATTTTTACAAATCATCTTCAAAGAGTCAGAGGTCTTAGTGAAGCTGATTTTCCACCCAGAGCAGCATTTTGTACCTGGTTACAATGAACTTATTTTCAGGATGAACATTTTATCTCTGCTATAATCTTCACCAATGAAGCGAAGTGTATAGGAAAGGGAGTGCAGAACTTTAACAACACTCATGTATGGCCTGTTGAAAATCCCAAAGAAGTTTTGGAAACAAGACAACAACAGTTCAGCATTAATGTTTGGACTAGAATAATTGGTGACACATTAATCAGTCCTTTCATTTCACCTGGAACATTGACAGCAGCATCATAATGCGACTTTTTAACAAATCATTTAAATGTTTTGTTAGAACACATGAACTTAATTCAGTGCATGTTGTCTATGCATGATGGGGCACCACCTCATTTTGCTCTTGCCGCTAGAGCAGTTTTAAATCATTGATTCCCAAACAAATGGATAGCTTGTGAGGGATCAACATTGTGACTTACTCATTCTCCTGACCTGAATCCATTAGAATTCTACTTATGGAGTCATTTAAAGGCCATTGTGCATTACAGATCTATTCGTAATGGAAATTTTTCATCAGCGAACAGAGCAAGGATGTCACCAGATACGGCAGACTCCTGGAATATGAGAAAGAGCAAGGCATTTGATGATGTGGTGCTTAGAAGCCTGTATTAGACCTCAGGGTGGGCGTTTTGATTACTTTCTGTAGAAGAAGAAAATTATTGTATGCCTAAGTTTTAAATTAAATGAATTAGTTAAACTTTTATCCTCATATTATGCACTCCACAAAAATGACTTTTTACTCAGAAACTAAGGAAAATTGATCATATGTTTAGGTATATGAACTTTTCTGCTTGTTTTCAGGTCCTCTAGCAAATTCCCAGAGCTTTTCCACATATTTTGATACACCCAGTGTATTTAAGAATGTAAATTTTACAAATTATGTACAAAATTTTAAGAGATGTGCTTACATTCAACAAATGCGGGATTTAACATCTTTTAAGAAACATTTTAATTATAAAGTAAGTAACTATTTGTATCCTATTTGGTATAGTGTAAACCTATCTTCTACATGTTTGTATCTACATAAAGTTTTGTGATCTTACTGGTTAAACCACATTATTCATAATAATAATAAAGCACTAAAATAACTAATTAGCTTATTAAAAATAAAATAGGAATTAAACTTCCTTTAAAGAAAAAATAAAATGATATATTTAATCTACTAAAAGTGCAATATCATATTTATAATAACACCAACATTATAAATAAAAATAAATTATTGTAAAACTATTTCAGACTTATCACAGACAGTGCAGTTAGTTATTTTAATGTTTTACTATCATGATGAAGGTTCAACCAGAAGATCAGAATAAATTTTGCAATCTCTTAAGTTGTGTATACATGTGAAGCTATTTCTATTGCCCTACCTTTAACTGAAAGATAATATTTCAACTATTGTATTTTAACTTAATTTCAATTATGTATGTATAAATCAAGTAGGATTTAAAAAAAACTTATTTATAAAACGCATGTTTCAAAAACTATTACTCTCTTTCTATTAGTAATTTAATTGTACAGCTTAGCATTGTTTTTAAAATCTGTAAATTCTCATATGCATGTTGAATTACCAATACATGCAACTGCTTCTTTTCTTTTTACATCATTCAGGGTGTAACTAAATTCAATATTCATACATCTAGGGATGACAGAAAAGAAAAAAAGGAACCACTTTATGTTAAAGGACCAAGGATCTGAAACTAATTATTGAACTGCAAAACCAGAAAAAGGTTTAAGAATAAAGATTACACTTGCTGCATTACTAATAACACTAATGGTTTTAAACCTGTCAGTTTGTAATCCTTCACAAAAACTGTTCAAAAGTATGACCTCCCCCCTCAATATAAACTCTACAACTGTGTGCTTTTGCCTGCCATGAACATATGCTGTAAATAGTCAGCAGCTGCAAACTTCTTGTGACAAGCTCTTCCTCCAATTCAATTGGAGTCTCATATACTAGAGTCTTCAAGTTCTCCACCAAACACAAATTAGTGGGGTAAGGTTAGGAAAATGAATAGATCACCTAATGGACCCACCACAGCCAATCCACCTGCAATATACCTGCATCACACAAATGGCTGTCTACGACAGTTTGGTGTATGCTATTTATGATGTCTTCTGCATTAGGAGTGTAGCAGCTCTTGAATTTCCATTGCATCCCCAGAGTCATATGCTGCTTCCAAGTTCTGGACTAGCTCTTTTTTTTTCACTTGGAAAATTATGTTTACATTTTTGTTCTGGATTTAATGAAAGTTATCTCTAACAATGTAAATATTTTCAATGAAATTTAATACATACAGTTCATAATAATAAATAATATAACAATTACTCATAAACTTTGACCTTTAAATTAAAAAAAAATGAAAAATAACCACCACCATGCTCTAATGCTAACACACTGGACTATCAACCAAGAGACCACAGGCTCAATTCCAGCTGTACCAGGAATTTAAAACCAGCCAGAAGGTCTGGAATTGGTTCCATTGTGAGGTGATGTCAAAGATTGAACAAAAAGAAAAGAAAGGAGCTGGCCATCCTATCTCCAGTAAACTCTTGGCTTAGTATGTCTGAATGATACTTCAACCAATCTGTGGATTGAGGACCCAACATAAAGCACTAAGATGAATGACTCAACATAAAATTCAAAGAAAAATCAACTCTACTAAAAATATAGAAGCAGCTAAGCTACATTAAACCTGCAAAAATCATACCTTTTTCTTCTTACTTGTATATAAATTCAGTTCTGGACTTTTCTGTGAACTTTTGCAGACAGCTCATAAAACTCCTCAGAAGATTTTTCTTTCATCAGCACAAGAATGTCTTTCTCTATAGAAAGGACAGCAAGATTGCTTAGACAAATCTGACCTTGTGTAGCTCAAAGATAAGTTTTGACTCATCTCAAGGCTGAAAAACTCCTCTCAACTGTTGCAGTTGTTGATGGGAATGTGAGAATCAACTGTGCTAGTTTATAAACTTCAGTGAACACAACGTGGAGTTTATTAAACTTTATATACGAGCAAATATTTACTGATTTATTTGCATATACTTCTTGGGCATACATAACTTTCAGTTTATTTTTCAGATGAACAGTGTTAAAGAAGTGGACATAGGGTTATTTGAGTTGACTAAAGATACATTCAGGGAAGGAGTTTCTGAAGCTACTAAATTTATCACAATCCAGCAAAGAAACAAATGTTAAATCTTTCTGATCCTGAAATCTCAACTCCATTTGCAACAGTAAAGTGTCTACTATTTCATTCGTTCCTTGTTCATTGCTTGCATCTTAGGTCTACAATCATTTGGATTTGTATCAACAAGATTTTCTGCTTCTACCCACAGTTCCTCAAAATCTTGATTTCTTATTTTCTGTAGCGTATTCTGCTGCATTAACCTCTTCTGGAGTCCAGCACTGTCTGGTATATCTGTCTGGTTCATCTTAAATGGATAAGAAAAACTCAATGAGCTGCTGTCTGTACATTAGTAGGATATTCATTAACCATGATTAAAAATTCCATCTTGTAGAGGCTAAACCTGGAAGCTTTTTAAGCATAAAGTCTTTGAGAGCATTTGTGCAACTTGTACAATGAGAAAATAAATTTGATACGCCAGGCAAGGAAATAAAAAATTGTCTATATTGCTCGAACCAGTTTGTAGACTGTGATAGCACAAAATTTAACTTATGGCTGTAACGACGTACGAGTATGCTGAGGGATATTTGTCTGTAATAAATTTCTGAAGTCCAGATACCTTTACTGACATTACAGCAGCTCCATGCTACCAGATTATCTGCACAATCCAAGTCCTCAATTACTCCAGTGACATTTTTGTAAAGCCCCTGAGTAGTTTTCTATCTGAGGAAACATCAGAAAAATGCGAAAGCCTCTCTTGATAGCTTCCATAATCATCATCATCATCATCAAATATTATAACTGTTGACAGTTGGCTCTGATTAGAAATATATGTGTTGTCTCATCTATCACGATTGCTACAAAAGGTGCATGTCTAATTTTATTTTGTCACCACAACTGTATTGATAAGGTCATTTTGGATAAGGGAGGAAATACCTTTAAAAACTGTACTGGTTTTTAAGTGGTTTGCCAAAAGAGGATCATAGCCAATAATTTAAGGAACTCTTTGCACGTATCCCTATTGTTTGAATTCCCTCCCTTTTTATGTCCTCTGAAGGGATACACCTGCTTACCAAGAAAAGATACTGTGACAATCATCCTTAAAATAAATCTATTTTCTGTCACCTTTTGATTGTATAATGAATCAGCAATTCTTTTTTACTCATTTAAAGCATGATCAGTCCTTTGGAAACCAAAAGTTTGCAAGGTTGAAAATGCCCTCAGATGGGCAACTGATGTCTGATGCTTGTCGCAAACAGTAACTACATAATTCAAATTGCTGAAACCTGAACTATTCCATGGATTTTCTTCATAACAGAGTAACAAGCAGGGCCAACAATAAAGTTTATTTAACTCACTCAAACCAGTTAACCCACATACTTCTCATAATGGCCTGTATTAAATGATCGCATGTAAGCATGTGATTTTTCTCTGTGCTCATATTTTAATTCACTGAATACAGGTTTTGGCCTTCCATTTTGCATAATAAGTAGTTTCTCCTCATGGGTGTCACAAAAACGGTTTATTGAGCAAACTTTTCATGATATCACACATTTTCCATGCAAAACACAACAACATATGTGACAAATACCTACTGAAAAAAATCTGTTGTGTTAGTACAGAGTAGCCAACTGAATCACATGTCAGTACATGTTGCATGTTTACCGGCATATGTATTTTAATTAAACAGCATGACTTCCTTTATGACAGTAAATGGGTTTTTAAATTATTAAATTCTTGTATTTGAAATAGATAACTTCTGATTTTGTGTCCATAAAGCAAATTAAAATCCCCTACCTTTAGTGATGAAAATCATTAGACTGGCAATACTTAACATATCAGGAGTTGCTTTGGCGGTCCTTGAGACTCATTAGTTTATGTTTTTGCTGGCAAGAGAGAAGACTTGAGGGGTTTGTTGTGGTGACTTCCCCCTTTACGTCTCGTCCCGCAAACATGTCTATTATACCATGTCAGTCAGTCATGCTGCTCCCGCCTGAGAAGACAGACTACAATACATTGCAAACGGAACAAAGTTTTATTGCTAGGAGTACATTTTATGCCATAACAATGGGCTAAACAGATAAGAATTAATTTTGTTATTTTTAAATTTAATAGAGATTCTTTCTTCAAAATTTACCGGGCTTCACAGTGAGCCTACAGAATATGCCCCTGCATGCACCATAAATCAAGTGTGCATCTGCGAATTCAGCTCAAGTAAACTCTGCATTATTCTATTCTCAATGAACAATAATGTGCAGCACAAACAACTTCACTCTGCCGCCATGGTGTGTTTACTAATTGTATTTATTGTATTTATTGTGCTAAGAGTTTTACAAATTAGATTCTCTACTGCATTTTGACCCTGGTCACTTATTCAGTAGACAATCACTACAGTTTATTTACATTTTACAATCTCTTGTCACTAAATTAACACATTCACTATAGTTTTCCATTCAAAGTAAGATGCACTACCTCTTACTTTTCTCTTTCCACTGTCCAAAGCCATTTATTTTTTACTTTACACAAAAACTGCCCAATGCTTCTAGTGTCCTTGCATATCATTTCAATTATAAGTGTATTTCTATCCCCCTTCAACCACTTCTTATTAAAAAATTCTTTTCTCCAATTTTCTGTTCCTTGGCACTTAAATACTATGTGTTCAATGTCTTCATTACCACCACATATCGGACATTGGTTCTGAGGAATACCCTGTCTTAGCCCTTTTAGCCTCCATGCTCCGGTTCTTAGCCATGCAATAGATTCTCTCTCTTCTTTATTTACTATGTCTATATATTTTTCCCTACCCCATGTATTTTTCATTGGCCTATAATAAACTAATGAGCTCTTTTCGGCAATCTCACTGAACATGATTTGTATTTCTATATCTTCCAGTCTTTTCCTTGCCTTTTTCCAAAAATGTTTTACGTTATTTTCTCTCCTTCTCCATATATCTCCTAACCCATTTTTCTCCAAAATATTCCGTAATTTACTTACCCATCCATCATTCATTAAGCTCTTCTCTTGGTATTCAATACATTGTCTTAACACATTACTTTTTCCTAGATTTAAACTTCTGAACCAAAATTTCAAAGCTCTGTTTATTATCTTCCCCTTAGTTGCCACCCTGCCCATCTGTAATTGTGCTACCTGTCTTACAATTGACTTCGGTAGCCCTAGTATTTCTCTACAAAACATCCTGTGCACATCTATACATTCCCATCCTCTATCTAATCCCCATATTTCTATACCATACATCATTTTTGCCTCCATAACCATCTCATAAACTTTTTCCAGCCATTTAACATTTATATTAGGTACTTTATATTTGCAGCTTCTAATTGCTGCCATCGCCCCTTTACCTTTAATGTAAGCAATAATGGTTTGGAAGTAAGAGCATAATAAGTAATGTTGCAATTGTAACCTTTATTCTTTACAGTAGTTTCTGTTTGCCATTCAATAATTAGTTTCTGATCTATTGTCATTTTACAAACATATTTATTTTTCTTCTCTTCTTTCACCCATAGAAGTTTGAGTACTGAATTTACTTATACCCAATATTATGTCTTCACTAAATATAAAGCTAAGGGTTTAAACTTACACATCTTTGGTTCATTTCTTGTTAAATACTGAACATGCTCATGCATCACATATTAAATTGCATTCTATTATTCATAAAATCGACAGTTCAGCACAAGTATAATTAATCTCATAAATGTAAGATTATTCAGTCAGCAACCACAAGCCAAATATGTTCAAATCCTTATAACATAATCATCTTGTTAGATGCACTAAATTCAAATGTTTGTCAACCAAATTTTATCATTTTTGCACATTCCTTAAAATTAAATCAATTACGACATTGTCAGTTGAGATAACTTGAGATGTTGGGCTAATTTGAGACAACACTTCAAAGTATTTTTATAGGTTTGTTTCTGCAGTATTAATAGCATACACTTCACAGATCCAGTGCAAATCCAATTTAATTCAAAAACAGTGATTTTCAAAAAATGGCATCTGAAAGTTTGATTCAATGTTCGCACAAGAGGAGCTCCTCAATTTCTTAGGTATTTTAAAAATATTTGGGGCAATCTTTTGCCTTAGATTTGTGCTTAATTAGACAGAGAATGCTCAACTTTATGTCAAGAGAGCCATAACTCAAAAATTACAATTTTTGTGAATTACAGTGACTTTGCAGTCAAAGTATGACTGTATTATGTAAACCTAATATAAGCAATTCCGAACTGCTACATATGTGAATTGTTATCAGTGTAGGCACAATATGCCTATAAAATGTTGTAGTTTTGTCCCAATTTTGATACCTTTCTAAGTTATTCCAATTGACAGTATTTATATTTCACAACACTACAGTCCATAAGTTTTAAAATGTAAGAAACTATGAAACCTACATTTCATTTATCATAAATGAAGCAGTTATTTTTGCTTTTATATTTTTGAAGGGAAGTAATTATATCACAGTCAAAATCTTATGCCAAATAATTTGTTTTAATAACTGGTCCAGACCACATTTGCTAGAGTTCAAATTTTAAACTTTCTTTTCTTTGAAACTATAAAGCTTTAATGTTTTTTTTTTTAAAAAAAAATAACATAATTTCATGTAGACAAAAGGCTCCTTGACATGTATGTAATTTATTTAACTCAGCTTCATTTTGAAACAAATGAAATATACAACACTTACAGCAAAATCTAAATAAAATGGCATTTTATTCATCCTAGCTCTATCTCAGTGATATGTAGTTAAGCACATTTACCAAAACCTTCTATGTAACATATAATATTTAAACCATTTGATTAAAACAACTACTTAAAGCATGCAATTTATTTATTTAATTTTTTTTCCAATACTACATGCAACAGTTAACATAAACATTATGGGTCTAATTGAGCAGATATTACATTCTATGCTCAGGCACAGCAAAGAAGTTCATCTCTACACTATAGTATTGCAGTGTAAATGGGTTATATTTTCACTGTTTTCCTTCAGATTGGTCAGCAACATCAATCAGTTTGAACATACAATGAATTCATACTTATAGATACATTTGGTTAGAAATAATGAATGGAAGGTATCTTTATCAACAAGTTCCAAAAGCAAATAGTACTTAGGCAGCTAACGACTTCTGTTTGTCATGTCCTGACCTGTATGTATCTAAACTTAAATGAAAACCATTTCATATAACCTAGTTAAAGTGATGCAAAATATATATATTTTGTATATTTATCATAATTAGTGGTAGTTAAGATTTACCTTGGTGCTTGGTTAAGATAGGCAACAGAGGAAAACATTTTACATTTTCCCAACTTTAAAGTGGAAACTTTTAACTTTAAAGCTAACTTTAAACTTTAACTTTATTCACAATTACTGATAAGTATGCACATTTTGCGGTTGTACATTAGGAAAATATGTAAACTAGCACAGCTTTTACCGAAGATAAGTGGTAATTGTAAACGTTTGCCTGAAAAAGTTGTAAACTTCCAACATTTACGTGTTTATTTATCGTAACATATACACTACAGTATTGAAACAATTTATCCCTCAGTACACTGTAACCTATACATTTGTGTACCACAGGGAAAATTAACTGTATACCTTGATGTATAACATAGGAGTATTATTATCACATGTATTTGCTTTATTGCTCTTTGGCATTATTCTTCCAGGCATTTAAAAGTCCATTTATTTTGAAACTAACAAATGGCATGCATTGCTGTTATTCATGAGATCTCACATTGCTATGATCTACAGATTGAAATGTCTCAGTGACCAATATGATGGAGAAACAATGGAGGTATATGTAAGTTTGGTGTTACACACAAGTTTTGAACAAGCAGAAGAAAAAATATTTATGCCCAACCTGTTTAGAAGCTTTTGATTACATGTTTATGTAATACACGATTCTTAGTGTCTTAACATGTTGCCATGGTAATATAAACAGAATGGTTTCTTTAATGAGACAATCAGTAACATTTATAGCATTCTTATTTATTTGAACCTTAATTGACTTACATTTTAATCTATGACAACCTCATGAAAATAGAAGTGACTTAGGAACAACGTTAAATGAGCATCTTTACAATTATTTGCACCAATAGTGATTTAATTATCAACTAAGAAATATGGGCAGCTCTGCTATTTACATCTTGGTGATAAAATTTAATTCTTAAAAGTTCACAATTTTAAAAATATTGACTACGTTCGTTGCTTGGAGCAATAATTGATTATATCAGGATTTCGAATTGGCGAATTGCTGCGAAATTTCAGAATGACCCAAAACATTTGTCCACTCTGAACACAGCAGGTATTTTTCATCTAATAAAATTTAACTAAACTGGAAATGTGTTAAGGAAAATGAACTATAACCTTCGCTATAGTTCATGAAATGGAAGTTAAAATGTAGTTATTAAGACTTCTAGTTTTCTACACCTATGGCTATTAGAATAATGTTTTGAGATTGGATAGTTACAGGCCTGTATTTACAAACTCTGTCATCCTGTACATACATAAGGCAACACCCCTACATACCTTCTGATGTTCAACATTTGCTTATATGTAACATAATGTTGCAGCATGTTAAAAAGAAATTTAGAGAATTGAATTTCTAAGTCATAGTCTAGTTGTGATTTAAAATGTATGGTTTTCTTATAAAACAATCTCGTTTACCTATTTTCTTCAGAGTGTGACAACGATGGAAATCTTGTTTTTACTTGCTCATATGTGTATATTTTACATATGTATTTCAAAATGCAATAGATTTAGCAACGAAGAGCAACTAGAATGAGTTATAAAAATGTTTTTGCCATGACATTATGTTTGCTTATTTTATAGCCACGTTTAACTATTTGATTCAATTGGTGGCTTTGCCTTTAGAAACCATATGTGAATGTTATTGCCTTGTTGATAGCAGGATTTTCACTTTAGGTTTTGCAATTTATAACTATGAAATACAGTCATATTCACTCCCAAATTCACACTTCCAGACCCCACAATGGTATGGAATGATTTTAATTAAAGAAAAACGCCTATGCCCTTAGGAATTGAAAGCAGGACCACTAGCCACTTGACCTCAAAGGCATTCATAATGTTAATGTTGTTACTTTAGTTGGTGTTTAATTTCTTATATCTAAATATCCCTTTAGTCTTATAGGCAATCTTTTTGCCCTGTTCTTAGTACAAGGAAATGGACTGTAATATTCAGGAGAGACTGAATGTCAAAATTTTCGTAAAAATTCATTTTTCACTTTTATGACAAGTTAATCATTTCCATTGATTGTAGGTACAGGGTTATTACAAATTATTGAATAATTTCATTAGTTTATTTTCAGCAATGCTATGCATAAATACACCATCTTATCACCATTCAAAAAAGGAGGGTTTGAAGTTTTGCGGTTTATATTTGAATTCATTTGCAATCAAGTAGGAAACGTGTACATTCTTGCTGGAGAAAAAGGCTACATTACTGACCAATTATAGTGATGTTGTTTGGACTGCTCATGGACCCACCTCTGGGTGCTATCGGAGCAGGCTCCCCTTCAGGGGAATCCCAGGGGTTATGGGTGGGCTTGAATGGTGTCGGAAGCATTCAATCTGGAAGCGTTAAGGGCCCCATCCATGCCTACGCATGTCGTCTCCCAGATCTGGTTGCCATTCGGATCTTTCCCCTCATTCTTCCCTCCCATGGTTTGCATTAAAACACAAAGGGCCACATGACAGTGTGGTGTTCTGTCCCGGTTTCAGGGGCCCCTCCTTAATGTGTACCTTTACTTTTATATGCACATGGATGGGGAAAATATTCCCATGCCAGTACCCGAAGTCAAACCCTTTGCACTGAAGGGTGGGCTAGGCCAGGTCTAAAAATTTCGGTCCAAGCAAACCTCTATTATATGTACATAGGCATATGGATGTCCCAGGCTACCTATATTGACACCTCTTGAGGCAATGGATTGGTTGTACAGTAGCCACCATTCACGTCCCTCCACTTCCTGTGAGAAGACGCATTAACACAGTCATTGAGAATGTCACTCCAAATATGTCAGAAAGTGTTTGGGATCACACTTGAACATCTACCATGTTGCTCATGGGGCTATGTTGATTTCTGAGGTCACTATAATATTCCAAACTTCCCTTTACCAAACAGTGGTATTTATGTTCAGTAAGAGTGAAAATACAGCCTTTGAAATTGTCCTATAATTTGTAACGACCCTGTTAGCTCAAATGATTCTGCTGCATGCTTTATGATTTAGGTTGTTTTATGCGCTTACCTAATTACAAATTTATACCTTGAAAACCATATGCTGTAAAAAGCTGGGCTTGGTTTAAAATTTGCAGGAAACACCATTTTACATATTATCGGTGTATTCTGTGTGATTTCAGTTCCTGTTTCCTCCTGTCTTGAGTTTGTTTGATTCAAAGATTTTTATTAGCTCGTGCAGTTGCTGCTTAAATCACAGTTTCTGAAAGATTAATTTTCTCAGGAAAATTTCAAGCCAGACTTTTGAAAATTTTTGTATGAAGTATGGTTTTCCATTTATATACTGCCTTTAACCTTAAGGTCATATTGATAGCTTTACCTTTGGAATATTTACTCATTGGAATGATGTTCACCTGTTTACTGTTCTATTAAGTTTTTGGGTTTATTTATGCTGGGTTTTCTTTATAAGTATTAAATTCACACCACATTTACACTCTCACTCATATTTCCAGACTCTAGGTAGGGCGGGGAATAATCCTGGCTAAAGAAAAATTCCCATCCACCAGCCGGAGATTTAACCTGAGACCTCTGGATTGGGAGTATTTTCAATATTGTGGATATAAAATGGTTGATATAAGCTACATAACTAATGCTGTAAATTGTGTTTTAATCACTAAAAGAAATACAATGATGCAAGTAGATAAATAAATGCACAAAGCATTAATGCATATTCCATGAAAATTTCATTGTAATATTTTGTTTAGTTCAAGAGAAAACTGGCCACTATCACAATGACAATGTAGCCTATTTAATGTCCCGTAGAAGCACAAGAGTGCAACAGTGCATTGTGACTCCAAAATAAAAACCATGCTACTGGCTTACAGTGGACCTTTGGACTGCTTCATTCCCTTATGAGGCAAAATGTAAGCACATGTCATTATTGCTGTAAACCAATTGGTTTAGTTATTTTCCTTATATGATTGCAAGGTGACATTTGCAAATCAGATGGACTTAATAATTGAATAAAAATAAAATATTAACATTTTCAATGTGTACATGTACACTTGTCATTGCTGTTTGTTAATGTTGCCCTGTGCACTCACAAAGGTTTTGCCTTATGTAAATATGGCCCTGAACCAATGACCTCTTAACCTAGACTGAGAATCTGAAATCTTGCATAATTTGTGTTTTTCAGTTTACCTAAACTTCTACAAGCATCCAGAAGGGAATGAGGGGAGAAAAAAAAGAAGCAAAGAAAGAAAAACCCCAAGATATTGATCTTCAATTAATAATACTACAACCAATAACATGCGACCGTCACGTGTTAAGCTACACATTAGTAAAAGATTATTTACACTACAGAAAAGTCTAATTTTACAAGTAAGTCAACTGTTACAGTCTAGGCTGTAAAGAGGTTACTGATTTTACTGCAACTGCATACAAGCAAATATTAGATACAAATATAGAAAATTATTTTAAATAGTAAGGCACAAAACTGGCGCAGTGATTAGCTATTTTATGAACATACGTTTACCGTAGACTTTCTCCCCTTCAGAAACTGAAACATTAAATTCCAGTTACAGCATTTTATTTATTAACTGAAAAAATGTTTCTACTTGTCAACACATTACATTAGCATGATCAAGTATGCATTATACATTAATTTTGAGTGAAAAGAAGTCCATAACAGTGAAGCAAATGAATAAATTTAAAGTTTTAAGTCAATTTATGACACTCATGCTTCATTTATGGATTTTATGGCACAAATTTCCAAAGCAATTACTTCCATCATCAATTGCAGGTTGAAATTGCTCAGATTGTCCATTGGTGGGATTTCGATGTTCATATCCCAGTGTTTATATATTTTCTCCCAACTGAGCAGACAGCCTAATTGTTTAATTAATGTTGTGTTTTCTATTTTGTATTTTAGGTTCCAAAAATGTGCATAACTTTTGACTTTTTTACTTGTATGCATTTCAAATTACAAATGTGCTCATAAATGCAGATATTTGTTTCTTTTAGTATTGCCAATGTATGTTTTGTTGCAATCTTTGCATGCAGTTAGTCTCATGGAAGTATGTTTGTAGTTTTGTGGTAATGATTCATTTCTTAATGTAAACAAAAATTTGTAATTGTTATTGCAATCTGTAAATGAAACCATGTAACTCACACAGTTTTGGTTCAGAAGCAGTGGCCTTTTTACCAATACAAGCAAATCACAAAACATGTTCAGTGCAGAAAAATAAATACTGTCTTTGGTAATGTGATGATGCACAAATATCTATTTTGGAAACCTCACATTGATTTTATGTACAGCAGATTATCATGCATGGTATTTCTATTAGCAAACTTAAAAGGTAGTGCAGAAAGATTTTTTCATATAGCCTATGTTTCATACTCTCAAAGTATCCTAAAGTGCAAATCATATTATTATCATTATCATTATTATTATTATTATTATTATTATTATTATTATTATTATTATTATTATTATTATTATTATTATTATTATTATTATTGGGTAGCAGTCCATGGATAGTAGACGTGCTAAAGATTTAGAAAAGGGTTATCGGAATGTTAACAAACAAGAAAGAAAGAACTGAGCAGTGTAAACCATTATTTGTGATGTTTTGTTGCATTATTAAGAGAATTTGCACATTTATTACATAAAGGGCAAAATACACACAAGCAATAATTATACTAATAACAGAGATATGCTGCACCACAGACTTCATAAGATCTCCAAATATTGTGAAATAATGGAAATATAACTTTCAAATTCACTTCCTCTAGGAATAAGTGCTGTAAGTATTCACACACACACACACACATTCATGCACGCACGCACGCGCACACGCACACACGCATGCGCGTGCGGTATTTTAATCAAAATCATCAGCCATTTTTTAGAAAATCAATATTTTTGAAAAATGTTCCATGTAAAGGCTAGTCTGGGGGATTTTCTTGGAAATCTTTGTGTCACATCTTTGGAAGGTACTGAACTCAAATACCAAGTTTGGTGTCGATCCAACTTTTTGTCTCACGCACGCACACACACACACACACACACGCACATTTTTCTAAAAATCTGATGTGTTGCACTTACATGACTTTCTCTACTCTTGTACAAACTATTTTTATGAATGTTTATTCTCCATCTATTTCTATATTGAGATGTTAACTTTATTGCTAATTTTCTTGTAGTTGCAAGGGTGGGGTATGGTGGGCTTTAAGTGATAGACAAATTTTTTAAGAGCTGGTTGGTATGTGGAGCATTCCATTCTCTTTACATGTCCAGGACATAAAAAAATGAACAACGAATTCCCATTTCAGAAAAAGTATAAGTATTGGAAAATTCAAACAAATAGCAAAGAATATCTTGGAAATGGTTCACTCCACAATTGTGTTTTAACAAGATCTACATTTTGTCTATCTCTTACGGTTTACCAGTTATGCAAAAGTCATTCAGTATGAAGAGGACTTTGGGGACATTCCCAGTAAATTCAAGATATACATTTCATTTGCCATGAAAATATCTGAAACATATGATACTTCAATCAAAATCGTTATAGCCATTTTTGAAAAAATCAAAATGTTCCATGTAAAGGGTAGTCTACGGTGGGGGGATTTTGTGGAAAATCTTTGTGTCGCATCCTTGGAAGATAGTAAACTCAAGTACCAAGTTTGGTATTTATCCAACTTTTCGTTTTGAGTTATGCTGTTCACAGGCTGGTAGACAGACACAAGACAACAGACTTACATATGGCCATGTTTCCGAAAATGCTTTATTTGGAGCACCTCAAAACGTATTTTTGGAAAAATCTTGATATCGAATTTTTGGTGGAATGCAATACTTCCCCTACTTACTATACGTAGTAGAGAAAGTAAACATTTTCAAGCAACATAGCTTCATTCTGATCCCTCTAAACAAGCACAGCATCAAGAACCCGCTAAAAGTGTCCCCCAAAAGTCAATACCACAAAATTTGCTGTGATCTTTGGAATCAACTGCAAAGATCACAACAAAAAGTATATTGGTATAACTAAAAAAAAAAAAAAAAACCTGCACCAGTGAATATGTATAACTTTAAATGCATATGTAGGTAAGTCAGTAATTGCTGCACATTTTTGGAACCTAAAACTTGAAATGAAAACAAAATTAATTATTAAACTCATGAGTTGTCCACTGGAACTCTCCACTTGAAAGAAAATATTCACCTTCAAGTACAAACACCAGATTATGAGCTTTGAAATCCCATCAATGAACAGTCTGAGATGATTCATAATACTATCCATAATGTTGCTTCAACAATTACACCAGTCGACCTGCAGCATTTGTTTCTTAATTATGTTCTGTGAATAACTGAAGTATGTGAAGTACAGGTGTCACAAACTGATTAAAAATTTTAAACTTATGCATTAAATACCTCTAATATGGATGTGGCAACTTTATTTCCTGGATTCCAAGAAGCTATGAGGAGATAAAGTTTTTCATTTACAGCAATGAACTGATCATATTTGTGTAAAATTGCAGCAGTTTATATGGCATAGCTTCCAGTTTTACAGCTTTGTAAACCCTAATTTGTTTTGTTTTTTTTTCCCTGCAATCATTTGATGTCCTGTAACCAGGCAGGTTATGTGGAATGGCTGAGATGAGTGTGAAAATTAGAGGTAGGGAAAAAATAATCATAGGTACAATTATATGTTTCAAAATGACACCCCCATCTTTGTAATAACATAATAATTTAGTATTTTTATAACCAATTCCAAACGTAATGCTCTGATCATAGATAATTCATTGCATTACATTAAAACATTCACAAGTATACTTTGCTGTTTCCAAGTTCCAGAAGCGGGCAACGGCCACTAGAAATCTTCCAATCTGATTTAATTATGTTATAGATATTGTTTTGCAATACACATTCAAGAGGCAATTAGCCAGTTGCCATTTTGGAACATATAATCCTTAGCATAATGGATACTGATACAAAATGGTTACTACGATAATGATGGATGTGAATTCCTTTAATGTCAGTTTAAGTGAGCAGTGACTATAGCAAGTATATAGACCCAATGATGTTAACAGTACATTGTAAATTTTTCATGCATGCTAGAAGTGAAAGAAGGGAGAGGAACAGTTCCTTCTGATACTCTTTATGAACAGAACAAAAAAATTGCATCTTGATGTAAAAGAACGTGGGCCAGGCAAGTAGCATTGGATTAAGAGTATCTTGTTATACTTAGGCATAAATACTCCTGGATGTACTTACCATTATTTTGGGATGATTATTTTGGAATGTTGTATTTTTTATGAACTGCCAGTTGCGGTTGAGCTGCCTGGGTTCAAATCCTCTGAATATGGCAACCAAAGAGTTGACATAACATCAGGTGCTTTCACTTTGATGAATGGACTACATTCTTCCAGCCCAAAAGCTTTAACTATTGTATTAATTCTATGTTTTACAAAATGGGACAGGACAACTAGGAGATATCTCTAAAAAAAAAAAGTTGGAGCAGCCTGAGGAGCTTCTTGAGCACCTTCAAGTCAGAATTTATTTCAAACTTGTGTCGCTAGAACTTGTCCTGTGCAGTGGCATTAGTGGGTTGGGGCATAGTGCTCCATTTCCCTGCCATGGTATGTACTTGGATTGCAGATTTTTCAGTCTAGTATAGAACTATACCCCTCAGAATCATGAGGAATATGATAAGCTATGCGGTAACAATCTACCTAGGTATAGGTTATGTAAACAAAACATGGAAATATGGCACTGACTGCTCATCATGGATTGAATAATCACTCACCTCTGTCAAGTGCATGTGGGCAGCAGTTAGGATAGATGGCTATGGCCTGTCTGTCAAGGCAGTTATGCTACAGATTGTTATTAGTACCTATAGCTTCTCTCAGAGTTTCTTGGAATCTAGACAAATAAATATGATATATCATTCCAAATATTATGTTAACCTGAGGCAAATTTGGTACAAAAATCTGTGAGCGGAATATTTTATTCCAACAAAAAAAAAATCTTTATTGTACACGTAAAATAGGCATATTTTATAGTTGCCTTTTTGTACCTTACTTCTTATATTAAGACATGAGAGCTTCTGCTGCACATGATTCTATACAACTTCGTCTAAAACACTGCAAAGATTATGCCTTGTAGTTATTTTTAAATTTTGTTATAGTGTTTAAGGTCCCATTAATTTTTTTAAATGATTAATGGAATGAATGATACAAAAAAATCCTTGAATCCATGGATAAAACTGAGATGGCTAAATAAGGGATGTACATTTTTAAAATTGCATATCCTCAACTACAGCAAAGGCTCACCAGACTGAATTCCAATCTTAATAGCTTTGGACACTAGTAAGAGAAATATTTAGAATGTAACAAACTGTCAGAACTTCAGGGGCTTGTTCCTTTCATATGGAGGATGTAAATATGTTATTTGGGCATTGGTCTGGAAATACTTTACTCCCTTATCATAGCTTTTTTTTCTAAACAATTTACTCTGTATGATGTAATTTTGAACCGGTAGCTCTCCTCAAATTATTGCACAAATAAAGAGATTGTTTCCTGTCTTTTGCCTTCCCTCTTTTCCTGTTTTCCTCCCTTTCAACCTCGATTTTCATCTTTCTCTATCTCCCCCTTCACTCCCCTCAACCCTCACTCTGCCTGTCTCCCTGTGTCTCCATCCAGACAATTTTCGAAAACTGGTTATAAAATTGCTTTACTCGCAGTTTTAATAAAATTAAAACATATGTAAAAGGTTAAAAAGTGCACAAATGTTTGCCTCTTCATTATGCTTGCTTTTTATTTTATTTTTAAATTATTTATTTATTTATATTTTGCTGTTAACTTATGTTACTTCTAGATTAATTATTGTCATATTCTATGCAGACGGCTTGTAATGTGTGTTCAGATATTTGCATATTGGCAATCCTGAAATTATGCTTATAACTATACTGTTTCTCTTAGCTGGTTTGCATACATAAATAACAGTAATGAAAAATTACATTCATACCATTAAAATTTTCTACTTAACAAAACTCTTGTGACACATTATGCTTATAAACTTTTGTTATGCAACATTTTTTCAAAACAATAATCAACAAAATATTTCAACTTTCTTGTGTAGTCTGTTAGAGCCCTCTATTGGGGAAAGTAAATAGTATACAGTCTATTTCCTAAGCAGGACTTAAGGTATGTTATATACAAAGTTTCATAACAATTGGTTTGCTTTATAAATGTTAATTGTTAGCAATTAAACACTTCCAAATGTTGTCAGCATGTTCATTATACATTTTTATCAGTACCTAACTGTGCTACAATAAGCACATATTTTTTAGGAAGGTTATGCATACACTGCAAATCATTCATTAAATGTTCTGTCCATGCATCTTCAGTAGGTACATCTTCACCACAAAGTAAAATGCAAGTAAACCAAAATTGAACTTCTTCGAGTTCACTTCCCTGGATCAATTATACTTGATGAACCTGAGGGAGGATGGCACAGTCTGAGATTGAAGCTCTCTGAGAAGAGCGCCCCCCAGGAAATCACCAAGGAAGTTGTCAAATATGAAAAATTAAAAAGGGCAGTGTTCTCATTTCAACCTTATAAATCTCCAGGAAGTGATGGAATGATATCCATTTGCTTCAGTGAGGTTTTGATGAATTATCACAAATTTTCATACAAATCCTAAGAGCAAGTTTGGCCTTAGGATACATACCAATGAACTGGAGGTATCTTAGGGTGGTATTTATACTAAGACCAGGGAAACCCTTGATCCTAAGTAAGTCCCTAAGACCCATCAGTTTAATGCCAATAATTCTTAAAACTCTTGAGAAATGAATAGATAGGCATATAAGAGGAGGTGCTATGGAGGTACATCCTCTCCACCAGAATCAGCATACCTATCATACAGGCAGATCAACTGCCCTTTTTTCACGTTGCATATAAACTGGAAAGACAATTCAGGAAAATGAGGTGGCACTTGGTGCCTTCATTGATAACATCTCCTTTAATGCAATAAATACTGCTGCAAAATAAAAAAAAAACATGGAACTGATGCAACTGTTATCAGTGGATTCAATCCATGCTGAGAGCAGAATGGTTTATAAAAGTCTCATGGACAGTAGCCTAGCTGCAAAGGTCATGAAGTGGTTGTCCACAAGGTGGGATGTTATCGCCCCTACTACAAAACTTGGTGGTTGATGGGCTATTGGTTCAAGAAAGTAACCTACGCTTTGATATCATCATCATAGTTTGAAGTAAATACACAGGAACAGTCAGAAAACTCATGCAGTCGCCTTGAATGCTGTGACAAAATGTCATACCAGATGAAGAGACATAAAGGGATTACCACCTCTATATCTTCAAGGTATAGAACTTAAAATGTCTGAGGAAGTAATTATTTGGGTTTTGACTCCAAGATGGACTGGAATCAGCATTTCTAGAAAACAATAAAACATGTGAAAACAACCTTTGAAGTAGTTAGATGCACATATGATAAAAGATGGGGACTAAGACCTCCTATGATCCATTTGACATATACCGGGATAAACATACCATCAATAGTCTATGGAGCACTGATTTGGTGGCCTAAGGTCCTTCAAACAGGCTCTAAAAATCAACTAAATAATGCTCAAAGAACAACATGTCTAGCTGTTATAGGAGTTATGAAAACAACTCTTACTGCAGCGATGGAGACACTCTTGAACCTGACTTCATTGCATTAGTTATGATGAAGGAGGCAAGAATGATGCTCTATAGACTGCAACATGCTAAACAACTGAGAATTCCTGAAATAGACTCAGGTTTGCTAAGAATTAAGAAATATACAGGAGAAGCATATTTAGAAATGTCGTCAAACTAATTAGAAACTCTTCCTACTAGCACTTTGGGATATACTAACAAAAAACAAATAAATGAAGCTATAATGTGTTTTATCCTCCACATGAAAGGAATGCGCCTCTAAAGGTTACATCCTGTAAATATCCATTTTCAATTTTGCATGTGTTGTGTATAAGAGACAAACTTATAAAATACACTTGATGAAAGTGGAGTCAACCTAAACACTCTTACTAGCTTCACTCACCTATTTATTTTGTAGAACATGCATCGTAAGCATGAGCTTGCATCGTCAGCTGCCTGTTGACTGTCAGTTCAATTCTCGAGTCGTATTGTTGAAAACCTGGGGTGTCCTCTGGATGAAACTAAATAGAGGGTTATCTGCTTCTGCAAATCAAAGTTCATGATGCGATTTGCCAGAAGCAGACAACTCTCTATTTAGTTCATCCATAGGCCATCAGAGGACACCCCAAGATTTCAACAATATGATGCAAGAGTTGATGACAGTCAACAGGCAGCTGACGATGCGAGCTCATGCTCACAATACATGTTCTGCAAAATAAATAGGTGAGTGAAGCTAGTAAGTGTTTAGATTGACTCCACTTTCATCAAGTGTATTTTATTAATTGCTTTACTGTGTGTGATTCCACCACTTTTTGGAGACAAACTTATGTTTATCTTTATAAATATTAATAAGAATAATGATTGGAATGCAGTCTGGATTGACTATTGCAGAATAAAATAGGTACATACCATCTTCTTGTAGGACAATTGGCTGGACGGTCTCATTGGTGGCGGTAACATCTGAAGGTGGTGGTTGTAAAGGTTGCAGGCTTGGATCTTCTGCCTCATCTACAGTGTAGTCCACTGAGGAGAAGGAAATCTGAGACACCAGTTGGTACGAGGAACCTCCTCCTCCAGCATCGTCTTCTACAGCAGCACCTGGAGCCCAAGTGCCACCCTCACTGTGGACATCCAAATAGTTGTGCGGGACATAGCCCTCTTCACCCTGGTAGTTCCGTGCCCGGAGCCAACCATCTCCATCTCCCTCACCAATCACTTCGAGCTGTTCATTTTCCACAATGCTCAGCTCATCAGGATTTTGTGCCTAAACATAGACAATTTGAAGCATCTAAATTTAATATTGTATTTATTAGGTAGTATGCAAGGCATAACTGAAGTAAGGCTCTACCATTCTCAACATGTTTAGTTAATAATATCTACAATTATACATAATGCAACATGAATAAAGTCATACACATTCAGATTGAATAGGAAGGTGCTACAAGACATTTCACAGTCAAAAAGCATCCTTGGCATGCTCTTAGGCTTTGCTTTTATTAATCCTATTAAGTTTCTGCAAACATCAAGAACACAGTAAATTAGTATGTAAGTAAAAAAGTGAAAGTATAACTTAAAAGGGCTGTGTTGAAGAAATTAGGCATATACAAAAGCTTAAAGATGCTGTTTCATATGTAATGTGGGATTTTTAAATTAAATTATTCTTCCATGCTAGAAACTTAATGGAAGTGAAAGTTTAATGATCAAGGAAATAAAACAGAAACAAAAACAGTGTGCACAACTATTTGTCTGCAAATTGTATTACTATGCATATGCACTATCTGAAGACATGTGCTTCTAACCTGAACCACCTGACTGGCACAAATGCACATCAGTGGTGTTTATTTCTGAGCAGTCACATTATCCTCTTTTCATTAACACTACTACTTTATTTGACAACAGACAATTATTTTACATTTGTTGTGCTACAACCTATCACCAAAACATACTTTAAAATAATTTGGAATTAGTGCATTGGAATACTGAAGAATAACATACTTTAATTAACATGTTTCCTGCAGACTGAGTATGAGTCCTGCAGACTATTTAAAATATTGAAGTAATAATATAAACGAAATGGAATGATAGAATTGGAATGATAATAAAATTTGAAATGTGGTACCTTATAAATCAGAATATGAAAGTGGTACAACCCCGTCCATTTCCTCCTCCTCATCACATTTTGTGCCAAGCACAGATTTTTGCATCTCCTTTTCTTTGAAGGTGATAATTTTCTTGTTTTGTGCTTTTCCATGCGAATAGAGTTGACACTTTTTACAGAAACACTAGTAAACTTGGACATTAAATTAGTAATATCTTTAATGGCTAAATCTGGATACTTCTCACAAAACTTTATGAACACATTCAATACAATAGTTTTTTCACCACTTTTTAAAATGTTTTCCCTTTGGGATGTTTCACATATATATTTGATTACTCATAATAATTATTAACCTTAACCACACTGTAATAAACAAGCTAAATGCAACAAGACTGACCAACTGTATTTTAGTAATAGAAAATAGTGCATATGCATATTTCCATTCATTATGTTTTTATCCATTACATATATGTTTTTAAATGCAGTGTGAACTAAAATTTAATATCCTAACAATGCCTTTTAACAAAATAAACTCTTAAATAATATAAAACAAAATAAATTTCTGTAGTCCAATATGAGACTATGTTGTTGTAATCCATGACAGATGCACACAGCTTGCCACATGCTTTCGTTTACATCAAGTTCCCTTCTAAGGTTGATGGGTCTATACTGACAATTGATCAGCAAGTAAAACCACACATATTAATGTGTAACAATAGTAAAGAAATGTATGAAACACTCAAGAAAATTGATCTTCAAGAACTACACAGCATAAATGCCTGCTACTTCAAGTTGTATAATTTTGAATACAACAATGAGAGACATGGTGACCAACATTAGATGCATACAGCATTGCCTTCAACTGGAATCATTTGGATAAAAACATGAATGAGAACATGATCATCACAAAAATCTTGACAACCCTGCCAGAGGAATTCAACTACTTTAGCAATACTTAGGACTCAAGAAGTACATCAGAGAAAACCTTGGAAAACCTGAAGGCTTGATTTCTCCAAGAGGCAGAAATGAAGACACTGATAGTGAAAATGTAGCATTTAGGGTTACTGTTATGGCTAACTAAAAGGTAGGTCTAGTGCAAAATGTTTTATTTGTAAAGAAGTATGTCATATTCACAGAAATTGTCCCAAAAGGAAATTTTGTGTAATCTGTAGAAAAAAAAAGTGTGTTTCTTTAAAAAAAATCTGGTGTGTTACACTCACATGACTTTCTCTACTCTTGTACCTACTATTTTTACAAGCGCTTATTCTCGATCTACTTCATGTTAATCGAGATAAACATTTGCAGACTCTATCTTATTGCTAATTTTCTTGTAGATGTAATGGGAATATATATTTACAAGGGCAATATAGAAAAACAGTGGCCTTTAAGCACATACATATCTGTTAATAGCTGGTTGCTAGGTGCAGCACCATTCCCTTTCCCACAGATTAATACTCTTTGCATATCCAAGACAAAAAAATCTGATGTGTTACACTCACATGACTTTCTCTACTCTTGTACAATCTATTTTTACAAACGCCTATTCTCCATATGCTTCCTGTGAATCGAGATATCGAGATGTCAATCTTATTGGTAATTTTCTTGTAGATGCAAGGGGAATATGGTAGCTTTTAAGCGATAGTCAAATATTTTAATGCTGGTTGCTATGTGGCGCATTCCATTCTCTTTGCATGTCCAGGACATAAAAAAATGAATAACGAATTTGGGAAAAAGTACAAGTATTGAAAATTTAAGGAAATAACAAGCAATATCTCGAAAACGGTTCACTCCACAAAAGAAATGCATATGACATAAATTGTGTAGTTTAACGCGATCTACATTTTTTGTGTAGTAAAATTTTGTCTATCTCTTATGGTTTACCAGTTATGCAAAAGTCGTTCACAATGAAGAATACTTTTGAAGACATTCCCAGAATATTCGAGATATACATTTAATTTCTCATGAGCATATCTTAAAGTGAGCATATGATATTTTAATCAAAATCGTTAGAGCCATTTTTGAGAAAATTAAAATTTTCGAAAAATGTTCCATGTAAAGGGTAGTCTGGGGTGGGGGGATTTTCTTGAAAACCTTCGTGTCGCATCTCTGGAAGATACTGAACCTAAATACCAAGTTTGGTGTTTATCCCACTGTTCATTTCTGAGTTATGCTGTTCACAGACACACAGACACACAGACACACAGACAGACACACACACGGACATGTTTCCAAAAATGCTCTTTTTGGATTCAGGGGGTCTCAAAACATATATTTCCGGTGAAATCTCGGTGTCGAATTTTTGGGTGGAATACAATACTTCCCCTACTTACTATACGTAGTAGAGAAAGTAAAAATGAATAATGAATTCCCATTTGAGAAAATAAGTATTGAAAAATTTAAGGGAATAACAAGTAATATCTCGAAAATGGTTCACTCAACAAAAAAAATGTATATGACATACATTGTGTATTTTAACACGATCTACATTTTTTGTGTAGTAAAATTTTGCCTATCTCTTATGGTTTACCAGTTATGCAAAAGTCGTTCACAATGAAGAATACTTTTGGAGACATTCCCAGGAAATTCAAGATATACATTTTATTTGTCATGGAAATATCTTAAACATATGATATTTTAATCAAAATCGTTAGAGCCATTTTTGAGAAAATTAAAATTTTCGAAAAATCTTCCATGTAAAGGATAATCTGGGGTGGGGGGGATCTTCTTGAAAACCTTTGTGTCGCATCCTTGGAAGATACTGAACATAAATACCAAGTTTGGTGTTTATCCGACTGTTCGTTTCTGAGTTATGCTGTTCACAGACAGACACACACACGGAAACACAGACACACACACACGGACATGTTTCCAAAAATGCTTTTTTTGGATTCAGGGGTCTCAAAACATGTATTTCCGGTGAAATCTCGGTATCGAATTTTTGGGTGGAATACAATACTTCCCCTACTTACTATACGTAGTAGAGAAATTAATAAAACAAGTCTGGCTGAATGTCTTGAAGTAGCTATAAAAGATGAAATCTAATGGAGAAGACTGTTTGTTTGGAAACAAACAAAACCGATTTTCTTGTTAAGCCAGTGAAGTATAAAGTAAATAAAATTGTAAAAGAAGCAGCAGTTTTGGATGTTAATCTATATATAAAAAAAAAATCAATAGCATTTTTGTTATTGATAGTGATTATTTTCCAATCATATGACATGATTGGTCAATTATAAAAAATTTAGAGGAGTGTAAACAATATATTGCGGTTGCCAAAAGTGATCAAAATAGGTGTTTTCTCTAGGAGGGGATACTGTTACAGCAGATGAATGTACCCTGAAAAATTCTTATGTCCCTGAGCTAATTAAAAGTCTCATGTCTGTTAATGCAATTATAGAAAATGGTGGAAAAGTGCTGTTTACAAAGTAAAAGGCACAAATAGTAAAAAACTGATAGCATTATTTTAGAGGCCAGTAAAAATAGCCAAGGTTTATGTGTAATAAGTTTAGCTACTGAATGTGGAATGAGGTGATAAAAACTCATCAAATTTATTCCAGCAATGAATGGTATAGGAAATTAATTTTACATATCTTAAAAATTTGTCAAATATGTCTGAAGAATTGCCCGCTAATATAAAAAGGTACCTATAAGAGTCATAATTTATGCACATTATGTATCAAAGTTAAATAAGCAAGACTTCCATTTGGCTCAGAAAAGGAATTAAATACAAGTTTTACCATGAATTTGTTCACTTATGTATCCTATTAATTTTCTGGAAACTTAAAAAACACAAGTAAATTCTATTCATCAACAGTTTTTACCCGCTTTGGTTTAACAGAACATACTTATCCTGTTACCTGCATCATCAATCTAACATAAATGAGATATAGTTGAAAACTCTTGCACTATTACCGTTTTGAAATGCACTGCTACAAGTCATTCAGAAATATTTTGTTCATGTTCTTTAAAACCAATATGCACATACTTGTGCATCTTCCACTAAAACTGATTTTTTTTTCTCCCTCTTTTCCCAAGCAGCTTTGAAATGTACATTTCCACAAGTGTAGTAAATGTTTAGGTAGAATAAAATACTTATCACACCTTGTAAAAGCAGTAGAGGAAATAATTCAGACTGATTATGAGTAGCAACAGAATGTCTGAAGATTACAGAAGGAAAACAATCAAATTCAGAGTCAATGATCAATTGATAATGGGTAAAATTCTCCCAGAAATGTGGTTCGGATTTTTAAATTCAAAGTAAATTATGCATATGTGTACATGTAAACACATTTTACAAATTAGTGATGCTTCATTGTATTTATTACCTCATTTAATATTCATAATCAAATTCTAAATTACAAGTTTCTATAGAAATCAGTTTTGAATTTTAAAAATTCTATATAGGTTCCCCCTTGAATGATTTATTTCAAAGAAAATTTTTAATTTGATTAGCATGTCCATCTCTACAATGTTTGAGAAAACACTGAAATAGGTTCTGATGCATGCATTGTCTTAGAGTATATCTGTAAACGGTGGCAACTTATATTTATTAATACTGTATTTTGATTGTATCTAATTGTTGTATATAGTACTGTATTTATCATTTGACAATTACTGTTGTACTATATGTTTACCTTGTATATAGCACTGTATTTGACGTCTATACCTGTACAAAGCCTAATGACAATAAAATATTTATTTATTTTATTTATTAATATATTAATGTCACATTTCTGGTATGGAGTTTAACCAGTTTCCTTTAGCTTTGTTCTTATGCAGCAGTTTGTATACAAACAGCATTAGATGCCTTTATCTCAATTTATATTAAAAGAAAACTCCCCCTCCCCACCCATTTATATAGATGCATTTCCTCTATGGTCATATCCAGAGCTTTGACTTGTGAAACAGCTGGTAGTGTTATAACTCATCAAACTGCAGGATTTTTATTGTTTTGACTAATTTTTACATGAAAAACATTCACTTTAATTCCCATAGGCACTTTTCAGACTCTGTAGAGAGTAGGGAAAGTAGTAATAAATAAATACTACTACTTAAAGAAAATAGCCCCAGCTGGGAATTGAATCTGGTTGAGAAGCCAGAATGCTGACTATATGACCACAAAAGCAGTCAAAAGCCACTTGTACAATTTTACAAATAAACAGATAATATGTAATGGTATTCTAACAATTTGCCTATAAGCACTGGAACATCAAAGGCTGTTTTCTTTTCCTAAATGTTTTATTTCAGATTATTTTATATTTATGCCATATAATGCAAGAAAGTTAGGCCCATATTATACACTATTTCTTTTATTTCACTATTTTAAAGATGGCTTCCAGCTGCAAAATTTCCTGGATTTTCACTTTTAAAATATTGCAAACCTAACATTATTTAAGTCACACAAACAGCCATTCTGCACACAGCAAGCATGATAGAAAGGGGAATACACATTGGCATACCTAGAATGCATTTAGAAATTCAAAGAGATGCATAAACAGTTTAAATGCCTTAGTGGATGTTCCACTTTTTATGAAAAATCTTATGTATTATATTCACATGACCTTCTCTATTGTTTGTATTTGTATAGCTTTTACAAACCATTCCTGCAGAAGCTTATTACTTTCCCTACTACATATAGTAAGTAGGGGAAGTATTGTTTTCCACCAAAAAATTCAACGTCAAGATTTCATGGAAATACATATTTTGGGGCCCCCTGAATCAAAAAAATGCATTTTTAGAAAAAGGTCTGTGTGTGTGTGTGTGTCTGTCTGTCTGTGAACAGCATAACTCGAAAACAAAAAAATCGGATAAATACCAAGCATGCTATTTAGGTTCAATACCTTCCAAAGATGCGACATGAAGATTTTTGAGAAAATCCCCCCACCCCAGACGACTCTTTACATGGAAGATTTCTTTAAACATTTTTTATTTTATAAAAAATGGCTCTTAACGATTTTAATTAAAATACCATATATTAAAGATATTTACATTACAAATAAAATGTATATATTGAATTTTTTGGGAATAGCCTGTGAAGTACATTTCATTTGAAAGAAATTTTGTATAATTTTATATAACTGATAAATGTTAAGCGATAGACAAAAACATATTGCACAAAAAATGTAGAGCTCTTTAGAAAACACAATTTATTTCAAATAAGTTCTTTTTTGTGACATAAGCCTTTTCTGAGTTATCCATTATTAAAAGTTTGAATTTTCATTTATTGGTAATTCTCATAAGTTGTGTCAACATTCAGCTGTTTCTCGCAATTGCATGGCAACAGTACAGAATTTTAAGGCCAGCATATAGTGTCCAGTTCTTAAACATTTGACTATTGCTATTCCCTTTGTATCTGTAACGAAATGTGAAATGTAGCTATTTCTGCAAAGGTTTATTTGGATTAAAATGTAGCATATACAAAAATAAGCTTTAGTAAGAATAGATTGTATACCCACTAATAAATGATAGAGGGTAGAGAAAGTCATGTGAATGTATTACATCAGAATTTTATTTATCTACTTCGTGTTAAGTGAGGTAAACAGTTGCAGAAATAGTTTTATTTTCACTTTGTTGTAGGTTTAACAGAGATACAGGAGGCTGAAGTGATAGCCAAATGTTTAAAAAGTGGGTCACTATATCTGGCTTTGAAATTCCATACTCTTTCCATTACATGATGTGAAATAATAGAATGGTGACAGAACTTCAAAAAATGACAAAAGAATTGAAATATTCAAACTACTAACATCAAACTTCTCAGAAATTCAGGATATAAATTACATTATTTATATAAATATCTTAAACATCTGATATTTTAATAAAAATTATTACAGCCATTTTTGAGAAAATAAACAATGAATATTTTGCAATGTAAAGCATAGCTTGGTATGCATGCACTTTGTTTTTGAGTTATTTTGTACATAGATACACATACAGACATTTTTCTAAAAATGTTTTTTTTTTTTTGGATTCAGGAGACTACAGAACATGTACTTCAGTGAAATGTTGATATAGCATTTTTGGGTGTAATGCAATACTTCCTCTGTCTACAATATATAGGTGCTAGAAAAGTAAAAATGGATTGACAGTGGCAATTAATAAGAAATACTCCAATGGTTCAAAATTTGGATTTCATTTGGATTATAAGGTTACCTGGCTGAGGTGATGTACTTCTCAGAAATTTAAACAGTTTTGGTCTAAAGTGATATTTAGGACCATTTTTGAATGTTTAAGTTTGAATAGTTGGCCTTTGTTGGTTGTACAGAAGAAATAGGGGAAGCTGGCAACAACAGAGAGACCACGGTGGCTCAAAACAATGCTGAGCACAAAGCTAATAGATAAAAACTTCAATTCTTGAGAGTTGAAGTTTTGACTTAGGGTTGTTCAAAAAAATCCTAAATCTCACTATGGGCCAAAACCATTTCAATTTCTGAGAAGTGGACTACCTTGTAGCCCAAATGAAATACCAATTTTAAACAATTGGAATGCTCCTTGTTAAGCACCATAATGTACAATTTGCCATCTAGTTCTAGATGCAGCTATGTACCGTGTAGTTGTAGAGTGCAATGCACTTGAAGCTCTGACCAGGTTCCATAGAGGACACCTGTGCTGATGGAGCTTGTAAGTCCTGTTGTTGATCCGTTGCGCTCTCCTGTTCTACAACAGTAGTTCCTGTAGTGTTGTCTGTATCATCTGGACCCCAATCCACTTGAGTAGGGTCATCCCACCCAGCAGTCAGCTGTTCTATCCTTTGTCTCTCTTGTTCCACCATTGCTGCATCAACATACAAGAAAAAGGTTTGTTAACATCTTAACTTGTATATTATGTACAATGTGATGCTTCTTTTTTCACCTATTTTTTTATTGCCAAAATGAAATATTC
This sequence comes from Deroplatys truncata, assembly GCA_030765065.1. Classification (NCBI taxonomy): domain Eukaryota; kingdom Metazoa; phylum Arthropoda; class Insecta; order Mantodea; family Mantidae; genus Deroplatys; species Deroplatys truncata. The sequence continues at coordinate 82,044,447 of CM060982.1, read as the reverse complement.
AATTAAGTACAATAATGATAGTAACAATGAAATTAATTTTTAAGAGCTTAACAATGGAAATTTTAATCTCTGAATATTCGCATAATTAAAACCCCAAGTATACTCATGATGTGCTTAAACTTTACATTCTTTTCTGAAATTACATAAAAAAAGCGAATACTGATCATACTAAAAAATGAACAGCAACACTAATACTAAATGTTAGAACCATTGTTTAAATGTTTGTGGCTGTGTGAAATGCCCTGAAAAAGGATCAATACATAAAGCTACATCACAATGATTACACATGTAATCTTCTCTCCGTACCTCTTTCCCTCTGGCATCATGCGCACAGCTGCATGTCCTTATGGATTCTATATCTTCTTGGTGGGAGAAATCACAGACAGAAAATGACATCCAACAAGCAGCATTGGGGGCTTGCTTTTGCTGATGGATGGCTCACTGTTTTCAGAGAAAATTCCTCCCCCTAAGGTTTGGCAATGAGTTGCTCAGGGACAGCCAAGTGAAAGTTGAGGGCATTATGCTTTCTTCCATGTTTTTTTTAACAGGGCAAGTATTCCATGCTGCTAATTCCAAGAGACGAAAAAATATCTTCTTCTAGTACTTTTTTCCCTCTCTTGCATGGCAGTGGATTGTTTGCAATGTGCTGATCTACTTTATCCACACCTCCAATTGCATCATTATAAGCAAATACAGCCACTGGTTTTACAATATCTTTGTTTCTTATTTTCTGTGTCTGCATTTCTGAACTGAGCATAGTGGACAAGGTGCAGACATCTCTCTTCTTTCCATTTCAGTGCAGTTAGTTTGTCTCATTGGAATGCTGCAACCTCTCCTTTCTTTAGTTTCTTGGTCTGAAAAGAAGGTGGCATTTCTTTTCTTGTTGGAAGCACAGTGCCATACATATATGTTCTCTTTGTTAGTAGATGGTCAGCAGGCTGGGAAGACATCTCTCTTGTCTTTCCATTTCAGTGCAGTTAGTTTGTCTCGTTGCAATGCTGCAACCTCTCCTTTCTTTAGTTTCTTGGTCTGAAAAGAAGGTGGTATTTCTTTTGTTGTTGGAAGCATGGTGCCATACATATATGTTCTCTTTGTTAGCAGATGGTTAGCAAGCTGGGAAGAACTATAATAGTTATTTATAGTCAGGCAGCACCCCATGTTTAGCAAGGGTTTCATTAGTGTCATAACACTTAAGATGACATTCTGTATTCTTCAAACTTAGTGCCTTTGCCTATGTAAATGATTAAGGAACTGATTCATCACTTTCTTCTCCTTAACTCTCCTCATACGCCTTCAGAACTCTCGGACCCATAACATTCAAAATTGAACTCTTTGTCTCTCTACATTTCCATAAAGTGCAAGGAAGTAGCACACAAGAAACTGTGAGAGCCAATTGTATCAGAGACGTCTAGTGTCAATAAAACACGCTGAAAGAAAATTTGACTGAGCTGGCTGATTCACAGATACCTATTGGCAAAAATATACATATCACAAAATATCACACCACAGTAAAATCTAGAGGAAGTATCAAGGAACTAATAAAACACAAGATAGAATGGGCAAATTTGGCCTTTAAAAATATATGCTACTTGGAAATAATATACCCCAGTACTAAATTAGATAGATTAGATATTTGACAGGGAAATAAACAGGAGGGACAGACCCCTACCTGCCCATAATGAAATCATAGGTTTATTGTATGGTTTCTTCATTGTTTTTCTAATCATCACCTCCCTAAACTCTAATAAGTCTCTACGCCCTAGTATACTCGAGGTTTCGTTATTTTGTCAAAATAATGTATACTCAGACTTTTATGTTAAGAGGTTAAACAATAATAAGAAATTAACCATAATACCTATAACAGGTATAGCAAGAAATACATTTTTTAAAAATCTAATGCACAACAGTCACAAAACCTTCTCTAGGCATCATATTTTCACAAAAATTCCACATAGACAATTGATATGAAAGTTGATTTTATATCTATTTCATGCTAATCATAATATTCACAAGAAATGGCTTCATTTAGGTAATATTATAGTAATACTGTATTGTATGTTGAGACAACACTCAAAGAAACAAAATTATGACCACTTTACATTTAAGAGCATTCTACTTAAAATGTTAGAGAATTTATACAATCAATATTGTTAATGGCACAAAAACTTTTTATTTGTCATAAATTGTACATTTTAATGAGATGTATTTTTTTTCCACATTAAGTTCTTGGCCATCTTTTACATTTTTAGAGTAGCAGAAAATTCACCAAAAATGGAGAGAACTTTGTATGCAGATTCAATATACATAAAATGTATATTATGGTACAGTAGAAAACTGATTATTGTCAATGATTACTGGTAAATGTAAACACTGTCCAAATAGACAGGTAAATGTTGAAAATATTTTCAGCTTACCAACTTTTCAGGTAGATGTTCACAACTAAAATCTACCTTTGGTAAAAGTTGAAAATGTACTGTTATGCTACTTTACATGCTTTCCCAGTAAGCAGCCTCAGCATTACCAACCAAACAATCTGATGGTATGAATATAATTTCATATTTGTGCAATCAGCAGTTGAAACCTTTGATTGCATGCAAATTGTTTGTGTGATTTTACAAATGAGCTATTTGGTACATGGTAAAATGGGTCATATTGGTATGCACACTGCATTGTGTTTGAGTTGTCAGCACTGAAAGCTAAAAGCTGATTCAACTCAGTCTGCCAATGTTTTTCATATTGCCTTGGGAAATGTGAACATTTGCCAGCAATTGTGAACATTATTTATGGTAAAGTTTGTAAAATGGTTTCCTTTCTTTGCCTGCATTTACCATGGAACAACATTCATATTTACAATTTCCATAATAATTGTGAACATTATCAGATTTTCCATGTTACCAACATTTTATTAGTCTTCGTAATATATTTAAATTTCATATTTTAATCAATACTATTTTTGAGAGAATAAAAGCTAACAGAAAGTGATCACAAAGGTTTTTGGAAGAGTATTAGAAGAAGTTTTGAGGACATCCAGATACAACAATTATTTAGTCAGATAACTGAGAAGAGATCTTTGATTTTTTATGTTAACATAAAAAAACACTGGGAAAGAGAGAAGTATGTAGACAACACAAATAAAGAAGAAAGAGGAGGTATAGCATGGTTAAGGGCAGGAATATGGAGGCTAAAAGGGAAGTGAAATGGCTATGCACAAGGTGAATGTCCATTATGCGGGGAAAGTGAAGATATACAACATATTATATTTGAATGCAAAGAAACAGAGATTTGGAGAAAAGAGAGTTTATGGTATGGAATGAATAGGAATAAAGATATACATACAATTCTAGATAAAAACTATAAAAATATGGGTAAATACTTAATGAAAGCAAAAAATAAATGGCTATGGACAGTTAAAAGAGGAAAAATAATGTAAATAAAAATAAATATAAGAACTACTAAATGTATCAACATGTAACTGTAATTCACAACGACTGCTCGTCTTAGTGGCCAGGGCCAAATCGAGAAGGCAGTCTAAATATGTAATAGCTTAGTGCTCAAATAAATTATTCATTCATTCATTCAACAGAAAGTGACAAATACAAATTTAGTATTTTTAAATTATGTTATCTCTCTCTCTCTCTCACATACACACAAACACATACACGTACAGAATTTTTTGGTGTAATGCAATACTTTCTATACCTTGTGCAAGCACTAAAGAAAATAATTCAGGTTTCATGTGGATTACAGCAGGATATATGAATGATGCACAAGAGAAATATAATAAAATTCCAGTTTTTTAGTTACTATATAAATGTATTTTAAATTTTACAAACTCTATGGCATTTCCCTTGAACAATTTATTACAAAAGTTTTGCAGGCAGTGAATGTTTTTCCCATGTTTTACCTTGTTGGAATATAGAGTAATAAAAATCGTGAATTTCATTAAAAGTGGACATTTATGGTTTTTCTCTTGTACTCTGTGTATGAAAGAAACACAGCGATTCCCTTTAAGAGAACTATGGTGCTTTTCCTTCACATTTGCAGCCTGCATGGCTGCTTGTGTGCTGAACCGCTGCAGCTCGGACTCCAGCTGAAACAGTTATAATATCCCTGCAACCTTCTCATATCCTCACATTCTCAGTGTTATAATTATAATTAAAATCATAATAAGCACATACCATATTATAAGAGATGTTGTCTCTACCTGCATATTTCTGGCATCTTTTCAGGAAATTTTTATTCACACCTGAGAGTTCAATAGCTGAAATTGAGTGAATTTCTTACCTGATGTTTCCTTTTAGTTCTTTCAATGTGTGGGGGTTTATTACATACACCTTATTTTTCATGTGATAATCAGAGATGGATTTGTGCAATTGGAGTTTGCAAAATGATAGAGTAGTTGACTCAACTTAATATTCTTCTCTGGTGAAGCATGGTTCCCTCTATGTTTCACCACAAAATAATGCATATTGGAGTAGTTACAGAGAAACCTGATTTTACACAAGAGATTCCCTTGCATGACACGAAAATGTTCTGCATGCAGTAAATGGACTTATATTTTTTGAACAAACAATAAATGTATAGTAATACAGGAATGTCATACTGACACCATTTTTTGAACAGATGACCAACGTTGAATGTCAGTCTGGATGTTTCCAACAAGATTCTGCTACCACACATATTGCTAATGAGTTGTTAAATTTAATTCAGGAAATTTCTGAAGATAGGACAATTAGAAAAGGATTGCGTCCCTCTGAATCCCCTGATTTAACTGCAAGCAAGTTTTATCTATGGGGAAACTTGAAAAATAAAGTGTATGCGACAAACCCACATACATTGGAAGAACTAAAACAAAATATTGGGGAGAAATTCACTTAATTTGGGATATTGAACTCTTGAGTGTGAATGAAAATTTCCTGAGAAGATGCCAGAAATATGTGGATAGAGGACAACATTTTGAACATATCTTATAATAAGGTATCTGCTTCTTGTTACTGTAATTTCAATTGTACCTATAAGAACGTGAAGCAATTGAGAACATATTATACCTCTTCCAGCATAGACTGAGTCAAGGAGCCAGCATGTAAGATGCCCAGCAGTGGCCACGGTGTGAGGGAAAAGCACTGTATATTATAATGCAAAAAGAACTGAAAGGTTTTAGTCAATAGTTAAATGTAGCACAAACTTATATGTATTTAACCTTTACATTTAAACAAAAATAATTTCCATAATTTAAAGTCCCTCCAAAGACATTAACAAACTTAAACATTAATCACTGATAAACAAGATTCTTTTAGTATCATAAAACAAAACAAGTTTGACTTACCCCACTCTCCATCTACTTCTTGTCCGGCATGTTCTCCTTCCTTCTCATCCTCTACTGTAGTAACAGATGCTGCTTCACTATCTTTTCTTTCTCTACCATGTTCTGCACCTTCCAGATCACTGTCATAGAATGAATCTGACGTTGGTGGTTCCTGTAATTCAATGAATTTATTATCTTCAAATATGATACTTTGTCACTTTCACTTCTTCCATCTTCAGTTTGTTCATTCATTCATTCATTATCTGTTTACCCTCCTCTTATGTAGGACTTACACCCCCCAGAACTTACAAGCGGGAGCCTGGGGTCAGAGGCCCGTTGAGGAGCAGACAGAACATCCAGGATGGGTGATCAGTCCGATGCCTGGTATGGGATGAAGGAAGTAGATGAAACGAAATGTGGGTGAAATGGATGAAAGGAAAGGTGATGATGGAGCAGTTGGTGGAATGAATGGCGGGGGAAACCGGAGAACCCAGACGCCGCTTCGTCCACCACAAATCCCACATGCAGGTCCCTGGGATTGAACCCGGGCCGCCTCGGTGGGAGGCCAGCGGTCTAACCACTCGGCCACGGCACCGCCATCTTCAGTTTGCAATTCTGAAAACCATTAAGATTAATAGTAAGTTATTTTTACATAAAAACGATTTATTTAAGTGGGCATGCTACTCGACATTTTTTTATTTTTAAATAAAACTAAATTACAGCCTATTTCACATCTTAATGTATATTTTCAGAACTGCAACAGAATTTGATTGTTTGAATGCAAAAGGTGAAATAAAAAGAAAATTATATATGTATGTATGTTTTTGTGTAACAGTACATGTCTTTCTCCACCCATTTAATTACCTTTTATTTGAAATATAATGAAGTATGAGGGCGGATTGATAAGTCAGTGACTTTTTACAGAAGATAACATTTTTTTTCTTCAAAAAATCAGTTTTATTTCACAACATAGTCTCCTTTCAGTTCGATACACATTGTCCAACGTTTCTCCAATTTTTTTAACCCTTCCAAAAAACATGATTTTTTGAAGTCTGCAAAATATGAAGTTGTTTCTGCCATGATGTGTTCACTGGACATGAATTTCTTCCCAGCGAACCATTTTTTTCAGGTTTGCGAAGAGGAAGAAGTTGCTCGAAGCCAAATCTAGTGAATATGGTGGATGAGGTAGTAGTTCGTAACCCAATTCCACAAATTTTGCAATGGCAATGGTTGACTTGTGAGTGGGTGCATTATCCTGGTGAAAGAGAACCTTTTTCTTCACCAAATGGAGTTGTTTCTTTAACAACTCCTTGTGAAACTGATCCAGCATTGCGGCATAGTATGAACCTGTGATCATTTTACCCTTTTCCAAGTAGTATATATCTATCACCCCTTGTGAATCCCAAAAGACAGCTGCTAAGATTTTTCCTGCCAACGGAATGGTTTTCGCTTTCTTTGGAGCAGGTTTGCTAATTAAATCCACTGCTTTGATTGTTGTTTGGTTTCAGGTTGCTAGTAATGGATCCCAGTTTCATCAACCATGATATAATGCCACAAAAACTCATTTGTATTGTGCTGAAACATGTTCAAACATCCCTGTGAAATGGTGACACGATTCTGCTTGTTCTCAACTGTGAGCAGTTGCGGCACCCATCACCCAAAAATTTGTGCAGTATGTTATACACCTGTTCACTCAAGATATTTGTGGTCTTGGCTATCTCAGGGATTTTCACTTGGTGGTCTTCCAACACAATATCGTGAAATTTGTTCACCATTTCTTCTGTTGTGACCTCAACCTGCTGTCCTGTGTGCACGGCATCTCTTGTGCTCAAAGAGCCACATTGAAATTCTGTGAACCATGCCATGTGATGGAACAGAGTTCCCATAATAATTCCCATTCACTTTTCTCCATTTTCTACAAAGCACCGTACAACATCTGCTTATTTTAGATGCTCTCAACAATGTTCTAAGAAACAAATGACTATGAATTTTTGCAATTATACCCAGAATAGATGTAAGACTTGGGTGCAAACAACAAACTTGTGATTAGAACGCTATCTCTTGTCTAAGTCATGGACTTATCAATCTGCCCTCGTATACCAGAGCTTCAAGATGCTTGGCACTGTTGTGAATAATTTCTTGATCTGGGAAAATCAGAAAAAGCTTTCTAGAATAACATACCTTTAGCTATGTTCTATGTTAAAATGTAATTTTTTTGCTTATTTTCAAGTAATATTAAATAAAGCTTGTTGTTATGGGACAATTTTGCACGTATTCATAAAATATTGGTTATTCAAAAAATGGTGGCAAGAGCTATCAGAAAAGTATCTCCAAAAGCTGATTGTAAATCATATTTAAAAAGATTTAAAGTTATGACCTTAATATCTTTATAAATTCTTGAGGTAATACTTTGGGTAAAGCATAATATCCAGGATTTGTTCAAGCACAAAAAAGATCAGAAATACAGCACCAGATATTTTGATAATTTTGACACAGATTAGAAAAGACAAGGAATAATTTTGTCTACATGATCCTCAGAATTACCAATACGTTTCCATTTTATATATTTAAAGTGGATAGATCGTCAAAACATATAATTTCTTGTTGGCCCTTAGACATACTATTTTGCAATTTAAGTGAATTATTTCCAGGGAAAGTTTTTAGCATGAGTTGAATTTTATTTGTAATTTTTATCTGACAAGTACACTTTGTATACTTTTTATAACTACTGTATATGATCAGTGCGATGTATAAGGATAAAATTAAATCATTACCAATTCAAAGGTATCCCATATATTTTCTTTTGTAAAAAAAAAAAATTATGTTAAGATAAATGTTTGTGTAAAAATACTTTAAAATTAGGTAATATGAACCTGACCACAAGCAAATGCGGGGGTGGGGGTGGAACAAAAACGTGTGTGTCACAGCAAAAGTTGAATTTTGCTGTTAATGAGCTCATAAAAAAACTAAAAATAGAAAAATTGTATATTTGCTAAGTATGTAACATACATGACACATCAATGTAAACTTCAACTAGGTCAACTTACAACATAAAACAACTATTTTGGAAACTGCTATTGGTATAAAAAGAGTACCTACATGGAAAGGTAGATTCAAACTAAAAAATTCAATGCCATAGCCAGGATTTGAACCATGAATCTTCCAGTTTCCATCCTTTCCAACATACAGCTTGTGCGAAAGAATGATTAATTACCAAATACCTGTATTTTTTCTCTAGTGAATTTTTGTCTGTTTTGGTTTTCCGGTTATATAAAATTGAGAATGACAAAACCTTTACAGGCTATTAGCAGAAAATTTAAGATTTTATTTATTTTGCCGGTATATCAAAACATTTCACTCAAAATTAATAAAAGCCATCTTTGGAAAACAAAAAAATATTCAAATAATAAATAATGACAATTTTTGCCATCCAACTACCTAATTTAAAAATTAAGTATGATTATCAATAAAATAAAAAGTTAAGTAACTTTAGTAGTAGCAAAACAAATCCATAAATGGCACTATAAACACTACAGTGACAAACAAAACTGCTCAGTTTGTTCGGGTGAGCTGCATCATCTTACTTGAAAATAGACTTTACGATGCAGGAGCACAACTATGTAATGGCTTCAGAGAAATGGCATAAAGAAATATCGTAATTTTTAATCCTAGCTTAAATATATATACTAAATTTATTCTGAGTAACACAGCTGCTGCCTGTCAGGCTGACTCATAGCAGGTATTGGGTTGAATGATCTTGCTCTGTAGCAGCCTAGCTCCTACATCTACAGAGGGTAACAGCATTTATTGTTTAATAAGTTATATGGGTGATATATAGTGGGAATAATGTTATTTGAAGCTGTGTGTCATTATTATGACATATACTGTTTATGGTATATGTGTTTATTGTGTTAAGTTTTAACTCAAATGGAGTAACATGTGGATGGTTGGCTTGAATTCTTTCAGAAATTTCCTGATGACACTGTTCCTAACAAATCTACAATTTATAGGTTGTTGCAAAAATTTAAACAGAATAGGACTGTGTTAGACAAGAAAGAAAGAAAAAAAATACAGCCTAAAGTTTTAAAAAATTAGACAAGATGTGGCCACCATGGAAAGGAGTCCAAGAAACTTTGCATCACAATGCATGCTTTTTAATGACAGGATAATTAACTGGCCTCCTCACTCTTCAGATTAAATCTATGTGATTATTAACTGTAGGGAATACTCTAAGATAAAGTTTATGCAACAAATCACACTAAATGAATTAGGGGACAGTGTGCAGTATGTGTTCTGTAATATCTGGCTGCAGCAATTTGTTGAATACTGAGGCAATATTTTATATCACAACATGCTGTGAATGCCAAAGTGATTGTAGTGCGAATTAATATTATTGTATGTACAGGATTTTAGATGTTCGTTAGCCATAAGTATTGTTAGGAAATAAGTTTACACAGCCTCACTGAAACTGACAATAGAAGTGGTTAAGAATAAACCGAGGGGATGAGTTGTTTATCACTAAGAAGAGATAAACAAATGACGTCAGGGTTGCGTGCCTTTTTTAGAAATGGAGGGAATATCTTCCCTAGAGTATATATGTTAGTAGTAGTGATTGGCTGACCAAAACAGACGCTAAAGTGGGCGCGATTTGGTAACCAATAGCAGCTCTATTATAATGTTTAGGCAATTTGAGGTGAAGGAGTATATATTCTCGATCCATAAGCAAGTTTCACACAGTTTTGAAGAATCTCTCATGAGGTGCATGTCACACAGTTCGGAAGAATCTCTCACAAGGTAAACGTCGCACAGTTCTGAAGAATCTCTCACGAGGTGCACGTTGCAGAGTTAGTTACAAAAACGTAAAGTACGCGAAGTAATTGGTGCGCAGCAACTATAACAACTGTGGTTACATTCAGAAATATCACAGTTTCAGTCAGGCATGTATAAAGATTAAATATGTGAATTATTAATTAAGTGTGATGGCAATAAAAGTGTAGAAACAAATTTTTTTTATCAGTGTTATCTTTTAGTAACAACTCCTTTCTGTTTACACGCCCTGCTTAGAGATACTTGCTCGACTGATTTATAATAGCTAGCCAGAGGAAAATGAAGTCAAATTTAAAGTAATAAAACAAGAGGTGCCCAGTAAATAAGATAACACGAGCCATGAGAACTGAGACAATACTCAATATGATGTTCATCAGGTGCCAAGCTTTCGTTTAAAACATCTTTTATAATAAAAGATAAACATAACATATTCATATTATTTCACATCATTAGCATTATCTAGGGGAGAAATGGTGGACTGGTCTGTCACGGATTTATATAGTAGTGCCATGGGAGCCAGCAGTATCACCGAAGAGAAACCCCAGTACATGCTATAATGCTAGAATAAGAGTAAATAAAAATAACATACTCCTGTGCCTGATGCATCGGTACGGACTGATAGTGAACTTGCAGACCGAGGAATATCTTGTACACTCAGGTTATCCACCTCCTGCATCCATTCATCCACATTCACTGCGAAGAAGAGAAAATTGTTGAAGTTTTAAACATCAAGAAGCGATAACATTAATACAAGAAATGGAAGACTGATGAAACAGCTGATTTGTGTAAGGGTTTTTCATATTTTAATTCCAAATATCTTAGCAAAAATAGTAAAAGAATCTCTATCTTTGAACTTTTTGAAAGGTAAAATGATTATTTTTTTTTCTTTTTTTGTATTTGATGTGTCCTCTCCATATGACAATCATTTATAAGTAATAGTGTGATAAATGTTCTTACATTTAACACATTAGGTGAGTCCATATATATAAGCGTTTCAGCATGGGATTTCCTAAAACTTCATCTTTACACATTCAAAATTTTTGAGGCACATTAAATAACTTCTTATTTTTAGGAGATTAAGGAAAATGGTGTAATTTAATATTTGGGGAAGAATTTGAGTCAATTAGTATAAGTACTGGTTATTTTTGTAAGTGGTGCATAAAGGTCACTTAATGCACTCAAATTCTTTCTCAAACATTAAATAATACCTAAAATATAACAAAATTCATCATGTATCCTTAAGACAGTGTTGCATATTTAACCCCATATGTGCTAGCATGTGCAACAGGCATTCCACCCTGCTCTCAAGTGATTTCTCCTCCCATACCTTCTATCTGATGGTATGTTCAGAGACTGTGCATGTCTAGTCAAGTCCTCCATGACTTAGGAGTACCATGATAGCCTCTAGTTCTCGAGGTTGCGGGTTCAAACCCGGTGGAGGGTGATGGATTTTTTTGGTGTAAAAATCCTTAGCATGGCTTCCTTTGGAAGGGAAGTAAAGCCAGTGGTCCCATACTGCGCATAAAGGAACCTCAGCCTAATAAAGAGGCCTCTTTCATGCCCAGTATAGAATGGGATGCTAAGAACCATAGCAGTTAAAGAGTATTCATAAATAACGCTCAATTCAATTCAATTCATGTCTAATCAAGTAAGTAGCCAGGGCAATGAAATTAAATGTAAGTAAAAATCGTTCAACCAGTTCAAACACAAATGGCCATTTATGTTCCTAATAACAGAACATGGAGGTAATACTTTAAGCTAAGTTTTAGTTTTATTTATAAATAAATCAATAATAAAATATTCTCTTTAAAAATACATAACATTTATAAAAATAAACTATTGGTAACTTAAAAAAAAATATTTAAAGGAAAGTACCCATTTTGATTAATGTGCTGCTGTAAAAATGTTTATAATGATATAATATGTGCTTTAAAAATGTTGTGTGTTACACTCATATGGCTTTCTCTAGCTCCTATCATTTATTTTTACATATTTTCTGCAAACTACACCTGCAAAAGCTTATTTTTCTACCTATTTAATGTTAAGCTAAAGACTTACCGAAATAGTTTAATTATACATTTTGTTGCAGGTGCCAAGAGGATATAGAATGGTGATGCAATAATCAAATCTTTAAAAATCTGATGTGTTACATTCACATAACCTTCACTACCCCCTCCTCTACAAACCATTCCTACAAAGGCTTATTTTTCTATCTATTTCATGTTAATTCAGATAAACATTCACAGAAATGGTTCCATTACACATTTAATTGTAGGTACCATACCTTGATCAGCGAGAGTTGACTTGCAACATAAACATATGAATGTGCTCATGTTCATAACATGAGTGTCATATTCTTTTTCTTTTACAACTAGTCCCAAAATATTAGCTCAGTTTAAGCTTTTTGGGTTGTTATTTAATGTTATTTATATATCTATAAAATGGTTGCATATAGCTGGATTGGTTAGAGCTATTCCATAAAGGCTTTATTTAGTGGTAAAAATATCACATGAGAAATACCACATCGATGTGGAAGAGGGAAGATGTCCCTTCCATTGTATTATGCATGTGCTTTACTTCCCCTCCTCTCTGTCCAGGTTGGACAGGCAACTTGGGCCATTTTTAGATAAGAACAGGCCCGTTTTCGCATACCAATAAGTCATTACCATTCAGTTACATTGATGCTAGTGGTTGAAGTTAGTGGAAGTTTTAAAAAGGCAGGCCTTTAAAAAGTGGTGAAAAAACAACTGTATTAAATGTTTTTGACAAATTGTGTGAGAAAAATCCCTAATCGAATTTGAAAAATGTTACTAAATCCACATCTGAAATAATGGGAGTATCAGTTGTGAGGTACATAGGACAAGAAAAGTAAAACTGAGAAAAGGTGAACTGATTACACTGGGAAGAAAAGACAAAGGGAAAAAGTTGTGACAAGTGTAGACTGCTTTTTAAAAACGGGTATTTTTACAAACAATGAGATGCCCACAGTAGGAAAGATCTAAATGTGGTAAATAGTGAGAAGGTATTACTTCATTACAAAGGACTTCACTTTTTGATTTTGTGAACAGGAAAAACAAAAAGTGATTATTGACAGAGGAGATATTGTTATGTGCATTTTTTTTTCTCCCAAGGTTTTTTTTTTTTTTTAAATTTATGGACACTCTTTAACTGCTGTGGTCCTTAGAATACCGTTCTATTTTGGGCATGAAAGACCAGAAATTTGAAATTTTACTCAGAGGCCTCTTTATTAGCCTTGAGATTCTTTTACGTGCCATAAATCTACGACACAGGACCACCAGCTTTACTCCCTTCCAAAGGAAGCCATGTTAAGGATTTTTACACCCAATAAAAATCCTTTGCCCTCTGCCGGGTTTGAACCCATGATCTCAAGAACTAGAGGCTAGCTTGGTAGCCACTACACCACTGTGCAGTGGTTATTGTAGGTAAATATTGTGAAACATAGATGTGGGAAATGCAAGGTTTAACAGACAGCGTAGTGGCCTGTGTGGTTGTTAATGGCTGAGTTGCTGAGAGTGATTCAGAAGATTCCAAATCTGATCTGGAAGGAATAGAGCCGCTGCCAGAATCAGAATTCCAGTGAGTACTAAGCAAAATTTTATTATTGTTTGCCTCCAGTAATATATTAGTTATGATCTACAAAATAGCTTATTACAAAGGCAGCAAGCATATAATCTCCAAGTCCTATGCATTAAGCGATGGCTGTGATGCAGTCTCTAATAAGTAGTGTGAACCAAACAAAATGCCTCCTTTCCTCCATCTGGTCCTTTTTGCACATATCAACTCTCGCTGAACCAAGTATAGGAGGCTGAAGGGATATTTAAACTCTTTTAAAAGTCAAATCTTTAAAAAGCAGTTCGCTATATGCTGGGCTTGAAATTCCACTCTTTGCCTATGAGAAACAAATTAAATGACTACTTTAGTACTTCTAAAAAGCACATAAGTTTTTAAAAATTCAAACCAACAACAAAAAATGTCTTGGAAATGGTTAATATCACAAAAGAACATATTAGACGTAAATAGTTGTTTAAATGGGATCTATATTACTTTCTCTACTACATATAGTAAGTAGGGGCAGTATTGTACTCCACCCAAGAATTCGCTACCGAGAATTCACTGGAATAATATGTTTTGAGACCCCCTAATCCAAAAAAAGAATTTTTGGAAACATGTCCGTATGTGTGTCTGTGAACAGCATAACTCAGAAACGAACAGTCGGATAAACACCAAACTTGGTATTTAGGTTCAGTATCTTTCAGAGATGTGACACAAAGGTTTTCAAGAAAATCCCCCACCCTTACCCTTTACATGGAACATTTTTCGAAAATTTTAATTTTCTCAAAAATGGCTCTAACGATTTTGAATAAAATACCATAAGTTTAAGACATTTTCATGCAAATTAATTGTATATCTCAAATTTTCTGGGAATGTCTCCAAAAGTATTCTTCATTCTGAATGACTTTTGCATAACTGGTAAACCATAAGAGATAGACAAAATTTGACTACACATAAAATGTAGATCGTGTTAAAATACACAATTTATGTCATATACATATTTGTTGTTCAGTGAACCATTTTCGAGATATTGCTTGTTATTGCCTAAATTTTCCAATACTTATACTTTTTCTCAAATGGAAATTCGTTATTCATTTTTTTTGTTCTGGTAATGGAAAGAGAATGGAATACTCCACATAGCAACCAGCTCTTAAAATATTTGACTATCGCTGAAAGCCTACCAATTCCCCTTGCATCTACAAGAAAATTAGCAATAAGATTAACATCTCGATATCTCGATTAACATGAAGCATATGGAGAATAAGCGTTTGTAAAAATAGTTTGTACAAGAGAGAGAAAGTCATGTGAGTGTAACACATCAGAATTTTTTTTTGTGTAGTGAGTTTTTGTCTATCCCTTGTGTCTTACTAATTGCACAAAGTATACCAAATTCATTTAGAATCAAGAGAAATTATTTCAGAAAATTCAAGGTGTAGCTACATTTTATTTTGTCATAACAATTCTCTTAAACATTTGGCATTTTAATCAAAAAGGTTGGACCCATTTTTGAGAAAAACAAAAATAATGAAAATTGTCCATGTGAAAGATAGTTTGGGGTTGGGAGAATTTCTTAAAAATATTCATGTTGCATTCTTGTAAGATACTTAAATATCAATTTTCTAATTATCTGACTTTTCATTTCTGAGTTATACTGTTCACAAACATATGCAGACCTTTCTCTAAAAATCTTTTTTCAAATTCAGGGAACTCAAAACATGTATTTCTGGGGAAATCACAGTAAAAATGTTTGCATGGAATGCAGTACTTCCTTTACTATGATAGACAGCTGCAAGAAAGTAAAAAACTAATTTTTCTATCTCATCTGATATATGTAGGACTAATTAAACAGAAATTTTCCTGCAAAAACAAACAAAAAAAATAATAATTTTCCTTTGATTATCCTAACATTTTAGTATGTAAAACAAGAAATAAATGTACCACATAAAATTTTAAAGAGTAATCTCACTGTTTTGCAGTTGTATGTGATTAATAGGTGGAAATTTGAAATACTAAACTTCACTTGATATAAATAGCTTGAACATGTTTCTGGTACTAGTTATACCCATCCTAAGCAGGAGTCTGGGATGGGTGCAAGCAGTAACTGAAAATTCTCAAGGTATTTATATCAAGTGAAGTTTAGTGTTTCAAATTTCTAGCTCAAACACATCACTGTAAGCTTCTGCTTGATTAAATATTTTTTGAAGATATCAGTTCTTTTTATTAATCAATAATTTTTATATGCTAACACAAATTGTCATTGTACCAGACAGTTTATTATATCTGTCTTAAAATTTTAGTTTGAAATAAAAAAAATATATAAAAATATTCTTGTACAGGTATTGATTCATTTTAATTACTAGACAATGAAAACATGGTTTGTATATATGCTATTGAATTTTTAGAATTTTACCATCATGAGTTATATAAAATCTTTAATGCAAATGAGCTACTTAATATTTTCAAATAACTACACAATTTAAACTCCTTCATATCCATAGCTCTCCTAAAAATTTCAAAGTGTAAATTAGAAACTATAGTATGTGGAACATTTTAAATAATAAAAATACTGAAAAAGGATCTGTGTTACATTCACATGGCCTTCTCTTCCCCATTATGGTTTATTTTTATATCCATTTTATAAATTATTCCCATAAAAGTTTATTTTTCTATCTATTTCATGCCAATCAAGATAAACAATTGCAGAAATGGTTTTACTATACATTTTGTTGAGGTACAATGGGCACAATAGAGGCTGAAGCCACAGTCAAATCTTTCAAAAGTAGACTGCTGTATGCTGCTTGAAATTAAATATTCTTTGCACAGCATAAATACTAGTATTTAAATAAGTTAAGCAAATAAATTTAAATCAGCATAGTTTTTTATGCCAAATTGCACAAATTCAATTTCCTTAATTATTAAATAATATAACAGCCTCAAAAGAAATGGTTTAGTTAAGTTCATACTTTTTACACTGTTCACATTCACTGATGCATAAGTGAAAGTTTCAAAAGAATATTTCAATAAATGTGGAAGTTTCAGAACTGATTAACAAAGTCTAAAATATGTGGCTAAATACTCTGGTAAAACTAATCAGAGAACTTACCTCCACCTGCTCTTAGATACTCTATCCGAGCTTCTGCTTTTAGTTTTGCTGTCTGAAACAGAAGAATAGCAAAGATCAGTGTGATTTGCAAACACATGTTTCATCACACGAGACGAAAGATGCTTTATTTCCTTTAACTTTGAGACTGATGTGTACCTTTAATTTTACAGATTGCTGTTTCCCACTTTTATAATAATTTTTTGGCGAAATATTGTCGCTACCTATTTTAAACATTAATAATAAATCTATGTGTACCTGAGAAGCAAAAGGGCATCCAATTTTGTCAATTTCAAGTTATTCGTACTTTTGTGACAAAACAAATGAATGCACAACACAGAAAAAAGGTAATTGTCCTCCGTGCCCTCCATGTTGTGATCTTGTCATATTATTACGGTGAATGTCCAGAAACATTTAGAAGAAAATGGGCGTATGTGGAACATCTGCCCAATACCTCCAATTTGTAATAATTTTTTGCGTGATGCGGTGAATATGTGGCACATCCACCTTTCATCACCTCAATTCTAGAATAAATTGTTGCACTTTGCTTGGTGTATATGAAGCTCCAGTTACTTCTCCCTCCAAAATTTGAGTTCAACAGTTGAAATGGACGAGACTGTGGGTTTATTAGTGTGCTGTTTTCTTGTTTAATGTATTTGTTCATGCCACCGACAGTCAAATCAGATGTTACTGAAGCTTTATTAGTGATGAAGAGAGTTACATCATACAAGAATTATTATAAAATAAGCTTTTTAAGAGGAAAGCTCATGTTGCACCTTGTCCAGTAAGGTTTTTATTTGGAAGGTAATTATAATTAAGGTATTATATATTCTATTTTATGTTTAATGTTGCTGTGTAAATTTAATAATTTAGTTCTTGCACTTAGCAATACTGTGTCATGTTGGGAAATATTTTAATTTGTAGAAGCTACCCAAAAGGTTCTCAAACCAATTTTCTATAAATTGTACATTATTATGAAAATATTTAATATTTTCAGAATATGAAATTCCTGAACAAAGTGACCCTGGAAACAAACTTATCCCAGATCATAGCTATCATACACAGCAAGAAGAAGTTTTAGAAGATATCCACAATGATTTTGGTTCTGATCAGACCCTAATTATGAACCTGAGAGCAGTATGAGTTCTGAGGATGGTATGTTTAAATAATTTTTTTTATTTTTTTGGTTTTTAATACTATAAGCTCATGATGTAATATTTAAAAAATCTGATCTGTTACACTCACATGACTTTCTCTACTCTTGTACAAACTACTTTTACAAACGCTTATTCTCCATATACTTCATGATAATCGAGATGTTAATCTTATTGCTAATTTTCTTGTAGATGCAAGGGGAATTGGTAGGCTTTAAGCGATAGTCAAATATTTTAAGAGCTGGTTGCTATGTGGAGTATCCCATTCTCTTTGCATTACCAGGACAAAAAAAAAGAATAACAAATTCCCATTTGAGAAAAAGTATATTGGAAAATTTAAGGGAATAACAAGCGAAAATGGAATACTTTTGGAGACATTCCCGGAAAATTTGAGATATACATTTCATTTTTCATAAAAATATCTTAAACATATGATATTTTAATCAAAATCGTTCGAGTCATTTTTGAGAAAATTAAAATTTTCGAAAAATGCTCCATGTAAAGGGTAATCTGGGATGGGGGGATTTTTTTGAAAACCTTCATGTCGCATCTCTGGAAGATACTGAACCTAAATATCAAGTTTGGTGTTTATCCCACTGTTCATTTCTGAGTTATGCTGTTCACAGACAGACACACACATGGACATGTTTCCAAAAATGCTTTTTTTTGGATTCAGGGGGCCTCAAAACATATATTTCCGGTGAAACCTCGGTATCGAATTTTTGGGTGGAATACAATACTTCCCCTACTTACTATACATAGTAGAGAAAGTAAAAATTCTAAATTAGTCTGAAACAGTTATAAGATAATTATGATAATAATGTTAATTCTAATAAATGAAACAATAATAACAGTAATAATGACAATTGCACAAAAAAATTAGCAATATTGGTATAATCTATTTCAGAAGGTCAAAACAACACACCAATTAATTTTCACAAACCGGTCACCACTACTAAAAATAGCAATGTTAAAATAAAGAAACAAGGCAGAAAGAGAATCTTGGACCCCTTCAACTTGGAAACGAAGTATCGCTAAGAAAAAATGAATGAATGGCTTGCCCTATAAATCATCCAAGACTGGAAAAGATGTAGTACTCGTACACTCAAACCACCATGCAAATGTATACAGCAATGTACGAAGAAGGTATTTGAAGATCAATGAATTTAAATTTTTTATTTATTTTGGAACAACTCTCCTTCTTAGGAGCAAAAGTATCAGTTAGTGGTCAGTCTAGTTAATGAACTATCCAAGAAGTATCTATGTATGTCTCAGGAAATGACATTAATTCTGAAAGAAGGAAGATGACAAAACTTAAGTTGGACAAAAAGCTGATGTGTTACACTCACATGACTTTCTCTACTCTTGTACAAACTATTTTTACAAACGCTTATTCTCCATCTACTTCATGTTAATCGAGATAAACATTTGCAGACTCTATCTTATTGCTAATTTTCTTGTAGATGTAAGGGGAATATATATTTACAAGGGCAATATAGAAATACAGTAGCCTTTAAGCACATACATATCTCTTAATAGCTGGTTGCTAGGTGCAGCACCATTCCCTTTGCCACAGATTAATACTCTTTGCACATACAAGCAAAAAAATGAATAACGAATTCCCATTTGAGAAAATAAGTATTGAAAAATTTAAGGGAATAACAAGCAATATCTCGAAAATGGTTCACTCAACGAAAAAAATGTATATGACATAAATTGTGTATTTTAACGCGATCTACATTTTTTGTGTAGTAAAATTTTGTCTATCTCTTATGGTTTACCAGTTATGCAAAAGTTCACAATGAAGAATACTTTTGGAGACATTCCCAGGAAATTCAAGATATACATTTTATTTGTCATAAAAATATTTTAAACATATGATATTTTAATCAAAATTGTTAGAGCAATTTTTGAGAAAATTAACATTTTCGAAAAATCTTCCATGCAAAGGGTAATCTGGGGTGGGGGGATTTTCTTGAAAACCTTCGTGTCGCATCCTTGGAAGATACTGAACCTAAATACCAAGTTTGGTGTTTATCCGACTGTTCGTTTCTGAGTTATGCTGTTCACAGACAGACACACACACAGACAGACACACAGACACACACACGGACATGTTTCCAAAAATCCTTTTTTTGGATTCAGGGGGTCTCAAAACATGTATTTCCGGTGAAATCTTGGTATCGAATTTTTGGGTGGAATACAATACTTCCCCTACTTACTATACGTAGTAGTTTCTGAGCACTTTGTAACAGATAAATTTGTTAGAATTTCAATTGCCAAAAACAAATTTGAAACAGTATTGTCTGATAAAAGAGACAAATCAGAGCCCAGAAATAAAATACCAAAGACTATTAAGAAATCTGTTAGGGAACATATTTCCAAGTTTCCAAATTATGAAAGTAATTATTCCAGAGCAAGAACTGAGAGAAAGTACCTTGGACCTCAATCTTTCTAGCATGTATGGAGGATATGTAACAGAATATAAGGGAAGCAAAATTCCTGAGAGGAACATAGCTAAGGAATTGCTGTACAGGAATATTTTCAATGAGGATTTTAATCTTTCTTTCAAACTCCCTCACAAAGATACTTGTGATGATTGTGATCACCTCCAGAAATTACTTAAGGATGCCAGTGATGATGAGGCAAACACTGAAGCCAGTGAAAAGCTCAACGAACATCACAAGGAAGTGGAAAAAAGGTACGCTTTGAAAAACACAAAGAGAGGCAAAATCAGATAAACAACAGAAAGTACTGAGCATGGATTGCAAAAATGCCTTCCAATTCTTAGCCTGAGTACCAATTATATTACTTACGAAAGCTGTGAACTCTTTAATTTAATAGTTCATGATGCAGTATCTAATGAGAGGTATTATATGTTATGCGACAAAACCATTGCTGGAAGAGGGGGGAAAGAAATAGCATCTTGTTTGCTGAAATGGGCTCTATTACATTTGAAGGAACAAATGGAGACATTAATCATTTGGCCAGACTATTGCGCTGGACAAAATCGAAATGTGGAATTAGTATTAATGTATACTTAGCTTCTTTCGCAGCTTCCAAATCTTCAGAAGATTAATCACAAGTACCTTTTAAAAAGCCGTACACACATGGAACCTGATAACATTCATTCCACTACAGAACAAAAAAAGAATCAAAGCTTCCTAACTTACAAATTGCTGTACCTCATTACTGGCCCCAACTCATCCGAACATGTCAAGTAAAGCAACCCTTAATGGTCATGAAATGCAAACTCTTCAGCCCCATTTATCCAACACAAAAGATCTATAATTGGTGAGATGTTTCATGTTTCGAAAACAGTTTGGCTTAAAGTCTTTGCAAAGGCCTGAAATTATTTCTTATAAGACAGCCTTCTCTGATGCTACATTTCAAGAGGTTGATCTTGTATGTCAATGCAGGACTGCTCTACAGTTGCCAGATGAAATACTACTTGTTTGGACTTGAATCAAACCTATCAGCTCCATAAAATATGCAGACCTTGAGGCAGTATTTTATATGACAACACTGTGAATGCCAGAGTGATTGTAGTGTAAATTAACATTATTGTATGACAATGATTTTAGATGTTTGTTAGCTATAAGCATTGTTAGGAAATAAGTTTACATGGCCTCACTGAAACTGACAATAGGAGCGGGTAACAATGAAGTGAGGGGGTGAGTTGTTTATCAATTAGAAGAGACAAACAAATGATGTCAGGATAGCATGCCTTTCTTTAGAAATGGAGGGAATATCTTCCCTAGAGCATATGTGTTTGTAATTTTGATTGGCTTATAAAACAGACGCTAATGTTGGCGCAATTTATTAACCAATAGCAGCTCTATTATAATGTTTAGGCATATCGGGGTGAGGGAATATAAATTCTTGAGCCAGAGGTAAGTATCGCGCAGTTCTACAGAATCATTCACAAGGTAAACGTCGCGCAGTTCTAAGAAATCTCTCTCGTGAGTTATACGTCAGGCAGTTCTAAGGAAGCATTCACGAAGTACACGTTACGCAATTCTAAAGAATCTCTCGTGTCATAAAGTTAGTTACAAAATGTGAAATATGCGAATTAATAGTGCGCAGCAAATAAGTGATTATAGTTACATTCGAAAATATAACAGTTTCAGTCAGGCATGTACCAAGATTAAATATATGAAATTTATTAAGTGTGACGGTAATAAAAGTGTAAAAACAAATTCTTTTATCAGTGTTATCTTTTAGTAACAATTCCTTTCCGTTTACATGCCCTGATCAAGAGATATTTACTCGACTGAGTAATAATAGCTAGCCGGAGGACAAAGAGCCCAAAATTCAAAATAGTAAAACAATAACAGGCGCTCAGCAATAAGATAACATGAACAGGAACCGCGACAACCAGACATTGGCAATATGGATACCAGAATATTATGCTGCATTTTATAGAGCTATTCCACATAATGAAAAACAAAGGGATTGTATCCCAGATGAGTAATTAATTTGTTATTGAAGAGATTCATAATAACATCTCTGTTTTTTATTGCAGTCATGAGTATATACATATTTTACAAATATAAACCTTTTTCTGAAAAAGGTTTATTTTGTGCAGTCAATATTATTAGAAAATATATTGTATGTGCTGTTAGCTGGTTTGAATAAATGCTTACATTTAGATCATTTAGAAGCTTCAGATAATTTATATTGCCCACAAGAGGACATACTAAAATGTACACACTTTGAGATTTTTTGTGGGAATGAGGTGTATGTCTATATTACTTTGAAAAAAAAATAATTAAGTCACTATTAAATAGCATATTACATAAACCAACACACAAAATGCTACTGCTAATTAAAAATTACGTCTCTTAAGTATTACTTGTCATGAGGAATGTGCAATTATTGCACCATAAAATAGTTTTTTGCTTCCCTTGTAAAGTTATGAAAATGGACATAGATCCCTTTTCCTCTCAGGTACGGATATTTATTAACATGCAAGAATAATAATTGGCAAATACACACCTCTGATCTTCTTACTGCCGTTCTTAATTCTTCAATTTTGGTTTCCAGGTCTGGACCATTCTGATCATTAGGATCAAACTGGAATGTAAATCATCACAATGCTTCAAACACAAATTACACATATTTGCATTTTTAGCACATGCTTTAATTGCAAACACTGCTCATTTCTCTTACAGACATCAGGTATGATTTCACATGTCCTTTAGCTTTTAAGAGCTTATTTGCTGGATAGATGCATGCTTTGAGCTAGTAAATATAAAATTCAATAGGTAGTTTTTACCTTGATCTCCTATAATTACTGCAAGAGCAGTTTATTTTGCCTTTATATATATTATGTTATTTCTTATGAAATCAAACTGGAGAACACAGCACTTCAAAAGTTAATTTTAATGAAATGTTTATATCTAAAAGTTAAAGAGAAAATGATTAAAGTAATAAAGAGTTTATATGGAAAAGTAATAGGGACAGTTAGAATGCCAGGAAGACTTTCGGAGGAATTCGAAATGAGTAGAGGAGTTAAACAGGGGGATAGTTTGAGCCCTCTGTTGTTTAATATCTTTATGAATCAAATAATCACACATTGTAAGAGAAGAACAAATAAAATGAGAGTGGATTACTGGAAAATGAGACCGGTATATGTGCAAGCTCTGATTTATGCGGATGACATAGTCTTGGTGGCCCTGTGGCCGAGTGGTTAGACTGCTCGCCTCTCACCGAGGCGACATGGGTTCAATCCCAGGGTCCCACATGTGGGATTTGTAGTGGACAAAGTGGCATCTGAGCGGGTTTTCTCCGGGTTCTCCAGTTTCCCCTGCCATTGATTCCACCAACTGCTCCATCATCACCTTTCCTTTCATCCATTTCGCCATCATTTCGTTTCATCTACTTCCTTCATCCCATACCAGGCATCAGGCTGATCACCCATCCTGGATATTCTGTCTGCTCCATGAGTGTGTCTGCTCCTCGACGGGCCTCTGACCCCAGGCACCCGCCTGTAATTCCTGGGGGGTGTAAGTCCTACATAAGAGGAGGGTAAACAGATAATGAATGAATGAATGAATGAATGAATGAATGAATGAATGAATGAATGACATAGTCTTAATGGCGGAAAACCAAGAGAACCTGCAACAATCAATAACAGAATGGGCTAGTACATTGGAAGAGAAAGTTATGAATCTAAGTGCAAAAAAGAGTAAAGTAATGATAATTGGTAAAGAGGAAACTGAGACAGAAATGGAAATTTTCTGGAAAGGTGAAAAATTAGAAAATGTGACAAGTATTGAATATTTAGGGGTGATTCTAACTAAAAATGGAAGAATAGATCAAGAAATAAACAATAGAATCAGGAAGGCAATAAATATATATTACCAAATTAATAACACTTTAATTGGTGAAAGAGAAGTAAGTCAAACCACTAAAATGAGAATATATAAGGTGATATACCAGTCAGTTCTATTATATAGGAGTGAAAGCTGGACAGTATTGGATAGACATGCAAGTAGATTAACAGCAATACAGATGAAATACCTAAGGAGAGTAGTCGGATTACAAAGAGGGATCACGTTAGAAATGTGAAAATAAGAGAAAAGCTATAACAGGAAAGTATACTAAAGACAATGGAAAGAAACCAACTAAGATGGCTGGGACACTTAGTAAGGATGAATGGAAAAAGATTACCTAAAAGAATATTTGAAGCAAGAGCAGAGGGGAAGAGAAGAATGGGAAGACCTAGGATGGAATGCAGACAATATATGAGTGGCAGTCGGACATGGGACGACATTGAGAGGAATATACAGGATGGCGCAGGACAGGATCAAATACAGAAAGTGGCTGAAGGAACCCGACGCTTAATGGCAGCAGGTAAAGTGAAAGAAGAAGAAGAAATGTTTACTGTACAAAAAAGAGCTGTTCTCAAAATAGTTTGTGCAGGGAAACTTTCAAAGCTTTTCCCCTCTCACCCTTCCTTGCATCTTTATTTTAAAATCCATTTGCTCTATAAGCAATAATATTTTCACAGAATTTGGTAATAGTGCTATAACATGAGTGGAAAATATTTCACAGTCCATGTAAACAGTCTCAAACTTTAAGATAATATCTCATTTGTTACATTGCAAACTTTCTTTACCCACTAAAATTTACATTCACGTCTTATTATGCAAATTACTCATAAAAATACTTCTTGTTAATCATGATAAACATCTACCAAAAACTGTTTCAACACATATTACATTTTTATTTTAGCTACATAGATACATACAGAATGCAAGTACAACAGTCAAATGTTTAAAAAGACCAGACAAAACATTTCAGAAGTGTGTAACTTGAAATATTGGAAATTCCAACAAACATGAAATATTGTATAAACAGCTAGCTACTAACACAGAAATTTAACCCAAATATAATATTTTAAAATTCTCTGCATTTTGTCTACCTTCTATGGTTTCATAATTAAATAACAGTCACTTGGAATGAATGGATCTGCCACTCCCAGAAAGTTCAAGATATTAATTTTATTCCACATGTTTGTATCTCAAACTCGTGATGCCTTAATCAAAATTGTTAAGAAAAATTTTGGGGGAGAAAAAGAAAAGATAAAACACTTTACACAAATGTAGACATTTTTCTATGAATGCTTTTTTGAGGTTTACTGTATCTAAAAAACATATTTCTGTGAAATCTTGATATCAGAATTTCTGGGTGGAATGAAATATTTCCTCTACCTACTAAACGTAGGTGGTAGTGAAAATAAAAATGTCTAAATACATTGGTGTTAAACTTTTTGGTATACTTCCTGTGAATTTTAGAAATAGTCCACCATGTCCAAGATTTAAATAGCAATTAATCAATTCTTAATATTATAATGTACAAAATACCTTGTCTAGTCCCATATCTCAGTTGGTAGAGAACCTGCCTCCTGTATGAGGGGTCTCAGGTTCGATTCCCAGCTGGTCTCAGGAAATTTTTCTTTAAACAAGAAGGTTTCTTGGTATGCCCAGAGTCTGGTGTGTGAGTATGCTTATTGATTATTATTTAATAACGAATTCGCCCATAAGAAATATTTCAGGATTGCCACTGGATAAAAACCTGAGCTTACATGCGTAGTCATAGAATTATGACAAGTTAATCTATTGACAGCATAACTGTATGGCACTTATATATATAAAATACTATTTGTCAATATCATATTTAATGTTATATTTACTCCTTGGACTGTGTTTTACATGTTACAATGTGTTATAAAGAATATAATCAGAACTGAATTGAACTGAGAGATATTAGAACTTACCCTTTGCCCTGAGTCTCTAAGCTGCTGAAAGACCTGCAGTTTCCTTGTGTTCTCACGGATGTTATTAGTCTCGCGGGCTATACGCGTGGCCCAGCGTTTTGCTTCTTTGCTGAGGCTATGCACAGCTGATGCATGGTCTGCAGAGATCTTGTCTATTGAGTCATTCTCACAGGCTTCATAATCATATTGGATGTGTTGTTTCAGCACCGGGTAGAAAAGGTACAGACATTGCAGATTATACTCCCGTGTTAGCTGTAACAACACCATGTTTCAAATTTACAAACTTGAAGCAGGTCTATTTCAGAAGGTTTTAAATGTCAAACTTAGCAGTGCTTATGAACTTATTAAAGCTAGTCTGGCTGTAACCACTACTAGCATGACTAGTAACACTGGCCATAAAGTTAGATCAGCAATGATTATATCTGAGATTTAAGACAAATGTATACTTAGTTCTTTTATGGGGATAAGGAAAGTAATTGTAGATGTTTATGAATCATGAAAAATCAAGCATACCCAATACCTAAAATGTCCTGAAAAAGGGTTTATGCCTATTTGAAAGCTCTCTGCCTAAAATAACTAATTTTAGTACCAAAATGTCCTAAATGTTGATGCCTATTTTAATACCTTTTATCCTATAAATTGTATAAAAATGTAATTATACTGCCTAAAATGTCCTAAATGGATGGTTGATGCCCATTTTAATGTTTTTGCCTAGAACTGTCTAAAAGATGTAACTGTAAAACCTAAAAGTCCTAAAGGGCTGGCTAATTCCCATTTTGATGCTGTTTGTCTATAAATGCCTAAAATAAGTAATTTTAGGGTCCTAAAATGTTTTAAAGAACTGGTTGATGCTTATTTTAATGCCTTTAAACCCCTAGTACTACCCTAAAATAAGTAATTGTAATGTTTAAAATGTTAATTTAATGATTTATTTTAATGACCTGGAACTGCCTGAAATTTGCATCACTCATAGAAATGCAGAGACTATAATTTGGATTCAAGTCAACAATGAAACAATCAATATGGCTACCACCAACAATTAGTATACCTCTTATCAGTGTTTGAATGCTACAATGACAAAGCACAATTCTTATTTTAAATTTCACTTCTAGTTTTGTGCATGGTTTGGTGCTCATATTCCAGTTTTTTAGCAGCAGATTTTAACACCTGTTCTTGCTGATCAGCATCAAAGGTGTGGACAATGATAACACATGAAATGATAAAGTACCCTAAAGTGTAGGGTACCTTCATGGCATTTGCCAGTTATGAACACTGAGGAAAATCTGGAAGAAACCTTAGTCAGGGAGGATGATCCTAGCGGGATTTGAACTGCAGGCTTCCAATTCATGAGTCCATGTCTTAACGACCTTGGTCACCTGTGTCGGTTATTCCGCATGGTGTTCAGCTGCATCACATTAGGGTATTGTGAAGAGAAACAATGCCAAAATATAACAACATTGGCCAAAGTATAAAATTGTTAAAACCCCTCACCACACCAATGGAATTGAACATCTGGAAAAAAATACACATCATCAAAAATGGCAACAACGTAATTAATTTTGAAATCCTGCCTGTGAAAAATGTGTTAAAACTTTGCACCCCAACATCAGATGGCAACAGGTTCAGAATCCGCAGGAAGAGGAAGAAGAGGATATGGGAGAAAGAGACCTTTAGTCACCCAGTCGCTGACGATGAGGACGAATGCCCTCGAAAATGCTTCCGTTTTACACAACTTTTAATTAGTGAAGGTGAGTGTCAAAAAGTGTGACTCAATCTACCATCACGCCAAAATATAAGTTTCCATAAGTCTGTTTAATTCATTCTTGACTGGTGGATTATAAATACCACGTTACAAATTGGAACAATTGTGCTTTGTCATTTATGAAACAAATAAGTTAAGAATTAAATACATATTTTCTTTTGTTATGGTAGCACAGAACTAATTTTTAACTCAACATCGGTTGAGTTGATTAGGATCTCGCCATTGGTCGACTTGTGAGCACACAGCCGCATAGTACTGATTGCACACTTCTTATTTAGTTATTCATGAATTAATATGACAAGCTTTTAATATATATTATTAAATAATATAACCAGGGAATTCATTACATTACAGAACAACATATTTAATGTATGATCTAAGTTATTTTCCTTTACTGCATTAGCATTTTCTTAAAAATGTCTTCTTCCCTGTGCTTATCTAAATTGTCAGTACTCTTCCCTGGCCTGATCTACTATTACTTCCAAGAAATTTATATGGTGCGAGAGATTCACCTCCAACCTCCTGGAGCAATATCAGTATTTGCTGCTCTTGACATTCCATCTCATAATATAACCTTTACCTAACACAACATACAAAATATTAAAATACTGAGTCAGTACCTAAGAAACGTGGAGGATCAATCTGAGTGGGAACAACAATAACACAGTATCTTACCTTTCTATTCCAGAAAAAATAAGATAATGGGACAATTATGTAACAGGACATGTGAGCCATTTCATAGAAATGTACCATGTCTTCTGTTAGAAGAACAAAATATTTGAACACTCAACTTATACCAACTTATCCCATGATTAAGAAAACAAAAGGTAAGCAGCATTCCTAAGTTTCAACAATGGGTTAAAGGTACTAAAATATGCTGAGATTAAGGAGGGAAAGGTGGAATAATCTGAAAAAAATAAGAAAAGCTTCTCCAATTTTTGCATTTAAAATTATTTTCAGGTTTTCACTTTACAAATACATTAACTCTTTTCCTTCCAACTGTTGAAAGCTCTTTGATTGGCCAATTAAATGTCTAGGTTTATGGAGAACAATGCCATAAGATGTGAACACAAAAGTTTTAACAACATTAATTGTGCTAATAACATCAGTGCCCTTTTTCAGGTTTTAAAATGGATTTAGTACAGTGAAGGCAGTCTAACTGTAACAAAATTAAAATAAAACTTGCTAAAAATATGTTGTTAATTACGAACAACATTATTGTACCCAATAGAATTGTACTCAAATTTTAAAATAAGTTACAGTAACGTTTAATTAAACATAGCGCCTACTTTAATAATAATGCAGAATGTATTTCAAATTACAGAAGTATAAATAGGAGTTGGTAATTATCACATACTATTTTTATATTATATTGTTGAAAATGAATCATTTTCTAAATATGTTAAAAGAACAAGGTTGAAAATAAAATAAATAGGTAACAAAAATACCAAAATAAATGATTTGAGTACAACTTCCCTTAAAACAAAAAGTTATACCCATTTGTCCCTAAAATACAACTTCATGTCTGATATTCACATGACTTTTTCCAACCATTCTTACTAACTATTCTTACAAAAACATATTTTTCTATCCATTTCATGTTAATACAGATAAACATTTGAAGAAGTGCTTTCATTACAAACTTCAGTAGGTACAAGGGTAATACAGGAGATTGAAGGTATAATCAAATCCTTAAAACGAAGTCACTATATGTTGGCTTCAAAATTCCTCTCTGTACGACCCAAGAAACAAGGAAGGTAAGTTAACACTTCATAAAAACACAGTGTTTGAAAATTCAAATCAATAACAATAAATATCTGAAAAAGGGTTAATGACACAACAAATATCTCTAAAGGCATTAACGACACAATGAATATCAAAGAGTTAATGGCACAAAATATTTTATTTTACATAATCTGCATTTCTAACCAGATCTACTTTTTATAGTAATTGTTTGTCTGCCTCTTATGGTGTACGAGTTATGCAGAAGTATACAAAATTAATTCAGAATGAAGAGGACTTCACAGAAAGTTCAAGATTATACATTTTATTTATCATGCAAATTTCTTAAACCTACGGTATTTTAATTAAAATGGTAGAGCCATTTTTGAGAAAATAAAGAATAATGAGCAATTTTCCATGTAAAGGGTAGTTTGGGATGGAGCGATTTTTTTGAAAATGTTTGTGTCACAAATCTAGAGGATGCTGAACTTACACCAAGTTTGGTGTTTATCTGACACTTTGTTTTGGACTTCACAGACACACCATACACTTTTTTTTTTAAATTCATTTTTGGTCTCGATATAAACATGTTTGGTGGAACAATGCTTACTGCTTACTATAGGTAAGTGGTAGAGAAAATAAAGAGGACATTGTTCAAAACACAAAATTAAACACTTCTCCTATAGTTGTGAGGTAGATAGAACATAGTACTATGCTATATTCACCATTATGCTAGCTGGCCTTATTGTGTTGTAAACAAGATCAGAGGTTCCCACTTAAACACCGACATTCACTTGCATATTATGTAATCCTTTGTAGATCGAGAATCATGTATTAATGGTTGCATATGTAAGCATATTGTGGCATGTGCACAGATAGTCTTGTTAAGACGCTCTCTGGATACCGAAGCATGGCAGTTTGTCTGTGAGTAGGGGCGATTCAGGGGAAACAGTGTCATTGGAAGGGATATGGCGTTACTGACGCTTGGGGTGTTAGCGTGGCTTCTGTGTCATTCTGTGAGTAGGCTTCGAGTGAGTCAGACGGGCAACTGCCTAAGACATGGTGTCCTCGCCCGGCAGACACATGGGGTAAGAAATATTTTATAATAAATCTACCAGTTATCCATTCTCTTGCAGTTTTAATTATGGTAGAATAGAATCCTTTCCTCTCCCTTAAGCCAGGCATTGTGTTGGTGTAGTAATTATTTTGTGATTTAACTTAAGCTACGTCCTTCGTCGTTGCCTCGTAATGTAAAGTGCTTTGTTTGATTTAACGATCCCTCTCGCAAGCGAGTTGCTCCCATCTGCATTTCTAAGTTAATATAAAGTGAGGCATACGACAATTGGCGGTGGCGCCAGGTATAATTGAATTTGTTGTGAGATTTTCAAGTGCAAAATTTTTTTTTCCTCTAAAATGTAACGGTTTCTAGCCCTCCACGTGGTCGCAAAAAATCTAAATTTGTTTCTGGCTTAAGGGTAAGGATTTTTATGCTTTAATTTGTGATTCTCATCTTCTAAATTTTGTTACTATCATATCTGAAAGTCTGGTTTCGAAATTTTAATTTTGAGCTCATTTTTGCATTTTTCCATTGTCTGCCGACGTGACGCTAAAACTTCTGACTTCATGTTCCCCTTGTTTTGGCTTCATTTCCTTTAAATTATATCACTGTGTTAAGTTCTTCGTGCTGGTCATTTTGAAGTATAAAGTTTTGAAAATTGTGGAAAGTGAATTGTGAAATTGGGTGATATTTGTGTCGTTGATAGCGTGGTTGCGTGTGTGAGTTGATTTACGTAACATTGCATTCTAGATTGCGTCATATTGAAAGTATTAACGACTCGACAGTGCAACAAATTCGTTTAAAATTCGTGTGTTGCGTGTTTAAAATTTACGTGTGTATAAAAAGTGTGGCATCTGTTTGAAATATTTAAAGTAATAAAATGAAAGAGGTCACGTATATATATTGAAAATTTTTTGCATTGTACACTCGCGGAAAAATAGTGATAATAATAATGCTGATAATTTTGCTTCACCGTTACCAAGTTTGGTTTATTTAATTACGCAATGCATATTTTTAGGGGAAAATGCTTCATAATTACTCATGTAAGTAAAAGTTTCAGGAGCCTACCAGCCTTGCCAGTATCTTCACCTAATTAGGTTTGATGTGCTTCTAATATGGACCAGTACGATATGGATGTTGATGAACCAGCTGTACGTGTGTTACCAGATTTTGGAAAATTTGCACTGGAATTTTGTGGTAAACGAGTAAGAGAAAAGAAAGAAAAATCACCTGTAAGTATGTAAATATTGTGAGTGCTAAAGTTTGGACAAATGAAACAGTTTTACGACTCACACAGGTATGCTAAATTTATTGGGTCACTGACTGATGCTTAATTAAGCTTTGCTTTTTAGGAATGTGTGATATGAATGTCTCTGCTAAATTAAAAGTGTATTATTATTTTGGGTGTAACTTAAATTTTCAATTATGTTTTGGGAACTGCAAATCATTTGTTTTGTTGTATTATGCTGCAGGAATGTGTTTCATGTGTACTATGTGCTTAATTGAGCTTTCATTTTCAGGAATGTTATGTGACAATATTGTTTTGAGTAATGATGTGATGTTGTTTTGTTGCATTCGATTTGATTTGATTCGATTTGATTTTGGGTTCAAAATGATGCTGTGATTTTTATTTGCAGAAAATTGTTGCATGAATAGTGTGTGTATTTGAGGTTATGTGATATATGTGAGATTTGCCTCGGTGGGAGTGCCAAAGAGTAACCCCGATGGCGTAGTGTGAGGTTATGTGAGGAATAAGAGTTGAGATTTGCCTCGGTGGAAGTGCCAAAGAGTAACCCCGACGGTGTTAATGAGATGAGAAGAGACGAGATGATGTCAGCTTCGGTGGAAGTGCCACAGTGTAACCCCGACAGTTGTTGTATGATTTCAGAGATTTTGGCTTATTGGTGTTGCTGTAACGTGCCCAGTATAGCGTGTGTGATGAATTCACACGAGAGATTAAATGGATGGAAGTGATTGTAATGTGAATAATTTTTTTTCTCTGTTTATGCAACAAGTTTATTACCATCTTAGATAGCAAATTTTAATACCACCTGTTTTCCAGCTTAATTTTCATTTGGAGGATGTGGATGCAACAGTATAATGTCATGTTATTTGTGTCATTCCTGAATTGTTAATGTGATTTCTTGAAGGTTATGCCTATGTTAGATGTTTTGAATTTGCAGCATGTTAAATGAGACACGTCAGTGAAGATGTTTTGTTTTGAAGAGAAAATTGAAAGTTGCGATAAAGATGATGATGATTGAAGTAATGATCGAGATTGCACTATTACTGATGATGATTATGAAAGATGTTGATAATAATGAGATGAGAAAGATAGTGATGTGGACGAGAAGTTGTATTGGTGACAAGAGTAGGACAATAGTAGTTGAAAGCATGTCACGTGGTGTAGTTTGGAGATGTATTGTGGATGTAGTTTGTAGTAATGCATACAGTAGTTTTCAGTAGCTAGCTAAGTGAGTGTTGTGTGTAATTTGGGCCATGGTCAGTGTGAATGAGTTCATTTCATTGTCATGTGTGATTGTCTTGTAAGTGCACTTACTTTCTTTTGTTAGTGATACCAGCTGGTTATTAAGATTTAATATTGGGATCCCAAAATAAGGTTATGTTTCATTTCTGTCATGTTCATGTATTCTGAGTCTGTTTTACTGTTTTATTTGGATTGTGAAGCATTGTAAGTTAAATTTTGGATGGCAACTCTGTAAAATTTCGTTCTTATGCCAATTTGTACTTATTTTGTTTCTCTTTCTTTGCCCCATGTCAAAAAAATTTTAGTGCAAACTTTTACATGTTTAAAATATTTAATTGTACATGACATACCATTCTTTTTATGTGTGATTGTTTGTTGGAGCACCCTGTTTATTGTGTGGTGGTTTTGTTTTAGTATTTTGCTGTGGCGGAGAGCGAGAAAATCCGAGAGCATCCCCGGAGCACACCAGAAGTCAAGAAACACCACAGGGAAGCTGTCGGGCAGCCACTACACTGCCGTGGCATAAGGAGCCACTATGTCGGGGGGCAGTCCAAGCCAGCGACTGCCCACCCTGTTGTCATCACCAGAGACCTGCAGTGATGATTCTACACCAGGACAAATCGTCGTTGTGAGCACTGTATAAAATCACCCACAAACAGTTACAGCAGACCATCGATATTTTGCGCAGTGTAGTGTGCCTGTGAACTGAGGCAGCGTGGTGTGTGCGTGTGCGGGGTGCTCAAGATAAGTGCATTAACAATATTAGTCGATAGCACTTCAGTTTCTCGTGTCTCCACATCGCCCAGTACCATTGTGTCGTCGTCTGGGTGCTTACCACACATGTATATTATTCTGTCATATTTTGGCTTCTCACACATGTATATTACTCTGTTATATTTTGGTTCATCACACATGTGTATGTCATTTTTTTGTTATTTTCATGTTTCTTGTTATATTTATTTTCCTTATGTCGACGAGGGCGTCGACTTCGGTGGCCAGGGGGAGATGTGGCATGTGCACAGATAGTCTTGTTAAGACGCTCTCTGGATACCGAAGCATGGCAGTTTGTCTGTGAGTAGGGGCGATTCAGGGGAAACAGTGTCATTGGAAGGGATATGGCGTTACTGACGCTTGGGGTGTTAGCGTGGCTTCTGTGTCATTCTGTGAGTAGGCTTCGAGTGAGTCAGACGGGCAACTGCCTAAGACATGGTGTCCTCGCCCGGCAGACACATGGGGTAAGAAATATTTTATAATAAATCTACCAGTTATCCATTCTCTTGCAGTTTTAATTATGGTAGAATAGAATCCTTTCCTCTCCCTTAAGCCAGGCATCGTGTTGGTGTAGTAATTATTTTGTGATTTAACTTAAGCTACGTCCTTCGTCGTTGCCTCGTAATGTAAAGTGCTTTGTTTGATTTAACGATCCCTCTCGCAAGCGAGTTGCTCCCATCTGGATTTCTAAGTTAATATAAAGTGAGGCATACGACAATATTAGGACTCCCCTTTATCTTGACAAATGAAATGAATTAATGTTGCCATAAGCAAGAAGTCCTTTGATGCTTAGTTTGCGTAATAGTTATAGTTTCATGGGAGAGGGAGCTTAATTAACTGATCCTTGCTAAATGATAGTAGAGGGCTGAATCATGGTAATGGATTACAAAACAATTCAATCAGCATTTAAGTGAAATCATGTAAGCTGTAAGCTGTTGGTATTATTCTGTTAAAAAGAATAATCATTTAACATTTCATAGAGAAAACTAAATTATAATTAAGAGTATAAGAAAATAAAGTTCCTGAGAATCTTTAAGAGATTGCAATGTCAGTTTTATTGTCCTTTGGATTATATGCAAATCTCCCAATGGTGAGATTTGAGTTGCACAAACAACAACCAGCTAAAGTACACAAAGAAACAAGCAGAATTTATGAGGCCACAATACCTCACTTCCTGCAGAAGTATAACCTCAATTCCATCAAAGTTGTAGGCCTAATGAGTGAACCAAGAGGCAACATTTCTAGTTTATTTGTAAACTTCTATAAGATGTTCAGCCTAGGCAGTCGGGTAATAAAGATATCTCTTTTATCTATCAGATCATTACTCATTAAAAGAAATCCCTTCTATACTATACCTATATTACATTATCTTTTATCACCCTTAATTTTATTTTTTATTTTAACTGATTGCTTTCATATTATTATTAGTTGTTGCCAATGTTTTCCATGTATTTTTTTAAGCTGTGTAATCCTTATTCATTATGTTGCTTCCCTTAATGTTTGTTATGCCATTATGTTTGTGGCAATCTTTAATTTTCTCTGAATAAATTAAAATATATGTTGATATTCATTGATTTTTAGGTTCATAAATATTTAAAAAATAAACTCTTTAACCCTCACCACAGACACACAGCTAAACAAATGACAGTGTTGTTTGCATACATAGTACATTTCTGTTTCATGTTTAACACGCTGTTCTATGTTCTTGCTTAGGCACAACTGGCATTTACGTTCACAAAAATTGGTATAAACTTTTACACCTAGGATAATCAAAGAGCTTTATAGTTCCATGGTTATAACAGTTATTTATACACCAAGGATATTACATATATATTAATGATTATACTCTGAGAACAACAGGGTTTGTAATTTGTCCAAGGCATAATCTTTAATAATTACCATGGTGCACTAACAGGGTGTCTACTGCCTGTGAAGGTTTAACATTCCAATATATATTTCTAGTACTTCCGATGTAAGCTTTGACAAAATTCCAATACTGCATTGGGTCAAATTGCAGTAAAAATGCGTGTTGTGGCTAGCTTAACATCTTTACTGTTTTATTTGTTTCCACAGCCATAATATGAATCTGTGTTTATTACTAGCTCTCATACGCAATTGAATGGGTGGTTTTTAATCTTGAATGAAATTTAATTAAATTTACTCCCCTTGCTCTTTAGAAATGATTGTACAATAATCTAGAATATTTTTAGCCTGATTTCTCCCCACTACCTCTTAGAACTGTAATTTCGTAATACTCCCATGCTAGTCATAATAATGGACCAAAAATTCACCGATATTCACAGAAATGGGAAAGAATATTAGCTGATTTTGTATTTCCTATTTTACCGTCCCCCATGCCTTCACCCACAACAATCTTTAAAATTCTGTATAGCCTGTAAAATAATATTAGGGGTAAATCATTATCCAAATGTTTGTCATTTTTACGAGGGCTGTCCCAGAAGCACCCGACCTAACAAAGAAAACACAAACATTTTGGGAAAAAAATCTTTATTTCTCTAAATAGTCTCCTTTCAGCTCAATACACTTTTCCCAGTGATGTTCAATAGCTTTGATACCCTGTTTATACTGAGAATCAACGAGTTCTGCAAAATAGCCATCAACTGCAAACCCCTCACCTCTTCATTGTTGGCAAATCTTTTACCACCAAGACATTTCTTCAACTTTGGAAACAGAAAATGATCAGAGGGGCTAAGTCTGGTGAATAGGGTGCATGAGGAAGGAATTCAAACTTTAACTCATTGATTTTGGCCATAGCAATAATGGATGTGTAAACTGGTGCATTGTCTTGATGAAACAAAACCTTCTTTTTCGCTAAATGCGGCCGTTTTTGCTTGATTTCACCATTCAAACTCTGCAATAAGTTTGCATAATACTCGCCATTGATTGCTTTTCCTTTTTGAAGATAGTCAATGAAAATTATTCCACGCACATCCCAAAAAGCTGACGCCATGACCTTGCCTTCTTTAGAGCTGATTCTCCCCTTTCAATTCACTGTTTTGACTGTTCTTTGTCTCAGGTGTGAAGTGATGGACCCATGTTTCATCCATGGTTATGGATTTACGCAAAAACTCGGCTTTATTGCAGCGAAACATCGCCAAACACTCGACTGAAACATCCTCATGACGTTGCTTTTATTCCATTGTGAGTAAACGTGGCACCCATCTTGAGCACAGCTTTCTTATGTCTAAATTTTAAGTTAGTATGCGCTGTACAGCACTTTTTGTAATCCTTCGATGTCTGCTAGCTCGCACACTTTCAGTTGATGGTCATCCAAATTCCATTTTGTGGGTTTTCTTCACAATTTCTGGTGTGGTCTCCTCATTTGGTTGATCACTGTGATTTTCGTCTTGGCAGCTCGTATGGTCTCGCTTAAACTCTGCCACCCAATATTTTACTGTTGTAAACAAAGGAGCAGACTCCCTCAGAGTAGAATCTAGCTCAGCTTTAATATTAGTTATTATTTAATATTGATCTTTCAAATCAAAGTATTGTATCACATAACAATGGCCAGTTTTATCCATGTTTACAAATTCACTGAGAGTGTTCACTATTAATGGCTGCCAAATAATTATTAAACAACATAGCATCATCAAACTTCAAACTTAAACTTTATAAGGATGGTACTTTCTACCATAGTCATTTGTTTGAAACAACAACTGCTATATATACGTCAGGTCGGGTACTTCTGGACTTCTGGGACTGCCCTCGTACATAAGATGAAAAATTATGAAACAATAGATATTATGCAAAACAACATTAAAAAAATAATCATTTGATTAACAAGGTCTTCCAGGAATCAATCTCTGAAAATTTAATCTAAAATAAATCAATGCTGTATGGATATTTTGTGCAATTTTTCCAGTATGTAATCACTAATTCCAGTACTGTATCCAGTATGTAAAAATAATTCTAGTATATTTCCAATGTCAGTAGATACCCTGACTAGTTTCCTATTGAATAAATAAATAATCCAAAGAAAAGCTGTGACTTAAAAACTTAATTTGTGAGTTACATTTTTACTAGGAAGCGGTTTAGAAACTCCATATTTAATAAACAAAGCTTATTGATTCTGAACAAAATGCAGCAATAGGGTGAAATTTCTCCTGAAATTATACTTAAAGCTAAAGAAGCTGCAGGTAAGCTACTGTCAATGAAATCTAAGCATTAGTATAATAAAGAATATACTAAAAGCTGGTTGAGAGGAAATTCAGTGGACATATTAGTGAAACAGTGCTTCTGACTTACTGCAGGAATCTGCCTTAAAGATTTTCCCCTAACGTACTGTGAGCAAGTATTACGGAAAGATCAGCAACTCTGCTAGCAGATACAGAAGCAAGTATTATAGTTTTAAAGCATTGTAGAGGATGAAAGAGTATATCTGTTGCTGAAGAATGTTTAGAAGACTGCAGGTCATTGAAAAATAGCATTTCCAGAATGTTAGCTGGAATTCTTCATCACCTACTTCTCCTAATGCTATACAGGAATCAACTGTATGTGTAAATGAAGAATACAAATCAGGATTTATTTCAGCCAACATTACAATCAGGAATTCTTTTAATCATTGTAATTTTAGTTCAGCTCTAATAATTATACCAATGTTAGTTATTTTGTTACTAATGTTTAGTTTTTGTACCATAATGTTTTTGTAAAATTGCACAAGCTCAATTCATTTAAAAAAAAGAAATATATATTTTGTTACCATGGTAAATATTTTACACCCCTTGAGCATAAACACTTCTTAGGCACAAAGAAAATATTAAAAATTCTGTAACATATCTTGTACCTAAATAATAAACACTCAATAACAAACTAGTGTGCAATAAAATATGTGAAGTATTTTACATATAAGCTGTGTACTATTGAAACTTACTCTTTAACATGTTATTAATCAAAGGAAAGTTCTACAATAGCCAATCAGAAACTGCATACCTGTTGGGCTTGGTCCCGGATGCGTGTGAAGGAGGTCTGTGTTGCCGAGCACGTGAGCAGCTCTGTCCGTCCAATCAGTGTCAAGTATTCTGCCACCTTATCGTATACATTGCTTTCCATTGACTGGAACCCAACAGTAAAGTGTAATTAAGCATCATTTTTTGTATCTTAATCATGACTATTGTCAGCAATGTTAGAATTAAAAAAAAAAAAAAAAGTCTGTTTATCTACACAGTCTTCTAGAAGCTATTCTTACAAAAGCTTATTCTTCTGTTTACTTCATGTTAATCAAGATAAATGTTTGCAGAATTTCTGTCATTACAGAATATTTTGTAATACGACTACAAAATATCAGGATTTTTGTTATGCAGGATACAAGAGGCTTAAGCTATATTTAAAAGTGAGTAACATATGCTGGCTTTCAAATTCCACTCTTTGAAGGACCACAGAAAAAAGAATAGCAACTTAGAATATTTTCAACACCTAATGTAGTGCCATTTAACTTATATGGACAAAACACTGTACAATTATTATCTACAAGGCCTGACCAAAGATCGTAGGTTACCTAATGTTTTCCAAAAACTACACAACCCTTATTTTCAGTCATATAGTAACCAGAATGTTTTAAAAACTACCCTTTTCATTATTTTAAACACCTTTTATATAAACTAACTGACCCAAAAGGACAGTAATTTAAGCCCTTGCACTATAGGACTCGGGGAAAATTATAGGGTATTTTAAATATGCTCAGATTTTCAAATCCTGATATACAAATCTGCTCCATTTGCTCAATCAGTCTAATAAATGCATATAAAATAAATTTGTAAACACCATACCTGAAAAAGTTGAAACTTCAAATAAAAAATATTGAAAAACGCAGAAGAACATAAAATGTAATATTATTGGTTGTTTCTGTGAGTTATAAATTGTAATTTTTCTCTCCATTAATTTGGCTGCTACAATTTTTTAAAGTGGAGGCAAAAATTTTCTAGTCACTGTTTATGTCTGCCTTTATTTATTTATTTATTGTTCTGAACATAACAGGCATAAACCCAATTACAATGTTCATTACAAAAATATAGTAAAATACAATCATTTATAAATATAACTTACAGAAGAAACAAACAGAAATTATAAATAACAATAAAAGGTTTCGAAAAAGAGGAATGAAATAAGAAAAAATAATAAGGAATATAAAAACAACAAGAAAAAGAAAAGAGAAGGTGACATGGTAATTATACACTATTTCTAATTTAAATATTTGCGTTAATCTACAAAAAAATACTTATTGACTATTGCATTTTTGAACTGAGTTTGAGACATGTTGAAAATATCTACATCAAATAATGAAGTTTGTTATATAAATATACAATTCTGTTTAATGGTGAATTTTTATGGATTTCTGAGTTTACTCTTGGGTGAAAAAAGCTTCTTAAATCTACTTATTTTATTTGGTACATAAAATAACATATTTGTGATAATATTAATATCATCAATAATTGAATGTAATACTTTATACAGAAATATTAATCCTGCAATGTCCCTTCTGAAATTTAAAGCTTTAAATTTAAATATATCTAAGAGGGTTTCATAATTTGTGTACATAGGATAACATCCAATTCTTTTAAATAGTACATATTTTAAAATTTTCGATTGTACTTTTTCTATTAAGTTCACACACTTTGTGGTTTTAGGATTCCAAATAACACATGCATATTCAAGATTTTGTCTAACAAAGAAATTGTAAAGTAGAATTAATGTTTTTCTTTAATTGTATATGAATTCCTAATAATGAAGCCTAGACATTTTAGCGATTTTGTTACACTTAATTCAACGTGTCCGTTAAATCTGAGATTTGTTGCAAAATGCACTCCTAAATCTTTATTTTCAACTACTTCCAACGAGTGGTGTCCTATTAATGTTATAAAGATATTTAAAGGGATTTTTACTTCTAGTGTAGGACATTTTTACATACTAATATTAAATGGAAGTTTGTTCGTTTTGCTCCATACATATATAGAATCTAGATCATGTTGAAGTTCTAAACAATCTCTAATACTATTGACACTTTTGTATAATTTAACATCACCAGCAAACATTAATATTTTGGAATATTTAGCTAAACCATTTATATAACACAAAAATAACAAAGGTCCTAAATTGTAACCTTGGGGTATCCCTGAATTAACATTAAACTGGCATAAAACGCAATTTTTATAATACACTACCTGTGATCTGTCTTTTAAGTATGATCGAAATATGTTCATTAATATACAGTATAGTTTAGGAACTGTTAACATATTCTGTGGAATGGCAGCAGATAACACAGTTCAAATGATGTGTGTACTACTATTTTGTGAAGTGACCTTTCAGTGTAGAAACCACAAGCTCTCCGTACTTTGTGCAACCAGCGACCGCATGGTACTGACCCGGCCGCTCCGTCCCTCTTCACTCTATGCTGAACGCTTTCCGCGCGATTTGATGCCGCACGCTGGTAGTATGTCTCGTTTAAACATTACTGCTAAATTTCCTAGCTCTGCTGAGTGTTGTCAGAAAATACCTATTGATTTTCTGTGAATGCAATACATTACGCAGTGTCCTCTCGTTTTGTCGCAGCTTGCATTCACAGAAATTCTATAGGAGCCATATCAACATTCAGTAGATTTAGCAACTTGAATGAGTCAGGTAATACTTGTATAAACTGCATATGAACAGGGTACTTTATTATATAATCAGCAAATTTAAATTGGTATCCCCAGAGCCGCTCATAAGGGAGTGCAGGGAGCGCAAGTCGGAGGGGCCTAGATACTAAAAAACAGAATAATGAATCTGTCGTTTTACTATGATATATATATATATATATATATATATATATATATAAACGATATGGGACTTTGTGACGAAAAGGTGGGGATGCTGACGTTTTGCGATGGATGGGAGTACAACATTTATATGAGCGCCCTGGGTATCCCTATCACAAATAAAAGTATAAAAGGGACCAAAATCATAAACGAGATCATTCAGAGGTGACGCAGTACGGCCTAGAGCACATAGATGTCACGAGGTAAAAAGATTAGAGATAGGACAAAAATAACAACCGTTATTTTGGAACGTTATGGGAATGGAGCCGTTCAAAGAACTAACTATAGGTTCAGTTATACAATTCCAAAATAACAGTTCTCAAACTTCGCATTAACACGATTCCTTTGAGTATTTTTATAACCAGCTTCAAAAGTAACGATCTATAAGTAGAGAGTACGTTGTGAAGTAGGTACGTATATTGTGACAGTCTAGTTTTCACTGTCAGAATATACATTTTCAATTACTTCATTAAAGTGATATAGTTTAATTTTTCTGTCACTTCACTTTTCTCCGCTCCACTCGCTGGGAAGTCAAACACAAGATGTCTCTAATCTCTCGCGTTAGCAGCACTCACTACGTCACAATTATCGCCGCAACCTCACTAATAGAACGCATTTTATGTCGCACCAGAAACGCACTCACTAACTGGTTCACTCGCGAGAACGTTCACTTATATAGTCGCTGGAATTTTCCACAGAGTTTTAGAATGTTCGAGAGGCGGAAAGAAGGGAAACTTCCAGAAGAATCGGTTAACTGTCGAGAGCGCTACTGTGTCTACTTATCTCT
This sequence comes from Deroplatys truncata, assembly GCA_030765065.1. Classification (NCBI taxonomy): domain Eukaryota; kingdom Metazoa; phylum Arthropoda; class Insecta; order Mantodea; family Mantidae; genus Deroplatys; species Deroplatys truncata. Next base: position 82,001,806 of record CM060982.1, on the reverse strand, counting down.
CCAGCTGCCCAAAATTAGATTGGGTTTTATTTATGGACGCCCTTTAACTGCTGTGGTCCTTAGCGTCCCATTCTATATTGGGCGTGAAAGACTGGTAATTGCTAAGGATTTTTACGCCCGAAAAAATCCATCGCCCTCCGCCAGGTTTGAACCCGCGACCTCGGAAACTAGAGGCTAGCATGGTAACCACTACACCACCGAGGACGACTCTACAACTATCCGGTCGATCGGCACCAACCTCGCTGCGTCTCAATATGATGTGACATCTTGGAACCGTCCCTCTTTCCAAAGAGAATAACGTCCATTAGAAATCTTCCAGCCAATCTACACATTTGTTTAATAGTTAATGTGAATTTTATTCGAGTCATCACAAGAAAAGAACTGAACATATTTTTATGATGATGTGAAATTAAAGTGGTTATCATGTAGATTTGCCATCAACTTTAGAAATCAGTATCGTGGCCATTAAAGGACAGGAATCGCCCTTAAAATATTCACCATGTCCTTTGGCTTGGGTCTCCTTTATAATGACCTTCTTTATATCTGCAGTTATAAAAAATACAATTTAATACCAAAAATCATTGTATAACACTGCATTAATCATAGCATAACACGTACGATTGTGGCATCGTTTAAAACCAAAGATATCATTGCATCATTGGTAAAATTGGTTGAGTTGGTGACATGAATGTCTGCGAGCGATATGAATACTTTTTGTTTTGAAAAAAGATATTAATTTAGTGATTACAGTATTATTATTATTATTATTATTATTATTATAGCTATACCATACACTCCAAGGAACACAAATGAATTATCTGTTGTTAAATTAAATATGTGAGTAGCGACATTAATAAAAAAATCAAAATAAAATTACTATTGCAATATTTTGCATGACATTGACTTGGCTTATATTTTAATAAAAAATAACTGCACACATTCTTGCAAAAGAAACCAAAATAACATTAAATAGATTCCATGAAAACACAGAAAGCAAAACTAGAATATTTTATGCCAGACTTGCGACGGTTTAATTAAAAGCAGTCAAGAAAGTCCTTAAAAAACTGAAGTAATCACCCATAAAAAGTTGCACAGGCAATTTTTATTCAACAATTTCCAAGATTTATCGAACTTTTAATCAGATAAGAATTGCAGTTTTTGTTTCTCAGCTGGTTTTGGTGCATCTGCATCATCCTTGTTTCGGAGATTCCATTGTACCAAAACCAGCTTTTCGGTTGTTGCCAAAGGAAGTCTTTTCCTGGTTTTTGTGTAGATTCGCCCAAGGGTAGACCAATTGCGATTGATGATGGTGATACATTCAGAAGTTTAGATGCCAGCGAAATTATCGGTTGTTTGCTAACACATCCTCTTCATCAGTTAGAAGATGTGATATGTTGAGGAGCAGCCCATAAAATATCACGAAAAAAAATTTCCGTGACTAGCTTTAATCCTGCTGAGTTAGCCATGGTCATTCCACTGTCATGCCCTTGCATGTTGCTTAAAGCTAAGACACGTCGCCTGGTGATTATGTACAGAGTTGTAAAAATACCGTGTAGCTTATAATACAAAACAGTCTGATGTGTTACACTTACATGACTTTCTCTACTCTTGTACAAACTATTTTTACAAACGCTTATTCTCCATCTACTTCATCTTAATCGAGATAAACATTTGCAGAGTCTATCTTATTGCTAATTTTCTTGTAGATGTAAGGGGAATATATATATTTACAAGGGCAATATAGAAATACAGTAGCCTTTAAGCACATACATATCTCTTAATAGCTGGTTGCTATGTGCACCATTCTCTTTGCCACAGATTATAACTCTTTGCATATCCAAGACAAAAAAATCTGATGTGTTACACTCACATGACTTTCTCTACTGTATAAAACTATTTTTACAAACGCTTATTCTCCATCTACTTCATGTTAAACGAGATAAACATTTGCAGACTCTGTCTTATTGCTAAGTTTCTTGTAGATGTAAGGGGAATATATATTTACAAGGGAAATATAGAAATACAGTAGCCTTTAAGCATAGACATATCTCTTAATAGCTGGTTGCTAGGTGCAGCACCATTCCCTTTGCCACAGATTAATACTCTTTGCATATCGAAGACAAAAAAATGAATAACGAATTCCCATTTGAGAAGAAGTACTGGAAAATTTAACGGAATAGCAAGCAATATCTCGAAAATGGTTCACTCAACAGAAAAAAACGTATACGACATAAAATGTGTAATTTAACGCGATCCACATTTTTTGTGTAGTAAAAATTTATCTATCTCTTATGGTTTACCAGTTATGCACAAGTCGTTCACAATGAAGAACACTTTTGGAGACATTCCCAGAACATTCGAGATATACATTTCATTTGTCATGAAAATACCTTAAACATATGATATTTTAATCAAAATCGTTAGAGCCATTTTTGAGAAAATTAACATTTTCGAAAAATCTTCCATGTAAAGGGTAGTCTGGGGGGGATTTTCTTGAAAACCTTCGTGTCGCATCTCTGGAAGATACTGAACCTAAATACCAAGTTTGGTGTTTATCCGACTGTTCGTTTCTGAGTTATGCTGTTCACAGACACACACACACACACACACACACACACACACACACACACACAGGCACACACACGGACATGTTTCCAAAAATGCTTTTTTTGGATTCAGGGATTCTCAAAACATGTATTTCCGGTGAAATCTCGGTATCGAATTTTTGGGTGGAATGCAATACTTCCCCTACTTACTATACGTAGTAGAGAAAGTAAAAATCTGATGTGTTACACTCACATGACTTTCTCTACTCTTGTAAAAACTATTTTTACAAACGCTTATTCTCCATCTACTTCATCTTAATCGAGATAAACATTTGCAGAGTCTATCTTATTGCTAATTTTCTTGTAGATGTAAGGGGAATATATATATTTACAAGGGCAATATAGAAATACAGTAGCCTTTAGGCACATACATATCTCTTAATAGCTGGTTGCTAGGTGCAGCACCATTCTCTTTGCCACAGATTATAACTCTTTGCATATCCAAGACAAAAAAATCTGATGTGTTACACTCACATGACTTTCTCTACTGTATAAAACTATTTTTACAAACGCTTATTCTCCATCTACTTCATGTTAAACGAGATAAACATTTGCAGACTCTGTATTATTGCTAAGTTTCTTGTAGATGTAAGGGGAATATATATTTACAAGGGAAATATAGAAATACAGTAGCCTTTAAGCATAGACATATCTCTTAATAGCTGGTTGCTAGGTGCAGCACCATTCCCTTTGCCACAGATTAATACTCTTTGCACATCCAAGACAAAAAAATGAATAACGAATTCCCATTTGAGAAGAAGTACTGGAAAATTTAAGGGAATAGCAAGCAATATCTCGAAAATGGTTCACTCAACAGAAAAAAACGTATACGACATAAAATGTGTAATTTAACGCGATCCACATTTTTTGTGTAGTAAAAATTTATCTATCTCTTATGGTTACCAGTTATGCACAAGTCGTTCACAATGAAGAACACTTTTGGAGACATTCCCAGAACATTCGAGATATACATTTCATTTGTCATGAAAATACCTTAAACATATGATATTTTAATCAAAATCGTTAGAGCCATTTTTGAGAAAATTAAAACTTTCGAAAAATGTTCCATATAAAGGATAATCTGGGGAGGGAGGATTTTCTTGAAAACCTTCGTGTCGCATCTCTGGAAGATACTGAACCTAAATGCCAAGTTTGGTGTTTATCCAACTCTTCGTTTCTGAGTTATGCTGTTCACAGACACACACACGGACATGTTTCCAAAAATGTTTTTTTTTTTGGATTCAGGGGGTCTCAAAACATGTATTTCCGGTGAAATCTCGGTATCGAATTTTTGAGTGGAATACAATACTTCCCCTACTTACTATACGTAGTAGAGAAAGTAAAAATACCGTGTAGCCTATAATACCAAAAACATTGTATAATACTTTATTAATCTTAGTATAATATACGCAAACTTCATTACCGCAACGATCACCGTTGTGCATAAGCACCAGGCAACTTGGAGCATAATTCTGGTCAGTTCTCCAGGTTATGTATACAGTAGTGTGCACAAAAAGTTTCATTTAAATCCCTCTAATAGTTTTTGAATTGTCAAGGTTAAGTTTAGAAAAATGTACTTTGTGGGGAAATGAGCTTTAAAACTTTGATATCAAGTTTTAGGTACCTTTTTAAGATGTGAAAATGATTTAAAACGTATAAATGGTTGATATATTACAACATAATAAAAGTGGTTTCTTTAAGATTTTCAGTATACATTCTTAGAAGGTTGATGGGATAAATACCTACAGCCTTTTCTTGATATCAAGTGTAAGTGTTTAATAATTTAATACTTGACATTTAGCAATTCGAAGTGTTAAATATATCGCCCTCCATGGTCTAATGGTACCATGCTAGCCTCTAGTTTCCGAGGTCGCCGGTTCAAAGCCAGCGAAGAGCGATGGATTTTTTCGGGCGTAAAACTCCTTAGCATGGCTTCCTTCGGAAGGGAAGTAAAGCCGGTGGACCCATGTCGTGGATTTACTGCACATAAAAGAGCCTCAAGCCTGATAAAAGGTACTGTGAGCAAAATTTCCGGTCTTATTGGATGGGACGCTAGGAACCATTGTAGTTAAAGAGCTCCATAAATAAATAAAGTGAAATATTTGAATATTTTTCCAGAAAATTCCACAAAGTGTAATCTTTAATTGTAAGGATTCGAGGTATAATAAGCAAAATGTAAATGTTTAAACTTTCCAAATTTTCATCATATATGGCATTTCACTTCTGTCTTGTTTTTCATGTTTTGAAAATAATTTTCTTGGAAAGTGAGGTATAGATCACCGTGAAAATTAATTTTCTGCCATAATTAGGTTAAACAAACGTGATAAAATTTCAGTTAAATTGGTTGAAATTAGTAACTTCAGTACCGAGTACACCTAAGTGAGCCGTATTTATAATATCTACAGGCATATAGACGTGTTGTTGTTAACAGTACATTACGGATTCTCGCCTGCATGTTGAATGGGAGAATGAAATCGTCCCTGGATACCGGACCGAAGAAATACGACTCAAGTACTCGATAGAGGCAAGTAACACTGCAATGGACCAAGATTAACTTGTTTTGGTTATGTGGACGTAGTTGACTGTTATTTTGGAACTGAACTGAAAAATAACAAATTTTCCCACTCCACCGTAGATGGTCACGAAAAACAACACTCCGGTGGGTGTGGTTATGGTTATCAGAAGCGGAGGAGTATTTCAGCACTTAAACGCATATTTGGATATTGTGCTTCTGGAAACCTCCAGGAGGAAGGAATGAAGGAAGGGCGATCAGATCCGTGACGGCAGGCTCGACACAGGCGGAGTCCCTAACGCCTCCAACTATTACATCCTGACGCCGGTGGGAACCCTCTCCCATACCCCTACGTCTCCCATGGAGAGGTCTCTCTGAGGGTCTGTCACACACCGAACACCAGGGCAGACAGTTCCACAAAGCAAACTCTATCGCCATACCTGTAGCCTGCCATCCACTCGCCAGATCCATTGACCCTGAAACATGACAAGGGAATGGCGGACAGAAAAATCTGCGACATTATAATATAATACACTGCAGCATTCGCCTATTAACGAGGGAAATCGCGAAAAAAACTCAAGGTCAGAGTGGTCAGCCCAACAGGATACGAACCTGGGGCCTCCCGAATCCGAGCTTCATACGTTACTGTGAGCCATCTCGCTCGGTTCCGAAGGATATAATTGCGATTAGCAGTGAAAGAGTCAAATAAAACCTCCACTCCTTACTGCGAATCGAACGGGGATCTCTGGGTTAGGGGCCAGCACGTTTGACAAATAGAAGGCGTGGGCAGCCACATGAAACAAGTCTCAAGTCTGGCTTCTGTGCTAAATCGTAACTTTTAGGTTGTTTCTTATAACAAACTCTCAACACCTTATAAAGTTAGATTTTTTTTCCTTTAAAAGGGAGCTGAACGCTGAAAGGACTATCACAGAAAGAGAAGGGCACGCTTCGACAAAGCGTTTTGGAACAGTCTGCAGTACCTATCAATTGGAAGGTAATTACTTCAAACCGCGAGGTGAAAAGATTGGAACGGCGGTACGTGAAAATCAATTTGTGAGCCGAAACGAGTAACTAATGCGATCAGAGGCGATGAAAGCTTTGTGCATGTTATTTGCAATGACTTCCATAACCGGTCCGGAACCTTTGAGTCAGTCAGTCCACTCTCTCGATTGCTCTCGCCCTGCTTTGACCTCGCTACCGTGAAAACGACTAATGAGATGGTGTTTTCTTTTACGTCTCCATGGTAACCCAATTCCGCTTGAGTGAAAGAGTTGTGTAAAAAAATCTATAAGCTTCTTTACTATATGGTGCTTGCGATTCAAACGTGCAAGTTGAATGCATGTTCAATGAACAGTCTAAGTTTGGAGTGGGTTTTCAAGTGAACGCCGTGACTCCAAATATATCTAATGACTAGACTAGTATTTTTATTAAATGTTGTGTTGAAATTCTCGTTTTCCTTTTATGACATAAGGTTGTCTTAACTGAATTTGCACGGTTGCATTCTATAAACAAGGGATTAAAAATAAGGATAGAGCTTGCTTTTGGAAGGCGAGGTAGCCTATCACAAACATATATTTTTATGCAGTTTCTAGAAACAATTCCTGCAAAACCTTATTTTTCGATCTAATTCATATTAATCGAGATAAACGTTTGCAGAAATAGTTCTGTTACACATTTCGTTGTAGATACAACGCTGACTTTGAAATTACATACCTACTCTTTCCATGACATCACGAAAAAATGACAGTATTTTGTGTATATTTGACACAATATTGAACAATTCAAACAGCAACGAATATTTCGGAAATGGCTGATGTCACAAAAATTTTATTTGAAATAAATAACACGTTTTTTTGTGTAGTGTCTAACTTTTATATTATAGTTTATCCGTTATACAAAAGTCATTCCGAATGAAGAGGACATTTGAGACTTTTCCCAGAAAATTCAAGATATATATTTTATTATTCATGTAAATGTCTTAAACGTATGGAATTGTAATCAAAATTGTTAAAGAAAATAAAAATTACGAAAATGTTTCTTTGTAGATAAAGGTTAATAGCGGGGGAGGGGGAGATTTTCTTAAAATCTTCATTACATCATTGAAAGATCCTTGAAAGTTTTAAATACCAAGGTTAGTATTTATCCGATTTTTATTAGTTGTGCTGTTCACACATACACACACAGACACGCAGACAGATAGAGAGAGGGGGCGAGAGAGACAGATTTTTCTAATTTTTTCTAGATACAAGGGACCTCAAAACTGTGTTGTACTAAAATCTCCACATCAGTTTTTGGGGGAATGTATTACTCCTTTTTGTGTAATAAGTAGGTGCTAGAGAAAGTAAAAACATTATGATTCTCTTTTCAATACAAATGGAGTCGTCCTCCGTGGTGTAGTGGTTACCATGCTAGCCTCTAGTTTCCGAGGTCGCGGGTTCAAACAGATGGATTTTTTCGGGCGTAAAAATTCTTAGCATGGCTTCCTTCAGAAGGAAAGTAAAGCCGGGGCCCCGTGTCATTGATTTACGGCACGTAAAAGAATCTCAAGCCTGATAAAGAGGTCTCTGAGCAAAATTACCGGTCTTTCACGCCCAATATAGAATGGGACGCTAAGGGCCACAGCAGTTAAAGAGCGTCCATAAATAAATCTCAATTTAATTTAATACGATAAGTGGAAACTTCCTATAGCTGACGACACATGTTAAATAATGTAATAGACACATGGTAAAAAGCTTATAACTACATGAAACTACATAGCGTACATCACGTGTAATGGTCCATAAAGAAACAAATATAATATGTTAGTACCTTCTGACATAGAAATGCCAATATCACGCATTTGGATAAATACGCAATCTCATTGATTTTCCAGTTATTAAATGGCTGATATTCTTTCTTATCCTTTGATTTCTAGGGAGTTAATTTTGATTCCGCTTTCTTATAGTGTTCTTTAAAATACTGCAGGAAGGAATTCTGCATTTTGGTGCTTTTGATGCAATGTAGCAAATATGTTACTTGCGCTAACCGCGTATCTACAGGGTCTACTTGTGTTTTAAATAAACGTATTCTGATATAAAACAAACTTTACTCGAGCCATTAACACGTAGTACCCTTCTTTGTAGGACTTACAAACTAATGACTTGGGTCAGTAGCCTGTCGAGGAGCAAGCAAACTCTGGATCATAGCATATCCAGGATGAGTGCAATGCCTTGGATGGCGGTGAAGAAGAAAGAAATGAAATGTAGTGATGGTGATAGGAAAATTCGCGGATCAAATTATCAAAACCAACATTCGCCTAGCGACCGGGGAAAACCACGAAAAAACCATCGGTCAGATTGGTCGGCCCCGGGGGTTTGAATCCCGAATGCGGGACACAGACATTATCGCCTGAGCTAGCCCGCTCGGTCATTAACACATACATTATAGAAAAATCTTTGATCTTCATTTGTTTATTCTTTTAACAAAGCAACGAGAAAGAGAACAGCTATACAAAAACAACAAATATTCGAGGTTTTAAGGCGTTATAATACGGTATTGTAACAAGTTGTCTATGATTATTGCCGATTAAGACAGCGTAATACAGAGAGAGCCAAGGAAACTACGAACCGGCTGCACGGTGATTTTCCTGTCCGCGTCCTCGGCGCTCGTTGCCGTCTGCCGCTATCATAGAAAGGCGCGGATGAAACCATACAACATTTTTAAAACTACTTTTAAAGGCGTTACTTACCAACTTTATGAAAGGTGATGCTGAAACTGGTCACCGTCATTGTTCATACAATTTTGGCACCTCTTTAGGAAACTATCCATCACTCGCCGTAGTTCACGCTGAGAAATGCTGGTAATTTCCTGGCGGTTGTTTTGTTTTAATTCTTCCAGGGCCAATTTTTCGAGTGAATAGTTGAAGCCCGTGCACACATGAATACAATTTTGCCCCCTGTTTTAAGAGAATTAACAGACAAGGAGGTGATTTTGGCTTTTTTCCACCAGACTGCAACAGCTCATACGGCAAATATTTTGATGAGAACAATTGAAAGTGTGTTTGAGGACAGAATTATTAGTAGAAATTTGTGACCCCCTCGGTCCCCCGACCCCTAACCCGATATTTCTATCTCTGGGGTAACTTAAAACATAAAGTGTACAAGACAAACCCACACACACTGGAAGAATTGAAACAAAATTTCCGCCAGGAAATTGCCAGCATTTCTCAACGTGAATTACGGCGAGTGATGGATAGTTTCCTAAAGAGGTGCCAAAAAGGTATGAACAACGACGGTGGCCAGTTTCAGCATCTCCTGTCATAAAATTGGTAAGTAAAGCCTTTAAAAGTTGTTTTAAAAATGTATGGTTTCATCCGCGCCTTTCTATGATAACGGCAGACTACAACGAGCGCCGAGGAGGCGGATAGGAAAAACACCGCGCAGCCGGGTCGTAGTTTTTTGGCTCTCCCTGTAGTTAAGTAGTGACGCTCTAACAAGCAGGCCTTGGTATACAAAGCTCATACATAAACTAGTTATACGAGCGTTGTTTGGAAAACAGAATTTTTAAACCAACATAGTCACCTTTCAACAATAAACACTTGGACCAATGATACTCTAACTTGTTTTTTCCCTCTATTTATTTTACGTCGCTTTAACTACGCAGTCATATCGCGACGTATCTGTTATGAGATACCTTGTGGATCGGTGTGTGGCGGACAGTTGGCCTTCTACGTCTCATCCCTGTACCGTGCCATCTTACTTCGTCACATGCCCACAGAGGCAAGTGTACAGCAACCGTACCTCTGCTTCTACACGTGCCGGGCAGATGGTACAGGGTAATTTCATTATCTATGGATATATGGCAGAACATCCACTATTACCATCTATTTTTCATTTTTACTATTGTTTTAGCAGGCGTCATCCAACTAGTTTGATTTTGTGCTGAAGCATGCAGTGTCCTCCATCCACTGCAGTGGGTACAAACGTGATATCAGTTAGAGACGGGCTTCTGACATCAGTGGTGGGTCTCTTGTTCCTTGCAGTGTGTCAGTTTACGAGGGGGGATTGATAATCAATGACTCTTTAAAAAAATAAGAATATTTTCCAAAAAATAAGTTTTATTTCTGATCATTGTCTCCATTCAGTTCAATACACCTTGTTCAACGTTTCTCCAATCTTTTTAACACTTCCAAAAATATGATTTTGCGAAGTCTGCAAAATATGAGGTTGTTTTTGCCATGATGTGTTCACTGGACCTGAATTTCTTCACAGCGAACCATTTTTTCAGGTTTGCGAAGAGGAAAAAGTCGCTCGGAGCCAAATCTGGAGAATATGGTGAGTCAGGTAGCAGTTCGTAGGCCAGTTCCACAAATTTTGCGACAGCAATGACTGACTTGTGAGTGGGTGCATTATCCTGGTGAAAGAGAACCTTTTTCTTCACCAAATGGGATCGTTTATTTAACAATTCCTTGTGAAACTGATCCAGCATTGCGACATAATATAAACCTGTGATCGTTCTACCCCTTTTCCATGTAGTGGATGTCTATCACCCCTTGTGAATCCCAAAAGACAGCTGCCATGATTTTTATTCCCGACGGAATGGTTTTCGCTTTATTTCGAGCAGGTTCTTCGAAGGAAATCCACCGCTTTGATTGTTTGGTTTCAGATTGATAGTAATGGATCTAAGTTTCACCAACCGTGATATAACACAGCAAAAACTCATTTGGGTTGCGCTGAAACATGTTCACACATCCCTATGAAATGGTCACACGATTCCGCTTGTTCTCAACTGTGAACAGTCGCGACACCCATCTTGCTGACAGCTTTCTCATACCCAAACATTAGTGCAGAATGTTATACACCCGTTCACTCGAAATGTTTACGGTCTTAGCTATCTCACGGATTTTCACACGGCGGTCTTCCAACACAATATCGTGAACTTTGTTCACCATTTCTTCTGTTGTGACCTCAACCGGCCGTCCTGTGCGCACGGCACCTCTTGTGCTCGAATGACCACATCGAAATTCTGTACATCACTTGTGAACTATGCCATGTGATGGAGAAGAGTCCCCATAATAGTTGTTCAGCTTTTTCCCGTTTCCTTCACCGTCTTACCACGCAAAAAGTAGTGCTTTATCAGAATACGAAATTCCCTTTTCTCCATTTTCTACGAAGCAACACACATCTGCTTATTTTAGACGCTCTCAACAATGTTCTAGGAACCAAATGACGGCGAATTTCTGCGATTATACCCAGAATAGATGTAAGACTTGGGTGCAAACAAGAAGCCTGTGATTAGAACGCTATCTCTCCTCAAAGTCATGGACTTATCAATCCGCCTTCGTATAATGTCGGGAGCAGAAAGCAATCCAACGCGGAGGTCATCGTTTATGCCAGCCTGAGAGGAATCTTTCTTATGGAATGGTAAAGTGTTTTAGTTTGCGGTAAAGTTCTGCACTCGATCAGAAAATTTAATTTGCAGCGTCATTACACAACCCATGCAAATGAGTAGGACAATTACCAAGGAGAAGGGCGTGCACTGTTAATAGAACAACTCAAGACAAGGCTATCGGAAAACAATGACGATTCATCTATCAGCGAATCCGCTGTTCGCATCCACTTCAAAACATGCTTTCAAATAGCAATAAAACTACGAGCTTTTACGGATGGTGAATTTATAAAGGAGTGTATGCTGCTAAGGGGGTTGAGAAACTGTGCCCACAATTAGTTAGGAATTCGAGGCCATCCGTTTATCACCTTCGAATATGGTTCGTCGTATGCATATTTAGCAGTTGATTTTCAATTGCAACTTGTGGAGTTATGTACGTCATTTGTATGTTATTCTTTGGCTATCGATGACAGTGCGGATATTTCTGACACTGCCCAACTGGCAGTTTTCATAAAGAGTGTACATTCAGATTAAAGAAGAGCTGTTAGATCTTGTTACGATAAAGGATACTACAAGAGGATCAAATATTGTTTCGTGTCTTTGAAGAGGTTATAGAAACCTTTGGTCTCCCTTTGGATAAATTGGTGTCCCGATCTACTGACCTTGTATGTAAGGAGCAGAGTTGGTGCAATGGGACTTTCAAAAGAAAAAGTGAAAAATCTGAACATATATCTATCCACTGTATCGTACATGAGTCTCTGTGGCTAAGTTATTAAAATGAAAAATGCAATGGATATTGAAACCAAAACAACAAATGCAATTCGACCGAGAGGCCTCATCATTATAAATTTCAAAGCTTTTTGGAAAATGCAATAGTGAGTATAGTACGATACCATATTATTGCGCAGTTCGATGGCTAAGTCGCGGGAAGTTACCATTTCCTTGAATTGTACACAGAAATATCACGGTTTATAGGAGAAAACGGAACCCCAATAACAGAATTAAATGAAGAGAAGTGGATTTCTGACTTGGCATTTCTGGCAGAAGTAATAGGACATCCTAATACGCTATAAATGTGAAAATTCTCATACTGTTAGCGTTAGAATCCGATTACAATGGTGTTAAGTTAAGATGCTTGTTATTTTACTATGCTATTACTATAATAATTGTCATTTTTTGCAATTGTCTATGTTGTAATCACCAAACGTATGAAAATATGTATATGTTCTTATCAGAAATATAAATGCTGATGCAAGAGACATTATAGTAGAGCAATTATTCCAAAATTCATGAACATACAATAGATATATTAACCTATGAACGGTGGATTACATATTTCAAACGTAAAATGTTGCCTACCGCCATTGCACAGTTGAAGGTCACGCAGCGCACAGTAGCTGACTCAGCGGGAGCAACGAGCAAGATTACTCTCTCATTTCCTCAAAGAGCAACCAGTTGGTGACACCTGTTTTAGACCTAAGGTGGTACTTTTGGTCGTGGTATTAAACATCCAATCCGGTATTTACCTTTGCGACTGAGGGAAACCACGCAAAAACTCCAGTCAGATTAATCGGCCCACGGGATTTAAACCCGGGACCTTCCGAATGCGGGCCACAGACATTACCGCCAGAGCCATCTCTCTCGGTATATACTCCATCTTCTTTATACCTTCAGTATAAGATGATTTGCACAACCCTGCATAATATTTTGCATCTGAGGTAAATCTTTGTCCAGGGAGCCATTTATTCGGATTTGGGAAGATGAAAATATCACTGGGAGCCAAATCTTGTGAATATGGGAGCACTTCAAAGAGCAAGTGATCCAATTTTGCGATCGCAATTGAAGAAATGTACGCTGGTGCACTGTCTTGTTGCAAAACCACTTTCCTTTTTAATATCTAAATGCGTACGTTTTGCCTTCAAAGCATCCTTCAACAGCAGATAGTGTACCACATCCTCAACATCTCAGAAAACTTTCCCACTGAGTTACCACACTTGCCCTTCTTTGGGACGTTTTCTCCCACTTGCACTCATGGTCTGGACTGCTGATTCGACTCTTGTGTGATACTGAGTTCACATTTCGTCGCAAAAGGTCGGTCGACTTGCGTCTGAATATGTCCAAACACTCCTTGACATGTTCATTCGGAAGCACTTCTGATTGGTTGTTAACAATAGTGACAGCCATTGCAATCGAGCTTACTCATACGCAAAACACGCTGGTGCAAAGTACTCCAGACACGATCTTATGAGATTTTGGCAGTGTTAGAAAACTCGCATACCTTGATTCGTTTGTCATTTAACAAGTCGTGAATTTTCACAAGTTTTCTTCAGTGATGGCTGTACTGGACATCTACGTTCGTCATCGTAATTGGAAGAACGCCGTGTTTAAATTCCGCAGATCAATTCTTCACCGCAGAAAATGATGGTGAAAAAGTGGAAACAATTCCTTTTCTGTTTCGGTTAGCGTTAAACTTTTTAATAAAAGTATTTGATGACCAAACGACATTCAATTTTATCAATTTTCAGAAGAAACCTCACCTTGTTTATTTGCAGCACTGTAACAACCAAACAAATGAAAGTATGTGTATGAAATTGCGTTGCATTGTGCCAGCTAAAGACTCGTACTTGAGGACAGATTCTTACTGTTTGATACTACCATCTCTATGTTAGACCGAGGAAGAACTTTCTAAACCGTCTTATAGCACAGTATTAAATAAACTTGAACTTCCTTGACTCACTTAAAGCACTGTCCGTAAATTTGTTAGTCGCAAAGTACTACTTTCAGTACTAAGCACGAAAATAACTACATAGTGAAAGAATCACGCAAACTGGTTGAATAGCTGCTGAAGGTATTCTATAAATGCAAAAATAAATAACTAAAAGGGAACAAAATTTTCTTCCATTTCTACAAAAATTAAAACAAATAGAGTTAAGGAAATTAAGACTGCATACTAGGGCGGATTGATAAGTCCGTGACTTTGACGAGAGATAGCGTCCTAATCAGAGATTTCTTGTTTAAGCCCAAGTATTACATATCTTTTGGGTATTATCGCAGAAATTGGTCGTCATTTGTTTCTTAGACCATTGTTGAGAACATCTAAAATAAGCAGATGTGTGTTCTTCGTAGAAAATGGAGAAAAGTAAATTTCGTGTTCTGATAAAACACTAGTTTTTGCTTGGTAAGACGGTGAAGGAAACGGAAGAAAAGCTGAACAAGTATTATGGGGACTCTGCTCCATCACATGGCATGGTTTACAAGTGGTTCACAGAATTTCGATGTGGCTATTCGAGCACGAGAGATACAGTGCGCACAGGACGGCCGGTTGAGGTCACAGCAGAAGAAATGGTAAACAAAGTTCACGATATTGTGTTGAAAGACCACCGATTGAAAATCCGTGAGATAGTCTAGACCGTAAACATCTCGAGTGAACGGGTGTATAACATTCTGCACGAATTTTTGGGTATAAGAAAGCTGTCAGCAAAATGAGTGCCGCGACTGCTTACAGTTAATCGTGTGACCATTTCACAGGAATGTTGTTCCAGAGCAACCCAAATACGTTTTTGCGGCGTTATATCACGGTTGATGAAACTTGGATCCATTACTATAAACCTGAAACTAAACAACAATCAAAGCAGTGGATTTCCTTCGGAGAAGCTGCTCCAAAGAAAGCGAAAACCATTCCGTCGGCAGGAAAAATCATGGCAGCTGTCTTTTGGGATTCACAAGGGGTGTAGGCATCTACTACTTGGAAAAGGGTAAAACGATCACAGGTTCATATTATGCAGCAATGCTGGCTCAGTTTCACAAGGAATTGTTAAATAAACGACCCCATTTGGTGAAGAAAAAAGCTTTCTTTCACCTGGATAATGCACCCGCACACAAGTCAGCAATTGCCATCGTAAAATTTGTGGAATTGGGCTACGAACTGCTAGTTCACCCTCCATATTCTCCAGATTTGGCTCGGAGCGACTTCTTCCTCTTCGCAAACCTGAAAAATTAGTTCGCTGGGAACAAATTCACGTCCAGTGAACACTTCATGACAGAAACAACCTCATATTTTGCGGACTTCTAAAAATCATATTTTTTGGAAGGGTTAAAAAATTGGAGAAACGTTGGACAAGGTGTATTGAATTGAAAGGAGACTATGTTGAGAAATAAAATTGATTTTTGGAAAACAAATTGTTACTTTCTTTAGAAAGTCACTGGCTTATTAATCCGCCCCCGTAGTAACTGCCTCAGTGTTCTGGTGGTGAGCATGCTAGCCTCCAAATCCAGAGGTTCCGAATTCGATTTCCGACTGAAGGTGATCATTTTTCTTTAGTCAGGATTATTCCCAATCCTCCCTAGAGTCTAGAAATGAGAGTATAAATGTGTGTGTGTGTGAATGTAATGTTTAGAAAGAAAACCCTAAGACTAACACAGTAGTTAACTAGTGAACATCATTGCCAATGGGCAATTGTTACAAAAACAAAGCCGTCGATATGACCTTAGATGTTAAACACGGGGTATAAATGAAAGAAAAACAAAGCGTTATAACGCACTCGTACCAACAACAGGTATACGAGGACAGGTGTTATATCAGCGATGGTCATCAACGTTTCAAAAGAGGCAAGCTGTCTCGTTGGAAAATATGGGAATGCTTCAACATTCGTGAAGAATAATCCTGAAGTGTTTTTGAGTGGTGCAATTAAAATGCCAATCAGCTAGTATTTATAATTTAGGTGTAAGTGAGGCCACAACCAAAGTTCATCCCTACTATGCTCTATTCCTTCTATGACAAAACAGTGCACAAAGCTTGAAAGCAGTTGTTTCCTCTTACATCTGTTTGCGTGGTTGCATAGATGTTTAGTGTCTCGGCGCTTCTTTTTCTTAAACACTATCAAATTACGCAACAGATAGTACACATATCTACGTTCAAATGTTATGACACTTAATACAGTATTCAACTTACCAACATGGTTTGTTGCAGGTCTACGACGAAGTACCGGGTTTGATGAGCGTTGGCGGCAGCCAGACTCAGAAGATAATCGTTACGAGCCCCAGTGGATTTCTCTTCTAACGCTTCTCTCTTCGATGATACCTGAAAATAAATAACACTTAGAAGATGCATTTCCAAATTTTAGAAGCATTTCTACATTGCTTTGTAGGTTTCTGCTGTGGTTACATCATACCTATTTATAAACAACTTCAGCGATAAGAATAAAATAGAATGTTGATTCTGAAATCAATGTTGGACGGAGAAGATGGTACTGATGCCCTAGGTAGAAAATACGATAGCTTAAGTATTTGTAAAATGTTTTAAAAACGGCTAAAATGTAACTGGATTCACTTTGAATCGGTGTTAAAAAATAAAACGGAGCACATATAAAAAACGTTTAGCATTTATAAATAAAAAACAAAATGGATTATTTCCATGGTTGAGTAGTAACCGTACTGACATCATTTCAGAGGTCCCGAATTCGATTCACGGTTGGGGTAGAGGAATGCTTTTTATGCGATTCTTTAATCATTTCTTACCTTCCTCAGAGTCTGGAAAGTATGCACGAGGGTGTGAATGTAAGCGTGTTTATTAAAAACAATATGTTTGGAAGGTTTACTCGCTAAACTTTAGGTTTTCTTAATAGTGTTATTAAGTTTTACTATGAAACACGCTCAAATTCATTTCCACATTCGAACTTCTAAAGTCTGTGGAGGAATGGTAATGCTTCTGGTTAAAGACAAATTTTCGTCCAGCCAGGAATCAACCCATTATGTGGGTTAAAAAGCCAGAGTGCTTATCACTCGAACGTTAAAACCTATACTACAGAGAGTTATCACTTTGTTGTTTCTCAGATCAAAACCTCCGATATGACCATAGAAGTTAAAGAGGTACAAATGCAACAATAAAGAAAAATGATTATTATAAAAACGGGAGAGGTTCCCACGTTAGACTACAAATACAGTACTCCTTAGCGACAGCTCTTGTAGGGCCACAGTCGACCTCACGTCCATATGTGCACAGAGAAGTGGCGATCTTTTTTATTAATTTTTATTTTTTAAAGCTCCCTTGTTTTACCAAGTTTATGATACTGTGTTTTTTTTACATTACACAACCCACATGCACTCACAAAAACCCATACCCATGGGGGACTCGAACCCGCGCCCCTCAGCTTGGCGGAGCGCTGGAGCTATACACTCCAGCGACCACAGCTACGAGGGCCGGCATCTTTCGACCGATACGGGAGCTGTTGTGGCCAGAATCACGCTTCCCAGCTGGAATGTTGGTTTACCAAACCTACAGAGATCACTAGTTATCGTCGCTACTCAAATTTCTCACGATACTGGGTGAACACTGGTTCTATATGAAATCCGCTTGAACCCAGGCGTATTCAGTAGCAGGGAACAGTAGCACTACGCCAAGCCGGAGGATAAGATAACTAATAATAATAAAACTTCGGATAGATAAATACGAGGTAGCAGTTACAGATCTGATCTTTAGAAAGGATTTGCAGGGTAGGTAATATCTTTTGAAAGCATGTATGAAATTAACTTAATTTTATATCACAAAAATTTGGATGTGATACATTCACAAGACTTTCTCTACAAGTAGGTTATTTAGGAGAGAGCTGGCGCAGTTTTTTGGGCATATATGGGAAAGGATAGGGAAAACGAGGCTGAATGGGGCGGTTCAAGAAGAAAAATGGGTTTATATGGGAGAGATAGGGAATACGACGACCGATACTACGCTAGACAAGGTTGAAGGAGGGAAATACGTTTATATGGAAGAGATAGTAGAGAGGTGTTAGACTAGACAGAGGTCGAGGAGTAGAGTAGGGTTTATATGAAAGGTATAGCAAAACGAGGAGGGGTGTTAGGCTAGACAGAGTTGAAGGGTAGAGCATGTCTTTTATATGAGAGAGGTAGGGAACAGGAGCAGGGGTGTTAGGCTAGACAGAGTTCGAGAAGTAGAGTATGGTTTATATGAAAGGTATAGGAAAACGAGGAGGGGTGTTAGGCTAGACAGGGTTGAAGGGTAGAGCATGTCTTGTATATGAGAGAGGTAGGGAACAGGAGCAGGGGTGTTAGGCTAGACAGAGGTCAAGAAGTAGAGTATGGTTTATATGAAAGGTATAGGAAAACGAGGAGGGGTGTTAGGCTAGACAGAGTTGAAGGGCAGAGCATGTCTTGTATATGAGAGAGGTAGGGAACAGGAGCAGGGGTGTTAGGCTAGGCAGAGGTCAAGAAGTAGAGTATGGTTTATATGAAAGGTATAGGAAAACGAGGAGGGGTGTTAGACTAGACAGAGTTGAAGGGTAGAGCATGTCTTGTATATGAGAGAGGTAGGGAACAGGAGCAGGGGTGTTAGGCTAGACAGAGGTCAAGAAGTAGAGTATGGTTTTATATGAATGGTATAGGAAAACGAGGTGGACTGTTAGGCTAGACAGAGTTGAAGGGTAGAGTATGTCCTTTATATGAGAGAGGTTGGGAACAGGAGGAGCGGTGTTAGGTTAGGAGAATTGAGTATGTGTTTATAAGGAGAGACGAGAAAACGGAGAGAGATCCTATGCTAGGATAGACAGGTGTTAAAGTTAGGTTAGATAGGAAACCAAGGAGTGATACTCAGCTAGAGGGGGGCAGGAGGAATGCGCTTTATGAGAGGTAGGGGATACGGGGAGTGGTGTTAGGCTAGACAGAGGTTGAGAGTAGAGTAGGCGTTTATATGTATGAGAAGTATAGAACAGGAGGAGGGGTGTTAGGCTAGACAGAGGTCGAGGAGTAGAGTATGGTTTATATGAGAGGTACAGGGAAACGAGGAGAGGAGTTAGGCTAGGCAAATGTAGAGGAGTAGAGTATGGTTTATATGAGAGGTATAGGGACACGAGGAGAGTCGGTAGGCTAGACAGATAGTGAAGCAGTAGGAATATGGACTTACATACAGGAGAGATAGGGAATAGGAGTGGAGGGGCGAGACTTTGAAAGCGACTTTAGACGTGAACTTATTGGAAAGCTGTTTCATGTCAATGTTCTTGACGTACCCATCACGTAACCCATTCAGGGAAAAGGTGACCAGTAAAGGGAAAAAGGTGACTGCTCATGGAAAAAGGTGACCAGCAAAGGGAAAAAGGTAACCAGTAAAGGGAAAAATGTGAACAGCAAAGGGAAAAACGTGACCAGTAAAGGGAAAAAGGTGATCAGCAAAGGGAAAAAGGTGACCAGCAAAGGGAAAAAGGTGACCAGCAAAGGGAAAAGCTAACCCACTCACACTAGCAGGTAAGTAATTCAGTTAGTATCACAGGGTAGGACATATCCCGGGAAGCGGATATATCATAGTTCCGTATAATGTTGCAGGTAATTCAGAGAGTATCGTAGGTATTTAGGATAATTCAAGTAACAGAAGTGTTTAGAGTCACTCAGCTAGTATCACAGGAGGCTAGTTTCCTGGAGCAGGACGTATCATAGCTGCATATTTTTCACAGACAATTCAGCTAGTATCGGAGGGCATTTAAGCTAATTCAGCTGGTATTACAAGAGGCGGACTGCATCATAGCAGTGTATGATTTCACAGGTAATTCAGTTAGTATCGTAGGTATTTAGGCTAATTCATCTAGTATCACAGGAGGATAGATTCCAGGGGTTGGGTATAGCATAGTTTCGTATTTCACAGGTAACTCAGCTAGTATCGTAGGTATTTAGCATAATTCAAGTGTCATAGGTGTTTAGAGTAATTAAGCTAGTATCACAGGAGGATAGATTTCAGGGGTTGGGTATAGCATAGTTTCGTATTTCACAGGTAACTCAGCTAGTATCGTAGGTATTTAGCATAATTCAAGTGTCATAGGTGTTTAGAGTAGTTAAGCTAGCATTACAGGAGGGTGGGTTCCAGGGTCGGTTATAACGTAGTATCGTATTTTACAGATAGTTCAGGTAATATCGTAAGTATTTGGGTAATCAGCATAGTTTCACAGATACTCGTGATAATTTCGATCAGAGATTTGTATCACAGCTATTTAAGGTAAATGCAGGTGATTCAGGTTGTATCAATGGTATTTGAGTCATTTTAACAGGTAATTCATCTAGTATCATTGATATTTGGGGCAAACCAGATAGTATCACAGGTGATCGTGCTAATTTAGAACAGGAATTCGTATCAGAGCTGGTTAAGGTAATTTCACATGATTCGGCTAGTATCACAGGTATTTAAGTCATTTTACAGGTAATTCAACTAGTATCACAGGTACTCATGGTAATATAGAGAGTAATTAGATCATAAACATTTCTCATCCCACGTTACAACAATTTATATACGTTTTTCTAAATCTTACAAACTTATTATATGTTAAACAGTTATAAACTGCAGGGATAAACTGCATATGGTTCACAAATTAAAAAGCTTTGCGTCAACATACCTTTATTTAAGTTCGTTGTAGGTGCCTCTCCCCTTTTATCTAGGCTTGAGACTAGCACTAGGATTGCTCCTAATGGCAGGGTTACCACCTTCCCTTCCATCTTCTTCCTTCTTCATCAGACGTCTGCTAGTTGCATACACAGCACACGGATAAACTTCATTTTAAGATTGTAGACTCACGAGAAAATCTTCATCTTCGACTTACATTCTCTTAAGCACTGCTTGTAATACTGTAATGTGCATACGCATAGGTAGTTATTCCATCCTCAGCAATAATTCTTTTATCATCAAAGGGATTCAATGTAATTTTATTCACTTGCACTGTGGTAACAGCATGCTTTCGTGATAGGATTAGATTCATGGGCGTTCTGATGATTTCACAGGTTTTAAGACAGTCTGTATAGCTGTCAAACGAAATGTACTGCTTAATAGCGCTACGTTTTATACCTTTAATCTTTTTATC
Source organism: Deroplatys truncata (assembly GCA_030765065.1). Lineage (NCBI taxonomy): Eukaryota > Metazoa > Arthropoda > Insecta > Mantodea > Mantidae > Deroplatys > Deroplatys truncata. Next base: position 81,980,474 of record CM060982.1, on the reverse strand, counting down.
ATTGATCCTTGAATATCTAAGGCATACATCTTAGGACGTAGTCCAACAAAGCGCAGGATGATTTTGCTATTAGCCTCATCTTTAAATTTTCCCAATACCTTCTTGTTCTGAGTAGAGTAACATATATGGTTGGCAGGGTAATCAGCTGTATCGAGATGCTCAAGAAAACGTAGCTTGTCCTGGTACACATCTTCAGTTGTAACACGATGAATGAACGAATCAGTGTCCATATACATAAGCTTCAGGTTTTCAGCTCCATAATAAGGCAACAACACGTCGTAATGATAGTGATACATTAATGTCTTGGAGATGTCCAACACACTCATACCAATGTATATAGACTTGTTGAATACAATCTGACGAGAGGCCATATGTACAGCAGCTACAATGATAGCAGCAATAGATCCTGCAGCTACAGAAACATCACCCGCAGCCTGGACAATAGCTGTAACAGAAGCAAATACAATAGCTACCGTAGCAGATACAGCAGCTGTACGACAATAGATGTAACAGATCTTACAGCTGTAGCAACATCTGCTACAATAACAGCAGCGACAAACACCAGTTACATAACAGCTGTAGGAGCAGCAGCTAATCCAGCAGCAGGAAAGATTTAGCACTCTTAGCAATAGCAAGCATCACAGCAAAGATATTCCAGCTGTAGCTTCACCCACCACAGCAACAGCAGTCATCACTCCAGCTGTAACATCAAATACGAGAGCTGAAGTAGTAGATACAACACTGTAACATCAGCTACAGCAATAACAGTATCAGATCAGGTAGCTGTAACAGCATTAGACATAGTCAGCACAATACCTATAGCAGAAGCAAATACAGCAGCTATCGTAGCAGATACAGAAACTGTACAACAATAGCTGTAACAGACCCCACAGCTGTAGCAGCATCTGCTATAACAATAGCAGTAGCCGTCACATTACATAACAACTGCAGCAGCAGCTAGAGATTTAGCAGTGTTAGCAATAGCAAGCATCACAGCAATGATATTCCAGCTGTAGATTCCCCTACCACAGCAACAGCAGTCATCACAACAACATCAACAGTAAATACGACAGATGTAGTAGCAGATACAGCATCTATAGCAACAGCAGCTACAACGATAGCAGCAATAGATCCTGCAGCTGTAGCAACATTAGACACAATCAGCACAATAGCTGTAGCAAAAGCAAATACAATTACTATCGTAGCAGATACAGCAGCTGTACAACAATAGATGTAACAGATCCTACAGCTGTAGCAACATCTGATACAATAATAGCAGCGACAACAACAACCAGTTACATTACAGCTGTAGCAGCAGCAGCTAATCCATTTTTTGTTCAAATGTAGCAGCTTTATCAGTTAAATCAATGCTTCATTAAACAAGGATTGTAAGGGTAGACGTCTCTTCCCTTTATATAGGCCTGAGACTAACACTAGTATTTGCTCCTAATGACAATGGTTACCGCCTCCCCTTCCATCTTCTCCTTTCTTCACCATTTGTCTGCTATGTGAATACACAGCACATGAGTAAACTTTAATTTTTTAACAGTGTAGACTCGCGGAGATCATCAAAGGGATTCAATGTAATTTTATTCACTTGCACAGTAGTAGCAGCGTGCTTTCATGATAAGATTAGATTCATAGGCGTTCTGATGATTTCACAGGTTTTAAGACAATCAGTATAACTCTCAAATGTAAAGTACTGCTTAATAGCACTACGTTTATACCCTTAATCTTTTTTATCATTGAGCCGTGGATATCTAAGGCATACATCTTAGCTCGTAGTCCGACAAAGCGCTGGATGATTTTACCATTAGCCTCATCTTTAGATTTCCCAAGCACTTTGTTTAGAGTTGAATAGCATATATAGTTGACAGGGTAATCAGCTGTATCCAGATGCTCAAGTAAACGTAACTTGTCCTGGTACACATCTTCAGTCATCACACGATGAATGAACGAATCAGTGTCCATATACATGAGCTTCAGGTTTTCAGATCCATAATATGCCAGCAACACATCATAATGATAGTGGTACATTAATGTCTTGGAGATATCCAACACACTCATACCGATGTATATAGGCTTGTTGAACACGATCTGACGAGAGGCCATATGCACAGCAGCTAGATTGACGGCATATATTGTTCGATCGATAAACGTAGGCTTGACGATCAGCTTCTCTAGAGTCTTCTAATTTATCACCAGTCGTATATCCATACGATCAGGCAGATTCTCCATAGTTTTTCCAAACATGACGTTGTTAAAGAGCTGTAGACGTCCTTCTCGAAATCATTTGCAGCTTATTGTAGTAGCCTGTTGTTAACTTCCACATAAGGTTTTAACCACTGTGACTGTTGGAATTGCAGCACACGATGGATTTTTTTGTCGTAACCCATGATTAAGAGCTTGCTTCAAAGCCATGTAATGTACTACATGCTTCTTTTGAGGTCCAAGACGAGGTATCAGTTTCTTTGTATATGATTTCAATGGTTTCGTACACTCAGGCAGGAAAGGTAGATCGTTAAGTTCTATAGGATGCTCGATGTCTATGACGTCACACCCAGAGACAGGATGTCTGGCAGTATCAAACACGTTTAAACTCGTCTCGTAACTACCTGTATGTGCTGTCACACCAACAAGAGAAGTATTCCCACACGCTCATTCAGTCAAATGTTCCATTCAAAGCCTACCACAACCACCACCACCACCACCGCCGCCACCACCGCTACCACCACCCATTATACCAAAGCTAGCACAATCTCTATTATCACAATACTTAAAAGTAAAGGCTTAAAAGGTAACGTAGAAGATTTTCTCCCTTGTTTAGTTAAATGTATGTATATACTACATTATTTCACGCTTTCATTCCCTTTTCAATTCTTCCTTTCCATCTTCCCACAGAAAGACCACTACAATCACAAGCAAAGCAATTTTTCCGGAGTTACAGAGATCCTAAGCTTCTAGAATCGAACTCGGTAACACTTTTAATAAATGCGTTTTAGTAATTTAGCTCCCCGCATCAGCATCTACCATTTAATCTTTACTCGAACCTGATATGATCCATAGGCTTGAAGATATATGAAATCACCCCTTCGAAATTCAATCTTAGTACTTTAAAGTAGTTATTGTCATGATAACAATATTTAGGGACTAGGTACTCTGTTTACGGTTTACTTAACGCATCTATCTAAAGTAAATTACGAGTTATTAAATTTGCAAGTAAATTTCATTGAATCGGTATTCGAACCCAGAACACCAGGAACAAAATAATTTACAATATTAGCTTGACATGTTAAACAAAGCTGTTTACAGTTACGCTATCAATCTAAGTGATATATTCTAGTGTACAGAGGAAAATTAAGGAACTCATTAAAAGATGGAGAATCGAACCAAGCACAACTGATTGACAATTATATACAGCATTAATTACCTATTATAAGAGCTATCAAGCATGCTTTGGTCCACTCCTCTACCTCTCCTAGTTTCCGAGATAATGAAGATTTAAAATTAAGGATCGAACCCAGGACGTCAGGTATCTAATTGCACATCCACAGGATACTACCTAACAACATAAACGTAACAAAGGTTATTTGGCGTCTTTATCTTAATTGGTTTAGGAGTTATTAAATTTAAAATTAAATTACATTTTATCGGTATTCGAACGCAGAACACCAGAAACAAAATTATATACAATATTAGTTTGATATGTTAAAAAGAGCTGTATGCAGTTACAGAATCAATCTAAGTGTTATATTCTAGAGTATAGAGAACAATTAAGGAAGTCACTGAAAGATCGGGATTCGAACTAGGGACAACTGATTGAAAATTATATACAGTATTAATTACACATTATAACCGCTATCAAACATGCTTTAGTCCATCCCTCTACCTTTCTTAGTTTCCGAGATAATGGCGTTTTAAAAATTAAAGATCGAATCCAGGACACCAGATACCCAAATGTACATTCAGAACAACCTACCTAATGATATAAATGTAATGAAGTTTATTTGACGTCGTTATCTTAATTAGTCTCTGAGTTATTAGAAGATGAATTTGTAATCCCTCCTACGATTCGAACCCAGGCATCCCGGCCAACTCGGATTAATATCTCAAGGACGCAGCGCATTCTAAAGAATTGATTACTTTTTATCCCATTGTTCTATCTCTTTTCATTCAGGAGATATAAGCGATTAATCAGTAGTAGGGAATTGACAGTTCTGGCGCACTTAATATGCATGAATTGCAATTAATATGCTAATTAGCCCCCTCCCACTAATTAGCCCCACTCTCAATTCCCTACTACTGATTAATCGCTAATATCTCCTGAATGAAAAGAGGTAGAACAATAAGATAAAAACCAATCAATTCTTTGGAATGCGCCGCGTCCTTGAGATATTAATCCGAGTTGGCCGGGATGCCTGGGTTCGAATCCTAGGAGGGATTACAAATTCATCTTCTAATAACTCAGAGACTAATTAAGATACAGACGTCAAATAAACTCTATTACATTTAAATCATTGGGTAGTTTCGTCTGAATGTATATTTGGGTATCTGGTATCCTGGGTTCGATCTTTAATTTTTAAAACGCCATTATCTCGGAAACTAAGAAAGGTAGAGGAATATACTAAAGCACGTTTGATAGCTGTTATAATGTGTAATTAATACTGTATATAATTTTCAATCAGTTGTCCCTAGTTCGAATCCCGATCTTTCAGTGACTTCCTTAATTGTTCTCTATACTCTAGAATATAACACTTAGATTGATTCTGTAACTGCATACAGCTCTCTTTAACATATCAAACTAATATTGTATATAATTTTGTTTCTGGTGTTCTGCGTTCGAATACCGATAAAATGTAATTTAATTTTAAATTTAATAACTCCTAAACCAATTACGATAAAGACGCCAAATAAACTTTGTTACGTTTATGTTATTAGGTAGTATCGTATGGATGTGCAACTAGATACCTGACGTCCTGGGTTCGATCCTTAATTTTAAATCTTCATTATCTCGGAAACTAGGAGAGGTAGAGGAGTGGACCAAAGCATGATTGATAGCTCTTATAATAGGTAATTAATGCTGTATATAATTGTCAATCAGTTGTGCTTGGTTCGATTCTCCATCTTTTAATGAGTTCCTTAATTTTCCTCTGTACACTAGAATATATCACTTAGATTGATAGCGTAACTGTACACAGCTTTGTTTAACATGTCAAGCTAATATTGTAAATTATTTTGTTCCTGGTGTTCTGGGTTCGAATACCGATTCAATGAAATTTACTTGCAAATTTAATAACTCGTAATTTAGTTTAGATAGATGCGTTAAGTAAACCGTAAACAGAGTACCTAGTCCCTAAATATTGTTATCATGACAATAACTACTTTAAAGTACTCAGATTGAATTTCGAAGGGGTGATTTCATATATCTTCAAGCCTATGGATCATATCAGGTTCGAGTAAAGATTAAATGGTAGATGCTGATGCGGGGGAGCTAAATTACTAAAACGCATTTATTAAAAGTGTTACCGAGTTCGATTCTAGAAGCTTAGGATCTCTGTAACTCCGGAAAAATTGCTTTGCTTGTGATTGTAGTGGTCTTTCTGTGGGAAGATGGAAAGGAAGAATTGAAAAGGGAATGAAAGCGTGAAATAATGTAGTATATACATACATTTAACTAAACAAGGGAGAAAATCTTCTACGTTACCTTTTAAGCCTTTACTTTTAAGTATTGTGATAATAGAGATTGTGCTAGCTTTGGTATAATGGGTGGTGGTAGCGGTGGTGGCGGCGGTGGTGGTGGTGGTGGTTGTGGTAGGCTTTGAATGGAACATTTGACTGAATGAGCGTGTGGGAATACTTCTCTTGTTGGTGTGACAGCACATACAGGTAGTTACGAGACGAGTTTAAACGTGTTTGATACTGCCAGACATCCTGTCTCTGGGTGTGACGTCATAGACATCGAGCATCCTATAGAACTTAACGATCTACCTTTCCTGCCTGAGTGTACGAAACCATTGAAATCATATACAAAGAAACTGATACCTCGTCTTGGACCTCAAAAGAAGCATGTAGTACATTACATGGCTTTGAAGCAAGCTCTTAATCATGGGTTACGACAAAAAAATCCATCGTGTGCTGCAATTCCAACAGTCACAGTGGTTAAAACCTTATGTGGAAGTTAACAACAGGCTACTACAATAAGCTGCAAATGATTTCGAGAAGGACGTTTACAGCTCTTTAACAACGTCATGTTTGGAAAAACTATGGAGAATCTGCCTGATCGTATGGATATACGACTGGTGATAAATTAGAAGACTCTAGAGAAGCTGATCGTCAAGCCTACGTTTATCGATCGAACAATATATGCCGTCAATCTAGCTGCTGTGCATATGGCCTCTCGTCAGATCGTGTTCAACAAGCCTATATACATCGGTATGAGTGTGTTGGGTATCTCCAAGACATTAATGTACCACTATCATTATGATGTGTTGCTGGCATATTATGGATCTGAAAACCTGAAGCTCATGTATATGGACACTGATTCGTTCATTCATCGTGTGATGACTGAAGATGTGTACCAGGACAAGTTACGTTTACTTGAACATCTGGATACAGCTGATTACCCTGTCAACTATATATGCTATTCAACTCTAAACAAAGTGCTTGGGAAATCTAAAGATGAGGCTAATGGTAAAATCATCCAGCGCTTTGTCGGACTACGAGCTAAGATGTATGCCTTAGATATCCACGGCTCAATGATAAAAAAGATTAAGGGTATAAACGTAGTGCTATTAAGCAGTACTTTACATTTGAGAGTTATACTGATTGTCTTAAAACCTGTGAAATCATCAGAACGCCTATGAATCTAATCTTATCATGAAAGCACGCTGCTACTACTGTGCAAGTGAATAAAATTACATTGAATCCCTTTGATGATCTCCGCGAGTCTACACTGTTAAAAATTAAAGTTTACTCATGTGCTGTGTATTCACATAGCAGACAAATGGTGAAGAAAGGAGAAGATGGAAGGGGAGGCGGTAACCATTGTCATTAGGAGCAAATACTAGTGTTAGTCTCAGGCCTATATAAAGGGAAGAGACGTCTACCCTTACAATCCTTGTTTAATGAAGCATTGATTTAACTGATAAAGCTGCTACATTTGAACAAAAAATGGATTAGCTGCTGCTGCTACAGCTGTAATGTAACTGGTTGTTGTTGTCGCTGCTATTATTGTATCAGATGTTGCTACAGCTGTAGGATCTGTTACATCTATTGTTGTACAGCTGCTGTATCTGCTACGATAGTAATTGTATTTGCTTTTGCTACAGCTATTGTGCTGATTGTGTCTAATGCTGCTACAGCTGCAGGATCTATTGCTGCTATCGTTGTAGCTGCTGTTGCTATAGATGCTGTATCTGCTACTACATCTGTCGTATTTACTGTTGATGTTGTTGTGATGACTGCTGTTGCTGTGGTAGGGGAATCTACAGCTGGAATATCATTGCTGTGATGCTTGCTATTGCTAACACTGCTAAATCTCTAGCTGCTGCTGCAGTTGTTATGTAATGTGACGGCTACTGCTATTGTTATAGCAGATGCTGCTACAGCTGTGGGGTCTGTTACAGCTATTGTTGTACAGTCTCTGTATCTGCTACGATAGCTGCTGTATTTGCTTCTGCTATAGGTATTGTGCTGACTATGTCTAATGCTGTTACAGCTACCTGATCTGATACTGTTATTGCTGTAGCTGATGTTACAGTGTTGTATCTACTACTTCAGCTCTCGTATTTGATGTTACAGCTGGAGTGATGACTGCTGTTGCTGTGGTGGGTGAAGCTACAGCTGGAATATCTTTGCTGTGATGCTTGCTATTGCTAAGAGTGCTAAATCTTTCCTGCTGCTGGATTAGCTGCTGCTCCTACAGCTGTTATGTAACTGGTGTTTGTCGCTGCTGTTATTGTAGCAGATGTTGCTACAGCTGTAAGATCTGTTACATCTATTGTCGTACAGCTGCTGTATCTGCTACGGTAGCTATTGTATTTGCTTCTGTTACAGCTATTGTCCAGGCTGCGGGTGATGTTTCTGTAGCTGCAGGATCTATTGCTGCTATCATTGTAGCTGCTGTACATATGGCCTCTCGTCAGATTGTATTCAACAAGTCTATATACATTGGTATGAGTGTGTTGGACATCTCCAAGACATTAATGTATCACTATCATTACGACGTGTTGTTGCCTTATTATGGAGCTGAAAACCTGAAGCTTATGTATATGGACACTGATTCGTTCATTCATCGTGTTACAACTGAAGATGTGTACCAGGACAAGCTACGTTTTCTTGAGCATCTCGATACAGCTGATTACCCTGCCAACCATATATGTTACTCTACTCAGAACAAGAAGGTATTGGGAAAATTTAAAGATGAGGCTAATAGCAAAATCATCCTGCGCTTTGTTGGACTACGTCCTAAGATGTATGCCTTAGATATTCAAGGATCAATGATAAAAAGATTAAAGGTATAAAACGTAGCGCTATTAAGCAGTACATTTCGTTTGACAGCTATACAGACTGTCTTAAAACCTGTGAAATCATCAGAACGCCCATGAATCTAATCCTATCACGAAAGCATGCTGTTACCACAGTGCAAGTGAATAAAATTACATTGAATCCCTTTGATGATAAAAGAATTATTGCTGAGGATGGAATAACTACCTATGCGTATGCACATTACAGTATTACAAGCAGTGCTTAAGAGAATGTAAGTCGAAGATGAAGATTTTCTCGTGAGTCTACAATCTTAAAATGAAGTTTATCCGTGTGCTGTGTATGCAACTAGCAGACGTCTGATGAAGAAGGAAGAAGATGGAAGGGAAGGTGGTAACCCTGCCATTAGGAGCAATCCTAGTGCTAGTCTCAAGCCTAGATAAAAGGGGAGAGGCACATACAACGAACTTAAATAAAGGTATGTTGACGCAAAGCTTTTTAATTTGTGAACCATATGCAGGTTATCCCTGCAGTTTATAACTGTTTAACATATAATAAGTTTGTAAGATTTAGAAAAAAAGTATGTAAATTGTTGTAACGTGGGATGAGAAATGTTTATGATCTAATTACTCTCTATATTACCATGAGTACCTGTGATACTAGTTGAATTACCTGCTAAAATGATTTAAATACCTGTGATACTAGCCGAATCATGTGAAATTACCTTAACTAGCTCTGATACGAATTCCTGTTCTAAATTAGCACGATCACCTGTGATACTATCTGGTTTGCCCCAAATATCAATGATACTAGATGAATTACCTGTTAAAATGACTCAAATGCCATTGATACAACCTGAATCACCTGCATTTACCTTAAATAGCTGTGATACAAATCTCTGATCGAAATTATCACGAGTATCTGTGAAACTATGCTGATTACCCAAATACTTACGATATTACCTGAACTATCTGTAAAATACGAAACTACGTTATAACCGACCCTGGAACCCACCCTCCTGTAATGCTAGCTTAACTACTCTAAACACCTATGACACTTGAATTATGCTAAATACCTACGATACTAGCTGAGTTACCTGTGAAATACGAAACTATGCTATAACCAACCCCTGGAATCTATCCTCCTGTGATACTAGCTTAATTACTCTAAACACCTATGACACTTGAATTATGCTAAATACCTACGATACTAGCTGAGTTACCTGTGAAATACGAAACTGTGCTATACCCAACCCCTGGAATCTATCCTCCTGTGATACTAGATGAATTAGCCTAAATACCTACGATACTAACTGAATTACCTGTGAAATCATACACTTCTATGATGCAGTCCGCCTCTTGTAATACCAGCTGAATTAGCTTAAATGCCCTCCGATACTAGCTGAATTGTCTGTGAAAAATATGCAGCTATGATACGTCCTGCTCCAGGAAACTAGCCTCCTGTGATACTAGCTGAGTGACTCTAAACACTTATGTTACTTGAATTATCCTAAATACCTACGATACTCTCTGAATTACCTGCAACATTATACGGAACTATGCTATATCCGCTTCCCGGGATATGTCCTACCCTGTGATACTAACTGAATTACTTACCTGCTAGTGTGAGTGGGTTAGCTTTTCCCTTTGCTGGTCACCTTTTTCCCTTTGCTGGTCACCTTTTTCCCTTTGCTGATCACCTTTTTTCCCTTTACTGGTCACGTTTTTCCCTTTGCTGTTCACATTTTTCCCTTTACTGGTTACCTTTTTCCCTTTGCTGGTCACCTTTTTCCATGAGCAGTCACCTTTTCCCTGAATGAGTTACGTGATGGGTACGTCAAGAACATTGACATGAAACAGCTATCCAATAAGTTCACGTCTAAAGTCGCTTTCAAAGTCTCGCCCCTCCACTCCTATTCCCTATCTCTCCTGTATGTAAGTCCATATTCCTACTGCTTCACTATCTGTCTAGCCTACCGACTCTCCTCGTGTCCCTATACCTCTCATATAAACCATACTCTACTCCTCTACATTTGCCTAGCCTAACTCCTCTCCTCGTTTCCCTGTACCTCTCATATAAACCATACTCTACTCCTCGACCTCTGTCTAGCCTAACACCCCTCCTCCTGTTCTATACTTCTCATACATATAAACGCCTACTCTACTCTCAACCTCTGTCTAGCCTAACACCACTCCCCTTATCCCCTACCTCTCATAAAGCGCATTCCTCCTGCCCCCCTCTAGCTGAGTATCACTCCTTGGTTTCCTATCTAACCTAACTTTAACACCTGTCTATCCTAGCATAGGATCTCTCTCCGTTTTCTCGTCTCTCCTTATAAACACATACTCAATTCTCCTAACCTAACACCGCTCCTCCTGTTCCCAACCTCTCTCATATAAAGGACATACTCTACCCTTCAACTCTGTCTAGCCTAACAGTCCACCTCGTTTTCCTATACCATTCATATAAAACCATACTCTACTTCTTGACCTCTGTCTAGCCTAACACCCCTGCTCCTGTTCCCTACCTCTCTCATATACAAGACATGCTCTACCCTTCAACTCTGTCTAGTCTAACACCCCTCCTCGTTTTCCTATACCTTTCATATAAACCATACTCTACTTCTTGACCTCTGCCTAGCCTAACACCCCTGCTCCTGTTCCCTACCTCTCTCATATACAAGACATGCTCTGCCCTTCAACTCTGTCTAGCCTAACACCCCTCCTCATTTTCCTGTACCTTTCATATAAACCATACTCTACTTCTTGACCTCTGTCTAGCCTAACACCCCTGCTCCTGTTCCCTACCTCTCTCATATAAAAGACATGCTCTACCCTTCAACTCTGTCTAGTCTAACACCCCTCCTCGTTTTCCTATACCTTTCATATAAACCATACTCTACTTCTTGACCTCTGTCTAGCCTAACACCCCTGCTCCTGTTCCCTACCTCTCTCATATACAAGACATGCTCTACCCTTCAACTCTGTCTAGCCTAACACCCCTCCTCGTTTTCCTATACCTTTCATATAAACCATACTCTACTTCTCGAACTCTGTCTAGCCTAACACCCCTGCTCCTGTTCCCTACCTCTCTCATATAAAAGACATGCTCTACCCTTCAACTCTGTCTAGCCTAACACCCCTCCTCGTTTTGCTATACCTTTCATATAAACCCTACTCTACTCCTCGACCTCTGTCTAGTCTAACACCTCTCTACTATCTCTTCCATATAAACGTATTTCCCTCCTTCAACCTTGTCTAGCGTAGTATCGGTCGTCATATTCCCTATCTCTCCCATATAAACCCATTTTCCTTCTTGATCCGCCCCATTCAGCCTCGTTTTCCCTATCCTTTCCCATATATGCCCAAAAAACTGCGCCAGCTCTCTCCTAAATAACCTACTTCTACCCTCTATCTTTATTAGTGAGTATACAAACTATACTTATTAAAGTTTATTTTTCTGTCTACTACATTTTAATCCAAATAAACCTTCTCAAAAGTAGCTACATTATACATTTCGTTATAGATACAAAGGGAACAGTGATAGTAAAATGTTTAAGAACTGGACGCTATATGCCGGGCTTAAATTTCATACTGTTTCTATGAAATAGCGACAGACGACTGAAAATCGAGGAGACTAAAACAATGACAGGTATTGAAAAATGTGAACCTTTATTAACGGATATCTCTTAAATGGCTTATGACACAGAAAACACTTATTTAATTGAATTGTGTGTTTTAAAGAGTACCACACATTTTTTGTAGGTTACATTTTCGTCCATCGCTTAACGTTTACCACCTATAAAAGATTACACAAAATTCCTTCTGAATTAAGACGACTTCACAGGCTATTCCCAGAAAATTCAAGATATGCATTTTATTTTTGATGTAAATATCTTTAATATATGATATTTTAATCAAAATCGTTTGAGCAATTTTTTAAAAAATCTAAATTTTCGAAAAATGTTCCAAGTAAAGGGTAGTTGGGGTCGGGGGATTTTCTTGAATATCTTCGTGTCGCATTTTTGAAAGATACAGAACCTAAATACCAGGTGTGGTATGTATCCGACTTTTCGTTGTAGAGTTATGCTGTTCACAGACACACAGGCGGACCTTTTTCTAAAAATGCTTTTTTTTAGGGATTCGGGGGGCCTTAAAATATGATTCCCGTGAAATCTAGGTATCGAATTTTTGTGTGGAGTGCAATACCTTATCTACCTACAATGTATGCGGCAGAGAAAGTACAAAATCTGAGGTGTTGCATTCACATGTCTTTTTCTACTCTTGTACAAACTAGTTTTACAAACGCTTATTCTCCATATGCTTCATGTTAATGGAGATGTTAATCTTACTGCTAATTTTCTTGTAGGTGCAAGGGGAATATGGTAAGCTTTAAGTGATAGTCAAATATTTTAAGAGCTGGTTGCTATGAGCTGCATTCCATTCTATGTGTATGTTCAGGACATAAAAAAATGAACAAGAATTTCTATTTGAGAAAAAGTGTAAATTTTGAAAAATTTAAGGGAATAACAAGCAATATCTCGAAAATGGTTCACTCAACAAAGAAAATGTATATGACATAAATTGTGTATTTTAACGCGATCTACATTTTTTGTGTAATAAAATGTTGTCTATCTCTTATGGTTTACCAGTTATGCAAAAGTCATTCACAATGAAGAATACTTTTGGAGACATTCTCAGAAAATTCGAGATATACATTTTAGTTTTCATGAATGTATCTCAAATTTATGATATTTTAATCAAAATCGTTAGAGCCATTTCTGAGAAAATTAAAATTTTCGAAAAATGTTGCATGTAAAGGATAATCTGGGTGGGGGGATTTTCTTGAAAACCTTCGTGTCGCATCTCTGGAAGATACTGAACCTAAATACCAAGTTTGGTGTTTATCCGACTGCTCGTTTCTGAGTTATCCTGTTCACAAACACACACACAGACACACACACGGACATGTTTCCAAAAAAGTTTTTTTTGGATTCAGGGGGTCTCAAAACATATATTTCCGGTGAAATTTCGGTATCGAATTTTTGGGTGGAATACAATACTTCCCCTACTTACTATACGTAGTAGAGAAAGTAAAAAGGATTTATTTGGATTCAGGGGACCTCAGCATGTATTTCCGGTGAAATCTCGGTATCGAATTTTTGGGTGGAATGCAATACTTTTCCTACTTACTATACGTAGAGGAAGTAAAAACTATCGCCGGTCACTGGAGTGTAATTGGGAGGGAAGAGGGCAAGCCAATCTGAAATCTGTTTTTTTTTCCGTGAGGTAATTAGGAAAAGGATGGTTTCCGCTCAAGTGTCAACTCGCGGAAGTGTCAAAACAGCAAGTGTTCCGCACCGATAGGTATTGGTTGGCATAAAAATTGAGGTTCATAGTCGGGAGTCATTTCCTAGAGGACCAAACTTTCTTTGACAGTTCTGAAGTGACTTTTTTTAAATTAAGCAACCGGGAATACAAGAATTGACTACCAAATTTGGAAGGGATATCATAGTATGGTTCTAAAATTTCAATAGCCCGCATTTTCACAAAAGACCAGGCTGTCGTTAAAGTAATATTGACATTCTTTGAAGTAGATATTTATTAGTCCCATGTTTAGGCGCCAATTTGAAGAAGGTATTTTGTTGTATTAGCACCACGTTTTGGGTTCCAATTTGAAGAAGATGGTTTGTTACGTTATTTTTATATTTGCCCAAAATGTTTAAAAAATATGATTACTGTTTCTTTAAATATTTTATATTTATGTTTTGCCTGCGTTCAGTATTTGTTAGAGACGTGGAAGTCTTGGCAGGACGTGATGCGACAAGAATGTAGGCTTACACAGATTTTAAGTTTTAATTCACTCCTTTTTATTAATCCTTGACACAAATTAAATAGCACTTCACTGATATCGAGAGCTGTGAGATTCTATTTAATACCTGCACTTTTTAACACGTGTACTATTTTCGTCTCACACGAATACGTATTATATTTCTCGAGGACGCATCACGCATCCAGTTATGATCACTGTCTGCAGGCAACTGAACTGATTTCAAGCGCCTACACTTTGTAAATTTATGTATTTCAAGTCTCTGATTGCTAATCCTAATCCATTAGAATACCTTCATTTAACTAAAGCTTTTTCTGGTTGTTGATTGGCTATTTTATAAACTGTCTCAAAATTTACATTATTGCTGCTCTAATAATCAGAAGTAGTATTATTAAACTCTCAAACTCATTATTGCCTCAAGGTTATCTCATTGTTAGCAACGTTTAACTTATTATTCTCACAGCTCCTACATTATTAAATTACGTAATACATTCACATAACAATATTGAACATGTTGACAACAATATAAGCATATGCAGTGACTATTACATACATTTTACAAATTATTACATACACATATTGCTTCAAGGCGGGCTGTTATTGAATTTAAATATTATATAATTAGACTGAAATATTTTTAAGTGTTAAAAACACTGCCTCATCTTGAAGTATAAAGTTGAATAAATAGCGTTCTGCACCAAAAAGTTATTGAGTTATTTAAATTATAATCCAATGACAAGATCTGGTAAAAATACTATGTTACGTATCTTCTATTAGGTGAACCAACCGCTCTTCGGTATTCATATGAAACTACAGAGTACAACTTAGGCGAAAAGCTAGCTATTTTTGCCGGAAAAGAAATTCTTATGAGCAGGTTAGGTTCTTTTGGGATTCTTGTGTCTAACTAGCAGTATTAAATACTGCACAAATGCAAAGGAACTGCAAAAAGCCCCGCCAAAGTTTGAAAACTGTCACGTTCCCCTATGTCTCAACAGTGTGTTTTTTTTTTCGTAATGTTTCCACTTCCACCGATTCCATCCAGCCCTTATCACTTAACAGCGAACCAATGAGCGATGTTATATTCGGTATGAAACAGAGGGGGTCAGAAATACTCTGTCTCAACGAACTCTTCTCTGATTTGTGTAAATAACTAGAGGTGGAACAGCCCAATGCAACATTATTAGTAACTCGATCTGTAGATGGAAGAGCGGGTGAGAAACGAGTTACCTGTAGCGTTCTAACGGACAACTCGCACAATACTTGTATTCATATCAAAAGTTTCTTCCGAAGGAGTCATGTAAGCAGTATGCAATTATTTTCACTGTCGAGTAGGTATGTAGGGGTAAAAGCTTGGCTAAATTTTGCGACACACTCCTAGAGGAATCAAATTTATCGATACAATGACTATTATTTTGAAGTATTTGTCAGTTTCAGTAATTAATTTTGGTCGTAAGTATTTATATACGAGCAATATAAAATCTATTATTATATTTATTATTATTGTTGTTGCTGCATAATGATTACATCAATGGGACCCTGGTAATCAAAGTGTCATTAAATAAATGAACGATTATCCTTATTCTTATTAACATTTTCGTCTTTATTATCAAGTTAATACTACTCAACTAGCAAAAACATAGATAACTCATTGGTAATGTTACCCTCCGCCCTAATTTGAGATTGTCAATCAAGTAACTATTATGCAAGAGGGGAGGTAGAAGGTTGAATCTGGGGAGGTAGAAGGACGGATCTGAGCACTTCATTACCAACCTAAATCGTCCCAGTTCATTATGGGCCTCTTTTACCCACACTAGTGTATGTGAACGCATGGGAAAATCTGAGAAATTTGATAACATTTAAACCACTATAGCTCAAAAATGGAGCTATAGTTTCATGCAATTCATAGAGTCTGTTAAATTATTCTTTTAGAATATTTTAAGGCACGAAACACACCTTTTTGGCATACAGAATTTTATATATTCGTTTTTCTATGCTAAAGGAAACATTATTCCAAAAGTTGAAATTTGTGAAACGCAGGTGTCCATAACTACAGAACTGCTTGGAGTAGACAGCTGAAATTTTCTCTACTGACTCATTGTGCAAATACATAAAAGTTGAAGCTATTGTGATCTCAATTTAAACATTTTAGTAAGTGTTATAAAAATGTATGGATTTAAATTAACTCTATAATAAAATAGAATTAAAAAATAAAATGAGTAATAGAAACCTTATCTTAATTGTTATTTTGATCATGTTAAGAATCACTTATCTAAACTATATTTTGAGTTATAGAACCTTTAACTTATACATGCAAATTAAAAGTATATTTTCTCTTCTGCTTGATGCTACTGTACCAGATTCATTTCAGAACAGACATTTTAGGAGAATTCCTTCTCTAATTGTATAGGTCCTCAGTTTTTACTTTCTGTATGTTATCTTTTGTAGCTAAAGAAAGTATTGTATTTCACAGAAAACTTCGATATAGAGATTTCAACGGTAATACATGTTTTGAGATCCCTGAATCTCCAAAACAAAAGCATTTTAGGTAAATTTACCAATAGAGCTAAAAGTTAAGAAGATTTTTAATACAAGATCAAATGAATATATGGAGAAAGCAGGAAAATATTTAGGAAAAATTAGGTTAAAATGGTTAAAAGAGACGTGAAGCAAATTGGAGAAGATACGGAAAAAGTGTAACAAGGCAAAAAATCTTGTGTTACACTCACATGACTTTCTCTACTCTTGTACAAACTATTTTTACAAACGCTTATTCTCCATATGTTTCATGTTAATCGAGATGTTAATCTTACTGCTAATTTTCTTGTAGATGCAAGGGGAATGTGATAGGATTTAAGCGATAGTCAAATATTTTAAGAGCTGGTTGCTATGTTGAGTATTCTATTCTCTTTGCATTAGCAGGACAAAAAATGAATAACGAATTCTCATTTGAGAAAAAGTATAAGTATTTGAAAATTTAAGGGAATAACAAGCAATATCTCGAAAATGGTTCACTAAACAAAAAAATGTATATGAAATAAATTGTGTATTTTAACGCGATCTACATTTTTGTGGTAAAATTTGGTCTATATCTTATGGTTTACCAGTTATGCAAAAGCCGTTCACAATGAAGAATACTTTTGGAGACATTCCCAGAAAATTCGAGATATACAATTCATTTGCCATGAAAATATCTTAAACATATAATATTTTAATCAACATCGTTAGAGCCATTTTTGAGAAAATTAAAATTTTCAAAAAGTTTTCCATGTAAAGAGTAATCTGGGGTGCGGGAATTTGTTTGAAAACCTTCGTGTCGCATCTCTGGAAGATACTGAACCTAAATACCATGTTTGGTGTTTATTCGACTGTTCGTTTCTGAGTTATGCTATTCAAAGACAGACAGACACTCACACACAGACATGTTTCCAAAAATGCTTTTTTTGGATTCAGGGGGCCTCAAAACATATCTCGGTATCGAATTTTTGGGTGGAATACAATATTTCCCCTTCTTACTATACGTAGTAGAGAAAGTAAAAAGTAAACAGTGGAAAATTATACTTCCCCATTATATATATATATATATATACATTGTATATATATATATATATACATACAATAAAATGTTAAATACAAGGAGAAGAGAAATAATAAGCAACTCCATTGTATTGTAAATACGTATAAATTGCATGTAAATTCAAAGTAGACGATAAATCATTCATTCATTTAGCCGAAATTATAATGGGAATAACATAACATGAAAACAAGATTAACTTTTTATATGAACACTATTATATATGTACTTATCATGATTATGTGAAGAAATGGGAAGAGGATGTCGTACGAATGTGTCACTTCACGTTTTCTTCACTGATTTTGGAATGTAATACATTGTGCGCTAGGTGAGCTTTTGGAAATGGGTAGAACTGTATACTGCACAGTAAAAGTTTATAAAATAGGATATAAAGCTGCCGTAACTCTCATTAGAAGGGTATGCACATAAATGAATAAGAAACGAACCTAAACCACAGTTGTCGTTTAGCAGATTGCATAAATTAAGAAAAATAATCGTAGAGGCTGGAACAATTAATTGTATTTCTTAAGATGCATTAAGTTAAAACCTAGAAATACTTGTTGATCTGAAGTTAGGATGTTGCCCAAGAAGGGGTGACCGCCTTGGGATTACATTCTGCTCCCCCATCTCAGATCGAAAGACACAGCACTCAGTCAGTCAATACCCAACACATCTTCACAAAAGCCCGAGGCAGTCTACGTTCCATGACGTCATCCTGTAACTTGCTCTTCCTGCAAGTTGGGAACAATTTGCCGTCAATATGTCCCAGAGAGCATGAGTCAGTCGGCTTGGTTCTTCTGACCCAGACAGCCACTCGCAATCAAACTCCAAAATGGTACGTGTAACGTTGAAAACACTTATAAGAAGAGCCCAGGTGTTCAGGCATTTATAACAGTCAAAATGGTCATGCAAAAAACGTAAGGGCACGATAAATTTAAAAAAATGCATTATAACTTTTAAAAATATGATGTGCTACACTCACTTGACTTTCTCTACTCTTGTACAAACTATATTTACAAACGCTTATTCTCCATATGCTTCATGTTTATCGAGATGTTAATCTTATTGCTAATTTTCTTGTAGATGCAAGGGGAATTGGAGGGCTTTAAGCGATAGTCAAATATTTTAAGAGCTGGTTGCTATGTGGAATCTTCCATTCTCTTTGCATTACCAGAAAAAAAACGAATAACGAATTCCCATTTGAGAAAAAGTATAAGTATTGGAAAATTTAAGGAATAACAAGCAATATCTCGATAATGGTTCATTCAATAAAAAATATGAAATAAATTGTGTATTTTAACGCGATCTACATTTTTTGTGTAGTAAAATTTTGTCTATCTCTTATGGTTTACCAGTTATGCAAAAGTCGTTCACAATGAAGAATACTTTTGGAGACATTCCCAGAAAATTCGGGATATACAATTCATTTGCCATAAAAATGTCTTAAACTTATGGTATTTTATTCAAAATCGTTAGTCATTTTTGAGAAAATTAAAATTTTCGAAAAATGTTCCAGGTAAAGAGTAATCTGGGGTAGGGGGATTTTCTTGAAAACCTTCGTGTCGCATCTCTGGAAGATACTGAACCTAAATACCAAGTTTGGTGTTTATCCGACTGTTCGTTTCTGAGTTATGCTGTTCACAGACAGACACACACACACGGACATGTTTCCAAAACTGCTTTATATGCATTCAGTGTACCTCAAAACATGTATTTCCTGTGAAATATCGGTATCGAATTTTTGGTTGGAATGCAATACTTCCCCTACTTACTTTACGTAGTAGAGAAAGTAAGAAGTGATACTCATATTTAATAACCAATATTTGCTTTAAAAATCACACAAAACCTACATTTTTATTGCTGCAAGTTACCGCAAGGTATTGCTGTAAATGTTCTTGTGTTAGACTCTATCGACATCTACTAATGATTTACACAAATATAATGAAAACTACGACTGTCTGCTAGATGTTGCAAGTACCCTTATTTTGCTTGCCATCACTCTGAAGCGAGAGCGATTTGTGCATTCTTGTTAACAGGTTGTTGATTGATAAAATCTTCTCTTTTTTCCCCCGTGATTAACTCTCTTCACAAACCTTACACAACAAAACTGTTACACCAGTTGAAAACACATGGCCACCTAATTCACTAACATAACTGTGAAGTGTGCCTACTTTCAAATATCTTGCGAATTTAGGCGTATAGCTAAATTATATTATGCATGCTTTCAGGCGAAAGTAACTGAACATCAGTATTCGTCAAAATGTTTTCCCTACAATACTTCGTGAGACCGAGAAATCCACTTAGCAGATAGCAAACATTAAAGTACAAAATATGGTCACATTTCAGCGTAAAGAATGTCTAATTGGTAACCTCATCCAGAGTTCCCTGAATGTAATAGAACAGTCATTGTTTCATTATCTGTTTAACCTCCTCTTATGTAGGACTTACACCCCCCAAGACTTACAGGCGGGGGATCAGCCCGATGCCTGGTATGGTGAGGAAGGAAGTAGATGAAACGAAATGATGGTGAAATGGATGGAAGGAAAGGTGATGATGGAGCAGTTGGTGGACTGAATGGCGGGGGAAACCGGAGAACCCAGAGAAAACCCGCCCAGACGCCGCTTTGTCCACCACAAATCCCACATGCGGGTCCCTGGGATTGAACCCGGGCCGCCTCGGTGAGAGGCGAGCGGTCTAAGTACTCGGCCACGGCGCCGCCGAATGTAGTAGAACAACTGAAAATAAATTGAAAAAGGCTAAGTTAATTTAAAACAGACATAACATGGCATTTATAATTTGAAAAGGCAACTTGAAAAGGCAAAATAAAACCGGGTTCTATCATTTCCAAATAGCTCAAACACGATTATTTCTACATAACTTATGATTTATTACAATTTAGAAAAAATCATTTTGCCTAACATCCGGGTTGTACTTATAAGTTAAGCTTCAGTAGCCTCTTAATTCATTTCAATTTTATTTATACGGCCGGCTTGCTTCTTTTCTTAAAAATTAAGCAAAGTATGAAAATACGCATCGACTTCTCGTTTCTCGGAATAAAAATCTGTAGTCAGCTTACGAATTAAATTTTCTGTTTGTATGGCATTTTTACCCACAAACTATTCCTACAAAAGCCTACTTTCTGTTGTATGGCATTTTTTACCCACAAACTATTCCTACAAAAGCCTACTTTCTGTTGTATGGCATTTTTTACCCACAAACTATTCCTACAAAAGCCTACTTTCTGTTGTATGGCATTTTTTACCCACAAACTATTCCTACAAAAGCCTACTTTCTGTTAAGACAGATAAACGTTTACAGAAATAATTTCGTTACACATTTCATTGCGGGTACAATGGGATACAGAGACTGAAGTGATAGTCAAATTTAATAAAAGCGCGTCGCTGTGCGTTGAAACTCCATATTCTTTCCATGGCTTCAAACTAATAACAACGAATATATCGGAAACTGCCAATGACACAAAACATTTTATTTGACATAAGTTGTGTGTTTTAACGAGATTCACATTTTTGTGTAGTATGTTTTTGTCTATCTGCTATGGTTCACCGGTTGTACAAAAATATACGAAATTCATTCAGTATGAGGACGACTTCAGAGGCTATTCACAGAAAATTCATAAATATATTCTATTTCCCATGCAAATATCTTTAATTTATTGTATTTTAATAAAAAATCATTAGGTAGTTTTGAGAAAATCAAAAGTAACGAAATTGTGTCTATGTGAAAGGTAGTTTACTGTTGGGGATATTCTTGAAAATCTTTGTTGCCGCATCTAAAAACCGAGTTTGCTTTTAGAATTAGGCTATTCACACACACACACACACACACACACACACACACACACACACACACACACACACACACCACACATACACCACGCGCTTTTTCCAAAATGTTTTTTTTTTGTATTCAGGGGTTCTGAAAACATGTAATTTTGATGAAATCCTAAGATGGAATTTTTGGGTTGAAAATACTTCCTCTATCTATTATTAACGTGGTAGAGAAAGTGTATATGTCATACAATATATACTCTAAAATAATAACAGAGAGGTTGAAGCCAATATTCAAAGCTATATGAGCTATTATTAGAAAACGTAACTAATTTCGAAGAGGCAGATGAACATTTTTATTTTACAATACATATACTATTGAAATCAAAGAAACTTTAGTAGAGAAACACATATACTATTTTTTACTACAATAATGCGCCTGATAAAGTAAATAGACAACTAGGTTCTTTGGAATTTCATGGAACAAATGGACTTACCACTTCAATTAGTGGAGTTAATAAAAGCTACGTATAGTTGCTCAGCAATAAAAATGCATTGCTAGTTATTAATTATGCTGAAATAACAAACTTAGGGCTTCGAATAGGTTGTAGTATTTCATAACAACTTTTAACACACCTATGAATGTAGGCGAAATTACAAGCAAATGAATACAGCACTTGAAATGTTATTCACATAATTTCTTAAAAAAATGGTTATAATGCTTATACGAATATTCAGATTATCAAGTAACTATATCCAACTACAAAGACCGCTTATAAAAACAATATAGGATTTTAACAACATAGCAAAACAATAAAATATGACGTGGATGCCTACGATGCACATGGTCTAAAATGAGATAAAATAATGTTAATGAATTTAAATACTTAGGATGTTACCAAATAAAATTTAGACCACGTAAAAACTGGAAACATTAGCGGAACAATAAAGAGATCACTAATGCCTCATCCAATAGATAGGTTATGAAAATGTATTCTGCTTTTATACACACTAACCGTTTCATTACTTCAAACAGTCCTTCCTGTAGCGAGAGAGAGAGAGAGAGAGAGAGAGAGAGAGAGAGAGAGAGAGAGTGAGAGTGAGAGTGAGAAGTGTATGTGGAGTACATCTATCGTGTGTTGAGCCCAGGTCATAGTGGACTCAGGTTAATTAGGAACCTCAAGTTCAACTTCTGAGCTCAAGCAATTACAATGATTACTACCACTACCACATACACCTAGTTACCCATCAATTGCACAAAGGAACCTAGTAAGGAAACATGCTAGGATCAGGCGATTGTTATTGCAGCTCACGATAGCATTCCCATTAAAAACTATGTTCATGGCGCAATAAAACGTTTCATTTAATATTGGCAGAATCTCCTATCATCTGTATTTCACTCCAGCCCTGAGTGAGCCAATCTCCTATTGGTTTGAACTCAAGTCCGACACACACGCCTTGGTACATGAACAAAGGACAAGCTTAGGTGAGTTGAGAAAGAGGAGGAGTACGGAGACATTTCAACTGAATGGCTGGAAGCAATGCTCTGAAATAACGGGGCATATCACCAGCCTGTGGATGAGTCCGCCTCGTATTGGTGTGATGTCAAAAGCCTGGCACTCAAACTTAAACTTATGAACACGTGTCGGTTTCAAGCTCAGAGGTGAAAGAAAAGGGAGCGTAAGACAAAAATAGAGTGGAGTGCTAAAACCAGATAAGCGGTGGGGACTGAGCGCACCAGAGGCGTTTTAGCATTTTCATACCAACATAAACCACTGCGCATTATATCGACACGATTCCATGCACTCTAGTGTACCTGTCTACAAAAATAGCGGAGCAAATAGCAGTTAAACATCCTCAGATTAGGATCAAAGATCTTCATCTCGATCTACGACCCCTTTTGACTAAACACAAGATAGGTTATACTCTAATGTTTGTCCAGTCCTCATTAATACTCTAGAAACTGGTCTGGAATCTCACGGTATACATCCCACAACTGTAATTAAATAATTCAGGGCCGGAATGAGTGCTCCATGTTTCACTCATATTTTGAGTTTTGGCCGACAATTTATGTTAAAACAAGGATTTTGACCGACTTCCCGACAATTTTTAACTCTGTTACTACGATTCTAACTAATGAATCTAAGTGGCAACTGACAAGCCAGTTTGCTTTCTTTGTAAATAGGAAGGTCACTTGGCTCGCCAATGTAAAATAAAACATACTCGACAGTCCATAGTCACTCTAATACCATTTTAAAGGACTTTCGCTCACTGTCTGACACGGCGTAACATCTGTCCAGCCATCTAACCAATGAACACTTGCCACGCTAACGATGAATAGGTACCATCCTTGCAAAATGAAATGGGTAACCCTCTTCTTGTAACCCAGTAAGCAGTACAATGTTTGTCACTTCTTATGGCGACGCTACTGCTGTACACTGCGCTGATGCAGCCACTCCGGTGAAAATCCTGTCGCCCCGTATTACGCGCCCTACTTCCTCCACCAGAACCTAATTCAAGATTTGACCAGGTTAATTCTTGACGGTTATCCAAATTTCAGGATCTGAGGCTGTTAATGTGAATATCAATGCTAAACTAACGCTTAAAAATCCAAATCATCAGCGACGGCAGAATCCCTACGTGAATTATTCCTACCTCTTCAAAACCAAATGGAAGCATATTCGGCTGAGTACCTTTTGAATTTCATGCAACTTCTCAGTTTTTATGAAAATTCAGTGGGTCCTCCAATGTCGCCCATTTAGCTATTTATTACACAACAGATTATCATAGATTAGCACAAATACTTCGCAAGTTATATTATCGGTTACCAAATAGTTTAAAGAAATATAACCACAAAATTTGATAAGAAATTAATGGCGGAACTGCTCTACCAGTGCATACCCTTGAACAGCGCTTCCCCAGATGTCTCTGTGGATATAGTCTTCGCGACTCTTATCCATGATTTCTGATACCTTGGTACTACAGAGGAACATACTCAGACACAGATCACAACTCGAATATTTGCAATTAGTTCTGTATATCCATGTTCTCAGTATTATTTGCCTACAGGAAACTAATTTCCACACCGACTTTATAACTCCGATACATCATAAAAATCGCCTCGATTCCCATCATGCTGCCGGTAGCGTGTGCATGAGAACATGCCACAGAAAGAAATTGTCCTTCAAATCCATCTGCAAGCTGTGGCTGTTTCTGTTTCACTCACTACAAAGATATATGTTTGTAATCCCAATAGCGCTGACTTTGACCAATCGTTTACGGATTTGATCCAACAATTATCCCCACCTATCGTTGTACTCTAAGATTTTAATAGAAGCCAGGGAATTGATCACAGTGCAAAATATTTCATTCAGTTCTAAATGTATTTCCCTTGGTAGTGCTTAATTCTCCCAGATGTACCCGTTATCATACTGTCCATAACTCTATTAGCATTACCTACGTCATCATCTGCTCTTTGATAATTCCTCCTCTATTCCAGTGATCTATCAGCATGCTGCCCATGGGCAGTGGCCATTATTCTATTACCCTCAGGCCTATTTCCAATTTGTCAGCACATGTTCCACTCCGAGAAGTTAACTGAACACAGTTCAGGGTCCTTGTTCAGAACGGCATTCAAGCTATTCTGCAGCCAGATACGTTTCCACAAGAGGTCATAGACGACCTTGTTAATACGTTATCTACGTTTTTAAATAAGGATGCCTCATCGTAAAACACAGTGCTCCGGGTAACATGGTCTAGGGATACCATGCGAGCCTTTAGTTCCCGAAGTAGTGGGATCAAACCCCGTGGAGGCCAATGGATTTCTAAATCCTTATACGCCTGCAGAAGAAAAGTCGGTGATCCCGGGTGGTAGATTTACGGCACGTAAAGAACCTCAAGCCTGATAAAGAGGTCTCTGAGCAAATGTCCGGTCTTTCACTCCCAATATAGAATGGGACGCTAAGAACCATAGCAATTAAAGAGCGTCCATAAGTAAAAACTCAATTTCATTTTTCCGTGTAAACACTGTGTACTATGGTGGAATACTCAGTGCACCGTAGCTATCCGGAACAAAAGCCATTCACACTACAGTTACAGGGTAATTAAAAATGATTGGTACAGAAAGAGAATATTGCTAAGAGTACTGTAATTAATTTGTTTCTCAAATACAAATATTACCTGAAAGGTTGACCCCCTAAGCTCCAATGGACATTCCCAGAGGTTTGATATAGACTCCATTTATGACACGGCAGTTGTCTATGCGATACTCAATTTCTTGCCAGACAATGTAGCCTGATCAACAGAGCTAACTGCGTCAACTATTCGCTACCTTAGTTGCTGTAAGTGGAACACGAGGTATGTATACCATGTCCTTCATGCTTCGCCTTAAAAATTGCATGGCGTATAGTCGGGTGACCAGGTGACCATAACATCAATGGCACTTCACTCAGCCCAGCATCACGAATCCAGCGTTGTGGAAGATGTTTGTTGAGGTGCTGCTTACGAGGTTATGACAATGTGGCGGGGCACCGTATTGCTACAAAATGAAGTCGGGTACCTCTTCTTCCAACTGGATCAACAAACGCTGGGACAGTGTGTCAAGTTGTCCCTGTAACGGTAGAATCTGCGAAGAAGAAAGGACTAAAGGCATTACGGTTAGTTATGGCGCAGAAATTTCGAGAATTATATTCATGTACCAGAGTGGCATGCGGATTTTATGTGCCTAAACTTAAAAATTATGCCTTTTTATTGTGTAATTTAAACTAAGAATTATGGCTTTGTCAGCGAACACAAGTCTGTCTGCGAAACCATCCGCCTCCAGCCGTGCTTGCAAATTCAAGCAGAACTCTTTCCGTTTTGGTTTGTCGGTTGGTTTTAGTGCCCGTACAAATTGAAATCTGTAAGGCTTTAACTGCATACGCTTGTGCAACACGCACCACACATTTGTTTGCAGCACATTAAATTGTCTAGTGGCACGATATCTTTATTTTATTTGGGGGCCTTCAAACGTAAATCGCACGAATGTTTACCACCAGCTTATTATTGACAGATGGTCATCGTGTGTTTATTTTATTGTTATATACAGCCCGTCTCCTCTAATTCATTTGGTCATCTAGTGATGCGACGTGGGATACCACTTTACCAAACTTGGTCCAAAAATATCTCTGAACAACGGTTAACGATTATGTTTTTGTGTACTATAGGAAGTGATATGGCTTTTCTATCGCTGAAGACTTCATTTTTATTAATAGCGGCTATAACAAGCATCAACGAAATTTTATTGTTTTTTAATGTTGCCATCTAGAACTTTGGAGGTTAGCCTTTCATGTTCATATTTAAATATTATATTATTTACATGTGTGAAATAAATTCATTACAATAGTAGCAGAAATATTCTCTTTTTGTACCGTTAATTTTGAATTAGCCTATACATACTTCAACCTTATACGATAACGCTTCTCAATCGAATTTTGGCACTCATTTCAGACTCTGTAGTAATCGCCAATCTCAGATTATACACTCACCTTCATACACCTACATCAACTGTACCTATAGCAGTAGTTACAGATATTTGGTTATAGCTAATGTTTTAGAAACCACGTATCTGATGTTTCCAGCGACTCCCATTATGATCCAGTTTCTCTGTATTAAATAAACATCTTCAGCATTGGATCTACAAGCGATATTTACAGGCGTCATCAAGCGTTTAACGAAGCACTCAGATGAAGGAATTACAACAAAGGCGAAAACGCTGCACCAGAAAGAGTCCAGAACCGGACAACATCCCATATGCGTTTCTCCAGCACCTTCCTGAAACCGGTCTTCTCTATATTCTACACATCTACAACTACTCTGTATTCACTCTTAGGTTGATCCGCGGCAAAACAAACCCACGTGGTCAGTGCACCGTGGTGCAACACGGTAGCAATGCGCCCAGGAAAGTAGTCCCATGCTAATCTCTGAATTTTAGAAGGAATTTATCCTCAAATAGTATAATATTCAATACAAATACCTAAGGTTTTATTTAACGCTGATTTATACCGTAAAACAGAGCTACAAGTCCCATGACGCAATTCGTATGAGTCACCTGACATCCGGGTAGGCGCAGAATATTGTTTACAGCCAGAAACCAGCAGTTGTGTTTAGTATCATGGCGGACGTTGAATTTTCTCTTGTGTTTTCGTCGAATTACGTAAAGCATTAGCCGCGCAAACCATTGACTAGTGGTGAAAAAACAATAGTGTTGAATCTTTATTATAAGTTTTGTGAGAAATAGCCAACACTTTCCGCGAAAGAAATGGTGAAATTAACTTCTGAGTTCACTGGTGTTTCGAGTACAAGTATAAACAGTGCTTGTGCAGAAAAATCTGAAACGAGAAAAGTGGTTACACCCGGAAAAAAACAAGAAAGCATGTGAAATACCCGATGCAAGAATGTAGTGATTTTAAGAAGAATGCAATTCGCGTAACAGTGCACAATTACTTTTTTAAAATCAGCTGCCAACAGTTAATGAAGTACCGCGTCCAGAGAGCGAATAAATTAGGTTATCGCATACCTGTTACTTTATTTTTCGCTAATTTATTTCAGAATTAACTATTATTATATGTGCAAACGTTTATTTTGTTGCAACTATCAATTTTATCACCTTTAACCCTTAACAGAATATGCTAGTCACCGTTTCAGTTATCGAAATAAGGACTCTGTTCCTTTTTGCACTACGTGCCGCTTGTACTCGTCACATGGTCTGAACGTGTGACAGTATTTCTAGTGCGAATGGCGGAAGGATACATTATAGCGGTGCACTGGTCACCTGGGGTTTGTTTTGTAGCGGATCAACCTAAGAGTGAATGCAGAGTACACATGGACGTCAACTTTTCCTAGCCAATGGCGTACCACCATCTTAGTGCATATGTCTGAGCCCAATAACGGCCACTATCTTCCATCTCATCACCCCATCTTACTTACCTGTACCTTCTGTAAGCTTCTGCAAAAGATTATCAATCAGCATTTGCACTGGTTTTTGCAGTAGAGCCTTTTGGGGGGACGGATATCAAAATAGCTTCCCAGAGCATCATCCCACTACTGATACTTTACTACTGTCACTTTACTACTGCTGGAACCCTATATTTACGAAACCTTCAAACAACCTGCAATTCCGTCAGTCTTAATATGGAAAAGACTTACGTTACGTCTGGCTCGACCATATCATTCACACCTTAATGAAGCATGATGTCACAGGGAACATGCTTGCATTCATCTATGACTTTCTCCAAAATCGACGAACGCTAAGGGTGTTCGCACCCAAGCGTCAACATTGTCAACGATGTTCCATAAGGAGCGGAATTTTGATGACTCTTATTAACAGCCATGAATGATCTGGATTCGTGCCTCGTGCTCCTGTTAGGGCTAGTATTTTTGCGGACAATCGAACTATCTTTTTCAGAACTTACAGAGAAGTTTTACAAAGACTGTTGCACAATACTCTCTACAAATTACCATGACAGCCAGATTCTCTGCCCCAAGAGCCAACGTTTTCTCGTTTCCGCGGACAATCACCGCACCTCTCCTTCTTCTAGGGAGTCAACCGATTCCTGTAGTTTCCACTGTCCGCATCTTAAGGCTGCATTTTGAACACCGTTTAAACTAAAACACTCATCTAAAGCTTTTGAGAGCAGACAGTTATTGGCGTTTAAATGTCATGAAAATGATGGCAGCCAAAACTTACTTCGCACGTACATATAAAGCGACTGTATGTCCGGAATTGGACTACTTCTGCATTATACATCATTCAGCTGGTCCAGTAAGCCTCAAGATGTTTGACAGTATTCAATCTTCGGCAGGATATGCTTGGGTGTTTTTATACCAGTCCCGTTAACAGTCTCCAGTTCGAGGTGAATGAGCCCTCGTTGAATATGAGGAAAACCTTAAGCTGACGTACGCTGTACAGAGCGCCTCCAGGAGTCCAATAACTGTTTTCAGCTACGGTTGTCCTCCCAAGCATCAAACCATATAAGCCCATAGACTCACTCCTCTTGTATCCTTCTCTCAGAAGGTTCTCCTCTTCCTGCAAGAGTTTGTCCTCCCAATGGTCTCCTGCTGCTTTACTCTCAACATTGCTCCTTGGCAGCTATACTTATCTGTCATAGATATATTTTTGAGCCTTTACGACAAAGCCCATAAAGATAATTTAATTTATCACTCCTCTTTGTACCACAAATCCTGCATTACAACAAATTTCATCGACGGTTCCGAATGCGAAAATCACTGAGGCTATTCGTGGTGCTACCCGCTTCCTGTCCATCTTCTCTTGTGAACTGACAGTTAATCTCCTGAATTTGGAGTACGCCCTTGAAGGCGTTGTTTTCTCCTACACCATTTTCACAGACTGAATGTGTACCCTTTTCAGTCTTCAGCGAAGAGATTCAGCCAACAACCTGAGTTAGGCATCCAGTTGCTTTACTACAAAATATTAGCTTCGAATAGATACACAGGTTCTGCTAGTGTTAATAACTCCTCACGTTGAACACATCCGAGAAAGAAAGTGCCGATGTTGCATCAAAGGAAGCTATACGATATCCTCCCAATTTTTCGGGCTCAGGATTCCCCACTAGGACGACCTCAACTGCATTGTGCGTGATACCATTCTCAGGCAATTACAACACGCCTGTTCTTATGAGCTTGCAGGTACGCATTCTTTTCCTCACCTGTATCCCTTTTGTACAGTTTGTTAACAGATTGGCTCTCTTATTTTAGCAAATATTTTACCACACGCTGCCTTTCACGTGTAACACTCTCAAATACTGATCCCTGTGGCCATGGTCACTACAAAGTTTGACTTTTGAGGACCACGGGTTCGAGTCTCGCCTCGGGCATAGTATTTTTGTCCGTATAAATATGTATGTTCGTGAGTAAAAATAAAAGCGTAAAATCAGTCAGAATCAGAGGAAAACAAACCTAAAAATAAGTTGCAATTACAAGAACAGGAGACCCTTGAATTTTTAAACTTATTGTAGTTCTTTTTCCAGCTTACTATTTACAATATTGACGCACAACATTTTCTTCATGTTGGCAAAACTGCATTAATTCGCTTATTAACAAATGTTTGACGAAAGCAAAAGTGAGAACTTGTGCTAAAACGCTGTCTGAAAGAAGTTTTGCTTTTGCAGAACCGCACACATTCAATAGCCGGTGACACCCTCGGGCATAGAGAGCGTAAAACAAAGGAAATATTTCCCTTTTGTGAAAAAACCTCATCAAGTTGCAAGAGGTAATAAACATTCCGTGCTCTCTTCGTATCTAATACAACAGCCGGTGGCGAAGGTCCGACTTCCTGGCTCCAAGCAATTCAAGAGTGGAATATATCATGCTGTCTAATTTATTCATCTAAATTTCTTACAAATTATTTTCTCTACCAATACCTAAGGTAGGAAGAGGAAGTATTGTATTCCATCCAAAATTTCGATATCGAGATTTCGCCGGAAATACATGTTTTGGGATCCCCTCAACATAAAAAATAGTATTTTTTAAGAAAAGATCCCAGCGCGGGCATGTGTGTGACCAGTATAATAATTAAAAATCTGATGTGTTACACTCACATGACTTTCTCTACTCTTGTACAAACTATATTTACAAATGCTTATTCTCCATATGCTTCATGTTAATCCAGATAAACATTTGCAGAGTCTATCTTATTGCTAATTTTCTTGTAGATGTAAGGGGAAAATATATTTACAAGGGCAATATAGAAAAACAGTAGGCTTTAAGCACATACATATCTCTTAATAGCTGGTTGCTAGGTGCAGCACCATTCCCTTTTTCACAGATTATAACTCTTTGCATATCCAAGACAAAAAAATGAATAACGAATTCCCATTTTAGAAAATAAGTATTGAAAAATTTAAGGGAATGACAAGGAATATCTCGAAAATGGTTCACTCAACAAAAAAATGTATAGGACATAAATTGTGTATTTTAACGCGATCTACATTTTTTGTGTAGTAAAATTTTGTCTATCTCTTATGATTTACCAGTTATGCAAAAGTCGTTCACAATGAAGAATACTTTTGGAGACATTCCCAGAAAATTCAAGATATACATTTTATTTGTCATGAAAATATCTTAAACATATGATATTTTAATCAAAATCGTTAGAGCCATTTTTGAGAAAATTAAACTTTTCGAAAAATCTTCCATGTAAAGGGTAGTCTGGGGTGAGGGGATTTTCTTGAAAACCTTCGTGTCGCATCTCTGGAAGATACTGAACCTAAATACCAAGTTTGGTGTTTATCCAACTGTTCGTTTCTGAGTTATGCTGTTCACAGACAGACACACAGACACACAGGCAGACAGACAGACAGACAGACACACACACACACACACACACACACACACACGGACATGTTTCCAAAAATGCTTTTTTTGGATTCAGGGTGTCTCAAAACATGTATTTCCGGTGAAATCTCGGTATCGAATTTTTGGGTGGAATACAATACTTCCCCTACTTACTGTACGTAGTAGAGAAAGTAAAAAACGAAAAGTTGGTTAAATAACAATTTGGTATTTAAGTCCAGCATCTTCTAAGGATGCGATACGAAGATTGCAAGAAAATCTCTCAAGCTCGGCTCTAACTATTTTTATTACAATATCATATATTTAATATATTAATATTAAAAATTAAACTATCTATTTACATTTCTGCGAATATCCTGAGTTATTCCCTTCATTTGACTGAATGTGTATAAAACAAGGAAATCCTCACAGAGAGAAAAAGTTTACTACAGGAATAATGCAGAACTCATTAAAGTTCAAAATTTATGTAAAATAGTTGTTTTTATAGTAGCGTTAGCCATTTTCGAAATAGTCCATGTTGCAAGTTTAGAGCTTTTCTAAGCGCCATCTAACGGACATATTGAGAGTATGCAATTCTTGCTTTCGCACCTCCCCCTTCTTTTCTTACAATTGCAAGCGCTAATAAACGTTTGAATGTTTTGCATGTTGGAACTTTTACTTAGTTGAAATCATTCCTGTGTAAAAACATGTCAGGAGTAACGTGGCGAGGATAGAAAAATAACTTTTTATATGAATACTATAATAGATAACTGATATGTGAATTGTAGAAAAGTCGTGCGAGTGCATCACATTATATGCTTTTTTACTTTCTCTACTACGTATAGTAAGTAGGGGAAGTATTGTATTCCACCCAAAAATTCGATACCGAGATTTCACCGGAAATACATGTTTTGAGACCCCCTGAATCCAAAAAAAGCATTTTTGGAAACAT
Source organism: Deroplatys truncata (assembly GCA_030765065.1). Classification (NCBI taxonomy): domain Eukaryota; kingdom Metazoa; phylum Arthropoda; class Insecta; order Mantodea; family Mantidae; genus Deroplatys; species Deroplatys truncata. The sequence goes on along the minus strand of CM060982.1, from coordinate 81,947,521 downwards.
GTCCGTGTGTGTGTCTGTGTGTCTGTGTGTGTGTGTGTCTGTCTGTGAACAGCATAACTCAGAAACGAACAGTCGGGTAAACACCAAACTTGGTATTTAGGTTCAGTATCTTCCAGAGATGCGACACGAAGGTTTTCAAGAAAATCCCCCACCCCAGAATACCCTTTAAATGGAACATTTTTCGAAAATTTTAATTTTCTAAAAAATGGCTGTAACGATTTTGATTAAAATATCACATGTTTAAGATATTTTTATGACAAATAAAATGTATATCTTGAATTTTCAAAGAATGTCTCCAAAAGTATTCTTCATTGTGAACGACTTTTGCATAACTGGTAAACCATAAGAGAAAGACAAAATTTTACTATACCAAAAATGTAGATCGCGTTAAAATACACAATTTATCTCATATACATTTTTTTGTTGAGTGAACCATTTTCGAGATATTCCTTGTTATTCCCTTAAATTTTTCAATATTTTCTCAAATGGGAATTCGTTATTCATTTTTTTTGTCTTGGATACGCAAAGAGTATTAATCTGTGGCAAAGGGAATAGTGCTGCACCTAGCAACCAGCTATTAAGAGATATGTATGTGCTTAAAGGCTACTGTATTTCTATATTGCCCTTGTAAATATATATTCCCCTTGCATCTACAAGAAAATTAGCAATAAGATTGACATCTCGATATCTCGAGTAACATGAAGCATATGGAGAATAAACGTTTGTAAAAATAGTTTGTACAAGAGTAGAGAAAGTCATGTGAGTGTAACACATCAGATTTTTTTAACTTCTGTACCAGTTACTTATAGTAAGTGAATGAATGATTTGCTGCATTTTCTTGAATTTTCTGGGAATAGTCTGTGAAGTCCTCTGCATTCTGAATAACTGGTAAACCGTAAGAGATGGACATGTTTCTACTCAAAGAATATAGATCTCGTTAAGCACACACTTTTTTGTGGCGTTAACTATTTCTGAGATATTATTTTTTATAGTTAGAATTTTCAAATAATTAAACTTTTTTTGCAAATTGCAACTCGCTATTCGTTGCTTCTCATGCTCATGCAAGAAGCAGGAATTTCAAAGCCTTCATGTAGCGATTGGCTTTTTGAAAATCTGATTATCGCTTTAGTTTACTGTATCCTTCTTGTACCTACAAGAGATGTGTAAATATGTATAGAATATAGCTTGATTAAAAAGTAGTAGATAGAAGAATAAGCTTTTAAAGAATAATTTGTAGACGACTGAGTAGAGAATGTCATGTGAACGCAACACATCAGATGTTTTTTATTTCAAGAGGAAAGACAGTAGAAAATTATTCTTTTTCCTCTGTTTTCGAAATGTTCAGGTATGTAAAACGCAATACTTCCCGTTTATTTCGTATCAATTAAACTCTATGTGATGTTAAAGAATTTAAACTAGAAGTAAAGGTTGTTTACTGTACCTTTGCTTCTCGCATGCGCAAACAGTTGCATAAGAGAAAATCTACCTCTGCCTCCGTTCACATAGGACATAATGGACAGAGTAGAGGTGGTGTGTGGTCAATATGCCGCTTTGGTTTCCGAGACCGGAGGCACTACTAGAGAGTGAACCAAAAAACTGCGAACCGGCTGCGCGTTGGTTTTCTTGTCCGCGTTCCCGGCGCTCGTTGCCGTCTGCCGCTATCATAGAAGGACGCGGATGAAACCTTACAACATTTTTAAAACTACTTTTAAAGGCTTTACTTACCAACTTTATGAAAGGATTTGCTGAAACTGGCCACTGTCGTCCATACATTTTGACACCTCTTTAGGAAACTATCCATCATCGCCATAGTTCACGTTGAGAAATGTCGGCAATTTCCTGACGTTTATTTTGTTTGGACAACGACGGTGGCCAGTTTCAGCATTTCCTTTCATAAAGTTGGTAAACTTTAAAATCAGTTTTAAAAATGTTGTATGGTTTCATCCGCGCCTTTGTATGATAGCGGCAGACGGCAACGAGCGCCGAGGACACGGACAGAAAAAACACCGCGCAGCCGGTTCGTAGTTTTTTGGCTCACTCTGTACATCAGGTAACTGCTCGTTTGTCTCCAAGGACGTCATGAAGCTGATTGCATCCTGTACAAAAACTCCAACCCCCATCCGCGGGAATAGAACCCGGACCTCCTCGGACCACAAGCAGCAACGCTACCGCAGCGCTACAAGAAGAGCAAAATATAGACTAAAATATGAAACAGAATAAGTGAGCCAAAGAATTTGACACCGCACATACTCCAAGCCTATCAGTTTGGTTCACAAGATAACGCTTCACTTTTCCACGCAGACATTCCTTCACATCTACACTGAAGAGAAAGTGAAATGTGATATACTGCTATAAATATGCAAATGTACTAACTTTAAGTGTAATACTTTTTGACAATGAAATATACAGAACGGCAGGATGAGTTGTTTGTGAAGAAGGTGTTTTGTTGGAGTTGTTTATTTATTTAGCTCCACGTATGGACAACTTGAAGAGGGTTTGTTACGCTCTACGTATGGAACGAGTTGTATTATATTTCAACTGTTGGGGAGTCGAACACTTGAAGTAGTTGCAATCTCACGTATGTTAAATAGTTTCCGGTAGCCTTCGCCCCAAATGTACTTTCAGGTGGCATTTGCCCCAAGTTTAAAAAAAATTAACTATGTAATTTGATTGTGTCTTTAGATATTGTATTTATGTTTGCCTCGACTGCGACAGTATTATTGTTAGAGACATAGAAGTCTTGGCAGGGAGTGATGCGACAAGAATGTAGGCTTACACAGATTTTTAAGTTTTAATTCACCTCTTTTTATTAAGCCTTGACACAAATTAAATAGCACTTCACTGATATCGAGAGCTGTGAGATTCTTTTAATTAATTACTTGTACTTTTTAACACGTAAACTTATTTTTCGTATCACACGAATACGTATTATATATCTCTAGAGGACGCATCTGCATCTGGTTACTATCACTGACTTGATTTCAACCGTACAAACTTGTAAGTTTCTGTATTTTAAGTCTCTGATTGGCTAATCCTAGTCCAATAGAATACCTTCATTTAACTAAAGCTTTTTCTGGTTGTTGATTGGCTATTTTTAAACTGTCTCAAAATTTACACTATTGCTGTTCTAATAATGACTAGTAGCATTTAAACTCTCAAACTCATTATTGCCTCAAGGTTACCTCATTGGTACCTCATTGTTAGCAACGTTTAACTTATTATTCTCACAGCTCCTACATTATTAAATTACGTAATGCATTCACATAACATTATTTAACATGTTTACAATAATATAAGCATATGCAATGACTGTTACATACATTTTACAAATTATTACATACACACATTGCTTCAAGGCGAGCTGTTATTGAATTTACATATTATATAATTACACTGAAATTATTTAAGCGTAAAAAATACTGCCTCATTGTAAGAAAAACCAACACGTTTACAGCATAAAGCAGAATGGTTGAATGGTTAATAGTGTATGTGTCCAGAGATGCACATCTGGGCACAAATCATGCTAGCATCTAGTTCCCGAGGTCGCTGGTTCCAGCTTGGCAGGGCGATGGATTTTTTCGGAAGTAACAATCCTTAGAATGGCTTCCTTCGGAAGGGAAGCAAAGTCGCTGGTCTCGTGTAGAACCTCAAGCCTGATAAACAGGCCTCTGAGCAAAATTTCCGGCCTTGCTCGCCCAATATAGAATGGGACGCTAAGGACTACAGCAGTTAAAGAGCGCCCGTAAATAAAACTTATTCTTTTTACATCTGGGCACCTACTTTTTATGTTTTTAAAATGCATGAAAGTACAATTGAAATATATCGTTTTCCTGTACCTTCACATTAGTTCGGGATCTCGTTTAATCTACATTTCCACTCTAATAGTCTACTCCAGTTTATTTCACAAATATTTACTACACTAATTTAAATGAAATTACGAAACTACACATTCTTGTAGTACATTTATAAGTGATTAATTCAAATACAGTATATTTGACTTACTAGAATAGAAATGTAGACAAAATATGTGAAGTAGGTATTTTGTTGTCCCTTGGATGATGTTGAATTGTTACTATTTGCTCCACGTTGGGCGCCAATTTGAAGTAGGTATATTGTTGTCCCTTGGATGATGTTGAATTATTATTTGCCCCACGTTGGGCGCCAATTTGAAGTAGTAATATTTCTGCCCCACGTATGGATGCCAATTTGAGAAAGATGTTTTGTTGTAGGAATTTGCACCGCGCTTTGGGTGTTAATTTGTAGTAGTTTGTATTGAAGGAGTTGTATTATATTTCAACTATTGGGAAGCTGAACTTGTAGTAGTTGCAACCACACGTATAGTAAACAGTTTCCGGTAGTCTTCGCCCCAAAATGTATTTTTAGGTGGCCTTTGCCCCAAGTTTAAAAAAATATTAACTTTGTAATTAAACTGTTTCTTTAAGTATTTAATATTTATGTTTGCCTCGGCTGCGTCAGTATTATTTTAGAGACATGGATATCTTGGCAGGGCGTGATGCGACAAGAATGTAGGCTTACACAGACTATTATTTTACTTCACTCCTTTTATTAATAATTGATACGATTTAAATAACACTTCACTGATAGAGAGCTGTGAGATTCTTTTATTAATTACTTGTACTTTTTAACACGTAAAACTATTTTTCGTCTCACACGAATACATATTAAATCTCTCGAGGACGCATCTTGCATACGGTTACAATCACTGTCTGCAGGCAACTGAATAGATTTCAACCGTCTAAACTTGTAAATTTTTTTATTCAAAGTTTGTGATTGGCTAATCCTACTCCAATAGAATACCTGCGTTTAACTAAAGCTTTTTCTGTTTGTTGATTGGCTATTTTTATAAACTGTCAGTAAAATTACGTTATTGTTACTCCAAGAATTACAAGTAGTACTGTTAAACTTTCTTACCCATTATTGACTCAAGGTTACCTCATTGTTAGCAACTTTTAACTTATTATTCTCACAGCTCCTACATTATTAAATTACGTAATATATTCACATCACATTATTACACATGGATACAATAATATAAACATATGCAATGACTGTTACATACATTTTACAAATTATCACATACACATATTGCTTCAAGGCGGGATGTTATTGAATTTGCATATTATATAATTAGACTGAAATTATTTAAGTGTTAAAGATACTGCTTCAAATGGGATCTCAGGTTCATATAAAACTACATGAAAAGGGTATATTTTAAAGGTTAGGCGTATTATACTCTTATGCATTGTCATAACTTTTATCATCACCATTATTGGTCCGTTCTGCTCCCCATTGTTGTGTGTATAAAATCGTCGTAGTCTTCCTATATTCGTTCTTGGGGTTTAATTGAAACATTTTGGGTGACACCGTGTGGTATCCTATGAATATACTGATGTCAGTTGTTTTTACTTCGTTAAACTTTTTGTATACATGTAGATCGTTTCTAATATACTCATTTCTTTTATAGTTTCTTAAAGTTGATCCAGCAACAGAACTTAGAATGCGAAAATCATACCAGAATGTTTCATTTATCCTGTTTAGTTAACGAGCATATCTCCGATCCATATATAAATGAGAACTGTTACTGTTTTGTAGAATTTCAATTGTGTTTCCTTTGTAGTTTCATTTTGCAAATTTCTTGACATTTTCTCAAATCTCTTGTCATGTTCTCTGTTTTATGTATATGATACAGTACATCCTAAATAATTGAAACGAGTCGCGTGATCAATAATGTCTGATCCAATTACAATTTTTGCTCTCTAAGTTGGTTTCCATCCCAACCCACGTTTTTTTTTAATTTATATATTTAAATTATAATCACTGGTTAGATTACATAATTTATAGGTAGCTTTTTCAGTTGGTTTTCTGAGGGTGTTATATTTATTTGGTCGTATGCAAACAAAATAAATGTCATGCTTACTCAATGCACCATTAAATGTTCATCCTGCCAGTTGTTAATGACACCGTTCAAATCTATATTAAAAAGTAAGGGCGATAATGGACAGCCTTATTTAAATCCTTTATTAATTTTTATACATTTTCCCCAGGAACCATGTCCTTTTTTAAAGTATTTCTTCAAGTTTGCAGGACTCAATAGGTAACTCAATAAGTACTCAGTAGCCTGACAAATCATTAAGGAATACAAAGTAAAGTGTTTCATACATAGAAATATCTTTAAAATATAGTATTGTGAAAGAACTTTGGATCATTCAGAGCTGTAGTCATTTCTGATACTCTGTGCTTCCTAAAAATACTGTATGTGGTGAATTCTGAACGGATGTGGTTTACTGTTAGGAGTGTTCTACAGGAGCTGCATACTGGTGGCTCATGGATATCAGACAGGAGTGAGTTAGTTTGGTGTGCCCAATTCTTATCTTGTCAATAAAACTTGATGTTTTCTTTGTAGCTTATATATATATATATATATATATATATTGTTACATGCTGGGTAGATGCCCTAAAAGTTCACATGAAGATTAATTTAATTTCTAATACCCAGCACGCACATTGAGGGGACGTATACTTGCTTGGCTGAGGAGGATCGAAACGTGTGAAGGTTACGAGCAAAATCCATAACACAAATCTACTCACACATTCCTAGATTTATTTCCCAAACGTTTGGGGTTCCTACATTATTAAAAATGCAAGGTGGGAGGGGATGTCCACCGATCCAAAGCCCGGCTTACACACGCGGTCCGTTCCTCACGGAATCCTAACTGAGACGAAGCTACATCCCCCACTACTCGAAGCTAGCAAACTTACCAGCCAAGAGTGACGTAAAAAACAATGTGTCTGGTAATGACAATGTAGAACAATAATGTAACCCCCCAAATTATTAATACGCCACAATATATAGGTGTCATGTAGGTATTCATATAAAACTCCATTAATGCTTCCAGTACGTGGTCTAAAGCTTCTTAATCTTCTTATTTATGAATGACAGTAAATCTCTGTGAGGAGTATGGATATTTTAGATTGAGGAGTTTTGTATGCTTTTCTTTACTGCAAGGTCTGCCAGTTCATTACCAGTTATGTCACAATGTGAAGGTATCAATGAAATGATAATTTCTTTTCCCTTTATTTACAATGAGTGGATCAGAATCTGAATGTCCTATATTAGTACATCTGTTGTCCATGGGTCACTAATTGCTTGTATGGAAACGAGGGAGCCAGAAAAAATAATGAACGGTTGGTCTTCTATATTTTCAATGTTCAGCATTGCTTGTTTCCAGGTAAATATGGAAAATAAAGTAGGTAGTTTAAATGACAGAATTTTGTTTCTGAACACTATTGCACATCCGCTACCTTCACTAGTTTTGGATTCATCTGTATATATTGGTAGTAATTGGTGAATTTATACTTAATTTCATTGTATATGCATTTAAATACTACTTTATTAGTTTCTGCTTTGGTGAGCTGCAGTAAATCTAATTTTGTTATAAGTTTTAATAGTGACCAAGGTGGTAATTTATTAATTTTCCTTGTTTTCTTTGAGGGGATGGTAAAATTAAGCTCTTTACAGTATTTCCTACTCTTACTCGTAAGTGTGTTGGAATCTGGTTGGCTCTGCTTTCAGTATATTTAATATCTACTGGAAAATAGGCAAGTAAATGAAGGCGAACTTCTGTTTGCTGCTATTTTAAAAGTATAACGTGGAGTTAACTGTTTCCTTCTGATGTTTAGGGGTATTTCATGTGTTTCAAATTGCTGTTTCTTAATTGGATTGGTATGGAATGCACCAGTTGCTATTCTTAATGCAGAACTTTGGATAGTATCTAACATTTTAAGTGCGGTTGGAGATTCAGAGTTGTAAAGTATGGCTCCATAATCCAGTTTATCTTGAATTGTAGTCTTACATGTTTGCATCAGCACTAAATAGTCTGCACCCCAGTTGTTAGATGACAGGGGCTTCATAACATTCAATCCCTGTTTACAGTTGTTTCTTAAATTTTTAAGATGAGGAAGCTAAGTTAATTTAGTATCAACTGTGAGCCCTAATAACTTATGTTGCTTTTCAATTTTCAGTTTCTCACCATCAAGGTATAAATCAGGTAGGATATCTGAGAATTTGCCTTTTTTGAAGTTATGCACTTAGATTTTGATTTAGAGGGTTTAGGGCCTGTTTTGTTTTCTGGAGCCATTTTTCAGTTAGGTCTAGATCAGCTTGCATTAACTTACTATTTAATAATAGGTCACTTCCTTTGCAAAGCAATGTTAAATAATCTGCAAAGAAACATTCTTTTAGTGGGGAGGGAATGTTGTCCAACATCCATTAATTGCTATTAGAAACACAGTTATATTCAATACAGCTCCTTGAGGGATTCCATTTTCCGTTGTCAATGTGTTAGAAAGGTTACGTTTGTTCGGACTTGTATAGTTTTTTGCTGTAAAAAATTATGAATGAAAGCAAGCATATTTCCTTGAATATTGTTAGACATAAGTATCAGTATAACACCGTGTTTCCAAATGGTTTAATAAGCTTTTTCGACATTAAAACTAAAACAGTTAGATTTTAAGAGTTCATAAAAGCTTCCCATATTTCAGATTCCAAAAGGATGAGATTACCTAAGGTGGAATGGAAAAGACGAAATCCACTTTGTATCTTGGAGAAGAAACCCTGATGCTCTAGGGTCCATCTTAAGCGGCCATTTACAATTATTTCCATTAATTTACATAAAGTGCAAGTTAAGGAAATTTGTCGATACCTTTGAGCATTAGTATTGTCTTTGCCAGGTTTAGGTTATAGCAATGATGATGGCTCTCCGCCATGATCTGGGAGCACCTTGTAGATCCAAACGTGGTTTTATGTAAACTACGTGATCAAAAGTATCCGGACACCTAGCTGAAAATGACGTACAAGTTCGTGGCGCACTCCATCGGTAATGCTGGAAGTCAATATGGTGTTGGCCCACCCTTAGCCTTGATGACAGAGTTCACTCTCCAGGCATACTTTCAATCAGGTGCTGGAAGGTTCCTTGGAGAATGGCAGCCCATTCTTCACGGAGTGCGGAACTGAGGAGAGGTATCGATGTAGGTCGCTGAGGCCTGGCACGAAGTCGGCGTTCCAAAACATCCCACAGGTGTTCTATAGAATTCAAGTCAAGACTCTGCAGGTCGGTCCATTACAGGGATGTTGTTGTCGTGTAACCACTCCGCCACAGCCCGTGCAGTATGAACAGATGCTCGATCGTGTTGAAAGATGCAATCGCCATCCCCGAATTGCTCTTCAACAGTGGGAAGCAAGAAGGTGCTTAAAATATCAATGTAGGTCTGCGCTGTGATCGTGCCACGCAAAACAACAAGGGGTGCAAGCCCCCTCCAGGAAAAACACGACCACACCATTAACACCACCACCTCCGAATTTCACTGTTGGCACTACACACGCTGCCAGATGGCATTCACCGAGCATTCGTCATAACCACAACCTGCCATCGGATCGCCACATTATGTACCGTGATTCGTCACTCCACACAACGTTTTGCCACTGTTCAATCGTTTAATGTTGATGCTCCTTACACCAAGCAGGCGTCATTTGGCATTTTCCTGCGTGATGTGTGGCTTATGAGCATCCGCTCGACCATGGAATCCAAGGTTTCTCACCTCATGCCTAACTGCCATAGTACTTGGAGTGGATCCTGATGCAGTTTGGTATTCCTGTGTGATGGTCTGGATAGATATCTGCCTATTACTCTTTAAGATCCTCTTCAAATGTCGGCGGTCTCTGTCAGTCAACAAACAAGGTCGGCCTGTAAGCTTTTGTGCTGTACATTTTGTGCCTTCACGTTTCCACTTCACTATCACATCAGAAACAGTGGACCTAGGGATGTTTAGGAGTGTGGAAATCTCGCGTACAGACTTCTGACACAAGTGATACCCAATCACCTGACCACGTTCGAAGTCCGTGAGTTCCACGGAGCGTCCCATTCTGCCGTTTCACGATGTCTAATGACTACTGAGGTCACGGATGAGTACCCGGCAGTAGGTGGCAGCACAATGCACCTAAGATGAAAAACGTATGTTTGTGGGATGTCTGGATACTTTTGATCACATAGTGTATATATATTTTTTATATTTTGGGGCGTATTATTAAGTTTATTGCCATTACCAGACGCACTGTTGTGCTGTATTGTTGCTACTAGACATAGCATTATTGGGTTTCCTTAATCTATTTCGACTTAATGGTCTTTCCTTTCGGTGAGGATCACGCCAAAGGGAAGGATCTGTTTGAAACCGTCTGGTATGACGTAGCCCTGTCTGGCTTTGGCTAGACACGGTTGGTGGGGGCAAGACAGCGTGACTCGAGTGAAAGTGGTCGCTGGAACCAGACGGGTCTGTGGCCGGCCTTCGGTCTGTGCCAACTCCCTCCATCCTGTTTCCTTTGTTAATTATGTAGAGTCGGCAAACGTTTTTGTGAATAAATCCCAGGTAATGTGTGTTATGTAATCTTTCAGTGTAATATAAGAACCACGCCTTCCCCTTAAATTTACACACCAAGGTCCCGGACTTTTTGCTGCCAGCGAGTTGCGCCCCCATGTGCGTGTTGGGGTGACCAAAATTAATGATTTTGGCCTTCACCCCAACATGTAACTATATATATTGTGTGTGCGCGTGCGTGCGTGTAGAAGATAGTTTAAAACCCTTGCAGACAGATACTTTAGTATCTCATATGTGATATTATCAGGTCCTGAGCTGACTTCCACCTCTATTTAATGCTCTTGTTAGTTCTTGTATACTTAAAAGTTTATTAATACCTTAGTAGGTGTCTTCATTATATATGATGTTTAGATCCATCGCTTTCTGCATTTTTATTTTCATGAAATCATCTGTATAGTTTGCATTGCTTGAAGATTCTGAAAACGTGTTGGCCAGTAAATCAACTACCTCCTTGGGGTTAGTTAACACTGCATGGTTCTCAGGATTTTTAAGTAGTTTAATTTCCATTTAGTAATTAATTCCTCGGATTCTCCGAATTCGGTTCCAAACTTTATTTGAAGTTGAGTGGTAATTTCCATTCAACTTCAAATAAAGACGAATTTTAGTATCTTGGTATAGGTTCTTTACTGCTTTTTAAAAACATAAAAAGTAGGCCATGTTAGGATAGGAGTAGGATATGAACTCTAGTTCTGCTCTTGAGACATAATCGGCAAATCACTTAACTCGTGTTAAAAGCATGGTTTTTCTGACAGTAGAAATCACTCTGCTGTTCTGCACATTTCAGTATTTCCCCCACAAAGTGTCGCATTTTACGTTGGTGTATTTGCATGTTTACTTTGATACAGTATCTATCACGTTTTAATTCCTCATCAGCATAGATACTAATGGGGTGTCTATATGGTAAAGTGAGGCTCGGAGCAGAAATTCTTTGACTTGGAAAACACTAAACCCGCTCACTTTTTGTCGCCCACTGTACTTTAAGTAGGTAAAAGCATTTGATACAGCGAGCATAGCGGCTTAGCTATTCACTCTTATTCTAAATTTTTTGATATTATACGCGGTACTGTAGGAGACTATCTGAATGACGAATTATCCCGAGACAGCACTACATGGCTCTGTGAAAGTATTCTGCTGTTTTAAAATTACAAATAGTTATGATGTCTACTGTAGAATTTATGAAATCTATTAAAAGTTCATACTATGTGTGTTTTATGCATTGCGGATGTTACGATTAGGTAAACTGACAAACAATGCTATGCATTACAAATAACATGAAAAAATCTGATGTGATGCACTCACACGATTTTCTCTACTAAGCGCTAATATATATATATATATATATATATATATATATAAAAGCTATTCTTCCACCCACATTACTTATTCACGATATGTTTTTGCACAAGAATGATTTCAAATTAAGCAAAATGCGCAAAAACAACATTCAAATGTTAATTCGTGGTAATAAGCTCTTGGAATGCAAAAAAAAAAAAAAAAAAAAAAAAAAGAGGAGGGGAGGCGGAAGAAGCAAGAATTGCAACATTTTAACCATGCCCGTTAGATGACAGTACGGAATATTTCAACAGGAATATTTATAAAAACGACTAACACTACGAAAAGTTTGACACATTGTGTTTTAATTATCTACACACGTTTCTTGTAGTAACTTTCTGTCAATTTTTAAAGCTTCCTTGCAATTTAAAATTACACAGATTTCAATCAAATAAAGGGAACTTTACAGTCTATTTACAGAAAATTCAAGATATTCATTTTATTCCTCATGTCAATATATTAAACATATGGCATTTTAATTTTCGGTGAAATCTCGATATCGTTTTGGGCGGAATACAACTCTTCCTCTTACGTACCGCATGCAGCTGCTAGAGAAAATAAAATTTTTGATGAAACACATAGGCTATAAAAGCCACATGAATGTGTAAAATATAGTTAAGTGTTCTTATTTACCCCATGTAGCAAAAGCGTACTTACATGCACATTTGTATGTTCTGTAACTCCAGGGCAACATGTGGACATTTTGATATTTTGTTATGACTGTATATATCGCAGCATGCTTGTATTCAGTTTTATTTATTTATTTCAATGTGCTCTTTGTTTATACATAAAGTTTATGTATATGTGTAGTTAAATTGTACCAAGAGAGCCAATGAACGAAGAACCAGCTGCGCGGTGTTTTTTCACTGGGCATGTGGACACATGATTCCGCGCTACTGCTGCAATCAAAGTCACGCTACTGACGCGGCTTTGCTTTGCTCTACTGTGGCTCTGCACTACTGAGTTGACAGTGATATGGCATAGTTCAGTTATTGCAAGTTATTTATTATTTTGTCCGTATTTACTCGCAAAGTATATTATGGCTCAGTATATGTTTTCCAGTGCGCAGCATGTATTTATTTATGATTCGTATGTGTTAACTCTGTCAATTCGTCAAATGAAAATACGATTTGCAGAAAGATTTCCGGGTGTAAAAGCTCCAGGCCCTACAACAATCCATGCACTTTATATTAAAATTTTAGGAAGTCTAAAAGACAGAGTAGGGTTCTTACCCAAGGAACATTAGACGGGGACTCATCGTTTGGAGACTTCCGCCCAAAAATCACTTGGGCGTCTTTCACAACAGGCAAGCATTTCTTATGGCTCTGTATGAACAGCTAATAAATTGTTGAAGTTAAAACCATATAAAACAACTGTGGCACATATTCTTCATCCAGGTGGTCCTGTAATTAGGCGCACATTTTGTGAGTGCAGTCTCAATAGTGTATACAATAGCGAAATAGACCCATATTTAATGTTCTTCTCGGATGAGGCTTGGTTCCACCTTAATGGATATGTGTGTACACAAAACAATCGTTATTGGAGCTCTGACAAATCTAATATTGTTCGTGAAGTACCCCTCCATGAATGAAAAGATTGGTGTGGAGAAAGAGTTATAGGACGACGTTTTTTCGAGTCAACAGTTGACGCCCCTACATAGGTGAATACAATTTTGATTCCCCCTTTTTTTTAGAGAATTAAGAGACGGGAAGCGTGATTTTGCATTTTTTCAGCAAAACTCTGCTACAGCTCATAGGCTAATATTTTGATGAGAACAATTGAAAGTGTGTTTAAGGACAGAATTGTTAATAGAAATTAATGGCCTCTCGGTCCGCCGAACTAAACCCCCGCAATTTCTATTTCTGGGGTAAATTAAAATATAAAGTGTTCAAGATAACCCACACACCCTGGAAGAATTAAAACAAAATATCCGCCAGTATTTTTCAATGTGAACTACAGCGAGTGATGAATAGTTTCCTAAAGAGGAGCCAAATAATGTATGGACAACAATGGTCAGTTTCAGCACCTCCTTTCATAAAGTTGGTAAGTAAAGCCTTTAAATGTTGTATGGTTTCATCATTCTATGATAGACGCAGACGGCAACGAGCGCCGATAACGCGAACAGCAAAAACACCGCGCAGCTGGTTCTTAATTCATTGGTTCTCCCGGTACTAGTGACGACAATATGAATGCGCTTGGAGGAGGGCGCCACTATTTTTGTTGACAATCAAGGCTAGGGATCAGAGGGGAGTGAGGAATGCGATAGGGAAATGTACAGTCGCACAATGAAAACAGTACATTAGCTGGCCTTAGTTTCGCTAGTAAATGCAACTCGGAATTGCGGATGTTTTCTTTGCCTGACTGTCGTCCCAAAGCACCGCCCACTTGTTTCGCAACCGTTTAGTTCCTCTTCCCACCACACCCACTCATATCGTGGCCGACTAGTACATATACTTATATCCTTGACATGTTCTATGTTCCCAGGTCTCAATGGCCACCATTAAACCCTCAGAACGCAATGCACAGCAACGTCACAAAGAGATGCACACTAAAAATACAAGTCATAAAATTCGTGGACACTGTACAAAGAATTAGCCAAGAGAATAGGTTTAATATGCCTTTTAAAGGCGATAGAGTTTAACTATCTGATCCCTTCAGGTGATTATGATCTGATTAAATAAGTGTAATGCTACATATTCACAGTTATTTTGAGTTTTAGAGTACTTAAATTTGTTAATATATAATTTAGACCTATTGCGAGTTAAATAATTATGAATATTAAAACATTTAACGTATCTATAAAAATTGATTTTAGCATACATAAGATCAGAGAGGATAAAGACTGATGGAGAGTTAAAATATGAAATTTAAGGGGACACGGTACTCTGAAATGGTCAAAAATCACATTTTTTGTTTTAGGCATTAATAAAATCTCTGTTATTTCCAGTTTCAGAAAATATATACTTTTTGGGGGTTAAAAGATTTTTAAAACATTTAAATGCTAGTCTGTATTCCTTTAAGGCTGTCATGCAACGCCCCTTTTTAGAACATTTATGTATCTTTCAACAAAAAACGACCATATCATGCCCAGCGAGCAGTTCAGCAATTAACAAAAGGGGCCAGGACCAAGAGAAGGCAATCAGAAAAGCTAAAGCAATCCAGGAATGAAGATGCAGATGATTATGACCCTGGAATGTACTGAAGTGTATCAGAATTTTAATGTTCAAACTTTAAATTCAGTTTTCTCTAAACAACATTTTTTGATACTTACATACCTTTTTCTCAAGTATGAGAGATAGAGCTGAAATTTTCAGTACATGTATACAACACACAGTTAAACTTCATGAACCACAATCATAATTTTATAATGTATATTAGTGATATTAAAAAGCAACAACATTGCAAATTTTCCGCATTTTTACCTTTCTGATTTTGCAAATAATTTCTTTTTCAATTTATAGTGAACTAATATACATAACTAAATAATTGAGGTTTAGAAGATACTTATTATACTAAAAATAAGCGAGCAAAAGTGTAATTCCTGTATTGCAAGTAGTATCAGAGAAAAAGGTACATTAATTCACATGTTTTAAGAGTAAATTTTATTATTTTTCTGCTGAATTAAATATTTTTTACGGACTCAACTACATAAGCTATTAATGCAAACAACTTCTTGAAATAATTGTTATGATTTATAGAATAATTCATAAAAATTTCAGGAAACACCATTGAGAACTTTAAGAGCAGTGGTAATTTAACACACTTAAGGTATAATTTCCATGTGTTCAGACTACCTTGTCCCCTTAATAAGGAGTGGTTTATAATGAGATAAAGACGAGGTATCACAAATAATTCTTAACCACCTTTTTGGCATTTATATTAAGACAAGTGATCATGTTAAATAAGAAACTAGTTTGTGTCGCACCACAACCTATTCCTTGACAGCAGCCAATGAAAGGTGACTAGATATGGGACGAAGTTATGTGGAACAGAGATTAGTTACACCTGTCGTTATACTGCAATGCCTTTACTTTTCCAGGGTTTTAGAAACAACGCCTGTCTCCATCAATAGAGCGTGGGTTTTGTACTCGTGCCTCATTCTTAGAGCATAGCTATCATAGCGTTTTACAGATAACAAAGTTTGTAGGCAGTGTTCGCTGTACGTCAGCGTACAACAAAAGCCAACAACAAACTTGCAGCATTTGCCATAGTGATGTTGTAGTGTGTCTATTTTCTGCTACTCAAATGTGTGACTGTTAAACGTCGTTACACATTGCCGATAGCTGCAAAAATGGCTTTACTCATATGTGATTCGTATATAACAATGGCAGCTTATAATATTTGTGCATGGGCATAACTTGGAACCAGTTTGGAAGGGAGAGCGAAAATCACGTAATGAAGCGCAGTATAAAATAGTTTAAAAGTAGTTTTCGTTCACTTTCCGGAGAAATAAAACATTGTATTGATATATTATTATTATTAAACAATAATAATAATAGTGTAGCTATAACGCATCAAACACATTTAATTTGATTATAAAACTTATTTATTTTCTCGTTTTTGTCAATTAGCATCCTTAATAAAAAAATCTGTGTTACACTCACATGATATTCTCTACTCTTGTACAAAAACTATTTTCACAAACGCTTATTTTCCATTTACTTCATGTTAATCGATATAAAAATTTGCAGAAACCATCTTATTGCTAATTCTCTTGTAGGTGCAAGGGGAATATGGTAGGCTTTATGTGATAGTCAAATCTTATAAGAAGTGGTTGCTATGTGGAGCATTCCATTTTATTTGCATGTCCAGGACATAAAAGACAAAAAAAATCGATAACGAATTTCCATTTGAGAAAAAATATAAGTATTGGAAAATTCAAACAAATAACAAGGAATATCTCGGAAATGGTTCACTGGAAAAAGAAATGTATATGACTTAAATTGTGTGTTTTAACAAGATCTACTATTTTTGTGTAGTAAAATTTTGTCTATCTCTTAGGGTTGACCAGTCATGCAAAATTCATTCAGAACGAAGACGCCTTTTGGCGACATTCTCAGAGAATTCAAGATATACATTTCATTTGCCATGAAAGTATCTTAAGCATATGATATTTTAATCAAAATCGTTATAGTTATTTTTGAAAAAATCAAAAATTTCGAAAAATGTTCCACGTAAAGGGTGGGGTGGGTTTGGGGTGGGGGATTTTCTTGAAAATCGTGTCGTATCTTTCAGAGATACTGAACCTAAATACCAAGTTTGGTATTTATCCAATTTTGTTTTTGAGTTATGCTGTTCACAGACACTCGCGTATCTTTTTTCTAAAAATGCTTTTTTTTATTCAGGGCACCTCAAAACATGTATTTCCGGTGAAATCCTGATATAGCATTTTTGGGTGGAATACAATACTTCCCCTACGTAGTAGAGAAAGTAAACATCTGGTGTGTAACATTCGCATGATTACTTAGATTTATTTTCATAGCTAGTTTACGTTATGCACACGAAACTTTAATTTTTCTATTTACCTCTGTGAATCTCTATTATTCAATATATATTGAATATATTGAATAATAGAGATTCACGCAAGGTTGAGTATTGTAATATGATGTTACGATAAGTATATCATGTTTAATCTACAGTGATAATAATAATTTAATATTATCAAATGAAAAAAATTTACGGCCTGCTATATTCATATATAACCTATGGCCTTCGTTTCGCAATTATACGAGTAAAATAAAGCCACTTTCAACACATTAATTTTTAGGCAGCGCTCGAATTTATAAAATATCAATAATATTATATTTATTCCCGAAACTAAGAGAAATCTGCTACCTACCAAGAAACTGGCACAAATTTTCATATAAACCAGCAAGTTGTAGCGATTGTGAGCTCCATTCATAAAGCACCAGAGTGCAAAAACACAAAGCAATACTTTTCTGTTATTAGCTGAAAACAAACATACTCTACTCTCCAATTCATGAGTCTGTGTCAATAGCAGTTTCCTTTGCGAGCTTGTAATTTTTCATCGCTGCCACAGGGCGACGCAGTGGTCCATTTGATTGATTTGCTGCTGTACCTTAGGTCATGGGGTTTAATGAATTGGATCGACTCAGGGCACGCCCTGATCACCAATCGCTCTTCTCGACTTACATCAATCAAATGTCCCGTAATTCCTTAAGGATACTGAAATTGCTAATTTCTATGAACTTCAACCAATTTAAATGAACTTTTAATCACAGATTTGTTTAACATATATAGCATAAAATTAATGTTTATTGTTCCTCCGTGCGTAGCTTTACAAAAAAAGCTGATGAGTTACAATCACATGTCACTTTCATTTATTCTTATATAACCTTTACAAATTATTCTTGCAAACCTTATTTTCCATCTAATTTTCATTAATCGAGATAAACATTTGCATAAATTGTTTAACTAGAAATTTCTTTGAAGGAACAAGCGAGATACAGGAGGCTTAAGCGATAATCAAAACTAAAAAGTCGATAACTATTGTGGCGTATTACTAATTTGGGAGGTTACATTATTGTTCTATATTGTCATTACCAGATACATTGTTGTTAACGTCACTCTTGGCCGGTAGCTTTGCTAGCCACGAGTAGTGGGGATAGCGTCACTTTTAGTTAGGATTCCGTGAGGAACGGACCGCGAGTGCAAGCAGGGCTTTGGATCGGTGGACATCTTCTCCTACCTTCCATTTTTAATAATGTAGGAACCCCAAACGGTTGGGAAATAAAATCTAGGAATGTGTGAGTAGATTTTTGTTATGAATTTTGTTCAGTGAAAAACCCACGCCTTCCTCTCGACTTTCACACCAAGTTTCGGTCCTCCGCAGCTAAGTAAGTATATGCCCCCTTAATGTGCGTGATAGGTACTCAAAATTAATTTAATTTTCATGTGAACTTTTAAGCCATCTACCCAGTATGTAACAATATGCCCACTTTGAAACTCCATACTCTTTCTATAACATCGCGAGAAACAACTAAATAGTGATAGCACTTCAAAAAATCAAAACTATAACTGATATCTTGTAAATGCGTGTTGTCAGATAAAATGATGTTTGAAATGAATTAGGTGTTTTACAGAGATCTAAATTCTTTTGTGTAGGAAGTTATTGTTATCTCTTATGGTTTACCAGTTATGCACAATTATACAAAATTCCTTCCAAATGAAGAGGACTTAAACAGTTATTCCCAGAAAATTCAAGGATATCTTTTATTTGTCATGAAAGTCTCTCAAACGCATGGTATTTTAATAAAAATCGTTAGAGACATTTTTGAGCTAATAAAAAATAATGAAGCAGTTTCCAAGTAAAGGCTCTTTTTGGGTAGGGGGATTTTATTGAAGCTCTTCTATCCCACCTAGAAGACGCTGAACTTAAACACCAAGTTTGGTATTTATCTTTGAGTTATGTTGTTCATAGAGAGACCTTTTTATAAAAATGCTTTTTAGGATTCATGGGATCTCAAAATATGTATTGCTGATAAAATTTCGACATTAAATGCAATAATACTTCCTTACCTCCTAGGTTCGTGGTAGAGAACATTTGAACACTTAATACTTTTAAATTTAGCACATTCGTCCTTGAATATAGCTATTCACATTCAGAGGTTGATTTGTGTAACATTAAATCCTTTACTGGAAAAAAATACTATAGCTTGCGACACTTTAAATATTCTAAAAGTCAATCAGGTATTAAGTTATTAAAATCATAAATACAAAACTATACTTCAAAATCAAGAAAAAGGACCTTTAGATCTCACCCACCTTCAAATAAGGTATAATGAACATTCGAAAGAAGTTGAACAAACTTTGCATTTCAAAAGTATCAAAAATGAGATAACGATAGAATGTTTTAAAATTTCACGCACTGAGACGCATTTGCGCGTATCCATTTAAACGTAGCACTTGTGCAATAATGACCAGAAAGTCAACTGCGCAATTGGATTCTTATTTTACAACGTTTGTGGTTTTTTTCCATAAACATTTTAAAAACGTTTTTCTCTTTTTCGAAATTCTGTCAGAAGTTCACTATTGTGTACTCTTAAGATGTAAAGGTCCGAAATTATATGTTAAATATTATTTCATTCTTTATTGCTTAACGTTATGTTTTAATGCAATCCGGAGCGGTTTACAGGATGTATTTTTATTGGTGTCATATATTTGGGGGACGTGTTCCTGACATCAAAATATAAAAAAATTTATATGTACATGGGTCTGAAAACCAACAGTTTCATTGTTATAGGTCAAAGAAAATGTATTCCATGAGGGAACAGACGGATATGCACCTCACGTAATGCCGTGCAGACGGCAATGCAGCACGAGCACGTGAACTTTATGCAGAAATTTACCCTGAGAGGCAGTTACGTGTGCAAGAACATTCGCACGAATTCACCGACGCTTGAAGAGAGAATGGCGCATTTGAGAGGAGTACTAGGGATGTTGGGAGACCAAGAGCGGTACGAGCTTGAAGAACGAGTTCTTCGTGCTGTGGATGCAGATCCATCACAAAGCACAAGACGCATGGCTGTAACAGAAAGAGTTAGTCATATGACTATCTGGAGAATTCTGCGTGACAATCTTCTGTACTCGTATCACCTTCAACGTGTGCAAGGATTAAATGAGGCGTACTCTGAGCCAAGAAGACGTTTCTGTTAGCGCATGTTACAGCAGTGTGCTGTGTTCATCAGTTTCCTAGCCTGTATCTTATTCACGGATGAGGCTGGTTTTACTCGCGACGGCATCTTCAATTTTCATAACACTCATAACTGGACATTTGAAAACCCTAATGAAGTACGACAGGACAATCATCAACAAAGGACTCTCTCAACGTTTGGGGTGGAATCATTCATTATCACCTTATTGGTCCCTACTTCTTCCCTCCGCGTCTGAATGGACAAACCTACCTCCAGTTTCTCAGAAATGAGTTGCATCACTTAACTGATAATGTAGCTCTGGACATCATCCAACGAATGTGGTTTTTACACGATGGTGCTCCAGCTCATTTTAGTATGATAGTTCGTATGTTTTTGAATGATCGATTTTTGCAAAGATGGATTGGTCGAGGGGGACCCATTGCATGCCCTGCTCGATCACCTAATTTGAATCCAATGGATTTCTTCTTCTGGGAACATTTGAAGTCCTTGGTTTATGCGACTCCTGTACCTGATGTTGTCATTTTGAGAGGACGTATCCAAACTGAATTTGGCCAAATACGAAACACACCAGAAATTTTCAACAGAGTACGTCAGAGCATGGAACGCAGACTTACTGCATGCATCGAAGCAAGAGGAAGCCACTTCGAGCAATTTTTGTAACTTTCGATTTTGTGTTGTACCTCTGAAATAAATGATTTTCAGACCCATGTTTATATGAACGTTTTTTACTGTTTTGATGTCAGGAACACGTTCCCCAAATATATGCCACCCATAAAACGTGAAGTAACATTTTCCACGTAAAAGTTAATTTAGGACTGGGCTTCGTGTCGCATACTTGAAAGATGCTGAACTTAAATAAGTTTGGAATTAATTGTTCTTTCACACAAGCCGTGTGTTGGACAGGGTTGGAAAGGTAGAATCAGATGACTGAAAAATTCAATGCCATAGCCGGGATTTGAACCACGGATCTCCCGGTATCCGTCCGGTTGCTCTAACCACTGAGCTACCATGGCAACATGCCGACACGACATTAAATTCTCCAGCTGATTCGCATTTTTTCCCGGTAAACCACAAGGAGATCTCAAATTGTATTGAGATGTCATACCCCAATGGCGACTTACAAACATGTAAGTACTTAAGTCCCGGGCTTTATAGTTGCAACCACTATTAGGTCAATTAATGGAATTAATTGTTCTTTCACACAAGCCGTGTGTTGGACAGGGTTGGAAAGGTAGAATCAGATGACTGAAAAATTCAATGCCATAGCCGGGATTTGAACCACGGATCTCCCGGTATCCGTCCGGTTGCTCTAACCACTGAGCTACCATGGCAACATGCCGACACGACATTAAATTCTCCAGCTGATTCGCATTTTTTCCCGGTAAACCACAAGGAGATCTCAAATTGTATTGAGATGTCATACCCCAATGGCGACTTACAAACATGTAAGTACTTAAGTCCCGGGCTTTATAGTTGCAACCACTATTAGGTCAATTAATGGAATTAATTGTTCTTTCACACAAGCCGTGTGTTGGACAGGGTTGGAAAGGTAGAATCAGATGACTGAAAAATTCAATGCCATAGCCGGGATTTGAACCACGGATCTCCCGGTATCCGTCCGGTTGCTCTAACCACTGAGCTACCATGGCAACATGCCGACACGACATTAAATTCTCCAGCTGATTCGCATTTTTTCCCGGTAAACCACAAGGAGATCTCAAACTGTATTGAGATGTCATACCCCAATGGCGACTTACAAACATGTAAGTACTTAAGTCCCGGGCTTTATAGTTGCAACCACTATTAGGTCAATTAATGGAATTAATTGTTCTTTCACACAAGCCGTGTGTTGGACAGGGTTGGAAAGGCAGAATCAGATGACTGAAAAATTCAATGCCATAGCCGGGATTTGAACCACGGATCTCCCGGTATCCGTCCGGTTACTCTAACCACTGAGCTACCATGGCAACATGCCGACACGACATTAAATTCTCCAGCTGATTCGCATTTTTTCCCGGTAAACCACAAGGAGATCTCAAATTGTATTGAGATGTCATACCCCAATGGCGACTTACAAACATGTAAGTACTTAAGTCCCGGGCTTTATAGTTGCAACCACTATTAGGTCAATTAATGGAATTAATTGTTCTTTCACACAAGCCGTGTGTTGGACAGGGTTGGAAAGGTAGAATCAGATGACTGAAAAATTCAATGCCATAGCCGGGATTTGAACCACGGATCTCCCGGTATCCGTCCGGTTGCTCTAACCACTGAGCTACCATGGCAACATGCCGACACGACATTAAATTCTCCAGCTGATTCGCATTTTTTCCCGGTAAACCACAAGGAGATCTCAAATTGTATTGAGATGTCATACCCCAATGGCGACTTACAAACATGTAAGTACTTAAGTCCCGGGCTTTATAGTTGCAACCACTATTAGGTCAATTAATGGAATTAATTGTTCTTTCACACAAGCCGTGTGTTGGACAGGGTTGGAAAGGTAGAATCAGATGACTGAAAAATTCAATGCCATAGCCGGGATTTGAACCACGGATCTCCCGGTATCCGTCCGGTTGCTCTAACCACTGAGCTACCATGGCAACATGCCGACACGACATTAAATTCTCCAGCCGGGAGATCCGTGGTTCAAATCCCGGCTATGGCATTGAATTTTTCAGTCATCTGATTCTACCTTTCCAACCCTGTCCAACACACGGCTTGTGTGAAAGAACAATTAATTCCATTAATTGACCTAATAGTGAATGCAACTATAAAGCCGGGACTTAAGTACTTACATGTTTGTAAGTCGCCATTGGGGTATGACATCTCAATACAATTTGAGATCTCCTTGTGGTTTACCGGGAAAAAATGCGAATCAGCTGGAGAATTTAATGTCGTGTCGGCATGTTGCCATGGTAGCTCAGTGGTTAGAGCAACCGGACGGATACCGGGAGATCCGTGGTTCAAATCCCGGCTATGGCATTGAATTTTTCAGTCATCTGATTCTACCTTTCCAACCCTGTCCAACACACGGCTTGTGTGAAAGAACAATTAATTCCATTAATTGACCTAATAGTGGTTGCAACTATAAAGCCCGGGACTTAAGTACTTACATGTTTGTAAGTCGCCATTGGGGTATGACATCTCAATACAATTTGAGATCTCCTTGTGGTTTACCGGGAAAAAATGCGAATCAGCTGGAGAATTTAATGTCGTGTCGGCATGTTGCCATGGTAGCTCAGTGGTTAGAGCAACCGGACGGATACCGGGAGATCCGTGGTTCAAATCCCGGCTATGGCATTGAATTTTTCAGTCATCTGATTCTACCTTTTAAATAAGTTTGTTGTTTATCCATTTTTTATTTTTGAGCTATACAGTTCTCACACACACACACACACACACCCACACAAAGTGCGGACCTTTCTCCAAAAGCTAATGTGATGGATTTACACGACGTTCTCTACAAATGACAAATTCACACAAATATTCATTATTATTTACCTATATAAAAAGCGATTCTTCTACCCAAGTTAGGTTGTTCAACATATATTTTACATATGAATTGTTTCAAATTAAGAAATAAGTGGTTAGTTAAACATTGCGAAACAGATTAACATGTTTATTCGTTGTATCATTCTCTTATGATGGAAACAATAGAACGGGGGAAATCTAATAATAAATTTGTAAGTATGTCCGTTAAATGATAAAGATCCAAAATTGCAACATGGAATACTTCGAAAACGGCTAACGCTACAGAAAAAAAATAATTGACACAAATCGTGTGCTTTTAGGAGATCTACATTTTTCCTGTTGTAAGTTTTTTTACTGTCTCTTATGGTTTATTAGTGATAAAAATCTACTTAGAATGAACAGGACGCACATTCTATTCGTAAAAGGTCCAAGATATAGATTTTACTGGTCATGCAAAAATCCTAGACGTATGGAACTTTGATTAAAATCGTTAGAGCCAATTTTGAGAATATATAAAAGATATGGGAATTTTTTTTCATATAAAGTGTGGGAAAATTTTCTTGAACATTTTGTGTGCATCGCTGAAAGATTCCGAATTTGAATACCGATTATCGGATTGTTCACATTTGAGTTAGGGGTTCACAGATACACAAGCATAGTCCTTTTATCTAAAATGCATTTTCTCTGGTTCGGGGGACCTCAAAATATGTATTCCCGGTGAAATCTCGATATCGAATTTATGGGTGGAATACAATACGTAACTGCCATAAGTGTATACAAAGAAAGTAAAATTCGAGCTGATAAACAGTTTTCATGATGAGGCAGTATTTTTAACACTTAATTAATTTCATTCTAATTGTATAATATATATATATATATATAATTCAATAACAGCCCGCCTTAGAGCAATATGTGTATGTAACAAGATATAAAAAGTGTATATTACAGTCATTGTATATCTTTATATTATTGCATACATGTGTAATAATGTTATGTGAATGTATTACGTAATTTAATAATGTAGGAGCTGTGAGAATAATAGGTTAAAAGTTGCTAACAATGAGGTAACAATGAGGTAACCCTGAGGCAATAATGAATTTGAAAGTTTAACAATACTACTTGTAATTCTTGGAAGCAATAATGTAATTTTTGTAACCGTTTAAAAATAGCCAATCAACAACCAGAAAAAGCTTTAGTTAAATAAAAGTATTCTATTGGAGTAGGAATAGCCAATCAGAGACTTGAGATACAGAAATTTACAAATTTAGGCGATAGAAATCAAGTCAGTTGCTTGTAGACAGCGCTCATAACTGGACGTGTTGCTTGCAGACAGTGTTCCTAACCGGATGCGAGATGTGTCCTCGAGAAATTTAATACGTATTTTTGTGTGAGAGAACAGTTTACGTGTTTAAAAAGTGCAAGTATTTAATAAAAGAATCTTACGGCTCTCTATATCAGTGAAGTGTTATTTAAATCGTGTCAAGAATTAATAAAAAGGAGTGAAAAAAAATTAAAATCTTTGTAAGCCTACATTCTTCAGCCGCACTTGCCCTGCTAAGACATCCATGTCTCTAACAAAAATACTGACGCAGCCGAGGCAAACATAAATATATAATATTTAAAGAAACAGTCAAATTACAAAGTTAATATTTTTAAATTTTGGGGTGAAGGCTACCATACGTGCGGTTGCAACTACTTCAAGTTCGGCTCCCCAACAGTTGAACTACAATACAACTCCTACAACAAAATAACTTCTTCAATGGACATTTTTCCATAACGTTGTTAAAGAATCCCTAGCTGATCAAGGCTACTAATTTTGGTTATTGTTCTTTTTGTCTGTGTGTGTGTTAAACGAATGCCTTTTAAATACAGCATAACGTTGCTTTTCAATTACTTATTTCCTCATTTATTTCACTATTTTCTTCTTTCTGTTTATACCACGATGTCAACACACACAAAAATCCATGCACGAGACTAAAGGCCATAGCAAAAGCCTTAGCAAGCGAGACCATGTGGACCGACTATTGTAATATCGAGCATACATACTCCTGCAAGGGTAAATGTAAATCTAACGCGCAGGTCCACGTTAGCACAAACACATCTTAAAATTTTGTCTAAATGAATAGAGAGTGCTCGTGTGAAGAAAATGACAATCTTACCAGCATATTTTGGAGTAAACGAGTATTAGGCATTTTAATATTACATAGTTACGGATGCCTTTAAAGTTCAAAGAACCTCTTGTAAATCAGGGATTTATTAATTTCACTCATCCTTCGATGAGATACAACAGCTGTGTTTTGAGAACGCTGTCTCCATTTTTACAGGAAGGCTGTAACATAATAATGCGGTTGACTTACCTTGGCGCTGTTTTTCTGGAGCGAAGTTATTGACTGGAAAAACGAGCCTTTCTTCTTTTTCAGCCTGAAAGAAAAGAGATAGAAGAAGTTAATAATGTGAAGGGTGCGATCTCATACACCACATGCTGGAGAACGATCTGTAGAATGTGGATACTGCTAGAAAAATAGGAGAAAAGGAATGCCAAACATCCACCTCGATGTAATTGCTGTATGGAATGAAAGGTTTTCCTTAAAAAGAGTTCTTAAATTCGTGCAAACAAAACTATTTCTAAATCCAAGTTTATGCTGTGCTAAAATACATGAGATCAGCATTGTTGAATGTTGCGCATTGTACAAGACACACAAATAAACAAATATATTACACCTACTAACATTAAGATAGGGTTTCTTTGTGTGCCCAGGCTAATTTTATTAATTAATTTACTGATTTTTATTCTCTGCCACTTACTTTTGTAGGTAGAGGAAGCATAGTATTCCACCCAAAAATTCGACATTGAAATTTCACCGGAAATAAACGTTTTGAGGTCCCTGAATGAAAAAAGTACTACACTGTGTGTGTGCAGCATAACTCAAAAACGAAACGTCGGATAACTACAAAACTTGATATTTAAGTTCAGGATCTTCCAAGGATATGTCATGAAAATGTTCTATAAAGTACTCCCACCCCACGATATTTTACATAGAAACGTTTTCATTATGTTTTATTTTCTCAAAATGTCTTAACGATTTTAATTAAGATACCATATATTTAATCATTTGGATGACTAATAACATGTCTACATATCCTGAATTTTCTGCGAATAGCCTGTGAATTCTTTTCATTCAGGGTGAATGTCGTATACTAATGGTAAACCAACTGGTAAACTTACAAAGTAAAATCTGATTAGTTACACTCACATGACTTTCTCTACTCTTGTACAAACTATTTTTACAAACTCTTATTCTCCATCTATTTCATATTATTCGAGATAAACATTTGCAGAAAAGATCTTTTGACATGTAAAGAGAATTACATTTTAAACATTTTGACTAGTTCTAAAAATATTTGAGTATGGCTTAAGGCCTACTAAGTTCTCCTTGTTTTGTATTTGCAAGGGCAATATAGAAATACAGTAGCCTTTAAGCACATACATATCTCTTAATAGCTGGTTGCTAGGTGCAGCACTATTCCCTTTGCCTCAGATTAATACTCTTTGCATATACAAGACAAAAAAATGAATAGCGAATTCCCATTTGAGAAAATAGGTATCGAAAAATTTAAGGGAGTAACAAGCAATATCTCGGAAATGGTTCACTCAACAAAAAAAATGTATATGACATAAATTGTGTATTTTAACGCGATCTACATCTTTTGTGTAGTAAAATTTTGTCTATCTCTTATGGTTTACCAGTTATGCAAAAGTCGTTCACAATGAAGAATACTTTTGGAGACATTCCCAGAAAATTCGAGATATACGTTTCATTTGTCATGAAAATATCTTGAACATATGATATTTTAATCAAAGTAGTTAAGAGTCAGTTTTGAGAAAATTAAAATTTTCGAAAAATGTTCCATGTAAAGGGTAGTCTGGGGTGGGGGGATTTTCCTGAAAACCTTCGTGTCGCATCTCTGGAAGATACTGAATCTAAATACCAAGTTTGGTGTTTATCCGACTGTTCGTTTCTGAGTTATGCTGTTCACAGACACACACACGGACATGTTTCCAAAAATGCTTTTTTTGGATTCAAGGGGTCTCAAAACATGTATTTCCGGTGAAATCTTGGTATCGAATTTTTGGGTGGAATACAATACTTCCCCTACTTACTATACGTAGTAGAGAAAGTAAAAAAATGCAGATCTCGTTAAGCACGGTTTATATAGAATATAATTTATGTCATCAACCACTTCTGAGCTATTGGTCGTTATTGGTTCGAATGTTCAAATACCTGATCTTTTTTTAAGTGTAAAGCCACCATTCGTTTGATTGTCGTGATCATGCATGCAAAGAGTGGAATTTCAAAAGCGTTACATAGCGATCCGCGTTTTAAAGATTTAATTATTACTTCAACTTCATTTTACCCACAAAGAAATGTGTAATGAATCTATTTCTGTATCTCGATTAATTTGAAATGGATAGAAAAATAAGCTTCTCTAAGAATGTTTTATAGAAGAGAAATAAAAATATATGAAAGTGAGTAGGAAACGTCGTGTGAATGTAACATATATTTTTTTCTAAACTGAATTCTTGAGCAGTAATAATAATAACAATGACAACAATACAGTGCTCTAAACATCACTTATGAACATGGGGGTCACATCTTGGACACGAGCATTATACGTACAACTGCAATTAAATTAAAACCTCAAATCAAGTGTACTCTTAGAATCATGAGCAGGCTTTTCAAGATATCTGCGGTAATTTAAGTGCTGGTTTCTGGGATACACACAATAAAACAAAAGAAGTTTTTGGTTGTAACCATGAAGTGGATGACTGTTAAATGTTAACACCGAACACAACACCGTGTTAACATGCGTGCAATTTATTTTGCCTTCATTGACGGCAACACACCCGAATGTAAACAACACCAGGGGTAGCAAGGGATTATCTTGGGAACCCCTGTCAGCGCCTACAAGATGAGCTGTTTTGCGTGACTCAAGATTACGACGTTCCAAGGTGTTTGTATTCTGTGCAGAGCGTGTGGGTCTTCGCAAGAAGCATATGCGGCTTATAGCCAACTTGACCTAAACGTATATTGCTATGGTCAAACGATTACCTACTTGGTCTTTGTGTCTGCTCTTTACTTTTACTTTCCCTTCCTTGCAATTGGCAGTATCGCACAACTGCCAAGAACAGTAAATGTCGGGTTATTTCCAAGAAACTGATGCAATGTCCATTCTTTATTCTACCCGTCAAACTTTTGTCGTTAATCAGTTCTCCGTTGTGGGTAACTGAATTGTAAATTTATGAGGCTGGTTTCTTCTCCTCCGTGGACAACTTATAAAAGTCAAGTAATTAAAATCCCCCACCCAAACTACCATTTACACGGAACTTTTTCGAAATTTTTTATTTTCGAAAACTGGCTATTTTGAATAAAATACCATACATGAATGATATTTACTTGACAAATAAAATATATCATCTTCATTCGGAAGGAAATTTATGTAATCTTGCATAACTTATAAACGTTAAGTTATAGACGAAAACTTACTATACAAAAAAAATGTAGATCTCCTTAAAACACAACATTTATTCACTCAACCATCAAACTCCAGCTCAAAAGATATGGAATGACATGAAAAAACTAAGAGGCACTAATAGTTTCACTCAGATTAACACATTATATAACTGCAACAGGAGTGACATTCTCACCAAACAACAGGATATAGCCAACACCATTGCAGAAGCATTTGCAGAAGTATGCAGTGACAATAATTATGACAGTGGCTTTTTTAACGCATCAAAAACCTTACCTGACCTAAACCCCGTAGACATTTTTCAAAATAATTCCGAAAACTATAATGATGAAATTCTATTGCAAGAGATACAAGATACTTTATATCACTGCAAGAATACTAGCCCTGGACCAGATAACATTCCATATGCACTCCTAAAACAGCTCCCCCTTGTGGCATTAAAATATTTAAATGCAGTATTTAACTACATATGGACTAAAAAACATTTCCCAACCAGTGGCGCGAAAGCTTAATAACTCCAATCCCTAAGGCAAACAAAGATCTCCTATTAGCTGAAAACTACAGATCTATTGTGTTAACATGCACAATGTGCAAGTTAATGGAAAAAATAATCAATAGACTTTTAAGGTGGACACTTTTCTCTGCAATGCAAAGTGGATTTAGACAATTTCACTCCGTAAATGATAATCGGGTATCCCTACAAACAGAAATACTGGAAGCCTTCCACCAAAACAAACAAGTAATTCCTATTAGCTTAGATATACATAAAGCCTATGACATAGTACGACAGGATTATGTTATAAGAGAATTACAAAAAACACAAATATCAGGAAATATGCTCAGTTTTATTTACAACTTCCTGCAAGATCGCAGAAGTCAAGTAAGAGTTAATGGGTCCCTTTCAAAAATGATTTCTTTAATCAATGGTGTACCACAAGGCTCAGTTATCAGCATCTCTTCCTAATAGCTATTAATAGAATTGTATCACGAATAAAAACACCAGTCAAAGCAAATGTATTTGTAGATGATCTAATCATCTATAGTAAAGGACGAACCACAACTACCCAAGAATGTTTACAGGACTCGCTTCAGAGGATACAACAACGGTGCACTGAAACTAGTTTTAAAATTTCTTCGTCCCAAACAGAATGTATTTTATTCTCTAGAAATCGAAATAAATATAATCCGGAACTACATGTAAAAAACAAAAAAAACTACTATTGAAGAAACTATGAAACTACTCGGAGTTTTGTTTGATAATAAATTAACATGGCGGCCCTACTTGAGAAGTCTTAAAAATCATTGTCAAAGAAGACTGAACATCTTTAAAGTACCAGCAGCACAGAATTGGGGAGGAGACTATCATGTCATAATGTGCAGTTATAAAGCCTTTATACGCCCTAAAATGGAATATGGTTCCATAATATAGAGTAGTGCCAAGCCATCAATTATAAAAATACTGAATTCAATACAGATTTTAGCTATTCGATTTGCAACAGGCGCTTATCGCGCTAGTCCTGTAGATAGCATATTAATAGAAGCCAATAAAACTCCATTACTTTCTCAAATCTTTGTGATACTTTCGCCACACAACAATCACATTCATTAACATTTCAAATCAGAATAAACAGATATCTCAAAGAAATGAACACCACAATTCCTAATATCTCCTCAAGGCAACTACAGTCGGATCATCCACCCTGGAAGAGAAAATATCTCCCATTGATATAAATTTAAGCAAGCATAATCAGATAAATACCAACCAACTAATCTACCAGCAGTTATTTAAAGAAAAGCTAGAAAAATACACATCCAGACTCTGCATCTATATGGATGGTTCTAAAACTAAAAAAGGCAATGGATATGCTGTGATATGTGGAGATATCCTCCAATACAAATTACCATCCTTTTTCTCTCTATATAGTTGTGAATTATATGCTATTGAGAAGGCACTAGAATACGCTCTGGAAACTGCACATAATGACTCTAACATAATTATTAGTGACTCTCTATCAGTTTTAGACGCAATACAAGACACGTTCTCTACCAATAGTATTGTAAACGAAATGCATAATCTTGTTACCATCCTTTATAACTTAGAAAAGTCACTCAATTTCATGTGGATACCATCTCATAAAAACATACCGGGTAATGAAAGAGCCGATACTGCAGCAAAACAACCTACAGAACTACCAACACAAGATACTGATATCAAAATACCTCTCCAAGTTGCAGTCACACACTTTAATAAGAAAATACACAAAGAATGGCTGACCAGTTGGATGAACAATTCTACAAGTAAACTTCATGATCTATGTGGAACTTTAGCTCAAGAATATCCAATAAGACAGTTACAGCGGCGAAACCAAATTGTAATATCCCGACTACGAATTAGGCATACTAAACTGACACAGTGTTATTTGTTAAATAGAAGCTCTCCTCCAATTTGTGAAACATGTAAAACAGTATTAACAGTAATATTATACTAACATGCCTAAAATTTTAAAATCAACGTAGTCAGGCTGATATGCCCAAATATTTCTGCGGCTCTCAATGATGCAACTTTCATCCAAAAAGTAATTATTTTTCTTAAATTAATTAATATCCATCAACACATTTAACCAAATTGTAACCTGTATGTATACATAATGTGCAAGTATTATACTGTAATGTAATCCAATAATGTGAGCAACTGTCATTAAAGGTCGCGATAAAACCTAGGAAGGCTAAAACGACCCTAAATAAATTTTATTTCTAATAACTTTCTTGTGACATCAGCCATTTCCAAGATATCCCTTATTAATTTTTCGAATTGTGCAATACTTAGTTATTCTTTTAAAGTTCTGTCGATTTTCAGTTGTTCCTTGCGATGTCATGGAGGGAGTATGGGATTTTAAGGCCAGCAAACACCTCCAGTTCTAAAATATTTGACTATCGTTCATTCCCTTTGTATCTATAACAAAATGTGTAATGCAGCTATTTCAGGTTTATCTCGATTAAAATGCAGTAGATAGGAAAATAAACTTTAGTAAGAATAATTTGTATAGCCATTAATAAGCGATGGAGGGTATAGAGTGTGATGTGAATGTAACACATAAGATTTTTGTAAAATGAAAATAAAAATATTTAAAATTGAAGAAGGAATTTAAAAATTAGGACTGCACAAAAAACTAAGAAAGGTCTATTGTTGACAATTTTTTCCATGTAGTTTCTCCCCTTAAGTAATTTGTTATGGGCATGGAAAACAACACAGCTGTCCACACATCGTAAACTGGTTGCTTTCTCTACTACGTATAGTAAGTAGGGGAAGTATTGTATTCCACCAGAAAATTCATACCGAGATTTCACCGGAAATACATGTTTTGAGACCCCGTGAATCTAAAAAAAGCATTTTTGGAAACATGTCCGTGTGTGTGTCTGTGTGTCTGTGAACAGCATAACTCAGAAACGAACAGTCGGATAAACACCAAACTTGGTATTTAGTTCAGTATCTTCCAAGGATGCGACACGAAGATTTTCAAGAAAATCCCCCCACCCCAGATTACCCTTTACATGGAAGATGTTTCGAAAATTTTAATTTTCTCAAAAATGGCTCTAACGATTTTGATTAAAATATCATATGTTTAGCATATTTTTATGAAAAATAAAATGTATATCTTGAATTTCCTGGGAATGTCTCCAAAAGTATTCTTCATTGGGAACGACTTTTGCATAACTGGTAAACCATAAGAGATAGACAAAATTTTACTACACAAAAAATGTAGATCGCATTAAAATACACAATTTATGTCATATACATTTTTTTGTTGAGTGAACCATTTTCGAGATATTGCTTGTTATTCCCTTAAATTTTCCAACAATACTTATACTTTTTCTCAAATGAGAATTCGTATTTTTTTTTTTTTAATGTCCTGGACATGCAAAGAGAATGGAATATTCCACATAGCAACCAGCTCTTAAAATATTTGATTATCGCTTAAAGCCTACCAATTCCCCTTGCATCTACAAGAAAATTAGCAATAAAATTAATATCTCGATTAACATGAAGCATATGGAGAATAAGCGTTTGTAAAAATAGTTTGTACAAGAGTAGAGAAAGTGATGTAAGTGTAACACATCAGATTTTTTTTTATTATTATTAACTAGCCAGCTTACTCGGCGTTGTAGGGATGCGTTTTGATATTTAAAATGTATATACTAGGAATAGTAAAAGGCGATACCTAGATACCTAATTAGTGATAGAAATAACAGTGAGATATGGAGTTTTGTCGACATTTTCACATGACATTTGAGACAGTATTTACAGTTGTCCTACAATTTAATATGTTTATTGTTTCATTTGTATTATACTTTTATTATATACCAGGGTTCATTCATATGTGCAGTGTAAAGAAATATGTCTGTATCTATATTTTATTTTTTAAGTCTTTAGACTTCCGCACCAGCAGAAATGTAACAAGCCTTGGAAGGAACTTAAAGCTTATCTCCAATCTCTAGAGTTAAATGCACCCTGGGCGTTCGAGACCAGGCTCCGGAAGTATTTTATGTCACAGGCATGGGAGGGGGCGGGGTTTGTTATAATTTGTATCAAGTTAAAATACAGATTGCGTTTGAAACGATATTTTTCTCCTACTGCCACAGTTACAGTACGTGATATTTAAGTTCAAACATGGCCTTTTTGCCGCTACCTACCCGTCTAAGAGGGAGTGTGCTAATGACGGTCCGAGTGCTGAAATACCCTGTCACAGTCACCCTTCACTGCCTAGTCTCTCAGTATCAGTTGTACCTACTTATAATAGTGTTTTGCTATTGGAATATGGAAAATATCCTGGTGGTGGTGGTGGTGGTGGTGGTGGTAGTAGTAGTAGTAGTAGTAGTAGTAGTAGTAGTAGTAGTAGTAGTAGTAGTAGTAGTAGTGGTGGTATTTATTAAGTACTTAGTATTAATTGCGTAACACAATCGCAAGGTTCATAAGACCGTACACGCTCTCTAGTAAAATACCTGGTCTATAAACTTGATTTGCAGAATCGACCAGAAAACAACTATTTTACAATCACAACACTATATACATACATATAAAATGAAAAATTCTGATGTGTTACACTCACATGACTTTTCTACTCTTGTACAAACTATTTATACAAACCCTTATTCTCCATCTACTTCATGTTAATCGAGATAAACATTTGCAGAGTCTATCTTATTGCTAATTTTCTTGTAGATGTAAGGGGAATATATATTTACAAGGGCAATTTGGAAATACAGTAGCCTTTAAGCACATACATATCTCTTAATAGCTGGTTGCTAGGTGCAGCACCATTCCCTTTCCCACAGATTAATACTCTTTGCATATCCAAGACAAAAAAATGAATAACGAATTCCCATTTGAGAAAATAAGTATTGAAAAATCTGATGTGTTACACTCACATGACTTTCTCTACTCTTGTACAATCTAATTTTACAAACGCTTATTCTCCATATGGTTCATGTTAATCAAGATATCGAGATGTCAATCTTATTGGTAATTTTCTTGTAGATGCAAGGGAAATATGGTAGCTTTTAAGCGATAGTCAAATATTTTAACGCTGGTTGCTATGTGGCGCATTCCATTCTCTTTGCATGTCCAGGACATAAAAAAAATGAATAACGAATGTGAGAAAAAGTATAAGTATTGGAAAATTTAAGGGAATAACAAGCAATATCTCGAAAACGGTTCACTCAACAAAAGAAATGTATATGACATAAGTTGTGTATTTTAACGCGATCTACATTTTTTGTGTAGTAAAATTTTGTCTATCTCTTATGGTTTACCAGTTATGCAAAAGTCGTTCACAATGAAGAATACTTTTGGAGACATTCCCAGAAAATTCGAGATATACATTTCATTTCTCATGACATTATCTTAAACATATGATATTTTCATCAAAATCGTTAGAGCCATTTTTGAGAAAATTAAAATTTTCGAAAAATCTTCCATGTAAAGGGTAGTCTGGGGTGGGGGGATTTTCTTGAAAACCTTCGTGTCGCATCTCTGGAAGATACTGAACCTAAATACCAAGTTTGGTGCTTATCCGACTGTTCGTTTTTGAGTTATGCTGTTCACAGACACACACACAGACACACACACACACAGACACACAGACACACACACAGACACACACACGGACATGTTTCCAAAAATGCTTTTTTTGGATTCAGGAGGTCTCAAAACATGTATTTCCGGTGAAATCTCGGTATCGAATTTTTGGGTGGAATGCAATACTTCCCCTACTTACTATACGTAGTAGAGAAAGTAAAAATTTAAAGGAATAACAAGCAATATCTCGAAAATGGTTCACTCAACAAAAAAAATGTATATGACATAAATTGTGTATTTTAACGCGATCTACATTTTTTGTGTAGTAAAATTTTGTCCATCTCTTATGGTTTACCAGTTATGCAAAAGTCGTTCACAATGAAGAATACTTTTGGAGGCATTCCCAGGAAATTCAAGATATACATTTTATTTGTCATAAAAATATCTTAAATATATGATATTTTAATCAAAATCGTTAGAGCCATTTTTGAGAAAATTAGTATTTTCGAAAAATGTTCCATGTAAAGGGTAATCTGGAGTGGGGGGATTTTCTTGAAAACCTTCGTGTCGCATCTCTGGAAGATACTGAACCTAAATACCAAGTTTGGTGTTTATCCGACGGTTCGTTTATGAGTTATGCTGTTCACAGACAGACAGACACACAGACAGACACACACGGACATGTTTCCAAAAATGCTTTTTTTGGATTCAGGGGGTCTCAAAACATGTATTTCCGGTGAAATCTCGGTATCGAATTTTTGGGTGGAATACAATACTTCCCCTACTTACTATACGTAGTAGAGAAAGTAAAAATACTCTGAATCACACACACACACACACACACACACACACACAAACACACACACTCACCCACACACATGCTTAAGTACCACATTCTGATATGTTCAACGACCTTGCTTCGTTGTCTTTCGTCCCGTTACAAGCGGGTGTTGGTTGTTCTCTTTTAAATTTCATGTTTCATCTTAACCGTGATTTTAAATAGTAATTTGCAAATAGGTTTTGAGTTTAAGCAGTTAAGGATTATCAACTGCCCTGTGGAATATATAGGTAGTGCTATCTCTTTATACTTTCCATATTTCAGCAAAGCAAATCCACTATACTCAGGAAATAAGCCACCGACAAGTACAGACACGATTGGACAGACGTAAACAATGACATATGGCGGCACGGTCCTACTAAGCGGGGTTGTCGGACTATCATAGGTCGGACTAACGGGGTTCTACTGTAATTATAATTTCATATAGCTCTGGCTGATAACTGATGTAAACTTCTTTGCTATTCGCATAAAAGTATGTGAAAATAGGTGGAACATCTGAGTTTCTTAACCTCCCCCCTCCTTCGACAATCTTCCAAGTTCTGGAAATGCTGTTCATGAGTGACCTTTGGCGGTGGAAAAATCATCGGCCTGGTAGAGTAATGTTTTAGATAATAGGAGGTGAAATTTTAAACCTTTGTACCTACTCTTTGGTTACATAGTTATGTAATAACATAAAAGCTTGTAGTTTTCACATAATCCCTTACAGAAAGCCTTACAGCTGGTGGTTATGAGGATTCCGCAATCCTAGTCCATCAAATTAACCTCTTTGGAGAAGACATATACTTTGTGATACTGAGAAAAATAATCGTCTCAGTTATTCATTATAAAATATCGGTTGACTGATTTCTAGTGCTAGCAATTTTTTCTCTTTATATAATCATTTAGCATATTCTGCTACGAACTTCATTGCAACATATGTACAAAGGAGATAAAGCAAAACTTTCTTATATGCAGTCTCTATGGAGTACAGCAACTGTCTTCTACTCCATGGGATTCTCAAAGAAAAGCTAAAGCTTTTTTGGCAGGCTTGTTCTTTTTATGACTCCAAAATGTTAGCATTCTAATAACCGGGCACTGTAAATGCCTTTTAGTCTTTTAGTAATTTAGGAGTTGAAACTAGAACCTTTCTTATAGTTCAAGTCCGCAGGGAAGAACAGGGGTTCTCAAGAAGACAATTATCAAAATCAATTGATTACTTACCGAGATTACCTCCCCCCCCGCGCGCGCGCACACACACACACACACACTCACACACAGAAATCTTCTTTCTTTATAGGCGGATGTTCCCATGCGGGAAAAAATAATAAACACGTATGATGTTTCATAGAAGCTGTATGACAGTTCAATCTATGAAAACTTAAAGACGTAATTGCAAACTGATAATGCTACAAAACCGTTGACATACACTATACGGGGTGGCCCACATAATGTTTTTTCAGGTGAATATCTCTTAAACGAATAGAAAGAACCAAATGCCAAGAATTCTAAATCTTATAAGAGCAAGGGGCCTTCGAAATTGTGATATGAAAAATATTTCCATAGAACCCCTTATGGGGCACATGGAGCCCAACCTCAGAATTTTAAATGAATCATGATATTTTTTTTATATTTTTGTTCCCCTCAATAAATTAAGCATCTTTTATTCAAACATTTTGTTTCTAAAATAAATTGAGCTCTTAAAGCGTGTTTTCACTGAACTATACCATAGTAGAAAATAGTACCTACTATACAAATAAGTAAGCCAATAAATACCATGTGATTACTTCGAATTACTTTATTAAATGCTCAAAGTAGACCCATCAACATATAAACACTTGGCAATTATTTGGTAAAGGTTTTCTTTAACTGTTAACAACATACAAAGGCTAATAGTGCAACAAGCTTCACGTATTCGAAATTTCATATTCTCTTTGAATATAGGTGCTTTAAACACGATTTTCTGCCATATGTATCCCCATAAAAGATAGTCCAAGGGTGCTATGTCGGTGGAACACAGAGGCCGGGTGATAGGTCCAGCACGCCCAATCCACCTATCACCAAACTCTCTCGTTTAGCAGTTGAGGTGTGCATATTGCAAAATGTGGTGGTGTACCATTCTGCTGATACTATATTTCCCCTCTCACATTGGATACGTTTTCCAACAAGGGAAGTAGTTCATGGTGGGGAAAATGGCAATATAATTCCCCAACAATTGTGCCTTCAAAGAAGTAAGGGCCGATGACAAGGTAACAAAAAGTTCCACACCAAGCATTTAGCGACCAACAATGCTGAGTAGGCACAGTTCTCATCCATTTGGGGTTTTCAGATGCCCAAATAATGCATATTATGCCTATTAGCGTGTCCAATATCTGAGAATGTTGCTTCATCCGAATAGAATATGTTTGCCAATAATGATCTACTCTCTGCAATGGCATTGCGTAACCACTCGGAAGAAACAACTCGAAGCTGAAAATCTCTTTATGTGAGTTCTTGATGCGAATACATATGATAAGGATGGTATCCCTGCTGCTTTAGTATCCACTGTGCTGAGGCGAGGCTAATCCCACTGTTTTTGTACAATTTATTTTTACAGCAGCAAGAATATTGATAGCATTTTCTTCATTCACTTTTGATTTCACCTTCAAGCGATTCTTGTTCTTTCTTTACACTTCCACAATTACGTAGTTGTGTTTCCAGTCGTTTGAATTTCATATGTGACATTTGCATCCCGTATCTCTCATTGAACACTGCCGATGCAGTTCGATAATTTCTCCTTCACTCAAATAGTACTAAAATCATATCCACCTCTACATCAAAATCTGCCATATTTCTGGATTTTAAAGAGCCACAGTAAATAATCAACATGACTACCTATATGCAGTGTTGTATCTTGGGAGTTCAAGTGGCTTTAAGACCACAATACCCATCTTCTGTTAATTGATACTTTATTTATTCCCCGAGTTCATGAGGTGTAACTTCAATGAAAACACCCTATAACAGCTCAACAATTTATTTTAGAAAAAAATGTTTTAATAAAAGTTGCTTATTTGATTGAGGGAACCAGAATATAAAAAATATGATGGTTTCATTTAAAATCCTGAGCCCATGAGCTCCATAAGAGGCCCCATGGAAATAGTTTCCATATCATAATTTGGAAAGGAGCTTGCTTCTATAAAATTTGGAATTCTTGGCAATTGTTTTTCTATGTTTAAGAGATATTCACCAAGATGCAACACTTCATGCAAATAACTTATATGGTACTTTAATCAAAATCGTCTGAGCTCTTTCCGAGAAAATAAAAATAATTGGAAATATTTGACAAACTTGTGGACAAAAGTGTATCGTGAATTACGTAGCATGGATAGAAGAACAGCTTTTCATAAGAATTGTGTTATATGTATGGTATGCTTGCTTATTTGTAATGGGTAGGAAAAGTTGTGTCCACATCAGAGTTTTGCTCTCTCTCAGTGTGCCTTATTCAGTGAATGGCCATATGCTTTTAGTGAGAATAAGCGAGTTATTCAAGGCTGCTCAATATGTTCTGTTCTGACCAAAGTACCTCCAGAGAATTTTAAACGGTCTTGTTTTCAGTATTGGTGATAACTGAACGTTTCTAATTAAAAGAGAATAACAAATTTTAACGTTTGAAATTTGGAACCAGAATAAGAATCCAATATGTTTGTATATTGGAGATACATGAACATAAATGTGGAGAATGCCATATTTTGGCGCGAAGTTGTTATGAGTTACGTCTCGTATATCGGGTATACAGGCAACTTTTTGCAAGATCTGCTTTTGAGTGATTTATTTACGTTTGTTGATCGTGAGCAACGTGTCGAGGTCACGGGGCCAATCGCCGTTTTACTACATCTCAACCGAGTACTGCAGCCAGAGTTATTCTCTTTAGGTAGGGTGGTGGACAATACGCTACATGAACAAATTCAGTGGTTGTAAACTTGAGTGCCATGAAACATTCATGCACCGGGATCCCTGAGATAGCATCATCCAGCTTCCGTACAGAAGTGTACAGTGTTTCGGATATATAACTCGGTTCAGCTTAAAGAAGTAGGTGCTTTGGGGAATCAGATTTGCTTTCTAAACCCCTAATGTACAAACACCTCGTTTTAAAACTACTAGGTACTGAATTGTCGACAACATTTCGAATACGTGTGTATATATATATATATATATAAATATAAGTGTGTGTTTTTTTTAAATCTTCATAAAAAGTTCCTACAATCAGGATCCAACTGTGGTCTGCTTTCTGGTCATTTAAATGCCCAAGCACGATGATTAAATACACGAGCGCAGGGGTATGCAAATATCGCCTGAAATTTTAAAACTGAATTTTCTTGCAGACTTGTTTTCTTACCTATTACCCTATTTAAAATGCTACCCGTGATGCAATGTTTGTACATTTTCTATCAAATTTTCAAAGTAAATTATTTTAAGGCCAATGAACAGATGTAAATAGCTTTCTAAAGATATAAAATATAGTATTAAATTTAGAGTTTTGATATTGTGATGAAGCCAGCCGCGATGTCGTGACCTTCAATGCAACACTTGCCGGTAGATAAGTGGGAAGTTTCCGGCTGATGTAAACAATTCCCGGAAGGCGTTCTAGCCTTAAGGTGATCACTCTGAATCCTTCTGTTATTCTCGGGCTTTCCAGAACATTTAGCATGACTTTCCGAGAACTCCGCAGGTGTATATAAGCGAGCGCTCTCGCGGCAATGGGGGAGTTGCAACTCGAGTGCGAAGTCAGTGGCGATAGTGGCAGAGTTGTTGAGAAGTTCAAGTGAGTCAATCAGTGAGTGATTCTCCGAGCGATTTGGTGACGACTGTGTGACGCGCAGCAAGTGCTACTGCGGAGCGAAGGGTTGTGTAGGTCCTGTGTTCGATTCTCGAGTGATGAAGAGGCTGCATCACGAAGGAAGAAGTGAAGGGACAGAGAATTGAACTAGACCAACTTGGAA
Organism: Deroplatys truncata; assembly: GCA_030765065.1. Lineage (NCBI taxonomy): Eukaryota > Metazoa > Arthropoda > Insecta > Mantodea > Mantidae > Deroplatys > Deroplatys truncata. The sequence continues at coordinate 81,906,187 of CM060982.1, read as the reverse complement.
AAAGTGACATTAGTGAAGTGAATCCGCAGTTAAGGTGAACTACATAAAAACGAAACAGTGACAATGAGAATTGAGAAAAGTGACAGCTGAAAAAAAACTGGATAGAGTTACAGTATTTTAATAGATTATTGATTTTTAGAAAATTGAATGTATTATATGTTTATTATTTTTTCAGGAAAAGTTTTAATATTGCACAAAATTTAAAGGTTTAATTTTCCAAACTGTCATAAGACATTTGAGATAAGACTCGATGTTCATTTTTTTGAAAATTACTTTCTTGGAAAGTTAGGTTAATTTGACAACAAACATTAATTCTATGTTATAATTATATAGGACAAGTATTATTATTACTACGCTCAGCAAAACGATGGAACTCGTACATACTAAAAATTTCAGTACCGAATACCTTAACTGTGAACCGGGGCGACACATTTTTCTAATGGTGCTTATAATAGTAATCAACAGCTTCCACTTTTCTTAGAATAGATCTTACCATTGCATACCAAATCAGAGAAGTTGCAGATGTATCAAGGGATGACTATAAATTTTATGCTCCAAAACACCTACTACTTTTAAGCATCACAATTGAGCTGTATGTATTTGCATCTATATACACAAATAAAAATCTGATGTGTTATAACTTTTTCTACCCGTTACAAATTCGTTGGCATATCTTGACGTTTACGTTATTGATGCTGAATTTTAATATTAAATCATTTCAAATTACGCAGTAATACTTAAGTTGCACAGAACATGCGAAAACAACGTTCAAATGTTTATTGGAAGTACGGAGGAATCAATTCAGAAGTAATAGTAAGGAAGTAACGAAATTTTGTAAAATAAAAAGGTAAATATAGGAAACCTTGAACCACCTTCCGTCAGATAATGCACTTACATTGAATATTTCGAAAACAACTAAGGGTACAAAAATACTCGACACAAGTTGTATACTTTCAAGTTCTACTACATATTCCCAAATGTTTTGTATCTATCTGTGATTGGTTTACCACTTACCTATACAAAATTATACAAAATTTAATCACAATAAAGAGAAATTTCCAAGTTATCCACAGAAAATTCAAGATATACATTTTATTTATCACGTAAATGTTTAAAACCCATGGCATTTTAATCCAAATTTTAGGGCCTATTTGAAAAAGAAATCTGAAGAGTATAGTTTGTGGTGGGGGTATTTTGTTGATACTCTTGGTGTTGCATCCATGGAAAATGCTAAATTTTACCTACCGAAAAAATCTCGATATCGAATTTTAGGTCGAATATAATATTTCCTCCACCTACCAAAGCTAAGTGGTAGATAAACTAATACCACGGGAACTAATGTAAAAATATGCATGGCATTTCGTGTACATATTATAGGTAAGACCCTGTTTTTTACTTTCTCTACTACATATAGGGGAAGTATTGCATTCCACCCAAAAATTATATACCGAGATTTCACTGGAAATAATGTTTTGAGACCCCCTGAATTAAAAAAATCTGATGTGTTACACTCACATAACTTTCTCTACTCTTGTACAATCTAATTTTACAAACGCCTATTCTCCATATGCTTCATGTTAATCGAGATATCGAGATGTCAATCTTATTGGTAATTTTCTTGTAGATGCAAGGGGAATATGGTAGCTTTTAAGCGATAGTCAAATATTTTAACGCTGGTTGCTATGTGGCGAATTCCATTCTCTTTGCATGTTCAGGACATAAAAAAATCTGATGTGTTACACTCACATGACTTTCTCTACTCTTGTACAATCTAATTTTACAAACGCCTATTCTCCATATGCTTCATGTTAATCGAGATATCGAGATGTCAATCTTATTGGTAAATTTCTTGTAGATGCAAGGGGAATATGGTAGCTTTTAAGCGATAGTCAAATATTTTAACGCTGGTTGCTATGTGGCGAATTCCATTCTCTTTGCATGTTCAGGACATAAAAAAATCTGATGTGTTACACTCACATGACTTTCTCTACTCTTGTACAATCTATTTTTACAAACGCCTATTCTCCATATGCTTCATGTTAATCGAGATATCGAGATGTCAATCTTATTGGTAATTTTCTTGTAGATGCAAGCGGAATATGGTAGCTTTTAAGCGATAGTCAAATATTTTAACGCTGGTTGCTATGTGGCGCATTCCATTCTCTTTGCATGTCAGGACATAAAAAAATGAATAACGTATTTGAGAAAAAGTATAAGTATTGGAAAATTTAAGGAAATAACAAGCAATATCTCGAAAACGGTTCACTCAACAAAAGAAATGTATATGACATAAGTTGTGTATTTTAACGCGATCTACATTTTTTGTGTAGTAAAATTTTGTCTATCTCTTATGGTTTACCAGTTATGCAAAAGTCGTTCACAATGAAGAATACTTTTGGAGACATTCCCAGAAAATTCGAGATATACATTTCATTTCTCATGACATTATCTTAAACATATGATATTTTCATCAAAATCGTTAGAGCCATTTTTGAGAAAATTAAAATTTTCGAAAAATCTTCCATGTAAAGGGTAGTCTGGGGTGGGGGGATTTTCTTGAAAACCTTCGTGTCGCATCTCTGGAAGATACTGAACCTAAATACCAAGTTTGGTGCGTCTCCGACTGTTCGTTTTTGAGTTATGCTGTTCACAGACACACACACAGACACACACACACAGACACACACACGGACATGTTTCCAAAAATGCTTTTTTTGGATTCAGGAGGTCTCAAAACATGTATTTCCGGTGAAATCTCGGTATCGAATTTTTGGGTGGAATGCAATACTTCCCCTACTTACTATACGTAGTAGAGAAAGTAAAAAATGAATAACGAATTTGAGAAAAAGTATAAGTATTGGAAAATTTAAGGAAATAACAAGCAATATCTCGAAAACGGTTCACTCAACAAAAGAAACGGATATGACATAAGTTGTGTATTTTAACGCGATCTACATTTTTTGTGTAGTAAAATTTTGTCTATCTCTTATGGTTTACCAGTTATGCAAAAGTCGTTCACAATGAAGAATATTTTTGGAGACATTCCCAGAAAATTCGAGATATACATTTTATTTGTCATGACAATATCTTAAACATATGATATTTTAATCAAAATCGTTAGAGCCGTTTTTGAGAAAATTAAAATTTTCGAAAAATGTTCCATGTAAAGGGTAGTCTGGGGTGGGGGGATTTTCTTGAAAACCTTCGTGTCGCATCTCTGGAAGATACTGAACCTAAATACCATGTTTGGTGTTTATCCGACTGTTCGTTTTTGAGTTATGCTGTTCACAGACACACAGACACACAGACAGACAGACACACAGACACACAGACAGACAGACAGACACACACACGGACATGTTTCCAAAAATGCTTTTTTTGGATTCAGTGATTCTCAAAACATGTATTTCCGGTGAAATCTCGGTATCGAATTTTTGGGTGGAATGCAATACTTCCCCTACTTACTATACGTAGTAGAGAAAGTAAAAATGAATAACGAATTTGAGAAAAAGTATAAGTATTGGAAAATTTAAGGAAATAACAAGCAATATCTCGAAAACGGTTCACTCAACAAAAGAAACGTATATGACATAAGTTGTGTATTTTAACGCGATCTACATTTTTTGTGTAGTAAAATTTTGTCTATCTCTTATGGTTTACCAGTTATGCAAAAGTCGTTCACAATGAAGAATATTTTTGGAGACATTCCCAGAAAATTCGAGATATACATTTTATTTGTCATGACAATATCTTAAACATATGATATTTTAATCAAAATCGTTAGAGCCGTTTTTGAGAAAATTAAAATTTTCGAAAAATGTTCCATGTAAAGGGTAGTCTGGGGTGGGGGGATTTTCTTGAAAACCTTCGTGTCGCATCTCTGGAAGATACTGAACCTAAATACCAAGTTTGGTGTTTATCCGACTGTTCGTTTTTGAGTTATGCTGTTCACAGACACACAGACACACAGACACACAGACAGACACACAGACACACAGACACACAGACAGACACACACACGGACATGTTTCCAAAAATGCTTTTTTTGGATTCAGTGATTCTCAAAACATGTATTTCCGGTGAAATCTCGGTATCGAATTTTTGGGTGGAATGCAATACTTCCCCTACTTACTATACGTAGTAGAGAAAGTAAAAAGCATTTTTGGAAACATGTCCGTGTGTGTCTGTGAACAGCATAACTCAGAAACGAACAGTCGGATAAACACCAAACTTGGTATTTGGGTTCAGTATCTTCCAGAGATGCGACACGAAGGTTTTCAGGAAAATCCCCCCACCCCAGATTACCCTTTATATGGAACATTTTTCGAAATTTTTAATTTTCTCAAAAATGGCTCTAACGATTTTGATTAAGATATCATATGTTTAAGATATTTTCATGACAAATGAAATGTATATCTCGAATTTTCTGGGAATGTCTCCAAAAGTATTCTTCATTGTAAACGACTTTTGCATAACTGGTAAACCATAAGAGATAGACAACATTTTACTACACAAAAAATTTAGATCGCGTTAAAATACACAATTTATGTTATATACATTTTTTTGTTGAGTGAACCATTTTCGAGATATTGCTTGTTATTCCCTTAAATTTTCCAATACTTATACTTTTTATCAAATTCGTTATTCAATTTTTTTTGTCCTGGTAATGCAAAGAGAATGGAATACCCCACATAGCAACCAGCTCTTAAAATATTTGACTCTCGCTTAAAGCCTACCAATTCCCCTTGCATCTACAAGAAAATTAGCAATAAGATTAATATCTCGATATCTCGATTAACATGAAGCATATGGAGAATAAGCGTTTGTAAAAATAGTTTGTACAAGAGTAGAGAAAGTCATGTGAGTGTAACACATCAGATTTTTGTATTAGCATTCAAATGTATCGGACCGAAAGTGTGGATTTTTAGCTCTTTCACAGATGAGTATTCTTAAAACACTTCTCGTCGTCCTCCGTGGTGTAGTGGCTACCATGCTAGGCTCTAGTTTGCGAAGTTGCGGGTTCAAACACGGCGGAGGGCGATGGATTTTTTTTGGGCGCAAGAATCCTTAGAATGGCTTCCTTCGGAAGGGAAGCAAAGCCGATGGTCACACGTAGTAGATTTACGGCACGAAAAAGAACCTCAAGCCTGATAAAGAGACCTCTGAGCAAAATTGCCGGTCTTTCACGACCAATATAGAATGAGAAGCTAAGGACCACAGCAGTTAAAGAGCGTCCATAAATAAAACTCAATTTAATTTTTTTAAAACACTTGCATTACAATGTGAACGTTGACAACTGACTGTGAGTTACCAGAACCCGCGAATGGAAACGGGAGACTTGGTCAAGTTTTAACTTTTCTTTTCCCGTTCCCGGGAACAGTTTATTGGAATCATATCGTGAGCAGCTGTCTTCATGGTAAAAATTGTATACGAAGGCCGTGAACTAAAACTGCCACTAGAGCGCACTAGAGCTCTCTCTAATCCTAAACTTGGAAAACTAACCCGGAACAACAAACAACCGAAAACAGCATAGAACATAGAGTAATAATAGACTGTAGAGCTGAATGGTTCACTGCGCATGTCGACAGACAATCCTAAAGTCACGTGATATGTGGGTTTCGTGAATATTGTGTCCGTTAGAATCAAGTGCAGTTATATTTTCGTGAGTTTCAGTGATTCAGACCGCAAAGAAGAAGTGAAATGCTTTTTCTATGATGACTGGAAATTGTTGCTGCTTTGGTTGTAATGGAAAATTTGTGAAATGAGGAGGAAAAATTTTTCATTCGTAAGTGTGATTGTCAAGACTCCACTTGTAGCTAACATGCGCTTGATGTTATTCCCAAATTTTAAAATACTGAAATTGAACTGAGAGTGAAAAGGCAATAAGCGTACTCATCAATAGCTTAGAATTATGTGTTGTTTAGAAGTTCTATTGCCTGTGCTTTAAGCAATACTTGCTCACCTTACTTTTCTTTTAACTTTCTCTACTACGTATAGTAAGTAGGGGAAGTATTGTATTCCACCCAAAAATTCGATACCGGGATTTCACCGGAAATACATGTTTTGAGATCCCTGAATCCAAAAAAAGCATTTTGGAAACATGTCCGTGTGTGTCTGTGAACAGCATAACTCAGAAACGAACAGTCGGATAAACGCCAAACTTGGTTTTTAGGTTCAGTATGTTCCAGAGATGCGACACGAAGGTTTTCACCCCAGATTACTCTTTACATGGAACATTTTTCGAAAATTTTAATTTTCTCAAAAATGGCTCTAACGATTTTGATTAAAATATCATATGTTTAAGATATTTACATGACAAATAAAATGTATATCTCGAATTTTCTGGGAATTTCTCCAAAAATATTCTTCATTGTGAACGACTTTTGCATAATTGGTAAACCATAAGAGACAGACAAAATGTTACTACACAAAAAATGTAGATCGCGTTAAAATACACAACTTATGTAATATTCATTTTTTGGTTGAGTGAACCATTTTCGAGATATTGCTTATTATTCCCTTAAATTCTCCAATATTTTCTCAAATGGGAATTTGTTATTCAGTTTTTGTCTTGCATATACAAAGAGTATTGATGTGTGGGAAAGGGAATGGTGCTGCACCTAGCAACCAGCTATTAAGAGATATGTATGTGCTTAAAGGCTACTGTATTTCTATACTGCCCTTGTAAATATATATTCCCCTTACATCTACAAGAAAATTAGCAATAAGATAGAGTCTGCAAATGTTTATCTCGATTAATATGAAATAGATGGAGAATAAGAGTTTGTAAAAATAGTTTGTACAAGAGTAGAGAAAGTTATGTGAGTGTAATACATAAGATTTTTTCTTTATAAACTTGAAAGCCTGTCACAAAATGCAAAATATTCTTAGGAAATATAGAACAAAAATATTACAGGCTGTTTCTGAAGAAATGACTTTCTCTTCACCTAGAGTAGGGGAAGTATTGCATTCAACCCAAAATTGTGATACCAAATTTTCACTAGAAATACATGCTTTGAAGTCTCCTGAATCCAAAAAGGCATGTTCAGGAAAATGTCCATACGTCTGCCTGTCTTGTATTTGTGCACAACATAACCCAAAAATGAAAGTCGGATGAATACCAAACTTTATGTTTTGCAGCTTTCAAGGATGAGACACGAAGATTTTCAAGAACTTTCCATTTCAAACTACTCCTTTTATGGAAGAGTTTTCGTTGTTTTTGATTTTCTTAAAAACGGCTCTAATGATTTTTATTTACATGAAATGTGTTTGTGACATTGGCATGACATATAAAATGCATATATGCATTTTCTGCGAATATAACCTGTAAACTCATTTTTACTTAAAGTCAATATTAGAAAACTATATTTAACTGGGAAGCCATACGAGATAGACAAAAACATATTTCAGGAAATACGTTACAGTTCACTAAAATACACAATTTGACTGTTTCCCTAGCGTCAACCTTTTCTATATATTTCATGCTATACATATATTTTAATCTTGCCAAGTGAAGTAGAATATTTGTTGGTAGTTGGAAGATGCTTCATGTTTATCTCCCCCACATATTGAGAGCCAATTTGTCGCGGTAACTTCGTGTTATCTTTTGCTGGGCGCCTGTTATTGTATTACTAGTTTGAATTTTGGGTTCATTGTCCTCCGGCTAGCTATTATTACTACTCAGTCGAACATATCTCTTGATCAGGTTGTGTAAACGGAAAGGAGTTTTTATTGAAAGATAACACTGATAAAAGAATTTTTATTGCCGTCACACTTCTTTAATTTCACAATATTATTCTTGATACACGCCCGACTGAAACTGTTATATTTTCTAATGTCACTATAATCACTTATTTGCTGCACATTATTAATGCGCGTATTTCACATTTATAACTAACTTTACAACGCGAGAGATTTTGTAGAATTGCGCGACGATTCTCTTAAACTTTGTGACGTATAACCCACGGATACTTATGTTGAACTGAACGAGGTATTACACGCGAATGCTTCTGTTGGACTGTGCAAAACCTGTCCCCCTGCTTCATGCTTTATACTCCCTCACCCGATATGCCTAAAGATTATAACCGAGCTGCTATTGGTTAATAAAACGCGCCAAAATTAGCGTCTATATTTATATCCAATCAAAATTACGAAAACATATGCTCTAAGGAAGAAATTCCCGCCATTTCTAAGAAAAGCGCGCTAATCTGACGTCATTTGCTTGTCTCTAATAATTGATAAACAACTCACCCCCTCGCTCATTGTTGCCCGCTCTTATTGTCAGTTTCAGTGAGGCCGTGTAAACTTATTTCCTAACAATGCTTATAATTAACAAACATCTCAAATCAATGTCGTACAATAATGCTTATTTACACTACAATCACTCTGGCATTTACATTGTTGTGATATAAAATACTGCCACTGCAATAAGTACATTTTAGGAAATAATCTGAAAATGGAAGAATGTGTTCTTTTTTCACCTCCATGCTACTTTGACAAACAAAAAGCAGTTGTAACAGCCGACTCTCTGGATATAGGCATGTAGGAATAACATTTTATCGTGTGGAAGGTGGAATGGAGGAAACTGTTTTATGTGATTAGTACCTGTGAAATTGTAGGGAGCAGAGAAAGTCATGTGAGTGTACCACATCAGATTTGTTTTCTTAAAGAAACTTGCACAGCAAACTTTTCAGTATTGCTACCTATGAAGGCCATAAAGAATATTCCTAAAGCCCTGTAATGGGTGTGATTGAAGCTTCTCCCCAGGATATCTTTTACGCACTATAAAAATCACTACTATGAGCCTCCTAAGTTAAAGATATATGTATTATGGGAATCAAACACGTGAACTTGAACTTGAGCATATATCTGTTGGGCAGATTTTGGCCTAATTACTGATTTAGTAATTATAAAAATAGGCTAGAATGGTAAAATTACTGGTAATACTCTACTCCTTTCTTTCTTCAAATAGGTGGTTCGTCTTTCCTTACGTTCAATATTGAAAACGTATCCCATCTTGCAAGTACGAGGTGTGATCAAAAAGTTTCCGGAATGGCTTCACAACAATGCTGACGTTGAGATTTATTTAATTCTTACCTAGGCTGTACATGCAACATTCCTTCCCAATAAAAATGAGAGGTCACGTGACATCCTGTTACCATGCAGTGATGAGGTAGACGCTCTGAAGCGAACACGTGTTTTGCATGTTCCGCGATTTTTCCGCGTAGCAAAAATGTCAATTACGAAGAACAAAGAGCGAAAATAAAATTTTGCTTTAAGCTCGGTAAAACTGCTACAGAAGCCTGTGAGATGTTAAGAACAGCTTATGGGGAGGAATTTAGGTGCAAAACTCAAGCATTTGAGTGTTTTTTGAAATTTAAAAGTGCTGTGACATCAGTTAAAGATAAAGATCGTTCGGGGCGACCCTGTTCCAGCAAAACTGCTGAAAATACCAATCAGGTGAGGGAAATGGTCTTAAATGATAGGCACATTAGAATAAGAGAACTTTCTGACTCATTAGGACTCTCCTTTGGATGTGTTCAAAGCATTTTGAAAGACAATTTGGACATGTTCCTGCATAATGACAATGCGCACAAAGCCTTTCTGTTCGCCAATTTTTGGATAAAATAGGATGAATAGTGTTCCCCATCCCACCTATTCTCCAGATTCGGCACCAGCGGCCTTTTTTCTTTTCCCGCGACTTAAAATGCGGCTCCGAGGACACCGTTTTGAGGACATTGATGTCATCCATCGCGAATCGCAGAAGGCTCTGAACATGTTGAAAGAAGAGGACTTCCAGAGGTGCTTCCAGCAGTGACAGAAGCGCTGGGACAAGTGTATCAACTCCCAAGAAGACTACTTCAAGGGTGACAGTGCAGATTAGACAAAAAAAAAACTGTTCGGTAGTATTTATGACGTCATTCCGGAAACTTTTTGATCACACCTCGTATATCAATCATTAAGCCTGTGGGGGATAAAATAATCAAACTCATGCGTAAAATTAAGTCTTTAAACCCTGTTTGATTTGGAAACGGAATTGCTAGATAAAGTAAAACTTTCTGTGTGCAAACAATCTACAACAACCTGCAGGTTTCGCTTGCTCTAACAGCACAGCTGTATCACCTTCAACTTCAAATTATGTAAATAGTAATTAATATAATAAATTCTGTCAATTACTTTCACGATTTCGCAATGTATTTCCAATGCAATCTTTGAAATACTGCTCGTTGTGCCAAAAAGTCGCGTGGTTTCCGACCGCCTTGATGTTGTCATTATCTTGAGTATTCTGTGCATCCCAATTAGCTCTCTATTCTATTGAATCAATCAGACTCTATAGAGTCAGTCGCTCTATAGCATAGAGCGACTGACTTAAATGTATGCAATTTATCACAAATATAATAGGTTAACGCTTTTGCAAGAGAAATCAGAAACAGTGATAGCGTGGCTTTCAGAAAATGTTTAATGCATCTAATTTTGAAGTTGGTTAACTTGTATTATATTGCCTAAAATGCAGGCGATAAAATGCCACTGGCAATCACAAACAAACGGGACCCCAATGCCATAATCGACTTTTCTCGTTGTTATCGATAAGCATTCTTGTTTTCATCCCCGGTGCAAGCAATTTGCGTCTTGTTGCTTTCCGTTCTCGTTCCGGTTATTGTGACTCACCTCAATTATCAAAGCCTTCTTAACATGAGACAGTATTTTTAACACTTAAATGATTTTCAGTCTAATTATATAATATATATATATATAATTCAATAACAGCCCGCCTTAAAGCAATACGTGTATGTAACAATATACAAAAAGTGTATATTACAGTCATTGTAAATGTTTATATTATTGTATACATGTTCAATAATGTTATGTGAATGTATTACGTAATTTATTAATGTAGGAGCTGTGAGAATAATACGTTAAACGTTGCTAACAATGAGGTAACAATGAGGTAACCTTAAGGAAATAATGAATTTTAAAGTTTAAATGCTACTAGTCATTATTGGAGCAACAATAATGTAAATTTTGAGACAGTTTAATAAATAGCCAATCAACAACCAGAAAAAGCTTTAGTTAAATGAAGGTATTCTATTGGAGTAGGATTAGCCAATCAGGGACTTGAAATACAGAAATTTAAAAACTTAGGCGGTAGAAATCTGTTCAGTTGCTTGTAGACAGTGTTCTTAACCGGACGCGAGACACGTCCCCGAGAAATTTAATACAAATTCGTGTGAGACGAAAATAGTTTTACGTGTTAAAAAGTGCAAGTAATTAATAAAATAATCTCAGAGCTCTATCTATATCAGTGAAGTGTTATTTAAATCGTGTCAAGCATTAATAAAATGAGTGAAGTAAAATTATAATCTGTGTAAGCCTACATTCTTCAGTCGAACCACAACCGTGCAAAGAGAAACATGTCTCTAACAATAATACTGACACAGCCGAGGCAAACATAAATATATAATATTTAAAGAAACAGTAAAATTACAAAGTTAATATATTTTTTAAGCATTTGGGGCGAAGCCTACCGGGTACCATAGTGCGGTTGCAACTACTTCAAGTTCGGCTTCCCAATATAAGAACTACAATACTCCTCCTAAAATTATATTACTTCAAATTGGTTCCCAAAGCGTGGGGCAAATAACAACACAACGCGTTTCTCAAACACAACTCCCAGAAAACGAAACAGTGCGACATTTAAATGTTTATAATGCAGTGCAGGATTGGCAAAATGCCTCTGTTTGCCGAATCACAAAATATATAACCGCATGACATCACGTAACAGGTCGTAAAGTTGCAGCCAGCAGGAGAGGAAAGGGCATAGCGAATCAAATGTAATCGCGAATCCCTACTTCGCCGTCCATGCTACGTCTGTCTATATCTTGAGTATAGGTTACAAAATTTAATGAACACTAATGTCATAAAGAGGGATAGTGTTTGCCTTTATGGATGCGGAGGAAATAATATGGAAACCATTCAACTGATTTTGATAGTTCTTTTACCACTGATAAGCACTGTTGTTCCGGACGGACAAAAGATATGACATATTTCCTAAACTTTTAAGACTGGGGACGGGCTTCATGTTCATGCCAACCAACTTTAATCCCGTTTCGTTGAATATAAACACCATATTTTTTGGCGCTTTATTGCTAACGTGGAGTTATTGGAAGGACGGGACAGTTGCATATCAGTGTTCGTATCACCAAATTTCCCTCTGATTTCGCTGAAAAAACACTATTTTTGGACGATCCTGACAAAACTTGGTATATTTGGGTTTTAGAATCTGGCAAAAGTAAGTTACCCTACAAAAATCATGTACCCTTGTTTTCAACCTATATTTTCAACTCTTAAAGTATAACTCAACCCTCTTTGGTCAGTCTAGACAGGGCGTGCCATTCTGCTTCATTCTCCCTCCAACTGTATGTGTTGGGTGTGGTCGGACTTTACGGCTACACAGAGCTAATAGAATAGAAGCTCCTTAGATGGTATGTAAACCGAAGAGCAACACATGAGAATGGGTTAAACCTAATGCCTCCTCCAGTGGCAACCTGATTTAGACAAACACGTTGTACACTTATCCTACAGGACCAATGAAAATTATAGGCTAGCTGATAACACTGAAAGGTACCCCTACTATATCTTCAAGCTCTCATACCTATAGAAATCTGCACTCTTTAACTCACCCGATCAAAATAGTGTATAAATATACTATAAGACATTGGAAAAATTATACACTGCCGTTTGTGAAAACTGCAACACCAAGAAAGAATTTCCCGAATAACTCCAAACGTGGTGGAAGTGTAGAAGATTGTGAATGCAATAAGTGATTAGGTTTGCAGAGAGATGGGGTACACGTAGGCCGAGCAGAGCCCTCTCATGTTGGTCCGATAAGGTCGTGTTGCGCCCAGTGAAGTCAGTGCAGAGCTGTTAAAAAGATGGAAACAACAAAGTGAGTGCCAGTATGTCTCGTCGACGTCAAAGGGAGCCATATCGGCATGTGAGTGAATTAGAACGGGGCGGAATGATCGGTCTCCGGGAAGCGGGTTTGTCATACCGACATTTCGGCTCGTACAAGGCATGCTGCTACGACAGTGTTGCGTGTGTGGAAGCAGTGGATAGATGAAGGTCGTACGCAGCGAAGAGCGGGTACTGGATCACGGAACATGACCACAGTACGGATGACCGTCATCTTGTCCGCATGGCCATAACGGACCGTACAGCTTCATCCACAGTGTTGGCTCGACGCTGGAGCACTGCAACAGGTGTGCACTTGTCTTCATCAACGGTTCGTCGCCGTCTGCTGCAGGTTGGATGGTTGCATGCATGCCATTACGTCGGTTTCCATTGTCCAGAAACCACAAGCTCCTCCGACTGCAATGGGCACGTGAACACCGTCACTGGGGTGTTGAATGACAAAATGTAGCCTTTTCGGACAAGTCACGCTTCAACGCTCCTACAGTGATGGCCACATACGTGTCCGGCGGTACGAGGTGAGCGCAACCAGGAGGGCTGCATTGTTGAGCCGCATAGTGAACAAATACCAGGTGTGGTGGTTTGGGACGCCATTGGTTACAACAGCCGATCTCAACTCCTAGGAATTGAGGGCATTATGAACAGCAACCGGTACCTAATGGTGGTTATAGAGCCTGAGGTACTCCCCCTGCTTCAGGCATCTCCACGGGCCACAACTCAACAGGACAATGCCCGGCCACATATTGCGAGGAATGTACAAGCCTTCTTCGAAGAGCGATGGGTACCATTGCTTCCCTGGCCTTCACGTTCGTCTGACATGTCGCCCATCGAACATGTCTGGGATATGGTTGGTTGGCACCTGGTGCGTCACGTCCTCCAGTAACCAGTGTCACGGATTTGTGGGCTTGAATACAAACTGCAAGAAGGGAAATCCCTCGGGAACGCATTCAGAACCTTTTTAATTCAATGCCGCAGCGTATAGTAGCTCTAATTGCAGCGCATGAAGGGCACACCAAATACTGAATATTAGAGCTCAAAGGTCATGTATGATTTTTACTTGTCATGTACCTAACCTGTGGTATTAAATTCATTGAATTCATGCGTTTCCTTCTTGGTGTTGCAATTTTCACAAACAGCAGTGTAGGTTATCTTACAACTTCCAATAATTACCCAACCCTTATTGTCAATCATGTAGTACTTCCACATTTTTTTAAACTACTTATTTTAATTCGTTTTAGATAAAAACATACTGCTTGGCCAATCAGGGAACAAACTTTTACACTTATACAACTTGGTGAAATTTATAAGAAACTGTACAACTTCTAAAATACTTCCGCTACTCATCTTTTCAACCTCGCGTACAAACCATTTGACCGATCTGGACAAAACTTGGATACTTACGCTTTAGGTACGAGTGAAAATTCAAGCCCATGTTTGCAGAATGCATCCGTGCAATGCCATGTAAGCTTGTCAAAGACAAAATAGTTTCGACATAGGATGCACAAAATAACTTAAGCAGATCCAATGAAATGATATTTCCCAAGGTTTGGTCATTAATACCGCACTCGCCAGGCTGTATATATTTTGGAATGCGACACACCCATCACCATGCTGGGTTAGATGCCAGAATTCTAAAACTATAAACCAAGCCTGAGCACTTCTCACACTGCAGTAAGCCCCTGATGTACCGCATAGCGCTTTTCCTTTGTCATTCAGAGCTCTGCTACGGAAATGACATCCGTCTCGGGAGCTCCAACTTTTTAATTGCGTTATTCTGTAGCTGCGATATTAAAACATTGCACAAACTATGTAGTGAGCAACGGAAACATGGTCGGCGCGTTCGCTATTACAAGTGTTCCGAGATGATGTCACTGAATTTCAGCAAAAAGAAGGGTTTAGCTCTATTCTGAGAAGTATTAGGACACCACTAAACCTAAACGCGTCTTTACTTTCTCTACTACGTATAGTAAGTAGGGGAAGTATTGTATTCCACCCAAAAATTCGATACCGAGATTTCACCGGAAATATATGTTTTGAGACCCCTGAATCCAAAAAAAAGCATTTTTGGAAACATGTCCGTGTGTGTGTCTGTGAACAGCATAACTTAGAAACGAACAGTCAGATAAACACCAAACTTGGTATTTAGTTTCAGTATCTTCCAGAGATGTGACATGAAGGTTTTCAATAAAATCCCCCCACCCCAGATTACCCTTTATATGGAACATTTTTCGAAAATTTTAATTTTCTCAAAAAAGGCTCTAACGATTTTGATTAAAATATCATATGTTTAAGATATTTTCATGTCAAATGAAATCTATATCTAGAATTTCCTGGGAATGTCGCCAAAAGTATTCTTCATTGTGAACGACTTTTGCATAACTGGTAAACCATAAGACATATACAAAATTTTACTACACAAAAATGTAGATCGCGTTAAAATACACAATTTATGTCATATACATTTTATTTTGAGTGAACCATTTTCGAGATATTGCTTGTTATTCCCTTACATTTTTTAATACTTATTTTCTCAAATGGGAATTCGTAATTTATTTTTTGTCTTGGATATGCAAAGGGTATTAATCTGTGACAAAGAGAATGGTGCTGCGCATAGCAACCAGCTATTAAGAGATATGTCTATGCTTAAAGACTACTGTGTTTCTATATTGCCCTTGCAAATACAAAACAAGGGTAACATAGTACGCCTTAAGGGATAGTCAAATATTTTTAAAACCGGTCGCTGTGTGTAAAATGTAATTCTCTTTGCATGTCAAAAGATCGTTTCTGCAAATGTTTATCTCGATTAATATGAAACAGATGGAGAATAGGAGTTTGTAAAAATAGTTTGTACAAGAGTAGAGAAAGTCATGTGAGTGTAACACATCAGATTTTTATCTTATTAAAGTTCTGGAGAAAACTATTATCAGGATATACATAGCAATATTGCTTAATGGTAAAATTTAATTTATCTTCTTATTTGGTACGCGCTACTGATATATGAATACAAATATTTGATTTTCACTTTCTCTACCAGTATCTACATAGTAGGTAGAGAAGGTATTGCATTCCACCCAAAAATTCGATTTCGACATTTCACCGGAAATACATGTTTGAGCCCCCTGACAGCTTTTAGAAAAAGGTCCTCTATGTGTGTGTATGTGTATCTGTTAACATAACTCAAAAACAAAAAGACGGATAAATACCAAACTTGATATTTAGGTTCAGTACCTTCCAAAGATGCTACACGAAGATTTTCAAGAAAATCCTCCCACTCCTAATACCCTTTACATGGAACATTATTCGAAATTTTTAATCTTCTAAAAATGGCTCTAACGATTTTGATTAAAATACCATATATTAAAAATATTTTAATATTTACATGACAAATAAAACGTATATTTTGAATTTTTTGGGAAATAGCCTGTGAAGTCCACTTCATTAGGAAGGGATTTTGTATAACCCTATATAACTGGTAAACGTTAAACGATGGACGAAAACGTACTACACAAAAAATGTAGTTCAGTTTAAAACACCCAATTCATTTCCAATAACTTTATTTGTGGCGTCAGCCACTTGCGAGATATCCGTTATTAACGGTTTGCATTGATCAATACTTAGACATTCTTTTAAAGTCCTGTAGATTTTCAGCTGTTTTTCGCGATGTCTTGGAAAAAGTATATTTTAAGGCAAGCATATAACCTGCAGTTCTAAAACATTTGACTTTCGCTATTTGCTTTACAGCTGTAATAAAATGTGTAATGAGGCTATTTCCGGAGGGATTTATCTCGATTAAAATGAAGCAGATAGGAAAATAAAGTTTCATAAGAATAATTTGTATACCCACTAATAAGCGATAGAGGTTGGAGAAAGTAATTAGAATGTAATACATCACATTTTTTATTTTTTGTAACGTTTACGCCTGTTTATCGTATACGACGCCATCGGCGGTGGGCACTGATGACGCATGAAATGGAATGATTATTTGGAAAGGAAATTTGTGAAGTCAGCGTTCCAGGTCTATTTCAAGGTGCCTCCCCGGCTTTTTCCGGTTATAAGGAATGAGGAAAACCTAAAAAAAACTTAAGTCAGAGAGAACTGGCTGGTGGATTTGAACTGTGGATCTCCCGCTCACGAGTCCGTGCTTTAACGAGCTCGGCCAGCTGTATCGGTAAGAAAACACTGATGCAGTACCTACACATGATGTATTGGTGTATTCATTCCACACGATGCATTCGTAATGAAACATAAACGCAAGCATTATGTAAGCATAAAAGCTTGCTTCACGCTGTTTTAATCCGCATATTTTCACAGAGGCTGATGTTTACATAAACACGGCCATAAACTTATAACGTAAATCTAGAAGTTTGCAAGCTCCAAGCTTTCAAGTTATGTCTAAACCAAAACTTAAGAAACTACCAATCAGAGAGAGATTCCTTATACCTCTTCACGTGATGATTCTGCCATCTCACATCAAATTTTCTGACGCCATGTGTTGACTTGCTGTCTTTCTGTATAACATCACGAGCCAGAATCATCGGGATATATACCAGGTGACCCAACCATGCGGTATTTCACGTGTGGTAGATATCCCTTCGAGCGTTAATAGAGTTGCAGAATTCAACGGGGCAAATCCAAGTAAACGCACGTCAGTGAGGAACTTGCACAATAAGTGACCTTCGTTCTACTCATCTTGCTTATCAACGAAGACAATTAGAGGTTTGCGATCGCTGATAGGCAGTTCCTAGAGTGTACAGTCAGTGATTGATGATAGAAAAAAAATAGTTTTATTTATGGGCGCTCTTTAACTAGTGTGTGTCTTAGCGTCCCATTCTATATTGGACGTGAAAGAATGGAAATTTTGCTCAGAGGCCTCCTTATCAAGCTTGAGGTTCATTTAAGTGCCATAAATCTACGACACGGGACCTTCGACTTTACTTCCCTTCCAAAGGAAGGCATGCTAAGGATTTTTACGCCCAAAATATCCATCGCCCTCCGCTGGGATTGAAGCCGCCACCTAGGAAACTACATAACAAGAACAGTGTAAATAGACCGAAAAGGTCTTATAATGTTTTCCACTTCACTTACACAGACTTTGTTTTCGAGGGAATAAATTCACTTTATAGATTGACAAATAATTAAAATGTCTTTACTTGACGTATGAGTATCCGCCATAGCTATTTTGTAAATTTGTTTACGCTGTTCTTGTCTAACATTACGGCTTATATGCATTGTGGAGTTAAAACAAAACATTAAAGTGCCGCAACTAAACCAGTGCAAGCACGAGAGCACGCAATGCGTATCACTGGCATTTGTTCCCCTATTATTATTATTATTATTATTATTATTATTATTATTAGGCATTATAGCATATTAGATAATTCAAAACATTAAAGCGACATAACGAAAACCATGCAAACATGAGAGCACGCAATATATATCACTGGCATTTGTTACCCATTATTATTATTATTATTATTATTATTATTATTATTATTATTATCACGCATTGTAGTGCAAATCAAAACATTAAAGCGACGTAACCAAAACCCATGCAAACATGAGACCACAAAATCTGTATCACTGACATTTGCTCCAACATTTGACAATTGTTTTTCAAGAAATTTATTATAGAACATTTCAAAAATTATAAAACAAACTTTTAAAGTTAATAAATGAGATATTTCAAAAAATAAATGCACAGAAATGTTCCTCTCACGTCTTGTAAATGCAAAAAAAAACTTAAGTTTAATAATTTAATTTCCTAAAACCTTGTGCTTGAAAATACCTCTAAAAATAGAAAAATCCTGAAAAATTAGGAACAATTGGAATCTAAACATTGTAAATTTTTTAGTCCTTTACATAATGAACAATCGATAAAAACTTGGCTGAAAAAGGTGATTAGGAAAAAAGTTAGAAGGTTTAATGGAGTGTCTCCTTGAACAACACCGAATACTTCGTTAAAGCTACGAAATATTTTAATTAAGTTCAAGTACATATTTTGTTGAACTATCTGTTTTTTCTTGTTATGTCTGTATATATCTATTGTAAGAAATTAAGTAAGAATGAAGAGGACTTGACAGGATATTAACAGAAAATTCCAGGTATACATATTATTTATTACGTCAGTATATTAAATACCGTATTTTAAACAAAACCATCGGAGCCATTTGTGAGAAAATAAAGAAAAAGCACTTTTCCATAAAGAAGCTCTTCGAAGTGGGAACGTTCCTGAAAATTTTCCTCTTGAATATTTAAGAGATACAGAATTTATATACCAAGTTTTCTATTTACACGAATTTTCAGTTTGGATAAGGTTGAATGAAAATAATATTTGTTTTCAGTGAATAAGAACTATAAAATAAATTAAATACACAAAACGAGTTATTGATGAAGTATCATTCTAATAAGTCTCCAGCGGCAACTCCTACACCCTACTTCGACAAAAATTGCACGTACGCAGCAAAGCGTATAAGTAAGGAAGAATGCCTATAAAGCCAGGCGTTCTGTAAGTATCCCGAGTCGGTAATTTGTACACCCCTACTCCCCGTTGAAAAAAAATTGTAGTGTGTAGCAAAACGTAATTCTAAGGAGGAATGCCTATAGAGCCAGGCGATATGCAAGTATACCCAGGCGGTAATTTGTACACCCCCACGCCCTGCTGCAAAACAAATTGTGGTGTGCAGAAAAGCGGATGTGTAAGGAGGAATGCCTAAAGCGCTAGGTGTTTTATAAGTATACCGTGGCGGAAGTTATACGTTCCTACTCCCTGCTGCAGAACAAATTGTGCGCGTGCAGCAAAGCGTATGAGTAAGGAGAAATGCCTATAGAGCCAAAGCGTTGTAAACGTATCCCGTGACAGCAATTTGTATACCCCTACTCCTTGCTGCGGCACAAAGCGTGTAAGACGGAATGCCTACACAGCAAGACATTCGGTAATTATACCTTGAGGGCACTTTGTACACCCCTGATCGTTGCTGCGGTTCAAATAATTGTCCGTGTACCGCAAAGCGTGTAAGATGGAATACCTACAGAGCATAAACGCTCTATAAGCATACGATAGCGGCAGTTTGTACACCCCTACTCCCTACTGCGGCACAAATTGTGCGTATGCCGCAAAGCGTGTAAGGGCAGAGGAATGCCTACAGAGCCAGACGTTGTATAATTTCAGCCTCTGATCGATGTTATATGATTTGAACAGGAACTAAACTGCAAATGGGTTTATACTCGCTTGTAATTGCTTCTCTCACGACACTTAAAGTATATAGCGGGTCACGTGATGTTTGTTCAGCGCCGTGATTAGTTTTGTGCCCTTCCACACGTTATTGAGCGGTTTGTTCAGATCGCCTGCAGATTTTTCCTATTAATACCTACATGATTGCTTTCTGTTAAAACACTCGCATTTCATAACTCAATTTGTCTCGAGGCTGTTCCCTTTCAACAGTTCTCTATTGTAACTGAACGTTGGTACCGTGTGAAATACGTATTGAAAATATAAGAACCGTGAGGCACAATCAAGTTCATGAAGCGGAAAAATATAAAGCAATTTAATATGCTTATGTTGAAGCATTTTCAGTGAAATAAGGGATTATTTAACGTCCTATTGTTTACCTATAACCTACTTATGATATTATGTAGAAGAAATATTGCGTTCTATATCTAGATTTAACCGAAAATACATGTTCTGTGGCTACTTGAAGAAAATAAAATCTGATGTGTTACACTCACGTGACTTTCTCTACTCTTGCACAAAATATTTTAACAAACGCTTATTCTCCATATGCTTCATGTTAATCGAGATATCGAGATGTTAATCTTATTGCTAATTTTCTTGTAGATGCAAGGGGAATTGCTAGGCTTTAAGCGATAGTCAAATATTTTAAGAGCTGGTTGCTATGTGGAGTATTCCATTCTCTTTGCATGTCCAGGACAAAAAAAATGAATAACGAATTCCCAATTGAGAAAAAGTATAAGTTTTGGAAAATCTAAGCGAATAACAAGGAATATCTCGGAAATGGTTCACTCCGCAAAAAATATATATAAGATAAATTGTGTGTTTTAATGAGATATACATTTTTTTGTGTAGTAAAATTTTGTCTATCTCTTATGGTTTACCAGTTATGCAAAATTCTTTCACAATGAAGAATACTTTTGGAGACATTCCCAGAAAATTCGAGATATACATTTCATTTGTCATGAAAATATCTTAAACATACGATATTTTAACCAAAATCGTTACAGCCATTTTTGAGAAAATTAAAATTTTCGAAAAATGTTCCATGTAAAGGGTAATCTGGGATGGGGGATTTTCTTGAAAACCTTTGTGTCGCAGCTCTGGAAAATACTGAACCTAAATACCAAGTTTGGTGTTTATCCGACTGTTCGTTTCTGCGTTATGCTGTTCACAGACACACACACACACACGGACATGTTTCCAAAAATGCTTTTTTTTGGATTCAGGGTGTCTCAACACATACAGTTCCGGTGAAATTTCGGTATCAAATTTTTGGGTGGAATTCAATACTTCCGCTACTTACTATACGTAGTAGAGAAAGTATAAAAGAGGATTTGGAAACTTTCGTTATATTTATGAAAGTGTACTCAAGTATCATGGGATATTTCAAAATCTGCTAGCGCTAAGAAAATATATTATGTGACACCAATTCTATATTTTAATGAGCTGCACATTTTTTTTCACAAGTAAGGTTTTTGTCTATCTCTTATGGCGTCCTAGTTAACAAAATTGCACATAATTCATCACATATTGTTTACAGAATATTAAAAAGATACATTTTATTCTCCTATCAGTAACTCAAATTTACTATACATATTTTAATCAAAACCGTTATAGCGACATTTTAAAAAATACAATTTTTTCCATCTAAAAAGGTTGTTTGGGATTGGGGGATGTAGTGAAAAACGTCGTGTCGTATCCTTGGAAGATGCTGGACTCAATAGCAAGTTTGGTACTTATCCAAGATTTCGTTCTTTAGTTATGTTGTTTACAGAGAAGACTACCAGACATAGACACACACACGGACAAATTTCTAGAAATCTGATGTGTTACATTCACTAAGTTTCTCTGCCCTCTATCGCTTATTAGTGGGTATACAAATTATGCTTTCTAACGTTTCTTTTCCTATCTACTTAATTTTAATTGAGATAAACCATTCCTGAAATAGCTACATTACAGATTTCGTTGGAACGGGAATAGTGACTGTCAAATATTTAAGAACTGGACGCTATACGCTGGCGTTAAGATTCCATACTCTTTCAATGACATGCGAGAAACAGCTGGAAATCGACAGGACTTGAAAGGAATGACTAAGTACGAAACAATTTTAACCATTAATAACTGATATCTTGGATATGGCTAATGCAACGACATATTCAAAAAGTTATTTGAAATAAATTGTGCGTTTTAAAGTGATCTGCATTTTTTTGTTTCGTCTATCGCTTAACGTTTACCGTTATGCAAGATTATATACATTTCCTTCCAAATGAAGACTTCACAAGCTATTCCAAGGAAATTAAATATATACATTTTATTTGTCATGTAAACATCTTTAATCAATGATATTTTAATAAAAATCGTTATAGCTATGTTTCAGAAAATCAAAAAAATTGAAAAATATTCCATATAAAGGGTAATTTGGAGTCAGAGATTTTCTTGAAAACATCATGTCTTATCTTTGAAAGGTACTAAAAGTACTATTAGTAGTACTACTACTAATACAAGTTTGGTATTTATCCGACATGTTCACAGACACACACTGACATTTTTCGTATTCAGCTGCCTCAAAACATGTATTTCCGATGAAATATTGATATCAATTTTATTTGTGGAATGCAATACCTTCTCTAAACGCTTCCTTTTTTATTAAGGGAGCCTCAAAACATATACTTCGTATGAAATCTCTGTATCGAATTTTTTAATACAATATTTTCCCTAGAAATTAAAAACTACGCAGATTTGCAGCACTATAAACTCAAAAGCAAAATTAAAAGTATTATAAGGAAAGAATTTCTATAGCAAAAATTATGTTCACATGTCTTAAATAATTGTACTATTAGAGTTATTATAATACACATTATTATTTATTCTCTTTTAAACTGTTCTTTTTGTTTATTATGGCTGATAATTATCAAGTATACTATACAAACCACTGATAAAACAAACCTACGTAACAACGAAACGCAGTGATCGGCCAAATTGACTCCACTAACAAATATGTTTGTAATATAATGATGTGTGAATAAGACAATGCTTAAGGTTAATGTATAAATATACAATTAGCAATTAATATAATGGTTAACAATATAATAGAATACTTTACAAGTCGTCTTCTTCAGTGTCAGTAGAATGTCCTGTGGTAAATCTTTTAAACCGAATGTTCGTTACTAAAGAATTTGTGTAACAAAATTGGTCTTTACAACTTAAAATTAGTTCTACGCCGGGACTAAATGAGTTGCAACTTGATGCTCCGGTTCCCAGTCACGGGATGGCATGGGTTCGCGCCCACGCAGCATAGTAATGCATTTTAGGAGCTACGATAGGTAGCGATCTGTAGGTCACGAAAGCCAGTGTTCTGGCGGCTGCGGTAAGCATAGTGCTAGCGGCATCATCTTCCTGTATCGGCTGAATGAACGTTCACCTCTGCCTTGCATATGTGGGCGTGAGGTTGGCAGCCCGGTTGGTAGTTCAAGGCCCGCAAGGGCTCTGTGGTGCCACAATTTAAAAATTGTTAAACTTAAATTTATGGTCTCAAGTATTAATTTAGTTATTTAATAATATTATTTTTTCTATATATCTGTATTCTATGTATATCTACTTGTGAGGAATCTCTTCCTCAACACGAGATGTCATCCTCCGTAGTGTACTGGTTACCATGCTAGCCTCTAATTCCCGAGGTCGCGTGTTCAAACCGGGCGTAAAAATCCTTAGCATGGCTTCCTTCGGAAGCGAACTAAAGCCGGTGGTCACGTGTCGTAGGTTTACGGCACGTAAAAGAACCTCAAGTCTGATAAAGAGGCCTCTGAGAAAAATTACCGGTCTTTCACGCCCAGTATAGAATAGGACGCTAAGCACCACAGCAGTTAAAGAACGTCCATAAATAAAACTCAATTTTTTTTCTCAGCACGAGATTTTCTCATTTAGGGGTGTTGCGAAAATAAGTCATACTTGTTTATACTTTGTTTAATACTTTTCAAACAATAAATTAACTTAAATTTAAATTAAATAATTTCCTCACTACTATCTGTGAGAACAGGAGAAATTGAGGGAGGAGGGAGACCCAGAACTTCCCGGAAGCATTAAGTTATTATTAGCACTCCCGCGCAAGTGTCAACGATTCTACTTCGCAGGTGTCACAAACTCGCCAGCACGGAATTTGAAGCCCGGATCTTTAGAATGTAAACCACAGAAAGGTGTTACTGCATGGTAACATTTTAAACGACTTATTTGACACTTTTCTGAATAATGTTATAGAAGGATTTGGATATTTTTAATTTGGAAGAAGAGTAAAGCCACATATGTGGGAAAGCAGAAGACGACGTGAGGGTTGGGAGGATTTGAGAGTCGCGATCAATACCGAGGAGGAGGCAGGAATAGAGAACAGCTAGAAAAAGAAAATTAAGGTTACGAGCATGTATTACTGCAAGAAGGTAGTTTTTGAATAGAGTCAAAGGCTGGCATAACGGTGTAATGAGAAAAGGTTTGCTTCAGTGTCGCACCCAGAGAATACAGCCTCAAGCAGACCACTGGATGAAGTGAGACTAAATAACCCTACACGTGTAGCATTACTGGAAAATATATTTTTCAGGCATTTTTGATCTTGCGCAAGTAACTCACAACGCGTACAATGGGCTAATATGAAGCCAAGAATCCGAACAATAATTTAATTTATCTTATTTTGATGTGCCTGTGTATCCGTCAATATTCAGATGTTCTTCTCTATCCACTCTTCTACAAACTATTCTTACAAAATCTGATGTGTTACACTCACATGACTTTCTCTACTCTTGTACAAACTATTTTTACAAACGCTTATTCTCCATATGCTTCATGTTAATCGAGATGTTAATCTTCTTGCTAATTTTCTTGTAGATGCAAGGGGAATTGCTAGGCTTTAAGCGATAGTCAAATATTTTAAGAGCTGGTTGCTATGTGGAGTATTCCATTCCCTTTGCATTCCCAGGACAAAAATGAATAATGAATTCCCATTTGAGAAAAAGTATAAGTATTGGAACATTTAAGGGAATAACAAAAGTTATGCAAAAGTCGTTCACAATGAAGAATACTTTTGGAGACATTCCCAGAAAATTCAAGATATACATTTTATTTCTCATGAAAATATCTTAAATATATGATATTTTAATCAAAATCGTTAGAGCCATTTTGAGAAAATTAAAATGTTCGAAAAATGTTCCATGTAAAGGGTAATCTGGGGTGGAGGGATTTTCTTGAAAACCTTCGTGTCGCATCTCTGGAAGATACTGAACCTTAATACCAAGTTTGGTGTTTATCTCACTGTTCGTTTCTGAGTTATGCTGTTCGCAGACAGACACACACACGGAGATGTTTTCAAAAATGCTTTATATGCATTCAGTGCACCCCAAAACATGCATTTCCTGTGAAATCTCGGTGTCGAATTTTTGGGTGGAATGCAATACTTCCCCTACTTACTATACGTAGTAGAGAAAGTAAAAAGCTTATTCTTCTATCTACTTCTTGTAAATCGCGATAAACATTTGCAGAAATGATTTCATTACATATTATGCCGTCCGCTGAAGGGATAGTCAGATGATCAAAAGGCGGGTCGCAGTGTGATGCATTTGAAATTCCACTCTTTGCATAATCTCGAGATAAAAACGAATGGCGACTTGCCGTTTGAAGAAAATTAGATGGATTTGAAAATTAGAAGAATATCCCGGAAATAGTTAACGCCCCATAGTATTTATTTGACATAAAATGTGCATTTTTAACGAGATGCACATTTTTTTGCAGTAGGTTTTTATCTCTCTCTATTAATAAAAATCGTTTGAGCCATTTTTGAGAAAATGAAGAATACAACGAAAAATTCTTCTATATTTGAAAATTCAAACAAAAAGTAACGAATATCTCGGAAATGGCTAATGCCACAAAAATTACTTGAGTTAAATTACGTGTTTTAACGAGTTCTACATTTTTGTGCAGTGAGCTTTGTCTATCTGTTAGATATAGCGATTATAAAAAAAATCACAGCCCATTTGTATAAAACTGTATTTGTCATTCAAATATCTTAATCGTATGGTATTTTAATAAAATTTTTAAGAAAATGAAAATTAACGACGACAAATTTTCCGCGTAAAGGATGGTTTTTTGGAATTTCCTCAAAACATTCGTGTCGCATCCTTGGAGGTTAGCGAAATTATAATATCAAGTTAGGTGCTTATCTGACACTGCGTTTAGCAATCTCAAAGGAAGCGACGTAAAGCTTTTCAAGAAAATCTCTTCACCCCAAATAACATTTATATGGAAAAATTGTTATTTTTTAATTTCCGAAAAGTAGCTCTAACGATTTTGATTAAAATACATTGATTAAAATATTTGCATGCCAAATAAAATGTATATTTTGAATTGTCTGCGAATATCCTGTAAAGGCCTCTTCACTTTGAATGAATTTTGCATAAGAGTATCCGCAGTAAAGCATAGTAAAGCATAAGAGATTGACGAAAAACTACTACACAAAGATGTAGAACTTGTTAGAAAATATACCTAATTTATGTCAAAAACTTTTTGTGGCATTAGCTATTTCCGAGGTATCCTTTATTATTGTTTGAATTTTTCAAATACTTCATAATTGTTTTCAACGCTAAGACTGTATTCGTTTTTTTTACTTTGTCTACCACGTACATAGTAGGCAGAGAAGATATTGTATTCCATAAAATATCGATATCGAGATTTAACCAAAATACATTTTTTGAGTTTCCCAAAAAATAAGTAGTTTTAGAAAAAAAAGCCCGTGTGTGTGAACAGCATAGCTCATAAACGAAAATGCAGATAACTTGGTATTTAAGTTCAATATCTTCCAAAACTGTAACGCGATTTTCAAGAAAATACCAAACTACCCTTTACTTGGAGCGTTTAGAGATATTTTTTATTTTGTTAAAACTGGTTTAACGATTTTAATAAAAACACTATATATTTAAGGTGTTCACATGACAAATAGAATATACGTCTTCAATTTTCTGGAGGGAATTTTGTATAATCTTGTATAACTGTTAAACGTTAAACGATAAACGAAAACGTGCTACACAAAAAATGAATATCTCTTTGAAACATACAGTTTATTTCAAAAAATGTTTTGTGACATAAGCCATTTCCGAGATATGCGTTATTAGTGGTTCGAATTGTTCAATATTTTGTTATTCTTTTCAAGTCTTGTCGGTATTCAGTTGTTTCACGCGATTGCAGGAAACAATATGGAATTTTAAGGCCAGCATACAGCGTCCAGTTCTTAAACATTTGACTATTGCTGTTCCCTTTGTATATACAGGGTGGACCATTTAAGTTGAGACTGTACAACATCTCCAAAACTAAGCGTTGTAGAAAGAAATGTCTAATGAAAGTTGCTTGATAATATGGGGAAAAATAAATGCCATTAGTCATCTTTTGTTTGGAGGATGTTTGATAGTCATTTTAGGGTCAATTTAATTTTTACTTTCTCTACTACGTACAGTAAGTAGGGGAAGTATTGTATTCCACCCAAAAATTCGATACCGAGATTTCAGCGGAAATATATGTTTTGAGACCCCCTGAATCCAAAAAAAGCATTTTTGGAAACATGTCCGTGTGGTGTCTGTGAACAGCATAACTCAGAAACGAACAGTCGGATAAACACCAAACTTGGTATTTAGGTCTAGTATCTTCCAGAGATGCGACACGAAGGTTTTCAAGAAAATTCCCCCACCCCAGATTACCCTTTACATGGTACATTTTTCGAAAATTTTAATTTTCTCAAAAATGGCTCTAACGATTTTGATTAAAATATCATATATTTAAGATATTTTCATGACAAATAAAATGTATATCTTGAATTTTCTGGGAATGTCTCCAAAAGTATTCTTTATTGTGAACGACTTTTGCATAGCTGGTAAACCATAAGAGATAGACAAAAGTTTACCATACAAAAATGTAGATCGCGTTAAAATACACAATTTATGTCATATAAATTTTTGTTGTTGAGTGAACCATTTTCGAGATATTGCTTATTATTCCCTTAAATTTTTCAATACTTCTTTTTTATCTCAACTGGGAATCCTTATTCATTTTTTTGTCTTGGATATGCAAAGAGTATTAATCTTGGGCAAAAGAATGGTGCTGCACCTAGCAACCAGCTATTAAGATATATGTCTATGCTTAAAGACTACTGTATTTCTATATTGCCATTGCAAATACAAAACAAGGGGAATATAGTACGCCCTAAGCGATATTCAATTATTTTTAGAACTGGTCGCTATGTGTAAAATGTAATTACACACAATGCAAATGTTTATATCGATTAATATGAAATAGATGGAGAATAAGAGTTTGTAAAAATAGTTTATACAAGAGTAGAGAAAGTCATGTGAGTATAACGCATAAGATTTTTTTTAAATGGGAACCTACATTAGTGTCAAAATTTGACAATGGAGGGATGATCTGCTTACAAAGGCTTTCACTCCACACTCCCATCAGGTTAATCTTAGTCTTACTGTTACTTAACTGCAAAGATGACCAATTACAGCATTAGCAACAAAGGTGGGAGTGCTTCTAAAATTCTCCGCATATACATAGACTAGTTAATCTTTGTAGGATGTCAATCTGGTGGTTACCGTGAACACTGTCCGATCAGCAGTAAACATCTCATTAATACTGGCCTTTTAGTTGTGGACATGTTGCCCATATCTTGCTGAAAGAAGCGGTAATAACACCTATTTTCTGTTAGTTTGTGATAAATACAACCAAGAAGACGGTAATTTTCGTGTACGTGTGCGGGTTTTTTCCCGCACCATGTCAAAGATGTAGGGGAGGCTGGGATGCGTATGAAGGATATGAGACGGCAAACCACGCCCGGAATCGTAGATAATCCTTAACGCCCTGTGTGCGCGGTTTGCAGCCTACAGTGATAGACGGAACCATACCAAACAGAATAAGGGCAGGACTATTGCCGATACAGGCGCAGTTTTAAGTATGTACAGTGTATCCAGCCTTTTTTCAATCTTTGTGTCAAAAAAATGTTATTGGCTGCAAACCTAAGAGCACCTTTTAGAATGCTTCCCTCTTGAAATGTAGTTCCCAGTATAATACTTTATTAAGTAATACCAATCCAATACGATTACTAAATCTAATATTACTCTATTTATAGATTGATATTCTTAAAAATAGTGCAACTATTAGCCAAAAATGCCGTTGAATTTATAAAGTTCGTTTTCTTCTTTTGGTACTACATGATTACGTAGCTCCGTGTCGGCTACACTTCCACGTGCTCACAGTTCAATGTACCGTCATGGCGACGCCAGTGATTAGCCCGTTAGCGAGAAAGTATCCAAGAGGTAAACCTTTAAGAAGTAGAGAGAATAATAAACGGATTTTGCTTGAAAAAAGTTTTGTATTTGAACATTATGTGGAATTTAAAAATGTTAACAACACGTGTTTGTGTTTAGTTTTCCCCTTTGAATGGGCGGCGATTTACAATAGAATGGGATAGGAAGCGCCAATGGAGGCAGACTTCTGGTGGATGGGCACAAGGTGTTTGTTGACATCAGGATTAAACTAAGGCTGGATCCAGTATACACTACGTGATCAAAAGTATCCGGACACCTGGCTGAAAATGACGTACAAGTTCGTGGCGCCCTCCATCGGTAATGCTGGAAGTCAATATGGTGTTCGACCACCCTTAGCCTTGATGACAGCGTTCACTTTCGCAGGCATACTTTCAATCAGGTGCTGGAAGGTTTCTTGGGGAATTGCAGCCCATTCTTCACGGAGTGCGGAACTGAGGAGAGGTATCGATGTAGGTCGGTGAGGTCTGGCACGAAGTCGACGTTCCAAAACACCCCAAAGGTGTACTATAGGATTCAAGTCAGGACTCTGTGCAGGCCAGTCCATTACAGGGATGTTATTGTCGTGTAACCACTCCGCCAAAGCCCGTGCAGTATGAACAGGTGCTCGATCGTGTTGAAAGATGCAATCGCCATCCCCGAATTGCTCTTCAACAGTGGGAAGCAAGTAGGACTGCGCTGTGATCGTGCCACGCAAAACAACAAGGGGTGCAAGCCGCCTCCAGGAAAAACATGACCACACCATAACACCGCCACCTGCGAATTTCACTGTTGGCACTACATACGTTGGCAGATGACGTTCACCGGGCATTCGCCATACCCGCACCCTGCCATCGGATCGCCACATTGTATACCGTTATTCGTCACTCCACACAACGTTTTGCCACTGTTCAATCGTGTAATGTTGACGCTCCTTACACCAAGCGAGGCGTCGTTTGGCATTTTCCTGCGTGATGTTTGGCTTATGAGCAGCCGCTCGACCGTGGAATCCAAGGTTTCTCACCTCGCGCCTAACTGTCATAGTACTTGGAGTGTATCCTGATGCAGTTTGGAATTCCTGTGTGATGGTCTGGATAGGTGTCTGCCTATTACTCTTTACGACTCTCTTCAAATGCCGGCGGTCTCTGTCAGTCAACAGACGAGGTCGGCCTGTACGCTTTTGTGCTGTACATGTCCCTTCACGCTTCCACTTCACTATCATATCAGAAACAGTGGACCTAGGGATGTTTGGGAGTGTGGAAATCTCGTGTACAGACTTCTGACACAAGTGACATTCAATCATCTGACCACGTTCGAAGTCCGTGAGTTCCACGGAGCGTCCCATTCTGCTGTTTCACGATGTATAATGATTACTGAGGTCGCGGATAATGAGTACCAAGCAGTAGCTGGCAGCACATGACACCTAAGATGAAAAACCTATGTTTGTGGGGGTGTCCGGATACTTTTGATCACATAGTGCAGGTATGCTGGAGTGTGAAACGTGATACTAACAAAGAGCCGGCCTTTCTCCTGTGGACAGAAACTGAGGCCGTGGTCGAAAACTTCGAGATATTTGGTCCAGGTAACCTACTACGCCGTAACTTTCCTTGGCTATAAAAGGGAGGAGCTCCTCCCCGAGCTAATGGCTACTGTCCACTTTTTATTCCATCTATCTATCTCCAGACGCCAGTTTCCTTGGTACAGTGATGCCCATATATACTCACTGGGGTATTGGATATGTCACGCTTATTCACAAAGCAACTCTATAGCAACATGAATAAGAAGTTGACATTTACAAGCAAGGTATCAAGGGTAGATGAAAGCGAAAGAAAGAATAGTGTATACAAATTTGGTTTCAAATCTAGCGAAATGAGACGGGCGGGTTATTCGAGTCTAGCCCTGTAGTATTTAAAGTTATCTTAAATGTAGAAACATTGCGATGTAGAGGAATGTAGGCAAGTCACTTTTTATAATACTCACTTTTCCTCGATGTCTTTCGCTTTGTCCCTGACGTCATGCGCGCTGTGTTCCTCGTCGAAGTAGAATTTCTTGGTCTTGTCCACTTCCTGGACACACGTCTGCAGCTCCTTCTGGATCACCAACAGCTGATCCACGCTCTGAAATACAAGATGCGTTTATTCCTTCACAACTGAGAATAGTCCAAGTGAATAAACTAATTTCTTGTCACTTTTAGCGTAACAATTACTCCCGATAATGACAAAAATTTTGAGTTTTAACGAGATCTACATTTTATTTTGTCTTTCAGTTATGGTATGACAGTTTTACAAAAGATATTCGGAATAGGGACTTCATAGCTTATTCCCAGATAATTCACATATATTACACATTTTATTAGCCAGGCGTAGGTATATCTTAAACCTTTGGTAAATGAAAACAGTCATTTTTGTGGAAGGAAAAATTTATCGAAACATTTTCCATGAAAAATGGGATCGTTTGGGATGGATGTGCTTTCTTGAAAATCTTCGAATCATATCTTTGGAAGAAGCAAAACTTGAATACGAAAACACATAGACGGTTCTTTGTCTAAAAATGCTACTATTTTTATTCAGGGAACCTCAAAACGTGAATTTCTGATGAAATCGCGATTACGAATTTTTGGGTGGAATACAATACCTCCTCTTCTATCTGTAAGTAGAGGTAGAGAAAGTAAAAGTAGGATGAGCCAATTATCGTATTGAAAACACAAATGTAACTTCTTTTTAGAAACACTATTAACCAATGCAACTCAATCTTAGTTTGCAAATGTAAAAGCTAGGGAAATGGTGACCAAAAGCGATAAATTGGCAGCAATAGACATTCGTAATTGATTGAAACTTAATGCTTCCTTCCGTTTTACTTGTTGAAAGGTATGCTATGTTCCCTGAGTGAAATAGTCATTGATATTAATAGGTCTTTGTTCCGCTCTGCTCCAAAGACCTAATTATATTCCATTTCCCTTTATCTTGAAAAATATACTTAGGAGGAGGGAAAACCAATAAATTTTGAGTGAGTAATTTATGCTTTTTAAGCTAAGCAATACGTTCATGCAATGTAAGTTCAGTACTTTCAGCCTCCCGGTATACATTTATTTATTGCGCCTCTTCGTGCTACAGAACTCTAAAAGACTGGTGAGGCGGGTTGCCTACATTCATAGATCAAGAAAATGTCATGATCAGAAACAGATTAAAAAACAAACAAACAAACAAACAAAAAGGAAAGAAACTCCTAAGCAGAATGGTTAAACCGAATACAATGCGGAGTAACATTCGGCGCATGTTGTGGATCAAGTTAATTTTTGTTAAAAAGCGCTTATGTGTTACATTTATATGACTTTCTCTATCCACTATTGTTTATTTTACATAGTTTCTACAAACTATTCTTACGAAAGCTTATTACTTTCTCTACTACGTATAGTAAGTAGGGGAAGTATTGTATTCCACCCAAAAATTCGATACCGAGATTTCACCGGAAATATGTTTTTAGACATAAAAAAAAGCATTTTTGGAAACATGTCCGTGTGTGTGTCTGTGAACATTATAACTCAGAAACGAACAGTCGGATAAACACCAAACTTGGTATTTAGGTTCAGTATCTTCCAGAGATGCGACACGAAGCTTTTCAAGAAAATCCCCCAACCCAAATTACCCTTAAATGGAACATTTTTCGAAAATTTTAATTTTCTCAAAAATAGCTCTAACGATTTTGATTAAAATATCACATGTTTAAGATATTTTCATGACAAATAAAATGTATATCTTGAATTTTCTGGAAATGTCTCCAAAAGCATTCTTCATTATGAACGACTTTTGCATAACTGGTAAACCATAAGAGAGAGACAAAATTTTACTAAACAAAAAATGTAGTTCGTATTAAAATACACAATTTATGTCATACATTTTTTTGTTGAGTGAACCATTTTCGAGATATTGCTTGTTATTCCCTTAAATTTTCAATAATTATTTTCTAAAATGAGAATTCGATATTCATTTTTTTGTCTTGGATATGCAAAGAGCATTAATCTGTGGCAAAGAGAATGGTGCTGAACATAGCAACCAGCTATTAAGAGATATGTGTGTGCTTAAAGGCTACTGTATTTCTATACTGCCCTTGCAAATACAAAACAAGGGGAACATAGTACGCCTTAAGCGAAAGTCAAATATTTTTTAGAACTGATAGCTATGTGTAAAATGTAATTCTCTTTGCATGTCAAAAGATCGTTTCTGCAATGTTTATCTCGATTAATATGAAATAGATGGAGAATAAGAGTTTGTAAGAATAGTTTGTACAAGAGTAGAGAAAGTCATGTGAGTGTAACACATCAGATATTTTTTTCTATCTACTTCATGTTAATCGAGATAAATGTTTGCAAAAATAGTTATATTACACACTTTGTTATAGATACAAGAGGGATACAGGAAACGAATCAATAGTCAGATGTTTCAAAGCGTGTCACTATAAGCTCCTATAAATTCCATAGTCTTTCTATGACATGGAAAGAAACAACCCAAGAGGGATACCACTATAAAAATGACAAAGTATTGAAAAATTCAAACCAATAACAATGGATATGTCAGTATTGGCCGATGTCACAAAAAGTTATTGCGTGTTTCAAAGAGATCTACATTTTCTGTGTAGTATGGTTTTGCCTGTATCTTATCGTTTACCAGTTAATCAAAATTATATAAAGGTACTTCCGAATGAAGGGTACTTTACAGGGTATTCCCAGAAAGCTCAAGATATACAGTAATATTATTTGTCATGTAAATATCTTAAACATACCTATGGTATTTTAACGAAATTCGTTAGATCCATTTTTGAGAAAATAAAACATATTGAATATTTTTTCCATGAAAAGTTCACTTTGAGGTGGGGATATTTTCTTGAAAATCACATCTTTGGAAGATACTGAACTTAAATACCAAGTTTGGTATTTATGGGACTTTTCGTTTTAGAGCAATGCTGTTCACACACACACACACACAGATATTTTTTCTAAAAAAGTTTTTTGTGTTCAGATGCCTTAAAACATGTATTTCCGGGAGATATCAACATCGAATTATTGGGTGGAGTAGGATTACAGAGGGACCCCCGAAATCGGGGCACAGCAGTGCAAGTATATCGGAGTGACCCTTCTAAAGTGACCTCTGGGAGGGTGAGATGAGACCCGAAGGGTGACCAGATTCCGGGCGAATATGCGTAATCATGGACGGGGTCCCTAACGGTTCCAAATAGAACGCATACGGATGCCGGCCAGACCTGCCCACAAGCCCGAGTAGAGGCCGAGGACTCCTAAGGCCCAGGGATTCTCGCAGAAAACGGGTACTATGCCAGAGAGAAATCTTTCCAAACTGCATATCCACTGCCCAGCCACAATACACCGAACGTCATCGCCTGGTCCTACAACCCTGGAATAGATAATAGAAAACTCTTGGTAGAGGAGGAACCACTCCAGCATTCGCCTACCAACCCGGGGAAACCGCGAAAGCTCCCATGGTTAGAGTGACCGGCACGACGGGAATCGAACCCGTGACCTGTCATCTTACTCGGTAGTTTTTGGTGTAATACAATACTTCTACTTTTTGAATGAATGATTTGTCTACTTTTAGCTTACATACAATTTATACAATGTTTACAATACAATGGAGTTACTTATTATTTCTCTTCGCCTTATATTTAACATTCTGTTGTATATATAATGGGGAAGTATAATTTTCCACTATTTACTTTTTTGCTTGTTACGCTTTTTCCGTATTTTCTCCAATTTGCTTCACGTTTCTTTTAACCACTTTAACCTAATTTATCCTAAATATTTTGCTACTTTCTCCATGTATTCACATATCTTATATTAAAAATATTCCTAACTTTTAGCTATATTGGAAAATTTCTAGTATTAAATTCTCTCCTCCTTTATCCGTGTCCTCGCATTCCAGAATACAATGTCAATTGTCATGTAATCCATTACATTTAGTACATCTCTCCCCCTTTTCTCCCTGTTACACCACTTAAATTCGTTACACCTGACCTAGCCCATACAGGCCCCATTCTGGCCTCTTTGTGGCATACTTCGATGTATCCTTATTTTGCCCATTCCACTTTTAAATATTTATAATCTATTAATGACCTTTTTTCTTTGAAACTACTCATAATTTCTTGCTTGTCAATATCCTCCACTCTTGTTCTAATTTCTTTCCAGAAACCCTTACTTTTGTTGTTTCTTTCTGCCCATGTTTTCCCTATTCCTACTTCTTACAATGCTGTCTGTATGTTGTGCATCCAAGTTTATTTTCCCCCCATTTTCTCCTGTACAACCAAGCATTGTTTTGGTATCTCTTTTTCCTCCAGTAGCTTTATTCTGAACCAGTATTTGATAGCCCTTTCTACCATTTTGCCTTTAGCTCCCACCCTCCCTAGTTCTACTTGTGCTACTCCATTCGGTGAGCTTTTTGGTAATTCCAGGATTACTTTGCAAAAATTCTTATGTATAGCATCTACATATTTCCATCCTTTTTCCAGTCCCTATATCTCACTTTTCTTCCACTTATTATACGTACACAGGTAGAAAAAGCAAAAAGTATTCGCGCTGCAATTCTCTCCCTACTTTTAACGATAAACAACACTATTATGTCACCCAGTTCTCACCTTTCGATTCCATTTTCTTTAAACTGTATGGATATCCTCTAATCAAAATGGTTTATTTACGTAGTTAACTTTTCTTTTGGGTTAAGGGACACACGCAACACTTAAATAAACAACAAAGGTAGCATGCTTCATGACATAAAACGGCTATCACACAAAACGAACCTGCATGAAATTTTAAATACGCTCCATAAGGTTGTACGTATCAGTTTGCTAACGCTTTTTACCTTCTCTACCACATATCTATTGCAGGTAGAAGAAGTATTCTATTCCATTCAAGAATTTAATATCGAAATTACACCGTAAATACACGTTTTGATGTCCAACGATCCCCCAAAAAGCAATTATAGAAAAATGAATGTGTGCATGTGTGTGTGTGTGTGAACCTCATAACTCAAAAACGAAATATAGGATAAATATCGATATACATTTCATATTTTAAGTTCAACATCTTTTGAAGTTGTCATCTTTAAGAGTATCATCTCCTCACACCAAACTACCCACTACATGGCAAATGTTTCCTTAATTTTCTCCTTTCTGCAAATGGTTCTAACCATTTTGATTATAATAGCAGATGTTTAAGATATTTCCTTCAGAAATAAAATGAATATATTGAATTTTCTGTCAATAGCCTGCGACGTGTTCTTCATTCCGAATAATTGTTATATACTTTCATACAACCAGTAAACCATGAGACATAAAAACTTACTACACAAACACGTAGATCAATTTGAGATACAAAATTTATGTGTAACATTTTGCGGCATTTACCGTTTCTTTACATATTTTTAAGTATTAATTCACCATACATTTGTTTCTGGGTACCCACTTTTTAAAGATTTGACTGTCACTTCAGCTGGATCACTCTTGTACCTCGATTAAGGTTTCATAACAGACATATTAAAATAAACGATAGTTGTTAGAGAAAGTCATGTGATTGTAGCTCAATTTTTTCGGTCTTTAATGGCAAATCACATTTACCGGAAATAACACCATTTCGTTTGGTAATATATTACAGCATACCTACACCATTCAAACATTGCTTAATCTAATAATTATTTTAAGAACGTAACACGTCTCCGGAAAGTTGTTATAATATAATAAAATCTGATGTGTTAACTCACATGACTTTCTCTACTATATTACAAACTATTTTTACAAACGCTTATTCTCCATATGCTTCATGTTAATGGAGATATCGAGATGTTAATCTTATTGCTAATTTTCTTGTAGATGCAAGGGGAATTGGTAGGTTTTAAGCGATAGTCAAATGTTTTAAGAGCTCGTTGCTATGTGCAGTATTCCATTCTCTTTGTATGTCCAGGGCATAAAAAAATGAATAACGAATTCCTATTTGAGAAAAAGTATTGGAAAATTTAAGAGAATAACAAGCAATATCTCGAAAATGGTTCACTAAAAAAAATGTATATAACATAAATTGTATATTTTAACGCGATCTACATTTTATATAGTAAAATTTTGTCTATCTCTTATGGTTTACCAGTTATGCAAAAGTCGTTCACAATGAAGAATACTTTTGGAGACATTCCCAGAAAATTCTATATATAAATTTCATTTGTCATAAAAATATCTTAAACATAAGATATTTTAATCAAAATCGTTAGAGCTATTTTAGAGAAAATTGAAATTTTCGAAAAATGTTCCATGTAAAGGGTAATCTGGGGTGGGGGGATTTTCTTGAAAACCTTCTTGTCTCATCTCTGGAAGATACTGAACCTAAATACCAAGTTTGGTGTTTATCCGATTGTTCGTTTTTGAGTTATGCTGTTCACAGACACACACACACATGGACATGTTTCCAAAAATGCTGTTTTTGGATTCACGGGGCCTCAAAACATGTATTTCCGGTGAAATCTCGGTATCGAATTTTTGGGTGGAATACAATACTTCCCCTACTTACTATACGTAGTAGAGAAAGTAAAAAACACAAGAGAACATATAAACTTGACAATATGCGCTAGACTTCTACTACAGAGTATCTAGTTAAAAACCTCGAACGTAGAGACCAAATTACAATAACCCGCCTACGAATTGGATACACCAGAATTACACACTCCTACCTGTTAAACAGAAGTCCTCCACCCACCTGTGATGAGTGTCAAACAGCACTAACTGTAGAACGTATTATACTGAGATATTCAAAGTTTCAACAGCAGAGAAAACAATTTGATATACCAATAAACCTTCATGCAGCACTCAATAATCCTTCTTACTGTCGAAATATTATCAACTTCATTAAAGCAATTGAATTTTATAACCATATTTAATCAAAAGAATTAAGAAATTGTTTTTGTTCTAAAATTACCGTAATGTTCATTGTGCAGTAATTGTTCTTGTAAACTATTGTTATGTTTAATGTGTAATAACTGTAATTGTAAGGCTATCGTTATTTTCAATGTGAATTGTTATTTCTTGTAAAATCATGGTAAGAAATGTTTGTAAAATTGTTCTACTGAACCTAAATCGGTCGCGATTAGACCAAAATGGTTAAATCGACCTTAAACAAATAAATAAAAAATAAAGAACATAACTCAGATTAATAGTAATTGTACAATGATAGTATAATTATGCTTATCAAAAATTATATTAGCAAAACTTTGTTAGAATGCCTCCATATTCGAATTTGTAAGCCTTCTAGCTTATCAACCCAGATGTCTCAGATTCAGTTCAATCTGAATGGGGAAAATTTTTACCACTGCTTACCGGTAGTAAGCAGAGGAAGTGTGGTACTCCACCCAAAAATTCGATACCTAAATTTCACGGAACTACAATTTTTGAGACTCACTGTATTAAAAAAAAGTTTAAAATACGGTCCGTGGGAGCGTGCGCGTGCATGTGTGAACAGTATAGCTAAAATACGAAAACTCGGTTGAGCACCAAATATTTAAGTTCAGTATCTTCTAAGGATGCTACAAGAAGATTTTCAAGAAAATCTCCCCCAAACTTAACCACTTTTACATGGAAAATTTTTGAATATTTTGATTTACTCAAAAATGTCTCCAGGGATTTTGATTAAAACACCAGTGATAAAGATATTTTCATGAAGAATGAAATGTATACTTTGAATTTTTTGGAAATAATCTATGAAATCCTTTTCATTCTGAATGATTTGTATAATTGTTAATCGTTGGTAAGCTATACAATAAATGTAGATCTCGTTAAAGCACACAGTGGAGTTAACTATTTCGATATATCTTGTTATTGGTTTCAATTTTCAAATAGCCTTCACTTTTCTGAATTGGAAAGTCGTTATTAGTTTTCTGTATTTTTTACTTTCTCTACTACGTATAGTAAGTAGGGGAAGTATTGCATTCCACCCAAAAATTCGATACCGAGATTTCACCGGAAATACATGTTTTGAGACCCCCTGAATCCAAAAAAAGCATTATTGGAAACATGTCTGTGTGTGTGTCTGTGTGTGTGTCTGTGAACAGCATAACTCAAATACGAATAGTCGGATAAGCACCAAACTTGGTATTTAGGTTCAGTATCTTCCAGAGATGCGACACGAAGGTTTACAAGAAAATCCCCCACCCCAGACTACCCTTTACAAGGAAGATTTTTCGAAAATTTTAATTTTCTCAAAAATGGCTCTAACGATTTTGATGAAAATATCATATGTTTAAGATAATGTCATGAGAAATGAAATGTATATCTCGAATTTTCTGGGAATGTCTCCAAAAGTATTCTTCATTGTGAACGACTTTTGCATAACTGGTAAACCATAAGAGATAGACAAAATTTTACTACACAAAAAATGTAGATCGCGTTAAAATACACAACTTATGTCATATACATTTCTTTTGTTGAGTGAACCGTTTTCGAGATATTGCTTGTTATTTCCTTAAATTTTTCAATACTTATACTTTTTCTCAAATTCGTTATTCATTTTTTATGTCCTGGACATGCAAAGAGAATGGAATGCGCCACATAGCAACCAGCGTTAAAATATTTGACTATCGCTTAAAAACTACCATATTCCCCTTGCATCTACAAGAAAATTATCAATAAGATTGACATCTGGATATCTCGATTATCATGAAGCATATGGAGAATAAGCGTTTGTAAAAATAGATTGTACAAGAGTAGAGAAAGTTATGTGAGTGTAACACATCAGATTTTTACTTTCTCTACTACGTATAGTAAGTAGGGGAAGTATTGCATTCCACCCAAAAATTCGATACCGAGATTTCACCGGAAATACACGTTTTGAGACCTCCTGAATCCAAAAAAAGCATTTTTAGAAACATGTCCGTGTGTGTGTCTGTGTGTGTGTGTGTCTGTGTGTGTGTGTGTCTGTGTGTGTGTCTGTGTGTGTGTCTGTGTGTGTGTCTGTGAACAGCATAACTCAAAAACGAACAATCGGATAAGCACCAAACTTGGTATTTGGGTTCAGTATCTTCCAGAGATGCGACACGAAGGTTTTCAAGAAAATCCCCCCACCCCAGACTACCCTTTACATGGAACATTTTTCGAAAATTTTAATTTTCTCAAAAACGGCTCTAACGATTTTGATTAAAATATCATATGTTTAAGATATTGTCATGACAAATAAAATGTATATCTCGAATTTTCTGGGAATGTCTCCAAAAGTATTCTTCATTATGGACGACTTTTTCATAACTGGTAAACCATAAGAGATAGACAAAATTTTACTACACGAAAAATGTAGATCGCGTTAAAATAC
This sequence comes from Deroplatys truncata, assembly GCA_030765065.1. Classification (NCBI taxonomy): domain Eukaryota; kingdom Metazoa; phylum Arthropoda; class Insecta; order Mantodea; family Mantidae; genus Deroplatys; species Deroplatys truncata. The sequence goes on along the minus strand of CM060982.1, from coordinate 81,865,314 downwards.
ACAATTTATGTCATATACATTTCTTTTGTTGAGTGAACCGTTTGCGAGATATTGCTTGTTATTCCCTTAAATTTTCCAATACTTATACTTTTTCTCCAATTCGTTATTCATTTTTTTATGTTCTGGACATGCAAAGAGAATGGAATGCCCCACATAGCAACCAGCGTTAAAATATTTGACTATCGCTTAAAAGCTACCATATTCCCCTTGCATCTACAAGAAAATTATCAATAAGATTGACATCTCGATATCTCGATTAACATGAAGCATATGGAGAATAGGCGTTTGTAAAATTAGGTTGTACAAGAGTAGAGAAAGTTATGTGAGTGTAACACATCAGATTTTTTTATATGCAATCATTCTCTACCCTCCGTAGAATGTGAAAGTGAATGCGTTTCATGATTAAAATTTAGCCTTAAACCTACAGCTCAATGAGATATAACACCATTGGTTATTTTTCAAGCCAAAGCCACATGGGACTTTATAAATCAAAAACTAAAAAAGAAAAAAAAGGTCGCTAATTTAAGGATATACGCAGATTACGTAATTATATTCAACGCTTTACGTTCATCACGCCTTACGGATCTATGAAGGCACTTGTGGGTTTTTGTCAGTCAACAGAATAATGTGAGAGGCAAAATTCGGAAAATACCAAAATTCTCACTTTTTTCTCTCTATTTATCGTTATGACCTGAACGATCAAATCACGACACAGAGGCCTTAGTGCTAGGCAACTGGATAGGTTTCCACACGTGCCGGGCAGATGGAATTAGGGATCCGCCCAGTCTACCTGCTTCCATTATCCTTGGATAGATGGCGGAGCATTCACTATTACCATCTTATTTCCATTTTTACTTTTCTCTACTAGTATAGTAAGTAAGGGAAGTATTGCATTCCACTCAAAAATTCGATACCGAGATTTCACAGGAAATACATGTTTTGAGGCCTCCTGAATCCAAAAAAAATATTTTTGTAAACATGTCCATGTGTGTGTGTGTATGTGTCTGTGAATAGCATAACTCAGAAATTAACAGTCGGATAAACACCAAACTTGGTATTTAGGTTCAGTATCTTCCAGAGATGCGACACGAAGGTTTTCAAGAAAATCCTCCCACCCCAGATTACACTTTACATGGAATATTTTTCGAAAACTTTAATTTTCTCAAAAATGCCTCTAACGATGTTGATTAAAATATCATGTTTTAGGATATTTTCATGACAAATGAAATGTATATCTCGAATTTTCTGGGAATGTCTCCAAAAGTATTCTTCATTGTGAACGACTTTTGCATAACTGGTAAACCATAAGAGATAGAAAAAATTTTACTACACAAAAAATGTAGATCGCGTTAAAATAAACAATTTATTTCATATACATTTTTTGTTGAGTGAACCATTTTCAAAATATTGCTTGTTATTCCCTTAAATTTTCCAATACTTATACTTTTTCTCAAATGGGAATTCATTCATTTTTTGTCCTGTTAATGCAAAGAGAATGGAATAGTCCACAAAGCAACCAGCTCTTAAAATATTTGACTATCGCTTAAAGCCTAGCAATTCCCCTTGCATCTACAAGAAAATTAGCAACAAGATTAACATCTCGATATCTCGATTAACATGAAGTAGATGGAGAATAAGCGTTTGTAAAAATAGTTTGTACAAGAGTAGAGAAAGTCATGTGAGTGTAACACATCAGATTTTTATTATTGTTTTAGACTTAAGGTGGAATGTCCAACCCTTGGCGACTGAGAGAAGCTACAAGAAAGCCCCATGAGATTGGTCGGCCCACGGGATTTGAACCCAGGACCTCCCGAAGGCGGGCCACAGACGTTATCGCCTGAGCCATTCCGCTCAGTAACCCACACATAGGCCACACGGTTTTCAAGGATACAGAGGGAAAAGTTTCTGCAAAAATGTACCCACGTCAAACATTCTAAAGATACCTCTAAGGTCTAGTAGTTAGCATACCAACTTCCAAATCCGGAGGTCCCGGGTTCGGTTCCCGTTAAATGATGGGACTTTTTCTTTAGCCAGGATTATTCCCCGTTCTCCCTAGAGTGAATGTAATGTTTAAGAAAAATAACCCAAAGATACACAATAGTAAACGAATGAACATCATTGCCGATGAGCAACTGCTCCAAAGGCAAAGCCGCCGATATGGTCTTAGACGTTAGCCTATAAAAGAAGGGGAAAAACTTTTCAATTACATTAAATTGAGTTTTATTTATGGACGCTCTTTAACTACTATGGTCCTTAGCGTCCCATTCCATATTGGGCGTGAAAGAACGGTAATTTTGCTCAGAGACCTCTTTATCAGGCTTGAGGTTCTTTTACGTGCCGTAAATCTACGACACGGGACCACCGGCTTTACTTCTCTTCCAAAGGAAGCCATGCTAAGGATTTTTACGTCCGAAAAATCCATCGACCTCCGCCGGATTTGAACCCCGACCTCAGGAACTAGCGGCTAGCATGCTAACCACTACACCACGGAGGACGACAATTTTTAAGTTGTCGTTACGTTTTGTTTCTCGTAATTGCTCTAATGGTGTATATTAAACATTACAACCTAGATATATTCGCACAACGAATAAAACATACATTTTGAATTTTATGTGAGGTTCTCTTCAATATATCACTGGGAAACACTAAGGAATTGATAAAGACGTACCACAGCAAAATATAGATCTCTAATGTATACAGTTTAAGTCAAATAAAACTTCTTGTGGCAGTGCCCAAGTATTCGCTGTTGTTGGTTTCAGCTTTTAAATACTTGAAGCAATACACTTTGAAACGTTAAGTGGTCTTTCTTTTGTTTCTTTTAAGCTTATACAAAGGATACATAAAATCAAGGCTGGTATGTAATTATCCACTTGTTTCTTAAACAGCTAAGTGTTTACTCCACTTATAAAATAAGTAATGCTGCGGTGTTACATAACTGAAACCATTTCCGACGAATACTTATCATGATTAATTGGAAGTAGATATAAAAAGCATATTTTTATGTGAATAATTTAAAGAGTATGAAAATAAACTGCAATATGCAAAGAAAGCCAGACAGTTACTTCAGCCCAGATTTATTAATTTTCTATTAAACTCTGCGTTACGTTTCCCGCAAATGTTCACGAAAGTCATTAAGTGTTTCTGTGTTATTAAAAGGCACAATACTATTGTAAACATTTCATATCCATACAGTTTTACTCTCTTTTCTACTCAGCTGTTGTAAAATATACTCCATCACAAATTATATATCGAAATTTCATTGGAAATACACGTTTTGAGGTCCCTGAATAATAAACATATTTAGGAAAAGGTCCTCCCTCGCAATCACGTATGAATAGCACAATTTAAAAGCGCAATATCAGATAAATACCAAATTAGGTTATTCTGTTCAGCATCTTCTAGGATGTGACACGAAGATTTTCAATTACTAACCCAAACTACCCTTTGCATAAACACTTTTAGTATGTTTTACTTAATAATAAATGTTAAGGCAGTATTTTTAACACTTAAATGATTTCAGTCAAATTATATAATATATAAATTCAATAACAGCCCGCCTTAAAGCAATATGTGTATAATATAATATAAAAATATATGTAACAGTCATTTTATTAATGTTTATATTATTATGTACATGTTCAATAATGTTATGCGAATGTATTATGTAATTTAATAATGTAGGAGCTGTGAGAATAATAGGTTAAAAGCTGCTACCAATGAGGTACACTTGAGGTAATAATGAATTAGAAAGTTTAATAATGCTACTGGTAATTCTTGGAGCAACAATAATGTAATTTTTAGGACAGTTTATAAACTAGCCAATCAACAACCAGAAAAAGCTTAAGTTAAATAAAAGTATTTACTGGAGTAGGAATAGTCAATCAGAAACTGAAATAGAGCAAATTGTACAAATTCAGAAGTCAGTTGCTAGTAGACAGCGTTCCTAACTGGACGCGAGACGCGTCCTCGAGAAGTTTAATACGTATTCAGTGTGAGACGAAAATTAATTACGGTGAGGATATAAGGTTTACGTGTTAAAAAGTGCAAGTAATTAATAAATAATCTCACAGCTCTCTAAATATCAGTGAAGTGTTATTTAATCGTGTAAAGGATGAATAAAAAATCTTATGTGTTACACTCACATGACTTTCTCTACTCTTGTAGAAACTATTTTTACAAACGCTTATTCTCCATCTACTTCATATTTATCGAGATAAACATTTGCAGACTTATCTTATTGCTAATTTTCTTGTAGACGTAAGGGGAATATATATTTACAAGGGCAATATAGAAATACAGTAGCCTTTAAGCACATACATATCTCTTAATAGCTGGTTGCTAGGTGCAGCACCATTCCCTTTGCCACAGATTAATACTCTTTGCATATCCAAAACAAAAAAATGAATAACGAATTCCCATTTGAGAAAATAAGTATTGAAAAATTTAAGGGAATAACAAGCAATATCTCGAAAATGGTTCACTCAACAAAAAAATGTATATGACATAAATTGTGTATTTTAACGCGATCTACATCTTCTGTGTAGTAAAATTTTGTCTATATCTTATGATTTACCAGTTATGCAAAAGTCGTTCACAATGAAGAACACTTTTGGAGACATTCCCAGAAAATTCAAGATATACATTTTATTTGTCAAAATATCTTAAACATATGATATTTTAATCAAAATCGTTAGAGCCGTTTTTGAGAAAATTAAAATTTTCTAAAAATCTTCCATGTAAAGGGTATCCTGGTGCGGGGGATTTTCTTGAAAACCTTCGTGTCGCATCTCTCGAAGATACTGAACCTAAATACCAAGTTTGGTGTTTATCCGACTGTTCGTTTCTGAGTTATGCTGTTCACAGACACACAAACACACACACACACAGACAGACACACAGACACACACACGGACATGTTTCCAAAAATTCTTTTTTTTTGATTCAGGGTGTCTCAAAACATGTATTTCCGGTGAAATCTCGGTATCGAATTTTTGGGTGGAATACAATACTTCCCGTACTTAATGTACGTAGTAGAGAAAGTAAAAAGGAGTGAAGTAAAAATTATAATTTGTGTAAGCTTACATTCTTCAGCCGCACCACACCTTGTTCAGAGATACATGTTTCTACAAATTAATACTGACGCAGTCGAGGCAAACCTAACTATATAATATTAAAGAAACATTAAAATATAAAGTTAAAGTAAAGTTGGAGCGAAGGCCACCGGAACTTTGTACCATACGTGGTTGCAACTACTTCAAGTTCGGCTCCCCAACAGTCGAAATATAATACACCTTCTGCAAAATGGCTTTCCATGCGTAGCAGCAACAAACCTTATTCAAATTAGCTTACCATACGTGGGGCAAATAATACAATACAACTCCCTTTCTCAATGTTTCTAACGATTTTTATTAAAATAGCACATGTTTGAGATATTTGTATTATAAATAAAATGTATATCTTGAATTGTCTACGAATAGTCTGTGAAATCATCATTCTGAATTACTTTTGTATAATTTTGTATAACTGGTAAATCATAAGAGATAGACAAACATTTACTAAACAAAAATGTAGATCTCGTTAAAACACAACATTGTTATGGAATTAATCACTTTCAAGATATTTGTTGCTATTGGTTTGAATTTTCCAATTCCCCATCTTTCACTTTTGAAGCATTGAAACACCATTCTTGTCTTCCTCGTAGTCATACAAAGAGTGACTTTGAATTCCTACGACGGCTGTCCCAGAAGTAACCGATCTAACAAAGAAAACACAAAAAATTTGCGTAAAAACATCTCTTTTTTCTACATGGTCTAATTTCAGCTCGATACACTTTTCCCAGCGATGTTCAATAGTTTCGATACCCTGTTTATAGTGAGAACCGTCGAGTTCTGCAAAATAGCCATCAACTGCAAACTTCACCTCTTCATTGCTAGCAAATCTTTTACTACCAAGCCATTTCTTCAACTTTGGAAACAGAAAATAATCAGAGGGGGCTACGTCTGGCGAATAGGGTAACTGAGGAAGCAATTCGAACTTTAACACATTGATTTTGGCCATGGCGATAATGGATATGTGAACTGTTGCATTGTCTTGATGAAACAGAACTTTCTTTTTCGCTAAATGCGGACGTTTTTGCTTGATTTCATCATTCAAACGCTGCAGCAAGTTTGCATAATATTCGCAATTGATTGCTTTTCCTTTTTGAAGATAATGAAAATTGTCCCACGCGCATCCCAAAAAAACTGACGCCATGACCTTGCTTGTAGATGGAACTGTCTTGGCCTTCTTTGGAGCCGATTCTCCCCTTTCAGTCCACTGTTTTGACTGTTCCTTCGTCTCAGGTGTGAAGTGATGGACCAATGTTTCATCCATGGTTATGAGTCGACGCAAAAACTCGGCTTTATTGCAGCGAAACATCGCCAAACACTCAACTGAAACATCCTCACGACGCTGCTTTTGTTCCATTGTGAGTAAACGCGACACCCATCTTGCGCACAGCTTTCTCGTGTCTAAATTTTCAGTTAATGTGCGATGTACAGCATGCTTTGAAATACCTACGTTAGGTCGGGTACTTCTGGGACTGCCCTCGTAACACATGCTTAAGATCTTTATGGAATTTTGGACTCTGTATTATGGTTTTGACTAACATTGTCACTTTAACCTACTGTATCCCCCTTATACGTACAACATAAATGTGTAATGAAATCTTTCTGTAAACGTTTATCTCTATTAACATGAAGTAGATAGAAATATACGCTTGAGATTTCTTTGTAAGTGGGTACAGAACGTCATGTGAATGTAACATCAAATTTTTATTTAATCCCGGCATTCTTTTTCACCGTGAGCTCTAAACTAAAGGTAGGACAGTACAAAGCGTCTTGTTAACTGCAGCCGGAGTGATGAAAAATTGGTAATCCTGGGAAGTAGATTGAGGTGCCACTTGGGATTCAGATCACGAACTCCACCATACTCTGATTACATTCACCAACTAGCAGCTCTCTACCATAATGTGTCAACGTCAAGCTCTCCATTCTCTCCTTAACTATAGCACCGACAATCTCGCACGTGCTGTCAGCATCAGTCACTAAACGTAACATCGAACATGAGACCATGCTCTTGTTTCCGTCGATCTCATTCATTCTAAAAATTGCAACCACACATCGGTGCATTTTACAGGGCAGTCCCAGAAGTACCCGACCTGACGTATATATATCGGTTGTTGTTTCAAACAAATGACTATGGTAGAAAGCTTAAGTCTGAAGTTTGACGATGTTACGTTGTTTAGTAATTGTTTGGCAGCCATCAATAGTGAACCCTCTCAAAGAATTTGTAAACATGGGTAAAGCTGGCCATCGTTATGTGATGCAATACCTTCATTTGAAAGGTCTTAGTCCAACTAATATTAAAGCTGAGCTAGATTCTACTCTGGGGGAGTCTGCTCCTTCGTTTACAGCAGTAAAATATTGGGTGGCAGAGTTTAAGCGAGGCCGTACGAGATGCCAAGACGAACATCGCGGTGGTCGACCAAATGAGGTGACCACGCTAGAAATTGTGAAGAAAATCCACAAAATGTTTTTGGATGACCGTCGACTGAAAGTGCACGAGCTAGCAGACATCGTAGGCATTTCAAAAAGTGTTATACATCGCACATTAACTGAAATTTAGACATGAGAAAGCTGTGCGCAAGATGGGTGCCGCTTTTACTCACAATTGAACAAAAGCAGCGTCGTGAGGATGTTTCAGTCGAGTGTTTGGCAATGTTTCGCTGCAATAAAAGCGAGCTTTGCGTCGATTCATAACCATGGATGAAATATGGGTCCACCACTTCTCACCTGAGACAAAGGAACAGTCAAATAGTGGAATGAAAGGGGAGAATCGGCTCCAAAGAAGGCGAAGACAGTTCCATCCGCAGGCAAGGTCATGGCGTCAGGTTTTGTGTTGCGCGTGGGATAATTTTCATTGATTATCTTCAAAAAGGAAAAGCAGCCAATGGCGAGTATTATGCAAACTTACGAATGACCAAATCACGCAAAAACCACCGCATTTAGCGAAAAAGAAAGTTCTGTTTCATCAGGACAGTGGACCAGTTCACACATCCGTTATCGTCATGGCTAAAATCAACGAGTTAAAGCTCGAATTGCTTCCTCATGCACTCTATTCGCCAGATTTAGCCTCCTCTGATTATTTTCTATTCCCAAAGTTGAAGAAATAGCTTGGTGCTAAAAGATTTACCAAAATGAAGAGCTGGAGTCTGCAGTTAATGGCTATTTTGCAGAAATCGTTGGTTCTCAGTATAAATAGGGTGCCGAAACTATTGGACACCGCTGGGGAAAGTGTATCGAGCTGAAAGGAGGTTATGTAGAGAAATAAAAGATTTTTTTTCCAAACATTTTTGTGTTTTCTTTTTTAGGTCGGGTACTTCTGGGACAGCCCTCGTAGTTAAATAAACATCGTTAATTAGTTTTCGAGAATAAATAATAATACAAAGGATAAGCACTTTGGGACAAATGCAACAATTCCTAAGCTTTTAAGCGGTACAGAAAGTAAAAAAAAAATGTAGCTACAGGCTGATAAATAACGAGCATGAAATTGGTGAACCGAAACGAACAGAAAGTTCCAATAAACTGTTTCGTAAATGAAACAGTTGTATGATTAACACTTAGAATCCAGCACATACGCAACTAGTGGCACACGGAGATCAGGCGCCTGGTCTAACGGCAACTATTTCAGCTGTGCTGTACGGCGCGTGGTATCTCAAGTGTTGGTCCATAGCAGTGGGGGAGGGGAAGAGATAATAATCCTCTTTACTTTCTCTAGCACCTATTTATAGTAGGTGAAGGAGGTATTGGAGATTTCACAATAAATTCACGTTTTGAGCTGCCCTGAATAAAATAGCATTTGGGAAAAAAAGCTCGTAAAATACACATTTTGTCATGAAAATATTTTAAACATATGGTATATTGATAAAAATTGATAAGCCATTTTGAGATAATAAAAAATAAGGAAACATTTTCCATGTAAAGGATAATTGCGGTAGGGAATCTGTTGAAAATCTTCTTATTGCATCCTTGGAAGATACTGAATTTAAACACCAATTTTCTTATTTAACCTACTTTTCGTTTTGGAGTTACGCTACTTATAGACACACATAAAGATCCTTTTTCTAAAAATGCTTTTTTTATTTTTGGAGTCTCAAAACGTGTATTTCCGGTGTATCGAATTTTTGGATGGAATGCTTCTACTCATTATATGTAACTAGTAGAGAAAGTAAAAGCAAAATGTCGAATAAATGCCAGACTTTATATTTAAGATTACCGCCCTCCAAAATGCGGTACAAAGAACTCCAAGAAAATCCCCAATCAAAACTATCCTTTAGAAAGGCAATTTTCGGTTATTTTTAATTTTATCAAAAACGGTTTTAATGAGTTTGATTACAATACCATGTGTTTAAGCTATTTACGTGACAAATAAAATGTATATCTTGAATTTAATGTAAAGTAGTAGAATAGTTGCTTTAGTTTAACTGCCCCACGTATGGCAGCCAACTTGAAGAAGGTGTTTTGTTACGTAAATTATTAACTTCTCGCTTGGGAAGCCAACTTGAAGTAGTATTGTTCTTGGAGTTTACTTTGTTTAAGAAGTTTGCAACACGCTTTGGGGTCGGTTTGAAGTTGTTGATTACGTAATAGTTACTGTTGTTACGTAATATGCTGCTACGTATGAGAAGCTGATTTTATACTATAATATTTAACTTTGTTATTAAAACCTGCTTCTATATATATTATTTATGTTTGAATTTGCCTCGGCTGCGTCAGTAATGTATGTAGTCATGTATTTCTTAGGCTGGGTGCGGTACGACAATAATTGTAGACATACACAAATTTTTAAGTTTTTAAAAACTCACTTCTTTTATTTATCATTTGCACAATTTAATAAAGCACTACACTTTTTAAGGACTGTGAGATTCTTTAATACTTTCACTTAGCTAACGCGTAGACATATTTTACGATTTTACACGTAATATTTCTGTAGAGAACACATCTTCCATCTGGTCACTACCAAGGTTTGCCAGCAACTGAACATTATTTCAACAGTTAAACCCGTAAGCTTTGGTATTTCAAATCTCTGATTGGCTAATTATAGTCCAATAGAATATCTACATTTTACTTAAAGCTTTTTCTTTGCTGTTGATTGGCTAATTTTAAACTGTCCAGAATTTACATTATCGTTGCTCTAATCATGACTAGTAACTTTCAAACTCTCAAACTCATTATTGCTATAAGGTTACCTCATTATTACCTCATTGTTAACAACTTAAAACTTATTATTCTCACAGCTCTTGCATTATTAAAGTATGTAATGCATTTACATAACATTATTAAACATGTTTAAAATACAGCGGGCTGTTATTGAATTTACTTATTATAAAATACAATTGAAATTATTCAGGTATTAAAATACTGCCTCAAATGTTGATATCCCATAAAAACTCTTCATGCGGAATGAATTTTTTATAATTTTGCATAATTGTTAGGTAAACCGTAAGAGATAGCCAAAACCTTACTAGGCATGAAATGTAGATCTAGTTAAAGCACACAATTTATATGAAACAAAATCTCTGTGGGTTGGCCCCGTAGCTCAGACGGTAGAGCACCTGCTTGCTATGCGAGGGGTCCCGGAATTTTTCTCTAGCCAAGTTAATCCCTATCCTCCCCAGAGTCTGTAAGTATGAATAAAAGTGTGAATGTGTGTATGATCTAATGATTAAAAACCAAAAGTGCAAGAAACCCAAGGACAAGAGAGCACGAGTTAACACCATTGCTAATAGGCTGCCGAGAAAGATCAATGTAGTTAAAGGCGGGGTGTAAATAGAACTAAAAACATCTTTGTGGCATTAACCATTTCCAAGATATTCTCTGTTATTGATTTGAATTTTCAAATACTCATACTTTTAAAGTGCTAAGTCGCTATTCTTTTCTAGTGGTCATGCAAAGAACATGGAAATTAAGTCATCACACAGCGACCCGCTTTTAACGGATTTGACTATCACTTCAGTCTACTGTATCCTTCTTTTACCTACAACCAAATGTACAATGAAACTATTCCTGCTAACGTATATCTCGACTAACAAGAAACAGATAGAAGAATAACTATTCGTAAGAATACTTTGTAGAGCAAGGATAGAGAAAGTCATGTGAATGCAACACATCAGATTCTTACAGTCTCGACTATTATCACTTCAACCTCCTGTAGCCTTCTAGTGCATGCAAGGATAGGACTAGAAGCGGAGGGGGACCTAGCACCTCGACCTACGCAGATCTTTTGTACGTAGGCCCCTGACGGGGCGCCCCCGGGTGGGAGGTATGAGGTGAGAGGAGACAGAGGGCGGCCGGACCAGGAGGCACGACAGGCAGAGGGCAGGGTGCCTACCATTTACATATTTGAACTACTCGGCTACTGGCTGGTGCAGCCGGCGCCCCTCCCCCCTGTGAGCCCCTGGGGGACCCGGACCCGGAGACCGCTCGCAGTCCGGGGGATGAAGGTTTTTAGAGCAATCTTTTCCCCCGCCATGCACATGCCGATACCTTCCGCCGACACTTGTAACCCTGAAAGAAACCAAGCAGATGAAAGGTGAAGTGAAATGAGAATGGAGATGAAATGGAGGGACAGTAAATTCTGGGGATGTAATGGTCCTTCCCAGCATTCTCCTGGCGACCCGGGGAAACATCCGAAAAAAACCACGGGTCAGGAAGGTCGGTCACGAAAATCGAACCCACGACCTGCCGAATGCGGGTCACAGACGTAACCGTCGAGTCATCCAGCTCGGTTGCCCGCAATGAAGTGTGTAAGGAAAACATTTCTGCAAATATTTATTTTGATTGACATATAGAAAAATAAAATTTTAAAGAAATAGATTGTATAAGATGTACAAAAGCATACGATAATGGCTAAAGAAAGTAATGACTGTAATGCATCATATTTGTTTTATTTTTTACCACTCTTCTGTAGGAGGTAGAGGAAATATTGCACCACAAATGACTCTTAAGGTACATTGAGCCGAAAAAGGTGTGTGCATGTGTCTGTTTGTGAACAGCATAATTAAAAAACTGCCGGATTTCATACTTTAGTCAGATATTGTTTAGGCATGCCCCTTTGGATGGAAAAATCGTGGTGTATATTTTATCGAAAATGGCATCATCAGTGTTTGATTAAAGCCTATCTGATATAATGTGATCAATAAGAAGTATATCTTGAATGTTGTATAATTTTGTATAACTGAGAAAATACAAATTTTTAAAACATACAACTTATGTAAAATTTTCTCGTAGCTTTAGCAATTGTCTAAATATTCCAGGTTTCATGTTTATATTGTCCCAATTGTCGAACATGCTTGAAAGTTTGCGATTATGTTTTTTTTTATTTCTTTCCATTGCAATATCTGGTTACCACGACTAAACATTTGAACTTGTTTATGTAACTAAACACTTTGGAAAGGTAGAATCAGATAACTGAAAAATTCAATGCCATAGCCGGGATTTGAAGCACGGATCTCCCAGTCTCCGTCCGGTTGCTCTAACCACTGAGCTACCATGGCAACATGCCGACACGACATTAAATTCTCCAACTGATTCGCATTTTTCCCGGTAAACCACAAGGAGATCTCAAATTGTATTGAGATGTCATAACCCAATGGCGACTTACATTCTTTGTAAGTACTTAAGTCCCGGGCTCTATAGTACAACCACTATTAGGTCAATTAATGGAGCAACCGGACGGAGACCGGGAGATCCGTGGTTCAAATCCCGGCTATGGCATTGAATTTTTCAGTCATCTGATTCTACCTTTCCAACCCTGTCCAACACACGGCTTGTGTGAAAGAACAATTAATTCCAACTAAACACTTATTGTTTATTTTAAAATCAATCCTAGGCTAAAACATATTGTAAACAATATAACGTCAATTGAAAAATCATATATGAATGCTGTAATACATTTAGTAAATGAAACAATGCCGACTTTTCCCTGTTTATTTTGCTTTTTCCTTATATAGTAGTTTATGTTGTGTGAGAATAATGTGAAATAGACCTGAGATATACCAAAGATACTTTGGTATTCGCTCCCCAACATCAGAAATGTGCGATGTAAGGGAAATGTTGCTGTGTACAGTACAGAGGATGTTCTTTTGTCATGGCTTTGAATAAAGCTGCTCTCCAGGACAATAGAGGCGCATCTGTGCTTTACGTCAAACAGAAAACGGCAAGGGAACGGCGGGGTTTCACTGAGATTGATTTTTAGACTACTTTCACCGAACGTTGAGTGGCCGAGGGGCCGTACCTACACGGGGATGAATTAACGTCACAGGGATTGTAAACTTGGGGAGGTTTACTGCAGCTAGGTGCATAGAAAAAGAGAACGTGGCACGTTTTTTTGTGACATACGGGGATGATCCCAGTGAATGTAAATGCACCACCTAAATGCAAACTATAACACAATCAGCTCTATTGCTAGCTTATGCCGGAATTCTTAATTTTTGAAATTTAATTTTTTTCTCGCTTCTGTAACGCGATTGACGACTTCTGCTTTACACCACAACTGGGGGTATCGGTTGACCCTCAGCCGATAGAGTTTGAGATTTTATTTATTGGCGCTCTTTAACTGCTGTGGTTCTTAGCGTCCCATTCTACAGGGAGAGCCAAAAAGGTACGAAGCGCCTGCGCGGTGTTTTTCCTGTCCGCGTCCTCGGCGCTCTTGCCGTCTGCCGCTATCATAGAAAAGCGCGGATGAAACCATACAAAATTTTTAAAACTACTTTTAAAGGATTTACTTACCAACTTTATGAAAGGAGATGCTGAAACTGGCCACCGTCGTTGTCCATACATTTTTGGCACCTCTTTAGGAAACTATCATCACTCGCCAATTTTTTTCGAGTCAACAGTTGAAGCCCGTACATATGTGAATACAATTTGGCCCCCGTTTTAGAGAATTACCAGCCAGGGAGCATGATTTTACCTTTTTTCAACAAGACTCTGTAACAGCTTATACGGCCAATATTTCGATAAGAACAATTGAAAATGTGTATGCGGACAGAATTATTAGTACAGTTTTGTGGCACCCTCGGTCCCCCGACCTAACCTCCTGCGATTTCTATCTCTGGGGTAACTTAAAACAAAGTATACAAGACAAACCCACACACCCTGGGAGAATTAAAACAAAATATCCGCCAGGAAATTGCCAGCATTTCTCAACGTGAACTACGGCGAGTGATGGATAGTTTCCTAAAGAGGTGTAAAACTCGTGGCCAGTTTCAGCATCTCCTTTCATAAAATTGGTAAGTAAAACCTTTAAAAGTAGTTTTAAAAATGTTGTATGGTTTCATCCGCGCCTTTCTGTGATAGCGTCAGACGGCAGCGAGCGCCGAGGACGCGGACAGGAAAAACACCACGTAAAGGGTAGTCTGGGGCGCGGGGATTTTCTTGAAAATCTTCGTTCCACATCTTTAGAGATGCTGAACCTAAATACCAAGCATGGTATTTATCGGACATTTCGTTTTGGGATTATGTTGTCCACACACACACACACACACACACACACACACACACACACACACAAACACGCGCGCGCACTTTTTTTAAAAAAATTATTTTTCGGATTCAGGAGTCCTAAAAATGTATTTTCTGTTAAATCTGGGTATCGAATTTTTGGGTGAATTGCAATACCTTCTCTACCTGTTAGGTAGGTGGCAGAGAAAGTAAAAATGAAAACTGACTCATATTTGAAATGCCCCATGTAATGAGCATTTGGATATTTTAAACTTCGAAAAATTGCAGGTTATTTATAGAATATATCATTACAATCAGAGATTACATTTTCTGCAAAATTAAAAACTTTTCGTGAAAAACTTAATTAGTTACACTTTTAATTTTTTAAAAAAATCAATAATATATTAAATTGTTTAAAGTCTAAACATAAAAATTTATTTGAAAAGGCTCTTTAGGTCTCTTCACCCACCTTTAAAGAATATATACTGAAAATATGAAAGACATTGAAAAAAATGTTGCATCACGAGGAACATCTTAAAGTGGAAAAAACATGAGAAAATCAGATATGAAGAAAATCACATTTTAAAGTTTTATTTATTTGCAATGCTTATGCACGTGCATTTAAACGTCGCGTTTGGCAATTTAAATGCCCAGAAGTGTAAAATCTCAATTTGATTCTAGTTCTGCAATGTTTGAGGATTTTCTTAATGTGTAAAAACGGTGTTTTTTTTTTTAATTTTTTGAATGTTCAGTGTCGATTGGCATTACACTTGCTTTCAAATGTAAGCATGGTCAATCAATGGGAAACTTTCCGGACCCCAGATACGCCAAAGAGAAGATTAGGATAGGATTAAACGTGGAGTAGAAATGAAAAGTTAGGAGGGGTATTGGGGTTCTGCTGTTGCACCCCCGTTAGTACGCGGTAGGATAACTGCCAGCTTATTGTGCAGGCCCTGGTCGCCACGGGGAGTTTCGTGGAAAGGAATTGGAAGGGATTGTGGCGTGGTTGTCTTTATTGCATTGATTCAAATGTTGAGCGCCCCTCGAGAGGTGCGCTCAGTTTTGGCGTGGGCAGTTGTACCTGGAAGTAGGATAGAAGCGAGCGGCTTCTTGTGCCATCATGTAGGCGTTCGTTCGTTCCTGCCCACTCTTCAGGCCGGAGAGTACAATGTCCACTCGGCCATCATCGCGTGCAGGGACTTTACTAGGTCAGTAAGACCTGATGTCGTGTGCCTAACCTCCTCCAGGCAATCTGTCGGAGCTGGCGGGCTAGCTATGGATTCCCCCAGGCCACTCTACACTGCAGAGGATAGTCAAGGAGGCTGTGACCATAACCGCCACTACATCGCAATGACTCCCGGCAGCCGCTAATACTTCCGTTCTCAGTTTCGTTTCTGTTGTACATAGTTTCATTCAGTCTAAGAGTCGCAAATGGTGATGATAACGCATTCTAAATATGTTTATCGTATTGACTTTCAAATCTCATAAACAGGCCGTTTGTTGGTTTTAAACAAATTATATTTGAATGTGCAAAACGGATTTTCCATGTTGTTATCGATGTATTAATAGACATACTTTCCTGTTTACATTTTCGGTTCGTTGTGAAGAAAGGTATTAAACCCTCAAGTCTTTCGCTTTATTTTCTTGTTTCCAATTTATTCTGGAATAATCTTAGAAATCGATAAAACTCCATTGAGGTTAGGATTACTATGTTCTCCTTCTGATACCGTTTTCGTTCTCACTCTCGAGCAATTGTGCACTTAAGCTTAAGCTGTAGGCATTGCATCTTTCGTCTTTTAAATGCCTCTGCTATACTTGTAAAACAGAGAAGTTATAGTCTTTTCGTTTTCCCAGTCCACTCAAGGCTATTTTTCCCCGCTTTGCAACAGTTCCCCCACTGCACTGAGTTCCCCTCTTGCAGGTCGACTTCCGTGGGCAGGGGTACCATGCTTGCCTTTAATTCCCGAGGTCGCGGGTTCAAATCCTGTGGAGGGCGATGGATTTTTTTTCGGTCGTAAAAATCCTTAGTATGACTTCCTTCGGAAGGGAAGTAAAGCCGATGGTCCCTTACGTAGATTTACGGCACGTAAAAGAACCTCAAGCCTGATAGAGGTCTCTGAGCAAAATTCCGATCTTTCATTCCCAATATGGAATGAGACGATAAGGACCATAGTAGTTAAAGAACGTTCATATATACAACTCAATTTCTTTTCTTCTTACAGTAGCAGTATTATTTTTGAGGCACTTGAGTCTTGTAACTCTGGTCTCAAGATTTGAGGAAGGAAGGGACTGGAGAGGAAATTGTAGAAAGAGGTATATATATATTTATATTTATATATATATTTATATATAACAAGAATGGGGATTATCATGGGTGATCTTGACTGGACTGGCCAAAATGAAACCACTATAGTTGTACGGGATTCCACAAATTGGGATTTCATTTGATATCGACCAAACATGTGTAACAAGAATTTGTTAGACACCAATCAGGCAGTCAATCAAAGCAATGATTCAGCGAAAATTTAAGGAAATTAATTTATGGCCTCCTCCAGAAGCGGTAAAAATACTTTCTTTTGTTCAATCAGGTCATACAATTACTTTGCACAACGTTTAGATCGTGATTGCTGCCTATTTCGAAAAAAAAAAGCACGCTGGGGTCTTCTTATAGTTGCAGGAATGGCCACCATGATTGTAAGATCATCGAGTTGCCAACCTAGATAAGTATGTTGTAATATAATGTTATAAGTATAATGTAAGTAAAACCAATGCATTCTACGTATGTAATAATGCATGAAAAACTCATGCATTTGAAATGTACCGAGCTTTTCCGTACCTGTGTTTAAGACTTTTTTGGTACTAAAGAAGCACACCCGACTTTCCAAGCTGCTTCTATTTCATTGTTTTCCATTTCATCACATATATTATATGCCTCCATATTATACATGGATTCTTGGCATGACCTACTGTTATGTTAACTAAATCACTCGCCATTTAATGTATTTATGTTTGCCAAATTGCTAACATAAATCAACTCTTCACATTGTGAATATTAAAATTTTTAAATATATTATTTTAAAACACATTATTATACAAAAATAGTGCACACTACATGTTTGTGAAGTGCATTCGCTTCGCTCTCTCTCTCTCTCTCTCTCTCTCTAATCTATCTCCCTCTTTTTTCTTTCTATACCTTCGTCTCTCTCCTGCCTACTCTCTCCCACTCCATTGCACTAACTCACTTTCCTCTCTGTGTAACTTGTATACAGTATCATAAATTAAAACGTAAGTAGCAGCTAAAACAGCACATAAAATAGTGCCTCTTCCTTATGCTTGTAATGCTGTTTCTCGTAACCATCAATTTACATGCTAAAATAATAGTTGTTGAATATTCATCCAAATTTTTCACACAACAAAACTTGCCATATAAATTATATTTATAAACTTTTGTTATATAACCTATTTCTCAGGAAACTGTGTAAAAATGGAGATCGATTTATTTTTAGCCCTTAAGTAAGTAATTAAGATTATTTTCTAAGTGCGACTTAAAGTAGATATATAGCAGATTTCATAGCATCGGCTTTACCATTCTTGCTAGCCACTAGTACCAGTTATTCATTCAAAATCGAAATTATAAGAAAAGTTTCGGTTACAATTATATAAACACATTTTACCTTATGGGCTTTTGTGTTTAGAAATCCTTTCATTTTCGCTGTTGATATTAACTCGTAATACTCAGGCCTTCGTGAGGATTTTGGCTTGTTTTTAAATATCATAACCTATATTTCAATGTGACCATGAATGTCATAGACGTCTGATAACGAGAACTGCTATACTTCATTGCATTTATTGTGTCTTAGTAAATGCAGCTCATGATTTTGAATTCCTCTGCATAAATTCAAAATAACTTGTAGCATGATTTATGTAAATTAGAGTTATTAAAATCTTACTACCATAGGCAACCCAACTTACTGCACTGTATATCCAATACATTGTACACAAAAGTCCATTCATAACACTAGTCTGCATGATATCGTATGACTGAAAACTAATAAGTGATAACTCACTTTTTACGCTGATTTTAGAATGCTTTTAGTTTTTTTCTATCACGTACAGTTTTTTCACAATTTCACTTCAAAAATATAGAGATATAAAGATATTGATTCCGCCACTACACATAAAATTGGGCTTGATGTAGCAATTTGTAAGGGGTCTACCACAGGATGGACCCTGCTTCAAGTACATTTCCAAGAAAGTTCCCTTCATTACACAAGACAAATTAAAGGCTGGAATTTTTTTTGGTCCTCAAATAAAGAAATTGATGAAGGATTAAGATTTTGAGAAGACAATGAATGAGAGAGAAACAGAAGTATGGACCACCTTCCAATCAGTTACTGAAAACTTTTTAGGCAATAACAAAGATCCTAATTACAAGGCCATTGTCGAAACAATGTTGGAAAATTTCAAGAAGATGGGTTGTAACATGAGTGTAAAGGTGCATTTTCTGCATTCACTTATCGACTACTTTCCAGAAAATCTGGGACATTATAGTGAAGAGCAGGGTGAACGTTTTCACCAAGATATTAAGGAAATGGAGAGGAGGTACCAGGAGAGATGGAATGAAACAATGATGGCCGACCATTGTTGGATGTTGAGGAGGGACAGTCATCTTTAAGGATCTGCAAGGAGGTCAAAGAAGAGAAAATTTGAAAAAATTGAATGAAACACTTTGGCTTATTGTTTTGAAAATGTAGTCATGAAATAAATTAGGGGAGTTCTTGAGAATATTCTTAAAATGTTTCTTGAATAAAAACTTACCTTGTGTGAAATGGTATTTGAATACTTTTCTACGCTCATTAGTAAAATTGTCAAAACATTACTTATTTTGTGTAAAAACCTGACGTGATAGAAAAAAACGGAAGTTATTTCTGGAATCAGCATAAAAACTTGATTCAAGTACACCAACTTTTAAGAAATCATCTGACAAAAAGTTTGAAAGTGCAGACTAGTGTAGTCGGACGACGTAAACAAAATAGTCCAACTCCACTACGTAAACAGTGAATTCAGTTTCCTACCTTGAGCTGTTTTAAATATTTATCTGCATTTCCATGAGAAAGAGTATTTTTTGGAATATTTGAAAATATACTTTTCAATACGAAAGAAAGAGAAAAGAGGAGGAAGAAGAAAGAATGCTTTGATAAGAAGATAATTTTAGTGGTGCTGTAGATTAAGAATAAAAGCCAATGTAGAATGCTATGTGATACCACTAATCTTCACAGAGATAATTAAGCATGCATGCATATTCTTAGCTTGCTTGTAATTGAGAGCTGGAGAAGCACTACATTATACGTTCCCTGCATTCCTGCAGGAGCTTCTTCACATTCCTCCTTAAGGAAGCTAGGCGATAAATTGCAAGTGCACTACGTCATTATGGCCTTCCTGGCTTCTTGCGGGCCTTTTGCTTTCATCTCTCCTTCTCAAGAATTGAATACGTTCTAAAAATATTTCTGCTTACGCTTTCACTGTTTTCAGCTTCTGGTTCAGCTACACACGACTTTCTTTGCTTTTTACTTTCTCTGCAACACGCTGCTTATGGCCGCTAGAAGAATACTGTACTCCATGTAAAAATTTGACATCGAGATTTCACCGGAAATGTATGTTTTGAACTGAACTGAAAACAAATCATCTTTAAAAAAAATCTAATGTATACATTCACATGAATTTCTCTATCCTCTATCGTTTATTAGTGAGTATACAAACTATTCTTACTAAAGCTTATTTTTCTATCTGCTGTATTTTAATCCAAATACGATAATTGTGTGTTTTAAAGAGATCTACACTTTTAGTTTCTCCACCTTACATTCCACCCAAAAATTATACACCGAGATTTCACCAAAATGTTTTTAGGATCGTGAATAAAAAATATTTTAAAAAATCCATGTGTGTATGCGTGTGTCTGTGAACAGCAAAGCTCAAAAACGAAAAGTCGAATAAATACCAAACCTGGTATTTAGGTTCAATACTTTCCAAAGATGAGACACAAAGGTTTTCAAGAAAATACTCCCACCCAAACTACTACATAGAACATTTTTCAAAGTTTTTATTTTCTAAAACATGGCTCTAACGAATTTTATTAAAATACCAAATATTAAAGACATTTACATGACAAATAAAATCTACATCTTGAATTTCCTAGGAATAGCCTATGAAGTCCACTTCATTTGGAAGGAATTTTGTAATGGTATACAGGGTGGACCATTTAAGTTGAGACTGTACAATATCTCCAAAACTAAGCGTAAAAGAAATGTTTGGAGGATGTTATGATAGTCATTTTTGGACCAATTTAATATTACTTTCTCTACTACGTATAATAAGTAGGGAAGGTATTGTATTCCACCCAAAAATTCGATACCGGGATTTCACCGGAAATACATGTTTTGAGAGCCCTGAATCCAAAAAAAGCATTTTTGGAAACATGTCCGTGTGTGTGTCTGTGTGGCTGTGTGTGTGTCTGTCTGTGAACAGCATAACTCAGAAACGAACAGTCGGATAAACACCAAACTTGGTATTTAGGTTCAGTATCTTCCAATGATGCGACACGAAGGTTTTCAAGAAAATCCCCCCAACCCAGAGTACCCTTTACATGGAAGATTTTTCGAAAATTTTTATTTTCTCAAAAATGGATCTAACCATTTTGATTAAAATAGCATATGTTTAAGATATTTTTATGACAAATAAAATGTATATCTTGAATTTCCTGGGAATGTCTCCAAAAGTATTCTTTATTGTGAACGACTTTTGCATAACTCGTAAACCATAAGAGATAGACAAACTTTTACTACACAAAAATGTAGATCGCGTTAAAATACACAATTTATGTTATGCATTTTTTGTTGAGTGTACCATTTTCGAGATATTACTTGTTATTCCCTTAAATTTTTCAATACTTATTTTCTCAAATAGGAATTCGTTATTCATTATTTTGTCTTGGATATGCAAAGAGTATTAATCTGTGGCAAAGGGAATGGTGCTGCACCTAGCAACCAGCTATTAAGAGATATGTATGTGCTTAAATGCTACTGTATTTCTATATTGCCCTTGTAAATATATATTCACCTTACATCTACAAGAAAATTAGCAATAAGATAGAGTCTGCAAATGTTTATCTCGTGTAACATGAAGTAGATGGAGAATAAGCGTTTGTAAAAATAGTTTGTACAAGAGTAGAGAAAGTTATGTGAGCGTAACACATCAGATTTTTTTAATAGGAACCTAGAAGACATTTCTTTTTACAACATTTAGTGTTGGATATAGTGTACAGTCTCAACTTAAATGGTTCACCTGTATAACTGGTAAACGTTAAGTAATATACAAAAATTGTAGAGTCTTTAGAACACAATTTATTCCAAATAACTTTCTATGTGGCATCAGCCACTTCCGAGATATCCGTTATTAATACTTCGATTTTTCAATACTTTCTCATTCTTTTTAAGTCCTGTCGAATTTTAGTTGTTTCTCGCGATTTCATGGAAACAGCATGGAGTTTTAAGGCCAGCATATAGTGTGCAGACCTTAAACATATGACTATCGCTGTCCTCTTTGTATCCTAATGAAATGTGTAGGTAATGTAGCTATTTCTGCAAAGGCTATTTCTCGATTGTTTCGTAAAAATAATTTGTATACCCACTAATAAACAATAGAGGGTAGAGAAAGTCATGTGAATATAACACAGCAGATTCTTTGTGTAGTACATTTTCGTCTATCGCTTAACGTTTACCATTATACACGATTAAGCGTGCAAAATTCCTACCAAATGAAGAGGGCTTCACAGACTATACCCTGGAAATTCAAGATATACATTTTATTGGTCATATAAATATCTTTAATATGGGTATTCTAATCAAAAACGTTAGAGCCATTTTCTGAAAATAAAAAAATGTGGAAAAATGTTACATTTAAAGAGTAGTTCGGGGTAAGGGGATTTTCTTGAAAATATTTGTATCGCATCTTGGAAGGTAATGAACCTAAATGCCAAGTTAGGTGTTTATCCGATTTTTCGTTTTTGAGTTATGCTGTTCAGAGAAAAACAAACACACGCGGACATTTTTCTAAAAATATGTTTTTTTTTCATTTAGGGGGCCTCAAAACAAGTATTTCCGGTGAAATATCCATATCAAATCTTTCAGTGGAATTCAATACCTTCTCTACCTATAGGTGCGTGGTAGATAAAGTAAAATGGCGCATTGAGTTACACAAACACAGTTGATTTTATTAAATGCAGGATGCGCATTATCTGGATGAGTGTTAGACAACAGATGTAATTTTAGAGAATATGAAAAAGAAAGAAAGAAAAAAATCTGATGTGTTACACTCACATGACTTTCTCTACTTTTGTACAAACTATTTTTACGAACGCTTATTTCTCCATATGCTTCATGTTAATCGAGATGTTAATCTTATTGCTAATTTTCTTGTAGATGCAAGGGGAATTGGTAGGCTTTAAGCGATAGTCAAATATTTTAAAAGCTGATTGCTATGTGCAGCATTACATTCTCTTTGCATGTCCGAGATATAAAAAATCTGATCGTTACACTCACATGACTTTCTCTACTCTTGTACAAACTATTTTTACAAACGCTTATTCTCCATCTACTTCATGTTAATCGAAATAAACATTTGCAGACTCTATCTTATTGCTAATTTTCTTGTAGATATAAGGGGAATGTATATTTACAAGGGCAATTTGGAAACACAGTAGCCTTTAAGCACATACATATCTCATATCTCTTAATAGCTGGTTGGTAGGTGCAGCACCATTCCCTTTCCCACAGATTAATACTCTTTGCATATCCAAGACAAAAAAATGAATAACGAATTCCCATTTGAGAAACTAAGTATTGAAAAATTTAAGGAAATAACAAGTAATATCTCGAAAATGGTTCACTCAACAAAAAAATCTATAGGATATAAATTGTGTATTTTAATGCGATATACATTTTTTGTGTAGTAAAATTTTGTCTATCTCTTATCGTTTACGAGTTATGGAAAAGTCGTTCACAATAAAGAATACTTTTGGAGACATTCCCAGGAAATTCAAGATATACATTTTATTTGTCATAAAAATATCTTAAACATATGACATTTTAATCAAAATCGTTAGAGCCATTTTTGAGAAAATTAAACTTTTCGAAAAATCCTCCATGTAAATGGTACTCTGGGGTGGGGGGATTTTCTTGAAAACCTTCGTGTCGCATCCTTGGAAGATACTGAACCTAAATACCAGTTTGGTGTTTATCCGACTGTTCGTTTCTGAGTTATGCTGTTCACAGACACAAAGACAGACACACACACGGACATGTTTCCAAAAATGCTTGTTTTGGATTCAGGGGGTCTCAAAACATGTATTTGCGGTGAAATCTCGGTATCGAATTTTTGGGTGGAATACAATACTTCCCCTACTTACTATACGTAGTAGAGAAAGTAAAAATGAATAACGAATTCCCATTTGAGAAAAGAGTAAGTATTGGAAAATTTAAGGGAATAACAAGCAATATCTCGAAAATGATTCACTCAACAAAAAAAAATGTATATGACATAAATTGTGTATTTTAACGCGATCTACATTTTTTGTGTAGTAAAATTTTGTCTATCTCTTATGGTTTACCAGTTATGCAAAAGTTGTTCACAATGAAGAATACTTCTGGAGACATTCCCAGAACATTCGAGATATACATTTCATTTGTCATGAAAGTATCTTAAACATATGATATTTTAATCAAAATCGTTAGAGCCATTTTTGAGAAAATTAAAATGGGGGAATTTTCTTGAGAACCTTCGTGTCGCATCGCTGGAAGATACTGAACCTAAATACCAAGTTTGGTGTTTATCCGACTGTTCGTTTCTGAGTTATGATGTTCACAGACACACACACAGACATGTTTCCAAAAATGTCTTTTTGGATTCAGGGGGTCTCAAAACATATTTCCGGTGAAATCTCGGTATCGAATTTTTGGGTGGAATACAATACTTCCCCTACTTACTATACGTAGTAGAGAAAGTAAAAAAACGAAAGAAAAGAAAAATCGCCACTGCAAACGTTTTAACTCCGAACCCAGTTTTGAACGTCAGTTTTGCCTTCCCGTTCACGCCTTTGGTTGTAATTAGAAACCTACCATTATTGAAAGGGGATTGCTAATCGTGACATGAATATGAAAATCCTCGGAAATATACACTGCCTATGTCCGTCTGGAAGAAAAGTGCTTCTACAGGTGAAATAATTACCAAATGGGTTGAGCGGATTCCAAGATTATGAAGAAAAGTGCGCGCGCCCGCACACACAAATTTGACTTTTATGTAACAATCTCTTATGATTCCAAAAGCAAACCTACCTTTCTGGAACTCTGCGCTTTCTGAACCTTGAGCACCTTAGCATCATCGGCGATCTGCTGGTGGAACACCTCGACGGCGGCAAGGCGCGCCCGGGCCAGCTTCTCGTTCTCCTCCAGAACCGTCCTCCATACATTCCACATGTTCCTGTCGCAAGAAAATGATCAACATCAGCCTGACAGCAGTCTTCGTATATCCTATATCCTAACAGTTAAACTTGCAACAGTATAAAAACTCGCTGGAATACAATACTGGCGGCCACTAAGTTTTCATTCATAGAAGATGTCGGTTGAATGACATCGTTCTGCGGTAGCCTAGCTCACACGCCTTATAAATTTATATGCAGTTCAGTGTGTCGTTGTTTGGCATGATGTAATAACGTATTGTGAAACAGGTTTAATTACCATGACGTATACTACAGAATAGCGTGTGTTTATTGTGTTAAGATTTGATCGAAGGCGTCACATGCGGACTGTCAAGTTGAATTAATACAGAAATTCCCTGAGGTCAACGTCCCTAACAAGTCCGCAATGTACTGATTGTTAGACAAATTTAAACACACTGAGTCCTTGCTATGAAAAAGAAACATAGTCACTGACCGAGAGAAAATTAGGGGAGATAGGGACTGGCTCTCGCTCCAGATCTAAATCCATGTGGCTATTAATTATCTTTGGAGAATACTTAAACATAAAATTCATTTTGCGTGCGTTTTGCAATATTCGACTGCACGAGTGTTCAGTAATGTGTTCGACAGGTGCCAAACTTGTATAGACGCTGAGTGGCATTATTTCAAATATCTTTTATAACGAAAGGTAAGAGTACCTATTCATATTATTTCATATCATTACTATTCTCTAGAGGAGAAACGGCGGCCGGCCCGCCGCTAGTGCACGAATAGATTCATATTATAGTGCCGTGGGAAAGGCAGGCTGCCAGTCCCGTCATTCGAGAGAAACCCGGCGCAATATACATTTAAGGGGAAAGGCACATTTTTTGTATTAGGCACTAATAAAATCTCCATTATTTCGAGTTTCAGAGAATATATACTTTTTGGAGGTGAAGACGTTTTAAAGACAATTAAATACCATTTGAATGCTAGTATGCATTCCTTTAAAGCTGTCATGCAAACCCCTTTTTTAGAACATTTTTGTATCTTTCAACAACGAACGAGTATATCATGCCCAGCGAGCAGTTCAGCAATTAACAAAAGAGGCCAGGACCTAGAGAAGGCAATCAGAAAAGCTGAAGCAATCCAGAAATGAAGATGCTGATAATTATGACCCTGGAATGTGCTGAAGTGTGTCAGAATTTTAATGTTCAAACTTTAAATTCAGTTTTTTCAAAACAACATTTTTGGATACTTATGTACCTTTTTCTCATAAAGTATTAGAGTTATAAAAACATAGCTAAACTTCTTGAACCACAATCATAATTTTATAATGTATATTAGTGATACTAAGAAAGCAGCAACATTGCAAATTTTCCACATTATTACTTTTTTGACCTTGCAAATAATTGTTTTTACAATTTCTAGTGAAATGATATGCATAATTAAATAATTGAGTTTCAGAAGATAGCTTATTATACTAAGAACAAGCATGCAAAAGTATGATTCTGTATTGCAAATAGTGTCAGAGAAAAAGGTACATGAATTCGCATGTTTTAAGAGTAAATTTTATTATTTTTCTGCTGAATTAAATAAGTATTACGGACTCAACTATATAAGCTACCAATGCAAACAACCACTTGAAATAATTGTCATGATGTACAGAATAATTAAGAAACATTTCAGGAAAAACCATTGAGAACTTTAAGAGCAGTAGAACTTAACACACTTGAATGTAACCCTTAAATGGTTTTTTAGTACACGTTCTCTAAAACAGCTGCTTGTCGAACTGATAACATGCCGAAAAATAGTACTTTAGTAGCCTAGGTGCCTAAGGTCGTCATGGAAACCTTTAGCGGCATAATAAATAAAATCCAAATTGTACTGATCAATCATACCAGCTTTAAGGATTTTAAACAAAATACTTGTTCATAAAGCAAGAAATATAAGCCAACATTGTTTTTATGTTATTCGTAAACTTTACCAGCATTTTCACAAAACAATCATTTAAAAACAAATAAAGCTAATATCATTTTATTATTTATCAGAAACCATTCACAAAAAGGTAGTGAAAATGACAGTTCTTAAAAAAGTTTGAAATTATTCCCTGAAAATGAAATTCTACCATTTGTTTCTCCGACATTTCCAGTAGTTTTAAGCATAGTATTTGAAGTGAGGAAGCTTTCAGTGTCTTTGATTTTTCATGTAAAGAAGTTAGTATTACATCTCTGCTCACAAGAGATACACTGCTTACCTTGTACCAGTCTTTAAATGCAATATAATTTTTCTCATACTGCTGCCGAGATTTTACTGGCAGTAGCTCCGATTCAATGGTTTGGCTTAGAATTAAAATTTCCTCGGGATTTTCACCCATATTTTCAGTCACAAGCTTGTTGTTTAGAAACGAGAGCTCACAATGAACACTGCTATCTATATCCGTATATCGTATTGTTACAGTCAATGCTTGCTAGGAGGCATTGGTACGATTCATAGCGTAGGATTCAGGCGGCTGTGAGAAATGTCAACAAATGACTAAGTCTTTTACATTTATGCAGTACTTATATTACATTTATTTATTTTATTTAATACAATTAAGAGAACGTTTACTAACCACGCACACAGAAGCTTTAGCGTACTTGATACATAAACAGCTATTTAAGTAGAGTTGTTAGAATATCTACCAAAGGATTTAAAATGCAGTTAAAAAATCTGATGTGTTACACTCACATGACTTTCTCTACTCTTGTACAAACTATTTTTACAAACGCTTATTCTCCATATGCCTCACGTTAATCGAGATATCGAGATGTTAATTTTCTTGTAGGTGCAAGGGGAATATGGTAGGTTTTAAGCGATAGTCAAATATTTTAACCGCTGGTTGCTATGTGGCGCATTCCATTTTCTTTGCATGCCCAGGACATAAAAAAAATGAATAACGAATTTGAGAAAAAGTATAAGTATTGGAAAATTTAAGGGGATAACAAGCAATATCTCGAAAACGGTTCACTCAACAAAAGAAATGTATATGACATAATTGTGTATTTTAACGCGATCTACATTTTTTGTGTAGTAAAATTTTGTCTATCTCTTATGGTTTACCAGTTATGCAAAAGTTGTTCACAATGAAGAATACTTTTGGAGACATTCCCAAAAAATTCGAGATATACATGTCATTTTTCATGAAAATATCTTAAACATATGACATTTTAATCAAAATCTTTAGAGCCGTTTTTGAGAAAATTAAAATTTTCGAAAAATGTTCCATGTAAAGGGTTATCCGGGGTGGGGGGATTTTCTTGAAAACCTTCGTGTCGCATCTCTGGAAGATACTGAACCTAAATACCAAGTTTGGTGTTTATCCGACTGTTCGTTTCTGAGTTATGCTGTTCACAGACACACACACACACACACACACACACACATACGGACATGTTTCCAAAAATGCATTTTTGGGATTCAGGGGGTCTCAAAACATGTATTTCCGGTGAAATCTCGGTATCGAATTTTTAGGTGAAATACAATACTTCCCCTACTTACTACACGTAGTAGAGAAAGTAATAATACGTATATGCTCTCATTGTAGAGCGTTTACTGTTTCAAAAAATGAAAATTCGATAGTTTCAATAATTTTGGCTTAATTGTATTCCAGATATCCTTAAAAATCGTAATTTATCTGCCGTAGCGTAATACATTTGATGCCAAAATATTTATTGGTGACTGTTGGAATGTTAGGGCGAAGAAATTTGCTTGTTGGTAATTAAATAACAGCAAAATGTTGCATAATAACTAACTGAACTTGGATTCAAATACCCGTTAGCAACACCAAGTAGATATGAGCTCTTTGGGCTGTACCTTAAAATCCCAAAATTTTGAAACAGAAGGACAAGACGTGAAAATTAAATTTAAATTTAGTTTTATTTATGGACGCTCTTTAACTATAACTGTGATTCCTAGCATCCATTCTATGTTGGACATGGAAAACCGGATTTTTGCTTAGAGGCCTTTTTATCAGGCTTGTACAACAGGGGACCACTGGCTTTACTTCCCTTCAGAAGGAAGTCATGAATTTTTACTCCCGAAAAAAATCCATCACCCTCCGCCGGGTTTGAACCCGCGACCTCGGTGGACGAGACCTGCTTGAGAGAGTAGAACGTGTATGCGACATGCCGAACGTGATTAAGGTTTATCGGTTTCTTTCTTCTTCTTCTTCCTACTCTTTGTTCTCACTCGGGCAGAAAGGAATAGAGAAAAAGCACTTCCTAGCCAATCTAATGGACCTCTTTAATCACTGCCACTTTATGTGCTCTGTCCGATAAGAACCGCGGCTGAAAAACATTGTCAGGTCGACGTGTGGAAGCACTCAGGTTCCCCTGCGTGTAATTATTCCTCAGACCTGCATACATACTAGGGTATACTGAAATAAAAACCTCATGTGATACATTCACACGACTTTCTACTGCCGCCATCGTTTGCTTCTATATAGCTTCTACAAACTACTATTTTTGCTATCTACTTCATGTTAATCGAGATAAACTATTACAGAAATTGTTCCATTACACATTTCGTTGTAGGTACAACGGGATGCAAGGGACTGGGCGATTGTCAACTATTAAAAATCGGGTGCTATATGCTGGCTTTGAAAATCCACATTCTTCCCAAGACATCAAAAGAAACAACCGAATAGTGACAGCACTTCAAAAAATGACCAAGTATTGAAAAATTCAAGCCAATCACACTGCATACCCTGGAAATGGCGGATACTAAAAAGGGTATTTTAAAATAAATTGTGTGTTTCAACGAAATCTGTATTTTTGTGCACTACGTTTTTTGTCTAGCTCTTAAGGTTTCCTAATTATAAAAATTACACAAAATTCAATCAAATAAAGGGAATCTGAAAGACAAAGCCTACATGACAAACATAGGCTATTTTAATTAAAATCATTAAAGCAATTTTGAGAAAATGAAAACTAAGGAAAACTTATCCATGTGAAGTGTAGTTGGGAGAGGAGCATTTCTTGAAAATATTTGGGTGGCATATTTGGAAGACGCTGAAGTTAAATTTTAAGTTTGGTATTTATCCAACATTTCGTCTTTGAGTTATACTGTTCACAAACATATGCATAGACAGAAAGGCAATATGGGCATTTTCTAAAAATATGATGTGTTACATCACATGACTTTCTCTATCGACTATCGTATATTTTTATATACCTTCTGCAAACTATTCTTACAAAACTATATTTTTCCACGTACTTTACGTTAATCCAGATAAACCTTTCCGAAATAGTTTCATTACACATCTTGTTGTAGATATGTACAAGGGGTAGAGGAAACCGAATCGATAGATGTTTAAAAGCGGGTCGCTATATGCTGGCCTTGAAATACCGTTTGCATGACCTCATAAGAAGCAACTGAACGGCAGCAGCACTTTAAATTATCTAACGTATTGCAATCACATAGTTTTTTCTACTCATCGCACTACAAGCTATTATTAGAAATGTTTTTTCTTGTATTTGATTCATGTTAATTGAGCTAAACATTTGTAAAAATAGTTTTATTACACATTTCACTGTAGGTACAAAGGAAATGCAGTAAGCTTAACTGATAGCCAAATATTTTAAGAATGGATCGCTTGGAAATTCCGCTTTTCATGACCACGAGAAAAAAAAATTATTTTATGTGATACATTCACATCACTTTCTCCAACCTCTATCGTTTATTAGTAATTTATACAAACTATTCTTAGTAAAGCTTATTTTTCTATATACTAATTAATCCAAAAACAAAGTTTTGCAGAAATAACTACATTACACATTATGTTATAGATACAAAGGGAACAGCGATAGTTAGATGTTTAAGAACTGGATGCTATACGCTGGCCTTAAAATTCCATACTGTTTCCATGCAATCACAGAAACAGCTGAATGTTGACAGGACCTCAAGAGAATGGCCAAGTAATGAACAATACGAACCATTACTAACTATATCTCACAAATGGCTTATGCCACAAAAAGTACTATTTGAAATAAATTGTGTGTTTTAAAGAGATCTACATTTTCTGTGTGGTACGTTTTTGTCTATCGCTTAACGTTTACCAGTTATACAAGTTTATACCAAATTCCTTCCGAATGAAAAGGACTTCAAAGGCTATTTACAGAAAATTCAAGATATACATTTTATTTGTCATGTAAATATCCTTCATATGTGGTATTTTAATCATAATCGTTTTAGCCCATTTTTTAGAAATCAAGCATTTCGATTCTACGGTAGTGTGGGGTGGGGGATTCTCTTGAAAAACGTCGTGTCGCATATTTGGAAGATGCTGAACTTAAATACCAAGTTTGGTAATTATCTGACTTTTCGTTTTTGAGTTACGCTGTTTACAGACAGACAGACACAGACACACACACACACACACACACACACACACACACGGACCTTTTCCTAAAAATGCGTTTTTTATTCTGAGGTCTCAAAACATGTATTTCCGTTGAAATCTCGGTATCAGTTTTTTGGGTGGAATGCAATAGCTTCTCTACCTACTATGTACGTGGTAGACAGAGTAAAAAGAAAAGAAAGACGAATAGTGACTTAGCGTTTGAGAAAGGAATACAGGATTTTAGAAGTCAAACTTAAAGTAAAGAATATCTTAAAAATGGCTTATTCCAGAAAACTTTATTTGACATAAATTGTATTTTAACATGATCCACATATTTTTGAAGTAGTTTTTGTTTATTTCATCAGACAAATTCGTAACCACTCGTGCGATTACTTATGATAATGAAGTTATCGGAAACTATCATTGTACTACTAATGATAGAAAACAATTCCTACCATTTGCACGCCGCAATTAGAAGATTTACTTTAGTAAATCATTAGTTCATCATATTTGTAACCCTTTTAAAAAGCCATCCAGAGGAGTAATTTTCAAGACAAGCTTGAGAATATGCAAACGCGGAGGCGCGGTATAAAATAAATAATGACCATAGAGAGACAGACGCAATAATTAAGACAAAGGGAGGCGGCAGTGCAACACAGAAGATTTCGTATGCAACATGGTTTTAATTAAAACCGGCTGCCAGCAAATACCTCGGTGAAAAAAGGAAAAGTTTCGAGAAGTACCCGCATATACCACGGGATGTTAAACCTCTCTCTCTTAAAAAAAAAGGCAGAAAAAGAATACTCAGTGGTTGACTCACTTTAAGAGGTTTTTGTAAGGAAACAAGCGGATATCATACAATCCTAGTACAATAAGCCCCTTTATGTGGAAGCAGATCATGATCTTGAGTAGGGAGCAATGCACTTCCATTAGCTAGGTACACAGCATCCTCCGTTAAGCCCGGACGAGCGCAGCACGTCAAGAACAGCTGACGTGTACCACAATATTGTTCCTGTTAATGCGACATTTTATAGCTTTTTGTTGGGAAAGGAATGTTTGATAAGAGGCACGCAAACCGCCGAGTCCAATATAAACGCCTTTAAGGTACATTTCTTTTATTTATATTGTAATTATATTTTTACTTTCTCTACTACGTATAGTAAGTAGGAAAAGTATTGTATTCCACCCAAAAATTCGATACCGAGATTTCACCGGAAATACATGTTTTGAGATCCCCTGAATCCAAAAAAAGCTTTTTTGGAAACATGTCCGCCTGTGTGTCTGTGAACAGCATAACTCAGAAACGAACAGTCTGATAAACACCAAACTTGGTATTTAGGTTCAGTATCTTCCAGAGATGCGACAGGAAGGTTTTCAAGAAAATACCCCCACCCCAGATTACCCTTTACATGGAGGATTTTTCGAATATTTTAATTTTCTCAAAATTGGCTCTAACGATTTTGATTAAAATATACGTTTAAAATATTTTCATGGAAAATAAAATGTATACCTTGAATTTACTGGGAATGTCTCCAAAAGTATTCTTCATTGTGAACGAATTTTGCATAACTGGTAAACCATAAGAGATAGACAAAATTTTACTACACAACAAATGTAGATCGCGTTAAAATACGCAATTTATGTCATATGCATTTTTTTTATTGAGTGAACCATTTTCGAGATATTGCTTGTTATTCCCTTAAATTTTTCAGTACTTGTTTTCTCAAATGGGAATTCGTTATTCATTTTTTTTGTCTTGAATATGCAAAGAGTATTAATCTGTGGCAAAGGGAATGGTGCTGCACCTAGCAACCAGCTATTAAGAGATATGTATGTGCTTAAAGGCTACTGTATTTCTATATTGCCCTTGTAAATATATATTCTCCTTACATCTACAAGAAAATTAGCAATAAGATAGACTCTGCAAAAGTTTATCTCGATTAACATGAAGTAGATGGAGAATAAGCGTTTGTATAAATAATTTTTACAAGAGTAGAGAAAGTCATGCGAGTGTAATACATCAGATTTTTTTATATTCCGTTTAAAGGGCGCAAAAAAACACGCCCAATGGTTTTTAAACGGACTGCTGAAGATTATTTAGAAAATCTTACTTAAGGATACTCGACCAAAAAAAGACATGTTTTAAAATTTCTATAGAAACAAGTCCTCAAACATGTTATAATAAGGATCCAATTGTCGTTTTGCCATTTAAATGCCCAAACGCGATGTTTAAATAGATGAGCATAGGTGTGTGCAAATAGCGCGTGAAATTTTAAAACTTTAGTTTCTCAAAATCTTGTTTTCTTACATTTTTGACATTGAAAAGCTTCCCAAAATGCAAATTTTGTTCATCAAACAAATCGATATTCCCTAAAATTCAAGATATACATTTTATTTGTCATGTAAATATATGGTATGTTAAAATCGTTAAGAGCTATGTTTTGAGAAAGTAAAAAAAATTCGAACACCTTTCTACATAAAGTGCAGTTTTTCATGCGGGGATTTTCTGTAAAATATTTGTGTTCCATCTTTGGAAGATACAGAACATAAATACCAAGTTCTAAAAATAATATTGTATTAAGGGGTCTCAAAACATATATTTTCGGTGAAATCTCGGTAGATAGGGAAACGTTTGGTTGGAATCCAACACCTTTGCTACCTACTAGATGCGTGATAAAATTAATGAGGTATTACAAAATGCATGGAAATAATAAACGATATGACTAGAGAAAGTTATATGAATGTAGCACATTCGATTTTGTGTACCTTTATTTTAATTCCTAATGCACACACCTGCTAAATAAAAAGAATCGCCTATTTATTGGAGCTCACTTTCGAAATAGTAAACACATCTAAATATAAATTTATCTATTCCCATTACTGGAAATTCCTAATGCCTTTGACCCAATTGACAGTCGAGGAAAGTCGATTAGCTTCTGTGGTCTGGTTATTTACATATTAACTTCCAAAACTAGAGATTCCGGGTTCGATTCCCGACTGGGAGTGGGAGGTTTTCTTCAATGAGGATTATTCCCTATCCTATCTTGAGTCTGGAAGAATGAATGAGAGTATGAATGCACGTGTGACGTTAATGTTGTAGTACCCAAAAATAACAAACCCAAAGATTAACAAACACACTGTAAAACGAGTGAACATCATTGGCGATAAGCAACAATAATTTGTTCCTAAGGTAAAAAGTAGCCGATATGACCCGTGATTTTAAAGGCGGCATACAGATGTAGCCAAAAAGGTCGATCTTACAAATCTTAAACCTTATGAAAAATGCTGACATCCGGCGTCCCTTTTGATAAAACCTGTCAAAACTATTTGTGAGAAAAATAAGAAAATAACGTAACATTTTACATGTAAAGAATTATTTTTACTTTAAAATTCTTGACCATGTAACCTGAAAAAGGTGATTAGGTTAAAAATATGAAATTCGGTATGAACCCGAATTTTTGGTTTTGTGTATTTAAGCATTCATAGACACACTAACGCAGACTTCTAGTTCTTCAGAGAATCTACAAACCTGTCTTTTTAAGATAATCTGAGAGTCGACTTTTAGGTCGAATGTCAATACTTTCGCTACCTTACTTAAGCGGTAGAGAAAGTAAAAAGTTGTTGTGGCAGTGATTTCAGCGGTGGTAGGGGTATGGATGCATATACCCCTACCACCGCGCACAATGACAAAATTGAACCATTACCCGCATGACGTGGTTTAATTTGGGAAATTGGTGTTATAAAATTGTTTGATTAACAAAGAAAATCACATTATACTGCGATTTATTCAATTATACATAACGCTAGCAGCAGCAGATTATTAGATGATGTATAATTGATGGTAATTTTGTATACGGTTTGCAATTCGGTTGTATTGCTGTTCAGAATCAGTTGCTGAAGACTGCGAAATCTGGCGCTTATAATGCAAAGTGCGTACACTTGAGAGTAAAACTGGAAGAAAAATCTGATGTGTTACACTCACATGACTTTCTCTACTTTGTACAAACTATTTTTACAAACGCTCATTCTCCATCTACTTCACGTTAATCGAGATAAACATTTGCAGACTCTATCTTATTACTAATTTTCTTGTAGATGTAAAGGGAATGTATATTTACAAGGACAATTTGGAAATACAGTAGCCTTTAAGCACATACATATCTCTTAATAGCTGGTTGTTAGATACAGCGCCATTCCCTTTGCCACAGATTAATACTCTTTGCATATCCAAGACAAAAAGATGAATAACGAATTCCCATTTGAGAAAATAAGTATTGAAAAAATTAAGGGAATCACAAGCAATATCTCGACAATGGTTCACTCAACAAAAAAAATGTATATGACATAAATTGTGTATTTTAACGCGATGTACATTTTTTGTGTAGTAAAATTTTGTCTATCTCTTATGGTTTACCACTTATGCAAAAGTCGTTCACAATGAAGAATACTTTTGGAGACATTCCCAGAAAATTCAAGATATACATTTTATTTGTCATGAAAATATCTTAAACATGATATTTTAATCAAAATCGTTAGAGCCATTTTTGAGAAAATTAAACTTTTCGAAAAATCTTCCATGTAGAGCGTAATCTGGGGTGGAGGGATTTTCTTGAAAACCTTCGTCTCGCATCTCTTGAAGATACTCAGCCTAAATACCAAGTTTGGTGTTTATCCGACAGTTCGTTTCTGAGTTATACTGTTCACAGACAGACACACAAACACACACACGGACATGTTTCCAAAATGCTTTTTTTTGGATTCAGGGGGTCTCAAAACATGTATTTCCGGTGAAATCTCGGTATCGAATTTTTGGGTGGAATACAATACTTCCCCTACTTACTATACGTAGTAGAGAAAGTAAAAGGTGGCAGGAAAAGAGATTTAAATTGGTATGTACCTATATCTGTGTGTTAGCTCCGCCCTCTCCAAGTGTTGCCTTTACACCTCCTCTTATGCATAATTCTAACCAATTTATTGACAAATTGCTTGCGTCTTCCCAAAAGATTGACGACGCGTGACATACCAATTAGACAATAATAATATTAACATCAAATTAATACGGTTGGTGATAATGATAGGACATTTAAATAACTAAGGTTTTTCACTAAAAGGTTCATACCTATCAATGTCACCAATAATAATAATAATAATAATAATAATAATAATAATAATAATAATAATAATAATAATAATAATATTTTTGAGCTTACCAAAGGTTCTATTTTCCCACCAGCCAAGAGGATAGAGGGGAGGGGTGTAACAAATAGTTGTTTTCGAGTAACGGTTATAACTGTCACAGTTAATGCGTTAACGGTTATATGTAACGGTTACCAGTAACGATTAAGTTATTTGTTTTCATGGTTATCACGTTCGCAGTTACATTACATTAATAGTTACAAGTGAAGATTTGCTATAACTACGTTTCAATATGAGTGATTTCGATCAGACTTACGAGGGTGAGAGATAGCATTCTAATCACAGGTTTCTTGATTGCACCCAGGTATTACATCTATTCTGGGTATAATCGCAGAAATTCGTCGTCATTTGTTTCTTACAACATTGTTGACAGCGTCTAAAATAAGCAGATGTGTGTTGCTTTGTAGAAAATGGAGAAAAGTGGAGTTCGTGTTCTGATAAAGAACAACTTTTTGCGTAGTAAGACGGTGAAGGAAATGGAAGAAAAGTTGAACAAGTATTATGGGGGCTCTGCTCCATCACATGGCAAGGTTTACAAGTGGTTCACAGAATTTCGATGTGGCCGTTCGAGCACAAGAGATGCCGTGCGCACAGGACGGCCGGTTGACGTCACAACAGAAGAAATGGTATTGTGTTGGAACACCGCCGAGTGAAAATCCGTGAGATAACCAAGACCGTAAACATCTCCAGTGAACAGGTGTATAACATTCTGCACGGATTTTTGGGTATGAGAAAGCTGTCAGCAAGATGGGTGCTGGACTGCTCTCAGTTGAGAAAAGCGGAATCGTGC
Source organism: Deroplatys truncata (assembly GCA_030765065.1). NCBI lineage: Eukaryota > Metazoa > Arthropoda > Insecta > Mantodea > Mantidae > Deroplatys > Deroplatys truncata. The sequence continues at coordinate 81,827,917 of CM060982.1, read as the reverse complement.
GACCATTTCACAGGGATGTTTGAACATGTTCCAGCGGAGCCCAAATGAGTTTTTGCGGCGTTATATCACGGTTGATGAAACTTGGATCCATTACTTCAACCTGAAACCAAACGACAATCAAAGCAATGGATTTCCTTCGAAGAACCTATCCAAAGAAAGCAAAACATTCCGTCGGCAAGAAAAATCATGGCAGCTGTCTTTTGGGATTCACAAGGGGTGATACACATCCACTACCTGGAAAGGGGAAACGATCACAGTTTCATATTATGCCGCAATGGCATAAGTAATTATTAAAGAAACGACCCCATTTGGTGAAGAAAAAGGTTTTCTTTCACCAGGATAATGCACCCGCACACAAGTCAGCCATTGCCATCGCAAAATTTGTGCAATTGGGCTACGAACTACTACCTCACGAACCATATTCTCCAGATTTGGCTCAAGCAACTTCTTCCTCTTTGCAAACCTGAAAAATTGGCTCGCTGGGAAGAAATTCACGTCCAGTGAACACATCATGGCAGAAACAATCTCATATTTTGAGACTTCAAAAATCATGTTTTTTGGAAGGCTTAAAAAATTGTAGAAACGTTGGACGTGTAATGAATTGAAAGGAATAAAATTGAGAAATAAAATTGATTTTTTGAAAAAAATTGTTACTTTCTTTAAAAGGTCACTGACATCAATCCGCCCTCGTACTTTGTTATTTTATGTAATCTAAAAAAAATATTTTTCTAGCTGTGTCAACACTTTGATTACACAATTATGGTGTGTTCGGCAACGAGGCAGTCCTTTCAACTTCAAAGTTTGATTCCGGAAATGATAATTTAACCCTGTCCTATATAAGTCGGTGTTTCATTGTCCTTTGTCATGCAAAGTTAAAGGCGCAAATACCCATGACAACAAATCCAGAAAACTGTAGGCACACACCTTCAAACGTGCTTTTCAAATTCCAAAGTTGGGGAAATTTTACGTTTCTTTAAGCAGTCTTAGAGGATAGACTTGCTGAAATTGTGCAACTCTGGATCCTGACTCACCACTGTTAAAATTCATGTACCATTGCTTGAGCTTTGCGGCCTGCGCATATTTTACTACTAAACAGCATTAATTGTTTATTCATACGCATCTACCTGCGATGTAAAAAAATCCCGTGCACTTATAGTCGTATGTGAATAACCATCTTGTGCTGACTGACTTGTCATCTGTGGCCTGTGACCTATATTCGAAGGGATAAGCAACGCGCTGAAATAAACAAATTTGCAACTCCGCGCGAGAATGACTCAGTTCGTAAACGAGTTGAGGTAGCTAGTTCTCGATAAGCGATACACATGCACTGAGTGATGTCACCCAGGCTCGGAAACCATCTCTTTCTTTAGTAACCATTAACGTGATAACTAGTTACTTCATAATCGTTACTTTGGTAACCGTTACGGTATAACCTTTACGTCATTTTCTCTCCATCCCCAATAGAGGGTCAATGGAAGTTTATTATTATTGTTGTTATAATAATAATAATAGTAGTATTTGTAGTAGCAGTAGTAAACTAAGAGCTTATGGTCTAAAGTGATTATTGAAATTTACAAATGATTGAAATAGTATTGTCCTGGCGGCAAATATTCGATGATAGTAATGCTTTTATAACTAATTTGCATATTTAGGTACTTCATAAAAATGTTGTGGCAGATGTACATTTTAGCGATGCAGGTAACTCATTTCTCAGCCTCCCCCCCTCTACAAGATCGAGTTGCTAGAAGTGTTACACTAGACTAGCCATTTCTATTTGTTTACGTGAACCAGAGCAGAATTAATTCAGAAGTTACTTCAGATTTTCTCTTCGTTTCACATGGAATTTGTTTCAAGTGCTCATAAAGAGACAGGGCTGGACGGAAACTAGTTTTTATTAAATAAATGTGCAAACCTTAGGAGAAGAAGCACTATTATCTTGGGAGTGAGTCACTTTCTCTGTTGCCAAGTGCACATGTTTTAAGAAGAGCTACAGAATAAGTCCCAATGACAATGAATAATGACTGCAATGTGTCAACGAGTAGGTATAATTGTTATTGTCAAAAGTGTTATTGTGGCAGAAGTCTACACAATTTTAATACTCAGTTGTCCATGCTTTCGATAACTGACACAAGGATAAAAATGTTTTAAGTTAGAAAATTAGTTTAGAAGTTTGAAGAATGAAACTATTTATTTTGCTTGATTCATAAAATAAACTGACAACTCAGAGTAAGATTAATAACTAAAACGGGATAGGTACTACGAAATACAGTGAAGGTCTGCCATATGACCGCTGCATCCTTCATTTCAATCGTCCGGCATTGGAGACTGCGAGCTAATTCTCGCTGGCAGCTACACTGTGATTTTGAGGACCGCAGAGCGCCACTTCTTACTCAAGTGACCCTTCAATTGTCCTTATGAGAATGAAGTGTTACCACAATTCCCTACCCGGCACGTACTGGGGATCGAATTCATGCACTTCAAGCAGCAATGCTAACTACGTGATCATGAAGGAGCTAATATAATATTAAATTGCGTTAACATCTCGTCAAATTCGACGTGCATAAAAACGGAACCGCAGTAATGTTCGTAACGAACAGCAAAAATGAGGAACAATCTGCAAATCACATGCTCCTGAAAAGAATAGGCATATCTATAATTATATGTTGATCAGAAAGCAAAGTTATCCCGGAAAAACTTCTTTTATGATGCCAAGTGCTTAGCTTTCCGATAATGCACGTATCGTTCGCAATATAGAGCATTTTGCTGTACAGTTACCTACAAAAAATAATATTGCTACTGTATGAGAGTGGTAGTAGTAGTTTCGATTCGTATTAAAATCTTAAGCAGCCCCTCTTGCACTGCCAGCCTTTTCGCCCTCCTGCTGATGAAGTGATGAAAGTATTCTTTGTTCGAAATCTTTTGAGACAGTGGATAGGGGAAGCTAGAAAACCGGTTGCTCGCGCTCAGGTCAGCTACGTGTGACGGCCCTTCGTGATGCCGCAGCGTGACGTCCTTATCTCCCCCTTCCACTGTCTCAAAAGTCTCTAAACAAACAATAGATGTAAGGTATTTTAGCCATGCACATGTTTCACTCTTATTCCTATAAGACCACGCCTGTGGACTCTCCAATTAGATCAGCTCAACTCATCTTATTCGCAATAACGTGCAACGTTCCTTCTAATTACGTCATATTTATTTGTTGAGAAGCTTGGGGATTGAGCGGGGACATTTTTACTTGCTTTGCCGCTTACCTATAGTAAGTGATAGACGAGGTATTGTATTGTACTCAAACATTCAACATAGATTTCACTAGAAATACACGTTATGAGGTCCTCTAAAGGCGTTTTTAGAAAAAGGTCCGGGTGTACGTGTGTGTGAACAGCATATTTAAAAAATAACACGAAGATTTCCATAAGTTATACCAAGAGTGAGTTCAATAATGTCAATAGTTTCCCGGGCGCTAGTATTGAACTCAGAACGGCTTGCTAAGTTTATTTTAAGTCTGTTAAACAATATTAATAAAATGAAAGTAACATCGGTATTTTATGTATTATTTAATTGAGTTTGCTGTATACATTATCATAACGTAGCATGCCTTCTATGTTCTTTAAGAAAGTTTTTCGTTCCTTTAGCTCACAAATCAGAAGCAATTGCAAATCAGCTGCGACATTTTCTAAATAATCGCGAATCAGGTGTGATAATTTGATTTAGACAAGAGTTCAGTGATAATTACAAGCGAGCGCCTTTCGCACATTCATCCTTCCTTACTCACTAAACAGAATCGAAATTAAACGATAGTTTTAAAGCATGGTGCTCAAAAACTAATAACTGATTTTTATTCCAGTAATCTCTGTTTCGGATCCACTGGATCTAGGAAGCCTATTCCATGTACCTTCCTGTTCACCACCGGCGGTTGGTAGAAACTGTAGAACTGGTGAGATTTGGTAATCTGCAAATTAAAGTACAAAAGAAGCGGTACAAATCTAACGCCGCATAATACAAAAAGAAACAAAAGGGTGGTATGGAATCAGATGAGTCACTTCTGGTTGTACTAAAAGAAAGAAAGGCAAAAACTGAGTTTTAATTATGGACGATCTTTAACTGCTGTGGTCCTTAGCGTCCCATTCTATATTGGGCGTGAAAGACCAGTAATTTTGCTCAAAGCCTCTTTATCAGGCTTGAGGTTCTTTTATGTGCCATAAATCTACGACAAGGGACCACCGGCTTTAGTTCCCTACCGAAGGAAGCCATGCTAAGGATTTTTACGCCCCAAAAAATCCATCGTCCTCCGCCGGGTTTGAACCCGCGACCTCGGGAACTAGTGGCTAACATGGTAACCACTGCACCACGGAGGACGACTATTTTCGCATTGTAATTCCCTTACCGAATCCCCCCTTGCTTACAATTTTTCTTAGATAATTCAATTGGCTTTTAAATAAATGCTTGTTGTCATTAGATGGTTATTTCGAGACCGAAGGTTAACCTCCATTAAATTAGCGAAAAACTATCAGCACTCATGGTATTACTAAATATAGTCTACAGTAATTGGTTGACACTGACAGGAGCTGCGAATTGGATTGGTTAATATTGAATGCCTGGTCCATGAAGTAAATAGTCAAGAAAATCCCTCACCCAAAACTACTCTTTACGTGCAAAATGTTTCATTTATTTAGTTTTTATTTCTTCAAAAACTGCTTTAACGATTTTGATATATATATATATATATATATATATATACACCGCATGAGTCTTCTCATCCTGCGGATTGGTAACTAGGCAACCCTGCATTTTACAGCCGATGCGAAATTCAGGTGCTGACACCGCATTCACCAGCCCGCTGATTGGGGTTACGCTGGTGCCCAGTGTCAACACGTTCTAGTAGGACAATGGTTAGAATGGTGAAGGTCAGAAGTTCAAATCAGCCTATGATTGAATGAGGTTTTTTTATTAACTTATATTCATGTTTCGAGAACGTTCTAGCAAATCACGATTTCTTTCCGAATGCACTAGAAAGTGGATTTGCATATTCTAACAAGTAAGAATTTGTGTTTTATTGAAATTCATATAAATACACTAATTAAGTGAAACGACACTTCCATGGCAAACTATCAGTTCTCGTTAAATTTACTAAACATAAAAGTACATTCAAGTGGCAGTATTTGAACCTGGGACCTTCACCACTCAAGGCCAACGCGCACACTGTGGCGCTACGAGCGCAAGGCAGCGATGCAAAGCAGTCTTTTGGCCGAAATTAATACGACGCGATGCAGTGGACAGTGTTTACAGTATAGCCTGTACAACGCCAGGACTGCATAGCTTCTCAATCCGCAGGCTAAGAAGACTCACCGGTATATATAATCTTGAATTTTCTGGGAATCGCCTGTGAAGTCCTCTTTATATGGAATAAATTTTGTACAATTTTGTGTAAGTCGTAAACCATAAGAGCACGCAATTTATTTCAAATGACATTTTTGTGGCAACAACCATTTCAGAAATATCTTGTTAATGGTTTAGATCTTGCAATTCTTCAGTTTTTTGAAGTTCTGCCACCAATCAATTGTTTCTCGCGATATCATGGAAAAAGTACCGAATTTCAAAGTCAGGTTATAAGTTATTTAGAGGATCGAAGTTCTGCTTTAAGCTAAAGTAAATGATAATTGTATATTTGCATTGTGTTTTGGGTTAAGACTAGTTCAGTTCTCTGCAGCGGGTAGCTGGAAGGGTATTAGTTTCCGATTCCAGCGATTATATTTACGTATTAAAATATTGTAGCGGACCAGGTTGAGCATTGAGAATTGCAACATATTTCGTTAGCCAGCGCAAGTGTGGAATTCAGGTTAACAGAACGCGTCCACGCTGCACAACGCCGAGTCAGCGCTTCTGTATGTATTTATACTACAGGGTTTTGACTCGGTCGCGGAAGTTGCTACGCGAGAGTTGCCACGAGAGAGTTATCAGAGAGTTGCCAGAGAATTGCCAGGCAGTTATCAAAGAGTCGTCAGATCATTTGTCAGACTCGCCACCAGTTAACCAGGTAAGCATGCGTCTCATCTAAGTTCTATTGACTTGCCGGGGCTTCACCCCAAACTGGATGTACCCACACTTAAGGTAACAATATAATTTATTGGGTCAATGCATCCCCTGTTCTTCATTTAAATACCCCCTATCCTGGAACGCCATCCTGGCCTGCCTACCATCCCAGTACCGACGCATCCCCCCTACCTCTGAGCTACCAACCCCCCTGTGTAATCACCTACTGCGGGGGTAACCACCCCCGTGGGGTGTTACAATATGGAACTTTGCTAGTAAAATGACGGGGTTCGAAAGTCATCTAGCAGGATCCTAAACGCATCCTTGTCAACACTGGTCATGGCTGAATCATCAATAAATTAGGGAGTCTCTCTGAATGAGACCAACCTGTGAATGTTGTCGAAAATTCTGAAAAATGCGGATTTTGTGCAGTAATACATTTTAATGATATTATGAGGGATGGGTATATCATGCTGGGGACACTAAAATCATAAGTGCCAGCCAAGACAGGAGCGCAGTTAAGAAATGTAACACAACCTCTCTATCTCTCGTCATCACTGAAATTGCTCCTTGCGGTGCAAAATTGCCAGTCTTAGATGATTATTTTAAGTCATAGCTGGAAATTCTCAGGATGTTACGTACTACACGCCTTTAGAAACAGCTTTTTATTAATTAAAACGCACTGAAACATGAAAAGCACAGTTTTGAATTTTCTCAATTAATTCAAATTTTATTTCAAAATCATGTGATAAGCTTGTAATGCAGATATGTTTGGAACACCCAATTTAAATTTGGTTGTAACATTTTTAAAATTGCACCACAAGAAAATAATTAAAAACGTAACAGATATTTTTTTCTTCCTCAGGAGGTACATAAGGAACTGATCTCAAAATTTGTTATACAATACATTACAAACATCTGGTACAAAAACAAACTAATTTCTTAAGAAATACAGAATTTAAAAAATTCACGAATAGCTAGTCCCCCTTAAGATTTTGCCATGTTTTTACATATATCTTTAATGTTGAACGTTAGGAGTTCTCATCGCTTTGGTAACTTTATTCCCGTTTATACTTAGGTATTGAATCAGGGAAATGTTAATAAGCAAAATAAAATTTGTTCGTTCATTTTATGCCTTTCTGGTTCGTTTGGTTACAACATTCAGAAGGGTGAGAGGAACTTTTGAGGTGCTACAAAAGGAAAGGAACTTCCAATGTTAGTGTAAGGGCGGCTTGTGCTATTTTTCCCCCTCGCATGAGTGTAAATGGAAGTTCAAATCCATGGGAATGTGCATTAGTGACTTGAACATTACTTATTGTATGTAATCATCTCCTAAATTACGTAATTAGAGGTGGAAATGGTAATTCAGATTACAGAAACGTGCCTCTACGAATGTGAATTTAATATACACGTGATCAAAAGTATCCGGACACCTGGCTGAAAATGACGTACAAGTTGGTGGCGCCCTCCATCTGTAATGCTGGAAGTCAATTTGGTGTTGGCCCACCCCTAGCCTTGATGACAGAGTTCACTCTCGCAGGCATACTTTCAATAAGGTGTTGGAAGGTTTCTTGGGGAATGGCAGCTCATTCTTCACGGAGTGCGGAACTGAGGAGAGGTATCGATGTAAGTCGGTGAGGGCTGGCACGAAGTCGGCGTTCCAAAACATCCCAAGGTGTTCTATAGGATTCAAGTCAGGACTCTGTGCAGGTCAGTCCATTAGAGGGATGTTATTGTTGTGTAACCACTCCGCCACAGCCCGTACAGTATGAACAGGTGCTGATCGTGTTGAAAGATGCAATCGCCATCCCCGAATTGCTCTTCAACAGTGGGAAGCAAGAAGGTGCTTAAAATATCAATGTAGGTCTGCGCTGTGATCGTGCCACGCAAAACAAGGGGGCAAGCCCCCTCCAGGAAAAACTCGACCACACCATAACACCACCACATCCGAATTTTACTGTTGGCGCTACACACGCTGGTAGATGACGTTCACCGGGCATTCGCCATACCCACACCCTGCCATCGGATCGCCACATTGTGTACCGTGATTCGTCACTCCACTGCTCAATCGTGTAATGTTGACGCTCCTTACACCAAGCATCTGGCATTTTCCTGCGTGATGTGTGGCTTATGAGCAGCCGCTCGACCATGGAATCCAAGGTTTCTCACCTCACGCCTAACTGTCATAGTACTTGGAGTGTATCCTGATGCAGTTTGGAATTCCTGTGTGATGGTCTGGATAGATGTTTGCCTATTACACTTTACGACCCTCTTCAAATGTCGGCGGTCTCTGTCAGTCAACAAACAAGGTCGGCCTGTAAGCTTTTGTGCTGTATATGTCCCTTCACGTTTCCACTTCACTATCATATCAGAAACAGTGGACCTAGGGATATTTAGGAGTGTGGAAATCTCGCGTACAGACTTCTGACACAAGTGATACCCAATCACCTGATCATGTTCGAAGTTCGTGAGTTCCGCGGAGCGTCCCATTCTGCTGTTTCACGATGTGTAATGACTACTGAGGCCACGGATAATGAGTACCCGGCAGTAGGTGGCAGCACAATGCACCTAAGATGAAAAACGAATGTTTGTGGGGTGTCCGGATACTTTTGATCACATAGTGTATTTAGAGAAATGTTATATATATTTTAAACCAAATGCCATTTAATGTTCACTGCTCACATATTTAATTATTTTCCATCTCATTTACTGCTATGGTTTTAGTCACTAAACTTTTACTTGCTCTACTATCTACCTATAGGTAGACGAAGTATTGTACTCGTATTCCACTAAAAAATTCAATATCGAGATATCAGAGAAAATACACGTTTTGAGACCGCTGGATTCAAAAATAGTCGTGTGGTGTGTGTGTGTGTGTGTGTGTGTGTGTGTGTGTGTGTGTGTGTGTGAACAGCTTAACTCAAAAGCGAAACGTCGGATAAATACCAAACTTGATATTCAAGTTCAGTATCCTCCAAGGATGCAACATCAAAATTTTCAAGAAATCCCCCATTCCAAAACTTCCTTTACATACGAAATTTGTCCTTGGTTTTAACTTTCTAAAAAACGATACTACCAATGTTGATTAAAATATCAAAGTTTTAAACTATCTGCATGAAAAATACAATATTATCTTGGATTTTTTTGGGAGCAGTCTGTGAACTTCTTTTAATTCTGAGTGCAGTTTTCTATAACTTTTTATCATTGATAAACCATAAGAGTTGGAAAAAATGTAAATATCTTTAAAACCAATTTAAGTGAAATGCGTTTTTGTGGCATTAAACATCACCATTGTCGTTATTGGTTTAAATTTTCATCTACTTTATACTTTCTTGAAGTGTTAACTGATCATTTAATTGTTACTCGTGGTCATGCAAAGAGAGGGATTTCAAAGTCACATTTTAAAGCTTTCACCATCACTCCAGCCTCCTGTTTTCCTCTTGTACCTGAAATTCACGTGAATGTGACACATTAGACTTTTTAACATTTAAATGACATGCCAGCATCCTGCTTTGGTTGCGTTTCCACATACTTCTTCCTTTGGTTAGTGACCCGTGAACGAAAAGGAAAGGCGTTACGCGTATAAGAACGTCGCAGTCCCTTAAATTTCCATTTAAAGCAAAAAGTTGGGCATCTTCCCCCAATTCACTCTTAAAGCCAAAGGGGAAACCTCTTGATCTTCATCCTTTCGCTTTCCCCAGGCGTTCTTTCGGGAGTGATACCATCATTTTCTTTCACCTGTTGGAAACACATAGAAAAATACGAGGCACACTCAAACTCGCATAAATCGGCTGTATGGCTGTATAATCGGCATTTCACAGTTATCCCTTATATATTATATTACTCATATTATAAAAAGGTGACTCTTCTGTCCACTTTACGATAATAATGTTTGCCAAGAAACGATTTCAAATTAGGCTATACTGACTTAGTTACACATTCCTCCATGGTTACTTGCAGGACGTGGAAATCACAGTCGGCTGTTTATAACACAAAATCAGCTTTTCTCTATCATGAGCTTACACACACACGCACACGCACCAAAAAAGAAAAAGAATAGAATCGCTTAGGTCCACAGATGATAATCGATCAAGGCTTCAGCCCCGGAAGAACTGAAACAACGAATATTTAAAAACGGCTAATGGAATAAGAAGTTACTTGACAAACATTGTATAATTTAATGAGGTATACATTATTTGTAGCACGTTCTGGTACACCTACCTTCTCTGATTTCGCAGTTAAATAAAATTAGTATAAAATTAAATCAGAATGAAGAGAACTTCGCAGAAAATTCAGAATATAAATTTTATTCGTCATGTCAGCATCTGAAATATATGAAATTGTAATCAAAACCCTTAGAGTCATTTTGAGAAAATAAAAAAAATACGTATTTCAATGTAAAGGGTTGTTTGAGTTGGGGAAAATTTCATGAAAATGCCCCCTAGAAAGATGGTGGAGTTAAGCATCAAATCTCTCCCACCAAACACGAAAACACTTTTTTAAAAATTATTTTTGGGGTTCAGAGGAGCTCCAAAATTGTATTTACGGTGTACTCCCGAAATCAGATTGTGGTGGAATACAATATTTATGCAAGCGGTGGAGAGTAAAAATCTAATATGTTACACTCACATGACTTATTTACCAACTACCCTTTGTTTTTATACAGCTTCTACAAACTACTCTTGCAAAAGCTTATTGTTCTATCACTTCATGCTAATCGAGGTAAACGTTTGCAGAAATCATTTTATTACGCATTTCGTTTTAGGCTGAAGAAGGATACAGGGCTGAAGCGACATTCAAGTATTTAAAATTCTGATGTGTTACACTCACATGACTTTCTCTACTCTTGTGCAAACTATTTTTACAACGTTTATTCTACAACGCTTAACTTCATGTTAATCGAGGTAAACATTTGCAGAAACTAACTTATTGCTAATTTTCTTGTAGGTGCAAGAGAGGTGTGGTAGACTTCAAGCGATAGTCAAATATTTTAAGAGCTAGTTGCTATGTGGAGTATTTCATTCTCTTTGCATGTCCAGCACATAAAAAAAACGAATAATGAATTCCCTTTGAGAAAAGGTGTATTGGAAAATTAAAAAAATAACATGGAATATTGGTTAAATCGACAAAAAAAATGTATATGATATAAACTGTGTCTTTTAACGGATCTACATTTTCTGCGTAGAAGACTTTTGTCTATCTCTTACGGTTACCAGTTATGCAAAAGCCATCCAGAAAGAAGAGGACTTTTGGGGATATTCTCAGAAAATTCAAGATATACATTTTATTTTTTATAAAAATATCTTAAATATATGATGTTTTAACCAAAATCATTAGAGCCATTTTTTGAGAAAATCAAAATTTTCGAAAAATGTTCTATGTAAAGGGTAGTCTGAGATGGGGCATTTTCCTGAAAATTTTCGTGTTGCATCTTTTAAAGATACTGAACCTAAATACTAAGTTTGGTACTTATCCGACTTCTCGTTTTTGATTTATGCTGCTCACGGATACCAGACACCCTTCCACACAAGCACACACACACGGACCTTTTTCTAAAAATGCTTTCTTTGGTTTAAGAGGCCTCAAAACGTGTATTTCCGGGGAAACCTCGATATTGAATTTTTGGGTGGAATGAATACTTCCCCTACTTACCATACGTATTAGAGAAGTAAAAAGTGGATGGCCATACGCTGGCTTTGGAATTATACCTACTGTGTGTGACATCGTGACAAACAAAATAATGATAACTTGGCAGCTTCAAATGTATGGTATTGGGAAATTCAAAACAATAGCAACCAATATTTCCGAAATGGTTAAAAGAAAAAAGTATTTGATTTGAACTGTGTGTTAATGAGATCTACGTTTTTCCTGTAATAAACCTTTTGTCTATCTCTTGTGGTTTCCAGTTACACAAAATGCGTTCAGAATAAAGAGGACTCCCACAGGCTATTCAAAGAAAATTCAGGGTATACATTTAGTTAGTTATATAAATATCGTAAACATTTGGTATTTTAATCAAAACTGTTAGTAGCAGAAAAATTACGAATTATTTAATTTTTGCTGTTCTGTCTCTGTCTCTCTCTCACTCTCTCTCTCATATAGACATACATTTTCCAAAAATGAATTTTTCGAATCAGGGAACCTAATTGCTATATTTTCGGTGAAATCTCTGTATCGATTTTCGTTTCTTTACTTTCTCTACTACGTATAGTAAGTAGGGGAAGTATTGTATTCCACCCAAAAATTCGATACCGAGATTTCACCGGAAATATATGTTTTGAGACCCCCCGAATCCAAAAAAATCATTTTTGGAAACATGTCCGTGTGTGCTGTGTGTGTGTCTGTGAACAGCATAACTCAGAAACGAACACTCAGATAAACACCAAACTTGATATTTAGGTTCAGTATCTTCCAAGGATGCGACAGGAAGGCTTTCAAGAAAATCCTCCCAGCCCAGATTACCTTTACATAGAACATTTTTAGAAAATTTTAATTTTCTGAAAAATGGCTCTAACGATTTTGATTAAAATATCATATGTTTAAGATATTTTTATGACAAATAAAATGTATATCTTGAATTTTCTGGGAATGTCTCCAAAAGTATTCTTCATTGTGAACGACTTTTGCATAACTGGTAAACCATAAGAGATAGACAGAATTTAACTACACAAAAATGTAGATCGCGTTAAAATACACAATTTATGTCATATGCATTTTTTTGTTGAGTGAACCATTTTCGAGATATTGCTTGTTATTCCCTTACATTTTTCAATACTTATTTTCTCAAATGGGAATTCGTTTTCATTTATTCATTTTTTATGCAAAGAGTATTAATCTATGGCAAAGGGAATGGTGCTGCACCTAGCAACCAGCTATTAAGAGATATGTCGATGCTTAAAGGCTACTGTATTTCTATATTACCCTTGCAAATACAAAACAAGGGGAACAGAGTAGGCCTTAAGCGATGGTTAAATATTTTTAGATCTGGTTGCCATGTGTAAAATGTAATTCTCTTTGCATGTCAAAAGATCGTTTCTGCAAATGTTTATCCGATTAATATGAAATAGATGGAGCATAAGCGTTTGTAAAAATAGTTTGTACAAGAGTAGAGAAAGTCATGTGAGTGTAACATATCAGAATTTTTTGATGGAATACAATACATCCTCTACCTACTAATAGATAAGTGCTAGAGAAAGTAAAACTGTATCAATCAAAGTACACAGTTCTGAAAGAATAACCACCCCATCGTGAATCAGGAACATTCAGTAAAATTTATTCAGTGCCTGGAGTACCTTGTGAGAAAATTCCACCCCGTGTTGTCAAGCCATATACATATACACACACCTGTTGCTGGTGCAACAGTCGCCTTTCGGTTATGGTGGTGCACATTTGTAACGTCCTCATTTTTTATTCATTGTAACCCGCAGCATCTCATTTCAACTGTCTCAAGTTTATCTTTCTTTTATATGAAGGGCATCAGATGGCATACTGTCCGTATAATTCGGTTTTATGCAGGCTGTATCTACACAACGTAGCAAACGAAGGTCCTCGTAACCATCTAGGTTTAATAGAACTACAGTCTGTCCACTAGCTTTAAGTGGGATTGAAGTGGAGAGGAATTACTCCACTTTGATCTTACCCGAGAGTTCATGAACATCTTCTTCTCCTCCTCCTGCTTATTTAATGACGTCCTGAGATAACCTTGATCTCTTTAACGTCTTTTACCAACAATATTAAATGATTCATTACATTAAATCCTTCTTATTATATTTTATTTATTTTTCAGTGTTAATCCATTTGATATTCCCATTAACTACTTCAATTATCTTTTATTTTAATAACACTATATTTTTTCTTCTTTTTTCTCATTTAAGACTTTTTCATTTACTAATAAATCTTGATTTATGCTTATGGACGATATTTTATTTACCTTATTAAAGTCGTCTTTTGTTTTGCTTAAAATGAATTCACATTTCTTTTATCAGAATTCCACTTTAAATAATAATAATGCTTTTATAAATTAACACATTATTTTCACTTTTGTTTTAGCTCGTACTGATAAAAACTTCGGTATTTATTTTTGAATCCTTTTAGCTTTAACACTTTCCTTGAATTACCCATTTATTTTTCCTAGTTTTATCATTCCATCCTTAATATCGATTTAACGATCTTTGAAGCATTCTTCTTTCTTGAATTACATTTAATTTTACGAATTTCAAAAACCAACAAATTTATTCCAAACTGATTTCCTCTTCCAAATTGTTTTAACTTCATATTACACTTTATGCTTTCGTTGTTATGCTGCTGTTGCTTAATGTTGCCAACTTACCAATAATGTCCTTTACGCTATAAATAGTAACATGCATTTCTGATGTGGGTCTCTCAATTTCACTTGTACTTCTTACGAGTAACAAGTGCAAGTGCCGTCAATGTAAGGAAGAATTTGGCATTTATATTAACACTAATATAGGGAACAGTTTATGCGGGCAGTGTAAGTGGCTACTATTTAAAACTAAAGGTGACTTCAATGGACAAATGAACCATGTGAACTTTGAATAGGGAATTCGAGCAAAATTGATTCTTTATTCGCCCCCTTCTTCTGCTGTAGTCTTAAATAATGCCCCATAACACACCGCAGAGGTGGATAAACCCCCTTCTAGGAGTCCCGTGAAATGGTGTCATGGTTGCAAAGTAAACAGGTTCAGTGCGATAATTCTATGTGTAAATCAGAACAAGCTGAATGAAATAAACAAATCTAAAGAGAGGGAGTTTAAAACGAACGCATTTATACTTTTTTAGGGGATCACACGGTATTTCCCTTATCCCTAAATACACATGTATTATCTGAATCACACGTAACCAACCTGGGCCAAAGTGAAACGAATAGGGAAAGAAAAGTAGTGAATTATCGCAACGATGTTATCCTTGAGGGTATGTCGCTTGTGACCGAAACATATTGGCAGGAGTTTTGCAAACATGTAAAGAAGCTAGAAAATTATACTGGGAGAATAACGGCTTAGTGGAAAACGTTATCGATAGTATTGTCGTTTCGCTGGGAGATGGCAGCAGCAATTTATTCTCCATTTCCCTCTTCTTTCTCCAATGAAAATGAGTCCAGCTCCGAAGAGCTGACCACATCACTTGTTTGAGACGAGTGCGTCCAGCTTTAAATTAGATATCGCGGTGTAGATGGAATTGTTTACCGAACGGCCGACTGATTGCTTCCTGCCGGGCAGTATGAGCTGACGGGCAGTATGAACGCTTCAGCTGGCGCTATAGCATATAGAAGCAACATTAGGAGCGTAATTTCAATTTCTGCTTGGGGAGGGCCAAGATTGTTCGAAGCAGTTTCTCGAATTTTTACGTGAATTTTAATTACATATTTAGCCTAAAACAATTTCTTCTTTTATTTAATAGATGTGAAATTTATATTAAAAATACAGTTGTCATAATTGTTCTTTTGGTAGAGCAATAATAATAATAATCAGTAGCCTAATTGTTTCTCATATCTCAGGGGAGGCAATTAACCACCTGCCCTCCTCAAACGACGCCCCTGAAGAACAGTAGTGTGGTTTAGATTTACTGTTAGAAACCAATGAACCCTTAAAAAGGTGTGAGAGTAAGATTTAATTTAATGCTCTACAGATATAACTTGTTTCTCAAGCTGCGCAGTAGCTAAGTTGAATAAGGCAGAGTAGAAGAATTGACTCAATGATCAAAGAACGCCAATATAGATTGAAAAACTACGTTGTTTAGGTTTCTCTCTTTCTTTCCTTCCTTCTTTCTTTTTATTTTCTGTGCTACTTTATTATGGAAAATATGATATCGTGATTTCATCGGAAATACACGCATAACTCAAAAAAGAAAGAATTCGAAACTTTGTATTTAATTCCAGCATTTTTTAAGCATCCAGCTTGAGATTTTTGTCCTACAAAGAATATTTTGGAATATGGGAAATTTTGTGAAAATCTTCCATTACATCCTAGAAAGAAGCTTAAATAAATTACAAAGCTAGTATCCATCCGAATATTCAATTTCTAAATATGGTGTTCACAGATACACGTATACAGTTTTCTAAAACTGCTATTTTTCAGTTCAGAGATATAATTGCGTGTAAATTATGGTGCCTGTCGCGATATGACCCAAGATGCTAAAACGTGATTAAACAAGCCAAAAAAGGAATAAGGAAAGCATACGCAACGATACAAACCATATGCAAAACAAGTAAACATCATAAATTTGAAAAGTTCAAATGGATTTGAAAAATGCATTACCATGGCTGGGAATGGATCTTCAGTTCTGTGTGATGGTGCTCATACCGCTGAACTACCATGACGAGGTTTGCTTATACGGATTAAATCTCATTTAATTCGAGTATCCCGGTAAACCTTGAGGGCAATCTCAAATATGAGGGATATCATACCTCAAAGGCATCTTGCAATGTAAAACAAATTGAGTTTTATTTATGGAGTCTCTTTAACTTCTATGGTCCTTAGCGTCCCATTCTATACTGGGCGTGAAAGACCGGTAATTTTGCTCAGAGGCCTCAGGCTTGAGTTTATTTTACGTGCCGTAAATCTACGACACGGGACCACCCTTCCGAAGGAAGCATGCTAAGGATTTTTACGCCCGAAAACATCCATCGCCCTCCGCCGGGTTTGAGCCCGCGACCTCGGGAACTAGAGGCTAGCATGATAACCACTACACCACGGAGGACGACTTCTTGCAATGCAGCAAGTTCTTTTAAACACCCGGGCTTTACTGGGTAAATTTGTGTTTTGATAAACTGTTCTTACACTCTAGTTGTTTGTAGAAATGGAGAAGCGAAATTCGGTGGTTCGAGTCCAGACCGTGGCGTTGTATTTTTCAAGCCTGAGTCAAATTGTCAACATTTCTTTAGATGCATGGAACCTCAAGCGCGCATTTTCAATTAAATCTCTAGGTGTAGGGGAGAGAGGTGCAAGTTGGCACAAATTTTAAATTTTGTTTTTCTATATTTATTAGTGCAACATTTCAGCTAATCCTCATATGGTGCTGCTCTATAAGTTTCGTTAACAGTATCTATTAGTAATTGCTTCATTATTTTACTGCCACTTGAAGCTAAATTTTTTTAACTTTTCGAAACATTGCATGGTGATTCAACTCACCCCACCTAGGAAGCAGTTTGGCAGGATGTGGGTAAGTTGGTACAAGTTATTTAAATGAAAAATATGCGTTTTAAATAATTTATTTAAACAAATATCATGATCAAGTTATTAAGAACCCTTTATTACAGATTTATCAAAATAAAGCAAATAAGACAGGTTAAAGTTTTTAAACATATCAGCAGGACCTTAAAGTAAGATGTAACGTCCAAGATTAAACACTTAAATGTGAATAAAACGAAACACTGTACAAAAATTAATCAGAAATGTCCGAAAAACAATTTTAACACACAAACTGCCTTTTGCCATCAGTGTACCTCTTGTATGCCCACAATTTACACACCTGATCCTGAATCTAACCCTCACCTGTAGGCTTATAGAGTAGGACTTCGTGCAATATAAACAGAAAGTTTCTGCAACAAGGGGTTCGAAACCAACGTGCACATTTTCTACCGTTAGTGTAGACTCCCTTGCATTGTCAACAACAGGTCTATCCGTTGCATACGCAGACAGGACTCAATATCCTGAAAAATATTCTCTCTGAATGGCCAGATCCCTGCTGCCTGGAATACTGCCTTGTATTGGCAGGGGTAGCATCAAGATTAATTCAAATACGAGGGAACATTAATTAGTATTAATTATTAATAACACAACGCTACTTGGGTAATGGGCTAGGTTGCATATTGTGGCAACAAGTCCCCTTTTTGTTGTGCCAACTTGCCCCTTGGTCTACTTGTTTTAATAAAAGCTCGATATAGCGATCAAGAACAAGGAATTAAAATACTTAAAGTACCAATGAATAAAGCCATTTAAAGGCACTTTCAAACAAAATATTTAGAAGCCATTTAATATTGGATATGCACTCAGGAAAAGAAAAAGTTTCTGAAGTGAGTATTTACTAACCTCGCGGAAAAAACAACTTTACAATTTCCTTCCACTACAACTTCTCACAAAGGACTGTCGCTTCCGTGGGACGTGTATTTGGAGACAAGGAATAGTATAACTGCATTCTACTGCAATGTGTTGACTAAGGGCTAAAATAAGAGCCATGTGCCAACTTGGCCCCCCCCTCATTGTGGGAGAATATCTGTAGTTGCACCACGTATTGCGGGAGATATGTTTCTTGAAGTGTTCGCCTTACGTTTAGGAATCAACTTTGTATTTTTATGTTTCTTTAAATATTATTTATATTTATGTTTGCCTCGGCTGCGTCAGTATTAATTTGTAGAAACATGTATCTCTTAACAGGGGGTGATGCGGCTAAAGAATGTAGGCTTACACAAATTATAATTTTTACTTCACTCCTTATATTAATCCTTCACACGATTAAATAACACTTCACTGATATAGAGAGCTGTGAGATTATTCATTAAATACTTGCACTTTTTAACACGTAAACTTTATAATAATCTCGCCGTAATGAATTTTATGTCTCACACTGAATACGTACCGAGCGAACAAACTGCTCAGGTACGTTGGCTTCTAGCGACTGGCGTTTACGTCTCTGATTGACTAATTTTACTCCAATAGTATACTTTTATTTAACTTTTAGCTTTTCTGGTTGTTGATTGCCTATTTATAAACTGTTTTAAACATTACATTATTATTGTTCCTAGAATTACTAGTAGCATTATTAAACTCTCAAATTCATTATTGCCTCAAGGTTACCTCATTGTTACCTCATTGTTAGCAACTTTCAGCTTCTATTCTCACAACTCCTACTTTATTAAATTACCTGATACATTCACATAACATGATTATACATGTACACAATAATATAAACATAATACAATGACTGTTACATACACTTTATATATTATATTATACACATATTGCTTTAAGGCGGGCTGTTATTGAATTTATATATTATATAATTAGACTGAAATCATTTAAGTGTTAAAAATACTGCCTCATCATCCCTATCGAATTGTTGGTTGACGCCTTAGTCAACTTTTCAATCTTTCTTTGGGTGTACGGGACCTCAGGTGTACATTACCAATAAAATATCCTTAGCGAATTGTTTGGTCTAATTTTGTATTTCCTCTACCATAAATAAGCAGTAAGAGTGCATATAAATTCTCTCGAAGCGACTATAGGCTAAGCTGCGTGTTTTGATGTACTCGTAGCGTTAACGTCGATTCATAGCTTACAGTTCCAGTCGTAAGCATACACTAACTTATGAGGGGTGGGTCAATAGTGGATTTTGCTCTATAATGTTTTCAGCTAAGCATTTTTAGGTACTTCCAGCAAATGTAGCAGGATCTGAGCATTATGACGCTTTTGTCACAATTGCCCTATAATGAACAAAGCTATTAGATATACTGACCTGGGGGGGGGGGGTTCAGTGCTAATGTCTGTTTATATTTCCCTAACAGTAAACTGAGAGTGAAGTAAACACCATCGGTATTCTTTGTCATGTAGAAACCTATTGTAACATGTCCTGGAATGCCAAATGTCATAGTGCAAGTAAATAAGATTCCAGACCAACTGCTAGCGTTTACTTCCTTTATTTATCAGTAGCGTTTGTAACACTACTGCTAACATAATTACATCGACTTGGATTTTAGTAGTCTCAAACCGTGGTATTAATTATCTGAAACCATATATTTCGAATATTAAGTATGATTAGCAACGGGAAGTACAGAGTGAGCCAGAAGACTCCGAACCGCCTACGCGGTGTTTTTACTGTCCGCATCCTCGGCGCTCGTTGCCGTCTGCCGCCATCATAGGAAGGCGCGGATGAAACCATACAACATTTTTAAAACCACTTTTAAAGACTTTGCTTATCAACTTTATGAAAGGAGATGCTGAAACTGGCCACCGTCGTTGTCCATACAGTTTTGGCACCTCTTTAGGAAACTATCCATCATGACCGATGTCGTGTAATGCTTCTTCGGTAAGGACCGAACGCCGTCTTTTAGATTTCTTAGCCTGAACACTTCTGTGGCCTGAAATTTACTGTAAAGTTCATGGATTGTTGTACGGCCTGGAACGTTTATACCTGGAAATCTTTCTGCAAATCGTACTTTCCCTTGGCGAGCTGACCGAGTTAACACATACGAATCATAAATAAATACACGCAGTGCAGTAGAAAACATATACTGAGCCATAATATACTTTGTGACTAAGTACAGGACAAAATAATAAATAACTCGTAATAACTGAACTACATCACATCACCGTCAACTCAAAACTACACTTCACATTTCACAGTAGAATCACAACAGCGTGACTTTGTTTATAGCAGCTATCGTGTTTTTATCATATTTCCACACGCCCAGAAGAAAAATACCGCGCAGCCGGTAATATTGTTCATAAAATACCCCTCCGGGGTAACTTAATACGTAAAGTGCACAAGACAAACCCATACAACGTGAACTATGGCGAGTGATGGATAGTTTCCTAAAGAGGTGCCAAAAATGTATGGACAACGACGGTGGCCAGTTTCAGCATTTCCTTTCATAAAATTGGTAAGCAAAACCTTTAAAAGCAGTTTTAAAAAGTTGTATGGTTTCATCCGCGGCTTTCAATGATAATGGCAGACGGCAACGAGCGCCGAGGACGCGGACAGGAAAAACACCGTGTAGGCCTTCGGAGTCTTTTGGCTCACTCTGTAGATAGAGAACTGATATGTTGCATTCACCAGGCTTCCTCTATCCATATTTGCTTAATTTTGTAGCTTCTGCAAACTATTCTTACAAAAGCTTATTTTTCTAACTACTTGCGTTAATCGTTATAAGAGTTTGTAGGAATAGTTTCATTATACATTTCGTTGAAGGTAACTAGTTCTCGAGGTCGCGGGTTCAAACCCGGTGGAGGGCAATGGATTTTTTCGGGCGTAAAATACCTTAGCATGGCTTCCTTCGGAAGGGAAGTAAAGCCTGTGGTCCCGTGTCGTAGATTTACGGCACGTAAAAGAATCTCAAGTCTGATAAAGAAGCATCTGAGCAAACTAACCGGTCTTTCACGCCCAATGTAATGGGACGCTAAGAACCATAGTACTTATAGAGCGTCCTTAAGTAAAACTCAGTTTAATTTTGTTGACGGTACGCGGGGGATACAGGAGAATGAAGCGATAGTCAAATCGTTAAAAGTGGATAACTGTATACTAGTTTTGAAATTCCACTCTTTCTCCGACATCACCAGAAACAGAATGGAAGCAGCAGTTCAAAAAATACTAACCAAGTACTGAAAAACAGAACCAATAACAACGAATATCTCGGAAATGGTTGATGCCACAGTAAAATAATTTGAAATAAATTGTGTGTTGTTAAAGAGATCTCTAATTTTTTCTGTAGTAAGTTTCTGTCCATCTTTTATGGTTTACCAGTTGTACGACATTATACACAATTCATTTCGAATAAGACTTTACAGGCTATTCCCAGAAAATTTTAGATGCATTTTCAGTGGCGAAGGTGAACTAATTAATAGGGTAGACACTTTGTTCTTCTTATGCCCCTCCTCCTCCTCCTCCTCTTTCGAGACAACTTTTTTTTTAGATGAACTGACTGCTCCCCCCCAGCGAGTACGACCAAGAGCTTAATTACAGTTTGTTAATGATTCATAAGCTTGTAATACTCCGTATTTAAGCAGTGGTATATAATTTTATTTATAATGTGCTTTAAGGTTTAGTCAATCGGTTCAAATGAATTGCTAAAATAAGCTTTAGAGGAAGCCAATTAGTTAGGATTACCAGATTCTTTTAATGAAATGTAGGATACTAGTGGTCGAATATATAGGATATTACACAAAAATGTAGGCATTGTATAAAAATGTTAAATGTGGAAAAATTAAACTTCAAACCTAAATTAGTACTCAAATATGCACACATTGGCTTTTTATTTTCTTAAGTGTTCATGTAATAAAAGGAGTAACAGCATTTTTTTAACAATTATACTTCCGTGAAGAACATATTTTATACAAAACATCTGGCTTTGTAATATTATCTTGACATTTTACACAACCTGAATGCTTAAAAGTTATATTTTACAAGAACAATAATTTTGACTGAGTCAATAAATGGCCCGTTTCTTTCTTTCGTTATCTACTGTGTAGATAGATACACGAAAGTGTTAAAAAAAGAAACCCTCACAACATTAACGCAGGAATAGCAAAGCAAGTCCACCATTTTCAGCAAACATTTTTCTAATCCTTCTCGAGTTCCTAATGAATTTGAAACTAAAGAATGTTTACATTCCTCAACATTGTAGCACATTACACATTTTTCAGAAGTTTCACCCGACTTGTAGAGTAAGTCCGGGATTTTTCGGACGTCTGGTAACTGTACACGCGCAGAATTCAAATCCCATATTCAATCACAGTAAAAGGACACAGAGGCCAGTCTGTCTACTGGTCGGAGAAGTCTGGCACTAGGAAAATACGATTTTACAGCTACTGAGGTCAGATGACCTGTCGGTTTCCGTCATTCACAAACCCTGGCAAAATATACACTTGAACATCTGCCGCAGCACTCCCGCACTTTTATATTCGTATCAGAGATGTGTAAATCCCCAAAGACAGTTGAAGGCTTCCTAAGTGGGAGATATACTGAAGCTATGTAATGTGTAGAATAATAAAATGGCGTAATAAAGCAATTGCATTAAATAGCTTTTCATTCACAAGATATCTTGGGTACATATTATTATCTACCTGTTTCCCCGGACGCTTCGCCCCTGTACAGTTTATTAGTCATGTGGTATTTTAATCAAAATTATTGGAGTCATTTTTGATAAAATCGTAAATAACGAAAATAAGAAGAATACAGTAACCTAAAGCGATGGCAAATCTTTTCAACGCCAGTCGCTTTGTGATGGCTTAGAAATTCCGTTATGTTTGTTTGAACACGAAAAGAAAAGACGACAGAAAGAAAAAAATATCAGATGTGTTACACTCACATGACTTCCTCTACTCTTGTACAAACTATTTTTACAATCGCTTATTCTGCATATGCTTCATGTTAATCGAGATATCGAGATGTTAATCTTATTGCTAATGTTCTTGTAGATGCAAGGGGAATATGGTAGGCTTTAAGCTATAGTCAAATCTTTTAAGTGCTGGTTACTATGTGGCGCATTCAATTCTCTTTGCATGTCCAGGATAAAAAAAGGAAGAATAACGAATTCCCATTTGAGAAAACGTATAAGTATTGGAAAATTTAAGGGAATAACAAGCAATATCTTGAAAATGGTTCACTCAATAAAAAAAATGTATATGACATAAGTTGTGTATTTTAACGCGATCTACATTTTTTGTGTAGTAAAATGTTGTCTATCTCTTATAGTTTACCAGTTATGCAAAAGTCGTTCACAATGAAGAATACTTTTGGAGACATTCCCAGAAAATTCGAGATATACATTTCATTGGTCATGAAAATGTCTTAAACATATGATATTTTAATCAAAATCGTTAGAGCCATTTTTGAAAAAATTAAAATTTTCGGAAAATGTTCCATGTAAAGGGTAATCTGGGGTGGGGGGATTTTCTGAAAACCTTCGTTTGCATCTCTGGAAGATACTGAAGCTAAATACCAAGTTTGGTGTTTATCCGACTGTTCGTTTCTGAGTTATACTGTTCACAGACACACAGACACACTCACGGACATGTTTCCAAAAATGCTTTTTTTGGATTCAGGGGGTCTCAAAACATGTATTTCCGGTGAAATCTCGGTATCGAATTTTTGGGTGGAATACAATACTTCCCCTACTTACTATACGTAGTAGAGAAAGTAAAAATGTCCATGTAAAGGGTGGTTTGGGGTGGAGGATTTACTTGAAAATCTTCGTGTCGCAATCTTATGAAGATTCTGAACTTAAATGCGAAGTTTGGTTCTGTAGAGAGTTTTCGTTTTTGAGTTATGCTGGTGGTTCTCTCTCTCTCTCAAACACACGTGCGTCCTGTTGTTTTTTCCTTAAATGCTTTCTTTTTTGTCATTTAGGAGATCTAAAAGCATGAATTTCCAGTTAAACATCGAAATGGAACTTCTCGGTGGAATGCAGTGTTTCTCTACGTATCATTAGTGGGTACTCAAGAAAATAAAAATTAAATTTCGCAAGCATAATTTGTGAGCGAACAATTAAAAGAAATCTAAAGAAAGTCGTGGGAATCTTGCACACCGGATTATTTATTAAATGCCGTAATTGGCAGGAATGAGGAAAAGTAATCAGTTTGATAATCGAACTAAACATGTTTAGTGTGTTGCTGTGTTATTATTATTATCGTTATTTTAAAACGATGTTTTATTTCTCCGTAAAGTTCCTAAAACTAATATTACACTTGTTTTATTACAGGACTTTCACTTCTTTACTTCCACCCATACCTGAGTTCCAAGTTACGCGCCTAGTTGTATGTATAGGAGGAGAGCAGGCTGCAATATTATGCACTCTAGCTCGAAAACTCATTTAAAACTTTTAATTTAAACGAATATCATTCCCGATAGAAAGGCAATTAATGGGGAAAAAATAATGCTACAAAAATACGTAGCAGCGTTGTTATGAAGCTTCGCTTGATTTGTTTCTCGCTTTTCCATCCTGTTTTAGACGATTAAAACAGTCGAGTTGATGCTGTGAAATCGATGTTGTTTTATTCTGACGGCACCTTTGTGTAAACAAGATGAGCTCACGGCTATTAACGTATCAGTTATTTTGCGTGATACGTCAGAAATAACCACAAGTGTAGAAGGTCTATTTAAACACTGCCAGAGGCTTATTATTCTAATGTCTATACGGCTCTTTCAAGCAGGAGGAAAACCTAAGACCTCGGTAATGCGGGGGCTGTAGTTAAGAATTCCTTTTTCTAACTTAACAACTACAACGTGCCGAGAAAAGCGGCACCAGTAGAGTGGCGCGCCAGATCCTCCTGCTTGCTGGCGAGGGTTGCGATTGTGGGGGTGTCTTTGGGCCACAGGGGTAAATGAGTTAGTGTTAGCAGGGACGCATAAGGTTACTTTTCGCACAAAGACATACTACAACACAACCAAGTGACCATGTCATATTATTACGTATATTACTTTCTGTGTTTGTAGCACTGAGGGTTTTGAATCAAATAATGTTTTCTAGTGCATTTACAGTGACTCCAGAAATTCCGAACTCGTCTCCACTCCTAGCAGGCAAAGCAAGGAGAGAATATTCTCATTAATAACACGAAAAAAGCACAGTTAACATTTTTAGAGATTTTATTTATTTTATTAGTTTTATAATTTTTTGAAAATTACACCGATTTTCAACTCTTTCGGTGTGGTGTTTACAAAATAATTTTAGATGCATTTTGTAGAGAAACCCTTTGGCATATTTTGATTTATATATTATGCTTAATTAAGAAAAAGAGCCTAAGAATCGAGATTGGGTTGGATGTTTCCAAAAAAAGAGGTTAAAGACTTTAAAACTAGCTAAAAGAAATACTGCAACGAAATATATACGTATGCAACTGCAAAGACAGAAGAAAATAAATACGGGATTTTTTTTATTTGTATTTAATTTTTATTACCATTAGAAGCGGATAATGGAATCCATGGCAATGCTCGAAATGTTGTTAAAAGTGATTATAGGCTAACAATTAAATTGAGTTTTATGTATGGACGCTCTTTAACTGCTGTGGTCCTTAGCGTCCCATTCTCTATTGGTCGTGAAAGACTTCTTTATCAGGCTTGAGGTACTTTTAAGTGCCGTAAATCTACGACACGGTATCACCGGCTTTACTTCCCTTCCGAAGGAACCCTTGCTAAGGATTTTTACGCCCGAAAAGATCCATAGGCTCCGCCGGGTTTGAATCCGCGGCCTCAGAAACTAGAGGCTAGTATGGTGTGATTATAGGCTGCCGCTCCTATAAGGTGTAATAGTTTTTCCTCGCGTTTGTCCGGGTTTTAATTCTCTTTCATATATTGAAATTTTAATCTACCTTATTAAGCTTTAAAGGGTTAAACGTATTATTAGCGTTTTGTATTTGGTATTAATGTTCTTTCAAATAACCGTGTTTGTAGGCAGTTAGTTGGTAAATTGAATCACACTTGAACAACTCAATGCCAAGGCCGCGACTCACCATGGATCCTGGGGTCTTCGTGCCGACGCTCTTACCGCTGAAGCTATCATGACGAGCTATCCGTACACTCATTAAACGTCATCTAATTCAAGTGTCACGGTAAACCTTCAAGGCGATCCAAAGATTACAAATATGCCACAAAGGTAATTTGTGATACTGCAAATACTTTCAGTTTTCGGACTTTATACATGACCTATATGAGGATTAACTTGTATTTGATAAAAGTGTTTTCGCACTAGCCGTACGAAGGCAGTAAGTTGAGAAGAAGCTGAGTAAAACTTGAAAACCTCAATGGCAGGGCCGGGGATCGAACCAGAGATCTTCGGCTCTCCATGTCGTACATGCAACATTACGAGGGTGGATTGATAAGTTCATGACTTTGACAAGAGATAGCGTTCTAATCACAGGTTCTTGTTTGCACCCAAGTCTTACATCTATTCTGGATATAATTGCAAAAATTCGGCGTCATTTGTTTCTTAGAACATTGTTCAGAGCGTCTAAAATAAGCAGATGTGTGTTGCTGCGTAGAAAACGGAGAAAAGTGAATTTCGTGTTCTGGTAAAGCACTACTTTTTGCGTGGTTAGACGGTGAAGGAAACGGAAGAAAAGCTGAAAAGTTATTATGGGTACTCTGCTCCATCACATTGCATGGTTCACAGAATTTCGATGTGGTCGTTCGAGCGCAAGAGATGCCTTGCGCACAGGACGGCCGGCTGAGGTCACAACAGAAGAAATGGTGAACAAAGTTCACGATTTGTGTTGGAAGACCGCCGAGTGAAAATCCGTGAGATAGCCAAGACCGTAAGCATCTCGAGTGAATGGGTGTATAAAATTCTGCACGAATTTTGGGGTATGAAAAAGCTGTTAGCAAATTGGGTTTCGCGACTGCTCACGATTGAGAATAAGCAGAATCGTATAACCTTTCACAGGGATGCTTGAACATATTCCAGAGCAACCCAAATGAGTTTTTGCGGCGTTATTTCGTGGTTGATGAAACTTGGATCCATTACTATCAACCTGGACCAAATAACAATCGAAGCAGTGGATTTCCTTCAGCGAACCTGCTCCAAAGAAAGTGAAAACCATTCCATCGACAGGAAAAATCATGGCAGCTTGTTTTGGAGTTCACAAACCTGAAAAATTGGCTCGCTGGGAAGAAATTCACCTCCAGTGAACACATCATGGCAGAAACAACCTCATATTTTTCAGACTTCGAAAAATCACCTTTTTTGGAAGCGTTAAAAGAATTGGAGAAACGTTGGACTACGTGTATTGAATTGATAGGAAACTATGTTGAGAAATAAAATTGATTTTTTGGAGAAAAAAAATTATTTTCTTTAAAAAGTCACTTACTTATCAATCCGCCCTCGTACAGGTCACCTTTGAGGTATGACATATCTAATATTTGAGATTGCTTGAAGGTTTACCCGGATATTTGAAGCAACGAAAAGGTTTAATGCATCTACTGTCGGTTATCTCGCCAAGGTATGTGGCTCAAGCGGTAAGGGAGTTGGTACGGAGAAATAAAAATTCTTGGTTCGATCCCGGCCCTTGGCATTGAATTTTTCAAGTCTGATTCAACTTATTAGTGTTCTAAACTATTTGCAACTCGAATGAAGGACACAATTAAACATTTTATTTCAAATTTATGTCACTGAACTGAGACTTCTTAAACCATCTATCTATCGACATAAGTCTGGAATTCTGGCACCCCTTAAGATACCTTCACAAATTAAAACACAAAAACTGCCATTAAATGTAGATAAACCCTTGAGGGAATATCATAGATTTATAAAACACCCTATCGCAGAACTTAGCAATAAAACACTACACATTTAGGAGGTTTACAAATGTAAACTCTAAATTGATATATGTAATCAAATGACACTGATATTACTGAACTGACGGGAAAACAAGTGAAGGCGATCAATAAATAATGTTAACAAATGCTAAGCGAATATTCCTGGATCTGATCTGTTTGAAATCGATAGAAATTAAGAGTAGTTTATAAGGGAAGTTTCTGAAACTGTACATTTGTGTGTTGCTGCGTAGAAAACGGAGAAAAGTGAATTTCGTGTTCTGATAAAGCACTACTTTTTGCGTGGTTAGACGGTGAAGGAAACGGAAGAAAAGCTGAAAAGGTCTTATGGGGACTCTGCTCCATCACATGGCATGGTTCACAGAATTTCGATGTACGTAGTAGGTAGAGAAGGTGTTGTATTCCACCCAAAAATTCCATACCGAGATTTGACCGGAAATACAAGTTTTGGGGGTCCCTGAAACCAAAAGAGCCGTTTTAGAATAAGGTCCGTGTGTCTGTGAACAACAAAATTCATAAACGAAAAGTAGGATAAACATCAAACTTGGTATTTAAGTTCAGTATCTTCCAAAGATGCGACGCGAAGTCTTTCAAGAAAATCCTCTCACCCCAACTACCCTTTGCATGGAACACTTTTCGAAATTATTTTCTAAGAACCGGCTGGAACGAATTTGATAGAAATAGCACATGTTAAATATATTTACATGTAAAATAAAATGTATATCTTGAATTTTCTGGGAATAGCCTGTGAAGTCCTCTTCATTCGGATGGAATTTTGTATAATCTTGTACAACAGATAAACGTTAAGCGATAGACGAAAATTTACCACACAAAAGATCTCTTTAGATCTCTTTAACACACACATTTTATGTAAAATAACTTTTTCTTAATCGTTCGAATTGTTCAATAATTTTTTGTCATTCTTTTTAAGTCCTGTGGACATTCATTTGTTTCTCGCGATTGCATGGAAAGAGTATTGAATTTTAAGGCTGGCATATAGCGTCCAGTTGTTAAACGTTTGACTATCGATGTTTCCTTTGTATCTATACCAAACTGTGTAATTTAGCTATGTCTGCAATAGTTTATCTCGATTAAAATGAAGTAGATACAAAAATATTTTCCTTAGAGTAGTTTGTATAGTCACTAACAAGTGATAGAGGGTAGAGAAAGTCATGTGAGTGTAACACATGGGTTCTTTTGGATTGTTTCTTAAAATGACTACTAAATATCAAAACGCAATAGGCAAAATTTTACGGACGTACTAAAATGTAACGCTATGTGTATACTTTCAATCTTGAATCTAAGTTAGTGCCGTGGAATACAGATACAAAATGTTAACAGCCTGAGATAGGTATACATTGTCTATACAGTCATCCACCAAATATTCCACTTCATCACAGACCATTTACTTTCAATGCTCTTAGGTATTTGCGGTTGATCGAGTTTACTGTGTCATGAGGCCATTGAGCTTTATTAAGCCCCTGCGGCGTTGCTACTGGGTTCGATGCTGTCTAATACGACATGACATTGCACAGAGGAGAAACCATAATAGAATTTCCATCCTCAACCGTAACGATGGCTTTGAATGATTGTCGTTCTCCAAATCGTGATGAACAATTTAAAGTTACACATTGCAGTAAAGTTGCTACGTGTTTAAGGCGACAAGGTAGTCTGAACACACAGAAATTACAACTTAAGTGTGTTAAATTACCACTGCTTTTAAAGTTATCAATGGTTTTTCCTGAAATTTTTACGAATTACTCTATAAATCATGACAATTATTTCAAGTGGTGGTTTACATTGATAGCTTATGTAATTAAGTCCATAAAATTATTTCATTCAGCAGAAAAACTATAAAATTTACTCTTAAAACATGTGAATTCATGTACTTTTTTCTCTGATACTACTTGCAATGCAGAATCACACTAATCAGCTATCTTCTGAACCTCAATTATGTAGTTATGTATATCAGTTCACTAGAAATTGAAAAAAAAAATAATTTGCAAAGTCAAAAAAGTAAAAGTGTGGAAAATTTGTAATGTTGTTGCTTTCATAATATCAATAATATACATTATAAAATTACGATTGTGGTTCAGAAAGTTTAACTCTGTGTTGTACACATGTACTAAACATTTTAGCTCTTTACCCTTCATACTTTCTGAGAAAAAGGTACATAAGCATCCAAAACGGTTGTTTTGAGAAAACTGAATTTAAAATTTGAACATTAAAATTCTGACACACTTCAGTACATTCCAGAGCCATAATAATCTGCACCTTCATTCCTGGATTACTGCAGCTCTTTTGATTGCCTTTTCTTGGTCCTGGCCTCTTTTTTTAATTGTTGCATTGCTTGCTGGGCATGATATAGTCGTTCGGTGTTGAAAGATACAAAAATGTTCTAAAAGGGGCGTTACATGACAGCTTTAAAGGAATGCAGACTGGCATTTAAATGGTATTTAAATGTCTTAAACACCACTTAACCCCAAAAGGTATATATTTTCTGAAACTGGAAATAATAGAGATTTTATTGGTGCCTAAAACAAAAAATGTGATTTTTACCATTTCAGAATACCTTGTCCTCTTAAGTAACCTATTATTTTCGCTGAGATCTAAAGCGTGAATGTTCAGGGCTTTTCCATATTAGTCAAATGGTGCAGATTTGTACACTAAGGGGTTGAAAATCTGAGTAATGGATAGCCTATAGTATTTAAGGTAGCCTATAATTTTCCCCCAAGTCCTTTAGTATTAGTGCACAAATTTGTATCCCAGTTGGCTGGTCGGTACAGTTTTATATGGAAGGCGTTGAAAATAAAAGTAAGGGTAGCTTTTAAAAAAAATATGTGTTGCACTCACATGAATTTCTCTACTCTTATACAAACTATTTTTACAAACGCTTTTTTTTCCATGTACTTC
This sequence comes from Deroplatys truncata, assembly GCA_030765065.1. Taxonomy (NCBI): domain Eukaryota; kingdom Metazoa; phylum Arthropoda; class Insecta; order Mantodea; family Mantidae; genus Deroplatys; species Deroplatys truncata. Next base: position 81,796,978 of record CM060982.1, on the reverse strand, counting down.
ATGTTAATCGAGATAAACTTTTGCAGAAATTATCTTATTGCTAATTTTCTTGTAGGTGAAAGGGGAATATGGTAGGCTTTAAGCGATAGTCAAATGTTTTAAGAGCTGTGGAGCTTTGCATTCCCTTTGCATGTCCAGGACATAAAAAAAACGAATAACGAATTCTCATTTGAGAAAAACTATTAAGCATTGGATTATTCAAAAAAATAACAAGGAATATCTCAGAAATAGATCTTTCCACAAAAAACATTTATATGACATAAATTGCGTTTTTAACGAGATCGACATATTTTGTGTAGTAAAACTTTGTCTATCCCTTACGGTTTACCAGCTATGCAAAATTCATTCAGAATGAAGTAGACTTTCGGGGACATTCCCAGAATATTTAAGATATAATTTCATTTGACATGAAAGTATCTTAAACATATTTTTTAATCAAACTTGTTAGAGCCGTTTTTGAGAAAATCAAAATGCTCGAAAAGTATTCTATGTAAAGGGTAGTTTGGAGTGCGGGGATTTTTTTAAAATCTTCAAGTCACATTTTTGACAGATACCGAACCTAAATACCAAGTTTGGTATTTATCCGATTTTTCGTTTTTGAGTTATGCTGTTCACAGACACACACGAACCTTTTTCTGAAAGTGTTTTTTTTATTCGAGGACCTCAAAACATGTATTTCCGGTAAAATCTCGATATCGAATTTTTGGATGGAATGCAATACTTCCCCTACTTACTGTATCTAGTAGAGAGAGTAAAAAATCAGGATATCATACGTTTGTGGTAGTTTATGGAAGATATAAGGTAATGTATTTTTTGGCAGGCCTTACCTATAGCTGTGCAGTGTTTTGTCATGGGAGGTTCCACGGAGCAGATTTATTTACTAGGGATTGAAAATTCGGGAAAGTGCAATTTTTGGAAAATGTAAGGTGCATAGTTTATACTCTCTGTGTCTTGCAGCATAAGTGTACAAAGTTCTATTCATATAAGTCACTCAGTGAAAATTTGTAAGGGGTTGGAAGTAGGATAGAAATATCAAAGTTGAAATAGGACAATATTAACTGTGAAAAGTCAAGGAGGATAGAAACAGCTTCTTAAAATCACGAGTAGCCTACAATTTTAGCTGGGACTAGAGGAAACATTGTACTCTACCCAAAAAGTTCGATATAGTAATTTCACGCAAATGGATGTTTTGAGGTTCCTCGGTCCAAAAAATGTTTTGAAAAGGGTCCTCGCCAATGCATGTGAGTGTGTGAACAGTATAAGTCAGAAAGAAAAAGATGGATACATTTCAAAATGGTATATAAGTTCAGCAACTTCAAAGAATATGACAAGAAGATTTTTAAGAAAATCCTCACATTGCTAACTACTCTTTACACGGAAAAACTTTTAGTTTTTTTTCAAAAATACGTCTAATGATTTTGATTAAATCACAGGTTTAAGATATTTGCATAAGTAAAACATTGCTTTATCTTCAATTTTCTGCAAATAGTCATCAACTGCAAATTCCATCACTTAATTGTGGCAAATTACCACCAAACCATTTCTACAACTTTGGAAACAGAAAATAATCAGAGGGGGCCAAGTCTGGCGAATAGGGTGCATGAGGAAGCAATTCGAACTTTAACTCATTGATTTTGGCCATGGCGATAATGAATGTGTGAACTGGTGCATTGTCTTGATGAAACAGAACTTTCTTTTTCGCTAAATGCGACCGTATTTGCTTGATTTTATCATTCATACGCTGCAATAGGTTTGCATAATACTCGCCATTGATTGCTTTTCCTTTTTGAAGATAATCAATGAAAATTATCCTACGCGCATTCCAAAAAAACTGACGCCATGCCCTTGCCTGCAGATGGAACTGTCTTGGCCTTCTTTGGAGCTGATTCTCGCCTTTCAATCCATTGTTTTGACTGTTCCTTCGTCTCAGGTGTGAAGTGATGGACCCATGTTTCATCCATGGTTATGAATCGATGCAAAAACTCGGCTTTACTGTAGCGAAACATCGCCAAACACTCGACTGAAACATTCTTACGACACTGTTTTTGTTCCATTGTGAGTAAACGCGGCACCCATCTTGCACACAGCTTTCCCATGTCTAAATTTTCAGTTAGTATCATATTACAGCATTTTTTGAAATGCCTACGATGTCTGTTAGCTCGCGCACTCAGTTGACGGTCATCCAATACCATTTTATGGATTTTCCTTACAATTTCTGGCGAGGTCATCTCATTTGGTCGACCACTACGATGTTGTAAACGAAGGAGCAGACTCCCTCGGAGTAGAATCTAGCTCAGTTTAATATTAGTTGGACCTTTCAAATGAAAGTATTGTATCAAATTGAAATTGAGTTTTATTTATGGACGCTCTTTAACTACTATGGGCCTTAGCGTCCCATTCTATATTGGGCGTGAAAGACCGGGAATTTTGTTCATAGGCCTCTTTATCAGGCTTGAGGTTCTTTTACTTGCCGTAAATCTACGACACGAGACCCCCGGCTTTACTTCCCTTCCGAAGGAAGCCATGCTAAGGATTTTTACGCCCGAAAAAATCCATCGCCCTCCTGGGTTTGAACCCGCGACCTCGGGAACTAGAGGTAACCACTACACTACGGAGGACGACAGTATTGTATCACATAACACATAATGATGGCCAGTTTTATCCATGTTTACAAATTCGCTGAGAGAGTTCACCGTTAATGGCTGTCAAACAATTACTAAACAAAGTAGCATCGTTAAACTTCAAACTTAAACTTTATAAGGGTGGTTCTGTCATTGTCATTTGTTTGAAACAACAAAAGCTATATATACGTCAGGTCGGGTACTTCTGTGACTGCCCTCGTATGTTAACTAGCGCAGATTTCGTACAACACTTTAAATAGAACTGGTTAGCTATTGCAATTTATCACGCAACTATCACTTTGGCGCGAAATTCTCATGTTGACTAGCGCAGGTTCCTCGTACGAAATTTTAGATCGAACTGGTGCTTGCTGCCACAATTCTCAAGCTTGTATAATCTTCAGTTTTCCAGAAGCTTCTAAAGAGTTCCTATTCTCTATTGGCTACCCTTACGCTTGGCTTCTGTCTACGAAATTTTAACTCCAAAGCCCTCAATTTTTTTAGGCTCTATTCAAAGTCATTGACTTTACTTCGAATTTTTAAATGGAGCGTCACCCTTAACAACTGCTTCCTTTTCACCATTTTTCGAGAAATTTCCTTTAAGATCTGTTGGGTGTATGTGCCATTTACAAAGAACTCCTACCACCCTCGCTTTCCCTTTGTTTGTGTCTGGTATTGGGTTTAGCTTTGAAATATTCCGTTATTTAACTGACATATCCAGCACGTTACAACATCATAATTATTTAGTTACATGTTTCTGTCTTATTATGAAATACATATGTATATAATATCCCATAACGAACAATACAAACATCCATTGGTTGTTAATACTTATTGAATATGTTTTGATATCACTTACTAATTATTATGAATAAAATCCCGGCTTCAATTAACATTTGAATGTTATTTTCACATGTTGAAATCAAAACTTAGTTTGAAATCAAAGCTCTTATTGCTTAATTTGAAATAATTCCTAGATAAAATATACATATACTAACGTAACGGGACAGATGAATAACTTTTTGTATGAATACTGCAATATATGTTGTACAGATTCTATCACATCAGCTTTTTAGAACAATTACACGAGGTGCGTTTTTGTTAAAATCATATCAACTGTACAGCCCATAACTACAAACAGAGCGGTGGATTTTATGCGGGAATAGCTAGTTAAACAGAAAGCAGTCACCGTGATCGATATGTGATGTGTAAATTAGATCTGTGACCGTACCCTGCATCGCTATGCAACCCGCTCACAATCAATGAACACGCTCTGTTGTGTGGAATGTACGCGGGCAAATTCACACACTACTAAAATCTCCAAGCGACAGCAGCGCCACAATTTTTCTCTCCCATGGGAGCCATATTGCCTGTTGGTGCTCCGATATACATAAATGTTTGCGGTTTCTCTCTTTGCCTAGAAAACACACTATCGCATGCACAACAGAAAGGGAAATGTACATATTCACTGCACTGTGTATTTGCAAAGTCACGATTAGAGGACAGGCAAAACATGAAATTTCATATTCTAAACCAAGCTTTATGGAAACAAGGATTTTTAATTTCTCTACCACTTACCTATAGTAAGTAAGAAAGTATTGCAACCCACTTCAAAAATTGATATAGAGGTTTATAAAAAATACACGTTTTGAGCTTCCTGAATAAAAAAAAAACATTTTAAAAAAGGTCCGTGTGTGTTTGTGTGTGTGTGTAAATAGTATAATTCAAAAAAAGAATTGTCGGTTAAACACCGACCTTGACGTTTAAGTCCAGCATCCTTCAAAGATGCGACACGAAGATTTTCAAGAAAATTTCCCCAGCTCAAACTACCCTTAAAATGGCTTCTTTTTTCTTAGAAATCGCTCTAACGATTTTGATTAAAATACGATGTATTTAAGATATAATAATAACATTCAGGTATATTTTAATTTTATAAAGTGCTCTTCATTCTGAATGAATTCTGTATAATTTTGTATAGCTTATAAATCCTAAAGAATAGACAAAAACGTATTACACGAAAACTTATATATCGATAAAATACAAAATTTATGTGAATTAAATTTTTGTGTCATTAGGCATTTTCAGATAATTGTTATTTGTTTGAATTTGTTTTGTTGTTTTATTTTCTCGCGAGGTCATGCAAATAGTGGAATTTCAAAATGGTTTCATAGCGACGCACTTTTTAAAGATTTCACTATTGCTTAAGCCTACTGAACCTCTCTTATAGCTATAATGAAATGTGCAATAAAAGCATTTCTGCAAAATTTATCTAATTAACTAGAAATAGATAGAAGAATACGTTATTGTAAGAATAGTTTTTAGCAGAAAAAGTTATGTGAATGTAGACAATACACTTTTCTCTCTTTTTTCCTTTCTTTTTTTAATATAAATTTATTTATTTTCGCTTAGCTACAAGGGGTTATATTGCGGCATACAAATTATAGAACAATATTACAATTCAAAAACAATGCAACAATTTCATTACACTGCAGCATATGCATAATAACAAACTAGTTCAACATAATACAATATGCAACGTTTTACAAAATAAATCCTCCACAATTGTTGTACAGATATAGGATATTATACAAGATGACTTGAATAATTTTCGAGCTATTGAATACTGTTGGAAGATGAACTGTTGTATTGTACTGTTTTCCTTTCTCCTCGTATGCTGGGCATTCTTTGAAGATGTGCTTGATGGTCAAGGTTTGATGACAATGTTGACATTCCTGAGCCGGTTCCTTACATAAAATGGCAGTATGCGTGAGTCTTGTTACTTTCTCTACTACGTACAGTAAATAGGGGAAGTATTGTATTCCACCCAAAAATTCGATATCGGGATTTCACCAGAAATACATGATGTGAGACCCCCTGAATCCAAAAAAAGTATTTTGGAAACATGTCCGTGTGTGTGTCTGTGTGTCTGTCTGTGTGTGTGTATGTGTCTGTCTGTGTCTGTCTGTGAACAGCATAACTCAGAAACGAACAGTCGGATAAACACCAAACTTGGTATTTAGTTTCAGCATCTTCCAGAGATGCGACACGAAGGTTTTCAAGAAAAGCCCCCACCCCAGATTACCCTTTACATGGAAGATTTTTCGAAAATTTTAATTTTCTCAAAAATGGCTCTAACGATTTTGATTAAAATATCATATGCGTAAGATATTTGCATGACAAATAAAATGTATATCTTGAATTTTCTGGGAATGTCTCCAAAAGTATTCTTCATTGTGAACGACTTTTGCATAACTGGTAAACCATAAGAGATAGACAAAATTTTACTACACAAAAAATGTAGATCGCGTAAAACACACAATTTATGTCATACACATTTTTGTTGTTGAGTGAACCATTTTCGAGATATTGCTTGTTATTCCCGTAAATTTTTCAATACTTATACTTTTTCTCAAATTCGTTATTCATTTTTTTATGTCCTGGACTTGCCAAGAGAATGGAATGCGCCGCATAGCAACCAGCGTTAAATATTTGACCATCGCTTAAAAGCTACCATATTCCCCTTGCATCTACAAGAAAATTAGCAATAAGATTGACATCTCGATATCTCGATTAACATAAAGCATATGGAGAATAGGCGTTTGTAAAAATAGATTGTACAAGAGTAGAGAAAGTCATGTGAGTGTAACACATCAGATTTGTTTTTCCTATCTCTCTAGATGCATGGTCGCTCGTTTTGTCTTGGATATGCAAAGAGTTATAATCTGTGGGAAAGGAAATGGTGCTGCGCCTAGCAACCAGCTATTAAGAGATATGTATGTGCTTAAAGGCTACTGTATTTCTATATTGCCCTTGTAAATATATATGCCCCTTACATCTACAAGAAAATTAGCAATAAGATAGAGTCTGCAAATGTTTATCTCGATTAACATTAAGTAGATGGAGAATAAGCGTTTGTAAAAAATAGTTTGTACAAGAGTAGAGAAAGTCATGTGAGTGCAACACATCAGATTTTTTTGTCTTGGATATGCAAAGAGTATTAATCTGTGGGAAAGAGAATGGTGCTGCACCTAGCAACCAGCTATTAAGAGATATGTATGTGCTTAAAGGCTACTGTATTTCTATATTGCCCTTGTAAATATATATTCCCCTTACATCTACAAGAAAATTAGCAATAAGATAGTCTGCAAATGTTTATCTCGATTAACATGAAGTAGATGGAGAATAAGCGTTTGTAAAAATAGTTTGTACAAGAGCAGAGAAAGTCATGTGAGTGTAACACATCAGATTTTTGTTTTTGTTTGATCACGGAGTTTTAAATTTATTAATACAGCGGGAGATGCAAACTTAGTAGATAGTGTCATGCAATTTGGTTTGACCATTACTGAGGCATCTGTTGGTCCAGTTACGTTTTATTTTATCCTTCACATAAGATATGATATCCTGGTAGGTGATAGCCATGTTAGGGTTACTTTGGGGATGTTTGATGGCTTCTTACGCTGCGAAGCCTGTTTCTTCGTTGCCTTTAATAGCTACATGGGAAGGTATCCATAAAATTGTGGTTTGTTTTCCTCTGTTCTTAATATGGTGGAATAGCTGTTGTATTTTCTGGACAATAGCGTTGCGGAATATCTGTCTTTTAAGGCATGTGTTGCGCTCATACAGTCTGTGAAAATTATAAAGCAGTTGCATTTACGTTCTTGCTGGATCTGTGTAAGACTTTGTTTTATGGCAAATAATTCGCATGCGAATATCGTATAAAATCTGGTAGTCTATAGAGCATTGTAATATCAGGGCGTCAATCATAACTGTTTTTGTTCTACAATAGTAGAACAGTCTGTGTAAATATGTATATGATTAGTATAGTTTGCTTTTAGTTCATTGAAATAGGGTCAGTAAATTTTGTAATGGATTGCATTTTTAGTTCTTCTCATTTTTATATTAAAAACAGCAGTTCCTGATGCCAGATGCTCCATGGAGCAACAGATGAGTTGTTTATATGAACCATTAATTGAATGTCTAGTCCTTCTTTCCTTAAATACTGAGCAATTTTAACATGAAAAGTCTATAATGACAGAGATATTTTGTGGGTTGTAGTGGTTTAGGAAACACGTATTTATGCATTTGAGTGTCTGGATTGGAAACTACTTTAATTGCGTATGATAGACTCAGTTGTGTTCTGATAGCTATTGGTGGTTCCTGAATTTCAATTTGCATACTGCTAACGGGGCTGGTGCTGAAGGCTCCAAAGATTATTCTCGGCGACGTTGTCTGTATTGTGTCCAATAATCTCAGCGTATTAGTTGAGGCAGAACTGTAAACTAATGAGGCATAATCCCGGTTGGATCATATTAAACCTGCATATATCATAAGCAAGGCTTAAAGGTATCTCTCCAGCTTTTAGCTGCAGTCGCTTTCAGGATATTATTTCTTCTGGCACAATCTACTTTTAGGTTCCTAAAATGGGGTAACTAAGACCGTTTTGTATCACATATACATCCGAGCAGTTTAATTGTACTTAGATGATTATTTTATGGTTGTGCATATAGAGTTCCAGGAGTTTAGTATATTTTACTCTACGTGTATAGGTCATACAGTTTGTTTTGATTTTAGAGAACTTAAACCCTAGATATTTAGCCCAGTGTAGAGGAGAGTGGATAGTCATTTGAAGTATTTCTTTGTATTAATGATTTTTGCCTTTGCAGAATACCGTTTAAGTCATCTGCAAAAGAGCAAGCCTTGGCAGGATCATCGATATAGGATGTTAAGTTGTTAATAGCAACTACAGGATGGTTTATGAAGAACTGACACATATTGTTTCAAAACGATTATGCTAGCGACAACTTATTATACCTGAAATGCAGAAAACGTTTAGGAGATTATTTACCTCTATAGCAAATGTTCAAAATGTTCTCCATCCTGCATAAGGCACAACTCAATACGTCGTTCCATGTTACTGGCCACTCGTTGGAGGATTCTGTTGTCAATAGCTTGAATCTTCTGTGTAATGTTGTGCTTCAGATCATCCAATGTCTGGGGACGTGTGGCATAAACCCTGTCTTTTCAGTAACCCCATAGAAAGAAGTCCGGCGATGTCAAATCCGGAGATCCGGTGGCCACAGGTTCTTGGAAATTATCAGGTCGTCAATTAGTGCCATGGATTCATTTGATGTATGGCATGTAGCGCCGTCCTGCTGAAAATATCCTGACTCAGCACTACATCGTCTAGTTGCCCAGCAAACTCCATGAAAATCCGTCGGTACTCTATAGTGTTCACATTGTTTAAAAAATTGGTCCGACTACTCTCTGTGCGGATATTACGCACAAAACTCCTATTTTAACCTGGTGCATATGTGAGTTCACATAGCCGGATAAATGGAACCATGCTTCATCTGTGAACCATATGATGGACAATATAGCAGGATTTTGCACAATGAACATCTGAAACCAACGACAATAATTCAGTCGTTTATCCTTATCTGGTTCCTGTAACTGATGGACAACCGTAATCCTATACGGCTTTAGGTCTGCACTTTTCACAGTTCTCTGGCACATTGAGTAGCTGTACCCTGTCTCCTGGGACAAACGTCTTAATGATTTTTTGGGTTGGTGATCCAGTCATGCTCTTACGTCAACAACAACCGTGGGAAGCCTAGATGAACGAGTTTTGCCTTTTTCACTCACCAGAGATCCAGTTGTTTCCAATTTGTTTACCATTCCCAGCATTGTGTTTCTTTGAGGAAGATTCCAAACACCAAATTCTCTCTGGTATGTCCTTTGAGTAACTGTAATTGAATTCGTAATCCAGTATTGCTTTACAAGGAAGAGTGGTTCATTTCATGTGTTCTCCATTTTCACGTTGACTAGAACAAAATCTCAAAAAAAGTTGCCGATTATAAAACTAACAATTACGAATAAAACATGAACATCTGCGCATCTAATGGCAGGCAATTGAAACTCCAGAACATTCTGCTTAATTTGGTGCTAAAATTGGGGCATTGAGTGAACTTCGAACAGGATAATTAAAGAAATGTGTCAGTTCTTCATAAATCATCCTGTAGAAACAGAGTAATACTCAACACTGATCCTTAGGGACTCCATTTTCAATAATATGCTGGGATAATGTTCCGTTGGCTTTTTCTTGGATGTTTCTCTTTCTAAGGAAATAATAAACAAAAATTGGCATATTGCCGGTGATACTGTTTTTCCGAAAATTTTCTATTATGATCTTCTACAGGTTCTATCATAGACTTTCTCGATATCGAGGCCAATAGTTGTCATATGTTGGGAATAATATAATCTAACATTAAATGAAATTATCGAATACGCACTGTACTTCAATGAAGAACTTTTACTTTTCTAATGTCCATCTTAATCTGTGGTTTACTACTTTTTCCAGCAATTTGCACATGCACAGGTCAATGCAATTGTTTTACAGTTTTCAGGAAGTGTCAGATCGCAGTTATGTTTCGGTATAGGAATTACTATTGCGTTTCGCCAATGCGACGGGAAAACGATTTTGCCCCAAATGAAGTTGCAAAGTTCCTTTGGAATTTAGATAATTCAGTGCTATATCAGGCATGCTTTAGTGCATCATACGTAATGTCATAGGTCCTGGGCTTGTTGATTTACATTGTTGGAGAGCATCTTTGATTTCCTATAAAGTGATATGGTCGTTATACTCTTGGTTACAGGTGCGTATTTTTTCTGTTTGTAGAACACTGCGTTTATTGCTTCAGAACACTATTCACAATTGTGGTCACGAGAAAGTTTAGCAAAGATGTTAGCGAAATGATTAACTATATCTTGAAGTTCAATTAATACATATTTACTTATTTATTTACTAGGGTTGTTTTTTGGTGGACAAAGCGGCGTCTGGGCGGGTTTTCTCCGGGTTCTCCGGTTTCCCCCGCCATTCATTCCACCAACTGCTCCATCATCACCTTTCCTTTCATCCATTTCGCCATCATTTCGTTTCATCTACTTCCTTCATCTCCTACCAGGCATCGGGCTGATCACCCATCCTGGATATTCTGTCTGATCCATGACTGTCTGCTCCTCGACGGGCCTCTGACTCCAGGCACCCGCCTGTAAGTCCTACATACGATGAGGTTAAACAGTGAATGAATGAATGACTAGGGTTGTCATTTGAAAATTGGAGCTGTTACCATTAGTCTTTCTAATTTTATTCCACATAACATTTTGAGGCTTTGATTATTAATAGAAGACAGAAAGTTTAACCAAGAAGTTTGTGTCGCTTAAGAACTTTCCGTGACTTTGCCCTAAGTTTCGAGAATTCTATTTTGTTTTCTGTAGTTGGATTCCTTTTTTATTTGTAGAACGCTTTATTTTTGTTATGAATATCACGTTTTCATTCCTTGTTTCACCATGGAGCTGGCTTTTTAAGAACAGTGCTTCCTTGTTTAGATATACTCATAGTAGCTGCGGTATTCAGTAAATTAGTAAAGTCCTCTACTAGGCATCTTTGTCAGCTTCTGGACTTTTCGTTGGTGTTCGTAACATATGCGTAAGTATTGCTTTATACCGGGGCCAGTCCGCCCGATCCAGTATCCATTTGGGAGTTCTTGGATATCTGATGTTTTATTGTAAATTTCTACGGTTACTGGTAAAGGTCCTGGCACCGAATAAACTGACCAGTGAAGTAAATTACAAAGTTAGATCTCCTGAACCGTGGCCCTCCTCCTATGTGCGACCTTTGCAGATCCAACCTCACAGTTCATCTCGTTACAGCCTGCCGTCGCTATGTACAACACAGAGAAAGATGTGACATCCCCAACAGCCTACCAGACGCCCTAAATTCAGCGCAACAAAGAACTTTAAACTTTACGAAAACGACAAAAATGTATAACAATATATAGCACACTTATCTAGAGAATTTAATGTTGTATGTAGTATTACAGTTCTAAAATAGTATTACTTTCTCTACTACTGCTGTGAGTAGGGAAAGTATTGCACTCCACCCAAAAATTCGATATCAAGATTTCACCAGAAATACATGTTTTGAGGCCCCCTGAAAAAAGAAGCATTTTTTGAAAAAGGTCTTATGAGTGTGTGTGTGTTTCTGTGTGGAAGTGTGTCTGTAAACAGCATAACTCAAAAACGAAAAGTCGGAAGGTATTGAAGGTATTCATATTGGGCTTGGAAACTCCTAAGGTTCAATTGCAGTAATATGGCATCCTTTTGGTCTAGACGCTTGTAGTAATTACTTCTGTGTATTTCTAGCTGTAACAATAGCTTCTAAGATTTTTCCCCCATTCGAGAGGTTCTGTTTTTTTTTAAGCCTTCATCAGTGATTGTGCTAATATTTGAGATTGCTTGAAGGTTTACCGGGATATTTGAAGCAGACGAAAAGGTTTAATGTATCTACTCTGGTTTAACTCGCCAAGTTATGTGGCTCAAGCGGTAAAGGGAGTTGGCACGGAGAAGTAAAAAGCATTAGTTCGATCCCGGCCCTTGGTATTGAATTTTTCAAGTCTGATTCAACTTATTAGTATTTTAAACCATTTGCAACTCGAAAGAAGGACACAACTAAACATTTTATTTTAAATTTATGTCAATGAACTGAGACTTCTTAAACCATCTATCCATCGACAGACGTCTGGAATTCTTAAGTTAGCCTGGCACCCCTTAAGATATCTTCACAAATTAAGACACAAACGTTGCAATTAAATGTAAATAAACCCTTGAGGGAATACCATAGATTTATAAAACACCCTATCACAGAAATTAACAGTAAAACACTACACGTTTCGGAGGTATGCAAAGTGTAAACTACATTTATGTATGTAATGAAACGACCTTATCTCAGTAATACTGATATTATTGGAATGACGAGAAAACAAGTGAAAGTGCTCAGTAAATAATGTTAACAAATGTTAAGCGAATATTCCTGGATCTGATCTGTTTGAAATCGATAGAAATTAAGAATAGTTTATAAAGAAAGTCTGCCTACGTACATAGTAGGTAGGGAAGATATTGCATTTAAAATTCCATACCGAGATTTGACGGGAAATACAAGTTTTGGCGGTCCTTGAGTCCAAAAGAACTTTTTTAGAAAAAGGTCCATGTTTCTGTGAACAACATAATTCATAAACTAAAAAGATGTGGCATATAACGATCCGTTTTTAAATTTTGACTGTCGCCTCAGCCTCCTCTATTCCCGTTTACCTATAACGAAATGTGTAATAGAACTATTTCGGTAAACTTGTAAGAGTAGTTTGTAGAAGAGCGTGTAGAGAAAGTCATAACATAGTAACACAGATTTAAATTTTTCTATTGTGCATGTCTAGTTCTATTCAGTGACTAAGCGGGAAACCTTACTTTCATATTATCGGTTTGAAGTCCACACTCCTTTAGCCTTGTACCCACATACTCCATCCTCCATCGAGTAACTGCGCTAACAGCCTCTTAGTAACCTGCCAATCATTCATGCCGGAGTTCATTATGTGACAGAGAAGGAACTTTCTCCTGAATGTTGGATTTCAGCGTCATTAAGGTTGCCACTTAGGTTACAAGGGTAATATTTCAGACCGAAGGAGTTTCTAAAGTCAATCTTTACTCTATACAAGTTCATGTATGTTGGCACAGTGTTAACTCCGATGCGTTAGCATTATAAAACCTATTATTGTCATTATTGTTATTATTATTATTAGCAGTAGTAGTAATAGTAGTAGTAAGGGGATATACCACATACATATATACATATAAATCAATATCAAACAAGAACTGTACACAATAATATAATTCAGCAAGAAAGATGTTAGAATAGTTAGCAACCAAGAATTGTACAAAAACAGATTGTAACTTAGAGCTAATTCCAGCTAAAAGATAATTCTAGGTAGAGCCCACCTTTCACCAAGCTAATGAGCAGGGAAATTGAAGCATTAAGGAGAAATAGAAAGAGATAAATACAGATAGGAAAGAGACAGAGTTATTGAATCTGCTTCCGGGCGCGTCACTGGGGCGCGTATGCGAAATATTTTGGAGCAGAATACTTTTATAATAAGGTAACGCAGTCTCTGGACCAATTAGAAATGTCGTTACATTTTGAGGCGCGAAGGTGAGCGTCACTAAGTTTGAGTATAAAAAGGGGAAGAAAGCCCCAGATTTTCACTCTCTTATAGAATCTCGTCGACCCACAGGGATACTCTCTGGACGATGGATGCACGTGTGTGCATATGGGTGGGAAGCAGTTAGACTAGGCTCCTAATTTATTATAATGGTGGGAATTGTTACAATGGGAAAAGCTAGCTGCTCATATATTTGATATTAAACCACATCTTTAAGGGAAATGCAGTGTATTTTAATTTGCCTCACCTACGAAAACCTGAGACAAGTGAAATTAGATAGGTAATTTAATAGGAATGGAGAAATCAGCAGCCGCGGAGCAGCAATAGTCGGAGACCAGGACACTGCAGCAGAGGGTATCTACCAGAGGATCAACGTTTTTTCGCCACATACTGGTAGTAGTAGTAGTAGAGTAGTAGTAGTAGTAGTAGTAGTAGTAGTAGTAGTAGTAGTAGTAGTAGTGGTAATTCTTAGGGAATTATCCTCAAACTCAGAAGCGTAACAATCACACAGCTTTCTCTAGCCATTGAAATGTTATCGATGCTGCTCTAGAAATTAATACTTATATTAATTAATATCTGGTTAGCCTGAAGTTTTGTTGGTGGCTGTTTAAACCTCCAAAGACTATTGCTTAATTGCACTTATCTCCCCCGAATTGTTTACGAACTTTCTATACAACTATCTAGAAGATTATAAAACTTATAATTGTAATTTCGTAAAGTACCAGCGATATTCCTAATAAGGGACGAAAAGTTTCGGTGAATGTTGTATTCCTTATTTCCTTAACCTCTCCTCGACAATCCTCCAAATTCTGTAAATAATGTAAATATTCACAGAAAATGAAATTTGTTGTTCCTGTAATTACTCAATAGCATAAAGGCTACGCAGTTTTCCACGAAAACTAAACCTCTAACATCAATACATAACGAAATACGACGAAACTGGCGAACATGAAAGTTCCCCACTTCCAGGCCACTAAGTTAAACATTCTGAAAATTGTATATAGTCTGCAACCCTCGAGAAAAAATAATATTTTTGCATCCTACACGTAAATGTTAGAAATCTGTATCGAAATGGACTTCATTTCGATTCAGATTTCCGCGCTTGCGCGCTGTCGTACTCGGAGCCACTGAAACACAGTTTATTCAATAATATTAACTTTATTTCACTGTTGTGGGGATTGCATTGTTTTTTACATTTCTTCAAAGAAACTATAAGCACATTTTCTAACAGTGAAGTTACATTTTTTCCTGCTTGCCAAGCGATGAGCTTGTCATACAACTTTTCATAATTTTATTATTTTTTTTATTTTTCAGGAAGTAAATTCTTGCTTACATTCCTCGCCTCCCATCGAAACTGCTGCAATGTCGTCTTCACCGCATTGGCAATGTGTGGACGGGCATTATCATGCAGTAGAATAACGCCATTGGACAACATGCCTGGGCGTTTCGACTTGATGGCTCGTCTAAGCTTCCGTAAAGTGGCTTGATAACGTTGGGCATTGATGGTGGTTCCCCGTTCCAGGAACTCGACAAGCAGTGGGCCCTTCTGGTCAAAAAAAGGCATCACGACCTTACCAGAACTGGTGTGCACGGTCTTTGTTTTCTTTTGAGCTAGTAAAGTCGCATGTTTCCACTGCTTCCTCTGACTCACTCCTCGTTGTTCCTGCTTACTCGCCTTCGTGTTCAGTAGTGGACATAACTTGTGTGACCACCTTCTCTTCGGCGTTAAACCACACTGTCGCTATGCAACGTCAAACGTGTAGCGCAAAGTTAGACGCACTGACTAGATTTCATTTGAATGCCTCTCATACATATAACGTCGCATTTCAGGTGCGTCCGCAGCATTTTGTGTCTTATATACTGGTATTTAGAATGGGAGAGAAACTTTTTACGTTTCCTTCTGTTTTTATATGGAGAGGAAATCTTTTATGTTTTCTTCTGTTTTTATGTGGGCATTTTGTAAGGTTCTACATATAAACTGTTCTTAAATTTGTAGATTTCAAGTTATATCCGTAAATGTTCGCTTAGCATTTGTTAACATTCTTTAGCTAACATCCGCGCTTTTTCCCGCCACCCAACATAATCGAATGTCGTTTCATTACATATGTACATCAATGCAGTTTACACTTTGCAAGGCCACCTACATGAGTGGAGTTTTGCCGTTAGGTTGTTTGATAGTGTGTTTTTCAAATTATGAGATTCACCAAGGTTTTATTTACTTTTAATGCTAGATTTTGTATTGTTTTAATTTGTGAAGATATACTAAGCGGTACCCAGGCAGGTGTCCCATTTCCGGGAGCATGAGAATAGACCTGAGACGTTTTAAAAAGCTTCTGTTCATGGCAATTAACTTAAGATACAAAGGGCGGCGTGCACCATGTTGGAGTAAATTGCTTCGGAAGTAACTTTACTAAAGAAGTCCCCACTATGGAAGTAGGTTACTACATGAGCAATTTACTCCGTAAGTAACGTTGGAGAGCTCAATTACAATTTATTCTTTTAGTTACGACTACGGAAGTAAGAGCTGATTACTCCCGGAGGTACTGTTTTGTTTGCGCGATTTACTTGATACGATCATGAATAAGGTTATGTGCGATAGGAAAAGGGGAGAAACGTTGGTAGAGGTAAAGAAAACCATTTAAACAATATGAGTGTAAAAAACGTTGGAGGACTGGAAAGACGTGAATGACGAGTTTAATAATTCGAGTACTGAAGAGCAGCTTAAAATCCTGGAAACAATGTTTCTAATCTTCATTTTGCATCGCAGATTACTTGCGTGTTGATGGAGAAATATCCTTTCTGATTTCTAAAAGCTCACCATATTCACGGATGGGCACAAAATAGTAACATGCGCGCAGTCAATTCTACACACAATGTGTGGGAAATCTATGAAAGTGAAGAAGAATTCCCTTTTATTTTCTGAACACTCGTGTACATTTATATGAGTACCTTGCTCTTAACCTCAAAAGCGCTCTAACAACGCAATGAAATACTCGACCAGCAGACGCGTGGTGAACGTTTATTTACAAGATCGCCTGTAATACCGGGATCACGATGAACTTTACTTAACGTGAAATGGAAATGCTGGTAAACTAAAGGTATAATTGGCATGCACTTAACGTAATGGGAATTACTCTTGATTGATAGTTCTTTTATTACTTCGAGCTAGTGCCGATTGGCTCTAATTACCATGTGAAATCAAACTTGACGTAACGGAAAGGAAAAGTGTGACATTGCCAAACTTTTAAGTTATATCCGTTAAGTCAATTTTAAATATCTCCATTTAATACAGCGTAAGACTGTCACATTACGTTAAATTCATCGTAATTGAGGCAGTATTTTTAACACTTGAATTATATAATATATAATTTCAATAACATCCCGCCTTGAAGCAATATGTATGTAATAATTTGTAAAAATGTATGTAACAGTCATTGCAGATGCTTATATTATTGCAAACATGTTCCATAATGCTATGTAAATGCATTACGTAATTTAATAATGTAAGAGCTGTGAGAATAATAAGTTTAAAGTTGCAAACAATGAGATAACAATGAAGTAAACTTGAGGCAATAATGAGTTTGAGAGTTTAAAT
Source organism: Deroplatys truncata (assembly GCA_030765065.1). Taxonomy (NCBI): domain Eukaryota; kingdom Metazoa; phylum Arthropoda; class Insecta; order Mantodea; family Mantidae; genus Deroplatys; species Deroplatys truncata. Next base: position 81,779,717 of record CM060982.1, on the reverse strand, counting down.
GTTACTAGTCATGATTAGGGCAGCAATAACGTAAATTTTGTGAGTTTAAAAATAGCCAATCAACAGCCAGAAAAAACTTTAATTAAATGCAGGTATTGTATTGGACTAGGATTAGCCAATCACAGACTTGAAATACAAAAAGTTAAAAGTTTATACGGCTGAAATATGTTCAGTTGCCTGCAGACCTTGGTAGTGACCGGATGGAAGATGTGTTCTCTAAAAAAATATTACGTATTCGTGTGAAACGAAAATTATATATACGCATTAACAAAGTACAAGTATTCAATTAAAAGAATCTCACAGCTCGTAATATCAGTGTAGTGTTATTTAATTGGTGTCAGGATTAATAAAAATAAGTGAATTAAAACTTAAAATCTGTGTAAGCCTACCTTCTTGTCCTACCACGCCCTAATTAAGAGAAACATGTCTCTAAAGTAAGACTTACGCAGCCGAGGCAAACATAAACATAAATACTATCTATAGAAGCAGTTTAATAACAAAGTTAAATAATATTTTTTAAATTTGGAGCGTAACAAATAAACTCCTTCAAAAACTCAAGCACAATATCTACTTCAAGTTTACGTCCATACATGGAGAGCAATAAATAAACAACGTAAAGAACAATCCTATCTCAAATTGGCTCCCATACGTGGGGCAGAAAAACAAACACTTTCTCAATTACGTAACAAACAATCCATTTCAAATTAACGCCCAAAGCGTGGTGCAAACTCCAACGTAAAGACAATAATACTTCTTCAAGTTGGCTTCCCAAGCGTGTGGCTAACAACAACAGTAAAAAATCAACAACAATATACTCCAAAAGTTGAAGAACATAACTTCTTCATAATGCCGGCTCAAGCATCTGAAATATTCCGGTACGAAACACTCACAGGACGCATAACAATAATTGCAGTTTGGATTATAGAGCTGAATTTGTGTCTGAGTTTTGTTGAAATGTTCTCCAAGCAGGTTCAAAAGGCGTGTATAAGATTCTTACCTAATACCGAAATGTTCATTAACTTTCTCTCTCTCTCTCTCTACTCTCTCTCTCTCTCTCTCTCTCTCTCTGTATAAGTATCATATGGTTCTCACATACCACTATCGTATTCCCGTTGTTTTTTTTCCGTCGAGGTCATCAATGTAATCTAAGTAATGCATGAATACGTCAAAATATCTGCCTGCAAATACGATACAGTATTCCAGTTCAATCAACAGGTTAGTTACTCCATCCAGGTCGCAAGAGTAAATTCTAAGCTATATTTGTGCTCTATTTAATTCCGTAGTAGCATACTACATGACGCTGCTCTCCGACATTTACTTCTGCGGTAATTTAATCTGGGAGTATCTGAAAGCAGTGAAATTCTTCGGAAGTAGTTTACTCTCGTATGGAAGTCGCCGAGTGTTGACTTAAATAGTAGTTTACTACGAAAGTAGAGCTTACTCCAGGTTGGTGCTCGCCGCCCAAAGCGTAGTTATATCCTTCAGATAACTAAATATTCGATGTGGAATCGATCCCTGGTTTCCCAAGTAGCATGCCATCGTACCACACAGTAACTGTTTGGAATGGAAATATATAAATACATTAACAAGGTTTCGGCCATTGTCGTGGATTCCATTATATTCTATTCCGCTTCTAATGGCCATAAAATGAAATAAAAAACGGCATGTTTACTTCTTCCCGTCGGTTTGCAGGCAATTATGTAAAAACGTCATTGTACTATTTATTTTAGCTAGCAAAGTTTCAAAGCCTTTAGTATCGATTTAGAGGCTCTTAATCTTGGCTACCCTTGATTTTGTATTTATTTCAACAAAATTTGAAATACAGTAATAAATTTGTTTATACTCTTGTGCATAAGTTTCAAATGTGCAATAGTTCGCCTAAATTGAATATTTACAGGAGGATCTTAATCTAAACTACCCTTAATTTTCATCGATTTCAACAAAATTTGTGGTGTGGTGTGGTGTCCGTCTCACACTCAAGATGTCCCGAAGTCGAATCTCGTTTAGTGTGAGTTACCTAATAGTTTTTCTGGGTGTTTCTCTTATCCTGAGAAGACGAATGTCGGGTAACTCTAAATACCCAGGTTCATTTAATATCATTTCACCCATTTCGTTCACTCATCGTCCAATATGAACCACCAGGTTAAAGAACGTCAATTTTTTAAGGAAAATTTGAAACACGTCGACAAATTTTCTCGAAGCTCCTAAATATAAAATCTCAACTCATACAAGGTGTTTCATGCATACGGACACACGGCAGATAAATACTCATAGAAATTAAGGGGCATATGATCCAACTAGAAAGCTCTTCTTTAGTACCTAGTGTTAGGTGTAAAGTTAAAGGTACGTATCACGGAGGGGGCCCTCGGAACCGAGGCAGAGCACCGCACGCAGGGCAGTCGGCCTATGGGAGAGAAGGATGAGAAGAGAGACCCGAAGGGCGGCCAGAAGATGCAGAAGAGCGCAAGCATGGACGGGATCCCTAACGTTTCCAGACGGAACGCATCCGACACCGCACGGTCCCTGCCCACAAGCCACCAACCTCCAGGGCCCCACAGAGCGGAGTTTCACGCTGAGGAGAGACCTAACTGAGCGGTACCGCAGCGATGCCAGGGAAGAAACCTTTACATAGTGCAAGCCACCGCCCAGCCGCAACCCGGCGAAAACCGTCGCCAGGTCCTACAACCCTGAAACAGATGACAAGGGAGAGAGATGATGGGTACAGGAATTAGAGGAAGGAGAGTCGTGGTAGAAGATGAACCACCCCAGCATTCGCCTGGCGACCCGGAAAAACCACGAAAAACCCATGGGCCAGAGTGAGCGCTCACTGAGGATCGATCCCGGGCCACAGACAAAACCGCCTGAGCCATCCCGCTGGGTAGGTGTTAGGTGTAATCGGCACACCAAATACTTACAGAAAAACTTCTAGGAATGAAAGCACTGCTCGAGACAGCCAGATTTTGAACGCAAAGTGGGAAAGCTTGGCCACGGAAAGAAGATCCAGAAGAGAGGGGTGGTGAATTTCAGTCACGTATACGAAACGCGACTCTAAGTTATGACATTATGGCGATGCGGTTTCAAAATATTTTTAAGCCGTCTTTTTTTGCGCTTTCTAAAGGTAAGATATTGATTTTCCGCTACGTGAGGAGAAATCCAATTTTACTCGAGCAGATATTCTTACAGACATTTAACAGGCATTTCCTGGATTGTTTCAAAAGTGGCCCCCGTATATCATGAACTTAAGTTGGTTTCTGACACGTAATCAATGAGGTTATAATGAATAAACTATTATATAGAAATATTGTCTACACATTCAAATAATTAATTTCATTACTCACCATTTTTCTTCCCCGCCTTCTACTTTAATGTCTGGAATATTTGGAATTTTTCTGTTGAGAAATGCGGAGGAGATTTTCAGTAGTGCCTGAAAAGAAATAAAATACTTCTAAATATACTCTTAAAGCACTATTGTTATGCATGTGGTTCTAAAAATCTGATGTATTATAATCATTAATAAGACATAGACATTTCTAAGCATTAAAGTCAGGACGAAAGGAAATTAAGTTGAACTGTTACTGGACTTTATTCAGGTAACAAACCGCACTCATACCTCGTACAATCTATTGGCGCTTGCAGAGAGCACCTTCCATACTTTATTTACCTGCCCATCAGTGACTCACGGCCACTACTGCTTACATTCTTTGTATTGACAATAGTTAAAGTGTACTAGTCGACCACGATATGAATACGTGTGGTGGGAAGAGGAAATAAACGGTTACGAAATAAGTGATCAGGGCATCGGAAGCACAGTCAAGTAAAGAAAACATTTACAGTTCCGATTTTATTTACTAGAGGAGACCGAGGCCTGCATGTGTAGTATTCTTTTCATTATGCAACTGTACATTTCCCTATCGCCTTCCCCTTTCACTTCCCTCTGATCCCTAGCCTGGATTGTCAACAAGTGCATCCACATCGTAGCCGATTACTAGTTACTTGAAGCCAACTGCTTAAGAATTCCTATGCGGATAACCGTACTTTCTCTACCTATTACGATCTGTTTTCATAGCTATTCTGCAAATTATTAACAAAAAGCTTTGTTTCAATCCACTTCTTGCTAATAAATGTTTAAGTAACAAGTGTGTAGTTCATTAAATTGTGGTACGGATGAATGTATAGCAAATTAGAAACAGCATAAGAGGGGCATAAGAAAAAAAGGATATATATGTGTTGCATGCAAAGCTTTATGCAATCTTAGTAGTATAAATTGATAATACATTTCAAGATTAGTGAATTAAACGTGTAATAAGTTTAGATAAGTATTCCATAACAAATTGTTTACTGTTTACCATAAATATACAGGAAGTCAATCACTTTTTAATTAATTTCTAACATTTTTTACAGCTTTTCCATAGTATTCATATATTCAGCCAAGATCAAAATGTTTTTGCTTAAGAGAAAACGATATCTGTATTGACAGCCGGAATTAGTGTTAAATATATAGTAACAGTGTTGGCATATCGATTAATGAATATTTCGTTTGCTAATCGATATATGCATTGCCTACTAGATACAATGATAGCAAATGTTAGGTATAAGGCAAACATGTGGTCTTAGAGACAAAAGACATTCGTTTTCACTGTCAACTTAAATAAAAAGGAATTAAAAGGGCGATATTACAGAAAACTTTGTGGTTTATTCAAACCCGGCGGAGGGTGATGGATTTTTTTCGGGCATAAAAATCCTTAGCATAGCTTCCTTTGGAAGGGAAGTAAAGCCGGTGGTTCCGTGTTGTAGATTTTTGGCACGTAAAAGAACCTCAAGCCTGATAAAGAGGCCTCTGAGTAAAATTTCTGGTCTTTCACGCCCAATATAGAATGGGTCGCTAAGAACCATAGTAGTTAAAAAGCGTCCATAAATAAAGCCCAATTTAAGTTTAAGATTCATTACGTTATTGTGCTAAGCAAACTTTATGAGGCCAGTGTTAGAAAGATGCAATTATGCACGAGTTTGACCATCATAACAACGTGAGTAAATGCTAGAATCCCATAAACATTACTCATGTTACCATGTTTCAACACCGTTCTTGTAGCTAAACAGAAGTATGCAGGAGGCTAAGACGACAATCAAAGTTTAAAAATCGTATGTGTTACATTGATTTGACCTTCTCTACCCTCTATCCTTTATTAATGGATATAAAACTATTCTTACGAAAGTTTAGCTTCCTATCTACTTCATTTTAATCGAGATAAACCTTTCCGGAAATAGCTGCACTACACATTTCCTTATAGATACAAAGGGAATAGTGACAGTCAAATGTTTAAGAACCGGAAGCAGGCCTTAAAATTCCATACTCTTCCCATGACATCGCGAGAAACAACTGAAAAGCGATAGGATTAAAATAATGGCTAAGTAATGAACAATTCGGACCATTAATAATAGATAATCTCGGAAATGGCTGATGCCACGAAAACAGTTAATTGAAATAAATTGTGTGTTTTAAAGAGATCTACATCTTTGTATAGTACATTTTCATCTTCCCTTAACGTTTACCAGTTATATAAGATTATACAAAGTTCCTTCTGAATGAAGAGGACTTTACAGGCTATTTCCCAGAAAATTCAAGATATGCATTTTATTTCTCACGTAAATATCCTTTAATATGCGGTATTTTAATAAAAATCGTTAGAGCTGTTTTTTTTTATAAAGCAAACAATTTCGAAAAACTTCCATGTAAAGGGTAACTGGGATGGAGGGATTTTCTTGAGTGGAATCCAATACTTCCTCTATCTACTTGGTACGTGGTAGAGAGGTAATAAAAGTATTTAAAACTCAAATTAATAACGGATATCTCGGGAATGGTGAGGCTATACACAAATATAAGACAACAATTTGCCATACAAGTATCATAAACATATTTTATTTTCATAACAATCGTTAGAACCACTTTTTAGAAAATAAGAAATATTTCCATGTAGAGGGTAGTTGGGGTGGGGGATTTTCTTGAAAATCTTTGTGTCGCATCCTTGGAACGCGCTGATTTTAAATAGCAAGTTTTAGTATTTATCTATGTGACTTTTCGTTTTGGAGTTATGCTGTTCACAGACATACACATGGACCTTTTTCTAAAAATTATTTTTCTGGATCCAGGGATCTCAAAACATCTGTTCCTGGTGTAATCCCGATATCGAATTTTTGGGTAGAATGCAATACTTCCTCCAATTACTATAGGTAGGTAGTAATGTAGTGTAGTGCAGTTTGAGGGACGTTGGAGGATTCTAAGAACCCGCACCTCGACCATTAGAAATCTTTTATGCTGTTCCTTATACCCAGTATGTGAACAAACACTCCTGCAATGGCGGAACTCGAACCCGCGACCTTTTGCGCCACACAGTACCGACGTCAAACGCTCCAGCGATCAGGCTACGTGGGATCTCCATAGGAGAGAAGTAGTAAACCAAAAGAAAAAAAGAGATGAAGGAGAATATCATTCTACCAGTTTCACCAGGTGTACAATGTGAAAATCAACATGATGCGCGAATTAATGTATAAGGAATAAAAACAGAAGTAAAGACTGAAATGGTAAACATTTAGCTAAAATATCAATCCCATATCAATAATAATAATAATAATAATAATCATAATAATCTGATGTGTTACACACACATGACTTTCTCTACTCTTGTACAAACTATTTATACAAACGCTTATTCTCCATCTACTTCATGTTAATCGAGATAAACATTTGCAGACTCTATCTTATTGCTAAGTTTCTTGTAGGTGTAAGGGGAATATATATTTACAAGGGCAATTTGGAAATACAGTAGCCTTTAAGCACATACATATCTCTTAATAGCTGGTTGCTAGGTGCAACACCATTCCCTTTCCCACAGATTAATACTCTTTGCATATCCAAGACAAAAAAATGAATAACGAATTCCCATTTGAGAAAATAAGTATTGAAAAATTTAAGGGAATAACAAGTAATATCTCGAAAATGGTTCGCTCAACAAAAAAATGTATATGACATACATTGTGTATTTTAACGCGAGCTACATTTTTTATGTAGTAAAATTTTGTCTATCTCTTATGGTTTACCAGTTATGCAAAAGTCGTTCACAAAGAAGAATACTTTTGGAGACATTCCCAGGAAATTCAAGATATACATTTTATTTGTCATAAAAATATCTTAAACATATGATATTTTAATCAAAATCGTTAGAGCCATTTTTGAGAAAATTAAAATTTTCGAAAAATGTTCCATGTAAAGAGTAATCTGGGGTGGGGGGATTTTCTCGAAAACCTTCGTGTCCCATCCTTGGAAGATACTGAACCTGAATACCAAGTTTGGTGTTTATCCGACTGTTCATTTCTGAGTTATGCTGTTCACAGACATACACACAGACACACACACGGACATGTTTCCAAAAATGCTTTTTTGGATTTAAGGGGTCTCAAAACATGTATTTCCGGTGAAATTTCGGTATCGAATTTTTGGGTGGAATACAATACTTCCCCTACTTACTATACGTAGTAGAGAAAGTAAAAAACATTATGGCTGTGATATGCATAGCGACTACACGCTGTAAAGCAGCAAAAAATATGAGTAGGTTTCGTTGGTTGCAAGGTATGCGGGAAGAAAAACCAACCGACCTCCCAAGCACATCATAATGAATATTATACAGAGTGGTTTATGAAGAACTGACACACTTATTTCTTTAATTGTTTCAAAACGAGTTATGCTAGTGACAACTTATTATACCTGAAATGCAGAGGAATTTTGGGAGATTATTTACCTCTACAGCAAATGTTGAAAATGCCCTCCATCCTGCATAAAGCACAACTCAATACGTCGTTCCAATGTTACTGGCCACTCGTTGGAGGACTCTGTTGTCAATAGCTTGAATCTCCTGTGTAATGTTGTGATGTCAAATCCGGACATCTCGGTGGCCACAGGTTCTTGGAGATTATCCGGTCGTCAAAGAAACTTGCAATTAGTGCCATGGATTCATTTGATGTATGGCATGTAGCGCCGTACTGCTGAAAATATCTTCGACTCAGCTCTACATCGCCTAGTTGATCAGCAAACTCCATGAAAATCCGTCGGTACTCTGCAGTGTTCACATTGTTTTCAAAGGGAAAAAAATTGGTCCCACTATTCTTGCGCGCATATTGCACCAAACTCCGATTTTAACCGGGTGTATAGGTGCTTCATGAATAACATGAGGATTTTCACTGGCCCAATAGCGTGAGTTATTTGAGTTCACATAGCCGGATAAATGGAACCATGCTTCATCTGTGAACCACGTGATGGACAATATGACAGGATTTTGCACAATGAACACCTGAAAAACGACAAAATTCAGTCGTCTATCCTTATCTGGTTCCTGTAATTGATGGACAACCGTAAACCTATACGGCTTTAGGTCTGCACTTTTCACAGCTCTCTGACACATTGAGTAGTTGTACCCTGTCTCCTACGACAAACGTCTTAATGATGTTTTTGGGTGACTGATCCAGTCGTGCTCTTACGTCAACAACAACCGTGCGAAACCTAGATGAACGAGTTTTGCCTTTTTCACTCACCAGAGATCCAGTTGCTTCCAATTTGTATACTAGTTCCAGTATTGTGTTTCTTTGGGGAGGATTCCGAACACCAAATTCTCTCTGGTATGCCCATTGAGTAGCTGTAATTTAATTCGTAATCCAGTATTGCTTTACAAGGAAGAGTCGTTCATTTAATGTGTACTACATTTTCACGTTGACTAGAACAAAATCTCAAAAACAGTTGCCGACAATAAAACTAATAATTACGAATAAAACATGAACATATGCGCATCTAGTGACAGGCAATCGAAATTCCCGAATATTCTGCTTAATTTGGCGCTAAAATTGGGTCATTGAAGGAATTTCGAACAGAATAATTAAAGAAAGAAATGTGTCAGTTCTTCATTAGCATACTGCGATACTAATTTGGTAAGCGCTTGATACGGATTGAGGAGCGAGTTTTTCCAATTTCCGAGATTCTGGATTGCGCTTACCAAAGCCGCACTGAAAATTATTTTTTGCACGATAGGTATTTATATGAATTGAATTATATTAATTGAAATATTAGCTGAAATATTTATATATTATTGAAGGTAGATGTTCCATTTTAGAAGGTGATTCGCTTATATGTGTTGCTATGGCGGACAGAATATTTGTAAATAAATGTTTTCCGTGTAGTCATATTATGTTGTAGTTTTATAGTTATGATAGCAATTTGATTTATTTTTACTTCATTACGAAAAAAGTAACAGATGACATGTCCAATGATTTAGAAATCGAAGAGGCTTGGAAAAGTGGATGTGAGGAGTTAATAGCGAAGAAATCAAAACGGAGGTATGAGCTGGCATATCTTCATTCTGCAAATGGTTAAAAGAAAAAGGTGTAGATATTAATGAGAAGAATGCATTGGCGTATTTCGTTCTAATTGTAAGAAGTAGTAAATTGACCAGTTGAAGTTTGTGGTCGGAAATTTCAATGTTGAAAGCTATGATAAAATTAAATAATGAAATGCATATTAGAACTTTCAATAAGTTTAGTGTTTGCATTGCGATAGTTTTACTGCCCGTACTAGTGGTTTTGGTTATTTCTTTCAAATTTGAGATTTCTTTTGTTTTCATGGCAACCACATTGCATGTGGGAATGTAAACTTCCCATCCATACGAACAATGTTGGTAAGTACCACAAATTAGTTCCATCGTGCAAAACGTTCATTGTGTATGTATATATATATACAGGGAGAGCCAAAAAAACTACGAACCGCCTGCGCGGTGTTTTTCCTGTCCGCGTCCTCGGCGCTCGTTGCCGTCTGCCGCTATCATAGAAAGGCGCAGATGAAACCATACAACATTTTTAAATTCCTTTTAAAGGCTTTACTTACCAACTTTATGAAAGGAGATGCTAAACCTGGCCACCGTCGTTGTCCATACATTTTTGGCAACTCTTTAGGAAACTAGCCAAATTTTTTCGAGTCAACAGTTGAAGCCCGTACATATGTGAATACAATTTTGCCCCCCCCTTTTTGGAGAATCAACAGCCAGGGAGCGTGATTTTGCCTTTTTTCAATAAGACTCTGTAACAGCTTATACGGCCAATATTTCGATGAGAAAAATTGAAAATGTGTTTGAGGACAGAATTATTAGTACAGATTTGTGGACCCCTCGGTCCCGACCTAACCCCAGACTCTCACACTACATCAAACTATGACATCATCGAACAAAACTCGGGTTCCAGCCCTGTTTAAAATTTAATTAACAAACGTTCTTATTATGTCAAATAATGTAAAACATTTAAACAGTAGTAAGTATTTCGTGTCCTTGCATCAGGCTGGTAAAATTATAAGCGTGATTCCAGATATAATTGCTAGAGTTACTTAATTTCACTACATTCTATTTTAAATAATTCCATATCGGGATTTTATAAGAAATACGTATTTTCAGATCATGTGAATCCAAAAACAAACCATCTGTGTACGAACAGCGTAACCCAGTAACAAAATGTCGGATAAATAACCAATTTGGTATTTAAGTTCAGCATCTTCCAAGAATGCGACACGTATATTTTCAGAATATCCCCTCCCACAAAATATATTCAAAATTTTTCGTTAAGTTTTACTTAAAAAGGCTCTAACGATTTTAATTAAAATATCATATGTATTTGCTGATTAATAAAATTATTATTTGGAATTTTCTGAGAATAAATTGTGAAGTTCTCTTCATTCTAACTGGATTTGGTATAATTTTCCTTAAGAGATGGCTAAACTTTACTACACGGAAAATGCTAATCTTTAAAACACCCAATTTATATAGATTTTTTTCTGGCAAAAATCATTTCGGAAATATTCGTTGTTCTTGATTTAAAGTGTTACCTTACTATTCTTTTGTTTCTTAGGTGTGCAGTTCAAAGCCAGCATATTTGATTATCGCTTCAACCTCATGTATCCCTCTTGTACAAGAAATGTATGAGGAAACCGTTTCTGCAAACGATTATCTGGATTAACACGAAGTAGATAGAAAAAATAAGCTTTTGTAATAATAGCATATGGAAGAGTGGGGCAAAGCCATTTGAATGTAACACAAGATTTTTAAGCAAGTGAGTTATACCTGCATAGACTTATTGGGTGAGTTAAAATAATAGGTAATACCCACGCATCCCCATAGAGATGGGAGCACGTGCGCAGTGTATATTATTTCCGTAATCGTCCTGGTATTCGCCTCTTATGCCCAGTATTGAAGTAACACAGTACTGTGTCCCTTCCCCTGGATCCATGATCTTGGAGCCCGATCTTAGACTATGTAATTATCCGGCAATTGGATGTGACACTGACCCTCATTAGCAACCCTGGTTTTCCAATTATAGCCAGGCAAGAGATAGCAGCTAGTTATAAGATTAATTAAACGAATTTGGTTAATTAAGTTCGCACCTCATTTAGTAGGTGACGTCACAAGAGATGATATTGATCGTTGGCCCTGACAGCGACATAGGTGGCTACTCTGAGCTCCGTCAACAAGGAAACCTGGACATGTTGCGTATCTGCTGGACGGGGAGAATGCCATTCAAATAAACAATTGCGTAAAGAAAAATTCATCTCCTCAGAAAAATCTTGTGTTAGAGATGGAAACGTATGGACTTAGTTCTCAATACGAGAGGTATCGTCACCTTTAAGCGCAATCTGTTTGTTAAACAAACACGCGGTCAGCTGTTCTCACAGCCAATCTCGTTTCCGTTGGTACAATCAGATTGAGGTTTCATGACGCTTGTTAGTTACTACACAAAAGCTTGTTATCGTAGTGGTAAATATTGCTTTAGGGAATTAGCGGTATATCTTAGAAATCCTTTTGCTTTTGGAATTATACTTAATGAAATTCCTAAATCCTATAGCTTTTCTGCCAGAGTGCAAACTTCTTCCATAAACTGCACTAGTCAGGTTGAACATTGTCAAGGTTTCGTTTTCAAATGTTTCACTGACCATGGCGAAACTTATATTTTATGAAGCAAGATGGTCCGCGGTAATGTGTAAGGCTAGCAGTTGGGAGGTCCCGGATTCGATTCCCGGCAACCGTCCACTCTGACCATGGGTTTTTCGTGGTTTTTCCAGTCGTAAGGCGAATGCTGTGGTGGTTGCTCTTCTACCACACCTTTCCTGGCCTTCATTTCCTGTACCCTCCATTTCCTTCATCATAATCTGTTTCAGGGTTGATGGACCAGGCGACGGTGTTCGGCGTGTTGTGGCTGGGCGGTGGAGATGCGCTTTTTAAGGTTTCTTCTTGGCGTCCGTCGGACTGCTCAGCTAGAGCTAGGCTCCGGGGGAACCCTGGGGGGTCGGGACTTGTGGGTGGACTAGCACGCCTTTGGATACGTTCAAATTGGAAACTTTATGGACATTGCGGACGTCGTCACCTGGTTCTGGTCACCCTTCGGGTCTCTCCCTGCCAAAGGGTCACGGTAGGAGCACAAAGGGCGGGGGTCCCCCATAGTAGGTACCTTTTGCTTTGCCTTTTACTTATATTTTTATAGTACTTACAGTATGTGATCAAAAGTATCCGGTCACCACCACAAACATACGTTTTTCATTTTAGGTGCATTGTGCTGCCACCTACTGCCTGGTAATCGTTATCCGCGACCTCAGTAGTCATTAGACATCGTGAAACAGCAGAATGGGACGCTCCGTGGAACTCACGCACTTCGAACGTGGTCAGGTGATTGGGTGTCACTTGTGTCAGAAGTCTGTACGCGAGATTTTCACACACCTAAACATCCCTAGGTTCACAGTTTCTGATGTGATAGTGAAGTGGAAACGTGAAGGGACATGTACAGCACAAAATCGTACAGGCCGACCTCGTCTGTTGACTGACAGAGACCGCCGACATTTGAAGAGGGTCGTAAAGAGTAATAGACAGACATCTATCCAGACCATCACACAGGAATTCCAAACTGCATCAGGATCCACTCCAAGTACTATGACAGTTAGGCGTGAGGTGAGAAACCTTGGATTCCATGGTCGAACGGCTGCTCATAAGCCACACATCACGCAGGAAAATGCCAAACGACGCCTCACTTGGTATAAGGAGCGTCAACATTACACGATTGAACAATGGAAAAACGTTGTGTGGAGTGACGAATCACGGTACACAATGTGGCAATCCGATGGAAGGGTGTGTGGGTATGGCGAATGCCCGGTGAACGTCATCTGCCAGCGTGTGTAGTGCCAACAGTGAAATTAGGAGGTGGTGGTGTTATGGTGTGGTCGTGTATTTCCTGGAGGGGTCTTGCACCCCTTGTTTTGCGTGGCACGATCACAGCGCAGACCTACATTGATATTTTAAGCACCTTCTTGCTTCCCACTGTTGAAGAGCAATTCGGAGATGGCGATTGCATCTTTCAACACGATTGAGCACCTGTTCATACTGCATGGGCTGTGGGGGAGTGGTTACACGACAATAACATCCCTGTAATGGACTGGCCTGCACAGTCTTGACTTGAATCCTATAGAACACCTTTGGGATGTTTTAGAACGTCGACTTCGTGCCAGGCCTCACCGACCTACATCGATACCTCTCCTCACTTCCGCACTCCGTGAAGAATGGGCTGCCATTCCCCAAGAAACCTTCCAGCACCTGATTGAAAGTATGCCTGCGATAACGCTGTCATCAAGGCTAAGGGTGGCCCAACACCATATTGACTTCCAGCATTACCGATGGAGGGCGCCATGAACTTGTACGTCATTTTCAGCCAGGTGTCCGGATACTTTTGATCACGTAGCGTATATCTTCCATATGATGGAGATTTGACATGGATAATAACATTATAAAGAAATAAATCTTGAGTGCATCTCGTATGTACGTACGTATGTATGTGTATATGTATATGGGTGTGTGTGTGTGGGTGGGTACGTAGGTGAGTAAGTAGGCAGGTAGGCAGGCAGGCAGGCCGATATGTAGGTAGATAGGTGAGTAGGTGGGTGGGTGGTAGGTAGGTAGGTATGTGGCGGCAGTAATTTCGGAAACAGCTCAACCAATTTTCAGTCATCTTCCCGACTCATGAATATATGCTGTTTTTGGCATGCAACAAATACACTAGAGCCTTTACTCTGTTTCTCTGCTTTTTTTTGTGTGTGTGTACAGTACTGTCTTTCGCCCATAAGTTTACTATCGAGATTTCACTGAGATGTTCTGGTTATCTGAACGCAAAAAAGGGCATGTTTTAGAAAATGTTAGTCTGTGCATAACTCAAACCTAAAATTGAATGGATCTTATAATTCCAGCATGTTTTCAAGGATGTAACACGAAGGTTTTCACGAAATTTCCCCAATACACTGCATGGAAACATAATTTATGTAACTTATAAAATACAGCTCTAAATCCAACGGCACACTCACAGGCGAAAAGTCAATTCCGCATTCTTTCATTCTTTGATCACAGCATTGTAGTGCGTAAGACATGTTTTACTCAACCATTGAATGGTTCTATCATTGCTAAAGGCTATACAGTATTTCCAGAATTTGAATTACTATCGGAGTGATTAAGGGATTCAGAAGTACATCTGCCATTTCTGAGAATCAGGGGATTTTGGAGCTATTATAATGAAGTTGCAGTTCTAAGGAATAAAAATCATAAAAGTTTTTTGTTTTTAATTATTTTATAACTACATAAACGATAAGGGATAAATGAAATTAAATCGCTATTCGAAATTTAAAAAGCCACCCTTGAAACTCCGGGTAAGCAGGTGAAGGTAAAGGTACATATCATGGAGGGGCCCCCGGAACCGGGGAAGAGCACTGCACGCAGGCCAGTCGGCCCAATGTGCTTCCAACGTGACCCCTGAGAGGGAAGGATGAGGGGAGAGACACAAAGGGCGACCAGATCCGGATGCCGACGTGCGCAACATTGGACGGGGTCCCTAACGTTTCCAGATAGAACGCATCCGACGCCGCACGGTCCCCGCCCACGAGTCACCAACTTCCAGGGACCCCCGGAGCGGAGCCCCGCGCTGAGGAGAGCTCTAACTGAGCGGTGCTGCAGCGACGCCAGGGAAGAAACCCGGGTGAGTAGGTAGTAATCTTAAAATTTCTTCCATTCTACTGTGACTAATACTTTTCCCAGAAGCAAACGTCACACTTCTTTATCGTTCTATAGAATTTTTGGTAACAGTCGAATAGCATTCTCTTGTGCCTTTTCTATTCAAGTCGAACTGTTCTTAGTACATGCATGTGCCTGTACAATATATCACAATGAAGGAAGGAGAAAAAATCTGGGAAATACAGTAGGTTTTAATCGATAGTCAAATATTTTAAGAGTTGGTCACTATATGGATTCTTCCATTCTCTTTGCATGTCCAGGACATTAAAAGAAAGAAAAAAGAAGAAGTGAGAGAATAATAATTCCCATTTGAGAAAAAGTGGGAGTATTGGAAAATTCAAACAAATAACAAGAAATATCGACAAAAAATGTATATGACTTAAATTGTGCGTTTTAAAGAGATCTATATTTTTGTGCAGAAAATTTTGTCTATTTCTTGCAGTTTACCAGTTATGCAAAAGTCATTCAGAATGAAGAGGACTTTTGGGTACATTCCTAGGAAATTCAAGTTATACATTTCATTTGCAATAAAAATATCTTAAACATATGGTATTCAATCAAAATCGTTAGCGCCATTTTTGAGAAAATAAAAATTTTCGAAAATTTTCCATATAAAGGGTAGTTTGGGTTGGGGTTTTTCTTGAAAATCTTCGTGTCGCATTTTGGAGGATACTGAACCTATATGCCAAGTTTGGTGTTTATCCGAGATCTCATTTTTAGTTATGCCTTTCACACACACACACACACACACACACACACACACACACACACACACACACACAAACACTGACACGGACCTTTTTCTAAAAATACTTTTTTTTAGTTCAGGGGGTCTCAAAACATATGTTTTCGGTAAAATCTCGATATCGAAATTTTGGGTGGAATACAATACCTCCCCGACTTACTATACGTATTGGAGAAAGTAAAAATAAGTCTCAAGTGTTACATTCACATGCCTTTCTCTTTCATTTTTAATGCTCTTCTATAAACTCTTTTCACAAATCCTTATTTTTGTATCTTCTTCATGTTAAACGAGATAAACGTTTGCAGAAATGGTTCCATTAGACATTTCGTTATAAGTATCAAAAGTACCGGGTCTGAAGCGATAGTCGAATATTAACAAAATGATCGCTAAATGCTGGTTGGAAGTTCCATACCTACTCTTTCCATGACATCACAAAACAGAAAAGAATGGCGACTTAGAACTTCAAAAAATGTACGATAGAGTACTATAAATTCAAAGCAATAGCAAAGAACATTTCCGAAATGCTTAATGCTACAAAAATGAGATAAATTGGGTGCTTTTGACCAGATTTACACTTTTCGCGTACTAAGTTTTTTTTTGTCTATCTCTAAGGGTTTGTCAGCTGTGCAACGAAAATGTTGCGTGTAAAGCGAAGTTTGGAGTGGGGGGGGGTTAATTCAAAGTGCTTATGTCGCATCACTGGAAGATGCGAATTTTAATAATAAGTTTGGTGTTCGTCGGACATTTGGTTTTTGAATTATGCAGTTGACGGACACGAACGCAGGAATTTTTCTAAGGGTTTGTAATATGATCTCCGGTTAAAAGCTGAGGTTTTCTAACTTGTAGATATTGCTACCTGATGGTTAAACGGAGTCCCCGTATTACGAACACAAGGTCACAGTTGGGTAGTTAACCTGGAGTTTATTAGCAATTTGATAAGGTTGGCAATATTTCGTGCACGATTTCACGCTACCTAGGTGGAAACATGTAACATTAGAGCTTTAAAATAAGGTTTCTGCTGTTATTTTCTTGAGTTTGACATTTGATTTGCGTGCATAATAAAATCTAAAGTTTTTATTACATTAGTTTGAGGAGTTTCTTGATTAATATGGATCGTTTCTGATGGCTGGATGCATTCAGGGACGTAATAAAGCATACTTGTTGTTAATATTACGATCTATATAGGTTATGTAGGGGCACATTTCTAAACGTTATTCCGTTAGTTTAGTTCGCATTGGAATAGGTTAAATGCGTTTCGGTATGTTTATAAAAATGATTTGCCTTTAATATAGGTCTTGGAGGTATTGTAATATAGGATAGCTATAGGTGAGCGTAGTTTGAAAATAAATTAGAGCACTTCGGAGTATTAGGTTATGTGGGATTTCACTCTCAATATGATTTAGGTTAACGGAAAAATGGATTTTGCATACAATATAAGAACGCATTGATAGCGGAGAATGCTGAAGTCTCTCTTGATTCTAACATACACTAAAACGTATTGTATTAGTGTTGCTGTTAAAATATCCGATACTGATTAGAGCAGGAATGAAATGGTTTAGGTACCTGATGTACATTAGTATCGTATTTATTTTATTCTGCCAGGTGCTTGATGGCACTGAGGTATTAGCCTTACTCCACTACACAGAAATTTGTGACGGTTACATTTAAGAAAACATCTGATGTGTTACACTCACATGACTTTCTCTACTCTTGTACAGACTATTTTTACAAACGCCTATTCTCCATATGCTTCGTGCTAATCGAGATGTTAATCTTAATGCTAATTTTCTTGTAGATGCAAGGGGAATTGGTAGGCTTTAAGCGATAGTAAATATTTTAAGAGCTGGTTGCTATGTGGAGTATTCCATTCTCTTTGCATTACCAGGACAAAAAAATCTGATGTGTTACACTCACATGACTTTCTCTACTCTTGTAAAAACTATTTTTACAAACGCTTATTCTCACTCTACTTCATATTAATCGAGATAAACATTTGCAGACTCTATCTTATTGCTAATTTTCTTGTAGATGCAAGGGGAATATATATTTACAAGGGCAGTATCGAAATACAGTAGCCTTTAAGCACATACATATCTCTTAATAGCTGGTTGCTAGGTGCAGCACCATTCTCTTTGCCACAGATTAATACTCTTTGCATATCCAAGACAAAAAAATGAATAACGAATTCCCATTTTAGAAAATAAGTATTGAAAAATTTAAGGGAATAACAAGCAATATCTCGAAAATGGTTCACTCAACAAAAAAAATGTATATGACATAAATTGTGTATTTTAACGCGATCTACATTTTTTGTGTAGTAAAATTTTGTCTATCTCTTATGGTTTACCAGTTATGCAAACGTCGTTCACAATGAAGAATACTTTTGGAGACATTCCCAGAAAATTCAAGATATACATTTTATTTGTCATAAAAATATCTTAAACATATGATATTTTAATCAAAATCGTTAGCCATTTTTGACAAAATTAAAATTTTCGAAAAATGTTCCATGTAAAGAGTAATCTGGGGTGGGGGGATTTTCTTGTAAACCTTCGTGTCGCATCTCTGGAAGATACTGAACCTAAATACCAAGTTTGATGTCCATCCGACAGTTCGTTTCTGAGTTATGCTGTTCACAGACACACACACAGTCATGTTTCCAAAAATCCTTTTTGGATTCAGAGGGTCTCAAAACATATATTTCCGCTGAAATCTCGGTATCGAATTTTTGGGTGGAATACAATACTTTCCCTACTTACTATACGTAGTAGAGAAAGTAAAAACGACAAATGTGTTGAGTTAAAAAGGACCATAAATTCAGGAAGAGGTTATGATGCTGCTGCAAATTATTGTAGAGCAGTGTGATAGAAAATAGAGCCATAGTGCAATTTTATTTAACCTGCATCGTTTTCCAACTTCCTCATCTCTCTCCTCAAATTTATTTTTCTGAGATCTTATTCCTATTGCGTAAATAATATCTGAGCATTCACCTCGACATCGCTAAAAAAGGAATAACGTAAGGCTTTAGCTAGATTAAAGCATTTCAGAATATTAAATTATATAGATTTCCCTGTTAACACGCCTTGTGTAATGAAGTTTATTAATAAATGCTTACATTTAGAAGAAAATTCCCACACACAAACAAAAAATGGAAAGCCTATGTTAAGTAGGATTTCGCCATTAATATACTCTTGTAGATTAGTGTAGAAATATGTTAGGTGAATTCGGAGTATTAGCTTATAGGGATTTTTGTTTTTGGCTTCCTATAGATTAGTAGGAAAATAGGAGATTTTGGAATAGAAGTTTAAGTTTTGCTGTTGATTTGTAAAGGTTACTTGCAAAATATGTTAGGTACACGAATATTGGGTTAATATCAGGTACATTATATATTTAAGCAAACATTACTGACATTCACGTAAAAAAAGAAAAAGAAAATTAAACGATATGCAAACTATGTCTAAGAGTAATGCTGCAGGTATTATGTAGTAAAAGAAGTTTGATTATTGTATAATTAATTTAAGTTGATTTTTTTTATTGTATCTTATGTAGTAGAACTTAAAAGAACCTTTCGACAGTCTAATAACATTTGCGAAATTCACCCTTTCCACAAAACTGGAAATTACTCTTTCGGAAGTTTAATTATTTTGGCTTTCCTCCTGCTATATACATATTGTTATAATATTTATCTTTGGAATTGCTATCGATTATCTATCGAGGCCAAAGGTACGCCATTTTTGTATGGTTACCTCCAAGTGAGTACCCTAACCGCTACCCGAGGCGTTGGTTATTTCATTGCTAAGAATAACTTCCGGTTAGCTGTTAACCGAAGGTCGTAATGCGATAATTTGCCATACTTACAGTAAATACAGAGTGCGCCAAAAAACTACGAACCGGCTGCACGGTGTTTTTCCTGTCCGCGTCCTTGGCGCTCACTGTCGTCTGCCGCTATCACAGAAAGGCGCGGATGAAACCATACAACATTTTTAAAATTACTTTTAAAGGCTTTAGTTACCAACTTTATAAAAGAAAATGCTGAAACTGGCCACCGTCGTTGTCCATACATTTTTGACACCTCTTTAGGACACAATCCATCACTTGCCGTAGTTCACATTAAGAAATTTCCTGGTGGACATTTTGTTTTAATTCTTCCAGGATGAGTGGCTTTGTCTTGTACACTTTGTTTTAAGTTACCCCAGAGATAGAAATCGCAGGGGGTTAGGCCGGGGGATCAAGGGGGCCACAAATCTGTACTAATAATTCTGTCCTCAAACACACTTTCAATTTTTCTCATCGAAATGTCGACCGTATAAGCTTTTGCAGAGTCTTGTTGAAAAAAGGCAAAATCACGCTCCCTAGCTGTTAATTCTCTAAAAACGGGGGCAAAATTGTATTCACATATGTATAGGCTTCAACTGTTGACTCGAAAAAAATTGGCGAGTGATGGATAGTTTCCTAAATAGGTGCCAAAAATGTATGGACGATGGTGGCCAGTTTCAGCATCTCCTTTCATAAAGTTGGTAAGTAAAGCCATTAAAAGTAATTTTAAAAATGTTGTATGGTTTCATCTGCGCCTTTTTATGATAGCGGCAGACGGCAACGAGCGCCGAGGACGCGGACAGGAAAAACACCGCGTAGGCGGTTTGTAATTTTTGGCTCTCCCTGTATTTAACCGCAACCTTAATCGGAGATCATAACACAGGTCCTAAGACTGCTTTTGGGGGGTTCAGGGGGCTTCAAAATATGAATTCTCGATGAAATATCGATACAGAATTTATGGATGGACTGCAATACTTCCTCTACCTAATATAGGTAGGTGGTAGAAAAAGCCAAAATCGCGTTTGTTTATTCTAACTCACTCTGTTCTAAGCAAGTCGGTTATCGCATTTTTGTAGTAATATCCGATAGTCTACTCAAAGGAGCATTATGCTGATAGGAAATAAACAAATGATGCATGTAAAGGAGCATGCTAGCCAAAACTGGTGTTTCCTCCAATCATTTGAGACCCCAAGCTTTTAATAGTGGGTGGTATATTCAAATCCACACAGCCGTTCTTCCAGATTTTCATTTAAGGGATGGTGCCTTATCGAAGGGGAGTCGATTGGATGGATAAAGCACGAGTTTAATGCAAACCTACATTCGAGATCGATATTTAATTTTCCGGATCCTATTACGCAAACTCGCAAATGTTGACTTCTTTCTTTGCCATTAACCCAAGTAAAAGTTGCATAATCGGGAAGTAGTCATGACAGCAGTCAAATTGAATTCCGTTGGATATAATACCAGCCTTCAATTTCAAGAAAGCTAACTCTATAAATTTTATTCGTGTTTTCAAAATGTGAATAAAATCACAGGGAATTTACTTGGTCTGTATGGGTAGAGGTGAGGAAAGTCTCGCCCGTTGCTCGCTTTCATATTCATAAAATTGCTGTTTGGTTTACGCAGTTCCAAAGTTAAACCAAGATCGTTCTGTTTGCCTGCCACAATGATCATGTTTAAAACAAAAGTAATCTATGCAATGTGAATGTTTCTTTCTTGTTTATTGTTTAACATCACTTTAACTTTTTGGCCATATCTTGACGGTTATTCTATATGATTATTGGTTCACTTGAATCAATGTAAGTCAGACAGATGGCCTGAGTTACGTAGTCACCTTCAATTTTTTGTTCTCTGTAGGGGGAATTTTGGGTTGTAATATTGAATATCTAATTAGTATTTACTTGGAAACTAAGGAAAACCACGAGAAAATCCCAGTCAGATTAGCCAGTACACGGGACCTGAATCTGTAACTTTCAGAATGTACGCGACACATGCTACCGGCTGAACTAGCTCGCTCTGTGCGAAAGTCTTTTTTCCAGCTGTACTTATTTACTTTTAAGGTCAAATTTAATTGATGCTAAGGATGAAAAATTTAAGATTTTATAACGATGTTGACACATATCAATGTTACATTGGTTTATGTAGTTTTTTAAAGTGCTTCATATGATAATTTTTAGAAACCAAGTGAGTTTTTGAAAGCGAGAAAATATTGAAAATGTGGTTTTTTTTTCGTGCTTGTTCTTGAGCTCATGTAAGTAATACAATTAGTAAATTTTATGGCAAGAAATACAACAATATGCAATTAGCATAAAATTACTATCCAATCATTTGACTTTCCACAAATAAAATCACTATTGGAAGAAATTTTAAAAATTTGTTGTATTACATTCACACGCCTTTCTGCCCACTCTTCTACAAACTAATTTTACAAAAAGTATGCCTCTATCTACCTTGGTTACTCGTAGAAATGGTTTCATTGCACATTTCATTGTGAGTAGGTACAAGGGGGATACGGAAGACAGAAGTGATAGTCAAAACGTAGGTCGCTATGTGTTGACTTTGAAATTTCACTTTCTATGACCAGAGAAACAAACCAATGGGAACTTTGGCACTTCAAAATATAAAGTATTTGAATATTAAAAACAATAAAAACAAATATCCAAGAAAAGGTTAATGTGAACAAAGGTACTAAATAAATTATGTGTTTTAACGACAACTAAATCTTTTGCGTAGTTTGAAAGCTTTTCTCTATCCCTTACGGTTTACCGCTTAAAGAAAAGCATACAGAATTAAATCAGAATTAATAGGACTTCATTGGCTAATCGCGCAAAATTCAAGACATGCATTTACTTGTCATGCAAGCATCGTAAACGTATTTTAATAAAAATCAGTGGAGACATTTTTGAGAAAATAGATACATAGAAGGTAGATTAAAATTAAATTAAATTGAGTTTTGTTTATGGACGCCCTTTAACTACTATCGTTCTTAGGGTACCATTCTATATTGGGCGTGAAATATCGATAATTTTGCTCAGAGGCCTTTTTATCAGGCTTGAGGTTCTTTTACGTGCCATAAATCTACGACACGGGACCACCGGCTTTACTTCCCTTCCGAAGGAAATTATGCTAAGGATTTTTACGCCCGAAAAAATCCATCGCCCTTCCCGGGTTAGAACCCGCGACCTTGGGAACTAGAGGCTAGCACGGTACCACTAGTCCACGGAGGACGACAGGTAGGTAGAGGACCCTGAATCCAAAAATAGCATTTTTAAAAAAAGGTCCGTGTGTGTCTGTGAACAGCTTAACTCAAAAAGAAAAGTCGGGTAAATACAAAACTTGGTATTTAAGTTTAGTATCTTCAAAGTATGCTACACGAAGACTTTCAAGAAAATCCTCCCAATCCCAACTAGCTTTACATGGAATATTTTTCGAAGTTTTGATTTCCTACAAAGTGATCACGGTTTTGATTAAAATACCAAAAGATATTTATATAACAAATAGTGTGTATATTTGCATTTTTTTGGAATTGTCTGTGAAGTCCTCTTCATTCGGAAGGAAGTTTGTATAATCTTGTATAACTGGTAAACGTTAAGCGACGGATGATTGCATGGAAAAACAGTATGGAATTTTAAGGCCAGCGTTTAGCGTCCAGTTCTTAAACATTTGACTATCGCTGTTCTCTTTGTATCCATAACGAAATGTGTAGTGGAGCTATTTCTGCTAAGGTTTATTTGGATTAAAACGTAGTAGATAGTAGTATTAGTATTAGTATTAGTAGTAGTAGTAGTAGTAGTGGCATTTATTAAGTACTTAGTATTACATTAATTGCATAACACAGTCGCATGGGTCATAAGACCGTACATGCTCTCTAGAAAAATACCTGGTCTGTAAATTTAACTTGCAGAATCGACCAGGACACAACTATTTTATAATCACCATACTATAAACCTATAAAATGAAAAATACTCTGAATCATACACACACAAATGCGCGCACACACACACTCACGCACACAAATGCTCAAGTATCACATATATTTAAAGAAAATTTACATAAACACCATATCTCTTAGCACACGTACTTCCATTAAGTATGTGCCCAAGCTTGCCAGTTTTGGCTGTTTAGAATCAAGTGAAGACGGAAAAAATCTGGAAGCATGGAAAACCGCCATTATCCAACCTCTTTAGAAGGGCAAAGGGAGTTACATCATTCCAGGGAATTACAGAGGCATTTCGCTGCTCTATGAAAAGTTTACAGTAGAATCTTATATGAAAGAATTATGTGCTGGGCTAAGACGCACAATAGGATTTCTAAATTTCAGGCAGGATTTAGGGAAGGTTTTTCGACTATTGACAATGTCTTTGTTCTGAAAACAATAATTGATGACAATTTGAGAAATAAAGGGGGTAAGGTATATACAGTATATGTAGATTTTAAAATGCCATTCGATACTGTTGAACGCAGTGCTCTCTGGGAGAAATTAACACGTAGTAGACAGAAAAATACGCTTTAGTAAGAGTAGTTTGTATACTCACCAATAACGATAGAGGGTAGAGAAAGTAATGTGAATGTATCAAGTGATAATTTGTTTAAAAACTTTGTGTTACAACCTTAGAGTGCACTGAACTTAAATACCAAATTTGGTATTTATTCGATCTATCGTTTTGAGATGCGCGCGCGGGGGCAATCTCACACACATACACATATAAACACAAATTCGCGGACTATTTTCTAAAAACCTGACGTGATACCTTTCTCTACCTTCTATCGTTTATTAGTGGGTGTACAAACTATTCTTATCAAGCTTATTTTTCTATCCAAGTACTTCATTTTAATCCAAATAAACCATTGCACAAATAGCTACACTACACATTTAGTTATAGACACAAAGGGAACAGCGACAGTCAAGTGTTTTATAACTGGACGCCTAAGTCCACTGGGCTTAAAATTCCATGTTATTTCCATGCAATCGAAATAAATAAGTGAATATTGACAGGATTTAAAAGAAGAATGACCAATGAGCTATTAAAAACGGATATCTCAGAAATGGCTTTTGCCACAAAAAAAGTTATTTGAAATTTTGTGTATTAAAGAGATCTGCATTTTTTGTGTAGTGCCTTTTCGTCTATCCTTTGTCGTTTAAGATCATAAAAAAGTTCCTTCCGAATGAAGAGGACTTCATAAGCTATTCACAGAAAATTAAATATATACATTTTATTTGTCGTGCAAATATCTTTAGTATGTGATATTTTAATCAAAATCGTTAGCACTTTTTATAAAATCAAAATTTTCCAAAAAATTTCCACGTAAAGGATAATTTGGGTTGGGGGATTTACTTGAAAATCTTCTTGTCGCATCTTTGAAAGGTACCTGCCGTAAATACCAAGTTTGGTATTTATTCGACTTTTAGTTTTTGAGTTATGTCCCCACGCACACTCACTCACACACACACGCACACACACACGGACCTTTTTTCCAGAAATTACTTCTTTTGAGTTCAGAAGCCCTCAAAAAATATGTTTTCGGTGAAATATCGACATCGAATTGTTGGATGAAATACAATACTTCCCCTAATTACTATAGTACAAGGGCGACACTGAACGGTTTTATAAAATCAAACATGGATTAGTTTTAAAACATTTAAATGATTTCCCCTTTAATATAAAAAATTTTGCATTCGATGAAACCAGTTCCTTAAAGCAATAATGCCACTCTTCCTGAGACACTTCAAAAACCAGGTTTTTATTCTGCTCCGCTGCTTCATCTGATGACCAAAAAGTGATTCCACGCATTTTATCTTTAGTTTTTGGAAACAAAAAAATCTGATGTGTTACACTCACATGACTTTCTCTACTCTTGTACAAACTATTTTTACAAACGCTTATTCTCCATATGCTTCATGTTAATCGAGATATCGAGATGTCAATCTTATTGCTAATTTTCATGTAGATGCAAGGGCAATATGCTAGGTTTTAAGCGATAGTCAAATATTTTAACGCTGGTTACTATGTGCCGCCTTCCATTCTCTTTGCATGTCCAGGACATAAAAAAAATGAATAACGAATTTGAGAAAAAGTATAAGTATTGGAAAATTTAAGGAAATAACAAGCAATATCTCGAAAACGGTTCACTCAACAAAAGAAATGTGTATGACATAAATTGTGTATTTTAACGCGATCTAAATTTTTTGTGTAGTAAAATTTTGTCTATCTCTTATGGTTTACCAGTTATGCAAAACTCGTTCACAATGAAGAATACTTTTGGAGACATTCCCAGAAAATTCGAGATATGCGTTTCATTTCTCATAACAATATCTTAAACATATGATATTTTAATCAAAATCGTTACAGCCATTTTTGAGAAAATTAAACTTTTCGAAAAATGTTCCATGTAAAGGGTATTCTGGGGTGGGGGGATTTTCTTGAAAACCTTCGTGTCGCATCTCTGGAAGATACTAAACCTAAATACCAAGTTTGGTGTTTATACGACTGTTTGTTTCTGATTTATGCTGTTCACAGACACACATACAGACACACACACGGACATGTTTCCAAAAATGCTTTTTTTGGATTCAGGGGGTCTGAAAACCTGTATTTCCGGTGAAATCTCGGTATCGAATTTTTGGGTGGAATACAATACTTCCCCTACTTACTATACGTAGTAGAGAAAGTAAAAAGAAATCACAACGTGCTAAGACGAGGTGTATGGTGGAGGATCCATGGTGCTGACATTTAGGGCTCCATATACTCAGTTGTTAGTTTTGCTGTATACGATGATGCATTGTCATGATGTAACATTATTTTTCCTTTTGGGCGTTTTTCACGAAATTTTCCAAAAACTTGCGGCAAACAGACATTTGTATACCAATAAGCAGTAACAGTACACCCATCTTCCAATGCTATAGTAGCAATAAGGCCCGTTAAATAAAACAAAAAACTAGGAACCATCTTCTTACCAGCACTGAGAAGATGGGAATTTTGTAGGTCTATTGAGCCGATTGACTTTTCTTTTCAGGGTCATAATAATAAATATAAGATTCATCAACAGTAACGATATTTCAAACCAAATTTGAATTGCCACCTGGAATTTTCCCAGAGTCCCTCCCCCCAAATCAATGCGTTGTTGTCTGTTGTCTGGAGTCAGGTTATGTGGAATCCGTCGACAACAAAGTTGTTTTTAGTTTCCTTTAACTACTTTCCTTTGGAACTTATTGCCTATTAGCTCGTGAAACTCTTGTCGTTGGTTTTCTTGCACTTTTTTTTAATCATTAGATCGTACACACATTTACACTCTCATTCATACTTCCAGACTCTGAGGAAGATACAGCCGGGAATCGAACCCGGGACCCCTCGCACAACAGGCAGTTGCTCTACCGCCTGAGCTACGGGGCCAGCCAACAAAGTTTAGTCACGTCTAAATGTCGATGTAAAATGTTTTAGATTTGACTCATACCAATGCCCAATGTCCCCCGAATAAATTGATAAGATGTCCGTCGATCTTCTTCAAGCATTGCACGAACAATATTTTCATTAGTATCAGTAGTTTTTGGGCGTTCTTGAAATTCATCACTAAGAAAATACTGATCTCTTTTAAATTCACTGTACCAATTATAAATTGTTGCCTTAGATGGGGCTTCTTCGACAAATGCATTTCTAAGCCCATCTTCACATTGTTTAAGTATTAATGACAACTTAAAATCGTAAAAAATTTAAAAGCCCGGAAATATTCTTTAGTCGAATTTATTTTCTTGGGTGAACACAAAAACTTTAAATGATGATAATTAACGAGATATTAAAGCCGAGCAAACTACACGGCAATAACTCGCAAAACATTAGAAAGTAACTGTCAAATATAAACAAATTTCGTTTGTTTTTAGAAGCATGGCATTCTAATAACTTTCAATATCGCCCTCGTAGCAGAAGTAAAATTGATTCTTTCTTGGGTTCGGGGAACACAAAACGTACATTTCCGTTGAAATCTCTAAATAGCATTTTTGGGTAAGCGGTGCAGAAAATATAAACCAATGATATGTCTACCGTGAACAGAATTCTTTTTCCAGTATGATACCGTGTGTTGAATCTTTGATCAACGCAAATGTCCTTGGGCACTTGCGCCGTAGAGTGTTACATACGGTATATGAAGTGGTCATTTGTTATTCTGCTGTAAAATTCTTAAAATAAAGCAAAATCACAACTGACTTATAGTTCTTTGGCAGTAAGGGGCAATTACATTAATATGAATTGGAGTATTTTGTTATACAAATATTTTCAACTCTGCATTTTGTACAGGGGATAGTGGATTAAGTTAAACATAAACTGAGATTTATTTATGGACGCACTTTAACTGCTGTGGTCCTTAGCGTCCCATTCTATATTGGAAGTGAAAGACCGATAATTTTGCTCAAAGCCTCTTTATCAGGCTTGAGGTTCTTTTACGTGCGGTAAATCTATGACACGGACCACCGGCTTTACTTCCCTTCCAAGGGAAGCCATGCTAAGGATTTTTACGCCCGAAAAAGTCCATCGGCCTCCGCAGGGTTTGAACACGCGACCTCGGGAACTAGAGGCTAGCATGGTAACCACTACACCACGGAGGACGACAGTGGTGTGGATTAAGTGGATTTTAAAAATGCTTCTATGCATTACTGACACAATGTACCTAAACGTATATCCATGCGGGTGAAGTGTGAGTGCTTTCTGGCGTGTAATAGACCCGTCAGTTCTGGTGGAATGGCTTTTCTCCAGAGTAAAATGGCAGTATAAACAGGTAGGTTAAGTAGACTCTCACAGAGTACTTGACTTGTCGAAGTTTAATTACAGTACACCGTCTGCCCCAAGTTGAAGCTTTAATGTACTATTTTGTAAACTAAAGAGTTGTAGAATCGATCCCGGTACTCGGAAGCCCTTTTATTTTTATAGCCGTGTGTGTAGAAGTTAGGAGACAAAGTTTCCGGAACACCAACTTCCAGAACGGGTCTTCATTAACACTAATGTCAGCCCAAAGTATCCATTAACACGGAGAGGTCTTCCGTCCCTTTCTACTCCTACAGAGTCCCTCAACTCAAACGGGGCAATTTATTTTTATTTATTTTTAGCGGTTATCACACGTGAGGAGCAAACATAAACGACATGATGTGTTACTCTCACATGACTTCCTTTACCCATTCTTCTACAAACTATTCTTAAAACTTATTCTTCTATTTCATGCCAATCGAGATAAACGCTTGCAGAAATGGTTCCGTTAGACATTTCGTTGTAGGTACAATAGGGACGCAAGAGGTTGAAACGATAATCAAATGTTTACAACACAGATCACTATACGCTGGCTTTAAAATTCCATACTCTTTCCATGACATCATGAGAAACAAATGAATGGTAACTTAACACTTCAAATGTATTAAAGTATTGTAAATTCAAACCTAAATAATGCGTTTTTAACAAGTCTATATCTTCGGTGAGGTAAACATTTGTTTATCTCTTATGGTTTATCAATTCTACAAAATTTCACAAAATGCATGCAGAATGAACGGAATTCAAGGCTATTCGCAGAAACTTAAAGATACCTATACATTTTATTTGTCTTGCAAATATTCTAAACCTACGATATTTTAATCAAAATTGTTTGAGCAATATTTGAGTAAATCAAAAACAACAAAACATTTTATTTTAAAGTGGGGTGAGGGAATTTTCTTAAGTTCTTCGTGTCGTTTCTTTCGAAATTGCTGAATTTAATTACCAAATTAGGTATTTATTCGTATTGGAATTATGCGTTCACAAACAGAAAAACATACATTTTAATAACTTTTTTTATTCGGAAAACTCAAAGATTTTCGGTGAAATATCGATATAAAAATTTGTAGGGAATACTATATCAATTACCTCTACCTAGCATAGGTATATGGTAAAGGTAGTAAATTATCTGATGTGTGGCAGTCAAACTCTTTTTGTATCCTGCTATTTATTTTCATGTATATTATACAATTGATCATACAAAAATACGTTTTTCTATCAATTTCTTCTAAATCATGACCAGCATTGACTAGAAATTGTTTAATCACGTAAACACTATGCTAACATAAACTTAATGGCTGCCAAGCAATTACTAAACAACGTAGCATTGTCAAACTTCAAACTTAAGCTTTATAAGGGTGGTACTCTCTACCATAGTCATTTGTTTGAAACAATAACCGCTATATATACGTCAGGTCGGGGACTGTTCTCAGATGAAGGAGTCCAAACTTAATCGTCAATCACCTTTTCGGCACAGGTTACGCCATTGCAATTACACAGTTACGGGATCCTTGAATTTAACAATTTCTGAAATCTTGAAGTTATTTACTTCAAATTTGTATACAAATTATTGTGGTAACTACATTAGATTTGCAACATTTCAATTGGATATAATAACTTCTAGATATTAAATATTTTATAAAAAGTCTTACAAAATATTTACAGAACCTTCAAGACTCCTTGTAACAAAATACTAAAGTAGAGCAACTAATCAATTTTTTCCTCAAAGTTTAAGCTGAAAACAATCGGACTAGTTGTTACTTTCTAAATCATAAAATTGGTTATTGAGGTATTAATTTTTTTCAAGTGTTATCCAATACAAATTCGTAAACCTTATTTAATTAAGAATTCTTTTATGCCTAAACCAATGGCACTATAGAAAGAAATGATGGCCTGAGTTTAGAAAATGTTTATGAAGATCAAACGGAAAAATTAAAATTGGGCCACAAATGATGCGCACGGAAATATTTATATGTTTAAAAAATGTATGTCGGAGACCACACAATATAACACATAAAACAACTAATGCCACATGGTATGGTTAGGTTAAACAACGGAGGGGGACACATCGCGCACTGCAACCTACCTATCTACCTACCTAGGTAAATAGATCTATTGTGGCTACTACCACCCCGGGAGGAAGGGATGAAGTGAAGGAACCAGAGGAGGCTACAAGCCGCAGGCGGGCCACAGAGGTACGGGGAAGTCCCTAACAGTTCCGGCCTCAGGAGGATCCGTTTCACTGCTAGAGCTGCCTAGAGAAGGAGAAGAATGACCCATGGACCACACAGTCCTCTAGTGTTCACAGCAGTACTTTTCCCTATAAGCAAGCATGTCCATGGCACTGCCATACGAACGCAACCTAGAGGTACATTTGAAAGAGGAGAAACTATCCCAGCATTCCCCTACCGACCAGGGAAAACCACGAGAAACCCAAGGCCAGAGTGGGCTGTCGATGAGAATCGAACCCGGGACCTCATTAAAGGTAGCCTCACATGTTACCTCAGAGTCATCTCACTCGGTCTCACGTGGTATGTATTGCTCCCAAATCTACTTGCACATGCCTTCGTTTTATGTCAATGCCACGGATCGCGCGAATGCGTGTTCCGCACACAATCTACTGCACTGCGGGTTTTCCGTTCCTAACTCCCGCGTCACTTACTCACGTGTGTTAGTAACATACGTATGTGCAATGAGTACTAACCTTGCTATAAGTTGTTGAAAGTGGTGTCCATCTGCGCGAGACATTCTTGACACCGTCGGATGAAATTACCATTCACGCGCATACGTTCTTGCGTAATGTTCATAATTTCTGCTTTTATATTGTCCTAAAGTTCGTCTATGGTGTAGGGATTGTTCCTATAAACTTTATTTTTTAGCGTTTAGCGATCCCGTTGTTCTATATTTATTGACCAAACATCTCACAGTGTCTCTACGCGGAACTAGATAACCAGGAAATTGCTGCTGAAAGTGTCTACACACCTGTCACATATGTATTGTACATAAAAATACGCTGTTCAAGAGTAAATTTGTTGGCAGGCATTTCCTGGACTAATAACAGAATAACATTCCTAAGGAAATCACACACAACACACGTATTGTCTCGAAACACTTCCCAACACGAAGACAAAGCAACAACTGAGACAGCTCACAGCTGATAAACGTGCCTTTGACACGTCCAGCACCGCTTCTGTGCAGTGGCATAATACCGAGGTCACTGTCGTGTAGGCCGATACACATATAAGACGGTTGTGGCCTTAGCATAAAACGAAGGCACTGTATAAAAGAACTCATCATTCCATAATTTTGTTATTTTTTGGCCAAAATGTCGTCTTTGGGCCCCTTAAGTTATTATTTAACCATAATCGAATGCTAAAAGAAAAAGTTGATAGTTTAACCAAATACCATATACAAAATTACTTGTTAAAGTTATTTTTATTCTAGTGAATCTAGTTACAATCTTAAGAAACGCTCAACCTTATAACAAAAATCTGATGTGTTACACGCACATGATTTTCTCTACTCTTGCACAAACTATTTTTACAAACGCTTATTCTCCATATGTTTCATGTTAATCGAGATATCAGATGTTAATCTTATTGCTAATTTTCTTGTAGATGCAAGGGGAATTGCTAGGTTTTAAGCGATAGTCAAATATTTTAAGAGCTGGTTGCTATGTGGAGTATTCCAATCTCTTTGCATTACCAGGACAAAAAAATGAATAACGAATTTCCATTTGAGAAAAAAGTATAAGTATTGGAAAATTTAAGGGAATAACAAGCAATATCTCGAAAATGGTTCACCCAACAAAAAAAATGTATTGTGTATTTTAACGCGATCTACATTTTTGTATAGTAAAATTTTGTCTACCTCTTATGGTTTACCAGTTATGCAAAAGTCGTTCACAATGAAGAATACTTTTGGAGACATTCCCAGAAAATTCGAGATATACATTTCATTTGTCATGAAAGTATCTTAAACATATGATATTTTAATCAAAATCGTTAGAGCCATTTTTGAGAAAATTAAAGTTTTCGAAAAATGTTCCATGTAAAGGGTAGTCTGGAGTGGGGGGATTTTCTTGAAAACCTTCGTGTCGCATCTCTGGAAGATACTGAACCTAAATACCAAGTTTGGTGTTTATGCGACTGTTCGTTTCTGAGTTATGCTGTTCACAGACACACACACGGACATGTTTCCAAAAATGCTTTTTTTTGGATTCAGGGGGTCTTAAAACATGTATTTCCGGTGAAATCTCGGTATGAATTTTTGGGTGGAATACAATACTTCCCCTACTTACTATACGTAGCAGAGAAAGTAAAAATGGATATTTTCCTATCTTTCGCAAAGTCTGGAATATGAATATGGAAGCTAAAGTGACAATGTTTAATAGCAAAATATACTAAAAAATCTGATGTGTTACACTCACATGACTTTCTCTACTCTTGTACAATCTAATTTTACAAACGCCTATTCTCCATATGCTTCATGTTAATCGAGATATCGAAATGTCAATCTTATTGGTAATTTTCTTGTAGATGCAAGGGGAATATGGTAGCTTTTAAGCGATAGTCAAATATTTTAACGCTGGTTGCTATGTGGCGCATTCCATTCTCTTTGCATGTCCAGGACATAAAAAAATGAATAACGAATTTGAGAAAAAGTATAAGTATTGCAAAATTTAAGGAAATAACAAGCAATATCTCGAAAACGGTTCACTCAACAAAAGAAATGTATATGACATAAGTTGTGTATTTTAACGCGATCTATATTTTTTGTGTAGTAAAATTTTGTCTATCTCTTATAGTTTACCAGTTATGCAAAAGTCGTTCAGAATGAAGAATACTTTTGGAGACATTCCCAGAAAATTCGAGATATACATTTCATTTCTCATGATATTATCTTAAACATATGATATTTTCATCAAAATCGTTAGAGCCATTTTTGAGAAAATTAAAATTTTCGAAAAATGTTCCATGTAAAGGGTAGTCTGGGGTGGGGGGATTTTCTTGAAAACCTTCGTGTCGCATCTCTGGAAGATACTGAACCTAAATACCAAGTTTGGTGTTTATCCGACTGTTCGTTTTTGAGTTATGCTGTTCACACACACACAGACACACAGACACACACACACACAGACACACACACACACAGACACACACACGGACATGTTTCCAAAAATGCTTTTTTTGGATTCAGGAGGTCTCAAAACATGTATTTCCGGTGAAATCTCGGTATCGAATTTTTGGGTGGAATGCAATACTTCCCCTACTTACTGTACGTAGTAGAGAAAGTAAAAAACAAAACAACGTTAAGAAAATCTACAGTTCGACGAACAATGACACAACTAGATGTTTCTCACGTCGAAGCCCCCGATATGACCACGAAAATTAAAGTTAATACAAATAAAACAACATTCATATACTGTTAACAGAATTAATTTCGGTTGTTAAACGAAAGTCAACAAAATTAAGCAACAGAAACCAAATAACATGAACATCGCGCCTAAGGTATTCCTAATTCACAATTATGTAAGTCAAAGGTGTCCAAAATAGGACTCGCGGTTACTTCGTGCGTCGCGATTACATCCCCGTAATCGCTGGTAGTCACCAGTGTCTTTCCTTCCTTTGCGCACAACCAAGCAGCTTACTTGAACACACTCTACCGAGGTGTGTCTATCGATAGCCTTGAGAGAGGCTTATACACACACAGATTAACAGCGGGTGTGCTACGAATAATAGCATTGTCAACTCTTTCAACATCAAAGAAGAGGAAGTTCCAAACGGAACGGGAATATCTGTTTTTACTTTCTCTACTACGTATAGTAAGTAGGGGAAGTATTGTATTCCACCCAAAAATTCGATACCGAGATTTCACCGGAAATATATGTTTTGAGATCTCCTGAATCCAAAAAAAGCATTTTTGGAAACATGTCCGTGTGTGTGTCTGTGTGTGTGTGTGTGTGTGTGTGTCTGTGTGTGTGTGTCTGTGTGTGTGTGTGTGTGTGTGTGTCTGTGAACAGCATAACTCAAAAACGAACAGTCGGATTAGCACCAAACTTGGTATTTAGGTTCAGTATCTTCCAGAGATGCGACACGAAGGTTTTCAAGAAAACCCCCCCACTCCAGACTACCCTTTACATGGAAAAGTTTTCGAAAATTTTAATTTTCTCAAAAATGGCTCTAACGATTTTGATGAAAATATCATATGTTTAAGATAATGTCATGAGAAATGAAATGTATATCTCGAATTTTCTGGGAATGTCTCCAAAAGTATTCTTCATTGTGAATGCCTTTTGCATAACTGGTAAACCATAAGAGATAGACAAAATTTTACTACACAAAAAATGTAGATCGCGTTAAAATACACAACTTATGTCATATACATTTCTTTTGTTGAGTGAACCGTTTTCGAGATATTGCTTGTTATTTCCTTAAATTTTCCAATACTTATACTTTTTCTCAAATACGTTATTCATTTTTTTATGTCCTGACATGCAAAGAGAATGGAATGCGCCACATAGCAACCTGCGTTAAAATATTTGACTATCGCTTAAAAGCTACCATATTCCCCTTGCATCTACAAGAAAATTAGCAATAAGATTAACATCTCGATTAACATGAAGCATATGGAGAATAGGCGTTTGTAAAATTAGATTGTACAAGAGTAGGGAAAGTCATGTGAGTGTAACACATCAGATTTTTTTTCTGAATATAACGAAAACATTAAGTGTCTGACATGTTCGAAAATTATACATGGCATACTACAAATTAATATTGTCGCATGTGATGTTAGACGGACTCGTTTATTCTACATTAATTTGGGTCTTAACATTAATATGGCTCATTCTTCTAAATTCTGATAGAATCATATTTTACATTTTCTGCCTTAAGAAACTTTCTTAAGATGTGTACGTGGGCTACCTCATTTCCTAGGTTTGGCCCAAGGGACTTTTTCATTTGCGTCATTTCCCATGGAAATTCTTAGAATAATGTTGCCTTTTGCAACATGGAACCGATCACGTGTTTCTGCTCAATCCTACTCAAATCCGCTCAATCATACTTAAAGTATGGCGTCGACTTACCACAAACAGGACATAGACGTCATTAAGATTGAATCGGTTCTTGGATATTTAAGCAAGCGCATGAGTGCCGCTCGGGGGAGACCAACACATGCTATTCAGGGTCGAGTCGCTGCCCGTCAGCATCCCAATCTGCTATCCTCGACGATGGGTTCACAGGTCCGTCCACATCACACACGATAAGTGCTTCAAGGTAAGATCCTACATGTACTTCAGCTTTGTTCCCCCTTTTCACTGTAATTCAACATTGCAAATATATAAGCTTAAGAAACCAAGTAATTAATATTAAGCCAAGTTTGAGATGCTCTATACTGAAACCGCTATTGCCCCTATGTCCAACCAGTCATGGATGTGACAATGTACAGCGGCATTATTGCACATGTCATGTTGAATATGCAGAACTAAAAGGTATTATTATTATTATTATTATTATTATTATTATTATTACTATTATTACTATAGAACTGCAGATTATTTGTATGGGTTTATTGATTCATTATTTCAGGATTGGAACGAGCCAAGAAACTAACCGAGCTAAAGGAGAAGCACACTGTTCCTGCTACTAAATAACAAAATATGGCAGAAAAACTACTGGCTAGTTACGTTGTCGCGTGGAACATAGGTAAAGTCCTTAAATCTTTTCAAAAGGGGAAGTTTGTTAAATCATGTATGATGGACGTGGTAAAAATTGTGTGCCCCCAGGAACTGACTAATTTTAAAAACAACTTGCACCTTTCACGACAAAGTATCTGCCCAAAAATTGAGTTGTCCACTGATACAAGTAGACAAGTGAATGTGAAAATCAGTAAAAATTTGTACTTCTCTCTTGATGAAAGCACAGATTTGATTGACACAGCTCAGTTGGCAATATTTGTAAGAGGAGTTGATGAATTAAATGTATGTGCTAGAATTTTGGAAGACACTACTAAAGTAGAAGGCATATTCAATGTTTTTGTATGTGTGTAAATAAACACAATTTAGAGTGGTCCAAGATAGCGTTAATTGGAACGGATGGAGCTCGGTCGATGTTTGGAGATAAGAAAGGGTTAGTTGGCAGGCACAAAGCCTTTCTTAAGGAAAAGGGTGTGGTAAATGTTTGTACCTTGCATTGCATTCTACACCAAGAAGCCCTTTCTGTATTAAATAAATATTTCTAAGTGTACACTGCAGTACATTAACTATTAGCAGATACTTGACATTTGTAAAACATAACGTTGTATGTATTAATTGTAAGTGTTTCTTTGTAATTAAACACTGATACTGTACAGCTTTACAAATAATACAGTTCTCTGAATGAGTACATGCATTTCGAACAGTCATATGCGTCCACTCTGAACTCGTAGGACACCTCTTGCTGTCTGTGTTATGCGCAAACACTGCAGCCGTTGTGACTGCTTTGCGGGTTGCGTTTCCAGCATGACTCGGAGCTGAAGGCTGTTTAGGCCGCCCTTGATGTAAGTTACAACCACACCCTTTGTTTCGTTGGACAAACCTGAAACAGGTATTTCGTAGGAATACTAATCCAGCACGTTTTTCTCGCAGCTGCTGCACTCTATTCCCAAGCATTTTTGTACGTTCACTCATATTAACCGTTCCCTCGCGCAACAAAAGACGTGAAAAGCTTTTACAGAAGCACCGCTCGTTAAATAGCATACGGAACCACTGGAGCGAATTTAGCTCGAGCTTCTGATGTTCATAAAAATCAACCTGGTTAGCAGAAAATAGAACTCACCTCTGAATAGGACTTCTCTATCGCAGACCTCTTCAATGTGAAGTTCCTGAAATGAAAAATTAAACATTAGTAAATCAAATAACCATAAACATCATCATCGTGATTTCCCAATATGCTATGTGGTATTATCAAACAATACTACTGAGCCGTTCCAGGGGAACCAGATATTTTGACGAAAATGGAATAACAAGTAATATATATCACAAGAGGGTCTGACTGCTGATTCACGTAATGAGTGTATTTATCTGAAAAGCTCAATCCGCCAATGATATTTATTAATACTATTTTATGAATGAAATAAAGATTTAAACAAAATCACCCTAAAGTTCGCTCACATAATGTTAACAGGCGGCCCCGTAGCTCAGTCGGTAGAGCTCCTGCTTGTTGTGCGATTTCTCTAACCAAGATTAATCCCTATCCTCCCCAGAGTCTGGAAGTACGAATGTGAATGTGAATGTGATCTAATGGCCGCCGATAAGACCAATGTAGTTAAAGGCCAAAAAAAACTAAGCCTTCTATAGCCAACATTAATCCCTATCCTCCCCAGAGCCTGGAAGTATGAATGAGAATGTGAATGTGATCTAATGGCCGCCGATAAGACCAATGTAGTTAAAGGCCAAAAAAAACTAAGCCTTCTATAGCCAAGATTAATCCCTATCCTCCCCAGAGTCTGGAAGTATGAATGAGAATGTGAATATGTGTATGACCTAATGATTAAAAACTAAAGTGCAAGAAACCCAACGACAAGAGTTACACGAGTTAACACCATTGCCAATAGGCAATAAGTTCCAAAGGAAAGGCCGCCAATAAGACCAACGTAGTTAAAGGCGGGGTATAAATGGAACTAAAAAATCTGATGTGTTACACTCACATGACTTTCTCTACTCTTGTACAAACTATTTTTACAAACGCTTATGCTCCATATGATTCATATTAATCGAGATTTCAATTTTATTGCTAATTTTCTTGTAGATGCAAGGGGAATTGGTAGGCTTTAAGCGATATTCAAATGTTTTAAGAGCTGGTTGCTATGTGGAGTATTCCATTCTCTTTGCATTACCAGGACAAAAAAAACCTGATGTGTTACACTCACATGACTTTCTCTACTCCTGTACAAACTATTTTTACAAACTCTTATTCTCCATCTATTTCATATTAATCGAGATAAACATTTGCAGAAACGATCTTTTGACATGCAAAGAGAATTACATTTTACACATAGCGATCAGTTCTAAAAATATTTGACTATCGCTTAAGGCTTGCTATGTTCCCCTTGTTTTGTATTTGTAAGGGCAATATAGAAATGCAGTAGCCTTTAAGCATAGACATATCTCTTAATAGCTGGTTGCTATGTGCAGCACCATTCTCTTTGCCACAGATTAGTACTTTTGCATATCCAAGACAAAAAAATCTGATGTGTTACACTCACATGACTTTCTCTACTCTTGTACAAACTATTTTTACAAACGCTTATTCTCCATATACTTCACGTTAATCGAGATATCGAGATGTTAATCTTATTGCTAATTTTCTTGTAGATGCAAGGGGAATTGGTAGGCTTTAAGCGATAGTCAAATATTTTAAGAGCCGGTTGCTATGTGGAGTATTCCATTCTCTTTGCATTACCAGGACAAAAAAATGAATAACGAATTCCCAATTGAGAAAAAGTATAAGTATAGGAAAATTTAAGGGAATAACAAACAATACCTCGAAAATTGTTCACTCAACAAAAATATGTATATGACATAAATTGTGTATTTTAACGCGATCTACATTTTTTGTGTAGTAAAATTTGTCTATCTCTTATGGTTTACCAGTTATGCAAAAGTCGTTCACAATGAAGAATACTTTTGGAGACATTGCCAGAAAATTCGAGATATACATTTCATTTGTCATGAAAATATCTTAAACATATGATATTTTAATCAAAATCGTTAGAGCCATTTTTGAGAAAATTAAAATTTTCGAAAAATTTTCCATGTAAAGAGTAATCTGGGGCGGGGGGGTTTTCTGGAAAACCTTCGTGTCGCGTCTATGGAAGATACTGAACCTAAATGCCAAGTTTGCTGTTTATCCGACTGTTCGTTTCTGAGTTATGCTGTTCACAGACACACACACAGACACATGTTTCCAAAAATGCTGCTCCATCATCACCTTTCCTTTCATCCATTTCACCCACATTTCGTTTCATCTACTTCCTTCATCCCATACCAGACATCGGGCTGATCACCCATCCTGGATGTTCTGTCTGATCCATGAGTGCCTGCTCCTCGATGGGCCTCTGACCCCGGGCACCCGCCTGTAAGTCCTGGGGGTGTAAGTCCTACATAAGAGGAGGGTAAACAGATAATGAATGAATGAATGAATATATTTTACGCAACCTGAAATTAATTCTTTTTACCTTCTCTATCACGTACAAGTACAGAAGGTATTCCACTCCACCGAAAAATGAAAAAATTATATCGAAATTTCACCGGAAATACATGTTTTGAGGCCTCTGAATAAGAAAAAAAAGCATTTTTAGAAAAAAGCTCCATGTGATGTGTATGTGGGTGATTGAACAGCATAACCCAAAAACGAGAAGTCGGGTAAATACCAAGCCTGGTGCTTAAGTTAAGCATCCTTCAAAGATGCGACACAAGATTTTCAATAAAATCTCCCACCTTCAACTACCCATTACACGGAATTTTTTTCAAAATGATTCGTTTTCTCAAAAATGACTAATGTTTTTGAATAAAATACCATATTTTAACGATATTTGCATGAAAAATAAAATGTATATCTCGAATTTTCTGGGAATAACCTGTGAAGTCCATCATTTTTACTTTCTCTACTACGTATAGTAAGTAGGGGAAGTATTGTATTCCACCCAAAAATTCGATACCGAGATTTCACCGGAAATACATGTTTTGAGACCCCCTGAATCCAAAAAAAGCATTTTTGGAAACATGTCCGTGTGTGTGTCTGTCTGTCTGTGTGTCTGTGTCTGTCTGTGTGTATGTCTGTCTGTGAACTGCATAACTCAGAATCGAACAGTCGGATAAGTACCAAACTTGGTATTTAGGTTCAGTATCTTCCAGAGATGCGACACGAAGGTTTTCAAGAAAATCTCCCCACCCCAGATTACCCTTTACATGGAAGATTTTTCGAAAATTTTAATTTTCTCAAAAATGGCTCTAACGATTTTGATTAAAATATCATATGTTTAAGATATTTTCATGACAAATAAAATGTATATCTTGAATTTTCTGGGAATGTCTCCAAAAGTATTCTTCATTGTGAACAACTTTTGCATAACTGGTAAACCATAAGAGATAGACAAAATTTTACTACACAAAAAATGTGGATCGCGTTAAAATACACAATTTATGTCATATTCATTTTTGACGTTGAGTGAACCATTTTCGAGATATTGCTTGTTATTCCCTTAAATTTTTCAATACTTATTTTCTCAAATGGGAATTCGTTATTCATTTTTTTGTCTTGGATATGCAAGGAGTATTAATCTGTGGCATTGAGAATAGTGCTGCACATAGCAACCAGCTATTAAGGGATGTGTATGTGCTTAAAGGCTACTGTATTTCTATATTGCCCTTGCAAATATATATTCCCCTTACATCTACAAGAAAATTAACAATAAGATAGACTCTGCAAATGTTTATCTCGATTAACATGAAGTAGATGGAGAATAAGCGTTTGTAAAAATAGTCTGTACAAGAGTAGAGAAAGTCATGAGAGTGTAACACAGCAGAATTTTTTTTTTTTTTTTTTTTTACTTTTTCTACCACATACTTACAAGAAGTAGAGGAATATTTAGGTATATTCCACTCAAAACTTAGATACCGATATTTCATCAGAAATACATGTTTTGAGGTCCCTGAACAAAAACAATCATTTTTAGAAAACGGTTTGTGTGAACAGCGTAACTCAAAAACGCAAAGCTTGTTAAATACTAAAATTAGTACTTAGGTTCAGCGTCTTCCAAGGATGCGACACAAAGATTTTCGTGAAAATCCCCCCACACCAAATGACCCTTTCCATGGAAAACTTTTCGATAGGTTTTATTTTCTCAAATCCCACAGTACTGATTCTTATTAAAATACCGTATGTTTAAAAAATTCTCATGTCAAATAAAATGTATATCTTGAATTTTCTGGGAATGTCTCCAAAAGTATTCTTCATTGTGAACGACTTTTGCATAACCGGTAAACCATAAGAGATAGACAGAATTTTACTACACAAAAACTGAGTATCTCGTTAAAGCAAACGATTTATTGTCAAGTAATAGATTATGACACAAGGGGTAAAAGTAGGGTTTTATTTTGTGAGCAGGAATGTTTGCGAAACGAAAGCCGTAGGGTGAGCAAAGTAAGACCAGTTTTAACTCGTGTGGCATACAGCATTTTTTTATAGACAGCGCTCGAATTTGTAAAATATCAATAATATTATATTAACTCCTGAAACTAACAGATACGACGTTTAAAACGAGTTCTTGAAACAAGAGAAATGAGGTTAAAAAACGAGCCATAAAATGTTTTGATGTTTCGTTGATTCGCAATAATTTTCAGTGAAATTATTTTCACCATGTTTTGCCTTATACCAGGCAATGAAGCGATTAAATACTGTAACATATTGCTTTCTGGACTTTTTGGATAAGTACTTTTAGTGTGATTCTTTCTACTGCTTCTTGAAGCTGGTTATCGAGACCCAGGAGAAATAATAATAATAATAATAATAATAATAATAATAATAATAATAATAATAATAATAATAATAATAATATAGGATCGAACATAGCAACGAAAATGTGCTGAATTCATATTAGGAATGGGTTTTGTAGGGAAGATAGAGAAACAAAGTTTGTTGTCCTCGAAGCAGAGGTATTCTACCTGCTTGGACAACAACAAGAAGCCTACCGGAAGTTTCGCCTTTGTATCTTGGCTCGGACAGGTCGTTTACAACGGTTTCAAAGCTTAGAAAGGTCAGGAAGTATGCGTGCCTTATCTACGATCTAAGAATATTCGTGGGAAGATTTTAAAACTCAAAATAAGCTGTAAGAAGCAGATGTGAAAGTTGTCAAGTGGGGGTAGCCAATAATAAAATCATGAAACAAAATGATAGCCAATCAAAAGATCGCGTAGGCATCACATGATACGTTTGAACTTAAGACGGAACGAAACTTAAGAAAGGTGGGGGAAATTTCTAGGTTTGGCGAAAGGCGTGAAAGAGGAAAAGAAACGCCGAGACATTCCGGTACAAACTAACCATGAGGACGGCCGAGGCACATTCCGGTACAAACTAACCACGAGGACGGTCGACGAAACAAAATTAGAAGAAAATAATCAGAAAGTTTATAGTGTAAAAATGAAGTTATGAAAACTAGGCAATTCGAGGGCTAGTCGGAGAAACACATAAGTAGCG
The DNA here is from genome assembly GCA_030765065.1 of Deroplatys truncata. Classification (NCBI taxonomy): domain Eukaryota; kingdom Metazoa; phylum Arthropoda; class Insecta; order Mantodea; family Mantidae; genus Deroplatys; species Deroplatys truncata. Next base: position 81,737,014 of record CM060982.1, on the reverse strand, counting down.
ACTTCGAAAGTGATAAGAATAACAGTGGTTTCGACGACGAAGGTGGCGGGTCGACCAGATAGGAACCTACGTAACAAAATAAAGAAATAACTCAAACTTCTCCGGCAGTATTATTAATAACATCAAGGCAGTGTCACCACCCCTGAAAACTAGAACCTCAGCTCTACCAAAAACAAATTCCAAATCCCTGCCATTCAACCATCGAACCCGGGACTCTGAGTCCCCTGAAGCAACTGCCAGGAACAACACAGATGCGTCAGAGGGCAGCGTCATTCTGTAATTTCACTTCCATTTCAGTTCCTTCTGAATTCATAATTTCTGCTATTTAATCTTTATTAGGTTAGATAAAAGAATAACATTTGAGATTAAAGAAAGCTGCCAAAATAAGGTATAGGTTAACTCTACAACGAATTGCAATAAATTGAAGTATGACGATTTGTATTGTGAACACATAATGCGAGCGCATGAGAAATCAAACATGTAAAAACACACAATGAAAAGTAAAACCTAATCAAACCAAATTGATCTATTAAACATGTGGAAATACAAAGAGTAACTGCCATGTGATTGGACTTGAAACTAAACTTGGTCAGACTGAAGATTAACGCACTAGTGTGATAATCTAAAGCTTTTAGCTCCTGTGCTCTTTGTTGGAAGTTCTAGTTTTAGGCCATGCTGTCTAAAAAGAACTTTTGTATCGTTAATCATTTCCGAGATATTTTTTGTTATTGGTTTGCAATTTCAAATACTTTTCTCAAATGGAAAATCATTATTCCTTTTTTTTTATCGTAATCAAGCAAAAAGAACGGAATTTCAAAGCCATCATATAGGACCACTTGTTAAAAGATTTTACTATCTTTAAGCCTACTGTACTCCCATATTCCCATTGTACCTATACAAAAATGTGTAATAAAACCATTTCTACAAATACTTACCTAGATTAATATGAAGTAGATAGAAGAATGAGGTTTTGTAAGAATAATTTGTTGAAGAATTGGTAGAGAAAGTCATATGAATGTAACACAATTTTTTTAACATTCATCACTTATTGGAATATACTCAATTAAAATGTGTAAAACTGTTAAAAGTGCAGCTATCAAAACTGAATACAGGTGTGACAGTTTGTTTTGATACAACGACATTATTGTAATTAGAAGATGAAAATATGGAAGCAGAATTTCGTAATTTATTTAGTACCTCCGTATGATTTTCTTCATTAGCAACACTGAGAAAACAAAGGAAATAAGATGCGTTAATTTTAAACCCTCATTTATGCATGCGACTTCGTGTCGTACGACACGCGATACATCATAACTTGTAGTGGTCTAGTTATGCATGCGACGTGTGGGATTGTGTATTAATGGAAAATCAGTTCGTCCGGTCGTTTCCACATATGCTTGGGCGGCTAATACGGATCCTTGTGTGTTATTCAAACTCTTAACTTGAAAAAAAGAAGAAAAAACCACGAAAACGACGTTGGAGTGTACATCCGATAAACAGCACAAGGTTCGCGTACAGTGCATTTAGGAGCCTGTATGGAACATTCCTTCTTATTGTCACGATCCTTTAATTTTCTCACGCAACATCTTGAACTCCTAACACGAATTTCTTGCAAAAAAATGTTCCGTATACATACTTTACGAAAATCAAATCACTCTCGCAACACGTGAAAGCACAAACACTGAAAAATAAAAAATACAGCTCTGGTTTTCTTAAAGTGGCAGCAGTAACTCAATGTCTCGCTCACAATGCACCAACGCGACGTGCATAAACAGGCATAGTGTATGTTCAGTGACATTTTAGCTAGTGGGGTGGGGTGGCTTATCTATCAGGTAAATATTTAGCTGGTGGAACGGGCACCAGTATGCTGAACTCCTGCCGAGCATGACGCGTACAATGATAAACAGTCAACAGTATTTCACTATCGTGCGTTTTTACCCTTCACTTGCTTCATATCAAATAAACACTACCTCCTTCCGTAGCTAAACCACTACCTGCTTGGAAAGCTCCCCACCCACTAGCTAAAAATGTCGCTGAGCACACACACACACACTTAGTTTGTGAAAATTGTAACACCAAGAAGGAAACGCATGAATTCAATGAATTTAATAGCATAGGTTAGGTACATGACAAGTAACAAATGATAAACTTTTCAAATCTATACATGACCTTTGAGCCCTAATATTGAGTATTTGGTGTGGCCTCCATGTGCTGCAATTACAGCTACTATACGCCGTGGCATTGAATCAAAAAGGTTCTGAATAAGTTCCTGAGGGATTTCCTTCCACGCAGTTTGTATTCGAGCCCACAAATTCGTGACACTAGTTACTGGAGGACCGTGACGCACCAGGTGCCGACCAACCATATCCCAGACATGTTCGATGGGCGAAATGTCAGGCGAACGTGAAGGCCAGGGAAGCAATGGTACCCGTTCGCCTTTCGAAGAAGGCTTGTACATTTTTCGCAATATGTGGCCGGGCCTTGTCCTGTTGAAATGTGGCCTGTGGAGATGCATGAAGCAGGAGGAGTACCTCAGGCTCTACAACCACCGTTAGGTACCGGTTGCTGTTCAAAGTGTCCTCAATTCGTAGGAGGCGAGATCGGTTGTTGTAACTGTAACAATGGCGCCCCAAACCTCACACCTGGTGTTTGTCCGCTATGGCGCTCAACAATGCAGCCCTCCAGATTGCGCTCACCAGGGTACCGCCGGACACGTATGCGGCCATCACTGTAGGATACGTTGAAGCGGGACGCGCCCGAAAAGACTACATTTTGCCACTCAGCACCCTAGTGATGGTGTTCACGGGCCCATTGCAGTCGGAGGAGCTCGTGGTTTCTGGACAATGGAAGCCGACGTAATGGCATGCATGCAACCAGTCCAACCTGCAGCAGACAGTGACGAACCATTGATGCAGATAAGTTCACATCTGTTGCAGTGCTCCAGCGTCGAGCCAACATTGTGGATGAAGCTGTACGGTCCGTTATGATCATGCGGACAAGATGACGGTCATCCCGTAATGTGGTCATGTTCCGTGGTCCAGTACCCGCTCTTCGCTGCGTACGACCTTCATCTATCCACTGCTTCCACACACGCATCACTGTCATAGCAGCGTGCCCTGTACGAGCCGAAATGTTACGATATGACAAATCCGCTTCCCGGAGACCGATCATTCTGCCCCGTTCGAACTCACTCACATGCCGATATGGTTCTCTTTGACGTCGACGAGGCATACTGGCACTCGCTTTATTATTTCCACCTTGTTTGACAGCTCTGCATTGACTACACTGGGCGCAACACTGACCTTGTCGGACCGACACGAGAAGGATCTGCTCGGCCTACAATACATATACTGTCATGCGACTGCCTCGTGTGTCGCGCGAACTGAAAGATCATGTGGTCCTTTTGAATTCGCACGACACAGAATACTGTGCTACTGTCGCTTCCTTTTGTATATACGTATGCTTCTATTTAATTCAAAGCACTCGCAGAACGTGTCGCACTTATTGCACGACACGAAATCGTTTGAAAATGGCACCATACACTTTAATTTAATTTATTCCCTGCAAATTATCCATATTTCCTGTTAATCATAATAAATATATGCTATGTAAATGGTTTATACACGTATCCGTACGCAAGATTGTACGAGGGATTGAGACGACACTCAACTATTTAAATATTCTGTACAGGAGTTCAAAAGGGATAAAATATGAACCACTTATCATTCAAAGTGTACTGCTTATGTATTGAAAATTCAATCGAACAACGAGCATTTTGGAGACGTTTAAAGCCGTAAAGCGTCTTAAATGACACTAGCTAGCTAACATGGAGTTTAGTTGGTGACTAAATCTCTACTGACGATTTAATTAATTTAATTTATGCCCCTCCTCACGGAGTATCTGAAATTACAATGATTTGAAGGTGTTTTTATTCTTTTTGTTTTTAGAACTGTAATTTTGAAATAAACCAAAACTTCCTTGATGCAGACATAGAAGTAAAATATTACTTGTTGTATTTCTGAACTTTAAACTCACGGACAATATTGCAAATTCTGGAAATGTTGTACTATCTGTGTTTTTCAGCGGTAAAAAAATTATCCAAATGGTCGAATATCTCAGTAAAACACATTTTCCGGGTCAGCATGCTGCGGACGAAGATTAAAAATATATAATCTTGACGTTTCGTCTGCAAACGGTATCCCAGCCCAGAAGACATGTTTTACTTAACTAATCATACCGGCCGTGAAAGTCTACGATATTACTTAGTCGAATAACCTTCGGATAAGATTTATTATATGAAAATTTAAACTTTAATCCCACTTTGATCCCATAGCTAGACTACACAATTTTCACATGTCATACCACATCAATATTCAACGAAACAGGGAACAAATCGGCGCATATGAAGATTCAATATTCTCCGCTCTCCTGGCCAGGAACTGAAATATTTTATATTTGGTAAAGGTACAACCCTCATGAAAAATAATATTCTCAGCTGTTAATTACTAAATCTATTAGTTGAATGATTTCGAAAGTTACGCTGGCACAATTTTTCCCTTTATATACTTAGCATACATTGATTATGAAGTTAATTGTAACACAGAAATGAAATAGGACAGAATTTACTTACATAAGGTTATTAAAATATTCTGGCATTCACATACGATACTTCACACATACATGTATCAAATTAGAATAAAGATTACTCAGAGACTTTAATACTACTTAATTACACACATCTGCAGTATTTGGTAAATGCCAATTAAAGAGATAAATATTACATATCGTACCGTTTAAGCGATCCATTGTCATTTATTTCCTCTATCTTGTATTTTCTTAGCAGATAGAGGAATAAATTACACAGAATTACTCCAAGGTTTAACTGTTACATCATGGCCATCTATTTATATTACTTGGAATTAAATATCGATTTTTGTTTTCAAGGTATTCTCTGTGGAGCAACAATTAGAAAAGCCAAAACCATCCTAATAAGCATCTTCCAGGACTCCAATTTTTCATAATGTAATATTCAGGCCTTATAATTCTTCCTTTTTTCTTTTCTTTTTTTTTTAAATATTTTAATAATTAGACTAGAAATTGGAAATGATTTATGACCTATATCCATTAGAAAGAACCTTGTTTTTCAGCGGCGAAAAGTTATAGAAATCGGTTGAGTGGATCCAGAGATTGCTTAACACACTCATACACATTCAATACGCGCGCGCGCGCACACACACACACACACACACACACACACATTTTCTCTCTTTATAATATTAATATTTGACATAAACTGTACGCTTTAATGAGATCTACGAGGTGTGATCAAAATGTTTCCGGAATGACGTCATAAATACTAAACAACAGTTTCTTCTGTCTAATCTGCACTGCTACCCTCGAATTAGTCTCCTTGGGAGTTGATACACTTGTCCCAGCGCTTCTGTCACTGCTGGAAGCACCTCAGGAAGTTCTCTTCTTTCAACATGTTCAGAGCCTTCTGCGATTCGCGATGGATGACATCAATATCCTCAAAACGGTGTCCTCGGAGCCGCATTTTAAGTCGCGGGAAAAGAAAAGAGTCCACTGGTACCAAATCTGGAGAATATGCGGGATGAGGAACAGTATTCATCCTATTTTTATCAAAAAATTGGCGAACAGAAAAGGCTTTGTGCGCGGGCGCATAGTCATGATGCAGGAACATGTCCAAATTGTCTTTCAAATGCTTTGAACACTTCCAAAGGAGAGTCTTAATGAGTCTGAAAGCTCTCTTATTGTAATGCACCTATCATTTAAGACCATTTTCCTCACCTGATTGATATTTTCATCAGTTTTACTAGAACAGGGTCGCCCCGAACAATCTGCATCTTTAACTGATGTCACACTACTTATAAATTTCGAAAACCACTCAAGTGCTTGAGTTTTGCCCATAACTTCCTCCCCATACGCTGTTCTTAACATTCCATAGGCTTCTGTTGCAGTTTTACCGAGCTTAAAGCAAAATTTGATGTTCGTTTTTTGTTCTTCGTAATCTGACATTTTTGCTACGCGGAAAAATCGCAGCACATGCATAACACGTGTTCACTTCAGATCGTCTAACTCGTCACTGCATGGTCACAGGAAGTCACGTGACCTCTCATTTTTATCGGGAAGGAACGCTGCATGTACAGTCTGGGTGAGAATTAAAGAAATCTCAGCGTCAGCATTGTTGTGAAGCCATTCCGGAAACTTTTTGATCACACCTCGTATTTCTATGTTAAGGATTATCAGTTGTATAAAATTCAGTAAGAATGAAGAGGGCTTTTTAGGTTAATTACAGAAAACTCAATACATGCATTTTACTTGCGATACTAATATAAAAATTCACAATCCTTTAATTAAAATTGTCAAGATGCATTTTAAAAAAGTAACAAGAAAATAATTGTGCACTTGTTTAATGTTCAGTGGAGGGATTTCTTGAAAGATTTCATCTTGCTTCCTTGATAGGTGTGTGCATGAAATAGGATTTTATCCGGCTTTACGATTTTGAAACGTGCTGTTCTCTCTCTCTCTTCTCCCCCTCCCTCTCTCTCATACATACACACATTATTCTTTCTCCTATAATGCTTTTTTTTTAAATTCGAGGTTCTCAAAACGTGTGTTTCCATTAGCAATTCTTCATAAGGAATTTTTAGTGGAATGCAATACTTCGTCTGGCCTCCATAAGAAGCGGTAGGGAAGATAAAATTATACTCTCTGTCCACCAGCTCATGGTTCTGGCAAGAATCAATCGATGAGTTTACAACCGATATCTAGACTCGCTCTTCTAGCTTAGGACTAGTTCTCGTGAAAGCAATTGCCTAAAAACAAAAATACAAGCGTTTTCATACAAATGCACTGAATGTTTGTGAACAAACAAGTGTACTGAATGTTTGTAAATACTTTCTGGAACCTCACAACATTTGTACGAATGTTGAAATTAAATGATGGTGCTGGATTTAAAAATTTCATCAAAGTTTTCGATTGCATCAATTTGCTTTGTCCTACTTCTATAATCTTAATTCTGCACAACCTACAGGCATGCAGTATAATGTATATCCTTGATCAGTGATAATGCCGTTGTTACAGTCCACATTTTATAAAAACATGGAATTGTTTCCTCATTTTAACCGCATGCAACTGACATGAACTGCAATACTGTTGGCGCCGAATGCATCTGCCCGCAAACACGCCCAAACCTATGTTTATGATTGCTATGGCTTGTTTTACATCTTGGACGGAATACAAAAAATCTCGCGTTACATTCCCATGACTTTCTCTACCCTCTATCTTTTATTAATGGGTATACACTAATGTTTACCCATTTACTACATTTTAATCCAGATAAACCTTTCCGGAAATAGCTCCATTACACATTTCGTTATAGATACAAAGGGAATAGGGATACTAGAATGTTTTAGAACTGCGCGCTATACGCTTGCCTTAAAATTCCATACCCTTTTCCATGAGATCGCGAGAAACAACTGAACATTGAAGACTTTAAAAGAATGGCTAAGTATTGAATAATTCGAACCATTAATGACGGATATCTCAGAAATGGCTGATGCCACAAAATGTTATTTGAAATAAATTGTGTGTTTTAAACAGATCTACAATTTTTGTGTAGTGCATTTTCAAGTATCACTTAACGTTTACCATTTATATAAGATCATACAAAATTATTTCCGAATGAAGAGGACTTCACAGATTATTCCCCAAAAAATTCAATATATTCTTATACACTTTGTCTTATAAATATATTTAATATACGGTATTTTAATCAAAATTATTAGAGGTATTCTTTAGAAAATAAAAGTTTTCGAAAAATACTCCAAGTAAAGCATACTTGGGGTAGGGGATTTTCTTGAAAATCTCAACGTAAATACCAAATTTGATACTTATCCGACTTTTGGTTTTTGAGTTATGCTATTCACAGACACACACACATGAATCTTTTTCTAAATGTGCTTTTTTGGATTCAGGGGGCCTCAAAACACATATTCCGGTGCAAATCTCGGTATGAAATTTTTGGGTGGAGTGAAATACCTTCTCTACCTACTATGCACGTGGTAGAGAAAGTAAAAAGCAGAAGCATTTGTGTGCAAGCATCAGCATACAAACAAATGCTAACAAACAGTCTGTATACATTTGTTTACCTGTTTGTGGGCAATTGTATGCAGGTATGGATTATGCCTTATGGTAGCAGTGACAGCTTTTGGGTACTTAAAGGTTATTGAGTTTGGTGCACTATATTTAGCTTATAAACAACAAGCCTCATTCAAACAAGTGGTGACATCAGATCTTCATTGTTGCTAGAGGAGAAAGAGGAAACTGGGAGAACCGCTGCTGTCATGGCTGCGAAACAACATTGTCTACGACGTTTTCCACCATCCCAACCTTCCTCTAGTAATATATTACCACTTTTCCCCCCATTTTTTTTCAAAACCCTGCCAGACTGTTCCGATCACAAGCGTCATACCACCTGTTACGGTTAGAGAAACGAATGATTTCCCTAACCATTCGTTTCACTTTAGTCCAAGCAAGTTCTATGGGATTTAAATTATTTATGCATATGTGTGATAAAGGAAACATTACAGAGGTCGCGGGTTCAAACTCGGCGGAGGGCGATGGAATTTTTCGGGCGTAAAAATCCTTAGCATGGCTTCCTTCGGAAGGGAAGTAAATCCGGTGGTCCCATGTCATAGATTTACCGCACGTAAAAGAACTTCAAGCCTGATAAAGAGGCCTCTGATAAAAATTACCGGCCGTTCACGCCCAATATAGAACGGGACGCTAAGGACCACAGGATAAAGAGCGTCCATAAATAAAATTCAATTTCATTTTAAAGCATACATGCGTCCACTTTAAACACTTCTTTAGCTTTATTTCAAACAACTTGTACAGTACTAATTTATCAGAGAACTTCTTTCTTTTACAACCACATCATAGCAAATTTCATAGCGATGTGGAGCATTATCTAAGACTGCTATACAAGAAGCGGGCAAATTAGAAGCTAGTTGTTCTCGAATCTACTTTATATTAGTCCATGGTATTCGCCTTTAAGTATCCCGGTCTTGTAAACGAGAAGAGAGTTTTCCAGAAGCCGTTTGCACTATCCGCATGAACTGTTCATGATAATGTAATAAATCTTTAATTAAAGTGATTACATAGTTTATATTTTATTGTATTTATTAAGTTCATTGCGATAAAACCTCGGTAATGCATTAGTATATATCGTAATCAACATATAAGATTAAGCGTTATACGAGGCCGACACTGAAAAGCTTTAGAAACTAAAAGGAGGCATAGTTTTAAAAAATGTAAATGACTTTATTGTTACTTTCTCTATTACGTACAGTAAGTAGGGGAAGTATTGTATTCCACCCAAAAATTCGATACCGAGATTTCACCGGAAATACATGTTTTGAGGCCCCCTGAATCCAAAAGAAGCATTTTTGGAAACATGTCCGTGTGTGTGTCTGTGAGTGTGTGAGTGTGTGTGTGTGTGTGTGTGTGTGTCTGTCTGTCTGTGAACAGCATGACTCAGAAACGAACAGTCGATAAACACCAAACTTGGTATTTAGGTTCAGTATCTTCCAGAGATACGACACACCCCAGATTACCTTTTACATGGAACATTCTTCGAAAATTTTAATTTTCTCAAAAATCACTAACGATTTTGATTAAAATATCATATGTTTAAGATATTTTCATGACAAATAAAATGTATATCTTGAATTTTCTAGGAATGTCTCCAAAAGTATTCTTCATTGTGAACGACTTTTGCATAACTGGTAAACCATAAGAGATAGACAAAATTTTACTACACAAAAAATGTAGATCGCGTTAAAATACACAATTTATGACATATACATTTTTTTGTTGAGTGAACCATTTTTGAGATATTGCTTGTTATTCCCTTAGATTTTTCAATAATTTTCTCAAATGGGAATTCCTTATTCATTTTTTGTCTTGGATATGCAAAGAGTATTAATCTGTGGCAAAGAGAATGGTGCTGCACCTAGCAACCAGCTATTAAGAGATATGTCTATGCTTATATTGCCCTTGCAAATACAAAACAAGGGGAACATAGTATGCCTTAAGCGATAGTCAATATTTTTAGAACTGGTCGCTACGTGTAAAATGTAATTCTCTTTGCATGTCAAAAGATCGTTTCTGCAAATGTTTGCCTCGATTAATATGAAATAGATGGAGAATAAGAGTTTGTAAAAATAGTTTGTACAAGTGTAGAGAAAGTCATGTGAGTGTAACACATCAGATTTTTTTTAAAGTATTCCCCCTTTAACGTCAATACAGTTTGCACTCGATGAAGCCAGTTCTTAAAGCAATGATCCCACTTTTCCTGGGGCACTTCAGAAACCAGATTTTCATAATATTCCACTGCTTAAAGTGACTCCACGCATTTTATCTTTAATATTTGGAAACAAAAAGACATCACAAGGTGCTAGGTCAGAGCTGTTGTGGAGGATTCCATGGTGCTGAATTTTAGGGCATCCAGATACTCAGCTGTTAATTTTGCTGCATGCGACGTTGCGTTGCCATGATTTAACATTATTTTTCCTTTTGGGCGTTTTTCACGAACTTTTTCAAAGTGGTAAACAGACATTTGTGTAGCAGTTGGCAGTAACGGTACGTCTATTTTCTAATGCTATAGTATCAATATGGCCCGTTTTAGGGAAAAAAAACTAGCAACCAATCTTAGTACCAGCACTGCGAATTTGTCGGACTTTTGTAGGCTTAGATTTTGTTCGAAAGATCACTTAGCCGATTGAGTTTTCTTTTCGAGGTCATAACGATAAATCTAAGATTCATCACCAATAACATATTTCAAACCAAATTTGAAGTGCCGCCTTGGAATTTTCCCAGGGTTTTTTATCCCCCCCCCCAATCAATAGGTTGCTGTTTCTGATCTGGAGTCAGGTTATGCGGAATCCATCGACAAAAAAGTTTTGTTACGTCTAACTCTTGGTGTAAAATGTTTTGGATTTGACTCATGTTAATGTCCAATGTCGCCCGAATAAACTCATAAGCCGTCCATCGATCTTATTCAAGCATTGCTCGAACAGCGGCAATATTTTCATCAGCAACAGAAGTTCTTGGGCGTCCTTCACGAAATTCGTCACTAAGAAAACAACCGATCCCTTTTGAATTCGCTGTACCAATTATAAATAGTTGACCTAGATAGGGCTTCTTCGCCAAATGAATTTCTAAGCCGATCGTCCCATTGTTTGTCGTTAATCGGAAAAAAGCATAACCCGGAAATTCTCTAGTCAAATTCATTTTTGGGTGAACACAAAATATTTTAATGAAGATAATTAACAAGGCGGCGCCGTGGCCGAGTGGTTAGACCGCTCGCCTCTCACCGAGGCGGACAGGGTTCAATCCCAGGGACCTGCATGTGGGATTTGTGGTGGACGAAGCGGCGTCTGGGCGGGTTTTCTCCGGGTTCTCCGGTTTCCCCCGCCATTCATTCCACCAACTGCTCCATCATCGCCTTTACTTTCATCCATTTCACCAACATTTCGCTTCATCTACTTCCTTCATCCCATACCAGGCATCGGGCTGATCACCCATCCTGGATATTCTGTCTGATCCATGAGTGTCTGCTCCTCGACGGGCCTCTGATCCCAGGCACCCGCCTGTAAGTCCTGGGGGGTGTAAGTCCTACATGAGAGGAGGGTAAACAGATAATGAATGAATAATTAACAAGCTATTAGAGAAAATCCAATAAAATATACGGCAATCAACTCGCAAAGCATTTTAAAGTAACTGTCAAATGTAAAGAAATTTAATTTGTTTTTAGAAATTCTAAATTACATTCTAAATGATTTCAGTATTGCCCTCTAATCCCGTGATTTACAAAATTTCGTACAGATCGCTAACCGGTTAAGGAAAGAGATTGGGGAGGGAAAAAATTGCAATTGAGTTTTATTTACGGATGCTCTTTAACTACTATGGTGTTAAAGTTTAAAATAATCTACAAGTTTCCTTCAATCCTTATTTTCTTCTTACCATTCTCATGTCTTGTATTTTTCTACCCTTTTACCAGATTTTGGTTGTCATACTTGACGTTTCGAACGGTTAGCAGATGTGTTCAGATTAGCGTAGTATGTTGAGTGAACCATTTTCGAGATATTCCTTGTTATTCCCTTAAATTTTCCAATACTTTTACTTTTTCTCAAATGGGAATTCATTATTCACTGTTTTTTTGTCCTAGACATGCAAAGAGAATGGGATACTCCACATAGCAACCACCTCTTAAAACATTTGACGACGCTTAAAGGCTAGTAATTCCCCTTGCATCTATAAGAAAATTAGCAATAAGATTAACATCTCGATATCTCGATTAACATGAAGCATATGGAGAATAAGCGTTTGTAAAAATAGTTTGTACAAGAGTAGAGAAAGTCATGTGAGTGTAACACATCAGATTTTTTTAATTATATTGATGATTAAACGTATATTCTGATAATATGCTCCATCAAGTTATTTATTCTCTTCAACAATTGACTTCTACTATTTACAATATACAGGTTTTCTTGCCTTTATTTTATTGGAGTTTTTAAGTTGTCTATGCTTTAATGTGATAATTGTATTTAGGTATCTTATATCTTCTTGTTTTAGCAATATTTTGCGGTATCTGCAAATTTTTCTTCCGTTTTTATCACTGAGCTCATATGTGTGTTCGCCAAATTTTTGCGTTATGGTGTAAGGTCCTTTAAGCAATAAGTACATCCTCCAATAAATTTTCCTTTGAGCTTTTGACATGCAATGTTGTTTCGACAATACTTCCTCTCCAAGTTGATTTTATTAATTCTTTCCTCAGCTTTCTTTCTAATAATTTCGAATGCCAATTTACATTAGTTTTCTTCGCTTAATTCCTCTTTTCCTTTGGGGGACGTTTAATAAAGATCTTGATTTTGCATCCGTCATGAGCTCATGAGGTGTGAATCCTGTCGTTGGGTTTATCGAATGGCTTAGGATGTTCTGTATTATAGTGTACTTGTTATACCATCCTCTGTGATTTGCATGGCAAAGTACTCTAAAAAAAAACCAATATCTTTCACGATCCTCTCACTCGGGTTTCCCTGAGGATAGTAATCCTTAGCATGGCTTCCTTCGGAAGGGAAGTACGGCCGGTGGTCCCGTTTCGTAGATTTACGGCACGTAAAGGAACCTCAAACCTGATAAAGAGGAATCTGAGAAAAATGTCCGGTTTTTCACGCCCAATATAGAATGGGACGCTAAGGACCATGGTAGTTAAAGAACGTCCATAAATAAAGCTCAATTTCAATTTCTAAGGATAGTGAGCTGATGAACTATATAATTTGATATTGCTTTCTCGTATATAGTTTGCTCTTGTGAACTGTAGATTTCTGATAATATTGCTTTAATGCGTCCATAATTTGGTATCCATTCATTTAAAATTTTGTTTACACATGTTTTGCTTTTAATACTCCTTACGGGAAAAATTCTTAAGAGTTTACTAAAAACATCATACATAACGAAGATACATTTGCAATTAAATTGATTTGAGGGTAACTCACCATGCGCATCATTTTTACAAGTTCATTTTTCTCATTTCTTATTATAGCATCGATTCAAAATAATATTTAACTTTCATAGGTTTCGCTTTTTGACATAACGAATATGCTGATACGAATTTCCTAACCTTTCTGTATAAGTGTTTAATGTATGATACATCATTAAGGCTATAGCAGTGTTCTCACATCCGGGGCGTGTTAAAGGTTTGTGAAATGTAGCTATCATTTCTTCCAAACATTTTGGTATAATTATTCTCCATTTCTTGGTGACATTTCCTTGTAATTTATACAGTACATTGTTGTGCTTAGCTACTTTGCTATCTTTGGATTAATTGATTTAGGTATTGTGATAAACAGTTTACATAATTCAGGAGTTGTAGTGTTTATATATCTTTTATTTTCTAGAAAGGGATGGGCTTTCTTTGCGCCTAAGTTCCATGAGTTTGGCTTCATTATGTGGGATGATATCGTTTCAGGAATATGCATGTCAGTTATCTGTCTGGATAGCATGTCACTGAATATGTGTTCTTTGACTGGGATGTGTTCTAGCTCTATGTCATACGATGCAATCCACTGTATATATCTTGAAATTTCAGTTGGTAGACTTCAATTCTGGATGAATGATAAACTAACGTGAACTGGTTAAACAATAATTTTGTTGTTGTACACATACTGCCCAAATTTCTGAAGTGCAAGCTATATTGCTCCAAATTTTTGCTCTTGAGGTACATGCATTAGATTCGACTTTTCATAAGAGATTTGGATGCTGTTGAAATCATGTGTATCTTTTAATTAAAACTTGCTTCATAGGCTTTTATACTCGCATCACAGTATATACAAAAATCTGATGTGTTACACTCACATGACTTTCTCTACTCTTGTACAAAGTATTTTTACAAACGCTTATTCTCCATATGCCTCATGTTAATCGAGATATCGAGATGTTAATCTTATTGCTAATTTTCTTGTAGATGCAAGGGGAATTGGTAGGCTTTAAGCGATAGTCAAATATTTTAAGAGCTGGTTGCTATGTGGAGTATTTCATTCTCTTTGCATTACCAGGACAAAAAAAATGAATAACGAATTCCCATTTGAGAAAAAGTATAAGTATTGGAAAATTTAAGGGAATAACAAACAATATCTCGAAAATGGTTCACTCAACAAAAATATGTATATGACATAAATTGTGTATTTTAACGCGAATTACATTTTTTGTGTAGTAAAATTTTGTCTATCTCTTATGGTTTACCTGTTATGCAAAAGTCGTCACAATGAGGAATACTTTTGGAGACATTCCCAGAAAAATCAAGATATACATTTTATTTGTCATGAAAGTATCTTAAACATATGATATTTTAATCAAAATCATTAGAGCCATTTTTGAGAAAATTAAAGGGTAATCTGGGATCGAGGAATTTTCTTGAAAACCTTCGTGTCGCATCTCTGAAAGATACTGAACCTAAATACCAAGTTTGGTGTTTAACCGACTGTTCGTTTCTGAGTTATGCTGTTCACAGACACACACACGGCCATGTTTCCAAAAATGCTTTATATGCATTCAGTGCACCTCAAAACATATATTTCCGGTGAAATCTCGGTATCGAATTTTTGGGTGGAATGCAATACTTACCCTACGTACTATACGTAGTAGAGAAAGTAAAAAGGAAGTATCTTTTTTTTTCCATTTCCATTTTGTATCTTTCTTTAATTTTGTATATTTCTTTAACAAGTCCCTCAGTGGACTTAATTCTATTACATAGTTGAACTTGTTTTCATTGTGTAACACAAATAAAAAGCTTTTCAGTTGCTTCACATTCTTTGATGGAGGTATCTCTTCTATTACCTTTACCCTTTAAACGTTAGGAAATTTAAACTGAGCTTTATTCATCGACGCTCCTTAACTGCTATGGTTCTTAGAGTCCCATTCTATATTGGACATGAAAGGTTGGTAATTTTGCTCAGAGATCTCTTTATCAGGCTTGAGGTTATTTTACGTGCCATAAACCTACGACACGGGACAACCGGCTTTACTTCCCTTCCGAAGGAACCCATGCTAAGGATTTTTACGCCCGAAAAAATGCATCGCCCTCCCCCGGGTTTGAACCCTCGACCTCGGGAACTAGAGGCTAGCATGGCAACCACTACACCATGGAGGGCAACTTTTTGAAGCGCTTTTAGCAGACGAGATGTCAGATAAGAATCGTCATACGAACCCTCCTGTACTAATGGTCAGACTGCTCATCCAAACGTTGGCAACAATGATCTTCCCTAAATTGATTGACCGCGGGCTATACGATCGAAAGGGTTAATCTATGTATGAATCAAGAAATGTAATAGTTATGCTAGGAGCGAGAGCGAAGTGTGAGTTTCAACTGATTTTTTCCGCTGAATTTAATGCCGGTATTAGATTTGTACTACCGTTGCCCCTTTCCAATCAGATAATGTAATGATAGTATCGCGTGTCTCTGGTGTAATTTAAAGGTTAGTGGCAATAAAATTCGCGTGCCATTGAATGGACTAACATAATTAAGTGATTAATAATCGATTTCAATACCTTCCACCACCAAATGTTGGCTGGTATTCATTGGAACTGTATATATTCATTAAATATCGACAAGAGAAAAAAAAGAAGCCAAGATGTTCAACCATTTTAATCAGGTCTTGAATTGATAAGGGGAATACCGAGTATCAAATTATCCCGCGACCTCGGGAACTAAAGGTAACCACTACACCACGGAGGACGACTCAAAGTATTCGGCTACCAACTGAAATTCTTCAGTAGCGTCTTAAAACCAATTATCAAATGTTGTGCTACGTCTTCCGCTGGCGCAAAAGCAATTATACACATAATTTGCGTAGCTATCTTAATGCTACGATCTTCAGAATTGGCATATTGTTGCTGTAGTTCTTCAGACTACATGCGCCGAAACACATTTTGCTTTAAATGAAAAAAGCAACCTCGAATTCTTTAAACAAAATTATTATTTGTGGCGTTAATAATTGCCAATTCAAAATCTCTGATCATTATTATTGACAATATTATCTGCCAGTTGCTGATCATCGCCTTGCCTTTTAGGCTGAGAACAAGAGGCAGGAATAGTGAATAGCTGCAAAACTATTTGCGGGTTGCACTGAAATGTACCATTTACATATCAGTAACTGCTTCGCATCAGTCTTCGGATGTTATCTCTTGTGCTGAAACTATAATTCTTCCACAGCAAGATTATAATTACTATCTTCGAAGGAATAGCAAATCCAAAAGTTTTCACCTGTTGTACAGCTGTAGCGGTCAGGTATATCACCAAGTTCATCAATTGTGCGAGGGTTACGAGGTATCCCTCACAGCCGCTTACGTGTAATGATTTTCCCAAAATTTTATCGATCAGATAGAGCAGCCAGAAAGCCTGAAGGCACCTCTCTTAATTCGTTTCTTAATAATCGAGATGTTGGGATCTTTGGATATTCGTTGGCCACCTCATTCATATTCGCAATGATTTTCAAAGCTTGAACCTCTTCCAAATTTGGCGCATGTAAATGCTCGGATTCTTCTGAGTCCTTTAATAGCGATATGTTGCTTTCATTAATCCTGGTTATGGCTCTAACCGGACACTCTTTCTTGCCTCTACATTTCCGTATACGTTTCCATTACTTTCTGAATGTTTGCAGTATAAAAATCCATATATGTGTAAAAGCTTTCCTCTACCACGTGAACTAATAATTTCGTACATTTTAAATGCCCAATTTCCTAAACACCTGAAATTTACACTTAACTATATTTCCTTAGAAACGATAACAAACAAACGCAGTACACAAACAGATGCATGCCATAAAACGTTGGGAAAATTGAGAAGAAAATATGTATTGGTAATAAAGTTCATTAGGAAAAACGGAATGGGATATGTGGATCGGGAAAAACGCTACTTGGGAATTTGGATTTATTTCCGTTACATAAATAACAACAGGCGGCGCCGTGGCCGAGTGGTTAGACCGCTCGCCTCCCACCGAGGCGGACCGGGTTCAATCCCAGGGACCTGCATGTGGGATTTGTGGTGGACGAAGCGGCGTCTGGGCGGGTTTTCTCCGGGTTCTCCGGTTTCCCCCGCCATTCATTCCACCAACTGCTCCATCATCACCTTTCCTTTCATCCATTTCACCTACATTTCGCTTCATCTACTTCCTTCATCCCATACCAGGCATCGGGCTGATCACCCATCCTGGATGTTCTGTCTGATCCATGAGTGTCTGCTCCTCGACGGGCCTCTGACCCCAGGCACCCGCCTGTAAGTCCTGGGGGGTGTAAGTCCTACATAAGAGGAGGGTAAACAGATAATGAATGAATGAATGCATAAATAACAACAATAATGAAGTTGTTAGCCAGTTATATAATGTTATACTTTTCCGGACCACTTTGCAATTTCCTATATTCCATATAATTTCCTGTTAACACCCCGCTACTTTGTCACGATCTAAGTTGAATCTACACGTGATTCATACGCACCACCCCACACTCCAGACCGACATGAAGTCGACTTTCTGGAGACCAGAATTGGAACAAGGTTTCTCGGAATCGCCCACTTTTTTATGCTCTGCCAGACAGATGCTGATTTTCCGCTGTAATACATGGTTATAATTCATGCTTGTTTCTCTAATACAGTATTCGCGTAAGTGGAGGGGGGCTTGAGAGTTTAACAAAAAATCTCTGAAAAAATACTTTGATGTTTTATATTTATACGACTTTCTCTAGCCATTGTCGTTTATTTTATGTAGCTTTTACAAACGATTCTAATAAAATCTTATTCGCCTACCTACTTCCTGTTAATCGAAATAAAGGTTTGCAGAAATAGCTTAATTCCACAGTTCGTTGTAGGTACCAAAGAACATAGGAAGCTCAAGGATAGCAGAATCTTTAAATAGTGGGTCGCTGCATGCTGGCTTTTAAAATTCGATTCTTTACGTGACCACAAAAAATAAATGACTAGTGACAACACTTCAAAAGCTGACCAAACTATTGAACAATTCAAAACAATAGCAACTAATATCTTGGAAATGGCTGATCCAAGAAAAAAGTTACTATAAATAAGTCATTTGTTTTAAAGAGGTACATAGTTTTTGTCAAGTATTTGTCTATCTCTTATAGTTTACCAGTACACAAAATTAATTCCAAATAAAGTGGACTTCACAGGCTACTTGCAGGAAATTCAAGATACACTGTTATTATTTAGATAAATATCTTAAACATGCGGCATTGGACTTAAACGATTTAAGAGTTATTTTTGAGAAGATAAAATAACGAATATTTTTCCATGTAAAAGATAATTAGGTATTTGGGAATTTTCTTGAAAATCTTCGTGTCGCATCTTGAAACATGATAAAATTAAATTCCGAGTTTGGTATTTTTATCCGATTTCTCTTTTTGAGTTATAATGTTCAAATACACACGCGGACCTTAAAACGTGTATTTACGGTGAAATCGAATTTTTGGGTGGAATGCAACACTTCCTCTGCTTGCTATAAGTGGGTGCTAGAGAAAAGTAAAAAGGAACATAACTGTGATCTGATAAATAATAATGCATTCGATACAACTCTTCTAGTGTTGCGAACACTCGAAACATCAAAGGGAAAACAAAGAGAAATTGACGTATTAAAAGATAAATATTATTAGGTATTGCCTTAAACGTATTGAGTTATGGATTTCTATCTGTTAATTCGAACTTAATGTTGATAATTAAGAAATTACAGACAAGCAGATATAGGCAAATAGGGAAGTAATATTTATTGGAACACGCGTGTGTAAAAGTAAATAAAAGGAAGCGACGTCATTTTTAGATGTCATATTCGTCTATCCATCCAATATCACTAAGATATATCTAGGATACGGCAGGTACTGTCGCCTCTTCCATAAAAGTTTCTGGTGGGCGTTCTTTTCTATATTTCCCAAGTGGAGTGATTTTCCATCATCATTTTCTTGAGTTTTTATCCTTAGTTTCAGGAATTTTTCCTTTTAGTTTAGGTACATATGACTTATATTGCAGATTCTTATTTCCTCTGCTTGGAAATTCTCTGACGACGCATCTATTTCTGCAAATAATCACGTCAAATCGGGTAACTAAGGAAATTGTCTATTTGTTACTGTTTTCCGTTTACACAATTTATAGAAAGTTCATTCAGAATGGAAAGGACTTCACAGACTATTCGCAGAAAATTTAAGATATGTCATGTGGCATTAGTCATGTAAATATCTTAATCCTGTGGTATTTTACTAAAGATCCTTTTCTATATCGTCACTTTTTTCTGGCTGTTCAGAGAACTTCAAAACCTGTATTTCTGGCGAAATCTCGATATGGAAGTAATGGGTGGAAGCCAATACATCCTCTACCTACCACAGGTAAAGGGCAGAGAAATAAAAGGCGTGGATTAGTCCGAATTCAACATTTTACAGTAATGGAATTCAAAATGTTTACAGGACACTAAAATCTTGGGCGATTTAATCAAAGCACAGCAAATTGAAATAGGTTTTACTTACTAGCATGCGTGCGTGTATTTAGGAATGTATACAAAGTTTTCTTTTCAAAACGTCCTTGTCTAAAGCACCTTTTATCTACTTTGATAAACAAAGTAGGCTATCACTTGACACGTTTGTACTGTAAATGTTGCCTTTATAACTAGCTGACGTCAGTACTCAAAGAATAACGTTGTTTACTTATATAACAAAATATTTAATGCGCCTAATTGTAGGATATAGGATGTGTTTATCGGAGGGGGCACATCGCCACTGCGACCAGTTTGATCTATTGTGGCTATATCCCCCGGGAGGCAGGATGAGGTGAAGGAGCCTTAGGAGACCGCACGTAGACAGGCCCACAGAGACGCGCAGAAGTCCCTGTTTCCAGTTTGAACACCCGCGACCCTAACGGGTGGGACAACGCACCCTGACGTTCACGGGGAGAAATCTTTACAATGCGCAAGCAACTACGCCATCTGCCCGACATCGCCAGCACCATAGAACCCCAAGACACACCTGAAACGTGAAAGGGAGAGACGAAATGATAGGAAATGGAGAAAAGGAGAAATTGTCGTAGAATACACAGCCCTGGCATTCGCATAGGCAACCAGGGGAAAACCGCGAAAAACCCCATGGTCAGATGGGCGGTCGCCGGGAATCGAGCCCGGGACTACCAAATACGTTACCGCCTGAGTCATCCCACTCGGTACGCCTAATTGTATTTATAGATTATTTAATTTTAATTTTCGCAAAAGATGAACAACGCAGATGAAGTATTGTATGCAAACATGGTTTATTTTGTGAAATTTCGTGTATACGAGTACTTCAATTTATTAAACTGAAGGCTCAAAATGTGCACAAGTGTTTGATAGTAATATAGCCGGTTGCCAAGACGAGAAAACAAAAGGTGTGAGAACAGGTGAATGAGATGTACTAATAAATGAAAGCTATTTCTAAACAAGTATCAAAATATAGGGATGTAATTTGTAACTTCAAATTGGAGATGGGGAGGTAAAACCTAAAAGGCATTTAACCCTGGCTTTTAGTTTCCACCTTAATATATAAATTCACGTCTTTGTTTGCATTAAGTTGAAACTATATAAATGGTTATTTAGACTGGGAAGTTTTGAAATGGAAACCCCGTACTCTCAGTCAAGTGAGTCCTATTTTTAAACAATGGCGAATCACAACTTATATTTTTACCCATTTATAAAGCTCTTGCAATTTATTCACACGGTTCATCGAATTATGTTTCAAATTTATTTATGTAACAACTGCATTATCTTTTGGATTCTGGCTCGAGTAAATATTTAATCCCTGAGTGACAGCGAACGAGTTAATTCTCATGAGTTGCATAAAAAAAGATACAGGAATTGCATTGCAGCGTTTCAATCCTAACATTACAAATTAATAATAAATTCCAAAATTAGAGGGTTCAATTTAATTTAATTTTCTTGTTAGCCGAAAAAAATGGCAAGATGCCATAGAGACAAACATAAGTTTGCATGGTTATTTATAGTGCCAATTGTTTACTTTTAAATAAATTAAGGGAATAACTTTGCTGAAATGGTAGAACTATTGAAGGAAGCTGAAGTACAATAATTCCACAGAAATCTAAACTATGAAAGCAATCATGACAAATTTTGTGAGTGGAGATGAGCAAAACAAGCGTCATTACAACACACCGTTTACTGATAACCATAAACTTGCAGGAAATCAAGAAATTTTAAAAGCAAGCGCTAATCTTTTTTTGTACTTCAGGTTTATAGCTTTTCCACTAGTTTTCATTGACTCGGCCAAGAATAAAAGGATTGTTTGAGAGAAAAGCTTATGCAATGCATATTAATAGCCGGGATGAGTGTTAAAGTTATAGCAACTGAAGATTTCCACTGTTACTTTATATATGCATTGACTGCTAGATATAACACAGCCCCTTCGTTTCGACGCGTGGCCGTATGGCTTGCCCTGTACTGTTCTGCTTCTAACCGGTTCTGTTCCCTCTCCGCTTTCCCTTCTCGCCGTGCGTTGGCTAAACAGTTGACGCGGAGTCTCTGTACAAGGTTGACAGGTTGTGAGACCACAAGTTTTAATGTTACAGTGTGTTAGTGCTGTTATAATCCTAAGATGTCTCTATGTCTGATTTCTAATAAACTCATGTAAAGAAGGGACACGTCCTCCTTGGTCTAGGGGTACCATGCTAGCCTCTAGTTCCCGAGGTCGCGGGTTCAAACACGGAGGGCGATGGATTTTGGGGGGGCATAAACATCCTTAGCATGGCTTCCTTCGGAAGGGAAGTAAAGCCGGTGGTCCAGTGTCGTAGATTTACGGCACGTAAAAGAACCTCAAACCTGATGAAGAGGCTTCTGAGTTAAATTTCCGGTCTTTCAAACCCAATGTAGAATGGGACGCTAAGAACCATAGCGGTAAAGAGCGTCCATAAATAAAACTAAATTTAATTTAAGAGAAGTGACACGGCGATTTATACACAGATTCCCTGCTGTTCGAGCGCCTCACAGAGAAACGTTTAGCAATCTTGTGAATAAATTTACGGAAATGGGATCTATTCTTGACATAATAAAAGTAAATCGCCATGTTCTTACACATGAAAAACTTGATGACAGAGGAGAAAAGTTAGAACGAAGTCCAAAGAAATCTCGGAGAAGCCTGTGCAAGAATTTCGCAAACCTCGGCTTGAAATGCCGTTAAACTTTTAAAATTTAAATCCTATAAGATGACTGGAGCTCAGGGATTACAACCACGCGGTAATGTGAGCAGAGTTAATTTCTGTAATAGGGTGTTGGATAGTGTTAACCATCGCTTTATTGACCCGCGTTTCAATTTTATGGACGAAGCATGGTTTTATTCACATGGTCATTGAGTTGAGTTGTTTTATTTATGGACACTCTTTAACTGCTGTGGTCCTTAGCGTCCCACTCTATATTGGGCGTTAAAGACCGGTAATTTTGTTCAGAGGCCCCTTTATCAGGCTTGACGTTCTGTTACGTGCCGTAAATCTACGGCTATGCTAAGGATTTTTACACCCGAAAAAAATCCATCGCCCTCCGCCGGGTTTGAACGCGCGACCTCGGGAACTAGAGGCTAGCATGGTAACCACTACACCACGGAGGACGACTTACATGGCCATGAAGAATTAATGAGTGTTAATGCAAATGATCTAAAAAGGCGTGAGAGATGTATGGCGGCACAAGGATATCACTTCCTTTTTTGACGAAGATGTCTGGTTATAGTAGTTACAAATTCCATGAGAAATCTGTGCGCTTGAATTTAAAGAGCTATGAATATCCGTCGGCAAAAAGTGTGCTTCTCGGTGCCAATAAAATTCCTGTTATGCCCGGCTACGCATCCAACTGAAGGCGTGTAGTAAAGCGAAAGTTTGGTCTCAGAGACAAAGCGTGATCGTTTCCATTGCCAAAAGCAATCAAAAGGGCAATATTATAGAATTTTTTAGAATACTGTGAGTTAAGAGGGAATTATGGAAGTGATTATAAATGCATACGTTTCAACAGATGTGTTACGTCATTGTTGCTAAGCAACCTTTATGGCACTCGTGTTAGAAAGGTGTAATTATGCGCGATTTTGGCCATCATAACAGATTTATAACATAAGATTCATGCATAACTGAGAGAAGCGTTGTTTGGAGCTCACAGTATGGCATGCGGTTGCGGTAGCCAAGCAGCAATTGAGTGGCCGATTTGCCACCTCATAGCGAGTGTAATCCAATGAACGCACCACTCGCTGTGAACTCAGTGAAAGTGATGCTACCCCATCAAAGTGTTTGTAGAACCACTCTGCACGCATCAAATTATACTTCTCTGTCTCTGTCGTCATAGAACTGCTGCCGTTTATTGGCTCTCTACTCTCAAGTTCCTATTGTCTTGTGCGTCAATGTGTTACCTTAAACTGAAATGCACCGCATAGCATAATTGCTTTAACTGGTTTTAGTGCCTCTGAAGGTGACGGACCAAATTAAACTAAGTACTATGTGTGTTGCAACATCTTTTATTCGTGCTTGTTTAATACTGGAAGTTCATTTATCGGGTGTACCAAAACATGTAGAAAAGTCCTGGGGATTTGAAAGCAGGCATGAAAAGAAGCAAAAAGAT
Source organism: Deroplatys truncata (assembly GCA_030765065.1). Taxonomy (NCBI): domain Eukaryota; kingdom Metazoa; phylum Arthropoda; class Insecta; order Mantodea; family Mantidae; genus Deroplatys; species Deroplatys truncata. Next base: position 81,712,808 of record CM060982.1, on the reverse strand, counting down.
AATATAAACATATGGTCCATTTTCCTTAGTTTTGAGTAAAAGTTGTTGATTTGTTCTTCATTCAAAGCCACCTGAAGACGGTTGCCATAGCAAAATAAACAATAAATTCACACACACACACACACAAGTCACAAGCTAGAACTTTTGTTGATAATTATGGAAATTTATTATTTTTAGTGTAATTACATTACAATTAGTGGTCAAAATGGAGTACTCTAATCAGAAAATGGCAGAAGAGCACCTTATGGATGGACGAGCTAATTGCAATTCAAATGAAGCAAGGAGTTTGAATGCTGAACGGTTTCCTAATAGACATTTACCCAGAAACAAGACGTTTGAAAGAATACATGAGCATCTTTTGAAAACAGGTTCTTTTAAAATACGTGTTTCTGATAATGGAAGACCAAGGCGCATTGGAACACCTAACTTAGAATAATGAGTACCCAAAATAGCAGGGACAGCACCAAAGACATAGCAACAATCGAGAATGTGAATCATATGGCAGTGTGGAGAATTCTAAGAGAACCATTCCTTTATCCATATATCACCTTCAAATAGTTCAAGGTTTTTGTGAAGCTGATTTTCCACCCAGAGCAGGGTTTTGTACCTGGTTATAACGAACTTTTTGGGAAGCTCTACAACGAAAACATTTTCTCTCCGCTTTTAATTTTCATCGATGAAGCGAAGTTTACAAGAAAGGGAATGCAGAACTTTAGCAATACTCATGCTGAGTTGATGAAACTCCCAAAGAGGTTTTGGAAAATGAGACATCAACAACAGTTTATCATTAATGTTTGGCCTGGAATAATTGTTGACACCTTAATCAGTCCTTTCATTTTATCAGAAAGATTGACAGCAGCTTCATACTGTGACTTTTTAACAAATCATTTAAATGTTTTGTTGGAAGAAGTTCCACTGAACTTAATTCAGCGCATGTCGTTCATCCATGATGGTGCAACACCTCGTTTTGCTCTTGCTACTAAAGCAATTTTAAATCAGCGATTCCCAAAGAAATGGATAGCTGTGAGGGACCGATATCGTGGCCTGCTCTTCCTCCCGACCTCAGAGTTCTACTTCCGGGATCATTTAAAGTTCACTGAGTATTCCAAACATGGAAATTCGTCGTCAGCGAACAGAGCAAGGATGTCAGCAGATACGGCAGACGCCTGGACTATGAGAAAGAGTAAGGTAGTCGATGATGCAGCGCTTAGAAGCCTGTATTAAGAGCTCAGGGTGGCCAGTTTGAGCATATACTGTGGAAGAAAAAAATGTACGCTAAGTTGTAAATTGAGTTAGTTAAACTTTATCCTTACAGTTATTATGCACACCACAAAAGATGACTGTTGCTCAGAAACTAAGGAACATTAACCATATGTTTATATGGACCTACTTGCTTGAGTTCAGGTCCTAAACCAAGCTCCCAGAGCTTTCCAATATGCACCCGGTATTTCCACACTTTCCAATGCAATGGAATATCACGAAGTCATTGCTAATATCTGCCCACCAGGTTAAGGTATCCGAGGTATAAAGGGGATAGCGTCAATCTTATCCAAGACTTTGTCGCGGTATCGTGGTGCTATCTTTTTGCTGAGCGCCTGTTATTGTTTTACTACTTTGAGTTTTGGGTTCTTTGTCCTCCGGCTAGCTATTATTTCTCAGTCGAGCATATCTCTTAAACAGGGTGTGTAAACGGAAAGGAGTTTTTACTGAAAGATAACACTGATAAAAGAATTTGTTTTTACACTTTTATTGCCGTCACACTTTATTCATTTCACATAATTATTCTTGATACACGCCCGACTGAAACTGTTATATTTTTTATGTTACTATAATCACTTATTTGCTGCACATTATTAATTCACGTATTTCACATTTATAACTAACTTTACGACACGAGAGATTCTGTTAAACTGTGAGACGTGTAACCCGCGAATGATTCTGATGAACTGAGCGACGTATAACCTTTGTATGATTCTGTTGGAATGCACGACGTATTACCCGCGAATGCTTCTGTTGGACTGAGCGATACTTGTCTCTGGCTTCATATATTTATACTCCCTCACCCCGATATGCCTAAAGATTATAATCGAGCTGCTATTGGTTAATAAAACGCGCCAACATTAGCATCTATTACTTTCTCTACTACGTATAGTAAGTAGGGGAAGTATTGCATTCCACCCAAAAATTCGATACCGAGATTTCACCGGAAATACATGTTTTGAGAATCACTGAATCCAAAAAAAGCATTTTTGGAAACATGTCCGTGTGTGTGTCTGTCTGTGTGTCTGTCTGTCTGTGTGTCTGTGTGTCTGTGAACAGCATAACTCAAAAACGAACAGTCGGATAAACACCAAACTTGGTATTTAGGTTCAGTATCTTCCAGAGATGCGACACGAAGGTATTCAAGAAAATCCCCCCACCCCAGACTACCCTTTACATGGAACATTTTTCGAAAATTTTAATTTTCTCAAAAACGGCTCTAACGAGTTTGATTAAAATATCATATGTTTAAGATATTGTCATGACAAATAAAATGTATATCTCGAATTTTCTGGGAATGTCTCCAAAAATATTCTTCATTGTGAACGACTTTTGCATAACTGGTAAACCATAAGAGATAGACAAAATTTTACTACACAAAAAATGTAGATCGCGTTAAAATACACAACTTATGTCATATACGTTTCTTTTGTTGAGTGAACCGTTTTCGAGATATTGCTTGTTATTTCCTTAAATTTTCCAATACTTATACTTTTTCTCAAATTCGTTATTCATTTTTACTTTCTCTACTACGTATAGTAAGTAGGGGAAGTATTGCATTCCACCCAAAAATTCGATACCGAGATTTCACCGGAAATACATGTTTTGAGACCTCCTGAATCCAAAAAAAGCATTTTTGGAAACATGTCCGTGTGTGTGTCTGTGTGTGTGTGTGTCTGTGTGTGTGTGTGTGTGTCTGTGTGTGTGTGTCTGTGTGTGTGTGTGTGTGTGTCTGTGAACAGCATAACTCAAAAACTAACAGTCGGATAAACACCAAACTTGGTATTTAGGTTTAGTATCTTCCAGAGATGCGACACGAAGATTTTCAAGAAAATCCCCCCACCCCAGACTACCCTTTACATGGAACATTTTTCGAAAATTTTAATTTTCTCAAAAATGGCTCTAACGATTTTGATTAAAATATCATATGTTTAAGATAATGTCATGCGAAATGAAATGTATATCTCGAAATTTCTGGGAATGTCTCCAAAAGTATTCTTCATTATGAACGACTTTTGCATAACTGGTAAACCATAAGAGATAGACAAAATTTTACTATACAAAAAATGTAGATCGCGTTAAAATACACAACTTATATCATATACATTTTTTTTGTTGAGTGAACCGTTTTCGAGATATTGCTTGTTATTTCCTTAAATTTTCCAATACTTATACTTTTTCTCAAATTCCTTATTCATTTTTTTATGTCCTGGACATGCAAAGAGAATGGAATGCGCCACATAGCAACCAGCGATAAAATATTTGACTATCGCTTAAAAGCTACCATATTCCCCTTGCATCTACAAGAAAATTACCAATAAGATTGACATCTCGATATCTCGATTAATATGAAGCATATGGAGAATAGGCGTTTGTAAAAATAGATTGTACAAGAGTAGAGAAAGTCATGTGAGTGTAACACATCAGATTTTTTTATGTCCTGAACATGCAAAGAGAATGGAATTCGCCACATAGCAACCAGCGTTAAAATATTTGACTATCGCTTAAAAGCTACCATATTCCCCTTGCATCTACAAGAAAATTACCAATAAGATTGACATCTCGATATCTCGATTAACATGAAGCATATGGAGAATAGGCGTTTGTAAAATTAGATTGTACAAGAGTAGAGAAAGTTATGTGAGTGTAACACATCAGATTTTTTTATATACAATCAAAATTACGAACACAAATGCTCTAGGGAAGATATTCCCTCCATTTCTAAGAAAAGCGCGCTAATCTGACGTCATTTGCTTGCCTCTTCTAATTAATAAACAACTCACCCCCTCGCTCATTGTTGTCCGCTCCTATTGTCAGTTTCAGTGAGGCCGTGTAAACTTATTTCCTAACAATGCTTATAATTAACAAACATCTCAAATCAATGTCATTCAATAATGCTTATTTACACTACAATCACTCTGGCATTTACATTGTTGTGATATAAAATACTGCCACAACTTTGTAAACAGCTTTACTATCGTTTTTATGCCGCTGTTGGTTAATGTTGCAAACGTAGTACTAACGTCTTTTACGCTATAATTACTCATAATCCGCTAATATTTCTCAGTTTCACTTACAACTTCTATGAGTATCTAAGCGCTGTTCCAGATAACTTTTCCCCATATCTCTTGACTGTCACGAACCTCTCATTGGCTACTGTCGTGGAATAGGTTGTTGTGCGATACAAACAAGTTCCTTATTTAACATGATCATTTAACTTAATATATTCAAAGAGAATTGTCAAATTTACATTTTCATGAACTATGAATCAAATATACCACGCGATAAAGTTAATTCATCTAGAATGCATGTAAATTCTTAAAGATAAATAGGTAGGAGGATCCTTTGGTTTAAGGCTACCTCTCAGGATGACGAAAACACGTGCATCTAACAACAGAGTGCTTAAATCGCTTTTATTGCCTGACCTTGCATTGTACATAGCTTGTTTGTCATACATCACCATTCAAAGTGTACATTAACCAATCAGGAAAAGGGGAAGTAAAGGGAGCGCGGAAGAATACATGTCAACGGGGTAAGGTTATAAGAAAAGGGTTTAGTGCAAGTATTGACAAACTAAGGAAGCATTTGGCATTCGTATCAACATAATGCTTTGGGTCAGCTGTGAAGTAGAAGCAAATGAAATGTGATGATAAAAGGGAAAATTCGCGGATCAAATTATTCAACCCCGTATTCACCTAGAGAACCGAGGACAATCGCGAAAAAACCTTCGGTCATATTGTCGGCCCCGGGGTTTGAACCCGGGACCTCCCGAATGCGGGCCACAGACATTCCGCTCAGGCTTAAAGAAAATTGTAGATCTTCCTAAAACACACAATCTCTCAACTTTGTGTCAGGCATTTCCGAGATATTCGTTGCTATTGGTTTGAAATTTCCAAAACTTGTATCTACATATTTTGAAGTGAAAAGTCACTATTCTTTTGTTTCTCGCGATTTCATACGAAGAATGGAATTTCAAAGCCAGCATATAGCGATCCACTTTTTATAGTTTTGATTATAGCTTCAGCCTCCAGTATTCTCCTTTTTCTAAAATAAACGTTTAATGAAGCTATTTCTGCTAACTCTTATGTTGATTAACTTTAAGTGATAGAAAAATAAACTTTTCTAAGATTAGTTTGTAAAAGAAACAACTAGTGTAGAGAAAATCAAGAGAGTTTAACACATCAGATATTTTTAATATCAATTTACCGAGCAGAATGACTCAGGTGGTAACGCCTGTGACCCGCATTTCGATTCCTGCGGTCGAGCTTCCTGACCTATGGGTTTTTAGGGGGTTTCCTCGGGTCACTAGGCAAATGTTGGGAGGGATCATTACATCCCCCGAATTTCCTGACCCTCCACTTCACCTCCATTCTCATTTCACTTCACCTTTCATCATCTTGGTCTCTTTTAGGGTTGTAAGTGTCGGCGGGAGGTATCGGCGTATGCATGGCAGGGGAAAAGGATGCTCTGAGTAAACCTTCGTCCCCCGAAATCGGGGCGGTCTCCGGGTTCCGGGCCTCCCATGTGATATGTAAGCCAACAGGAGGGAGGGGAGCCGGCTGTACCAGCTGCCATCCGGGGAGTTTAAATCTGTAAACGGTAGGGACCCTGCCCTTTGCATATCGTGCCTCCTGGTCCGGTCGCCCTCTGTCTCCTCTCATCTCATCCCTTCCTCCCGGGGGCGCCCCGTCAGGGTACTAGGTACAAAAGATCTGCTTAGGTCTAGGTGCTAAGTTCCCCTCCACTCCTAGTCCTATCCTATTCTAATATCAATTTACAAAAAAAAATTGGTAAGGGTAACTAAAAGGAAGACTTTGACATATTTTTAACTGTGGTTTAGTGGTATTTACACAGCCAAAACCAGAACTGATAACGGAAATAAGGGATATATCAACCTTCTCCAAAGATTTTCTCCAAACTTAAGAGTGATCTACAAAATTAACTTGAAGAGGCTGTACGTAAGGTAGAAAAGCAGCAGGTCTGGGGGAACACCTTGCTACGTGGCGCACTAAATCTGCTGTTCACAAGTTTGTAGAATAGATATTGTATAATCCGGCTCACCACGGGCACAAGTTCCTTCTTATAATGGAATATTAAATTGCCAGCATCATAATAACAATTACACGGCAGGGAGCGGAAAATTAACCGTGTGCAGCTCCTGGCGGGGGCGCAAAAAGAAAGACTCGGCCACCAGCATAACAGGATATTACTGGTCTGACACAGAGACCAGCATTTCTTGTATCACTGATTCGCGAGCTCATCTCCAAAGGTTAAACCGAGGCACTCACTGCAAGAAGGCTTTACGGGTTTCAAGGGTATATGGCCTCAAAGACCAGATATCCAACGGAGCAGTCATGATAGGAAGCCCATTTATTTCACCTTTTTTAAGGTATCGCTGCTAGTGTTGAACATATACAACAAAAGTAAATCAAATCATCTATGTTTCGGAATGGTAAGGGCTTCAACGATGTACAAACTCTAAACGAAATGTAGAACGAAGTGTAACATTATATTGGTTCCTTCTGCCTGTCATTACTTAAACCATGTCACTGACAATCTACACCCCTCAAAAAAGTATTCGTCTGCACTTTAAAAAATTCTAGCAGCCAAATTAATGAAGGAAAAGTCTAATTTTTGGACATAAATTTCAAATAGTAATTAATATGTTTACTATGTTGGCATTTTTTCAGATCATTCATTTTATCAGTTTTATAAATTTTTGAAAAAAATGTGTCAAAATTGCAACTCTTTTGCACGTGATGTTTTCAAAATTATCTTACATGGATTGAGTAGAGCAAATGCTTTGTGTATTACTTGATTTTGTGGTGAAAATAGGATTTTATTTGACGCAGGAATAAAATGTTAAAGTTGGGAATTTTCAACGTTTTTACCTTAATTCCTCATTTTCGGATCACTTTTTACGATTTCACGAATTTATTTCTCCATCAGTTTCAGTCACATGTCGATAAAAGTATGCACAAAAAATGCTCTGCCCAAATGAATGAAAGATAACTGTGAAAACACCACGAACAAAAAAGTTTCAATTATCGCATACTTTTCAAAAATTTATACAACTAATCAAATGAACCATCTGAAAAACCGCCAAAACACGCAAACTGTATTACCATTTGAACTTTATGTCCAAAAGTTAGATTTTTCCTCCATTAATTTGGTTGCTAGAATTGTTTTAACGTGCAGACGAATACCTTCTTATGGGGGTGTATATCAATAGTAACATTATAGAAATGAAACATGTCCATGTGTTGTGATGTGCGTTCATGCGCGCGCGCGCGTGTGTGTAAGACAATCTAAAAAACCACGCAAGAAATTTTGTTAATTATTTTACCGTTGAAAATGCATATTCCAGAGGGATATTTTTAAACTAGAAGTTTTAGATGCAATTTCTTACTGTCACAAACGAATGGTAGAGGATATTTAATTTCTATCCCAAAGAACTAAGAGGGGAACCTTCAAATCTTGAAAGTGGGTTACTGGAGCGAGAGTTCATATCATATAATCACATAAAAAGATTTTCCTCTGAACATTGTTATCAAGGGGTATTTTGATTTGATTTTGGATAAAACTGTTACATTTGGGTTTTAGAATCTGTGCAATTTTCAAAAAAGTCTACCTTTAATTTCAAAAGTGACGTACAAATCAATACCCTTTTAACTATTTAAAACAAACGTTTGTAGGGCCCCGTAGTTCAGTCGGTAGAGCACCTGCCTGCTGTGCGAGGGGTCCTGGGTTCGATTACCGGCTTGGGGTGGAAGTGTTCTGTAGCCAAGATTATTCCCTATGTATGAGATCTAATGTATAAAACGCAAAGGAAAAATCACAAATCCAATGACAACAGTGGACAAGTAAAGGTGAACGGCCGCATTATGACCACCACAGTTAAAGGCAGGGTATAAATGGAACAAACAAACAAACAAAAAACTGTACACCTATCCTATTGAACCCGGCGAAAAGTATAGACTAATTTACAACTTTCTACATACCCCTTATGTAAAAATCTACACTGTTTAAAGCATTGTTCAAACTGTTGTACAACTATCAATAAGACTTAGCAAAAATCGTAGATTATCTTGTAACTACCAAAAATTACAAATCCTTAATTTCCCCTTGTTTTCTATCACATAGTTTAATAGTTAGCCTTACCATATTCGTAACCCCTTATTTATAAAAATGCCCGACTGGCCAAGCGGGATACAAGTTTTTTGCACTTGAGCTATAGGACTTAGTGAAAAGTGTAAGCTATCTTAAAGATACCATCCCTGCTGATATTTTCAAACCCTTGTGTACAATGCTGTAACTCAGCACAAACAATCTGTCAAGTGTATTCCACTTTTACTTTAAGTACTAATATAATACGGAACATATGCAAATAATTGGATTGACAAATCCTGCATTGCCTACATTATTTGTGAAAACTAACATCTCGTAAATGCGCACTTGATTGGCAATACATGTGCCAAAAGGGCGCAGAAACACTGCGTTGTAGGTACCAATTTATCTTGAAAGACGCGACTGGCGGCTGCCGGGTCTAACTTGTAATAGGTATAGGGTTGAATGTTTTCGCTCTGCAGTAGCCTAGTTCATGCATCTGCAGTTCACTATAACGTTTGGCATGGTGGAATAACATTATGTGAAGCTGTGTATAGTTATGATGTATACAACGGAATAGCGTGTGTTTATTGTGTTAAGTTTTGCTCGAGTCAATATGGACTGTCAGGTTCAATATACACAAAGCGTCTGGTATCACCGTCCTAAAAATCCACAATTTATATATTGTTAGAAAATTTTGGGTTCATGTTGGACAAAAAGAAACAGGCAATCAATCGTTCTAACCGAAGAAAACTTAAAATTTGTTTTCGTCAAAGAAGTGTAAGAAAATCGCTGCCTCGCATTACCTGTTTTTTATGACAGAATAATTGTCTGGTTCTCCAGATCTAAATCCATATGTTTATTATTCGTGGGGAATGCTTAAAGATAAAGTTTATGCAACAAATCCCCATACGCTTGACAAATTAGAAGACAGTTTTGGGCGTGCATTTTCTTTCAATATTTCAACAGCAGAAATTGAGATTTGTTCAACAGCTGCCAGGTTTGTATAAACACAGAAGGGCACCACTGCTAACAATTTTTATAAGAGAGGTAAGAATAACATATTCATATTGTTTGGCATCGTTAGCATTGTCTAGGGGAGAAATGACAGGCCTATCAGCACTGCCGCTCAAAGGATTCGTATTGCAGAGGCGTGGGAGGGCTGGACTGGTAGTCTGTCATTCAATAGAAACCCGGTACGACCATCTTGGAGTCATGTTCGCAATTTCTTCTTAGAGGACTGCAGAGGTTATTCGTACAAAATTCAAGATGTATATTTTATTAATATTTAAAGTATCTTAAGAATTTACTTTGATCAAAATCGTGAGAGCAATGTTTTGGAAGATCAAAAATAATGAAACATTTTCCCTGCAAACAGAATTTTCTCTAAAACCTTTATGTTGCATTCTTGAAAGATACTGAATTAAAATATCAAGTTTTGTGTTTATCCGATTATTTGTTTTTGACTTAACTGTTCTATTCACAAGCATGTAGCTTTTTAAAAATAATTATTCTTTTCGGATTCACGAGACCAGCGTTTCCAATGAAATTTCGATATCAAATATTCAGATGGAATACAATACTTAATTATCCGCTATGGGTAGATGGTAGAGGAAAGTAAAAATAAATACAATTAAATACTTATCATAACAAACATTTAGTGGCTCCTAAATAAGGTAGATTTAAGTACACACAACTTATTACATTCTTAAGGCGAGACATCCGAGATCTAAGAAGGTTGATAGTAGGGAAGTGAGAACCGCTAAATGGACCGATTGGGTGTTAGTATTTTGTTTTTACTTTCTCTACTACGTATAGTAAGTAGGGGAAGTATTGTATTCCACCCAAAAATTCGATACCGAGATTTCCCCAGAAATACATGTTTTGAGACCCCCTGAATAAAAAAAACATTTTTGGAAACATGTCTGTGTGTGTGAACAGCATAACTCAGAAACGAACAGTCGGATAAACACCAAACTTGGTATTTAGGTTCAGTATCTTCCAGAGATGCGACACGAAGGTTTTCAAGAAAATCCCCCCACCACAGATTACCGTTTACATGTAACATTTTTGGAAAATTTTAATTTTCTCAAAAATGGCTCTAACGATTTTGATTAAAATATCACAGGTTTAAGATATTTTCATGACAAATAAAATGTATATTTTGAATTTTCTGGGAATGTCTCCAAAAGTATTCTCCATTGAGAACGACTTTTGTATAACTGGTAAACCATAAGAGATAGACAAAATTTTACTACACAAAAAATGTAGATCGAGTTAAAATACACAATTTATGTCATATACATTTTTGTTGTTGAGTGAACCATTTTCGAGATATTGCTTGTTATTCCCTTAAATTTTTCAATACTTATTTTCTAAAATGGGAATTCGTTATTCATTTTTTTTGTCTTGGATATGCAAAGAGTTATAATCTGTGGCAAAGGGAATGGTGCTGCACCTAGCAACCAGCTATCAAGAGATATGTATGTGCCTAAAGGCTACTGTTTTTCTATATTGCCCTTGTAAATATATTTTCCCCTTACATCTACAAGAAACTTAGCAATAAGATAGAGTCTGCAAATGTTTATCTCGATTAACATGAAGTAGATGGAGAATAAGCGTTTGTAAAAGTAGTTTGTACAAGAGTAGAGAAAGTCATGTGAGTGTAACACATCAAACGTTTTGTGCTATTTTATGTTATTCTTCACTTGTTATTAATCAGTTGTATTTATTTATCTTTCTTAATTGTTTAATACAATAGAGCATAATAAAGTATCGTAATACGGTTTGCCGTTGTTTTGTGGGCTGTTTATATTTAAGATGTTATATTTTAATAAACTTGTCTTACTTTTTTCGTGATTTTTTTGTAGCGGTAATTTCTTTCCTTCTATTTTTTGGGCCATTTTAATCTTGCTTATTACTCTGCGTATTATAAAATCATGTACGGTCTCTAGACTCGTGTAAATTTATTTAAATGAATACACTCATTCATTCAATAAATTACATACTTGTGGTATTAAACTATATTTTTTCACTATCTTCAATAATTACAACAGAATATTTACGACGGACGCAATTTTAATAGTGATCTGAAGTGATCGTTATTTATGGTATAGTTGGTCGGGGCGGGAATAGCAGTCAGTTATACAGAATAATCGACCATATTCCTTAATTCGGATAAAAAAATAAAACAGAGATGTTACTTTAATGTTCATTTTCAGCGTGTTTTATCATCTCGCGAATAACTACGCTTTTGCATACAAATATGCCATTATTTCGAAAATAATAAGTGTAAAATCTTAAAACTTTCATCGACTCTTTCTAACGTTTTCACTTAATTTAACGAAACATCTGAGATATTAAAATTAATTATTTTTCAAGATAGTTTAATCTATAGCTCTTATAAATATGTTTAACAGCGACTATTTAATAATGGCTGCTTATTCATCGTCATATCACCATGGTAATAATTTAATATGCCTACTTATACGTTATGCTTAACATTCAAAATGACTCCTGAAAAAATCCCTTTATTATTATTATTATTATTATTATTATTATTATTATTATTATTTACATGTATAATAATTCCTTGCAATAATATAATGAGGTTTCTAAGACTGTGATAAAAGCTCAAAATATACAAGTAAGCTTTCTCATGTGCGATATTACTCTCTTAACTTCGCACCATTTCATGTAATGCTCATACGAGAGCTGTCCCAGAAGTACCCGACCTAACAAAGAAAACACAAAAAGTTTGGGAAAAGACATCTTTATTTCTCTACATAGTCTCCTTTCAGCTCGATACACTTTTCCCAGCAATGTTCAATAGCTTCGATACCCTGTTTATAGTAGAGCCGTCGAGTTCTGCAAAATAGCCATCAACTGCAAACTCCACCTCTTCACTGTTGGCAAATCTTTTACCACCAAGCCATTTCTTCAACTTTGGAAACAGAAAATAATCAGAGGAGGCTAAATCTGGCGAATAGGTGCATGAGAAAGCAATTCGACTTTAACTCATTGATTTTAGCCATGGCGATAATGGATGTGTGAACTGGTGCATTGTCTTGATGAAAAAAAACTTTCTTTTTCGCTAAATGCGGCCGTTTTTGCTTGATTTCATCATTCAAACGCTGTAAATAAGTTTTCATAATATTCACCATTGATTGCTTTTCCTTTTTGAAGATAAATGGAAATTATCGCATGCGTATTCCCAAAAAATGACGCCATGACCTTGCCTGCAGATGGAACTGTCTTCGCCATCCCTGGAGCTGATTCTCCTCTTTCAATCCACTTCTTGACTGTTCCTTCGTCTCAGGTGCAAAGTGATGTTTCATCCATGGTTACGAATCGACCCAATACCATTTCTTCACAATTTCTGGCGTGGTCACCTCATTTGGTCGACGACTGCGATGTTCGTCTTTGCAGCTCGTACGGTCTAGTTTAAACTCTGCCACCCAATATTTTACTGCTGTAACCAAAGGAGCAGACTCCCCAGAGTAGAATCTAGCTCAGTTTTAATATTAGTTGGACTAAGGCCTTTCAAATGAAAGTATTGTATCACATAACGTTGCCCAGTTTTATGCATGTTTACAAATTCGCTGAGAGCGTTCACTACTGATGGTTGCCGAAAAATTAATAAACAATGTAGCATTGTCAAACTTAAAACTTAAGCTTTATAAGGGTGGTACTTTCTACCATGGTAAGTTGTTTGAAACAACAACCGCTATCTATACGTCAGGTCGGGTATTTCTGGGACTGCCCTCGTTTGTCACTTCATACCTTGTCATCTATTTACTTTACAAAAGTGATGCAACGACTGTCGAAGCTGGTACTTCAATATATGAAGGGATACTTTCTTCAGAATCATTCATCATTCAGAACGAATTACCCGATTTTTTTTATAAAATATACTATTCTATTCTTATTGTCAACAACTTAATGTCGTTATATTAGTTATTTTGTTTCTAAATCAACTTTACTATGATCAACGGAATAGTATTAACTAGTCTTCAGTTTACACTGAATGACGGAGTATCATGAACGCAGATAAGGTAAGTAGCCATTATTACATAGTCGCGGATAAAATATTGTATGCTACTAGTGGGATGAGCATCGTTACAGCTCTCATGAAGTTACAGAACTCAGCTTACGCCTCGTTCTTCCAAAGCACATTCGATTGCACATTTAGTAACATAAATAACTATTATGAGTCTGAACTGATACCTACTACATCGTTACAGAGGGCACAATAGGCAGACACTTACCGTATATCCTCTAGGAGTTCACACTCATGCTGGTGCTTGGCTTGGAGTTTGGCCACCTGCTCCGAGTGTAAGGTTTTCAGGAACTTGGCGTAGTTCCCCTGAAACATAACAACACATTCTCACTCGCCTTGTTTAATAAAGTTAAACAATAATTTAAAACACTCGCTGCACCTAGGGAGTAATGGCCCGCTTCCTGGACAAGTTAAGAAATTAATGCACTTGAAATTCACAATAGTGGCTCGATGTAAACAAAACAAAAGGTGGTTTATCCGTCTTAATACCTGGGTCACAAAGCGTGTTGAGGTACGATTGACTGGTTTAAAACAAAGCAGAATAAGCTGCAAATCTTATATAGTTTAGTAAGTTTTGTAGGATCAGCTGACTTTTACAGTATGCATATTGTATAAAAATATAACGATATAAAAACGTCAACCATACAAATGAAAATACGTTAACTATGTAACATTGCAATAAAACATCCCATTATGAGCTCTTTAACACTAACAAAACGCCATCCACCATAATATGCAAATAAGTAACAAAATTAAAAAGATATGTTACATTCATATGACTTTCTTTACCCACTATCTTTTATTTTATAACGCTTCTACTAACTATTCTTACAAAAGCTAATTTTTTCTATCTATTTCATGTTAACTGAGATAAACCTTTGCAGAAACAATTTCATTACTAATTTCATTGCGGGAACAAAGGGATATACAGGAAACTGAAGCGATAGTCAGATGTTTAAAAGCGGGACGCTATATATTGGCCTTTCCATACCATCGCGAGAAACAACTAATGGTGATAACTTCAAAAAATGATAGAAGTTGTGAAAAATTCCAATCAATAAGAGCGGATATCTTGGAAATGGCTCATGCCATAAAAAAGTTATGTGAAATAAATCGTATACACATTTTTTGTGTAGTAAGGTTATGTACATCTCTTATGGTTTATCCGTATTACAAAATTCCTTCTGAATGAAAAGAGCTTCACAGGCTATTTCCAGAAAATCCAACATATATATTTTATTTCTCATGCAAATATTTAATTATATGGCATTTAAAACAAAAATTATTAGGTCTAGTTTTATAAAATAAAAATAACGAAACAATTTCATATAAAGGGTAGCTTGGGTTGGCCGGATTTTCTTTAAAATCTTCGTGCCGCGTCTATGGAAAAAACTCAATACTAAGTTTGGTATTTATCTGATATTTCGTTTTCGAGTTGTATCGTTCACACACGTGTGCGCGCGAAACTTTTGCTAAAAATCTGATGTGTTGCATTCACATGCCTTTCTCTACTCATTCTTTTACAAACGATTCTTAAAAAAGCTTGTTCTTTTCGTTAATCGAGATAAAGTTTCACTACACATTTACACATTGATTGTAGGTTTAAGAAGGATTAAATAGCTTAAAGCGATAGACGTTTAAAAAGCGGATTGCTATGTGATGGCTTTGAAATTCCATTCCCATTGCAAGACCGCGAGAAAAAGAAAACGAATAGCGACTTATCATTTCAGAAAAGTTTAAATATTTGAAAACTCAAACCAGAAACAAAGACTATTTCGGAAATGGCTAACGCCACAAAACATTTATTTGGCTAAAGTATGTATTTTAACGAGATCTACATTTTTTGTGCAGTAATATTTTGTTTGTCTCTTACAGTTTACCAATTATACCAAAGTCTTCAGAATGAAGTGGAATTCACTGGCTATCCGTAGAAAATTCAAGATGTACAATTTAATTGTCATTCCAATATCTTAAACATAATGGAATTCTAACCAAAATCCTTGGAGCCATTCTTGAGAGAATAATAAATTATGGGAAAATGTTACACACAAATGGTAGTTTTGGATGATCGATTTTCTTGAAAATCTTCCTGTCGCATCCTTGGAGGATGCTGAACTTCAATACCAAGCTTGGTATCTAACCGAATTTTCATTTTTAAGCTATGCTGATCACATATAGATAAACAAAACACACACATATAAACCGGACCAATTTTCTAAAAACGCTCTTTTTGGATTCAGGGACCTTCAAAATGTGTATTTTCGGTGAAGTCTCAGTACTGAATTTTTGGGTGAAATGCAAAACTTGCTTTAGGTAAGTAGTAGGAAAAATAAAAATGCTTCTTTTTTTGCCCTTGTTTTTGAATCCAGATGGCCTGAAAACATGCAGATATATTCGGTGAAATTTCGACATCGAATTTTGTGTTGGAACGATACTTCCTCTGTCTAATGGGCAATTTATATAATTAAGTGGTAAGCATCAATACATTTCCAATGCAGCAGTCATTGCAGCCTCTTTCCTGTCCGACGCTTCGTCTAGGAACTGAATCCAACTTGTCCACCACTAAACGAGGCACCAAATACGCTATTTTAGTAACTCCGGCCTCTTGAGCAGCCGGCGGCGTTGTGTGTGTTTACATCGAGCCAACACTGATGACGGTGCTGCACACTATGGGCTAAATAAGTACAAATATAAAGGATACATTGGTATTTTACTCGAAATATAAAATAGAAGTAGAATGCTAATATGATTGTTCTACGTTTTATAGACATCCAAATGTATAAACATGTAAAAGTATATTCTTTATTGGCTTTTCAAGCAATTCTTCCCAAGTATCTTTTTCCTTAGATCTGTAATTAAAGCAATTTTAAGCATAGTCAAATACCCTAGGTTGGCGCTTTACCTTAAATTGGGACAAACTTAAGTTTGGAATTAATTGTTCTTTGTGTTGGACAGGGTTGGAAAGGTAGAATCAGATGACCGAAAAATTCAATGCCATAGCCGGGATTTGAACCACGGATCTCCCGGTCTCCGTCCGGTTGCTCTAACCACTGAGCTACCATGGCAACATGCCGGCACGCCATTAAATTCTCCAGCTGACTCGCATTTTTCCAGGTAAACCACAAGGCGATCTCAAATTGTTAAGTTTATATTAACATATAAATCAACATTATCAGGACTCCAGAAAGTGTTCCTTTACATTTTAAAATATTCTAGCAGCCAAACTGAGCTGAGAGAAAATTCACTGTTTTAATACAGAGAGAAATAATATATTATAGTTTACTGTTGTGGCGTTTTTTCAAGATGTTTCGATGCTCTAGTTTAATACATTTTTGAAA
The DNA here is from genome assembly GCA_030765065.1 of Deroplatys truncata. Taxonomy (NCBI): domain Eukaryota; kingdom Metazoa; phylum Arthropoda; class Insecta; order Mantodea; family Mantidae; genus Deroplatys; species Deroplatys truncata. The sequence continues at coordinate 81,696,044 of CM060982.1, read as the reverse complement.
ATTGCATTAAATTTTATAGTTTTTCATGTATTGTATTAAAATGAGTTTTAGTCTGAATGAGAAAACAAATGTCCACGTCAGATTTTATGAACATTTTTATTGAACTTCCTCATTAATGCCTCAGTTTTTAGTTTTTAGAAATTATAATTATCGGTTACATTCAAGAGAAATACGGCAATTTAAAATTTCGACTTATAATAATTAATTTTCAAGATTGCTAATGTAGGAAACATTTTTCATATTCTATTAAGGAGTATCTTTTAAATGGCGTACAAAAGCAGATACAATAGCACTCCCGGAAATAGGGAAGGAAACCATGAGAAAGTTTTGAAGTGTCAATTGTTTATGTACCCTCTTAAGTAATACATGCGGGGAGCATAACAATATGACCTCGTCACGTAAAAATAAATAGCAAGCGATTGGCAAACAAGAAGAAAGCAGAGTCCTATCTACTGTTCCAAAAGAAAGAAGAAAAGGCAAGGACAAAAAAAGAAACAAACAAACAAAGAAGGAAAAAATCTATACATATATACACTTGGGTACAGATAATGCTCAGGAAAGAAAATATCAAGAATAATTAATATAGAAATCTTACATGTTGCTTTCACATGATTTTCTCTACCCATCTTCTGCGTACTATTCTTACAAAAGCTTATCTTCTATCTGCTTCATGTTAATCGAAATAAACTTTGTACAAACATACAGGAGGGATACAGGAGACTGAAGCGATAATCAAATCTTTAAAAAGAGGGTCGCTCTATGCTGGTTTTCAAATTCCACTAATGAAATCACGAAAAATAATAAAAGTGACCAAGTAAAGTATTGAAAAAATCAAATCAATGACAATGAAGATTTCGGAAGTGGTTAATGCCGAAAATAATTTATTTGATATAAATTGTTTGTTTCAAGGAGATCTAAATATATTTTGTGTAGTAAGCTTAAATTTAGAATGAAAGAAACTGCACAGGCTAATCACAGAAAATTCAAACTTATTTTCCATTTTATTACTAGTGCATATATCTGTGTTTTAAGTAGAATTGTTATTAACAGCCATTTTTGAGAAAATCAAAAATAAACAAATGTACAACGCTTTACGAAAAGATCACAGAGATGCTACGGAAATCTTCACGGATGGCTGAGAAGCACTCGAAGGACCCGCCTGTACAGTGAAATATCCTACCCACACCATGCCCTACACATTATCGCAATACTTTTCCATTTTCTCCTTGAAGCTTTTGCAATTAAGGAAGTACTTCAGTAAATCAATCAAAATGCCAATCAAACAAATAATGTAATTTACGCTGATTCACTAAACGCAATTCTAAGTCCTAAGCAGCCTTGCTTATATTCTACCATCCAGCACTCTGGGAAACAAGTAGCCTTCATTTGGATATCAGTGTTGCCAACTTTTCCTCACAAATAATAGTTACATGGTATCTTTAAAAAAGGCATTATTTAACGCACAAAAAATCTGATGTGTTGCACTCACATGACTTTCTCTACTCTTGTACAAACTATTTTTACAAACGCTTATTCTCCATATGCTTCATGTTAATCGAGATGTTAATCTTATTGCTAATTATCTTGTAGATGCAAGGGGAATATGGTAGGTTTTAAGCTATAGTCAAACATTTTAAGAGCTGGTTGCTATGTGGAGTATTCCACTCTCCTTGCATTACCAGGACAAAAAAAAATTGAACAACGAATTTGAGAAAAAGTTTAAGTATTGGAAATTTAAGAGAATAACAAGCAATATCTCGAAAATGGTTCACTCAACAAAAAAAATGTATATGACATAAATTATGTATTTTAACGCGATCTACATTTTTTGTGTAGTAAAATTGTGTCTATCTCTTATGATTTACCAGTTATACAAAAGTCGTTCACAATGAAGAATACTTTTGGAGACACTCCCAGAAAATTCGAGATATACATTTCATTTGTCATAAAAATATCTTAAACATATGCTATTTTAATCAAAATCGTTAGAGGCATTTTTGAGAAAATTAAAATTTTTGAAAAATGTTCCATGTAAAGGGTAATTTGGGGTAGGGGGATTTTCTTCAAAACCTACGTGTCGCATTTCTGGAAGATACTGAACCTAAATACCAAGTTTGGTATTTATCCGACTGTTCGTTTCTGAGTTATGCTGTTCACAGACAGACACGCACACAGACACACACAGACATGTTTCCAAAAATGCTTTTTTTGGATTCAGGGGGTCTCAGAACATGTATTTCCGGTGAAATATCGGTATCAAATGTTTGGGTGGAATGCAATACTTCCCCTACTTACTATACGTAGTCGAGAAAGTAAAAAGGTTAGATATAATTGGTGTCTAAACTACCCATATTTTGTTTGCAGAAGTTAAACCCCATTAAGACATTCTAAATATCATAACTGATTAGCTAATTCCATAATATTTAAATATTGTAAAAGAATAATTTAATATAAAATTATAATGGAATAAGGTATATTTTTGCTAAGCACCAACACTGTACGTTAAATATATCTGATATTGAAATATGAAATTTACTGAAATTCTTTAGGTAAAATATGTAAAGATTGGCCAATTCTGCATGTCAAAACTCATACATTTTGAGGGCATATTCCGGAAGATCGACCTTATGATGAGTACAAATTTTGATGACATACCACGACTCATGATTTATTTCTTTTGCATAGCTAAAGCACAGATGAAGTTATGATATTTGGGCTGGATTTTGGCTAAGGGTTTTGTTAAATAGGCTAGATTTCAGGCTATAAGCATTTTACGATTTTATATGGCTAAACACTACTGTAAAAATGCTAGATTTAGCCATAAAATAGCTAAGTTGGCAACACCTCAAGTGCAGGTGTTGAAGGAAATTAAAAGGCTAATAAAGATGCCAAGGAAGCTACCCGACACCCTAATCAGTGACCACTGATTAAGTTCAACACACCCTGATGTCATTAGCTACACCAAACAACTACTTATAGAAGAAAGGAAGAAGATATGGTCAATAACCCACAGCAAACTGTTAGATGCCCGCGCTGGATCCACCAATTTCTCTGAACCTCCCCGAACAACTGAACGTCGATAACAAATAATAATTACTCGCCTCAGAATTGGTCACTGGAAACTGACACACTCATTCATCCTTAATAAACAACCACCACCAAAATGTGAGACCTGCAATGCAACGGTCACTGTGCAACAATCCTGCTCCAATGTTCAAAAAACACCAGATAGAGACTTCAGACCTACCAAGTGCTCTAAATAACCACTAAACAATGAAAAATACTGATATTTTTTAGAAAACGTAAACTTTTTGAATTAGTAGTAGTAGAAGGACTTTTACTGTGAACAGTTCAGTCTACTCTTGTACAATACAACAATCGCATAGGCATCATTGCGGTACATGCTTTTCCTGTTCCTATAATCTAACACTGTGTGTGTAATACTAAATATTGTAAATGTAGAATGTTACCGTTTTGTAACTACTATTATGTTCTCTATCATGTAAAGTTAAAAGGTCGCGACATGACCATGCCGTTAAAGTGACCCAAAATAAATCAAATTAAAGAAAAATGAAACATTTTCAGTGTAAGTATAGTTTGAGGTGGGAACATTTTCTTAAAAAATCTGATGTGTTACACTCACATGACTTTCTCTACTCTTGTACAAACTATTTATACAAACGCTTATTCTCCATATGCTTCATGTTAATCGAGATAAACATTTGCAGACTCTATCTTATTGCTATTTTTCTTGTAGATGTAAGGGGAATATATATTTACAAGGGTAATATAGAAATACAGTAGCCTTTAAGCACATACATATCTCTTAATAGCTGGTTGCTAGGTGCAGCACCATTCCCTTTGCCACAGATTATAACTCTTTGCATATCCAAGACAAAAAATGAATAACGAATTCCCATTTGAGAAAATAAGTATTGAAAAATTTAAGGGAATAACAAGCAATATCTCGAAAATGGTTCACTCAACAAAAAAAATGTATATGACATAAATTGTGTATTTTAACTCGATCTACATTTTTTGTGTAGTAAAATTTTGTCTATCTCTTATGGTTTACGAGTTATGCAAAAGTCGTTCACAATAAAGAATACTTTTGGAGACATTTCCAGGAAATTCAAGATATACATTTTATTTGTCATAAAAATATCTTAAACCTATGATATTTTAATCAAAATCGTTGGAGAAAATTTAAATTTTCGAAAAATGTTCCATGTAAAGGGTACTCTGGTGTGGGGAGATTTTCTTGAAAACCTTCGTGTCGCATCCTTGGAAGATACTGAACCTAAATACCAAGTTTGGTGTTTATCCGACTGTTCGTTTCTGAGTTATGCTGTTCACAGACAGACACACACACACACACACACACACACACACACACACACACAGAGACAGACACACAGACACACACACAGACATGTTTCCAAAAATGCTTTTTTTTTATTCAGGGGGTCTCAAAACATGTATTTCCGGTGAAATCTCGGTATCGAATTTTTGGATGGAATACAATACTTCCCCTACTTACTATACGTAGTAGAGAAAGTAAAAATTTCACATAAGAGCACTGGAAGACTGCTTAACTTAAATTCCAATTTTTATTTATCGACTCTTCACGTCTGGGTTATGCTATTTACAACTACAAAGAAACTTAAGTATAAAAGAAGGTAATAAAACAGTTTAGATGAGTTTTAATACATGTTATAACTGAATAGTTTCATTACTAGATAAATAAATATATATACAAGTAATTATCTTTACCATACTTCTGAAAGATGCCAGCATTCCATCACATATTTACGATACAAATCTGGGAAACTAAGTGTTTTTCTTCCTCTTTTTCTTATCGTGTAGACGAAGTATTAAATGAACCTACTTGGTAACGCATGCGCATGACTAAAAGATAATACCTGTTACTCCCAAAAACAGTTTGTCACGTTCAACATGAAGTTAGAGGAGCTTGTTCAGTTTTGTGGAAGGTATTCATTGTTATCTCTGCAACTCATTAACACTGTCGTAGCAGCGGTTTAAAACGCCCCATGTTAGAATGAGTTACCTCCCGCAGCCTTTTGTCCTTCGTACCGTGACTGAAAACTTACGTCTTGTCCGATTCTTATTTGTATACCCCAGGTATTGTGCCCACTCATGTAGTGATGGCCACAACCTCAGACAAGCTCTTACTGTGTAAATCACAATATTTCACATAACTACTGAATCTATTTTTTAAAATAATGGTATATTATGTTTATAGATTTTAATATGTTTGTATGAGCTAATGTTTAGTATTTGAGCGCCGTAGTATTCTGAATTAAACATTACAATTTATAGATAACAAATTACTTCCGAACCGGGTTCAATTTAATGAGAAAGGTATCACGGCAGAAAATAAAAGTTTTCTTCTGACTTTAGGTCTATTCGTGACGTCACTGTATCCATGGAAATTGATTTATTTAGCTTGCTTACTTTCTCTACTACTTACCTATAGTAGGTAAGGGAAGAATTGCGATTCACCCAAAATTTCGAATTCGGAATTTCACTGGTAACACGTGTTTTGAGGTTCAATGAATAAAAAATCTGATGTGTTACACTCACATGACTTTCTCTACTCTTGTAAAAACTATTTTTACAAACGCGTATTCTCCATCTACTTCATGTTAATCGAGATAAACATTTGCAGACTCTATCTTATTGCTAATTTTCTTGTAGATGTAAGGGGAATATATATTTACAAGGGCAATATAGAAATACAGTAGCCTTTAAGCACATACATATCTCTTAATAGCTGGTTGCTAGGTGCAGCACCATTCCCTTTGTCACAGATTAATACTCTTTGCATATCAAAGGCAAAAAAATGAATAACGAATTCCCATTTGAGAAAATAAGTATTGAAAAATTTAAGGGAATAACAAGCAATATCTCGAAAATGGTTCACTCAACAAAACAAATGTATATGACATAAATTGTGCATTTTAACGCGATTTACATTTTTTGTGTAGTAAAATTTTGTCTATCTCTTATGGTTTACGAGTTATGAAAAAGTCGTTCACAATAAAGAATACTTTTGGAGACATTTCCAGGAAATTCAAGATATACATTTTATTTGTCATAAAAATATCTTAAACCTATGATATTTTAATCAAAATCGTTGGAGAAAATTTAAATTTTCGAAAAATGTTCCATGTAAAGGGTACTCTGGTGTGGGGGGATTTTCTTGAAAACCTTCGTGTCGCATCCTTGGAAGATACTGAACCTAAATACCAAGTTTGGTGTTTATCCGACTGTTCGTTTCTGAGTTATGCTGTTCACAGACACACACACACAGACAGACACACAGGCACACACACGGACATGTTTCCAAAAATGTTTTTTTTTGGATTCAGGGGGTCTCAAAACATGTATTTCCGGTGAAATCTCGGTATCGAATGTTTGGGTGGAATACAATACTTCCCCTACTTACTATCGTAGTAGAGAAAGTAAAAAGGTGTGTGCATGTGTGTGCGTGCGCGCAACTTAACTTTCTCCAAGTAAAAGGCAGTATAAGGTAGAGGGAATTTCAAAAATCTTAGAGTTCTATGCTTGCAAAATGCTGGACTATAATACGCAAACTGCATGAGTTATGCTGGTCTCTCTTCTCTGTTATGCATAATATTTTTGGATTCTTGGGACCTCAAAACGTGTAATACAATTCTCCCTTTACTTACTATGTGTAAAGCGCAAAGAAAGCAAAAAGTACCAGGACGTTTCCTAGTTGGATTACACCCACTACATAATCCTGGATTATATTTAATACATCAGCAGGGAAGATGCCAAGTGAAACAGTTTACCTGCGGGAGAATGATCTCCGGTAGAGCAACTTGAGGAATTATCCGGCCATTTCACGTGATGGGAGCTCACGCTTGCGTTAAGTGTGATTAACGGAGACAATAAGCTTGGCGTTGACTCGCATTGAGTCATCCTGCCAACCTAACAATGACGCACTTACCTCGTCTTTAATAGGGCAATGGCTTTCAAAGCAATGATTGAAATTACCCACAGATCCCCTCCATTATCGATATACAATGAGAATTGCGGTAATTAATGCGATTGTCAAATGTGCCAAGAATAACGAATTGCAAACCTATATTACTTTGTATCAATTGACAAGCAGTGATTTGCGTTCTGCTCCTGTCGCAGATGTCTAGACAAGCGTTACCATATTTCTAATTAATTATAGTTTTGAAGGCAAAGAAAGTAATAAAGAAAAAATCTGATGTGTTACACTCACATGACTTTCTCTACTCTTGTACAAACTATTTTTACAAACGCTTATTCTCCATATGCTTCATGTTAATCGAGATATCGAGATATCAATCTTATTGGTAATGTTCATGTAGATGCAAGGGGAATATGCTTGATTTTAAGCGATAGTCAAATATTTTAACGCTGGTTGCTATGTGGCGCATTCCATTCTCTTTGCATGTCCAGGACATAAAAAAATGAATAACGAATTTGAGAAAAAGTATAAGTATTGGAAAATTTAAGGGAATAACAAGCAATATCTCGAAAACGGTTCACTCAACAAAAGAAATGTATATGACATAAGTTGTGTATTTTAACGCGATCTACATTTTTTTGTAGTAAAATTTTGTCTGTCTCTTATGGTTTACCAGTTATGCAAAAGTCGTTCACAATGAAGAATGCTTTTGGAGACATTCCCAGAAAATTCAAGATATACATTTTATTTGTCATAAAAGTATCTTAAACATATAATATTTTAATCAAAATCGTTAGAGCCATTTTTGAGAAAATTAAAATTTTCGAAAAATGTTCCATGTAAAGGGCAGTCTGTGGTTTGGGGATTTTCTTGAAAACCTTCGTGTCGCATCTCTGGAAGATACTGAACCTAAATACCAAGTTTGGTGTTTATCCGACTGTTCGTTTCTGAGTTATGCTGTTCACAGACACACAGACACAGATACACACACACACACAGACACACACACGGACATGTTTCCAAAAATGCTTTTTTTGGATTCAGTGGGTCTCAAAACATGTATTTCCGGTGAAATCTCGGTATCGAATTTTTGGGTGGAATACAATACTTCCCCTACTTACTGTACGTAGTAGAGAAAGTAAAAAGATCTGATGCGAACACTCACACGACTTTCTCCACCCATAGGAAATTCACATATTATATCTGCTATATATTCTATTATTCATATAAAATGTGCTCTTACAGTCACGTTATGTTATCCATGATACACATTTGACTAGGAATCATCTCATATTAAGGAATGAAATAAATATAAACAAAGCTCGAATACTTAGCCATGGCAACAAGCTCTTGCGATGGCGAGAAAAAAGAAGAATCGCAACCTTATGATTTCCCAGTTACACAAAACTATGCAAAAATCAGTCAGTACGATCAGGAATTCCAGGCTGTTTACGAAAAACTCAACAAATTAAATTGAGTTTTACTTATGGACGCCCTTTAACCTACTGTGGCTCTTAGCGTTCTATTCTATACTGGGCATGAAATACCGGAAATTTTGCTCAGAGGCCTCTTTATCAGGCTTGAGGTTCTTTTACGTGCCGTAAATCTACGACACGGGACCACCGACTTTACTTCTCTTCCGAAAGAAGCCATTCTAAGGGTTTCTATGCCCGAAAAAAATCCATCGCCCTCCGCCAGGTTTGAACCCACGACCTAGGGAGGCTATCATGGTACCCTAGACCACGGAGGACAACGAAAAACTCAACGTACATATTTTTATTTACTACCATTAAAAACAGCATAACTGAACAATTTCAAATTCAGTCTGAGACAGGAACTTTCTTTTTAAGTCAGGATATTATGCTATTCAGTTGTTGCTAAATATGGCCCTAAACTTAAACCTCACAGTAATTTTATTTTGATTTCGCAAAACTGCTTTTTGTGTCATGATACGTACGTAAATTCATGTGTATAATTTGTCGTTATGCTCGTGAATTAAATCTATCTACTCTTTAGAAACAAAAACAAAAAAAAAAATCCCCTTCAGTCACAAGTTGCGTAAATAGCTATAGGTAATCAATCTTGAGTCAGTTTTAAGAAAATTAAAACAAAAGAAAAATTTCCAGCCTAAAAGGGTAGTTGGGAGTGGATTTATTTGAAAACACTTCTGTGAATATTGATGCAGTAATTTGTATCACAAATTACTTAAATGTAAATAATGATTGTAATATGAATATGCATTTTTATGTGACATTGATTTGAAATGTTTATTGATTGTAATTATTGTTGGGAAGTAAGTTTATACTGCCTTACTGAAACTGACAATAATAGCGCGCAATAATGCAGCGAGGGGGTGAGCTGTTTATCATTATTGGAAACGAGGAAGTTACGTAATGTTGGCGCGTTTTTCCTTGAGAATCTTCTGGAACGTTTCCCTAGAGCATATGTATTCATAATTTTCATTGGATATAAAAATAGACGCTAATGTTGGCGCGTTTTATTAGCCAATTGCAGTTCAGTTATAATCTTTAGGCATATCGGGGTGTATGAGTATAAATAGGGTAGGTTAGAGGTAAAGTCCGTCAGTTCATCAAAAATCTTTGTACATTACACGTCGTCTTCAGTCAGTCAGTTCGTCGAAAATATTTTGTATGATACACGTCGCCTTCAGTCCAGCAGAAATATTAACACGTCGGCTATAGATTCACAAGTTACGCGTAGCAGAATTATGAAAAATCTAAAGTGTTGTAAAGTTAATTATACAAAAGGTTGAAGTACGTGGATTAAAAGTGATCAGTAAGAAGTTATAACAGTTTCAGTTTGGCGAGTGTCAAGATCAATGTGTAAATGTGATAGTTAACGTGTTCGACAATAAAAGTGTAAAACAAATTTCTTCATCAGTGTTATCTTTGGATAAAAGATTCCTTTCCGTTTACACAACCTGTATATAGAGAAGTGCTCGACCCAAGAAAAAGATAATAGCTAGCCGGAGGACAGAGAACCAAATTTAAATAAAATAACAGTAGCATTCTTTCAAACGAACATTAATATTGCCGCAAATTGCTAACACCAGATGGAGCTAACAAGCATAACAAATGAATCACGTCACAAGATGGCTTCAACGCGTGAAGTAAACACAAATACACAAACATTATAAGTAATACCACCGCAAATTGGCACCACAACGTGGGGCTACAATAATGTTAAATAAATAACATTAGTAAAACACTCGCAATATTCGTCCTGTGAATGAATAAGCATCTTTGGAAGATAATGACTTAAATATCTAGTTTGGTATTTATCCGACTATTCGTCGGAGTTACGCTGTTCACACAGTGTAAAGTTGGTGGCTAAATATTTTTATGGTCTTCAAAAACAATTACGTCTTTTTCCAAATATTCATCCATTTCAAAAACCACCATCCACGAATTGCTGTATACTTTTAATATAACTGACATAAGTTTAAATACAATGTCAGGCGTGCCTCATTAATATCATTGCATATTTCAGTTAGCAAAAATTAAGCAATAGCAGATGGTATATTATGTTCTACGTAACACAATGAATCAATAACAGCAACACTTTAATGTCAGTCGTTCTCGTAGGCTTTTTCGTTTATTGCTGTCTGAATAGTTTTAATTTCTCTAAAACGCATTAAAAACCAATGGGAAGGTAATAAATGAGAAAAAGATCTATTTGTGCAATAGACTAGAGCAGTAGAGACTTAGTGATGGGAAAGGGTTTATGGTGGGGGGGACTGGTGTGCTTACGTATTGGCGAGATTGCCCTGATGCGTAGACAGATTGTCGTTCGAATCGGAGCTTGACTAATAGAGTCTGTGCTAAGAGCTCCTTTACAATTCATCTATTTAAAGTGAAATTTAGGATAAACCATATTAATATTAGTATTATCATTTTCCATTTATATATCGCCTTTAACATCTAAGGTCATATCGGCGGCTTTGCCTTTGGAACAATTGTTCATCGGCAACAATGTTCACTCATTTACTTTCGTGTTAATCTATAGGTTCGTTTACTTAGGTTTTTCTACAGGGTGATTTATGAAGAACTGACGCATTTCTTTCTTTAATTATTCTGTTCGAAATTCACTCAATGCTCCAATTTTAGCACCAAATTAAGCAGAATGTTTTAATGTTTCGATTGCCTGTCACTAGATGTATAGATGTTCATGTTTTATTCGTAATTGTTAGTTTATTGTCGGAACTGTTTTTGATATTTTGTTGTAGTCAAGGTGAAAATGTAGTACACATTAAATGAACGACTCTGCCTTGTAAAGCAATACTGGATTACGAATTCAATTACAGCTACTCAAAGGGCATACCAGAGAGAATTTGGTGTTCGGAATCCTCCCCAAAGAAACACAATACTGGAACTAGTATACAAATTGGAAGCAACTGGATCTCTGGTGAGTGAAAAAGGCAAAACTCGTTCATCTAGGTTTCCCACAATTGTTATTTACGTAAGACCACAACTGGATTAGTCACCAAAAAATCGTTACGACGTTTGTCGCAGGAGACAGGATACAGCTACTCAATGTGTCAGAGAGCTGTGAAAAGTGCAGGTCTAAAGCCGTATAGGATTACGGTTGTCCATTAGTTACAGGAACCAGATAAGGATAGACGACTGAATTATTGAGGTTATTTTCAGGCGCTCATTGTGCAAAATCTTGCCATATTGTCCATCACATGCTTCACAGATGAAACATGGTTCCATTTATCTGGCTATGCACCTATGCACTCGGTTAAAATCGGAGTTTGGTGCGCAATATCCGCACAGAGAATAGTGGGACTAATTTGCTTTTAAACAATATGAACTCCGCAGAGTACGAAGGATTTTCATGGAGTTTGCTGAGCAACTAGGCGATGTAGAGCTGAGTCAAGGATATTTTCAGCAGGACGGCGCTACATGCCATACATCAAATGAATCCATTACACTAATTGCAAGTTTCTTTGATGACCGGATAATTCCCAAGAACCTGTGGCCACCGAGATCTCCGGATTTGACATCGCCGAACTTCTTTCTATGGGATTACTTAAAAGGCAGGGTTTATGCCACACGTCCCCAGACATAGACGAATTGAAGCACAACATTACAGAGGAGATTCAAGCTATTGACAACAGAGTCCTCCAACGAGTGGCTAGTAACATGGAACGATGTGTTGAGTTGTGCCTTATGCAGGATGGAGGACATTTTTAACATTTGCTATAAAGGTAAATAATCTCCCAAAATTCCTCTGCATTGCAGGTATAATAAGTTGTCACTAGCATAACTCGTTTTGAAACAATTAAAGAAATAAATGTGTCAGTTCTTCATAAATCACCCTGTATTTCACACACACACACACACACATTTATACATTCACACTCATACTTTCAGACCATAGGGAGGACGGGAAATAATCCTAGTTAAAGAAAAATTCCCATTCTCCGGACGGAAATCGAACCCGGGAGCTCTGGGTTCGAAAGCTATGCATGCTAACCACCAGACTACAGAGGCAGCCACCATATTATTGCTAAGCGCTTACAACTTCTTTTTGCATTTTTGTACTTTGAGTGTTACAGTTTTCTCGCCTGTCTACTTGCTACCTCTCTTCCTTGTTGCGGGTATTTTGCTCATGCCTAATTCTTCTGGATATATGTGTGTTCTTCTTGCTTTCTAAAGAGTTTGGAAGAAAGGGGCGATACATAACAATTTCTGAAGAGTTCTAATTTGTTTTTCCTACACACAAATTTACTCTAATATTAAGGTTAACCTGGAATCTCGAAATTAAAAGTACTTCAACATTAAAAATCGCCTTTAAGATACTAATATCGGAGTTATATCACCTCGAAGGTACCCCAGGATATACTAACCGTATAATGCATGTTCAGTAGCTCAGTAGAGCATCGACATGGAAAGCTAAATGTTTGTGGTTTAAGTTATGCTTGTGGCAATGAGTTTCTCAAATCTGATCAAGTTTCCAAAACGAAGGTTAATTTTTACGTTAAGATCAGATTATTTAATAATAATAATTACACATTTTACCAGTAAATGTATTATTTTCACCGCAAAACGAATTTTTCTGAAATTTAACGGTATGCATAATTTACACTTTTTATTTATTTATTTATTTATTTACTTATTTATTTATCAGTAATTCCATTCTATATTGTATTTCACCGAAAACTCGAGATTTTACTACAAATATATGCTTTGAGACCTCCTGAATGCAGGAAAAGCCCTTTAAGATAAAGACGGCAGCAAATCCTCTCACCCCCACTACCTTTTACATGGAAAAGTTTTAGTTGTTTTTATCCAAAAATGGCTCTAAGGTCATTGATTAAACTACCAGATGTTTAAGATATTTGCATGGTAAGCAAACTGTATATCTTGAATTTCCTATGAAAAGCCTATAGCTATTAAGTGGTTTATGGCTGCTCTTGTATTAGAGTGGTCAGCATTCCGTATTCGATTCCGGGCTGGTGCGAGGGAATTTTTCTTTACCTAGAATCATTCCATACCCTCCGCGGAAAACGAAAGTATGAATGTGGGAATGATTGCGAGAGTGTTTCATTAATAAACGAAATAAATTCAAAGTTTAAAAACCTACAGTTCGACTTACGAACATCAGTTGTTTCTCATGCCAACCCGGATATGACGATGAAAAGTGAAAAATATTGTAACAACCCATTTATGAGACATCCCGGTTATTGGTTTAGATTTTCAAACATTTAATTCCTTTTTGAGGCGTTAAGTCGCCATTCATTTGTTTCTCGTACTCATGCAAAGACTAGAAATTCAAAGCTAATATATCCACTTTTTGAAAATTGGGCTGTCGCTTCAGCCTCCAGTATCCCCCTTGTGCCTACAAGCAGTGTATAATTAAACTATTTCTGCAAACTGATATCTCGATTAACATGAAGTAGACAGGAAATTAAACTGTTTGTAAGAATAGTGTGTGAAATAATGGATAGTAAAAGTCATGTTAGTCTAAAACATAAGCTTTTTAATACCATTTTGTCCATTTTGTGAGAAATTTCAAGATGGAGGTCGGGCAATTGGTCGATATCCCTTACATCTCCTAATAAATGCCTGGAGATGAAACGGTGTGAATGCCTGGCACGATAATTTAACGTTATGTTTGATATAAATTCAGACATGCATGTACCAGCAAACGATGCAGAGCCAATTAAAAACGACCCACACACTAGAAGCAGAGGCCATTAACTCTTAACGACGTACCATCGAAACCAGCAACCACGCACGTTAAAATTATTAAGCTGCAAATTGCACCGAGTACCACCAGATGTCAACACCGTCGCTTTTGTTTTAAAGTTCCATATTCCACCACTGCAGGAAGTTTGTGTGAGTTTGTAAAAGTCCGGGAATAAATACATTTAATATTATAGACCAGGGATTCAAAATATTCCAACATCTGGGACGATACAGTCCCGCAACACAAAGGCATTTGACAAGATTAACTGAGGAATTTGCTACAAATTCTCATAAAATATGATCTTCCTAACAGGTTTATTATCCAGTTCGGAACGTTAGCGATGGTCAGAAACATATATTATCTGCTGGTTGTTGATTTTACTGTCGTGTTGTTAAAGCTGGGGTTTCTCAAAGCTTGGTTCTTGGACCTATGCTGTTTATGCTCTACATTAACGACAACTATAGAGCTGAAACACTCCAGTGTATTTTCACATTGCACCTCGCATCCAAGATCCTGTGTCTCTAGTCATCGCCGTCTGCTGTATGCCATATATGTATACTAGCAGAACCCGAAACTCTGCTCGCGTTATTGCATTAAGTACGGAGATTATTCTCTCTCTCCTTCTCTGTCACTTTCTCACTGTTTCTAATTTTTCCCTTCCCCCTCTAGCAATATCACCGCTCTTATTTCACCCTCTTCTCCCTCCCACTCTCTGCTATCGTCCTCCGTGGTGTAGTGGTTACCATGCTAGCCTCTAGTTCCTGAGCTCGCGGGTTCAAACCCGGCGGAGGGCGATGAATTTTTCGGGCGTAAAAATGGGACGCTAAGGACCGTAGCAGTTAAGGAACGTCCATAAATAAACCTCAATTTAATTTTTCCCCCTCTCTCTGTACAACTTACATGTCGTGAAGTCTTGACAACCGGCAATAAACTGCTTTTCTGGAGTTTTAATATTGAAACTTGAAGAAGGGGGAGGATTGCTATATCGGTTTTGTTTAGCTGTTACCTCGATGGCGTAACATAGATGGTTTTGCTTTCGCCCATTCTTAATGAACACAAATTCACGCGCACACACACGGGCGCACATATACACACGGAGAAGAAGAGAAAGAAGAACAAGAGGAAGGTTTGAAAGAAGAATATTACATACTGAAATAAAATAACAAAACAAACTTCACCGTAATGTATACTTACTTTATGCATAAACTGTAATATCCGAATACGGATTCTGATCGTCGAATGTATCGTATTAGCTTTGACTAATTTATTTTGCTTGCGTTGGTAATGCTTGAAGAACATAGTACTTGTTATTGCTAATAGTAAATAAAATATACAATTATTTTGAAATATTTATGCTGTTTTATTTCAATATTAAAGAAACAGAAGGGAAACAATCGGATGTGTTACACTCACATGACTTTCTCTCCTCTTGTACAAACTATTTTTACAAACGCTTATTCTCCATATGCTTCATGTTAATCGAGATGTTAATCTTATTGCTAATTTTCTTGTAGATGCAAGGGGAATTGGTATGCTTTAAGCGATAGCGAAATATTTTAAGAGCTGGTTCCTATGGAGTATTCCATTCTCTTTGCATATCCAGGACATAAAAAACGAATAACGAATTCCCATTTGAGAAAAAGTAAATACTGTAAAATTCAAACAAATAACAAGGAATATCTCGGAAATGGTTCACTCGACAATAAAATGTATATGACAAACTGTGTGTTTTAACGGAATCTACATTTTTTGTGTAGAAAAACGTTGTTTATCTCTTACGGTTTACCTGTTATGCAAGAGCCATTCAGAAAGAAGTCTTTTGAGGACATTCTCAGAAAATTCAAGATATACATATTATTTTTCATGTAAATATCTTAAACATTTTATATCTTAATCAAAATTGTTAGAGCCAGTTTTGAGAAAATCAAAATGTTCAAACAATTTTCCATGTAATGGGTAATCTGGGGTGGGGAGATTTTTTGAAAATCTTCGTGTCGCATCTTTGAGAGATACTGAACCTAAATACCAAATTTTGTGTTTATCCAACTTTTCGTTTTTGTGTTATGCTGTTCACAGACTCACACACACACACACACACACACACACACACACACACACACACACACACACACACTCAATTTACAGATTTTGATTAAAATATAATATGTTTAAGATATTTTCATGACAAATAAAACGTATATCTTGAATTTTGTGGGAATGTCCCCAAAAGTCCTCTTCTTTCTGAACCGCTTTTGCATAACTGGTAAACCATAAGAGATAGACAACATTTTTCTACACAAAAACACACACGATACGTTAAAACACACAATTTATGTCAAACATTTTTTGTAGAGTGAACCATTTCCGTGGCACTCCTTGTTATTTGTTTGAATTTTCCAAAGATGCGATCTTTTCTAAAAATGCTTTTTTATTATTCAGGAGGCCTCAAATCATGCATTTCCGGTGAAAACTCGGTATCGAATTTTTGGGTGGAATGCAATAATTCCCCTACTTACTCTACGTAGTAGGGAAAGTAAAAAGAAGAGGAGCTGGCGTTCCATCTGTCAATTGTCTGCTTTGTTTAACCCCTGGTTGAGATAGATACAGATGGTTTTGCTTTCGGTCATTCTTAATGAGAGAGAGGAAGAAAAAGCAGAAGAAGAATGCTTTGTTGAGGAATATACACTTCCGGGTGAGACGGTCCATATGTCAAAGGTTACCTGCGCAAAATTTGATCTGAATCGGTGCAACGTTGTGGATTTGTGTTCAAATACTCTTCAGGCTTTGAGTTTTATACATGTATACACATCTCGTAGTAGACGGTGGTGCTGAGCACAGAAATTTGAGTTAAAACTAAATCCATAAAAATCGCATGAGTAGTTGTTATTTGGGGGTTCTATATCAATTTATGGCTTTTTAATTGGCTTAATTGATTTAAATTGGCTGTAATTGGTCTTTCATGTAAGGCCGACCCAAGTAGCATGAGTCTTCTATATCAATTTATGGCTTTTTAATTGGTTCACTTGGTTCACTTGGTCTTTCATGTAAGCCCGACCTAAAGCACATGGGGTTTCTGTATCAATTTATGGCTTTTTAATTGGTTCACTTGGTTCACTTGGTCTTTCATGTAAGCCCGACCTAAAGCACATGAGTCTTCTATATCAATTTATGGCTTTTTAATTGGTTCGCTTGGTTCAATTGGTCTTTCAGGCAAAGGGGACCTATAGTGCATGAGTCTTCTGGATATATTCATGGTTACTGCTGGAGTTGGTAATTGCGAGGGTCGCTTACATGTCCACGTGTTGACATTTACTTGAAGAAGAAGCATTTAAAGGTCCCCCTCCTCCTCGGCTTTGGGGTGGGAGGAGGTAATCAAAATAATGTCTGAATTTCCAGTCAGCTATGAGACATGATTCACCCGCTATAAAGTACACAGCGTTAATTCTAATCATATACATCAAATAAAAAAATACAAGTTTCAATTTTTGTGGCGAACGCACATAACGAGTGAAACCCTTTTAAAAAATCGAAAGGTTTAATTTTCACCATCCTACCGGGACTTGTTGCTTTGAACGGGTCGATAACATGCTTTATTACGGTGAGAAATCACAAGCATCGAAAAAATAAAACACACTAGAGTCGTTTCTCCGTTACAGGCCACACCATGAGGGAATAATGATCTGGAGATTCAATCAGCGACGGAGAGTTACCCTCGCGCATAAGGACAATTGGGGGGAGACGGTCATCTATTCACGGTATTGATTTTTCTCCGCCAGCTCGCCTCCCATATATAAGAGTGGTATCTATTCTTGTAAAAGTTCGCTTTATGTATGTCAGATGGCAGAAGGTTACAGAACTAACATTTGTAATTCATATCTGACACTATAGAGGCCGACAGAATCCGACCCGCTATTGATTTTTTCATTAAAACTACATGAGATTCAAACACATTAGCTAATTACAGTGTTACAAGCTGTATGTACAGTGAAATAAAAACGAATCGCATTTAAAAAAAAATTCTCATATGTTACACTCACATGACTTTCTCTACTCTTGTACAAACTTGAGGGAGTTGCCATGCGACGCAATCCATTCTCTTTACATGCCTAAGACATAAAAAAATGAATAACGAATTCGAGAAAAAATATAATTATTGGGGAATAACAAGCAATATCTCGAAAATATTTCTCAATAAAACAGGGGGGCCTCAAAACATAAATATCCGCTGAAGTTTCGTTATCGAATTTTCGCGTGGAATACAATACTTCCCTTACTTACTCTACATAGTAGAGAAATTTAAAATACTTAGTTATAACAACGGGAAAGATGTCTTATATCTTTTTTCCCACGAAGTGTATGATTCATACAAGGTAATTGAACAATGTCTTGTTATTTAATTAACAGTACACCAAAAGGCAGACCATCTTTTACAGAATAACTTAAGTCATTTCCGGAACACGTGTATGCTTTTTAGAAAGAAATATCTAAATGATACCTTCATTCTAATGTAGGTTCAAAGGCATTAGTGGATTGATCATTTCCTGCATTATTTCAACAAGAGCACATAAAAAATATATTACGTAAAGATGATTCAGCGTTCGATTTCATACTGAACTAAAGCTTGAAACAAATATTCAGTTTTCAGAACGCTAAAGTACGATTGAAAAGGAATATATACGTTAAATCAACTTCCATTTCCACGTAACGGTTTACGACAAAACTAGAAGAGAAAGACAAAAGTAGACTAGAAAATGAGAAAGCAAGCGCAAATAGTAGTAGTTATTTGGGGACTTTAGCTACTTTCAACTGCAACTTATTTTAACTCAAGCAACCTTAAGACAGGTCTTCTATTAGCTAATTTTATAATTAATAAAACAATTAATGTTTGAAAAATACTTCATTAACATACTAATTAACAAAAATTAACTTAACTCTGAATTTTTCGTTGAAACTCTGTAATCTGCTATAAAATAGCTTGTATATATATATATAAAAAATACTCTTACGACATACAAAAAGCTTAACATACTTAAAGCTTAACCTCGAATGTCCACAACTGAAAAAAAAATGAAAAGCGGTAATATGCCAGAAAATGGAGTATAGAATATAAGGAAATTATCCTTTTCTTCATTCATCAAGTTTACATGCCTAAATGATTATTTCCAGACAAGACGCCAGTGAAGAAATACCAGTTCAGCGCCTGCGCTGGTATTATTATCTACTTACGGGGAGGTATATCAACGGTCTCCACTTCAACTCCAGACATGGTCAAACTTTAATGTTTAAAACACTTCTGAGCTATGGCACTTAGACATGCTTGACAAGTGCATTAAATTTTACAGCACTAATTGGAATGTTCCGAATAACTAGGCAAGTGTCCCTATGATTTGTATCTCGGAATGGTAAAACAAATGTTTAACTGCTAAACAACTGTGATACTCGCGTGGGATAATAATAATCCTACAGCATTATGTGGATATATTGGAGGGGATTCTCAGGTATACGAGATCCAGATCGAGTTTTATCTTCGTTCTTTCTCTCTTTCTTGATGTACATACATACATACAGACACATCCACACACATACAGACATACACACAGCCGAACACCTCCCCAAACACACGGCCAGGTACGAAGACTTACGAATATATCCGAACATACACATGCATACCGACTCATTCACGCAGATAAATACTCACAAACAAGCAGACTCAGAGATACTCACACACAAATCAAAACAAGCAGACTCAGAGATATACATACACACACATATACTTCCAAACATCAGGAATGAGCGAAGACCTTCGAGCACACTCGAATACATGTACAGGCAATATACACACACAGGAACATACCAAACACCAACAGAGAGAGAGACGCTCTTACCTATAAGCATGGGGGGCTCTGTTATAATATAGCTTCATATATGAGAGGCTCTGTCTTTAGATGATTGTATTGATTAATGTAGCGGTGAAGATGACGGGAATTGCGGGATTAGGGAGCTATGGTATTAATGGAGTTATGTGGTGGCGGTGGCGAATGTGTAGAGTTACGGTGCTGATGGAGGCAGGCGATGGTCATGGACGTATAAGTTAATGTACTTGTAAGTGTGAAGGAGTATTTGTGATGGTGGTGATAGGAGGCGATGAGGATGGTTATATTGTCGGGAAGGCTTTTGGAAATGATGGTGGTGATGAGAGGTGGTGTTCATTGTTTCGCTGATGCTGATTCTTTTTTTTGTGTGTAGAAGGGCACACATTCCTTACGAAGAAATACACTAACACTGTAAAACATACCGAATTGTTGCGAGTAGCACAAAATCTTTTATCAGTGTATAAAATGGTTTCAATGTCCTTACAACATCTTAGAATACTTATAAAGCTGCAAACGGTATCGAATTCCTTTTAAAGTGTTCAAAGTTCTCGATTTACGAGAACATTTAAGTGATGCATGGATCCAATGAAGCTAGGACAGGCTCTCCATTCAGCATATAAGAGACTTCACCTAGATTAGGCTAGGAGCGGTAAAGCCAAGATAGCGTATATTGTGTAAAGCCACTTTAGGTTAGACTGGTTGAGGTCATGATAGGGGTCACAGATAATTAGAGGACGGGCTAGTTTATAGCTTTAAGTTATGATCGCTTGAATAGATGATGGGGGGCTACTGACTAAGATTGAGACACGTTAACATGCACGTCATCGAGCTAGGCTAGCTAATAGCAGCCTGGACGTGAATCCTGCTTATACTATCTTAGGATAGGTTAGGATATTCAGTGCTAGCTAAGGACTGGCTTGTTGGACAGATTATAAGAAATGGTATCATATTAGGCTAGATAATTACTGGGCAGAATACATAACGCTAGGATAGTCTGGGAACAGGTAGTTAGGCTCGCACGATTGTCCGAGTTTGAAGAACAGGCTAGCATAGAATGTCTTAGGAATGGATTGTTATGGTTGGCTGCGTTTCACGGTTAAGTTATTTACGTTAGTGGTTACGTTTACTGGTTACGTTGATTACGTTTACTGGTTACGTTGGTTACGTTTACTGGTTACGTTGGTTACGTTTACTGGTTACGTTGATTACGTTTACTGGTTGCGTTGGTTACGTTTACTGGTTACATTGGTTACGTTTACTGGTTACGTTGGTTACGTTTACTGGTTACGTTGATTACGTTTACTGGTTACGTTGGTTACGTTTACTGGTTACGTTGGTTACGTTTTGGCTAGGTTGGACGATGCCAAGATAGATAATGAAAGGATCTTTCAGAGCAGGTAAGGCAGGGATAGATTGGCTTAGGTTGGTCGCTTGTGGCTAGGTTAGACTACTCCAAAATACCTAAAACTAGCCAATTCAGGGATTGTGCCTATCGGTCTCACATGTTAACTACTTAACATATAGAAGCTTACAAAATTTAGAAAAAAGGACTGAAAGTATATATATTTATTCTAATAATGGATAAGAAATGCTCATAAAGTATCAAAATCAGTGGAAAATACATTAACTCTTGAAATTAGAATAAATACTTGCTTTAATGCACTGACTTACAAATGAAATTCCACTCTCCATATTACAATAGCATCCTAAAAGCATGTCACAATACCTCATTCACATCTTAAAATACACTGAAAGAGGCTCATATTCTCTTACCAGAAACTTTGAAAATAGCTGCAGCGCGTCTAAAGAACCCTCAGAATACTGTAAAGATCTGAGGCAATATCATGAACATAACAGCTCCTACTTATAAAACCGTTCATAATTTTCCAAAAACCTGTGTCTAATAGCTCATAAACGCCAGCTAAATGCTCTACAGTTCCTATTCCAGTGGCTAAAATGCAAGCAAACATTTCTAAAAATACACTACAATGCCTGTTACAGGATGAAAAATATATTCGAAATACCTACATCAATCCCTCCGTCTGTATTTTGAAAGATACTTTAAAAAAACATCATAAAGCATATTCAAAATTTTCTGAAAATCTTAAAAAAGATGCATCAATATCCTGAAAATGAATGCTACTACTTTAAGAAACATCTAAAATTCCCATTCAAGTATATCGGGATGTCCTTAAAGCCTGTACTCATATCTAATTCCATAGACTGGAATACCTTTAAAGAGTCACAAACACTCCTAGCACGAGCTTTGAAAACGTCTTGAAAATTGTCACAATACCTTAAAAGAGCATAAAATGGCTCCACATAATCTAAAAAACCCGCTAATTTTAAAAGCCCTTCAGGACACTCTAATGACATAAAAATACACGCTACACTTCTAAAAAGCCATTCAGGATCAGAACCATAAACAATACACATAAAAGTGTCAAGAGCATCTAAATACACTGTAAAATACGTCAAAATGCTAAAAAAGACCCTTAACGATAGCATGAAATACATGGCGTAATTTCTAAAACCCTCGCACATAAATAGTTCACTGACAATACCATGAAGATAACTGCACCTCACTGTAAAAGAGTATCCTAGTGACCTATACAATACAGCTAAAATACCTGCCACTATTTATAAAACCCATCAGCATACTCCAAAGACTTGGACTGACCTAATTAAATACATTCTCTTGTCTATAGAACCATCAGACTAGGCTTAAATGCTCAAAATATATGTATTAAACCTAAAATACACAAAGGATAAAATCTAAACATCAGGCTTTATTATGAATAGGGGCAGAGGCTAGAAAGGCAAATCAAAAGAAACACTTAAGTCAATGGTGAAAATATCTTTATTGAGAATTATTATTATTTGATTTTACATTAAGCAAACACTAGAGCATTGAACAGAAGCAAACAAAATTTTAACACACTCATTCATTCAAATGCGAAAGCTCTTTATTATACAGAGTTCAGTCTCAATCATGCTATAATCCCAGTGCTCTTCAATACTTGGATGATCTTATTAATCTCAATAGAAAAGTCGTTTTTACCAGCTTCATGCGACATCATTAACAGTCTTAGCTGGTGTACTAAGTCATTAGGATCTGTACAGGGATATAAAATCTCGATATTCGCATTGGATACATCACCCACACTGGACGAGTTAACACTAAAATGTTTATTTTCACTCAGGTGATTATTCAGAGTTTCATCATCCAAAGACACTGCTCTTCTCACATCTAACATCCCTGGTCTTGAAGAGATTTCAGTAGCACTCAGGGGTGATCCAAGCGCTTCACAGCTTAACTCTAACATCCCTGGCCTTGAATAGATTTCAGCATCACTTACGGGAGTTCTAAGTATTGCACACTTCAATGATTCATTACTACATCTTTGACGGTGTTGTTTAAGTCTTGAAATAGATCTGTTTTTTAAAATCCTACTGCACATACGACACTTGACAGAACGACTCTTCTCATGGGTAATATAGGAAAAATGAAGCTTTTCGTAAGCTGGCTGTATTTGAATGTCAATAAGGGAATCCATGCTTGTTCTAGAATATCATATACTGTATATGATTTCGAAGCTGCAGCCGCATATGTCATCAGGAGACTGTAGAATTATTTGCTTATTTCCTAATTTTATCGGTAATCTCACATCATTGATAACCATAAACCTTACAGTCAAGTTATATAAGAAACGGGACTATGACAGAATTCCACATTAATTGCAGCTACTCCATTAATTACGTAAGCTCACCATGCATGAAATGAAGTCTACCCTTACTTGTAATATTGGAGGATATATGACGCAACCTCATTGAATATGTTAGCACTCGAATATGCAATGTTTCAAGGCTAGAAGGTCACCCATACAGATCATCCTATGAAGAAGCATACTACAGGGAAAGTGAGCAGTACACAAGTTGAATATTTCGAGACATGCTGAGGTCCCTAACGTTTCCAGGCTATAACATCTCACTTTACAAGTCCCCAATGTAACGACTCATTCCACATAGCAAGAGGAGAGGAGAGTCAACGAGGATCAACCAAGCATTTAGAAGGTATGGAAATACTTTGACTACATTTAGAAGGTATGGAATTACTTTGACTACATTTAGAAGGTATGGAAATACTTTGACTACATTTAGAAGGTATGGAAATACTTTGACTACATTTAGAAGGTATGGAAATACTTTCACTACATTTAGAAGGTATGGAAATACTTTGACTACATTTAGAAGGTATGGAAATACTTTGACTACATTTAGAAGGTATGGAAATACTTTGACTACATTTAGAAGGTATGGAAATACTTTGACTACATTTAGAAGGTATGGAAATACTTTGACTACATTTAGAAGGTATGGAAATACTTTGACTACATTTAGAAGGCATGGAAATACATTGACTACATTTAGAAGGTATGAAAATACATTGACTACATTTAGAAGGTATGGAAATACTTTGACTACATTTAGATGGTATGGAAATATATTGGTTACATTTACAAGGTATGGGAATATTTTGGTTACTTTGGTAGGTATATGGTATTATCTTATTACATTTAAGGACTTCACAAAATGCTCGGTTGATCCTCGTTGACTCTCCTCTCCTCTTGCTATGTGGAATGAGTCGTTACATTGGGGACTTGTAAAGTGAGATGTTATAGCCTGGAAACGTTAGGGACCTCAGCATGTCTCGAAATATTCAACTTGTGTACTGCTCACTTTCCCTGTAGTATGCTTCTTCATAGGATGATCTGTATGGGTGACCTTCTAGCCTTGAAACATTGCATATTCGAGTGCTAACATATTCAATGAGGTTGCGTCATATATCCTCCAATATTACAAGTAAGGGTAGACTTCATTTCATGCATGGTGAGCTTACGTAATTAATGGAGTAGCTGCAATTAATGTGGAATTCTGTCATAGTCCCGTTTCTTATATAACTTGACTGTAAGGTTTATGGTTATCAATGATGTGAGATTACCGATAAAATTAGGAAATAAGCAAATAATTCTACAGTCTCCTGATGACATATGCGGCTGCAGCTTCGAAATCATATACAGTATATGATATTCTAGAACAAGCATGGATTCCCTTATTGACATTCAAATACAGCCAGCTTACGAAAAGCTTCATTTTTCCTATATTACCCATGAGAAGAGTCGTTCTGTCAAGTGTCGTATGTGCAGTAGGATTTTAAAAAACAGATCTATTTCAAGACTTAAACAACACCGTCAAAGATGTAGTAATGAATCATTGAAGTGTGCAATACTTAGAACTCCCGTAAGTGATGCTGAAATCTATTCAAGGCCAGGGATGTTAGAGTTAAGCTGTGAAGCGCTTGGATCACCCCTGAGTGCTACTGAAATCTCTTCAAGACCAGGGATGTTAGATGTGAGAAGAGCAGTGTCTTTGGATGATGAAACTCTGAATAATCACCTGAGTGAAAATAAACATTTTAGTGTTAACTCGTCCAGTGTGGGTGATGTATCCAATGCGAATATCGAGATTTTATATCCCTGTACAGATCCTAATGACTTAGTACACCAGCTAAGACTGTTAATGATGTCGCATGAAGCTGGTAAAAACGACTTTTCTATTGAGATTAATAAGATCATCCAAGTATTGAAGAGCACTGGGATTATAGCATGATTGAGACTGAACTCTGTATAATAAAGAGCTTTCGCATTTGAATGAATGAGTGTGTTAAAATTTTGTTTGCTTCTGTTCAATGCTCTAGTGTTTGCTTAATGTAAAATCAAATAATAATAATTCTCAATAAAGATATTTTCACCATTGACTTAAGTGTTTCTTTTGATTTGCCTTTCTAGCCTCTGCCCCTATTCATAATAAAGCCTGATGTTTAGATTTTATCCTTTGTGTATTTTAGGTTTAATACATATATTTTGAGCATTTAAGCCTAGTCTGATGGTTCTATAGACAAGAGAATGTATTTAATTAGGTCAGTCCAAGTCTTTGGAGTATGCTGATGGGTTTTATAAATAGTGGCAGGTATTTTAGCTGTATTGTATAGGTCACTAGGATACTCTTTTACAGTGAGGTGCAGTTATCTTCATGGTATTGTCCTAGAACTATTTATGTGCGAGGGTTTTAGAAATTACGCCATGTATTTCATGCTATCGTTAAGGGTCTTTTTTAGCATTTTGACGTATTTTACAGTGTATTTAGATGCTCTTGACACTTTTATGTGTATTGTTTATGGTTCTGATCCTGAATGGCTTTTTAGAAGTGTAGCGTGTATTTTTATGTCATTAGAGTGTCCTGAAGGGCTTTTAGAATTAGCGGGTTTTTTAGATTATGTGGAGCCATTTTATGCTCTTTTAAGGTATTGTGACAATTTTCAAGACGTTTTCAAAGCTCGTGCTAGGAGTGTTTGTGACTCTTTAAAGGTATTCCAGTCTATGGAATTAGATATGAGTACAGGCTTTAAGGACATCCCGATATACTTGAATGGGAATTTTAGATGTTTCTTAAAGTAGTAGCATTCATTTTCAGGATATTGATGCATCTTTTTTAAGATTTTCAGAACATTTTGAATATGCTTTATGATGTTTTTTTAAAGTATCTTTCAAAATACAGACGGAGGGATTGATGTAGGTATTTCGAATATATTTTTCATCCTGTAACAGGCATTGTAGTGTATTTTTAGAAATGTTTGCTTGCATTTTAGCCACTGGAATAGGAACTGTAGAGCATTTAGCTGGCGTTTATGAGCTATTAGACACAGGTTTTTGGAAAATTATGAACGGTTTTATAAGTAGGAGCTGTTATGTTCATGATATTGCGTCAGATCTTTACAGTATTCTGAGGGTTCTTTAGGCGCGCTGCAGCTATTTTCAAAGTTTCTGGTAAGAGAATTTGAGCCTTTTCAGTGTATTTTAAGATGTGAATGAGGTATTGTGACATGCTTTTAGGATGCTATTGTAATATGGAGAGTGGAATTTCATTTGTAAGTCAGTGCATTAAAGCAAGTATTTATTCTAATTTCAAGAGTTAATGTATTTTCCACTGATTTTGATACTTTATGAGCATTTCTTATCCATTATTAGAATAAATATATATACTTTCAGTCCTTTTTTCTAAATTTTGTAAGCTTCTATATGTTAAGTAGTTAACATGTGAGACCGATAGGCACAATCCCTGAATTGGCTAGTTTTAGGTATTTTGGAGTAGTCTAACCTAGCCACAAGCGACCAACCTAAGCCAATCTATCCCTGCCTTACCTGCTCTGAAAGATCCTTTCATTATCTATCTTGGCATCGTCCAACCTAGCCAAAACGTAACCAACGTAACCAGTAAACGTAACCAACGTAACCAGTAAACGTAATCAACGTAACCAGTAAACGTAACCAACGTAACCAGTAAACGTAACCAATGTAACCAGTAAACGTAACCAACGCAACCAGTAAACGTAACCAACGCAACCAGTAAACGTAATCAACGTAACCAGTAAACGTAACCAACGTAACCAGTAAACGTAACCAACGTAACCAGTAAACGTAATCAACGTAACCAGTAAACGTAACCACTAACGTAAATAACTTAACCGTGAAACGCAGCCAACCATAACAATCCATTCCTAAGACATTCTATGCTAGCCTGTTCTTCAAACTCGGACAATCGTGCGAGCCTAACTACCTGTTCCCAGACTATCCTAGCGTTATGTATTCTGCCCAGTAATTATCTAGCCTAATATAATACCTTTCTTATAATCTGTCCAACAAGCCAGTCCTTAGCTAGCACTGAATATCCTAACCTATCCTAAGATAGTATAAGCAGGATTCACGTCCAGGCTGCTATTAGCTAGCCTAGCTCGATGACGTGCATGTTAACGTGTCTCAATCTTAGTCAGTAGCCCCCCATCATCTATTCAAGCGATCATAACTTAAAGCTATAAACTAGCCCGTCCTCTAATTATCTGTGACCCCTATCATGACCTCAACCAGTCTAACCTAAAGTGGCTTTACACAATATACGCTATCTTGGCTTTACCGCTCCTAGCCTAATCTAGGTGAAGTCTCTTATATGCTGAATGGAGAGCCTGTCCTAGCTTCATTGGATCCATGCATCACTTAAATGTTCTCGTAAATCGAGAACTTTGAACACTTTAAAAGGAATTCGATACCGTTTGCAGCTTTATAAGTATTCTAAGATGTTGTAAGGACATTGAAACCATTTTATACACTGATAAAAGATTTTGTGCTACTCGCAACAATTCGGTATGTTTTACAGTGTTAGTGTATTTCTTCGTAAGGAATGTGTGCCCTTCTACACACAAAAAAAAGAATCAGCATCAGCGAAACAATGAACACCACCTCTCATCACCACCATCATTTCCAAAAGCCTTCCCGACAATATAACCATCCTCATCGCCTCCTATCACCACCATCACAAATACTCCTTCACACTTACAAGTACATTAACTTATACGTCCATGACCATCGCCTGCCTCCATCAGCACCGTAACTCTACACATTCGCCACCGCCACCACATAACTCCATTAATACCATAGCTCCCTAATCCCGCAATTCCCGTCATCTTCACCGCTACATTAATCAATACAATCATCTAAAGACAGAGCCTCTCATATATGAAGCTATATTATAACAGAGCCCCCCATGCTTATAGGTAAGAGCGTCTCTCTCTCTGTTGGTGTTTGGTATGTTCCTGTGTGTGTATATTGCCTGTACATGTATTCGAGTGTGCTCGAAGGTCTTCGCTCATTCCTGATGTTTGGAAGTATATGTGTGTGTATGTATATCTCTGAGTCTGCTTGTTTTGATTTGTGTGTGAGTATCTCTGAGTCTGCTTGTTTGTGAGTATTTATCTGCGTGAATGAGTCGGTATGCATGTGTATGTTCGGATATATTCGTAAGTCTTCGTACCTGGCCGTGTGTTTGGGGAGGTGTTCGGCTGTGTGTATGTCTGTATGTGTGTGGATGTGTCTGTATGTATGTATGTACATCAAGAAAGAGAGAAAGAACGAAGATAAAACTCGATCTGGATCTCGTATACCTGAGAATCCCCTCCAATATATCCACATAATGCTGTAGGATTATTATTATCCCACGCGAGTATCACAGTTGTTTAGCAGTTAAACATTTATGTTTTACCATTCCGAGATACAAATCATAGGGACACTTGCCTAGTTATTCGGAACATTCCAATTAGTGCTGTAAAATTTAATGCACTTGTCAAGCATGTCTAAGTGCCATAGCTCAGAAGTGTTTTAAACATTAAAGTTTGACCATGTCTGGAGTTGAAGTGGAGACCGTTGATATACCTCCCCGTAAGTAGATAATAATACCAGCGCAGGCGCTGAACTGGTATTTCTTCACTGGCGTCTTGTCTGGAAATAATCATTTAGGCATGTAAACTTGATGAATGAAGAAAAGGATAATTTCCTTATATTCTATACTCCATTTTCTGGCATATTACCGCTTTTCATTTTTTTTTCAGTTGTGGACATTCGAGGTTAAGCTTTAAGTATGTTAAGCTTTTTGTATGTCGTAAGAGTATTTTTTATATATATATATACAAGCTATTTTATAGCAGATTACAGAGTTTCAACGAAAAATTCAGAGTTAAGTTAATTTTTGTTAATTAGTATGTTAATGAAGTATTTTTCAAACATTAATTGTTTTATTAATTATAAAATTAGCTAATAGAAGACCTGTCTTAAGGTTGCTTGAGTTAAAATAAGTTGCAGTTGAAAGTAGCTAAAGTCCCCAAATAACTACTACTATTTGCGCTTGCTTTCTCATTTTCTAGTCTACTTTTGTCTTTCTCTTCTAGTTTTGTCGTAAACCGTTACGTGGAAATGGAAGTTGATTTAACGTATATATTCCTTTTCAATCGTACTTTAGCGTTCTGAAAACTGAATATTTGTTTCAAGCTTTAGTTCAGTATGAAATCGAACGCTGAATCATCTTTACGTAATATATTTTTTATGTGCTCTTGTTGAAATAATGCAGGAAATGATCAATCCACTAATGCCTTTGAACCTACATTAGAATGAAGGTATCATTTAGATATTTCTTTCTAAAAAGCATACACGTGTTCCGGAAATGACTTAAGTTATTCTGTAAAAGATGGTCTGCCTTTTGGTGTACTGTTAATTAAATAACAAGACATTGTTCAATTACCTTGTATGAATCATACACCTCGTGGGAAAAAAGATATAAGACATCTTTCCCGTTGTTATAATTAAGTATTTTAAATTTCTCTACTATGTAGAGTAAGTAAGGGAAGTATTGTATTCCACGCGAAAATTCGATAACGAAACTTCAGCGGATATTTATGTTTTGAGGCCCCCCTGTTTTATTGAGAAATATTTTCGAGATATTGCTTGTTATTCCCCAATAATTATATTTTTTCTCGAATTCGTTATTCATTTTTTTATGTCTTAGGCATGTAAAGAGAATGGATTGCGTCGCATGGCAACTCCCTCAAGTTTGTACAAGAGTAGAGAAAGTCATGTGAGTGTAACATATGAGAATTTTTTTTTTAAATGCGATTCGTTTTTATTTCACTGTACATACAGCTTGTAACACTGTAATTAGCTAATGTGTTTGAATCTCATGTAGTTTTAATGAAAAAATCAATAGCGGGTCGGATTCTGTCGGCCTCTATAGTGTCAGATATGAATTACAAATGTTAGTTCTGTAACCTTCTGCCATCTGACATACATAAAGCGAACTTTTACAAGAATAGATACCACTCTTATATATGGGAGGCGAGCTGGCGGAGAAAAATCAATACCGTGAATAGATGACCGTCTCCCCCCAATTGTCCTTATGCGCGAGGGTAACTCTCCGTCGCTGATTGAATCTCCAGATCATTATTCCCTCATGGTGTGGCCTGTAACGGAGAAACGACTCTAGTGTGTTTTATTTTTTCGATGCTTGTGATTTCTCACCGTAATAAAGCATGTTATCGACCCGTTCAAAGCAACAAGTCCCGGTAGGATGGTGAAAATTAAACCTTTCGATTTTTTAAAAGGGTTTCACTCGTTATGTGCGTTCGCCACAAAAATTGAAACTTGTATTTTTTTATTTGATGTATATGATTAGAATTAACGCTGTGTACTTTATAGCGGGTGAATCATGTCTCATAGCTGACTGGAAATTCAGACATTATTTTGATTACCTCCTCCCACCCCAAAGCCGAGGAGGAGGGGGACCTTTAAATGCTTCTTCTTCAAGTAAATGTCAACACGTGGACATGTAAGCGACCCTCGCAATTACCAACTCCAGCAGTAACCATGAATATATCCAGAAGACTCATGCACTATAGGTCCCCTTTGCCTGAAAGACCAATTGAACCAAGCGAACCAATTAAAAAGCCATAAATTGATATAGAAGACTCATGTGCTTTAGGTCGGGCTTACATGAAAGACCAAGTGAACCAAGTGAACCAATTAAAAAGCCATAAATTGATACAGAAACCCCATGTGCTTTAGGTCGGGCTTACATGAAAGACCAAGTGAACCAAGTGAACCAATTAAAAAGCCATAAATTGATATAGAAGACTCATGTGCTTTAGGTCGGGCTTACATGAAAGACCAAGTGAACCAAGTGAACCAATTAAAAAGCCATAAATTGATACAGAAACCCCATGTGCTTTAGGTCGGGCTTACATGAAAGACCAAGTGAACCAAGTGAACCAATTAAAAAGCCATAAATTGATATAGAAGACTCATGCTACTTGGGTCGGCCTTACATGAAAGACCAATTACAGCCAATTTAAATCAATTAAGCCAATTAAAAAGCCATAAATTGATATAGAACCCCCAAATAACAACTACTCGCATGCTATCAGCGTTGGACAAAAACATGCACTTTTTGTATTAATACAGGGAGAGCCAAGAAATACGAACCGGCTGCACGGTGTTTTTCCTGTCCGCGTCCTCGGCGCTCGCTGCCGTTTGCCGCTATCATAGAAAGGTGCGGATGAAATCATACAACATTTTTAAAACTACTTTTAAAGGCCTTACTTGTCAACTTTATAAAAGGAGATGCTGAAACTGGTCACCGTCGTTGTCCATACATTTTTGGCACCTCTTTAGGAAACTATCCATCACTCGTCAATTTTTTTTTCGAGTCAACAGTTGAAGCTCATACATATGTGAATACAATTTTGCCCCCTTTTTTAGAGAATTAACAGCCAGGGAGCGTGATTTTGCCTTTTTTCAACAAGACTCTCCAACCAATTTTCGACGAGAAAAATTGAAAGCGTATTTGAGGACAGAATTATTAGTACTGATTTGCGGCCACCTCGATCCCCCGACCTAACACCCTGCGAATTCTATCTCTGGGGTAACTTAAAACAAAGTATACAATACAAATCCACACACCCTGGAACAATTAAAACAAAATATCCGCCACCATTTCTCAACGTGAACTACGGTGAGTGATGGATAGTTTACTAAAGAGGTTGGTAAGTAAAACTTTTAAAAGTAGTTGTAAAAATGTTTTATGGTTTCATCCGCGGCTTTTTATGATAGCGGCAAACGGCAACGAGCGCCGAGGACGCGGACAGGAAAACACCGCGCAGCCGGTTCGTAGTTTTTTGGCTCAACCTGTATTATAAAGAGAGAAAATTGTGTCTGTGTGCGCGGGCGTAGGGTAATCTCGAAAACCACACAACTAATTTTGATAACTCTTTCACCACTGAAAACCCAATTCCTTTCTGACGAACTTAAGGATAAGCGCCTTCAATTTCACTTCACAATTACTAAAATATTAAAGCCCTTGTACTAGAATATGAACACATTGCAGTTATAAAACAAAATGCTTGCGAGGAAGGCTCCAATTTTAGTTGAGAATGCTATGTAAAATAGGACAAATTTTGGGATATTTCATTCCAAGAAATATATGGTGAATCACGGTTTAACAATTAAGACAGAGCAAAACAAGAGAGAATCGAATGTGTTTATAACGCTACTACACACATGCGATACCAGTGCCAAATATAACCCTCATGTAAGAAAGTTTTGCTTTATTTCCTTTGTACCTATGGTGTAATCAACTTGGTTATCAGGGCATGCTAAATAATTATAGGTACAAGGAGAGAAAATTGCTAACATTAGAAATCAGTGAACCGACATTTTTTAATTAACAACTGAGAGGATTATTTTTCTCGATGGTCACAGACAATGTGTTTTTTTCCAAAGCGGTTAACCAAAGGTTTAAAATTTCACCTACTGTAATTATCTAACAAATTACTCCACCATTCTGATCGATGAGTTCCAACGCTAAAGGGTATACTTATAGGCTATACAGCATTTCCAGAACTTGGAAGGCTATTGGAGGAGGTTAAGGGCTATAGGGGAGGTAAAAAAAGGTCAGAACGTTTCGGTGATGTTTCAGCCTTTTGCGCGAATATTATGGAATTTTTCATACGTTATTAGAAATAGCCAGGGCTATACGAAATTAAAATTATGAGGGTAAAGGGAAGGATTCGCCACAAAAATCTTATAGGTCATTTTACAATAATTTCATAAAGAACAGGGGGAGATGAATTAATTTAATTCTACTGTGCAAGTCTGGCAACCAGCTAGTGCAAAATCAATTTGATCGTTGGCTATTGTAACAGACAGTAACAATAACTTCAGCAAAGCTTTTGGGTGTTTATATGGATGCATATCTACAATGGAACAGCCAGGTAAACAACACATTCAACGATTTTTTCACGTGTTAATTGTATACTTAGGACACTAAACGTAATTTTACCATTAACTTCAAGCAGATCTGAGGAGACATCAACGGCAAAAGCAAGTGTGTAACTGTCTTTCATAGCAGCGAGAAATGCTGGTCAACTAAGCAGAATAATCAACACAGACCGCTTATTTGGATAAGAAAATAATCAAAACGCAGCGGAATATTTCTTGGATACTCTTATTTCAGCAATGTATTTTAGAACCCACAGCTATGGAAAGTTTATTATTATTATTATTATTATTATTATTATTATTATTATTATTATTATTATTATTATTATTATTACACTAGTCTGCATGATATCGGATGACTGAAGACTAATAAGTGATTCTGACTCACTTTTTATGCTTATTTCAGAACTGCTTTTAGTTTTTTCTATCACGTACAGTTTTTCACAATTTCACTTGCAAATAATAGAGATATAAAGATATTGCTTCCGCCACTACACATAAAATTGGGCTTGATGAAGCAATTTGTAAGGGCTCTACCACAGGATGCACCCTGCTTCAGGTACCTTTACAAGAAATTTCCCTTCATTACACAAGACAAATTAAAGGCTGGAATCTTTGTTGGTTCTCAAATAAAGAAATTGATGAAGGATGAAGATTTTGAGAAGACAATGAATGAGAGAGAAATAGAAGCATGGACCGCCTTCCGATCAGTTACTGAAAACTTCTTAGGCAATAACAAAGATCCTAATTACAAGGCCATTGTCGAAACAGTGTTGGAACATTTCAAGAAGATGGGTTGTAACATGAGTGTAAAGGTGCATTTTCTGCATTCACATATCGACTACTTTCCAGAAAATCTGGGACATTACAGTGAAGTGCAGGGTGAACGTTTTCACCAAGATATTAGGAAATGGAGAGGAGATACCAGGGGAGATGGAATGAAACTATGATGGCCGACTACTGTTGGATGTTGAAGAGGGACAGTCATCTTCAAGGATCTGCAAGGAAGTCAAAGAAGAGAAAGTTTGAAAAAAATTAAGGTAGATCTTGAGAGTATTCTTAAAATGTTTCTTGAATAAAAACTTACCTTGTGTGAAATGTATTGAATACTTTTCTACGCACATTAGTAAAATTGTCAAAACATTACTTATTTTGTGTAAAACCCTGACGTGATAGAAAAAAACCGAAGTTATTTCTGGAATCAGCATAAAAATTTGATTCAAGAACACCTACTTTTAAGAAATCATCTGACAAAAAGTTTGAAAATTCAGACTAGTGTTATTAATATTCACATAAGAAATTATTCTTCCAATCACATTACGTTATTAACAATAACTGTTTGCCTAGAAATAATTTCAAATTAATCAATTACGCC
The DNA here is from genome assembly GCA_030765065.1 of Deroplatys truncata. Lineage (NCBI taxonomy): Eukaryota > Metazoa > Arthropoda > Insecta > Mantodea > Mantidae > Deroplatys > Deroplatys truncata. The sequence goes on along the minus strand of CM060982.1, from coordinate 81,660,884 downwards.
ACCTGCAGAAAAAATCAGGTATTTGTATTACAAGTCAAGTGCAGATTCATGAGAAGGAAAAGAAAAGAGAAGAATCCAAAGTTTCAAACATGTTGAAAGTCCGAAGGCACGCCTCTACCTGGAAAATGTAAACATGCTACAATGAATCCTTCGGAAACAAATAATGCTGCGCAAAAATAATATTCTTACAAAATTCTGCAATTTGATAACCTCTACATTCTTTCCTTAGCCAGTTTTCGCCTATCTTTTATGGCCTTCAAGTAATATAAAATTCAGTTAGAACGAAGAGGACTTCGCAGACTGTCCACAATAAATTAGAGATATATGTTTTATTTCATTTGTAATATGCAGAAAGAGCAAACCTACCACAGTTTACGTACTCTGACGTTTTTCAAGATTTTTCGTTTTATTAGATTTATGTGTTTGAAAATTGCATCGAAGTTTCAACCTTTTTATGTGGATATTTAAAATATTATTTTATATACATGTAGCACAGCCACCATTGGACAGTGTACCGATATAAGGTTTAAACTGACGAAGAAATAAATTAGTGAAGTGACAAGTGAACCATTAATGGAAAAGTTCAATAAATACGTTGATAATTTTTTTCCCCCTTTAGTCAGATCAAAGCCCATTTCATAGTAATTTTAGGAGTGTGTGTGTGAAAGAGAGAGAGAAACAGATAGATAGGGAGAGAACGCATAACTCAAAAACGAAAACTGGATAGATACCAATCGCGGTATTTAAGTTTAGCATTTTTCGAGCAAGTGACAGGAAGATTTCAAGAAAATCCCCCACCTTATACTACCTTTTATATGGGAAGTTTTCGTTATGTTTTATTTTCTTAAAAATGGCTCTAACTGTTTGCAATTTCTATAATTTTGTATTACTGGTAAAACATAACAGACAAAAATAGTTTGACATTTTATTGAAATGCTGCTACCATACTTTTGTATCCCGGGATGTCATGGAAAGAATATGGAATTTCAAAGCCAGCGTATAGCGAACCGCTTTTTAAATATTTAACTGTCGTTTCAGCCTCTGTACCCCGCTTTGTACCGGCAACGAAAGGTGTAATGAAACAATGTTTATAAACGATTGTTTCAGTTAACGTGAAGTATACAGAAAAAGAAGCTTTTGTAAAAATAGTCTGTAGAAGTCAGAGAAAGTCAAGTAATTTATCATATCAGTTTATGTTACTACTAACAGTAATTATATAATGAGTAATAATGCATTCTATGAATATATTATTTGATTACAACTCGAGCCAAAGATTCTCTCAATATAAAGTTATTTCCAACTTCGTTGCTCGGTAATTTATCATTGGCAATTCCATGAAGGTTACAAATTTATCTGAAAAACCCGAAACCTCAAATACGATTAAGAAAATTCAATAACTAAAATGTAACGTATATAAATAATAATTACTTTCTTACTTAGCTTGTTTAAAATCAAATCACCACTGTGTCAGCTGTCAGATTCAGACGTATTAAATGAATGAATGAACAATCGAACGTGTTATGGAATACTAACCAGTGCTACCAACAGTGAAAACGAGAAAATAGTTAACCTCAAAAATAAGTTAAGCTAAAATCAGAGTAAAATACATATATCGTTTTTTCAAGAGCATGATTTATTTGGGCTATTTGAATGCGCATTGGTTAAAAACAATTTTCAAAGTTAAAAGTTGAAAGAATCTGCTGGTTTTCGGTAATGGAAACTGAAGTGGATATTGAAGCAGTAGGATGTCGGAATTTCTCCAGAATTGATTATCAATGTTGCTTATTTATCTGCAGGTACGGTGTTAGTGAATATGTACTGTAATCTGCTATTTTTATTAATTTTTGAAGCTGCACTTGATCTGTTATTACCTTCCCTACTACGTATGGTAAGTAGAGGATAAATAAAAATTGAGTTTTGTTTATGGACGCTCTTTAACTCCTGTGGTCCTTAGCGTCTCATTCTATATTAGGCGTGAAACACCGGTAATTTTGCTCAGAGGCCTCTTTATCAGGCTTGAGGTTCTTTTACGTGCCGTAAATCTATGACACGGAACCACTGGCTTTACTTCCCTTCTGAAGGAAGCTTTGCTAAGGATTTTTACGCCAGAAAAAATCCATCGCCCTCCGCCGAGTTTTAACCCGCGACCTCGGGGACTAGAGGCTAGCATGGTAACTACTACACCAAGGAGGATGACATAAGTAGGAGAAGTATTGCATTACACCTAAATATTCGATATCGAGATTTCACCGGAAATACAATCTGAGGTGCCTGAATCCAAATAAAGCATTTTTGGAAACATGTCTGTGAACAGCATAACTCAAAAACCAACAGTCGGACGAATATAAAACTTGGAATTTGAGTTTAGTATCTTCCAAGGATGCGACACGAAGATTTTCAAGAAAATTTCCCACCCCAAACTAGCCTTTTTGGGATCATTTTTCAAAATTTTGATTTTATCGAAAATGGCTCTAAGGATTTTGGTTAAAATATCACATGTTAAATGTATTTTCAAGGAAAATGAAATGTATATATTAAATTTTCTGGGGATTTACCCAAAAGTCCTCTTCATTCTGAATGACTTTCGCACAACTGGTAAACCGTAAGACATAGACAAAATGTTGCTACATAAAAATGTAGATCTCGTTAAAACACACAATTTGTCACATGCATTTTTACTTTCTCTACTACCTATGTATAGTAAGGAGGGGAAGTATTGTATTTCACCCAAAAATTCGATACCGAGATTTCACCGGAAATATATGTTTCGAGATCCCCTGAATCCAAAAAAAGCATGTTTGGAAACATGTCCGTGTGTGTGTGTCTGTGTGTCCGTGTGTGTCTGTCTGTGAACAGCATAACTCAGAAACGAACAGTCGGATAAACACCAAACTTGGTATTTAGGTTCAGTATCTTCCAGAGATGCGACACGAAGGTTTCCAAGAAAATACCCCACCCAAGATTACCCTTTACATGGAACATTTTTTGAAAATTTTAATTTTCACAAAAATGGCTCTAACGATTTTGATTAATATATCATATGTTTAAGATATTTTCATGACAAATAAAATGTATATCTGGAATTTTCTGGGAATGTCTCCAAAAGTATTCTTCATTGTGAACGATTTTGCATAACTGGTAAACCATAAGAGATAGACAAAATTTTAGTACACAAAAAATGTAGATCGCGTTAAAATACACAATTTATGTCATATACTTTTTTGTTGTTGAGTGAACCATTTTCGAGATATTGCTCGTTATTCCCTTAAATTTTGCAATACTTACACTTTTTCTCAAATGGGAATTCGTTATTCGTTTTTTGTCTTGGATATGCAAAGAGTATTAATCTGTGGCAAAGAGAATGGTGCTGCACATAGCAACCAGCTATTAAGAGATATGTCTGTCCTTATATTGCCCTTGCAAATACAAAACAAGGGGAACATAGTAGGCCTTAAGCGATAGTCAAACATTTTTAGAACTGGTCGCTATGTGTAAAATGTAATTGTCTTTGCACGTCAAAAGATCGTTTCTGCAAATATTTATCTCGATTAATATAAAATAGATGGAGAATAAGAGTTTGTAAAAATATTTTGTACAAGAGTAGAGAAAGTCATGTGAGTGTAACACATCAGAATTTTTTTAATAGAGTGAACCATTTCCGGGATATTCCTTGTTATTTGGTTCAATTTTCCAATACTTACACTTTTTTCAAATGGGAATTGGTCATTATTTTTATTATTATTATTATTATTATTATTATTATTATTATTATTATTATTATTATTATTATTATTATTATTATTTTATTCCTGGAAATGCAAATGCTCCACATAGCAACCAGCACTTAAAAGATCTGACTATCACTTAAAGCCTACTATATTCCCCTTGCAACCTAACAAACTACAAGATAGTTTCTGCAAATGTTTATTTCGATTAACATGAAGTAGGTGGAGAATAAGGTTTGTAAAAATATGTTGTACAAGAGTAGGGAAAGTAATGTGAGTGCAACACATAAGAATATTTTTATAAATTCTTGCTTCTGTATTGCAACATGAATCATGTATGACACTGCTGTCGAAGATGGATGACGTAGCCTATTAATCATTGCATACTGATATTACTACGGTGCAGTAACGAGACGATATTTATCCGCTAAAATATATACTTGCAAGCATATAAGATAAACGACTGTGATTGGTCGTCATTCGAAGCATTGCTAAACTGCATTGAGCAATATGAAATACGCGGTATATGAATGGAAAAGTCGATGAAATCTAGACCTCTAGTTATACTAATATTAGAGAACACTTACTTCTACTCCAGATACACAAAACTTGTTCCATTGTAGCAAGCGAAGCTAGTTCGGTCTTGGGACGAAGAATGTATCTATTGTACAGCAATGTACTGTCTAGTGCAGAGAGGTAAATCGATATATCAAGAACCGAGGGGCTACCTATATCAGTCAGTCAGTCAGTCACAGGTGCAAAACACCCACCCTCAACTGGGTCAACCGAGTGGAACATGCTGCCTGTTCCTTCGTTACGTAACGCTACGCCAACTGATACACACAACTCTGTTAATGAACGGGACAGAAAACAATGCAGGTGGGTGTTCGTCATCGGATACGTTTGACCCTGCTGTGCGCTCTAAATCTGAGCGGGAAGCCATATACTCACCCTCCTAGATGTAAAAGTGATAATTACCAAACAGAAATGAATCTGTTGCTGACAAACTCTTGAAGGAAAAACAAGCAAGTATTTAAATACTCACTCGTAAAGCAAATTAACGATAAGGACACATAAACATTAAAATTTGATGTGTTACATTCATATAGTTTTCTCTAGTCACTATCGTTTGTTTGTACCTCTCCTCTATAACTATTGCTACTAAAAGCTTATTACATTCTCTACTACGTATAGTAGGTACGGGAAGTAATGCATTCCATCCAAAAATTCGATACCGTTATTTCACCGGAAACACATGTTTTGAGGTGCCCTGAATCCTAAAGCCTTTTTGGAAACATGTCTGTGTGTCTGTCTGTGAACAACATAAATCAAAAACGAAAAGCCGGATAAGTACCAAACTTGGCATTTGAGTTTAGAATCTTCCAAAGATGCAACACGAAGATTTTCAAGAAAATCCTCCATCCCAGACTACCCTTTACATGGAACATTTCTCGAAAATTTTGATTTTCTCAAAAATGGCTCTAACGATTTTGATTAAAATATCATATGTTTAAGATATTTTCATGGCAAATGAAATGTATATCTTGAATTTTATGGGAATGTTTCCAAACGTCCTCTTCATTCTGAATGACTTTCGCATAACTGGTAAACCGTAAGAGATACAGTTTTACTACACAAAAAATGTAGATCTCGTTAAAACACACAGTTTATGCCATATACATTTTTTTGTTTTTGTCGAGTGAACTATTTCCGAGATATTTTGTTATTTGTTTGAATTATACTTTTTCTCAAATGAGAATTCGTTATTATTTTTTTTATGTCCTGGACATACAGAGTCCAAAGAGTGTTCCACATAGCAACCAGCTCTTAAAAGATTTGACTATCGCCTAAAGCCTACCATATTCCGCTTGCAATTTCAAGAAAATTAGCAACAATAGAAGATATATATAGCAATGACCGTTTGTAAGATTAATTTATACAAGATTACAGAAAGTCATGCAAGTGCAACACACTAGATTTTTTTCCTATCTACTTCATGTCAATATGTTTGCAAAAATAGCTTCATTACACATTTTCTTGTAGGTACAAGGCACATGCAGAAAGCTGAAGCGACAGTTAAATCTTTAAATAGCGACTCGCGAATACTGGCTTTGAATAAACAACTGAATGGTGATAGCACTTCAAACAATAACAAAGTATTGAACAATTCAAAATAATAACAACGAATATCTCGGAATTAGTTGATGCCATAAAATTGTATTTGAAATAAATTAAAGAGATTTACATTTTTATACAGCAAGCCTTTGTGCATACCTCATGGTTTCTTAGTTATACAAACGTATACAAATTTTATTCCGAGTGAAATGGACATCACAGGCAATTCGCAGAAAATTCACTATACATTTTATTATAGAGAGCGAGTTAGCTGAGTTGGTTAGCTGCCGGAATATGGTGAAGCAAAGATTAGTTTCAGAGGTTTGAATGTAATACAAGCATCAAGTGTTCAGCCGACCCTCGTAGCCGTGGTCGCTGGAGTGGTCGCTCCGCCAAGCTGAGGGTCGAGGGTTCGAGTCCCGCCACGGGCATGGGTGTTTGTGTGTGTATGTGTATTGCGGAAATAAGCGCTATGAAAACAGTAAAACACAATAGCATAAACTGGGTACAACAAGGGAACTTTAAAAAAAAGTAGTCATCTTAAACACAGGTATTTTAACCAAAATCCTTAAGACACTTTTAGAAAACAAAAATTAAGGATCATTGTTTCACATAAAATGTAGTTTTGGGTGAGGGGAGTTTTGTGAAAATCTTTGTGTAGCATCCTTGGAAGATACTGAAGTTAAATACCAAGTTAGGTGTTTATCTGACTTTTCGATTTTAATTATACTGTTCACATACATATACACACAATGTTTTTATATTTTTGAACCAGGTGTCTTCAAAATATGTATTTCCGGTGAAATCCGGATACTGAATTGCAATACTTCCCCTACCTATTAGGTATGTGTTAGAGAAAGTACTATGACTTTCTCAAATCATAAGATATACGATGACCAACACATCGCAGCTATCGAACCTTTTATTACCAGGTTAAGAAAATCCATTCAGTAGCTTCGTCTTAAGAGATAACCTACAAGCGTCAAGCTTTTTGTTTACCTTGCCAGTATATTATAGATAGCATAGAAAATTCCATAATAATTAAGAAAAAATAAATGGTAGCATAGAAACAAAAATAGTAACATTCTTCCAGTTATACACAAAATATTAATACAAAATTAAATAATTCAATTGCGTTCACGTTGTTTGCAGGGGTCGGTAAACCACAGTCATGGTAAAGGTTAACCACACTCAGGTCTGTAATTATGTGTATATAAATAAATATACATATATAAAATTATGTAAATTACACCCAGAATTTGTGATGCTCATTTACTTTTGAAAATATTCGCACACTTAAAACAATACTCTAAAATTACATATTGGATGTACAGCAAATACATATTTGTAAAATAATGACAGATAGTAATTTCTTTGCATGTTGTATTTGTAACTTTTTGATTAATTTACATTATTGTCGTGACTGCAGCTTAATTTTGAATGAACAGAATCAATATTTTCTTGTTTTTAATGACATCATGTGAAACCCATTAATGAAGGTATTAAATGCATTTTAACACACTTAAAACTATGCGCAGGTTATATATTGCAGATATTAATTATAGGCAAACTGGCAAACAAAAGCAATTCATTTCAAATAAAATATAAAAATTATGAGACACACGTATTACAAATGCCTCGAGAAAATGTAAAGTACAGTTAAGTGTTTTTGGTTACATGTAGCAAAGTTGTATTTATATTTATGTTTGCAAATTTTGTAACTGCAGGGAAATGTGTGTACACTTTCATGTTTTCTATAACTGTACATATAGCAGCAAGCTTGAATTCAGTTTTATTTATTTTCAATGTTATATTTTGTTCATATATAATGTTTATGTTCATAGCCTAGCTTAATTGTGCATATTCTTGACATTTCTATGTTCATGGGTCTAAATGGCCACAGTGAATTCTTTCAATGTAGGTAATCTAATCACCGTTTAGAATGTTTATAGTCCTATAAACGTTTTGTTTACGCGCTGCCAAATAATTGCACCAAAATTAAGTTTCTTTCAATTTATAAAATGTAAATGTCTAATAGTCTTAATTAGTTTGCAATGTCTCCGCTAATAACTGGTTTTCCATTTAACCCCACGAGCAATACTAAAATTAAAATTAGCACTCTGTTTTAAACTTGTGAACGATGTTAAATCGTTCACTGTGCTTTAGTTGAACCAGTCAGTTTAATCCCCTACCTCTCTGCCTGTAGCAAAAATCACTTAAATCAAGTGTGCTTGATGCTGGTAATGTTTGTTGACATTCAATATGGTTTACATGTAATATTGTGTGTAGTTGAGATACGGTCCTCACTACAGCTTTGCTTTGTGTATGCACATTACATGCACCACGTCTATTGCAAGAGTATGGGGAAAAGTTTCTTATATTTTACATTCGAATGACTTTCTCTATTCGCTTTTCTAACTACTCTTACATAAACTTATTCTTTAGATACCTCTTATAAATACAGATAAGCATTCACCACTCATTTGCACATTTCGTTGTAGGCTTAAGAAGAATACGGTAGGTTAAGGCGATATTCAAATCTTTTCTAAGCCGGTCGCAGTGTATGCCTTTGGAATTCTGTTCTATTTGTATGAACACAAAAAATGTGATGTGATACATTCACATGCCTTTCCCTACTCTCTATTTTTATTAGCGAGTATACAAACTATTCTTTCTAAAGCTTATTACTCCGTATAGTAAGTAGGGTAATTATTGTATTCCACCCAGAAATTCGATATCGAGATTTCACCGGAAATATATGTTTTGAGACCCCCTGAATCCAAAAAAAGCATTTTTGGAAACATGTCCGTGTGAGTGTCTGTCTCTGTGTCTGTGAACAGCATAACTCAGAAACGAACAGTCGGTTAAACATCAAACTTGGTATTTAGGTTCAGTATCTTCCAGAGATGCGACACGAAGGTTTTCAAGAAAATTCCCCCACCCCAGATTTCCGTTTACATTGAACATTTTTCGAAAATTTTAATTTTCTAAAAAATGGCACTAACGATTTTGATTAAAATAACATGTTTAAGATATTTTCATGACAAATGAAATGTATATCTCGAATTTACTGGGAATGTCTCCAAAAGTATTCTTCACTGTGAACGACGTTTGCATAACTGGTAAACCATAAGAGATAGACAAAATGTTACTACACAAAAAATGTAGATCGCGTTAAAATACACAATGTATGTAATATACATTTTTGTTGTTGAGTGAACCATTTTCGAGATATTGCTTGTTATTCCCTTAAATTGTTCAAATGGGAATTCGTTATTCATTTTTTTATGTACTGGACATACAAATAGAATGGAATGCTCCACATAGCAACCAGCTCTTAAAATATTTGACAATCGCTTAAAGCCTACCATATTCTCCTTGCATCTCAAGAAAATTAGCACTAAGATTAACATCTCGATTAACATGAAGCATATGGAGAATAAGCGTTTGTAAAAATAGTTTGTACAAGAGTAGAGAAAGTCATGTGAGTGTAACACATCGAGTTTTTTCTACTACTACACTTAATCCAAATACACCTTTGCAAACATAGCTCATTATACATTTCGTTATAAATACAAAGAGAACAGCGATAGTCAAATATTTAAAAATTTGAGTGCTATAACTGGCATAAAATTCAATTCTGTTTGCATGGAATATCGAGAAACATCAGAAAATCAATGGGACTTTTACTAACAATTCGAACTTTTAATAACGGATATCTCAGAAATGGTTTATACCACAAAAAACTTATTTTAAGTAAATTGGTGTTTTAAAGAGATCTACATTTTTTGTCTGGAAGACAGCGTTAATGAATCACATGTGTTAGGAAATACCATAGCATCTTGCAGAATTTCAAGCATAAAGACGCTAGGTAAAAGTGAAAACAGTGTTTCTTTCTCGGCGATATCCTGGTATCACCTCTCCCGCATCCTACCCTGAAAACAATCACAGGAGAGAATTACAGATCGATTCGCCGACAGTTGACCCTGAGATATGAAGGGCGCTTCCTTCTGACATCGTTGACATCGATTCCTGAAGACGACCCCTACGAAGTAGCGGCAAGAAAGACCCCGATGCAAGGTAAGACGACGGCAACAACGACGACGGGAAACCGCTACAAGGTTTCAGATTGCTTCTCGGTGAAATTTCGACTTCGAATTTTTTAATGGAATACAACAGTTTCACTGCTTATTGTAGGTAAGTACATGGTACAGAAAGTAAAAGAAACGTATGTGTCACATTCACATGGTTTTCGCTGGGCATTATCGTTTATTTGTATATAGCTTCTGCAGGCACTTTTTTCAAAAGCTTATTTTGCCTTCTACTTCATTGTAATCGAGATAAGCGTTTGTAGAAATATTTAATAAAATAATTATGGGACATGAACTGCGTTTTGACGAGGCCTAAATTTCTAGTGTAGTAAATTTTTGTGCATCTCTTAAGGTTTAGCAGTTATACAAAGTAACATAAAATTAATACGGAATGTAGAGGACTTCTAAGGCTAGTCACAGAAATTCAAGACATAGGTAGTTACATTTTATTAGTCCTGTAAATACCTTGAATATGTGGTATTTTAATCGATATCTTCAGAATCTTTTTGAGCAAATAAAAAATAACGAATAATTGTTCATGGAATAGCATTTTACTATTGGGGATTTTCTTTAAAATCTTAGTGTTCTATCCTTACAAAATGCTTAACTGAAATACGAGTTTAGTATTATCTGACTTTTCGTCTGAGTTATGCTGTTCACACATACAGGCCGAACTGCTTCTAAAAATACTCTTTATTCAGGGACCCCAAGCATTTATTGCCGGTGTAATGTCGATATAAATATTTGTGTGGGATGCAACACTTTCTCTACCTACTATAAGTATCTGCTAGAGAAATGGATATGAAAAAAATGTGCATTTTACTTCTGTTCGTGTTTGCAGGTAAATGTCCTTGTGAAAAATCTGATGTGTTACACTCACATGACTTTCTCTACTCTTGTAAAAACTATTTTTACAAACGCTTATTCTCCATCTACTTCATGTTAATCGAGATAAACATTTGCAGAGTCTATCTTATTGCTAATTTTCTTTTAGATGTAAGGGGAATATATATTTACAAGGGCAATATAGAAAAACAGTAGCCTTTAAGCACATACATATCTCTTAATAGCTGGTTGCTAGGTGCAGCACCATTCCCTTTGCCACAGATTAATACTCTTTGCATATCCAAGACAAAAAAATGAATAACGAATTCCCATTTGAGAAAATAAGTATTGAAAAATTTAAGAGAATAACAAGCAATATCTGGAAAATGGTTCACTCAACAACAAAAATGTATATGACATAAATTGTGTATTTTAACGCGATCTATTTTTGTGTAGTAAAATTGAGTCTATCTCTTATGGTTTACCACTTATGCAAAAGTCGTTCACAATGAAGTATACTTTTGGAGACATTCCCAGAAAATTCAAGATATACATTTTATTTGTCATGAAAATATCTTAAACATATGATATTTTAATCAAAATCGTTAGCCATTTTTGAGAACATTAAAATTTTCGAAAAATGTTCCATGTAAACGGTAATCTGGGGTGGGGGGATTTTCTTGAAAACCTTCGTTTGGATCTCTGGAAGATACTGAAGCTAAATACCAAGTTTGGTGTTTATCCGACTGTTCGTTTCTGAGTTATACTGTTCACAGACACACAGACACACACGCGGACATGTTTCCAAAAATGCTTTTTTGGATTCAGGGGGTCTCAAAACATGTATTTCCGGTGAAATCTCGGTATCGAATTTTTGGGTGGAATGCAATACTTCCCCTACTTAGGTACTATACGTAGTAGAGAAAGTAATAAAAATTTACGTCTCCTCCACGTTAAGTTAGTGTCAAAGTATGCGTTTTAAGTGGCCGTATTCCTAAAATCGGGCTCTGAACAACGTAGTAACATTTCCAAGTTTTTCGTCCTCTGTTTTGCGTTTTTGCTCATTCACAAACTCATATGTGGATAAAAGCGTTTGTTTCTCCCTGGAAGCTTATGTATGAAACACTGCCATAATAACCTTTGGCATTATCAGGCTTCCTACTCACTCACATCATCGTTAATTAATTTCATTCTACGCCAAGAAGCCTTTGGCACTGTAACTGAAACGTTTGAAAGGCGCGTCATTCATCAAGTACAACTGCAAGTATCAAATAATTTTCCCTTTTGTTTGTTGGATGATGAGAATAATCCCGCCGAACACACCTTCACGAACTGGTTACGGGTACGTAGGTACAGAGACCAGGTTCACCTTTTGGTGTTCGTCAGTGCTTACTTAATTACACTGCCGTTTGTGAAAATTGCAACACCAAGAAAGAATTTCCCGAATAGCTCCAAACTTGGTGGAAGTGTAGAAGAGTGCAAGCAATAAGTGATTAGGTTTGCAGAGAGATGGGATACACGTAGGCCGAGCAGAGCCCTCTCGTGTCGGTACGACAAGGTCAGTGTTGCGCCCAGTGTAGTCAGTGCAGAGCTGTCAAACAAGGTGGAAACAATACAGTGAGTGCCAGTATGCCTCGTCGACGTCAAAGGGAGCCATATCAGCATGTGAGTGAGTTCGAACGGGGGAGAATGATCGGTCTGAGGGAAGAGGGTTTGTCATACCACATTTCGGCTCGTACAGGGCATGCTGCTACGACAGTGATGCGTGTGTGGAGGTAGTGGATGGATGAAGGTCGTACGTAGAGTAGAGCGGGTACTGGACCACGGAACATGACCACAGCACGGGATGACCGTCATCTTGTCCACATGGCCATAACGGACCGTGCAGCTTCATCCACAGTGCTGGCTCGACGCTGGAGCACTTCAAACGGCGTGAACTTGTCTGCATCAACGGATCCTCACTATCTGCTGCAGGTTGGACTGGTTACATGCATGCCATTACGACGGCTTCCATTGTCCAGAAACCACAAGCTCCTCTGACTGCAATTGGCACGTGAACACCGTCACTGGGGTGCTGAGTGGCAACATGTAGTCTTTTTGGATGAGTCCCGCTTCAACTTGTCTTACAGTGATGGCAGCATACGTGTCCGGCGGTACCGTGGTGAGCGCAACCTGGAGGGCTGCATTGTTGAGCGACATAGCGGACAAACATCAGGGTGATGGTTTGGGGCGCCAATGGTTACAACAACCGATCTCGCATCCTACGAATTGAGGGCACTTTGAACAGCAACCGGTTCCTAACGGTGCTTGTAGAGCCTGAGGTACTCCCCCCTGCTTCAGGCATCTCCACAGGCCACATTTCAACAGGACAATGCCCGGCCACATATTGCGAGGAATGTACAAGCCTTCTTCGAAGAGCGATGGGTACCATTGCTTCCCTGACATGCACTTTCGCATGACACGTCGCCCATCGAACATGTCTGGGATATGGTTGGTTGGCACCTGGTGTGTCACGGTACTCCAGTAACCAGTGTCACGGATTTGTGGGCTCGAATACAAACTGCGTGGAGGGAAATCCCTCAGGAACGTATTCAGAACCTTTTTGATTCAATGCCACGCGTATAGCAGTTCTAATTGTAGCGCATGGAGGCCACACAAAATACTGAATATTAGGGCTCAAAGGTCATGTATAGATTGTAAAAGTTTATCATTTGTTACTTGTCATGTACCTAACCTGTGGTATTAAATTCATTGAATTCGTGCATTTCCTTCTTGGTGTTGCAATTTTACTTGCACTTAACTGACGAAGTGAATTTAGCACTATATGTCTTAATCGTAGTATTTCAAATAAAAATTACAATTCCAAATTTAGCCGGAAATGCGTGTTTTGATGTCGACTTAAAAAAGGTATTTTATAGAATTTGCGCACGTATGTGTGTTTGTGTTTGAGTGTGTACAAAAATGGATCTAACGACTTTTATTAAAATACGTTGCGTTAAAATATTTGCATTACATAGGGTGACAGAAGGCATTGAGTTGGAGCCCAACTATGGGGGTGCAGATTTTTCGGCGCAAGTAGAGGATCTGTGACCCCTCAGCATCGTTTTTGCATTTGAAGAGCTACGTACGATACGTAGCTGTGTCAGTCACGAGAGCTAACATTCCGGCTGAGGGGAAGCAGGTAGTCGGGTTGGTTGGCCTATACCCACAAGGACTATCGCACCACAGATTAGATTATTATTATTTTTATTTGGTAATAATAATAATACTATACATATATTAAATTTTCTATGAATAGCCTGTGATGTCCTCTTCATTGGGAATGCATTTTGTACAACTGGTAAACCATAAGAGTTTACCACTTACAGACCAAAAATGTACTACACAAAACTGTAGGTATATCTCGTTAATACACACCACTTAAACTGCCTCTGTGGTCGAGCGCTCAGCGCACTTTTTTTCTCTCTAAAAGTGTGCATACGGGAGTAAATGTTGTGTTTCGCGTTAAAATGATTAAAAACCAACTTTAAAGAATGTACATTCAAGGAATTGAAGTTTGAAACGGCAACTCTAGGCCGAGCCCGAGAACTGTAATTATAGATAATTTATTAATTAATTTTTATTGATGTTAAATCATACTATGTACATATCTTTTTTTTATACTGCTTGTATATTTTAAGAAGGGTGATTTAACGTTATGTATGTATCTAGGTTACTAATATTAGAAGAGTTATAAATGGTTTAATGTAAATAATTTAAGCGCTATGTTAAACTACTGTCCCCGACGAAATGTTTTAGCTACAGGAATAGTGCCTTCGAAGGCAGAAAATCTAGTTTTATGACGTCTCTTTGGTCGCAGGGCCATTATTCCTACAGCGAGGGTGTAGCGCCTTTGTCCCTTTATTTGATAATTCGCCGTGACCAAGTGAGAGAGACAGATAGCTTAACGGTAAATGTAGGAAAAGCCGCGATTTATATTAAACTGGGACCAATGAGATCCCTAGAAGTTTATACGAAATAGCTAGAGCGTCGAGTGGCGCTAAAAAATGGACCAATAGGAAAGGAAGCAGCCCCAGAAGCCTGCGACTATAAATGGATCTGTTTGGAGCAAATTCGAGACAGTTTGTCATGGCAGTTTAGCATTTCAGTTTGGCAGTTTGGTATGTGTGGTCAGGGAGAGATGCTGCAGGATGTGTGAGATATCGCGGCAAAAAAGAGAATAAAGACAGTTTTAGAAACACACCTAAGATCCGCTACTCGTAAAGAGATAATAAGCATATTTATACTTCGTGTCATATCCGCGCCGCATTTTAACAGCGGTGGACAGTATTTTACGGCAACGATACCAGTGTTGTATACTACGTGTGTTAGTTAAATAAAAAAGAAACGGCAGTGTCATCTTTTCATAACCAAAGCACGTCTATGTCTTCCTATATCACCACCCGAGATCTACGCTTCCTTTACCGAGGATAAGTCCATTCTCCCATATAGTTTAAAGAAAACTACTGCAGCTAGCCGAGGATAAAATTGCAGAGAACCAGCATACCGCGAACTTCTGGAATTAACATGGGAGATGCATCAAGGTAAGCCTACAAAAGCAACGGACTGAGGAGGTGACTGCCGCAAGTTACATCTTTTGTTGTAGAACTAGGAAGATACAGCTGGTCGCTATATACAAGAAACAAATAATGGTGACTGCACTTAATGACAAAGCATTGATAAATTCAAATCAACAGCAACGAATATCTCGGAAATGGCTGTCATAAATTTACTTGAAATAAATTGTGTATTTTAACGAGATCCACATTTGTTGTTTAGCAAGTATTTGTCTATCTCTTGTGGTTTATCAGTTATACAAAAGTACTATACAAAATGCATTCAGAATAAAGAGGACTTCACAGGCTGTTTGCAGAGCATTCAAGATATACCAAACTCTCCTATCCATCATAAAAATATCGTAAACATATGGTATTTTATTCAAAATTGTTACAGTCATTTTTGAGAAACTAAAAGTAACGAAACATCTTCGATGTACAGGGTAGTTTGAAATGGGGGGGGATTTTCTTCAAAATCTCTATATCGAATGTTTGGATGAAGTACAATGCTTCCTCTACTCATTACAGTTAAGCGGTAAGAAAGCAAAACATCCAGTCAGTTTGCCTGATACATGGGATTTGATTCCTAGTTCTCCGAAATGCGTGGTAATATAGGATTCCTCTTGGTGTACATTGGTAAATATGCAGAAGCAGATAGTAAAGTCTGCTATTGCGTAAAGTTTCATTTTCCGCATTGTTTTTAGTTAAGTAATTTTCAAGTAATATGGAGCAATAACTTTTCCTATATCATGTTTTACATCGTTCTGATAAAGAAGCAGGTATTACCGTGTTGACTATTATAACTTTTGTGGCATAGCGCTAGGAGATAGCTAACTAGAAAATCAAACACTGTGGCGAACTTAGCCAATATTGCCTTCTTGAGCAACGCTCAAGCGTGTTTGCAGATTTATGTGGCAGTCGATAATACGAGTAATGAAGCGTGCACACCGAGCTATAAAGCTAATTTTATACCTCAGAACGCTGCAGTGCAGGAGCACTGTTATCAGCTACAAGTAGGGTGTATTTATAGGCTCTGTTACCTACCGTGTCTATCATCGCGCCCCCAGAACAAGGAGCAAGGATTCCAGTGCGAGCTGCATACGTGTTTCAATTGTCTAGGAGCCTGTTCCAAAACGCAAAAGTCGTAAAGTAAATGTTCTCGTAAGCTACGGATTTGTACTTTTCCATTCTATGACAAAATCTGTGTATGACACATTCTCTATATATTACAGTATTCATAAAATGTGATTATCCTTTCACGTTACATTATTCACGATAAACGCTTTCCTAGAAAAGCTTTCAAAACAAAAAGTATCTAATGTGCTGCATTCAAAAGGCTTTCTCTTCTCCTCTTTTACAAACTATTTTTTCTTCCTCTATCAATTTCTAGTTAATCGAGATAAACTTTCAATGCATATTTACACATTTCGTTATAAGTATAAAAATAATATATAGTAAATTTTTTTATAAAGCGGATCGCTATGTGATGGCTTTAAAATTTCATGCTCTTTGCATGACGACAAGATAAAACGAATACCGACTTACCACATGAAAAGTATTTGAAAATCCAAACCAATGACAAAGAATATCTCAAAATTGATTAAAACACCATAAACATTTTTGTTTGTTAATGTGTGCTTTAACGAGAAATACATTTGTTTTGTAGTAAGACTTTTATCTATCTGTTGCGGCTTAGCAGTTATACAAAAAGTAATTCAGAATGAAGAGAAGCTTCCCAGGTTATTCTCAGCAAGTATCTTCAACTTATGGTATTTTTATCAACACAATTAGAGTCATATTTGAGAAAATACAAAACAAATTTGATGTGTTACACTTACATGACTTTCTCTACTCTTGTACAAACTATTTTTACAAAAGCTTATTCTCCATATGCTTCATGTTAATCGAGATGTTAATCTTATTGCTAATTTTCTTGTAGGTGGAAGGGGAATATGGTAGTATTTAAGCGATAGTCAAATATTTTAAGAGCTGGTTGCTATGTGGCGCATTCCATTCCCTTTGTATGTCCAGGACATAAAAAAATGAATAACGAATCCCCATTTGAGAAAAAGTATTGGAAAATTTAAGGGAATAACAAGCAATATCTCGAAAATGGTTCACTCAACAAAAAATGTATATGACATAGATTGTGTATTTTAACGCGATCTACATTTTTTGTGTGGTAAAACTTTGTCTATCTCTTATGGTTTACCAGTTACGCAAAAGTCGTTCACAATGAAGAATACTTTTGGAGACATTCCCAGAAAATTCCAGATATACATTTTATTTGCCATGAAAATATCTTAAACATAGGATATTTTAATCAAAATCGTTAGTCATTTTTGAGAAAATTAAAATTTTCGAAAACTCTTCCATGTAAAGGGTAATCTGGGGTGGGTTGATTTTCTTGAAAATCTTCGTGTCGCATCTCTGGAAGATACTGAACCTAAATACCAAGTTTGGTGTTTATCCGACTGTTC
This sequence comes from Deroplatys truncata, assembly GCA_030765065.1. NCBI lineage: Eukaryota > Metazoa > Arthropoda > Insecta > Mantodea > Mantidae > Deroplatys > Deroplatys truncata. The sequence continues at coordinate 81,643,053 of CM060982.1, read as the reverse complement.
GTTTCTGAGTTATACTGTTCACAGACACATAGACACACACACACACACACACAGATACATGTTTCCAAAAATGCTTTTTTTGGATTCAGGGGGTCTCAAAACATATATTTCCGTTGAAATCTCGGTATCGAATTTTTGTGAATGAACCATTTTCGAGATATTTTAAATTATAAACGTTCCAATAATACTTTTTCTCAAATGGGAATTCGTCATTCGTTTATTTTATGTCCTGGTAATGCAAAGAGAATGAAATGCTCCACATAGCAACCAGCTCTTTAAATATTTGACTATCGCTTATAACCTACCAATTCTCCTTGCATCTACAAGAAAATTAGCAATAAGATTAACATCTCAATATCTCGATTAACATGAATCATATGGAGAATAAGCGTTTGTAAAAATGGTTTGTTTAGCATGGCTTCCTTCGGAAAGGAAGTAAAGCCGGTGGTCCCGTGTCGTAGATTTACGGCACGTAAAAGAACCTCAAGCCTGATAAAGAGGTCTCTGAGCAAAATTACGGTCTTTCACGCCCAACATGGAATGGGACGCTAAGGACCATAGTAGTTAAAGAGCGTCCATAAATAAAACTCAATTTAAATTTTTACAAGAGTAGAGAAAGTCATGGGAGTGTAACACATCAGATTTTTTTTATCCTTTGCAATTATTTTGGCCAACGAGAAGACAGTGCAGTCCACCACGCTTCAGTCTGTAGAATATTTGTGTCAGTATTGTCACAAATAGAAGGAAATTGCCTTTAGGCTCGACCCACTTGAAGTAATCTCTGTCTTTCCAACCGCATCCCGTTGCTAGTCGCCGACGTACTCCCGCATTTACAGTCCTTATAAAGTGCTTTAAAAGTGATATAACTGTAGAGATTAGACATGAACAAAACACGTGCAGAAGGGTGATCGAGTCCTCCCTATCGCCGCAACAAAGGAAGAAGTGTAGGGAGAGTATTGGCGGGGAAACTATAACACGCGATCCACAACAGTGCAAAAAGCAGTTGTTGGTTGCTTTGTAATAATGTAAACAAAATTTCATTTTCCTTAGCTGAACTATAAATGATAGCATTAAGCAGAGACTAAAGGTAAGCTCCGACTTAAAGGACAAAAGTATTATTAATGGAGTCCCTTTAAATTATATTTTATTGTTTATTAACCGAACGAGACAGCGTAGGTGTTTCGCATTCGGGAGTTATTAAAATCCGTATGCAAGCCCGACTAGTGTGTCTCTTGATTTTGAATACTAGGTTGGTACATCATTTACAGAATTCCAGTCCACGTGACGGCACAAGACAACAAAGCTAAGTCGGGAAATGGAAGGTTGGTTACTATAATAAACTTCTGATGTGTTGCACTCACATGATTTTCTCTACTCTTGTACAAAGTATTTTCACAAACGCTTACTCTCCATTTCTTCATGTTAATCCAGATAAACATTTGCAGAAACTATTTTATTGTTAATGTCTTTGTAGGTGCAAGGGGAATATGGTAGGCTTTAAGCGATTGTCAAATATTTTAAGAGCTGCTTGCTATGTGGAGCATGTTGTCTTCCGTGGTGTAGTGGTTACCATGCCAGCCTCTAATTCCGAAGGTCCCGGTTTAAAACCCGGTGAAGGGCGATAGGTTTTTTTCGGGCGTAAAAATCCTTAGCATGGGAAGTAAAGCCTAATAAGGAGCCTCTGAGCGAAATTACCAGTCTTCCACGCCCAATATAGAATGGGACGCTAAGGACCACCGCAGTTAAAGAACGTCCATAAATAAAACTCTATTTAATTTAATCTTATGTGGAGCATTCCATTCTTTGTGCATGTCCAGCTGAAACGGCAACTCTAGGCCGGGCCCGAAAACAGTAATTCTAGACAATTTATTAATTAACTTTTATTGATGTTAAATCGTACTATGTAAATATCTTTTTCTCAATACTGCTTGTATATTTTAAGAAGGGTGATTTAACATTATGTATCTATCTAGGTTACTAATATTAGTAGAGTTATAAATGGTTTAATGTAAATAATTTAAGCGCTATGTTAAAATACTGTCCACGAGGGAATGTTTTAGCTACAGGAATAGTGCTTTCGAAGGCAGAAAACCTAGTTTTATTACCTCTCTTCGGTCGCAGTGCTATTATTCCTACAGCGAGGGTGTAGAGCCTTTGTCCCATTATTTGATAATTCGCCGTGACCAAGTGAGTGAGAAGGACAATCTAACGGTACATGTAGGAAAAGCCGCGATTTATATTAAAATTGGACCAATGAGATCCCTGAAAGTTTATTCGAAATAGTTAGACGCGTCGAGTCGCGCTAAAAATGGACCAATAGGAAAGGAAGCAGCCTCAGAAGCCTGAGACTATAAATGGATCTGTTTAGGGAAAATTCGGGACAGTTTTCGTAATGTGTGGTCAGGGAGAGATGCTGCAGGATGCGTGAGATATCGCGCCAAGAAGGGAATCAAGTCAGCTTTGTCATGACAGCGTAGTATTGCATTTATTCGACAGTTTATGTCATGTGTGGTCAGGGAGAGATGCTGCAGGATGCGTGAGATATCGCGCCAAGAAGGGAATCAAGTCAGCTTTGTCATGACAGCGTAGTATTGCATTTATTCGACAGTTTATGTCATGTGTGGTCAGGGAGAGATGCTGCAGGATGTGTGAGGTATCGCGCCAAAAAGGGAATCAAGTCAAATTTGTCATGTCAGCTTAGTATTGCATTTTATTCGACAGTTTGTCATGTGTGGTCAGGGAGAGATGCTGCAGAATGTGTGAGATATCGCGCCAAAACAGGGAATCAAAATAGTTTTAGCAACACACCTAAGATCCGCTACTCTGAAAGCGACAATAAGAATAGTTATATTTCGTGCCATATCCACGCCATAGTTTAACAGCAGTGGACAGTATTTTACAGCGGCAATACCAGTTTTGTATACTACGAGTGTTAATTAAATAAAAGAAACGGCAGTGTCATCTTTTCATAAACAAAGCAAGTCTATGTCTTCCTATATCACCACCCGAGATCTACGTTTTCCTTTACCGAGGATAAGTCCATGCTCCCATATAATTTAAGGAAAATTACTGCAGCTAGCCGAGGATAAATTGAAGAACCAACACGCTGAGAACTTCTGGAAGCAACGGGAGAAGCATCAAGGTAAGCTACAGCAACGGATGAGGAGGTGATCGCCGCAAACTGGCTCCCAAACGTGGGGCTAACAAACGTTAAGATCGCCGCAAACTGGCGCCATAACGTGGAGCTCGAAGGGAAGACCAACATAAACGGAGGACTAGAAAACAACGAACAGACGAAGAATCTTCAGAGGAAAGGGGCACAGCAGAACAAAATTACAACGCGAACTTCTAGTCTACCTACGTGGGACAACAAAACAGCTGAGAACATCGCTTCTAGAACTTCACCAGGATTCGAACCCGGAACGCATCAGTTAACATTGAAAAAAAATACAGGTTAGAACTTTTATTCAAAAACAAACAAAAAGGCATGCAGAGTAGTGACCCAGTTGTGTGAACACATGTTATTGAGAGGGGGTAAAGTCATTACTAGGGAGGTAGAACTTGCTAACGGAACCATGAGTAGGTCAAGGGAAGATTTGAAAGAACTGAATAGGGAGGCTATTGTCAGCGAAACACCAGAAGGAGAAAATATGGGTAAAGCAAAGGGAGAAGCTAGGCTGGAAAGGAGACCACCGATTAAGCAGGTCATTGACGCAGGTCAAAACCAGCTGCTAATATTGCTTCAACATTTGAGCACAAAGATAGACGAGATGGGTAAGGACTTAAATGAGCTGAGTAAGGAGTCAAAAAGAAATTTCAATGAACATAGTAAGAACTTAGAAAGCATATTCAGTGAACATAGTAAGAACTTAGAAAGCATATTCAATGAACATAGTAAAAAGTCAGAAAGCATAGTAGATGAGCGGGGTAAGATCTTAAGTGAACATAGTAAGGACTTAGAAAGAATCGTAAGTGAACAAGATAAGAATTTCGAAGGGAAATTAAAGGAGCAGAGTAAGGGCTTAGAAAGAGTCGTAAGTGAACAAGATAAGAATTTAGAAGGGGAGTCAAATGAGAATAATGAATACTTAGAAAGAATCGTAAGTAAGCAGAGTAATGACTTAGAAAGAATCGTAAGTGAACAAGATAAGAATGTAGAAGGAGAATTAAAGGAGCAGAGTAAGGGCTTAGAAAGAATCGTAAGTGAGCAGAGTAAAGACTTAGAAAGAATCGTAGGTGAACAAGATAAGAATTTAGAAGGAGAATTAAATGAGCAGAGTAAAGGCTTAGAAAGAATCGTAAATGAGCAGAATAAGGACTTAGAAAGAAACTTAAGTGAACAAGATAAGAATGTAGAGGGGAAATTAGTTGAGATGATGAAGGGGAAGTTAATAGAAACACTTAAAGGGAAATTACTACAGATACTAGAAACTAAAGATCCGAAAACACTAACGGGAGAAGAGACGTTAAAGAAAGATTTTGAAAGAATGTTAAAAAGGGCGCAGAAAAGAAAGCAGGAATTTAAAACAAGGAAGCGAAAGAAAGGGTTGATCGAACTTGCAGAATTAGTATGGATATAAAAAAAATCCAGCATTCAAATTAAAAAAAAAAAAAAAAGACATAATATCATTGATCCTGACTCTACAGTGCCTGGAAAGGAGAGCTTTCACATGTGAATTAATGAGTTATCTTAAGCAGTTGTGCAGAACATTTTTTTTTGCATTACTAAAGAGACTTGAGTATTAAATGTTCATTAGTGATAGTGAAGAAGAACAAGAAACACCTTTGCCATGAATATGTTTCAGTTCCTTCCTGCTTGAATAAGTTTGTCTAAAGGTTGAAACAGCTTTTATTGTCAGAATATTTATTATTTTTTTGATATTTAGCAATATTTGTAAATTATTAATTGGTTGGTATGCTAGCAATAGGCTGACAGTTTTCTTTAAACATATAAATTAGTTTTATCAATTATAAAAAAAAAAGAGGTATCATAGAATGGAAAATTTATTTAAAGGTCCATACAGGGTGATTAACATTTTTGGCTCGGATACATTTGAGTTACAAGAAATAAAGAATTCCAAGATCGTAGGGAGATATCATAAACAGTTGCTCAAACCATACAAATGTTTAGAGAATGAGAAGGGTGAAGAATGTAATGAAAATAATCAGGTTAGTTTTACTCGAAATGAGGTAGCAACCCTGTGAACAAATAGTAAAGGTAATACACCCGATAAATAAGTATGTAAAGAAATAAATAAAGGCATAATAATTATGTACCAATATGTATGTAAATAGATTTAATTTTAGAACTTAATTTGGGTATTAGAGTATTTGTTTGCGTTACAAGTTATTCGTGTGCGCGAAATGTATTGTGTAAGAATGTCTCTCGGAAACCTGTTTTTAAATGGTGAGAGGGGATCAACCATAACAAATGTAGAGTGAATGACCCAAATATAAACACCACTGGTGTGGCAGAACCCTTGTGAAGAAACAGGTATAGCGAAGGGTCTCTGTCAACAAAACAATAAACACCGAACAAAGGCCATAATCAGAGGAATTATTCTGGAAAAGAAAATTGTTTCAAGTGCTAAAAAAAAATTATTCTTTTCCAGAACAGGGCAATTTGAAACGGCAACTCTAGGCCGGGCCCGAAAACAGTAATTCTAGACAATTTATTAATTAACTTTTATTGATGTTAAATCGTACTATGTAAATATCTTTTTCTCAATACTGCTTGTATATTTTAAGAAGGGTGATTTAACATTATGTATCTATCTAGGTTACTAATATTAGTAGAGTTATAAATGGTTTAATGTAAATAATTTAAGCGCTATGTTAAAATACTGTCCACGAGGGAATGTTTTAGCTACAGGAATAGTGCTTTCGAAGGCAGAAAACCTAGTTTTATTACCTCTCTTCGGTCGCAGTGCTATTATTCCTACAGCGAGGGTGTAGAGCCTTTGTCCCATTATTTGATAATTCGCCGTGACCAAGTGAGTGAGAAGGACAATCTAACGGTACATGTAGGAAAAGCCGCGATTTATATTAAAATTGGACCAATGAGATCCCTGAAAGTTTATTCGAAATAGTTAGACGCGTCGAGTCGCGCTAAAAATGGACCAATAGGAAAGGAAGCAGCCTAAGAAGCCTGAGACTATAAATGGATCTGTTTAGGGAAAATTCGGGACAGTTTTCGTAATGTGTGGTCAGGGAGAGATGCTGCAGGATGCGTGAGATATCGCGCCAAGAAGGGAATCAAGTCAGCTTTGTCATGACAGCGTAGTATTGCATTTATTCGACAGTTTATGTCATGTGTGGTCAGGGAGAGATGCTGCAGGATGCGTGAGATATCGCGCCAAGAAGGGAATCAAGTCAGCTTTGTCATGACAGCGTAGTATTGCATTTATTCGACAGTTTATGTCATGTGTGGTCAGGGAGAGATGCTGCAGGATGTGTGAGGTATCGCGCCAAAAAGGGAATCAAGTCAAATTTGTCATGTCAGCTTAGTATTGCATTTTATTCGACAGTTTGTCATGTGTGGTCAGGGAGAGATGCTGCAGAATGTGTGAGATATCGCGCCAAAACAGGGAATCAAAAATAGTTTTAGCAACACACCTAAGATCCGCTACTCTGAAAGCGACAATAAGAATAGTTATATTTCGTGCCATATCCACGCCATAGTTTAACAGCAGTGGACAGTATTTTACAGCGGCAATACCAGTTTTGTATACTACGAGTGTTAATTAAATAAAAGAAACGGCAGTGTCATCTTTTCATAAACAAAGCAAGTCTATGTCTTCCTATATCACCACCCGAGATCTACGTTTTCCTTTACCGAGGATAAGTCCATGCTCCCATATAATTTAAGGAAAATTACTGCAGCTAGCCGAGGATAAATTGAAGAACCAACACGCTGAGAACTTCTGGAAGCAACGGGAGAAGCATCAAGGTAAGCTACAGCAACGGATGAGGAGGTGATCGCCGCACAGCCCATTAAAAAAAAAGAAAGAATAACGAATTTGAGGAAAAGAACAAGTATTGGGAAATTCAAACAAATAACAAGGAATATCTCCAAGCTGGTTCACTAGACAAAAAAAATGTGACGTAAATTGTATGTTTTAATGAGATCTACATTTTTTGTGTAGTAAAATTTGGTCTATCTCTTACGGTTTACCAGATTTGCGAAAGTCATTCAGAATGAAGAGGACTTTTGAGAACATTCAATGAAAATTCAAGATGTACATTTCATTTGCCATTAAAATATCTTAAACATATGATACTTTAATCAAAATCGTTTCAGCCATTTTTGAGAAAATAAAACATTTCGAAAAATGTTCCATGTAAACGGTAATTTGAGGTGAGAGATTTCCTTAATTAAACTTGGTGTTTATCCGAGTTTTCGTTTATGATTATGCTGTTCACAGACAGACAGACAGACTGGCACATTCAGACAGACAGACAGACAGACATGTAGACACACGCAAGATATTTTTGCAAAAATGCTTTATTCACGTATTTTCGGTGAAATCTTAGTACCGAATTTTTGGGTGGCATGCAAACTTCCACTACTTACTGTACGTAGTAGAGGAAGTAAGAATGCTCAGAAGGCAACTCTAAACCGTCTACTATTTTCCACAAGCAACCTCCAACAAACCCCTAAAGATATTACGATATGGCCCTATAAGTTAGGAGGACATATACGCCCGCTTAAAGTGATAATAGGATAGGTTAGGATAGGATGGTACTAGAAGTGGAGGGGGACTTAGCGCCTCAGTCTACGCACATCTTTTGTGCCTATGCCCCCGAGATGGAGGGATGAGATGATAGGAGGCACGATAGGCACATGACAGGGTCCGTACCTTTTACAGATTTAAACACCCCGGATGCTAGCTGGTGCAGCCGGCGCCCCTCACCCCCTTAGGCTTACATATCCCCTTTGGGGTCCGAGAACCGGAGACCGCTAGCCGTCCGGAGGACGAAGATTTTCCCCTGTCATGCACACGCAGACTCCCCGCCAACTTGCAACCCTGAAAGAGACCAAGCAGATGAAGGATGAAGTGAAATGAGAATGGAGATTAAATGGAGGGACAGGAAATTCGGGGAATGTAATGATCCTTCCCAGCATTCGCCTGGTGCCCGAGGAAACCTCGAAAAAAGCCATGGTCAGGAAGATCGGCCACGGGAATCGAACCCACGACCTCATGAAATGCGGGTCACAGACGTAACCTCTTGAGCCATCCCGCTTGGTAAAACGATAATAAATAAGCACAAAAAAGTTTATCGTATAATTTAGACACCAGTAGTTCTTAAGCGCACAACCGTTCCCCCTTTGTTCATTTATTTTTCTGCACATCATATATACCTCAGTTTCCTTGATGCATAGGATCCTGTAAGTTTTCTATATGGTTAAAACCTTTCGCAACTGATATCTAGTTTACTGAGGAGGGGGTGGAGGGATCAAACCAAATTGTATATATCTGACATATATTCTTACTGACCAATGTGAATTACAGCATGTGTGTGTTATAGAACTATCGATAGATTCATGGCAAAGGTTGCAGCTCGTGACAGGCGGTGATCGCAACACGCTCGTTCTGTTCACACGCCACAGCTATCAAAATCGCCGGGAAAAGCTGCAGGGTAACAAAAATAACACCACTTGTACATCAATCAATCAGTCAATGGCGATTCTGTTAAATCTATGATTCTAAAGTTTCCTGTGACCTTCACAGAAATGAAAGGGCGATATTTTAATGAGCACAAAACCCTGATTAAAATACTTTATCTACCCACTATCATTTATTTTCACGTGTATTCTACAAATTATTCATACAAAATTTTGTTTTTACTTAAATTAATCACGACAAATGTTGGCAGTAATGGTTTCAATACACATTATTTAGCACGTACACAATCAACTGTTTTGTATTTGCCTAGCTTGATATTACAATTCCTTAAATTAGCTCAGTAGAAACTAAATAATGGCACCTGAAAGCGTATTATTTAAAAAGTGGAAAATTCAAACAATATAAAATGTTTCGGAAACGGCTAATCCTATGAAAAAAAACCTATTTGACGCAAAGGTATATTTTAAAGCTCTACATTTTTCCTCGGATAAATATTTGTCTATCATGATGTGCTTCTTATATAACATTATAAAAAAATTAATCACAGCGAAGCGAACTTCGCGGGCTATGCACATAGACTTCAAAATATACATTGCATTTTTCATGTTAACATATCAAATCTAGGATATTTGAGACGTTTTCTTTTCTTTTCTTTGAGACGTTTTCAAATTCTTAGTGACTCCTTTAGGAAAATGAAACGTAATTAAAATGTACGTAAAGGATAGTATGGAACGGGGATTTTCTTAAAAATCTTTGCTTGGCAATACTATCAAGCATGAAATTCGGTAACTTCCAACTTTTCGTTCTTGGTTTATGCTACTCTCTCTCTCTATCTCTCTCTATCTCCCTCTCTCTCTCTCTCACATACACCCAAAAACGAACCTTTTTCTAAAACGTTTGCTTGGATTTTTTTGGACCGCAAAACGTGTATTTTCACTGAAATCTCGCCACAGAATTCTTAGGCGAAATGCAATTTTTCCCTTAATTGCCATAGAATAGCGACATAGAAAATAAACATTGACGCGTAACAATCATAGGATTTTGTGCATTACGGTTTCTTCTCAATGTTGATCACAGCAAGAAATCTGTGTGTGTGTGTGTGTGTGTGTGTGTGTATGTGAACAGCACATCTCAAAAAAGATAATTCGGACGAATACCATCCTCGTATTTAAGCCTAGTTCTTTCCACAATGCAGCACAAATATTTTTATAAAGGTCCCTTTACCCCAGAGTAGAAAATTGTCATTACTTTTTACTGTCTCCAAAACGTCTAGAACGATTTGGATTAAAATGACATATGAGACATTGTCATGGGCAACTTAAGAATATATATCCTGATTTTTCTGAGAAGAGCCTGTGAAATTCCTTTAATTTTTACTGACTCTTAGAGAATTTTATATAACTGGAGAACTATGAGGCTCTCCGAAGTTTACTACAGGAAAAAATGAGAACTTGTTAGAATATACAATTATTTAGTAAAACCACTCTTCCTTCATCAGCTTTAGCGTTTACGAAATACACTATGTGATCAAAAGTATTCGGACACCCCACAAACACGTTTTTCATCTTAGGTGCATTGTGCTGCCACCTACTGACTGGTACTCATTATCCGCGACCTCAGTAGTCATTAGACATCGTGAAACAGCAGAATGGGACACTCCGTGGAACTCACGAACTTCGAACGTGGTCTGGTGATTGGGTGTCACTTGTGTCAGAAGTCTGTACGCGAGATTTCCACACTCCTAAACATCCCTAGGTCCACTGTTTCTGATGTGATAGTGAAGTGGAAACGTGAAGGGACATGTACAGCACAAAACCGTACAGGCCGACCTCGTCTGTTGACTGACGGAGACCGCCGACATTTGAAGAGGGTCGTAAAGAGTAATAGGCAGACATCTATCCAGACCATCACACAGGAATTCCAAACTGCATCAGGATCCACTCCAAGTACTATGACAGTTGGGCATGAGGTGAGAAACCTTGGATTCCATGGTCGAGCGGCTGCTCATAAGCCACACATCACGCAGGAAAATTCCAAACGACACCTCGCTTGGTGTAAGGAGCGTCAACATTACACGATTGAACAGTGGAAAAACGTTGTGTGGAGTGACGAATCACTGTACACAATGTGGCGATCCGATGGCAGGATGTGGTAATGGCGAATGCCCGGTTAACGTCATCTGCCAGCGTGTGTGGTGCCAACAGTGAAATTCGGAGGTGGTGGTGTTATGGTGTGGTCGTGTTTTTCCTGGAGGGGGCTTGCACCCCTTGTTGTTTTGCGTGGCACGATCACAGCGCAGACCTACATTGATATTTTAAGCACTTTCTCGCTTCCCACTTTAGAAGAGCAATTCGGGGATAGCGATTGCATCTTTCAACACGATCGAGCACCTGTTCATTCTGCACGGGCTGTGGCGGAGTGGTTACATGACAATAACATCCCTGTAATGGACTGGCCTGCACAGAGTCGTGACTTGGATCCTATAGAACACCTTTGGGATGTTTTGGAACGTCGACTTCGTGCCAGGCCTCACCGACCTACATCGATACCTCTCCTCAGTTCCGCACTCCGTGAAGAATGGGCTGCCATTCTCCAAGGAACCTTCCAGCACCTGATTGAAAGTATGCCTGCGAGAGTGAACGCTGCCATCAAGGCTAAGGGTGGGCCAACACCATATTGACTTCCAGCATTACCGATGGAGGGCGCCACGAACTTGTACGTCATTTTCAGCCAAGTGTCCGGATACTTTTGACTACGTAGTGTACTTAAGTAATACAGTTCTCAAATGATATGTCAGCAACTGCATTTTAAACATTTGACTGTCGTCTTAGCTTCCTGAGTGCTCTTGTATAGCTGCAACAAATTTGTGTTGAAAACATTTCAGCCAATATTTATCGTGTGACAGAAGGCAGTAAGAAAAACAACTTTTTTAAAGAATAATTTGTAGAATAGCTATGAAAATAAGTAATCTGTAATGGGAGAAAAGGCATATGACTGTAAACCATCGGATTTTTTAAATACAAGAAGGGCACAAACCCCACTTTGCAGCAAACTCTCGATACAGAGCTTATCCTAGGTGTCAAATTCTTGAGTTAAGAACTGCATAAGACGTATGTTAGGATAAAGGCAACATTGCACTTTGATGTCTATACTTACATAAATATAATTTCAGTAGTTACTTTGAAATGCCGACCAAAATATAACTAAGAAATTTTGAAAGGTTTGGTAGAGTGGTGTTATTAAAACTCTGACGTGTTTCTCTTGCCTCTCTTCAACAAACCATCCTTATAAAAGCTTATATATACCGGGTGAGTCTTCTCAGTCTGCGGATTGAGAAGTTATGCAATCCCGGCGATGTACAAGCTGTGTCGTAAATACTGTCCACTGCATCGTGTCGTAACAATTTCGGGCGAAATGACTGCTTTACACCACTGTGTGTGCAGTGACTTCCACTCGTAGCGCAACAGTGTGCGCGTTGCCTTGAGTGGTGAAGGTCCAAAGTTCAAATAGTGCCACTTGAAGGTACTTTTTATGTTTAGTAAATTTAACGAGAACTGATAGTTTGGCATGGAACTGTCGTTTCACTTAATTCGTTTAATTATGTGAGTTTCTTTAAAGCACAAATTGTTACTTGTTATAATATGCTTTAATGAACGTCATAAATAAATGCAGGAAATGAATAAAAAAGCTCATGTATTCGCAGGCGTGATTTGAACTTCCGGCCTTCACCATGTCTTTCCAGCATGTTAACCATTGCGCTACTAGAGTACGTTAACAAGCACCACTGTAACCCTAATCAACGGTCTAGTGAATGCGGCAACAGCACCTGCATTTCGCATCGTCTGTAAAATACAGGGTTGCCTAGTTACCAGCCCGCAGGATGAGAAGACTCACGCGGTATATACACATGTTAATCGAGATAAGCGCTTGCAGAAGTAGCTACATTGCACGTTTCCTTACGGGTACAAAATGAATATAGGAAACTGAAGGGATAGTCATATCCAAAAATTTGTTCGCTATGTGCTGGCTTTAGATCCCATACTCTCTGCATGGTCATAGGAGAGAGAGGGAGATAAATTACGAATAGCGACTTAGAATTTGAAAAAAGTGTGAAGGATTTGAAAATTTCTTCCAATAACAACAAACATCTCGCAAATTGTTAATGGCACAAACATTTTCGTGAATTATGTATTTTAATTCGATCTACATTATGTGTGGTAAGTTTTTGTCTAACTCTTAAGGTTTAGCAGTAATAAAAGAATATATGTAAAATTCACATCCAGAATGGACTTCACAGGCTATACTCAGAAAATTCAAAATATACATTTTATTAATCGTGCAGATATCCTAAACATATAGCATTTTAATCAAAATCATTAAAGCCACTTTTGGAAAAAATAAAAAAAAAATATATAAAAACTATCCACGTAAAAGGCAGTTTGAGGTAGGGGATTTTTAAAGCATCCTTGGGAGACGCTGAACTTAAATACCAAGTTTGGTATTTGTCTGACTTTTTGTTTCTGAGTTATAGAGGGTCACTCTGGTAGTTTTGAGAATGGGGAACAATGAGTTGTGTGTAAGCCAAAGCAGGTTTTCCTAGCTGTAGATTGAAGCAGTAGCGTGTGTAAGCAGCCGGGGTGCTGTCCAACAATGTGCAACGTCAACACTTTTGTGTGTGCGCATGCAGGTGTTGCCACGCCATACTCTATGGTGGATCTCCAACGAGAGCATTTCCGCTATGATTTTCTTTGACTTTAAAGTCAGTTTAGGGAAGTGGGAGGGCTTTGAAAGACTGCATAGGGCATTTGGGGACCTTTACTTTCGCAATCCACGATTTATCCCCTTGAAGTTGAAGACTGGCAGGACAGCCGGTTACAGCAACAACGTATGATGTACATGTTGAGGGAAGATCATCATTGCACATATTATCAGATTCAAGAAGCTCTGAATATTGGATTAGCATCAGTGAACGCCATCTTTAAAGAAAAACTTGTCAGGAAGCTCTGCAGTCGTTGGATCCCCCATCACCTCATGAGCAGAAACAGGCATGTGTACAATGGTGTCAGGAAATGATAGAAAAATTTGATGGGGGGGGGGAGATCCACAAACATATTTAACATCGTAATAGGTGACGAAAGCTGAACATGCCTGTATGATCCAGAAACTAAGCGACAGTCATCGATCTGGGTCTTCCCAGGAGAGAACCCAGCAACAAAAGTGAGGCGAGCAAGAAATGTTGGTAAAAAGATGATCTGTTTGTTCTTCTCAGCTAGTGGCCATATTATGACAATTCCGCTTGAGGGACAAAAAAAAATGTCACTGCCAGATGGCACCCATAAAATGTCTACCACAAGTCTTCAATGACTGAGAACATAGCGTCCAAAGTCTGGTCTGCGTGGAATTTTGTTGCATCACAAAAAACACCTCTGCCCATGCTGCACTAAAAACAACCCAATTAAGAGTCATATATTTCCCCATCCTCCCTATTGTCCAGAACTGACCCCGTGCGACTTTTTTCTATTCCCCAAAGTAAAAGAAAAAATTCCAAATCAAACTATTTGAATCACCCGAAGCTGCTTATGAAGAATGTATTTGCACTCTTTCCAAAGAAGAATGGGTTTGGCATTTAAAAGTGGTTTGAAAGGATGAGACGTTGTACACAGACGTCTGAACATTATTAGACTCAAGTACATTTTTACAATAAAAGTGATTGTAAGTTCTGAGTTTGAAAATAATTTAGTATGTCTAAAAGTAAATAAACACCGAATATGAATACCTATCAGTTGTTTTTATTCTGAATATATATTTTTTTCAAATAACACCATTGAATTAGTAATTTTTCTTGGTAAAAATACTTTTTCCAACCCACAGCCTCAAAAATCTCCATAGAACAAAAGTTACACATCATAGAACAAATGTCTAGCATTTAATTTCCAGATATGGTCTTGAATTTTTACGGACAACACTGAGGGGTAGAATGACTGAAAACAGCCATCTAAGATCCATTTTTAGCGAACCTGAAATAAACTTGCCAACATTTCTTTGAAGAAAAAAGATAGCCATATACTATCAATTATCCAGTAACAGAATAAAAGGTTAATCTGTGGTTTTATTCTACTTTTTAATACCCGCAGTGAGTCGTTTAATTCTGATTGATGAAAAATTCTATAAGCGATTATCGCACTAATGCTTCAACATCTTTGAGGCAGTGAATAACCAAAACTTTGCATTTGAGTCTAATAATTTTCACACCTCTGTAGAATGCAATGGAGAACACCTTTAAAAGATGAAATGATCACGTCTAAATTAAAAAATTATAATGTTCATTATAAATAAACTTGTATAATGTTCATTATAAATAACCCTCGTATACTATTCACAAACACACACACACACACACACACACGCGCGCGCGCGAACCTACTTCTAAAAATCTGATGTGTTACATACACATGAACTTCTCTACTCTTGTACAAACTATTTTTACAAACGCTTATTCTCCATATGCTTCATGTTAATCGAGATATCGAGATGTTAATCTTATTACTAATTTTCTTGTAGATGCAAGGGGAATTGTGTATTTTAACGCGATCTACATTTTTTTACTTTCTCTACTACGTATAGTAAGTAGGGGAAGTATTGCATTCCACCCAAAAATTCGATACCGAGATTTCACCGGAAATACATGTTTTGAGACCTCCTGAATCCAAAAAAAGCATTTTTGGAAACATGTCCGTGTGTGTGTCTGTGTGTCTGTGTGTGTGTGTGTGTCTGTGTGTGTGTCTGTGTGTGTGTGAACAGCATAACTCAAAAACGAACAGTCGGATAAACACCAAACTTGGTATTTAGGTTCAGTATCTTCCAGAGATGCGACACGAAGGTTTTCAAGAAAATCCCCCCACCCCAGACTACCCTTTACATGGAACATTTTTCGAAAATTTTAATTTTCTCAAAAATGGCTCTAACGATTTTGTTTAAAATATCACATGTTTAAGATAATGCCATGAGAAATGAAATGTATATCTCGAATTTTCTGGGAATGTCTCCAAAAGTATTCTTCATTGTGAACGACTTTTGCATAACTGGTAAACCATAAGAGATAGACAAAATTTTACTACACAAAAAATGTTGATCTCGTTAAAATACACAACTTATGTTATATACATTTCTTTTGTTGAGTGAACCGTTTTCGAGATATTGCTTGTTATTCCCTTAAATTTTCCAATACTTATACTTTTTCTCAAATTCGTTATTCATTTTTTTATGTCCTGGACTTGCAAAGAGAATGGAATTCGACACATAGCAACCAGCGTTAAAATATTTGACCATCGCTTAAAAGCTACCATGTTCCCCTTGCATCTACAAGAAAATTAGCAATAAGATTGACATCTCGATATCTCGATTAACATAAAGCATATGGAGAATAGGCGTTTGTAAAAATAGATTGTACAAGAGTAGAGAAAGTCATGTGAGTGTAACACATCAGATTTTTTTGTGTAGTAAAATTTTGTCTCTCTCTTATGGTTTACCAGTTATGCAAAAGTCGTTCACAATGAAGAATACTTTCGGAGACATTCTCAGAAAATTCGAGATATACATTTCATTTGTCATAAAAATATCTTAAACATATGATATTTTAATCAGAATCGTTAGAGCCATTTTTGAGAAAATTAAACTTTTCGAAAAATGTTCCATGTAAAGGGCAATCTGGGGTGGGGGATTTTCTTGAAAACCTTCGTGTCGCATCTCTGGAAGATGCTGAACCTAAATACCAAGTTTGGTGTTTAACCGACTGTTCGTTTATGAGTTTTGCTGTTCACAGACACACACAAGAGAGACACAGACACACACACGGACATGTTTCCAAAAAAACTTTTTTTTTGGATTCAGGGGTCTCAAAACATGTATTTCCGGTAAAATCTCGGTATCGAAGTTTTGGGTGGAATACAATACTTCCCCTACTTACTATACCTAGTAGAGAAAGTAAAAATGCTTTTTCTGGATTCAGGAGACCTAAAATCATGCAAGTATTTCTAGTGAAATCTCGTTTTGGGTGTTTTTTGAGAAATGCAATACTTCTTATATCTATATGTAGATGGCAGAGAAAGCAAAAATATCTTACCTAGAACTTGGATGCATTGGGTTAGCAGAAAAGAGGTAAACAAAAATAAGTGCACTTCTTGTGCACTAGAGTTAGAAATGACGTAATGTGCTACTCAATGATGAATACGTGTAATGTTTCATCTTCAAAACGAGGGACTTGTAAATGCTCTAAGTGTTCGCGCTTTAGATTCAGAGAAGTGACGTAGTAGTTCAGAAGTTCTCGAGTATACTCTCAACTGTGCGTAAATTGCCGTTCCGGTGACTATGAATAGGAAAATAGCGCTCTAGCTTGTATCAAGGCACAGTTTAGTTAACCCAAGTTGTGCCCTTGCTTGTGAAATATAAATCTGTACATTTGAGTTAAGTTACATCCTCAAAACTCTACACACAGCATAAAATATCAGTCTAAAATACTCCCGATTTAGAGCTAATGGTGTTATAATTTATTAAATCATACCGGTGTTGCACGAGTGAGCTCTTAAATCTTGTATAGGGTCTTTAAACAAGAGTGTCCCATCTTTGGACTTAAATAAAACACGTTCTATAAATGATAGACGTTTATTTCTTTTTTTTTTATTTTGGAACATAATTAATGTCATTACGTGTGGAAGAGAACATCACTTAACTTCGTTGGGTTGCACGTATACGGTTGACCCAATTTTCCATGACAGCAGAACGTAAATTCGGTCCAACCTCACGAATAACATGCGTGATGTTATTCATAAGATCATTTACTGTTTCTGGCTTGTTGACATAAACTCGAGATTTAACATAACCCCACAAGAAGTAATCCAACGGCGTTAAATCACATGACCTCGCGGGCCAGTGAACATCACCACCACGGGAAATGATGAAACCTCTGAACTTCTCCTTCAAAAGATCGATTGTTCCGAGAGCAGTATGACATGTGGCACCATCTTGCTGGAACCACATGTTTCTGAGTTACATACCATCCAATTGAGCCCAAAAATAGTCCCTTATAAGAGCCCGGTATCTTTCTCCATTGACAGAGCTTCTCCATCTTCATCTTGGACAAAATATGGACCAATGATTCCATCATACCAAAATCCACACCACACAGTAACCTTTTGGGGATGAAGTGGTCGTTCTTGAATCTGCATTGGATTTTGATTGCGCCAACAGCGGCAATTTTGTTTGTTAACACAACCATCCATCCAAATGTGGGCTTCGTCGCTGAAGATGATTTTTCGACAAAAATCCGGGTCAGTTTCCAATTGCTCCATCACCCAGTCAGCGAATACACGGCACAACCTATGGTCATTGGGCTTTAGTTCTTGAGTTAACACCATTTTGTAAGCGTGAAACTTCAAGTCCAGATGCAGAATTCGCCAAGTTGTGGTCGGCGAAAGCCCCAATTCTTGCGCTCGACGAGCAATTTATTTGTTTCCGTTCTCGCGTACACTCTCACGAATGGCACCTATGTTTTCGTTGGAGCCCTTATGTCGATTACGTACACGCGTTCTTTGATCGCTGAAAGAACCATTTCTTTCAAATTTATCGATCAAACACCGAATCGTTCTCTCGCAGGGACGATTATGCACACCGTAAACTTCACGCAATACACGGAAGGTTTGGCGAACAGATGATCCATTTTGATAATAAATTTTCACAATTTCTACGCGTTGCTGAATGCTGTAACGTTCCATGGCTATTTGTCAATAACAACTGTAACCACATAAAAATGACTGCTGTAACTCAATAACAACGGCAGTTATCACATATTAAAGACAGGACACTCTTGTTGAAAGACCCTTTATTACTTCTAGTAACTCTCGCAATACCATCGGAATTGAAATTCGCTTTCTCAAAAAATATAGATTTTAAAACACGGTTGAGCAATTACTGAATTACGTGAATAGCAAGGTCATTTCTTGTTTTCTTTAGAGAATAATAAGTATTTTCTTCCGAGCTTGCAAATTATAGCAAGCAGAACTCGCGTTACTGTATTAAGGGCCTGTACTACGATCGCCATATAATAAACTGTTAGATACATACACTGCAGCTTAACAGATAAATACTTTCTCTTGTACTACCGACAGACTTCAACTAATGCATTAGCAACTGTAAGATCTGGTATTATTGTTTTTATTACGTTAGTCATAATTCATACTAAATATAGTAATTCTGGGCTTGTAATGTAGGCACGACATCACTCTTTGGTTCCTTCCATACTTTCCGTAATAAATTTTTCAGCGCTCTAATGAATAAATTATTAGGGACTGAAGCATTGCAACACCCCAGTTATTTATAAGAAAATGTCCAAAGTGTATTCATTAAAACACAGTTGTCAATATTAAAGAGCTTAAATTCAGAAATATTGTCATTATAACAAAAAAGCAACACACTGGTCTCTTCAATCTACAAATGTTGGTAAAAAACCATTCTCTCATTTCATCAGAAAAAATATTAAAACTATTTTTCAGGTTTAAATATGTGTTGTAAAATGTAATTAAGCGTAAGATTCAGAAATTAATTAAAATATATTTGGTCTGCGTAATGAAGGTTTGAATAAAGGTCAATTACTACACAGCCGCCGTTTGGACGCGTGGCCGGCCTAATGGGAATGTTCTTGGCACCAGGAAGCATGCTGTTTGCCGGCGGATTCGGATATTCATATCCCCTTAAATTCAAGCGCATAGATTTCTCATGCACATTATAATTACTAAGCTGAAATACCCGGCGTTGCCCGTGGTTTGACGGTTTATCCCTACAATATTTGGCCTTACAAAAATTCAATTGAGTTTTATTTATGGTCGCTCTTTAACTGCTGTGATCCTTAGCTTTCTATTTTATATTGGGCGTGAAAGACCGGTAATTTTGCTCAGAGGCCTCTTTATCAGGCTTGAGCTTATTTTACGTGCCGTAAATCTACGAAACGAGACCATCCACTTTACTTCTCTTGCCATGCTAAGGATTTTTACGCCTGAAAAAATCCATCGCCCTCCGCCGGATTTCAACCTGCGACCTCGGGAACTAGAGGTTGAACTTACCACTGCCTTGCGTTTCTTTGGAGGCATTTGATAATTATTATACAAGATACTTAAACAAAGAATTAATTAAAACTCCCAGGACTCTATAAAGAACAAACAAACTAAAATCACAGAGAAAGTTCTATGCAGAAGCACTTTTGAACCATAAACACCAAAATTTATAATATATGATTTCTCGCGAATGCAGCTGACTTCCACTTTGTCACATTTTGGGCTGCCTCGTCGTCATTTACAGAGGATCTCGACTAGGAAGGAATAATAGCAGTTTAAGTAACGTCAATATAACCTTGCTTATTCCCTGTACCATCATAATAAAACTACTAAGAAAACACAAGAAAGACAAACAAAAGAAAAGCCAAAATTAACAGAATGAAAAGAAAAAAGTAGTACTTCCTCTGGTTTGATGCTATTGCTGTTATCCACTTCCACTATCAGTTTTATATGTCACTCAGCTTATGTTTTTTCTACTTATAAAAACTCATTCCCAAACTTCCTATAGAGAAACAAACTGCTGCTTACAAAAATTAGACACTATAAATTATAATAAGCGCTTATTTTGACTATGTTACTACTCCATGATCACTGTCAGAGAGAAGATCAATGAATAATATGTGAACACCCTGTTCCTTTCTTATTTTGTGAGGCCTGAAATTCTAAGTAATTATTTCTCTTATGTGGCATTGAGCTATTACGATTATTTTCAGAAAGATACAGATGGTGCGAGGTATTATAGGTATCACATAAAATTAAGTAACTAATCGTATGAAATGGGGCAGAATTTCGAATTCTAAGCTTAACAGTAATTTTTACCTAGTGTCAAAGGCTATCTGTGCCAAGTTGATCGAAATCGGTGCTACGGTGTAGAAGCCTATAAGGAACACACACACACACACACACACACACACACACGCACACACACACATACACATACATATTGACTTTTATATATTAAGGTAACTTATATCTTCGTCATAGATGTTGAAGTTATGTCCCTGTATCGCCACATATCTCTCACATCTTTTAAGAAAAGTTGCATTAACACTCATTAACTCTTCATGGCCATGTAAGTAAAACTCTACTTCGTCCGTAAAAATGAAACGCGGATCAATAAAATGATCGTTAACATTATCCAACACTCAATTGCACAAATTAACTCTACTCATATCATCGCATGGTTGAAATTTGTAAACTACAGCTATCTTATAGGATTTTTATTTTAGAGGTTTAGTGACATTCCAAGCCGAGGTTTGCGAAATTCCTGATTCCTGTGCAGAGCTTTTTCAGAGATTCTTTTGGACTTCGTTCTAACTTTTCTTCGATGTCATCGAGTTTTACCTCTACAAGAACAAGGAGAGATACTTTTGTTTTTTTTTATCAAGAATAGATCCCGTTTCCCTAAATCTATTCATAACACAACAAACCATTTCTCTGTGAGACGAACGAACAGCAGGAAGTCCATAAATAAATTGCCATCTCACTTAGAGAAGTGTTTATCACATAAGAATCATACATGAAGATTCTGTGTGATAAAATATTAAGACTTTTGGCATTATAACAGCACTAACATAATATAACACTAAAATACGTGGTTTTATAAAGCATCAACCTCTGTACAAGGACTTCGCGTCAACTGATTAGCCGGCACACGGCGAGCAGGGGAAATGGAGGGAGAACAGAAGCTGTTAAAAACAGTGCAATGCAAGGCAAGAAATTGCCCGTAACACGGCCACACGTCCAAGCCAAAGCTTTGTATTTAATGCCCTGCGTGCTACCAGTTTCCACACACTCGCGAGGATATTTTTGAACGACGGTCATCGTGAATAAGAAGGATAATAACGTTCTATGCACTTGCATGCTTTATTTTTCCTTACAAAACCCTTTGTAACAAATTTTTTAATGAAGACAACTGAATCATAACTAGGCAGAGGGGTTTTAGTAAGTAAACAGAGCAATCGTATTACCTCACGGGCTATAGTTGACGTTAGGTTTTGTGACGAACTCCAAACCAACAGATGGTTTCGTTGCGACTGTCCCATTTACTCGATGCATATACAGACTAGTGGAGAACTGTGGCAATATGTCTAAAGTAAAGACGAGCTCATACATAAAAGAACATCATCACAATAGGCATCGTTTGTAGCGGAATTTGGCATGGAAGACTTCAGCACAAATGCTGAAACTACCAAATGTAACATTAGAACTCAAAGAGCATTTAAAACATCATGTTAAACAACCCTTAATTCAGTGAGACAAGGAATATGTGGCATTATTACAAAGGAACAATGAGGAAAGTGGACTTTCAACCTCCTCAGCTCCAAACTATGAATAAGAATTTTCAAGGATCTTTGTCATACGCTAATAAGAGCGGATCTTGCTTTAAAAAATTAACAGCTTTTGATGTAAAGGAAAAAAGAACGTAACTTAGATTTCTGTATATTAATGCCTTAATTAAATCATGAGGTAACTTTATTGCATAAACATACATTGCTTTCTTTCCTTCTAATGCCCCTTAATTCTGGTCTACCTGCTATCAAAGTAGGGTGTACTGCCTTCAAACTGTAATCATATTTGTTTACAGAGAACACTGCAAGGTCACAAGCGCTTCCATCTTCTCTGGCCACCAACCTTTGGTGCGTTCCTAACTTGATGATTTATTTACTAAAACCTCTCTGCCTGATCATAACACAGTACTAATTAAATGCACAGAAAAACTATAACGATGTTTCATTGTGCTTTTCTGATGATTTGACGTAATAATACCGCATATAGGTGCGATAAAACAAAGGCGATAAAATGAAAATGATAAAATTGCGACAACAGGAAGCTGTGATTCATTCATTGAAATTTTTCCTTGGATTGGCAATAATTAATGAGTTAAATACTCTAATCTAACCCCAAACCCTGTGCAGTGCCATTTAGAATAATTGTGCATAAGTTTGTGGTATTTAGAATGTGTTCAATTATACTTTATCTACCATCTGCCTGTAATAAGTATATAAGTATTGTATGCAACTCAAAACGTCTATATCAAAATTTCATATAAAGTACAATTTTTCGGGCTCAGCTGAAAAAAATTAAAACATTCTGTGTTTGTGTCTGTCTGACTGTGAACGGAGAAATCTTTTAACATAAGTACCAAATTTCGCACTTGAGTCAGGCTGATTAAGCATGCAAGTGAAAATATTCAAGACAATTCTCCTCCCCAAACTACTTTTGATGGAAAAAACATCGTTATGTTTCGTTTTCTCAGAAATGGTTAATGATGCATCGAATATAACATATTTGAGATAGTAACGTCATAAATTAAATGAATATGCTTAATTTATCGTGAATTGCCTCTGAAGTCTCCTTCGTACTGACTTTTTCTTATCTTAATTTCTGTTTAATTTGGGAAATCATTAGAGAGAGACAAAACTTACAAGAAAAATATAGAACTGATAAAGTGCAAAATCCCATATTACAGGTTTACACTTTTTCAAGTACGTCATGTAGCGGGTATATTTGAAACTTTGCGATTCTTCTTTTTGACCTTTTTCTACCGGTCATCTACACTATAAATTTCACCCAGAAATTCTATATCGAGATTTCACCAGTAATAAAAGTTTTGATTTCTCCTGAGTCCGAAAATAGCTATTTATGTATCAAGTACGCAACATTGGATTTAGCGAGCGAATTAAGAAGAGGCAGTCATAATGAAACAATTTTTATTTCATTTCTTTTGAAATTATTTTCGGGCAATGTTAGCAACACAAAATCGATGTCAATTGTTCAGCAATGTTATGTCATTGTTGTTAATATGGATATGTGGTCTGCAGCTGTAAAATTGTTTTATAAGATCAACGATAATCCAACTGCTGCAAAAGAGTATTCCAACGTCATTATAATCTTGGTCGACATGATGCATGTCATCAACACATGGGTGAGAAATTCTAAACAAACAGCTTCAGCACAAAAGAAGCCACCAGGTAAGCACAGGACCTTGAAGTGGTATACTTGTAATATTATTTAATTTGTTGAGCCCCACGTTTGGGAGCCAATTTGCGACGGTATTATTTATAATGTTTGTGTATGTGTGTTTAATCCACGTGGTGAAGCCATTTTGTGACGTGATTCTTTGTTAGGTTTGTAGCTCCATCTGGTGTTAGCAATTTGCGGTAGTATTAGTGTTCGTTTGAAAGAATGCTCTGTTATTTTATTTAATTTTGGTTTACTGTCCTCCGGCTAGCTATGATCTTTTTGGTCGAGCACATCTCTTTATACAGGTTGTGTAAACGGAAAGAAGTCTTTTATCCAAAGATAACACTGATGAAGGAATTTGTTTTACACTTTTATTGTCGAACACAGTCACTATCACATTTACACATTGATCTTGACACTCGCCAAACTGAAACTGTTATAATAACTTCTTACTGATCACTTTTAATTCGCGTACTTCAACCTTTTTGTGTAATTAACTTTATAACACTTTAGATTTTTCATAACTCTGCTACGCGTAACTTGTGAATCGATAGCCGACGTGTACTTTACAAATATTTTCGGTGAACTGACGTGAAGACGACGTGTAGTGTACAAAGATTTTTGATGAACTGACGGGGTCTATCTCTAACCTAGCCCTTTTATACTCCTACACCCCGATATGCCTAAAGATTATAACTGAGCTGCTATTGGCTAATAAAACGCGCCAACATTACGTAACTTCCTCGTCTCCAATAATGATAAACAGCTCACCCCCTCGCTGCATTATTGCACGCTATTATTGTCAGTTTCAGTAAGGCCGTATAAACTTACTTCTCAACAATAATTACAATCAACAAACATCTCAAATCAATATAAAAATGCATATTCATATTACAATCATTCTTTACATTTAAGTAATTTGTGATACAAATTACTGCATCAACCTTTAGAACACAATCAAACATTCAGACTGTAAAAACTGCTGTTATTCGTGCGTTCATTGCTGCAGATTTCAGCGCTATCGAACATAACTATCCTGTGTTAGTGTTCATAGTATTGAGAAAAGACTTGCGCTTTCATCCATACAAGTTGCAGATTATCCATCAAATAAAACCTACAGACAAAATTAATCTATTGAACTTTGTGATCAGTTTTCAGCCAAATTTGATGAAGATAATCAATTTCTAAGCAAACTATGTCCAATGAAGCTCATTTTCACCTAAGTGGTTTTGTAAATAATCAAAATTTTCACTACTGGTACCCAGGAAATCTTCAACTACGTAAGAGACTTTTACACAGTCAGAAAGTAACAATATGGTATGCGATCTCTTCACAAAAGGTTACTAGCCCCTATTTTGTTGAAGAAGAAGGGCAAACAACAAAACTGACTTCTAATCGATATTCCCCTATGCTTAAGACTTTTCTTACCCTGAAACTTGTAACATTTTACTTGGAGGAACCAGCATGTTTCGGAAGATAGCGCTACAGCACACACAACTACAATTTCTATGGCAGCTGTGTGACAACTCTTCGGGAATGAGTAGTCTCTAAATACGGGGATACTGCTTGGCCTCCCATATCCCTAGATCTGTCTGTTTCCGATTACTTTCCATGGGGATATCTGAAGAACAGCGTAAATTCAACTTGTTTAAAAAGTCTTGAAGAACCGAAGGGAAGGATACATAGAGAAATTACTGCTTTTCCTGAAGCGCTACAACATTCATTTCACGATCTGCATAGAAGGTTGGCGGAATATCATTGCAGACATGGACGCCATTTGAAAGACATTATCTTCAAAAAATAAAATAATGATCTTCATAACACAAAATGGCATACTATTAACATTAATTTTCTATATTTGTTATTCTCCTTATTTAATATTTAGCAAATGTTCTTTTATACTTTAAAAATGTTTTATTGAGACATCCTATATTTCGGATGAGGCACTAGCCTCGTCCAAAATACTGGATGAGTCTGCTAAAGTTTTTGCGTACGTGGTGCAGACAATAGTTTTTAATAAAAGCTCTCTAAATGATATTAAATAAAATAAATGTAATGTGAACATTATATAAATATAAAAGGCATAGTCTATCATTTGTTGACATATTCTCACAGCCGCTTGAATCCTACGCTATGAACCGTACCAACACCTCCTAGGAAGCGTTGCACGACCACGCGGGAATTACACAACACACGTGCGTACATAAAAGTTACACGAAAAAATGACCCAGAAAAGTGCAGTAAATAGCTAGAAATCACAATCACTGGAATATAAAGTTATACATTTCCAAACCACTGCTAATAAGCACAGAAAACAAGATTTGCAAACCGATAGCCAACACGTGACGAGCACATTTTGAAACTACAACTATATCGCTCGTTTCTTCTCAACTTTCACAAAAACATTTTTTGGAAAATAACCAGCACGAAGAACGGAACACAGTGATATAATTTAAAGGAAATGAAGCCAAAACAAGGGGAAAATGGAGTCAGAAGTTTTAGCGTCACGCCGGCACACAATGGAAAAAAATGCAAACATGAACTCAAAATTGAAATTTCGACACCAGACTTTCAGAAATGATGGAAACAAAATTTAGAAGAAGAGAATCACAAATTAAAGTATAAAAATCCTTACCCTTTAGCCAGAAAGAACTTTACATTTTTCACGACCACGTGGGGCAGAAACCGTTAAATTTGGAGGGAAAAAAAATTTTGCACTTAAAATCTCAAAACAAATCAAACCAATTATTCGGCGCCTCCGCCAATTTGTCGAATACCTCAATATTTATTTATTATTTAACTTCAGAAATTCAGATGGGAGCAACTCGCTTAGGAGAGGGATCGTTGATCAAACAAAGAACGTTAATTTAAGAGGCACCGACGAAGGGACGCAGCTAAAGTTATATTCACAACATAATTCCTGGCTGAAGGGAGAGGCAAGGATTCTATTCTACTATCATAATTAGAAACTGCAAAGGAATGGACAACTAGTAGATTTATTATAATAATATCTCTTACCCCATGTGTCTGCCGGGCGAGGACGCCATGGTGCAGTATCCGTCTAACTCTCGCGAACACTAGTTACAGACTACTGAGAAAACCCCTCCAACTTGGCGTCACTAACGCCATCCCCACCAATGAGACTGTTTCCCCTCAATCGCCCCTCCTCAGATAAACTGCCAACCTTCGACTTGGGTAACCAGAGGATGTATTACTATTACTATAATCTGTGCACATGCCACAATACGAGATGTGGATGGCACTGCTTATAATGAGCGTTCGTTTCTAAACAACAAGCTTTGACTGAATTTTAGTCCGAGCCAGAAACATTGAATCAGAGCTGCTGTCAGGAAAATCTCGGCAACAGTATAAGGAAGAATATATTGTATTAAAAGATAAGTTATGATTAACATAAAAAACAATGTTATCTTATATTTCTTCTCATATAATCCAGTACTTCATGTAAGAGCCTAAGCCGCGAAAGTACCATTTTTCGCCGCGTTAACTGTCCGACAAGCAGCAGTTTTAGAGAGCGTGTATTAAAAAAGTATTTTTAGCACATATTCAAAAACAAAACGTCGGATGAATACCAAATTTAGTATGTAAGTTCAGCATATTCCAAGGAGTAATACGAAGAATTTCATTCTCTCAAAAACGCTTCTTACCCATTTTGATTAAAATTCCATGGATTTAAAATGTTTGCTCGACAAATAAAAAGCCTATCTTGAAAATACTGCAAAAAGCCTGTGAAGTACACTTCATTCGGAATGAATTTGTATACTTTTATATAACTGTAGATCATAAAAGATAGACAAAAATTACTATACAAAAATTTAAATCTCGTTAAAACACACAATTAATGTCAATTTTGGTAGCATTAGCGGTTTTCGAGATATTTGCTGTTATTGGTTTTAATTTGCAAAAACGTTATACTTTTTTAAGTTATAAGCAGTCATTCGTTTTTTCTCGTGGTCATGCAAAGAGTGGAATTCCAAAGCCAACATATAGATTTGACTATCGCTTCAGCCTCAAGGATTCCTTTTGTACCTACAGCGTAATGTGTAATGAAACCATTGTTATCTCGATTAACGTGAAGTAGACAGAGAAATAAGCACTCTTTAAAGAATATTTTATGGAGGAGAGGGTAGTTAAAGTATGAGAATATAGCACATAAGATTTTTCTTTCTATCAGAAGAGCTTGTTACTAAGAGCTTCCTATCAAATAATCATAAATAATGAAACGTGGATATAAGAATCACTATTTATGTGAATACTATAATATATAGTGTGCAGAGAAAAAACACAGTCAACGTAGTTTGTTGGGTGGGACATTAAAGTGAACATTTTTCAAGAAGGAACCCATGTCCCGAACTAGATGATCTGGACGCTGTGAGGAATGTTGCTGGTTTCCTAATGCAGTTATGCAAACTTTTCGCCCTCAGGTTGATGAATGAACTGTGCCTTAACTTTCCTGCTCACGCACCACATCCACCCATAGTCCAAGGTACGCATCCTAATGGGGTGGTTTGTGTTATGTACCAGTGCAAAATGAAATGAAATTGAGTTTTATTTATGGACGCTCTTTAACTGCTATGGTTCTTAGCGTCCCATTCTATATTGGGCGTGAAACACCGGTAATTTTGCTCAGAGGCCTCTTTATCAGGCTTGAGGTTCTTTTACGTACCGTAAATCTATGACACGGGACCACCGGCTTTACTTCCCTTCCGAAGGAAACCGTGCTAAGGATTTTTACGCACGAAAAAATCCATCTCCCTCCACCGGGTTTGAACCCGCGACCTTGGGAACTAGAGGCTAGCACGGTACCACTAGTCCACGAATGACGACATGTACCAGTGCAAAATCATTGTTGACAGCATTGCAACATTTACCAATACACAGATATCGAAATGACCGGTTTGCTACTACAACAGAGTTGATGGCAACGGCAGAGCTGTTGCACGATTGTATGCAGAAAGGTTTCCTAACAGACATGGATTGGTAGAAAGGGACCTGTGCCATGGCCACCATGATCACCTGACCTTACACCTCTTAACTATTTTCTGTGAGATACCATTGAAGACTATGGTGTATACTACCCCTGTAACTTCAGAGGAGGATCTTATCGCACGAATCCACGTTGAGACTGAAATGCTGAGCACACAGCCGCACTTATTTAACCATGTACGTCTGCTCTACACCGCCGATGTACGCTCTGCATTCAAGTAAGAGATCAACAGTTTGAACCCCTTTTGTAATTTACAGCACGACGTGATGTTATTCTTGGGTTTCTTAACGAAATGTGGAACGCACACCCATCAAATATCCGAACCGTTCGCAAGCTTCGACGCTCCACAGTGTCCACACCACGTATTTCCAGACTTGGGTTCCCTCTTGAAAAATCTGATGTGTTACACTCACATGACTTTCTCTACTCTTGTACAATCTAATTTTACAAACGCTTATTCTCCATATGGTTCATGTTAATCGAGATATCGAGATGTCAATCTTATTGGTAATTTTCTTGTAGATGCAAGGGAAATATGGTAGCTTTTAAGCGATAGTCAAATATTTTAACGCTGGTTGCTATGTGGCGCATTCCATTCTCTTTGCATGTCCAGGACATAAAAAAAATGAATAACGAATGTGAGAAAAA
The DNA here is from genome assembly GCA_030765065.1 of Deroplatys truncata. Taxonomy (NCBI): domain Eukaryota; kingdom Metazoa; phylum Arthropoda; class Insecta; order Mantodea; family Mantidae; genus Deroplatys; species Deroplatys truncata. The sequence continues at coordinate 81,613,702 of CM060982.1, read as the reverse complement.
GTATAAGTATTGGAAAATTTAAGGGAATAACAAGCAATATCTCGAAAACGGTTCACTCAACAAAAGAAATGTATATGACATAAGTTGTGTATTTTAACGCGATCTACATTTTTTGTGTAGTAAAATTTTGTCTATCTCTTATGGTTTACCAGTTATGCAAAAGTCGTTCACAATGAAGAATACTTTTGGAGACATTCCCAGAAAATTCGAGATATACATTTCATTTCTCATGACATTATCTTAAACATATGATATTTTCATCAAAATCGTTAGAGCCATTTTTGAGAAAATTAAAATTTTCGAAAAATCTTCCATGTAAAGGGTAGTCTGGGGTGGGGGGATTTTCTTGAAAACCTTCGTGTCGCATCTCTGGAAGATACTGAACCTAAATACCAAGTTTGGTGCTTATCCGACTGTTCGTTTTTGAGTTATGCTGTTCACAGACACACACACACACAGACACACACACAGACACACAGACACACACACAGACACACACACGGACATGTTTCCAAAAATGCTTTTTTTGGATTCAGGAGGTCTCAAAACATGTATTTCCGGTGAAATCTCGGTATCGAATTTTTGGGTGGAATGCAATACTTCCCCTACTTACTATACGTAGTAGAGAAAGTAAAAATGTTCACTTTAATGTCCCGCCTAACATGCTAAGCGTTGTCGGTGTTTTTTTTTACCGTACACCTTATATAACGGATATATGTGAATTTATCATTGATAGTGAAAGTCGTGCGAGCCTATCACATCAGATTTTAATGTCGTCCTACGTGGTCTAGGGGAACCATGCTAGCCTCTGGTTCCCGAAGTCGCGGGTTCAAACCCGGTGGAGGGCGATGGATATTTTCGAACGTAAAAATCCTTAGGATAGCTTCCTTTGGAAGGGAAGTAAAAAACGCAGATATAACGCAATTATTTGATAGCAAAACCATTCGAATTAGTATAATTGAGTTTTACTCCTTAGATCCAGTCACTCTGAGGTGACTGAGATGCTATTTTGTGTATTAAAGTTATTTATAGCTGATAGAGTTCGGCAGTAAGTTGACAAATGACAGCGCGGTAAACTGTTTAATTAAACTTGATGTCTAGCGCTTGGTGTACGGCTCAATCAACAGATGATACTGAGTTGTACTCGAGCACATATCCCTGGGCAGTCTGTATCCCTGACCTTGCTCAACCGGCTCCTTCTGTGAACACTGCCTTAATTTTAAATGAGCACCAGACTTCCTTACCATCTCATTCACAGAATAGTCCAGCTCCTTCATACGCTGTTCCCATGGAGCCTATCCACCTCTTTGCTGCTGATAGGTGGAGATGTTACATTCACATGACTTTCCCTGCCCACTCTTCTAAAATATTCCCACATGAGCTTATTTTTCTATCTACTTCATGGTTCCATTGAGCATTTCGTTGTAAGAATACAGGAGACTGAAGCGACAATCAAATGTCTGAAAGCGGGTCGCTGTGCTCACTTTGGAATTCCACTCTTTGTATGACCACCAAAAACAAAACAATGGCGTAACTCAAACAGCATAACTCTGAAACGGAAAGTTGGATGTATGCCAAACTTGGTGTTTAAGTTCAGCATCTTCCATGGATGCGAACGAAGGTTTCTCCCATGCCCAAACTACCCCTCACATGAAGAAAACCTTTATTTTTTAGTTTCTTAAAAATGTCTGTAACGATTTTGATTAAAATGTGTATGTTTTAAGATTCTTGCATGATTAATAAAACGTATTGAATTTTCTGTATCAAGTATTTTAAGTCCTCTTTATTTGAATGAAGTTTGTATACTTTTGTATAACTAGCAAACTGTAGGAGAAAGAAAAAACCTTATTACCTATACAAAAAATACACATCTGCTTAAAACATACAATTTTAATCAAAATACCATATATTTAAGATATTTGCATGACTAATAAAATGTATATCTTGAATTTTCTGGAGAAACTCTGTTAATTCCCTTCATTTGAATGGATTTTGTATGACTTTGTATAAGTAGCAAACTGCAACACAAAGAAAAACTAACCAAAAGATACATATCTCGTTAAATCACAATTTATTTCAATTTTTTATTGATCCTTTCCAATACATTAATTTTTATTTTTCAATTTCAAAACCTAAGTCGCTATTCGTTTATCTTTTCAGCCAAGATATAAAATTTCAAAGCTATCACATAGGGAATCGCTTTTTATTTGATTATCCTTGAAAGCCATTTCTGCAAAAGTTTATTTCGATTAACAAGAGTAGTTAGGATAATAAACTTTTGTAAGAATAGGTTGCAAAAAAGTGTGTTACGTGAATGTAAAACATCAGATTTTTGCTTTCTGTAACACGTTTATAGTAAGTTTTTTCTTTTTATAGTAAGTAGGGGAAGTACTGCATTCTACCCAAAAATTCGATATCGAGGTTGCACTTAAGTACAGGTTTTGAGGTCTCGCGAATAAAATATCTGACATGATATGTTCACATAACTTTCTTTACCTCTATCGTTTATTAGTGATTATACAAACTATTCTTACTAAAGCTTAGGTTTGTATCTACTACGTTTTAATACAAATAAACCTTTGCAGAAATAGCTACATTACACATTTCGTTATAAATACAATGAGAAATTCGAAAGTCAAATGTTAAAGAACTGGACGCTCTGGCCTTAAAATTTCATACCGTTTTCATGACATCGCGAGAAATAACTGAATGTTGACAGGACTTTAAAGAATGGCCAAGAAATGAACAATTCGAACCATTAATAACGGATATCTCAGAAATGGTTTATGCCACAAAAAACTTATTTGAAATAAATTGTGTTATAAGGAGATCTACATTTTTTGTGAAGTACGTTTTCGTGTATCGCTTAAAATTTACCACTTATACAAGATTATACAAAGTTCCTTCCGAATGAAGAGGACTTCAAAGGCTATTCCCGGAAAATTCAAGATATACATTTTATTTGTCATGTAAATATCTTTAATATATGACATTTTAATCAAAATCGTTGGTCATTTTTAGAAAATCAAAATTTTCGAAAAATGTTCCATGTAAAGAGTAGTTAAGGGTGGGAGAATTTTCTTTAAAATCTTCATGTCACATTCTTAGAAGATACTGAACTGAAACACCAAGTTTGGTGTTTCCGACTTTTCGGTTTTTAGTTATGCTATTCACAGCAAACACACACACACACACACACAATGATCTTTTTCTAAAAATGCTTTTCTTTGATTCATATATTTCCGGTGAAATCTCGACATCAAATTTTTGGGTGGAATACAATACTCCCCCTATGTATTCGACGTAGCAGAGAAAGTAAAAATCATTTGAATAAGAAGTTTGTGTGCGCGCGCGTGTCAATCCATGTGTTTGTGTTTGTGTCTGTATGTGTGTGTGTGTGTGTGTGTGTGTGAACAGTATAACTCAAAAACAAAATGTCAGATAAATAGCAAACTTTTTAATAATATTTTGATTAAAACATCATATGTTTAAACTATTTGCATGACTTTTAAAGTGCATATTATTATGTTGAGTATTCTATGAACTTCCCTTTATTTGATTTAATGTTGTATAATATTGTTATAACGGGAAACCATAAGGAAGAAACAAAAGCTTAGTATAAAAATATGTATAGATCATTAAAATGTATAATTCTTTCAGACAAATTTGTTTCGTAGCCATAGCCATTTGGGAAATATTCCATATCGGAATTTTAGACCTTCCCCAAGTGAGTGCGTCATCTAACGGACATGCTTGAAAGCTTGTGATTTTTTCTTTCCATTGCAAGAGCTTGTTGACAAAAATAAATGTTTGAGTTCTGTTTCGGCATGTTATAATTAAGCATTTCTTCCTTAATATTAAATAATTCCTGGAGGAAAGTATATCGAAACTAACGTGGATAAAAGAACTCACTATTTATGTGAATGCTGTAATATAATGAATATAAATGAATTTTCCTTGGTAGAAAAATTCTTGTGAATGGATCACAGTAGACTTTTAAATTTAATTTATGTTCAACGTTACTTTATTTTCTTTAAAATAAAGTTTGTTTTATCATATGTTTTGTAACAATCTACCTATTAATATTTCCACGTGCTAGGATAACTTAATTTCAGTTTGACTCATTTTTAGTCACTAATCCTGCTTAAAGGCTTTTTATGTTTGAAGGGCCTATTTTAATATTGTAGATAGCAACTTTCACTGATATTTTTTAGTTATACTTCAAATAAATAGGCAGATATAGGCTGTATAATATACAATATATCCATTATTTATTCGCTTATGTTGATCTGTTATTTTCATTTGCTTATATTGTGACTTCGTTCACTATTTCTCTAGCCACTATTTGTTTTTCTTTCCTTCTTTCTTTCTTATAGATAGCACTTCAATTCGCAGGGGCGCAACTCAGTCTCTCCTCTCGCTCGTTAACCTGTCGAACTCAAGACTCTTGGCAACTGCTACTTGTCCGCATTCTGCAAGAGTTTACTGAGGAAACATCAGAATGAAGATGTTTGGAGCCAGCAATTAAGTTTTCATACATTCGAGAGAATATTATAGAAGATTCACGTCAAACTATGTGGAGGGAATTGTGGAGATTTCTACCCGCGTCTAGATAGGAGTTCTGAGCAGTTCGGTAAGTGGAAGGCACCTCTCCTCCTCTCCAACTGTCAGCCGGTGCCGAAAGCACGCTATTCTCAGACGTGGCAAGTAACCAGAGACGCCACAATATGATGTGCTTTTCGTATAAGCAACAAAATACTGCTATATTACGCTAAAGAAGCAGAGATTTTCACATGCAGGCATTCAGTTTGTATATGAACAGCAATGCAATGACTCCACCCCATTCACATAACTTGCCCTTTTTTGAGTGAGATACAACACTTCGGCTACCTACCATAACTAGGTTGTAGAAGAGGAAAGGGGGAAAACCCACAAATGGGCTGTTTCATTAAAAATTGTCATCCCATTACTATCCTTAACGTAAGGTGAATAGAGAACTATTCCTTACATGAGTAATATAACATTTATAAGGGACACCTGTAAATTGCCAATGAGTATGGACTCCTGTGACTATTATTTGTCTACAGATAGTTTACTACTCAAATTCAGGTAACACCTTCCCTGTAATGATACTAGTTTTCTCCCTTTGCCTTGTATTATTTCAAAGAAAACTAATTATTCATCACTGCACAACAGCCAAACGAACTCTCAGAGAGAAAGATACCACAGCAGGAGTAGTTTGCCCCTCTAATGAAATGCTGCGGCAAACAGATGAACCACGAGAGTGTAATTAAATACAATTCGTGGGATCGATATCAAACAGGGCTACTGCTGTCATTCGCTATGTTGCTTATTATTTAGTACTGTCCAGTTACTCAGTTCGACGTGATGGATCAGTGTATACCTATCAACATCAGACAGCTATAAGTGGGAGTGGCGTATTTCACACCAACAGCCTGGCACTAGTTAACCTTCCATCACGAAGGAGTGTCTCTGTGAACAACGTAACTCAAAAACGAAACAGGACAAATCCAAACTTGGTGTTTAATTTTAGCATCTTACGAAGATGGGAAACTAAAGATTTTCAATAAAATCCTCCCACCCCAAACTACCCTTTACATGGAAATGTTTTTATTATTTTTATTTTCTCAGAAATGTTCTTGGGATTTTAATTAAAATACCAACTTATGTTTAAGATGTTTGCATGCTAACAAAATGTATATCTTATTTGCGAAGGCCTCTTCAAATCTGAATGAAATTTGTATAATTTAACATAAAACCGCAAAAGATAGCCAAAAGCTTACTACACAAGAATGTCTTGTGAAAACACAATTTATGCCAATTGCATTTATTTTGTGGCATTAACCATTTCTATGATATTAATTACTGTTGGTTTGTTTCTGATATTCATGCAAAGAATATGGAATTTCAGTCAGCATTGAGCGACTCACGTTTTAAAGATCTATCACTTCAGTCTCCTGTATTCCCTTGTATCTACAACGAAATGTGTAATACAACCATTTCTAAAACGTTTATCTCGAATAGCATGAAGTAGATACTTGAAAATGTTATTTTTTTCTATCACATAGTACTTCAACCGAAAAGTCTATATCAGTGTCATCGGAAATACATGTTTTGCGCTCCTTAAGACGAAAAGGAAAGGCATGTCTGCCTAGACTTGTGTGTGGGAGGGGTGTATTTGAATAGCATAAGTCTAAAACAAAATGTCAGATAAACAACAAATTGGTATTTAAGTCCAGTATCTTCTAAGGATGCGACACGGAGATGTTCAAGAAATTCCCCTACCGTTTAAAATGTTGCTTCCGGAAAAATGCTCATTATTTTTATCCTCTCAAAAGGAGATTTTAGTTAAAAATCACATGTTTGAGATACTGGCATGAGGAATAAAATATTTATCTTAACTTTTCTGTGAAGAGCCTGCAAAGTTCCATTTCTTCTGATTGAATTTTGCATACGTTAATACAACTAGGAAACCGTAAGAGATAGGGAAAAACATATTTAACGAAATAAAATGTACACTCATTAAAATATGGAATTTGTGTCAATTTTTGTCATGTCGTTAGTCATTTTCAAAATATTCCATACTTACATTTTCCCAAATGCAGTGATATATTCAACGGCAGATACCTGATAGTTTCCGATTGAATTTTTTTTAAATGGGAACTTAAAAATTAAATTGGCCCTAAAATGAGCATCATAGCGTCCTCCAAATAAATTACGATTAATGGCATTTACTTTCCCCCATAGTATCAAGGAACTTTTATTAAAGACATATCTTTCTACAACGTTTAGTTTTTAAGATACTGTACAGTCTCACTTAAATGGTCCAAACTGTATATTCTTCTTTTCTAAGAACGTATTACTATGTCCTTGGAGGAGTAGTCTATTCCTCCATGAGTACGACGTCTAAATGCATTCCTCCCGGCAAAGTTTGAAGATCCAGAGACGTGGCTAAAATATCTCATACCTATTAAATAAATAAACAAATAAAATCTATCTGAATACATAATCCGGGCACCTAGGTCACTATACCGGGACTTATATTCAAACTTTAATTTATTTCTTAAAAACTAAAAACATACAGTTGTTACAAACATTAATTTTTTCAGATACACCTACAAATTATACAGAATTAAATAAATAAAACAACTAAACGAAAAAGTGAGTAAAAAATTAGAAAAGAAACTAAGAATCTAGGTGTAATAAAATAAGAATTACATCAAGTATTAAACCTAAAAATTGTTCCTAATCATTACTGAAAATCGAGTAACTAAAGTAACTGGTAACCAGCTGTTTCTACTCCTATACTTTAACTAATCTACTGTTCAGTAACCAGCGAACTGTTTGCACTGGTATCCAGCGAATTTTAACTATACCTCACTAAGTATTTTAATAACTTTATTGCTACTTTGTATCTGTTTAAGCAATATCTCCTGCATTTCATATGTTATAATCAGTGGCGGCTCGTGACCTGTTGCAATCGGTGTGCAGTTTGTTACTTGCTCTCTTTCTGATACACACGCACGCACGCGCACACACACATACACACACTCAATGCAAAAAAGAAAAGTTGACTCACTAAAAAGCTCTTACTGCTTCCAATCTCTTTCACTGTTTCACATCAGCTTACAAGACATGGCGATGCATGAAGTCCATTCGGCAAACTTCTTAGTTGCAAACTGGTCTATTACTCTCTCATTGAAGTCTGAAATATCCCTTACAAGGCTTTTCTCTATTGACAACATGGCTAGAGAGCCAGGCGTTCTTCTGACATCGTGGACCGAAGGAAGGTTTTTATGCACTTTAAACTTGAAAAAACACCTTTCAGTTTCACTAGTTGACATTGGCACTGTCACAAGTGTTTCAGTAATTTAGAAACTTAACTGAACGTTTTCTCTAGATTATTTTCCACAATAAATCCTAAACGATCTACAGCACCCGATGTATTTCTGAATGCTGTGCGCATGTACATCAATTGCAACTCCGTTCGTAATCTGGTCGTGTCTATGAATGGATATGCTTCAGTTAAGGTATATGTATGTATTTCTCCGGATACGTTTTGTTGTATTCGTCAAATCTTTCGGAAATGAAGTAATTTGACGCGACAAGGTGATTGTGATATGAAAACCTCTCCTTTGCCTGTAGCAGAATCGCGTCACACACCTCTTTCACTGCAGCTTTTCTTGACAAGTGGTCAACCTTACGTCGTTTTACAGCCTCTCTGAATAACATGGGTTCTCGGTTATATCATCAATGCTTCGTCTAACATCCTTTATTGCACTTTCAAATGTTCCAATGGCAGATTTTGCAAATACTGCATCAATGGATCGTCTTTGGAACTGATTAGATAGCATATCCACATGTGGCATTATAATGAAGAATATTTCTAGCCAGAACAAGAAGTCTGGCTGCATCAGTTTAAGGCCCAGTCCTCTAACCTGAACTATTGTGTTGCTTTGTTTACTGCTCCTCTCTACGTTCTCTAAATATTCGGTAATTGATTCCTTATGCTCGAAAACTGTTTGCACTAATCAGGATTTGAAATTCCATCTTATTGTTGAAACTCCAGGTGTCCTCCTACCTACAATCTCATCCAAAACACGAACTCATTGCGGAGAATTAGAAAAAATGCAGGAATTTCATTTAATTCCGCGAAAAATATTCGAACTTCCGTATTTTGACTTGCTGCTTGCGCCATACTTAAATTCAATTTGTGTGAATAGCAATGAATGTAGTGAGCGAAAGTGTAATCTTTCTTCACCAATGCTTGTATACCAGCATGCTGCCCACTCATGACATTTGCGCCGTCATAACTCTAAGACACGACTTTGTTTTTTTCAGTTTCAGATACCACCATTGAGAGCGCGATTTTTATACATAGGGAGAGAGCGTTCGCATCTTGTCCATCTGGATTTAAAAATGTCCAGAATCTTTCCGATGGCTTACCATTTGGTAGCAGGTAACGAAACACAACCACCATTTGAAAAAGAGATGAAATATCAGATGTTTCGTCGGCAATTACAGCGGTATAGTCTGCTTTAGAAATTTCGCTCTTAATTTCTTCTTGGCATACGTCAAGCATACTGCAACAGATCATTCTGTATTTCTTTCGACGTTCCTCGAAAAACGCTGGCCTGCTGGAGATGATTTTTTCACCACGGAATCTAATTTTGCAGTGAAGTTTATCAGTCCACGAAACACTCCAGGGTTCAATGAACTTTGACTTTCGTCGTGTCCCATGAGAGCTAACTCGAACGCTCCGCAGAATTTTATGCAATTAATTATCTGCGACAAGACATATCTTTCTTAGTAACTTCCTCATTGTACTTTTCCACATTACGCCTAAAAGTACTGTCTAACTGCTGAGATATATTATATTTTCCCAGAACATTTAGTTCTAATCCGCAATTTATATGGGCAATTGAGCTCTCATGTTTGCCATTTTTTTTTTGTTTTAAATGACCAATATCACCACAATCATTATTTGTCCAGGTGCCGTTTCTCTCACTCGCAAACAATAAACACGGAAAACAGAAGAAGCGGTTAGTTGCTTCACGAGCACATATCCAAGAACAACGTTTATACACACTTTCGTTAAACTTTCTTGTAAAATTCTTCCCCTTACAATTAGTCACTTGAACTAAATCGATTGGTGGCAGCGGTCTGCCTTCGTTTTTAATTTGCAGCTTTTCTTCTAAGAATAAATCGAAAGGTTTATCTCTTTTAGTTTCGCAACGCTATTAATTTTCACACTTACACAGATTCAAATCTACTGCTATGAACCGACTCAGCCACTAGGAACACAAGCATAACAAATAAAAATGTAAACACCGCAAGAAATTAACTAACTCAAACTGAAATATTTATCTTAGTATATTATGCAGAATAATTATATGCATTTATAATAGTTTAATCTAAATAGATGTATTGTGTTTGCACCATTAACATAACTCTCACGTTAATACAGAAAATGGCTAGATTGTACTTAGAAACGTAAAGTTGGCTAAGTGTGGAGCAGGTTGATCGCAACTTCTGCTAGACAACAGCGAGGGAAATGGTCGTAGCGAAATTGTATGGGGACGCAGTGCGCTTGCGCCATAGCAATCGCATCTCTTGGGCTTGTCGATTACACTGCGTTAACTCGCCGTACTTTCAAATACAAGCGTCGCCCCGCTCCCCGCGACCTCTCGCCCTAAAGTTTCCTTCGCCAGTCGCAAACTCTCGTTTGTGCGTCTCTACAACTTGTTGACCAAATGCACTGGCGTTTGGCAAAGAAGGCGCGGGGAGTTTAAATAAGCTCTTCACACAGAAGAAAGTTTGACATTTGCCCTTCTTGTATATATACCTATAGAGGCAAATGCATATTCACGTATAGGGAAAAATTAGTGGGTGTGCATTTGCGAGTATGCGATCACCCAAGAACCGCCACTGGTTATAATTAATTCCTCAATGAATTTATTATTTAATTATTAATTATGTATTTAGATATAACAATCAATTCACAATTTAAATTTAGTTTGCTTAAAATTAATCAATTATTACACGACAGTTATTAATTTAGGTATATTCTATTTTGTTACACAATTCATAAATTATCTCAATAAATTCCCTACATAATTATCACAGTGCATACGTTATTTATTTACTTAGCCATTATAATATATTATTATACTATCTGATTTAATTATTTCTTCATAATAAATCATCTGTTTATTGATTATATTTATCCTCGTTTTTATTTCATTACTAGCTTATTTGTTTTATTTAATTTTAAATTGTTACTTGGTTACGATTCTGACTATTTAACTGTTTATTTTTATAGTTTAAATTATTTATAGACTAGCAATTCCATTTCATTTAAATGTGTATTTAACCTTAATTTATATTTAATTAATACCTATTATATTCTTACTTTCGGTTACTAATGCCCTATTTATTATTTATTATTATATTTGCATAATTATTTAGTTTATATATTTACAAATGATTTAATTATAATTACCTCTATTTATAATGTAAACATGAACTCTTATTTCCTCTCTATTTCCATCATTATTTTGCTCATTATACTCCTACACATTCACTATTCCAAACAGTACTTTATCGCTTCACTACACACAACTTCCATTTTATTCCTTCAGCACTCCTCCCTCAATATTAGCATTCACTCTTTAACTCCAAACACAATCAGCACATGGCATAATCCACTCAACTCCCCTAAGGTCATCATCTCCGTCACCAGTTTCGGCTCAAAAGATGCTCCCTCTCAAGTATAGCTTTATTTCCACAATGGCGAACTCGTTCCCTACACCGGCAGCTTCTTCCCGCATCTCTCCCTTCTTCTTTCTTCTCCTATTCTCCTTCTGTAGTCGCATTGTATTTCACCTTCTAATTTTCTTAATCTTATATTTTTTCTTTCTAACCAAACTTATCTACCAAAAGATACTATACAGTATCTCCTCCTATTAGCTGTTGATTATTAGTATAATAATTTATTAGTATTTATCCATTTCTATCTTACTCTTCCTGTTCTTCTTCATCTCTCATTATAACTATCATGTATGGTAAAATGATTCTTTCATTGAAACCTTTATCTTCTCCAAATAAATTTAAATTTTGTAATCGAATCCTTTTCGATCTTCTAGCTACCTCCTCCTCCTCCTCCTCTTCTCGAAGTAACTTGAATTACACATCTCGTTTGTTTATTATCCTTTTCCCAGGTACTTTTACTAACATAATTATTCAAATTTTGTAAGTGTAATATTAGTTCCGAATGTCTCAGAATTGTTTTTATCATATAAACTTTCAAAACTTTTCTTTAATCTAATCTTGCTGTTCATATCTTGAGAATTCAAACACTGTTTGCTCAGGTATGTCTATTACTCCAATAGGTCACATTCATAATTTTCTGATTTCTTTATTTTGTTCCAGTGCGTTTTGAATGGCCTGTAATATAAGGAATAAACCCTTTTGTCGGTTGTATGTGTTGTAATCTTAATTTTTTGAACATCAGGAGGAAATTGATAAACACATCTGCCCGTTTCAGTTTCATTCCACTCTCTTTGCCAATTTAATTTTAAATTTTGCTTGATCTCTAAAGCAGTATTACATGTGTCCGATTATTTTCTCAACCTTCTCCATATTCCTCTTTTTAAACTAATATCTAGCATCTTTTAGACGAATTATACAATATATAGGCTTTATAGCCGTTGTTATCAATAGTGCTATTGTTGGTTTGGTTCTTTCTAACTGCCCGAGTAAATCATAATTTAATATTTGCAATTATAGAGGCAAAATGAGTTGTGATAAAATATTAATTATGATAATAGATAATAAATAAAATTTTGTTATCCTATCTAATTTTATCGTGATTGTTTTTGGATTTTTCTCTAATATAATCTACGTGTTTCCTAAAGTTTAGTTTTTTATGTAACACCATGTAAGGGCCTTTGAATAACATTAAAATGACATATTCGAATACATTTGTAGTTTTACTTGTTGACAAGAATTAATCAATTTTCTTGTCAGTATATTTGCCTATTTTCAAGTTCTGACCTACATTGTCCTTCAGTCACAAATAACAAGTCATCTGCATATGCTATGATGTTTAAAATATCATCATCCTTCTCTAATTCTTCTATCAATTTCTCAACTGGTATATCCCATAATAGAGGCCCAGGACTGAGCTTTGGGGATATCCCCTTGAATTTTTTTTATTTATGGTATATGTTATACATTTCATATAAACTTTTCTATTTTTGCAATAATACTGCAAACGTTATATATACTCACACACTTTGTGGATACTTTTTATTTCTCGATCTGCCAAAAGATGAGGACACCATAGGTTATTAAACGCGCCAGAAATATAAATTAAAAATCCACTTACAAAGTTTTTTTTACTTTTTCTAATTGTTTCCGGAACTTCCTCAATGGCTACTATGTAGAAACCCCTTTTCTAAACTCAAATTGTTTCCCGTTCATATCTTTCATATCCCGAAATTAGAAAATTCGTTTAAAAATAATTATTCAAATGTTCTTTCCATTGTATTAAGCAGATATATCAGTCTATGACATTTTGGAGTTTGAGGGTCTGTATCTTTTTTTTTATTTTAGTAATACTACTCTCGCATTTTTTCAAACAGGAAGTCTTCCTTTCCACATGCAATTGTTAAAAAGCATGTGTTAAAAGCGAATTGTTTCTTCTTTCAGATTATACTGTGCCGTTCTCTGCACAAATCCCCCTCATGAAAGTTAAAAGGACCTGCCAGAAGTGGTGCTTTTGTAATGACACCTTATGATCCGGCAGAGTTATATCCAGACTGCTGGACTATGATTCAGCGCTAAGACCATGTCACCAGAACAGGGGAAAGGTACATCGTCTCGACCGTAAGCAGAAAGGCAGCGCTGTTGTCAACCACCTACCATTCCCGGCACCGAGAAGTGGCTTGTGCAACTTGAGGAGAAAGAAGTCAGTCTGCGGGAATCCAGTCACCGGACGAGTTTTACAGCAGGGCTTGCTGGCAGCGAACACGAGGCGTTCGTCCAATTTTTTGGTCTAGTCTAAATTTTTTGTAATTACCCTTTCATAAGTAACCATTTTCTAAATTTTTAGTTCAGGGCGTACGCATGTATATTATCTTATATTTGAACACACTAAATTTTGTTTGCGGGAGGTTGCGAGAAATAGTTGTACTTCGTACATTTGCTATTAGACATATTGTTCACGTTTAAGCAGGTTTGAGAACTAGTTAACGTCAGAGTAAAAAGTAAAGGAACGAGTGTAACTTTTATGCACAAAATATAAAAAGGATGTTAGTAAAAGAAAGTGTATTTTATATCAAAAGTTAAAGCTTGCTAATAGTTATTAAAAATCATACATATGTATTAGAGAGCGAGTCTTGTAAATGTTGGTTTGTTAACAAGGATATTTCCACTGTAATATTTAAACAGTAAATTTCAGTCCAGGTGTATTCTGCACAGTCATTTCGAAGTCATGTATTTTTCTTTCGTATCGGCTTGTTCCGTTTCCTTTGTTTTAAGCCTTACGTTTCCTGGTTGATAAAATGAACCACGCATAGTGTTTGGTGTTGTGAAGTTCATGGCTGAGGTTGAAGGAGTCACGCCACTAAACTCACAGGTAGATAAATTTGTAAGGACAATAAGTAAATAAATAAACGTTAACAAAACGGCAGCAGAGCGTGCAGCACGTAAATCCATGCAAAAATAAACTGTAAAATCGAAACCATTCAGAGACTATATTGTCTAATAAATTATACAGGAAGTATTAAGGCGACGTATTGATTCTTTGCCTTTAAGTTGAGAATTTTTTATTTTTCTACGTGTATGCCAACTCACTGTGGATAGTCTTGGCCTTGACGTCGTTCCTCTTTAAGCTTTGCGACGTTTTCTTTGATTTCATTAGTCTGCATTTTCAAACTTTTTGTCAGATGACTTCATAAAAGTAGGTGTTCTTGAACCAAGTTTTTATGCTCTGATTCCAGAAATAACTTCCGTTTACTACTATCACGTCAGATTTTTGCACAAAATAAGAAGTAATGTTTTGACAATTTTACTAATGAGCGTAGAAAAGTATTCAAATACCATTTCACACAAGATAAGTTTTTATTCAAGAATCATTTTAAGAATACTCTCAAGAACTCCCCTAATTGATTTCATGACTAAATTTTAACAAAACAAGAAGCCAAAGTGTTTCATTTAATTTTTTTCAAACTTTCTCTTCTTTGGCTTCCTTGCAGATCCTTGAAGATGACTGTCCCTCCTCAACATCCAACAGTAGTTGGCCATCATAGTTTCATTCCATCTCCCCTGGTACCTCCTCTCCATTTCCTTAATAGCTTGGTGAAAACGTTCACCCTACTCTTCACTATAATGTCCCAGATTTTCTGAAAAGTAATCGATATGTGAATGCAGAAAATGCACCTTTACACTCGTGTTACAGCCCATCTTCTTGAAATTTTCCAACATTGTTCCGACAATGGCCTTGTAATTAGGATCTTTGTTATTGCCTAAGAAGTTTTCAGTAAGGATCGGAAGGCGGTCCATGCTTCTATTTCTCTCTCATTCATAGTCTTCTCAAAATCTTCATCCTTCATCAATTTCTTTATTTGAGGACCAACAAAAATTCCAGCCTTTAATTTGTCTTGTGTAATGAAGGGAAATTTCTTGGAAAGGTGCTTGAAGCAGGGTCCATCCTGTGGTAGAGCCCTTACAAATTGCTTCATCAAGCCCAATTTTATGTGTAGTGGCGGAAGCAATATCTTTTGTCTCTCTATAAGAGGTTCGTGCAGGATGCTTTTAGTTCCAGGCAACAAGTTTCTCCGCTGTGGCCATACTTTCACACGCCAATGTCTTTGCTTTGCCCGACTGTCCCATTCGCACAGAAAACAAGGCATTTTTGTGGACCCAGCTTGTTGTCCTAATAGTATTCCAATAACTTTGAAATCACCGCAGTTACGCCATTTGTGTTCCTCTATTGGATACTTGTTAAAGTATCTTCATGTTTTCAACTGCCTCTTTCATTTGAACTGAATGTGCGACAGAAATGGACCCATACACATTCCCATTATACAGTATCACCCCTTTCAGGCTCCTCTTTGATGAATCTATAAAAAGTCTCCACTGAGTAGGATCACGTTCAATGTTATAAAAGTGCATTAACTCGTTTATGTTATTGCAGTAAACCAAGGACTCGATCTGTGAGAAAAAAGGAACTAGTTCTTGTTCTCTGTGTCTGTGTCTGTACCATGAGTAATGTGTTCCTGGTTCCAGAAGATTCTTATTTTTAAGACGAGAGCCTAGTAACTCTGCAGATTCCTTAGACAAATTCAAATCACGTACTAGATCATTTAGTTCACTCTGAGAGAACAGTTGTGGAGTCACGTCGTATTCAGGGCGGTAGACATCATCAAAATCGTCTTCGGTGATTGCATGAGGTTCACTTTCAACACCATCTTCTTCTAAGTTCTCTAAAACAGCTGGAGGAAGAGGAGCAGGCAGATCTTCTCCGTGTGCAACTGGCCTGATCGCTGAAGGAATACTTGGATACACAATGTGTTTCTTATTTTTCGAATTGCACCCCTGAACATTAAACTAAACAGAAATAACAGTCTTTAAGGTGGTCTTTAGGCTCCCTCTACACCATAGGAATTGCAAATGACATGCGTGATTTCTTTCCTTTTATTCACAATCTTAACCTCTCAACACAATAGCGACAAACTGTCTATGGAGCTCAGGCCTTGTCTTGGTCACCAAGTTTCATTTTAAAATAAGCATGGTATACTTTTTTCAGAAAGTCTGTTATATCAGTTCTTTGCTGAAGCACTGTATAATTTCCACAAATGTAGCAGAAAACATTTGGATTGTTCACACATTTGCGTGTAGACATAATGTATTTGTAGCTTCAATCACGATATAGCATTGTTAATGCAAGCCTCTGATATTAACAACAATGCCTAAATTACAAATAGCAACCAGGATCTACAGGTGTAACAATCTAAAGACTTACAAGTCTATATTGAGAAATTTCCCTCCAAGAAGTGATAAATTTTCCTTCAACAATACTCATCATCTACTGGTTCAACTCTATATTTTTGAAGTGAAATTGTGAAAAACTGTACGTGATACAAAAAAACTAAAAGCAGTTCTGAAATCAGTATAAAAAATTTATTAGTTTTCAGTCATCCGATATCATGCAGACTAGTGTTTTCATTGGATTTGTGATCTAGCTTTATTGGCGAACACTATAAATTTTACGCAACGTTTTACTGGTCTCCTATTTCTAGTAAGTAAAATTCTATTATGAGCCCCGCAAATTTGGAACTTCTTGGAAGGTTGAATTTCTTTTTCAGTTTAAATTACGTGCATTACCTGGCAACAGGACAAAGCCTTCATCTTCATTACTTCAACTTTTCAGAGATAATGCGACCGAGCAGGCAAATATTTCAAACATTACTCAGATTGACTTTAAAGATAGTTGTTTCATTATATAAAATTTCAGCTGGCTGAACTTCAGGATGTTATTTCTAATACTCAGATTACGCACACACCTGATTATTAAGTGCACGTATATTGCGAGCTCGCACTTAGTATTATATAGAGAGACTGCAAAATCTTTTGACTTCACAATTTGCGAAATCGGCTCATTCCGATATTCAGGATTTAACTTCTGTGTATAATACCTGCTTACAGTCGCTTCTAAACTCTTCTTTGGGATTAAAGGAAGCCGAACCTTTAGTGTCTAGTCCGTTAGTTTCCGAACAGTTATCTAGCGAGTCGCCATTTCAAACTGCTAACTTTACCTTTACTTTGCACACGGTTGTTGACTTTAAAGCCTTGTAAGTGAAACATACGACGCAATCGTTGTTAGATCGGGCACATTTTTTAGTGAATGGGATGGAGAAAGCGTTGCCTACGTTACAATGTTTCATTACCCTTTGTGACCGTTGTACTTTTACCGCCAGACTGAAATATATCACTTACTTTTGAACATAATTCAGGTAAATTAGTTTTTTTTGTTACAGAAGGCTTTAACAAAACAACTTACCTTATATGATTTTCATTCATCGGTCCTTCAATTCTTTTTTCCTCCAAGTATATTTAATCAATATTAATCACAGTATTGTTATGCAGGCCATTTGATATTGAAGATTTTCTTGCATTTGCTTTACGCGTTAAGAATTATGCTCGTGTTTTTCAATTATCTGATATGGAGAAACAAATTGTATTTTAATACTATCTCCCCTACCGGTTTGCATTATGTCTTTACCACGGCTCCGCGATCGTTTCAGGAATTGGATAGTGTTCTTTCTTGACATCAACAACTAAACTTTTCTCAACCTATATTTCCGTTTTCTCACACAACAAAATCGATAGAATTTCAAACGTAGTTGAAGAATTTTAATTTGACGAAGTCCTCGTCTTTAGCTCACGTGTCTTCTTACCAGGTAACTTTACGTTTAAATTCGCATTTTTGTCTTATTGTCATAAATCAGGACATACTCAGGCCATTTATTCTCAAAAGGATAAACAGTTACGCATGTCTTCTGAAGGCCTTTATGACAGCTACCGTCGTTTCGTCATACACATTTCAGTACTTTAGCACTTGTGCGAATTGCGTTTTATCCTTTCGCCGTTCTTCAGGTTTTTGCGCTTCAACATAAAGCCTTGGCGTTGCGTGACACGGGATCTCAAGTAAATTTACTTCCTGTGCACTTTTAGCGTCTTTTATCTGTAAAATTACGCTCTCCACTTCTTCCTTCGTCATTACGATGTAATAAAATATAGGGCACGGAACTTGCTAATTTTAGCTACGGTTATCTTGCATATCAAAATTTCGTATTATTCGTGGACTTCGACATTTCAAGTGGTCGGGTTCCTTCCATATGATACGCTTTTGGGTACATTTTATGACATATTCATAATTATGTCTTGATTTTTCTAACTTTATGATACAGCTTGCATTTAAACCGCATGTACTTTACTGTTTTCAATAGGAGCGCATCAGCCTGTTTGGCTCTTTTACCTTCTCCTTCTATTATTCCTAATTTTCAACTTTTGCATTTGATACCAAGCAACGCGACTTGGTTATTTCTTTAGTCGAGGAATTGGCTAATTCTTTTTTTCCAGGTAAATCGGTTACGATCCAAGGGGCACTTTGTGTTACACATTTGACCGATTTTACCCCGATTCGTTCAGCATCTTATAAATGTACAACCCTAAATTGGAACTTTTGCGGACTAAGATTGAGCAAATGCTGCATCAAGGTATAGTTGATCCATCTAATAGTCCGTATTCCAGTCCCTGCTTTTAGTACCAAAAGCAGATGAGGATTTGCGCCTAGTTGTTGATTATCGTAAATTAAATAAATGCATAAAAAAAGAATCGATGCCCCTCCCGTACCTTGACACGGCAGCAAAAGTTTTTACGACACTTGATCTTAACCATGCATATTATTAGATCCCGTTAGTGGTAGAATCAAGTCCCGTTACGGCTTTCTCGACGTATGGAATCTCTACCACTTTCGCCGTGCCTCTTTCGGTATTTCTACTGGCGCTCAGGTATTGTCTCGTTTACTGGAGGATATGTTGAAAGACTATAAATACAAGTTCGTATTTAGTTACCTTGATCTGGTTATTTACTCGCCAGACTTTACCACACATATTGAACATTTACGTAAGGTATTTTCTTTTCTATTGAGAGCCTATATTACTACTAGCCCTGCGAAGGTTCAGCTTGCAGTCTGACAAATTTCCTTTTTAGGACATTTAATTACCACAGATGGTATTTCTATCGATCCTGATAGAATTCTGGTGATACGTTATTTTCCAACCCCCTCAACTCCTAAGCAACTCGCGTAATTTTTGGGAATGGTAGGGATATTCTCAACATGTATTCCGAATTTTTTTTCATTGGCGGAGCCGTTATATGCTGTTAAACGGAAAGGTACTACTTTTCAGTGGACTTCAGACCACCAGCAAGCATTACTGGTTTAAACTCTTGTATAATGCGTACTCCAGTTTTGACTATGCCAGACTTAAACAGACCCTTAGTTGTACAAACTGATGCCTCTCGTGCTGCGGTCGCATCGATCCTTTTACAGAAGACACCTCACGGCCTCGTCCCATTTCTTTTGGTTCACACCGAAATGAAACTATCAGTATATGAACTCTAAGTTTTAGTGGTTCTTACCCCTTTCGATAAATTCTGTCCTTCTTTGGAACATCAACCCTTTCGACTTGAATATGATAATCAGGCTTTAACGTGGGTTCTTTCACACGCGCGCAAGACTGGCAAGCTTGTCTATTAAGTTGTATGGTTGAGTTCTTTTCAATTTATCTTTCACCGCATACATAGTTCTGATAATTTGGTAGCTAACGCCTTATCGCGAATGTTTCATGAACCTGACCCTGATTCGGTTTCTTTTGTAAATCCGTTTTCATAATCTTTCTCTGCTGCCTTTAAATCAGTTTCTGAGTACCAGCAATCTCATCCGATTCTACGTGGCGAAATGGTCATTCGGGCCGTATTTTACCAGATTGTGAATTTCGTGATAATTTACTATATGCCCTTGTGCCGCGTTCACAAAAATTACGGATTCATTTGCCAACGGCGCTGGTTCCGTTGGTATCGCCGTTCTTTCATACCTCTACCATGCGAGCTCATTTGGGTATATACACGACTAAATTTAAAATTCGACAATATTTTATGTGGAAGCATGTGTATCGGTACATTACACAGTTTGTTAAATCATATACGATTTGTGCGTCGTCTAAACCTCCGCAATTCATGAAATACGAGTTATTATGTTCTAAATTGGTTACGGCTCGGAAGCAAAGTCTTCTTCTTGATTTTGTAGGGCCATTGCCGCGTTCCTCGTCAGGGAAAGCTTATATTTGCGTCATAGTTGACGCGTTTAGCAAGTTTATATGGTTAACACTTGTCTGCGCCTCCACAACGGCAAACACTATTGCCGTCTTAATTAGTCATTTTGCCTGTTTTTGGTTTTCTCAAACTTTTGTGACGGACAACGCCTCTTATTTTCGCTTAAGAGCTTTTCGGACTTTTCTTCTTGAATATAGTATTGAACTTATCCATATACCTCCGTACTATCCCCGTCCCTCATTGGCAAAACGGATGGATAGGAATCTTAAGAGCGTATTAATGGATTTTCATCAGAAAACCACCATGCTTGGGACACGAATTTCACAGATTTTCAGTTAGCCTTTAATAAGCCTTGTCGCGAGGTTCGTAAAACCACACCCTTCCGCCTAATGTTTAAATTGGTTCCCCCGTGCCCTTTAGTTAATCGGTGGTCTTTACATAAACTGATACCTGAAGATAGCCGTCCGGAATCAATTCGCCAGGTATGGCGGGAAACCTTTCAGAATCTTAAAAGTGATCTTGATAAACGCGTTCGACGCTATAATTCAGGTAGGGTTCGCTCCCCATTTCGCCTGGGAGATCTCGTTCATTTAAAAAATTATACTTTCAATGACGCTTCTCATTCCTTTACTCAGAAACTTCCATCGTGGCATACTGTACCTTTTCGTACAATTCAAAATGTGAAGAGTTTCTTGTAAATTGCAGGATTGTGTTACCGGCAGGATTACTACTGCTCTTGTTTCAGAATTTAAATCTGCGAGCGCTGCTGACGTGTAAATGATGATTGGATTGCTCGTTGCCTCATCCTGGCAGGATATATTTTACATTTTTGTACCTCACTCCTGCACAGTGTCGTAATTTTACCGCTGGAGTGTGATCCAATTTCTTTGCTGCTTTCCAGCAATTTTTTCCTGCCAGACCTTTTCTTTACTTTTCATTTCTCTTTGTCTGTGTTTCACTTTTAAATTTCGTTTTTCATATTTATTTGTTTATCCTACTTATAGTTTAATGTCCACACTATTAGGTTTATTTTTAGATGTTTAATAGATACTACAAACTTAATGATAAATTAATTAAATTTTAAGGAGTACCTCCAATAGTACTTATTGACAGCCGTCATCTCTTTACAGAGGGTTGTTCGCAATCTATGGTAAAACTTAAGACCCCGTTACCTTATGGCCTCTGCTAGCAGTGATGTTCTATCTGGCAGCCTTTAGCTTGAGCTATTAATCTGCAGCACAGCTTCCATCGAAGCAAACTGCTACGAAATACAGGATCTCCAATTTATTCCATTCCTCCTGGCAGCTTTGCAGAGATCACCCAAAGTTAGCGGCTGGCTGCTTCCAAGAGCTGTTTTCAGTAACCCAAACGCACAAAACTGCATCAGTCATGCATCAGATGACTTAACAGGGATATACTTGAAAGGTATGGAATGTATTACCATTTTTCTCTCTATGTTCTCCAAAAATGTGTAGTTTGAGGCAGACCTATGGATTGATGCCTTATCCTGATGCAACCACTTTATTTACATCTGCATCATAGAGAGTAAGGATTTCTGTATGAGGTTTTTTTAGTGTTTTATTTATGGACGCTCTTTAACTGCTGGACGTGAAAGACCGGTAATTTTGCTCAGATGTCTCCTTGTCAGGCTTGAGGTTCTTTTACGTGCCGTAAATGTACTACACGGGACCACCGGATTGATTTCCCTTCCGAAGGAAGCCATGCTAAGTACTTTTACGCCCAAAAAATACATCGCTCTCTGCCGGATTTGAACCCTCGACCTCGGAAAATAGAGGCTAGCTTGGTAACTACTACACCACAGAGGACGACTGGGAGATTTCTGTATGGAACTTTGGTGTCAGGACATTAGTCTGATAATATGCCGAATTTATTTTCACTTTTTATGTACACGACTAATGGTTAATTTGCCATTGTAACTGTACCTTGCTATTACCGTGAAACCATTGGGAAAATTTTTATTAGTTTCCTTATACCAACTTTCAATTTTTTTCTCCCTTTGGTCACTAATACATAGCCCAGGGTTTGTCTTAGATAAACATATGCCTCATCTAAAAAGGCAACAAACATCCACTTTTCAACAGCTAGTATCGTTCATACAGCTTTCTGCCGTTATTGGCACGTTCTGAAATGTGTTTAGGCAACAGCGTATATCCCCGGCCTTTATGGCACTTTTCTGGATTCAAATCCTGGTTGATTATGGTGTTCATAGTAGTAACAGAGATCCCTAATTACTGTGCAATGGTCCTCTGAGTTGCAGGATTTGGTGCAGCGGTATGGGCCTTTATCTTCCAAATTATCTCCGGGGTGCAACTGCTAGCCCCTCGTAGATTTCCCTGTTTCTTGCCCTTTGGAATAAGTCCTGATGTGGTCTTACCTTTTTTGTTGAGAGCACATGAGGTCCTTTCTTGGTTATGGGAAAACCACGCCTCTTGCACTGCTTAATAATCTTAGAATACAAGTATTTTACATCGGAGAGGACAATGATGTAGCTTAATCAAAATGCTTCTATTTTAACGACATTTTATGCAGCAAGAACAAGGGCACACAACTGAGCAAACACGGTGATACACTCATATGGCTGAACTTTATTCGGTTCCACATGTTTCAGCGCGGAGCTATTGTGCTCGACTAATATTGTTACCATAGATCGTGAACAACCCTGAGTACTCTACTTTTTAGCTTATACTATCATTCTTTCACTTTCTGTACCTTGTTTTGTTTATTTGTTTCTTTGATGTTGTTTTTTGTTTTATTCTCGCTCCCTTTCATTATATCTATGTGACCCATGTTTCGTTATATCTACTTTTGTTTGTTGTTCGCCGTCTTGCGCCTGAATCCTTATGCTGCACTTGAAATTTTTCATGTTTGGTGTTCGGGGAGACGTGAGCCAATCTGCAGAGGCATCTGGTTCCTTCCTCTCCAGCTATTTGCGTGGATGGAGTATTGTGACGTTATCGGCTCAAACCCCTTTCACTACGGTTATAAGAACCTGCTGGAGGTTTGTGCATTTGTAACTAAATTAAATTAAATTGATTTTTATTTATGGATACTCTTTAATTACTATGGACCTTAGCGTCCCATTCTATACTGGGCGTGAAAGAACTGGTAATTTTGCTCAGAGGTCACTTATCAGGCTTGAGGTTCTTTTACGTGCGTAAATCTACGAAACGGGACCACCGGACTTACTTCCCTTCCGAAGGAAGCCATGCCAAGGATTTTTACGCCCGAAAAACTCCATCGCCCTCCGCCGTGTGGTTTTGTAACATACCTATGATCCGGCAAACAGGAATTTTCTAGAATTATTTCCGGACTGCTGGACTATGATTCAGGGCTAAGACCTCGTCACCAGAGCAGGGGAAAGGTTCATCGTTTCGCCACCGCCAGGGGAAAGGCAGCTATGTTGTCAACCACCTGCCATCCCCGGCACTGATAAGTGGCTCGTCCAGCTTCAGGAGAAAGAAGTCAGCCTGCGGGAATCCAGTCACCGGGCGAGTTTTACAGCAGGGCTTGCTAGTAGTGAACACGAGACGTACACTCAATTCTTCGGTCTGGTCTAAACGTTTTGTAATTACGCTTTTCCTAAGTAATTATTTTCTAAATTTTTACATTAGCGATTAGAACAGACTAAATTTTGTTTGCGGGAGGCTACGAGAAATAATTCTACTTGGTACGTTTACTATCAGATATTTTGTACAAGTCTGAGCAGGTTTGCGAAATAGTAAACGCCAGAGTAAAATAAAAAGGGAACGAGTGTAACTTTAATGCACAAAATGTAAAAAGGACTTTAGCTAATAGAAAGTGTATTTTATAACAAATGTTACAGCTTGTTAATAGTTATTAAAATGATACACACGAGGACCATTTCACAAGTCCTGCACACGGTGCATGCGCGACCGTTACGGTAGCGTGATCAAGTTGAAATTTATGTAAGTTGTGAGTCAGACTTTAGGCTTGACGGTTGTTTGCTTGTTCGCGTGGCTGTGTCGGGAGTAATTCAGTTTTAAAATGGAACCTGAAACCGAGACAGGTCGGATTACGCATAGTAAACCAGCGCTTCTACATAAAAATCTAATCCCTACGTGAAAGGAACCCAACTGAAATTTACAACGCTTTGAGAAAGGTGTGTGGGAATAGTGTAGTGGATTGTAGCACGATGGTCTGCTCGTTTCCGTGAAGGTTGTGTAAGCATTGAGGACAACCCAAGAGGTGGAAGGCCATCAACTGCAACAGACTACACCTCTCAGATTATTGTGAATTATATTTTGAGAGCTAGACGATAAACATGTGAGGAAATTATTTGAGGCCAGAATGTCTGTCACTTCAGTTTACAGAATCATTACTAAAAAGTTAAAGATGAGAAAAATTGCTGCCAGATGGCTCCGCATGATCTGAGTGAAGAGCAGAAAGCAGGTCACAAAAGAATCGCAGAAGAACTGCTTCAACTGTAAACTATACACGCAAACAAAGCAGGTAAAAAAATACAGCATGTAATTTGCACACAGACCTCAATACATAAAACAGCAACAGTAGCTGATATCAATTTAAAAACGTGCAATATATTCAAGAAAACAAAGACTGCTTTTATCAAAGTAAAAAAAACATATTAAGTAATATTTTCTCTCTTAATGTATTCCATTCTGAATATATGACCCTCATTAAAATCTCTTATATTTCTCTCCATAGTTTCTTTCTTTTTTTCTATTTTATTTTACGTCGCTTTAACTCCTTGGTCATATCGCGACGGATCTGTTAATGGATATCTCTTAGAATGATATGTGACGGACAGTTAGCCTTCTAGGTCTCATCCCTGTAACCCCTGCTTCATGCTGTGCAGATGGCATTAGGGTGCCGTCCAGTCTAAATGCCGTCCTCACACAGAAAGGCGGACAGTTAGCCTTCTAGGTCTCATCCCTGTAGCCCTTGCTTCATGCTGTGCAGATGGCATTAAGATGCCGTCCAGTCTAACTGCTTACATTGTCTGTAGATAGATGGCATAGCATTCGCTATTACCACTTGTTTTACATTTTACTAATGTTTTGGACTTAAGATGGAACTTTGGGTCGTGGTAATAAATATCGAATCCGGTATTTAGCTTGGCGACTCAGGAAAACCACGAAAAAAACCTCAGACAGATTGTTCGGCCCACGGGATTTGAACCCGGGACCTCCCGAATGCGGGCCACAGATTTCCTTAAAAACATGGCTTCCTTGGAAGGGAAGTAAAGCCTGTGGTCTCGTGTCATAGATTTACAGCACGTAAAATAACCTCAATCCTGATAAAGAGGCCTCTGAGCAAAATTACCGGTCTTTCACGCCCAATATAGAATGGGGCGCTAAGGATCACAGCAGTTAACGAGCGTCCATAAATAAAACTCTATTTTACTTTTCTTGCTTAAAGTGCTCTTATTTTTAATTCTTGATGTCTCACATATCCCCCGCAGCTTCATATATGTGTCTATTTGAAATTCAAGCAACTTATCCACAAAAGTAAAACTATTGGGATGGGAGGAGTAAAATCTCTTATTAAATCTACTACGAAAAGACTCGCAAGAATTAGTACGCTGCAAGCTTGCGGTCTTAGCTGCCCAAATGGAAAGTGGAAAGGTAGCATGATCAGCTACATATGTAACTAATAAATAATCACAAAAATTATCAGGCTCCTCATCTTGTGGCTTAATGGCCATTAAATCTGAAATAAAACAGTCGTCAACTTAATGTGGATCTAAAAATGGTAGACCAAATATACAAGCTTTAACTATCTGCCAATTCCTGAATCATTCTGCCGTATTCCTTTATCAATCCCTACTTACCAATCTGTCGTAGCCGGGATTGACCTAGGAGGAATCTGCATTCAATAAAATTGGCCCCACCCCACACGGCATTTATTGCAGCATGGATGGCGCATTCAAAATCGACAATTACAAAAGCTGGATTCATTTTCAGGTTTAAACTAAGACATATGTAAGTAACGATTGCAATATTTGAACATAATTTTCTAAGCGTTTACCAAAAACAGACAATATGCAAGTTCTATGTAATGTCCATTTTGCAGTCCATGGATGGTAAACAGTTGTTTGAAATGCCTAGTAAAAAAAATCTGATGTGTTACACTCACATGACTTTCTCTACTCTTGTACACACTATCTTTACAAACGCCTATTCTCCATATGCTTCATGTTAATGGAGATATCGAGATGTCAATCTTATTGGTAATTTTCTTGTAGATGCAAGGGAAATATGGTAGCTTTTAAGCGATAGTCAAATATTTTAACGCTGGTTGCTATGTGGCGCATTCCATTCTCTTTGCATGTCCAGGACATAAAAAAAGTGAATAACGAATTTGAGAAAAAGTATAAGTATTGGAAAATTTAAGGAAATAACAAGCAATATCTCGAAAACGGTTCACTCAACAAAAGAAATGTATATGACATAAGTTGTGTATTTTAACGCGATCTACATTTTTTGTGTAGTAAAATTTTGTCTATCTCTTATGGTTTACCAGTTATGCAAAAGTCGTTCACAATGAAGAATACGTTTGGAGACATTCCCAGAAAATTCGAGATATACATTTCATTTCTCATGACATTATCTTAAACATATGATATTTTCATCAAAATCGTTAGAGGCATTTTTGAGAAAATTAAAATTTTCGAAAAATCTTCCATGTAAAGGGTAGTCTGGAGTGGGGGGATTTTCTTGAAAACCTTTGTGTCGCATCTCTGGAAGATACTGAACCTAAATACCAAGTTTGGTGCTTATCCGACTGTTCGTTTTTGAGTTATGCTGTTCACAGACACACAGACAGGCAGACACACAGACAGACAGACACACACACACACAGACATGTTTCCAAAAATGCTTTTTTTGGATTCAGGATGTCTCAAAACATGTATTTCCGGTGAAATCTCGGTATCGAATTTTTGGGTGGAATGCAATACTTCCCCTACTTACTATACGTAGTAGAGAAAGTAAAAATGTGAGTGTGCCGTCCATGAACACGGTTGCAATACTACATAGGATATTCAAATTCGTTACACAAAAAAATACAGAAATTTTATACTGTGCGTCATTGGTGAACAAAGAAGTTCATTCCTATTTGTTAATGGATTTAAGTTGTTCAATACCTTTTGCACTTCGTGTATATTCCTCGGCAAATGTGACGGTTGTAGCCTACGCCGGCTATTGTGTATGTTCCTACGTATGTTATTTATGTATTTGAAAGTGAAAGTTTCTAGAGCATTATGATGAAGCTCCTGAAATAAGTATAATAATACTACTAATAATAATGTGTGCAGCAAGATAAAACAAACAACGAAAAGCTCATCTCTAAATTATGTTTGATATTATATTCCAATGATAACAATAATGCTAATTAGAAATATATTGAAACTATACCTGTCTATTTATTTACGACGGTCTATCTAATATACATTTCCCCTTGCAAGCAGAATTTACCAGCTTTCGAATAATTTTTGCTGCATCGTTTCTATTATTATGGTTTAATTCTGACCGGACAATCTCACCATTTAGAATATTTAATGATTCATAACATTTTTGTTTACAGCGCCGACTATTTCACCATATTTAATTTTTCTAAGTTTGTAAAATGTTGAGTTGTCTAATAAGTTTAATTCTTTTCCACGGTCACCAATAATACTTTTCACCAATCGAGGAGACCAACGACTCACTTTGTCATCCTCCGTGGTGTAGTGGTTAGCCTCTAGTTCCTGAGGTCACGGGTTCAACCCAGCGGAGGGTGATGGATTTTTTCGGGCGTAAAAATCCTTAGCATGGCTTCCTTCGGAAGGGAAGTAAAACCGGTGATCCCGTGTCAGTTTTACGGCACGTAAAAGAACCTCAAGCCTGATAAAGAGGCCTCTGAGCAAAATTTCCGGTCTTTCACGCCCAATATAGAATGGAACGCTAAGGACCACAGCAGTTAAAGAGCATCCATAAATATACTCCATTTTAACGCACTCACGACTGCTTTGAGCCAAACTGTTACTAAGCTTAGATGTATACCAGACTCCGACTGGCTGCTGGCAGGCTAAGTTTTAGCCCGAGTGAATTTTTGCTGGTGCCCACCCTCATCGGGGTTTTACCGCAGGATGACTATTTTCAGTAGGAAATGACGGTTAAGGATGATGGTTTATATTAGGTAGTAATGATAGAAAGGAGGAAGCATATAGCTCCTCGAGCTGCCTGTTAGGATGCAGCGGCCCTTCTGCACCCTGGTGTGTGTGTGTGTTTATCAATATCTTTGCTTGGGATTGAATTTTGAGACGAATCATCTCTTGGCTAGGATTACTATGGAGTTCAGCTTTAACTGCTGTTGGATGTATGCCAGTAGACTTTGGAACTACTTTTACTGCCGAGTAAAGAGAACCACAGCGCCATGATCGTGTTATGGAGGGAGATACAACTTTACGTATCTCATATTTGAATATGTTTCCTATATTTGCATACATACTATCTTGTGGTGTGTGCCGTTTACGTACCCCAGAAACGAATGCGGAAATAGGGTATGTGTAATTTACATGGCCCAGGATTAAAAAAAAACCTTACTAAATGTCATACCTGGTTGCAATGTGCAGTTTACTACCGCTCGTTCCAAATATGCAAGCGACGAAAACTCTGGGAGATTAGCAACTTTTAACTATGTTCACAGCCGATAGAACATGAAGCAGCAAGATCGTCGATTGACTGTCCAGAATTACCCGAAGTGGTGTGCCAAGATTTTGACGGAAACACTCGTGTCTCTCTTTACTGCATAATTCATCCCACAGTTGCCTGACAGATGAACAAAAACTGACTTAATCCTTCACGCTGATCAAACGAGGAACGCCATAACGGGTGATGGGATATACGTCTCCGTTTATGATGTGTCAAAACAAAAGCACAGATCTCGTAATGCATGGCAAATCATCGTAAGAGAACCAATGTCACTCAAATGTCAAGGCATTTGACAGCATCTGGTTTGTCGTTAACAGAAGTCC
Organism: Deroplatys truncata; assembly: GCA_030765065.1. Classification (NCBI taxonomy): domain Eukaryota; kingdom Metazoa; phylum Arthropoda; class Insecta; order Mantodea; family Mantidae; genus Deroplatys; species Deroplatys truncata. Next base: position 81,584,262 of record CM060982.1, on the reverse strand, counting down.
AACTTATCAATAAATGTTTTATTTTGCCTTAACAGCAAGAAAAACGAAGCGTGAAACACTTTTGTGCAATAATTGGTTTTTATGGTATGCATATGACAAAAATATTGTATGTATCCAATCTTCTATAAACTATGCTTAAGTAAGCTTATTATTCTGTCTACTTCATGTTAAACCAGATAAAAGTTTCCAGAAACAGTTTCATTACAGATTTCGTTGTTGGTGTAAGGGGGATACAGAAGGCTGAAGCGAAAGTCAGATCTTTCCAAAGCGGGTTATTTTGTTGACTTCTAAATTCCATGCTCTTTTCAAGACATCACAAGAAATAATCTAATTGTGACTTATCACTTAAAATAATACAGATAATCTAATTCAAACCAATAGTAAGAATTAACTTGGAAATGTTATTATCAGGGAAAAAATATTTTGTGTTACATTCACATGACTTTCTATATCCTCTATCGTTTATTAGTGGGTATACAAATTATTTTTACGAAAGTGTATTTTCCTATCCACTTCATTTTAACCCAGATAAACCTTTCCGGAAATAGTTGCATTAGACATTTCGTTAAAGATACAAAGAGAATGAGTCAAATGTTTAAGAACTGGACGTTATATACCGACCTTAATACGTTTTCCATAACATCGCGAGAAACAAGTGAATATCGCCACGACTTAAAAAGAATAGATAAGTATTGAACAATTCGAAGCATTAATAACGAATAGCTCAGAAATTCCTGATATCACAAAAAAATTATTTGAAATAAGTCGTGTGTTTTAAAAAGATTTTTATAGTGAATTTTCGTTTGTCGCTTAACGTTTACCAGTTATACAAAATACCTTCCGAATGAAGTGGAGTTCACAAGCTATTCCCAGAAAATTCAAGATATAAAAATTATGTGTCATGTAAATATCTTTAACGGATGGTAGTTTAAATAAAATCGTTAATACCATTTTTTTGAAAATAAAAAATAAATAAAAAAGCATTCCATGTAAATAGTAGTTTGGGATGTGGGAATTTCCTTGAAAATCTTTAGAAGGTACTGAACCTAAATACCAAGTTTATTTATCCGACTTTTGTTTTTGAATTGTGCCGCTCAAACACACGCACACGGATCTTTTTCTAAGAACGCTCTTTTTGGATTCAATGTGCCTCAAAACGTGTATATCTGGTGAAATTTGGGTATCAAATTTTTGGGTGGATACAATACTTCCGCTACTTACTATATGCACTAAAGAAAGTAAAAACTTGACACACATTGCGCTTATTAAGGAAATCTTAAGTATTTCTAGTAATTTTTACCTAGTCTATACAATACAAAATTCAATTAGAATGGAGAAGTGCTTACAGACTGTTCCCAGAAAATTCAAAATACACATTTTATTACTCTTGCAAATATCTCTTACATGCTATTTTCATAAAAATCGTTAGAGCCACTTTTGATGAAATCAAAAACAACAAAAACCTTCCATGCAAAGGGCACTTTTTGGGTGAGGCCATTTCCTTGAAACCTTCCTTCAGCATCTTTGGAAAATGCTGAACTGCAATAGCAAGTTTTGTATTTATACAACTTTTCGTTTTTGAGGTATGCAGTCTTCTCTCTCCCTCTCCCAGTGTGCGCGGACCTTTTCTAAAAAAAATATTCTTTGTGAGTTCAGGAATCTCAAAACCATGTACTTGCGGTAAAATAATGATACCGAAATTTTGGGTGAAATACAATACTTGTACCTACCACAGGTAAGAATGGACAAAGTAAAAAGTAATTTGTTTTTAATACATTTTTCCAAGCCTTACTTGTGTACCTATGTATTTTATTTCTTCCAATTTCTTTGAAATATATAATAAAGAAAGTGCTGCAAGGTCACAAAATACACTGCCGTTTGTGAAAATTCGAACACCAGGAAGAAAAGGCAAGAATTCAATAAATTTAATACCACAGGTTAGGTATATGACAAGTAACAAATGATAAAGTTTTCAAATCTATACATGACCTTTGAGCCCTAATATTCAGTATTTGGTCGGGCCTCCATGCTCTGCCATTTCAGCTGCTATACGCCGTGGCATTGAATCAAAAAGGTTCTGAATAAGTTCCTGAGGAATTACCCTCCACGCAGTTTGTATTCGAGCCCACATATCCGTGACACTGGTTACTGGAGGACCGTGACGCACCAGGTGCCGACCAACCATATCCCAGACATGTTCGATGGGCAAACGTGGTAGCCAGGGAAGCAATGGTACCAGTCGTTCTTCGAAGATGGCTTATACATTCCTCGCAACATGTAGCCGGGCATTGTCTTGTCGAAATGTGGCCTGTGGAGATGCCTGAAGTAGTAGGAGTGCGTCAGCCTCTACAACAACCGCTAGGTACCGGTTGCTGTTCAAAGTGCCCTCAATTCGTAGAAAGCGAGATCGGTTGTTGTAACCAATGGTGCCCCAAACCATCACACCTGGTGTTTGTCCGCTATGCCGCTCAACAATGCAGCCCTCCAGGTTGCGCTCACCACAGTATCGCCGGACACGTATGCGACCATCACTAATAGGACACGTTGAAACGGGGGTCGTCCGAAAAGACATTTTGCTACTCAGCACCCCAATGACGGTGTTCACGTGCCCATTGCAGTCGGAGAGGCTTGTAGTTTTTGGACAATGGAAGCCGACGTAATAGCATGCATGCAACCAGTCTAACCTGCAACAGACGGCGATGAACCGTTGATGCAGACAAGTTCACACCTGTTGCAGTGTTCCAGCGTCGAGCCAACACTGTGGATGAAGCTGCACGGTCCGTTATGGCCATGCGGACAAGATGGTCATCCCGTGCTGTGGTCATGTTCCATGGTCCAGTACCCGCTCTTCGCTGCGTACGACCTTCATCTATCCACTGCTTCCACACTGTCGTAGCAGCATGCCCTGTACGAGCCGAAATGTCACTGTATGACAAACCCGCTTCCCGAAGACCGATCATTCTGCCCCGTTCGAACTCACATACATGCCAATATGGCTCTCTTTGACGTCGACGAGACATACTGGCACTTATTTTATTATTTTCACCTTGTTTGACAGCTCTGCACTGAGTACAATGGACGCAACCCTGACCTTGTTGGACCGACACGAGAGGGCTCTGCTCGGCCTACGTGTACCCCACCTCTCTGCAAACCTAATTACTTATTGCTTGCACACTCTTCTACACTTTCACTAAGTTTGGGGTTGTTCGGGAAATTTTTTTTTTTTTGGTGTTGCAATTTTCACAAACGGCAGTGTATGAACTATTCCCATGATCTCTGCCTACTGAGTGATTCAATGTCAGACTTGCTACGATGTTATTTTTAATGGGTTCATATTTAAATCTTTTCTCGCTTTAGGGCGTCATTAAGGTAGATGAAGTATTCCATTTGAAAAATTTATTCTATGAAGATGTTTTGGAAAGGTAGGTTTTGAGGCTATTCCCAGAAAGTTGAAATATACATTTAATTTCTCATGTAAATATCTTAAATATATGGTATTTCAATCAAAATCATTAGATCCATTTTTAAAAAAATAAAAAACTTCGAAAGATTTTCTATGTAAAGTATAGTTCCCAACTTTGCATTCTATGGAAGATATATACCAAATATATACCAAGATAAATACCAAGTTTTTGAGTTATGCTGTTCACAGACATAGACACACAGATATTATCCTAAAATGCTTTTTGGGGGGGATTCAGAGGGCCTCAAATCATATCTATACCTACTCTCGATATCCAATGCTGGGTGGAATGTAATACCTTCTCTACCTACCACGTACGTGTTAGAGAAAGTAAAAGATTTTGTAAGAATAGTTGGTATAAATGATAGTGGGTAGAGAAATTCATGTGAATGTAACACAGGTAATTTTTTTAATTTCTCTACCACTTACCTAGGAAGTATTTTAATCTACCTAAAAATTCGATATCGTGGTATCGAAATGGAAAACGTGGCAATACACTTTTGGAGACCCCTGAACAAAAAATAAAAACCTTTAAGAAAGGGGACCAGACAGACCTTTACTTAAACCTCAAAATGCGCATATGTAGTCAAGTTTCGATATCGAATATTTTGGTGAAATACTACACTCCTACCATAGGTAAAGAGTAGAGAAAGTTAAAGTATAAAAATTATGTAGCAATTTAATATGAAACTGGCTATTTAAGAGCACAATGTGCATTTAAAATCTCAATAATTATTTGAAATCAAAACAGCCATTTCACCCTACTTCTCAGAAATCAACCCAAGACCCCGATGTATGTAACATGTACGCAAACACCTGGGAATGAAGTCAAGACAAAGGAATTTACTCCTTTGGGACATCCCTTTTCGAAGCCAATTACGTACTAAATACCTTAATTGGCTTATTGGCTGTTTACAACGGGTCTCATTCATTTCAGCCGCGTGTTGTTTCTGATAAGCGCCAATTCAAAAGCGTAGTGGCTCGAAGCGCGCAAATAACAACCGTTTCTCTGCTATGAATGAATACGGGAAGTTGTAATGCGCTTTTAATGAAGACAGCTTTTTTTTCTCCACTCTCATTAAAAGCTTGTTTGTGACATGATACAGGTTTTATTTTCTAAGAGAAATGAATATCATAAAGCAAGTTGCTAATGAAATAAACTGGATCCCAATTTAAAGGAATGGAAAAGTAAAGCATTTTTGTTTGAATACCGAAGTTCATATAATTTGTAAGCCAAAAATCTTCAACAATGCTTTTATTTTCATCATAAATTTAAATAATAATACAACATATTCAGTCTAAATGGTACACAGAATAGGTCGGAATCCTATCTATTTCGGAAAAAGGTTTCGGTCCCGGTAGAAGTCATATACTTTATGCAGCCCTGTAGGCTTTTTTGTTTTTACCTTCTCTACCACGTTTAGTAAGTAGGGGAATTATTGCATTCCACCTAAAAATTCAATACCCAGATTTCACGGAAATACGTGTTTTGAGGCCTCCTGAATCCAAAAAAAGGATTTTTGGAAAAATGTCCGTGTGTCTATGTGTGTGTCTGTCAACAGCATAACTCAGAAACGAACATTCGGATAAACACCAAACTTGGTATTTAGGTTCAGCATCTTCCAGAGATGCAACACGAAGGTTTTCAAGAAAATCCTCCACCCCAGATTACCCTTTACATGGAACATTTTTCGGCTCTAACGATTTTGATTAAAGTATCATATATTTAAGACATTTTTATGCCAAATAAAATGTATATCTTGAATTTTCTGGGAATGTCTCCAAAAGTATTCTTCATTGGGAACGACTTTTGCATAACTGGTAAACCATAAAAGATAGACAAAATTTTACTACACAAAAATGTAGATCGCGTTAAAATGCACAATTTATGCCGTATACATTTTTTTTGTTGTTGAGTGATCCATTTTCGAGATATTGCTTGTTATTGCCTTAAATTTTCCCATACTTATACTTTTTCTCAAGTGGGAATTCGTTATTCATTTTTTTTGTCTTAGATATGCAAAGAGTATTAATCTGTGGCAAACAGAATGGTGCTGCACCTAGCAACCAGCTATTAAGAGATACGTATGTCTATTCTTAAAGCCTACTGTATTTGTATATTGCCCTTGCAAATACAAAACAAGGGGATCATAGTACGCCTTAAGCGATAGTCAAATATTTTTAGAACTGGTCGCTATGTGTAAAATGTAATTCTCTTTGCATGTCAAGAACATAAAAAAGAACAACGAATTCTCAGTTGAGAAAAAGTGTAAATATTGGAAAATTCAAAGAAATACCAAGGAACATCTCGAAAACGGTTCACTTTACAAAAAAAAAATGTTTATGACATATATTGTGTGATTTAACGAGATCTACATTTTTTATGTAGTATGTCTTGCGGTTTACCAGTTATGTAAAAGTCGTTCAGAATGAAGAGGACTTTTGGGGACATCCCCAGAAAATTCAAGATATACATTTTATTTGCCATAAAAATGTCTTAAACATATGATACTTTAATGTAAATCATTAGAGTCGTTTTTGAGAATATAAAAATTTTCCAAAAATGTTCCATGTAATGGGTGGTTTGGGATGGGGGTATTTTCTTGAAAACTTTCATGTCGCATCCCTGCAACGTATTGAACCTAAATACCAAGTTTGGTGTTCATTCGACTTCTCGTTTTTTGAGTTATGCTGCTCACAAACAAACACACGCACACAGACACACAAGACATACATACGGACATGTTTCCAAAAATGCTTTATTTTTTATGTCCTAAACATGCAAAGACAATGCAATGTTTCACATAGTAACCATCTCTTAAAAGATTTGACTATCGCTTAAAGCCTACCATATTCCGCTTACACCTACAAGAAAATTAGCAATAAGATAGAATCTGCAAATGTTTATCTCCATTAACATGAAGTAGATGGAGCATAAGCGTTTATAAAGAGAAAGTCGTGTGAGTGTAATACATCAGATTTTTACTTTCTCTACTACGTTTAGTAAGTAGGGGAAGTATTGTATTCCACCCAAAAATTCGATACCGAGATTTCACCGGAAATATATGTTTTGAGACCCCCTGAATCCAAAAAAAGCATTTTTGGAAACATGTCCGTGTGTGTGTCTGTGTGTCAGTGTGTCTGTGTGTGTGTGTCTGTCTGTGAACAGCATAACTCAGAAACGAACAGTCGGATAAACACCAAACTTGGTATTTAGGTTCAGTATCTTCCAAGGATGCAACACGAAGGTTTTCAAGGAAATCCCCCCACCCCAGACTACCCTTTACATGGAACATTTTTCGAAAATTTTATTTTTCTCAAAAATGGCTCTAACGATTTTGATTAAAGTATCATATGTTTAGGATATTTTCATGACAAATGAAGTGTATATCTCGAATTTTCTGGGAATGTCTCCAAAAGTGTTCTTCATTGTGAACGACTTTTGCATAACTGGTAAACCATAAGAGATAGACAAAATGTTACTACACAAAAAATGTAGATCGCGTTAAAATACACAATTTATGTCATATACATTTTTGTTGTTGAGTGAACCATTTTCGAGATATTGCTAGTTATTGCCTTAAATTTTCCAATACTTTTTCTCAAATACGTTATTCATTTTTTTGTCCTGGTTATACAAATAGAATGGAATACTCCGCATAGCAACCAGCTCTTAAACGCTTAAAGCCTAGCAATTCCCCTTGCATCTACAAGAAAATTAGCAATAAGATTAATATCTCGATATCTCGATTAACATGAAGCATATGGAGAATAAGCGTTTGTAAAAATAGGTTGTACAAGAGTAGAGAAAGTCATGTGAGTGTAACACATCAGATTTTTTTTAAATAGCACTGTAGACTACGGCTTTCATTCTTTCTTTTTTAGTTCCCTTGTTTACCCAGTTTATCATTACTGTGTTTTCACTGTTTTCTTTTTCCTTACCGCTTATTTCCGAAATTGCACACACCCATACCCACACATCCATGCCCATGGCGGGACTCGAACCCGTGACCGTGAGCTTGGCGGAGCGCCGAAGCTACACACTACAGCGACCACGGCTACGAGGGCCGGCTAGTTGAGATGGTAAGGAGCGGTACGCCGCACTCCCTAAAAACTGAAAACGTTGCCACCTAGTATGTATAAGTATGTGAAGAGAAAGTAAAAAGTGTTGGAGAAAGACCACAAACTTGTTTTCGTATTTTCATTAAGCCATTCCTTTATAAGGCAGGTAGTGTTGGTGTGAAAACACTTCCTATAATCTCGACAAAATTCACTGGTTAACCTCTTGTCTCCATGATTTACCATTTCAAATTTCCGTCTGCATAAAGTTTAATATAATGATTTGCTTTTGAAAAGTATAGAATTGTTATAACCTTATTCATATAAAATACTGTTAATATTGAACTGGTCGCGAGCTAATATGACATGAAAAATTGAGTAATTTTCTTCAAGTTTTATTAATCCAAAGTTTTAATTCCATAAAACATAATAATTTATATGGAAGCTTTCTTTCAATCCTGACTTAATTTTGTATCCATTTCTGCCAAGTATGAAATGCGTGGACAACATGTCCTTATATTTGTAATTTCTACTCTGTATTTGCAGCGGTGGCGGGAATTTTTTTAATAATAGCAAATAGTTCTAAGATATTGCAAAAGGGTGATATTGGTCGCTACCTTATGGAATGGTGCTACCTTATACACCGTGAGCCGATGTTGCAGTATGCGCAATCTGTGCCTAAATATTTTCATGTCAGTTTTCCATTTCCGATAAACGCAACACTTTTGAAACCTCTGATCATAATTTAATATCATGGTCTTATTTAGGTAAATATAAACCCAAATGTTTGAGGAAGAATGATATGTATGTGATCAAACTGGCCACAGACCAGGTTTGCATCAGGACACCAGAATCATACAACAGTAACAAAACGTGTGCTACAGTTAGCATATACAAGATTTTCATTTCAAAATACAAAAAATTATTTATATAAATATAAGTGAAGTCTCTATGAAATAAAACTGCAACAACAAAAAATCTGATGTTGCATTGACATGACTTTTTCTACCCCCACTATCGTGCATTGTGTCTAGAATCTATTCTTGCAAACGTTTATTCTTCTAATTGAGATAAACGTTTGAATAAATACATTACATATTTCGTTATACGTACAAAGAAAACGGCGATAGTCAAAAGTTTTTGAAACTTATTGTTACATTCACATGACTTTCTCTACCCATTCTTCTACAAAATATTCTCACAAAAGCTTATTCTTATATCCGCTTCGTGTTAATCGAGAAAAACATTTGCCGATATGGTTTTATTACACATTTCGTTAAAGATTCGAGTGGAATACAGTAAGCTAAAGCGAAGAAAATTTAAAATATCGAAATTTCTTCCATGTATGGGGTAGTTTGTGGTGAGGGGTCGCATCTTTGGAAGATACTGAGTTGAAATACCAAGTATGGTATTTATCGGACTTTTCGGCTTAGAGTTACGCTGCTCGCTGACACAGACCAGCGTTGCCAGATATCTGAAAACAAAATAAGGGACATTTCGACCCCATGTGCAACTGAGAAACCCTTATGGCAATATTTGCAAAATGCTTTGAACTGCTCAGGACATATATCTCTAGCGTTGTTTATTTGCAACCAAGTAGCAGTGTTGCCACCACTTCCTCGGAAATAATGGCTAAATAGTATCTTTAAAAAGGCATTATATAACAAAAATAATGATATAGATATAATTGGCGTCTAAAACTACCCATAAGTAGTTTGCGGAAGTGACATTCTAAATATTATAAATGATTGCATAATTAAATAATATTTAAACATTGTAAAAGAATAATTTATTTCTTATAAAATTGAAATGGAATAAGCTATATTTTTGCTAAGCACCAACAACGTACATTAAGTATAACTGATATTGAAATATGAAGTTTACTGAAATTCTTTAGGTAAAATACGTAAAAACTGACCAATTCTATATGTCAAGAATCATACATTTTGGGCGCATACTCCAGAAAGTCGACCTTATGATTAGTACACATTTTGATGGCATGTAATGACTGATGATAGGAACATAATACAACTACACGAGTGGGGATTCACCCTAACCATTTATTCCTTTTGCATAGCTAAATTACAGATGAAATTATGCTGTTTAGGCTAGATTTTGGCTAAGGCGTTTGTTAAATAGGCTAGATTTCAGGCTATAAGCATTTTTCGATTTTATATGGCTAAACGCTACTGTAAAAATGTTAGATTTAGCCATAAAATAGCTAAGTTGGCAACATGGCAAGTAGTAGCAACTATCCCTGTTGTGTATAGCGAGTACAGACTACCTGAATGTAAACACGCTAACAGCGCCACCAAACCAGTGCTACTGCTGAATGTACCAAGTGGTACTTATCGTCGCCAAAGCATAGGTATTAACCAACCGCTAAATTCAGTTGAATTTTCTCAATCTTTAAGGGAAACACACAATCGTTTATATTTATTTTAACATGATCACTTTAGCGTTTCAAATTCCTATCCATTTCCATTATTAACACATTTAGTTTTCCAACAAAATAACTAAGTGTTTACTTCACAAAATTTTAACAAACACCCTTCATCGTCGACGGATATCAATCAAAAGGGAAAATTAATGCGGCACAGCGGTTGTTAATTATTATGCATCATATACGCCAGGCTGACCTACCTCCCCCCCCAAATCGCCAATTTTGCAGACAATGAATCAAACAGTATTGTATGTGGGTCAGTATCAACATTACGTACTGTTATAAAAAAGTTAAAATTACCAGGAATTACTTTTTGCAGTATAAAGAAATAATGGCAGGCGGGTTTACCATCAACAGAGCTGAAAACTTTAACGTATTATTTTCAAGTTTCAAGATACTCCAAAATATGGGACAATTACTGTCCCGGATAGGAAGTGGCGGGACGCGGGACATTTAGAATAAATCCGGGGCTGTCCCGTAAAATCCGGGCGTCTGGTAACCTTGACACACACACACACACACACACACACACACACACACACACACACACACACAAGCGCGCACATTTTCCTAAAAATGCTATTTTTTTCCTTTTATTTAGAGAGCCCCAAAATGTATATTTCTGGAGGAATCTCAGTATCGAATTTTTGGATGGGCAATACTTCTTCGATTGTTTTTTTCTCATGTTTATAGCTTGCATTTTTAGACTTATTTCCAATCATCGAACTGCGAATTTGTAATTTCAGTTTCAGAAGAAGGAGGTATGTTGGATGACCGCTGCTCAGTTTTCCAAAAGATGTTCCACTAGGTGACACTAATTAGTGTCAAGAACTAAGCATGCCTCAGCTGTCCACCGCCAAGTTGTGCCTGAATGCCTCCATTTAAAACCCTATTTCTCTCGCATATGTTAGCTATAAGAACGTAATTGTTTTTGTAGAGCTATAATATCCCGTACGAAAGTTAGTGTGAATTTCTCTCTCGAGCGACAAATCACTAATGTATACCTACTCTTTGTGTAGTTGTGTTTGTAATTTGTTATTCGTTACCTCGCTGATTAAATTGTAGATAAATAAGCTGGAAATCATATTTTAATATTTGTGTTATGTGTAATCATTACACAGTTATGATTATAAACAACAAGTCGGAAAATATTAGACACGGGTACCCGATGTCGTTAAGGCACGAATTCGTGAACGTCCGGTCTACGGTTCATTTCCCGCCAGAATTTTCCTCCGTGGCATTTTTTTTTTTTTTTAAGTTTTTCACAATTTGCAAATGCTGGGGAGGTACCCTAAACTTAGATCTGGGACGTTTCCTTTCCCAATTAGCATTTCATTTCATGCATCACCAGTGTCACCACCTGTGGTGCCGTATGAAGTAAGAGTGGGCGTTAAACCCTATAGATTTAAATCTATATAAATAAAAATTAAATGCTGTTCGTTGGAAAGCGCATCACTTGAGAACGGCTGGAGCGATATGGCAATTTTTTTAATGTTCGTAATAGTTCGAATAAGCTTTTTAGGGAAAGAAAATTTGGGGAAAATTTAACTTGGTTTTTTCTATGGGATTTTTGTATGAACTCAATACCTTAACTCACTATTCGAACGATGGATATGCGTAATTATTTTTTGTTTTGTTTGTTATGGTCCTGGAAAATCTTTAAGGAAAAAAAATTAGATACAACCACAAAGGAAATTTGGACAAGTTGCAAAAATCATAATTTTTGTATGCAATCTGGATCATAATTGACGATAGGAACGATATATTTCGTTGATTCTTTTTTGTTTTGTTCGTTAGCACCCGGGATGGAAATAACTCAATTGAATGCTTTCAAGCGCATAAAAAAATTGGAAGATCTGGATAAAAATCTGAAAAAGCCATTCCAGCCTAAAAGGTGTTCCCAAACATTGCTCAAAATTACAAATATCATATTTGGTTGAGCGAACGTGCTACATTGGCTACGAAAAACATTGATGTCGACGAATTGAATTTCGAGATTCAAAGTGAAATGGCTGACGAACTGATGACGTACAAATCGGTGGATTCCGTTACTAGTCAAGATAATGTCATCAATTATCCAACCGAATTTTTAAACTCACTGGAATTGCCCGGATTGCCGCCTCACAATCTCCAATTGAAAGTCGGATCAATAATCATAATGTTGCGAAATATCAACCAACCACGTCTTTGTAATGGCACCCCCCGGCTTGCGAAGAACATCATTGAAGCAACAATTCTTAAAGGAAACTACAAAGGAAAAGATGTTTTGGTACCACGCATCTCAATGATTCCGACCAACATGCCATTCGACTTTAAACGCTTGCAGTTTCCGGTGCGGCTTGCATTCGCAATGACAATAAACAAATCACAAGGGCAGTTATTGAGTGTTTGCGGCATTAACCTTGAAAATCCATACTTCTGGCATGATCAACTGTGTGTCGCCTGTTTTCCCGTGTCGGAAAACCATCAGCTGTGTTTGTTTACGCGCCATACAAGAAAAAAAAAATGTCGTGTATCATAAAGTACAGGGTGATTTTAAATGATGGACCCATTTTATAAAATTCATATTTATTAAAGCACAAATCCAACATGAAAAATCTGTATAACAATGAAAAGAGGAAGTTTCTAAGTTTTTTTCGGCGGGTGGTAGTTTTAGAAGCGGCCGGTAGAGTGCTCGCGCAATAGGCCGCCATTGCGTTTCACTGTCAGTACGTAGTGGCTACTGTGGAGCACAAGGTTTTCTGTGTTATTGAGTTCGCAAAAAGTGAGTCGCAAATTGTAGTGCAGCGGGCATTTCGTAGCAAATTCGGTATTGAACCACCAACTAGAAAAAGCATTAGCCGTTGGTTTACGCAATTTAAACAGACTGGAAGTGTGTGTAAAGGAAAAAACACAGGCCGACGGCGTGTGTCAGAGGAGGACGTCAGACGGATTTAAGACAGTTTCGTTCGCAGTCCACGTAAGTCTACCCATAGAGCTAGTAGAGAACTTTAAATACCCCAACCAACTGTATGGAAAGTTCTGAGATGGCGTTTGCTGTACAAGCCCTACCGATTACAACTTGTGCATGCTCTTAAACCTAAAGACAAAGAGAAGCGTCTCGAATTTTGTGGTTATGTGCTAGGAATGATGGAGGATGACGCGTTTCTACAGCGTATCATTTTTAGCGATGAAGCGACTTTCCACCTTAGTGGAAAAGTCAACAGACACAATGTTCACATATGGGGTTTGCAAAATCCACATTCAACACTGCAACATGAAAGAGACTCGCCGAAGGTAAACGTGTTCTGTGCCTTATCCCGTACAAAGGTATATGGACCATTTTTCTTTGCGGAAAAAACTAACTGGAATAACGTACCTGGACATGTTGGAACATGGCTGTTCCCTCAAATTATGGAAGATTCACAGGACCTCATTTTCTAACAGGATGGAACTCCGCCCCATTGGCACAGCGATGTACGAGGCTTTTTGAATGAGTCCCTTCGTCAGCGCTGGATTGGTCGCAGGGTAAATGAAGACCTGGCACTTCTGGCTACCGAGATCTGATCTCACCCCATGTGACTATTTCTTATGGGGTTATTTAAGGCAGCTGTTTACGTCCCGCCTGTACCTACAACTCTGGACGACCTGCAGAACCGTATCACTGCTGCCGTGCACTCAGTATCAGAAGATACGCTTGCTCGTGTGTGGGACGAGTTTGGCTATCGCGTAATGTTTACCGTGCAGCAAACGGTGGACACATTGAGCATTTATAATGTATTTAACAAAACTTTGAATATTCCTCTGTTTATTGGTATAAAGAGGTTCATGTTGGATTTGTACTTTAATAAATACGAATTTTATAAAATTGGTCCATCATTTAAAATCACTCTGTATTTCAATGAACGAAATGATGAGGTGACAGCAAACGAAAAAAAGCAAATGTAAACAAAATAACTTGAGATTCATTGTGATTTTAATTTAATGGAATAAAATAAATCATTTGGTTGACATGAAATTTTGACTTAATTCAACCGAGACTTAAATTTTGTAACAAAACCGTATGATTCCAGGTAGATCGCATTTCAGGCACATCACATATTTCCAGCATTTCAGCGGTGTACGCCGATAGAATTCATCTCGCATGTAAATTTTCCCATTGACGTACTTCTGAATGCACTCCTCCTCAAACTGAATATCCATGGCCACAATCGTTAATAGATACAATGATCACTCAGAAACACACCTTTTTCTCATTTTTACTTTGCTTACACATTTTCAATAGCTTTTTCCAAATTCACAAAACGATCACAAACAAATTCATTGAAATTTGGACGTCTATCGGGTCAGCTAGCTGGTAATAAAATGTATAACTCCGCCGTCTCCAAGCGTCATTTTTCTACCTCCCCTCTTTGCAAATTTTAATCACTTAATTGACAAGTTGCTTACGTCATCCCAAAATATGGACGGAACATACACTATCAATGAGCTGTCTTATGCTCTTGCTAGTTGATTACCGTTAAGTCAATAACGGTCATGATCATTTTAATAAGGCTAATGATAATGTTCCATTTGCTTAATGACATCTTATGACTTCCAGGGCCACTTCGATGTCATTATGTAGTAATATTTATAATAATAAATAATAATAATAATAATAATAGATTCCAGATTATCAATTATCTATTTTCCTACCAACCAAGATGGTACAGGGGCAGAGCGAGAACCTTAACCAGATGGAAGAACCAGTTTTTAATTAATTAATTAATGATAATAATAATAACAGATTCCAGATTTTCAGTTGTCTATTCTCTTACCAACCAAGATGGTACGAGGCAGAGGGAGAACCTTATCCAAATGGAAGAACCAGTTTTAAATAATTAATTAATAAATAATAAGAATAGATTCCAGATTATGAATTATTTATTTTCCTACAGCCCGGATTGTACAGGGGTAGGGAAAGAAACCTATCCAGGTGGAAGAAGCAGTTTTTAATTAATTAATAATAATATGGTATATAAATGTATATGGACCAAAGTAATTCTGAAATTGACATATACGAATACTCTTGCCGGCAATGATTTATTAGACTTTGTTTACATGACTGCTTCAGAAAAAAATCTGAGAAATATTTATTAGGACTACAGTGCATTTAAACGCTGCAGGTAACGCATTTCTTACTCACTCCTCCCTCAACAAGGTTGAGTCACTAATCATACTACATTGGGTTATCCGTCCTTTCTTGTTTACACTAACCACATTACAATTCATTAATAGAATTTTTTCTGGCCTTCTTTCCTTCCTTCCCCGACTTTAACATCAGTCATTGGTTAATGCTTGTTTTGGCGGTTTTCTTTAAGTCACTCATAGAGAGAGGTGACAGGGGCTGGATGGAAACTAGTGTTATAAATGTGGAAACCTTACGGAAGAAACACACTATCGCGATCTAGGGGAAAGGGCACGTTTTCTGCTCCCAAATGTGCGATACACCTAAGTATCCTCTAATCTCGTCCACTGATGGAGAACTTCTGCATAACGTTAATCGAGTACATCGAATACTTCCGGTGCGAAAGTGAACAATTCAACGAGTGACCTAGTTTCGACAGCGATCAAGGTCACAACAATTCACAGTCAATCTTAGTTAGCTTCAGAACAGACTGCTGGTTTTCCGGAAAGTTTCACAGGAATCGATACTTTTAATTTTATATTTCTCTGGTGGTTCTTCTCTTCTCAAAAGTTTTTCTTCAAAGCTAATATTAAATTTCACAGTGCTCTGTTCACTTCTCACTTTTTGTCTCGTTACCCCTTTGTCTCAGATACTGGAGAATACATTTCTTGAGTTACTAAGGAGAACTCGAATCACGCATCATCGATTGTCGATGGTGCGTAAAATAGAATTCCATTTGTTAGCTGCGTGACTTTATCAATACTCTTACAAGCAGTAGTTCTCACAGCTTATTTTGGGGAATTCTATCAGTGAGCGTACACCTTCTCTACATATAATAAAACTGTAACCGAAAATTCCATGGTGTTTATGGATTTTTACTTTCTCTACTACGTATATAAGTAGGGGAAGTATTGTATTCCACCCAAAAATTCGATACCGAGATTTCACTAGAAATATATATTTTGAGACCCCCTGAATCCAAAAAAAGCATTTTTGGAAACATGTCCGTGTGTGTGTGTGTGTGTGTCTGTGAACAGCATAACTCAGAAACGAACAATCGGATAAACACCAAAACTGGTATTTAGGTTCAGTATCTTCCAGAAATGCAACACGAAGGTTTTCAAGAAAATCCCCCACCCCAGATTACCCTTTACATAGAACATTTTTCGACATTTTTAATTTTCTCTAAAATGGCTGTAACGATTTTGATTAAAATATCATATGTTTAAGATATTTTCATGACAAATAAAATGTATATCTGGAATTTTCTGGGAATGTCTCCTAAAGTATTCTTTATTGTGAACGACTTTTGCATAACTGATAAACCATAAGAAATAGACAAACTTTTAATACACAAAAACTGTAGATCGCGTTAAAATACACAATTTATGTCATATACACTTTTTTTGTTGAGTGAATCATTTTCGAGATATTGCTTGTTATTCCCATAATTTTTTCAATACTTATTTTCTCAAATGGGAATTCGTTATTCATTTTTTTGTCTTGGATATGCAAAGAGTATTAATCTGTGGCAGAGAGAATGGTGCTGCACCTAGCAACCAGCTATTAAGAGATATGTCTATGCTTAAAGGCTACTGTATTTCTATATTGCCCTTACAATTACAAAACAAGGGGAACATAGTACGCCTTAAGAGAAAGCCAAATATTTTAGAACTGGTCGCTATGTGTAAAATGTAATTCTCTTTGCATGTCAAAAGATCGTTTATGCAAATGTTTATCTCGATTAATATGAAATAGATGGAGAATAAGCGTTTGTAAAAATAGTTTGTACAAGAGTAGAGAAAGTCATTTGAGTGTAACACAGATTTTTCAATAATTTTCCCAAATGGGAATTCGTTATTCATTTTTTTGTCTTGGATATGCAAAGAGTAACAATCCGTGGCAAAGAGAATGGTGCTGCACCTTGCAACCAGCTATTAAGAGATATATCTGATTAAAGGCTACTGTATTTCTATATTGCCCCTGCAAATACAAAACAAGGGGAACATAGTACACCTTAAGCGATAGTCAAATATTTTTAGAACTGGTCGCTATGTGTAAATGTAATTCTCTTTGCATGTCAAAAGATCGTTTCTGCAAATGTTTATCTCGATTAATAAGAAATAGATGGAGAATAAGAGTTTGTAAAAATAGTTTGTACAAGAGTAGAGAAAGTCATGTGAATGTAACACATCAGATTTTTTTATGAATAATTCATACTAACGTGTATAATGGGCTACATTGAAGCCAGAAGCTCGCGCATGTGTTTGTGTGTAACATGACTCATAAATCAACGGTCATTTAAATGCCCAGCTTCTTACTGGAGTCTGGTATCCTTTATGGACGAAGGCGAGTATTTTCAAAGAATTTCCCCCCAACTCAATAACCCTTTACATGGAGCAATTTTCAATATTTTATATTTCATCAAATATATCTAGCGATTTTGATTAGAATATTTTGTTTGAGAAACTGGCACGACATATGAAGTCTTTTTATTCTCTTGATTGTAGGCAACTAGGAAACCATTAGAGACAGACGGTAACTTACAGTACTCGTTATAATATGCAGTTTATGTCAAATTATTTTATTCGTATTACCAGCTGTAATCGTTGTACGTATAAGTTTACCCAGGTTAGAGTGGATGTAAGTATCGATTTATATGAAAACGATACGCTGGGCAAATAAGGGATACCTGTCAATTATTAATGCAAAGAGAAGTCAGCTTTGTGTAAGAGTTGAAAATCATTGAGGTACGCGAGTGTACAATCGCGGCGTGATGACGTAACGTGTAGTAGCCCCTGCAGAGCGCCCAACTCGCTCGACAGTATCGATTTGTCCGCCTATACACGCCTCCTCCTCAAATATAGAGCACCGAAACGAGCATTGGATCCCCTGTTTATTATTTCCTGTCCCCACGACTATGAGACTTGCGTTCATTTCCTGAGTACACTGGCGCCACTTCTTCAATATCTCGCTCAGTGCAGAAACGTTTAGGAAATTGTCTAACGATAAGGTGAAAGTGGATGATTCGGACCGATTTTATCAAACCATTTTATCACTTGCACTACAGTGGTGATTTCTTCGTGCAACTTGAGCCTAAAGTAAATCTGTGTTTTAGTATAGTTATTTCATCTACACTGGAATTATTTAAGCTATTCACTCACGTAGTTTCTCAAAACTTATCATTCCCTGATTTAATTCCACCAGAACACCAAATTCAGGTTATACTATACGAATAAACTATAGCAACTTTACTACGTGCTAAGGAAACAGCCAGATGACGTGCCGATCTTAAGTTGCACCTCAATACAGATAATAAAATGTGATGTGTTACATTCACAAGACTTTCTCTGCCCCCTCTTCTACAAACCATCCTTACAAAAGCTTATACACTATACCATAACGAGAAATAACTCAGTGGTGACAGGTCTTTAAAAGTTTTAATAATAATAATTTCAAAGTATTGAAACTTTCACTCCAGTAACAACGAATATCTCGGAAGTGGCTGACGCCACAAAGGTATTTCATATAAATTGTGTATTTTAAAGAGACTTACCCACATTTTGTTTGCAGTAAATCCTGTTTGCCTTTTAAGGTTTGTCGGTTATACAGATATTAAGAGAAAAATCATTGCGAATGAAAAGGATTTTACAGACTAATTGAAGTAAATTCAAGACATACATATTTTTAGTCCTACAAATATATTGAACCATTATTTTAATCAAAATAGTTAGATCTAATTTTAAGAAAATAAAACATAAATACCAAGCCAAGCTTCGTATTTATCCCATTTTTCTGTTTTTTCTCCCTTTTCTGTTCTCTCCTACCTTTGACTTTCATTTTAGCTACGGATAGGATTTTGGATTTCACTATTTGCACAATAAAGTGCCCGAATTATATGCGTACAAAATATGTCGAACTTAGTTTTTCCGATAAACATGCTAGCTCTGCTACTGTGAGGTGATTCTATTCGTTTTCTGTAAATGCAGGATAGGACAAACAGAACTTACATGGCGCAGAGCGAACAAAGTCGAAGATGTCGAGTGGTTGAGTGCGCGAAGTATGTAATATTGAAATGCCAGCCATTGCCCCAAATGGGGCAAAGAAAAAGCCTGAAATCGAATGGATAAATACGAAACTAAAGTCTTAAAGAAACAGACGTCGTCCTTGAGATTGGTCAAGGTAAAGAAGTACGTGAGGCCTACTTCCCGAGGGAAGCCATACGATCCAGGGAGATACACACGTAGTGTATAACCCCCACCATCAGTTTCTACAATCTTCGTGTAGCTCTCTCTCAGGGAATTGGCTTGAGAAGAATGAGAAGAAATTAGAAGTGACAGAATCATGCATTTCCTTCGCTAGTTGCATGACATTCGTGCACTTTAATATAGTAGCTCAAGAATAAGAATTATTATAGGTTGCATCAATATCAGGTTTGGTATATAATTTTGGCATTTTGGCCCTTAAGGGAATGTACCACTGAAATTTCGTGAAAATCTCGGATTTAGGATTGCATATTCAAAAAAATATCCAACTCTATAATTTCAAAATATACCTTAATAGCGACATGCTCCACGGCCATTCTGACTTTGGATTTTTTCGCGGTTTTTCCAGGTCGGTAGGCAAATGCTGGGGTGGTTTCTGTAAGTCCGCGAATTTTACTGTCATTTCTTCTGCTTATATTTCAGGATCAGGGGTTCAGGCGAATGTGCGGCATGGTGAGGCGTGTGACGATGGAATTTGCTTTGAGTAACTGGTGTCTGGTGTGTGAAGAGCCCCCAGCGAGACCTCTCTTTGAGGAGGGGAAGGAGGCTTGTGTGGGTAGTCCCACCGACGTCGGAATCTCACACTGAGAACTTAGGTGACCCTGCCTGCGTCTGAGCTTGCGCCCCCCCCCCCCCGATTGGTCGCTCTCTGTGTCCTCGGCTTCCTTCCGGAGGTTCTGTAAGTACAATAGGCTCCGCAGTGGTGGACCTGTGGTGTGGTCTAACAGCCGGTAAGCCCTTAAAGCTGAACCTTGCGCGGATACCGGACGCGTCGGCAGGTGGTACATAGCTGGGACTTGACAAGGGGTGTCGGCTGACTACCGACACGTTGAACAGGTCTGTCTCCAAATAACCAATAGGAGACCGCGAACCAACTACACAACCCCAAAGTTTTTATTCGTTTGCGTACCGAAATGGTGAATGGTGCATGGTACATGGGGGATGTGTGGCTAACGGAGCCTCTGGGATGCCATGCCTCCCTGAGTAATTAGCCTTGCTCATTATAGAGGGCTCTGCTAGTGTCGACTGTCTTTCCTCGATACATGTGGGATTCAAATGGACAGACAAAACAAAACCCTGAAACTGTTCAAGGATCTCTAGAAGAATACTTAACAGTATAACAAATCTCTGAACCACCTGTAGAGGATCTGGCATTGCAAAAATGAGACTACAGGCCAAAAGACTCTCAGGGGCTCAAAGGAATGGTCAGGATACCTGCGGGTAAATCAACACACTAGGGCAGCATCTGCTGCTGCATGTGTAAAGAAGACCTGTGATGTGGCACCCATCCAGGAATCCTGGTGTTACAAAGGGAAAATTAAAGGTCTTAAGGAAGCTGGCAGGAAATTAATTCGTAATAGAACCGACAAGAACCTGCATCTTAGTTAAAAGCGACTTAAATATACTGCCGTTAATGAATCTCTGTTCCAGGGACCTTATGAGAGAGTAAAATCAGTGGGGAAAGGTGGACCGAGAGAGTTTATACTCGGATCGGTTTACCTCCCATATGATGTCATTTTACCTCCTACGAGGGAATTAGAACACCTGTTGTTCCAAGGGACTACAATTGGTAGTCTGTGATGCTAACTCCCATCACATTACCTTTGTTACCACAAGAAGGTGGGAAGTTATCGACACAATTTTATCAACAATTATTTGGGAAACTTTTTTAAAGTTGGCATGTGTCTGAAGATGAAAGTTGTTCAGACCACAGATATATACAAATTGAAGTAAGATGTATTTCTAAACAAATCTGAACTTATTGAGATCCAAAAAGAACTGACTGGGATTCCTGCAGGAAAGACCTAGTCAGTAATCTGAGTAAGCTGGGCATAACATTCATAATTGTGATGGTTTAGAAATTGCTGCAGAGCATTTGCAAGATGCAGTAATCTCAGTGTTTAATGACCACTGCTCTCTAAATATAACGCAAGCCAACAGCAATGTGCTCTGATGGAATCAAGGCCTTGCAAGTAAAAGGAATAAAATTCGCAGATTGTTATAACTTTGGGGGAAAAATAATGGACTGCTTATGCAGATCATTGGCAGAATATAATGAAGATTTGAAGAAGCCTAAGAAAGACTCCTGGAGGAAGCACTGTGAGGAGATAGAAACGGCTCCAGAGTGTTCTAGGCTTCAGAAGGCTCTTATAAAATATTCACAAAGCTTTATTAGCAATCTCCAATTGGAAAATGGAGAATACACTACAAGAGGGAAGGAGACATTGGAAGAACGTCTTCGAGTTCACTTCCCTGGATCGGTTATACTTGATGAACCTAAGAGAGGATGGGACAGTCTAGGACTGAGGCTCTCTAGGAAGAGAGCTTCCAGGGCAGACTGGGAAATCACCAAGGAAGTTCAAATATGAAAAATTAAAATGGGTAGTGTTCTCATTTCAACTCTATAAATCTCCAGGAAGCGATGGAATAATGCCTATTATGCTTCAGTGAGATTTTGATGAATTATCAAAAAATTTTATACAAAACCTAAGAGCAAGTTTGGCCTTATGATACATACTAATGGAACCAAAGCATCTTAGGATGGTATTTATACCAAAGCCAGGAAAACCCTTGAGCCTGGCTAAGTTCCTAAGACCCATCAGTTTAATGTCAATAATTCTCAAAACTCTTGAGAAATTAATAGATAGGCAGATAAGAGAGAGGTGCTTTGGTGGTATATCCTCTGCACCAGAATCAGCATGTCTATCGTACAGACAGATCAACTCAAACTGCCCTTTTTCAGGTTGCCATTAAACTGGAAAAGAACAATTCAGGAAATGGAGGTGGCACTTGGTGCCTTCATTAATATTGAGAGTGGTTTTGATAACACCTTCTTTAATGCAATAACTACTTATGCAAGGAAAGATGGAATTTATGAAACCTGTTGCGAGTGTATTCAATCCATGCTGAGAGGCAGAATATTCATACAAGTCTCATGGATAGTAGCTCAGCTGCAAAATTCACGAATGGTTGTCCACAGGGTGGGGTATTATCATCCCTACTGTGGAACCTGGTGGTTGATGGGCTACTTGTTCAAGCAAGTAACCTAGTCTTTGGTATCACAGGCTGTGCTGATAATATCGCCATTATATTCAAGATAAATACACAGGAACAATCAGGAAACTTATGCAGTCGGTCTTGAGTGTTGATAAAATGGACTGTGAATGAGGGCTTAATTACTAGTCCTCATAAAACAGCCATATTACCAGAAGAAGAGACATACAGGGATTAGGATTTCTACATCTTCAAGGTAAAGAACTTAAAATGTCTGAGGAAGTCAAATACTTAGGAATCACTTTTGCTCCAAGATGGACTGGAATCAGCATTTCAAGAAAACAATAAAACGTGCGAAAACAACCTTTGAAGTTGTTAGACGTACGCATGATAAAAGATGATGACTAAGACCTGCTATGATCCTTTCGATATATACCAGGTTAATCATACCATCGATAACCTATGGAACACTGATTTGGTGGCCTAAGGTCCTTCGTATAGGATCTAAAAATCAACTTAATAAAGTTCAAAGAGGAGCTATGAAAACAACTCCTACTACAGCAATGGAGACACTCTTGAACCTGACTCCACTGCAATAATGGCACTCTATAGATTGCAACACGCTAAGCAACTGAGAATAGCTGAAATAAACTCAGGTTTGCTAAGGATTAGGAAATACATAGGAGATGATATTTAGAAATACCGTCAGACAATATGATTCCAATTAAACACTTAATAAAGAACTTCAGGGTCATTATTGATCCTGAACGTTGGACGAATAAAGCTCTACTCTAGAAACTCCTGAGAAAACGTTGATATGGTTTACAGACGGCTCAGGAACAGGATCCAGAGTATATGGCATAAGACCAAGGTGCAACAAGTTTTTTCTCTTGGCTAAATATGCTACTGTTTTTGAAACAGAAATTTATGCTATTATTCAATACATACATTAAAACATAAGGAGAGCTTACACTAGTAAACAGATCCTTAACTTCTCAGACAGCCAGGTTCTAAGTAGTCATAAGGTATCGTCAGGATTGGTTTTAATTAATTAGGCGTGCTCACAAGCTTGACAACACAGAATGAAGTTCAAATCATCTGGGTGCCGGGTCATATTGGCATACAGGAAAATAATAAACCTGATGAACTTGCAAGACAAGTAGTAGCTTCACAACTTATTGGGCCAGAGCCGGCTCTAGGAATACCTCGGTGTTTAATAAGAGAGTCTATTAAGAACTGGTTCAAAGTAGAACATAATAAAATCTGGCTTAAAACTCCAGGAAACAAACACGGTAAACTATTTATTAGAAATCCATTTAGGAAAAGCGCTGAAAGCTTACTTGAATGTAACAGACTTCAGCTGAGAACAATTAAAGCTTCACAGGAGACATATTGCTTTCGGAAAATGTTTTTAGAAGCAAAAGAATTTGAAACCATACCTGTTATGAGCCTGTATTCCTTGAAGAAGTTGTATTGTTGTATTATTATTTGCCCCACGCTTTGGGAGCCAATTTGAAGAAGAATGTTTGTTGCTGCTACGTATGGAAAGTCAGTTTGAAGAAGATGTATTATATTTAGACTGTTGGGGAGCCGAACTTGAAGTAGTAGCAACCGCACGTATGGTAAAAGGTTTCCGGTAGCCTTCGCCCCAAATGTTTAAAAAAATATTACCCTTTGTAATTTGACTGTTTCTTTAAATATTATATATTTATGTTTGCCTCGGCTGCGTCAGTATTTATATTTTTAGAGACATGAATGTCTTAGCAGGGAGTGGTGCGACTGAAGTACGTAGGCTTACACAGATTATAATTTTACTTCACTTCTTTTATTAATGCTTGATACGATTTAAATAACACTTCAGTGATACAGAGAGCCGTGAGATTCTTTTGTTAATTACTTGCACTTTTTAACACGTAAACTATTTTCGTCTCACACTGAATACGTATTAAACTTCTCGAGGACGCATCTCGCGTCCGGTTAGGAACACTGTCTACAACCAACTGACTTCTAAATTTGTAAATTTTGCTATATTTCTGTTTCTGATTGGCTAATCCTACTCCAATAGAATACCTTCATTTAACTAAAGCTTTTTCTGGTTGTTGATTGGCTATTTATAAACTGTCTCAAAATTTACATTATTGTTGCTCCAATAATGACTAGTAGCATTATTAAACTTTCTTACTCATTATTGCCTCAAGGTTACCTCATTGTTGGCAACTTTTATCTTATTATTCTCACAGATCCTACATTATTAAATTACGTAATACATTGACATAACATTAATACACATGTACAATAATATAAAGATATACAATGACTGTAATATACACTTTTTATATATTGTTACATACACATATTGCTTTAAAGTGGCTATTATTGAATTTATATATTATATAATTAGACTGAAATCATTTAAGTGTTAAAAATACTGCCTCATCATTCGTAAAGGGAGCAGGCATCATGAATTCGCTTTAAAACGACACAGGTAGTACAATAAGCCCAAGGCTGAAGTGCGTCCGGACCAATGACGGAAGTCTGTATCATATGAGACAAGACAAGACAAGTACAATAGACCTTCTATGCGCTTCCGTGCCGGAATCTTCCTCCGCACATAATCTATTCTATGTAAAGCAAACTTTAGATTAACTTTTCAGTCAAACTGACCGAAAACGTTTAGAAGCTAGTATTTTCGGTTGTGCAACCTTGGGAGTAAGTTGTGAAATTTTGAAATTCCGTGTTTCTGAAGGAAGTAGAGTCATTTTTGACTAGATATTAATTGTGATATATTTTATGTCAAACTCCAAAATTTTCAAACGAATTTGAATAGCTCCTGAGTGGGAAAAAATAATTTTTCAGGAATTTGCCTCATTTTAAATTTGGGTTGCATATACCTTTTACAAACATAAATAAAACCTGAGCGACTTCAGAAATTAAATTCCAAATTATAAATTATATGCAATTTATAATTTTAATTAATAAAAATGGCTTCTAAACCCTATAACTACTTTGTTATTGCTAAGAATAACGAGCGCCCTAGTTTCGACAGCGATCAAGGTAATAAAAATTCACAGCCAATCTTGGTTAACGTCAGAACAGAGACTGGTGGTTTTCCGGAGAGTTTCACAGGAATTACTTTTAATGTTATCTTTCCCTGGCGGTTCTTTTCTTCCTGCTTCTCAGGGAATGCACATTTTAAGGTCTTGAAAAAACAAGATTTTTTGGCGGGGGAGGACCGAGTGTGCGTGCGTATGTGGATGAGTGGGTGTATGGGAACAGCATAACCCAAAAACGAAATGTCAGATAAATATCAATTAGACTCAGCATCATTCAAGGATGCGACACGAACATTTTAAAAATGTCCCCCACATCAAACTACCCTTTACATGGTCAGGTCTTGTTATTTTTATTTATTGCAAAATGTACCTAACGATTTTACCTAAAATACAAAATGCTTAAGATGTCTGTGAGACAAATGTTTTGTCAAAACAGATAATTTATGCCAAATAAATTATTTGTGACATTAACTATCTTCGAGATGTTTGTTTTTATTGTTTAAATGTTGATTGCCTTATACATTTTTGAAGTGCTAGTTGCCATTATTTTGTTTCTCGTGGTCACGCAAATACTATGGAATATCAAATCTAGCATATAGCGACTCTCTTTTTAAACATTTGATTATCACTTCAGACTCCTGCATCCTGTATCCCCCTATTACAACAAAATGTGTAATAAAACCATTTCTGCAAATGTTTACCTCGGTTAACATAAAGTAGATAGAAAAAATTACAAGGTTTTATTAGAACGTTTGTATAATATATACCTATATATATCAGGAAAAGTTTCTGATGTGATACATTCACATGACTTTATCCTCTATCGCTTATTAGTGGGTACACTTATTAGTGGGTATTCCTACGGAAGCCTATTATTCTTTCCGTAGGAAGTTTGTTAACCCACTAATAAGCGACAGAGGATAGAGAAAGTTATTATTATTATTCTATCTACCACATATTGATCTAAATAAACCTTTGCAGAAATAGCTAGATTACAGATTTCGTTATAGAAACAAAGGGAACCGAGACAATCAAATGTTTAAGAACTGGACGCTATATGCTGGCCTTAAAATTCCATACTGTTTCCATGCTATCGCGAGAAACAACTGAATGTTGACAGGGCTCACGAGAATGACCAAGAAGTGAACAATTTCAACCATTCATAGTGGATATCTCAGAAATGGCTTATGCTACAAGAAATTTATTTGAAATAAATTGTGTGTTTTAAAGATATCTACATTTTTTTGTGTAGTAAATTTCCATCTATCGCTTAACGTTTACTAGTTATGCAAGATTATACTAAATTCCTACAAATGAAGAGGACTTCATAGGCTTTTCCCATAAAATTCAAGATATACATTTTATTTGTCATGTAAATGACATTAATATGCGGCATTTTAATCAAAATCGTTAGGCAGTTTTTTAGAAAATAAAAAAATTCAAAAAATGTTCCATGTAAAGGCTAGTTTGGGGTGGAGTTATTGTCTTGAAAATCTTCGTGTCCCATCTTTGGAAGATACTGAACCTAAGTAGCAAGTTTGGTATCTATAATATTTTTCGTTTTTGAGTTACGCGGTTCACAGACACACACCCCACACACATACACGAACCTTTATCTAAAAATGCTTTATTTGAAATCAGGGGGCCCAAGAACATGTATTTCTGGTTAAATCTCGGTATCGAATATTTGGATCGAATGCAATACCTTCGTAAGAATAGTTTGTATACCCACTAATAAGCGATAGAGAGTAGAGAAAGTCATGTGAATGCATCTCTGTTTTATGCCGCTTTAATTACATGGTCATATTGCGACAGATCTCTTAGGAGATACCTGTGATTGATGTGTTAACCTTCTATGTCTTATCCCTGTACCGTACCATTTTGCTTCGTCGTGGGTCCAAAAAGGCCTTATTGCTAAGCAGATGTACTTCTGCTTCTGTGACGGGCAGATGGCAGCTTCGGCCTTAGTGCTAGGCGACTGTATCTCTGCTTCTATACGTACCGGGCAGATGGCATAACATTCGCTATTAACATCAATTTTCATTGTTACTGTTTTTTTACCCTTAAGGTGGAACTTTGGTATTGGATATCCAATCCGGTATTTACCTTGGCAATTGAAGTAACGACGAAAAAAGCGCATTTTGATTGGGGCTCTCGGGCCCCAATCGCGGATCACAGATTAATCACAGATTCTAGCCTGAACCATTCCGCTCCGTTTCGTAACTATTGATTTTCTGTTGCATTGCTGTAGCATTGAGTAATTAAGTTGGCGGTTTGTTTATTCTTCTAGAAGGTGAGGCATGTAACATGTATATTAATGAAGACCGTGATAATTGTTTGATTTAGAATGAAACAACCTAAATCCAACGTAGTTTTCATAATATGATGCCAACACAAGAGCAATCACAATACATTCATATAATAACAATAGCATGAATATATATCAATGAGGAACAATATAAAATATCATTCATGATTAATAATAACTCATAAGCATTAAAACTCATTTAATCTGTTACAAATTTTATATAATTACTCAGAAAATTGCCCCACAACTTAACATTTCTGATTAAATAACTGTTTAACTTTTTAAGTTAAAGAAAAACTAAACTTCCAAATAAATACAAATCCTTTTAGTACTCTTGAATAATTTTCCTGGTAATTTTTAAACAAATGCAAAATTTATATGTAATATCTCATTTAAGAAGTTTGATAGCACGCTAGCAAACGAATCTTGGGAACTACTAATATTGAAAGGATGTACCTACTAGCGGTGCTGATTTAAAATCAAAGAGAGGTGGAGATGGCGATATAGAAGAGTGGGAGAGAATCCATATGCCGATATCGGGAAACCACTTTCATCATCATCATCAGCAGCAGCAGCAGCAGCAGCATCGTCACACCGAAATATCAATCTGTGGCGTCAATCTCAGCTACAGCAATCAAAATAATGTCGATGTCTTGGATCCAGCCAATCTTCTACAGACAGGAGCAATATTTGTTGCTTATATCGAGAACACAATTTTTTATATCTCAAGCCCCAACTGGATGCTTGAAAGTCTGCGATTCTTCCCTTTTCCCTCTTTTCTTTTCTTTCCATCTTCAAATCAACCTCAATCCCAATTCCATTAAAGCTCGGTTCAAAATGCGACATTTATACAGTGGTTTAAAGTTAATGTCTATTAGTAGTAATAGTAGTGGTATTTATTAAGCAATTAGTATTACATTAATTGCATAACACAATCGCATGAGTCGTAAGACCGTACATCCTCTCTAGAAAAATACCTGGTCTACAAACGTGACTTGCAGAATCAACCAGAAAACAACTATTTTATAAACACCACACTATATGCATACATATAAAATGAAAAATACTTTGAATCACACACACTCACGCACACAAGTGCTCAAGTACCACATATATTTAAAGAAAATTTACATAAACAACTTATCTCTTAGTGCACGTACTTGCATTAAGTATGTGCCCAAGCTTGGCCAGTTTTGGCTGTTTAGAATGAAGTCCCAGCATGCTGTCCTCCGTCTGTTGGAAGCCAAAAATACTTCCGGTAATAATTTTTTCCTAATACACTCCGTCTGCACGCATGCTGCCAAAATATGCGTATGACTACTACGTTGCAAAGGCCATGTTTGCATTAAACAGCGTAAGGCGTGTATATTTACGGGCGGATGTTTAAACGCTGTTTAAACTCTATTCCAAATGACTTCTCTTCTCAACAGACTTTTGGAAGGGTAATTAAACAATTCAACAAACACGGAAGGTGATAAGAGTACAACATGGAATCTGCGCGAAATAATAATAATAAAGGAAATTCAACGTTTGATATAAACAGCAGAATACTGGCTACAAGAAGGTTTTTGTCGTTACCAACATTATCAACAACATATATAATTCTGTTCATCTGGGGTAGTATTGCAAAGCTCACAACAACGAACTGTTATTTTAAAACCTACGGTATTACATAGACAAGAATTTCTCTATCCAATATCGTTTAATTTAATGTATTTTCTACGAACTATTCTCATGCTATACTTTTCGATCTACGAGGGCTGATCAACAAAGACTGAGACTGATTTTTTCCTGTAGCTTCCGTGATAGTTTCGTATCTGTAACATAAATATTTGAAAAGAGCGGGTTTTTATGTATAATTTTGGTAGGCGGCAGCACTCTCGTATTGGTAGGTTGGTAGTAATGCTCTATTTTGTAGACCCTACGTGCATTTCGCATACCAGACAATCAGGTGCTGCATCTCTTTGCTGATGGAGGGGATGCATTTTTTAAATCGATTATCACCGGTGATGAGTCATGGCTGCATCATTATGATCCTGAAGGAAAACAAGCCAGCACAGTGTGGAAATTGCCAGGTTCTCCAACACCAAAAAAGGCAAAAGTTGTTCCATCTGCAGGTAAAGTGATAGTGATCACATTTTTACTTTCTCTACTACGTATAGTAAGTAGGGGAAGTATTGCATTCCACCCAAAAATTCGATACCGAGATTTCATCGGAAATACATGTTTTGAGACCTCCTGAATCCAAAAAAAGCATTTTTGGAAACATGTCCGTGTGTGTGTGTCTGTGTGTGTGTCTGTGTGTGTGTGTGTGTGTGTGTGTGTGTGTGTGTGTGTCTGTGAACAGCATAACTCAAAAACGAACAGTCGGATAATCACCAAACTTGGTATTTACGTTCAGTATCTTTCAGAGATGCGACACGAAGATTTTCAAGAAAATCCCCCCACCCCAGACTACCCTTTACATCGAACATTTTTCGGAAATTTTAATTTTCTCAAAAATGGCTCTAACGATTTTGATGAGAATATCATATGTTTAAGATAATGTCATGAGAAATGAAATGTATATCTTGAATTTTCTGGGAATGTCTCCAAAAGTATTCTTCATTGTGAACGACTTTTGCATAACTGGTAAACCATAAGAGATAGACAAAATGTTACTACACAAAAAATGTAGATCGCGTTAAAATACACAACTTATGTCATATACATTTCTTTTGTTGAGTGAACCGTTTTCGAGATATAGCTTGTTATTTCCTTAAATTTTCCAATACTTATACTTTTTCTCAAATTCGTTATTCATTTTTTTTATGTCCTGGACATGCAAAGAGAATGGAATGCGCCACATAGCAACCAGCGTTAAAATATTTGACTATCGCTTAAAAGCTACCATATTCCCCTTGCATCTACATGAATATTACCAATAAGATTGACATCTCGATATCTCGATTAACATGAAGCATATGGAGAATAAGCGTTTGTAAAATTAGATTGTACAAGAGTAGAGAAAGTCATGTGAGTGTAACACATCAGATGTTTTTACTGTAATGGAATGATTTACCAGCATACAGTTCCCCTTCACACTACTGTTACAGCAGCATACTACACGCCAGTATTGGCTACACTGAGGAAGCACATTGCAAAGAAACGACCAGAGCTTTCTCGGACTGGGTGGCGACTTCATCATGACAATGCACGGCCTCACGTCGCAAATCAAGTCATGCAGTTTCTGGCTCGATTCAACATTACCTGTGTACCACATCCACCTTATAGCCCCGATCTTGCACCATGTGACTTTTTTTTATTCCCATCACTAAAGGCAAAGCTTAGGGGTATTCGATTTGAGAACTCTGAAGCAGTGCTCAAGAAAAGTGAGGCGATTCTCAAGGACCTGACAAAGAATGGTCTGCAGCACGTGTTCAAGGACTGGCAGAGACGCTATAAAAAGTGCATTGAAGTAGGAGGGGGACTACTTTGAAAAAGATCATGTAAACATTGAATTGGAGTAATAAACATCTGTGAAAAAAAATCAGCCTCAGTCTTTGTTGATCAGCCCTCGTACTTCTGCTTCAAATGCTTCCAGAAATGGTTTGATTACACATTTCGTTGTAGCACAAGAGAAACAGGAGACGGAAGCAATAGTAAAGTTTTAAATATGTGATTCATTCACAGAACTTTCTCTACTGATGATAAATTCGCATATATGATCTTATTCCTATAAAACGTGATTTTTCTGTTCCTCGCTACATTACTCATAACTAGGCTTCGGACATGACTTCAGGTTAACTTCTATTATTCTGCTACTTTGTTAACAAGCGAGCGGAGAGGAGAGAGGCAGTAGTCTCGTGCACTACCGAGTTTGTGCTGTGCTGAGTAATGTGTACACTATAGGTATAGGTAGACACAGAAGTAAGTATACAATTCTGTAGTAAACTTAAGCTTTTATTACAAAGTATAAATAAGAGAACAACATAATAAACTGTGGCAGATGAAATAATCAATTTCTTGTGTGATTTACTGCCTGGACAACTATTGCAATGGATTACAATATATTTTCTGATTGTATCAAAAGCAAAACGTCTTCTCAAACATCAAAAGAGATTATATCTTGAAAAGCTCTGTTCCACATCACATGATGTTACTAGTGATCTGACGAACATCACACACCTCTAGGAAACTCATTATTTAGAATAATGTTATTCTTAATATTTATAATAATATTGTTATTAATACCTAATACGGCACATAATTGCATATCCTGGTCTTTATCTAAAACACACTTCACTTTCTGCTGTGCTATTTCAGCAGTAGAACATTTGTCTACTTCTGTAAAGCGTTGTGTCAAATTATCGACAAGTTTCAAGAACTCTGGTATTGCCATCTATGACAAAGACAAATAAAATTTACGTAAAGTAGACTCAAGGAAATTTCATAGCGGCACATTTCTTCAGAAACGTTTTAAAAACAGAATTTTGCAGCTTATTAAATGGGATATTTGTGCTTACCATCATGTCAGATGAATTCCTGTAAGCTTCGGTTTGGCTACATGAATTCGTGGTTTCTGATGTAGATAATATATCCTCACCACCTCATTTCTAGAAATCAACGTAATATTTTGTAAGTGTTTTTTTTAGATTTACAGTGTCTTGCAATAAAAACCCTTCTCTCTCCTTTGATTTAAATCTGGCATGCCTTACAAAATACATTTTCCCCTCTTACATCAAAATACTCACGTCTATATTAATTTACAAGTAAGACACTCTTCTTACTGGTTGTTTTCCGCATGTTTTGTCAGCTATCAACTTCGTAGCTTCAGAACAAGCTGTATATGTACTGATTGCTTGCTTAGAGTGAACGACTGGCAGTGTTTGGGGAGAGGGAGTCTCAGTGAAACCTTGTGCGCACGTAACTGTTTTTTTCAGTCAAAGTGCAACGAAACAGCAGCCGTGTCCGAAGCCTACTCATAACATATTTTATCTAAGAATTGTTTCAAATTAAGAAGTGCATAGTTACATGTGGAAATAACATTCGAATGTTTATTCAGCTAACAAGCTCTTGCAACGGAAAGGAATACAAAACGGGTAAAAAGCAAGAATACAAGCTTTCAAGATGTCAGGTGATGCTTAGGAAAGGTCTAAACTGGCAACTTGGAATATTTCGAAAACGGCCAACGCGATGAAGAAATTTGACACAACTAGTGTATTTTCATGAACTCTTCTAGTGGGTCTAGTCTGTCTATGAAGATTTTTTGTCATACAAAATTCAATCAAATAAAGGGAAATTTGGGGCTATTCGTAGAATATTCAAAGTTTATATTTTATTGCTCATGTCCGTATATTAAACATGTGCCATTTTAATAAAAATCCTTAAAACCATTTTTTAGAAAGGTGCACAAAGTTACAGTTTCAGAGCGAGAGTGTAAGAAACCAGGCTGTAGGTAGTCGAGTCATAGAAAAGACTTGTCCATGATGTATCGTATATTAGGCTAAGGGAGCTAAGGGAATTTTTCACTGGCAAACAGATGAAACAGCAGAAGTTGCAGATACAAAAATCTGATATGCTACACTCACATTAATTTCTTTGCTTTTGTACAAACTATTTTAAAAACATTTATTCTCCATCTCCTTCATGTTAATCGGGATAAACATTTGCAGAAACTATCTTATGACTAATTTTCTTGTAGGTGCAAAGGGATGGTAGGCTTTAAGCGATAGTCAAATCTTTTAAGAGTTGATTGCTATGTGGAGCATTTCATTCTCTTTGCATGCTCAGAACAAAAAATAAGAAAGAAAAAAAAATAGGATAATGAATTCCCACTTGAGAAAAAGTATAAGTATTGAAAATTCAAATAAATAACAGGGAATACCTCATAAATGGTTCACTCCACAAAAAAGACGTATATGACATAAATTGTGTGCTTCAACGAGATCTACATTTCTGTATAGTAAAATTTTGTCTATGTCTTACGGTTTACCAGTTATGCAAAAGTTATTCAGAATGAAGTGGACTTTTGGGGACAGTCCCAGAAAGTTCAAAATATACATTTCATTTGTCATGAAAATGTCTTACATATATGATATTTTAATCAAAATCGTTACAGCCATTTTTTGAGGAAATCAAAATTTTCCAAAAATGTTCCATGTAAAGCGTAGTCTGGGGTGGGAGAAATTCTTGAAAATTTCGTGTCGCATCTTAGAAATATATTGAACCTAAATACCAAGTTTGGTATTTATCCGACCTTTCGTTTTTGTGTTATGCTGTTCACAGATACACACGGACTGTTTAAAAATGCTTTTTGTTTATTCAGGGGACTCAAAACATGTATTTACGTTGAAATCTCGGTATCGAATT
Organism: Deroplatys truncata; assembly: GCA_030765065.1. Taxonomy (NCBI): domain Eukaryota; kingdom Metazoa; phylum Arthropoda; class Insecta; order Mantodea; family Mantidae; genus Deroplatys; species Deroplatys truncata. The sequence continues at coordinate 81,550,180 of CM060982.1, read as the reverse complement.
TTTGGGTGGAGTGCAATACTTTCCCTACTTACTGTACGTAGTAGAGAAAGTAAAACAGAAAGTTAGTCACGTGCTAAGTAGCAACAAATTGAGCTTGAAAGTTAAATTTAATTTAATTCCTCTACTAGAGGAGTGCAGCCAATGAAATTTAAATGCACAGATTTTTAAAATGTTTGAGTGTAGGAAGTAAGAGGTAGAGCGCCCACGCTAAAGTTAGTTCTTCGGCACTCATCAAACTGTGCAGATCGTAGTTGTATCTGTTACTGATACGGGAGTGGTTGCAACCGTAAAGAACGTAGAAAACACAAAAATTATACTTTATTTGTAAAGACCTTAACATTGAGAATACGCAGATAGTATTTTTGTGTACGTGCGATTAATATGTAAGACACAAAGTGAGAACTTCGAAATTTTCTGTTCGTAACGACGACATCCTCACAAGTTAAATACCACAGCTTCAACGAACAAAGTTATATAATACTAACAGTGCTAAGTGTTAAACAATTGCTCTAGTGTGCATTGAAGATAGGGCATTCTACAGAAATTCTGTGTTTTAAATTTATGTTACACAAAATCATCTTCCTAGCCTGTGTCTATTCCTGCTAAGTTATACATGCCGGCCGCATTTAGAGGGGGGACTTCTATGGTTCACCCCTCCCGAAACTTCTGACAGTTTTATTTATTTAAATTCATTGCAGATCAATAGAAACAGTAGGTCTATTGCTAGTAGCACATTTACAAGAAAAAGGTACTTAATATCGTCGCCTTACATAAATAAGGTGACCATACATTCCAGTTTTCGAAGCAGTCTCCATGTTTTGTGCTGTATCCTCATTCTGTGAGATTTTATTTTCTATATAAAGTCCCCAAGCACTTTTCTTATACATGTAACGTCTATATACTACGGAGTAGGTACATGGTAACTGTGTGGAGTACTGCTGAGTTTAGATCCACTTGTGGAAAACCCTCCCCGAATTTTTTTTTCTGGGTACGGGCATGATACATGCTCTACCAAATACAAACTGAGATAGCCGAGGCAAGAACAGAACCAAAAAATAATAAGAATGTACTATAATAACATCTGTGTAACATAAACAACGAGGTAGGCGCCAGATATCACATCACTCCACAGAATAACGACACAAGTTTCACATATTGAGTGATTAGTTTCACTACCAATAATGTCACCCATTGCACCCATTTTTGGAGTACAATGATTGGCGTAATTCGGTTCACTAACGAGCTCAGACTTAAGGGTACTCGATACTGAAATGCTTACTTTCTACTAAATTCAATCAATTTAGTTGAAATTCTTATCACAGGTTTGTTGAACATAATTATACTACGAAATTGTTGTGGTCCTATGTATTTAAATGTTCAAGAAAATAATTTTCCAAAAGTAAAATCACAAGCATACATATATAAAATGCCTCACTTGATGAAAATTTAAATATTTAAAATTTTGCATATTAGTTCTTTTGTTAAACATTACAACTTTTCCCCGAAAAAATAATTACGTATTAAATTATCAAAAACCTAGATCCCAAACTATGCTGATATAAACATGCTCTTTAGATCCCTTCATCTCAAAGTATGCCGGAAATTTTAAAAAACCAAAATTGCATCACGGGGAACATTTAAAACTGGAAAACATTTAACATAAAAGCATTAAGAGGAAATCAAGTTTTAATTTTTTTTATTCTATTTTATTTTACGTCGCTTTAACTCCTTGGTCATATCGCGACGGATCTGTTGGTGGATATCTCTTAGAATGATATGTGATGAACAGTTAGCCTTCTAGGTCTCATCCCTGTAACCACTCGCTCCGTCACGTGTCACAGAGACCCTAGCGCATAGCTACCGAATCTTCTGTTTTCGTGCCGTGCAGACGGCATTAGGGTGCCATCCGGTCAACCGCCGCCCCCATATAAAGGCGGACAGTTAGCCTTCTAGGTCTCATCCCGTAACCACCTGCTTCATGCGATGCAGATGGCATTAGGGTGCCGTCCAGTCTAACCGCCGCCCTCACACAGAAAGGCGGACAGTTAGCCTTCTAGGTCTCATCCCTGGAAAATGCCATCGCGCTTCGTCACGTGCCTACAGAGACCCCCAACGCATGGCAGCCGGATCTTCTGCTTCGTGCCGTGCAGATGGCGTTAGAGTGCCGTCCAGTCTACCTGCTTACATTGTCTGTAGATAGATGGCATAGCATTCGCTATTACCAGTTATTTTTTATTTTACTATTGTTTTAGACTTAAGATGGAACTTTGGGTCGTGGTATAAAATATCAATTCGGTATTTACCTTGGCGACTGAGGAAAACCACGAAAAAACCTCAGACAGATTGGTCGGCCCACGGGATTTGAACCCGGGACCTCCCGAATACGGGCCACCTGAGCTGGGCCATCCCGCTCGGTAAATATTGCATTGATTCTACAATATGTTGTGAATTTTTTCTCACAAAATGTTTAAAAAGTTATCTTTATCAAATTTTGTGGAATTGCAGACTAAATTTCGTTTGTCACCATTGCTCCAAATGCAGTGAGGACCTCCATCACCATGATAATGAACCCCCAGAAATCTGTCCAGCTGTTAGCAAGTTGTCGCAGGAGAGCATTGCGCTATCTGCAGCAATGTATCAAACCGCGTTTACAAGATAAGGGTAGAGCGCTGCACGCGAAGTTCATCAAATGACCTCGCCAGTCTGTAGCAACATTGCATGCAACACGAGGGCGAGATGCCTCCATAGTGATCTGCGTGTCTTTTATTTTGTGTTGATGAAGCGATACAAACGGAAGCAAGTGACAACGGCATATAAAAAACTGCAACGGTAGATAACAGATCAGCGTTTAATCTCACGTACTTAGTGAGATTAAAAATCATCCCAAATACTTGTTAAAACTGTTCAGGAATTAGATGCAACTAATCATTTAAGTAATGATAATCTATAATTAAACAATATGAAGTTTTCGAAAGGGTGACAGACAAGACCATTACGTGACTTCTAGTGTCCAACAGCTGGCACTACCGTGATATGTGTCGCTAGACTCGCTCCTCTGGTTACATTTACGGCAATAGTGATACTTTTGGCATATATATTCTCGCTAGATAAAGCCGAAAAAGTGCGAATGATAGCAAAACTTAATACTAAGGGCTATTTCTGTTTGATGCACTCGAGTTAAATTAGATGGAGAGCGCGTGCAGTGGATCTTTGTTGCAAAAAGCGAGTGGTTATATTTAGCGCCGCCATATTGATGGATGGTAAACAGTGAAGGTGTGGTTATTTGCATAACGTGAGTGAGAGAGCATCCTCTAAAAGAAACTTAAATATGGGTGACCCCTGTGTCGCATATGGTGCACTACTTCAGACACTAGTTCACTGGTTTTTTATTAAGACCAAAATCAAGCTGTTGCATTAAAGAGCACTTAAGTTTTTGCACTTTCTATCGACACCTGCATTTACGTTGTTTTTTAATTTAGCCAATGAGTGGATGGGGGTAAAAATGAGATGAATCTTTTAATGCTGCCTTATGTGCCTTTTGGATATGGCAATGTATTAAAATTACTTCTAGGTACAAAACATAGGGACATAGGATTTTCATAGCCCCTACCCTTTAAAGTGAGGAGGAATTCCAGAAAGTCCTAGACTAACGTTGATTTCACTGAATATTATTTGATTGCATGTTGCTTACAAAATAATTTCATCTCTTGACTTTTGCATTAAGCGAGTCAGTGCATCTATCACGTTTTGAAAAAGAAAACCCTATTTCTTACTATTACACACGACATAGATTGAGATCGCAAAATCTCGTTTCACTAAATGATGTTTAAGGTGAATATTATATGAACATAAAACTCAATTTCATAAAATCGTATATCTATCGAGCTGGAAAAAAAATGTTCTCATATTTTCATATTTTCAAAAGAAACAGTTTGGGAAAGTAAAACAGTACCCAAATAATATGCTTATTAGGGTATTGAAGACGAATATTTATTACTGTAAGCATTTCGGGCCACTGTATGTCCAGATGGAGTTTCCGTTATAAGATAATTGTATTACATGTAAGGAATGTGATGGAAGAAAGCTTGTTTACCATCCATCAATATGTCGGAAATCTGCAGACCACAGCTCGAGTTCGGAATGGCCAGCTATCTATATGTATACCAATATATAAATCGTTGGACACACAATAGGAGGGCGTTCTTAAAGTTCTGGGACTTACTGAGATGTCTTGAAGATGACCAAATTACTACCTACAACTATTTCACTCATCCTAAATGGGAGATGATGACCAATCATGTTTGAAAGAATGTTGCTATTCAACTAATCAAGGTCTTGATTCACTCAAGCTTTATCGGAATCTCTCTACCACCTCCTTACAGGATAGACATAACTCTTCCTTTTTTAATATTCTGAACAGGTCAAATTATTATTTTGCACTGCAACTAAATTCACGTGGCGAAGCAAGATGGCATTTCCAGGGATGAGACCTAGATGTCTAACTGTCCGCATAATCTGTGTGAGGGCGGCGGTTAGATTGGACGGCACCCTAATGCCATCTGCACGGCATGAAGCAGGTGGTTACAGGGATGAGACCTAGAAGGCTAACTGTCCGCCTTTCTGTGTGAGGGCGGCGATTAGACTGGACGTCACCCTGATGCCATCTGCACGATATGAAGCGAGTGGTTACAGGGATGAGACCTAGAAGGCTAACTGTCCGCTTTCTGTGTGAGGGCGGCGGTTAGACTGGACGACACCCTAATGCCACCTGCACGGCATGAAGCAGGTGGTTACAGGGATGAGACCTAGAAGGCTAACTGTCCGCCTTTCTGTGTGAGGGCGGCGATTAGACTGGACGTCACCCTGATGCCATCTGCACGGTATGAAGCGGGTGGTTACAGGGATGAGACCTAGAAGGCTAACTGTCCGCCTTTCTGTGTGAGGGCGGCGGTTAGATTGGACGGCACCCTAATGCCATCTGCACGGTATGAAGCAGGTGGTTACAGGGATGAGACCTAGAAGGCTAACTGTCCATCACACATCGTTCTAAGAGTTATCTACCAACAGATCCGTCGCGATATGACCAAGGAGTTAAAGCGACGTAAAATAAAATAGGGGGAAAAAAGAACACCATTCCGACATTGTAAACAAATGAAGATACTTCATCATTTACTTTAACGATAACAAACAACAAATAAATTCCTTTCAATTCCTACAGAGTTGATAATTATGTATTCAATAATTGTGTTTCAAATAATGCTTGTTGCAACAAAGAAAACAATAACCTATACTGTTAGTTATTGCATCCTTACAATATTACATGCCTATTTCTAGTTTCTCACGCTAGATAGCAGTAAATAATATTAAATAAACAAGTCGCATGATCAAACAAAGGGCGATCACATGATTCTGATTTCTTTGCAAACAACGGCATTTGCATTGCAGGTAAATATAAATACAGGGTGGCCCACATAAAGTGTTCCAAGTGAATATCTCTTAAACGAATATAAAATACCAAATGCAAAGAATTCCATATCTTATAGGAGCAAGGGGCCTTCTAATCTGTGATATGGAAAATATTTTTATGGGGCACCTTATGGGGCACGCGGGGCCTAACCTCAGAATTTTAAATGAAACCATGATTTTTTTATATTCTGGTTCCCCTCAATAAACTAAGCAACTTTTATTATTTTGCTTTCTAAAAAGAATTGTTGGGCTCTTAAAACGTGTTTTCACTGAAGTATACAATAGTAGAATGTAGTACTAAACGAATAAGTAAGTCAATAAATACCCAAGTGATTACTTTAAATTACACCATTAATTGCTCAAAACAGCCTCCATTAACATCTGAACACTTGGCGATTCTTTTGGAAAGGCTGTTAACAACTTATAGGGATTAATATGCGACAAGATTCACGTATTCGAAATTTCATATTCTCTTTGGTTGTAGGTGCTTTAAACATGACTTTCTGTTTTGCGAATCCCCATAAAAATTAGTCCAAGGGTGTTATGTTGGGTGAACGAGGAGGCCAGATTATAGGTCCAGCACGTCCATTCCACCTATCACCAAATTTCTCGTTTAGCAGTTGACGTGTCATATTGTAAAATGTGGTGGCGGAACATCCTGCTGATTTCTCTTCTCACATTGAAGGACACGTTTTCCAATAAGGGAGGTAATTCATGGTTGAGAAAATGGCAATATGACTCATCAGTAATTGTGCCTTCAAAGTAAGGGCCGATGAAAAGGTTATCAAGAATTCCACATCAAACAATTAGCGACTAACCATGCTGAAAAGGCACAGTTTTAATCCATTTGTGGTTTTCAGATGCCCGCCCAATAATGCATATTATGCCTATTAGCATGTCCAGTATTTGAGAATGTTGCTTCAACCGAAGATAATATGTTTGCCAATAATGAACCCCATTCTTGGCAATGGCATTGCGTAACCACTCGCAAAAAACAACTCGAAGCTGAAAATCTCTTTATGCCAGTTCGTGATGCAAACACATATATGATAAGGATGGTATTTCTGCTGCTTTAGTATCCGCTGTATTGAAGTGCGGCTGATCCCACTGTCGTTGGACAATTCACGTTGACTTATCTGTGGATTTACTTCTACAGCAGCAAGAATATTGACAGTATTTTCATCATTCACTTTTGATTTCACCTTCAAGCGATTCTTGCTCTTTACACTTCCATAGTTACGTAGTCGTGTTTCCAGTCGTTTGAATTTCATATGTGACATTTGCATCCCGTATCTCCCATTGAACACCGCCGTAGCGTTTGATAATTTCTGTTGTATTCGCCTAGTACTAAAATCATATCTACCTCTACATCAAAATCTGCCATATTTGTTTTAATTTTGAAGAGTCTTAGTAAATAATCAACATGACTAACGCATACAGTGTTGCATTTTAGGAGTCCAGTGGCTTTGAAACCACAATACCCATGTTCTTTCATTTGATAATTAACTTCCTCCCCGAGTTCAAGAGGTGTAATAACTTCAACAATTCATTTTAGAAAAAAAAAGTTTGAATAAAATATATATAAAAATTATCATGGTTTCATTTAAAATTCTGAGGTTGGGCCCCTTGTGTCCCATAAGGAGCCACATGGAAATATGCTTCATATCACAATTTGGAAGGTCCCTTACTCCTCTAAGATTTGGAATTCTTGGCATGTAGTTTTTTTTTCTATGCGTTTTTTTTCTGTAACACTTTATGTGGTCCACTCTGTATATTACGACTGTAATTTAATAAACATGGTTTTTGATTAAATCACTTCATTTTATTCTCGAAATTTCATAGCAAATGCAACTCTTGATTTCCAAATGTGGAAATTTCACGAAGTGACTCGCGAATTTATCGATGATTTGAAAATCACTCGTGACATAACCTATGATAGTCGTTAATGGTATTATGTATCATTCTTTAGTTGGTGCACTATAAAGTTTCAGACATGTAAGAGTAGTCATTTGTTTGTGATGATCGTGTAAACAAAATAAAGTGGATAAAATTGAAATAGGAGCTGTGACAAACTACTTCGTTTTGAAGCGTTTAACTCCAAAAAAAATACAAAAGGAGTTAGATTCGATATTAAAGGATAGATATAGGTTATACAACGGAGGAAGGACACCTTGTGTACTGTGATCTATATATGTAGATCTACTGTGGCTACCAACTCTCAGGATGAAGTGAAGAAACCACAGGAGGCTACAGGTCGCAGACAGACCACAGAGACGCGCGGAAGTCCTTAACAATTCCAGGCTCAATGACGCGTCCAACTGCTGAAGCTGACTAAAGAGGGCGAGGAACACCGTCGCACATAGGAGAATTTTGGCCTAAAAGCTGACCAAAGGTCCATTTTTAAAATGCGAGTAATTCTCGAATGCGTCATTTCCTGTGACAGATAAATGGGTATGTGTTTAGCAGTAGTTTGTGTATTGTGCAATGATAAGCGGTGGAGCCCATCTGTATTTATTACACGGGACATATAACTTTGCGCTCGGTTTGGTGTCGTTATCGTGTTGACGTGTAGCGGATATCACGCGTAGTGTAATTCCTCCTTTGGCCACGGATAAACAAACGCAAAACTATCTGTCCCTGGTAGTACGTCTCGCATGTAGTGCACGTGAAGCTTCTCCACCGGCTGATAGCTCTCTGCGTTCGTGAATTTTTACTTTCTCTACTACGTATAGTAAGTAGGGGAAGTATTGTATTCCACCCAAAAATTCGATACTGAGATTTCACCGGATAAACATGTTTTGAGACCCCCTGAATCCAAAAAAAGCATTTTTGGAAACATGTCCGTCTGTGTGTCTGTGTGTCTGTCTGTGAACAGCATAACTCAGAAACAAACAGTCGGATAAACACCAAACTTGGTATTTAGGTTCAGTATCTTCCAGAGATGCGACACGAAGGTTTTCAAGAAAATCGCCCCACCCCAGAGTACCCTTTACATGGAACATTTTTCGAAAATTTTAATTTTCTCAAAAATGGATCTAACGATTTTGATTAAAATATCATAGGTTTAAGATATTTTCATGACAAATAAAATGTATATCTCGAATTTTCTGGGAATGTCTCCAAAAGTATTCTTCATTGTGAACGACTTTTGCATAACTGGTAAACCATAAGAGATAGACAAAATTTTACTACACAAAAAATGTAGATCGCGTTAAAATACATAATTTGTGTTTGGGTGAATAATTTCGAGATATTGCTTGTTATTCCATTAAATTTTCCAATACTTATACTTTTTCTCAAATTCGTTATTCATTTTTTTTGTCCTAGTAATGCAAAGAGAATGGAATACTCCACATAGCAACCACCTGTTAAAATATTTGACTATCGCTTAAAGCCTAGCAATTCTCCTTGCAACTACAAGAAAATTAGCAATAAGATTAACATCTCGATATCTCGATTAACATGAAGCATATGGAGAATAAGAGTTTGTAAAAATAGTTTGTACAAGAGTAGAGAAAGTCATGTGAGTGTAACACAAGATTTTTTTAGGTGTGTTTAAACTTGAAGTGTGATGTAAATCATTATGGACTATGAAGATCCGGGAAGTACTGTTATTTATAATTATTTTCATTCACATTTTTTAATATTTGTATTAGTAATTATTCTTTTGAATTTTACACAATTTATATGCAATTAAACATATTCAGCACTTCTACAAAGTTCTTTGGAAGCGAGCAAAGAAGTTTTGGGCTAAAATCGAGTTACAAATTTCTTTGTGAATACGACGATTCTGTAAAACTCGATCTAATTACTTTATACTTTTAATCACTGCTTCTACTTGCAGCAGCAACTGACTGTTTACACACCTATATACATATAACTTTCATCGCAATTTCGCTGATGACGATGTACACTATAGAAATCGTACTTTATGCTAACAGAAAATAACCGACTTATATGTTCTGTATGCGAGTCTGTCGGAGCTCTCCGCCCGTGATGTAACCTAGTGGTCTAGCCACAAAAGTCCCCATGCACTTCTTCTGGCTTACGTTTTTAATCACCTAAGCTCCCAATACTATCTTACACGCTTTCTTGTGATCTTACTGGCTATAACTTGGCGCGTCCTTACGCCAAATTATCGCGGAATTATAAATAGTTCACTTATATCATAGGCTGCACTTGACGTCATCTATTATATGAGTTTTGACATAAAGTATTTTATTTTGTTTATTTATGAACGCTCTTTTAACTGCTGTGATCCTTAGCGTCCCATTCTATATTGGGCGTGAAAGACCGGTAATTTTGCTCAGAGGCCTCTTTATCAGGCTTGAGGTTCTTTTAAGTGCGTAAATCTAAGACACGGGATCACAGACTTTACTACCCTTCCAAAGGAAACCATGCTAAGTATTTTTACGCCCGAAAAAAACATCCATCGCCCTCCGCCCGGTTTGGAGCCGCGACCTCGAGAACTAGAGTTTCGCATGGTAACCACTACACCACAGAGGACGACAAGGTAGCTCTGATTTTAAGTCTAAGGAAAGGTTATATTTTGTCCTGTTTCGACTGCCTCAGCGGTCTCGTGGTTAGCATGCTATCTTCCCATTTCAGAGGTCCTGGGTTCCATTCCAAGCTGGAGGGTGGGAATGTTTCTTTAGCCAGGATTATTCCCCATCCTCCTTAAAGTCTGGAAGTATGAATGAGAGTGTGAGTGTGTGTGTGTGTGTGTGAATTTAATGTAATAACCAAAAGTAATACCATCCCATAGATTAACACCACTGTAAGCGAGTGAACATAAAAGCCGATGAGCAATTGTTCCAAAGGTGAAAAGCCGCCGATATGACCTTAGACGTTAAAGATGGCATGTAAATGGAATATGAAAAAAGTTACAAATTTAACAGTAGTGACAAAGCGATATTCTCAACCTTTAACCTAGCTAAATAATAATGGCTGACCTTTCTTGCTTCCACTGCTCGCATCCTTAAGCTACAAGAAGTTGTCAATAACACACTTCTCCAGCTTCTATCATTTCTAGCATTAGATAACATGAGAGTATTTATTATTTGGCTAAAAGTGTAAAATACACATAATTTATCACCTTTTTACCGTTACTAATTACACATAATAGCTTTCTACTGATAACATTTTCTTTGTAGGCGTAATTACAGCCTCAAGCGTTTAATGTGTAGTAAGTATAAAAGTGCAGAAAATGACTTTCGAGGCCGAAGGTACGTCATTTTTGTATGATTACCTCCAATTTAGTACCCTAACCGCTACTCGAGGTGGCGGTTAGTTCAACGCTAAGAAATACTCTTAACCGAAGGTAATACGAAAATTTGAACTGACTCTTAGTTAATATTAAACCGGAACCTTAACCAGAGATGGTAATTCAGGCCTAAGAGCCATTTAATGTGTGCAGGCATTTAAATGTGACGTACTTTCAAATATAGTAAAAAGAAATGAATAGCCTAATGGGAAATAAGTGGAAGCCGAAAGAAGTAGATTTAAAATTGTCTGAACTTACATTCCCATGACTTTCTCTGCCCAGTATCGTTTGCTTTTATATCTCTTCTACAAACTATTCTTACAAAATCATATTTTTATGTCTATTTCAGTTACTCGAAATAAGCCTTTGCAGAAATGGTTTCATTGCACATTTCGTTGTAGGTAGAAGAGGGTTACAGGAGGCTGAAGTGATGATAAAATCTTTAAAAGGCGGGGGTCGCTAAATGCCAGCTTTTATATTCCATACTCTTTCCATGACATCGCAAGAAGCAACTGAATGGTGACAAATGTATTGAAAAATTCATACCAATAGCAACGAATATCTCGGAAATGGTTAATTCCGCAAAAAAGTGACATTCGTTGCATGTATTTTAACGAGATCTACATTTTTTGTTTAGTAAGTTTTTGCCAGTCTCTTATGGTTTATCAGCAACACAAAACTATACAAAATTAATTTGCAATGAGAAGAACTTGACAGGCTATTGACGGAAAATTCAAGATATACATTTTATTAATCCTGTAAAGATATTAAACAAATGTAATTTTAATCAAAATTGTTAAGTCATTTTTGAAAAAATAAAAAATAACGACAAATTTTCCATGTAAATGTTAGTTAGGGGTGGGGAATTTTCTTTAAAGTTTTCATGTCATATCCTTGGAGGATATTGAGCTTTTAAGTACAAGTTTGGTATTTATCTGACATTTCGTTGTTAAGTTATGAGGTGCACAGACACACACACCGACCTTCTTTTTGAATTTCTCGTGGATTAAGGGGCCTCAAAATATATATGAAACCTTTGGGTGGAATACAATACCAAGGGTGCAAATTAAGAAAGCGAAAAAGAAATAAAAGAGAAAACTGGGTATTTTGCGTAGAATTAGAAGAGAAAGTAAAGATAACTATGAAAAAAGGAAGCAAGAAGAACAGACTCGAGAAATGTAAAATGAAAAGAAAAGAAGAAAACAGGAAAAAGCGGAATTAGGAGAAAGGTAAAGGATCCAGAGTTTTGGAAGAAAATGTAAAAAGAAAGAGGGAAAAGGATAGGAGGTAAATAAGAATATTAGTATAAAATATAACAAAACAAAAAGGTATGAACACGAAATAGAAAGAGGTGAAAGAAGAAACAAGAAAGGAGATGAACATGATGTAGACAAGAGTTGGTTCGTTACTTCTTATTTCCTCTTGGTGGTAGACGCTTTATCACAGATAAGTATCAGGTTGACGCCGTGGGCAACTCGCAATTTACGGCTCTCTGGATCGCATATATAACACTGCCCTTCTCGGTAATTATTATTTTCACTCCCGGACTGCTCTCTCTCGAGACTTCTGATTGGTCGGCTTCGTATACCAAGAAAGTTATACGGTTCATAATATGATATCTCTCAGTTTCTCTACACTTGCTGTCTGTCCACCAGCTTAAGAATGAAGAGGAGATGCGAGGGTTAATTTTATCCGAGAATTTATAAACATTTTTGCTATCACTGTTACGCTGCTGTTGCTTAATGTTGCCAACTTAGCACTAACGTTCTTTACGCTATAATAACACATATCGTCGGTGACATCTCTCAGTTCCACTTCGAACTTCTGACGAGAAACTGATGCATCTGTTGGCAAAGTAAGGAGAGATTTGATATGGTGTAAATGGATTTCTGGAAAATTCTCTTCTAGTTTACAAGGCAGGACAAATAAAGGTGACCTGTGGACAAATGAAGCATGAGAACTTTGAAAAGTGGATTCGAGAAAAGCTTAACGCCTAATTTGCCCCCTCTGTAGATTTAGATAATACTCCATCACTCTGTAGAGATCGACAAATAGCCCTCTAGGAGTTGCGTGACCTGCCATGCTGTCATGGTTGCGAAACAAGAGGTTCAGCGCGACAGATCTATGCGTAAATCAGAAAGGTACAAGCTGAATGTAATAAACAAACCTAAAGAGAAGGTTTTAAAGTGTATGCATTTTTGCTTTCTTTGGGCCAGACTTGCCCCCATGAATGTGTGTTCTGAATTCCAGAGAACCAGCATGGGCTAAGCCGAAACGAATGGTTGGAGAAAACTTAAAGTATGTCGCTTATAGGGTTTTTGTAAACCTATAGAAACGCTGGAAAATGATTACTGCGAGGATGGTATAGTGGAAAATGTCATCAACAGTATTATCGTTTCGCTGGGAAATGACAGCAGTGATTCTTCATGTTCCTCTTCCTCCTCCAGCGAAAATGAGTCCAACTTCGAAGAACTGGACACACCACTTGTTTGAGATGAGTGCATCTTGTTTCTGCGCTAAATACTGTGTATCAGACTCGATAACCTTTAAGTTTCGCGATCATTTAGCGACTTATTCCCTTTACTACAGCGAGAATACACACTCGAAAGTTGGCACTACTGCCATGATCGTAGCCGGAGGAGCGAGTTCAGCGTCAGATATCGCGGTGTGGATGAACTGTTTACTGAACTGCCAGGGGCCATGAGCTGATGTATGTGCATTTACTCAGTGCAGGCTTGTTTGCCATTTATTAGAGCCTGTCGTAGTATAAAGTTGCAGTATTCCTTTGTCAACCACGAAATGTCAACAGTAGCTGATCAGACCTCGCCTACAGGGAAAATATGATGAAACATTGAGAAAACATGGCTAACGCAGAACGAAAATGTGCAACAGTGGAATTTTGCAATCGATTTGATGACTAGAAATAAATAAAAATAGTTTGGCGAAAGCACCTAATATGTATGCAACTCCGCAAGTCACCTTCGCCAAATTTAACTGGAAAGAAATTAACTTTAGAAAAAGGTACGTTGTGTGTGTATGTGTGTGAACAACATAACTCAAAAAGGAATTACGGTATTTAAGTTCATTATCTTCCAAAGATGCGACACAAAGACTATCAAGAAAATTCCCTAACCTCAAATTATCCTTTACCCGAAAAATTTTCCTTTATTTTTGATTTTCTCAAAAAATGGCTCACAATTGTTATTGAAATATTATATACTTCAAATATTTGCATGATAGATAAAATGTGAAGTCCCCTTTATTCTGATTGGATTTTGTATAATTTTGTATTAAGAGACAAAAGCTTAGCACACAAAAACATGCAGATCTCGTACAAACAGGCCGTTTGTGTCAAATACATCTTTATAGACTTCACCATTTCAGAGATCTTGAAGTGCTAAGGCAGCATTCGTTTGCTTCTCGTGATATCTTAGAAAATAAGTTTGGAATTTCAAAGCCAGCATATAACGATCTGCTTTTCAAAGATTTACCTTTTGTTCCAGTCTCCTGTATACCCGTTGTACCTACAACGAAAGGAGTAATGTAACCATTTTTAAAAACTGTATAGGCTGAAGTACATAGAAAAATAAATTTTTATAAAAATAGATACAAAAATATATGATAGCGGGTAGAGAGATCCAGGTGAATGCACGTATTTGTTCTTTGGATCGCGTGTTGGCACTCCCTTGTTTTGCAACGGATATCTGCAAGTCTAAAACTGTGCGTCCAGGTGTTTCCACACAATTTCAAGGTAGAAGTACAACTGTTCCCAGTTTTATCAAACATTCTTTGGTTCAACAATAAAAGCAAACAGAATGGCACTGAGCTAAACCCCAGCATGCCACAGATCAGTACCTCAGATAAAGGATAGTCCATGACAGTATAAGACTTTGGAATTGTATTGGTTAAGGAGGTAGTAGAATGAAATCGAGCTTATAGCGTGTAGTTGCTGTGGTGTCGTCCTCCGTGGCGTAATGGTTACCATGCTAGCCTCTAGTTCCCGAGGTCGCGGGTTTAAACCTGGCGAAGAGCAATGGATATTTTCGAGCGTAAAAATCCTTAGCATGGCTTCCTTCGGAAGGGAAGTAAAGCCGGTGGTCCCGTGTCGTAGATTTACGGCACGTAAAATAACTCAAGCCTGATAAAGAGGCCTCTGAGCAAAATTGCGGTCTTTCACGCCCAATATATAATGGGACGCTAAGGACCACAGCAGTTAAAGAGCGTCCATAAATAAAGCTCAATTTTATTTAATTTAGTTGCAGTGATTCTAAAATCTATGGTTATCATTCGAAGACAAAGCACAGTCGACAAATGAAACACCAAAAAATGATCAAATCTTATAACTTAAGTCCTGAAGCTTTAGATGAAAGGAGAATAAATAAGAGAATTTGAATTTTTGTGAAACAAAATATATTACAGAAATATTGTTTTCATTGATTCACCTTATTTGCGTTTTATCCAAATGCAAATGAACTTTAAAGAAAATATTATATACACATTTTCTAACCGTGTTTAGAGAAAAACAGCTGCATGATAAAATAAATTTATTATTGCTAAATTAATGGCCAAATTATTGCAAATTTGTAACACTGATAATTATTAAACACCATTGCAGTCACCAACTGTGGAGAGGGGGGAAGAAAAGAAAGGGGGGGAACGCGGCATTGCGTAGAGGCTAAATTGATGGGGTATTTTATTTAAGAACTTATTTTTCCTTCACTTTTGAAGACCTTTTAATATGAGACAGACATCTACCTATTTTAATCTGGCAAATTTAGAACCAAAGTGTATAACCAACTGTTTACAATTTAGGGGAAATTGTTTCCAAAACCAAATATATAACATTGCGCCAATAAAAAATTTTTCCAAATATAGTATGGGTGGAAGTTGCCAAAAGTAAATTTTGTACACCCTGTGGATTAAGGCCCTTAGGAAGTAAAATATTTCTGCTGAGACTCAAACCATGGATTTTCCTTTCACAAAACCGGCGCCTTAACTCTTCTGAAATTATGCATATAAGCATGATGGAGAGAATAATAACAACGAAAAGACAAAGAAAGGGAGAATGAGATTCAAACAATGAAGAGCCAAAATTATTTTACACAAGTTCTATAAACAGACTGATTCAATGAAACGAAATGTTTACTATCGTGCGGTAAATATTAATTATATTATTTACGTAAATTAATAATTAATGTACGATATTCATGCAAACGCAGTGCCATTTTATGCAACACAGAAAAATAGTTCGTTTCGCGCAAACAAACTCCACAAATGACCTCCATTTCTGAGACGACAATCTGCCAGCCTACGAAGCCTATCGGCAAATGATTTTTGTAACATTTCCACTACAATAGCATTGATTTCTCTGTGAATATTGTATTTAATGCCTATAAGGGAGCAGTCAAAATATTCTAGCGAGATGGTGCCACAGCACACACTGCTAGAATTTTCATGGCAGCTGTGCATTGGTTCTTTGGAATTCAAGTCACCTTGAAAAATGGAGACAGTGTGTGACCTCCAGGATTCTCAGATTCCTCTGTGTGGCTGCTTTCTCTGAGGCGAAGAGCAAGGTTGATTCTTTATTCTCAATAAAATATGTGACATAATAACTGCACATTAATGTAGTTAAAGACACTTGACACAATCTGTGCATGCAGAACAGTGGGGTAATAATAAAAATATAAACTTTGAGAAAAGGGAAAAACACACATATCATAACAGCATGACAAATGATAAAATTAGAAACAAAATGTGATTATAGCGTACACATTGAAAGACGAATTATTACATTATAAGAAAATTATACCTTTACATCATAGCATAATTGCCAAAGAGAGATGTAGTAAAATGATAGGAATAATTAAAATATCAGTAAAATTAAATTATAAAATACGTATTAGAAAACAACATTCAGATTACAATGAAATACTCAACGACATTGTAAAAGGGATCATCAGCAAAGCAGTGTTTTAAAACCGATATAAATTTATGTGAATTTACGAAATGGGAATATATTGATAGTCTATCAAACTTATCTTTTACAATGTTAGTAAACTAGTTTGATTTTGGCAAGTCTTAATTGAGACAGATGGCTCTGTGATAATGTGTGTGGGTCACATTCGAGAGGTTTCGGGTTTGATTCCTCTTTATTTGGGCAGTATTCCCATTTCGGTAGGCGATGCTGGGGTGGTTTCTGCAATGCCGCGGATTCTCCCGTCCCCCATTTCCTGTCATATTTTAGAGTCGCAAAATCAGGCGAGTGAACGGGTGGCGAAGCGTGTGGCGGTGCAACTTCCTTTGAGTCTGTCCTGGCGTACTGCGTGTCACGATTCCCCAGCGAGACCTCTCTTTGGAGAGGGAGGCTTATGTGGGTTGTCCCGCCGGTGTCGGGTTCACACATCTGGAGACGTTAGGGAACCCGTCTTTGTCCCAGCCTGACGTTCCGGATCTGTTCGTTCTCTGTGCCCTTCTTCCTGGTTCCAGGTTCTCCTTCCAGGTTCAATAGGTATAATAGGTCTTCTATGTGCTCTTGTGCCGAAATTCCCCTCCACACTTCATCTACAATCGAGCAAATCTTATATTACGTGCAACCCCAGATATCTAGACGAATACTCTAGCTTAAAGATTATGCAAATTGGCCTTGGTAATTACTCAACAGCTACAAGTGTGCTGATTAATAAATGTAAGAATGCCTAAATTACTAAAAAGAGGATGACAATGAGCGTCATAAGCAGAGCTAGTAATAATTCTTTTTCTTTTTTTCAAGAGAGATTTGTTCCAATGTAGATACTTTTACCCCGCACGTTAGTATGCTATAAAAAGGGTATAAGCCTTTAATAAACAATGTGACAATGCTTTGAAACTAAGGCTTTCAACTGACCTAACAAGTATAGTGCATGGAATAGTCTGTTACAAACATAAGTAATTTAACACCAGAGAGTGGTGGGACAGGTACTTGCCTTAGAGAGAACGATATTTGACGAGTTTTATCATTATTAGTTTAAAACCATGGACTTCAAAGCAGTTGACAGCCTTTTGTAAAGAAGCATTCATAAACTGAGTAGACGCTTTAAGTCGTGCATAGACGAATGGTCCATAAAACCTTGCAGACCTTAAAGACAATACTCATATAGAAATTAATATCGTTCCAGCTGAAATGTTACAACAAACGTTTGCCGATATGCATCGTAGGCTGTCAGATTGTCGTCTTAGAAATTTTAAAACTTTGATTTCACTTTGAACAGTGTTTAACAGTGTCTCTTAGTTCTTATGGCACCTCAGGCGATAACACTGGTGATTCATTACATGAAATAATTGGGAAAGGAAATTTGGGAAGGAAACGTTTCAGGCCTAAGTTTTGGGAACCTCCCCGGGACTGAGGAAAACGAAACAACCTAAGTGAAGGAGAACTCATGGCGGGATTTGAACCGCGGACCTCCCATTCATGAGTCCTGCCTTGAACTCCTAGGCACCGGTGCCATTATGAATCGCCCTAAACTTAAACAAAGTGTGGTCATAATTCAAAACAACCGACTGTGCCTTTTTGGAATTAAATTTAATTTACTGAGGAATTAAGTTGCTTTAAGCTGCACCAGTCGTCGCAGTCTGCGATGTAAAGCGGTTAACATCCCGAAATGAGATATTATGTATGTTCTTATAAACACAAGGCAGTGCCCGGACTCTCTATATTACGAATAAGTGCTCATTAGCGTTTCTGCAACAGCTGAATGTCATTAAAATTACGTCTTACATGTCACATCTACCTGCAGGGGTCGGCAATGGCAAGAGAAGGAACTTAATAACATCTCCAACGTTCCTTCCAGGAACGTTTCATTTTGCCTTACATAAAAAGCTATTATATTATTCGCATTTAAACCGTACCGTATACCAAAACTGACTCTGCACATTGAATAGCGAAAGCACGTAATCTCGTTGTACAAACAAAAGGGGGTGTCACATTCGGAAAAGAACTACTTAGCATTTCACTTACGTTAAGCTAATTGTTAATTATTTTATGGTATTCGACCACAGCTAGGTATACTGAAAAAAAATTCTGATGTCTTACACTCACATGACTTTCTCTACTCTTGTACAAACTATTTTTACAAACGCTTATTCTCCATCTACTTCATGTTAATCGAGATAAACATTTGCAGACTCTATCTTATTACTAGTTTTCTTGTAGATGTAAGGGGAATATATATTTTAAGGGCAATATAGAAATACAGTAGCGTTTAAGCACATACATATCTCTTAATAGCTGGTTGCTAGGTGCAGCACCATTCTCTTTTCCACAGATTAATACTCTTTGCATATCCAAGACAAAAAAATCTGATGTGTTACACTCACATGACTTTCTCTACTCTTGTACTAACTATTTATACAAACGCTTATTCTCCATCTACTTCATGTTAATCGAGATAAACATTTGCAGACTATCTTATTGCTCATTTTCTTGTAGATGTAAGGGGAATATATATTTACAAGGGCAATATAGAAATACAGTAGCCTTTAAGCATATACATATCTCCTAATAGCTGGTTGCTAGGTGCAGCACCATTCCCTTTGCCACAGAATAATACTCTTTGCATATCAAAGACAAAAAAATGAATAACGAATTCCCATTTGAGAAAATAACTATTGAAAAATTTAAGGGAATAACAAGCAATATCTCGAAAATGGTTCACTCAACAACAAAAATGTATATGACATAAATTGTGTATTTTAACGCGATCTACATTTTTTGTGTAGTGAAATTTTGTCTATCTCTTATGGTTTACCAGTTATGCAAAAGTCGTTCACAATGAAGAATACTTTTGGAGACATTCTCAGAAAATTCAAGATATACATTTTATTTTTCATAAAAATATCTTAAACATATGATATTTTAATCAAAATCGTTAGAGCCATTTTTGATAAAATTAAGATTTTTCGAAAAATCTTCCATGTAAAGGGTAATCTGGGGTGGGGGGATTTTCTTGAAAACCTTCGTGTCGCATCCTTGGAAGATATTGAACCTAAATACCAAGATTGGTGTTTATCCGACTGTTCGTTTCTGAGTTATGCTGTTCACAGACACACACACAGACACACACACAGACACACACACACACACGAACATGTGTCCAAAAATGCTTTTTTTGGATTCAGGGGGTCTCAAAACATATATTTCCGGTGAAATCTCGGTATCGAATTTTTGGGTGGAATACAATACTTCCCCTACTTACTATACGTAGTAGAGAAAGTAAAAAAACGAACACAGTGCCCTGTTCGGCCTCCCTCCTACATTATTCGGTCTGTGTGTAGTGTCCGAATATGTGTGTGTGTGTGTGTGTGTGTGTGTGTGTGTGTGTGTGTGTGTGTGGAGACAGACGAATGGAAAGAGAGAGAGAGAGTGTGGATGAGAAAAGAGATAGAGGAAGTAGTGTAGCATTAGGGGAGACTGGGAGCCAGTGCTTCCCCTAAATTTTGAAATGAATGCTGTTATACTGACGTTTACTTTCTCTGGCACCTATTAGTTGGCACAGAGAAAGTATTGCATTTCACCCAAAAATTAAATTTCGAGATTTCACCAGAATACATGTTTTGAAACACTCTGAACCCCCCAAAAAGAGCATTTTTAGAAGAACGCTCATGTGTGTTCTTGAACAGCGTAATTCAAAAACAAAATGATGGGTAAATATCAAACTTGGCATTAAGTTCAGCGTCTTCCAAGAGTGTAATTGAAGATTTTCAAAAATAATTTCCCTCCCCAAACTACCGTTTACATGGAACACTTTTCGTTACTTTTAATTTCCTAGATGACCTTAGTGATTATGATAAAAATACCGAATATTTAAGACATTTGCATAACCAAACTATGTACTTATATCCTGAATTTTCTGCGAGCAAATACTGAACTTCATTTTGAACGAATTTTGCATAATTTTGAATAACTGGTAAATCGTAAGATGTAGGAAAAGCTTAATACACAAAAATGTAAGGCTAATTGAATAACATTTCCTGAGCCATTAACCATTTCTGAGATAATAGTTATTGGTTTGAATTTTCAAATATATTATTATTGTTATTATTAAATTCACCATTTGTTTGTGTCACCATTTGCTTCAACCTCCCTAGCACGTTAACTTGAGGTAGATAGAAAAACACGGTTATGTAAGAATGCTTTGGAAATATTAAATGATAGTAATTAAAGAAATGCACATATTACACATATTTAGTTTCATTTTGTATAGCCCCTTTAACTTCTATGATCAATTGAGAGATTTGACAACTAATGATGTTATTGTTCATTGAATTGTGGGTTTTTACCTTCATTTTAATTATAAAACATATTCATTCACACATTCATACTAAGCAGAGGTTAGGCAATGTCTCTAGTTAAAGAAAAATTTCCTCGTCCCTTCCAGGAATCCGACTCCAGTCAAGAAGCCAGAACGCTGACACTTGACCACAGAGGCAGTTAGGTTATATTTTTTTCTGAATGTGTGAGTGCTGGCATTGTTTGGATAGATTTGTTAGTATATCTGTAACTTTTAGAGCAGTGTTATATCGAATATTCTGGCGAGTTTAATTCGAACAGTAGAATTTTCGACACCAGTGTGTTTTTATAAAACATTCATTATCAACCTTCGAAACATGGTTAAAATCTAAAATACTCTACGCCTTCTGGATCATTTTCAAAAAGATGAAAAAGTCACATGTAAATTCTAGAGCAATTTATACCTACTTAAAGTAGAGATGGCGAAGATATTGTAATTTTCAGCTAAAATATACGTGCATTATGAACCTTTTATTAAAAATTTACCGAAAATGACAAAGTGAATGACCTTGTAGCTTCAGTGCTAATGTGTGTTTATATGTCCCTATTTGTAAGCTAGAAGTGACGTAAACATAAGTTTTTTACTTTCTCTACTACGTATGGTAAGTAGGGGAAGTATTGTATTCCACCCAAAAATTCGATACCGAGATTTCACCGGAAATATATGTTTTGAGACCCCCTGAAACCAAAAAAAGCATTTTTGGATACATGTCCGTGTATATGTGTGTGTGTGTGTGTCTGTGAACAGCATAACTCAGAAACAAACAGTCGGATAAACACCAAACTTGGTATTTAGGCTCAGTATCTGCCAGAGATGCGACACGAAGATTTTCAAGAAAATCCCCCCACCCCAGATTACCCTTTACATGGAACATTTTTCGAAAATTTTAATTTTCTCAAAAATGGCTCTAACGATTTTGATTAAAATATCCTATGTTTAAGATATTTCATGACAAATGAAATGTATATCTCCAATTTTCTAGGAATGTCTCCAAAAGTATTCTTCATTGTGAACGACTTTTGCATAACTGGTAAACCATAAGAGATAGACAAAAATTTACTACACAAAAAATGTAGATCGCGTTAAAATACACAATTTATGTCATATACATTTTTTTTCTTGAGTGAACCATTTTCGAGATATTGCTTGTCATTCCCTTAAATTTTCCAGTATTTATACTTTTCCTCAAATGGGAATTCGTTATTCATTTTTTGTCTTGGATATGCAAAGAGTATTAATCTGTGGCAAAGAGAATGGTGCTGCACATAGCAACCAGCTATTAAGAGATATGTATATGCTTAAAGGCTACTGTATTTCTATATTGCCCTTGCAAATACAAAACAAGGGGAACATAGTAGCGATAGTCAAATATTTTTTATACTGATAAATAAACGAACTGCTATGATTTTTTGAATCTTCTATGGGCTTTTGCTTCAAAGGAATGATGATTTGAACCAATTTCGTAAGATCGTTTCATTTTATTAATTCATATCTTATTGTTCGTTATAGTAGCATTTTAAATGTTCGTATTTTAGTTTATATTTTTTGTTTCCATGGTTTAAGGGCTGTTTCATTTTATTCATTCATATATTATTTTTATAGTATCATTTTCAGGTGTTTTTGTTTTGGTTTCTGTTCTTTGTTTACTGGTTTACGTTTTAAGACCTTTCATAATGCCTAGTAAGAAACGAACCAGTTTTAATTTTAATGTTAAGAAGTTGTTTTCCGTGAAAGTAGCCAAAGTGTTTGCTGGCACCTTGAGCCAAAATAACGACATATTTGGTGAGGTTAAAAACACACAGTGCACAAGCAACACGGTGATGGCGTTATGTTTTTCAACTGTAATAAATATTGATGATTGGAGTTCTGAAGTAACTGATAAAATTCTTCATTTAGGCAATGATTTGCACTTAAAATCAATTTCAAATTATGATGGTGTTATGCCATATACGCCTTACTTGTGCACTGATGAGGTTTGCCTGCAGGATGTAATTGATGCTGTGAAAGTAATCTGCAATGCAATTCAAATAATTTTGCATTATTAGATTAACATCTCGATATCTCGATTAACATGAAGCATATGGAGAATAAGAGTCTGTAAAAATAGTTTGTACAAGACTAGAGAAAGTCATGTGAGTGTAACACATCAGATTTTTTTAAATGTGGTAACAATATATTTTAACACGTTCTGGAGTGTCAGTGTGTTAGTGGGGGTAAGTAGGATTGCAGACCAACTGTTAGCGTCTTCGTTTGTTTCTCATTAGCGTTTGTAACATCATGGCTAACATAATTACATCGATTAGTTTTTTAGTAGTCTCAGCGGACAAACCGTAACAGGAAGCAGATAGAAAGATCTTGTTTTACATTCACATAACTTTCCCCATCTTCTGCCGCTTACTTTTATATAGCTACTATAAACTATTCCGATTAAAGCTTATCTTTCTATTTCGTGTTAATCGAAATAATCTTTGCAGAAATGGTATCAACACACATTTCGTTGCAGGTACAAGGCTGAGTAGAAAACAGAATCGATAGTCAAATGTCATTATGTTGGCCTTGAAATTCCACACGCTCTCCTTGACATAGCGAGAAACAACTGAATAGCAACTACACTTTAAAAAACTGACAAACATATTGAAATTATAATAACGGATACGTCGGAAATAGCTGATCCCACAGCAAAAATTATTTGAATAAATTATGTATTTTAAGAGATTGCATTTTTTGTGCAGTAAGTTTTGGCCTATATCTTATGATTGACCCGTTATACGAAATTATATAAAATTCCTCGGAATGAAGAGGGCTTAACAGGCTATTCCCAGAAAATGCAAGATATACATTTTATTTGTCATGTAAATATTTGAAATATATCCCATTTTAATCAACATCGTGGGAGCTATTTTTGAGGAGGTCAACTTTTTTTCATGAAATTAAAATTTGATTGAGTTTTATTTATGGATGCTCTTTAACTACTGTGGCCCTTAAGGTCCCATTCTATATTGGACGTGAAATACCGTAATTTTGCTCAGAGGCCTCTTTATCAGGCTTGAGGTTGTTTTACGTGCCGTAAATCTACAACACGGGACCACCGGCTTTACTTTCATTCCGAAGGAAGCCATGCTAAGGATATTTACGCCATTTAAGTCCATCACCCTCCGACGGGTTTGAACCCGCGACCTCGGGAACTAGAGGCTAGCACGGTAACCACTACACCACGGAGGACGACATTTTTTCATGTAAAGGGTAGTTTAAGGTGGGAGGATTTCCTATAAAATCTTCTTGTCGCATCTTTGGAAGATACTGAACTTAAATACCAAGTTTGGTATTTATCCGGCATTTCGTTTTTGAGCTAGTATGTGTTCACGGACAGACAAGCAGACAAAGACACAAACATATGAATCTTTTTCTAAGAATTCTTTTGTTGGATTCCGTGGACCTCAAAACATTCCATTTCCAATGAAATTTCGACATCGAATTTTTTGGGTTGCAATACAATACTTCCTCTTCAGTACTAATAGATAGATGGCAGAGAAAGTAAAAATAAATATAAAGTTTCATATGAATAATTTGTAGACCAGCTATGAAAATAAATCTAAAGAAAGTCGTACGACTGTCACACGCTGGAATGTTTTTTTTTATTATAAAGAATGCTAATTGACGTAAATAAATCAGTTTTATAATCGAACTAAACATGTTTAACGTGTTGCTAAATTATTATTATTATTATTATTATTATTATTATCACCATTATCATTATTATTATTATTATTATTATTATTATTATTAAACTTTTAAAACAAATCCTTATTTCCCTGAAAAGTGGCTAAAAACTGCATATTTTATACCGTGTTTGGTTACGCGCCTTTGATTTACTTTGCCCCCGCCCTGTAAATGCTGGGTTCCAAGTTCGTCCATTTGACCTGTTATCGAGGTTACACTCGATAGTCGCAACAGCAGTGCAACTAGGTTATCAGATCACGTGTCGAGAGGGAACGTCTATGCGACTGATAGAGGGAAAGGGAGAGGAGGAGAGATACAAATCAAATCAGGGAGGAAAAGCACCACCGCAATTAACGTAACAACTCGAGTGGGGCTGCAAATATGCTAGTACTTTTTAACAATTTATCTCAAATATCAGGTATATTCAAAACCCTCAAGCTCGAAGTGTAATCTATAACCCTGTCTGATATGGAAGTGTGCGCCGTTCTAACTCCTCTGAAACTTGTGATAGCGGCGAGAAGGCGTTATCTCTTCTGAAAACCCCTGAGGGATAGGATCACAGATCAGGACCACCATCAAAATTTCTATGATTCATCTTCATTACATTGGCCTGAAGAGGACCTGTAAAATGTGCGCCCGTAACGCTGATAGTGGGAACAATTTCCTTGTCACAGACTCAACATCATTATTGCTGTTTGATAGTTTTAGCACTCGTTCTTACTACATGCGGTGCCACAGGCGATGAACACTGATGACACACGAAACGAAATGATGATTGAGAAAGGAATTTTGGGAAAGAAACACTTAAGGTACCTTCCCGGCATTTGCCAGTTATGAGAACTAAGGAAAACCCGGACAAAAACCTCAGTCAGGGAGGGCGGTCAATGGTAAGGTTAGAATCATAGTGTTTCTGTTCATGAGCGCGTGTCTTAACGATTTCGGCCACGTGCGTTATCGCCGCGCTCATTGCATTAACTGGGTTTCTTTTTTTAAACGCTGGTTCTCTCTTCTCAACTACACCTGTCAATGTTATGGCAGTCTTTTGAGGAGAACATAATGAAAACTGTTTCCAAGTAAGGGATAGTTTGAAACGAGGCGGGGATTTTCTTAGAAAATTCCTGTCGTATTCTTGGAACTGCTGGACTTGAGTATTTATTGATACTCCGACGTTTTGATTTTGCATTATGCTCTACACTGACAGTCAAATACACACGAGCGTTTTTCTAAAAATCTGATGTGTTACACTCACATGACTTTCTCTACTCTTGTACAAACTATTTTTACAAACCCTTATTCTCCATCTACTTCATGTTAATCGAGATATCGAGATGTTAATCTTATTGCTAATTTTTTGTAGATGCAAGGGGAATTGCTAGGCTTTAAGCGATAGTCAAATATTTAAAGAGCTGCTTGCTATGTGGGGTATTCCATTCTCTTTGCATTACCGGGACAAAAAAAAGAATTGAATAACGAATTTGAGAAAAGGTATAAGTATTGGAAAATTTAAGGGAATAACAAGCAATATCTCGAAAATGGTTCACTCAACAAAAAATGTATATGACATAAATTGTGTATTTTAACGCGATCTACATATTTTCTGTAGTAAAATTTTGTCTATCTCTTATGGTTTATGCAAAAGTCATTCACAATGAAGAATACTTTTGGAGACATTCCCAGAAAATTCGAGATATACATTTCATTTGTCATGAAAATATCTTAAACATATGATATTTTAATCAAAATTGTTAGAGCCATTTTTGGAGAAAGTTAAAATTTTCGAAACATTTTCCATGTAAAGGGTAATCTGGGGTGGGGGATTTTTTTGAAAACCTTCGTGTCACATCTCTGGAAGATACTGAACCTAAATACCAAGTTTGGTGTTTATCCGACTGTTCGTTTCTGAGTTATGCAGTTCACAGACACACACGGACATGTTTCGAAAAATGCTTTTTTGGATTCAGGGGGTCTCAAAACATGTATTTCCGGTGAAATCTCGGTATCGAATTTTTGGGTGGAATACAATACTTCCCCTACTTACTATACGTAGTAGAGAAAGTAAAAATATTTATCCTGAGGCTAGGTAACTTCGAAACATTTATTACCGGTGAAATCTTCATACTGGAAACATATACAACTTGTAAACTACAAAAAGCACAACAGAAAAAGTATAGAACTTGTTAATATATGCAGCTTCTATTTACGAGATATTTCATATTCTCCTTTTCAATTTACTAGCATTTTAAGCAATTGATACATTTCTGGAATTATATGTATGTTCATTTGCTTGCCGTGAGGACATGCAGACAATATGTAATATACAGGCGATGTGCTTTTTTTAAGCATTTGACTGTTGTCCTAGTGTCATATATGCTTCTATAGGCTACAACAAAATGTATACTAAAACATTTCTACCAAAATGTATCATGCTTAACAGGGTGTAGACAGAAAAGCAAGCTTTTTATGAATAATTGCTACTATGAAATGAAATTAAGTGTGTAGAGAAAGCCGTGTGATTCTAACAGATCAGAATTCTTTTAAAATTTTTATGCTAAGTATTTTAACGAATGACAGATACTCGAAAGTGGGGAATCAGTTTTGTTGCTGTACAAAAATATTGTTTTCTCTACTTATTTAGCCCAAAAAAGGCCATACCGAGATTTAATCGGAAATACAGGTTCTGAGATACCCTAATACAAAATGACATTTTCAGAAAAAGTCCATGTGTGTGTGTGTGTGTGTGAAAGGTGATAAATGCCAAACTTGATTTCTTAAGCTCAGCATCATCTAAAGTTACCACATGAAGATTTTTCAGAAAATCCCCTCATCCAAAATTTTGATTAAAATACCACATATTTAAGACATTTGCGTGACTAATAATTTTCAGCAAAGATTCTGTGAAGTCCTCTTCATTCTGAATTATTCAGTATAATTTTGTATAACTGGTAAACCATAAAAGATAGACAAAAGCTTTCTACACGAAAAAAGTGAAGGTCTGTTAAATCACACAATTTATTCTGATAAATATGTTTTGTAGCGTTAGCCATTTGCAATATATCCGTTTTTGTCATACATTTTTTGCCCTTCATTTGCTTCTCGTGATATCATGCAAAGAGAATGGGACTTTATGGCCAGGACATAGCGAATGTTTTAAAGAATGTATGGCTACATTCTCCTGTATCCCTGTTGTACTCAAAACGAAATGTGTAACGAAAGAAATTCTCCAAATATGTATCTCCATCAACATAAAGTAGATAGGAAAATAAACTTTTGTGAGAAAAGCTTGTAAAGAGGTATAAAAGTAAACGATAGAGAGTAGGGAAAGTCGGTGAACGTATGACGCCAGAATGTTTACTTTCTCTACTGATTACCTATAATGAGGAAGTATTGTATTGCATCCAAAAATTCGATATGGTGACCTCACTAGAATTAAACGTTTTGAGATCCTGTGAATCCGAAAAATTTTTTTTTAGAAAAAGTACGTGCCTAAGTGTGTATGCGGGCTCGTACAAATAGGATAAGTCAAAAACGAAAACTCGTATAAATACCAAAACTGGTATTAAGTACCAAAGTTGCGACACGAAGAATTTCAAGACAATCCCGCCACTTCAAGCTACACTTTACGTGGAATATTTTTAAACATTTTTTATTTTCTCAAGAAGCCTATAAGATTTTGTTCAAAATGCTACTTCTTTAAGATATTTACATGACAAATAAACTGTGTATCTTGAATTTTCTGGGCATAACCTGTGAAGACCTCTTCAGAAGCCTTTTGTTTGTTTCACCTATACCCCGCCTTTAAACTGCTATGGTCATATCGGAGGCCTTTTACCTAACCTCGGAAAATATTGCCTTTATCAAAAATTAAATTAAATTGAGTTTTATTTATGGACGCTCTTTAACAGCTGTGGTCCTTAGCATCCCATTCTATATTGGGCGTGAAAGACCGGTAATTTTGCTCAGAGGCTCTTTATCAGACTTGAGGTTCTTTTACGTGCAGTAAATCTACGACACGGGACCACCGGCTTTACTTCTCTTCCCTTCCAAAGGAGGACATGCGAAGGGATTTTACGCCCGAAAACATCCATCGCCCTCCGCCGGGTTTGAGCCCGCGACCTCGGGAACTAGAGGTTACTAGTGGTAATCACTACCTTTATCCTATGCACTTGTCGTTGGATTTCTAGATTTCTTTGGGTTTTGTACATTAGATCACTCACACATTCGCACTCTCATTCATACTTCCAGATTCTGGTGAGGTTAATGAATAATCTTGGCTAGAGAAAAATTTGGAACCCGGCTTTTTTTAGCCAGGATTATTCTAAACTCCCTAGAGTCTGGAAGTATGAGTGAGGGTATAAATATATGTGTGAATTTAATGAATTATAAGCAAGAAACCAAAGTAAAACTCCTAAAGATTAACAGAATGCTTAACGAGTGAACATCACTGCCAAATGACAATTGTTCCAAAGCCAAAAATCGTCGACATGACCTTGGAGTTAGATGCCGCTTAAAGGCGGTATATAATTGGGAAAAAAATCTGATGTGTTACACTCACATGACTTTCTCTACTGTTGTACAAACTATTTTTACAAACGCTTATTCTCCATATGCTTCATGTTAATCGAGACGTTAATCTGATTGCTAATTTTCTTGTAGATGCAAGGGGAATAAGCTAGGCTTAAGCGATAGTCAAATATTTTAAGAGCTGGTTACTATGTGGAGTATACCATTATCTTTGTATGTACAGGACAAAAACGTTGAATAACGAATTTGAGAAAAAGCATAAGTATTGGAAAATTTAAGGGAATAGCAAGCAATATCTCGCAAATGGTTCAATCAACAACAAAAATGTATATGACATAAATTGTGTATTTTAACGCGATCTACATTTTTTGTGTAGTAAAATTTTGTCTATCTCTTATGGTTTACCAGTTATGCAAAAGTCGTTCACAATGAAGAATACTTTTGGAGACATTCCCAGAAAATTCGAGATATCCATTTCATTTGTCATGAAAATATCTTAAACATATGATATTTTAATCAAAATCGTTAGAGCCATTTTTGAGAAAATTAAAATTTTCGAAAAATGTTCCATGTAAAGGGTAATTTGGGGCGGAGGGAATTTCTTGAAAACCTCCGTGTCGCATCTTTGGAAGATGCTGAACCCCTAAATACCAAGTTTGGTGTTTATCCGACTGTTCGTTTCTGAGTTGTGCTGTTCACAGACACACAGACACACACACGGACATGTTTCCAAAAATGCTTTTTTTGGATTCAGGGGTCTCAAAACATGTATTTCCGGTGAAATCTCGGTATCGAATTTTTGGGTGGAATACAATACTTCCCCTACTTACTATACGTAGTAGAGAAAGTAAAAATGGAAAGTAAAGTTTCATTTACTGAGGAATAAACTCCAAACCAGGCATAATAATCCCGTGGCGCTACAGCCCATGAAGGGCTTAAATTTGCCAACCCGATTGCCGTCTCACGCCCACGCACACACGGCAGTGGTGGGCGATCATCCAACCGATACGGAGAGGTGATGTGGCCAGCATCATTTATCCCCCAGCCAGAATGTTGGCTCCTAAGGCCGGAATTGCTGCCTATCGCAGCTCCTCAAGATGCTGAGTAGACACCGATCCTAATCCCAGGACTTAAAATTCTTACCCTCCTGGGTGGGATCGAACCCGGGCGCATTCCGTGACCGAGCACCACGCTCTAGTCCACAGCGCCACGGCGCAGGACCCAAACCAGTCATAAGCTCATAAAATCTGCTTGGTTGTAATACACAAACATGTTTGGTCTGTACACCTAAGTGTACTTACACCTAAGGTGTCGTAACCTCTGTGAACTTTCTAAATACAACTGCAACGAAAAAGTGAAGTGTATAATTTACTCACGAAGGTTCTGATGAAAACACAGTAGCTACGTGAAACGAGAGAAATATATAGATCTCAAAGGTGATGGCAGGGAGGTCAGTAATGGACTTGTTAATTTTAATGAACCCCCAGTCCCTTACCAAGTGAACATATGCACTCAGCCGAGTCAGTCGGGAGGGGAGCGTATTCTCATATCTTGTGTGCATTGTCTATAACACTCTGCGCCCTACCAACTCGTTATGTTTTTTGGGCGCGTTTGAGTTCGCAATAAGGAGCACTTTGGCTTACTCTTCAGGAGGAAAACATTTGTCCTGTGTCTTGGTTACCGAGGACTTCAGCTTGCAGTGCTACGACTAAAGCAACTTTCAAACTCTGTAACATTCACAGAACTTTCTCTACCCATTACCATTTATTTTCACATCTCGGTTTTATTTCCGTTGCTTCAGCCAATCTGACCTTTTGTTTTTGTTTCGTGTTTCCCAGGTGGGTAGGTGAATGGCTGGATTATATATCATCACTTATTTTCCTGTTCCTCATTTCCTCTCATTTTCTTCTTCGTCTTTCAGGGTTGCAGAAACAGGAAGGGCGGACGGTGGTTTGCGGTGGTTGTGGTTTGCGGAAAGGACTGTTTTTTCCCCTGATATAGAACCTGTCTATGAGATTGGGGGGGGGGCATCGAAGGGGCGGCCTCAGTTATTCAGTTTGGAAACTTCCTCGCTGCGTTGCGCCTTTCACCATCAGATCTGGTCGCCCTGTCTTACCCCATCCCTTCCACCGGTGATTAGTACTAATCCCTACCCCTATTACTTCGTATGCAGCCTGCAAATACGTCGATCTGGATCCATGGTAGCGTGTGAGGCTCGAATTTGGGAGGTTCCAATTTTCCTGTCCCCCGCTTCCTGTCATTTCATCTCTTTGTCATGTTTCAGGATCGGAGGCTTAGGTCAGTGGATGGCGAGTCGAGGCTTGTGGAGGCTTGTATGGGCGGTCCCACTTTACACCTGAGACGTTAGGAGTCCCGTCCTGTTACCCCAGAATTTGTCGCTCTCTGTATCCTTCGCTTCATCCCTACCTCTCGAAGGTTCGGTAGATACGAGGGTCACTATTTATATTTTGAGCCTTGGCAACCCTGAATGTTGTAGGTGCCATCTGACGTTTCCAATGGAAAGTTTGACATTTTTGACCATAATCTACTTCAAACATTTTGTCAATAGAGCGCCATCTGTTTTGTTTACACCAACTTGATAATTGTGTCAACAAAAACATGGAATTAACTCGTGAAAATGTTCGTGCAATGATTTATTACGACCTTTGACGTGGATTATCACGACAAGAGTGCATCGATCAACTAACTTCCACATTTGGCGACGAAGCTCCATTCTTTGCCACTGTGAAACGCTGATATAACGAATTTAATCGTGGCTGCCGTTCGCTCAATGATGAAGTTCGTGAAGGTCGTCCAAAATCAGTTGTTGTGCCAGAAAACATTGATGCTGTGCAAAAACTAATAATGAAAGATCGTCATGCGACATATTGTGAGATTGAGGCAACCCTAGGCATTAGTTCCACCAGCATATATAAAATATTGCATGATTATTTAGCCGTGAAAAAGGTTTGCTCTCGTCGGATCCCACATAATTTGACGCAAACTCAAAAAGATGCTCGTGTCGATTGGTGTACAAAAATGCTCAAGAAATACAATGGAGGTGCCTCGAAAGACGTATATAAGATTGTAACAAGTGACGAATCATGGATATATGCGTATGAGCCGGAACGTAAACAGCAGTCGACTGTATGGGTGTCTCAAGATGAAGCAAATCCAACAAAAGTTGTTCGCACTGGAAGCACTTCGAAGCAAATGGTCGCCTCTCAAGAAGACTGGAATGAATGCTTTATTAAATGGTTCAACGGATGCAAAAGTGTATTGATCATAAAGGAGAATATTTTGAAAAACAATAAAGCAGTTTTCAATCAGAAATTATTTTGTTTTAATTATTAGGCTCAAAATATAAATAGTGCCCCTCGTACAATGTGCTTCCGTGCCGAAATCCTCCTCCGCACCTACTCTACTCTACTCTACAAATTATTCATACAAATATATAATTTTTCAGTTTATTTATCTGCTTCGCAACAAACATTCCCGGAAACGATTTCAGTTAGGCAAAATGGGTCCACAGAAACATTTTGTGATTATAAACAGGTATTATTTCCTAATACATATAGTTGCAAAATTATAACAGTTTATAATTCCGGAATGTTTCTCTGGATACACTATACTACGGTAATATATACGCTCATAATGTTTAAAAAGTAAGCAATAATTATACACTAGCTCTGATACTACGTATGCTCCAAATGAGCTCCGGG
Source organism: Deroplatys truncata (assembly GCA_030765065.1). Lineage (NCBI taxonomy): Eukaryota > Metazoa > Arthropoda > Insecta > Mantodea > Mantidae > Deroplatys > Deroplatys truncata. Next base: position 81,517,163 of record CM060982.1, on the reverse strand, counting down.
GAAGGTAGCGCGTTTGCCTCATATTCCAAATGTTCCGAGTCGAGTACGAATCTCGATTGGGGTGAGTTTTTCTTTTCGGGGACTTTACTTGTCCGAAAAAAGGGAAGTCGAATAACTTAAGTTTTACGAACTGAGAGCTCATTTGAGCATCGCTTCACCTATTTCATTCGTTCACAGTCCAACAGAACCTATCTGGTTAATGGGCGTTAAAATTAGCCCCCATAAACACATTCAGAGTTTGCTGCTTAAAATGGGGAACATTTCTAACGGTCAAAAGAGAGTATTTGAAAATGGTTAATACAAGAAAAAGATTTTCTCAAAATTTTTATTTGTATAGCTGCCTTAGCGTCTATGGTAATATCGGAGTCTTTGACTACGATATAAGCCGTTGACTGTAGATTCTTTAGCGTTAGGTTCTTTTTAGAAACTTTTACTTGAAACACGCTCACATTCATCCCACTTGCATACTTCCAGACTCTGCGGAGGACAAGGATTAATTCTAATTAAATAACATGTTTCCCACACAACCAGCAATCAAATGGGACCTCTAAAAATCATATATGTAGGCAACGTCCGTATTTTTTTCTGTTAAGATTTTGCGATGATATCATAAGCTTCGTAATTATATCAGATCAAACAGAATAATCAGGACTTACTTGAAGAAAATTGAAGATGCACATTTTATTCATCATTCCAGTGCCTATCTGAAACATGTGATTTTTTTTTCAAGATTGTTTGAGCCATAAGACAATAAAGAATGACGAAGAAAGTTATATGTAATAGTTCAGATGGAGATTATTTCCTGAAGCTCTTAGCCTTGTTTCCTTCAAACAATTGACTGGCTTAAGTATGTAATTTGAAATTTATGCCACTTTTCATTTCTGAATTATGCTACACGCCTGCCTCCAACTTTTGGGTTTAATGACCCTCCAAATGCATATTCATGGTGAAAACTCGATATAAAAATTTTGGATGGAACAGGTTTGTGATAGAGAAATAAAAAATAACTACTTTTTCGCACTAAGTCAATGAAAACAGTCTAAAAAATCTGATGTGCTACACTAACATGACTTTCTCTACTCTTGTACAAACTATTTTTACAAACGTTTATTCTCCATATGCTTCATGTTTATCGAGATGTCAATCTTATTCCTAATTTTCTTGTAGATGCAACGGGAATATGGTAGGTTTTAAGCGATAGTCAAATCTTTTAAGCGTTGGTTGCGATGTGGCGCATTCCAATCTCTTTGCATGTCCAGGACATAAATAAGCGAATAACGAATTTGAGAAAAAGTATAAGTACTGGAAAATTTAAGGAAATAACAAGCAATATCTCGAAAATGGTTCACTCTACAAAAAAATCTGATGTGTTACACTCACATGACTTTCTCTACTCTTGTACAAACTATTTTTACACACGCTTATTCTCCATCTACTTCATGTTAATCGAGATAAACATTTGCAGACTATCTTATTGCTAATTTTCTTGTAGATGTAAGGTGAATATATATTTACATGGGCAATATAGAAATACAGTAGCCTTTAAGCACATACATATCCCTTAATAGCTGGTTGCTAGGTGCAGCACCATTCCCTTTGCCACAGATTAATACTCTTTGCATATCCAAGACAAAAAAACGAATAACAAATTTCCATTTGAGAAAATAAGTATTGAAAAACTTAAGGGAATAACAAGCAATATCTCGAAAATGGTTCACTCAACAAAAAAAATGTATATGACATAAATTGTGTATTTTAACGCGATCTACATTTTTGTGTAGTAACATTTTGTCTATCTCTTATGGTTTACCAGTTATTCAAAAGTCGTTCACAATAAAGAATACTTTTGGAGACATTCCCAGAAAATTCAAGATATACATTTTATTTTCCATAAAAATATCTTAAACATATGATATTTTAATCAAAATCGTTAGAGCCATTTTTGAGAAAATTAAAATTTTCGAAAAATCTTCCATGTAAAGGGTACTCTGGGGTGGGGGAATTTTCTTGAAAACCTTCGTGTCGCATCCTTGGAAGATACTGAATCCAAATACCAAGTTAGGTGTTTATCCGACTGTTCGTTTCTGAGTTATGCTGTTTACAGACACACACACAAAAAAGACCAGACACACACACGGACATGTTTCCAAAAATGCTTCTTTTGGATTCAGGGGGTCTCAAAACATGTATTTGCGGTGAAATCTCGGTATCGAAATTTTGGGTGGAATACAATACTTCCCCTACTTACTATACGTAGTAGAGAAAGTAAAAAATGTATACGACATAAATTGTGTATTTTAACGCGATCTACATTTTTTGTGCAGTAACATTTTGTCTATCTCGTATGGTTTACCAGTTATGCAAAAAGTCGTTCACAATGAAGAATACTTTTGGAGACATTCCCAGAAAATTCGAGATATACATTTTATTTGTCCTGACAATATCTTAAACATATGATATTTTAATCAAAATCGTTAGAGCCATTTTTGAGAAAATTAAAATTTTCGAAAAATGTTCCATGTAAAGGGTAGTCTGGGATGGGGGGATTTTCTTAAAAACCTTCGTGTCGCATCTCTGGAAGATACTGAACCTAAATACCAAGTTTGGTGTTTATCCGACTGTTCGTTTCTGAGTTATGCTGTTCACAGACACACACACGGACATGTTTCCAAAAATGCTTTTTTTGGATTCAGGGGGTCTCAAAACATGTATTTCCGGTGAAATATCGGTATCGAATTTTTGGGTGGAATACAATACTTCCCCTACTTACTATACGTAGTAGAGAAAGTAAAAAACCGACATGTGAGTCATGTTACAAAGAAATATTCAAAGATAAAAATCTTTTGTAGAGAGGTACTCATCATGCGCATTTTAAAGCAGCAAAAGTAGGGTGGCATTGAGCCCATTTTATAGCTCTCTGGAGGAAGTTGTGTGAATCTAATGGCTATTTACTTCACTTAAGACATACGGCTTTTTCCTCGGGTATACAACTCCTAGCATCCTAAATAAAGCACTATGAGTTTACTGAAGGTATTTATAGGCAGCATTTGTTATAAATATGTGTTACATTCACACGACTTTCTATACCCTCTATGTTTATATTCGCATATATGTGCCACAAACTATTTTTACAAAAGGTTATTTTTACCTGCTTCATGTTAATCGAGACAAACGTTTGCAGCAGTAGTTTCTTTACACATCCTGTTGTAGATGCAAGAGGATTACAGGAGGCTGAAAGTGAACGGCAAGTTAAAACGTTTTTGTCTAGCTCTTATGGTTTACCAGTTATGCAAAATTAATTCATAACGGCTTCACCGGTTATTCACATGAAATTCAAAATATACATTTTATTTGCCATGCAAATATCTTAAGCACATGATATTTTAATTAAAATCTTTTAGCATATTTGGGAAAATGAAAAATTACAAAACGTTTTACATATAAGGTGTAGTTTTGAAGTGGGGGATTTTCTTGAAAATTTTCGTCTGGCATCTTCGAAAGATGCTGAACACAAATACAAAGTAGAGGAGATTGTAGTAAAGAAGCACTGTATCCCAGTAAAAAAATCGATATTCAAATTTAACCGAAAATACGCCTCCTAAACCCACAAAAAACGTTTAGAAAAAGGTCGTTTTATATGAGTGTGTCTGTGTGTGTGTGTGTGAGAGAGAGAGAGAGAGAGAGAGAGAGAGAGAGAGAGAGAGAGCAGCATAAGTCAACAAGGAAATGTCGGATGTTCAACATTGCCCAAGGAACACGACACAAAGCTTTTCAAGGCAATTCCCCCACCCCTAACTACCCTTTACATGGGAAAGCTCTCGTTATATTTGATTTTCTCAAAAATAGCTCTAACGATTTTGATTAAAATACAGCATGTTTAAAATATTTGCACGACAAATATAATATATAGCTTGAATTTTCTGGTAATAGCTTGTTAAGTCCTTTTTATTCTGAATGAATTTTGTGTAACTGGTATACCATAAGACATGGACAAAGATTTACTACACGAAAAATGTATATCTCGTTAAAGCACACTACTTATTCCACGTAATTTTTTTGTGGCATTCACAATTTCCTAGAAACTTATGGGTTTAAATTTTCAAATACTTGCTTTTCTGAAATGCTAAATAGTCATTGACTTGTTTCCTGTGGTCATTCAAATAGTATGGAATTTTAAATCCAGCATATAGTGACTGCTTTTTAAAGATTTGGCTATCGCCTCAGTCTCCTGTATCCCTCTTGTACCTACAACGAAATGTGTAATGGAACCATTTCGGGGAAATATTTATCTCGATTAACATGTAGTAGATAAATGCATAGTCTTTTGTAATCACTTATAGAAGAATGGGCAAGGGAAGTCTATGAAAATAACACATCAGATTTTCTTTCCATGGCTGAAGAGCATCCCTTTACCATAGCTAACATTTGAATGGTGTTTCCGAATACAGTACGTAACGAAATCTTACTGCTTAATTTAAACACATAACGGATATATAGAATTTGTCATTGGTAAAGAAAGTCATGTGAATGTTCACATCAGATGTTTGTAGTTTATCTCTTCTTGTAACATCTCAGCTCCACAGAAGCGCCCGATTAAGCACTGATAATTAATGAAAGCTACCCGAAATTCATCTTCTCACGATAAGGAATTATCCTGGAAGGAAAGCTTTATTAAGGCCTCATACCCCACCCCAGATTCGAACTTGGACTACTAGGTAGACACCTATTATTACACCACTTACAAACGCAAGCAGAATAACTTAATTACCCCTGAATGGACAAATAAAAGAAGCAGTAACTGACGTTTAACGTAGGTAATCACATGCTAACAAAGAATCATGATATGGCTTAAGTCAAATTAAATGCGTAGCCCCCCCAGCACAAAGAAAAAGCGAACTTCAACATGCGTTTCATAACACATGCCAAGAACAAAAACTGTGTAAATCAAAATTTCCAGTAACTTACCCCATCTTTCCTTTTGCCTCTGGGTGCCATGCTATCGAAAACTGATTACACTGAAGATATAACCTACTTCAATTCATGTTGACGAGAACCATGTTTACTTTTCCTCTATCAGTTGTGGGTTAACCTTGTCTATCGTGCAGATAAAACAGAGCCTTCTAGAAATTCAAGTCACCAGCCGTAAACTCAACTGGCTTACTCTGAAGATATTCCTCCTTCATGATGTTATTCTTTCATTTACCTGTATGACCAGAGACCCATCAAGATGAAAATAGAATCTTAGACATTCAAAACGTTCAACACAAATACAGGGAATAGAAGAATGTGATACTTCCCTTGAAAATTCAGTGAATAATACACACAGAACTGAAAAGTTCCATAAATCAACTAGTATTGTGTTTAAGTTTACTTTGAAAATATAATTAATAGGGTGTCCTGTATTAACAGATAACATTTACAAATTCGGCAACACCTATAAACAAGCCCAGAACATTGTTGAATAACACTTCTTGTAAATAATTTTTTGGGTTTAACAAAGAATTAGTATTACGAATTAACAAGCGTAATCATAGCATAATAGTTGCTTTAAACCCAACGAGCGTGCAGAATTTCACCGCAGAGAAGGTAGTGTCGTCGATAACGTCGGCCATTTTCACCGAGCGCACGCCAGTGCTGCCAACCTCCGTATTGCTTCACCGAATGACATCTAGCGGCATTGGTAGAAATTTAAGTTAGTAATTTAAATTACCATCACTTGAAGGACTATTACCGTGTAACTTCTAATTCTCAAGGTCATTTGGTTAACAGTCCTTTAACTAATAATTTACTAAGGGATTACAGTCTTTTGTAACGACTTTTTATTTTGCTTTTGCCACAATAGTTCCTATATTTAACACATTCAAGACATTTTAAGATATAGGTATGCTGGTTCTGTTACTGTGGAAGTAGAAATGCTGAAGGAGTATGTCTAAAGCTCAATAAGAAGAGCTGGTTTCCAAGGCAACGGACTATATCGATGTTTGCACATTCCGCAACGTATCGATCTTTTTGTTTATTCGTGTTACGCGACCCACCAACACCAAAATCATTAAGCTGCCTTTGAAAAATTGGTTACAAGCTATTTAAACTATTCAAACTGACTAAGTTTAGATATATTAAATATGCATAGATAAAGTGGATATGAATTATGTATACTTTCTCGTCGTTTACATGGCCAGGAAGATTACGCAAAGAGCCAAGTTCTTCGTCGCCTTGGCATAAATTTATGAGGGCCCACAAGCACAACTAGTTTAGGAATAATAAGTATTTAAAATACAGTCATCAATTCACAGCTTCCTAACCGTCAAACCAGACTACAGGAAATTCCAAAAGGCGTTTTGAGAAAAAGCCAAGTAAGTGTATCTTTGAACGACTAGCTAAAAATGGAAAGTCGTATAAATACAGATTTGGTACTTAAGCCAGGCATCTTTCGAATATGCAATACTTTCGAAATCTCTCCCACTCCAAGAATGCCTTAGAAAACTTAGAACTACTTTTTATTTCCTTAAAAACGGTTCAAAAGATTTTCATCCAAACATCAAATAAAACGTTTAGATACCCTGAATTTCTGCAAATTATCTGTTTAGTCCTGCTTATCCCTATGCAATTTTATACAACTGAGAAGATATTTTGTAAAATGAATCATTGTTGTGCGTTGAAAATGTTCCGGTTTTGAAATAATGTATGTCGAGGGCGTATTTTATTGTTTCTCGTCAATTCATATATATATCGACTTGTCTTATCTCAAAACTCCTGCACACTACAAAATGTGTATTACTGTGGTATTATCTGACAGTAACCATAATAGGCAATTCTCCCCGAGCAATCGAAAGCATTGTTGTGGGTGTACTAGGGGCGTTACATCCGCACGCGAAAGAAACTGGGACACATTGGTTAAATGGGTCAAATAAATGCAATGTTCCTGCTTAGAGGGCGATAAAGACGCAGGTCAAATGGGGTCAAATGGCGTGTAGGCAGCACATGCTCACAATTTTTAATTTTCTGAGGCATGGTAACGTATTCTAGGGGATATATAGGCCTTGTCCTGTTATGGGAGTGGATGTTACTCACCTTCCTAGGCGGGGGCTGCATGATTTACAACAAGCAACTCTACGGCGGCGGCACTAGACACTCCATGTCCACCAACCACTCACTCCACCACCGTACACACACATTCGCACACACACGTAACGCGACGTAGGGCAGCGCAAGTCGGACTGTTGTCGAGATGCCCACTAGAGGACGGTTAGGACGGGCTGCTCGGCGTCCAGACGCAGGCGTCGCCGCTACCACTCTATTGATCCCGCACTCAGAGCTTGCACGCTCCATTCAGCGCCGGGTTCGATTCCTGAAACCATCACTTTCTGTCGCATTTGACTCTTAGCGACTACACCGACACAAGGTTTCTCCCGAAAGTGCATTAGAAGTCGGCTTTCCAAAAGTGTGCACTGTCAGAAACCTCTGGAATCGATCCTGAGTTCACAGGAACTCGAACCTCTGTTTCGTGGATGTACACAAGATGGCAATTCCGTGCAAAAATACGCTCAAACGAGAACCTATTGTTCCGCAGACCTTTTGATAGTAAAACGTATACATCGCTGTTTCAGCTAAAGGGAGAAATGGTAGTGAAAATATGTGACTTTTAATTTCACTGCGGTTTACTTATGAGACCATGGTATTCTACTCAAAATCTGGCATGGAGATTTCACCGAAAACGCACGTTCTGAAGCCCATGACACCTCCACAAAGCATTATTAGAAAAAGGTCGAGGACGCAATACAAACCTTTGCAAAAAATCTCTCCTCCCCTAACTACCCTTTACATGGGAAATTTTTCGTTAATACTTTTTTCACAAAAAGGCTCTAAAACTTTGATTAAGGTACAATATTTTTAGATATTTGAATAATTAATAAAGTGTAACTCTTGAATGCTCTGCGAATAGTCTGTGAAATCTTCATTCTGAATTAATTTGTTTTTTCTCTACCACGTACATAGTAGGCAGAGAAGGAATTGCATTCTACCCAAAAATTCGATACCGGGATTTCAACCGTAATATACATGTTTTGAGGCCCCCTGAATCAAATAACCTTTTTGGAAACAGGTCCGTGTGCGTGCTATTTGTGTGTGTATCTATGCCTGTGAACAGCAGAAAAGTCGGATACGTACCAAACTTGGTATTTAAATTGAGTATCTTCCAGGATGCAACATGAACATTTTTAAGAAAATCCCTCCACACCAAACTACCCTTTACATGGAAAATTTTTCGAAAATTTTGATTTTCTAAAACATGGGTATAACGATTTTGATTAAAATACCATATATAAAGTATATTTACATGACAAATAAAATGTATATCTTGAATTTTCTGGGAATAGTCTCAGAAGTCCTCTTCATTCGGAAGAAATTTTGTAGCAACTTGTATAACTGGTAAACGTCAAGCGATACACAAGGAATGTAAATCACTTTAAAACGCACAATTGATTTAAAGTAAGCTTTTGTGGCACAAGCCATTTGTGAGATATCTTTTATTAATAATTTTAATTGTTCATTACTTGGCCATTCTCTTAAAGTCCTGTCAACATTCAGTTGTTCCTCGCGATTGCAAGGAAACATTATGGAATTTTAAAGCCAGCATATAGTGTCCACATTTGACTATTGCTGTTCTCTTTGTCTCTATATCAACAATTTCTGCTAAGGTTTATTTTGATTAAAATGTAGTAGATAGAAAAATAAGATTTAATAAGAATAATTTGTATACCCACTAATAAACAATAGAGAGTAGAGAAAGACATTTGAATGTATCACATCATATTTTTATTTTCTCTACTACTTAAAGTAAGTAGGGGAAGTATTGTATTCCACCCAAAAATTCGATACCGAGATATCACCGGAAATACATGTTTTGAGATCCCCTGAATCCAAAAAAAGCATTTTTGGAAACATGTCCATGTGTGTGTCTGTGTGTCTGTCTGTGTGTGTGTGTGAACAGCATAACTCAGAAACGAACAGTCGGATAAACACCAAACTTGGTATTTAGGTTCAGTATCTTCCAGGGATGCGACACGAAGGTTTTCAAGAAAATCCCCCACCCCAGGATACCCTAAACATGGAAGATTTTTCGAAAATTTTAATTTTCTCAAAAACGGCTCTAACGATTTTGATTAAAATATCATATGTTTAAGATATTTTCATGACAAATAAAACGTATATCTTGAATTTTCTGGGAATGTCTCCAAAAGTGTTCTTCATTGTGAACGACTTTTGCATAACTGGTAAATCATAAGAGACAGAGAATATTTTACTACACAAAAAATGTACATCGCGTTAAAATACACAATTTATGTCATATGCATTTTTTTTGAGTGAACCATTTTCGAGATATTGCTTGTTATTCCCTTAAATTTTTCAATACTTATTTTCTCAAATGGGAATTCGTTATACATCTTTTTGTCTTGGATATGCAAAGAGTATTAATCTGTTGCAAAGGGAATAGTCCTGCACCTAGCAACCAGCTATTAAGAGATATGTATGTGCTTAAAGGCTACTGTATTTCTATATTGCCCTTGTAAATATATATTCCCCTTACATCTACAAGACAATTAGCAATAAGATAGAGTCTGCAAATGTTTATCTCGATTAACATGAAGTAGATGGAGAATAAGCGTTTGTAAAAATAGTTTGTACAAGAGTAGAGAAAGTCATGTGAGTGTAACACATCAGAGTTATACAACTAGGAAAGTACAAGTGACAGACCAAAAGTTATACCAGGAAAAATGCAGAGCTTAATAAAATATACAATGTGTCTCCAATAACATTTTTTCCTTTTTTTATAGCGTTAATTATTTTCGAAATATTAGATGCTGTATATTTCAAATGTAAGTGCATCTTCTGATAGAAGATGCTTGAGCGCTTCCGAATGTTTTTTTACTTTCTCTACTACGTATAGTAAGTAGGGGAAGTATTGCATTCCACCCAAAAATTCGATACCGAGATTTCACCGGAAATACATGTTTTGAGACCTCCTGAATCCAAAAAAAGCATTTTTGGAAACATGTCCGTGTGTGTGTCTGTGTGTGTGTCTGTGTGTCTGTGTGTGTGTCTGTGTGTGTGTCTGTGAACAGCATAACTCAAAAACTAACAGTCGGATAAACACCAAACTTGGTATTTAGGTTCAGTATCTTCCAGAGATGCGACACGAAGGTTTTCAAGAAAATCCCCCCACCCCAGACTACCCTTTACATGGAACATTTTTCGAAAATTTTAATTTTCTCAAAAATGGCTCTAACGATTTTGATGAAAATATCATATGTTTAAGATAATGTCATGAGAAATGAAATGTATATCTCGAAATTTCTGGGAATGTCTCCAAAAGTATTCTTCATTATGAACGACTTTTGCATAACTGGTAAACCATAAGAGATAGACAAAATTTTACTACACAAAAAATGTAGATCGCGTTAAAATACACAACTTATATCATATACATTTTTTTTGTTGAGTGAACCGTTTTCGAGATATTGCTTGTTATTTCCTTAAATTTTCCAATACTTATAGTTTTTCTCCAATTCGTTATTCATTTTTTTATGTCCTGGACATGCAAAGAGAATGGAATGCGCCACATAGCAACCAGCGATAAAATATTTGACTATCGCTTAAAAGCTACCATATTCCCCTTGCATCTACAAGAAAATTACAAGTAAGATTGACATCTCCATATCTCGATTAATATGAAGCATATGGAGAATAGGCGTTTGTAAAAATAGATTGTACAAGAGTAGAGAAAGTCATGTGAGTGTAACACATCAGATTTTTTCCACAACGTACGTAGTAGGTAGAGAAGGTATTGCATTCCATCCAAATTCAATACCGAGAAGTCAGCGGAAATATATGTTTTGAGGTCCCCTGAACCCAGAAAAGCATTTTTAGAAAAATTTCCCTCTGTGTGCGTGTATGTGTGAATACCATAGCTCAAAATCGAAAAGTCCGATAAATAACAAACTTGGTATTTAGGTTTAATACCTTCCAAAGATGCGACGCGAAGATTTTCAGGAAAATACGGCGACTCCAAACTATCCTTTAAATGGAAGATTTTTTTTTGTAATTTTTGATTTTATAAAAAATGACACGATTTTTATTAGAAACTATATATTAAAGATATTTACATGACAAATAAAATGTATATCTTGACTGCCATGTCCGCTTCATTCGAAAGTAATTTTTTATAATGTTGTATAACTGATAAACGTTAAGCGATAGAGGTCAACGTACCACACAAAAAATGCAGATCTCTCTGAACACAAAATTTATTTCAAATAACTTTATTCGTGGCATCAACCATTTCTGAAATAACTTTTTTTGATGGTTCAAATTGTTCATTACTAAGCCATTCTTTTTAAGTCCTGTCGATTTTCACTTTTTCTCTCGATATCATGGAAAGAGTATGGGAATTTAAGGTCATCGTGTAGCGTACAGTTCTTAAACATTTACTATCCCTATTCCCTTTGTATCTATAATGAATGTGTAATGCAGCTAATCTCAGAACGGATTATCTCAATTAAAATGAAGTAGATAGAAAAATAAAATTTCGTAAGAATAACCTGTATACCCACTAATAAGCGATAGAGGGTAGAGAAAGTCATGTGAATGTAACATCTCGGATTTTTCGATGTTGGTGTCGTCAATTCCAAGATGGACGCGCTAACATCCATGATGAAAAACAAAGTTAGGGACTGCGTATTGTGAACGACGAACTTGCTGCAAATGCAGGTATGGTTGCAAATGGATGATATGGTTAGACGAAGTCGCGTTTCACTTTTTCAGAACTCCATGAGCATTTTCCCAAAATCAGTAGGAAATTTGTGACACAAGGGTTAGGCAAGTTTTGTGTACGGTGGGTGCCATCCCCCTCCCCCATTAAAAAATAAAACATGAGAACGGGAGTAGCATTAACAGTCCCTCTACGCTACGAGAGTGAAGCCAGAAGCTTCTTCGACCAGGTTGTCACGAGAGATAAGACGTGGGTTCGGTAAAGAAACGGCAGTCAATGGCAACACCAACTTCCCTACGAAACCACAAAATGCTTCTAAACATTTTCAACAAATATTCCCGTGCCAACTGTTTCTGGGACGAGTAAGGTGCATTGTTGGGGGACTTTATGGAACGACTCACAATAGTAAACTCTGACATATACTGTCAGACACTAATCAAATTTAGGGGAGCAATTATTCGGAACAAACGATGTGGCATGTTGAGCTCTGAAGTTGTTTTCTTCCCTGATAATGGTTCGCCGCATACTGCTGTATGCACTCAAAATCTTCTGCAACAGTTCAAGTGGGAGAATTTTGGTCATCCAGCGCATAGCTCTGACTTGGTTTCGAGTGGCTGTCGCCTGCTCCCAAACATGAAGAAATGGCTTGGGTCAAATCGGTTTGAAGCGGAAGCAGAGCTCAAGAAGAGCATCATATGTTGGCTACAATCATAGGCGACAGCATTCTAGGGAGAGATTTCAAAGCTTGTGAAATGGCAAGGTAAATGTCTGAATGGAAATTACGATGAAAAATAACTTAACGGCTTACTTTTCACTTGTTTGTAATCAAAATTCCAAAACTAAAGCAGCATTTCTTAAAACAATTAACGGAACTTACTTTTCGAATACCCTCCGTATCTGTGTCAATTATATTTCTATAATAAGCCCTTTTTTTTTAATATCTTCATATTCAGATGACCGTAGCGAGAAGAAAGAAGCGGCTTAGCGTGTCTAAGATTAGGTGCCTGGAAATGTGACAAATTAATTATTAATCACCCCGGAATGAGAATAAGTCCACTTTGTGGTAAAGGGGTAACATGGAGTCATATTCTGGCAGAATTCAAAGAAACACAATTATTAAGAAAGCAATTTTCTGGATCCCCATAGGAGAATGAAGGCTTTCTTGGACGTAAATGTTGGACGCTGGGTATCACAAAATGGGGACATGTTTACTTTCTCTACCACGTACATAGTAGGCATTCCACCTAAAACTTCGATTCCAAGATTACACCGGAAATACATGTCTTGAGGACCCTGAATAAAGAAAAGCATTTTTAGAAAACGTTCCGTGTGTGCGTCTGTGTATGTGTCTATGAACAGCGTAACTCAAAAGCGAAAAGTCGGATACATACCAAACTTGGTATTTGAGTACAGTATCCTCCAGATATGCGAAACGAAGATTTTAAAGAAAATGCCCCACCTCACGGTTCCTATTTACATGGAACATTTTTCGATTTTTTTTTAATTTCGCAAAAATGGCTCTAACGATTTTGATTAAAATACCATATATTAAAGGTGTTTATATGGCAAATAAAACGTATATCCAGAAATTTTTCGAAATAGCCTGTGGAGTCTTCATTAGGAAGGAATTTTTTATAAACTTGTATAACTGGTAAACGTTAAGCGATAGACGAAAACATATTTCACAGAAAATGTGTATCTCTTTAAACCACACAATGTATTTAAAATAACGTTTTGTGGCATAGTTTGGCAATGATCATTCCCGCAATGATCTGTATTACTTTTGTTGAAATTGTTCTATATCTACTGGCTATTCTTATTGAAATCTTTCTTTGCGGTTTTTCTATAAGCTTTCTATATATGGTTTTTTCTACCCAACCTGCCCAGATTGTCGCTCCATGCAGAATGATGGAGTTCGCTACGTTACCTAGTACACGTCTTTTATCAGCTCTATGTCCTCCTATATTTGGCATTAATCGGTTTAAAGCTGCCACGATCTTTTCTGTTTTCTTTGTTACACTTTGAATATGCATTGACATACTTAGGTTATGACCCATCGGCATACCAAGGAACTTACGTTTCTCTTGGATGTTATACATATATCATAAATATTAATTTTTACCTCTGATAGTTCTTCTACCTACTAGGATCACTACCTCAGTTTTTTGTGGCGCTAATTTAAGCCCTTTCCCTGCCATCCAGGACTGGACTCTCTTTATAGACCATCCTATTCGGTCTTCCAACATACTATCTTCACCGCATATTACTAGAGCAAGATCGTCTGCATAACACATTTCTTTTGCCATTTCTAGTTAAAGCACTCCGTCATAGTATATGTTCCATAGCGTTGGCCTTAACACCGATCCTTGGCGTACACCACACGTCATTTTCATTTTACATTTTTCACCTATTAAGATTTCTCTATCTTCTAGGTAACCCTAAATTAAGTTGATCAGATAGAGAGTATCTCTCGCCTCTCCAATTCTTGTACTATCTCTTTCCATGGTGCAGAGTTAAATGCCTTTTTAACATCTAATGTTACTAGGAGCGCATATTTATCTGTCCTTATTTTCGCCTCTTCTGCTATGTCTATCACAGCTTGAATTGCATCTACCGTGGACCTACCCGGTATAAATCCATATTGTTTAGGCGACAATCCTTCCCCTTGCTCTATTGCTTCTATTAATATTTTATTTATAATTCGCTCAAATAGCTTCCCTATAAAATTTAGCAGACATATTTGTCTGTAGGACTTTTTCCCATCATTTTAACTATTTTCCATTTTTTGGAAACACTACGGATTTAAAGAGCTTGTTTACTGTATCTACCAATATCTCTGGTTTTTGCATCGCTATAACCTTTATCACCTCAGGCGGTATTCCATCGGATCCAGCTGCTTTTTTAATTTTAATTTTTTGTCCGGCAATTATAATTTCCTCCTTAGTAAATACCGGTATATCTTCTGTCTCCGGAATATTTCTTTTTTCCAATCTTACTCTTTCATGTTTTGGGAACAGTTCTGCCCCTATCTTTATTTGTTCTTCCTCAGTAACCGTTATTGAGGACCTCCAGCCCAATTTATCAGTCACTATTTTGTAACCTTTACCCCATATATCGTTATCCACATCTGCGCATAAAAGTTTCCACTTTTCGCTTTTGGATTTTTGTATTTCCCTTTTTAGTTCGTATCAGCAGTGTCTATAATTATTTCTTGCTTCTTCTTTTTGATCATTTGTGACATTCTTTTTATTCAATCTAGTTATTATTCTTCTTGCTCTAGTACAGGCTGTTCTTAATTTAGCAATTTCTTGATTCCACCAATAAGTATTTCTATGATACTTATATGTTTGCTTCATTCTTAAAGATGAACTACATGCCTTTTTATAGCCAAATCTAAACGCTGCACATCATGATTCTGGGGGGTTTTATTTTTGATATATTCAACAACTTTTTTGATTACCTCTTCTTCCTTCTCTTCTTTATATATCCATTCATTTTTTTGATTCGTATTTTTACTTTCTCTACTACGTACATTAAGTAGGGGAAGTATTGTATTCCACCCAAAAGTTCTATACCGAGATTTCACCGGAAATATATGTTTTGAGACCCCCCGAATCCAATAAAAGCATTTTTGGAAACATGTCCGTGTGAGTGTGTCTGTGTGTGTGTGTCTGTCGGTGAACAGCATAACTCAGAAACGAACAGTCGGATAAACACCAAACTTGGTATTTAGGTTCAGTATCTTCCAAAGATACGACACGAATGTTTTCAAGAAAATCCCTCCACCCCAGATTACCCTTTACATGCAACATTTTTCGAAAATTTTAATTTTCTCAAAAATGGATCTAACGATTTTGATTAAAATATCATATGTTTAAGATATTTTCATGAACAAATAAAATGTATATCTTGAATTTTCTGGAAATATCTCCAAAAGTATTCTTCATTGTGAACGACTTATGCATAACTGGTAAACCATAAGAGATAGACAAAATTTTACTGCATAAAAATGCAGAGCGCGTTAAAATACACAATTTATGTCATATACATTTTTTTTGTTTAGTGAAACATTTTCGAGATATTGTTTGTTATTCCCTTAAATTTTTCAATACTTATTTTCTCAAATGAGAATTCGTTATTCATTTTTTTTGTCTTGTATATGCAAAGAGTATTAATCTGTGGCAAAGAGAATGGTGGCACCTAGCACCCAGCTATTAAGAGATATGTATATGCTTAAAGGCTACTGTATTTCTATATTGCCCTTGTAAATATATATTCCCCTTTCATCTACAAGAAACTTAGCAATAAGATAGAGTCTGCAAATGTTTATCTCGATTAACATGAAGTAGATGGAGAATAAGCGTTTGTAAAAATACTTTGTACAACAGTAGAGAAAGTCATGTGAGTGTAACACATCAGATTTTTTTCTTTTCCTTCGCAAGATCTCCTTACTACAACTTCTCAATTTATTCTTGCGTGCTGTATATAATTGAGTACTTATTGCTTAACTTAAAATCTTTTCTAGACAAAAGGTATTGTGAATAATCTAGCGTGGGTAGAATAATATTTTAAAGACTGCTATAATACACGAGTTATACCTGTAAATTTGTAATCGGTTGATAAACTTACATGATTATACCACATCCCATTATTTGTTTTAAATACAAACATTTTTACAAACGTTTGCGCAAACATTCCGTCTTCGGAGAGTGGTGAATTGCTGCGATTCTGTACTGCGGTTTTCAACAGTGATTTGAAAGTTTGTATATTTATGCAGTTTCCTAAGAGTTCGTTAAAGATCTGAACTGATTTGTACAAGGTGTATGTGACCGCTTCTCAAAAGAAAAGTCTGTTCAATAGACTCTGTTGAATATTGTTACATGCTGGGTAGATGGCCTAAAAGTTCACATGAAGATTAAATTAATTTCTAATACCCAGCACGTACATTAAGGGGGCATATAATTTCTTGGCTGCGGAGGACCGAAACGTGTGGAGGTTAGAGGAAGGCGTGGGTTTTTACTGCACAAAATCCATAACACAAATCTACTCACACATTCCTAGATTTATTTCCCAAACGTTTGGGGTTCCTACATTATTACAAATGGAAGGTGGGAGGGGATGTCCACCGATCCAAAGCCCGGCTTACACACGCGGTCCGTTCCTCACGGAATTCTAACTGAGACGAAGCTATATCCCGCACTACTCGTGGCTAGCAAACTTACCAGCCAAGAGTGACGTAAACAACAATGTGTCTGGTGATGACAATGTAGAACAATAATGTAATCCCCCAAATTATTAATACGCCACAGTATAAAACTTAGTATTTAAGTTGAGCGTCTGTAAAGATGCCATACAAAGATTTTCACGAAGTTCACCCCGCCCTAAACCACCCTATGCATGTAAATGTTTCGTTATTTTCCGCAAAACGGCTCTAAGCTTTTTATTAAAATATCATATAGATGACATGAAGGATAAACATTTATGCCTTGAATTATCCTGTGACTATTGTAAATTGTGAAGGCGCTTTCATTCTGTCCGAATTTTGTATAACTTAGAAGCCATTAGAGTTAGACAAAATTTACTTAATGATGCAGTTCTCTTTAAAATACACAATTTGTACAAAATAATTTGGCGTTGGCCGCTTTCGAAACATTCCATGTGTAAGTGTAGGTGCATCACCCAACGAAATATGTTTAAAATTCCGCGATTCTACTTTTATCCTTTCCTTCCCAAGAACGTGATACCACTTATATATTTATTCACCTACGTTTGTGATTAAACATTTGAATGTTATTTCCGTTCTATATGTACTAAGTATTATTGTTTAATTCGAAATGATTTCTAGAAAAACAAAAAGAAAAGAAAAAGACTATCATGTGTAATCTGAATAGCAGAATCACTCTTTATATGAGTACCATAATAACATATGAATGGGAATATTTTTAATGGGAGGAGAAACGTCAGAACCATTAAAAATAGAAATAATACATTTTCCATGTAAAGGGCTTTTGGGGTGGGAGGAATGTCTTGAAAAACTTCCTCTTGTACCTTTGGGAGACGCTGGACTTCAATACAAGTATGGTATTTGTCCAAATTTTCGTTTTTAAGCTATGTGTTCGCACAGACAGGCACGAACGCACGCGCACACACAAACGCGCGTGCACATTTTTACTTTCTCTACTACGTATAGTAAGTAGGGGTAGTATTGTATTCCACCCAAAAATTCGATACCGAGATTTCACCGGAAATACATGTTATGAGACTCCCTGAATCAAAAAAAAAATCATTTTTGGAAACATGTGCGTGCGTGTGTGTGTGTGTGTGTGTGTGTGTGTGTGTGCCTGTGAACAGCATAACTCAGAAACGAACAGTCGGATAAACACCAAACTTGGTATTTAGGTTCAGTATCTTCCAGAGATGCGACACGAAGGTTTTCGAGAAAATACCCCACCCCAGATTACCCTTTACATGGAACATTTTTCGAAAATTTTAATTTTCTCAAAAATGGCTCTAACGATTTTGTTTAAAATATCATGTGTTTAAGATATTTTCATGACAAATGAAATGTATATCTTGAATTTTCTGGGAATGTTCCAAAAGTATTCTTCATTGTGAACGACTTTTGCATAACTGGTAAACCATAACAGATAGACAAAATTTTACTACACAAAAATGTAGATCGGGTTAAAATACACAATTTATGTCATATACATTTTTTTTGGAGTGAACCATTTTCGAGATATTGCTTGTTATTCCCTTAAATTTTACAATACTTTTTCTCAAATGGGAATTCGTTATTGCTTTTTTTTATGTCCTGGACATACAAAGAGAATGGAATGCGCCACATAGCAACCAGCTCTTAAAATAATTGACTATCGCTTAAATACTACCATATTCCCCTTGCATCTACAAGAAAATTAGCAATAAGATTAACATTTCGATTAACATGAAGCATATGGAGAATAAGCGTTTGTAAAAATAGTTTGTACAAGAGTAGAGAAAGTTATGTGAGTGTAACACATCAGATTTTTTTATATAGCTTCTAAAACTATTTTTCTTGTTAACCCTTAACCTTTGCACAAATAGTTAATTACACATTTCGTTGTGGATAGAAGAACCGAAGTGATGGTCAAATGTTTAAAAGCAGGTCTTTATATGTTGCCCTTGAAATTCTAATCTCTTTCTATGACATCGCGAGAAACAAGTGAAAGTTGATTGTTAATCAAAGATGACAAGTATTGAAAAATGCGAACCAATAACAACAGATAGCTCAGAAGTGGCTGATGCCACAACAAAAGATTATTTGAAATAATTTTTTTGTTTTAAAGAGACCTATGTATTTTGTGTACGATTTTGTCTATTTCTTATTATGGGTATAAGTAACACAAAGCTGTACAAAATTCCTTCCAAACAAAGACGACTTCACAGGCTATTCCCAGAAAATTTATGATATACATTTTGTAAGGTAAATATCTTAAATATGTGATATTTTATTCAAAATCGTTAGAGCCATTTTAGAGAAAGCAAAAAATAACGAAAACTGATCCATGTAAAGGGTAGTTTGAAGTGAGGGATGCTTTTTCCCCCCTTTCTTTTTAAATCTTCGTGTCGCACCTTAGGAAGACAGTGTTTGGTATTTACTCGACATTTCGTTTTTGAGTCATGCTGTTCACACCGCACACAGACACGCGCAAACCCTTTTATAAAAATGCTGTTTTGGATTCAGGGGTCTTAAATGTTGTATTTTCGGTGAAATCACGATATAGAATAATTTTTGGGTGGAATAAAATAATACCTCTATCTACGAGGTAGAGATAATAACAGTTTGCATAGAAAGAGCCAAAAAAACTACGAACTGGCTGCGCGGTGTTTTTCTTGTCCGCGTCCTCGGTGCTCGTTGCCGTCTGCCGCTATCATAGAAAGGTGCGGATGAAACCATACAATATTTTTAAAACTACTTTTAAAGGCTTTGCTTCCAACTTTATGAAAGGAGATGCTGAAACTGGCCACCGTCGTTGTCCATACATTTTTGGTACCTCTTTAGGAAACTCTCCATCACTCGCCGTAGTTTACATTGAGAAATGCTGGCAATCTCCGGCGGAAATTTTATTTTAATTCTTCCAAGGTGTGTGGGTTTGTCTTGTACACTTTATGTTTTAAGTTACCCCAGAGATAGAAATCGCAGGGGGTTAGGTCGGGGGACCGTGGGGGTCACAAATCTCTACTAATAATTCTGTCCTCAAACGCACTTTCAATTGTTCTCATCGAAATATTGGCCGCATGTACTGTTGCAGAGTCTTGAAAACAGGCCAAATCACGCTCCCTGTTCGTTAATTCTGTCTCTCTCTCTCTCTCTCTAAAAAAAAAAAAGAGGTGCAAAATTGTATTCACGTATGTATGGACGTCAACTGTTAACTCGAATGTATAGACAACGACGGTGGCCAGTTTCAGCATCTTCTTTCATAAATTGGTAAGTAAAGTCTTATCCGCCCTTTCTATGATAGCGGCAGTAGGCAACGAGCCCCGACGACGCGGACAAGAAAAACACCACGCAGCCAGTTCATAGATGTTTTGGTTCTCTCTGTAGTAGAGACACAAAAATAAGTGATATCTACTGGGTAGAGAACATTATATACATTTTTGCTTTGAAATAATGGGAAATGCATTTTTGTTTCAGGTCTGAGTAGTGCGTTGGGTACCATAGAAGCTGAAATTGACGCCTAAAACATTAACCAGACAAAGCTTGGTGCTGACGCTGCTTTGAGTCCGCGTGGAAATGGGTTCAATTCAACAGAAGGCTGCAAAACACAAAACATCACGTCTTGCGGTGTGCCCGTCTACTGTTTACCGTTGCTAAAGCGAGTTTAGTTGCGTTTGTAACAATACATCACTATACTGAAAGAGGGGATACATTGCCATGGGCAGTTTCCGAACACTAGGAGGGTATTAGGCATGGAACTGGCCGGAGCGTCTCCTCTGTGCAGGTAGAGAATGTCGACAAACGGTCTAAATGAATTCCAAGGAAACAGTTACTCAGTTTTCATGGGACGTGAAATTAAAATACCAAAACGACAGGCATTTGCTTGTGGCATACATAAGTACTGAAGTAATTCATGACTGAATTTACAAATTTCTGTTATTCTGAAGTTGTTTAGTTTATAATTTGTATATATGTTTCTTATTATTAAGACTATCTGGTACAAAATTTTCAGTTCGATATAATAAAGTGTTTCACCACCAAATGGTAGATAGTTAAAGGCAATACGTCAATTCCTGAACTTGAAAGAGTGTCGGGTAAAACAAGGAAATCAGAAGCACAATATCCTCTAATGTTTCAAAACCGCACTATCAGTAAAGTTTTGGTCCGTTTTTAGGAATATCACGGATCTGTATGATACAGGATAATTTATGAAGAACTGACATATATCCTTCTTTAATTATTCAGTTCACTCAATGCCCCAATTTTAGCACCAAATTAAGCAGAATGTTCTGCAGTTTCGATTGTCTGTCACTAGATGCGCAGATGTTCATGTTTTATTCGTGATTGTTAGTTTTATTCTTTTTGAGGCTTTGTTCTAGTCGACGTGAAAATGGAGTACACATTAAATGAACGACTCTTCCTTGTAAAGCTACATTAGAATACGAGTTCAATTACAGTTACTCAAAGGGCATTCCAGAGAGAATTTGGTGTTCGGAATCCTCCCCAGAGAAACACAATACTGGGACTGGTAAACAAATTGGAAACAACTGGATCTCTGGTGAGTGAAAAAGGCAAAACTCGTTCATCTAGGCTTCCCACGGTTGTTGTTGACGTAAGAGCACGACTGGATCAGTCACCCAAAAAATCATTAAGGCGTTTGTCGCAGGGGACAGGGTACAGCTACTCAATGTGTCAGAGAGCTGTGAAAAGTGTAGGCCTAAAGCCGTATAGGATTACGGTTGTCCATCAGTTACAGTGACCAGATAAGGATAGACGACTGAATTATTGTCGGTTTCAGGCATTCATTGTGCAAAATGCTGCCATATTGTCTATCACATGGTTCACAGATGAAGCATGGTTCCATTTATCCGGCTATGCACCTATGCATCCGGTTAAAATCAGAGTTTGGTGCGCAATATCCGCACAGAGAATAGTGGGACCAATTTTTTTTAAACAATGTGAACACTGCAGAGTATCGACTGATTTTCATCTAGTTTGCTGAACAACTAGATGATGTAGAGCTGAGTCAGGATATTTTCAGCAGGACGGTGCTACATGCCATACATCAAATGAATCCATGGCACTAATAGCAAGTTTCTTTGACGACCGGATAATTTCCAAGAACCTGTGGCCACCAATATCTCCGGATTTGACATCGCCGGACTTCTTTCTATGGGGTTACTTAAAAGACAGGGTTTATGCCACACGTCCCTAGACATTGGAAGATCTGAAGCACAACATTACACAGGAGATTCAAGCTATTGATAACACAGTCCTCCAACGAGTGGCCAGTAACATGGAACGACGTGTTGAGTTTTGCCTTATGCAGGATGGAGGACATTTTCAACATTTGCTATAATCTCCCAAAATTCCTCTGCATTGCAGGTATAATAAGTTGTCGGCAGCATAATTCGTGTTGAAACAATTAAAGAAATAAGTGTGTTAGATCTTCATAAATCACCTTATTATACAATTGAAGCTGAATTAGGAGTCAACTTTTGACGTCGTCTCCAATATCTGCTGCCGGCTGCTACAATGGTTGGCTATGGGTTCTTCTCAGGGTATGCTTGGGGGTAGTGTGATAGGTTAACACCAGTTTAAATTGACTGAGAAATTTAATGTGATCTAATACCTGAACTATTGAAGCGAGTTGCCGTCCGTTTGAAGATAAAGCATGAAACTGACGAAGAATCACAGCACTCGAAACTCTTAACAATTATCATACCTGTTAACTTCTGCAGATCAATTTTACGGTTTGAATTAACTGCTTCGGCATTTAAAGCAACTAGAAGCGTAACTTGTTGCGAAACTCTAAAATGCTTACCAGCAAAACCCATCGCGGCTACCGCTAAGTAACTACTACTGTCCATTCCAAATCAGAGTTCCCTCCGATGTAAACAGAAGCACGTGCTTCGGCTTGTCACGAGCCCAAGAATATACTCTTACGCCAACGTAAATAGTTCCTTAATACATGTATTGTATTATGAAATATTAGAGCAGGAAAGGTATAGAACTGCACATTTTATTGCGGTTATCATAAGAACTCATCGTTAAAGGTAATGGATATATACTATTATCTATTCCAAACCAGAGTGCCTTTCACTGAAAACAAACTCTTTGTATTATCCGCGCGAAAGTAGTTCGCAATCCCCGCCCATAATGTCTGCTTGTTCCCCTCCCGCGTGCTTGTTGAACACTATTTAATCTATAAAAAGGCGCCCTGCGTGAGAATCATGGTTCAAAATGCAACCTGAGGTAACAATCGATTTTATAAGTATGCGGCAATGAACACTTACGTTAATCACAATCCTCGGGCAAAAGTGCAACACCCAAATCCGAATTCTCCGAAGGTAACTCAGCTGACATATCGGAATCAGAACTACTCTCCAAAATAATGACAAGCTTATCCACAATTCCACAGCACTGTCGCACTTAAAACTTTATCCTCTTTTATGTTGTATTATGTCTGTTTGTATTCCGAGTTGAATTATGAAGTATTGTTTGTTTTTAGCCACTTTTTAACAGCTTCCCTTCTGTGTTTGACCAGATTATTCGCACTACACGCACCTTCCTCTGCCATGTGAGCTCAAATACCAACTGACTAAATCACAAGATTTGACCTGAGCTGAGCATATGTGTGTTAGCGCAGAGGTCGTATTATGAATGACTGTTCGCTTATCATATATCCTGTATTACGCAAAGTGTTTATTCGGTACTCAGATAGCACCTCTGGGAATTCATTGCTGCATTTCTTGTATATGTAAGAGATTGGCATTCGTGTATACGGTTGGTATTAACAAGCAAGCTGCTCTCGGCGTTAGCGCAACAGCAGGCGAAAGTCATATTTTGTAATCTCTTAACATTTAGTATATATCCATTACATTTAACGACGAGTTCTTATGATAACCGCAATAAAATGTGCAGTTCTATACCTTTCCTGCTCGAATATTTCATAATACAATACATGTATTAAGGAACTACTTACGTTGGCGTAAGAGTATATTCTTGGGTTCGTGATAAGCCGAAGCACGTGCTTCTGTTTACATCAGAGGGAACTCTGGTTTGGAATAGCTGTTAACAGATTACAAAATATGATTTTCGCCTGCTTTTGCGCTAACGCCGAGAGCATCTTGCTTGTTAATACCAATTCTCTTACATACACAAGATGCTTGTTAATAATACCAACTCTCTTACATACACAAGAAATGCAGCAATGAATTCCCAGAGGTGCTATCTGAGTACCGAATAAACACTTTGCGTAACACAGGAAATATGATAAGCGAACAGTCATTCATAATACACTAACACACATATGCTCAGCTCAGGTCAAATCTTGTGATTTAGTCAGTTGGTATTTGAGCTCACATGGCAGAGGAAGGTGTTCAACTGTTCAAACACAGAAGCGGGAAACAGTTAAAAAGTGGCTAAAAACAACAATACTTCATATATTCAACTCACTATTACAAAAATACCAGACACTTGCATTATTGCATATTACGAAACTAATATCGGATTTTACAGGCGTTTCAGTGAGAAGTGTAACGAAAGCGAGCAGGGAATATAAACAGACATAATACAACATAGAAGAGGATAAAATGTGGGAACTTGTTTTGTGTGCGACAGTGCTGTGGAATTGTGGATAAGCTTGTCATTATTTTGGAGAGTATTTCTGATTCCGATATGGCAGCTGAGTCATCTTCGGAGGATTCGGATTTGGGTGTTGCATTTTTGCCCGAGGATTGTGATTAACGTAAGTAAAATGTTCATTGCCGCATACTTATAAAATCGATTGTTACCTCAGGTTGCATTTTGAACTATGATTATTACGCAGGGCGCCTTTTTATAGATTAAATAATGTTCAACAAGCACGTGGGAGGGGAACAAGCAGCCATTATGGGCGGGGATTGCGAACTACTTTCGCACGGATAATACAAAGAGTTTCTTTTCAGTGAAAGGCACTCTGGTTTCACGCTATTTTATTAACCTAAGCTCCGCCTACTTTGGAACTGCCCTACTAACGTCCCTTCTCGCGTGGTCCAAAACTAAAAATCCTAGGTCTGCGTCTCTTACCTTGTTGCTGTAAGATATCTCCTCGATCTCAAAATTTCATTCCCTTTCTAATTTACAGAATTTCTATCTAAGTGACTAAGTAACTGCAGAACCGTATCCTAACTGCATTCCAGGAACTTTTATGCTAACACGTTCGTTACTCGGCTGTCGCTAATGGCTTTGCTTAACCTGACTCGCTAATGATCTTTTACTACAGACAAATCTTTTAACTCACGCTTATTGCATTAACCACTGATTTAATATGCAGAAATTATTTATTTGCAATTGTTTCACTGCCTTACTATTATTTCTTTATTTAATTAATTGTATCTCCAGAGAAATTAAATTAATTGGTAATTCGAAGTATAAAAAGCCATCCGTACAACATCGGGTAAGCTTAGTATTCTATAAAGCATATTTCAAAAGATGTATTGCCGTCCGAAAACTGCGTTAATTTGTACGTATATGTGTATTAATTGTTGTAATTATACACCGTTTGTAAGCTTCAAATACATGTTGGTTTTAAGTCACCTCGCGTTTTCATCCTTGCACAAACTTTTGTAATAAACAAGCTATATTTAAAGGGTTTAAACTCAAACGCAATGACAAAAAAAGGTTTATGTTTGCAGTGGAAAGTTAGGAAAATGTTTTTAAAAACGTCCTTGGAAAAAATGACATGAGCAACGCGGATGAATCGGTTAGTAAAACTTTATGCAAGCTTTCAACACTCAGAACTTTGTTTGGCTAGCTATCGTTAGTCCGTCCACCCACAATCACTGTAAGCTCTTTAGGTTCTGCTTCCTTTTACAACGAGTCAAAAATTGAGATGAATAATACATTGCTGAAACACTCTTGTTTTAATTGTCACATCGCGACCATTACCGTCGGTTCGTTGGTTAACCTGATTCAGTATATTCCAGACAGATGGCCCTAGTTGCACAGTCGCTTTCTTTTATCACCTACTTGAGGGATTTGCTGATAGAAGACGTTAGGAAGTCGCTCCGCTGTACCATCTACATGCTAGCCTCTAGTTCTCGAGGTCGCGGGTTCAAACCCGGCGGAGGGCGATGCATTTTTTCCGGCGTAAAAATCCTTAGCATGGCTTCCTTCGGAAGGGAAGTAAAGCCGGTAGTCCCGTGTCGTAGATTTACGGCACGTAAAAGAACCTAAGCCTGATAAAGAGGCCTCTGAGCAAAATTCCCGATCTTTCACGCCCAATATACACTGCCGTTTGTGAAAATTGCGACACCAAAAAGGAAACGCATGAATTCAATGAATTTAATACTACAGGTTAAGTACATGACAAGTAACAAATAATAAACTTTTCAAATCTATACATGACCTTTGAGCCCTAATATTCAGTATTTGGTGTGGCCTCCATGCGCTGCAATTAGAGCTGCTATGCGCCGTGGCGCATAAGTTCCTGAGGGATTTCCCTCCACACAGTTTGTATTCGAGCCCACAAATCCGTAACACTGATTACTGGAGGACCGTGATGCACCAGGTCCCGATCAGCCATATCCCAGACATGTCAGGCGAACGTACAGGCCAGGGAAGCAATGGTACCCATCGCTCTTCGAAGAAGGCTTGTACATTCCTCGCAATATGTGGCCGGGCATTGTCCTGCTGAAATGTGGCCTGTGGAGATGTCTGAAGCAGGGAGAGTACCTTAGGCTCTACAACCACCGTTAGGTACCGGTTGCTGTTCAAAGTGCCCTCAATTCTTAGCAGGCGAGATCGGTTGTTGTAACCAATGGCGCCCCAAACCATCACACCTGGCGTTTGTCCGCTATGCCGCTCAACAATGCAGCCCTCCAGGTTGTGCTCACCACGGTACGGCCATCACTTAGGACACATTGAAGCGAAAAGACTACTTTTTGCCATTCAGCACCCCAGTGACGGTGTTCACTTGCCCGTTGCAGTCGGAGGAGCTTGCGGTTTCTGGACAATGCAAGCCGACGTAATGGCATGCATGTAACCAGTCCAACCTGCAGCAGACGGCGACGAACCGTTGATGAAGACAAGTTCACACCTATTGTAGTGCTCCAGCGTCGAGCCAACACTGTGAATGAAGTTGTACGGTCCGTTATGGCCATGCGGACAGGATGACGGTCATCCCGTGCTGTGGTCATGTTCCGTCGTCCAGTACCCGCTCTTCGCTGCGTACGACCTTCATCTATCCACTGCTTCCACACACGCATCACTGTCGTAGCAGCATGCCCTGTACGAGCCAAAATGTCACGATATGACAAACCCGCTTCCCGGCGACCGATCCTTCTGCCACGTTCGAACTCACATGCCGATATGGCTCCCTTTGACGACGAGGCATACTGGCACTATCTTTATTGTTTCCACCTTGTTTGACAGCTCTGCACTGACTACACTGGGTGCAACACTGACCTTGTCGGACCGACACGAGAGGGTTCTGCTCGGCCTAGGTGTACCCTATCTCTCTGCAAACCTAATCACTTATTGCTTGCACACTCTTCTACACTTTCACCAAGTTTGGAGTTATTTGGGAAATTCTTTCTTGGTGTTGCAATTTTCACAAATGGCAGTGTAGAATGGGACGCTAAGAACCACAGCAGTTAAAGAGCGTCCATAAATAAAGCTCAATTTCATTTTGTTGCACCATCTACATTTTTTGTTGCTATTGAGCTTTCATAGAATGTAGCTTGGGGCTCGTGGAACTGCTGCCTGTTCTTTGAGTATACATATGGCCACTGTGATGCTGGATAAGTGACCTTAGTTGCATAGTTACGTTCTTGTACCACCTGCTTAAGTCACTTGCAGATGGGTGGCCTTAGTTGCGTAGTCACCTTCCTGCACAATCTATTTCTATCGCTGTCTGTTTTGCTTTCTGGGTGGAACATTGGTTCGTGGTAGTGTATATTCAATCCGGTATTTACCTGTCAACTGAGGAAGGACACGAAAAAATCCCAGTCATATTGGCCGGTACACCTCAGCCCTCCTCAGTGAAATGCCGATTCTTTAGTTGTTTAGTCGATGCTAGATCTGGGTTATGGAACAAAACACTATATGTTTACAATAAACTGGTACAAGTCCAAGGAAGTTAAAATCTGTTTACTTTATTTACATTTTTGCGCGATCAAAACAAACTAAAAAATAAACCCCATTAAGGATCCAAATCGAGTCTATCAAATAGAGGTCTGGAGTGGTTCCGAAAATGGAACCCCACACAAAAAGAACTATAGATCCAAAATAACAGTCCTCCAATTTTGTATTAAATTTAATATCATTCCAATATCTTATAACCAGTTCCAGAAGTAATGCTCTAAAAGTAGAGAGTACGTTACGTTACAATACCACAGTTACAATTAGGTATGATGCAAGACTGGAACAGTCCTTGGTTTGATACATCCAAATTCCAACAGGGGTCTCTCTTGTTTGAAATGTTTATGTCCAAGGATATCTCCTCCTAACTTTAATAGTTAACCTAAACTTTCAGATTGGAGATAGCCAGTTCCGACGCAACAGTATCTAAGCTTTTAAATGACGAATTGTGTTCTGACAAAAGTGACTAACCATTTTTTCGCTTACGGATTAAAGTCCGTCAATTTTAACCAGCAAATTACATCTACCGCTTTCAGGTGATAACTAGGGCTCGGATTCTTAGGTACGTAAGTAGGGGAAGGAGGGGCAAGTGAGTCAGGTGGGACAAGAGCGTCACCTTCATTTTCTTCCACAATACACATTTTTTGGGACCAGATAGGAGGGTATCAGTAAAAGTTTGGCTGCCCGGAAGTGTGACAATAGAGAAAGGGACGCTCCAGGAAAAACTGCAGTTTTGGCAGGTAAATATGATTTTGATGTAAGAACTGCTATTTCTAAGAGCAGGTGTATTGTATTCTAACAAGTTAATTTCATGGCAGATTTTAATGCTCCTTAAATGGCATTGTTTGAAGCATATTCTGGTGCAGTGGTGTCAGAATACCTAAGGTAGCCTCTATGACAGGTACCAATTTATTCCGAGTAGTAGTGGCGGGGCAAGTGAGTCCACTAGAATACTGACAGTGACGCACTTGCCCCACCATTCGTGTGTGCAATAGAAGATTTAGTAACTACTGCCAGCTTTTGACAATATAATAAAGAAGTTATGTCCAAAGCATAGTTTAATTATATTGAAACTCGTATTGCAGGTATGGTCCGGAACTATAAAAGGAAAACTGATAGAGGGAAAGGGTGGACAGAAGATGATGCTCAAGTGGCATTAAACGAGATCAGATCTGGTTTAATACCAAGTTTCGAAGAGTGGATTAACTGCATTAAGTGCAAGCAGTGGATGCACGAGAAATGCACAGATAATGAAACTGGCAGTAACAGTTTTGTATGTGATACCTGCCGTTAAAACAAGTGATTATTCTTTACTTGTCTTTCTTTCCGTGGTTCATGTTATTTTATGCAATGTTTACAACTAAGAACATCAGCAGTCTTGCGAAGTTAATCCAAGTGAATATCTACTGAGCTTAAGATGTGAAAATAGCAGTTGAACTATGGACCTCAGTGAATATTTATTTATAAGTGATCAGTGCATGTTATATTTTATTGGATTAGACTTGCCATGTGTATTAGCTTCAGAAAAAAATTAGTTTTAAATAAAAGTCGTTACATTTCTTTGCTAAAATTGTTTAACATGTTTAAAGACTCACTTGCCCCACTCATTTCTACGTTTATTTTTCTATTTTAGGAAATTCTAAACAACAACAAAATATTTTAACATAGGTATTTAAGATACTGAATGTATTAGCTGTAATTTAACGTATTCCTAAAACTTAAAGTTAAATACCATGTACATTAGAAAGAAAAAACGAAAGGTAGGACTCACTTGCCCCACCCTCCCCTACATATTGTGTTTGTGTCGTAATATAAACTTAAAACTGAGTTTAATGTTCTGGACATTCACACCAGAGCATATATATTTTAGATTTTCTTTAACATAAAAACACACAATTTCGTTCTTTTTATGTAAATAAACATTTTCGGATATTCATATAAAGCCCATAAAATCACAAAAAATAACCTTTTTTAAGAATAATTTTAACAAGTCGCCACCCAACCTACTGAATGTTCAATTACGTAGGCTAGATGTCGTATTTCATATTAAGAAGTGCAAGAATTGATATGTCAGCTACAGTATCCTTTCAGATGACCGAGCGGGATGGCTCAGACGGTCACATCTGTGGCCCGCATTCGGGAGGTCCCGGGATCGATCCCCAGCGATCGTCCACTCTGGCCCATGGGTTTTCGTGGTTTCCCCGGGTCGCCAGGCGAGTGCTGGAGTGATTCATCTTCTATCACGGCTTTCATTTCCTGTACCCATCATCTTCCTTATCTGTTTCAGAATTGTAGGACCAGGCAATGGTGTTCGGCGGGCTGCGGCTGGGCGGTGGCTTGCACTCTGTAAAGGTTTCTTCCCCGGCGTCGCTGCGGTACCGCTCAGTTAGGTCTCTCCTCAGCGTGGGGCTCCTTGTGGGCAGGGACCGGGCGGCGTCGGATGCGTTCTATCTGGTAAACGTTAGGGGCCCCATCCATGCTTGCGCCCGTCGGCATCCGGATCCGGACGCCCTTCGTGTCTCTTCCCTCATCCTTCCCTCCCAGGGGTCACGTTGGAAGCACAATGAGCCGACTGGCCGGTGTGCAGTGCTCTGCCTCGGCTCCGGGGGCTCCTCCGTGGTAGTACCATTACCTTTATCTTTATCCCTCCAGATAAAAGAAAAAGAAATTATAAACATCCCGCTTGTTCAATCAGGAAGCAATCCACGTAATTTCAATAATGTAACCTTCATGACCCGATAGACAGGAGAAGGGAATTCTTATTCCCCCGTTTTTCTGCTGTCATAAATGAGCTAAATAGTCAAGATGCCAGTTCAATTAAAATTCTTCAAGAACTTTTAAGTGACACAGTGTTAAGAAATTACTGGCGCACATTTCCGTAAATCTGTCTTTCCTCTGTGTGATTCCACAAAGAAATTTCATTCAATAGGAATTCTTTTGATAGAAGACGTTAAAGTGATTCAAGATATGGAGAAAACCCCGAATATAGGATTATACGAATAAAAATTACATTATGGTATATGCTTAACTTTTTCAAGTAAATATCATTTTGGTAAGGAAAAACCCTTTCTAGTATCTACTTCATTTTGAGAGCATACTCAAGTAACGGAAGCAGAGTAGAAGATACTCAGGCACCCATCTTACAAGAGTGTGTACTCTTATTTGGTATGAATAAAAGCTAGTATATTCTCAGTATTATGAGTTCATTCTCCTCTCATGCTGAGCATGGTTAGATACATACTCACTTCTGAATATACATTGATTTTTTTACTTAAAACTAAATATAAAGAGAATGGCACAATTTGTGAACTGCATAGTGCTCATGGAAAAGTTACAAACATAGCCATGGGCATTAAAGAAGTTTCAAAATTCTACATTGTTTCAGAAAAACATAACCTAGAAATAACATTGAAAGTCAACTTGATTAATTAACCTTACTATGTAAAGTGTTAACTTCAGAATCTAGATACCTACTCATAGCTTTATAAGAAAACTGTTTCATAGTATACCTAAATAGTATAAATATCCTGTGATTTTAAACATAGTCGATGACTTCAACCAGCACCTCATGAGTTATGACTTTCCAATCCTCAATTATTTTTTATTTTGCTTATAACCATTTTATTTATTGGTTTTCTAACATTGTCATGAACATTCAAGGAGTTTCAAAATCCCGTAATGGTTCATGAAAACATAACCTAGAAGTATCACTGAAAGTCAGATTTATTAATTAAGCTTACTATGTAAAATCCTAACCCCAAAAATTCAGTTGCTTAAGAATTTAGGTTACTTATAACAAAACTGTTTCGTAGAAAAATAGTGTAAACATCCCAGGATTCTAAAAACAGTCTGATTTGAATCTGCATCCGGCACCTTATAATTATGACTTTAAAATCCAAGAATATTTTCTTTTTTCCTGATTTATTGATAATAGGCTTTTGTCTATTTCATGTTTTGCTAATTTAATTTACAGCTATGCTTTTGTGTGTGTTGCTACAATTAATTTTACATTTCTTGAAGGACTTAATGTTTCTCTAACATTTAAGTGAACAAGATGGCTGTGGGGATGAGTATATACTCGTGTGGGGTAGTAGGCTTTGTGGCGGTAATAATGTTATATTTATTTATTTATTGAGCCCCACATTTGGGAAGCCAATTTGCGACGGTTTTACTTATAATGTTTGTGTATTTGTGTTTACTCCACGTGTTGAAGCCATCTTGTGACGTAATTCTTTGTTAGGTTTGTAGCTCCATCTGGTGTTAGCAATTTGCGGCAGTATTAGTTTTTTTGTTTGAAAGAATGCTACTTTTATTTTATTTAATTTTGTTTCACTGTCCTCCGGCTAGCTATGATCTTTTGGTCAAGCACTTCTCTTTATACAGGTTGTGTAAACGGAAAGGAATATTTTATCCAAAGATAACACTGATGAAGGAATTTGTTTTACACTTTTATTGTCGAACACATTTACTATCACATTTACACATTGATCTTGACACTCGCCAAACTGAAACTGTTATAACAACTTCTTACTGATCACTTTTAATCCACGTACTTCAACCTTTTGTATAATTAACTTTACCATACTTGAGATTTTTCATAACTCTTATACGCGTAACTTGCGAATCGATAGCCGACGTGTAATATTTCTGCTGGACTGAAGGCGACGTGTATCATACAAACTATTTTCGACGAACTGGCTGACTGAAGGCGACGTGTATCATACAAACTATTTTCGACGAACTGGCTGACTGAAGGCGACGTGTATCATACAAACTATTTTCGACGAACTGGCTGACTGAAGGCGACGTGTATCATACAAACTATTTTCGACGAACTGGCGGGAATGCGACGTGTAGTGTACAAAGAATTTTGATGAAATGACGGGGTCTTTACCTCTAACCTACCTTTTATACACCTTCACCCAGATATGCCTAAAGATTATAACTGAGCTGCAATTGGCTAATAAAACGCGCCAACATTAGCGTCTATTTTATATCCAATGAAAATTATGAATACATATGCTCTAGGGAAATGTTCCAGAAGATTCTAAAGGAAAACGCGCCAACATTACGTAACTTCCTCGTTTCCAATAATGATAAACAGCTCACCCCCTCGCTGCATTATTGCACGCTATTATTGTCAGTTTCAGTAAGGCAGTATAAACTTACTTCCCAACAATAATTACAATCAACAAACATCTCAAATCAATGTCACATAAAAATGCATATTCATATTATAATCATTCTTTACATTTAAATAACTTGTGATACAAATTACTGCATCAGCTTTTATTCTTATGAAAACGAATATGTTCTTATTGAGCTGTGTATATAATCACAGAAAGTGTTCATACTCATGCTCAGTTTGAGTAAGTACTTACTTTTTACTCATATGACCCTATTCATTCTTTCTGGTCCTGCAGCACAAAATGTACAAAGAAAATACAAGTTAGTGCATGAAAATAATAATGGATTTAACATAATGTGTAAAACTTCAAATCTGTTGAATGAGCAACATGAAGTGACACTCCCTGTTATAATTATGCCACACTTGTGATATGGAGCAGTCATGTAAACAAATTCAAGTCACTTCTTTGTGACAATCGTCAATCTTTCGAGTAAGCATGTTGCCGTATACTGAAACTCTTCAATACTTGAATTGGATTGTGAAACGGAGGGGATTCGTCACCGATCCAGGAATGAGGATATTGTACTGACGCCCCTGAGAGGAAGGGATGAGGTGAAGGGAGACACCGAGCGGGCGGAACCAGGAGTGACGCCAGAGCAATGACAGGGTCCCTACGTTTATAGATTAAGACGCTCCGGCAGTCGGATAGGCAAACCGGGGTCCCCGCCTAAGGGGCAGTCTTTATACCCCGGCAACCAATCGAAGGCCGGGGGACGGAGAAAGTTTTTCCCTGCCACGCTGCACCGAAACACCATCGCCGACACTTCCAACGCTGAAGCAGATCAAACGGGGTAAAGGATGAATTAAATGATTAATGGAACGTAATGGAGGGACAGGAAATCCAGCATTCGCCTGACAACCCTGGAAAAAACCCATGGCTCAGAGTGGGTGGTCGCCAGGAATCGAACCCGGGACATGCCGAATGCGGGCCACAGACGTTAACGCCTTGGCCATCCCGCTTTGTCTTCAATACTTAGTGATCCCTTCCAGAATCATGTCTAGTGAGTACCACGTACATTTATATTAACTGAGCATTTAGATGATACCAAAGATTTTAGGTTCAGAACATATTTAGTTTTGAACTTTTCAGCGCATAAAAATAAACATTTCTCAAGTTTTTAGCACATAAAAATCGAGCCTTACTTATAACTAACTCATAAAGGTAAATACATATCTATAAGGTTTTATGTCATACCTGATCTTAAAATGCAAACCACGAATATGCATGCAAATACATTAAAACATAGAACAATAATTGAGGTTTTGCTGAAAACCTACAATCAAATAGCATTTTACTATCATAATTAATCACCACAATAGACCTTTGGTACAAAAGTATGCCGAATGAATAGCTATTACCTACTGTCACTGCTTGTTTGGATTTCAAATGCCGTTCCTTTGACCACAAAAATGCCATAGTGTGCCTCCTATAATTATATGACACAAATGAGATGCCACATACAGGGCTCAATAATCATCCATTGCATTTATAACACAGAAGCAATTGCTAACTACGTACTACGCGATCCTCTCTTATTCCTGCACATATTTGTTAAACTACAAATGTTAAATTATTACAAGATGAGACAGAGATTTTTGGTACTGGAACGGCGGAGCTATTATAGAAAAATCTGATGTGTTACACTCACATGACTTTCTCTACTCTTGTACAATCTATTTTTACAAACGCCTATTCTCCATATGCTTCATGTTAATCGAGATATCGAAATGTCAATCTTATTGGTAATTTTCTTGCAGATGCAAGGGGAATATGGTAGCTTTTAAGCGATAGTCAAATATTTTAACGCTGGTTGCTATGTGGCGCATTCCATTCTCTTTGCATGTCCAGGACATAAAAAATGAATAACGAATTTGAGAAAAAGTATAAGTATTGGAAAATTTAAGGAAATAACAAGCAATATCTCGAAAACGGTTCACTCAACAAAAGAAATGTATATGACATAAGTTGTGTATTTTAACGCGATCTACATTTTTTGTGTAGTAAAATTTTGTCTATCTCTTATGGTTTACCAGTTATGCAAAAGTCGTTCACAATGAAGAATACTTTTGGAGACATTCCCAGAAAATTCGAGATATACATTTCATTTCTCATGACATTATCTTAAACATATGTTATTTTAATCAAAATCGTTAGAGCCATTTTTGAGAAAATTAAAATTTTCGAAAAATGTTCCATGTAAAGGGTAGTCTAGGGTGGAGGGATTTTCTTGAAAACCTTCGTGTCGCATCTCTGGAAGATACTGAACCCAAATACCAAGTTTGGTGTTTATCCGACTGTTAGTTTTTGAGTTATGCTGTTCACAGACACACACACAGACACACACACACACAGACACACAGACACACACACAGACACACACACGGACATGTTTCCAAAAATGCTTTTTTTGGATTCAGGAGGTCTCAAAACATGTATTTCCGGTGAAATCTCGGTATCGAATTTTTGGGTGGAATGCAATACTTCCCCTACTTACTATACGTAGTAGAGAAAGTAAAAAATCTGTGTGTTATATTCACATGGCTTCATCTACCCTCTATCGCTTATTAGTGGGTATACAAACTAAAGTTTATTTTATATCTACTTTATTTTAATCCAATAACCTTTAAAGAAATAACTACATTACACATTTTGTTATAGATACAAAGGGAACAGCGATAGTCAAATGCTTAAGAAGTGGAAGCAATATGCTAGGCTTAAAATTCCATACTGTTTCTATGTAATCGTGAGAAACAACTGAATGTTAAAATGACTTTAAGAGAATGACCAAGCAATGAACAATTCGAACTATTAATAAAGGATATCTCGGAAATGGCTTGTGCTAAAATAAAAGTTATTTGAAACACATTATGTTATAAAGAAATCTGTACTTCTTATATGGTAGGTTTTAGTCTATCGCTT
This sequence comes from Deroplatys truncata, assembly GCA_030765065.1. Taxonomy (NCBI): domain Eukaryota; kingdom Metazoa; phylum Arthropoda; class Insecta; order Mantodea; family Mantidae; genus Deroplatys; species Deroplatys truncata. The sequence goes on along the minus strand of CM060982.1, from coordinate 81,480,964 downwards.
CACGTTTAATAGTTATACAAGATTATACAAAATTCCTTCCAAATGAAGAGGATTTAAAAGGTATTGCCAGAAAATTCAAGATAGCTATACATGTTCTTATGTAAATATCATAATATATGGTATTTTAATCAAAACAGATAGAGCCATTTTTCACAAAATAACAAATTTCGAAAATCTTCCACGTAAAGGGTAGTTTGGGGTAGGGAGATTTATTTTAAAGCCTTCATGTCGCACCGAACCTAAATAACAAGCTTGGTGTTTATCAGACTGCTTTTGAGTTATGCGTTCACACACACACACACACACACACACACACACACACACACACACACACACACAGGAACCTTTTTCTAAAAATCTGATGTGTTACACTCAAATGACTTTCTCTACTCATGTACAAACTATTTTTACAAACTCTTATTCTCCATCTATTTCATATTAATCGAGATAAACATTTGCAGAAACGATCTTTTGACATGCAACGATAATTACATTTTACACATAGCGACCAGTTCTAAAAATATTTGACTATCGCTTAAGGCGTACTATGTTCCCCTTGTTTTGTAGTTGCAAGGGCAATTTAGAAATACAGTAGCCTTTAAGCACATACATATATCTTAATAACTGGTTGCTAGGTGCAGCACCATTCCCTTTCCCACAGATTAATACTCTTTGCATATCAAAGAAAAAAAATGAATAACGAATTCCCATTTGAGAAAATAAGTATTGAAAAATTTAAGGAAATAAGCAATATCTCGAAAATGGTTCACTCAACAACAAAAAATTTATATGACATAAATTGTGTATTTTAACGCGATCTACATTTTTTGTGCAGTAAATTTTGTCTCTCTCTTATGGTTTACCAGTTATGCAAAAGTCGTTCACAATGAAGAATACTTTTGGAGACATTCCCAGAAAATTCGAGATATACATTTCATTTGTCATTAAAATATGTTAAACATATGATATTTTAATCATAATCGTTAGAGCCATTTTTGAGAAAATTAAAATTTTCGAAAAATGTTCCATGTAAAGAATAATCTGTGATGGGGGGATTTTCTTGAAAACCTTCGTGTCGCATCTCTGGAAGATACTGAACCTAAATACCAAGTTTGGTGTTAATCCGACTGTTCGTTTCTGAGTTATGCTGTTCACAGACAGACACACACTCAGACACACACAAGGATATTTTCCAAAAATGCTTTTTTTGGATTTAGAGTGTCTCAAAACATGTATTTCGGGTGAAATCTCGGTATCGAATTTTTGGGTGGAATACAATACTTCCCCTACTTACTATACGTAATAGAGAAAGTAAATATACCTTTTTGGATTCAGGGGGTTTCAAAACATGTATTTCCGGTCAAATCTGTGTCGCATTTTTGGGTAGAATACAGTTAGCTCCTCTACCTACTATGTACGTGTTAGAGGAGGGAATAGTTTCACACCTGTAATGATCTAATGCAACCATTCTTTAGATTCAGTAACTCCTTTCTGAATAATAGAATCCTGTGAATGGCAGTAACATTTGGAAACAGACTCGAGCTTATAAACCTCGCGTTTACAATTTATCAAAGAGCCTAGTTTGCCATGGCCAGGCTGTGACACTGCGGCAGTTACTAGATATAAATGAATCTCCTCGCGAGTCTGTCACCTTTAAGAACGCCATCTTTCCTCACTCCCTCGGGGAGCACAAAAGAACTCCTGTAACAATATCTTTCCAACAAGTATTTTTCATCACCTTTACTTTTAACGCCTAAATGCACTTTATATGCCACCGATTTTCCTTTTTCTGGTTCAGAACTGAAGTGACAAAGGAATAATTTCCCTGCTACTATACTAGCTGTGGGCTAGAAGTGTTACTCGGACAAGTTATTTAGAGAGAAAACAACTGAAACTGTATGTACCTATTGAGTATATAGTTTATATGAGGGCGATACGGAAAAGCTTTAGAATGCCATGTTTCTAAAAATAAATGTTTTTTTTATATACTTGACAGCTACTTTCTAACGTTTTGCGAATTGATTGCCGTGTAGATTGTTCGATTTGCTTTTGTTAATTATTATAATCACTTAAAGACTTTGTGTTCATCCAGAAATGGATTTGACTAGCGAACATTTCCGGGCTAGAGTTTTTACAATTTTAAATCGCCATTAACCTAAACAATGTGAAAAAGGGCTTAGAAATGCATTTGATGAAGAGGTCCCATCTAAGACAACAATTTACAATTGGTACAGTGAATTAAAAAGAGGTCGGGTTTTTCTGAGATGAATTTCGTGAAGGACGCCCAAGAACTGCTGTTACTGATATATATATATTGCCGCTGTTCGAGCAATGCTTGAATAAAATAGACGGACGTCATGAATTTACCGGCCGACATTGGTCATTGGCATGAGTCAAATCCAAGACATTTTACATCAACAGTTAGACGTAAGAAAACTTTGTTGTCGATGGATTACATATAAACTGGCTCCAGATCAAAAAAAAAAATCTGATGTGTTACACTCACATGACTTTCTCTACTCTTGTTCAAACTATTTTTACAAACGCTTATTCTCCATATGCTTCATGTTAATCGAGATATCGAGATGTTAATCTTATTGCTAATTTTCTTGTAGATGCAAGGGGAATATGGTAGGTTTTAAGCGATAATCAAATATTTTAAGCGCTGGTTGCTATGTGGCGCATTCCATTCTCTTAGCATGTCCAGGACAAAAAAAAAAAAATCTGATGTGTTACACTCACATGACTTTCTCTACTCTTGTTCAAACTATTTTTACAAACGCTTATTCTCCATATGCTTCATGTTAATCGAGATATCGAGATGTCAATCTTATTGGTAATTTTCTTGTAGATGCAAGGGGAATATGGTAGCTTTTAAGCGATAGTCAAATATTTTAACGCTGGTTGCTATGTGGCGAATTCCATTCTCTTTGCATGTTCAGGACATAAAAAAATGAATAACGAATTTGAGAAAAAGTGTAAGTATTGGAAAATTTAAGGAAATAACAAGCAATATCTCGAAAACGGTTCACTCAACAAAAGAAACGTATATGACATAAGTTGTGTATTTTAACGCGATCTACATTTTTTGTGTAGTAAAATTTTGTCTATCTCTTATGGTTTACCAGTTATGCAAAAGTCGTTCACAATGAAGAATATTTTTGGAGACATTCCCAGAAAATTCGAGATATACATTTTATTTGTCATGACAATATCTTAAACATATGATATTTTAATCAAAATCGTTAGAGCCGTTTTTGAGAAAATTAAAATTTTCGAAAAATGTTCCATGTAAAGGGTAGTCTGGGGTGGGGGGATTTTCTTGAAAACCTTCGTGTCGCATCTCTGGAAGACACTGAACCTAAATACCAAGTTTGGTGTTTATCCGACTGTTCGTTTTTGAGTTATGCTGTTCACAGACACACAGACACACAGACACACAGACAGACAGACACACAGACACACAGACACACAGACAGACACACACACGGACATGTTTCCAAAAATGCTTTTTTTGGATTCAGTGATTCTCAAAACATGTATTTCCGGTGAAATCTCGGTATCGAATTTTTGGGTGGAATGCAATACTTCCCCTACTTACTATACGTAGTAGAGAAAGTAAAAATGAATAACGAATATGAGAAAAAGTATAAGTATTGGAAAATTTAAGGGAATAACAAGCAATATCAAAACGGTTCACTCAACAAAAAACTGTATATGACATAAATTGCGTGTTTTAACGCGATCTACATTTTTTGTGTAGTAACATTTTGTCTATCTCTTATGTTTTACCAGTTATGCAAAAGTAGTTTACAATGAAGAATACTTTTGGAGACATTCCCAGAAAATTCGAGATATACATTTCATTTGTCATGACAATATCTTAAACATATGATATTTTAATCAAAATCGTTAGAGCCATTTTTGAGAAAATTAAAATTTTCGAAAAATGTTCCATGTAAAGGGTAGTCTGGGGTGGGGGGATTTTCTTGAAAACCTTCGTGTCGCATCTCTGGAAGATACTGAAGCCTGCTAAATACCAAGTTTGGTTTTTATCCGACTGTTCGTTTCTGAGTTATGCTGTTCACTGACACACACACACACACACACACACACACACACACACACACACACACGGACATGTTTCCAAAAAGGCTTTTTTTGGATTCAGGTGGTCTCAAAGCATGTATTTCCGGTGAAATCTCGGTATCGAATTTTTGGGTCGAATACAATACTTCCCCTACCTACTATACGTGGTAGAGAAAGTAATAAATGTTTTTATATATACTTGACAGCTACTTTGTAATGTTTTGCGAATTTGCCGTATAGATTGTTTGATTTGCTTTTGTTAATTATTATAATCACTTAAAGACTTTATGTTCATCCAGAAATGGTTTTGACTAGCGAACATTTCCGGGCTAGATTTTTTACAATTTTAAATCGCCATTAACACCTAAACAATGTGAAGAATGGCTTAGAAATGCATTTGATGAAGAGGTCCCATTTAAGACAACAATTTACAATTGGTACAGTGAATTAAAAAGATGTCGGGTTTTTCTGAGATGAATTTCGTGAAGGACGCCCAAGAACTGCTGTTACTGATATAAATATTGCCGCTGTTCGAGCAATGCTTGAATAAAATAGACGGACGTCATGAATTTACCGGCCGACATTGGTCATTGGCATGAGTCAAATCCAAGACATTTTACATCAACAGTTAGACGTGGGAAAACTTTGTTGTCGATGGATTACATATAAACTTACTCCAGATCAAAAATAACAAATTGATTGCTGCACAAAAACTCTGGAAAAATTCCAAGGCGGCACATCATATTTGGTGCTTTGGAATATATTTACTAGTGATGAATCTTGGATTTATTATGATCCTGAAAAGAAAGGTCAATCGACTCAATAGGTTTCTCGAACAGAACCTAAGCCTACAAAAGTCCGACGAATTCGCAGTGCTGTAAGAAGATGGTTGCTAGTTTTTTTTTCTAAAACGGGCTATATTGCTACTATTCGCTATTTCACTATTCATTAATGGGTATTTATAAACAACGTAAAGCACGAGCAATTTGCTTTGTATATTTTATTTATGTATGTGGGTAATATATTTGGAGCATGCTTTGTTTTCGTTCGATTTTGTAACTAAAATGAGAACGTATGGTAATCATATGTTATTAGTACATTACGATATCATTATAATCTCCATAAATCTCTTATCTGGAACTCATTCAAAAATTTTACGATGTTAATAACTTAATCATTAAGAAGTGATAAAATGCTTCGTTACTGACAGATGTACATACATACATCTTACATTTCATACTGTAGAGTAAGTATGTTCTAGTTCTAGAAGGTTTTGAAGCTATGAAAAGGTCCGTAGATGTGTTTTTTTGCAATTTGTTTTGTTACAGATTATATTTGAATCAGCCTGAATTAAAAACTAGGACTCCATTTCAAACATTTTTATCAATATAGCCATAGCGCTTCATTTTTACCACTGTCTACAATGTAGTCATAATAATAATGAGCTTCCAGCGATATAGTCTTCGTCACGAAGGCGGTTGCGCGCTAGCAACAACTCTGCTATGTCATAGTCATGTGCCTCATAACTTATCGGTGGCAGTCTGTTTCAGAATGTATTTGTGTGTACTGGCTTGCTGTTCAACGTTGAAATTTGGTAAATCGGCTACATTGTGCCGCTGGGTTTCGAACTCTGAAAGAGAATCTAGCGACAAAGAATAAGGTAAGACATGTAGTAATGTAGTGCATTAACGTTTAACAACAAAATGCCACCCGATTCGCGCCAAATTGACACCACTGGTCCTTGCGACCTCTATCTACCCCTCTTGCAACTGTCTGAGAATCAACACTCACTATCTCGTAGGTAAAGTTTTTTTTTATTTACAAAGATCGATCAGCAACAATGCTTTACGACCTGGGAGAACAATATACAGAAGGGAAAGGACAGCTATAAATCCAAATCTTTTCCATCATTGCAGCTCCTCAAATGTAACAACAGTGTGTCTCACATAAGAGGAGGTAGCACCATAGATCACAGTTACAATGCAACTGCACAACGAAACAGTCTGTTAGAAGTTAAAAGTCGGAGTCTTCGGAGCTTGAGGTGCAACTAGGTAGGACATCTTGAGGTAGTGTTTTTCTGAGGCGCGTTGGCCGGCGTGATCCGACGCCTAGATGATACTCCACAGCTCCAGGAACCTCCTGTAGGCGGAAGAAGAAACGGCGTGCGGTTTGGCGAATGAACTGCTGTATAGGGAGAAGGCCGAGTTCTTGATGTAGCTGATGGTTGCGCACGAACCAGGGAGCATTGGTAGCGAGCCGCGGCAGCTTGTTCTGAATACCTGCAAACGATGTAGGTGGGATTTGCAAGTTCCACCTCAGATAGGAGCAGCGTAGGCCAGGATAGAGGAATGAGGGAACGGTATAACAATAGACAGGAACCAAGTCCAAAAGAATGTATGTCTATTGAATAGCGGATAGAGTTGAGAAAGCCGGGCCGAAGCAAGGTTAACAGTGGGGTTGATATGTGGACCTCAGGTAAGGGTGGTATCAAATAACACTCTAAAATACTTTACTGGAACAGGAAAAGGTAACCAGGGACTACAGGTGTTATGGATATACAAGGATGGGGATGAGCGAATGGTACCAAGAGAGAAACTTTTTGCCTCTGTCTTGTGGGGGTTCAGTGAAATGCACCAGGTAAAGCACCAGCGAATAAAGGAGGTCAAGGAATCCTGCAAAGCAGGACGAAGATCGTGATGGGAGTAGCAAGAACTGTGTCGTCGGCATATAACGCCACTTCTGCAAGTTCGAGGTTCAGAAGATCTGAAGTGTAAACACTGAACAGAAGTGGATCCAATGGAGCCATGGAGGACACCAGCCTGAATGGAATTCGCTGAGGAGCATGTGCCACCTATGCGTACGACGAACTGTCGATCCGAAAGAAAACTAGCAACAGCTTCCAGCAAGTACTGAGGAAGGCCTACATGATGAGTTTGAGCATTAGGTCATCGTGCCACACTTTATCAAAAGCCTGGGCGACACCCAAGAACACGGTTGGTGTATATTATCCATTTTCAAATCCATGAATAATGGCTTGAGTGAATCGGAGCAGTTGGTATGTAACAGAGTGATGTGGTTGAAAGCCAAACTGAAATTGCGTGATAACAGTATTCCGAAAGACAAACTGAGACAAACGATGATGAATAACTTTCCGAAGAGTTTGGAAAGGATGGATAATAAACTAATCGGTCGGTAACTTGATAGTAAATTCCGGGGTTTATTGGGTTTAGGAAAGACAGCAGCATCCCAAGAGGCGGGAAAACAGCAAGACGTAAGTCAGCGTTCATAGTGGAAGAAAGATAAGCCAGAACCTTTTTAGTGAGTTGCTTAATGGGATATTGGGAATCAGAATCTGTCCGGGAGATTTCTTATTTGAAATGCGGGAAATGAAATGCGATAACTCCCCAGGCCTGGTAAAAGACATTCGATTTAAAAGCATGAAGTTCTCTACGAAGACATTGTGAGGTAGGAACATCAAGAGTAGGATGAGGAGCAAATCCTTGCTAGAAATGAGAAGCCAGAACCTCACATTTGTCAAAAGTAGACGTAACAACTGTATTGTCATGACGAACGCTAAAAACAACGGTGGGTTTCATAAGAATGCGCCTAGTCGTTTGCAATAACATGTGGTCATCTGGTGAAAGAGTGGATAGGTGACGCTGAAAGCTTTGGAAGCAGTGTTGGTCAAGTTACAATTTCACACGACGTATAAGCCCATTTAATCTTCGGTGGAAGGGATCGCCGTTACCGCTGACAGTGACGTCGAATGTGATTCTTATTTGAATGAGGTCAGAAATAAAGGGGGCAATTGGGAAGGAGAAGGACGTTGAGAAGAAAACGTGGAATGTCGAACACATGAGCAAATGGGTCTGTGAAATGTTGAACCGTTGTATCAATATCTTTCAGAGTGACATTGTGATAGGAGCTTGTCAGAGCCGAATCCAGCTGTTCTTGAAAAGCATCCCAGTGCACGTAGCCATTAATGTGACATGGTGGCGGAGGGGTGAAGTCCAGAGCAAGGGAGAAAGTAGCCAAGACTGGGCAGTGGTCAGAATCCAGAGAGTTATATAAAGTGGCAAACCAAGGTTTCTAGAAATGTCAACGGCAAGAATATCCGGATATCCTGGGATTGCTGGAATAATAAGTGCGACCAGGAGGAGCCAGAATATTGCAGAGAGAACTACTGATAAACTGTTGGAGACGACAACCATTGGGGTTAGTAGTTTTACATCTCCAGGAGGTATGCTTACTGTTCAAATCGCCTAATAGAAGAGTGCGGCCACGATCGAGAAAAGTAATGAAAGAAATCGTGTGTTGAGGTTATAATTAGGAGGTTTATAGGCACTGATGAGGACCAGATCGTTGCCATCAGGAGAGTGAGGTTTTAAACCAACAACTTCTAATGCTGAAGAATCAGGCAGAAATATGACGTTATGATGGAGACAACGTCTCACAGCTAGAGCAATATCCCCTGAGGCCATTAAAGATGCCAGATCGCGCCATTAAGCATGATAACCTGGAAGAGTAAATCGTTCATTGGAAAGAAAGTGAGTTTCCGTGATACAGACGTTATCTATATTATGCATTGTGAGGAAAGAGATAATTGAAGCTTGTTTAATTCGAAGGCCATTGGCGTTCCAGTTGAGGAAAGTGATAATATTAAAAGGGCAGCGATTAGGTATTGCCATTGGTGCTAAAGATTGTCACGTCATACGGACAAGATTCATTAATTGTGGTAAATAGGGTGGAAGAAAAGTACGAAGGACAGTGAATAGTTGCGTGAATAGATCAGTAAACCAGGCCCAAAAAGGTGAATCACCGGAATCTCTGCACCAGGCACTGAGGCGTTCGGACGAGAAGAAGAAGAAGAACGCAAAACTCAGAAAATGATCTGCGTGCAAAAGGGCAAGGTGAAGCCTGGTCGGGAGATAGTACTTGCTGTTGTTACTGATGGGACGAATGGAGCTGATGCTTTGAGATAGAGACATGCCGAGGTTGCCGAGGCGCCTCTGAGGGAGAAGGCTGCGGCGGACGTTGTGACTTAAGAGCACACTGAGAGGCACGTTGCTTGAGTTTCAAATAATGAGGACAGCCACAATAATTTTTCGAGTGATCCTGATGACAACTGATGCACTGTGCTGGCGTGGTAGTGGGTTTAGCATACTGGTAGTAATGATGCTCACTCAGACAGCGGGGCCCTAGCTGTCAAGAGTTTTTGATGTGACCATAGTTTTGACACCGAGTACACTGTGGTAAGTCTGCATTGCGGCGACAAGGTTCCACGGTCACCACACTGTAGAGTAAACGGGTAAGATTGACAATACCTCTGCCCGAATCATCGTTCAACATCTCGACGCACAAAGGGGAATAGGTTGTTTAGCTCTGGTGAATAAGTGAGTGACTTTTTGAACAGGATACTACTGACGACACAGTGCAGCGTATATTTGTTGATCACTGAGAGAGCGAGGAATCTTTCGAATGATCACAAAAAAGCTTAGGGTAACTTCAGCTAAATCGGGTCAACAGATTAATCAGGTCAATTTCAAAACTTTGCTTTTTGCGCCAAGAACAGACAACTTCAACGTGCTACCATCTGCCGGAGGAAGTTGTAACTTCTTGCTCGCTGTGAACGCTGAGGTTAGTGGCTGTTGTGTATATTGTAGCCGTGAGAAATAAGAGGAATATGTCTTATTAAAGGTAAGTGCTCTCTGTTTTCGTATTCAAAATAAACCTTTGAATTGTTTCCTTTATTTTACAACACGCACATTTAGGAATTTTGCTCGATTGGAGTTTAAAATCAAGTGCAGTCTTTGTGTGATAGGTTAAGACGCTGCAACGGTCATGGATCGCTTTCCTGTACTATCAACTTATGTTTATAAATCTTTCTACATTTTGGACGAATAGGGTCAGTAAATTACGGTTTAAAGGGGCCAGTACTACTATTAGCATTTGAAGTATTTATCTTTATTTTACAATTCCAGAAGCCTGGTAAGTCACATAAAACGACACAAATATGGATTGAAGAGCAAATACAGAATACTATTAAGGATTTCAAAAGGGGAGGTCAAAGTCGTGCCTCCGAACTGTATGGGATTCTTCATTCTTGCCTGCAACGCAGGCTGCAGAGTGGCCATGATGGACCTTTGCGTAATAAAGGTGCACAACCAGTATTCACCAAAGAACAAGAGGCTAAACTAGTTTCCAGACTATTGAAACTCAGTTCTTGTGGATTTGTTGTAGATAGTATCGCTGTGCGGAGGGTAGCATTCGATTTTGCTGAATCGAATAACATAAAGTACAATTTCTCGCAGAAGAAGCCGGCAGTGACTGGCTAATCGGATTCCGCAAAAGGAATCCAGCAATGACATTAAGAAAGGCGAAGAGTCTTTCTCTCGCGCGTTGTAATGGGCTTGACAGAAAGGATGTGGCTAACTACTTCAAACGTTTGAAACTGATTTTAGTGAATTGTAATTTATTTAATAAGCCTGAACTAATATACAGTGCAACAAATCTGGTTTGCAGATGAACAATAAACCAATAAGGAACTTTTTGCTGAAAAGGGTGCTAGGGCAGAGTATTCACAAATTGTGTTGAGAGAGGGGAGCTTGTCACGATATTGGCTTGCATAAATGCTACTGGGAACTTTATTCCGCCATTGGCTATTTTTAAGGGGAAGAAATTTCACCAAGAATTTTCTGGTTATTTCCCAAATGGAGCTCTAGTGACAATGTCAGACTCTGGATGGATTAACATTTTCTTGCAGTGGCTGCACCACTTTCAAACCCACCGAGTGCCTGGAACATGTCTGTTGTTAATAGATGGCCATGGATCCCACAAGAGTTTATCTGCACTGCAGTTTTCCGAAGAACACACAACTATATGGTATGTTTATCAAGTCACATTACACACAGGCTCCTATCCTTAAATAGGTCTTTCTTCAAGGTTATCAAAGCATATTATGACAATGAATGTAATAAACTCGTACGTAACACAGAGCGGGAGAGCAAGATTAGAAAAATAACTTTTCGAAGAATTTTCAAAGAAGCTTAGCACCAATCAGCAACACACTCAATTGCTGAATCTGGAGTTTTGTCAACAGGACTGTACCCTTTAAACTAAAACGTGGTCTCTGATCATGAATACTATTTACTAGGAGAGTACTTGAGCTAACCAGAACCCCATTATTCAGACCACCAAAGTGCAGCTGTGCAACTTGATGTTATTCCTAATCTCTGTCTAGAACGTGCATCAACGTCTAGTATAACTTTCCATGATGTGTTGCCGCCTCCAATAAAAAGACCGCTACAAAAGGAGTCAGTACGGAAATAAAAAGCGATGCATTTGGCTTCTCCACAGAATATAGAGCAAAGAAAAAGGCTGGATCAGAGACGCAGGCCTACCAGAGAAAGCAAACTCCTGTCTCAATCAAACAGGACTAAAATTAAAGGTTCAAGAAAACTATTGTTGCCAAAGACATCTTCTGAAGACAAGGACCAGGATGAGGGCATGCAAGAAAAAAATAACAGCGCGTGCGCATTCTGTTTGGTAAAGTACGACGATCTTCGCTGCCTGACACTGCATCGCGACTGAATGCAGTGTCAGGGAAGTGAGAAAGAATGGTTCCACGAAGATTGTGTTGGCGCCAAAGGAAAGAAGAAATTCATATGTGACAAATGCAGGTTATAGAACTAATTTGTTTACAAACAAATTTGTTTTTAATGAAGCAAACAATTTGGACTGACCCTATTTACCCTGATGACTGTCCGATTTAAATGAGTTCTTAGGGTAAATCGGGTCTTGTAGGGAAGTGTTTATTAAGTTCAATGTTTCATCCACCTTTGTTGTTATTAACAATTATCAATGAGGTTTGCTCCTTAAGGAGTTATACAATCAGAAAGTATAGTCTTGCATTAATTAATAAAAAGTGTTAATCACCATTATTGCTTTTTATAGTTTTTACCCGATTTAGACTAAATTACACTGTCCACTAGGTTTCTATAGATAAAATATTCATGCTTGATGCTAATAAAATAGCGAGTGAGATTACAAAAATCAGAAGAGTTAAGAGGAATATAATTTATCAATAGGTTCCCGCAACTCAGTGTGAAACTCGGACGTAACACGTTGCTTAACGTAATGCAACAGTAATTGATAAGTGTGTACATCACGTAGACATATTGGTGGAATGTGCTCCTTAAAAGTGAAGTCACACCATTTTCATTTCCATTTATTGAAAATATTACCCTGTGGCTGGTACAATCATGCAGCCTGACAGGTTAAATTTACATCAGGTGACAAAAAAGAGATACAATTACACAAAACAATAAATAGGAGCCCATACATGGGCGGCCAACTGCCCCCCAGGAGAAACAGCCCCACATGAACCAAAATAATGATAGGCATAACAACAGAAACAAACAAGGTAGCACTCAGCCTAAAAAGCAAGCTATGTCCCACAAACAGGTGGTAAAATCAGTTTCAAAATGTCACGCTACAATTAAACTGAACACTCTGTAGCACCCACATACACGGCGCCGACAGGAGAACAGCCGCCGCAGCGGGAACACGCACAATAGAACACAAACGACTAAAACTGACGAACACAGCGGTGTTTCTTGTGTCGAGGCTCGGCAGTACCTATGTTCCTGATCAACAGGTTGGAATGTTGACGAATGGCAGTCCACAAGCGATGGCCGCGAACATGCGCGACTTCCTCTAGGGTGGGCATCTGCAGCTCAGCCCGAATAGTCTGATTGGTGGTGATAAGTGGTACACTAAGATTTTGGATCTTCTGAAGAGCCAGCCAGCTACCGCGCGGAATACCAGCCCAGGCCACACAGGCATAAAGAAGAAAAGAGCGGATAACGCGGTGTAGAGAAAAGCCACACCACAAATTGAGGCATTCACTATGCAGGGGAACTTCATGAACGTTTGTTGGCGGTGACGATCCCCAAATGCGACAATTGTGAGTGTTCACTGTCCCAATGAGCGTAAAGTCTGCTTCATCACTCTACAAAATGTTCCAAGGCCACATGTCGTCGACTTCTACCCTTGCAAGAATCGTAGGAGCAAACTCCACTCGAATGTCTGCGTCGCGTGCCAACAGTTGGTGAGTAATGTGAAGTTTGTACGGATACCAATCCACAATTGTTCGCAGCACTTTTCGAACGTTAGACAATGGAATGTTCAGCTTGGTGATACATCTTGTGCACTGCTTGAAGATCGCACATTGCACCCAGCATTCTCAGCCATGACAACAGTAACTTCTTCAACAATTTGTGGCGGAATTGGCCTTCGGTCTCTCCCAAAAGCAATTCCTAAATCGCCAGTTAATTTCAACTTCCGAATCATGTTTTTCAATCCCGGTGAGGAAAGAGATCTCTCTGCGACCCTTTAATGCGTTGATACTCGTGAACAGCAGCAGCACTACTGTTTATGTTGTTTTGATAAAACAGCTTTACGAGTAAAGCCCTGCTAACCAGACGCATTGACTGTAAGTAATGCACACTGATGCTTGTGTTTCAACCCTACATCACCGTACCAGTACCAGCGCCTAACGCCAAGTCGCTAACGCTAATAGCAACGCAAATCCCGCAGCGCAGTCTGAACATCATTCCTATAAAGTTGGGTACTCATACGGTAAATATAATTCGTTTTCCGTCTACACTGGCCCAGTAGCGAAAGTTTAATTATAACCACCCTGTATATCAACAAATGGCCTTCAAAACTTTATATAGAAAAATGCAACTATATGTTTGCAGTTCTTCAATTAAAAGTCGTACCTTTTAGAAGTCTTTCCGATATCAATAGGGGTTGAAGTATGCCGACATATGTATTTTCTGCAAACTCCCCTGTATAAATTTTCACCTCCATGCATTCGGGGGGTTGTGAGTTGTGTCATGCCTACAAATGGACAAAGCGAGGCTTTGGTGCTCCACCTGAAGTGAATACACCTAAAAATAGATTAGAAGAGAAGAGAAAGAGGAAATGGAAGAAATACAGAAGAAAAGTAACTACAGGAGAAGGAAATAGAAGAGAAAGTAAGACAATGGAAAGGAAACTTTAGAAGACGATAGAAGATAGAGATGTCAGTCAGGTAGGCAGGAAATAGAAAAAGAGAAAGAATAAGGTAGAAAGGAAGAAGGGAGAGCACAAGGTAAAAGAAAAGAAGCACGAGGGAATTGGGGAAGGCAGGCTCAATAGTTTGAAACTGCGTATACCTACGCTGAGATGCTGGAAGGTGTTTCAAATAGTTGTATTCCAGCCCATTAAACTTATTTTTCTTCTCCTTCTATTTATAGGCGCCCTGAAGTCCAGAGGTAATCTTTGTTGTCTGATTCTCTCACTTATAAGTATTGGTCAGTATAATAACTGTATTATAATACTAAAAATTAACATTTCACCTACAGATGTGTTTTTAAATATTGTTATTTGTATTTGAAAGCTCCAACACGAGTTTCATGCTCGGAGCCTTTCCAATGCTGTTTTAGTTTCTTACTGTTTTTATTTTCTCGACCATTTACGTATCGTAGGAAGAGGAAGTACTACATTTCACCCAAAATTTGGATACAGAGATTTCACAATGAGTGCGGTTTTTGAGGTCCACTGAAAAAAGACTTGTGTGAGTCTTTGAGCAGCGTAACTCAAAAATGAATCGCATAAATACTAAAGTCGGTATTAAGTATAGTGATGCGATACGGAGATTTGTATGAAAATTTCCCTACCCTATACAATCCTTTACATGGAAATCTGTTGGAATTTTTTTTCTTTCAAAAATGTCTCCAAGATTTTAATTAAAACATTGTACGTTTGACAGGAATAAAATGTACATCTTGAATTTTCTGTGAATACACTATGAAAACTCCTTCATTTCGATCGAATTTTCTGCAAACATGAAACTATAAGAGGTAAACAACGACTTTCTTCAGGAAAAATATAGAGTTCATTAAAATATACAATTTGTACAGCGACCACTATTATACTTTCTTTACCGCGTACGTAATAGGTAGAAAAAGTATTTGTATTTCGCCCAAAAATTCGATGTCGAGATTTCACCGAAAATACATGTTTTGAGGCCCCGAATAAAAAAAAGCATTTTTAGAAAACGGTCCGAGTGAGGGAGAGAGAGATAAAAGTGTGTGTGTGTGTGTGTGTGTGTGTGTGTGTATGTGTGATGTGTGAACAGCATAACGACATAAACAAAAAGTCGGATAAATGCCAAACTTGGTATTTAGGTTCAGTATGTTCTAAAGATTGCAAATTAAGATTTTCAAGAAAATCCCCCAACTCCAAACTACTTTTACTTGAAAAATTTATCAACATATTTTATTTTCTCAAAAATGGTTCTAACAATTTTGATTAAAGTACCATATGTCAAAGGTATTTACATATGTATATGTTGAATTTTCTGGTAATAGCCTGTAAAGTCTACCTCACTCAAGTTTTTTTAACCCGATAGGTCATATAGGACGTGAATGAACGAAAGGGTTGAAATGATGCCCAAATAGGCTCAGGGTCCCTAGAGCTTAGAGTTCCCGAAAGTTGTCTTCTCAGGACAAGGGAAAACCCCGGAAGATACCTTATCCAGGTAACTACCCTAACCGAGATTTAAACTCGGGACCTCTCCAATGTGAGTGTAGGTGGTCTTGTATAATCTTGTATAACTGGTAAACATTAATACTACACAAAGAGCGTGGATTTCTTTAAAATATACAATTTATTTCAAATAACTTTTTGAGGCAGACGCGTTTCCCGAGATATCCGTTATTAATGGTTGGAATTGTTAAATACTTTGTCATTCTTTTGAATTCTTATCGATTTTCAGTTGTTTCTCGCGATTGCATAGAAAGAGTACGGAATTTTAAAGCCAGCGTATAGCGTCCAGATCTTAAATATTTGACTATCTCTGTTCCCTTTGTATTTATAAGAAAAGTGTAATGTAACTATTTTTGCAAAGGTTTATCTGGATTAAAATGAAGTAGAAAAATAAGGTTTCGTAAGAATAGTTTGTATATCCATTTATAAATGATAGAGGAGAGAGGAAGTCATGTGAATGTAATATATAAGAATTTTTTTTAGCTTACTATCTATTTCCTGCTGTTGGTCGTAATTTTCAAAAAAGTTCAAGTGATGCGTCCATTGTTTTGTTTCCCATCAGGCCCAGTAAAGAGTATTCAAAATATCAAGTGCAACATAGGTTTAACGACCCTTATTTTTTTCGGTTTGACTAGCGCCCTGTATGCCATGTGATCGTAACACGCTACCTTAAAGTAAAGTTCTAAAAAATAGAATATTTTACAGTCATGTGACTTTCTCTGCCCATTCTTCTACAAACTATACTTAACAAAGCTTATTCTTCTATCTATTTCATGTTAATCGAAGTAATACTAAGCGAGATGAGTCCGAATGGCGCAGGAGGAGGTTTGCGGTTCAAACCCCGCCAGGACGTCCTCCCTGACAGATTTTTTTTCCAGATTTTCCTCAGTCCTCATAACCGGTAAATGACGGGAAGGTATCTTAAATTTAGGCCTGGAACGTTTTCTTCCTAAAATTCCTTTCCCAAATACTAGTTCATCGCATGTAAGTATATCAGTGTACACGACTGTGGTGCCGTATGTGGTAAAAACAGGGGTTAAACACTACTTAAAAAAACATCTAAACGTTTTCAGAAATAGATATGTTGTAGGTTCAAAGTGTTGCGTTCTAAATACTGAAGTAGTAGACAAATCTTTAAAAACAAGGGTGGCTAAATGCTGACTTTGGAATTCCAGTCCTTGCATGACCACGAGAAACGAACGAATGGAGACTTAGAACTTACAGAAGTATAAAGTAATTGAAATTGAAACCAATAACAACGAGTGCTTCAAAAATGGTTAATACCGTAAAACCGTATTTAATATAAATTGCGTGTTTTAACGAGATCTACATTTTTTGTGGATCACGTTTTTGTCTCCGGTTCTCCGAGACTTATCATGAGATTTGAAAGCAATCTAATCGGACAACCAATGGGTTGCTGGCTCAGAGGGGTATATGCACTACGTGATCAAAAGTATCCGGACACCTGGCTGAAAATGACCTACAGGTTCGTGGCGCCCTCCATCGGTAATGCTGGAAGTCAATATGGTGTTGACCCACCCTTAGCCTTGATGACAGCGTTCACCCTCGCAGGCATAATTTCAATCAGGTGCTGGAAGGTTTCTTGGGGAATGGCAGCCCATTCTTCACGGAGTGCGGAACTGAGGAGAGGTATCGATGTAGGTCGGTGAGGCCTGGCACGAAGTCGGCGTT
Source organism: Deroplatys truncata (assembly GCA_030765065.1). NCBI lineage: Eukaryota > Metazoa > Arthropoda > Insecta > Mantodea > Mantidae > Deroplatys > Deroplatys truncata. The sequence continues at coordinate 81,463,588 of CM060982.1, read as the reverse complement.
CCAAAACATCCCAAAGGTGTTCTAAAGGATTCAAACCAAGACTCTGTGAAGGCCAGTCCATTACAGGGATGTTATTGTCGTGTAACCACTCCGCCACAGCCGTGCAGTATGAACAGGTGATCGAGCGTGTTGAAAGATGCAATCGCCATCCCCGAATTGCTCTTCAACAGTGGGAAGCAAGAAGGTGCTTAAAATATCAATGTAGGTCTGCGCTGTGATCGTGCCACGCTAAACAACATGGGGTGCAAGCCCCCTCCAGGAAAAACACGACCACACCATAACACCACCACCTCCGAATTTCACTGTTGGCACTACACACGCTGGCAGATGACGCTCACCGGGCATTCGCCATACCCACACCCTGCCATCGGATCGCCACATTGTGTACCTGACTCGTCACTCCACACAACGTTTTGTCACTGTTCAATTATGTAATGTTGACGCTCCTTATACCAAGCGAGGCGTCGTTTGGCATTTTCCTACGTGATGTGTGGCTTATGAGCAGCCGCTCGACCATGGAATCTAAGGTTTCTCACCTCACGCCTAACTGCCATAGTACTTGGAGTGCATCCTGATGCAGTTTGGAATTCCTGTGTGATGGTCTGGATAGATGTCTGCCTTTACCTTTACAACCCTCTTCAAATGTCGGCGGTCTCTTTCAGCCAACAGACGAGGTCGGCCTGTACGCTTTTGTGCTGTACATGTCCCTTCACGTTTCCAGTTCACTATCACATCAGAAACAATGGACCTAGGGATGTTTAGGAGTGTGGAAATCTCGCGTACAGACTTCTGACACAAGTGACACCCAATCATCTGACCAGGTTCGAATTCTGTGAGTTCCACGGTTGCGTCCCATTCTGCTGTTTCACGATGTCTAATGACTACTGAGGTCGCGGATAATGAGTACCAGGCAGTAGGTGGCAGCACAATGCACCTAAGATGCAAAACATATGTTTGTATGGGTGTCCGGATACTTTTGATCACATAGTGTAATTGTGGGGTTCCCACTGGTGTAGCATTTCCTCTACAGATGGTTTACCAGTTAGGACATATCCTTCTGATAATATATACACATAAAGATGTCTTACAATTACATCAGGATATGGGGCTAATTATGGGACAGCATGGTACAAGCATAACGGTCTGCTGATATTCTTATGGGAATAGAATATGAACAATCAGTGAGGTAAATGTAATACAGAGTGCGAAATGTTATACTCTTTAACATTATAACCATAGAATTCACTCTAGATGTTATTGTATCACATAGGAACATAATATAGCTCTAGTATAGCCATTCATTTGTAACAAGCGATAAAATAACAATTTACTGCCTTTGACACTTAAAAAACATTAGGTTTTCGTACTACAGTCATGGTTGTCATACCCTCGCTTTCACATTGCGCAGTTTTTTCATAATTAGTATTTACTCGTGTGTAACTGACTGTTGCCCACTGCCTTCGTGTGCTGTTATACTATAAAGATCGCGAAGGCAGTAGTTTTGTGATGCGAGTGCTTCTAAGTTATTATTCTGCTTTAACGGATTGCCCTCCTTTGTATGACTTACAAGCCAATGCCTTGGGCCAGTAGCCTGTCGAGGAGCAAGCAAACTCTGGATCATGGCATATCCAGGATGGGTGATCAACCCAATGCCTGGTATGGCGGTGAGGAAGAAGGAAATGAAATATAGTGATAAAAGGAATGAAAGGAAAATTCTCGGATCAGATTATCCAACCCAGCATTCGTCTAGCGACAGAGGAAAAACGCGAAAATACCTTCGGTCAGATAGGTCGGCCCTCGGGGGTTTGAATCCCGGAACCTCCTGAATGCGTTACCACCTGAGCCATCCGCTCAATCGGTGAGTTACTATAACTTGAAAACAAAGACAACAGAGTCAGACTATGAATACCAACGCCAAATTGTGTTAGAGGTGAATAAATATTAATTATTTGTGTTGGAGTTTCGAGGTCATCCTTTCATCTCTCAGCTTATTCTTCCTAAAATATAAAGACAACGCTTAAAATATTTCATAATAGCGTTTATAGTACTAGTGTTACGAGAAGGGTTAACTAGCGATCCCGATAGGACTCTTAGTTATAATATTACTGGTTGTCTTACCCGGCGTCGCCTTCCCTCAAACCCGGTTCTCTTGGATCGGTATTTCCTCTGTGAAACGATGGTGATGGTATTCAGTATTTATTTCTGCCGTAATTCCATAGATTATACATGTGTTGCACAGTTAACTATTGTTTTTTTTGCGGCGAAAAATTCTAAAATAGGTGTACTCGTGGCGTCAAAAACAAATGACTAGCAGAACTGCGTACACTTTCGTTATGTGGCAACCCTGTTACCGCAGGACCTGCACTGCTTTCTTGAACCTAAGTTCTCTACAAATGACCGGGAAGAACATCTGAAGAAGTCATGGAACCAAAGCCGACTAATTCACCGGTGCTGCCTTCAGTTTCTAATTTAAAAAATCTGATGTGTTACACTCACATGACTTTCTCTACTCTTGTACAAACTATTTCTACAAACGCTTATTCTCCATATACTTCATGTTAATCGGGATAAACATTTGAAGACTATCTTATTGCTAATTTTCTTGTAGATGTAAGGGGAATATATATTTACAAGGGCAATACAGAAATACAGTAGCCTTTAAGCTTTGACATATCTCTTAATAGCTGGTTGCTAGGTGCAGCACCATTCCCTTTGCCACAGATTAATACTCTTTGCATATCCAAGACAAAAAAAAAAAATGAATAACGAATTTCCATTTGAGAAAATAAGTATTGAAAAATTTAAGGGAATAACAAGCAATATCTCGAAAATGGTTCACTCAACAAAAAAAAATGTATATGACAAATTATGTATTTTAACGCGATCTACATTTTTTGTGTAGTAAAATTTTGTCTATCTCTTATGGTTTACCAGTTATGCAAAAGTCGTTCACAACGAAGAATACTTTTGGAGATATTTCCAGAAAATTCAAGATATAGGTACATATTATTTGTCATGAACATATCTTAAACATATGATATTTTAATCAAAATCGTTAGAGTGATTTTTGAGAAAATTAAAATTTTCGAAAAATGTTCCATGTAAAGGGTAATCTGGGGTGAGGGGATTTTCTTGAAAACCTTCGTGTCGCATCTCTGGAAGATACTGAACCTAAATACCAAGTTTGGTGTTTATCCGACTGTTTGTTTCTGAGTTATGGTGTTCACAGACAGACACACACATGGACATGTTTCCAAAAATGCTTTTTTTGGATTCAGGGGGCCTCAAAACACATCATTTCGGTGAAATCTCGGTATCGAATTTTTGGGTGGAATACAATACTTCCCCTACTTACTATACATAGTAGAGAAAGTAAAAAGCGAATAAGTTTAGTAACATTACGCGACAATGTCTATTTATTTAAACTAATTAAATTTATAAACAGTAAAGAACGTCAATTTAGACAATATAGGGGTATAAATACCACTTTATTTGCGACTAAAGTTTCATTCCTTTAACTTCTGTAAAATTCTTTGGATGATGTTTTCCATTATGTAGTTTTGGCTATTTCTATTTCAGCAACAAAGGAGCGAGTACTACCAGGCCATTTATCCCTGCTTTGTTTATTGATTGCTTCATATCTAACCATCAGCTTGTATTTCGTAACATCGCTTCTTTAAGGTATTCATTTTCATATGTCTGGCTGTACGAACGTTGTTTTGTATTTTCGCGATAGTATAGAACATAAACTCTTCTGAAAGATTTCAATGTATATGAACCTAATATAGGGCCAAGGAATGTCAAGCAGCTAACATAAATCCAAAACAAATTGAGAGAAATCAATTACGCAAACGAGGGAATCGCTGTGGTAATTATATAGAAAACAGGGAATAATGCAAACAAATGCCTTATGATCATCATAATTGTGAAACAGGAACGTTAATTGATGTAATGTCTACGGAACTAAGACATTATGTTTAGGCTCGAACAATTACAGGAAAATATGTCGTAGATCTGTAAATAAAGGCATATTACATGTGTGAAAAATAATACCTACTGCAAAGCTAAACAGCACTGTAACTGGCTTCCAAAAACTGCCGTTATTTTTTATTTGTGGGATCTTTTTTGGGTAGTTTAATGTCCCTGAACTGGGTAGGTCATATCGAAAGATGAATGAAATGGTGAAATGATGCTTAAATGAGCCCGGGTCCATAGAGCTTAAAGGTACCCATAATTAATATTTTCAGGATAAAGGAAAATTCCAGAAAAACCTTAGCCAGGGTACTCACCCTAACCGAGATTCAAACTCAGCATCCGTTGAATGTGAAGCAGACACGCTACCCTCAACGCTACCCCAAAACCACGAGGTGGTCTTTTTAATTTTATTTTATCACCTACTAATAGTAGGTAGAGGAAATATTGCATTCCATCCAAAAATTGATATAAGAATTTCTAAAAAAAAAAAAAAAGTACACGTTTTGAGATTCCCTGAAAAAAAATATTCTTTTTTTAGAAAAAATATCCATGTGTATGTGTGTTTGTGTGTCTGACTGACTGACTGATTTTCTGTGTGTGAACAGTGTACTCAAAAACGAAAGGTTAGGATAAATTTCAAACTTGATATTTAAGTCCGAACACCTTCCAAGGGTGCGACAGAAAGAGTTTCAAAAAATGAAAAAAGTTGTTATTTTGTATTTTCTTAAAATGGATCCGAAGATTTTGTTAAAGAAATAAACTATATGTTTAAAATACTTGCATGACCAACAAAATTTATATCCTTTCTGTGAATAACCTGTGAAGTATTCTTCATTCGGAATTAGTTTTGTATACTTTTACATAATTGGTAAACCATAAAATATAAACAAAAACTTACTACACGAAAAATGTAGATATCATTATAACACACAATTCATGTCAGTTTTATGGCATTAAACCTTTCGAAGATATTGGTTGTTATCATTTTGGACATTCCACTGCTTATGCATCATTCATTTGTTTCTCAAAATGTGATGGAAAGAGTACGGAATTTCATAGCCAGCATATCCTGTAATGTTTAAAGAAACCATTTCTGCAAACGTTTATCTCAATTAACTTGAAGTAGTAAAATAAGGCTTTTTACTTTCACTACTACCTATAGTAAGTAGGGGAAGTATTGTATTCCACCCAAAAATTCGATACCGAGATTTCACCGGAAATACGTTTTGAGACCCCCTGAATCCAAAAAAAGTATTTTTGGAAACATGTCCGTGTGTCTGTCTGTGAAGAGCATAACTCAGAAACGAACAGTCGGATAAACACCAAACTTGGTATTTAGGTTCAGCATCTTCCAGAGATGCGACACGAAGGTTTTCAAGAAAATCCCCCCACCCCAGATTACCCTTTGCATGGAACATTTTTCGAAAATTTTAATTTTCCTAAAAAATGGCTCTAACGATTTTGATTAAAATATCATATGTTTAAGATATTTTCATGACAAATGAAATGTATATCTGGAATTTTCTGGGAATATCTCCAAAAGTATTCTTCATTGTGAACGACTTTTCCATAACTGGTAAACCATAAGAGATAGACTAAATTTTACTACACAAAAAATGTGGATCGCGTTAAAATACACAATTTATGTCATATACATTTTTTTGAGTGAAACATTTTCGAGATATTGCTTGTTATTCCCTTAAATTTTCCAATACTTATACTTTTTCTCAAATTCGTTATTCATTTTTTTATGTCTTGGACATGCAAAGGGAATGGAATGCGCCACATAGCAACCAGCGCTTAAAAGATTTGACTATCGCTTAAAACCTGTCATATTCCCCTTGCATCTACAAGAAAATTAGCAATAAGATTAACATCTCGATTAACATGAAGCATATGGAGACTAAGCGTTTGTAAAAATAGTTTGTACAAGAGTAGAGAAAGTCATGTGAGTGTAACACATCAGATTTTTAAGAATGTTTTGTAAATAACAAACGATAATGTAATACATTCGATTCTTTTGTTACTTCTATAGGGAGGCGGTAAGTGCTTAACGTCCCTTTTAACAACTCGGGGCTGCAGAGATTGTGAAAGAAGTAAGTGGAATGATGCTCAAAGGAAGTAAGTGGAATGATGCTGAAATGAGCTCGAGGCCCTTTGAGTTGTGAGTAATCCCACATAGTCCTACAATAAGGGAAACCCCAAGAAACCTTATCCAACCGATATTCTTACTCGGGCCCTCCTGGTTCGAAAGTAGGCGTACTACACCCACACCACGGACGTGGGAAGTGTGTGAGTGTATGTGGGAGCGGTCCTTTGCAGTCCGTGGAGTGTAGAATAGCTTATCTATCTCTTTGGGTTGTAACGACCATTTTAGCGAAGAAGAAAAACTTTCTCTTCTCACTTTTTTACAAACTATTCTTACGAAAGCACATTCTTCTATCTACTTCTTGTTAATTGAGATAAAGTTTTATTAGACATTTTCACATTTGGTTGTGGTATAAGAAGGATGCAGTAGGCTAAAACGATAGTTAGATTTTAGAAAGATGATCGCTATGTGATGGTTTTGAAATTCCATGCTCCTTGCATGACCACGAGAAAAACGAATAGTGGCTTCCACTAGAAGAAAGAATAAGTATTTGAAAATCCAAACTAATAACAACAAATATCTCGGAACTGTTTAACATCACAAAACTTTTTATTTGGATCAAGTGTGCGCTTTAACGAGATTTACGTTTTCGTGTAGTAAGGTTTTTGCTATCTTGGTTTACAAGGTTACATAAAAGTTATTCACAGTGAAGAGGACTTTATAAGCTATTTCCAGAAAATTCAAAATATACATTTCATTTGCCATGCAAACATATTAAACATATATCATTTTAATCAAAATCGACATACCCAGTTTTGAGAAACGATTTTTTTTTCATGTTGGTAGTTTTGGGGTAAGGAGATTTTCTTGAAAACCTTCGTGTCGCATTCTTGGAAGTAGCTGGCCCTAAATACCAAATTTCATATTCAACTGACTTGTTTTTGAGTATGCTGTTCACACACACAGACACACACACAAATATATTTTTTTCTAAAATGCTTATTATTATTATTATTATTATTATTATTATTATTATTATTATTATTCAAGGAGTCTCAAAACGAGTACTTCCAGTGAAATCTCGGTATCGAAATTTTGGGTGGAATACAATATTTTCTCTACTAGGAAAGTAGTAGAGAAAGTAAATACATATAGAAATGAAGCATGAGAAAACTACGTTAAACATTTCTAACTGCTTTTTGGTAAAATGGAAACTGTATCTAAAACGTTCCACCTGGAAACTGTACACCAAACTCACTGCAAACATAATGTGTTTTATATGTTTTGAATTAACTAGCTATTCCACCCGTCATTGCACCAATGAATTTATAAATTCCAAACTACAATTTTATTGTAATTTTTTCAACCCTTCAGGCTGAACTTTCGTAGTTAAATCTCCATTTGAGAAACCAAAAAATATTCATTGAAAGAGTATGTAAAATGACGAATAAAAAATATTGGTCAAATTATAAACCTCCAGTCTAGCTTCAAAGGTTGCACGCTACAGGGGCTGCTTCGGAGATATTAAATATCTGATTCCTCTCTCTTTCTCTCCGTCTCTCTCATGAGGTTTTGCTAATAGCACTTAATATCCATATATAATGCATATAATAAAATGATCGCCTGATTTTTACATAGGCGTCTTTTCGGCCTATAATAGTAGATTATACTACAAGGGGTAAAAGTAGGGTTTTATTTTGCGAGTTATTCTGCGAGTAGGAATGTTTCTAACGTTATTATTTTTGCTGCTTCTGTAATTTCACTTCCATTTCAGTTTGTTCCGAATTCATAATTTTCGGCATTTACTATTTATGTAGGTTAGATAAAAGAGTAACGTTTCACATCAAAGAAAGCTGTCAACGTAATGTATAGGTTAACTCTACAACGAATTGCGATAAATTGAAGTATGACGATTTGTATTGTGAACACATAATGCGAGCGCCATGAGAAATTAATCATGTAAAAAGGCACAATGAAAAATAAAACTTAATCAAAGCAAGTCGAGTTATTAAATATATACAATTACAGATGGTAACTGCCATGTAATTGGACTTGAAATCAAAGATGGTCATAATCTAAAGCTTTTAACTCGTGTGCTCTGTGTTAGAAGTTCTACTTTTAGGCTATGCTGTCTAAAAAATCTGATGTGTTACACTCACATGACTTTCTCTACTCTTGTACAAACTATTTTTTCACACGCTTATTCTCCATATGCTTCATGTTAATCGAGATATCGAGATGTCAATCTTATTGGTAATTTTCATGTAGATGCAAGGGGAATATGGTAGGTTTTAAGCGATAGTCAAATATTTTAACGCTGGTTGCTATGTGGCGCATTCCATTCTCTTTGCATGTCCAGGATATAAAAAAATGAATAACGAATTTGAGAAAAAGTATAAGTATTGGAAAATTTAAGGTAATAACAAGCAATATCTCGAAAACGGTTCACTCAAAAATGTATATGACATAAATTGTGTATTTTAACGCGATCTACATTTTTTGTGTAGTAAAATTTTGTCTATCTCTTATGGCTTACCAGTTATGCAAAAGTTGTTCACAATGGAGAATACTTTTGGAGACATTCCCAGAAAATTCAAGATATACATTTTATTTGTCATGAAAATATCTTAAACATATGATATTTTAATCAAAATCGTTAGAGCCATTTTTGAGAAAATTAAAATTTTCGAAAAATCTTCCATGTAAAGGATAATCTGGGGTGGGGGGATTTTCTTGAAAACCTTCGTGTCACATCTCTGGAAGATACTGAACCTAAATACCAAGTTTGGAGTTTATCCGACTGTTCGTTTCTGAGTTATGGTGTTCACAGACAGACACACAGACAGACAGACACACAGGCACACACACGGACATGTTTCCAAAAATGCTTTTTTTGGATTATGGGGGTCTCAAAACATGTATTTCCGGTGAAATCACGGTATCGAATTTTTGGGTGGAATACAATACTTCCCCTACTTACTATACGTAGTAGAGAAAGTAAAAAGTAATTACCGTTGCATTAGCCATTATTTATCATGATTAACAAATGGAATTAGAAGCATAAGCTTTTATATACATCATTGGTATAAATGCTTTGAAAATGAATGACGTGTAGAAAATTCTTTTTACTTTCTCTGCCATACCTATAATAAGTACCTAGTAGAAGAATTGAATTGCACACACAAATTCGATATCAAGATTTGATAGGAAATACAGGTTTTGAGATCCTCTGAATAAGAAAAACACTTTAAGAGAAAAGTATCCGCGCAAGAGAGGTGTGTGTGTGTGTGTGTGTGTGTGTGTGAGAGAGAGAGAGAGAGAGTGAGAGAGAGAGAGATCACTGATTAGTATAACTCAAAAACGAAAAGTCGGTTAAACATCAAACTTGGTATTTTAAGTTCAGCATCTTCCAAGGAAGTGATATGAAGATTTCCACCTCCCTACTCTTTACATGCCACATTTTTTGTTACTTTCATTTTTTAAAAAATCTGATGTGTTGCACTCACATGACTTTCCCTACTTTTGTACAAATTATTTTTACAAACGCTTATTCTCCGTCTACTTCGTGTTAATCGAGATAAACATTTGCAGAAGCTATCTTATTGCTAATTTTCTTGTAGGTACAAAGGGAATATGGTAGACCTTAAGCGATAGTCAAATATTTTAAAAGCTGGTTGCTATGTGGAGTATTCCATTCTCTTTGCATATCTAGGATATAAAAAACCGAATAACGAATTCCCATTTGAGGAAAAGTATAAGTATTGGAAAATTCAAATAAATAAAAAGGAGCATCTCGGAAATAGTTCACTTGATAAAATATATATATATATATATATGATATAGATAATTGTGGTTTTAACGAGATCTACATTTTGTGTGTAGTAAACTTTTGGCTAGCTCTTGCGGTTTACCAGTTATGCAAAAGCCAATCAGAATGAGAGGGACTTTTAGGGACATTCCCAGAAAATTTGAGATATATATTTCATTTGCCATGAAAGTATCTTAAACATATAATATTTTAATCAAAATCGTTAGAGCCATTTTAGAGAAAATCAACATTTTCGAAAAATGTGCCATGTAAAGGGTAGTCTGGGATGGGGGATTTTCTTGAAAATCTTTGTGTCGCATCTTTGAAAGATATTAAACCTAAATACTAAGTTTGGTATTTATCCGACGTTTCGTTTTTGAGTTATGCTGTTTACAGACACACACATAGGACCTTTTTCTAAATTTTTTTATTCAGGGGGCCTCAAAACATGTATATCCGGTAAAATCTCGATATCGAAATTTTGGGTGGAATGCAATACTTCCCCTACTTACTATACGTAGTAGAGAAAGTAAAATCTTCTCTGACAATTAAGATTAAAATAACACAGGCTTAAGACATTTACGAGGGGCACTATTTATATTTTGAGCCTAATAATTAAAACAAAGTAATTTCTGACTGAAAACTGCTTTGTTGTTTTTCAAAATATTTTCCTTTATGATCAATACACTTTTGCATCCGTTTGAACCATTTGTCAAAGCATTTATTCCAGTCTTCTTGAGACCCTCCAAAACATGGTTTTTGAAGGCATCAACGGCTTCTTCTGCCAACAAAAATCGTTGTCCACGCAATTTATTCTTGATGTTCGGGAACAAAAAGAAGTCATTGGGTGCCAAATCAGGACTGTATGGTGGATGACCCATCAATTCGATTTTTTGAGCCTTCAAATACTCTGTTGTTAGACGAGATGTGTGTGCGCTCGCATTGTCTTGATGAAGAACGATCCTACGGTTCTTGTTGGTTTTCCTCACTTCACCGAAGACTTCCGGCAAACAAATGGTTGTATACCATTCGGCATTGATCTTTTTCGTTCCTCTATACGCACTGTTGCCACATGGCCAGTTTTGCTGAAAAAGCAGGCGACCATTCGCTTCGAAGTGCTTCGAGTGCCAACAACTTTTGTTGGATTTCCTTCATCTTGAGACACCCATACAGTTGACTGCTGTTTACGTTCCGGCTCATACGTAGAGATTCATGATTCGTCACTTGTTTCAATGTTATATACGTCTTTTGAGGCACCGCCATTGTATTTCTTGAGCATTTTTCTACACCAATCGACACGAGCATCTTTTTGAGATTGCGTCAAATTATGTGGGATCCAACGAGAGCAAACCTTCTTCACGGCTAATTAATCATGCAATATTTTATATATGCTGGTGGAACTAATGTCTAGGGTTGCCTCAATCTCACAATATGTCGCATGACGATCTTTCATTATTAGGTTTTGCACAGCATCAATGTTTTCTGGCACAGCAACTGATTTTGGACGACCTTCACGAACTTCATCATTGAGCGAACGGCAGCCACGATTAAATTCGTTATATCAGCGTTTCACAGTGGCAAAGGATGGAGCTTCGTCGCCAAATGTGGAAGTTAGTTGATCGATGCACTCTTGTCTTGATAATCCACGTCGAATGTCGTAATAAATCATTGCACGAACATTTTCGTGAGGTAATTCCATGTTTTTGTTGACACACAATTTTCAAGTTAGTGTAAACAAAACAAATGACGCTCTATTGACAAAATGTTTGAAGTAGATTATGGTAAAAAATGTCAAACTTTCCATTGGAAACGTCAGATGGCACCTACAACATTCAGGGTTGCCAAGGCTCAAAATATAAATAGTGCCCCTCGTACAGGCTAATAAAATGATAACTTGAATTTTCCCCCATTAGACTGTGAAGTCCTCTTCAATCTGAATGGGTTTTGTATAATTTTGTATAACTGGCAAACCCTAATAAATAGACAAACTCACTACACCAAAATGTAGATATTATTAAAACGCACACTTGTTTCTGGCATTAACCACGAGATATCCACGAGATATCCACGAGATATTCGTTGCCATTGGTTTGAATTTTCAAATTCTTTATACTTTTTCAGATGCTAAGTCCGTTCTTTTGTTTCTCGTGATCATGAAAAGAGTATGGAATTTCAAAGCCAGCAGATTTGCAGTAAGTTGCTTTTTAAACATTTGACTACCACCTTAGCCTCTGTATCCCCCTTGTATTTACAACGAAATGTGGAGTAAAATAATTTCTGCAAACGTTTATCTCCATTAATAAGTAGACAGAAAATATAAGATTTGTGAGAATAGTCTGTAGAACAAAAGGTGAATGTGAGGAAAATCATGTGAATGTAACATACAAGATTGTTTTTTTGTTTCACTATTTTCGGTAAACAAAAACAGCGAATATCAGTTTATATCGAGAGGTTTGTGTCTTTGGACATAAATTAGAATTTGAATTAGGCGCCAAGAAGGGCAACAGCCAATCAGATGAAGATCGAGTGCCGCTTGGCCATTCCTCGTCCCTCGCTTCGCGATTCCCGAAAACTTGAGATGTAATGTATTGATGTGGCGACCCAACGACCCACTGGGGTTGGGCATGCAGAACTGGGCCACACACATCCATCATCGTCGCTATCCACAAATCACAATCACATGCTCCCCCTATCCGCCCGCACACCGTTATCGTAATGGCAAACTATACGCTAGAACGCTTCTTTCTGGTTTTAAGGAAGGAAAACTTCTAAACAAATCTGTGTTACACTCACATGACTTTCTCTACCCTTGTACAAACTATTTTTACAAACGCTTATTCTCCATCTACTTCATGTTAATCGAGATAAACATTTGCAGACTCTATCTTATTGCTAAGTTTCTTGTAGATGTAAGGGGAATGTATATTTACAAGGGCAATATAGAAATACAGTAGCCTTTAAGCACATACATATCTCTTAATAGCTGGTTGCTAGGTGCAGCACCATTCCCTTTCCCACAGATTAATACTCTTTGCATATACAAGACAAAAAATGAATAACGAATTCCCATTTTAGAAAATAAGTATCGAAAAATGTAAGGAAATAACAAGCAATATCTCGAAAATGGTTCACTCAATAAAAAAAATGTATATGACATAAATTGTGTATTTTAACGCGATATACATTTTTTGTGTAGTAAAATTTTGTCTATCTCTTATCGTTTACCAGTTATGCAAAAGTCGTTCACAATGAAGAATACTTTTGGAGGCATTCCCAGGAAATTCAAGATATACATTTTATTTGTCATGGAAATATCTTAAACATATGATATTTTAATCAAAATCGTTAGTGATTTTTGAGAAAATTAAAATTCTCGAAAAATGTTCCATATAAAGGGTAATCTGGGGTGGGGGATTTTATTGAAAACCTTCGTGTCGCATCTCTGGAAGATACTGAACCTTAATACCAAGTTTGGTGTTTATCCGATTGTTCGTTTCTGAGTTATGCTGTTCACAGACACACACACAGACACACACACGGGCATGTTTCCAAAAATGTTTTTTTTTGGATTCAGGGCTCTCAAAACATATATTTCCTGTGAAATCTCGGTATCGAATTTTTGGGTGGAATACAATACTTCCCCTACTTACTATACGTAGTAGTGAAAGTAAAAAATCTGATGTGTTCCATACATATCGCTTTCTCTATCCAGTATTCTAAATCTATTCTTTCAAAAGTTGATTCATCCATCTGCTTCATGTTAATAAACATAAACATTTGAAATTGTTTTATTACACATTTCGTTGTCGGTAAAAGAGCAATACGGTAAGCTTAAGTCAAATTGAAAAGGTAGAATCAGTCGATTGAAACATTCAATACCATAGCCGGGATTTCAACCACGGATCTCCCAGTCTCCGTCCGGTTGCTCTAACCACTGAGCTACCACGGCAACTTACCGGTAGAACATTAAATTCCCCAACTGATTCACATTATTCCTGGTAAACCACAAGCAGATCTCAAATTGTTGAGATGGCATTCCCCAATGGCGAGTTACAATGTTGTAAGTACTTTAAGTGGACAAGGTACTCTGTAATGGTCAAAAATCACATTTTTTGTTTTAGGCACAAATAGAAAATCTATTATTTCCAGCTTCATAAAATATATAATTTTTGGGGGTTAAGAGGTTTTTAGGACATTTAAATACCACTTAAATGCTAGTCTGCATCCCTTTGAAGCTGTCATGCAACGCCCCTTTTTAGAACCTTTCTGTATCTTTGAACAACGAACGATTATATCATGCCCAGCGAGCAGTTCAGCAATTAACAAAAGAGGCCAGGACCCAGAGAAGGCAATTAGAAAAACTGAAGCAAGCCAGTAATGAAGTTGCAGATGATTATGACCCTGGAGTGTACTGAAGTGTGTCAGAATTTAAATGTTCAAACTTTAAATTCAATTTTCTCAAAACAACATTTTTGGATACGTATATACCTTTTTCTCATAAAGTATGAGAGGTAGACAGCTGAAATATTCAGTACATGTATACAACACATAGTTAAACTTTTTGAACCAAATTCATAATCTTATAATGTATATTATTAATATTAAGAAAGCAACAACATTGCAGATTTTCCTTATTTTTACTTTTTTTACTTTGCAAATAATTTTTTTACAATTTCTATTGAACTGATATACATAACTAAATAATTGAGGTTCAGAAGATAGCTGATTATACTCATAAAAACATGCAAAAGTGTGATTCTGTATTACAAGTAGTATCCGAGAAAAAGGTGCATGAATTCACATATTTTAAAAGTAAATTTTATTACTTTTCCGCTAAATGAAAACATTTTTATAGACTTAAGTACATAAGTATCAATGCAAACAATCACTTGAAATAATTGTCATGATTTATAAAATAATTCATAAAATTTTCACGAAAAACCATTGAAAACTTTTAACACACTTAAGGTGTAATTTCCGTGTGTTCAGACTACCTTGTTCCCTTAAGTCTCAGGCTTCATAGTTTCAATCACTATTTGGTCAATTAATTCCATTAAGTCAAATCGGTTGCTGTGTAATGCTTTAAGATTCCGTTCTCTTTTCCTGGCCACGCGAGAAAAACGAATTGTGACTAAGCAGTTGAAAAAACTATAAGTACTTCAAAATTCCAACCAATTAAAAAGAAAATCTCAGAAATATTAATGCCTCAAAAAATAATTTGGAGTGAACTGTGTGACTTAACGAGACCTGCGTTTTATGTCTTGTAAGGTTCTGCCTCTCTTACAATTTAGAAGTTATACAATCATTCAGAATGAAGAGGCTTCATAGCCTGCCTATTCACAACAATTTAATATACACATTTTATTCATTCAACTACATTTTAAATAACAATCTAAGAACTATTTATGAGAGAATCATAAATAAGATACATTTTCTGTACAAAAATAGTTTTGGGTAGAGCAATTTTTACGTTCTCTACTACGTATAGTAAGTAGGGGAAGTCTTGTGTTCCACCCAAAAATTCGATACCGAGATTTCACCCGAAATACATGTTTTGAGATCCCTGAATCCAAAAAAAGCATTTTTGCAAACATATCCATGAGTGTGTCTGTGTGTGTGTGTGTGTGTGTGTGTCTGTGTGTCTGTGTGGGTGTCTGTGTACAACATAACTCAGAAACGAAAAGTCGGATAAACACCAAACTTGGTATTTAGGTTCAGCATCTTCCAGAGATGCGACACGAAGGTTTTCAAGAAAATCCCCCCACCCCAGATTACCCTTTACATAGAACATTTTTCGAAAATTTAAATTTTTTTTGAGTGAACCATTTTTCGAGATATTGCTTGTTAGTCCCTTAAATTTCTCAATACTTATACTTTTCTCAAATTCGTTTTTCATTTTTACTTTCTGTACTACGTATAGTAAGTAGGGGAAGTATTGTATTCCACCCAAAAATTCGATACCGAGATTTCACCGAAAATATGTGTTTTGAGACCCACTGAATCCAAAAAAAGCATTTTTGGAAACATGTCCATGTGTGTGTCTGTGTGTCTGTGAACAGCATAACTCAGAAACGAACAGTCGGATAAACACCAAACTTGGTATTTAGGTTCAGTATCTTCCAGAGATGCGACACGAAGGTTTTCAAGAAAATCTCCCCATCCCAGATTACCCTTTGGAACATTTTTCGAAAATGTTAATTTTCTCAAAAATGGCTCTAACGATTTTGATTAAAATATCATATATTTAAGATATTTTTATGACAAATGAACTGTATATCTCGAATTTTCTGGGAATGTCTCCAAAAGTACTCTTCATTATGAACGACTTTTGCATAACTGGTAAACCATAAGAGAAAGACAAAACTTTACTACACAAAGAATGTCGATAGCGCTAAAATACACAATTTATGTCAAATACATGTTTCTTGTTGAGTGAACCATTTTCGAGATATTGCTTGTTATTCCCTAAGTTTTCCAATACTTATACTTTTTCTCAAATGGGAATTCGTTATTAATTTTTACTTTCTCTACTACGTATAGTAAGTAGGGGAAGTATTGCATTCCACCCAAAAATTCGATACCGAGATTTCGCCGGAAATACATGTTTTGAGACCTCCTGAATCCAAAAAAAGCATTTTTGGAAACATGTCCGTGTGTGTGTCTGTGTGTGTGTGTGTGTGTGTGTGTGTGTCTGTGTGTCTGTGAACAGCATAACTCAAAAACGAACAGTCGGATAAGCACCAAACTTGGTATTTAGGTTCAGTATCTTCCAGAGATGCGACACGAAGGTTTTCAAGAAAATCCCCCCACCCCAGACTACCCTTTACATTGAAGATTTTTCGAAAATTTTAATTTTCTCAAAAATGGCTCTAACGATTTTAATGAAAATATCATATGTTTAAGATAATGTCATGAGAAATGAAATGTATATCTCGAATTTTCTGCGAATGTCTCCAAAAGTATTCTTCATTGTGAACGACTTTTGCATAACTGGTAAACCATAAGAGATAGACAAAATTTTACTACAAAAAAAATGTAGATCGCGTTAAAATACACAACTTATGTCATATACATTTCTTTTGTTGAGTGAACCGTTTTCGAGATATTGCTTGTTATTTCCTTAAATTTTCCAATACTTATACTTTTTCTCAAATGCGTTATGCATTTTTTTTATGTCCTGGACATGCAAAGAGAATGGAATGCGCCACATAGCAACCAGCGTTAAAATATTTGACTATCGCTTAAAATTTTCTTGCATCTACAAGAAAATTACCAATAAGATTGACTTCTCGATATCTCGATTAACATGAAGCATATGGAGAATAGGCGTTTGTAAAATTAGATTGTACAAGAGTAGAGAAAGTCATGTGAGTGTAACGCATCAGATTTTTTTCCCTTGTCCTTGTAATGCAAAGTGAATGGAATACTCCACATAATAACCAGGTCTTAAAATATTTGACTATCGTTAAGCGTTAAGCGTTAACCCTGCCAATTCCCCTTGCATCTACAAGAAAACTAGCAATACGATTAACATCTCGATTAATATGAAGCATATGGAGAATAAGCGTTTGTAAAAATAATTTGTACAAGAGTAGAGAAAGTCATGTGAGTGAAACACAAGATTTTTTTACTACTTGTGTAGCTTAAGCAAGGTGATTTAATGATATCATGTTTGTATTTTTGTTACTAATATTAGAAGAGTAACAGATTGTTTAATAGAAACATTTTAAGGCTATGTTAAAATACTGTCCACGATAGGGTTGCCAGATCTGTCCGGGTTTGGAATGAATTCTCCGGGTATACGGGCCAATGACTTCAATCTACGGGTTTGATTGTCACCTTACTCATTAATCATTTTGAATAATTTGGTTCGAATGCTAATTTCTAATTGTAACAAAACACTATATCTCTATTCTTATTCTGGCAACTTTTCATTGTTGCGTCTGTAGTATTCGGCTCACATTATTAAAGAAACACTGGCAAGCCGCGGCAAAGTCAATTTTTTGTGTTCGCTCGTTCATTGTCGCTAGTTCATTGTTTGCAGTTTACCTGCAATTATTGGAACGGTCGGATCGTGAGTGGATAGACTACCACTACCTTTTACAATTCGGAATAGTTTGTTGTTCTGTGATAGTGAGTAATAACAGTGAAATGAAGAGGCAGTATGTAGGTTCGTTCCATGAAGAATGGTTGTAGGACGAAAATTATAAAGAGTGGTTACAAAAAGTTGATAGTGACGAGTGCATGTGTAAGTGCAGAATATGC
This sequence comes from Deroplatys truncata, assembly GCA_030765065.1. Classification (NCBI taxonomy): domain Eukaryota; kingdom Metazoa; phylum Arthropoda; class Insecta; order Mantodea; family Mantidae; genus Deroplatys; species Deroplatys truncata. The sequence continues at coordinate 81,445,451 of CM060982.1, read as the reverse complement.
AGCATCTCATTTAATGTTAAATATGACGGCGTGAAGGCCATGAATAAACATTTAAAATCAGAAAGACACAAAGCGAATATTATCACACAAAAGCAACATCAATCTCTTCTTAAATTCTTGCCAAAACAATTTTCTGCAGAAGATGACAAAATCACTGCAACGGAATTAACTTTAACTTATCATGGTGTGAAACACCACCATTCTTACAACTCTCAAGATTGTGGCAATACATTATATCCACATGTTTTCAGAGACTCTTCCGTAGCAACGAAAGTAAGATGCGGCCGAACTAAAAGCGAGGTCTTGGTAAAAAATCTGATGTGTTACACTCACATGACTTTCTCTACTCTTGTACAAACTATTTTTACAGACGTTTATTCTCCATATGCTTCATGTTAATCGAGATATCGAGATGTCAATCTTATTGCTAATTTTCTTGTAGATGCAAGGGGAATATGGTAGGTTTTAAGCGATAGTCAAATATTTTAACGCTGGTTGCTATGCGGCGCATTCAATTCTCTTTGCATGTCCAGGACATAAAAAAAATGAATAACGAATTTGAGAAAAAGTATAAGTATTGGAAAATTTAAGGGAATAACAAGCAATATCTCGAAAACGGTTCACTCAACAAAAGAAATGTATATGACATAAATTGTGTATTTTAACGCGATCTACATTTTTTGTGTAGTAAAATGTTGTCTATCTCTTATGGTTTACCAGTTATGCAAAAGTCGTTCACAATGAAGAATACTTTTGGAGACATTCCCAGAAAATTCGAGATATACATTTCATTTCTCATGACATTATCTTAAACATATGATATTTTCATTAAAATCGTTAGAGCCATTTTTGAGAAAATTAAAATTTTCGAAAAATGTTCCATGTAGGGGTAGTCTGAGGTGGGTGGATTTTCTTGAAAACCTTCGTGTTGCATCTCTGGAAGATACTGAACCTAAATACCAAGTTTGGTGTTTATCCGACTGTTCGTTTTTGAGTTATGCTGTTCACAGACACACACACACACACACACACACACACACACACACGGACATGTTTCCAAAAATGCTTTTTTTGGATTCAGGGGGTCTCAAAACATGTATTTCCGGTGAAATCTCTGTATCGAATTTTTGGGTGGAATGCAATACTTCCCCTAATTACTATACGTAGTAGAGAAAGTAAAAATCTGAAGTGCTACACTCACATGACTTTCTCTACTCTTGTACGAACTATTTTTACAAACGTTTATTCTCCATATGCTTCATGTTAATCGAGATATCGAGATGTCAATCTTATTGCTAATTTTCTTGTAGATGCAAGGGGAACATGGTAGGTTATAAGCGATAGTCAAATCTTTTAAGCGCTGGTTGCTATGTGGCGCATTCTATTCTGTTTGCATATCCAGGACATAAAAAATTGAATAACGAATTTGAGAAAAAGTATAAGTATTGGAAAATTTAAGGAAATAACAAGCAATATCTCGAAAATGGTTCACTCAACTAAAAAAATGTATATGACATAAATTGTGTATTTTAACGCAATCTACATTTGTTGTGTAGTAAAATTTTGTCTATCTCTTATGGTTTACCAGTTATGCAAAAGTCGTTCACAATAAAGAATACTTTTGGAGACATTCCCAGGAAATTCAAGATATACATTTTATTTGACATAAAAATATCTTAAACATATGATATTTTAATCAAAATCGTTAGAGCCATTTTTGAGAAAATTAAAATTTTCGAAAAATCTTCCATGTAAAGGGTACTCTGGGGTGGGGGGATTTTCTTGAAAACCTTCGTGTCGCATCCTTGGAAGATACTGAACCCAAATACCAAGTTTGGTGTTTATCCGACTGTTCGTTTCTGAGTTATGCTGTTCACAGACACACACAGACAGACAGACACACAGACACACACAAGAACATGTTTCCAAAAATGCTTTTTTTGGATTCAGGGGGTCTCAAAACATGTATTTCCGGTGAAATCTCGATATCGAAATTTTGGGTGGAATACAATACTTCCCCTACTTACTATACGTAGTAGAGAAAGTAAAAATGAATAACGAATTTGAGGAAAAGTATATAAGTATTGGAAAATTTAAGGAAATAACAAGCAATATCTCAAAAACTGTTCACTCAACAAAAAAAATGTATATGACATAAATTGTGTATTTTAACGCGATCTACATTTTTTGTGTAGTAAAACTTTGTCTCTCTTGTGGTTTACCAGTTATGCAAAAGTCGTCCACAATGAAGAATACTTTTGGAGGCATTCCCAGAAAATTCGAGATATACATTTCATTTGTCATGAAAATATCTTAAACATATGATATTTTAATCAAAATCGTTAGAGCCATTTTTGAGAAAATTAAAATTTTCGAAAAATCTTCCATGTAAAGGGTAGTCTGGGGTGGAGATTTTGTTGAAAACCTTCGTGTCACATCTCTGAAAGATACTGAACCTAAATACCAAGTTTGGTGGTTATCCGACTTCGTTTCTGAGTTCTGCTGTTCACAGACACACGGACATGTTTCCAAAAATGCTTTTTGTGGATTCAGGGGGTCTCAAAACATATATTTCCGGTGAAATCTCGGTATCGAATTTTTGGGTGGAATACAATACTTCCCCTACTTACTATGCGTAGTAGAGAAAGTAAAAATGTGCTCCTGCCTTATGCTAAAGAGAAGCTACTAAGCGAATTAAAGCAAAGTGTTCCGCTTTTATTAGGTTCAGACGCTTCAAATAAGGGCAATAAAAAACTTTACCCGATAGCGCCCGTTAGTTATAATGTACTTTTCCAAAGATAAAGGAAAATGTAACGAAGTTCTTGATTTCTATGAAGATGTAAACTAATCTGCAGAAGCCATTTCAAATAAACTGAAATATATTTTATTGTAAAATAGTTTAATACTAAACAATGTAGTTTCTTATGCAGCCGACAATGCTTCAGTTAATTTCGGTAAACACAATTCAGTCTTTACTAGATTAAAAGAAGAAAACGCGAACTTAATCAAAGCCAATATATTACACAATTGTGCTAAATTTGGTTTCAAGCTTATAAAAGTAGAAAGTCTAGTTCTTAAAATTTATTCAGACTTTTTATCATCAAAAAATTCCGAGGAACTAAAAACATTTTGCGAGTTTGCTCAGCATGACTATAGTGAAATATTGCGACACATTATTGTGCGATGGTTATCTTTGCAGTCAGCTGTGGAGTGTCTTGTTAAGATGTGGCTTGTTTTTAAGATGCATTATGTAGCACGGGGCGAAGGAAAAACGCACTCCCTAATTTGGAAATTTATTAGTTCACAACAAGATGAAATAAACAGTATTCACTAACACTACCAGAGTGTTTTCTATAGTACTTTCTGTACTACGTACAGTAAGTAGGGGAAGTATTGTATTCCACCCAAAAATTCGATACCGAGATTTCACCGGAAATACATGTTTTGAGACCCCCTGAATCCAAAAAAAAAGCATTTTTGGAAACATGTCCGTGAGTGTGTCTGTCTGTGAACAGCATAACAGTGAAACGAACAGTCGGATAAACACCAAACTTGGTATTTAGGTTCAGTATCTTCCGAGGATGCGACACGAAGGTTTTCAGGAAAATCACCCCACCCCAGATTACCCTTTACATGTAACATTTTTCGAAAATTTTAATTTTCTCAAAAATGGCTCTAACGATTTTGATTAAAATATCATATGTTTAAGGTATTTTCATGACAAATGAAATGTATATCCCGAATTTTCTGGGAATGTCTCCAAAAGTGTTCTTCATTGTGAACGACTTTTCCATAACTGGTAAACCATAAGAGATAGACAAAATTTTACTACACAAAAAATGTATATCGCGTTAAAATACACAATTTATGTCATATATATCTTTTTGTTGAGTGAACCATTTTCGAGATATTGTTTGTTATTCCCTTAAATTTTTCAATACTTATTTTCTCAAATGGGAATTCGTTATTCATTTTTTTGTCTTGGATATGCAAAGAGTATTAATCTGTGGGAAAGGGAATGGTGCTGCACCTAGCAACCAGCTATTAAGAGATATGTATGTGCTTAAAGGCTACTGTATTTCCAAATTGCTCTTGTAAATATATATTCCCGTTACATCTACAAGAAACTTAGCAATAAGATAGAGTCTGCAAATGTTTATCTCGATTAACATAAAGTAGATGGAGAATAAGCGTTTGTAAAAATAGTTTGTACAAGAGTAGAGAAAGTCATGAACACATCAGAATTTTTTTATTCAGGGGTCTCAAAACATATATTTCCGGTGCAATCTCGGTATCGAATTTTTGGGTGGAATACAATACTTCCCCTAGTTACTATACGTAGTAGAGAAAGTAAAAATGGTACAACTTTACTGCGTATAAAATTGTGTCCGTGCTAGATTTATGTCAACCAAAACTATTTTCATTTAATGACTTGGCCGAAGTGGGAAAGAAGTTGAAAATTAGTTTCGATGCAAACGAACTGTATCATTAGTTTACTGTTTTGAAATCGGTAGTATCAAATCTTGATAGGAAGGATAATAATTATTGTAAAATGTGGAGTGAGTTTTCCGAAAAAGCAGATGCATCAAATCTGTTTAAAATAATGCAGCATGTCCTCGCAATTCCTGTCAGTAACACGCACGTTGAACGAGTGTTTGGTGTAATGAATGCATTATGGTCGGATGCTAGAAACAGAATGTCAACGGAACTTGTGAAAGCCGAGATTTGCGTTCAGATGAATTTGAAAATAACACGTGAAGATTTTTACAGGACGGTTCTTAAAAACAAGACACTTCTGAATGCAGCGAGATCCTCAAAAAAATATGAATAATAAGGTGCGCTTTTATAACAGTATTTTTTACTACTATTACTTTCTCTACTACGTATAGTAAGTAGGGGAAGTATTGTATTCCACCCAAAAATTCGATACCGAGATTTCACCGGAAATACATGTTTTGATACCCCCTGAATCCAAACAAAAAGCATTTTTGGAAACATGTCCGTGAGTGTATCTGTCTGTGAACAGCATAACAGTGAAACGAACAGTCGGATAAACACCAAACTTGGTATTTAGGTTCAGTATCTTCCAAGGATGCGACAGGAAGGTTTTCAAGAAAATCACCCCACTCCAGATTACCCTTTACATGGAACATTTTCGAAAATATTAATTTTCTCAAAAATGGCTCTAACGATTTTGATTAAAATATCATATGTTTAAGATATTTTTATGACAAATAAAATGTATATCTTGAATTTCCTGGGAATGTCTCCAAAAGTATTCTTCATTGTGAACGACTTTTGCATAACTGGTAAACCATAAGAGATAGACAAAATTTTACTGCACAAAAGATGTAGATCGCGTTAAAATACACAATTTATGTCATATAATTTCTTTTTGTTGGGTGAACCATTTTCGAGATATTTTTTGTTATTCCCTTAAATTTTTCAATACTTATTTTCTCAAATGGGAATTCGTTATTCATTTTTACTTTCTCTACTACGTATAGTAAGTAGGGGAAGTATTGCATTCCACCCAAAAATTCGATACCGAGATTTCACCGGAAATACATGTTTTGAGACCTCCTGAATCCAAAAAAAGCATTTTTGGAAACATGTCCGTGTGTGTGTCTGTGTGTGTGTGTGTGTGTGTGTGTGTGTGTGTGTGTCTGTGTGTGTGTGTCTGTGAACAGCATAACTCAAAAACTAACAGTCGGATAAACACCAAACTTGGTATTTACGTTCAGTATCTTCCAGAGATGCGACACGAAGATTTTCAAGAAAATCCCCCAACCCCAGACTACCCTTTACATGGAACATTTTTCGAAAATTTTAATTTTCTCAAAAATGGCTCTAACGATTTTGATGAAAATATCATATGTTTAAGATAATGTCATGAGAAATGAAATGCATATCTCGAAATTTCTGGGAATGTCTCCAAAAGTATTCTTCATTATGAACGACTTTTGCATAACTGGTAAACCATAAGAGATAGACAAAATTTTACTACACAAAAAATGTAGATCGCGTTAAAATACACAACTTATATCATATACATTTTTTTTGTTGAGTGAACCGTTTTCGAGATATTGCTTGTTATTTCCTTAAATTTCCCAATACTTATACTTTTTCTCAAATTCGTTATTCATTTTTTTATGTCCTGGACATGCAAAGAGAATGGAATGCGCCACATAGCAACCAGCGATAAAATATTTGACTATCGCTTAAAAGCTACCATATTCCCCTTGCATCTACAAGAAAGTTACAAATAAGATTGACATCTCGATATCTCGATTAATATGAAGCATATGGAGAATAGGCGTTTGTAAAAATAGATTGTACAAGAGTAGAGAAAGTCATGTGAGTGTAACACATCAGATTTTTTTGTCTTGGATATGCAAATCTGTGGCAAAGGGAATGCTGCTGCACCTAGCAACCAACTATTAAGAGATATGTATGTGCTTAAAGGCTGCTGTATTTCTATATTGCCCTTCTAAATATATATTCCCCTTACATCTACAAGAAAATTAGCAATAGGATAGAGTCTGCAAATGTTTATCTCGATTAACATGAAGTAGATGGAGAATAAGCGTTTGTATAAATAATTTGTACAAGAGTAGAGAAAGTCATGTGAGTGTAACACATCAGATTTTTTTTATTTACTTTGTATAGGTTCGATTAGTGGTAGTGGTGATGGGGGTGGTGGTAGTAAGTTAATTTTATTATGTTAGTAAAACTTTTGACCGCAATAATACAAAAAAAATCTAACAATTTCTGTCCCCATTTACTCAAATGTCCGTTTCCCGTTGGTTGGTCTCCGGGCTTGCCTCGAGTTCAATCTGGCAACCCTATCCACGAGGCATTTTAGATGCAGGAAAAGTGTTTCGAAGGCACTAAGTTGAGTTTTACGATGTCTCTCTGGTAGTAAAAGTATTGTTCGTACAGCGAGAGTGTAGATCCATTGTCCGTTCGTACTATAATTCGCCGTGAACTGCGACAATAAGACAGCAAGCTTAAACGGCATAATTAGAAAAAGTCGCGATTACATGTTGAAACTGAGCAAAAGGGGGTGAAAGAAGACCAATAAGATCCAATATGAAATTGTGAGACGCGTTGAGTGACGCAAAAAATGCACCCATAGGAAATTAATGAGCTCAAGAAGCTCGCAATAATAAATAGATTTGTAAACACCATAGTCAGGGAGTTGCTGGTTGCTTCTAAACCACAGGCAGAGTATGATGCTGTCGGATAATTAAGAGGTGTCGCGCCAGAAGTTCGTGATTAAAACAGGGTTAGCTATACACATGAGTCGCTACAGTAAAGGGATATCAACTTTGCGTCATATCAGCGCCGCGCTTCAACAGTGGACAGTATTTTAACGGCGACAATATCAGTGTGATCAGTGTTGTGAATTACTAGAAGTGACACATAAAGAAACCAGTGATGTGACCTCTCGAAACTGAAGCACGTCATTTTCTCTCCGTTACCACACCCGAGATCTACGTTTCCTTTACCAAGGACATCAAAATCCAGATGCAGAGAGGCAGACCACCACAATCATCCGGTGTCTACGCGGAGGATTGCAGAAAGGTAAGCTGCGGGCATTACTAACCAGAACAACTTCTGACTCAGGAGGTGGTACTGACGCAATCGTCAGTTGTGTTAAAGAACTGGACAATTACTGGCCTTAAAATTCTATACTGTTTCCATACAATCGCGAGAAACAACTGAAATTTGACAGGACTTAAAAGAGTGACAAAGTAATGAACAGTTCGAGCCATTAATAAGGGATATCATAGAAATGGCTTATGGCACTAAAAGCTTATTTGAAAGAAATTGTGAGTTTTAAAGAGATCTACAATTTTTGTGAAGTAGGTTTTCGTCTATCGCTTAACGTTTACCAGTTATACAAGATTATACAAAATTCCTTATAAATACAAAGGACGTCACAGAAAATGTAAGACATACATTTTATTTGTCATATAAATATCTTTAATCAAAATCGTTAGAGCTATATTTTAGAAAATAAAAATTTTCTAAAAATGTCCCATTTAAAGCGTAGTTAGGGTGGGGGATATGCTTGAAAATCTTTGTGTCACTTTGGAAGATGCTGAACTTAAATACCAAGTTTGGTACTTATCTGACTCTTCGTTTTTGAGTTATGCTGTTCACAGACACACAGGCTGACCTTTTTCTAAAAATCTGATGTGTTACACTCACATGACTTTCTCTACTCTTATACAAACTATTTTTACAAACGCTTATTCTCCATCTACTTCATGTTAACAACATTTGCAGACTCTATCTTATTGCTAATTTTCTTGTAGATGTAAGGGGAAAATATATTTACAAGGGCAATATAGAAATACAGTAGCCTTTAAGCACATACATATCTCTTAATAGCTGGTTGCTAGGTGCAGCACCATTCCCTTTGCCACAGATTATAACTTTTTGCATATCCAAGACAAAAAAATCTGATGTGTTACACTCACATGACTTTCTCTACTCCTGTACAAACTATTTTTACACACGCTTATTCTCCATATGCTTCATGTTAATCGAGATATCGAGATGTCAATCTTATTGCTAATTTTCTTGTAGATGCAAGGGGAATATGGTAGTATTTAAGCGATAGTCAAATATTTTAAGCGCTGGTTGCTATGTGGCGCATTCCATTCTCTTTGCATGTCCAGGACATAAAAAAATCTGATGTGTTACACTCACATGACTTTCTCTACTCTTGTACAAACTATTTTTTCAAACGCTTAATCTCCATCTACTTCATGTTAATCGAGATAAACATTTGCAGACTCTATCTTATTGCTAATTTTCTTGTAGATGTAAGGGGAATATATATTTACAAGGGCAATATAGAAATACAGTAGCCTTTAAGCACATACATATCTCTTAATAGCTGGTTGCTAGGTGCAGCACCATTCCCTTTGCCACAGATTAATACTCTTTGCATATCCAAGACAAAAAATGAACAACGAATTCCCATTTTAGAAAATAAGTATCGAAAAATTTAAGGAAATAACAAGCAATATCCCGAAAATGGCTCACTCAACAAAAAAAAGTATATGACATAAATTGTGTATTTTAACGCGATCTAATTTTGTGTGTAGTAAAATTGTGTCTATCTCTTATGGTTTACCAGTTATGCAAAAGTCGTTCACAATGAAGAATGCTTTTGGAGAAATTCCCAGAAAATTCAACATATAAATTTTATTTGTCTAGAAAGCATCTTAAACATATGATATTTTAATCAAAATCGTTACAGCCATTTTTGGGGAAATTAAAATTTTCGAAAAATGTTCCATGTAAAGAGTAATCTGGGGTGGGAGGATTTTCTTGAAAACCTTCGTGTCGCATCTCTGGAAGATACTGAACCTAAATACCAAGTTTGGTGTTTATCCGACTGTTCGTTTCTGAGTTATGCTGTTCACAGACACACACACACACACACACACACGGACATGTTTCCAAAAATGTTTTTTTTGGGATTCAGGGGGTCTCAAAACATGTATTTCCGGTGAAATCTCGGTATGGAATTTTTGGGTGGAATACAATACTTCCCCTACTTACTATACGTAGTAGAGAAAGTAATAATATGTACACATTGTGTGGCTCTGTAGCATACATTATTTTATTCACCAGCCGCCACTGGATTCACGTTTGATACCTTTTGAAGTAGCCTATTAATCACTGCATGCTGATACTATTACGGTTCAGTAACGAGCTGACATTTCTTCTTCCTGACAGGGATTAGGCCAATCGGCCTGTTCCGGCCTCTATCCATCTTAATTTCTGGGTCTCTTCTACCTATTGATGTGTAGTTGAGTATCGTTTTTGGGATCCTTGAATTATCCATTCTGTACAGATGTTCTTCCCAATTTCTCCTGTTTTCTATAAGTTTATCTTGTATTGCAAATATATTTAATTTTTCCCGTATTTCTTGGTTTCTAATTTTGTCTAGTCTAGTGTATCCTTATACTGATCTTAGAAATTCATTTCAGTATGCGGCTATTATCTTTTTGTCGTATTACCCAGGATTCGCTGCCAAACAGTAATACCGGTTCTGCCATTACTTTATAAAACTTGAGCTGAGTGTTGACCCTTAGCTGACATTTCATCCGATAAAATCACATCCTTGCAAATAGATAAACGACCTTAATTGGTCGCCATCTATGATGGGATGTCTGAAAATATGCGGCTTGAAAATATTAGTTACTACATACCTCATAAGAATTATAATCATGTACTTTATATTCTCAATAATTCACTAGTGAACAGCAAACAGAAAGTTATAACACCGCAATGAAACACATTTTGCTTTTTGCTTGCTAAAATTTCATATACTGCAGTATGTACGAAGGACCCGGAAATGCACGCGACCATAGCCTTTTTTATAAGACTAGAAAGGAAACTCAAACACGTCAGCGTCAGCACTTATCCATGACCAAGGGTGACTGCAAGGATAGTATCCTCATGCCATGGCGTTAATTAAATAAATAAAAAAAATAATGCATATTTAAAATAAATATTTTAATTTAATATACAACAAGAGCACAATATCTCCCAATAAGGAATGCAACGACATCTATGATGGTTGCTACTATAATAATGGAAAAACTTCAACAAAGTTGCGAAGTGGATTCGTTCTTGGGTAGCAGTGGCAGGTCTCAGACATGCGCAAACAATTCAATTTCCACTTCCGGACTTGTGCAGGTGTCGAGGGACAAGAGGATGACATATATCCGTGATAATTACAAATTGACACGGTTCCATGTGGCAGCATGTGCAAATAGAGTTGCCAGATTACGCTATACAAAAAGAGTTTGTGCAATAGAATTCAGACATTCGTCGATATTTTGCACTGAAAAACTTATCGCAAAATATTCTTAATTTTACATGTTGAAAGTGCACTCCTGTTTCTTTAAACAAATTTCATGCTAAACAGCGAAATGATTTCCAGTGATGTTTGCCTGCATACCTTTCCAAAGTGCGAGTGGCGGAAAACCAAGAGAAGCTAAATACTAAATCAGGAAATTGAAATCAATTCCTCAATGCATATTTTACTCTTTACTAATATTATTAAATACTCAATCCTTATAAAAGCACAGTGAGGAAGTGGACAAATGCATATTTAATAATCAAGGTATGTTTGCATTATGGAAACAATGAATTCTGATAATAATGTGTAATTTCCAGGTCAAATCCTGGTTGGTACTGCCGGTACGTCCACGCTTCGACCGTCACTTCATGGCTGCCTGAACCGAGAAGCCGAATAAATATAATATAGCAGACGGCGATGACTCTGATTTCCTACTTCTAGAATAACACAGTGTAAAGAGTAAACAGAAAGTCTATTCTAAATTATTGCCCCTATTTGGAGTGATAGCTGCGTTATGAGAACAGGGGAATGTATACCTTATTTTCTTACGCGTACGTAATACGTTTATTAATTAGTTAATTTTGATCTCTGCTGTAATACACAACAAACGTATGGGAAAATTTGAGATTTACGTGACATTTTAGTCTTATGCAGTATCCTAAAACATTTCGTAGAATAGCTATAGGGATTTCTAGCTGTTAGGGTTTAATTGGCGCCAATGCATTTATATCAAATCAAAGATTCACCTACTTTTTAATGTGTTACTACATCATAGCAAGAGATGCAAACGTATTATTTCAATTAAATGAAAATAGTACCCGCTTGTCCAAAACAAATGCTAAACAAATGACAGGCCATTTAACATCATCATCCATGACATTAATAATAATGAATACATTTTAGAGGCATTTAACATAATAGCGATTTCACTTACCCATAGTCTGCGTGTGTTCACTGTTTGCGAGAAGAAAGCCATCACTTTAATAGAATAGGTACACACAAAATTTGCACATTAATGTGCACGAGTTTTCCAATTCCAGTTGTCCATAGAGCGCGCATTAAAGCCAACCTCTGAAACGATTTCTTGAACAATATCCGAACGAAAAGCACCACAATCTCATTTTTTACGATCGTTTTTATCTGGCCATTACGCCTTAATCGGGAAGGTCTCCGTTCAGAATGTACCTTCTTCGACAGACTCAATTTCGAAGTTAACGTTTCTGACAGATTAGACAGCTCCATTGTCATGTGCAACATAGAATCACTTTCATTAGTGAGGGACAAACATAAATTCTATTGGATCTCTTTTATTCTGGAACAAACACAAATATACTGTGAATAACAGAGACTGACGCATTTATCAATAAGTTGCGAAAACATGCTTTTACATGGCTAATGAGATAGGCTATGGCGCGAATCAGAGTTAAGTACGTAATGATACTAGTCTTAAATATGGTTAACATTCAATAGCTTCATGAGGTAACTTTTGTTTTCCATGCATTTATTGAGAAATTAGGCGACTGTAATTTCACTTAATCGGGCCATGACTGAACTAAAGTATCAGCCGATTTCAGTTAGCGCCGTTGCTGGTCTATCCCATTAGCCAAGTTTCTTTCATCAATTACGTAACAACTTGAGTCGACCACTAGTATTATTAATGACGGCCCTTTACCTATATTTTACTTTCACCAATGGGCGTGACTCTTAGCCTTATATTACCTACATACAAATCGCTACTGTAAAGTAACAGATTTTAATGGAACGCTCAAACGAGCCAGCTGTTCCTGCATAAAAAGCTTAGTTATCCGTTATTTATTTCCTCATGAAAAGAGAAAAACTTGGAAAACATCTTTTCGGTACCACCTCACTCCAGTGGAAGTTCCAACTGGGTCTCTACAGATTAAGGGGCAGCACGATACTCCCACATGTTGCAAGTTTTCTGTATATATCCGATGCAATTATTTCTAAAACAAAACAATCGTTGCTTTTTAATGAAGTATGTCCAAAGGCTTCAATTCCCCTAGTCCTTCCAATACCTGTTCTCTTTAGGTATGTGAAATACCATGAATTTATGTGCTTTCAGAGATTCTATATAGTGTTCTTTGTGCCCCCTTCACCCAAGTTCTAATAGGTAAATCAACACAAGGTGCCACTAGAATGTTCAGGAACATTGGTTTAACTTCCTAGCCATTCAAGAGAAAAAATATACCAGTTCAATGTTGAAACTCTATTTAGGATCATTAAATTATAAATGCAGATACGTACTAAATTCAGCATATTAATGATTTAGATAATGTTGCTGTTAATAACTTAAAATTAAATGTATAAGTGAACCACTGTGTAAAATTGTAGTTTGATTTTTAAATGGTTTTCTTATAAACAGCATTTAAAATGAACTTCACCTGAGAAAATGTAGAACACGTCAGACACTTGGGAAGCAAGAAGACCAATGACAATTTATCTGAGAATTTCATTAAATAAAACATGACAATGTCAAACTCCTCTTTATCTTGCTCTCATGTTAATTCTGTGTAATAGTATAGTTAATCTGCTATCTATTGCTACTTTAATTCCAAAAGCCAAGCCACTATACTGTAGATGTGTGCTTTCCTAATTAAATTCCCTTATGCCAAATGACCTTGGAGAAAGCCTCTGTACCATTTGTAATTCAGCTGATGGGCAGAGCAAAACTCTATAATCTCATATCAGTATTTACCTTTCGACCTATAAGGAACAATGATAAATTGGAATTTCTTCATACTCATTTTTACTCAGTAAATAAACAAAAAATAATGAATTCAATCAAACCACCCCAAAGAAATTAAATTGGAATCTGGAATATAACCACGCTTATTTTCATTGCATATTCTGCTGCCTCCTTTCAAAGCAGTCAATTAGTCTGGCTAAGAGAAACCCTTTAGAGACTGGAACAAAAGGAAAAACCATTAAACTCATTTTTTAATTTTCTATTATCCTTAAAATTCACCAAATAAAAAAAAATTAACATAACATAAATAAGTGCGTCTAACTTTAAATAAGTTAAAAAATAAGCAAAAATTATTTACATAAAAGTAACACAAAAATATAAAATTTTGTAAAATCACAATTCCAGCGTTTCATTTATGCAATACACAATTATTATTCTATGAACTGTGGTCTTTTCCGTTTATATTGCCTCATTTATCACATCCCGGCTTGTTAAACCTCACTTATTTCTATTTAACACCATGCTATAATCTTCATATGTTAAATTTCTTTAGCAACTCTTTCAGAAGAGCTTAAACTCATCCCAGAATGTCCCCGATTTTGTGGTAATACATGACTTGGCAGTAGTAAAATGGCAAGTAGCAATCAAACTGTATTAAAATATACAAAGTCTGTACAAATCCTATAAAATAAAAAGTCTTTGAAGCTTTTCAACAAGTTTCCTTTAAAGTATTTTGAGACTGTCTATGACTGCTGAAATAACAAGAATTTCCAGTTGAAATGCTTGCATAATCCTGTTAAGTTTAGTGAGAATAATAATAATAATCTCTTTCCAAGCTACAGAACATAAGAGAATGTAAAATTAGATACATTTGATTGAATTGATCATCTAAAAACATACACAAGAAAGCAATTCCTTTCTCCTATGGGAAAATGTAATGAAAATGACTGAATGACCCAATTATAAAATTGTCATTAGTGTGACAAACTATGAATACAGTGAGTCTAAAGCTAGACTGGACCAAATCTTCCACAGCTTTGAACTGGGCGAAACTTCTGTGTCTACTGCTATGTTCATCCTCCAGCTAACGCAAACTGCATGCATGTCTATCAGTTGAGTTCTAGTAGTTACATGTGAAGAATTTTGCAGCTTGTCAAGAGTAAAACAGTTGTGTATTAGTGATTCATTATGGTTTAACATATCTCAAGTATATTTTTCTGTATGATGCATCCTTATTAAACAGTTTAAAGTCTCTTTAACTTCTTGGTCAAATCACAATGGTTACTGTAGGTTCATTAATTTTGAGTCCTGTAGTATGCTACACAGATGGCTTTAGTTCTTAGTACTCCCCTTGTCCACCTATCAGGAGCATAATTTCAGTTTCTGCTTGGGGGGGGGGGGGCAAGATTGCTTGAAGCAGTTTCCAAATTTTCATGTGAATTTTAACGACACATTTAGCCTAAGAGATAGTCATGTTTTATTTATTAAATGTGAAATATTTATATTAAAAGTACCGTTCTCATAATTTTTCTTTTGGTAGAACAGTAATGACGAGTAGCCTAATTATTTCTCATAACTTGTTGGGAGGGGCAATTGATGCCCCTGCCACCTATTATTGTTGCTGTTGAGTTTTTTGAAAGTGGACTTTGGGATCGTGAGACTGCTAGCTGTTAAGTGAACATGTACTCATTGTGATGCTGAACAGATGTCCTCGGTTGCAATTTGCCTTCCTGTACCATATATTATTTATATTTCTTTTTGCTCTGCACATGGAACTTTGGGTTGCTATATTGAATATCCATCTGGATTAACCAATGAATGGGATTTGAACCTGCAACTTCCTAGAAGTGAGTCATTGAGTCTACCATCTGAGCCAGCTTGCTTGGTACTGCATATTTCGAATACTCTTCTGTAACAAAACGTTGGACAAAATCCCATCATTAAGTTTTCAAACATTAAGATTCCCAGCACTGTCCAAAATCTTGTAAACACAGCCAAGCTTACGGATATTTTTTTGAACAAAAAATGAATTATCATGTGCTGACTGAAGAAAAATGGGATTTGTGTGTATAACCAAGTCATCATTTCAACATCCCTGCAATGCAGATATGCCAAGTATGCATGTGTGTATAGTTGTTTGTGAAAATTTCAGCTATTTTTGCATGTAGCTTGCCAGTTGTTTGCATGTAATTCAGAAAGTAGATATGGCCACTGTCATTCACTCCAAAGTTGGTGCAAGTTGGTCTTGTCTCAACTTTAAACCCACTATACTGTTTAATACTACAAAATGAGAGAACACATAACAAAAAATATTTGCAGCCCTTAGCAAACTTGTGTGGACATATTGAGTTCTATTGGATCACAGGATGAAACCGCAGTACATTCACAATTAATGCAATATTACACCTGGAATACATAAAGGGAGCTCAAGCAAATGTGCAACAAAATCAAGAACATTCGAGAAGAAAAGCCACAATAATGTAAAATTAAACATAAATTCAGAAAACAATGTATACTTCATGTAGAAGTGAACTCAATAAATGTTTACTGTCAGTATATTTTCTGTTCATATTCAACGTTTTATATTATTATTCTTGTTCATAGCTGTTTGCTGAGGTGCAACAGTTAACATGTCTCAACTGCTGTTACAAAGCTGGACCTTTGAAAAGGTTAGAGCTTTTAAAGGTAAATAACCTGATTGATGCTACAGAGAAACTATGTGAAATGTTAATTTGTTTAACATTTTGGCATTTATAACACTGATGTATTACAAACTTTTACTAACAAGAAATCGCTAAATGACTCAGAACCGTATAGCTTTTTAACACAATGTAAAATCTAGATTCTGTAACAAAGAAAAACAAGTGTGCTTAGAAGGTCCTCTGCTTAAATTGTATATCAGCACTGCAATTGACTACATTCTATATCAGCATTGTATTCTGCAGTATCAGTCCTAAAAAAGTAATTAAAATTATCACATGGCTTTCGTGAGTGATAAATAAATGGAGTTTTATTTATGGACGCTCTTTAACTGCTGTGGTCCTTAGCGTCCCATTCTATATTGGGCATGAAAGACCTGTAATTTTGCTCAGAGGCCTCTTTATCAGGCTTGAAGTTCTTTCACATGCCATAAATCTATGACACGGTACCACAGCTTTACTTCCCTTCCGAAGGAAGCCATGCTAAGGATTTTTATGCCCGAAAATTTTGTGATGTCATCCCTATTAACAGTTCCTGATATAATTTGTGCCTGTACAAAGGCAGTCAACTTTACTTCCTATGAATGCGATTCATAGCTAGAGGCATCAATAACAAAGAAATCATCCTGCATCTCCAAACTAACTATGGCACATTAATGATGTACAGCAGGACAGTGTAGAGGTTACTGGAATAAAAATATATCTTGACATTGCTTCTACATAGCCCTTCCACAATGTAATTGTTTCTGTGTTGCAGATATGATACTTTTAACACATGTTAGAAAGTAATTAAAATTATCTTCACATGGCTTTCGTGAGATATAAATTGAGTTTTATTTATGGATGCTCTTTAACTGCTGTGGTCCTTAGCGTCCCATTCTATATTGGGCATGAAAGACCAGTAATTTTGCTCAGAGAAAGCTTAAGAATTTATTCTTAAATAACATTCGCCACACTGGTATTCAATTATTTATTGCAGTATTTAAACTTGCATTTTCTGTGTGCACATAGGTTTATTTAACTATGAATTGCAAAAAAAATTGTCCAAAAGAACTCATTTTCCTAACATAATTGAATTTTAAAAATGCTTTTTCAAATGGTACACCATGTGCAAACACCAGCACTAGTTACTACTCTGATTTTGTGTGTACATGTATAAAATAGTGCAGCTGCTAAACTCAAAAATCCTAAAAAATACTTTAAGCTAGTTTTCATGCTTTTACTAGCTTTGGGACTGTGCTTTAAGAGCACCGCAACAAGCTCAATACAGTTCAAACTAAAAGTGTAGTAAAGCTTTGAAATTCCATGCTCCTTGCTTGATCATGAGGAAAAACGAATAGCAACTTACCATTTGAAAAAAGTATTGAAAACTCAATCCAATAACAAAGAATATCTTGGAAACAGTTAATGTCATGAAAAATTTTATTTGTAATTAACTGGGTGCTTTAATAAGATCTACAATTTTTGTTTAATAAGTTTTTTGTTTTTTCTTTCTGTCTCCTATGGTTTACCAGTTACACAAAGTCTGAGCTCTTTAGAGAAAATTCAAAATATAAATTTTGCATGTCATGGAAATTACTTAAACATATGGTATTTTAATAAAAACGGTTAGAGGCATTTTTGAGAAAATAAAAAATAACAAAACTTTTTCCATGTAAAGAGTAGTTTGGGGAGAGGATTTTCCATGAAAATCTGTATGTTGCATCCTTGAAAGCTGCTGAAGTTAATACCATGTTTGGTATTTAACTTCTTGTTTTTGAGTTATGCCTGTTCATAGACAGCCACACTCTCACATGGACCTTTTACAAAAGTGCTTTCTCTTTTTTTGTGGAGGGGATTCAATGAGCCTCAAAGCATGTATTTCCGGTGAAAATTCGTTATCAAATTTTTGGGTGGAATGCAATAACCCCCCCCCCTCTCCCCAAAGAGCAGAATTCCACACCAAAAACTTAAAAATCCTTGATTTTAAACATAAAACTAAAATAGCAAAAACAAAATGTGAATTAGCTAGATTGAGTGGCCATAACTAAAAGCAGTCTTCACTATGGAATCTTTCCTGCTGAGTTAGTTAGCCACTGGAAAAAAATCTGATGTGTTACACTCACATGACTTTCTCTACTCTTGTACAAACTATTTTTACAAACACTTATTCTCATATGCTTCATGTTAATCGAGATGTTAATCTTATTGCTAATTTTCTTGTACTTGCAAGGGGAATAGGTAGGCTTTAAGCGATAGTCAAATATTTTAAGAGCTATTGTTATGTGGAGTATTCCATTCTCTTTGTATTACCAGAAAAAAAAAAAAAAAACAATTTGAGAAAAAGTTTAAGTATTGGAAAATTTAAGGAAATAACAAGCAATATCTCGAAAATGGTTCACCCAACAAAAAAAATGTATATGACATAAATTGTGTATTTTAACACGATTTACATTTTTTGTGTAGTAAAATTTTGTCTATCTCTTATGGTTTACCAGTTATGCAAAAGTCGTTCAGTGAAGTACTTTTGGAGACATTCCCAGAAAATTCAAGATATACATTTCATTTGTCATGAAAATATCTTAAATATATGATATTTTAATCAAAATCTTAGAGCTATTTTTGAGAAAATTAACTTATTCTCCATATGCTTCATGTTAATCGAGATATTAATTTTATTGCTAATTTTCTTGTAGATGCAAGGGGAATTGGTAGGCTTTAAGCGATAATCAAATATTTTAAGAGCTGGTTGCTATGTGGAGTATTCCATTCTCTTTGCATGTCCAGGACATTAAAAAAAAAAAAAAAAAAATACGAATTCTCATTTGAGAAAAAGTATAAGTATTGTTGGAAAATTTAAGGGAATAACAAGCAATATCTCGAAAATGGTTCACTCAACAAAAAAATGTATATGACATAAATTGTGTATTTTAATGCGATCTACATTTTTTGTGTAGTAAAATTTTGTCTATCTCTTATGGTTTACCAGTTATGCAAAAGTCGTTCCCAATGAAGAATACTTTTGGAGACATTCCCAGAAAATTCAAGATATACATTTTATTTGTCATGAAAGTATCTTAAATATATGATATTTTAATAAAAATTGTTAGCTTTTTTTGAGAAAATTAAAATTTTCGAAAAATCTTCCATGTAAAGGGTAATCTGGGGTGGGGGGATTTTCTTGAAAACCTTTGTGTTGCATCTCCGGAAGATACTGAACCTAAATATTCAGTCCACCTTAAAACATGTTTTTCCTGTGAAATCGTGGTATCGAATTTTTGGGTGGAATGCAATACTTCCCCATTCTTACTATACATAGTAGAGAAAGTAATAATATTCAAACTTTGCAGGTTTGGGTAGAGGGGAATGAGATGGATGCAGAAACAGTGAAGGTTACAATCAAGATTGCAACGTACCAGCCAGTTTGTAAGTATTCCATTTTGTGCCAGTAAATTAAGTGATTTACTAGGAAACAGAAGAATTTTTAATAATGTTTGAGGGATCCTGAGATTTCCATTGGCACAATTATTTTCTTTTACAGGGTCAAAATAATATTACAGAATTTCTTTAATAATTGGTGGCCATGCAGAAAGAGATAGATATCGTTTGTAATCTTTTTCTTCCCTGCTGCATCCACTTCATACATTTCCATGCAAATTTATAGAGTTATCCATAAATCTACATAATATTATAGTATTTGTCCCTTAATGTGTCAATCACATCCAATCATGACTTTGATTACTTAGAAACAATTAGAAGATGGAAAGAGCACATTCATAACTATTACAGTTAACCATTGTCGCAAGGCAATGCACATTCCAGTGTGGGATTATTGAAAACCACTCTGCTGCATTCATTATAACACTGTTGTAGTCATTATGTTCTTTTGTCTTAATTAAAAAAAATAGAGAAATACGGTATTAAGTTTAGTTTTAAAAAAGTCAATGTTTCTTTTTTTCCAACAAAATTCCTAAATCAGGTACAGAAAAATGGAGAATCATCTTGAAATTGGGGAAAATGTACACGTTCTACAGAAAACATAAAATTTAAGTTTTTTCATGAGCACAAAATGACAAATTTTGACCTAGGAGGACCTGAAAGAGATGACATCTGTTTTATATAATTTCAAAACCTATCACTCACAAAAACAATTATCACTAAATGTGTACGAATACTGAAGTCATAAATTTTTTCTCAGATTCAGAACATTTATATATCAGTTTATAAATGCTTTGTCAAATATTTCAAACAAAAATTACCACATAGTTTCTTGGTACCTCTACTTGGAAGAACCACCTTATCAAAAGTTTATGGAGCAATAACGATTCCTTTTTCAAACTGCAACATAGCATTTTTAATGTGATAGTATTTGTGGTTCCTGAAATATTAAGATTATCACAAGCAATAAAAACATATGGCACCATAATGTTTTCTCGTTCTAAAAAAAGATTTGTATTTGACGATGCAGCTAAGTGCACATTACAACACCATATCTTACAAGACCAGCATCACTTTTACAATATTTACAATAACATATAGGTTCTTTTTAATAATAATTATTATTATGAGAAAAATAATTAAAAACAAATATTCTCTGTACAAAACGATCAATGTTTGTACAATTTATGTGAGGGCAAAATTAGAAACAACTTCTTACATAAACACAGGAAAAAAATATTAGGGAGGGCAATATTTTATACAAATGTAAAATAAAACAAAAGATTGGAAAGAACATGCACATTGTGAAACAGGTTTTTTTTTCTGAAACTGACATGATATAAAATTACTACGTGCACACAGAGAGAGAGAGAGATAGAGATAGTACTGAAGTATGGCTTAATGATAAAAGAGAAACAACAAATGGCTTGTGCTACCATGGTTTTTTTTTTTTTTTTTTTTTTCACAATTTGTTTTAAAGTCTTTGTTTGGGGTCACACTAATACATACCAAAAACAACAAAAATAATCACTTGTGTTAAGTAAAAGCCTAATCTTGCTTTCATTAAAAAATATTTAAAATGTATGCTCTTGTACCAGTGCACAGTATAGATTGCTTTAGGCTTATAATAATCTTTAATATCCAGTACAGTATTAAGATATTCCATTTATAACCATACCATTTTTTTTTGCCAAAAACTCTTTTTTTCTCATCTTGACAAGTTTTCAAAGGATTTCCCCCCATTATGAGCACCTTTTATTTACATTATACAAAACAAATAATTATTGCAACATGAGGTACATATATAACCAACCCAATCTATATCTTTTATTTTTTTTATCAATATATCCGTAAACATTTCTAAAGGAATTTTTAAACATGTCAGCTTAAACTCATTATTTCAAATCCAACCATGGAACATATAACCATGTACTGGGGAGCCTAACATGCCTGACTAAAAACCTCCTGGGTCGTCTACTATTATAGAAATAACACTGCTGCTGCCGAAAAACTTCGGCAACTAGAAAGTCATCGCGATATATTACATACAAATGTGTTGCTTTTATATCTGCATGTTTTCTTCATTTGTCTATGTGTGTGTGTGCGCACATGTGTGTATGTATGTGTGTGTATGTATGTATTTATTTGTGTGAGCAAGCAAGTGAAGTATAGTCTCATATATACTTGTTAATTATGTTAAAAGAAGAATTTTGAAAAGTTTCTTTTTTCACTCAAACCAGCAACCAGGTACACTCATTTTCATGACAGCCGCTTGATACCTGCATTTGGCAAGCCAACATACATACATGCACCCAGTTTACTTCATATCTGAAATAAATGTTTAACATTTCTTCAAAAGATACGGTGGCAATATATATACGATCACAACCTTTTATCGAGTTTTCCTCTAAGATTTCATCACAGTGCTGCCAAATATTTTATCGAACATGAATAACATACAAGCCATTTGTTAGAAGTTTCTTTCTCTGTTGATTTAGAAGACATGTTAAATTTCTTTGACAAATTTTGCAAACCATATCTTTTAAATAAAATATAAACTTACAAATACAATACTATTTCCACACATTTTGTCAACACTTACAATATGTACAAAAATATTAATTCGTGTCTTGAACCAGTAATTGACTTTTGTACACTAGAATTGTTTCAGCTCTCTGCTAAGCCTAAATAATACATACACTGTGCAAATATACAGGTCTAAAAGAGTTAAATACCAAGTCACATTCTTCTTTAAAGAGTAACAACGTGAACTTAAAACAAACTGGAAACTGGATCATAAATTTAATTTAAAACATTTGGCAAAAACACTATTGATTTCTTTTATTTAAAAGCTATATAATTTCAGTCATCTTTGTACAAGTCCATGCATGCTTTGAGCATGCACGGCTGGTGGGCACGTTGTCGATTAATTGTGAGGGGACTGTCACTTGGTGACATCCATGATTGCAGCACGACAACATCAGATCACTATGAAAACCTTATTAGGTTACCACATTCATCACCTAACTTCGCAACCTTGGTTTACAGAAAGAGTACTGGTGCTATCACTGTTTGCGTTTTGCTGTTCATCCGAAACGTCTGGCGTCGAGTTTGTTGCACTATCCTGGCTCGGCTGTGATTTCATTACATAACCTTCCTGGCACCGAGCCAGTTTTAAACGAATGGGAGTAACTTTGGACGTCCGAACGTTAAGGGGTGTCGAACCCTTTGCACCACCATTGTCCACTGACACATTTGTCTCAGTGTTTTGACCCTCCCTATTGCTATTGGTAGGGCCAGACGAGTCTGTTGCAGTATTTGAACCCGAAGCACCGACACAACATTCAATCCCGTCGCTTAAACGTGCCGTTAACTCCCCTGTACCTTCACACGCACTGTTCGCACCACTAACACTATTGTTAGCAACCAAGCTACTCCGTTTATTGATACGAATAATAAGTTTCGGAGCACTCACTTTTTCATCGTCTGTAATTATCTGCACTTCATGCTGAGTATCCGATTGTTTTTGTTTTCTTCGCTTGCCCATTATTACTTTATTCTGTTCTTCTTCCTCTTCTTCAAAGTCAGCCATTATCATTCGGCGGAACTTCATACTCTCACGCTTTAGTTCTTTAACACTTGGCATCTGAACGGTAGTTAACCTCTTTTTAGGCGGCCTAATACGAAGCTTTTTCTCCTCAATGTTACTGTCTCGTCCTGGTGCAACTACTATATTATTACCCATTTTGATCTTGAGCTTCTGATTTTCAACAACCAATATAGGTCCAGTTGCAGGTACAGACGTCTTTGGAGGCCTACCCCGCCGCTTAATTGGAGGCGTTGTGATGCTATCTGTTTGATGCGTTGATGAAGCATTGCTACCTGTAGAGCCAACACTTCTTCTCCTCTCAGGTGGACAGCCTTCATCTTGGCCGGGCAGATCTAGATGCCTTAACTCCCTTGAAACAGAGAGAGATGCTTGGAATGAGGTTTTCTCTTTCCGCCGTTTCTTTTCCATATTAGCATCAACTACAGCCTTATAATCTTCACGAGTAGGTATGGTTGTCATTGATGCCACAGCTTTAGGAATTGTAATGACAGTGCGATTGACTGGTGGTGTTGCAGTTGGGGCCATCGCTTGGCCAGTCACTGAGCCTCCTGCAGGATCATCCATGTTCATATCCTGCGAGCAGTACTGCCGTAACAACTCTTTCTTTCTCATACGGCGCAGATTTGAAGTGCCAGATGAAGATGCTGCCGAGGAAATTGCTGTTGTAGCTGCTGGGATGATATTAGACACTGCAACTGCATCTAATGTTGGCATAACGGGTAGAAGAGGTTGTTGTTGCAGCAATGGAACTGCTGACGTACCAGCCACATAGTTTTTGTCCAAAAATGGCCCTTTAATTTTAACTTTGAGCTGGTTGCGTGAATCTGATAGAGACACTTTGTTGTTAGAAGAGCTATCATTAGTTATATGACTAAGTGTATAATCATCTGACTGTTTAATGTCTTCGATAGCTTTGGGAGGCTCTTGGTGCTTACTGGCTGCTAACGCAGAGTGCAGTTCTTTCTCTAAGTCTTCCACAAAGTCTGTAACATGCTGTTCGGCAGCTGCAGTAGCAAAAGAAGTTCCTAAGAGATGATTGTGATAAGCTGGTGGATTATTGCTTGGAGTAGGCTCATACGATGAGCTGTAAGTTCTCATGTCCACAGGACCTGGTAACAGAGGTTGAACAACATCCGGAAACTGTTCAATTCTGTCATTAGCAGCACTGTTAACTGGAGAGGGAGGTGGCATGAGTTCATCTGAAGAAGCATGCATGCCAGGGAGTGGAGATGGTGGCCTGAGTTCTCGAACATCTGCATTATAGGTGCGTAATTTTGAGTTTGGTAGCTGATGGCCGGGACTGGTGAACTTGGGTGATGGTGGAGAATCTCGAGATAAGAAGGAACTTTCTGGTAATTTTCGCTCATGCATGTCTGTGGATCTCCTCCTTTCTCGCATAGCCTTTAAATTCTCTACACTCTCACTGGGTGACTCATCGTCAAACTCAAGATCATACACTGTGCCAACCAGCTTGCTGTGTATTGTGTTACCACCGAGGAAGTCAGAATCTTGAAAATGCTGTATATGTTGCCCACGGCCTCTTCCCCTACCTCGTCGTGATCCTCCCCGAGGCTGATTGTACATTGAACGACTAACAGAAACCTTTCCACCACGTTTGCCACCACCTGATTCACGACTTCTTCCCTGAGCTGCTCCTTTACCCGAACCCAATTCCTGCTGACGTGGTGACTTTCCTGGAGATTTTCCTGGTGATTTTCCTTGCTGGGAAATAAACCTGGCTGATGTTCTAGTTGGTTTGGCTGGTGACTTCTTACCAGTTGTGTTTGTAGATTTAGTGGCTGGTGATTCTGAAAGTGATACAGGTGGTGGTGGTGCTGGTTGAGCTGGCTGCGTTGTTTGTGTTGGTGAAGGAGTTGGTGCAGTGGCAACTGATGACGGTAAGCTTGGCACCGGCAGTGCTGAAGGAGAGGACTGGTGGTTTCCTCTGCTAGTTGGTCCTGGTGACATTGGAAGGGGCAACTGCTGTAGTGTTTCTTGCTGAGGAAGGAATGATGCTGGGGTTAAAGGCGGCTCTGTATGCATCACTGGAGATGGTGTTGGGGGTAACAAACTGGGTGTTGGCACTGGTGCAGTGGGTGAAACCATTGCAGCAGTAAGTGCCATGTTGTGCTGTGAAGAAGTAAATGTTGCAGCACAAGGTGGAGGGGGCATATGGGGCGGATCTTCTGGAGGTTTGGGGACTGGTAGCAGTGAATGTGGTGTAGGTCCAAATGGAGGACCAAATGGTGGAGGATACATTGCCCCTGGGGAAGGATACGACAGCTGTGGGCATGTGGGAGGGGGAAATAGTGCTACTGGACCAACAAATTGCGATGCTTCTGAATACGTGTGATAGGGCGGTGCATCAGTCAGAGCACAGGAAGGATACGGCAGTGCAGGATGCAGGCCCTGGTAAGATGTGATGTCTGCACCAGGAGTATGAGGTGGAAGATGCAGATCCTCTCGTTTCGTAGGATCTTGTTCTTCTCTATGTGAAGACGATGACGTTGAAGAAGCTGATGACGAAGACGATCGCCTGGCTGGTATCAGCTCACTCTCTGTCCACTTGGTTCGGTTGCGTAGGTCGGTGTATGGTGATGGAGCAGGGGCTATGGAGTCATAATGATGCTGAGGCAATAAGCCATGATGATCATGCTCAGCTTGCTGTTGCTGCTGAGAGACAAAATCCATACTTGGTGGAACCCAACGTTCATCTGCCTGTGCACTGTTGCTTCTATCAAGCTTTTCCCTGTCTGGTATGGATACCTTTGCAACTTCAAGTTGGACACCACAATGATAATCATAAGGACCATTTGTCCCATCCATGTATGGAGGAACATTGTTTTTATCATTCTGTTCCTCTTCTTGGCTCTGAACATGAGATTCTGCAGGCTCCACATCTGGAACTGCCAGCATTTTATCGTCAACTGCACACTCCACTCCTGATGGTACCTCTGCTTTTGTTTCAGAGGGATCCGGTTTCTCTGTTTTAGGCTCACAAGTACCTGGAACCATTTCTATAACTGGTGGAGCATCCTCATGTTTATTTTCAGTAATTTCATCTATAGGTATAACATCATCTTGAACTGGGGCAGCATTTTCTGTTATTTCTGCCTGCGTAATGCTTGAAGTAGACTTCTTTGCATATTCTAGTCTTAGCTTCTCCACCAACAAAT
This sequence comes from Deroplatys truncata, assembly GCA_030765065.1. Lineage (NCBI taxonomy): Eukaryota > Metazoa > Arthropoda > Insecta > Mantodea > Mantidae > Deroplatys > Deroplatys truncata. Next base: position 81,418,951 of record CM060982.1, on the reverse strand, counting down.
GAGTTTCCCTTGCACTGTCTTCCTTCGAGTCTTCCTTGAAAAGAAATTCACTACTGAAAGAAAATGACAGAGGCTGAGTATGCATGATTTCTTCTGAATCACGTGCAATGCCAAAACCATCATCATTTACAGTTTCATCCACAGCAAGTATATCATTTTCAAAATCAAAAAGTTCAGAGACAGGAGGGTCCTTAGATGGCTGCTGTGGTGAAAATATTGAGCGCTGTGGATAAGATGGCACATTAAGTGAAGAGGACCGAGATGTAATCTTTTTGGCTTCTCCAGTTTCTTGTTCTGGTACTTGGAATTCATTTCCAAGGTCTATGCAAGCTTTCTCTAACTGTGGAAGAGTAAATGAGCTTGAGGTATTCCCTGTGCCTTGGCTTGAAGAATGTTTTATTTCTACTACGGTGTCTTGAGGAATGTGTTCTGGTGACAATACTGGAAGTTCTGGTGCCTTTGCTAAGGTATTAGGAACCTGCTCCTGTTGTTGGAGTTTGGTTTCCAAAACAGGTAAGGATTCAGGCTTAACTGGTTCATTACTGATTGCTTTAATGGCCTGTGTAGTCTGTGCAGGAGTATCACTGTGTGGTTTATTTGATTCTGCCTTCACACTCTCATCTTTACTAGCATGTTTTTCTTCTTGACTTGCATCTGCATCGCTTAATATTCCTAGTTCCTTCTTCTTACACCGAGGCATGGGTTTTGCCTTCTTTTTTGTTTTATCATCATCATCAGTTGAAGCAGATGATTCAACTGAAACCCGCCTGGAATCCTTCTCATCAGTGTCAGTGATGCTTTCACTGTGTTTCTGAACTCTGCTGCTGGCAGGCTTCCAAGAGTCTTTTTCTGGGGGATGCTTTTTATCATCAACTGGTGTAATAGGTGGCTTTTCTACTTTTCTTATCACAGTGTCCTTAACCTCTTTTTCAGAATGTTTCTCTACACTTAAAGCTATCACTGAATTGCTCTTGGAATTCTTTGAAGATTCCTCAACATGTTCCTTAGCAGGTTTTCGACTGCTGTCCACAGATTCCTTCTCTCTGGTGGTTTTCTTTGGTGATGAATCTAATGATGGAGTGGTTTTTGATGGGGTTTCAACTGATTTCTGTTTCTCTTTTGAATGTGCTTCTTGTTTCACTGATGATTTCTTTTCGGATTCCTTAGTGAGCAGTTCCTTCTTTTCTTTCTCAGTAGGGGGTTTGGAAGCTTGTTTTTGAGTCTGTTTTTCTGCTAGTGATGTTGAGTCCTTTTCTACTGATTTGGAATAGAAGAGTTTATCAATATTTTTCTGTTTTTCAAACAATTTGTCCAAAGAACCTCTTGATGGTTTCTTTCCAGAGGTCTCTCTCTCAGCTTTGCGCTCATTTATCTCTCTCTCAAGCTGACTTGCTAGTGACTCCCTCTCCTTTTTCTCTGACAAGGATTCTTGTGGAGTGTTCAGAGAATGAGATGCTTTGCTGACCTCTTTATCCTCAACATTACTATCGCTAGCAGGAGGAGTTACTTTCTTCTCCGTTTTCTTGACCGGAGATGGCACATGCTCAGTGGGCTTGCTTCTCTCTTTACGGGAAACTGATTCCTGAGCTGGTTCACTGCCTCTTGGCACACTAGCAGGTTCACGGCACATGACTGCAGCAACAGGTTCTTCGATCTCACTTGATTTTCTCTTCCTTGCTTCGGGCTGCTTGGGCTGGTCTTTCTTAGGGCCTCTTCTTTCTGCATCTGATTCTCTCTCTCCGCTCCGCTTCGGCTGCTCCTCAATTCGCGGAGTACGCGACCTGTTTCGCTTGGCTGCAGAGTTTCGATCTCGTTTAGATGTATCTTCACTGGCGATGGAGCTATCTCTACTTTTGGACCCAGAGAGATCTCCCGGTCGACTGTCAACATTTCTGCCCCTATCTTCCTCACTTGTTCCATGTGTTTTTGAAATTTCAGGTTTTCGCCCTCTTCCAAGCTTTTCTTTGGCTCGTGGTGATTCATCTCTCTCAACAATCGGCGGCTGAAACTCAAGTTCAGGCCGCCCGTCGGAAGTTTTAAGCTTCTTATCAGGCGCCTTCTTGAATTTCTTGCCAACCGATTTTGAGGCTGGGCTCTTTTTCTCTTCCACATCTGAGCTCTTTGGCTTGGTCCGAGAAAATGGCTCACTCTTCTCTTCTGGGGTAGCAGCTGTTTTGCTTTTGGGTGTTGAATCTGATCTTCCTTTGGGAGTGGATTTACCTCCTGAATCTGAGTCATCTGAATCTGACTCGGAAGAAGACGAGCTGCTCTCAGAGGACTGTTTTCCCTTGTCAAGAAAGGGCCAGTCTCCTGAACCTTTAGCAGTATTCTTCTTCTCTTGAACCACTCTTTTTCTTTCAGGTGATTCTTTCTGCAAAGTAGGAGGACCATCACTGGAGCTTCTTCTATCATTGCGTTTCTCCACTTTTATATCCTTGCTAACAGGTTTGGCAGCAGTCTTCGGTTTCTGCTTTGTATCTTCCTCTTCTTCTTCTTCTGTGTCACTGCTTGAGGAAGATGAATCCCCTGAAGAAGATGAAGATGAAGAAGAAGATGAAACAATGTCGCGTTTTGAAGGTTTTGTTTTTGTCTCCAGTGGTTTAGTTGTGCCTTTGGACTTGTCATTTTCTTGCTCCTTTTTAGGTTTTGATGCTTCTGCTTCCTTTTTAGGTTTTGCATCCATTACATCCTTGGATTTAAGATTTTCGCTATTAGTTTCTCCACCACTTGGCTTCACCATTCCGCTTTTGATATGTGCTGCTGCCTTCTTTGCTGCCTGTCTCTGAGGTACATAAGCCAAAATTTCTTGTGCATCACCACTGTCTTTTTCAAAGTCATATATATCACCACCTGACTTGCTTTCCTTTTGGGGTTTTGAATCTTTTGTCTCCTTTGCTTTGGGTTTTGCCTTATCTTTCTGCTTTGCTTTAAGGTCTTCGCCTGGTGGTGATGTCTTAAATGCCTCTTGCTCAAAAAGAACTTGTTCTTTGGTTCTTCCCTGGGAACATCTGATACTCTCTGTTGCCTTTTTAGCAGCCTGTCTCTGTGGAACTATCAGGTCAGTAGGATCATATTCTTTCTTTTTAGAAGATTTCACATTTTCCTTGTCTTTTATAAAATCATCATCCATGGAATCATCCTGCTTCTCCTGCTTAATTTCTTTCTCTTTTTTCTTCAAGGGTTTGGTGTGTTTGATGTTCTTCTGTGGAGATTTGTCTACCTTGGTTTGTAGTCCTGCAGAGAACTCTTTCATTGCTGCTTTAGTCCTTAGAACATGTTGCTGAGAGTCACTTGGAGTGTTGGGAGACTTAGCATCGTTTCTATCATCAATGGAAGCTTCGCCCTTGAGAGATAACTCTGAATCACTGTCAGAATAGATAGCATTGATCTTGTGGGGTTCATTTTTGGTGGCCTTGAATGGTAAGAGCTCATCACTATCATCACTTCCTGACACTTTATCACCCAATTCGCGTTCCATTTGTCTCAAAGTTCTGCTGCGAGGTGACTGCCACAGGTTTTTACTTGGTTTTTCCTCTTCTTCGCTGGAGGTTTCCACTTTTGATCTTGATATGAAACTCTTTTTGTTTCTCTTTCGCACACCCGCTTTAGAACCACTAACACTATTTTTCCTATTGCACGGAGGACGTTTCCTAACGGCTTCTGGAGTGAGATTTGGCTTCTCTTCATCCTCTGTACTAGAGACCGCACTCTCTGCTACACCTAACCGTGATGTCGCTGAGGTTTTGCGTCCAGGTTTTTCAGGTGCTGCACCTGAAGCATTTGAACTTGGACGTCTGGTACTTGAAGTAGCACCAGCATTGTCTGTCTCACTACCACTTGACATGCTTCCATACAAACTGCTTCTTCTCCGACATGCACCATTGAAATACTGTCTCTTGTATGGATTCTCTGCGGACTTCTTTTCTGAAGAGCACTTCACCAAGCCGTTGAGATCTGTCTTGCTCTTTTCGTCTGCCGAACTTGGTGTTGGCGATGAAATTCCAGCAATACGAGCAAGGACAAGATCAAAATCATTTGTGTGGTCTTCAATATTGGGTTGGGAGTATAGTCGGTCATAGATGGAGGGGCCATGATTTGCTTCTATAACAGCTGCCACTTCCTTCACTTTTAGATTACAGTTTGTATCACTTAACACAGCTGCCTGTTTATGAAAGGTCTGCTCTCGTAAGCGGAAGAAGGATCGTGACAACTTCTCTCGCCGGCTCACCATATAACACAGGTTCCGTACCTAGAAATGAAAATAATTAATATTAAGCATAGCATATAGCGAAAAACTATTAATATTATGTGTATCCAAAAAAACATAAATAAATAAATGCAACCAATCATTATGGATATTAAGAATCTTATTTATCTGTCTACTCATTTTCCCCTAACCTCTTCCTTTAGCTGCAAATTCTGTCCTTTCTAAAGAGCATTACTCCATATTTTATATGTTATACATTGAAGCCAATATATAAAAAGGAAGTACAGCTTCGCATGCATTGAATTTCCTCCCTCCTCCATATTCTTGGTTTTTTAAAGGAACAAAAACAAATTTGAGAGATTATTAATTACCCTTTCCAGATCCTGTCGCAGTTGTACAAACATTTTCATTTTTTCAAGATCAGCCTGCTCCTGCTGCCTGGAAAGAATATCCACATCCTCAGATTTCGGAGGCAGCAGAGGTTTGTTGAATCCCGCCTGAAATAAAGAATATAATCTTTTAATGTATGCATTTTAAATGTGCACTCTCTCTCTTTATTTTGTGAACCAGAACTAGAGAGACAAATAGAAAAACAAACCATGCACAGAGCAAAATAACAAACCAATAGCAGATGTTCTGTGTACTGTAGAACTTTGATTATAGGAAGTAGGTAAGAAAAAATTATGGAAGTAAATAAACAATGTTTATAAATTAGAGCCACATTCTTCTTTTCATTTTCTGTGTAGTCTTTAATTGATATATACTTCTTTGTTGCTTTTATTTTTAATCAAAACAAAGAACTTTATGCATTTACAATGTTCCATTGCGTAACATTTGTAGAAAAATGCTTGTATTCCCCTGAATGCAGTAACAGTAATCATCTGTAAACAAAAATTTCTGACTGAGGGACATAATGTAATATTACTCCCTGCCCATATCCTTACACAAGCTGTAAGCATGCAGAAGTTGAAATGTTAGATTACTAAACACCAGATATAATTTTAAGGTTTGTGTCTGCATCTGAACGCCAACTTGTGATATGACAAGAGGATCCAACAAGCTTTTATTCCTACCAGTATAAATAAACTAATCTACTTTAATGTCATATGTTCATATATTCAGGAACTCGCCTTTCTCTTCAGTTTCCAGTAATTATAAATGTAATTTATTCCTTCTGAGTCCACATCCATATGTTGGGTGATGTCTTTCACGCTCACATGTTTATCAAACTCCGCTTCAATTTCTTGCAGCCTACAAAAGAGTTCAAGTAAAACATTAAAACCACAAGCAATGAAAGTGAACATGTAATTTATTATACTTTTTCTCTCGTACATGCAGGTTAAATATCTATTGTGATTAAAAATATTAATCTAATAAACTTTTAATTTTATTGGCTAATAAAATGAATCAGGGTAACAAATAAGAAGAACAAAACAAAGACATTCAACACTACAGATGCTCAAAAATTACAGCAATAGAATTTGAATATATATTTCAGTGCTTAAAGAGGATTGTCAATGATCATGGCTTTACTGCTTGCATTTCACAAATTTTATGCAATTCTTATTCAGCATTGTGTATCTGTTGCAACATGGAATGTTTCACATTTTCCTGTTGGCATAAACGGTTCAAAATAAGAAAGAAAAAAAATGGACTTTTAGGAAAAGCAATCTTGAACTGTTACTTAAAAAATCTAATACATAAATGTAGCACAACTTTCACCACCCTATGAGCATCGTTTTGGGAAAATTGTCATGACCTTCAGTTGTTTTTAGTCTGTTTTATTTTAAACAAATTACTCCTTTAACCTCTTTAAGGGCAGGTATGAGGGAAGAGAGTATGTATCTTTTACAGTTTTTAAGCAGACTTCATTTCTGACACACAGATTTTTTTTTTTATAAAACTGTCAGTTTCACCTTTGTGGAATCAATAGTTTTTAATATTTGTAATTTTTGCTTTGTTTCAAAAGAATGTTCTTTCAAAAGAATGTTCTTTCAAAAACTATCATGTCTATAAGAGTCAAGATGTTAAAGCACAGCTCACTTGTGTATAAAAGCATCTAAAATTCAAAATTTAAACAGCTGTCTCAAAAAAAAAAAAAAAAAAAAAAAAAAAAAAAAAAAAAAAACTTAATATACCCAACATTAAATTTTTATAATTTTGTTGTTCACCATCTTGTATTTCATTTTTATTTAAAAAAATGACTGAGATATTGTTCTGGCTGCAAAAGTGGTGTTTCTCAGAAAATGAAATGGTTTTGTTCCAAAGTGATACTTTGGGCGTTTTCAAGCACTGAAGTTTCAAGCAGTGTCAGCTGTTTACTTGGTGCATGCAACTATTAACAAGTGCACTTTCCCATCATTCTTTCTCACTTAGCTGACAAAACTTGAATGATTGAAAATGGTCCTGAGTATCACTTTGGACCAAAACCATTTCACTTCCTGAGCAGCAAATCACCTCAACCGACTATCCAAACTAAATCCTAGTTTCAGGCAACAGGAGTGTTTCCTGTTAGTTTCATTATTTGTAAAACGTGCAGGAAAGACTTAAAGCAATTAATAAGAGATTTGTAGGAGACAGGCAGTTCCATGTATCATAGGGTATTAAAACTTCAGGAATACATAAAGTAGAACTAATAAACTTCTTTTTTTACATAAAAATAATTTTTTCACCTACAATGGAAATTTTTCATCCATATCTTGTCCTGCAGTAAGGCTCAACATATAGTTATCTAATGCTATTAATTGTTATAATTTTATTTGGTCTAATTTCCGAAACATTTATAATTGCAGTTACACACACACAAACACACACAAAAAAAGCACTATTTATGTGATAATAATAAAGTTGAAATTACTTGTTCTTCCACACAAGACGTATGTTCGACAAGGTTGGAAAGGTAAATGTTTTTTTTTGGAAAGGTAGAAAATTTTTCAGTTGTCTGATTCTACCTTCTCAATAATAAAGTTAAAACCTTCTAGGCGCACTTATAAACATGTCCATTCTCAATCATCTGCTGTGGTCAACAAAAAAAGAAAAGAAAAATAAAAAATAAAGAAGAAACTACGGTTTGTTCCTAGATAAGGTTTTCAATAATATCAGTTATAATCACCTAAAACAGCGATGTGCAGATGCTGTAAAACTGGTAGTGACTGGTTATGTGGGAAGCAGGCATTGCATTGGCATAGGTGTGTGTCACAGTCCACTCCAGCACACTTTATGTCTGTAGGTTGCATTAGTGGGTATCTTCAGTTAACATTTTTACATTCTAGTACAATTTAAGACTGATTTTTCTTTCTTTTAACGGCTACTTTGTGCTGGCAAGGTAACACCAAACATTGAAAAACTTATTCATAAAAAATAGTCAATAACGAAGTTGATCATCTGTTAATTGAAAGTTGTGGTATATTTTCTTTTACATCATTAACGATAGTGTCATAATAGCTACTACAGTCCTAAAAGAACTTTTATTATGAAAAACTACTTATATAAAATGTAATTCATACATAATTTCTCTTTTGCCAAGTTTTCCCTAAGTTTTTATTCTATTATCTGGTTTAAAATACTTATAATTTTTGTATATAGCTGCCCCTTATTAGGAAAAGTTATGAAACTAAAAAATAATCTCTTTTCTTTTAATCAGATTAAACTTATACTAGTATTATTTTAGATAATTATGATAGTAGCAAACAGTAGAATGAAAAACAATGCTTGAAAGGGTAACCTTCTACAACCACATGGTTGTTATTGCCAGTCCAAAGGTCATTGTTAGCCTATGGCTGCCCATGGGTTGCTCTAGAGAGCCAAGTCTGTACATGCCTGACCTAAAACATGCATTGGCTGCAAAGGCATACCTTCTAAATTGCAAGAATCGATTATTAACCCTCAAAGAGACAACACAACCCAGTAGAACCTTCTCAATGCAAAACGAAAACCATTATCATTAAAACAAAGGTAATCCAAGGATAACCATTGTTACCAGCATTATATAACACAGTTATCAATTTCATTTTTGAGGAACTGACAGAAGAAAGCTTAACAAATGAATGCAGGAAATCTATTTCACCCAATCTGTCTCATCTACCAATTATGGACTTCGCTGGTGACACTGTTATAATCAGTAAAAACAAACTTGCAGCATTAGAACTATCAATTGTTATAATTACAAGATTGCAAGAACAAAAATATCTCCATCAATACTGCAAGTGAAGGTGACACTATTGATGACACCATTATAATACGTAAAAACAAACTTGCATCATTAGAACTGTCCTGTAATTTCAAGTAATTGGGCTAGAAGTAAATTCTGAAAAATGTGTCGGCATTACGTCTAGATAATAGCTCCAAATGGCACATTAAGAATCAAGGTAAATATACCATCAATACTGTAAACGAAGGTGAACAAATATGTTATCTTGGTGTTTCATTTAACGGTTCCTATGCTTTCGATACAAAATCTGTGATTCAAAATCTTCAAAGAAAACTAGAATCTTTAACCTGCTGCTGCTAAAATGTGATCCAGTTTCTAAAGGATGCTGATAAACATATAAAGAGCTCCCTAAAAGAAATTTTACAACTTCAGACATCCCAGGTAGTAGCACTTATATGACTATAAATATAAGGTTCTCAGATTATTCAGAAGTTGGGAAGCTTATATTCAATAAATAAATGTTTGTAATACTATAAGAACATCTACTTAACATTAATAATTCTAACATGAACTGGCCTCCTTGATGCAAGAAATATTTGGCAAACACTAAAAAATAAGGAAACGCACTATTCCAAAATGGTATCAGAGTAGAGCTAAACAAAGAATGTACAACTGTCAATAAATGGATCAGAAACCATCAAGCCTGTTGTGTGGTAAACGGCGCAAGGTTATTAAAATGACAAATGTTTCTGCAGTTAGATCTGATCCATGACATTTTCTCTGTTGCAGTGTCGCAGAGAGAAATCAACACTTGCCTGTATCTTGGGATCATGTCCTCATGGGGATATGTTGCGCAACTCGTCATCATAATATAAGAACTTTAATAGCCAAGGAACTACGTAACAAGAACTTCAGTGTCTACAATGAGGAATATGGCAGCCCATCAATTGGTAGTACAAGGAGCATAGACATAATAGCATTCAACAACATAAAAAAAGACTACATAATTGATTTGATCATCATTCTGGCCAACTCGAGGAGGTTCATGAGAAAAGCAGATGTATGCACCAACCATTCCATATTATACATAAAAATATAATCTTGAACACTAGAAATCATTGAACTAATGCTAGGCACTCGTGGAACAATTACTACATTTTTGATTAAGATATGGAAAACCTTTGGTCTACCAACAAGCAGTATATACAGGATGTATCAAAACTCAATGGAAAATTTCCAGGAATGGATTCCTTATATAGAGGGAAGAATAAAAAGTTATAACAACATGGTCCAAAAATGCACAATTATACCTTTATTCAACCTTTTATGTTTCAGAGTTCGCTATGCATTTGTAACTGCAACTGGAACATTCATCTGAAGTGATAACGTACACCAACGAAAAGCTTGTGAGCATGCATTACATGTATAGTTTGGTGGATGGTAATGCATTGGAGGTAGGTCGCTTGTATCAGGAATGGTACCCAATGCGCAGACTGCCAAACTGAAAGACCATTAAAGGGAATCCATCACAGCCTCTGTGAACATGGGAGTTTCGCAAGTCCACCAGGCACAGGGAGACAACCAGGAAGTACAACCCCTGAAGAGGAGGAAGCTGTACTCAACGCTTTGGATACAAGGCCTGGAACTAGCACCAGTCAGTTAGGCTTGCAGAGGAATATGCCACACATGAACATCTGGAGACTGTTGCAATAAAATCTATTCTATCCGTATCATCTGCAGCATGTACAAGTCTTGTCTCCAGCAGATTATCCTGCAAGAGTAATGTTCTACCGCTGGTTCCTGAAACAGTGTGGTATGACGCCTAACTTCACAGCTATTGTGTTGTTCACAGATGAGGCTGCATTCACAAAGGACGGAATCCAGAATATCCATGAACAACATGAGTGGACAGACACAAATCCCCATGCAATCATCAAATCTGCTCACCAACAAAGGTTCTCCATTAACATCTGGTTAGGCATTGTTGGTGAGTGCTTGTTGGGACCCTACATTCTTATGGGGAGGTTTACTGGATGGAACTACGCTTAGTTCTTGCACACTACATTGCCTGATTACTTGGAAGACATGCCACCTGCATCCCATTGACAAATGCACTTCATGCATGATGGTGCTCCTGCATATTTCAGTCTATCTGCCTGCAGACACCTGAATACACATTTTCCTGAGCACTGGATAGGTAGAGATGGACTAGTTACTTCCCACCATGCTCTCCTGACTTGAACCCCATGGACTTTTACCTGTGGGGACACGTAAAGTCTCTCATGCATTTGACTTCTGTTGCTGATGAGTCAACTCTCCATGCATGCATTGTGCCTGTCGGACAGTATGCACTACACTGGGCGTGTTTGCTCATGTGTGCAACTCAAATGAGACAATGATTGGAGGCCTGCATTCAGGCAGGAGGAGGTCATTTTGAACATTTCCTCTGAGACATGATCAGAGCATTCCAGCTGCCATTACAGTGAACTCTGTAACATAAATGGTGAAATAAAGTTATAAGTATGCATTTTTGGACCCATGTTGTTTCTTCTCTCTTTATGAGGAATTCATTCCTGAAATTTTGCCATTGAGTTTTGTTACACCTGTATAGTATAGTCATCATTGCAATATGTGGATCGATGATCATTTTGAGAAATTGCCTATACAGCAATTGAAATGTGTTTATCCTATACCAATGTTAAATGTTTCCTCACACAATATGAACTAAAATGGATGTTGTGCAGAATTTTCTTCCTCACATGATTTAAAATGTTCATAACAGGTCCTAGTTTCACTTTTTATAAATTCATCTACTGTATATTATACTTTGTTCACCATGACAGCCCACAAATGCTGGAAGGTGTTAAATTCTTTTTCAAATAAATAAATAGGTACTTTTTTTGCTATTAGGCATTCTTCAACCTAGTGAAAACTGATAATCAATATCTCAAAAATAATACAGAGTTTTTTAAATAAATGGTGGAGGCCTTTGCCCTGCATAAAAATAACATAACCATTGCTAAGCTGGCTGCAGTAACCAAGGCATTAACCTTAGTCAAAAACTAATTTCTTTCCTTATTGATGTTGATAAGTTCAGCAATGCCTCGAGTCCTCACCAGTCTCTTCAAAACCTTTTGGTGATTTTTTTCTACATTCTCTTTGGTTTTAGTAGTGGAAGGACAGTCTGATTTTGGGTTGCCCCTGTCAACTTCTCTACCCTCCTTAAATTTCTTAAAAATTTGCATACAAGATAGACAGGCGGGCCCCATGGCTCAGTTGCTAGAACAAAACTCATAAATTTCAAAGGATTTTCAAGAAATACAAGATCACCCTGACTCCACAGAATGACCACAATATACAGAAACTACTATGCAACAGAACAAAAGACCCTATCTCCAACAATAAGTCAGCTGGTATATATAAAATAGTTTGTAATAATAACTATCTGGTATACACAGCAAGAACCAAAAGAAATCTTGAAATAAGACTTAAAGAGCATATGAGATGCATTTACCAAAAACAGATGGATAAATCAGCAGTAGCACATTTCTGGTCTTCAATCATGAAATCACTCCAAACATAAAACTCTTAAAACCGATCAACAACAGCAATGAATTGGACATCTGGGAAAAAATACATATCGTCAAACACAGGAATCACCTAATAAATTTCAAACTACTGTCACCCAGCAGCTTTTGGAGATTCATCAACCCGGCACTAGAGAACACCACTAACCACACACATCCGCCAGACAGTAACCGGCAAAATCAGTTGGAAACAAGCTGACGATAGGAGCAAACCATTCTCCCGAAACGCATTCAAAGTAAACAACTTTTAGTGATGTAGTGTAACAACCTCTAACTCTCTTTATTTTAAATGTTTGATTAATTTCAAGTAAGTGAAGTTTTAGTGTATCCACCGACTCAAGATTCAATTAAATTCATGTTATGTTTATTGGACTAATGTGTTTTCACTTTGCTCCACCCAAAGACACATGCAGTTTAAGAAATTCTATGGAAACCAAAATTTTACAGAAACAATACAAACTTTCACCATATCATTTTGTAAACATTGTGATTAAAAACTGTTGGAATGCTTCAAAAGTAATGAAAATCTTGGGCAGTTATATGCAAAATAAAAACTTAACACTCAAACATCCAAGATGCTGTAGTAACATTTAGATTCTTAAGAGGAAATTACTATATGGCTGCTTTATAAATTTGGAATCTTAAACTCTTCAAATTGTATACTATGAAAATAAGAACTCAACAATTATTATTTTTTGAAGATTTAGAAGCTAGTAACAGTGATGTGTCATAATTTAAAATAAAGAGAGGTGAGGGTTGTTACACTACATCACTATGATATCATGTAGTGATGTAGTGTAACAACCCTCACCTCTCTTTATTTTAAACTCAACAATGATTAAAGATCACCTCTCTAGTTGTCTAGCTCTGAAGATGTCACACAAGAACAATGACTGGTCTTTATTGGGAAGCAAGAATTGAATATTACAAGCATTTGGGCATTAAATAATAACGACGATGACAACTGCAGTTGCTGCTGATAATCGGTTTGGATTTTCAATAGATACAAGCATTTTTTCCTTGTACAGACATGAAACTAGATCAAAAAGATCAGCATAAAAATGTTAACTATGAAGTCTTTTGCATTCCAGTAACACTTAGAAATTATCTGAGAAAACAAGCTTGAAACACTACGTAGAGAAGCAGCTAATATTTATCAATTTAAATTCTCTAGCAGAAGACTCTTCAGGTCATGATACAATAGTGATAGATTACAACTTGAGTAGATGTTACAACTCGAGTTATTACATATCTGATTCACGTCATGTGTATTTTCCTTGCATTTTCAAGTAATTTAACAGCAACAGTAATTGAGATATTCTGTTGTTCTTATTAATTACAGCATAATATTCAACCTTATTTGCAAATGTGCTTTTGCTACGGGGTAAAACATATTTTCTGCTATGGAATTTATATTACCTCTCCATTTAATGATGCCTGTTGTGCATTAAAATGATGTATTCAGTCCTCTATGTATTATAAACTGCCTAATATAAAGCAAGCCTACTATTGTGGGTGAAGGGGCTACATATTTCTTCTTAGAAGGTGATTCTACATGCAGAGAAAAATGAAAAATTATAATACCAATTTAGTCTTTATGCCCTTATTTTGGCAGATACAAGAGCCACAATTAAAAATCAAAAGGTACAATTAAGCCAAGTATTAATAAGTATATGACAGATAATAGTCAATCTACATTTTTGTGTATGTCGTCCTCCGTGGTGTAGTGGTTACCATGCTAGCTTCTAGTTCCCGAGGTTGCAGGTTCAAACCCTGCGGAAGGCGATGGATGTTTTTGGGTGTAAAAATTCTTAGCATGGCTTCCTTCAGAAGGGAAGTAAAGTTGGTGGTCTCATGTCGTAGATTTACGGCACGTAAAAGAACCTCAAGCTTGATAAAGAGGCCTCTGAGCAAAATTACCGGTCTTTCACGTCCAATATAGAATGGGACACTAAGGACCATAGCAGTTAAAGAGCATCCATAAATAAAACTCAATTTAATTTTAATTTACATTTTTGTCTTGATTTTCTTCTTTAAGCACTTAGTTTTGCAAAAGTTATGCATTTACGTTTTGTAGAAATCATTATTTTCTGAACACCTAACAGGTGTAACTACACGCTGAATGCTTGTGCTATGATAACTTATGTAGTAGGTACTTGAACCAGACAACTGGGCATCTCTCTCTGTGGAAAGTAAAACAAGGTATACTTTATATCATATTGATTGTTCATATAAAAGTAAGATAGGGCAGTTTTCATTCTCTTCTAATAAATGTTAAAATAACACATTCTGGCTTTTTTTTAAAACTAAAAATTGCAAAATAAAACAACCATTTTGCTTTGTTAAAGCACAAATATTAATTTTTTTTTTTAAAAAAATATCAGCTAGAAACTGCTGTATTTCATTTCTACTTTATACAGTGGAATCTCGTTAGCAAGTTCCTCATTAACACGTTTTTCCGTTTATTACATTGAATTATAAAAGTCCCGGTACCAAATCACCAAATGTAATAAATAACGTTTGCTTAGTGCGTTTTCCCGATCCCGCTTACTACGTTTGAAGTTTTGATGTCCTCATTCGCTGTTTTGGTCAATCTTTGGTCAGTCCAGTGGGAGTAGGCGCTTAACAGGTTCAAAGTTTGATGTCCTCCATTTGCTAATTTGGTCAATCCTTGGTCACAGGGTGGATACCGGCAGCCAATCACATGCATGTATGTAAATATTTGTGCGACACGATTTATGTGGGCGGGATAGAGAATGCTTTACCTTGGTGTGGTAAACGCCGATAGTTTCTACTGTTGGGTGTTGACCAAACATACGTAGATTGTATTTTAACTTTTCATTTGCAATGAAAAAAAGAAAGTGTAGTAAATAACCAACACTGAAAATCCTTGAAGTATACCACAATCCAAATATGAAACATGTGGATATAATGCGGAAGTTAAACATTCCTCCGTCAACCTTAAACACGATTGTTAGCAAACCTAAATTGATTGAAACTGCTTTTAAAGAAGGCAAAAATGCTAAAACAAAACTTTCCTCTTAGAAAATAGGATCAGAACGAAATTTGTTGCATGGAAACACCTACCGTATTCAAATCGTATTGAATACGCCAAAGTTACTATCGTCTATTGTACTCATAACATGATGAACGCACATAATTTTGTTTTCTTTTTTTAGCGGAAATTGTTAATATATGTGTAATAAAACACACAGCAAAGCCACTATTGTCGCTTCCATAATTCGCAATTTATTTCCTCAAAAGCATTCATAACCTCAAAAATCCAAGTTAACCAACCTAAAAGCTTGAATTACTTATTCTCAGGTTTTATGTATGCAAATCCATTTGAACACATATTGAATTTAACATGGAAACATGGATTGTATTCAGTATAAAATTATACTTGAAATCTATTTCAACTGCCCATGGAGACGTAGTAATTATTAGATTTTATTACATAACTATGTTCTTAAACTGCAGATTTTGTATTTTCGTTAACACGTTTTCCCGCCAATGACGTCCAAATCCTTAGGTCCCTGCAAAAACATATTAATGAGATTCTACTGTATGTATACGAGCAAATATTTAAGTTAAAGATTATATTTTATTTTCTCCCATGGTTTGAATTAAAATTAAGTGTCGTAACTTTAGCTCCTTTCATTAATTTACTGCACATGCACCAAAGAACTACCTTGAGAACTAAATACTCAAAAGTTAATTTAATTTCTATAATGTAGTCCCAGCCATCTTTAGAAACTCACTCCAGCTTTTATGTGAGGTAAAGGTAACCTGTCAATCAAAATTGATCTCTCACTCACCTGTAAAGTGAAAGTTTAGGTTGCAAAACATATCCTTATACAAAGTGTTTAGAAAAATCAGCATAAAATAAAGTGCTCATATACTTTTTCAATATTCTCATTGAAGGTTATTCTATCTTGGTTAAAATGACAAAATGTATACCTCTTACACATGGTACAGGGTGATTTATGAAGAACTGACACATTTATTTCTTTAATTGTTTCAAAACGAGTTCTGTTAGTGACAGCTTATTATACCTGAAATGCAGAGGAGTTTTGGGAGATTATTTACCTCTATAGCAAATGTTGAAAATGTCCTCCATCCTGCATAAGACACAACTCAACATACCCCTTCCATGTCACTGGCCACTCGGAGAACTCTGTTGTTAATAGCTTAAATCTCCTGTGCAATGTTGTGCTGCAGATCGTCCAACGTCTGGAGACATGTGGCATAAACCCTGTCTTTTAAGTAACCCCATAGAAAGAAGTCCAGCGATGTCAAATCAGGAGATCTCGGTGGCTGCAGGTTCTTGGAAATTATCTGGTCGTCAAAGAAACTTGCAATTGGTGCTATGGATTCATTTGATATATGGCATGTAGCACCGTCTTGCTGAAAATATTTTTGACTCAGCTCTACATCGTCTAGTTGTTCAGTTGCCCAACTAGTTGCTCAGCTGCTCCATCGGTACTCTGCAGTGTTCACATTGTTTTAGAAAAAAAATTGGTCCCACTATTCTCTGTGTGGATACTACACACCAAACTCTGATTTTAACCGAGTGTGCATAGGTGCTTCATGAATAACATGTGGATTTTTGCTGGCCCAATAGCGTGAGTTATTTGAGTTCACATAGCCGGATAAATGCAACCATGCTTCATCTGTGAACCATGTGATGGATAATATTGCAGGATTATGCACAATAAACGCCTGAAACCAACGACAATAATTCAGTCGTCTATCCGTATCTGGTTCCGTAGCTGATGGACAACCGTAATCCTATACAGCTCTAGGCTTGCACTTTTCACAGCTTTCTGACACATTGAGTAACTGTACCCTGTCTCCTGCGACAAACATCTTAATGATTTTTTGGGTGACTGATCCAGTTGTGCTCTTATGTAACAATAACCGTGGGAAGGCTAGATGAATGAGTTTTGCCTTTTTCACTCACCAGAGATCCAGTTGTTTCCAATTTGTTTACCAGTCCCAGTATTGTGTCTCTTTGGGGAGGATTCTGAACACCAAATTCTCTCTGGTATGCCCTTTGAGTAGCTGCAATTGAATTCGTAATCCAGCATTGCTTTACAAGGAAGAGTCATTCATTTAATGTGTAATTTGTGTCGTTTATTAAACGTGTATATTTAATAAAACTAACAATTACAAATAAAACATGAACATCTCCACATCTAGTGACAGGCAATCGAAACTCCAGAACATTCTTCATAATTTGAAGCTAAAATTAGGGCACTGAGTGAATTTTGAACAGAATAAGAAAGAAATGTGTCAGTTCTTCATAAATCACCCTATATAACAAAACTGTGATACAGAAAGCAAACAGAGCTTTAAACAAGGTTCTTCAAACTCAAGCTGCCTATTTATAGATTAAGATAATTTTTACTTACTTGGCTGCTCGAGCTTGGTTCTTTTCTTCAGAGGTCATGTCTTTTCTTTTCTTTCTTTTTGATTCTTCATCTTCAGAAGCTGAACCACTCTTTTCTTTCTTACTTGTTACACTATGCTTCTGGCAGTACGACTGAAAATTACATTCACATTTAATATTAAATCACATTCCAGAAAAAGATCAACTGAATGGTATAATGTTTCATCTCGTGGAAAAGCTTACCCGAAGTTTGACACCATCATCAGCATTCTCATCTTCAATAATGGCCCTCATTTCAAGGCCATGTTTAAATGCACAAGTAACGTGGTATGCTGTTTTGCAGGTTTTCACAGAACACTGGATGCAAGCCCCAACTCTTTCTCTGCACAAAACGCAAATGAGTGCCCATCGGCTTTGCTGAAAAGAAATAAAGAAACACATATTTTAAACTTCTGGACTCAAAGCATATAATGACTTGATGCTTTATATCATATAAAAACACTTTCACTAACAGATGGTACAACCACTTGTCAGAACATTTGGAAAAAATGTCTGTAATTTTCTGCAAAAGGTGCACAAACATCATTAATATATACCCCCGCCGCTGTAACGTTGCACTTGACAGCTAGCATTTAAGTTGGTACACTCGCAAAAAAACAGATGAAAAGCTTCAGCCGTTTGACCTCCTAAGCCAATCACAAGGCAGCATTCCGGATGGTCGATGACAAAGCGGAACTGGAACTAGAATCGGCTCTGTTGCCGGATGTAACTATTCCCAACCACGTGCTTCAGTTTGTGAATCTCTAGCACGAGCATCGAGTTGTTCTTTGCAAGCTACATATTGTTCATTGTTATTTATATTTGTGGTTATTGTTTGTTTATACATATATATTTATTTATATTTATATATTTTATATATATATTTCATTCATATTATTTATTTAAACAAAACTTAAGTGCAACAATGTCTGAAAAACAATGCCGATCACCGAGTGATGATTCACGAAATGAAAATCCTTTGCGTCGAGGAGTGCCACTTAATAGTCAGGCATTGGAACTATTAAGGAGAACCCAGAAATTCTTTGAACAGGAAAAGCAGTACGTGAAGCTTCAGGGCAATCCCTCTATTCCTGCTGATAAAGCCGTACAACGAACTGCAGCAGCTCTTGGACTAAGCACGGGAACTGTTATTCATAAGGCTATGGTGGACGCGGCTTCATGGAAGAAGAAAGTAGACCATGTGAATAAGCTAATACGTAAAGCACAAGAAATAGATGGAATTATTAGTGACTGTGTACCATTGATGATATGCCTCGGTGAAGATGATGATAATGATGCTTCCGAGGATGACGACGACAACGGGGATTTGGATGGAATTGAGCCATTGCAGTTTTAAATGGGTGAGTGAAAATAACTTTGTTATGGCATGCTTATAATTTGTTTTATTTTGCCTCATTGTAGCAGGAAGTTTGTATTATTTTGTTTCTATATTGTCAAAAGTGCGTAATTTATTCTACATATGCCGCAATGTTTATGCAGAGTTATTTTCAATTAACAATAATAATACAAAATAGTTATTATTCATTGACGTTCGCTACTTACGTACACTTTTTGTATGCGGCTTAGACACGATAGAAAGGAGAACAATCAGCTGTTGTTGTTTACTAGCCACCCTGGCAACGTCGCAACCACAATGTAGCCAACCTTACGCGAAGCCACACGAACTGTCAAGTGCAAAGATACAGCAGCGGGGGTATAGGCAAAATATAAAACATATTCTAAATCATGGCTACTTCTGCTTTAGAAATAAGATTTTTAGAATTTTCAGTGCATAGAGGCTACTTGTGCTATAGGAATAAGAATTTTGCAATTTGCAGTGTATAGAATTCAATTTTTACATTAAAACAAATTACATATTTCATAATATTTTTTGCAAAACTTACATACCTGATGAAAATCTTTGTATCATTTCATATTTTTCAAGGCATACAATTATTTACTAAAACAATGTTCTTTTTTTTAATTTATTGTGCAAGATTTTTTCTCTCTCCATTAACAATGAACTGTGCTTTGCAGATATACAATAGTGATATGTTTTGAGTAACTTTTTAACCACTGAACATAAGTCACATGGAAAGAACTATTTAAATAGAATATACAATATGTAGAAACTTCAATTCTGTCTACTGCTTTGAAGTTTGTACATCGACAGGGAAATCTGACTATAAATTAAAGGATATCGTTTTATGTTAATTGAAAAAACAGCAGACCATGCCAGCATGAGTTCAAAGAAATCACAAAGCATACATACAAACATACATAAATATGGTAATAACATCTGTTGAACTTATTATAGTTGTTTCCTCGCATTGAAAAAAATGTATTCATTTTAACTGAATAATATAACGCTTATTCTAATTGTGTTTTATATAAACTACCTTAATTTTCTCAGAAAAAGGAGTGCAAGCCCTACAGTGCACAAACCCACATTTAAAGCTTATTTATTTACTTTCATAGGTGCTTAACATCACTAATGCAGTTCTGCAGATACGATGAAGGAAATAGTGCAATGGTACTTAAAGGAGCCTGAAGTACATTGAACTGAGAGTTGTCTGACATCTGTCTTATATCGATAAGAGAAAATCTTGTATAAAATCTCTTACTCACATCAACCTTAATCAAAATTCCATTTTGGGTCACCCAGGTTAGCATGCAGATATACTACTAACTCTACTAAGACACTGGCAAATATGCATGGTCCACAGAAAAGTACTTTTAGCCTATTTTTCTGTTTTCTAGTCATCACTGTCTTCTATGAGACTGCATGCTCAAGAAAGAATGACACTTGCAAGTTTTTAGCCACTCCAAAACTAATTATATTTACTTACAGGGATACTAGATATCTTGGTGATTGGCTCCATTCGTTCAACACATCCGATGCTGACTTCAGGAATCCAGAGAGCACAAGAAACATGAGCCCATTTTTGACCAGAGCGGGTACATTTCATGGCACCACCTTTATTAGGGCACAGTACACACTCTGGGCGTAGTCCCAGAGCACAAGTGCGACACAACCAAGAACCAGATGGTATTGTGGTGATTCCATAACACGCTTGATGTACACAAATGTTACACGAATCACAAAATACCATCTCGTTGCCTTCTTCTGAATCAGGCTGGAGAAAACAAAAAAAAAAGTTATAAATGTATGAACAGTATTAAATCACAGGTGCAGAAATATGATAGTATTGGTATTTATTATTATTATTATTATTATTATTATTATTATTATTATTATTATTATTATTATTATTATTATTATTATTATTATTGTACATTTGGAAAACAGTCCTAAAACTCATAGTTCTACATTATAATCTACAATTAATTGCACATCTTTTTGACTATGTATAAAATGTATCAACAAATTTACTTGTGGTAAACACAATGTTAACTTTAAGAAAGGGTTACCATCACATTTCTCATCTTAAAAGCTTTCACAAATGTTAAAGTTATAGAATAGCTACCATAAAGCAACCTGCAGATAATTAATTATTATATTTTCATGTCATAAATGCCCTTCCTAACATATACAGTTGCAGATGTAATGAACTTCAAAACATTTGAGAAGATTATAAGACTATTAAAGATAGAGTTGATATACAAAAAATGGCAAGGAAGACTGCAGTGGCCTTATTTAGGATGGCAAATGGCCATGATTGCCTCGCAGAACATCTCTACAAGATACGATGCCTACCTACACCCAAGTGCACTCTCTGTGAAGAAGATGTCATCCTGAACAAACAGCATCTCGCCAAATGCAAAGCCCTTAAAAGTGATAACTTACAGACTTTATATTGGGAAGCCAGAGGGAATATGATGCAGATCAATTAATCCCCAGTGCCATTGGTGAACAACAACAACAACATTTGAGAAGAAAACATCTGTGGTATAACCTTAAAAGATAGTGGCCAACAAGGTTATGGAATAAGCATGAGAGAAGTTAGAAAACTGTGCATGACTATGTTAAAATGCATTTTGCTAACTGTTAAAAACATTCAAAACTAAGTGAAATGAAATAGTGCACATAAGATACAAGTACAAATGTTTTACTTTTGCAATGTATTATATGCCAGGGAGTTACCAGGTATAAACTTTGACTCTGCTACAGAGAAATTTGTATCATGTCTCGATTATGCTACTTGTAATTTGTAATGTTCAGATTTTATCTTGACTCATTTCATTTCACTCGAAACATCAATGGAATTTCCGTGGTTACTCTATACTTGTTTATATGGATTTCTCAAGCATTTGAAAGAAAGAAAAAAATAGAAAGAAAGAAAGAAAGAAAGAAAGGAGAAAAGTACACAATGCTTAGATTGACAGAAATTAAGCATATCATTTTCCTGGGCTTCTGGATGCAATAAATTGCATAAAGGTAAAATTTAACTTGCTTGTATCAAAATCAAGGTATACATATATATTTTTACATTCTCTACCAATGCTCTCTAAAATTTCCAATCTCTCTTCCCTATCCCAAGTACCATTAACAACCTTCTTCCATGTAAAATTCAACTTTGGAAAAATTGAGGCTTACAACCTTGTTCTAGGCGATAATCAATTGGTAAACCACAAGAGTTACACAAAATCTTACTATACAAAAAATGTTTATCTTTTAAATCACCCAATTTATGTAAAATAAGTTTTTGTGGCATTAACCATTTCCGAGATATTTTTTGTTATTGATTTGAATTTTTAGAAGCCTACACTTTTTTCAAGTGGGAAGTTGCTATTTGCTTTTTCTCATGGTCATGCAAAAAGCATGGAATTTCAAAGCCATCAATAGCAATGTTGCATTATAAAAATCTAACAATCGCTTTAGCCAAGACACTCTGCAACATATCAGACCTTAATGCCAATATTGAATGTAAGAAAATATTAGCTGGTAAACAAATGTGCATAGCATACACTTACTTTTCCTAAGATTGTGAGACATTTGTGCAGTGAAACAAAGTGTAAAAGTTTGTGTTTTTGTATATTATATGGAGTGTATGTCATTCTTGTTATGTTCCTGGTTGTTAATCCAACTATGGTGCTACAGAAATTCAGCATTTAGATTTCCTAAGGACAAAGTTTCAAGAGAAAAATGGACAAGATAGAGCCATCATAACAATTTTGTAGTTACAGATAATTCGTTAGTATGCACCAAATGCTTTGAGGATAACTTTATAATAAAAGGGGATAAATTTTCCAGTATTAAATGGTAAACCAGTTACAGTAGAATCTCATTAGCACGTTTTTGCAGGGAGCTAAGGATTTGGACATCATAGGTGGGAAAACGTGTTAACGAAAGTGCAAAATATGCAATTTAAGAACATAGTTATGTAATAAAATCTAATAATTACTACGTCTTCATGCGTAATTGAAATCGATTTTGAGTACAATCCGTGTTGAATTCAATATGTGTTCAAATGGATTTAGATACACAAAGCCTGAGAATAAATAATTCAAGCTTTTATGTTGGTCAACTTGGATTTTTAAGGTTATGAATGTTTTTGAGAAAATAAATTGCGAATTATGGAAGCGACAAGAGTGGCTTTGCTGTGCGTTTTATTACACATGTGGTAACAATTTCCGCTAAAAAAGAAAAAAAAAATTATGAGCGTGCATCATGTTACGGGTACAATAGCGAATGTATCTTTGGCGCATTCAATACGATTTGAATACGGTGTTTCCATGCAACAAATTTCGTTCTGATCCTATTTTCCAAGAGGAAAGTTTTGTTTTAGCATTTTTCCCTTCTTTAAAAGCAATTTTAATCAATTTAGGTTTGCTAAGCAAACGTTATTTATTACATATGGTGATTTGGTACCGGGACTTTTATAATTGAACGTAATACAGGGGAAAACGTGTTAATGAGGAACGTGCTAACGAGATTCCACTGTATAACCAATTCCAACGACAAGAACATAGCAGAATAAGCAAAACGTACATATTATTTTCTTTTATTATTATGATTATCATAATAATAATAATAATAATAACAATAATAATAATAATAATAATAATAATGTGATTAACATGCAAACAACAAAACAAGGTGATAACAAGTGGAAATTAATCTAATATAATGAATGTAATATTGTTCTGTAATGGGGCATGCTGGTAATGTAAAAATCATGTTGCATCATTGAAGATGCTGAACTAAAATACAAAGTTTGCTGTTTATGTTTAACTTTTTGCTTTTGAGTTACAATACACAAACACACACTTACGCACACAGAAGGGGGAACAGAAAGGTATGCCTTTATAAAGTGCATTTTTTGGGGGGGAGGGGGGGATTCAGAGGATGTAAAAGCATGTACTTCCAGTGAAATCTCAGAGTGAAAATTTTGGAGGGAAAGCAAAATTTCCTCTACTTACTATAAGTAGATGATTGAGGAAGTAAAATGTAAGTGCATATATAAAACAACAGCTTGCTTAGGAAAGAAGTCTGTCCTCAGAACTCCCCTAAACTCCATCTCAAGATTTCACCAATTGATTTCACAAGTCTAGAACTAATGAGCTGGCAAAAATGGTATTTTTTTTTTCTTTTGGACAACGAAACAATAAGGTCCAGAAAAATCATGCAGGTAAGGAGAGAAAAAATATAAAATAACTCACCGATCTACAGACATCACAGATAACATTCTCATCATACTCTATACCAAGACCCTCTTCTGTTTTCACTATTGTTTGCACTTTCTCCCAACATCGTATCTCTAGTTCTTCTATGACACGTTCCAACTGGTCCTCTGTTATCGGATGTAACCCTGCAAAAAGCATAAGTTCTTCAGAATATTGTTGGTAAATTAAGAAAGAGATTATCATGTGAGCAATGCAGCAATATGACAACAAACATCCAATAATAATGTTAACTTACCCATGCATGCCCGTTCACCATTGAGGATCTGCAGCCACGCAACGTCGCAGTCATCCAGATCATAGGAGCAGGCTTTCTCCGCCTTAGCGGGTGTGCTAGAGAGAAAATGCTCTTCATTTGTGAAGAACTCGTCCTTTGTGATTCGGATATATTTTGATTTTGGTCTGCAAAATAAACATTAGTACTTAAATAAAAGAAGGAACTAAACATTGTGAAGTGAAATCATAAAATATTGAAAGTTGAGATGACTTATTACTCTCTTATAGCTTCAACTTATTTTATAAACATAAGTATGCTTCTAGAGACCTGCTGGGGGAAGAAGTTCTACCTACAAGTATATTTCCCCTCAAAGGAATGACTGTAAATGAAAATAATAATTCTGTTTGGCTTTTCAAAGACAACCAAAGATGTTAATGGGCTCTTGAATATGATGCCACTGTCTGTTGAGTCGTCCTCTGTGGTGTAGTGGTTACCATGCCTAGTTCCCGAGGTCACGGGTTCAAATCAGGCGGAGGGCAATGGAATTTTTTCAGGCGTAAAAATCCTTAGAATGGCTTTCTTTGGAAAGCCAGTGGTTCAGTGTTGTAAATTTACAGCACGTAAAAGAACCTCAAGCCTGATAAAGAGGCCTCTGAGCAAAATTACCTGTCTTTCAAACCCAATTTAAAATAGGACGTTAAGGACCACAGCAGTTAGAGAGCGTCCATAAATAAAACTCAATTTAATTTTTTTTACTATCTGTGGATTGTGTACTTACATCTCACAACCATTCAAAGGGAATTTGCATGCCCTTAGATGACACCTCTACATAGTGAAAATCAAAGAGATGTAAAGGTCAATTTCAACTAGAATGTCTTTGCCACAAAGCCAACAAGTGTTAGTCGGCTCTGCGATTAGCATAAGTCCTCTCTGTATAGTAATAAATGTATGATTTATAACTCAATAGTTTTCTTTTCAAGTTACGGCATGTTCTAATAAATAAAATGGATTACACTGTGGTTATACTTTACTTTCATTTTGACTTTTGCGCTTACTTTGTTTATCAAACTAACTATGGTAGAAATTGAATATTTCTCGGGGCCATTTATGATGTTTAGAGCTGCATTGTAACACCAGGATTGTACGACAACCTGCTAAATGAAAACTATAGTAAATAGAATGGGCAGGCAGTTTCAAGCATTAAAGGATGTGAACCAGTAGGCAATGGATATAACTATCAAATGGTCAATTTAAGCAGCAACAAGAGAGTACATTTAGTTATACTTATTCTTAATAAAACTTCAATCAATTACGAGGGCTGATCAATAAAGACTGAGATTGATTTTTTCCTGTAGCTTTCTTGAGAGTTTCCTGTCTCTACCATGAATATTTGAAAAGAGCAGGTTTTCATGTATGATGTCCATAGGCGGCAGCACTCTCGTATTGGTAGGTTGGTAGTAATGCTGTATATTGTTGACCCTAGTTGAATTTCGCATACCACAAAATGAAGGCGACACAAGAGGAGCAATAAAATTTTGTTTTCGTTTAAATCATACAGCCTCTGAAACTTTGGAAAAGCTGAAGCAAGCATACAGTGAAGATGCACTACCTCGTGCAATAGTGCTTAGGTGGTTCAAAGACTTCAAAGTAGAGCAAGTCCTCTGTGCTAAGCAAGGTGGGCCTGGTGCTTCGGCTTCTGCTATGACTGAAGTCAACATCAACATAGCTGCTGTGATTGTTGTTCTCATTCACACCACTGTTACAGCAGCGTACTACACGTCAGTATTGGCTACACCGAGGAAGCACAATGCAAGGAAACATCCAGAACTTATCACAACAACGTGCGGCCTCACGGCATTTTTGGCTAAATTCAACATTACCTGTGTGCCGCATCTGCCTTATAGCCCCAATCTTGTCCCCTGTGATTTCCTTTTATTCCCATTACTAAAAGCAAAGCTCCGGGGCATTCGATTTGAGAGCACTGAAGCAGTGCTGAAGAAAAGTGAGGCGATTCTCAAAGACCTGACAAAGAATGGCCTGTACCATGTGTTCGAGGACTGGCAGAGACACTATAAAAAGTGCATTCAAGTAGGAGAGGACTACTTTGAAAAAGACCATGTCAACATTGAAATGGAGCAATAAATATCTGTGAAAAGAAATTAGTCTCAGTCTTTATTGATCAACCCTCGTATAAATCACATATTTCCCAGATGTATGCCAAAATACCCTTACTATCAGGAAGCAATGACTGAAAAAGAAAGCTTTAAAACAAAATTGCTTGTATGGCATTGTGGTTAAGCAGACAATACTTTCAAAGTTGTCCATGTTGAAATCTTACTCGGCATATCTTTTTCTTTGTTAAGTAGCGTTAATGCTCTTTCTTACTACATATGGCACCACAGGTGGCAGCACTGATGATTCATGGAATGAAATTATATTTTGGAATTTTGAGAAGGAAACATTCCAGATCTAAGTTTAGGGTGCCTCCCTGGCATTTGCCAGTTATGAGGGGCCCCTCTCAAAAAAAAAAACTTCTCAGGGAGGATGGTCCTGGCAAGATTGGAACCATGGACTTCCTGAATGCAGGCCACATTCATTACCGCACAGCTTTCTTGTTCAGTTTCAGCATTCCTCTCTCTCTCACACAATTCATTTGACTTAATTTTAATATTTTGCAACTACAGCAAAAGGGCTGCTAAGCAGGATCATCTATATAAATTTTGGACTCCCTGAAGACAGTTGGCCCCTAGTTGTCATGAAGTGCTAGATCAGCCCTCTGTTAGTTACATTAGCCCATTTAACTTGTGCAGTAGGCTGTATTGAAAAACTCTTTTGAAGTGAAACTTCTTTAGGCACGGTAGGACAAATTGGCCTGAATCAGATGAAAAGTGAAAGGCATGAGTTGACCTGATCAAGAGACTTCAACCGGCAGTTGAGAAGAAAAAGAGAGTGAATAATTTCTACTCTCTCGGTCACATACGTCATAGACAGTCTATGCGCATGTGTCGCAAGTACTGTGTTAATACGTAGCATAGGGAACCAGCAGATGCTTCTATATTATAATGTACATTAGCTGAACACATTGTAATATTATTATATTAGCGAGCTTCCTGTTTTAAATAAAGTAAAACTTTAAAGAGATACTGTATTGGTGTCTTTTAGACCTTTAGTCTAAATGACACCAATTGTTGGAATCGGAAAAACATCTGGACAAAATGCCAATGATTATGAGTGGTGATTTCAACATCAACTTGAACTCAGACGAAGCTCAAACACTGATTGGAGAGCTCAATCTACAATCAGATCAGGCACTATCATCGACGCAGTATTCTCTTGTTATTTAGAAAAACTTTGCCGTCTAAATTATTTGTATTATACTTCAGCCACCATAAACCCATAATTTCTTGCTAAGAGTATGAATTAATGGAATTGATGAATAAAAGAAATATTTCATTGAAATAAGACAGATTTTCTTCAATCAAATTCCACATAACCATTTCCTAATCTGAAATAATAAAATCGTCAACAAATGCTAGAACACAAGATGTTTCAATTCAAAGGCGCAAGAGTCTCACACATTCTTTTTTATTTTGAATTTTAAAATGAACCTGGCCTAAAAACGTGCACACAGGCATCAAATGAATGCCCAACCCCCAAGAAAAAATGAAAAAAAGTATGCAAATTCGATAATGTTTAACTGATGTGCAAACCCTTCAAATATTTAAGAACACTGCAAAAATTGTAAATTACAAATTTCAGGAATTTTACTGTACAAGGTCGCTTCAATCCCATATTCTGTATTTTTAATTTGTACAGATTGACTTACAGCAGATATGGAACTGAATGAGTGAAAAGTTGAAGGTGGCCCTTGATAAGGGTGGGGTTTACTGGAAGTCTAACTTTATGGTACTGTGTCAAGTGAAATGAAATGGGGAGGGGATTGTTCTACTCTGCATACCTGCACTTCAGTAGCAGTTCAGAGGTTTTATTCTCATAGTTTGGTAGCGTTCTCCTATTTTAAATAAAATATAAATATGGCAAAGCAAGGTGCAACAGCAAGAAAGGAAACGATTATTAAACTTGAATCCGTATTTGGCGTAGCAGAGGCTGAAATTGCAAGTTTGCCAAATTTTCCTGACATGAGGCAATATTTTTATGCCCAACTAACTCTGAAAACCATCTGAAGGACCATAAAAAGTGATATTTCTGTTACTGTGGTATAGAAAATGCAGGAAGCATGGTCAACAGCATCTATTTCAACAGTCGGAAAGCATCAGATCCAGTGAATGGTAACAAATTACCACACTAAAGTTTAAAACTTTTTGAGAAGAGAAAACATTTATTAATCCTACAGGAAGTTAAGAAGTGTCTTAAGTTGAGTTTATACTTTGAATCTGACTCATATACTCTGCAACTGCAGGAAGTTATGTAAAATACCAGTGAAAGGGAGAGCATTTTTGGCTGACCAACGAACAATAAGAATTTAGTTCTCTTTAAACAACCCTGAAGTAAGAGATAAAATTAAAGGACTGTCATGCTGAATCTGATATTTGAATATCATGCTAAGACCATTCCACATATTCTGCAATACAGTAAAGAATGACTTATGGGTTTGTTCCTATACAGATATTATATATACATTGGTTTAGCATTGCACTCTGTCACTCACAAAGCAAGTGTGATTTATACATATTAATTCTGATGGACTCTGGATCAGAAGTTTTTTTGGAAAGCCTGATTGCAGTACATGGACAAAGTCAGTGTCAGATTTCTTCAATATGCATGCTCCGTCAATCAGAGACTGTCATTGGAACAACATATAGATGATCAGTGGTGCCAATGTGCTACAATGCTATAATTTGCATTCTTGTGTTGTTAATATTTTGCCTTTTGTTTTTTTAAAGTTTAACGTCCTTTAACTGGTTAGGTCATATCGGATGAAGAATGAAATGGTGACATGATGCTCAAATCAACCCAGGGTACATAGAGCTTAGAGTTAATCGACAATCATGTTTCAGAATAAGGGATAACTCTAGAAAATCCTTACCTGGGTAACTCACCCTAACCAAGATTCAAATTCGAGGCCTCTTGAATGTGAGGTAGGCATGCCACCCGTACATCACAGTGGTGGGCTATTTTACATCCTAAAATCTTCGCTAATATAGCAGTCAGAACAGACATTTAGCATAGCTCTTTATTGGTTTAATGGGGTGTGATTGAGATGTTTTGAAATAGGAATATGCTTGAACGTGTAATGTGCCACTGTTTACCTGAATTTATATGTTTCTCAAACTCTACAAATCAATAACCAAGTTTATGTTTATTTGTAATCTTTCCTTCTTTGTTAATTTTGAATATGTAAATACAAGTAATGTGAAACAGGCCCCAGGTAATAACAGTTTAAGGGCCAAAATATTGTGTCTAATTTTAAAAATTGGATTTTTTTGAAAACAAATTGACAACTATACAATCCAATTTTTTACCACCCTGGTGCAATACTTCCATTTTAATTGATAAATAGAACATTTTCATCTCATATAAGATTTAAAGTAGTAAAATAATAAAGTACTTACAATTTGAATTCCTGTGATGGTCTGAGACTTGATGAGCTCTGGTTGATGGAGACACAAGGCTCAGGAAGAGAGTCTGGATTGACCGGTACTTGGACACCCCTTTCCCACTCCTGTTTCCACTGATCTGTTATAACCCAGTATTCATCTGGAGAGAGAGGCTCCGAGTCTGGTAGCTTCATTGCACTGATCAGATCCTTCCGGAACAACTGTTACAAAGAAGAAAAAAACCAATAACTACACTGCAAAAAATAGATATCCAACACCATTATAAAAATCTGAGTTACATTCACATGGCTTTCTCTAGTAAATATTTATTTTTATCTAGCTTCTACAAATTACTCTTGCAAAAGCTTATTTTTACTTTCTCTACCGTGTACCCAGTACATGAAGTATTGTACTCAACCAAAAATGTTTATACTGAAATTTCACCAGAAAAACATGTTTTGAGGTCCCCTGAATAATAACTTCTTTTTTTAAGAGAAAAATGTGCATGTGCTTGTGTATAAATTTGTGAACAGCATAGCTTAAAAATGAAAAGTCAGATAAATACCAAACTTAGATGTTTAAGTTCTATATCATCCAAAGATGCAACATAATTTTTTTTTCTAATAAAATCCCCCTATGCCAAACTACCCTTTTAATGGAAACCTTTTTGATATGTTTTATTTTCTCAAAAATGGCTTTAACAATTTTAATTAATATACTATATTAATAAGATATATCATATGACAAATAAACTGTATATCTTAAATTATCTGGGAATAGCCTGTGAAGTCCACTCCAACGGGTAAACCATAAGCGATAGACAAAAAACACACTACACCAAAAAAAGTAGATCTCTTTAAAAATAGAAATTTTTTCAAATAACTTTTTTTATGTGGCATCAGCCATTTCCAAGATATCTGTTAATATTGGTTTGAATTTTTCAATACAAATTCTGCCACTATCCACTTGTTCCTTACAATTTAACAAAAAGGGCAAGGAATTTCAAGGCCAGCATATAGTGATGCACTTTTAAACATTTGACTCACTATCTCCCTTTGTACCTATAACAAAATGTGTAAAGAAAATATTTATGCAAACATTTATCACAATTAAATTGAAGTAGATACAAGAATAAGCTTTTGTAAGGCTAGTTTGTAGGAGCTATATAAAAATAAATTATAGTGGCTAGAGAAAATCCTATGGATGTAATGCATATGATTTTTCTATTTACTTCATCTTAAATGAGATAAACATTTACAGAAATGGTTTCATTATGCATTATTTTTTATGTACAAGAGGATACAGGAGGCTGAAGCAATAGTCAAATCTTTAAAAACTGGGTCACTATATGTTGGCTTTGAAATTCCATCTCTTTTGCATGACATCATGAGAAACAATTCAATGGTTTTATTTTTTGTTGTTTACTTTCTTATATATTTATTACCTCTTTTTAAAACCACTGTCTGTAGCTATGTTTATTATATTGTTTAGTTCCTGATTGTATTCCTCTTTGCTCATGGGGACATTCAATAACCTGTGCGCAAGACTGTTGAAAAAGAGAATCAAAGACATCAGTACACTCATCTCAAACAAAGACGAAAATAGAATTTTCAAGAAATTCAAATACCATCCATCAGCTTTCTATAAATTCCAAAGGATCTTCAAACAGCACAACATCATTCAAACCGCTAAAAAGAGTTACTCCATAAAAATATATATTAATTCCAAATTAAAAGATGACATTCCACAGGAGAATAAGCCAGGAATATACTGAATAAACTGTAACGACTATGAAAATATTTACATTGGAAAAACTAAAAGAAACATTAAAACAAGAGCAAAAGAACACTTAGAAACATAAATCAAAAACAGGAAGAAAAATCAGCAGTATGCAGTAGCATAGCATAAACAGAGTTCCCAAGTTACTTAGAAATATCACAAGCAAACAGGGAAAACAAAAACCGTCTCTTTAACTTTGAAATTCTGCCAGGTGACATTCCAATGAAGAAGTTCATCCAACCACCACATGAGACAAACCAAACCGCCATGAAGACTACAGTGGCAGTAGACTTGGAACTGATGATGGAAGCGATTAGCTCCAGAAACATGTCTTCCCTTTTTTCAATAAACGAGTGATGTAAGCATTACAAATTTGACTCACTTTACCTAAATTATTATTACACATCACCGTTACAGAAGTCAACCATACTTAACAAAATAATCTTACTTTTTTTATAATTTCCTTAGAAAAACTATGCCTTGCATAAGCCCCTCACCCAAAAGGCTGAATATACAAACCCAATTGGAACCATAGAATCGCAACATGGCAAAATGCTGAGATCCCTCAATGGTGATCTTCATATTCATCCAGGTGATACCAAACTGGCTTAAAGAGGACAAAGGTATGCTGTAAATATCAGGATGAGAATGTGGTGTAAGGGGTAGGGGAAGGTGTAGAGGTGCATGGAGCAAGTGGGTTGATATTAAGCTTCTGCACCAAAAGCATGTAACGGTATTAATGTTACAATGTGTTTAACATTATTATAGCACCACGTTTGGAAGCCAATTTGATGCGGTATTAAGGTTGTGTGCTTCATGTGTTGCCATCTTGTGACGTCACTCCTTGTTTGGTTCGTAGCTCCCTCTGGCGTAGCAATTTGTATCAATTAGTTTCCGAAAGAATTTAAAGTTTTGTATATTGTCCTCCGGCTAGCTGTTTAGGTCGACATTTAACTCTTGCAGGGTGTGAATCGGAAAGGAATCTTTTATCCAGAAATTATACTGACGAAGAAATTGGTTTTATAATTTTTATTGCCGAACACGTTCACTAACACTTTTTACATATTAATCTGGATACTCGCCAAACTGAAACTGTTTGTAATAACTTCTTATTTATCACTTTTAACTCGCATACTTCAACTTTATGTAATTTTTTAAATGTATAATACTTTATAATAATTCTCGTAATTCTGCTGCGTGTGACTTGGCGAAATGAATGAACTGAGAGACCGACGTGTAGAGTATTGAGAATTCTGTTGAACTGGGAGAATGCTACCTCAAACCTACCCTATTTATAGGCCTGCATCAAGATACGCCTAAAGATTATAAATGAACTGCTATTGGCTAATAAAACGCGCCAACATTAGCGTCTATTTTAATATCCAATGAAAACCACTAATACATATTGCTTTAGGAAATGTTCTAGAAGCTTCTACCGAAAAGGCGCGAAATATTACGTAACTTCCTGGTTCCCGGTAATGATAAACAACTCACCCCATTGCTGCATTATTGCGTTATTATTGACAGTTTCAGTAAAGCTGTATATTATTATTTACCAATAATAATTGCAATTAATAAACCTCTGAAATCAATGTCACATAAAAATACATATTCATATTACAATCATTAATTACATTTAAGTAATTTGTGATACAAATTACCGTATCAAGCATCATTAGGGCATTATTTTGTACACAATAAGGATGGTTTAAAAAAATCAGTCATAGGATACTGAAGTAAATAATTACCAAGAACTTAAAACAGACTTTCAACTCCGAGCTGCACTTTAGTCCAACATGGTGAAACTAGTAAATATGCATGCACTGATAATGCAGCTATCTGACTTGATGTAGTTTTCTTTTATTTGAATTTCTCATTAATTCACATTTCCAATAAACTAAAAATGCATGCAAAATTGTTGTACATGTTTGCCATTCTACAGCATGCTGCGTAAGTATTTTTGTTAAAAAGTAATTAATTTCAAGGGTAAAACATTAGGAATTAATTGCAAACACAATGTATTTATTTTGGAACAGAAGCACTTACTACCACAGGACAACAAATAGCACATTGTCCTGTAATAAAAACTTACATAGGATTTTTCATAAGTAATGTATACCAATAAAACTAGGATTAACCAATGTTTTAAAAACTACTTGGACATGGCATATTATGTTTTGAGGTCTTCCAGACCTTTTTATTCTGACACACTCGTTTTCTTTGAATTCTGTTTCTATTTTATTCACGCTTTCCCATGAAATAGGCATTTGGATGAGTTTCAATGAAAAGTATACACACTTCTTGTTATTTACATCTTTTGTCATGAACTCCTACATTCACTAGAATTTGAATTTTCAGTTTCTGTTAAAAACATTTTATTTTACCCCGATATTATGAATAAATCAGTTATTTTAACATAAAATCTAATACATTCATCAAGCATTTAACTATTCCTGGCAACCAAACTTTCTGTGTGTAACAAATGAAATTCTGTAAGCAACTTCATCCTCCGTGGCCTAGGGATACTACGCTAGCCTCTGGTTCCTAAGGTCGTGGGTTCAAACCCGACAGAAGGTGATGGATTTTTTTCGAGCGTAAAAATCCTTAGCATGGTTTCCTTCGGAAGGGAAGTAAAGCCGGTAGTCCCATGTTGTAGGTTAATGGCACATAAAAGAACCTCAAGCCTGATAAAGAGGCCTCATCATAGTAATTGTCTTGTATCAGTTTCCATGATGCTAATGATTACATTCCAAAATAGTATCTCAGATAATTATCTTTCATATGTGTATTGCAAAAGCCCAAAAGCATAATTAAATGTGATAGGCTGAAAGATTTCTTGTGCCCTATTAGAAATTGGAAAATGGGACAGTTTCAAGTCTCACTCAACTGATGTACATACTTTGCAATGTATTCTCTTAGATCAGAGCATCACTTTTGGAACTGATTATAAAAATACACAATGATTATGTTGGTGCAAAGCTGGAGGACTGCTATTTTGCAATTGTATAACTGAGAATGCAACCTCTCCAAAATAATGGTTACATTATTTTTCACCTACTGTGGATCTGTTGAAGCAGCTATTTTATAACATTAACAATGTATATAAAGAGCCTTTTCTTAGCTAATTTAACATCACTTTAACCACTAAATCATATTGCAATAGTGTCTGTGGAATTCTCTGATAAGACCGAATTTCATGTATGTGCTAGACAGTTGGCCTTAGTTGCATAGCTGCCTCCCTATATCATCTGCCTGGATTATTTGCTTTGTCTGAGTTATGTGGTTGCCTCTCCTTGCCAACCTTTTACTTCCTACTGATTAAGCAGAGGCTTGACTTCTGCATTCTGGAATGGAGGTGTTGTTTGGATGTTTTAATGTGTTTTATAAAATACTGTTTAATAAAAAATAAAGATCTTTCACGTCATTAATTTGTTACCTTTAGATTGATGGAATGAGTCTTCTGTCATTATGATTTTTCAAGTAGCGTAAGGTTTCCAAACTGCTCATGCTCATGAATGAAAAAAGTTCTGTATCAGTGTTCAATAGCTAAGTTTTAAATGGGTTTAAAAAATGCAAAGTGATAAAAAGAAAATTAATGGCTGATAAGGTTGAGTTTTCACATATATAAACTCAAAAAGGATTTTGAGTCAGAATACTGCTTAGCTATCTCCAATTATGCCTTTAGCAAGATCCCCATGATCAGGACATCATACTACATGAATATATTCAAAGCAGCTTTGAAATTTCATACTCTTTGCATGACCAGATAAAAATGAATAAAAGTGATGACAGATAAAAACAACTTACCACTTGTACAAAATATATCTGAAAATTCAAACCAATAACAAAAAATATCTCAGAAAGAGTTAAAGCCACAAAAATTTTATTTGATATAAATTTTATGCTTTAACGAGATCTACATTTTCTTTTTTGTAATAAGCTTCTGTCTCTCTCTTACAGTTTGCCAATTTTAAGAAAATCATTCAGAATGAAGAGGACTTCATAGACTATTCACAGAAATTTCAAGATATACATCTTATTTGTTATTGCAAATAACTTAAACACATGATATTTTAATCAAAATCGTTAAGAGCCATTTTTGAGAAAATAAGAATGAAAATTTATCCTTGTAAATGGTAGACTAGGGTGGGAGGATTATCTTGAAAATCTTGGAAGATGCTGAACTTAAATACCAAGTTTGATATCTAATCAACTTTTCGTTTTTGAGTTGTGCTGTTACTGGCAATCGTTTGAAGATGTACAATCTGGAGAAAGCACTGGAAATGAAATCAGTATGAATGAATTTATTTATAGTACCAATAGTTATAGGCTATGTCATTTAACAATTAATTCTTCCATTTAATTCTATAATTCCACGTATTGAAGTTACAAGACTAGACACATTTAATATTAATAGCTTTTTTACAAACTCTTAGTAATAAAAGAAACACGTCAGTGCTGGCTAGCATGTCTCATGCTCATGAGAGGCTGTGTAATCAAGTGGTCTGGAACACTTTACTCGTGAAGATAGCTTCAGTCCCTTACTATTTTTAATAAGGTTTCTGTTTCTCAATGATTATTAATTGTCTTCATCCATTTGCTCTACTTTACCTAAATATTCTCCAAACTCTATGATGTCCTCCTCTGATTTCAATTTCAATAACCTTTTCCCCAATATATCTGGTGGTAGATTGTCCCATTTCTGAATCCACAATTTTTCTCTCTCTCTCTCTCTCTTTTTGTTTCTTCACATTCAAAAATTGAATGCCAATAATTATTAATTATCTTTCATTCTGCACAATGGGCATTCCTCTAAATTCCTGCCTAATTCTATTCCTTTCAATTTCACTATACCTGTCCTAGCTCATGCAGTTCCCTCCCTCACCAATCTTTTGCCTTTTTCTACATAGTTTTCCCTACCCCATTCTTTCTTTACTTCCCTGTAGATCCTCAATGACTTTCTGTTGCGAAGCTACTAAATATTTCCTGAATATCAATATCTTTAATTTTTTTTTAAAGTTCCATTTATACCTTGCCTTTAACTACAATGGTCTTATTAGCGGCCTTTCCTTTGGAACATATTATTGCCTATAGGCAATGGTGTTTACTCATATTTGCTTGTCAGATTTCTGGTAAACTTTGGGAATTTTATTTATTAGATCACACACACACATTCCTACTCTCATTTATACTTCCAGACTCTGTGGAGCATAGGGAATAATCTTGGCTAGAGAAAAATTCTCACCCTCAGCTGGGAATCGAGCCTGGACCCCTTGCACAGCCGGCGGGTGCTCTACCAACTGAGCTATGAGGTCAGCCTTCTTCAATTCTTTGACTTCTTTCCAGAAACCTCCTTTATCTTGGCAAATGAAGCCAGTAAGAAAGCTAACAATAAAAGTTACATATCCAAATAACTTGGAGAAAGTTAATGTGGCTAGAGAAGAGGCTGTATTTTCAAAAGAAACTATTGTGGATTGGCAAGTATGGAAATAACTTGCCCAGGGGGGGGGGGGGGGAAGAAGCTAATGTGAAAGTTTATGAAAACAATTTCATGGAACAAAGTAAAAGGTAGTTTAATATTCAT
Organism: Deroplatys truncata; assembly: GCA_030765065.1. Taxonomy (NCBI): domain Eukaryota; kingdom Metazoa; phylum Arthropoda; class Insecta; order Mantodea; family Mantidae; genus Deroplatys; species Deroplatys truncata. The sequence goes on along the minus strand of CM060982.1, from coordinate 81,381,793 downwards.
GGCATATGTACCACTATGCTTAGGATTCCATCCAGAAATGAAGACAATATATTGTTATGTATGCAAAGTAATCCAGAGAAACAAAAAATTCAAAAAAGAAACATACCAAGCACTGATGTTGACCTCTATGCCCACAACTACTGCTACATCTAAATGTTTACTATACTAACCAGGAACTTTTAAAGCGATGACATAGAATTCTTTTTTAGCAATTTAAAATGTATTTAAGATTTAAGACACTTAAACAACATGGTGGATATGTTGAACTGAGAGATGAAGGGGAAAGGAACCATTACAATTTCAAAACTGTTGAAAAGTCAGCCTTCATCCGATCAATCTTCGCTGTTAAAAGCCTAATTCAAGGTAACTCTCTATGCACTACAATTTATAGTGCATCAAAAATGTTGTCTGTATTTTAGATTTTATAAACTTATTTGGCTCAACTTTTCTACATGTGACGCAAGATTTGTTTTACGTCCAACGTCTGTGGCATATTTTTTTGAAGTACAGCTTCACATTCTTTGGTGTAATATGTATTTAAAATTATTTATTTGGATGATTTCTTGTTGGAAAACGTTTTATTAACATAATTTAAGCCATATAATTATTTATTTATTTACTTATTGTGCGTGTAGCCATGTAGAAGAATGCAGGGCAGCCAAATAGTCTTTTTTGTCACTAAATTACACTAACTATATAAATATATTCATTGTTCCTATATTATGCTTACTAGCTATGTACACTAAACACTAACTCCTTCATTTAATTATGCCTAGTCTAAACTTTAATTAAACCTAATCACTACACCTCAGTATAGACCTGCCTATACCCCCGCCGCTATAACGTTGCACTTGACAGCTAGCGTTTAAGTTGGTACACTCGCGAAAAAACAGATGAAAAGCTTCAACCGTTTGACTTCCTAAGCCAATCACAAGGCAGCATTCCGGATGGTCGATGACAAAGCGGAACCGGATCTAGAAACGGCTCTGTTGCCGGATGTAACTATTCCCAACCATGTGCTTCAGTTTGTGAATCTCTAGCAGAGCGTCGAGTTGTTCTTTGCAAGCTACATATTGTTCATTGTTATTTGTTATTTAGATTTGTGGTTATTGTTTGATAGTTTTGTTATTGTTCGTTTATACATTTATTTATATTTATCTATTTTATATATATATTTCATTCATATTATTTATTTAAACAAAACTTAAGTGCGACAATGTCGGAAAAACGACGCCGATCGCCGAGTGATGATTCACGAAGTGAAAATCCTTTACGCCGAGGTGTGCCACTTAACAGTCAGGCATTGGAACTATTAAGGAGAACCCGGGAGTTCTTTGAACAGGAAAAGGAGTACGTGAAGCTTCACGGAAATCCCTCTATTCCTGCTGATAAAGCCGTATACAACGAACTGCAGCAGCTCTTGGTTTAAGCAAGAGAACTGTTGTTCACAAAGGAGTGAAACTACAAGAGAAAGAGGACAAAATTCCTGAACCATCTGGAACACAACAGGTGTTTCTATCAACTCCAGGGAAGAAAAAAAAGAAGCCTCGTCCAGTCACAAATATTGATGCTTTCCAATTAGACGCCATACGTAAACACATTTATGCCTATTATCATAGAAAGGAGTATCCGACCATACCAAAGCTGCTTATATCGCTTATTTTCAATTAACAATAATAATACGAAATAGTTATTATTCAGTGACGTTCGCTACTTACGTACACTTTTTCTATGCGGCTTAGACTCGATAGAAATGAGAACAATCAGCTGTTGTTGTTTACTAGCCACTCTGGCAACGTCGCAACCACGATGTAGCCAACCTTACGCGAAGCCACACGAACTGTCAAGTGCAACGTTATAGCGGCGGGGGTATAATGTCTTCCATTAGTTCCTGGAAAGGGTCTGCTGAATGGTTCTTGATATCAGGATGCCACAAATACTGACAAATGTGAGCATCAAGGTGTTCTCTGTACCACTGAGGTAAACTAACAGATCCGTCTTATTAATGGGACGAGCCATTTCTAAAAGTTTTATTATTTGCAAAAATATCTCCAAGAACATAAAAATTTTGCTTCTCACACTAAAACAAATTCTACTTCACTGCATGACCCTAATTGTAAAGCAAATAAACCCGAAAGAAAGCATGGCCAGGACTTTTCAAAAGTGACCGGTTGCTAATCGCTTCCAGGTTGTTGTGCACATGTATGGGAATTTTTCTCAGAGGTTGGCTATGGTTGTTACAAACGAAGCACATGTTGGCTGCTAAGTGAGAAGCAATAAAACTAATAGTCATCGGTCATTTTAGTCTGTTTGCGCATGCTCATCGGAGAACCTTCGGACTTAGAAAATTTGAATGTTTGCAAAATATTTCTTCAATAAACATAAGTTCTATACAGCATGTAATTAAAAACACAAGACCAAGGAAGATTGAAGTATGCAAAATCATCTTTTGTGGCACTCTTAAAAAAAAAAAAACAACTTTTTGATTTCATCACTGCTGCAGTTCAATACTTACTATGGAACTGTTTGTTGAAAAATTGCAAAACATATATCGATATATTCGTGACGACAAGCTTTCTCTTCATCACTTGAAAAATATTTGAAACCTCTCTAAGCAACATTGCTGCAAGTCAAACACCAAAGTGACAGGAGATATTAAAACTCTAAGGAAATCCTTTAAATAGGGATATCTTAAGAAACTGGAGTGTGGATTACAGATTTCTTTAAAAAGGTTTAATATTTAAGGTAAGCTTTCAGCCTCCTGACACTGTAGTACTACTGTATTAGGGGGACAAATAGTATTGATATTAATATAAAAGATACTAATTTTAAGCCAAAATTATTACTGCAAATTTGTCATATAAAGAGTACTGTGAGATTGGGGAAGTAGGCATGCAAATTCCACCTCTGCCGGCATACTTGATAATTACTTTCCACTATGCTCGCCTACTTATGATCCAGCTCATATATCTCACAGGCAATGATAATCGAAAAGGCACACCCTCAAGTATGGAAAAACAACCAATGCATTTATCAAAAGGGTGGGAAGCAGCAGTAAGTAAACAATACAGTAAAACTTCACTTTTCATGCTACATCACAAATTGCCAATGAAAATTGTTCTTCTTTATCACCATAGAACACTGGTACTATATTGTAAACCACTTGCACAGTTATACTGTAAAATCCTTTCAGTACTTGCAGATCTTGATATTTGGCTTTCGGCCTGGTATCAGAATCTCAAATAACTGAGGTTCACTGTGTTTCCAAAGAGCTCCTATTTTAACTTTAGGAAAGCTTTAACACTGATGTCATAACAGTTAAATTCTAGCAGTTATGTAGGTCACATCTAATCTATTGTGGAAGTATAAGAGTAGAATAATGAAACAATTCCAAAAAATTGTTTATTTGAATGGAGATAAAAAAAAAAGCCCATGTAACTTTGAAATGCTTTTAGTTATTTGGTACAATTTTACTATTTATGTAGCTAGCAAAGCTTAAGAACCTTGATCATTCTTCCATACAATTCATGGAATTTGATCATTATTTCATTTGACATTACATTTTTGCCTTTCTTTTGTTTTTAGAACAATCACTTTTGTTCAATAAACTGTCACTTTGTAGATAGCACTTGACTTGCTTTATCAGTGAGCATCATTAGTACATGTTTTTTTAATTTAAAAAATCTGATGTGTTCATGACTTTCTCTACTCTTGTACAAACTATTTTTACAAACTCTTATTCTCCATCTACTTCATGTTAATCGAGATAAACATTTGCAGAGTCTATCTCATTGCTAATTTTCTTGTAGATGTAAGGGGATAATATATTTACAAGGGTAATATAGAAATACAGTAGCCTTTAAGCACATACATATCTCTTAATAGCTGGTTGGTAGGTGCAGCACCATTCCCTTTCCCACAGATTAATGCTCTTTGCATATCCAAGACAAAAAAATGAATAATGAATTCCCATTTCAGAAAATAAGTATTGAAAAATTTAAGGGAATAACAAGCAATATTTCGAAAATGGTTCACTCAACAAAAAAAATATATATGACATAAATTGTGTATTTTAATGCGATCTACATTTTTTGTGTAGTAAAATTTTGTCTATCTCTTATGGTTTACCAGTTATGCAACAGTCGTTCACAATGAAGAATACTTTTGGAGACATTCCCAGAAAATTCGAGATATACATTTTATTTGTCATGAAAATATCTTAAACTTATGATATTTTAATCAAAATCGTTACGAGCCATTTTTGAGAAAATTAAAATTTTCAAAAATGTTCCATGTAAAGGGTAATCTGGGGTGGGGGGATTTTCTTGAAAACCTTCGTGTCGCATCCTTTGAAGATACTGAACCTAAATACCAAGTTTGGTGTTTATCCGACTGTTCGTTTCCGAGTTATGCTGTTCACAGACAGACACACACATGGACATGTTTCCAAAAATGCTTTTTTTTGGATTCAGGGTGTCTCAAAACATGTATTTCTGGTGAAATCTCAGTATCGAATTTTTGGGTGGAATACAATACTTCCGCTACTTATTATACGTAGTAGAGAAAGTAAAAAATTGTAATGAAAATTTTGTTATTGTTTCCACTTTTCAATAACCACAATAAATACTTTCTTAAGAATATTTCAAATTAGGTAAGTTTTGCTTCCTCTGCAATCTAACTTAGTAGGTACAGGAAGCATTATATTCCAACCAAAAATTTGATATTGAGATTTCACTGGAAATACATGGTTTTGAGGGTGTAGAAGAAAGAGAGAGGTGGAGGAGGAGGAGGAGTAGGAGGAATATTTTTAGATAAAGCTCCATGATATAAACTGCATAGCTCAAAAAAAGTTAGATAAATACCAAATTTAATATTTGAGAACCGTTTAAGTATGCCATGTGATTTTCAAGAAAATCTCCCTAACCCCAAACTATACTACACTTGGAAAATTTGTCATTTTTCTCAAAAACGACTCTTGCAATTTTGATTAAAATATCATAGGTTTAAGATATTTACATGACTAATAAAATGTATATCTTGATTTTCTTTGAAAAGTCTGTGAAGTTCTCTTCATTCTCAATGAATATTCTGTAATTTTGAATAGCTGGTAAAGGATAGACAAAGCTTTTACTGCACAAAAAATGTACAACTCATTCAAATATATAATTAAGTAAATTTTTTCTTTATCATTATCTGTTTCTGAAATATTCAATGTTACACATTTATGTTTTCCCAGGTGTAACCATCATGCAGCATCTATAGAACTATAGCATCTTGCACAATTCTATTATTTTCCTGTATGGGTTCTTTGGAAAAAAAAAATATGTTATGCACACTATTGTATTTTGTTTTCCTTATGATGCAAGCAACAGTCTATATTGCTTAATTTAAGATTAATAAACAATTTATCAGGAGTAATGTAACATGAATAGTAAAATCACTTTCTGTGTGAACACTATAAAGGGATTACGTAAGGTGGTAATGATTAAGAGGAAATGGTGAGTGCTTTTGTATCACAAACTCTGGTTGTGAGAAAACCGAAAACCACTCTTTATCAAATGCTTATAGATGGTGTACCGAAATAAAACTTAGACTTGTGGAAATTTAAATTGAAACTGAAGTATTTAAAACATGTATAATGCCGCGAAGAAAATTCTTTGACATAAACTGTATATTTTAATGCAGTCTACATTTTCCCTCAACTTCTAACTCTTGATGATTTATGAGTTATATAAAAATCTATGCTATTAACTTAAAGTTTAAAATAAATATTTTGAGAAAATAAACAAATAATTAAAGCTGTTACAAACAAAGACTCCCTGTGGGGCATGGGGAATCACCATAAAATTGTCCTTCAAGTGCCTGAACTTAAAGAGATATCTGGTACTTACTTGAGATTTCATTCATTTTTTTAATGCTGCTGCTCCCTTTATTTCATTCTATCTCTCTCTGATGCCATTGGCAGAGTTAGGAAAGGTTTGGTGATGATGAGAATTTTTAAATATTGGCACAGGGTGTTTCTATATTGGGCGTAAGAGACTGGAAATTTTGCTCAGAGGTTCTTTTACGTGCCGTAAATCTATGATACAGGACCACTGGCTTTGCTTTACTTCCCTTTCAAAGGAAGTCATGCTAAGGATTTTTACACTAAATAAAAAATCCATCACCCTCCAGAAGTATGGGAAATTTTATAAGAAATTGGGATGGGGGCATCGTGGAAATTTGGAGATCAAAGTAGAGAAGGGTTTTGGAAGCAAGGCAAAAAATTGAAGACAGAAAGGCAAGATATCTGGGCTAGTTTTAGAGATAAGAGCTCTTTAAAATTATATAGAATAATTAAAACAGATTGGGGGAGGGAGAAATATGTGGATTGTTAAGATATATGGAATGGAAGAATTTCAGTAAATGCAATTCAGGAGCACTGTTTTAAAGGGTTTGGGAGGACATAATGGGGAAAGGTGCATTAGTGCGGGTAGCTAGAAGGAATGTTTCATTGTTTATTAGTATGCGATGGTGTGAAGGGAGGGAGGGAGAGTAGGTGGGAAATAAAACGGAACAAATTATAGAAAGAAATTATAGCCTTTAAAATGTTAATTGGTATGGGGAAAAACCACAAATAAAATGTTGGACAAATATTTGAAAATTAAGGGAGAAATGGATTAGATCAGTTAAAAAAGATGAACTTAATAGATTGTAAATTTAGGTTTAGCACTTTAATTGTAATTATAAAAATGTTTATTGTTTTGCTTGTGTTTGTATGTTTATGAAAATGTATCAAGATGTATGTTTATGAAATGTATCTATTCATTCTGATGCGCACGCACAAAAATCTTATTTTTTGGGAAATCTCAATATCAAAAGTTTGGCCAGTATGCAATACTTCCTCTACCTTGTAAGTGAAAGAGAAAGTAACAATATGAGCTATCTATGGTAGTATTCCTTTGTATCAGAACCCCTCCACAGCTGAGATGGCTAAAGCATGAACTCGTGGACAGGTGGTCTGCAGTTGAGACCCAGCCAGGACCCTGAGGTTTTTTTTTTCCAGGTTTTCCTCAGGCATAACTGGCATATGCTGGGAAGGTAGTCCAAACTAAGGCCTGGAATATTTCCTTTCCAATTATCAACTCATTTTATGTATTTCCAATATCCACTGCCTGTGCACATAGGAGCAAAGTTATGCTGCCCACTCCAGCCATGAGACGACATGGTGATATTTCAGGCTGTTAAAACATTTCAAATTCTAAGTTCTTATAAGGAACATTCTGCTCACTCAAAACTGGAATTTTGTTTGGTTTGTAAGGTTAGCTTGCTGAATGGTAGTGTGCTTCTCAGAAATTGAAAGAGCTTTGGCCCAAGTGAAGTTTAAGGCCAGAAAGTTAAAAATTGAGTAATCAGCCTTTGTTTGATGCATGGAGGGAATGTAAGAATAACAAATGTAAGAATTTCAGGGACATCAAGAGGCCACTTAGGCATATGGCTCAACATGTCAAGCTCAAAGCAATTGAAACTTCAGTGCTTGAAAATGGAACTAAATATCATTTTGGTCCAAAATGGTTTCGATTTCTGAGAAGCAGACCACTTCACTCAGTTATTCTTGCAACCTAAACAAAGTATCATTTTTGAGTGAGTTAAGTGCTGCTTGTTAGTACCATTTTGAGGCTAGAAAATTGTCTATGGTGGCAGTGTTTGTCTGTTATATATATATATAAATTTTGCACCTTAAAAAAACAATATTTTCATGTGCTTTCGTCATTTATTCAGCCAAAGAATTAAGTTATATCTAATACATATGAGCCGTTGAGAGGTCAAATGGTATATAACAAAATTCCGATTTTTTACTTATACCGTATTTCAGTACTTCTACGTGAAATACTTGCAAAGTGGTATTAACTTCTATGTGGTAGCAGCACTTGTGAAATGCAAAATTGGAATCATGAGGTAAAAGTCAACATTTGCTGCCAAGACATTTTTACTTTCTCTACTATGTATACTAAGTAGGGGAAGTATTGTATTCCACCCAAAAATTCGATACCGAGATTTCACCGGAAATATATGTTTTGAGACCCCCTGAATCCAAAAAAAGCATTTTTGGAAAAATGTCCTGTGTGTGTGTGTGTGTGTGTGTGTGTGTGTGTGTGTGTGTGAACAGCATAACTCAGAAACGAACAGTCGGATAAACACCAAACTTGGGATTTAGGTTCAGTATCTTCCAGAGATGTGACACGAAGGTTTTCAAGAAAATCCCCCCACCCCAGATTGCCCTTTACATGGAACATTTTTCGAAAATGTTAATTTTCTCAAAAATGGCTCTAACGATTTTGATTAAAATATCATATGTTTAAGATATTTAGATGACAAATGAAATGTATATCTCAAATTTTCTGGGAATGTCTCCAAAAGTATTTTTCATTGTGAACGACTTTTGCATAATCGGTAAACCATAAGAGACACAAAATTTTACTACACAAAAAATGTAGATTGCATTAAAATACACAATTTATGTCATATACGTTTTTTTTGTTGAGTGTACCATTTTTGAGATATTGCTTGTTATTCCCTTAAATTTTTCAATACTTATTTTCTCAAATGGGAATTCGTTTTCATTTTTTTGTCTTGGATATGCAAAGAGTATTAATCTGTGGCAAAGGAAATGGTGCTGCACCTAGCAACCAGCTATTAAGAGATATGTATGTGCTTAAAGGCTACTGTATTTCTATATTGCCCTTGCAAATACAAAGCAAGATAGTACGCCTTAAGCGATAGTCAAATATTTTTAGAACTGGTCGCTATGTGTAAAATGTAATTCTCTTTGCATGTCAAAAGATCGTTTCTGCAAATGTTTATCTTGATTAATATGAAATAGATGGAGAATAGGATTTTTTAAAAATAGTTTGTACAAGAGTAGAGAAAGTCATGTGAGTGTAACACATCAGAATGTTTTCAGTAATACAGACTTGCATTAACTTACTGTGCTGAAGTCCCTTTTATTTGTATTTTCTTATTTAGCATTCTCAATAAGATTTTTTACCAGCTAATGCTGTAAAAAGATCAGTAAGCGATTTATACCACCGCACCTCCCAAAGAAGCTGTTTCATCCATACACTTACAGTTCATATGAGTGAAACAGCTCATAAGCAAATTAAATGAGGTACGGAATAGGAATCTAGATTTTATTTAACTTTGGTTCTGACACTTCAAGACCATTGATTAAATAAAGTAATTTCGTTAGTACAGATGTTTGTTCCATCATACAATCTGGCATCATCTAATCAATAATACTTTTACAAGAGTGTGGCAATGTTAAAATATCTGAAGGTGAAGGTATGCAAATCAAGAGAGGTGATCAGTATGGTGGGTGTTCCTTTAAGCTGAAGCACAAGGCAATGTAGAAATACTACAAAAAGTTAAGTTAAATAAATAACATAATAAACCTGTAATTAGATGAGAACTTTCACCTAGTGAAGCTTATTGCCATGATAAATGAGTCTATTAACCACGTTCCACATGACTATAATATCATAAGCTGTTGCTCATGCCACTAGCTTTTGCTGATTGCTTGAAGTGACATCAGTGGCCATTTTATAAACTTTCAGGTTTCTTTTACTGGGACTTCAAAGTCCAAATTTTTTTAAGAAAATCTCAGTTTACAATCACAGATATCTGGTCTGCATCTATACAAATTGCAAAACTCTTACATTCACAACAGATTGCAAGAATAAGAAAAACATTAACTCAAGAAAATGGGATTGCCATTTAACACAGTGGAAGAAAATTACAACTACAAACATGTCCCTGTCTGAGTAAGCAAACAGTATACCCCTCCAATTTAGGTATCAGCTTGCAACTAACATGTGACCTCTTTTAAAGGAGGACTGTACTAAATTTTTAGCAATTTCTATCAAAATATAAACAATTCTGAGCACATTACTGAAAACCCTGTCGTTCTACGACCTCTTGTTTTCACTCTGGAAGCACTTTCCATGTTTCATTCTCACCTCGTGGTGACGTCATAAGGCTAGGGTCATGCCACACTACTCATTGTCATTTGCATTGGTTAGCCTTGCATTGCATTTAATTCTTGTTATTTTGTGATTGTAGACCATTTTCCTTTCCTAATGTTCTTCTGAGAGATGTAAAGTCAAGAATGCCTACTTGCAGTGTTTATGGTTGTGCAAATAATTCCGGCTTAAACCGAAATGTAGGTTATTACTCTTCCCTGAAAGAGAGAAGAATCGACTTGTGTACAACAAATGGGTTACTGCTATGAGATGCATAAACCTTGTGCCAACCAAAACTGCCAGAGTATGTGGAATTCAATCCACAAAAAAAAGTGATTTTAATGAGTTGGATGTTATAAAAATAAGAATAACAAAGAAGGAGAAATCCGAAAGCCTAGACTGAAAGATGTGGTGCCTTCAGAATTTTTAGGAAGACCAGAAGAAAAACCTCCCAAAAAGTAAACTCAATTGTTCTTAAAAGAAAGCAAGTGTTATAGTGGTCAACAATTCACTAAGCAATTCTCAGCAATCAAGTGAAGCTACACTAGTTTCTGAGTCTTTACACGTGGAGTTGAACATTGGTGCCGAAATACAGTGCAAGTTGGGAACTTAATTTTTATTGCTATAAATGGGCTAATTTGAAACAAAATTTGATTGATGAGGAAGGTGAATCTTCAACTGTAAATGATGATTATAAACCAAACAAATATTTAAAGAATTCCAGTGAAGATGGAGTAAAAAATGAAGTAGAAGATGTGGGTATGTCTAGAAAAGAATATGTTGTGTTTGTATAAATGCTCTCTTTGTGGTATTCAATGTTTTGTCACACACGTGGTGGGCCTACCACTGAAAGAAAATTTAACACATAAGGGGCATTAATGTGAATAACTCATGTGAATGGGGACGCTTATGAGTGGAGCTCAAAGTGGCAGTCTCAAATGTGATGTGCATAGCTTCAGGCATGTATCTTTGCAGAATGAAATTTAATTGTTTCTTGGCATTCTCAAAAGCAATAAAACTATTATTTTTTTCTGAATTGTATTTTTACAGACTTGTTAAAAATTTGTTTTCCCTTCTGTACACAAAGCCTGCTTAAAAGAAATGAAACTAATTTTGCAATTGCTATGAGTGATTCAAATTTACGTTAATGTGGGGATGGACAGTACGACTCTCCAGGATTTTCCGTTAAATATGTAGCATATTCTATAATGAATCTGGCAACAAATAAAATATGACTCCATAACTGTACAGAGAGGAACTGAATGTTGTGATATTGAGAAAGCCGCTTGCAAAAATCTAGACTTCTATGAATGAAAATCTGCCAATAAAGTTGTTACTGACAGACAGACACATGGATATCAGTTTTGATGAAAAAGAAATTTATGCATATATGCCATGAATTTGAGGTATGATATCATGCTAAATCCCTTATAAAACTATTTAATAAGATTTCAAAATCACCAGTCCTTCATAAATGGAAGCATTCTATTTATAATCATCTGTGGTGGGCATTTGGTACTTGTGAAAGTGACAGATGTACTCCTAAAGCAAAAGTCCAAGTTAATTCTAAATCGCATTACTAATGCCTGTAATTGCGTAGAATTTGAGAAAGTTCATTCATAAGCTTATGATGTGTTGGGTGAAGAAAAAGTAAAAAATACAAACTGGCTATGTAAGAATTCCAAAGAATACAATGACTTGTGCAGTATCATAAATAATGCAAGATTTTAAAGTGACATTATGCATATTCACCATTTTCACTATACAGGAAGCCTTGAATCCTACCACAATGAGCGCTTGAAATGTCCCAAAATGAACACATCTTTCATTTCTAGGCATGTATGTCAGATCAATGACAGCTTCTCTAGATCATAATTTTCACCAAGGGTAAAAAGAAATGTCACTTCTGTGGAATATTCTAAATGAGCTGGAGAATGGGTGCATAAAGAGGAGGATGAGAAAAAAACTTGTCACTGAAGACAAAACCTTTTAACACAAATAGTGAGTGAAGTAAATGAACACAAGTTTCAATACAAATATGTTTTCCAGGAGTTACTGACCATAGTGATATACCTCGTTATATTGGCTCAGTCCAGAAAATTAAACTTAATAAGCAGGAAATGGAAGGTCTGTCTTCTCTCAGTTTGGATTATCTTTGTGAGAAAGCGGCGAAAAAAATAATAAAACACGTAAATAATGAGACGAGTTCAAAGAAGTGAAATATTAAAGCATGGATATTCAAGGCACTAGTGACTACACATTCCAGTTAAAACTTAGACGCTATGAATGATCAGCTGCTACGGCAGGAGATACCTGCTTCAAGAATGCTGGCTAGCCATATGATGTCACCACAGTGCACTGCGGTGTGGAAAATACCCTGCAAACCCTGAATAGTAAGTTGTACATTGTTCTGGACTTCTCCATTATTAGGCTCAACCCAAGATCTTGTAGAACATTAAATAAAATAGTCATGTGAATTTTTAGTTAAGCCTTGCTTTAACTCAATGCTGGAAAACTACCCAGTGAAAGCTTGCTATATTAAGATTCTTTCTATGCATGCCTGAACCATTCTTCAGCTTCAGGTGGAAATTTAAAGGTTATTCTTTAACTATAAACCAAGTGATGCACATTGCGTAAATACATCATTTAGCACTTTTAAGCAACACTCTAAGTAACAGGTTTATCTTGAAACAAGAAGTCACAGAGTCTGACTCGTAGCAGGTACTGGGTTGAATGACCTCATTCTGGGTAGCTTAGCTCATGCACATATGAAGGGTAATTACATTTGCAGTCCAGTTTAACATTACTTGGAATGGTGGAATAACGTTACGTGAAGCTATGTGTAGTTATGGTAGAACAATATGTGTTCAATGCGTTAAGTTTTGCTTGAATATAGTCACATGTGGACTGACAGTTGAGTTTATATACATATTCCTTGGAGTCACCATTCTTAACAAATCCACAAATTACACATAGTTAGGCAAATTTGAACAAACAGGTCCATGTTAGACAAAAAGAAATATAGTCAGGCAATAATTATAACCTACAAAAAATAAGATGAGACAAGGGCTATCTGGAAAGAATCAAGTCCAACAAAATCGCTGCCTCTCATTATAATGTGTTTTTGATGACATTAATTGCCTATAAACTCTCAGATATATGACTATCATCTGGGGAGAATGCTTTAAGATAAAATTTGTGTATCAAATCCCCATGTGCTTGATAAATTAGTAGATAGTATCTGGCATGCATTTTCCAATATTTCGACTATAGAAATTCTTTGAGCACTAGTAAGGTGTTCCAACACATGCTAGGCTTGTGTAGATGCAGAGGAGCATAATTTCAAACTTGTTTAATAACAAAAAGTAAGCATAACATATCCATACTATTTCACATCATTAGCATTATCTAGTTAAATAAATTGAGCTTTTTATTTATGGACGTTCTTTAACTGCTAGGGTTCTTAGTGTCCCATTCTATATTGGGCATAGGAATTTTTTTTTATTATTATTATTATTTATTCATGGACGCTCTTTAACTACTATGGTTCTTAGCGTCCCATTCTATATTGGGCGTGAAAGACCGGTAATTTTGCTCAGAGGCCTCTTATCAGGCTTGAGGTTCTTTTACGTGCCGTAAATCTACGACACGGGACCACCAGCTTTACTTCCCTTCCGAAGGAAACCATGTTAAGGATTTTTACGCCCGAAAAAATCCATCGCCTTCCGCCGGATTTGAACCCGCGACCTTGGGAACTAGAGGCCAGCACGGTACCACTAGTCCACAGAGGACATATTGGCATGAAAGACTGGAAATTTTGCTCAGAGGTCTCTTTATCAGGGTTGAGGTTCTTTTTTGTGCTGTAAATCTACGACACTGGACCACCGGCTTTACTTCCCTTCCGAAGGAAGCCATGCTAAGAATTCTTACGTTTGAAAAAAATCCATCACCCTCCACCGGATAGCATTATCTAGGGAAAAAATGCTGGACTAGTCTGCTCCTACTTAACAAATAGACTGGTATAGCAATACAGTGAAAGCAATGGGCTGCAACTGCATCAATCCATATCCAGTATAAAGTTATAAGCAATATTCTGTACTTTTTGCTTGTTCAGCATATTCAAAATACCTCCAACAAAAGACAAGAGATGGCAGGAAAATGAAAGTCTAAAGTTAAAAACAAAATCTGCCAAGGTATGTAATGTTAGCTGCTTGGAAATAGTTATTCATAGGGAATCAGCGTTTTTACAGCATTATATGTTTGAAGTGCCACTTCATAATTTGCTCTGTATGCTTCTGAGTTATATCTATACAAATAATATGGTTGTAACCAAAACATTTTCTTGCTATTTTAGATTCTGAATAAATAGCTGCTGTTAAGATATATAAGGAAGCAAAAAATATCTGTGATACATTCACATGACTTTCTCTATACACTATTGTTTATTAGTGGGTATACAAACTATTCTCACTAAAGCTTATTTTTCTATCTACTACATTTCAATCCAAATACATCTTTGTAGAAATAGCTACACAACACATTTCATTATAGATACAAAGGGGACAGTGATAGTCAAATGTTTAAGAACTGGACGGTATACGCTGGCCTTAAAATTCCATACTCTTTCCATGCAATCACAAGAAACAACTGAAAATCAATGCGACTAAAAACAATGACAAAGTATTGAACAAACTGAATCTTTAATAATGGATATCTCGGAAATGGCTCATGCCATACAAAAAGATATTTGACATAAATTGTGCGTGTTAAAGAGATCTAATGTTTTTTTGTAGTACGTTTCCATCTATTGCTTAAGGTTTATCAGTTATACAAAATTCCTTCCTAATGAAGAGGACTTCACAGGCTATTCCCAGAAAATTCTAGATATACATTTTGTCATGTAAATATCTGTAATATATGGTATTTTAATCAAAATCGTTAAGAGCCATTTTTTAGAAAACAAAAAAGTCACACACAAAAGCACACACACTCACAAACAGATCTCTTTTTTAAAAATGCTTCTTTTTGGATTCAGGGGGCTCTAAACATGCATTTCCAGTGAATCTCAGAATCAAACTTTTAGGTGGAATGCAATACCTTCTCTACCTACTATGGACATGGCAGAAAAAGTAAAAATCATATTTCTAAAACTTTTTGTTTGCATATGTGATATATTACCTCTTCATTCAAGAATGGCTGAACCAACTGTAATCGTACTTGGTATACAGGATGGAAAATGGCCTATGATTATCCTTGACTCTTTGTAATGTATACAAGAAAACCTTAGTGCAGTTTTGCTGTTTTTAAAGTAGTTTTTGAGAAAAAGTATGAAAATTGCTTAATATTAACTCTATTTCAAAAGAAGATTTTATGAAACTTAAATACTTTTTCAAATATTTCTTAAGAGGAGACTGAAAGATAAATATTTTCTGCATGTTTAAATACATTTTGAATAAAAACAATTTACACTCTTACTGTTATTATATATGGTATTTAAAAAGGGCAATAAATTACAGAAAGATGAGAAATGGCTTTGACATGGAAGAGAAATTGAGGTAGTTCAAAAATTTGATTATTTAGGGATACAATTAAGCAGCAATGGTGGATGGAGTGAACAAAAGAGAATAGTATTAGCTAAAGGAAAAATGGCAATGAAAGCCATCAAAACTTGTATAGATAAATTACCAGAAATGCAATTAAGATGGTTAGAGAGAATTTATACTACTGTAGTAGAAGCAAAAATGTTATATGGTGCAGAGATTTGGGGCCTGGAAGAAGGGTGGGTAAATATAGACATGATCTGTAGGAGCTTTCGTAAACAAATATTGGGCTTACCAAGACCATCACCCAACGGAGTAGCTCAAGCCGAATTGGGGAGAAAGGGAATTAAAGGAAAAATTGTTGAAAGAGTGCTAAAATATTGAATTAGAATTACAAATTTTGATAATCAGAACATTTTACATCAATGTTTGATAGTGCAGGAAAGACTTAATCATAAAGAGTCTTGGCTTGGTAAGATAAAGGAAACCTTGATGAAGATAGGTTTTGGGGAGATTTGGAGAGCTAAAGAATTACTACAAATAGGTTTCTGAAATGAAATTAGGACAAAAATAGAGGACATGGAAAAACAAGATTTATTAGCGAGTTTTATTTTTAAGAGCTCACTGAGATTATACAGAGAAATGAAAGTAGTATGGAGCAGGGAACAGTATGTTGATATATGTGATAAAACAGCAAGAGGAGCACGGGCTAGGACAGGGGTGGTGAATTTGAAAGGTTTGAGAAAAGAGATTGATTTGGAGAAATGCCCACTATGCCACGGAAGGTTAAAGAGTGGCATATAGTTTTAGAGTGTGAAGAAACAAAGTGGCTTAGAAAGAGGATAGAGAAGAGAGAATGGTTAAATTTACCAATAGAAATTCAAGCTAAAAAGTTAATAAATGTAAAATCTAGGAAAAATATAATAGAAGTAGGAAACTTTTTGGGCAGAATACGAGCAAAATGGATGAGGAAAATTAGCAAGGAAGAGGCAAATGAGTATTAAATTACAGTAGTTTTTATTTGATATGTTGCAAGTAGGATCCAACAACTCGACAACCTCAAGGTTTGAGTTTGTTGGGGTCCAAGAAAAGCAACTCAAGGTAGAGTTACAGTTAGTATTGGAGATTAAATAAATTTATAATTGTACTTTTAGATTAGGAGGAATGCTGGCTACCAGTATTCCATACTGCTGGATACCAGTAGTTAAGAGGTTAGTTTTCTTTATATTTTATTTTATTTTATTGTTAAACTGGGTTAAGAATAAATTTGTACAATTAATTGGGTTAATAATAAAATTACTTACTTACTATTATTATAAGCTTCGAAATTTCTCTCAGTTGAATCTACATCATTAGCCACAAGACTACACAATATGAAAACACTGAAAGAAACACACTTCAGCTGTTTGTTTATAAATAAATGCACTTCAGCCGTTGTTGATCGCGCTTATGACTTGTTTTGGATTATCTTACAAAATAGCTCGCTTTACTATGCCGAGTATCTAGAAATGCTACTTATTTTTGGTGAAACACATCCTAATGTGGCAGCTGCAGCAAGAAAGATTTACAAATAGATGAGCACCGCATTATAGGACATTTGTTTTCATCTGTGAAAGAGTTCTAGATAGAGGAAGTGTATCTCATTTGAAGGAGTTGGTCAAAGAAACGTTGCCCAAGAAGAAGAAATCCTTCACTTGGTAGTAGAAGATCCTGGAAGCAGCAGATATGGTATAGCTTGCACTATCGACATGTCCCATTGAACTGTTTTAAGAACATTAAAAGAAGAATTCCTATGCCATGGGTAGCACTTTCCAAATGGTTTCTTAATAAGGAGGGGACTTTCCTCTTAAAATTCTTGCAATGGATGAAGCAAAATTTACCAGAAATGGAGTAACTAATTACCATAATGCACACATCTGAGCTTACAACAATCTACATACAGTAAGACAAGACAGCTTTCAGCACCAGATGTTCTGTAAATGTTTAGGCAGGAATCATAGGAAGCACATTAATCAGTATGTGGATTCTTCCTCAGGTTTTAACAGTAGCCGTCTATCTCAGTTTCTCCAAGAAAACCGTTATCAGTTCTGCTGGAGGATGTTCCACTGGCAGTATGAAATGACATGTGGCTGTTACACAATGGTACACCTTCACACATTAGTGGAGCCATGTGCGGCCAACTACGTAGATCACTGGATCGCTCGGAATGGATCAATAAGATGGACACCAAGATTGCCAGATCTAAAGCCAATTGAGTTTTTCTTTGGGACGATATGAAAACTCGCATATACATTACAGAAGTGACTGATGTGGAAACGCTGCAAAAGAGCAGCACAGAAGAATTAAAAAAAAAAAAAAAACGGGCATACTTCATAGAATGCAGCGGAATTGGAGAAAATGTTGTGAAGCATGTGTGTTGGCAAGGGATGCACATTTTAAGCAATTTCTCTAAGCATTAAAAAGAAGTTCTCATTGATTTTCTGTTCTTGTCTTTCTTAAATACTCACAGTTTTATAATTCACAAAGAAAGGAAGCATAATCTTGCAACATGGGTTTCTCAAGCTTTTATTTAAGTTTATAATATAATAGCGTTCCTATATATAATTTGCGTAATATTGTAAATGCTTCCTCAGTTCCATATTCCATATGATATTTAGTATATGTTACAATCATGTGTAATTTTCTGTTTATTTTTATACTGGAAGTGTTCATTTGTTTGTTACCATAGCAGCAGAAGCTGAAGAATTAAAAGTTAACCTGTTCAATTTGCTTTATTGCAATATTGTGCAAAATAAAATAGTAATTATCTCAAAAAAGTTTTATGGAAAAAATTTACTAAGGAAAAACATCAAAACAACATACTCTTTCATAGTTTAAAAGGATGATCATAGGTCACCTTCCACCCTGTATAATATACTTTAGGATCCTTTTAGAGAACCGGCCATAAATGATGTGCTATTGCAGATTTATCATCTGTTTATGTTTTACATTTAACATATGCTCTTTAAACCTTCTGTCTGTGTTCCTCTTTGTCTTCCCTATGTATGTTTTCCACAATCATTACACTTAATTAGAAAAATTCCCGAAGTTTTCCCATCTGAATTCCGTTCCTTGTATTGGTTCTAATTGTTGACTGGAGGTAGGGTTATCCACGTTCTTTGAGTATTTTTCTAAATTTCTTAAAGGCCCAAAGGTGATTTTTCTTTTCTTTTCTCTTTCTTTTTGTTTTGTTTTTTTAATTTTGAGTATATGTTAATTAGCATAGTGATGTTCTCTATGCATTTCTTCTCTTTATATTGCTTTATTTTTCTGACCATAATTTCTTTTGTAAAGCCATTTTCTGTACTCTGTCTAAGATGTTTGTTATATTCTTTGTTGCACTCTTCTGAAACTGAAGCATATTGCATATTTATGTTTTCTGGGGTTGTTACAGGTTGTGGCAGAGACTCTAAGACCAATTGCTTCAAGTATTAAATCTTGCCAGACATTACAACATTCTAAGCCAAATTAAAATAATACCACTACATGACCAAATATTTTTACTATTTGCTACTTAAATATTGTAAGCTTCAAGCATTATAATATGTTACAACCAATATTAGCATTATTGCTATCTCCTGTTCTCAAGGTGTGACAGTCTTTCCCTCTCAAGAATGAGTCTGCACATAAACATAGCACAAAGTATACATCTACGCTTGACATCTTGTAAATGCATGGAGGAGCTTCCTCTCTTCCCCAAGTTGTTTACTTTCTGGAGCTCAAGGAACTAACATCACTACCTCCCAATTTTACATTAACCACGCTTCTATCTTTCACTGCATTAACACTGAGTGTTAAAGAAACACATTCCTATATTTGATAAAGAAACTGAATGTACTATTTAAGATGAAATGTTATGAAATATATTTTATTACTGCAACTACAGAAAGCACCACATCTAGGCTAGGGGGATCACTGTTTAAGAAAAAGCTATGCACCTTGAAGTGGATGGCACTTTGCCTGAAACACTGCACATCGATTCCTTCTCATTTTGAGGGTTTACACAGTTCCTGTCTCTTTCACTTTCTTCCTTGCATTGGAAACAGCACTCACAGGCACACCAATTCTTTCCAATGTTAGTTTAATGGCATCCTAATAATGACACTAAAACAAAAAGTTAAGTAAATTCAAAACTATCATTTTTTCAGCACTTTTAAGGGCTCTGTCGCTTCTATGTTTAATTACGCTGCTCTTACAACCATTGCTTCGCTCTAGTAAACAGTGCAGGAATACTACAGGCGCATGGTCATGATAATAGAAGCTAATTATTTGAGATAGGTTTAAATGAAATGATTATTAAAATACTGTGACCATGTGGTGAAGATGACGGCAGGCCAGCATATGCCAGCCCCTTTACCTGGCTGCGTGATTGTTAGCGCTTGCAGCGCATCCTTTAAGATAAATTATATGCGCAATAAGCCCTTTATGTATGCTCCCCGCCTTTCTGGAAATTTCCTTAGTGGCAGGTTTGAGAAGCCTCCCGATAGAGAACATTCCCACTATTGTGGGGGTACATAAGGGGGGCTGCTGGCAGGCAGCTGTTATTGAATTGTCAGAGAGATAGTCACATACAGTGACAGCTAAGAAGTTGGACTACCTGAGTGTCTAAGCGGCAAAAAAAAAATTATTCGGCAGCAATTGAAGCCACCATTTGTACTATGCTTATTTACTGTCTTTATTATATGAAGTATAGAAAGGGTGATAATACATCTAGTGCAGTAACAAATGATTTTTTATTGACTTCAAAGGCGTGCTGCGGCAAAGGCACTCATTTGTTTTTATACCAGGACCTTTGTGGGCTGGATTGAGTATACAATATTTTAAAAGCATTAGAAAAAATACTATTTTTGTGCTTAATATATTTTGGACAGACAGTAATAAGATGTTCTATGCTTGGGAAAAAAATATTCAGACCGTCAGGAATATATTCTTAGGCATTCTGTTTAAACTACATAATTTCCTTTCACAACAGATGGTCTTGAAGTTTCCTAATTAAAATGCTGGATGATGTTTCATGACTATTAGAATAACTTGGCCTTCATTTAGGAAGGCTGATGAATGCACAGAAAGGTACATAGCTCGAAGCGCCTCTCACTTCCCATCTCCCTTCCAAACTACATTCAGCCTTACCCATACCAATTTGAAATAGGGCTATTTATATGAATGTGTTACACTAAATACTTATTAGAACCCAGCATTTTTTCCCTTCCTTTAGTCGCTTCTATTTGTAGTAATAAATATATAAAAATCTATGGGGGCATCAACTATAACTGCAAAATGAATGGCTTATAATACATGAGATGGAGGCAACACAAAACCGACTGTACATAAGATGGAGGCAACACAAAATCGACTGTATTGCACGAGATCAACAGCATATTTAAATCCAATTGTACGGAAAAGTTTTAGTGCGTTATCACAGTTCACTGCACATCTAAAACCTTCATAAATGTAAGCCACTTTAGTATTACTCTGGCTCTTTTTGAAAGTTGCAGTTATTTAAACTACTATATAAGGTAGTCGAGGAGGATCAGCACATTTCCATCATACATCTTTTTCCACCAATTACCAGGTATCCGTTATATAATGCACTCTTCTTATAAGAAGTTATTCTTCTAATCACCTTAATGTTTGCTTAGAGATGCTCTCTAATTAGGGCAATATCATCATGGTAGGATACACAATGAATAAACAAAACTTCACTGTTTATATAAAAAGTCAAGCTTTTGTTTTTATCGAGTCCATGGGGAACAAAACATGAATTTGCAAATTTTCAAAGGCTGTTCATGGATACTATAATAAAGCTCAACTTGAGAAAACTTATTTAACTAGAAATACATGTTTTGAGGCTCCCATAACCCCTCCAAAAAAGAGCATTCTTAGAAAAAAAAGGCCTGTGTTGTGTGTTTATGAACACTGTAACTCAAAAATGAAAGTTAGGTAAATACCAAGGTTTGAAATTAAGTTCAGTGCCTTCCAAGGATGTGACACGAACATTTTCAAGAAAATCTTTCCACTGCCAACTACTCTTTACATGGGAAAATTTCTCAAAAATGGCTCTAACAAATTTAATTAAAATGCCATATGCTTAAGATATTTTCATGAAAAATAAACTGTATATTTATTTAAAGGTGAGTCGGAATTGTAACACTAACATCACTTAAGTTTACTCACTTAACAAGTTTCGGGAAACCGTTGTTCCCATCCTCAGAAGGTTAATTCGACTGGCCCGTGTTGTTGGTGTTTCCGTTTTTTGGACTGGATCCTGTGGTGGCATCTTGTGGTGGAGAAATGTACTTCCAGAGAGGATTTGGTGGCGGCAAATCAAAATTCATTAGATGTGTGTTGTGTTTTAGAATGGTGATCTTCTCCCATGCATCTAATTCGGCTGCAAATTTGGCTGGTTTGACTAATGTAATATTGGGTTTGATGTTGTGATTAGTGATCCAAAAATGGTGTGAAACTGCAGATTTGTCCATTTGTTTGTATTTAATACATCTCATGTGCTCCTTTAGCCTAGTTTCTAGGTTTCTTTTTGTCTTACCTATGTATACTTTATTGCAATCTGAACAATTGATTTTATAGATTCCAGCTTTTTTGTCTTGTGGAATGGGGTCTTTTAACTTGTTACAAAGTAATTTCTCTATGTTAAATTTGTTCTGTGGAGCTAGGCTGATGTTATGTTTCATGAAAATCGTCTTAAATTTGTGAAAAGTTCCTGGGTGGTATGTGAATTTCTTGAACTTTAGCTCTTTATCTTGCTGGCTGAGATTCAGCCTAGCTCCACAGAACAAATTTAACATAGAGAAATTACTTTGTAACAAGTTAAAAGACCCCATTCCACAAGACAAAAAAGCTGGAATCTATAAAATCAATTGTTCAGATTGCAATAAAGTATACATAGGTAAGACAAAAAGAAACCTAGAAACTAGGCTAAAGGAGCACATGAGATGTATTAAATACAAACAAATGGACAAATCTGCAGTTTCACACCATTTTTGGATCACTAATCACAACATCAAACCCAATATTACATTAGTCAAACCAGCCAAATTTGCAGCCGAATTAGATGCATGGGAGAAGATCACCATTCTAAAACACAACACACATCTAATGAATTTTGATTTGCCGCCACCAAATCCTCTCTGGAAGTACATTTCTCCATCACAAGATGCCACCACAGGATCCAGTCCAAAAAACGGAAACACCAACAACACGGGCCAGTCGAATTAACCTTCTGAGGATGGGAACAACGGTTTCCCGAAACATGTTAAGTGAGTAAACTTAAGTGATGTTAGTGTTACAATTCCGACTCACCTTTAAATAAATTCAATACACATCACTGTTTCTAGCTTCTTTTCATTACAATATCAACATAAACTGTATATTTTAAATTTTCTGAAAATAATTGCTGAAGCCCCGCCCCACACACACCTGTATATCCCGTTAAACCACACAATTTATGTCAATTGTGGTGTTAAACATTTCTGAGTTATTTCTTGTTATTGGTTTGAATTTTCAAATACTTAAAACGTTTTTCAATTGGTCACTAATCATTTTTACTTTTGGTGGTCAAATCAGAATTTCAAAGCCATCATGTAGCAGTGATTTTGACTATCACTTAAGCATACTGTATACCCCTTGTGTTTGCAATGAAATGTGTAATAAAACCATTTCTTTAAATGTTTATCTCAATTAACATGAAGCGGATTGAAGAATAAGCTTTTGTAACATTAGTTTGTAGAGAAAGTGATGTGAATGTAATGCATCAGACTGTTTTATTTCTCTAGCATAGGAGGTAGAGAACTTACTGCATTCCACCCAAAAATTTGATATCAAGATTTCACAGAAATACATTTGAGGTTCCCTGTATAAAAATAGAAATTTCTGATGTGTTACATTTACACAACTTTCTCTACCCACTCTTCTAAACTATTATTACAAAAACTTATTCTTTTATCTACTTCATGTTAAATGCCTGCAGAAGTGCATTTATTACAGATCTAGTAGGGACATGCAATAGACTGAAGCAACAGTTGAATCTTTTATAAGTGATCACTATGTGATGGGTTTAAAACGCCATGTTCCTTGCATGGCAATGGGGTAGGAGAGGGGGAAGTATAGTGTCTTCCAGTTGAAAAAGGTATAACACATTTAAAATTTAAACCAATAACAATAAACATCTTGGAAATGGTTAATGCCACAAAAATATTGTATTTTAATGAGATCTACATTTTTCGTGTAGTAAGCTTACTTAAGCTGTTTACTCTTACGGTTTACCAATTTTGCAAAATTGTGTAAAATTTATTCAGAACGAAGAGGTCTTCATAGGCATTTCATAGAAAATTCAAAATATACATTTTATTAGTCATACAAATATCTTAAACGTGTTATTTTAATTATAATTGTTGGAGTTATTGTTTTGACAAAATAAACAATAACAAAAAACATTATGTAAAGGGTAGTTTGGTGAGGGGGGATTTTCTTTAAAATCTTTGTGTCACATTCTTGCAAGTTGCTGAATTTAAATACAGGTTGGTATTTATTTGACTTTTCATTTTTTCAGACAAACATACATAAACACAGACCTTTATCTAAAAATCTGATGTGTTACACTCTCATGACTTTCTCTACTCTTGTACAAACCATTTTTACAAACGAAGAGCTGGTTGCTATGTGGAGCATTCCATTCTCTTTGTATGTCCAGGACATAAAAAAAATGAATAACGAATTTGACAAAAAGTATAAAGTATTGGAAAATTTAAGGGAATAACAAGTAATATCTCGAAAATGGTTAACTCAACAAAAAAGATGTATATGACATAAATTGTGTATTTTAACGCAATCTACATTTTTTATGTAGTAAAATTTTGTCTATCTCTTATGGTTTACCAGATATGCAAAAGTCGTTCACAATGAAGAAGACTTTTGGAGACATTCCCAGAAAATTCGAGATATACATTTCATTTGTGATGAAAATATCTTAAACATATGATATTTTAATCAAAATCGTTTTTGACAAAATTAAAATTTTCGAAAAATGTTTCATGTAAAGGGTAATCTGGGGTGGGGGGGGATTTTCTTGAAAACCTTTGTGTCGCATCTCTGGAAGATACTGAACCTAAATAGCAAGTTTGGTGTTTATCCGACTGTTTGTTTCTGAGTTATGCTGTTCACAGACACACACACAGACATGTTTCCAAAAATGCTTTTTTAGGATTCAGGGGGTCTCAAAACATGTATTTCCGGTGAAATTTTGGTATCGAATTTTTGGGTGGAATACAATACTTCCCCTACTTACTATACGTAGTAGAGAAAGTAAAACGAGCAGAAAGTAGGTCAGATTCGGAAAGCATTTGAAGAGTTCACTGATGCTATGTTCACAGTAGAGGGTTTAATGCCACACTGTGTTAATTTTTAAGATATACAATAAAGAGGAAAGTATGCATAATTCTGGAAATGTGCTTTGATGGCTGAGGAATGCAGGTATTTGCTAATTACTGTGGTTCATATCCTACATATGCTATCTCTCTCTCTGTAATATAAAATTACTGCTTAATATAGGCACTACGACAGTATGAACGTTTAATGAACAAGATATATTTGACTGATAAGACATTCATTCTTAAATACGAAAAGGCAAATTTATCATTCTCATTTTCAAAATAAATCTCCCACAGCACAAGAGCAGTAATAGTAGTGGAGAGCTTACACTTCTGATATTAAATTAATTTACAACGTTGTTTGGTTTAAGAGTACTTATTACATTTACATTTATTTTGAAAACACAAGAATATACTGTAGCTTTCAGTGTGAGCACAAATGCCTTAAAATCAGATAAACCTTTGCAATTGGAAATCATATTATAATCTATGTAACAGATTTTGCATTTATGTGAAGAAAACAGTTGTGGAGTGGCATTTGAAACGGGGTAGTTCTCTCTGCAAAAGACTTGTATATATCTGTTTGGCTATCAGAGCACATTTGACATTTGGAACTCAATATGACTTAATAATATCAAGCTAAAGGCTCATGTGCTGAGATGAATTGAATGCAGAGCTGAGCAAAACTTAGATAAACGTATGCCTCAATATCGATCAGTTATGATCATTGTGTTTATCTCATGGTGTACATGAGAACTTTACATGAGTACCCTTCAGTAGTCAGCATTGAGGTGTGCTGTTACTTTTGATAAAGACAGAACCAATGAATTAGTATTAGTATTTGTTCTGATATCATTCTTTAAATGATCTGAAATTGGTCATTGTATTACTATTACTGCCATGTACCTGTGGTTGAATTGAAAATGACTAAATTATGAAACATGAATCAACGTTAAGCACTCATATTGCTCCACTTACCAAATTACTGGCAGGACAAGTTTCTAGGACCTATTATCCCTGTTTTCGGCTGGTGGTTGACTCTAGCTGATTATTATAATCGTATACTTTTTTTTTGTGGCATCAATCACTTCTGAGTTATTTGTTGTTATTGGTCTGAATTTTAAAGTACTATCACCATTCAGTTGTTTCTCGAGATGTCATGGAAAGAGCATGGAATTTCATAACCAGTATTTCTGCAAATGTTTATCTTGATTAACATGAAGTAGATAGAAAAATATAAGCTTTTGTAAGAATATTTGGTAGAAGAGTTATAAAAACAAATAAGGTTTATAGAGAATTTCAGCACTAACCAATTAAGGTTATGGATTATTTTAGTAAACTACAGAACCAGTGATCAAAAGAAAGGGTTTGCTTTCAAGAATCCAATAAAATAACATATTAATTATTATTCATTATAAATATTATATATAATATATAGCTAATATTTGTTATAACAAATATTAGCTTTGTAAATGGTCAAACAACTGAAGATAATGTTAAAACTGAAGATAATTCAAAATTAAAATGTTCAGTAGAAGGATAATCATATGTTGCACTCTCAGGCATTATCATCTCTTTGGAAATAAGTAGAATCTGCAGCTCCATTAACATTAACTGCATTGTCTTGCTTCCCTCTACTTCTTCTCCTTTACCTGTACCCCTACTCTCTCACAGCACAATGTAAATCTCAAGTGATGTTTAGGTAATTGAAGTGTTAATAAACAAGTTAAAACATATCTAAAAGGTTTTGCAGTACACACTTGCGTCTATTCTTTATGCTTGTTATACAATTGGGACTCTACTGTTTCCTACAGTAGTTATGCACATCAATAACTCAAAAAGAAAATTGATATAGTTCCTAAAATACTCTTCCTATCAATATTTTGTAAACCACAAACCTTGCCAGAAATAGTATAATTATAAATTTTTGCTATGCAATGTTTTTCATAAACCTTGATAAGTGAGATATTTCAACTTGTTGAATTAATGTTCTATTTCTCTTTGGAGAAAGTAATGAAGATGTAAAATAGCCTATGCTTTAGTTGGGACCTAAAATATGTTCTCAGGAAGATAAATAATATACTTTGCAACAATGCTCTTCATTTGGTTAACTTTTCAGCATAAATAAAACTGTAGCTCTGTAGACTCGGTGAGAAAAGCTTTCAGGAGTCAATATCTCTACTTATTACCAGCAGACTAATGGAGATAATTAACAGTAAGATTTTAGAAACAGGCAAGAAAAGTAGCTGTGATTGAATTTTGCTTTGGAAATTCAACAGCAGAGTGTTAACAAAATGACAAATGGGCATTGAGGGAGACATGTACAGCAAATGGCATGTCCAACTCAAATAGTGCACAGAGTTAAGACAGTTCACAAAAATCAGGAAAGGAAACCAAAATGAGAATGACAAGGTTAAAATGCAAGTATTACAATGTCAGTATTCACAATTAATGGGAACAGGAAAGAAGACTTGGTCAAGTTTTAACTTTTCTGTTCCCAGAAACAGCATATTAGACTCTTCACAGTAGAAATACTTCAAGGCAGTCATGACACAAAACATCCACTACAGCTCCCTCTAATCACAAGCTGGAAAATTAAACTGAAAGGAATTTCCGAATTGTGTACCCTGACTCCCTCAGATTTATTGAGTGTCGGTAGCAAAAAATTACGGTAATCAACAATGCGCGCTATTAATAAAGGAACAACGCTTGGTAACAAGTGCTCCCTGGAGGAATCAGAAATAGTAAGAGCTCTGCATTTAGAAAATATTACTCTTATCAAATTTTTATTTTAGCTGAACTGGAAACTGGTGAAAAATATCACTGATCAGTTACAAATAAATGACATCCCAATGCACAGTATTGATCTTACACTTTATAAAGCTTGTTTCTTATAATCTTGACCCGCTAACATGTATTCTTTCGTGCACCATTCCCTGCCCCCTTTTAACTGATTATTAGCTAATGTTTTTGGCACCATAGGTGTGGCTTTCACACCATGTAGAAAGCTGTAGTAAACATCATAATTGCCAGGAATAACATAAAGCAAACAAATATATGAAGGCATGCAAAAATAAAACTTTAATGAAATTCATCTCACATATTTATGGAGAATATTGCCTTTAATTCTTATTGCGGTGTACACCTGTAAGCTCAGAACAGAGCTGCTCAACTTCCCTGACTGGCAAAGATGGATTCTTCTCTACGAGCACATTAAATACATGCACCACAGTTTGTTTTTTGCCTGTTCGTAAAGGTTTACCCTTTCGATGCTTTAGTAAAAAACCTGTGTAGTAGATTCTGTTATGCAGTAATTACACTTACAATAAAAGATCACTTATTAATTCTTGCACTCAGTACAGTGCACCTTTGAATGGCAATGTATGACAAGCCCTGTAACCTGCAACAGCCAGGTGATTAAAAGCAACTGTATTGATCCGAAAATAAGCTGCACGTTTGGTCCAAATTTCAATGACAAAAGTCGGACTGTGGCTTGTATTCGCTACCTTGGCTTAATATACCTTTGCTGTTAAAATCTGTGCTCATTTGCAACAGTCACTAACCAAAACTGGCTGCATTTTATTATGTAACAGTGCAAACTTTTATCAGCATTAACAATGTGTATATTGTTTCGTTAGCTTCTATCAAATGAGCTGGATGACAGCGAGGATGACGTATTGTGGGAGGATAAGGAGGAAAACGGTGGGAGAGTGATGAAGAGAATAACGCAAAATAAGGCGATCTGTTTGGTGCCAATGTGATGTACCATATGCTATCATTTTTGTGCCAAACTTCCCCCACATCAAATTTTAAGGTGGCTTATTTTCGGGCCAATACTGTCCTGACTCATGATAGATGCATGTGCTATTCATCCTGAGGGGCAGGTTTGAAGTAAAGGATGCTATCTACTTCATGATAAGAATGGCATAACAAAATCACAGACTTGTAGCCAGATGTACTACTGGACTATCTGACACTGGTTGTAACGTAACTTCAAACATTTTAATCCAAATAAACCTTTGCTTTACACATTTCATTATAGATACAAAGAGAACAGCAGTAGTCAGATGCTTTAAGAACTAGACGCTATATGCTGCCTTAAAATTCCATACTGTTTCAATGGAATCGTGAGAAACAACTGAATGTAGACACGACTTATGAAGAAGAATTCAAAGGCTATTCTCATAAAATTCAAGATATACATTTTATTTGTAACGTAAATATGTTTAATATCTGACATTTTAATCAAAATTATTAGAGGCATCTTTAAAGAAGTTTAAAAAAATGTTCAATGTAAAGGGCAATTTGAGGTAGACAGATTTTCTGAAAATCTTTGTGAAGGCACTGAACTTAAATATCAAGTTTGGTATAATATATAGAAGTGGTTGCACTCAGCTGACGATTTCTGAGGTATTTAACCTATTTTAGTGAAATTGTATATTTGCAACCACTTCTATATATTATATTTAATCTTTTCACTATGTCTTCGGATTTAAAAGTAATCAAGTTTGGTGTTGATCCAACTTTTCGGTGTTGAGTTATACTGGTTTTTTTTTCTCTCTCTCCCTCTCTCTCACAGACCTTTTTCTAAAAATACTTTTTTGTATTCAGGGGGCCTCAAAATATGTATTTCTGGTGAAATCTTGGTCTCAAATTTTTGGGTGGAATGCAATACCTTTACTATCTACTAGGAACATGGATGAGAAAGTGAAAATATCATTGGTCAGTACAAACAAATGACATCCCAAAGCGCAAAATAAACTTTCCACTTTGCTATTGATATGACCATCTATATGTATTCCCGTTCTTGTTCCCGGTGTATTGTGAACCAGCCTTTATTCACTACCACTTGTAACATGGGTTGAGCAGTTTTGTAATTAGCTTCAGGGGAGGTGTAGATTTCTAAATTCCTAGAAATGTGGTGGTTAAAATTTGTTACGTACTAATGAGCAACAGCAATATGGAATTTTTACTAATTTCCAATTCAGGGAGGAAAAAAGTGTTGGAAATACGATTTGGAAGCCTTTTTACAAGGGATGTCCAGGGGCATATACCAGGTCAGCCAAAGAGCAGACGTAGACAACCATCAATAAAGGAGAAAGCACAAGAGTGTTGAAGAAGGAATATCTATGAGACTGCCACTCTTCCAGACAAAATCAGTAATAGAAACTCATGCCTTTAAATTCAGCAACCATTTAGCATAGTCTGCACGACAATTTAACTCTGCTGGCACAGATAGGTCACTTGGCATAACAAGTGTAAAGAACAGGATAATTTTATTAGCAGAAGTGTATCAACAAGATTTTATTGTGTTTACCCCATAGATTGCAAATTTGTTATGATTCTGTAGGATTTCATGAATAATGGATAATGTGAAAAAATAGATAACATGAAAGTCCATTATTTTGCATGCATCATTAGTACAAAGCGATTGTTTTGTGGTGAGCCCATGGATTGTGCATGTGCTTGCACACTATTACACTGGGGATTTTTCATTCCATGACTCCTGCATTACTTACTCACTAGTGATAGTGCTGATTTACTAGATTTTGTATCTCCATATATTTCTGAAAGCTTGTACAGAATGAGTCAGATGGCATCACAATAGAACTTGCTGTTCCCCCTTTACAGCTAAACTGCTGGATACCATACCAATAACTGAAACTTATTAAACATCTGGATGAAGTGTTAATGTGGATTTGCACATAGTATCGGCTGTGTGCCGCCTACCAACTTGAACTGATCATGTCATGTTGTTTTGATTTCCACATAGCCTACCATGCCCTGACTGTGTGCTGGCTATTTTCATGCTTGATTCAATCCTCAGACAGAACCAGGGAGAGGCTTAGAGGGCCTATAGCTCCCATCTTAATTACATTAAAAAAACATACAAATTGTGTTGCTTTGGTAAAGTCAAAATCAACACCTTTATTTCTGTTAAACTTACTTACACCAAATGACATCTACTCATTCACAGTCAATGAGTGAATTTACCATAGTGGTGGACTATTATCTCAAAAGATGTTCCACTAAGAAAAGAAACACACTTGAATCAAATATGTTTTACATCTACTGTTAAATAACTTCTGAATAAGAATTACAGTCTCAATGCAATGAGGATGGCTGACAGTAAAACTGATAATCAAACTGCTTAAATTTTACATTTAAAAGCCATCTTTATTTAATAAATAATTTCCTAAGTTTTCTCAAAATTTAAATTAAACTAGCATCCAAAAATAATTCATGGATCACTTATATGATGTTTGAAAGTTTAGAAAACAAAATTCTCCATTACTGACTGCATTTTACTCATTGGTAAGGTATCGTTCAAAATATGTTAGCTCCTACAAAGGAATCCTGATCTGACGCTGATTTGATTTTGTCACTTCTGTTTCAATAAAAAAATGGATCACAAAGAAGACATTGTTATACTCTGTAGTGCTTATTTCGTTTTACAGAAGAGACAAGATATTTTCAGTCTTTTGCCTATAATCTTCCTGTTATGTTTAAATCAATGTGTATGTCATAATCCTTATGTGACAGATTGTATAGCTCTAAATACTACAGAACCAGCAAATGGCTTCCCGGAGCAATGCTCATGAAATGTATTCATATAATTACAGAAAATGCTGGAAGTAGCCAAAGTGCAAGAAGCTGTCAAACAGTGACTGGTAGTCCCTGCTGGTCATTTCCGCATAGCCTACTGTGCACCTAACGTGTCGTGACTGTATCCCAGTCATTTTCATAAAATCAATCTCATGACTGATTGCCGACAGCATGGTCAGTGCATTTGGGACATGGTAGATCATGTGGAAATGAACAAAAAGCTTTCTTCGTTAATTATATGTAAGAAGCACTTTAGCAATTCCTAAACATAGCACACGACTGATGCACAGTTGCTCCACCTTTAAATTCACCTTCTAATGTCCATTCCAAACCAGAGTTCCCTCTGATGTAAACAAAAGCACATGCTTCTGCTTGTCACAAACCCAAGAACACACTCTTAAGCCAACGTAAATAGTTCCTTAATACATATGTTGATCATGAAGTACTAGGGCACATTTTGTTGCGGTTAGCATAAGAACTCATTCCTAAAGGTAACGGATATACGAACTATTAAGAGATTACAAAATATGATTTTCGTCTGCTATTGCGCTAATGCCGAGAGCACCTTGCTTGTTAATACCAACTGTTTGCATGACTGCCACTCTCTTACATATACGAGAATTGCAGCAATGAATTCCCAGAGGTGCTATCTGAGTACCGAATAAACACTTTGCGTAACACACAAAATATGATAAGCGAAGTCATTTATAATACGCTAGCACACGTATGCGCAGCTCAGGTCAAATCTTGTGATTTAGTCAGTTGGTATTTGAGTTCTCATGGTAGAGGAAGGTGCATGTAGTGCGAGTAAACTGTTCAAACACAAAAGCGGGAAACCATTAAAAAGTGGCAAAAAACAAATAATGCTTAATATATTCAACTCACTAGTAGAAAAATACCTGACACTTGCAATAATGGATATTATGAAACTGACATCCAAGTTTACAGGTGTTTAAGTGAAAAGTGTAACCAAGCGTGCAGGGAATATAAACAGACATAATAGAACATAGTGTAGGAAAATCAAATGTCGGAACTTCCTTTGTGTGCGACACCGCTGTGGAATTGTGGATAAGCTTGTCAATATTTTGGAGAGTAGTTCTGATTCCGATATGGCAGCTGAGTCATCTTCGGAGGATTCAGATTTGGGTGTTGCACTTTTGCCCGGGGATTGTGATTAACGGAAGTAAAAAGTTCATTTCCGTATACTTATAAAATCGATTGTTAACTCAGGTTGCATTTTAACTATGATTCTCACGTAGAGCGCCTTTTTATAGATTGAAACAATGTTCAACAAGCACGTGAGAGGGGAACAAGCAGCCATTAGTTTTGGGGATTGCGAACTACTTTTGCGCGGATAATACAAAGAGCTTGTTTACAGTGAGAGGCACTCTGGTTTGGAATGGACAGTAGTCGCAGTGCTTCATGGAAAGGTTTAGCTTCTTTGGCACACACAATTCCAGATACAGGAATTTCTTCAAACCTCTTCTTGTTAAACCACTTGAGAATGGCGTCCAGATTCTTGCATGATGTTTTCATGGTTTTCCAGTTTAAATCTAGCTTCATTACTACTCTCCCTAGAGGATGGCAATTTCTTCTTTCCGCTTTTAACATCCTGCATAGTTTGAATACCTATGCCATATTCATTTGCTAATTTACTAGTTGATTTTATATTTTCAATTCTTTTTTCTATTACTTCTAATTTTGTTTCACAGTTAATACACGATTACTAAGACACAATACAGTACACTATACTGAAGAGGAGCTGCAGCTCAGATTCTTTCCCCTTGTTCTATCACAAAGAGACCTTGCTTTTCCAACCCCTTCAACAAAAACTGTTAAGATCAAAACAGCAAAGCTTAGTTCACAACCTACTATTTTGATTTGAATGTCAGTATAAACTTTATAATCCTTTTTGTTTCTTTTACATTAGTAAGTGGTAAATATTTTTTGAGCGCAAAGTCATGCTGCACATAATCCACAAACTTGATAAACCATGCATGGATAATTGAAGAGTATACTGGACATCAGGTGTTTTCAACCTGGTAAAATTAAATTTGAGTTTTATTTATGGACGCCCTGTAACTAGTATGGTTCTTAGCGTCACATTCTATATTGGGCGTGAAAGATTGGGAATTTTGCTCAGAGGCTTCAGGTTCTTTTATGTGCAATAAATCTACAACAAGGGACTACTGTCTTTACTTCCCAGGAAGTCCTGCTATGGATTTTTATGCCTGAAAAAATACACTGTTCTTTGCCAGGTTTGAACACGCAACCTCAGAAACTAGAGGCTAGCATAGTACCCCTAGATCACGGAGGATGACCTCAACCTGATGCTCATGAGCACCACTGTGCTCTTTAAATCTCATTAGGTGCTCACATCATGGCGAGTAAAAACTGTTCGCATGCATGAGAGTTCATGAGGTTTTTTTTTCCCCCCAATTCAGAAACTGTATAAGAGTCAGAATAATAGTATAGCTATTCATCCATTATATTTTAGCACTTAGCAACTTATTAAAATATTCTAGTTACAAAATTGTATATTTTTCCTTGATCAAGGATAGTTGAGCATTTACAATAAACTGCTTGGTCAGGATAGTAGCTCATGTATTGTTTACCTACAATAATTTATACATATGTAACAACCATTGTTGATTATCGATGACTACTCAACACCAGCAAAGCCTCCATTGTCACAGAGAAACTTGGAATGCTTATTGTTTTCTTTCTTTTACGCATGTTTCAGTTGTCACATTACGGTCAATCGTTATAACCAGAAAGCACAGTAGAGTTGGTTTTAGTAACTAAGTTTGTTATATTGTTAATAGAGTGCTCAAACTTCAACACACACATAACCGGCATTGCAATTAAAGACATAAAATACACAAAGTGGATTTGTGAATAGTGCTATTAATACGTTGATATTGTAATGAAAAGAAGCTAGAAACAGTGATGTGTATTGAATTTATTTAAAGGTGAGTCGGAATTGTTACACTAACATCACTTAAGTTTACTCACTTAACACGTTTCGGGAAACGGTTGTTCCCATCCTCAGAAGTTAATTCGACTGGCCCGTGTTGTTGGTGTTTCCGTTTTTTGGACTGGAGAATTTCTCCACCACAGGATCCAGTCCAAAAAACGGAAACACCAACAACACGGGCCAGTCGAATTAACTTCTGAGGATGGGAACAACCGTTTCCCGAAACATGTTAAGTGAGTAAACTTAAGTGATGTTAGTGTAACAATTCCGACTCACCTTTAAATAAAGTGCTATTAATGTTTATTAGATTTAATTGAAATTAAAGATTAACAATTATTTTAAATATATAACATGGATACATTTACTGTATGTAAACAGAGTGGAGAAAATTTGAATATTTTGGCAGCTTCTTCGTCAAAAGAAGATTTCAACATACCAGTATGTAGTAAATCTAGAAGAAAGAAAATACTCTTTTCAAGATAATTGGGAAAGATAATTTCTTTGAGTGAATAATGATGACAATTCACGATGATCTGTTTGCTGTCTCATGCTTCTTTATCAGGTTTTAGAAAAGTAAATCGTCAGACATTAATACACATCACAGTGTGTTTGCCAAGGAGTATCCCATGACAGATGCAAGACTATACAAAATAGGCGATTTGAAATTGCAGCTGAAGTGTCAACAGAAATGTATTTCATCTACTTGTAGCAACACCATAAGTAAGCTTTCAAGTGTCTCATAAACTTGCTAAACATGGCATGCCACTTTCCAGCGGAAAACTTCCGAAGGAGAGTATAGTTTCGGCAGTAACCACTCTGGCAGAAAGTATACCTGAAAAGTATAAGAATGTTCAGATTAATGCTGTAACAAATGTGTTTCTTAATATGACATGGGTGCTAGGTGCATTGACCTCATTGCAGCTCAAATCACGGAGAAAACTTTATTGGAATTGAAAAAATGTAGCTACTTTTCTCTAGCTGTTGATGAACTGATAGATATTGCATCCACCACTCAAGTGATATCCATTGTGCACTGCATTAATGATCAAGGACCAGTAGATAATTTATTTTTGGCAGTTTCTCCTCTCTCAGGCACAACTACATGCCATGATACTTAAAGTGTCATTATTGGCTTCCTAATATTCAATGATATCTAAGCTGGTGTGTGTGTGTATGGTTACAGATGGTATGGTGAGCAAAAACAAAGATTTGCTACTCTTTTGAAAGATGATAAACTCTTTCCTCCATTCATTCTCTATCACACTAATTCATATTGAAAATAGCTAGTGTTTTTGAATCTGCTTGCGAAATTTAAAACACTTCAAAATAAATGTTAAATTACTTTTAAATCGGAAGACATAGTGAAAAGATTAAATATAATATATAGAAGTGGTTGCAAATATACAATTTCACTAAAATAGGTTCAATACCTCAGAACTAGTTTCAAGGAATCACTTCCTCATCAGTTGCAATCAGCTGACGATGAGGAAGTGATTCCTCGAAACTATTTCTGAGGTGTTGAACCTATTTAAGTGAAATTGTATATTTGCAACCACTTCTATATATTAAATGTTAAGTTAATAAGCTTTCTTGTTGCAAGATCCCTTAACCAACATTTGCTGTCTTCTTGAATGATTTGTATTGGTGTCGTATTCATAAGTAATTCTTCATGCGGATGTCCACTGTTATTACAAGATCTGGAAAGTATTCGAAAAAATCAAAGCATAGGTTTCTTCAAATGGTTTTACAGAAAACTTCCCTGCATTGTTCGACAACAATTCCAAGGTTAATATTGCTTTTATGTTGTTGTTCACCAATGGCACTGGGAATTAATTGAGATCTGCATAATTTTTCCTCTGGCTTCCCAATATAAATTCTGTAAGTTATCACATTTAAGGCCTTTGCAATTGGCGAGATGTTGTTTGTTCAGGATGACATCTTCTTCACAGAGAGTGCACTTGGGTGTAGGTAGGCATCCTATCTTGTAGAGGTGCTCTGCGAGGCAATCGTGGCCAGTTGCCATCCTAAATAAGGCCACTGCATTTCCTTGGCATTTTTTGTATATCAACTCTATCTTTAATATTCTTATAATCTCTATCCTTTAATTTATCTTTTTCATCAAGTCTCTGCTGTCTTTTGAAATGTTATTTGTTTATTTATTTCTATTTGTCCTACAGGTTTTATTTGTTGTATTGCACCCTTTTTTGCT
Source organism: Deroplatys truncata (assembly GCA_030765065.1). Taxonomy (NCBI): domain Eukaryota; kingdom Metazoa; phylum Arthropoda; class Insecta; order Mantodea; family Mantidae; genus Deroplatys; species Deroplatys truncata. The sequence continues at coordinate 81,345,041 of CM060982.1, read as the reverse complement.
AATTGATCTGCATGTTCATTGCCCAAAAGTCCAACATGAGCTGGGATCCATTGTAGAGGGACATGATTTCTAGTTTCAACTGCTTTAATTAGACTTATTTCTTTAATATTTCTTTTTGTTTTATTATTGTAATTTACTATTCCAGCTATGGCTGATTTTGAGTCGGCTAAGATGACAATTTTTTTTTATGTATGGTCTATATAAAATGTTCTGTAATGCTGCTTTTATAACTGTTAATTCTTCATCATAGTGGTTTGACGTTTCATCTAATGTTAGATACTGTGCAAAATGTTTACAGTATACTCATGCACGGTATTTTTTTATTGATGAGAGATCCATCTGTATATATTCGGAGCTATTCTTTTTCTGGGTATCTTTCATTTCCTGTAGCTATTGCTATGGCTCTCATTTCATCTGGTATATTGTTTTGTTTGTGTATTGTATATATATTGCTTTTATTTAGATCTCTTTCAGTATCTGAATGAGCTTAATAAACAACTTCAGGGTGGACTAAACACAATTTGTGATATGAAGGAAATTGTATTTTCATTTCAGTTAGAAAGGTTTGTTTCTGCAGCAGCTAACAATAAACTGCATAATTTCCTGAATTTGCATACACACTCTTGAGTCTTGGCCGAGCCCAGACTACTTGTCATAAAATTGTTAATCTGGCAATTAAAGATCTTTTGAATAAATTTGAATGGTGTTTTTCTGTTTTGAAAGAAAATGAACAATGTTTAATATGGTGTGTAATCCCTTTCACTTATGTGCGGACTTAATAAGAACAATAAATTTATTGAAGAGAATAATATGACTGTAGAACTTTGAATTTATTGATTAGTTCTGAAATATCTGTTCCAAAGGAGAAATACATAGCATTTTGGTGATCACAAAACACCAATAGGTTCCATGTACTGCGCAGTGTTTCTCTCAAATGTTTGGCTATGTTCGGGACAGTCTACCTCCTCTTTCTGTGATAAAGATTTTTCATCACGAAACACATCAAGACCAAAGCATGATCATGCTTAACTGTTTCACATCGCAAGACTGTTTGCTTATAGCTGCAAGGTATTTCTCCCTGGACATTACTGAACTTCTGAAGTAACATTCACAGTCAAGGATCTCATTAACCTAAGCGAGTGTTTTAAATAATTGTGTATTTATTTACTAAGGTATTAAATTTCATTATGTTGACAAACTGGATGTAACTTTTGGATGGTGTTCTCAATTTTACAAGCTGAGAAACCCTGCAGGATCTCATTAACCTGGTGCCTATTTTAAAAATTGATGTATTTGTTTATTAACACTACTTGAATTCATGGTGCTCATGTACTTGGTGTTATATATGGGTCATACTCAAACTCCTAAAAAGGTTGAGAACTCCTGCTATACAGGTCAATTTTTTCGACCTGACATGGCAGAAACCCAGAGGAAAAGGTAGTCTATGGTGGAGAAAGAATGGCAGTATTCCCCTCGCGTGGAAGAATACTTTCTCGGAATGTGTAGTGATGACACCTTATCTCACACTGTATGTGCGCCTGCTGCTTTACTACTACTACCAGCACCCCTCCCAGAAGATAAATGGACTTGTCCAGCTACTGTGCATACAGATAAGCATGTCAAGATGAAAAAATCAGCATGTACATACATTCCAATCCCATTATGTATAGGTAATATAAGTGTTATACATACAGTGGAACTTTCATAATATCAAAGTAGAATATTACTGAGTCAAATTTAGCTATTTAGCCCATTTACTTAGATTTAAATCTTGCTGTTCATCATCATTGTCCGAAATCGACTGACTTACACTCACAGAGGGAACCACAGCTGTGGAGGTGATTGTGCTGCCATCTGATTGAGAATGTATGATTAACTGGCAGATTTCAAAATTCATAATCCTATTGTTATTTTTTATTATGTGGATTTTCTCTCAAATTATTATTTCTGTGGGTGTTTTTTGCAGGTTTTATGTTGTGTTGATAAAAAATGGTAGGCGTCTTCTGATTTGTCTATCTGCTCAAGTTTCAAATACCCTAAGTATTCCTTCAGTCTGGGTTATAAGTTCCTTTCATTTTTCCAATGTATATTTGTGGACAGTCTTGGCAGTTGAACTGTTTTTTTTCCCCTTCCAATTTGATATTTCTTATAGGATAATTTAGCAACTTGTGAGGTTGTATTGGTTGTAATGCGTCAACTTTACATTATTCTTTTGGAAGAGTTAAATGAATTTACTGTGTGCCTGTGCATGGAATGTCAATTTCCTGTAGCTTTATTGTGAGCCATATTCATTATTTAGTGTTAGTGTTGCAATATCCTTTATCTTTCTCTTATTTTGGTATTTTCCTAATTACTCTGTCAACTAAGAGATGGTTGAAGCTGTTCTGTGACACCACTTTTTGAATTGCTAGTTTCCTCTCTGAGCATCACTTGACAGACTGCCAATGATGAAGGCACAGGTCCTCGAAACATATCCAAGGTTTAAATCTAAGTAAGAGAGACTGAAGTGTCTATATCTGACTCGGTAATATATCATAGTACACAAATTTTAACTTCCACATTCCTGTTCTGGTTCCTAATTATTGTGAACCAGTATTCACTTGTGAAACATTTGCTGACAGTAGTAACAGCTATTGTTTTTTCAGAACAGAAGCAGGACTATAACAGCATCCCATTATTGTAAAATGAAGAGGAAAAACTAAAAGGGGCATTAAAATTCTCTCCACCCTGTATTCATACTAAGGCCAACAAGAAATGTTGCATAGGGTACTTTTTTTTTAATCTGTTTTCTCATCATATATTAATTTTTAAAGCATCGTGTGCACACAAGTCATCTTTTTTCAAACCCCTTGTCTCCAATGTTAGTCACAAATTGTTTCAAGTATTCAGATTTGCACAGATTTTAATTGTGGTTTGAATGGCATTATTGGTAGGTTTCTAATACCCACTGTATACAATGGAAATCACACCAGGATATCATTGGTGAATTTTCAATATAACCTATATCCATGGCTTTGTATACCATTCTTGGCAACAATTTCCGCCATCTCCATCGCAACCAATCTGAGCTTTTTACTGGTCATGTGAATAAAGCGAGTTATCACAATCATCCAGAGTGAACTTATTATGCATGTTCTTTTGATAAATTTATTAAAATGTGTATTCCACAACATGAAGAAAAAAAGGGAAAGCAAATAAATTTAAAAATGCAGGGAACCTCTGTTTATTGTAGTTTTGTTCTATAAAGTAATTATACATTATACTAGAATTGTTGACAAGCTTCAGGTTTCAAACCTATTGTCACTTATAGTCGGGAGTGCACACAAGGTCGGTGAGAGACAGTACACTGTCCTTTTCATTCTTGCTTGTTATGTGCTGACAGGTCATGTAACTTATAATGCTACTGCACCCTCTGTACTCACCCAGCTTTACCAACTCTAGTTTATTAATATTTATATACAGCAGCGCTCAATAGTATTTTGTAGTTGAACTAGTAGGTTGGTAGGCATGTTCATCTATATGCTGAATCAAAACAAACCGGTTGTTCAGACAGAAGACTGTTTGACATCACTTTGGTTACATGTAATGACTGCTGAGTGTAGGTAAGCATGTATTTTAACTGTAAACAATGTTTCCAAGGGGTTCATTATTTTGTACAATGGGAAGACTAAAACAAACTTAACTACATAAAGCAAATCTAATTCTAATATTTGTATTTACTTACAGCAATGCCTAAAGCTAAAGAATACCCAGTCAATTTAAGACAAGTTTTCTTAAAAGCACTGAGTCAAGGCCAAACTCAGTCCTTCGTTGCGAAGGAGTTTGGCATCTCAAAACAGCTTGTGAGTATCTGGGTCCAGCTTCATAAAAAAAGGGGGATGACAGAGAACAATGCACAACGTGGTCGGTACGGAAAACCACCAAAAAAGAAGATAGGATCATCCGAAGGCAATTGATAGCTGATCCCAAAAAATCAACCTGGGCAATACGTGATGATCTAAAGGAAAATCACGGGGTGAGGGTCCATGTTTTGACAGTTAAATGTCGCTTAGCAGCTGAATGGCAGGCGACTTTCTCAAAAACCTATGATAAGTGGAAAAAATAGGAAGGCCAGACTACAGTTTCTTCTGCTCAGGTGGGATACAGTATGTTCGACGGCGGAAAAACAAGAGGAATGGCAAAAAGTACAAAATACCCATCATGAAGCACGGAGAAGGAAGTACCATGGTGTGGGGCTCTTTCTCATGAATTGGTGTAGATCCTGTCGTCGAAATTCATGGGGTAATATATCATCTGAAATATGCCTTGTAATTGGAAATTCCAGCATGGCAATGATCCGAAGTACTCTTTGGCCATATGAAGACAAGTTCTGAATCAGCACAAAGTAAAGGTATTACAATGGCCAAGCCAAAGTCCAGACTTAAACCCCATAGAACATCTTTGGGACAAGCTGGATATACGTGTTTGCCAAAAAAACAGCACCAACAAGGAGGCTTTCTACAAAGAATTGCAATGGAAGAAGATTCCTAGGTGCGATTAGCCAAACTCGTGGATTCTATGCATCCAGATGTGCTGCAGTAATAAATGCAAAGGGCTATGCAACCAAGTATTTAACCAAAAAATCATGGGTCAAGACCTCATTATTGTTTTTCTTCTGTTTAGTTTTAACAAAATACTTTTGAGCCTATTTAATTTGTTCATTTGTGTTTATTACTGATGCAAAGATTAGAATTGTATAATATGAGTAAGAAAATAAAGTACACATTATAAACAATTGGTAATTAATTTATTTCATTTAAATTTTCTCCCAAAGAATTTGTTTTCTGAATTTATTATCTCTACAAAATACTTTTGAGCGCTATTGTAGGTATCCACCCTTGGAAGCACCTTCCATCCAGAAATGTGGTCACAACTCAAAGGCTTTTAGTGTGAATACTTTTGTGACCCTCAAGAAGTGTCTGATCATTTATTTGTGTAACAGAAACTATTGCCTCTTCCTAACTATTAATTTAAACAACTATATAATTGAGAAATGATTTCACTTCAACATAATTGTATTTTTAGATAAACGTTATTAAGTTTATGAATTTGTGAATACTAGAAAGAGTTAAATTTATCTAAATTACTTAATAGGAGAAAATGGAAAATTGCAAGAGCTCCAATAAGTTTTCTTTTTCAGTGTAAAAGAAACTAATTCACCAGTGTCTTCAGAAATTTGTAGCTTAGTCATAAAGATTGAGTTTTATTTATGGATGCTCTTTAACTACTGTGGTCCTTAGCGTCCCATTCTATATTGGACATGAAAGACCGGAAATTTTGCTGAGGACTATTTATCACGCTTGAGGTTCTTTTATGTGCCACAAATCTACGACATTGGACCACTAGCTTTACTTCTCTTCCGAAGGAAGTCATGTTAAGGATTTTAAGCCCTAAAAAATCCATTGCCCTCTGCTGGGTTTGAACCCAACTAGAGACTAGCATGGTAACCCTAGACATGGAGGACGACACAGTTTAGTCATGTTTTTGTTTCTACACAACATTGTTTTTCACGCTTAAAATTCTTTGGTACTGTATAATTTTGTGCATAGAATGAAGAGTTATTTATCTAAACTGGTTAGCAGTAAAAAAATTATTTTCAAAAGCCCCATCTCCAGTGCTGATTTTCAAAACACATTATCTCCATATTAAAAGTGTTATCTTTATGGAAACATATGTATACATTTTTTTTCTTCATATTACATATAACAGTAATTTTATCCACAAACACACTTGTGATAGAATAAAATAAAATCCAGATCTTAATTCCCTTAGGCAGCTTTTTCTTAATCCAAATGTTCTTTTATGGAGATAGAAGGTTTTTAAAATATACTATTTATATTTGAACTTAACAAACTCAGTTAAAGATGGCATGCATCTTAGAACAGATATTACATAGTAGATTTCAATTAGCATATAATGGGTAGACTCCTGCAAAGTCTCTCAATAATGACTTAAAATTGCATTGTAGGGAGCATTTAAGTGTTGGCAAATTATAAACATTTATAATGGAGAAAATTGTGTTCAAAGTCAGATTAAAATTTAAGTTGTCGGGCTCAATTTTATACATATGATAAAGGTAGACTATTACAATATTTCTAAGAATTATAGTATGCAATAAGTAGAAAAGCTAAAAAATTATTTTCTGACACTTTTGAGTCATTTTTCACGGATAATTGCTTTAAATTACCTTCACTGCTGGCTATTTAAGTGTTTTCTTTAGTAGACTTTAACATTCGGCACCATAGGTAGTGGACACTGATCATACATGCAATGAAATTATATTTGGGAAAATAATTTTTGAGAATGAAATGTTTCAGGCCTAAGTTTAGGGTACCTCCCCGGCATTTGCCAGTTATGAAGACTGAGGAAAACCTGGAAAAAATCTCACTCAGGAAGGATGGTCCTGGCGAGATTTGAACTGCAGACCTCCCAAATGCAAGCTTCACAAATTACAATGGAGCTATCTCACCCAGTATATACATATGTCCTCATATACAATTAATGGAGATTTAATCAATATTTATGTAATCTCACATTCTTCAATTACAAAGTCAAATGCTAGAAAACATGCTTGCTATTAAAAATTTTGAGCAGACCTTTAGAAATGCTAAACAGTGTGATATCAGCTGTAGTGGCTTCCTGAATGTAGAGAAACCCCATAATGAGAACAAAGAAATCTGCTTTTATTATTCCCTAGCCTCCCCAGAGTCTGGACGTGTGAATATGTGTGATCTAATGATTAAAACCTAAAAAGTGCAAGAAGCCCACAAGATAGTATGAGTTAACACCATTGCCAGTATGCAATCAGTTCCGAAGGAAAGGGTGCTGGTAAGACCAATGTAGTTAAAGGCTTTCCCCTCCTACTGCTGCTCCACTTTCTGGGTTTGTTGGAGCAATGTGTAAAAGCTTAGTATTCTTTGTACTAGTCCATGACATATTACAGGCAATTTTCAGTGGAAATGGGTGGTATTCTAAACAACGATGATTCTGATACATTATGGGTGAGATATTGTACATGTTTCTAATATTAAAATTGTAATCCAGGAATCAGGATAACATTTGGAATAGGAAAGATAGCTGTTGAGAAGTGCACACTGGAGAAGGTAGAAAAAAAGTCTCTTGGACCATGTCTTATTATTACAAAGAAGCAAACAGTTGCCACATTACTGATAAGTTCTGACACCACTTTGATGGCACTTGGCTTGAAATCATATACAGAACTTAAACATCAGCCTGGAGCAAGAGGTTTCCATGGCATGTTTATAGTATTATCACTAGCTAACACATTTAAAGTGATATTTAAACAAGAGACTTGTAACAGTTCACTCAAAGCTGAGAAGTGAGAGAGCCACATTGCTATATAGTATTAGGTGGTCAGTTCCATAATATAACATAGCAACATGGCAGCCTTAAAAGTTGTTTGTTGGCAAAGGGGAAGGAGTATGATGGCACCTTACTGGCCAGAGGAGCAGTGGAGGACACTGCTGGAAAAACCCCTGCAGCAACCATATATGTCACTTCTTGTTTAAATCAAGCTGCAGTAAATAGGAATAGTAAACATCTAGGTATCTGATAATTGTTCTAATAGTTATTAAATATAAATTAACCCAAAAGCGGTTATAGTAGTAAAATAAGGTTTTAGGATGCATAGGTTATTAGTGCTCTAACTGTTGATAACAATTAACTTAAAAAGCCAAGAAATTAAAAGCACTTGCAACATTGCAAAGTCACCTTTGAGGATTCAACATTGCCTTAAAGGTTTACCAGGATATTTGAATCAGATGAGAAGGTCTAATTTGCATCTTGTCATGGTAGCTCAAGGAAAGAGCATCAGCATGAAGAGCCAAAGATCCATAGTGTTGAAGTTTTCAAGTCTGATTCAACTTACAAACAATTTAGGTAGTCAGCTGTGAAAATTTAATACAATGAAAATTAGTTGATCTTTCACACAAGCCATGTAGGCAAAGTTGGGAATGCAGAATAGACTGAAAAATTCAATGCCATAGCCAAATTTGAGCCAAGGATCTTTAGCTTTTCATGCCATTGCTTTAACCGACTTAGCTACCATAGCAACATGCTGATGCTGCATTAAATTCTCCAACTGACTTATTTTTCCCAGGATCAGTTGGTTAGGGCAACAGCACTGAAAGCTCAAGATCTGTGGTTCAAATCCTGGCTATGGATTTTTTAGTCTAATTCTACCTTTCCAACTTTAGCATACACACAGTGGAAGAACAATTAATTATCATAGATTGACCTAACAGTGATTAACTATGAAGTCTGAGACATAAAAGTACTTATTTTACTGTAAGAAGCCAATGGGGTATGTTAATTCAAAATGAATTTGAGAATGCCCTGTGATTTACTGAAAAAATTGTGATTCACTCTTTGCAATTTAACAGTACCAAACAAATGTATTTTATGCTTTGTAGGCGCTTTGTAAGCACACAGGCTACAATTAACATTTGACCAATTTACATAAATCAAAATCAAATATCTTTATCTGTTTGAGAAATATGTGGTAATATACACAGCGAATTCAGTTTTTCTCTACCAATTACATGAAGAAAAAATGAGGTAATGTTTACTCGTGAGAAAATTACTTTAACAAGAGTGGAAAGCAAAGCAACATGCAACATTTTGACTCACAATATACTGGAAACAAAAACAGGAATGCATATTGATGACTGTATCAATCGCAAAGCGGAAAGTCACTTTTGTGCATTGGGATAGCATTTGTTTCTGAACAATTATATTTTTCATCTTCTTCTAATTCAACCAATATAATACAGGTTAACCAATGTCAAAATTCAATAAAGTAAACATTTTCTAAATGCAGCGATATTACTATTCTTTCATTAATAACAGAAATTAAAGTTGTTCTCCAAAATGAAATGAGTATGAGGGAGTCAGAATGCACATTTGCCAGAATTCCCTTCCAGTTTGATTTTCACAATTTGCAACTTGAGGTCTAGTGGCTGTTTTAGGTCCTAGCTATCTCAAATAATTTCTATAACGAAGGGTCTAATATGCCATTCCCGAGAACATAAAGTTACAACTTGACCAAGGCTTATTTCCCATTTATGGGAGCCAGTAAAGCTCCCATACTAATTGTGAACGATGCACACATTAGTATATGTACTTTAACTTTGTCATTCTTAATCTAATTTCCTTCTCCGTTATTGTGAACCAACCTTAATTGAAGTAAGAGTAAAATATTCTGAATGATATTTCATGCAAGCAATTGTACAATGAACAAGATGTGCCAGTGAACCTAGCTTCTTCCACCTTCTGAACATAAAATATGGGCTAAATAAATTAAAATTTATTCTTTTTCACTTTGTCATAAATCAAAATTATTAAGATTTTCCTCCTTGTCCCCAAACACACATGTACAATTATGCAATATATTCAAAGCAGATCATCGCTGAACAGCATTTTCTTCTTTTGGCGATAAAAATTAATATTAGCCTTATACACTTTTTCAAACACTTCTACGTAAATTGTGATATAAAAGTACTACTCTAGCTTTGCTCAGATTTTCTTTAAATACTTTTACTATTGGGAGATATTACCTACTTATCCTTTACTGGATAAAGGAATTCTAGTCCACCTGAGGCAAATGTCACACTTTGGGTCGCAAAAGCCATTATGGTTTCTCTTCTTTTAGTCCACATTAAAACTCATTGCTTTACGGAACTAGCCAACACAATCTTTAACCATAATTATGTCCAACTGGTATCACTGTTTTTGTTATATAACGAAGCTTGAAACACTAAACATAAAAGTATTAACAGAGCTTTTTCACTTTTTATTATACTATACGCACAGTGTAAATATTTTACACGTATTTATTATATCACAGTTGTCAGAACTGCCTGCAAAAGCAGGCTTACACATCTTTTCACACGGATTCACACCACAGATATTTCAGAAGTACTTAACAGTATGTATTTTTATTTAATTTGCAAGATACTTCTGATTTCAAAACTGAACTAAATGTCATGCTTAAAAAAACTATACATGTACAGCAGGCATGCCTTTTAGTAGCAATTTATCATGCATCTATCTATCATGCTCTAGTTATGAATACCAAATTTGCCTCCAGCAAAAGTAGTTGAGCAAAAGCTTCTTAACTCTGGTGGAGGTATACACCAAACTTAAAATAAATTTAACTGTTATTGTTAAAATCAATTCCATAGTCACAATTCTTTTAGTTTATTCTGCCTTACATATACAAGAATGCAACCACTATTAACTTCTGCAAGGTAAAGAAAACAACATGCTGTGAAATTATTTTTACATTTTTTTAGTTTTCATAAGTTTTTAAGTAGGTTAAAGGAATCATTATGTTACCAGGCGTTTGTAGAATTAATGTGGCTCCTTTAGTAAAGAGTAGCAGAATATAAAAAATGTAACTCACTTCTGCAGGAGCTTCTGTTGCACTACGGTTGTAGATGCTTGATATTTTGAGATCATTGATAGGACGTGGTGTCCAAACAGCACCAGCTCCTGAAGCATCCATGGTGGGCGCTTCTTCTTCTTCCGTCGCCGGTGGACGACACTTGCGCCGTTTAGCAGGGACTAGAACCATAACACCTTCATGTTAGACTAACCATAACAAGCACAGGATTGAGGATGACACTGCTCTCCACTTCCGCTCTGTACTTACTGGGGCCATCATCTGTTCTGTTTGGTTGGCGTTTGCCTCGTTGTGACATTCTGATCAGGTAAAGCTACCTATAAGAGAGTTGGTCTCCACTGCAGCATCACAACCTACAAACCAAAACAAAATTCTAACAACACATTCTCAGCAACACAAAATTACCACATTCTAATATAAAACATTCATTCCTTGTCTCAATTTGCAAATTTTGCTGTTTAAATTTTGTGTATTTAGTACATATGTCTTTCTGAAAATAACTATTAAATTTCCATCAATATGCATAAAATGTTGCCATAATTTCAAACAAATATTCTGAATAAGTGTTTTAGAATCACTACTCTATATACTATCTTATACTAACTTGGTTTCTTACATAAAAAAATACTTAAAAAGGATAATTATTATTTAGATTTAGCTTTTTTTAAGCCTTTATGAAGTAAACTACTACATAAAAGCTAAGTTTAACACATTTAAGATAGCTTTACTAGATACAACGGCATTAACAGTTTCATCTTATAATGTATTTACCCAAGTAGCATTATTTCAAGAAATGACTTAAAAGTATGGCATATTTTTAGTATTTCTTCTTTAATGTGCACCCTAATACAAGATTACAACGCTATCATCTTTAAAGATAGTCCTAATATGCCACAATATCTTATAAGGAATGTTTACTTACTACATAGTTGTACTTATGGAAGATGCTGGGAAGATAACTTGTACCTAAAAAATAAAGCAGATATTTAGCACAATGTCAGCTTATTTCCATGTATACTTGGATGTACTGTACTACTTTACAGCATTTAAAGCAGTGCAAGCGCGTTTACTCTTAATTTTCATTTTGCTGAAAGGTGCACCTAACCATCTGACATGAAACATCTGACTGCAGAAATACTGATTCTAAAATGAAATGAAAGTGTAATGTGCAGCTTCTAGATACAACGAAAGAGGATATACATGCTACTTATAGCAGTTATATATGCATTTTAAGTGTTTCATACCACAAAATTGGTAGATTGATTTCAGAGCAGATTGTCTTCAATGGATGGTGCCTCCCTAGACATAGATGTAAACATTGACCATTTAACCAAATTTCCAACACAAATCTTGACCATATTACGTGATTTGCATGTGCATTAATATAAACAACGGGCCAAAATAGCATTCTTCTTCTGAAATTGCATTTAAAATGGTATGTCTTCAAGTTATTGAGTATAGCAAATCGTGCCCACGGCTCAACTTAGGCCTAACAACATTGACAACACAGATGGCAGCACCTACAGCGACGTTTCATTAATCTTTGGTCGCTTAGTTAAACCATTAATACACATAATTATCGATCCTCAGCACTTTTAACCTGCACCATAATTCATAAAACAAAAAATACCACACATTGCACTGGGTAAACATCCTTGAAAGGCCAATAACATATCGTAGTCGCCAAAATATTCAGATGTAGGAACCATGTCTCTGTCATCAGCCTAACCAACATGTCCTCATTAGAAATTCTGCTTCACATTCAGACATTCATACTCACCGTAATAAGCACATCCGAGATACATACAAATCTAGAAGAATTGTAGATGTTTATTATCTACACCAACGGGTCTCTGAAACCACGCACACGATAAAATATCAACATAAAAGTGGATACCATCGTTTGGCGCCATCATGCCTGAAAAAATAACTGTAGAAGTTAAGGTCACGTGACCCTCGAACGCGAGATCTCACGAGTTCCGAGATATTTAGGGATGCTGTGCGCGGTTGTGCGCATTCTGTTCAGCGGGATTACTAAATGATTAAAAGAAGTGTGGTTTCTTAGCCTTAATAATTAATTAATTTTATGAGTAACGTTTTTAAGAATAAAGTGGGAGCGTAAACTCATCCATTGGCAGAATAAACATAAAGGATGGAACAGGTATAATTCTTTTCTTTGGTAATTGTTTCATATATTAGGTTAACTATACTCTAACCTTTCATCACGGGAAAAATGTGTGTATGTGGAGTAAAATATGTGAAAGTGTCGCGGTCATTTAAGTCGTTGAACCCCACGGTGATAATCTTAAGTAAATTGAAAGCAAACAGTGTTTACTTTCTATGCCACTCCCCCTTAGCAAATCCCATGTTGTGGGTCTGCATTTCAAAATATACACAAGTTGACTATTTTGGACCCTTACGCAATCCTGTTGAAAATATGACATATATAATTTAGCAGGCCCCCCGTTACCTGCATTTAGTGTAGCAGTTAAATACTCGTAAAAGTAAGTTATTTTTATTACAGTAAATTTGTGATGAGATTACAGGTGTACACACGTTAAGTCTCGCAGCACTTTATTGAGTTTGTCAAGCTTTTTTCTTCCAACTGCCTGTTATTAGTGTAACCAATTCCATTACATATGGATTTATGCAGAAACTTGAACAGATAATACCCCTTCACATTCAATTTATTTACAGGACCTACAAGCAAAGGTTGACCAGGCATGCCGTACTGCTGAGGAGTTTACCAAGTTGTATTATGACAGTGTGGATAAACGAAGGCATGTGAGTAGCAGCTAAAGAAGACTAATAAAAGCACATTGTAACTTTGAAATTGACAAACAAGCTTGATGCTTAAATCAAATAAGTACTACCCCCTCCCTTTTATGCACTGTATAACTTGATAGCAGTCTCATTTGCTTTGACTATCTTGGATGTTGTGCTGACAATTTGAGGAAGTCATTGCTGTTTTAAATAGCATTTGAAATTTATGCTTGAAACAAACACTTTTAAATAAAAAATTCCTATTTATTGAACTGCAGATTTATGCCTGCATAATATGCTTCGTTTCTGTGTACATTTCAGTTAATTGGAAAACTCTACATGGAAACTGGTGCTCTAATCTGGAATGGAAATGGAACTGTTGGTAAAGATCAGATACAGAAGTTCTATGTAGAAGAGCTACCCCCATCACAACATACTCTAACATCACTTGATTCCCAGCCAGTTCTTGGTATGTATAATGTTCTACAAAACACAGATTTTTAGATCCCCCCCCCCTCTGCTTAAGAGTCAGCACTTCCTTGTCTCATTAGGCTTGCCAACAGTTTTGAATTCATCCTTTTGTGAGGTGACATTATCTTCAAGCTATGCAGTCTTTACCTCTCTTCCCTTTTTAGCTCACATTGAGGGTTGGAGGGAAGTTGCAATTTATATTTTGCATTGGATAAAAAAACAATTATTTTATGTTGTTGCAAAAAGCAACCTCACATGCAGGGAGAGTGTTTAATTTTCATTGGAACTCCAGTGCACTATAATAACATTATAGTTGATAACAAATACATAACAAACTTCACCATGTACCTAGGCACACTTCTTTTTTAACTTTGCAGCACCTCTTGATGTCATATTGTTGTGCTGATTATAGCCTGCCAAAGCACATTACTCTACATGTGTATTCAGTCATAACCTTGAAATGTGGTTACATGGATGAATTAGTAATTAAACAACCAATTACACACATACCAGACTCTATGCATAAAAAGAAACCTTGGTGAAAGAAAATTTTCTCCTCACCCAGTAGACAGGTGCTCTACAGACTGTGCTACGGGCTCAATTTGGCATCTGTTAGGCCAATTTGTTATTAATCTTATATTGGATCAAGCTTCTAAAATAACTACTAAAACTTTAAGCATTCTAATAAAATTATTCTTGGATAATTCTGAATTTACACAAACCTGAAATTTTCATTTCATTTGCACAATTTTTTGTGTTTTAAGTACCACATTTTTGTGAATTGCCCGTGAAATAATTATGGCATTTTTTAAGTACAGCCTTAAGCAATATCTTACATTTTAGAATTGACATTTGCAAGTTGACTGGAAATTTGCACCAATGATGTAAATGATTCCACGTTGTTTTTCTATTTGAATCCAGTGCTCATGTTCCCTAAATGTATCATTGACTATCATTACTAGATCACACACTTACCTCTCATAAAAGAAAAAAAATGCTGTGTTTCACGTTGTTGTTCGATTGTGAGAATTTGACATTCAGCTGATTTAAATTTTTAGTGGAAAAGAAAACTTTTGATAGTGCACATTGTTTTAAAGTAGGTAAAGATTCAAGTGCTTACAAGAATCTACCAAAGCAATAAAGCTATCAAATTGCTGAAAGCTCCTGTTTGTTTAAAACAGGTGATAAGATTAAATTTTGTGATATATATCTAACATGTTTCTTAAACATCACTTACTGTTATTGGCTTACATGTTTCGAGAGCCACCTGTTCCCAAAGTGTTTTTAAGACAGCGATTTATGAAATGAAGGAATGATTAAAGAAGGTTCCTTTTTCAGTCTCTTTCAGTTTGCAAAATCTTTGACCAAAGCTATATTTCATTAAATTACACATTGGGAATAATATTAGTCTTTTGTTCAAGACACTTTTGCAGATTAAGGATGAAAGGAAGGGGGTATTCTTAAGCGACTTCAACTGTCAGTAATGCAGCACTTGAGTAAGCAGTAAAGTATTTTTATTTCTTCTCTCCACTCCCCTTATGTGCTATTCCTACTTAAGTAGTCTTACATGAAGGAAGTTTAACAAAAGGGAAATGTGGCCCTTGAGGTGAAGGTATTGTCAATATTATTAATCATGTCCTGTTTACAGATGCAGCTGTTATTTACTTAAAATTTGTAAGTATTCATAACCATTAGAATTAGTTATCATATGACTGTTACTGCTGGAGATAGAGTGTGAATATAGTAGCAAATACTGGAGGATAAGCAAAATTCTAAACTTTTCAGAAGCCATATAATAGTATATTGTACACCAGTGGAGAAAAGCATTCATTGCTGAGTATATGTTGCAATGCGAGGTTTACAATGTCTATAACACAAGGATTGCAGTGAGCCTTACTACATGTTTTACATTCTATTTTTTATACTACTGCACTGAATGTATAATTTTTATAATTATAAAAATTAAAATATAAATTATACTTACAATAATATATGAAAAGAAGCTAGAAACAGTGTTGTACTTAAGGTGCTTCGGAATTAGTTACATTAACATCACTTATGTTTACTCACTTGACTTGTTTCAGGCAACGGTTTGTTCCCCTCATCAGAAGGTGCCAACTGGTCCGTGTTGTTGGTGTTTGCATTGTAGTTATTGTCTATCATGATGGCATCTTGTGGTGGTCAAATGTACTTCAGGGTACTTGGTGGTGGCAAATCAAAATTCATTAGTCGTGAGCTGTGTTTCAAAATGAAGATTTCCCATGTGGCTAATTCTGTTGCATATTTGAATGGTATGATTAGTGTAATGCTCAGTTTGATGTGGTTGGTCATCCAGAAATGGTGTGAGACTGCAGATTTGTCCATTTGTTTATATTTTAAGCATCTCATGTGCTCCTTTAGTCTAGTTTCCAGGTTTCTTTTTGTCTTACCTATATATACCTTATTGCAATCAGAACAGTTAATTTTGTAGATTCCAGCTTTTTTGTTTTGCGGTATGTTTTTTTTTTAACCTATTGCAAAGTAATTTCTCTGTGCTAAATTTGTTCTAAATTCATCTCCCCATATCAGCTGAATTGTCTACCTCTGCCATGCATATGTGGGCATGAGGTCATCAGGTGGGATGTTAGGCCAAGCTGCATAAAAACTATAGTTCCACATATATAACTTACAGACTTGAATATGCCATCATAACTAGAATTACAATCTTGCAATAATCAGAATTTACTGTGCATTTTACATAGCGTAACCATGAGATTTTTTATTTAACAAGACTGAAAAATTTACTTGATCCAAAATTTTCACTTTTCAGCTGGTCATTACCATCTGTAAAACCAGCTACAACAGGCGATAATTTGCACACTTTTATGACATTAGTGTTTGTTTATAGTAGAATAGTAGATAACATGTATATACCTACTTGAAAAGAACACCTTGCTCTTTATACTTTCATATGTGTCAAGTTTGTGGATTTATTCTCTTCACTTTGCACAGCAAGGAAGCACTTCACATCAAACATAAATACACTAGCCAAAATGTTGTAGAATCACATGCAGTGAAGAAATTCATAAAAGATACTTAATGAAAGTGGAGTCAAGTTGGAATACTCTAATAGCTTCACTCACCTATTTGAATGAATGGATTTATTGTACAATTTGTTCTACAGTTATTTACAATACATACAATGTATATTTGTATATCATTTTACCCCTACATCTATTGTACAATTTGTCTGGTGCTTGTTTTCTTATTGGACCACTCAGATTGCTTGGCTCCCTGGCCTTTTTGCTCACTGAGCAGCCCTTGCTTCTCTTACTTTTCTATTACCATTATTTTTTTCTTTCTTTCTTTGCTTTCCTTAATATTCTCTCATGTCCTTAAGTTTGTTTCTTAGAACCTTTTATTGAGTCAGTCATATCTTTAAGATTTCACCTTCCTTCATTTTACTACATCTAGCCAAATTTAGTCCAATGAATTCTTTGTAACCATTCTATACTGTTGGTCAATTTTCATACTTCATCTCTAACTTTCCCGCAATTATTCAACCTTACTCCTCAATAGTCATATTCTTTGACTACCTCCAGTTCTTGACCACCCAGATACCATTTTCTTCTTTCCTCCATTTATCACTTAGTACTTATTTATATTTATTTACCTTAATTCCCCATTTTTCACACATTCTTGAATTCCATTTATTGCTTTTGTAACCCTATTATCGATATGGTACCTACCATAAAATCGTCTGCGTATAATGAACCTGAACCTGGAATCTCCTTATCTCTTATTACTGGACAATGACAATTTCTTATTTTTACTCCTAATATATCATCTATGAATAGGTTAATAATTTTGAACTCAGTTTACATCCCCGTCTTAATCCTATTTTCTTATTGCATGTCAATTTATTCCCTTTTCCTATTTGTTCTTTGTTTTAGGCTGATACGTAAATTTCTCCATTACTTTTCTAAGTCTAGTAGGCCTGGATACCGGGTCGACACTTTCTTCCCCTTGTAGCATTACCCTCCCTCCTCTCAAATCTATTATTTTATACCCTCTCCACCCCTTCTTGCAATTTCTTCTGCTGCACTAACCATTCTCACTCTTATTACTTCTCACTCATATCACTCCCTCCACTGCACCCGCATTTATTGCTGCACTGTTAATCATCTGTTCTCTCAGCTTATCCTCACTTCTCCTTCTTCGCATCTCTTCTCGCCCCGCCTCTGCAACCAATGTTAGTTCCTCCTCCCCCCTCCCTAGCTGCTGCTTCTTCAGTCATCTGTTCTCTTGACTTCTCCCCACTTCTCCTCCTTTGCATCTCTTCTCGCCCCACCGCTGCTACCAATGTTAGCTCCTCTTCCCCCTCCATGGCTGCTGGTTCGTTCTTCCTTCCTACTTTCTTCTGTTCTCCTTTCATGACTGTTTCTCGCGTCTGTCGAGTTTGTGATTTGATCAGCTGTTTTCTGCTCCTTTCTCCAAACTACTGATTCAGCTATTCTCTCGGTTCTTTGAGTTGTGTGTCTCCTTGGCTATTTCTTCTGCTGATGTTTGTACATTTTTTCTCGTTCATTCCTCCGTATACTCATACTCCATTCTTCTCCTTCCACAAATAATTTTAAACCTTTCAAAAATGCCTTTTTCCCAGCTACTCTTGCTTCTTTCATCCTGGAAATGTCTTCCTCTCTCGTATAGTCCTGCTCTATAAAGATTTTTGAGCCTCTTAACCTCCTGGTGTTCCTTAAAATTTCTGTTTTTTTTTCTATTGTTGTTATTCTTATAACGATGGGTCTAGACTTTCTTCCTCTTTTTCAGATTCGGTACATGTCCTCTATCTCCCAACCAAACGTTTTTATACCTAGTCCTTCTTCCATGATCCCGTACACAACTTCTAGGTTTCTGTACTCTTCTGCCACTCCAAATATTACGCAGTTATTTCTTCTCTGTCCTGCTTCGAATTTTTTCTCTGTATCTTTGATTTTTTTCTTGCAACCCATTATCTGCTGTACCATCTCTTCTCTCTGCTTCTTCATAACCTCAAGTCGTCTTGAATTTTCCTCGGATTTCATTAGCTGGTTCATTTCTGCCGGTCCTGTTCTCACCTCCACTCCGCCAATTATCAGCTCTCGCTCCGTACAACCTTCTCCTACCATTGTCAGCACCAGACCCCCCCATTCACCTATTTATTATGCAGAACATGTATCATGAGCATGAGCTTGCATCGTCAGCTGCTGGATCAACTCTCGGGTCATTTTGTTGAAGATCTGGGGTGGCCTGTAGAATGAACCTAAATAAAGAGTTGTCTGCTTCTGGCAAATTAAAGTTCATTATATGGCTTTCAATTTTCTTAAGTAAATCTTTTCCCATATTTTAAGTTCTTTGGGTTTCTGGGCTGGTTTCAGCAACTTGATGTTGGTATCTATTCATGGTTTTGGGTCCAGAAGTATGAAGCAACTGCTGGTTTTTCAATCTGTTTGAATTTGATGTAAATGCCAATGTTCCTTTTTGTTTTCCTGGTATAAACCTCACAATTTTCACATTGGATTCAGTAGATTCCTGATTTTATCCTGGGGTATAGGATTAGATTTTCTTGATTTAATGAGATTGTTGATGTTGCATTTGTTCCAAGGTGCCAGGATGATGTGGTTCTTGAAATATGTTTTTAAATATATGAAAGAAACCAAGGTGATTTGTAAATTTTTTTAAGTTTGTCTTTTTTGCCATGTTTGATAGTGTTGTAACCTGCTTGATGCGTTTTTGTCTTAAATTTCAGTGACAATGTGAACTCATGCTCACGATACATCTGCATAATAAATAGGCAAGTGAAGCTAGTGTTCAAAGCTGACTCCACTTTCTTTTATAAACATGCTAGTTTGTGAAAACTCCACTAAGCATTGAACTGCATTAATAATTTCTAAAATGGTATTAGCATGAATTTTCCTGGACTTCATGAGATGGTGCTATATGTTGTGGATTTGGAAAATACAGAATACACACTTTTAACATGGTACATCTATACAGTGCAATAGATTGAAATTTGTCAGTATTATTATTCAAAGGAGCATGCATGAAGTTCTTTTTATGCCTAATCTTGAATCAAAGTTTAGATGTCATTGTAACCTGACATCTGAGATTTATCTACCCCTGGATACCGGTGTCTTCTTGTATCTGTAATATCAGTGTGTCATTTGAAAACAATATTTTGTATCTTTTTGAGAATTTAAAATGTTTTGTGTAAGAATTTCTATTCTCTATTGAATCCCATATAATGTAGATCATATTGCTTTGGTCTATTTTAGATGCTGCAGTTGCCAACCAGTTGACCTTTCTGATTCAAGTTGGTGGATTAGTAAAATACCAAGATAAACGCCCAAAGCCATTCCAGCAGAACTTCATTGTCACAGCGCAGGGTGACAAATGGAAAATAGTCAGCGACTGTTTCAGACTGCAAGAACCTATAACGTAAGATGCCTTATTCTAACAGTATTCATATTCAGCTTACAAATCATTTTCCCTTGCTGCAGTAACTATGTTCTCTTTTCAGATCTTGAATTCCAATACAGGTGTAACAGCAGAGAAACAAGAGTTAAAGCAGAGGGTATTTCATCGTTGTGATTGGGAAGGCGTAAGCCACATGGTGTAAATTATAATGGAAGTTGAATACACAGACAGCCCACAAGATACATTTATTTATTGAGTACATCAAATTAGAAAAAATACATTAGAAAAAATTAACATTTCATTACAATTATAACACAGTTAATCATTTGTGCAAGTGTATTGTTCGACGTTACACAATGTACAGTCCACCTATATGGTTTGGACTTGGCAGTTGACATTTGGCTAGGTTGAAGTGATTGCTGAAAATCTGCAATAACAAAACTTCTTAAGCAATGCTACAACAGATGCTCATTGTAGAAATGTGACAAGAGATGATGCTGATTAAACAAAGAATGTATTATAACCAGTTGTGTTGTTCTATTAAAAACTTTAAATAAATAGTAAACAATGTTTTTGCAATTATATATTTTTAATTTTTTTAATGCTGTGATCAAAAGTTATGGTTACAATGAAAATTAAAGAATTACTTATAATACTGGAAATACTGCTGTTCCTTATATTAATACACTAACCATATTTAACAAACAAGTTTTAATTCAATTGTTTAAATTAGAATACATTCAGGAGATGCTCTGTGTGTGGTAGCACTGATTGTTCTTTTTATGTACAATAAGCATACTGATATATTTCTTACACCACAGCATGTCCTGAATGTGCTGCACGATATAACAGGGTGCAAACTGAAAATGACTGCCTTTCGTATCATGCTTAATTACATCTCAACTTTTGTGACTATCATCCGAGCTTTTAGCAATACTTTCAAAAGCGTTTAGCATTACTAATGTTATTTCCACTGTATATTATACTGTAATCAAACAAAAACATGGAGAGAATGATTTTGGCAACAGAAATGGGGAAGTATTAATAAGGAAGATTCTAACTGTAAAAGGGGAGAAAAATATAAAAGCTATGGGGAACTATTTGGGTAAGGTCAAAGAAAAATGGTTAAAAATGACGGGGCTAAAGGCAGACACAAAATAGATGAATAATGTAAGTAGACAGGATTATCAATACATGGAAAACCAGGAGTTGTGTATTGAAACCGTAGATTAGCAACCAAGAAGTGAATTTATAGGATAAACAGCCTAATATTTTCAAATATTATTATAGTCTAAAAATGTATGTAATTTGTCATTTTGAGTATTGAGAAATAAATATTATTCATTCATTTCATACAAATATGTTTTTGAGATAGTTATATTTGAAATTGCCAACATGGCCAAAGATTGCATCTGTTTTCATGGATACAATACTTATGTTCCTTTCCCTTAACAACATGTAATTTTTTTTGCAGACACCAGTTTCAGTAGCATTGCGAGTAGAAGTCAGAATCCATTTAAGAAGTTTTAATATTTTGATGGCAAACATTAAGATGGATTACAATGAGTTGCTAAATTTATTTCATTTCTAATTAAATAATTTTACTACTGCTTAGAAAATATCTGGACTTCAATACCTGCAAACTATAAATAAGGAATAGAATTTGCAAATTCAAATTTTCATACTTGTGATTATTCAGAATGTTTCAAAGGTATTCCCTCACCCTTGTTATGTTGGCAGTTCTGACTTTTAATGCTCACTCTCTTACACTTAGTGTTAATCATTGGGTTTCTGTATTACTGTAGTTTTCAAAATTTATTGCTGTAAAGTACAGTATGTCAAGAGTTTAGTCAGGGAACCTGCTTCTTAACCACTGCCTTAGAAGGCACCATTAAGTTGAAGAGCACTAATTGTATATATCAGCTGTATATGCTGCAGCAGAATCTTGTTGAAAATATGCCTGTGTACGTTCAATGTCACACAGTTCTTCTAGAAATGGTGTGATTATGTTATGCTTGTACCTCTGGTCATTCAGCGTATCTTCAAAAAATATAGGCCCTATAATTCTGTAAGCATTCACAGCACACCAAATACCAATTTTTGGGTCATGCCACAGCATTTTGCAAATAAGATCAGGTTTTTCTGCCTCTACTTTAATTTTGTGTTGCCACATGGCCATGTAAACACAACCATGCTTCGACCATATAGAAAAAATCTGATGTGTTACACTCTCATGACTTTCTCTACTCTTGTACAAACGCTTATTCTCCATCTACTTCATGTTATTCCAGATAAACATTTGCAGACTATATCTTATTGCTAATTTTCTTGTAAATGTAAGGGGAATATATATTTACAAGGACAATATAGAAATACAGTAGCCTTTAAGCACATATCTCTTAATAGCTGGTTGCTAGGTGCAGCACCATTCCCTTTGCCACAGATTAATACTCTTTGCATATCCAAGGCAAAAGAATGAATAATGAATTCCCATTTGAGAAAATAAGTATTGAAATATCTCGAAAACGGTTCACTCAACAAAAAAAAATGTATATGACATAAATTGTGTATTTTAATGCGGTCTACATTTTTTGTGTAGTAAAATTTTGGCTATCTCTTATGGTTTACCAGTTATGCAAAAGTCGTTCACACTGAAGAATACTTTTGGAGACATTCCCAGAAAATTCAAGATATACATTTTATTTGTCATGAAAATATCTTAAACATACGATATTTTAATCAAAATCATTAGAGCCATTTTTGAGAAAATTAAAATTTTCCAAAAATCTTCCATTTAAAGGGTAATCTGGGGTGGGGGGATTTTCTTGAAAACCTTCGTGTCGCATCTCTGGAAGATACTGAACCTAAATACCAAGTTTGGTGTTTATCCAACTGTTCGTTTCCGAGTTATGCTGTTCACAGACAGAGACACACGGACATGTTTCCAAAAATGCTTTTTTTGGATTCAGGGTGTCTCAAAACATGTATTTCCAGTGAAATCTTGGTATCGAATTTTTGGGTGGAATACAATACTTCCCCTACTTACTATACGTAGTAGAGAAAGTAAAAATTAGCACGTCGGTCAATAGAACAATCCATTACATTATCCACCACCAAACTGCAGAAATTAACTCTACTCAGGTTGGAATTCCTGAACTATTGTTATCTTATAGGTATTCATTTTAAAAATTTAATGGCTTTAGGTTTGAAAAATTCCTGATTCCTTTGCAAGCTTTCTGAGAGATTTCATTCTGGCTTATCTCCGAGTTTATCAAGCTTTTCCTCTGTAAGAACATGGTAATTACTATGGTTTCTTATTAAGTATAGAATCCTCTTTTCCCAAATCTATTCACAAGATTACAAACCACTTCTCTGCAAAGCACATGAATACAAGGAATCTGTCTATAAATTGCAATTTCACTTCTCTACAAGAGTTTATCACAAGAATCATACATGAAGATTCTATGTGCTAAGTAAACAGGCTTTTTGGCACTTTTACCAATTGTGCAAAATTCACTCAGAATGAAGAGCTCTTCACAGGCTTTACACGTAAAATTCAAAGATATACATTTTCTTTGTCATGTGTTTTAGTCAAAGTTGTTACAGCCATTTTTGAGAAAATAAAATATGCCATATTTTACCTTGTAAAGGGTAATTTGAAAATCTTTGGAAGATGCTGAACTTAAATACCAAGTTTGGTACTTAACCAACTTGAGTTACACTTTCATGGACCTTTCTCTAAAAAGGTTTTTTTATTCAACAGACCTCAAAGCATGTATTTCTAGTGAAAACTCCATTTTGAATTTTTCAGTGGAATACACTACTTTTTCTTTCTTGCTATAAGTAAATATTACAGAAAGTAAAACTTCTTTAGTTGGACAAGCAATTTAAACACATATAGTTGACAAATGCCTGCCACATTTCACCTATATCATTCATTCATCATTGGATCCTATCCAGTTAAAAGGTGTTAAACTTGTAAAACAAGAATAATAGTAAAAATGTATAGTACTGAAAGCAAGAGTGCATGTGCGCACGCGCACACACACACAAGATCGTTTGGGTGGTAGGAACTGCAATAATGCATTTGGGTGGTGCAGGACTCTGCTACCATGTTCCAGCTAGTCAATTTTTTTTTTTTGGGGGGGGGGTGATTTCCCTCATCACCAAGTAAATATGGGATTGGATGTTCAGTAGCAAGACTCAAAGATCAATACAGAGTAAAAGAAATTGAAATTAAACTGATGGTACAACGGCAATGTGCAACCAAGATGTGTGGCATTGGGCTATGTGAATGTACCCACAAAATAGCCGTAGCTCCATTATGGAACTGTAAACACATGACCACAAAGGTCTACTAAGCAAATTAATAGCATCTGGCTGGCAAACGCTGCATAATGTGTACCATACAATCTTCAGGTACTGTATTGAAATGACCTACATGTTGATGGTTTCATCTGCGCTTTTCTATGATAGCAGCAGACGGCAGCAAGCGCTGAGGACGCAAGCAGGAAAAACAGCGCAGCCGGTTCGTAGTTTTTTGGCTCTCTCTGTATTAACAAGTATATACTTGTTTTATAATATTTGTAAAGGGCTCTAGTCACAAATATAAAATGTTACAGATTAGCTAAAAAAAATTGTTCTCTGATTACTTTAACTACACTTATATATGGAAAACTGATGGAAAATGCAAAGACATGTTAACATCTGAATTTTGTAAATGTGGACTTATGCCCTTTACCTCCATTGTAAACTTAGCTTCAAATTAAAAGGTAAATAAGTTTCAGCACTATCTCATCTACAATATTACCTTAATTTTGCTCATTTGCTTATTATTTTCTCTACCATGTACCTAGCAAGTAGAGTACGTATCGGTAGGTGAAGTATGTTTTCAGGCCCCTGAACTTACCTGGTATTTAAGTTCAGCATCTTCCAAGGATGCAACACAAAGATTTTCAAGAAAATCCCCCAACCTAAACTACCCTTTACATGGAAAATTTTGATTTTCTTAAAAATGGCTCTAATGATTTTCTTTTAAATATATGTAAGATATTTAGATGACAAAAGTACACCTTGAATTTTCTGGGAATAACCTGTGAAGAACTTTTCATTTGGAAGAAATTTTGTATAATCTTGTATAACTAGCAATAGACGAAAATGTACTGCACAAAAATTATAGAGCTCTTTAAAACACACAATTCATTTCAAATAAATGTTTTGTGGCATAAGCCATTTCTGAGATATATCCATTACTAATGATTTGAACTGTTTAATGCTTTGTCATTCTTTTGAAGTCCTACTGATTTTCAGTTGTTTCTTGCAATTGCACGGAAGGAGTATGGAAAAGTTCCATGTATGTGTGAATAACACGAGTCAAAAATGAAAAATCTGTTAAATACCACACTTTGTATTTAAGTTCATCTTACAAGGATGTGACACAAAGATTTTTTATTAAATACTGCATGTGTAAGATATTTGCATGTCAAATGAAATGTACATTTTGAATTTTCTGGAAATAGCCTGAGAAGTGCTCTTCATTCTGAATGAGTTTTATAAAAGGTGGAAGGTTACCTATGATCATCCTTTTAAACTATGAAAGAGCACATTGTTGTGAGTGTTTTTCCTTAATAAATTTTTCCATAAAACTTTCAGTTCTTGAGATAATTACTATTTTATTTTGCACAGTACTACAACACAGCAAATTCAACAGGTTTGCTTTGCATTCCAAAGATTAACTTTTAATTCTTCAGCTTCTGCTGTGGCAACGAACAAATAAACACTTCCAATATACAAATAAGCAGAAAACTATACATGATTGTAATGTAACATATATATATATATATATCATATGGAATATGGAACTGAGGAAGCATTCACAATATTACACAAATTATTAATACGAATACTTATTTATAAAGGTAAATAAAAGCTTGAAAAACTCAAGTTACAAGATTATGCTTCCTTCTTTTCTTTGTGAATTATAAAACTCTGTGAATAATTAAAGCAAGACAAGAACAGAAAATAAATGAGAACTTGTTTTTAATGTTTACAGAAATTGCTCAAAATGTGCACCCCTTGCCAACACACATGCTTTATGATAGTATTACATTCTTCAACTCTGCTGCACTCTCAAAGTAAGCCCAGATTGGTTTTTATTTCTTCTGCTGCTCGAAGTATTCTTTCTTGCAACGTTTCCACATCTGTAACGTATCGCCCCAAAGAAAAAAATGAATTTCTTATTGCCAGGGGGCATCCCCAAGCAGAACTGGTAACATTTTTTTGGGAAAACTGAAGATAGATGGCTCCTGTCAAAATCTGAAAGAATACACCAATGTGTTTGATGCATTTCCTATGATTCCTGCCCAAACTTTCATGGAAAATCTGTGCTGAAAGCTGTCTTGTCTTATTGTGTGTGGAGTGTCGTAAGCCAAGGTGTGTGCATTGTGGTAATTAGTTACTCCATTTCTGGTAAATGTTGCTTTATCTGTTGCAAGATTTTTAATGAGAAAGTCCCCTCCTTATTGAAGAAACCAATCTGAAAATGCTACCCTTGGTGCATAACAGAGATACTGGATGTGCCGAGTATAATAAGGGTGTAGCAATTCTTCTTTTAATGTTCTCAAAACAGTCCAATACGATGCACCAATAGTGCAAGTTATACCATGGCTGCTGCTTCCAGGACCTTCTTCCACCAAGTAAAGGATTTCTTCTTCTTGTTCAGCATTACTTTCACCAACTCGTTCAACTTGGGGAGATACACTTCCTGTATCTAGAACTCATTGACAGATGAAAATAAATGTCCTATAATGTGGTGCTTGTCTATTTGGAAATCTTTCTCGATAAATTCTTGCTGCATTAGGATGTGTTTCACCATAAATGAGTAGCATTTCAAGATACTTTTGTATCTGGTAATAATCCTCTGTTTCGAAAACAAGCCATTAAGTGCAATCAATAACAGCTGAAGTGTGTTTCTTTTGATCTTACAGTGTTGTCATGTTGTGTAGTATTGTGGCTAATGTAGATTCAACTGAGACAAATTTTGAAAGCTTATAATAATAGTAAGAGTGAATTGTATTAATTCAAAATGTATTTAAACATGCAGAAAATATTTATGTTTCAATCTCCTCTAAGAAATATGTGAAAAATATTAAAGTTTCTAAAATCTTCATTTAAAACAAGAGTTAATATTAAGCAATTTTCGCTCTTTTCTCAAAAACTACTTTAAAAACGCAAAACAGCACTAAGATTTTTTTGTTCTATTTATTACAAATAGTCATCCTGTTCAAGGATGGTCATATGTCACCTTTCACTCTGTATAATTGGTAAACTGTAAGAGATGGACAAAAAATTTACTATACGAGAAATGTATATCTTGTTAAAGCACACAATTTCTGTCAAATAACATTTCCAAGATATTCTTTGTAAGTGGTTTGAATTTTCAAATACTTAACTGATACCAAATACTAGTTTTTTGTAGTAGTTAGTCGCTATTTGTTTTCCTCTTGTGGTCATGCAAAGAGTGGAATTTCAATGCAACCTTCTTTTTAAAAATCCAATTACTGCTTTAGTTTACTAGCCTTATATGTAGAAAAAAATGTGTAATGAAATCTATTTTGTTAAGAAGAAGTGGATAGAAGAATAAACTTTTGTAAGAAGAGAGTAGAGAAGGTCATGTGAATGCAACACATAACATTGTTTTTTTATCCTATAACCTTCAGACATCTCCCTTTGGTTATCTTTTGCTATAGTATTCTCACAAACATTTTGTATGCCATAGAACTGTTTACATCCTATAAAATGCCTGCCTTTCTAAGGCAAAAAAACTCTGTGTGGCATGCAAAATCACAGCTTTCAAGACAAAAACCATGCTGCTGTATCAGAAGTATAGTCCACTGTGAATATACTTACCATGAAAGCTGGTTTGGAGGAAAACAAAATAATGCTCTCTCAAATTAACACACAATAGAAGAATTTGCACAACACTGCAAAACAAGACTTTTTTAGAGAAATAGTCATTACAACATTGAAACTTAATGGGTAAATGTATTTAACAATAAAGGGAGACACTACATTCCACTCCTGAAGTATACAGGACTGCTTCCTTTTACAAGTACTTATTCAGCTAAAACCATATTTTCTATGTATAGATATAATCAGTACTAAAGACCAAAAAGAAAGTTTAGGAAATGTCACCACCAGAATATGGCTTTCCAACTAAACCCTGATGTAAAACAAATCTGCAAGAAGGCAGATCATTTCATTTTTTTTTTAAAAATATCTTTTTTGGTACTGATTTTTGTAACACTAGTCCCTTAATACTTCAGAAAATCTGATGTGTTACGTTTACATGACTTTCTCTACTCTCTATAGCTTACTGCTGGGTATACAAATTATTCTTACAAAAGTTTGTTTCCTATCTACTTCATTTTAATTCAAATAACTTTTGCAGAAATAGCTACATTACACATTTTGTTATAGATACAAGGGAATAATGATAGTCAAATGTTTAAGAACTGGTCGCTATACACTGCCCTTAAAGCTCCACTCTTTCCATGACATTGCGAGAAACAACTGAACATTAACAGGACTTTAAAAGAATGACCCAAATGTTGAACAATTCAAACTATTTATAACAGATATCTCGGAAATGGCTGATGGCATAAAATAAGTTATTTGAAACAAACTGTGCATTTTAAAGAGATGTACATTTTTTGTATTGTACATTTTTGTCTATCGCTTAACGTTTATCAGTTATGCAATATTATACATTTTATTTGTCATGTAAATATCTTTAGTATATGTTATTTTAATCAAAATTGTTAGGGCCATTCCTCAGAAAATAATATGTATGTGCTACAGAGAGTAAAAATATATCTGGTATAGGCTGTAAAAGTAATTGTGTAACTAAAATTTATCTCTAAAGAAATACAGCTAAGGTTAGCTAAGTTCTGTGGTTTAATTTTGAATTAAATGGTCCTAGGATGGAAAGATTTGCGAAATGCTACTTTAGTGGAAGAAAGCATACATACTGCATTACACATTGCCTCTTACTTGCCGTAAACAAACAAACAAAAAGATTGATGAACTTTCATTATTGTCCTAATGTTTCCTAAAATGAATTCAAGATTTCTTAGGACATATTTTCATATCTTGTCTTTCGCCAAATTCTAACACTATTACAACTCTTTGCAACATTAAATCATAAAAATCTGATGTGTTACACTCACATGACTTTCTCTACTCTTGTACAAACTATTTATATATACGCTTATTCTCCATCTACTTCATGTTAATCGACATAAACATTTGCAGACTCTATCTTATTGCTAATTTTCTTGTAGATGTAAGGGGAAAATATATTTACCAGGGCTATGTAGAAAAACAGTAGCCTTTAAGCACAGACATATCTCTTAATAGCTGGTTGCTAGGTGCAGCACCATTCCCTTTGCCACAGATTAATACTCTTTGCATATCCAAGACAAAAAAATGAATGACGAATTCCCATTTCAGAAAATAAGTATTGAAAAATTTAAGGGAATAACAAGCAATATCTCGAAAATGGTTCACTCAACAAAAAAAATGTATATGACATAAATTGTGTATTTTAACGCGCTCTACATTTTTTGTGTAGTAAAATTTTGTCTATCTCTTATGGTTTACCACTTATGCAAAAGTCGTTCACAATAAAGAATACTTTTGGAGACATTCCCAGGAAATTCAAGATATACATTTTATTTGTCATAAAAATATCTTAAACATATGATATTTTAATTAAAATCGTTAGAGCCATTTTTGAGAAAATTAAAATTTTCGAAAAATCTTCCATGTAAAGGGTACTCTGGGGTGGGGGGATTTTCTTGAAAACCTTCGTGTCGCATCCTTGGAAGATACTGAACCCAAATACCAAGTTTGGTGTTTATCCAACTGTTTGTTTCTGAGTTATGCTGTTTACAGAGACACACACATGGACATGTTTCCAAAAATGCTTTTTTTGGATTCAGGGGGTCTCAAAACATGTATTTCCGGTGAAATCTCGGTATCGAAATTTTGGGTGGAATACAATACTTCCCCTACTTACTATACGTAGTAGAGAAGGTAAAAAAAAAGAATACATTGCCTTGAAACCAACATAACACCATGCTTTGGGCCAGAAATCCTATATTTCAACTACACTGAAGAAGAGAGAAATCATAATAATTTTATTTCACTCATGTATCAAGTGAAAAGAAATGCCCTGAATTTGGACCATCCACAACTGTCTAAAACATCAGTTTTGTAGTTTTCATTTTATCATCCTGATGTGCAATTGTTTTCCTCTAGTGACGCCAACTGTGTTGTCTCACATAGATTTAATTTTGGCCTTCATCAATTCGATTGTTAGGAGAAATTAATTGCTGAACTGGACATTCATAACCAGGTAACTTAAGAGTGAAGTGAAATTTACTGCGCATTGAGTAGGCTGGAGTAAGGTGGCACAATGGGGTGTTGTTTACCTGTGCAGCCGCGTATAATCCGCTTCATGACTAGAGGTACAATACGCTTTGTCTCTCATTCTAATGTTGTGTGTCCTACTTCATTTTCCACCATCATAAACTGTACTGTTTACAGCGTTTAATCAGCAGTTCTGCATTTACGGAACTCTACAGTAAGGTTGCACATACATTGGTTGCTAACTTATCCCAGATCCTTAGCCTGCTCATAACTGTAAGTCTATCATTTATAATTATTATCATCTTATATGTCCATTTTAAGGATGTGTTATTTGATATTTATTCTTTTAATCATGAAATAGTAGAAGTAAATGCAACTAAAGCTCCAGATGCTTTCAACATAAATTCAGTTCACAAGCAGTTAACTTGTTAATGAATTTATCAATAAAATCTGTACCTCTTGGTATATCTATGCTAATATTATGTATGTGTATGGTAATCTGAAAAACCACTCAACTGAGCTTGGTATTTCTTTCACCACTAAAAAGTCCTCTTCATTTAGATGGTCATAGGCTATATAATGTTTCCCAAAATTTTAAAACTAGAGTGTTAGGCCTTTTTTTTTACTTTCTCTACTATGCATAGAAAGTAGGGGAAGTATTGCATTCCACCCAGAAATTTGATATAAAGATTTCACCGGAAATATATGTTTTGAGGCCCCCTGAATCCAAAAAATGCATTTTTAGAAAAAGGTCCATGTGTGTCTGTGGCTGTGAACACCATAACTCAAAAACGAAAAGTTGGATAAATACCAAACTAGGTATTTAAGTTCAATATCTTTCAAAGATGCGACACGAACATTTTCAAGAAAATCTCCCCCCCCCCCAACCCAGACTACCCTTTACATGAACATTTTTCGAAAATTTTTATTTTCTCAAAAATGGCTCTAACGATATGTTTAAATTATATCATATATGTTTAAATTAAATTGAGTTTTATTTATGGATGCTCTTCAACTGCTGTAGTCCTTAGCATTCCATTCTATATTGGGCATGAAACACCGGTAATTTTACTCAGAGGCCACTTTATCAGGCTTGAGGTTTTTTTACGTGTCATAAATCTACGACACAGGACCACCAGCTTTACTTCCCTTCTGAAGGAAGCCATGCTGAGGATTTTCATGCCTGAAAAAAATCCATCGCCCAACGCTGGGTTTGAATCCGCAACTCGGGAACTAGAGGCTAGCATGGTAACCACTACACCACGGAGGACGAGCCATCATATGTTTAACAATGTTTTTCATGGCAAATGAAATGTATATCATGAATTTTATGGGAATGTTCCCAAAAGTCCTCTTCATTCTGAATGACTTTTGCATAACTGATAAACCGTAAGAGACAAAATTTTACTACAAAAAAATTGTAAATCTCGTTAAAACACACAATTTATGTCATGTACATTTTTTTTTGTGGAGTGAACCATTTCCGAGGTATTCCTTGTTATTTGTTTGAATTTTTTAATACCTATATGTACTTTTTCTCAAATGGAAATGGACATGCAAAGAGAATGGAATGCTCCACATAACCACCAGTTCTTAAATTTGATTCTCTCTTAAAGCCTACTGTATTTCCATATTCTCCTTGCACCTACAAGAAAATTAGCAATGACATAGTTTCTGCAAATGTTTTTATCTGGATTAACATGAAGTAGATGGAGAATAAGCATTTGTGAAAATAGTTTGTACAAGAGTAGAGATAGCTATGTGAGTGTAACATAGCAATTTTTTTTTTCATATTTATTTCACTAATTTCAATCCTGTTTCATTGAATATGAATATTAGAAGATATTTTTGGAACTTTATTACAAATATGACAATTTTTAATGACTTCGAACACAAAGGGGTAAAACAAAAGTCTTCAAGTATTTTGAGTAATTGAAGAGGGAGTTGTATATTATGTTATCACTATATTTCCCTCTAATTTTGCTTAACTTTGTTCTTGATGAGTATTTTTAGTACAATTTTGACAAAACTTGGTATATTAGGATTTTAGAATCTGAGCAAAAATTATAAGCTACCTTACAACTTCAAAAATGTTCACTAGCCTTACATTAAATCCCTATTTTTAACCCTAGCATACAATTTAACATTCTTTGGCCTATCTAGATAAAACTTTGTATACTTATATTGTACTATGAGACTCACTAAAAATTACAGCTACCTTACAGCTCTCAAAAGCTACCACTACTATATTTTCAACCTCTTATGTAGAAATCTGCACTCTTTAAACGCTCTGGTCAAAATATTGTACAATTATACTAACTACTTAACTGTAGTCCAGATTTCTATTTCCAGTTACAGATTGTCTAATTGAAGTATGATATTTTTCAACAGCCTTTTGTTTGTTTTTTCTAGGCAGTACAGGTTGTTGTTTTAAGAGTATATTAGTCATAAAGAGGGTAAAGTAAGCATTTTTAAATATGTCTGTTATTAAACATTGGACCATTGTTGTATATGATGTTGACAATTTTGGTCCCTATGGAAAATCCCACACTATTATCATTACTGGACAACGGATGAGAGACTTTATTGCAAGTACATGTCAGCCACATATGGTAAAGTAGAGTCATGGAACTAACAGCTTCACATAATAACTATTCAAAATGCAATTGACAAAATGCACTAGGTGTCACCAGTGGCTGCAATAAATTTATTTTGGTTTGAATGTGTATTTTGAGCCACAGTTGTGTAGTTTTATGATGTAGAAATTGGCAAAAATCACAGGTTATCTTACTACTTCCAAAAGCCACCCAATTCTTATTTTCAATCATATAGAACTTAAAAATTTTTACTTTATTTTGAACCCCTTATAGACAAAACAAAGACTGCTTGGTTAATAGGGGCACAAATTTGTGTGCTTGGACTATAGGACTTGATGAATTTATAGGATACCACACAACTTCAAAAATATATCCCTAATCATATTTTAACCCCTTATGAGTAAATTGGCACCATTTGATCAATCTGAACAAAACTTGGAACACTTGCGCATTTGGGTACAAGTATAAATTACAGGCTATTCACAGCCTTCAAAAACCACCCCATCTTTATCTTCAATCCCTTACATACAGAATGTACCCATGCAATGCAGGGTAAGACAGCTAGTCTATAAGCATGCTTTATCTAAGAAAGATTTTAAAACCTGGATAACCATAAATCTCTCTCAAGGCATAAAGGAATAAAAAAAAATAAAATGTAAAGAGGCCAGAATAAGTGAGATATAAGCAACGCACAAACATAAGCTTTTTCTGGTTTGCAGCATGATTGGTGTATTAGTTGTCTACTGATCTATAGATTCTGGATCACCTCCTGCTTAACTGCTTAAAAGTAGTCTTTTTTTTCTTTCTTCAATTTAGACTTCACAATATGTTCAGAACCTCGTGCTATCATATGTTTAAGTTATTAAATTAAGCTATACTTGAGTCCATCCTCATATCAAAGACACACATATGACCAAATAGTGAAATTGGGTTGCGAGTTGATTCTTGTAGAAGTTTGTACACTGGATCCAATGGTGCCAACGATTTGCTTCAAATTCAGACGTAAGCATATATAAATGAATGTTAAGTAGCAGTGTTGCAAATAATTGGACACATGACAGCATAGTTTCAATCAAAAGTGGACACTTAAATTAAAAATTTGGATTTCATCACAAGACCAGCTAAAATTGTCATCACAGCCACTGCTTTGCTGTGCATTGATGTGAATTTCTTAGCTATTTTCTGTGTAAATACGATTCTGTTAAAACATTTTGTTTTTAGTATCTACTAGTTAAAATATGGAAACTTCACTAGTAGAAGCAGTGCCAAATAAAGCATGGATCTCCAGACTGGGCTCAGCAAACTGAAACGTAATTGTACTCAAAAGAAGCAAGGGTAAGCTATCTGACCATTCTCCTCTACAGCTTACAACCTATTACATAGAATTATTGTATTTTTCAAGTATATTAACATTAGTCATTAGTTCACTAGTTTGTAAGGTCATTTTTACCCTTTTTGCAGGTATTCATCTAACGGTTTGCCTTCATATCTAATGTGCAACCACCAAGGGCGGTTCCAATGCAGATTGTTAACTATGAAGAACATTTAAGATTTTCTTAATTGTTTTTATGCAATATCCCTAATAGAGGTAAGCAGTATGTGAGAGCCAATTTTTGTAAGAAGGTGAATAAAGGATGCATGAGGAAACCTGGGGGCTTCATATATGAGTATGGTAATTGAAACCAAGCTGCTAACTATTCGCCAGTCCATCGAGCTACTGCTCTAAAAGTTCTCAAAATTACTAAGTATTGAGTAACAGGTGTGTTTATAAGAATCAAAAGTAGTAATGCTTAAGTGCCTATTAAAACTAGAGGAGGAGATTGTAAGGAACAAAAGTACAGCAGAAACAAGAAGTGGTAAAATCATTTATCAAAAGGAAGCTGAAAGGCCATTATGGCAGGAGAAAAAGTGCTAGGATCTTTCATGTGATCTAAGGATTGGAAAACTGAAAATCTAACCAGAAGAGCATTTCAGAAGTGCAGACAGGTTAAGAAGTCTTGCTTTTACCAAATTTTTAGCAGTAAATTCACCACAGGATTTTCCATGCTGTGCTGTGGATGAATGTAGGCCTTGTATCCTACTTGATGTCAAGATAGAAGAGGCTAAAGGAGACACTGGTAGCAAGAAACAGCTTGAGGCAGAGAAAATAAGACATACAAAATGAGCACAGTTTTTTTTTTTCAACATCTAAAAACTAGTGATGATTTTTTTAAATTTCTTATGACTGCTAAAAGAGCATTATTTTTCCAAAACTTAGTGACCAATCTCATTGTAAGAATTGAATTCCTACAATTTGTCAGTCATAAAAACGTGCATCAAGAGACTGCCTGAACCCTGATAATGTTACAATATATCACTAGGACATATGTCTATCTAGCGCTTGAAGCAATTATAATGCTTAATGATAACAAGATGGAGACTTATGCTACAAGTCAACATTATTTGTTATTGACTTGTGTTCATTAATTAATGTAATTTATATTTCTTTATTTGTTCATAATGATATTTATATGTATTTTAATCTGTATAAATGTCTGGTATGTTTGGAAAGGAAAAAATCTGATGTGTTACACTCACATGACTTTCTCTACTCTTGTACAATCTATTTTTACAAACGCCTATTCTCCATATGCTTCATGTTAATCGAGATATCGAGATGTCAACCTTATTGGTAATTTTCTTGTAGATGCAAGGGAAACATGGTAGCTTTTAAGCGATAGTCAAATATTTTAACGCTGGTTGCTATGTGGCGAATTCCATTCTCTTTGCATGTCCAGGACATAAAAAAATGAATAACGAATTTGAGAAGAAGTATAAGTATTGGAAAATTTAAGGAAATAACAAGCAATATCTCGAAAATGGTTCACTCAACAAAAGAAATGTATATGACATAAGTTGTGTATTTTAATGCGATCTACATTTTTTGTGTAGTAAAATTTTGTCTATCTCTTATGGTTTACCAGTTATGCAAAAGTCGTTCACAATGAAGAATACTTTTGGAGACATTCCCAGAAAATTCGAGATATACATTTCATTTCTCATAACATTATCTTAAACATATGATATTTTAATCAAAATCGTTAGAGCCATTTTTGAGAAAATTAAAATTTTCGAAAAATCTTCCATGTAAATGGTAGTCTGGGGTGGGGGGATTTTCTTGAAAACCTTCGTGTCGCATCTCTGGAAGATACTGAACCTAAATACCAAGTTTGGTGTTTATCCGACTGTTCGTTTTTGAGTTATGCTGCACGCACGCACGCACACACACACACACGTTTCCAAAAATGCTTTTTTTGGATTAGGGGGGCCTTAAAACACATATATTTCCGGTGAAATCTCGGTATCGAATTTTTGGGTGGAATACAATAGTTCCCCTACTTACTATATGTAGTAGAGAAAGTAATAATTTAATTTGTGAAAATTAAATTATACTTCATACGGATACTATAGTAACGTAAAGAAATCTTTCCTGTGACACACCCTGAGGATATATAGAAATCTCATTGCTCAATTTTCAAATATAAAATGAACGCACAAATTACACTACATAGTATTTTTTCCGCTACACACTAGAGAATTGATTCTATGATAATCAATCTTACAACAACAAAAAAACACACACAAAAAAAAACTGAATTCTGCATGGGTAAAGCTAATTTAGATGTGAAAGGTTCTGTAAAATACTTATTACAAATATATGAAATAAAACATCAACTCTATTAAAAATCATGTTTGAGGCAGATATCCATCTTTGATATGGAAAAACTTCTATCTCCTGATTTCTGCTTGACAGATGCCAAACATCTAATAAGCACAACTGATGGTACTAACATGTTTGGTTCTCTTTATGCCAAGAAGAAATCCTCCTATGGTTAATGACACAAAAGTAAAAGCTGTTATTATAGAGCTCTATGCTATATTGATTTTCTTGATGTTACTAGCAATAGATTGCAATCACAACCCCCTAAGATCAGTTTGTTTCCTAATCTGAAGTTCATTAAGAAACACAACTGCTTTTGCTGCCAGGAAATTACTTCCACATGCCATCTTGTGAGATTGCATTTTGGTTGATATGTGCCATTCCTGATCAGTTGTCAAAAACCTTTAAATCTTGTTATGAAAAGTTCTCAAACGACACTTCTGTATTACTTTTAAATTGGAAGACATAGTGAAAAGATTAAATATAATATATAGAAGTGGTTGCAAATATACAATTTCACTATAAAGCCAACATCTGAGGAAAGCCAACCAGTTGCAATCAGCTGACAATGAGGAAGTGATTCCTCGAAACTAGTTCTGAGGTATTGAACCTATTTTAGTGAAATTGTATATTTGCAACCACTTCTATATATGACCTTCTGTAGCCAATTATAAAATATCTTGAAAAATGCATTAGTTAGTGTAATACTAACGTGTATTTAAACAGGTCAGAAGAAACCTGCCATCAATTTAATTAAACAAATAGCCCACAGGTTCCCTTTCTTCACAAGCTCTACTATCAGCTTTAAGAAAAAGATTACAAGTGCACCAAATGCAAATATAAGCCATAATAAATGCCTTTTATTGGTGTGACTAATTGGAAAATTCGTTATTACTTTGTATAATGCAAATTGAACTTGACAGAAGTTAAGCATGTTTACATTTTACAGATTTTATTAAGTATCATGAAAGTCTGAAATCACAGAACGCTTCTTCCATTAGTTAAATTCCCTGTCTAAGATCCTTCAACAAAAAGCGAAAATACTGGATTACTTTTCAGCTTTAATCATTTAGTGCATCACTAAAGGCTGGTTCACAACAACCGAGAACGGTATGCAGAATGAGAATGACAAAGTTGTAATACATGTCTTATTATTAATTTTAAATCGGAAGACTTAGTGAAAAGATTAAGTATGGACAAAAATTTGATTACGAAACTTGTAGAACCACCACTAGAGGGACAAAGAGACATCTATAACCATCAGAGGAAAGCCAACCAGTTGCAATCAGCTGACAATGAGGAAGTGATTCCTCGAAACTAGTTCTGAGGTATTGAACCTATTTTAGTGAAATTGTATATTTGCAACCATTTCTATATATTATATTGCAATACATGTATTCCAATGGGAGCGTTCACAATCAAAAGGAAACTTTCCCAGGCCCCAGGAACCTGAAAGAAGACTTGGCCAAGTTTTAACTTTCTCGTTCTCATTCCCGAGCATGGCATATTAGATCCATATTGTGCATATTACACTCTTCACTACAGAGGTTATTCTAGGCGGCTGCAAAATGAACCAGCCGCTAGTGCTCTCTATAGTCACAAGCTGAAAACGAAATTGGAAGAAATTAGTAGCATATGTGCTTCCTAACCTCAGGTCCTGACACCTGTAGATCCGTTGAGTTTCGGTTCTTCTAGTAAAAGGGTCATCTGTAGTTTGTTTATATGCAACTCAAAATTGGGTATTGTCTCAAAAACAATGGCAAAAGTTACAAAGAACTGCAAAACGGTAGAATTTAACAATGAACTACTTTAATGTATGCCATTAAATAAAGGAATGAAAGGCCTGGTACGACTAGAGGAATCAGAAATGTAATAGAAATGCATTTAGACAATGTTTTCTCTATGGAATTCTGACGCTGGCTAACCTGCATTATGTTGGCTGAATTGGAAGGTGAAAAAATATCATTAGTCAGTTAAAAACAAATGAAGTCCCAAAGTACAAAATCGACTTTTCACTTTGTGATTGATATGATCATGGTTATATATATATTCCCGTTCTTGTTACCAGGCTATTATAAGCAAAATCTTGTATGCTGCATTGCTTCCTGTTCTCATTTCCGTTTTGGTTACCGTTTTTGGGCTGTTGTTAACCAGCCTTAAAACCTACATAAGGAGTCAACGTATACAGTCTTTCTTACTTTGCTTACCAGCGTTTCTAGGACATATAGAAAAATCCACATTGGCGGTCCTAAGAGAAGA
Source organism: Deroplatys truncata (assembly GCA_030765065.1). Taxonomy (NCBI): domain Eukaryota; kingdom Metazoa; phylum Arthropoda; class Insecta; order Mantodea; family Mantidae; genus Deroplatys; species Deroplatys truncata. The sequence goes on along the minus strand of CM060982.1, from coordinate 81,305,923 downwards.
AAAACATGAAGACTAAAATCAAATTTACTAAAAGTTGTCCAAAAGGTGAAAAAACTGGACTTTTGGGAAAAATTCTATATCAGGAAACATGAACCACAATTAAAGAATCTCCACACACTGGAAGCTTTCAATCCCCTCTTCAATTAAATCGAATGAATATTTATTCTTGCTCTTAACACAAACAAAACAACAGAAACAATTTTACAATTACAACTAAAGTGCTAAACCTAAATTTATAATTCAATAAGTCTAACATCCATTTATACAAAAACTCCCTTACACGCAACCCATCTGCATATGAAACACCCCCCTCTTTTCATTCCATTATTCCCCTCTTCAAGTCATTAATAAACCACAAACCTCCTATCACAATGGAATTGTTCTGGAAGACCCCAACAGTCAATGAGTAGCAATGATGCAAGCAAGTGCACGCAAAATATGTCCTAGAAAAACTGCTAAGCAAAGCAAGAAAGAGTATAATTTGACATGTTAATTAAGTTTTGATGATTTACATTACTTCTAAAGACCGTCTTTGTAAAGAGTTATCTCCTGCAAAATTTAATTTCTCTACAGAAAATGAAAATATACAGTGGCAGTTATTTTATTACTCAAATATTTAAGCATATTTTTTAGCAACTCTAAAAAGAAATCAGCAGCACTACCAGGATATAAGTATTTATGATACACTAAAAATTACGTTTAGATGAAGATATACAATGCAACTTCCAACATGTTACACATCAGAATTACAATCTGACAGGAGAATTTTAAAGATTAATGAGGATAAATAAAAACTTGTTTTGTTATGGAAGACAACATTAAAATAATTAAAAACATCATATTTAAAAAGGTTCTACTTGAAAAGTTTACCATATATATGTCAGCAAAATGGATGGATATATATATTAAAAGTACAAATAGCTTGCATAACAATAATATAAAATCTACATCAGACTCTTAGTTACCTGGGTACATGGCTGCATACAATGAGAAGCACCCAAACATTAACTTGTGGCTCTGAAATTGAAGTTTTAGCCATTTTGCCAATAAAAATAAAAATGCTACACACATTTACAGCAAAAAGTACCAAAAAATCAACAACTCTTAGCAAAACTTTTACCACAGACTTTTGGTGAAGCTTTTAAGGGATTTCCTCCAAGGGCAGTGGCAGCTCAGGGTAAGGCTCATTTGCAGAAGGCTGAGGAGGAAGTACTACACCTCCCACTGCCCCCTCCTCGTGTTCTATACCAGGGGGTTCCGGAACAATTGGTGGTGGTATCGGATTTCCACCAGCATCCAGCTCCAACACAGGATCCGCTGTGGCTTCAGCCAAATTGGTTACAGATTTTGACTTCACACACTGCAATGCCCAGTAAAATATTCATTACATTACTTAACAAAATAAAACCTTTTCTCTGCACCTGATTTGTAAATGGATGTATTTACCTAATGTTGGGGTGATGCATACAGTGCAAAAGGTCACATTGAGTCATATGAGTAACAGAAAGTACTTTATCTGGAGAGAAACTTTTCAAGTGATAGAGAGCACTTCACCTGAATACTCCCTCCATTCAGAATACAGTAGAACCTCCTTTTAATGAATTTCAGGGGAATTGAATATTTATCTTTTAAAAAGGGGTTTTCCTTTGGAGGTATACACAGTCAGCCTCATATTACTATGAATTATATTATAATAGTGCTATAAATTTTCTTTGCTTATTTTGCCACCATAATATTTTTCCCTACAAATTGCAAATGTTTTATTTGGAAGCATACTGAAGAATGCTCTGTTTCATTGGTATTAAATATGTCCTTTGGATGGCGGCCAACGGAGGATATGAGGTACTACTCCCTTTTTCCAAATCTATAGGTGCCATTATTTACTTCTGCATTTTCACTGCACGTATTATTGGATGAAAGATTGCACCACTTTTTGAAGCAATCAAGCTAAACTATTATAAGCACAGAATTTATCTAACTTCAATTTTAGAGTGATTTCTCTAGTCTTCTCCTTCAAAATGCTAACATTAATTGAAATATTTTTGCTTCTTTTTGGTTTGTACCACTTTTCTAAAATGTTTTTTAGCTTTACAATGGGTGAAGCACTAAATGTACTACTGCATCTGGATGGTCCCTTTTTGTTTCAAAATTCCAGATAGTGCTGATGCGGCCAGTTTGTATTTCTTCACAATATGGCCTAAATAAATTCTGGAATTATTTTACACATCACAATTATTGTTAATTTCTGTGAACTCTGTTTTGCGGCCATTTTTTTTTTCATGACCTAGAAATCAAAACTGAATGCACACATAGCGAAAGTGACATGAACACATGTAATTGAACAGAAGCTGATGAAATTGGAAGCATCATACACATTTACTTCAGCAGAAGTAAAGGTAAGTAACCACCCACACGTCCTTCGTGGTGTAGTGGTTACCATGCTAGCCTCCACTTCCGAGGCTGCAGGTTCAAACCCGCAGAGGGCGATGGATTTTTTCAGGTGTAAAAATCCTTAGCATGGCTTCCTTCGGAAGGGGAGTAAAGCTGGTGTTCCCATGTCGTAGATTTATGGCACTAAAAGAGCCTTAAGCCTGATAAAGAGGCCTCTAAGCAAAATTATCGGTCTTTCACATGCTGTATAGGATGGTACGCTAAGGGCCACAGGAGATAAAGAGTGTCCATAAGTAAAACTCAATTTCAATTTCACACCCAATTATTTTCAGTTTTAGGGCACATGTTCATAAACTGGCAACCCCCTCCCCCCAAAAAAAATCCTTAAGAGCAGACCTTTATTGAAGTGATTTTGTAAAATGCGGATTTAGAAAAACATTGTCATTATAGCCATTCTGACAGAACCTCTAAAAATACTTATTAAAACTAAATTTGGTTAAGTGATTTCGCCAGCAAGCAACTTCTGTTTTTATCGTGCATGTATCAATGTTTGCAAACACTTTCCCTTTTACAAAAGAGTGAAACCAAATTCTGAAAAACAAGTTCCCTGAGTTTCATTTAATTAAGACATTTTAAGCACTTTAATACAGAATGACCCAAGTTAATCACCCCAAGAATTGGCAAATGTGATGAACTGCGACTAATCAACCATTGTATGACATTTGTGTCCCTGGAAAAGGTTCAAAATGCTATGCTTTTATCAATTCAATAATATGAAACATAAACACAAGTGAAATTTGGGAGAAAACATTCTAAAATTACAAGAATGTGTAACATTACTGTACCAATATTCTTGTTTTAAAGCACATGAGACACAGAAAATGTCATGCAGTAGTACAATTGCTACACATTATATATAAAAACACAACAACAAAAAAACGTACCTGAAAGTCGACATGTCTGCTTTTAGCTTCTTCCTTCTCCCAAGACATATGTATGAATGGACGTTGTACATAATTATAAATTACTTCAGCTCTTCCACCAGCACGTTTTTTTATTTTTTCTTTATACGTGGGATATCCTTCAATTCCAAGCCTTATCTTCTTTAAGCCACGTTCCTTCATAACTTGTTTTGCTACATCTCGGTTCTCTATATATTTAAAAAATCTATACATAGCAGTGCTATTAACAGCTGAAACGAAACAGGGTAGACCATTATAATAAGTTGCTTAAAGTATAACTAAAAGCACAATAAAACATGGAAATTTAGCTCTTGGTAAACAAATTGTAATATAAACAAATAAAATGATGCAGGCATGATGGAATCAATTTAACCTACTAATAAGTAAAATCTGAATTTCAATTATCATTTTGTCATTTCTGTATGAAAACTTAAGGGATAAAACTGCCAAATATGTAAAAGGAATGAAAAATAATTTTTCCGTTTAAATTTCAGAGAAATCTGCCATATAGTTGATGTGGGATGCCAAAGTGCAATGATCATTAAATATGTATGCAAGACCAGATTTCTGCAAATAACTTTCCATTTATTCCTAGTAGTTATCTAAATTTTGTGTTCTTGAATTTGAGTAGTTCATTTATGAATATACTGCATGCCAGATTGGTACTCACTCTGTGAATATTCCTCTCCCATTTGTGGTGGATATTCTTCATCCCAGTCCACCACATCATCATCCAGCAGGACGACAACATGACATTCTCTGTCTCCACGCTGTGCAGAATTTACCATCAGCGGCAAGATCAGCTCCTCCAGAAAAACCTCAAACTGACAGCGAGCCCCTTCATTGGAAAGCTCATGCAACAAGCCACCTGTAACATTCAGCTGTTTGTAAATTCTGACTACCAACCTTACAACAAATAGTTTTACTGCCAGCTTGTAAGTAATAATGTACATTATCTTTCTTTTACTCACTGTCCACTGAAACATATCAAAGTAATCAAACAATTACCCATACTACCAATCCTTTAGGATTCTTCTTGTTCCAAATACTACATTTAGCACACAGTCCCTCTCAATAGTTAGGTTAGGAGCACTGATACTTAATAAAGGCATGAGAGGAATTTGATTATGATTCTTCTCATTAAAACGCTTAGTGTTTTATCATGAATTATTTTACAGCCATGTTCAGCTCATTTGTTGTTTAATGCAAATTTTATCCTTGTTAACTCCTACATTTTATGATTCATTATTTTGTTCAAAGAATTCAATCATATGTTTCAAATAATAAGTTAATAACAAAATAGAGGTATAGGCAAGTTTAAAACAGTGAAACAGAGCTATCATTTCAGTATGCATTCTTTGAGCAATGATGACAATACTGTTTAACCTTTTTTAATAACTAAAGGTCTTAGGGAGATAATTAATAAACGATAAAAATGAATGACTAAATAAACCTGGAGCTGACCTCAAATAAAGCAATTTGACTGTATTCATCTTTTAAGGTTAAGGAAAGATTCCACATAAAGGCTTGTTGAGCTAACTACTCCAATAACGGTCTCAATAAATAAATTGTTATGAGAGGGTGGTGGTGGTAGTTGTTGTGCCTTCCAACAAAATTTTTAGAGAAAATAGATATGGCAGCTTTGAAAAGTGTCATTTTTCAGTGTGGATAATTATGGTCAACCCAGAGAGCTAGAGCAAAAGGAAGAAGCATTTTGCTCATTTTGTTAAGCAATCAGGGAGAATGAACTGCATCATAATTCCTATTCTTGTAGTCCTAACTTCCTGTGCTAATATCAGCAACCTGTATTCTAAAAGTTAGAGGCTGTTGTCATTTTAATATATGCTAAAATGTATTTTATGAAGATATCCATTCAAAACATTCAAAGAAGAAATGAAATGAATATGAGAGAGATGCCAGCATAATATTATGTTTGGGAGATACCTATCAGTTGTCAATTTGACCTCGCTAAAGCGAAATTTATATGGCTATTCATTACAGATACTGCATATAACGCACAAGAAAAATAACTAACTCATTTACTTGATGCTTGTTAACTGGATCATACCTGACTTCTTAATTTAACTTATTTATATAACACACTATTATTCACCATTTAGCCTAACCTAACATTCTTTCATTCATAATCAAGTCTAATCCAATCCACAATGAAAGAGTCTCCATTAACAACAATTAGTGATAGATCGATACCACCATTTCTCGATGCTCAATACCAATACTAATTTTTTGGCACAGATACTATATACTTTATAAAAAAATCTGATGTGTTACACTCACATGACTTTCTCTACGCTTGTACAAACTATTTTTACAAACGCTTATTCTCCATCTACTTCATGTTAATCGAGATAAACATTTGCAGACTCTATCTTATTGCTAATTTTCTTGTAGATGTAAGGGGAATATATATTTACAAGGGCAATATAGAAATACAGTAGCCTTTAAGCACATACATATCTCTTAATAACTGGTTGCTAGGTGCAGCACCATTCCTTTTCCCACAGATTAATACTCTTTGCATATCCAAGACAAAAAAATGAATAACGAATTCCCATTTGAGAAAATAAGTATTGAAAAATTTAAGGGAATATCAAGCAATATCTCGAAAATGATTCACTCAACAAAAAAAATGTATATGACATAAGTTGTGTATTTTAACGCGATCTACATTTTTTGTGTAGTAAAATTTTGTCTATCTCTTATGGTTTACCATTATGGAAAAGTCGTTCACAATGAAGAATACTTTTGGAGACATTCCCAGAAAATTCAAGATATACATTTTATTTGTCATAAAAATATCTTAAACATATGATATTTTAATCAAAATCGTTAGAGCCATTTTTGAGAAAATTAAAATTTTCGAAAAATGTTCCATGTAAAGGGTAATCTGGGGTGGGGGGATTTTCTCGAAAACCTTTGTGCCGCATCCTTAGAAGATACTGAACCTAAATAGCAAGTTTGGTGTTTATCTGACTGTTCGTTTCTGAGTTATGCTGTTCACAGACAGACACACAGATGGACATGTTTCCAAAAATGCCTTTTTTGGATTCAGGGGATCTCAAAACATGTATTTCTGGTGAAATCTCGGTATCGAATTTTTGGGTGGAATATAATACTTCCCCTACTTACTATACATAGTAGAGAAAGTAAAAACTGTATATACAATAGCTTGTTCTCTGAATTATGTTCTTATTAGTAGTTTTCTGTGTATAAATGCACTTAACCAGTTTTGTATTGTATGCTAATTCCAAAATTGTTCTTGTTTGACATTCTACAAATGGCAGCAATTTTTTAATCTTGGTAATGCCACAGGTATACATTTTCTATTGTTAAGCAAGGTTAATAATAATAATAATAATAATAATAATAATAATAATAATAATAATAATAATAATAATAATAATAATAATAATAATTTAAAAAAAACAATCACTTCTTTGCTTCCCATTTTATGTAACTATATTTTGTGGTGAAAACTTTGGTCAACACTGCGCTCAATTTGATTTTGAAAGTTAGTTATCTTGTTTGCCTTTAAACCAAAATGTTCAAGACTACGTATATCTTTCAAAGGATGCTAAATTGAGCAAGCTGATGTATGCTACAGAGCTTTTTGGAATTTCAGTACCCTACAAATGAAAGAAGCAACAGATGTATCAAACTGAGTGTGGTGCTCACATGTCAACCATTGGCGGTACATCGTTTTCGAGTCATCATGATGTTCTTTCTCTGGTTCAGAGGTAAGACTTCATATTACTGGTGTGCTTTACATTGTCGTGTCACATTGTGCCATGTCAGTCTTCGCCATAAAAGTAACCATTCCAAGATGGAATGCCAAGAACAGCAAATATTGAAATGGCTTGTGGAGAGAGAAAATTAATCTCTTTTATCATTTGAATTTTCTGATGACTAGCAAATTTGGTCAGGTGCAAAATATAGGTGCAAAATGCACTTGTCCAAAGATGCAATAAGTATTTTCAGTCACAAAGTCAGCATATTAGACAGCAACAAATTTAAAAAAAAAACAAAAGGATGAAAGTGGCGAATAAACTGTCTTATGACTAAGGTCATACTATGAATGATCCAAGAGATAAAAACACACCTATTAAGACATTAGTGCATGTATTTTAATTGTAAACTGTCCAATTCGGATGTTGTCATGTTTTATAGTCACATTATGCACCTATATTATTATGTTTTGTAGTAACATCAGACCAACGAACTCCAAGTATAATGAGAATGTGGAAAGTTTGTCATAAGAATTTTATGTCATGTTGCCTAGAGAATTTTACTGCAAGTAAAGAAAGTGAGTTACATATTAATAGAATATAAAGATAGTTTACGGTTATTTGAAGTAAAAGTTATGTAATGGTTATAGATATATACCTAAAAGAAATGCTGAAAAGCTGTTTAAAAAAGAAAACATTCAAATTTACTAAAACTTAACTTCAAATAGCATGCTAAAACCTTGATCAGTACTGTGCAGCCACATGCTCACAAGTCGACCAATGGCAGTAGCATAATGAGCTCGACCAGCATCGGGTTAAAGGATTTTCTATCCATACAAAAACAAATACTAGCAATTCTTCTTTATTCTGCAATCTTGAAAATATAAACTAAATGTATTTTACATGAAATTGAAACAACTAAAATAATGCATGTGTTACACCTCTCTACCACTATCACAACTACCACATAACATGTATTTTTTCTTCCAGCAGTAAGTAATTAGCCATATAACACACGGAAACATAGTAACTTTATGGATTAAGCCTCTCTACTACCCACCCTCATACATTAGCATATACATGTTTAATACAAAGGTTTGACTTGCGTAAACACATCCTAACAGATGGAAGAAAAGAACAAATATTTCCATACTTGCTCTATCTCATGTCTTAAATTCTGATTTGTTTGTGCTGAATTCACAGATTTTGGTCACCTACGTAAATGTAATAGCTGAGAGCAAGTCACCAAGGCAGACTGTTGTAGAAGGATGATTTACTGCATCAGATAAATCAGCTTCATTCGCAACTCAGTTAATGCTGCATGTTACACAAGTACCTCTACTACTTCCTCCATTGTTTTGCATGTTTTCATTTAGACACAACAATCATTGGAGTGTTACAGTCAGAAACACAGTCAAGGTCTATCAAGAACTATAGTTCAGCAACTCTTTGGGGACATGTGTGAGGCAATAACGTAAAGTCTCGGCTCCATCCATTCCTCATCTAGCATAAAGTTAGATGCAGCAACTTTTAATAATGCAAAACTTAAACATTTTAAAGCACCGAAAAAGTATCGAAGGTTTATTTCAATGTACTAGACATACTTTGATACCGCCAAATATCGAGAGTATCGAGGCCCCATTCCTAATAACAATACTACTTCAGTGATAAAACCAAGGTTTTGTTCTCATTTGTTTCATAACATGAGTACAGTGCTTTAACAAGTGTCATGTTTTATATATGAATTTAAGAGTACTAAAGATAACTTAACATAGCAGTCTCTTACTTTCTCCATTTCTCAATAATCTGCATAGAATTAAGTATGTTACATGTATGATCACTTGATTTTCATCAATATAATGTGAACCACACAGCCAATGCAGAATAACTAATTACATTTTGAATTCCAGAAGTGGGATGAACTATGGTTACATTCACTGCAATTTCTTGGCAACAATGCTGTTGTCTAACTCCTGAATTCTGTTTTATAGTTTTAGGTGATGCCCTACCTCCTGTAAGTTATATATTCTCTAGATCACCATAGCTTAACGATATACATTACATGACAGAAATTGTAGTTATTCCCCTTAAACAAGAAACACAATGCATAATTTCATGATTTAAATTGTTTAAATGTTAGTCACATTTTGTGTTATGTACCCTACTGTAATTCAAGAAGAATGCTATTAACATCTACCAATACTAATGGGTGTTAAAATATGTTTGGGTTCTTACTGTTGTCATTTTTGATCAGGAGTCATTCCTAAGTTGCATGTAGAATACATGTTGTTGGCACTGAATTTTATTTAAATTATTTTTCGGTTATTTCATGGCTCTTTACAGAAACAAAGCAATTTAGTTGAATTTTGAAGCATCTTGATTTATTAAAGTAAATTTGTTCAGTGTAACTCAATCAGATATGTATACTGAACATTCCTTGGGAGCGGGAGGGGTTTATGCAAAATATCAAATATCTTGTGATCGTTGTACAGGTCCTTTATTACTTTTGTCATCTGCTTGTGATAAATTTCTCTCTGTTTTAAATTCTTGTTTTAATTGTTATATTCATTTAAAAACTAAATTGCAAGGGAATTTTCACACAACAAAACTTTTAAGATTCTCGATATTACTAAAACTTTTAAGATTCTCGATATTACTATGGGGTTTCAACTATACTTGGCTTGCTTCACTTACCTAGTTTTAACTAGTTCATGTTTCGCAGGCCATTTGCCCACAAAGCTAGCTATGGTCCACTGCTGGATCCAAAGAACTGTTCAGGTGAGATAGCTCTAGCACTGGTTTTAAGAATTTGAAGGTTGGAATATCTTCTGGGATGTCAAAATTTGTGAGTCATTTTTTGTGTTTCTTAATTTAAAGTTTCTCCCAAACATATATTCAACTCATTCATAGGTTTATTTCTTTCCCTTTTATGTTTGTTTATTACCCCTTTTATGCCCTGCTGATCTCCACAAGTCCTAGTTAAAACTAGGTAAGTAAAGCATGTAAAGTGTAATTAAAACTCAATATTACTATAGAAAATCTTATATTCATATTTATTTTATTGCTTTCAGTCTTTTATGATGATAGGTATGCTACTGTAGTTACATCACTATTTATTTCACAGCAATGTAACTTGAGATCTAAAATGGCACTTCTGTCCTATTCTTAGATAGCATATGTGGTCATTAAGTCATTGTTTTTACCTTGTCTGGTGAAACTCACTCTAGGTTTGCAGTTATATATTCCAAAAGTATTTCAAAATCCAATATTGTACCAATCAAAATTTCACTGGTGTAAGTTTAAATCAAAGCTTGGAATGAAAGCATTAAAAGTTTCTTAAAGTTGTATATGTGCTTCCACTCCAATAATAACAGGAGCCAATCACTACCATTCATACAAGGGATGTAGCGAGTAGATGCTGTATATGTGCACTGAAAACACTCCTAGCATTCTTAGTTCTCAGATTCACTATCCACAATAATATTATAAAGAAAGAGGAATGTATTTTCCTAGAATCTCACTAACATCATATCATGAAACATTCTTGACCCATACCAAACTTTGAACACCTAGGTTTTAGGACCCATGAAAATGACTAGTTACCCTATGAATTTTCAAAACCTTCTGCTACCCTTATTTTCAACTGGCTACACACAAATCAACACTGCTTGATTATGCACTTATACTACAAAATCTTTCAAAAACTTTATACCACCTTAAAGCTTTTAAAAACCACCTCATCTCTATTGTTAAACTCCTATGCAGAAACCTGCACAGTTTGACCTATTTGGTACTGTGTAGTTATCCAATGGCAAACTGTGCTATATTATGGCAAAAATTATGGTTTACCTTACAGTTTCAAAATTAGCTATTATTTTCAACCCTTGGGTACCTTACAATTGTAAGAACTGTACCTATCCCTATTTTCAGATATTAATAGGTATATAAATCTACATCACCTAACAACTTTGAAAACCCTTTGCTACCCTTATTTTCAATCATCTACACATAAATCAACACTGCCTGATCTTTGTACACTTAACATTATCAGACACCATAAAAATTGCATGCTACCTCAAAATTTTAAAAAGCACTACCTTATTTTCAACTTTATGTATAAATCTGCACCATTTCGGCTGTTTAAACAAAATACTGTACCTTAATGTTATAGTAACGGATAAAAGATATAGATTACCTTACAAATTTTGAAATTTACACCTGTACTTATTCTCAACCTCTTATATCATACTTTGGAAGTGAATGGTCCTATTCCACTGCTAACAGGTTTTAAGATCTTGCAATCTGAAGTTTTCAAGCAGTCAGAAAAATAGTTTTGTGCTTTAATCTAGGAAAAGTTTAGTTGGAACTGAAATCAATTTTGTGATACAATAATTTCAAAATCATGTAAAATGTACTCTTCCTATACACCATTAATGATAAAATTTCAAAAATCTTCTGGCATAGGACCTTTCACCAGCAAATCCTTAGCATGGCTTCCTTCAGAAGGGAAGTAAAGCCGGTGGTCCCGTTTTGTAGATTTATGGCACATAAAAGAACCTCAAGCCTGATAAACAGGCCTCCGAGCAAAATTACCAGTCTTTCATGCCCAATATAGAATGGGACGCTAAGGACCATAGTAGTTAAAGAACGTCCATAAATAAAACTCAATTTAATCTTTTTCACCAGCAAAATTATAATAATCCATACTGCTGACTCAAACTTTGCAAATTTACATTATAGAACCTGGTAAAAATTATAAGTCACCTTACAAAGGCCAAAAACATTCCTTCCTATACTATTAATTCCTTATGTAAAACTGCATTCAGATTTGGAGACTATGATTACTGACAGTTTCAGGACTTGGTGAAAACTACGGGGTAATTCTAACTTGAAAAACAACTCTTAACTTTTCTTCAACGCTTTATTTGCAAATCCAAATTGTTTAATGACTATAGATTTTTACAGTTTTAATATTAAATTAATTTTTACAAAGCTCTGTATCTTCAGGTTCCTTCTATCAGTGTCTGGATAGGTGGTTATGCATATTTTTTTACAGTTGTTGATAAATATATTCCACACATAAAAACATAGCTTTGCAATGCTGGATAGAATAGATAGTTGATTTAGGTTTTAATAAAAGTAATTATTTAAATGCAACTGACAGATTCCAGCACAGTGTCAACACCATGTGGATCGCTGTAAGTCATCGAAAGTGATTGTGAGCGCAATAAAGATGTGTATTACAACACATTGTGAGGAGCAATGCCCAAAGAGGGGATTTAACTTAAAGCTAGATAGCTTTAGGCTGAGAGGTGGTTCAAATAGGGGCTAAGTAGAAAAAGAGAAGAGATACTGAAATTGGGATTTTGGAATTGTGAAGGGTTAAAACATGGTGTGGTGTTAGGATTTTGCAAACAGCTGTTGAAAAGAATGCAGATTGTAGCAGTGGTAGAAATATGGTTGGTAACTAGAGATATCATTAAGGGTAAGATGTTTATTTTATTAATAACGAGCAATATTTCGAAAATGGTTCACTCAACAAAAAAATCTGATGTGTTACACTCACATGACTTTCTCTACTCTTGTACAATCTATTTTTACAAACGCCTATTCTCCATATGCTTTATGTTAATCGAGATAGAGATGTCAATCTTATTGCTAATTTTCTTGTAGATGCAAGGGGAATATAGTAGCTTTTAAGCGATGGTCAAATATTTTAACGCTGGTTGCTATGCGACGCATTCCATTCTCTTTGCAACTCCAGGACATAAAAAAATGAATAACGAATTTGAGAAAAAGTATAAGTATTGGAAAATTTAAGGGAATAACAAGCAATATCTCGAAAACGGTTCACTCAACAAAAGAAATGTATATGACATAAGTTGTGTATTTTAACGAGATCTACATTTTTTGTGTAGTAAAATTTTGTCTATCTCTTATGGTTTACCAGTTATGCAAAAGTCGTTCACAATGAAGAATACTTTTGGAGACATTCCCAGAAAATTCGAGATATACATTTCATTTCTCATGACATTATCTTAAACATATAATATTTTAATCAAAATCGTTAGAGCCATTTTTGAGAAAATTAAAATTTTCGAAAAATCTTCCATGTAAAGGGTAGTCTGGGGTGGGGGGATTTTCTTGAAAACCTTCGTGTCGCATCTCTGGAACATACTGAACCTAAATACCAAGTTTGGTGTTTATCCGACTGTTCGTTTTTGAGTTATGCTGTTCACAGACACACACACACACACAGACACACACCCGGACATGTTTCCAAAAATGCTTTTTTTGGATTCAGGAGGTCTCAAAACATGTATTTCCGGTGAAATCTCGGTATCGAATTTTTGGGTGGAATGCAATACTTCCCCTACTTACTATACGTAGTAGAGAAAGTAAAAATGGAGTCAGAAGAAATAAAAGAGAATAAGTTTTGGATAGTATAGGGGCATTTATTTCACAGGAATGGATGGAAATATTTGAAAGAAAATCACACCTAGAAAAGGTGATGACCACATGTTTAGGAATAGTTTACAATCCCCAAATAATTGACACAATTTACCTCATATCTTTTTCAGAGATTAGAAAAAACAGTAATAATGTGACAGAGATAATGTTTGTTGGGGATTCCAATGCTAGACCTGAAGACCTACAAGCAAGAGAGAATACATTTCAAGAATAGCAGGGCTCTTATATAGAGAAGGACCATGTAATAGAAAAGGCAAAAACTTAGTGAAAAATGAGGAGCTAGTTAATTTTTGTTAGAACAATGAAGTGATAATTTTAAATGGCTGTTGGGGAGATAACCAATTACGGGAAATGCGATTTGTCAATGAAAATTGGCGGTGTTACAGATTATGGGTTATGTTCTGGGGAAATATGAGCTGTGTTGAAGCCCAGGACAGAGGATATGAGGGTATGGAAAAACAAACTATATGTGCATCAATAAAAGAGCTCTTTTAAACTTCATGTAATATTAGAGTAAGAGAAGGGATGGCATGACTAATGGAGTATGGAGATCTACTGGTTCCTAAAGAAGGTTGCTGATTTGTAGGAAGAAAGAGGAAGCAAAGAATATTTTACTTGATTGTTCTGGAACACAACACTGGAGTTTGAACTTATTCAAACCAAAATGGAATAAAATGAATCAAGAAATAATGCATAGAAAAATGACAGGTCACAAATTCAGTAATTGTAAGAATATTTATACGTTCTCTCGTATTTATACAAACTTAAGAATACGTGGACATGATCAATTTGATAAGCACTCATAGATTTTAAGAAATATACATCACATTTATCATTGTTCTGTAGTTAATGTTTGGTGAAGAACAAGTGTTGGTTCCAAGCCATAACCTACTTTGTAGATTGGCACAAATAAATGTAACAACTAAGAAAGAATGACACAAAACTTTGCTAATTTATGTAAGGAATGGTTACAAACTTACATTAGTGAAGATTGTAAGTTACAAACTTACAATCGTCATTCACATCATGATCCTTATTCAGTTATTTCATTGCATTTTTACAAATTCTTTACATTTTAAGTATTTAATGCGCTGTTACAGCTCAGCATTCTGAGCTTCAAGCATAGTGAAAACAATTGCTTTGAGATAAAAGAGTTTTAATTCGGCAATGTGGTTATCAGTTTCATCACCGGAGTAATCATTGTTCCAAAATGATAAAAGGGGGTAGGGAAAATACTGGTAACCAATTTTTCCACAAAATGAATTTTTTTATTCTGTCACGAAAGGAAACTATCAGAATTTCACATTCAGGGTCAAATTCATAGTTGTTGCTTTTTTCAAGGAAGTCCCTAAGCAGTGATTTTCAATTTACAGACATAACTCTTTCAGGCAAATACGGAAATACTTATTCCTATAAGGAAGCTCTGACCTCCGCTCATATGCAATAAGGAGAGCCAATACCATCTTGCATCAATTGATCACAATGGAGGTTAACGATAACAATCACCTGGAGTAGATGGAGTTTCATAATGAAATTGTACTGCTCAGCAATAAGTGGTATTTGCATGATTTGCAGCATCCAGCTGAAATGTACAGTGATGCTGAACTTAAGAAGTGATATAGTTTTACCTATTTTGCCACTGTTCAAGATTCTGAAAGCACTGAAATTCTATGCATCATCTTTTCAGTTATGCCTGTCTCACATCAATGACTTTATAACCCAAAGTATATTTACAAATTAATGGTATAGAAATGTGACTTGTATTTGTGATTTGCTTCCATGCTTGCATATGCACAGTGCATAGATCGTTGTAAATACTTCTAGTTGCTAAAACTTCACGCTAGAAAGTAGTAGTAAGGTTTTCAATTTTAAAACAGTACAGTGAATACCATTTTAAAGTTAGTACATGTGCTCATTTTTGTTAATGTGACATAATATCATAAACGTAGAGGTTCTTATATACAATTGGGCCACATGTAAACCAATAATATACTCATTTTCTTGTCTATTTCTGAATGTAAATGATTATAACAATGAAATAATTTGGAAACAAAGAAGGTTTCGCCCCTCCTAAAGAAGAACTGAGGCTCTGTCTCTGTTAAAGTAGACAGTTTTAGCATTACAATCTCAAAGGGGCTAATTAATAAATTTACTATTCAAAACTAACTCTTACTACATGCTCAATTATTGTGAATAAAAGAACAACGTATATGGAAATGACAGCTAGCTATGTGATCATCTGCATGCTCGTTTACACATTCCTTTGTACATCCAAGTGACTGTGAAACAGCTGAACCATGCTGTTACATATGCTTCAGAAATAAGAAAGTACTTAGCATTGAGCATATAAGTACCATCTATATATATTAAATGGTCCTATGCATTTGTTATCAAAAGAAAATACTTATTGCCTAAGCCTCTCCTCCCCAAATAAGCAATGACTGTGAATTCGGCCATCAGATTAACATAGAGGCCAACATTGTAATTTCCAGGCATAATATACATTTTTCTGAAAAGATGGAAGCAGTTAACAAACAGGTAGGTAATTACAAATTATATGCTTAAGATATTTTCTTTACTCAACACTTTTGCACATATACTTTCACATTTATTCAGAAAGTTCCTACAGGTTTTCCACTAGAATCATTTCCTGCACTGCAACAGCTGATATCAAAATTATAAATGAAGTGATCTATATCTTGAATATGGCAAACAAGCTTTTATTTTCAGTGAAAAATGAATAGTAGGGAGATTACTCTTTAATATACAGATATAAATGAACATTTGCAAATGTTTATGAAAACCCCAAAAATGTTGTTAAAAGCTATAAAAATACTTCTCATTTTTAGAGCAGAGCTAAATAACAAAATGCCGCACTGTTACCAGAAATACCATTTACAGTCACAAGGCATTATGAAGCTGCATATTTAAAACTGTTAATTTAAGTGTAGCACATTTCGTGATAAGATAGCTTACTAACTTTGTAATTGGTGTCTCATTATACAACGTACTACCTGTCTAATTCAGCAGTGCATGGATGTATTCCATAAGTAAGACATTGAAAATATGGGTGGGGTAGTTGTTTTAACGTCATGAATAGCCTACAATTCTAAACCTAGGTGTCCAAATAGTGCAAATATACGTAAGGTGTTAAAAATATGAAGAGAGGTAGCTTTTTGAAGTTGTAAGGTATATTATAATTTTCACCAAACCCTATAGCTTAAGTACACAAATTTGAGCCCTGAGTGGCCAAGTTTTGTCTACAAGAGATTGAAAAGAAAAAGTAAAGAAGTTTCTAAAACTTTTGAGATACTATACGATTGAAAATAAGGATTAGATAGTTTTTGCAACCTGTAAGGTAACCTATGATTTTTTTCTCATGTCCTATAGTATAAATACACAATATTTTTAACAGATGGATTAGACAGTGCATATTTCTACATAAGGGGTTGAAAATATCATAGGATTAGTTTTTGAAAGGTAGTCTATAATTACTTTCTCTACTATGTATAGTAAGTAGGGGAAGTATTGCATTCCACCCAGATTTCACTAGAAATACATATTTTGAGGCATCCTGAATCCAAATAAAGCATTTTTAGAAACATGTGCATGTGTGTCTGTCAACAGCAAAATGAAAAGTCGGATAAATACCAAACTTGGTATTTGAGTTTAATATCTTCCAAAGATGTGACATGAAGATTTTCAAGAAAATCCCCCCACTCCCAATTACCCTTCACATGGAACATTTTTCGAAATTTTTGATTTTCTAAAAATTGGCTGTAACGATTTTGATTAAAATACCACATATGAAAGATATTTACATGACAAATACAGCGCATATCCTCTTCATTCCAAAGGAATTTTGTATAATCTTGCATAACTTGAAAACGTTAAGCGATAGACGAAAACGTACCACAAAAAAAAAAAAAAAGAAGAAGATCTAAACACACAATTTGCTTAAAATAAGGTTTTTTTTTGTGGCATAAGCCATTTCTGAAATATCATTATTAAAGTTTCAATTGTTCATTTCTTGGTCATTCCTTTAGAACGCTCTGTCAACATTCAGTTGTTTCTTTTGATTGCATGGATACAGTATGGAATTTTAAGACTAGCATATAGTGTCCAGTTCTTAAACATTTGATTGTCCATGTTCTCTTTGTATCTATAAAAAAAACTGTAATGTAGCTACTTCTGCAAAGGTTTATTTGGATTAAAATGTATTAGATAGAAATATATGCTTGAGAAAGAATAATTTGTATACCCACTAATACACGATAGAGGGTAGGGAAAATCATGTGAATGTATCACATCAACCTTTTTCTGTTGGATCCTATAGTACAAGGGTACAAAATTTTGCCTAGATAGACCAAAGAGTATTGATTCATGTATTAGGAACTGAAAATAAGGATAGTGGGAGTCTGAAAATTTTAGGCAGCTTATCATTTTGCAAGATTCTAAAACCCAAGTGTACCACCAAAACTCACCAAAAATACTCTTTGATAACAAAGTTTGACCCAATGCCGAAAGGTAACATGGGAAGGTGAAGAAGATGAAGTTCAGTGAAATAAGAGGAAAATTTGATATAAACACAGTATACAACTCAACCCCCCCCGACAATAAATATATTTTAAAACATTTCAAGCTTTCCCCTTTACCACTTTGGGCTAAATATTATTAAAAATCTGCCATATTAGCAATTTAGTGCAAAAAATATCATCTGATATTCATACTCAATGAGTATAAAACCACCCCCCTTTAAAAATGTTGGGGAATATTTTATAGCCTATGTCTGTCAGAAAGAACACAGCTTTTCAATGCTGAAAGCATCAAAATCAGGTGAGTGATTTCCAAGATCTCTCTCACATAAAACATTTTTTCCTTCCCTATAATATTAGTAGAGATTACTGAAGGCAGTGCACATCTGGCATAAGTATTTGCTACACAGGGCCAGTTTCATCAACAACGATACTGTTATTTAACTCAGATAAAAGATATTAAAACTGCATTTTGGTAAAACAGCCATTTCACCAATCAATGTAATGGTTACCAAGGACTGCAAACTTAGTTATCAATGTAATGGTTACCAAGGACTGCAAACTTAGTTAAAGTTTTACCAGTCATTTTCCACCACTTATGGATCAAAATTGAAGTTAGTGAAGCAAAAAGAAAAATGGTGCAGCAACAAGTATTGTATTTGGTTATGGAGAACGGCAGATATGAAGGAAGTGATGATGCATTTGTGCAGAGTGAAGCAATTGTTATTACAATGTACCTACCTATATTATAATGTAGTTTTTGTGATGTGGTTTTCTCCTGCATCTGTGGGTGAATGGTCAGCATTCTGGCTTCACAACCCCTAGGTATCGGCTTCAAATCCCTGCTAGTGGGTTTTTTTTTTATTTATTATTATTACAATTTTTCCCTGTCCTCCACAGAGTATGGAAGTATGCATGTGGGAGTGAATATAAATGCTGGTTCATAACAACCAAGAATGGTAACTAGAATGAGAAAATTGAAATACATGTATTTTAATAGGAGTGTTCATAATCAATGGGAAGATTTACCGGACCCCCGGGAACGGGAAAGAAGACTTGGCCAAGTTTTAACTTTCTCGTTCTCATTCCTGGGCATGACATATTAAATCCATATTGTGCATATTGGACCCTTCATTGTAGATGCTATTCTAGGTTGCTGTGACATGAAACAGCCACTTGTGCTCTCTACAGTCACAATGAAAACATGAAACTGGAAGAAATAAGTAGCATATGTGCTTCCTAACCACAAATCCTGACACCTGAGATCCAGTGAGCGAAGGTTCTTCAGTGAAAGGGTAATCTGTAGTTTATGTGCAACTCAAAACTGGCTATTGCCTCAAAAGCGATGGCTAAAGCTACAAAGAACAACAAAAATCAATAGAAATTAACAAAGAAGAACAAAAACAACTTTAAAGTACGCCATTAAGTAAAGGAATGAAAGTTTGGTACAACTAGAGGAATCAGAAATGTAATGGATCTGCAATTAGATAATGTTTACTCCATCAAACTTTGATGCTCGCTAACCTGCATTATTTTGGCTAAATTAGAAGTACATGAAAAATATCATAGGTCAGTTAAAAAAAAATGAAATCCCAATGCACAAAATCGACTTCCACTTCGTGATCAATATGCATTCCTGTTCTCGTTACCAGGTTGTTGTGAACCAAAATCTTGGATATTGCATTGCTTCCCATTCTCAGGTGGTTATGAAACATCCTTAAGTGTTTCAAGAGAGGAAAAGATTGAAACCTAACATTAAATAATCTACAATCAAGTTGTTTCTCGAGTCAACAACTCCAATAGGACTATAAACATTATTGGGGATTATACAAATGAAATGGAGGGAGAAAAAACTGCACCCTATTTTGAAACAAAAAGCGCAAGAACTGGAATTCCTATCCAACATTTAAATAGTTAAGGAATAGAAATTTCACTAATAAATTAAAGATTTGTGCATCACAAGATCTATAATTTCTTTTGTATCAACACACCTAACCTCTACTTCTCTACTGTATCTTCTATTATGTCATTCCTGGAGTACGTTCCACTGTTCTTTACAGACCACAAATGTTTGTATATTGTTTCATTCTTGACACATTTTATGGTACAATAAAACATAAGCGAATTTTCAGTTTTCACCTCCTCCCTTCCTTTCCACATCCTATATATTTATATCATTGTCTTCAAGAAACATCCTGTAAGACCATGCAATTAAAGTACATCAATTATTTTACATCTGATAGGCTTAAATTTCAGACCAAGACACCATTTTATTCATATGAGTGCACAGTAGTTTGCAAGCTGCAGAGCTTCAAAAGCAGAACACATTTGCCTGTGCTTCAATCAAACAGAGTTTTGATTTTTGAATGCACAGAAAAAGGCACCAACCAGAAGCAGCACACAGGTTTCTCACTTATCATGTATGAGAAATTGCCTCGTATAACATGCACAAACCAAAGTTACGATTTCTTCAACTTGATTTGCAAACTCATGGTGATACAAGCTTTTATGTTCCAGCAATAAATACGTATATCTGGGTTTACATAACCCACAATAATACAAAAAATTATCGCTGTTGGTGAAACCGGCCCTCTAACTTTAAAGAACCTATAATTCAAATATAATTAGTTGGTTATCTGCTGGAAAAGGGACAGCATTAAGTAAATGACACTGCATGCTACTGCTACTACTATTGCATAGAGAATAATACTTACGAAGATTTTGGCATTTAACTGTATGAGCATCAAATGGAACCAGAAGATAATCGCAAGCTTCTCGCAATTCCTGTACAGACACTGTTGGGGGACATCGGATGAGGCCACCTTTGTAATATTCTAAGATAGAGCGGAACACTGTTGCGGAGATTCCATCAGCTACTTCATATTCACCGCGTTCATTTGGATGCATGAATTCCATTCCCGAACTAAACATCCTGAAAGGATAAAGAATTTTGTTTACAACACTCAACGACTTTCTTTACCTATTAGAAGCTCATATACAGCCTTTATGTGTTATTTATATATATATATATATATATATATATATATATATATATATTATGATTCTTCTAATCATGTAATGTTATTCACGCCAAATATTTGCCTGGAAATTATTTCAAATTAAGCAGCAGGGGCTTTAGTTACACACAACATGTAGAAACAGCATGTTTATATCATAGGCTGTAGTAATGGGCTCATGTGAAGGAAAAGAAAAAAAAAAAAAAGAAAGAAGAATTGCAAACTTTCTAACATGTTCTGCCAGAAAATACATTGATGCTTGAGCAAACGTAAACATATAATATGGCTTATTTTCAAAACAGCTGATGTGAAAAAGTTACTTAACAATTATTTTGCTTAATGAGCTCTACACACACAAGAAGAATCGCTAACTTTCTAACATGTTCTGCCAGAAAATACATTGATGCTTGAGAAAATGTAAACATATAATATGGCTTATTTTGGAAACCTAATGCTGTGAAAAAGTTATTTAACAATTATTCTGCTAAATGAGCTCAACACATTTCCTGTAGTAGTTTTTGTCCATCAGTTAGGTTTTCTCAATCAGAATGAAGAGGACTTCACAGCCTATTTATACAAAATTCAAGATTTTTTCCTGAAGTCAATATCTCAAGACAAGTGATATTTTAATAAAAATTGTTCAGAAAATAAAAAGTATCAAGCATTTTTTCCTTGTAAAGGGAAATTGGAGATGGAATCAGTTTCACAAAAATGTGAAAGATGTGTACATAATACAAAGTTTAGTATTCATAGATTTTTACTTTCTCTACTACTTATAGTAAGTAGGGGAAGTATTGTATTCCACCCAAAAATTCGATACCAAGATTTCACCGGAAATATATGTTTTGAAGACCCCCTGAATCCAAAAAAAGCATTTTTGGAAACATGTCCATGTGTGTGTCTGTCTGTGAACAGCATAACTCAGAAACGAACAGTCGGATAAACACCAAACTTGGTATTTGGGTCCAGTATCTTCCAGAGATGCAACACGAAGGTTTTCAAGAAAATCCCCCCACCCCAGATTACCATTTATATGGAAGATTTTTCGAAAATTTTAACTTTCTCAAAAATGGCTCTAACGATTTTGATTAAAATATCATACGTTTAAGATATTTTCATGACAAATAAAATGTATATCTTGAATTTTCTGGGAATGTATCCAAAAGTATTCTTCATTGTGAACGACTTTTGCATAACTGGTAAACCATAAGAGATAGACAAAATTTTACTACACAAAAATGTAGATCGTGTTAAAATACACAATTTATGTCATATACATTTTTTTTGTTGAGTGAACCATTTTCGAGATATTGCTTGTTATTCCCTTAAATTTTTCAATACTTATTTTCTCAAATGGGAATTCGTCATTCATTTTTTTTTGTCTTGTATATGCAAAGAGTACTAATCTGTGGCAAAGAGAATGGTGCTGCACCTAGCAACCAGCTATTAAGAGATATGTATGTGCTTAAAGGCTACTGTTTTTCTATATTGCCCTTCTAACTATGTATTCCCCTTACATCTACAAGAAAATTAGCAATAAGATAGAGTCTGCAAATGTTTATCTCGATTAACATGAAGTAGATGGAGAACAAGCATTTGTAAAAATAGTTTGTACAAGAGTAGAGAAAGTCATGTGAGTGTAACACATCAGTTTATTTTTTACTTTCTCTACTACGTATAGTAAGTAGGGGAAGTATTGTATTCCACCCAAAATTTCGATACCGAGATTTCACCGGAAATACATGTTTTGAGACTCACTGAATCCAAAAAAAGCATTTTTGGAAACATGTCCGTGTGTGTGTCTGTCTGTGTGTCTGTGAACAGCATAACTCAAAAACGAAGAGTCGAATAAACACTAAACTTGGTATTTAGGTTCAGTATCTTCCAGAGATGCGACACGAAGGTTTTCAAGAAAATCCCCCCACCCCAGACTACCCTTTACATGGAACATTTTTCGAAAATTTTAATTTTCTCAAAAATGGCTCTAACGATTTTGATTAAAATATCATATGTTTAAGATATTGTCATGATAATTAAAATGTATATCTCGAATTTTCTGGGAATGTCTCCAAAAGTATTCTTCATTATGAACGACTTTTTCATAACTGGTAAACCATAAGAGATAGACAAAATGTTACTACACAAAAAATGTAGATCGCGTTAAAATACACAATTTATGTCATATACATTTCTTTTGTTGTGTGAACCGTTTTCGAGATATTGCTTGTTATTCCCTTAAATGTTCTAATACTTATACTTTTTCTCAAATTCGTTATTCATTTTTTTATGTCCTGCACATGCAAAGAGAATGGAATGCGCCACATAGCAACCAGCATTAAAATATTTGACTATTGCTTAAAACCTACCATATTCCCCTTGCATCTACAAGAAAATTATCAATAAGATTGACATCTCAATATCTCCATTAACATGAAGCATATGGAGAATAAGCGTTTGTAAAAATAGTTTGTACAAGAGTAGAGAAAGTCATGTGAGTGTAACACATCAGATTTTTTTTTTTGAGTTATGCCCTACACTGACATATTTTGAGATTTTTCTAAAACTGCTTCTTTTCAAAACAAGTTTCTGGTGAAATCTTAATACCAAATTTTTTAGTGAAATATAATACTTTCACTACCTATGGAACGTAAATGGTAGAGAAAATAAAGTTACCAAGTAGCTGCTGTTTTGTAGGTTTATAGCCATAGCATTTTTCGGCATTGCTTGTGGAAAGCAATGACAGCTCACTATTCACCTTGGTAGTTGCCCAAGAGATGTTCTATATGCTGACAAATAGCTAAAGATACAATCATTCAATGTACATTGCCAAACCAGTGATGGCTCCATCACAAAGTGCTTCTTTTTCATGACAGATAAGTTGTGGCTCTTTTAAGATCCATCCCTTTGTGTTGAAGCAGTTATAAATAATACCTGATGTTGATTTAATAGAGAACTTACTTGATGTGTTATGTTAAAAAATTTGTTGTCCACTTATGTTTTTTAATTAATATAATTATGTTTCTTATTTGTTATTAATTATATTTACATATGTGATTCTGCATATATGTCTAGTATAATAAGGGAAAAAATATTAGAATAACAAACAACTTAAAATTTACATGGCCAACCTTAATGTAAAGTGTCAATATGGAAAATAAATGATCTTTTGTTTATAACCATAGAAAAATAATTAAGAATGGTTGTTGATGAATTGTCAAGTAGATAGTATGCACACACAAGTATAAGGAAAATTTTCAGAAGAGAAACCATTATTATTCCTCAGTATTCTGGAAGGTATACTCATTAATACTCAGTCACTCTTCAGCACAAGCATTATCACGACTTTAACACTGTATAACTAGTTGGTGTGTTTAAAATGTACAACAAAATCAATTTCACTGTTATTATTATCATCAAATATCTCAATTTTGAAATAAAAAACCTACAAAATTATAAAGGAGATAAATTCATTTTGAATTACCTTCCCTGCACCAAGAGTCTGAGAAAAATATAAGAGATCACATGGCTTCAAGAAATACCAACTTCAGAATCTATGATGCAGCACTAAAGAACCAATGCAATTGATACTTGAATCTGGCACACCAAACAACCACTTTTAAAAAATCGCCACAATTATATCCTGAATGTGGACATGAATAAAGGAAAGTGAAAACACAACATTATTTAAATCAACACTTTTGAAAAAGCAACATCAAGATGGAAGAAGAAGGCAACTCTGCAACGTCAGAAGAAATACTGAGAAGTAGATGACAATCACGACAACAGAACCATGGCACGCTGCAAAGAAGAAAGGACTACCAAACAACTACGAGACATTAGGACTGCGGGCCACAACAAACTTTCAAAGGAGGAAGAAGAGGACATGACTGCAGACAGAAGACACCAAAAAGTATAATTGAAATAGAATATATGCTTCTAAGAAATAACAGACTTGTCAAATTAATAAAATTGGATAGGAAAAATATAGGTGTATAAATGTCACAGTCAGAATTGGGGAATTTAGTAAACAAAGGAGAGGGTGTAGCGGAGGAGAGAGTGCAAATAGGTGATGCAGCAAAAGCAGAATTGTCGCTAGTAAATCTATATAAATTTATGACAGAACTGAAACAAGAAATATAGGAAGGTAGAAAAGAATCAGAACAGGCTAGAAGAGAAGATGTAGATAGCAGAAGAATTGAAATAGTAGAATTAGGACACAAAAGAGAACAAGGTAGAAAAGAAGAGGTGGGTAGCAGAAAGAAAGAAATGGTAGAATTAAAACAAGATTTAGGGCAGAAAAAAGAACAAAATAGAAAAGAACGATAACAGCTAGAAGAGAAGATGTAGATAGCAGAAAAATTCAAATAGCAAAATTAGGACAGAAAATAGAGCAGGGTAGGAAGAATGTAAGAAAAACATGGAAGTGATAAATAGCATTTTGAAAGAAACAAAGAGCATCTTAGAAAATAAAATAGAAGACATAGGAAATAAAATAGGTGATTTAAAAATAGAAATGAAAGAGAATAAGAGAATGTTAGAGGAAGAGAGAGGGAAATGCAGAAACGAAATGATAGAATGCAAAACTAGCATGGAAAGTGAACACAGTAGGATTAGAACAGAGTTGGCCAAGGAAGTGAAAACTTGTAAGCTCAACAACACAATTTAGAAGTAAAACAAAAAGAAGTAAAGAGAACGTTAGATGAGGAAACAGAAATAATTAGGAAAGAAAGTCTAGCTGATGAGAACTTAAAGCAAATAATCACATTTGAAATTAAAGAAGTTGTGAATGTAATGCAATCACAACAGATGATAGAGAATGTAAAACAAAACCAGATGGAAATAAATAAAATTAATAATGAACTGAAGGCAATAAATGAAACTTTACAGAAAGAAAAAGAGAACATATGGACATTAATAAGATTATGATTGCACTGCATGTGCAAAAAGAACTAGGAATAAAATTAACAACCATTATGATACACTTAATGTAGTCATGCTTAGCAATGTAAAAAACACACACACACACACGCACACATGTATGTATTTAGTGTATAACATTTGTTACACAAACGTATTTTACATGAAATAACACCACCCACACTCAATGAAGAAAACGAAGATGGTCCGAAGCTGTTCATAAAGGAGATGGAAAAATACTTAAAGATAAAAAGGATACTGAACAAATTAAAGATGATACTACAGAAAAATCTAAAGAACAAAAGCATTAGAAACGATAAGGCTGGTAGGTCACGATTCATTCTTACCTTTCAGAAATGTATTCTTGTCGAGATATTGGGGGTCCTGCTAAACAAAATCAGGCTACAGTTTGAACTTGCAACAGGGAGATACCAACTATCAAAAGGGTTATCTTTGGTGGACTATTTCATGAAAATTGCACAAAGGAAAATTGTTAGAACCACGCATGTTAGAATCAGAATTAATCTCAAGTATAACTAGGCATTTCCCAGACACAGTTTGTAACGATTGATAGTAAACAAACCAGTAAATTTTGTGGATGTAGTAGAAATTCTAACAGCATTGGAGTCACAAAATTCAAAATAAACAAAGCAAAACGAATCACCTAACCACACACAAAATCAATGTGGGAGAACATCAACAGACACATTGAACAATGACACACCAAGAAATTTTGAAAAATACAACAACGAAAGGAGGGAGGCATGCCAATGCACACATTCAATTAATCACAGCGAGAAAGAGCAAAACATAAGAAATAGATACCACCAAACAATTCCTAGAAACAACAGTACCATGGAAATCGCAATTAAGGACATACACAAACAAGCAACCGCATAGCAATAATCAAATAAACTATGTCAACTTTTTCAAAGGGTATTTAAGGGACCAGAGAACATTAAATACAAGGACTTGGGACCAAGAAGTAGGAATTACTGGAATACACAAGACCTAAGATACACAAGCAGTGGGCAAATTGAACAGAATACAACACAGGTAAATCCAAACAATACACATGCAAACAATGTAAACCCACAGAAAAATTAAAACAAGATAAATTTTGCATCTCCGAGGTTGATAAATGTGGCAAAAGAGATGATCCAGAATATGTACACATAGAAACAATAGTAAAGCAGGATAAAAATAATAAGAAAAAAGAAATGACAAATGTACATTGAGGAAATCATAAATAAGACCATAAATTCAACAACTAAGTTTTCCCTCATCGAATTGATGCTAAACATAAAACCCAAACAGTTAAGTCATTGATATTTCTAACACTATGGCTGCTCAAAGGGAAATGACAGAAAAACAAAAATGCCAATTAGCTTTCAAAAGACTGCAAGATAAAACTAAAATATGGGTTGAGTGGTTATAGAGATTACATACACACACACACATACACAAACACACACACAATTTTTTCTCTTTATAATATTAACATGAATTACTTTATCATTTCAGTCATTTCCAGAACTTGGAACACTGCTAGGGAAGTTTAGGAAGTCAGACATTCACATCTTTTTTTCTCCAAACATGCTTTTCTTTTGTTTCAGGGGCCTCAAAAACACATACTTGCGGTAAAATTTCAGTATAAAATTTTTGGATGGAATGCAATCCTTCTCTATCTAATATGTGCGTGGTAGAGCAAGTAAGACACGGGAAAGGTAAAAAAAAAATTCTGATGTGTTACACTCACATGACTTTCTCTACTCTTGTACAAACTATTTTTATAAACGCTTATTCTCCATCTACTTCATGTTAATTGAGATAAACATTTGCAGACTCTATCTTATTGCTAATTTTCTTGTAGATGTAAGGGGAATATATATTTACAAGGGCAATATAGAAATACAGTAGCCTTTAAGCATATACATATCTCTTAATAGCTGGTTGCTAGGTGCAGCACCATTCCCTTCGCCACAAATTAATACTCTTTGCATATCCAAGACAAAAAAATGAATAACGAATTCCCATTTGAGAAAATAAGTATTGAAAAATTTAAGGGAATAACAAGCAATATCTCGAAAATGGTTCACTCAACAAAAAAAATGTATATGACATAAATTGTGTATTTTAACGCAATCCACATTTTTTGTGTAGTAAAATTTTGTCTATCTCTTATGGTTTACCAGTTATGCAAAAGTCGTTCACAATGAAGAATACTTTTGGAGACATTCCCAGAAAATTCAAGATATACATTTTTTTTTGTCATGAAAATATCTTAAACATATGATATTTTAATCAAAATCGTTAGAGCCATTTTTGAGAAAATTAAAATTTTCGAAAAATGTTCCATGTAAAGGGTAATCTGGGGTGGGGGGATTTTCTTGAAAACCTTCGTGTCGCATCTCTGGAAGATAATGAACCTAAATACCAAGTTTGGTTTATCCGACTGTTCGTTTCTGAGTTATGCCCGTCATAGACAGACACACACACGGACATGTTTCCAAAAATGCTTTTTTTGGATTCAGGGGGTCTCAAAACATATATTTCTGGTGAAATCTCGGTATCGAATTTTTGGGTGGAATACAATACTTCCTCTACTTACTATACGTAGTAGAGAAAGTAAAAAGCAAAATTAAAGCCAAAAAATTTCATAAAACTGGTTGCCAAAATTGGGGAAAAAGTACTTTTAAAAAAGCATCTGCAAAAAGGAACAGCAAAATGAAGTTAGTTTACACTGGTCCTTTGTTATTGTAAAGCAATTAGGAGACCAGACCACATATGAGCTACAACATCCAAAAGGCCAAATAATGGGAAGGCATCACAAACATAGCTCAAACGTTTTAAAGAAGAAAATATTTTGGATAATATAACACAAAACTAAGACACAATGTTTGAAAAATTTTGCATACATTTCCATAGTAAGCAGGCACTTAAGCATGCAAGCATTCAAGCAACTATTTAATAATTATTTTGTACTTGGGTGTGGATAAAATACATCATAAATAAAAAGAAATTTGGTTTCTCTTAAACTATAAGACACATTTATTAAAAGAAACAATAGTTGAATATGAATACATATTAATATGATATTTTCGTGTTGTCAAGAATAATTGAAGGTAACATTGGTGAAAAGAGAAAATTATAGTTCTGGGATATAAACGAATAAAAATAAATAAAATAATTTCAGTTGCATAAACAAAGATCTTTATGGATTCCAAGCAAGGGTACAAAGGATTACAAAAAGAAGTTAGAATTTGACTAATTGATTTACATAAAATACTTTACAAGAGAATATTATAAATTACATTTAAATATTAAAAGAATTCAAACGATATTTAATTCAGCAATTATATATTTTTAAGAGAAATATGTTGGTCAAGAATGATGAATATTTATTTATTAATTCATTTATTTATTTGCATTAAGCTAATACATACTGGAGTATAACAGGGCATTCAGCCCAGGCTCCTTACCCGCCATAACTACCCAACATAATTACTTCTACACACATTTTATAATTCTCTATAATTATCAAAAAAAGGGGTTAATAGCTAACAAAAGGTTATGTAAACAGAGATTCCCTTTGTATAGACCAATTCCATTTTTTCTTAACTTTACTTAAAGGGGAATGAATCACAAAAATCATGTTTCTTCCTAAATGAAGGATATGACTTGTAAAATGCAGTGGTAAGATTGTTTTCTTACCCTGCCACTCTGTTATTGCTGCACAAACGAAATAATAACCACCTTATATGTCATCAGAGCACTGGAAGCAGTTGGGTGATCACAAGTCAGTCATTGCTGCACATGCAGTAATGTGTTTTCAAAAATTGTTCTTGTTGTATTTAAGTTCAAGAGTAGTGTACTTTGTGGTGGTGTTTTGGTGCTGGTGTTACTGAGTCAGTCTAGTATTATACACACAACATAACATTGTGAAAAATAAAATGCCTCAATGTTGTGCATATGGCTGTAATGTGAGAAGGGAAACACAAGTGAACTCATTTTGATGTGTTTCCAAACAGAGACAAATCTCCCAAAACATATAGGTTATAGGGTAGAATTTTGCAAAAGAAAATATTTCTTGCCTGATCCTGGTGCTTATTTATGTTCCTTCCATTTTAAGGACATAGATTATGAACCAACACAGTTATTAAAAACACAGCCTATGCCGGATGAAGATTTCAGAGGGCCTTTATTAAAACCTGGAACTATTCCTACTATATGGAAAAATGAAGAAAATTTCCAGACATCAAGTTCTAGTAAGACAATTGATCCTTCACCATCTTCACACAAGAGCAGAAAACAAAGAACAGAACGATATGATGCTAGAAATCATAAAAGAACAGTTTCTGAGCTGTGCGATAGTGTTATTTGCAATAAGACTGACAATGAAGGCGATGATAATAGTAGTGAAAGAAAATTCAGAATAGCAAGTGATGAAAAAATCAAGAATTCAGAAGTACAATGTCAACTTGGTAGTGAAATCATACAGAAATGTATATTGCTGGAACCTGAAAATATCTACAAAACAAGCAATGATAAGGAAGATCAGGATAAGCTGAATGAAAGTTTCTATGAACCTGATACTTCAGATTCTGATAAAAGTGATAATGAGGAGGAAGAAGAAGTAGAAGAAGAAGAGACGTTCACCATACATGTAAATAAAGCTACAGCAGAATATCTCATTGTTGCTTGGACATCTCAACTTTTATTTTTCAAGGTATATGTTTCATGTAGAAATAAAGTCAAAACAATATCTCATTGCATTAAAGGGACAATGCTATGTATTAAAACAGTGTGTTATTGCAGTGATACATTAACTTGGAACTCACAAAATTTATCAGGAAAGAAAACCGGAAGGAAATGCTTTAATAGCAAGTTCTTTATTATTATCATCTGGTATATTGTCTCAGCAATTTAAGCCCTTCTGCAAATCACTGGATTTGGCAATGTTTTCAAGACGTACATTCAATAAAACCATTTGAAACATGGTAACACCAGTTGTTAGAGCATTTTGGGTACAAGAAAGAAAAAACAACTTGAATTCATTAAAAGATTGTGGTATACGTATATGGTTGGCAGGGGATGGGTAGTAGGACTCCCCAAGATTTTCGGCCAAATATTTAGTCTATTCTGTCATGGATTCATATTCCCACAAAATTACTGACTTTGAACTTGTTAAAAGAGGTATGGTGAAAGGCAATTTGAGAAAGGCTGCCTGTGACAACATAATGACTAGGCTTGCAAAACAGGAAATGTGTAGAGTCAAAGTTTTTCTCTCCGACAGACATAAAGGTGTAAGACACCTATTACAAACTCAGTATCTGGAAGTTGAACATGAATTTGATGTATGGCATTTGTATAAAATCTAATGAAAAAAATTAAAATGGGAGAAAAAATTCCCAGAGCATGAAAAGCCAGTATAAATAAGCATTTATGGTGGGCTACTCAAAACTGCAATGAGAACAGTAGCATATTAATTGAAAAATTCACATTATTTCTTCATCATACAAAAAATGAACATAAATGGCTAGAAAACAGTGAATGGATACCTTGCAAACATGATGAATTGTTGGAAGAAGACCAAAGAAATAAACTATGGATTAAAGACAAATCAAATGTCTATTATGCTCTGAACATAATTATTTTGGATAGCACCTTGTTAAAAGATTTGGCTCATATTCAACATTATATACATATTGGCAGTTTAGAAAGTTATCACAGTCTGTCTCAAATATGCTCCGAAAAGAATATATTTTTCATATAATGGCCATGATAGTAGCGCTAGATCACAATTTCAATGTTAAAAAAAAAAAAAGAAAGACTGGTGTCAAAACTCAGCACTCCAAAGCATTTAGGATTATGAAAAATAAATATGACAAAGAATGGAAACTGCTGATAATGTGTGAAATAAAAAAATATCCGCATGCACACTGTGTGGATACATTACACGATGCAGCAATTAATCTGTCACTACTGAAGAATATAGCTGCCACACTTCGACATCCATTAGAGTTACTACGATTGAAGCACTTCTCAGGTTTTCAGTCAACATAAGAAGGTTGGTCACAGACATGTTACACAATTTTAAATAACAATAATAATAAATAATGGTTGAATTTAAAACTTCCTGTTTATAATTTGTGTGTTTATTAGTGAAGTTTGAAGCCTACATATACTTCACTGGATTCTAGAAAAGCATTTCTAATACTAAGCACTAAAGATGATGGTATAACAACTCTTCTACTGTGTCCAATAACCTTTCATGAATTAATCCATGCTGTAAATTGTTTGTAGCAGGAATATCGCCAGGTCTTATTAGCAGGATTGTTGTTTTTTTTAGCTCAACTTTTTGTTTTTAATGCTAAGTTATGTCTCACAATATTCAAAACATCATGATCTATAACTAATTTGTGAAAATTAGGATAATTTGTAATACAAAATCAATCTTCACCAAATTTGTGTTTTCATAGTCTGAACAATACACACTTTTCTTATCATTATTCATAGGATACATTCCTTACACTTACACCAATGGATGGAACCAGCACAGTTTTCAGTGTTCACACTATCTCAGAATTGCTGTCAGAATGGTGTAAATCTTCAAAATTACTCTTTTTTTGATTCAAACTGATAAGGTCGAATACCACATTCACTCATTTTCAAAGCAGATGGACTACTGTTAATCACCTAGTAGGTGTTAACTGGATTATGAAAAGTGATTGACTAGCTTTAGCTCTACTCTTTGTTATTCAAGAAGTTATGAACTTCTAGTGAAATTAACACGTAAACTTGTTAGTCATTTAAAACACCTATGCTGTGTATGTCTTGTCTGGGTGCAGTGTGGCACTCATGACATCACGTGTCAACTCAACAACATGGCGTAACCTGATAGCCATTCACCTTGGGAGGTGAAGCTGCATGCATTGTTATTTATTCCTGACAAATAAACTAATGTGGTGAGTAAAATATTCATTTTTGTCCAAAAAGTGGTGGAATAACACACAGTGAAGATTCTTTTTTGTGTATAGTTTACCTTTAAAAGCTGACCTAAGCCTCTGCCATCCTTTCTAAAAATCCCCCTTAATGCTGTTTTTTCTATCCACCTTGTCCCATTTCCACTCCAGAAATTCCTTCCTCCATATATCTGTTCCTTAATATTCAACTACTACATGTTCCAGATCTTCCTTCCCTCAAGTGGGACACCAACTCTGTGGGATGTCCTTTCTTATTCCTCTTAATCTCCAAACTCCAGTTCTTAACTATCTATTCCCTCCCTTTGCTCATTATTTACCTTATCAATGTATGTCTCCCTTTCCCATGTTTCCTTCATTGGTATATAGTATACCAGAGACCTTGTTTCCATTATCATACCAAAAAGTTTTTGGATTCCTAGGTATTCAAATCTCTTCCTTATTATTTTCCAAAATTTATTATGATTATTCTCTCCTCTCCTCCAGTATTCTCCCATCCCATTCACTTTCAGGTTCTTTCGGATGCTACTAGTCCATCCAAAGTTCCTAAGACTCTTTCCAGATACTCTACAACTGCCTTAACAAATTATTATCTGAATTCAGGATCCTGTTTCAGTGCTCTTTCTTTAATTATACACTTCCTCAACACTCTTCCCATCTCCATCTGCGCTACTTCTTTTGCCACCATACATGTAAGCCCAGAACATCCTATGGATCATGTCAATGGGTTCCTCCACAATGAAAAAGATAGCTACAATGTAAGGATATATAGAAGTTCTTCATTCATGATAGACCATTATGCAATGAATAAAAGTTAAATGATGTGCTACGATGAAATAAAATAAATATGTAATGGGAGATAACTAAAGAGAATGATTAATAAAAAAAAATATTTTCTAATGGGATTGCTTTAATGACGCAATCAATAACTAATAGTTATTAAAAAAAATCTGATGTATTACACTCACATGACCTTCTCTACTCTTGTACAATCTAATTTTACAAACGCCTATTCTCCATATGCTTCATGTTAATCGAGATATCGAGATGTAATCTTATTGGTAATTTTCTTGTAGATGCAAGGGAAATATGGTAGCTTTTAAGCGATAGTCAAATATTTTAACGCTGGTTGCTATGTGGCGCATTCCATTCTCTTTGCATGTCCAGGACATAAAAAAAATGAATCACGAATTTGAGAAAAAGTATAAGTATTGGAACATTTAAGGAAATAACAAGCAATATCTCGAAAACGGTTCACTCAACAAAAGAAATGTATATGACACAAGTTGTGTATTTTAACGCGATCTACATTTTTTGTGTAGTAAAATTTTGTCTATCTCTTATGGTTTACCAGTTATGGAAAAGTCGTTCACAATGAAGAATACTTTTGGAGACGTTCCCAGAAAATTCGAGATATACATTTAATTTCTCATGACTTTATCTTAAACATATGATATTTTCATCAAAATCGTTAGAGCCATTTTTGAGAAAATTAAAATTTTCGAAAAATCTTCCATGTAAAGGGTAGTCTAGGGTGGGGGGATTTTCTTGAAAACCTTCGTCTCGCATCTCTGGAAGATACTGAACCTAAATACCAAGTTTGGTGCTTATCCGACTGTTCGTTTTTGAGTTATGCTGTTCACAGACACACACACACACACACACACACACACACAGACACACACACAGACACACACACAGACACACACACGGACATGTTTCCAAAAATGCTTTTTTTGGATTCAGGAGGTCTCAAAACATGTATTTCCGGTGAAATTTCAGTATCGAATTTTTGGGTGGAATGCAATACTTCCCCTACTTACTATACGTAGTAGAGAAAGTAATAATGATAAATATGTGAAAAATATTGCATAAATGAAGTAAGGATGGCAATTAAAATAAAAATACTACTCAATGTTAAAGAATTAATTGCAACAGCTTGGAATATTAGTGAACGAATTGGTCTGAATTGGGAACTTTGTGCACTGTGGAGAAGACCATAGGAATAAGCATCTTATAGTTCCTATAACAAATTATTTAGACAAGATAAATAAAGAATTTCATCATTTATAATCTACATCTTACAATATGGGAAGCTAACAGGAGACAATACGATTATATATAAACATAACCTCCACATTGAACCAGTTTCCATATTTGAAAAAATGCCATGGAAGTGCATAGAAAAGTAATACACAATCACAAACACTACGTATACATATGGTTAGGAATAAAAATATGTAGCACAATGTAATGTAAAATTGTAAAATTAAATGAATTAATCCTCATATTTAAATTTTTTTTTGAAATGTGAATAAATGATAACAAAATATTTTAA
Source organism: Deroplatys truncata (assembly GCA_030765065.1). NCBI lineage: Eukaryota > Metazoa > Arthropoda > Insecta > Mantodea > Mantidae > Deroplatys > Deroplatys truncata. The sequence goes on along the minus strand of CM060982.1, from coordinate 81,270,563 downwards.
ATTTAAGGTATAAGAGACAATTATAATAAATTATACCTGAAGCTGACTTATGTGTTAACAGATTTGTTGTCCACTTATGTTTCTTAATTATTATAGCATATATTTCAATCAGCATGTATGTCAAGTATAATGAGGAAAAAATATTAAAATAACCAAAAATTTAAAATGTACATGGCCAACCTTAACGTAAAGTGGCAATAAGGAAAAAATTTTACCTTCTGTTTATAACCATAGAAAAATAATAATTAAGAATGGTTGTTGATGAATTGTCAAGGAGATAGTATGCATATATAAGGAAACTTTTGAGAAGAGAAGCCATTATTATTCCTCAATATCCTGGACGGGCATAATCATTAGTATTCAGTCAACCTTCAGCAGAGCATAATCATGACTTTAATATTCTATAACTAGTCAGAGTGTTTAAAATATATAACAAAAGCAATTTCTCTGTTATTACCAAACATCTCAATTTCTCAGAATAAAAAAAAAAAAAACAAAATTAAAAATTTATTTTGAATTACCTTCCCTGTACCAGGAGTCTGAGAAAAATACAAGAGATCTCATCACTTCAAGCAATACAAATCAACTTCAGAATCTACGATGCAGCATTAAAGCACTGACGGAACTGAGATTTGAAGCCGGCATACCAAATGAGCACTTTCAACAAACCACCGCAGTGTTATGTTGCTATCAGAAATTAAACAGTTCACCAGTTCTTTTGTTCATTACTTTTTGATAATTCTATTCAGATCTGTGCAACATGGCTTGTTCTGAACTGTTAGTTCCTTGTTCAATGAGAACTGTGTTTTGATGGATGGTGAATTATTATTCCTAGTCAGCTGATGTATGGATGGCCTTTAACTGAGAAGTAATTGATATTTTGTGTGAAAACGCAAAACTATTATAGTCGGTGCCAATCAAGAAAGGGATTGACAGTTGTTAATCACGTGACAGAAAGCTTTAAATGAATGGGAGGGGATGGATATGTCATAGTAGTCGTCATAGCAATGATTAGAAGGACCAATTAGAACTAAGACGTTTCCATAGCTACGATAGACACAAAAGCCTTGTTGCCAATATTGTAACACGTGATTAGCATGGCGTGCCAGGCAAGCGACCGTTGCAGTAACATGAACTGCACGTCTCATATTTTGCTGTCACTGCAGTTATAAGCAGTGACTTCCTTAGCCACAGCTTGCAAAGTATCTGCATCAATATGGAGACTGCTTGTGTAATGACAAGTCATTTTGCATAATTCTATTTGTACGGTTATTTGCTTTGTGTTTACGTGTGTTTGAGTCCATGTATCAATGCGTGTGTTGTGAGCATTTGCAATTGATTAAAACTTTTAATGGGTATTTAACAATATCCAAAAACAGTAACAAAGACAGCAAGCCAAACAAAAAACTGAGCACACTCGGTAACCGAATAAAAGGTATCCCAGTTAAAGGATAAGGGCAGGAAATAATATGTTCTGTGAGAGAATCAGCAGCATTTTCCCATTAGTATAAGCATCAATATTTCAGAGGTATGTCTCTCTTGTCAATGCAGATATTTACACTGATATATTCTTGCATGTTCTATCCTTTGCATGTAGATTCATAATTTTATAATTGTCTTCATATACGAACATAAATAATACCCGCCCTACAATGCAGGCTCAACTCAATCGCCTTCATACACATAATTCTAACATGCTCTCCACGTAGTCGCAATAAGTGGCAATGTCGCCTATCTCTCTGCGAAATGTCAATCCCTTTCTTCTTTGGCAGCAAGTATAAGTGTTCAAATCAGTGTGGTGCATATGCTATGGATGAGAACAAAGCTTACCATTACAGTCACAGTTATTTTGACACACCATTACATTGAGAACCACATGTATATACTTACCTGCCTAACATTGTGTTGGGATGAGCAGTGAACAAGCCCGGATCCAGCACAAACCTAGTGTTGTCAACAACTAAAGTAACACGCTCATCACTCAGTGGTGTAACTGCTATGTTAGAAGACGATGAAGCAGCTGGGGAACCAGTTAATGAGTCTGTGTCTCTATCCCGCCCATGTTGACTGGCCTGGTTCTTCGCCGGTCCTAAGGAGTGGTGCTGTGTACGAGACCTGTGAATCAACAAAAATTATTATACTTCATGAACATTTCCAAGTTAGCATAACGGGGAGATGTGACGCTGTTATATAAGTGTCAATCTTTTGGAATGACTTGGGAAGGAGTCATTATTTAAGGATGTGTTCTACATATGCAACATGGATTTAAGGTCACAACATGATGTATTCTTTAGAAGAAATCAGGAAACAACAACCTGTAAAACAACACAGAAGGCTTACAACAACCTTAATAAAGAACACAGGTTTTTGAGAGCGGCAAAAGATTTAGAGGATGAAGAAAACATTGATGAAGCCTTAAAGCTTCACATTCTGACTCATCAAAAACTGATGAAAATTTACACCATTTACATACATCTAAAGGAACACTAAAAAGGAAAACTGCTGGAGAGAACAAAACTTGCTCACAACACATTGATTCTGCACCAGAACAATGCTCCTGTTCATCAAGTACATGCAACATAAGACATTAATGTCATTGCAGATCCACCCAATTATCTGGATCTAGTTACAGTATTCAAATAAAAAGTGATTCTTATATTTCCATTGTTACAATAGATTTCTGACTAAAAATAATCTCAAATTCAGCAATATGAGATGGTTCGTAAGCTCAATTTGTGTGTAGATGCGCATTATTTTTCATTTTCTCAAAAATGTATCACTTTTGATTAAAATATTGTATATTTAAGGTATTTTCAAAATAAATAAAATATACGTATATCTTGAATTTTCTGCAAACAGCCTTGGAAGTCCTCTTCATTCTGATTGACTTTTATATGATTAGTAAACCATAAGAGATAACACAAAATCTTACTACAACAAAAATCTAAATTTCATTAAAGCACACAATTTATGTCAAAGCATTTTGTGACATAAACCACTTCCAAGATATACTTTGTTACTGGTTTGAGTTTTCAAATACTTATATTTTTTTCGAGTGCTAAGACACTATTCAGTTTTACTTTCTCTAACACGTACATAGCCGCTAGAGAAAATTGCATTCCATTCAAAAATTTGATTCCAAGATTTCACCAGAAATACATGTTTTGAGGCCCCCTGAATCCAAAAAAGCATTTTTAGAAAAAGGTCAGTGGGTGTATATCTGTGAACAGCATAACTCAAAAATGAAAACTCGGATAAATACTAAACTTGGTATTTATGTTTAGTACCTTCCAAAGATGTGACACAAAGATTTTCAAGAAAATCTCCCCATCTCAAACCATCCTATACATGGAAGATTTTTCGAAACTTTTGAATTTCTGAAAAATTACTCTTAACAATTTCGATTAAAATACCATATATTAAACATATTTACATTACAAATTAAAATGTATATCTTGAATTTTCTGGGAATAGCCTGTGAAGCCCACTTCATTTGGTAAAACTTTTGTATAATCTTGTATAACTGGTAAACATTAAGCGATAAACCAAAACATAAAAATGTAGATTTCTTAAAAAAAACAACAAACAAACAAAATTTATTTCAAATAACTTTTTTGTGGTATCAGCCATTTCCGAGATATTATTAATGGTTCAAATTGTTTAACACAAAACTTGGTTATTCTTTTTCTTTTAAGTCCTCTCAACATTCAGTTGTTTCTTGTGATTGCATGGAAAGAGTATGGAATTTTAAGGCCAGTGCATAGCGTCCAATTCTAAAATATCTGATTATCACTATTCCCTTTGTAACTATAACGAAATGTGTATTGCAGCTATTTCTGGAAAGTTTTATCTTGATTAAAATGAAGAAGATAGGAAAATAAACTTTCACAAGAATAATTTGTATAGAGGGCAGAAAAAGTCATGTGAATATAACACATCAGATTTTTTATTCTGGTAATACACAAATTGGAATTTCAAAGTCATCATATAGTGACCCACTTTAAAAGTATGACTTTTGCTGTATACTTCTTATACCTACACAAAATACATAACGAAACCATTTCTGTAACGTTTATCTTGATTAAAAAGAAGTACACAGAAGGATAAGCTTAAGCAAGAATAGAAGAGTGGGTAGAGAAAGTCATGCACATGTAACATATCAGGTGTTTATTAATACAAACTCATTACATATTACTTTCTCTACTATGTATGTAAGTAGGGGAAGTATTGTATTCCACCCAAAAATTTGATACCGAGATTTCACTGGAAATACATGTTTTGAGACCCCCTGAATCAAAAAAAAGCATTTTTGGAAATATATCCGTGTGTGTGTCTGTATGTGTGTCTGTGAACAGCATAACTCAGAAACGAACAGTCGGATAAACACCAAACTTGGTATTTACGTTCAGTATCTTCCAGAGATGCGACACGGTTTTCAAGAAAATCCCCCCACCCCAGATTACACTTTACATGGAACCTTTTTCGAAAATTTTAATTTTATCAAAAATGGCTCTAACGATTTAGTTTAAAATATCATATGTTTAAGATATTTTCATGACAAATGAAATGTATATCTCAAATTTTCTGAGAATGTCTCCAAAAGTATTCTTCATTGTGAACGACTTTTGCATAACTGGTAAACCATAAGAGATAGACAAAAGTTTACTACACAAAAAATGTAGATCCCGTTAAAATACACAATTTATGTCATATACATTTTTTTTGTTGAGTGAACCATTTTCGAGATATTGCTTGTTATTCCCTTAAATTTTCCAATACTAATACTTTTTCTCAAATTCGCTATTCATTTTTTTTTATGTCCTGGACATGCAAAGAGAATGGAATGCGCCACATAGCAACCAGCACTTAAAATATTTGACTATCGCTTAAAACCTACCATATTCCCCTTGCATCTACAAGAAAATTAGCAATAGATTAACCTCTAGAGTAACATGAATATAATATGGAGAATAAGCGTTTGTAAAAATAGTTTGTACAAGAGTAGAGAAAGTCATGTGAGTGATTTTTTTTAATGTGTACATCCTTTGCAGTAATACTCCAATATGCAACTGGATATTTGGTGCAACAGGATGAATTTAATTTTGCACATTTTACTAAGCAGCATGACTTTGGTGTCAAATGATGCTTGAACAAATGTGCAATGTCACTGAAGCATATAAACTTGCACTTTTATTTCATGTTGACTAACATCTCAAAAATATCAAATTGAGCCCTTGGTTTCAATATTTCATACCTAGTTTTGGTTCTATGCATTAAATTCCACGTTGTGATAATGTGAACATGTGACTAGAGAACTTGAAAAATTTATTACAGCTAAATGAAAGGTGTACACACATTTTATTGTCATTTGGCTGAAAACCTAATAGTTTTTTTATTTTAAATAAAAAGCTAATGTAGTCTGGTGCAAAAACAGCTACTGCTTGTGAAGAGAACAAAATAAAAATCTCATGAATCCTGACTTAGATAGGGGTCCGATGGATAGGGAGAAATAAACACAAATTCATGACAATTCTTAGAGACTCCATTTTGAGCTCTACTTTAAATTTCAGGAAACTATTTTGTTTATTGGATGGAACATTTTATAAGAGCAGAAAATCGCATTTCAAAATATAAGACAATTTTTGCAAAAATGGCTGCTCTTGCCATCTTCAAATTATGTGTGTGGTATTTGCATACATAACATATTCAGCATTTTACAAAGAATTCCTCAACTTGAGATTTTCACAGATACTGCCCTTAAACATATTACGTAAAAAGATACGCCAGTGTAATTGTATGAAAGTGCTAATATTGATAATCACTTGGCTGGTTACTTTCCACTTTCAGTGTTATACAGCTTAAGCTATAACCTAAGAAAGTCAAGCAAGAAAGTTACACAGCAGGCAAATTAAGAAAAATATAACCATGCAAATAATTGGATCACTCTACAGAAAGCAAGGGAAAACAGCAAATAACTAAGTTGTGACAACATACAGAGCCTTCATTTTGACCCATGGCTATATTCTATATTACAGGGAACTGTTTGCCTTGCACAGTGCTGTTTCTAACCAGTTCTGTTCCCTCTCCCTTTCCCTCCTCTCTATGAGCAGGCTAATCAGTCGATGCGACTGTGCTGTACAGAGGTTGATACATTGTGAGACCACATGTTTCAGTGTTGTAGCGTGTTAGTATTCTTATAATGCCAAAAGGTCCATATACTTTAGCACACAAAATCTTCATGTACGATTCCTAAGTGATAAAAAACTCCTGTAAAGAAGTGATACAATGATTCATAGACAGATTCCCTGCCGTTCATGGGCCTCACAGAGAAACAATTCATAATCCTTGAACAGATTTACAGATTTATTCTTGATAAGAAGCCAAAATTAATTGATGTGTTCTTATAGAGAAAAATTCAATGAAACAATGGAGAAAAGTTTGAACGAAATCCAAATAAATCTCAAGAAGGATTGCACAGGAATTAGGAATTCCGCAAATCTTGGCTTGGTATGCCAACAAACTTTTAAAATGTAAAACTCTGTAAGATAAATGTAATTTAGGAATAGCAACCACATGATAATATGAGCAGATTTAATTTCTGCAACTGGGTGTTGGATAATGTTACTGATTGCTTTATTGAGCATCATTTAATTTCTTTTATGGATGAAGCATGGTTTTATTTACCGGAACATGAAGAATTAAGGAGCGTTAATGCAAATTGACTTAAAAGGTGTAAGAGATGTGTGGCAGCACAACATAATTTCCAACATCTTCTATGACAAAGGTGTGTAGTCACTGCACTTATAATTTGCATGAAACATCTATAGGCTTGAACTTAAAGGGGCTAAAAATATTCAACTCTGCTGGCAAACAGCATGCTTCCCAGCATTAACATAATAATTCTCGTTAAACTGGCCATGCATCCAAACAAAGGCTCCGTAATTTTAAAATGCCATTTAGTGCAATCGTGTGTGTCTGTAAGCAGTATAATTCAAAAACGAAAAGTCAAATAAATACCATGCAACATGGTATTGTTCAAAGATGCAACATGAAAATTTTGGAGAAAATCTCCCCACCCCAACCTACCCTTTACATGGAGTATTTTTGGATATTTTTTATTTTGTTAAAAATTGCTCTGAAGAGTTTTATTAAAATGTCAAACATTTAAAACACTTACATGATAAAATGTGCATCTTGAATTTTCAGGGCCTGTGAAGACCCCTTTATTCAGAAGGAATTTTGTATAGCAGGTAAACCATAAGAGATAGACAAAAACGTGCTACACAAGATATGTAGATCTCTTTAAAAACACAATATATTTTAAATATCATTTTATTTTTTTATTTTTTTTTGTGTTGAAACACGCATTTCCAAGATATTTTTGATTGTTGGTTTTAACTTTTCAATAATTTTTTAAAGTGTTGTCACTATTCAGTTGTTTCTCACGATGTATGGAAATTGTATGAAATTCCAAGGCCAATATATAGCAACCGCTTTTAAATATGTATCAATTCAGTTTTCTCTATCCCCCTTATACGTACAACGAAATGTGTAATGAAACTATTTCTGCAAATGTTTATATCGACTAACAGGAAATAGAAAAATAAGCTTTCCTAAGAACAGCTTGTAGAAGCTAATAATAAATAAACAATAGTGGGTACTGAATGTTATGTGAATGCAACACATTAGATTTATTTTTTTTTTTTTTTTTAACATGTTATTTTTATCTGAACAACTATTTACTCAAAAATGGCTCTAATGATTTTGATTAAAATACCATATGTTTAAGATATTTGTATGACAAAATGTATATCTTGAATTTTCTGGAAATAGCCTGTGAAATCCTCTTCATTCTGAAGGACTTTTGTATAACTGGTAAACCATAAGAGAGAGACAAAATCTTACTACCCAAAAAATGTAGATCTCATTAAAACACTCAATTTCAAATACAATTTTTTGGGGCATTAGCCTTTTCTGTGGCTAACAAGGTAGACAGGCTATGGCGCGAATCAGAGTTAAATAGTAATGGTAGTCTTCAAACATGGCTAACATTGAAAAGCTTCATCATATAATCGTATGTTTTCCACGCATTTAATAAACAATTTACTTGTTTGTTTAAAATATGGATATATTAGATGACTATAATTTCACTTCATTGGGCCATGACTGGACTAGAAGTATCAGCTGATTTCAGTTCGTGCTGTAGCCGGTCTATCTCATTAGCCACGACCTTTTCCAAGATATTGTTTGTTTTTAGTCTGAATTTTCAAATGCTTTTTTCCAGCTGTAAATTGCTATTAATCTTTTCTTGTGGTTATGTTAAAAACATGAAATTCTAAAGCCATACATACCAACCCGATTAAAGGAATCTGACTATTGCTTTTGTCTACTGCATCCTTCTTATATCTACAATGAAATGTGTAAATAAACTTATCTCTAGAATTGTCAAGAAGTATATAGAAGAATAAACTTTTGTAGAAGAGTAGAAACAAATATGTGAATGCAAGACATCACATTTTTTTTAAATTCTAGGCTTTAGAGTTAACCACTATTAGGGTTAATTTATTTTTGATAACTGTTCTTTCACACCAACCATGTGTACGTGCTATCAGACTTGCAAAAATTTAATGCCGCAGAAAACAGAAGCTCTAGGTATCAACTGGTCTTAAAACTCAAATCTGAGGCATAAAACCAGCTAAATCTGATTTTTACTTTCTCTTCCATGTGCATCCTCATTTAACTAAATTTCAAGGGACTGAAAAATAGCCAACTCAGTTAAATGAAGTTTGAATTAATAAGGTTTTGTAAAAATAGTTCTGTATTGTCTGAAATGGCAAAATATGACGAGTTCACTTTTTCTCTTGTTAGCGTACCAATGAATGAGGTGCTCTACTTTCATGACCTCTAAGAAAAAGTAAAAATAACTACGGTATACAGTATATCTGGTATTTGTTTAATTGAAAAAGTATACTATCAAATGCTTGTCATAATTTTTTTAAAACAGTACAATTGTGGAACAATATTGTACTCATTGGATTAGTGTGTCATATAATACAACACACGATAATCTTAAAAAACACTTTAATGCACTGTTCTTTTAACACCAAGCTTTATAGTTTGAAAACATCATTAATTGTTATTTAACGGATTATTGGGCATAATATTGTGACACTCTCTGAAGATACCATTTCCACAGCAGTCTGAAATGCCATGGAGACATCTGAAGCAGTAGGAAATCTCTAGAGAACAGCAATTGCAGCTGCAACTTCAGCACAGGGTAGCGGTGTCGTATCCTCATATTCCTCCTCAGAAGATGATACTAAAGAATTATCATCTTCTGCATCATTAGCAGAATTGATGACTGGTTCTTCAGCAGCACAATGTTGTCCACCTGCATCCATTCTTCCATATTGACAGTACAAGAGGACACCAACCGGGTGTAAGCCTATAGAAGAGCAGTATCAGAATCCACATTATGAGTAAATTCAGAAGTTGGATCATTGGTGTTCTGTTCAGTTTCAGTGGTGTTATCAGTTGCTGTCCAGGCCTTCTTAAACAGTTAGTTATGGCATCTGTTGTAACTACATTCCAAGCAGCAGATATGTTGCGGATAACTTGCAGTACATTCCAATGTGGAACTATTTCTTGCAGTTCTATTGCACTGATGGCAGTCTTAACCAATTGGCATCTGTAATTACGCTTCACTGAGGTGATTATTCCTTGATCCAATGGCTGCAGGTGGCTCAAGGTGTTAGCTGGTAATAAGAAAACTTCTATGTTCGGAAGTTCCAGGTCATCAAATTGATGTGCCAAGCAGTGGTCCAAAGTTAGCAAAATATTTCTCTTCCTCACAGCCATTTGTTGTTGAACCTTCAGGAGCCAGCTATGGAAGAGAGATTTGGTCATCCAAGGTTTATTGTTATTCTCGTCGTGACATGGGAGATTGAATAGGTTGACATTTTTAAAACAGCGTGGAGTTTTGTATTTCCCAATCACTAATGATTTGAGTTTCTCAGAACCATCTGAATTACAACACAAGATGTAGCGGTTTAATGTTATTTATTTAACATTATTGTAGCCCCACGTTGTGGTAGCCAATTTGATGCGGTATTACTTATAAAGTTTGTTTACATCAGTGTTGAAGCCATCTTGTGACGTCATTCATTTGTTCGGTTTGTAGCTCCATCTTGTGTTAGCAATTTGCATCAGTGTTAGTGTTCGAAAGAATGCGACTGTTATTTGATTTAAATTTTGTTTACTGTCCTCCGGCTAGCTATTATCTCTCGGTCGAACATGTCTCTTGATCAGGGTTGTGTAAACGGAAAGGAATCTTTTATCCAAAAAGAACACTGATGAAGAAATTTGTTTTATAATTTTTATTGTCGAACACGTTCACTATCACTTTTACATATTGATCTAGATACTCGCCAAACTGAAACTGTTATAATAACTTCTTACTGATCACTTTTAATTCACGTACTTCAACTTTGTGTATAATTAACTTTATAATACTTTAGATTTTCGTAACTTGTGAATCTTTAGCCGACGTATCTCATACAAATATTTTGACAAACTGACGAACTGAAGACGACGTGTAGTGCACAAAGAATTTTGATGAACTGAGCATGAAGCTACCTCTAACCTACCCTATTTATACTCCTGCATCCAGATACGCCTAAAGATTATAACTGAACTGCAATTGGCTAATAACACGCGCCAACATTAGCGTCTATTTTAATATCCAACGAAAATTATGAATACATATGCTCTAGGGAAACATTCCAGAAGGTTCTCAACGGAAAAACGCACCAACATTACGTAGCTTCCTCGTTTCCAATAATGATAAACAGCTCACCCCCTCGCTGCATTATTGTGCTATTATTGACAGTTTCAGTAAGGCCGTATAAACTTATTTCCCAATAATAATTACAATTAATAAACATCTGAAATCAATGTCACATAAAAATGCATATTCATATTACAATCATTATTTACATTTAAGTAATTTGTGATACAAATTACTGCATCAAAGACCACCATCAGTCTCTCCTTGGTGCATTTTCCTCCATGGCATTTTTTCCCCTTGACATGTAGTGTTTTTTCAGGCATCAAGTTATAGAAAATGTCTGCTTCATCTATATTAAATGCATTTCTTGGGTGATGATGAGAAAGCTTGGATTGAAACTCCCATGCCCACTCATTGGCATCTTCCTCGTTTACTCTATGTACCTCCCCACATGAACAGCTTGCCAGACTTGCCTCTATGTTTTGTTTTGAACTTATGATTGATGAGAGAGTAGACTTCGTAATCTGAAAGTGTTCTGTAACCTGCATTTTGGTCTTTTCTCCAGTGATGACCATACGTAAAATTTGCTGTTTTTGTTTCAGCTGAGAGCATTATGAGCATGTTTCTGTTTCGGTGGCATAGCGAGTGATGGAACGAAAGGAAAAAAACCAACATTCATTGTTAATAAGCAGAGACAGAGAGCTCTCTGGATTGTTGCAAGTCGCATGCCATGTGCAGTCTGCTGACCAACCCCTGCCCTTGCATAATATGTTGTGGAAGTGCCACATAAGCAGCAAGTAAGTAATCAGGCCATTGTTGAGAAATTACAGTACAGCATTGAGAAAAATTATGTAAAATACATGACGGAAAATACCGCAGTGCACAGCACAACATACATATTCAGTTTAAATGAAGAATAATGTATGGAATATGTAATGCAGGACCAAATTTTAGTTCATAGTATGAATTATTCAAAATTGATTTAAGCGGTAGATTTTTCCATGTAATCCAGCAGGGATTGAGCAGCTACTACAGGTTAACCAAGTTTTCGGTTAATCCGATTTCGCATTAGTGAGGGTCTATTGTACCTAGTAGGTAGAGAAAGTATTACATTTCACCCAAAAGTTTGACTTCAAGATATCACACATATTTTGAAGACCACTGAATACATTCACAAAAAAGAGGCATTTTTAGTAAAAGGTCCATGTGTATGTCTGTAAATAGCATAACTCAAGACAAAATGTTTGATAACTTGGTATTTATGTTTAGCATATTCCAAACGCACATAAAACAATCACTTTCTCTGCAATTTTCTGAATTTTAGTTTACATGTTCCACACATAAAATAAATGGACACTATTTTATATTTTGCGGAAAATCAAATTATTTTAGGATTTACAGCATACTTAACATTTTTCTTATATGCTCACAATGTTACATAAAAGCAACTTATTCTCGATTACAGAATGGTCAGGGATAAGAACAATACATCCTTTTGTAGATAAAAACATTGTGGTTTTCATTAAGAATACTATTTATTCAAAATAAAAAAACAAACACTTTTTAAAGTATGAATATTTTAAACCACAATATATTTAACCCTATAATATAACAATTTGGAAAAAATACAGAAGGAATCTGTGACATATTTGTTTTAAACCCAGAATGGGATCTTCCTTGGAAGTATGCTTTCAAACTGTTTGTGTTACAGCATAGGGTTTTAGAACATAAACTGCTGACTGAGAACTTTACACTGCAGTAGCATGCCGCTCTGGCGATGCATTATGCAATATGATAATGTAAGGCTATTACCCCCGGTATTAGAAGTTAATTTTTATCTCTATGGTTTCTGGAAATGCATAATAAGTGAACTGAAGAAACATAGCTATGACTATTGCTTCAATCCATTTAATGTTTCCAAGCATAACATAAAGCAGAAACCATTATTAAGTTCAGTTACCCACAATATGCTTACAAAATTAAAAATGGAGAACTTAACTTTGTCACCACACCTAAAACTATGTGGTGCATGTTGAAAAAAAATTCCCAAAGTACCAACCACTGATAACAGTGATTGTGTGCTAGAAAGTACCAATGCTGTGAATAATCCAGAAGTGGTTTTGAACATAGTAACGATTTTAAGACAAGATACAGCAATGCGAAAGCGATCCCTACCTTAGAACTAAATTCAATTATTCCACCAACCAATAATGCAACAATAGCCAGATGGTATTTAGTCGGGCCTGAAGGGGAAAAAGTGCACATTTAAATTGTAGTTAAGTTGCCTCCCATAGGATAAGTTTGAAATGTTTCTCAACTATATGCCAAATTTAAGTTACATGCGAACAAACTAGTGCAACTAAGTGCTGTGAACAGCTGACAAGGCATCCAATGACAAACTGCTACTGCTGCTGCTACTACCCAACAGTGTGCCATGCTGGAATCCCGCTACACACCACTTTCTAAGCTATTTTATTTAAAATTAACTATACAGGATCCCATCTTTATTTTATGACAGTATATACAAAAAACTACAAGGAATTTATTTATAATTTTTAAAGAAATTTAAACATGCAGGTTAATAGGGATATATAGTTTTTAAATGTTTGGATTTTAAAAATTGATGTAAATAATTAACTATATCAATTATAATAAATATTAAGTAAAAGATTACATAAAAATCTTTGTGTTGCACTTTATAACATAATATTCTGTCTTATCGCCTGTGAGGTATTCTAATTTAAAGGTAGAGAGGTGTGCCACTTTTCACAAGTTGGATTGCACAATATTTATTAAGATCTTGCTATTAAAAAAAAAATAAGTAGAACATAATTCACTTTGTTTTAGTAATCCATGGACAAAATCTGAAGCGAATCGAAGAGATGATGGTCAAAATTTGTGTGACTTGTAGAATGACTCAGTTATGACATGAAGATTTTCAAGAAAATTCCCTAACTCTAAACTACCCTTTATATGGGAAAATGTTAGATATCTTTTATTTTATAAAAAGTTTTGGTAACAATTTTCATTAAAACACCACATATCTAAGACTATTTACATGACAAACAAAATTTGTATCTTAAATTTTCTGGAAAGAGCCTGTAAAGCCAACTTCATTTGGAAGGAATCTTGTATAATGGATAAATCATAAGAATTAGGCAAAATCTTACTAGGTACAAAAAAAAAAAAAAAAAAAAAAAAAAAAAATTCTGATGTGTTACACTCACATAACTTTCTCTACTCTTGTACAACCTAATTTTACAAATGCCTATTCTCCATATGCTTCATGTTAATCGAGATATCGAGATGTCAATCTTATTGGTAATTTTCTTGTAGATGCAAGGAAAATATGGTAGCTTTTAAGCGATACTCAAATATTTTAACGCTGGTTGCTATGTGACGCATTCCATTCTCTTTGCATGTCCAGGACATAAAAAAAATGAATAACGAATTTGAGAAAAAGTATAAGTATTGGAAAATTTAAGGAAATAACAAGCAATATCTCGAAAACGGTTCACTCAACAAAAGAAATGTACATGACATAAGTTGTGTATTTTAATGCGATCTACATTTTTTTGTGTAGTAAAATTTTGTCTATCTCTTATGGTTTACCAGTTATGCAAAAGTCGTTCACAATGAAGAATACTTTTGGAGACATTCCCAGAAAATTCGAGATATACATTTCATTTCTCATGACATTATCTTAAACATATGATATTTTCATCAAAATCGTTAAGAGCCATTTTTGAGAAAATTAAAATTTTCGAAAAATCTTCCATGTAAAGGGTAGTCTGGGGTGGGGGGATTTTCTTGAAAACCTTCGTGTCGCATCTCTGGAAGATACTGAACCTAAATACCAAGTTTGGTGCTTATCCGACTGTTCGTTTTTGAGTTATGCTGTTCACAGACACACACACAGACACACACACAGACACAGACACACACACACACACACACAGACACACACACGGACATGTTTCCAAAAATGCTTTTTTTGGATTCAGGAGGTCTCAAAACATGTATTTCCGGTAAAATCTCGGTATCGAATTTTTGGGTGGAATGCAATACTTCCCCTACTTACTATACGTAGTAGAGAAAGTAAAAAACTGATGTGTTACACTCACATGACTTTCTCTACTCTTGTACAAACTATTTTTACAAAAGCTTATTCTCCATATGCTTCATGTTAATTGAGATGTTAATCTTATTGCTAATTTTCTTGTAGATGCAAGGGGAATTGCTAGGCTTTAAGCGATAGCCAAATATTTTAAGAGGTGGTTGCTATGTGGAGTATTCCATTCTCTTTGCATTACCAGGACAAAAAAAATGAATAACGAATTTGAGAAAAAGTATAAGTATTGGAAAATTTAAGGGAATAACATGCAATATCTTGAAAATGGTTCACTCAACAAAAAAAATGTATTTAACATAATTGTGTAGTTTAACGCGATCTACATTTTTTGTGTAGTAAAATTTTGTCTATCTCTTATAGTTTACCAGTTATGCAAAAGTCGTTCACAATGAAGAACACTTTTGGAGACATTCCCAGAAAATTCGAGATATACATTTGATTTGTCATGAAAATATCTTAAACATGTGATATTTTAATCAAAATCGTTCGAGCCATTTTTGAGAAAATTTAAATTTTCGAAAAATGTTCCATGTAAAGGGTAGTCTGGGGTGGGGGGATTTTCTTGAAAACCTTCGTGTCGCATCTCTGGAAGATACTGAACCTAAATACCAAGTTTGGTGTTTATCCGACTGTTCGTTTCTGAGTTATGCTGTTCACACACACACACGGACATGTTTCCAAAAATGCTTTTTTTGGATTCAGGGGGTCTCAAAACATGTATTTTCGGTGAAATCTCGATATCGAATTTTTGGGTGGAATACGATACTTCCCCTACTTACTATACGTAGTAGAGAAAGTAAAAATGTAGATTTCGTTAAGACATGCAATTTATTTCAAATAACTTTTTTGTGGCATCAGCCATTTCAAAGATATCTGTTATTATTGGTTTGAATTTCTAAACATTTATTTTTTGTCATTTGTCATTTTTTTTTAAAAAGTATATCTGTTATTATTGGTTTGAGTTTTAAACATTTATTTTTTGTCATTTGTCATTTTTTTAAAGTGTTGTTGCTATTCGGTTGTTTCCTATATAGTTTAATGAAAGATTATAGAATTTCAAAGCCACTATATAGCGGCCAACTTTTTAACATTTGATTCGCCTATCCCTTTGTACCTAAAACAAACTGTGAAATGAAACTATGGAAACATTTATCTCAATTAACTTGTAGTAGATAGAAGAATAAGCTTTTGCAAGAATATTAAATAACATAGGCCTACACAACTGATGTCATTAAATTTAAAATGATTATCTGGACTTGTAGATCTACTGGTGGTCATGGTCAGTTGTCGCCGAGATCAACGAAGAGTGCTTCGGCCATGCCATTGAAGATGATGCAACTTCGGATGAAACATCTGAAAAAAGAATGTCCAGTAGACCATGGCCTACAAACCCAGATAATCATTTTATATTTTGCAAGAATGGTTTGTAGGCAAAATATAAAAATAAATGAGTGGGTAGAGACAGTTAATATTGGTAGAGAAAGGAATTTGAAGAAAATTGGTTCTGCAGAATGAAACTGTATAAAGCGACATACAGGTTTAAAGAACAGAATGGTATTTCATTTTGCACCATTTCTCTTGAGAAATTGCCAACAGGAGGAGACACTCTTATATCAAAATAAAGGATGGTAGTGTTTCTTTGCTTTATTGGCAACCCTTGATTTTAAACTACAGTCATTGGAGAAGTGTTTGAGTACAGCAGTCTAACGTAAGCGGAACAATACATTACATACACAATATTTGAGGAAGCTCATTAGAGGATTAACTTCCCATACAGCTACAAGGAATTAATGCCACTGAGGAACAATAGCAAAGCTGATTCAATTTCCCATGTTAATGATTGCACATATCATAATTCTGAAGTCAGGTATGGTCAGTGATGAGTACATTAACAGAAAGAACTTTCAATTCACATAAGCTTGAGTCAAACTTCCACCTCACCATCTAAGCTTCATTTAACATAAATTTTACAAAATATATTTCAAGAGTCATTTGACTACCTCTGTAGTCTGATCCCAGGTTTGATCCTGGTGGAAATTTTTCTTTAGCCAGAATTATTCCCCATCCTCCCTAGCGTCTGGAAGTATGAATGGCAGTGCATGTGAATTTAATGTAATAACCAAAAGTAGTACCAACCCAAATGCTACAATAAGTGGGTGAACATCATTGCTATTAATGAATGTTCCAAAGGCACGCCGTCAATATGACCTTAGATGTTAAAAGCAGCATTTAAATGGAACATTACAAAAAAGAGCTGTTGCCCTCATCAGCTGCATATTCAACACCAGTGACTGGGATGTTAAAATTCATCATGAAAGGCTTAAATTTGTTTATATTTCTCCCAAGCATCTAACTCTATGCATGTGTCAGCAAATTTTAATAAACATATTTTTTATTTAATTTCATAGTTTTTATCCCAGAAATGGGTTGCAACTACAGACTTATCTATATGTTTATATTTTATATTCATCCAATGTTCTTTAAATCTGTACCCAAGTCTCTCTCTGTTTTTTCCATATAGATTTTGCTGCAGTTTGTACATTCTATTTTGTAGATAACAATGTATTTTCTGCCAACATTTTGCTATTTTGCTTCTGTTGGTGGACTGGATGAGGCTATTCACACAATATTTGTTGATGGGTGCTAGGGTGTTGAAATGTGGGTGTGCCCATGGATGAAAGGTAAATTACTTCTGTTAATGTTCAAAAAACCTTTACAAGCATTGATGTGACCTCACCTGATTTGGCTAGGTTCTGAGGAAGATTGCCATATAAATATTCTGAAACACTTGTATTTATTGGAGTGCAAAAACTAAAAACATAATATAGTTATGACTCAGAATATGGAATACACTTTGGTTACTAACACCATATTAGTATTCTCAGAATGTGTGGAAGAAAATACAACTGCTACCTGATTTTGCCTCTTAGCTAGCAAACATAGACCTGACCAGTATGGTAAACTCATAATGAGACTAGGTGTGGCTTCAGTATACCTACCACTTTTTGGTTGGGTTAAATGAAGGGTGTTAGTTGGTTTTTGGATGGTAAGGAGGTAGTGCTAGGTTTCAGGCTTCTTAACAGCTGCAGCACTAGTGTAAATTTTGTGTTAAAGTTGTTGGGCTTTTAATTTTGAATGACTCCCATCAATGGGAAGGAGACTGCTTGTGTTTCAGTTTATGTAGCTGTTGGCTGGTTTAATGTCAGTTATATCTGGAATGGCTGCATGCCATGCGAGGAACTCTGAATGTCTGAAGCGGCATTTCCTTGGCAGAGTCACCCAGGTATCTGACAGGGAAGTTCTCAAGATTTGGCAATCTATTGTACAGATTTTGAGCCTCACACCTTATCACATCCTCCACATATGGAAGTGTCAGTTTCATGTAATAACCTCACTGGAAAGCAACAGCAGACAGAATAGATGGACCAGAGTCCATTTATTTTGAATCCACTGTAACCACAAGACAGAACCTGCACACAAGAGCAACTTAACTTTTGACCTCTTTCAAATCATTGCTGGAAAATCACTGAATGAAACCCTGCCAGATTAAAACTATTTTTATGCATTTCTTGAACCACATAAGCTTCCAGTGAAATCTTACAGAAGTGTAGTCTTTGAGTCAAAAATGAATTTTACACATTCAGTCAAGGATGAATAAGTAGAGTTATGTTTTTTTCTGCACAGCTCATTCACTGCTGCTGAAGTCCTTTTTCATTGTGAATTTTGAAACTCCATTAACTACATTAAATGTATTGAGACTTAATCATATATTGTAAAAGAAAAACGAGCAAAATGAAAGCAAGAAAAGCAATCTGTGTCTTATATAGAATGATTCAATGCAACCATATGCTTAAAATTCAGCTTCTTGGAGCAAGATAATGGAAACCCATAATTTATCTAAAACTGAATTATTGTATTTAATGATACTCCTAATAGAAGTCCTTCTAAAACCTATCACAAAAGTGACAACTAGTGCCATCTATACTGTGTTTGAAGAAATGGTGAGGGTTGCTGATTGATATTGATAGTGGTAGAGGATGTTAACCAATAAAACCATATGGCCAATTCCAAGAGAATTACAGGCTAACAAATACTTGAAGAAATAATGAAGAGTGATGACAAATATGGGTAATTTAGCAGTTTAGAAGATAGTGAGTACATTCCAGATATTTCTGATGATTCAGAAAATTCTGCAGAAGTTTGTTTAAAGCAAATATTTCTGTTCTAGCATTCATTAACCATTATAATCTAAAATTAAAAATTTGTGGAGTTTAACTTACTTTTATCACTTGTAACTTGCAGTGCATAAATTGTATTAATCTATCTGGTTTAATAATGCAGTATACGAGGGTGGTCTGAAAAGTTTCCGACCTAATAAAGATGCAAGACATTTTTTATTTTTTTTATTTTTCAACATACTCTCCTTGTAACTCTACACACTTCTCCCAGTGATGCTCCCATCTCTGTAACCCGTCCAAATAGTACTCAGCGTTTTTCTCTGCAAAATAATTGTTCACAAATGTGTTGCCTCTTCATTTCAGGAAAATCTCTGTCCTCCGAGCGCAATTTTTAGATGAGGGAACAAAAAGAAGTCGTTTGGAGCTGGAGCTGGTGAGTAAGGCGGATGGTCAAGCAGTTCAAACCGTAATTCGTGGATTTTTGCCATTGCAATCACTGAGGTGTGAGACAGTGCATTGTCTTGGTGAAACAGGATTTTCTTTTTCTGCAAATGTGGCCGTTTTTGCACAAGTTCTGCCTTCAGCTTGTCAAGTAATGATGTGTAGTATGCTCCTGTAATGGTTTTTCCTTTTTGAAGATAATCGATTAAAATAACTCCATGACTATCCCAAAAACAGTCCCCATCACTTTCCCAGCCGAAAAAAAAAGTTTTTGCTTTTTTTGGAGCCAGTTCCCCCTTTGCAGTCCACTGTTTAGACTGTATTTTTGTTTCAGGCGTATAATGGTGTATCCAAGTTTCACCTACAGTAATTAATCGGCGCCAAAACTCAGATTTATTGTGCCTAAACTGCGCCAACAGAGCGTTGGAAATGTTCATTCGAACACGTTTTTGGTCAAACGTGAGCAAACGCAGCACCCTACGCGCGGACAGCTTTCTCATATCTAAATGTTGATTTAATATGTGACAAACACATTCTTTTGACATGTTCATAGCCTCTGCTATCTCCCTCACTTTAATTCGGCGGTCATCTAGCACCATTTGGTGAACTTTGGCAATGTTTTCGTCAGTAGTTGCAGTTTTTGGACGACATGAACGTTCATCGTCTCCCAAGCTCTTACGGCCACGTTTAAATTCAACTGCCCAAAATTTCACTGTGGAAATGATGGTGCAGAGTCCCCATACACAGAATCCACCTCATCTTTGATTTGCGTAGGCATATTGCCTTTCAAAAACAAATATTTAATGACAGCTCGATACTCGATTTTGTCCATTTTCATAAAAACACTCACATCACCTCACTCAAACGACTGTTACATAACAACTGAGCATCCAAAATGGCTGAAACTTTGGTGAGTAACTGTCGAACAGATGAACAACGAAATTCACTAGCTTTTATTTACGAGTGCTGCCATCTTCATGTTGAGGTCGGAAACTTTTCAGACCACCCTCGTATATGTGTTAATGCCAAGAATATGGCTACTGTTTATAAAGAAGTATGAGGGTTGCCATTTTCTTGCCTGGAAATTTTCATATTTTGTGCTATCATTATTTTGCCTAAAAAAGTATGCATGTTATCCAACAGAATATTTAAAATTATCTAAATTCATTACATTTGAGTCCTAGTATTGAATCATATAGAATTATTAATTACTATGTTTTGTTTACATTTTAGAAAGAAAAAATGACAAAAAAAAGCTAATGAAAACAATATTGCAGTCAATGAAGGAGTAAGTTGCACCAATAAAAATGTAGAATCACTTGAGAAATCACCAAGAAAGAGAAAAATAAAGTAACATTTTGATTAAAGGATAAAAAATTAAAATAAGGTAAAACGGAATAGAGGTAAGGCCTATGTATACAAACAATGTTTGGAAGAATGTAGGTCCTGCAAAAATGGGTTCATCCTATAACTGTCCTAGGAAGTGTCTTGAAATCTCTCTGGTGAAGACAAGTCAAAAATCTTTGAGGAATTGTGGAATATGGGCAAATTTGAACTTCAGAATTCATATCTTTGGGGCCTTAACACTTCTGGAGAAGTCAAAAGGAAATACACTACAAATAAAATAAGCTTAAGGAAGTGCAATTTTTCATACACTGTCAAAGTGGATGGTAACCTTAATAAGATATGCAAAAAGAATCTTCTGTCAGTACATGGGCTTCAAAATCAGAGGAAGAATTGAAAATCTTCAGAAAAAATGACTTCAAGCAACAACCGTACTCCTCCCAAAGATGTCAGAAGTCATCATAGTAATAGAGCAAACAAAATAGACGAAGAAACATAAGTGTTAAGACAACATATAGAAAGTATTTCAAAATATGAATCACACTATTCAAGGCGAGAGCATGATAAGAAATGACAATATATCAGCAGCCGCTTGAATATTAGTAAATGTATGAGCTTTACCAGTCTGCATGTAAAGAAAAGTCTCTTGAGCCTGCTTCAATTCATTCATACAGAAAAGTATTCTGTAATGAATACAACATAGGATTTAAAGAACCTGCAACTGATAATTGTTTTTGTGATGAGAAACGTCTCTTCATCGAGTCAACCCTGGATGAAGAACTAAAAATGGGAGCTGTGCCATTTTGGCTTCCTCCCCTCAACATTAACCCAGATGAATACAGCATCCTGCATGTGAGAGGAAATTGGCATCAAAGACGGTGGTTTACATCATGTGGCCAACAACAAAATGATGACTGGGGATTGTGCAGTGCAGAACAAATACTGTGGCGGCAGCTTTAGCAGAAGAAACTGGAAACTGGCAAGAAGTGGCTTCGGAGGCTAAACGACAAGAGAAGAGTCAGAGTGAGAGGTTGGCGAGATATAACTCTGAACAACACCCCGGGTAGAGCGTATTGGTTCAGCATGTAAAATTTACATATTTCAGTCTTGTCCAAATTCAACTTAACACACATCAGTGATCTGGTGAGTACATGTTCAAAAAATTATATTTTCTTCACGGAAACAAGACAACATAAGAGAGAGAGATTGGGGAATGACAGATTCACTCAGACTGCAGCGGGGTTTATAGTTTGAGTATTAAAACATTTTAAGTACTTTTATCTCCAAAGTAATTTTGTAATTGTAGGGAGATAGGGAATTTTATCAATTGTTATATATGTTGCCCAATTCTATCATTGTTAAAAGTTGAAGACATATGCAAGAGTTGTTAATGCAAACAAAACTTGTACTACAAATATAATCAAAACCTATTTTGAAGAACTTAAATATGTATTACGTTTTAGAGTTAAATGAAATACATCCAGGAAATGTTATATTTTGTGAACACAACTTGTTTCTATCCTTCATATATTTCTGTGTTAGGATCCAATCCACGTCCTTCAGCTGTGTTCCGGCCAGATGTCATACCTTCCCCATAGTCTTTCCTAGGGATAACATTACACAAAATTGGTGGCAGAGCAATACTTTACAAAAAATAGTAGCACCACTTACCATTGCAAAGCCCAACGTGAATTGCCAGTGTACCTTGCAAAGTTTGAATCAATCACAAAATCTATGTCAGATCTGAACATAAAAGCCAAGGAATCTCCTGAGGAAGTACAAGTTATTGCTTTTGATCTGCAACAAGCATTACCAAACCCAAAGTTATCTACAAGTGTCGCTTTTTACAAGAGAAAATTCTGGACAGACAACTTATCAATACATGACTGTGGAGAAGAAAGAGGATACATGCATGTTTGGCCAGAATTTCTTCGTAAAAGGGGTGCTGATGAGATTTCATCCTGTGATTTACACTTCATCAAAAACTGTGCAAAAAAGAGGCAAACATTTGCACATGTTCACAGATAACTGCAAAGGACAAAACAAAAATTTTATGATGATTGGTCTAATGATAGCTGCAACTTTAAATGGTATATATGAGTCTATCACTTGCATCGTGCCATGTCATCCTCCGTGGTGTAGTGGTTACCATGCTAGCCTCTAGTTCTCGAGGTTCAAGTTGAAACCCGCCAAAGGGCGATGGACTTTTTCAGTGGTAAAAATCCTTAGCACGGCTTCCTTCGGAAGGAAAGTAAAGCCGGTGGTAGCGTGTCATAGATTTACAGCATATAAAAGAACCTCAAGCATGATAAAGAGCCCTCTGAGCAAACTTACCAATTTTTCATGCCCAATATAGAATGGGTCGCCAAGAATCACAGCAATTAAAGGGCCTCTATAAATAAAACTTAATTTAATTTAATTTACATTATGCCACCTCTGGGCCACACCAGATTAGCATGTGTCTCTGACCAAGGTCTCATTGAAAAGGAGCAATCCAATTACCAGTACATTTATACAATAGAGAGTGGGTAAACATAATTGCAAAGCATCCAGAAGGCAGCCCTTTATGGTGAAACAGATGCAACAAACATTGAGACAAAATTAAAATAGCAGTTCAAGAAGGAAACATTTCTTACAAATTAAGAAACAATTTTTTACAGTACCACAGAAATTAAAACTACTGCAACTGCTGTTACTATGTTAATTTGAAATTAAAACACTTTAAGTATTACAACTTTAAGGATGAAAGCAAAACAAAGAATTGATGGTGCAGAGAGGTTAAAGAGCTTGGGATGACAATGTGCTAGCCAAGGGATAGCATAGGATTCAGACATGCAAAACATAAGAATTTTCTTCTACTTTGCTTATAAATTTTCTGATTTTCGCTCAAGACCAACTTTCTTCTTTGTTACCAGCCATTTCCTCCAGTCAAAAAAACAATTAAATATTGAATACGTTTCAAACATGAACACATTACCTAAACTGCAGTACTTTATACAAAGGCATGTAAAGAATGAACTATATATACACTACGTGATCAAAAGTATCCGGGCACCTGGCTGAAAATGACGTACAAGTTCATGGCTCCCTCCATCGGTAATGCTGGAAGTCAATATGGAGTTGACCCACCCTTAGCCTTGATGACCGTGTTCACTCTTGCAGGCATACTTTCATCAGGTGCTGGAAGGTTTCTTGGGAATGGCAGCCCATTCTTCACGGAGTGCAGAACTGAGGAGAGGTATCGATGTAGGTCGGTGAGGCCTGGCACGAAGTCGGCGTTCCAAATCATCCCAAAGGTGTTCTATAAGATTCAAGTCAGGGCTCTGTGCAGGCCAATCCATCACAGGGATGTTATTGTCATGTAACCACTCCGCCACAGCCCGTGCAGTATGAACAGGTGCTCGATCGTGTTGAAAGATGCAATCACCATCCCCGAATTGCTCTTCAACAGTGGGAAGCAAGAAGGTGCTTAAAATACAAATGTATGTCTGCGCTGTGATCATGCCACGCAAAACAACAAGGGGTGCAAGCCCCCTCCAGAAAAACACGACCACACCACAAAACCACCACCTCCGAATTTCACTGTTGGCACTACACACGCTGGCAGATGACGTTCACCGGGCATTCGCCATACTCACACCCTGCCATTGGATTGCCACATTGTGTATCATGATTCGTCACTCCACACAACGTTTCGCCACTGTTCAATCATGTAATGTTGACGCTCCTTACACCAAGCGAGGCATCGTTTGGCATTTTCCTGCGTGATGTGTGGCTTATGAGCAGCCGCTCGACCATGGAATCCAAGGTTTCTCACCTCACGCCTAACTGTCATAGTACTTGGAGTGGATCCTGATGCAGTTTGGAATTCCTGTGTGATGGTCGGGATAGATGTCTGCCTATTACTCTTTACAACCCTCTTCAAATGTCGGCAGTCTCTGTCAGTCAACAGACAAGGTCGGCCTGTACGTTTTTGTGCTGTACATGTCCCTTCACGTTTCCACTTCACTATCACATCAGAAACAGTGGACCTAGGGATCTTTAGGAGTGTGGAAATCTCGCATACAGACTTCTGACACAAGTGACACCCAATCACCTGACCACGTTTGAAGTCTATGAGTTCCACGGAGCATCCCATTCTGCTGTTTCACGATGTCTAATGACTACTGACGTTGCGGATAATGAGTACCAGGTAGTAGGTGGCAGCACAATGCACCTAAGATGAAAAACGTATGCTTGTGGGGTGTCCAGATACTTTTGATCACATAGTGTGTATATATATATATATATATATATATATATATATATATATATATATATGAGTAAACTGAGGATGAATATAAAGTAAAAATGGTAATCAGGAAGAAACAAGCAGCATGAAAGATTAGCTTAGCTTCAGTTCGAGGTTTCAAAGCGTTAGGCACTGACAGGTTTCAGGTGGTGTTCTTTCAGGACCTGCTAAATCATTCCATTCTTTGTTTTAATTGGCAGCACAGCTGGAGGGAAATTTACAATTCACAAAGAAATTTGCAATCCATGCTCTGCTGATAAACCCTCATTCAACAACTGGTAAATTGAAACTCAAATTGCATTGCTTTTATGGATATATAGTTAGGCCCATTGAATATAGCACATAATATGGACATGTTAAAACGGGATTTTATTGTTTTTATCAATGCTAAATTTGACAAAGTTTTGCTGAAATACAACTATGAGGGCCGGTTTCACCAACCGATGTTAAAAATGCTCTAATATCTTGTTTGTTAACAATGTGCTCAAAGTTTAACATAATGCTAAAAATTTTGCATTTCATTAAGCTTTTACAGCAAATTGTTAGCTAACATTTTGTTAATGTCACAGACAACTGTGAATGCTAGCTTTCAAGAAGGCGGTGGCTGAACTACAGTGCTTCTGAACGTCTATGTATTGCTGTGCTCTCTGTGTCAGTAACGAACAACTATTTACATTCATAGCAATTGCCATGTGATTTCCCTATTGTTTGAGGTTACAATTGTAATGTCAATTGAAATCAATATTTCACCATTTGAAACACGTTAATTAACATCTGGTTAATAAGTACAGACATATTATCAAGTGTGAAAAAGCAGACGGTCTTACATTAAAGGATAAGATTGCAGCCTGGGGCAAAATTAGCAAGTAATTTAATTGGAATGAACGTGTTTCTCTGAAGTCCAGTAAGTAACTGTGTCAATTTTATGTTAACATAAAATGCAGCTCCAGAAACGTTAGGTGCAAAGCGCATTTAAGGCAGTTTAAAACTGGTGGTGGACCAGTGAATATAAAGTGGACGAAAATCAGTTATTGCTGATTAATCAAACAGACCCGAAAAAAATAATGCTTGCTTCTTGAAGCAATTGCTTTGGAAACCTTCCAGATAAACCACGAATGGTAGCTTTGGAAATACCAACATTATCACACACCAAGTAAATAAAACATGTTAGTAGCATAAAATCTAAGTACCTAATCAACACTTGTAGCATAGGAGAAAGAGGCATACTTCTGTTGGTAGTATTCTAACCTCTCGTGTTTCCCATAAAAGTATGCTCATGACCCCTGAATCACTCTAAATTGCTTTAAAAATTCCTCCTTTGCAGGGTTTCAAATTTATTATGACGCACAACTGCTCTTCTATTAGGAATGGCATTAAAAAATGCCAACTTTGGCAAACTTGCATCAACAGCATGGTTTGTGGCAGCCATTTTCCAACTTCCAACATTTGTTAAATGCCTTAACACAGGGGTACGGTGATGTTACCTTAACACAAACTTTAACACATTATTAAAGTTAACACTGTTTGATGAAACAGAATTTGTGTGAACTTCAGTGTTAAATCATTGTTTATATTGCGTTAAAATTTAGCATCTGTTGGTGAAAGCTTCTCTAAGTGGGAAAAGTTGTTATTTTTCAGTAACAGTTCCAAACATTCCAGTTCCAAAAAATACTAGGTACCAAATAACGTTCCAAAATAACAGTCACTAAGTCCACCAATATTTACTGTTTACACATAATCATAACAACAAATACTTTTGTTCTACTGTTACCTGAATGATTCAGGTTCTTTCATATCAAGTCATGATTCTTCATTCCATTGTGAATATTGCCAAGTGACAACACAATGCTCTCCTTTCCTCTCTCCCTTCCATCCTATATCCAGCTGTGGATGCGCAAATTTGTAAAGTACTATTAACAATGCATATGGCTTGTTCCACCTTAACTCACATTAACAAAATTCATATCCATAATCATCATAGCTGTAGCAGTCTTGTATCAGTTTCCATGACAACTAATGATATAACTATATTCCAAAATAGCATGTGAGTAATTGTCTTTCACATGTGTATCCTAAGAGCTTATTGATAAAATTAAATGCGATTGGCTATAAGTTCTAGGGATTCTTCCCCTCTATTGGAAGCATAGATTGCTGCAAGATCTTGCAACACATACTACCTGTAACTATTGTATCATAATACAATGTACAATCGGAGTGTTACTTTTAGAACTGGTTATAAAAGTACTTGAACAATCGCATTAGTGCAATATTGGAGGACTGCTATATTGGAACTGTGTAATTGGAACTATGATATTTTTTTGGAAAGGTTCTATGCTCAGAATTGTACCAAAATAACATATTTATTTTTTTCTTACCTTTAAATACATCACTCTTATGCCATACAGATTGTATCGTAACTTTATACATGTGTTCACATAATTTGAATCTTCTCAGCATATTTAGCATAGGACTTTTCTTAATGTGCAAGAATAACCTGGACTTATGTCATACATGGAATGAACAAAATATACACATCTTATGTTACAGTTGTTGAAGTTTATAATCGAATACAAAAACCACATTTGGAATTTTTCTGATCATTGCATCTAATTATTTATTGGAAATAGAGCTACTTCTGCTTACATTAACATTACATTTTTAACCTCCGAGGTGTGATGGTGTCTGCTACTGAACAAATCTGTTGACATTGATAAAGGCCAATTTGATCTGGAAGTGGTACACAGTAAAGTGCAAGTTTGAGTTTTTTCTTTTATTTATGGACGCTCTTTAACTACTATGGTTCTTAGCGTCCCATTCCATATTGGGTGTGAAAGACCTGAAAGTTTGCTCAGAGGCCTCTTTATCAGGCTTGAGGTTCTTTTACGTGCCGTAAATCTACGGCACGGGACCACCGACTTTACTTCCCTTCCGAAGGAAGCTGTGCTAAGGATTTTTACACCCGAAGAAATCCATCACCCTCCGCCAGGTTTGAACCCGCGACCTCGGGAACTAGAGGCTAGCACGCTACTACTAGTCCACAGAGGACGACAGTAAAGTGCAAATTACAATCTAAATTGCAATGTGAGTCAATTGTATGCCTGAGCTGCTTCACTAACAATTAATTACATTACTAATTAACTTTGACATTCCCGCCGAAGACAACTTGCTATACAAATTCATCAACTGACTGACAAATGGATCCACCGAGTCCATGGAGGGTATCAGCAATAAGTCCAACAGCTGAAATCTGTTCATGTAGACATCACCTAAGAAACATGTTAAGGCAAGTGTTTGTGAAGCAACTCAAAGTATACACTCAACTCATATTGTCATTTAGTATTATTGCCAATTTGATAACCTGTAGAGGTCACATAGTCTGTCAGATGAACGATTAGTAATGCTATACAATTTGCTACTTGCCTATTTCGAGGAGTCATGTTGAGGGACTGCTTTGGCGTTGCTACGAGATGTGGTCTTTGTTCTGTAGGTCCGCTGTTTCCCTGTCTCTGTACTAAGCAAGGTTTGGGCTTTGATGAAGACCCATAGCTGAAACAGAGAGGGGATACACTACTGCAGCATAAGGAGCACCAACAGCTTTACACAAAGCTAATGCTGCATTTAGCAGGGCAATGAAGCATAGCACAAATGGGCTGAAAACAAGATATGGCAACAGTCTACTTTGTGCTGGGATAACAAAAACACACAAAAACCTCAAGCATAAGCAACTACTTACGGGATCTGTAGTACACATGAAACCTGATTCAGCATTACAAATAATGAATAAATATCTTTTCATGTCAATGCATAGCATATGACATAAAATCATGATTATTCCCAAATGTATATTTGGTGGAAATAATCATTCTCTTAGGATGAATGAGAAATTATAATACCATTCTAGTCTCTGAACATTTATTCCAAAACAAAAGAATAAGTTTTCCATAATTTCCATCTCATTATAATTCAAAGATGGAAGAAAAGTCCTATTGAAACGTATAACAAAATCCTTATCTACATCTATTATCTTTACTATCTTATGTACCTCATTTTGCCAATTTAACATCTGTTTTGCAGAAATTGTAATCTATGCATGCACGCACGCACTCACTCACTCACTCTTACTCACTCACTCTCACTCACTCACTCTTACTCACTCACTCTCACTCACTCACTCTCTCATGCGCACCACAGTTTAGATGTTGGTCTCATTTATTAAAATTTTAAATAAAATGATGTACTTAGTTTTATTATAATAATTTATTGAAATACTAAGACGAATACATGTATTAGACTAATCACTTCAGGTAGGCAACCCATTTTATGTTACAATTTACATTACATTACACATTTTTACTTTCTCTACCACATATATAATTGGTAGATAAGGTACTGCATTCCATCCAAAAATTCAATACTGAGATTTCACCAGAAATACGTGTTTTGAGGTCCTTGAATCCAAACCAAGTATTTTAGGAAAAAGGTGTGAGTGTGCATGTGTGCATGTGCAGGTGTGTGGAGGTGGGTGGGTGTGTGAACAGCATAACTCAAAACCGAAATGTCAGACAAATATACATGGTATCTAAGTTCAGTACTTGCAAAGATGTGACACAAAGATTTGCAAGAAAATCCCCATACACCAAACTACCCTTTAAATGAAAATTTTTTCGAAATGTTTGATTTTCGCAAAAATGACTCTTAGCAATTTTTATTAAAATACCACATATTTAATCATTAAATATATTTGTATATCTTGAACTTTCTGGGAATAGCCTGAAGTCCTCTTCATTCGGAAGGAATTTTGTATAATCTTGTATAATTGGTAAATGTTAAACGACAGATGAAAACTTACTACAAAACAATGTATATCTCTATAAAACACAAGAGTTTATTTCAAATAAATTTCATGTGGCATGAGTCATTTCCAACATGTCTGTTATTAACAGTTTGAATTGTTCAATACTCATAATTCTTTTAAGGTCCTGTTGATATTCAATTGTTTCTCGTGATTGCGTGGAAAGAGTATAGAATTTTAAGGCCAGCATACAGCGTCGAGTTCTTAAACATTTTGACTATTGCTGTTTCCTTTGTATCTATAAAAAATCTGATGTGTTACACTCACATGACTTTCTCTACTCTTGTACAATCTATTTTTACAAACGCCTATTCTCCATATGCTTCATGTTAATCGAGATATCGAGATGTCAATCTTATTGGTAATTTTCTTGTAGATGCAAGGGGAATATGGTAGCTTTTAAGCGATAGTCAAATATTTTAACGCTGGTTGCTATGTGGCGCATTCCATTCTCTTTGCATGTCCAGGATATAAAAAAATGAATAACGAATTTGAGAAAAAGTATAAGTATTGGAAAATTTAAGGAAATAACAAGCAATATCTCGAAAACGGTTCACTCAACAAAAGAAATGTATATGACATAAGTTGTGTATTTTAACACGATCTACATTTTTTGTGTAGTAAAATTCTGTCTATCTCTTACGGTTTACCAGTTATGCAAAAGTCGTTCACAATGAAGAATACTTTTGGAGACATTCCCAGAAAATTCGAGATATACATTTCATTTCTCATGACATTATCTTAAACATATGATATTTTAATCAAAATCGTTAGAACCATTTTTGAGAAAATTAAAATTTTCGAAAAATGTTCCATGTAAAGGGTAATCTGGGGTGGGGGGATTTTCTTGAAAACCTTCATGTCGCATCTCTGGAAGATACTGAACCTAAATACCAAGTTTGGTGTTTATCCGACTGTTCGTTTTTGAGTTATGCTGTTCACAGACACACATACGGACATGTTTACAAAAATGCTTTTTTTGGATTCAGGAGGTCTCAAAACATGTATTTCCGGTGAAATCTTGGTATCGAATTTTTGGGTGGAATACAATACTTCCCCTACTTACTATACGTAGTAGAGAAAGTAAAAATGTGTAATGTAGCTATTTCTGCACAGGTTTATCTCATTAAAAGAAGCAGATGGAAAAATAAGCTTTTGTAAGAGTAGTTTGCTCTTTTAACAACCCATTTCCTTTTTTTTTTTTTTTTTGTGCTTTTTCTAAATATTGCCCCAATTTCTAACTTTTGGTTAAAACTTTATTTATGTCAGTTTTCTTATTTGTTCTTAACCATACGCTTTCTTTCCTCCAAATCTGTTTCCCTGCAATTAAATACTATATGTTGTACATCTTTTCCCCCACATAATGAACACACACATTGTGGATAGGCATCTCACACCTTTTAACCTACAAACTTCTGCTCCTAGCCATGTTATCCCTCGTCCACTCTTTCTCTTTATTAGCGTTGTCTATATACCTCTCTCTTTCCCACTTGTTTTACATTGGAACATAGAATACTAATGACCTCGTCTCTGTTAGCTGACTAATCAATTTTTGTATCTCAATATCTTCATATCTTCTTTTTACGTCTTTTCAAAAACCTTTATTTGTTTCTCTTTTTCCTAAGTCATTATTTGTAAGTTATTTCTTAAATCGCTTATTCAATTCATAATTTGTAGACTTGTTTCTTGGTATTTTAAACATTGTTTTAACAGATTATCATCTAAACTCAACATCCTATACCAGCATTTCAAAGCTCTGTCCATAATCAGTCCTTTTCTTGCTACTCTTCCATTTCAATTTGAGCAACTTCATTAGCTGTTGCTGCTGGCAACCCCAAAACTTCCATGCAAAACATTTGTGTACTACGAGTGCACTTATAAGTCCACAACTTCCCACCCATTTTGAAGTCCTCATATTTCAGTATCATAAATTCGGGCCTCAACCACCAATTTGTGTACCCTTTCCAATCATCTCTGGCATTTTATACAAACATCCTCTCACAGCCATCACTACCGCTTTCCCTTTTGCCAATGCTGATGTCTTTTGTTTCTACCATTTTCCTCCTGTGTCTATTTTAATTCTTAGGTAAGTACAATCATGCACCACTTTATATCATTATCTTCCATTTTTCATGTTTACTCAGTTTATCTCCTCTCTTGAATACCACAATTTGTGTTTTCTCTCTATTTACCTTTAATCCCCATTCTGAGCAGTACTTATCTATTTTTTGTATAGAAATTCTTAGGCATTTACAATAACAGAACTTACTAACAAGTCATCTACGAAAAGCACACCAAGAATCAGCACATTATTTGTTAGAGGTGAGAGATTATTACTGTTTCTTATATTTTGTAATATATCAATAAATTAAATAAGACTGGAATTAACTTGTATCCTTGTCTTAGCTCTTTTTCTTGGTAAGTTTCTTTAATTATTACCCCTTCCTCGTATTTTATGCAGAAGTATTGTCTTTATATACGCAGTGAAGGACCTCTGGAACTAATGGCCTGCAAGCCCTTAAAGCCGGACTTTGAACAGGTACTGAATTACCAACACACTGGACAGGTCTGTCTCCAATAGGAGACAGCAAACCAACTCCCCAGCCCCAAGGTGTTAATTGATATGCCAAAGGGGTGCATGGCACATGGGAGATATGTCATTCACGGAGCCTCTGAGATACCTGATGATCTCTCAGAGTATTTATCTTACCCAGGCATGTGAGGCTCTGCCTGGGCAGACCAGAGATATCCCTAGCTAATTGAGGGAACATAGACTGTTCTGGCTCTGCCAAACCTAAGGTACTTTTGGGGACTCAGAGAATTAACATTAAAGTAGGGGTAGCTGGGATCTTGAAAGGGGACCCTGCTATCCAAACTAAATCAATGGAGACAGGAACTGTGACTCCAGGAGATGAGGAGAAGCAGACCATACCCCCAAAACCAGAAGGCCCATTCAGGGATGCCAGAGCATCAAATACAAAAAAAAGTGGTAACTGGGGCCACAAAGGGGGACCCTGCTATGCAGAGTAAGCAAATGGAGGTGGGAACTGTAATTCCTGGAGTTGTGGAGAAGCAGGCCATGCCTTCAAAAATGGATAATCAGACTGACGTTTTGGGGGAAATGACCAGAGGGGTCGGCACGCTAAAATTAAAGTTTAAGCCACTGCATAGTGCTAAGAGGGATCAATATCCCGCAATAATCCCAAAGGACCAGGTTTCCTGGCCTCAAATGGAAAAGGAATAATAATTCCTTTCATTCAGGCTAAGTTACAACACAGTACTATTGCCTCGAGAGTTCATAGGAACGTAACTAGGCAAGATCTAGATGTCGCCATAATACAAGAAACCAGACTTTGGCAGGTCATATTATGGGACTAAATATAAAGAGTTTTACTATTTTTAGAGCTCTACCTCATGTAAAACCCAGAGCATGTGTCTTGACAGGAGTTAGTAATACTTGGGCTTATCTGGGCTTTTTCACAAAAGATCTGGTAACAGTCCCAATGAGGTATGAGGAAAGAATACTAGTCTGCTTGGCCTATTTCCCTTATGACTTTGAGGAATTTCCCCCCTCCTCAGAGTTCAGAAATCTTGCGTTGTACTGCAAGGATAGAAACCTCAACTTACTGATTGGCTGTGACTCCAATGCTCACCATAGCATTTGGAGTAGCGCAGACTAGGAGGAGGGAGGCATTGCTCAAGTATTTGAGCACATCAAATCTTGGAGCACGGGGACATACCAACTTTTGTGAATTATGAAAGGGAGGAGG
Source organism: Deroplatys truncata (assembly GCA_030765065.1). Lineage (NCBI taxonomy): Eukaryota > Metazoa > Arthropoda > Insecta > Mantodea > Mantidae > Deroplatys > Deroplatys truncata. Next base: position 81,236,769 of record CM060982.1, on the reverse strand, counting down.
TCCTAGATTTGGCACTAGCATCTTCCGGGACCCTAGAGGAAGTTAGGGATTGGAAGGTTGGTTTGTGACCTTCCTCTTACCCAACCATACACATATTTGCTTTGATCTTGAGGGAAAAGGAAAGGACTGCCTGTTCAGGACCCCTTAGACGGCCAATTGATTCTCTTATAGGGGGGACCTGGACAGCAGGCTTAAGAATAGACCCCAGACCAGGTTAAGAAATGTGGAGGGCCTGGAGTGGTACATGACGATTTTTATCTGCTTATGAAAGAAATTGCCCCCTCATACATGAAACTCAGGCTAAAGATAAATTTAAATGGAATTCCTTTTTAGGTCCATCAAGAAAAGTACACGTAGGCTCTGTAATGCATATAAGGCTAATAAGTGCCAGCCAACCTGGAACTCCTACTAATAAGTGCCAGCCAACTTGGGACTCCTATAAGGAAGCCCATAGAAAGTACATAGAGACCAAGAGGACCTCCGAGGCCGTCTTCTATGATGCAATTAGAAGAGATCTTGTGGCTGCTACTTGAAAGACCCACTTCCCAGGGACCTGTAAAATGGATCAGGAACCAACCTCAATTGGGGTACGCAAGCCTTCATGTGAAGGCTGGCAAGTGGCCTCCAAGATTGTGACTTTTAGAAAAGTTAAATGGGTTGTTTTATCTTTTGAGCCCCATAAAAGCATGGGTGAGGATGGGTTTCTCTTCTGCAGGAGGGCTGGGAGATCATTTCTCCTCCCTGGTGAAGATCTTCAGGGCCTGTCTTGCTATGAGGCATGTTTTTCGCCTCAGGAGCAGACCAAAGTGGTGTTTATACCTAAGTAGACAATCCTACTGCAGGTCTAAGGATTTTCATCCTATCAGTTTAACATCCTTCTTGTTGAAGGCTCTGGAAAAGCTGGTAGATAGACATTTGAGGGATGGGGTGCTGTTTGACAGACGCATATGTCTTCATCAGTATGCCTATTGGCTGGGTAAATCCACAGAAATGGCACTCCATCAGCTCTTGGTAAGACTGGATAGGGTTGCTGGACTGTGGAGAGCTGGCCTTGTAGTTTTCCTGGACATAGCGGGTGCCTGTAATCATATAACTTTAGGCACCATTAAGAAGTGTCTCAAGAGCAGAGGAGTTGGTCTGGTGGTTACAGGAATGTATTATGACCTCTTTGGAAGGCCATCAGGTCTTGGGACTGTCGACAAGGGGGAGTTTTGTCACCCACTCTGTGGTGGATGATCTGCTGAACATGCTCAAGGCTGTGCTGATGACATGTGCCTTCTAGCAAGTGGAAAATTCCTGAGTACTATCTCGGAACTCATACAGGGCTCCCTGCATACTCTAGAGGTATGGTGTAAAGAAATGGACTTGTCAGTTAACCCTGACAAGACTGAAATAATAATCTTCACAAGGAGGAGGCTGCCAGGTTTGTACAGCCCCTTTTGTTTGGGAAGAAATTGAAGCTATCCAGAATGGTTAAGTATCTAGATGTTGTCCTGTATTTCGGGCTGAGCTGGAAAAAGAATGTGCACTATAAAGTAAAGAAGACCACAATGCTTTGTGGGCATGATGAAGAGCCATCAGACTGAGGTGGAGCCTAAGACCAAAGGTCGTCAAATGACTACACACCTCAGTGATAAGGCTCTTGATATGCTATGAAGCATTGGTTTAGTGGCCTGCCTCTCTTGTGAAGACAGTTGCTGCCCAGGGTGGATTCGCTGCAAAGACTGGCATGTTTGATGATAACCAGGACATTGCAGACTATTCCACAGTCTGCCTTAGACATTTGGTGGACCTTCCTCCTTTGCATTTGTTTGTGAAGGAGGTTGCAAGGGTAAGTGCGCACAGTTCCTGGACTGTAGGGGGGCAGTGTTTCAGGCTACCCTACAAAGAGCACTCACTGATTCTAACTAGACTTCAGGAGATGTGTCCAATTACCCTGATGGTAGGAGATCTGATGTGAACTAGACTTAATCTAAGTCCATCTTATTCCGTAGAGAAGTGGGACCCAGAAACGGGATCTCTCCCAAAGGCTGGGAGCTGGACATGGTCCACAGATGGTTCCCGCCTCAGGAAAAGGACAGGGGCTGGGGCCCTAGGACCAGGCTTGTCATTCATTCCCCTTGGAAGTGTTTTTCAGGCTGAGATACAGAGGGTTGCCCCACTTAAGCTCGGACAACTTTAAATCGCCCTCCCACTCCTGTTGCTGGTCAAACTGCTTATGTTTATTATTGCATAGCTCACTGCAAGTGCCAGCTGTCTGCTGGGCCAGTCTGAGGTAAAGTTTACTCATAATGGCTTCAACAATTGCTGACTTGTGGCAGGGGTTGTTGGGCTTTCCAGTGCCGGTTACAGCCTTTCAATGATAGTGGAAAGGTGCAAACAAAAAGGTCTTACCATAAGTAAGTCGTGTGTGGGGCATATAACACAACTGCATAAAAATGGATTCCCACTGAGGCTCAGTGTGCAAAAAAAAAAAAAAAAAACTAGCAAGAAAAAGGCCACAACCAACATGATCTAAAGCAGTAGTAGCCAAGGTGAGTGCAACAGTGACTCAAGAAAACCTACCAATCTAAAGAAGCATTTCCAGTTGCATTTGAATATCCAAAGAGACCAGCTATCGGATAATACATAGCAATTTGGGTCTAGAACGGTGCCATAAAGCACGTGGACATGCCTTGAAAGAGCAGTACATCAGAAAACGCTTCACCAGTGCAAGAAAACTCTATGAACACCACCTGGCGGGTGAAAAGTGGCAATGGGTGGTTTCTTTAGATAAAGCATGGGTTTATCTAGCTGACACAAAAAAACACCTGAGCCATTTATTACCATCAAGTGGGCCAAAAGGGCTGCTCCAACTTCATTTGGGAGAACAAGGAAAAGTTTTCCAAGGGATTCATGGTGGTTGCAGGTTATTGCTCTCGGGGAAACTCAGCATTCACAGAGTTGCCAACAATGTAAAAAATTAATGCAGCCTACTATGAAAGGAATGTTATGGACCCAGTTTATTATGAAGAGATTCCTCAGTTGTATGGTGAGGATGTCACAAATGTTTGGATCCACATGGATAAAGCATCCAGTCACACTTCTCGACATTACCAGCATTACTACCACCGGAAAACTATGGAAACGGGTGTCAATGTGATACCATTTAAAAGGAACCCTGTGAAGTCACCAGATGCCTCGCCAATGGATTTTTGCGCATTTGGTCTACTGAAACAGTGCCTTGCTTCTTGGCGTCCCACCACAATTGAAGGACTCTGGAAAGCCTACCAGGAGCAGTGGGCTAACATCTCCCTTCCTGTTCTTAGATGCAGCCTTCTTCGATGGAAATTGCGCTGCAGAGCCATAGTTAAAGCCTGTGGAAATCACATTGAACACAATAGGTAGTGGCGAAAGGGAATCTCGCCATGAAAAACCATAAACAAAAACGTTCAAGCTTAAGTGGGCACCCCTCTGTATATGTACTTTGCCAGGCATATGGATGGAGGTGTTTATCTGCTCAGATAGTCAGGCAGCTTTGAATGCCCTTAGAGCAGTCAAAACTACATCCAGATTGTTATGGCAATGCCAAAGGATGTTGGATAGACTCTGTGCAGCTGTGCGGTTAGTCTTCTTTGGATTACAAGGCATACTGGTATTGGAGGAAATAAGATGGCAGACGCTCTTGCAATGAGGGGATCGGGACTTGATTTTCTTGGTCCCGAGCCCTTCTGTGGTGTGTCTACCAGAAATCTCAAGTATGAGATAACCCAGCTTATGATGAGGGCACATCTTGAGAACTGAAGTAAACAAACTACTGCCAGGCAAGCCCATGATTTTATATCGGGGCCCGACAGGAAATTTAGTGAGTTTCTCCTGAATTTAGCTAGATCTAAGCTAAGAGGTTGGCTATCTTACAGGCCACACTTTGCGCAGACACTTATACATAATGAGACATACTTAAGACCCTTTATGTAGGAAATGCGTGAGAGCTTTTGAAGCCTCACAGCATATACTATGTGAAAGCGAAGATTCACTATGCATAGATATACATTCCTAGGGTCCTTCCTTTTGGTGCATGAGGATAAAAGAAGGGTGGATATTAAGGAAATGGCCCATTTTGTCTGGACAATTCAACTTGATTAATGCCCAGGATAAGAGACACAACAGGCTCTAAGAACTTATGTACAGGCCTCTAAAACGAGGCCACTCAGGGTTAATCATCACTGTCTTTGTATAACCTTTAAAGAAGGACACCATTTGATTACTTATTCCTTTCTTTAATACACTTATTTTTCTATCTAACTTCACATTAATTCAGCTAGGTGTTATTACAGATTTTGTTGTAGGTACAAGGGGGATACAGTAGGCTGAAGCGACTCAAATCTTTAAACAGTGGGTTACTATATGCTGGCTTTGAAACTCCCCACTTTTTTGCACATCACAAGAAACAAATGATACATGCCTCAGCATTTCAAAAATTGTAAAAGTATTGGAAAATTCAAATCAATAGCTATGCACTATCACAGAAAGATTAATGCCACAGAAAATTTAGTTATAAATGGTGTGTTTTAATAAGATCTACATTTTATCCTGTAGTATTTTTTGCCTATTTCTTACAGTTTACCAGTTATAAAAATTATTTAAAACTCATTCTGAGTGAATATAGGCTATTAGATGTAAATTTTATTACTAATGCAAATACCTTAAATATACAGTATTTTAACCAAACTCATTACAGCCATTTTTGAGAAAATAATGAAACATTTTCCATGTAGAGGGCAGTTTGGGATAGAAAGATTTTTGAAAATCTTCCTGTCACATTCTTGGAAGATGCTGAACTTAAATACCAAGTTTGGCATCTACCCAACTTTTTGAATTGCGCTTTCACATGCACATGGATTTTTTCTGAAGGTTTTTTTTTAGGGGGGGAGGGGATCTCAAAACCTGTATTTTTGCTGAAATCCTTACATCCTTTTGGGTAGAATATTTTATACTCTATTTTATTTTATGTCGCTTTAACTCCCCAGTCATATTGCGACCATCTGTTGGTGGATAACTCTTTGAACGATATGTGATGGACAATTAGCCTTCTAGGTCTCATCCCTGTAACCACCCGCTCCGTCACGTGTCACAGATCCTAGCGCATAGCTACTGAATCTTCTGCTTCGTGCCATGCAGACGGCATTAGGGTGCCATCCAGTCCAACCACCGCCCCCATACAAAGGCGGACAGTTAGACTTCTAGGTCTCATCCCTGTAATCACCTGCTTCATGCCGTGCAGATGGTATTAGGGTGCCGTCCAGTCTAACAGCTGTCCTCACACAGAAAGAGTCTTCTAGGTCTCATCCCTGTAACCACCTGCTTCATGCCATGCAGATGGCATTAGGGTGCCGTCCAGTCCGACAACCGCCCCCACACAGAAAGACGGACAGTTAGCCTTCTAGGTCTCATCCCTGGAAATACCATCTTATTTCGTCACATGTCCACAGAGACGTATGGCAGCCAGATCTTCTGTTTTGTGATGTGCAGATGGCGTTAGGGTGTCATCCAGTCTGTTTACGTGTCTATAGATAGATGGCAAAGCTTTCGCTATTACCACTTATTTTTCATTTTACTATTGTTTTGGACTTAAGATGCAACTTTGGGTCATGGTATTAAATATCCAAGCTGGTATTTACCTTGGCGAGTGAGGGAAACCACGAAAAAACCTCAGACAGATTGATCGGCCCACAGGATTTGAACCCGGGACTTCCCGAATGCGGGCTACAGACTTTACCGCCTGAGCCATCCCGCTCGGTATGGGTAGAACACTTTGTCTACCTACCGTACATAAATGGTGAAGAAAGTAAAAATGTGGTACCAGCATGATGGAGCACCACCAAGAGCACCGCACAGATGAGTAAACAATAAATTCTGTGATGGATTGAAAGTTATGGATGCGTTGTGTGGTCAGCCTGCTCACCAAAACATGAATGCTTAGATTACTTTCTATGAGGCTAGATGAAACCTAAAGTCAGATCTACAATAGTTTCAACATAGACAAAATGAAGCAGTGAATAGTGCAGGCTTGTGGCACTATCACTCCATAGATGTTAGGAAACATTAGAGAAAATTTCTGGAAAAGAGGTGCTGGTTATTAAAATTACAACATAAGACCAGAGCTAACAAAGCCATGCCAATTTATTACATAGAACTCTTAAGCTACAAGCATGAAATAATTAAGATAAAATTCAGCATAGATGAAAAAATCAGTATTATGTTGCGCCACCGCAGATGGCAATAACTGCTGGTACACAGCATGGACCACAGAGAAAGGTGTTGTATGTGTTCCTGAGATATATCAGCCCATGCTTTTTCTACACATCGCCAAATTAATCTGTAGCTGTGAGTGGTCTAAGATATGTGAGTTGTTTTGCTACTATGGATAGATATTGATGCAGTAATTTGTATCACAAATTACTTAAATGTAAATAATGATTGTAATATGAATATGCATTTTTATGTGACATTGATTTCAGATGTTTATTAATTGTAAATATTATTGGGAAGTAAATTTATAATGTCTTACTGAAACTGTCAATAATAGCGCGCAATAATGCAGCGAGGGGGGGTGAGCTGTTTATCATTATTGGAAATGAGGAAGTTACGTAATGTTGGCGCGTTTTCCCGTTTAGAACCTTCTGGAATATTTTCTCCCTAAAGCATATGTATTCATAATTTTCATTGGATATTAAAATAGACGCTAATGTTGGCGCGTTTTATTAGCCAATAGTAGTTCAGTTATAATCTTTAGGCGTATCTTGATGCAGGAGTATAAATAGGGTAGGTTAGAGGTAGCTTCATGCTCAGTTCATCGAAAATCTCAATACCTTACACGTCGCCTTCAGTTGCTCAGTTCATCAAAATTCTTTGTGCACTACACGTCGTCTTCAGTTCGTCAAAATATTTGTATGAGATACGTCGACTATAGATTCACAAGTTACAAAAATCTAAAGTATTATAAAGTTAATTATACACAAAGTTGAAGTATGTGAATTAAGAGTGATTAGTAATGAAGTTATTAAAACAGTTTCAGTTTGGCGAGTGTTAAGATCAATGTATAAATGTGATAGTTAACGTGTTCGACAATAAATGTGTAAAACCAATTTCTTCATCAGTGTAATTTTGGGATAAAAGATTCCTTTCCGTTTACACAACCCTGATCAAGAAACATGTTCGACCGAGACATAATAGCTAGCCGGAGGACAGTAAACAAAATTTAAATCAAATAACAGTCGCATTCTTTGGAACACTAACACTGCCGCAAATTGCTAACACCAGATGGAGCTACGAACCTAACAAAGAATGACGTCACAAGATGGCTTCAACACTGATGTAAACAAACATTATAAGTAATACCGTCACAAATTGGCTACCACAACGTGGGGCTACAATAAATAAATAATGTCACAAATTATACTATCGCAATATGTTCAATAGAAAGAATATTTATTTGTACCCAACATCATACATTTTAGATACATTTATGTCAAATCTTAAGGTACTTATCTTCTAGTGGAATTTGAGTCCATTTTCCTTTCTTTTAAGGGCTACCTTGCACCTGACCCCTTGGCTTTTGATTAGCCCTTATTCTTTTCCTTCCCTTTCCATTTTCCATATTCCTACTTTCTCATTATTATTCTTTCTACTGCCCTTACTTCTTCTTTCCCCTTGCTTTTTTTTATTTTTCTTAACCATTTTTCCTTTAACTCACCCATAGCCTTGATTCTTTTTTCGGCTTTAACTGTAATTTCCTTGCTCATCCTGTCTCCACTTCTCTCCTTACATTCTACCAAGTAATGTATATTATTATTCTTTTCTCACTTATGACACCTGTTCCTGGTTCTCTCCCTCATAAACCTCCTAGGAACATTGCCCCTGTTCTCACCCATGCTAAATCTTTCCTTTCCTGTCTGTTACATGTGTCAACATAACCTTTTCTCCCCCAATCTCTCTTAATTGTTCCATATAAACTTAAGAACTTTTTATTTTCAAGGCTTCCCCATATTTCTTGTTTCTCTATAATCATCTTCTATCCTATTTTTCACTACTTTCCAAATCTGTTATTCTTCCCCTCTAGTTGCCAAATATTCACCATTCCTATCTCCTCCAACTCTTACTATCCCTGTCCACTAGCCATTCTTATTTGAAGTTATCTTTTGTTGATTCACACAAATTTTTAATATCTTGGTCTTCTCTTTGAAGGCATGTGTACCAATATTTCAAGATTCTTTCCATAATTATTCCTTTCTTCCCTGTTCTTCCTAATTCTACCAATGTTACTTCACTTGGTGCTGACCTGATTACTCCCAAAAGTTCTTTGCCAAATAATCTCTATATTTGATCTACTTTTTTACCTAATTCTGAAGAATACTGCATACATTTTTTATTCTACCAATATTTCGTACATCCTTTCCAACCTTTTAACAGGAATTTCCAATTTGTAATTACTTATTCTTAATTCTGTCATAGCCATCTCCTTCCTCCCATGTGCTTCCTGGCACCATTATTGTTTAATCTTACTCCTAGATAATCAAACTCCTTTACTACTTCTAACTATTGCCCATTTAGATACCATCGTTCATCTTTTCTTAGTTTATTTCCTTTTCTGAAAATTATAACTTTTGATTTATTTACATTTACTTTAACTCCCCATTCTGTACAGAATTGTTGTATTTCATTAATTGCTTTTTGCAAGGCTATTACAATTACAGCTCCTACCTTTACATCATCTGATTTCAGCAATCGTGTGTCCCCTTGTTGTTAATATAGGGCAGTGCCCATTACTTTCCCTAACTCTTTCTAATATATCTATACATAAATTACATGATGAGACTTAGCTTAAATCCTTGTCTTAAAAGCTTAGGTTTACAAGATAGAACCTCACCATTAATAGAACAACTTATATATTTTCATGATCACTCTATATTTATTAATAACTATTTTATTCAAATCATAATTTTATTTTCTGCACTTATTGGAGCTAGTTTTTGTTCAGCCGTCTCTGTAATTCTGTTTTAATCGCATATTATGCAAAATTCTATGCTTTCATATATTTTTCTATTTCCATCAATAAAGTCATCACTTATCCCTTTTATTTCATAATTTCCACTCCAACGCTTCTCTATTAATAGTGTCAAATACCTTTTCAAAATCCACAAAAAACATATACACATTTCCTTCTTTTCTGTTTAAGTACTTGTTAATTATTGTCTAAGTTATTAATATATTATCTGTTCGCTTGTCTTTCCTAAAACCTGCTTAAAATTGGACAACTTTCCTTCCAATTCTGCCCCTCTTGTGGTCTTTCTGCCATTATTCCTTATCCATATCACCTTCTGATATTTAGCTTGTCATGTCAAGAATCAGATCAAAGATTTACCACATATCTTGAACATCTTTAAAACAAACATTTAATTTACTGAGATCATTGAATCCTCCTCTTTTAATGGATTACCTTCTTCTTTGTAAGACTTACACCCCCAAGGAGTTAAAAGCCAATGCCTTGGGTCAATAGCTATGAGCAAGCAAACTCAGGATCATAGCATATACAGCGTAGATGGGTGATCAGCACAATGTCTGGTATGGCGGTGAAGAAGAAGGAAATGAAATGCAGTGATGAAAGGGATGATAGGAAAATTCCCAGATCAAATTATCCAACCCAGCATTCATCTAGCGGCCCAGGGAAACCAGAAAAAAACCTTCAGTCAGGTTGGTCAACCCCAGGGGTTTGAATCCCGGACATCCCAAAACCCTTTGTTGCAACATTACCACAGTGCCACCATGTTGTCTCACAAAATCCCAGGCCCCCTGACACGAGTCCTGGTTGCCCCCCTCTATGTGTGGTCCTGCTTGTATATCTGAAACTCATGTGTAGCTTTAGATTATGGTAGGAATGCACAAATGAATAGATGATATGATAATGAAGTTTACTCTTAAAATACCATTAGCAATCTAACATGCAATTAATCTAATTAATAATACAAAAGGATAATTAATTTTAACCATAGATCACAATTTTCATTGTTATGGCCACCTTATATAAGACATTGTCACTAGTTATTCTTTATAAGCTTTTTGTATTTTTACTTTAAGTTCAAAGGAGCTGTATGAGGGTGACAGTGAATATTTTTAGAAAATCAAACAAGGATTAGTTTTAAAAAATTTAAAGGATTTTGTTTTTCAAAATATTCCCATTTAACAGAATACATTTTTGTATTCGATGAAACCGGTCCTTAAAGCAATGATGCTACTCTTCCTGGGGCACTTCAGAAACCAGGTTTTTATGATGTTCCACTACTTCATTTGATGACAAAAAAGTGATTCCATGCATTATGTCTTTAATTTTTGGAAACAAAAAGTAATCACAAGGTGCTAGGTCAGGGCTGTATGATGGAGGGTCCATGGTACTAACCTTTAGGGCATCCAGATTCTCAGTTGTTAGTTTTGCTGTACACGACAATGCACTGTCATGTTGCAACATTATTTTTCAAAAACTTACGGTAAAGAGACATTTGTGTACCAATCGGTAGTAACGATACATCTACCTTCTAATGGCCCGTTTTAGGAACAAAAAAAAACAAACAAAAAAAAACAAAAAAAAAAACAAACAAAAAAAACTAGCAGCCATCTTCTTACCAGCACTATAAATTTGTTGGACTTTTGTAGGCTTAGGTTCTGTTTGAAAGACCCGACTGGCTTTTCTTTTCAGGATTATAACAATAAATCCAAGATTTATCACCAGTAACGATATTCCAAACCAAATTTGAAATACTGCCTTGGAATTTTTCCAGAGTTTTTCTGCACCAACCGATGCGTTGTTTTTGATCGGGAGTCAATAACAAAGTTTTCTCGTGTTTAACTGTTAATGTAAAATGGTTTGAATTTTATTCATACCAATGCCCACTGTCACCAGAATAAATTCATAAGACATTCATCAATCTTCTTCAAGCATTGCTCGAACAGCAGCAATCTTTTCATCACTAACAGCACTATTGGGCGTCCTTCATAAAATTCATCACTAAGAAAAAACCAATCTCTTCTGAATTCACTGTACCAATTATAAATTGTTGCCTCAAATGGAGCTTCTTCGCCAAATGCATTTCTAAGCCTATCTTCATATTGTTTAAGATTCATTGACAATTCAAAATCATATTAAACCATAACCCGGAAATGTTGTCTAAGTCAAATTCATTTTTGGGCGAACACAAAATGTTTAAATGATAATTAATAAACTATTAGAACAAATCCAAAAAAACTACACAGCAATTACCTTGCAAAACACTAGAAAGTAGTATCAAATATAAACAAATTTCATTTGTTTTTAGAAACACAGAAAATTAAAAATGTTCACCAACGCCCTCATAATCAAATCCATGTGACAAAGGAGCAGCTCACTGGCTGATTGATGCACCACAACTTTTCCTACTTAGTGTATCATTTCCTCCAGCTTGTAAAACAGTTTGGTTCAATATAATCCTTTGTATTCTTGTGTAAAGAAATTATATAAAAATCATGTGTGTTACATTCACATGACTTTCTCTACCCTTTATCAGCTTATTTGCCTATCTACTTCATTTTATTCAAGATAAACCTTTCCAGAAATAGTGGAATTATACATTTTGTTGTAGATACAAAAAGATTGGCAATAGCCAATTGCTTTACAACTGAACACTATATATTGGCCTTAAAATTCCGTATTCTTTCTATGGCATTGCAAGAAACAACTGAAAAAACAGCAGGACTTCAAAAGAATAGTTAAATATCACACAATTAGAATCATTAATAACCAATATCTCAGAAATGGCTGGTGTCACAAAATGAGTTATTTGAAATAAAAGTTGTGTTTTAAAGAGATCTACATTTTTTGTGAAGTATGTTTTCTTTCTATCGCTTAACATTTATTAGTTATATAAGATTATACAAAATTCCTTCCAAATGAAGTGGACTTCACAGGTTATTCCCAGAAAATTCAAGATATTCATTTTATATGACATGTGAATATTTTTAATATATGGTACTTTAAACCAAATCGTTAGAGCCAAAATTCGAAAAATGTTCCATGTAAAGGGTAATTTGGGATGGCAGATTTTCTTGAAAACTGTGTCGCATCTTTGGAAGGTACTGAACATAAATACCAAATCTAATATTTATCTGACTTTTCATTTTTAAGTTATACTGTTTACAAACACACATACCTACGATGTATGTGGCAGAGAAAGTAAAAATACATTGCAGCAGTTCAAGTTATGAAACCAAATGTATTTGTTCATATCTACCTGAAATACAATAAGTAATTGTGTTACAACAGAGTATTTATAATGGCTTTGTGCATGCTGTATATTTTGTTCCCATATCAGCATAAATTATCAATGTACACCTTGCCACATGCTGCGTGTGCAAATGTATTTTTTCCATTAATAAACATCACAGAGATACAAGCCACTAAGTTCATTATGTGCATTATATTACAACAAACAATTTATTTTTGTTACTATGCTGTAAACTGATCATCACGAATTGGCGCTACACTTATGTCATGACCACAACAATGAATTTGGCTAGCCTGTTGTTTGGCAGTAAATTTAATTATTGTCAGTGGTGCTGAACTGTAATTTTTGCTTGGATCCATTGCTTATATCATGTTTGTTTACAGTTTTTCTTGCCTATATTGCTTGATGTTTTCTTAAAAGATTGTCATAAAAAAAGTAAGGTAAAACTGGTAGTATTGATATTAGAGATAAAAACAAGTATTTGTAAAACTAGTTTCATCCAGTAGCTTTATCAATCAGAGGTGGAATAGTAGTAAATGGGTAGAGCTATCGAACCATCTAGACATGCTCACATGTCGGTAAACTACTTTTGTTTAGTCTTATGTGCTTGTGTTTTGAGCATCTAAAGCAAAATATACAAATAAGACAATTAAAACATTTAAGCACCATTAAATTCCACCATGCAGAACGTATCTTATTCCCATAGTGTCTACAAACGTTCCCTCAGCAGAATGATTCATTAAGGATTGTTTACTTCTCCTATGAATATTTTAAGTCTCATCATAATAGTCATGTTGATGATTACCCTGTAATTTATACAGGACATGTTTCAGAAGCTTTCACTTCAATCATCAGCTGTAGGTTGACTTTGCCTTTTGCCTTCACTGTTACAAGGCTTCTAAAAATCAATTCGAGGTACTTACTTGTTAATAAACTGATGCTATCTCTTCCATGTCAGTGGCAGAAGAAGAATAAAGAGGAGATAAAACTGCAATGTGAATTAATTACTAATACTCACACTCTGTAACACCATTTGACAGGCTCTGGTATTTGTTAAGTTGTCCTTACACCTTCTCTTTTCCATTTTATAGTAGCTCTCAAAATCAATGTCACACACATAAGTGACATATAAGTACTTAAGACAAAACTGTACCACATGGAAGCAAGGATATGACAACATTGGAGGGTTGTTCACATTAAACCCTACTGCTTTTTAAGCAGCAAAAGAGTAATAGCTTCTATAAATACATGAAAACAAGGTTCTTCAGCAGCGTTATTGGGCTAATACTTAGCTATGCAGGCATTTTCGCATTCCCTGATGGCAAACCCAAAATCACATTGTGCAGGAAATGATGAGCCTATATATATGCTCCCACCACTCAAACCAATGATAACAAACTTAATGCAAATTTTTTATTGGGTATATACCTGATATTGCTGTATGCATGTGCGTGCATGTGTATGTGTGGGCAGGGGACAGCTGAACTTGGTATATAATGCACCATAAATTCTACTTACAGAATTTGCTCTATATATATATATAGTTTTTTGTTCCATTTATAAGTCGCCTTTAACATCTAAGGTCATATTGGTGGCTTTCCCTTTGGAATGATTGCTCGTCACCAATGATGTTCACTTGTTTACTATTGTGTACCTTTGGGTTTGTTTACAGTCGGTTTTCCTTATAAACATTAAATTCACACACACATTTTACACTCTCATTTATACTTTCAGACTTTAGGGAGGACAGGGAATAATCCTGGCCAGGAATCGAACCCAGGACCTCTGGATTTGAAGCTAGCAACTAACCACCAGGCCACAAAGGCAGTTGGCTATATATTGTGTGTTCTGAAAATTCCAAAAAAAAAATTTAAGAATAATTAGCTGGTGCTGTTTTGTTCATTGTAGACCTATTTTTAAAGAGTTTTCTATTTTGGCGTTATACTTTCCATATTTGAATTATTGTTGTATACAAAAAGAAAAGCACACCTGCATACTGTAGGGCAGAAGTTCACCATCTGTACTATGAGCATTAATCATCTTTACATTCCATTATATGTATATTAAGCAAACTTTGCATAATTTTGAATATCTGGCCTATGATGTTTAATATTCTTCCAGAAAGTTTTAAAACTAAGTATAAATATTTTTAAAAATATTTTACATTCACTTGCTTTCTCTACCCACTATCTTTTATTTTCATATACGAAGGTGATTCAAATATAAATGATAATTGCACAAGAGTACTGCGCAGGCAGTTTCGAGCAGCATGAAGGCCGGTGTGTTAGGGAGGGGGAACCAGCTTGGTTAGCTGCTTCGCTAAGTTTCAGCATCAGTACAGCCATGAGTGAACAAGAGGTTCCTTCGTATATTGCACAATGCATTATTATAAAGTTCTTAACCAATGAAGGGGTCAAACCCTCAGAGATTTTCACTCGTTTGAAGGCAAAGTTTGGGGACACTACACTGTCCCAGAATAGAGAGTTTACTTGAGCCAGAGAATTTAGAGGTGGCTGTGAAACAGTAGAGAACAGGTTACGTCTCACTGATGACATCATCTGTGCCATTCGGGACAGTGTTTTTTGATACAAAGGAGTTTTACTTATTGATTTTCTGCATGATCGACGTGTGGTGAATGCGGCTTTCTACTGCCAATTGTTGAAGTCAGTAAAACCCGCCTACCGGAGCGAAAGACGTCATATGCCCATTAAAAGATGTCATCCTTCTCCAAGACAACACTTAAGCCTCACAATGCGAATTTGACAAGAGAGACATCGGAGGACTTGCACTGGGAAATCCTTGAACACCCTCCCTATAGTCCAGACTTGTCCCCCCTGGACTATTTTTTGCTTGTACCCATGAAGGAATCACTTGGAGGGTAACGATTCAAAATCAATGAAGACGTTGAGGAGCATGTGCACAAATGTTGATGATACGTCCCCGAACTTTTTTTGAACAAGGAATATTCAAGCTTCCAAATCGTTGCCAAAAGTATGTAGAGCATGAAGGAAGCTATGTAGAGAAATAGAAAAGGTCTTATTTGTGTATATATTTAATCAACAAATGTATAAAAAAAAAATTACCATTTATATTTGAATCACAACCCTCAACTCTCTTTATTTTAAATCACTGTAGTAGTTTACACAAATTATTCTTACAAATGCTTATTTTTCTATCTACTTTTGCTTCATCAAAATAAACCTTTGCAGAAATAGCTACATTACACATTTCATTATAGATACTAGGAAATAAAGACAGTCAAATGTTTAAAGACAAACATTACACGGTGGCCTTAAAATTCCATACTCTTTCCATGACATGTGAGAAACAACTAAATATTAACAGGACTTAAAAAAAATTACAGAAGCATTTAAACAATTCAAACCATTATTATCAGACATTTCAGAAATGGCTAATGTCACAAAAAAAGTTATTGAAATAAATTGAACATTTTAAAGAGATGCGCAATTTTTTGTGTGTTAGTCTATTGTTTGTCACTTAACATTTACCAATTATATTCCTTATTATTATTCTAAATGAAGAGGACTTCACAGAGGATTCCCAGAAAATTCAAGATATACATTTTATTTGTCATGTTAACATCTTTAATATATGGTATTTCAATCAAAATTATTACAGTTATTTGAGAAAATAAAACATTTGACAAATTTTCACATAAAGGATAGTTTTGGGTTTGGGGAATTTTTTTGAAAATCATGTCGCATCTTTGAAAGATACTGAACTTAAATATCAAGTTTGACATTTATTCAAGTTTTCATTTTTAGTTACGCTGTTCTCTCTTCTCTTATATGCACACACATAAGACCTGTTTCTAAAAATTGTTTCTTTATTCAAGGGTCTCAAAACATGTATTTCCAGTGAAATCTCAATATCAAATTTTTGGGTGGAATGCAAGTACCTCCTCTACCTATTATGTACTTGGTAGAGAAAGTAGAAAAGATTTAATTGTTGGTTAGCAGACAATTCTATCTATAGTGTCAAATTTTAATTTCATCTAGTTCTCTATCTTAAAAGGCTTTATATTACTACTTTTGTCTATTATGTTTTTTTTTCTTTTTTTTTCCCACCCTTAATGGCTGCATCTAAACAAAGAATTATTTCCCCAAAGACACAGAGTTCATGACCAGGTATAGATCAACAACTTTAAATACCTCACTTATTATTGAATTTTGTAACAAATGCTACAAAGCAAAAGCTTATAAGCACTTTTTATGACCAATTCTTTTATATATCAACTTCAATATGATGAATATTGAAGAAGCTATGCCTTTCTTTATTGAGATACATTACCAGTTGTTTGATGAATTCTGATGTTTTTGAGTTATGGGAAATAGTGGTTTCAAATGCTTAAAAGTTTAAGGTTCTTGCTCTCACACTTTTGGCCCATAAAAAGAAAGTGAGATGTAAGGGGTGAGAATGGGAAAGGATAGAGGAAGACAGAAAGAGAGGGATATGGTGAAAGAGTGGAAAAGGGAGAGAAAACAAGTCCTACATTGACTAGAAATCACAAATAGAGTTGCAAATTCTATTAATAACATTGTAAAGCATGACAAGTTTCACAGTTAAATGTTGAAGCTTGGGGCCTTGGTTCTTGGTTGTTCTGCACCAGGTAGGTCATATGGTAGGCCAGCAGGAAAAGAGGTACCAACATCCCAATCCTGTTGGCTCCTAAGATGTCCTTCATGGGTCTAATTACCACTCCAACACACCATCAGACTGTGGGTGCTGAGGTGTGATGTGGGTCTTGTGTACCCCAAGCCACTGCAGCACTTCCTTCATTAGGTTTGATCAAAGATGGTGCCCTAGTCATTGTGGCAAGTGACAGATCAGGCACTCCACAAAGAAGTCTGCAATTGTTTTTGCTCCTTAGATAGAGATTGGTATACACATCAGGCCACTTGCTGTAGCCCATGGTCACCAGTGGATATCTGTTCCCCCTACCCAACACCAATGGCAATACTTTCAAATGGTGCCACCATGTTATACTGCCACATGCCAGCCCAGTTTCTAGCCTTAGGACTGCAACTCTGTGCACTAGTTCAAGTCACCATCTCTTAGTGTTAGCTCTCAGCAGTGACAGTAGCAGTATCTGTGGTTGGACAGCTGTACAAAGGAAACTGCACAACCTACCACTTGGCCTTTAGGAGTGGGCATTTTCTAACCATGCATGCTTTTTTCCAGTCTGTGGTATCCCAAATGCTAAATAGACAGTCCACACAGAAGTTGAGTTTCTTTTTCTTCCACTGCTCCTCCTCTTTCTTCCTCTTCTTCCCCTCCTCCTTCTTCACCATGACTACAAATGAGCATCAAGCATTGTCCAATCATTCAATGATTCCTTTTATATCTCAAGTCCTCCAGCAGACAGCGTGGATGCTCTGGTGTCTATGTAATGGAGGGAGCATCCTTACATATATTCGAGTCCCCTTAGCTGAAAACGACCTGATAGTCTCACCAGTGCTAAACACACTTCAGATGGGCCAAATAGTCAGCTGCTCTTCTGATCAGATCTAAATGGCAATCCAATTATTGTGATGGTGCTATAGTTTGGGTTTGACACAGGGTGAAATATTCACAGAAGGCTTATGTCTTCCCCAATGTGTATAGAGCTAGATGGTCTATGTCTATCATATTTAATAAATGGATGGGCACTGCCTCTTGAGATATCAACTATGGCCTGGGGAATCAAGTCCATGTATGGGTGACAATCAGTACAGCAAGTTTCTGAATGCTGACCTAATCCCACCATCATTACTACTTCACTTCTTGTATTAAGACTATACAAATTTTTGGATGTTCGTTTGGGATCTGAAGAGTCAACTCATATTGTCCTATGATTGCCTCACGTCTCCTGAAGACATCCGGTCCCACTTTCACCTTCGAGAGATCATAACTCAATGATGCTCAGTCCTACGGTAAATTCCAGCAGGGCCTTCTCCTCAACTGGCAAGGCGACTGATGCCATCACAAGCTGGAGATAGGTCAGCTTCCTTGAATGCAGGCCCTTCATCATGTCAAATATTATCAAGGTTAGAACAACACTGGTGTGCATTAGCATGCGACATGATTTCCCTAGCACCCAACCTCCACAAGGAGGCTCTTGTCTGTCCTCTTCTCAAGGTGTGCAAGTCAATCAATGGTGGTGATGAAGCCAATATGTCCTCTCCACATCTATCCTCACTCGTTTTCGAACAGAAGGAAGCCAACTCTTCAACATGACTGTCAAGCCTCGTAAAGTTCTTACACTGGCCGAACATCAGGAAGAGTCTAACACTGATTTGTGCATGCCAAAAGAGTAAGGACTTCTGGATGTCAAGCAAGGCCTTGCACAAGCTGTTCTATAGAGTGAAGTCATAGTGTCTACCCTGGTTGCAATAAGCTGCAACCCAACGTGGTTCCCAAAGTGATTCTCCAGCACCTCCTAGATGCAGGACCAACCCTTAAAGAGTGGCTACCAACTACATGGCTTCTTCGTCGGATAATCACTGTTAAGAGCCACAAATGTGAAAAACTTTGGGCAGAAGAATTCAAAACTGTCTCGTCATATTTCAGCTTGACGCAAGTCATAAAAGGTGCCCTGGTGTGCATGATCTTAAGTTTTTCCTACCTGCCACTTTTTCGAGTGCAATTTAATCCTTTAATATAACTGTCTTCTTGCTTCTCAATGCCCCGTGGGAAGTCCTCCAGCTATTTCCTCATCTGTAGGTTGTGCTTTAACACGACTACCATCTTATTAATCTGTTCATCTTTAATTCATGCTTTATCTACGGCATCACCTGTTTTCATCTCCTGGTTCATTTTACTAGCTTTGCCAACATAAGATTTTTCGTGTGCAGGTTCTCCAATATGTTCATCCATTTCACCTTTCATCCTTTATTTCACTAGGTTATTTTTCCTTTCATCATTTCATTAAAAGGCCTAAAGCATTTCCTCCATTTCATAGCACTCCTGGCACCAACTATGACAAATGAATAAAACCAATTTAAATGTCCTGTTCTTTATTTCCATTAAAACTTTTTTTTTTTTTGCAACCGTCTCTTTGACATGCAATTGCCATACTGTACTCAGTGAGATTTCAGTTCTATCACTGTGATAAGTGAAATAAGCGATACATCTCTTGTATCCATTTTCTCACTATCTTGAACTTTTGAGAAGGTTAGAAGGTTGCCACAGTGCCACTATCATTCTCTTCTGGACATCTCAATTACTAGAAACAAACATATGAAGGAGTCGTGAATCCAAAGGCCATCTATAATGCACTGATACATGAAAAGGGAGTGAAGAAATTGACTAACATCAAGACAATATGTATACATATTCAGTGATCCACACCAAGAGACAAAGTATTAGAGGTATACAACTATATAGTCTGGCAATGTTTTATTCGTTTCCAATAACACAAAAGTTATACCAGTTATACACATTTACTCAATTGCTGCCACTTTATTTTTATTAACCTACATACATCAACATCATTCAAAACAACCCCTTTTGAGTTTAATGACTGCTTCCCAACATCATTTAACATAATATTAGCACATGAATTTTAAAGTTTAAAAAAAGAATAATCAAGTGAACTACAAGCTGGGTGAGAGAGCGATTCCTAATTGTAATCAATCAACGCCTGCTCTACTGGCCAGTTAATATCAGTCTTGCATTATCATACAGGAGCAGAGCGCCAAGCTCAAGTACCTGAGGTTCACTTATAATGAATTTTTGGACAGAATTTCTTACCACCAAACTTGTGGATATTAATATGTAGTGATTGATGTGTTAAAAGGCACATGATAAGTAGAAATAACACCTTGAGAATTACTTGCCATTGAAGATATTTTTCTTGATTGTTTTATTAATAAGAGGCCACAATGAGCAGAGCTTCATGATATTAAATGCATCATACAAGGCATTGCTTGTCTTCTAAAGTAAACCTTGAAGAAAAGCTTAGTTCATCAGGAAATGATACTACGTCTACTGTTAAATTACAACATAAAAGATCCATGTGTGTGTGTCCAGCTAACCCAAAAGCAAAAAAGTCGGTCAAAAACCAAACTTGCTTTGTAAGTTCAGCATCTTTTAAGGATGCAACATGAGGATTTTCAAGAAATTCCCCCTACCCAAAACCACATGGAACATTTTTTGTGGCAAATAATATGTAGGTACACCTTGAATTTTCCATGAATAGTCTGTGAAGTTCTCTTGATTCAAATGAATTTCGTATAATTGGTAAAGTGTGAGAGACAGACAAAATCACTACACATCTCTTTAAAGCACACAATTTATTTCAAAAAAAAATTTTTGACTTCAACCATTTCTAAGATATTCTTTGTTAATGGTTTGAAATTTCATGCAAAGAATATCGAACTTCAAAGCCATCCTATAGCAACCTGCTTTTTAAAAAATATCTTATTATCTTTAGCTTCTTATATCTACAGCAAAATGTACAAATATATAATGAAAGTTTATCTCAATTAACACAAAGCAGATAGAACTATAAGGTTTTGAAAGAATAGTTTGTAGAAGAGTGAAGAGAAAATTCATATGAATACAATACATAAGATATTTTTATCTGCTCATATTGGTAGGTTTGTCTTCAGAAACAATTGAGTTGTTGCTGATATTGGGCTTTTAATGTTGAGTTACAATTTTTTATTACTTTGAAACATATTCCTACTTCCAGACTCTGTGGAAAGTGCAAAATGATTTCATTAAAACAGAAATTTCCATGCCCCAGCCAGGAATTGAAACCACGACCTTGGGTTAAGAAGTCAGCACCACTCAACCTCAAAAGTAGTCCCTACACACACTAGTTCAGAATGACTCGCACTGACAATGCAATACACACCTCAATGGAAATAGGAGTACAAGCTAAGTTCTGCATTATTTCTGGAATTGCCCTTATATAATCAATTGATTAAATTTCCTGGATCCCTAAAATACCTCTGACACATGTACCCCAACCCCCTTCCTTACTGATGGTACTCCCTATGTTCTTTAGCACTGCTCACTTAAAATCCTGCAAGCAAGAATTAACAAAACTGACTAGAACTGTGCATTATCTTATAGTCCCAAGCACCCTTCTCATGGATTTTGCTTTTATGGTATTACAGAAAAATACTTCAGGAGCGTAACACTGCTATGAAGAGAATGTAAACATTTTTACCTAAAAACTAAAACTTTATGACTTTTAAGGAGACTGATCACCTATGTCAATTCCATGAAGCTCCTGTTATATCATTCTTATTATCTCCGGGAGCCATTCATTAAATTAAAATCAAATCTGCTCTTAGTCCTCTTCCTGGAAAATGGTTATAAAAGCAATAGGAATGTGAATAAATTACCTTAAGAGTGATTTTAGAAGTGGATGTGATCTCTTCAATAGCTGGTGCCCACCTCTTTTAGGAGTTTTACTTTTATAGACACTTTGCATTATGAACACAACAAACGTAGCCATTTTTTCCCTAAATCACATGCAAAGTGGGAACTGCCAACCTAAATGAAAAGGTGAAATCCACTAAATATGCGATGTGTTGTTGTTACTAGAATTTCTTCTTCTTCTTCTTCATTTAGTGTTGCCACTGACAAAAACGCAACGCATTCATAGTAAGAAAGACTATGCACCAAAATCGTAATTTTTGTATTCTTCTTGTGAAAGTTTGTTATATTAATATGTTATTTCCATTAAATAAAGAAGTTCCTTTTCTGTAACAGTGGTAGATAGTTAATGCAAGCTTACATGAAAAAAACCTAACCTAAGGCTAACTTTCCGTGAATTCAGAAATTTAAGCTTATATAAAAAAAAAACTAAACCTAACCTCCCGTGAATCAGACACCTAAGCTTAGGAACACAACTGTTACACTCCTCTCCTTCTAAAAAAACATCCCTCGGCTACACTTTGAGGCTGAGGGCCCTCAATCTCTCGGCTACGCCTTGAGGCTGAGTATCTTACAGGCTTTGGCGGCATTAGTTATTCATATGTTGGCAGCAATGCCTTAGAGCTAGCGAATGACAGAGTGACATCTGCTGGACATATAATGCATCATTTTCCTGACTCAGGAAGAGGACTAAGAGCAGATTTTCGAAATTAAAAATAAGATGTTCATGCTTTCTGTATTTAACATTACAAGGTTTTCACTTTAAAGTATATTAAATACTTGGGACATGTAAATGAATCAAACAGGTTTAATTAGATCCTATGAATTACACTAAGTGCAAGAACATACGATATACTTACCTCATTCTATTCTTATGATACACTCTTCTCCTTCTATCATCTGAATCGTGATAATCCTCTGTGTCACTACTACTATCTCTATCATAAGAGTGGCGATCTTTGGGAACAGACATTGCACGTTTCCAACTGCAAAATACGTTTAAGTAAAATTAATAAACATTCACAGTGCGTCACCTTTTCTTTAAAACGTTAAGGTATAGAGTAGCTGCTGCACATAAAGAGTTCACCGATAAATGTATGCCAATGGCACCAGTTACCCCTATTTACCACATTGTACTTACGCACAATTGTAAGTAAAGTAAAAATTATAGTCCACGTTTCTCAACTTTTGGACAACTCTTCTTATACAAGAAGAAAACAAAAACGGGAACAGTTTAATTTCATTATCTGTCCATTTCACATTTTTCATCCACGATAACAATGCAAACACACTGCCTACAAAACGCAATAATGTTGTGAACAATTGACAGGACAAGAGCTTTAGTGGGCAACTTTATTGCACAATGTTACGGCATTTTGGCTAAATTTACCATCCTAAGAAATTGGGAAAAGTGCATAAAATCCTGACCACATATATTTACATAATATAAGCAAATGTATTAGGGGTAGAAACGATTTATTATACAAATTATGGCTATTCGAAAATATTGTAGAGCATGTTAGAAAATTGACACGGGTATTATCACATTTTCATTACTAAATATGGATTTGTTTTGTTGGTGCAGCTGTGTATCACCAACTTAAACTATGACCTTAATTTCCCTTACGTTATTTTCTTGCAAAAACAGCAAGGCTTAAAAATGTTATCATCCGGGAAATAAGAGAATATTTAAATCGATAAGGAGAAAAGTGTGATATATTTAAGTTGTAAAATGACTAAAATGGAAGAAAATGAAAAGGCGGAGGCAGATAATTTTCCGACGCCAGAAGATTTGCAGAAGAAAGTGTATTTTCTTTTGGAACAGTTACAGTTAATGGCCTTAGAGTTACCACCGTAAGATTTTCTGTATTTAAATACACAATGTTTCCAAATGTGAATAATTTTAAGAGCTGGAGCTTGCGGAAATTTCGTTTGAACACACGTGCTCCTTATTTGACATAGTTGTATCCAAGCCAGCGAAATGATGGTTATCCTCGCTTAACCTCATCTTTATTATTGTTTGGAATCTTTGTTTTAGGAAATATCAACAGAGAGTACCATGCGAACTACTGTCTGGTTTAGCAAATGCTTTGCTAAATGATACCGTTTTTGAAATTGTAAAAGGACTTATGGAAATTCAACATATTACTGAAAAGGCATTATTTCAACAGAGGTTACAGATGTTAAATAGACATACAAGTAAGTATATGCCTCTATCATATGGCATATTACTATTAAAAATCCACCACAAAGAGAAAAAGGTACTTTTTTGTCTACGTTGCTGCAGGTTGAGATTCGAATTCCAATGGGGTTATGTTGCCCATCTGCATTTTTTTTATTTAGTGTTTTGCCTTAATCTTTAGAACGAATTTTCAGATGGTTTTAACCTCTCTCTAGGTTTGTACATTCGTTTCATTCACAATTTGAGTTAAAATACTTTAAAATTAAAAATAACTAAGCTTAGTATCTACACAACGTCCTTTTGTGAGAAGTCTCTATCATTGGATTGAATAGTAACTTGCATTTTCAGAAAGTTACATTAGATCAATAAGAAAATCCTGTATAGGCGAGTCCCGTAGCTCAGTTCATATGGCACCTGCCTGCTGTGCGAGAGGTCCCGGGTTTAATCCCTGGCTGGGGAAGTGGAAATTTTTCTCTTGCTAAGATTATTCCCAATCCTCCCCAGAGTCTGGAAGTATAAATGAGAGTGTGAATGTGTGTGTGATCTAATGATTAAAACCCAAAAAGTCCAAAAAAAAAAAAAAAAAACATTGACAAGAGAATACGAGTAACACCATTGCTAATAGGCAAAAGTTCCAAAGGAAAGGTCGCCGATAAGATCAATGTAGTTAAAGGCAGGGTATAAATGGAACAAAAAAATACTGCACACGTAGAGGATCCAAGAATCATTTCAGTGAAGGTTCAATAAATCTTTTTAATGATCCTTCAATCTGTTATTTGTAATGAACATTTTAATGTACTTTAAAACATTTTAAACAGTTTTCATGTAAAAGAAAACCTAACGCTAACCTCCTGTGAATTCAGAAACCTAAGCTTATATAAAAAAAAACTAACCTAACGCTAACCTTCCATGAATTCAGAAACCTAAGCTTATAAATATAAAAAAAAAAACCTAACCTAACGCTAACCTTCTGTGAATTCAGAAACCTAAGCTTATATATATATAAAAACCTAACCTCTTATAGTGCCTAGGGTGCAATGTGTGTGTATGAAAAGTGTTTAAAGTATGCTTTATGTATATGGAATAATAGTGAGATCCGGTATATGAGTCCAGGCCAGAGACACTATACACGTGGCACATATGCATACACAGGATGCACAGGAACTGAAACGAAAAAAACTGATTACAAAAAACAAAGCTGATAGTTGTTATTGAGGGCCCTAAGTTGCAAAGCGTAGTCAAGGGATGTTTTAGAAGTAGAGAAGTGGAGCAGTTAAGGCTGCAGCTGCAAAATGACGACAGGGCTTAGTCGTAGAATCTGCACGACTAAAACTCAAATTATTCACGTTAACAAAAATTCTTACCTTTTATTGTGGCAGTGGATACTCCATAAACCCAATTACAATTTCACCCATGCTTACATACTGAATCAATGCTCATTAAATTACAGTTGATTCTTAAAAAAACTTATTTTAAGGTTGTCTGCAGAAGCATTGCAAAAGGACTAATATGAACACATCATAAAATAAATTTTGGGTAAATTGCTCTTACAGGATTGCCGACAGCGATGGAAGTGATGTCTTATATGTCCTACAGATGTCACTCTGTGTCATCTCTAGCTCTAATGCAATGCTGGCAACATATGAATAACTAATGCCGCCAAAGCCGGTAAGATACTCAGCCTCAAGGCGTAGCCGAGGGATTGAGGGCCCTTAGCCTCAAACTGTAGCCGAGGGATGTTTTTTATAAGGAGAGGAGCGATGCCAGGGCATATCCGAGGGATATGTGCATCTAAAACTCGAATAAAAGGGGCGGGCGGGTGGGCACCAGATATTGGCGAGATCACATCTACTTATTTCCTCACTCTTAAGGTAATTTATTCCATTCCTTCTTGGTTTTTTTCAGCATTTTCAACGGGGACCCCATAAGAGAAAAATAACCTAAATTTTAAATGTCTTGATATATAAATTTTATTTTTCTGTATCCATATGAAATTCAGCAACCTCTGTACATTAACATTCAAGCAGTCTATTCATATAGCAGTAGTATACATAATTAACACTCAAAGCTGAAGCTTGAGCTAGAATGAGGTGCCACATTATGCTCATGAAAATCATGCCAGAGGATAGCTGAAGCTATATTTCTAACGATTTTAGAGTACATGCAGGCTTAAGCTTCACACAGGTCTTCACGATCAATTTCACTTTGCCATCTTTAATTTTTGTTATCTATCAAAATTTTGGAAAAAAAACAAAAAATGACATCAGTTATATTTACCATTTTTAGTGGACTGTGCCAGCCAGTTGTAGGTATTTTGTGGGTTTTTTTTCCTAGATTTCCTTGAATCTTGCTTGGTTTTCTTGTAACCAAACATAGAATTGATGATGCGACTGTTGATTTTCTTAGTTTAGTTTTTTTGTGTGCTTTTTAACAATTTCAGCTCATACATTTTGAACTAAATTTATAAAACACAAACAGTGTTAATACCTATAATGCTTCTGGGTTTTCAGATATACTCAAAAAGCATTCTTTCCAAATAGGATAATGTCTTTTACATATGTGCTTTACAACTCTATTGTAATGGTTTGGATTAGGCTTAAAATGCCTGGGTGTCTGAATGAAGCAGGTGAAGAAATGATGAGGCTCAACGTGTATCAGCCAAAAATAATATGTTAGTCTTTTCTCTCAAGTTTTTGGTTCTTAATTTAATAATTTTTTTAATATGACTGGATTTTCATTACTGCAATGTAAGTGATTCTTTTTTTTTTTTTTTACCTTTAAATATATACAGCTTTTTGTTTTTATTTTCTTTCTTTCCTTTCACACACTTCCTTGCTCATTCATTGATATGCTTCTATAATAAAGCTTAAGAGCTAATACAAAGTATATTGATTTACACTTGACTTTTCCTTACATAATTACATAGTTTACAACCTGGTCGAAAGGTACATCTTTTAGTATAGTCCTCCTTGAGCTTGTGACAGATGTGTGAGAGCCTCTCAAGGATTACTTTTCACTTTCTCTACCATGTATGTAGTAGGTAAAGTTATTGCATTCCACCCAAAAATTCAATACCGAGATTTCACCGGAAATACATATTTTAAGGCTCCCTGAATCCAAATAAAGCATTTTTGGAAACATGCGTATGTGTGCGTGTGAGAGAGAGAGAGAAAAAATGGCATAATTTAAAAACAAAAAGTCGGATAAATACCAAACTTGGTATTTGGGCTCAGTATCTTTGAAGGATGCGACATGAAGATTTTCAAGAAAACTTCCCCACCGCAACTACCCTTTACATGGAACATTTTTTGAAAGTTTTGATTTTCTAAAAAATGGCTCTTAACAATTAACGATTTTGATTAAAATACCATATATGAAATATATGTACATGACAAATAAAATGTATATCTTGAATTTTCTGGGAATAGCCTTGAAGTCCTCTTCATTTGGAAGGAATTTTGTATAATCTTGTATAATTGGTAAACATTAAGTGATAGACAAAAACATACCACACAAAAAATGAAGATCTCTTAAAAGGCGCAATTTATTTGAAATAAGGTTTTTTGTAACATAAGCCTGAGATATCCATTATTACAGGTTTGAATTGTTCAATACTTGTCATTCTTTTTAAGCCCCATCGATTTTCAATTGTTTCTTTCAATTGCATGGAAACAGTATGGAATTTTAAGACCAGCATGTAGCATCCAGTTCTTAAACATTTGACTTTCGCTGTTCTCTTTGTGTTATCTATAACTAAATATGTAATATAGTTATTTTTGCAAAGGTTTATTTGGATTAAAATGCAGTAGATAGAAAAATAAGCTTTAGTAAGAATAGTTTGTATGTCCACTAATAAAGATAGAAGGTAGAGAAAGTCATGCGAATGATTATATTAGATTTTTCAGAATGTTCCACCACTGGATAACTGCTTCCAGATTTTCAAACTGTGGCATTCATAGGGCTTTCTTCAAAACTCTAAAAAGATTATATTCATGTAGCACAAAGTTGATAGCTGCACTTAAAACCCCATCTTAGTAATATCACACTCAGTCACCTTTGGGAATTGGTGTCCCCCTCTGTTGATGTGCAATTTTTCTTCCTATCTTTCACCCACTTGCCTTTCTGTGATAGTACCTAAACACTGCCACTGATCATTTGTAAATCCCTGTACAATGTTCACACCTGTTTTTGTAGAGACTCTGCCCTTGATCACTCTCAGTATTGTCTGCACATACATTCAGAGCACTGCACCTCCCTGGTGTTGGATAGTGCAATTGCCTTGTAACTTGGACATATCAAGTTCAAATCTTGGTTGGGGAGAGTTGCCCAGATGTTTTTCCAGGGTTTCCCCCTCATCCTCATAAAACATATGTAGCTCCCAGCTCAACAGATCCTTGGTTCACTTGAGTATATTTCAACCCATTTCTTTCAGTGTCTCTGTAAACCTGAGTTGTTCAAAAGGACATTAAGTGCTTACCACAATAACGGTGTAAGGATGTATTCAGATTGTAACCCCCTTTCCCTTCCTGTCACCATGTGCTAGATCACAGTATTAGCTACCAGTGACTGTCATTGACAACGTAGTAGAATATTATGGAGCAGGAAAAATAAAGTTTAGATCAATTATATACCCCTCATATATAGTAATGAACTCATCTGGTCAATTGTCCAAGGTTTGTGAATATCCTCCAGTGTGTTGGACATTCCAAGTCCTTGCAACATTTTAGGTATAACTGAATGGTATGTTTCCTGTTGGTTGTATAAGGCCCTTCAATGCATCTTTAACTAATGTGTAATGTGTTGTTTTCCAGTGGAACGCCAGGTGTTGCAAAGTGTAACAGAAGAAGAAGAGCGCAAGAGACAGGAAGCAGTATTACATTTAAAACAGAGGGAAGAACTGAAGCAGACAGATATGAAATTAGTTCTGGAATTAGATCAGAAAGTAAGACAAATTAAATAGTGGCTGAAATTGGTTCAAAATGGATATAAATTAAGCATAAGGTTTTGTTCCATAGTTTGTCCCTCGTCTTGAAAATATTACTATAAAAAGAAACTGATTCAAGTAATACCCTACTGATGTTTATTGTGGAAGCAATTACTAATTTCATTGCTTAAAAAATGAGAATACAGTTAACTTCCAATTACTTGGGGGCAGGTATTTAGATTCAGACTGTTCTCCAAAATTATAAGAATCCATATTATTTGTTTTCTTGTATTTAAAAGTCGTCGCTGAAAATGAATACAAATGAACTCCACTCTGCACACCATGTAGCAATAAGGATACACAATAGGTAAGGGATGGAAAACCCAAGTGTTTCAGTTCTTATCAAGACTGAATAGTCACATTTCTTATTTTTGTGCTTTTCTTCATCAGCAACTACTATGGATGAGGTATTATACCATTCTGACTTCAAGGTTTTCTTGATCTTTCCATCTTGCATTTGTGTGTCTTTGTTACCAGTTTAGGTAGTATTTCTGTGGTCATCCTATCTACTTATTACCAGTTTTATCCATTTTGTAATATGTGCTTATTTACAGTAAATGTTTTTGACCCTTGTCTGACTTCTATATGGTACAAATTTTGGTAAACTGCTGTTGTATATGATCAGTGAATTATGCAATAAAGTGTATTCCAGATGTTTAGCATAGATAGGCATATGAGAGGAGGTGCTTTGGAGTATATCCTCTGCACCAGTGTCAGCATGCCTATCGTACAGGCAGATCAACTGAAACTGCCCTTTTTCAGGTTGCCATTAAACTGGAAAAGACAGTTCAGGAAAAGGAGGTGGCACTTTGTCGCAGTTTCTTAGTGACTTGTTTTATCTTATTTATCGGGCGCTTATTGTTTAATTATTTTTAAATTTGGGTTCTTTGTCCTCCGGCTAGCTATTGTAACTCAGTCGAGCACATCTCTCTAAGCAGGGTCAGGGTGTGTAATGGAAGAAGTTGTTGCTAAAAGATAACACTGATGTAGAACATCTGAATCGTAGACTTTTATTGCTATCACGCTTAGTTTAAGTTAATAATTGAAATATTTAATGTTTCTACATGCCTGACTGAAACTTTGTATTTCTAAACGTAACTACAGTCCTTTGAGTTGCCGCGCACCAATTACTGCGCATACTTTACATTTGTAACTAACTCTGCGACATGTACCTCATGAGAGATTCTTCAGAACTGTGTGAAACTTCCTTATGGCTCGAGATAATATATACTCTTTCATCTCAAATTGCCTAAACATTCTAATATAATTCTTATTGGTTACCAAATTGCGCCAACTTTAGCGTCTCTTTTGGTCAGCCAATCACTACTATTGACATATATGCTCTAGGGAAGATATTCCCACAATTTCTGAAAAAGGCACACTACCCTATGACCTCATTTCCGGCTTTCTCTTCTTGGTGGCAAACAACTCAACCCCTCAGTTTTTCGTTACCCAACTTCTATTGTCAGTTTCAGTTAGGCAGTGCAAACTTCTTTCCTAACAAGTCCTTATAGTTAACAAACATCTAAAAGTATGTATATACAATAATATTTTACACACAAAGCTGGTTAAAGAATTACTTTGTAATTTACACTATATTCACTCTGGCATTCATAGCATGTTGTAACATAAAATATTGCCTCAACTTGGCATATTCATTGATATTGAGGGTGCTTTGATAACACCTCCTTTAATGCAGTAACTGCTGCTGCAAGGAAACATGGAATTGATGAAACCTGTTGTTCGGTGGATTCAATCCATGCTGAGAGGCAGAATAGTTCATACAAGTCTCATGGATAGTAGTCTAGCTGCAAAGGTCATGAGTGGTCGTTCACAGGGTGGGGTGTTATCACTGGAACCTGGTGGTTGATGGGCTACTTGTTCAAACAAGTAACCTAGGCTTTGATATCACTGACTATGCTGATGATATCGTCATCATAGTTTGAGGTAAAAGGGACAGTCAGGGAACCCATGAAGTTGCACTGAATACTGTGACAAAATGGTCTGTGAATGAGAGCTTAACTATTATGTAGTCCTCATCAAACAGCCATTGTACCATTTATCAGAACAAGAGACACAAAGGGATTAGGACCTCTGTATCTTCAGGGTAAAGAACTTAAAGTGTCCAAGGAAGTCAGATACTTGGGAAACACTTTGACTTCAAGGTGGACGAAATCAGCATTTCAAGAAAACAATAAAATGTGCGAAAACAACCTTTGAAATAGATGCACGCATGGTAAAAGATGGAGACTAAGTCCTGCTATGATCCATTGGAATATACCAGGATAACCATACCATTGATAACTTTTATAGCACTGATTTGGTGGCCTAAGGTCCTTCAAAAAAATCAACTAAATAAAGTTCAAAGAACAGCACATATGGCTGTTACAGGAGTTATGAAAACAACTACTACTGCAACAACTGAGGCACTCTTGAACCTGACTCCATTACATTTAGTTATAATGGAGGAGGCAAGAATACCACTCTATAGACTGCAACACATTAAACAATTGAGAATTCCTGAAATAGACTCAGGTTTGCTAAGAATTAGGAAATACTAAATGGAAATTGTACATAGGAGATACATTTTTAGAAATCCGTCAAGACTATATAATTCCAATTAAATACTTTATAAAGAGCTTCAGGGTATTTGTTGATCCTGAATGTTGGACAAATGAAGCTCTGGAGACTCCTGAGAAAAAACTTTGATGTGGTTTCAGATGGCTTAAAGGATGGGCTCAGGAACAGGATCCAGAGTATATGGCATAAGACCAAGCTGCAAAAAGACTTTTCCCGTGGGTGAATATGTTACTGTTTTTGAAACAACAATTTATGCTATGATAGCTTACACTGGTAAACAGATCTTTATCTTCTCGGATAGCCAGGCTGTACTTAAGGCTCTAAGGTAGTCATAAGGTAACGTCAGGACTGGTTTTAAGCTGTCCAAACATGCGCGCAAGCTTGGCAGAGCAGAATGAAGTTCAACTCATCTGAGTGCCAGGCCATAGTTACATAGAGGAAAACGAAAAAGTTGATGAACTTACTAGACAGGAAACAGCTTCACAATTTATTGAACCAGAGCCAGCTTTAGAAACATCTCAAGTAAGAGAGGCTATTAAGAATTGGTCCAAAATAGAACATCATAAAACCTGGCTTAAAACTCCAGGAAACGTGGTAAATTATTTATTAGAAAACCACGTAAGAAAAGAGCTGAGAGCTGACAGACTTCAGTTGAGAACAATTATTGAATTTTTCACAGGACATGCTCCTGTGAAAAAGCATCTTAACATGATGGGAGTATTTCAGGGTAACTTAGATTACAGATTGTGCAAGAAAGAAACTGAAACAGTCAAGCACATTAATCCTCCTGTAAGGCCCTGCTTGGCTCACAGGAGATATATTGCTTTTGGGAAAATGTTTTTAGAACCAGAAGAATTTGAAACCATATCTGTTATGAATAGGGACCGGATTTTGATGACCGAAAAGTACTTTTAAAAATGAGCTATAAAGTGACTGCAAAAATACAACAAAAATTTGTATGAGAATGCTAGTTTATTTATCAGATTTGGCCTGTTCTACATATATGTTGTTGGCCCAGTTATAGGTTTGGAATTACATACAATTAAATTCAAGCACCGTCTTTCTATATCCAAATTAAAATTTATAATAAGATTGAGAAAATTTCAAGATGACAATTATTGTGAATTTCACTCCCTTGATTTATACAGTATGTGGCAACAGTTCTTGCAAGATAATAAGGAGGGAACACTTGAAAAGGGAGGGCGGGAACTACTGTTAGAACTGAATATATTATCAGATGGAAGCATTAATGAAAAATTATATACCTATTTATGTATTACGATTTACAGGCTTACCTCTTTCTGCATTACAGTAGATGATGGAGACTATTTGCGGATTCTCAAAGGAAAACGAATGTCGATTGTCCATCAGTATGCTCTTGTACATTTAAAAACTGCTTTCAATGTGCACAGATGCGATGGAAGCATACTTAAAGTGCACAAAATCCCTCGATGTAAGTTCCTCTTCAATGCCAGACAGGCTAATGTCTTCCCCTATCAAGATCCGAGAGATGGAGCACAAAACGTTGTAGCCCATGTTTTTGTCTCTAACTCATTTCAGTTTGTCTGATACCAACACACCAATATCACTGCGAACATTTTAAATGCATCTGCACTTGTTGTGACCACATCAATCATGTTTTCTGGTGCCATACCCTTTTCTTGAACACGCGCAATGGTTTTTAGATAGTCAAAATTTGCCTTAATATTTTGTTAATTTCCCCATCATTTCACTCTTTGAAAACAGTTCTTGGGCAGTTTGAATAGCCTTGGCTTCTTGTGCTTCGAGGGAATCGATTGCATGCTTCACTGTTTGGAAGTGGTCACAATAATTCACACAGGAATCAATCAATGTACTCCACTGGATAATGATGGGCTGGGGCTGCAATGGAATGTCATTAGCTTGGGGATTTGAAAAGTTGTTTGCTTGATGGAGCTTTAACAAATACCTTCTTGGTCTGCAACACCAGTTTGTCAACTTCAGAGAAATTTGCTTTGACTTCTTCGGCCACTCTGTGAAAAGCGTGAACTAAACAAGTCACATGTATCATTTTTGGATAAAATGCTTTGATTGCATTAGCAGCTTTTACTATGTAAGGTGCTACATCAGTCAAGAAGAGCAAAATATCATTGTTCTTACGCCTTCAGGCCACAAAAGCGTCATTGAGTTGTCAAAGAGGTGACATATTGTCGAGTGGTTAACAGATTCCAAGACTTCTGTCATGAGTGAGAGTATTTTTCCAGGTTTATCAATCTCCAATGTATCCACAATTACGTTGGCAATGTAGTGGCCCTCCATATCACTGGTTCCATCGATGGAGACAAAAATTTTCTTTCCACAGACCTGTTCTCGTATTCTTATTACGTTGTTATAGCAGTGGGGTATATAGTTTTTTCCTCATAGTAGACTCATCTGAAATATTACGGCCAGTATACTTTTCCAAGAACTCTCTCAGTTTAGGCTTTGTCAGCTTCTACACAGGAATGTTATGTCCAATATTTTGCTGTACGGTAAATCTTTTATCTGCTGCCACCTCACCTCACATATTTTGCAAAATAGAATTTAACCATCAGTAGAGAAAATATCCTCGCCAAATTCAGCAACTATTTGTTTTAAGATGAACAGGTTTAGATGGCTTTAGCTTAGGCATTCTAAATACGCTCTAAACAAAAATTATGGTAAATAGAATCACCAAGGTATAACACAAATTTACGTATATTGACACCTTGGTGAGCTGACCAGACTGACACAGAAACTTGTTAACGCAGTAGGCAGTCTACCACTGGGCTGGTCAGTGATGCCACTTGTATGAATGAGTTGGTTCAATTCTATGAAAGCGGGCTAAAAATAAAACCAATTGTCTTGCTATTCAGTTATTGACAATAAATGATGAGAACAGCAGTCTTCTCTTGCTGGTCCTTTCATTAGGACAGGTAATAGTGGGTTTTCACACTGCACTGTAAAAGTACCTGCTTCAGTAACAATTACAACCCTCACCTTAATTCTTTAATATGGTTAAAACTGGGTAAGGGGTAGACAGAGCTACTGTAAATGAATTTTCAGTGAGGCTGTGAATTGTGAATAATCTGGTTGATTTTAAGTATTGATGCTTATTCAAACGATAACATTCATGTAAGTAAATGTAGAAAAACTCCATATATTACAAGAAACATACAAAATGACAAAAAAGAGAAAATAATGACTTTAAATTTGAAAAAAAAAATTGCCTAAAAATTCAAATTTGGGGCAAAGCAACATAAAATTACCAAAAATGACCAAATAATGACGTTAAATCTTAAAAATTACCTAAAAACAAAAATTAGGGAAAAATGACCATAATCTAGGAGTCATGAGCAGATATCTGCACTAGTAGGTAACGTCCATGGTGTACTAGTTAAAAGATGACATGTCATTAAAATCCGGACCTTGGTTATGAGACTGTATTCCTTGATAAAGGAAACAGGCATAATGAATTGGCTTTAAAACAATCCAGGTGGCACAATAAGCCCAAGGCTGAAGTGCGTCTGAAGCAATAATGGAAATCTGCATTGCATAAGACAAGATGTTTAAAATGATGAATGAATTACATTGCATAGATAACACAGGTATATTCTGTATTTATCAGTTTTCATTATATATAAGCAGATGGGAATGTGTTCTGAAGTTACACTTACGTTGCGGCATGTCTGTTTACGTAGATATTTTTGAGAGAGGATTTGGCACACAATTAAGTATGTCAGATAGTAAGTGATGATTATCACAATATATAATTATCATCAGTTATCTATATTGTTGCATTTTCCATGTGCCTTCTCCCAATTCATTTGCCCTGATTTTAGAGTTTACTGTATTTGTGAAATTAATAGCTTTTTGTGCTCATGATCTATGCAAATAAGTTCCAAATCACCTGTCTCAGAGTTTTAGTAGTTAGCATGTAATATGTAGTTTAAAGGTCCATAGTTCAATACCTCACTGGAGAGGGGGAGGATGTTTCTTTGGTTAGGATTATTCCCTATCCTTCCTAGAGTCTGGAAGTATAGTTTGGTTAGCAATAAACTAGGAATGAGTACGGAAAGCAAAGAATACGAGGTGTGATCAAAAAGTTTCCGGAATGATGTCATAAATACTACACAACAGTTTGTTTTGTCTAATCTGCACTGTCATCTTCGAAGTAGTCTCCTTGGGTGTTGATATGCTTGTCCCCTCTGGAAGTCCTCCTCTTTCAGCATGTTCAGAGCCTTCTGCGATTCGCAATGGATGACATCAATGTCCTCAAAACGGTGTCCTTGGAGCCGCATTTTAAGTCGCAGGAAAAGACAAAAGTCTACTGGTGCCAAATCTGGAGAATAGGTGGGATGGGGAACAGTATTCATCCTATTTTTATCCAAAAATTGGCGAACAGAAAGGGCTTTGTACGTGGGCGTATTGTCATGTTGCAGGAACATGTCCAAATTGTCTTTCAAAATGCTTTGAACACTTCCAAAGGGGAGACCTAATGAGTCAGAAAGTTCTCTTATTGTAATGCGCCTATCATTTAAGACTATTTCCCTCATCTGATTGATATTTTCATCAGTTTTACTGGAACAGTAACGTCCATAACGTCCTCCCCATAAGTTGTTCTTAACATTTCATAGGCTACTGTTGCAGTTTTACCAAGTTTAGAGCAAAATTAGATGTTCGTTCTTTGTTTTTCATAATCTGACATTTTTGCTACGTGGAAAAATTGCAGCACAGGCAAAACACGTGTTCACTTCAGAGCGTCTACCTCGTCACTGCATGGTCACAGGAAGTTACGTGACCTCTCATTTTTATCGGAAAGAAACACTGCATGTACAGCCTGGGTAAGAATTAAAGAAATCTCAGCGTCAGCATTGTTGTGGTCATTCCGGAAACTTTTTGATCACACCTCGTATTACTATGGTTCACAGTACTCCCAGAACAAAAATTGGAATGCTCTCAATAGCAACTTGACAATTTAGCCAATGTAATGCAGCTTAACCAGCTTTGAAGTTCAATGCATTAACATTTTCTAAAAGCCAAGCTGTTATTATTTCTGATTTCTCTTATGAAAGTGTCACCCTAATACATTTTGTAATAAATGGCGCATATTAAAGTTTTGTTCTTTGCATTTTTTATTGTTGCATTTTGTTTTCTAGGCTTACAATTAGTGTTGTAACAGCGACTTTAGATAACAGCCTCTTTGAACAATTTCTACCATGAAGGCAGCTACTCACAATATTATTGTAACAGCCATTCCCAGGAACAGGAACTGAAAAGTTAAAACTTGACAATGTTTTCAGTTTCTGTTCCTGGGCTCCAGTCAGCCTCCTGTCAATTGTGAATGCTCATATTGTAATGCATTCATTTTAACTTTGTAATTCCCAGGGGTGTACATAGAGAGTGCAATTGGACAGAGGCTGAAATAGGAATAGCTCAAAAACACAATGTCAATCATACCTTCATTCCGTGGTCTTTTGTGGATTTATCCATGTGAAGGGGAACCAAACTGAATCACTACAACAGTATATATTGAACTAAATAAAGCATTTGAGGGGTCAGAATGATGAACAAATAACTTTGTAAGTATTAATAGGATTTAAAGGTAAACAGGTGTACATAGAGACCAAACTTCCTAGCCAGGACTCATACCCAGTCAGATGTGTTAACCACTAGACCCTCTCAGAAGTTTCACTTTACTACAACTGTAGGAGCTGCTCTGTAACGGTGCAGTGTTAATTGCCTGTCACTAAAGATGTGTGGATAGTAAAATAAGCTGAACAAGCCATTTATTCAGTGTTGCCAACCATATATGGAATGATAATTTTCCAAAAGAACAGATTAAATTCCCTGTCATCCCTCAATGTTTACCACTGTTTTAATGTATATAGTATTTTTCTTTGCTTGTTTATTAACAGGTACAACGTGGTGTACTAAATCTGTAAATATATAAGAATTATAGAAAACAAAAATCAGAGTGTAGTGCTTTGATATTATGGTTTTGGATATCTGGGGTATGGGGTGACTTGAGTCCCTCCCTGTGTAGTTAATATCCATTCTGGTTTCTGTTTATCATGAACCAGTCTTATGTACGAGAGAAGGAATTTAAAACCAAAGTAATAAACCCCAAAGATTACAACTAAATGTAAACGAGTTAACGTCATTACAGATGAGAAGGCTTGTTATCTTGGGTACCAAATAAAACAGATTACAGTGTAATATATAAATTGCTGACTTACATTGTAACAGTGCAAGGAATTTGTTCACTCCTGCCTTCTGGGCTACAGACATGTGCACAAGAGGATTGAATGCATTAAACTGAATGCATTGCATTCCACTCAATCAAGTTTACAAGTATACTGTCAGCAATATTTGTCAAAAGGCAAAATGAATCATTTCAGGTGTCATCACTAACTTTGATTAATGATTATCAGTGCATTTGTATATTTGATATTTATTTTGAAGTAGTATGTTAATTGGAAGACTGCTTTCATTAGAGTGTATTCAACTGGTTTTGTCTTTTTTATGTTTTAGGTAAGTGATCAGCAAGTTACATTAGAGAAAGCAGGAGTGCCTGGTTTCTTTGTTACGAATAATCCTCTGGATGTTAAAGTACAAATGTACTTACTTGACTTTATACTCAGATTAAGCAAAATGAATTTGCCAGCAAGCTAGCATGCCACTTCTGTAGGAGCATGGAGTCAGTATTAAAATCTTTCCATGTAATTTCTTTTTTATTTTGTAATATTTTTATATGTTATGATTCTTAATGTTAAATATATTTCTCTTAATCTAAAATTAAATGCAGTGCCTGTATCAATCAGGCAGCATTACATGAAATAAAATAATGTTCAGTAGTACCTAAGAAGTGGTTTTAGTGTCTTCAGATGGCTAATTCTGATTTTTGTTTGAGATGTCATGAGAGCAGAGTTATCCTTTTTTAAAAGCAACAGAAAGCTTATCATGTTAACAAAATAACAATGGAGCAAATAAAATAGCCTGAAAGCTGTGTGTTATCAGAAACTAAATTTACAAGATTCACTTGCAGTAATAAAAGTTAATGAACAAAATCATTAAACTCTCCACCATCAGCTATTTCAGTGCCCTACCACTGCAGTACATCAGCTAAAATTTATTTTAGCCCCAGAGGGTAATTCAATCTCATGGATGTTCAAGAAAATAGTTTCAAAATATTTCAGTGAAACAAAATTCATATAATAAACAAAATTATAATCTGTAAGGAAATGTATATTATATAAGACTAGATTGCTGTTATGTTTTCAATTCTACTCTGATTTTGATTTATCTTTTCTTGGAGAACCTAAATGTATTTTTCCCAAAGTTATTGTTTTCCCACGTTCATAGTTCAATTTGTGTGTTCTGTAGCGTTTACTTATTCAAAAAGGGAGAGGGCGGTTACTGCTACTTGTTGATGTTGTTATGCCTGGTCTAGCAGAGTCATCGCTGATGTAGGGTCCAGGTTGAATCTCAGGGTTGGCCCTTCTCTCCTTGGCTATGATGAGAGCTGTAATTGTGTGAAAATGTCCAAGGATATGGGATGCAGATTAATAGTGTACCAAAAGAAACACAATGACTCACACTTGCTATGCTACTTGCAATTATGTTTATGCCGCACTAAAATATTTCCTGTGCTACTCTGCCATTCTGTTGTTTTTCCAACAAACTTGCGCACTTAACTAATTCTCATGCAGGGATTTATTATTTATCACTGAACTTTGGCTCACCGTCATAAATACTCACACATTTAGTACTTCAATAGTTAACTATCATAGTTTACAATATTTTACTGCACATAACTATTTACTATGACTGGCATGTACTGCAAGGAATTCAAAATCTTGTCTTGGCGGAAATTAATTGTTACACATTTCTTAGCAACATGGCGACACAACATGCAGTATGTGGAATTAGGTGTCGACAGACTGTTTTGATATATATACTGCAAGGAATTAAAGATTTCGTCCAGCAGACATAAAGTGTTACATATTTCTTAACAACACGGTGACACAATGTGCTGTACATGGAATTAGGCGTTAACTGACTGTTTCATTCCCCACTAATCTATATATACTGTTAGCAGCAAATCTTCATTATGTATACACAAAGTCAATCCTTATCACTTTCTCATTGGCTATATTTCTTTCTGCTCTTTCATTGGTGATGTTCAAACGTTTGTGTTTTCAAC
Organism: Deroplatys truncata; assembly: GCA_030765065.1. Taxonomy (NCBI): domain Eukaryota; kingdom Metazoa; phylum Arthropoda; class Insecta; order Mantodea; family Mantidae; genus Deroplatys; species Deroplatys truncata. The sequence continues at coordinate 81,197,137 of CM060982.1, read as the reverse complement.
TGCCTTTTTAAACTTCATTCAAAGGATGTGGTGTATCCCCTACAACTTGATGAAGCCCCTAACTAAATGCAGTAGACAGTGCATTGCCCACGCTACCGTATTTGAAATGGAACAAAAGATATGAACGGTTGCCTTAACTTTATTTTGTATTTTCGGAAAATCTTGCAAGTAACACTGCATGATTACGGGCTCATTTATTAACTAATATTTACAAGGTTTATAACTCAATGGTAGTTTTCTGCTGGCTATTTAATGGTTCCTAATTTTAACTTCATAATGTCAAAATTTTGACAATTTTTATTTTGATTAATTCTGATAATTTCTTAATAAATGACATTTAACTATTTCTTTTCTAACCATCAGAATTATCGCCTCAATTCTCAGCCAGTTTACATTATAACTTATATAAATAAAACCTACTTCGAAATATCAGTTTCTCACATTATACATTAAACAATTTCAATCCCAAACAAATTCTGCCCTTGAACAATTGCTTTTAAGCTAAAATAATTGGGAGAGCAATCATAATTTGCAAGTAGTTACCGATACTTTTGGAGCAGTCTGTACCAGCTGGAGTGAGGAATTCATATAGCAGCCATCATGTCCGTTCGATTATGGCATGGGGTAGATGAAATGAGAGAAACAGCATGTGTTTGTGGCGAGAGGGAAAATGATGCAACAGCCAAAGCTTTGAAAGCATATTAAACTATGGGTGTTTAGCTGTACTTTAACAATGACGGAAGCGGGAAACTGAATGTGTTGAAAAGTTAGTTATTTCACATGAAAACAAAAAGCCCAAAGAAGCAAATGTCAATTAAAAACTTTTTTAAAAGAAAGTGAGAAACATGTAAAATGTATAACATGTAAAATTGATGCAAAATACAGTGTTTATTTGGATTTATTTATTTTTTACTTGATTTGTGCATTTTCTGTATCCAGGATTTTTGAGCATTGATAGTTGTTTTTACTTGTTTCCTCGGAAAACAATAGATCGAGGTTCGACTGTAGTGGCTTTTAACACAATGTATCACATAAATAAAGAAGCAGGTTGGCTATTTTCATTCTTTTTGGGTTTTTACACCGTAGAAGCTTATGGTTTTTAAAGCTCAGCTGATTGTTTCTCATGACAGATATAGTATGACTTAGGCAGAATTGTTTCCTGTCACCAATATAAATAAAGTATTAAATAGCACTTCTATTTAAACTTTGCTCCTCCCAAACTCAAAACTTAATTTTTTATGTGGATGACTGAAGAAACTTATTGATAAGCCGCAGTAAATGCCATAATACAGGATTTATCGGATGCATAATTCTATACTTAACTCATTTAGAAGCAAAACAAGCAGGAACAGTCTGCTTGAAGAAATGTTTAACTTATAAGTAAACCATAAATTTACATAAAATATTAGGCCTGTGAGACCATGCCCACAGTGCTGTTGCTGCATATGGCGAGAGGGAACTCTCATTTAATTGTCACTACTAGTATGGGGATTTTGCTCTGGTTGGGTGGGCTGATATGAAGTACATACAACTTCATAAAGTCCCTGGGGATCAATTGAGGAACTACATAGTGGAAAAATAGCAGCTCTGTTGTCGGAAGCAGCATCAAAGCGGCTGGGAAGAAGTAGCATGCTTATCACATGCCATTCTAATTACTTCACTGCCCGTGATTTCTTGTGTGCACAAGGTAGAGAATGCAACAGTCATGTGGTAGGCTTTGGTCCATTGGGGTTCTTGTGCCAGAAGTTTGTTCTTTATTAAGGGGGTATAGCTCATGGTTGATATATTTTGTTTATTCCATTAATGTATATTCAACTATAACCTAAATACAGGAAGATTAGAGCAATTCTTATCTTTCAACTGCACATAAAGCTTCTGAGAACCATTTTGTCCATAACATGTGGAAGGCAGCACCCAGGCAAATTGTTCTATTCATGATGGTGAAGGGGTTAATGCTATAACTCCCTTAAAGTAAAAAGATACAATTGGTGTAAACACAGCACAAGCATGCATATTCAATAAGCAAAAGAAACGGTTTTTAGGGCCCCTGTCACTTAGCAGAATTAATTCAAATGAAATCAGTGAAAACAAGCAATGAAGAAATAACTGTAATCAAAGCATACCAAATTGATCATAAAAATATCTGATGTATTACATTTACACAAGTTTCTTAGCCATTGTTGTTTATTCTTGTATACTTTCTACAATCTGTTGTTGCAAAATTGTTCTACCTTCTTCATGTTAATTGAAATAAACCTGCATACATATTTGATTGAGAGAAACGTTTCCAGAAATAGCTTCAGTACACATTTTGCTTTAGATACAAGAGGGATTCAGCAGGCTAAAGGATGTGTTATTATTTGTACCCTGTGACAATTTATGCCAAACTATTTGTTATAATCGGCGCAACAGTTCTAGACACGTGAAAATCTTAATGAGAGCTATGATGCGAGTTGCTTACCACATCAGCTGGTGACCGATCGACTGAATGCTGCAGGAGTGCGAGGGACAGTCATCGTCAAATATCCACAATGGTTCTGCACTGTGTTGCGTTGATAAACTTAGTTATATACAGTATATTAAAATCCACGCTGTAAAAAGCGCTTAATATAAAAAACGCTGTCAATCATTGCCTCCAATTCTTCCACATCTAACAACCCTTCCTCTTCTGTGGAATCACTCACATAATTGCCGTCATCACTGCTGTCACTACTTTCTGCACCATTATCCTGCATGAGAATTATTTCTGTTTGATTTTCTGCAGTTCCGTATTTTTCGGAATAATGATTCTTAATTTATTCAGCATGTCGCCATACATTTTCCCATTCTGGCCTTCCAATTTCAGCAAATTGCTGGCGTTATAACTGCTCCATATATTTTAATTTAAAAGTGATATTTCTGCATGCCACCCATTTTTTGACATCAGCCCAGATTAATTCGATTGGGTTTAGATCTGGGCAATACGATGACAGTCTAAGTACATTATGGCAATGTTGTATTACTATCTGGTCAAGTATGTATGACTTCTGAAGCAGTTTGTTGGCTTTAAGTTATATAGCTTTGTTTTACTCATGCTTTCATCTAAAGCTTTATGTCTAAGTAACCAAGCTCTCATTTCTTCTTTCAAGGAAGTTGAGGTAGGTGGTTTGTGAATTTGAGTGTTGACGCATTGAGAAGCATTGTCGATGACCAGAACAGACCCAGCAGGCATATTAGGTATCAACATGGCGTTGATTCACTTCATATAATTTTCTGTATTCATTTCTTGATGAAAATCTCCTGTTGTTTGTTGCGACTTGTAAAAGAAGGGCATTTGGAACGAAGCCGATCTTTCCAACAGCACGAACGATAATAAGTATTTGCCCTTTGGCAACAGGTGCCTGCAAACCTAATTCGCTATTGTCACTCCAACTTTTAGATGCTGTATGACTGCTGTGTATGTATGACTCATCTTCATACATTATAGTATTTTTCTGAAATTTGTAGCACCACCTTGAAAATTGATGCTGATATAAGTACATATAAAATTATAGTCATTTGGAGAGGTAGAATCAGACTGAAAAATTCAATGCCATAGCCGGGATTTGAACCACGGATCTTAGGCTTTCCGTGCCGTTGCTCTAACCGACTAAGCTATCATGGCAACATTTACTTTCTATTTTTATTTTTTTTTATTTTATTTATTTATTTTGCTTTTCTGTTAGAACTCTTCTATTTGATTTTGATTTCTTCCATTTGAACCCTAAATCTTTAATAATTTTTCTGAGATTTGTAGCACCACCTTGAAAGTTTCTGCTGTTTTTCAGCTGGATGAGCAATCTGCTTATTGTTAGCACAGTTTTTTCTTCCACATAGGAATTGTGAATCGTGCGACGAATGACGCATTCGAAATCGTCTATTTCTGTAATACGTTTAGGGACCTTATGTTTCTTCCCAGGTGTGTCAAATGGTACTCTTTCATCCATATGTTTTTTTCTCTTATCTTTGAGAACTCGGAAACGGAACTCAGTGAAACACCAGTTTCTTTGACTACTCTTTCTTTCACTCTCATAAGGCTTTTGTGGAACTCGGATATAATTTCTTCCTTCATCTCTGCTTCTTGCTTCATGAAGTCGATGACATTTGTAATTATTTCCCTACTTTGACTATGTAACACCTTACCACTTAACTTTGAAAACATAGGAGCCATGGTTATAAATATAACAAATATAAAATAAGTACTATTTAGATACTGCAGCTCTCTTTAAAATTACAACCAGATGCAGACACTTTCTATGCAGACTGTATGTGTTACGCACTGTGAGTAAGCAAAGGTGTTATATCGCTTTCGTTGATAAAGCTAAACATAAACCATTCCTAGGCTCGGCAGCTGGGTTGCCAATCAAGGTCACGATTCCAGAAGTTTTGCACGAGTAATACCAGTATTTTAGTCTTACCATTCGTGGTACAAAGTGATAATGAAGAATACTGCTAGAGTTGTGTTACTATTTATTTAGAAGGAAATTGAGTTTATTGGCAAAATAACAGCAATATTAAATATAGGTACCTGGATATAGTGAAACCAAGTACATGTAGGTACTGTAACTCTTCTCCTCTACTTATTAATCATTCATCTTTTGACTTTTCCTGCGACATGGTGGTCCATATTGACTGCAGTTTTCTTGTTTTTTTGGGGGGTGAACCACCGCTATCCAAACGAAGAATCTGCCTAGTCATCATGGCTACCTGATTCTGAAGTTTTTGTAGAAACTTGGTGAAGGATGGATGATCCTTACCCATGATGAGGTAGTCAGTTGTGCCACCCTTTATTTACTTATCTGGCTGATTTATCAGCTGTAGCACACCATTTCTGGTCTTCAAACCATGATATCACTCCGAACATAAAACTCTTAAAACCGATCAACAGCAACAATGAATTGGACATCTGGGAAAAAATACATATTGTCAAACACAGGAATCACCTAATGAATTTCGAACTGCCGCCACCCAGCAGCCTTTGGAGATTCATCAGCCCAGCACCAGAGAACACCACTAGCCACACACATCCCCCAGACAATGACCGGAAAAATCAGTTGAGAACATGCTGACGATGGGAACAAGCCATCTCCCGAAACGCGTTCAAGTAAGAATATTTTAGTGATGTGATGTAACAACCTTCAACTCTCTTTATTTTAAATTATGACACATCACTGTTACTAGCTTCTGAATCTTCAAAATTAGTCAATGCTCTGAGATGTTTGTGTTTCACTTGCACGACAAAGCCACTTGCTATTGGATTACCTCATATTCCTTTTTGTTTAGTGAAGGTTATAACACTATACATTAATTTTAAACTAATTTATTGGCACACTTAATTACATTCAAATTCTATTTCCTGAAGTATTCCAAGATGGTGGTTTGCTTCTTTCCCAGATGCCTCTCAGAAAGCAGCTTTCGCTCAATCTGGTTAAGGCTGTTCATTAGGCTCTCATCCACATTGAAAGATAAAAAATACCATCTCATCACATCCAATCCCTTCACTGAGGCAGCAAAAGTTGGCTGTGCTGACTCTTCCCCTTCATGTTCTTCTTCTATGACCTCGGTGCTTTCTCTCTGGTTACACAGGTCTGCAATATCCATCTGTGGTGCTGAGATCAAGGTGTCATCATCACAAGTTGCATATTCTTCAAATGTTACACCATCATCTTCCAGTCTTCCTTGATATCAATGTCATCTTCTAAGCATTCATCACTAGTGGCTGTAGCACTGAGCCGCGAATGATGAAAACAGCTTCTGATAATTTCTGGGATGACCAGTTGCCATGCAACTACAAACATGTGCATGGCCTGTAATATATTGAGTTTCATTTCCTCACCTCTTTTCAAGAAAGGATATAGCTTTCTGCAGAACTGCTTTACGGAACTTCACCTTTTTGAGCGAACTATACCAGCATCTATAGGCTGCAGATGCCTAGTACAGTTATGTGGAAAGAAAACTACTTTTATGAAATTAATTGTTCTTTCACACAAACCGTGTGTTGGACAGGGTTGGAAAGGTAGAATCAGATGACTGAAAAGTTCAGTGGTTAGAGCAACTGGGCGGAGACTGGGAGATCCGTGGTTCAAATCCCGACTATGGCATTGAATTTTTCAGTCATCTGATTCTACCTTTCCAACCCTGTCCAACACACGGCTTGTGTGAAAGAACAATTAATTTCATTAATTGACCTAATAATGGTTGTAACTATAAAGCCCGGGAGTGAAAGTACTTACAAAGAATGTAAGTCGCCATTGGGGTATGACATCTCAATACAATTTGAGATCTCCTTGTGGTTTACTGGGAAAAATGCGAATCAGCTGGAGAATTTAGTGGCGTGCCAGCATGTTGCCATGGTAGCTCAGTGGTTAGAGCAACCGGACGGAGACCGGGAGATCCGTGGTTCAAATTCTGGCAATGGCATTGAATTTTTCAGTCATCTGATTCTACCTTTCCAACTACTTTTATGTTATGCAGAAAAGATGCATCAGGAGGACGAGCAGGATATTTGTCTATAAACAGCATTATCTTTCTTCCCATTGATCCCATTCTGGCATCTAAAAACTTTAAATATTTTGAAAAAGTCTGAAGTCATACTTGCATGGCAGTGTATGAAAGTTCTTGAAGCACTTTGGAGTTTTGAATTTCCCAATAATTAAAGGAGAAAGGCTTTTACTGTCATCACTGTTGGTGCATGACAGAACAGTAAATCGTTCCTTGCTTGCTTTGTCCCCGTAGCATTTTTCTGCATTAACTGTGTATGTTTTATTTGGAAGCAAATTAAAAAATACACCCGTTTCATCCGCATTAAAAACATCTTTAGGGTCATAGCCCTCAAGAAGTTGAGGCAATGTTTTACTTTTCCAAAATTCAACAGTTTCTTCATGTGCACTGACGCTTCCACTGCGCATGGTTTTGAATGAAAGTTTGTCGCTTTTTAAAGCAATCAAACCATCCATCCATTTGATGTACTGAAATTCTCCAAGCCTATCTTAGCAGTGATTTTCCAACGCTTTTTCCCCTAAAATACTTCCATCGAGTGGAATTTTCTCACTTTTTTTTCCCCTCGAACCACTTCATTAATATATTTTCTAATTCATCATATGGTGAAACATGCATATTCTTACGCTTCTTGACCGCACAACTGCACTGCACCTCTGCGTTCAAAATAGAATCTTTTACTTCAAAATGCAGAACAATTCCAATTGTATGCTGATTCCCATGCTTTTACTGAACCAATGGATATGCTGCCTTAACATCCGTTATGTTCCTTAAAAGCGGACTTTTCATTAAAGAAAGGTTCATTATTAGCAGGTTTACTTTAACATTGTGCTTATGGAGTTTTTGCCGGTACTTTTGAAAATGTTTGTTACAAATGGGAATTCCTTAAAAGCGGTGACGTTAAAAAGGGGTTTTACTGTAATAAGTTTTTGTCTGTCCCTAATGGTTTGCCAATTACACAAAATTCATTCAGATTGAAGAAGACTTTGCAGAAAGCTTAACGTATGCATCTTATTAGTCTTGTAAATATCTTAAATAAATGGCATTTTAATCAACATAGTTTGAGCCATTTTTGAGAAAATCAAAAATAATGAAAACTTTTCCATATAAATTTTAGTTTGGTGTAGGGGGATATTCTTAAATGTCATGTCATATCCTTGGGAGATATAGAATTTAAATATGAATTTGGTGTATCTGTGGTGTTTTGTTTTTGAGTTATGCTGTTCACAGACACACATACAGACCTTCTTCTAAAATACTCTTTTTTTTATTCAGAGGTTTTCAGAATATATATTTCTGGTGAAATCTGATATCAAATTTTTGGGTGGAATAGGCAGACATTTATTACAGTAAAAAGGGTCATATAAACTTTTTGTAGCTTTAGCCATTTTCAAAATATTCCATGTTGCATGTTCATGCTCTCCCAACAGATGGACATGTTTGAAAATTTGCTATTCTTCTTTTTTCCTTCCATTGCAAGAGCTTGTTACTACAAATAAACATTTGAATACTGTTTCCACATGTTGTATGTAACTAATTTGAAATAATTTCTAGGTAAATATAAATTGTGAATAATCTAATATGTTCAGAAGAATAGCTTTTTATGTGAATATTAAAATTTATAACAAGGTATATGATCAAAATTTGTGAACTTTCATGGCTGGTGTCATAACCAGATACATAAATTCCAGGATTGTGGGCCGTGGTCTATTAGGCTCCTTCTTCCCAGACATTTTATTTACTCCTGTGGAAGATATCATCAGTGGCATGGTCGTTGTGTCCTGGTGGAAGTCTTGGCTGCAAGTATAGTTGGCACTGCTCGAGTTACTGTATTTTCTGAGGAGTTGGAGGGTGGTTTGTGGTGATTGTTTTGGATTAGCTGTGGGCTTGATTTGAGCTGACAATGGGGTGTGCTGGCATCTGATTGACTCGCCATGAATGTTTATTTTGGCTGTTGTAAGCTGGTTGCCATATTTTGTGTAATTTTAAACCTTCTTTTCTGTTAATGTTGCACTGATGCTTATGGATCTCAATGGTTTCATGATATAAACAGGTATGATAATGTGGAGTTGATGCCAGGATATCTGCATGATGATATGCTCTTCTTTGGCCAAGGTTAACATGTTCTGCAATGGCTGATTTAGCCTTTTAAACCAGACGACAGTTCCTTTTATGTTCGTTGATGTGAGCTTTTATGCTTAGTTGCATGGTCCCTTTGTATACCATACAGCAGGAGCACATATTCAGTAAATTCTCACTGTTGATAGTGGATCTGTGTAATCTTTGGCTGAATGAAGCATATTGCATATCTGAAAGTGGTGTTAATGTTATGGCATTTGAGTAGTTCGCTAATTTGGTCTGTGACTGATATGATGTATAGGAGAAAAGCTTTGCCTTGTCTCTACCTTGAAGTTGTTTCTGCAATTAAAGATACTTCTCCTGGGATGCAATACCCTTCTGATTTCTTGTTCTGTGCAGTTATTACATTGGCGTGCTTTGTTTAAATGCTTTAGTCACTGATGATGATGGTTGTCATCTTCAAAATGAACTCTATGAATGAACGACTCTTTAAGAAACCTAAAAAGGTAGAAGATCAAGCAGCATGGTACAACCAATACCTATTTGGAATATCTGAGGGCCTCAACAACTAAACACATCCTTCTAATGTATTGTGATGCACCAATTGATAAGAATAATGGTATCTATTTGTATCAACATGTTTGGAGTGTTGGCTGTGGTAGACATCTAGTGCATGGCAGTTCTTGGAGCTTGATTTCCTTACTTCCTGATACTTTAACACTGAGCCCACTGCCCAAAATGTTCCCTGCTCAATTACCATACGCAGCATATACAGTTGTGGACATTTCCAAATTTTTGTTGTGATGAAGCAAGAATTCAGCAGAATTCTTGTAATGAAAGTCTATATCAGATACCATTTTAACAGTTCATTATGATTCCATCTGTAAGAATGATGGAACCCGCTATACACGTGCGCACACACACGGACACAGGAGTAATACCAGACTTTAAACAGTCTTTTTATATCTTGGTTAAATGATGATAAAAAGAAAAGGTGTTTCATTACATATTTTGAACCACCCTTCTGCTAAGTGAGAGCAGCCCTTTAACCAACTTGATCAGTTATGTGGATTATTAAAATAAGAATATATGCTTTCCTTTCTTTCATGTAGCCATCAGGCAGCATTATTTGCTGCTGATTTTATAGCAGCAATCATGATTGTAGCATATAAAGGAAGTTGCAATGTACTCAAAATTGTTTATTATCTAAGTAATCTAATTAACATTGTATTTTTCAGTAACATCACATTGTGTAGTGATCAGAAAGCAATGCAATGAAACCAAACATTTATGCATTTTTTGTTTTTTTTTTCTGAGTTACAGTTAAAACAATGTAAGAAGAAGCCGGCAAAGAAAGGCTGGCTTAAAAATTTAAGCACATACCTATGAGGGAAATGCAAATGAATGGTTTACAAACTAGGTTCTTCTGTACTGCCAAAAATGCTATGGTTTTGCATTTTCTTTAAGTTTAAAATGAAAAAAAAAAAAAAAAGAATAGTTTGCACATATTCACAAAAAAAGTACACCTATGAAGTTAAGGTTAAGAGTTTCAGGCATATTTGTAATGTTAATAAAACAGTAAACTAAAATGTTACTTGTAATATTTGCTTTTTAGTAAATCTCTAAGGTTAGCATGTACAGGGTGTTCAGTTTAAAAGAGGGCTCACCATAGGCAGCTACAGCAAATGAGTACATAACTAAGAAATTAGATAATCTGTATGCAGCAGTAATACTAATATGCATTCCTCTTTTTGGAGTTATTAAGCTCATTCAGAGAATTACATTGGATACACATCATCAACTCTAGTACTCTTCAATTTGTAGTCTTCTTTTAAATTTAACACCCTGTACAATTAACTATCTTGAAATAAAAAGTCCTTGCTTGGATGTATGGAGTGTTTCTCGAGTGCTTTAAAACTCAAGAATGAATAAATTGATTGCTCTGAAATATATTACAATATAAGTTAGCTCCCATTTACATTATGGGCTGTATGATGACCATTTTATTTTCTCAAAAAGGGGCAGATTGGATAAGCAATAAAAAGGGTTCTTATTAATTATGTTAAAATTAACTCTGAGGGGTGGGTGTTTAAATTTTAAAACATGCAGCCTGTGCACCTTTTACACTCCAAACATTCAAGTGATTTGTGTATTTCATGATGTTCTTTTCTAACTTTTTTCCCCTATTTCTTTTCTTTCTTGCTTTGTTCCATATGTGTACTAATATTAAATGTAGTGTTAAAGCATTTACGTATGTTCTAATTTGTTAAAGCGTTTTATAATATAGAGAAAGAAAGCCAAACTATCTCATCAGTAAATGGAGTAGCACGTGCAGTTACTGAGCGCACCACAGTCATGCATAGTTCCAAATATCTCTTTTAATACCTCAGTTATGCATTTTAATACATTGTTAAATATTTCATTCATAAGATCATTGATTTAGAAGTAAACTCATCTACCATTTTCAATTAAAAATAAGTTTTCTGCATATACGAGGGCTGTCCCAGAAGTACTCAACCTAACAAAGAAAGCACAAAAATTTTGGGAAAAAATATTTGTTTCTCTACATAGTCTCCTTTCACCTCGATACACTTTTCCCAGTGGTGTTTAATAACTTCGATACTCTGTTTATACTGAGAATCATCGAGTTCTGCAAAATAGCCATCAACTGCAGAGTCCAAATCTTCACTGTTGGTAAATCTTTTAGCACCAAGCTATTTCTTCAACTTTGGAATAGAGAAAATTAGAGGGGGCTAAATCTGGCGAATAGGATGCATGAGGAAGCAATTCAAACTTTAACTCATTAATTTTGGCCATGGTGATATGGATGTGTGAACTGGTGCATTGTCTTGATGAAACAAGTATTTCTTTTCCACTAAATGCAGCTGTTTTTACTTGATTTCATCATTCAAATGCTGCAATAAGTTTGCATATTATTTGCCATTGATTATTCCACACACATTCCAAAAGACTGACACCATGACCTTGCCTGCAAATGGAACTGTCTCACCTTCTTTGGAGCCGATTCTCCCCTTTCAATCCACTGTTTTGACTGTTCCTTCATCTCAGGTATGAAATGATGGACCCCTGTTTCATTCATGGTTATGAATCGATGCAAAAACTTGGCTTTATTGCAGTGAAACATCCTCACGATGCTGCTTTTGTTCCATTGTGAGTAAATGTGGCATCCATCTTGTGCATAGGTTTCTCATGTATAAATTTTCAGTCAGTATGCAATGTACAGTACTTTTTGAAATGCCTATGATGTCTGCTAGCTCGCGCACTCAGTCGACAGTCAACCAATACTATTTTGTGGATTTTCTTCACAATTTCTGGCATGTCACCTCATTTGGTTGACCACTGTGATGTTTGTCTTGGCAACTCTTATGGCCTCGCTTAAACTCTGCCACCCAATATTTTACTGCTGTAAATGAAGGAGCAGGCTCCCCCACAGTAGAATCTAGCTCAGCTTTAATATTAGTTGGACTAATACCTTTCAAATGAAAGTATTGTATCACATAATGATGACCAGTTTTATCCATGTTTACAAATTCGCTGAGAGAATTCGCTATTAATGGCTGTCAAACAATTACTAAACAATGTGGCATCATCAAACTTCAAACTTAAGCTTTATAAGGTTGGTACTTTCTACCACAGTCATTTGTTTGAAATAAGAACCACTATCTATACATGAGGTCATGTACTTCTGGGACTGCCGATGTAGGTCATGTTTAATCAGTCTCTGCCTGGTGAAAGATAATTACCTCAATTTCACTATTATTTTCAAAGCTTTTATATAAGCATTCATTTGTTGAAAAATCCTTTATGCTGTTAATGAGGGCAACCCCAGAAATCATACACCTAGTGCATTTGCTCCCATCTGGATTATTTTGCATTATGTAGTCGCCAGCTCTAAATTGACACCCCAGAGCTCAGAATGAGAGCTGTAAACGAGACCACAGAAATATTCTTGCACACAGTTTTGCATTGTGTAAGTCACTCTGTTTGCATTCAATACAGCTATAAGTGAGAATACCTTAATTCACGGTCACAGTGTCTGTGAAGGCAAAACAGGCTTTAGCCCAAACCTTCAAGTGAAGAAAAAAATATGACATAGTCAAATCATCAGTAATGTGGATTTAAACAGAACATCTCAAATGAGAAAGGTCACTGCTACAGTCAAGAAATGCTCTCTCATCCAGTCTGAACACTAGTCTAGGATTGGCATTATGTAGGGATCATTCCATTTTTATCCTAATTGTCCCATGTCCCAATAAGAGTATGACAGGACACCCAAATATCCCTACTTATATGTTTGTGTTATCAGTCAAATAATAGTTAATATTGATATTTTTAAGTTGGTGTCGTGATAGCTGTTTAGAATACACTGAGGGCAAGCTTCGTGTATAGTAGTGTGTTTGTGTGTTTGATGCTGGAGCATTTTGAACTTGCAGTGTGGTATACAGCTTATTAAGAGGAAGACATTGTTTACTCATAGTGAGGGCGTGTTTATAGGTTCCTTGTCTTAAAAATGTTCTGTAAACTAAAGAAAATAGCATGGAAGCGAGTGCAGTGATAATTGGCCACAGTGAAAATGAAAAACACAAGAAAAGGGTGAAAAGAATATGTATTTTGGACAAGAAAGATGTACATAAGTTCCGGCCACAGCCCATTGATTTGTGTAAGCATCATCTTTATATTAAATCTTATTCATTTTAATACTTTTAGAAATTTATTTCAGGCTTGAATAATTTAATGCATTTAATGTTCAAATCCCGTGTTTTAAGTGTCCCAACTTTTGACTTCTTCAAGGTGGTAACCACACTAGTCCAGTTGATTATGACTGTTTTCTTAAACAGAAAAACACACTTTGAAGTCTACCATGATAAGTGACCTGAATGTCAGTCACCCAACACAGTGAGAGTTAAACTTCATAGCAGATTTAATGGTATCCAGTACTACCACAAGCAGTCATTGGACTCCAAGGAAATGATTTTGATTGATATAAAACAGATTGAAAAATAAAATGCATGGCAATTGAGCAGCTATGTCTGGGATCACCCCATATCCTATCAGATGGTTTATCATCATGTTTGCCTCTTCTCTTCACAGAAATTCTTTTTGTGTTAAAGAACAAACAGCACAATACAGGTCACACAAGTTTTCTCTGAAGGCAGTGTTTCACACCCACTTCTTTATGCTGCCTATATCTCCAATTTTCTTTATCATACTGAGTTAACTATCATACATTTTGCAGATGATATTGCAATTCTTAGTAGAGGTGCTGGTGAATCAGCAGCTGAAAGCTGAATACCCTCTGCATTAAGATCAACAAATAACACATCCCATATCTCAATCAGTCTGTTATCCTGGTCTCATTCTAGATAATCATCTCTGCCATACAACTTTTCCAAATCAAAATAAAATATATGTATGCTGTGCGCTTTATTGACACTTTTTATAATTGTAATGTGTTGTTATTTTCAAATGCCTGGGGCTTAGCTTTACGCTATTAACCCTAGTGCTTTCTAAAGTCCTGCTATACCGTTTTCTTTTCTTTGGATGTAGATGTCTACATGTAGCAAATGTTCCTTATTTAAAGGTAAACCTTCTTTACACAGAGTGTATCCTGTTGTTGTGACAAATCCCAGTCTTTGAAGGGCTCTTCTAAGCAGTCATGGTCTATTTCCGATCTTAAGAATGCTACTGCTGTTCTTGGGAGATATTGGATCTTGTCAGCATAGCAACAATATTCTTTATACGAGGGTGATTCAAATATAAATGGTATTTATTTTTTATACATATATTGATTAATCATATACACAAGTTACACCTTCAGCTTTTCTCTACATAGCCTCCTTCACACTCTACATATGCCAACGATTTGAAACCTTGAACATTCCTTGTTCAAAAAAAGTTTGAGGGCGCATCATTAACCAGTTGTGCACAGCAGTTTTCAAATTGCTGTCCTCCAAGCGATTCTTTCATGGGCGCAAACAAAAAAATAGTCAGGGGGGACAAATCTGGACTGTAGGGAGGGTGGTTGAGGGTTTCTCAATTCTGACCTTATATGTGTCCCTTGTCAAATTTGTGGTGTGAGGCTTAGCATTGTCATAAGAAGGATATCTCTGATGGGCATACAATGTCTTTTGTTTCAGTAGGTGGCTTTTGCTGCCTTAAACAACTGGCAATGGTAAGCCGCATTCACCATACGTCGACCATGAAGAAAATCAATGAGTAAAATTCCTCTCAAGTCAAAAACACCTTCGTGAGAACTTTTCCAGCTGAGAGATGGGTTTCAGCCTCTGCTGGGCAGGCTTCATCCTTTCTACGCCACTCCTTACTCACCATTTTGGACTCCAGAGTATAACGATGGACCCATGTCTTATCATATGCAACAATGCACCTCAAAAAATCCTCCCCTTCTTGCCAGAATCGATTCAGAAGAGTCACAGATCTGCAACCTGACCTGTTTTTGCTGTTCAGTTAACAACTTTGGAACCCATCAAGCACTAATTTTTCTAAAGTCAAGATGTTCACTGATAATAATGGTATGAGCACTCCCAATGTTGATACCGAACTTCTGATGCAATTTTTCAACAGTGCACTGACAATCACCTTCGATAAGCTCTTGAACAGCAGATATTGTCATCTGTGAGACTTGACCTAGGGCGTTGAGCATGACCTGCAATTTCTTGGTAACCCTTAAATTCTCTGGCCCAAGTAAACATTCAGTTCGGGAACAGTGTAGTGTTCCCAAACTGCACCTTCAAATGAATTAAAATCTGAGAGGGTTTAACCCCTTCATTGGTTAAAAACTTTATAATAATGCATTGCATAACAGACGAAAGAACTTCTTGTTCACTCATGGCTGTACTGACACCAGAACAGAGCAAAATAACTAACCAAGCTGGTTCCCCCTCCCTAACACACTATCTTCAACCCCCACTCCACCATTTTGCTCAGTATACTGGCTCAATTACCATTTATATTTGAATCACCCTCGTATTTCTTATTTGAAAGCTTTTTCTTGTCTTCTTTTTTGCCTTATTTCCGGTAGCCTTCTTTGTAGTGAAATTCTGCTTGTTTTATTTGGTTTGTGGAACCTTGTTTAGCTAACATACCAGCTTTTTTATTTCCAAACAATCCAATATGTGAAGGGAACCCACTGCAAAGTGATATGTCTATCCCATTTCTTTGAAATCTTATACATGTTTCTGATTTTGTGGATGATGTTTGGGATGTGCTGATTATATTTTGTAATTGCTTGGATTGCTGATTTAGAATTCAAAAATATTTTTTTTTTTCTTTCTTTATTGCAGGTTTATAGAGGATATTTCACAATGTGGAAGCTATTGCAGTCAATTCAGCTTCCTTTGTTTTTCCTGAACCTAGTGATATGCACTGAGAGAAAATTGCAATGTATATTCCAACCCCTGCTCCTTCTATATTACATAGCCATCAATACATATCCTTAACCATTCTTCCTCAGTGTATTGGGTGTTAATCGTTTCCAAAAACAACTGTAATATTTTAGATGGGAGAATTTACTAATTTATTCTGTCAGTGTAGATCGGATTGGATACTTATATATGTAGTCTAATAGATTTGTGTCATAGCATTGGAAATAATTTTGCTTGTTCCTTGAGAGAGTAGTTCCTGTGTTTTATCCTTGAAAGTTTTCTGTGTCAACAGAGTTGTTTTACTAGAACATTTATGATACAGTCATATTCATGTTTGTTTGCATTAAGTTTCTCACATAGTTGGATGGTTTGTATATTATGGTCTTGAATTTAATTATTTCCTGTGGATTGTTCTTAAAAGTTATAATGGTGTTTGTCTTGACTGCCCCTCTTATTATTCTTAACATGTTATTCTGACACTGTTCTATCTTGTTTGTTTGATGTATATTATCCAGGTGTTATGCAATACACCCATATTTGCACCTCATCTGGAATCTGCTAATCATTTGTTTTTTGTTTTTTTTTTTGTTTTTTTTGTTTTTTTTAATACTTTTAATTTCAGCATGTTAATATCTTGGTTCATCCCAAGTAAGTGCTGCTGTATATTTTCTTGCCATTGATTAATGTGTGAGGTTCCTCAGGTTATGCTTAAGGCTGAATATTTGGAAGACTGCAATATAGGATATAACTTCCTTTTTAAAAATAACAGTGACCGTCATACAGTTCAGCACAAAGTTATTAAAAGGATGCTGACATTGGAACCAACATACTGCAACTTGTACAGGAACAGATTTTGGGAAACAATGAAGACATCCTTTCCAATGAGGTTGCACAATAAGCCTTTTAGGCTGACATGCGGGAGGTCATCAACCCCCCCCCCCATTATCTATCATTCAAATTCTGTCTGAATTCCGAGAGGTATAAAGGTATGTTTGCAAATTATTTATCATAAGTTTGGCTTTCATTGTCAAAATTTGTATTTTTAAGAAGATAAATGTTATATGCCTTTTACCTCTCCTTTGTTGTTAATGAAAATCAGTGAATTGTTTAACCAGTGAGCAAAAGCTGACATGTATTCTGTACTAATTGCTGTGAAGAGTTTAAATGTATAACTGTTGTGAGTTTAAAAGGGATATGCATATTTATAAACATTATTTTATCAGTCATTTTACATTGATGTAATGTTTTATGTAACCTATAAAGCAATAAAGTTTGTACCAGCATGATTTCCAGTTAATGTAATTACATGTGTAGATAACTCCTCATTGCCTTTTACCCTACTCTGCGTAGAGGATCCATAGTAAGGGTCATTCTCTTTGGAGAAACTGCAAAAAAGCCAGATGTTTACATTTTCTCTACAAAGTGAAGGAAGCACTGCATTCAAACAAAAATTTGTAATCAAGATGGCACTGGAAATTTACATTTTGAGTCTCCTTGAATTAAAATAAAAAAGTTGGAGAATTGCAAACTATGTATTTAAGTCAGGCTTACAACCTTTAGACAGTGTGTCCAAGTGGTTGCTAGCAAGAAGTAAGAAAAATTTATCTTTGTAAAGAGTTGTTTGTCATACACGGAATCCAACGAAAATCTTTGCATACATAAAATATTCCTAACTTAAATAGGAAGTTTTATTTACTCATATTTTTTTTGTTTTTTTATTTATGCTAATAAAATAAATACTCCTTTTTCATGAGGCCTCAAAATGTACATTTCTGGTGTAATTGCAACATAAAATGTTTGAGTCAAATGTGGTTTCATGTGGGGTAGATAAAGCAAACAAAAAGGTTAATAGTTCCGATCAAACAATGGTAACCGTTAAAGAATTACGGTAATTCAGCAATGTAAAATTGCCTTGACTGATAAAGGTTTAGTTAAGATTTTAACACGCCTTTACATCAAACATTTCTATTTTAGTTTCTCAAAAATGAATCTCATAATTTTGATTACATTATCTTAAGGCAAAATGTATTGTTTTGAATTTTCTTTAAGTAGCCGGTGGAGTTCCTGCCATTCTCATTGAATTTTATGTCACCTGTAAACCATAAAAGTTACAGAAAAACTTACTACAGGTACAATATTACTGATTAGAGCTTCTCGAGTTATCAGCCGTGTTATATCAAAATCATTCGAGCTTTCATCCATCTTGACACTGTGCCCTTCTTCAGGAACTGACATGAGCTTATACCTGTAGCCGGGAGGCAGGGCTAAAACAGCCTGAACCGGTCCTCTCTGATTGGCTATCTGGGCAGTTTTTTTTGTTTGTTTTTTTTACAATATGTATGTATGTATTTCCATAATGCTATACAAAAATCTTACAATTTTTAATACATTACTTTAAGTTGCTATTTGTTTTTTCTTTA
This sequence comes from Deroplatys truncata, assembly GCA_030765065.1. Lineage (NCBI taxonomy): Eukaryota > Metazoa > Arthropoda > Insecta > Mantodea > Mantidae > Deroplatys > Deroplatys truncata. Next base: position 81,178,719 of record CM060982.1, on the reverse strand, counting down.
GTCCATCATGCATTTTAACACCATGGTTATTTATGCATGGTGAGTCATAACAAATTCATATTGCTTTATTTTTCTAAACCATTTTTCTCTTACTCTCCCCATATATATTCTGCTATTCTTTTTATATCGCTCCCCTTTTATATTTTCATTATCCTAACTTTAAATACTTGTTTGCTAACATTCTCCCATTTCTTAGATAAAAACTGATCTCTCCACAACTTAGTTTCTTCACATTCAATTATATAATGCAAATCATTATCTGCCTCTCCACAAAGAGGACACCTATTCAAATTCGCTCCCTTCCTATCTCCCTTTAGCCTATGTGCATGGAAGCAGCTCTGAGACATAGATATAACCTTGCAAACTCTGCCCAGCTGGCCAATCAGAGAAGACTGGCTCAGGCCATTTAGTCCTGCCCTCCCGGCTGCGGGTTATAGCAGGGAAAGATCCCAGCTCACATCAGTTCCTGAAGAAGGCCACAAAGTCAAGTGATTTCATTGATATAACATGGCTGATAACCAAGAATCTCTAATCAGTAACCATCACCGTGAAAGTTTTAAGTCTTTTAGGTACAGTATTAGCCAATTAAAATACACAATATATATCAGCTTTTCTAAAGCTGCTCTTATATTTAAAATTTTCCAGGTTGAAGTCTATTTTGTTGCATCCCTCTAAGTCACAGGTTTGAAATGAAGCTATTATTTTTTCTTTCTCAGCTACCTATCTACAGTAAGTAGAGGAAGTAGTACATTTAACTCAAAAATTGTATACCAAGATTTTTATTTATATACACACACACATTATTTACAATTTAGTTACTGCATTAAATTTGTATAGTGGTAATAATTGGTGAGCTAATTAACTCGGCAAAACTGATTTAGTTATCTACTCATCTATGTGAAAATTATTGCATTCATAGAATTCTTCTGTTGAATAAACCGTTTGATTTTTTTTTTAGCCAGAAATCTTTTGTATTTATGAATGGGTAGTGAGATAGTGTGATCCAGAAGTTTATTATGCATATGTAATCCTAAATATTTATGATATATGTTTTTGATAATCTAGAAAAAATAAATCTAAGACTGAATTATTTTGTGTTGTGTAACTATGTATTGCCTATCAAAGTGCATATTTTAGTAAATTTTCTTTTACAAAGATCATAAAACGATATATGTACAACCCCGGCTTAGTCATGATTTTAAGTTTTCGCAAAAATTGTTTGCAAGGATGGTTATAATTCAAATTAGCAATACATCTTATTGCCTTTTTTTGCCACTTGAATACCGTTCGAGTTTCTGTAGAATTACTCCATAGAAGTATACCGTATGATAGGGTGGAATGAAAGAAGGCAAAATATGTATATATGAGTAAATTTTCATTAATACTATGATGAAATTTGTATAACAGGAATATTATACAAGCTAATTTGCCACTTATGTTGTTTATGTAATGTTCCCAATTAAGTTTTTTTGTCAATGTAGCAATTTGACAGATATATTATCATGATTCTTTGCATTTATTTGAAATACAGTTCTTAAGTTTTTGCTGTGTTTGTATGTAATATGTTTGCATTAAACCACTTAGTTGCTAAATCCGCACAATTTAGTATGGATATAGAAGCAGCGCTATATCCATACTAAGTTGTTACTAAAGTAGTGCTATCAGCGTATAATACTGCTATACATGGGAGATAATTGGGAAAAACATGTATATAATAAATAAGAAGGGACCTAATACTGAACCCTGAGGTACTCATAGTTATTGGCATAGTATCAGATGATTAACTATTTATTTGTACCATCTGAAGTCAGTTTTTTAAGTATGACTCTATTATATTAATGGCTATTTCAAATAAATTATACCTTTTTAATAAATATTAGATGATGTGTCAAATGCTTTTCTTAAATCTATCAGGTTTATGCTGGCTGGGAGTTTATTCTCAAAGCATTCATAGATATCTAGGGCCTTGTGTATACAGTACTCGATTATTTTGATGACTGGTAATAATGATATGGGCCTGCCTGTAATTATCTGGGTTGGTTTTTTTTACTTTCTCTACTACGTATAGTAAGTAGGGGAAGTATTGTATTCCACCCAAAATTTCAATACCGAGATTTCACCGGAAATACATGTTTTGAGACCCCCTGAATCCAAAAAAAGCATTTTTGGAAACATGTCCGTGTGTGTGTCTGTCTGTGAACAGCATAACTCAGAAACGAACAGTCGGATAAACACCAAACTTAGTATTTAGGTTCAGTATCTTCCAAGGATGCGACACGAAGGTTTTCAAGAAAATCCCCCCACCCCAGATTACCCTTTACATGGAAGAGTTTTCGAAAATTTTAATTTTCTCAAAAATGGCTCAAATGATTTTGATTAAAATATCATATGTTTAAGATATTTTTATAAGAAATAAAATGTATATCTTGAATTTTCTGGGAATGTCGCCAAAAGTATTCTTCATTGTGAACGACTTTTGCATAACTGGTAAACCATAAGAGATAGACAAACGTTTACTACACAAAAAATGTAGATCGTGTTAAAATACACAATTTATGTCATATACAGTTTTTTTGTTGAGTGAACCATTTTCGAGATATTGCTTGTTATTCCCTTAAATTTTCCAATACTGGTACTTTTTCTCAAAGTCATTATTCATTTTTTTATCTTGTATATGCAAAGAGTATTAATCTGTGGCAGAGGGAATGGTGCTGCACCTAGCAACCAGCTATTAAGAGATATGTATATGAGCTACGTATTTCTATATTGCCCTTGTAAATATATATTCCCCTTACATCTACAAGAAAATTAGCAATAAGATAGAGTCTGCAAATGTTTATCTTGATTAACATGAAGTAGATGGAGAATAAGCGTTTATAAAAATAGTTTGTACAAGAGTAGAGAAAGTCATGTGAGTGTAACACATCAGAATTTTTTTTTTTTTTTTTTACCTTTCTTAAAGATAGGAATTATTACTGTGAGTTTTAAGCAGCCCAGAAATATTCCTTGTTCTAGTATAATATTAGCAAGCACTATTATTGGGAAAGTAATTTATTCAGCTATGCCGCTAATAACCTTAGCAGTTGAACGGCCTTAAGCACCATATCATCATCATTCAGCTATGTGTTTAATAATAAAATTTTAGAATCCATTGTAGTCTTCTGTTTTAATTATTAATAAGTTGTCTAATGGCAGTGCAGATATTTTCTGGAGTTATAAAGGACCAATGAAATTGTGCTTGTATAGGGATTCTTATGTTTTTCAAAGGCATTTCTGCTTGTGAGCTAGTTGCATTGATGAATGTGGTATGTTAACAAAATGAGAATTGAGTATATTAGCTGGGATAGGTATGTCCATATCCTTTTTACAGTTATTTATTTCAACCCCAAGCAGCCTTACATTTGTTTCTAGAATTTTGTATAATATAATCATTAGCTCTACATTTAGCAGCTTTGAGTTCTGGTTTATAGTGTTGTTTTAATTTTATGTATGTTTCTTTAACATTAGTGCATTTGTTTGTATGATATAAGGAGCGATATATTAGTCATGTTCTTTGTTTTAAGTATGGAGTACACCAATTTTGTGTTTGCAAATATTATTTTTCTGTCTTAAGGTTTTTTTTTTATGGTTTTGTATTTCAGTAAACATTTATGCTAGTGTGTTCATGAATTTGGAAAATGCATAATTTTCGTTAAAGCATTTAAACATGTCCCAGTCTATTTCACGTAATTGATTTTTAAGCCTATCTAGCCTATTATTGGTCAGCAGTCTAATAATTTTAGGTTCGGTATTTGGGATGTTAACCAAATCATTAATGACTAACTTCAGCCATAAGCAATCATGATATGAGAAGCAGCTATGTACAGAGTGAGCCAAAAGACTCTGAACCGCCTGCGCAGTGTTTTTCCTGTCCGCATCCTTGGCACTCGCCGTCTGCCGCTATCATAGAAAGGCGCGGATGAAACCATACAACATTTTTAAAACTACTTTTAAAGGCTTTACTTACCAACTTTATGAAAAGAAATGCAGAAACTGGCCACCGTCATTGTCCATTCATTTTTGGCACCTCTTTAGGAAACTATCCATCACGGAATTTTTGGGGGGAATTTTCCAAATGATGACTGATGTCGTCTAATGTTTCTTCGATAAGAACCAAACACAGTCTTTTAGATTTCTTAGCCTGAACACTTCCTGTGGTCTGAAATTTACTGTAAAGTTCATGGATTGTTGTACAGCCTGGAACTTTTACACCTGGAAATCTTTCTGCAAGTCGTACTTTCATTTGGCGAGCTGACCGAGTTAACACATATGAATCATAAATAAATACACGCTGTGCAGTAGAAAACATATGCTGAGCCATAATATACTTTGTGACCAAGTACAGGGCAAAATAATAAATAACTCGTAATAACTGAACTACATCACATCACCGTCAACTCAAAACTACACTTCACATTGCACAGTAAAACCACAACAGCGTGACTTTGTTTATAGCAGCAGTATGTTATCATGTTTTTATCATATTTCCACATGCCCAGGGAAAAAACACCATGCAGCCGGTAATATTGTTCATAAAATACCCCTCTGCGGTAACTTAAAACATAAAGTGTACAAGGCAAACCCATACATACACCATGGAAGAATTAAAACAAAATATCCGCCAGGAAATTTCTCAACGTGAATTATGGCAAGTGATGGATAGTTTCCTAAAGAGGTGCCTTTCTATGTTAGCGGCAAATGGCAACGAGTGCCGAGGACGTGGACAGGAAAAACACAGCACAGGCGTTTCGGAGTTTTTTGGCTCACCCTGTATTATCCCGTATTTCATTTCTGTTTGATGTACATTGCTTATTATATTATCAAAGCAGGCATTAATTCTGGTGGGTTTGTTCATTTAAACAATAAAAATTCAAGGATTATAGGTAGTTAATTAGCTTATTAACTATTTTACTCTTTTATTGTTATATCTATATTAATGTCTCCCAATATGTATACACTCTGATTTTTAAATTTGTGCAGGAATTTGATTATTTGATCTAACCTAGTAACAAATTGTTTTTCATTGTTTGAGGGGACATGACATACAGAAATCAGTTATTTTACTTTTAGGTAGTTAGCAGCAGCCTCAAAGTGATTTTCTTCTCATAGATGTGTGATATCTATTACAAAATATTCTAAGTTTAAGCTTTGTTTGACCAAAATGGCCACTCCACCATGAGGCACTTTGTCATTTTGAGGTTCCCTGGATCTAAAAAAGCATTTTTAGAAAAAATCCTTATATTTGTCTGTGAGCAGCATAACTCAAAAACAAAAAGTCTGTTAAATAACAAACTTGGTATTTAAGCTCGCATCTTTCAGGAATGTGACACAAAGATTTTCAAGAAAATCCCTTCACCCCAAATTACCCTTTACATTGAAATATTTTCACTATTTTTTATTTTCCCAAAAATGGCTCTCAATGATTTTGATTAAAATACCACATTTTTAAGATATCCAAATGAAATGTATATCATCAATATACATGGGAATACAATATGGGAATAGCCTATGAAGTCCTCTTCATTCGGAATGACTTTTATATAATTGGTAAAGCATAAAAGACAAAATCTTACTACGCAAAAAATGTAGATCATGTTAAATCATACATTTTATGTGCAATAAAATGTGAAATTAACCTTTTCTGAGATGTTCCTTGCTGTGGTTTGAATTTTCAAATACTTATACTTTTCTCGAATGGCAATTGGTAATCATGATCTCCCCGTCCCCTCTGGTCATGCAATTTCAGTCATCATATAGCGACATATTTTTTAAAAATCTGATTAATGCTCTACCTACTGTATTGTACAATTAAATGTAAAATGAGTTTATCTGGATTAACAAGAAGTGGCTAGACTGCCTCTGCAGTCCAGTAGTCAGCATTCTGGTTTCTCAACTCAGAGGTCCTTGGTTCGATTCCCGGGTGGGACGGGAGTTTTTCGTTAACCAGAATCATTCCCTATCCCCTACAGAGTCTCTCTGTGCATGCGTGTCAAAGCCCCTGATATGACCATAGAAGTTAAAAGGGGCTTTACAAATGGGGGGGGGTGTAGGATATAGTAATAGTAGAAGAGGGAGTCAAGAATGAGACATGAGAAAGTTATGTAAATGCAATACAGATTTTTTTTTATTTATTTATTTATTAGTTTATGTAAAATAGTTTATGGCTTCAGATATTTGCTGCTGTTAGTTTGAATTTTCCATTTTAAGTCACCATTCTTTCTCACCAGCTTGTGCAAAGGATATGCAATATCGAGATCATCAGCAAATGGCAATCTGGTTTTAAACATTTCACTGTCACTTAGCCTCCAGTATGCTTCTGTGCACCTAACACAATATATGTAATGAAATTATTACTGGCAACAGTTATCATGATTAACATAAAAAGTTGTGATTGTAACACATCAGATTTAAAGAAAAAGAACTAAGAATGTCCGAGAAAAACGGGTTGCATTAAGCACTAAATTAAACACTATTAGCACTTTATTAAACAAAAAATCTTTGTTGTTCAGAGTAATGAATGCTTTTCAGTTGTCCCAGAAGTTCAGGAGCTATAATCAAAAGTAACACAGATAAGGAAAATAAGATAAATACAAATTATTAATACTACAAAATTAACAAAAATATATACAAGATTGTAAATGCATGCATGTCAATACATTTTATTTCCACATAAAAGAATTTTAAATTTGCATAATTCCAAACTAATTTGAAGTGTGTCGATAAATCATTTTCAAACTCATATGTATAAAATGCCAACAAATAATGGGCATACTTAACAAGACTGTGGTATTATATATATAGTCCTCTTTTGCATAACCAGCTTGCCTTTGCAATCCAATGTAACCTAAGAATAAGTAGTCAGTTAATTCTTAAAAGTTAGTGTCCAATGTGTGCTGAAGTGGTTACGTTAGGGGGGGGGGGTTTTACGTCGGTACCGGGACGGCGCTCCAGGATGTGGGTAGTTAATTAATGCACAGGGGATGCATGGATCCAATAAATTGTATTTGTTTTAGTGCAAGTACATGGGGCCCGTACTCGGGCTACTTAGACTGGCTGAAGCCCATGCAAGCAGATCTTAGAGCAGATGCATCCTTACCTGTATAACTGCTGTTGCGATGTGGCTTGCTTATGGCTCTCGGCTGAGGGTGGACATTAGGCAGGCGCCTAGTGATAGAGCCCGTACATAGACGGTACGAATAGATGACGTGCAAGACAGACCACAGATCGTCAATGATACAAGTCCTCTTCCACTATTCGCACAATTCTCTCCAGCACTCCTACCTTCTCCCAATGAGCCAGACCCCCGCAGTATAAATACTTTCGGAAGTGCTGACATCGCATTCCTTAGCGTGCCCGTGTTGAGGTAACTGCGTTTCAACACTTTCTGCTTGGTTACCTCATCTGACGTAATCCCCAGCACTCAACCTGATCTGTTACAATATTATAGTGTAATCAAACAAAAACATGATGAGAACAATTTTAGTAACAGAAATGGAAAAACTGGGATGGGGAAATATTAATAAGGAAGATTCTGATTGTAAAAGAGGATTAAAATATAAAAGCTATTGGTAACTATTTGGGTAAGGTTAAAGAGAAATGGTTAAGAATGACTACAAAGATGATGAGGCTAAAGACAGATGTAATAGACAAATAATGTAAGCAAGTAGACAGTGGGTCATCATTACACGGAAAACCAAGAGTTGTGTGTATTGAGACTGTAGATTAGCATCGGCAACAAACCATAAGGTGAATTATAGCATATTTTCAAATATTATTATAGTCTAAAGTGTATGTAATTTAATTATGTAATTTTGAGTATTGAGAAATAAATATTCAAATAAATACTTAAATGCTAAAATACTAAGGTTACATAAAAGAAAAACAGTGCAGCTAAACTGCTATGATGCCGTTGCAGTAACCTAATATTACATCAATAAACAATGGCATATAAGCTTTTAACATTGTTTATTTAGCACTTTCAGTTTTTCCTTTCACCACTATGTACCTAGTAGATAGAGGAAGCATTGCATCCCATCCAAAGATTTGATATAGAGATTTCACCAGAAATACGTTGAGGTAGTTTTAGAAAAAGGTTTTTGTGTATGTGTGCACGCATGCGTGCAAGAGAGGGAGAGAGCAACATAACTAAAAAAGTTGGATAAATACCAACTTGGTATTTAGCTCAGCATCTTCCAAAAACGTGACACATGGACTTAAGAAAATTCCCCCACTTCAAACTTTATATGGAACATTTTTTCAAATTTTTTATTTTCTCAAAAATGGCTCAAACATTTGTTATTAAAATACCATATATTTAAGGTATTTACATGACTAATAGAATGTATAGTTGAATTTTTTGGGAATGCATGTGAAGTCTTATTTGCTTGGAAGGAATTTTGCATAATTTTATACATCTTGTAAAACATAAGATATAGATAAAAAGCTCCAAAAATGTTCATCTTTTTAAAACGTAGAGTTTATTTCAAATAACTTTTTGCAAAGTCAGCTATTTCCAAAATATCGGTTACTATTGGTTTTAATTTTCCAATACTTTGTCACCTTTTTAGTGCTGTTGCTATTCATTTGTTTATCACAATATTGGACAATGCTTGTACCTAGAAAAAAAATTTCGGGGAGGGTTTTCCACAAGTAGATTTAAACTTAAACAGTACCCCACACAGTTACCATGTACTACTCTGTAGTATATAGATGTTGCATGGATAAGAAAGTTGCTTGGAGACAGTATATAGACAAGAAAAACTCACCAGAATGAGGATATTCCACCTTACAGCACAAAACATGGAGACTGCTTCGAAAACTGGAATGTATGGTCATTTCCCTTTTTCTTGTAAATGCGCTATTAGCAATAGACCTACTGTTATCTAACGACATTTTCCCATATTGATTTTCTATGAATTTAAATAAATAAAACTGTCAGAAGCTTTTTTTTTTGGGGGGGGGGGGTTTGAACTCTAAACCACCCCCTCTAAATACGGCCCTGTATTGGACTATCGCTTCAATTTCCTGTGTTTCCCTTCTACCTATTGTGATATATGCGATGAAACTAATTCTGCAAATGTTTCTCTCAATTAACAAAGTAGATAGAAAAATAATCTTTTGTCAAGAATAGTTGTAGAAGCTATATAAAAAAGGAAATGATAGTGGCTAGAGAAAGTCATGTGAATGTAACAAAGATTTTTTTTTTTCTTCTGTCATTTAAAGCAACATAATGTAATGTTTCATTGTATCAGTTGTTTATAACACTTGAACAGCATATGGAATAACTGAATTTCCAGCAAACATTTTTAGTAGGCTAAAGGAACCTTAATATAAAATGCTGAGGATGGAGAAAAGTTTCAAAAACATCTACAGAGTAAGTGAGTAATATTACTAAAAACCTGCCAGATATGCATCAGAACTGGACCTTTTGAAAAAAATCATTATAAAGCAAAAATAAAAAAATGTTGTGTTGCACTCATATGACTTTCTCTACTCACTATCATTTATTTGTATATAACCTGTACACACTAAACCTTATTTTTCTATCTACTTTATGTTAATCGAGATAAATTTGCATAAATAGTTGCATTATACATTTTGTTGCAGATGCAAGGGGAATACAGGAGAGTGATAGTTAATTCTTTAAAAATAGATTACTCTATCTTGGCCTTAATATTCCATACCCTTTCCTCACATTGCAAGAAACAACTTATCGCTGACAGCGCTTCAAAATGTGATAAATGTATTGAAAAATTCAAACCAACAGTAATTGATATTCTGGAAATGACTGTTGCAACAACGAATAGTTATTTGCAATAAATTGTGTGATATAAAGATATATTTTTACTTTCTCTCCTACGTATATTAAGTAGGGGAAGTATTGTATTCCACCCAAAAATTCGATACCGAGATTTCACCGGAAATACATATCATGTCAGTCTGTGTGTCTGTGAACAGCATAACTCAGAAACAAACAGTCAGATAAACACCAAACTTGGTATTTAGGTTCAGTATCTTCCAGAGATGCGACACAAAGGTTTTCAAGAAAATCCCCTCACCCCAGATTACCCTTTACATGGTTTATTTTTCGAAAAGTTTAATTTTCTCAAAAATGGCTCTAACGATTTTGATTAAAATATCATAAATTTAAGATATTTTCATGACAAATGAAATGTATATCTCGAATTTTCTGGGAATGTCTCCAAAAGTATTCTTCATTGTGAACGACTTTTGCATATTGGTAAATCACAAAAAATGTAGATCGCATTAAAATACACAATTTATGTCATATACATTTTTTTTTGTTGAGTGAACCATTTTCGAGATCTTGCTTTTTATTCCCTTAAATTTTGCAATACTTATACTTTTTCTCAAATGGGAATCTGTTCTTTTATTTTGTCGTGGTAATGCAAAGAGAATGGAATACTCGACACAGCAACTAGCTCTTAAAATATTTGACTATCGCTTCCCCCTTGCATCTACAAGAAAATTAGCAATAAGATTAACATCTCGATTAACATGAAGCATATGGAGAATAAGCGTTTGCAAAAATAGTTTGTACAAGAGTAGAGAAAGTCATTTGAGTGTAACACATCAGATTTTTTTATTTAGTGTTTCTGGTGAAATCTCGACATTGAAGTTTAGGGTAGAATATAATACCTCCTCTGCCTACTAGATACATGGTAGAGAAAGTAAATATTTAATGATGAACTTCGATTTACCACCACCACCAAACGACCTGGAAGTTTATTTCACTGTTTCAAGAGACCACCACTATTGATAACAACCACAAGATCAACCCCATTAAGAACCAGTTCATTGCTACCAAGGATGGGGACAATGTCCCCAAAACATGTACAGATAATGTGATTTATAAGTAGTATTAAGTGTTCCGGCTCACCATTATTACAAACTACCTTGTTTGCTGAAACAATCTTCCACTTAGCCTGTCTCTGTGGTTGAATGGTCAGCATTCTGACCTCTCAACTCTACAAGTCCTGTGTTCAGTGGAGGTGGGTGGGGGATTTTTCATTAATTAGAATCATTTCCTACAGTTCTATAGAGTCTGGAAGAAGTAGGAATGTGAAAGTGAGTGCATTTTCCTAATGAAAATGATTAAAATAAAAAGTTAAATATGTACAGTCAATGAGTCAATTGTTTCTCAAGTCAAAACTCCCAATGTAACAGAAGTTAAAGGGGTCTTACAAATGAAACCATTAAAGTAGAAAAAAGGTCTTCCACTTCAGTAGTTTCTCAATGAGCATCAGTGTCTCTAAATGGCTAAGTTCAGGATTGATGAGAATGCTGGGAACAGTTTTCTTAAATTATTCCTAAAGTTGAGAATATGCAAATGTCAACTTGAGGTTTTATGAGGTCATAGACCAACTCCTTGATAAAATTTAAAGGTTTACAAATTAGGAGTTTACAGTGAAAATAATGTTCAGTTTCCATGCAATGGAATCATTCTTACAATAATACATAGTTTTCCTGAATATTAACAGATAGATTAGCAGTCAATTGTGTATGTAGTTTTTCCTCTGAAATGATATTGTGGTCAGGAGTGTTTCTATAGGGTGGACCATTAAGGACGCCAGTTTTTAATTGCGCGCTGCTGTTTTATTACTGGAACGAGAGCATTTTGTTTACATGTTTTGTGAACAGTATTTCTTGCGGTTGGTTATCATGGAACGCTTCACAACGGAATAACGAATATTGATTGTGAAAAAACATTACAAATTGCTACAAATGAATGTTGCACAGGAACTGTGCTGAGGCTTCGCATGGCTCTCGGTCATCATAATGCACCTAATGAGTCAACAGTTTGTAGGCTGACAGAATTTGAGACAACAGGTTCGATTGCAGACATCAAAACTTCAGCGCGCTCTCGTTCCAGCCGGTCTGATGAGAACACCGCATGTTGTCCTCCGTGGTGTAGTGGTTACCATGCTAGCCTCTAATTCCCGAGGTCGCGGAGGGCGATGGATTATATTTTTTCGGGCATAAAAATCCTTGGCATGGCTTCCTTCAGAAGGGAAGTAAAACCGGTGCTCCCGTGTCGTAGATTTACAGCGCGTAAAAGAACCTCAAGCCTGATAAAGAGGTCTCTGAGCAAAATTGCCGGTCTTTCACCCAATGTAGAATGGACGCTAAGGGCCACAGCAGTTAGAGAGCATCCATAATAAAAACTCAATTCAATTTGAGAGCATCGCAATTGTGCACGATAGTGTTGCCGTGAGTCCAAAAAAAATTTGTTGTTCGCAACAGTTGAGCATTATGAAAAGCTTCTTCCAGCAAATTCTCACAAAGGATCTTCATATGCATGTCTACAAAATTCAGTTAACTCAACGTCTGAAACCAACAGACCATTTGCAACAGAGACAGTTTGTTGAATGAATTTTGTGGAGACAACATGCAGACGACAGTTTTGCAAAGAAAATAATTTTCTCTGACGAGGCACATTTTTCTTTAAATGGCTATGTTAAACAGAATTGCTACACCTGGGGGACAGAAAATCCTTACGTAACCCATTCAAAGATAGCGTATCCTGAAAGAGTAACTGTGTGGTGTGGATTTTGGGTGGTGGGGTCATTGGGCTTTGCTACTTTGAAGACAGCGAATGGACAACACTACTGGAATATGGTCAAAACATTTTTATAGCCTTACCTTAATGATTTGAATATTGAGCAATTATGGTTCTGACAGGATGGCGCTAACAGCCACACCTCATTCGATACAATAGCCTTGTTCAGGAATAAATTTCCAACACCAGTTCTTTCACACAACGGTGATCAGAACTGGCCACACACTGCAACTTCTTCCTTTGGGGGTATTTAAAATCGCAAGTTTATAAAAATAATCCTCAAACAATACAACTGAAAGAAGAGATTCGAAATGTCATCGCCCAAATCGAGGAGGTCTGAAGGTGTTGATTTATTAGGTACATTATGATGACGGAAAATTGTACGAAGCTACAGTTTTTTCATAACATTCACCAGATTTGTAACGTGTTTTCACAATCAATATTCATTATTCCATTGTAAAGCGTTCCATCATTGGAGGTCATCAGCTCTGATTATTACTGATTTGTAAGATGAATTCATTATCACAAAAGATAAGATGCAATCACGGTATTACACTGCTTACAACAAAGTAAAGCTATGAACCAAATACTAATAAACTACCATGAAACTAGCTATTCGAAATATTAGTATCTTAAGACCCCACAATACACTCATAGGTTTTCTTGGAAATGCTAATTGTTACAAGGGCATGTCAGCACCTGCAGGACTTTAGGAGCCCGCAGTAAAGCAGGTAAAAAAATATTGTTATTAAGATTAAAAATAAATATAAAAATTAAAATATATACCTACAAATATAAATATAGAAATAGGTATAAAATATAGTCAAATCAAATGCCAGTCTGCACAGAAATGGTCAGATCAAGACGTTTTGTAGAATCTCTCAATGTTAAGCACAGCTGTAAGAGATGGTAATCAATCCTTGTCCTTGCTGTCTCTCGTAACACTTGGTTTGCGGCATGTTCTTAGTCATCACAAAAGAGTGGCGCACATTAGTTATTCTAAAACAATGACAACAATGAAAATGTATAAACAAAATCACACTTTAGGTAGAAAATTGTTCTTTCTTGAAGTGTAGTGTACCTGAGATTATATTATGCACGCTTTTTCTAAACATTTAACTTTTGTCATGCCTTTATTCAACAACAATGTTAATTAACCAACAGGATGTTATGTAGTAATGGCCAGTTAACAGCCAACTCAGTTTCAGACGAGCTCTCTTTATGGGAAGATGATAATAGGTGTATCTTTAAGTGTGTGATATGTTTCAAACTTGATTTGAACAGTTTTAAGTTTAACTTTTCCTTTGTATTTATCTGTATACTTTTACAGAAAAACGAAACCTTTTAAAGTTAAGTATGAACTGGTGCACAAAAAGAAAGAAGAAGCAAGAGTTAAAAAAGGAAACAAATTAGTGAAAATAAGTAATTTTTTTTCTCTTCCTAGTGGTAGTGGTTACAGTCAATGATTACAGAAGTTTGCAATGTCACAAGGGAGCGTGAAAGTGTAACAGCAATTATGAAAGTGAAAAAGAAGATTGTAACAAAATCGCCATAAATATAATTAGGCCTATTAATATCAAAGAGTATTCAAATGATCGCAGATTATCGGGTAGATGTAGATGATGAAAATAAAACATTCTTTGTTAGACAAAAATCCTTATCAGCTAGCAGGTCCATACCCCAAAAATGCTAAGCAGGAAAACTATACTTCCCACTAAATATTATGAAATTGACAGGACAAAGAATTTGGAGAGAATGGTTGTGTTATACATCTAGGGGATCATTACCCAAAGAACATGTAATATATAATATTATCTACAAAGAAGCATCAGAAAAGAAGTATAATAAGAATGCAAGGTTAATGAAGAGGTAGAGAATATGCTGTAAAGCTTTTAAAATTTGCAAGATAAAGGCATACAATTTGTGTTAGAAGTTCAAACAGATGGTTTCCTTTATTTTTTACATACAAAGATAATAAAAAAAACTACTTTTGCTACTAATAGCCAATCGTATAAATTTATTCTGTTTCACAAAAAGAAAAAAAAATTGTAGTTTTAACAGTTTAATTTACATAGTGATAAGAAAAGATGAATTTGATAGAGTGTATAAACAGCCTATCAACAGAGCTTTAATAAATTATTTTAATATAGATTTAAGGGTACTTCTTGATACTGAAATTGCCAAGTTCTACAAATTTTATCCAATTTAGTTTTTCTTTCTTTCTTTCTTTTGTTTTGTTTTGTTTGTTTATGTGTATAGCCTCCTCCTAACTTCTATGGTGTATAAGGGGCTTTAATTTGAGAAACAATGTGTTATTACTGGAGCTGTAAGTTTTCTTAATGTTGGGTTTTTAGCAGTTATTACTATTATTCACTCCCAGATTCTGGTTAAAGAAAAATTCCCTGCCCCACTCAGGAATCAAACTTGGGATCTCTGGGTTTAGAAGCCAAAGCAAGAAGTTCATCATAGGTTTGTTTAAAATTAATTTTCATGGTCCTGTATACCTAACTTTTGGAAATTAAGTTTCAAAAAATTAATATCGAGTATAATGTGAAATGCTACACATGATGAAAATTTGGAAATACAACTTTTTAAATTTTATATATTATTCCTCCAACCAATGTTTACATTTTGTGTAACATTAAAACTTTTCTCTGGAAAAACAATAAAGAATGTTAAACTTTTCCTTTTTCTAAAAACCACTTATGCGTTACATTATTAAAAGTCTAAATCCAAAACTATACTTGATATTGAGAAAAGGCCCTTTAGACCTCTTCATTAAACTTCAAAGAAGGTATACTAAACATCTGAAATAACTGAATGAAAATTGTATAATGGGGTGCACTTTAAAGGATAAAAACATAAGAAAACTTAATTATGAGAAAACCAAGTTTTAAAATTTTACACACTACAGTATAATGTTAGTTGTACATTTGCAAAGGAAGATGGTTAAAATAATGTATAAATGAGAAATCGTAAAAATGAATTTTTCTTATGGAATTGAAACTGCTTTATTAGAATATTACTCAAACTAATTAGGTATGTATTATGCAATATAAGAAAGCAATAAATGAAACAGACCCACAAAAAATAAAACAATACACTATTTGGAGTACTTAATATATTTTATACCAGTACTATTATTTAATTCAAACAAAACAAAAGAAATCAGAATATTGATGCTTTACACTGGTTAAATTGTCAGCTTTTCTTTGCTTTGATTTTTTTACAGAGTCAGCGCTTGTCAGTTATATGCCATAATCACAGAAATGCAATCACATTTATGTAGAGCTTGAATTGCCTCATGTACACTGGGAGCACTTTCATTACTTAGGCTACTTTTTCTTCCCCATCATCATCATCATCATCATCATCATCATCAGATGCAATCTGGGAAAGAATGACCTTGCCTTGCATGCCTACTATTTTGTGCTGCAACAGCAAGGTTACAGTATAGAGAAATCATGCATAATACGAGGGCAGTCCCAGAAGTACCGGACCTGACACACATATATATATATAGCGGTTGTTTGAAACAAATGACTATGGTAGAAAGTACCACCCTTATAAAGCTTAAGTTTGATGATGCTACATTATTTAGTAATTGTTTGGCAGCCATTAATAGTGAACTCTCTCAGCAAATTTGTAAACATGGATAAAATTGGCTATTGTTATGTAATACAATACTTTCATTTGAAAGGTCTTAGTCCAACTAATATTAAAGCCGAGCTAGATTCTACTCTGAGGGAGCCAGCTCCTTCGTTTACAACAGTAAAATATTGGGTGGCAGAGTTTAAGTGAGGTTATACGAGCTGCCAAGACTAACATCGCAGTGGTCGGCTAAATGAGGTGACCACGCCAGAAATTGTGAAGAAAATCCACAAAATGGCATTGGATGACCGTCAAATGAAAGTGTGCGAGCTAGCAGACATTGTAGGCATTTCAAAAGGTACTGTACATTGCATACTAACTGAAATGCGTTTACTCACAATGGAACAAAAGCAACATCGTGAGGATGTTTGGCAATGTTTCGCTGCAATAAAGCTGAGTTTTTGCATCAATTCATAACCATGGATGAAACATGGATCCATCACTTCACACCTGAGATGAAGGAACAGTCAAAACTGGATTGAAAGGGGAGAATCGGCTACAAAGAAGGCGAAGACAGTTCCATCTGCAGGCAAGGTCATGGCATCAGTTTTTGGGATTGCTTGGGATAATTTTCATTGATTATCTTTAAAAAGGAAAAGCAATCAATGGCAAGTATTATGCAAACTTATTGCCGTGTTTGAGTGATGAAATCAAGCAAAAACGGCTGCATTTAGCAAAAAAGAAAGTTGTGTTTCATCAAGACAATGCACCAGTTCACACATCCATTATCGCCAAGGCCAAAACCAATGAGTTAAAGTTCGAATTGCTTCCTCATGCACCCTATTCTCCAGACTTAGCCCTCTCTGATTATTTTCTGTTTTCAAAGTTGAAGAAATGGCTTGGTGGTAAAAGATTTGCCAACAATGAAGAGGCGGAGGTTGCAGTTGATGGCTATTTTGCAGAACTCAACAGTTCTCACTATAAACAGGGTATCGAAGCAATTGAATATAGTTGGGAAAAATGTATCAAGCTGAAAGGAGACTATGTAGAGAAATAAAGATGTTGTTTCCCAAAATTTTTGTTTTCTTTGTTAGGTCGGGTACTTCTGGGACAGCCCTTGTATATCTTAATATAGCATAAACATGGGAATATAAATACCTGGGAGTAAAGATTACACAAGATGGGAAACAAGAAAAGGAAATAAGATCAAAGATAAATTCAGGAAAGTATGCTATATCTACTTTGATTATATTATGGATAAACAGGTCTCAAAAGAAACTACAATTTTAAAAACAATAGAAGTAATGTAACTTATGGCTCTGACGTGTGGACTCTGAACTATCAGTTGAAAAGAAAATTATTGGTAACCGAAATGGATTATTAGAGGAGATCTGCTAGGATATCTAAAAGAGAAAAAAAAATTAGAAATGGGATTATAAAAGAAAATATGAAAGTTCGAAATTCAGTTTCAGATTTTATTCAACAAAAACAATTAAAATGGCATAGGCATGCTAAAAGAATGGAAGACGAAAAATTACCCAAAAGAATGATGGAGTGGACGCCACCAGGAAGAAGGAGAAAAGGAAGGCGCATTGCATGTGTATTCAAGGAATTACAGGGGCAATGATGCATTGGGAAACTGATGAAGATTTATGGTCCAATAGGCAAGAATGCAGAAAAGTGTTAAGATGATGTTAAAAACTGTGGTCTTGGATGCTGGAAAGTATTTGTACATTGTAAAACCAGAAATATGTATAAATAATAAAGTTTGCACATAGGGACCAGAAAAATGTGCTGTACTAATGAGAAAATGTATAACCGAGAAATGTACAATTGAGGTAAATATTGACAAACTTTGGTACCTAAAACGTTTAACATATATTGCGAAAAACTTAAAAGTGAATAACACATAAGTGAGGTTCAACTGCATCTTCACACACCTATATACATTCATTTAAAGATTACATTCAGCCGCTTAAATGACCAGAAAGGCAAAATCAGAACTGGATCCTGATTCTAAAATGTTTAGAGCATTTTTTCCGCTACTTTTAAAAATCTGATGTGTTACACTCACATGACTTTCTCTACTCTTGTACAAACTATTTTTACAAATGCTTATTCTCCATTTACTTATGTTAATCGAGATAAACATTTGCAGACTTTATCTTATTGCTAATTTTCTTGTAGATGTAAGGGGAATATATATTTACAAGGGCAATCTAGAAATACAGTAGCCTTTAAGCATATACATATCTCTTAATAGCTGGTTGCTAGGTGCAGCACTATTCCCTTTGCCACAGATTAATACTCTTTGCATATCCAAGACAAAAAAATCTGATGTGTTACACTCACATGACTTTTTCTACTCTTGTACAATCTATTTTTACAAACGCCTATTCTCCATATGCTTTATGTTAATCGAGATATCGAGATGTCAATCTTATTGCTAATTTTCTTGTAGATGCAAGGGGAATATGGTAGCTTTTAAGCGATGGTCAAATATTTTAACGCTGGTTGCTATGCGGCGCATTCCATTCTCTTTGCAAGTCCAGGACATAAAAAAATGAATAACGAATTTGAGAAAAAGTATAAGTATTGGAAAATTTAAGGGAATAACAAGCAATATCTCGAAAACGGTTCACTCAACAACAAAAATGTATATGACATAAATTGTGTATTTTAACGCGATCTACATTTTTTGTGTAGTAAACTTTTGTCTCTCGCTTATGGTTTACCAGTTATGCAAACGTCGTTCACAATGAAGAATACTTTTGGAGACATTCCCAGAAAATTTGAGATATACATTTCATTTCTCATGACAATATCTTAAACATATGATATTTTAATCAAAATTGTTAGAGCCATTTTTGAGAAAATTAAAATTTTCGAAAAATGTTCCATGTAAAGGGTAGTCTGGGGTGGGGGGTTTTTCTTGAAAACCTTCGTGTCGCATCCTTGGAAGATACTAAACCTAGATACCAAGTTTGGTGTTTATCGGATTGTTCGTTTTTGAGTTATGCTGTTCGCAGACACACACACACGGACATGTTTCCAAAAATGCTTTTTTTGGATTCAGGGGGTCTCAAAACATGTATTTCCGGTGAAATCTCGGTATCGAATTTTTGGGTGGAATGCAATACTTCCCCTACTTACTATACGTAGTAGAGAAAGTAAAAATGAATAACGAATTTGAGAAAAAGTATAAGTATTGGAAAATTTAAGGGAATAACAAGCAATATCTCGCAAACGGTTCACTCAACAAAAGAAATGTATATGACATAAATTGTGTATTTTAACGCGATCTACATTTTTGTGTAGTAAAATTTTGTCTATCTCTTATGGTTTACCAGTTATGAAAAAGTCGTTCATAATGAAGAATACTTTTGGAGACATTCCCAGAAAATTCGAGATATACATTTTAATTATCATGACAATATCTTAAACATATGATATTTTAATCAAAATCGTTAGAGCCATTTTTGAGAAAATTAAAATTTTCGAAAAATGTTCCATGTAAAGGGTAGTCTGGGGTGGGGGGATTTTCTTGAAAACCTTCGTGTCGCATCTCTGGAAGATACTGAACCTAAATACCAAGTTTGTGTTTATCCGACTGTTCGTTTCTGAGTTATGCTGTTCACAGACAGACACACAGACACACACGGACATGTTTCCAAAAATGCATTTTTTGGATTCAGGGATCTCAAAACATGTATTTCCGGTGAAATCTCGGTATCGAATTTTTGGGTGGAATACAATACTTCCCCTACTTACTATACGTAGTAGAGGAAGTAAAAAAGTGATTATTTTCAAAATTTTGTCAAACAGGAAACAGGAAAATTGAGAAATTTAAACATCAAAAAGCAGTTAAAGACATTTCTATCCTAAAAATTCTTAGGCATTGCATTAACATGACTTTCTTTACCTACTGTCATTTATTTCTAGATACTTCTACAAACTATGCTTATGAAAGCTCATTTTTCCATCATCATGTTAATCGTGATAAACCTATGCAGAAATACTTTCATTACACATTTTGTTAAAGCTACAAGAGGAAACCAAATTGATAGTCTATGTTTAAAAACCAGGTAGCTATATGCTGACCTACTCTTTTCAGGACATTGTGAGCAACAACTGAATAGCAGTAGCACTTTAAAAACACAAGCATAGAAAAACTCAAATCAATAACAACTGATATCTCGGAAATGGTAGATACCATAAAAAATTAATTGGAAATAAACTATTTTAAAGAGATTTTCTCTCTCATGTTTACCAGCTGTACAAATTTATAAAAAATTCCTTGTGAATAAAGAGGGCTTCACAGACTCCTCCCAGAAAATTCAACATATACATTTTATTTGCAATGCAAGTATCTTAAACACACAGCATTTTAATCAAAGTTGTTAAGAGCCATTTTTGAGAAAATCCAAAATTTAGAAAAATTTTCCACATAAAGGATAGTTTGGGGTGTCAGGATTTTGTTGAAAATCTGTATGCGACATCTTGGAAGATGCTGAAACTAAATGCCAAGCTTGGGTTATGCAAACCTTTTTCTGAAAATGCTCTTTTTGGATCCTGGGGACCTCAAAATATATACTGTAGTAAAATCACAATATCACATTTTTGGATGGAATGCAATATCTTCTCTATCTACTAGGTATTTGGTCGAGAAAGTAAAAAAGTGAAAGTTAAATTAAATTGAAAAATTTTGTATACAAATAATAAATTCCCCTAAAGTTTTAAAAACATGGAATAAATATTTCTTCAAAACAAATTCAGTATATTAACTGATTACACATTTCCAAAAGATAAAACTTCAGATAGTAAAAATACTGATATTTATAAAATAAACTGTATTTACTGTTTAAAATAAAGAGAGTTGAGGGTTGTTACACTACATCACTATAATATTCTTACTTGAACTTGAATAGCTACAATCCTACAAGCCACAAACATGCAATTTTAAATAGTATTACAAACAGGTTAGTACATATACCAATGGAAAAAGAAGAATACCAGAAAGAATACCAACACATTATCAACATAGCCACTATGAATGGATACCAGAAAAAAACAATAGATAAGAAGATAAGGTTTGAAAGACAGAAATACATCCAACAAATGACTATGTTACTCAGACAACAAAAACCACAAGCATATAGAAAATTCACTTATCACCCTTGGACACATCATAAATTTCAAAGGATTTTCAAAAAATACAACATCACCCTGTCTCCACAGAATAACCACAATACAGATACTACTATGCAACAGAACAAAAGATCCTATCCCCAACGATAAATCAGTTGGTATATATCAAATTGATTGTAATGAATGTAACCTGGAATACATAGGAAGAACCAAAAGAAATCTTGAAATAAGACTTAAAGAGCATATGAGATGCATTTACCAAAAGCAGCCAGATAAATCAGCAGTAGCACATCATTTCTGGTCTTCAAACCATGATATCACTCCGAACATAAAACTCTTAAAACCGATCAACAGCAGCAATGAATTGGACATCTGGGAAAAAATACATATTGTCAAACACAGGAATCACCTAATGAATTTCGAACTGCCGCCACCCAGCAGCCTTTGGAGGTTCATCAGCCCAGCACCAGAACACCACTAGCCACACACATCCCCCAGACGATGACCGGCAATATCAGTTGAGAACTTGTTGACGATGGGAACAAGCCGTCTCCCGAAATGCGTTCAAGTAAGAATATTATAGTGATGTAGTGTAACAACCCTCAACTCTCTTTATTTTAAATTATGACACATCACTGTTACTAGCTTCTAAATCTTCAAAATTAGTCAATATATTTACTGTGATCAAATTTACATTGGAAAAACTAAATGCAGTTTAGAAACTAGAGTGAAAAGCATTTAAGAAATATTAAATGTAAATAAATTGATAAATCAGCTGAAGCAAGTCATTTTGGACATTAAATAAATCCTGAAGCTAAATTATTAAAACAATTAAGTAGACCTACAGAATTACTGATTTGGGAGTATATCTGTTTTATAAGGAAATAACTGCAACGGATTCTCAATCCGTTTTACTTCCAGTATTTGCAACTAATATAGCAAACAATTGATCACCTTACTAGTTTTATTTGCTACTTATTATTCTTGGCAATGTTTGCTTCAATACAGTGAACATAAGCTAGGACAATACTTGTATGATTGATCATTCATAATAACCTGGACTACTGTAAAATATGGTTCCCATGCATACTCACTGTTAAGCAGAAAAAGTAGAGGAAGTTCCTTGGAAATTTCTTGAAGCATCCTGTAATAATCTTATAAATGGACCAATAAAAGACAAGTAGGAGGTTGGCATTGGAGGAAAGTGCCACAGAAGAGGAGCTGGTGTACAAGTGGGTGCAAATGGGTCAGCTTTTTGGAAGAATGGGATCACAAAAATGCATTTTATAGCTAAGAACCGTGCAGGAAATTAATATATTTTGTTTTGTATTTGTACCTTGGTTAGTTAAATTACAAAAAATAAAGTTGTTACAATTGATTACTCTCACATTTAAGTAAATTTAACAAATCTTTGCTTGGGTCCACATAATACACCACCTGTAACATGTTTTTATCTGGAAGCAATCTTCAACCAAGTTAGGTTGCAGTTAGGAGGAATGAGGAGGGGAAGAAAGGCAGCACAAGATATTAAAACAACTGACTGCATTTATTAAGTTTCTTATAGAGATAGAATTTTATTGCATTCATGGAACTTTACACACTTCATCAGCTGCACTGCATTGGATGAAACAGTTACAAAACCTGCCTGTTACAGCTTTCCTCACATTTGGTTATATTAGCAACATTTATCTCAGCTGGACAATGACAACATGGTGCTTGTTCAGATAACATGCCATATTGCAAATTATGGGACACATTTTGTGGCAGTTTCAATGCAAGTTGAAGAGTTAAGGCTTCAAATGTTGATCCAAACCAGCACCATGCTGCACTTCCTCCATATGCCCTCATCTCCTCTTGGGAGTTTGAAATAACTGCATTGAAGAAACAAAGAAATGAGCTATCAACATGAGTAGTGAACCTTATTCTTTGTGTGTGTGATTTTTATTTATTTATTTATTCTTTTGTGTGTGCTGCATGTTCACAATTAATTTAGTCTATATAATAATGTGTGTGTTTATCAGTAACTTATTGAGGAACGTCATCCGTACTCCCCAAATTATCTAACAGATCCAACTGATGGCTAAAATCTATTAATTATATGTTTTGCTACTGTACTTTTTTCTTGTTCTGCATACATACACAGAAATTTTTAAAAAATAAACTGAAGAACACAGGTTATTATACAATTCATTCATCAGGAATATGATTTTTTTTTTCAAGTATGTAACAATATTTACATTTAGAATAACATTCGACTCTTCCAACTCGATGCCAGATGCAAATGAGTATTTGGTAAGAGCCATAAGAAGATTCAAATATGATCCCCCTCTGTTCAGAGAGAAAAATGCTCCATATTAACTGTCATTATTAATAAATAGTACTAGATTTATTAGTTTGCAGTTTTCTTTAAAGTGTCTATTAATTCTAATGAATTTTTTTTTTTCCGTTCCTAATTATACTTAACTTGCACATTTCTTTCTCATTCCAAATAAGATAACTTTTTATACAGAAACAGAGATGCAAAATAATTACTTACAGCAAATTGAAAAAAAAAAAAAAAAAAAACAAAGTCATATGTCCTTTTTTATTTATTTATTTATATTTTTTATTTTTCCTTTTTCCCTTCAATGTATGTGATGCACCTGGTGATACTTGGAAATTAAATCTTTATTACTTGAAAATAAATGCTCTTGTTTTAAAGCAACATTTTGTATGATGCAATAGTGAGTTGTATATACTGTAATAAATATACATAATAAAAAAGTTGAGCTATCAAATTACAATATAGCTTTAATTTATATGCTTGTTAAAAGTATTGAAAAATAGCACAAAGAAATAAATTATAACAAAATACAAAACTATACCATGTATCTTTATCCAATTGAACAATTTTATAACATTATTTGTTTTTATATTGCATGAGTGGCCAGTAAATGTTTCTGTAAACCCACATTTAATATCAGAAAAAGAAATCTGACAGTTTTCATTTTCATCCCCCCTATTCTTTCAATAAAGGCATTTTGGTTTTGTTTCAAAACTGAAATGGCAGATGGAATGTACACAATTGTTACTACTGTTATTATTATGAGCAAACCGTTCTCAAAAAGTCACACCCCACCCTAAAAGAACTGCAACTTCATATATTTCTTTTAAAATTACATCTTAAAATTTTTTGTTATGTCCCCCCCTTTCCTTCTTGCAATGAAAATTTACAATGTATTTCGTTTCTTGTCTTTGTGGGACACTTACTTAAGAGTTCGATGTACAGTCATGCTGTCCACACACAGGCAAATGGTGGCCCCAGACTCTTCATCACAGCATTGCACAGTCTCGTAAATAAAATCACATGCTTAGACACACTACCCTTTATGCGTATTGTCATCTCCCTGCACCAGGGGTTCTGCCCTCACACGTCCAGCACTTTGTTGGGAACTCAAGTTCTCCCCCATCGTGGCCCCACTATCCCACACCAACACGGGTCAGTAGTGTGCAAGCTTTCTATTCATAAGTGTGGTATTCTTACACTCAAATATATACAGCTCATAGGCAACACAATTTGCACCTTCTGATCAACAGTTGCACACAAGTGATACATGATCTTGCATATATAATTAATAACTTAATATCTAAATGATCAGCTGGTACAAATTCTGTGCCATAAATGTGAGCAACATCATTTGCCCAGATGGGTTTTTCTGTATTCGCAGAATACATCACAACTTCAACACTATATAACAGATTGCAGCTGTAAATCCAGCACTTTCCAGTCAAAAATATGTAGGCTGTGAGATCAGAAAATTTACACTGCACAGGTTAAGAGTTGGGAAACCCCTAACAAGTTTCCATTATACAAAATGGAAGTATCCAGCCTTCCATGAACACTACCTTTTTGAACTTTAAGGTTTTTTTAAGCATTCTATATAATATTCTATTGGTCGGTGTGCACTATTCTGACAACCTGCATTTTCTTGATTGGAATCTTGCCGAGAGTGAGCCTGGCAGGTGAAGGCTTAGCCGCTGGCCCCAGGTACCCTGGGGAATCGCCACCGGGCCCTCACGCAACATACAGGTGTCCCAGCCTTACTGCATCCATGCCAGGGAAACCAAGACAAGAAACGGATTCAAATGTAATATATATAATGTATTGTTGAGGACAGGAAAAACCATTATATAGTATTTTGATTTATTCTACTCTTTTCACCTGCTGTGTACCTAACTATCCTAAACTAAATACGTCTTGCTCTTTATTTCTTGGTGACAACTATTGAAAATTGAGCACCTGAACGCTGTAGACGTCAGTTTTTTTTTTTTTAAATACACAAGATTAAAAAAAAAATACCACTGATCCGTCCTTTGTGGGGAGAAGCAATTAATCTCCTTATAATTTATATACATAGGTGAAGATATCTTGGGTCCATTCCAAAGTGTGCTCTTTGCATGTAAAAGTCCTGGCAGTGTATGTAATTAGAATTAGTCGCGATTTTTATATACACAACAGTACTCCTTTAGCATTCAATTAAAAACAGTATTAATATTGTATTTCCTTTTTTTTTTTTAATATTTATTTTTTTTATTATTTTTTTGTCTTTTTTATGCACTCTTTCTTGGGATGATATTAGTGCCACTTTACAGATCAGCTGCATTAGATGCATCCATTCTAGAAATGTACACATTCATAATTATTTGCATATGTACTCATTCACACTGTCGATAATTGATCAGTCAGTCCGTCCGTCCGTCCGTCCCAGTTGGTCAGTGTATCAATCAGTCTGTCTCTCCCTCTCTCTCGCTCCCTCTCCCTCTCTCTCTCTCTCTCTCTCTCTCTCTCTCTCTCACTCTCTCTCTCCGAGATACAACTGTTTCCTCAAGCACACAAACACATGCGCTCTCATATACACACACATTGGTAGTCTAGTGCTTATTCCCATTTTTACTCTTTCCTCATTCTCTCTTCCAAACACTCACAAAGTAAACTGGGACAAGTGAATTTTCCATAAACTATATTGTAAATTTATATATATATATATATATATATATATATATACATACGTGTATGTGTGTATATATATGTATATATACTTGGGTGGGGTAAAGAGATTTACTATGAAACAGTCTGTTTTAAGGGAAAAGGAGTGTTGTCTGCTTCAATATAGTGTGCACTACAAACACTCAAGACTTAGAAAAGAATGCCATTTGTCTGCTAATGGAATCTTTGGTAACATTGTTTTAAACCACCTCGCATAAGATTTTAAAAATATAAATAGACAAAAAAATTGTGATGGTGTCAAGTACTGTGAAATATGGTTTAGGAGCCCTTTAATTTTTTCTTCTCTGAATCTGAACACAAAGTAACCATTATACAAATAAGAATTTAATTTGTGTTTTCAGGAGGTTTTAACATCTTTATTATTTAACCTGTAAGCTTCTTCTCGCTCCACCTTCCTATCTTTGCAGTTATGCAGAAGAAAACTGTTATATTAATACCTAATCACTTTGTCATATATTAATGAAAGTTGTTTATATTATACAACAGATTGCTAATGTAAATAAAGAAAACAAGCCAATTTAAGATAATACGTGCTGGCAACAACTTGCACACTTTGACCGTTATTATAACCCAACACTGTAGTCATCGCCACCACCATTATATTAGGCTGCTTACATAACATTCTTTAAAAAAAATAACTAAATTGTACAGATCATCCACTCACAGGAAAATGTGAGGGGACAAGAATACAGCGTATGGTGCAATGGAAGATAATGTTGGTAATTTTGCTTGAAAAGATCAGGGATTGTCTTCAGAGACTACAATTATTTTTTAAGAATTAACGACTTGAGAACATACACATGGGGAGAAGGCCCAGGCCTGGAATCGTTGGTTTTTAACTTCACCACATAATTGTTTCACTTCTCCTTCTATTCGGAGGAAGTCTGGATACAAAAGCACTGCATCCATGTTTTTGTTCAAATTCATCTTCACACTAAGTTTGATTCCCCTGCCATTTAGCACTTTAGCAGTTCATGCTTTGTATTTTCTTCACATCAAGTTGCTGCAGTAGCACTCCAATGTTGATGTCAGAGTCATAAATCCGGCAGAGTAGCCTCAATGACAGGAACGGCGAAGGCTGTGGCGAAGATACAGCACGCAAGCCTTGCCACGATCCGAGATGAGGTCATATAGCTGGCCCTCAACTCCCGGTACTGCCAAGAGCAGGGGGAGTGGGGCAGACATGGAGAAATTACCGATGTTAAGAGTTTCCCATTGTCAAACAGCGCTGTTCGGAAAGCGTGGCGGAGGGAGCGGGGGTGGGGGCCTGACCGCCGCCGGCACGAGCTCTCGTGAAGAGCGCTCGGAGGCAGCTGAAACGAGAGAAACAAGGTTACCCTCCCTGGGCTGGGGATCAGGTGTGGCTTTGTATTGATGCCACCCCTATTTCAATAGTTTCCTTGTCATTTTGGGGTAGAAAGTTAGCAAACATTAGAGGCATTCGGAAGAAAACATCAAATTACTACTTTCAACTCAATTCATCATGCATGCAAGGCCTGGGCAAGGGAAAGGATTTTGGTATTCTATTTATATGTCCTGAATATATTTCAAAGTTCTAAGAGCTGTCATGAGTTCCATATGCTTCAGTGCTGTCTATTTCATCTTCTTAAGATATCAAAGCACTTTCTCAAGTTTAGCCCTTTCTTTTTCTTTTCTTTTTGTGCTGAGTTGTAAAGCAAGTGCTCTGTGCCTGAGTGGAAAAAATGTGCAAACTTAGTGGAGTAGCACTCAGTGACATAAACCTGCCATGAGTAAAAGTGAGATAGTGGGTTACCATCAGTGCCTTAAAAAAATTCTGTGAGCCTAATCAAGATCTGAAAAAAGATAAATTTAATTGTTTTCTCTTATAATTATTAAGAATTTCTTAATTATTTCAGTGCGTTTTGAAGTGTGGTGTGCCATTGTGCTTTAAAGTGTTTAGAAAGTAACGCACACCCATACCTGGTACCGAAGCATATGCAGAATGGCGCCGAGGATTGTATTTACTCGTAAACATCCTCCTTTCAAACGGGCTCGGCACTGGGTACAAAATAGTAATGATATTGAAATAAACATCTGAGAAATTTGTAGCTATGAGTGGTGGAGTCCACTCACTGTGTTTGATTAGGATTTTCTTTTAATTGGTAGCTATCAAGAGGAACAGGACCATGCAAAAGAAAGTGATGAAAAACTGGAAAACTAGGAATATGGTTAACTGAGGAATTTTTGCAGTCATAACACAGTCTAACATATACTAGGCTAAATATCACAGAATTTCAATGCAATACATCTCTCACATTTAAAAATAGTCATCAAAGCTTAATTTTCATATTTTTTTTTTCAGTCAAAAGCATCAAATAACTTGAAAGATATAAAGGTATGGAACATGCAGGAAAACCTAATTATCATGGCTTTAGGTAAAATGGGTACTAAGAAAAATACATATGTATTTTACAGGATGAAAGAACAAAGGTCAAACAAAATGTTTAGAAAGGTACAGCTGTAATAATGACGAAAATAAAAAAAAGCTCTTAAAAAGTTTACAATAAAAAGTTACATGCTTTCATGCTCACTTACTTGCAAAATATTACAAATGAACATCTTATGAATAACGAAGTATAATCAAATAAAGTTTTCCTCTAACAACCAAAATAAACACAATAAAACAATGCACATAAAGTCATTACAATGGAGAAATGATACAATAAATGTGTTAAGTATGTGTGTGTGTGTTTGTATGTATGTATGCATTACCCCAACATGCTATAATCTGCAAAACAGAGCAGTCCTCTTCTTGCATATGATTCCTTCATTTAGCAGTTAACATAACACTTCACAACCATATGTACAGAAACTGTGTGGTGTTTTGATATACAAACACATATTGACATTGTGTCCTAAATAATATTGCTAAAAATGTCAAAAATGCATGTGCTTGCTAAAAAAGTATCATTTGTGACTCAAGTTCTATGTATTACTCCTCTCACAGTAAATGCTACAACTTCCAAAAGTTTTCTCTAAACTACTTGCAAAACAAAACTTTGAGCATGTATGGCAACAGTAAACTGTAAGACTATTATAGTCTGAAAATGTTATCAAAAACTTTCTTTCCTCTTTGTTTCAGAAAAATAACTTGTCATGCAGAAAATATAGGTAAACCCCATCATAATTTACCATTTTCACTTGAGTGCTGGCAGAACCTTTTCATGCTCTACAAAGAATATGCTGCTGATGCCTGTGCTCATGAAAAACTGGGACTTTACAAGCACAAACAGGAGAATATGGATATATAAGAAAGTAATCTGAAAAATATCCTGGGGCTAGGTTAAGAAAAATGAACAAAGGTAAAGAAAAAAGCAAAATGTTTAAAACAGGTGTTGTGGTGGTGGTTAGTGCCTGTATAAAATATACACGTTATTGAAAAATTACATCTGGCAGTGAGAGGAAAAGTTTTAATTGCTGTGTCTGAACAACCAAAACAAACAAATACACACGTCCTGGCTGTCTGGTCGGTTGTCGCACACTATAAACTAAAGATAGAGATAGAGAAGGGGGCTCGGTGCTTACATGAGTCAGGGTGTGGCTTTTCCTCGGCCACCATTAAGGCTGCACGCTCTCCTGGGGGCATGCGCTGCTCTAACGCATTCACACAGTTTAACATGCTCCTGGAAAAGAGTCAGCATACCTGGTTTGGGTAAGCTATGCATAAAAACTGGTAAGTGAGGGGAAGGGCAGGTACACTCCTTTAAAACACAAACATTCTTGTCCGAATATATGGCCCCTTTTCTTTTTTCCTTTCTCTTTCTTTCATACTGACACCAGTTACATAAAATCACTTTTTTCATAATTACAACTTACATTTCTCTACTTGGCCATACATTATATAGAAAACTATCTTTAGATGCTTGAGGTCTTCACATGTAATTCCTTTGCCACTTCTACATCCCCTGTTAAATAATTATTTCCTTGAGTTCATTGATATCCCACTACCTAAAAGGTATGCAAGTGAAAAAATCAAGCACAAGATAGTTTTCTGCTCTTTACAGAGGTGCTTCAATGTGAAATCTGCACAGCCTGTTGGCAGCATGGAAGCTGACAATAGCTGTACTAACATATTATTTACTGCCAAAGCTGAATTTTACCTGGAAGCATTTGTAATACAAGTCTAAAATATTTACACAAATTTCATCCCTTGCTAAATCCCAAAATGCATGCAGTTTGCAACAAGCTGTGTTATTTACATGGTAAACCTATAAAGTGCCCTTCTCTTCTTTGTTCTAAAGCTTCTGATCAGAGCTCTGGGATGACTTAAAACTGTTGGCTGACTTTAGCGGGGTATCTTCTGTACCACTCACAATAGTCTCTTTGCTCACTGTTGTGTTGTCGTTGCTCCTGAAAGTGAACACACTTGAATTAAGGCTTCTGAGGTTGCCTGCAGCCTATTTATAACACGTAGTTTGAAGCTCATCTTCCTCACTGTGGTCCGCTAAAGGTGTCAAGCCTCAAA
This sequence comes from Deroplatys truncata, assembly GCA_030765065.1. Lineage (NCBI taxonomy): Eukaryota > Metazoa > Arthropoda > Insecta > Mantodea > Mantidae > Deroplatys > Deroplatys truncata. The sequence continues at coordinate 81,147,828 of CM060982.1, read as the reverse complement.
GCAGGTTCCCGATTCGTCAATAAAATCTGTCTGCAATCCCACGCCGTTAACACAAAGTTGAAGTTTCCTTCCAATATGCTTTAGCACTTTTCTTTATTAAGGAAGGGAACGAGAGTGTTGCTCTTATGCTCTGGTTCCATGTGAAGGCTAATTCATGCTGTGCACAGCTGCGCAGTGGATCAGCAGGTGAGTGGATGGTTGAATGGGTGGCTGGCCCGAAGGCTGTCTTAGTGCAACGGTCAGCCGAGCTTTCCCCCATGCATAAAATTCTCAAGTGATCAAACTGACAATAAAATACTTGAGTGTGCTAACAGATTTTACTTCCAACCGGAATCCTGCCTTCAGGCAAAACAAAAGTGAAAACGATTTTGCTATTAATGACCTTTCCTCTCCACTGGTTGCTGGTTGAGGATGGTGGAGCGAGACAGAATTGTCAACTGTCTAGACATATATACAGTACAATTCTGATTGTGCCAATGTTAATTTTGCATAGTAGGAAAAACAGAATTGTGGGGAACAATAAACACAAAGCACAAACATTCTATATTACAACATACACTTCTTATTTCCTTCAGGGTGCAAAATCTAAGAGATCATACATGAATGAATGTAAAACAAAAATTTAAATGCCTGGGCCTCTTCTTTATCCAAGGTTCAATTAACTAAATAAAATGAGAGAAAGAAAGAAAGAACACAGACACACATACACGCACAAATATTTCTAATTTTCACTTTAAGTTGGAAATGGCGGAACATGCTGACCTAAGCACAGTGGATCTTTTTAACAACTCACTTTTCTTTTAAAGTAGAGTCTGTTGTAAGAGGTCCTAGAGAAATAGGCAAATTCCCTTAGATTTTAACCCTGAAGTCCTGAAGGCTGCGTATTACTTTGGGGGTTGCTCCAAGTTTTGAAACATTTGCTGTTAATGAATGCTATTTCTTTTTTTTTTTCTTTTAACTTTTGTTTGAAAACCAAAGATTTTTATGAGAAACTTGTATCACTTGAATGTAGTTTATTTGGAAAGTTAAATGGGTCAATCTACTCCAGAATAAATAGTGATATTAAAAACAAAAATGTTTCATAATATTAACTTTATACACACAAAAAAAGCTATGTTATAGAAAAGGGAATATATTAATGAATAATCTCATTTCTTTTTTACTTCCTTTTTTTCTCTCTCTTTATTGGAGATATTTTTATACCACTCTAGGCTCGCTTCCAAAGACTGGTCCACCACAAACACAACTCAAAACCATTTTAATAAAGAATATAAAACTATGGTTATGGAGCACATGCAGAACAGAGAGGAGTGCTTGGAAGGATTTTATATACAAAACAAAAAAGGAAAAAAAAGAAGGCGCTTGAATGAAACAGGTTTTAAGAAAGCATATAATGGATTTACTAAGCCTTGAATTATGTTACACATTCAAAGCATAGCCAATAATTTTGTGGTGAATAAACAAATTCAGTTGCAGAAATGACTTGGAAGGAAAAGGTAAATGAAGGAAATTAATATACTGAGTATAATCTCATGACAAGGCAGTGAGTAACTATTTTTCTAAGAACTGGAATAAAGCAAGCATTCAGGCACGCAAACCAACTGACAAACATGCAGCGTATGATGCGCAGCTACTCACCCATACAACCTACTGTCCCGGAGACTGCCCCTTTTGTAACAATTGTAAGAAGAGAGAATCATGTTAACATACACACAAACTTGCGCCAACACAGACCACAAAAATTATCTACTACTCAAAACATATACAGGGTTGCTCAATTCAAAATAAAAACATTCGTAATATGAATCAGGATTAGAGTCTGATTGCTATCCATGGTTTTAGTTGTCAAAGACAAGAATAATGTTGTTCAAAAGTTACTGTAGATACTTGCACAGTATGCTGATAAGCCAGTTGCACTTTGCTTCATTATGATAAAATAGTTACATTCTCCAGCATTCCAAAGAAATGAAGGAAGCAAATGAGGGAATCTTAAGAGCTAGAAAATATTTTAAAAATAGGCAAGGGTATGAAACTGTAATGCATCTAAACCTTACAGTTTCATAGGATTCAACTGACTTTCATATAAAAAGCTTGTTTTTCTGTCCACTTTAAACTAGTCACGATAAATATTACATAGAAATGCTTTTAAGTATGTATAAGATACACCTTGCTGTATGCAGGAGGCTGAAACAACATTTAGTTGTCCAAACAAGTTGATTTGTATATACATATCCGGAAAAGTCAAGTGATGAGTAATAATACAATGAGCCGAGTTTAAATATACAAAATTCACTAAAAGTGTACGTTTACTTTACCTACCAAGAAATTCCTAATAGAACCTGTGGACAAAAGTAAAGAAAAGCAATGCATAGAATTAACAGAATTGTACATTAACCATTCAGACTTTACCTTTAATGGGAAATTTTATAAGCAAGTGTCTGGTTTTACTATGGGTAGCCCCTTTCTCTGCTTTTAGCAAATGTGTTTATGAGTTACATGAAAGTCCACATTAACAAGGCATTCCCATGTTTGTTCAAGTACTGGTATAGGTACGTGGATGACATATTTGTAGTGATACAAGATAGATTCATCCAAATGCTTTGAGTTGTTAGACTTACAGAACCAGGCCTTAAACTTTACATTGGAAATAGAAACTGATGGGTGCCTTCTATTCCTGGACCGTAAATTATTTGGCTGCAATCGAAAATTGAATTTGGCTTACATAGGAAAGAAACTCAGATAGACAACTTCATCATGGTAAATGGCTGTAATCCAACCACATATTAACTTCAATTATCAATGGTTTTACAGGATGGACCATTTAAGTTGAGACTGTACAATATCTCCAAAACTAAGCGTTGTGGAAATAAATGTCTTGAATAAAAGTTGCTTGATATTACAGGGGAAGTAAATGTCATAGTGTTTTATTTGGGGGACGTTGTGATGGTCATTTTAGGGTCAATTTAAATTGACCCTAATTGTAGTTCCCATTTAAAGAAATTAAATTGAACTAAAATGACCATCATAACGTCCTCCAAACAAAACAAGACTAATGGCATTTACTTTCCCCTATAATATCAAGCAACTTTTATTAAAGACATTTATTTCTACAACGCTTAGTTTTGGAGATACTGTACAGTCTCAACTTAAATGGTCCACCCCGTAGACTTGTAAATGTCCCCCTAAATAAATCAAAGTATAATAAAGAGTACCAAAAATCATGGAAATCGCAATGAACAATGGATTCAAGAGAGATTTGGTACACAAGGAAATAGCTAAATTCTATAGACAAAAGGAATCCAAGCATCCCAGCACTTTAATCAGGATTAAGGAAGACAAGACCTTAAAAAAAAAATCACATAACACCTATGGTTCAACAGGAAATTTCAAGATTTCCAATGAATTCATCACCATACTATGCACCATACAACAAGATTCCTCATTAAGAACATACTGAAATCAACCAAGAAAAAATTCCTTCAGAAAACAGTTCAGACATTTATCAACTGGATTGTGTAGATTGCAGTAAGGTTTACATAGGGGGGGGGGAATTAAAACAGAATCTAGCAACCAGGCTAAAAAAAAAAAAAAAAAAGCACCTCAGAAATATCAAATACAAACAAGTGGACAAATTTGCAATAGCATTAGATTTTTGAAAAGTGGCCACAACATTCAAAGTAGTATCATTTTGCTCAAAGCCATAGACCAACCCTGTGAATTAACCATTTGGGAGAATATTTTCATTGTCAAAAATAGCCGTGAACTTTGAAATCCTTAAAGAGAGGGACAAAATTAGGTATTTCTTCCAACTGGCACCAGAAGATAATCCAGCAGCAGGAGAGGACGATGCAGTAATTGAAACCTAACTGAGGATAGGATAACTCCCCAAAAACATGTTTCTATACTTATACATGTAAGTAAATGTGTAGTTTTAGTGAAGTTTATATATTTAAAATGAATTCAGTGTATTATTATTATTATTATTATCATCATCATTATTAAGTTGATCTGTGTTTGTCGTGAACTTATGAGGAAAAAATCTGATATGTTAAAATGAGAAAATTTTCTATATTAACTTAATTTACTTTCATATCTACTCCACAAATTATTCATAAAAATAGCTTGTTTTGCTACTTAATGTTAATCATAATAACTGCTTTCTGAAATATGCAGTTTCAATTCACATTTTGGTGCAGCTATATAGCTCACTAATATAACAGTCAATATTTAAAAAGAAGTTCACTGTATGTATGTTAGACTTCAATATTTTGAATACTTTTGCTTGGCTTGATGATAAAAGAATTGATATAACATTTCAAAAGTGTACAGCTTGAAGTAATAAAAAAATGTTGATCAACAACAGGAAATATTTTGTAAGTAGTTAAAGCTACAAAATGGGTGATTTGACACAAATTTTGTGTTTTAATAATCTCTACATTCTTTCTGAAGAAATTTTTGGGATCTTCACAAACTATTCACAGAAAATTCAAGATGTAGATTATATTCCAAATGTGAATATGTAAAATATATAATTGATAATTTAACGAAATTGTCAGAGCTGTCTTTGAGAACATAACAAAATAAGTTTTCCATGTAAAGGGTAGTAGGGTGAAAATCTTCTCTATCTCTCTCTTTAAAGGAGGGTTCTGGTGAATTATGGATATTAAATTTTTGGGTGGAATACAATGCTTCCTCTATAAAGAAAGAGAGTAAAAATGATATTACGCATGAGGAACATCAAAGTGGGAGCCTCCATTTTGAGAAATTTAAATTCCTGATTGGCAAGGGAGTTTTCCTTTATCTAGGAACATTCCCTACCCTCCACAGAACTTGAAAGTATTAATGTGCAAGTGAATGCGAGCATTTTTCATGATAAGAATGATAAAAATGAACAATATCAATTTTCAATATGACCTGCAATTCAACAAGAAATAAATCCATCTGGGACCAATGTGATTTGGAGTCCACCATAAAAGCTGCATTCCATTGCCATCCTTACATTGGGGTAACTCGCACTGCCTCCAGTTGTTGCTAAATAGCTCCAGTGATCATTAACCAAGAAAAGACAGAAATTGTTGTTTTGAAGAAAGGGAGTAAATTAAGCAAATATGAAAAATGGAAGAGAGAAGACAAACAATGAGACACACTTTTAATTTTGAAGTAAAAATTGATGGAGGTGGTAAATGGGAGAAGTAAAAGAAATTTTTACTGGCAAAAGGAAAAGTCTATATTAGCTATTAGAAGTTGAAAACAGAATGAGTTTTAAGTCCACCGACAAACTTCAGGGGGTGATTCCTAGCTGGAAATGGAGCACAAAAGTTTGTATCATCTTTTGTCCGGAAATGCATAGTCTCCACGGTAGATGGCACTGACAGCATTCTCTCATAACTTGCAGTGTGCATTTTGTGTGTTGCAGAAAGTGCGATTTAAGCAACTTAGTAGCACAATGGTCCGGTATTCATTCCAGGAACAAGCCAAGATGGTGTTCATGTATGGGCAAGCAGGGGGAAATGGTCGAGAGGCAGCACAGAGGCAGTACCGAGCCACGTACCCTGGCACACAGCTTCACCCATATCGCATAACATTTGGAGCCATTTGTGTGAGCACAGATCCTGAGACAGACAAACGTTCAGGGTGGCTGTGGACTGTGCGTACACCAGATGTGGAGCAACATGTTCTCCATGTTATTGAGAACAACCCTGATACAAGCTCCAGGTAATTGGCCTGCCAACATGGTGTAAGCCAAAGGATGGTTATCTGTATCCTACGTGATAACCGCTATTATGCCTATCACCTCCAATGTGTGCAGGGATTATCACCAGCAGATTTTCCTCCATGGTAAAGATTCTGTCACTGATTTGTGCAACAGGCCAACATTATGGGAGATTTCTATCTTCAGTCCTCTTCAGCGATAAAGTGACCTTTGGTAGAGATGGCATCATGAACCTGCATAATTGTCATCTGTGAGCTACAGAAATCCTCATGTAATCTCTCAGCAGTGGTTCAGCATCAATGTTTGGGCAGGGATTATTGGTGACCATTTACTTGGACCAGTTGTTCTTCCACAACACCTGAATGGAGAAATGTATCTGGACTTCCTCAAAAGACTCTGCCTCCATTGCTGGAGAATGTGCCTTTGGCAATACAACAGGCGATGGCTGCAGCACGATGGAATGCCAGCCCACTTGTGCATTAATGTTTGGCAACACCTTAACAACATCTTCCCAGATGTTGGATAGGACGTGGAAGTACTGTTGCATGGCCTGCTTGATCACCGGACTTAAAACCCCTGGATTTTTACTTGTGGGAGCATCTGAAAAGCATTGTGCATGTGAGCCTGTACCTATGTTCAGAACCTTCAACAGCATAGCCTCTGACAACATTTGACACAACTGGAGCATTCAAATGAGTAAGGCAATCTAAAATTTGACTTGTGAGCGTGTGCATTGCATCCCATGGAGGCCACTTTGAACATCTGTTCTGACATGAAAGGGATTCAGGCCATGTACTGTGTGCCAGGGCTCTTTGTTTCATGTCATTCTTCAGTGCTATCTACTATGGGAACTATGCATTTCTGGACAAGATGGTATGAAGTTTGTCAGTGGACTTCAAACAGAGAGAGGGAGAGAGCATGTGCATGTGTGTCCATCTGTATGAATAGCATAGTTCAAAAACAAAAAGTTGGTTAAATACCAAAGTTGGTATTTAAGTTCAGTGTCTTCGAAGGATGTGACATGTAGATTTTCAAGTAAATACCTTCACCTCAAACTACCCTTTACATGGAAAATGTTTGTTATTTTTCATTTTCTCAAAAATGGCTCTAATGATTTTAACTAAAACACCAGATGTTTAATAGTTTTGCATGACAAATAAAATGTATATTGTGTTGCAGCTATAGGCCTTGGTTATTGGTATAAGGCACCAATTGACCAGTTGAAGAGATTAAGTGCTCTTGCCCAGTGTAAACATTAGAAGTACCATTGAGAACGGGATTATTCTGGAATCTTCTTTATCTCCACCTCCAGAACTCTCTCAAAAACTGCAGCGGCTATATAAGTGAACCAGTTAGTGAGAGTGACTTCTTGTTCTGATGTGACATCAAGTGCTGTTGTGATGTACAGTGAGTGCTGTTACAGCAAAAGACTCACTGGTCTTGTGTTTAATTCCCAATAGGTGAAATGGATGAAAGAAAAGGCTACTTTGTATGCATTTCATTATGCCAGTACATTGCGAGGAAAAGTGAAGTGACAGTGAAAATTGAACTAGATCACATTAGTAAGGTGTCAGAGAAAACTGGACGAAGTCTCAATATCTTGAATTTTCTGTGAATAGTCTCTGAAGATCTCTTATTTCTGAATGACATTTGTATATATATATAGTAAACTGTAAGACAGACAGAACCTTACTACATTAAAATGTAGGTTTCATTAAAGCACATAGTTTATATCAAATATATTATTTTGTGGCATTAACTATTTCTGAGATAATGATTGTTTTTGGTTTGGATTTTGAAGCACTTATACCTTTTTACTTTCTCTACCTCATACATAGTAGTAAAGAAAGTATTGCATTCCATCGAAAAATTGATACCAAGATTTCACTGGCAATACATGTTTGAGGCCCTCTGAACCCCAAAAAAAACTGTATGTGTGTGTGTGTGTGTGTGTGTGTGTGTGTGTGTGTGTGTGTGTGTGTGTGTGTGTGTGTGTGTGTGTGTGTGTGTGTGTGTGTGTGTGTGCGCATGTCTGTGAACAGCATAACTCAAAACGAAAAGCGGAAAAACACCAAAATTAGTATTTAGGTTCAGTACCTTAAAAGGATATAACACAAAGATTTTCGAGAAAAACCCTCTATACCACACTACCCTTTACATGGAAGATTTTTCAAAATCTTTGATTTTCTAAAAAACTGGTTCTAACAATTTTGATTAAAATACCTATATTAAAGATATTTACATGACAAAAAATGTATATATTGAACTTTCTGGGAATAACCTTTGAAGTCCTCTTCATTCGGAAGGAATTTTGTATAACCTTGCAACTGGTAAACATTAAGCAATAGATGAAAACATACTACATAAGAAATGTAGATCTCTTTAAGAGACAATTTATTTCAAATAACTTTTTTTGTGGCATCAGTCATTTCCGAGATGTCCGTTATTAATGGTTCTAACTGTTCAATGCTTAGCCATTATTTTCAAGTCCTGTCGATTTTCACTTGTTTCTTGTGATATTACCGAAAGAGTTTTAAAGCCAGCATATAATATCCAGTTATAAAACATTTGAGTATCACTTTCCCTTTGTATCTATGACAAAATGTTAAATACAGCATTTCTGGAAACGTTTTATCTGGATTAAAATGAAGTAGATAGGAAGATAAACTTTTGTAAGAATAGCTTGTATACCCACTAATATGAAATAGAGGGCAGAGAAAGTCGTGTGAATGTAACACATCAGATTTTTTCAAATGGTAAGCTGCATTTCATTTTTCCTCATGGTCATGCCCACTTTTTAAAACTTTGACTCACTTCAGCCTACTGTATCCTTCTTCTGTATAATGAAAGTTTATCTTGATTAATGAGAAGTAGACGGTAGAATAAGCTTTTGTAAGAATAGTCTGTAGAAAAGTGAAAAGAGAAAGTTATATATGAATGAAGAGTACTTGGGAAAGGGAAAAAAAAATTATATATTATATATATATATACATACATAAAGTAAATAAAGAAGAGCAAGAATGCATTGCATTATTAAGAACAGAAATATGGAGATTAAAAGGATTTGGAAATAGTTTTCTACAAAATCAATGTCCTTAAAAATTAAGACATAGAACACATTTTATTTATGTGTAAAGATACTGAAATGAGTTTATAGATAAGTTACATAAAGTAGATGGAAAAATAGCTTTAAGTGAAATGTTTTGTTAATAAGTAGGATATAGGACAGTATTTAAGTGAAGTGAAGAATAAGTCTCGACAGGAAATGGGAAAAATAATAAAGAGAGCCTTAAGGCGATTAGACTAAAATTAATTAAGCAGTACACATATTGATACAAGAAGATTATTATAAAGTTTAAATATGAATATGACCGGTAAAGAGTTTTTGCTGAATACCGAGCCATATACACATGTAATTGGTTTAGTACAAATAAAGTAAAACTTAAAAACACACACCTTTAAAAGAAAGAGAAAAAAAAAAAACCTATGAATGCAGATGATAATAATATAGTGTGTATCATAGTTGGAAAAGCATGTGAAGCTATAGTAGCACTGCCAAGGCAACTGTGGCATGGATTCCATCACAGAGTATGGAGTTGACTCCTGTAAGGTTTATTAGGAACTTGCTTGCTTTAAGCTCTATGCATGCAAATTTCAGTTAAATATAAATCCTACAAGTGATATGTGTTTTGTTGGAAATGCTCTTTTCTCAATGAAAAGATAACCATAAAGATGTTCTAAATTTTGGAAATACTTGAGGAAACCTTGTAAGAGTAACCAAACAATCTGACAAGTGCTACAGTTAATAGAAAAAATAAAAAATTAGAAGCAGCAAAGGTTATTTGTAACTAGACTTTTGGGTTGACAAAATTATTTGCTGCACTGAGCCTAATACTTCAGTAAAGAAAATAAGCTTATATGAATTCAAAATGTGTATCAGGAATGTTATAAATGCTAACATGTTCATTTCAAAAGATCTTTCTGCAAAGCAAGAATAACATACCTGTTAGTGCTTCTCTTAGCCTTTAGACTTGCAAGTCTCTCCTGCTGCAGTCTTTAATGACACCCATTTAATTAACTTTTGCTTTTTTTAAATATGAAGAAAAGCAGAAACAATCGTACTGTTGAACATGGATGAGCATTATCTCCCTTCCCTCAAGTCAAATAACAGCTGGATGCTAATAATATCGCAAAGAGTTTCTTTAACACGATACTAATTTATCATTATTACAGGCATATGAACTTAAAAATATTATGAGGATTAAAACTGGAGGTCCTAAACATGAAATGTTTTTCTCTCACCTACTTAAACGTTGCCTCTCTGTTCTCCATTGCTGCTTTTTCATCTTTTGGAGCACCATATGACTGCCTTAAACTTACTGCTACATAACTGGAAACACCTCAGTTTAAAATGTCTTATCAGCATATGGCAATTAAGTATCTATCCTTTTTCTTAAAAAAATAGTTGTCTTGATGCCTCTCTTTAAAAGTGCTAATTAAATTTAGCTTAGTTATATCATTTGCCGAGTAATTATTTGGGATTAAAAATGTTCAGGTCAGGTGCTTGTTTTTAACTTTGAGAAGCCAGCAATCATTCTTGAATCATTGTAAGTACTAAATAACATCTAAAGTTTACATTTTGATTGTTGTTTCTTATTTGCATGTTCTATTTCTTAGCTTTGTCTTCAGTATATAAACATACAAGAGTTTAATAATGAAGAAAAATGGCAGCATTGCTGGTTTTTCAAGTGACTAACAAGCAGCTCACTATACTTTTTAACTTTTATATAATGAATTTTAAATGAACTAATGAGCATATTATTGTTACTTGACAACAGCTGGTTAGCAATGACTCTGTAACACAAATCTGTAATACAAATATCCTATAATAATTATTCATTGGTGAAATTTCTTAGTAAACCTCAGACATGCACATAAAATAAGGAAAAGCACTTTGAGGTTTATCTTGGAGATTATTTCCTCTGCAAACTTAAGATTTTTAAACATCTTTTGATGTTTTCTTAGACATACCTATACCAGTTTTTCCCTATATATAGCTAAAACCACTGTACTTGAATAAACATTTAATTTTTTTTAAACTGATGCTACAGAGTGAGCCAAAAGACTCCGAATCACCTGCACAGTGTTTTTCCTGTCCTCAGTGCTCATTGCTGTCTGCCGCTATCATAGAAAGGTGTGGATGAAACCATACAACATTTTTAAAACTACTTTTAAAGGCTTTACTTACCAACTTTACGAAAGGAGATGCTGAAACTGGCCACCATCGTTGTCCATACATTTTTGGCACCTCTTTAGGAAACTATCCATCACTCGCCGTAGTTCACATTGAGAAATTTCCTGGCGGATATTTTGTTTTAATTCTTCTCGAGTGTGTGGGTCTGTCTTGTACACTTTATGTTTTAAGTTACCCCGGAGGGGTATTTTATGAACAATATTATTGGCTGCTCGGTGTTTTCCACTGGGCACATGGTAATATGATAAAAAAATCTCACACTGCTGCTATAAACAAAGTTTACATTATACACACAGCGTGTATTTATTATGATTCGTATGTGTTAACTCGGTGAGCTTGCCAAGTGAAAGTACGATTTGCAGAAAGATTTCCAGGTGTAAAAGTTCCAGGCTGTACAACAATCCATGAACTTTACAGTAAATTTCGGGCCACAGGAAGTGTTTAGGCTAAGAAATCTAAAAGACGGCATTCGGTTCTTACCGAAGAAACATTAGACGACATCGGTCATGATGGATAGTTTTCTAAAGAGGTGCCAAAAATGTATGGACAACGACGGTGGCCAGTTTCAGCATCTTCTTTCGTAAAGTTGGTAAGTAAAGTCTTTAAAAGTAGTTTTAAAAACGTGTGGTTTCATCTGCACTTTTCTATGATAGCAGCAGATGGCAACGAGTGCCGAGGATGCGGACAGGAAAAATACTGTGCAGGCGGTTCGGAGTCTTTTGGCTCACTCTGTATAAATAAAACTCTTAAAGCTTCTTTAAAAAGAAACATTTTCCTGTCATACTAGGCATGAAGTCTTCAAAATGTGTTTTTAGAACCTTATCTATACTTTTAGCAGCAGAAAAAGCTAAACAAAAAGCTAAGCAGCAAGCTATTCTGTGTTTTTCTTTCTTTTTTCCACTTTAAGCTTGGGTTTCAAGGCTTGTATAAGGCCAATTTTGTGACATTACAGAAATGCAACAATATACCTAATGCCTAATCAATGGATTTAAAAAGCTTTATTCCATTCCTGGTAACCCTTTTTGGATTCTGATTAACATAATTTTGTGCACAAGGAGGAATTTTACAACATCAGAAATCAATGTTATAATCTTTCAAATTGTTGTGCCACATAATAATTTGAAGCATTCAGGCTTGTCTAGTAACCAACCAGTTTTAACATTTTGAAATTGCTCTTAGAGCTGAAGATGCAGCAGCAGCAGCTGTGGCAGTATGGAGAATGGACAAATTTTACATTATCTTACTGACGTTATTGGCACTTCTTATTCCAGTATATGCAGGACTGTCCAGAGAGAATGATATCTGCACCAGGACATCGGGTTCTGGCCATAGAAGTACCCCTGATCACAATGATCACTTTGTTATACTGCAAGTACTTCAAGATCGGCACATAAGGTTGGTGGAGGTCAGCAATAATTTGCAGCAAGTACAGCACATTAACATTAGTAAAAGGACAGAGGCTCTATGACCAGGGAACACAATATCTCTTGGATGCAGTTTGTTTACACCCATCAAAACTGGACTATGGAGCAAGATCTGTTTAGGGTACCAATGAGAGGGAGAGTGTTTGCAGAAGGCCAGGAGAACATTCTCTTCAAGGACATCTTTTAATGGAGGCTCAGTATTGGTTTGGGCAGGGATCAACATTAAAGTAAGAACGGAACTAGTGTTCATCAAGAATGGTCATTGGCAGCTTATCAGAACATCAAGGAGATTCATGCTGATCATGTAATGACTTTTACAGCCATTATAGGTGACAACATTATCCTTATTCACGATAATGTTTATCAACACATTACTTGGTGTGTTTCCGAGTTCCTGGATGTGGTGGAATTGAATGTATAATATGGCCAGCACAAAGCCCATACCTTGAACCCAATAGAACCCAATGTGTGGGACAAGCTCAGGAGGCATGCCAAGGGTCAATTCCCTGACTCACTGGAAGATCTTTAGGTTGCATTCAAGCCGAAAGGGAACTGATACCACAAGGAGAGGCTGCAGATCTTATTTCAAGCATGCCTGACTGAATTGCAGCAGTAGTTAGTGCTAGAGGTACCAAAATCATTACTGAGTCCATGGTTACCTTACATGAGCAGCTCAAGATCAAGGAAGCATTTAAGTAACAATTTCCAGTTTTTTGAAAAGTTCTTTTTGTTGTGATATTTTATCATGTTTTAGATTTTTCTCCATTAAAATCAAAACTGGATATAATTTGCACTTACAGATACTCCCTATGGATTACTTGGATGATAAAATGTTTAATAATTGTTAAAGAATTTCTGTTTTAGTATTTGTTTGTTCATTTCATTAAACACAGATTTTTATTTTAAAAATGCAAACTATCAATAAAACCATCTTCCACATATGATTGAGGAACTAAGTCTGCTAATTATTTTATCAACATTTTTCTTCATTTCCAAAAACTGAACTCTCTCCTTAGTCTATGTACTGTGCTATGTTCACTTGTTTTTAATATGTTTTATAGCTGATTTCAAACACAGTAAAGTATGAGGGGCAGTCATAAAGTTTCAATTATCACCTCAAGAAAATAAAGCTGAGCAATTCATTTTTTTGTTTGTTGTATGAACATGTCTGCAGTTCTGGTTACATAGCATGCTGTTAGAGGAGCCAAAACAAATTGCTGCAGCCCATTAATTAAGTGGAGTATCGTGATGTAACTTGTTTTCTGAATTTGAAGGGAAGCAATGCTGCAACAATTGATGCTGAGTTGGTGGAAGTGTAACAATGCACCATCAAATGACACAGCAGTTAGGTGGCACACACTTTCAGTGTGGTCAACAAGTCTGAATGATGAACAAAGTGGCAGACCATCTCTCTGTGAAGAACCAGGAATCGCAAGAGAAATGGAGGCCCTGATGCTTGAAGGCCGGCATATCACAATTGAGACAATAGTGGAAAAAATTCTGATGTGTTACACCCACATGACTTTCTCTACTCTTGTCCAAACTATTATTCTCCATATGCTTTATGTTAATCGAGATATCGAGATGTTAATCTTATTGCTCATTTTCTTGTAGATGCATGGGGGAATTGGGAGGCTTTAAGCGATAGTCAAACATTTTAAGAGCTGATTGCTATGTGGAGTATTCCATTCTCTTTGCATTACCAGGACAAAAAAAAAACAACAAAAAAACAAATGAAATGAATAACAAATTCCCATTTGAGAAAAAGTGTAAGTATTGGAAAATTTAAGGGAATAACAAGCGATATCTTGGAAATGGTTCACTCAACAAAAAAAATGTATATGACATAAATTGTGTATTTTAACGCGATCTACTTTTTTGTGTAGTAAAATTATGTCTATCACTTATTGTTTACCAGTTATGCAAAAGTCGTTCACAATGAAGAATACTTTTGGAGACATTCAGAAAATTCAAGATATACATTTTATTTGTCATGAAAGTATCTTAAATATATGACATTTTAATCAAAATTGTTAGAGGCATTTTTGAGAAAATTAAAATTTTCGAAAAATGTTCCATGTAAAGGGTAATCTGGGGCGGGGAATTTTCTTGAAAACCTTCGTGTCGCATCTCTGGAAGATACTGAACCTAAATACCAAGTTTGGTGTTTATCCGACTGTTCGTTTCTGAGTTATGCTGTTCACAGACACACACATGGACAGGTTTCCAAAAATAGTTCTTTTGGATTCAGAAGGCCTCAAAACATCTATTTCCGGTGAAATCTCGCTATCGAATTTTTGGGTGGAATGCAATACTTCCCCTACGTACTATACGTAGTAGAGAAAGTAAAAAATTAAAAATCAGTCATGGATCAGTTTTCAACATCATGCACATTTTGAACATGCCTGCTGGAATCTTCAATTGGTCACATCTAATCAAAAAAACGTGCTGATATGAGACAGGAGTGGAAATATTGCAGCTGTGTCAGCCCAACCCAGATGACCTCTTTAGCCATGTAATCACCATGAACGAGTGCTGGATGTATCACTATGACCCCAAGACAAAGGAGCAAAGCAAGCAGTGGAAATGTGTGGATTCACCACTGCCTGAAAAAGGCAAAGATCCAACCATCATCAAACAAATGATACCGGGTGATTTTTGGATTGCCATGATGTGATGCTAACAGATTATGCTCATAAGGCAAATCATCACAGAAGCATACTACCAAAATCTCATGATGAGGTTACAAGTGGCTATGAAGCGTCATGGGAAGCTGTCCAAGGCGGTCTTTTGCTCATTCTGCATAGGACACGATCACACATGCTGCTTCTTTGGGCTATCAAATTTTGCCTCACACACATATGCTCCTAACATGGCACACAATGACTTCTTCCTCTTTCCTCGGATGAAGAAGCCATTGTATGGCAGGCATTTCAGAATGACAAGGTGATTTTTGAGGTGGAACATTTCCTGAACAGCCAAAATGCAGACTTCTACAACCAAGGTCTCCGCCAAGTCATCCATCATTGGGGAAAAAATGTGTTGTATTGAAGGGTGAACATGTAGAGAAGGATTAACATCACCATATTTCATGGTTGCAGCTTGATTTTGTTTTTTTAAGTGGTAATTAAAACTTTATAACTACCCCTCATGTTACAAGAAGCTTTGCTTACTGTGGTATGTGCCAAATATTTTTAATTATTGAAAACAAGTATGATGAATTGCGATGTTGCATTTTCATTCTCTTCAAACATTACAAAATGAATCATAATCTTAAATAATTTTTTTCTGAAAAAAAAAGTTCCAAGCAGTTTATACATGTTATTAGAATGTTGCACAACTGGCTTTAAATAAACTATGCTCAAAGACGTTTTTGTTTATGATGGGATGATTTTGTATAATTACATCATTTTTCTTGGTAGTTCTAATGTTTTCTGCCTTTCAACAAAACAAAGGTCAGTGTGTTTTACTGTAATATTCCCAAAAGGTGAGACTTATTTAATTGCCGAAGAATAACTTGTGATAGAATAGCATTCAGCATATTACACAGCGCTTTTCCTTCACATTATGGCTACCACACAACTGCTCGTATGGTGGCTGCCCCAGCTCAGACTCCCTGCAACTGCCTCACATTTTGATAGTTGTACATAAAATTACAATGATAGTAAGCACATACCTTATCCCTCATAGGGGAGGGGTTCCGACCCCTTCAGCTGCTGTGGTGCAGGGTCTGTGGATCCTTAGCACTCGTGGTACTTCTGACGTTGCGAGAAGTATGCTGGGCCGAACGAATCGAGCTCCTCCCCACTGGGGAGTTGTTCGGATTGGGTTGGACTCGGCGGGGCAGTGGTTCCCAAACCCATGGGTGTTGGGTATGTCTGTATGGTTTTCCATGCTGACGGGGTTGTGAGACACCTAATTGATCTCCGGTACCACCCTGGATAGCCGGTAGATGGCATGCTAGGTTGCTGTTGGCCCCACCGAGGTTTTTAGTAGTTGCCCTTCGGGGTGATGCGCATAAGTGGCATATCCACTTCCATCTCCTGCACTGCAGGGGGGGCCTTTTTAGCTTCAAGGTATTGGCCTCATGGGAAACCCCCGGGATGCTTTTTGCTGTCCCTGGGTACTTCAGGGGGGGCAAGGGCTATTGGCTCTTATCCTGGTAGACCTACCGCAACAACATATCTTATCATAAGAAATGTTGGAAACGTTGACCTTCTCTAACAGTATATTTCTGGCATCTTTTCAAGAAATTTTCATTCACAGTGGAAAGTTCAATATCAGAATTTGAATGAATTTTTCGGCTGATTTTTTGTTTTTTTGTTTTATAGTTCTTACAATGTATGGGATTTGTTGCATACACCTTATTTTTTATGTGATCATCAGAGTCGAGTAAACTTCTATAATGAATTTTGCGAAATAATAAGAGTAATTGAATCAAGCTTAATATTCTTCTCTGATGAAGCATGGTTCCATTTATTGGCCATTTTGTCACAAAATAATGAATATTGGAGTACAGAAAAACCTGATTAATACATGCGATATCCTTGCATGATGCGAAAGTTGTGTGCAGTAAACGCATTCGGAATAATAGGAATTATATTTTTTGAAAAAAATAATAAATGCAGAGAGGTACAGGAATAAGTTAAACCATTTTTTGAACAGCTGATTGATGTTGAATGTCAGTCTGGAATTTTCCAACAACACTTTCTACAGCACATACAGCAATGAGTCATTGAATATGATTCAGGAAAATTTTGAAGATAGAGTAATTAGTAAAGAACTATGGCCCTCATGATTCCCCGATTTAACTGTATGTGATTTGTATGTATGGGGGAACTTGAAAAACAAGGTGTATGCAAGAAAACCTATGTATTGAAAGAACTAAAATGAATGAATGATTTATTGTCTGCTTTAAACATGACATATAATTTATACAATGTGTATAATGCAATGGAGTTGCTTATTATTTCTCTTCGCCTTATATTTAACATTCTGTTGTATATATAATGGGGAAGTATCATGTATCCACTGTTTACTTATTTGCCTTGTTACAGTTTTTCCGTGTTTTCTCCAATTTGCTTCACGTCTCTTTTAATCACTTTAACCTAATTTTTCCTAAATATTTTCCTGTTTTCTTCATATATTCATTTGATCTTGTATTTAAAATCTTCCTAACTTTTAGCTCTATTGGTGAATTTTTCCATTTCTCTGGTATTAAATTCTCTCTTCCTTTATTTGTGTCCTCGCATTCCAGAATATAATGCCAATTGTCATGTAATCCATTACATTTAGTATATCCCTCCCCCATTCTTCTCCCTGTTAAACCACTTAAATTCATTACACCTATCCTTGCCCATGCATACCCCATTCTGACCTCTTTGTTGCATACTTCAATGTATCTTTCTTTTCCCCATTTTGTTTTAAAATATTTATAATCTATTAATGACCTCTTTTCCTTGAAACTACTTTAATTTCTTGCTTTTCAATATCCTCCACTCTTGTTTTAACTTCTTTCCAGAAACCCTTACTTTTGTTGTTTCTTTCTGCCCATGTTTCCCCACAATTTCCTATTTCTTCCAATGTTGTCTGTATCTTGTGCATCCAAATTTCATTTCCCATTTTCTCCTGTACAACCAAGCATCAGTATATCATTTTCCTCTAGTAGCTTTACTCTGAACCAGTGTTTGGTTGCCCTTTCTGCCATTTTGCCTTTAGCTCCCACCCTTCCTAGTTCTGCTTGTGCTACTCCATTTGGTGAACTTCTTGGCAATCCCAGGATTATTTTGCAAAAATTGCTATGTATAGCCTCTACATTTTCCCATCCTTTTTCCAGCCCCATATCTCTGCTGTGTATAACATCTTTGCTTCCACTATCGTGCTATGTAATTCAAATTTCTGGTATTTTGTTCACACATGCTCTGATAACCTTTATTGCTTGCTTCCCCCTTTGCTAGTACTTTTTTCTTCTGTTCTCCCCAATCCCCCTGCACTATTGAGCCTTACTTCTAGATAGCCAATTTTCCTCACTACTTCCAACTCCGTTCCTTCCCAATACCAATTTTCGGTCTTTCTTGGTTTATATCCTTTCTTAAAGATCATGATTTTCGATTTCTTTTTGTTTATTCTCAGCCCCCAATCTTTACAATTAAAATTGGAATTGAGTTTTATTTATGGATGCTCTTTAACTATTGTGGTCTTTAGCGTCCCATTCTATATTGGGCGTGAAAGACCGGAAATTTTGCTCAGAGGCCCCTTTATCAGGCATGAGGTTCTTTTATGTGCTGTAAATCTATGACATGGACCACCAGCTTTACTTCCCTTCCAAAGGAAGCCATGCAAATGATTTTTACGCCCGAAAAAAATCTATTGCCCTTTGCCGGATTTGAATCTGTGACCTCGGGAACTAGGGGCTAGTATGGTAATCACGGAGGATAAAAATATTTACAGTACTTTCCAATTGCTTCAATAGCTTTACTAAACCCAACAACTGAAATAGAACCTGCCACTAGATCATCTGCAAACAATAATCCTGATATTTCCTTACTGTTAACAACTGGCGAATGCTTGTTAAATTGTTTTCTCTCTTCTATAATATCATCTATAAATAGCTTAAATAGCATTGGACTAAGTTTGCACCCTTGTCTAAGCCCTGAATTATTCACTTTCTCTTCAGTACTTCTTCCCTTGGGTATTTTCACACAGCACTTATTATTTGCATATAAATGCTGCACTCACCCCTTTCTTAATTAGTTTTAACCATAGTTTCAGTAAAAGTCTGAGCTGCAGCAGCCAACATATGAGCCACCGTGTAGTGGCTGGTTTACAGGTTTATTTACAAGTAAGTGGTCACTCAAAACTTTGACTAATTTTATATCTGCATACTTTAGGCACCAATGCTAGCAAGAGCCTTTGTTGGTGAAGCCTATTCATTCATGGGTAATGGACATTGAAATTTCTTGAATAAAATTTCCTTAATTTTTTGGGTTTTGAAAGAAAAGAATCTAAGGTGAATTTGGAGTTTAGTTAAATAAAATAGGGAGACTGAGCTATACAAACTCTACAAAGCAGCAGCTGTCACTAAGTGCTTAAACTAAATGGATGGAAAATTAATGTCCCCAAAGAAAATTTTATACAGCACAATTAGTGCAAGAGGCATGCAGACAAACCAAGAAGTAGATGGACTGAAGCAGTTGAGAAAGTTGCATAGAAAATACCTAATTTAAGAAATTGGAAAAGGATAATACAACATAGAAAAGAATGGGTAGGCTTGGTGAAGGAAGGCAATATTGGTTATTGGCCTGTTGTTTGATACGGTAATTTGTATCACAAATTACTTAAATGTAATTAATGATTGTAATATGAATATGTATTTTTATGTGACATTGATTTCAGAGGTTTATTAATTGTAATTATTATTTGTAAATAATAATATACGGCTTTACTGAAACTGTCAATAATAACGCAATAATGCAGCGAGGGGGTGAGTTGTTTATCATTACCGGGAACAAGGAAGTTACATAATGTTTCGCGCGGTTTCGGTAGAAGCTTCTAGAACATTTCCTAAAGCAATATGTATTAGTGATTTTCATTGGATATTAAAATAGACGCTAATGTTGGCGCATTTTATTAGCCAATAGCAGTTCATTTATAATCTTTAGGCGTATCTTGAGGCAAGCATATAAATAAGCCAGGCCCGAGGTAGCTTGCTCTCAGTTCATCGTCAGCCAGTCCTTCATTTCGTCAAGTTACGCGCAGCAGAATTACGAGAATTATTATAAAGTATCATACATTTAAAAAATTACATAAAGTTGAAGTATGCGAGTTAAAAGTGATAAGTAAGAAGTTATTACAAACAGTTTCAGTTTGGCGAGTATCCAGATTCATATGTAAAAAGTGTTAGTGAACGTGTTCGACAATAAAAGTTATAAAACCAATTTTTTCATCAGTATCATTTCTGGATAAAAGATTCCTTTCCGATTCACACCCTGCAAGAGATACATTCTCGACCTAAATAGCTAGCCGGAGAACATTTAAAGTGAATTATTTCAAAACTGATACAAATTGCTACGCCAGAGGGAGCTACGAACCAAACAAGGAGTGACGTCACAAGATGGCAACGTGTGAAGTAAACACACATGCATAAACATCACAAGCATCAACATTATTTGTAATACCGTTGCAAATTGGCATCCAAACGTGGTGCTATAATAATGGCAAAACATTATAACATTTCCGTTGCATAATTGGCACCCAGAACGTGGGGCGCGATAACCAGGAAAGGAAGGCGAAGTGACCAGGAAAGGAACACGACCAGGAATGAATCAACATAACCAGGAAGGAATGAATGGAGCAGTGAAATGATCTACAAGACGCAGATTCCAGAAACAACAAAAGGAACGACAGACTATACGGATGATTGGACATCGTAATTCCGAGACTACAAGGCAACAGGGTAATTCAACAACAAAAACATCGAGACGACGTAGATTCATCACAACACAACGCAGAAGCGACATACAAATCTAGGAGAATGGGGCAGAACGCTGGACATCAAAGCTACATCAACAGACAGCATCACAAAGTTCAGGTGATTGTAATTTTTTTTTAGAAAACAAAAACAATGGCTACTAATAATATTGAAGAAACAATGATGGAAGGGGATAGTGAAACAGTTAGCTGTAATTCAATACAGGATACAGAAAATAGCTTAAACAATGTAGAATTTGAGGGAGGAAATGTTAGTGCAGAAAGTAAGAATAAAATAGCAGGATATATTACTATTGATGCTGGTACGATGATGGAAATGATGGAATTGTTGAGAGATATCCGTAAACAAATAGATCGGAGAAGTGAGATAATAGAGTGATCATTCAATGAAGATATTGGTAAGAGTATTGTAGATCAAGTAAGGGAAGATATGCAAAAGAATAATAGGGAATTGAGGGAAGATATTGGTAAAAGCTTTGAACAAAACAGGAAATCAATTGAAAATATTGGTAGGAGTAATGATATATTAGAGCAAAAAGTAGATCAAAGCAGTGAAGAAAGTGAAAAGAAAGTTACGAAGCTAGATAGTTGTATGCCAAAAATGAGAGATGAAAATGAGGAAGTAATAGCAAGTGAGACAGGAGAAATTTCAAAGAAAATGCTAGACATGAGCAGGGAAAGAGATAACAAAGAAAGTGAGGTTAATACTAAAAGTGAGGTTAATGTAGAATGTACAGAGTTAGGAAGTCAAGTGAGTAATATTTCAAGTGAGCTAAGAAAGATAAAAGAGGTTAGGAATGTAGATGTAAATCAGGCGCAGGTTAATTTCAGAGGGGAGATATCAGAAATACAGAATGATTCAGTTATGCAAAGAAATAAATTGTACCAAGATGTTCAAAATGAAAACTCCAGTCCAGTACAGTTTAGTACAGATTTGTCAGAGTATTCTCAAGTTATAAAGATAGCAGATGAATTGAAAATGAAAGTTGTTAAAAGATGTGTAGTTCAAGAAACTTTAGATTGTTTTCAAATGGTATCATGGGATGAAATTTCATATGAATACATGAGGTTATTCATGAACAAAAATTTGAAGGTTAGGTTACGGCTACGAGTAATGTTTAGCCACATACAATTTGATCCAGGAGGGTAAATAGCAATAAGATGTAAAGTAAATGCTGGATAGTTAAAGACGACTCGCAGAGAAATGTATTGGAACGTAAGAGGGTTAATTATTTATATGTCATTTGAAAAGAGAAATAAATTATAAAAAAAAAAAAAAAAAAAAAAAAAAAAAAAAAAAAAAAAAAAAAAAAGGAAAATTAAAATTTTAGTAACTGTAACAACATTTGAAAATTAAGAATGCAAAGATTGAAACTTAATATGATATTAAATTAAAAGTACGTAAATACAATTCAAAGAGTATTGTTAAAATAAAATTCAAAATAACAAAAATGGTAAAAATAATTCAAAACAAATACTTATGTAGCAAACAGAAAAGGTGAAACATTGTCTAGATTTAAGAGATGTAAATATATGTAGAGGGTGAATATTTTGGTAAATATGTATAATAATTACAAAAATCTTAAATGTATAAATTTTTGTCAACAACTTAAGAAAGTAAACAATTTGGTAACAGTAAATAAATAATTCAGGGTAAAGTATTTGCTATAAAAAAAAAAAAAAAAAAAAAAATTTTGTGATGTCAAATTAATATCTAAATTAATTAAACCAGAGCCAGTAAGTAGTGGCGAGATAGGGGAAAAACATGTCGTGTGTTAAATGCGTGTGAAGTGTTTAGTGAAAGTGATAGCGTGTGTTCCAAGATTTAGGAGACTAAAAACACAATTTTAAAATTTCCAAACAAGTTATAAATATTTATAATTATGTTTCTAGTGGGGCATATGATACGGTAATTTGTATCACAAATTACTTAAATGTAATTAATGATTGTAATATGAATATGTATTTTTATGTGACATTGATTTCAGAGGTTTATTAATTGTAATTATTATTTGTAAATAATAATATACGGCTTTACTGAAACTGTCAATAATAACGCAATAATGCAGCGAGGGGGTGAGTTGTTTATCACCGGGAACAAGGAAGTTACATAATGTTTCGCGCGGTTTCGGTAGAAGCTTCTAGAACATTTCCTAAAGCAATATGTATTAGTGGTTTTCATTGGATATTAAAATAGACGCTAATGTTGGCGCATTTTATTAGCCAATAGCAGTTCATTTATAATCTTTAGGCGTATCTTGAGGCAAGCATATAAATAAGCCAGGCCCGAGGTAGCTTGCTCTCAGTTCATCGTCAGCCAGTCCTTCATTTCGTCAAGTTACGCGCAGCAGAATTACGAGAATTATTATAAAGTATCATACATTTAAAAAGTTACATAAAGTTGAAGTATGCGAGTTAAAAGTGATAAGTAAGAAGTTATTACAAACAGTTTCAGTTTGGCGAGTATCCAGATTCATATGTAAAAAGTGTTAGTGAACGTGTTCGACAATAAAAGTTATAAAACCAATTTTTTCATCAGTATCATTTCTGGATAAAAGATTCCTTTCCGATTCACACCCTGCAAGAGATACATTCTCGACCTAAATAGCTAGCCGGAGAACATTTAAAGTGAATTATTTCAAAACTGATACAAATTGCTACGCCAGAGGGAGCTACGAACCAAACAAGGAGTGATGTCACAAGATGGCAACGCGTGAAGTAAAGCAGCACAACATATGATCTACAAGTTCTAATAACTTACGCTATAAATATTACGTAAGCAACATTATACCGTCGCATAATTGGCTCCACAACGTGGGGCTCGACAACAAAAAGACATTACGTAAAGCAAGTTCTCTCGCAAATACGCGTGAAGTAAAAACATAAATTTGCTATCGCAAATTGGCCCACAACGTGGGGCTAACAAATACAAAAACATATATGTTATACCGTTACATGTTTCATAAGAAAAGAATAACTTTATGGACAAAAGTTCTTGGGTAAGAAAGGAAACCTTTCACATAGTTTATGTAATAACCATAATCATCATCATCCCTAAGGTTTAGACTGTTACAATCTGTTCAAGCTTAAATTACAATTGCTAAATTAATCTTTTCATATGGTCTTGCTTGAGATCTTCTGCCTGAAAGTTTGTATTTCAATATTTTTGAATTTTTTCACCTATTCTACATACACTTTCATACTATTTTTGCCTGTACTGTTATATTTTGGTTTCTAATTTAGAAATGTTTAGTTCTTAGTTCTGTGAAAGCTTTTGTTATATTTTTGTCTTTCATAGCATATCCAGCAACTACTCTTAAAAGTTTCATCTCAGCCACTTCAATACTGTGTTTGACTCCAGCATTCAGAGCCATATAAGAGTAAGCTACTGCTACAGTTTTATATAATTTTATTGTACTTTCTTTCCTTATTTTTCTTAGTAGCATGTTTAATTGTGCCTCATGTAATCTGTATTTTGGAGCTTATGGGTAAGTACCCTTTTTACATAAATAGGTAACACAATGCACAACCCCTTTCTGGAAGAGTACTCTCAACTAAGGCTATAGAGGTCCACCTCCCCTTGAGCTTTCAGTTTTAAGGCATTGAATACTTGCCTTCCACAACTTCACCCTCTGTAAAAGCAATGATAAAAGTTTAGCGGAGAGAGGCCGTTAATTGCTAGCCTTAAGATATTTTAGAAGTTGTGAAAGCTCCTCCCCACACATTCCCCAGCTCCTCCACTCTTTGAGTAATCTAGGGTTAAAAAACAAGTTTCAGATATTGGCATTTATGGACAAAACAATAAGACAATGCATATATTTATAGCATCCACTAATTTTTGTTTCCTGCCTCCACAGTATGGGAATAGCACAGAGTGAGCCAAAAGACTCCAAATCGCCTGTGCGGTGTTTTTCCTGTCCGCGTTCTCAGCACTCGGTGCCGTCTGCCGCTATCATAGAAAGGTGCGCATGAAACCATACAACATTTTCAAAACTACTTTTAAAGGCTTTACTTATCAACTTTACGAAAGGAGATGCTGAAACTGGCCCACCGTTGTTGTCCATACATTTTTGCCAGTCTTTAGGAGACTATCCATCACTCGCCGTAGTTCACGCTGAGAAACTTCTGCAGATATTTTGTTTTAATTCTTCCAGGGTGTGTGGGTTTGTCTTGTATGCTTTATGTTATGCCGGAGGGGTATTTTATGAACAATATTGCCGGCTGCGCGGTGTTTTTCCACTGGGCATGTGGAAATATGATAAAAACATGATAACGTACTGCTACTATAAACGAAGTCACGCTGTGGTTTAGTTTTGCAGCGTGAATTGACAGTGATGTGATGTAGTACAGTTATTTATTATTTTGTCCATAATGTCTTTGTATATTATGGCTCAGCATATATTTTCTACTGCACTGCGTGTATTTATTTTTAATTCGTATGTGTTAACTCGGTCAGCTCGCCAAGTGAAAGTACGATTTGCAGAAAGATTTCCAGGTGTAAAAGTTCCAGGCCGTTCAACAATCCATGAACTTTACAGTAAATTTCAAGCCACAGGAAGTGCTCAGGCTAAGAAATCTAAAAGACAGCGTTTGGTTCTTACCGAAGAAACATTAGACGACATTGGTCATCGTTTGGAAAATTCCCCCCCAAAAAATTCCATGATGGATAGTTTCCTAAAGAGGTGCCAAAAATGAATGGACAACGGTGGCCAGTTTCAGCATTTCCTATCATAAAGTTGGTAAGTAAAGCCTTTAAAAGTAGTTTTAAAAATGTTGTATGGTTTCATCTGCGCCTTTCTGTGATAGTGCCAGACGGCAACGAGCGCCCAGGAAAAACACCGCGCAGGTGGTTCAGAGTCTTTTGGCTCACTCTGTATGTCTGGGTCATGTTTTGGAGATCTTGAGTCTTGGTCAGGGTGAGCTGCCTAGTCAAGGTTTCTTTCAGGGTTTTCCTTTATCCTAAGAAGACTAACATTGGGCAACTTTGAAATCTATGGATCCCAGTCTTATTTGATCATCATTTCACCTATTTTATCTGCTTGCTGTCTAATGTGACCCAACTGGTTAAAGGGCATTAAACATACCAAACATAAACATAAAGCCAATACATGCAATTTTGTGTTTGCAATTCAGGAAAATGTTTCAATCAGCAATGGTTAAGCCAATAAACCACTAAAAGTATCATAGTTTGATTGATGCATTTATCAGCCTCTAATTAATAATTATTTACAGTTCTCAAGTTTTGAAACACATAACCTATAACAATATCTAGTATTATATGAAAACTGTGAAAAATAACATTTTCCTTTAATATATTATCAAGTAATATATTTCTCTTGGTTTGCTGAGAAATTTCACCATGCATATTTCTGTCAGCAGGATGCAAATATATAAATATTTCTCTGAGTTTTACACACTTTAACAACACTGAAGATAAACAATAAAATATTCTGAGCAGATAAAGGCTACTGGTCATGTGAGTAGTTTTTAGGGCACACATTTAACACAGCAACATTATCATGCAAGATAATACGTAATAAGTTGTATAATATATGTACCGATTAAAAGAAGAATGATGAAGCCTAGGAATGGTTCTGGTTCCTTTTTTTCTCATGCAGCCATTTATTCCTTGAAACTATATTCATACTCTTTAAGTCAGATTAGTTGGATCTTTCATTTTAAATCTGGTTCATTGTTACAAACATTTTAAATGTATGTGATTTACTGAAAAGGATATTAGTTTTATATTAATTAAACCACTGATGTGCATCTATGCATAAAAGTTGGTAACCTATGACATTCTTAAATATGTAGGCAATGCAAACTATGTAATCCTTGTGAATGCAATGTGCTATTCTTCCTTTTCTCTAAAGGAATGCATATTTTATAATATCTGAGTCAGTATAACTTACATTTTTAAGAATTAAATTGGTGGCAGTGAACACCAGGAGTTCAAAAACATTGATAACTGCATGCCAATTGAAAAACAGATGGAGAAAAGGGTGTAAGTGTAAAACTTTAATTTTCACTTTGTGCATTCAAAGTGAAATAAGTCCTGATTTTAAAAATCCTGTTAACCAGCTAATAGTACATGCTCAACAGATGGTGCAAAACATAGTTTCAATGGGTGAATCCATAAAGTAGGATACAGCTAGCAGATGTGAATGAATGTTTCCACTGTGTTCATGTACCAGATAGTTATACACAACAGTAAACTTACAAATAAGTACTGCATTGTTCATGAAAATTGAACAGGCAAATTGTTGGGTCATGAAAAAATAGGCTAAACTTGAAGGGAAGATACTTTATAGCATAAACTTTCTTGGCCATTATTGTTCATTATTAAAGAAGTATAGAATATTCAGAAAAAGACTGGACTCCAGCAAGACTCAGCTAACCAGAAATACCTCCACGTACAACTTTTGCCACAGAATCAACACAGAAAAAAGAAAGGGTCTCATGGTCGCATCCCCTCAGAATATTACTTTTGGCACTTACACCCTTTTTCATTGTCTACCTTTCAATTGTATTTAAATTCACTTACTCTGAAGGTATTACTTTCAAATGGACTATAGAGATAACAATAGAGATCCTCCTGAAAGTGCACAAGTACATGTTTTCCCCGAGATCATCTAATAGTAAGAGTTGGTGAAAGTTTTGCCAATTATTCTGTTTGTAATAAAATTATGTATTTTATGAATTGAAAATATCACAATGCGTCACAAATAACGAAATATTCTCAGCTTAGAAGTTACATAAAATAAATTTCCATATTAATCTATATAGTTTTACTTACATCATCTTATTTTTAGAAATCTATACAATTAGTGAAGAATTTTCTACACTTTTTTTGGAGGGGGGGCGCTTTTCTATATGCCTAAAGTACATAGCCATCAAATGATCAATGACTTGCATATTTCTCCATGTAATGGTTCACACATCTCAGGATGCACAAAAGTCAAGCAGAAGTGCAAATGCTTCCTCTAACTGTGCAAGGTTATGAGTGTTGTTGCATGTAATTATTATGCACATATAATAGTGCAAATACTGCTAGTTACATGTTTCATATTTATTTATTTATTTATTGTGCTAAGAGATTTAAAGTTTGATTGTCTACTGAACTTTGACCCTGGCCACTCATTCTGTAGACAATCACTACAGTTTATCTACGTTTTACAATTTCCCATCAATAAATTATCTTGCTTCAGTTTTACACATCCCATTTCCACTTGTTTTTCACTTGTTACTTATTGATTACTTTACCATCACACATTCACCATAGTTTTCTATTCAAGGTAAGATACACTACCTCTTACTTTTCTCTATCCACTGTCCAAAGCCATTTATTTTTGACTTTACACAAAAACTGTCCAATGCTCCTAGTCCTTGCACATAATTTTGATTATAAGTGTATTTCTATCCCCCTTCAACTACTTCTTTTTAATAACTTCTCTTCTCCAATTTTCTGTTCCTTGGCACTCAAATACTGTGTGTTCAATGTCTTCATTACCACCACATATCGGACATTGGTTTTGAGGAATACCCTGTCTTAATCCTCTCAGCCTCCATGCTCCGGTTCCTACCCTCTCTTCTTTATTTACTATGTCTATATATTTTTCCCCATCCCATGTATTTTTCATTGGCCTATAACAAACCAATGAGCTCTTTTCGGCAATCTCACTGAACATGTTTTGTATTTCTATATCTTCCAGTCTTTTCCTTGCCTTTTTCCAAAACTTTTTCACATTATTTTCTCTCTTCTCCACATGTCTCCTAACCCATTGTTCTCTAAAATGTTCTGTAAATTACTTGCCCATCCATCATTCATTAAACTATTCTCTTGGAATTCTATACATTGTCTTAACACATTACTTTTTCCTATATTTAAAGTTCTGAACCAAAATTTCAAAGCTCTTTCCATTATCTTCCCCTTAGTTGCCACCCTGCCTATCTGTAATTGCGCTACCTGTCTTACAATTGCCTTCAGTAACCCTAGTATTTCTCTACAAAACATCCTGTGCACATCATCTATACTTTCTCATCCTCTGTCTAATCCCCATATTTCTATACCATACATCAGTGGTGGCGAAAGCACAACTCGCGAGGCACTGTGACTCGCAGGCGCAACTCTTTTTCTAGCCGTCTAGTAATTTGT
Source organism: Deroplatys truncata (assembly GCA_030765065.1). Taxonomy (NCBI): domain Eukaryota; kingdom Metazoa; phylum Arthropoda; class Insecta; order Mantodea; family Mantidae; genus Deroplatys; species Deroplatys truncata. The sequence goes on along the minus strand of CM060982.1, from coordinate 81,118,792 downwards.
TTTCCATGTGCTGCTGAGTGGTGTAGTGCGTGTTGCATATTTGATGACTCGAGAGAGAAAGGCATTTTTGCCACCCTTGTCATACATCATTTTTACTGCTAGTTAGAAATAAGCTACAAAGACTTTACTACTATTTAACATTTCTCTCCTTCCGCAAATGCTGGGATATCTGTTTCCAATTCTGGCAGAACACTACACTGTGTAGTGGCATACAACCTTTTTATATATGCAACCCCACTGAAAACTTGTTTTGTTTCGAAGATCCATAAGATATAAAACAAGGAATTAAACATTATAATCTGTATTACTATTGAAAAAAACATTATGCACGTGTGTCTCCAGCATAGGCTCAAAAACTATGGAACCAATTTTGATAAAGCTTTCGTCACTAAAAACACTGCTCTTTCCAAAAGTGCAAATTCAGGTTATGGGGTAATTAAAAAAAAAAATATAAAAAAAAGGTTTAGGGATGGGAATATTCATATTCATGGCACTCAATACTACTACATTCTGTTGAATATTAATGCTTTCATGGGATATTTTGTACCTTTATTATGAATGCATTGGATGTTTTATGCCATTCCAGGCCTAGGGGGTAAAAGGGGATATATCACCTAATTTCCCTCCAATTTTGTGGAGTTTGATATGTCCAAATATTTTGGTGTGATCTATCATAAAAGTTTTTGGATTCTTGAGCTTTAGGACATGCAAAATTACAACCTACCTTATAGCTTTCTAAAGTTAACTCTATCCATACTTTCAATCAATCCCTTACACACAAATCTGCACTGTCTCATTTAACTCAAAACTTTGTTCACTTATACTTCTGCACTCAGAAAAAGTTAAAGTTTACGTTGCAACTTTCAAAGGCTACTCCCTAAACATACTTTCACCCTCTTAATTGCAAATCTACCCTGTTTCACCAAACTAACAAACTTTTAAGCACTTATGCTCTAGAACTCTGCAATAATTATAGACTAACTTACAGCTTTCAAAAACTATCCTTAACTATTTTTACCCTTTAACTACAAATCTAAACTGTTTTGAACATCTCTGTAAGCTTATGCAAAAGTTAGAGAATACTTCATAGCTTCCTAAAGTTAACCCTTATCTTGTCAATACTTTATATATCTAACCTGAAGAAAACTGTGAACAGATAACCTGTTGCTTAGATATTGTAGATTGTCAGTCTGTTTTGTAAATGCTGTATATAGCTCTATCAAAAAGATGACCTCAGGGCGAAAAGGAGCAAGTCTATTCTGGAACATAAGGGAATACTAACTTAAGACCTTCATAGGTGCTTTTTGTTAAAGTGCAAATTGGTCCAACTTTAGAGAAAATTGCTACAGAAACGGTAACATTGTTTCAAACCTAGAACAGGTAGACTGATTTGTTGTGCTATATTTATTTTCGTTTTCTTGCTGTCCTATAAAATATGTGGGTTTTTTTTTGTTTTTAGTAAAAAATTGTGAGATCTAGACTTAAAATGTTTCAATAGTTTGAAAATTTTATTTTATCTAATACATAGGTTTCTCTTAAATCTTAATTTATGTATTCATGTATTTAAAAAACAAAATATATTTGGTGAATATGACTACTGCTATCTCTTTTGTGCAACAATAAATTTTCCAATTGACGAATTTGAGCCAGAAATTAACAATTTGTAGAAATCATGCTTAAATACCCTTTTAGATAATTAATAATAGTACTAGCAATTGCAGAAAATATACAGATATTCTGTGATGTATTGCATAGTCTGCATAGCCTACATAATCCACAAGGAATAAGTTTTATAAATTATTTCAGAAACGACCTACATAGAGGATTATAAACTAAAACACATCACTGATTTAACCTAAGAAATCCCCAGTATATTAAGTAATCATTCATTCTTTAATTTTATCAGCTAAAATTTTCAAAACTTCAAATTAAATTACATTAATCACTATTTTCTTCATAAGCTGCAGGTTAAATCCAGTTAATGTTCAGTGTCAAGCACAGCTGCTGTAAAAACTGTTAGTAATAGAAAAGTGTTAGGTAGTAAAACAAAGCAATGCAGTAGAGTGAGATGAAAATAAGCCACCTAAGAGTGAATAGAGAGAAACAGATAAGCACTATTCCATCGTGGGATAACTTCAAACTCTGAAAATAAACTTGTCCGTCAGTTATTAGAAATACACGTCCATACACACAAACCACATAGAGTAGTACCTTGTTTACAATATTTTTGAACTGATGTTAGGCAAAAGAGAAGATCCAGCCTGCCTATATTTTACTTACCTGCCGTTGCCGTGCCTGAACAGAGCTAAGATTTCCTCAAAGGTTTTATTCTTGGTTTCTGGGACCTTTTTGTACGTGAAAGTCCAAAAGATGGCGAGGAACACGCTGAATGGAAGGAACGTATAGTTCTCCAAGGCAGTCTGCAAGTACAATTGATGCATGATATGGTTATCTCAATAATTAAACAATAGTTACATTCCTTAGCAAAGCTACATTTTTTGGCTTGCATTTAAAATTATTATCATTATTAGAGCTGCAAAATGTTGCAATATTAGATTGTAAAATGCATTATTTCATGTCCAAATGAATCGCCTGCACCAGCCACAGACATGTTTATAATGCTGTAGGACAGCTGATTTTTTTACACCTTAAATCATATTTTTATTACTTTAAGAGGCCTACCTGTATACCAATTAGCTTAATTTAATGACAATTCCCAATCATATTATGTAAAAAGTACTCCCAAACATGTTCATCAAGATTTAAAGGAAAACCCAGAATATAAAATAATTCATCTGATCAAACAACTTGCTTGCATTTCAAAATGCTTTGAAAATACCATGAAGTATAGAAAAACTGGAGAAATAAGTTCTTCTGTAGTTAAAGAATTATCCAAACCAGTACAACAGCATCATTACCCAGATATTATGACACAAGTAGACTGCCTATTTGGAATAGCAGTTATGGAATGCTGGTCAAATATGTTGGGTTCTTCAAATTGAATTAGTCAGTGAATCTTCCCTAAGTCATATGTTCTGATAATCCATGGGTTTATCAGAAAGCCTGTTATTATCTTACCAACTGCGAATTCACAGTCTTACTGACATTGGACATCTACTGCATTCTCTTTATTAAAACAATTTATTTATTCTGCATTCTCTTCATTAAACAATTTATTTATTGAGTTTTAATCAGACCAACTTGTTCAGTGTAACTGAAATGAAATTCAGCAAAAAGCAATTATGGTTTATTGTTGAAAGTCATTTAAGAATTAGAAGGTATGTGCAAAAGGATAGCCAGCCCTCCCTACTGCCACAATAATGGTAGGGTTTGAAAAAGATTTGGTAGGAAAACTATACTATTAAGTGTACAACAGTGCAAATAGCAGTTTCTGGATACTTTGCAAAAATGTAATATAACCTAATTTCACTTTTGATAGCTAAACTGTAAACCTAAACTATTACTCAAATGACATCAATTAATATTTTTAATGCCTGACAGTCTTGTCTAACAAGTACCAAGTACATTTACTTCTTACCATTAACTCATCCCTTCCCCCATTCAACTCCTTAGTTTATAGCACCCCCTATGTTTTGCTTAAATATCACCTTCCCTCTTATACAATCTTTTATTTCACTAAATCCAATTATTTTATGAAGGTAATAAGTAGACAATATCTAATGTGCTGTTACCATACGACTGGAAATTATGGGCAATGCAATTCTTTTACTGCATTATTTCTTTGCTACATTGCTGGAATCATAACAGAAAAAGAGGTTATCTCGGTACAACTTTTTCAATGAAAATGGCACAACTATATACTCCCACTCTCATATAGGTTGTAGCTGCATCATAACTTTTCATCCATAACTTGATTCTTTGCCTTTAGTTTAATGGGAAGAGTAAAAAACATTTGGTTATTGTTTATAAATGCATAATAGAATCATCAAAGCTGTTCATACTCTCCTGTCAAACTATTATTTCAGCAAAGATTTGCTTAGCTTAGTCACCTTCATAGTTGGGAAGCCAATGCCAACCAAGAAATTGGCAAGCCAGTTGACGAGCACAGCAATGGACATGGCAGCAGGTCGAGGACCCTGAGAGAACAGCTCGGCAGTGATCATCCACGGGATTGAGCCAGGACCCACCGCAAAGAACACCACGAAGCTTAGCGTTGACACCACTGACAGATATGACATCCAGTCAATCATTTCCTGGACGTAACCAAAAAACTCCTATGAGGCGATGGTAATGTGTTCTTTCCCGAAAATGCTGGAGGAGACAAATTACTTAACACAAAATACTACAAAATAAAACCATACTCCTCCGTAAAGGTCAAGCACAGAAACCAAAGATAAGCAACTCATAGGAGAAAGTGCTATTTGCTATGTGAGTTAATAACCTCTCCTCCAGACAATGTCAGGAAAGCTGTCATGGACAGAGAGAGGGGGGGAGGGGGGAAAGAAAACATAGGCAGTGTGGGTGAAAGCAAAGGCGAGTAAAAACCAAGGAACTAAAAGCCAAGCTATTGCTACATTTTACTGCTCAAATGGAACAGTATAGCATGCAAAGAGAGACTAATGACAGATTGCAGAAGAAGATAGAGAGAGAGAGAAATAAAATACCAACCTTACTGAATTATTCAGAAGGTGAAGAACTAGTAATATTAATAAAACAAAACAAAATAAGCTTTCTACAGTATAAAATTGTGAACATTATCATGGTGTTAGCAATCTACAAATGTGGTTAGCAGCATTAAGTTACCAGATCTCTGGTTGAATAGCTTTAGATAGTTCAATATGATTTTATTTTCAACCTAAAGCAGTTTCTGTGCCTGTTTACTACCTTAAACTAGCAAAAACTTTATCTAATCCATCAACATTTACAGTAAAATTCAATCAACCAACAAATAAAATATTTTCTTTCTGAAAGAAATAACAGCTATTACTGGGTTAAGAACATCACACACAAGAGGTGAGTATGTATGTCTTGTCTTTAAACAGCATAACTCAAAAACAGAACTTCAGATAAATCCAAACAAATTTTTCAAGGATGCAATACGAAGATTTTTCAAGAAAATCTTCTTATCTCAAACCACTCTTTACATGGAAAATTGTTTATTTTCTTCATTTTCTTAAAAATGGGTATGTGTGGTTTTTTTCAAACAACTTTCATAAATATTGAAATATTTATGGAAAATAAAACACCACCACCAATCTGAGAACATAAGATTTTTAAAATCAACAGTACTTAGTGAACTAATTTAGATTAAACTGTATTATGTCTAATTAAAAATGTTACTTATTTACCAGACATGTTTCAAGATTAGAAGCATGATTTACAAATGGCTACACTGATTGTGAAGCTGCGCACTGGTTGGGTCCATTGTAGGCTTTAAATAAGTTGTATTACTTTAGCTTCATATAATAAAGTGTGCATAATATTAAATTAAAAAACAACACTAGCATTTAACTCTCAGAAAATCTGGAATTTAATGATCACCTTTCAAATGTTTCTATTTTGATTAGTGGGTATTAATACACAGATGATGATGGTGATGATGATGATGAATTCAGTTTAATTAATCAGCTGATAAACTTTTCAGTTATTTAATACAGGAAATAAACGCAATTAAAAATGAGAGCTAAAAACGTCATCAAGAGTATGAAACTGAAATAGGTACTTAAATAGCTGTGCAGAGCATTTGAAGGTATTTAATTATAATTTCATGAGCTATCAAGTGGGTACAATATTGTTCAGCCAAGCTTTCAACTATCTTGTTTCTGTGATGTTCCTCAGGTCACTAAAAATCAAGTTGTTCCAGGAATATATTTATATTCGTATTAAAAAGCCACCTGATCCACTAAAGAAACAAATTATTTGTCAAAACATTAAAAGGTAAAATAGATTAGTATTTGGTGCAGTGTTGGACTGACCACTTGTCATATTTAGGGTGACATTTTCTATGAAATGTCCTATGTGTTAGTAGTTGCAGGTCAAACAATGGTTGTTAAAGGACCTTCATTCACCAGTCCTCCACTGATGCCCCATTGCAGTGCTCTTCCCTGTTTTAGCATAGCTAATGCCCACTTCCAGACTTCTGAAATTAAGTCCTTATATCTTTTGAAGTTACATTATCCTAGCTATACTTTAATGGCTTATGGATTATAGAGATTCAATAGTTGGTTTTATCAGCCACCTTTCAGAAACCATCATCTGTCCTGTAAGTTCTGACACATACTGTTGCAAGAATAGTACAGACCCCATAGAAAATGCCCACTAAATAGATATCAGTCCAACAGCAGTCCAACTCAGTGTTTTATCCTTTAATTTATTGACAGATTGTTTGTTTCCTTAGCAAACAAATCACATTTTTGATATTGGTATATATATATATATGATGCTGGATCAACTAAAGTTTTAGTATCCCATGGATGGCCACAACGACAAGATGGCAAAAAGCTTAGTAGAACAACATATTTGGGAACTAGCACTTGAAAGTACAAGCAATAGCCAACACCAAGAGCGCTTTAATCCTTTAGTTTTTGGGTATGTTCACTACTGTTGGAACATCCATTAGCATAACTTTTTCCATGTACTCATCCATGTGTATGTAACAACTCTTAAAATAATGCATTATGAAGCAGAGATTTAATAAAAATTTGGACAAAACTTCAATTCATTCAAAGTTTATACAAAATAGTACAAAATTAAAAGTTTGTGTTGAAAAACTCAAAAGTTTATAATTTTTATGCAAATTGATGCAATATGCAGATTAAATTTTATACATAAGCATTACCATATTTTTCAATAAATTTCAAATCTGGATAAATAGACACACTCAGTTTGTAAGGAGTCTTCAAACATTTTAGAATTTATAGGTAAACTGTTGCAAACAAGGAGTTGAACTTAAAGATTTTAAAGAAAACTTGTTGACACATTTTTAATATAGTTGGGACTAATACAAAATTAATAATACCTAGTTCATACAGAGAACCACCTAAAAACTATCATATTTAGACAAACCACTGCATGTACACAGTTGAAATTTTACACATACTAAGTTTGAAGAAAATTTGTTTATACCTTCAATTTTGGCTGAAATTGGTATAAAATTAAGGTTACTTTACATGGAGAACCTCAAAGATTCATAATTTGTAAAATGATTCACCTATACTCGGCGCCAATCAAGAAGGTGATTGACAGTTACTAACCACGTGGCAGAAAGCTTTAAATGAATGGGAGGGGATGAATACGTCACAGTGGTCGTCATAGCAACCATTAGGAGGACTAATTAGAACTAAGACATTTCTATAGCAACAATAGATGCAAATGCGTTGTTGCGATATTGTAACACGTGATTGGCATGACATACCGGGCGAGCGACCGTTGCAGTAACATGAACGGAAGTCTTATCTTCTGCTGTGGCTGCAGTTATAAACAATTCCTCCTTTTAGCCCCAGCTTGCTTGTGTGTTTGTATCAGTTTAGAGATTGCCTGTGTACTGAAAAGTTCTTTTGCGTCGTCCTTTTTGTATGGTATTTGCCTTGTATTACGTGTATTTGAGTTCATGTATTTGTGCGTGTGTATGTGTGTGTTGTGTGAGCATTTATAATTGTGTTTAATGGATATTTAACAATGTCCAAAAATAGTGACAAAGATAGCGTAGCCAAACGAAAAACTGGGCCCACTCGGGAACCGAATAAGTCTATCAAGCGAGCAGCAGCAGCAACAACAGCGATTTAAGCGATTCGGAAATCAGTGGCATTTTTCCATTAGAATAAGCATCAATATTTCACAGGTATGTTTCTTCTGTTAACGCAGATCTTTACACTGATATATTCTTGCATGATCTATCCTCTACACGTAGATTCATTATTTTACAATTGTCTTTGTATACTAATATAAATAGTATCCGCTCTACAATGCAGGCGCAACCCAGTCTCCTTCGACACGCTCTCCACATGGTCGCGATGAGCGGCAACATCGCCTCTCTCGCTCCGCGAAATGTCAATCACCTTCTTGATTGACGCCAGGTTATAAATATTTATATAATGAAGTTCACCACTGTTACAAAGTACATTTTACCACAAAATTAATACACTTGAAATTTAATGTTATGATTTATGATTTGAGTCTAGAAGGAATGGCATAAAACTAATTTAAATCAGATGTCTTTGAAAGATACCATAAGCAGAGTGAGAAATTAAATAGGAAAAAAGTTTTATTTGGAAATGCAAACCTGTTAATTTTTACTTTCTCTACTATTTACCTATAGTAAGTAGAGGGATTAGTATTATATTCCAACCAAAATTTTCATATGGAAATTTCATGGAAATATAAGTTTAGGTTCCTGAAACCAAAAAGAACTATTTTTAGAAAAAAGGCCCATGTATATGTGTGTCTATGAACAGCATAACTCAAAAATGAAAAGTCTGTTAAGTATCAAACTGGTATTCTAAATTCACTATCTTCCAAGGATGCGACATTAAGTTTTTCAAGAAAATCCCTCCATCCCAAACTATCATTTACATGGAAAATTTATTGCTACTTTTTATTTTCTCAAAAATGGTTCTAATAATTGGTATTTTGATTAAAGTATCATAATTGAAAGAAATTGGGTTTTTTTATTTATGGACACTCTTTAATTAGGTACTATGGTTCTTAGCGTCCCATTTTATTTTGGGGGTGAAAGACTGGTAATTTTGCTCAGAGGCCTCTTTATCAGGCTTGAGGTTCTTTTATGTGCCATAAATCTACGACATGGGACCACCGGCTTTACTTCCCTTCCGAAGGAAGCCGTGCTAAGGATTTTTACGCCCGAAAAATTTGATATTTGAAAGATATTTGCATGACAAATATAATGTATATTTTGAATTTTCTGCAAATAGTCTGTGAAGACCTCTTCATTGTGAATGAATTATGCATAACTTTGTTTAACTGGTAAAGCATAAGAGATAAACAAAACTTATTGCATAAAAAATGTATATCTCATTAAAACACAAAACTTTACATCAAATAAACTACGTATATGTGGTAGTAACCATTTCTGAGAAGAGTTTTGCTACTGGTTTGAATTTTCAAACACTTCATACTTTTTTCAAGTGCTAAGTTGCTATTCGTTTTTTCTCATGGTTGCAAGGAACATGGAATTTCAAAGCCACCACACAGTGACCCTTTTTTAAAAGATTTTACTATCACTTTAGCCTATTGCATCCCTCTTATACCTATTAAATGTGAAATTAAAGCATTTACACAAACATTTAACTTGAAGTAGATAGAAGAAGAACAATAAGCTTTTGCAAGAATACCTAGGTTGTAGAAGAGCATGTAGGGAAAGTTATATGAGTGTAACATAACATTGTTTTATCATCATAAAGTTCATCATGACTTAATAGAAGAGAGTTCACTAAAACTGGACCCAACCAATCAACAAAAAATTCCTCAGCATGGGCAAAAATAAGAGCACAGGCTTTGGAAATGCATCGAGAACATCATAAAAAATAAATTATACTTCATTGAAAAGGATGAATCAGTTTTATTTAAATTAGCATCAAAATTTTAAAACCTAAGTTGTGGATTGTGTCACTTTATTCTATAGTTAAAAATAACAACACAACTAAATCAAACTGATGCTATTTTTTAATTATAAAAAATGTATTTCAAAACTACTCTCCCTGTTGTTTAGAGAAGCTGCAATGTTTCAAAACCACCATGAAAATGTTCTGGAACTTAAAAATGTTCAGCCCACAAAGCATTTTTGCAGGGTGTATGCAACATAGAAAGACATTTTGTGCATGCGGGCATACCAACAAGATGTGTTTGCACTGAGATGTCACTCAAAACACTGTACAGTACACTGAAAAGAGAAACAACTGCAGCAGTATCATGTAGAAAACAATGAAAGTATGCAACATATTAAAAATGTGATAATATAGCTCTTTAATCCTCCTCTGATTTTTGCTCAGAGGATAGGGTAAGATTTACATTGTCTGCTTATATTGCTTCGAGACATTAAATGAACATGAAGAAATCTGTTAGGATGTACATTATGTGATCAAAAGTATCCGGACACCCCCACAAACATACGTTTTTCATCTTAGGTGCATTGTGCTGCCACCTACTGCCTGGTACTCATTATCTGTAACCTCAGTAGTCATTAGACATCGTGAAACAGCAGAATGGGATGCTCCATGGAACTCACGGACCTTGAACGTGGTCAGGTGATTGGGTGTCAGTTGTGTCAGAAGTCTGTACATGAGATTTCCACACTCCTAAACATCCCTAGGTCCACTGTTTCTGATGTGATAGTGAAGTGGAAACGTGAAGGCACAACATGTACAGCACAAAAGCTTACAGGCCGACCTTGTTTGTTGACTGACAGAGACCGCCGACATTTGAAGAGGGTCATAAAGAGTAATAGGCAGACATCTATCCAGACCATCACACAGGAATTCCAAACTGCATCAGGACCCACTCCAAGTACTATGACAGTTAGGCATGAGGTGAGAAGCGGCTGCTCATAAGCCACACATCACGCAGGAAAATGTCAAATGACACCTCGCTAGGTGTAAAGAGCATCAACATTACACGATTGAACAGTGGCAAAACGTTGTGTGGAGTGACGAATCACGGTACACAATGTGGCAATCCGATGGCAGGGTGTGGGTATGGCAAATGCCCGGTGAACGTCATCTGCCAGCGTGTGTAGTGCCAACAGTGAAATTCGGAGGTGGTGGTGGTGTATGGTGTGGTCATGTTTTTCCTGGAGGGGGCTTGCACCCCTTGTTGTTTTGCATGGCACGATCACAACACAGACCTACATTGATATTTTAAGCACCTTCTTGCTTCCCACTGTTGAAGAGCAATTTGGGGTTGGCGACTGCATCTTTCAACATGATCGAGCACCTGTTCACACTGCACGGGCTGTGGCGGAGTGGTTACACGACAATAACATCTCTGTAATGGACTGGCCTGCACAGAGTCCTGACTTGAATCCTATAGAACACCTTTGGGATGTTTTGGAATGCCGACTTCATGCCAGGCCTCACCGACCTACATTGATACCTCTCCTCAGTTCTGCACTCCGTGAAGAATAGGCTGCCATTCCCCAAGAAACCTTCCGGCACCTGATTGAAAGTATGCCTGCAAGAGTGAACACTGTCATCAAGTCTAAGGATGGGCCAACACCATAATGACCTCCAGCATTACCGATGGAGGGTGCCACAAACTTGTACATCATTTTCAGCCAATGTCCGGATACTTTTGATCACGTAGTGTATATCTTGCTTATATAAAGTCTTTGCTGTGAGGTATTTCTAGCTCAGTCCCTTGTACTTGTATTAAATTGCTAACACACTCAAGGCAAATTTGATCACGCTTCTTATTATTGTAAATCATCCTATGATAGTTGCTTAAGTCTTCCATATAATATACTGCTAATTATGAACAGGGGCTAATTTCAGCTCAGATAGACTATAGAAGCACTTATGGTGACCTTGCATTTGTCTGAAGGCCTGAAAACTCAATTTATGAAGATTGACCTAGAAGATCTAACTTCAACTGGTCTTGAACACTAGACAAAAAGTATATCTATATACCCCTTTGTATGCCTTTATGCGACTTTCCTTTGCTTCCTAATCTCTGGGATCAGCAAGCTATGATAATGAATAAAGACTAATAAATGCAAGGTGAGCCAAAAGAATGAGAATTGGACACATTAAATTCTTTAGGGAGGGCTCAGATTAATGTGCCCTTTTTCAGAGTAGTCTCCATCGAGTTGTGTGCACTTGGAGCAATGTGCCTACCAGTCCAAAAAGATAAGCTGGAACCCATGTTTGCTATTAGCTTCAGAATTACATCTGATTTCTTCAGAAAATCACTGATGAAATGAAATACTTATCCTGCAGCTCCAGTTTTAAATTAAGTAACAAACACAGTCACATGGAGCAATGTTTATGTTTACGGGAGATGAGTCACACATTTTTGAGGCTTTGTACTGGACAACCATACTGGAAACTTAAAACCATGTATTCTGTTGCAAACATCACCAGATGGATGTACCTTTATATCATTCAACATCTTCAAAGCTTTTTCATAGTATTAACAGAAACAGCTGTGTTTACAGGTTTTCTATGCAAGATGAAGAAAGAAGTTGCCATTACTTTTTCAAAGTGGAACCACTTTTGCTTTTTGAACACTGGAAAACTATGTGAACACCCATGTTGGTTTGCAAAATGCTCTCATATGCTTGCTTATTCAATTTTTGTATGGATCCCATTGGGCTTATTCTTCCCATGTTTCATTACCACAATTATGTCTGTTGAGCAGTACAAAACAGATTAACTCTCATTCTTTTTGACGAACCCCCAAGTTACTTTTAACAGATGCGAGTGATATTCACCTTCAGTTTATGCCATTAAAACACCTAGTCCTTTTTTAAAACAGAGAGTTGAGGGTTGTTACACTACATCACTATAATATTCTTACTTGAACGCGTTTCGGGAGACGGCTTGTTCCCATCGTCAGCATTTTGTCTCAACTGATTTTTGCCGGTCATCGTCTGGGGGATGTGTGTGGTTTGTGGTGTTCTCTGGTGCTGGGCTGATGAACCTCCAAAGGCTGTTGGGTGGCGGCATTTCAAAATTCATTAGGTGATTCCTGTGTTTGACAATATGTATTTTTTCCCAGATGTCCAATTCATTGCTGTTGTTGATCGGTTTTAAGAGTTTTATGTTTGGAGTGATATCATGGTTTGAAGACCAGAAATGATGTGCTACTGCTGATTTATCTTGCTGCTTTTGGTAAATGCATCTCATATGCTCTTTAAGTCTTATTTCAAGATTTCTTTTGGTTCTTCCTATGTGCACCAGGTTACATTCATTACAATCAATTTGATATATACCAGCTGATTTATCGTTGGGGATAGGATCTTTTGTTCTGTTGCATAGTAGTTTCTGTATATTGTGGTTATTCTGTGGAGACAGGTGATGTTGTATTTTTTGAAAATCCTTTGAAATTTATGATGTGTCCAAGGGTGATAAGTGAATTTTCTATATGCTTGTGGTTTTTGTTGTCTGAGTAACGTAGTCATTTGTTGGATGTATTTCTGTCTTTCAAACCTTTTTATCTTCTTATCTATTGTTTTTTTCTGGTATCCATTCATAGTGGCTATGTTGATAATGTGTTGGTATTCTTTCTGGTATTCCTCTTTCTCCATTGGTATATGTACTAACCTGTTTGTAATACTATTTAAAATTGCATGTTTGTGGCTTGTAGGATTGTAGCTATTGTTTTAAATATAATTTTCTGTGTGCGTTGGTTTTCTGTAAATGCCAAACGTTAGTTTGTTGTGTGCATTATTTCTGATGATCCTGATGTCTAGGTAAGGTAATTGACCATTTTCTTCTTTTTCCATTGTGAATTTTATAGATCTTTTTTGCAAATTTAATAATTTCAAAGCATCTTCTGAAAGTTCTTTTGGAACAATAGCAAAAATATCATCTACATACCTATACCAGGTTTTGAATAGATGTGGGAAAGATTTAGTAATATGGGATTCAAAATGGCTCATATATAGTTCTGCTAAAAATGGTGAAAGGGGGTTTCCCATAGTTAGGCCTGAGGTTTGTTTAAAGATTTTGTGATGGAATGAAAAGAAATTCTGGTCCAGACATAATTTTGTTAGTTTCAGGTAATCTTCTGTTTGTGCTCTAGGTGTGCCATTGTTTAATATCCAATTTTCTAGGAGTGGTAATAATTCTTCTTTTGGTATGCTTGGGAAGAGTGCAGTGAACAGTCCTTCTTTAAGTGAATCTCTAAACATTTCCATGAAAAATGGAGCTCGGAATTCCCTTTCACATCATGTAAAAGGATTCATCACTCTTTATGTTAACATTGCTCCTTTAGCAGCACACAGTTACAGAGGATAACATGGTCTGATGACTAGGAAAATAATTTTGTAACTTACTCTTTCAAAGAAACTAATACACAACATGCTCTAGACAAGCCAGGTGAAGTGATGTGGAGACATCGACGTTTCAGGAGCGTACATCTCTCCCATCTTCAGGATGTTGAATGATTGGATCAGTATTTTGCGCCCATTTATATACTCGGCATGGCGGCGGGCACGGACTGCACAGAAAACACAAGCTGGCCTTCGCTGTGTTAAAAGTGACGGACCTTGAAGAAAACTTGTTTCTTCGGAGGGTAGCTAATGTGTCAGTGTTTTGTGTTTTCTGTGTCGTTTGAGCCTGTCAATTTCGATATTGGTAGCCGGTTTCCAGGAGGAACTGAGCTGTAGACCAGCATCCCGGTTGAGCGTGCCCTTCTCTGAGGCAATGGCCAGTGCCTCCTTGACCCTGCGCTCCCAGTAGCCATTGCACCTGGCAAACGATGGTGGTCTCGCGGAAGTTGGCTCTGTGGTCCATATCAAAGCACGGTTCAGTCAACCCAGATTTTTCTGGCTGCATTAGCCGGATAGACCTCTCATGCTCCTAGACTCATAGTTATTGTCCTGCCTGTCTGTCCTATGTACGGGGCACCACATTCACAAGGAATGCGATAAACTCCCGGTACTTGGAGGCCTAGCTGGTCTTTCACTAGCCTGATTAGGTTTTTTTATCTTTGGAGGAGGTTTGTGTACGGTCCTGTCGATGTCTCCACATCACTTCACCTGCCTTGTAGCCCGAGAACGTCTAGAGCATATTCGTCGCCAGGAAAGCTTCAACTCTTATTTAATACACAACATGTTTGTAATATGAACTATGACTGTGAAACTACACTTTTGACTAGACTCTTTTCACGCCTAAGGCTTGCATAATGCAAACCATAACTTCAAACATGCTGTCTGTTCCATAGAAGTTTTGAACTCTAGTGTGGATATGAGAAGGACATGCCCAAAATTTTTAGAGCTTCAATAAAGAAATAAAGTTCTGCTACAAATGCTACTTTATTCTAATCTAATGCGTTTAAAAATCATAATATCAAAGTTTTACCTTCAGGAGATCCTGTGAGGCTCAAAGTGTATGGAACTACAAATCACCGACTTCTGATTTTGTCTTTGATATTCTCTATGCAAAATTCTATTCTTCAATTAAGATAACTTATGGGGGAGTAACCTAAGCTCACCAACACTCTAAATGACCAATTAATTTGTTGAACTCTGGATTGTAAATCACAATGGCCACAAAGGTTTCCTTCCATTTTTGTTACTCAGTCAAAAATATGGTTTTCTCCAACAAATCATAGAAGGCCATCTTGTCAAAATCCAAACTCAGTACCACAAGATAATTCATGCTTTATACAGAATTCTTGTAAAATTCTCACAGCAGCATTGCACTCTGCCATTGGGACGGGCAAGATTATGTATATTATTAACTACATACAAACTCTGACACCAATTTAAATTCTATACACCTAACAGCTGCAATATAATTGAAAGAATCTCAGTGGGTCACTAACAAATATATATATATATATATATATATATATATATATATATATATATATAGCTGACAAGACTGAGGTTTTAAAAATCTTCTTCACCTCACAAACTTATCAATTTGTCTTCTTTCACTTTTCACCCTCTCCTGTTAGAAAGAGCTTGCTTCCTTTCATGAAGACCAAGTTCTAGACCATGCAGGATGTTTTTATTTATTTGTGGTGATCTTCCTTGCCCTAAATAGGCTTAGAACTCATACTACATAAAAAAATGTACAGGGTACCATACCCAAAAATATAAATGCATGCTGTTAACAGATAAGCATGGATATATGTTAATTGAAGTAATAACACTAAAATGAAGTATGTGAAATATAACTGCAATTTTTTTATTCTTTTAGGCATGTATGCTGCTACGAGGTTCCCATTATTATCAGTGTGCTCATCTGTCTGTATGCATACATGAAACCACCCAGGAACCTCTGCACTAAAAGAGGTTAAATTTTGCATCTAAGAGTTTCAAGAAAATTTGTCCAAATAGCTTAAACGTGACTGAAATTATTGCAAAATTAAACGTAGTTTATATGAAGAGCCTCCTAAAATGTTACAGTATATAAGCAAACTACCACATGTACTGAGTGGAGATTTTACACTTAAGAGCTTGAGGAATATTTGTTGAAACTGGTACAAAACTAAGAGTAGCTTATATGGATAAGCTCCAAAAATTTAAGATTTTAATGCAGTATACTCCATGTACTGAAGTGAATCTTTTATGGAAGGGTTTAATGAATATTTCCTTTTGGATGAACTTTACACAGAATAATGCATAGTTTATATGGAGAACTTCCTAAAAAATCTAAGATTTTAATCTTTATATCTTAAAATAAGCATTACCAATGCTAACACAGGTTATTTTTACCACAAAATAAACACAACTGGAATTTAATACAATGGTTACATTTATAAACCTTATTTCTTTTAATAACACTAAGGTGTTAATGTTAATTGAAGCATAACTCTGGAAGGACAAACAATACTTTCTCAAGATTTGATACGCAGTAAGCATAGTTGGGATTTTATAAAGTTACTTACTAACTTGATACATCTGAAATGGGAATATAAATTATTTATACTTGGTAGAGCTTCTATACATGCTTCATTTACAATTACTTCAATAAATGTACCTGTCATAAATCACATATTTTTGGCTTAAATATTTATTATAACAGAAATTGTAAACCAAAAAAAACCACACCGTATGTGCACTCAAAAAGAAAAAATAAATAAAGGAAGTGTTAGACACTGCAGTGAATATTATGTTGTATGTGAGAAAAATTAACTTACCCTCACCTGCAACTATAAAGCACAAGTTAGCAGACTCAAGAGTTTGCATATTACTTGACATTTTTATTACAGTGGATAAAGGGACATTATATTTAGTGGGCATCATGGAAAAACACAGCATTAACTATAGTGAGGTGCTTTATATCATCATTCCTTTACTGCACTCTGAGATAAAATGAACATTGATTTCCAATAATGGCTCATTACAGGCCGAGATGAAAGTGAAAGTTTTTGGAACATGTCAGTAGCAATATAATCTTTAGAAGTCTTGGAAACATAATCTTAAAATGAAATTGAATGGGAATGAAATAGTAACAAAAGACGCTATGCCATCTTAGATCATATGAACCCCCACATGATATAACCAAAATGAAGGCTTTTATTACCATAATTTAAAAAGAGACAAATACAGAATGCAATTCAAGGAGCCCCAAAATATGATTGAATATATGCACTTAGAACAGCAATTTATTTACCCAGCTGCAAGAACTCTGCAAGTTTTATACACATTCACTCGTAAGTTACATTTATATTTACAATAATACATTAATATATTCTATTTAAAAGTTTACATACTAACCCAAACACCAGTAGAAAGAACTTTAAGTTAAATTATCAGTATGCAAAAGCCCTAGCAGTTAGAAATGTTGCAAAGCTGGTGCCAATAGTGTGTTGAAGAGTTCTGAAGGGCTAGTAGGATATATGGTCTTAAGCATATAAAGTAAAAGCATAACTTATAGATACATTAGCAAAACAAATGAGTCAACCTTGTTTCCAAGAAGCACTTGATGATAACAAAGCATTTTTGATTGTTTTAAAAACCAGGATTACCAACTTAAATCATTTTACTTTAATATCTGAAGGTATATACCCTCAGTATATTCATGCACAAAACGTGTTTTGATTCAATTTCCACTTTTATAATGTTGAAGCAATCTGTGCTATTAATTTATTTCAAATGACACTACTTCTTGTCTTAAAAGTATTTAAAAGTAGGTACAGTGTTTGGTTCAGAAAGCATCAAATCCCAAGTTACAAAATGTAACTAGAATAGGATTTGTGAAGTGCTATATCAGTATCTGTGGTTAAAAAAAAAATAAGAAGCTGTTTTGCTTTCTTTCTTTTGTTTACTTTCTCTAGCACCTACTTATAGTAGGTAGAGGAAAAAAATGAAAAGTCAAATCTTTATAAACTTCATATTTAAGTTCAGCATCTTCCAAGGATGCGACACATGGATTTTCAAGAAAGTCTCTCAGCTCAAACTATCCTTTACATGCAAAATCCATCGGTTTTTAATTTATAAAAATGGATCTATCAAGTTTGATTAAAATACCATATGTTTAAGATACTTACATGAGTAAAACATGTTCAGTGAGATTGCCGAAAAGAGCTCATTGGTTTGCTATAGGTCAATGAAAAATACATGGGGTAGGGAAAAATATATAGACATAGTAAATGAAGAAGAGAGAGAATCTATTGCATGGGTAAGAACTGGAGCATGGAGGCTAAGAGGCTTAAGACAGGGTATTCCTCAAAACCAGTGTCCGATATGTGGTGGTAATGAAGACGTTGAACACACAGTATTTAAGTGTCAAGGAACAGAAAATTTGAGAAGAGAATTTTTTAAAAAGAAGTGGTTGAAGGGGGATAGAAATACGCTTATAATCAAAATGATGTGCAAGGACGCTAGGATCATTGGACAGTTTTTGTGTAAAGTCAAAAATAAATGGCTTTGGACAGTGGATAGAGAAAAGTAAGAGGTAGTGTATCTTACCTTGAATGGAAAACTATGGTGAATGTGTGATGGTAAAGTAATCAATAAGTGACAAGTGAAAAACAAATGGAAATGGGACATGAAAAACTGAAGCAAGATAATTTATTGACGGGAAATTGTAAAAAGAAAATGTAGTGATTGTCTACAGAATGAGTGGCCATGGTCAAAGTTCAGTAGACAATCAAATTGTAAATCTCTTACAATACATGAGTAATAAAATGTATACCTTGAATTTTCCGTGAATACCCTGTGAAGTCCTCTTCATTCTAAATGCATTTTTCATAATTTAATAGAGCTCTTTAAAACATTTATTTTAAATAACTTGTTTTGTGGCATCTGGCATTTATGGGTACATGTTGTTATTGGTTGGAACTTTTCAACACCTTTGTAATTTTTGTAGTGCTGTCACCATGCAATTGTTTCTCGCAATGTCATGAAAATACTATGAAATTTGAAAGCCAGCATATAGCATCCCACTTTTTAAAGATTTGATTATAGCTTCAGCCTCATGTATTCCCTCTGATTAACAAAGAAATGTGTGATGAATCCATTTCTGCTAATATTTATGCAAATTAATATGAAGGAGAAAAAAAACTAAGCTCTTGCAAAAATAGTTTGTAGAAGCTATATAAAAATAAAGATAGTTTATGGGAATATAACATTTGAGATGTTTACTTTCTTTAGGAACTATTCATTCCCTCCAAATAACTCAATACTGAATTTTCACTGGAAATACAGGTTTTGAGACTCCCTGAACCCACGCAAAACAAAAATAATTAAAAAAAAAAAGCAGCTTTAGGGGAGGGAAGAGATTGAATGTGGTGTGTGGGTGTATGTAAACAGCAAAACTCAATAGCAAAAAGTCAGTAAATACCAAACTTGGTATTTAAGTTCAGCATCTCCCAAGGATGCAGCATGAAGATTTTCAAGGAACCCCCCCCCCCATCTTGAACTACCCCTTATATGCAACATTTTTTGTTATTTTTTTATTTTCTTAGAAATGGCTGTAACAATTTTTATTTATGTGCCGGATATTTGAATGACAAATAAAATGTATATCTTGAATTTTCTGGGAATAGCCTATGATGACCTGTTCATTCTGAATGACTTTTGTATAAATGGTTAACCATAAGAGATAGCTGAAATCTTACTACATCAAAACTGTAGCTCTTGTTAAAGCACACAATTTATGTGAAATAAAAGTTTTTGTGGGTTTAACCATTTCTGAGATATTCTTTGTAATTGGTTTGAATTTGCAAATGCTTATACTTTTTTCAAGTGATAAGTCACCATTTGTTTGTGGTCATGTAAGTAACGTGGAATTTTAAAGCTATCACATAGCAATCCATTTTTTAAAAATCTTAATATCACTTAGGCTATTGCATTCTCTTATACCTACAATGAAATATGTAAATGCATAATAAAAGTTTATCTCTATCAACATAGGTACACACTAGAATAAATTCTGTAAGAATATTTTCTAGAAGAGTGGGGAAAGTTATGTGAATACAACATATTTGGCTTTTAGACACACAAAATTTACACTTTGGATTCTTAAAATCTGTCTGATATACAGATAAAGTTTAAAGTAATTGTGTAAGGATTTTTTCAAGTGGTAAACTATTGTTTTTACTTTCTCTACTATGTATAGTAAGTAGGTGAAATATAGTATTCCACCCAAAAATTCGATACCGAGATTTCACCGGAAATACATGTTTTGAGACCCCCTGAATCCAAAAAAGCATTTTTGGAAACATGTCCGTGTTTGTGTATCTGTGTGTGTGTGTGTGTGTGTGTGTGTGTGTGTGTGTGTGTGTGTGTGTGTGTGTGTGTATCTGTGAACAGCATAACCCAGACGAACAGTCGGATAAACACCAAACTTGGTATTTAGGTTGAGTATCTTCCAGAGATGCGACACGGAGGTTTTCAAGAAAATCCCCCCACCCCAGATTACCCTTTACATGGAACATTTTCGAAAATTTTAATTTTCTCAAAAATGGCTCCAATGATTTTGATTAAAATATCAAATGTTTAAGATATTTTCAGGACAAATGAAATGTATATCTCGAATTTTCTGGGAATGTCTCCAAAAGTATTCTTCATTGTGAACAATTTTTGCGTAACTTGTAAACCATAAGAGATACACAAAATTTTACTACACAAAAAATGCAGATCGCATTAAAATACACAATTTATGTCATATACATTTTTTTGTTGAGTGAACCATTTTCGAGATATTGCTTGTTATTCCCTTAAATTTTCCAATACTTATACTTTTTCTCAAATTCATTATTCAATTTTTTTTGTCCTGGTAATGCAAAGAGAATGGAATACTCCACTTAGCAACCAGCTCTTAAAATATTTGACTGTCGCTTAAAGCCTAGCAATTCCCCTTGCATCTACAAGAAAATTAGCAATAAGAATAACATCTCGATATCTCCATTAACATGAAGCATATGGAGAATAAGCGTTTGTAAAAATAGTTTGTACAAGAGTAGAGAAAGTCATGTGAGTGTAACATCAGATTTTTTCTTTCTTTCTTTTTTTGTGGTCATATAAAAGCATGGAATTTCAAAACCATTACACAGTGATCTGCTTTTTTAAAATCTGGCTATCACTTTAGCCTGCTTTATCCTTCTTATAACTAAAACAAAGTGTGTAAATGTGTAATGAAAGCTTATTTCAACTAACAAGAAGTAGATAAGAGAATAAGTTTTACAAGAATAGTTTGTAGAAGAACAAGTAGGAAAGTCTTGTGAATGTAACACATTAGATATTTTTTTCTAGTACATTTTCCATAATATTATGTATTTCATTAACTGTCTACATCCATAAAAGATGAGGTATATGTTGTTGTTGTCGTCGTTTACCAATGTCACTGGGGATTAATTGATCTGCATCATTTTCACTTTGACTTCCCAATATAAAGTGTAAGTTATCACTTTTAAGCCCTTTGCATTTGGCGAGATGCTGTTTGTTCATGATGACATCATCTTCACAGAGAGTGCACTTGGGTGTAGGTAGGCATCGTATCTTGTGGAGGTGTTCCACAATACAGTTGTTGCCAGTTGCCATCCTAAATAAGGCCACTGCAGTTTTCCTTGGCAGTTTTTGTATATCAACTCTATCCTTAAGATTCTCATAATCTTTATCTTTTAATTTATCTTCATCAAATCTCTGCTGTCTTTTGAAATGTTGTTTAATTGTTTATCTATATCTATTTGTCCTGCAGGTTTTATTTGTATTGCACCTTTCTTTGCTAATTGATCCGCATGCCTAAATTGCCCAAAAGTCCGACATGAGCTGGGATCCATAGTAGAGTGCTATGATTTATAGTTTCAACTGCTTTAATTAGGCTTCTTGTTTCTTTAATATTTCTTGTTGTTTTATTATTGTAATTTAATATTCCGTCTATGGCCAATTTTTAATTTTAAGTCTGATAAGATGACTATTTTTTGTTTTATATATGGTCTATATAGAATGTTCTGTAATGCTGCTTTCATAGCTGTTAATTCTCCATCATAGTGGTTTGATGTTTCATCTAATGTTAGATACTGTGCAAAGTGTTTACAGTATACTCATGCACCAGCATTTTTTTTATTGATGAGGGATCCATCTGTATATATTTGGAGCCATTCTTTTTCTGGATATCTTTCATTTTCTGAAGCTATTGCTATGGCTCTCATTTCATCTGGTATATTGTTTTGTTTGTGTATTGTATATATCAGGTCATTCTGATATTGTATATCAATATATTCTATTGGACTTGTTACCTCTATTGCTATTATATTTGTTGTAATTATATTCTTTTATTTTAGAATATTAATATATGTTCTGAAGCTTATTTGAGTTTTTAAATTACTTATAGGTATGAGGTATATTTATAAAGTAATTTGGTACTTCTTTTAATTAAATCCCATCTAAAATTGAATTATATGCTTCTGTAATTAGAAAGGTATGCTTATCATTCTTAGCTTCTAACTCCTTCAGTTAGAGAGGAAACCTAGATGGAGCAGAAATTTCAGAAATAAATCAACTTCTTGGAAACAGGGCTGCACAAAGCACAGTTACTTTTCAAAACACAACAAACATTGAACATATTCAACATTGTGGGGATTGAAATCAGAAATGATAAGAGTATATGCTTGCAGAAAATTTCCTTTAATTTATTTACACCAAAGCATGGTGCTTTGTATTTAGATGATATTTATTAAACATGCATTAATATTTTCAATAGAAAACTTTCTTATTTCTGCATTCTGTTTGCACTATAATATATTCTCTTCTCATTTCTGACACTAAAACCCAATATGAATATGAATGAAAGTGAAAATGACAAGCTTTCCACCTTCTACAAACCTTTATTAGAAATGAGATGGTGATGAAAATGGAAAAGATGAACATTCCACCAAGGCCATATAGGTGTAGTGTACGCCGACCAGTTCGATCCATCAGTGGAATAGACACCAGTGTCATGCCCACCATTATTGCCCCAATACCAATTGTTGCAAACTTGGCACTTTCTTCTGTCAACCCCGAACTGATGAACAAACCCGTTGAGTAATAGAACACCTGACAGAGAAAACAAAGAAATGGAATTACAACTCAAATAAAAATTGTTACACATTCCAGCAATTTTTAGTTTAAGTACCATAACTTTAATATAACAACCAAATATTCTGTAAAGTTAATGTGAGAAAGCTGGCACTGAAAGAGGTGAATGGTTTGTCACTGCCATTTAGCGACAAGAATTACTGGGACATGTGTGTAGCAGAAAAAATAATTTGTAATGTGAGTTTTGTTCTGCAACAAACACATGTTTTCAAGGTTTGTTTTTTAATTGTTTGTAGCAGATAATGTCTTGGAAATGTTGAAATCTATGTACTTTTGCAAGAATTATTCTTCGCAAAAGGATGCAAGATCTTTCTTTGGATTCCCAAAGGATAGAGAAAGGTAAGTGGTTTGTGAATAGCAAGTTTTAATGCAGATTTATTGCAAAATAGTTACTTCATTGTCAGTAGAAAGTATAAGCAGCTTACACTATAGGTTATATGTATAGTAGGTGATGCAGTAATTTGTATCACAAATTACTTAAATGTAAATAATGGTTGTAATATGAATATGCATTTTTATGTGACATTGATTTCAGATGTTTATTAATTGTAATTATTATTGGGAAATAAGTTTATACGGCTTTACTGAAACTGTCAATAATAGCGCAATATTGCAGCGAGGGGGGGTGAGCTGTTTATCATTATTGGAAACAAGGAAGTTACGTAATGTTGGCGCGTTTTCGGTAGAAACTTCTGGAATATTTTCTCCCTAAAAGCAATATGTATTCGTGGTTTTCATTGGATATTAAAATAGACGCTAATGTTGGTGCGTTTTATTAGCCAATAGTAATTCATTTATAATCTTTAGGCGTATCTGGACGAAGGAGTATAAATAAGCCAAGTCAGAGGTAGATCGCGGGCAGTTCATCAAAATTCTTTGTGCAATACACGTCGTCTTAAGTTCGTCAGTTCGTCAAAATATTTGTATGAGATACGTCGGCTATAGATTCACAAGTTACGAAAATCTAAAGTATTATAAAGTTAATTATACACAAAGTTGAAGTACGTGAATTAAAAGTGATCAGTAAGAAGTATTATAACAGTTTCAGTTTGGCGAGTATCCAGATCAATATGTAAAAGTGATAGTGAACGTGTTCGACAATAAAAATGATAAAACAAATTTCTTCATCAGTGTAATTTTTGGATAAAAGATTCCTTTCCGCTTCACAATCTGTATAGAGACACATGTTCGACCCAAGATAAGATAATAGCTAGCCGGAGGACATTTGAAATGAAATCAAACAAAAAAGCTAACACTGATGCAAATTGCTAACACAAGATGGAGCTACGAACCTAACAAAGAATGACGTCACAAGATGGCAACGCGTGAAGTAAACACACATACATAAACATCACAAGCATCAACATTATAAGTAATACCGCATCAAATTGGCACCCAGAACGTGGGGCACGATAACCAGGAAAGGAACACGATGACCAGGAAAGAAGCAAAGTAACCAGGAAAGTAGCAGAGTGACCAGGAAAGGAACCAGGACGTGGAACGAATGCAGCAGTGAAATGATCTACAAGACGCAGATTCCAAACTACAGGACAACAAAACGACGTGGACTCATCATAACACAACACAGAAGCGACATATAACCTAGGAGAGAGGGGCAGAAAGCTGGACATCAATGTAACAGCAACAGACAGCATCACAAAGGTTAGAGTATCGTAATTTTTTTTTAGAAAACAAAATTGTAACCTACAAATGTACTTAAGGAGTGGTAGGATAAAGAAAACAATGGCTACTAATAATACAGAAGAAATAATTATGGAGGGAGATAACATAACAATTAGCTGTAATTTAATACAGGTTACAGAAAATAGCCCAAACTTTTTAGGATTTGAGGATGAAAATGTTAGTGAAGAAAGTGAGAATAGAATAGCAGGAAATGTTAATTTTGATGCTAGTATGATGATGGAAATGCTGAAAGATATTGTTAAGAGTATGAGGGAAGAATTGAGGGAAGATATTGATAGGAGTTTAGAACAAAAACTAACTCAGAATAATGAGAAATTAGAACAAAAACTAACTCAGAAAATGGAAAAGAATAAGAAAGAATTGAGGGAAGATATTAGTAAGAGTATTACAGATCAATTAAGGGAAGATATGCAAAAGAATAATAGGGAATTGAGGGAAGATATTGGTAAGAGCTTAGAACAAAACAGGAAATCAATTGAAAATATTGGTAGGAGTAATGAGATATTAGAGCAAAAAGTAGATCAAAGCAGTGAAGAAATTGAAAAGAAAGTTATGAAGCTAGATAGTAGTATGCCAAAAATGAGAGATGAAAATGAGGAAGTAATAGCAAGTGAGATAGGAGAAGTTTCAAAGAAAATGCTAGACATGAGCAGGGAAAGAGATAACAAAGAAAGTGAGGTTAATACTAAAAATGAACATGTTGATTTAGAATGTACAGAGTCAGGTAGTAGAATGAGTAATATTTCAAGTGAGCTAAGAGAGATAAAAGAGGTTATGAATGTAGATGTAAATCAGGCGCAAGTTAATTTCAGAGGGGAGATATCAGAAATACAGGAGTCAGTAATGCAAAGAAATAAATTGTACCAAGATGTTCAAAATGAAAACTCCAGTCCAGTACAGTTTAGTACAGATTTGTCAGAGTATTCTCAGATTAAAAAGATAGCAGAAGAATTGAAAATGAAAGTTGGTAAAAGATGTATTGTTCAGGAAGCTTTAGATGGTTTTCAAATGTTATCATGTGATGAAATTTCATATGAATACAAGAGGTTATTCATGAACAACAATTTGAAGGTTAGGATACGGCTACAAGTAATGTTTAGCCACATACAATTTGATCCAGGAGGGTAAATAGCAATGAGATGTAAAGTAAATGCTGGATAGTTAAAGATGACTTGCAGAGAAATGTATTGGAACGTAAGAGGGTTAATTATTTATATATGTCATTTGAAAAGAGAAATAAATTATATAAAAAAAAAAAAAAGAGAGAAATGTTTAAAAAAAAAAAAAATTAATTAAATTTTTAGTAACTGTAACAACATTTGAAAATTAAGAATGCAAAGATTGAAACTTAAGATGATATTAAATTAAAAGTACATAAATACTATTCCAAGAGTATTGTTAAGATAAAGTACAAAATAACAAAAATTGGTAAATATAATTAAAAACAAATATTTATGTAGTAAATAGAACATGTGAAACAGTGCCTAGATTTAAGAGATGTAAATATTTGTGTAAAGGGTGAATATTTTTGGTAAATATGTTTAATAATTACAAAAAAAATTCTTGAATTGATAAATTTTTGTCAACAACTTAAAAAAAGTAAACAACTTTGTAACATTAATTAAATACTTCAGGGTACAGTATTTGCTATAAAAAAAAAAAAATTTGTAATGTCAGATTAATATCTAAACAAATTAAACCAGAGCCAGTAAGTAGTGGCGAGATAAAAAAAAAAAAAAAAATATGTCATGTGTTAAATACGTGTGAAGTGTTAAGTGAAAGTGATAGCGTGTGTTCCAAGATTTAGGAGACTAAAAACCCAATTATAAAATTTCCAAACAAGTTGTAAATATTTATAATTATGTTTCTAGTGGGGCATATGATGCAGTAATTTGTATCACAAATTACTTAAATGTAAATAATGGTTGTAATATGAATATGCATTTTTATGTGACATTGATTTCAGATGTTTATTAATTGTAATTATTATTGGGAAATAAGTTTATACGGCTTTACTGAAACTGTCAATAATAGCGCAATAATGCAGTGAGGGGGGGTGAGCTGTTTATCATTATTGGAAACAAGGAAGTTACGTAATGTTGGCGCGTTTTCGGTAGAAACTTCTGGAATATTTTCTCCCTAAAAGCAATATGTATTCGTGGTTTTCATTGGATATTAAAATAGATGCTAATGTTGGCGCGTTTTATTAGCCAATAGTAATTCATTTATAATCTTTAGGCGTATCTGGACGAAGGAGTATAAATAAGCCAAGTCAGAGGTAGATCGCGGGCAGTTCATCAAAATTCTTTGTGCAATACACGTCGTCTTAAGTTCGTCAGTTCGTCAAAATATTTGTATGAGATACGTCGGCTATAGATTCACAAGTTACGAAAATCTAAAGTATTATAAAGTTAATTATACACAAAGTTGAAGTACGTGAATTAAAAGTGATCAGTAAGAAGTATTATAACAGTTTCAGTTTGGCGAGTATCCAGATCAATATGTAAAAGTGATAGTGAACGTGTTCGACAATAAAAATGATAAAACAAATTTCTTCATCAGTGTAATTTTTGGATAAAAGATTCCTTTCCGCTTCACAACCTGTATAGAGACACATGTTCGACCCAAGATAAGATAATAGCTAGCTGGAGGACATTTGAAATGAAATCAAACAAAAAAGCTAACACTGATGCAAATTGCTAACACAAGATGGAGCTACAAACCTAACAAAGAATGACGTCACAAGATGGCAACGTGTGAAGTAAACACACATACATAAACATCACAAGCATCAACATTATAAGTAATACCGCATCATAGGTAATTCTTATTTTCAGTTTTTCAGTTGACTCTACATTAAATACATTAAAAAAAGAAATTCTTATTTTGCTTGCTCTTTGCTTTTCTGTTTTAGATGTGCCAAATGGATAAATAAATGTAAATTAGCAGATTTAGATCAATCTTTAAAACCCAAGGAGCAGAATACCTATACAACAAGATATGCTCACATCATTTTCAATCATTGGACTTAAATAATTCCAATTTTAAAAGTCAGGACTAAGTAAAAATAAGTTAAATCTAGTATGTTCTAATTTCAAAAGAAGTGCTAAGGTGTAACATCATTATTTTGATGCAATAATTTGTATCACAAATTACTTAAATGTGAATAATGATTGTAATATGAATATGCATTTTTATGTGACATTGATTTGAGATGTTTCTTGACTGTAATTATTGTTGAGAAGTAAGTTTATACGACCTTACTGAAACTGTCAATAATAGCGCAATAATGCAGAGAGGGGGGTGAGCTGTTTATCATTATTGGAAACGAGGAAGTTACGTAATGTTGGCGCGTTTTTCCGTTGAGAACCTTCTGGAATATTTTCTCCCTAGAGCATATGTATTCATAATTTTCATTGGATATTAAAATAGACGCTAATGTTGGCGCGTTTTATTAGCCAATTGCAGTTCAGTTATAATCTTTAGGCGTATCTGGATGAAGGTGTATAAAAAGCCAAGTCAGAGGTAGATCGTGCGCAGTTCATCGAAAATCTCAATACATTACACGTCGCCTTCAGTTGCTCAGTTCATCAAAATTCTTTGTACACTACACGTCGTCTTCAGTCAGTCAGTTCGTCGAAAGTATTGGTATGGCATACATCGGATATAGATTCACAAGTTACGCGCAGCAGAATTATGAAAGATCTAAAGTATGGTAAAGTTAATTATATAAAAAGTTGAAGTACGTAAATTAAGAGTGATCAGTAAGAAGTTATTATAACAGTTTCAGTTTGGCGAGTATCTAGATCAATGTGTAAAAGTGATAGTGAACGTGTTCGACAATAAAAATTATAAAACAAATTTCTTCATCAGTGTTCTTTTTGGATAAAAGATTCCTTTCCGTTTACACAACCCTGATCAAGAGACATGTTCGACCGAGAGATAATAGCTAGCCGGAGTACAGTAAACAAAATTGAAATCAAATAACAGTCGCATTCTTTCGAACACTAACACTGATGCAAATTGCTAACACAAGATGGAGCTACAAACCGAACAAATGAATGATGTCACAAGATGGCTTCAACACGGATGCAAACAAACATTATAAGTAATACCGTCGCAAATTGGCTACCACAACGTGGGGCTACAATAATGTTACTACAAATTGGCTCCCATACATGGGGCAGTTAAAATTATGTAACCAAACAAAACAAAAGCAGCACAATATAAGATCTTCAAGTTCTAATAACTTACGTAAAAACATATTACGTAAGCACTAAGTTATTACAAATTGGCTTCCAAACGTGGGGCTACAATAATGTTAAATAAAAAATTCATTAATCCACTCGCAATTTATAGCAATGTGCACCATTTTCTGTTTTAATACAGGCTCAAGAGAACAGCAATTCCTTCCCTAAACTTAATGGATCCTGCCTCCAAGAACTTGGGACAAAGTGTAAGCAAAAACCCTTGAAAATTTCCAAGAAAGTGAATCAAACTTTGCGTTGAAGAGGTGGCAGTTTTTTCAATGTCAAACGTAGATAGAAATTCTCCTCTACCATTGCCAGTGTCACCCATACAGGACAATTCTCCTTTACCAGGTAAATATGCAACACATATATATGCAATAATAAATCCTATATGTTTGTATGTGTTAACTAAATACTCAAGAGTTCAGAATAGCGCACAATTAAAAGTTCATATTGTACCTAAGTTGCTTTGGCATACAATACCACATTTCCAGTTACTTTATGTACCTGTATAATTTTTAGTTTAACTTACAATCTGTTATGTAACTTTTGCATAAACCTCTTACAAGATGTGTCCGGATTGGCCAATGTGCAGTTTGATCCAGATTGACAAGATGTTACTGTATTTTGAAAGAGAGAGGTTTTTCACACATATTTGTTAAAACTTATTGCTTTTTGCTTTCTTTCCTTTTTTAGATGCCAGAAATTCTAAAAGATCCAGGATTGCTCTGGAGCTTTAAGTAAAGGCACTTTCTAGAAAATTAAATAATGCTCAAAAGATGGCATCTAAAATTCACAAACTCATATCATCTCTATGAGCAGAAGTTAAGGGCTTTGAAAATGGACTGTTCAAATCCTAAATTAATTAAAATTATTCAAAATAATGAACTCATTATGTCTTAACTATGGTTACAAAGAATGAAAAAGTGGTAAAGAGTTACCTATTCCAGTTATGACAAAAGTTTTATGTTGGCTCTACATCATTGCTCACCCCAAGCTTACAGTTTTCTGAGGAAAAAATGTGTTTACTGACAGTCAAATCGCTCTGAAATTTGATTCATAAATTGGATGTACGTCATGGTATAAATCATACCATTTTAAAATTATTGAAGCTAAAATCAGAACTGCTACCACTATGAAAAGGTTGCAACTATTGTGTTAGATAAACTGTCTTCAAAGGAAAACATAAATAACAATGCAAAAGCAGATATTTTTGAGGGATTTGTTGAACTAGGTTTGCATAACCATCAATGTTTATCTGATCTAAAAGATATAGGAATCCCTCTTACAAACCAAGCAATGGTCTTTATGATTCAAGAAATGTGCGAGAACTAAGCAGACTATAGATTATTTTCTTTCAAAAGATGCTATGCCTGCTGAGATCTTAAAAGCTCATTTGCTTGAAGTAATAGATAAAATCAAAGAATCAGACTTTATGCTGAAAGCAATTTCAGATCTGCGACGGAAGATGCTTATGTAATTTGTGTTTTTGTATTTGTTAGCCCCACATTTGGGAACCAATTTGCGAGAGAATTAATGTTGTTTTACTTCATGCGTTGCCATCTTGTGATGTCACTCCTTGTTTGGTTTGTAGCTCCATCTGGCGTAGCAATTTGCATCAATTAGTTTCCGAAAGAATTTAATTTTCGTATATTGTCCTCTGGCTAGCTATCATCTTATCTTGGTAGGACATGTATCTCTATGCAAGGTTGTGAAACGGAAAGGAATCTTTTATCCAGAAATTATACTTAATGAAGAAAATTGGTTTTATAATTTTTATTGTCGAAACACGTTCACTAACACTTTTACAAATTGATTTAGATACTCGCCAAACTGAAACTGTTTGTAATAACTTCTTACTTATCACTTTTAACTATGTATTTCAACTTTGTGTAGAATTAACTTTATAATAATTCTTGTAATTCTGCTGCGCGTAACTTGACGAACTGAAGGACTGACTGACGACGTGTAACTGGGCAACCGACGTGTAATGAATTGAGAATTTTGTTGAACTGAGTGGCGATCCACCTCGGACCTGGCTTATATACTCCCACTCCTCGACATGCCTAAAGATTATAAATGAACTGCTATTGGCTAATAAAACGCGCCAACATTAGCGTCTCTTTTAATATCCAATGAAAACCACTAATACATATGCTTTAGGAAATATTCTAGAAGGTTCTACCGAAACCGTGCGAAACATTACGTAACTTCCTTGTTCCCAGTAATGATAAACAGCTCACCCCATCGCTGCATTATTGCGTTATTATTGACAGTTTCAGTAAAGCTGTATATTATTATTTACCAATAATAATTACAATTAATAAACATCAGAAGTCAATGTCACATAAAAATACATATTCATATTACAATCATTATTTACATTTAAGTAATTTGTGATACAAATTACCATATCAGATCAAAGATCAAAGAACCTAAAACTCAGAAAAGTGTTAGGATGTAGTGAGGCACAATCTTATTTCAAGCACAAGGGCGAAACTGTATTTGTTTCAGAATGCACCAAATTTGATAAAGAGTGTAAGAAATAACCTGAAACACCACAGCTGCCTGCTATTTGATAATTACATTAAATGGTTATCTAGAGAAACTTTACCAGATTGACAAAGACTTGACATCTACATTTTGCCAAAAACTAAAATGTAAGCACTTGGATCTGACCCTATTCACACCAATGAGAGTGTGCCTTGCTACGCAATTATTAAGTCATTCCATAGGAAAGGCTATGGTTGCACTTATAAAGTTCAAACAGTTATCAGAGGAAGCCAAACCTTCTGAAAATTTCATCCTCTTCATGAATAAAACCTTAGACTGGTTTAACTTTTAAAGTTTTCAAACTACAAGATATTAAATAAGCCAATCACTGAAAACTCCACTCATTTTTTAATGATGTAGAAGAAATGTTTACAAACATCAAAATAATGAACAACAGGAAGAAGAAGCATAAATGGTGCTTAGAAAATTAAGCATCCTTGAAATTGCTCTGGAAAGAATTACAATCTAAATATGGATTTAAGTTTTTGATAACCAGATTACCCCAAGATTGTATTGAAAGTGTTATAAATGCGCTAAATCAGGTTCTGCAAAGAGAGGACATTAGGAGTATGGAACATTCCTAACAGGTACGATTTAAACTATAATTCATGCGTTAACAAAGAAATATGGAAAACAAATAAAAAGGTGAAATTAATGTGTTCAGTGTATCTAAATGTAAATGTAGTGGACATCAGCAACCTTAAACATGAGTACCATACCAGACATGGCTTACACTTGAACAACAAAGGAAAACGATTGTTAAGTTCACTCTTCTCGGACAAAATAAAAACCATTGGCAGAAAAAAAACCCTTGTAGTCAATTCATTTGGGAAAGTAGATAATGTACAATGACAAGCTGTAAATTCGTGTTCATCCTATGATGATAAAAGCAGCCTGCACAGTAACTCTACCCTTAAAATATACCACCAAAATGCACAATATGTCTCCAATAAAGCTGAAATATTAGAAACAGTCCTAAATTACACAAATCCTCAGGTTGTTATGCTTGGATGTTCATGTTTTATTCGTAATTGCTAGTTTTATTGTCAGCAACTGTTTTTGAGATTTTGTTCTAGTGAACATGAAAATAGAATACACATTAAATGAATGACTCTTCCTTGTAAAGCAATACTGGATTACAAATTCAATTACAGCTACTCAAAGGGCTTACCAGAGAGAATTTGGTGTTCGGAATCCTCCCCAAAGAAACACAATACTGGGACTGGTAAACAAATTGGAAACAACTGGATCTCTGGTGAGTGAAAAAGGCAAAACTCGTTCATATAGGCTTCCCAAGGTGGTTGTTGATGTAAGAGCATGACTGGATCAGTCACCCAAAAAATCATTAAGCGTTTGTCGCAGGAGACAGGGTACAACTACTCAATGTGTGAGAGAGCTGTGAAAAGTGCAGGCCTAAAGTCGAATAGGATTATGGTTGTCCATCAGTTACAGGAACCAGATAAAGAGAGACGAGTGAATTATTGTTGGTTTCAGGCATTCATTGTGCAAAATCCTGCCATATTGTCCATCATATGGTTCACAGATGAAGCATGGTTCCATTTATCCGGCTATGTGAACTCTCATATGCACCTGGTTAAAATCAGAGTTTGGTGTGCAATATCTGCACAGAGAATAGGAGGACCAATTTTTTTTTTTTTAAACAATGTGAACACCGCAGAGTACCAACAGATTTTCATGGAGTTTGCTGAGAAACTAGATGATGAAGAGCTAAGTCAAGGATATTTTCAGCAGGATGGCACTACATGCCATACATAAAATGAATCCATGGCACCAATTGCAAGTTTCTTTGACGACTGGATAATTTCTAAGAACCTGTGGTCACAAGATCTCTGGATTTGACATTGCCAGACTTCTTTCTATGGAGCTTAAAAGACAGGGTTTATGCCACACATCCCCAGATATTGGATGATCTGAAGGATAACATTACACAGAAGATTCAAGCTATTAACAACAGAGTCCTCCGATGAGTGGCCAGTAACATGGAACGACGTTGAGTTGTGCCTTATGCAGGATGGAGGACATTTTCAACATTTGCTGTAGAGGTAAATAATCTCCCAAAATTCCTCTGCATTTCAGGTATAATAAGTTGTCACTAGCATAACTTGTTTTGAAACAATTAAAGAAATAAATGTATCGGTTCTTCATAAATCACCTGTAGAATATATCAGCTTAGATGTCTAAAGGACAGAAAAACAAGCCATAAAAAGGATAAAAGATGATGATGGTGATGAAAGATGATGATGTCGATGACTATTCAAAATCTGGGTATTTTCAAAACTCTGCCCCTAAAGCTGCGCCAAACTAAAAGTGCTTAATTGCACTTACAGCATTGATCCCTGATAGCTGCTGTGAAAGCTGCATCACAACTCCTATAATGAGCGGTGATCTGAGCGTAGGCGAACAGATGAGCTCCATCATGGAAATTGTCGCCTCTGCCTGTTGCGCCCTCTCTTCAGCACGCATCTCCTCAATATCTTCCTCTACTTGGTTTGACGCTCTCAGTCTCCTCAAGGCTGCAAAGGTAACAAAAATGTGTAAACAACTTTTATCAGCACATAACACGTGAATGAGACACCCTAAGCAGAAGAGGTGCCATGAATCTTTCACCCACTAACAGCCCAGTTATGAGGGGGTGCCAAAAAATAACCAAAATTATTTTTTTTGCTGAAAAATACTGCTTACCTTTATTTAAATACTTTTAGGAACCTTCAAAGTGTTCTCCCTTGGACACAATACCACGGTTCCAGCATTCTGTTCACTGTTCAAAACATTTCCTAAAGCATTTTTTGGATATTCTGTTGAGTATACCTGAAATTGTATAGTTTAACTCATGATCACTATGAAAATGACAACCCTGAAGCTCTTTTTTCACTGTAGGAAATAGGTGGAAGTCACATGGTCCAGTGAATAAGGTGGATGTGGCATCACCTCAATGCCTAATTCTGTGATTGTTTCTTGAGTCTTCATGGTGTGATGAGCAGACACATTATCTTGATGAAGGATCAATCCCATTTGAGCAAGGTTTGGTCTTTTTTTGGCAATTTTTCTCCTTAATGGTCCTGTCAATACTTCACAATAGTAATCAACAGTAACAATATGTTGTTTATCCACCATGCGATCCTACACAATCCTTGCTTATTGAAAAAGATAAAGTGCATGATTTTTCTTGCACTTGGTTGAACTTTGGCCTTTTTTGGTCTTGGACTTGAAGAATGTTTCCATTGGGCACTTTCCTGTTTTGTGTCTGGGTCATAATGATGAAACTAGGCTTCATTGCATGTGATAACTCTGTCCAAAAAATCTGGTTCTCAACAAAGCCTTCCTTACCATTGTTCACATGCTATCACATGGTGCACCTTCTTGTTCATCATTGGTCACGTGAGGCACCCACCTTGCTGCAACTTTTCTATAGCCTAGAACATTTTGTATAATGTCTTCAGCTGATCCATAGGATATATTCATATTCTCTGCAATCTTTGGTAATGATAAACAATGGTCATCACACAATATGACATTGTGTGTTGACAGTGTTGTGTTGACATTGATGTCAGTCTTCAAAGTCGAGGGTCTCCTGGGGCATGGAGCATCCTCAAGGTCATTTTTACCCTCCCAAAATCGCTTATGCCATTCAAAACCTGCAGTTTTCCAATGGCTTGCTCCCTGTAGGCTTGCTGCAACATTTCCAGTATTTGTGATGGAGTGTTATCAAAGAACACAACATCTAATTTATGCATGCTGCTGCAACTTAAGATTCATGTTGGGTACAGTTAACACTTCACCTGCTTACAGCCAAGCGAATGACGCACATGGCATTTCATCACTCAAGGTCCACCTTTCCAATTCTGCCAACACCAAACTCCAGCTCAGGTACATTACAATGCAAAAGAAATAATTCCGGTTATTTTTTGACACCCCTCATACATATTTAGATAGATAAAAGCTCCACACTCAGTGAAAAAACAAAAACAATTTAAAGGATACAAGATACTCTGGAGTGAAATTGATTTCATAATCTCAGAAAACATAGCACCCTTATTCCACTACACATAAATAACCACAGAGTTAAAATATATATGGGATTAAGGTATAAAAATAGCAACTCAAAATGATGTAAAGGAAAAATTGTAAAAATTAAAAGTACAGATTATGGAAATTAAATAATACCCTTATACAGAGCTGGCTCAAGTGGAAGGGAGTGGGGTTAAGCCATGCCACTGCCCAGGGCAGCAGGTTTTAGAGGAAGCAAAATCTTAAAACATGAACAAGATATTTGAAAATAGGACAGAACTACAGATTATGTTTAAATTCTAGCGATTTTCTGGGGATTTTTTGTTATGAAACTGATGACAAATGAAGTGCCAGAGTTGGTCACTTTGGTTATAACCCTCATTGATAATTATTGTCGAAACATCCTGTGTGCAGCCGGTGTTCAACAATAAGCATCATGTTTATAAACAGAAGTGTTTCAAGCCATTATAGCTTTATCATTTTCTCCTGGGAAGTGGTAACTGCAATAGATCTCTTGTAGGTTGCAATGAGTGAGTTGTCCCCCTCTATGATAAAGATGATTATTAACCCGTACAGTCAATCATCAAATGTGTTTTCATTTTATGTATGTTTTTAATCTATTAATCTCCTGATAAAGGGGTAAACCCGAAATATTGAACATTTTATTGTGCGACTTTGCATGTTTTTAACTTTCCTCAAAACATTCTTGTTCTTTCACCACATTATTTATTGATCAGCTATGCAAGTGTGTGCGTATGCATGCATGTGAGAGAGAGAGAGAGAGAGAGAGAAGTCAAGGACTGACATTGCTGATAAAAAATACATTATGCCTGAAAGTGTGAAGAACAGCACTTGCAATTATCGCATGGGATGGCAAAACTCCTAGAGTTGGCCCTGACCTTATACTAAGATTTGCACTAGCTTTCTGACTAGTTTTATTAACTTTTGCTATTTAATATGCATTGCTACAACCTTCAGAACCTCCCAATGAGCAAGCCATCTAATGTATGGATACAGTTTCAAAATTAGTCAAAAGAAAGAAGTGGATCTACACAATTAAAGAAGTGATAGGCCACAACTAATTAAGATGCACTTATACCCAAAATGGGAGTTATGCAGTTCACATAAAACAGAAAAGTCAAGTGAATATTTCAGTTCTGGCAGTATTGATATAACACACACAATATTTGTGCCTGTACTAAAAAAAGCCAAGAGATACTCATACTTTGTAATAAACAAATGTTACAAAATTGGTGATTTGTAAATCTCTTTTTATATTTGATTTATATACTGTATCTTTAACAATATCAGAAACTTGTACAAGTACACTGACAGCTAATAAAATAAAAAATAAAAATGCTTAAAGCAATGCAAATATTTAAAACATATACCCCAAATTTGAATGTGATAAAGTTTGCCTACTATAGATATAGATTGGAATCTAAAACAAACAGGGCCTCAAGGTTCTAGGTTATCTGGTGTATGATTTGTAGGGGGGTGGGGGAACCCTTCCCCTGAATCAAAGCATCCCACACTCAGATTTGAAATGACCAATCCCAACTAAAGATGCTTATTTTCCACAAACTGGATATGTAAACTATATAACTTGACTCTTAATCTAAATTTGTAGAGCCGTACACAGGAAGTATACATGCCTTATATTTATTTCAACATTAAAATGCATTTAAAAGACCTGTAAATATATTAAAGGCTGATAATCTTGCTTATTAATTTTGGAAACAACATTGTGCATTTTATTTACATTTCACATTTAAGTGCGAGAAGTACAAATGTTTCAAATTCAGTGTCTTAACCAGTAACTACTACTTTAAAACAGGCTGTGTATGCTATTCAATTCTTAATTCTCAATGCATCCTCTAAATTTAAATCTCATAACTTATTTTCATTTTGATTTTGCAAAACTGTTTATTGTGAATTTTTGTTGTGGTTTGTAAATAAAATCATGTATGTATAACTTGTAGAAGTGGTATTTTTGTACACTTGTGAAAATTTCTTCACAAGCATAGCGAATGATGGAAGATCTTTCC
Organism: Deroplatys truncata; assembly: GCA_030765065.1. NCBI lineage: Eukaryota > Metazoa > Arthropoda > Insecta > Mantodea > Mantidae > Deroplatys > Deroplatys truncata. Next base: position 81,081,035 of record CM060982.1, on the reverse strand, counting down.
ACTTGTAAAAAAAATTCCATTCAGCCATAAGTTTACTTAACTACAAACTTTCTCTTTGTGTCATTGTTGCTTTAATCTGTTATGGTTCATTACTGTGAGCAAGCACAAGTCAAGCAGCAATTATTAGTGTACTTCTAGGCTTGTGTAAGCTATGAATTTCAGTACATCTCAGAAACAAAGTAAAATTTTATCTTTCCTCAGGGACAATGAATTTCAAAAATATGTGCAAATAGTTGCAGTCAGGATACTGGCAGTGGCACTAAAAGAGTTAAAATGGATGCCAAATCTAAGAAACAAAGCAGTAATGATGGTGCTAACTAGGGATGGGACCTCGAACCCATTGATACCTCAATACACTCTATAATCTGTGATATGAAGCATGTGTAATACTTTGAGATAAATGTTCGATACTTTTAAGTTCTTAAGTTTTACATTATTTAAAGTTGTTACATTTAATTCAATACTAGATAAGGGATGATCGGAGACGAAACTCCTTGTTATTGCCTACACATGTACCTAAAGAATTGTTAAAAGTATAGTTCTTGATAGACTTTGCATTTTCTGTGGATGAATTAAACGATATTCCATAGACTCTTGTGTTGAAATGAAAACAATGCAGGAAGGAGTATAGGAACTGATGTTACATGCAGTGATAACTGAGTTGCAAATGAAGCTGATTTAGTTGACACAATAATTTCATCTTTCTGCAATAGCCTGGTTTCATGAGTCACTCTCAACCATTACATTTGCCTACTCCAATGATCAAAATCTGTGAATTCAGCAGAAACAAATCAGAACTTGAGATAATACAGCACATGGAATATTTCTTTTTTTCCATCTATTAGGTTATGTTTACGCAAGTCAAAGCCTCTCTATTAAACATGTATATGCTAATGTATGAGCGTGGGTAGTAGAGAGGCTTAATCCACTAACTTACTCTCTTTCCGAACATTATTACAAAATGTGTGTTATGTGATAATTGTGAATTGTGGCAGAATGGTGTCATACACAGTTTTAGTTGTTGGAGTTTCATGTAAAATATATATTAGCCTATATTTTCAGGATTGCAGAATAAAGAAGAATTGCTAATATTTGACTACTTTTGAAGGTTTAGAAGCTGGTAACAGTGATGTGTCATAATTTAAAATAGAGAGTTGAGGGTTGTTACACTACATCACTATGATATTCTTACTTGAATATCATAGTGATGTAGTGTAACAACCCTCAACTCTCTATTTTAAATTGCTAATATTTATTTTTCTATGGATAGAAAACCCTTTAAAAAAGAGTTTTAGCACAAAATATAGTTACATAAAAAGGGAAACAAATTATTATTATTATTAATTATTATTATTATTATTATTATTATTATTATTAACAACAACAACCTTGTTTAACAATAGGGGATACACAACTAGATTCAAAAAGTTCCAGAAATTTCTTAATAACACAGAAACAAGTCACCTTAAAGCAATTTACACAACATTCCCTTCTGCAGTGACACACTTCTGCCACCTCATGTAAAGAGACTGGAAGCCATTTCAGATCCCTGCTGTAATGCTGCAAGTGTAATAATTTCTTCAGTGTTTGAAAATCTTCACCCCCTCAGATGACATTTCATGGTTTCTTTTTTCATTGCTGCTTCATCATAAGCTTTTTCTAGCATTCTCAATGCCTCTAAAGGAGATTTGTGTAACAAAACACAAAACTTTATGTTTTAATGTTGCTCTATTGCCGACATTATGAAATGCAATAAACGAACATGCACTAGCAGCAAAGCTGGTTGCCACGCAAAGACAACAATTATTGTTATTATTATGAAAATCCAAATGAAGTGCTGTCATGGATGTTACCAACACCTAATAAAAAATATCCTTTACTTCCGTATACATTAAAGAGAAAATAAACAATTCCGGGAACTTTTTGAATCTGGGGTTATAACCTGTGGCATTATCAAGATGAAAAAAATTGCTGCCATTTGGAGAATGTCAAACAAGAACAATTTTGGGATCGGCATAATGCATAGCTTAGAGAACAAGCTGTTGCCTTTACAGTTTTTTTTATAAAGTATGTATCAAGTATCAGTGCACAAAAATCAGTATTGGTATAGAGAAATAGTGGTATCGGCCCCATCACTAGTGCTAACAAAGAAAAAACCAGTGAATTTTCAGAGACTGAAAACTGAGGAGTCTCTACATGGTAAGGGCAGTAACAGTAAGGATAAAATAGTGAGAAATTGTGCTGCTTTATCACATTTTCAAAACTGGCAAAAGATTAAGCCTTGGCTGTCTGTAAATGACAAAAACTTAGAAATATGCACAATGTGTTCGTAAGTTTGTGAACTTAAGGTGGAAAGTTAGGAACGTGTGCATATTAGTAGTCTTTTTAATTGGTATTTCAGCAAATGATTCTAAAAAATTAATTGATAAAATCTGTAATTATATGATGCTCACACATAGAATGCATAGAAATTATGTGAAGTAAAGAAACACAAAGTAGAGAAAAATCTGTGAGTCAAAGTGAAAAGTCCAAGAAAAAGTAAACACAACTGCTTCATTGTTCATATCTGCTATGTAATAACTAAACAGGAGTTATCATTCAAAACAGTTGTGCAGTAATCAAACTGCAAAACTGCATATTGTATCAGTTAGTAATATGCTTCATTTTGACCATGCATGGCAAAATATTATGTTCACAGGAGAATATATGAAATAAAAATCTTGCTCAGTTCATTATAGAATAAAATACAACTTTAGCATCATAATAGATGAACCTACTTGATACTGTGTGTACATTTATCCTTTGAGGGAGTTACTTACAATTATTTTTTTGATATTGTTGAATAAGATTCAATTCAAATTTATTTGCTGTAGATTCTGTGCAGAATTTTAGCTTCATCAATACAAAAATAAAATCTACAAAGAAAAATAACATTGCATTTATGTGGCACTCACTATAAACAACATAAAATTTTGCAATTCATCAAGATGATACAAGCAACTGATAAGGAATTTTTTCAGTGTTGGCATTTAAATGTTGTGCCAGATAATGATTTTATTATTATATTGTGTACTGTATTGTACAGCTCTTTTATAGCATCATCAAAATACATTTCATTAATTACAATATTAGTGTTTATTAGTACATAAATTATAAAAATGTTCACAATTAATTATACATTTTGAGTTAAAATTTTATACTTATATAATCATTGACAGATAACGATAAATTACTTAAGAGAGTGTGTTTCACAGCTGTCTTAAATCTTTTATGACTAAGACCTTTAACATTATTTGGAAGATGATTGTATAGGTTAATGCCTTGATGTGATATTGATTTAAGACACCTGGTAAGCCTATGGGTGTTAAGATGCATGTTACTACATAGTGTTATGATCATGTAAGGTTGAGTTCCTTTTGAAGACATCCTTGTTTTGGTATATAAAAGAGGTTGACTCAAGTATATACATACATGGTAGGGGTAATATTGATAGCTCTTTAAATATTGCCTTACTATCTGAACATATTGGTGCTTGTTTTATTATTTTTATGTTCCGTTTTTGAAGTTTGAGAAACTGCATGCTTTTTAGAGAAGACCCCCATGCTATTATGCCATAAGAGAGAAGTGAATAGATACATCCAAAGTACATTGTCTTTAAGGCATATAGGGATAATATTTTTGTCAGGATTTGAAAGGTATAGCATAGACTTAATTTTTTACTCAAAATATGTATGTGGGATTCCCAAGTTAGGTTAGAATCTACCCATACTCCCAAAAATTTTGTGAATTGCACTTTGGCAACTTGTACATTATTAAAAACATCTGCATTGAATCTTGCATACCTTGATGGCGTTCTATACATGCTGTTTTATCAATATTGAGCTTAACCTCATTGCTCAATAGCCAATTTTCTATTTGTTTTAATACCTCACTATATATATTTTGGGGGGGGATTGCTGATTATAATATTTGTATCATCTGCAAATAAAACACTTTGCTTGGATTATGCTGAGAGGAAGGTCATTTATATATATAAGAAAGAGAAGTGGGCCCAATATTGATCCTTGTGGGCCTCCATATTTTACGATAGCATTACTGGATTTTATTGAATTAATTTTGACATACTGCTTCTGGTTACTCAAATATGAGGTAAACCAGCTTTCAGCTAGACCTCTTACTCCTCATTTGTTTAATTTAGAAATCAGAATTTTATGAATTACCATGTCAAAAGCTTTGCAAAGGTCAAGAAATATCCCTACAGTTTTTTCTTTGTCATCCAGTACTCTAAATATTGACTCTATCAGAGCATGTATAGCGTTACTAATGCTTTTCCCTTTACAAAAACTGAACTGTACTTGCTTAATATGTTACTAGCCTCCAAGAATGACATTAGCCTGGTGTACATTGCTCTTTCAAGTATTTTTGCAAACACAGATAGGAGGGATATTGGACGATAATTTTGAAAACAATCTTTCTCTCCCTTTTTAAAAATTAAACCTGGTTTTAGAACTTTGGAAATAATCCCATGGTCAGAGAAGAATTTGAGATATCTACCCCAATAATAGGCGGGATGCTGATCTTTTTACAATAATATCTGGTATATCATCAGTTCCGCTAGGCTTTTTTTCAAACCTTTGATTATAAAATTAATTTCACTTGGTGTTACTGGAATTAAGAATATAGTTTTATCATTTAGCATTTGGGAGAGAGAAGGAAGAGGAGCATTAGCAGTCATTTCTGAGCCTTTAGCAATTTTACGAAAATAGTCATTGAATAACTCATCTATTTCTATGGGATTCTCTATTTTTTTCCCTGTTTCTACTTATTTTAAGTTTTTCTTTAGCTTGTCTTATTCTTTCCAGTTTCATTTCTTCCACATGCTTTCATTTTGTTTTTTGCCTGTGTAATTAACTCTTAAGTTTGCTTTTAATTTTGCTTCATGTATGACCCAATTTAAAATATTGCTGTAAGATTTGTAGTATGTTCAGAAACTACCATTATCGTTTATTTTACACAAAATATACAGCTGCCTCTTTCTTTTACATGATATTATTATACCCTTTGTTATCCATTTCTGTTTTTTACCATTTACTTTACTAAACTGACTGTCTTTTTAATAGGAAAAGCTATATCAAAATAATACTTAATGGTGGTTAGAAATACTGAGGTTTTTTCATTAGTATCAGTTTTAGAAATTAGATCTATCCAGGTTTCTTTTCCTAATAAATTCTTAAAATAAAGTAGGTTTTCCTCACAGAAAGTACGACACAAGATGATATTTTCAATACAGTGTTAGCTGCTCATGAGAAGTATAACATTAAATATGTATTAACAAACCATCTAGTAGGCATTGCAACAGATGGTGCATTGACAATATTTACACTTTACAAAGGCATAACCACTCTGCTGCGTAAACATTTATGTAAGGACTTAATCGTCATGCATTATATGAGCCACAAAATCGAAATAGCTGCGCATGATGTTAGGTGTGATGTAGCAGAGGTGTATCATATAGTCCTGCTTAGCTTCTTCATATTCTGTGTTTTCTCAAAGTCCCAAAATGAAATGCATGATAACTGAGAACATTTTACTTCAGGAATCCTGTATACAAAGTATGGTTGATGAAGGAGTCAAAATGTTTTGTTGAAGCATAATGAAATAATTGTATGAACTTTATTATACAGACCCTTTGCACGGTGTTTGAAAGCTGGGTTGTATGTGATATGTAAAGTGCTAAATTAGCAGTGAATAACTGTTTGCATTTGGAGGTATTTTGATTTTAAAAGAATCAGAAACCTCATTGTTTTCTCTGTTTATCACTTAAAATGTCATATTTATCTCGAGCAGATAGGCTAACAATATACTGAGTCCATTCTGCAGCTAAACCAGTGAATATATGCATATTTTATGATTCTGAGGACATGGAAAAGTAACTTTAATGGTTATTTTTCTTCAATTCATGAATTTGATTCATGATCAAAAACCACTTTTCAGTGAATTTCCTTAAAATTCATCAAGTAGACTTTGAGAACCAGAATACTTTAAATACATAAATATATATGCACACAAAACGTGTTTAACAGTAGAGGATTTTAGGACAGATTATTACTACCATTCATTAAAACTTATGTACTCCATTATTTTAAAAAGTTCCAGTTACCTAAGCAAATGAAAAATTTTTGATGTTTAATTTTTATGCATTATCATCTTAATTCATCTAATAAATAAATTTTTGTTGAGAATATTAATTCCTCCTAAAGTTAATAACAATAAAACTAATTCATAGATGTATGTGTACACAATTACTTTTAAAGAAACATTTTTTAAAAGCTCTGAATGAATTTTTTTTTGTAGTTATATAAATGCTAGATAAATTGTATATTAACACTGCTTTTGAGTCAATTTAAATTCACATTCCACCAAAGTACCTTTGACTGCTTCAACATTACCAAGAAAAAATAACATTCAGTTAACACCAATAGATTTTCCTTAAAAAAGATTTTGTTTTTTAGAATAATGGGCACCATTCGTCTACTCAAAAGTCTGGCATATATCACATTGAACGCAACAACCGAGCAGTTCTACACAAGGAAAACAAGAGGAATGTGGAAATTAGGGCTAAAGAGCGTCATGGAATTAAAAGATAAACACTGGCCAACCAGTTTACATTAATATTAACAATGAATCGGCAGTTGAACATATGTTGAAATTGCAGACAACTGATCTCCATAACATCTTCCTAGTTATAATTGTGAGTGGTGTATAATGGTCACTAATTGACTCAAAAAAGCATTAAATTACACCATTATCTTTAGTCTCCTAAAAAGAAGAAGTGTATAGACAAATTGCCTTGATATGTGTAAAGTTACTGAAGCTAGGAATTTCACTTCCAAGTTCCCTTGAAAGCTAAAATGGCCACAGTGTTACATTGCCTGTTTGCAAACTTGACACTTGGTCATAGTCTTGCATAAAGAATGGGAATAACAATCCTATATTTGAGGATGGATGTAGCATGCATTCAATAATGATGCAGTGAAACAGTATTAGTTCATCTTATTTAAAATACATCAGCAACTGAAAATTCTACAGATGTAAGCTATTATTAGGGATGAAATTTCTTCAGCCAGAAAACAAGAGAAATTAAAATCTACTGCCAACTTAAAATAAGCAGAGAGAAAATGGCAAGATTGCTGCTGTGTGTTCAAAAGGTGTTTTCAAAATTCCCAATGAAGAAAACAGTCTCCAGTCAATTAGAAAATGCTGATGTATCAGCTATGAAGGTTACACAAATTAGAATCATTCAACTACTGCATGTTTGTGTTTGCTAATGGTTACATCTTTATATTTGGTGGCATGTAACTTTCTGCATTTGAGAAAATATTAGTTGTACATGTAACATTTTTAGCCAAAGATTTCCATCGCAAATTTGTTTATATCAAAATCGGACATTCTGCATTACTGCAACAACCACACAAATAACCAGAGTGTTACCTCAATGAATTTACATTTATAACATTTGCAAGTGACGAAATACCTTACCTTTTCTTGCTTCCTCCTCCCACTGTTTAGTTATGAGCAAATAACGTGGAGATTCTGGGCACACTGGCAGAAGAATCAACTGGAGAATGGCTGGACATACTGCAAGACCTTTGAAGGCAAAAATACATTTTTATTTTTTGAGCTAGCATATTAAGTAAGTGTCCTGAATTAAATTTTAGACTAAAGTGTTTGAAAGGATCTGGCTTCCAGTTTATTTTATTGCATGTTGCCTTCATCAATGATAAATTCTTTAAGTGAAAGAAAGTTATAATTTTTAAGTTAGCCAGAAAAGTTAAAGCATATTACTTCTTTTTATTTTCAAAAAAATAAAATATATACATTTTCTATTATAAGCAACTTTAAAACAGATGATTACATGGAAAAATTATATAATGCTTTTTAGAAAATTATGAGTAGTTATCACTATGGGACACATTCAACAATTTTAGTAAAGCCATAGAGGCAAATCCTTAATTAAGAATCTCATGTTGGACCATACCGTACTTATTCATTAAGAACTGAAAGCAATGACTGTACAAAAGCTTATGAAGGTTTTATGAAAAAAATCACAGCACCACAGCTATAACCATTGTTTAATATTTCAGCTGCTGCTTGGTTAGACCATACTTTTATGTGAAAGCATGATGTCCAAACATTTCTTGACTTAATGCCATGGAATATTTGATTACTTAATTATATTACCTAAAAGCACTGGCCATCCGTCATCAGTGCCTAATATCTGCTCGATGCCAAGCACCTGAGAAAGCAGCAGCCCTACAGTGACTGCTAATTGGTTCACTGTGCCCAAACCTCCACGTAAATTGAGAGGTGCTATCTCTGAGATATACATGGGTACCAGTGACGTGTTTAGACCTGCAAGCAACCAACATGTATCTGTAGAAGTCAATAAAAAATTTGATGAACTTGGTGGTACCTTTGCTTTACTTTGTTATAATTCTTTCAGCATAATAAATAAATTTCTAACTAATGTAATACATGATTAATGTTAAGACAAAAAGTACTGATCTTCAAGCCTGCATTCAGTGAATGCAAATAAACTAAGTTGCAAGTATAGCACTGCCAAATATGGATTGAGAGTTGATAATGATGTGCAGAGTTGCCTGCAATGGTGGGACCTCCCTTTCTAGGTTTGTCATTAAGTCTCACTTAATTTGTACAACAGGAAAGTGCTGACAATTTCTGAATGCACTCACATTACACTGCGCAATAACTCTTTCTCTCCCAGAACACTTGTACTGTTAATGTGAATAAGGAGATATTTGTATGTGTTAAATGAAGTAAACAAAACTGGTATTACATTTGTAAACTGGTGTGCAGTACTTTGTTGTTAAGCAATGATTCCATTGCTTTTGGGCTTAAGCTATTGAGGTTATTAGCAACTTTGCAAATGTAGAGGCAACTTAACATCATTGCTCTGAATTGTTTCCTTAATGGTCAAGGACATTTGTTCATCCACAGCATGCTTCTCATCAATGAAATCTAAAAATTAGAGTCTTGAGATTTATGGCTTGTATCAGTATGTCTGATTTAAAGTTCCTAAAACAACTATTTACAATGCATAGGAATAATTTACATAAATTCAGAACTGTTATAATCAACATGCTGGTATTTCTATAAATGAGGCAAAAGTTACTGAATCCAGTGCTGATACATTTATATTATTCAGCAACAGAGATCAACAGAATATTATGAAACATTAGACACAAGAATGGTGTTGGTTTCCAAGTTCCTTTTTTGTTTTTTGTTTTTATTTCTTTAAACTTCCAGGCCCCATATGACAAATAAATAAAGAAACTTCTGCCATGTTTTGTGATGCTGCTAGATATCACCAACATTTGGACAAGCAGGCATGTAGAAATACACATTTATCCCATATTTTGATTTTTTAGGCTCTTTTATAAACAAGTTATTTGTTTGGGTATTGCTAACAGGAAGTGCAAACATAGAAGTAAATTGAAATTTGGCATCTCTGAAAGATTAGTGTTGGCACAAAGTGTTCATTACCTTCAATTCATTTCATTTTATTTTCATCCTCGTAAATACATTTCAAGGACATGTCAATATAACCTATTTGCATATTTAAATTTTACACAGGTGTCCCATATTTAAATTCTGTATGCTATAAAATGCATTTTCAGATAAGTATTACTTTCTCTACTACGTATAGTAAGTAGGGGAAGTATTGTATTCCACCCAAAAATTCGATACCGGGATTTCACCGGAAATACATGTTTTGAGGCACCCTGAATTAAAAAAAAGCATTTTTAAAAAAAGGTGTGTGTGTGTGTGCGAGCGTGCGTGCGTGTTTGAATAACTCAAAAACGAAATTCGGATAAATACCAAATTTGGTATTTAGGTTCAGTATCTTTCAAAGATGTGACACGAAAATTTTCAAGGAAATCCCCCCCACCTCAGACTACCCTTTACATGGAACATGTAAATTCTGATTTTCTCAAAAATGGCTTAACAATTTTGATTAATATATCATATATCTAAGATATTTTATGGCAAAAAATGTATATCTTGAATTTTCTGGGAATTTCCCCAAACATCCTCTTCATTCTGAATGGTTTTTGCATAACTGGTAAACTGTAAGAGACAGACAAAGTTTTACTACACAAAAAATGTAGATCTCATTAAAACACACAATTTATGCCATGTACATTTGTTTGCCGAGTGAATAATTTCCAGATATTTCTTGTTATTTGTTTGAATTTTCCAATAATTATTCTTTTTCTCAAATGGAAATTTGTTATTCGCTTTTTATGTCCTGGACATGCAAAAGAATGGAATGCTCCACATAGCAACCAGCTCTTAAAAGATTTGACTGTCGCTTAAACCTACCATATTCCCATTTGAGGCAGTATTTTTAAACACTTAAATGATTTCAGTCAAATTATATAATATACAAATATAATAACAGCCTACCTTAAAGCAGTATGTGTATGTAACAATATATAAAAAGTGTATATTACAGTCATTGTATAGGTTTGTATTATTGTATACATGTAATAATGTTATGTGAATATATTATGTAATTTAATAATGTAGGAGCTGTGAGAAAAATAGGTTAAAAGTTGCTAACAATGAGGTAACCTTGAAGCAATAATGAATTAGAAAGTTTAAATACTACTTGTAATTCTTGGAAGCAATAATGTAATTTTTGTGACAGTTTATAAAATAGCCAATCAACAACCGGAAAAAGTTTTAGTTAAATGAGGGTTTTCTATTGGACTAGGATTAGCCAATCAGGAACTAAACTGAAGCAAAATTCACAAATTCAGAAGTAGTTGCTTGTAGACAGCACTCCTAACCAGATCAGTTACTGGTAGACAGTGCACCTAACTAGACGTGAGATGCGTCCGAGAAATTTAGTATTCGTGTGAGACAAAAGTAGTTTACGTGTTAAAAAGTGCAAGTAATTAATAAAAAAATCTCACAGTTCTCTCTCTATATCAGTGAAGTATTATTTAAATCGTGTCAAGCATTAATAAAAGTAGTGAAGTAAAATTATAATCTGTGTAAGCCTACATTCTTCAGTCGCACTACATTCTTCAGTCGCACCACTCCCTGCTAAGACATTCATGTCTCTAAAAAATACAAATACTGACACAGCCGAGGCAAACATAAATATATAATATTTAAAGAAACAGTCAAAATTACAAACTTAATATTTTTATAAACTTTTGGGGTGAAGGCTACCGGAAACTTTTTACCATATGTGCGGTTGCAACTACTTCAAGTTCGGCTCCCCAGCAGTCGAAATATAATACATCTTCTTCAAACTGACTTTCCATATGTAGCAGCAACAAACCTTTTTTCAAATTGGCACCTAATGTGGGGCTCGACCAGACAAGAATTGGCAAAAGAAAAGAAGAGATCAATGAACATCAGAGAACTTCAGAGAACAACAGAGAACTTCAGAAAACGCATTCTATATTGGGTGTGAAAGACTGGCAATTGGTAATTTTGCTCAGAGGTCTCTTCATCAAGCTTGAGGTTCTTTTACATGCCATAAATCTACGAAACGGGACCACCGCTTTACTTCCCTTCTGATAGAAGCCATGCTAAGGATTTTTATGCCTGAAAAAATCCATTGCTCTCCCCCGGGTTTGAAATATTTTTTTCTTGGGAGACAAAGCTAAACATGTGATGTGTTAACACTCAGCTTTCACATAGCATTACAAATTCACAGGTATCACTTATAAAGTTTGCTATTCTCTTTGAAAGTGGTTCTTCTATTACTTTATGTTAATTACAATAAATGTTTGCCTAGAAATGGTTATAAATTAGGGAGCACATACTAGCCTATCCTATGTATTATGCAAAAATGGAACATCACAAATAATTTTCGTTACCGATGAATTTATGCATAAACAAATGAGGAAGTGCATTCTTAAAATATGTTGATAATGCACCTGTATGAACATTCAATAATGAATGTTTCAGAAATGGTTGATGTTATGAAAAAAGTTGACACAAATTGCAGACTTTAACGAGTCCTATGTTTTTTTCACTATAAACTTTAGTCTCTCTTTTCTGATTCCCCACCTTTTTCAAGCTATATGTTTTATATTATACCAATATCAAACAAATGATATTGTAACACAAATCATTAAAGCATTTTTTTGAGGAAATAAAAAGTCATTAAAATTTTCCATGTAAATGACTGTTTGAGGTGGAGGTGTTTTCTTAAAAACGTTTGCTTGGCATTCTTAGTTATATCTGATATGAGTATGACATTTGGTATTTCTCTCACATACACTTTCTTCCAAAAATGCCTTTTCGTTTTTTTTTTTTTTTTTATCTAAAGTACCTCAAAGAATATTTCTGGTGAATCTTGAATAAAATTTTTGGTGGAATGTTAATACTTTCTCTATCTTAGATACCTAAGCAGAAGAGAAAGTAACAATTATTACAAAAACAGAAATAAAGGGATAACAAGAATTACTCACTTATGTTTGGGACATCACTCAAAATTAGTGAATACTTTATTTTATGGCACATTTATGATTATATGGAGGTGATGAAAGCCAATATTTTGCAATTCTATGGGTTTGAGAAAAAATATTTTTTGCAGCAGTCGGTTTTTGAAATTTGTTATTGTAATAGTACACCAAAGGTATGTTATAAATTTTCTTCTCTCATATACATGCTGCTTTTAATATCTAAAAATCATATCTGCATGCCTTTGTCTATTTAAACAATTGATGTTCAGCAGATACTAGCTCCATTTTCCATTTGATTCTTACGTTTGGGTTTGTTACATCAAATTTCACACACATTCACATACCTCCACACTTTTAGTAGGATGGGGAATAACCATAATTAATAAAAAAAATTCTCACCTTCAGCCAGAATTCAAACATTGTACCTCTGGATTTAGAGGCCAGGCACACTAACCACTAGACCAACAGACAGTTGGTATATATGTTACAGCAACACAGAATCTTTACACACGTACTTGCTATTATAAGAAAAAAACACACAAGACATTTGCTTTTTCTTGGCTTAAATCCTTTTTCTATCAATGCCTTTAAATTGTTTTCAAACTGTAAACAGTAAACAGTAAAAAATAAAACACTAAACAATGACAGTTTAAATAGGTACCTACAGTGTTAATTGCTACAACATAAAATTTTTGGCCCAGAAAATCATTCTTTATTATCCATTCCATATTATTTTATTATAGTGCTCTCTGCAAGTACACAGTATCGCACTATGATGTGCAAACATGGGAGGGAAGCATTGAATGAAGTATTTAGATATGCACGACCCTGAAATTAAATACATTTGCTGGAAAAACAAAGGGCCTAAAGCTAACTCTGTATGTACTAGGCATAGCATGCTGAGTGCCTATTCTATGTCAATGTGTGGCACAAGTTCATTCTCAAAAATGCAACACTTTCTCCATCCTTCAAGTGCTGTAATTGAATATTTACACTAAATAGGGATCTAACCACATTTGTTTCATAAAAAGGTGACACTGTTCTGAAACAGAAGATGTTCATGTTATATTGCAGTACAATATAATCACTTTTCTTAAAATTTAATACGTTAAGGGTTCAAAGCTGTCATGATTGGTTTTGTTATCTTCACTCCAGTGAGGGAACAATTATATATTTTTTGTTGGTTAGATTCCTATTCAGGATTAGTTCAATTAAATAATTGAAAAGCTTGAGATAAAACAATGGTAAACCCCATGCAATATATTTTACAGCCAAGTTCTTTATTACTGTAATAACCCATAGGAAACCATGTGAATTACTCAAAAATATTTCTGTGTAGTATTGCCACTTATTGTTCTATGATCAGTAATTGTAAAATGAGGATTGGTGATAGAGCCCTCCCATTTTCTGCATAATAAGCTTATTGTTGAGACGTGGTTTACCATTACAGTACCCAAGCCCTTCAATTGATATAACATCATTCAACAAGCCATGACATTGCATGTAAACATCATATGCTTTGGTTTAAAACAGTGGTTCTCAAATCCTTCAATTCTGGACCCACGTGCATGAGAACATACCTCCAAGGTCCCCTCCCTGGCTGTTTTACAATATAAATAGAGCTGTTAATTTGACATTCCTTTCTTATAATGTACTTATTCATTCACTTGTTTTTAGCTCAGAAGTATAGCCATTCACAGTACCAGGCTTACACAAGACCTTTCTGATTGGAGAAATTTAACTAAGAAATAATTCTCCATAAAATGCTGAATAAGTATACAAGTGTCAAAGTTCAATGCAAGAATGACATCACCTTGCAATAGATAGTTCTCAGAGGAGCCAATGCCAATTTTTTTTTTAATTCACAATTATTATTAGTGCCTCTGTTTATTAGGCACTGGGAGGACCAGGATCTTTGTACTACCTAATAAGACCAGTACTGGTTATTTTGACTGGTACACATTCCTTGATAATTTTCACATTTTAAGGTTATATTTATTTTTAGTCTTCATTTTAGAATTAACAGTTTTATTTAAAGTTAATAAATCATAAATAGGGCCTGCATTAGGTCTTACGCTTGCTCTAACGTAATGCTGCCAACATATGAATAATGCCACCGAAGCTGGTAACATACTCAGCCTCAAAGCGTAGCCGAGAGATTGAGGGCCCTCAGCCTCAAAGCGTAGCTGAGGGATGTTTTTTAGACAGAGATGTCTGTTCACAGACAGACACACACACACGGACATGTTTCCAAAATGCTTTTTTTGGATTCAGGGAGTCATCAAAACATGTATTTCCGGTGAAATCTCGGTATCGAATTTTTGGGTGGAATACAATACTTCCCCTACTTACTATACATAGCAGAGAAAGTAAAAAGGTATTTTTGGAAACATGTCCGTTTGTGTGTCTGTCTGTGAACAGCATATCTCAGAAACGAGCAGTCGGATAAACACCAAACTTGGTATTTAGGTTTAGTATCTTCCAGAGATGCGACACAAAGGTTTTCAAGAAAATTCCCCCACCCCAGATTACCCTTTACATGGAAAATTTTTCGAAAATTTTTATTTTCTCAAAAATGGCTGTAACAATTTTGATTAAAATATCATATATTTAAGATACTTTCATGACAAATAAAATGTATATCTTGAATTTTCTAGGAATGTCTTCAAAAGTATTCTTCATTGTGAACGACTTTTGTATAACTGGTAAACCATAAGAGATAGACAAAATGTTACTACACAATAAAATGTAGATCGCGTTAAAATATACAATTTATGTCATATACATTTTTTTTTTTTGTTGAGTGAATCATTTTCAAGATTTTAATTTAAAGGTGAGTCGGAATTGTTACACTAACATCACTTAAGTTTACTCACTTAACATGTTTCGGGAAACGGTTGTTCCCATCCTCAGAAGTTAAATCGACTGGCCCGTGTTGTTGGTGTTTCCGTTTTTTGGACTGGATTCTGTGGTGGCATCTTGTGGTGGAGAAACAACCGTTTCCCGAAACATGTTAAGTGAGTAAACTTAAGTGATGTTAGTGTAACAATTCCGACTCACCTTTAAATTAAATTCAATACACATCACTGTTTCTAGCTTCTTTTCATTACAATATCAACAACTGTTTCCCGAAACATGTTAAGTGAGTAACTTAAGTGATGTTAGTGTAACAATTCCGACTCACCTTTAAATTAAATTCAATACACATCACTGTTTCTAGCTTCTTTTCATTACAATATCAACGTCATTTTCAAGATATTGCTGTTATTCCCTTAAATTTTCAAATACTTATACTTTTTCTCAAATGGGAATTCATTATTCATTTTTTTTTTATGTCCTGGACATGCAAAGAGAATGGAATGCGCCACATAGCAACCAGCTCTTAAAAAATTTGACTATCGCTTAAAGCCTACCAATTCCCCTTGCATCTACAAGAAAATTAGCAATACGATTAACATCTCGATATCTCGATTAACATGAAGCATATGGAGAATAAGAGTTTGTAAAAATAGTTTGTACAAGAGTAGAGAAAGTCATGTGAGTGTAACACATCAGATTTTTTTATTTATGGACGCTCTTTAACTGCTGTGGTCCTTAGCGTCCCATTCTAATTTGGGCATGAAAGATCGGTAATTTTGCTCAGAGGCCTCTTTATCAGGTTCGAGGTTCTTTTACGTGCTGTAAATCTACGACAGGTGGGCTTTGCTTCCCTTCCGAAGGAGAGCCATGCTAAGGATTTTTACGCCGAAAAAAAAAAAAAAAAACCCCTCACCCTCCGCCGTGTTTGAACCCGCGACCTTGGGAACTAGAGGCTAGCATGGCAACTACTACATCACGGAGACATATGGCAGAAGATAAACCACCCCAGCATTCACCTGTTGACCTGGAGAAACCACAAAATATCCATAGGCCAGAGTGGGCAGATGCCAGGAAGTGATCCCGGGACCTCCCAAATGTGGCCCACAAACATAACCGCCTGAGCCATCCCACTCGGTAGTACTGGTAGTGGTGGTGGTGGTGGTAAATAATAATAATAATAATAATAATAATAATAATAATAATAATAATAATAATAATAATAATAATAATAATAATAATAATAATAATAATAACAACAACAACAACAACAACAACAACAACAACAATAATAATAATAATAATAATAATAATAATAATAATTTATTGTATTTAGGTTACGTTTTCAATTCTTTACAAAGGCAAGTCCAATACTTAATCTGTTTTACTTATTCCAATGTACAAATTAAATCTGAGTTCCCCTTAAGTGCTACATCCACTTAGCACCCTGGCTGTTAGATGGGTAGCTGCTTTTTGTGCTACCTATTCCTGCCCATCCTCTGTTCTCTCTCTCTCTCTCTCTCTCTCTCTCTCTCTCCCTCTCTCATCCATTTTTCTTCAAGAAAGTGTTCTTCAAAGTAAGTGTTCCTAAATTCAGTAAATGTTCTTATTTCTTTGTTTTTTCTTTTCCTTCCCACTCAGCATTCTTATCACTACCGTTTCTCCTGACATACTATTCCATAGATGTTCCAAAATTTCTTTCCTTCAGTTTTTTATCTCTTTACATTCAATTAAGCAGTGAACAATGCTGTCCTGCTCCCCACACATAATACATCATTCTAGTTCATTGGCTCTCATCCCTTCCAAAAGCAATGCTCCTGTGCTCATTCAAGCTAAAAATAACAGTATATGATTCTTGAGTTTGCTGGAAACAACAATTGATCGCTAATTTTTATTTGAAGAGCAAAAATGAAAGTATTATTTTTTACACTGTAGAAGCAAGAAAGACTAAATATGTTACCAGTCAAATTGACCTGCTGTATAGCAGTGTAAAATTAAAGCATTTATAATTATATTTCAAGAACAACATTTTTAAAGACATCAGCAGTTACTAAATTTATGAGAATTCATAAAGTTTCACTTCTCTGGGTTCAATAGTGTGTGATGTGTACACAATTATAAGTCATTAACTGGTCAATTTGATGGGTTGGTCCTTCTGGTATTAAAAGTTGTTCTGTGTGCAAGTTTTGTAACAATTGATTTAAAATAGTTTCAATTTGTATTTATTGGAAAATATATGGGAATCCTTGCTCAAGTTTGACATTTCCTGGGGATTGTACCCCGTGTTTTGAGGACCACTGCTTTAAACCATTGCAGTGGAAGCACCCTGCATTCACATGTCTGTTTGATTGCAGGGTATGCAAGATGTATGAAATTAAATTAAGAAGTTTACTGACTACAAGTTAATCAGTTATAAAAGATTTTGTTTATTTTCCACTAGATGGGAACACTCATTTATTCAGAGGAATGTATCACAGTTAGGATTAATTATTTTGAATCATTCTTAGTAGACTGCAAATTTTCATTATCAGAACTTATTCTATGTAAGACCATGCAAGTGGTGCACTCACCACAATTCACCCCGATGATGAAGCGGCCCAGGAAGAGAACCTCGTACGAGTGGGCTATCTTAGTAAAGCCCATTAGGCAGGCTCCACCTATGCCCAGGACATTATTGAGGAGCAAACCACCTTTCCTGCAATTTAAGGGGTTGTGAGATTGCATCTTCAAAGTATGTCCATAAAACCAATAACTTACATGCAAAAATGGAATTACTTTGCAGAGGAACAAGGAAAGCAAATGATATTTAAGAAATAAAAACGGTCTGATAACAAAACATGGTGACAGAAGCAAACATTACTTTGTTTTTCTTATTTAGCATGATTAACAAATGCAAAACCATGACAAATTTTATTTAAAAATTATAGGTTATGTTAGCATTGATGCAGTTACTGTTTTTTAAGATGTAGAAGTACACAGGTGCAACATCTGCTGACCCTTTTAGCTTTCTCTACCACATCGTTAAGGTACAGGAAGTATTACATTCAATGCAAAAATTCAGTATCAAGAAATACAATACAATTTGAGGTTCCTTGAATAAATAAGAACATGTCATTCTGTGAAAAGTACAATTGAAAACAATGAAGTCAGATAAATACCAAATTTCATATTTCAGTCAGATATCTTTCAAATATGTAAGCCAAGATTTCCAAGGAGTTCTTCCTCCTCAAACAACCCTTTACATGAATACATGCTTTTATTTATTAATTTTTTTTTTAAAAAATGACAATTTTCATTAAAATGGTTTGAGGTAAAAAGTGACTAATAAATGACATATTTTGAGCTTTTAAGTAAATAGGCAGTGAAGTTCTCTTTTATTCTTACTGAATTTTAGGTACTTGGGAACTCGTAGAAGAAAGACAAAAATTTAACATGGTAAAAAGAAGCTCAATAAAACATACATTTTGTGTCAAAGAATTTGTTAATCGCCTTAACCATCTACAAAATATTAGCTAATTAGTTTAAATTTTCCCAGAGTGTGTCTGCTTTAGTGCATTATCTATGAACAAATGAAAATCAGAGGTCATCTTTTCTTCCACAAGCAAAATATGTGCTACACAAATGCTTTTCTCATGACTAAGAAAAATCAAGTGATTTAAAAATCTGAGTGTAATCCTCACATTCTGCAAATAATGAAGCCCAAAAATACTGCCTATTTGAAACTGTTTCTAGATTAATATTTATTGTGAATAACATGAATTGATATAATAAGCATATTTATATACCTGAAAATTTAATGGGTAGAGAAAGTCATGTGGTTGTTTTTTTATATCTTGCATACTTTTTAGAAAGCTGTATACTCTGCTGCATGAAAATATCCAAAGAATAACATTTCTGTCACCATATTCTGTATAACAGTCCTCAGCATATTTATATATACATGATATTTTTTGCAGATTTTTTTCTGCTCCATCTAGCATTCATCATCTAGCAGGGTATTAAGCCTCAGTGCACTAATCACTACTTTGGGTAGTATGTGCAAATAAAATTTGAACAATGTTTGATTTTTTCATATTTTATGCTGATACCAATATTTGAGCTTCAAGACTTAGTTTGCAATACATAAAGGCAACATTTTAATGAGTAACAGTATGATGCTTTAATTGGCTAGTTACCAACAAAGTTAAGAAATATAATCAAATAGATATATCTATTGATGTAGCACATCTTAATAAAACTTATTAATTAGTTCACAGTCAAATACTCTGTTTGACTCATGGTTGTCCATGCATATTTGGAACATTAGTGTATATTTTGTAAGCATTTGAAGAGCTTTGCTGTTTCCATGTTTTGAATTTGGTAAAGTATATAATGTGTCATTGTGCAATTGAAGTCATGTTAATTTTTAAGGGAGTTTAGATGTCAATAAAACTTTTATAGTATTGACAGGCAGTTCTAAAAGGCATAGCAATCAATCCAGTAATATATTAAGGGAGAGGCAAGCAACCTTCCTCTATGAGACCTAAAAATTCACAGTAACAGCAACCTAAAAAATACCAAGTTTTTAAATGCTCACACTGACAACTAAAACACAAGTCCAAATCCCAGGACTTCTTTTTGCAGATGACCTAGTGGTAGGATCTATTACAGTAAGTGGTTTAAAACAATCATTACAAGCAATTGATGTATACTGTAAAGAATGGGGGTTAAAAGTGAATCAAGAGAAAACACAGATTGTGGTATTCAAAAAGGGGGGAAAATTAAGCAAATATGAAAAGTGGAAGGGAGAGAATAGAGATTACAGGGTAGTGCGTGACTGTATCTGTTTAGGATAAAAATAGATGGAGGTAATAAATGGAAGAAACAAAAGAAGTTTGCATTGGCAAAAGGTAAAGGGGCGATGGCAGCAATTAGAAGCTGCAAATATAGAGTACCTAATATAAATGTTAAATGGCTGGAAAAAGTTTGAGATGGTTATGGAGGCAAAAATGATGTATGGTATGTAAATATGGGGATTAGATAGAGGATGGGAAAGTATAGATGAGGTGCACAGGATGTTTTGTAGAGAAATACTAGGGCTACGGAAGTCAATTGTAAGACAGGTAGCACAATTACAGATGGGCAGGGTGGCAACTAAGGGGAAGATAATGGAAAGAGCTTTGAAATTTTGGTTCAGAACTTTAAATCTAGGAAAAAGTAATGTGTTAAGCTAATGTATTGAATACCAAGAGAATAGTTTAATGAATGATGGATGGGTAAGTAATTTACAGAACATTTTGGAGAAAAATGGGTTAGGAGACATGTGGAGAAGGAGAGAAAATAATGTGAAAAATTTTTGGAAAAAGGCGAGGAAAAGACTGGAAGATACAGAAATACAAATCATGTTCAGTGAGATTGCCGAAAAGAGCTCATTAGTTTGTTATAGGCCAATGAAAAATACATGGGGTAGGGAAAAATATATAGACATAGTAAATAAAGAAGAGAGAGAATCTATTGCATGGTTAAGAACCGGAGCATGGAGGCTAAGAGGGTTAAGACAGGGTATTCCTCAGAATCAATGTCCGATATGTGGTGGTAATGAAGATATTGAACACATAGTATTTAAGTGTCAAGGAACAGAAAATTGGAGAAGAGAATTTTTTAATAAGAAGTGGTTAAAGGGGGATAGAAATACACTTATGATCAAAATGATATGCAAGGACGCTAGAAGCATTGGACAGTTTTTGTGTAAAGTAAAAAATAAATGGCTTTGGACAGTGGAAAGAGAAAAGTAAGAGGTAGCACATCTTACTTTGAATGGAAAATTATAGTGAATGTGTGATGGTTAAGTAATCAATAAATGAAAAGTGAAAAACGAGTGGAAATGGGACATGAAAAAAAAAAAAAAGCAAGATAATTTATTGACAAGAAATTGTAAAATTAAATAATCTGTAGTGGTTGTCTACAGAATGCATTGATGCTAAATTGTAAAACGTAAATAAACTATAGTGATTGTCTACTGAATGAGTGACCAGGGTCAAAGTGCAGTAGACAATCAAACTGTAAAACTCTTAGCACAATAAACCTGACAACTAAAAATTAAATCTCCATTAATGTATACATTAGTAAGCAGAGAAATTAAAGTAAACTTTGTTAATATCAAATAAACTGAAATAACATTTATGTATTTGTTCAAACAACTGCTTTTTAAAAAAGTCTGTGCATTTCAATAAAAATTAAAATTATTGGCACATTCATCTTCTGGGCTTTGAAATCATAGTCCATTGGTGTTCATAACAACTTAAATTTCATCCAACACTGTGATGGACATCTTTGGAGGAACTAAATGCTGCTATGAGATCTTGCAGTACTTATATAGGTTTAGACTGATCCTTCTGGAAACTTCAGGATTGTTCGACACGAGGCACGGTTGTTGTATGGGAAGGTCTCACTGGTGTTGATCGCCTGCTCGCCACAAAGTATGTATATCCGGTGAACGGTTAAATTTGGGTTTTTCTCTTTTTTATTTATGCTGTTGGGGTGTTATTATGGGATTATAGTGTTGTTGTTGTGTGTTAGTATTTCTATAGTTCTCTCCACAACAAAACCTTACTTTACAAGACTTTACAGAGAGAACAACAGTTAATTGATGTGAACTAATGTGAATTAACTTTTATACTGGGCTCCACTCAATCTGTAACCCACAACCTCATTGTTACAACCTATGCAAGAATTTGATTCAATTACAGTTGCTGTATATTCAGTTCTGCACAGATTATACTCTTATTTTGTATATTTTTTTTCAAGCATGCATCTATATACAGTACACCAGTAAGCATGCTGGAAAATCTTACCTGCCGAATCTATTGGCTATCATTCCTCCACTAAATCCTCCCAGCATGCCTCCTATAGCGAATATGGAGACTGCTAATGAATAAAGGAGCTTCACAGTTTCTTCCTGTATGTCATCTCCATACCTGTCCTTATAGACATCCTTCATAAAATTCTCTATATTCTGTAAAACAATCAAAGGTGAAAGTTAAGCACTGCAAAAAGATTTCTAATACTTTCCAATAAACTAATACATATTACTTTTTCATGCCTTTCCTAACATCATTTAAGTTAAAATAAAGTTCTATGCTGGCTCATAATGCAACAATGCAGCTTAAGACTCCATTCTATTTTTTAGGTTTATAAACCTTAAATTCATGTGGTAATATTTTGGGCAAAACCGATGTATTCAATAATATTAACAGATGCTAAAATGACTACAGATGGGAAACTTAACTGGTCATCTCTAATTCAAGGTAACATAGCTCTCTGCTTTTCTTTTTAAAATCATTTACCCAGCATTTGTTATCCTATCCTAATTTCTCCAGTGATAACAGCACCTCAGTGGTACAACTACAGCTCATAATAATTTTAGGGTGCATAAACTTAATTGCATTTCCTTATATCTTTAATACAATTACCTCCTGCATGTCTTAGAAATCAGGAATTGCAGCTGATTTAGATGACCGTATTGTAATATACACAGTTAAACATTAATCTAAATCAACATGCATTGCTAGATTACCTGAGCTTGACACCTTATATGGGTAACAATGAAAAGCTACATTTACAAATACATTCTAAATCTCTGGTTGAACTCAGGGAAGCAGTTATTGCATTTATGAGGAAGGTCATTACAGAAAATTTTGGAGAAAAATGGGTTAGGAGACTTGTGGAGAAGGAGAGAAAATAACGTGAAAAATTTTTGGAAAAAGGCAAGGAAAAGACTGGACGATATAGAAATACAAATCATGTTAAGTGGGATTGCTAAAAAGAGCTCATTGGTTTGTTATAGACCAATGAAACATACATGGGGTAGAAAAATATATAGACATAGTAAATAAAGAAGAGAGAGAATCTATTGCATGAGTAAGAACTGGAGCATGGAGGCTAAAAGGGCTAAGAACCTAAGAACCAATGTCCGATATGTGATGGTAATGAAGACATTGAACACATAGCATTTAAGTACCAAGGAACAGAAAATTGGAGAAGAGAATCTTTTAATAAGAAGTGGTTGAAGGGGGATAAAAATACGCTTATAATCGAAACGATGTACAAGGATGCTAGGAGCATTGGAGCAGTTTTTTGTAAAGTAAAATAAATGGCTTTGGACAGTGGATAGAGAAAAGTAAGAGGTAGTGTATCTTACTTTGAATGGAAAACTATGGTGAATGTGTGATGGTAAAGTAATTAATAAGTGAAAAGTGAAAAACAAGTGGAAATGGGACATGAAAAACTGAAACAAGATAATTTATTGACGGGAAATTGTAAAATGTAAATAAACTGTAGGATTATCTACAGAATGAGTTGATGGGAAATTGTAAAATGTAAATAAACTGTAGTGATTGTCTACAGAATGAGTGGCCAGGGTCAAAGTTCAGTAGACAATAAAATTGTAAATTTCTTAGCACAATAAATATTATATATATCTTTGGAAACAAGATTAAAACATGTCACTATGCCAAGAAGCACAAAGAGTCACTTCCACACTCTGTGGAAGGTAGGGAATGATTCTAGCTAAAGAAAAATGCTTCCACCCAAGCTGGAATTCAAAACCAGGACCTCTGGATTGAGAAGTCAAAACACTGCCCCTCGACCACAGATGTAGTGTGAAACTCGGAAATTTTTTAAATCTAAATTTTATGCACATAGTTATGTAAGAAGGAATCAAATTCAAAGTATTATTTGATGAGTATCAATTTTAGAAAAGTAAACATTGAAATTTCAACTATAGTAATTAGTGTTCCTGTGACAGAATGCAGGTTTTGTAATGATGGGGTTGTTTCCTTCTTGCATAACTACATCAAACTGTAAATTAAATTAAATTGAGGTTTTATTTATGGACGCTCTTTAACTGTTGTGGTCCTTAGCGTCCCATTCTATATTGGGCGTGAAAGACCGGTAATTTTCCTCAGAGGCTTCTTTATCAGGCTCGAGGTTCTTTTATGTGCCATAAAACTATGACACAGGACCACCAGCTTTACTTCCCTTCCTAAGGAAGCCATGCTAAAAATTTTTACGCCCGAAAAAAATCCATTGCCCTCCGCTGGATTTGAACCCGCAACCTTGGGAATTGGAGGCTAGCATGGTAACCACTACACCACGAAGGACAACACATCAAATTGTACTTAAGCAATCCATGGATAAAATATTAATTCATTAATTTTTTAGAAGCTTTGTAACAGTGAAGGTAAAATTCAGTAATTAAGCATTAGGAGTTGGATTTGAGACACGTTTGCTTCACTCTGGACATCTATACCAAATTCATCTTGCCAGCTACCACAGACTAGAATGAAGATGACACCAGCACTGCCAGTCGACCTACAGCTGATGATGGAAGCAAAGGCTTCTGAAACATGTCCTGTATAAATTACAGAGTAGTAAAGCAAATGTGTCCCAAATTTGACTCCTAATGCTTAAATACTATGTTAATTCATGATTAATACTCCTTACTACTGTTTTGCTGTAAGCTGTGAGTAAACCCTGTACAAAGTATTAGGATTTTTATTTTCAGTAATATTCTCCATGTAGTTATTCCAGTTAAATAGAAACTGAAGTTCTGGAATTTCATTCCAGTGCAGTAGGTCTTAGTGTACAAAACACAGAACTGGCATTGCTTACTACTGTTGCATTTCCAAGAACAGCGATATGTTAACATTGCCAATATTACACTGATACACTTGGTTAGTTTGTCAAACAGTATGGAACTTCATTAATTCAAGAAAACAATATTATTTGTTCCATTCTTTAAAACTTAATTTTTGAAAATATAAAATTGGAAGAGTTTGACACGTTAACATATGCAAAGTTATAAATAATATGTCTGTTGGTTTCCAATTTTGCCCAGTTACAATGAAGTCATTTGCTCTTTGCACTACAACATTTAGCAGAAAGCTAAAATGTTGAAGGTTGGACAATGAAGAAGGCAGTTCCAGTCCATATATTCATTAAGATGAGAGAAAAGACACACCATGCACAATATTGAAACTTTGTATGTACTGCTTCATGAATTTAAAAATGCTAGCAAATTTCTTAAAGTTTCAACACAAAAAAGAAACTGTCATTTTAGGAGTATTTAATGCAAAATAATGAGTGAAGAAATGAGGTTTGAATATTGTGGCGTACTTGGGGATATTTGGAAAGTATTGCTGCTGTAGTTGTGGATTAGCATTGATAAGATTCTCTTGGTATTTTTAGGGCATTGAAGTGAAATATTTAGTACAGATAGTCTGTTGGAAACTTCTCGGTTCTTCCCCTCATATACACAGTAGCACTTAAGTTTGGATGACATGGTTCTATTTCTGTAGTTTTACTTATAATTTTAGCATTTTATTATTTCAATTTATCACACATTAACATATTTCCTAAACAATTTCGCAAATCTAAAGATTTTCTAACCAAATTATAGTAATATAGCAATTACTTCTAATGAAAAATTAATAAGAATAAATTAGTTAAATCATAACATTAGTACGTCAAACTAAAATTATTAATAATTAATACATCTTTAATAAACTCCATTACTTCTACTTTTTGGATGATCCAAACCAAATCTCAATGAATGAACATGAGCAAAGCTAAGGACCTATATATTTTCTGAGTATATACAGTTAATTAGTTTATGGTATAAGTGATATTCATCCTGAGCCATGGCGCAGTGGACTAGAGCATGGTGCTCTGGTTACCAGCCATAGAATGCGTCCAGGTTTGGTCCCACCCATGGGGGTGCAGATTTTAAGTTCCAGATATAGGACTGGTGCCCACTCAGCATTGTGAGGAGCTGCGATAGACAGCGACCCTGGCTTTGAGAGCCAACATACCGGTTGGGGGATGCATGATGCTGGCCACATCTCCTCCCCATATTGGTTGGATGATTACTCACTTCTGCCGCATGTATTTGGATGTGAGGCTGGCAGTTGGGTTGACAGGCCAAGGCTGTGCATGGGCCGTAGTGCCATGGGGTTTAGTTTTAATAGGTGGTGTTTGTTCAAAATGAACAATTTAAATACAATGTATTGTGTATCACACATTTTTGCGCCTATTGGAAACAACAAATTCAGTGCAGTAAAATAGGATTGTGCAGCAGCAGTAGTATATCTACAGTCTACCTCAAAATACATTTTAAGCAATTACTAGTGAAAAGCTTACAAGTAAAAGAAATACTTCACTCTAATCAGACCTCAAAAAAGTCAAGTCATTTTTACTTTCTCTACTACGTATAGTAAGTAGGCGAAGTATTGCATTCCACCCAAAAATTTGATACCAAGATTTCACCGGAAATATATGTTTTGAGACCCCCTGAATCCAAAAAAAGCATTTTTGGAAACATGTCCGTGTGTGTGTCTGTATGTCTGTGAACAGCTTAACTCAGAAACGGACAGTCGGATAAACACCAAACTTGGTATTTAGGTTCATATCTTCCAGAGATGCGACACAAAGGTTTTAAAGAAAATCCCTCACCCCAGATTACCCTTTACATGGAACATTTTTCGAAAATTTTAATTTTCTCAAAAATGGCTCTAACGATTTTGATTAAAATATCATATGTTTAAGATAGTTTTATGACAAATAAAATGCATATCTTGAATTTTCTGGGACTGTCTCCAAAAGTTTCTTCAATGTGAACGACTTTTGCATAACTGGTAAACCATAAGAGATAGACAAAATTTTACTACAAAAATGTTGAGCGCATTAAAATACACAATTTATGTCATATACATTTTTTTTGTTGAGTGAACCATTTTTGAGATATTACTTGTTATTCCCTTAAATTTTTCAATACTTATTTTCTCAAATGGGAATTCGATATTCATTTTTTTGTCTTGGATATGCAAAGAGTATTAATCTGTGGCAAAGAGAATGGTGCTGCACCTAGCAACCAGCTATTAAGATATATGTCGATGCTTAAAGGCTAGTGAATTTCTATATTGGCCTTGCAAATACAAAACAAGGGGAACATAGTACCCCTTAAGCGATAGTCAAATATTTTTAGAACTGGTCGCTATATGTAAAATGTAATTCTCTTTGCATGTCAAAAGATCATTTCTGTAAATGTTTATCTCGATTAATATGAAATAGATGGAGAATAAGAGTTTGTAAAAATAGTTTGTACAAGAGTAGGGAAAGTCATGTGAGTGCAACACATCAGATTTTTTTCTGTCTCAAGGATATGAATCTAGCAGAGGCTGCGATGTTATGTTAGTGCTTCATGAAAGTGATATCCACAGGGTGTCCTCAGTGTCTTGCTGCAGAGCTATCTTCAGTGCATTTGCTCCATGCTAATGTTTTCATTATCTTGTTCAGGGTTTTCATTGGAGTTCCCAATAACCCTGACACTATTTCTTGGTCAGAAAACTTGTGCTCCCCCTTGCTGTTGGCTGTGAGCCACTCATTGAAATCTGACTTATCTAACTCTAGATAGCCTAAAATTGTTTCATTCTTACTCCGAGGTTTCAATAAAAGAAACATTTGACAAAAACCTCCTAAGCAACTGCTCTGTTAAACTGTTCCATGCTTCAGCTTCCAGATAAATAACATCTTTTATAGTCAGTGTTTTTAGAAGATCAAGAGTAATTTTCTTTTAAGGCTAAGAGGAACTATTTTTATAAGCACATTTAATATTCTGAAACACTCCCTGATCCACGGATTGCTACAAAGGTTACATTTAATGCTAGAAACACTTTTCATCTCTCAGAAGACTGGTTCATCAATTAGCAGATGTCAAAAAGATAATGTCATTTTATTATAAGTGAAGTGTCTGTTTTTGAAACGAGTTATATTCATCTCTCCAGTTTGAGAAAACACTGAAAGAAGTTCTGATAAATATAACATAGTATACTGATATAACACTTCTGGGCAACTGGATTCTGTCTGATTCTCTATTCTTTAGTAGCAGTTTAAAGGAAATCTGCTATCCAGGCAGCTTTAGATATCATTGTTTAAATTTGTAGGAAACACTCATTTTAAAAATGGACTCAGGTACTGTCTGTATTGGCAAATCACTGTCTTCATTAAATGTTTTCACAGAGGGGGCCAACTGCTTTTCAAACTATACCTTAAAGAGGTTTGCATTCATCCATGCATTTTATTTCTTCTCCTGCAGAGTACAGAAGAAAGAAATTTGTATTTATAGCCATGGAGTAAACAGTGGTACTTCATTTCTTCTGACAGCATTACTACAAGCAACACTATCAGATGTTCTTTGCTCATTTTGAAGCCAAGCAAATGGAATGTTTATGGCATGGCTTTTCTTAGAAATGTCTTAAAATTAACCCTGTATCATTGAAGTTGTAGTTGTGTGAAGTTGCCATTTTTGTGGAACGACAAGTCTGAAAACATCTTCTAGTGTGGCTGTTTGGTCTGCTGATAATGATTCTGCAGTTAGAGATAAATGCTTTGTTCCTTGCCTCTTTTTCTAACCACCTAGCCATTATTAGCAATAAACTTAGGAATGCCACCCATTGGTTTGTTACGAAGAAGTGCTTTCTCCTAAATCAAAAGAGCACTTCCCTCCCTCTTGGGAAGGAAGAGAGAGAGAGAGAGAGAGAGAGAGAGAGAGAGAGACACTTCTTTAAGTGCTATTAGATTTAGAAACTGTTGATTATCTGTGATGCTGTCCAGTAACTTACAACGTTAAAAAATGTTTATATTTTGTTTGTTAATGTCATTTTCAATTGCCAGAATCATATCAAAGCCACCTGGTGTGCCAGAATTTCATCCTGTAGGAGTTCTTTTACATGCTAGTAAGTCTACTGACTTGGGGCTGTTGCTTTTAAGCACACTTAAAAACCATCTGTCCGGGCTGGGTTTGAGCCCATGACCTTAGGATCAGAAGACCAATGCCTAACCAATTGAGACACCCAAGCCAACCACCTTACAATATTGATGCACTAAACTTTCACTTTTCCCAGGATTCCTTTTCTATTCACTTATGGTTGCTTTACCAGCTAATTTTGTTGCACTTTCTAGCTTGTCAGACTATTCTGTACTTCATGTTTCTCTTTAAATGCATGAACTATGTTTTCTCTTATTGGACTCTTCACTTTTGCAGTTCCAAAACATGCTTAACAGACACAAAATTACAATAAATTGATATGCATGTACGCAATCCCTCACTGTAATAAAGCTATTGTAACTTGCTAGCTCCCTCTCCACTTTTTAGACAGCAACAAGTGGGTTGACCACATGTATTTTATAATAAACCAGAAGTATTTCTTATTGTGATGTTATATGATACTTAAAATTTGAGTTGGTATATGTTAATTCACATCACGTAAAGGCACTAGTTGTTACCGTAGGAGCGCTTTCGAGAGATTTGTTTCTCTCATCCTCAGCTGAGACCCAACTCAGCTGTGACCACATCTATTTTGAATGGGAAACAAACAACTGCATTATTGTCATTCTATTAACAATGGAAATACTTTTCAACAATCCCAAAATTGGATAATCCAAACAGATGCCAGTTGCAATTAGTTCAGATGAGCAGAATTCTAATGTATAATGTTATTCAGTCAATCCATTTTGCACTGCCCCCAACTGAAAGTACTTTCCTGGAATGGCATTGAAAGAACACAAGGACTTCCACAATAACTTAGGGGAAGGCATATACAATACTTGCTTTAATTAGTAACCCATTTTCTTGTCTAACACATTTCTGGTAAACACTGATGAAAAAAACTTACCACTTCTGGGGCATTGATGACACCAGTGTTGTAACCAAACTGCAGCATTCCCAGAACAGCTGCCAGAATGGCATATGATAGGAAGAACGTCAGGCCCTGCAACAACAGAAAGTCAAATATGTGTTATCAAACTATTTCATGCAATTATGCCCTAGGAAACACTTCTATCTTGTGCAGACTAAACAAAAACAGTGAGATATTTACATGCAACTACTAAAAATATCATTAAAATGATGGCAAGCTCTACATCTTCAGATACACAAAAATTTAAAAGAGGTTTTGCTCTTTAGTTTTTTTATCATGTTCATGCAAATGATACCAGGCATATAAATGAAATTATTGCAATAAAAGTCGTATCACTAATTACAATACCTTATTGCTCAACTAAATAAACCAAACCTGCCATACAACGTTAATTAAAAACAATACATTTAAAGCTGCTGTTGCAAAATAATTTATTACAATATAAAATATACAATATGTGCATTTTATAGGTTGATGCTATGTTAGATTTAACATTAAAAATAAATTACAAATAAAAGTTTTATATGAGGGTTATTATTTAACTTTCTAGATTGCAAGGAACTATATGAGATACAAATTTACTATTGGCAGCATGAAAGAATAGGTTTATATTATTGATATTGCATTATGTTGCTTGCTGCTCCCACTGTTACAGTATAATGAAGCATTAATTGTTGCCATACATAGCTAATAGCTGTTCTAAAATGAGGTTGCTGCAGGAGCATTTTCATGCTATGAACATTTGTGAATACAAGTGTGGTCCTTAATACTTGGAAAGATTACAGAGAGCTTTCCAAAATTCTCCTCCTCCATGTACAACAGTTTATCATGGGTTTAGAGAGTTCTGATTAGAAAAAAACAGCCCTAAAAGAACGGAGAGCACACAATATCAAGCAACAGTTGTGACCACAAAAAGTGTAGTTCTTGTGAAACCCAGTGAAACCTAATTCATAACTGGTAGTAAGACAGAAGAGTCTGGAACATTTATTTGGTAATCTTACAATAACGCTTTTGCTTAGTAAGTATTGTTCTTGCTTGATCCCTTACAGCCTAAATGAACAGCATAGGGTAGAATGGTATCAGGAAAGGATTGATTGTTTTGACATAGGGAGTTTCCAATGTGTGCATGATATCATCACAGGTGGTGATAGCTATGATTCAGAATCAGAGATGCAGTCGACAATCTGGGTCTTTTCTGTGAAGATGAAGAGATGCCAGAGTGCGGTGTATAAAATGGTTGTCAGCATCATCCCTGCTAGTATCCATTATTTAACGTTTCAGTTAAGGAACAAAAGACTGTCACTGCTAACTGGTGCAGTACTGCTTCTCGTGGGTTTTCAAAGCATTCAGTGAGAGAAGACCAAAGTCTGGATTGACAGGAATTTTGATTCACCATAATAATGTCTCCGAACATACTTCAGTGAAAACAGTATGTTCCTGTTAGAATATGATGTGAAATTGGTCAACCATCTGCTATACAACTGACCATGAGACTTTTTCCAGTCTTAAACAGTTAAAGAAGCACTCAGGGACCATCATTTTGTGAGAAATGAAGAGACTGTTGCATCTTATGAAGAGAAAGTTGCTAAAATCCCTTAAAAACATGGTGAGGAGGCATCCACTATTGGTTCTGGAGGATTGAAATTGAAATTGAGTTTTATTTAACCACTATGGTCCTTAGCATCCCATTCTATATTGGCATGAAACACCAGAAAGTTTGCTCAGAGGCCTCTTTATCAGACTTGAGGTTCTTTTATGTGCCATAAATCTATGACTTGGGACCAACAGCTTTACTTCCCTTCTGAAGGAAGCCATGCTAAGGATTTTTATGCCCACAAAAATTCATCACCCTCCACCAGGTTTGAACCTGCGACCTCTGAACTAGAGGCTAGCATGTACCTCTAGACCATGGAGAACGGCATTTTGGAGGATGCAGCTTTGCATCAAGAATGGGTGAAAGTACTTTGAAAAGAAGTAGGCATCATTAATAAGTCAAAGCTTTTTATTTAGTGAAATCTGGAAAATTAAACATTGACCCTTCTATAAATTTAAGTTATATAAATTAAAGTTGCATAAATTCATAAGCACAGAATACAATGAAATGTCTGTAAAGTTTTACATCTCAACTTCTTATAGCTGAAAACAGCATGCTGGCTTTTTAAACAACTGTGCACCAGCAACAGAATTACAAACCGCAAATCTCCAATTAAGGAGCATACTAGAATCAATAATGAAACAAATATACAGAGCAATATCATATGTTTTAATGATATTCATGCCAAAGGCAATTTCCCATGTCACCATTAAAGTCAACTACAAAATATAATACAAGTATTCATCACTATTCCGGAACAGAAACCATGTGTTAGTAAAACCTAAGTTAAGTTTATGAATTAACATTTTAAATCACAACTAGTCATCAAAATGGTATAAAAATTTAACTATGCACATTAACTAAATCTGCAGCAGATTTATTGATTACAAATAATTACTGCTAAGTTATGAAATTTTCTGTTCTGGTTTATTTTTAGTAGGGTTTTAAATGGGTATTTTAATGAAACATAGTGCTCTCAGATTTACCTTCATGTACATCGTGGAAACACAAACATCAGTTCCACATGGAGGAATTGTTGTCTCTGCTTTAAACTCAAATTATGTAACAATATTTTATTTTTTGAAGCTAGAGACAGTAAAGTTCTAGAATCAAATCATAAACTAACACTGTTTAGAGAGACTACTTTATTTACCTGTTTAAATAACATTAGATGTTTCAAGAGGACAATGTTGAGGACAATGGATTCTCCAAACATACACTGTTACTTTAACAAGTGAAATAGTGTCACTAAACAATGTTAGTTTATGATTTAAAATCATGTTATTTATTGTTTGTATGTTTTTTACTGAGCACTATCAAAGGTATAAAATGCTAAAATGTTCACATGAGTCTGTGAGTGTTGAAACAGCACTATTAAAATTTTAATCTAACTTAATTGAAACATACAGTGAAATGAATAACTGAATAGAATTGGAATGGTGCATAGTCATTGGTTCAGAAATTTACAAAACGAAACACTTTTCCTGTCTGCTTTAGTTCATTTTGAAGCCTAATTTTCAGATAGCTTTTGCTGGTGTCGCAAAAATATTTTAGGACATCAAAGTTCCTAGCTATCATATTGGATGATATATTTTTGTTATGTGTTATTCATTGGAATTCCATATTTAACTATTTACAGAACATAAATCTAATGTATCTGAGCTTGAGTAAATTGCACAGCTAATTTCAATAATCACATCATCAACCAGAAGGCTCTACACAATTCACAAAACACAGTTCTACAACATTAATGTTATCTTGCTCCCAGTCTTTCTGTGCCTTTGAAGAAATAAAATAAACACCTTAAGTGCAGTGTAATCACAATTTGCTGATTTTGTTCCATTTCTTGCACCATGCAACATATCAAAAAATGGTGATATCTGTAAAGAAAATAAGGAAAATATAGAAACATGCATTAATAAAAATAAAACGCTATTTAAAATACATCTTACAACAAACTTGAAATGCATAAAGTCAAATAAATGCATGCCAGAAAGCATATTTCATTCCTCTTTACTTATTCAAATTACAACAGATCCTATACACAAGTCAGAAGAAACACAGCAAGTTCAATCCAACTGCATGAGGTAAAGGAATCATGCTTCTGTAACATGATGCAAAATACAGACAGAGAAATAGGAAAGGAAGAAAGCATGGCATAATATAATATTAAGTAACTATAAAAAGTGCAATGCTTTTTTCAAAGGGAACCCATGACAGGGTTAGAATCAAGTTTAGAACTGTATGAGAATCCATGGGTTGAAAAATGTGCTGAAAGCTGGGAAATAAAAGAATGGCCTGAAGCTAGTGAAAAGAAAGAGATTAGAGACGTTCTTAGAAGGTAGTTATAGACACAACAGTACTTGAAATACCAAAATAATTTCATAGTTTATATTTAATTGACCCTAAGTTTCCATGATTTATAAGTTACCTAATCTTAAGCTTTCACTTTCTCATCTCTTAAGCCCTGTCCACACTGATTAACATTTAACAAAACTTGTCAAGTGCAACATTTTAACAGTTTGCATGTTGGCCAAATTTCGATTGCAGAATTGACTTAACATGTTAACCGAAACAGTTGTGCTTGAACACTTTTAACATGTTGGATGTTTTCCGCTTTTAATGGAAAACTTGTTAAGCCAATTCGCTCTCTGTGTATGTGATTGGGTGAACTTCAGAAGTTTCCAGACTATAAACAGCTATTGTGATTCCTTCATACTATTGTGTTCGGTAGTTCCATGTTGACTCGTTCTGTGCTTATATCTTTGATTTGGTTTGCTTCATGTGAAGTTATGGAATGGAGGAAAGAAATGACACTATCATTAATAAAATGTTTGTTGAGGCTATCATTATGAAGCATTGTAATATATGTAATAAAAAGGATGGACAATTATACCAAACTATGTGCAATTTATTGTTTCAGAGGCAATATCAGAAAAAGAAATAAAAACCTCACTTTGCTAGATAATTGCAAAAAAGGCTCAAGTCTGGCGCTGGAATGGCTGTTCTCAAATGTGTGTCCTTTTTGTGAATTATAGGTTAGAAAATTTGCTCAAAACAAAGTTGAAGTCACTTTGGTTTGTTCTCAAGAAATTGAAGTCAAACCTGCTCCGAATTTTAAACTCATTCAAAATATTTTCACTCCTGTGCCGATTAACAAGATAGAGCCTCATCACCTTCCACTTTTCTTTTTTTTTTACATATCAAACACAGATACAAATAGCAATAGTCAAATTCTAATCACTGGAGTCCATTTTGCTATTAGTTAGATTTTGTTGTCCCAGCAAGTCAACCGGTATGGATAGAATGTTAAACGTTCACAGTTACAACATGTTGAAGGCATTTAACATGTTGAATGAGACATTTTGTTAATTGTTGAATGTTAATTGTTGATATGTTGAACAGTGTGCACTCACCTTAAGAGAAGTATATCAATTATTTGGAATAGATAAAATTGGTAAATAAACAGTCCACAAAGTGAAGGACAGTTATCACTTATTCATAAAACTGACCTATGAGGTGCAACATTCAGCACTCCTCTTTATCCTGTATCAATAAACTTCAAATAAAATTTAAAAATGTAGAACAAACAAATCTTTGTTTAGGCAACTGCAAAGTGTTTTAAAAGTGATACGCGTGCATTTGAAAAATGTTGTGCCTATGGCATTTTTAATCATTACATTGTAACCAGGGGAGAAAAAATAGACCTGATTAAAATAATGTGCATATTGAACAGTAGTGTCTAATGATTATAGTATTGTATGTATCAAGAAGAACTCCACATTTGTGAAATTATTCAAATAAATGGAAGCTTGTATATATTATTAACATGAAAATATTGCTAAAGTTTAGTAATTATGAAAAATATGTGCTACATATTTTGAATGTAAAACTAGCAGTGCTCAAATTTGAAAATTAAGCATGCTTTGTTTAACATTGTTGAATGCAACATGCATACTAAGAACAAAAGATCCTAAAACTGATCACACATTTTGTAAATGTAAATTAGATACCACTTTAACCAGAATTAGAGTATAGGGTGTAATAAAAATGCAGGGACAAACTGTGAGGGAAAGTTCCTCACATTAAAATGAGAAGAAGTAGAAAAAAAGTATAATAAACATAGGTCCTTAAATTAATATTTTCTAAAAAAATTAGTAATAATCTGTTTAATGTAATGTAAGCACTTAGCTTGCTAGAATAGCAACTTTTTATGCACAGACAAATAAAGTTACTCTTTGTTTATAGCATTGCAGATATGAAGAAGCAAGCAAAGACCTAACATAACAAGATATCTTTATAATACTAATTTCAAAACAGGTTTTTCTTAGAAAATATTAAGTTTAGGATCACTTGTAGTTTATTAACTTTTTTAAAAGATTACTTTCTCCTAAAGTTTAATATCTTTTAGGCAGATACCTAGGTCATAAATAGTAAATTAATGAAATGGGTGAATAATGCTCAAATGACCAGAGGTCCGTAGAGCTTAAGAGTTATTGGACATTTATCTTCTGAGGAGAAAGGAAAACTGCAGAAAAAAACCTTATCAAGGTAACTCTCACAAACCAAGATTTGAACTTGGGATATCCTGAATGTGAGGCAGACATCCCCTCCCTCTCCTTATTTTGGAATGAGGAACTTGCCTTCATAGTTTGTGTCTGTGTTTTTGTTATGTCTATGCACATTTAAAAAGTCATGAATGAGTGAAAAGTCTTAGAACGAATATTAGGATTTGAGAAAAGCTTATAATATTTACTGAGAACTCAAATATTAATACTAACTTAAATTGCTTAACTAGAAAGTTCAAGAGCATACAAACATTAACCATTTGTATTAAATATGAAATCACAGAAGTGGAAAAACTGGAAGGAGAAAAATGTTGATAATGAAAGGATAACATCCAGAAAAATATTCCGCAGGAAGCAAGAAGCAGCAGAAATAAGGAGGACGCTAACCTGCTCCAGGAGGCGCAGTTTTCGGCGGTGGCTCTGCTCACCCAGGCGGTCCACGTACTCCCGCAACTCCTCGATCTCCTCCTTCACCTGCTGCACAGTGTCCAGCTCGTGCTTGATCGCCACCATGTCTCGCTTCACCTCGCTCACCTCACTCTGGCACGACTCCACAGACTTGGTCAGCTCCTGTAGCTGTGTCCGGATCTCACACAGTGCCACAGTCGTCTCCAGCTGGCGGTCTCCTCGCTGGAGTTCATCCAGCTTCGCGCTCAGGTTCATGCTCATCACGCTCACCTGCTTCTGCAGACTGCAGCCATGCATGGTCCTAGGTTACACACTACGCATGGCCCTCGCGTTAGTACCGACGCTGCTCCTTCATTCACAATTCAAAACGACGCCAAATTTTTTTTTTTATATTTTCTCTTTTTTTTTGGCAGGTTCATTTGCTCTGCCTCAAAAATGGCTCCCAGATTACCACTTTTTAAAGCCCTTAGAGGTTATTAGAAGTTAATGTCACGCTATCAATCGCGCACTAGGTTTGCGCCATATTTCACTTTTTTTTTTATTTATTTCCAACGGGTATGGAAAATAGGCCTACATGTTTGTTTACATTTTGATTAAAAGTATTAATTTAAGGACCTCGTCATCTCGGCCATTATGTTTTGCTTACTATTGCACAGTTTTCTGCAGCAAGCACTTTAAGTTTGAACCAGTATGATGGTCCGGAAACACCATGAGCAGCGGTATACAACATGGCTAAAGGAGGCACAGCATAAGCATACAGGCATTCATGTTTCTCTTGCACTGTGAAGTTATCATACTAAACTTACTCACTTTAAACATTTCCGAGTACAAAACGGCACTTAAGGCGGCTAAACACACAAGAATTGCTCTTTTAAGAGACCAGTGGTTTGTATCCTGTCAAATTTATTGCATCACCTTTCATAGGCACCAGGAAATCTTGTACCAAACAAAAGCAAGAAAGCAAGCAAGGAAGCAAGCAAGCAGTGTTGTCACTGGCAGAGTGAAAACCGTTACCATGCCCCACAGTGCTCTTCGTGCTGGGTCAACAAGAGAACCACATATAAAGCTTACTCCAACTGCTTGCAATAAACTTTATATTCATCTTATCTAAGTATAGGCTTTTAAGAATTAAAACTTTTTATGTTAAGCAATACTAACCGCATGTTAAGGCAGAGAAATACTCACTGTATGCTATCTGTGTGTTAAATAAAACATTTAAAACGTATGACAGGCAGACAAAATAACAAAGATGGAGAGATAAAAGCATTTCAGTCTCAATAATATCTTACACCTGCCAGTCAAGAATGATTAAACTTCCATTAACTATATTTATTCAATCATTAAATCTTACTCTTTAATAATTAGTGAATTAAAGCAGCGTTGAAGGGTAATGAGAATTAAATATTTTCTTTACAAACAGAAGCTAAATCATACAAAATACCCTTAAGATCCCTTATGTTATTCTTATTATTAAGACTATCATTATAAACAACTTTCCATATTACTATATCAAAGAGAATAAAGTTTTCAATTTTGTATTTCTTACCAGTAAATCTAAATTTTATTGAATATAACTTATGCTATTAAATTAAAACATTTTAATAACTGAAGAAAAATTTAAGAAAAAACATTTAATATAAAGTTCAAGCAAGAACATGTGTTATAATTTTATAAATAAATTTAAAAAAAAAACAACAGAAAATCAACACTCAAAAGTGGGACATATAAGCTGCTTTAGGGAGCTTGCGTGCAAAGGGTGAAAAGATTAAGCCCTGATATAATTTGTAAACACATTCATTATCACATTAGAGCTGAGAAACATTGCTAACTTCATGCACAAAGTAGATTTTAAGGTAACCTGTAGGATTTTTAATTAATTTAACCACTAAAGATTTACTATAATGGTGTTTGAAACGAATGTGCAACATTGCCACTATCAGAGAACATAATAAATAGGTTTTATGGTCTATGTGTGTGAGAAATTTACAAAATGCTGATTAACCGTATAATTTATGGCTTAATGTGATATGTTCTTTTAGTAGTTTCTCCTTCTTGAACCCAAACCCCATTTTGTTTTTCTTCGGAATGAAGCAGATCTCTAGCATTATAAGGTGACAGATAATGAAAAGTGACGCATGATCCAACAGTCAACATTGCACAGGACTTTTACCCAAGAGCTCGTAAACAAAGGATATTCAACCAAAATTATGAAATAATATAGATACCTATTCATTAAAAGCAAACAACAGAGTAATGCTGAGTATAAAAATTTGTACCACATCGACAATTTCAGCTCTCTCCTTGAAAGTAAAACTCAAGTGGGATACAAGATGTGTTTTGTGGATAAAAGCAAGATACATCTCATGAGACTGAACAAGATTTTAGTCATTACTGTGATACAACTCGCAAAGTAAGTGGATAACATTTATTTTCTGCTAATGAGATCTCTCTGGTATTAAATGTTATTGTGACATAATGGTACACAAAGGAGTCCTGTGGATACAATAAAATTTGAGATTTATGTTGTGCAACTGGGCTTTTACTCGCTGTAAATTAAATCATAAGCATAGTTCTGCTTCATTCTGTTATTGCAGCAGAAACAAAAGAACACAGCATGATTATTTCTTCACGTCTCACTTCAAGTATCAGAGATATAGAAAGAAAGAAAAAAAAATTCTCACCAATTTGGAAATATGAACCATATGCCAGAAAAGAGCAGACAGTGTTAAAAATATTTAATAAGAAAATTAATTTGAAAACGGACAGATTGGAATAGAATAGATTACAATTCCATCATTCTTAGATATTTGGATAAGCAACTTCTGAATTGCTGGATGCAGAACAAATCCTCCAGTAACCAAAATACAGTACAACCCCGTTAATATGCTCTTCAAGCGACAGCACTAAACATGGCAAATAATTTATGAGATGGGAAAAACAATTCTGAGGAGTATTTTTGGGGAAATACAGATATGAGTCACTTCTTATACTTAATGCAGAGCTTGTAATTTTTTGCTCATAGAAAGAAATTTCTGCTTTGCTATTTTACACTATACCAACTTACTGTATCGAGTGCAGGATTCAAAGGGTGACTTTGGAGTGTTAAATTTTCTTCATGTAAATAAATGTTCTTTAAGAGGTTAAGTACAAATTCCTATTAGATGTTGAACAACTGTA
This sequence comes from Deroplatys truncata, assembly GCA_030765065.1. Classification (NCBI taxonomy): domain Eukaryota; kingdom Metazoa; phylum Arthropoda; class Insecta; order Mantodea; family Mantidae; genus Deroplatys; species Deroplatys truncata. The sequence goes on along the minus strand of CM060982.1, from coordinate 81,041,188 downwards.
TCATTAGCTTCAAGGGTGATGTGAGGGGGAGGCAGGTTTCCAAGATCCTGGAAATATCTATGTTAACATTTTTTTGCTGCTACTCGGCCACAGAAGCATATTTCTTCACCATGCTGTTTAATGGTGAATGAAGAGTTATAAATCAGATATTTATGATTGTAAAATTATACAGAATTATATATTAACCTACCAGGAACTTAAATAAAAGTGTATATCTATGGGATAATATCATTAATGGGAGCATATTAACAAAATTTTGCTATACCACATAGGAATAATTTCGATATGAGTTTATATGGGAGCGTTGGTCATAGCATAATCTCATTTATGTATCTCATCACCTAAGTTTCATCATACATCTAATTTCTGAACATTCTTGCACAGTATATGTATTAATTCTTCTGTTCTATTAGATATGTAATGCTTTCAACATGTTTTTGCTTCCAAATATGTAGATATTTTTATTCAGGAGTTTACAGCACCACAAAGTGTGTAATTTTCTTGCCATTCTTATATTTGCATTTTACTTCACTTCTGCTGCTGACAGCCTTCAGTTTATCTTAAAATCATCCAAGTGATCCTGCAGATTTTCATTACTAAGCATTTAGCTGTGCTACCCCCCCCTCCTGCAGTGATATAGGCAGCCTGAACCTTGAAAAAATTGCTCAAGTTCACACTTTATTTACTTCAGGTTATAGAAACATCAGTTTAGTAGCATTGAAACAATCTCATTTACCCTCATACTTTCCAGACACCAAGGAGGATATACAATAAATCCAATTAAAGAAAACTGCACTTCCCAACAGCTGGAACTGTACTCGGACCTCAGGGCTTAGAAGCCAAAACTCTAGACTCCAGACTCCAGACTCCTTCCACATTATTTTGAAAACCTAAAGTAATGATGCACCTCAGGAATATTTAAGCATGACTTACTGTTTTACATCTCTCACCTAAAGAGCATACTACACTTTCTGTATATTTGTTCAACAAAATAACACAGCTCTTGTAATCAAAAGATGTGATTAGATTATGAAACTTTTATGTTTATTGTGTGTTCCTTTAACTCGCAACTAACTTTATCCACTTCTCACTTGAAATGTATCTCATTTGCAGAATCCTGTCACAGTGGAATAGATAATACCTGAGACAAAGATTTTTGTATCCACCTAAGAGCGAGATCCATCTCAGATTAGTGAAACAGAGGATTAAATCTCCATTTTATCCACATTATCTGTATTCTTAAAGGACAGCGCATAGAATGAAAATTTTGCTGATGAAAGCACTCTTATTTCAATTAATAGCTAGACATACAAACACCTGCAAATTCTCTTTCTATACAGAATGCTTAAACAAAGATTCAAACTTCTGAATGTAAACAGAATTACATAAAGATATATTACTATTACAGGCATTACTCAGAGTTACAAACTACTGTAGGTTCAGAATTTCACCAATCTCATTTTTTCATTCTCTACCTATGAAATAAAAAGAATTGAATGCATTAGGCATGTAAGGACAATTTCTGCAAGTAAATGTAGAAATACATATGTTCTTTATATTGAGAAGTATTACTGGCAACCAGGCCTGTATTTACGATCATATGCTACCTTGCGCAGCCATAAGGCAAGCTCCTCTAGATTGTCTGGAAGGTTTCACAAGAGCACATCTGGCTAGTTTTACGCTGGAAGTTTCTTCCAAGAACATGTTCCTATCCTCACCTATTTCCTACATTGCATGGTCCCCAAATATGAATTTTTTTTTTTTTTTTTTTTTGCCCAGTATGAATGAACATATTTTTTGCTTCAAATGGAGTATGTAAAGGATTTGGAGGTTGTTGAAGAGCAATTAGAACAAACTTTTCATTACTATGCCCACAGAACACTATTATTTCTAGCCCATTTAGGTTTATATTTGGTATATCCTAAATGCTGCTTATCTCTCATCAGGGACATATGCAGAGAGTATTTGTGGGGGGCTGAAACAGGAATAACTGAAACACACAAAGTGAGTCATACTTCCATTCCCTGGTCTCTTTTAGAAATTTCATCATATGAAGGAGATACCAAATGGTTCAAAGAATACAATATTTTGGCTAAATATGAGGAGACTCCAAAAAGTAAGTTACACATGATTATGGCAGGCCAAGTAACTTTTATTGAATGCTGCACTACACTGCAAAGTGACACAGATACACGACACTATTTTTCAACATAGTCACCATTTAAACAATTGTCTGAATGTTCCATTAATAATTCATGCCTCAACGATAGAAATTTGCTCCTTGGTCATGGAGCCATTTGATAACCACTGTATGAACTTCATCGTTGGCAAATCTTTCCCCCCAGATGTTCTTTCAGCTTACTGAGAGATGGAAATTCATGGTGCAAAATTAGATTGTATGCCAGATGCTTCCATACTTCCCATTGAGAAACTTGTGTTGTATGGGGTGTTGCATTGTCATGCAAGAGAACAATGACTTGGCTTAATTTTCCATGCCTCTTGTTCTTTATGTCATTGCACATTGGCGTCAGTGTTGCACAGTAAGAATCTAACATTAATCAGTAACCTGTCTCCGCCGCATTGACAGCATCGATGCCAACATCCAGAGTCTTCAAGAACAACTGACAGCCTTCAACACCAGGTTTAACCAGCTACACACGCTACTCCAGTCACTGCAGGAGCGTGTACATCAAATCCACGACCGACTGGACAGTCAGGACTACTCATCGGTCTCTACATCACGGCAGTCATCATCTCCTACACCAGACGACTCCGCGCCGCCCTCACCTCGTAGAGAGCGCGCGCGACGAAACCTCCACTTCTTTGAGAATTGGTATGGTATAGTATTTATTGTGCTAAGAGTTTTACAAATTTGATTGTCTACTGCATTTTGACCCTGGCCGAGAATTACATCAGGAACAACCAGCAGGAATACTACCCCAGACACCCATCCAAAGTCAACAGCAATCACCACTAAGGAACACAAACCAATGTCCTCCCAAGCACGTATGTGCACAGTATCTGTGATTAATAAATAAATTTTCTCCTTCCTATCCCCCACCCTCCAGTCAGGGCTTCGGCAATGTCTGGAGGCTGGGAACCTAGCTCTTACCTGCTCCTGCCTTATCGCAGCAGCAACCCACTACCGATACTAACGGGGGTGCATCAGCGGGACCCTGCTACTTCCATTCGACCCATCCTTACCTTCACCTTGATCAAAAAAAAAAAAAAAAAGGTTGTGCCCTTTGTCATAAACTCTGTGTATACAACTCCTTCACAATCAAAGATAACAGTGGCCATTAGCTTCAGCTGCTGATGATGCAACTTTGAATTTCTTCTGTGCAGATGAGGTGATGTGTCTCCATTCCATAGATGCTCTCTTTATTTGAAGTGTGAAATGATGCACCCATGTCTCATCGCCCATAATGATGTGGCTTAGGAGATAATTGCCTTCCATGGCGTAATGTTGAAGGAAGCCCACAGAAGACATAGACCTTGTGTCTTTGTGTGCAGGTGTCTTGATTGTGGAATCCAGCATGCGCACAATTTCTGATACTACAGATGATTTTAGACAATGGAATGAGCATTGCCTACTGAGATGTCTATTTGCAATGTCCGTGATAGTCACTCTGCAATGGCTACAAATCAGTTCGATTGCCTGGACATTGTCGTCTGTGGTTGATGATGTCCTTCCCGATCAGCAACTCCCATGTCTATGCAGCCTTGGTCAAACTGTTTGCACCATTTCACTATGGTTGGATGAGACATTGCATTTGGTCCCTATACCACCAGAAATTTAGTTAATAAACCTACTGGTTGAAGCAAAATTGTTTTATGGAAGTGAAATATGGGGAGTAGGAGGACGCTGGGAAGTGATAGATATGGTACATAGGAGTTTTTGTAGAGAAGTTTTAGGCCTGCCAAATGCCACAGTAAAGCAATTTGCTCTAATTGAAATGCAGAGAGTGGGGAGAAAAGGGGTAATAATGGAGAGAGCTCTTAAATATTAGTATAGACTATTAAATTTAGAAGAGAAAAACTTGTTGAGGCAGAGGGCTTTTGGAAAGAAGCTAGGCGGAGGTTTGAGGATATAGAGATACAAAATTCATTTAGTAGCATTGGGAAGAAAAGTTCCTTGGAATCATATATATTAATAAAAAACATATGGGATAGAGAACAGTATGTGGATAACTCAAATAAGGAACAAAGAGAGAGAGAGAGTATAGCTTGGGTATGAGCAGGTGTATGGAGACTAATAGGAATGAGAAATGGGTTCCCACAGAACCAGTGTCCAATATGCGGGGAAAGAGAAGATTTAGAACATATTGTGTTTGAATGTAAAGGTACACAGCATTGAAGAAAGCAAGCTATAAATGGGAAATGGTTAAAACTGGACAGGAAAGTAGCCTTAAGCAAGATTTTTAACAAGGATAATAAAAAGGTAGGAGAGTACCTGTCCAAAGTAAAAAAGAAATGGTTCTGGACAATAAAAAGAGATGTGAATTAATTTCATCATAAGATGCTAATATATGTAATTATATTGCCATTATTATAAAATTAGTATTATTAGATTATCATTTTGGCATTATTATTATTATTATTATTATTATTATTATTATTATTATTATTATTTTATGTTATAAATAAAGAAAGTAATATGGGTAGAATATGGCAAGATAACAGCTTGGGCTGATGTATACCATATTCTAAGGAAGATTGCTAGCACAAACAAATAAATAAATAAATAACCTACTGCATCTCATTAGAGATACAGGGCTATTTAACTAAAACTATAAAGAAAGGAGATAATACAATAAACCTATAGGTTTCAGTGTTAAAGGCAAATAACCCAACTTCTTGTTTATGAAAAAGTCAATTCAAGTCCTATAACACCAGTGCAATTCTCTGTGAAATTTTGACATTTTGCCTACAACAATTATACACAACAATTGTACTGTTCCACATACTTCAACTTTGAAGTATGTTTTCAGATGATGAGCCATTTCACTCGCACACCGTGATGCACCTCTTATCAGTACCATAGCAGAACTGTGACTGCAGGAAGCCCAGAACATGAACTCTATTCTGACAAAGCACCACTCTTGTTGCACAATGATCTTAGCGTCGGACTTACGTTTTGAAGTGCTCTTGTATATGACCAACTGTCAACTCTTTTAAGTATTTATAGAGCCAAAAGGCAACCAGTACATAAAGATTAAAATCCCAGCCAAGTCTCATGCCCAGGTTAGGTTAACTCCTACAAATATTATGAATATTGTGATTTTAAATCAGTTAGGTGTGTTAACCATCGATTAAGCAATTCACTACAACTACAGAAGGTGCTCTGTAACCATTTAGTGCTAACTACTTATGACTAAACAGCCATTTAATCAGCATTGCTAACCAATCTATGAAATGATCATTTTCCAAAAGAACGGACTAAATTCCATGTCATCCCTCAACATTTACTGTTTTAGTGTATATAGTATTTTTATTTACCTGTGTATTAGCAGGTACAATGTGGTATATTAAACTAACAACAAAAGAGTTATAGAAAACAAAAAATGAGATTGCAGTGCTTTGATATTATGGTTTTGAGTATCGGAGGGGCTTCAGCCCCCTAAGCTCCTCTCTGCATATACCCCTGTCTCTCATTCCTAGGTATGTCCATCTTACACATCATTTCTTATCTACTCTCATTGCAAGGAACAGACAAGGTATAATAAGTACAACAATATGTACCCCATCTCCATATAAGAGTTATGTGATTCTATGCTGCTTAATGCCAGTGGTGATTAGTTAATGAAAGACTTTCATTGGAAGAAAATTATCTGCAGCTACCCAAATTGTACAAGATAACTGGCTACATGTTAAAACTAATGAGTGCAGTGGTATTAAAATAAACAACAGTGGAAGGGAACTTTGGCTGTTCTTTCCCACACAAGATGGTATTGTGCAAGTGGATTATGCACTCAGTTCAGGAATTTCCTTACTATAGTTACAAGGGCAATACTTGCAAATAAGACTAGCACTGGTAACTGAATAATGATGAAACAAAATTTACCTGCATGTACACATATCACCCTTGGACACCCTATGATCTGCACAAGTTAGTTTACTGTACTTAAATACCAGCCTGGAGACACCAATCTAAACATAAACCACTAGGTTAACCTGTTACCAATGCTACCTCGTCTCCTTACTTCTATGTCAATCATTAAAACTATGCCTTCATACTTGCAAGGAATGTTGACTTTGAATATAATAGCATAAGATTAATGAACAAAATATAACTAAAATGATAATCTGATGACCTGCATTTCAGAATTTGATAACCTAAATGTGGTTGAATACTGTCAGAGTGAAATAAACTTCCTTTTAAGACAATGCATCTATGAAAATTAAAAATATACAGTTCAAATGATAACACTGGAAATTCTGACCGAAACACAAGAATAAACAAAAAATTGTTTAATTTTATATAACTCAGTTATTTAATGTTTATGAATATCAAACTAACTGAGGGGATTCTTGGTAAAAAAAAAAAAAAAGTCACTTGTCCAATGGTATGCCATCAAACGGCTGCTGAAAGTACAATGTTTCTATGAAAACAGAAGTAGTCCAAAGTTTTTTCAGCAAGAATATCAACTGTCTAGATTTAATTTATTTATATATTTGTTTCTGAAATTTGCAAAATACAATCCTTTGGTTCTTATTGAATTATAAAATGTTCAGGTCATTTGTCCAAAGTTTTTCTTTTTTCATTGTCTGTATATTATGTTCGGTGTGGGAACAATGTACTACATGTTTAATAATTTTTCTTTAACAAGCATAAGCAGGCACTAAATTGGAAAGTTGAATCAGACGTGAAAAATTCAATGGCATTGCAGGAATCATATCATTGACTTTCTGTGCAAATCTGCAAATATTCCAAACCTTAATAAACAAGACTCTTTGGCAATAAATGTTGATGCTGTAAAATTGGTTTTGGTGAACTGACATTACTAAGAACTTCTCAATTACCTGGGTGTTTTGAAAATGTGAACATTAGATAGTCTTCTGGTACATGATACCCTGAAAATCCCCTGTGAATTTCAAATGAAGTTGTTGAAAGCTAGGAATATAGTGGAAGATTTTTAAAAACTAAAGATGATGAAAACACAGATTCTGAAAAAAAAATACCTAACAAGGTTTCTGCACTATGCATAGAATTATTTAAATGGCTTCATGAAGTTATAAATGTGGCTAGTATTTAAAAAACAAAAAATGCCACAAGAAGGTGATATAAAAAATTTAAGAAGCCAAAAGAAAATTATTTTTTAATGATTCACAAAATTCCCCTGATGCATTGTCGTATTACCTGCTGCAAAGAAACATAAGGGAAGTACATTCACAGGAAAGCATTGAGCTTCTTATTCAGATAAATGGTTGTTGTCCCTTGTTGAAAAAATTGTAAAGTACAGTATTCAACCAAACCTAATTGTTTTTTAATAAGGGCATGCTTTACATAAATAAACTGAAATGAAAAAAGGTTAGAACTTTGCTTTGTAACACTGTTGTAGAATCACAAGGGGAAGAAAAATATGAGTTACAAATGTTTAAAAGTACCCAATCACATTCTCTCTCTCTCTCTCTCTCTCTCTCTCTCTCTCTCTCTCTCTCTCTCTCTCTCTCTCTCTCTCTCTCTCACACACATGCACATTAAAACCTTTAGATACTAATAAATTATTTAATTGCTGATGGTGAATACTGCTTCACTGAGAGTGGCACTCCATTCTAGTGAATAGCATGATTGTCGTTATCACTGTCCTGTTAAACAATGAAGGAAAGCAACTTTGAAACAAGAGTTACTTCCAGCAGATGAAATGCTATCCCTAAAAATTCTAGTTTCTTCCCATTAGGTACCAATTACATAAGAATGAGCCAGTAAGAATTCATAGATTGCTGCAGTCATTGATCAGTTGGTTGTGCACTTGTACTCTTTCCATGTTCAGTGCTCCATTTACTTCGCCATTGTTGCAAAGTGAATAAGATCATGCGCAAAAGAAGAGTAGTAAAGCATAGTTCAGCTTTTGTGCTCCGAAGGTGCATTAAGAACTGAAATCCTCTGAGACTTTTCAGCGGAAGTAAATAGGATGGTTTGAGCCTTTAAAAACCCCTAAACATGCAAGGAAGATATGGACATCCATCTACACACCTATTGAGAGAGTCAGTCTGAAAGTGACTGTTGAAGTTGTATAGAAATTAGCCCTGGACCAATACAAGCTGCACAATACGCACAAGTCCTTAATATACAAATAAGCTTGTGGAACAGTGGAATGAGTCTACCTCAATGTAAAGTGAGTATGTTGGAAAATTATATTTTCAAATTTGGAATATGATACAAAACTTGGTGATTTAATTAAGAACACTTACATAAAAAGAATTTTTGAAATATCTTAATCAGAAACAAATTTAAAAATTGTACACCTAACATTTAGTGTTTAGGCAGATTGCTACATTTTCTACTAATAATTAGCCAATATTTATTGCATATATATGTAAAATAAATTCACAAGCATAAAATTAACTTCACATTTTTACTTTCTCTACTATGTATAGTAAGTAGGGGAAGTATTGTATTCCACCCAAAAATTTGATACCAAGATTTCACCGGAAATACATGTTTTGAGACCCCCTGAATCCAAAAAAAGTATTTTTGGAAACATGTCCATGTGTGTCTGTGTGTGTCTGTGAACAGCATAACTCAGAAACGAACAGTCGGATAAACACCAAACTTGGTATTTAGGTTCAGTATCTTCCAGAGATGTGACACGAAGGTTTTCAAGAAAATCCCCCCACCCCAGTTACCCTTTACATGGAACATTTTTCGAAAATTTTAATTTTCTCAAAAATGGCTCTAACGATTTTGATTTAAATACAATATGTTTAAGATATTTTTATGACAAATAAAATGTATATCTCGAATTTTCTGGGAATGTTTCCAAAAGTATGTTTCCAAAAGATAGACAAAATTTTACTACACAAAAATATAGATCGCGTTAAAATACACAATTTATGTCATATACATTTTTTTTTGAGTGAACCATTTTCGAGATATTGCTTGTTATTCCCTTAAATTTTTCAATACTTATTTTCTGAAATGGGAATTCGTTATTCATCTTTTTGTCTTGGATATGCAAAGAGTATTAATCTGTGGCAAAGAGAATGGTGCTGCACATAGCAACCAGCTATTAAGAGATATGTCTATGCTTAAAGGCTTAAAGGTATTTTTATATTGCCGTTGCAAATACAAAACAAGGGGAACACAGTACGCCTTAAGCGATAGTCAAATATTTTTGGAACTGGTCACTATGTGTAAAATCTCTTTGCATGTCAAAAGATCGTTTCTGCAAATGTTTATCTCGATTTATATGAAATAGTTGGAGAATAAGAGTTCGTAAAAAATAGTTTGTACGAGTCATGCGAGTGAAACACATTAGATTATTTTAAGTTTTGCATTTTCTTTGTTTAGTTTCCTTTCTTATTTTATTGTATTAAGCTTTGTCTGTTTTCACAACCAATGAATAAAGGCAGCATTATTATATCAGGTGTAGTAAAAAGAAATCCATTATTCTTAATACACGGCTTTAGTTATCTGTATCTCGCGTTGTATAAGTCCGATCGGGTTATACTAGATGGGGTTAGAAAGATGAGATTTCGTACTAAAACAAACGTTTGCGACAGTTTTGTTTGAGCGTGCGTCAAAGATGGACACTAGCAAAGAGAATATACGCCATATTATACAGTTTTTCTTCGATAAAGCCGAAAACGCAAGCCAGGCGGCTGAAAATGTGAATAGTGTTTATGGTCCTGATACTGTAACAGCCAATCACGCGCAATTTTGGTTTCGTCGATTCCGTTCCGGTAATTTCGATATCAAAGATGCACCATACACTGAAAGGCCAATTGTCGATAAAATCATGGAAATTGTCGAGTCCGACCGTCATGTAAGCACTGTTTCAATTGCCCAAGAGCTAAAGATTGCATGAAAAACAGTTTGGAACCATTTGAATAAGGCTGGATACAAAAAGAAGCTCGTTCACACGAGTGAACGCAAAAGAAACCTCATGGACCGAATTTCCATCTGCAAATCGCTGCTGAATCGCAACAAAATCGACCCATTTCTGAAGCGGTTAGTGACTGGTGATGAAAAGTGGATCACTTACGACAACGTCAAGCGAAAACGGTCGTGATCGAATCGCGATGAGCCGGCTAAAACGGTGGCCAAGCCAGGATTGACGGCCAGGAAGGTTTTGCTGTGTGTTTGGTGGGATTGGCAGGGAATCATCTACTATGAGCTGCTCCCCTTCGGCAAAACTCTTAACTCGGAACTGTACTGTCAACAATTGGACCATCTGAAGGAAGCAATCGCCCAGAAACGGTCAGCTTTGGCCAATAGAAGAGGAATTGTGTTCCATCAGGACAACGCCAGGCCACACCATCAATAGTGATTCGCCAGAAGCTCTGGGAGCTTGGTTGGAAGGTTCTTATGCATACACCCTATAGTCCAGACCTGGCACCAAGTGATTACCATCTGTTCCTGTCCATGGCGAACGCTTTTTCTGGTGAAAAATTCGCTTCAAGAGAGGCTTGTGAAAATCGACTGTCTCAATTTTTTGCCAATAGGGACGAGGACTTCAATGAGAGAGGCATAATGAAATTACCTTCAAAATGGCAACAAGTTATCGAACAAAACGCGCATATTTGATCTAAATCGGATCATTCTATGGTAAATAAGCCTTAAATTTCATGCAAAAATAATGGATTTCTTTTTACTACATCCAAGTATAAGCAAATATTTATGTTAAAATGTTATCGTTTATGATGAAATAAACTTAGCTTATGACTGAAGCCCTCTTATTCAGTGTGTCTATTTGCATATTCTATGAGATTGCAGATACAAATAAATGGTAATAAATAATAATCATGTCAGAAGAGCGATTGACTCAAACCAATTATTTTGACATTTTATATGAGTTTATATGTTGAATAACAGGTAGCTGTAGTGTTTTAGGTCCCCAATCTTATTTGCATATTAATTTCAGTCATTCATTTCTCTGATATGATCTTAGAGTAAAAAAAAGTCCATACTTAACAAAAAATTAAACAATAATAATAATAAATGAAAGATTTTAATCAAAGTAACAATTAGTGATAATTTTTTAAATATCTTCAATTATACATTGTTAAAAAGCATAAACATGCCTAAAAATAAATTTTCCAACTGCACTTTTGAAAATAAATAAGTAAAGCCTATTATTTCAAATTCACATCACTGTTACTAGCTTATCTATATAGTATAGAAAAAAAAAGAAGTAAATCCTAGTTTGCATTAGGACACTAGGTTTTGCAACTAGTTTCATGAAATCATTTTCAGGAAACTATTTACACAATAAGGGGTTTACATGGTGACACTTGTGTATGCTGTAGTTTCATAGATTTTAAACATATATTTGCAGAGGTAGTTTGTAAAAATGGATGGTCAGGGTATTGCAGCAGCTAAAGTAGTGGCAGAGATATATCACTGGCCTTAGAAAATTCAAAGCAAAAGAGACAAATATATGCTATGGAGAAGCTTATTTTTAGGGTGCTCTGCAACTTTGTTGAAGGAAATTGTTGCAGATGATACAAAAATTTATCACATTCAATTGAGAATGACTTTGGAGCAGTTTAGCTTGAGAAAGTAACAAATGAAGTATTATCACCAAAGCTGAAATTAAATTACCTTAAGATATCTTATAAGTTGAACTTGTATTCATTGCTATAGTTTTTGTACCGAGTCCCAAAAAGCATAATTTCAAAATTTGTTCCCAAGATTAGGACCAGACTTCACTTTTTTGATCTTCTGTGTTTCATTTGTATAGATACTTCTTGTGGAATGAATTTGCATTTTAATTTCTTCTGTTGTCTTTTCAACCATATTAAATGATTGTAAAATTAACTCAAAAGCAGCAGCATATTTCACTTTATTTTTAAAGTTTATATTCATTAAAGTCCTACAACACTTCTGCACTGCATATAAATCCAGGAATTCTTCACTTCCCCACTTCATGCTGCAAACTGCAAGCATAATACAACCTCAAAATCAAGTGCTAGAACTAGTTTTGTTTCATCAAAAGTTGGAAATAGCTGAAACCGGCTGTGTAGTAACTATGTGTTGCCACTAACTTTTGCGCATGCGCACTGAAATAAAAGATAATTGCGAAACTTGCTTTCAAAACCTAGTGTCATCATGTAAACTAGCCTTAAAGCTTCCAATTACCAGTTTAACACACATTCATTTGGTGTATTAAAATTATTGTAAGTAAGAACTCAAGATTTTATTAGCCTCGCACTGAAGTTTGTGATATTGAGAACTAAAGTAATATATCTAAAAATGGGTTTGTAGTCTTACAAGTTTTTTAATTACATGAAATGCTGTAATTAAACAGATGCCCTTTCCTTACAGCAGGAGTATGAAGCAAGCTGTTTTTTGTCAACTACTCTGGGGATGCTAAATATTTGACTAGAAGAAATCAAGCCCTTAAAATGCCTACCAGCATGCAAGTTGCTCAAAACAGATACTGGCAGAGGAGGAGGAGTAAGAGGAGAGGGGAATATTATACTACAGTGATATCGGTATAGTCAGGCATAAATTCTGTGAGCTTATGTTATGTGAGAAGCAAACATAATGAACTCGTGTAGCTGTGAGTCAAGCAGTGATCACCTTGAGAAACTTTAAACAATATTTTTTGTCCATGTGTCCACAATATCAACACCAAAGGAAGAGAAATATTAATATCTTAGAAGATTTTGAACATAAATGTTGACAAGGCTCTCCACATCACAATTAAGAAAATATGTGCTAAAGCAGAAAATGTGAAAGACATGCCTGTGTGTGCTAACCAAGAGATGTCACATAGTGATGAAAATGTGAATGTTAAGGATGCCATCTAGTTGCCTGTGTACCTATTAACTTCTAAGGATACTGTTCTCCAGCTTTATGATCCTGGATACAACCTGAGAATGCTGTAAAATAATCAGTTCCATTCATAGTTTTGCTGGAAACTCTCTAAAAGCACATAGCAATTAGTTTATTATTCAACATCCACAAGTTTAAATTTTAGGAGCTTTCTGATGATTTTATTCAGGCAAAGTGAATTCTGTTATGACCTAAAAGTGTTCCAAGTATAAGATGCGTGTGTGTCATATGTTGAAGCTCTGCTGGCAGTTTTAGTTATTTTTGTTTAGAATGAACCATTGTAACCACTGGAACCTTTAACCCTAATACAGGATTGAATTTCTCAGTTAGAGATCACATCCCAAAAACAGACCTCCTTTATAAAATCCTTGCCAGAGTAAATACAATAAGTTACTCCAAAATGAATTGCTTATTCCAGAAACAGCACATTTGACTGTTCTGTGTTTTACCTAAAGTTGGACTTAATAGAGAGATATCAGGATACACCATTTGGTGCAGAAAATAAATTACATAAGTGAACCTAACTTTGTGTTAGTTCCCATAAAAAGTGAAAAAGTCCCATGTATTGTTTCTGAAACAATCATTTCAAATATAATTTCACCACCTGATGCTGCTTTTATAAAGAAAATTGTGCTTTTGGTTCTATATGGGCAAAGATTACGTTTATATCAAACTTATAGAAGTGGCTATTAGGAATATGACTTCTTGCATGTTTCATTATAATATACATAAATATTTCTAAAATAAGATTTATGATATCCTAGTGATGTATGAGATAGAGTCAAAAAATAACTAGAGGATAACAATATACTGATCATAAAATTACAGCTTGGTCTTTTACATTCATGCTAAGCAACATAGTGTCTCTGTTATGCTGAAACACTTCCTCAGATTGAGATAGCATCATATTTGTCAAATGCTGATCACATTTTTCCATATTTTTTTCTTCTGCTTTTGGCTTAATACTCTCCTTTGTTGCAAAGATGTCACAAGCAATAAATTGAATGGCTTACAGATGATATGGATAAACTGAAGTCCTTAATATTGAAGTTTACTTGATGTTTGTCTTTCCAGGGTGAATGAAACTGTGGAGAAAACCAAACCCCCTATCAAATTCTAACCTTCAGAAGTGAGAAGATGGTTTACTTTCACCATACATATGCTGATAAAGAATGTTGGGTCTACTTTTCCCTGCCAGAGAATCAATAAGGGCAGCATTGCTTATTTGTTAAACCAAAGATGTTAAACTCTCTAAGATCAGGTTTTCATCATTCTTCAGGAATTATAAAGTCTACCCTGCAGCACTATATGACCAGCTAATAATTAATAGATTTTATTGAGATCTACTTAAAACTTACTTAGTATCTAAGACTGTGCACCCCTAGTTTTTCTGCACATTTACCTATATATTAGTCTACACAAGTGGTGCTCCCATACAACACTGATTTGCTTCATGGTAGTGCAGTATAAATCTGACAATGTATGAAGAAACAAAGCCATGACTTCTTTGATTCAAGATCTTCTTTAAGCTCTCGCCACAATTGCTCACCATCAGTCTTTGATTTTCTTCTGTTATTCTTTCCATATTAACATTCCGCAGACCAGAACCTCTGGAGTGGCCTACCAGCTTGTAGGCCCTTAAAGATGGACCTTGAGTGGGTACCAGATGCGTTGGCAGGTGGTGGATAGCCAGTACCTGACCAGTGGAGTTGGCTGACTACCTACATGCTGATCAGGCCTGTCTTCAAATAGCAATTAGGAGGCCATGAACCAATTTCCCAATCCTAAGGTGTTAAGCAACCCTGCCAATAGGGTGCATAGCATGTGGGAAGATGTGTCACTAGCGGAGCTTCTGAGATACCTGATGAGCTCTCAGATTATAAATCTTACCTAGGCATGCAGGGCTCTGTCTGGGTGGACCTGAGATATCCCTAGCTAATCTTGGGAACCATAGATCATACTAGTCCCACTAAACTGGAGGGTTACTTATCAGGAGACTCTGAGAGACTAAATATTAAAGTTGAGGTGGATGGGTCCTTGAAAGGGAACCCTGTCACCAAGACTAAAGCAATGGAGACAGGAACTGCAATTCCCGGAGATGTAGAGAAGCAGGCTCTGTATCCAAAACCGGAAGACCCCATACAGGAACACCTATATTAAAA
The DNA here is from genome assembly GCA_030765065.1 of Deroplatys truncata. Lineage (NCBI taxonomy): Eukaryota > Metazoa > Arthropoda > Insecta > Mantodea > Mantidae > Deroplatys > Deroplatys truncata. Next base: position 81,026,023 of record CM060982.1, on the reverse strand, counting down.
GCATGGTGGCTGGGTTCCAACAGGGAACCTCACTCTGCAATGAACAAATGTGTGTGGGAACTGTGATTCCCAAAAATGAGGACCCAAAATTGAAGTCAAAGCCCATTAGTAGCGTGGAGAAGAAGGGGAAAAGGCTAGGCTACTGCCCAAGACCATAGAGCAAGCATGTGCCCCTAGTAATAGGGACCATGCAGAAGCCATGGCCAGGCCAAAGCCTGGAACCTCTAAAAGAAATTGGACAGAGGAAACACTGCATATGGAGAAGGGGTATCTATATCCCTCAGTTATTCCAAAAGAGGACAGGGTTTCTTTAGGAGAACTGGACTCTAACAGAAGTGGGGCAGGTTAAGCTATGGTGATTTCTTCATTCAGGCTAACCTGCAACACAGTTCTTCCTAGCAATGTAATGAGGGTTGATTTAGATGTCATGATACAAGAAGCCTTGCTTTGGCATGGTCTTATTATGGGGCAAAATATAAAAAGATTCTACAATTTTCAGTGCTTCGTCTGATGTAAAACCTAGTGTGTCTTGACAAGACTCACTAACACTTGGAATCTACCAGGCTTTCTTTCAAAAGGACGGAGTACCACATTAGGTGGTAATCTGCTTGGCCTACTTACCATATGATTCTGAGGAATCCCTCCACTCCTCAGGAGTTGAGATCTTGTACTTTATTGCAGAGATATAGAAACCTCAAGCTGTTGATTGCTACGACTTCAAAGCTCATCATAGCATTTGGGTAGTACAGACATCAACAGAGGGGAGAGAAGTTGCTTGAGTATTTGTGTTGAACAAATCTCAAGATCTTGAATCAAGGGGCACTCCAACTTTTGTGAATTATCAAAGGGAGAAGGTCCTAGAACTGTCACTAATGTCCTTCGGAATTCTAGAGGTGATTAAGGACTGGAGGGTCTGCCAGAAACCTTCCTTGTCTGACCAAAGACATATTCGCTTTGGTTTTGAGGGAAAAGGACCACCTGTACAGGAACCCTAGGAGGACCAATTGGGACTCCTTTAGAAGGGACCTGGATGGCAGGCTTAAGAATGGACCCCAGATCAAGCTAAGAAATGTGGAGGACCTGGAGGTGTATGTGGGGGTCTTCACAAACAACCTGGTGCTTTCCTATGAAAGAAATTACCCCCCATTCATGAGGTTCTGGCTAAAGATAAACTTGCATGGAGCTCTTTTTTAAGATCCATCAAGAAAAATACACATAGGCTATATAACGCGTATAAGGCCATTAAGTGTCAGGCAACCTGGGACTCCTATAAGGAATCCCAAAAAATATGTAAAAAAGAAATCAGGAAGGAGGTGATAATATACAGAAGCAGTTGACCATTGCTCAATTACAGAAATTGTTGGTCTCTGGAGATAGGACCAGGTTGGCCTCTTCAGAGGACCCCTCTGGTACTGTGTTGCAATCAGAGGCTGTTGCTTGAGAAGTTACCCACTTTCCGGAGACCTGCATTACAAATCAAGAACCAAACGTGGTTAGGGCACACTGAACTTTGCGAGAAGGCTGGTTAGTAGCAACCAAGATTGTTACTTTTGAGCCCTATAAAAGCATGGGTGAGGATGGGGTCTTTCCAGCTCTCATGCAGCTGGAAATTGTTGGTCTCTGGAGATAGGACCAGAGTGGCCTCTTCAGAGGACCCCTCTGGTACTGTGTTGCAATCAGAGGCTGTTGCTTGAGAAGTTACCCACTTTCCGGAGACCTGCATTACAAATCAAGAACCAAACGTGGTTAGGGCACACTGAACTTTGCGAGAAGGCTGGTTAGTAGCAACCAAGATTGTTACTTTTGAGCCCTATAAAAGCATGGGTGAGGATGGGGTCTTTCCAGCTCTCATGCAGCAGAGCTGGGAGATCATTTCATCCCACCTGGTGAGAATATTTAGGGCCTGTCTGGCTACGAGGCATGTTTTTCACCAATGGAGGCAGGTCAAAGTGGTTCATACCTAACTGGATACATAATCCTACCGCAAGCCTAAGGATTTTCGCCCTATCAGTCTAACATCCTTTTTGCTGAAGGCTCTGTAAAGACTGGTAGATAGATATTTGAGGGCTAAGGTACTGGTTGACAGAGCCATACAACCTCATTAGTATGCCTATTAGCCAGGTAAATCCATGGAAATGGCACTCCATCAGCTTGTGGTAAGGCCGGAGAGGACACCGGACTGTGGAGAGCTTGCCATGGCAGTTTTCCTGGACATTGAAAATGCTTTTAATAATATGATTTTAGGCACCATTTAGAAATGTCTAGAGATTAGGGGTGTCAGTCCTAGTCATGGATTGGATTATGACCTCCTTGGAACACCGTCACACAGTGATAACACAACGAGTCCATGAGGGTAACAGTGTCCCAAGGCTGCCTACAAGGGGGAATTTTGTCACTTACCTTGTGGTGTCTGGTGGCAGATAATCTGCTGGACAGACTCATCAGAGGAGGAATTCATGCTCAAGGTTATGCTGATGACATGTGCCTTGTAGCAAGTGGAAAATTCCCAAGTACTGTTTCAGAGCTCATACAGGGCTCTCTACAGGCTCTAGAGGAACAGTGTAGAGAAACACACTTGTCTATCAATTCAGACAAGACTAAAATAATGATCTTCACAAGGAGAAGCTGCCAGGATTGGTAGAGTCTCACCTGTTTGGGAAGAAGTTGAAGCTTTATGGAGTGGTCAAGTATCCAGGGGTCATTCTGGATGCTGAGCTGGAAAAAGCATGTTGATTATAAAGTTAAGAAAGCCTACAAAGCTTTGTGGGCCTGCTGAATATCTATAGGACTGAGGTGGTCAAATGGCTATACACCAAGATTATAAGATTATCAATAACTTATGCAACACTGGTTTGGTGACCTGCTTCTCCTGTGAAAGTGGTTGCTGCCAAGCTGGATTTGCTGCAAACACTGGTATGTATAACAGGGGTGGTGCGACAACTCCTCAGTCCACCTCAGAGATCTTAGTGGACCTTCCCCCTTTGCACTTGTTTGTGAAGGAGATAACCAGGATGAGTGCTTACACCTGCTTGGATAGTATGGCACTTTGAAAGCCCTTAGGGTGGTTAAAACTATATCAGGATTGGTGTCAATGACAGAGGATGTTATACAGACTTTATACTAGCTGTCCAGTTACACTTCTTTGGGTTCCTGGGCATGCTGGTTAAGAGGAAACAAGATGGCAGTCACTCTTGTAAAGAGGGATTGGGGCTCGATTTTATTGGGCTGAGCCCTACTACTGTGTGTCAAGTATGAGATAACTGAGCTTAGGGCAAGGGCTCATCTTGAAATCTGGAGTAAGCAAACCCCTGCTAGACAGTCCCATACTTTGATATTATGGCTTGACTGGAAAGTGAGCGAATTTAACCAGATTTAAGTTCAAGGAGTTACGGTTTATCTCATAGCCACAGCACTCTACACGGCATTTATACATAATGAGTCTTATCCCAAGACCCTTTATGTCGAAAATGTGTGAGGAATTTTGAGACCTCACAGCATATACATGTGAATGCTAAAGTTTCACTATGCATAGCTATGTATCCTTAGGCTCCCTTTTGAAACCTGAGGGGATAAGAAGGGCAGATATCAAGGATGTGGTCCATTTCATACAGACCATCGACCTTAGTAATGCCTAGAATATGAGACACAAAGGGCTCCAAGAGGCAGGCCTCTTTAAGAAGCCACTCAGTGATCATCATCACCATCCAAAGGATGACCTGCATCAGTTTTATTTTTTTTCTTTTCTTTTAATAAATCTGGCATATGCTGTTACTTTTTGGTAATTTTTATTATCCATTATGGTTAAATTTTTATATAGAATGATTACTTTCATACACTTCAATGGGCTCGGTCATTTAGTCCTTTGACCATATCCTTGAATCTGTTATTTTATAAAGAAGAACCATAAACTCAAAAGTGTTTGAGAAGAAATACTTCTAACAATAATGATATGTGCACTATGCAATAACAATTACTGTAGAACTGAAGTGCTACCATACACATTCCTAAATGCTTAGCAGAAAGTTACACTTATGTAAAAAGAGATTGTGCAATTGAGTCCTTTACCTCTATGCTGATCCATAGTACAGATAAAGCATATGACAAAACTGCATATAGGGCAGGCTTAAAAAGAGAGCAGTTTATGTATGTGTTATACAATGCACAATAGAAAACTGCAAAGGAATACCTTGGGAACTGTATTCCCTGCCACACATATTTAATGGATCTTTATCTCTGTAAAAGGCATTTCATAGCTGCAAGTTCTGTGCTAGCACTGTCAAACTGACAAGACAAAGGCTGCACATTCTGTCTTATGATTATTTCCAGGTATTGTAAAGCAATAGAAACCTTCAAGAACCACACATTCTGATTACTTTTTGACTCTGTCTCATACTTAGTCAAAGTGTGTATATTCCTCCATAATATTAGAAGCAGTTTGATGCCTTATACTTAGATATTTGTGCTAAATGAATCCCTCAGATATTACATCAATATCCCAGCTAGCAAAAGGAGTATTTGAGTCATCAGAAAGAAATACTGAATACTTCTGTACCATTAGAAATACAATTTGCATAGTTGATGAATATGAAAAGAAACAGATTTTCAGTACCTTTAAGTGAAACTGACATTCAAATCTTTCAAAGCACCTATGCAATAAATTGCAATACACAAAGAATTCCTTATTGCACATATTTGGAGTTAGATAATGATTCCAACATTACAAAGGAAGTGGTTGTCATAGGATACATAAACACAGATGGGCAATTAGCTTCAGATTTTATAATTGGTGTTAGAATAATTGGAAGTAATTCCAGTACTGACCTGTCTAGTTAATATTATACTCAAATCACTGCACGCATTACTCACAAACAAAACATCTGAAACAAACTGAGTAGTATATTGTCAAACAAATTTTATGAAAGATGTGGAAATGTCTGGCTTTCATTCAACTAACTGCATATTACTGACACAGATTCAGTGCTCTGTGTCCAAAGGAACATTTTGTTTGGGACATTTTCTGGATGATAATTTTCCAAATTATCTAATATGTCACTTTCAGGACTCTGCACAATTGTAAGCATAATTTCAGCTTAAAAGTATTAAAAACCATGTTCCTCTTTAGATATTTTAATTATAAAATTATTTTTCCATAATGGCGTAGAAATATATCCATTATTTCTTTCTCTGCTTTCACCATAAGGCAGTACTTTAGTTTTTCAGATAAGCAAGAAGCTTAAATACTTTAATTGCTATACATGCAAGCAATATACAGCAATGGGATATGCAAGGTCTCTAGAATAGCAAAGAAATATGATTAGTTTGGTAGTTTCAAGACAAATGCACTTAAAAGTTACGGTGCTTTTTGTCCCTACATCTGACATGATAGTTGAAATATATAGCTGAAATTTTAGTATTCTTATTATATTACAATAATCATTAATTTATATATACTTATTAGTAAATTAGTAACTAAGATGACTTATTCACTTCAAATACAATGTCAAAAGAAGATTAGAGTAGGTGCAAAAGTTAAAGGCATATAAAAGCAGGCCATGCTGAAGACTCCAGCAAATCATATGCTTGCCCCTCCTACCAGTGCTGTTGAATGTGATACATGCATCTTATGCGCCTGAACTAAGAACATGATCTTTATTAATTATGCTCGGATAAATATTTTAAAAAGATAGTTATCAAAGTTATAATTAGACTGAATTTTATTTTCTGATCATGGCTGTACAAAATTCTGTCTCAATAATACTTAGAGTGCAAGCTATGCACATTTTATCTTCACATGCTTATCGCCATTCACTATTCAACATTGAAAAGCCTGAGAAACACAACCATTCCTTCCTGACAATGCTTATCTTAAATATAAACAGTATATATGAAAATACAGACCACACAGGTTGAAAAGGACTGAGTTAATGTTCATTTTATTTTCAGAGTTGTGGTGTGTTATTTTATTATTAAAGTGAGTGGGTATATGTTAAGTCATGTTTCAAACTTGAGCTGAAATATTGTTAATATATAAATGAAATTATCATATTTCTCTTTTCTTCTGTTTGTGATATGAGTGTATGAGCTTAACCATCAAAGCTGGGAGGACAACTGATTTTTCAATTAACCCATGTGAAGTGATTCATACTCAGGGTAGAAAAATTGTATTTAATGTATACAACTTCTTTTTTTTTAAAAAAAAAAAGTAACTCAACATGACTTTATTTCACTAGTTAGGCATGCAAAACAGCTCAGGAGGAAGATTTCAACAAAGAAATTTCCAGGGACGGCACAGTGAAGTCTATTATCATTCATTTAAGGGATGAAAGTGACAACTCCGACTTAAGTGCTTTTGAAGAAACTGAAGAGAACACCCACGAACTGCTTGTTGTTCCAATGATGTAACATGTGTCATAGGTTAACCCATCAAGATAAGATTTTAACATTTTAAGGGCATTTCATGCGTTCTGATGTACAGAGTTACTGCCGGTACATGCCTGCTATGCTTGCAACAGTGCTCTGCATGAGCATTGGCAGCATACATATGCTTTTAACTTTTGCACTTATTTTAATGTGCTAGATAATGTAGAATTCTATTGCTGATCTAGCTCATTTACAAATACAAATGGATAAAGTAATGATAAACTCTCAGTCTCACACACTGAAAGCTCTTAGTTACCTTTATTAAGAAATCAATAGTTCTGTGCTTAAAAGTGAAGTCAGCCGTAAGAAGCAGAGATGCGTAGAACTTTGCTATTTGGTCATATATCTTCTAAGAATCAACTCTGCTTTTATTCTGAGAGAAATCTCACCACTTTCAGGAGGCATTAAACACTGATACTCACCCTGATGGAAGAGGAAGTGATGTGAAAAAAGTAAACAAAAAAAAAAAAAATTATAATGGAGCATATGTCGTTGCTATTCTAGAGACCTTATATGTGCTGTACAAAGAATGCATTATGTACATGAAGGAAAATGTGCATTTAAAAAGTAGAAAATTAGCATCAGTAAAGGAAAGCCACAAAACTGGAGGATTTAGACTGTATAAAGTTCTCCACTGACAAAAGAAGATACTGCTTAAAGAAAATAAATTCTGCTTGTAGAACCTTTTCATAAAAAATATATATATACACACACGATACATTTTTCTGAATAATTGTTTTCACTTCAGTTGGACAAAATTAATCTGAACCAAAATGATACAAATAATTTTGTGCCATTACTCTATAAAAAAACTTAATAGATCCCCCCCCCCAACAAACCCTTTTTTTTTTCTGGACACACTGTGTGCAGCATATCTAATTAATCCTATACACACAATAAAGTACTTTAACATTAATGTTTAACCTTGCTTTTCTCTAGAGTGTAACATAACACAAAACTACTCAAGAAAGCAACTGCTACTCAGGGTTTGGGAATTTTGCCATTAGCAACCTATTTGTCACCTACCATCTTCAGAAAAGAAGTAATTAACATGCATTGGCTTAATGTATACAAGACAAAATCCAAGAAGGCTTTTTAAGGACCAAAAAATTTCCATACTGCTTCTACAGAGATTTAATCCTGCAAGGTCAAATTAATATGTCACTTTACTTCAATTTCAGGGATTTAATGGCGTAACCTAATCATGTTAAAAATCCTTAAAACACATTCTATCAAAGGAAGCCATCATCAAGCTTCTCCTTATGCAATGACAGTTACAACCATGTATACAGGGTTATTCAAAAAGAAGGAACAGATTTTAAACATTCATTTTTAATGAATGGCAGTAGATAGTGACACATATGACACATCATTGAATAGAGGAAAGTTCAAAGTTTTAAGTCCCACCTATTAGTTCCATTCAGTGTGCACAGTGGCGCTGTGTTTGTTTACAAGAAAATGGTGATGCCACAGGAAAAGTCGTTTTGTCTGCTGCATTATGCAAAGAGTGAATCCATTGTTTCATTGCAGCAGGCTTCGTTGTAAGCTCAACGAGCCACCTTGTCATAAAAAATTTACAATTGATACAATAAATTCATAGAAGATGGCTGTGTATGCAAACGGAAAAGCACTGGTCATCCTCGCATAAAAAATGGTGCTGATTTTGAAGACATAAAATAAAATGTTGAGAACTTTTCTCCATTCAGTGATGTATTGCATGTGTCGCCTCCTATTGTCGCTCATTAGAAATAAATATTTAAAGTCTGTTCCTTCTTTTTGAATAAACCTGTATTTAACTCAAATTTTGTTAATGAGTTTATGCTGAAAAGAAAGGAAATGTCCCCCCCCCAAAAAAATGATCCTAAGGACTATTAAAGCTGCAACTTAAAATGAACACACTTAGCCCTCATTAAACTCAGAGCAATTGCAACCGTAACATGACAGAGTGATCAGTTGCTTAATAAATCAAAGTTGTACGCAGGGAAATGCAAACTACTTAGTAATTGAAACTTCTGACTACATGGCAACATCAGCTGTCCTAGTCAAAATATACAATATTTGGAGTGCATTAGGGAGCTCTCTCCAAAGTGAGCATAATTTAGTAAGAGTATTTAATTTGGCAACACTGGTGTCAACAGTGCATAACCTTATTATCAAAGTGTTGCCTACATACCACTTTCAGGGACTCAGGACAAATTTTGGCCAGTGTGCTGTAAAATAAGTTCATTACTTCAGGCAGTACTGAACTTATGATAGATTTTGAACTGGGAACACTATTTCAGGAAACACGTCTTCCATGAAAATGACTTTTTTTTAATTACCGTAACGCAAAAATATTAAAATTTTGTAAAACAAGTTCAACTCACAATGCACCAAACAGTGGAAGTTCTTGACTTTAACAGATGACAAAACTTCATCAAAATCTCTCTTCAGCAACTAATTCTAAAATGATTAATAAAGTTAAGACAGTAACTACGTGCATTTGACTATACATAAAGCAGTAGCAAAGCTGTTTGCAAGCAATCAAATGGGTTCATTTTGCTTCCAATGAAGAAGCTGCTAGAAAAAGACACTTCCAGTATCTACTGTGAAAGTGACCCATTTCATCCATGCTTATTACACAGGCATGAACTAAATTACTTCCATTTCCAGCATAAACACTTAGGTCTTCTCCACTGCAGAGCAAGCTCTAAACATTATGGTTTACAGATTACTCAAAAATGGGAAGCCTTTGGATTTCTACTCGTGGAGTCAATACCTAAGTGGTCCAAATAAGCAGTTGTATTGATCTCATAAAAACAAAGGAGATGCAGTGCATTCACTTTTAGTGATTAAATTGAATTTTAAGGGATGTAAGATATAATGCCTAAAAAAAACACTGCCATTGTAAAGTACATTTGCACCAAGAGCATCATTATTATCATTAAGCTGTTGGTCCTAGCATAGATTATTTTCTTGCCATTGGCAGCATTGAATTCAAAGGATTATCAAGCTAATTTATACAGTATGAAAATAAGTGAAAGCCATATTTGCATAATAATAATAGTGAACTCACAACTACCTTTAAAGAGATTTTCTACTTCTTTGAAACAGGAAAGCACAAGGGTTTCCTTCTCGATAATATAATGAAAACTAGCTAACACAAAAACTTTAAACTGGCTGCCAGAAAATTGTACATTTGACTTCAGTTTTATTTTCCACCGCTAACTGTTCTATCCAAAAGTATGTTAATACTTTGCTTCATAAGTATGTACTCTTATGGACCCTGTAGCTTAAACAATATATTCAAGCTTCTAATCAACCTAACTAGCTCATCTGCAACCTGTAAAATAAGTAAACTTTTCCTCTTACAAGTGAAATAGCCATCGCCACACTTATTGCTTACCTATTTTATTAATATATTACAATTCAGACAATCTAACCTATTCATAAATTCTAGTGTTTTCATGAGTAAAAGCAGCCTGTATTCTTTCCTTCCATATTCCAACTATGTTACACAAACAAGAAAAGGAACAGCAACAGAATGCACAGTGAAAAACTTATAATTGATAAGAAACACAGAAATGGACAAACAACAAACATGAGCCAGATCTTCTCAAACAGATCAGTTTTGTTTAGTAAAATTTACGATATATCTTGTTTTTAACCTCTAAGCTAAATTTTAGAAATTCTGATAACTGGGAAAATCATAAATAAATATGACATTAACACATTCTCCCAAAAATGTTAATAATTTGGACTGGGAATCTTAGTTAAATTCCTCTATAAATCAAAGCATTATTACGATTAGGACAATATTCAGTACTGCTAAGTTAATACTGCTGATCCATAGGCAGTGATCAATGCTGTGAAAAATTTAACCTTGTTCTTAAAGAGAAAAATAATTATTCATTGTTAATGTGCCAGATTCCATGTAATGAAAAAAGAATTACAAGATATGTAATGTCTTAAAAAGTGATAACCCTAATTTTATAAACAATGCTCCTCCATAAACTTTTGAACACTATTTTTTCCAACTGACAATCACAATAAATGATATATGTACTTGGAATGACAATGTGCAAATTTAGAAATGTTTAATCTTGGTTAAAAGGTGATTATAATAAGTAGTAAACGACAGGAGGTATGTTGTAGACAAATGTTACATTTAAATAATATTAATCTGTGTAAACATTGTACTAGATTTGAATAATACTGTTCAATCCTGATGCTGCATGATTAAAGGAAATCCTGTCAAAAGTTCTTTCCAGTAAAGATGCTTAGGGTAGCTCAGTGGCTTCAATATGGTTCCTGTGCTGAGGGTTCATGGTTCGATTCCTGGCTCTGGGGCACAATTTTAAGTCTGCCCTATCCAAACCTTCACTATCACCCTAATATTGAAGGTAACAACTAATAAAATGGATCAGTCCATTGCTTACTGAAAAGAAGTGTCCCTGAAGGTCACAGACTGCATGAGGAGCATTGAAACAACAAACATTCCTTTCCAGTACTCCCCAGATGCAATAACTTTGGTTTGTTTACCTTTTCTATTTCTGGACACATGTACAGAAGCACTGTCAAGTAATGCACATACCAGATATCATTAAGTGATATTTCTTATCATTCTACATTGACACATTGATGCTGTTGCTATCGACTCTGCAAAGAAACCTGGAATAGCTGAATATATGTGATAAAAGAACTTAAAGGATAATGTATAGACATTAGCATTGAAAGCAACCTGCTATTATAATTTATAATATTTTAAGAATCAGCAACTCACGAGTGAGAATCAATTATTAGCAATTAGTGTCATTTTCTAAATTGGGTTTTTTATGAACTCTACATTGGAGGGTAAAAGCTTTTGTATGCAGTGGTTTCTTTGTGAACAAATTAACTTTAAAATAAATATAATTGTTGAAACTTCTAAAGATCTTATTTAATAAGAGATGTAAAATTGTAAATTAAGTGAAACTGAGTTATTTGTGGATGCTCTTTAAACTACTTTGGCTCTTAGCACCCCATTCTATGTTGGACATGAAAGGCCGGAAATGCTTTTCACAGGCTTCTTTATCAGGTTTGAGGTTCTTTTACGTGCTGTAAATCTACCACACAGGACCACCACTTTACTTTCCTTCTGAAAGAAGACATGCTAAGGATTTTTATGCTCAAAAACATCATCGCCCTGTAAAAAAAAAAAAAAAAAAAAAAGGACAACAAATCATTCATTCAATATCTTGAGAGAACAAGAGAAAATTATTTTTCCAGCCAACTTCTGCTGAAGATAGGTTGCTCTCCCTTACCATAGATGGAATTGCAACCAATTGTCTATGTGTACAATTTTCTGTGTTCAAGGAACTGCTTTACATTAAGTGTAAAATAATATGAATGAATAAGGATTGATAATTGCACTTTCCTTAGTATATAAGTTACAGTTTTCTTGTGTAAAGACCTCTCTCTGTCATAATGCAACAAACATAAATTAATCCCGTAAATCAATATTTATTTTCCATTTATGATAATTTTTTAAAATTATTAATGAACATAATACTCCCAAAGAAGGGTAGCCTCTAAACTTTATTCCAAAATGAACTCTAATATGCCAGCTGGTAATTAATACAATAAAAAATCAGAACGTCAACATTTTAAAATAAAGGTAAAAAAAAACAAGATTTCAATACTCTATCCATCATCCATTCACTTTGAGTGAAACTTACTTTCTTATCACTGTGTGTAGCTATCCAAAAATTAATTCTGGGGGAAATGTGTGATAGAGGTGTCATATCTCGGCGGATGGTAATAAAGTGTATGTGGATTACTTGTGAACACTTCTGTACACTGGTATTTTGTAAAACAAGCTGTTTAAATCTCTTACCAAGGTATACTTGAACCAGACTGCAGTTACCTAAGGAGTACTACACCCAAACGAATACTTAAGAGATAATGGATAAGTTGTTCTGACCTCTTTACTCACTCCATGCACACAGCCTGTAGAAAATTTAGCTAATAGTATTCTTTAAGCTTGCAAGTGTTTTATCTATAGTTTTGAAATACAAATACAGATTTGAAACAGCTATTGAATACAACTGTGCTATGCAAAAAAAGCATATTATGTAAAAATGTGCTTAAGGTTAAATTTTGTACTGTTTGAGAATTCCTGGCAAACACATAAGAAACAAAACTAAACAATGAGTTACCAGGCAATGGGAGACCATGCTCAGAAACATGACGCTTTCCAGTGGAGGAATATATGAAGATGCTAGAAATAAATTGGAATACTTTTTCAGTAAGCCAAACTAAGCAGTCTTTTACAAAAAATGTAACATGTCTTATACAGGAGTGTACAATCTTGCACTTTAGAGACACAATGTAAACTTTTAAATGTGGTGTGATGCCTATAGTGTGACACAAGCAGGAAGGATCATGGAAAGCGTCAAAAATGATCCAGTTATGATGCTGGATCTTCTTTCAAACAAACTGTTGTAAAAGGGTCTAACTCCCTTAGGGTGCTTTACAATATCTGAAGAGAAATTCTAATAATGAAATATATGTACAAATTCTACAAAATGGATATTTACCAGTGATCCGTGTTGCCTCCACTACAAAGAAAAGCAAAAAAGGAAATAAGGGACAAAAAATAAACAAAGGAAGTTTAAATAGAAGCCAAAACCTATGACATTTGATTTTTTTTCCAAAGGAATATCCTAACATAATGTTTAATAATGTCATTTAATGGCAAACTAATCTGATGCCTGAAAATGTTGACACTAGCTTTTACCTAGTTCTGCTAGAGATCATAAGCATAGTTTCTATTGAAAATAAACACTATGCAAGTGGTTTTCAAATGCTAAATTGTACATCTTCAAATTAAAGTGCTATATAACACTAAGTTCTGTTCTCAAAATGAGAGTATCCCAGAATTGCAACAATTTAATTCAAATTATAATTTTATACACTTCGAGTAATAATACATGGATATCTCTAACATAGCAGAAGTGAAAACCACTGGCAAGAGCTGAAAGAAAGTTATTCAAAAATTAAACGCAACACTTATTCCCTCTAATTTCTGGGAAAACTGTAGAAATTCAAATATAAACCAGATATTGTTAAGCAGCTTTTAAGCAGATTCCTTAGGATAGATGCATGTGGCTATGATATTATTTAAGCTCTATTCATCCCACAATGCCAAAAAGTAAAAAAAAAAAATGTACAAATTATCAATACATTCACAATCTGAAACTTGCACAATGAAGCAAATATTATCTTTATAAGTATATTTCTATTAAGTCAAACCTGAACGTTCACACAGCTTCACCCATTTTAAGCTCACAATTTACTCACATTTTCAACTATCTTTTAACTGCCAAAGATAAGAATTGCCTTGCTGGTTGCTGTGTTTGTTTTTGGCAGACATTTTAAGTACATGAGATTTTGATTCTCATTAACAAGTTTATGTAAGCTACTTAGAATTTTTAAATTTCATAAAATTAATCTATGGGCTAGTGTATTAGGTGCTCTTAATTCCACAATTTGAATAGCCTGTTAGACCCTAAAACATCTAATATGTTATCCACTGCTCAACATGGAAAATTGGCAACTTCTCCTGTATTTTTGACAATGGCTGGTATGACTGTTGATGTTGCAGAAATATTCAATTAATAATTCAATTATATTAATTCAAAATTCTCTCCTGCAACAAGTTCTGACAAATTCAAGCCAATTACAGTCTATCTGGAATGTATTTTTATTTTTATCTCAATGTTACAGCGGAAATGTTTTGCTGTCCGTAATTAAGCATTTCTAACCTCCAATTACCTATGTTAAATTTCAGAAATGTGCAAAGCTAGAAAATGTAGTGGCTGATATTCTAGCTGCTAGAAGTGGAATGTGATCAAGACAAGCAGTTTCATTTCCAAAACGGTATTTACTATTATTACTATTATTATTATTATTATTATTATTATTATTATTATTATTATTATTATTATTATTATTATTATTATTATTTGCAATAGTGATTTTATAAGTGCAAAGTTGGCATTTTTCCTGTATTTCATGAACAAAATTAAGTTTTGAGCACTGATAGAGTGCTGTTATTATAGTACTGTATCGCTTATTCATTGTTTTTAATCAATATACAGTTTTACAGATCATGATACAGAGCATAAAAGCTTAAAAGGTAATAAACATAATGATAAAAATAACAAGGGTAATAATAAAATTAATAAATAAGAATAATGTTAATGTACATATGTCATTATTTCCAAAGATATTAATTTACAGTATCAAAAAAATTCATGGTAAAAATGCTCAATTTTTATTTTTAATGCTTTGAAGTTTTCTTTTGCTCATATGTTATTTGGAAAAGCATCACATATTTTTATTACTGCATAAAGTAGGTACTCATAATTATTTTATGTTCACTGACACAGTATACATATGTTTTATAGATCTGTGCTGGGATGTGAAATTCTTGATCCAATTGAGAGAAAGGGTTACCTATTTAATTTTGCAAACAAAAGTATTTCTAATAAATAAACATATGCTAGAAGTAGAATTTTCAGTTGCTTAAATAATGGTATACATAATTCCAGGGGTGCTCACCCCCCCTAAAACAAATATCCTCCCCTATTTTTTCTGGGAGATCATTTATAATTGGAAAATTTAAATTAAATAAAATATTGGGATATTTACAGCAAATTTAAAACAAAAATATTTGGTGGTGTATTTTATTACTTGGTATTTCAATGTATCCCATTATAAATAAACAGACCAATTAGTAAGTTTAATAATGCTATACATTCTTAACTACATACCTACCTATAATGTTACAGTTCTTTTTATACATTTCCAAAATTTATCATTTGATACGCCACATACAGCATGAATTATACTTAACATTACTTTTAGGGGAATTACAGCACATTTAGATTAACAAATTTAAAGATACAAACTGAGTTAACAATTACAGTAGGTACTCGATAAAATATTATAATAAATTTGTTTATATTACCTGCATAAATTTACTTAAATATTTTTGTATACCCAAATTTTTGAATTCCCCCCAAAAATGTTACTAATAATGCAACCTGTGCCATGATTCTCCACTGTGGGTGGCATAATTCTCTTAATCTATTCCCATACTATTCTATTGATTCTTTGTAGTGTTACGAAAACTGTTTTTGCTGGTGTGGATTTCCGCATAAGATCTTTTATTTATTTTATTTATTTATGCATTTATTCATTTATTTAGAAGATCTCAATGAGCACGTTGCTCTAGACAGGAACTGCCCTTTACTAGTGAGGTGGTAAGAAAAATACAAAGGTTAAGCACATATAAAAAGGAGTACACATGTATATATACATATATGATATTTTAGTCTATTTTGTTTGTGTGGAGGGGGGTTGTGTATGTTACATTTATTAGATATTTCAACACCACAAAGATTTTCTGTTGCCAAGTTATTAGGAATTACAGCATTGCTCAAGTAGGTGATGATACCATAACTTGTCCAAGAGCATAGCTTTGCAAAATAAGTAGTTCTTAAACGTTTTTATGGCTATTTAACATGCCAGAGTTCCTATTGTACATGGGCTAGCATTTAGTTTTTTGACCAGATTATTTACATGTGTTTCTCATTTTAGAATATTTAATATACACAGTTAAAAGAATGCTGTATGACCCTTTGAGAGTCCTACTGTATGGATCATTCTGTTTAGATAGTTTTCAATTTCAGTATTCCTTTTGAAGATAATCCGACTATAAGATGTCTGCCAGAGGAAAATAGTGTATTTATAAGTCTTATTACCCAAATGAGGTGAATGGATCTGGAGAAAGAATTTGATGCATGTGCAATGCAGGTAAAGACTTGAGTCTAGTTCACAGTTCACTCCAAATTGACTGCACTGTAATGACATTATAGTGTTATGGATACAGAACTACTCACCTCAATAAGGTAATATACCAGATTTCCGCTGTCAAACAAACAGCTGATAATGTTGATAAGAATTCACAAAATATTTCTATTGAAACACACAGGTGAAGCTGTACTTCTGCTCAAATTTAACTCAAAGAAATACAGCTAAGTGTAATTATAAAAATATGCAAGTTTTAAATAAAGATAAAGAATAAATATTACTAATATGATTAGCATACTACCAACTCAATAACATTTTCTTTTGCATTTTCTGATTTAATGCACTATGAGAGATAAAAAGGGAAAAGTGCAGTAGCTTACCATTATTTTATTCTCTAAATTTTTCTTCAACTAAGCAAGAACTTCAAAGAGCAAGCCTTGAATGATTTGTGCATTATGCTATTTTACACGGTTAGTCATCAGAATGTTTCAGTTTACTTAATAAAGTACACTATAAATTATTTTCTTTCCTAAAAAATTCTCTGCATGACCTTGTGCCGAGACATTTTCTAAAAACCACTATGGTTTGCACCCCAATTGTGGAATTATTCAAGCACACTGAACTGTGAATGAAAGATGCTTTGAAATTTCAACAAGATAAGTCAAGGAAGATAATTGCCAATAGTGTTCTTAATGTTGTTTTACAATAGACATTTTACTTACAAAATTTCTGGTACAACTTAATAGTTGAAATATAATTCTTGGAGAGGGAGGGGAATAAAGGAGAAAGAAGGAAAGCGAGAAAGTAGAAAGTACAAAAAAAAATTGTTTAGTTTGAAAGTAACTGTTCTTACTAAAACCTCAAGTAATGACCTGCAAACCAGAAGTAATATTTTGGCTATATCTGAAATTTGAACAAAGAAATGTCACATATCCGTAAAAACCTAACATTTGGTGTTTTAAAATTCTCCATTCTGAAGCAATTGTATTTCAGCATTCAGCTGACTGTATGGTAACTTTTTAAGAGCTACACAACTGACACATTACATCAAAGTTATGAAAAGCTCAACAAATGTAATCCATTTTGTGTATGGTTACTGCAGCACATACTAATTAATAAATGAAAAATTAAAAATGGGTCTTAAACTAGACAGCATAAGCAGCAACCATTCAGTTTTTATGCATAAACGTTTGCAATAACTTGCTCCACAGATAACATTTTAATGCAAACATACTTTTCAGGCAGTTATTTACATCTTTATTTGCTTGTAAACTCTAGTGGCTGCTTAGGATGTTGTTCAGATTTTATGTGCTTGATATGAAGTTTTTTTTCTGATGATGATTCAAAATTCATTAGTTCATTTTCAAATTTTAGAGCATCAACAGAAGCAACCACAGATAAAACTCCACCAGAGATTACAGTGAAACTTCCAACAATCAAGAAGCAGTTATTTCTAAAACATATCCTCATAACAATTATGTTTATGAAGCAAACAAAAGTGCAAAAGCTTATGCACATTAAAACTGGACAGTTATAAACCGAAAGCTTCTCAAATTGTGATTAGACTATTGCTTTAAGCTAGGAACTGCCAGCAGATGATATCATATTAAGGCACCAGAGTTTGTGGAGGATATATTTTGGTTTTGTGTTGGAAAAAGGAAAAATGTCTTGAAATGGTATAAATTCTTTGTTTCTTGTTTCTTCTGCTCTTCCATTTTTGTGTGTAGGTGCTGATTTTATATATAGGAATTCTCTCTTTTTATGCTATAATGCCCTTTTAACATTTTATTTCTATGCTAATAAGAGCTGTGTTTTGCAAGATTATATACAATCAGTAACTTTCGCTTTTAACTAATAGGTCATAATAGCCCAAATAGTCTAAGCCTACTACATACGAAATGTTTTGTCTTTTGTCCATATGTGACACCATGGTTAAATGATAATTCTAGGAGATGACATATGATAATTCATTCCCTTTGCCACTATGAATGTGAGATTTCTAAATGAGAAGCTGTTAATTCCTATCAAATAGTTTCTTAAGTTGATTCTAAAGAATCTTGTGAAGCTGTGTGTACCTTATAGATCTCATAGCATGAGAAAATCCCTAAGTTGGTATCTGGTCCTGAACTCCACAAGTAACAATGATATCACATCACTGTAGGGATAATCAAATGTTCAAGTTACTGTTCTTAGTGTTTTAAGGTTCTAAATTCAGATAATTCCCC
Source organism: Deroplatys truncata (assembly GCA_030765065.1). Lineage (NCBI taxonomy): Eukaryota > Metazoa > Arthropoda > Insecta > Mantodea > Mantidae > Deroplatys > Deroplatys truncata. Next base: position 81,007,541 of record CM060982.1, on the reverse strand, counting down.
ATGTACAAAGTTATGGAAACACACACAAGACTCAATAGACTTCCATCTCATGACTAGAACCTGAATTTATATGTAATGTTGATGTTCAAAGTACCTAGTATATATACAGTGGGTGAAAAGTCAGGGTACAACTATTTAGTGCCCCCCCTTTTTTTTTCTTTCTTTCTTTCTTTCTTTCTTTCTTGCAAAACAAATTTGAATGGAAATATAATCTGTTATGCATCTAGTATGTCAGTGTGTTCCTTCATGATTTCTGTAGAGACAAATAGAATGCCAGGTTCTCTTAGGCATTTTGTGGAGCATTATGGGTCTTACTTCTTGGAAGGCATATGAACAGCAACTTTTAAATAATTTGGAAACATACTGGTGCTGTTGAACCTTTGCCTTGCACTACCTGTAAGTTGGTGTGTGTGTGTGTGTGTGTGTGTGTGTGTGTGTGTGTGTGTGTGTGTGTGTGTGTGTGTGTGTGTGTGGCGCGCGCGCTTGCGCTTGCATGTGGGGGGGTGAGGTGGCAAGGAACATTTTTGTGTTGATTTCATCTGTGATCTAGCCACAGAATTTGAGATAGTAGCACAAGTTTCCAGTCAAGTCGAAGGTAATGTATCTTTTAACATGTCTGATGTCAAAAACATCTCTTTTTTCTCTCCACTGTTTCTTGTTTCACTGACCAATATGATCTACTAGGTTAAAGGATATTAAATTCACAAACAATAAGCTGCCTTTTGACAGTGGTGTCTTCAAAACAAGACCTAAAACACAGCATGATGTCATCCATACATTTTTTATATTGGCCATTCTTAGACCCAAACAAGATCCACACTAAAGATGCTATATCTGCCATTCTGAATTATTGACTACTTAACATAAAATCCAAGTATTATCAGCTCAACTTTTACTAACAGAACTTTTTACTCACATGTATATAAATATGTAGCAAGAATCCTTAAAATACAGGGTGATCTGTTTGGGTGTGGATAAAATGAAAACACTGCTGTACTTTATATGTTGAAACCTGGGTATACAATATTAAAAGATGGGAGATTTCTCAAATGCTGCATGACCCTCATTGCACACTCTACACAACTCTATGGTGGTGCAATTCAACCTATGTTTGTTATAATATCACAACAGCGATTTTTTGGAAAGTCTGAGTAATTCTTAGTTCTTAGTCATCATCAATATTTCTGAGTTTTTGTGTATAGACAGTGTCTTTAACAAAAACCCATATGAAGAAGTCAGGGGGTGGTTAGATCTGGGCAGATTGGGGGGGATCAAGAAATTGATTCGTCATGACCACATCACATACAATTCAAAGGGATATTTAGAAAATCATTAACCTTCTAAAGCGGTTATCGAGACCCAGGAGGGAATATAGTTATAGTAATAGTAATAGTAATAATAATAATAATAATAATAATAATAATAATAATAATAATAATAATAATAATAATAATATACGATCGAAATCAAACAACGACAAAAATGTGCTGAAAAGAGATAAAGGATATAAAGAGAATCAATTTATAAAATAAAGAGACACCCGCTCTGTAAATTCATACTAGAAAGGGGTTTTGTTGAAAAGGCAGAAAAACAATTTTTGTTTTACTCGAAAGGTACCTGCTATCGGCGACAAGAAGTCTACCGGAAGTTTCGCTTTTGTACTTTGGCTCGGACGTGTAGTTTACAATGGTTTCAAAGCTTAGCAGGGCCAGAAAGCATACGTGCCTTATTTACGATCTAAGAATATTCGTGGGAAGATTTTAAAACTCAAAATAAGCTGTAAGAAGCAGACGTGAAAGCTATCAAGTGGGGGTAGCCAATAATAAAATCGTGAAACAAAAATGATAGCCAATCAAAGATCGCGTATACATCACATGATACGTTTGAACTTAAAACGGAACGAAACATAAGAAAGTGGGGGAAAATTCTAAGTTTGGCGAAAGGCGTAAAAAAAAGAAAGAAAAGAAACGCTGAGACACATTCCGGTACAAACTAACCACGAGGACGGTTGATGGAACAAAATAAGAAGAAAATAATCAGAAAGTTTATAGTGCGAAAATGAAGTTGTGAAATCTAGGCAATTCGAGGCCTAGTCGGAGGAAGTAGCGACTTCGAAAGTGACGACAATAATAACAGTGGTTTTCGACGACGAAGGTGGCGGGTTGACCAGATAGGAATATTCGTAACAAAATAAAGTAATATCTCAATCTTCGCCGGCGGCATTATTAATATTTTCAAGGCAGTGTCACCACCCCTGAAAACCAGAACCTCAGCTCTACCAGAAGAAAGTCCTAAGTCCCTGCCATCCAATAATCGAACCCGGGGCTCTGAGTCTCCTGAAGCGACAGCAAGGAACAACACAGATGTGTCAGAGGTCAGTGTCACTTCCATCCCATTGAAGTGGTGCACCGTCTTGTTAGAATACAATGTTTATATTGTTGTCCTCAAGTTGTAGCAGTAGAAATAACTGCAACATATGCAAATAAGATCCATAGGGTACTGTCTTTTCTGTAAAGAAGAAGGATTCACACACTTTATTGAGCTCACTCCACAACATATGCCAACTTTTGGATTAGACCTTTCAAACACATAGGAGAAATGTGGATCTTCCTTTGTTCCAAATAATGCATTTGTGTGCATTTACTCTCCCACTGACAAGAAAAGTCACTTCTTTTGTAAATAGCCATTTTTTAAGAAGCAGTCATCGTCTTCAATCCATTGACACATCATGGAACAATTGAAACAAGCTTCACGATCCTCATCGTGTAAGGCCTGTAGACATTTTAAGTTATATGGATACAATTTTCGGTACTTTCAAACAATACTTGACAGGATGTATATATGATACATTCATTTCTGCTGATAGTGTCTTAAACTTTTTGTAAGACTCCTTATCAGTAGAGATAGCTGCTTCTTGTACTGGGTTTCACCTGTGACCATCTATTTTTTTTTTTAAAGAAAGAACTTATTTCTGTAAATTTTCAATACCACAACAATAGGAAACATATTTAGTTATCCATGCAAGAAGAGCTTAACACAGTGCAACCAGTTTTAAAAATTGAATTGCTTGACTTAACACTAATAGTTTTCACTCACCACATAATTAATGCAGGAACATGTTTTCGTAGCACCTCATCTACAACATCAGTTGCTGCCGACTGGTTTGAACATCGGGATCAATGGTAATTGATAGTGTATCCACTGGCGGCATATGTTGAAACAATTTTGCTTAAGTGTTTATGTTATTTATATAAGAGAAGCTTAAAAGTGAGGCAAAAAGAACATTTCGGAAACATTACATATAAACAGATTGACAAATCAGCAGTGACTGATCATTTCTGGAAAACAAGCCACAATGTAAATGAAGAAATTAACTCTTAAAACCAACCAGAAATGGTAAATAATTGGATGTTTGAGAGAAGATCTTTATTAAGAAGCACAAAGGATGTGTGTGAACCTTGAAAATGGCTTCAATACCTATGCAAGATTATTCCAACATACACCCAGTGGATACACTTTCAATCACCTTTGAGCTGGATGTTCAAACCAGTCAGCAGCAGCTGATGATGTAGACAAGGTGCTACGAAAACATGTTCCTGCATTAATTATGTGGTGAGTGAAACCTATAAGTGTTAAGTTGCCCAATTCAATTTTTAAAAGTTTTTTATATTTAGTTATATTACACATACTATACATCAAAACTCCCAATGAAATTGTTTAACACTCTTAAAGTTAGCATATTAAGAACACATTGCACTTGCTGTTGAATTGTAGTAGTCATTTCAATCATCTACAACTTTCATTTGTCATTATGCGTTTTTTATTTTCATTCTTGTCATGTATGGAATCTCCCATCTTTTAAGCAAAATACTACCAGCAAGAAATGTCTCCTACTAATCATACTAGCTTTTATAACAACATTTAATATTATCCATAGCCAAATGGATCACCCCGTTTGTAATATCAAAATGAATTAATTAGTGAAGATTTAAAATAATACCACAAACACGTTTAGTATATGTGAATACTTGAGTTTCATTTTGTATGAAAAGAAATATATACTTTTTGAAAAGAGAAGAGAGAATATTTAAAACCCCACATTTTTATTTCTAAAATTATAGGCTGAATTTGCAGAGTTATAAAGATCCTATGCTTCATCAATCATTGGGTGCACAGTTTACTACAAGGCACATTTCCAAATGATCAGGTGTAAAGATACTCTGCCATCAAAAAAACATGTTGTTATAGGCAGAAAATGTCTTCTACTGCAAGATGTAATTGATGCAGACTTTGGCAGAGATACCTTTGTGGCAAGTTTCTGTTTTTTGATACTGAGAATGTGACAATGTAAATAAAATGTCATAACCAGCATTTCTTCCCAAAACTGCATCTCTTACATAAAGTATTTTAGCATAAAACTATGCAGTTTATATGGGATACTAGATCTATTATGGCAAGCATTGAGAATTTCAATATTTTTAAGACAAATGGCAAGATGCATTAAGCTTTTCTTTTCAGGTGTTAATTATATGACTGGGCAAGTGAATAAAGGTGAGTGAATAGTAATACATCAGAATTAGGCAAGGTCCTTCAGGTGTTTTTTTTATCTTTTTGATTTCATAAATGTACCCATCATTTCAGGATTATATTAGTTTCTACTTTCTTTAATAAACATGTATATTTTAAATATTTGTGACATCTTATTTCATCATGATAGCCTAGGGAAAAATGACAGCTTATTGGATCTGAAAATGGCCAGCAATTTTGCACAGATATTTTTTCTCACAGGTATTTTTTCTCTTTTACATGCAAATAGAAACTCGTGGCACCATTGGCTTTACTTCCCTTCTGAAGGAAGCATTGCCTACAAGTTTTATGTACCCTTGTTGTAAAAGAGAAATGAACTAAATAAAATAACAGCACAGGGACATCAGCCGTTTCTATGATGACTATTATCATTATTATTACTGTTATTATTTGCATCATACATGCATTTCTTTGGAAGGATAGATATTTAATAATTATATCTCTCAACTATTTTGTCAAGAGACAAAATTCTACTACATTAATGGTATGTTTAATTTAAAATAAAATAAAATATAGCCTTATGCTGGAAATCTTATTTTAAAATCTTATAAGACCTTTTAGGTGAGAAGAAATATCTTATGGGTCATTTCATGGTCTCTTAAGTTACAAAATGACATATGAATTGCATAACAAAATAGCAACTAACGAATTTTTTTTAAAAAATACGCCAATTATATGACGAGAGCAGAACAGATGTACAAATAAGAAATAAAACTTCTTATTGTAAATAAAAAACAACTTTAAGTAGCGTAAATTATACTTTAAGATTAAAACATTTAAGCTTTACTGCATAAATCTAATATTCTGTCCCATAAATCATATTCAATGCTAATCAAGTTTTAAATAAGTAACAGTTGCTAACACAACTAAATTATTTCTTTACCTTTCAAAAACTAAACTTCAGATAACTTATATTGCAACTTTAGTAACTCTTAAATATTAAATAATTTTATCTTTTTAGATATTTGACAAAACTTTATATCTTTAAGAATCTTAAACAGTCGTTCTAATGTGGGCTATGAAGTAACTGAACTTCAGAATTTACTTGACTGATTAAGGAAAGCAAAAACAATTTCAGACATTTGATACTTTAGTACAGCAATGAGGCATTTCAGAAGCATTAATTTTCATAATGCTCGTTTTAGAGCAGAACAAGTGGCCTTTTGACTGCTATAGTGGAATGTCTTGTCTGCCTGTAGAGTATGATATTTTGTAAGTCTCATTGTTACCATAAATTCAGATGCTAAAGCTTCTAGAGTAGCATTGGCATATAAAAAACTTAATGCTTTTTAAATATATTCCTCTGTTGCTCTATGGTATTGTTTCAGTTTCGAACTATCATGCCTTCTTTTATGCGGAAGGACCCTCATGCATCTTTCAGTGTAGCAAAACTAATTCATCAATAAGTAATACTTATGTCATGCCTAGTTTTAAGTGTCTCATACTGTATACCAACTTTTGCTTAAGCTCTCAGGTGGAAGTCATTCTCAGTTTCACTAATTTTGAACTGTTTTTCACAACAATGAAAACTCAATAAATTTTAACTTTGAAGCTATTAACAGCAAAGTGAAAGTTATATTAAAATATTACAGAAAAACCCCCTTTTCCTCACTCATTCCCAATAAAGGAAAGATGCACCTTAGTAACAGTTTGCATTGTTGCACAAAAATGCATTTCAAACACTTAAGTAACCCAATGACATTGGTAATGGTAATATTTAGGATTTCAGGAGACAGAAACATGAAGAATCTCTGGGTTTGACAAAGTTAAGTTTCTTGGCAAGTTTCATTGTGTAACATTACATTTCATTCAGTGGCGGCTCAGATGTCAACCATACAATCAGCTAAATACTACTGAAAAAACATTATTTTACTGTGCACTGCCCAAGGCACAACAAATTTTTAATGCTAACAAAAATCACATACAAAAAGAAGTTTACTGCAAACAACTACTAGAAGTAACCAAATATTAGGAGAGATTATACATTGGCTCTCTTTCTATTTCTCTTCCAACTTTCAGTGATGAATATAGGCAACCCTCTGCAATAGTAGCATTTTTATTTTACTTTAGTTTGTACTTTTCACTTTAAAATTAATGACCATCATCTATGAAGCAGCACCTAAGTATATCGCCATTAGATTATATCTTTTATTGTGGTAGTTTCAATTTATAGCTGCAGTGCATTTTTTCAGGAGGGTAAGGGTCAGGAGTAAATATGCCTCCAAACTTTATCCATTATTATTATCATCATTGTTGTTATTTCTATCTCTTTTTGTCACAATAAAGTTTGTTCCAACAACAGTATTTGATAGTTTGAGCATGCACATTAAAGACATTTCAACAAATTCTGACTGTGTCCATATGCTAGTCAGCAAACTCCTGTTTGTGTCAATAGTCTCAGAATCAGTACGTAGCAAAGGGCATATAGGAATTCTGAACTGCTGACCAATGCCAAAGCAATAAATGCACATTAGACAATCACAAATGCATACATGGACTGATCAGAGATTAATCAGAGACTGTGTGTTGGAATAAACCTACATATTTGCGTTAAAAAATAAATCTTTTTGCAATTTTTAAATGATGTTAAATTTCTATGAAGGGGGTTATAAACTGCAAGTTTAAATTTCTTTAGTTGGAAACTGCATTAATAATCTATCTTGAGCATTGCTGATTTTTTTATGTAATTTCCATTCAGGTTTTTTTCTCAGATTAAATTCTTGCTCTAAGTTGCAGACATGACACCTTAATATTTCTTTGTGTCACATCTTATTACACAACCATATTTATTTTATTTTAATAAAAACGCAATACATATCAGTATTCAAGAAATTTGTTGTTTTAATTAAATTGCCCTTAAAATCCCATAATTTTAATCATTGTAATGTTGGTATCCCTGAACACTGATCATGAGAATGTACTGAATGCTGTTAAATTAATTCTTACAATCACATAGCAGTGAAAGAGAATACTCATGGATGTGCTCACGCATGGTGCCCCTATGTGCTTTATCAATGATATTATAACTTTGCTATATTAAGAATTTTTCAACATGAATTTCAAGATTATAAAAAATGTTTCGTCTAATTTATGACAATCTAATTTTCTGTATTTAAATTATATCCAATTTTTGTAATGTAAATTTTTGCAATCATGATTTGCTAAGGGAAAATTGAGAGCATACCCCTAAACGTTTTAGTAAGGAGAAAAGCCCTATAACTACAGCAGTTAAAACCCTAACAAATCTGCAGTATTTTCTCACACGAGATGAATAGATAACTAATGCTAGTATGTAAAACCTGTGGAGAAAGATTTAACAACAAATTACACACTTGCTTTTTGAAACATTTTTGGTAAAAGAAGGCATTATCAGGGCTTTACCATTTTCTTTTTCCAAATATTGTTTCTTTTTCCTCTCTCTATTCCACTTTTTTAAAATTTTAAGGTAGCCTAATCCCAAAACTGTATCACTGCTCTCATAAATTTGAAAGAGAAGACCACAGTGTTTGTAATTTTTAAGAAACTGATAATGGGATGTACAGAGTGAGCCAAAAGACTCCGAACCGTCTGCGTGGTGATTTTCCTGTCCGCGTCCTCGGCGCGGATGAAACCATACAACGTTTTTAAAACTACTTTTAATGGCTTTGCTTACTAACTACGAAAGGAGATGCAGAAACTGGCCACCGTCGTTGTCCATACATTTTTGGCACCTCTTTAGGAAACTATCCATCACTCGTCGTAGTTGACGTTGAGAAATTTCCTGGCGGATATTTTGTTTTAATTCTTCCAGGGTGTGTGGGTTTGTCTTATACACTTTATGTTTTAAGGGGTATTTTATGAACAATATTACGGGCTGCGCGGTGGTTTTCCACTGGGCGTGTGGAAATATGATAAAAACATGATAACTCACTGCTGCTATAAACAAAGTCACGCTGTTGTGGTTTTCCTGTGCAGTGTGAAGTGCAGTTTTGAGTTGACGGTGATGTGATGTGGTTCAGTTATTACGAGTTATTTATTATTTTGTCCTGTACTTAAGTCACAAAGTATATTATGGCTCAGTATATGTTTTCTACTGCACAGTGTGTATTTTTTATGATTCGTATGTGTTAACTCGGTCAGCTCGCCAAGTGAAAGTCCGATTTGCAGAAAGATTTCCAGGTGTAAAAGTTCCAGGCCGTACAAAAATCCATGAACTTTACAATAAATTTCAGGTCACAGGAAGTGTTCAGGCTAAGAAATCTAAAAGACGGCGTTCGGTTCTTACCGAAGAAACATTGGACGATATCGGTCATCATTTGGAAAATTCCCCCCAAAAATTCCATGATGGATAGTTTCCTAAAGAGATGCCAAAAATGTATGGACAAGGACGATGGCCAGTTTCAGCATTTCCTTCCATAAAATTGGTAAGTAAAGCCTTTAAAAGTGGTTTTAAAAATGTTTTATGGTTTCATCCGCGCCTTTCTATAACAGTAGACGGCAACGAGCGCCGAGGACGCGGACAGGAAAAACACCCCGCAGGCGGTTCGGGGTCTTTTGGCTCACTCTGTATAATTATATTTAATTGTACAAATAATGTTTCATTAAAGAAAAATGATTATACAAGTTTACCTTTTAGACATTTTTTTAAGGTAAAGCACATGCTTAATCATCAGGATGTGAAATTATATGTATATTTTTCCTTTCTTTCTTTTCCAGAATATTATGAAAGCAAAATTTTAAGTGTTTAGCAATGATATGTTGTTAAAAGTACGGCAGCTATTTCTTGGAGACTTGCATATCAACTAAAGTGCAAACCAGCGATAAAAAAAATTTGGTTTCTCCCCCATATTTTGTTTAAAAACTCCAGAATCACTACTTAATTAACACTAATATGCAGTGTAATACACTGGCTATTTATAACCCATCACTGATAAGCCAGTTGCCGTATAACAATTGAGGCAGATATATTTCAATCTAGGATCGTTTTTTATTACATACACATTTCTTATCTCCTCCTGCTCCCCATTTATCACACTCTCAGTCCTCTTTCTTGCTAAATTTTGTATTCAGCCAAAAATCAATGCCAAAGAGACGTTCCTGAATGATAGAATTCAAATGCAAACTAGGTTTAAAACCTACAATGTTTTGCACTACAGAGAATTGCTTATAAACAAAAATCTCACGCTTGGTGGAGAAAGAAACATCAACTGCTGCAGTTGGTATACCTTTTGGATTATACACGAAATTTAACAGACTATATGGGAAGTAAAAAGTCCATTTGCTTCCTTAAAATTAGATTGAGGTTTTGCAATGTAAAATGTAGGTTTGCTGAAAAAAGTAAAAACACTACTATACTGTGGTTTAAAAAGGAATGCAAAAAGCTTTAGACTGGACAAAAAATAGCCTACACTATTAACAGGTGAAGATATTTTGAGTAAACAGTAATTGTTTAAAAGATGATAATTGCAGTGAATATATCTGAAGGAACATATACTCTGCTGCAGTAAACCAAAATAGAATGCTGTATCTTTATTCCAAATTATTTAAATGACAATTCTTTACTTCAGCTTCTGTCTAGAAATGGTATTCAAAGTGGTTTCAATGTGTACCAAATAATTTTAGGATTGCATTAGGATTATGTTTGTTTTTGACAGGGCTAGAAAATTTTATTGGAAATTTATATATACAGAGTTATTCATAAGTCAATGCTACATTTGGAAAACATCTTGTGCGTGAAGTATGAGACGTGCTAGTCCAAATCATGTACGTATGGAAACAAACTCACCATGTTTGTGTCATGTGAAGCGCACATGTTGCGGTTGGCCGCTAGGCGGCAGGAGTGTACAAAATGGCGTTCGCAGGTAACGAGAGAGCGTTTTGCGCGATACAATTTGCGAAAACAGAGGTTACTGTGACAGTTGAGCGGCGATTTCGCACTCGTTTTCCCAAGGATGCGCCAGATAACAGGACCATCAAGAGGTGGTATGAAACTTTCGAGCGCACTGGTTGCCTGTGTCCTCCCAAACGACCCGGAAGCCCGGGACCATCGGACGCCACTGTTGCAGGTGTTCGTGAGTTGTTTGCGTGCAGAGCTCAGAAATCAGGAGGTTCGCACACAATTTACCATCGACATGCAGGCTGCAATGGCGGATAATGATGATTTTGGTGACAGACTCGTCTTCAGCGACGAAGCAACGTTTCATTGTCGGGGGAAGTGAACCATCACAACGTGCGCATTTGGGAAACCCATCACCTACTGTGACAGTCGAGCATGTACGTGATTCAGAAGATCAATGTGTTGTGCGCCCTGTCAAAGGACAAGGTTTACGGGACCTTTTTCTTCGCCGAATCCGCAGTGACTGGCATCACTTATCTGGACACGTTAGAACAATGGTTTGTGCCCTGAGGTGACCTCATTTTCCAACAGGACGGGACCCCACCCCTTTTCCATCAACTCCTGCGCGCGTACCTGAACCAGAACTCACCACGACGTTGGATTGGACGAAATGCTGACAATGACGTCGCATTGTTTCCGTGGCCGCCCCGATCCCCGGACTTAACACCATGTGATTTCTTCATATAATCATGGGGATATGTGAAGGATAGGGTGTTCATTCCACCACTTCCAACTGACTTGAAGGACCTCCCAGATCGCATTGAAGCAGCGATAGCAACGATCGACCGTGACATGCTGGTGCGGATGTGGGCGGAATTGAACTAAAACCTGGGTATTTCCTGTATAACCAGAGGCGCACGCATTGAACACTTGTAAGGTATACCAAACATACTTTGGGAGGTTGCCTTTCGTTTGGTATATCATTCACACTGATATGTCAAGTACTTATTTCACAACAAACTACCGAAATGTGACATTGACTTATGAATAACCCTGTGTATATATACACATCCCTTGCACCATGGCGCAGTGGGCTGGAGCGTGGTGCTCTGGTTCCCATCCATAGGGGTGTGGAGTTTATGTCCCGGGTATGGGGCTGGTGCCCACTCAACATCGTCAGGCAAGCGAGGAGCTGCAATAGTCAGTGATCCTGGCCTCATGAGTCACCTTTCTGGCTGGGGGATGCATGCTGCTGGCCACATCACTTTCCTGTATCGGTTGGATGATGACCCACCTCTGCCATGCGTACATGGGTGTGAGGCCAGCAGTTGGATTGGCAGGCCAAAACCCTTTGTGGTCTGTGGCACCACAGGATTTATTTATAATGTTATATATATGTTACAAATGATTTTTGTTATCTCTCCTTTCACTTCCCTATTTGACACTGTACCTATTCATATAATACTGTAGTCTCTGGGATGATCCATGTGTTAACAAGCTCAGCTGTTTGAGCACATCATTAATACTGTTCTTTTAAGTAGCATTTAGTGGTGCTAGTCCATACAGAAAATGTTCCACTGTCATTGGGAAAGAATCTAATGCATATTACAAAAACAGATGCAATTAATGGTAGCTAATGACACAATGTTTTGAAATGTTGATTGTGCAAATTAAGATGTGATTTTCTCTGATGCTCTTAATTTGAGTCAAGGAGAGATACTACAGTTCTGTGTAATACAGGAACTTCTGAAGCTCAGCTACCTGCAGTAGTTGTGTCAAAGAAAATGTGACATTTTGGCTGAAGGAAAACTAGAAAAACATAAGTGTTTATTACTTATTAGTAACCGGTGTGTCATTTGCACATTGTAAAGGCAGTGTTTTTTGATACTTATTTGAGAGCCCACAAGACATTTGCTCCACACAAGATTACTTTCACCGCTTAAACCATTTGGTAGACACAAACGCTTTGAAAATAATTGATTACCAGATCCTATCTAAAATAAAGAATTCATGAAATTAATTTGGAGCTCATTAGGTTTATTACTGTTCATAAAATTAAACTTTCTCAGCAATATTTGTGTTTTAGTTACTTTTAGTCAAAGAAAGTGTTAAACTAGTTTAAGACAAACTTCAAAAATATAGTAAACATTTTCAACTAAGGTTTGTTAATCTATCATCAAGGAGCTTCTAACATTATCTCCAGCAGAAAAAAGAATACACAAAGAGCTCAAACCTTAGAACTATAAACTTCAGAGATTACGAAACTACTGAATATTTTATTCTTGTTTAGAGAGTAAGAAAAATTCTATTACAGAATTAAAAACAAAATCAAATAAGTAAACTTAGGGAGAAACATAGAGAGTGATGCAAACCTCCGACTAGGTGATTCTGTTATTTTGACACATAGCTATAAAACAACTTGTATTGCATTTAGTAGTAACCGATACACACAAAACTTACTCCACTATGTATGAGATTTCCTGGCTACCTTACAGTTGCCTAGCATACTTATTTCTCTCCTTATGCAATTCATTTATTGTGTTGTCAGGAGCAATAGTCTAGCACAGAAAGAACAACGTCCGTAACTTGGAATAAAGTGATGTTTATTACCATGCTTCAGGAGCCGCCACTGAATATTCTGAAGTAGGGATACAAATCCATATTAATTAAGTGCAAAATGATTTTGGTTAATGGCAAGATTCCTTCACAACAATGAAATACGTGTGTTCATCCCTTTTCAGTTGTTCCCAAGCATTTTAAATTTTACTTACATAGACAAATCAGTTAAGAAATAAAATAAATTGTTTTGCTTAAGACTGAAATCAAGGAACCAGAATTACTAAAACACTAAAAGCAAGGCTTTAAAGTGAAACTTCCCCAATAAAGATTTGCTAAACTGTTCTGTTAAGGGTATTAAAGTTCATGATGTAGTTTTTATTTTATTTTATGCTAAATTGTGTAAAAACTCTGCCAAGATATAGCATGGGTATCTAAATCGATGATCAAACCTCACCAAATTCTGCACAAATATAATTCTGTAGTGTTTGGACAAATATGATATCTCAAAAAATATTGTTTTGAATATAAACGCTTTGCTTTCAATTTAAACGTCAGAAATCTGTTTAGCAATTCTTATACAGCTTCCGAATATTATACGTATATCACCATTGTCAGTTTTGAGATACATGTTCTGGCTACACATCATGATATTACAATCTTTGTGCACTTTCTGTGTATTTACAAGAATTATTTTATCCTAGCACTTCATTTATAAGCAATAAAATGGAATGCAGGTACCACAGTTTTTGTGGCAGTCAGTAACTCTGTTAAATGCATATAATTGTGAGACCACCTCGTGGTGTGGGGGCAGCATGTGTTTCATAATCCGAGGGGCGAAGTTCTAATCTCGATCAGAGTAGTTGCTTGGATAGAGTTTTCTCTTATTCTGAAAAGGCAAAGCTTGCGTAACTTTAAGCTCTCTGGACCTGGGCTCATTCATTGCGGTCCGATATGACCATTCAAATTAAATGATATTAAATTTAAAAAAATAGGTAATGCTAGTTTAATTATTCATAATAGAATTAGGTTATTCGCTTTGCTGTCCATAGGATAAGTAATACAAATCTATAATCTTGAACGCCCCAAACACGCTTTATTACCTTCACTGTAAAAGCTTTGTGAATGAAATTATTTGAGTTAATTCAAGAATATAGACACATGATTTTTTCCCCCTTATCCTCACTGATTTTCACATTCATGATCGACAATTATATCAGTTTTTAATCTATTACTAAACCTTTTGGACTATAAGCTGAAAGGAGAAGTAAACAAAGCCACGTGACAAGACAGCACCTCATTGGCTAGTGGACAAATTACAACCTTTTCCGCTTAGCATGTCGTCTCTTCCTCTACAAAAAACAGTTCGATTCAGATCGTAACATTTTGTGGTTATTCTCGTGCAGAGAAATTTAAAACACTCATTATTGTAACAGTTCAATTTATGAAACTAAATGTGTTTGTTCAGATTCACCTATAACTAAATAAACCGTTATAGCAGAGGGTTTAAGAGGCTATGCGCAGCCGTTGCAGTTTGTTTCCGGTTTCCGGAATCTTCTGCCACTGTGGAAAACATAAACGCGGGAAATGGAAAGAAGACAGTTGTGTTAAATGCTTTTAACAAATTCTGTGAAAAGTACCCACCTTTAATCGACAATGAATATGGTTGGCCATTGTTTAGCAATAATTGAACTTCTTTGTTAGTGATGCAGAATTGTTGATCGGATAGTTTGGGTCGCGTTTGTTTCCTGTTGTGTTTTAACCTATAGTGCTAATCGTTATTTAACATGTTGACTCATAAAAGGTTAAAGCAAAGGTGGTATACTGAATCATTAAATGAATGATTTTAAAGCCTGAAGTCAAGAACAGTTTAATCCAGTACCTTTAATTACAGATGCAAAACTGTTCAGGTACAACATTTATTTGTCTACTCTTAGTATTATGCGTTATACGTTTAGGATGTAAGGCAAAATATAGGAACAAGACATAGTGTTTAAAAGCTAATGATCCCCAAGCAGTGCAATATACTGTATTCGCATTGTCTTAAGTAATTTCCTCTCACGGGTACTTAGTTCCCGTCATCCTCCACGTGGCGCTGCCATGTGCTCGGTGGAGTGGTACATTTAAGTTTTGTTTACTGCTCCTTTCAGCTTATAGTGAAAAAGGTATAGTGATTCTGGAACCGAGATTAAGCAATGGCATAACCATATACAGCCGAAATCAATGAATAATGCTTCACAAACTTTCAAACTAAAATCTGAAAGCACTAGTATACTTTATAAGTAACTGACTGTTTTGGTATAAAGTCTAGACTCGCTATACGACGACAATGCAAATTATGAATATAACTTTTTGATTCTTTCGGTTTCATATAAGGTGCTTCGATATTCAAGTACGTTACAAAACGCTTCCGAAAGAGAGGAGTGTCTTTTTTTCTTTGTAAGCAATGTTCCTATTTCTCAAACATTAGTCTTTAATATGTTGCCTTGCTATAATCGAAGATTTCATGGCATTTTGAGGCTTTGCTGTTGATATTAATACAATAGAACGTTAAATATGACTAAGTTAATATTCCCGGAATTTCCTGAATAACATGGGGGTAACCTCGGTGACGATTCGGATTGCATATGTGATTTAATTCAACATTTTGAAAGTGCTTGGAAAACAATCACGTGAGAACTTCGGATGAAGAAAGCTATAATTCAAAATAAAGTATTACACTGGCACTATAACTATCAAATCAGGGGATAATTATTAAAAAGGATTTAAAACAATGAAAATAACTACTGCATCAAATTAAAGTTTATAGGTAGCTCTAACATGGGCCAATGCTTCACCTTTATTTTACCAACATTCTGCCATAGTAGTTTTCTTGCTAAACGCTGCATTATATAAGGAGCTGTTATTGTATCCCGAGCCCTTCTTTTTCTTGGCCCACCAACAGTTATAATTAGTCTGTTTAAATGTTCCTTCTGCGTGTATTTATGACTGTCCTAAACTGCAAACATTTCTTAGTCATTTCCGATTATGTCATTAAGCATTCCGTCCATTTAATGAATTCTTTTAAACTTTATTTTAAGTCTCAAAACCTAAGTTGCATTTGTTTTCACATCTTTCGGAGAACTCTCATCATTTGATATGTAATTTATCCGGTAAATGTAAATCGTATAAAGAAAATGCATCAGATCTAACATTTTAGAAATGTTCGGCTTATCTGATGATGTTATCATAACGTTTGGGTGTTTACGTTGCAAAGTCATTCATTTAATTTCTGAGGGTGATACTTTGAAACCAGTAAAAAGATCAGTGTTAGAACTGTTGTGCTGCTCAAAAGAGGGCTCTATTCAGCATTCTCTTACACAGAATGAAAGGTGTTAGATTGCGTTCCTTACAAGGAACAATTTTTTCCTGATAAAAGTATTTTTCTCTATGCAGATCCGTATATATAGAAATTAAACTTAAGTCATTCGTATATCTCTAATCGTCTGTTCTTGTTTTGTCAGATATTTATATTAATAATTCGATCAATACGGCGGGTTGCATAGGATAAACTTGACTACATTGTATGTGATGCGTTGAAAGCCTGTTCTTGCAGAGTGTAGGCATGTAGCAGGTTGTGACGTTCCAAATTAGTTTTTATAAAATCATTAATGACTAGCACTACGAAAGATACAACAGAATCGTCAATGAAATGTTTGTTTCTATAATAATGCATTCTATATGCTCTTAAAATGAACATATTTTAACCCCTTGCATTGTGTATAATTATACATTATGCTGCCATGGTCTAGATAAAGCGAAAATTCCCACTTTTAAACTTAGGCTTGTCCACTGTTTCTGGTTTGCAGAAGCTGAATTTATTGGAAACTGCCTTTTATATTAATATCACAGAAAGCTGTATTAATTGGAGCAAGAAGTGCAGCTCTCATGAAGCATATTATTTCTATACTACCCTCATAGTATAATATTTTTCTGATAGTCAATCAGATAGTCAACTTCTTTTGCAATTTAGACAACCTGTAATTCTAATGATTTCCTGCTATGAAAGTTAAAAATAAGCTGGAAATTCTATAACCCCTTGTTTCCAAATAACCTCTGAACTATATTGTCAGCATTTTCCTGTTTGCGCGCACATTATTTTGCTGCTTTTGGTAACACTAATCAGTTTTAACAAGGAGATTAAACTGCAATCAGATCGTAAATTTTGTGGGCACTGATACATTGCGCGCAGTTTAAAGGTTTCGAAGCACTCGCTAAGCCAGATGGCGGCCGGTCCCCGCGTTGTTGCCGGTATCTTCTTTCGTGAAAACGCGGCGCTCCAAATTTTGTTTTAAAACGTAGATCCCATACACTAAGTAACGAGTCCTACGTTCAACCTCCTCGTCGGATTAGTGCTCACTTTCCTTCACATATTCCACATTTCACTGTGAAACTTAAAGACGCTTGATAGTCCACAATACCTTATTGCATCTTTTAATGTTTGTTTTGGGTTTCCCCAGTGCATGAGAATATAATTGGTTTCTCCCCCAAAGACAAAAGCACAGATGTGTTGGAACGGCGCTAGTTCACCGAAAAAACCAGCAGCGGTAGGATAGCTCTATCGGCTGAGCAAGAGCTTCTGAACATTTAAACTTTACTCTGACAGAAAATGACAATGTTAAATTAATGCCTGTGGAAGATCTATTCAAAATGTTCTTTATGAAGAATATCTCTCGCTCCAATCTGCCACACATTATTAGTATTGCTGGATAACACGTGTAATCCTTTCTTTCAAATCATTAAGCAAAGTATATGAGGTCTGGTGACTGCATAGGCCATTACTGAAATCCATCTCGTCCTATCCGAATATCTTATCTAGTTAATGTCAAACTGTTAGACAGTCAAGGTTGCCTCTTGATGGCTGTTACACGTGCGATGCCACAGTGGCATGCTACAACACACTCAAACGTGGACTGCCAATTGTTCTCATTAGCTGCTTGATACGTTCTCGAGTTTGTCCCGTTTATGAAAGCCACTACAGGTAATTTATTACTTTGATCTTGACAATCTGGTGTTATTGTATGATGTGACATCATTCCATGTACGAGGATAAACCAGAAAATAGTTTCCCTACTGTATTACTCGAAAAGCAAGGGCGGGACGGGCCGAAACTTGCGCATCCGCTTGACTGCAGATCCTACAAACTACGGATGATAGATGCTTTCTCTTTTATTCAAATCGTCTTTTGGAAACTTGGAAGTAATCTTGGTTGATTTCATGACTAATGTTGCGACTGAAATCAAGAGAAATTTACATGTTAAGTTATTACACGTAATAGATTACTTTAGACATCCTACACGCGTAGTAGCATTTTTCAAATAATGCAAGGTCCTATGATACCGGCAACAACACAAACATGCTGCAAATCTGTAATTGGCAACATTTTATTCACCTGCCATATGGGCCGTTTTTGGCGCCTTTGGACTTTCATCTGTTTGTGACATTGAAGAACGGGAGAGACGATTTATCAGTGACAACGAAATGAAAGGCGAAATAATGAAACGGTTCATTGGACAGGACGCTACTGTATCATCAGGACCATTCGCTATGGGAAATATGCTATTTGCAGTTATGTTGAAACATAAAATAATGGTGCAGCAACAGAACAGTGTACTTTATCTAGGGGCAACTTTACATTCGCCTATAAACATTAGAGCAAACTCATTTACTGACCTGTCCTTGTAATTAAAAACCACATTTTCATCTGTTTAGTGGCAATGGCAAATCATGCAACGATTTATTACAGTTCTTTGCAGCAGTTTCTCATGTGTGTACTGGTTTAAATCGCTTTAAAGAAATTTCATTTAGCATTCTACATGATTATTTACCATGGCCTGCTTCACAATTCGATCACAGAGTATAACCATATATGAAGCTATCATTTCCTATTAGAATAATGCTTTATTTTTTAACAGACTTCAGCGACACTGTATTTTATTTTCTACCCAACCAAAACCTATAGTAGGAAATACCCTCGCACGCTTCTTTATTTTCGATTATTTTCAGCCAAAATATACTGAGGCTGGTCTCTCAAATTTCGAACCAGAACATCTGACCATTATGTGCAATGCAACAAGCGATGGATGTATATCCCTACGCTGTTGTGTGAGTGAGTGTGAGGAAGGCAGAAGAAGAACAAGAAAGAAGAAGCGGTGGTGCTCGGAGTAGGAGGAGATACCTACCTCACAAGCAACTCCCTGAGAGTGGCTTCGTCTTCCTCCTGAATTTCTTCCTTCGTTTCATCACTAACCTTCCTCCGACGGGCGGTAGGGTGCGCGTCCCGGGTTCTGGCGGTCAGCTTGAGCGGGGCAGGGGGCGACCTGGGACCTGCTGCTGCTGCTGCTGGAGCTGATGCCTGCAGATCATCGGCCGGGCCGACGACATACTCCTGCAGTTCCACCACAACTTCCGCGCCGGGCACCGGGTGAACTTGAGCCTGTGCAGCGACCTCTCTCTTGTGCTGTTGTTGGTGGGTCGCCACAGATTTTCTCATGGATTTGAACCCTGGTCTCGTCTCGCCCATTCTCCTACCTGTCGCCAACCGCCACCACATAATACAACTAGCGACTACTTCCAGTTTACAAACACTCCAGGTGCACCAACACGTATCAATTATCTTAGCAACAATGTTTAAAACACATCAATAATGTTTTTAAACAAATATCACTAACAATAGAAGAAATACATACGTAAATGTTGAGTAATGGTAAGTATAAGACACATGCAAAAATTCTCGAACTCTTTAAGTCGCCATCTACTGGGCTCCTAGATTTTTCGTCTACTTCTGCAGAAAACTTAAGACCTCACTATTGCCACCGATGATTTTACCGCAGGAGTAGATGAAAGTTCTTGTTAGAGGAAGAAGGCCAATAGATCACGGCTAACAAACACAGAAATATATAACTATACATAACACCGGTCGTGAAAGCCTAGAAAGCTTGTTGTTAATCCAATATCACTCTTTCAGCGTCCCTCATGATCTCATAAAAAGTACCGCTTTTTGCACTTCTTCCTTTCAGGTGAACTCACAATCTAGATTTCTAGAACAGCCAAGAAGCTCCCTATAATTGTCTTTCCTCCCGCGCGAGTCCAGCGCTCCAAGCGGCGAGCAAGAAGAAAAGCTTATAGTAAAACCAGCCTTTCATGTTAGATTAGAGCTGAAGTAATCGGGCGCACATAAGTGTATAATTGGATTAAAATATTACTGGAGATGGGGAAATGCAAGCGGTGTTACCAAAGTTAAAACAATCAGAATTCGCATAATTTATAACTTTTTAGACTTTCTAAGGATTCAAAGAGATAAGTATAAAACAGGCAGCAGGTGAATTAATTATTGCAAAGGCACTGACAGCCGTCAGGGAGCAACATGCTACCTCCTGACCAACAAAATAACGTAATTCAAAAATGTCATCCTGCAACACCCCATTCCTGTCTTTGTCCTGCGGTTAAATTGTTGAGGGTGGGTGCGCAGCAAAATCGCTCGAGCTGGACCTCATCCTGCCAGTAGTTTTGTGTGTATGTGTTTTTTTTTATTGCAAAGGCGGCGGGGATCATAGCATTATGGTCAGTGAACTTGCAAAACCTTGTGTTTAAAGATTTACTAATTTACAGGAGACAGGCTACCCTACACCCGAAGGTAAGCGAAAATCTCGTGCTTAAGTAAGGTGTGTGTTTATGTTGAGTTTAAGTCGAATGTGCCATGAACAAATATACGAAGGATTAAAAAGGGCACTTTAAAGTAGATACTTGCAATTTCATTCATAGATTATCTTGTTTAATCTCGATTTTATCAGATGTTCCTCAGATTTATTTTCTTAAGCGTAAAAAAGCCCAAAAAAAAACACACACACACACTTATTTAACATATTCATCTTATTCTAAAATGACACTATTATTTTGTGAAATATAATTGGGGAAGGATGCTATTCGAACTTAATTTTTATGCATTTCTCGGATCTCTCATTGAAAAACACTGAAGAAAAGCCCAAAAGCATCCAAACCAAGAACATATCTGCAACAAAGGGAACCGGCGACGATCACTTGAACCGTATATGTTCTAAGAATATGAAATAGAAATTTCTTCGAAATAATATGCAACAAACTGCAATTATAAGACGCCGCTTTCAGTTTGTAACTCTTCGCAATTTTCAAGTTGTTTTCACTTTTTTGTATCATTATCTATAAACTCCGTTGTCTGCTAAAGTGGTTTTCTTTCGGGAAGGTTGATGGACGCTTTGAAAGAAAAAGTTATATAACTGTATAACTCCATCTCTTCCTCTCAGACTTTCCAACAATATGCTGTCATGCCCGCACGAATTAGCAATCTGCAACAATGCATATGTGTTAACTTATACTATTGCTACCTTAAGTCGCATCCAATCATCGTTTGTATCACAAAATATATCCAACATTGTGAGACCCTTAACTACAAGTTTCTCGTATAAGAAAAGAAAATTAACGAGAAAATCAGTTTCAAAAGTATTGCACCCTAGTTGCACACACCTGCGCACGTTCATTTAAACTTCACGTTTGTGCTTTAAATGGCCAGAAAGCCAAAACCACATTTGGATCCTAATTCTACACGTTTATGGATATTTTCTATGAACAATTTTAAAAAGCATTTTTACTTTCTATATCTCGTATTTAGTAGATAGAGAATGTACTGCGTTCTACCCAAAAGCTCCATATCAAACTTTCATCGGAATTACTGGTTTTGAGACCTCCTCTTAAAAAAAATTTAAAAGGGCACACGTGTGTTTCCGTGAACACCATAATTCAAAAATGAAAAGTTCGATAAGTACCAAAGTAGTATTTAAGTATTTTTCAAAAATGCGACATGAAGATTTTCAAGAAAATCCCCCCACCTCAAACTACGATTTACATGGAAAATGTTTCCAAATTTATTTCTTCAAAAATGATTGTAACGATTTTGATTAAAATATCACATTTATATGAAAATTAAAATGAATATCTTGAATTTTCTGTGAGTAGCCACTGAAGTTCTCTTAATCCCGAAGTAATTTTGCATAACTGGTAGGTAGATCTCTCTAGAACACTTAATTTATTTAAAATAGTTTTTTTGGTGGCATCAGCCATTTACGAAATATCCGCTATTATTGGTTTACATTTTTAAATACTTTGTCATTTTTAAAGTACTGTCGCTATTCACTTGTTTCTAGCGATATCGCTGGGAAGAGTATGAAATTTCAAGGTCGTCATATAGTCATGTGCTTGTAAATAGTGAGATTTTTAACTCTTTATTAAATAATTAGAGTTTCGTTTGCTACAGCAGTTATATAAATCAAGGAGAAAGGTAACAAGCCAGCAATTAAAGTGTTCCTATAGCAACCAAATCTTCTGTATGAAATAAATGAAATTATTCGTGCAACTAAATGAGATAAATACTTTAAGAAAAAGTTGAAAATATAATATGTTGTCATTTTAAAAGCTTTGTTAACATCACACCCTGTACAACAATGGCTAGCAATCTTGTTTCTTTTCTGTAACAGTTTCCTTTCAGAACATTGAATTTGAAATGTTCCAACATTTTTTTTAAAATTAGTCAATTTTAGTTTTATTTGCATTATTCCTTTTTATGAAAGACCTATACTAGTTATACCACAGTTTAATTCCATTACTCGGAAGATGCATAATGAATTTTTTAGAAACTAGTAAGTTCGTAACATAAAGCCCCAGCTACAGCTTACATAAATTTTTCTGGTTAGTACTAAGGAAAAATAAACATTTTAATCTAATAATTGTAGAAGTTTACGTATCTAACGAGTAATCATGTTGAACTTTGAGAGGGGAGTTTTTCGTGATAAACATGCCTGAACTTCGACTTTCTTTTTCGTCATCGGCACGTTAACGCTCTCTTTTATATCTCGGGCTTACCTGGAAACAAACCAGGACGCTTCCAAAGCGTGAACTTTAAGAATATATTTCTCTGTACCGTAACGCAACCAGCGCTGAAGGGATTATCTGAGGAAGAAATCTCATAGGTATCCTTTGTTACGGTAGATCTCCATAAATACGAGAAACGCTGCGTATCGATCGGGAGCATTGCGCACTCTGTGAATGCCACAGAGAACTTGGCAGTTGCGTGATGTTTCTCTATTATTATATTTGAAGAATTCAGATGGGAAGTTGCATGCACGTGTATACCGAGGTTCTTTATGGCTAACGTAATGCAATCTTCAGGGTGTCTAGATAAATGTGTACTTGCAACCATGTAAAGTACAGACATGACATCTCAAAGTAAGGTTATGTTTCACCCAACAAAGATCTCTTACTGCATTAGACGATAAAAAAAGTGAACGCGACAACCACTCTCTCGAGAAACTAATTACAGGCGGCCAGGGAAAAGAATCGCAAACATGCAGACACAGTTCTTAGGCCTTCATATACCTTTATATACAGTTCCGTGGAAAGCATTTTGCCGATACAAGTAACAGTTTTCGTTAAGAATACTGAGATGTGCAAACTCCTATAATATTTGAGTTTTAATTACTTTCTCTAATAACTACGTGTAGTAAGTAGAGGAAGTATTGCACTCCACCCAAAAATTTGATACCGAGATTTCTTTGGAAATAGAGGTTTTGAGGTCCTACAACAACAACAAAAAAAACATTTTTTGAAAAAGGTCCTTGGTTTTGTGTGTGTATGTGAACAGTATTAAGTAAAAAACAAGATGAATAAATACCAAACTTCAGAAAATCCCCCGCACTAAACTACCCTTTGCATAGAAAACTTTTCGTTATTTTTATATTTTCAAAAATGGTTCTCACGATTTTGGTTAAAATGCTATATGCTTAAGATATTTGCATGATAAATGAAACACATATCTTGAATTTTCTGGGAATAGCTTCATTCTGAATGACTTTTGCATAACTGGCAAACTATAAGAGATAAACGGTATATTACTAAAACAAAATCTCAAAGCACACAATTTATTGAAACACAAGTTGTGGTATTAACTACTTCCGAGATATTCTCTGTTATTGGTTTGAATTTTCAAATACTTATATCTACTTATTTTAAGTGGTAGGTCGCTCTTAATTTTTTCTCGTGGTCATGCAAATAATATGGAATTTCACAGCGACCCGTTTTGTTTGTTTTCTTTTTATTTGAGTATTGCTTAAGCTTCTGTATTCTTCTTATACTTACAACGAAATGTGTGATGAAAGTTTATTTCCATTAAGAAGAAGTGGATAGAAGAATAAGGTTTTGGTGATGCTAGAAATTTGGTATTACAGTGTGTATTGTATGTAACTATATTTTTCTAGCAATAAGAATTAAATATAAATATGTTAGAAGTAGTAAGAATCATTAAGTACACTGAAGTAGTCTGCATCATTGCAAACACTCTCTCTCTCTCTCATATCCTTGTATCGACATGACCTTGTTGTTGCCATTCCAAAATTGTTACATTCTACTTCCAGGATATTTGTTCATTGTTTGATTTTAATATACTGGGATTTATCCGAAGTGAATCAGATAAAGGAGCAAATGTTACCGAGGCAAACGTGTAACTTTACGTGGGAAAAATCGCTGTTGCTACGCTGGGGAGAGGTTGGTAAAATTTATGCACGCAAGTGTACCTACCCCAGCATTTCAGAACAACAAAAGGGTAACGAGTATTGGAACATTTGCTGCACCTCTCCAGTAAAGTGCTTGTGGAGAGAACAAAGTCTCAAGTACACGACAAATTGCCAGTTTCCAGCAGGGAGTCAGTTCAGTTCCTGGCTTCAGTTTATTACATTATCAGTTCAGGCTGCAATTTTCTGCTTTTTTGTCTAATGTCGCTTCAACTTCTTGGTCATACAGCGACGGCTACCGAAGGCTCGTTGGTTCGCTTGAACCAGCGTAGGCCAGACGTATAGCCTTAGTTGCGCAGTTGCCTTCCTGTACCATCTATTTTTGTTGCTGTCGAACTTTGCTAGAATTTGAGGTTAGAGATCGTGGAAATGTTAACTGTTTTTAAGTGAACACGTAGTAATTGTGAAGTTGGACACAACCTTAGTTATGTAGTCATCTTCCTGTGCAATTTGCTTTAGTAACTTACTGATAGATGTGCTTAGTTGCATACTCGCCTTCCTGTACCATCTATTACTCTCTCTATCACGTACATAGTAGGCAGAGAAGGTATTGCATTCTACTAAAATTCGATATCAATATTTCACAATAAATGTGTGTTTTGAGGCACCCTGAATAAAAAATCATTTATAGAAAACACTTCGTGTGTGTGTGTGTCTGAACAGCATAATTCACAAACGAAAGGTCGGATAAATACCAAACTTGGTATTTAGGTTTAATCTTCCAAAGATGCGACAGAAATATTTTCAATTAAACACCTCAACTCAACTACCCTTTACATGGAACATTTTTCGAAATTTCTTATTTTCTCAAAAATAGTTAACGATTTTGATTAAAATACCGTATATTAAAGATATTCACATGTCAAATAAAACGTATATTTTGAATTTTCTGGGAATAGCCTGTGAAGTCCTCTTCATTCGGAAGGAATTTTATATAATCTTGTATGACTGGTAAACGTTAAGTGATAGACGAAAACGTACACCACAAAAAATGTAGAGCTCTTTTAAACACGCAATTTATTTCAAATAACTTTTTTCTGGCAAAAGCCACTTTTGAGATATCCACTGTAAATGACTCGAATTGTTCAATATTTTGTCATTCTTTGAAGTCGACATTCAGTTGTTTCTCAAAATCTTATGGAAAGAGTATGGAATTTTAAGGCTGTCATATATCGTCCAGTTCTTAAACACAACTAACGATCTGTTTATCCGTCAGTCGAAGCTAGTGCATGGTTCCATATTTGTGCAATTATTTGTTCTTTATCCGGTGTTGTAAAGTTTTATTAGTGTTAGTGAAATATACAGACTTTGATTCATTGGTGTGCAACGTTCATTAGTGTTTGCGAAATCCCACATAGAGCAATTCTGCGTTTTTGTGTTTCCGTATTGTGAAAGTGGTGCGTCCAGATTCAGCTTTGTTTATTCCTGTGTGTATTCAACTTTTTACTTTCTCTACTACGTACAGTAAGTAGGGGAAGTATTGTATTCCACTCAAAAAGTCGATACCGAGATTTCACCGGAAATACATGTTTTCAGACCCCCTGAATCCAAAAAGAAGCATTTTTGGAAACATGTCCGTGTGTGTGTGTGTGTGTGTACAGCATAACTCAGAAACGAACAGTCGGGTCAACACCAAACTTGGTATTTAGGTTCAGTATCTTCCAGAGATGCGACACGAAGGTTTTCAAGAAAATCCCCCCACCCCAGATTACCCTTTACATGGAACATTTTTCGAAAATTTTAATTTTCTCAAAAATGGCTCTAACGATTTTGATTAAAATATCATACATTTAAGATATTTTAATGACAAATAAAATGTATATCTGGAATTTTCTGGGAATGTCTCCAAAAGTATTCTTCATTGTGAACGACTTTTGCATAACTGGTAAACCATAAGAGATAGACAAATTTTTACTACACAAAAAATGTAGATCGCGTTAAAATACACAATTTATGTCATACACATTTTTTTTGTTGAGTGAACCATTTTCGAGATATTGTTTGTTATTCCCTTAAATTTTCCAATACTTATACTTTTTCTCAAATTCATTATTCATTTTTACTTTCTCTACTACGTATAGTAAGTAGGGGAAGTATTGCATTCCACCCAAAAATTCGATACCGAGATTTCACCGGAAATACACGTTTTGAGACCTCCTGAATCCAAAAAAAAGCATTTTTGGAAACATGTCCGTGTGTGTGTCTGTGTGTGTGTGTCTGTGTGTGTGTGTGTCTGTGTGTGTGTGTGTGTGTGTGTCTGTGAACAGCATAACTCAAAAACGAACCATCGGATAAGCACCAAACTTGGTATTTAGGTTCAGTATCTTCCAGAGATGCGACACGAAGGTTTTCAACAAAATCCCCCCACCCCAGACTACCCTTTACATGGAAGATTTTTCGAAAATTTTAATTTTCTCAAAAATGGCTCTAACGATTTTAATGAAAATATCATATGTTTAGGGTAATGTCATGACAAATGAAATGTATATCTCGAATTTTCTGGTAATGTCTCCAAAAGTATTCTTCATTGTGAACGACTTTTGCATAACTGGTAAACCATAAGAGATAGACAAAATTTTACTACACAAAAAATGTAGATCGCGTTAAAATACACAACTTATGTCATATACATTTCTTTTGTTGAGTGAACCGTTTTCGAGATATTGCTTGTTATTTCCTTAAATTTTCCAATACTTATACTTTTTCTCAAATTCGTTATTCATTTTTTTTATGTCCTGGACATGCAAAGAGAATGGAATGCGTCACATAGCAACCAGCGTTAAAATATTTGACTATCGCTTAAAAGCTACCATATTTTCCTTGCATCTACAAGAAAATTACCAATAAGATTGACATCTCGATATCTCGATTAACATAAAGCATATGGAGAATAGGCGTTTGTAAAATTAGGTTGTACAAGAGTAGAGAAAGTTATGTGAGTGTAACACATCAGATTTTTTGTCCTGGAAATGCAAAGAGAATGGAATGCGCCACATAGCAACCAGCTCTTAAAACATTTGACTATCGCTTAAAGCCTACCAATTCCCCTTGCACCTACAAGAAAATTAGTAATAAGATTAACATCTCGATATCTCGATTAACATGAAGCATATGGAGAATAATCGTTTGTAAAAATAGTTTGTGCAAGAGTAGAGAAAGTCATGTGAGTGTAACACATCAGAATTTTTTTACTACATCTATGATGGCTCTCCAGTTGGAAGATACCGGCCAACTCATAGATGTTGCACTTAACATAGTATATAACGACACCACTTTAGAAGAAAATTCCAATTCTAACTCACATAATATAGTGTCATCAGCTCAATATTATTTACTTCAACAATCATTGCATACGTTGCAGCAAGCTTTCTCACACAGCTCTGTCTCTAGAATAACTCCTGTAAGTAAACCAATACTTAGGCCTGCCCAATTACAGTTATCACATCCATTAATTCAATTGACAACAGTATACAGGAAGGTGATGACAGCATGCTAGATTTCGTCAGCTCTAACCGCCAAAACGGCTTTGTATATCACCACCTCACAACGACCCAGCGGTTCAGGATATGCATACTGTATTCCAACAACCAACCGTTTCCACCCACTATCTGATAACAATGATTGTGATCAGAAAGCTCCCGATTCTACTACTGCACCCAGAGAGAAAATTCCACTCATTTGCATAGGTAGTGTACAAAATTTTCAGTTGCTTCTGCAGGATATAAAAAAGTGCGTTCTTCCTGATTTTCTACGACAGCCGATTTTCGCTGTCTTACAGCCTACTTTAACTCCATTAACGCTAAACATTATACTTATAGAAACCCTACTGATAATCTTTACTTGCATTGCGTGATCATTCATAATCTCCCGTTTTCTCTCAGCGATCAAGAAACGTATGACGAACTGTGATCTTTAAAGTATACGCACGTCTTGCGTACAAAATCAAAAAAGGTTACATGTCTTTAGAAAGAAATAGCAACCCATCCCTATCTGTGCTATTGCCAACAATAATGAGGGTAGAGCTATTCTGAATTCTACACGGTTGCTGTACAGTATCGTAAAAGTTGAACATCGACGCCATAATTCAGAACTGCCGCAATGCACCCGTTATCAGCATTATGTACACATTAAGAATTGTTGTCAGCTGCCCTCCGTGTGTGCGATGTCTCGGCGATCACCACTTCTCCAAGTGCAGCAAACCACCCACCACTCCAGCTCAATATGTGAACCGCGGACAAGATCATCCCGCAAATTTTCGGGGATGTTCTCACTCTGTGGGAACAACGCACCTCACAGCGACCCCAGCGGAAAGGTGGCTTACATCCACAACTTCAAAGTCAGCTGCCGCAATCGGAACCACCGTCAACAGCAGTCACAGCAATCCTCACAGCAGAATATATCTCGTGCTACGACTCAGTGTCTCTACTCCCAGGCAGTGAGATCTTCATACTCTTCTCCTTCTCCTCCTCCAGTACATCCTCAGAGTGAAACACTTGCCGATACCATCTTGACATCTTCTTGGGGCTCTTTTGCTGATCTCTTCACACAGCTCTTCTCGTTTCTCCGTCCCATTTTTCCCCATTTCTATCACAAATAACACAATTGATTCGTTATCTTTCTTCCTCGTTTCAAAATGGCAGCACGTGAACTTCTCACCCTTAAACGACTCTCTATCTTAAACAGGAATTCTAATGGCATACGCGCTAAGTGCGCTTCGTTTGTTAGCATTCTCACAATACATAACATCGATGTCACTTGTGTCAGTGAAATCCATCTGCTTCCGAATGAGACCATTACCCTTCCTGGTTACAATATTTATCGACAAGATCGAGCAGCTACAAAAGCATCAGGAATTGTGGCTTCTAATCCGGCATGATCTTATTCATATGCCATATTTTTACCAGGCGTCCATGACCTTGAAGTGGTGGGAATCAAACTGCCTACATGGAATTGGTCTCGCTCTCATCAGCGCTTACGTTTCCTAAACGTAAGCTTAACAGTGACTATCTTTCATTGCTTTTTCCGGCCGACAACAGCACTCTTCTACTTTTAGATCTTAACTGTAAGCACTCCTCATGGGGTTGCCACTCTACTAATCCCAATGGCCGACGTCTGTACAGTATATTGAATACATGCGGATTATCCGTCTTAGCTCCTACTAGCAAGACGCTGTCCACTCCAGATATTCTTGACACTGGGATTCACAGAAATTTACATCCTCCAGGATTTGAAACCACCTTAGCAGAACTTGATTTCAATCACTACCCAGTCCTGAATACTTTTCGCTCACATCCAACAAGCTACCTATAACCCCATGACTTATTAATGGTTATGCAAAATGGGATCTCATCTAGATTCAACATTACATGCAGCTTATTCCCTTGCCTTTACAACCGATATTGATGCTGCCGCTCAGCCCCACACCGATACTATAAATCACTGTGTGCATATTTGTACTAGCTACTAAAAATGGCACCCGTTAGTCCGTCATCGAAACGGATGGGATGGTACGAAACGACCTCTTCGTGAACCAACTCTCATTCCAGCTCTTTCTACTGGTGATGGTCTTGTTACAGAAGTTAGATAAATCTGACATTTTTGCTTCCCACTACGAACAGACATTCACTTCAAATCCACCATTATTTGATGCTACTATTTGCGACGTTGAACAGTAACTCCATGCTCTTCGACATCAACCCACTGCTCCACAGAGAATCTCCTCGGCCTCCGGTGAATTACGGTATTTGATTCGGTGTCTTCCTCTTAAAAAATCTGCAGGACATGATCTGCTACCTAATGCAGTCTTAAAAAGCCTAACAAGTAAAACACTTGCTTAGTTATCATCCATCTTGAATGCCTATCTCCGACTTGGTTACTTTCCACATAATTGGAGGTTTGCTCACATCATAGTATTCCATAAATCATACAAGCCTAAAACTCTTCCTAGCAGCTATCGCCCAATTAGTTTATTATCGACGTTATCTAGACTCTTTGAAAATGTAATATTTCTCTAAGTCTCCTTAAATATGTCTCTCAGAACAACATAAATCCAGACTTCCAGTTCGGACTCCGTTCTAAGAATTCTACTTCCCATCAGCTGTTACGTTTAACTCAAACAATTATTATTGCTCGTGGTTTTGAAAATCCTCAGCACACAACGGCCCTGCTCCTAGACGTAGCACAGGCCTTCGATAAAGTAATGACACGATGGCTTAATCCTCAAACTCTAATGTATCGGGCTTCCGCAACATTTACTCGCTGGTATTTGCAGTTTTCTACCATGACACTTTTTCAGTTCGTATTGATGGTATTCAGTGATCTCGGTGCTCTATTAAAGCAGAGTTCCACAGGGGTCAATAATCGCTCCGATCTTGTTCAGCATCTACACCTACGATGTTCCTGACTTGACCCCCACTTCCATAGTTTTATACGCCGACGATACTGGTTTACTCTATTCACACGCAGATGCCCCGAGACTATTTGCACAATTGAAGCTTCTGTTAATCGTCTTGGAGAATGGTTTCACGCTTGCAGAATACTAAATAAAATTAAAAAACGGAAGCTAATATTTTTTCCTTATGACGTATCCCCTCTGTCCTGCATATTCATAATAAACAAATCCTCTGGTTATCTTTTACAACTCCTGTCAAGTATTTTGTAATGCTGGACACTAAACTCATATACCTCTTGGTCTTGAATGCTCTCTTCTACTTGACAAGTCTCTTGTTCGAACCATCCTCACATATGCTTACCAGGTCTGGAGCACTGCTAGGAACACACACCTCCGTCGGCTACAAGTGCTCCAAAATAGATTCCTGAGGATCGCTTCTAATGCTTCTTTTTTGTCAGGAACCAGCAGCTACATCAAGAATTTGGTCTCCTTCCTGTTCCCCAGTTTATAGGCAAGATCGTCTCTCGCTTCTTCTCACACTTGCCAAACGTTCCAGCAACTGTGACGTATAACATCGCCATACGCACCCACCAGCCTACACGCCTGAAGAATTTACTACTACAGGATCTCTTAGTGCGTAACTCCAATGACTCCGATCACTAACTACACTAATTTTCTCCTCGAGTATCACTTTTAATCACTATGTGACATCTTATGCATATTTCATGGCTAAAAGAAGACGCTTTGGTCTTCCTAAGTGTTAATAATAATAATAATAATAATAATAATAATAATAATAATAATAATAATAATAATAATAATACTGTATTCTATTACTAACAAATATAGGTGAAGCATGTACGCTGATCGATCATATATTAAAAAAAATCAGATGTGCCACACTCACATGACTTTCTCTACTCTTGTACAAACTATTTTTACAAACGTTTATTCTCCATATGCTTCATGTTAATCGAGATATCGAGATGTCGATCTTATTGCTAATTTTCTTGTAGATACGAGGGGAATATGGTAGGTTATAAGCGATAGTCAAATCTTTTAAGCGTTGGTTGCTATGTGGCGCATTCCAGTCTCTTTGCATGTCCAGGACATAACAAAAAACATCTGATGTGTTACACTCACATGACTTTCTCTACTCTTGTACAATCTATTTTTACAAACGCCTATTCTCCATATGCTTCATGTTAATCGAGATATCGAGATGTCAATCTTATTGGTAATTTTCTTGTAGATGCAAGGGGAATATGGTAGGTTATAAGCGATAGTCAAATATTTTAACGCTGGTTGCTATGTGGCGCATTCCATTCTCTTTGCATGTCCAGGACATAAAAAATGAATAACGAATTTGAGAAAAAGTATAAGTATTGAAATATTTAAGGAAATAACAAGCAATATCTCGAAAACGGTTCACTCAACAAAAGAAATGTATATGACATAAGTTGTGTATTTTAACGCGATCTACATTTTTTGTGTAGTAAAATTCTGTCTATCTCTGACGGTTTACCAGTTACGCAAAAGTCGTTCACAATGAAGAATGCTTTTGGAGACATTCCCAGAAAATTCGAGATATACATTTCATTTCTCATGACATTGTCTTAAACATATGATATTTTCATCAAAATCGTTAGAGCCATTTTTGAGAAAATTAAAATTTTCGAAAAATCTTCCACGTAAAGGGTAGTCTGGGGTGGGGGGATTTTCTTGTAAACCTTCGTGTCGCATCCCTGGAAGATACTGAACCTAAATACCAAGTTTGGTGTTTATCCGACTGTTCGTTTTTAAGTTATGCTGTTCACAGACACACACACAGACACACACACACACACACGGACACACACACGGACATGTTTGCAAAAATGCTTTTTTTGGATTCAGTGGGTCTCAAAACATATATTTCCGGCGAAATCTCGATATCGAATTTTTGGGTGGAATGCAATACTTCCCCTACTTACTATACGTAGTAGAGAAAGTAATAAATAACGAATTTGAGAAAAAGTATAAGTATTGGAAAATTTAAGGGAATAACAAACAATATCTCGAAAATGGTTCACCCAACAAAAAAAAATGTATACGACATCAATTGTGCATTTTAACGCGATCTACATTTTTTGTGCAGTAAAATTTTATTTATCTCTTATGGTTTACCAGTTATGCAAAATTCGTTCACAATGAAGAACACTTTTGGAGACATTCCCAGAAAATTCGAGATATACCTTTCATTTGTTATGAAAATATCTTAAACATATGATATTTTAATCAAAATCGTTAGAGCCATTTTTGAGAAAATTAAAATTTTCGAAAAATCTTCCATGTAAAGGGTAATCTGGGGTGGGGGGATTTTCTTGAAAACCTTCGTGTCGCATCTCTGGAAGATAGTGAACCTAAATACCGAGTTTGGTGTTTATCCGACTGTTCGTTTCCGAGTTATGCTGTTCACAGACACATACATGGACATGTTTCCAAAAATGCTTTTTTTTGGATTCAGGGTGTCTCAAAACATGTATTTCTGGTGAAATCTCGGTATCGAATTTTTAGGTGGAATACAATACTTTCCCTACTTACTATATGTAGTAGAGAAAGTAAAAAAGTTCCAACCTATGTGATTGTCGCTGTTGCCTTTATATGTATAACGAAATGTGTAATGTAGCTATTTCTGCAAAGGTTTATATCTATTAAAATGAAATAGATAGGCAAATAACTTTTCTTAAGAATGATTTGTATATCCACTAATAAACAATAGAGGTTAGCGAAAATCAAGAGAAATGTAACACATCGATAGGTTATTTTCTGCATCGTCACACTATTGCTACAATATCATGCTGTTTTATATTATGAAACGAAAGAAAACGTGTTTCAATATATCATGTTTGTCTTTTAATACAAGAGAGATAAAATTGCCATACGGTATTGACATCTAAGTTATAAACTTATTTCATTGCTAGAGCTGCTGCTTCTTTAACGGATTATCCTCCTCTATGTAGAACTTACAAGCCAATGCCTTGGGTCAGTAGCCTGTTGAGGAGCAAACAAAGTCTGGATTACAACCTATACAGGTTGGGTGATCAGCGCAGTGCCAGGTACGCAAAGAAGGGAAGGAAATGAAATGTAGTGATGGAAGGAAAATTCGCGGATCAAATTATCCAACCCAGGATTCGCATAGCGACCGAGGAAAACCGCGAGAAAACCTTCGGTCACATTGGTCGACCCAGGGAAACCACATGGTCTGGAGCACCTTGTCTTTAAAACACCTGGTGTTTTGCATTTACAGGATATCCTCAACTCGCTATCATTTATTTTTGTAAAGATTCTAGAAACTATTCTCACAAAACCTTATTATTCCAACTACATCGCGTTAATCCAGATAAATGTTTGCAGAAGGAACAAGGAGAATACAGGAGGGTGAAGCAATAGTGAGATCTTAAAAAAAAAATACAGGTTAATAAATAGGGCACAGGACCGAAGCCTCACGGACCCATGTAGGCCTAGCAGGTAACAACCCCCAAGCCTCCCGCGAAACCGATGTAATTAGCCAAAAAGTTATTTGAATGGGTATGCCTAAGTGTGGACTGATGTTAAAATCCAAGGATGTAAATTTCATCTAACACAAAGCTGTTGGCGAAAGATACAAAACTTGGGACTTGCACATGGCTACTATTCCAGAAATGAAATAGGAAAATTTCTCAACTACATATTTGGTTTGCCAATGCTGGATCCTGATATGGTTGGCGACTGTTTTGCTGAAGACTTCATGGCAGTGATGCCTGTCTCGGGAAAAACTACAGATGTTTTGCGACTATTTAGTGGAAACTTACATCGACGAAAATGCACTCTTTCCTCCTTTCATGTGGGCAGAACTAAGTTGCAATAGACAGAACTACCAACGCTTGCGAACGTTTCCACAACAAATACAACAATCAGTTTTACTCCTGCAGCCCAGATCTGTATAAATTTCTTGAAGTACTGAAGCAAGTTCAGCTGGATACTAAAATTGCAATTAATTCAACAACAAATGAAAAAAAGGAAAGGTCTTATCCACACTTGAAACTCATGATGCAGGAAGTAGACAATTTCAAAGTTGGAAAAATTTCAAGAATGGAATACGTGAAGTCGATTTCTTATAGAATCAAACCTGGAAATACATGGAAACAAAATCTATAAGGAAAAATACCGCTTGTTTTAAAGACAAAAATACATATTACTGTATGATATAGGTTTATAATGTCAAAATAACGAATCCATTGTGAGTAAATTACAGAAAACAAAGAAATGATGAAGCTGATAAATGTGGAATCTTTTGAGGTGCGAGCCAGTTCGCCTCCTCGTGGTGCACCCTGGGTAACGCTAAACGAACTGGAACAACAACCACTAATTCAAATGTAAGCATTAGAGGTTCATTTTCTTTTGGCACTAGAGCCGTGTTTCTTTGTTATTAATCATAAACGCAAAAAATGTAACATCTTCCACCCGTATGTAATGCTTCATCAAATATTATAAACACCAAACTGGAACTGTTACCTGTTTCGACCGGGAGGCTTTGGGTCTATGTAATTAGGGACTGGAACTGCTACCTGCTTTGGGGAGGCTTGGGGACTATGTAATTAGGGACCTTTAAGGGTTCGGGAGGTTTCGGGGCTATTTTACTGACCGCGGGAGGCTTAGGTCCCGCAGCCAATAAATGATGGCTTTGAAATTCCATACTCTTATATAACATCGCGAGAAACAGTGTATTGAAACATTCAAACCAATAGCAAGAGTATCTCGGAAGTGGTTAATGCTGATAAGCTTTATTTGGTATTAATTGTGTGCTTTGACGAGATATACATTTTTTATGCAGTAACCTCTGTCTCTCTCTTACTTTACCAGTTATGCACAATTATAGAAAATTCAGAGTGAAGGATACTTCACAGGCTGTTTGCAGTAAATTCAAGGTATACATTTTATTTTAATGCAAATATTTTGCACATATGAGATTTTAATCAAAATTGTCGGATATATTTGATAAAATTAAAAATGAAATTTTATCAATGTAAAGGGACATTTGGTTGTAAATCTTAGTGTCGCATCCTTAGAAGATGCTAAACTTAAACACCAAGTTTGGTATTTATTATCCGACATTTCATTTTTGAGTTACGCTGTTTACAGGCACGACACGAACCTTTTTAGAAAAATGCCGCTTTTTATTCAGGGAAACTCAAAACATGCATATCCGTTGAAATCTCAATATCAAATGTTGGGTGGAATACAAGACTTCCTCTACTTACTATGATTAAATGAAGAGAAAGTAAAAAGAGAAAGTCGAGAAAGCGCAGGAACGCGGCGAATGAAAACACTTTATGGGCGGGATTATTCAAATAATCCTAAGTTGTCTATTCTTAGTACGTCAAGGCACAATAATTTCAGTTTGGAGTACAAAATCAGATGTGCTCTATGGAATAAAATATTACAAGCTCGCCTCTGTGGTGTGGGGGTAGCGTGTCTGCCTCGCATTCAAGAGGTCCCGAGTTCAAATCTCGGTTGGAGCGAGTTACCGGGATTTGTATTCTTCCGGGGTTTTCCCTTAGCCTGAAAAGGTAAATGTCGGGTAACTAAGGCTCTACGAACCCCGGGCTCATTCGAGCATCGTTTCACTAGTTTCATTTATTCATCAACCGATTTAACCTAATCGGTTAAAGGACGCTAAAACTTAAATAATGTGTATTACATTAACGATTTTGGCCGCATGCGTTATCGGATTTCACGTAAAGTGAAGAAGTGATACAGAATGATTTCGAAGCTTCTAATGTAACTCACATGGCGCCTGTAACACTGGAGGTCAAGTTAGAATTATTCTGCTTATAACGGAGTTTACATTCTCTAATTTCTTCCAGGGCTGTTAAATCAAATTGACCTTCGTGTGAACGAAGTTAAGTGGTTAAATGCAAGTTTTATTAAAACATACGCAAGAGAGTATTTATGTCCGTTTTAATTTGAATTATTTTCCTGTTTCTGTGAAAGCTTTGGCATTGAATTAGTCCGGTATTTTGTAATACAAGGTCAAATTATGTGTATTACAGATTAGAGAAGGTTTTAAAAACGACAGAAGCGAGTTTGCTTCCGGGATTCTGTAAAGAACTTCATAAAAGGTGAAGAAGTCTTGTGAATGTGTGTGCTTAAATAACATAAAAACTAAAACAAGTTTCCCAAAATGTTCAGTATCTTGGGAAAACAAGTTTTCGCTGACTTACATAATCCTCCCTGAATTAACCGCTGACAGGTATTCGATATTACGCCTTTTTACTTTCTCTTACGTAAAGTAAGTAGGGGAAGTATTGCATTCCACCCAAAAATTCGATACCGAGATTTCACCGGAAATAC
Organism: Deroplatys truncata; assembly: GCA_030765065.1. Taxonomy (NCBI): domain Eukaryota; kingdom Metazoa; phylum Arthropoda; class Insecta; order Mantodea; family Mantidae; genus Deroplatys; species Deroplatys truncata. Next base: position 80,970,181 of record CM060982.1, on the reverse strand, counting down.
ATGTTTTGAGACCTCCTGAATAAAAAAAAAAAGCATTTTTGGAAACATGTCCGTGTGTGTATCTGTGTGTCTGTGAACAGCATAACTCAGAAACGAACAGTCGGATAAACACCAAACTTGGTATTTAGGTTCAGTATCTTCCAGAGATGCGACACGAAGGTTTTCAAGAAAATCCCCCTACCCCAGATTACCCTTTACATGGAACATTTTTCGAAAATTTTAATTTTCTTAAAAATGGCTCTAACAATGTTGATTAAAATATCACATGTTAAAGATATTTTCATGAAAAATGAAATGTATATCCTCGAGTTTTCTGGGAATGTCTCCAAAAGTATTCTTCATTGTGAACGACTTTTGTATAACTGGTAAACCATAAGAGATAGACAAAATTTTACTACACAAAAATGTAGATCGCGTTAAAATACACAATTTATTTCATATACATTTTTTTGTTAAATGAACCATTTTCGAAATATTGTTTGTTATTCCCTTAAATTTTCCAATACTTATACTTTTTCTCAAATGGGAATTCGTTATTCATTTTTTTTTGTCCTGGTAATGCAAAGAGAATGGAATACTCCACATAGCAACCAGCTCTTAAAATATTTGACTATCACTTAAAGCCTACCAATTCCCCTTGCATCTACAAGAAAATTAGCAATAAGAATAACATCTCGATATGTCGATTAACACGAAGCATATGGAGAATAAGCGTTTGTAAAAATAGTTTGTATAAGAGTAGAGAAAGTCATGTGAGTGTAACACATCAGATTTTTTTTACATAACTATAGGTATGGCTATATTTGTTATTAATTAGCATTTACCTACTTCCTTTAGTCAAAATTAGGGGCATCCTCCGGTAAAATTTGGAAACTCTAAAACTTTTTAACTAATCAAGTTGAAACTTTCTGCGTGTACTTTGTTCATGAGGTAGTCTTCTTTTCATTTAAGTTTACGGCAAACAGTTTAGTGCCATATAGTTATGTTCATTATGAATACAGAACTCGTATTTAGGCATCAGCCAAGCGACAGTCCTGATATTAGCTAACTGGTTATTGAATAACGAAAACTCACTCACAGTCATACATTTGGCTCTGGACATATCGGAAACATTATCACTAGAAATCAAACACTTCCTTGGAGCAGCATGAAAGTGCACTACCAACTGTACCACGAGGTCAGTCTAAATAGTAATGCTACAAAATTTCATTTCCATGACACAATTATAATACTAAGTTAATCATTTTGGTTATCAGTTCCACGAATTACAGATTTCATAATTAAAATGTAGAAATAGATTTATCTTTGTATATAAAACCGGAATATGAAAAAAATTAGTTTATCTATCATGCAACCAAAAATTAATTACCGAGAGTTCAGCGGAAATACTGTTTTGAGGCTCCTAAAAAGCATATTTAGAGACAGGTCCCTGTGTGTGTGTGTGTGTGTGTGTGTGTGTGTGTGTGTGTGTGTGTGTGTGCGTGCCTGTGCCTGTGAGGAGTATTAACTCAAAAACGAAAAGTTGAATGAATACCAAATTTGAAATTTAGTTCATTATCTTTCAAAGATGCGACACGAAGACTTTCAAGAAAATGCCCTCACCCAAACTACCCTTTACATGGAACATTTTTTCGAATTTTTTTATTTTCTGAAAAATGGCTCTAATGTAAAGTTCAAATGTATTTTAAAACATTATATTTATAGGCTGCGTATTCAAAAAACTTATATCGCATAATTAAATCAGCTAAACGATTACATTTTTTTAATGCTTATGATTTAATATTTCTGCCTTTTTTGTTATTCGACATCTTTTTGTTAATTCTCAACGGAGATTTCCCTTAATCTGTATTAATATTATAAAGTGAAGTTGTTAGTATCTTTACGTTATTTGCCCCACGTTTTGGGCGTCATTTTGAAGTAGGTTATATTGAAAGAGTTGTGTTATATTTCAACTGTTGGGAGCCGAACTTGATGTTCGTTGTAACCGCACGTATAGTACCCACTTTACGGTAGCCTTCGCCCCAAATATACTTTCCGGTGGCCTTTGCCTCCCCCCAAAAATGTTTAAAAATATTAACGTTGTAATTTTTTACTGTCTCTTTAAATATTATATATTTATGTTTGCCTCGGCTGCGTCAGTATTGTTGTTAGAGACATGGATTTCTTTGTAGGGTTGTGGTGCGACTGAAGAATGTAGGCTTAAACTTTACTTCACTCCTTTTATTAATGCTTGACACGATTTAAATAACACTTCAGTGATATAGAGAGAGCTGTGAGATTTTTTTAATTAATTACTTTTTAACACGTAAACTATTTTCATCTCACACTGAATACGTATTATACTTCTCGAGGACGCATCTCGCGTCTGGTTAGGAACACTGTCTGCAACCAACGCGTCCAGTTATGAGCGCTGTTTACAAGCAACTGACTTGATTTCTACCGCCTAAATTTGTAAATTTATGTATTTTAAGTCTCTGATTGGCTATTCCTAATCCAATAGAATACTTTTATTTAACTTAAACTTTTTTCTGGTTGTTGATTGGCTATTTTATAAACTGTCATAAAAATTACATTATTGTTACTCCAATAATGACTAGTAGCATTATTACACTTTCTTACTCATTATTGCCTCAAGGTTACCTCATTGTTCGCAACTTTTAACCTATTATTCTCACAGCTCCTACATTATTAAATTACGTAATACATTCAGATAACATTATTGCATGTATACAATAATATAAACATATACAAAGACTGTAATATACACTTTTTTATATATTGTTACATACACATATTGCTTTAAGGCGGGCTGTTATTGAATTTACATATTATATAATTAGACTGAAATCATTTAAGTGTTAAAAATACTGCCTCAAAAGAGACAAAGAGATAGAGTGTGTGTGGGGGGGAGGGGGTAATCTCGGAAACCTCATCAATTTCTTTCATCACTGAAAAGCACTATTTGTTCTTCCGGAACATAGAAGGACTATAAAATAATTTCAAAAGTTTAAAACTGAAGGGGGGCAGATTAACGGGGTTTTTATATTCATGTTACCCAATTTCAATCCCGTTTCTTGAATATGATCCACAAAGGACTTTTGGCACCTTATTGCGATTACGGCAGATTTTTAAGGACTTCGAACTCAAAGGGGTATACGGGTAAACCTAAAACGTTTAATTTGGGGGGGGGTTGTATGTCGTGTTCTGTTACCATATTTCTCTAATTTTCTGAAATTTGTAATCAAGGAATATTTTTGGTATGATTTTGAGGAAACTTAGTAGGATTTTGAAATCTGGTAAAAGTAATAGCTTTGTAAACCTTTACTTTCAATTCTAATTTTCAACTCCTAATATACAAATCCATACTCTTTGGCCTATCTAAAGAAAACTTCTTACCTTAGGACCCATGGAAATTATAGGCTACCTTACAACTCTCAAGAGCTACCCCTTTATTTTCAATCCGTTATGTAAAAATACGCACTGTTTAATCCACCTGGTGAAAATGTACAGTTATACTACACTTATAAGACCTGCATAAGTCAGACCGTATATCTTCCAAAGACTAACCAATCCTTATTTTCAATTATAAGTTTTCTTAATCGACGTTTTTAAAAACCTAATCCTTATTTTCAACCTCTTATAGACAAAACTATACTGCTTGGTCAATCAGGGTACACATTTGTGCACTTAAGGAGCTATAGGAATGCGTGAAAATTATAGGATAACTTACAACTTGAAAAATCTGATGTGCTACATTCACATTACTTTCTCCACCCTTTATCACTTACCAGTGGGTATGCAAATTATTCTTAAGAAAGTTTATTTGTCTATATACTTAATTTTAATCTAAGCAAACCTTTACAGAAATAGCTGCATTACACATTTCATTATAGACACAAAGGGAATAGTGATAGTCAAATGTTTAACAACTGGAAACGGTATACGCTGGCCTTTTCCACACTCGCAAGAAACAACTGAAAGTTGACAGGACTTTAAAAACATGACTAAGTATTGAACAAATTGAGCCATTAAAGGATATATGCTACAAAAAAGTTATTTGAAATAAATTCTATGTTTTACGGAGATTTTGTTGTAGTACGTTTTCGTCTACCGCTTAACGTTTACCAGTTATCAAGATTATACAAAATTACTTTCAAATGAGGACGACTTCATAGGCTATTCCCAGAAAATTCAAGATATACATTTTATTTGTCATATAAATATCTTTAATATGCGATATTTTAATCAAAATCGTTAGTCATTTTTTAAAAATAAAAAAGTTCGAAAAATGTTCCATATAAACAGTAGTTGGAATGGGGGTATTTTCTTGAAAATCTTCGTGTGGTATCTTTGGAAGATAATGAACTTAAATTCCAACTTTGGTATTTATCCGACTTTTCGTTTTCGAGTTATGCTGTTCACACACACACACCTTTTTCTAAAAATGCTTTTTTGGAGTTTAAGGGACCTCAAAACATGTTTTCAGTAAAGTTTCGACATCGAATTTTTAGGTAAACTGTCGCAGTAATCTGTTCGTGTTATCTTATTTGCTGAGCGCCTGTTATTGTTTTACTATTTTAAATTTTGGGTTCTTTGTCCTCCGGCTAGCTATTATTACTCAGTCGAGCAAATATCTCTTGAACAGGGTGAGTAAACGGAAAGGAGTTGTTACTAAAAGATAACACTGATAAAAAATTTGTTTTTACACTTTTATTGCCGTCACACTTACTGTTATATTTTCGAATGTAACTACAATCACTTATTTACCGCGCACTATTAATTCGCCTATTTCACATTTTGTAACTAACTTTACGAGCGAGAGATTCTGTAGAATTGCGTAATGTGTACTTCGTGAATGCTTCCTTAGAACTGCCTGACGTGTAACTCGCGAGAGAGATTTCTTAGAACTGCGCAACGTTTACCTTGTGAATGATTCTGTAGAACTGCGCGATACTTGCCTCTGGCTCAAGAATTTATACTCCCTCACCCCGATATGCCTAAACATTGTAATCGAGCTGCTATTGGTTCCTAAAGCGCGCCAACATTAGCGTCTATTTTATAAGCCAATCAAAATTACAAACACATATGCTCTAGGGAAGATATTCCCTCCATTTCTAAAGAAAGGCCCGCTACCCTGACGTCATTTGTTTGTCTCTTCTAATTGATAAACAACTCACCCCCTCGCTTCATTGTTACCCACTCCTATTGTCAGTTTCAGTGAGGTCGTGTAAACTTATTTCCTAACAATGCTTATAATTAACAAATATCTCAAATCATTGTCATACAATAATGTTAATTTACACTACAATCACTCTGGCATTCACAGTGTTGTGATATAAAATACCGCCTCAAAACACAATACTTTCCCTATTTACTATACACAGTAGAGAACGTAAAAACTACTCCTACTCACATTTTCAATCCCTTGTGCACAAATTTGCATCGTTTGAGAAATCTGGACAAAAATCTTAACACTCAGGAGTGAAAACTGTAGGTAACAATCAAACTTCCAAAACATCCCCGTGTTAATTCCCAGTAATAACTATGTTTTACATATCTGAACATTTGTGAAGAAGTAGTATAGGGTCTTTCAACAAGAGTTTCCTATCTTTGAACTTAAATAAAACACGTTCTATAAATGATAGAGGTTTCTTTCTTTTTTTTATTTTGGAACATAATTAATATCATTACGTGTGAAAGAGAACATCAGTTAAGTGCCCGCCGCGACTTCGTTGGGTTGCGCGTATACGGTTGACCCAATTTTCAATGACAGAAGAACGTAAATTAGGTCCAACTTCACGAATAACACGCGTGATGTTATTCATAAGATCATTTACTGTTTCTGGCTTGTTGATATAGACTCGAGATTTAACATAACCCCACAAGAAGTAATCCAACGGCGTTAAACCACATGACCTCGGGGGCCAGTTAACATCACCACCACGGGAAATGATGCAACCTCTGAACCTCTACTCAAAAGATCGATTGTTTCGAGAGCAGTATGATATGTGGCACCATCTTGCTGGAACCAGATGTTTCTGAGATCCATACCATCCAATTGAGGCCAAAAATAGTGCCTTATAAGAGCCCGGTATCTTTCTCCATTGACAGAGCTTCTCCATCTTCATCTTGGAAAAAATATGGACCAATGATTCCACCACACCAAAATCCACACCACACAGTAACCTTTTGGGGATGAAGTGGTCTTTTTGAATCTGCATTGGATTGTGATTGCGCCAATAGTGGCAATTTTGTTTGGTAACACAACCATCCATCCTAAAATGGGCTTCGTCGCTCAAGATGATTTTTCGACAAAAATCCGGGTCAGCTTCCAATTGCTCCATAGCCCAGTCAGCGAATACACGGCGCAACCTATGGTCGTTGGGCTTTAGTTCTTGAGTTAACACCATTTTGTAAGCGTGAAACTTCAAGTCCAGATGCAGAATTCGCCAAGTTGTGGTCGGCGAAAGCCCCAATTCTTGCGCTCGTCGAGCAATTGATTTGTTTCCGTTCTCGCGTACACTCTCACGAACGGCGCCTATGTTTTCGTTGGAGCGCTTACGTCGATTACGTACAGGCGTTTTTTGATCACTGACAGAACCACTTCTTTCAAATTTATCGATCAAACGCCGAATCGTTCTCTCGCAGGGACGATTATGCACACCGTAAATTTAACGCAATACATGGAAGGTTTGGCGAAGAGATGATCCATTTTGATAATAAATTTTCACAATTTCTACGCGTTGCTGAATGCTGTAACGTTCCATGGCTATTTGTCAATAACAACTGTAACCATATGAAAAAAATACTGCTGTAACTCAACAACAACGGCAGCTATCACATGTTAAAGATAGGACACTCTTGTTGAAAGACCTTTTAGTATTTAAAAATATGAAAATGATAAGCAATTCCTCCAGTTATTTTCGAGATTAGTGGTTTAAACGGATAGACATCTCTGTATTGATATAGAATTTAACGATGGAAGAAGTTGCTGACGCCGAATACTCGCGGCTGAGGAAGAGACATTATTTCACGAGCACTTACTCACTCAAACCCTCGACGTTCTGCACCATTAGTACTTTCCTTTAAGTGTTTTGTTTGGGTTCGGGTCCACTACTGCAACTTTTCGTCGCCCTTCAGCCACGACAATTAATTTCCGAAGGCAGAAAGCTGTTCCAAGTCTAGGAAAACAAAAACCTCCGATCGAAATGGCCAATAAGAAACGGAGAAGTTGCTTCCACTGAGGAGTGCTTAAGTACAGTTTCCACTATTATGGGGCATAAAACATTCCGTCTCCAGGAGAAAGACTTTCTCTTGTTTTGTTTATGAAGTCTTCCTCATTAAAGTGCGGTGCTGCGATATAGTGCTTTGCTACTTCTGTTAGCAAAGTATGGTAAACACACAAATATATGACCATTTTTGAATGGCTATGCCGATTGGTATGAAACCTGTTATACATACCTTAGGATCCATTTAGAAAATAGACTATATGCTATATTACTTACCCCAAACGGGGTGCAAAATCAAATGATCGAAATTTCTCGCGTATTATTCATTTTAAAAAGTTACATTAACTTTTTTAGGAATTATACTTCTGACAGTTTTATTATTAACATAAATTCGATAGCATGAATATAAAAAAATTCTGATGTGTTACACTCGCATGACTTTCTCTACTCGTGTACAATCTATTTTTACAAACGCCTATTCTCCATCTACTTCATGTTAATCGAGATGAACATTTGTATAGTCTATCTTATTGCTAATTTTCATGTAGATGTAAGGGGAATATATATTTACAAGGGCAATTTGGAAATACAGTAGCCTTTAAGCACATACATATCTCTTAATAGCTGGTTGCTAGGTGCAGCACCATTCCTTTTGCCACAGATTAATACTCTTTGCATATGCAAGACAAAAAATGAATAACGAATTCCCATTTGAGAAAATAAGTATTGAAAAATTTAAGGGAATAACAAGCAATATCTCGAAAATGGTTCACTCAACAAAACATGTATATGACATAAATTGTGTATTTTAACGCAATCTACATTTTTTGTGTAGTAAAATTTTGTCTATCTCTTATGGTTTACCAGTTATGCAAAATTCGTTCACAACGAAGAATACTTTTGGAGACATTCCCAGAAAATTCAAGATATACATTTTATTTGTCATAAAAAATCTTAAACATATGATATTTTAATCAAAATCGTTAGAGCCATTTTTTAGAAAATTAAAACTTTCGAAAAATCTTCCATGTAAAGGGTAATCTGGGGTGGGGGGATTTTCAGGAAAACCTTCGTGTCGCATCCTTGGAAGATACTGAACCTAAATACCAAGTTTGGTGTTTATCCGACTGTTCGTTTCCGAGTTATGCTGTTCACAGACAGACACACACACACAGCCACACACGGACATTTTTCGAAAAATGCTTTTTTTTTGGATTCAGGGTGTCTCAAAACATGTATTTCCGGTGAAATCTCGGTATCGAATTTTTGGGTGGAATAGAATACTTCCCCTACTTACTATACGTAGTAGAGAAAGTAAAAAGTTACACATAATTTTCTATATTATTATTAATTATTATTATTATTAGTAATAATAATAACATTCGTGTAAATAAACTGGTTACTACGGGAAACAGTGTGGTTCCGATCGCATTACAATCATAAGGAAGAGGCACAATTGTATGTACTGCTAAATTTTTTACATATTTTAATACTTTTACCGCTTCCACAGAAAAGCAGTTTTATTATTTTAATTTTTATTTATTATTTAATTTTTCAAAACATTACGTAACATGCAAGTTGCACAGAGAGAAACAAAGAGGCGAAGGCGATAGTGGGGAATAGCGGAAGGGAAAAAAAGCTAGGTAATAGGAGGAAGACATTGTGGTAACAAAGAGATGAAGAGAAACGGAGATGTAGGGGAAATGAGAAACAGTGAACCTCATCAGTTAACAAAATAACGTGAGCAGAGATCCGGATTCTGGTAGCCCTAAGAGGGATTAAAAGCCCTATCCAGCCAATGTAAAATCTAGTAAATTCATGACCCATTATCTCGGAAACTGTTTAAGATCCCAGACTGAAATTTTTACTGGAGGTAGATGCATGCGTTCTAGGTTCGCTGATCCACGTTTATACAATAAGTATAAAGATTATTTTCTTAATTATACCATCTTTTGATTAACGTTTAGCAGCGGCTTTTTATTTTCAATAATCAAACAGTAATTAACACCAGACTCCAACAACGCTTAGAGATTGTTTTTATCATTTAATTAAATTTAATCAATCTAATTCAGCTATCTTTAATAGTTTGGGGGGAAATTGGTCATTATACAAGAAAATGCTACTCATAAAAAAAGCTGCTCATAGTAAAAATGACGAAAACAAACTCTCATATATATGCACATGGCTTGTGCATACAGAAGCTGCCATACTTTACAGAAGTACTAATTTGTAGAGCAAAGCTTATCCTAAAGGAAAGGTAAAGTTTACCACTCCAAAGTGCTAGGATTTACGATTATTTTTCTGGTGTGGTGCAGAATCCACAGTACAAAATGGCAAATACAGTACCATTTTAAAAGCATATTTAAAACATAAGTACTGTGCCTACATCGTTAAAATAGATATAAAATTAAAGGGAACGCCCCAACTGACAAGACTGCATAAAAACTAAAAATCCGATGACAATTTTCGCCATTTAGTCTACCCTTAAGCACAAACAAGTTCGTAAATGTCATTTGCGATCGTATAGTGGCGGAAATAATACGGGAACTTCCAATTATTATTGGTATTATTATTACTTTCACTACTACGTATAGCAAGTAGGGGAAGTATCGTATTCCACCCAAAAATTCGATACCGAGATTTCACCGGAAATACACGTTTTGAGGCCCCCTGAATTAAAAAAAAACATTTTTACTTTCTCTACTACGTATAATAAGGGGAACTATTGCATTCCACCCAAAAATTCCTTACCAAGATTTCACTTGAAATACATGTTTTGAGGCCCCCTGGATCCAAATAAAGCATTTTTGGAAACGTGAGTGCCTGTGAGCAGCATAACTCAAAAACGAAAAGTCTGATGAATTCCAAACTTGGTATTTAGATTCAGTACCTTCCAAAGATGCGACACGAAGATTTCCAAGAAAAAACCCCCACCCCATACTACCCTTTACATTTAAGATTTTTCGAAATTTTTATTTTTTAAAAAATGGCTCTAACGATTTTTATTAAAATATCATATATTAAACACATTTACATTATAAATAACATTTATATCTTGAATTTTCTGGGAATAGCCGTGAAGTACACTTCATTTGGAAGAAATGTTATTTACCTAATCTTGCATAACTGGTAAACGTTAAGCGATGGACGAAAATGTACTACACAAGAAATGAAGAACTCTTAAAACACTCAATTTTATTTCAAATAAATTTCTTTGTGGCATAAGCCATTTTTGAGATATCCGTTATTAAAGGTTCGAATTGTTCATTTCTTGATCATTCTCTTAAGTCCAGTCAACATTCACTTGTTTCTTGCGATTGCATGGAAACAGTACGGAATTTTAAGGCCAGCGTATAGTACCCAATTCTTAAACGTTCGACTATCCCTGTTCCCTTAGTATCTATAACGAAATGTGTAACGTAGCTATTTCTGCAAAAGCTTATTTGCATTAAAATGTGGTAGACAGAAAAATAAGATTTAGTAAGAATAGTTTGTATACTCACTAATAAACGATAGAGGATAGAAAAAGTCATGTGAATGTATCACCGATTATTTTTTAAAATGACTAAAATTGTACCTTACTCGGAGAACCTATACAACCGTAATTTTGTACCGAGGGTATGTAGGGAATTCTGTATAAACTACTCTCAATTTTGTACCCAATTCAAATTTGAAAGGCAATCAAACTATTCCTAAACTGTTTATTGATGAAATAAATAAATAAATAATTAAATAAATAAATAATAATAATACATAAAACATACTATTAGTGTTAGTGTAACAAAACTCGTGATTAATTGCATATGCTTTTCATACTTTGGACATCTGTTTTCTGCGCATTTATCAAACACTTTACTCTGCCGTTACTGAAATAATTAGAAATTATTCATTTTATGTACAAAATATTGAGCCATAGTATACGTGAGATTTGACAAAAAAGGATTACTTTTGAACACGGTTTTTTTGTTGTGCTTATATCTTTTACCTTTATGCTACACTATTGTTTTCTTACTATCAGTTATTTTTAAAGCTCCAAATGACCAATTAAATGTCTTCGTAACATTTAGATAACGCGCTGTGTTAAATCTCAGGCCTATTTATCTCAGATTTTGTCCCTGCACTTTTAGCAGTTCAAAATGCTCGTGCGTACCACAGGTTTTAATTTATATGATTAAAAATTTCAACAGAGTTTCTAATATTAAGGAGTTATAAAATAATTTGGCATTTATTAAAGATATTAAGCAGTTCATTTGAAATAAAATATTTTCGATACCTAACTCATACACATATAATGGAAAAATACAACATATATATGAAAATTTAGTTTCACCGAGCGGGAGGGCTCAGTCGCCGAGGTAAATACCAGATTGGATGTTTAATGCAGTGACCCAGAGTCTAAAACAATAGTAAAAATGAAAAATCGGATAAAAGCGAATGCTGTGCCATCTATCCAAGAATGGAAACAGACTGGACGGCACCCTTATGCTATCTGCCCGGCACGTGTAGAAGCAGACGTACAGTGGCTATGCACATGCCTCTGTGTTGATCCGCGCCAAAACAAAACGCACGTGACCAGTGTACCATAGTAGTACACTTTCAATACGTGAAAGAAAGTAGCCCCATGCTAATAATCTAAATGTTAGATTGAATTTATTCTTAATATTAAGCATATCATTCTATACAAATTCCTAAAATTATAATTAACCCTTATTTATACCGTTAAACAGAGCTAAAAGTCCCAACATGCAATTCATACAAGTACCTGATATCCCGGTATGCGCAGAATATTGTTTACAGCCAGAAACCAGCAGTTTGTTTAGTATTATGGCGGACGGTAATTTGTTCTTGCGCTTTCCTCGACTTACGTAAAGCATAAGCGGGCAAACCATTGACTAGTGGTGAATAAAACAATGGTGTTTGATATTTATTGTAAGTTATGTAAGAAATAATTAACCTTCGAAAGAAGTGGTGAAATTAACTTTTGAGTTCACCGCTGTTTCAAGTACAAGTATAAACAGTGCTCGTAAAGAAACATCTGAAACGGGAAAAGTGATTACACTCGGGGGGGGGGAGAAAGTGTGTGAAATACGCGATGCAAGAATGTGACGATTTTGTGAAGAATGTAATTCACATAACAATACACAATTTCTTTTTTAAAAATTACCGCCAACAGTTGATGAATTGCCGCTTCCAGAGAGCGAATAAATGTAAGTTATCGGACAATTGTGACTTTCTTTTTCGCTTGTTTCTTTTAGAATTAACTATTGTTATATGTGCAAACGTTTATTTTGTTGCAACTATCAGTATTATAGCCCTCAACCCTAACAGAATATGCTAGTCACCATTTAACATTACGTGCCGATTGTATTCATCACATGGTTTGGAAAGTATCGCAGTTTTTCTGGCGCGAATGGCGGAAGGATACATTACAACAGTGCACTGGTCACCTGGGCTTTGTTTTGGTGCGGTTCAACCTAAGAGTGAATACAGTTTAGTAGGCTAACCGTCACACACCGATCCTCAAGCTATCTCCTAACAGACCCGTCGCAATATGAACACGCACTTAAAGCGACGTAAAATAAACAGAGGGGGAAAAATTCTTCCAGTACATTAATTACTGTGTAAACCACCACTTCTTTTTATTGGTTCATTAAGCTCAAAATAAAAATGTAGGGCAGATATGGTAAACCATTTGGTACAAGGAGCATTATTAACTTGCATAACAAGAGCGATTAACGGCAAATAAGAAAATGAATATTTCACAACCAGTTTAACACGTTGTATGTTCCATTTGTTTCATGTTCTGCATATATACTAAATGTTTCAAGTTAATGTAAATAAAATGGCATGTTTGTTTTTTTATAGATGCACCCCATTAAGGGCGCAAAAGGAAAGTAACGAAAGAAAACAATGGAGAATGCTTATTTGTTTAGTGTAAGATATAGTATTTATTATTAACACTTTAAAATCTCAATAGCACGTGTCTTACACATCTCATTTATTTATGTCAATAAATGCTTCCATGTTACTAGTTAAAAAGCGACTATTTCTTTCTATCTATTTCAATAACAATAAAAGCGGCATGAAGAATTTCGATTACAATGTCACATTAAAACAATCTTTTACATCCTTTCACTTTAAATAAAAAATACCTCGAATGCTGGGGTGCTTTACTTTATACCACGACTTTCCTGCCCCTGGTTTCCTGTACACGAGTAATGAGTTCTTCTACTACTTCGCGGTTTTAGGTCGTTTAGCCTGTTCCGGCTCCAAAATCTTGTTGTCCATCTCTTTTTTGGTCGTCGTGGGTTTCTGTATCCTTAGGGTGTGTAGTTATATCTTGCTCGGGGTACCCTATTTAATAACATTCTAAGTGTTGTTTCCAGTTAGTTTTATATTCTATTATTACTTTATTTAACTCTTCTATTTTTAACTTTCTCCTTATTTCATTGTTTGGATTTTTATCCAGTCTTGTGTATCCTGCTATAGGTCTGAGAAATTTATTTCAGTTGTCTGTATCCTCCTTTTATTTTCTGCTGTCACTGTCCATGTTTCAGACCCATAAGTTACTGTGGGGATGGCCGTTGCTTTATACAAATTTATTATTGAATGTTTTCTAATTTTATTACTTTCTCTACTACGTATAGTAAGTAGGGGAAGTATTGTATTCCACCCAAAAATTCGATACCGAGATTTCACCGGAAATACATGTTTTGAGACCCCCTGAATCCAAAAAAAGTATTTTTGGAAACATGTCCGTGTATGTGTGTGTGTGAACAGCATAACTCAGAAACGAACAGTCGGATAAACACCAAACTTGGTATTTAGGTTCAGTATCTTCCAGAGATGCGACAAGAAGGTTTTCAAGAAAATCCCTCCACCCCAGACTACCCTTTACATGGAACATTTTTCGAAAATTCTAATTTTCTCAAAAATGGCTAACGATTTTGATTAAAATATCATATGTTTAAGACATTTTCATGACAAATGAAATGTATATCTTGAATTTTCTGGGAATGTCTCCAAAAGTATTCTTCATTGTGAACGACTTTTGATAACTGGTAAACCATAAGAGATAGACAAACTTTTACTACACAAAAAATGTAGATCGCGTTAAAATACACAATTTATGTCATACATTTTTTTTGTTGAGTGAACCATTTTCGAGATATTGCTTGTTATTCCCTTAAATTTTTCAATACTTATTTTCTCAAATGGGAATTCGTTATTCATTTTTTTGTCTTGGATATGCAAAGAGTATTAATCTGTGGCAAAGGAAATGGTGTTGCACCTAGCAACCAGCTATTAAAAGATATGTATGTGCTTAAAGGCTACTGTATTTCTATATTGCCCTTGTAAATATATATTCCCCTTACATCTACAAGAAAATTAGCAATAAGATAGAGTCTGCAAATGTTTATCTCGATTAACATGAAGTAGATGGAGAATAAGCGTTTGTAAAAATAGTTTGTACAAGAGTAGAGAAAGTCATGTGAGTGTAACACATCAGATTTCTTTTTAGTGTTCTCTTTATGGTTCCAGTTATGTAATTGAATTTATTTAGCTTATTATTAATGTCTATTTCAGACCTAATTTCACATCCTAAAAAATTAAATATTGACACATGTTCTATACTTTTATTTTCTATAATTATTTTAGACCGGACCGAGTGAGTACCTTTAAATACCATAACTTTAATTTTTTTAGTTGAAATTTCCATGCGAAATGTTTTTGATATTAAATTCAGTTTATATGTCTTCTAATTGCATTTATTAAGTGTATTGATACTCTTTTATTTTCCAACATTTCCCATAATTTTTTTCTGCATACCTTGTCAAAGGCTTTCTTATAATCTATAAAGAAAATGTGTGTTTCTAAGTTGAACTCTCTACGTTGTTCGATTATTTGCTTAAGGGAGAAGACGTTATCTATACAACTCCTATCTTTCCTGAAGCCTGTCAATTCTTCTGTTAATAATATATCTGTTATTTTTGATAACCTATTGTTTATCATTTTAGTATAAATTTTATAGATAGAGCTCAGCAATGTAATACCTCTACATTTTCGGGTCTTGTTCTATCACCTTTTTACTTTCTCTACTACGTATAGTAAGTAGGGGAAGTATTGTATTCCAACCAAAAATTCGATACCGAGATTTCACCGAAAATACATGTTTTGAGACCCCTGAATAAAAAAAAGCATTTTTGGAAACATGTCCGTGTGTGTGTCTGTGTGTATGTGTCTGTGAACAGCATAACTCAGAAACGAACAGTCGGATAAACACCAAACTTGGTATTTAGGTTCAGTATCTTCCAGAGATGCGACACGAAGGTTTTCAAGAAAATCCCCCCACCCCAGATTACCCTTTACATGGAACATTTTTTGAAAATTTTAATCTCAAAAATAGCTCTATTGATTTTGATTAAAATATCATATGTTTAAGATATTTTTATGACAAATGAAATGTATATCTCCAATTTTCTGGGAATGTCTCCAAAAGTATTCATTGTGAAGGCTTTTGTATAACTGCTAAACCATAAGAGATAGACAAAGTTTTACTACACAAAAAATGTAGATCGCGTTAAAATACACAATTTATGTCAAACATTTTTTTTTGTTGGTTGAACGATTTTCGAGATATTGCTTGTTATTCCCTTAAATTTTCCAATACTTATACTTTTTCTCAAATTCGTTATTCATTTTTTGTCCTGGTAATGCAAAGAGAATGGAATACTCCACATAGCAACCACCTCTTAAAATATTTCATTATCGCTTAAAGCCTAGCAATTCCCCTTGTATCTACAAGAAAATTAGCAGTAAGATTAACATCTCGATATCTCGATTAACATGAAGCATATGGAGAATGAGCGTTTGTAAAAATAGTTTGTACAAGAGTAGAGAATGTCTGTGAGTGTAACAGATCAGAGTTTTTAAATATTGAAAAGATTCTTCCGGAATTGTTGTTTGTATCCAACATTTATTATAAAAATCAAGCACAGAGTTCTTAATACTGCAAAAACATAAGGTTGGATAATAGCTACAACAGATTCTCATCTTCCGTATCATTTGCTTCAGGGTTGTAGGGGCAGGCGACGGTATTCGGCGGGTTGCGGCTGGGCGTGGCTTGCATTCTGTGGAGGTTTCTTCCCTGACATCGCTGCGGGGACACTCAGTTAGGTCTCTCCCCCCTAGTGGGCTCCACCGATAGGGGACTGCCGGGAGTTGGTTGCTTGTGGGTAGGACCAGGCGGAGCCGCATGTATTCAATCTGGAAGCGTTAGGAACCCCGTACATTCTTGCGCCCGTTGGTATTCGAATCTGGTCGCCCTTCGAGTCTCTCCCCCATCCCTCCCTTCCAAAGGTCACATTGGAAGCAAAAAGGGTCATTACAGCCTACTCTGCTCCGGTTACGGGGGCCCCTCCGTGATATGTATCTTTACCTTTTACCTTCCCTTCCTGCACATACACCACTTCAAGGGCAGACCCGAGTAAGCGAGCAATTTCCTATAGTGCAACGGGTTGATGGCCCCTAGTCTAGCTGACATTATTACATAGCGGTGTCTTTTTGTTTAGCAGAGTGAGCAGCAGAAAGGTATTGCTGTATTTACTCAAGAGCCGAGAACAAAACTTTTTCAAAGCTTTCCTCAGGAAATCACATAGTTCATTGCTGGTGTTCAGCTGTGAGACAGGTATATTCGCATTGCGGTATACGACAAACAAAAGTAAATAACACGTCACAACTTTTCAACGTCTAGGTCCCGCACGACAAAGTTTTTGTTTCTGGAACAAGGGAGTTATCGAACGGCAAGGTGCTCCCTGAGGAACGGGGAATCAAGAGATTTTCTTCACTCCCATATACTCCAGGTCTCTGGAGCGATATCCACGTTAACGGACTCTTGTGTTACTGACACCATTTTTTAAATGCGACACGAGCCTCATTCCCTGAGGACGAAACTGGCCAGTCATCATGGTTGTGCTCGCTGAAACCATTCTTTGGCATGGGAGACTGCGGGTTCGAGCCCACCTCCGTGTATTTTAATGGGTAAAACAAAAAAACCACGTCAACCACAAACAACAACAAAAAAGGGGGATAGAATAAAATGTATGGCTTGCATTCGGGGGTCGCGGAATCAATTCCGATGTATGGCCAAACTTACTAGTTTTTCTTTCGTGGTTTCTCTCAGTCTCCAGATTAATATCTGATACCACGACCCAAAGTTTCACCTACGTAATAAGACAAAATAATTGGTGCAGGAAGTATACTACTACAGAACTAAGGCTATCAGTTGCTCAACCGATGAGTGCAAGAAAGCCACTATAACAACTAAATCCAAATATCAGCAAGATATTCAAACAGATGGCACAGGAAGGCGACTACACAACTAAGACCACATGTCTGGCATGCACCAAATTATGTATAACAAAGAACCTACAACTAAACGTAGCGACATGCTTTGTATGTTGAAACGAGTTACGTTATATAAAATTGCAAAGAGAGAAAAAAGAAGCTTAAAAATACTGAAATATGAACACGAGAGATATTGTAAAGTGCGTTAGAATTTGTCATGAACATAAAGCTAAAAGTATAATCACTTTAAGAGAATAACATCCAATTTTGTTCCGTGCTATGTCAAAATATATTTATTTCCAAAGCGAAAACAGTACGCAAATTGGAACTTTTAAGACTACAATTGCTATTTTTCGCTTTTGTACTGATTATATGAAGATGGGTACGGAAACTCGTTATTCCCTTGTTACAGAGAGCTTATAGAACTCATCTTTCGTAGCATAATGCGATGCATTGTAAAATAAAAGTAGTATACCGTATGGAAATCGGTCTTAAAGGAAGTGCTAAAAATGCGCACCATTACTACGAATACATGCACTAAGCCGTCTAACATTGATTCCCGGAAGTGCTGACGTATCCCTGGAGAACATCGCATGTTTGCTAATAATGCAATGAAGTGAATTGCATCATAAGATGACTAAGCAAAACTCCGCTATAACAGAGATAGAGAGGGAAGAACATTGGCGATGCAACTAGGAAATAGTAAATGTTTATCAAGCAAAATTCACCTTTGCAGGTGCATTCTAACTAGAGGAAACAAGGGATTCATTGTAATCTGGCTGTTTTGACTAGGATAGTTGTTGTGCGACATGATTCCATTCTACTCGAAAACCAACTTGCGCAGCGATGCAGCGGAAACTTACAACGGTAGAATGAAGCGTTTCTTCACCCATATGCATATAAAATTTACATGAGAGAAGCGTGACTCTAAAATCAGGAAGTGCAGTTTTGATACCTTCTGATAATAATTTCACCTTGAACGCATACAATTCCACTTCCCATTAGCATAAAGCCCCTTGTACGCGATCAAACTTTTTTTTTCAATTCAAGAGTTTACAAGAAAAATTTTGAAATATTTTTCAATATGTGACAAGATTGGAAAAGACTTGGCAAGATCTGGCAAGACTTGACAATGACAGAAACGTGTATTTACAAGTTGTCTCTTCGCCAAACTGAAACCGTTCAGAACACATTGATAATTTATCACGCGCAAAGCAATTTAGTATTTGCGTCACAGTATAACAATTTGCAATGAAATATTGTTCTATACCAATATTATGTAGCACTTTTACGTATTGTATCCAATGAAATCATATTACGATTATAGAATACAATGAAAATAACACCATCCGACAGGTTAACCACACTATACAAGTACAGACATGGCCAGCTTATGTATAACCTAATCACTTCGCATACGACATACCTTGGCCGGGTAGCCATTTTTGTTTACTTTTTGCTTTCAGCCATGTTGCAGATTTCGTGACGCACTGTGAATACTCGCATTTCATTGGCCAAAGCTATCAAATACTTGTGAAATCTTTGACCGTTTAGACCATGTCCTTATTTGCTTTCAAGAGTTTAAAAGACTTTTAAAATTATTGGAAGCAATTTGACAAGAAAAATTGTGAAGTTGTGACGACTCTTGAAAAGTCTTGAATTTGACAAAAATTTGATCGTGTACAAGCGACTTAAGAAATAAAAGATAATAGCATGCCATATACCTTTTTTCGCGTTATTGTAAACATTTCTCACGTCCTGGAAGTGTGTAGAAGAGTGTTACCTCCCTATTTATTACGCTGTATGAAGTAAAATGCATTTACAATAGAATAATGCCCATATTGAATTCGCAATATACATTGAGCGTAGAGTTAGCCGACTGCAAACGGCTTAGAGTTTCCTGACTCCGTTATTAGCTAAAAACAGACGGCAGTTCGTGGGCAACGTAATTGAAACTCGCACAATTATATAAAGCCACATGCCTGGCTTAATGAATTACAGTATGTGTTAAAAGTGACGCCCTCTATTGCGAACACAACTCTTTATTTCGTCAGCTTCTTTCAGTCAACACGCGGCTTGTTAAATTTAATTTGTATCCAAGAAAATATCCTATAGTCTCGACTTTTATTAAGAGATCATGGGTAACTGCCCTGCTAGGAAAACTTAAAATGGAGTTTCGCCAAATTTTCTTGCCGAAGGGTATTTCATATAAGAGTCATTCCACGTCAAGTCGCACAAATTTTCACAAAATCTGACCATCATGTCTCCGATTCACTCCAAATTTTGTCCATCGATTACAAAAACAAAGTGAATTATGTTTTAAATTCAACTTGTGAAAAGCGTCACACCTATCTATCTTTAAATTAGAATATTTCACAGCCGATAAGTGATAAAATGGTGTTTTAAAGTGCAATCCAAAGCTTAATATGTAATGTTTTACTTAATATGTATCATAATTGATATAATTAACTATTTACATAATTTTTTAAAATCCAAACATTTAAAAACTATGTATGCCTATTATTCCCCAAGTTTAAATTTCAATAAAAATTATAAATAAATTTCTTGTAATTTTTTGTATATATTTACGTAAAAAAATATGGGATCTTGTATAGTTAATTTTAAATAAAATAACTTAGAAAGCGGTGCGTAGCGGGATTCCAGCGCGGCGCGGCTGGAGAGTATAGTAGCAGCAGCAGTCTTGTCATTGGATGTCTTGTCAATTGTTCACACCACTTCAGTTGCACTAGTTTGTTCACATGTAACTTAAATTTGGCATACGGTTGAGTAACATTCGGACTTTCAATCTTATCCTATGGGAGGCAACTTAAATACAATTTAAATGTGCACTTTTTCCCCTCAGGCTAAAGCGAATACCATCTGGTTGTTATTGCATTACTGGTTGATAGAATAAATGAATTTAGCTCTGAGGTCCAGGGATCCCTTTCGCATTGTGTTGCCGTACAATGGTCACTATGTTCAAAGCCACTTCTGGAGTATTCGCGGCATTGACACATTGTAACACACAATCACTGTTATCAGTGGGTGGTACTTGGTTTTTTCCCCCTTTCTTCTTTCCCCGACACGCATAAAATAGTTTTAGGTCTGGTGACAAAGTTAAGTTCTCTATTTTTACTTTCTCTACTACGTATAGTTAAGTAGGGGAAGTATGTATTCCACCCAAAAATTCGATACCGAGATTTCACCGGAAATATATGATTGTTTTTTTTATTCTGAAAAAATAGTATTTTATATAAGGAAAATCACAAGTTTTTATCTTCAAAACGATGTATTGTTCTTATCCCTGGCCATTCTGTATTCCGAGAATAAATTACTTTTATGTAACGTTGTGCGGTATAAGAAAAATGTTAAGTAAGCTGTAAATCCTAAAATAATTTGATTTTCCGCAAAATATAACATACGCATCGATTTATTTTATGTGTAGAATACGTAAACTAAAATTCAGAAAATTCAGGGAGAGTGATATTTTGTGTGTGTTCGGTTCGATGTGGAATGACTCCTAAGCATCACAGAAATGTATGCTCAGGTAAAACGAACCATGATGAACAGCATCTAACACACCACGATGAGAGATTAGCTTCCACCCCGTGCAACTTCTAGAACGCAACTGATAAAACACTCACGCTGTATGCCGTGAGTTTAAGAGCAAACCTAGCTGTGATGCTGCAAATATCTCCCTACACAAGGACCTGAGCAGTCGATCCAATCTGACTCTAGACTTACTGTATTTCTGATTTGTTTAATCTCTTTGGTTGGCAGAACTGCAGAAATAAATGATTAAGTGGTCATCTTCTCCCTATCCTATCTACAAAGCCAGCACAACAAATCTTCCATGTATAGTTTTCGCATGCAATACATTTTCAATATGTGTTGTGTGCAAAACTTATATTCAGTGACAAAGGTTAGTAGTGCATAAATCCGGTAGATATTCCTGCCTTGTACAGCTAATATACGAGGAAAACAAAAGATGCACAGCAAAAACCAACAAATATTTACTTAAAACCGTGAAATTATGCTTGGCTCTCTTACGGCCTGTATTACGATCTCCGGTTAAGGTTTGGGGTAAGATTTACCTGAGAGTTACGTACTGCGACTGTATTACAATCTTTGGTTAAGGGCTACCCGGGAGTTATTTTTGGAGGTAAACTAACCACCACCTCAAGTGGTGGATAAAGATGATACCTTGGAGTTAACTCGTATTTCCGAATGAAACATGGCGTACCACCGGCAGAGATTGATTATTGAGAGTGATTCAGAGAATATATTTTCAAGTTTTTGGAAATGTTATCTATACATTAGAATAGTTCACTCCAACACCCAGTCTTAAATATTACTGTCAGGGCGTAAGGAACTAACCATTGTGCTTGGATTGTTTTTGGAAGGCCAAACATTTTAGGTTAAATGACAAGCAGTGTGGGTAAAGGTAAACGTATTTTGCGTGTTAGTTTATATTTAGGTTGGTTTTTAAAATTGTCGAATGGCTTTCCACGTTAGTTTTAAGTGATATTCATGAAATGTTTGCGTCAAAAGACTATGGTTTTCGGTTATTAAAGTGATATTCGTAAAACTTTTACGTCAAAACTCTTAACACTATTTTTAACGAAACTTTGAAGTGTGGCATAGTTTTCCAAATAGAATAACCAAGGAACGGTATTAGAAAGATGCAACAAACTTAAGAATATTGTGTTGAACTTAAATGTCAGGCAACATGTGTAAATCCGAATCAACATTAGAACCATCGATGTTGCTTTTCTATAAATATAATAGCTTTCGCGAACGGAAAAGCTAATAAAAAGGTAATTATAACTATTGTTTACGGTATCCTATTGTAACTCAGTAATCCAATAACGTACTAGAACCGCATCTTGTATGCTCAATGACATGTATATAAATTACATTTTAGGTTATGTTCATGTCAAAATTCTCTAAAAAAATCTCCCAAACCGTTCACAATCTATAATAGTCTGTCCGCTCGCCTTGTTACTAATGACCAATAATGACGCTATAATGTTGCATATTACCACGAGATAGCGTTGTATAAACAGTGAAATCACTCAGAAAACTATTGCCAAGGAGAAATACATATCTCTTTGGTGTTGCCAACTTCTCGCCCAGCATCATAAACCTTAGGGTTACTAACCATCGGTTGATATGCGTTTGTAATACGCGGCAATGCACCTAACCTTCAGGTAGCGATAACTGATAGGTTACAAACCATGACTTTTAACCGGAGATCGTAATACAGGCCGTAAATGTGAAACAGAAGTTACCCAAGGCAGACCACTAAGGGCTAAAACCACAGAACACGTAATCTACCGCTTAAAATATACTCGATCGCTAAATATGTTAAGCAAAACTTGTATAAATCTGCTCTTTTTCGGTAATTTTCTATAATTAGGGACTTTACGAAATATGTGCACATTTTTTAAGGGATGTTAGATTGGTCAGACAAATACTTTCTAAGGTAACATGAAGTCTACGAGTTTGCTAAGATGACACTGCATAATATGGAGAACTATTCCATTCATATAACGTGAACACGACATGGACGAAGAGAGTTTAAGAACACCTTGGATAACAACCAATTGCGAGGATAATAATCTAATTCAGAGGAAGTATAATTCACATCCGCTAGTAATGATGCCTCCTGTATTTGTTTCAGCGGGAGATTCAGAAGAAATGTTAACTCTAAACTCTACTCAAGCGTAATGCATTTTTTTAAACATAAATGATAGATCTTCTAAAGGGTTTTAATTGTTTCCTCTTAATAAAATATTTTACTGTTGCTTTTGAGGTTGCGCATTGCTTCCTAACTCAGCAGTTGCTACTAATGGTGCAATATGTGGCGATGCGGTGATTTTGTTTTTAATCAGAACTAAGTAAAATTTCATAACAATGGCATTATTTATATCTATTTT
Source organism: Deroplatys truncata (assembly GCA_030765065.1). NCBI lineage: Eukaryota > Metazoa > Arthropoda > Insecta > Mantodea > Mantidae > Deroplatys > Deroplatys truncata. The sequence goes on along the minus strand of CM060982.1, from coordinate 80,946,666 downwards.
ATTCGTAAAAGAGTCATTATAACCATCATTAAAGGTTTTGAAATCATCACATAAATAGATCCATACTTTCAAATCTGTGTTAACTATGACGGAGATACAATTAAGTTTTATCCCAATCATAGTTTTAATTATTTTCTAAAAACTCTTGAGTACATCAGAAAAATTATTTATGTGGTGTATAAGAAAATTATGATAAAAAGATACAGCATAGAAATAAAGTCTGACCGTTTGTTTAGCAAACTTTGATCTCTTGTACGCAATGTTTTGTTTATATGCCTTATTATTTAATGGAAACAGGAGATTTAAGTTCATTTAATGATTGAAAATTAGTAGTGGTGAAAAAGAAATCTGCCGATTTAGGCTACTATATTAACAATAAGTATAGACTCAATGTTAAGTATTTTTAATTGATCGGAGAAAAACAAATATTCCAGAATTTTGTAAATAATGCGAGATTTGGACTGAAATGATAATTTAAAATTCAAAACTTAAGTCCAACATACTTCATAGAGGAATAACCTAACACTGGGTTCTCATTTGTTATCATCTTTGACGGTTCTTTGGAAGAAAATAGAGCGTTTCGCGTTAGCTGGATTAGAATTTTTCTTGCCATGAAGTAATCGTAATGTATTGTATTTTTTTAAAATTTCTGTTATCGTTTTATGTAATTATGTTGAATTGGTATTCTTTGACTTTGGCAGCTTACAGTTGTGTTGGAAGATTTCAAAATAAAAAATAATTGCCTTTCTGTCAAGAATTAACGAAATATAGCAATTAGTAAACAAGTTTAACAACTAATATAATGTGAAATTCCTCCAGGAGCTTTAACGATATGCTGCGCTTTCGTTTGCTTTTCCATCTTTTTGTATATGTGTAACAAAACGCTAAATACTTTGCTTTAGATGTACTTGTATCATCTTAAGGAAGTTTGAAATGAATGCTTAGAAATTAAAACTAGGGTAATAAAAGTAGTGTTTCTAAACTAGTTTGAGAGAGCGCCCAACAAGTCAATGTGCGGTAATATAATAGCCGGAACACATAGAGATATACTTTCATACACATTCTTTAACACAGGCTCCATAAAATAATTTCAAATGGTGCCGCCTGGTGGAGACATTTTTAGACTGAAGTGGTTGCACAGACATCAATTCTGCTGTTACAATGGTATTTTCCAAAACTTCAGCCGAAAGAAAGTTTAAAGTATTTTCTGCTTAGTGACAATACCTTCATGAGAATACAAGAAAATGTAAGGTGCCAAAGCATATACTTAATGCCCTGCTAATCGTAGCCAATTCAGGGCTCAGGCTCAAGTTTAAGGGGCAAACAGTATAAATAGTCTTCTTATTTAACTTTCATTTAGGTTAGTGTCACAGATTTAAAGGTACTGAGAAGGATATGAGTTACAGTTACAGTTCTCATTATGAACTAGACATATATTGAAATTTTACATTGCAGTGCATACCGTCTTCAACACAGATGGAAATGTTCACTGCTCTGCATTGTTAAAGTGAATAAGTTAATAATAATTAACTAATTTTTTAAATAATGATTAAATAACATGATCTTCTATAGCTACTATTTTCTTTAAAATTATGAGGTTATCCGACTGCGAGGATGTTAATGAACTACGCCGAAACAATTTCAGAGAGTATGGAGGTTTCTTAAGATTACTTTAGATAGGAAACGTATAGCCTATCTGTTACCATTTCCAAGCTATGTCTGTAGTTTCTAAAGCGCTATTACACCACTGGCTAATGAAGATGCCATTCGAAATCCGTAACAGGCGATAAAGAACGGAGGCTTCCGAACGTATTTCTCTGGCGCAATGGTTATGACATAAGCTTTCGAGTAATATGGATCTCGAGTTCAGTTCTGCAGATTTTTTGGGGTAGGGCATAATTTTAGCCTAAATTTTAAGTTGATTTTTCAATTTATACACTTGTCTCAATATATCAATTCATTTAATTATGATCCTCGTTTCCAAAAGGACGGATCATGCTTAATGCAATAGAATTCACATGCTGCAATTAAAAACAAGTAGTTTAAAAGGTAAATAAAAAAACGGAAAAAAGAAAACATCCAAGCCTCCTTTAGTGCAGTTTCCAAAGAAACTGCTCAAGGTGGCGACCTGCATTTTCACAGCATATTTGACATCGGTGCAGGAGCGTTTGCCGTACTCGCTCTAGGATTCCAGGGTATGTCGAATAACATCACAGGCTGCAACTATTCGAGTAATGATACCTCTTCCGAGTTGACAGGTGTTTCATTACCATAGACTTGAGGTGGCCCCATAAAAAGTCAATAGAATTGACGTCTGGAGAGCATGGTGGCCAACTATAAATGGACACTCCCTTCCGATCCATCGGGCAGGAAGGGCTTGGTTAAGATGTTCTCACATAGCCAGGGAGAATTAGGGAGGAGCTTCATCATGTTGCAGCCACATTCCACGTCCAATCTTCTTCTAGAAATACAGGTATGTAGAGAGAGTAAAACAGAAATAATAACTGCACAAGAATAAAATCTATGACCTACGGTTATTTTGCATATCGAGCCACACGGCAGTTAAAGCGCTGTCTCTAAAGTAGACTACATAATACAAGAAAGCAGTTAATCGATGTTCAATGTCGCACTGACAAAAACTTATTTCGAAATTTGAGGGTGTCTTATGGCACTACACCTTAAAAACGCTGATGAGCAGCTGAAAATTGATATTTCTATGATTACGAAGAAGTTTTAAAAACATTCTAAACCAATTTTTCACACGGTTTGGCTTTAATACCATCTAATCCAAAATGATTAACACCATAAAACTACGTTATACTTGACATCACTACACTCTCTGAAAGTTGTTCGATGCAGTTCATTAACTTCGTGCGTATATCCAATATATTCTTCAATATATTGTGCAGAAATAGTGGAAGAATATTTGATTACCATAATTGTTGAAGTATCCTAACATGTTTATTTTCTCTACCGCTTATGTGTGGAAAGTAGCGGAAGTATTCCGTTTTACCAAAAATATTCGATATAGACGATTTCACTAAAATGCATGTTTTGAGGTCAACACAAGAAAAGGTACTGCGCTCTTGTCTGTGAACAATATAACTAAAACACAAAGTCCGTTAAATATTAAACTTGGTATTAAGCACAGCACCTTCCAGTGTTGCTAAACGAATGTTTTCCCAAAATCTCCCCATTCCAAACTACCCCTTACATGATTTTTTTTTATTTTCCCAAAATGGTTTATAACAAATTGGATTAAATCGATTGTTTGGCATTTGAAATTAAGAAAATGTATATCTTGAATTTTCTGTGAATATAATCTGAGAAGTTCCCTTCCTTTTGATTGAATTTTGTATGGCTAGAAGTCATAAGATACAGACACAATACTCTAAAATACGCAGATATTATTAAAATATACATTTTGTGTAATATTTTTCTTTTCATTGCTGTTAGCCGTTACAAAATATACCATATTGAATACATTTTCCAAAATTTACTTAAATGCGTCATCTGACGGAAGATGCTTAATTCTCCTCTTTACTTTGTCTTCGCAAGAACTCTTTCTACGCCGACTGAGTAGTCGTTTATTTCTCTATGAGCACGACCTCTGAATTTATTACTAGTTGCCTCCATAAACATTTAAAGACAGTTCCTGTATTTTGTAGGTAATACTTACAGATTAATTTGAAACCATTTATAGACAAATTTATATCGTGAATGACGTAACGTCGATAGAACAATCACATTTAATGAATACTACATGTATAACTATGTATGCTAATTTGTAAAGAGGAGACAAAGTTGTGTGTCTACCACATTATATTTTTATTAGTTATGAAAGCTTTCTTAAGCTTTAGTAGCAAAATTAGGGGGAGTAGACAAGAGAACGTCTAAAATGGTCATACAAAATATCACAGCACTACGTTTAATAGTTTTTAAGAAAATTGTACCCATAAAAGGCAGTGAAATTATTATTATTATTATTATTATTATTATTATTATTATTATTAATTTTTTACCCATTGCAGTTAATACAGAACCATGAAAATTTACATTAGTGTTGAACAAAGTTTACATGATCTGTGAATGCTGTACTGAATAACTCGAAATGAATATGCTCATGGTAAGAATTGTAACTAATCTGTATCCTTCTCGTCTCCTTAACTACAGCACTAGAAAAGTAGTTCTGTTATTCGTTAAGTTGGGCGCCTTACATGCATTTCATTTATTTCTTGTAGTCGACTGCAAAATTATCACTATAATAATGGGTTCTAGTGGATGCGTTTAGACCAGTTATTGTGTGAAGTGTATATGTAACTATATCTAGCCATTAAAATATTTCATCGCTCCACACTAAATATTCGAGATCGAAACCATCACCTCATAAAGTAGTATGTACCCACCTGGAGGCAGAAAAGAGCCATGTCCAGGCCGGTGACGAGGTTTCTACAACAACACAACACACAGCTCGGCTACTGCAGCTTTGACTCCAGCAGTAGCATATACTCCGTCACAGCCTGCCTGAAACAACAATTACAAGTACGTATTTTATATTCAACCAGCATGTAGTTGGGGTACAACAGCAGTACTTCACAAATCAACTGCACAAAAAATTGGCAGAGGGTCTTAGTAAAGCGATTAGAATAGGGAATCTACAATCACAGGGTTTAGATTTGCATTTTAAACAAAATGGGGGCACCTTGCACCTATTATGCTTGTAATAAATAGGCAGCTAGACTTTTGAAAGTAGCTATAGCAGACATAGCCGTCTGTAAACTGGGTTCCTATTTGCAGGTCAATGTAAGATTGAAAGGATTAGAAGGGGAAAGCAAAACCGATATCACTGGACTGTTTGTGAGTGCGTACTTACGCTCGATGATTACGCGTGTAATCACGTGTCACCCATGTCTTTAGTCATACATTTTTTAGATTATTGTTTTACTGAGGAGACACAGGATCGGTAAGCGGTACTAATATAGAGTTTTTCTTATAACGAGAGAACTGGTATTGAGGTGCACTCTGCCTCGTTAGGATCATGGGGACGTATTGAGGACCTACTCGTTTCAAATTCTTGGTTTCTAAAATAGCGCTTAAGTGATAGGGACATTCGCCACGCTGACCTGATGTCATCCCCAAAGCTACTGTCAGAAATAGTCGTGCGAGAGACCTCGGACAACATGTGCTGTCATACCATGGAGTCAACAACTAATATTTTTTCCTTTTAACGCTAAATCACGAAATCACTGTTCTTTGATTACAAACAAACGGATTAGAATTATTAAACCCTTGCGAATCCATTTTAATAAACTTTTTCCTACTCTGTTGAATTCTAGTATAAACTGCTAATCAAATTAAATGAAATTTTATTTATGGACGCTCTTTAATTACTATGGTTCTTAGCGTCCCATTCTATATTGGGCGTGAAAGACCGATACTTTTGCTTAGAGGCCTCTTTATCAGGCTTGAGATTCTTTTACGTGCCGTAAATCTACGACACGGGACCACCGGCTTTACTTCCCTTCCGAAGGAAGCCATGCTAAGGATTTTTACGCCCGAAAATATCCATCACCCTCCGTCGGGTTTGAACCCGCGACCTTGGGAACTAGAGGCTAGCACGGTACCACTAGTTCACGGAGGAAGACAACTTCTGATCAGAATTGCAATTGTTTCAATAGATCTTACCTTCTATGATCTTTGGTGTTTAATCTCTGATTACTTGATTAAACCTCAAAGGGCATATTATTTCAATTTTGTTCATTCACAACCTCTATATACTTATATACTGGTGTTTACAATTTGATTGCATGCAACTCCTCCCCCTCTAAAAATAAACTAGCCCAAAATGTCGATGTTTAATCACCTGCAAAAACAACGGCAAATATACCTACTGTAACACCGTGTACAATATTTAATCATGATAATATAATTCCCACATAGTATATAACAAAAAGAAGAAACAGATTTTAAATATTAATTTTTAATGAAAGACGATAGATAGCGACACATAGATACATCATTGAATAGAGGAAACTTCAAAGTTTTAAGCCCCACCTTTAAGTTCGATTCAATGCCTGGAACTGTACAGCTGGCGCTGTGTTTGTTTACGAGAAAATGGCGACGTCACAGGAAGTCATTTTGTGTGCTGCATTATGCAAAGAGTGAATCCATTGTTTCATTGCAGCGTGCATTGTAAGTTCAACTACGAGCCGCCTCGTCATAAAAAATTACAATTGCTACAATAAATTCGTAGGAGATGGTTGCGTATGCAAACGGAAAAGCACTGGTCGTCCTCGTATAAAAATGGAATGGTGCTCATTTTGAACACACAAAATAAAATTTTGAACTTTTCTCTATTCAGTGATGTATTGCACGTGTCACCATCTATTGTCGTTCATTATAAATAAATGTTTAAAGTTTGTTCCTTCTTTTTGAATAACCCACTATTAAGAAAATGCTATCACCCTCGGTACTCTTATTCATAGTGTTGCGTTACCGGGTCGGTCATAAACAATGTCATTAAGGCACGAGAAATTTGAACTGTTCCGTGTAAATAAAAATGGAAACTATATTTTACTGCTGCTATGAAACTGCAGGTGTACTGATCAAGATAAATCATTATCTATTTAATTTTGCATTGTGAAGTTAAAAATATAAAAAATATAACAGATTTGAACAAATTAATTTCAGGAACGTCGTTTTTCAGATTTTGCACAAAGAAATCTTTCTCTCTTACCTATAAAGCAAATAGACAAGAAAACTAATTCTACTAAGCAAACATAACCTTAACTCTTCTTGTATTATTGCCTTAAATGCCAAGATTCCGCTTCACTATACATTCATTCCTATTTATCGCTCTAATCTTCCTTCCACTCTCGCCATCGATAACCATCACCCCCTCTCTCTTCTCCTGTACACCTTACACGTCTGTGATGTTTTGAAAGCTGATAGTAAAACAGCTTTTCTGGGGTGTTAATGACAATAAAACAACAGTAACAGTTATTTACGATGTAAAACCGTTATGTAGAGCTTAATATGCCAGAACGGAAGTTAACTTAGTTGATGGAGTGACCATGTTGAATTCTTCGTAAATGTCGAAGGTTGTGCGACGTTATTTTCAAAATAAATTTTAAATAGGAAATCATTTTATTTCGCTTGTGCTTAGAATAGTAATTTAAAAACGTTGTATTTATTTCGTACTGTAACGGAATGAAGCGGTATTCTGGATATTTTGTTTGGTAACAATGTGTTCAAAACAAAACACTGTATTAAATTGTTTTGACTATGCAAATGGTTTTAATGTAGGTTGATTGATTGTTCGCGATCAGGTTTAGGCAGAATTTGTAGGTGTAATAATATAATTAATAGATACATGGCAGTAGTAGGGGTGGTGGTGGTGGTGGTAGTGGTAGTCGAAGTGGATATTTGTAGGAAAGAGAAGAGAGTGAAGAAGACTACAACAGAGCAGTTCACTTTGCGGAAAAACTGACTGTGTGACGTCACGATCCAATAGTTCATGCCAGGGGGGTCTCTTCCCGCATCGTTTTCGCTTGTACTGCTTTCGGTCCGCCTGCTGCATGACGTCATCGAGAGTGAAGTTTTAGCTAGCCAGTATTCTGCACCGTACTTTTCGGCATGAGAGTTCGTATAATATTCTCGTTATACGATCTGTTTCGTCCCTATACTACTTGAAACAAAATCGCATCTATAACTAGACTTAGTCTTGGAAATAATAAACACAAACCTGTCTTTTTACAGCTAAATACCCAACTGGCGCCAATTTCATTTCTCCTTGAAATATTCACTAAAACGCTGTCGATATATGAAATTTGGTCTTAAGGGATGACTTACAGCATACATGTTATTCAAAGAAAGAGAGATATGTAGATATAAAGCAGATATTTGTTATATTAAAGTTGTTCAGAAGCTTTAAGTTGCAAGCTTTAAAACCATTTTCTTAGTTTATGCTATTCCTTGACTTTAATTATATTATGTTAAATAAAACCGATAACACATTATTTGGCCAATTTTAGCAACGAAAATAAAATACGTTATACGCTATATAAAATTCAACGTTATACGCTATCGGGTCTTAAACTTTGATTCGAAATTAAATTGTATTGTTTGTTTATGGATTGTGAAAAACGCAGCTTAATGAGAGAAACTGTATGTTGATCATGCTATTATGTAATATGACTTAAACATAGCAGTTTTAAAAGTCTTGTTAGCTGAAAACTTGATATATGTGCATGTTTTCCGAGACTTTTTTTTTCGCGTCTAGGTAAAAGCATGAATAATCGACATGCATATTTAAAATAATTTTTTTAAAAAGAATTTTATTAATATAACTATTTTGGCAGAAGAGAGTAACTCCACAAAATGAATTAAATTCACATAACATTCGACTACTTGAAGTAGATAATGGACATATGCTGAAAAAACAGTTATCTGCACAGCAAGTCTTGCAAATATCCTCCAATTTTCAAATAAACCGAATTTACAGAGTAGTGTACATTCGAATGATGTGTTCAGAATTTGGATATTTTGGCTTCATTATTTAGGCTGAGAATGTGCTTATATAAACCTAGTTTCTTATTATTTCTAGTATAAAGTTGTTTTAATTTTTTAATTAATGAATAATTAATTGTACATAGTTCCCATTTGATCCTTCCTACTTGAAAGAGTAAGAACAAGGATGCGTCTAGCCTTAATATTTTGGAGATATTAATTTTAGAACAATCTTTCCTGTATGCTTTAGTATACGCTCGCAACCAATACCCTTAAAAGCACACAAATGTAATGCTTTCACCCACGGGAAAGTGGGTGTTGTTAAAAGGAGGTGTATTAGTGTATTGCACTGACGATCATCGAAACATATTACACTGATCTTTTTAAAAGGAGGTAGATCTAAGGAACTTGCCAATTGTAATTGGGTGCCTATATTATTTAGTATTTATGCAAGGAAAGTGCAATAACTTACTCGTATCTTAGTTTTCGTTATTTTGTATAAAACATGGACACAATTTCACGCCAAACTGGCAGGAGAGGCTTTACGAAACAAATCAATATTATGTGAGCAAATACAGAGCAGATGAACGTAAATACATGAGAGAAAATGTCAGAGCGGTGTTTTATAAGCAGGGCGCGGATTTTGATGACTAATTTTTTTTAAAATGACTACATTTGTTTCAAAATGACTTTGTAATTACAAAAAATTATCTAAAATGAGATTTATTTGATTTACTAAAATTAGTGTACAGAAAGTTATAAATTAATTTATATATTGATATAACTCGTATACAAGAAGAAAAAATAAGTAAAAGAGCAGTGAAAATGTTCTTGTTCAAAGAATCTGAAAAGAAAAGAAAATTTTCTTACTTTCCTTTTCAGATTCTTCAAACAAGTAAGAACATTATTTTCTTTGCTTTTCAGATTCTCCAAACAAGAACATAGAACAAATATATTTTCAATTAATTTTCTAACTTATTGTGTTTTTAAACAGGTCTTACAAAAGTGTAGCATTAACTCTTTTGAGAACTCAGAATGTGCAATGTTTATTGCAAATGAAGAGGATTTCACAGTCCATGTCATACATAAATAAGAGCAATACGCACTTATTAAGCAAAAAAGGGAAAACTGACCTCCTCATCCCTAATTTTGAACATGAATTCATAACAGTAGTTATACCTGTTTCCCTGACAATAATCATCTCTCCACCCACAAGCAACTCTTTCCAGACCAACCAATAATCTTTATATATTCTATACTTATGCAAGGAAGTTACCAAATAAAGCGGCAAAGGACAAAGAAATTACAAATTAATGATGTAATATCGAAAAAAACATTATCCAAAATAGAAAACTTGAAACTACCAAAATGACCTAACATATATATATATATATATATATATATATTTCTTAATATGGGACCCGTGATAAGGATTTATGTACACTTAAGCAATACCTTTATTGCAAGAATTAAAAGATGGCATGTCATCTGAATCCGGATCATGCTTATATGATACTTGGTCTTCAAATAGCTTCTGCTCACAATAATATACTGTTTAATACGCATTCCTGAGGAATATAAAGAACTTACTTTTTGACAGGTAGGCCGACTCATAACATGAAAGCAGATGTAATGCGGGCCAAAGGTATTGTTCCCTGAAAATGGCAAGCTTTTCCAGGTATATAATCCTTTACAGAACCACAGTGAACGGAAAAAGGTTGTTAAACTTTGGCTGTAAGAGCAAACAGCATTTCCGTTGAAATAATTATGCCGCTCAACTCGTAAAAGCCAACAGATATTAATCTGAGCTTCTCTTCGCCTTAAAAGTCACGTACAATTATCCTATTTTATCTCGCTATGTTGGCGGAAACTTCACAACTTAACAACAGATGTACGAAAGTACATTGTTCCTTATCACTCAGTCATATACCCCCCACTTCAACAAATAAGTTGCACACACATATTTAAACTAGAATCTTGAGTATAGATTCAGTTTTCTCTGCTTTGGTGAAGTGTTTAAGTTGGTGTGCAATGAGTAAGAACGTTAAGAGTAGAATGTATTGTGCTGTAGCACAATACCGTAATTACGGTTTTAAAACGGTTGGTGTGAATTATCACACATTTCCAAAAAAAGAGCAATTAAAGCGCGTGTGGGTGTCTCGCTGTAAGCGTACTGACAAATTTAACGCTGATAATTCACGTGTATGTTCAGTGCACTTTCTTCCTAGTAACTATAAACGGGATTTGAGGAGTGAACTTTTAGGTTTGCCGGTTAAGAAAATTCTGCTCCCAGATGCAGTTCCATAGCAGTTCATTCCCGATTGGCATGGATATGCACTTAGTGAAGATCCAAGTACAAGTGGAATGTTGCAGGTATGTCTTTTTCATTTTTACATCCTGTAACAGAATAATGCATTCTGGAATTGTTTTCATTTCTTACGGTAAAAAAATTAAACCAGCATATCCATTCAGCGATTCCTTTAGAGTAGTTGTAAATTTTCTTTAGTACTAAAGTAATGTATGTTTGAATCTCTTGTAGCGCCTACAGTTTACGTTGAAGTCCTGGATGTGTTCCAGTAGTTTTGTTTATACGTAAATATATTACTAATGTAATGCAGTTTCTATTCGTTTTGCTTTATGTCTAGCCCACAATGTTTGTAGAATGCCCTGAAATAGTATACCTTTTAAAAAAACTGGAAGAAGTACTAATAATAAACAATTGGGAGTTAATCGGGAGGAATTTAGTGTGTTCACTGCGCTGTGTTTGTATTCCGCGCGCTCGTCTTCACTCTCACTTACGTCACAGGCGGGCAGCCAATGGCAGCTCCCACCCCGGAGTGGCTCACCTTAGTTATCTAGCCACATTGAGTTCATGCACCCCTCGCAGGTAGTGCTATAGAGAAATCCGCTAATGATCGAGGACACTCGTAAATGTTCGATTAATGCAATACTCTCCGAATGCATGCCCTGGGGAACCAAAGCAAGCCTTTGCTAATTCTTTTCTGCTTTTATTATTTATTTTTGCACATTTACAATGTCCGCATTAATCTCTATTCCTTCGTCAATTCACATGAACAGATACTGATGCGAAGTAACATACTGTATCTGAAAATGAAATCACTTGTACGTAATTATAAACGTTCAAATGGCCCTTGACAAATTACCCTTGAATTGGGGCATTTCTGATGGAATGCTATATTAACTTTCAGAAATATGAGGAAGCATTCAATTTTAGTAACTTGCGTAGCCATAAAGTTTGTTTTCAAACATCATTAAGAAGCTAACCAATCAGAATACAATACTCCAACCAACAGCGCTGTTACAAGGGTTACTGGAGCTGCAAACCGTAAAGATAGAAATGAGCTCCTTTTTTGTACTAGCCTCTAGTAACTAAAATAAAGTGATTTTATAGTTCTCATGAAGAAAGCGACAATAACATAGTGACATCTTCAATAATCATAATGGGCTAGCACATAAATTTCTACACTTTACGACCTCAGTCCGTAAAATCTGAGTTTAAATGTATGGAGATAGTTCTGTTTACGATTCAAAATACCATAAAAGATTTGATAATACATAAACTTGCATCTCTTCCTTTTACTTATTATGTGATTGGAAATACACTTTCTCGTGGTAAACTGTTCTCATACACGAATAATTGTAACCAAAAAATTGGCGTAACTCCTTAAATATGCATCATATCGAAATTTGGTAAATAACATTTTTCCGATCCATTATACTTTCAACTTTTGTTGCGTAACAATGTGACATATAGCCATTTTATAAATGGGACCTAAGGTATGCTATACACTGCGCATCATAAATATTTCTACTTTAAAATAGAGGAAAATAAAAACACAAATTTAAAAAAAATGCAACTTTTTATTTTAGGGTAGCTCATTATAACTTTGGTATAAATTATTCATACTAAACTAAGCATATTCAGTAGTTTTAATATATTAATAAATTGTAAACTCAATTTCTAAACGAACCAGTCCACATCCTGGTATGTATCTGTCTTCTTACAGAAACCATATATGTATTGGTAATACTATTAATGCTAACAGAATTTGCAGTGCAACAAGTAAAATCTTTCAGCAGATGCATGCACTAGAAGTTAACTCCATTTACTCCCTGGCTCTCAGCTAATGGATAAAGTTTGATGAATGTTAATATTTAAGCGACACACGGCGTTATTCAGCTGTTTAATTTTCATGAACAGCTGTGCGCTCCAGACTTGAACAATTCCACGGTTGCCTAGCAACCAATCAGTTCTAATGGCAAGCTAATCGAGAACGGCTGAAAACGGTCAATTCGTTTTCTTCAGTTTCAATGCTCAATTTGATACTGCGAGCAAGTTAACTCAGACAGTGAAATGTAATCTAGTGATATATTTGGATACGTTTGTGATTAAAAAATTTAGAGGACAGTGGCATTTTCTTTGTTCGCATGCGTTATGCGTGTGGAAGGCAAAATGCTGTCGCACAGAACCATGCAAAGAGGATAAGCTGTCAAGAAAAGGTTACATCTGTGAACCTGGCAGAACATTTCCTAATAAATTCACTCACTGAAGGCAGGGAATCCGCTATGTAAACGCTGCGTTCTTTGACGACTGGTCTATTGAGAGTCTGTAAGCAGATTGACTCCACGCAAAGCTCTATAGAGGCGCTTAATCTGCTCCTGCAAGTTCCAACGTTGCACGAATCCTCCAATCCAGAGGAGGGAGTACCACTGTAGTTATTTCAACACCTAACATTGCCTCAGTACGTTGGTTCTAGATATCGACTAAAATATACGTAAACGCAAGAATCTGCTAAAATAAGCGTACCCTTGGGTATAAAAAAGAAAACAGCCTTGCAGATTCGCGCAACAGCTTTTTCTCTTTCTAAAGTCAAAATTCGCTAATTAATACTTGCCCAAACCATGATGTCTATTAATTACCTTGCTGATCTGAGACGATCTCACGAAATAAAAGTTACACAGGCACACACGCGGACCTTTTTCTAAAAAATGCAATATTTCATCTACCTCCTAGGTACGCAATAGAGAAAGTCGAAAGAAGTGTGTTATTTGTTGACATTGATACTGCATACTCTTTGCCTGGGCTGAAGAGAAACCAAAGAACATGAATAACATTTCAAAAGTGTGTAGCTTGACATACCGGATACTTCAAATCAACTGAAGAAAATATATTGTAAGGCTACCTGTATAAGCATTGTATATTTTAATAATACTTTTTCAGTTTTTCCGAAGTAAATATCTGATATCTCTTACTGTTTTCCAGCTATAAAACATCTGATGTATTATATTCACTTACTTTCTCTACCCTCTATCGTTTATTAGTGTGTATACAAATTATTCTTATGAAAGTTTATTTTCCCATCTACTTCATTTTAATCTAGATAAAACCTTGCAGAAATAGCTACATTACACATTTTGTAAGGATACAAAGGAGACAGCGATAGTCAAATTTTAAGAACTGAGCGCAATATGCTGGTCTTAAAATTTCACTCTTTCCATGCAATTCCCAGAAACAACTGAAAATCGGCAGGACTTAATGACAAAGTATTGAACGAATCGATCCATTAATAACGCATATCCAAATGGCTTATGCCCTAAAGAATTTTTTTGAAATAAACTGTGCGTTTTAAAGAGATCTACAGTTCTTGTGTAGTACGTTTTCGTCTATCGCTTAAAGCTTAGCGGGTATAAAGATTAAAAAAAAAACGCCTTCCGAGGGAAGACTACTTCACAGGTCATTGCCAGAAAATTCAAAATATACTTTTATTTTTTATGTAAATATCTTTAATGTATAGTATTTTAATCAAATTCTTAAAACAATTTTTAAGAATCTAAAAATTCCAAAATACGTTTCATATAAAGAGCACTTTGGGATGTGAAAATTTTCTTGAAAGTCTTCGTGTCGCATCTTAGTAGGTACTGAACTTAAATACGAAGTTTGGTATTTATCCGACTTTTCGTTTTTGAGTTATGCTGTTCACAGATAGGTACACATTTTTTTAAAAAAGGCTTTATTGTTATTAATTATTATTATTATTATTATTATTATTATTATTATTATTATTATTATTATTATTATTATTATTCAAGAGGCCTAGATTTCCGATGAAATTTCGGTATCAAATTTTGGGGTGGAATGCAATACCTTTTCTACATACTATGTACGTGGTAGAGAAAGTAAAAATGTTCTAAATTCAGCAACAATGAAAAGGAGTTCAAGGCGTCTTATTTAGCATAACATCAAATGAAATTTTAATTTAAATTGCTAAAGCTGCTTTAAAAAATAATAAAAAGTTTCCATGTAAAGGTTAATTTCGGGTGGGGGGTTCTTGAAAATCTTCGCCTTTTATCCTTAAAGAAAGTCTACAGTAAATATGAAATTAAGTAGGTAGAATCAGACGACTGAAAAATTCAATGCTATCGCCGGGATTTGAACCATGGATCTCCCGGTTTCCGTCCGGTTGCTCTAGCCACTGAGCTACCATGGCAACATGCCAGTACGACATTAAATTCCCCAAATGATTCGCATTTTTCCCGGTAAACCACAAGGAGATCTCAAATTGTATTGAGATGGCATACCGCAATGGCAACTTACAATGCAGTAAGTACTTTTAAGTCCCGGGCTTCAGAAAAATTGAGTTTTATTTATGGACGCTCTTTAACTGCTACTTAGCGTCCCATTCTATATTGGGCGTGAAAGACCGGTAATTTTGCTCAGAGGCTTCTTTATCAGGTTTGAGGTTCTTTTATGTGCCGTAAATCTACAACACGGGACCACTGGCTTTACTTCCCTTCCGAAGGAAGCCATGCTAAGGATTTTTACGCTCGAGAGGCTAACACGATACCGCTAGTCCACGGAGGACGACCCGGGCTTCATAGTTTCGACCACTATTAGGTCAATTCCATGAAATTAATCGTTTATTCGTCCTTACGTTTTCTAGTTAAGCTGCTCATACACAGAGAGAGACATGTGCGAACATTTTTCTAGAAATGCTGTTTTGGGTCCAGGGTATTTGGTGAAATTTTCGGTTCGAATTTTTGGGTGGAATGACAGACTTTTTCCACCTACCATAGGTAAGCTGTAAATAAGTAAAGAAAGTACTGGCAATATGTACAATACGACTAAGGGCCGGTTTCACCAAACGCGATTAAAGCCTAGAATAGTAATTCCAGAGTAACGTTAACCCGGTAGTTGTTACTCCCGAGTGGCATATATTCGTTTCACCATGCTTGTGTGGAGGTTAAAGTACTCTGAGTTAGTACTCCAATAAGTATACCAGAAAAGTGCCGATCGCGAAGTTTCTCATAGTTTGTGAGCAATGTTTACAGCTTTTTTTCTCTCTCGCCATTTTAAGGAATTTATTGCGAGTAAACGAAAGTTTTTCGAGGTTAAAGCTACGGAGAAAGAAGTAAACGAAAGCACTGGTTAATAGAAATACATGGTAATAGCTAATATTTTCGAAAAAAATGTAACTTAAACTTTCGTTATAATGAAATTATCCTGTTAACTTATACTTTTGTGTGTTAAATTTACATAATCAGACGAAGGAAAGCGAAAGAGAAGTCTAAATTGGCATTCTTCTGAAAAACTCCTACTGCTTTCTGTGGTAGAAGAATTTATAGGTGTGTTAGAGAACAAGAGAACAGATGGTTCAACCATGCGCCAGAAGAAGGATACATGGGAGAAGCCTGCAGAAAAATATAATGCTGGCACCACTATGGGACACAGAACTGCAGCTAATATAAAGGCAGAGTGGGAGCTGCTAAAAATACTGCAAAGAAGGATTTAGCTAATAAAAGAAAACTGCAAATAAGACAGATAATACATTTGTTTTCTTTTTAATATGCAACAAGAATATGTAGTGTAAGCGTTTGTTCTATTCTTTCTTCTAATTTGTAGGTGGTGGACCTCCAAGGCCAGATCATAGTGATGATCCAGTATTTACCAAAGTAAAAATTCTCATCTTCATCGCTAGAACTGTCCTCAAAAACCATTCTCATCAATCCTGCAGGTGCAACCATTGTAAAATGCTGGCTAGCAGTTACTCTGTACTTTATTCCACAATATTACGCCGAGTAACGTTACTCTCCGATTTACTCTCGCATACCCAATTTATTCCAATTGTTGGTGAAACGCTCAAAGGGCTTACTCGCGAGTAAACCACGTTTTACTCGAGAGTAAAAGTTACTCGCGCTTGGTGAAACCGACCCTAAGCAATCTATGTGAAAACATCGTTCCGGTCATGTTCTGTATATTTCCTAAGCTTCGGTTATACAGAAAAGAACAAATCAAAATCTGAGGTATTGTTTGTATACACAGCGCAAAGGGTATCTACATTAAAGTTTATAAAACAAATTCATTAAGATTTTTGTGTACTCCAACGAAATATTTCGACTCCATTTATCAACAATAATTTGCACACATGGATCTTGCAGCTAAACTGTTTTCAGTTATAATGCATGGAATGGCTTTAGTTTGCTTGAAAAGAAAAGGTTGCTGATGCTCTTAGGGAAGTAAACTACCCTATCCTTGAAATGAGATCTTGATTTGTTTCAATTATGACAAATACCTGCACATAATTACAGTTTTTTGTACCTTTATTTTAAATCCTAATATATACATGCTCAGGCTTTCACGTTGTAATCTTAAACAGTTTTCGTGATTTACGATAAACTAAGTGTAATGTGGCACTTCTCAGAACCTGGGGCAGATATGGGCATGCCACATGTCATTCAGAAGGGAGGGGCACTGTGACGTAATCGCTCAATCGGTGCAGTGGCGTAAAGCTGATTCTCAGTTTTGAATAGCTTGAAATGTCTAATTATTAAAATGCAAGGTATGCATTACATGACAAAACAAAATGAAATGCTTTATACATTATTGTACGTATAATAAAAGTTTGAAAGTCAAACTACCTCATACTTATCAAATTAAAGAAACAAACACAATATCGCTTATAAATTTGCAGGAAAGATGAATAAACATTACTCAATACTTACAGCTTTTACAGTAAATAAATATTATTTTGCTTCAATTGACATTGGCTTATTAAGCCAGGGATATTATCCCATGCTTTTTGTATCATTTTGCAGAAAATATGTTAATTTATAAATTTATTAAGGCGTTGGCCTTCAGTGTTATTATAGGGTCATAGTTATATTGAAAAATCATTTGTATGATACATAAACGAATTGATTCTTATATACAATTTTCTTTTAGATAAGGACCATCTCGTATATATTTGCTTATTTGCAGATTATAATTATTTTCAGGTAGTGGTTTATATAGATGCAACTTTGTTAATAGTTATATTGTTATTATATATGTATATCCTTTTGGTATTTAGTATGCTTCGCCGCCAATTGGGGGAAGCTAAATTTAGTAATAAATTATATATATAGGGTAGTTAAATTATATTCGAACCCACTCGCGACCTCTCTCTACTGCGCGAGACAGCCGGCAGTCGCCGGGGAAATTACGCCGACAGAGGTGGACTAAAATTCTTACCTTATAATAGATGCTGGAAATGTTGACCTTCTGTTCTCAAACGGGCAGCATATCTCGTGTAAATACTCTCGCTCACTCTCCGAAGCTCAGGAGCAGGAATTCTTGTGATTGGTACCGCTTTGGAGCGTTCGCCTCGAAAATCGCTGAAAAAACTAGTGCAGCAAACAGGTGTATCTCGATCTTCTACAAGAAATGCTACACGTCTGTTGAAACTGAAGCCCTATCGCTACACACGATTGCAAGCGTTAAAGCCAAATGATCCCGCTAAACGTGTGAATTATTGTAACTGGTTTTTCCAATCCGTAGAAAGGGGTTTCATTGACCCACAGCTTTTGTTTTTCGCTGATAAATCTTAGTTTCATCTAAGTGGACTTGTGAATACTTACAACAGTCGATACTGGGTTTCAGTAAAACCTGTGCTACTGGATGAAACACCTCATTATGATCAGAAAATTGGAGTGTGGTGTGCGATAAATGCTAGAAGAATAATAGGGCTCATATTCTTTGATGAACCAATAAATGCAGAGCGATATTAGAGGTTAATTCTGAGTTCATTTTGCAATCGCTTGACAGAAGAAGAGAAATCGTATGGTTGGTTCCAGCAAGATTCTGCAACAGCACATACGGCTGCCGAATCATTACATGAAATAAGAGGTGTGTTTGATGACAGAATAATTAGTTTTGATTTGTGGCCCGTCGTTCTCCTAACCTAACGATTTGTGATTTTTATTTATGGGGTTCTTTAAAAGACTAAGTGTATCGTTCCAATCCTCGTACACTACAGGAACTTAGAGAGAACATTGTGCAAGAAATCACCAGAATTCTTGCTGCTGAGCTTCGGAGAGTGAGCGAGAATATTTACACGAGATATGTTCCTGTTTAAGAACAGAAGGTCAACATTTTCAGCATCTATTATAAGGTAAGTATTTTAGTCCGCCTCTGCCGGTCGTCTCGCGCAGTAGAGAGAAGGCCCGAGCGGGTTCGAATATAATTTAACTACACTATATATTGGCGAGTCTTTTGAGACAATGGAAGGGGGAGATAAGGACGTCGCGTGGCCGATGTGGTGGCTATTGCAAAGTATCACCTCATGTAACAGACCTGGGCACAAGCAACCTGTTTTCTAGCTTCCCCTTCTCCTTCCCACTGTCTCAAAAGACTCTGACCAAAGTATGCATAAATGCACAATACGTTAAATATTAAAAATTTCTCACTTCATGTCCCATTATAGCTCCCGTTCAGTGGAAAAAGTAAAATAAATCCCCGTTTGTTACAGCTCTGTCTATTTTCAAGTGGAATATTGGTTGCCCAGCCGAAAAATTGTGTGCAAATAAGTGGAAAGTAATTCCTGAGCGAAGAACACTTGTTCCACTAGAACCGACGGTAGTTCTGCAGGTCTTGAGGGAAGATATCTTCATCAAGGATGAAATACGCGAATTCGTGACCACATATTCCAGGAAGGCATTAAAAGTGACCTTTACAGGCAGTTGGGGAAAGCCAGAGTGCGGTTTGTTGAATACGTCCCAGGCTGTGGTCGGATTTGCTGATGCTGGCAGCACATCAAACAAAAAGATACCGCAAACTCCCACCCAGTAAAAATTATTTATTTTAGCTACTTTACGGTCAAACAAAGTGGTTACTTCATTTTGGCTCAAAAATTTAATTACAAGTGGTTATAACTGTCGACTGCGGCATTACATTTAAAGAAAACTTCTGAAACATTCTCGCCTAAAACCGGAGACACTCATTTCTTTTCTTTCATCTTTTTACATTCTCTACCACGTACCTACTCGGTAGGGAAGGTATTACATTCCACCCAAAAATTCTACACCGAGATTTCACCGGAAATGTGTGTTTTGAGACCTCCTGAAACCAAATCAAGCATTTTTAAATCTGTCTGTGTCTTAATAGCGTAACTCAAAAACGAAACACTGAAGAAATACCAAATTTGGTATTTATTATCGATATTTAAGCTCAATACCTTCCAAAGATGCGATACGAAGATTTTCAAGAAAATCCCTCCCATCTCAAACTACCCTTTACATGGAATTTTCTAAAAAATGACTCAAGAATTTTTATTACAATATCATATATTAAAAATATTTATGTTAACAATAAAATCTATAGTTTGAATTTCTTGGAAATCGCCTGTGAAGTCCCCTTTATTCGGAAGAATTTTGTATAATCTTGTATAACTGGTAGATCTCTTTAAAACACACAAGTTATTTGAAATAACTTTTTTGTGACATCAGCCGTTTCCGAGATATCCCGTTTTAATGGTTCGAATTGTTCAATACTTAGCCATTCTTTTAAAGTCTCTTGGATTTTCACTAGTTTCTCGCGATGTCATGGAAAGCATATGAAATTTTAAGGGCCAGGTATAGCGTCCAGTTCTAAAACATTTGACTATCGCTACTCCTTTTATATCTGTAACGAAATAGTAATGCAGCTATTTCCGGAAAGATTTATCTCGATTAAAATGAAGTAGATAGGAAAATAAACTTTAGTAAGAATAATCTCTATACCTACTAATAAGCGATAGAGGGTAGAGAAAGTCGTGGTAATATAACAACCTTTTTTAGTACCACCCACTGGTAGTAAATCTCGGTGTGACAAAAACACCAGTCCGAGATTTCACCAGAAATAGACGTTTTGAGGTCACCTGAACACATAAAGAAGACATTTTTAGAAAAAAATGACCCAAAAATGAAGAAAAAAGAAGAAAAAATATCCAACTTGGTATTTAAGTTCAGCATCTAAAGATAACACACGAAGAGTTAAGAAAATTGTTCCAACACAAACTACCATTTACATGGAAAAAATTTAATTATGTATTATTTTTCACAAAAACTGCTCTAATAATTTTGATTCAAATATTACACATTTAAGATAACGTGTGAGTAATAAAACGTTTATCTTAATTTTTTAAATAGCCCTTGAAGCTCTCTTGATTCGGAAATCAATTTTTACTTTCTCTACTACGTATTCGATACCGAGATTTCACCGGAAATACATGTTTTCTGACCTCCTGAATCCAAAAAAAGCATTTTTAGAAACATGTCCGTGTGTGTGTGTGTGTGTGTGTGTGTGTGTGTGTGTGTGTGTGTGTGTGAGTCTGTGAACAGCATAACTCGGAAACAAACAGCCGGATAATACCAAACTTGGTATTTAGGTTCAGTAACTTCCAGAGAAGGTTTTCAAGAAAATTCCCCCACCCCAGATTACCCTTTACATGGAACATTTTTTCGAAAATTTTAATTTTCTCAAAAATGGCTAACGATTTTGATTAAAATATCATATGTTTAAGATATTTTTATGACAAATGAAATGTATATCTTGAATTTTCTGGGAATGTCTCCAAAAGTATTCTTCATTGTGAACGATTTTTGCATAACTGGTAAACCATAAGAGGTAGAGAAAATTTTACTACACAAAAATGTAGAGCGCGTTAAAATACACACTTTATGTCATATACATATTTTTTTTGTTGGGTGAACCATTTCGAGATATTGCTTGTTATTCCCTTACATTTTCCAATACTTATGCTTTTTCTCAAATTCGTTATTCATTTTTTTTGTCCTGGTAATGCAAAGAGAATGGAATACTCCACATAGCAATCACCTCTTAAAATATTTGACTATCGCTTAAAACCTACCAATTCCCCTTGCATCTACAAGAAAATTAGCAATAAGATTAACATCTCAATATCTCGATTACCATGAACCATATGGAGAATAAGCGTTTGTAAAAATAGTTTGTATAAGAGTAGAGAAAGTCATGTGAGTGTAACACATTAGAATTTTTTAAAGTTTGTGTAGTATAACAGTAAACCACTTATAAGAAAAGAAAAACTTACTATATAAAAAATGCAGACCTCATTAAAACACACAATTTACGTTCAAATACATGTTTTGTAGCAATAACCATTTCCAAGATACGAGTATTTTTTGCTACTGGTTTGAACTTTTCAATCCATCAAATTTTTTGTGGCCTAAGATACCATTCTTTTGTTTCTCATATGAAATTTCACGGCCAGTTTATAGCGATTTGACTACCGCTTCAGCCTTCTGTATTCTTCTTGTACATGCAACAAAATGTGTAATGAAACCATTTCAGCAAACGTTTATCTCGATTAACACGAAGTACGAAGGACAACAAATTTTTGTAAGAATTACGCAGAAGAGATATAAAAATTAACGATAATGAGTAGGATTATGTAAACGTAATTTTGACTTTCTCTACCACGTACCTAGCAGGAAGAGGAGGAATTGCATTCCAGCAAGATTTCGCCAAAAGTACACGTTTTTTAGGCTTCCAAAACAAAAAACATTTTAGGATATTGTGCGTTTTCTGAATGGCAAACGAAATGTCATATAAATACCAAACTTGGTGATTAAGTTCAGTTTCTTGAAAAGATATGACTCGAAGAGTCACGAAACATTTTTCGAAATTTTTATTTCCTCAAAAATGGCTCTAACGATATAGATTAAAATACCATAAATTTAATATATTCAAATGAAAAATAAAATGTAGGTGTATCTTTAATTTTTTAGGAATAGCCTGTGAAGTCCTATTCATTCGAAAGGGATTTTGTGCGATTTTGTATAACAATAAACGTGCTTTAGGGCAAATTTAACGCTCTTAAAAACATGCAATTTATTTCAAATAACTTTTTATGGCATCAGCCAGTTCCGAAATATTCCGTTGTTACTGGTTTGAATTTTTTAATGTTTGTATCATTTTTGACGTTTCGTTAAAGTTTCTCGCGATATCATGGAAAGAGTACGGAATTTCAAGGCCAGGGACATCTGACTATCGCTTCTATTCCCTTTATATCTACAGCGAAATGTATAATGAAGCTATTTCTGTGAAGGTTAACGATTAGCATGAATTATTGTTTGTAGGAGCTGTTTAAAATTAAACGATATTGGGTAAACAAAGTAACGTGAATGTAACACATCAGTCTTTTCTTTATTGTTTTTCCTTTCGACGATTCCGCCTTCAAAAGAAAGAAAGAAAAGAAGGGGTAAAAAAAGAAAACCAGGTTAGAAATGGCGGCGATAGAGTATGCCACGGGTACGCCAATAATTACAGGTATGGTCATATACACATTTAATTGCATTGAGGTGAAGCTTTTTGACACCCCCGAAACACTTAAAACAACAAAGAAGCGGATATTTTTTCACGTGCTAGGGGTATCTTGGAAATTAACAGTGATTATATTGCAAGGGATGTTACCCTCGAGGGAAAATCACGGAAAAAGTCTCGGCGATGTAATTATGCAGATGTATAAACAATGCGTGGAGGGGGGGTATCTAATGCCACCTGCATCATTAAACTAAAAGCATACCCGAGTTTACGTCTGCTCTTACGACGAGAGGGAGGTGAAGAAAAATTAAAGTGTACTGAGCGAATGTTGAGATTCTTGAGGACGCTCGAGACATCCTGATGGGCTTAGCAGATTCTGCAATTAACTTTCATTTGTTGTCTTGTTTCTTCTGGCCAGCGTGTGTACAAATCACACCACTTATGTTGAACACGTTATGTGCGAAAACAAGGTCTAAAAGAAAAATCTGATGTGTTACACTCACATGACTTTCTCTACTCTTGTAAAACTATTTTTACAAACGCTTATTCTCCATATGCTTCATGTTAATCGAGATGTTAATCTTATTGCTAATTTTCTTGTAGATGCAAGGGGAATTGGTAGGCTTTAAGCAATAGTCAAATATTTTAAGAGCTGGTTGCTATGTGGAGTATTCCATTCTCTTTGTATTACCAAGACAAAAAAATTGAATAACGAATTTGAGAAAAAGTATAAGTATTGGAAAATTTAAGGGAATAACAAGCAATATCCCGAAAATGGTTCACTCAACAAAAAAACTGTATATGACATAAATTGTGTATTTTAACGCGATCTACATTTTTTGTGTAGTAAAATTTTGTCTTATCTCTTATGGTTTACCAGTTATGCAAAAGTCGTTCACAATGAAGAATATTTTTGGAGACATTCCCAGAAAATTCGAGATATGCATTTTATTTGTCATGAAAATATCTTAAACATATGATATTTTAATCAAAATCGTTAGAGCCACTTTTGAGAAAATTTAACATTTTTGAAAAATGTTTCGTGTAAAGGGTAATCTGGGGTGGGGGATTTTCTTGAAAACCTTCCATCTCTGGAAGATACTGAACCTAATTACCAAGTTTGGTGTTTATCCGACTGCTCGTTTCCGAGTTATGCTGTTCACAGATACACACAAGGACATGTTTCCAAAAATGCTTTTTTTGGATTCAGGGGGTCTCAAAACATGTATTTCCGGTGAAATCTCCGTTTCGAATTTTTGGGTGGAATACAATACTTCCCCTACTTACTATACGTGGTAGAGGAAGTTAAAATAGAGGAGACTGTCTCTGTGGTCTGGTGGTTAGCATGTTAGCTTCCAAATCTAGAGGTCCCGGGTTCGATTCCCGGCGATAGGATGGGAATGAGTGAGAGTGTAACCGTGAGTGTGAAATTAATGTTAACATAGAAACCACAACGATTAACAAGATAGGAAACGAGTGAACGTCACTGCCGGCGAGCAATTCTTCCAAAGGCAATGCTGCCTTAGATGTTAAAGACCATATATAAATAGATGGGAGGGTGAGGGGGTGAAGGAACCAAGGCAAAAAAAAAAGAAGTATTATTTGTGTCTTTGAACACTCGGTGGCGCTTTAAAACAAATATTTTCCTTTAAAATGCGTGTTGCAACATTCACTTTCATACAATTTTCTCTATTCCTCTTCTACAATCTATTTATACAAAAGCTTATTACTTTCTCTACTACGTATAGTAAGTAGGGGAAGTATTGTATTCCACCCAAAAATTCGATACCGAGATTTCACCAGAAATACATGTTTTGAGACCCCCTGAATCCAAAAAAAGCATTTTTCGAAACATGTCCGTGTGTGTGTCTGTGAACAGCATAACTCAGAAACGAGCAGTCGGATAAACACCAAACTTGGTATTTAGGTTCAGTATCTTCCAGAGATGCGACACGAAGGTTTTCAGGAAAATCCCCCCACCCCAGATTACCCTTTACATGGAACATTTTTCGAAAATTTTAATTTTCTCAAAAATGGCTATAACGATTTTGATTAAAATATCATATGTTTAAGATATTTTCATGACAAATAAAATGTATATCTCGAATTTTCTGGGAATGTCTCCAAAAGTATTCTTCATTGTGAACGACTTTTGTATAACTGGTAAACCATAAGAGATAGACAAAATTTTACTACACAAAAAATGTAGATCGCGTTAAAATACACAACTTATATCATATACATTTTTTTGTTGAGTAAACCGTTTTCGAGATATTGCTTGTTATTTCCTTAAATTTTCCAATACTTATACTTTTTCTCAAATTCGTTATTCATTTTTTTATGTCCTGGACATGCAAAGAGAATGGAATGCGCCACATAGCAACCAGCGATAAAATATTTGACTATCGCTTAAAAGCTACCATATTCCCCTTGCATCTACAAGAAAATTACAAATAAGATTGACATCTCGATATCTCGATTAATATGAAGCATATGGAGAATAGGCGTTTGTAAAAATAGATTGTACAAGAGTAGAGAAAGTCATGTGAGTGTAACACATCAGATTTTTTTTATGTTCTGGACATGCAAAGAGAATGGAATGCGCCACATAGCAACCAACGCTTAAAAGATTTGACTATCGCTTAAAACCTACCATATTCCCCTTGCATCTACAAGAAAATTAGCAATAAGATGAACATCTCGATTAACATGAAGCATATGGAGAATAAGCGTTTGTAAAAATAGTTTGTACAAGAGTAGAGAAAGTCTAGTGAGTGTAACATCAGATTTTTTTCTAACTGCTTCATGTTAATCGCGATAAACATTTGCAGACATGGTTTCATTATGCATTTCGTTTTAGCTACAAGAGGGATATGTAGGAGGCTGAAGCGAGAGTCAAAGGGTTAAAAACCGTGTCACTAAATGCTGGCTCATTCTACGACATCGGAATAAGGACTTAGCATTTTAAAAAGACAACAAATTATTTGAAAAGTTAAACCAATAACAAATAATATATAGAAAATAGAGATCTGCGGTTTTTGCATAGTAAGTTCTCGTATTATCGCCGCACTCATTTTAACATCGGTACCTCATCGGCTACTTACACTATGTGATCAAAAGTATCCGGACACCTCCACAAACATACGATTTTCATCTTAGGTGATTTGTGCTGCCACCTACTGCCTGGTACTCATTATCCGCGAGCTCAGTAGTCATTAAACATCGAGAAACAGCAGAATGGGAACGTGGTCAGGTGATTGAGTGCACGTGTGTCAGAAGTCTGTACGCGAGATTTCCACACTCCTAAACATCCCTAGGTCCACTGTTTCTGATGTGATAGTGAAGTGGAAACGTGAAGGGACATGTACAGCACAAAAGCGTATAGACCGACCTCGTCTGTTGACTGACAGAGACCGCCGACGTTTGAAGAGGGTCGTAAAGAGTAATAGGCAGACATCTATCGAGACTATCACACAGGAATTTCAAACTGCATCAGGATCCACTCCAAGTACTATGATAGGCGTGAGGTGAGAAACCCTGGATTCCATGGTCGAGCGGCTGCTCAGAAGCCACACATCACGCAGGTTATTGCCAAACAACGCCTCGCTTGGTGTAAGGAGCGTCAGCATTACACGAATGAACAGTGGCAAAACGTTGTGTGGAGTGACGAATCACGGTACACAATGTGGCGATCCAATGGCAGGGTGTGGGTATGGTGAATGCCCAGTGAACGTCATCTGCCAGCGTGTGTAGTGCCAACAGTGAAATTCGGAGGTGGTGGTGTTATGGTGTGGTCGTGTTTTTCCTGGAGGGGGCTTGCACTCCTTGTTGTTTTGCGTGGGACGATCACAGCGCAGACCTACATTGATATTTTAAGCACCTTCACTGTTGAAGAGCATTTCGGGGATGGCGATTGCATCGTTCAACACGATAGAGAACCTGTTGATACTGCACGGGCTGTGGCGGAGTGGTTACACGACAATAACATCCCAGTAATGGACTGGCCTGCACAGAGTCCTGACTTGAATCCTATAGAACACCTTTGGGATGTTTTGGAACGCCGACTTCATGCCAGGCCTCACCGAATTCAGTTCCGCACTCCGTGAAGAATGGACTGCCATTCCCCAAGAAACCTTCCAGCACCTGATTGAAAGTATTCCTGTGAGAGTGAACGCTGTCATCAAGGCTAAGGGTGGGCCAACACATATTGACTTCCAGCATTACCGATGGAGGGCGCCACGAATTGTACGTCATTTTCAGGTGTCCGGATACTTTTGATCACGTAGTGTATCTCTTCTCGCTTAAACCTCCCTGTCACGTTGAGTAACCTACTGTCACCTTCTGCTTGTAGGGCAGGGGCATGAATTAACCATTAAGGAGCACGAAAAATAGAAGATAGTACTAACCATATACTAATTTCAACTCTACATGATACACTAAAACATAAAATTGGAGACAATATATCTACAGCAACTGCAACCCTGTGCAACAACCGTCCCCGGATATAAAGCCATGCTACAGCTAACGTGATGAACGCGGCGAAATTCTTCACTGCTAGGATGCACAATTCACTAGAGTTGCTATTCAGTGACCTTCCGATTTCCTACACATACATTTGAAAAAGCCATAGGCAATAAATAAAAAAAGTAAAACCTTTCAAATCTGGGCAAGATAAAACGAAGTTTCCATATTTTGGGTAGCTCACAATTAAATGAAATACTTGGAGTGCAAACTCTGCTTTTCTAAACAAACTCTACTTTCGAAAGCAGGGTTAGCCTTTCATTCAAAAATCCACCCAGAGTGTCAAGGGGAGCACTGCCTTAAAGTCACTCCAGGAGGCAGATTTCGTAAACATAAGCCTTGCTGTAAATCATCTGTAAATTATAATAACAACCACTTATTTTAATTCTTAAATGAAACGTTGCATTTACCAACTGCCATCTATCAGGCTGATTTGTTTTGACGTGTCAAATTTTAAATTCGTTTTTCTGTTTATATTTACGTTAAATTAGGAATAATTTCTTTGGTTCTAGCAAACGAGCGGGATGTAGCCCGCATTCAGTAGGTCCCGGTTCGATTCCCGGCGACCGTCCACTCTGACCCACGAGTTTATTTGGGCTTTTCCCGAGTTGTCAGGCGAATGCTGGAGAGGCTTCTTTCGTCCCCTAAATTTCGTATCCCTCCATTTCGTTCCACTAATCGATTCATTGATCGTTCAAACCGTTTGGTCTATTTCAGCGTTGGAAGTGTCGGCGATGGTGTTTCGGTGCAGCGTGGCAGGGAAAAAAAGATGCTATGTGAACTTTCTCTGTCCCTCGGCTTTCGGCTGGCTGTCGGGGCATAAGTACGGCCCCTTGGGGGCGTATCCTATGTGGAGTGCGGTCCCCGGTCTGCCTGTGCACTGCTGGGGAGTCTCAATCTGGAAACTGTAGGGACCCTGTCATTGCTCTGTCATCACTCCTGGTACCGACTGCCTGGTGTCTCCACCCCATTCCTCCCTCCCAGGGCGCCCCCTCGAGGGGCGTCGGTACAATATCCTCATTCTTGGATCGGTGCCGAATCCCCTCCGCTTCACAATCTAATCCAATCAATTGATTCTAGTAAAGGCAGGAACATGAAAGTTGAGGACTTTCTTACAGATACATTTTTTAAACAATCCATAGAATACATTTCGTTTAAATCGCAGTTTCTCGGAAAACGTTCATTGAACTTCACAATTATCTTATTTAGCTTTTATACACTAAGGATTCTGAATTCCTACCAGTTTCAATAGAAAATAACAATTTCTGTCACGACAGCCTTCAGATTGACCAAACAGTCTGCCCGAACTCCCTCCCATAGGCGTACGACAGTTGTGCGATACTGGGAGATGTGGTCAACACATTTTTTCCCTAGCTGAAATATCGGTTTACTGGATGTACTTACCATAGCTTCTAATATTCCTCATGATGGTGAATGGGCGTCAGTTGTATACTTGGGCTGAAAAATGAGCACCCTCATGGGCGAGCTCGAATATAATCCCGGAACCACTACGCTACAATCCGGTTCGGGACTCAAACAGAGACATTCTCCGTGATCCAGGAGTACCATGCTAGCCTTTGGTTCCCGAGGTCGCGGGTTGAAATCCGGCGGAGGGCGATGGATTTTTCTCGGTCGTAAAAATCCTTACCATGGCGTCCTTCGGAAGGGAAGTAAATCCGGTGGTCCCGTGTCGTAGATTTACGACAAGTAAAATAACCTCAAGGCTGGTAAAGAGGCCTCTGAGCAAAATATCCGGTCTTTTACGCCCAATATGGAATGCGACGCTAAGAACCATAGTAGTTGCAGAACGTCCATAAATAAAACTCAGTTTGTTTATTTTTACTCCAACTAAAATACAGAGTTAAAATTGGAAACGCAATGCCACTTTATTAATACAAACTAGTTTTCATAAACTTAAATTTCATTTACATATGTAAGTAATATGGTATCAAGTTACTACTGTTGGCACAAGAGCTGAATATAAGTTTAGATTATCTTAATATAAATAAGTCATTGATGTATGTATGTATGTATGTATGCATGTATGCATGTATGTATGTATGTATGTATGTATGTATGTATGTATGTATGTATGTATGTATGTATGTATGTATGTATGTATGTATGTATGTATGCATAGTAACTCTCGGATTACAACTTGAGAAAATTACCCTGCGTGTTAGGCATCCCTAATGTATGTACCCGCTACGAGAGGTATAAAAGTGTAGAAGCAACAAAGATTGGTGTCACTTTCCTCCTAACTACTGAATCAATTTGAAGAAAACTTGGCTCGCTTGTTACTTGATATCCAGGCAAAAATACTGTGCGGGTTGCACATCCCTAGGAGAGATATCAGAACTTTAAAACTGGCGAAGGAAGCATAGTCGTTAAATCTACGAGTTTTAACGACAACGAATATAATCGTCAAGGCTCGCATTTAAACCCTTTGCAAGGTGGTGCTATAAAATATTCTGCTAAAAATTCTGGAATATTACAGAACAATCTTAAACATGCTATTTATAAGCAAGAATTGAATTAGCCTTACTCAATGAACCTTAAACTTTATGTTGTATTGTTATTCGAAAGTGATATGTATATTTGTATTACTGTATTTTCACATTGTTTGTAAGTTTAAAATGCATGTCCGTTTTAAAACCCTCGTATTTTTATTTTTTACTGTAATAAACAAGCTATATTGGAAAAGTTTAAACTCAACAAATCAAGGAGGTTTATGACACTCTTGTAAGGCTAATAACAATTTTTAAACATCTATGTCAAAATCTCAAAAGTTTCGCAACCTATACAATTTAATTTCATTATACATTTGAAAATTATTCGTAAAAATATTTTTTCTGCTTCCTTTTAATAACGATAACTTTCTTTTCCGAAATGGTTTCAACACACATTTTCTTGAGCTACATAGAAGCCTACAGGTACGATAGTAGAACGTTTAACTGTATGCTGTACTTGGTATTTTGTATACTCTTTACACGCCTGATGAGAGAGAAATTAACGGACGTGACAATTCAAAAATGTATAGCTTTAAATACGGAAGTTTCGACCAACAACAGAAAATGTCTGTAAATGGCTAAAGGTACCCCCCCTCCAAAAAAAGTGATTTAACGTGAATTGTGTATTCTAAAAGGCTCTACATTTTTTCAGAAGTAAGGCTAATCGCAGAAAATTCAAAATGTATTACTTTCTCTACCACGTATAGTAAGTAGGGGAAGTCATTCCACCTAAAAATTCGATACCGAGATTTCACCGGAAATACATGTTTTGAGACCCCCTGAATTCAAAAAAAGCATTTTTGCAAACATGTCCGTGTGTGTGTGTGTGTGTGTGTGTGTGTGTGTCTGTGAACAGCATAACTCGGAAACGAACAGTCGGATAAACACCAAACTTGGTATTTAGGTTCAGTATCTTCCAGAGAAGCGGCACGAAGGTAGAAAATCCCCCCACCCCAGATTATCCTTTACATGGAACATTTTTCGAAAAGTTTAATTTTCTCAAAAATGGCTCTAACGATTTTGTTTAAAATAACATATGTTTAAGATATTTTCACGACAAATAAAATGTATATCTTGAATTTTCTGGGAATGTCTCCAAAAGTATTCTTCATTGTGAACGACTTTAGCATAACTGGTAAACCATAAGAGAGAGACAAAATTTTACTGCACAAAAAATGTAGATCGCGTTAAAATACACAATTTATGTCATATACATTTTTGTTATTGAGTGAACCATTTTCGAGATATTGCTTGTTATTCCCTTAAATGTTTCAATACTTATTTTCTCAAATGGGAATTCGTTATTCATATTTTTGTCTTGGATATGCAAAGAGTATTAATCTGTGGCAAAGGGAATGGTGCTGTACCTAGCAACCAGCTATTAAGAGATATGTATATGCTTAAAGGCTACTGTATTTCTATATTGCCCTTGTAAATATATATTCCCCTTACATCTACAAGAAAATTAGCAATAAGATAGAGTCTGCAAATGTTTATCTCGATTAACATGAAATAGATAGAGAATAAGCGCTTGTAAAAATAGTTTGTTCAAGAATAGAGAAAGTCATGTGAGTGTAACACATCAGAATTTTTTTACTCCTTGTTTTAACCCCTCAATTATTGATTTTAATAAAAATCGTTGGAAGCATTTTTCAAAATATAAATAACGAAACACATTTCATGCCAAGGATAGGCATTTCTGTATACATGCTTTCTTTGGAGGGGGATTATGTGAATTTTTGCGTGGAATACAGCACTTCCTCTACCTACTATTAATAAGTAGGTGATAAAGAAAATACAAAAGGGCATATAAGGATATTATGACCCAGCAACGCCAGGTAAATCTGTTAGTATGATAAAATCGAAGAGAGCGCTACTTCCGGATCCCAGCCAGCATCTGTGCAACACAACTGTATGCCGACGGTCTCAAACAATGTAGGACACAAGTTTCGTTTTTATATCGAATAGAAAGTTTGTATAGAGTTTCCTATCGATTCAGTGTGCGAGGCTATCGTACTGGCAAGTAAAAAACTCTGTGACGTGTCTTTTGATGAAGTTGTCCTTAATACAAAAGTTGCGTGGAAACGGCTCTGTAAAGAATGTCATTTGTTTTGATACTGCATGCAAAACACAACTCAAGGCTATTCACGAAATGTCATCAAGGGCTGCGTTTACATGTATATATTTATACAGTTATAATTACCTTTCAAACTTTAACATAATTGCTTTTAAATGGAAAAATGTTCTTGGTATAATGCATTACATTTTAATATCGCAGTTTGGACAGTCGAATTGCCATCATCTGAATTTAGGACCATCCGAATCTATAGATAAAGCTTTTCTACCTATTGGCATTTGATTACGATTTATTAAATACTCGTAACCATTTACGTAGAGGAACCATTATATTCCACCCAAAAAATCTATGTAGAAATGTCACTACGAATCCACGTTTTAAGGCCCCCCGAACCCAAAAAGAGTATTTTTGAAAGAATTCCACTCCCGCGTGTGTGGACAGCGAAACCAAACTTTGTATTTGGGTCCAGCATCTCCAGGATGTGACAAAGATTTTCACGAATTACCCCTGTCTCAGATAAACTTTATATGAAAACATGTTCGTTATTAGTTTCTCTTTCGATACCGAGATTTCACCGGAAATACATGTTTTGAGACCCCCTGAATAAAAAAAAAAGCATTTTTGGAAACATGTCCGTGTGTGTGTCTGAACAGCATAACTCAGAAACGAACAGTCGGATAAGCACCAAACTTGGTATTTAGGTCAGTATCTTCCAGAGATGCGACACGAAGGTTTTCAAAAAAATCCCCCACCCCAGATTACCCTTTACATGGAACATTTGTCGAAAATTTTAATTTTCTCAAAAATGGCTAACGATTTTGATAAAATATCATATGTTTAAGATATTTTTATGACAAATGAAATGTATATCTCGAATTTTCTGGGAATGTCTCCAAAAGTATTCTTCATTGTGAACGACTTTTGCATAACTGGTAAACCATAAGAGATAGACAAAATTTCACTACACAAAAAATGTAGATCGCGTTAAAATACACAATTTATGTCATATACATTTTTTTTGAGTGAACCGTTTTCGAGATATTGCTTGTTGTTGCCTTAAATTTTCCAATACTTATACTTTTTCTCAAATTCGTTATTCATTTTTTTGTCCTGGTAATGCAAAGAGAATGGAATACTCCATATAGCAACCAGCTCTTAAAATATTTGACTATCGCTTAAAACCTACCAATTCCCCTTGCATCTACAAGAAAATTAGCAATAAGATTAACATCTCAATTAACATGAAGCATATGGAGAATAAGCGTTTCTAGAAATAGTTTGTACAAGAGTAGAGAAAGTCATGTGAGTAACACATCACAGCTCTAAGGATTTTCATTAAAATACCGTATGTTTGGCTTTGACATTATGAAAAGAATATATATCAGAGTTGCCACTGGAGGAGACCCGAGGTTTAACTCATCTGCGGCTTGGTTCTTCGCTTTACCTACCGTTCAGAACTTCTATTCTATTAGCAAGGTGTCACCGTAAGGTCTGATTACCCCAAATGAAGTAGGAGGGAGAAAGGAGGAGAATGACACCGAGTGTCACAAAATGACGTGCCTGAGCTACATCTTAATTTTCTGTACATTACCTGTAAACTCTTCTTCAGTGTGATTGAATTTCCCATAAGAGATAGGCAAACACTTAGGTCATGGAAAAGAAAAGAAAGAAAAACGCAGCAGCAGAAACAACAACGTAGAGTTCATTAAAGTGTAAAATTTCTGTCTAAATTTTTCGTAGGATTAAGAGTTTTCGAAATATTTTGTGTTGTATTCTCATATTTTCTCAAGCATAAGTATGACATCGATGGAACGTTTAAAAGTTGGCAATTCTTTTCCTAGAAGGGCTGGTTACTAAGACTTGTGAACATATTCTTCCGTGTTTCTCGTATTAGCATTTGCATACTGTTTCCGCAGGTTGAATTTAATTGTAGACTTTTTCTTAATAAAAAATCATTTATAGGGAGAAATATATTGAGAATAAAGTAACGTGGCTAGAGAATCGCTTGGTATACGAGTTCACGTGGCTTTGAAATTCCTCTCTTTGTATGACCATAAGAAACAAACAATGGAGACTTGGCATTGTAAAAAAGGTATAAAATGGTATTTAAAAGTTTAAAGTAATAACCGTTATCTGGAAATGGATAATGCCACAAATATTTATTTCACATAATTGTATTTTTTAACGAGTATACATATTTTGCAGAATAGGTTTCTTTTTCTATCTCTACCATCCACCAGTTACACAAAATTCATTCAGAATGAAGAAAATTTCACAGGCTATTCATAGAAAATTAAGATATACACTTTATTTGCATACAAATAGGTATGTTCAACATATGGTATTGAAATCCAAATTGTTATAGCCATTTTTGAGAAAATCAAAAATAAGGGAAAACATTTCCATGTAAAGGGTAGTTTGTGATGGGGGATTTTCTTGACAATCTTCGTGTCGTAACATTGAAAGTGTAACTGAATTAAAACGCGAAGTCTGGTATTTATCCGACCTTTCATGTTTGAGTTATGCTATGCACAGACCACACAGGGACTTTTTTTTCTAAAAATGCCCCCCACCTTTAAAATTTATATAAATTTCAAAATATTCCGGTGAAATATCGATAGGAAATTTTTGGGTGAAATACAACGTTTACCTCATTTAGCTACCAATAGTGAAGTAGTAAAGGAAGTAAAACTCTGGTTGTATTTATATGACTTTCTCTACTCATTGATCTACAAAGTATTCATACAAAAGCTTACTCCTCTATTTACTACCTGTTAATACAGATAAAGCTTCATTACTCATTTCATTGTAAATATAAGTGGAATACAATAAGCTAAAGCGATAGTCAAATCTTTTCAAAACCGATCGCTATGTGACGGCTTTGAAATTCTGCTCTCTTCGCATGAATACGATAAAGATGAATAGCGATTTGCATTTGAGAGAAATATAAAGTTCTTGAAAATTCAAACTCGCAACAAAAAATATCTCGGATATGGTTAATGCCAGGAAAAAAATGGACAAATTGTGCTTCAAGATTTATTCTATCGCTTACGGTCTACTAAAATGTCATTCAGAATAAATATGACTTCACAGGCTATTCTAAGAAAATTCAAGATATAAATTTTATTTGTCATGAAAATAGCTAAAACATACGGTATTTTAATCAAGATCGTTTGAGAAAATAAAAAAATATCAAAAAAATATTTCATGTAAACGGTAGTTTGGAGTTGGGAGATTTGTTTTTTCAAAATCATCTTGTCGCATCCTCGTAAGGTTCTGAACTTAAATATCAAATTTCGTATTTCACTTATCTGTTCAGAGCATATGCGCGCGCGCTCACACACACGAACCTTTTACTAAAAATCTATTGTGTTACACTCACATGACTTTCCCTACTCTTGTACAAGCTATTTTTACAAACGCTTATTCTCCATATGCTTCATGTTAATCGAGATGTTAATCTTATTGCTAATTTTTTTGTAGATGCAAGGGGAATATGGTAGGTTTTAAGCGATAGTCAAATATTTTAAGCGCTGGTTGCTATGTGGCGCATTCCATTCTCTTTGTATGCCCAGGACATAAAAAAAATGAATAACGAATTTGAGAAAAATTATAAGTATTGAAAATTTAAGGGAATAACAAGCAATATCTCGAAAATGGTTCACTCAACAATAAAAAATGTATATGACATAAATTGTGTATTTTACGCGATCTACATTTTTTTGTGCAGTAAAATTTTGTCTATCTCTTATGATTTACCAGATATGCAAAAGTCGTTCACAATGAAGAATACTTTTGGAGACATTTCCAGGAAATTCGAGATATACATTCCATTTGTCATGAAAATATCTTAATCATATGATATTTTAATCAAAATCGTTAAGAGCCATTTTTGAGAAAATTAAAATTTTCGAAAAATGTTCCATGTAAAGGGTAATCTGGGGTAAGGGGATTTTCTTGAAAACCTTCGTGTTGCATCTCTGGAAGATACTGAACCTAAATACCAAGTTTGGTGTTTATCCGACTGTTCGTTTCTGAGTTATGCTGTTCACAGACACACACACACGGACATGTTTCCAAAACATGTTTTTTTTTATTCAGGGGGTCTCAAAATATGTATTTCCGGTGAAATCTCGGTATCGAATACAATACTTTCCCTTTACTATACGTAGTAGAGAAAGTAATAAAACATGAACAAGACTATGCCTTTCAACCGCCAAGAACCAGAAACAGTGTTCGAATCCCTCCATGTGAAGACGGACATTTTCCTTTGCTACGAGAAGCAGGGAGTAAAGTTTACACGCAGAATCGATGTTTGTGTTCCGGTGAAAGAGGAAGGCGAGTGACTGGTTCTCCGATAATTTGTTAGTCTCGGCGATCAAGTTCAAGGGAAGGAAGGAACGTAAATCCTTTGGTTCGACTCGATATTGGAAACTAACACTGGAATTTGTGAAGATAGAGGGCACGGCGGTCATCGGGCCTTACGAAATAAGGACCCGGGTCGGAGGTCGAACCTACCACTCCATATTCATTTATCGCATCTTGTCTCCCTGCGTTTCCAACGTACTTTTTTATTTATAACGAATTTAACACTATAAGGCACACGCACACCATTTCTGAAATCCAATAAAAATGGTATGTAGGACTAACTCAATCTGCATAGTCTTTAAGACCTACACGGATAGCCGAAGTCGTTAAGGTACGGAATCGTGAACGGGTCTGCGGATCTAATCCCACTACTGACTGGGGTACTTTCAGGTTTTCCTCAGTCCTCATAACTGGCAAATGCCGGAGCAGTATCCTAAACCCTCTTTTAAACCTGCGATTAACATGCCAGTTCTGCTGAATGTCGACATGGCTCCTATTGGCTTTCTGTGAATGCAGAGCGGCACAAACACAGCATAGAGCATCACACGTAAAACATTCATATATGTAGAGCGAACGAAATTCAGTGCGGCCGATCAGCATCACGTGGTCGCCGATTGTGTGAAGTATAGAGCAAGGAAATTGTTTAATCAGCACTAATCTAACTGGAGGTTTTGATTTTATCTAGAGAAAATAAAACTCAATTAACTATTTCACGATTAGAAGAAAGTAAATGTGTAGATCAGAAGAAATAAATACAATGAAATATTAATTGATTTACTAGTTACTGAACTGTCTTGAAAATGTATTATTGTATCATCTCATTACAAATATTCGGCTAGATGGCATTAGTGATATGATCAGCTGTTCTCTTGTTACCAGTTGTGCCATAAATGTTGGCAAACAAAAAATAAATGCTAGGCAGTGATATAAACAAAAGGTAGAGAAATTATGAAAGTCTAGAGAAAATCGAAATTTTGAGGACTTTAATTGACTATTTCACTATTGGAAGAAATATATAAAGATTGGAAGGAATAAAATTCATAAAATATTAATTGACTTTCTAAAATATTAAACGCTATTTACAGTAGACTATCTATGTGGGAAATAAATGCCGATCGCAGAGCGAGTTCTACCGTATGGCTGGAGATGATAAAAAATATGTCGATAAGTAGTCATAATTGGTTGAAACTCGTTCAGTATCGTTTTATTCATCAAAGGTAGTATAACGTAATAAGAGTGAAACAATCACATGAATACAATAATCAATTAATTCACGTCCTTTGTTGTAAGGAATGTTGAGACAATAGTCAGCTGTATATAAAAACAAGTCGTTATACACTACGTGATCAAAAGTATCAGGACACCTGGCTAGAATGTCGTACAAGTTCGTGGCGCCCTCCATCGGTAATGCTGGAAGTCAATATGGTGTTGACTCACCCTTAGCCTTGATGACAGCGTTCACTCTCGCAGGCATACTTTCAATCAGGTGCTGGAAGGTTTTTTGGGGAATGGCAGTCCATTCTTCACGGAGTGCGGAACTGAGGAGGGTTATCGATGTAGGTCGGTGAGGCCTGGCACGAAGTCGGCGTTCCAAAACATCCCAAAGGTGTTCTATAGGATTCAAGTCAGGACTCTGTGCAGGCCAGTCCATTACAGGGATGTTATTGTCGTGTAACCACTCCACCACAGCCCGTGCAGTATGAACAGGTGCTCGATCGTGTTGAAAGATGCAATCGGCATCCCGGAATTGCTCTTCAACAGTGGGAAGCAAGAAGGTGCTTAAAATATCAATGTAGGTCTGCGCTGTGATCGTGCCACACAAAACAACAAGGGGTGCAAGCCCCCTCCAGGAAAATCACGACCACACCATAACACCACACCTCTGAATTTCACTGTTGGCACTACACACGTTGGCAGATGACGTTCGCCGGGCATTCGCCATACCCACACCCTACCATCGGATCGCCACATTGTGTACCGTGATTCGTCACTCCACACAACGTTTTGCCACTGTTCAATCGTGTAATGTTGACGCTCCTTACACCAAGCGAGGTGTTGTTTGGCATTTTCCTGCGTGATGTGTGGCTTATGAGCAGCCGCTCGACCTTGGAATCCAAGGTTTCTCACCTCACGCCTATCATAGTACTTGGAGTGGATCCTGATGCAGTCTGGAATTCCTGTGTGATGGTCTGGATAGATGTCTGCCTATTACTCTTTACGACCCTCTTCAAATGTCGGCGGTCTCTGTCAATCAACAGACGAGGTCGGCCTGTACGCTTTTGTGCTGTTCATGTCCCTTCACGTTTCCACTCCACTATCACATCAGAAACAGTGGACCTAGGGATGTTTAGGTGTGTGGAAATCTCGCGTACAGACTTCTAACACAAGTGACATCGTTAGAAGTCCGTGAGTTCCACGGAGCGTCCCATTCTGCTGTTTCACGATGTCTAATGACTACTGAGGTCGCGGATAATGAGTACCAGGCAGTAGGTGGCAGCACAAATCACCTAAGATGAAAAACGTATGTTTGTGGGGGTATC
This sequence comes from Deroplatys truncata, assembly GCA_030765065.1. Classification (NCBI taxonomy): domain Eukaryota; kingdom Metazoa; phylum Arthropoda; class Insecta; order Mantodea; family Mantidae; genus Deroplatys; species Deroplatys truncata. The sequence goes on along the minus strand of CM060982.1, from coordinate 80,907,525 downwards.
CGGATACTTTTGATCACATAGTGTGTGTTAATAATAATACATAAATCCTAGATCCTCTATTTAACTACTCATAATTGTTTTTACCGACTTCAATGAAATTTCATGTTGGACATATATTCCTTAATCTCTTACTTCAATACTTTTACGCAATAAGTGCAGGGGGTCGCATACAAGAAGAGTTTTGGAGTCTCTCCGTGTAAACTGCCCTAAGTTTGTACAGATTTCAACCAAATATGAAATGTGTAAACAAACGTTAAACTCTTGTATGTACAATTTCCGTATATGCAGTGCCGTTGTATCATTGTTACCCTAGTAGTGTGTACTTCGAAACTAAAGAAAACATCGCAAACAAACGCATAGTGTTCAATTTCAGGATCGCTCGTTTTTTGGCGGAAATATTGAGTAGTATTTGTGAGATTTTGAAAACTTCATAATAATCATTTATGTCAACTAAATTAAACAAAATGTATTAATTTTAGTGTATGTGTGTGTGACTGCAGCAATTATTATGGAATTTTGCATATACATGGATTAGATCCCCCTTAGATAAAATAGTACACAGTTTTAAAAATTTTGTTGCACAAAGGAGAACGAAGTCAGAAAGTTCAAATATCACATTGTTACAATGGAAAATTGTTACACAACAAGAGTTTATGAGCTTAACCTTTATTGCAGCTTTTATTTACAGAATATGTATGAGATGAATATTTAAATATGTATGTTACTCTTTTTATTGTAAATATATATATATATATATATATATATATGTTAAAATATGGTGTACTATAATTCCGCACACAGAGTGTCCAGAGTTAGAGTAGACCGGCTGTGCTACGGCCTTGGACTGCGCGACAGTTGCCACACTCGACATGCAAATCATGTATATAAATAGTCCATGTATTTATATAGCACACTTAAAGGCTATATAAACACACTGGCTTGGCATCTACATTGCCACGATTGAAAATAGTGATCTACATTGTGAACGCATTCATTGCATCTGTATTTCGTTTTTCTCTAGTCAACACATGGCGTTGTTGAAGTAGTGTTTCGTTTAAAAAAATACTGTGTACGCTTGAATTGATTCACCAGGTTATGGATAGCTATTCTGTTAGGTATTGTAATGTCTAGGGAAACTTATGTAGAATTTATTTGACACGTTGCAAAAGAGCAATTCAAATGCGCGTCATGCAGGGAAATACGCTGTTGTAGGATATAGTCAACCAATAAACAATACAAGCGCAATTGCTAGAACTCAACTGATAAAACGCGCCATGGTAGAAGCGGCAACTGTCACTCAAAGATCACTGCGCAGGGCACAGACTCTAATGCCGGGTTTCACCAACCGTCGGAAAATTTAGCTTGAGGGACGACAAACTAATGCATCATCAGTTTTTGCCGCAATGTCAACGACAATCACACCAAAATGGCGGTTCGTTAACTATGACTCCTTTCATAAGCTTGTAAAGGTTGGCAACAGTTATGTTTGCTACGCTTCTCTTCATTGGCTGGAGCTTCCAAAGCAAAACATAAGTGCAACGCGTATGTTTAAACCACCACGCCATGCCCCTCTGTATCCACTGTCACCAAGGTACAAAATGCCATCTCCCTGTCTCGAACAGCATTCTCAACCGCCTGTTGTCCTTGGGAAGGGAAGTAAAGCCGGTGATCCCGCGTCGTAATTTACGGCACGTATAAGAACCTCAATCCTGATAGAGACCTCTGAGCAAAATTTCCAGCCTTTCATACCCAATATGAACGGGACGCTAAGAACCCTCGCAGTTAAAGAGCGTCCATAAATAAAACGTCGTTTTTTTAAGCGTCTGTTGTAAAACATAAAGCTATCATGAACAGAACCTGGCTAGCGTGCCAAAATATTGATATTTAGTAAACTTTGGATTGCAAACTGTCTGAATATACTTTTATACTTCTGCATTATGCCTACCGGGTGAAAAAACGAATATATCATGAACAGAACCTGGCTAGCGTGCCAAAATATTGATATTTAGTAAACTTTGGATTGCAAACTGTCTGAATATACTTTTATACTTCTGCATTATGCCTACCGGGTGAAAAAACGAATATCACATGAGTACAGTCAAAGGTGTCATGCAACGCCAGAAAAATTTGTAATTCCATAAAATTCTTGGATCACTGTGGCCGAAAGGAAACGATTGCTTCCGATACTTTCGCCATTTTTCTGCACACCGTGGATATCGAAACTCGGTTAAAGTCACCATTAACAATACGGAATGACCACGTGGAGAAATATTTGAGTGTTACCAATAAATGTTGAATCGGTAAAAGTGACAAATTTCTGTTCGTAGTGTACTCCAGGCTCGGTTAAGTTTCTTCCGATATTTTCAACACTACCTGTTTTGATAATCTGTAACGAATCACACATTTTACGGAATTAATTTCGTAGAAATTGTTATTTCTATCCCAAATAACACATTCTGGACCCATATTTTAGGGGCCCAAATGACCTAATTGTCGACGGGCCCTTAAAATCCACTCCACCACCACCCATATTTTAATGCATTCGTTGAACAACATTTCAGTATCGAAAATATCCATTGTTCAATTGCTGAAATGAAAGTAAATGCGATGCCGTTTCTCAAGAGCTAGAGTACGTACATACATAACCTTTAATACAGAACTGACGGACCGTCAATCATTTGAAGGAAGGAAAATAGTGCCTCAAAAGTTGATGCGAACTTGGGCTGTCAAAAGGATGACGTACATTGGTGAAACGGTACTTCCGCTTTTGACGAGCCGTCAACAGCTTGACGATCTTCAAATGCCTTGACGATGGTTGGTGGAACCCTGCATAAGAGTCTAACTCAAGACTCAGTGTAATAGTTTGCTAATCACTACAGATTCAGACGCATAACGAGTATAAAGAATTCACAGCCTTGTGTAAAATTAAACTGTTAATTGATTAATTTAATATTTAATGCATTTTATTACTCATTTTGAAAACGGCGTGAGCACATACTGCAGAGAGAGAGAGAGAGAGAGAGAGAGAGAGAGAGAGAGAGAGAGAGAAAGCAACCCAATAGTGCGGGAAAAACTACCGTTCACAACAAAATCAAATCAAATTGGGTGTTATCATACAATACCTTCATGCATGAATACGCAATGGCTGTTTTATCCATTCCGGATTCCCTTTATTGAACTAAAACCTCAAGTATTAAAGTTTTCTTTACCACACGATAAAAAATGCTATGAGGTGGACAACAATTTCTCGCCCGCTCTGCCCTTTAAAATACCTCATCTTGCATTGTCATGGCCTGCCGATTCCATCGCATTCCAATCCGTAGCCGCATTCCATGACTACCAACATCCGATCTAACCTTTTCCCTTCTAAAGTTTATACGTTCCAACGGAGTTTTCGACACGCATCATTTCTACATTCCACAAAACTCGGTTGCCTGCTTCTGAAAGAACGCTTTCAAGTACAATTCTTTTGTGCACGAATTCCTTATACGGTTATTATTATTCTATTTTGATTCTCATTCGCTCGTCATAGTAACAAGGTGATCGATAATAACCTCTTGGTAGAATTCGTCTAACATTTTGGACAATGTGCAATCTCTGCTTCAGTACGTATGAAAAGCATGCAAAATCATGACTCAACTTCATGAAAATAGATTGTGTTCCTGCACATAGTCAGTGTCTTGGATATAACCAGAGAGGATTCATAACAGTTTGTCGTTAACTGAAGCAAACTGAAGCTGCCACTGTTGGGTCTTGATAAAACGGCAAGTCAAATATGTAGCACTACTGCCCTAGTGTACCTTGTCTACCAACCCGACTGCAGACAATAAAAATAAAACTTAAAAACAAAACAAGGACATAACTTTTGAATTTTTTAAAACAATGACTACACCAAATATGTTGATATGGCAGCGAAAGATGAACTTTAAAGAACAGAGATACAAGCAGAATACAAACAACCGAAATGAGATTTCCGAGGTCAGTAGTTGCAGTGACAAAGAAGATAGTATATAAAAAAATTGATTTGTTACACTCACATGGCTTTCTCTACCCTTGAGACGCTGCATTCGTCGCCTCACACTCTGATAACTGTCAAGCGTATACAAGGGGCGGATGGAAGGTAGCAACCGGTTATTTGGTTTCGAGGTTTGTCTAGGTTCGCCCGAGATCTCTTCTTGAATGTTCCAGGGTGTGGACGCTTCCTGGATCTGGTCTGGCTGGTCAGTTTAGATGAATACATTGTAAGTTCGTTATACTATAACAAAGTTACTATCAGTGCTGGTTGTCACTCTCAACACCGCGTGGATGTAGTAGAAATGGTCTGTCGGTCTTAATTAGTGAAATATTTACTCGTCGTAGTAACACGTATCCGCCCGATACAAAATTTACAATATCTAAATTGTATCTTGTTGCGATGACAGTAAACTATGCAGCGGAATGAATTTGAATAGCATAGTTTACTGGTCGCGAGCAGCGCGAGACATCTTTGTGTATTTCGGAGCAGCTATAAATCCGAGTCCTCCCTGTATTGCGTCTTGACTCGGGAAGGTGTTTTAGCGGAGTGCTGTGTCCAAGAAAAACTTATTTTGGCCATTATATAAATTTACTCTTCGTCCGTTTACTAACTTTCTTCTCACGTGACATTTTCCTGCCAATTTTATTTGCTTCTCAAAATCATTAAATTTGTTCTGATTGGACAGTTTATACGACGGTCGTCCAATAGGTAAGCTTCCCTAGTTTATAAAAAACATTACACATAGTTGATCGTATCGAATTAATTTTATGTATATTGTACAGTCCTTCTGTTGCTTTTCTACATAGTCAACATATTTTTACCCAAGCATTTTTGGGGACGTGACAAGTTTTTCCAGGCCAGTGTTGTACCAGAGCGGGCCCTGTGCTCGCAACCAGCTGTTCACCGATTTAACTTCACCATCGGTGTTAAAAGTGCTTAGCTTTGAATTGGAGGAGCATGTGAAAGTCATTTGGAGCAAACTCCGGTGAATACGAAGGATACGAGAAAACTTCCAAGTTGAATCTTGACACAGGCGGAGCTCAGAAGATTCAACGGAAGTTTTCTCGTATCCTCCATATTCACCAGATCTTTTCCCAAGCGATTTTCACGTGTTCCCCTGATTCAAAGGTCATCATGGAGGTAAGCACTTTAACACCGTGACGAAGATCAATCACAAGTGAACAGCTGGTTACGAGCACAGGATCCGACTTCTGGTTCACTTCTGATTGCTCTTCGTCACGTGTTAAAGTGCTTACCTCCATGATGACCTTTGAATCAGGGGAACACGTGAAAATCGCTTGGGAAAAGATCTGGTGAATATGGAGGATACAAGAAAACTTCCCAGTTGAATCTTCTGAGCTCCGCCTGGGTCAAGATTCAACTTGGAAGTTGTCTCGAATCCTCCGTATTCGCCGGAGCTTGCCCTAAATAATTTTCACGTGTTCCTCCAACTCAAAGATAAGCACTTTTAACACCGATGATGAAGTAAAATCAGTGAACACATGGTTGCGAGCACAAGACCCGACCTGGAACAACACTGGCTTGGAAAAAATTGTCTCACGTCCCCAAAAATGCTTGGAAAAACATGTTGATATGTAGAATAGTGACAGAAGGATTGTACAATATAAATAAAATTGATTCAACATGATCAATTGTGTGTAATGCTTTTTTATAAAATAGGGAAACTTACTTACTGGACGCCCCTCGTATTTTATTATACGCCCACGGACAGCTGAATTTCTCACGCTGGTATATCAGATCTAAGATATGGCAGGTAGGCGTTGAACCCGAGCTAATTTGTGGAGGTGCTGTACAAATGAATTTTGCCCAGACATACTGTCGATGGAGGTAACTTTCGAGAAAGGTGTCCTTTTACCTGCCGTCCGATGCCTTATTGTTTTCTGGAAACTGACCCACGTTCCCACGCACATGGTATTTCTATGATTTAGCGAACGTACATTATTTTAAAATACGAGAAAAACTTGTTTTCCGTTCATTATTTGAATTCTATTGCTCCTAATTATACTAGTTGAATATATAATATGTTGCATGTCAACGGACAGATCAGACAGTCTCACCCTCTGCTTATTAATGGGTAAACAAATTATACTTAAGAAACTTTATTTTTCTACCTACTTCATCTTAATGAGAAAAAATTTTCCGGAAACAGCTGCATTACACATTTCGTTATAGATACTTTGGGAATAGCGGCAGTCAAATGTTTTAGAATTAGACGCTAGGCTTAAAATGCCATGCTCTTTCCACGACATGGCGAGAAACAATTGGAAATCGACAGGACTTTAAAAGAATGACTGAGTATTGAACAATTCGAACCATTAATAACGGATATCTCGGAAATAGTTGATGCCACAAAAAATTTATTTCATTTAAATCGTGTGTTTTAAAGAGATCTAGAATTTTTGTCTGCACGTTTTCGTCTATCGCTTAACGTTCGTCAGTAAAACAAAATTATACAGAATTCCTTCCGAATAAAGAGGTCTTCACAGACTATTCCCAGAAAATTCAAAATACACATTTTATTTGTATGTAAATATAATTATATGTCTTTAATATGTGGTATTTTAATCAAAATCGTTAGCCATTTTTATAAAATGAATTTCGAAAAATGTTCTATATAAAGGCTAGTTTGGGGCGGGGAATTCTGTTGAAAATCTTCGTGTATCGTATCTTTGGAAGGTACCAAAACTAAATACCGAATTTGGTATTTATCCGACTTTTCGTTTTTGAGTTATGCTGTTCACAGACAGACAGACAGACAGACAGACACGCACACATACACCTTTTTCTAAAAATGCTTGTTTTATTCAGGAGCCTCAAAATATGAATTTTCGGTGAAATCTCGGTATCGAGTTTTTGGGAGGAATGCATACCTTCTCTACCTACAGTCCCCAAGGTCGCGAGTTCAAACCCAGTGGAGGGTGATGGCTTTTTTTTTCGGGCGTAAAGTCTTTAGCATGGCTTCCTTCATAGGGGAAATAAAGCCGGAGGTCCCGTGTCGTAGATTTACGGCAAGTAAAAATCTCAAGCCTGATAAAGTGGCCTCTGAGCAAAATTTCCAGTCTTTCACGCCCAATATAAAATGGGACGATAAGGACCATAGCAGCTAAAGAGCGGCCATAAATAAAACTGCGTTTAATTTTTTTCTCTACCTAATATGTAGGGGGTAGAGAGAGTAAAAATCTGGTGTGTTACACTCACATGACTTTCTCTACTCTTGTACAAACTATTTTTACAAACGCTTATTCTCCATCTACTTCATGTTAATGGAGATAAACATTTGCAGACTCTATCTTATTGCTAATTTTCTTGTAGATGTAAGGGGAATATATATTTACAAGGGCAATATCGAAATACTTTAAGCACATACATATCTCTTAATAGCTGGTTGCTATGTGCAGCACCATTCCCTTTGCCACAGATTAATACTCTTTGCATATCCAAGATAAAAAAAATGAATAACGAATTCCCATTTGAGAAAATATTGAAAAATTTAAGGAAATAACAAGCAATATCTCGAAAATGGTACACTCAACAAAAAAAATGTATATGATATAAATTGTGTATTTTAACGGGATCTACATTTTTTTGTGTAGTAAAATTTTGTCTATCTCTTATAGTTTACCAGTTATGCAAAAGTCGTTCACAATGAAGAATACTTTTGGAGACATTCCCAGAAAATTCAAGATATACATTTTATTTTTCATGAAAATATCTTAAACATACGATATTTTAATCAAAATCGTTGGAGCCATTTTTGAGAAAATTAAGATTTTCGAAAAATCTTCCATGTAAAGGGTAATCTGGGGTGGGGGGATTTTCCTTAAAAATCTTCGTGTCGCATCTCTGGAAGATACTGAACCTAAATAGCAAGTTTGGTGTTTATCCGACTGTTCGTTTCTGAGTTATGCTGTTCACAGACATACACACGGACATGTTTCCAAAAATGCTTTTTTTTGGATTCAGGGGGTCTTAAAACATGTATTTCCGGTGAAATCTCTGTATCGAATTTTTGGGTGAAATACAATACTTACCCTACTTACTATACGTAGTAGAGAAAGTAAAAATGAAAAATAGCCAGGAATTGCACATATACAGTATAAATGAAATAATTGTCAGTTTTACTCGTATATAAATGACTGAAACGTGTACGCGCATACCAGAAGGATATTCCAGAAGAACTTTAAGGTATATAATACCAAGAGGATGGAGAAACATGGGAAGACCTCGCAAGAGATGGGCAAACCAATTTAGAGATTTAATAAGCTAATAAGTCTAGAAGAAGAAAAGGAAGGGAATTCATATGCAGGTTAGTATCAGCTATGTATCCAAAATCTAAAATTATCTGAACATTTTCGGATACAATATTTCTATGTGTGCTTCACGAGGCAAACAGACAATGACTAACGAGCATTCAGTGATGTATAGCAAAGATATAAAAAGACGAAGCGTTGTAGCGATTATAAAAAGAAATAGAAAGCGTAAAGTGAATAAGACGAGAAGTCTTGCATCATTCTGCAGCCGAGTCCATGCACAACTATTGAACGGTTGAATATAACGCCCACGCACCACTGCTGTATACATTAAAGCTGGCAGAATTTACTGCCGAGACTAATAGGATCAATAAAAGAATGCTGAAAACATTTTACAAAGTGTCATTCCTTATTTAAGTAAACACTACTTCCCTTAAACTTAAAAACAAACAATACGCGATGAGGTAAATAAAAAAAAATCTGTGCCTATTCAGTGGGTATTGAATTTCGTCCTCTCAACTTTAAGTGGCAGAGAGTTCGTAATTATTTCAGTGCTAACATAAAGCTTGTTTACGAAATTTGAAAAATAAAGTCTTATACAATGTTTAATTTTTATTTCGGAGGTTTCAAGTGCTCTTTAAGAAAATTAATGTAGTAAGGCATTTAGTAAGTTTTTGTTACTTTCAAGAATTAATTAATGTAAAAAGCGTTGGCGTACTGACTATATAGTTCCAAAGTCGAAACCAGAAGACACTTCCAGAAGCAGCGTTTAAATAAAGCACATTCTAGAGAAAAAATACATTCTAGTGTAACGGGATAGGTCTGGCCTTTGTTGATCAGGTTCAGATCTGGAAATGAACACGCGTGAAAACCGGTGGCCCCTCTTGCTTAATTCTAGTCACTTGATTAACAACTAATAATTAGGAGTAGGACAAATATTCATTGAGCGAGAATCAACGTAAACTACCTAGTACACGTGACGTCGTACTGGATACAGGACCCAGGGCTGCACAGTCGACAATCAGAAGTTCGCTTGCGTTACTGGTATGGTAGAGTTTCTCACTGTGAGCTTTGTATTTATGCTCTGTTCTACCCTGACACTACTGATTACAGTTCCAGATTACCTGTGGCTCACCCTTCCCCTCGCCATATTGTCGGTACAAACTCGCAGCGTGCACACATTGTAAGAGAAAGGATATTTGTCCTAGCTCTGCTAATAAATAACTTACCTCAACGCAAAAGATGGGCGGAGGGTAACACCGTCAACGAGTTTATCCGTTCTTCCTAATTGAATGCCATAAGTTTGGAATGAGGGGATTTTTCTTGAAAAAGTTCGGATCGTATCTTTGGAATTGCTGAGCTTAAATACCCGGTTCGGACATCATTCAACGTTTCGTTTTTGAGCTCTGCTAATCACCAGACAGGAATTTCCAAGCATTAAAGCCAGGACGGAAGGAAATAAGGTTGAACTGTCACTGGACAGTGCAACCATCCCTCGTAATTTTTTTTTATGTGTGTGTGTGTGTTTGCAGACAGCACTCCGAGCGGTTTTTACCTGCCTGTCACTAAATTTGGCCTCTGTTGTCTACATTCAAACCATTTTCATTACAGGATTCTTTGTGCTAAAATGATTTGAGTGCAGATAACTCGAAGCCAACTGCTTAAGAACTCCTATGCCTGCTGATGACTGACAGACAGACAGACAGACAGGCACGGAGATAGATATAGATAGACTTTTACCTAAAAATGCTTTTGGGGAAAGGGATGCAGGGAGCCCAAAACATATATTTCCGGTGGAATCTCGATATGGAATTTTTGGATCGAATACAATACTTCCTCTAGTTGCTATAGGTAAGCGGCAGTTAGGTAATAAAACACACAGTTTATTGTGTTTCCAGACTGTATAGTTTCGCTGAATATTCTGAGCCTTAAGTAATTCTTTTCGACTCTTACACTACCAAATTCAGTCACTTAATGTAAGCAAATGTGTTGTTGGGGTTCATTTCAAAATTGCTTTTTATTTGTATAGAGTAATTTAATTTACTAATTATATAATACTTAATTTATACTCCCACATTTAAGCCAAATGAAGTGTAAAACACCACCAACCTGCTAACATGAAGCTATTTCGTTTACTTAGCTCCGTAAACATGGCGAAAGTGTAGCGTTTTCCACTATTTCAGACGACATTCATAGTCTCTATCATCACTATCACGTCTCGAAGTACCAATCGGCCACGATATGAATACGCCTGGTGGAGGGCACCACTGTGAGGCGCCAGGCGATAGGTAAATGTACAGTCGCACAATGAAAACAGTACTACATGTGCAGGCCACAGCCTTGCTAATAAATGCAACTTGGAAGTTCGGATGTTTTCTTTACCTGACTGTCCTTCCGATGCCCCACACTTGTTTCTTAATCGTTTAGTTCCTCTTCCCACCACACGCATTCATATCGTGGCCGACTTGTATATCATTTGATTACACAAATTTGATTTATTTGGTTTTAAAATTAAAACAATACGAAACTGGGACTACAATTCAGTGGAAATTTGCCATTCTAAATGTTCATCAACAAACAAGAAAAAAAATCTTGGTGTTGCATTCACATGACTTTCTCTACTCACTGTTCTGCCGAATATTTTTACTAAAACTTATTATTCTATCTCTTCTTCTTAATCTAGATAAACTTTTAATTCAAATTTACTTATTTCATTATAGGATACAGTAGGTAAAACGATAGTAAGATTTTTAAACCGCGCATCGCTATGTAATGGCTTTGATGGATGGATGGATGGATGGATGGATGGATGGATGGATGTAAAGACCACTCGAATATCTTTCCAGTTGAGAGAAGTAAGTATTTGAAAAATTCATGCCAACAACAAGGAATACTCTAAAATAGTTAACTGCACAATTGTGTTTTTATGAGCTTTATTTTTTGTAGTAGGATTTTGTCCATCTCATATGGTTTACCAATTATACAAAAGTCTGAAGAGGAATTCAAAATATATTCACATAAAATTCAAGATATACATTTTCCTTGCCACAAAAATGCCTTAGATATATGGTATTTTAATCAATTTTTGAGAAAATAAAAATTTTCGAAAAAGTTTCCATATAAAGGGTAGTTTGGGGTGGGGATTTTCTTGAAAATCTTCGTGTCTCATTCTTTGAAGATATAAACTTAAATACCACGTTTGGTATTTGGAGACTCTCCGTTTTTGAATCATGCTGTTCATAAACTCACTCACCCACACACTTTTTTTCTAAAAATACTTTTGTTTTTGGATTCGGAGAGGTTTGAAAAATGCATTTCCGGTGAAATCTCGTGTCGAATTTTAGATGGAATGCAATACTTTATTTATATAGGTAAGCTGTAAAGAAAGTAAACCTGTAATAGTATATTTCAGATTACAACAGGACAGCACTACACAATACAAGTTACCAAGAAATGAGATGGTATACATTGTAGACTTATAGGACAAGACCAACCAAACTGATCGAAGAACGTTTCGAGGTTTTCCTTGTTGCTAGGGGAGGGTTAGGTTGCTCAATTTAGTTCAGCGAATTTTCCTGTCTATGTATGACAATGAACAGCTCAAATGGAGGTTTCACATTAAATCTTCAGAGGAAGTTAAAAGGTAACATCATTGATCATTCCTCACCCCGAAAAAAAGAAAGAAAACAAACAAAGATCTTGTAATAAAATGCTTATCTGATTATGCATCGATGTAAAATAAGATTAACGGGACAAGGTACTCTGAAGTGGTCAAAAATAACATTTTTTGTTTTAGGTGCTAATAAAATCTCTACTACTTCCAGTTTCAGAAAATATATACTTTTGTGGGATTAAGAGGTTTTTAAGATATGTAAGTACCATTTAAATACTGGTCTGCATTCCTTTAAAGCTGCCATGCAACGCCCCTTTTAAAAACATGTTTGTATCTTAAAACAACGAACGATTGTATCATGCCCAGCGACCAGTTCAGCAATTAACAAAAGAGGCCAGGACCAAGAGTAGGCAATCAGAAGATCTTAAATAATTCAGGAATGAAGGTGCAGATGATTATGACCCTGGAATGTACTGAAGTGCCAGAATTTTAATGTTCAAACTTTAAATTCAGTTTTCCCAAAACAATATTTTTGGATACTCATGTACCTTTTTCTCAAAGTATGAGAGGTAGAGAGCTGAAATTTTCACTACATGTATACAACACACAGTTAAACTTTTTGGACCACAATCATAATTTTATAATGTATATTAGTGATATTAAGAAAGCAATAACTTTGCAAATTTTCCACATTTTTACTTTTTTGGCTTTGCAAATAATTGTTTTCAATTTCTAGTGAACTGACATACATAGCTGAATAATTGAGATTCAGAAGAAAGCTGATTATATTAAGAATAAGCATGCAAAATTGTGATTCTGTATTGCAAGTAAATCAGAGGAAAAGGTACATGAATTCATATGTTTTAGGAGTAAATTTTATTATTTTTCTGCTGAATGAAATAGTTTTTACGGTCTCAACTACATAAGCTATCAACGCAAACAATAACTTGAAATAAATTTTCATGATTTATAAAATAATTCATAAAAAAGTCAGGAAAATCCATTGAGAACTTTTAAGAGCAGTGGTAATTTAACACACTTAAGGTGTAACTTACTTGTCCCCTTAAATATCTGATGTTTTAAATTCACGTGACTTTCTTTACCCACTATGGCGTATCTTTTTAATTTATTCTATAAATTATTATTACAAAAGCTTATTTTTTGTATCTACTCCATGCTAAATCCAATAAACGTTTGCAGAAATACTGTGTTACACATTTCGTGTAGGTAAAGGAGAATACAGGAGGCTGAAGCAATAGGCATATCTTTAATGAGGTATATGTTGACTTTGCATTACATTGCGAGAAACAAGATAATGTCGATTTAGGACCCAAAAAAATTTGATAAAGCATTGGAAAAGTCAAACCAATAACGAATATATCGGAAATAGATAATACCAGAAAAATGTATACATTAATTTGTAAGTTTTAATGTGTTCTACATTTTTCATTCGTACGTAGTCTTTGCCCGTCTGTTATCTTACCAGTTATACACAATTATACAAATGAATTCAGAATGGAAAGGATTTCACAGGCTATTCGCTTAAACTTCAAAGTTATACATTTTATTAGTCAAGCAAACATCTTAAAAAAATACAGTGCTTGAATAAAATCATTAAGAAGTACTTTTGAGATAATCAAAAATAACGAAAACTTCTCCATACAGAGTAGTTTAAGGTGCGGACTTTCTTTAAAATCTTCATGTCCCACACTTTGAAGATTGAACTTAAATACCAAGCTCGATATTTACTCGATACTTACTTTTTGAGTTATGCTATTCTCCTTCCCCCCTCTCTCTGTCTGTCTGTCTGTCTGTCTGCCTCACTCTCTCTCTCTCTCTCTCTCACACACACACACACGAATGAGCGTGCATTAGGATCTCAAAACATGTATTTCCACTTAATTACGTATATCTAAGAAAGGCTTATGCCAAAGAAATAGTATTTGAAATTAATTTCTGTTTTAAAGGTATCTAGATTTTTCGTGCAGTACGTTTTCGTCTATCACTTAATGTTTAGTAGTTATGCAAGATTGTACAAAATTCCTTCCGAATGAAGAAGACTTCACTGGCTATTTATATAAAAGTCAAGGTATACATTTTATTCGTTAAGTAAATATCTTGAATACACGGTATTTTAATAAAAATAGAGCCAATTTTTAGAAATTACAAAAATGTTTACATGTAAAGGGTGATTTGGGTGCGGTTTTCTTGAAAACCTTCGTGTCACATCCCTGGAAGGCAATGAATTAAAATACCAGGTTTGGTACTTATCCGACTTTTCATTTTTGAGTTATACTGTTCATAGACACGCGCGCTAGCTGACGTTTCTCTAAATATGCTTTTTTGGATTCAGGGGCCTCAAAACATTTATTTCCAGTGAAATCCCTGTATCAAATTTGTGGGTGGATTGCAATACCTTTTCTACTTACTATGTACGTGGTAGATAAAGTACAAATTTACAGTATTCGTTGTAAATGGAAACTAGTAACGAGAAAAATGATAATGTAAGGAAGCGAGTTGCATATACATTGTTAAGTTTTGGTAGTAAACCTTCTGCGATATCAGTAACAGTCACAGGAAATGACATTAAAGACACATGCAGTTTATGCTCTCTTCAAGGCACTGATCCCTAACTCTCCACCTTTCTAACACAGTAATGTAATAAACGCTGAGTGCACCAATGACGAATGTATGTGAACGCGAGAACGAAGGCCGGTATTCGAAAAAGGTCAAACAGTTAACACAGCTTATCGATCCCATAAAATGTTCAGTGAACGTCTTAAACGTGCTGAAGCTCGGTGTTTATATTCTTCCTTATCAGTGCATTATCACAAGTACTTCAGTAGCCTTACTAGGTCACTTTGATTACAGAACACTTGTTTTTTGATGCTACACACAGCCTGTTTGATGCAGACGAACGGGCTTCTGATTTCAGCATTCCTATTATTTTAAAATAACTGACTGATATTCATCGCTGACCAGTTAAAGAAATATTAACTCCCTCAGTATCGAAGCATTTTGCGCTACAACCAGTTTATTGTGTATAGCTATTTCAGGGTATACCTACACAGAACACTAAGGATGTTTTCCTACTTCTGAATTCGTGGACAAGTCGACTGAAGCATTGGATATTGTGACGGCGTGTGTGTATTGTCACGCCACACACATTATTAGGTCGTTGGTGACAGTATTGTTGAGGTAATTCTTTCAGCTTGGGTTTTGAAGTTTCGTCTGGCGTGGCGACTCGCCGCCTCTAGCTGGTGATCCTGGCCAGAGGTGGAGAGAGTGGGCAAAGTGAGCGTTACTTCTTTGTGTTTGTGTGGTTAGCGTCACTTTTGGTCAAGTGTTGGGTCTGGAAGGCTGTATGCGAAATCGTGTGAATGTAGTCTCGTGTGTGTAGCATCTCCCTACAATTTCTTCCTTTTTATCTTTTGTGTGTAATATAGGGGCACCATGTTTATACTGAATGAACCACAGGTAATGTGATTAAAGTGAAATTCTGTGTATTTTGTTATAACTACCCCACGCCTGCTCTGGAAGGTGTAGTTTAAGATTCTGGTCCTCTTGATACCTCTGCAGCTGTGCCTCCCAATATATATGCTGGGATAACTAAAATTTAATATCTAACTGAAAACCTTTTGGCCTCACCCAGTATATAACAATATAGTGATGAGGATTTCAATATTTCAAATACACACACTGACTCCAGAGAGTACTTGTCTTCAATTTAAAAAATTCTAGTAGTAAAATTTATGGAGAGAAAATTCACATTTTTGATACGACAAAAAGTCATATTCAACTGAAATTGCTGTGAAAATAGGATTTGTTCTGAAGGAGAAAAAAATGTTAAAACCAGGGAATTGTATATCAGTGTCTTTACCGAACTTATTAACACCTCAGTTCTTACACTTTAAAAATGTATTTTTCCGTCAGTTTATATCATATGATGAAGACGTTCTCAGGTATTGCACAAAAGAATTGCTCTACTAACTGCATGTAAAATACCGATTTAAACACCACACATGAAAACGTTGAAACATTTGTACAATTGCCAAAACAGTATAACACTAATAAAATTAAAAATCTGCAAACACCAGAAACCTTAACTCCAATTCCTTTGTTCTTTCTACAGATTAAAAATGAGAACTTTCTCCCCGGTAACTAGGCTACCAGAAAACGTTTAAGTGAAGACGAGTGCTTTCGGTATAACTATAGTTTGAAACTTCCTACTGCAGTGCTATTAGCAGGCTAAGGATCCGGGAACAAGTTAGCAACCAATTTATGTGTAACCTTACTATATAGTTCCGTAAACACAGTATTGTTGATGTATACAAAGACGCCAATGCACTACTTTACTTGCTACTGTAAACAGTAGTCTAGTGCTAGTGGAAAATGAAGTAGGACACAGATACACGAGAGACAGAAGTGTTTTGTACAGTCCATTCGCATTCTTTTTGGCCAGGTCTGGAAGGAGGGGGAGCAGGTCGCTAGCTCTACAAATGTGTCCTCCCCTCCCTTCCCCCACTTGCTGGCCGAAAAGAATACGAATGGACAGTACCGCTAGTTACGAAGCGGGTTGTAGATCCTTACAGGTAAACAACACTCTAATTCGCTACCTCTTTCCACCCTACTCGATGCACAGTATTCTTCACTTCACTCTTTAAGTTGTTCTGGATCCTTTGCCTGTTAATTAGGGTCTCTCTAAAAGAGGATGGCCATATGCACGTAAAATAAGCGGTGGCTGGCAAACAATATCGCCTTCTTATGAAAGCTACACTCATTACGCTTACATGTTGCAGAACTTTGATTCCATTGCCGTTTATCACGAAGAGATTGTGTCATAGAAATGTTCCTTCTCCATACTTCTCATTTATTAAAAACTTTCATTACCTACTGTCATCATCTCTTCCTCTGTTTAACCTCTTTACAACAGTTCATATTACTACTTATGGTACATCCTAAGCATCTAAAGCTTCCATTGGCTCTACTACCTCATCTCATTCACAAGTGTATCTTCTTTACTTTTTTCGATAACTACAACCGTTATTTTTTCTTCCTCTTTCTTTTGTGCTTTTTTAAAATATTTATCTTCATGCTATACCCTTCACAGTTTTCATTTATTTCGTTATCAAGAAATAAGGAGAGAAGGATGTTTTCCTTCTTTACTGTCAGTGCCATATTAGCAAATCTCCGTAGTTTGTCTTTATTAGCAACAAACTAAGCAAACGTTTTATTTAAAGGATAATTTTTCTAAGTAGGTGTAACGCTATGCATTAATATCAAAGCATTTTATAAAATAAAGCAGTACCAAGAACTGTCAAATATCATGTCCATTTTTCATAAGATTTCAAATTATTATACATAGCATTGCTGTAATATTTTCACTCATTTTTCATGTATAATTTAGCAGTTGCTACAGAAAGAAAAAATAACTTTTAGATGCAACGGTTGTATTCAATCTGTTATGCTATTCGCAGACCAACTTTATACAAATTCGCACACTTACCTTCTATATTATAGCGTTTATTAAAAATTGATCCTTTTATCCATGTTGCATTATTTGTGATTCATTTTTGTCTACAGATCATCTCAAATTAATATTAAGTCTTTATATGCAACATTCAGAAACAAGTTAAGAGTTTACCGGAAGCATGGATGAATAAATTCAGAAGGAAATTGACGAATAAATTATTCCTCCATGGTCGTAGTAAAGAGCTCTTGCGAAGAAAAAAGAAGAATCAATAACATTCAAGCACCTAAAATTACATTACTGATTTTTTTTTTAGTTTTTTAAAAAACTATTTTCATTTATTTATGGATGTCCTTTAACTACTATGGTTCTTAGCGTCGCATTCTACGAGATTGGACGTGAAAGACCGGTAATTTTGCTGAGAGGCCTCTTTATCAGGCTTGAGGTTCTTTTACGTGCCGTAAATCTACGACACGGGAACACCGGCTTTACTTCCCTTCCGAAGGAAGCCATGCTAAGGATTTTTACGCCCGAAAAAATCCATCGCCCTCCGTCGGGTTTGAACCCACGACCTCGGGAACTAGAGGCTAGCATGGTAACCAGTACACCACGGAGGAAAATTAAATGACGCACCTATATTTGGTAAAATGTGATCATACGGTACGGAGTATTTCGAAAACAACTAACACTTCTGTTTGTCACAAATTGCATATTTTAATGACATATAAACGTTTTTTCTAAAGCAAATGTCTATCTCTTATGGTTTCCTAATTATATGTATAAAATTCATTCAGAATGAAAAGAAATTTACAGGTTATTCAGCTAAAATTCAAGATAATATTTTATCATTCCTGCCAGTATGTCGAACAGGTTGTATTTTAATAAAAATTCTGAGACAAAATCGTTTTGAGAAAATGATAAATAACGGAAATGTTTCCATTTAAGGAATATTGTCAAGCGGGGAGGGAATTTCTTGAGAATCTTTGGACCGTAACCTCGAAAGATGCTGGATTTAAACACGAAGTTTGGTTATTTACTTAACTTTTTGAGTTATGATTTTCGGAGAAACACGCATAGTGGTCGTTTTCTTGAATTTAATTTTGTCCAAAAAGCTCAAAACGGTACTTCTGGTAAAATATCGATATCGCATTGTTGACTGAAATCCATACTTCTTACCTATCATAGGTAAGCGACAGAGAGAGAGAGAGAGAGAGAGAGAGAGAGAGTATAAAAAAGGAAATAAGATAAGACCATAAGATTATAATCTCGCTAAACTTAAGATACAATAACCATGCTCAGGCTTTCACGTTAACACAATAGAAACCAGATTCCAGGCTTTATGGCGGATGGTTCTCCGCCATCGCATGACGTGACGTGACAGAGAACTAATCTTAATCCTGCGAAGATGACCGCCAGAGCGATGGGCGAAACGTCAGGCGATGTTTTATCGTGTCGACCACGGCCAAAAAGCCCGGAATGTAGTTTATCGTATTAAACATTTTCCTGCTGCAAGTTTAGCACATCGGCTTTATTGCACTTTAAAATTATATTAAAGAAAAGGAAAATAATTCTAGTAATATTTACTGATGAGAGGTTTTCAGAGCTATATTCAGTACCCTAAACTCGCTGCCTAACCCAAACAAGAGGCGACAAGCTATTACATAAGATGACTAAGGAAGAATCTGGCGTTAATGCAGGGGATATGCCAAGAAGAGAAAGGCAAAAAGTCGTAGGAGGCCGTGATTCAGCCGGTTGACCTTGTGAAGGCAGCGATAACGTAATGTTTTTCTTTTCTCTTCTGGAAGTAGATCGAAAAGATACACAGAAGCCAAAAGCAGGTCATCGTCCGGGAACTGGGAACTGAACCAGAGGACAGGTAGCGGTTAACTTTCACCGCCAATGCCCGACGCGCTCTATTTAGCCTTCGCACGTAGCAACTTTAGCCAATTACATGCCTCACTTCTGCTAATCGCCTTCCAATAAATTCTCTTCCCCGCATTATTTAGCATACCCACTCGTACTTACTGCAACGGGTAAAACTGTAATTTATCTACTGCAACAAACAAGAATGATAAACCGTTTCTGAAACTAAGCTACAAAAACTACACGGATAGAGCAGATACATTTTCGACGCTGACATACAGACTTGCTTCAAATACAATATATAGGCATATAACATTGCGCAGTTATACACTCTTCAAAAAGTAATCAAAAACTTCTAGCTTCAAAATTATGACGAGACAAATCCTCGAGATAAATCTGATGTGTTGTATTCACGTAACTCTCTACTCATTCTACTATAAACTGTTCTTCAAGAGTCTGTTTTACACTCACATGACTTTCTCTACTCTTGTACAAACTATTTTTACAAACGCTAATTCTCAATATACTTCATGTTAATCGAGATGTTAATCTTATTGCCAATTTTCTTTTAGGTGCAAGGGGAATATGGTAGGTTTTAAGCGATAGTCATATATTTTAAGAGCTGGTTGTTATGTGGCGCATTACATTCTCTTTGTATGTCCAGGACATAAAAAAAATTAATAAAGAATTCCTGTTTGAGAAAAAGTATTGGAAAATTTAAGGGAATAACAAGCAATATCTCGAAAATGGTTCACTTAACAAAAAAAAAATGTATATGACATAAATTGTGTATTTTAACGCGATCTACATTTTTTTGTATAGTACAATTTTGTCAATATATTATGGTTTACCAGTTATGCAAAAGTCGTTTTCAATGAAGAATACTTTTGGAGACATTCCCAGAAAATTCGAAATATACATTTCATTTGTCATGAAAATATCTTAAACATATGATATTTTAATCAAAATCGTTGGAGCCATTTTTGAGAAAATTAAAATTTTCGAAAAATGTTCGATGCAAAGGGTAATCTGGGGTGGGGGGATTTTCTTGAAAACCTTCGTGTCGCATTTCTGCAAGATACTGAACCTAAATACCAAGTTTGGTGTTTATCCGACTGTTCGTTTCTGAGTTATGATGTTCTCACACGCACGCACGCACGCACACACGCACACGCACACGGACATGTTTCCAAAAATGCTTTTGATTCAGGGGTCTCAAAACATGTATTTTCGGTGAAATCTCGGTATCGAATTTTTGGGTGGAATACAATACTTCCCCTACTTACTAAACGTAGTAGACAAAGTAAAAAGCTTACTTTTCTGTCTACTTGTTTTTAATCGAGATAAACTTTCATTACGCAGACATTTATTGTAGGTATATGATCGCCGGTAATGAAGTAGCGGATTTCATGGCTAAAAGAGTTGTTCTTCAAAATTCTTAATTATTCCATTAAAATTCCTTACCTGGGTTTAGGATTATACCTCAAGGTAACTCTAGCAACAATTGGAAATTGCATTGGCTTCTTTCTTTCGGCAGCGAATTTCACATAGCTAGGAATAACGGAATTATACCTTAGAATGCCATGAAACGGAAAGATCAAACCATAGCAACAAGGATTTGGATAGGCTACTCAAGACTTGCTCGCATTCATTTTATTACTAAAGATAAAACACCGAAATGTGCATTCTGCTCTGCTATCTTGACAACAGAAAAAGTCACAAAATGCCATCAAATTGACCTCAGGACGTCCGGGACTACAGGTAACTCCAAGATCATAGTCTCGGCAAACTACAAACATACAAAAGAAACGAGGATAAAACTGCCATACCTACTAATAAGGAACTTAATGGTGACCTACTGTCATCAAAGCCAGTACACTACCACCACCACCATCACAGGAACATCCAGAACCAACCAACAGTTACTAGAATGCCTGTAGGCAGGCTGTCCGTCTGTCTGGGCCTCGGACAAGGCAGCAGCCTGCACTCTAGCAATTGGGAGCAGGTCGTCCAGGTTCACCTGAGCGGAATGAAATCGCCACACTACCTAGCCGCAAATGCGGCTTTTACCTATGCTATATAATAGAAAAGAGTTTTACGCAAGCTTTTTGTTTTCTGTCTATGGGCGGAGTTTAGCTTTCTGCACTTCCATTGGCTGGGTCTCGGCGATCCCACCTGGGCGGACAAGCGTCCATGTGGTGACCGAGCCCAATACTGCTTAACTTTAGCGACCGCTTGCGTGGTCGTCAAGCCAAGCAGGCCGCCATGGCAGCAAAGCAGGATGGGAATTACTTAATGGTGTAAGGAATATCCAAGCTAGCAGACGGGCGGGTCACCGCTAAACGTCACTCATCCAGCTAGTGACCAAGCCCGATGCTACTTAACTTGGGGGAACTTGTTATGGGTAGGATTGGCGGCCCTTAGCCTCAGGGATCCAAACCGTCCTTCGATAACCGGTAGCTCTTTCTTCGTCATAGCGACCCAAAGAGTGCACCAGCTGGTTGTTGTGGTAAGTAATTTTCGTGTACATGGTACAGGTTCTCTCCCACATCACGTACAAGATGTATGGAAGACCGGAGTGGGTGTGTAGGATGTGTGACGGGAATCTACGCCCGGTATCATAGATCATCCGAAGCGCCCTCTTCTGGACGGTCTGCAGCCTGCGGATGGTAGTCACTGCCGTCGATCCCCAGACCTCGAAGCCATACAGGATCAGGGACGGGATAATCGCCTGATATAGGCGTAGTTTCAGGTGTGTAGGCATTGTGGTGGAGCGAAATACAGGGCACAGCTGCCTGACACCAAAGAAATCAAAATAAATTGCGCCACCGCAGAACAAGATCGCTTCGCTTCCCCATCCTTTATCCTACCCAGCTACCCACATACACCTGTTTTTTCCCTTATACCTTTAATCCTGTTTACCCCCCCCCCCAAAAAAAAATTAAGAGGAAAAGATCTGGAATCCCCGTCGAATTCCATAGACCAATTGAAAACCCGTCGGCTTATTTCAAGTTGAAGATCTTCCTCTGTCACATTGTAATACTAAATAAACAGTAAACCACTTTTATCATAAAATGCTGCGCCTACCCTTAAATGTCACTTCATATAGTCTGTCTCACTGATCAACTGTATGTCACTCACCACAGTATTATTATGCTATTCTTAATATATCCAAAACATTTGAGAACTGTGTAACATGCTGCTTAATGTATGCCTTGTAAAAGTTGCTATAAGCCGTAAGATGTTTTAGCGACTGCAATAAATTTAAAAACTCTGATGTTACACTCACATGACTTTCTCTACTCTTGTACAAACTATTTTTACAAACCTTATTCTCCATATGCTTCATGTTAATCGATATGTTAATCTTATTGCTAATTTTCTTGTAGATGCAAGGGGAATATGGTAGGTTATAAGCGATAGTCAAATGTTTTAAGAGCTGGTTGCTATGTGGAGTATTCCATTCTCTTTGCATTACCAGGACAAAAAAAATTAATAACGAATTCCCATTTGAGAAAAAGTATAAGTATTGGAAAATTTAAGGGAATAACAAGCAATATCTCGAAAATGGTTCACTCAACAACAAAAATGTATATGACATAAATTGTGTATTTTAACGCGATCTACATTTTTTGTGTAATACAATTTTGTCTATCTCATATGGTTTACCAGTTATGCAAAAGTCGTTCGCAATGAAGAATACTTTTGGAGACATTCCCAGAAAATTCGAGATATACATTTCATTTGTCATGAAAATATCTTTAACGTATGATATTTTAATCAAAATCGTTAGACATTTTTGAGAAAATTAAAATTTTCAAGAAAATTTACATGTAAAGCGTAATCTGGGGTGGGGGGATTTTCTTGAAAACCTTCGTGTCGCATCTCTGGAAGATATTGAACCTAAATACCAAGTTTGTTTATCCGACTGTTCGTTTCTGAGTTATGCTGTTCAGACACACACACACACGGACATGTTTCCAAAAATGCTTGTTTTGGATTCAGGGGGTCTCTAAACATGTATTTCCGGTGAAATCTCGGTATCGAATTTTTGGGTGGAATACAATACTTCCCCTACTTACTATACGTAGTAGAGAAAGTAAAAAAGAGAAGTTTATAACAGGATAAAGCTATAGATAGTCAGATGTTTAAAAAACGTGTCACTTGTGATGACTTTGAAATTCCATACTATTTACATGAACACGAGAAAAAAAACATGTACGTACTGCTTAAAAAAAATACCACCTCGTGTTGCTTTCACGTAACTTTCGCTACTCACTCTTCTGCAAACTATTCACACAAAAACTTATTCTTCTATCTACTTCTTGTTAATCGAGCTAAACTTTCCTTACGCGCTTAAAATTTCACTGTAGGTACCTATAGCTACATGAAGGGTACAGTAAGCTAAAGCGATAGTCAAAAAAGCGAGTAGCTATATAATGGCTCTGAAATTCCATGGAGAAAAAACGAATAGCGACTAACCATTTGGAAAAAGACGTTCAAGAATTTTAAAATTCCAATCACTAACAAAGAATATCTTGCAAATGGTTAACACCACAACAATTTTTATTTGACAAATTGTACCTATTTTTTAATGAACTCTACATTTTTTGTGTAGTAAGATTTTGTCCATCTCTTGCAGTTTACCAAGTAATTCAGAATGAAGAGCACTTCACAAGCCATTCGGAGAAATATTTATACATATTTCATTTGTCATGCAAATATATTAAAAATATGCTATTTTAATCAAAATCATAAGAGAAATTTTGAGAATATCAGATACAATGACAAGTTTTCCATGTAAAGGACAGCTCGGTTCAGGGGAGGTTGAAAATCTTCGAGGCGCATCCTTGGAAGATGCTGAACTTAAACAACATTTGGTATCATCCTACATTCATTTTCGGGTTATATTCTCTCTTTTCTCTCTCGTTCTTTCTCATCTTTTTCTAAAACCTTTTTTTTATTTATTCAGAGAGCCTCTCAACATATATTTCCTGTGAAACCTCGATAAAGAACTTTTGGTTGGAAAGCAATACCTCCTCTATTTACTATAGTTAAGTACAGGGAGAGCCAAAATACTATGAACCGGCTGCGCGGTGGCTTTCCTGTCCGCGTCCTCGGCGTTCGTTGCCGTCAGCCGCTATCACGAAAGTTTGTATGAAACCATACAACATTTTAAAGGCTTTACTTAAAGCAAGTGTGTTTGAGGACATAATTGCTAGTAGAGATTTGTGGCCCCCTCTTTCCCCTGACCTGCCCACCTGCAATTTCTATCTCTAGAGTAACTTAAAACAAAGTGTACAAGACAAACCCACACCCCTGGAAGAATTAAAACAAAATATCCGCCAGGAAATTGCTAGAATTTTTTAAAGTGAACTACGGCGAGGTGCCAAAAATGTATGGACAACGACGGTGGCCAGTTTCAGCATCTCCTTTCATAAAGTTGGCAAGCAAAGCCTTTAAAAGTAGTTTTAAAATTTTTGTATGTTTTCATCCGTGCCTTTCTATGAAAGCGGCAGACGGCAAACGAGCGCCGAGGACGCGGACAGGAAAAGCACCGCGCAGCTGGTTCGTAGTTTTTTGGCTCTCTCTGTAGTAGAGAAAGTAAAAAATCATCGTTTCTCTCTGGAGGAAATGTAATGTATAAATCATATTTATCCTTACATCATTCAAGAGAAAACTCGTTAAAGTGTATATCCACCGCTGATTTAATAAATAACTTTCTTTTTCCTGATATATACGGAAGCAATTTCTTGCAGTCTAAATGTACACAAAAATGTGTGTTTTATTTACATGATTTTCCTGCTGTATACGGAAACAAGTTCTTGCGGTCTAAACTCATACAAAATTATATTATATTCACATAATTTTCCTTATATAAACGGAAAAAAGTTCTTGCATCTAAACTCACACACAATTGTGTGACATTCAAATGACTTTCCTTACATATACGGAAACAAATCTAATGAAGCCTCCACCCCCACCCAAAGAAGGAGATAGATGTTTGTATTAATGGTTATTCTCCATCTGCTTCATGTTAATCTTATTGCTAATTTTCTTGTAGATGCAAGGGGAATATGGTAGCTTTTAAGCGATAGTCAAATATTTTAACGCTGGTTGCTATGTGGAGTATTCTCCTTGCATGTCCAGGGCATAAAAAAATGAATAACGAATTCCCATTTGAGAAAAAGTATAAGTATTGGAAAATTTAACGGAATAACAAGCAATATCTCGAAAATGGTTCACTCAACAAAAAAATGTATAAGACATAAATTGTGTATTTTAACGCGATCTACATGTTTTGTGCAGTAAAATTTTGTCTATATCTTATAGTTTACCAGTTATACAAAAGTCGTTCACAATGAAGAATACTTTTGGAGACATTCCCAGAAAATTCGAGATATACATTTCATTTGTCATAAAAATATCTTAAACATATGATATTTTAATCAAAATCGTTAGAGCCATTTTTGAGAAAATTAAAATTTTCGAAAAATGTTCCATGTAAAGGGTAATCTGGGGTGGGGGATTTTCTTGAAAACCTTCGTGTCGCATCTCTGGAAGATACTGAACCTAAATACCAAGTTTGGTGTTTATCCGACTGTTCGTTTCTGAGTTATGCTGTTCACAGACAGACACACGGATATGTTTCCTTTTTACTTTCTCTACTACGTATAGTAAGTAGGGGAAGTACTGCATTCCACCCAAAAATTCGATACCGAGATTTCACCGGAAATACATGTTTTGAGACCTCCTGAATCCAAAAAAAGTATTTTTGGAAACATGTCCGTGTGTGTGTCTGTGTGTGTGTGTGTGTGTGTGTGTCTGTGTGTGTGTGTGTGTGTGTGTGTGTGTCTGTGTGTCTGTGAACAGCATAACTCAAAATGCATGTATTTATAACGTAGTCATTGCATTGTAATGCAATATCTTCAACAAGTTTGTCACAAAACCACTGCTTAAAGTAATTACAATATCTGAACAACAAAACTTTTCTGTTGATCTGATAGTCGTCCTATTTAGTCCAGGTTCGTAGCCAAAGAGGGTGGCAAGGGAGGGCTTGGAACATTCTTGGGGCTTCCCCAATGCTTAAGTGCCTAATCAAAACAATTACATAATTTTTAACTTATATAGAACATTTATTTATTAATTGTAAACCTAAAAGCTAAATCGCTATTAAAAACCAAATTTGAAGTAGGTATCCTCAGATATTTTACCCTTTTAAACAATAGATGTCTTGGCTTCATCTGAAGTATTTGATATTAATGTAACCTCTTTGGGATAAAATATGTGCCTAAATAAGTTGATGTTGGTACACGCAGTGTTCGTAATATTGTAACATTTACATGACTTTCTCTACTCACTCTTCTGCAAACTATTATTCAAAAGCTTATTCTTCTTTCTACTTCTTGATAACCGAGAAAAACCTTCAATAACATTCACACATTTTGTTGTAGGTATAAACGGTACAGCAGGCTTAAGCGATAGCCAGATTTTTAAAAAGTGGGTCCCTACATGATTACTTCAAAATTAATGCCTTGTGCAAGATGAGAAAAAACGAATAGCTACTTACCACTCGAAAAAGGAATTTTAGCGTTCAAACAAATAATAAAGAATACCTCGGAAATGGTTCGCACCACACAAAACTTTATTTTACACAAATTGCGTGCTTTAACGAAATCTACATTTTTGTATAATATTCTTATCTATCTCTTACGGTTTAAAAATTACACAGAAGTCATTCAGAATAAAGAGGATCTACAGACTATTCCCAAAAAAAGTTACTCAAGATATACAGTCGGTAGAGCACCTGCCTGTTGTGCTAGGGGTCCCGGTTTCGATTCCCGACTGGGGGTGGGAATTTTTTCTATAGCTAAGATTAATCCCTATCCTCCCCAGAGTCTGGAAGTATGAATGAGATTGTGAATGCAAGTGTGATCTAATGATTAATCCCTATCCTCCCCAGAGTCTGGAAGTATGAATGAGATTGTGAATGTGTGTGATCTAATGATTAATCCTTATCCTCCACAGAGTCTGGAAGTATGAATGAGATTGTGAATGTGTGTGATCTAATGATTAATCCTTATCCTCCCCAGAGTCTGGAAGTATGAATGAGATTGTGAATGTGTGTGATCTAATGATTAATCCCTATCCTCCCCAGAGTCTGAAATTATGAATGAGATTGTGAATGTGTGTGATCTAATGATTAATCCCTATCCTCCCCAGAGTCTGGAAGTATGAATGAGATTGTGAATGTGTGTGATCTAATGATTAATCCCTATCCTCCCCAGAGTCTGAAATTATGAATGAGATTGTGAATGTGTGTGATCTAATGATTAATCCCTATCCTCCCCAGAGTCTGGAAGTATGAATGAGGTTGTGAATGTGTGTGATCTAATGATTAATCCTTATCCTCCCCAGAGTCTGGAAGTATGAATGAGATTGTGAATGTGTGTGATCTAATGATTAATCCTTATCCTCCCCAGAGTCTGAAATTATGAATGAGATTGTGAATGTGCGTGATCTAATGATTAATCCCTATCCTCCCCAGAGTCTGAAATTATGAATGAGATTGTGAATGTGTGTGATCTAATGATTAATCCCTATCCTCCCCAGAGTCTGAAATTATGAATGAGATTGTGAATGTGAGAGATCTAATGATTAATCCCTATCCTCCCCAGAGTCTGGAAGTATGAATGAGATTGTGAATGTGTGTGATCTAATGATTAATCCCTATCCTCCCCAGAGTCTGGAAGTATGAATGAGATTGTGAATGTGTGTGATCTAATGATTAATCCCTATCCTCCCCAGAGTCTGAAATTATGAATGAGATTGTGAATGTGTGTGATCTAATGATTAATCCCTATCCTCCCCAGAGTCTGGAAGTACGAATGAGATTGTGAATGTGTGTGATCTAATCATTAATCCCTATCCTCCCCAGAGTCTGGAAGTATGAATGAGATTGTGAATGTGTGTGATCTAATGATTAATCCCTATCCTCCCCAGAGTCTGAAATTATGAATGAGATTGTGAATGTGTGTGATCTAATGATTAATCCCTATCCTCCCCAGAGTCTGAAAGTATGAATGAGATTGTGAATGCGTGTATGATCTAATGATTAATCCCTATCCTCCCCAGAGTCTGGAAGTATGAATGAGATTGTAAATGTGTGTGATCTAATGATTAATCCCTAGCCTCCCCAGAGTCTGGAAGTATGAATGAGATTGTGAATGCGTGTATGATCTAATGATTAATCCCTATCCTCCCCAGAGTCTGAAATTATGAATGAGATTGTGAATGTGTGTGATCTAATGATTAATCCCTATCCTCCCCAGAGTCTGGAAGTATGAATGAGATTGTGAATGTGTGTGATCTAATGATTAATCCCTATCCTCCCCAGAGTCTGGAAGTATGCATGAGATTGTGAATGTGTGTGATCTAATGATTAATCCCTATCCTCCCCAGAGTCTGAAATTATGAATGAGATTGTGAATGTGTGTGATCTAATGATTAATCCCTATCCTCCCCAGAGTCTGAAAGTATGAATGAGATTTTGAATGTGTGTGATCTAATGATTAATCCCTATCCTCCCCAGAGTCTGGAAGTATGAATGAGATTGTGAATGTGTGTGATCTAATGATTAATCCCTATCCTCCCCAGAGTCTGGAAGTATGAATGAGGTTGTGAATGTGTGTGATCTAATGATTAATCCCTATCCTCCCCAGAGTCTGGAAGTATGAATGAGATTGTGAATGTGTGTGATCTAATGATTAATCCCTATCCTCCCCAGAGTCTGGAAGTATGAATGAGATTGTGAATGTGTGTGATCTAATCATTAATCCCTATCCTCCCCAGAGTCTGGAAGTATGAATGAGATTGTGAATGCCTGTATGATCTAATGATTAATCCCTATCCTCCGCAGAGTCTGGAAGTATGAATGAGATTGTGAATTTGTGTGATATAATGATTAATCCCTATCCTCCCCAGAGTCTGGAAGTATGAATGAGATTGTGAATGCGTGTGATCTAATGATTAATCCCTATCCTCCCAAGAGTCTGGAAGTATGAATGAGATTGTGAATGTGTGTGATCTAATGATTAATCCCTATCCTCCCCAGAGTCTGGAAGTATGAATGAGATTGTGAATGTGTGTGATCTAATGATTAATCCCTATCCTCCCCAGAGTCTGGAAGTATGAATGAGATTGTGAATGTGTGTGATCTAATGATTAATCCCTATCCTCCCCAGAGTCTGGAAGTATGAATGTGATTGTGAATGTGTGTGATCTAATGATTAATCCCTATCCTCCCCAGAGTCTGGAAGTATGAATGAGATGGTGAATGTGCGTGATCTAATGATTAATCCCTATCCTCCCCAGAGTCTGAAATTATGAATGAGATTGTGAATGTGTGTGATCTAATGATTAATCCTTATCCTCCCCAGAGTCTGAAATTATGAATGAGATTGTGAATGCGTGTTATCTAATTATTAATCCCTATCCTCCCCAGAGTCTGGAAGTATGAATGAGATTGTGAATGCGTGTGATCTAATGATTAATCCCTATCCTCCCCAGAGTCTGGAAGTATGAATGAGATTGTGAATGCGTGTGATCTAATGATTAATCCCTATCCTCCCCAGAGTCTGGAAGTATGAATGAGATTGTGAATGTGTGTGATCTAATGATTAATCCTTATCCTCCCCAGAGTCTGGAAGTATGAATGAGATTGTGAATGTGTGTGATCTAATGATTAATCCCTATCCTCCCCAGAGTCTGAAATTATGAATGAGATTGTGAATGTGTGTGATCTAATGATTAATCCCTATCCTCCCCAGAGTCTGAAATTATGAATGAGATTGTGAATGTGTGTGATCTAATGATTAATCCCTATCCTCCCCAGAGTCTGGAAGTATGAATGAGATTGTGAATGTGTGTGATCTAATGATTAATCCCTATCCTCCCCAGAGTCTGGAAGTATGAATGAGATTGTGAATGTGTGTGATCTAATGATTAATCCCTATCCTCCCCAGAGTCTGGAAGTATGAATGAGATTGTGAATGTGTGTGATCTAATGATTAATCCCTATCCTCCCCAGAGTCTGAAATTATGAATGAGATTGTGAATGTGTGTGATCTAATGATTAATCCCTATCCTCCCCAGAGTCTGGAAGTATGAATGAGATTGTGAATGTGTGTGATCTAATGATTAATCCCTATCCTCCCCAGAGTCTGGAAGTATGAATGAGATTGTGAATGTGTGTGATCTAATGATTAATCCCTATCCTCCCCAGAGTCTGAAAGTATGAATGAGATTGTGAATGCGTGTATGATCTAATGATTAATCCCTATCCTCCCCAGAGTCTGGAAGTATGAATGAGATTGTGAATGTGTGTGATCTAATGATTAATCCCTATCCTCCCCAGAGTCTGGAAGTATGAATGAGATTGTGAATGTGTGTGATCTAATTATTAATCCCTATCCTCCCCAGAGTCTGGAAGTATGAATGAGATTGTGAATGTGTGTGATCTAATGATTAATCCCTATCCTCCCCAGAGTCTGGAAGTATGAATGAGATTGTGAATGTGTGTGATCTAATGATTAATCCCTATCCTCCCCAGAGTCTGGAAGTATGAATGAGATTGTGAATGTGTGTGATCTAATGATTAATCCCTATCCTCCCCAGAGTCTGGAAGTATGAATGAGATTGTGAATGCGTGTATGATCTAATTATTAAACCATAAAAGAAAAAAACCCAAAAGTGCAAGAAACCCAACTACAAGAGTTACACGAGTTAACACCATTGCTAATAGGCAATTAGTTCCAAAGGAAAGGCCGCCGATAAGACCAATGTAGTTAAAGGCGGGGTATAAATTTAACTAAAAAAATCTGATGTGTTACACTCACATGACTTTCTCTACTCTTGTACAACCTAATTTTACAAACGCCTATTCTCCACATGCTTCAAGTTAATCGAGATATCGAGATATCAATCTTATTGGTAATTTTCTTGTAGATGCAAGGGAAATATCGTAGCTTTTAAGCGATAGTCAAATATTTTAACGCTGGTTGCTATGTGGCGCATTCCATTCTCTTTGCATGTCCAGGACAAAAAAAATGAATAACGAATTTGAGAAAAAGTATTAGTATTGGAAAATTTAAGGAAATAACAAGCAATATCTCGAAAACGGTTCACTCAACAAAAGAAATGTATATGACATAAGTTGTGTATTTTAACGCGATCTACATTTTTTGTGTAGTAAAATTTTGTCTATCTCTTATGGTTTACCAGTTATGCAAAAGTCGTTGACAATAAAGAATACTTTTGGAGACATTCCTAGGAAATTCAAGATATACATTTTATTTGTCATAAAAATATCTTAAACATATGATATTTTAATCAAAATCGTTAGAGCCATTTTTGAGAAAATTAAAATTTTCGAAAAATCTTCCATGTAAAGGGTAGTCTGGGGTGGGGGGATTTTCTTGAAAACCTTCGTGTCGCATCTCTGGAAGATACTGAACCTAAATACCAAGTTTGGTGCTTATCCGACTGTTCGTTTTTGAGTTATGCTGTTCACAGACACACACACACACACAGACACACACACACACAGACACACACACACGGACATGTTTCCAAAAATGCTTTTTACTTTCTCTACTACGTATAGTAAGTAGGGGAAGTATTGCATTCCACCCAAAAATTCGATACCGAGATTTCACCGGAAATACATGTTTTGAGACCTCCTGAATCCAAAAAAAGCATTTTTGGAAACATGTCCGTGTGTGTGTCTGTGTGTGTGTGTGTCTGTGTGTGTGTCTGTGTGTGTGTGTGTCTGTGTGTGTGTCTGTGAACAGCATAACTCAAAAACGAACAGTCGGATAAACACCAAACTTGGTATTTAGGTTCAGTATCTTCCAGAGATGCGACACGAAGGTTTTCAAGAAAATCCCCCCACCCCAGACTACCCTTTACATGGAACATTTTTCGAAAATTTTAATTTTCTCAAAAATGGCTCTAACGATTTTGATTAAAATATCATATGTTTAAGATAATGTCATGAGAAATGAAATGTATATCTCGAATTTTCTGGGAATGTCTCCAAAAGTATTCTTCATTGTGAACGACTTTTGCATAACTGGTAAACCATAAGAGATAGACAAAATTTTACTGCACAAAAAATGTAGATCTCGTTAAAATACACAACTTATGTCATATACATTTCTTTTGTTGAGTGTACCGTTTTCGAGATATTGCTTGTTATTCCCTTAAATTTTCCAATACTTATACTTTTTCTCAAATTCGTTATTCATTTTTTTATGTCCTGGACTTGCAAAGAGAATGGAATGCGCCGCATAGCAACCAGCGTTAAAATATTTGACCATCGCTTAAAAGCTACCATATTCCCCTTGCATCTACAAGAAAATTAGCAATAAGATTGACATCTCGATATCTCGATTAACATAAAGCATATGGAGAATAGGCGTTTGTAAAAATAGATTGTACAACAGTAGAGAAAGTCATGTGAGTGTAACACATCAGATTTTTTGGATTCAGGAGGTCTCAAAACATGTATTTCCGGTGAAATCTCTGTATCGAATTTTTGGGTGGAATGCAATACTTCCCCTACTTACTATACGTAGTAGAGAAAGTAAAAATGAATAACGAATTTGAGAAAAAGTATAAGTATTGAAAATTTAAGGGAATAACTGGCAATATCTCGAAAACGGTTCATCAACAAAAGAAATGTATATGACATAGGTTGTGTATTTTAACGCGATCTATATTTTTTGTGTAGTAAAATATTGTCTATCTCTTATGGTTTACCAGTTATGCAAAAGTCGTTCACAATAAAGAATACTTTTGGAGACATTCCCAGGAAATTCAAGATATACATTTTATTTGTCATAAAAATATCTTAAACATATGATATTTTAATCAAAATCGTTAGAGCCATTTTTGAGAAAATTAAAATTTTCGAAAAATGTTCCATGTAAAGGGTAGTCTGGGGTGGGGGGATTTTCTTGAAAACCTTCGTGTCGCATCTCTGGAAGATACTGAACCTAAATACCAAGTTTGGTGTTTATACGACTGTTCGTTTTTGAGTTATGCTGTTCACAGACACACACACAGACACACACACACACACACAGACACACACACGGACATGTTTCCAAAAATGCTTTTTTTGGATTCAGTGGGTCTCAAAACATATATTTCCGGTGAAATCTCGGTATCGAATTTTTGGGTGGAATGCAATACTTCCCCTACTTACTATACGTAGTAGAGAAAGTAAAAATTCTGATGTGTTACACTCACATGACTTTCTCTACTCTTGTACAATCTATTTTTACAAACGCCCATTCTCCATATGCTTCATATTAATCGAGATATCGAAATGTCAATCTTATTTGTAATTTTCTTGTAGATGCAAGGGGAATATGGTAGCTTTTAAGCGATAGTCAAATATTTTATCGCTGGTTGCTATGTGACGCATTCCATTCTCTTTGCATGTCCAGGACATAAAAAAATGAATAACGAATTTGAGAAAAAGTATAAGTATTGGAAAATTTAAGGAAATAACAAGCAATATCTCGAAAACGGTTCACTCAACAAAACAAATGTATATGATATAAGTTGTGTATTTTAACGCGATCTACATTTTTTGTGTAGTAAACTTTTGTCTATCTCTTATGGTTTACCAGTTATGCAAAAGTCGTTCATAATGAAGAATAATTTTGGAGACATTCCCAGAAATTTCGAGATATACATTTCATTTCTCATGACATTATCTTAAACATATGATATTTTCATCAAAATCGTTAGAGCCATTTTTGAGAAAATTAAAATTTTCGAAAAATGTTCCATGTAAAGGGTAGTCTGGGGTGGGGGTATTTTCTTGAAAATCTTCGTGTCGCATCTCTGAAAGATACTGAACGTAAATACCAAGTTTGGTGTTTATCCGACTGTTAGTTTTTGAGTTATGCTGTTCACAGACACACACACAGACACACAGACACACAGACACACACACAGACACACACACGGACATGTTTCCAAAAATGCTTTTTTTGGATTCAGGAGGTCTCAAAACATGTATTTCCGGTGAAATCTCGGTATCGAATTTTTGGGTGGAATGCAATACTTCCCCTACTTACTATACGTAGTAGAGAAAGTAAAAAGGATATACATTTATATTTATTACACAAATATCTTAAACATATGGCATTGTAATCAAAATCGTTAAGAACCATTTTTGAGAAAATCAAAATAACGAACATTTTTCCATGTAAAGGATAGTTTAGGGAGGGGAGATTTCATTGAAAATTTTCGTGTCGCTTCCTTAGAATATTCTGAACTTAAATACTAAGCAGTTTTAGAAAAAGATCCGGGCGCGCGTTTGTGAAAAGTATAACTCAAAAAATGAAAATACGATTAATAGCAAGCTTGATATTCAACTTGAGTATGTTCCAAAGATGCGACGCGAAATTTTTCAAGAAAATCCCCCCCATCAGATAAGACTCTTTACATGGAAGACTTTTCAAAATTTCCGATTTGAAAAATATTTACATGACAAATAAGATGTTTATCTTGAATTTTCTGGGAACAGCCTGTGAAGTCCTGCTCATTCGAAAGAAACTTTGTACAAATCCTGTACAACTGGTAAAGTTAAGTGACAGACAAAAAAACTTACTACACAAAAAATGTGTATATCTTTAAAACAAACAACTTAATTCAAATAACGTTTTTTAATAATCGTTATTAGTGTTTATTGGTAAATAGTTTGCCATTCTTTTAAAGTCATGTTGATATTCAGCTGTTTCTCGCGATTGCATGGAATAAGTATGGAATTTTATGACCAGCATTAGTGTCTAGTTCTTAAACATTTGACTACTGCTATTCTCTTTGTCTCTATAACGAATGTGTAAGGTAGCTATTTCCGCAAAGGTTCATCTCAAATTTAAGTAGATAGAAAAATATACTTTCATAGGAATAGTTTGTGTACCCAATAACAAACGATAGAGGGCAGAGAAATCCATGTGAATGTAACATCAGGTTTTAAGGTATTACTGTGAAAGTTTAGAAGCAGTCCCCCAATATATACCAACTGAAACCTGCTATATCGTATTTGTTTTATGCTTCTCAATCCAGATATACCGGGTTAGATTTTAGGCTGGGGCGGGGAATGTTTCTTTGATTAAAATCATCCCTTAACCTTCCCAGAGTCTGAAAATATGAATGTGGGAATGATGTGCTGTCTAAAGAAAATAAATAAGATAAAAACTTTAAAAAAATCTACAGTCAATGAGTTACTAACACCGTCTAAAGTTTCTAAAGTCAAAATATCTCGAAGTGACCACAGAAGTTAAAAGGGGGTTATACAAATGAAACCAAAACTCGTTCTAATATTCATTTCATTCTTTCGCTGAGGTGGTAAGTTGAGATATGTGCACACGCTTTTTTTAAAATAAGACTATATGAAAATAAAATAAATGTTCACTATGTTACTTATTTGCAGCACTGTTCTTAATCAATTAATCACGATTCCAAATATTAAAATCCAAGCAAAAATTGAAAACTGCATTGTAATGCGCACTTGAAGAAATCCTTAAAATGTTAAACTCTAATTGAAAACCCTTCTCTTACAAGCATCACATTTTCTTCCAGTATCCCTATAAACCTACATAATTCAAGGTAAAACATTACATCAATTTGTCGCAAACCGTACATTATTTAGAATTCAGATCGGTCATCTTAAGCGCTTTAGACTCTCGTCCAATCTTATCGTTACATACATCGTGCAGTCAATAGCTGAAGCTGCAAAATTTCCTGATCTTTAGCAAACTTGCACTGTGGATATTACGTAAGGACATATGCAGCGTAGTTAGAACGGCTTTTAAAAAAGATCACGGAATACTCACCTTGAAAGAAACTGCTAAGGTGAGCTACAAGTCGATATACAGGTTCTGTGCTTCCTGGAGCCTCGAATGTTCTGTTACAGATAAAACTCCAACACAACTGTTATGCAAGCTATTGTTTACCTCTGTGGGAAACGGACATTTTATGCGTTTTGAATGCATACAGAAAAGAAATGGCCTCTTAGCACTGAACTAAAGTCAATTATTTACGTTTTTTTAACGTGGCTAGTTATTTATATCCTAAGCAGACTTGGGTTGCGAAAAGTGTAACTCAAAAACGAAAACTCGGATAAATACCAAACTTGGTATTTAAATTCAGCGTCTTCCAAGATGTGGCACGGATATTTTACAGAAAATCCTCAGAACCAAGCTTCCTTTTAAATGTACAATTTCTCATTATTTTTTGATAATTTTTTTATTAACTGCTCTAAACAATATACTAAACGCATGTTTATTATATTGACATAAAAATAAAATGTATATCTTGAATTTTCTGTGAATGTTGTCTGAACTTCCTTTGTTTATTTTATTGAATTTTGCATAATAACATATAATAACATACCAATAAAATCTTAAGTTAGACAAACTTATTATAGAAAAATATACCATCCGTTAAAATAAATTTGCATCACCTTTTTCTGGAGCGGGGCTTTCGAGCGTCAGCCGTTAACCTTTTTAACCATCATCTAAGGATGAGTTTGAAAGCCTGCGATTCTTCCTTTGCCCTCTTCTTTTCATCCCAAGAGCTTGTTACCACGAATAAACATGTAAATGCTGTTTTTGAAACCTTCCACATTTTAAAACCTTCTTGCTTAATTTGAAACAATTTCTAGGTAAAATATATCGTGAGTAACGTACGAGGAAAGAAGAATCGCTTTTTATATCAATAATATAATAAATAATGAATGAATATATGTGAATTTGTCATTGGCAAAGAGTCATGTGGATGCATCACATTAGACTTGTTACTCAAACACACAAAACCTTTACTAAAGCCTCCACTTTGCTCAATAAGATAAAGGAAGTTATGGTGAAGTCAGGTTTTGGAGATAATGTGGGAATATAGGGATCTGTTACAAAATGGTTTCTGGAAATATATTAGACTGAGACTGGAAGATATTGATAAACAAGAAATATTCGCAAGTTTTAATTTGAAAAGTCTTTGAGAACATACAGGGGAATGAAAATGGACTGGAGCAGGGAAAATTATGTTGGCATCTGTGACAAAGCAACGACTGAAGGCTAGAACAGGGGTTATGAAGCTGAAAGGTTTAAGAATAGGAAACGATATAGAGAAATGCCCTTTGTGTAAGAGAAAAGAGGATAATTGGCACATAATTTTGGATTGTGAGGAAACTAAGACACTTAGGCAGAGATTTGGAATAAAGGAGTGGTCAAATTTACGAAAGAAAATTCAGAGGAAAAAGCTTATGAATGTAAAATCAAGGGAAAACATAACAGAAGTTGGAAAGTTTTTAGGCAGAGTAAGAGCCAAATGGCTGAGGAAAATCAGTCAGCAAAAGGAAGAAGAAAGTTAAATAATGGTAGGTATCGAATTTTAAGCTTTAAGTAGGACCCAATAGCTCAGCAACCACTGGGTTTGAGTCTTTTAGGCACCAGGGGCACAGCAATGGATAATTAATAGTGTTTATGGTGTATGTTGATATTATTATTCTGTTGTATTAAGAATTTGTGCATGTAGTATCACAATAAATTACTTACACCGAGCGGGGTGGCTCAGGCGGTAAAGTTTGTGGCCCGTATTCGGGAGGTACCGGGTTCAAATCCCGTGGGCCGACCAATCTGTGAGGTTTTTTCGTGGTTTTCCTCAGTCGCCAAGGTAAATACCGGATTGTATATTTAATACCAAAGTTCCACCTTAAGTCTAAAAACAATAGTAAAACGAAAAAAAAGTAGTAATAGCGAATACTATGGCATTTATCTACAGACAATGTAAGCAGTTAGACGGACCGCACCCTAACGCAATCTGCACGGCACGAAGTAGA
This sequence comes from Deroplatys truncata, assembly GCA_030765065.1. NCBI lineage: Eukaryota > Metazoa > Arthropoda > Insecta > Mantodea > Mantidae > Deroplatys > Deroplatys truncata. Next base: position 80,869,374 of record CM060982.1, on the reverse strand, counting down.
AGATGAGGCTCCATGCGCTGGGATCTCTGTGGGCACGTGACGAAGCAAGATTGCATTCCAGGGATGAGACCTAGAAGGCTAACTGTCCGCCTTTCTGCATGGGGGCGGCGGTTGGATGGATGGCGCCCTAATGCCATCTGCACGGCATGAAATGGGTGGCTACAGGGATGAGACCTAGAAGGCTAACTGTCCGCCTTTCTGTGTGAGGACGGCGCTTGGACTGGACGGCACCCTAATGCCGTCTGCATAGTATGAAGCAGAAGATTCGGTAGCTATGCGCTGGGGTCTTTGTGACGGAGCGTGTAATTATAGAGATGAGACCTAGAAGGCTAACTGTCCATCACATATCGTTCTAAGAGTTATCCCCAAACAGATCCGTCGCGATAGGACCAGGGAGTTAAAGCGACGTAAAATAAAATAGAGAAAAAAAATTATTTACTAACTAAAGCACCCGATTTATTTCGAGTACCTCGCGTATTTCCACATAAATCGATGTCGAATGTCATACTTCCTTTGCTTTAGGTATCTAAACGGTATAGAAAGGAGTAATTGCTGAAAATATTTAGAGAATACCTTGCGCTTTATACAAAGCGGTCCTTGATTAGAAAATACTGTACAAAAGTACTGAAAGGATTAGAAAAGACAAAGCTCTTTTATCTTTATCCTCTTACTTCTCTTTTTGGCAACTAAACAAATTCGTGGAATACAATGAACCAATAACCTTCAAAACAGTGAATTTCCTTTTCACATGACGTCAGGTTTCTGGGGATTTACCTCAACTAGGTGACGTAACTAAATCACCTACCTACACCTACTTGTATTCTATGTGAGGGATCCAGGATTCGATTCCCAGCTAGGAGGTGGGAATTTTTCTCTAGCCAAGATTATTTCCTATCCTCCCCAGAGTCTGGAAGTATGAATGAGAGTATGGATATGTGTGTGATCTAATGTATAAAGCCCATGGAGGACGACAGAAAGACGGACAGTTCATAATTTATTTCAAATAATTTTTTGCAGCATCAACCTTTTACGTGATATTCGTTGCTGTTGTTTTGAATTTTCCATACTTCTAAATTTTTGAAGTGCTATGACACCATTCCTTTTCTTTCCTTTATTACTTTCTCCACTACGTATAGTAAGTAGGGGAAGTATTGCATTCCACCCAAAAATTCGATACCGAGATTTCACCGGAAATACACGTTTTGAGACCCCCTGAATTCAATTTTTTTTGGAAACATGTACGTGTGTGTGTCTGTCTGTTAACATCATAACTCAGAAACGAACAGTCGGATAAACACCAAACTTGGTATTTAGGTTCAGCATCTTCCAGAGATGCGACACGCAGGTTTTCAAGAAAATCCCCCCACCCCAGATTACTCTTTACATGGAACATTTTTCAAAAATTTTAATTTTCTCAAAAATCGCTAATGATTTTGATTAAAATATCATATGTTCAAGATATTTTCATAACAAATAAAATGTATGTCTCGAATTTTCTGGGAATGTCTCCAAAAATATTCTTCATTGTGAACGACTTTTGCATAACTGGTAAACGATAAGAGATAGACAAAAGTTTACTTCACAAAAAATGTAGATCGCGTTAAAATACACAATTTATGTCATATACAGTGTTTTTGTTGAGTGAACCATTTTCGAGATATTGTTTGTTATTCCCTTAAATTTTCCAATACTTATTTTCCCAAATGGGAATTCGTTATTCATTTTTTTGTCTTGGATATGCAAAGAGTATTAATCTGTGGCAAAGGGAATGGTGCTGCACCTAGCAACCAGCTATTAAGAGATATGTATGTGCTTAAAGGCTACTGAATTTCTATATTCCCCTTGCAAATACAAAACAAGGGGAACATAGTAGGCCTTAAGCGATAGTCAAATATTTTTAGAACTGGTCGCAATGTGTAAAATGTAATTCTCTTTGCATGTCAAAAGATCGTTTCTGCAAATGTTTATCTCGATTAATATGAAATAGATGGAGAATAAGAGTTTGTAAAAACAGTTTGTACAAGAGTAGAAAAAGTCATGTGAGTGTAACACATAAGATTTTTTTTTGTAGTTTTTCCTCACTAGCCTTCTAGGTCTCTTAACCATGCCATCTTGCTTCGTCACATGTCCACAGAGATCCTAGAACACAACAACTGGATCTTCTGCTTCGTGCCGTGCAGATGGCATTAGGGTGCCGTCTAGTCTACCTGCTTTCATTGTCCGTGGCTAGATGGCACAGCATCCGCTATTACCACCTATTTTTCATTTTTACTATTGTTTTAGACTGAAGGTGGAACTTTTGGTCGTGGTATTAAATATGCAATCCGGTATTTACCTTTGCAGCTGAGAGAAACCACGAAAAAACCTGTCAGATTGGTCGGGATTTAAACCCGGGACCTCCCGATTGCGGGGTCACAGACGTTAGCGCCTGAGCCATCCCGCTCGGTATTTGCTGTTAATGTATGACCATATTTCCCCATGATTCTTGCCGTGTAGTAATATATTTTAAGAAGTTCTGGAGTGCGAATGTCGTATTTGAAGTAAGTAGACCAACTACAACCAACGGTTGTAGACTAACCGTTAGCGTTTTCCTACTTTCTTTGTTTCTCATTAGCGTAACCTTATGGTGAGCAATGGCATCGACTTTTAACTTTAGGAGTGTCATCTGTCAAACCTTGGTATTAACATATTTGAACTCATTTCTTATAAACAGGAAGTAGAGAGACAAATACAAAAAATCTGATGTGTTACACTCACATGACTTTCTCTACTCTTGTACAAACTATTTTTACAAACGCTTATTCTCCATCTACTTCATGTTAATCGAGATAAACATTTGCAGACTCTATCTTATTGCTAATTTTCTTGTAGATGTAAGGGGAATATATATTTACAAGGGCAATATAGAAATACAGTAGCCTATAAGCGCATACATATCTGTTAATAGCTGGTTGCTAGGTGCAGCACCATTCTCTTTGCCACAGATTAATACTCTTTGCATATCCAAGACAAAAAAAATGAATAATGAATTCCTATTTGAGAAAATAAGTATTGAAAAATTTAAGGGAATAACAAGCAATATCTCGTAAACGGTTCACTCAAAAAAACTGTATATGACATAAATTGTGTACTTTAACACGATCTACATTTTTGTAGTAAAATTTTGTCTATCTCTTATGGTTTACCAGTTATGCAAAATTCGTTCACAATGAAGAATACTTTTGGAGACATTCCCAGAAAATTCGAGATATACATTTCATTTGTCATGAAAATATCTTAAACATATGATATTGTAATCAAAAACGTTAGAGCCATTTTTAAGAAAATTAAAATTTTCGAAAAATGTTCCATGTAAAGGGTAGTCTGGGGTGGGGGGATTTTCTTGAAAACCTTCGTGTCGCATCTCTGGAAGATACTGAACCTAAATACCAAGTTTGGTGTTTATCCGACTGTTCGTTTCTGAGTTATGCTGTTCACAGACAGACACACAGACACACATACACGGACATGTTTCCAAAAATGCTTTTTTTGGATTCAGGGGGTCTCAAAACATGTATTTCCGGTGAAATCTCGGTATCGAAGTTTTGGGTGAAATACAATACTTCCCCTACTTACTATACGTAGTAGAGAAAGTAATTAAGTTTCGTATGAGCAAAAACTATTAAAATAAATCTATGTCAAGCCGTGCGACAGTTACACACAGAATTGTTTTATTAAGGCTGCTAATTGACAGAAATGAAGAAATAAACGAGTTCGATAACGGAAATAAACATATTTAACGGTTGTTGCGTTACTATTATTATTATTATTATTATTATTATTATTATTATTATTATTATTATTATACAATGTTTTATTTTCCCCGAAAAGGTACTGAAACTACTTTTGAGTGTATTTTATAATGCGCTTAATTTTGGTTGTCGTTTACTTTGCCCATCCTCAAAGCAGAGTCCCGAGTTGCGCCCATAACCAGATGTATTTGGTTTTATTTCACGCGGTCGCAGGACGCCACTCGTCAAAAACGCCAAATTCCGATAACCAATACATTACATTGTGTGTAGAAGGACAGCTGATATCCAGGAAGCGAAGTTCTACCACAGCTGATAACATTGTTGACAGCCGGTAGCGTTGTGTGATGAAGTTGGCTGCGTCAACCAACAGCTGATACGGATCGCAAGTGATTTCTAACTTCAGGACAGGTTCGATATTGAAAACACACACACTTCCGTTAGTTTCTCCGACTTTCAGTGAAATATAAGTTGTTTTACCAAGGAATATCTTCAAGAACATCCGGTCAAAGAATATACAATAAATCATGCCAGAGAGAAAAAGAGAAAGCAAAGGTACACACAGCGATGCACCTCAGGTGGGTTCTCAGGTTTTTTGTCTCGAATTCTTCTATTTAGCAGACAGTCTTAAACATCTGATGTGTTGCATTCACATGAGTTTTTATTTCCCCCTTCCACAAACTATTCTTACAAAAGTTCATTATTCTATTCCTTGTTAATCCAGATAAAACTTTAAATTCAGATTTACACATATCGCTATACGATACGGTAGGTAAAGCAATATTCAGATTTTTCAAGAGCCTGTCGCTATCCGATTGTCATTTGAGAAAACTGTATTTGAAAGTTCAAACTAATAACAAGGAATATCTTGGAAATAGTTAACGCCACCAAAAATTTAAAATAACATTATTTGTGTGTTTTAACGAGATCTAAGTTTTTTTATGTAGTAAGATTTTGTCTATTTCTTATGGTTTACCAATTACACAAAAGCCATTCAGATTGAAGAGTACTTCGGAAGTATTCCCAGAAAATTCAAGATATACATTTCACTTGTTATGCAAATATATTTAAACATATGCTTTAATAAAAATCATTAGAGCCCTTTTTGAGAAAACACAAACATAACAATTTTTCCATATAGAGGGTGATTTGAGGTGGGGGTATTTTCTTGAAAATCATCCTTGGTATTTAACCAACTTTTCGTTTCTCGTGAGTTTCACGAGTTATGCTGCTCACATATACATCATCTTTTCTAAAAACGCCTTTATTGGGTGATATACAATACTTCCTCTACCTACTACAGGTAAATAAGTAGTACAGAAATAAGAATTGGAACATTTTTAGCAGATTGCTGATATAAACTAATCAAATTATCGATTTAAAGCAAATTTTACTCATGAATATTCGCTTAGCATTTGTTAACTTCTTTATTTAACACGTTCGCTTGTTCTCTCTTTATTTAAATAATCCCAACATAACCGATATGCCGTTTCACTACATGCATCACTGTACAGTTTGAGTTTTGGAAGCCTAACTACAGAAGTGGGGTTTTACCGTTATATTGCGAGAGAGCATGTTTTGTAATTCAAGAGATTCCCCAAGGTTTAATTTACTTTCGGTAGTAGTTTTTGCATTGTTTTGATTTGTGAAGATGTATTAAAGGGCATTTCGGGCGGATGTCGATGGATTAAAGATATTTCCAAAAAGTCTCAATTCATCGTAATACCTTTAAAATCAAAAGCGTAGTTATGTCCTTCAGAGGAATTTCAGGTAATTAAAAATAGTTTTAAGACTTAATAAGCGAATTAACATTTTAATATCGTATGGATTCGAACCACAGTCTCTCGTGTAAGCAGCGCCCACACAAACCATTATACCAACACCACACTTTAAAACAAACCTTGTGTGTTAAATTCATATGAATTTCTCCATCCATTCTTCAACAACTATTACTAGAAAAGCTTATTGCTATATCTACTTCATGTTAATCCAGATAAATATTTAGAGAAACGGTTTTGTTGCATACTTCCTTGTAGGTGCAAGGAGGCTGGAGAAATAAAGCAGGTTTAAGCATAATAAAATCTTTTAAGAGCCGATCGCTGTATGAGTGAAATTCCGTTCTAATAGCGATTTTCCTCGAAAAAAGTATCCAGGAAATGGTTAATGCCACAAAAACATTTGACATAAATTGTTTGCTTTAACGAGATCTAGATTTTTTTTATGCAGCAAGATTTTGCCTCTTACGGTTTACCAGTTATATAAGTAATTCAGAATGAAGAGGATGCACAAATTATTCCCAAGAAAATTCTTATGTAAATATCTCAAACTTATGACATTTTAATCAAAATCTTTTGAGCCAGTTTCAAGAAAATCAAACATTTCAACAAATTTTCTATGTAAAGGGTAGTTTTGGTTAAGGGGATTTTCTTCAAAATTTTCGTGTCTGCATTTTTGGAAGATGTAGAACTTAAATAAGTTTCGTATTCATCGGATTCTTCGTTCTTGAGTTATGAGCGCGCGCACGAACGCACACGCACACATCTTTTTCTAAAAATGAGTTTTTGAGGTTCACGACATGGAATTTTTGGGCGGAATACAATATTTCTCTTAAAGTACGCAATAGAAAAAGCAACGAGTATATACTACTGTTAACAGCTTTCGGCGTTGACCTGGTTTACATTACGGTTGTATTTGGTTCTAATATCTATAATAATATTAAGCCTAACTAAAAAGCATTGTATTTTCTCCTGTACCTTTGGAGCCAATTACGTATATATTTCATTGCAGTACTTCTTTTAGCTATCAAAGTTTTAGAGTCTTGAGGAGTCTGGTTTCGAAATATTCCGATGCAACTTCAATTCGGAAGCTTTTTATCTTAAGTACACTTAATTTTGTACAGATTTCAAGGACAATGTCAGGGAAGAAACGGTTCTCTCCTCAAAGCACATCTACCGCGCATACCACGGCCCTAAACCTGCTACCCTGCAAGATAAAAGGTAACGAACTGGGAGGAAACGAGGGACAGGAAAATTCGCCTACCGACTTAGGGAAACCACGAAGAGAACCAAATCGAACTCGGACTTCCCGAATGCTAGCCTGAGCCATCTCTCTCAGTACGTAAAATAATTACAATGAGAAACAGTTTAGGTCCAATCGAATTACAAACATAAGGAATAGCGACATGTTGGGGAGGACAGCTGAAGGAGGGAGAGGATGGGAGAGAGAGGGTGGAAAAAGGAAATAAAGTGAGAGTGGTGAGTGAGAGAAGGAAAGAGAATGTAGGAATATATTACTTAACAAATAAAAATAATGAGGGCACTTTCTGTGTCTGTTCCAGCCAATGGGAGATGACTGCAATAATGTATACAAAGAACTGCCTTCAGTGTTTATATTCCTGTAAGGGACACTTGCCAGCAGTAGGACGTTTACTTCAGCTCCAGACCAAACTATATTCAAAAAGACAACTTCCCCTGTCGCCCTGCTCCGCGTCGCCCCCTTCCCCCAACCCTGGCAGCAAATTTCGTGCATCTGTGAACTTGCGTACTCCACATACCATCCTGCACCTCGGGTGGGGAGCATATAGTAGGTCAAGGACATGGACTGCCCAGGAAAAGGGCGGTACCCTCTCCTGACCCTTACTTCACCTAACAATACCTTAGAAGTTTCCTCATATAGGTACGGAAAGTGTTTCCATTCAAATATTATGGACCTATACTACGATCGCCAGATAAACGTAACGTTTAAATTATCCAAGAGTGTACACATTTATCTGGAAGTTATTTTGAAAACGCGTACTACGCGTCTGGTATGTTAACACTCTGGGAGAATATTTCCTAGTGGGAAATCGAATAGATAGAGATCAAAGAAAAACAAAGACGGTGTAGGTATATTCGGTTAAAACTACTGCTGCCAATTATTCGCGATTAAGAGCTATTGTAAGTTTTGGGTTAGATTCTTGTGTACATTTCTTTTAATACCAGTCAGTTATGTCCTACTTTTCGTGCCCTGCAGAAAATATTATTCCTGTTATTGACTAAATATCCTTCAAAAATACCATCGGGCTGGCCCCGTAGCTCAGTCGGTAGAGCAACTGCCTGCTGTGCGAGGGGGTCCCAGGTTCGATTCCCGGCTGGGGGTGGCAATTATTCTCTAGCCAAGATTAATCGCTATCCTCCCCAGAGTCTGGAAGTATGAATGAGTGTGTGGATGTGTGTATGACCTAATGATTAAAAACCAAAATGTAAGAAACCCAACTACAAGAGTAACGAGTTAACACTATTGCCAATAGGTAACAAGTTCTAAAGGAAAGGCCGTCAATAATCTTCCTTGCGATTAAGAGAAAACTCAAAACACTCAGTGGCATGAACTAGGTGACAAATATTAAAACCACTCATTACACAGAAGGTACTTTTTCTTCACTTCTATACATTTTACCCATGGAAATTTCTTCGATTTCTTTTTCTCATGAAGTGAACTTATTATTTTAGTGACTGGCATTGTAGATTGAGAATTATTTTATTTCTTTTGTTGTTTTAGTAACCACAGTTCTGAATTTGAACTCTTAACAGATTAAGAAACTGTTTTAATGAATATTCTTTGGCATTTTCCTAGATATAATTAGAATGATATATTGTCTTAGTGTTGCGGTACCTACATTAAAACTCGAAGTTGCTGTATTTGGTGCAAATTATCGTCAGCGTAACAAAAATTTCGCTAGATCTCTCATGTTAATTAAAATCTGTTGGTAATATAAAAGATTTGTCTTGCAATTAGGCAAACTTAATACACACCCAAAGCATAGTTGCCATATCATTGCTCCGTGCCATTTTGTAATCTTTGTAGGACCTCCTCATAGGACCCGAGTTGAATTCCCCGCTAGGTTGGGGCAATTTTTCTTTGAGTAGAATTGTATGTAAAAAAATCTGATGTGTTACACTCACATGACTTTCTCTACTCTTGTACAAACTATTTATACAAACGCTTATTCTCCATCTACTTCATGTTAATCGAGATAAACATTTGCAGACTCTATCTTATTGCTAATTTTCTTGTAGATGTAAGGGGAATATATATTTACAAGGGCAATATAGAAATACAGTAGCCTTTAAGCACATACATATCTCTTAATAGCTGGTTGCTAGATGCAGCACCATTCCCTTTCCCACAGATTAATACTCTTTGCATATCCAAGACAAAAAATGAATAAAGAATTCCCATTTGAGAAAAAAATCTGTTGTGTTACACTCATATGACTTTCTCTACTCTTGTACTATCTATTTTTACAAACGCCTATTCTCCATATGCTTCATGTTAATGGAGATATCGAGATGTCAATCTTATTGGTAATTTTCTTGTAGATGCAAGGGGAATATGGCAGCTCTTAAGCGATAGTCAAATATTTTAACGCTGGTTGCTATGTGGCGCATTCCATTCTCTTTGCATGTCCAGGACATAAAAAAAATGAATAACGAATTTGAGAAAAAGTATAAATATTGGAAAATTTAAGGAATTAACAAGCAATATCTCGAAAACGGTTCACTCAACAAAAGAAATGTATATGACATAAATTGTGTATTTTAACGCGATCTACATTTTTTGTGTAGTAAAATTTTGTCTATCTCTTATGGTTTACCAGTTATGCAAAAGTCGTTCACAATGAAGAATACTTTTGGAGACATTCCCAGAAAATTCGAGATATACAATTCATTTCTCATGACATTATCTTAAACATATGACATTTTCATCAAAATCGTTAGAGCCATTTTTGAGAAAATTAAAATTTTCGAAAAATGTTCCATGTAAAGGGTAGTCTGGGGTGGGGGGATTTTCTTGAAAACCTTCGTGTCGCATCTCTGGAAGATACTGAACCTAAACACCAAGTTTGGTGTTTATCCGACTGTTCGTTTTGGAGTTATGCTGTTCACAGACACACAGACACACACACACACACACACACACACACACACAGACACACACACGGACATGTTTCCAAAAATGCTTTTTTTGGATTCAGGAGGTCTCAAAACATGTATTTCCGGTGAAATCTCGGTATCGAATTTTTGGGTGGAATGCAATACTTCCCCTACTTACTATACGTAGTAGAGAAAGTAAAAAAATCTGATGTGTTACACTCACATGACTTTCTCTACTCTTGTACAAGCTATTTTTACAAACGCTTATTCTCCATATGCTTCATGTTAATGGAGATATCGAGATGTCAATCTTATTGCTAATTTTCTTGTAGATGCAAGGGGAATATGGTAGGTTTTAAGCGATAGTCAAATGTTTTAACGCTGGTTGCTATGTGGCGCATTCCATTCTATTTGCAAGTCCAGGACATAAAAAAATCTGATGTGTTACACTCACATGACTTTCTCTACCCTTGTAAAACTATTTTTACAAACGCCTATTCTCCATATGCTTCATGTTAATGGAGATATCGAGATGTCAATCTTATTGATAATTTTCTTGTAGATGCAAGGGGAATATGGTAGGTTTTAAGCGATAGTCAAATATTTTAACGCTGGTTGCTATGTGGCGCATTCCATTCCCTTTGCATGTCCAGGACATAAAAAAATGAGTAACGAATTTGAGAAAAAGTATAAGTATTGGAAAATTTAAGGGAATAGCAAGCAATATCTCGCAAACGGTTCACTCAACAAAAGAAATGTATATGACATAAATTGTGTATTTTAACGCGATCTACATTTTTCCTGTAGTAAAATTTTGTCTATCTCTTATGGTTTACCAGTTATGAAAAAGTCGTTCATAATGAAGAATACTTTTGGAGACATTCCCAGAAAATTCGAGATATACATTTTATTTGTCATGACAATATCTTAAACATATGATATTTTAATCAAAATCGTTAGAGCCGTTTTTGAGAAAATTAAAATTTTCGAAAAATGTTCCATGTAAAGGGTAGTCTGGGGTGGGGGGATTTTCTTGAAAACCTTCGTGTCGCATCTCTGAAAGATACTGAACCTAAATACCAAGTTTGGTGTTTATCCGACTGTTCGTTTTTGAGTTATGCTGTTCACAGACACACAGACAGACACACAGACACACAGACAGACACACACACGGACATGTTTCCAAAAATGCTTTTTTTGGATTCAGTGAGTCTCAAAACATGTATTTCCGGTGAAATCTCGGTATCGAAATTTTGGGTGGAATGCAATACTTCCCCTACTTACTATACGTAGTAGAGAAAGTAAAAAATCTGATGTGCTACACTCACATGACTTTCTCTACTCTTGTGCGAACTATTTTACAAACGTTTATTCTCCATATGCTTCATGTTAATCGAGATATCGAGATGTCAATCTTATTGCTAATTTTCTTGTAGATGCAAGGGGAACATGGTAGGTTATAAGCGATAGTCAAATCTTTTAAGCGCTGGTTGCTATGTGGCGCATTCTATTCTGTTTGCATATCCAGGACATAAAAAATTGAATAACGAATTTGAGAAAAAGTATAAGTATTGGAAAATTTAAGGAAATAACAAGCAATATCTCGAAAATGGTTCACTCAACTAAAAAAATGTATATGACATAAATTGTGTATTTTAACGCGATCTACATTTGTTGTGTAGTAAACTTTTGTCTATCTCTTATGGTTTTCTAGTTATGCAAAAGTCGTTCACAATAAAGAATACTTTTGGAGACATTCCCAGGAAATTCAAGATATACATTTTATTTGTCATAAAAATATCTTAAACATATGATATTTTAATCAAAATCGTTAGAGCCATTTTTGAGAAAATTACAATTTTCGAAAAATCTTCCATGTAAAGGGTACTCTGGGGTGGGGGGATTTTCTTGAAAACCTTCGTGTCGCATCCTTGGAAGATACTGAACCCAAATACCAAGTTTGGTGTTTATCCGACTGTTCGTTTCTGAGTTATGCTGTTCACAGACACACACACAGACACACAGAGACAGACAGACACACACACGGACATGTTCCCAAAAATGCTTTTTACTTTCTCTACTACGTATAGTAAGTAGGGGAAGTATTGCATTCCACCCAAAAATTCGATACCGAGATTTCACCGGAAATACATGTTTTGAGACCTCCTGAATCCAAAAAAAGCATTTTTGGAAACATGTCCGTGTGTGTGTCTGTGTGTGTGTGTGTCTGTGTGTGTGTGTGTCTGTGTGTGTGTCTGTGTGTGTGTCTGTGTGTGTGTCTGTGAACAGCATAACTCAAAAACGAACAGTCGGATAAACACCAAACTTGGTATTTAGGTTCAGTATCTTCCAGAGATGCGACACGAAGGTTTTCAAGAAAATCCCCCCACCCCAGGATACCCTTTACATGGAAAATTTTTCGAAAATTTTAATTTTCTCAAAAATGGCTCTAACGATTTTGATTGAAATATCATATGTTTAAGATAATGTCATGAGAAATGAAATGTATATCTCGAATTTTCTGGGAATGTCTCCAAAAGTATTCTTCATTCTGAACGACTTTTGCATAACTGGTAAACTATAAGAGATAGACAAAATTTTACTACACAAAAAATGTAGATCGCGTTAAAATACACAACTTATGTCATATACATTTCTTTTGTTGAGTGAACCGTTTTCGAGATATTGCTTGTTATTTCCTTAAATTTTCCAATACTTATACTTTTTCTCAAATTCGTTATTCATTTTTTTATGTCCTGGACATGCAAAGAGAATGTAATGCGCCACATAGCAACCAGCGTTAAAATATTTGACTATCGCTTAAAAGCTACCATATTCCCCTTGCATCTACAAGAAAATTACCAATAAGGTTGACATCTCGATATCTCAATTAACATGAAGCATATGGAAAATAGGCGTTTGTAAAAATAGATTGTATAGAGTAGAGAAAGTCATGTGAGTGTAACACATCAGATTTTTTTGGATTCAGGGGGTCTCAAAACATGTATTTCCGGTGAAATCTCGATATCGAAATTTTGGGTGGAATACAATACTTCCCCTACTTACTATACGTAGTAGAGAAAGTAATAAGTATTGAAAAATTTAAGGGAATAACAAATAATATCTCGAAAATGGTTCATTCAAAAAAAAAATGTATATGATATAAATTGTGTATTTTAACGCGATCTACATTTTTTGTGTAGTAAAATGTTATCTATCTCTTATGGTTTACCAGTTATGCAAACGTCGTTCACAATGAAGAATACTTTTGGAGACATTCCCAGGAAATTCAAGATATACATTTTATTTGCCATAAAAACACCTTAAACATATGATATTTTAATCAAAATTGTTAGAGCCATTTTTGAGAAAATTAAAATTTTCGAAAAATCTTCCAAGTAAAGGGTAATCTGGGGTGGGGGGATATTCTTGAAAACCTTCGTGTCGCATCTCTGGAAGACACTGAACCTAAATACCAAGTTTGGTGTTTCTCCGACTGTTCGTTTCCGAGTCATGCAGTTCACACACACACACACACACACACACACACACACACAGTCACACACACACACACGCGCGCGCGCGCGCGGACATGTTTCCAAAAATGCTTTTTTTGGATTCAGGGGGTCTGAAAACATGTATTTCCGGTGAAATCTCGGTATCGAATTTTTGGGTGGAATACAATACTTCCCCTACTTACTATACGTAGTAGAGAAAGTAAAAATCTACAGTCAACGAGAGATATTTCTAAAGTCAAAGCCCCTATAAAATCACAAAAGTTAGAAAGCTACGCAAATGAAAAATAAAACAATTATTTAAACAATAGCTGTATTTTATCAAACTGCTAACATCCCAACCTTTTCATATGTAATATACCTTACATTCAACGTCAAATAGAAAAAAAAACCTGATTTGCAGACCTCACGTGACTTTCTCTTCCTATGATAAATTCACGTATTCCTTATAATATGTAGGGACGACACTTTGTCCCAGTTCGCCGTGAGGTTCACTGGTACTGGAGTATAGTATACCTGTGTTTACTAGTTTACAATCCATCGACAGCTCGCTCTCCGACGCAGTACAAACAGGTTGCCTTTTCTTTTCAGAGTGTAGTGCCTTTGAACCCTTGACCTCCGTGACGTCAATATACGCAAGTAACCACAGCCACCAACCTAAAATACGTCTACCCTAGAACAAAGTGTCGTTCTTGCTAATATGTTATTCCATATAAAAGCTATTTTTACAAACAGGTTATGTAATTCACCATAAGTGTTAACTAGAAGCTATTTAACTCACGGAATTGATTTATACACATTGCTGACACAACATTCAAATTATTACATTAAAGGTTACATCCATTTTCAAACACGTTCCTTTTAAAAACTAGGTATTCGTAATGGAATTTATTAAATAGGTGGCAAGACGCCAGCAAATGCGTGGCGTGACAGCTTTGAGCCATAATGGACAACTGAAATTTCTGTATGATACATAATTACAATTTACTCCAGTGTCGTTTTGGCTTGGCATTCCTTTATCTCTAACCTTGAGCTTTATGTAACGTGCTCTTTTTCTTTCCTTCACATACATTCAGGCTGTCATCAAGTGTAACTAACTCTAGTTAGATTTAATTTGCTTCGCCTGCTGTTTAGATTTTAAATATACCTATTGAATGACTTCAGAAGGTATTCTCTCCATTTAAAAAATTCCAGCAGCCAAATTAATGGATATAACATATAAAAGTTTAATGTGTAGAAAGAGTAAGTATTTTCGTATTCCGCAGTTTTTTCAACTTCTTTGTGTGTGGTGTTTGCAAAATTATTTAATGTACTTTACCTAGCAATATTTTTATATAATGCCTGTCATGTCACCGACATACGATTTAAAGATACAAAACAAAAAAGGGTTGTGAAGTAAAAACTGAGGCGTTAATGAGGAAGTTCATCAAAAACATTGATGATTTCTGACATTGGTTTTTCTTCCGTCAGATCAAAACGCATTTTCACCGCACTTTTATGTATTATACCAAAAAATCTTGTGTGTTACATTAACATGCATTCAACCCATTCTTCCACTATTCTTACAAAAACTTATTTTTCTATCTACTTCATGTAAAAGCGTTTGCAGAAATGGTTCGGTTACACATTTCGTTATAGATACAAGAGGGCTACAGAGGTTGAAGCGATAGTCAAATGATCAGAAACGGGTCGCTATATTGGCTTTCAAATTTCACTCTGTGTGACCATGAGAAACAAACAAATGAAAACTTAAAATTTCAGTATGAAGTATATGAAAACTGAAATCAATAATTACAATATCTCGGGCATGGTTAATGCCACAAAAATTGTTGGACATAAATTGTGTGTTTTAACGAGATCCAGTGTTTTTATGTAATACGTTGTGTGTACCTTTTACGTTTACAATTACATAAAATTTACAAAATTCATTGCAAGTTAAGGACTTCACTGGCTGTTCGCAGAAAATACAAGATATTCGTTTTATTTATCCTGCAAATATCTTATACGTGTGATATTTTAATCAAAGTCGTTAGATCCATTTTTGGGAAAATAAAAAGTAACGAAACATTTTCCACGTAAAGGATAGTTTAAGATGGGAGGTTTTCTTGAAAATCTTTGTCGTATTCTTGGAAGATGCTAAAATTAAATACGAGGTTTGGTATTTTTCGACTTTTCATTTTCGAGTTATACTATTCAAACAGAGAGGCAAGCGTTTTCTAAAAGTACTCTCTCTCTCATTCAGGGACATCCAAACATTCATTTCCAGTAAATTCTCGATATCGAAATTTTTGGGCGTAATGCAATACTTTTATTCACTATAGGTACATGGTGGAGAAAGTAAACATTTACTATGCTAAATGCATATAAAGTAATATTGTAAGCACCAGTAATAAAAAAGTTGAATATTCGCATGAAAAAGAAACGCCTTAACACCTTAAAATTCAATGTAGTTTTGTTTTTGTGCATGTGTATTAAAATCTAAGCTTTTCTCTTCGTTAATTTGACAATTGAATTCTTTAAAGTAGAAACGAATACTTTCTAGTATCACTGTGACACATAACACATCTTTCACTGATTCATTACTAAACTTTTTACTGGGTAAACCCAGGATCGCCTCGAAATTTTGTTTGGATGTTATATGTAGCTTTTTAGCGCAGCTTTGAGCTTATATTAGACATTTTAATAAACTGCCACATGTATCAAATGTATACTGTATTTCATGTTAGAATAGAAACACACTGATGACCATATAATACCCATTTCTAAGCATAATTTCTGTTTAAAAGGCTGGTCAGTGAACTATCTTATCAGTAGAAACCGGATAATTAGTCTCAGATAGATAGTGTATGACGGAAGATATCAAATTAATCCGAGGAGTCGGAAATGCGTATTTTATCATAAGTGGCATGGTTTTCACTAATTCACAACACTCCGAAATCTGTATTAATATGAGATGGAAGTATTAGGCTTATATTACAAAATAATTACAAGGGAATAAAGGAAAACTTTTACATTAGGGTTATTGGCATCCAGAACCTTCAGTGCATAATCTTTAGAATTAGAATAAAGGTTATTCAGAGGTTTTGAAACCTTGTTTTACACACATCTGCAGCATTGTTAAACGACAATTAAAAGAAATAAATATAGCATAGGATTTGTGCAGTTATAAACAGGATTGACTGTCGCATTTAAAGCTCTGTCTTGTGTTTGCTTATGTGTTTCGTCATAATCATCTATTTATATTGCTTGGAATAAAATTCAACCGGCTTTTGTTTTTACGCGCATTCTCTGAGGAGCACAGCAACTAACCGGCTTTTGTTTCTATACGAATTCTTTGTGGAGTACAAGAATTATTTTGTACTCCATGGCATTAAGCCTTTTTACTGTCTTAGTAATTTATGAATTGAAAGTAGATTTTTTTTAACCCATGTCCGTCCGAACGAATAGGGCTTTACAATGGTAAAAGAATTATTGAAATCAGTCGAGGGTGTTTGAAATTACCTCATACACACTTTATCTCGCTCTAGCAGCATTAGTGCTAACAGCTTTTGGATGGCGCATAACTGCTGGGGTCATCAACGCCAAACACTGGCTACCTTTTTATTTACATCAAACACAAATTCTGAACACCATAAAACTCGGTAAAGAAACAAAAATGAAACATACAAGATTATGCATTCAAATTCAGTACACAGTTGTACCTAAATATAAAAGAAAATTCATAACAAGCAGACAATAATGAGAAAAAACACTGCTGTATTAAATTCCGTCCAGCTTAGAAGCTTCTTCCGGAAAATCTCAAATTTAACATGCACAGGTCTGATAAGACCACCATAGATCGGTGGGCAGTTCATGGATTTGTTGCCATCAACACTTCCGTCATTCCGTCTCTAAGACTACCATACTTTATACCAGTTTACCAGTCTATATACTTTACTGTAGCTCTCCTTGTTGAATGGCCTGATACCCTCACTACACAACAATCCCCAATTTTTACTGTTTCAGCTGCAGCCACATCTACTTCTCACACTTTTGTTTCTCTCTCTTTTTCTTTTTTACATTTCGTCTACATCGTATCTTCCCAGGCGATTACGAGCAAGATATGCTCTAAGTGTGTCTTCTCGTTTGGCATATTCTTCCAATGACAATTCAAACTTCTCTACTTTCGAAAACTCTTCCACTTCATTAGTAAAACAAACCTATAGATTACATGCAGTTGCACATCGTTCTCCACCGAATAGGATACAAGCAGTGCATTGTCATCATCTAGCTTGACACCAAGTTGTTCTCTTTGCTGTGAAGCAGTAATTATCTTTACGTATGGAAAGCCAAAACTTGATGTCGTTGCAGCCCCACGTACGGTACAAAGTTTCCGGTGGCCTTCGCCCCAACGTTTACTTTCCGGTGGCCTTTGCCCCAACGTTCACTTTCCGGTAGCCTTCGCCCCAACGTTTAGGAATCAACTTTGTATTTTAATGTTTCTTTAAATATTATACATATATTTATGTTTGCCTCGGCTGCGTCAGTAGCAATTTGTAGAAAGATGTATCTCCTTGCAGGGGGTGATGCGGCTAAAGAATGTAGAGTTACACAAATTATAATTTTTACTTCACTCCATTTATTAATCCTTCACACGATTAAATAACACTTCACTGATATAGAGAGCTGTGGGATTATTTATTAGTTACTTGCACTTTTTAACACGTAAACTTTATAATATTCTCGCCATAATGAAGTTTACATGTCTCACACTGAATACGTACCGAGCGAGTGAACTGCTCAGGTACGCTGCCGTCTAGGGACTGGCTTTTACCGCTTAAATTTGTAAATTTCTCTATTTCAAGTCTCTGATTGGCTAATTTTACTCCAATAGAATACTTTTATTTAACTTTCAGCTTTTCTGGTTGTTGATTGGCTATTTATAAACTGTTTTAAATATTACATTATTGTTCCAAGAATCACTAGTAGCATTATTAAACTTTCCAAATTCATTATTGCCTCAAGGTTACCTCATTGTTAGCAACTTTTGGCTTGTATTTTCACAGCTACTACATTATTAAATTACCCAATACATTCACATAACATTATTATACTTGTACACAATAATATAAACATAATACAATAACTGTTACATAGATTTTATATATTATATACATATTGCTTTAAGGCGGGCTGTTGTTTTTTATATTATATAATTAGACTGAAATCATTTAAGTGTTAAAAATACTGCCTCAGCTGTGCACCTTTAGCTTCATTGTTGCCGGATTTCCTGCACTCAGCTCTAATTTATCCTTCACATCAGCGACTGTCATACTTTTTTTATTAAGGCAAATACATCGTTCGGCATTAATGCTTCGCAGATATCAGTGAACACAATGGAAATTTAACCCAGGACATAACATAGAGGTTAACCTAAGTGGCTCCTTAAACTATAAAATAAGTGAGCAATGTAGTAAATAGAAGACACAGACAACAATATAAGACAAGAAATAGCACAAAAACAGTGTAAAACAAAATAGTAAGCTTGCACACAAATCAGTGAGTGTCCGAGGCAGCACTGGGAAGCAGAGCTTGTGGTGGTCTGCGCTTGAGTAGAGATGGCCCACCACTTCTTACTGAACTGCTCCCTGCACTTGCTGAAGGTTGGCGAAGAAAGGTTTAAGAGACGGAGCGGATGAATTGGTGTATAGTAGAAGTCTCAACTCACGGTGAAGCTGACAATTTCAGATGAACCATGGGGTTTTGGTGATAATACGATTTGCTCTATTTTGTATGATCTGAAGGCGGTGAATATGAGTCTTGCTGGCAGCATCCCAAACAGAAGCTGCATAGGTGATCAGGGATCACAGAAGAGATGTATATAACAGCGAAGAGCATTCAAGAGCCAAAAGTGACCGCCGATGAAACACAGAATAAAATTGTGAGAGTCTGGCTGAAGTTAAGACGACCGTGCGTTGTACATGGGAATTCCACGTAAGCCTGGTGTCAAGTAGTACATAGAGATATTTCACCGATGTTTGTATGGTAACCAGAAAAGACGTTCCTAGAGAAAAACGAGGGGGAAAGGATTCCTGCAAAGACGGAGGGAGATTTTGGCCTCTGTTTTGTATGCATTCAGTGAAATGCACCTAGTGGCGAGCCAAGGAGAAAGTACATCAATAGAATACTATAGAGTCTTGATAGCAATGCGCAGATCGAATGAGAGTAATACAGTACGGTATCGCCAGCATACAAGTGAGTAGTACATTGGGAAAGTCGGACATGTAGACATTAAAAAGGAGACGGGCGAGGATGGACCCCTGAGGAACACCTACCGTAATTGGTCGCTGGGCAGATCGAATACCACCAATGCGAACAACAAAACATCTGCCGTTTAGGAAACTGCAAAGCATTTGAAACAAGCAACGAGGGCGGCCGATGCGCAACAGCTTAAGAAGTAAACCAGCATGTCACAGCTTATAGAATGATTGGACGATGTCCAAAAATATTGCTGCGGTGTACTGATGACATTAAAACCCCTGAAGAACCGTAACGTGAACTGTAACAACTGGTGCGTCGTGCAATGCTTGGGCCGAAACCCAAACTGGTATGGAGGTAAAAGATTAGCCTGATATACGTATGCGGTAAAAACGTTGATGTATAGCGTTTTCCAAAAGCTTAGATAGAGTAGGTAATAAACTTATGGGACGGTAACTTGAAGCGAGGTTCTTAAGCTTATGGAGCTTGTGGAACACAACGATTTCAGCCAGTTTCCATTTCTGAGGAAAATAACCAAGCCGAAGAGTAGCATTAAAGATGGAAGATAAATAAACTAATGCTTTTTTTGGTGAGCTGTGTGATGGAACATATATACATATTGTATACATATTATATGCATATTGTAGACATAGTGATTTACACGTGTAAATCTTTTAGCTATAGAATTGTTTAGATATTTTAGTTATAAGAAACTGAATGCAAGTCTAAAGCTAGAACCTAGTAGTGCCACTAGTCTGACTTCCTGGACACGCCTCCTTCAAAAGGACACAAGGGTGAACGAAACAAGTGGGGTGAGAAACATGACACACTCCAGATGGCTCGAAAATGCGTTGACCTGGGGGTGCGAGATTCCAGAGGTTTCCAAAGATGTGTACTGACGTGAGCCAATAAGCATAGATGAAACAGATTTGAGATATACAAATGAGCGAATGAGATTCAATGTATCTAAACGCCCGGGAAATATAGTGTCTGTAAGCGTTATGGCTAGTTTTTGTATAAAAGAGAGTGCGAGGATGAAACTGGGCGCATTCTCAAAATTAACATTCTGCTTGCTTCGTGTAACTCATCCGCTTATAACAAAATGTGTATAGAAAAGAATGAGGCGTGTTAGGTTGACGAGTGGCAACGACGTCGCGTTTGTAATAAGTAAAGTGTAACAGTTAGTAAAGACGTGTATGAAGCCAAGTTCAAACCGCTATTAAAGTAAAGATTCATTTAATAAAGCCAAGTGTTAGTAACCAGTGTCCACTCATTCACCTGCACGACCACACCTGAGATAAGAGCATATAGCCGAGGGTAACGGAGACTACATCTTGGCAGAAAAACCCATCCACACAGACATATCGCTGGAGAATACAACATACATCCGCTTCAGCTGTTTGAGAGCATAATTGGGAATGAGATCATGCGCGGGAGATTTCTTATTGGGAAGGAGCCGAATAAAATGAGCTAATTTGTGGATTAGTGAAACGAATCCTGTCGGGGACGACGGGTTTCTCAAATTGATCCCTCAGCTCGTGTTCAACAGAAGTGGTAGAAGGTGGATCAGAACTGTGGCGCTCGGGGATGAAGACGCGCTGGAGATGGGACGCTAAAGCATCACATTAAGAAGGCGTATCGGCGATCGTCTGATCGTCAACGTGTAAGGCTGGAACACTAGCCTTACGCAGAATGCGCTTAGTAGTATGGCACAATGTGGAATCATTCTTGAAGATGGACGCGATCTGACGTCGGTACAACTGCAGCCTATGGGCTTCAAGCTTGATTTTCACACGACGTGCGAGGTCATTCAGTTTCCGGTGTAGCCAAGGGCGGCGCTCTCTTTGTCACAAGCGTCTGACGTGGTGCTTCTCTTGAATGAGTTGCAGAAGGAACGCAGGTAAGGATTCTGTGTAACGTAACTTCCTGCGACAAATCTTCGAGGATATGACACTGGAACAAATTGTGGAAGTGAAGTGAAAAACAGCAGCTGCAACATCCTCTGGCGTTTCAAACTTTTCTGAAAACGCCTATCCACACACAGAGGATGAAGAATGTTGCAGTTTTATAGGTAGGACTGTTGACCCTAACACAACTCCCAAAACCTGGAGGACCACCGTGACTCGAGACCCGGAACCCTAATCCGCACTTGCTGAAGTAAGCCCCTGGGGAATTTTTTTAATAGTAGTATAGATTTCATGGTTTTGGAGTCAATAAACATCTACAATATTAAGTGGTAACGCCCTACCAAACTATGTCGAGTGACTTGCAGGATGTTTACACAGAAACCAAAAACTTCTATATCGAGATTTCATCGGAAATGAATATTCTGAAGGCTCCTGAACACCTAAAGGATATTTAGAAAAACATCCGGCGCACTAACTCAAGAGCGAAAAATCTAAGTTAGTCAAAGTTGGTATATTCTGATGTAATCTGAAACGCTTTAACATTATACAGTTATTGTTATTATTATGTATTTCCCGTGGTGTGTGTTGGCAAACGTTTAGGGTGAAAAATACATTTACTAAAGCGTAACGTTTTATTTTTCAGTTTAAAAACAACTCAACTTTAAGGAAACTTTGAACAAAAACTTATTCTTTCTCGATGAAACGGTTAAACGTAACGAAGACGTCCGCTCTCGAAAGGAGTTAAGATTAAAAGCCTTGTTTCGACAACTTTGCTAGAATTTCTTGTGTTTTTTCTAGCAGGCACAGGTGTATGTCGCTTTGGTTAGTACATATTCCACCAAAGTCCATGTGCCTGTAAATATGGTCATGTCTGTCATAACGGAGTTACTCTACCTAAGCACATTCGAACAATCGGATAAAGATGTCCCGTTACGACCTTAGAGGTGAAAATATAATGTCCCCTAGTATATATAATGTGTTACATCAACACAATTTTCTGTACCCATGGCAGTTTATTCTTACTTCTCTTCTCCAAATTATTCTAAAAAATTATTTTTCTATGTATTTATGTAAACCCAGATAAATTTTTGCAGAAATGGTTTCGTAACACATTTCGTTGTAGGTACAAGATACAGGAAGCTGAAGCGGTGTTTGTATCTTTAAAATGTGAGTCGACACAATATGCTGGCTTTGAAATTACACTTTTTGCACGACTACGAGAAACAAACGAATGGCGACTTAGCACTTATACAAAATTTATCCATAAGCTATTTGCACATAGTACAAGATATGCATGTTGTTTGTCATGGAAATATCTTAAGCATATAAGTATTTTATTAAAAATCGTTAGAGCCGTTTTTAAAAACCAACAAATATTTCCATGTAAAGAGCAGTTTGGGATAAGGTTACGCGAAGATCTACCGGAGCAAGAGCCAAAACCATGCTCCACTCCTAATTCAGGGGGAAGGCGTCAACCGAGTGACTCTCCTCTCCGTGGGGTTTCCCATGAGGCCAATATCTGGAGTCTAAACAGACGGACAGGGAGGGGCTTACGCGAGGTTGGAAGTGTATACGCCACTTACGCGCGTCATCCATAGGGATGACTACCGATAACCTCGGTAGGGCCGACAGCAATCTAACATACTGTCTACCGGCTATCCAGGCGGTACCGGAGAACCTTAAGGGTATCACAACCCCGCCTGTACGGAATACCGCACAACGTACTCAATCTCCCATGTGTATCGGGAACCACCGCCGAGTCCAGCCCAATCCAAACGTCACCCATACGGGTGGGGCTCGGACGTTTGACCCAACGTACTGCTAGTAACGCCAGAAGTACCACGAGTGCTCAGGATCCGCAGCGCCCGCACCACGGCAGCTGAAGGGGTCAAAACTTCATTACATTCCTTTGGAAGATGCTGAATCTTTTCACACACGCGCACGCGCATGCATACAAGCATGAAAACGTTCATTTCGGGTGAAATCTCTGGATCGAATTGTTGGGCGTATAATTAGGTACAATACTTTCTCTATTTACTATAATTTAAGTGGAGAGAAAGGAAACGAAAGAAAAAGGCCATTTCTGAGGGTGATGACGGGGCACACCAGCATTACATTATAAAAAGAAAGTAATATTTTACCGAATTTGAACCGATTTGTGTATACAACTTATGTATGGTAATCTGAAAAGCCTTCATTAAGATCCTTTGTAAACTGTATACGCCTTTAAAGTTCTAAAAACTGTTTATGCAAAATTATCCATATGAAAATTTTCAAGCTGTCGTTTCTTCATTTTGAAAAAAAAAAAGCAGGAAAAGGAAGAATGCTAACCGACGAGTTGAGTTGCAACCTTCGAACCGGTTTCACTATGAGAATCAGGACACGTTCTTCCACCTCAGGTTAAATATTTTCTTCCTATATGACTCACCATACTCCCATGGAGTTTATTCTCTCAGAAGTCGACCACAAGAATGGATAGCAAGTTTGTAGCAGAGAAATTAGGGCGGAGAGACGAACCGTAATCTTTGAGAAAGAAAATCAGTTTTATGTTAGTAGTATGACCTTGTCGCAGTTCTCAATGGCTTGTGTTTTTTTGTTTGTTGGGCGCTTATTGTTTAACTATTTTTAAATTTGGATTCTTTGCACTCCAGCTAGCTAGTATAACTCAGTCGAGCAAGTATCTCTAAGCAGGGTGTGTAAACGGAAAGGAGTTGTTGCTAAAAGATAACACTGATAAAAAAATTTGAATCTAGACTTTTATTGCCGTCACACTTAATTAATAATTGACATATTTAACCTTTATACGCACCTGACTGAAACTGTGATATTTCCGAATGTAACTACAGTCGTTATAGTTGCCGCGCACCAATTACTTCGCGTACTTTACATTTTGGTAACTAACTCCGCGACGTGCACCTCGTGAGAGATTCTTCAGAACTGTGCGACACTTCCTTATGGCTCGAGAATATATACTCCTTCACCTCGAATTGCCTAAACATTGTAATATAGCTGCTATTGGTTACTAAATTGCGCACACTTTAGCGTCTGTTTTGGTTGGTCATTCACTATTACTAACATATATGCTCTAGGGAAGATATTCCCTCCATTTCTAAAAAAAAAGGCACGCTACCCTGACGTCATTTGTTTATCTCTTCTTAGTGATAAACAACTCACCCCCTCGGTTTATTGTTACATCTAAAATCCTGTACATACAATAATATTAAATTACACTCTGGCATTCACAGCATGTTATGATATGAAATATTGCCTCAACCTTCAGGCCAATTACCAATTCCAATTCTACGGTAATGTTACAACTAGAAAATCGGTGTATGCGTGGGGGGAGGTAATCTCAAAAATCACATTCAAACGATTTTAATAACTCTTTCACCTTTGAAAAGCACAATTTCTCTAAACGTACATAGGCTATCTATATATTTCCAATGTTTTTACAATTGGAGGTTTTAAAGAGACATTTCATATTCACGTCACCAATTAAAAACCCTTTTCGTTGGCTGGGAATATCCGAAGATATATTTGGCATTTTATTGCAAACATGACACTTATTTAACGCGCCTAGCCTAAGGACTACAGGGAAGACTTAAAACGTTGAAAATTGGCTTATTAGACTGGGACAGGTAGTACATAGGTTTGTATCAAGGAATTTCCTTCTGACAATTGTTACCAAGGAGCATTTTTGGTATGATTTTGACAAAACTGCTACATTTATGTTTTAGAATCTGGCAAATAAATAAAGTTTTCAAAAACGTACCCTATTCTTTATTTTCAATTCCTTAATGCAATTAATACTGCTTTTTACTTTCTCTACTACGTAGAATAAGTAGGGGAAGTATTGTATTCCACCGAAAAATTCGATACCGAGATTTCACCGGAAATACATGTTTTGAGACCCCCTGAATAAAAAAAGCATTTTTGTAAGCATGTCGGTGTGTGTGTCTGTGAACAGCATAACTCGGAAACGAACAGTTGGATAAACACCAAACTTGGTATTTAAGTTCAGTATCTTCCAGATATGCGACACGAAGGTTTTCAAGAAAATAACCCCACCCCAAATTACCCTTTACGTGGAACATTTTTCGATAATTTTAATTTTCTCAAAAATGGCTCTAACGATTTTGATTAAAACATCATATGTTTAAGATATTTTCATGACAAATTAAATGTATATCTCGAATTTTCTGGGAATGACTCCAAAAGTATTCTTCATTGTGAACGACTTTTGCCTAACTGGTAAACCATAAGAGATAGACAAAATTTTACTACACAAAAAATGTAGATCGCGTTAAAATAAACAATTTATGTCAAATACATTTTTTTCTTGTTGAGTGACCCATTTTCGATATATTACTTATCCCTTAAATTTTCCAATACTTATACTTTTTCTCAAATGGAAATTAGTTATTCATTTTTTTGTCCTGGTAACGCAAAGTGAATGGAATACTCCACATAGCAACCGGTTCTTAAAATATTTGACTATAGCTTAAAGCCTACCAATTCCCCCTTGCATCTACAAGAAAATTAGCAATAAGATTAACATCTCGATATCTCGATTAACATGAAGCATATGGAGAATAAGCATTTGTAAAAATAGTTTGTACAAGAGTAGAGAAGGTTATGTAAGTATAACACATCAGATTTTTTTCCTAATGTATTATACAAATATTTCTTGCCGTATGCTTACAGTTCCCACATGTAAGTATATCTGCACAGTATGCGATTCTTCTTTTTTTCCAAATCTCATCAAAAACGAGAAATATGATGCGGTACACCTACGTGACTTTCCCTGTTCCTTACAATTTCACAGGTATTTACTATTTATACAAAATGCAATTCTTCATTTTGTGAAAATGTTCATGTCACGTACTTGGAAGATATAGAACTTAATTGAATCAGGGACCTTAAAACATGCATTTTCGAGTGAAAACTCGCCTTAGGTAGGTTGTAGAGAAAGCAAGCTAACTTTCTTGCATAAGCAAGAACATGGCGAAATAAACATAGTAAAGTCATATAGCTTCATTTGAAATCACTTCTAGTCAATCATTTTGAGCATTATTAAGGCAGGATTTGAGGAATCACTTTTGAGACGAATACTACAATATGCAAGGGCAATGCAACGTTTGGTTGGAATACAATACTTTCTTACCTACCATCTAGAGGAAGTAAAAACGGGAATGTTAACTTTGTAAGAATTCCTAAGTTTTGCTGAAAGTTTCAAGTGGTCAAACATATGTAAGCTGTTGAAAATATATTCCCTAGCAATTTTTTTTCTGAGTCGTGATTATGTTCCCCAATAAATCTGTAATTCACGTTGTTATATACCTCAGAGAAGAAATGCGCGTTTCAGTTTTTACGTATACATCGCCATTTCTGAGCGGCCAGTGTAAGCTGCACTTTGCGATATTTGAAAATTTCTTATAAATCCGCAACTCGCGGTTCAGTTTGATGTACATGGAATAGATATTCATTAATAAACACAGTATAAAAAGCAAGATGAAGTCTGAGAACGTCTTGATCGTCGGTGCAATACTAATACCTAGTTGGATGTAAATTTAAAATTTTAGCGAAAATCTTTCCTGCAAATAAACTTTATTCTGATGTACCAAAGCCTGTCCTCTTTCTTGTAACTGAGGTCCCATTTGAGTTATCAATTTTTCCTTAAACCGCGGTGATTGACAGGTCCTTCCTAACGACCCTCATTAGACGGATCCTAATGGATTTTGGCCATCGGCGCAATGCTACAACACCGTGGAGAATAAGCGTTTGTAAAAAGTTTGTACAAGAGTAGACAAAGTCATGTGAGTGTAACACATCAGATTTTTTTAATGTCGTTTTGAATTCAGGAACCTCAAAACGTGTACTTCTGGTGAAATTTTGATATCCAATTCTTGGGTGTTTTAGTAAAGTAAATAATGACATCAAACTCGAAACCCTATTCCACACAATCTCAATCCATTTCAGTGTGAATTAACGTATCAAGAACACAAATACTGAATTTAAAATGGCTTCAGAAACAAAACTGGATGTATACATCAGACATAAGGCATCAGATTCCGTACATGCACTTAAAAAATAAAATAATGCCAAACATTCCTAAAATCTAACTGAATCGAAGGAGGGAACGACCTTGTTGTCGCTCTAACCAGAGAAGCAATTAACATTACTTTCCTATTTCTTGGAAGTGAGGAACCACAGCAGCTCATTGAAAATTGGGACACGCCAGAAAAGTTCAGCCTTGACACGAATATCTTACGTTGACTCATTGTTATTAACAGCTGCAAACCCAGGCAGGAGTTTTCATTGTATTTCGTTCACACGGAAAACCGTGCTTTGTGCAAGCAGCATATTTGAGGAATGCAGCAATTTTTAGACAACTCTCTTGTGTCTCCATCCAATCTATCTAGCGATTAAAAATGAAACAAATCTAATACGATAATAGCCACATGATTTTCAGGAAATAAAACAGTATTATTATTTTTAATTATTATCATTAATGTAATTAAAATTGATTGTACTTCTACACTAATCGTGCGTGTAGGACAAGATTGGAAAGGTAAAAACAAAACGACTTAAAAATTCAATGCCATAGCCGGATTTGAACCACGAATTTCCGGTAGGACATTTGCCATTATAAGATAATTCTGATAAAAGAGTTTACAAGGCACAAATATTTTAGCTGAAAAATACTCTATAATTTAAATACAAAATACAATGTTATGCCTTACTTAAAGTAAATAAAAATAAAATTCTAACCCCACCATCTTAAGTTATGCGCAAGTAGAATCAAGTACACCATTGTCTGTGCTTACTACTTGCTTAAGCTGATAAAGGAACACTTGCGAAAGGGACAACTAGTCATAGAACAATTTAAAACCAGAGTGACTACTACTAGTTGCTACGGTTAACAACGAAGCACAGACTGTTTTCTGTTCATGATCGTTCGACAGGACCCATTAACACTTTCAATAGATTAGTTCACGAAACAGCTAAATGTCGAAACCATTTACAGCTAAGTGCTGAAGCAATTCTAAAATAGATCAGTATGTCTTGTGAGCAGTATTAACTCAAAAACGAAAGTTGGATATGTAAAGAAACTTTGGTATTTTAAGTTCATCTTCCAAGAATGCAACTTTGAAGATTTTCAAGAAACTCACCCAACCCAAATTACCCTTTAATTGAAAAAGTTTTGATTATGTTGACTTTCCCAAAAATGGCTCATTGAAATACTATATGCACAAGATATTTGGAAGACAAGTAAAATATTGAATTTTCTACGAACAGCTGTGAAATCATCTTTATTGTGAATGAATTATACTCGTATACGCTTTTGCATAACTGGTAAACCACAAGACTTGGGCAAAAACTTATTACACATAAAGGTAGCTCTCTATAAAACACACAATTTATGTCAATTTTTGTGGCATTAACCATTTTCGGACTATTTCTTCTTTATATTATTTTGAATATTTTACCACTTTATAGTTTTATGAATTGCTAAGTCGTCATTCTTTTTGTTTTTCATGGACATGCAAGAAGTAGAATTTCACAGCCAAACCTAGCGATCTATCCTTTCAGCCTGCTGTATCCTTCTCATACCTATAACGATATATGTAATGAAACCCCTTCTGTAAAAATTGATCTCGACTAACGTGAAATAGAAGAAAATATCTTTTGTAAGAATAGCTTAAATATACATAAAAATAAACGGTAATGAGTAGAGAAAGTTATGTGAATACACAACCGTTTTCTTCCAAGGACGCGACAAGAAGATTTTATACAAAATCCCCCGCCCCATGCTCCCTTTAAATGGGCATTTTATCAGTATTTTGTATTTTCTCTAACGACCTTGAAGTAATAGGTTTAAGATGTTTGTATGACTAATAAAATGTATATTCTGAATTTTCTGCGAATAGCCTGTGAAATCCTCTTCATTCTTTTTCTTGGACATTCGGGACAAAGACTTGCAGTAGACTTGATAAAAAAAATCTGATGTGTTACACTCACATGACTTTCTCTACTCCTGTACAATGTATTTTTACAAACGCCTATTCTCCATATGCTTTATGTTAATCGAGATATGTTAATCTTATTGGTAATTTTCTTGTAGATGCAAGGGGAAAATGGTAGCTTTTAAGCGATGGTCAAATATTTTAATGCTGGTTGCTATGCGGCGCATTCCATTCTCTTTGCAAGTCCAGGACATAAAAAAATGAATAACGAATTTGAGAAAAAGTATAAGTATTGGAAAATTTAAGGGAATAACAAGCAATATCTCGAAAACGGTTCACTCAACAAAAGAAATGTATATGACATAAGTTGTGTATTTTAACGAGATCTACATTTTTTGTGTAGTAAAATTTTGTCTGTCTCTTATGGTTTACCAGTTATGCAAAAGTCGTTCACAATGAAGAATACTTTTGGAGACATTCCCAGAAAATTCGAGATATACATTTCATTTCTCATGACATTATCTTAAACATATATTTTAATCAAAATCGTTATAGCCATTTTTGAGAAAATTAAAATTTTCGAAAAATGTTCCATGTAAAGGGTAGTCTGGGATGGGGGGATTTTATTGAAAACCTTCGTGTCGCATCTCTGGAAGATACTGAACCTAAATACCAAGTTTGGTGTTTATCCGACTGTTCGTTTTTGAGTTATGCTGTTCACAGACACACACACACACACACACACAGACACACACACACACACACACACACAGACATGTTTCCAAAAATGTTTTTTTTGGATTCAGGAGGTCTCAAAACATGTATTTCCGGTGAAATCTCGGTATCGAATTTTTGGGTGGAATGCAATACTTCCCCTACTTACTATACGTAGTAGAGAAAGTAAAAATGAATAACGAATTCCCATTTGAGAAAAAGTATAAGTATTGGAAAATTTAAGGGAATAACAAACAATATCTCGAAAATGGTTCACTGAACATAAAAAAGTATATGACATAATTTGTGCATTTTAACGCGATCTACATTTTTTGTGTAGTAAAATTTTGTCTAACTCTTATGGTTTACCAGTTATGCAAAAGTCGTTCACAATGAAGAATACTTTTGGAGACATTCCCAGAAAATTCGAGATATGCATTTCATTTGTCATCAAAATATCTTAAACATATGATGCTTTAATCAAAATCGTTAGAGCCATTTTTGAGAATGGGGGATTTTCTTGAAAACCTTCGTGTCGCATCTCTGGAAGATACTGAACCTAAATACCAAGTTTGGTGTTTATCCGACTGTTCGTTTCTGAGTTATGCTGTTCACAGACAGACAGACAGACAGACAGACAGACAGACACACACACACACACCCACACAGACAGACAGACAGACATACACATACGGACATGTTTCTAAAAATGCTTTTTTTTTTGGATTCAGGGGTTTCAAAATATATATTTCCTGTGAAATCTCGTCATCGAATTTTTGGGTGGAATACAATACTTCCCCTACTTACTATACGTAGTAGAGAAAGTAATTAAAGACTACCTTAAATATGCACAACCTTTTTATCAACTTAAGTGTTTCGAAAATGTTAATATACTGCAAATTGCCAAGGGTAAAACGCATAGCAATATTCAATTTTTAAGGTCGAGTATAACCAACGAAATTGTGACAGTGCGTGCACACATGATAATGATGATGATGATAATGATAATAATAATAATAATAATAATAATAATAATAATAATAATAATAAATCTTATCTCAGCTTCCCGTTATGTTAAAAGAAAATGTAAAAGTGATAAAATATTTTTGTCTCTGCTGAAGAAAACAAAATAAGAAATAGTAGGAGGGAATTTCTGTCATAATCCTGAATGCAAGTGGCGACTATAATTCTGGAACGATTCTTTGCTTTCAAACTTGAAGTTCAATGCCCTGCTTTAGCTGCGGGGCAGACGAACACAAATTTGATTTAGCTATTAGAAAACATATCGAGTTTAAAAGAAGTTAGTGCATTAAATGATTTGTGCAATATGTAACAATAGTTACTCCAACTTGACATCTACACTAAATATGTAATACTTGCTGGAGTTGTATTTCATATACGATTACACCTGTATTATCTATCCTATTAGAGTAATTGCACGTCGGGAGTATTAGATAGGAGATTCCAAGATCCTAATTAGTTCAGATAATCAGTAATTAGCGTCAATGATAATAGATTTGTAATGATATCTAGTGCAAAAAAGAATATAATATACTTAAAAATGTGTTACCTACACACGGCTTTCTCTACACCTCTAATACAAACTATTCATATAAAATCTTGCTTTTCTATCTATTGTAGAAATGGTTTCATTACACATTTTGTTATAGGCACATACAAGAGGGATATAGGAGGTTGAAGCGATACTCAGATCTGTAAAAGAAAGCTCCACTACTGGTATAATGTTAGCTTTGAAGTTGCTTTCTGGGAGGAGGAGAGCCGTTTTACTCAGTTTACTTGCACTACCTTCGTCTAAAACCGATCCACTCTCTTTCTGTACCCACAAGAAACAAATGAATGGCATCTCAGTATTTGAAAAATTCAAACAAATACAAATGGTTGATGCTGCAAACAATTGACATGAATCGTGTGTTTTAATGAAATGTACATTTTTATGGATAATTTGCATTTCTTATGGTTTATCAAGTACACAAAAATATTCAGAATGAAGAGGATTTCACAGGCTATTCAGAAAATTCATGATATACATTTTATTACTTATACAAACATCCTAAACCTATGATACTTCAAGGTCGTTAGAGAAAATACAAAATCCTGATAAAATGACCATTTAAAGGGAGCATGGGGGATTTTGTATAAAATCTTCGTGTCGCATCCATGAAAGATATTTAACATAAATACGAAGTTCAGAGTTTACCTACATTTTGCTTTTGAGTTAGGCTGTTCAAACAAATGGACATTTTTCAATTTTTTTTAATTCAGGGGACCCCAAAACGTGTGTTTTAATAGTGTTTAACGCCAATTCTTACTACAGACGTCAGTATATGACATTGATGTCATTATGCTAAATGAAATGAAAACTGGGAAAGGAAATTTGGGCAGAAAATGTTCCAGGCCTAAGCTTAGAAAAAGAAAACCTCAGTCAGGGAGGGGGATCCTAGGGGATACTCGAATCGCGGACCTCCGTTCATCAGTCGGCAACTTAACGACCTCAGCCATGAGAGAGAGATAGAGAGAGTTAGAGAGAACAGCATAACTCAAAAACGAAATATGATAAAATTTGGAAACCTGCAATGAACAGGAAAGTTCTCAAGAAAATTCTCTCAAATTGATGTTTAAATGGAAAACTTTTAATTATTTTTATTTTCTCAAAAATAGCTCAAACGATTTTGATTAAAATGTCGCGTTTTTAAGATATTTACATGCCTAATAAAACGTTTATCTTGAATTTCCTGCAAATAGCGTGTGAAGTGCTCATCATTCTGAATGAATTTTCTATAACTGGCAAGTCGTAAGAGATAGACAAAAACTTACTACAGAAAATATGTAGAACGCATTAAAATAGACAATTTATGTTTTTTTGGCATTAACTATTTCCGAAATATGTTTTATTAATGCTTTGGTGTTCAAATATTTTATAATTTTGAAATCCTAAGATGTAATTCCCTTGTTTCTCGTGATCATGGGAAGATTTGAATTTCAAAGTCAGCAACGTTGCCCACTTTTTAAAGATTCGACTACCGCTTCAGCCTCCTATATCTCCCTTGTGCCTAAAACGAAATGTATAATGAAAGTATTTCTTCAAACGTTTATCTCGATTAACATGGAGTAGGTAGCAAAATAAGCTTGTGTAAGAGCAACTTGTAAAAGAGTTAAATAAAATTAGTTGCTAGGAAAGCAATGTGAATGTTAACACATCAGATTTTAGAAATATTTCACGAATGTGTAGCCTCGTCCCCTCGGACCCATTCAATTTTTAATCCGCATGACTTGGAAACGTGAGAAAGACTATCTATACTTCGCTGGCTTTTCTACGATTTAAGTGTTCTTTGATGTTTTGAAACTGTTTCAGGTACAAAACGGTGCGCCAATAATTCCTAGTATCAACTTCCCGAAAACAAGCTGAAGTTAGTTTTTGTTCTTATCAAATACAGAAACATTTCTCTACAGCTTTAAAAAGAAGTTTCACTTTTCATTGTTTCACAGAATTACCTTATCTACTTTAAAGCAGACCGACACAGTTATATCAGTAATAGTCGGCCACGATATAAATGCGCTTGGTGGAGGGCGCCACTGTGTTTTGTTGATAATCAAGACTAGGATTTGAGGGGCGAGGCGATAGGGAAATGTACAGTAGCACAATGAAAACAGTACTACATGTGCAGGCCTCAGCCTCGCTAGTAAATGCCATTCGTAAGCAGATGTTTTCCTTACTTGGCTGTCCTGCAGATGCCTCGCCCATTTATTTCGTAACCGTTTAGTTCCTCTTCCCAGCACACGCATTCATACCGTGGCCTACTAGTAAATATCCAGCACCAAATATTTGTCCACTGATTGTAATGTCATTCATGTTTTGATCTATTTTAGTTAGATGTTGTGTTTGAAATATTTTAAGATGATCGTATTTATATTAATATTTAGTGACTTCAATTTGCGTCCAGAACCAAGAGGAATGGCTCCGCTTATGGTCTGCATTCGGCAGGTCCAGGGATTCGATTCCCGGCGACCGCCTACTCTTAACCTGGTCGTTTTCCCAGTCATTAGGCGAATGTTGGAGAGGTTTCTTTGACCCCCCCGAATTTCCTGTCCTTCCATTTCATTCCATTAATCATTTCATTCATTCAGCTTTCTCCGTCTCTCGGCCTTCGGCTGGTTGCTGGGGTATAAGGACCACCTCCGAGGGGTCGTTGGACTATGTGGAGCGGGGTCTCGGGTCTGCCTGTGCGACTGCCGGGACGTGTATAGCTGGAAACTATAGGACGTTGTCATTACTGTGCCGTCACTCCTGGTTCCAGCCGCCCGGTGTCTCCCTTCATCCCGGGGTACAATATCCTCATTCCTGAACCGGTGTTGAATCCCCTCTGGTTCACAAGCCAATCCAATAGGCGTCCAGAGAAATAAATGCAAGTTTGTCACTTTAGTTGCAGTTTTCACTGCGGCTGAACAGTGTGAATGATGTTTCTGTTGGATTGTATTCCATGTATAGTTCGCGAATGATAGAAAGTGTTTTATGGAAATAAAGACGGTCCAGAACAGAAGTGTATTGTGGTTGCCTGGTCAGTATGTTCTGTACCTTTGACTGGATTGCTTGTTAGAATTAACCGAGCATAGAATGAGTGCGCTGAAATAAAATACATCAAATAAAGTTAGACAAAAAAGGATAAATGTAACTTCTTTTTAAACGGATTACTCTCCTTCCTTGTAGGACTTAACCCCCCAGGACTGCCTTATGTCAGTAGCCTGTCAAGGAACAAGCAAATTCTTGATCATGATCAAGGATGGGTGATCAACCTAATGCCTGGTGAAGAAGGAAATGAAATGCAGTGACGAAACGGATGATAGGAAAATTCGCGGATCAAATTATCCAACCCAGCATTAGAAGAGACCAAGGAAAACCGTCGGTCCCAGGCCACAGACGTTATCGCTTGAGCCATCCTGCCAGGTAATATAACTACTTAGTGTGAAAAAACTTGCTATATAAAATTAGTATTATTATTAATACTTGATTAAATCATGGTTGTATCATTTATTTAGTAATACGTTTTTATTCATACCGTTTTCTCTCACATAGCTCGGAAATGCTATTTCATTTAGGGATTATTTTCTGTAGCACAAATGTGTAACTTAAAGAGGTCTGCATGGACCGAAATTCTTAGGCTCGGCTCACCCGACCTGAGACCGAGTGTTCTCAGCCTGTACCACCTGGCCCGGGCCCGGTTTTCTAATTTTGTTTTAAATAAGTTGTTTTGCAGTTATTGACCATTATTATATCCACGCTGCTGCTTTGGATTCGAAAAGACTAGGGTTTGATTTATGGTAACGACGTGATAATTCTTTCCCCTTCTGGGGGCCTGGTAAGGTCCTTGGGACCAATTGAGGAGCCACTTTACACAAAAAGTGGCTACTGAGGTCCTTGAATCCTCATGACCACATGTCGCGGAGTTTGCAGCTTCCGCGCTGTTGTAACGTTATTCGCAATTGGCTGAAGTGAGCATTTATTTATTATTGCTAGTATTACTACTGCTTTGAATGTGTCCATGCGAGATAATTGTGCTATTACGGGAGTCCGAACATCACGGACCAAAAAGTGTGAGAAATTAATTTTTTCCGACTTTATTTTCCCTTTACATGGAAACGTTTTCGTTAATTTTTATTTTCTCAAAAATAGTGCTAATGATTTTGATCAAACTACCACATGTTTAAGATATTTAAATAAATGTAATGTTAAATGTGATAAATTAATTTTGCTTCGTTTTTGTTTTCAAGCTCAAGCCGACAAACGTTTTTACTTTCTTTACGCGTACATAATAGGTAGAGAGGGTGTTGCATTCCACCGAAAAATTCTATACCAGGATTTTTCCATAAATACATGTTTTGAGGTCCCCTGAATAAAAACAATTAGAAAAAGGTCCGTGTGTGTGGTGTGAACAGCATAACTCAAAAAACGAAAAGTCAGATAAACGCCAAACTTGGTATTTAGGTTCAGTACCTTCCAGAGATGCGACATGAAGGTTTTCAAGAAAATTCCCCCACCTCAAACTACCCTTTACATGGAACATTTTAAAAATTGTCTATTTTCTAAAAAAAATTAAGTATTTTGATTAAAATACCATACATTAAACATACATGTATGAAAAATGAAATGATTATTCTTGAATTTTCTGGGAATAGCCTCTGAAGTACTCTTCATTCGGAAGGAATTTTGTATAATCTTGTATACATCTGGTAAACGTTAAGCGACAGACGTAAAAGTACTACACCGAAAATGTAGACATCTTTAAAACCCTAAACTTATTTAAATAATAACTTTGTGTCGTCAGCCATTTCCAAGATATCATATCAGTTTTTAATGGTTCAATTGTTCAATACTAAGCCATTATTTTAAAATCCTGTCGATTTTAGTTATTTCTGGCGATGTCATGGTAAGGAATGGAATTTTAAGGCGTATAGAGTCCAATTCTAAAACATTTGGCTGTCTCTATTCCCTTTGCATCTCTAAAGAAATGTGTAATGTAGCTATTTTCGGAAATGTTTATCTCAATTTAAATGAATTGAGGGCTGGGCAGGGTTCAAGCACGAGCACACCTATAGCGTAACTAGGTCTACAGTCAATGGGAAAGTGCTGTGCCACGTGGTTATGTTTAATAAGGTGGCAACACGAGGTGTAACACCATCAGGGACCAATGCCATTGTGCTTCGACCCCGAGAGACTGGAAAAAGAATGTGAATGTAACATAACGTAACGTAATGTACTCATTTCATATGCACGACATTCAAGGTTATCGTATTCAGAATAAGAATCTCAACAGTAGAGATTGTCCCAAGGTAAAACACAAAGCTAAAATGAGAGCAAGCTTTTCAGTAGTTAATCAGTTTCCTCTAAAGATATACTCTATGACATAAATATTTGCAAAAAATTACTTCACCTTCCTAAAGCTTGAAAATAAATGAACAAACTGCTGTCGATAAGTTTTGAGAAGAATGAATCACTCACATGACTTTCTCTACTCTTGTACAAACTATTTTTACAAATGCTTATTCTCCATATGCTTCATGTTAATCGAGATGTTTATCTTATTGCTAATTTTCTTGTAGGTGCAAGGGGAATTGGTGGGTTTTAAGCGATAGTCAAATATTTTAAGCGCTGGTTGCTATGTGGCGCATTCCATTCTCTTTGCATGTCCAGGACATAAAAAAATGAATAACGAATTTGAGAAAAAGTATATTATTGGAAAATTTAAGGGAATAACAAACAATATCTCGAAAATGGTTCACACAACAAAAAAATGTATATGACATAAATTGTGTATTTTAACGCGATCTACATTTTTTGTGTAGTAAAATTTTGCCTATCTCTTATGGTTTACCAGTTATGCAAAAGTCGTTCACAATGAAGAATGCTTTTGAAGACATTCCCAGAAAATTCAAGATATACATTTCATTTGTCATGAAAATATCTTAGACATATGATATTTTAATCAAAATATTTAGAGCCATTTTTGAAAAAATTAAAATTTTCGAAAGATGTTCCATGTAAAGGGTAATCTGGGGTGGGGGGATTTTCTTGAAAACCTTCGTGTCGCACCTCTGGAAGATACTGAACCTAAATACCAAGTTTGGTGTTTATACGACTGTTCGTTTCTGAGTTATGCTGTTCACACACACACACACACACACACACACACACACACACACAGACACACGGACATGTTTCTAAAAATACTTTTTTTGGATTCAGGGGATCTCAAAAGATGTATTTCCGGTGAAATCTCGGTATCGAATTTGTGGGTGGAATACAATACTTCCCCTAATTACTATACGTAGTAGAGAAAGTAAAATTGCAGAATCACGATCCCATTATTGATCTGCTCTTCCCGTCAATTAAATGTCCAAATGTGATGTTTAAATGGACGAGTATAGGGAAGATTTTAAAGCTAGATTTTTTTGGTAATCTTTGCTTTCCTACATTTTTTGCAATTTTAAAATGTTCCTCATAATGCAATTTTTGTTCAATTTCTTTCAGATTTCAGTGTATGTTCTTTGAAAGTGAATAGCCTTTTCGATATCAAGAGAAATTTCAAGTTTAGAGTTTTATTAATTCAACATGATTGATTTTTAGGAAATTAAAAATGTTATACTTTTTTATTTTTTACAGGGAAGCCTTTGATGTCACATAGGATTTAATGTTTGTAAATAACCATATTCTTGAAATAAGTTGCGGTATTGTTAAAATGTTTACATTTTCATCATGGGGCATTTCACATATAACCAGATTTCGTTTTTTTTTAAATTATTTTCCTGGGAAAGTATGTACAAAATGCATCCCACTAAGAACTTAGTAAAAAAAAAGTATTATAGAGACTAAAGTTACTAGGCATATGACAAATTAATTTTGTTCTTTTCAGCTGCAATATTATAAGAGTATTTAATCAGACTGCAGCTCAAAACATAAATATATAGGTAATCAAATACTATTTGGTTTTTACGAAAACTGAAATGTCGAATTGTGTGAATACCTTCATTAAGCTGTGCTGTTCCTTTCATTCAAAATTCATAGCGCAGAGAAATTTATGCAGTAAGTATGTGAAAACGGTTGAAATTTAACTTATACACCAAATATGCATATACAATTTAAATTGTAAGGTGAGGGAAATTTAAAATCCAGACATAAAAGTTAGGCAAGGAATATAAAAGTCAGGTGATCATAGATTTAAAAATATGACGTGTTACATTCACACTACTTTCGATGTGATTTCGATGATATGTCTTCTACAAACCACTTTACAAAGCTTATTCTTCTATTTTTTCACGTTAATCCGGATATACATTTGCAGAAATGATTTCACTACACATTTCGTTTTAGGTACACGCTGAAGCGATAGTAAGATCTTTAAAAAACTGATCGCTATGTGCTTGGCTTTGAGAAGCATAAGAATGATGCCTTAATGCTTCAGTAAACGTAAAAGTAATGCAAAATTCAAATCAATAAAGGTATTTCGGAAAGGTTAATACCACAAATACGTATTAAGATAATTTGAGTGTTTTAAAGAAATCTAATATTTTTGTGTAGTAAGTTTTAATCAACTTATTAACTATATTGCAAACTTATACAAAATTCATTCTGAATAAAGAGGACTTCATAGGCTATTCCCAGAAAATTCAAAATTTACATTTTATTAGTCATGCAAATGACTTAAACACACGTATTTCAGTCAAAATCGGCAACGGATAGCTTGGAGTATATTGGGATGTTATTGAAAATCTTCGTATCACAGTCTGGAAAGACACTGAACTTAAAATATCAAATTGGGTACTCATCCGATTTTTTTGAGTTAGATCTTCTCATACACACGGCAGGGGGCTTCACAACATGTATTTACAATGAAATATTAATTTTTTAATACAATACTCCTCAGTCTACTATAGGTTAGCAGCAGAGGAAGAAGACACGAAACCTAAATTCTTACTTTTTTTACTTTCTCTACTACGTATAGTAAGTAGGGGAAGAACTGCATTTCACCCAAACATTAAATACCGAGATTTCACCGGAAATACATGTTTTGAGGCCTCCCTGAATTCAAAATAAAAACATTTTTAGAAAAAGGTCCGTGTGTCTGAACGCATAACTCAAAAACGAAAAGCCGGATAAATACCAAATTTGCTATTTAGGTTCAGTATCTTTCGAAGATACGACACAAATATTTTCAAGAAAATCCCCCACCCTTGACTACCTTTTATGTGGAACATTTTTCGAAAATTTTGATTTTCTCAAAAATGAAAAAGAAATTTAAGATATTTTTCATGACAAATTAACGTGTATCTTGAATTTTCAGGGAATGTCCCCAAACGTCCTCTTCAATCTGAACAACTTTTGCATAATTGCAAAACCGTAAGAGAAAGACAGGCCAAACTTCCGTTTACGGACCCCACAAAAAATAGGTTAAAACGCAATAAAAGTGTGTTTGGCGTATTCGCCATAGTCAAAAAGATCACCATTATTGCATTAGCGCGACACATTAATTGTTGATTTTAGTTACGTTTGCTACAGGAGTGGTTATGTAAGAATCCGAGAAGGTCATAACAACCAGCTCTTAAATGATTTGACTATGGCTTAAAGCCTACCAATTCCCCTTGCACCTACAAGAAAATTAGCAATATGATTAGCATCTCGATTAACATGAAGCATATGGAGAATAATTCATTCATTATCTGTTTACCCTCCTCTTATATAGGACTTACACCCCCCAGGACTTACAAGCGGGTGCCTGGGGTCAGAGGCCCGTCGAGGAGCAGACACTCATGGATCAGACAGAGCATCCAGGATGGGTGATCAGCCCGATGCCTGGTATGGGATGAAGGAAGTAGATGAAACGAAATGATGGTGAAATGGATGAAAGGAAAGCTGATGATGGAGCAGTTGGTGGAATGAATGGCGGGGGAAACCGGAGAACCCGGAGAAAATCCGCCCAGACGCCGCTTCGTCCACCACAAATCCCACATGCAGGTCCCTGGGATTGAACCCGGGCCGCCTCGGTGGGAGGCGAGCGGTCTAACCACTCGGCCACGGCGCCGCCCATATGGAGAATAAGCGTTTGTAAAAATAGTTTGTACAAGAGTAGTGAAAGTCACGTGAGTGTAGCACATCAGATTTTTCGTACTTTTAACCAAAGTTACTCAAATGCCTCTACTTAAAATACCTGCAATATTTATATTCTATCCAGTAAAATGACCAACATAGTGGCATTCGCAAGATGTGTAGTTAAACGAGTAGAGTTTTAATTTTGGTAGCTCAACTTCTCGACCGTCACATGTCAAACAAGCATGTTATATAAACACCTGAACTGCTTGTTTTCAACTCTCTCTTGAGGTATGCGTAAGAACACATAAAACAGATTTACCTTTTAACTGTAGCGGTGATCGAAGCACAGAACTTGTAACATAACGTTAATAAAAGCACCACTACACTACAAACACTAGCACTAACGACACACTTTCGTTGCCACGCGGTCGCGAAGAAACACTGATAGCATACTTCGTGTTTCACTTTCAGACAGCCGGTGGGTGCCTGTGGTGGGGAGTTGAGTGTGCTGATTGGTGGAACCGCTCAGACCTTCTTTGTCTAACTGAGCCTCCGTCTTGTCACTCTGAAATGCTTGTCATACTTTCAGAAATATTCCGTGAGTTCCAGAAAAGATTTTTCTCGTGGTCTTATCTCAGTCACAGAATTCTTAACAGGAAAACGTACTTTCTTATCAGAATCTTCCGTAAACCTCGACACTGCCTTGGTTTCCTTAGCAACCAGATCCTCTAAGTGACTGTAACAGGTCGATCTGAGAAGAAAACGAAAAGAAACACGAAAGTACAACCTGAATTTTTAATTACAGGGTTTATGATTTTAGGAAGCATGCGAATTATGTAACCTACAAGTTCAGTAATTTTAAAACAGTTACGGCAGAAACTTAAAATATACTGAAGGGGTACCTGAATTCCAGGAATTCTTTTTCTTTTATCTTTTTATATGTTTCCCTAGGGTATATTGGTTCCGTGTAGTAGATTTACGCACGTAAAAGAACCTGAATCCTGATAAAGAGACCTCTGGGCAAAATTTCCGGTCTTTCATGCCCAATATAGAATGGGACGCTCATAGCAATTAAAGAGCGTCCGTAAATAACAATATTTTCCTAGGGTAGAAAGAGGAACTATCTATTGCATCTCGTCCGAAAATTCTATTAAGATTTCACCCCCCAAAAATGCAGATTTTGAAATCTGCGCGCGCGTATGTCTATGTGCACCACAATTTAAATATGAAAAGTCGAATAAATACCGAAACTGCTAGGTGTTTAAGTTAGTATCTTCCAAGGTACGACTGAAGAATTTCCAGAAAATCCCGCCCCAAACTATACTTTACATCTAAAAAGTTTAGTTAAGTATGTATTATTTTCTCAAATACGCTAACAATTTTTATTACAATTACCATTTTTTAAAATATTTTAACGACTAAAAAAAATCTATATCGTGAATTTTCTGTGAACAGCTGGTGAACTTCAGTTCTTACAGAATGAATTGTTTATAACCGTTAAACGCAAGATACACTTATACAAAAGCCTACTAGAAGAAAACCATAGAAATATACAGTTTGTCAAACGATATTTGCTGTAGCATTAACCATTTTTAAGATGGAATTAATTGTTCTTTCACACAAGCCGTGTGTTGGACAGGGTTGGAAAGATATTCATTGTTATATCTTTTAAGCATTTTCAGGTTGAAGTACCATGCGGCTGCTATAAATCATCTTAATGATTGTGATTTTTTACTGCATGGGTTCATTTGTAACAAAAATTGACTTAGGATGCACGAACAGTTATGTTTTGTTTTTCTACGATAGTGCTTTTCTAACCACTTCCCTCTCGTTCATGCTGTCATGTGGACATTTGAGTTTCCTGTATTCAGTGCTGGTAACTTAACCTACCTGCGTGTATTGTCTACTTTACTGCACGAATGTGCATAACTATCTTAAATCCTATAACGTTTCATATATTTATTATGGCAGGCATGGGATGTAATCATATTTGAAAGCTGTATTTTACCATGTAAATTTATCTGCACATTTACCTTCTTTTTACTTTCCCTACCACGTACCGGTAGGAGAAAAACTATTACACTCCACCTAAAAATTCTATACCGGATTTCAGCGATAGTACCTGTTTTGAGGCCTCTGAATCCAGAAAAACCATTTTTACTTCTACTACGTATAGTAAATGGGGGAAGTATTGCATTGCACCAAAAAATTCGTAATCGAGATTTCATCGGAAATACATGTTTTGAGGCACCATAAATAAAAAAAAGCGTTTTTAGAAAAACGTCCGTGTGTGTGTGTCTCTGTGGATATGTGTCTATGTGTCTGTGAACAGCATAACTCAAAAACCAAAAGTTGGATAAATATCAAACTTGGTATTTAGGTTCAGTATCTTTCAAAGCTGCGACACGAAGATTTTCAAGAAATCCCCCCCGCAAAACTACGGTTTACATGGAAAAATTTTCGAAAATTTTGATTTTTTAAAAAATGACTCTAACGACTTTGATTAAAATGTCATATGTTTAAGATATTTTCATGGCAAATAAAATGCATATCTTAAATTTTCTCGGAGTGTTTCCAAAATCTGTCTTCATTCTGAATGAATTTTGCATAACCGGTAAACCGTAAGAGATAGACAAAATTTTACTACACCAAAAATGTAGATCTCGTTTAAGCGCACAATTTGTCATATGCATTTTTGTTTGTTTGTTTGTCGAGTGAAACATTTCCGACATATTCCTTGTTATTTGTTTTAAATTTCCAATGCTTATCCTTTTTCTCAAATGGGAATTCGTTATTTTTTTATTTATTTATCTTTTGATGTCCTGAACATGCAAAGAAAATGGAATGCTCCACATAGCAACCGGTCTTAAAAGACTTGACTGTCACTTAAAGCCTACTATATTCCCCTTGCACCTGTAAGAAAATTAGCAATACGAGAGTTTCTTCAAATGTTTATATCGATTAGCATGAAGTAGGTGGACAATAAGCGTTTGTACAAATAGTTTGTACATCAACAGCGTAGCTCAAAAACAAAATGTCGGATAAATATCAAATTAGTATTTAAGTTAAGTTCAGTACCTTCCAAAGATGCGACACGGGGATTTCCAAAAACATTCCCCACCCCAAACTACCCTTTACGTGAGACTTTTTCGAAGTGTTTGATTTTCTAAAAAACGGCTCTAACGATTTTGATTAAAATAGCATATATTAAGGACAAATAGAATGTAAATCTTCAATTTTTTAGGAATAGTTTGTGAAGTCCTCTTCATTTAGAAGGAAATGTATATAATCTTGCGTATTTGATAAACTTAAAGGATAGATGAAAACGTACTGCACAAAAAGTATAGATCTATTTATAGCACATTTATTTCAAATAACTTTTTTGTGTCATAGCCATTTCCGAGATATCCATTATCAGTGGTTCAAATTGTTCAATACTTACTCATTTTCTTAAAGTCCTGTCGATTTTCAGTTGCTTCTCGCGTGTTATGGAAAGATTGTAGAATTTTAAGCCAGCGTGTAGCTCCAGCTCTAAAACATTTGACTACAGTATCTGTAACGAAACGTGTAATATAGCTGATTCCGGAAAAGCTTATCTCGATTAAAATGATATAGATAGGAAAATAAATATTCGTAAGATTAATTTGTTTACGCACTAATAAGCGATAGAGTGTAGAGAAAGTCACGTAAAAGTAACATATCAGATATTTTATTATTTGTTAGTATTTACTTACGATTTATTCATGCAACACGTAAGTATGAGCTGCAAGTTACTGATTGATTAAGGCCAACAACCACGACGTGGATAACACTAGTCTGCATTTTCAAACCTTTTGTCATATGATTTCTTAAAAGTAGGTGTCCTTGAATCAAGTTTTTATGCGGATTCCAGAAATAACTTCCGTTTTTTTCTATCACATCAGGTTTTTACACAAAATAAGTAA
Organism: Deroplatys truncata; assembly: GCA_030765065.1. Lineage (NCBI taxonomy): Eukaryota > Metazoa > Arthropoda > Insecta > Mantodea > Mantidae > Deroplatys > Deroplatys truncata. Next base: position 80,824,790 of record CM060982.1, on the reverse strand, counting down.
TGTTTTGACAATTTTACTAATGAGAATAGAAAAGTATGCATATACCATTTCATACAAGGTAAGTTTTTATTCAAGAAACATTTTAAGAATACTCTCAAGAACTCCCCTAATTTATTTCATGACTACATTTCAACAAAACAAGAAGCCAAAGTGTTTCATTTAATTTTTTTTAAACTTTCTCTTCTTTGACTTCCTTGCAGATCCTTGAAGATGACTGTCCCTCCTCAACATCCAACAGTAGTCGGCCATCATAGTTTCATTCCATCTCCCCTGGTACCTCCTCTCCATTTCCTAATATCTTGGTGAAAACGTTCACCCTGCCCTTCACTATAATGTCCCAGATTTTCTGGAAAGTTATTCGATATGTGAATGCAGAAAATGCACCTTTACTCTCATGTTAAAACCCATCTTCTTGAAATTTTCCAACATTGTTTCGACAATGGCCTTGTAATTAGGATCTTTGTTATTGCCTAAGAATTTTTCAGTAACTGATCGGAAGGCGGTCCACGCTTCTATTTCTCTCTCATTCATTGTCTTCTCAAAGTCTTCATCCTTCATCAATTTCTTTATTTGAGGACCAACAAAAATTCCAGCCTTTAATTTGGCTTGTGTAATGAAGGGAAATTTCTTGGAAAGGTACTTGAAGCAGGGTCCATCCTGTGGTAGAGCCCTTACAAATTGCTTCATCAAACCCAATTTTATGTGTAGTGGCAGAAGCAATATCTTTTGTCTCTCTACAAGCGGTTCGTGCAGGATGTTTTTAGTTACAGGCAACAAGTTTCTCCGCTGTGTCCATACTTTCACACTCCAATGTCTTTGCTTTACCCAGCTGTCCCATTCGCACAGAAAACAAGGCATTTTTGTGAACCCAGCTTGTTGTCCTAATAGTATTCCAATAACTTTGAAATCACCGCAGATACGCCATTTGTGTTCCTCGTATTGGATACTTGTTAAAAGTATCTTCATTTTTCAACTGTCTCTTTCATTTGAACTGAATGTGCGACAGGAATGGACCCATACACATTCCATTATGCAGTAACATGCCTTTCAGGCTCCTCTTTGATGAATCTATAAAAAGTCTCCACTGAGTAGGATCATGTTCAATGTCATAAAAGTGCATTAACTCGTTTATGTTATTGCAGTAAACCAAGGACTCGATCTGCGAGAAAAAAGGAACTAGCTCTTGTTTTCTGTGTCTGTACCATGAGTAATGTGTTCCTGATTCCAAAAGATTCTTATTTTTAAGACGGGAGCCTAGTAACTCTGAAGATTCCTTAGACAACTTTTAAATCACGTACTAGATCATTTAGTTCACTTTGAGAGAACAGTTGTCGAGTCACATCGTATTCAGGGCGGTAGACATCATCAGAATCGTCTTCGGTGATTGCATGAGGTTCACTTTCAACACCATCTTCTTCCAAGTTCTCTAAAGCAGCTGGAAGAAGAGGAGCAGGCAGATCTCCGTGTGGAACTGGCCTGATGGCTGAAGAAATACTTGGATACACAATGTGTTTCTTGTTTTTGGAATTGCACCCCTGAACATTAACTAAACAGAAATAACAGTATTTAAGGTGGTCTTTGCTCCCTCCACATCATAGGAATTGCAAATGGCATGCACGATTTCTTTCCTTTTATCCACAATCTTAACCTCTCAACACAGTAGTGGCAAACTGTCTTTGGAGCCCAGGCCTTGTTCTTGGTCACCAAGTTTCATTTTAAAATAAGCATGGTACACTTTGTTCACAAAGTCTGTTATATCAGTTCTCTGCTGAAGCACTGTATAATTTTCACAAATGTAGCAGAAAACATCTGGATTGTTCACACACTTGTGTGTAGACATAATGTATTTATAACTTCAATCACGATATAGCGCTGGTAATGCAAGCCTCTGATATTAACAACAATGCCTAAGTCACAAATAGCAACCAGCATCTACAGGTATAACAACCTAAAGACTTACAAGTCTGTATTGAGAAATTTCCCTTCAACAATACTCATCATCTACTGGCTCAACTCTATATTTTTGAAATGAAATTGTAAAAAACTGTACGTGATAGAAAAAAACTAAAAACAGTTCTGAAATCAGCATAAAAAAGTGAGCCAGAATCACTTATTAGTTTTCAGTCATCCGATATCAAGCAGACTAGTGTAATCTACTCCAGAATTCGCATACCCACCACAAAAAGTTCCAAGGGTGGCGATCCAATGGGAATCAAAACCGGAACTTCCCAGTTGCGAGCCTGAGGCGATACCGTCTAAGCCATCCCACTTGATAGCGCTAATTACACTTTTAAGCACATATACACACAGTCAGGGTTGTCAATTAAATAAGTTAGGGCTCTGCGAGGACACTGCAAATACACGGTAGTAAACAAACTGTCAACGCGAACACTAAACTTTTCTCGATTCTCCCCCTCCCATAGGAGTAGCATTCAGTGGTATGAGCTCAGGATAATGATGATCAGGATGAATATAATAATAATAATAATAATAATAATAATAATAATAATAATAATAATAATTGCTCGCCAATATCACACGACTACGGTACTGTTTCTATGGCCACGGAAATAGGTAACTAAGTACACTAACACGGACATAAAACCAGTATTCGACAGATTATTCCACCACTCTTTTTGGAGTGCTAATAACGTGATTACAATAAAGGGACCATGTAATAACAAACTTTATTTAAACAGAACACCAATATTAGAGAATGTAGTAGCTATTTCAATGGGTAGGATACTGCCTCCTTTTTCAGTTCGATTGTCTATATTCACTTCAACTTATGAATTATTTAGTAAAATATGAAACAATTTATTTGCTTATATGATAGTTTAAATGAGGCAAGCCTGTCAATCACTAAACATATACACATTGGCTTAATCAGCCTAGCCAGTAATAAGTATTCGATTCTGGATTGCCAAGTTTTTGAATATAGATATTATTTATTGTCATTGCTTTCCCTTTGGATAAAAATAAATAAAAAATCTGATGTGTTACACTCACATGACTTTCTCTACTCTTGTACTAACTATTTTTACAAACGCTTATTCTCCATCTACTTCATGTTAATCGAGATAAACATTTGCAGACTCTATCTTATTGCTAATTTTCTTGTAGATGTAAGGGGAATATATATTTACAAGGGCAGTATCGAAATACAGTAGCCTTTAAGCACATACATATCTCTTAATAGCTGGTTGCTAGGTGCAGCACCATTCCCTTAGCCACAGATTAATACTCTTTGCACATCCAAGACAAAAAATGAATAACGAATTCCCATTTGAGAAAATAAGTATTGAAAAATTTAAGGGAATAACAAACAATATCTCGAAAATGGTTCACTCAACAAAAAAAAATGTATATGACATAAATTGTGTATTTTAACGCGATCTACATTTTTTGTGCAGTAAAATTTTATCTCTTATGGTTTACCAGTTACGCAAAAGTCGTTCACAATGAAGAATACTTTTGGAGACATTCCCAGAAAATTCAGGATATACATTTTATTTGTCATGAAAATATCTTAAACATATGATATTTTAATCAAAATCGTTAGTCATTTTTGAGAAAATTAAAATTTTCGAAAAGTGTTCCATGTAAAGGGTACTCTGGGGTTGGGGGATTTTCTTGAAAACCTTCGTGTCGCATCTCTGGAAGATACTGAACCTAAATACGAAGTTTGGTGTTTATCCGACTGTTCGTTTCTGAGTTATGCTGTTCACAGACAGACACACAGACACACACGGACATGTTTCCAAAAATGCTTTTTTTGGATTCAGGGGATCTCAAAACATGTATTTCCGGTGAAATCTCGGTATCGAATTTTTGGGTGGAATACAATACTTCCCCTACTTACTATACGTAGTAGACAAAGTAAAAATAGAAGTACTAGTATATGCAGTGTTGTATCGCTAAGTCTGCCAAAAAGTGCTACGTTTCTAACTTTTTATGAATTCATCGATTTGCTTCAAGGTCATTAGATTCTGTTAGGCATACGGAATTCAGCTAAGTGTGGTAGTATGCTACGTAAGAGTAAACCAATTGTCAACGTGAGCAGATAAACTACGCAGGCCGTTTACTCCGGAGTAGTAGTCTTCTCATCTGTGAAGTGTATGTATCGTTCTTATTGGTAAAGTCATCATAAACAAAGGCGGAATTTTGGCTCCAAAGTTGCCCTCTCAGCAAGTAGAAACACTCCTTGAAACCTTTCAGCATGGTCACCATGGAAACAGCGCACCATGGCATTGTTCTTCAAAGGAAATGCATAGTGCAGACACTAAAAGCTCTGCTAAGTGGCTACATACACAATATCTCGGATCAATCGACGTGCATTCTTTTGCTCGGAGTGGCCAACAATTTGTACGGGTGTGCCCTGACGACTTACTTCAAGAAGGAGCAGTAGATGTGACGTTTCCCAGAAACAAATAATTTCGTATGCTTGTAGCCAGATTTAAAATCTAAAGTTCTCCATTTTTACTTTTTCTACTACGTATAGTAAGTAGGGGAAGTATTGTATTCCACCCAAAAATTCGATACCGAGATTTCACCGGAAATACATGTTTTGAGACCCCCTGAATCCAAAAAAAGCATTTTTGAAAAAATGTCCCTGTGTGTCTGTGTGTGTGTGTCTGTGAACAGCATAACTCCAAAACGAAGTCGGATAAACACCAAACTTGGTATTTAGGTTCAGTATCTTCTAGAGATGCGACACGAAGGTTTTTAAGAAAATCACCCACCCCAGATTACCCTTTGCATGGAAGATTTTTCGAAAATTTTAATTTTCTCAAAAATGGCTCTAAAGATTTTGATTAGAATATCATATGTTTAAGGTATTTTCATGACAAATAAAACGTATATCTTGAATTTTCCGGGAATATCTCCAAAAGTATTCTTCATTGTGAACGACTTTTGCATAACTGGTAAACCATAAGAGATAGACAAAATTTTACTACACAAAAAATGTAGATCGCGCTAAAATACACAATTTATGTCATATACTTTTTTTTTGTTGAGTTAACCATTTTCGAGATATTCCTTGTTATTCCCTTAAATTTTTCAATACTTATTTTCTCATATGGGAATTCGTTATTCATTTTTTTGGTCTTGGATATGCAAAGAGTATTAATCTGTGGCAAAGGGGATGGTGCTGCACCTAGCAACCAACTATTAAGAGATATGTATGTGCTTAAAGGCTACTGTATTTCTATATTGTCCTTATAAATATATATTCCCCTTACATCTACAAGAAAATTAGCGATAAGATAGAGTCTGCATATGTTTATCTCGATTAACATGAAATAGATGGAGAATAAGCATTTGTAAAAATAGTTTGTACAAGAGTAGAGAAAGTCATGTGAGTGTAACACATCCGATTTTTTATTATTAAAAAAATGACGCAATACATTCTAATGGCTTTCTCTATCGACTCTTTTGCAAGCTATATACTTGTGTTAATCAGATAAACGTTTCCAGAAACGGCTGATTATAAATTTCTTGTTGAAGCGCTAATCAAATCTTAAAAAAAGCGGGTCGCTACATGCTGGCTTTGAAATTCCACCGTTTACATAACTACGAGAAACAAACGAATAGCCTATTACAGCTTCTTAAAAGTACAAACCATTTGAAAATTCAAACTAATAACAAATAATGTCTCGGAAATACTTAATGCTACAAACATTTATTTTGCCTAAATTACACCTTTTAACGAGATCTGCATTTTTTATGCAAAATTTTTGTTTTCAATCCCTTAGTTTACCACTTATACAAAAACCATTCAAATGAAAAGGACTCACAGGCTATTCGCAGAAAATTCAAGATATACATTTTGTTATGTAAATATTCTTAAACATATGGTAATTTAATGAAAACCTTTAGTCATTTTGAGTTAAAAAGTAACGGAAAATATTTCAAGTATAAGGTAGCTTTTTGTTTTCAAAAAATTTCTCTATGATTCAGGGACTACGTGTACTTCCTGTGAATATAGAATTCTTAGGTGAAATGCAATCCTTTCTCTACTTACTATAGATAAGTGGTAAATGTAAAGGTACGTATCACGGAGGGGCTCCGGAACAGGGGCAGAGCATCGCAGCAGGCCAGTCGGCCCATTGTGCTTCAATGTGACCCCTGGGAGGGAAGGATGAGGGGAGAGACCCGAAGGGCGACCACATCCGGGCGTAAGCATGGACGGAGTCCCTAACGTTTCCAGACAGAACACATCCGATGCCGCACGGTCGCTAACCCACAAGCCGCCAACCTCCAGGTCCCCCGGAGTGGAGCCCCACGCTGAGGAGAGATTTAACTGCGGTCACGCTAGGGAAGAAACCTTGACAGAGTGCAAGCCACCGCCCAGGCGCAACCCGCCGAACCCGTCGCCGGGTCCTACAATCCTGAAACAGTTGAAGGGTGCAGGAAATGAAGGGAAGGAGAGTCGTGGTAGAAGATGAACCACCCCATCATTCGCCTGGCGGCCCGGGGAAACCACAAAGTACCCATGGGCCAGAGTGGCTGTCGCCGGAGATCGATCCCGGAACCTCCGAATGCGGGGCACAGATGTAACCGCCTGAGCCATCCCGCTCGGTATAGGTGAGTGGTAGAAGAATTATAAATAAAATGTGATACAACAGTTAATGATCCTCGTCGTCGTCGTCTTCTTCCTCTTCTACTGCCTTTTGTCCACTTCACGGATTAAGTAATATGCCCTCAGTGTTTCCTGGATCGCCCTCGATATCTTCTTCCACTCGGCGTGTAATTTAAGGCTACTTTTGGAAATCTTTTGTATTTCATTCTTAGGAAATATTCAGTTGTTTTTGTCTGTTACCTATTTTTTATTATTTACTGATTGTGTGTTCAGTCCTTCCCTTATATCGTCATTCCTTATTTTATCAATTTTTGTACATCCCTGCATACTCCTAAGAAGTTTCATTCCAGCATTTGAATTTTATTAACGGTACTCGGAACAGAAATTGTAACATATTATTTGATATTTTTATTACAGATTTCTTCAATTTAATTATAACAGAAACACGTTATTTTTCTGATCCTATGCATGTAATTCTGCAAAAATGAAAATTTAGACATATATAAACTGGTGCAGTGATGAATATTTTTCATTTCATTTCTGAGATATTGCTTATTACAATCAAAGATTAAATTTTGCGTAATATAAAAATTCTTGAAAAAGAATGTATGCAGTATATATTCTAAAAACCAATAATTTATTAAATTAATAACATCCAAAACAATGATTTATATGAAGAAAAGGCCCTTACGTCTCTTCATCCATCTTCAAAGCTCGTATACTGAAAATTAGAAAGAATCTGAACAAAATTGCATTATGTGGACTAGGGCAGACAGTTTGGTTGATATTAATTTTAAAATGTATGGAACTACGAACATACTCTTATTTACAGACACATTTAAATGATACTTGCCATAAAGTGTTTTGTTTTTATTCTCAACTGTCTACAAACCCGGTGACCCTTTTTACCCTCCTATATCAGAATAAATAGGATCAGTATTCAGAGCAAATTGGTCATATTTTCCCCTCTATATTAATTTACAGAACATTGGTACCAACAATTGATTTGTCTAATTTAATAGATTACACTTCCAGCAAACAAACATTTTGTTCCTTTTCTGCACCAACACATATTTCAAAAACTTCAGCAAGTGCAGGTATTGTTCTTTCAAACAGGCTTCTTTAATATCCTACTGAGCATGGTTTTGTTTATTTTTCTCTCCCCATCTGTATTTCTAAACAATTTATTGCAATAATTATCATAATATGTCTTAGGGCTTGAATCGCATGACTCGGTAAACGCATCATCTGGATATAATCTTCTTCGCAGAGTGTTAGAACATGTAAGCTCTTATGAGATGCATGGCCATCCACATGAAGCAGATATGCTCCGGGAAGTCACAGCCACAACAAGGCATCGCCGTGATCTATCCAGAATCAGTCACGCTACCAACGATGCGTTTAGAAATCCTCAGAAAGTTCGTTATGTAACGCTTCCCTTTAAAATTGCCTTCGGCGGGATTGACTGACCCGTTACATTTGTGCAAACCAACATGACGACCAGTTCCCCCCTCTCTTTGCATATGTCCGAGGATGTACACTCGGTCAGTTTAAAACTGGCCGGCGTCTGAGAGACGCCACTCTGGCTGCAGTGCAGGCCACATTAAAGGACATTATCTCCCGCTTGGCTGAGTTACGCTGTGCAACCAACACGCGCCTTGCGGCAGTGGAGGCCAAGCAGCGGACCTCGGCCAGGGCAATTTTCGCCCTCACAACAAAGATCACGGACCTACAAATTGACGACGGGATCCTCGCATCGGTCCAGCGCAAGCTGGCTCGCATCGCGTGCCATCTCGTCGAACCAGATGACGCTGAAGCTGGATGCGACGACCGACCCACGCGACTGGGATCCCTTGAGGAGCTCGAGAGCTCCAGGCCGAAGCAAACAACTACATCTCCAACTCCAATGAACTGCTACGGAACACACTGAAGGATACGGATTTCCTTTACCTTTACGAAAAACTCAGCTACACAATCATAAGGTACCACCAACAAGTCACAGAATCACCGGAATGGCTGGACGCAGCGCCGAGGGGGCGACAACGGCACCCAAGGAAATACTAAGCAGCAGCACACTCCACTCACCGCGGTGGCATGCTGGGTCCAGCCCAGCCTGCTTACTGCCACATTTTCCTTCTCATACTTTTTCCTTCTTAACTCACCTTCAAATTCCCAAGGGCGCAAGTAGGGCCTTGGTCATGTTTGCGTCCTGGCACCTTCCTTCACCCGGCTTAGGTCCATGTGACCGGTCTTTACCTATCATCTCGAATCCGCAGGTGCTTAATGCGGTACTGCCTCATCTTCACCCTTAACTTTACCCTCTGCTGGAGGAGGTTTTAGTGGGTATGCCGATTTGACGGTGAGTCCCACACTCTCAGTCCCGACTCCCATCGGGGCTGAGGTTAGTGATTAAATCATTTTCTCCTCCACTCGAAAAAAAAGACGGCAGTTCGGGCAGTTCCGTGAGTACTCGGAACCGCCAGGCTTTGTATACAAGACAGGGTATATTCTTGTAGTAGTTATAATAATGGTGGCGGGACCAGCTCCGAGATGGCGAGGAAGAAGGGTCGCTCTGTCGCCGCTCCTGCTAAGGCAGGAACCTGTTCATCTCCTCCGGCATCCGCCGAGGAGATTTCGCCGCAGCCGCCGCAGCCTAGGGCAACCTACGCTTCGACCGCCGCCTCGCCACGTGCCAGCGCAGCTTCGCCGGGACTGCCTCCGCAGTTGCCGCCAGCTTCACCACAGCCAACGCCGCCGATCCTGGATACTGTCCAGCCAGCGCAGTCGCAGCCTGTGCCTCATGGGAGATCCAGCGCAGTAATCCGAGGGGTCCCGAGGGACCTGCCAGTCAGGTTCCTCATCAGCGCAGCACGCCAACAGTGGTCTTCAGCCATGAAGGCCGCTCGGATCCACGGAGCACAGGGACCCACATCCCTAGTCAGGATCGAGTTCGCAGACCCTGGTGACCAGGAAGCGGCCTTGAGGGCGGACCTGCCCTTGTTAGGGCGGTGCTTACGCATCGAGGCTAGCCGAATGGAACGCCAGGTACCATGCCGACGCTGTTGTGCCTACGGGCACAACGAGAGCTCCTGTAAGGCGAAACCAAGGTGCCACTACTGTGGCGCTTCCAGCACCACGTCTTCGTGCACGCAGCACGACCTTCGCCGCCGACGCCGCTACTGTGCGACCTGTGGAGGGTCATCACATTTCACCGGCCAAGCGCTCTGCCCCCTGCATCCTCGCAGGAAGGCAACGCAGAAGCCGCCAGCACCCTCATCGCAGCCAGCTTCACCTCCACAGACGCCGACACCAGCTCCATCACCAGCGCCGACACCATCCTCAGCAGCGATCATCGAGGAAGTCCAGGGCCTACGCGACGCCGTTCAGGATCTCCACGCGGAGTTCCTGAACATGACGACGAAGCTTACAGCCCTGGAGGAACTCATCAGGGACCTTCAAGACACCTCAGCTGCTTAGCAAGTTTTTCTAGCTGGGCAGTTCGAGACCTTCACTTCAAGACTCAGCACCGTCGAAACCTCCAGCCAGAACTCATCATCAGCAACAGACACCATCACAGAACACCTAGATTCCATCGACATCGCCATCAGATCCCTGGAAGAGCAGCAGCACCAACTTCGGGCCTACTTCCAGCAGACAGCCATACCGGAGGCCCCAAGCAACCGCCGAAAGCCTCCGGCCAGCGCAGCATTCTCACAAGAGTACATCAGTAGGATGCAACTTCACAGGAAGTAAGTTCTACGCCAACCTACACCTTCCATACAATCACCTTTCCAACCCTTACCTAAACCCTCGCCATTCTTCACTAGTGTTGCAGTCAGGTTTCATGGCTGCAACCTAGTACCTACCTTTACCCGCTCCCGCCCATTGGGCGGCAGCTTCCATCTTTCGCATACTAACGCGGGTGCTATGCGGGACCGCACAAAGCCACGCCATTCCACTATTATCCTTCTTCCATTTTTCCAACCGGTGGAGGAGCTTTTAGTGGGTATGCCGACGCTCGGAGATTCCCACACTCTCAGTCCCGACTCCCATCGGGGCTGGGGTTAGTGATTAAATCATTTTCTCCTCCACTCGAAAAAAAATAATAATGGTAACACAAAGTAAGTACAAAGTCTTCTCCAAGAATCGCAAACACTTACCGAATCCGAATCTTATCATCGATAAACATCAAATCCCTATAGTCAACACAGTTCGCATTCTTGGTGTACTCCTCGACAGGAAACTCACCTGGATTCCTCATCTTAAACTCCTTAAAGCCGACTGTGGTCAAGGACTCAGTATAATGAAAGTTTTATCAGCAAGATCATGGGGAACTGACTTCAGTGTGTTACTACGCACTTACCATACAACCTAAACTGGACTACGGATCTATGGTTTACAATTCAGCGTACCACAACACTTAAAATGCTAGATTCAATCCAGTCTTCTGCATAGAATTGCTTTAGGAGCCTTTTACACTAGCCCCATAGGGAGCCTACAAAATGAAGCTAACGTACCTCCGCTGCAAATTAGTAGATAAATCTCAAGTTTATCATAATTATGCAATACGTACTGCAACGAGACCATCATCTCTAGTCAACTCTTACATATTTCCCACCAACCACATGAACCTCCAGATTTTCCAAACTCGTCTCTCAGCGTACCTCAAGGAATTTAACACACTCTGCCTAATATGTCCCTTGTTTCATAGATTCAGATTATATACCATGGAGACTCACACGCCCCTTTATTGACATATCATTGGCTAGACAAGGAAAATCATCAACAGATAGCGTTTCTGTTTAACTAATTATGTGGTCTTTATTCAACACACAGTCATGTCTTCATTGTTAGATCCAGAATTGATGGTCATAATGGATGATTACACCATACAATATACTCTTCCCAACTATATTTCTGTCTATTCTTGTGAATTGTTCGCAGTTCAATTCTCATTGGGATATATACTTAAAAAATCTGATATATTACACTCACATGACTTTCTCTACTCTTGTACAAACTATTTTTACAAACTCTTATTCTCCATCTATTTCATATTAATCGAGATAAACATTTGCAGAAACGATCTTTTGACATGTTCCCCTTGTTTTGTATTTGCAAGGGCAATATAGAAATACAGTAGCCTTTAAGCATAGACATATATCTTAATAGCTGGTTGCTAGGTGCAGCACCATTCTCTTTGCCACAGATTAATACTCTTTGCATATACAAGACAAAAAAATGAATAACGAATTCCCATTTGAGAAAATAAGTATTGAAAAATTTAAGGGAATAACAAGCAATATCTCGAAAATGGTTCACTCAAAAAAAAATGTATATGACATAAATTGTGTATTTTAACGCGATATACAGTTTTTGTGTAGTAAAATTTTGTCCATCTCTTATGGTTTACCGCTAATGCAAAGGTCGTTCACAATGAAGAATACTTTTGGAGACATTCCCAGAAAATTCAAGATATACATTTATTTGTCATGAAAATATCTTAAACATATGATATTTTAATCAAAATCGTTAGAGCCATTTTTGAAAAAAATTAAAATTTTCGAAAAATGTTCCATGTAAAGGGTAAGCTGTGGTGGGGGGATTTTCTTGAAAACCTTCGTGTGGCATTTCTGGAAGATACTGAACGTAAATACAAGTTTGGTTTTTATCCGACTGTTCGTTTCTGAGTTATACTGTTCACAGACAGACACACACGGACATGTTTCCAAAAATGCTTTTTTTTATTCAGGGGGTCTCAAAGCATATATTTCCGGTGAAATTTTGGTATCGAATTTTTGGGTGGAATACAATACTTCCCCTACTTACTATACGTAGTAGAGAAAGTAAAAAGATAACCTATATAATAACATAATATTCTCCGACTCGTTGAGTGCTTTAACAGCCCTTCAACAGACCTCACCCCCAAAATATTGTTAAAGAACTTCAGAAACTGTACAACCAAATACTAATCTCTGGTAAATCAGTATCATTCGCCTGGACTCCGTCTCATGTCGGAATTCTGGGAGATGAATCAGTTGAACAGGCAGCTAAAGAAGCCACCAAACTCGACCTCAGGACATCAAGATCCCACACACGGACTTCATCAACTTCGCCAAAAAGACTTGCATTAATCAATGGAGACAAACATGGAAAGCCACATTTAGAAGCAAGTTACACGATATCTACATTTCCGAGTCCAAACTTCAACAAACTATTATTTCAACCGCAAAGACCAAGTTGTATTAACTCGACTACGTATTGAATACACTGCTATAAAGCACAAGCATCTCCTCAACCGTAACCTTCTCTCCCATGTGCGACCTGTGTAGATCCAACCTCAGAGTTCATCATTCGTTACAGCCTGCCATTGCTGTGTACAACACAGAGAAATATGTGACATCCCCAACAGCCAACCAGACGCGCTAAATTCAGCACAACAAAGAACTTTAAACTTTACGAAAACGAAAAAATGGTATAACAATATACACACTCTTATCTAGAGAGTTTAATGTTTGTATGTACTATTACTGTTTTAAAATATTATATTTTTAATGATACTCATGTTCTGTATTCCAAAGGAGTCGCGATATGACTTTATAGTTGAAGCGACAATAAAGAATATATACAGTAAAAAATGTAATCACAAAAGTCTTCCGAGAAAATAACTTATATACGTGATTTCAAACAGATGTTTCAGAGTGTTTCAACACTGAATATTTGTAACCAAAACACTCTTTATGGATATATGGTTCTCAAGCGGAGTATTTGAAGTAGTAGATGTTGTTTACGTAATTTATTTACTTAAGCTCCACATATGGACGTCAATTTCTAAGAGGATTGTTTGTTACATAATAAGCTGCTACGTATGAGAAGCCGATTTGAAGATGTATTTTTGTTGTTACACTCCAAGTTTAAAAAATATTATATTAACTTTGTTATTAAACTGGTTCTATAGATAGTATTTATATTTGTTTTTGCCTCGGCTGCGTCAGTCTTACTTTAGAGACACGTTTCTCTTAATCACGGCGTGGTGCGACAAGAATGTAGCCTTACACAGATTTTAAGTTTTAAATTCACTTTTTTTAATAATTCTTGACACAACTTAAATAGCACTACACTGATATCAAGAGCTGTGAGATTCTTTTATTTAATACGTGCACTTTGTTATCGCGTATATATAATTTTCGTTTCACACGAATACGTAATACTTCTTTAGAGAACACATTTTCCATCCGGTTACTACCAAGGTCTGCCAGCAACTGAACATATTTCAACCATCCAAACCCGTAAACTTTTATATTTCAAGTCTCTGATTGGCTAATCCTAGTCCAATAGAATACCTGCATTTTATTAAAGCTTTTTCTGGCTGTTAATTGGCTAATTTTAAACTGTCACAAAATTTACATTATCGTTGCTCTAATCATGATTAATAGCATTTAAACTCTCAAACTTATTATTGCCTCAAGGTTACCTCATTGTTTCCTCATTGTTAGCAATTTTAAACTTATTATTCTCACAGCTCTTACACTATTAAACTACGTAATGCATTCACATAACATTATTGAACATGTTTACAATAATATAAGCATATGTAACGACTGTTACATACATTTTTTTTTACAAATTATTACATACATATTGCTTCAAGGCGGTCTGTTATTGAATTTACATATTATATCATTTAATTGAAATTACTCAAGTGTTAAAAATACAGCCTCAATCACTAAAGCTCGTTGCAATGTCAGAATACTGCGGCACTCATAGCTCCGTGATAGAGAGTTAGCTTACTGTTCCTGAGGTTGCGGGTTCAAATCTCTGTGGAGCTACTTAATGTTTTTTCTTTCTTTTCATTTTAAATAAACGAGTAAAGGCATAACAGGTTTTCTTCATTTTTATGTATGTGATGTTTATTTATAATCCGTCATACCGATAGAAGGCAACCATAACAATTTATCCGTCGGGAGGAGGTTTCATGTGAAGTAGAATATTTGTTGGTAGTTGGTAAATGCTTCATGTTTATCTGCACAACGTATGGGAGCCAATTTGTCGCGGTCACTTCGTGTTATCTATTGCTGGGTGCCTGTTATTGTTTTACTACTTTGAATGTTGGGTTCTTTGTCCTCCGGCTAGCTATTATTACTACTCAGTCGAGCATATCTCTTGAACAGGGTGTGTAAAGGAAAGGATTTGTTACTGAAAGATAACACTTATAAAAGAATTTGTTTTTACACTTTTATTGCCGTCACTTTTAATTAATTTCACATATTGACTCTTGATACACGCCCGACTGAAACTGTTATATTTTCTAATATCACTATAATCACTTATTTACTGCACTTTATTAATTCGCGTATTTCACATTTATAACTAACTTTACAACGCAAGAGATTTTGTAGAATTGCGCGACGTATAACCTTTGTATGATTCTGTTGGACTGAACGACATATTACCCGCGAATCCTTCTGTTGGACTGAGCGACGTTTATCTCGTGAATTATTCTGTCAAACTGTGCATTACCCATCTCTGGCACGGAATTTATACTCCCTCACCCTAATATGCCTAAAGATTATAACCGAGCTACTATTGGTTAATAAAACGCGCCAACATTAGCGTCTATTTTTATATCCAATCAAAATTACGAACACATATGCTCTAGGGAAGAAATTCCCTCCATTTCTACAGAAAAGCGCGCTACTCTGACGTCATTTGCTTGCCTCTTCTAATTAATAAACAACTCACCCCCTCGCTCATTGTTGCCCGCTCTTATTGTCAGTTTCAGTGAGGCCGTGTAAACTTATTTCCTAACAATGCTTATAATTAACAAACATCTCAAATCAATGTCATACAATAATGCTTATTTATACTACAATCACTCTGGCATTCACAGTGTTGTGATATAAAATACTGCCTCACATGTTCAGTTAATTTAATTTTATAACCACAAATTTCACCATTAGTGTAATTAATAATGATATTGTGAGTAAATCTAAGTAACACAAGCAATATTATTTAATTATATCACAGTAAAACGAGTTGTAGAAATATAAGATAACAATCCGTGTTCCACGCCAAGCAGTAGTTCTCTACACGATGTAGAGCCCAAATCATTATGCTGTGGTTATGCATATTATAGAGTTGCCAAAGCGGCGCACAGAAGTTG
Source organism: Deroplatys truncata (assembly GCA_030765065.1). NCBI lineage: Eukaryota > Metazoa > Arthropoda > Insecta > Mantodea > Mantidae > Deroplatys > Deroplatys truncata. The sequence continues at coordinate 80,809,044 of CM060982.1, read as the reverse complement.
ACGGTTATAAACCACGCATTCAGGGTGGGGCTTTGAAAAAGTTTAACTGCTCAAGAGACCGGCTACTTTTAGTTTGATCGAATAATTCTTATAAGCCTTTTCAGCAACCATTTATTTATTTAGTTCGTTGTTGGTTTGGCAACCAGACTCTTCGGGTTACAGATTAAATGAGGTTTATTCACTAAATCATGAGACAGTATTTTAACACTTGAATAATTTCTATTAAATTATATAATATGTAAATTCAATAACAGCCCGACTTGAAGCAATATGTATGTAATAATTTGTAAAAAAAAATGTATGTAATAGTCATTGCATATGCTTATATTATTGTAAACATGCTTAATAATGATATGTGAATGCATTACGTAATTTAATAATGTAAGAGCTGTGAGAAAAATAAGTTTAAAGTTGCTAACAATGAGGTAACCTTGAGGCAATAATGAGTTTGAGAGTTAAATGCTACTAGTCATGATTAGAGCAACGATAATGTAAATTTTTTGACAGTTTAGAAATAGCCAATCAAGAGCCAGAGAAAGCTTTAGTAAAATGCAGGTATTCTATTGGACTAGGATTAGCCAGTCAGAGACTTGAAATACAGAAGTTTACGGATTTGGACGGTTGAAATCTTTCAGTTGCCTGCAGACCTTGATAGCAACCGGATGGAAGATGTGTTCTCTAAAGAAATATTACGTATTCGTGCGAAACGAAAATTATGTATACGGGTTAACTAAGTGCAAGTATTAAATTAAGGAATCTCACAGCTCTTGATATCAGTGTAGTGCTATTTAATTTGTGTCAAGGATTAATAATAAGAAGTGAATTTAAACTTAAAATCTGTGTAAGCCTACATTCTTGTCGCACAACACCCTGATTAAGAGAAACGTGTCTCTAAAACAATACTGACGCAGCCGAGGCAAAAACTAGCATAAATAATATCTATAGAAGCTGTTTAATAACAGAGTTAATATTTTTTTTAAACTTGGAGCGTAACAACAAAAAAATACATCTTTAAATCGGTTTTACATACGTAGCAGCATATTACGTAACAAACAATTTTCTTCAAATTGACGTCCATATGTGGAGCAAAAAATAAACAACTCCAACATAAAGACAATATCTCCTTCAATCAGGTCTCTCTAAGTACTGTTCAGCAGTAAAAAATATTCTGCAACATCATTTTAGTTTAGTCTATTGACCTAGTTCCTCTTGTGTTTCTCGAAACTGATGCAGTAATTTGTACTTAAATGTAAATAATGATTGTAATATGAATATGCATTTTTATGTAACATTGATTTAAGATGTTTATTGATTGTCATTATTGTTGATAAGTAAGTTTATAGGGCCTTACTGAAACTGTCAATAATAGCGCAATAATGCAGCGAGGGGGGTGAGCTGTTTATCATTATTGGAAACGAGGAAGTTACGTAATGTTGGCGCGTTTTCGGTAGAAACATCTGGAATGTTTTCTCCTTAGAGCATATGTATTCATAATTTTCATTGGATATTAAAATAGACGCTAATGTTGGCGCGTTTTATTAGCCAATAGCAGTTGATTTATAATCTTTAGGCATATCGGGGAGTGGGAGTATAAATAGAAGCCAAGTTAGAGGTAAAGTCGGTCGGTCGCCCAGTTCATCAAAATTCTCAATACATTACACGTCGTCGTCAGTTTGTCAGTTCATCAAAAATCTGTGTACACTACACGTCGTCTTCAGTCAGTCAGTTCGTCATACATCGGATATAGATTCACAAGTTACGCGTAGCAGAATTATGAAAGATCTAAAGTATTGTAAGGTTAATTATATAAAAGATTGAAGTACGTGGATTGAAAGAATTATCAGTAAGAAGTTATTATAACAGTTTCAGTTTGGCGAGTGTTAAGATCAATGTATAAATGTGATAGTTAACGTGTTCGACAATAAATGTGTAAAACAAATTTCTTCATCAGTGTAATTTTTGGATAAAAGATTCCTTTCCGTTTACACAACCTGTATAGAGATACGTGCCCAAGCCAACAGGATAATAGCTAGCCGGAGGACATTTGAAATGAAATCAAACAAAAGCTAATACTGCCGCAAATTGCTAACACTAGATGGAGCTACAAACCAAACAAATGAATGACGTCACAAGATGGCTTCAACACGTGATGTAAACAAACATTATAAGCAATACCGCATCAACGTGGGGCTACAATAATGTTAAATAATATAACATTAATACCGTTACAAATTGGCTCCCATACGTGGGGCAGTTAAAATTATGTAACCAAACAAAACAAAAGCAGCACAACATAGATCTTCAAGTTCTAATAATTTACGTAAAAACATATTACGTAAGCAATGATGCTACTTCAAAACATAGCGATGGATGTTTTCGGAATCCAGCAAGCTAATCCGAGCCACTACAAACAACTCTGCAACATGACGTTGGCCTCTACCCCGAAGTGCTTTGATAGCCTTGTGCATGTCGTGCTCATCTAAGAGTGAAATTTTTCATTTATATTTACCCATCTGCAGCAAAAAATAAACAAATAAATATGGAAACTTTATTTTATATTGGTAACAATCTATTGATACTGTTTGGCCGAAATTACTGATCCTTTTAATTCGTATTTGCAGTGTTTTACATCACTGGTTGGTAGTAATGAGTACCAATTTTGATGAACGCTTCTAAAAATGGTAATTAGTTGTTCTTTCACACAATCCATGTGTAGAACAAGAAGGGAAAGGTAGAATCGGACTGAAAAACTCAATGCCGTAGTCATTTTGAGATGGCATACCCCAATGACGACTTACAATGTTGTTAGTACTTTTAAGTCCCAGCTTCATACTTAACTAACTATTAGCTCCATTAATGATAATTAATTGTGCTTTCCTCTAAAAAGCCTAAGCTTAATAATGAAACTTAAGTGCACAAACTCGCTGCATTACTGTTGTTAAATAATAACGGGATCTTAAAGCTTCTTTTAATGTGTATACAAGGCTTTCAACTACTCTTGAAATTAACTACACAACACAAATGCCTGCTTGAATTCATGGCAGTTAACGTATAAAGGAAGCTTTCCTTGTGGCCGGTAGATGATAGCAATTGTGTGAACTGATGCATTATGAAGAACAGTGGTCATTTTTACTTTCTCTACTACGTACAGTAAGTAGGGAAGTATTGCATTCCACACAAAAATTCGATACCGAGATTTCACCGGAAATACATGCATGTTTTGAGGCCTCCTGAATCCCCCCCCCCAAAAATCATTTTTAGAAAAAGGTCCGCGCGTGTGTCTGTGAATAGCATAACTCAAAAGCGAAAAGTCGATTAGATTCATTATCTTTCAAAGATGCGACACGAAGATTTTCAAGAAAATCTTCCCACCCAGAATACGCATTACTTGGAACGTTTTACAAAAATTTTGATTTTCTCAAAAATGCTCTAACGATTTTGATTAAAATATCATATATTTAAGATATTTTCATGACAAATGAAATGTATATCTTGAATTTTCTGGAAATGTCCCCAAGTCCTTTTCATTCTGAATGGCTTTTGCATAACTGGTAAACATAAGAGATAGATAAAATTTTTGTAATAAAAAATGTAGATCTCATTAAAACATTCTTCATTGTGAACGACTTTTGCATTAACGGCTAAACCATAAGAGATAGAAAAACTTTTACTACACAAAATACATAATTTATGTCATATACATTTTTGTTGTTGAGTGAACCATTTTCGAGATATTGCTTGTTATTCCCTTAAATTTTCCAGTACTTATACTTTTTCTCAAATGGGAATTCGTTGTTCATTTTTTTGTCCTGGTAATGCAAAGAGGATGGAATATTTGACTCTCGATTAAAGCTTACCAATTCCCCTTGCATCTACAGGAAAATTAGCAATAAGATTAACATCTCGATATTTCGATTAACATGAAGCATATGGAGAATAAACGTTTGTAAAAATAGTTTGTACAAAAGTAGAGAAAATCATGTGAGTGTAACACATCAGATTCTTTTTTATTTTGAAAGGTTATAGTCGCTTTAACATATTAGTCATATCGCAACTTTACAACCTTTTGTAAAATAAATATTTAACAATAAAACAATGAGAATATTTCACATACTGGCAGTTTTAAACCATTACAATGAACTAGTATAAAAGTGTGACACTCTAACTAATCAAATTGATTGAACATTTATATACTTTTATATAAATTTATGCTTTTAAAAAATTCAACTATATCAGGGTACATCGAATAGTTGAGTGCTGTTTGTTTGTAATGCTAGAATTACATAAACATCTGGGATTAAAGGTCCCTTCAAGAATTATCAGCACTACTCGTTCTTGGAGCGCTTTAAAATTAACCTCACGAGATGTAAGCTAAATCAGAGATAATTATTAGAGAACTTCGTCATTCCAAACAGCAGGAGCCAGAATGAAATTTCACGGCCCCTGACCTTCTGTCTAGCTGAATTATTAAAGACTTTGATTTTTAATGTGTAATGTGAAATTGTGAACATCTGGCACCAGCTGTATTATTATGATCCATTGTCCCCATCGTTCCTGCTCGGAAAAAAAAAGCTCTGCCAGGCGTGGTAAAGCGTTTTATTCATTTGTAAAGCCCAGTTCCCAGCACCTTCATAACGTCGTTCGGATTCCCACGCATTGTAGTGTAAAAATTTAGATCTCAATTAATTTAATATGCTCCCAAACATGCTCCCACCACTTTCATAGCATACTTACTTCGTTACGGCATCCATTAAATGAGCTCACAGACATTGAATAAATCCTGAGAGTGTATGTAGTACCTTAGAATAAATAAATATTTCATGACAGTTTAGATCTCTGTGTCCTTTATTTTATACGTCTAAGCATATAACAAAACTATAACCAAATTATCTTTGTGGTCGGTGGTAGCACTGCAACCGAAAATTTTCGCTAACCTGTGAATTTTTAAATGTTTGCTTGTGAGTATGTGCTTATTTGTTTTGGTTTTTTACTTTCTCTACTACGTATAGTAAGTAGGGGAAGTATTGTATTCCACCCAAAAATTCGATACCGAGATTTCACCGGAAATATATGTTTTGAGACCCCCTGAATCCAAAAAAAGCATTTTTGGAAACATGTCCGTGTGTGTGTCTGTGTGTGTCTGTAGTGTGTGTGTGTGTGTGTGTGTGTGTGTGTGTGTGTGACTATGAACAGCATAACTCAGAAACGAACAGTTGGATAAACACCAAACATGATATTTAGGTTCAGTATCTTCCAGAGATGCGGCACGAAGGTTTTCAAGAAAATCCCCCCACCCCAGATTACCCTTTACAATGAACATTTATCGAAAATTTTAATTTTCTCAAAAACAGACTAACGATTTTGATTAAAATATCATATGTTTAAGATATTTTTATGGCAAATGAAATCTATAACTCGAATTTTCTGGGAATGTGTCCAAAAGTATTCTTCATTGTGAACGACTTTTGCATAACTGGTAAACCATAAGAGATAGACAAAATTTTACTACACAAAAATGTAGATCGCGTTAAAATACACAATTTATGTTATATACATTTTTGTTGTTGAGTGAACCATTTTAGAGATATTGCTTGTTATTCCCTTAAATTTTCCAATACATATATACTTTTTCTCAATTTGTTATTCATTTTCTTTGTCCTGGTAATGCAAAGAAAATGGAAAACTCCACATAGCAACCAGCTCTTAAAATATTTGACTATAGCTTAAAGCCTACCAATTCTCCTTGCATCCACAAGAAAATTAGCAGTAAGATTAACATCTCGATATCTCGATTAACATGAAGCATATGGAGAATAAGCGTTTGTAAAAATATTTTGTACAAGAGTAGCGAAAGTCATGTGAGTATAACACATCAGATTTTTTTAGTAAGAATGGTTGAATAATTTCACACAAAATAGACTATATGGTATTTATAACAGGGAGCAAAGTAACAAAGAAAAAGTGAGAATATCTTGCACATGTTTAGGTTTTTTGAAAACCTACATCCGTTGGTGCAAATTGTGTTTTTTTGCAAAACGTCAGCGTTAGAGCAAATATTCCGTTGGCGGTTTATATATCTGTGTCCTTGATTTTATATATTTATATTAAAACTGTGTCCAAAATGTTCTGCTAATTTTCGCTCTTCATAATTTACTGATATTAATATATGAATTTTTAAAATATTTGTGTGTGTGTGCGCATGTGTTCGTTTGTTTTAATTTTTCACACAATTATGGTCGAACCATTTCTCATGGAAATTAGGCTGCAATATGGCAGATTAAATTACTTTCTCCAAAAGAGGGATTTACAACGGACGCAAAGTAAAAAAATCTGATGTGTTACACTCACATGACTTTCTCTACTCTTGTACAAACTATTTTTACAAACGCTTATTCTCCATATGCTTCATGTTAATCGAGATATCGAGATTTAATCTTATTGCTAATTTTCTTGTAGATGCAAGGAGAATTGGTAGACTTTAAGCTATAGTCAAATATTTTAAGAGGTGGTTGCTTTGTGGAGTATTCCATTCTCTTTGCATTACCAGGACAAAAAAAATGAATAACGTATTTGAGAAAAAGTATAACTATTGAAAAATTTAAGGGAATAACAAGCAATATCTCGAAAATGGTTCACTCAAAAAAAATGTATATAACATAAATTGTGTATTTTCACGCGATATACATTTTTTGTGTAGTAAACTTTTGTCTATCTCTTATGGTTTACCAGTTATGCAAAGGTCGTTCACAATGAAGAATACTTTTGGAGTCCTAGAAAATTCAAGATATACATTTCATTTGTCATTAAAATACCTTAAACATATGATATTTTAATCAAAATCGTTTGAGCCATTTTTGATAAAATTAAAATTTTCGATAAATGTTCCCTGTAAAAGGTAGTCTAGGGTGGGGGGATTTTCCTGAAAACCTTCGTGTCGCATCTCTGGAAGATACTGAACGTAAATACCAAGTTTGGTGTTTATCCGACTGTTCGTTTCTGAGTTATGCTGTTCACAGACACACACACACGGACATGTTTCCGATTTTTTTTGGATTCAGGGGGTCTCAAAACATGTATTTCCGGTGAAATCTCGGTATCGAATTTTTGGATGGAATACAATACTTCCCCTACTTACTACGTAGTAGAGAAAGTAAAAAAATCGAAATATCTATCATTTAATAGTTTTAAAAGCCGTAATCATAAGGTTTGTTACTAGCTATGTTATTAACACAATATCAATATGAAGAACATTTAACAGGGCGCATATACCAATTTGTATAGCCCACGTTAACTTCTATGGCAATGTCGAAGGCTTTGGGTGGAGAAACAGCCGATGATATTATTAGTTATCAGACCACTTCCTGATAGAGATAGCGTGCTGCCACATATTCAAGAGAGTTTGTGTCTCGGTTAGGGTGAGTGATCCGCATAAGGTTTTTGCGGGAGTTTTCCTTTATCCTGAAAGGATAGATGCCGGGTAACTTTAAGCTCTATGGCTCATTTGAGCATCATTTCATTCATTCATCGCGTAATATGACCATTCCGGTTAAAGGATGTTAAACTACAGGTACTTTTTTTTATTATTTATGGACGCTCTTCAACTACTATGGTCCTTAGCGTTCCATTCTATATTGGGCGTGAAAGACCTGTAATTTTGCTCGGAGGCCTCTTGATCAGGCTTGAGATTCTTTTACGTGCCATAAATCTACGACACGGGACCATCCTTACGAAGGAAGCCATGCCATGGATTTTTACGCCCAAAAAATGCACCACCCTCCGCCGGGTTTGAACCCGCGACCTTTGGAACTAGAGGCTAGCACGTTATCACTAGTCCACGGCGGACGACAAAAACTACTGCTATATACTTCAGTTTCATATTCGTACTTCCAGACTCTGCGAGGGCAGGGACCGATTTTAGTTGAAGAAAATTTCCCCTGTCCCAGCTGGGAATCTATTCCGGGACTTCTGAGTTAAAAAGCCAGCTGATCATTCGATCACAGAAGCAGCCACCAAGTTATTATTATTATTATTATTATTATTATTATTATTATTTCGCTAAATTTACCGTTTACCATGAGAAATGGTATAGCTCCAATCGCATTGCAAATACAATAAGGAGAAACACGGACACCCAGTATGCAAAAATTATGAAAAATCATTTTTGGTTTTTGCTTATTAAGAAAAGTAGAAAGTTCATTCTTTAAAAGGTAATATTTATGTTTCTAACTTTATCCCAACATATATATATCTACATTTTATATCTACATTACTGAAATGTTTGTGGGCGTGACAGAAGCTTTGATAGTTTCCCCTGAAGACACAACATTTTTGTTTTCAAAACCTCGCGCATATTTTCTGAGGGAAGGTCAGGATTGTTACTGGCAATACTGATTCAGCATGACATAAGAAGAAACATGAGCTTTTCCAGGATGTGAACGATATTTTTTTTCCAAACTGTGTTGTGTAGTGTAGGCTGTGTTATTACTTTCTCTACTACGTATAGTAAGTAGGGGAAGTATTGCATTCCACCCAAAAATTCGATACCGAGATTTCACCGGAAATACATGTTTTGAGACCTCCTGAATCCAAAAAAAGCATTTTTGGAAACATGTCCGTGTGTGTGTCTGTGTGTGTGTCTGTGTGTCTGTGTGTGTGTCTGTGTGTGTGTGTGTCTGTGAACAGCATACCTCAAAAACGAACAGTCGGATAAGCACCAAACTTGGTATTTAGGTTCAGTATCTTCCAGAGATGCGACACGAAGGTTTTCAAGAAAATCCCCCCACCCCAGACTACCCTTTACATGGAAGATTTTTCGAAGATTTTAATTTTCTCAAAAATGGCTCTAACGATTTTGATGAAAATATCATATGTTTAAGATAATGTCATGAGAAATGAAATGTATATCTCGAATTTTCTGGGAATGTCTCCAAAAGTATTCTTCATTGTGAACGACTTTTGCATAACTGGTAAACCATAAGAGATAGACAAAATTTTACTACACAAAAAATGTAGATCGCGTTAAAATACACAACTTATGTCATATACATTTCTTTTGTTGAGTGAACCGTTTTCGAGATATTGCTTGTTATTTCCTTAAATTTTCCAATACTTATACTTTTTCTCAAATTCGTTATTCATTTTTTTATGTCCTGACATGCAAAGAGAATGGAATGCGCCGCATAGCAACCAGCGTTAAAATATTTGACTATCGCTTAAAAGCTACCATATTCCCCTTGCATCTACAAGAAAATTACCAATAAGATTGACATCTCGACATCTCGATTAACATGAAGCATATGGAGAATAGGCGTTTGTAAAATTAGATTGTACAAGAGTAGAGAAAGTCATATGAGTGTACCACATCAGATTTTTTTTATTACAATCATACTCGTTACAAGATTCTAGTACATTATTGAATTATGACTGAATTGCACTTAATTGCTCAGAAATCTAGAGATTTCAATATCCAGAGTGTTTTTGGGAGTATGTGGAATAGTTAAATGCTGTAGTTGCCGGAAGGAAGTCATTTGTGCCAGCCACCTTCCCTTTTTAGCGACTGTGGTTGCTGGCGACATTTTGAGGCGAATGGTTACAACCGAAGAAGACAAAAATCACAAAAAGATTTTCGCCAACATATGAAAATTTAGCAAAAGGATATGCTTATCCTGGATAATTGGGGTTTAGCCTCACATATCCTACGCTCTCCCTCCCTCATCTTATAAAAAACATCTCTCGGCTATGCTTTGCGGCTTAGGGCTCTAAATAACTAGCAACGTGAAGAAGGTTTGTTGCTGCTACGTATGGGAAGCCAGTTTGAAGAAGATGTATTATATTTCGACTGTTGGGGAGCCGAACTTGAAGTAGTTGCAACCGCACGTATGGTAAAAAGTTTCCGGTAGCCTTCCCCCAAGTTTAAAAATATTAACTTTGTAATTTGACTGTTTCTTTTAAATATTATATATTTATGTTTGCCTCGGCTGCGTCAGTATTTATATTTTGTTAGAGACATGAATGTCTTAGCAGGGTGTGGTGCGACTGAAGAATGTAGGCTTACACAGATTATAATTTTACTTCACTACATTTATTTATGCTTGACACGATTTAAATAACACTTCACTGATATAGAGAGAGAGAGCTGTGAGATTTTTTTATTAATTGCACTTTTTAACACGTAATCTATTTTTGTCTCACACAAAATATGTATTAAATTTCTCGAGGACGCATCTGTCTGCTAGCAACTGACTTCTGAATTTGTAAATTTTGCTCCATTTTAGTTTCCGATTGGCTAATGCTAGTCCAATAGAATACCTTCATTTAACTAAAGCTTTTTCTGGTTGTTGATTGGCTATTTTATAAACTGTCTCAAAAATTACATTATTGTTGCTCCAAGAATTACCAGTAGCATTTAAACTTTCTAATTCATTATTGCCTCAAGGTTACCTCATTGTTACCTCATTGTTAGCAACCTTTAACCTATTATTCTCACAGCTCCTACATTATTAAATTACGTAATACATTCACATAACATTATTAAACATGTACATATTAATATAAACATTAATACAATGACTGTTACATACATTTTTATATATTGTTACATACACATATTGCTTTAAGGCGGGCTGTTATTGAATTTATATATTATATAATTAGACTGAAATCATTTAAGTGTTAAAAATACTGCCTCAAACGATCCGTTTCGTGTTTGCAGCAATCCGTACCTTCGGATTGGCAATGTTGGCAGCGTAAGGACAACGCAAGCAACGCTCCCATAATGCCTCTGGTAGGATGCGTGTGATGGGTTTTGTGTAGTTTGTGTATACGGAACAAGAGTGACAAGAATTTTCACAAATGTATTAAAATATATTATCCAGAACTTCCAGTAGAGTCTATTATCTGTATTCATCTCAGTAAAGCAATAAAAAATCCATGTAGATACAATGTCCCTTGCATGTAGCGAATCCTGCCCGTACCCGTAAACCGAATCTTATCCTATTTCAGTAATAATCTACTTAAAAGGCGTGTAGGTAAAATTGGAAAAACATGTGGTACTGTGAAAATTATTGTCATTTGAGTAACAAAGATTATTGATGTGGCTTCTAGCAGTAGAAGTTATGGTGATGACAACTAAAACAGTCAGAATAATGGTAATTATTGTGAATTACTGAAACAATTTGGACTCAAAATCAACTATAAAAACATGTAAGACAGCACAGAAATGTGAAATAGAAACTAGAAGAAGAAATGGGTGTTACCTCTGATAATCCTTCCTAGATATTGGAATGTATTAACAAGTTTATATTTTTCTAATGCTCGATCTCTCAAATTTGTATTTTTAAACATAAAAGGAACATTTATTTAAAAAATCTGATGTGTTACACTCACATGACTTTCTCTACTCTTGTACAAACTATTTATGCAAACGCTTATTCTCCATCTACTTCATGTTAATCGAGATAAACATATGCAGACTCTATCTTATTGCTAATTTTCTTGTAGATGTAAGGGGAATATATAGCCTTTAGTAGCCTTTAAGCTTTGACATATCTCTTAATAGCTGGTTGCTAGGTGCAGCACCATTCCCTTTCCCACAGATTAATACTCTTTGCATATCTAAGACAAAAAAATGAATAACGAATTCCCATTTGAGAAAATAAGTATTGAAAAATTTAAGGGAATAACAAGCAATACTTGGTTCACTCAACAAAACAAAATGTATATGACATAAATTGTGTATTTTAACGCGATCTACATTTCTTGTGTAGTAAAATTTTGTCTATCTCTTATGGTTTACCAGTTATGCAAAAGTCGTTCACAATGAAGAATACTTTTGGAGACATTCCCAGGAAATTCAAGATATACATTTTATTTGTCATGAAAATATCTTAAACATATGATATTTTAATAAAAATCGTTAGAACCATTTTTGAGAAAATTAAAAATTTCGAAAAATCTTCCATGTAAAGGGTAATCTGTGGTGGGGGGGATTTTCTTGAAAACCTTCGTGTCGCATCTCTGGAAGATACTGAACCTAAATACTAAGTTTGGTGTTTATCCAACTGTTCGTTTCTGAGTTATGTTGTTCACAGACACACAGACACACACACACACACACACACACACACACACACACACAGACACACACGGACATGTTTCCAAAAATGCTTTTTTTTATTCAGGGGGTCTCAAAACATGTATTTACGGTGAAATCTCGGTATCGAATTTTTGGGTGGAATACAATACTTCCCCTACTTACTATACGTAGTAGAGAAAGTAAAAAACTATCATACGTACTGCTTTTCTATGATTAAAAATAACTACTATTCAAAAATTGTAATTATTTAATGAGGATACGTACAGCAAAATTACTCTATTACACGGTGTAGAAACGTCCATATTACGCGCTGTAAAATTTTCATTGCGATACTGTTCATGTTCCTTCAACTTTGCAATTCTAACACTGTGAGTATAAACATATCCGGTTCCCTTACCATGAGCAACAACGTTGCACCGATCGCATTGCAAACATAAGGAATAGATACAAACTTGTGTATTGTGGCGTATTGGTAGCTATTGTCATGCCAGACATATTATTGCGTTTCATTGGCGACAGCATTGTTGGGGGTAATGTTAGTATTTCTTTCGGCCTTGTGTTTGAATTTCGTCCGGCATGACGCTCTCCACTTCTGTCCAGCAATCCCAGCCAGAGTTGGAGATAGAGGGGGAACAGTTTAGCGTTACTTCTTTGTGTGTGCGAGTCAGTCTGTTTTGAGAATCTGGTGTGTGAGTTTGTGTGTGAAAGAGTGTAAATGTAGTTCGTGTGTGAGGCATCTCCCTTCAATTCTTTCTTTATCTCTTTTGTGTGATGTTGTAGGGACACCATATATTTTATTGAATAAACCACAGGTAATAGGAATAATGTGAAATTTGCGTAAATCTGTTATAAATACCCCACGCCTGCACCGGAATGTGAATATCAAGGTCTGGTCCTCTCGCTGTTTCTGTAGCTACGTTTCCCTATGTGCATGTTGGGTTGATACAAATTTAGTATTTTTGCTGGAAACTTTTAGCCCGCGCCCCAGTTTGTAACATTTATGTTAAACATTTTGTTTATGTTTTAATTTCATTAACGCCCACAAAAATCTGTTTTTTTCTTCAAAACATCACACAACATTTAAGTTCCATAGACAGGAGAGAGAGTGTAAGTACGAATGAGTGCAATAGAGGAAAGATTGGGAGAGAAAGACAGAGCGAGAGAATGTAGGGGAGAGACAGAGGGAAAGAAACAAAGAAGAATCTCCAAATTTGACCCACAAATACGATTTTGTGTTTTGTCGTCCTCCGTGGTGTAGTGGTTACAATCCGAGCCTTTAGTTCGCGAGGTCGTGGGTTCAAACCCGGCAGAGGGCGATGGATTTTTTCGGGCGTAAAAATCCTTAAGGGAAGTGTGGTCCCGTGTCGTAAATTTACAGCACGTAAAAGAACCTCAAGCCTGATAGAGAGGCCTCTAAACAAAATTACCGGACTTTCACGTCCAATATAGAATGGGACGCCAAGGACCACAGCAGTTAAAGAGCGTCCATAAATAAAACTCAATTTCATTTTTGATTTTGTGCATAATTTTTTGTGCAATACTCAAAACAATTATAACTCCAGTACTGATTCTCTCAAAATAAATTCTCTCTCTCGTAGCTTGCTTATGATTTAATACATAGAATCTGGAAGTCTGGTTGAATTTTTACGGATAATTTTGAAACAACTGGGTCAACGTAACAATGTTACATTTTTCTCTGCAGCCCCAAAACAGAGAGACCAAGCTTAAAAGGACAACTAGGAAATTTGTAAGAAAGAACAGCATACAATATGTAAGTAGTAAAATAGTTTTATCATCCTACAGAAGTAAAGCTTATAATCACTTCACTCCACGTTTCCCTAAATGTAACTTCAACACCATTTATGAATAGCTAGGGAACGGTCATTAAGGCATGGGATCGCATATCTAACAACTAGGGATAGAGATTACCTAGATAAGGATTTTCTAGAGTTTCTCTCGCCTGTAAGCTGAAATCAGGAGCCGGACTCATTTGCATCATCATTAAAATTCACCCCACTAATCGCGCCGGGTACATACAGCGTCAGAAGTTGAAAAACAAAGAAAGAAAATCCAAATATAATACTAGAACTGAAATACTTGACATAACATTAGTTTAATTATTTTTCACAACGAACTCTTGTGCACTACTTCCATACATTGCCCTAATTACGTTTGATGCATACATACATCTACTTCTAATGGATATCATTAGAACCAACTGTATGGTTACTGATTAAAAATTCATAGAATACAAACATTTTTATACGAAGTCCAGCCTCTACTATTTCTGTCTCTGACCGACAGGCAAAGCGCGGCGTAGTTTTTACTTTCTCTACTACGTATAGTAAGTAGGGGAAGTATTGTATTCCACCCAAAAATTCGCTACCGAGATTTCACCGGAAATACATGTTTTGAGACCCCCTGAATAAAAAAAATCTGATGTGTTACACTCACATGACTTTCTCTACTCTTGTACAATCTATTTTTACAAACGCCTATTCTCCATATGCTTCATATTAATCGAGATATCGAGATGTCAATCTTATTTGTAATTTTCTTGTAGATGCAAGGGGAATATGGTAACTTTTAAGCGATAGTCAAATATTTTATCACTGGTTGCTATGTGGCGCATTCCATTCTCTTTGCATGTCCAGGACATAAAAAAATCTGATGTGTTACACTCACATGACTTTCTCTACTCTTGTACAATCTATTTTTACAAAGGCTTATTCTCCATATGCTTCATGTTAATAGAGATATCGAGATGTCAATCTTATTGGTAATTTTCATGTAGATGCAAGGGGAATATGGTAGCTTTTAAGCGATAGTCAAATATTTTAACGCTGGTTGCTATGTGGCGCATTCCATTCTCTTTGCATGTCCAGGACATAAAAAAATCTGATGTGTTACACTCACATGACTTTCTCTACTCTTGTACAATCTATTTTTACAAACGCTTATTCTCCATCTACTTCATGTTAATCGAGATAAACATTTGCAGACTCTATCTTATTGCTTATTTTCTTGTAGATGTAAGGGGAATATATATTTACAAGGGCAATTTGGAAATACAGTAGCCTTTAAGCACATACATATCTCTTAATAGCTGGTTGCTAGGTGCAGCACCATTCCCTTTCCCAAAGATTAATACTCTTTGCATATCCAAGACAAAAAAATGAATAACGAATTCCCATTTGAGAATATAAGTACTGAAAATTTTAAGGGAATAACAAGCATCATCTCGAAAATGGTTCACTCAACAAAAAAATGTATATGACATAAATTGTGTATTTCAACGCGATCTACATTTTTGTAGTAAAATTTTGTCTATCTCTTATGGTTTACCAGTTATGCAAAAGTCGTCCACAATGAAGAATACTTTTGGAGACATTCCCAGAAAATTCGAGATATACATTTCATTTCTCATGACATTATCTTAAGCATATGATATTTTCATCAAAATCGTTAGAGCCATTTTTGAGAAATTTAAAATTTTCGAAAAATGTTCCATGTAAAGGGTAGTCTGGAGTGGGGGGATTTTCTTGAGAACCTTCGTGTCGCATCTCTGGAAGATACTGAACCTAAATACCAAGTTTGGTGTTTATCCGACTGTTCGTTTTTGAGTTATGCTGTTCACAGACACACACACAGACACACAGACACACACACACACAGACACACACACGGACATGTTTCCAAAAATGCTTTTTTTTGGATTCAGGAGGTCTCAAAACATGTATTTCCAGTGAAATCTCGGTATCGAATTTTTGGGTGGAATGCAATACTTCCCCTACTTACTATACGTAGTAGAGAAAGTAAAAATGAATAACGAATTTGAGAAAAAGTATAAGTATTGGAAAATTTAAGGAAATAACAAGCAATATCTCGAAAACGGTTCAGTCAACAAAACAAATGTATATGATATAAGTTGTGTATTTTAACGCGATCTACATTTTTTTGGAGTAAAAGTTTGTATATCTCTTATGGTTTACCAGTTATGCAAAAGTCGTTCATAATGAAGAATACTTTTGGAGACATTCCCAGAAATTTCGAGATATACATTTCATTTCTTATGACATTATCTTAAACATATGATATTTTCATCAAAATCGTTAGAGCCATTTTTGAGAAAATTAAAATTTTCGAAAAATGTTCCATGTAAAGGGTAGTCTGGGGTGGGGGGATTTTCTTGAAAATCTTCGTGTCGCATCTCTGGAAAATACTGAACGTAAATACCAAGTTTGGTGTTTATCCGACTGTTAGTTTTTGAGTTATGCTCTTCACAGACACACACACACAGACACACACACGGACATGTTTCCAAAAATGCTTTTTTTGGATTCAGGGGGTCTCAAAACATGTATTTCCGGTGAAATCTCGGTATCGAATTTTTGGGTGGAATGCAATACTTCACCTACTTACTATACGTAGTAGAGAAAGTAAAAAAGCATTTTTGGAAACATGTCCGTGTGTGTGTGTCTGTGAACAGCATAACTCAGAAACGAACAGTCGGTTAAGCACCAAACTTGGTATTTAGGTTCAGTATCTTCCAGAGATGCGACACGAAGGTTTTTAAGAAAATCTCCCCACCCCAGATTACCCTTTACATGGAACTTTTTCGAAAATTTTAATTTTCTCGAAAATGGCTCTAACGATTTTGATTAAAATATCATATGTTAAAGATATTTTCATAACAAATAAAATGTATATCTCGAATTTTCTGGGAATGTCTCCAAAAGTATTCTTCATTGTGAACGACATTTGCATAACTGGTAAACCATAAGAGATAGACAAAATGTTACTGCACAAAATATGTACATCGCGTTAAAATGCACAATTCATGTCATATACATATTTGTTGTTGAGTGAACCATTTTCGAGATATTGCTTGTTATTCGATTAAATTTTCAATACCTATTTTCTCAAATGGGAATTCGTTATTCATTTTTTTTGTCTTGGATATGCAAAGAGTATTAATCTGTGGCAAAGAGAATGGTGCTGCACCTAGCAACCGGCTATTAAGAGATATGTCTATGCTTAAAGGTTACTGTATTTCTATATTGCCCTTGCAGATACAAAACAAGGGGAACTTAGTACGCCTTAAGCGATAGTCAAATATTTTTAGAACTGATCGCTATGTGTAAAATGTAATTCTCTTTGCATGTCAAAAGATCGTTTCTGCAAATGTTTATCTCGATTAATATGAAATAGATGGAGAATAAGATATTGTAAAAATAATTTGTACAAGAGTAGAGAAAGTCATGTGAGTGTAACACATCAGATTTTTTTCTAATACCCAAGTGAAGTTGTGGATTCGGCACACATTATGCTGCATTAATTTTCCAAGTGTGATTGTTTTACTTTATTAGCATTTACTTATAGCAGGTAGAGGAAATATTGTATTCCACCCAAAAATTCAATTTCGAAAATTCACCGAAAATACCAATTTTTAGGTTATGTGAAAATAAAATCGAAATTTCGGATAGTCACAAAACTTGGTATTTAAGTTCAGTATCTTCCAAGGAAGTGACAGGAAGATTTTAAAGAAAATACGCCCTTTGCAAACCACCCTTGAAACAAAACATTTTACGTAATTTTTTATTTTCTTAAAACTGGATCTAAAGATTTTTATAAAAATTCCACATGTTTACGATATTTACATATATACTAATATAAAGTGAGAAAATGTGTATGTATATACATGTAGGGTAAACTAAAAAAAGAAACACTCAACCGATTTTGATTATTCTTTCACCATTGTAAAGCTCTATTCTTTCTATTGACTTTAAAACACCTTCAAATTTCAATTCATAAATTACTAAAAGACTAAAACGGATTTACAATGTCTTCGTTGAGAATATCATGGAGTGGAAAATAGTTAAGGTATTAAAGAGAGAATGCGTGTAGAAACAAAAGTCGGTTGGTTTCTGTACCCCGTACAGAATGCGTGTGAAAACAGAGGTCGGTTACAATGTATTCTAAGCAGTATACCCGGTGTCCGGTAAAAAGGTTCCAATATTTACAGAGGAGGTTAGTATGCAATAAAGGAAGAAAAAAAGTCCCTATAAACACTGGTCGTAAACCTAATATCTTCTGAGCTATGGTCTTATTTTGTATGAGGAGCACATCTTGCGCTCCGAACGCTTATGTTTAAGCGTTTCGTGTTTGCAAACGGTGTATCAAGTAGGGACAGAACACAAGAGTAGTCAACTAGAGTATTCCAATGTGTGCTACGTATGTACTGCTCATCAATCAGGTAATGTTATTTACGTTTGGTGTATGGTAGTGCGCAAATGGCGCATGTTTTGTGGTGACATTGCAGTACTGTAATTTGTCTTCTTGTCCTTCTCTGGACTTACAGCACCGGTCCATTTTCATTACAGGTTTAAGCGATAGCTAACATTCAATGTCTTTCATGAGCGATGGATTGGTCAGGGAGCGCCAGTACCTTGGCCTTCCCGTTCTTCTGACTTTAACCCTTTAGATTTTTAGATTTATTGTTATTAAACCGAGATTATCTAAAAAATTACTCGACCATTCCAACCTATGATTCTTCCACCACCAAAGGGTACTTATAGGTTATGCAGCATTTCCAGAACTTGGAAGACTGTCGGAGGATGCTTCGCATCCTTTTGCGTGAATATCAGAGGATTTTTCATTTGTTATTAGCAATAGCCGGGACTGAACAAAATTAAAATTATAAGGATAAAGGAGAGGATTCACCATAAAAATCGTCTAGATTATTGTTGCAATAATTTAACAAAGAGTGATGGGAGGTAAATTCGTCACGTAGTTAATTCGTCATTTAAAAAGCTAAGCGCATAACGTCGCGTAAGCCAGCTGTTGTCTAATAAACTAACCGTTTGTGAAAATTGCAACACCAAGAAGGAAAAGCATGAATTCAATGAAGTTAATACCACAGGTTAGGTACATGACAATAACAAATGATAAACTTTTCAATCTATACATGACCTTTCAGCCCTAATATTCAGTATTTGGAGTGGCCTACATGAATAAGTTCCTGAGGAATTTCCCTCCACGCAGTTCGTATTCGAGCCTACAAATCCGTGGCACTGATTACTGGAGGACCGTGACGCACCAGGTGCCAACCAACCATATCCCAGACATGTTCGATGGGGGACATGTCAGGCGAACGTGCAGGACAGGGAAGCAATGGTACCCGTCGCTCTTCGAAGAAGGCTTATACATTCCTCGCAACATGTGACCGGGTATTATCCTGTTGAAATCTGGCCTGTGGAGATGCCTGAAGCAGGGGGAGTACCTCAGGCTCTACAATCACCGTTAGGTACCGGTTGCTGTTCAAAGTGCCCTCAATTCGTAGGAGGCGAGATCGGTTGTTGTAACCAATGGCGCCCCAAACCACCATTCCTGGTGTTTGTCGCTATGCAGCTCAACAATGCAGCCCTCCAGGTTGCACTCACCACGGTACCGCCGGACACGTATGCGGCCATCACTGTAGGACACGTTGAAGGGGGATTCTTTCGAAAAACTACATTTTGCCACTCAGCACCCCAGTGACGGTGTTCACGTGCCCATTGCAGTCGGAGGAACTTGTGGTTTCTGGACAATGGAAGCCGACATAATGGTATGCTTGCAACCAGTCCAACCTACAGCAGACGGCGACGAGCCGTTGATGCAGACAAGTTCACACCTGTTGTAGTGCTCCAGCGTCGAGCCAACACTGGATGAAGCTGTATGGTCCGTTATGGCCATGCGGACAAGATGACGGTCATCCCGTTCTGTGGTCATGTTTCGTGGTCCAGTAGCCGCTCTTCGCTGCGTACGACCTTCATCTATCCACTGCTTCCACACACGCATCACTGTCGTAGCAGCTTGCCCTGTACGAGCCGAAATGTCACGGTATGACAACCCCGCTTCCCGGAGACCGATCATTCTGCCCTGTTCGGACTCACTCATATGGCGATATGGCTCCCTTTGACGTCGATGAGGTATACTGGCACTCACTTTATTGTTTCCATCTTGTTTGACAGCTCTGCACTGACTACACTGGGCGCAACACTCACCTTGTCGGACAGAAACGAGAGGGCTCTGCTCGGTCTACAAACATAATCATTTATTGCTTGCACACTCTTCTACACTTCCACCAAGTTTGGAGTTATTTGGGAAATTCTTTCTTGGTGTTGTAATTTTCACAAAACGGCAGTGTATGTTTCGAATATCCTGTGAAGTCCCCTTCATGCTGAATTAATTTAGTATAGCTTTGCGCACCTGTTATACCCTAAGAGATAGACAAATCTTCACTACATAAAACATATGAATCGGCTTAGAGCACTCAATTTATATGAAATAAATGTTTTATGGAATAAACATATGGTGTTATTGGTTTGAATTTTCAAATACTTTATATTAAGTGTTACAATATTTTTCAAAACATGACGGCCTCGCCTCCCACACCTGCCTAAGTCAGCAGAGCTTTGAGGGTTGCTTTGGCAAGGTTTGCGGTTTAAAGCAAACCTCACAGTTGCCAAGTCTTTAGTGGTTCTTAAACTGTGGAGCGCGATTCTCGGGTGGCACACATGAAAATGTTTCTTTACGCAAGCTACGGTAGAATTTAAATAACATGAGACTTCTGGCACTGCTTGGAAGGGTATGTTTCCATGGCAACGTCCCCTTCGCTGTTGCTCTAGCCAGTAAGGTGCCAGCACTCTCCTTTCCCTTCGCCTACAACCTGAATTTTGAGGGGTGACACGTTGCCATGTTGGCATGGTGTACCACTAATCACAAGCGTTACGTCCCAGCGAGCAGTTTGCTATTCGGCGCGCTGCTAAACAGCTAACATATGCTCTAATACAACGTGTCAACGCAGCTCTCCCACTTCTCCGCATGCAGTGAGGAGTCCAGGTTGTTTAAATGATACTGTAGCACCTCTTCCAGTGGCGGAGCTATTTTTATTCTTCACAGGAGTCTTTGGTGCAGAAGATTGCTGATGTCCATTTGCACAATCAGATTTAGTTTCAGGTGATATCCAGGGTCGGAAAAGGAACGACATGTTGTGCACTAACCCACTGGTTTTCAAACTCACAACACCGAACACGAAACTAGACTGAATGCTGACGAAGTTGAAGGAAATACAGAAAACATACAATATTTGGCTACGTTGCTTCTCACGCTTCGAACGAGGGTCGCCTTCTGTTTGCTAATGGTTATTGCCCAGTGGCAGGGGGAAGGCTCTGGTCAAGGGTATGGGGGGAGGCCGTCATGTTTTGAAAAAAAAGTGTAACTCACCATTCCTTTGTTTCTCGTGGCCATGCAAAGAGTATGGGATTTTAAAGCCAGCATGTAGCTTTGAAAGGACAGGCAGGCAAGCAAAATTATGTAATCGTTATTTTGGAACAGTTTTGAGAACAGAACTGTTCCAAAAATAACCATAGGCCCAGTTATACACATTCAAGATAATATTTCTCCAACGCTGCATTAATGCGATTATCGGAGTATTACTTTTTGTACTACTGCTTTTTAAATATTTGACTATTGCTTCAGCCTTCTGTATTTCCGTTGTACCGGTAACGAAATGTATGATTAAACTATTTCTGCAAATATTTACCTCGATTAACATGAAGTAGATGGAAAAGTAAGCTTTTGTAAGAACAGAGCGTAAAATATATATAAGAGTAAACGACAATTGGCAGAGAAAGCATATCAATGCGCCTCATCAGATTTTTTTTTAAAAAAACATAAGTGGTTAGTAGCGCACCTGCTTGCTGTGCCATGAACCCAAGCCGGGTCGAGAAATGTTTCTTTAACTAAAAAAGATTCCTCGGTGTGTGCTCAAATGCGTTTCAGTAACCCATGCGCCCAAATAACACATTTTAGGATTGCCTCTGAAAAAATGCCCGAGTGCATGTGTGGAGTCAATTTCATATGATATGACAATCTAGAATAAAACACTATACCATATCAATATGTATCACAAAATTAAGCTTTCTCTACCCATTATAAATTCACATATATTTCTTATATGTTATCTTATTCATATAAAAACAGAATCTTCCATCCATGTTACGTCATTCACAGTGCATTTATCCCTAAAATGACTTCAAAGTACCCAATAAGGGTTTATTTTTATAAAATATGAGAAAATAAACTTTGAATGCCAAGTAACGAGCTCTTGAATAGGAAAAGAAGAAAGTAGAATCGCAAAATTTCAAGCATGTTCCGCTGGATGGTGCACTTATGCTTGGAAAAACATAAGTGTGGAATATTTCGAAAAGTATTTGCCATGAATTCTGTATTTAATGTGTTCTATATTCTCTGCAGTAAGCTTATGTCTATCTTTTAAAGTTTCCCAACTATTAATTAATAATTAAGTTTCTTATTATGAATTATTAATCCGATATCAACAATTATCAGAAAAATTACGGTTACGATTTTATTATTTGCATACAACTGATTTTGCCTAATCGAAGCAATCGCGATTAGCTGTAGATGTAAAACAAATTAAACCTTTTTGCTTAGAGAACGATGCAATCTGAATAAATTGCCGAAGTGAATAATTTCAAGTCAGATTTTGTTAAACACCCGTTACCAAACTTTCTATAAAAGAATCAATCCATTTTAATTCATTACCGTACACGATTCGGTCCTAACTGATTGGCAAAGAGACACGCTAGCAATTTTTTCCTCTCTCATCATTCATTCATTAAGACATGCCCCAACGGGCTTTTTAAATAAACCCCGTGCCCATTATCGCCGTCTGTTTGGGAGTGGAATTTAATACACTAAAAGGCTTCCATTGCCACTGTCTATGCATTAATTAGTAGAAACTAACAAGCAATTGTCATCAGCGAAATTACATCTTTAACAATCGGTCTTCTGAATGGACCTCCACTCGTGCGATAAAAACAATAATTAATAACAAGATTTGAGCGAGACGTGTGCCTCATTGCGTGAATATGTAGCAGTTGTTAAATCCGTGTAGTGTGTTTTGTCACGTCATGTGACGTGGCAACATTAGTTGTAAACCACCAGTCTGAATGAACCGAAGATAACAACGGATTACTGTTCTTGGTAATAACTGCTGGTAACGGACACAGAGAAATGTTACAATGTGTGTTTACCTAAAGAGAAGAGCAGTGGCATGGCGAGTTATGTTGGGAAATGTTACCGGTTTTAATTAATTTATTATTATTATTGCCTAACCACTCATATGGTGACTGTAACGCATCCCGAAGTGACCCGTTATACAGTGTTCCATAGGCGCAGTAACACACATATGTACTTTTTTTTTACTTTCTCTACTACATAGAGTAAGAAGGGCAAATATTGTATTCCACCCAAAAATTCGATACCGAGATTTCACCGGAAATACATGTTTTGAGACCCACTGAATCCAAAAAAAAAGCATTTTTGGAAACATGTCCGTGTATGCGTCTGTGAACAGTATAACTCAGAAACGAACAGTCAGATAAACACCAAATTGGTATTTAGGTTAAGTATCTTCCAGAGATGCGACACGAAGGTTTTCAAGAAAATCCCCCCACCCCAGATTACCCTTTACATGGAACATTTTTCGAAAATTTTAGTTTTCTCAAAAATGGCTCTAACGGTTTTGATTAAAATATCATATATTTAAGATACTTTCATGACATATAAAATGTATATCTTGAATTTTCTGGGAATGTCTCCAAAAGTATTCTTCATTGTGAACGACTTTTGCATAACTGGTAAACCATAAGAGATAGACAAAAGTTTACTACACAACAAATGTAGATCGCGTTAAAATACACAATTTATGTCATATATCTACATTTTTTGTTGTTGAGTGAATCATTTTCGAGATATTGCTTGTTATTCCCTTAAATTTTCCAATACTTATACTTTTTCTCAAATTCGTTATTCATTTTTTTTGTCCTGGTAATACAATGAGAATGGAATACTCCACATAGCAACCACCTCTTAAAATATTTGACTATAGCTTAAAGCCTACCAATTCCTCTTGGATCTACAAGAAAATTAGCAATAGATTAACACCTCGATTAACATGAAGCATATGGAGAATAAGCATTTGCAAAAATAGTTTGTCCAAGAGTAGAGAAAGTCATGTGAGTGTAACACATCAGATTTTTTCTATTTGTTTTACGTCGCTTTAACTCCTTGGTAATATCGCGGCGGATCTGTTAGTGGATAACTCTTAGAACGATGTGTGATGGACAGTTAGCCTTCTAGGTCTCATCGCTGTAACCACCCGCTCCGTCACATGTCAGACACCCTAGCGCATAGCTACCGGATCTTCTGCTTCGTGCCGTGCAGATGGCATTAGGGTACCGTCCAGTCTAACCGCCGCCTCCACAGACAGTTAGCCTTCTAGGTCTCATCCCTGGAAATACCATCTTGCTACATCACGTGCCCATAGAGACTCCAGCGCATTGCAGCCGGATCTTTTTCTTCGTGCCGATTGCATTAGGGTGTCGTCCAGTCTAACTGCTTACATTGTTCTGTGGATAGATGGCATAGCATTCACCATTATCACTTATTTTTCATTTTACTATTGTTTTTAGACTTAAGGTGGAACTTTAGGTCATGGTATTAAATATCCAATCGTGTATTTACCTTGGTGAATGAGGGAAACCACGAGAAAAACTGACAGATTGGTCGTCCCACGGGATTTGAACTCGGGACCTCCCGAATGCGGGTCACAGAGCCATCCCGCTCAGTATAGGTATTTATGGTGTTTGCCTACGAGCATAAGCTTTTCGGGGAATGAAGGGGAATGAATGTTGCTTAAAGCTAGATTTCCAAATAACTACCGCGTTCCGACTGTGCACCCACGGTGTACCGGTTGAGTATTGTGTTTGGGAATCGCCAAGGATCTTTCCATATAATTTACGAAGAGAGCTTTTAGCTCGGTTCCACGTGGTCTACTGTACTGTCGTATATCTACCTTACTGTCATGAGTATGATTTTATGGAAATAACCGGAACACGGTAGTGACACGATGGGGTAGTATGTGGAAACGTCCACAGGGCGCCAGTCGGTCGCAGTTCGGCATTTTCCGAAATGATACTACTCCACTTAACGCGCACCATACCGATTATTAGAGCTCGGCGCAATAGGCGCTAAAAATTTAACATGGGCAGGCAAATAGGTACACTGGCTTCCATTTATGCCGTTCCGCAGTTCTGGAGGCATTCTACTGCCCTTCACAGGTACAGCAAAGAGGAGGGGCGTGTAGCTGCTTACCTTTACCTTTTCGCGCATGCAGTGGCGTTTTACGAGCGCAGTTCTAGATTATTCACATATGAATATATAACTTTGATCAATAGCTTTAGTGTTCATCACTTATAATAACAATGTTAAAATAATATATAACTAAGTAAAACCATGTTTTGCACAATATCACCACGAAACATATTTTTTAAGGCAACATAATTTTATAAAACTGAAATATATTGTACGTTTTACTCTCAAAGAGGTCACATTTACTATACATTACTGGAATAATCTTCCAAACCAGATATACAACTAATTAAAACACTGTTTTGCTCAATTTCTCCATGAAAAGGTATTCTTATTGACAATGTAATGTAAAAAAATCTGATGTGTTACACTTACATGACTTTCTCTACTCTTGTACAAACTATTCTTACAAACGCTTATTCTCCATCTACTTCATGTTAATCGAGATAAACATTTGCAGACTCTATCTTATTGCTAATTTTCTTGTAGATGTAAGGGGAATATATATTTACAAGGGCAATATAGAAATACAGTAGCCTTTAAGCACATACATATCTCTTAATAGCTGGTTGCTATGTGCAGCACCATTCTCTTTGCCACAGATTAATACTCTTTGCATATCCAAGACAAAAAAATCTGATGTGTTACACTCACATAACTTTC
Organism: Deroplatys truncata; assembly: GCA_030765065.1. Classification (NCBI taxonomy): domain Eukaryota; kingdom Metazoa; phylum Arthropoda; class Insecta; order Mantodea; family Mantidae; genus Deroplatys; species Deroplatys truncata. Next base: position 80,783,069 of record CM060982.1, on the reverse strand, counting down.
TCTACTCTTGTACAAATTATTTTTACAAACGCTTATTCTCCATCTACTTCATGTTAATCGAGATAAACATTTGCAGACTCTATCTTATTGCTAATTTTCTTGTAGATGTAAGGGGAATATATATTTACAAGGGCAATATAGAAATACAGTAGCCTTTAAGCATATACATATCTCTAATAGCTGGTTGCTAGGTGCAGCACCATTCCCTTTGGCACAGATTAATACTCTTTGCATATCAAAGACATACAAATGAATAACGAATTTCCATTTAAGAAAATAAGTATTGAAAAATTTAAGAGAATAACAAGCAACATCTCGAAAATGGTTCACTCAACAAAAAAAAATGTATATGACATGAAGTGGGTATTTTAACGCGATGTACATTTTTTGTGTAGTAAAATTTTCTCTATCTCTTATGGTTTACCGGTTATGCAAAAGTCGTTCACAATGAAGAATACTTTTGGAGACATTCCCAGAAAATTCAAGATATACGTTATATTTGTCATGAAAATATCTTAAACATATGATATTTTAATCAAAATCGTTAGAGCCGTTTTTGAGAAAATTAAAATTTTCGAAAAATCTTCCATGTAAAGGGTATCCTGGGGTAGAGGGATGTTCTTGAAAACCTTCGTGTCGCATCCCTGGAAGATACTGAACCTAAATACCAAGTTTGGTGTTTATCCGACTGTTCGTTTCTAGTTATGCTGTTCACAGACAGACACACACACAGACACACACACGGACATGTTTCTAAAAATGCTTTTTTTGAATTCAGGGGGTCTCAAAACATGTATTTCCGGTAAAATCTCGGTATCGATTTTTTGGGTGGAATACAATACTTCCCCTACTTACTATACGTAGTAGAGAAAGTAATAAGTAAATTATATTTTTTACTCTCAAAGAGGTCGATTTATTAGACATTATTGGAATAAATTTCCAATTCAGATATACAACTAATTAAAACACTGTTTTGCACAATTCTCCTTGAAAAGGTATTTTTATTGACTATATAATGTACATGTCCAATTTCCATTTTTGTCCAATACCTGATTTAGCCGCCTAGGCACCTAACCGCTTAGGTACCGGAAGAGCTCTTGACCCTAAACGCATATGTTCCCACATTTCATGACAGTGTTTCCAGAGGACGACGAATGATTCAGTGCCTAGGCGGCTAAATCAGGTATTGAACAAGAATGGAGATTGGCTGGATTATTAAAATAATGTATAGTAAATGTGTCCTATTCGAGTGTAAAAGTATGATAAGTCAATGACTTTTTAAAGAAGATAATATTTTTTTTCCAAAAAATCTATTTTACTTCTCAACATAGTCTTCTTTAAATTCAATACACGTTGTCCATCGTTTCTCCAATTCTTTTTAACCGTTCCAAAAAATTCGATTTTTTGAAGTCTGCAAAATATGAGATTGTTTCTGCCATTATGTGTTCACTGGACGTGGATTTCTTCCCAGCGAGCCAATTTTTCAGGTTTATGAAGAGGAAGAAGTCGCTAGGAGCCAAATCTGGAGAATATGGTTCGTGAGGTAGCAGTTCGTAGCCCAATTCCAAAAATTTTGCGATGGCAATGGCTGACTTGTGTGCGGGCGCATTATCCTGGTGAAAGAGAACCTTTTTCTTCACCAAATGGGGTTGTTTCTTTAACAATTCCTTGTGAAACTGATCCCACATTGCGGCATAATATGAACCTGTGATCGTTTTACCCTTTTCCAGGTAGTGGATGTCTATCACCCTTTGTGAATCCCAAAACGCAGCTGCCATGATTTTTCCTGCCGTCAGAATGGTTTTCGCTTTCTTTGGAGCAGATTCGCCGAAGGACTGCTTTGATTGTTGTTTGGTTTCAGGTTGATAGTAATGAATCCAAGTTTGATCAACCGTGATATAACTCCGCAAAAACTCATTTGGGTTGCGTTGGAACATGCTCAAACATCCCTGTGAAATGAACACACGATTCCGCTTGTTCTCAACTGTGAGCAGTCGTGGCACCCATCTTGCTGACAACTTTCTCATACACAAAAATTCGTGCAAAATGTTATACACCCGTTCACTCTAGATATTTACGGTCTTGGCTATCTTACGGATTTTCACTCGGTGGTTTTTCAACACTATATCGTGAACTTTGTTCATTTCTTTTGCTGTGACCTCAACCGGCCGTCCTGTGCGCACGGCATCTCTTGTGCTCGAACGGCCACATCGAAATTCTGTGAACCACCTGTGAACCATGCCATGTGATGGAGCAGAGTCCCCATAAAACTTGTTCAACTTTTCTTCCGTTTCCTTCACCGTCTTACCACGCAAAAAGTAGTGCTTTATCAGAACATGAAATTCACTTTTCTCCATTTTCTACGAAGCAACACACATCTACTTATTTTAGACGCTCTCAACAATGTTCTAAGAAACAAATGACGAATTTCTGCGATTATACCCAGAATAGATGCAAGATTTGGGTGCAAGCAAGAAACCTGTGATTAGAACGCTATTTCTTGTCAATGTCATGGACTTATCAATCCCCCCTCATATTTCAGTTTCACACTATGTTGCCATTAAAATACTTTTTCATGGAGACATTGTGCAAAAGAGGGTTTTATTTAGTGACATATTTAAACATGGTTATTATATGTAAGTGATAATGAGTAAAACTATTGCTGAAAGTTATACATTCATATCAGAATAATCTAGAATTGTGCAGTAAAACAGGACGCCACTGCATGCGCGAAAATGTAAACAGATACACGCACCTCCTCTTTGCTATGTATACACCTGTGAAGGTCAATAGGATATCTTACAAAGCTGCGGGGACACATAAATGGAAGCCACTGTACTACAACAAATTCCAGATAGGCACTATCAGTATTAATAAATATTGAAACCGATACTTCCATTTACTACTTAAAACGCATTTTGGAACGACAGTACAGAAATATCAAATATCCATTCCGATACATTAAATTTACCTAATTGCACTACTCTCTTAATAAACTATAAACATAATTTCTTTAAATTTAGGCCCCATTCGCAATGAAAATTAAGCGTAACCATAACGAATACTTAAATACTAAATGCTATGTATTGTAATGGAATTATTCACAATGAATCACGTGAACATAAAAATAAATCAAACGTAAACTTGGAAACTTGCAAGGTCCAAGCTTACAAACATATTAAACTAGTCAATCAAAGAGCGATTCCCATCACGTGATCATTTTGCCATCTCCCAACAGATTTTCCGTTGCCCCTATGTTGACTCGCTAACACGCTTTTTGTGTTAAATCACAAACCAGGAATCACTGCGCTACCTATAAAAATCGCAGCAACACAAATTGTTATTATAGTTTATACTTTCTTGCAAGTTTAACGTCCTTTAACAGGGTAGCTAGCTCTTGCTCGGTTTGATACATGTACATAACCTCTTTTGTCGGTGGTCGCCTCGCAGGCCGACATATTAGTTCAGCTGTTTAACGCTCTCTTGCGATTGGCTGCTGCTTAAATTTGCGTTTTTCGATGCGAATGACAACACCTTGTGTTGAGTTTATGTCTAAGCTATATGTTGTTATCTTAATGCTTAATTTTCATTGAATGACCCCTTACACTCTTCGGTTTCTTTGTATTTTTATGACAAACCCTACTGTCAGCTTTTAAGTAATTTATTGAATACATTTTACACTCCCACGCTGCTTTTTAATTATTATTGAGTCTTTTGTGGTTATTGTTAAGCAAGCTATCCTTGCATTTGCAATGGAATAAGTCTATAGAATCTTTTTAAGTCAGTACTACGTTTTCGCTCGCGTGGAAAGTAGAAAACAATAAAGTCATCCTGTTAGTGAACAAAGAAATGAATTAATACCAAAATGATCGATTTCCCAGTAGCCGTATTTTCATTATTACTCGAAACAATACAACTGCTGATGTTAGGGAAAGAATGTTGGTATTACAAACTTTCTCAGACATGTTGTCAACAGCAGAATTGCAATAGTAAGGTTAATATCACATTAATAAACAACCGTCAATAACAAAAAAGTGAAATTACGATGGGCAAAAACCTTGATAAAAGTTATCATTACAAAACAAAGGCCATAATAGGCCCTTAAGCTACCACGGGTTGCTAGGTGAATGTTGGGAAGGTTCATTACATCGCCAAAATTTCCTGTCCCTTCATTTCATTTCCATTCTCATTTCACTTTACCTTTCATCTGCTTGGCTGTTTCAGGGTTATAAGTGTCCGGGAGTATCAGCGTTGCATGGCAGGAGAAAAGGATGCTCTATGATATACTTCGTCCCCGGAATGGGGGTGGTCTTCAAGTCCCAGGCATACAGTGGGATGTGCAAGCCTTCAGGGGAAGGGGTGTTGGAAGCTCTAGCTGCCATCCGAGGAGTTTCAATCTGTCCTTTGCCCTGCCGTGCCGGCCTTAGGCACTAAAGATCTTCATAGATGGAGGTGCTAAATCCTCCTCCGCTTCCAGTCCTAGTCCTAAGGCACACACTATGGAAATAGGCAATTATAGGCACTATAAGGTGTGGCAGTAATTTATATCACAATAATGTAAATGCCAGAGTGATTGTAGTGTAAATAAGCATTATTGTATGACAATGATTTGAGATGTTTGTTAATTATAAGCATTATTAGGAAATAAGTTTACACGGCCTCACTGAAACTGACAATAAGAGCGGGTAACAATGAGCGAGGGGGTGAGTTGTTTATCAATTATTAGAGACAAGCAAATGACGTCAGATTGGCGCGCTTTTCTTAGAAATAGCGGGAATATTTTCCCTAGAGATTATGTGTTCATAATTTTGATTGGATATAAAAATAGACGCTAATGTTGGCGCGTTTTACTAACCAATAGCAGCTCGGTTATAATGTTTAGGCATATTGGGATGAGGGAGTATAAAAAGCTAAAGCCAGAGGCAAGTATTGTCCAGTTCAACAGAATCATCCACGCATTACACGTCGTTGAGTCCAACAGAAACATTTATGCATTACACGTCGCTCAGTCTAGAAGAAGCATTCGCGTGTAATACGTCGATCATTTCAACATAAGTATTCGTGAGTTATACGTCACAAAGTTTAAGAGAATCGTCGCGCAATTCTCTCGTGTCGTAAAGTTAGTTATAAATGTGAAATACGCGAATTAATAATGTGCAGTAAATAAGTTATTATAGTAATAGAAAATATAACAGTTTCAGTCGGGCGTGTATCAAGAGTCAATATGTGAAATTAAAGAAGTGTGACAACAATAAAAGTGTAAAAACAAATTCTTTTATCAGTGTTATCTTTGAGTAACAACTCCTTTCCGTTTACACACCCTGTTCAAGAGATGTGCTCGACCGAGAAATAACAGCTAGCCGGAGGACAAATAACCCAAAATTCAAACTATTAATATAATAACAGGCGCCCAACAATAGATAACACGAAGTGACCGCGACAAATTGGCTTCCATACGTGGTGCAGATAAACATGAAGCATCTTACAACTACCAACAAATATATTCCACTACAAAGGTTAGTAAAGTTTACTCCATTAAGCATGAAACATATTTATGTATACAAAGCATACGATTCTAAACAAAGAATCAAAATACACAAATGCGAGCTCTACTGATTACATTGTTCAGGGAAGACGTTCGCAATAGAGCAAGAGTACATTGTGTTGATTCAGCAATATCTGCAGCTACACATCTGTCACATAAAGATTATGTCAACACACTGGTTAAAGGTGACATCTGTAAGGTTATTGGCGAGAGACTTAAAATATCTTATCTCTTCAATAAAACCAACAAACAGGTTATAACAAACGATATTTTCTTCTTACTGATCCATTGCTTATTGAAACAGTGATTACAAAACGAACAGATCGAAATCAGTCATGAAAATAACAGGCGCACAGTCCTGACATGGTAGGTTATGTGGAATTCTACCTTAATATTGGCAATTTAACACTTATGATATTTGCGCTATAATTACTCAGAGTCATAGTTGATATCTCTGTTTCACTTGTAACTTCTTACAAGTAACTACCCAATTTTATGGCTGAAAAAGTATGCATTTGTTTATGCAACTTGCCTATTATAGATTGGGATGAATTGCAAATGGTGCAGCATCGAGTGACTGGGTTTCCCAGATTTGGTCGTTGCAATCACTGATGTGGAAAAAACTCAATATTTAACTGTTTAATAACTAAGGTCAGGGGCAGGTAATCCACTGGAATTAATAATAATAACAATAAAAGTGAAAAAAAGGTCAGTACAAGTTCAGAATTAGAATATATTCTTAAAAAAATCTGATGTGTTACACTCACATGACTTTCTCTACACTTGTACAAACTATTTTTACAAACTCTTATTCTCCATCTATTTCATATTAATCGAGATAAACATTTGCAGAAACGATCTTTTGATATGCAAAGAGAATTACATTTAATACATAGTGACCAGTTCTAAAAATATTTGACTGTGGCTTAAGGCCTACTAAGTTCTCCTTGTTTTGTATTTGCAAGGGCAATATAGAAATACAGTAGCCTTTAAGCATCGACATATATCTTAATAGCTGGTTGCTAGGTGCAGCACCATTCTCTTTGCCACAGATTATAACTCTTTGCATATCCAAGACAAAAAAATGAATAACGAATTCCCATTTGAGAAAATAAGTATTGAAAAATTTAAGGGAATAACAAGGAATATCTCGAAAATGGTTCACTCAACAACACAAATGTATATGACATAAATTGTGTATTTTAACGCGATCTACATTTTTGTATAGTAAAATTTTGTCTATCTCTTATGGTTTACCAGTTATGCAAAAGTCGTTCACAATGAAGAATACTTTTGGAGACATTCCCAGGAAATTCAAGATATACATTTTATTTGTCATAAAAATATCTTAAACATATGATATTTTAATCAAAATCGTTAGAGCCATTTTTGAGAAAATTAACATTTTCGAAAAATCTTCCATGTAAAGGGTAATCTGGGGTGGGGGATTTTCTTGAAAACCTTCGTGTCGAATCTCTGGAAGATACAGAACCTAAATACCAAGTTTGGTGTTTATCCGACTGTTCGTTTCTGAGTTATGCTGTTCACAGACAGACAGACACACACACACAGACAGACAGACTCACAGACACACACACGGACATGTTTCCAAAAATGCTTTTTTTGGATTCAGGGAGTCTCAAAAGTTGTATTTCTGGTGAAATCGCGGTATCGAATTTTTGGGTGGAATACAATACTTCCCCTACTTACTATACGTAGTAGAGAAAGTAAAAATTCAGCTAGTTAGATATCAGCATTGATCATGTACCAGATTTGTGGCACGAATAGTTTTGTAAGATATTAACTTTAATTTTTACTGTTGTTATTTAATTTTTTTTTAATTTTTTAGACATCTAATCTCGTAAAACTACTGAAAAAAGAAAATAATTATAAAAAATCGTGTGGTTATAATGTAATATAGGGAGCATTCAGTTTGACCCATTACTGGAACTGTTTCCCCATTATAGTCGGATTTCAGAAAATGAAGTCATCAAAACAAGAGATCATACCTCTTGTACAGATTTGTAGCTTTTTGTAGTAATTTGTACATTATTTGTATTGCTCTAAGTAGAAAGCTGCAAATCGACTTATGCCAAGAAATGGGTTGACAGTGTGAATGTTTTACAGAAAAGCCATGGCACTTGGCCCTATTGATACCCTGATTTGCCAATAGTTGGTATCAAGGGATTCCTTTGTGTAAGTAACTAGTGCAAGTGCTGGCAAAGTGAGGTATTCATATCTACAGTAATGCAGGGAACAAACAGATCATATGGATAGTGTAAAAGAGTTTCTGGAAAATTCTCTTTTTGTTTACAAAGGTGACTACCATGGAGGAATTAACCACGTGCGATCTGAATAGTGGATTCGAAAGTGCTAATTTTCCCTCCCCCTCTTCCGTTGTAGTCTTACATAATGGTCCAGGTCACATTATAGAGGTGGATGGACCCTCAACGCAAAATCTGCTATATCATCTAAATAACAAAGAGGTACATTGCAACAGAACTGTACAAGCTGCTTGAAATAAACAAACCTACAAAGGTGTTTAAAGTAGATCACCATCGTTCGCATCCTGCTATATATGTACATACATACATGGGTTCAGGTCTGAACACCATAAAACCAGCTTGCGTCAAGGTGAAACGAATGGTTAATGTTGTGTCCTTACTGCAGAGGTCTGATACAAGGAGAAGGCCCCATCGGACGGTTACGGCATCACTTGCTCTTCCCGAGTGCTTCCCTAAATAAGTTTGCTCCGAGGATTCATTAGTATTCATTCAGGAGGAGTAGGATTCATCACACCGGTCCAAAAGGGTGTCCGGGACCTGCTAGGTCCAGCCAAGTTTCGCTTGACGATGAAAGACACGCTAGTAGGCAAGCTTACCGAGCTCGAACACTGGCCGGGATCGTCCATTCGGCGAAGCTAGATCACGATGGATATATGAATAGGATAGAGAGGTTTGAAAGTTTTGGTCTTAAAAGATGAGTCTTTATTGTTCCACACGTCTTCATGCCCCAGCGACTTATGCTGTGACCGTACGAGGTGAGGAGCTAGTTCAGCATCACTGTCGCCCGGATCGGCCTATACATACCTGTGATCGCTGCGTAACGGTCGCCAGCACAAAGAACCGGTAACGCCATCTAGTTTATTGACTTAAATATTTGTACATTAGTGCCACAGTGACACGTGGTTGAACTTATGTTACTAATGACTTATTTACCTGTTAGTGTATATTACAATTACTTGATGCATTATAGCGTGCGTCAAAAGCTATTTCTTGCTGCGTGGTGAACTTATTATGTATATATCTGTGGTGGGGTACCACTACAGTTAGGGAAAGAATTACTACCATAAGTGTATCTAGAGGGGCGAATGCATGGGCTAATGGACATACTGTATTAGCCTGGCTTTGTCCGTCTGTCCGTCCGTATACAGAATAACTCGCTAGATGCTACGAGCACGGAGTTGAAATTTTATACCAAAGACTTCGAACAAAACTTGTCGATTCATTTCAAATTTGAGTCAAACCGATAAAAAAAATTAAGGGTAGCTAAGACATGGCCTTCAAATCGAAATTACAGTCTAATGTTTCCGAACCGAAGACTAAAGGCTTTGAAACTCTGATGGCTAAAGCAAATACTGCAATGAAATATACAGGTAATAGATTGCAAACCGGCGGGAGGAAATAAATATGTACTCTGTATTTTTAATTTAATTTTTATCGTCATTAGAAGCGGCATACAACCGTCTTACCTCCCTTAATGAAGGGGACTCGCCGATATACAGAGCATATTGCACCTAAGCCCCTCGAGGGCGGGAGAAAAATGAGGCGAGCGGCGGCTGGATCCAGGAACGCCGGTACAGCAATGATAGGGTCTCTAAATCTTCAGAAGTAGATACCCCGGCAGAAGGACAGACAAACCGGGGACCCCACCTATACAGAGGGGGTCCGACGCCACTCAAAGGTGTTCGGGTACCCCGGCAGCCAGCCGAAAACCGAGGGACGGAAAGAGTTCATAGAGAGCATCCTTTTCCCCAGCCACGCTGCACCGAAACACCATCACCGACACTTCCAACCCTAAAAGAAACCAACGGGATGAAGGATGAATGAAATGATGAATGGAACTAAATGGAGAGACAAGAAATCCAAGGGCTGAAAGAAGCCACTCCAGTATTTGCTTGACGAGCCGGGGACCCCCCCCCGAAAAAAACCATCGGTGGTCTTCGGGGATCAAACTCGCGACTTCCCGGATGCGGAATACAACCATAATGGAAACCAGGGCAGTGGCCGAAATTCTGTTAACGTGTTTATAGATCCCTATCCGAACGTATACTGTGTGGTGTGACGGTTTGCGCTCTCGCTTGTTTCGCGGGAGACCGATTTTCAGTTTCCTAGTTAAAATTTCAATCTATCGCCTAGACATGTTATATATGGTTAATTATGCGCAAATCGACTGAAGTACATAACTACGCTTTCTATTTTAATTTTCTTTTGCCATGAATTGAGACTTTTTAAAACAACTCAGGTTCACCTGCATGCGTCCGGAAACGTCATCCCTTAAGGTATCTTGACACTACCATCAAAAGTAAATAAAACCTTGGATAACTTCCAGAATTTCTAAACCGCCCTACCACACAACGAAACCGAACGAGATGGTTCCGCTCGCATTCGCACGGTTCTGTGTTCGATTTCTGGGGTTGGCTACTCTGAGCATGAGTTCTTCGTAGTTTCCTCTGATTGGCAAGGAAAATGTTGGAGTGGTTTCATATCTACCACAATTTATTCCATCAAATCATACCATTTCGCTTCTCCTTTCATGTTTAAGTAAGCTTGGGGGCTGTGCAGTGTCGATCGGTGTCGGGCAGATGACAGCCTCCTCTGAGCCTCGGTTCCGCCAGAGGGAAATCTTCTCCGAGCAGCCTGCCAGTGTGATCGGTCATCAAGCTTGGAATTGTTACGAGCCTCTACGTATCTCTTTTGGCCACCTGTCTGCGGTCCTTTCTCTTCACCCGTTCCTTCTGGAGTGTTAAGCACAAAAGACCCGCCTTGGGTCGAGGTGCGGGGTCCCCTCCGTTTCGTGGTCACAGATCATAGTCATCAGTTCCCACAACGAAGTGGTGATCCCACAAATGTATGTAAGCTTGCAAAGCACAAACTCTACTATTTTCCACAAAAATATATGGTCAAGTTCAGTGAAACCTACGCGAAGGTCACCTAATTCAGGCTTCTTGTATGAGTGGTATAATATGACCATCAATACCATCTGTTTACTATTAAATGCGTTCCTATGATATTTAATGTGCTCGTATTAAACTCATTTACTTTCAATACTTTGAGTCATATACTCACATAGCATGGTATTTGTGTGGTATTGCTGCATAATTAACTATAAAGGAATGTAATCATGCCGAGTTCCCTAATTATTTTCATCTCTTTTGTCCGAAACATTTTAATTTCCTTGCTTATCGAGACCTCCTAACATGAAGAAAATATAATTCTTCCTTATATCCGCTATAAGCTAATGTAAACATTAACAGTGCATGGGTAAAGTAAATTCTTTAACATGGTAACAGTCTTAGAGATTTATAGAGACAACTTTGAGTGTGAGCATTGAGGCAGTATTATTAACATTTAAATAATTTCAGTCTAATTATATAATATATAAATTCAATAACAGCCCACCTTAAAGCAATATGTGTATGTAACAATATACAAAAAGTGTATATTATAGTCATTGTATATGTTTATAATATTGTGTTCACGTGTAATAATGTTATGTGAATATATTACGTAATTTAATAATGTAGGAGCTGTGAGAATAATAGGTTAAAAGTTGCTAACAATGAGGTAACAATGAGGTAACGCTGAGGCAGTAATGAATTTGAAAGTTTAAAAGCTACTAGTCATTATTGGAGCAACAATAATGTAAATTTTGAGACAGTTTAAAAATAGCCAATCAACAACCAGAAAAAGCTTTAGTTAAATGAAGGTATTCTATTGGATTAAGAATAGCCAATCAGAGACTTGAAATACAGAAATTTACAAGTTTAGGCGGTTGAAATCAATTCAGTTGCCTGCAAACAGTGTTCCTAACCGGACGCGAGACACGTCCTCGAGAACTATAATACGTATTCGTGTGAGACGAAAATAGTTTACGTATTAAAAAGTGCAAGTATATAATAAAAACATTTCACAGCTCTCTCTCTCTCTCTATATCAGTGAAGTGTTATTTAAATCGTATCAATCATTAATAAAAGGAGTGTAGTAAAATTATAATCTGTGTAAGCCTACATTCTTAGTTACACCACAACCCTGCCAAGATAAACGTGTCTCTTAACAATAATACTGACGCAGCCGAGGCAAACAAATATTTAATACTTAAAGTAACAGTCAAATTACAAAATTAATATTTTTAAAACTTGGGGCGAAGGCTACCGGAAAGCGGGTATCATATGTGCGATTGCAACTATTTCAAGTGTTCGGCTCCCCAAAAGTTGAAATATAATACAACTCCTTCAATACAACCTACTTCAAATCGGCTTTGCAAACGTGAAGCAACAATAAAATTCACTTCAAATTGACGCCCAAAGCATGGTGCAAATAACGTAACAAACCATCTTCTTCAATGGGTAAAGTAAAATTCTTTAACATGGTAACAGTCTTAGAGATTTATAGAGACAACTTTGAGTGTGAGCATTTAAAGTAAAATATTATTAATTTCGGGAGGAAAGATTGACAGTTGAGTTAAGCGTATTCCCTGTTTTGTTTTCAGAAATTGCAATTAATATTTTATAAAGCATTCAGTTGTAAAATTTCAATCGCATTGCAACGTTCGTAAGACGGCGGGAAAAATTACAACGCCATGCGAAATAAAAATAGCCACGAAATTTACCGTTCTCAAGGAGGAGCTTTATTAGAAAGAGGTTTCATTAAATTGTATAACTTTATATTTGGCACAGGTTATATAAACAATGATGTTCCCTATAAAAAAACAGAAAACCACTCGTTACATGGAATTCGACCACGTTTCGCTGCCCCTGTTGATCGCAGTAACACGCTTTAACGAGTTCAGCTATGCTAAGCACGGAAAAAATGTGTTGCTGATAATGTTTATTTTGTAAGCAAAGCACCCAACACTGTAATCGTTTTTACTTCTGGTTCACTACTTAATCGAAACACAATAACATATTTTCTACGTTTACTGAAGTTGAATTTGCAATGTTTGTCCGTTAGTTTACAATGATTGTTAAAATATTGCTTTTCAAAACTGCGAGGTGAGCCGATGGCTGGTATGCCCTCTGCACAGCAAGTGAAGCATATAACAAATTTCATTCTCATACCATTCATGCAAGAACGCCTGAGAATTAGTTGACCCTTCGCGCAGGCGTCACTGAACTTAGCCATTTACTTTTGTGAAAAATAGTACATTGATGTATGTAATGAAACGACATATCGGTTGCTAGTATTATTTAAATGACGAGTGAGAAATGTTTGTTGCTGCTACGTATGGAAAGTCAGTTTGAAGATGATGTATTAAAGGAGTTGTATTATATTTCAACTGTTGGGGAGCCAAACTTGAAGTTTGTTTGCAACCGCATGTATGGTACCCGGTTTCCGGTAGCCTTCGCCCCAAATGTATTTTCAGTTGGCCTTTGCCCCAAGTTTAAAAAAAATATTATTAACTTTGTAATTTAACTGTTTCTTTAAATATTATATTTATGTTTGCCTCGGCTACGTCAGTATTTGTTAGAGACAAGTTTCTCTTAGCAGGTTTTTTGTGCGACAAGAATGTAGGCTTAAACAGATTTTAAGCTTTAATTCACTCCTTTTTATTAATCCTTGACACAATTTAAATAGCACTTCACTGATATAGAGAGCTGTGAGATTATTTTATTAAATAATTTCACTTTTTAACACGTAAACTTATTTTTCGTCTCACACGAGTACGTATTAAATGTCTCGAGGATGTGTCTTGCGTCCGGTTAGGAACACTGCTTGCAGGCAATTGAATTGATTTCAACCGTCTAAACTTGTAAATTTCTGTATTTCAAGTCTCTGATTGACTAATCCTACTCCAATAGAATACCTTCTTTAACTAAAGCTTTTTCTGGTTGTTGACTGGCTATTTTTAAACTGTCTCAAAATTTACATTATTGCTGCTCTAATAATGACTAGTAGAATTTAAACTTCCTTACTCATTATTGCCTTAAGGTTACCTCGTTGTTAGCAACTTTAAACCTATTTCTCTCACAGCTCCTACATTATTAAATTACGTAATGCATTCACATAATATTATTAAACATAGATACAATAATATAAGCATATTCAATGACTGTAATATATACATTTTACAAATTATTACATACATATATTGCTTCAAGCGGGCTGTTATTGCATTTACATTTTATATAATTTGACTGAAATCATTTAAGTGTTAATAATATTGCCTCACGAGAAAACATTTGATAGTGTTAAAGAGTTGTAATAAATACTAAGCTAAAATATTCATGAATGTAACATTTTTAAAACCGACAGAAATTTAAGAGTAATTTATATTTGCAGCCTGCTAAAAATTCACGATTTTCAGGATTGTTTACTAAAATGTTTATTAAATACTAAAATGACAAACAATGCTGAGGAAAGCACCTGATATGTGACGATTTGTGGAAATTTGTGATCTTGTTTCATTTGAGAACGACAGGACCAGTGGTAAAGGTTATGCAGCTTTTTACAGCCACAAAGCCAAGGAATGCCTATATATCACTAAGTGCTAGAATGCCAGCTGTAACCACCATACGCCGTCGTAATGAGATTCGTTAAACCTGGAAGTTGTTTATCCTTCATAGTTTTTCTTCTGTGCAGATGAATGTGAATTGAAGGACTATTTAAAATATTCAGCACAAGAATTCCATTAATTTAAATACGCCTCGGGCTTTGAGGCTGGTTCTCTGACGCCTTACTTAAGTCTAGGTCTGAGAGGGGCACGGCTGGCTCTGCACGCTGCGGTCCGTGGTTCGAACCTCGCCGGGTACGGGTAACCGCAGAGCGTATTACTCGCGCAAAACTTCTGGAATCGTGACCTTGATTGCCATCCCAGCTGCCGAGCCTAGGAATGGTTTATGTTTAGCTTTATCAACGAAAGCGATATAATACCTTTGCTTACTCACAGTGCGTAACACATACAGTCTGCATAGAAAGTGTCTGCATCTGGTTGTAATTTTAAAGAGAGCTGCAGTATCTAAATAGTACTTATTTTATATTTGTTATATTTATAACCATGGCTCCTATGTTTTCAAAGTTAAGTGGTAAGGCGTTACATAGTCAAAGTAGGGAAATAATTGCAAATGTCATCGACTTCATGAAGCAAGAAGCAGAGATGAAGGAAGAAATTATATCCGAGTTCCACAAAAGCCTTATGACAGTGAAAGAAAGAGTAGTCAAAGCAACTGGTGTTTCACCGAGTTCCGTTTTCAGAGTTCTCAAAGATAAGAGAAAAAAAACATATGGATAAAAGAGTACCATTTGACACACCTGGGAAGAAACATAAGGTCCCTAAACGTATTACAGAAATAGACGATTTCGAATGCGTCATTCGGCGCACGATTCACAATTCCTATGTGGAAGAAAAAACTGTGCTAACAATAAGCAGATTGCTCATCCAGCTGAAAGACAGCAGAAACTTTCAAGGTGGTGCTACAAATCTCAGAAAAATTATTAAAGATTTAGGGTTCAAATGGAAGAAACCGAAATCAAATAGAAGAGTTCTAACAGAAAAGCAAAATAAATAAATAAAATAAAAAAATAATAATAAAATAAAAAAAATAAAAATAAAAAGCAAATGTTGCCATGATAGCTTAGTCGGTTAGAGCAACGGCACGGAAAGCCTAAGATCCGTGGTTCAAATCCCGGCTATGGCATTGAATTTTTCAGTCTGATTCTACCTTTCCAAATGACTATACTTTCATATGTACTTATATCAGTGTGTACTTATATCAGCATCAATTTTCAAGGTGGTGCTACAAATTTCAGAAAAATACTATAATGTATGAAGATGAGTCATACATACACAGCAATCATACAGCATCTAAAAGTTGGAGTGACGATAGCGAATTAGGTTTGCAGGCACCTGTTGCCAAAGGGCAAATACTTATTATCGTTCGTGCTGTTGGAAAGATCGGCTTCGTTCCAAATGCCCTTCTTTTACAAGTCGCAACAAACAACAGGAGATTTTCATCAAGAAATGAATACAGAAAATTACATGAAGTGAATCAACGCCATGTTGATACCTAATATGCCTGCTGGGTCTGTTCTGGTCATCGACAATGCTTCACAATGCGTCAACACTCAAATTCACAAACCACCTACCTCAACTTTCTTGAAAGAAGAAATGAGAGCTTGGTTACTTAGACATAATAAAGCTTTAGATGAAACCATGAGTAAAACAAAGCTATATAACTTAATTAAAGCCAACAAACAGCTTCAGAAGTCATACATACTTGACCAGATAGTAATACAACATCGCCATAATGTACTTAGACTGTCATCGTATCGCCCAGATCTAAACCCAATCGAATTAATCTGGGCTGATGTCAAAAAATGGGTGGCATGCAGAAATATCACTTTTAAATTAAAATATGTAGAGCAGTTATAACGCCAGCAATTTGCTAAAGTTGGAAGGCCAGAATGGGAAAATGTATGGCGACATGCTGAATAAATTAAGAATCATTAATCCGAAAAATACGGAATTGCAGAAAATCAAACAGAAATAATTCTCATGCAGGATAATGGTGCAGAAAGTTGTGACAGCAGTGATGACGGCAATAATGTGAGTGATTCCGCAGAAGAGGAAGGGTTGTTAGATGTGGAAGAATTGGAGGCAATGATTGACAGCGTTTTTTATATTAAGCGCTTTTTACAGCGTGGATTTTAATATACTGTATATAACTAAGTTTATCAGCGCAACACAGTGCATAACCGTTGTGGATATTTGACGATGACTGTCCCGCGCACTCCTGCAGCATGCAGTCGATCGGTCACCACCGGATGTGGTAAGCAACTCGCATCATAGCTCTCATTAAGATTTTCACGTGTCTAGAACTTGCGCCAATTATACCTATCTCCAGGCACGGCAGAGGTAATGACACAGTCTCCAAGTTACCGTACCTGTTTTAAGGTCCTCTCATCGGGGCTGCTTCTTCCGCAGCTACCTCCGACGACGGAGGATGTACTTGTAATAATTTAGTTTGTTGTTTGCCTTGGCATCCCAGGTTCTGGGATGAAGGATGCAGTCGATCGGTCACCACCTGATGTGGTAAGCAACTCGCATCATAGCTCTCATTAAGATTTTCACGTGTCTAGAACTGTTGCGCCGATTATACCTATCTCCAGGCACGGCAGAGGTAATGACACAGTCTCCAAGTTACCGTACCTGTTTTAAGGTCCTCTCATCGGGGCTGCTTCTCCTGCAGCTACCTCCGACGACGGAGGATGTACTTGTAATAATTTAGTTTGTTGTTTGCCTTGGCATCCCAGGTTCTGGGATGAAGGAAATTTAAGAAGTACCACGGAGTTCACTTGACTGAATTTAATTGCCACTAATGAGGACGCTAGATAGTATTCCTGGTCACTGGGAGCTGACAAATTTTTCGCGCCTTCACGGCCCTTTGTCAACTCGTTGCGCGTGGTATCACTGATTCTTCGACACAGCACTACAATTACACATGACAATGTACACCCTCAATCCGGAGTACTTCGGCACGTTGCAGAAACTGCCATGCTTTCCACGGGCCTTATTTTGCGCGCCAATTCTGCTCACAAGTGACGTCGAGTCTGGGTCCGGGATCACATATCGACTGCCCAATTTCTGGGTGAACGTGGGATATTTATACAATTTTATCCCCCACTCAATACTTTAAGTTTCTGAAAAACTATTGGAGCACAGGATAGTAAGCGTCAGTTTAACATTTCGTCAATTATCTAACATCTCATTGACTACTTATTCATCACGTGACCTTTTCCTCGCGCCACAGATGTCTACCCCATTCCAAGACAAAAATCTACTCCCCCATGTGTCTGGATAGAAGACCCTTGCAGGAATACTTAACCCTTGACACAACTATCAGAAAGAGAGTTCCCACATTCCAGCGTTCGTAGACAGGATTCTTTTCGCCGAAACTGTAGGATTTAAGACATCTACCAACTAGTGGACCAGGAACCACATACACAGGCTAAATACGTATTACGCTGCACTAAAATAAACAATTATACATGATCCAGATTACCTACATATGCAATCTATACATCAAAGTGATGGGCAAAAAAATGACATACAAAAATAGATTTGAGTACCATAGCTAAATCCTACCTCAGCTTGTATACACGAAATAAACTCCTAGGATGTATTATTTGAAATTAGGGAACAATATGTTACACTTCTGTTTCTAGCACCTATTGTTTCCACTCAAAAATTCGATATCGAAATTTTAGCTGAAATACATGTGAGATTCCACAAATAAAAACAGCATTTTTGGAAAAAGGTTCATGTGTGCATGTGTGTGTATGTTTGAACAACATAATTAAAAGACACAAACACCAAACTTGGGAGTTTTGGAGGAGAAGTTCGGTCGTCCAGGACTAATTAGACATCAGGATGTCATATATGTTGTTTGCATTTATCCTTTAACCCACCGTCCCGGTAGGTCATATCGGACGGTGAAAGACGAAATGGTTGAAATGATGCTCAAATGGGCCCGGGGTCCCTAGAGCTCATAGTTACTCGACATTCGTCTACTCATGATAATAGAGAAAACTTATCCATTAACTCACCCTAACTGAAATTCGAACTCAGACCTCTTGAATGTGACTCAGATACACTATATATTCAGCATCTTCCAAAGATGCGACAAGAAGATTTCAGGAAAATCCCCGCATCCCAAACTATCCTTTACGTGGAAAAATTTTCTTTAATTTGGAGCTTCTCAAAAATAATGACTTTATAATAGTGTCGGTATGTTTAAGATATTTATATGGTTGATAAAATATATATTTTGAATTTTTTGTGATAGATTGCGTAATCCTCTTCACTCGGAATGAATTTTCCATAATTTTGTGTAACGGGCAAACCATAAGCTTACTATACAAAAAATGTAGATATCCTCAAATCACAACATTTGTTTAAAATATTTTTGTGGTATCGGCCATTTCCAAGATATATTGGAATTGGTTTGAATTTTTCAAAACTGATATTATTTGTCGAAGTGTTATTGCCAATCAGTTGTTTCTCATGTTAGCATGGCGAGAGTATGAGTTTCAAATCCATCACATAACGATCTGATTTATAAAGATCTGACTATCGCTTCAGCATCCTGTAACCCCTTTGAACCTAAAACGAACTCCGAACGAGGTGGCTCCAGGTATCGAGCGAGGTTCACATTCGAGAAGTACAGGGTTCGATTCCCGGCGACCACCCACTCCACTTTGGGTTTTTCCCGATTTTCCTTGGTGGGTGGTAGGTGAATACTGGGGTGGTTTCTCATCTGCCACAATTTCCTTTCCATCGCTTCCCTTTCATTCCGTTTTCTACATGTTTCAGGTGTGCTTATAAGTGTGATGGTGTATAGCGTTGCCGGAGAGATGGCGCTGATGCTTGCTCAAAGGAAAGAGTACTTTACGTGGACATCAGAGGGCTGCTCGGGTCGTTTATCGCTCCAGTAGTGGAACGGGTCTTCGAAGCTGGAACTGTTAGGCACTTCCGCGCGTCTGCCTGCGGCCTGTGGTCCCTTCACTTCACTTCATCCCTTCCTTCAGGGGTGATAGCCGCAGAAGATCTAAGTAGGTCGCAGTGTACGAGGTATCCCCACTCCGTTGTATAACCTATACCTACCTATAACGAAACTATAATGAAACTATTTCTGAAAACATTTATCTCGGTCAATGGAACACCTGCCATGATGTATAAGTTGGTTTGGTTGAATAGTTTTGCAATTAAAATTTATTTATTATGGTTTTTTTTTGCAAATAATTACGTAGTAATAAAAGGTACACTTTTTGCAATTTAGAATTAAAATAGAGATCTGAAATTTGATATGCTAGTTGTTCTATTCCTATGCAATAAACTTATATATTTGTTTTCCAAAAGATTAATATTTATTAGGAGTAAGTGTAAGAAGTGTACCAATCTAGGGGCAAGTCTCCTCTAATGGCATAGTTTCCAATTTACATTTTCATCCAAGGGCTTTGCTGGCTGTTAGCTTTACTTGGGGTTGCTTGCTGCATTTTGTGCCATCTGAATATAAGAAATGTCAGAGCATTACAGGGTACATGGAGCCAAAGACGATGATTAGGGCACCCTTTGATTTTATATTGGGCCAGTTTCTAAATTTTAGTATTGTGTTTTAGAATCGATTGTTATATTATTGTGGTCTAATTTTTAAGAGTTAATTTAAATTGTTAATATTCAGAGTTTATTACATTGTTATGGTTTTATTGCAATTTAATTTAAAGTCTTTGTTCAGCCATTTCAAAATTTGGGCACTTGTGTAATATCTAGTTTGTCATGTGAGGTGAGTTGGGTTGTTGTCGCTAATAGAAGATCATGCTGAATGTGCATATTTTGTATTCAGAACAGAATAAAAAATATTACTAATAATTACAAAATAAAAACATATACTTGTATGTATGAGAGTAATAAACACAGCAATGCACAGTTTTCTTTAAAAAAATTCAGTTTCATTCATCAATATTTACTGCAAAAAGTAGGGGAACGGGGCATTCCCGCTCAGCGGGCAATGGCGCTCATGTAAGTATTTCGGTTTGGATGAGAGCTTGACTTGCCCAAGAGGTGCTGAACTTGTGTGGCAGTTTTTATAATTTCGTAGTAATTTAATGGTGGATCCGGAGGGAGAGGTTTTGTTATAAACGTGCAACATATTTTCAGCAGGAATTTCTTATAGAAATCAACGTGAAAAAAACTAAAGGAATGTGATTATCTATTATTTTGTGCACTTGACAGTTATAATGTTGATTAGAGGATGCATACAGCTTCCCATTAATATATTAAACAGCATCTAAAACTGTATAACTCCTTCACTATAGGTAACGAATTCCAACATGACCATGGAAGCCAATGATGATCAGGTGAGCAAAGACCACTTCGTCAAATGGAAGGGTAAAGAAAACCAAAAGAGCAAAAAGCCAGTTGTTTGAAACTTCTTCAGAAGAAGATGGGTGAAGAAGAGTTACGCAATAACGATGAACTAGACGACATCATGCCATTAAGCCTCCGAGAAATTAGTAAATGAATAATAATTACTTAAAATCTGTAAATAAGACTAGCCATTGTTTATAACGAGTATTAATATCGAAATAAATCTCTTCCACTCTCGATAACCTTCCACTGTCTACCGCCCCCTCTCCTCGCTGTGCAACTTCGATGTAATATGATGCTTTGAAAACCGGTAATAAAACTACTTCATCTAGGATACTGATATAAATTACTGCATAAGTGAAACTTTAACAGCTCACATACTTGTTACATGATCGGAGCTACCTGTTCCTCATGGTAACCGGTATACATACACGAATAATAGTAACGAAAATTTGTTATACCTGACTTCCTAAACGCGCATCCTAATGAAATTTTATAAATAACAAAACTTTTCAGAAACATTTCTTCTACAATATTTTCTCATAAAATAAAACAGAAAAACAACTGAGTAATAAAAGATATATTGATGGTTTTCTTTTTATTTTGCGCATAATAAGAACCTCCCACATTGGCAAAATTAACTAATATGCTACAGAGCGTATTTTCTAAGCAGGACAGGATATATGGTAGGTTGTACACGAAGTTTCATAACAATCCGTTTGCTTGCCCCCCCTCACGCACACGCACGCACACACACTTAAATCAAAACATCTAATTTTTAGGTGTAATGCGTTATTTCCTTTACTTTAAAAGAAGTGTTAAGTGAAAATAATTCTCGAATTTAACGTATTCGTGCGGAAAAACAGTTAAACACACCGTATATGGTATGCGTAAATATAAACATTTTATAATTAATTTATTTTTAGAAAGAAATAAAGGTCACGTAATATCCGATTCTTTTTTCCCCCCAGGTGAAACTGCTGCCAAGGGAAGCCCACATAACTTTACGAGAATCAGTGAAATTACAGCGCTAGGAGCTGTTTGGGGTTTCCCTGCGCTCTCACATTTCAGTTTTTGTGGAGAGGGACTAATTAAAAAACTGGGGAAAATGAGAGAGAGGAAGACAAAGGCAGAGAGAACATTGCTTACAGCATGAACAGTATTACAGCTTGAAGAAGAGGGACTTAAGAGCAAGAATATTGATATAGGGCTTAGCGAGGGAAATAAAGGGTCTTCATCGAACCAAGAAAGGAATTTTTCCACTTAGCAAGGTTTCTTTTACCTCACGGCCTCCTTGCTTCACTGCACGGTTTTGCAATGTTATTATAGCAAGCCTGTCTCCATGGCAACCCACACGAGCGGCCCAAACTTCAAACGTAGCGTAAACAAGCGTATATATACAAATCTGCATTAGGATCTGCAGATTTGTATATATACGTGTTTCCATTTGTGTATGCAAATAGCAGTTTTCATTCTTAGCTATTTGCCTAACGTTACGTGGTTAAGGTTTCCTAACTATCTTCCTTGATTTTCATTAACAGTTGATCTCCCCACAGAACTTACTATAGTAGAGAAGAAATTACATACCATCGAAAAATTATGTATACAAATTTTAATCAAAACTCACCATTGAAATACTCTGAATTACCCTCCCTCCCCCAAAGAAGAAAACATACTGAGAAAAAGTTCACTGGGTGTGCGTTTACCTACGGTAACCTACAAATCCTAACCATATAAGTACTTTTTACTTTCTCTACTACGTATAGTAAGTAGGAGAAGTATTGTATTCCACCCAAAAATTCGATACCGAGATTTTACCGGAAATACATGTTTTGAGACCCCCTGAATCCAAAAAAAGCATTTTTGGAAACATGTGCGTGTGTGTGTCTGTGTGTCTGTCTGTGAACAGCATGACTCAGAAACGAAGTCGGATAAACACCAAACTTGGTATTTAGGTTCAGTATCTTCCAGAGATGCGACACGAAGGTTTTCAAGAAAATCCCCCACCCCAGATTACCCTTTACATGGAAGATTTTTCGAAAAGTTTAATTTTCTCAAAAATGGCTCTAACGATTTTGATTAAAATCTCATATGTTTAAGATATTTTCATGACAAATAAAATGTATATCTTGAATTTTCTGGGAATGTCTCCAAAAGTATTCTTCATTGCGAACGACTTTTGCATAACTGGTAAACCATAAGAGATAGACAAAATTTTACTACACAAAAATGTAGATCGCGTTAAAACACACAATTTATGTCATATACATATTTTTTTGTTGAGTGAACCATTTTCGAGATATTGCTTGTTATTCCTTAAATTTTCAATACTTATTTTCTAAAATGGGAATTAGTTATTCATTTTTTGTCTTGGATATGCAAAGAGTATTAATCTGTGGCAAAGGGAATGGTGCTGCACCTAGCAACCAGCTATTAAGAGATATGTATGTGCTTAAAGGCTACTGTATTTCTATATTGCCCTTGTAAATATATATTCCCCTTACATCTACAAGAAACTTAGCAATAAGATAGAGTCTGCAAATGTTTTTCTCGATTAACATGAAGCATATGGAGAATAAGCGTTTGTAAAAATAGTTTGTACAAGAGTAGAGAAAGTCATGTGAGTGTAACACATCAGATTTTTTGAGAATACAACGCTATGATTCTTTGCTTCCCAAACAATCCTTTATAGAGAAACATTGGTTTTATCTTCTCATAAACGGCTCTAATGATTTTCATCAAAATGTCGTGCACTTGTAATACTTACACGAAGAATAAAATGTCGTCCTCCGTGGTCTAGGGGTACCATACAGTTCTCGAGGTTGCGGGTTCAAACCCGGCGGAGGGCGATGGAGTTTTTTCGCGTATAAAAATTGTTAGCATAGTTCCTTCGGAAGAGAAGTAAAGCCTGTGGCCCCGTGTCGTAGATTTACCATTTAAAAGAACCTCAAGCTTGATAAAGAGGCCTCTGAGCAAAACTTCTGGTCTTTCACGCCTAATTTATAATGGGACGCTAAGGACTATAGTAGTTAAACAGCGTCCATAAATAAAACTCAACTGAAGAATAAAATAGCGTGAAATCATCTTCGTTTTAAGTTTTGTGTAAATTTGTATAATAAGGGAAACTATAAGAGTCAAGCAAAAGCTTCTACAGAAGAAAAAATGTAGAGCGATTTGTGCTACATAGTTCCTTTGCTCGTTAACAGTTCACAAAATGAATACGTTTACATTTCTAAGTATGTAAAGGACGGAATTTGTTTGAAATTTTGTGATTCCACTTTTTTCTTTTCCTCTAAAGAATTCGTTGCTGTTGGGGTGGTGGTGGTGGTTTAGCGTCCTTTATCCGGTTGTCATATCGGACGATGAATGAAATGGGTTTAAGTTAAATTGATTTTATTTTGAGCAGACAGGATCCCATAGACGCACGGAAGTACCTATAATTTACAGTACGAAACATCCGCTCTCGCCAACAGACGCACAGTCACGTGGTACAATCTCGCCATTAGGATTCCAAACAAACTATGGAATTCCTTGCACTTCTTGTTGAAGAAGCAGAAAAGCGAGAATTATAGACAATTTTCAACTTGTTTTGTGGATATACCTCAAATATGAGCTCATTAAGTTACCTAGGCATCTAATGATGTATGTGTTTGCCAGTTTTAAACCTAATCTATGTAGATTTTGAGCTATAACAGGAAAAACTGAAAACATGTGTTTTATTCACAGATTTTATACATTTCAAATACAAAGTTAATATTTAAGGATTGGCATATATAAGTCGGAAACTATACTTTTTCTTCATGCTCCATTATTATTGAAACCGAGGTATTTGTTGCTGTATTCAATATATTAGCAGGTTATGAAACACAAGCTTTAGCAAAGAATTCAAATGTTAAGTTAGCTGTTTCGTTGATTATACAAATACAAATAGGATTTAAAGAAATTTGGAGCTACAAATTAATTCGAAATTAACTGGACTCTACTGCTGTTATGAAAAGATACTGGAGGATAAAATTTACTGCACTTACGCCTCTTGTTATTCTATTTCTGCCTTTGGCAATACACAGAGTCTGTGTATTTTAGATGAATATAGTGTGCACTACACCTCCAATATTTTGCATACACGTTAACATATTTCGGAATTGGCCCAAAGAATAATGTAAAGTTTGAATATACAAAATCGCAGAAATTGGGCTTAGTTTACTCTGAACATGTATCACAGCAAACAAATCTCTTAATAGCGAATGGAATTTTCTTTGCCAAGTTCTTATGATGTATTATAGGTTGTATCTTATTACGTAAAATGTTCAGAAGTTAAAATAAAATTTATGAGTTTAAGAATTCTTTGTAATTTAAATATTATCTCTTAACAATTCTTGGACCTTGCATATGATTTTACTTTTTGTCTCAATTAAGAAACCAGCTACTTAAAATCAAACTCCCAATGATATTTTATGCCAGTTGAGTTCACGAAACCGTCCTCTTGTATTATATGTAGATGTGGGTAGCTCATTTGGCTTTCTGCGCTTAAGGTCGCGGTTCAAACCTAGGCCAGATTTTTTAAGTGTGCCTAAAAACAAGTCTCATTTCAGTGGACTAACTGGCATGTAAAAGCTCCTGCATACCAGTTACAATGATACAATCCTGGCATTTGACTGCATTGTTAATGAAATAAAATATTAATGTATTTCTGTTGCGTTATATACATCTTATAATTGTGAGATTAACTCTCTAGTTTGTAGAGCAACACGGTGTTAAAATAGTAGCATTGTACAGTTTTGTGTTGGAATAATTCAATGACTCTCTTTCCCTTACATCCTTAGAGGACACAGACAGATACTGCCTCATTGGATTCAGGGGATCCCAAGACGTGTATATCTACTAAAATCTCCATATGGAATTTTTGGACTAATAATATACTTACTCTATCTAGGGTTCCGGGTAGAGGAAGTAAAAAAAAGTCCAATACTACTGTCAAATTACATCAACATATTGTTTGGACGAAAAACTCGTAATCGTGGAAACATATATAACCTAGCTGTCCGATTAAAGCTCGTATTATTTTACATCAACATATAGGAGGTGCAAATAAAGACTAGTGTACTAATATTTACACATTCTAGATGTTTCTTAAAGAAGTTTCATGTCAGTAATGCCAAGGAAATGAATACTGGGTGCAAGTTTCCGTAAAAGTAATTTGTTTGGAAACCTCATGGCGGGAGGAGGGTGTGTCCGCTCTAATGGCCACACTGTGGTTGCTAGAGCCATTGTACTTTTAGGCTGGCCAACGTACCCTGTCGTTGACAGGGAAAAGTCTTTCCAAACCGCAGCAACCATGCCATCTGGCCATCACACCACGGAACCCGGAGGCATTGTCTGAAGATGAAAGGAGAAACATGAAATGACAGGAAATGAGGGAAAGGAGAAATAGGGGAAAGGAAAATACACCACCCCAGCATTCGCTTAGGCGACCAGAGGAAATCCACGGAAAACCCCATAGCCAGAGTGGCCAGCCACCGGGAATCGAACACGGGTACTCCCGAATGTGGGTCAAAGACGTTACCTCCTGAGTCATCCCCCTTGGGTTTATCTCATGACTTATCAGCTACATAAATTTCGGCAAGAAAATGAATTTCAGACGCTATCTAAAGAAAATTCAAGACATATATTTTACTCCCATATAAGTATCTAAGTATACGATATTTTAATTAGAATAGTTTAGGTTATTTTTGATAAAATAAAAAACAACTAATGTTTTTCATTGTAAAGCATTGTTTGTAATGGTTGGGGTTCTTGAATCATTTTGTTTGACATAATTAAATAACGCCTGACTCAGCATAAAATTTGGTGTTCATCAGATTTTCGTTATTGAGTATAGTGTTCACAGACAGTCGCACACATACCGTTACACACAGTAACACACATTTTCCTAATTTTTTTATTGACGGGACCTCAAAACTTGTATTATCAGTGAAATCTCGGTTAAAAATTAAATTACATTGGGTTTTATTTATGGACGCTCTATAACTGCTGTGATCCTTAGCGTCCCATTCTATATTGGGCGTGAAAGACGGTAATTTTGCTCAGAGGTCTCTTTATCAGGCTTAAGGTTCTTTTACGTGCCGTAAATCTACGACGCGGGACCACCGGCTTTACTTTCCTTCCGAAAGAAACCACGCTAAGGATTTTTACGTCCGAAAAACATCCATCACCCTCCGCTAGGTTTGAACCAGCAACCTTGGGAACTAGAAACTAGCATGGTAACCACTACACCACAGCGGATTACAAAATCTAAGTATCTAATTACTTTCTCTACTACGTATAGTAAGTAGGGGAAGTATTGTATTCCACCCAAAAATTCGATACCGAGATTTCACCGAAAATACATGTTTTGAGACCCCCTGAATCCAAAAAAAGCGTTTTAGGAAACATGTCCGTGTGTGTATATGTGTGTGTGTGTGTGTGTGTGTGTCTGTCTGTGAACAGCATAACTCAGAAACGAACAGTCGGATAAACACCAAACTTGATATTTAGGTTCAGTATCTTCCAAGGATGCGACACGAAGGTTTTCAAGAAAATCCCCTCACCCCAGATTACCCTTTACATGGAAGATTTTTCGAAAATTTTAATTTTCTCAAAAATGGCTCTAACGATTTTGATTAAAATATCATATGTTTAATATATTTTTATGACAAATAAAATGTATATCCCGAATTTTCTGGGAATGTCTCCAAAAGTATTCTTCATCATGAACGACTTTTGCATAACTGGTAAACCATAAGAGATAGACAAAATTTTACTACACAAAAATATGTAGATCGCGTTAAAATACACAATTTATGTCATATACATTTTTGTTGTTGAGTGAACCATTTTCGAGATATTGCTTGTTATTCCCTTAAATTTTTCAATACTTATTTTCTCAAATGGGAATTCGTTATTCATTTTTTTGTCTTGGATATGCAAAGAGTATTAATCTGTGGGAAAGGGAATGGTGCTGCACCTAGCAACCAGCTATTAAGAGATATGTATGTGCTTAAAGGCTACTGTATTTCCAAATTGCCCTTGTAAATATATATTCCCCTTACATCTACAAGCAAATTAGCGATAAGATAGACTCTGCAAATGTTTATCTCGATTAACATGAAGTAGATGGAGAATAAGCGTTTGTATAAATAGTTTGTACAAGAGTAGAGAAAGTCATGTGAGTGTATCACATCAGATTTTTTTTATGGAATGCAATATTTCCTCTACAACCGTAGATGTATGGTAGAGAGATTAATGCACGAATGCGCAATAGTAATGGAATGTAACAGATTCTCCGACATTGAAATAGCTTGGCTTTTCCCTCAATTGAGTAACTATGCAATTTCCACATAGATACGACAATCTGTGTACTAATTTTATGCGATGTAGAAATTACGTTATTGTAATTAAATACTGGAATCTACGTTGAAGATTTTGGCAGACACACCGTTCATTATACGAATAATATTAATATCTGGATGTTTCTAATGCATGAACGCAATATCAAATACGTTAAAGATAGATGGAGAAAAATTTCTGGGCATATCACAAGAATTGAGTTATATTTATAGACGCTCTTTAACCACTATGAATCTTAGTGTCCCATTCTATATTGGGCGTGAAAGACGGGTGGGAAATTTTGCTCAGAGGCCTCTTTATCAGGCTTGAGGTTCTTTCACGTGCCGTAAATCTACGACACGGGACCGCCGGCTTTACTTTCCTTCCGAAGGAAACCATGCTAAGGATTTTTACATCCGAAAAAATCCATCGCCCTCCGTCGGGGTTGAACCAGCTATCACGTTGCAGATTGCTATTTTCTGCATGGAAGATGTTGTAATTTACAATAGTCATTATAATAATTCTTTATAGGCTGTTTTATTTAAGTACTTATTAATATTAATGTGGATTTTCTGTTTACTTTGTTTTATTGACTTTAATTTTGCTCTCTATAGAATAAATGGACTTGATGCTGGTTTAATAAAATGATTTTGATGTTTCCATGGTAACCATTAATATTATTTTATGGCGCAATTGTTTGTTGTTGGATATTTATTGCTAAGCTAATTTACAGAATTAGTAATATCCTCCCAGACCTTAAGGTATTTTACGCTCGCGCCTGCGTAAAGAATTTACCATGGTGACCACAAAAAGCTATTTTAATGTATTCAATTCATATAATCTTACGAAAGGAATGTACTTTCTTTATGAAATACAGAGGACCTAGATCCGTTTCCTAAGAAAAATTAAACTACAAATCCACTTTTTAATGTAAAGCATTTATCTAAATTGGGAATTGCCTGAAAATGGTTATTATCCACTCTCATCGCCTTAATCCATTCTTGCTGCATGGAACAGGAGCTCTCATTGAATACAATCTTCATTCTCAACTGCTAGCTTAGCACTCCATCAATAATAAAATAGTGCTCGATAAATTGTTATATGCACTGGGAATTATTAATGATTATGCCCTCGAGCATAACTCCGTCGTCCTCTGGACAAAATCGTTAACATGATACCCTTGGTGCGAAACAGCCACTATGAATGACCAATAAATGCTCTCATCATTCTATATACAAATAAAATATATTAATAATACTTTTAAAATAGTTAATACGAATATTCTAAGTATTATTTTGAATTCACCGCCTTCTGTTACTATTCTTATGACAATGGGGATCATTTAATATATTCAGTAATGCACAATTTCCTTAATATTACCGTTACAAAATGTTTAGATGATAACAACTTGTTATGTTGTTAACACCAACATTATGTTAATGATTTAAACTGGTTTTGTTGTGAATAATAAGATTTTCTTTAAACTTTATTTGGCTTATTTAATAGCTTTAATGTTTAGGTCATGTTCATCTTCAGGTTCTCTGATACATATGATCAATGTGTGCTTGAACAATCACAAATATGGAAGATCACAGCATTGCCTTAGTTACGTAATCGCCTACCTGTACCGTTATTTTAATGGTATCAATTTAAACTGATACAATACATAATCTATGGATTAGTATTGTTCTCTGGGTGAATACATGTAGTCACCCATTCAAGTGACCTTAGTTGCATAGTTGTCTTCCTGATAGCACTTAATTTTTATTCCTTCTATTCTGTGTGTGGAAATTTGGTTCGTGATACTGAATATCCAATCCGATGTTTACCTGGCAACAAAAGGAGACCACGAAAAACGGCAATCAGATTTAAGCCCTCACGAATATGATTTATAGACGTTGCCGCCCAAGCTATCTCTCCCGGCCTTTAATAATAATTCTTCTATTTCTTTAATTAATTACTCTTCTCTTTGTATGACTTATATCCCTAAGAACTTATAAGCCAATGCCTTGGGTCAGTAGCTCATGAAGAGTGAGCAAACTGGATCATGGCATATAGAGGATATCCAGCCCATTGTCGGGTATGCCAGTGAAGAAAAAGGAAAAATCAAATGTAGTGATGAAAGGATGATAGGAACATTCGCGGATCAAATTAACCTACCCCACCTTCACCTACCTACCGAGGAAAACCGCGAAAAAACCTTCGGTCAGATTGGTCGGTCCTGGGGGGTTGGACCCGGGTCCTTTCGAATGCGAGTCGCACAGTTACCGCGGCGGTAACTCGATCCAGCTTTTACTACTACTACTACTACTACTACTACTACTACTACTACTACTACTACTACTACTACTACTACTACTACTACTACTACTACTACTACTACTACTAATAATAATAATAATAATAATAATAATAGTCTAAATATTCATGATGCAACTTGATGGTATGCATTGTAATGTAATAATGCATAGATAATCAAGTAGTAATTTCTATGGTTAACGTGCTATAACATATCTCAGTGTAATCAATTATTTTCACTGGCAATAATTATAATTATAATTGCAGCTGATAAGCATTCAAATATATATAAATATAGTTGCGAAAAAATGTTTGTTTTTCCGTAACAATTTGCTCGATTCCAAAATAATACTACGTTACAAATCACCGTTTCAAAATAACGTAACAGCAAAATACTCTTGGTTCATTGTTACTTGCCTGAATCGGATTGCTTCGTATCAAGTTGCCATTCTGCGTTCCGATATTAAGGACAATGCTCCCCTCCCTTCTGCCATGCACGCGCAAATTCACAATACAATGTTAACAACCATACATTTATACTTTATTGTTATTATTGCTCATTTAATACACGTTAAAGGAATTCACATCCAGCATCATCTAAGTAACTGTCTTGTATAAGTTTACGCGATGCCAGTGTGTTCCAAAACGGCATCTCGAGTAATTGCCTTTCGCACGAGTAGAGTAATGTATTTATGGTCTTAAACATTTTACAAGTTGAATCATTTACACATCGCATGAGCCAGATGGACCGTAAGTGCTTATACAATGTAGTCCACATCTTTCACTCTATATTTGTGATATTGAGCTTTAAAGTTAATGATGGTTATAAGAATTAGGGGAAACAAACCAGAAATACCAACAAAAAATACACAAACAAAACAGAAGAAAATAAAATAAACCTGTGCACAAGCACACTCTATTATTTAGCAAACAAACTCAATAGCCGCCCCTAATTGCACGAGTATTACGATAGCATAAATAAATCTGATTGGTTGGAAGACTTTAGTGAGCATTGCCTTCTGTTGGAACTTGGAAGCAGACACAGTTCAAAGTTCTCATATTATACAGGTACACTCGCTTCCATTTATGTGGTCACCGCAGCTTCGGGAGACATTTTACCAATCTTATCAGCGGGCGTGTATATAGCAGGTAGGGGTGAATCTGTAGCATTCTGCCTTTGTTGTTCCACCAAGCAGTGGCGTGTATTGTACGGTAGCTCACGCGATGTATGCAAATATTTCGGAAGCGTATCGGGGAAGAATTATGAGTATATGGGAAGCCAATTTGCCATTTGAAGATATTGCTAGGGCAATTCCATGCAGCATTTGCATGGAAAGATTACTATTAAAATAAACGTGTCCTCTTTGAGACTAAAAAGTATAATTTACTTCAGCTTTACATTATAATTACTGTCTTAAAAATACTGTTTTATTAAGATTTCTTTTGGGAGGTTTAGCGTCCTTTAATCGTTTGGGTCATATCGGACAATGAATGAAATTATGCTCAAATAAGCCCGGGGTGCACAGAGCTTAAAGCTACCCGACATTTGTCTTCTCAGGATAAGGGAAAGCCCCGGAAAATCTTATCGGGTAACTCGTCCTAATCGAGATTCGAACTCGGGAACTCTTAAATATGAGGCAGACACAAATAAATAAGTTGAGTTTAATTTTGAACGCTCTTTAACTGCTATGGTTCTTAGCGTCCCATTCGGCATGAAAGACCGAGAATTTTGTTCAGAGGCCTCTTTATCAGGCTTGAGATTCTTTTACGTGCCGTAAATCTACGACA
The DNA here is from genome assembly GCA_030765065.1 of Deroplatys truncata. NCBI lineage: Eukaryota > Metazoa > Arthropoda > Insecta > Mantodea > Mantidae > Deroplatys > Deroplatys truncata. The sequence continues at coordinate 80,750,929 of CM060982.1, read as the reverse complement.
CGGTACCCCGGCTTTACTTTCCTTCAGAAGAAAACCATGCTAAGGATTTTTGCGCCCGAAAAGACACACTATTCCGACACAACAGAGGTGGGATAAATTCTGCAAAACAGTGTTTCGTTTAGATGAATCCAACAGTTATGTAGGGCTTACATGCCCTAGGACTTATAATTCCAATAAAGTGGATAAATGTGTCCTTTTGAGAAATATTTACATGATAAATAAAACGTTGAATTTTCTGAGTACAGCCAGTGAAGTCCACTTTGCTCAGAAGGAGTCTTGTGTAACTTTTATAACTGGTAAACATTCGATAGACGAAAACGCACTACACAAATAATGTAGATCTGTTCTAAACAGCGCAATTCAGTTCAAACAACGTTTTTGTGGCATCAGCATTTCCGAGATATCCATTATTAATGGTTAGAATTGTTCAATACTTAGTCATTCTTTTAAAGTCATGTCGATTTTCAAATCTTTCTTGCGACGTCATGGGAATAGTATAGAATTTTAAGGCCAGCGCGTGGCGTCCAGTTCTAAAACATTTGACTATCGTTATTCCATTTGTATCTGTAACCAAATGTGTAATGCTGCTATTTCCGGAAAGGTTTATCTCGAGTAAAATGAAGTACAGAGTGATCCATTAGAAAAGTCAGAAAAATGTTATATATAAAGGGTCTTTCAACAAGAGTGTCCTATCTTTAACATGTGATAGCTGCCGTTGTTATTGAGTTACAGCAGTCATTTTTTTCATGTGGTTACAGTTGTTATTGAAAAATAGCCATGGAACGTTACAGCATTCAGCAACGCGTAGAAATTGTGAAAATTTATTATCAAAGTGGATCATCTGTTCGCCAAACCTTCGGTGTATTGCGTGAAGTTTACGGTGTGCACAATCGTCCCTGCGAGAGAACGATTCGGCGTTTGATCGATAAATTTGAAGAAAGTGGTTCTGTCAGCGATCAAAGAAAACATAGGCGCCGTGCGTGAGAGTGTACGCGAGAACGGAAACAAATCAATTGCTCGTCGAGCGCAAGAATTGGGGCTTTCGCAGACCACAACTTGGCAAATTCTACATCTGGACTTGAAGTTTCGCGCTTACAAAATGGTGTTAACTCAAGAACTAAAGCCCAACGACCATAAGTTGCGCCGTGTATTCGCTGACTGGGCTATGGAGCAATTGGAAGCTGACCCGAATTTCTGTCGGAAAATCATCTTCAGCTACGAAGCCCACTTTTGGATGGATGGTTGCGTTAACAAACAAAATTTCCGTTTTTGGAGCAATTAAAATCCAATGCAGATTGAAGAACGACCACTTCATCCCCAAAAGGTTACTGTGTGGTGTGGATTTTGGTATGGTGGAATCATTGGTGCATAGTTTTTCCAAGATGAAGATGGAGAAGCTCTAACAATGGGAAAAGATACCGGGCTCTTATACAGGACTATTTTTGGCCTCAATTGGATAGTATGGATCTCAGAAACATCTGGTTGCAGCAAGATGGTGCCACATGTCATACTGCTCTCGAAACAATCGATCTTTTGAAGGAGAAGTTAAGAGGTTTCATCATTTCCCGTGGTGGTGATGTTTACTGGCTCCCGAGGTCATGTGATTTAACGCCGTTGGATTACTTCTTTTGGGGTTATGTTAAATCTCGAGTTTATGTCAACAAGCCAGGAACAGTAAATGATCTTATGAATAACATCACGCGTGTTATTCGTGAAGTTGGACCTAATATACGTTCTTCTGTCATTGAAAACTGGGTCAACCGTATACGCGCAACCCAACGAAGTCGCGGCGGTCACTTAACTGATGTGCTCTTTCACACGTTATGACATTAATTATGTTCCAAAATAAAAAAAGAAATAAACCTCGATCATTTATAGAACGTGTTTTATTTAAGTTCAAAGATAGGACACTCCTGATGAAGGACCCTATATATAAGGTTAATGCACACATCTCTAAAAGTTTGCTGCAATATAAGTGGAAAGGATGGAAGTTAACAATGAGTGATGTTTCAGAACTCATCCGTGTAGCTTGGCAGCACTATCGTACATAGACAAACTGGTCGTCACGCCATAACAGCGTGCTCAGTGTGTCGTATGGTATGGAAATGTGCCATATGAGACGCATGGGTTCTGAGTTCTCCAAATAATGCAGTTATGCTTATTGACCCGCCACTCACATGAAATGTGCAGCATAATAACATGCAATGCTTTGAATGTAGCATAATTATGAAGCTCGTCTCAAGTTTGCTGTCACGATGTGTGAGAAGCAGGAAGCGGGCGATTAATCGATGGATGTTCATGGACAAAGCCACATTTCATGTGATTGGCCGATTCAACAAGCGTAACTGCATTATTTGGGGAACTGAGAACCCACATGTCTCGTATGACACATTTCACATACCATACGACACACTGAGCACGCTGTTGTGCGTGACCACCATTTTGTTTCCTATGCACGATAGTGCTGCTATGTCATGCGGATTAATTCTGAAACATTACTCAATGCTAACTTACATCCTTTCCGCTTATACAGGTGGGGCATAAACACCTGGCGGGTTTTTAAAGTAGTCTGAAACACTGTGTGCATGGTGAAAGATACATTCTGGTCATGTTGGAAGATACACAATTGCACGTAGTTTCAGATGATATGGTTCACTGTAGATTTGTTGGTTTTGTTTGTGTTACAGGTTGGCAGTAGTGAGATCGCCTGCTAGTGCACGGCATGGTGTTCAGTTGTGCTGGAGCATTGGCCTATACCGGAGCGTATTCATGTTTGTCATTTCTTGGCGACATTCCTTTGCATGGAAGATGAAGTAAGCTTTGGTTCCAACAAAATAGAGCCCAGGTTTTGGCCTTGTTGCTTTCGCCCGTCCATTTGCAGACCTACCAGCGCCAAACGTGAATAGCAAGGTGTAGAAAAATGTCCACCAACCATCTTGGAACTAGCAGTACATTTGCTGGACAATACAGGAGATCTCACAGAACATTCTACAACGAGTAGTGCATTCGTTTCCCACCAGGGTGAAACAGTGCCTCAACATCAGGCCATGTGAAATTCCTCGCAATTTTATATCTTCAAACATGAGTAGAACGTATCTCTGGCCAAGCACACAATGTTCGGCTACTTTAAAAGGTGTCAGGTGTTTGTGCCCCACGCTGTATTACAGCAAACTGCTCAGAGATGTGTGCATTAGTCTCTTATATATAGGATTGTCTTATAACTTCGTTCGCGTTTCGTTAAGTTTCAATCACTAAGAACGCCTGGGAACATACCTCACCCGCAGCATAGCTACGTCAGCGTAGTTGCCGAACTTTCTGTTTACAAACTTTAAACAGAAGGTCCTTCAAAAGATAAATAACTACGGCAGTTAGGTTTTTAAACAAACTATTTATTTCCTGCAGTATGCACACCATTATTCTCGACAATATATTGCCAAGTTCCTGGCCATAGAAGCACGAGTTAAAATGAACTCCAATGCCAACGCTCGAGTTGTAATTCGTGGATTATTGACTATCGTTTCATGAATTCTTTCCACGTCCGTAACCATTGGCCGTCCAGACCGAGGTTTGTCTTTTAGGGAGAAATTCACACCTTGAAATCGACTAAACTACTTTTGACATGTTCGCTTCGTTACTGCATCTTCCCCGTAGAAAGCACACATTTTATACCGGCATTGTGAGGCGGTTTTACCCTTACGATAGTAAAACATCATAAGATGTTGGAAATGTTTCTTTTTGCTTTCCATAGTTTGTAAACACAAGTTCACGCCGTTCTATCTAACGTCATTCACAAATACACACTGGCATATCCTATAGTGAGTCTAGTGGTTGTTCTCTAAGTCGTAGGGGTGGTTGGCAATTAGGATAACTTGAGTGTACAGAGGGTTCAGGATTTTCAGGCGCTATAGATGGAACTTGCGAGCAAAACGAACGAACTTATGAAACAATCCAATACAACGTTTTATTTTTCTGACATCTCAAACGGATCATCCTGTAGATAGGAAAATAAACTTTCACAAGAATAATTGGTATACGCACTAATAAGCGATAGAGGGTAGAGAAAGTCATGTTAATGTAACACATCAGATTCTTTACTTTCTCTACTACGTATAGTAAGTAGGGGAAGTATTGTATTCCACCCAAAAATTCGATACCGAGATTTCACCAGAAATACATGTTTTGAGACCCCCTGAATAAAAAAAACATTTTTGGAAACATGTCCGTGAGTGTATCTGTGCGTGTGTCTGTGAACAGCATAACTCAGAAACGAACAGTCGGATAAACAGGTTCAGTATCTTCCAGAGATGCGACACGAAGATTTTCAAGAAAATCCCCCCACCCCAGATTACCCTTTACATGGAACATTTTTCGAAAATTTTAATTTTCTCAAAAATGGCTCTAACGAGTTTGATTAAAATATCATATGTTTAAGATATTTTTATGACAAACGAAATGTATGTCTCGAATTTTCTGGGAATGTCTCCAAAAGTATTCTTCATTGTGAACGACTTTTGCATAACTGGTAAACTATAAGAGATACACAAAATTTTACTACACAAAAAATGTAGATCGCGTTAAAATATACCATTTATGTCATATACATTTTTGTTGTTGAGTGAACCATTTTAGAGATATTGCTTGTTATTTCCTTAAATTTTCCAATACTTATACTTTTTCTCAAATTCGTTATTCATTGTTTTTGTCCTGGTAATGCAAAGAGAATGGAATACTCCACATAGCAACCAGCTCTTAATATATTTGACTATCGCTTAAAGCCTACCAATTCCCCTTGAATCTGCAAGAAAATTAGCAATAAGATTTAACATCTCGATATCTCGATTAATATGAAGCATATGGAGTATAAGCGTTCGTAAAAATAGTTTGCACAAGAGTAGAGAAAGTCCTGTGAGTGTAATACATCAGATTTTTTTGGGGAATTGTTCCACTCTCGGAATCATTCCAAAATAACAGTTAGGCTATTTTTTGCCTACCTGTAATGTGGATTGCAATGATAGTGGTAAATTAGTTAATATGCACATAATATGCAGACACAAGCACAGCCGCCACTTGCCTTGATATCACCGTTTGCTACTATTTTACCTTAGCAGGCTATATGCGCTTCAGTTAAAAGAAGCGAACGATTGCCGATCCGAAGCCTTACAAGACCAAAGTAAATGTTTGTTTATACATCTGCTTCCCTAATGGTCTTAGCGGGAGCCTTTCCACTTCAAAAACTCTGATCTTATTAACTCTCGACCTGCCATTAATGATTACACGAGACTTTTCCTTTTGCCAACATCAGATTGCACGTCTCTTCAAGATGTTAATCACTTTAAAAGCCTGGCTTTGTCTGAGGGCCACATCAGACCTAATTTTGGTAATGTATTCACTTTGTTGTCCTTAGTATCGATAACTTCGCAGACTCCTGGAGGTCTCGAATCACCTTAACTTAGGAACTACGTTTCTCTAACTCTGTTAGTTTCTTTACTCCGTTCCATGCATCTAACAAGGTCTAACTTGAAGTAGAATTTGTTTGAGTATGGGTCAATCATAGCGGACTATACTGCTGGTTTTATCATTTTAAATTTATTATTTTAAATTCATCACTCAAATCAGTTATTGTTTCTTTCTTAGTGTAATACTTCAAAAACGCATTTTATGGATATATTATTTATCTTTATCACTTTTTACTTTCTCTCCTACGTATAGTAAGTAGGGGAAGTATTGTATTCCACCCAAAATTTCGATACCGAGATTTCACCGGAAATACATGTTTTGAGACCCCCTGAATCCAAAAAAAGAATTTTTGGAAACATGTCCGTGTATGTGTCTGTGTGTGTCTGTGTGTGTGTCTGTGAACAGCATAACTCAGAAACGAACAGTCGGATAAACACCAAACTTGGTATTTGGGTTCAGTATCTTCTAAGGATGCGACAGGAAGGTTTTCAAGAAAATCCCCCCACCCCAGAGTACCCTTTACATGGAAGATTTTTCGAAAATTTTAATTTTCTCAAAAATGGCTCTAACGATTTTGATTAAAATATCATATCTTTAAGATATTTTCATGACAAATGAAATGTATATCTTGAATTTACTGTGAATGTCTCCAAAAATATTCTTCATTGTGAACGACTTTTGCATAACTGGTAAACCATAAGAGATAGACAAAATTTTACTACAAAAAATGTAGATCGCGTTAAAATATACAATTTATGTCATATACATTTTTTTTGTTCAGTGAACCATTTTCGAGATATTGCTTGTTATTCCCTTAAATTTTTCAATACTTATTTTCTCAAATGGGAATTCATTATTCATTTTTTATGTCCTCGATATACAAAGAGAATGGAATAATACACATAGCAACCAGCTCTTAAAAGATTTGACTATCGCTTAAAACCTACCATATTCCCCTTGCACCTACAAGAAAATTAGCAATAAGATTAACATCTCGATTAACACGAAGCATATGGAGAATAAGCGTTTGTAATAATAGTTAGTACAAGAGTAGAAAAAGTCATGTGAGTGTAACACATCAAAATTTTTTTTGGTGAATAACCAACATAAATTTAAAACAAGCCCCAGTTTCCGTTAAACTAAATATTCTTAAAACTTGCGATTTTTAGGATTATATACCAGTCCTAATACCGTGGCATTATTTGGGATAGAAAACACACACATCTGAAACTAAGCGTTATGCATCCATTCGCTATACTTCATACTCTATTATAAATCCCCTTTAAAGAATGCAGTTAAGTCAAATACGGAGTTTTGTAGCACCAAAGTATACGTTTTGAGGATCCTTGAACCTCGAAAAGCGTTAAGAAAAAGCCATCAATAAACAGTACAACTGAAAAACAAGAAGTTGAATTAAATATCTACCAAATTTCATACTTGAGTGAGAAGGCATTTACAGATGGTAGGGGAAGTGTTTCAAGAAAATGCCCCCTCAAATAATTCTTTACATGTAAACATTTACATAACCGTTTTGTTTTTCATGAATTGTCTTAAATACTTTGCTTAAAATCTCATATACTGAGGTCATTTTCATAAGAAAATGTGTCTCAAAATTTCTCTGGACAGTCTATGAGTGCTCTTTATTCTGCTGAAAGAGAGAGAGAGAAACAAAAAGCGTTCTAACAGAAACAAAATTATGACTATTAAAATAATTAATCTGTTTCAGATATATTTTCTCGTAGTTTTAGCCGCTTCCAAAATATTTGTTATTGCATATAGACTCTTTTTTTTCCTGCACTTTTATTAGTAATAGTAACTATTGAGTTTTATTTTCGCATCGTGCATGCATACTTTTCATGTTACCCGATTTGAAGGTATTTCTACCAAAGATTTGCCATTAATGTTAAGTGAATAGAAGAATAGAGTTTTATATGAGCATTTTCCATCCAAAGTTGAGAAGATTATTTTAACGTTATTGTTCTTTGCCCCACTTTGGGAGCCAATTTGATGGAGTTGTATTGTTATTTCAATTGTTGGGGAGCCGAACATGACGTTGGTTACAACCGCACGTATAGTACCCGCTTTCCGGTAGCCTTCGCCCCAAATGTGCTTTCCGGTGGTCTTTGCCCCAAATGTTAAAAATAAATATTAACCTTGTAATTTGGACTGTTTCTTTAAATATTATACATTTATGTTTGCCTCGGCTGCGTCAGTATTATTGTTAGACACATGTTTCTCTTTGCAGGGTTGTGGTGCGACTGAAGAATGTAGGCTTACACAGATTATAATTTTACTTCACTGCTTTTATTAATGCTTGACACGATTTAAATAACACTTCACTGATATAGAGAGCTGTGAGATTATTTTATTAAATACTTGCACTTTTTAACACGTAAGCTATATTTCTCGAGGACACATCTCGCGTCAGGAACACTGTCTTCAAGCAATGCGTCCAGTTATGAGCGCTGTCTACAAGCAATTGACTTCTAGATTTGTAAATTTTGCTATATTTCAGTTTCTGATTGGCTATTCCTAATCCAATAAAATACTTTTATTTAACTAAAGCTTTTTCTGGTTGTTGATTGGCTATTTTATAAACTGTCTCAAAATTTACATTATTGTTGCTCCAAGAATGACTAGTAGCATTATTACACTTTCTTACTCATTATTACATCATTGTTACCTCATTGTTAGCAACTTTTAACCTATTATTCTCACAGTTCCTACATTATTAAATTACGTAATACATTCACATAACATTATTGAACATGCATACAATAATATAAACATATACAATGACTGTTACATACATTTTTATATATTGTTACATACACATATTGCTTTCAGGCGGGCTGTCATTGAATTTAGATATTATATAATTAGACTGAAATCATTTAAGTGTTAGAGAGATTACGACGGAAATACATTTTTTGATGTTCGATTAATTCAAAACTAGCGTCTAGGAAAGGGTCCGTATGTGTGTCCGTAATTAAAAAACGATATGTTGGATAAATAATAGAAACTTGACTTTGAAGTTCGGCATTTTCAAAACACGCAGTACTAAGATAAAAAAAAGTCTCTCATCAATGCCAAAATACACTTTACATGGAAAATGTTTCTCATTTAAGACATTTGCATGACAAATAAAACATTTTGAATTTTCTGCTAATAATCTGTAGGGCACTCTTGATACGAAATACCTTTGGTATATATTTGTATAACTACTAAGACACAGAGAAAAATTTACTACGCAAAAAATGTACCAATAGATGTCGTTAAAACTACGATTTAATCTTATAATAGATGGCCTTATGATATTAAACATTTCCGAGATATTTGTAGGGGTTAGTTTGAATTTTTTCAGTGCTTGGCTAACATCCATTTGCTCCTCCTGTCTTGGAAAGAGTATAGAATTCAAAGTCAGCATATAGCACCCGTTTAAAGATCTGACTCACTTCAACCCAATAAACGTGTGTCTGATTAGGAGTTACGAGTAATCAAACCGAAGGTTCTCCAGTAACTGGAGCACAGCACCGCGCGTAGGCCATAGTAGGCCCTTTGTGCTCCCAATGTGATCCCTGTGAGGAAGCGATAAAGGGGAGACCCGAAGGGTAACGAACGACGATGGCTGCTTAGGGACGAGGTCCCTATCAATTCCTACATGACAGTAATTCTGACGCCTTAGTCACTCGTAACATGGGGAATGGACGAGACACTCCCAGAAAGGAAGGTATCCCCAGCAGTACCGACATGTATCAAGGAGAAATCTTTACATAGCGCAAATTCCACCGTCCTGCCGCAACACACACACCGCCGTCGCTGGTCCTATAACACTAAAACAGATGAGGTGAGACAAAAGGGGGACAGGAAATGATGGGCAAGAAATTCGTGGTAGAAGGAAAACCACCACAGCATTCGCCTACCGACCCGGGAAACCTATGATCAGAGTGGCCGGCCGAACGGGAATCGAATTTGGGACCTCCTGGGTGCGAGGCTCATACGTTACCGCAGAGCCATCTTCTCGGTTCTATCTCAATTAACATGAAGTAGAAAAATAGCTTTCAATAATAGCTTGTAGAAGAGAGGGTAGAGAAAGTCGTGTGAATGTAACATATATTTTTACTTTCTCTATTAAGTATAGTAAGTAGGGGAAGTATTGCATTCCACTCAAAAATTCGATATCGAGATTTCGCCGGAAATACATGCTTTGAGAGTTCCTGAATCCTAAAAAGTTATTTTTGGAAACATGTCCGTCTGTGTGTCTGTGAACAGCATAACTCAGAAAAGAACAGTCCGATAAACACCAAACTTGGTATTTAGGTTCAGTATCTTCCAGAGATGCGACACGAAGGTTTTCAAGAAAATCCCCCCATTCCAGATTACCCTTTACATGGAAGATTTTTCGAAAAATTTAATTTTCTCAAAAATGGCTCTAACGATTTTGATTAAAATATCATATGTTTAAGATATTTTCATGACAAATGAAATGTATATCCCGAATTTTCTGGGAATGTCTCCAAAAGCATTCTTCATTGTGAACGACTTTTGCATAACTGGTAAACCATAAGAGATAGACAAAATTTTACTACACTAGAAATGTAGATCGCTTTAAAATACAGAATTTATGTCATATACATTTTTTTTGTTGAGTGAACCATTTTCGAGATATTACTTGTTATTTCCTTAAATTTTTCAATACTTATTTTCTAAAATTGGAATTCGTTACTCATTTTTTTGTCTTGTATATGCAAAGAGTATTAATCTGTGGCAAAGAGAATGGTGCTGCACCTAGCAACCAGCTATTAAGAGATATGTATGTGCTTAAAGGCTACTGTATTTCTATATTGCCCTTTTAAATATATATTCCCCTTACATCTACAAGAAAATTAGCAATAAGATAGAGTCTGCAAACGTTTATCTCGATTAACATGAAGTAGATGGAGAATAAGCGTTTGTAAACATAGTTTGTACAAGATTAGAGAAAGTCATGTGAGTGTAACACATCAGATGTTTTGTTTAGGGGATAAACAAAATAATGGTACGATAATATCAATACACTGCTCACTCATAATCTGAAATTTTACTCTCTTGTTTCTCAAAAGTTACATGCTATTACATACAACCTTGTAATACTGAGGCAGCGATATGTGACCACGCTCCCAGCTCCTGTACACCCCTGTTTAGCACACCCATTCCCAGGGAAGACATCGCGCCGTTTCACTGTCTCTTGAGAGTCCGATTCATGCAAGGCAAATGCAATTGCTCCATTCCTTTTTCTTGATGGGACTTCAGCCGAATAGAGCCATTGACTGCACTAATGCTGCCTGAGCCTGGAGCGCTGTAAACGCCAGTCTGGTAACTAAATCAAACGGTGGTCATTCTGCAACAGTGCAGCTCTGATGTATCTGCTTACAGCTCCTTGTTCGTCCGAGAAAATGCTCTAATCACACGAAATATTCCAGTATTTAATATTTAGTAATTCAACGAGAGCTTCAGAGTTTATAGATATTCCACTCAGCCATGAAGTGACCAATGAATCTGGCCAAAACAGAGCTGTTTATTTTGACAGTTTTATCGTTTTCATATTATCATCTTGAAATTCAGTCTTTTACTTTCTCTAGCGCCTCTTTACGGTAGATAGAGAAGTATCAGAAGAGGTAATGTATTCCGCCTAAAAGTTTAATACTGGATATGTCACTGGAAATATGTTTTAAGGTCCCCTGAATCTAAAAATAGACATTTTAGGAAAAGATCGCCATGTGTCTGTCGGAAATTAAAATTAAATTGAGTTTTATTTATGGACGCTCTTTAACTGCTGTGGCCCTAGTGCCCTATTCTATATTAAGCATGCTCAGAGGCCTCTTTATCAGGCTTGAGGTTCTTTTACGTGTCGTAAATCTACAACAAGGGACCACCGGCTTTACTTCCCTTCCAAAGGAAGGCATCCTAAGGATTTTTACGCCTGAAAAAAAATCCATCGCTCTCCGCCGGGTTTGAACCCGCGACCTCAGGAACTAGAGGCTAGCTTGGTAACCACTACACCACAGAGAATGACTTTGTCTGTCGGTCTAACTTTTAACAGCATAACTAAAAAAATCTGATGTGTTACACTCACATGACTTTCTCTACTCTTGTACAATCTAATTTTACAAACGCCTATTCTCCATATGCTTCATGTTAATCGAGATATCGAGATGTCAATCTTATTGGTAATTTTCTTGTAGATGCAAGGGAAATATGGTAGCTTTTAAGCGATAGTCAAATATTTTAACGCTGGTTGCTATGTGGCGCATTCCATTCTCTTTGCATGTCCAGGACATAAAAAAAATGAATAACGCATTTGAGAAAAAGTATAAGTATTGAAAAATTTAAGGAAATAACAAGCAATATCTCGAAAACGGTTCACTCAACAAAAGAAATGTATATGACATAAGTTGTGTATTTTAACGCGATCTACATTTTTTGTGTAGTAAAATTTTGTCTATCTCTTATGGTTTACCAGTTATGCAAAAGTCGTTCACAATGAAGAATACTTTTGGAGACATTCCCAGAAAATTCGAGATATACATTTCATTTCTCATGACAGTATCTTAAACATATGATATTTTCATCAAAATCGTTAGAGCCATTTTTGAGAAAATTAAAATTTTCGAAAAATCTTCCATGTAAAGGGTAGTCTGGGGTTGGGGGGATTTTCTTGAAAACCTGCGTGTCGCATCTCTGGAAGATACTGAACCTAAATACCAAGTTTGGTGATTATCCGACTGTTCGTTTTTGAGTTATGCTGTTCACAGACACACGCACACAGACACACACACACACACACAGACACACACACACACACACGGACATGTTTCCAAAAATGCTTTTTTTGGATTCAGGAGGTCTCAAAACATGTATTTCCGGCGAAATCTCGGTATCGAATTTTTGGGTGGAATGCAATACTTCCCCTACTTACTATACGTAGTAGAGAAAGTAAAAAGCGAAAGGTCGGATATATACTAAATGGGTACTTTCCAGTCGACCTTCGTGGTGTAGTGGTTACCATGCAAGCCTCTAGTTCCCGAGGTCGCGGGTTCGATCCCTGGAGACCGCCCACTATGAACCATGTTGTTTGTGATTTCCTCTGTCGGCAGACGAATGCTGGGGTGGTTTATTCTCTACCACGATTTATTTTCCATCATTTTCCTTTCATTAAATTTCCTTCTCAGCTTTGAGGTGTGCTTCTAGGTACCCGACCCCTTCAGCTGCCCTAGTGCGGGTGCTGCGGGCCCTGAGTACTCGTGGTACTACTGACGTTACTAGAATTATGCGGACCAAACGTCCGAGCCCCACCCGTAAGAGTATTGTTTGGTTTGGGTTGGACTCGGCGGGTCAGTGGTTCCGGATACCCATGGAAGATTGAGTACATCTATGCGGTTTTCCGTCCGGATGGGGTTGTGAGGCGCCTCAAAGTCATCCGGTACCGCCCTGGAGAACCGTTAGATTGTCTGCTAGGTTACTGTCGGCCCCACTAAGGTGTTTCCCCTTTGGGGGTTGATGCGCGTAAGTGGCGCATCCACTTTCACCCTGTAATGGGGAGCCGGCCCACAGGAAAAGCTCTCGGGGGAGGCAGAGTCACTCGGATGACGCCCTCCTCTCCGGGTCACGTGGGGACAGAGTCCCCTGGTGTCTCGTGTGCTTCTAAGTTTCGTGGCGTATGACGGTGCCGGACGAATGGCGCTGTTGCATGCTCAAAGGAGTACCCGTGGATACTAGAGGACTGTTCGGTTAGTGGGACGTCCATCGTCCTCTTTCAACGGCTCCAGCAGTGGGACGGGTCTTCGAGCTTGGAAATAATAGGGACTTCTGCGCGTCTCTGTGGTCTGTCTGCCTACGGCCTGTAGCCTCCTGTGGTTCCTTCACTTTATCCCTTACTCCTGGGGGTGGTAGCTACAATAGAACTATGCAGATCGCAGCGCGCAAGGTGTCTCCCTCCGTTGAATCAGTTATACCTATATCTAAGAGACCATGAAGCATATATTTCCTGCGCAATTTTGGTACTGAATTGTTTAGTGAAATACAAAGCTTTCTCCCCGTGCCATAAGAACGTGATAGAAAAATTAAAACGGTTCGAAACCGGCGAACATATTCATCACTATTTTCCGAAAGGAGTGCCATTATAACTTTTGTTTTAAAGACATGTACTACTCTAATTGTGTTATATCAATATTAAAGTTTGAAGCACAGTTAGCTTAAATATCGTCACTATATCTGCGAAAGTTTTTGTATAGAAGACTCTCCGATAAAACGCAGCTAAAGCAATAAAGAAGAAATAAAATATCGGTTTAAACTTGCAATGTAACAAACAGTGGAAGAAGAAAAGAATATAAAGGTATATTCAAAGGTTCTTATCAATATTACAACTTTCAATTCGTTCAAATTTACTTTTTAATGAATTTTTGGAAGTTTAGAAGTACTTCAGCCTATATAAAGCCAAGAAGTAATAAATAAGAATAGGAAGTTGATGAATATAACGGAAATATTTTATTCCAGTTTACTGCGGTTGATGTGTCGTCTTCACTTTTGTACTTCCGTGAGCTTATGACGCAAGGTTTCCTTTATATAAAACAGGATGTGAGGTAAAAGCCAAATGACTAACCTAAATGTGTCAGCGCTCTGTTAAAGGAAGTAGCGACGTGGATTAGGACTGGAAACGGAAGAGGGTTTCGGAAGTGTAGTTTTCAAGAATTAATTTCGCAAATGTTTCATTTTTAGTCTGCAAATAGATCATGCAGGATAAGAGAAAGGAAATTGGTTTAGACTCTTATTTCGGTAGTCCGATTTCTTACTTAAATAGCCTGCAAGCTTTGTTTTATATCAAATGTCCGAATCAGTGATCTGCATGCCATGTTACGTCGACTATATTAACATATTCATTTCGTGGAGGTGTAGGTTCGTGCTCCTAAGATACGTTCAAGTAGTTCGCTTAAAGAATGAGTAATTTTTAACAGCGCCTGACTCTCCTTCTTACTACATCTACCACCACAGGCAGTGGATGCTGATGATACATGGCATAAAATGGTAAAATTAAGAAAGCAAATGTTCCAAGCGTAAGTTTACGCTACCTCCACGACATTTACCAGGTTATAAGGACTGAGGAAAACACCTGCATTAGCAATGGCGATCCAAGTAGACCTGCCGTGTAGGAGTCTATGCGTTAATGGCTCCAGCTATCCGAGTATGGGTAATGCAGTAGTGTCCAAAGCTCGAATTTGGGGGATATCGAGTTCGAATTTTGGTTTCTTTATTGTTTTCCCAGTTCCCTATGCGAATACTAGGAATTTTCCTGTTCAGCATTTCCTCCTATTTTATTCCAATTCCCTTTTCAGAGTTGCAGGGTCAAGCGCGATGGATGGTCATGTGCTGCGTGTGTGCTTTGGGAAGAGAACTGTTTCTTCTTTGGTGTGGAGCCTTCTGCCTGAAAATGAATGAAGGGGCGGCAGGTAATTCGGAAACGCTAGGATCCCGCTGCATGGCGCCCGTCGCCATCAGATCTGGCAGTCTTCAGTACTCTCTCGCCTCATCCCTTCCTGCCAGAGGTTTAGTGCAATAGGCCTAGTCTTGGCCCCAGTGCTGAAATCCTCCTCCGTTTCTAACCCCTATTCCTAACTAAAAGAGAATATCATCCAGGTGATATTTCACAATCAAAAACTAATAAGTGCACAGTACCGTATCGAAATTCACTTGTTAATCTATTGTACTAATAAATATGTTAATGTAGAAATATGTATTCTGTTTCTCGAAATCTGCTGCCTGAAATTTGAAGAAATTCACTGCGGGGAGAGGACGAGAATTCGATCTACATAAGTTTCATCTCCAGGAAAACTCATTTTCATACACATTACTTTATTTACCAGTTCCTATTGTAGGTAGGGGAAGTATTGTATTCCAACCAAAAATTCTATATCGACATTACACCACAATGACTTTCACATTTTGAATTATGCTGTACACAAATACACACGCGGATCTTTGTCCTAAAATACCTTTTGGGGATTCAGGGTACCTCAAAACGCGTATTTCTGATACATCTTGATATCAGATTTTCTGTAGAATGCAATACTTCCTCCACTTACTATAGATACGTAGGTAACAGGGAAACTAAAAATGAAGATTTGGATATATATATCAAACTTCATACTTCAGTCTGACAATGTTTAAGTATACTAGGCAAAGACTTCCAATAAAGTCTCCCCTCTCCAAATCATCAATTATACAGGGTGGAAGGGAACCTAATATATTCCTTTTAATGTGTATTTCAGGAAGGTATTACAAAACAAAAAGTATAACAGCATTTTGTTCTCTTTTCAGCCGTTTTTTTAAAAAAAAGCTGTTTCTCCAAATTAGATGGTTTATTCCACGAGAATGTATGAAGATAACAGTTTGTTACTTGTAAGATGGACAAATTAATTTATTTCTAACCTAGTTTCTGCAGGTACTATGTGACCTCATACAAGGTTTTGAAATAATCATTTTCCGAAGACCGTTTTCTGTGGTTGGAAACAAAGCCAACGTTGCTAGGTGGTGTAATGTTTTGGCAAAATGACAAGTACAACGTGGTAGCTTTGCTCTGTACTAACAAGTATGGAAGTAATGCCTTCATCGTCCAATAAGCTTTTTGCAGGCGCTGATTGAAAATCACACCGTATTTATGTCAGATCCACTGGAAGTTGAGTTATTATTAGAGTAACATCGTACTACGCATTGAAACTCATACGTACAGCACAAGGTATACAAGATACCAGCCTTTTCAAATCGTGAGTACCTTGATAACGTTTATCTACACTGATGAATTACGTGCCATACAGCGAAACCTGTTTACGCGCTGACCTACTTCTGGTTTTGAAAGGGAGAGTTCCAGCCCCGCTACCGGTTGCTACAGCTACATGCTGTGACGTTGCCAACGTGTGTGCTTTATGTCCTCGAAAAACCTAAAATATCTCGCAAAAAATGATCATAGAAAAACTGTAAGATACAAAATATGTTCCAAATAATGAGACCTGTAACTGATTTAAATTAATGTAATGATTTCGCTTCCACCCGTTATGTAAAACGCTCGTTATATTATATTTCCTGAAAATGACTCCGATGATTTCGACTAAAATACATTTGAAATATATATTAACTCACAAAATTAAACGCATATCTTTAATTTTCTATGAATAGCCTGTAAAGTCTTCTTCATACTGATAAACTTTGTATTATTTGTATAATTGAGAAATTATAGGAGATAGAGTACAGACAAAAATTTTAAAGCGAAGAATGCAGTAAAGTTGGTATTTTTATGGCGTTATGTTTTATGCATAAATTGTCCCAAGCTTAAGTAACTCATTTGCTTATAGGTTTGCACTCTACTTTTTTCTTTCCATTGCAAGAACCCTGATCATCTGCCGTTTCTTCATGATTTATACACCTAAACACCTATTGCTTTGTTTGAAATCATTCCTAAGTAAAACTATACTGTGAGTAAAATAACATGGATGATACAAGAATTACTATTTATATGAATAGTATAGAATGCGGCATAGAAACGAAATAGACAAAAGACTTGTGTTGTACAAAACAAATATATTATTTAGTTAATGCGCCCTACTTCAGAAAGTTATTTTATAATAATTTTATATATCCATAATTATTTTAAAGTGCAGTTTAATCTCAAGGTAAATTTTTGGAACATTGTTTATTCTATGCCGCTATTAAACACAACCTTATATGCTATATATAATACGTATAATATTGTTTACGCTTTAAAATGAAACTTAAAAATACAATTTATCGCGAGAAATGGACGTTATAATCAACTGAAAAATACAATAATGAATTTCTGATATTCGTGATTTAGTTAACTTTGCTTTTATAGTAGATATGTTTCATAGATTTATTCACAGAACATTTTGATACAAGGCCTTGGCTTTACTATGAACAGCAAAGGCTCGTTTAGTTAACTTATTTTGTACAATGAATACGACAAACCAAGACTCAGACTTATCTATAGTAACAGCTGTGTCCATTAGAAAATAATGTTGCGCCATTATTCTCAAACAAAAAGCTTGTTCTTTACCAATTAGCAGTTGGTAAGAATGCCACTGTAACTTCAGATCTCATTCACTATAAAATGAATAATCGCTTCGATAGAAAGCATTATCTAAATCATTACAGCAAATATTAAAGCAAAACATTTGATGTGGCACATTCACATTACTTTCCCTACCCTCTATCGTGTATTTGTGGGTATACATATTATTCTTATTCAAGCTTATTTTCCTATCTACTACGTTTTAATCCAAATAAACCTTTGCAGAAGTAGCTACATTACACGTTTCGTTATAGATACAAAGGGAACAGCGATAGTCAGATGTTTAAGAACTAGACGCTATATGCTGACAATAAAAATTCCATACTATTTCCATGACATTGTGAGAAACATCTGAACGTTGAAAGGATTTTAAGAGAATGACCAAGAAATGAAGAATAAACGA
Source organism: Deroplatys truncata (assembly GCA_030765065.1). NCBI lineage: Eukaryota > Metazoa > Arthropoda > Insecta > Mantodea > Mantidae > Deroplatys > Deroplatys truncata. Next base: position 80,732,951 of record CM060982.1, on the reverse strand, counting down.
AGAAATTTGATAACGGATATGTCAGAAATGGTTCATATCACAAAAAAAGTTATTTGAAATAAATTGTGCGTTTTAAAAAGCTCCACTTTTTTGTTGTAGTACGTTTTCGTCTAACGCTTAATGTTTACCAGTTATACAAGACTATACAATCCTTCCAAATGAAGAGGACTTCATAGGCTATTCTCCGAAAATTCAATATATACATTTTATTTGATATGTAAATATATTTAATATATGGTATTTTAATCAAAATCGTTAGAACCATTTTTTAGAAAATAAAAAATTCGGAAAAATTTTCCATATAAAGGGTAGTTTGGGGTGGGGGATGTTGTTGAAAATCTTCATATCGCATCTTTGGAAGATATTAAAGCTAATAAAAGTTTGGTATCTATCCGACTCTTCGTTTTTGATTTATGGTGCTCACAAGCACACACATATAGACATATTTCCAAAAGTGCTTTACTTGGATTGAGTGCCTCAAAAGATGTATTTCCGATGAAATCTTGGTATCCAATTTTGGGTGGAATGCAATACTTCCCCTGCTTACTATGCGTGTTAGAGAAAGTAAAAAGCACCTAAATATACATAACATCTATTCCCATTCTTGACAGTTACTGCTAATAATGTGACTTAATTAACATCGAAAAGAAATGGAGTTACAGGTTTTCAAACTTCTGCAAAATAGCTATATCACCTGACTTCTTAATTTTAAATTAGCGAGAGCAGATACTCCAAACTTGACACTACTGCCATAAGCGCGACGAGAAGAACGTGCCAGCTATTATATATTACGGTGTAGCAGAAACTGCTTACTGAACTGCTGATGATTGCATTCCTGTTACAAGACATAAACTGGTGAACAGACAGTACTGCGAATTCCAGCCACGAAATAGACTGGCCCTCCCCGTTGCGTATTACTTACACGTAGGTATACAGAATATTACAGATTCCAACCCACAAACTTTCAGTGATTATAGTGGGATGGTATAGGAAAACTTTCATATAGAAAACCTATGGTCTACGACGACAAATTTTGACGTAACCTAATGATGTTTCATTTTGATATGCGTACTGATACATGCAAATAAACAAAGACTTAATGCTAATGTGATACTGATTTGCAGAGTAAAATACCTAATTTCTTTTCCACAAGCGCGAAAATAGCTACAACTGTAGAATTTTCAATTATTATTTTGTTTTCTAAAAAAAATGTTCCGTCAGCAAGGGTCAGTGCACCACTGATACCTCCACTTTCACGTGGAGGATCATGTATCAGAGAGACAAACCATAGTTAGCTATACTAATAGGGTGGTCATTAGCTTGTATGGCTATGAATCTGGTGGTGTTGCTGGGTTGAAACCCCGTACAAACGATTTTTTACTTTCTCTACTACGTATAGTAAGTAGGGGAAGTATTGTATTCCACCCAAAAATTCGATACCGAGATTTCACCGGAAATACATGTTTTGAGACCCCCTGAATCCAAAAAAAGCATTTTTGGAAACATGTCCGTGTGTGTGTCTGTGTGTCTGTCTGCGTGTGTGTCTGTCTGTGAACAGCATAACTCAGAAACGAACAGTCGGATAAACACCAAACTTAGTATTTAGGTTCAGTATCTTCCAAGGATGCGACACGAAGGTTTTCAAGAAAATCCCCCCACCCCAGATTACCCTTTACATGGAACATTTTTCGAAAATTTTAATTTTCTCAAAAATGTCTCTAACGATTTTGATTAAAATATCATATGTTTAAGATATTTTTATGACAAATAAAATGTATATCTTGAATTTCCTGGGAATGTCTCCAAAAGTATTCTTCATTGTAAACGACTTTTGCATAACTGGTAAACCATAAGAGATAGACAAAATTTTACTGCATAAAAATGTAGATCGCGTTAAAATACACAATTTATGTCATATACATTTTTTTTTGGAGTGAACCATTTTCGAGATATTACGTGTTATTCCCTTAAATTTTTAAATAGTTATTTTCTCAAATGGGAATTCGTCATTCATTTTTTTTGTCTTGAATATGCAAAGAGTATTAATCTGTGGCAAAGGGAATGGTGCTGCACCTAGCAACCAGCTATTAAGAGATATGTATGTGCTTAAAGGCTACTGTATTTCCAAATTGCCCTTGTAAATATATATTCCCCTTATATCTACAAGAAAATTAGCAATAAGATAGACTCTGCAAATGTTTATCTCGATTAACATGAAGTAGATGGGGAATAAGCGTTTGTATAAATAGTTTGTACAGGAGTAGAGAAAGTCATGTGAGTGTAACACATCAGATTTTTTATTATTGGTTTCTTTATTCTTCCAAACAGATCAATAGCATACACTTGGATTGAACTCAACTTCAATTTCTTTCAAAGTTTAAGTATCTACATGTTACGGAGGTATTCAAGTGGAATGTTTGAACATATTGTTACATGCTGGGTAGATGGCCTAAACGTTCACATTAAAATTAAATTAATTTCTAGTACCCAGCACATATATAGAGGGACCTATACTTACTTGGCTTCAGAGGACCGAAACGCGGTGTGGAATTTAAGAGGAAGGCGTGGGTTTTTCACTGTACAAAATTCATAATACAAATCTACTCACACATTCCTAGATTTATTTCCCAACCGTTTGGGGTTCCTACATTATTAAAAATGGAACGTGGGAGGGGATGTCCACCGATCCAAAACCCGGCTTACACACGCGATCCGTTCCTCACGGAATCCTAACTGCGACTGAGACCCACTATTCGTGGCTAGCAAAGCTACCAGCCAAGTGTGACGTAAACAACGGTGTGTCTGGTAATGACAATGTAGAACAACAATGTAAACTCCAAACTATTAATACGCCACAATATTGCTTGGCAAACTTACATTATTGTTGTACGAACGTTATATAACAGATGATAGGGAGGTATCAACCATGCTGACGTGAGCTTAATAGCAGCGCATTAACAGCATTATGTGTTTCATTCCTTTACTTAGCTTTGCATGATCACGATCACCTGCAAGTAGCAACAACTGAGGATTGTTTTATTAGTGGAGTACTGCCTCGTTGTTGATTTTGATCTATTGCCTACAACCATGAACTTAAATACCATAACTGTCCCACATGAAAGTGCTCCCTGAAAGCCCGGTTGAATTCTGTAACATCCTATATATCCGGAAGACATTACCTTCAACTTTTAGAATACCTCTCCTAAAATTTCCCCAGTAAGCTGAAAAATTCTTGAGTAAAATTAACACAAAGTTTGAAGTAAAAACAGCAATTAATTTGATTTTACAACTACAGACTCTAAAAATCTTTCTTATATTGCAATATGACTAAATAGCAATAATGCTGCATAAACGGAAATGGAAAGTTATCCATAAATAACATCAATTTATAATCTATTTAATCTATTTCACCAAACTGTGTAACTTAGAAAAAATTAAAGCCCTCCTTTATGCAGGGTTTCAACATAAAATCTTTAAAGTGGAGGGAAACACAAATTCTGGATGTATATTCTTTATTATACATAGCGTTTACTAGGAATTGCTGCAGATGAGTACTCAATTCATGTTGCTTCGTAATTTACTTATTTTTTTCATCGGTAAATCGCTTACATTTTTTTTAAGCTTTTTTTTCAGGAATAAAGCTAAACGTTCGCATGAAGACGAATTTGCGAAAATTCACCTATTAATTCGCGAGTATAAAACCCTGAGCACACTTAATAGTACAAATGGTTTCCATCACCTTTTTATTCCAACTCTTTCATTTAACAACCTAGCATCCTTGGTGTACTTTTGGGGGGGGGGGCTTTTTTCTTTTATCTGTCAGACTTCAGCATGTTTATGTAGACGTGTAAGTCCTGGCTTTTTAATTTTTACTTTCTCTACTACGTATAGTAAGTAGGGGAGGTATTGTATTCCACCCAAAAATTCGATACCGAGATTTCACCGGAAATACATGTTTTGAGACACCCTGAATCCAAAAAAAAAGCATTTTTGGAAACATGTCCGTGTGTGTGTCTGTGAACAGCATAACTCAGAAACGAACACTCGGATAAACACCAAACTTGGTATTTAGGTTCAACATCTTCCAGAGATGCGACAGGAAGGTTTTCAAGAAAATCCCCCCACCCCAGATTACCCTTTACATGGAGCACTTTTCGAAAATTTTAATTTTCTCAAAAATGGCTCTAAAGATTTTGATTAAAATATCATAAAGATATTTTCATGACAATTGAAATGTATATCTTGAATATTCTGGGAATGTCTCCAACAGTATTTTTCATTGTGTGCGACTTTTGCATAACTGGTAAACCATAAGAGATAGACAAACTTTTACTACACAAAAAGTGTAGATCGCGTTAAAATATACAATTTATGTCATATACATTTTTGTTGTTGAGTGAACCATTTTCGAGATACTGCTTGTTATTCCCTCAAATTTTCCAATAGTTATGGAAATTCGTTATTCATTTTTTTTTTGGTCCTGGTAATGCAAAGAGATTGGAATACTCTACATAGCAACCAGCTCTTAAAATATTTGACTATCGCTTAAAGCCTACCATATTCCCCTTGCATCTATAAGAAAATTAGCAATAAGATTAACATTACGATTAACATGAAGCATATGGAGAATAAGCGTTTGTAAAAATAGTTTGTACAAGAGTGGAGAAAGTCATGTGAGTGTAACACATCAGAATTTTTTTATTTTCCATGCTTCCGGGCGATCATGACGTTAAGCTCCTCCTATTCCTGTACTTCCACGAGAGCTCACACCATCCGTTGTCTCCAAGGACTCAGGCACGCGGCAGCCAGTTCACTGGGTTATCCTTCCTGTCATCAATGAACAAGGCTGGTGTCCCTCTGGGATACCCGCAATCATCTTGGTATCAATTCTACAGAGTGGAATCCGTTATTTGGATCCCGTTATTATTTAGACAGTTTTACAGTCTCAAGTAACATCAGTGAGATTCTACTGTCAGTTGTTCTGTTTCCATGGCATGTAAACTGTTGACTTCTTTCTTCGCATAAACTATAAGCGACTCTGCTATCTCTGTGAGTGTCAACGACGACACGGGCGCAAACTACTGTCCCCCATGGATTGATGTGCTTCATTCCAGACCCTCGAACCTACGACATTCCAACTACAAGTTCTTCGGTATCAAGATGATCCCCCCACCGTGCCTGTATACCGGGTGTTTTCTTTTTAAATTGAGTTTTATTTATGGACGCTCTTTAACTGCTGTGGTCCTTAGTGTTCCATTCTATATTGAGCGTGAAAGACAGGACATTTTTCTTAGAGGCCTTTTTATCAGGCTTGAGGTTCTTTTACAGGGTCGAACATTTAAGTTGAGACTGAACAATATCTCCAAAACTAAGCATTGTAGTAAGAAATGTCTTTAACAAAAGTTGCTTGATATTATGGGGGAAAGTAAATGCCATTAGTCGTGTTTTGTTTGGAGGACGTTATGATAGCCATTTTAGGTTACATTTAATTTTTTAAAATGGGAACTTACAATTAGGGTCAAATTATCTATTTAAGGCACAAATTTCACCAAACTGTGTAATTTAGAAAAAATAAAGTCCTCTCTTATGCAGAGTTATAGCAGAAAATCTTGAAAATGGAGGGAAATACAAATTCCGGATGTTGTATCTTCTTTATCCTACATAGCGTGCACTAGGAATTGTTGCAGATGAGTACTCAACTCAAATTATTTCGTAATTTTTTTATTTTTTCATCGGTAAATTGCATATATTATACGAAACTTCTTTTTTCCAGGATTAAAGGTAAAAGTTCGCGATGAAGATGAATTTGCGAAAATTTGCCTATTAATTCGCTCCACACACTTATTAGCACAAATGGTGTTTATTCACTTTTCTACACTATTAGACTTTTCGCGAATCACCACGCGTGGCTAAAGTTTCTATGGAAACGATTCCATTCTTTGTTGAAATGAGTTATTTGTGGAAGCATTTAGAAGATCGCTTTCTAGAACACACAGATATTTATAAAAAGTTACTCACCAGTGGCGTATCAAGGGCAGACTGGGGTTCAACAGTGGCAGATCCAGGGAAGACTTGAACATGGCAGTGATTGTAGCACAGTGACGTCATCAGGAGTCCCACCTGTTGACCAATGAGTGGCGCCGACTACAGTAGTTCGTTACACTTGTTACTCTAATGATGATTATTGTTGTGTTTATTAAACGAATGTAGATTTTGAACGGAACTTTATCGTTTTAGAATTGCGTTGCAAAGATGTGTGACGTAGACAAGCAGGTGGTGCCGGTTTCTGCAACAGAGAAAACAAAACACCCCATTGGTAATATTAAAACAAAAGTTGGTTAATGAGAGAGAGAGAAAAAAAGAATATAAATAACCAACCATTATATCCGTTCTTTAATTACTGTACTTCATTACTTTCTATACCTCTACCTATGGTAGAATACCGTAGTATCGTGTTCTAACCATAAATTCTATATTCATCGTAAATACAAGTTTTGAGGTCCCAGAACCTCCCAAAAAGGAGTTTTACTAAAAGATCGGTGCGCACGCGTATATGTGTGTGCGGAAAAAAAGGATCTTAGCTAAGATCAATCTTTTCTAACAGCCACGAACATATCTTAAAACACTGTGTAGGGCGATACTAGGACATAATTATGTGGTCGTAAAGCATTTGCATGTTGCTGCAGTGGCTGTCCGACTTGGCAAGGCGGAACGGACCTCGCACTTGCCAAAACGGCCAAGCTATACAACTAGGCCATCCACTGGTTTAGAACCGCTTACTCTTAAAGCAGTGTAAATGGAAAATCAAGATCTTCTTTTCTTATAGCTCGTGTACAGCAGACCTTTTGCACGGTCGTCTCGATGATATTTATATAGAAGGAAATTTAGAATTCCAATTGGTTTCCAAAGAAATCCATATCTACCAACATAATTTTGGTAGCTGTAATATTATACAATATACACTATGACGGGAAGTAAAATACACGACAATTTATGTCTTTTCAATACCTCGTCTTCATAATCCAAATTCTTCTTGAAACTCTGATTCTATATTATCGTATATAGTATTATTTTCAAACAAATCCCTTTGAGCCTCAGCATCACCCATCAAACAGTTGACTCTGAGGCAGTATTTTTAACATTTAAATGATATCAGTCAAATTATATAATATGTAAATTCAATAACAGCCCGCCTTGAAGCAATATGTGTATGCAATAATTTGTAAAATATATGTAACAGTCATTGCATATGCTTATATTATTGTAAACATGTTCAATAATGTTATGTGAATGCATTACGTAATTTAATAATGTAGGAGCTGTGAGAATAATAAGTTAAAAGTTGCTAACAATGAGGTAACAATGAGGTAACCTTGAAGCAATAATGAGTTTGAGAGTTTAACAATACTACTTCTGATTATTGGAGTAACAGTAATGTAATTTTAGTGACAGTTTATAAAATAGCCAATCAACAACCAGAAAAAGCTTTAGTTAAAAGAAGGTATTCTATTGGATTAGGAATATCCAACCAGATACTTTAAATACAGAAATTTACAAGTTTAGACGGTTGAAATCAATTCAGTTGCCTGCGGACAGTGCTCAACTGGATGCGTTGCTTGTGTGTCCTCGAGAGATTTAATATGTATTCGTGTGAGACGAAAAAGTAAGTTTACGTGTTAAAAAGTGTAATTAATTAATAAAAAGAATCTCTCAGCTCTCTATATCAGTGAAGTATTATTTAAATCGTATCAAGCATTAATAAAAGGAGTGAAGTTAAATTATAATCTGTATAAGCCTACATTCTTGTCATATCACAACCCTGCCAAGAGATACGTGTCTCTAATAATAATACTGACACAGCCGAGGCAAACATAAATATATAATATTTAAACAGTCAAATTACAAAGTTAATATTTTTTTTTAAACTTGGGGCAAAGGCCACCTGAAAGTACATTTGGGGCGAACGCTACCGGAAACTGCTTACCATACGTGCGGTTGCAACTACTACAAGTTCGGCTCCCCAACAGTTGAAATATAATACAACTCCTTCAATACAAACTACTTCAAATTGACGCCCAAAGCCTGGTGCAAATAACAATACAACAAAATAACACAACTTCCTCAAATTGACGTCCATACATGGAGCTAATAAAATACCTTCTTCAATTCAAAGCCTCCTAAATTATGGTGTCTTACCAAGCCATTGTGTTATTATAGCTTTTTAATTGGCAGGGCTTTACTTTCCTTCCAAGGAAGCCATTGTATGGATTTTTACGCCCGAAAAAGTCAACCGTCCCTACAGGATTTGAACCCGTGACCTCGGGAACTAGAGACTAGCATGGTATCCCTAAGCTACCGAGGACGGCCCGGTAGTCTGAGGTGACGATATGTTCATTATAATTTTTTTATTAATAATTAATTTCAAACAATAATAAGAGACACGACTGTGCAAAAACAATGTGCAATACATGTGTGAGAAATATATAACAGACTCTCGGAAATACAACTATTCCTCGTTTCTGTAATAATGCACTTTTCACCCTCATATCGCGATAAACTGTTTGCAAAACAGGTTTCGTTTTTAAAAGCATTTTGTCGCGTTTACAATAATATTTTCCTAAGGTTATTAAAAAGGTATGATATTAAATAACATTTATCGAAACTTAAGGAAAAAATCTGATGTGTTACACTCACATGACTTTCTCTACTCTTGTACAAACTATTTTTACAAACGATTATTCTCCATATGCTTCATGTTAATCGAGATATCGAGATGTTAATCTTATTGCTAATTTTCTTGTAGATGCAAGGGGAATTTCTAGGCTTCCAGCTAGAGTAAAATATTTTAAGAGCTGGTTGCTATGTGAAGTATTCCATTTTCTGTGCATTACCAGGACAAAACAAATTGAATAATGAATTTGAGAAAAAGTATAAGTAGTGGAAAATTTAAGGGAATAACAAGCAATATCTCGAAAATAGTTACTCAACAATAAAAATGTATGTGAAATAAATTGTGTATTTTAACACGATATACATTTTTCGTGTAGTAAAATTTTGTCTATCTCTTGTGGTTTACCAGTTATGCAAAAGTCATTCGCAATGAAGAATACTTTTGGAGACATTCCCAGAAAATTCCAGATATACATTTCATTTGTCATGAAAATATCTTACACATATGATAGTTTAACCAAAATTAAAATTTTCGAAAAATGTTCCATATAAAGGGTAATCTGGGGTGGGGGAATTTTCTTGAAAACCCTCGTCTCGCATCTCTGGAAGATGCTGAACCTAAATACCAAGTTTGGTGTTTATCCGACTGTTCGTTTCTGAGGTATGCTGTTCACAGACACACACTGACAGACACACACACGGACATGTTTCCAAAAATGCTTTTTTTGGATTCAGGGGGTCTCAAAACATGTATTTCCAGTGAAATCTCGGTATCGAATTTTTGGGTGGAATACAATACTTCCCCTACTTACTATACGTAGTAGAGAAAGTAAAAAAGAATGGACGGGTACCGGGGATCAAATCCGGGAGTTCCCGATTGCGAGCCGCAAAAGTTAATGCGGCGCCATCTCGCTCGGTTCCATAATGTTTAACTTGGTGACCCGGCAGTGCGCAATCTTCAAGTTGACCATTTTCGTTATATTTCTTTGTATGTAAATTAATACCAGGTTTTCTATATTACCCGAAACCTGTGTAACCTTTATGTTTAAATACCTATGGGAACAAAGAGACAGTAAGATTTAAAGTGTTATCAAAGCTTAGTCGACTATTCCAATAATTGCTCACCGCAAAAATATACCTGCTGACTACCTACACAAAAAATTTAGAATCTGGTAGGCAGTCTGGGAAACGTTAAAAGAATACAGCATTCGCCTGTGTTTCATTCCCTATTGTGTGAATATCGGGGAATTTTTCATACGTTATTGGGAATATCTCGCGGAATTTTTGAAATTATTTCTAAGGAATGAAGGAAAAATTTGGCATCAACATTCTATATCGTCCTATAACAATTTCATGAATACGGAGGGAGGTAAATGAAACAAAGTCGCTTTTCGAAGTTTAGGATGCAGGATGTATTAACCGGACACCTCGCGCATTGCGACCATTTTGAACTATTGTGGCTACACCGCCGTAAGACAGGGATGAGGTGAAGGAGATATAGGAGGTCACAGGTCCGCAGACAGACCCTCAGAGACACGCAGAAGCCCCTAACGTTTCCAGTTTGAACATCCGCGCAACAGTAGCAAGGAATCAGCACTGCAGGACCTGAAAGCACACCTGAAACGCGAAGTGGAGACGAAATGAGAAGAAAAGAGGGAAAGGAGAAATTGTGGTAGAATACACCACCCCGAATTCGCTTTGACGACCAGGGAAAACCACGAAAAACCCCATGGTCAGAGTGGGCGGTCACCAGGAATCGAACCCAGGACCTCCCAAATGCGAGCCTAACACGATACCGCGGAGTCATCTCGCTTGGTTTCCAGGTTTAAAAAGCCACCCGTGCAGCGTTGGGTAAGCCAACCAGTCGCGAATTGAGTAGTTTCTTCACACAAAAAAGATAAACAAGATAAGATTAGGCTGTCCTCATAGCAACTAAACCTTCCCTATGGGAAAAAAAAACATTCACTTAAATAAAGAAAATAATTATTTTTCAGGAAAATAATTCTCTGCTATTTAAAAATGTCAATAATGTCACTTCCTGTAGAATAATTGCTGATACTCACAGACTTCCAGGCCGCACTTCTGGCATTCAAATTCCACCAAGTAATTTCCAGGATTGTATGGGAATATTTACGAGTTCCAATGACGCTCTCAGCCAAGAATCAGGCTCAACTTCATTGGATACCTGGTCATTTTGGCATCATGGGCAATAAAGAAGTAGATGAACTTAACAAAAGAGGGATCAACATCACTTTTATTGGATCATGGTCGTAAGTAGAGTAGTGTGGTGTATTTATTTGTCCTAAACATTTAACAGGTTCAAATTCATACATCACACGGTTAGATAGACCATACGTGCTTACACAACACACTGTATTCCATGTTTCAGTATACATTAATCACACTGTACTTTAAAATTAATGATATTTTACAAGAATTGGAAAGGAAGAAAAAAAAAAGAACGGAGAAACTAACAACAAAAACACACAAACAAAACAGAAGAAGACAAATAAACTTGTTCACAAGCATATGCTATTATTTATAAAAGAAAGATAATATCCGCCCCTATGCAACCAGCCCTCCCCCCACACCCTTGTCCGTTCTTACACTCCATTCTGAGCTGCATAACATTTTGTAAAAACGTACCAAATCTCAGCTCCCAAACCTCAAGGTCCAACTAACCTGTAACTACAGCAAGTAAAACTACTGTTAGAACTGCACTACATTAATGGGCTAACAAGGAACAGTCAGCCTGACCAAAACGTTGGATAAAATCATTTATCAAATCGTCATACGCATAACAAAGACCAAAATATAACGCCTCGCAAACAATCTAGGTAAGTAATTGCTATAATTACTGGACATGGACCCTCAGGAAACATCTCCAGACTATGAAACTTTTTTATGACAATCCTCTTTGCTGTCTCTGTAAACAATCAGCAGAGACTATTGAACACCTCCTAATGTAATTATCTAAAAATATTTGCAATTAAACTTCAGGATAGTCTTTATAAGTTTTACAACAGTTTGTCGCAGTGCTCGATATCTTGTGTTATCTTATTTGTTGGGCGCTTATTGTTTAATTATTTTTTTTAAATTTGGGTTCTTTGTCCTCCGGCTAGCTATTATAACTCAGTCGAGCACGTGTCCCTAAGCAGCGCGTGTAAACGGAAAGGAGTTGTTACTAAAAGATAACACTGATAAAAAAACCTGAAACTAGACTTTTATTGCCGTCACACTTAATTAATAATTGACATATTTAATCTTTATACACGCCTGACTGAAACTGTGATATGCCGTGCACCAATTACTTCACGTACTTTACATTTTTGTAACTAATTCTGCGACGTGCACCTCGTGAGAGATTCTTCAGAACTGCGTGACACTTCCTTATGGCTCGAGAATATATACTCCTTCACCTCGAATTGACTAAACATTATAATAGAGCTGCTATTGGTTACCAAATTGCGCCAACTTTAGCGTCTGTTTTGGTCAGCCAATTACTACTACTAACATATATGCTCTAAGGAAGATATTCCCTCCATTTCTAAAAAAGGCACGCTGCCCTGACGTCAATTTCGGCTTTCTCTTCTTAGTGACAAACAACTCACCCCCTCGGTTTATTGTTACCTACTTCTATTGTCAGTTTCACTTAGGCCGTGCAACTTATTTCCTAACAATCCTTATGGCTAACAAACATGTAAAAATCATGTACATAATATTAATTTACACTATAATCACTCTGGCATTCACAGCATGTTATGTATAAAATATTGCCTCAAGTTATATGATGGTGGACTTTGATTAAAACTTGTTTATCGAATTTTTTTTATACATATGCTATATAGTAAATAACAAATAATAAATACTTTACTGTGAGGTTGTAATATTTTAAAAACATATTCTGAATAAAATTTTAGCTATAATAACAATAAGTATTAATAGTAGTAGTGGTAGTAGTAGTAATATCATCATCAACATTCCGGCTTAAGTGTTTTAAGGCTTGCTCCAGCCTCAAGATTTTCAATCAAAAAGTTGAATCTATCACTTTTTCGGGCTACCAACATTTCTGTTACCTTTCGTTTATAATCCTATATGAACTTTGGTATGCGATGTTCTTACATGCTTTGGAAATGTTCTGTCCAATTATTTATAAATGAACTCATTTCTAATGTCTTCAGTTTTTCTTCTATCCAAGAGTGTACAGCCGACCACATTTTCAACAATCTCATTTCGGTGTCTATGATCTTCTCTTCTAAAAACCAAAACTCACGACCGTATAGTGATATAGAACTACCATAATTTTATAAAACCCTAGTTTCTTTTATAGTACTTTTTTACATCTCTTAATTGCCCCACATATATAATTAAATTTGCTAAGTTTATTAAAAAGATGTTTTTTAAAATAGGAAATATCTCAACAAAGGTAATTAAAACTATTTATCTGTTCATTGGGTTTTCCATCCAGAGTTATTTTGGCTCTTAAGGGATCTAAGCTTTTAAATGCTAAAACATTGGTTTTCTTGGTTGATATATTAAAATTTTAATTCTTTATATTGTTTAGTCGATAGAGCCTTCTGTAAACCATTCTCTGAGCTAGATACGAGAACATAGTCATCCAAAAAAGGTAATGTGTCTAAAATGTTATTCTAAAATTATATGCGAACTATGTATGACATCATCAATATATAAATTAAAAAGGGACGGCGAAAGAGGACACCGATGTCTTACAAATCTATTTATAGTTGCTTATGTCTTTTTTATTTTGCATTCCAATTTCTATTGTTGTCTTGTTCTCTACATCTGAACTTATTGCAGTTATCAAAGGCGGTACACCTTTCTGTTTCACTATAATCCATAATTTATTCCGGCTAGCTTTGTCAAATGCTTTTGCAAAGTCTATAAATGGAATGAAAGTTGGCAGATTACATTCCCTACGCTTCTCAATTGTTTGATTAACAGTATATTTACAATCTGAACAAGATCTGCATTTTCTGAATCCATTTTGGGCTTTTAAAATAACATTCTTCATTATTACGCTCAGACGAGTTTTTAATATTTATACATAGATTTTGTAACAGGTATTCAAAACCCTTATACCCCTGTAATTTTCACAATTTCGACAGTCTCCTATTTTATAAATTGGATATATTTTTGCCATTTTCCATTCATCAGGAACATGACCAGTGTTCCAGCAAACGTTAAACAGATCTAGTAGTAGTAGTAGTGGTAGTAGTAAGCTTACAAAATTAATATTGGCCAAATAGGCAGTATTTTCTCACATTGAAGTTATCAGAATACCACCTAATTCCATCTAATAATGTATTGTACATGTACTGTTGTTGATTCACTGCGACTGACATGGCGACCGAAATGGAATAGTGGAAAAACGGATTTTTGTGATAAAAAACCATATTTTATAGTATTTGTTTAATAAATTTAAAGTAGGTACAAGACTTCCTTACTTACGACCGACCTCGTAGATCTTAAAATATCTGAAAATATAAAAAGCATTGTCCTCAAAGAATATGATGGATCACTGATAAACAATGCCTGTCAAAGTAAAATTCATGCAAATATTAAGCTTTGGAACCGTTTTCTGAACGATTTGTTGCTTATTTTTATATACAGTAGAGGCTAAACGTACCCGTCTTTGACTGTTGTATTCTTTATGAGATCACTGTAGCGAGCCTCTATAGTTACTGTTCTTGGTTTAGATACAACGATCGGTAGCACCGTATTGCTGAAATAAATTATTTCAGTGCCTCCTGATATACAACGTTCTTGGCTTACCTTACATAAGGTTGCGAGAAAACTAGTGAGTTTGAAGAAAAACTCTCGCCCATTTACAGTGTTAATTATCCTTGTCTCTTAATGGTAATCCTGAAGCAGACTGTGACTGGAAAACTCTAATTTCTTAAGACAAGGAGTGAAAGGGGAGCATAGTGCGCGGGAACCAAATCTTTATAATTATATTACATTTAATTTTGTGACTCTGTGAAAAAGTACAAACATTGCTAAAATTCATAAATATCGAACTTTAATGTTATTAAATACTAAAAATCTCCTACTGTAATTCTATGTAGCTTTTAAAGCATGTCATATTGTGGCATTTGGTTGTGGAAATGTATGTATTAACAGTTGGTTATGGTAGTGTTTGTTGGGTGGTTCTTGGGTTGGTAATAGAGACCGGAATTAGGTCATAATAGTGGGGGAAAATCGGTTCGTCAGTAGTAGCGTCTGACGCTAAGTCAGTCTATTAAAAAATGTAGACACAGTACAGTGCAGTTGGAACATGGGGGACTCGCCGTCGTCAGCAAGACAGGTAATCTGTAAACATTCTCAATGTATTTTGGTCATCTAACTTTCTGGCATGTGTCTTCTTCAAGTAGTTAGATCCTTCTATCCTTCCACATTATGATTTAGATATATTTTTAGGTATTTTCAGGTATGTAAGAACTTAGTTCCGCTCGCCCCTGTCGGACCTCGTGTATATTAATGTATTTGTCGTAACCTCTACATTATATAACTCAAAGGAGGTAGAGCTAGGTACCGAAAACAGGATCAAACATTAATCTGCACGAGGTCCGACAGGGGCTAGCTGAACTAAGTCCTTACATACCTGCAAATACCTAAAAATATATCTAAATCATAATGTGGAAGGATAGAAGGATCTAACTACTTGAAGAAGACACCTGCCAGAAGTTTAGATGGTTTAAATATATTGAGAATAATTACAGATTACCTGTCTTGCAGTCGACGGCGAGTCCCCCATGTTCCAACCGCACTGTACTGTGGTCACATTTTTAAGAGACTGAGTTAGCGTCAGACGCCACTACTGAAGAACCGGTTTTCCCCCACTATCATGACCTAATTCTGGTCTGTATTACCAACCCAAGAACCACCCAACAAACATTACCATAACCAACTGTTAATACATACATTTCCACAACCAAATGCCACATCTCCCCCTGGCTACCTAAATCGACCTTGAGTTAAATAAAATGAAGAGGTTACGACAATATAGCAATTTAAAAGTCTGCCTGTAAGACCAGCTACCTATAAGATTGTGGTAAAAACGATGTGCTGAGCAAACAAATCTTGAGAGGCCTCAGGAATCTTCAAATACCTACTAAATTAGCTACAGAGGAGCAGAAAAAGACAAAGGATATGCACTAAATTGCTTTTTAAATAGCATAAAATCAGATACAGTGTTATTTTAGCGTTATATTATTTTTAAACTATTTTTTTCTCGGGTTTTCATTTGTCAGCACACACATTTTCATTTTCAAATTGTACTACACGATGTATTTTTCTACAGGGTGATTTATGATGAACTGACACATTTATTTTGTAATTATTTCAAAACGAGTTATACTAGCGACAACTTATACCTGAAATGCAGAGGAATTTTGGGAGATTATTTACCTGTATAGCAAATGTTGAAAATGTCCTCCATCCTGTATAAGGCACAACTCAACACGTTGTTCCATGTTACTGGCCATTCGTTGGAGGACTCTGTTGTCAATAGCTTGAATCTCCTGTGTAATGTGCTTCAGATCGTCCAATGTCTGGGGATGTGGCATAAATCCTGTCTTTTAAGTAACCCCAGACAAAGAAGTCCGGTGAAGTCAAATTCGGAGATCTTGGTGGCCACAGGTTCTTGGAAATTATCCGGCCGTCAAAGAAACTTGCAATTAGTGCCATGGATTCATTTGATGTATGGTATGTAGCGCCGTCCTGTTGAAAATATCCTTGACTAAGCTCTACATCGTCTAGTTGTTCAGCAAACTCCATGAAAATCCGTCGGTACTCTGCAGTGTTCACATTCTTTTAAAAAAAAAATTGGCCCCACTATTCTCTGTGCGGATACTGCACACCAAACTCCGATTTTAACCGGATGCATAGGTGCTTCATGAATAACATGTGGATTTTGTCTGGCCCAATAGCGTGAGTTATTTGAGTTCATATAGCAGGATAAATGGAACCATGCTTCATCTGTGAACCATGTGATGGACAACATGGCAGGATTTTGCACAATGAACGCCTGAAAGCAAAGACAATAATTCAGTCGTCTATCCTTATCTGGTTCCTGTAACTGATGGACAACCATAATCCTATATGGCTTTAGGCCTGCACTTTTCACAGCTCTCTGACACAATGAGTAGCTGTACCTTGTTTCTTGCGACAAACGTCTTAATTATTTTTTGGGTGACTGATCCAGTCGTGCTCTTACGTCAACAACAACCGTGGGAACCCTAGATGAACGAGTTTTGCCTTTTTCGCTCATCACAGATACAGTTGCTTCCAATTTGTTTACCAGTCCCAGTATTGCGTTTCTTTGGGAAGGATTCCGAACACCAAATTCTCTCTGGTATGCCCTTTGAGTAGCTGTAATTGAATTCGTAATCCAGTATTGCTTTACAAGGAAGAGTCGTTCATTTAATGTGTACTCCATTTTCACGTTGATTAGAACAAAATCTCAAAAACAGTTGCCGACAGTAAAACTTAGCAATTACGAATAAAACATGAACACCTGCGCATCTAGTGACAGGAAATCAAAACTCCAGAACATTCTGCTTAATTTGGTGCTAAAATTGGGGCAGTAAGCGAATTTCGAACAGAATAATTAAAGAAAGAAATGTGTAAGTTCTTCATAAATCAACCTGTATATAAATCAATTAAATTTTCTATACCTCTTTGTAAATAACAGGATAAAAAATGAGATGAATTTTTATTAACATGCTGTGAAAATATATTCATAATGTGTGAACTTTTAAGCAGGATTTTAAGTTTCTTCAAAACTAGTAAGATAATAAAAATTAATCTCTGCAATCCATTAGTATGGTAATAAAGAGTTTAGTTATAAAATATTAATTTTTTAAAAATAATAATTGCAAACAGTTGAGTCATTTTTCAACATAGTAAAAGGTAGTTAATATTTCTAGAACTAATTTTAAGGCATTCATGAAATTTAGTCTATATATAATACATCAAATCCTGATTGTTATATTAAAATTTCAAACATCTACCATAAATCGCGGATTTTAGAAATTTCATAGAAATTTTAAAGTTGGGTATGCTTAAAAAAATACATCCCCTGTATTTCAAATGGAAATTGTAAACACACGTTGTAACGCTGTACTAATTTAGGACTTCAAAACGTGTGCGATATAGGATTGGAAAATTCTAAGTGACAATCGTGAATATATTGGGAATGGTTAATGTCACAAAACGTTTTATTTCATGGACGTTGTATATTTTAACGAGATCTGCATTTTACCTAAAGTAAGTTTTTGGTTATTTATTACGGCTTTCTAAGTATTCTAAATTACATAAAACTCATCACAATGAAGAAAACTTCATAGGCTATTTACACGTAATCCAGATATTGAAAATAAAAAGCAACGAGCACTTTTTTTGGTACCAGGGGCACTATTTATATTTTGAGCCTAATAATTAAAACAAAGTAATTTCTGCTTGAAAAAATGCTTTATTGTTTTTTAAAATATTCTCCTTTATGATCAATACACTTTTGCATCTGTTTGAAGCATTTGTCAAAGCATTTATTCTAGTCTTCTTGAGACACCTCCAAAATATGGTTTTTGAAGGCGTCAACGGCTTCTTCTGCTAACGAAAATCGTTGTCCACGCAATTTATTCTTAATATTCGGGAAGAAAAAGAAGTCATTGGGTGCCAAATCAGGACTGTATGGCGGATGACCCATCAATTCGATTTTTTGAGCCTTCAAATACTCTGTTGTTAGACGAGATGTGTTTACGCTCGCATTGTCTTGATGAATAACGATCCTACGGCTCTTGTTGGTTTTCCTTACTTCACTGAAGACTTCCGGCAAACAAATGGTTATGTACCATTCGGCATTAACCGTTTTACGTTCCTCTAAAGGCACTGTTGCCACATGGCCAGTTTTGGTGAAAAACAAGCGATCATTTGCTTCGAAGTGCTTCGAGTGCGAAAAAGTTTTGTTGGATTTGCTTCATCTTGAAACACCCATACAGTCGACTGCTGTTTACGTTCCGGCTCATACGCATAGATCCATGATTTGTCACCTGTTATAATCGCATATACGTCTTTTGAAGCACCGCCATTGTATTTCTTGAGCATGTTTGTACACCGATCGACACGAGCATCTTTTTGAGATTGCGTCAAATTATGTGGGATCCAACGAGAGCAAACCTTTTTCACGGCTAATTAATCATGTAATATTTTATATATGCTGGTGGAACTAATGCATAGGTTGCCTCAATCTCACAATATGTCGCATGACGATATTTCATTATTAGTTTTTGCACAGTATCAATGTATTCTGGCACAACAACTGATTTTGGACGACCTTCACGAACTTCATCATTGAGCGAACGGCGGCCACGATTAAATTCGTTATACCAGCGTTTCACAGTGGCAAAGGATGGAGCTTTGTCGCCAAATGTGGAAGTTAGTTGATCGATGCACTCTTGTCTTGATAATCGACGTCGAAAGTCGTAATAAATCATTGCACGAACATTTTCACGCGTTAATTCCATGTTTTTGTTGACACACAATTTTCAAGTTAGTGTAAACAAAACAAATGACTCTCTATTGACAAAATGTTTGAAGTAGATTATGGTAAAAAGTGTCAAACTTTCCATTGGAAACATCAGAGGCACCTACAACATTCAGGGTTGCCAAGGCTCAAAATATAAACAGTGCCCCTCATATGTGAAGGGTTACCTGGGCTGTAAGAATGTTCTCGAAAATCTTCGTATGCTGTCCGCAGATGTAGACACAAACACACACATACAAACATGTACCGTTCTCTAATTTTCTGGGGGATTCATATCACCTCAAACGTGTCTTTTCAGTGAAATATATTACAAAATTTTGGGGTAGATTATAGAAAGTAATTATAGTGAGAGAGAAGAAAAAGACCGAATGAGAACTGAGCGGTAAAGTCTCTTACTGTTCGAACATTTGCTGTTTCCACTGCATTAAATGATTGGAAATAAAACATGTGCAGCATTGCATCAAATGCTACACATATTTCAGTTTATGCAACCATAATCCATTTATGCAACCATCATAACCATAATCATAGCAGGTGATTTACAATTGACAATTATGGAATATCTTCTTTAAAGTCTAGCTTACATTAAAGTTCTCAACGCAGAAGCCAAACTAATTTCACATGAAGACAAGCAATGCAGAAGTTTATAACCAAGCGAAGTGCATCTCTAAGGTTTCTAAAAATTCTAGAATAATACATTAATTTAAAAAACTCCATATCATTTATTTGGCTTCTTGGTGTAGCTTCAGAGTTGAACTTCTGTACCCTTGGCAAACTTTCGCAGTTATATAGGGTGGCGCAGATAAAAGTGGTCCATGTAAGTATAGAGTAAATACAGACAAACGAATTCCTGAAATGGACTCACCATTTATTGAAGAAGTTGAAAGTGACCCCCTGCAGCATCAATACACAGCATATCCAGATACACCCGATATTAATGGCGGTAACTTCACAGCTGTGTCTTTCAGTTCATGTAATGTGTGTGGATTTGTTTCATAGACTATGTTCTTCAAATATCCCCACAGGAAACAATCACACGTTGTTAGATCCACTGGCAACTCCTACTTACATGTGCCTGTTGCGTCATATTAAGGGGAAACCTCTTTGGGCTTTGAGTAATTCTTTGGCGAATCTCCTGAATAACTTCTGGTGTGGGAACTGAAGAAGTTACATTCTACACTGAGGCAGTATTTTGAACACTTAAATGATTTCAGTCAAATTATATAAATTCAATAACAGCCCGCCTTGAAGCAATATGTGTATGTGATAATTTTGTAAAATGTATGTAACAGTCATTGCATATGCTTATATTAATGTATCCATGAGTAATAATGTTATGTGAATGTATTACGTAATTTAATAATGTAGGAGCTGTGAGAAAAATAGGTTAAAAGTTGCTAACAATGAAGTAGCCTTGAGGCAATAAGAGTAAGAAAGTGTAATAATGCTACTAGTCATTCTTGGAGCAACAATAATATAAATTTCGAGACAGTTTAAAAATAGCCAATCAACAACCAGAAAAAGCTTTAGTTAAATGAAGGTATTCTATCGGATTAGGATTAGCCAATCGAAGACTTGAAATACAGAAACTTACAACTTTGGACGGTTGAATCAATTCAGTTGGCTGCAGACAGCGTTACTAGCCAGACGCAAAAAGTGTCCTCGAGAGGTATAATACGTATTCGTGTGAGACGAAAAATAGTTTACGTATTAAAAAGTGCAAGTTTTTAATAAAAATAATCTCACAGCTCTCTACATCAGTGAAGTGTTATTTAAATCGTATCAAGCATTAATAAAAGGAGTGAAGTAAAAATTATAATCTTTGTAAGCCTACATTCCTGTTGCACCACAACCGTGCTAAGAGAAACGTGTCTCTAACAATAATAATGACGCAACCGAGGCAAACATAAATATATAATATTTAAAGAAACAGTCAAATTACAAAGTTAATATTTTTAATTTTTTGGGACGAAGGCTACCGGGTACCATAGTGCGATTGCAACCAACTTCATGTTCGGTTCCCCAACAGTTGAAATATAATACAACTCCTTCAATACGACCTACTTCAAACTGACGCCCAAAGTGTGATGCAAATAACATAACAAACCATCTTTTCAAATTGGTAACTAAAACGTGGGGCTAATATAACATCTTCAAATTGGCGTCCATACGTGGAGCTGAATAAAATACTTTCTCAACACGGATCTCATAGTGCCATTTTTACTAATTTCTGTATTGCACTCTTTGCCGGTAGTCCTCTACCCGGAAACTTGTCCTCGAAAAATTGACGGATTTTCTTAATCGAACCCGGTTTTACATAGCTTCTACAATTTAAATTCTTCCTTGTATTGAGAAAGTCATTTTCCAAAATGGGAGCAAAAATGTGTATATGAACTGATGAAATATATTGAAATGCTGACAGAAGAGTGCAAACTATCAATTATTCATATTGCATAAAATTATTCATTTTTGTACTGTAGCTTGATTCAAATTTAACGAACAATTTTAACAGAAATTTGTGTTAATACACAACGGAAATGTCGCATTTGCATCCAAACGGGAGACGGGCCACTTTTATCTGCGCCATTCTGTAGATATGCAACCTAAACAACCCGCAGATTATTGCATTTTGTGAAAACTTTACTGCTTTGCACAACAGTTGCCTCCTCTATAGATAAGTTACTTCTAATATATTTTTAGGAGCTCCGTGTTTTCATCATGACATACCTGGGAAATCCGTTTTCCAGCAGGTTGTAGGTAACCTAACCTAATCCAACCACCTCTTTTACTGTTTTAGAGCCTATAGACGCTATTTATCACAGAATAAACTTTTTATGTTTTTATTTACATTCATAACTAAAAAATAGCGGGATGGCTTAGGCGGTAAAGTCTGGGTCCCGCATTCGGGATGTCCCGGGTTCAAATCCCGTGGGCGCACCAATCTGTCTGAGGTTTTTTCGTGGTTTTCCTCAGTCGCCAAGGTAAATACCGGATTGGATATTTAATACCACGTCCCAAAGTTCCACCTTAAGTCTAATACAATAGTAAAATAACAAATAAATGGTAATAGCGAATACTATGCCATCTATCTACAGACAATGTAAGTAGTTGGACTGGACGGCACCCAAACGCCATCTGCACGGCACGAAGCAAAGAGATCCGGCTGCCATGCGCTGGGGGTCTCTGTGAGCACGTGACGAAGCAGGATGGCATTTCCAGGGATGAGACCTAGAAGGTTAACTGTCCGCCTTTCTGTGTGAGGGCGGCGGTTGGACTGAACGGCACCCTAATGCCATCTGCACGGCATGAAGCAGGTGGTTAGAGGGATGAAACCTAGAAGGCTATCTGTCCGCCTGTGTATGGGGGTGGCGGTTGGACTAATGCCGTCTACACGGTACGAAGCAGAAGAATCGATAGCTATGAGCTATGGTCTCTGGGAGCGGGTGGTTACAGGGATGAGACCTAGAAGGCTAACTGTCCATCACATATCGTTCTAAGATCATCACAGATCTGTCGCGATATGACGAGGGATTTAAAGCAACGTAAAATAAAATAGAGGGGAAAACAACTGCAAGAAGTATAGATTTTTTAAATTCAGTGTCCTAAAGTGGAACTTTCTGTGTATGCTATTCAATTGTTTACGCTCAATACATGCCCTAAACTTGAATCTCACAATATACTTTTATTTTGATCTTGCAAAACTATTTTGTTGTGGTTTATAAATATAATCATGTATGCAACTTGTGAAATGTGGAATTTACTTATACTCGTGATGAAAACCTTTCCACTCCTGAAAAGTCTCACTTCAGCCGCAAGTTGTGTAAATCACTGGTATTATTGTCATAGACATGGAGAATGGTAGGTTTTAGTTGCATTTTTACCATCTCAACCTTTCCACTATGTTTATTTATTATGTATTTTATTACTTTCTCTACTACGCATAGTAAGTAGGGGAAGTATTGTATTCCACCCAAAAATTCGATACCGAGATTTCACCGGAAATATATGCTTTGAGAACCCCCTGAATCCAAAAAGAGCATTTTTGGAAACATGTTCATGTGTGTGTCTGTGAACAGCATAACTCAGAAACGAACAGTCGGATAAACACCAAACTTGGTATTTAGGTTCAGTATCTTCCAGAGATGCGACACGGAGGTTTTCAAGAAAATCCCACTACCCCAGATTACCCTTTACATGGAACATTTTTCGAAAATGTTAATTTTCTCAAAAATGGCTGTAACGATTTTGATTAAAATATCATATGTATAAGATATTTTCATGACAGATAAAGTGTATATCTTGAATTTTCTGGGAATGTCTCCAAAAGTATTCTTCATTGTGAACGACTTTTGCATAACTGGTAAACCATAAGAGATAGACAAAATGTTACTACACAAAAAATGTAGATCACGTTAAAATACACAATTTATGTCATATACATTTTTTTGTTGAGTGAACCATTTTCGAGGTATTCCTTGTTATTCCCTTAAATTTCCCAATTCGTTATTCATTTTTTTATCCTGTTAATACAAAGATAATGGAATACTCCACATAGCAACCAGCTCTTAAAATATTTGACGTCGCTTAAAGCCTACCATATTCCCCTTGCATCTACAAGAAAATTAGCAATAAGATTAACATCCCGATTAACATGAAGCATATGCGACCACCATGCACGGCTTTAAGACTCCATTAGACGGTATAAAGTTATTGTTGAAATGCCACAAACGATTAAGTATGGCATGTAACAAGTACGTCCATAGTTCTCTTCACAAACGAAATATAAATCTATTCAACATATTCTATGTGACAGTACAGCATCCATTTTGCACACAGGAAAGTCCCCACTTGGATATAGTTTATTATCCTCTAATTACATAATCTGCCATTTTCTTTTTGATCGAATTTGACAATGGATGCATATGATAGATATAAGTCGGCCATGATACACATGAGTGCATTTTAAGGAAGTTGCCACTGTGGGAATGTATAGTTGCACAATAGAAACAGTACTAACCTGCTGACGTCTTCACATGAATTTTCGGAAGCAGCATCTCTGTGGATGTTTTCTTTACTTGACTATAATTCCGATGCCCCGCCCACTTGTTCCGGAACGGTTTAGTTCTTCTTTCCACCGAACGCACTTATATCGTGGCCAACTTATGGTTCATTAGTGGAAGTTTTAAAGAGGTCTACCGGTGAATGCTGCTCGGTAAAGGTATAAAAAATAGACTAAACACTGACATGGTTCTGAGTATACGGCAAATATACCGGGGTTCTGTTGGATGGTGCGATTGACAGCCTGCATTTCCCAGCGGTCATACTATACGAAACCGTTTCTGCAATAGTGGGAACCGGCCAACCGTTTCTCTCTTAGACAATGCTAACGATGCGAAACATTATGTTGCAATTACTTTTCGCTATAAAAGGTGTTTGAAATAATGCCCCTCTATGTTTATACAAACCTGGCACCTGTTGAACACATTATTGAACACCCGCGTTACAGAAATATTGGAAAACGCGCGCCGGATGCTGTCTTCTAATTCGTTGAGCATATGGGGATTTGTTGCATAACCTTTATCTTTTTTCATTTCCCACAGATAATAATCACAAAGATTTAGACCTGAAGAGCGAGCAGGCGTCATAAAAAAACACGTTGTACTGAGAGGCAGCAATTTCCTTGGACCTCTTTCCACGGCAGCTCCTATCTCGTCTAAGTTTTACTCGGTTGGAACTGTGGGTTGTCTATGCTTTTTTGTCAAACCTGGATTAAGTTTATGTGCATTTTTTTAACAACCTATAAATTGGGAATTTACTAGAAACGGTGACTCGAGAATGTATTATAAATTCAAGCTGACAGTCCACATGTGACTCCTCTCGAACAAAACTTAGCACAATAAATACACGCTCTTTTACAGTATATACCATAATAATTACATACAGCTTCATATAATTATGCCATCATGCCAAACAACGCCAGACGAAGTCTAAATGCAGAAGCTGAGCTACCACAGAGGCGAGGTCATTCAAATCCATACCTGCTACGATTCAGACGTGTGATTCAAAATGAATCATGGTGCTTTAAGATGGAGTTCAACCTAGAGTACTTTGTGTTTTATACGAATTTTTCACTGAACGTTGAACCTTCATCTATGTAGGAAAGGATAGAATAGGATAAGTCAACATCTAGCAACTCGATCCCGGGAGGAACCGATGAGAAGACGTATGGGTTGCAGAGGAGGCCGGAGCAAGTCGATAGAGATGCGCAGAGTTCCCTAACAGTTCCAGACTTAACCACCCGACCATGGAGAGTCGCTTGGATACGTCCCTCTAGTGGGACAGGGAAACACGACCCAACAGTGAAGATTCGAAAGGCATCCCTCTAATAGGGCCGAGAAGAAGTTCCAAATCAGAAACCTCTGCGCCATCTGCCCGACATCGACTGAACCACAACCTCGGAGTCAACCTGAAACATGAAAGGGAAATGAAATGAGAGGAAATGGGGGAGAGAGGAAATCCGTACTAGAAAACACCACTCCATCATTCGCCTGTATCTACCAGGGAAAACCACGAAAACCCCAGGCCAGAGTGGCGGCCACCGGGAATCGAACCCAGGACCTCCCGAATACGAGCCTCACAGTTACCACGGAGTCATCTCGTTTGGTGTCATCTATGTAAGTAAATGCATAAATGAGGTATTAGTGGTCAAGGTTGAAGACTTTAGACGCATTTACCCCTTAGAGTTCATTAAAAAGATAGCCAAGCAAGGCGCTATCAGGTAGTAAATTATAGCGCGCATATCATATGTTAAAATTAGAACTAACGTTCCAGACATCGGTTTTGTAAATGTGATACTGGAATGTGTATTAACTCAGTTTAGATTTTTCAGGCATTCTGGCAGTCAAAGTTTATTAAAGTAGTTAAATACGTTGTTTTCATTAGGTGTATCCGTCTTTGGCCACCTAAAAATTGCTGTGATTGAGTTCATAATCTCACTCTTACGCATGATTGGCTGATAACAATAGCGGTTATCATCTTGTTGATAATTTCACAAGTCGAAGTGTAAGTATCTCAAATGTACTGTATTTTAATCAAAATCGTTAGAGCTATTTTGAGAAAATAACGAACACTTTTTCCATTTAAAGGGTAGTTTGTGATAGGAATATTGTAAGAAAATCACCGCTTAAACAGTGTCCGACTCAGGTATAAAATTTAGTATTTATCCTATTTTAGTTCTTGATTTATGCTGTTAACGAGCGCAGACAGACAGGCGCACATGCACACACACAAACACACAGGACCTTTTTAAAAATATATACATTCCGATATAGAATTTTTGGGTGGAATACAATACTTCTGCTACGTACTATAGACAGGTGTAAGAGAAAGCAAAAATGGAAATAAGATAGATGGTACAGGAACCCTCCTAGCAACAAATAACTTAAGCAATTACTACAGGAAGTCGACTACTCAACTAAGCCTATCTGTCAATTCCATATTTCCAAGTTCAACTTCTAATTAAATCAATATCATACACACAGATGACACAGGCATGCTATCACGCAGCTCAGACCATTTGTCAGCAGATTATACATGAAGGCGACTGTGCAACTACGGCCGTCTATGGAGAGCTCGCCGAGTCATGTTTACCAAGAAATATGCAGATACGTCGCGATAATACCTGGCAATAAAAGCTAAGTTAAATAAGAAAAATAAATCTGAAAACTTGAATTTTAGTTAGTTTCATGGGCACAACTTTAAAACACAATATAGTTGAAATATGGCATACCAATGTTTAGACCTCCTATGATTTAATATGGCATAACTATTAAATTTCCTTGTTACCTCATATTCCCTTACTACTTTGCTCTAAAACGAATAGGTGGAACTTTAGCCATGGAAGCAGATTCCTTTGACAGTTTTATTATTTAAAACTAAAATGCTACATGTCAGAAGAAGATGACAATGGCCATTGAAACAAGCGACGTATGGCGTTGTAAAATTTCTCGCACATCGCACAAACATCGTATCGATCTCGCTTGACTTTTGTTTGCAGGGAAACAATGCATGGCCACCTTTAACCTTTCGCTTCTTAACGCAGACTCCCTCTCTCTAGTTGTTAACTAATGTTAAAACCGGCCTCTTTGCCACTCAAAACAAGGAAATTTCCTAACCCCCAGCCCGCACTTACTTCACTATACTGTTAATAAATCTTACGTTAAGTTTCGAAACTTAATAAAGGGATATTCTGGCTAAGGAATTCCAAGCATCTGCACAAGATATACTGCTAAAACCCCAATTAAATATTCCACTCCATTTTCGCGCCTCTCAGCTGTTAATATCCATTGTTGGGGAAGGAAATGCACATTGTTGGCACTTAATTCTAAACCCCCGCGTTTCAATTAGGCTAACTGGAGAAGTTCTCTTCTTAGTATTAATGATACAGTAGTTTAATAACAAAGACGTTAATTATCAGTGGATTGTTATAAACACAAAAAACACTAAATATTTACTATTTTAAGACAATTTTCAAAAATATTAAGGGCAAATGCAACCACCAACATTGGACACAGGGAGTGAATTTTGAAAAGAAAAAGCTACTATTTGTGACCAGTGTTTTCCATATTCGAACTGCAATTAAGTATAAGACATAAGCAGAATAAAAAATTAGAATTAAATGGGCAAACGATTATGAAATAAAATTTTCTCAAATGTTAATATGGAAATTTATGACAAGCAAAGTGTTTCACACGTAGTAGGTTTGAGTACAGAAAACTGACATTTTTGTAATAGGAATTCTTGCCCATGGGGAAAAAATATGGTGTATAATGATCTGCTGTCCTGTTTTTCTTTTCAAAAATTTATCTTTAAAGATACTCAGTTATTGCTATTGCTTCATTAGCAGATATATTTTTTAACGTATACGGGTGGGCCATTTATGTTGAGACTACAAAATCTCCAAAACTAAGCGTTGTAGAAAGAAATGTCTTTAATAAAAGTTGCGTGATATTATGGGAAAAAGGAAATGCCATTAGTCGTGTTTTGTTTGGAGGACGTTGTGATGGTCATTTTAGGGACAATCAATTTTTTTAAATGGGAACCTACAATTAGGGTCAAATTAAATTGATCCTAAAATGACCATCACAACCTCCTCCAAATAAAACACTACTAATGAAATTTATTTTCCCCCATATCAAGCAACTTTTATTAAAGACATTTCTTTCTACAGCGCTTAGTGTTCTCAACTTAAATGGTCCACCCTGTATAGTATTTTTACTACATTTTATAAACATTTTACGCGCATGGAGTAGTTTGAACATTTTAAATGGCAGTTTTGAGAAAAATGAACGTTTCTCAAATATTTGCTATAACAAAGCGGCATAGTATCTAATATTGAATCCTGGAACAAAATATCAGTTGGCTACTACTTTACAATGTTGTTGAAAAAACTGATGCTTTTAGTAGGTGCAAAAGTTTTTTTCCCCTTAGGTGAATATGCTACTGTTTTTTGAAACAGAAATTTATACTACTACTCAATGCATAAATGAAAACATAAGCAGCGCTTACTGGTAAACAGATACTTATCTTCGATAGCCAAGCTGCACTTAAGGGGTTAAGTAGTCATAAGGTAAAGCCAGCACTGGTTTTAAACTGTCTAAACATGTTCATATGCTTGGAAAAACAAAATGGAGTTCAATTTATCTGGGTGCCGGGTCATAGTGGGATAGAGGGAAATGAAAAAGCTGATGAACTTGCAAGACAAGCAGCTTCACAACTTATTGAGCCAGAGCCGACTCTAGGAATATCTTGCTGTTTAGTAAGAGAGGCTATTAAGAACTGGTCCACAGTAGAACATCATAAAACCTGGCTTAAAACTCCAGGAAACAAACAAGGTAAACCATTTATTAGAAAACCATATAAGAAAACAACTGAAAGCTTATTTAAATGTAACAGACTTCAACTGGGAACAATTATGGCATTTATCATAGGACATGCTCCTGTGAAAAATGATCCTAACACGATAGGAGTGTTTCAGGGTAACTTATATTGCAGATTATGCAAGAAAGAA
Organism: Deroplatys truncata; assembly: GCA_030765065.1. Classification (NCBI taxonomy): domain Eukaryota; kingdom Metazoa; phylum Arthropoda; class Insecta; order Mantodea; family Mantidae; genus Deroplatys; species Deroplatys truncata. The sequence goes on along the minus strand of CM060982.1, from coordinate 80,703,648 downwards.
ACTGAAACAGCCCAACACATCATATGCTCCTGTGAGGCTTTGGCTCACGGGGATATATTGCTTTTGAGGAAATAGTTTTAGAACCAGAAGAATTTGAAACCGTAATTGTTATGAGACTGTAAGGTGCAGGTATAATGAATTGGCTTTATAACAGGATACAGGTAGCACAATGACGGCTGAAACGCGTCCGGAGCAATGACGGAAATCTGTGTCGTATAAGATAAGACAAGACAAGTACTTCAAAAGGCATTTTAGAACACAAACCAATAACAAAGAACATATCGGAATTGGTTAATGCCAGAAAGAATTTATGATACAAAAGTGTGTATTTATACGACATCTACATATACATTTTATTTGTCATAGAGATTAAATCTGTGGTATTATAATTCAAATCGTTAGAGGCATTTTTATAAAGTAAAAATTTAATATTTTATTATCACATAAAGGGTAGTTTGCTATAGTGATTTTCTTGAAAATCTTTGTGTCGTATCTCTGGGAGGTGCTAGATTTACATACCAAGTTTTCTGTTTATCCGACTCTTTGTTTTTGGATTATGCTGTTCACAGACACACGCACACACGCAGAGAGGAGAGAGAGAGAGGGGGAGAGAGAGAGAAACGGGCCTTTTTCAAAAAAAAATTTTTGGGTAGGTGTTAGAGAAAGTAAAAGTAGGTTTGTGGCTTCGACACCGGAAAATGACAAATTTTTGGTACTAGTTAGTTACCTCCACATACAAGTGTTAAGTTATGCTTTAAAACTCAGAGGTAAAGCGCAACTTTGAACTCATCCTGTATATATATATTATAATGTGAATTCTCATTATTGAAGATGGGAGTGGTAACAATAAGTTTATGTGTATTTAGCTTCATTAAGGAACTGGGACAAGATGTTGCGGTAGTGTATGCAATTAGTGTGCTGAAGTTCGCAAAGTTCCACACAAAGAAGACTATAAATAATGTCTAACAACAGCAGAACAAGTGTGTCCCTGCGGTATTGTCTTATGGTACAAAAATCGTTATTTTCATGGCGGTTAACATGAACAACACCTTTGTACGTACAGGTTAACGACTTCAGCTAATTTCTGCCTTCTTGCGAAACTTAGAACTGTGGAGGAAACATCCTAGAGCACTGGCGAGGTTACAAAACTTAAGGAATATAAACGGCATATCTGGCAACAGCGCATTATCTAAGAAATGCGATTTCATGATATGCCGAACGCGCTGCGCCTAAATGCGACAATCTGCGGAATAAATTGCTGACGTCGATACACAAGGCCAAGAGGCTTAGAAAAAATCTGATGTGTAACCTCACATGACTTTCTCTACCTCTGTACAAACTATTTTTACAAACGCTTATTCTCCATACGCTTCATGTTAATCGAGATGTTAATCTTATTGCTAGTTTTCTTGTAGGTGCAAGGGGAATATGGTAGGCTTTAAGCGATAGTCAAATATTTTAAGAGCTGGTTGCTATGTGGAGTATTCCATTCTCTTTGTATGTCCAGGACAAAAACGTTGAATAACGAATTTGAGAAAAAGCATAAGTATTGGAAAATTTAAGGGAATAACAAGCAATATCTCGAAAATGGTTCACTCAACAACAAAAATGTATATGACATAAATTGTGTATTTTAACGCGATCTACATTTTTTGTATAGTAAAGTTTTGTCTATCTCTTATGGTTTACCAGTTATGCAAAAGTCGTTCACAATGAAGAATATTTTTGGAGACATTCCCAGAAAATTCAAGATATAAATTTCATTTGTCATAAACATATCTTAAACATATGATATTTTAATTAAAATCCTTAGAGCCATTTTTGAGAAAATTAAAATTTTCGAAAAATGTTCCATGTAAAAGGTAATCTGGGGTGGGGGATTTTCTTGAAAACCTTCGTGTCGCATCTCTGGAAGATACTGAACCTAAATACCAAGTTTGGAGTTTATCCTACTGTTCGTTTCTGAGTTATGCTGTTCACGGACACACACACACAGACATGTTCCCAAAAATGCTTCTTTTTTTATTCTGGGGGTCTCAAAACATGTATTTCCGGTGAAATCTCGGTATCGAATTTTTGGGATGGAATACAATACTTCTCCTACTTACTATACGTAGTAGAGAAAGTAAAAAAGTATGGCATGTGTTGCATTATCTACCCATTGTTATCATAGCATTTCTACAATTATTCACATCAAAATATAGTTAATATCTCTACTACGTATAGTAAGCAGGGGAAGTAGTGCATTCATCCGAAAATTCGATACCGAGATATCACCGTAAATACATGTTTTGAGGTGCACCGAATCCAAAAAAAAAGCATTTTTAGAAAAAGAGTCCGTCTGTCTATGAACAGTATAACTGAAATACGAAAAGTCGGATAAATACCAAACTTGGTATATAGATTCAGTATCTTTCAAAGATGCGACACGAAAATTTTCAAGAAAATCTCCCACCCCAGACTACCCTTCACATGGAACATTCCTCGAAAATTTTGAATTTTCTCAAAATGGCTCTAACGATTTTGATTAAAATATCATATGCTTAAGATATTTTCATGGCAAATGAAATGTGTATGATGAATTTTCTGGGAATGTCCCCAAAAGTTCCCTTCATTCTGAATTGCTTTTGCATAACTGATAAACCGTAAGCGATAGACAAAATGCTTTTTTGCCGAGTGAACAGTTTTCGAGATATTCGCTGTTATTTGTTTGAATTTTGCAATACTTATACTTTTTCTGAAATGGGAATTCGTTATTCGCTTTTTTATATGTCTTGTACATGCAAAGAGAATAGAATGCCCCACATAGCAACCAGCTCTTAAAATATTTGACTATGGCTTAAAGCCTACTATATTCCCCTTGCACCTACAAGAAAATTAGCAATAAGATGTTTCTGCAGATGTTTATCTCGATTAACATGAAGTAGATAGGCGTTTGTAAAAATAGTTTGTACAAGAGTAGAGAAGGTCATGTGAGTGTAACACCAGATTTTTTTTCTTCATGTGAAGCAGATAAATGTTGGGCAAAATGTTTCAGTGCACATTGTACGCAATCCTGGCATTATAATCACGTTATTAGATGGGATGTGTTGATGGGATGTCGGACATAATTGCATATTGTAGGACGGGTCTATGATGATTGCTTAGCAACAATGATGTAACAAATCTGTTGAAACGTGCATTTATAATCGATTGCGTTCTAATTTCCTCTTTACGCGCAATATTCTAAAGCCTTCTAAAATATCGCCTTTTTGATTCCTTTTTATTTGAGTTGGCAATGCAAATGTTTACTTTTGTCTCAAAGGTGAAATATCTTCTCATTATTGTATCTACAGAGTGAGCGAAAAACTACAAACCTGCTGCGCGGTGTTTTTCCCGTCCGCGTCCTCGGCGCTCTTTGCCGTCTGCCGCTATCATAGAAAGGCGCGGATAAAATCATACAACTTTTTAAAACTACTTTTAAAGGCTTTACTTACCAACTTTATGAAAGGAGATGCTAAAACTGGCCACCTCGTTGTCCATACATTTCTGGTACCTCTTTAGGAAACTATCCATCACTCGCCGTGGTTTACTTTGGGAAATGCTGGCAATTTCCTGGCGGATTTTTTGTTTGGACAATGACGGTGGCCAGTTTCAGCATCTCCTTTCATAAAGTTGGTAAGTAAAGCCTTTAAAAGTAGTTTTAAAAATGTTGTATGGTTTTATCCGCGCCTTTCTATGATAGCGGCAGACGGCAACGAGCGCAGCCGGTTTTTAGTTTTTTGGCTCACTCTGTTGTAGGCTATGTAAAGTAACAATCAAAAAGTTCTTAATCGATATGCCAATAGAGTTACTATAAGTGTAATACTCATCCTGTTTATCCATTTAAGTTACTGATAGTTTTCTCTTAAACAAACTTTTACCGAGCGGGATGGCTCAGGCAACGTCGAGAGGTCTCGGGTTCGATCCCCGGCGACAACTCTGGTCCACACGTTTTTCGGTTTCCACGAGTCGACAGACGAATGCTGGGGTGGTTCATCTTCTACCATGACTCTCCTCTCTCTCATTTCCTGCATCCATCATCTTCGTTGTCATCTGTTTCAGGGTTGTAGGACCACGCGATGGTGTTCGACGGGTTGCAGCTGGACGATGGCTTGCGCACTGTAGAGGTTTCTTCCCTGGCATCGCTGCGGGGACTGCTCAGTTAGGTCTCTCCTCCGAGTGGGCTCCCCCCCCCCCCAGGGACGCTGGAGGTTGGGCATGTGGCGGACCGGGCGGCATCGGATGCGTTCAAGCTGGAGACAGTAGGAACCCCTTCTGGGCTTGCGGCCCTCCTCATCCGGATCCGGTCACTTTTAGGGGTCTCTCCTCCCATTCCCTTCCTCAAGGGGGTCACTGTTAAGAGCACAAGGGGTTAGCTTTCCTTTAAATAAACTTTTCGTTTTAGTTGAATCAAAGGAAACTAGACAAAAAGCTGCAAACTTGAAATACAAACAAAGATTAGAGATTGATTTTATAGCTTCTTGACTTCCTGGATATTTACAGTAATAAAAAAATGTTATAACCACTTGTTTTGATCTTCTCCATTCATAAAATCTGCCATAATCTCTTATATGATTGTTTAGAGTTCTGTGGAATCCCTTGTGCTTCCGCCTCCTGAGCTTCCCTCAGTAATTGTAAAAGATTATCTTCCATTTCAGCCAAATTATTATTCCATACACCCTTTTTCATAAGTAAACAGTTGAAACATGCTTGGCAACGCATGTAAACAACTAAGCAAGTTTCCCTCTGTCGCTATGAAACCATGGCGTCATTTTTCGGCAAACAAGAAAATAAAATAAAATGTATTTTTGGGCTTATCCGCTAAATATTCACTCATGTCCTAAAGGCTTTACACCTGTCACATAAACAGCCATTGTTGTAGCTGCGCAGCAAACAGGAGACTAGAACGACAGTTAAAAGTTTAAAAAGTCATCTCACTATATGTTGACTTGATATTGCATTCTCTTTGCATGACCTCACGAGAAACAACAGAAAGGACATTTCATTACCCTACAGTAATTGTTTCTTAATGTGTTTTTGATGATGTAGGGAATTTATTGTGTTATTTCTATTGTTTGTTGGTTTTCTCCTTAAGGTGGATCTTAAGAGGTCCTCTTAATGGGGTTAGTGCTTCTAAACTCCTTGAACTGATTATTATGCTGATATTAGGAAATGCATTTTAATTGACTATTGCTTATTTTTAAAAATAATATTACGTTAATTCATTTTCATTCCGCCAACTCGGCCAGTAATGTTATGCTTCAAGGTCCTCGCGAACCTAGCAAGTTGAGTGCGTGGTAATCTCCCCTCCCTCCACATTCAGGAGCTCTTAGCTTTAATTCCCATTAACTGCCCATCCTGACTGAGTTATTCGTAGTTTTTCCTAAATTAAATTGAGTTTCATTTAAATACTATGGTTCTTAGCGTCCCATTCTATATTGGGCGTGAAAGACCGGTAATTTTGCTCAGAGGCCTCTTTATCAGGCTTGAGGTTCTTTTACGTGCCGTAAATCTATGACATTACTTCCCTTCCGAAGGAAGCCATGCTAAGGATTTTTACGCCCGAAAAAATCCATCGCCCTCCGCCGGTTTTGAACCCGCGACCTTGGGAACTAGAGGCTAGCACAGTACCACTAGTCCACGGAGGACGACGTAGTTTTTCCTGGTTATTTGGCGCAGGATGGGGTGGTTTCCCTCTGCCTCTCCCCCCATTGCCTTTTATTTCGTTTCTTTCTCATGTTTCAGATTTCGCAGTGTGAGTCAATGCCGGAAAATGGCGCACATGCTTGCTCCAAGGAAATAGTGAACATCAGAGAGCTGCTTAGTTTGTACGGGCCGCTCATCGCTCTCTCTGGGTGGCTCTAGCGGTGTGTCAGGTCTTCGAGCCAAGATATGTTAGAGACTACGCCTCTCTGACGTATCTGTCTGTGGCATGTGGCCTCCTGTGGTTACTTCGCGTCATCCTTTACTCCCTGGGGAGAGGAGTTAACCACAATAGATCTGTTTAGGCCGCGGTGTGTAAGGTTTACCGCTGCATATCCTGCAAGGTTGCCCCCTACTGAAATTGCTAATTTCTACAAATTTCAACCAATTTATACATAAGTGTTGAACACTATTGTAACCTAAAATAACTTTTCGCATTCTTTATTCCCAAGAAAATAGTTTCCAAAAGCTGAAAATCAAGACTCATGTAAAACGCCCACGTGAAGAAAGTTTCTTTAAAAATGTCAAAAGTTTGAATTTTGCATATTATTTCTGAAATAAAAAATCTGATGTGTTACACTCACATGACTTTCTCTACTCTTGTACAATCTAATTTTACAAACGCTTATTCTCCATATGCTTCATGTTAATCGAGATATCGAGATGTTAATCTTATTGGTAATTTTCTTGTAGATGCAAGGGGAATATGGTAGCTTTTAAGCGATAGTCAAATATTTTAACGCTGGTTGCTATGTGGCGCATTCCATTCTCTTTGCATATCCAGGACATAAAAAAAATGAATAACGCATTTGAGAAAAAGTATAAGTATTGGAAAATTTAAGGGAATAACAAGCAATATCTCGAAAACGGTTCACTCAACAAAAGAAATGTATATGACATAAGTTGTGTATTTTAACGCGATCTACACTTTTTGTGTAGTAAAATTTTGTCTATCTCTTATGGTTTACCAGTTATGCAAAAGTCGTTCACAATGAAGAATACTTTTGGAGACATTCCCAGAAAATTCGAGATATACATTTCATTTCTCATGACATTATCTTAAACATATGATATTTTCATCAAAATCGTTAGAGCCATTTTTGAGAAAATTAAAATTTTCGAAAAATCTTCCATGTAAAGGGTAGTCTGGGGTGGGGGGGATTTTCTTGAAAACCTTCGTGTCGCATGTCTGGAAGATACTGAACTTAAATACCAAGTTTGGTGTTTATCCGACTGTTCGTTTTTGAGTTATGCTGTTCACAGACACACAGACACACACACACACACACACACACACACACACACACGGACATGTTTCCAAAAATGCTTTTTTGGATTCAGGAGGTTTCAAAACATGTATTTCCGGCGAAATCTCGGTATCGAATTTTTGGGTGGAATACAATACTTCCCCCACTTACTATACGTAGTAGAGAAAGTAAAAATTACGTATCTGTAACAGTAAAACTTTTTCTGGAAAAATAATAACGTATGTAAGATTTTGAATTTCCTAAAAATAAACTATTAAATGAATGCTGAACATTTCAAAGAAACTGAACAAACATCTCATCACCAGGAATATTTTTTAAACGGCGAGAATGATGGAAATAAAGATCACAGAACATCAAATTTCACTTTCACGCGCAATTTGTATACAGCTACGCAAGCCCATCTAAACATCCTGTTGGACGCTTAAATGACTAAAAAGGCAAATCTGCTATTGTGTACTGATTCTACAATGTTTAAGCATTTTTTCCATGAAAGTTTTAAACAAGCGTTTTTTTCCCCGAGATTTTATCGAAAGTTCAGTATCGAGTCCCCTGAAATCAATAACACCTTAAAAATACGATCTTTCCACGAATATTACTAAGATAAACGTCGCATCTGGAAAGCATAGTTAAGTGCTAAAACCATTTTCGAGATATTACTTGTTATTCCCTTCAATTTTCCAATCTTATGCTTTTTCTCAAATTCGTTATTAACTGTTTACTTTCTCTACTACGTATAGTAAGTAGGGGAAGTATTGCATTCGACCCAAAAATTCGATACCGAGATTTCACCGGAAATACATGTTTTGAGACTCCCTGAATCCAAAAAAAGCATTTTTGGAAACATGTCCGTGTGTGTGTCTGTGTGTGTGTGTGTGTGTCTGTGTGTCTGTGTGTGTGTCTGTGAACAGCATAGCTCAGAAACGAACAGTCGGATAAACACCAAACTTGGTATTTAGGTTCAGTATCTTCCAGAGATGCGACACGAAGGTTTTCAAGAAAATCCCCCCACCCCAGACTACCCTTTACATGGAACATTTTTCGAAAATTTTAATTTTCTCAAAAATGGTTCTAACGATTTTGATTAAAATATCGTATGTTTAAGGTATTTTCATGTCAAATGAAATGTATATCTCGAATTTTCTGGGAATGTCTCCAAAAGTGTTCTTCATTCTGAACGACTTTTGCATAACTGGTAAACCATAAGAGATAGACAAAATTTTACTGCACAAAAAATGTAGATCGCGTTACAATACACAATTTATGTCATATACGTTTTTGTTGTTGAGTGAACCGTTTTCGAGATATTGCTTGTTATTCCCTTAAATTTTCCAATACTTATACTTTTTCTCAAATTCGTTACTCATTTTTTTATGTCCTGGACATGCAAAGAGAATGGAATGCGCCACATAGCAACCAGCGCTTAAATATTTGACTATCGCTTAAAAGCTACCATATTCCCCTTGCATCTACAAGAAAATTAGCAATAAGATTAACATCTCGATATCTCGATTAACATGAAGCATATGGAGAATAAGCGTTTGTAAAAATAGTTTGTACAAGAGTAGAGAAAGTCATGTGAGTGTAACACATCAGATTTTTTTTGTAAAAGGATAAGCTAAGAATATAATCTGCGGGCTGCATAGTTACGGAACCTAGAGAATATTGATTCATTTGACATATTTGTGTCATTCTGGACCAAAAGCCTTTCGAGATATCTAAAGTCTGTCTCATCTTTAGGCAGAAGAAGATTTGTTGCAGGTATCTATCGCTATGAAGTCTTCACCCCTCAGAGCTGCCAACAGAAGCTTGTCTATTACTCAATTACTGCAGACGACACACGTATCGATCCTTGAGACAGAACAAATGACGGGGTGTGCCCCTAAAATCTTTTCCGTGTTGTGTTCGCGCCCCAACACAAACCCTGCTCTCTTTCTCACGTTCCCCTCCAGGTACATCCCAACTTGCACTGACTATGACAGATCGACTACAAGAAACAGACGCCTTACTTCTAGCATTAGGGTGGGTAGTGTATGGAGACGAGTAACGATATGTTATCACACCTGGAAGTGAAGAAGATATGATGTGTAACGTTCATATTAGTTTTACTTTCTGTAACACGTGCCTACTAAATAGAGAAAGTATTACATTCCGTCCAAAAATTCGATGTCACCGGAAATACATGCTTTGAGGTGCCCTGAATCCAAATAAAGCATTTTTGGAAACATGTCCGTGTGTGTGTCTATGAACAGCAAAGCTCAAAAAAAACGAAAAGTTGGATAAATACCAAACTTGGTATTTGAGTTTAGTATCTTCCAAGGATACGACACGAAGATTTTCAAGGTAATCCCCCACTCCAGGCTACCCATTACATGGAACATTTTTCGAAAATTTTGATTTTCTCAAAAATTGCTCTAACGATTTTGATTAAAATATCATAGGTTTAAGATTTTTTAGGCAAATGAAATGCATATCTTGAATTTTCTGCGAATATCCTCAAAAGTCTTCTTCAATTGAATGACTTTCGCGTAACTGGTAAACCGCAAGAGATACACAAAATTTAATTACACAAAAAATGTAGATTCCGTTAAAACACACAATTTATGACATACATTTTTTAATCGAGTGAATCCGATTAATTGTTATTTGTTTGAATTTTGCAGTTACTTATACTTATTCTCAAATGGGAATTCGTTATTAATTTTTTCTTTATGTCTTGTACATCCAAAGAAAATGGAATACTCCACATAGCAACCAGCTCTTAAAATGTTTGACTATCGGTTAAGGCCTACCAATTCCCCTTACATCTACAAGAAAATTATCAATAAGACTAACATCTCAGGGTCTCGATTTAACCCTATGTACTCCAAATATAGCTCACAATTTTGAGTGGAAAGTACTTAAGGATCCCTAGGGAGCGATCACTTTCCAATAATTGTAACCTCATATACTACTGAAATAATACATACCAACCCTTAATGGAACCATAAAAGGGTTGAATGGCATAAACTCCATACAGCCTTAAATTAAAATGTTAAAAGAACTTAACGTCTCCTTAGGAATTTCACCAAAACCCAAGTGAATGCATAAAAGAAGAATTTACTAAATTAATACTTGATGCAGCAGATGCATACATTCCACCCACAAAAGAAACTTATGCTCGTACCATGGTGGAATTAAGAATGCAAGATTTAAATTAAAAGGAAAATTGATGCATTTAATAAATATAAGAGATACCCTACACTGAATAACAACATTAACTTCTTAAAAACTTAGAACAGCAGCTCGAAGAAAAATAAAACAAAGAAAGGAGAATGTTGGATTAATTTTGTTTCATCCATTAACACCACCGCATACAGTTTCGAATAAAATCAGAAAAATTAAAGGAATTAACCAATGCACCAAATTAGTTTCTCTAGTAATCGCCTCAACTTATAACACCCTAATTAGCTCACAGAATATAGCTGATCTATTGGCAGAAGAAAATGTTAGATATAAATGATGCGTTTGTAGACAGTAAACAACCTTATAATGAATTAATAACTATGAATGAACTTCAGATTCATTAAAAAATGCAATAACCACAGCCCTGGGCTAGACAATATCTCATACGAGATACTGAAACACTTGCCTTATAGCGTACTGTGCCACCTTACATATTTATAACAACATCTGGACCAATAAAGTGTTTCCAAATCAATGGAAAAAAGCAATTATAAAACCAGTATTCAAACTCACAATAACAGCTCTAATCTTTTGAACCATTGACCAATTGCACTAACATGCACACATTGCAAATTAATTGAACAAATAGTCAATAATTGATTAAGATGGACATTAGAACATTAAGGTTATTTCTCTGAAATACAAAATGGATTCCGCCAATTTCACTCTACATATGACAATCTCATTATGCTTGAATCTGAAATTTGGGAAGCATTCTGCAATTCCATAAAATTAACTGCAGTAAGTCTAGACACTGAAAAGGCATAAGACACGGTGTGGAAAGAAAATGTCATTCAAAATTGAGGCAGTATTTTATATCACAACACTGTGAATGCCAGAGTGATTGTAGTGTAAATTAGCATTATTGTATGACAATGATTTGAGATGTTTGTTAATTATAAGCATTGTTAGGAAATAAGTTTACACGGCCTCACTGAAACTGACAATAGGAGCAGGTAACAATGTAGCGAGGGGGTGAGTTGTTTATCAATTAGAAGAGACAAACAAATGACGTCAGAGAAGCGCGCTTTTCTTTGGAAATGGAGAAAATATCTTCCCTAGAGGCATGTGTTCGTAATTTTGATTGGATATAAAAATAGACGCTAATGTTGGCGCGTTTTACTAACCAATAGCAGCTCGATTATAATCTTTAGGCATATCGGGGTGAGGGAGTATAAATTCCGAGCCAGAGACGGGTTACACGTCACACAGTTTAAGAGAATCATTCACGCGTTACACGTCGCACATTTCTACAGAATAATTCACAAGGCAAACGTCGCGCAGTTTTACAGAATCATTCACAAGGCAAACGTCGCGAAGTTCAACAGAATCATTCAGGGGTTACAAGTCGCGCAGTTCTACTGAATCTCTCGCGTCGTAAAGTTAGTTAAAATATGTGAAATACGCAAATCAATAATGTGCGGCAAATAAGTGATAATAGTTACATTCGAAAATACAACAGTTTCAGTCAGGCGTGTATCAAGAGTAATTATGTGAAATGAATAAAATGTGACGGCAATAAAAGTGTAAAAATAAATTCTTTTATCAGTGTTATCTTTTAGTAATAACTCCTATCCGTTTACATACCCTGTTTAAGAGATTTGCTCGACTGGGTAATAATAGCTAGCCGGAGGACAAAGAACTCAAAATTCAAAATAATAAAACAATAACAGGCGCTCAGCAAATAAGATAACACCAACGATATCGCGACAAAATCTACTGATGAGTAATATCAAGAGACATATATTAAGCTTCATTTATAAATTTCTTCAAGAAAGAATGTGAAGTCCGTGCTAATGGAGTTTTATCAAAACCACTTCCAATAGAAAATGGATTACCTCAAGGGGCAGTCTTAAGTGTTAATCTGTTTCTAGTTGCAATAAATGCCATCAGTGAACACATCACACCTCCTGTGAAGGCAAGTTTGTTTGCTGATGACTTAATCCTATATTACAGAGGTAAAAATCACTCAAGTAGTCAATTCTTACTTGCAATTATTAACAGAATTGCAAAATGGTTCTCTCAGATAGGTTTCAGAGTCTCCAAAACCAAATCCAAATGCAATTACTTCTGTAATATAAAACATAAAAGTTATCTCCTTAACTTTACGTCGACCAGGGAAAGCTAAAACAGTTGACACACATAAAATACTGGGACTAACATTCGGCAAAAGGATGGTCTGGATACCGCACATAAAGGAACTAAAATCGAATGTCTTAAAGATTTAACATCTTAAGATCACCCTCCTCAAATAACTGGGGAGCTAATCAAACTGTTTTGATAAGGACTTACAAGTCAATAATACAATCTAAGATGGACTATGGAGCCATTGTATACAATTCAGCTTCACAAACTACGTTTAAGATGCTAGACTTTGTACAAACTAAATCACCCAGAATAGCTACTGGAGCGTTTTATACCAGCCCAGCCGTCAGTCTCCAGATCATGTCAAGATGCCATTAAACATCAGAAGAAAACTGCTAACTCTTCGCTACGGCTTCAGAACAGCTTCCACTGGTCCTTCATCTACCTACTCGCGTCAACAAATTCTTCATTAAACATCCAGAAAACAAAATGAACCAAATACTGTCAAATATACATATCTACAGATACTGCAAGGAATTAGATATTGCTATACCTTCAGTATAACAAGGAGTGTTCACAGCTTGCCACCCTGGAAGATTTCAAAACCTCAGATCAATCTACAACTAGCTCATCATACTAAAAGTGAAACTTCTGACATTGAGTTTTGTTATTTGCACAACGAAATTAAAAGCAGACATAACAATTACATAGCAATGTACCAGATAGTTCCAAATCCACATAAAGTAGCGGATGCGTCATAACAAACAGAAGATTAAATAAAATACTTCAAACTACCTGAAACACTGCCTATATTTTTATGTGAATTACACGCACTTAAACTGGTTCCATTACATATGCAAAATAAACACGACAGCACATTCATTATCTTCTCCGATTCTATGAGTTCGATAATGACTATAACATACTCTTGGTCAACAGAAAAGCTGGTACAAGTATTATACCACACTCTTGAAGCAAATGGAAAAGAAATAATTACTATATGGAATACGAGCTAATAAAATCTGATGTGTTACACTCACATGACTTTCTCTACTCTTGTACAAAATATTTTTACAAACGCTTATTCTCCATCTCCTTCATGTTAATCGAGATAAACATTTGCAAACTCTATCTTATTGCTAATTTTCTTGTAGATGTGGGGGGAATATATATTTACAAGGGCAATATAGAAATACAGTAGCCTTTAAGCACATACATATCTCTTAATAGCTGGTTGCTAGGTGCAGCACTATTCCCTTTGCCACAGATTATAACTCTTTGCATATCCAAGACAAAAACATGAATAACGAATTCCCATTTAAGAAAATTATTGAAAAGTTTAAGGGAATAACAAGCAATATCTCGAAAATGGTTCACTCAACAAAAAAACTGTATATGACATAAATTGTGTATTTTAACGCGATCTACATTTTTGTGTAGTAAAATTTTGTCTATCTCTTATGGTTTACCAGTTATGCAAAAGTCGTTCACAATAAAGAATACTTTTGGAGACATTCCCAGAAAATTCAAGATATACATTTTATTTACCATAAAAATATCTTAAACATATGATATTTTAATCAAAATCGTTAGAGCCATTTTTGAGAAAATTAAAATTTTCGAAAAACCTTCCATGTAAAGGGTACCCTGGGGTGGGGGGATTTTCTTGAAAACCTTCGTGTCGCATCCTTGGAAGATACTGAACCCAAATATCAAGTTTGGTGTTTATCCGACTGTTCGTTTCTGAGTTATGCTGTTCACAGACACACACACAGACAGACACACAGACACACAGACAGACACACAGACACACACACGGACATGTTTCCAAAAATGCTTTTTTTGGATTCAGGGGGTCTCAAAACATGTATTTCCGGTGAAATCTCGGTATCGAAATTTTGGGTGGAATACAATACTTCCCCTACTTACTATACGTAGTAGAGAAAGTAAAAATGAATAACGAATTCCCATTTGAGAAAATAAGTATTGAAAAATTTAAGACAATAACAAGCAATATCTCGAAAATGGTTCACACAACAACAAAAATATATATGACATAAATTGTGTATTTTAACGCGATCTACGTTTTTTGTGTAGTAAAATTTTGTCTATCTCTTATGGTATACCAGTTATGCAAAAGTCGTTCACAATGTAGAATACTTTTGGATACATTCCCAGAAAATTCGAGATATACATTTCATTTTTCATGAGAATATCTTAACCATATGATATTTTAATCAAAATCGTTAGAGCCATTTTTGAGAAAATGATACTTTTCGAAAAATGTTCCATGTAAAGGGTAATCTGGGGTGAGGGGATTTTCTTGAAAACCTTCGTGTCGCATCTCTGGAAGATACTGAACCTAAATACCAAGTTTGGTGTTTATCCGACTGTTCGTTCTGAGTTATGCTGTTCACAGACACACACACACGAACATGTTTCCAAAAATTGTTTTTTTGGATTCAGGGGGTCTCAAAACATATATTTTCGGTGAAATCTCGATATAGAATTTTTGGGTGGAATACAATACTTCCCCTACTTACTTTACGTAGTAGAGAAAGTAAAAAAGCTGACCTTGCAGCCAAGAAAAGTACTACTTATGGAACTAACACTAGCCAAATTCCAGTGTCCCATCGAGATCTTATTCTGTCATTAACAAGATAATAAAAGAACAATGTATCACTAACTGGACCGAGAACCTCCCTAGTCAACTTCACACTATCATAGCAGAGTCTAACTACACGACACTTTCATTAGAAAGAAGAGATGTAGTTAAAATTACTAGTCTAAAAATTGGTTATACAAAATTATCATTTCTATATACCTTCAGGGAGGAACCTCTTACATGTGATATATGTAAATGTCTTCTAACAGTGAAACACTGAAGCAACATACAGTACTGGCCAAGGAAAAAGTAATACAATAACTCATTAATGTAATAAGATATCTAATTCACAGCTTCTCAGCATCAACACATTAATAATTCCTTTCTTTAATATTTTGTTCTATGTTTTACGTGTTATGTATTTTCTTTGCTATTATTGTACGTATAATAATTAAGAGTATGTTAAAACATATATATTCATAATGTACACATGGTAGAGAACAAGTACATAACGTTATAACTTATAAAATATAACATGAGAGGGAAAGGCCATTTTTAGCTATATAACCAGTAATATAAAATTACAAGCAGTGCAGTAGTATCTACATAAGCATGTAACGAACCTTGGGTTCATAATTAAGCCGATGGAAGTCTGTAAACATATACATGTAATCATAAACTGTTATTGGATGTTATTGGACAGTAGCACCAGCCAGGTACATTGATACATGCCTATAATTCAAATACGTACGTTAAGAAGAACGGTTGAAGAGAACGCTAACAGAAGCTTGTCAGTGTTCAAGCAGGTATAGGCTCGTCTCTAAATAGACGCTAAAACTACGTATTTAAAGTCTACCAGTTGTACATATTTTATATTAACTAATGTAATAGTGAATTGGGAATATTTATATATGGTTTATCTAAAATACAAGTGAAATAATTAACAGACTACGTGTGCGCAAAATATTTTAACCTTCTCCATACCTAACCTGACAAGACACAAGTGCTCTCCGACACAAATACAGCAGCCGTAGCATAATTATAAAGCAGTAATTACAACATACTAACACACACAAGAATACAGATATACGATCATCAGATTCCGTCTACGAGAACGTCGAGATAGTCACGAAAGTACGGGCATCAAGACGACCTACAGGTACGTAACACAGCATCCATCATCAACGTAGTGGGGCCTACCAAGGGAATCGCTACAACGCATACTCGTGGATTGTCCACAATATAATTCAGCTGCATACCAAATGACATATTCAGAGAACTAAATGAAAAACAGTATATTTCAGCAGTGAATAACTACTTTCTATATACCATTTATTGTAATATCCAATTTGTACCAAATTCTAGTTCCTATATGTAGCTATGTGTCTAACGTTACAACCCTTAAACAATGTACTCTAAAATGCAAAGATGAAATATTGTTTGGTTCTTGTAGTGTAACTTGTGTGTTTAATGTGGTCGCAATATAACCCTGAAGTTATGCGAGCTTAAATAAAGAAAGAAAAGAAAGCAGAAGATAAATGCCGTTTATTCAATCTCATTAGATATCATCACCTTTTTACTTTCTCTACTACGTATAGTAAGTAGGGGAAGTATTGTATTCCACCCAAAAATTCGATACCGAGATTTCACCGGAAATACATGTTTTGAGACCCCCTGAATCCAAAAAAAGCATTTTTGGAAACATGTCCGTGTGTGTGTCTGTGAGCAGCATAACTCAGAAACGAACAGTCGGAAAAACACCAAACTTGATATTTAGGTTCAGTATCTTCCAGAGATGCAACACGAAGGTTTTCGAGAAAATCCCCCCTCCCCAGATTACCCTTTACATGGAACATTTTTCTAAAATTTTAATTTTCTCAAAAATGGCTCTAACGATTTTGATTAAAATATCATATGTTTAAGATATTTTCATGACAAATGAAATGTATATCTCGAATTTTCTGGGAATGTCTCCAAAAGTATTCTTCATTGTGAACGACTTTTGCATAAGTGGTAAACCATAAGAGATAGACAAAAGTTTACTACACAAAAATGTAGATCGCGTTAAAATACATAATTTATGTCATATACAGTGTTTTTGTTGAGTGAATCATTTTCGAGATATTGCTTGTTATTCCCTTACATTTTCCAACACTTATGCTTTTTCTCGAATTCGTTATTCATTTGTTTTGTCCTGCTAATGCAAAGAAAATGGAATACTCCACATAGCAACCAGCTCTTAAAATACTTGGCTATAGCTTAAGGCCTATCAATTCCCCTTGCATCTACAAGAAAATTAGCAATAAGATTAACATCTCGATTAACATGAAGCACATGGAGAATAAGCGTTTGTAAATATAGTTTGTACAAGAGTAGAGAAAGTGATGTGAGTATAACACATCAGATTTTTTATTCCGGCGAACGTCAAAACGTGTATTTCTAGTGAAATCTTGGTATCAAATTTTTGGGTGGAATATAATATTTGCTCTACTTATTATAGTAAGCTGCAGGAAAATAAAAATGTAAGGGAAGTGTCATTATAAAAAGGCTTTTAGGGAGTGAAATTATTTCTTTAAAACATTCACCGTATTGCATAAAAGGTTTAATTAAGATACTTGATATTTATGCTTTTCGTTTCTGAATCACAATGCTCATACTTGAGAGACTTGCTAATACGCATATGTACACAGATACATACTACCTAAGAGTATTCTTGTCTTGCAACTTGTACTGTCGGTTTACTTAATATTACCACAAGGTTCTACCAATGTACTCTGTCAAATGGCGTTTCCAGATACGCATCTGTCACATACACCTCATCTTTCGGAAGCAATACCAGCCGATTGTTCGCAGCAGTTTATTTGCATCCCTTTTGTCATTTCTCTTTCTCGAATCAAACAGTCCTTTCATAGATGACAAAGTAGTCCTTTGAACTGAATCTTAATGGAATGATATAAGCCTACCAGTCCCAAAATGATTACGTTTCTTGGTATTATTAGTTTCTCTAAAACCTACTTATATAACATCTCCAATCCCAAACTATTCTTTAGTGCAGAAAAGATTGTTTTTATTTGATCAAAAGGGCTCTAATGCACCATATGTTTAGATATCTTACAGTTAAAATGCTCACGAATTCTGAATGAATTTTGTATAACTGGTAAGCCATTAGAGATAGAGAACTCATTCTACAAAAATGTACATCTTGTCAAAGCACACAATTTATGCCACATAAATATTTTGGGGCATTAAACATTCCCGTTATATTTGTTGCTATTGTTTGAATTTTCCATTATTTTTATCGGAGATTTTTGAAGCGTTTGGCCACTATTCACTTGTCTCTCGTGGATAGGAAATTTCCAAGCCAACTTATGGATAACATCCCGAATTTTAAACGTTTGATATTGCTTCATACTCCTGTAACCTCCTTGTAGCTACAAAGAAATGCATGAGTAAATCATGTCTGCAAACTTATCTCAATTAACATCACATAAATAGAAAAACAGATTTTGCAAGAATAGTTTGTAGAAGAGCGGCAGAGAAAATAATGTGAGTGTAATTCATAAACCTTTTTCCCTTGGTGCAGGCAGCAACACAATATTAAAATCATTCACCATTCTCATATGTCATTGCATGAATAAACACATATTCTTTTCTTCAGCCATACATTTAGCTAAATTAGCGGGATTCCATGACTCGCGTTACTTTCTCTTTTATTACCTTTAGTGCTAGCTCTACTTCTTCCACAAAAGCTGAAATCCTTTCTCGTCCTCTGATTAGCCTGAGCATTCCTTAAGAACATACCTAAATTCTTTGAAAGGATAGGTTCTTAAAAATTCTTTCTTTTCTGTGGAGTTCTGGCCGGCGGTAAATCCGTTAGATGTCATATTAGCGTTGAAAGTGGAGGAGAATTGGAAATGTTGGACCAGTGCCCTGGAACACAGGTGGGTGTGAACCTGGCGACCTTTCGCCGCAGGTCCTGGAACAAGTCCAACAGGATGAATTGTGGCTTCTCAAAGGACACAAGTGGCCCCCAGGTTGCTGTGTCCTAAAATGTCACAGCATCGCACGTGCAATTAATGTTGTCTTCACGGAGACAAATCCTAAATTGCTTATAGGTAAACATTTGGGAATTACCAACCTTAACATGCCACTTCAAACAAGTCAACGGTTCTCAAACTGTAGGTTGTGGCATCCAGGGGCCTCAGCCGTCTCCTCCTCTCTGGACAACGTAGATGTGAAAAAGGTAGTACAACTAACTTTTTTGGGGTGTCAATAGCATTTAAGGCACAAGTAAAGGGTTTAACAGTACACAAAATTGTTATCTTCCTTGTGCTTGCAATGCAGTAGGAAACATATTGTTTCTCGTGGTAACCAGTATACGTACACGAATAACAGTAACGAAAATTGTTAGAACTTTTTAAACGATGATCCAATCGACATTTTATAATTAACAAAACTTATTAGAAGCTTGTTATTGCGTATTGTTTTTTAAAAAAAAATCTGACGTGTTACACTCACATGACTTTCTCTACTCTTGTACAAACTATTTTTACAAACGCTTATTCTCCATATGCTTCATGTTAATCGAGATGTTAATCTTATTGCTAATTTTCTTGTAGATGCAAGGGGAACTGGTAAGAGCTGGTTGCTATGTAGAGTATTCCATTCCCTTTGTATTATCAGGACAAAAAATGAAGAACGAATTTGAGAAAAAGTATAAGTATTGGATAATTTAAGGGAATAACAAGCAATATCTCGAAAATGGTTCACTCAACAAAAGAAATATATATATATATATATATATATATATATGACATAAATTGTGTATCTTAACGCGATCTACATTTTTTGTGTTGTAAAATTTTGTCTATCTCTTATCCAGTTATGCAAAAGTCGTTCACAGTGAAGAATGCTTTTGTAGACATTCCCAGAAAATTCGAGATATACATTTCATTTGTCATGAAAATATCTTTAACATATGATATTCTAATCAAAATCGTTAGAGCCATTTTTGAGGAAATTAAAATTTTCGAAAAATGTTGCATGTAAAGGATAATCTGGGGTGGGGGGTTTTCTTGAAAACCTTCGTGTTGTATCTCTGGAAGATACTGAACGTAACTACCAAGTTTGGTGTTTATCCGACTGTTCGTTTCTGAGTTATGCTGTTCACACACAGACACACACACGGACATGTTTCCAAAAATGGTTTTTTTTTTATTCAGGGGGTCTCAAAACATATATTTCCGGTGAAATCTCGGTATCGAATTTTTGGGTGGAATACAATACTTCCCCTACTTACTATACGTAGTAGAGAAAGTAATAAAGAAATCTGAAGTGTTACATTCACATAACTTTCTCTACTCTCTATAAATTAATTTATTGTTACGAAAGCTTATTTTTCTATCTACTTCATTTTAATCGAGACAAACCTATGCAAAAAGAGCTACATTACACAAGTCGTTATAAGTGCAAATGAAACAGCGATAGTAAAATATTTAAGAACTGGATGCTGTATGCTGGCCTCTTTTATTCTCTTTTTATGCAACCGCGAGAAACAACTGAATGTCGACAGGGCTTTAAAAGAATGACAAAGAATTGAACAATTCAAGCCATAATAACGGATATCTCGGAAATGGCTGATGCCCCAAAAAGGGTTATTTGAAATAATTGTGTGCTTTAAAGAGATCTACACTTTTTTGTATAGTGCGTTTTCGTCTATCGCTTAACGTATACCAGTTATACAAGATTACATAAAATTCTTTCTAAGTGCACAGGACTTCACAGGCTATTCGCAGAAAATTCAAGATACAAACTTTGTCAAATATATATCTTTAATATGCGGTATTTTAATCCAATTCGTTAGAGTCGTTTTTTAGGAAATCAAACATTTCTAAAAATGTTCCACGTAAAGGGTAATTGGGCGAGGGGGATTTTCTTGAAAACATAGTGTCGCATCTTTGGAAGGTATTGAACTTAAATACCAAGTTTGATGCTTATCGGACTTTTCATTTTTGAATTATGCACCTCACAGACACACACACATTTTTCTATAACAGTGGGCCTCAAAACATGTATTCCTGCTGAAATCTTGATGAAAAATTTTTGCGTGGAATGCAATACCTGCTCTACCTACTATGGTAGAAAAAGTAAAATTGTATCAGGTCTTCATACAATATCGAAAATTACCAGAACACGTTTTATTTTACTATATGTACATATCTACATCTAAATGGATCTTAGTTGATCTTATGCTTACCTCTTGCCCTTGTATTTGTGTTTAATTTTATGAATTTTTTTTAATTTCTCTACTACGTATAGTAAGCAGGGAAAGTATTGTATTCCAGCCAAAAATTCGATACCGAGATTTCACCGGAAATATATGTTTTGAGACCCCTGAATCCAATAAAAGCATTTTTGGAAACATGTCCGTGTGTGTGTCTGTGAACAGCATAACTCAGAAACGAACAGTCGAATAAACACCAAACTTGGTATTTAGGTTCAGTATCTTCCAAGAATGCGACACGAAGGTTTTCAAGAAAATCCCCTCACCCCAGAGTACCCTTTACATGGAACATTTTTCAAAATTTTAATTTTCTCAAAAATGGCTCTAACGATTTTGATTAAAATATCATATGTTTAAGATACTTTCATGACAAATAAAATGCTTATCTTGAATTTTCTGGGAATGTCTCCAAAAGTATTCTTCATTGTGAACGACTTTGGCATAACTGGTAAACCATAAGAGATAGACAAAATTTTACTGCACAAAAAATGTAGATCGCGTTAAAATACACAATTTATGTCATATAAATGTTTTTGTTGAGTGAACCATTTTCGAGATATTGCTTGTTATTCCCTTAAATTTTTCAATACTTATTTTCTCAAATAGGTATTTGTTATTCACCTGTAGCTGGATGGTACAGAAAGCCCTAACTTTGATAGTGCATCAAACTCGGTGTATACGTATTAATGTAACTCTTTGTTGCCTTTTTGAGAATAAAGTATATGGGTAATCTTTTCAAGTAAAGAGATATCTATGGAAATGTTTCGCCTTGTATTCCCCGAAGATACTTGACTCATATAGCTATGATTTTTCGTTTTACAGCTACGCTGTACTCAGACAAAGGCAAGGAGCCTCAGAAATCTCGATTCTAATTTTTGAGTCCAATGCAATACGGTTAGAGAAAATGAAAGAAGTTGAAAGTGCGTGCTCATTTTACAAAAGAAGACAGCTTGGCCTCCTTGCTTGTGACTTGAAAGGGAAAAGCGTGTGCGCCGTATCTCTATGATCAAGAGGGAAGAGGCAATTAGCTTCTTGCAGTTGTGTGACACCCCTTGAATGGAGAGCTTCTGCTCGATAACATCCTCGAGTGCACTCGATTCCAAACATTTCTGTCGGTAACCAAGGTGATGAACTTGCATGTCAAATGGGATGAAAAACTTTGTGCGATCTCTCCGCAGCCGGCGTGGTTACAGACCGAAATCAATCGAGCTATCGCACAAGAAGACTCACATCAAAATCAGGGATTTTTGGGTACTAAACTGCGATTTGTCACTACGACGGACTTTAATCTAGATTAACTTTGCTCTTTTAATGGTAAATTTTGCAGGGAGAAAACTCTTCACATTATTTTCTCTACGCAATGTCGTTAATATTACTTTCGCTGCTACGAATAGTAACTGCAAGGGAAGCATTGTATTTCATCCAAAAATTTGATGACTAGATTTCAAGAAAATCCCCCCACCCCAGATTACCCATTACATGAAACATTTTTCGAAAATTTTAATTTTCTCAAAAATGGCTCTACCGATTTTGATTAAAATATCATATGTTTAAGATATTTTCATGACAAATGAAATGTATATCTCGAATTTTCTGGGAATGTCTCCAAAAGTATTCTTCATTGTGAAAGACTTTTGCATAACTGGTAAACCATAAGAGACAGACAAAATTTTACTACACAAAAGATGTAGATCGCGTTAAAATACACAATTTATGTCATATATATTTTTTTGTTGAGTGAACCATTTTCGAGATATTGCTTGTTATTCCCTTAAATTTTTCAATACTTACACTTTTTCTCAAATGGGAATTCGTTATTCATTTTTTTATGTCCTGGACATGCAAAAAGAATGGAATGCGCCACATAGCAACCAGCTCTTAAAAGATTTGACTATCGCTTAAATACTACCATATTCCCCTTGCACCTACAAGGAAATTAGCAATAAGATTAACATCTCGATATCTCGATTAACATGAGGCATATGGAGAATAAGCGTTTGTAAAATAGTTTGTACAAGGGTAGAGAAAGTTATTTGAGTGTAACACATCAGATTTTTTTAATTAAGCTAGTCATAGACCGACTTTCTCTTGGATTCAGGGGCTTTTGACTGCAATTCCAGTGAAATCTCGATATTGAATTTTTGAATCGAATGCAGTATTTCTTCTGCCTCGGGTAAATTTAGAGAAAGTGAAAACTTCAATCCATGACGTTACGTAAACACAAGGGTTGCACTTGCTTCTCGTGGAGATGATTCCGTTTCAAAGTGGGTGTAATTGCAGTAACGCACTTTAGGCAAATGCTGCAGAACGTATATGTGGGAGCCTGAAAAGCCTTCTGCCAAGGTTGAGGGAACTTGCATCCTGCTTTTATTATTTTCCGTTTCGCTCTAAAAATACAAGTTCGAAACAAAAACGACGTTCATATTTTTCCCTTCTGACGTGATATATGGAACCTGATTTAGTAGTTTTTTGCTTCGCCCGGCCACTTACTTGCGTTCTCTGCAAGCAGTGCTATATTGTAGTTTTGAACAACGTGAACAGTCCTTTGCTTCTCTGTGTTTTATTTTAAAAAACGAAAGCCATGGTCTGTATCTATATAGAGAATGCAAGTCATAATACACATACAGAAAATTACGCCTGTGAAAAAAGACTGTGCATTTTACTCAAGCTACGTTGCATTAATCGTCAGTATTTGTTTAGGTAGTAGTGTACTGCGTAGTCCGAAATACTTGACATTTAAATTAATGAATGCTAAAAAATAGAAAGGATCGACAAGTCAGCATATTAGAACATGAAAATGTACGAGTCAATTTTCTAAAAACAAAAGCCGATTGTAGTTTATTCCAAGTAATCTACATGCATGGTCTTATGGCTTGGGGTAATGCTAACCAAACAAAAGAAACAGCAAAGCAAACGACAATCGGGCCTGCTTATAATGATACGAAATGTAATTGACCTCTTAAATAGCTATGTTTTGTAAGTTTTTCGTCAATTTAGCTGAAAATTTAATCTTTATAAATTGTCTTGAGTAAACTTTGAATGGTTTTAAATTTCGTTTCGAGACATTTTTACTTTCTCTAAGACGTACATAGTAGGTAGAGAAGGTATCGCATTCCACCCAAAAGTTTTAAACCGAGATTTCAATAGAAATAGATGTTTCAAAGCCCTGAATCCAAAAAAGAGCATTTTTAGAAAAAAGTCTGTGTATATCTGAACAGTATAACGCAAAAACCAAAAGTCGGATAAACACCAAACTTGGTACTTAGATTCAATATCTTCCAAAGATGCGACATGACGATTTTCAAGAAAAGCCCCCACTCCAAAGTACTCTTTATGTGGAGCATTTTCCTAGATGTATTATTTTCTTAAAAACTCTCTAACGATTTTTATTAAAATACTATATATTAAAGATATTTAAATGACAAATAAAATTTGTATCTAAACAATATACGAAAACGTACTACACAAAAATGGCGTCAGCCATTTCATTTTTTAAACATCTGACCATCGCTATTTCCGTTGTATTTAAAACGAAATGTGTAACGCTTTCTGCAAAAGCTTTTCTCTTTTAAAATGAAGTAGATAGAAATATAAACTTTCACAAGAATAGCTTGTATACCGGCTAATAAACTATAGAGGGTAGAAAAAAGTAATGTGAATGTAATGCATCAGAATTTTTAGTTATCAAGTAATTGGACTTCAAATATAAATTTTGATGTACTATGTCAAGTGTTTCACCCAATGAAAATTTAAAAGTAACCTTTCTTTTACACATTCATGTCATTTATTGATCACAGCCTACAAATTTATCACATAATTTTTTGCTAGTTTTAGTTCAAAAGAAAATAATTTTTTTAAAAAAATATTATTATAAGTTTCTACTTTTCTTGCTCCTTTTTGTTTAAAAATCAGTAACTCAAAAACAGTTCAAGACGCAAAACAATTGTATGGCTATAATATAATTCCATATTGTTACCTCGTTGCTTATAAAGCTATATTCACTATATCAAAAGGGATAATACTTTTTAAATTGTAGGCCTAAAATATTTTTGCAGGGATTTAATGCTCTTATATTTCGACATTTTCCTAAATATTACTGAGGAGTTCCCTAAACTATGGGTTTATCAAATACGGCAGATGCGTGTAGTGAAGCCAGTATTAAAAACCTTCAACTAACATATTAAAACGTTGCATATGTAGTGAAGTTTAAGAACACCAAAATTATTTCATGATACTAAAATAAGTAAGCTGCAGCAAACGTCATTGCCAATGCCTAAAGAGCGAGATGGCTCCGCGGTAACGTATGAGGCTGGCATTCAGGAGGTCCTGTGTTCGATTCCCATCGGCCGCCCACTCTATCCTTGTTTTTTCGTGGTTTTCTCTGGTCGGTAGGTGAATGTTGGGTGTTTCTCATCTACCACGATTTCCTTTTTACCATTTCCGTTTCATTCCGTATCCTTTTCATCTTTTAGGGGTGCTTTAGGTTTCGGGGCGTATGGTAGTACCGGACAAATGGCACGGATGCTTGCTCAAAGGAAAGAGTACTCCCCGTGGACACTAGAGGGCTGTTTGGTCGACGGATCATTCATCGTACTCTATAGGTAGCTCCAGCAATGGGACGGGTCCTTTGCGCGTCTCTGTCTGCCTGCGGCTATAGCCTCCTGTGATTTCTTCGCTTATCCCTTCCTCTTGGTAGCCCTGATAGAACTATGTAGGTCGCAGTGCGCGAGGTATTCCCCTTATACCTATATACTAAATGTATTAAGGGAGATAACTGCCAAACGGGACATCAGAAACTACTCAATCGGTATTTATAGTAATTAAAATTATGAATATTAATTTTCTTGATAATTACTGCACCTATGCTGTATTTAAAGTATTAAATTTCTGGATCGTGGATAGGGAATCTTCATAATCTCCACTTTCGCCCATTTTTCCTTTAATACTGGTTGTGTACTCA
This sequence comes from Deroplatys truncata, assembly GCA_030765065.1. Classification (NCBI taxonomy): domain Eukaryota; kingdom Metazoa; phylum Arthropoda; class Insecta; order Mantodea; family Mantidae; genus Deroplatys; species Deroplatys truncata. The sequence continues at coordinate 80,677,501 of CM060982.1, read as the reverse complement.
AGGGATTATGTAAGTCTATAATACAATGTCATAGTCTTCCCTTGGAGTTGTGTTATTAAATAACTAAGGGAAGGTACAAAAAGTTTAATATTTTTATCTACTGTCCTTATCTAATATGATTCGAGTATTTGGATAATTTTTTCCATAGCCAATACACACATTCCTAGAATTCAGCAGACTGTTGGGGGAGGGGGTGTATAAGGAGCTCAGGAACACAACCACCGCTATTAGTTAAGCGATTAACAGCGTACTTTTGAATATCATGGTGCTTTACGAAATTACAAATATAAGGGATAAAGGGAAGGATTCTGCACATAAAACGACTTCTAGATCATTATATAATAAATTAATACAGAATATGGGGAAGTTAAATCAACTTACGAGTACTTAAACTACCATTCCACATTTAAAAAGGCAGTCGGCCAACACCCAGTAAAGATGCAAGCCATTAATAGTTACTTTTAATACAAACAAGTGAGATGGCTCCGCAGTAGCATGTGGGGATCGCATTCGAGAGGTCTGGGGTTCGACATCCGGCGACCGTTTGGGTTTTTCGTGGTTTTCCCGATTAGTCGGTAGGCGAACCTGGGTTAGTTTCTCATTTACGAGTTCCTTTGCATCATTTTCATCCATTTCCTTTTCATTTTTCAAGTGTTCTAGGTTTTGTGGCAGACAGGTGGCGTGAATGCTAGCTCAAAGGACACTGGAGGGCTGCTTGGTTGACGGGTTGTCCATCGCCCTCTCTGGGCAGCTTTTGTATTGGGACGGGTCTTCTAGTCAGGACTGTTAGAGACTTCCGCGCGTCTCTGTGGCCTGTCTGCTTGCGGCCTAAGCCTCCTGCGGTTCCTTCGCTTCATTTCTTTCTCCATGGGGGGTGGCCACAGTGCCGAGGCATCCTCCTCTGTTGCAGGAATGTATTATTTATGATACAAGAGGAAGTGTTATTTTGTTTTGTGAGTGAAGCGAGTGAATCAATTCTATGAAAAAAACATTAAGTAGCGTTTAACTTTTATATTGTATACTATTTCTGGACACTAAAACTAAATATTTATAACTAAATTATATTTAAAGTATTCTGTTTACCCTCCTCTTATGTAGGACTTATACCCCCCAGGGCTTACAGGCGGGTGCCTGAAGCCAGAGGCCCGTCGAGGAGCAGACACTCATGGACAGATAGAATATCCAGGATGGGTGATCAGCCCGATGCCTGATATGGGAGGAAGGAAGTAGATGAAACGAAATGGAGGAAAGGAAAGGTGAAGAGCAGTTGGGGGAATGAATGGCGGGGGAAACTGGAGAACCCGGAGAAAACCCACCCAGACGCCACCTCGTCCACCACAAATCCCACATGCGTGTCCCTGGGATTGAACCCGGGCCGCCTCGGTGGGAGGCGAGCGGTCTAACCACTCGGCCACGGCGCCACCTCTATATTTAAAGTAATGTACTTTTATTGATTTACCATTGCGTCATTCTTAACAAAATACTGACATCGTTAGCATCGTTAATATTTAGGTAATTAATCTCTTTATCAAGGTTACTAAAACCTTTATTGATAAGGTCATATAACCACCTAAAAAACTGTACATTATACAAAAATCACTTAAAATGAAAAGCATTTCAGCGCTAGTCACAGAAGGTAAAAGTTATATATTCTTATTAGACACCCAAATATGTTAAACATTATAGTTCGTTAAGGCATAGGACTCGTAACGGGAGGTCTGCGGTTTAAATCCCGTCAGAACTCCCTGATTTTTTTCCAGTTTCTCCTCGGTCCTCAAGGTCTTAACGGGCAAATGCCGGGGAGGTACCCTAAAGTTAGGGCTGGAATCTTACCTTCACAAATTTTCTTTCCCAACTATCATTTCATTTCAAATACCATTAGCAGGATAAGGATCCGGGACAACTTATGAGTGAAGTTTACTGCACATCGAGCAGGATGGAGTAAGGTGGTGCATTGGAGTGTTGTTTACCTGTGAGGCCGTGTCCGCTTCATGACTAGAGGTACAATACACTTTGTCTCTCATTCTGATGTATGTGTACATTCATTTTGCACCATCACTAGACTAATGTTTACGTTAGCAACTAAGGCAACGCATTGGCGTCTTTGTTTACATCAGCAGTACTGTGTTCACAGACCCTTATATAAGGTTGCAGATTGCTAACTTGTCTCGGATCCTTAGCTTGATCATCAGTGTCCACCGCCTGTGGTGCCGTAAGCAGTAAGATCGGGGGATAAACACTACAAAAATATATACGGTATTATAATCAAAATAGTTAAAACCAGGTTTTAGAAAATAAAAAGAAACAACAAATTGTCCATGTAAAGGGTATTTTGGAATTGGGCAGTTGTTGAAAAATCTGGTGTCGCATCCTTTGAAGATACTGACATTAAATACCAAGTAGCCAGAGTATAAAGTTTTATCGCTTCGATCTTGTACCTATGTGTTATGAAATCATTTCTTCTTCTTCCTCCTCCTCCCTCTCAGGTTTTAAGTTGTGCAGTCTTTTCCGGTGAAGTCATTTTTGAGTCCCATATTCTTCGGGGTCGTCCATAATCTCTTTCATGTTCATTCTCATTAGGTGCGTCGCCCAATTTCTTTTATACGTTACCTCCAATCATATAAATATTTCATTCCTCTCTTAAATATGAAATAAAACCATTTCTATAATCCTTATCCCAGTTAAGATGACGTAGAAATAAACATAAACTTTTGTAAGAACAGATTGCAGAAGAGATATAATAATAAACCACAGTGGCTAAAGAAAGTCACATAAATGTAATACAGCTTCTTTGTAAAGGTTTATTAAAAGTACAGATTTTTAATACTGGCGTTGTAAACGTTAAAACGCAGCTGCTTGCCAAGCCTCGCCCGAGCGCTCGATGGGACTGAACCCGAGACTCGCAGCACGAGGGGAGAACGTCCCAGGATAATAGCAGGAAGATACACAATAGAGCCTTGGGGAAGAAACACACTGTCGCCGAGACATCGAGTGAATAAATACACCACTAGCGCATTTTCCGATATCCCAAGGGTCGCTTCAGCACTGCTGAGTGCAAGAGGTGCGTAAGTCACCAGGGGAAAACTCACCGTAGCCTTAGCCAAAACGTGAGAGGCAAAAATACACCCTTAAGACCTGCACTTATACTTACGGCGACAGAGTTTATCTAGACTTTGAAAAAAAAAAGCCTGAATGTGTTACATTCACTTGACTTTCTCTACGCATTATATGTTTATATAACTCTACAAACTATTCTTACGAAAATATTAATTTCTCTCACACGTACATAGTAGGTAGAGAAGGTGTTGCATTCCAAAAAATTCGATACCGAGATTTCGCCGGAAATACATGTTTTGAGACTCCCTGAATCCAAAATCAAGCATTTTTGAAAACATTCCGCGTGTATGTCTGTGAACACCATAATTCAAACACGTAAAGTCGGATAAATACCAAACTTGGTATTTATAGTAAGCCGTTTCTGAGATATCCGTTATTAAAGGTTCTAATTGTTCATTTCTTGGACATTCTCTTAAAGTTCTTTCAACATTCAGTTTCCGTCGAGATGTCATGGAAACAGTGTGGAATTTGAGGCAGTATTTTATATCACAACACTGTGAATGCCAGAGTGAATGTAGTGTAAATTAGCATTATTGTATGACAATGATTTTAGATGTTTGTTAGCCATAAGCATTGTTAGGAAATAAGTTTACACGGCCTCACTGAAACTGACAATAGGAGTGGGTAACAATGAAGCGATGAGGTGAGTTGTTTATCAATTAGAAGAGACAAACAAATGACGTCAGAGTAGCGTGCCTTTCTTTAGAAATGGCGGGAATATCTTCCCTAGAGCATATGTTTTAGTAATTATGATTGGCTAAAACAATAGACGCTAATGTTGGCGCGCTTTAGTAACCAATAGCAGCTCGATTATAATGTTTAGGCATATCGGGGTGCGGGAGTATAAATTCTTGAGCCAAATGCAAGTATCGCGCAGTTCTACAGAATCATTCACAAGGTAAACGTTGCGCAGTTCTAAGAAATCTCTCTCGCGAGTTACACGTCAGGCAGTTCTAAGGAAGCATTCATAAGGTACACATTACGCAATTCTACAGAATCTCTCGCGTCGTAAAGTTAGTTACAAAATGTAAAATACGCGAATTAATAGTCCGCGGCAAATAAGTGATTGTAGTTACATTCGAAAATATAACAGTTTCAGTCATGCGTGTATCAAGATTAAATATGTGAAATTAATTAAGTGTGACGACAATAAAAGTGTAAAATCAAATTCTTTTATCACTGTTATCTTTTAGTAACAACTCCTTTCCGTTTGCACGCTCTGCTCAAGAGATATTTGCTCGACTAAGTAATAATAGCTAGCCGGAGGACAAAGAACCCAAAATTCAAAATAGTAAAACAATAACAGGCGCTCAGCAAATAAGATAACACGAACAGATTACCGCGACAAATTTTAACGCCAGCATATAGCGTCCTGTTAAACATTTGACTGTCGCTCTTCCCTTTGTATCAATAAGAAATATATAATGCAGCTATTTCTGCAAAGGTTTATTTGGATTAAAATGTATGTAGTAAGTAGAAAAATAAGCTTGAGTAAGAATAATTTGTATACCTATTAATAAACGAGATAGTAGAGAAAGTCATGTGAATGTATCACATCAGTGTGTATGTGTGTGTGTGTGAACAGCATAACTCGAAAACAAAAATAGGATAAATACCACACTTATATAGGTTCATACCTTCCAAAGATGCGACACGACGATTTTCAAGAAAATAACTCCGCCCCAAACTACCCTTTACATGGAACTTTTTTTCAAATTTTTTATTTTAAAAAAATGGCCCTTACGATTTTGGTTAAAATACCATATATGAAACATTTAGACGACAAATAAAATTTATATCTTGAATTTTCTGGGAATATCCTTTGAAATCCTTCAAGTATTTAAAGATCTCTTTAAAACACACAATTTATTTCAAATAATGTTTTATGCATAAGCCGTTTCCAAGATAGCCGTTATTAATGGTTCGAATTGTTCATTATTTGGTTATTCTTTAAAGTCCTTCCAGCATTCAGTTGTTTCCCGCGATTACATGGAAACAGTATGGAATTTTAAGGTTTGCATATAGCGTCTACTTCCTAAACATTTGACTATCGCTCTTCCATTTTTACTTATAACGAAATGTTATGTAGGTATTTCTGCAATGGTTTATTTGGATTAAAATGAAGTAGATAGAAAAAAATCTGATGTGTTACACTCACATGACTTTCTCTACTCTTGTACAAACTATTTTTACAAACGCTTATTCTCCATCTACTTCATGTTAATAGAGATAAACATTTGCAGACTCTATCTTAGTGCTAAGTTTCTTGTAGATATAAGGGGAATATATATTTACAAGGGCAATATAGAAATACAGTAGCCTTTAAGCACATACATATCTCTTAATAGCTGGTTGCTAGGTGCAGCACCATTCCCTTTGCCATAGATTAATACTCTTTGCATATCCAAGACAAAAAATCTGATGTGTTACACTCACATGACTTTCTCTACTCTTGTACAATCTATTTTTCCAAACGCCTATTCTCCATATGCTTCATATTAATCGAGATATCGAGATGTCAATCTTATTTGTAATTTTCTTGTAGATGCAAGGGGAATATGGTAGCTTTTAAGCGATAGTCAAATATTTTATCGCTGGTTGCTATGTGGCGAATTCCATTCTCTTTGCATGTCCAGGACATAAAAATATGAATAACGAATTTGAGAAAAAGTATAAGTATTGGAAAATTTAAGGAAATAACAAGCAATATCTCGAAAACGGTTCACTCAACAAAAAAAATGTATATGATATAAGTTGTGTATTTTAACGCGATCTACATTTTTTGTGTAGTAAAATTTTGTCTATCTCTTATGGTTTACCAGTTATGCAAAAGTCGTTCATAATGAAGAATACTTTTGGAGACATTCCCAGAAATTTCGAGATATACATTTCATTTCTCATGACATTATCTTAAACATATGATATTTTCATCAAAATCGTTAGAGCCATTTTTGAGAAAATTAAAATTTTCGAAAAATGTTCCATGTAAAGGGTAGTCTGGGGTGGGGGGATTCTCTTGAAAATCTTCGTGTCGCATCTCTCGAAGATACTGAACGTAAATACCAAGTTTGGTGTTTATCCGACTGTTAGTTTTTGAGTTATGCTGTTCACAGACACACACACACACAGACACACACACGGACATGTTTCCAAAAATGCTTTTTTTGGATTCAGGAGGTCTCAAAACATGTATTTCCGGTGAAATCTCGGGTTCGAATTTTTGGGTGGAATGCAATACTTCCCCTACTTACTATACGTAGTAGAGAAAGTAATAAACTTTAGTAAGAATAGTTTGTATACTCACTAATAAGCGATAGAAGGTAGAGAAACTCATGTGAATGTAACTCATCAGATATTATTCTATCTATATCATGTTAATCGAGATATAGTTTCATTATACATTTCGTTGTAGCTACAAAGGGGGTAGAAGAAAGCGAATTGAATTCAAATGATTAAAAACCGCTATTTCTGGCCTAGAATTTTCATACTCTTTCCATGATATCGCGAGAAACAACTGAATAGTAACAGCGCTTAAACACTGCAAAGTATTAAAAAGTTCAAACCAATTACAAAAATTAAACGGATATCTCGGAAATGGATAATGCCACAAAATATTTGAAATAATTTGTATGTTTTATGGAGATCCATGTTTTTTGTGTAATTACATTTTTGCTACCCCTTAAGACTTACCAGTGACAAAAGTATACAGAATTCCTTCCGAATAAAGAAGGCTTCACAGGCTATTCCAAAAAATTCTAGATATGCACTTTACTTGTCTGTACATATCTTTAAAAATTTGGTGTAGTAATTAAAATCCCTAGAGCCATTTTGAGAAAATCAAGAAAAATGTAAAATCCTCCATGTAAAGAATAGTTTGAGGTGGGGGATTGTCTTGAAAATTTTCGTGTCGTATCTTAAGAAGTTGGTGAACCTAATTAACAAGTTTGGTATTTATCGTACATTTGGTTTCTGGGTTCACATATACATACACACATACAACAACACACACGCTGACCTTTTTCTAAATATTCTGCGTTTTGTCTTTTTCGGAGACTCAAAACTTGTAGGTATATCCGGTGAAATATCGGCATCAAACTTTTGAGTGAAATACAATACTTCCTCTTACCTACTATAAATAAGTGATAGAGAAAATGCAGCCAAATTAACGAAGAGAAAATTATCATTTTAATATGCATATAAATGCCAAATCTGGTATGTAAGTTCGACATATTTCAACGATACTTTTCAAACAAATCTCTCCAGCCTTTCCTTTTATGTGGAAAACATTTCGTTATTTTGAATGTTTCAAACATTTCTCTAACGATTTTTACGAAAAGGCACAATTTATTTCAAATAAAATTTTATGGCGTTAACAATAATTGATATTGTTTTATTTATTTTATATTTTTACTTTCTCTACTACGTATAGTAAGTAGGGGAAGTATTGTATTCCACCCAAAAAATCGATACCGAGATTTCACCGGAAATACATGTTTTGAGACCCCCTGAATCAAAAAAAGCATTTTTTGAAACATGTCCGTGTGTGTGTCTTTCTGGAACAGCATAACTCAGAAACGAACAGTCGGATAAACACCAAACTTGGTATTTAGGTTCAGTATCTTCCAGAGATGCGACACGAAGGTTTTCAAGAAAATCCACCTACCCCAGATTACCCTTTACATGGAAGATTTTTCGAAAATTTTAATTTTCTCAAAAATGGCTCTAAGGATTTTGATTAAAATATCATATGTTTAAGATATTTTCAGGACAAATGAAATGTATATCTCGAATTTTCTGTGAATGTCTCCAAAAGTGTTCTTCATTGTGAACGACATTTGCATAACTGGCAAACCATAAGAGATAGACAAAATTTTACTGCACAAAAAATGTAGATCGCGTTAAAATACACAATTTATGTCATATACATTTTTGTTGTTGAGTGAACCATTTTCGAGACATTGCTTGTTATTCCCTTAAATTTTTCAATACTTATTTTCTCAAATGGGAATTTGTTATTCATTTTTTTTGTCTTGGATATGCAGAGAGTATTAATCTGTGGCAAAGGGAATGGTACTGTACCTAGCAACCAGCTATTAAGGGATATGTATATGCTTAAAGGCTACTGTATTTCTATATTGCCCTTGTAAATATATATTCCCCTTACATTCTACAAGAAAATTAGCAATAAGATAGACTCTGCAAATGTTTATCTCGATCAACATGAAGTAGATGGAGAATAAGCGTTTGTAAAAATAGTTTGTACAAGAGTAGAGAAAGTCATGTGAGTGTAACACATCAGATTTTTTAAGTACTGAGGCATAATTCTTTTGCTTTTATCAATATCATACAAAAAATATGGAATTTCAAAGCCAGCATATAGCTACCGTTTTTTAAAGCTTTGACTAACACTTCAGTCTCCTATGTCCCTTTTATCTCTTGTACCTACATGTGTAATGAACCATTTCTGTAAACCCTGATTCAATAAAATAGGGTTCTGTAACGATAGATTCCAGCAGAGATATAAAAACAAAGGATAGTGGGTAGAGAAAGTCATGCGAATGTAACACATAACGCTTCTTTTGTTTATATAATGTCCGACAATACCACCGACATATAATTCAAACTGACGAGAAATTAATTTTTGAAGTATTAAAAACTAAGACAGTATTAAAAACAAGTTCATTAATAACGTTGAAACTGATTCACTTTGAGACAAAAATTCGCCTTCTAAGCACAGCTGTAAAGAGAAATGTTTTTTCTTCACACTGTAGTCACGGTACGGGTACTCGCGCGCTAGCACCGCAGCTTGGACTTCCGCCGAAACAGTTATAATATCCCCGCAAACATCTCATGTTTTCACATTTACAGCTACAATGATAATAAGCACATACGTTATCATAAGAGATATTGGAAATGTAGTCCTTCACTATCCGCATATTTCTAACATCTCATCAGGAAATTTTCATTCACACCCGAGAGTTCAATATGCAAAGTTGAGTGAATTCTCCCCTGATGTTTTCTTGTAGTTCTTAAAATGTATGGGGTTTTGTTGCACACATCGTATTTTTCAAGTTAGCCTATAGATAAATATAAATAAATGCGAAAAAATCAGTCCCAGTCTTTGTTGATGAGCCCTCGTATATTGTATAGTATCTACTATTACATAGCCCTAAACGATCCTAGAGATTTGTTGTCCAAGTTAACGAATAATTTGTATATATGTATGTATATGTATGATCCAGAAACAGTGGCTGCTGTATAAAGAGCACGTGAACATCCTAACTTTTGACACATTGCAGATTTATGGTAATTTTTTCTTTGAATGCTATAAGACGCAACATACACTACGTGATCAAAAGTATCCGGACACCTGCCTGAAAATGACGTACAAGTTCGTGGCGCCCTCCATCGGTAATGTTGGAAGTCAATATGGTATTGGTCCACCTTTAGCCTTGATGACAGCGTTCACTCTCGCAGGCATACTTTCAATCAGGTGCTGGAAGGTTTCCTGGGGAATGGCAGCCCATTCTTTACGGAGTGCGGAACAGAGGAGAGGTATCGATGTAGGTCGGTGAGGCCTGGCAGGAAGTCGGCGTTCCAAAACATCCCAAAGGTGTTCTATGATTCAAGCTAGGACTCTGTGCAGGCCAGTCCATTACAGGGATGTTATTGTTGTGTAACCACTCCGCCACAGCCCGTGCAGTATGAACAGGTGCTCGATCATGTTGAAAGATGCAATCGCCATCCCCGAATTGCTCTTCAACAGTGGGAAGCAAGAAGGTGCTTAAAATATCAATGTAGGTCTGCGCTGTGATCGTGCCACGCAAAACAACAAGGGGTGCAAGCCCCCTCCAGGAAAAACACGACCACACCATAACACCACCATCTCCGAATTTCACTGTTGGCACTACACACGCTGGCAGATGACGTTCACCGGGCATTCGCCATACCCACACCCTGTCATCGGATCGCCACATTGTGTACCGTGATTTGTCACTCCACACAAGTTTTGCCACTGTTCAATCGTGTAATGTTGACGCTCCTTACACCAAGCGAGGCGTGATGTGTGGCTTATGAGCAGCCACTCGACCGTGGAATCCAAGGTTTCTCACCTCACGCCTAACTGTCATAGTACTTGGAGTGGATCCTGATGCAGTTTGGAATTTCTGTGTGATGGTCTGGATAGATGTCTGTCTATTACTCTTTACGACCCTCTTCAAATGTCGACGGTTTCTGTCAGTCAACAGACAAGGTCGGCCTGTACGCTTTTGTACTGTATATGTCCCTTCACGTTTCCACTTCACTATCACATCAGAAACAGTGGACCTAGGGATGTTTAGGAATGTGGAAATCTCGCGTACAGACTTCTGACACAAGTGACACCCAATCACCTGACCATGTTCGAAGTCCGTGAGTTCCACAGAGCGTCCCATTCTGCTGTTTCACCGGGACAGAGCACCGCACGCAGGCCAGTCGCCTATTGTGCTTCCAACGTGACCCCTGGGAGGGAAAGATGGGGGGAGAGACCCGAAGGGCAATCAGATCCGGATGCAAGCATGGACGGGGTTCCTAACGTTTCCGGATAGAATGCATCCGACGCCGCACGTCCCTTGCCCACAAGCCACCAACCTCCAGCATCCCCCGGAGTGGAGTGTCGCGCTGAGGAGAGACCTAACTGAGCGGTACGGCAGCGACGCCAGGGAAGAAACTTTTACAGAGCGCAAGCCACCGCCCAGCCGCAACTTACCGAACACCGTCGCCTGGTCCTACATCCCTAAAACAGATGACAAGGAAGATAATGGGTACAGAAAATGAGAGGAAGGACAAGCGTGGTAGACGATGAACCACCCCAGCATTCGCCTGGCAACCCGGGGAAACCACGAAAAACCCATGCGCCAGAGTGGGCGGTCGCCGGTAACGATCCCGGAACCTTCCGAATCCGGACCACAGACGTAACCGCCTGAGCCATCTCGCTCGGTCAGAGTCCGTAGTATATTTTGACTTGTGCAGTTTTAAAGAATTTTTGCGCATGCGGACTGATATGACTTAGTATACTTATGGATCAAATACATATGGATCGTGCACATTTGAAGGCGTGCACGAAGCTTCCCCTGCGCTGTGTTTCCATATTGTCACCACAATTCTATGTTAATGCCACTAGGTGGTAGCACACTGCGACACACAGTGCCCGTATTAGAGTAATACAGTACCTGCACGAGCGCGGAAACTTCTTTCGTCAGACAGCATATGTAATATTGTTATTTTTGTGAGCGGCTGTGGTTGTATCAACTTGTGTATAATCATAAGTATTATGCAGCAGATCCTATTTCACATTTTCAGAGCTATCCGGTTCTAAAATTTTGTGAATTCTCAAAATGTATACTCCCGAGCCGCTATTGTCCAGAAAGTATTCCTCTTCAGTTTAAAATATTCTAGCCAACAAATTAATGAAAATTAGCAATTTTAATACACAGAGAGAACAAACTATATAACAGTTTGAAAGGAAGAATCAGATTGAAACGTTCAATGCCATAACAGGGATTTTCACTGTATTAATTTTTAAAATATTTTGAAAACTGAACCGATTTTTCATCTTTACTGTGCACGGTGATGTTTACAAAATCCTTTTACGTGCATTTTTGTATAATACACGAACTTGCTGTGGAAATGGATTTTGATTGATCCAGGAAAAAATTTCAAGGCTGGGAATTATCAACGTTTCAATGAACTTCCTTATTAACGCCTCGGTTTTTACTTCACAATTTATTTTCCGAAGTTTAAATCATATTATGGTGAAAGTGTGAGATATCGTATAAAAACTACTCTACAAATGCATATAAAATAATTTTGTAAACACCATTATTGGAAAAGTTTGAAAAATCAGTGCAGTTTTCAAAAATTATAAAAATAATGAAATGAAAAATTTTAATTTCAGAACACGTAAACCCTAAGAGTATGTGTTTTTTCTGAATATTAAAATTAAAAAAATTCCTCGTAAATTTGTTTGGTAGACTTACTTTCTCTACCACGTACCTAGCAGGTAGAGAAAACAAATAGTATTCCACATAAAAATTCGATATCGACATTTCACCAGAAATATGTGTTTTGAGATCCCCTGGATAAAATTTTTTTAAATAAAGGTCTGTGTGTATGTGTGTGGTCTGTGAACAGCATAACCCAAAAACGAAAAGTCGGATAAATGCTAAACTTGGTATTTAAGTTTCAGTGTCTGGAAAAGGTGCAACACGAAGATTTTCAAGAATCCATCCCAACTCCAAACTACCTTTTACATATAAAATGGTTCGAAAGTTTTTATTTTTTCTAACAATTTTTATTAAAAACATATATTTAAGGTATTTACATGATAAATGAAATGTATATCTAGAATTTTCTAGGAATAACATTGAAATCCCCTTTTATTTCATTGCATTTTGAATAATTTTGTATAATTGATAAACGTTAAGAAATAGACAAAAACTTACTAAACATAAAATGTAGTTCTCTTTAAAACACAAAAGTTTTTCTGGCATCAGCCATTTCTAAGATATTCGTTATTACTGGTTTGAAATGTTTAATACTTCTGTCATTTTTAAAATGCTGTGGCTATTCAATTCCTTCCCATGATGCCATGGAAAAGTATGAACTTTTAAAGCCAGTATATATCGACTCGCATTTAAACATCTGACTATCGATTCCGTTTCCTCTATTCCCCTTGTACCTACAACGAAATGTGTAATGAAACTACTTCTGCAAAGGCTTATCTCTTAAAGTAAATTAGATAGAAAAATCCATATAAAGCTATATAAAACTAAATGATAGTGAGCAGATAAAATTATGCGAATGTAAAACTTTCTTTAAAAGTGGAGTCGAATACTTTTTGGTCTCGCTATATGTGTGCGTGGAAGTCTGGCACACGTGTTGTAATTCAATATTCTGTTCATTTTATGTTTTGTTGCTTTTATTTTCATATTCTTTTGCGGTAATATCTCTTATCACATCCCAATAATATTTAGTTTTGAACATTTAGTAATGCAAACTGAAATACAGCGAAATTATTGAGAAATAAAAGAAGATAAGGGTTTTAATTTTTCATAATCTCTATCCAATATTATATCATTTAAATTGCCTTTATAGGAATAATATACAGTTAGTGCAGTGTTTTCCACCTATATTTATAATTAAAATTTGTTAAAAATTGTAAATATTTCAATCAGTCTCTGTCATATTCGCTTTTGGAAGTCGAAATTAATAGAAACCCTCCCCCCTTTTTAGGTGGAAAGGATTTTGAATGTTGACCGGTGTAATTAAGTAGGTTTTATTTAATTTTGTTTTTGTTTTGAAAAAAATTAAAAGAACAAATGTTGTGTAAATTTATGTCATTTTAAATTCCAATAACCGCTATCTATGTGACCCTCGTCTTGCTTTACCTCTCTATTGTATTAAATCTCACGGCACCGTGGATTCAAACAAATTACGAAACACACTGTGTTATTGTTCACTAGCCATATGACGTTGAATGAATAAATGCTGAACCATTTTGACACGTTGCACTGTCACCTGGAATCCAACGCAAAAACAGTAAAATTAGCAATATAGTTTGGTGCGCCCGCCGCCAGAGTGTGCTGATGGCGCATCAATCTCCCCTTTTCAACCTCAAATGATGCTGGCACCTCCATTAAGATATACAATAAAAAAACTCGGGGATGGCAGCAGTACAATCCGATTGCCAAATGGTGAGGGTGGCAGTTTTGAGCCTAAATCCTCTCGCGCTGCCAAATGGGTACGGAGACAAAGCCAACTCTATCGAATAAGCACAAAAGCAGAAGGTTTGCGCCATTATTACCTCCGCACTTGTTTCTGAGACGGCTTTCAATTGTTTGTCATGCGTTTTAAAGAGGCCATTTTGGATAATGACGCTACTGATGGCATACATATGTAACGGGTCACTTCTCGACAGTCTTTTCTTTCTCCTCGTAAAGGAATTCCATCCCATTTATCTCTTAGCAACGCTCACGTGCATTAAAAACAAGTGAAACACAACTGTATGTGTGTTGTTTTTGAAGCAGACAAAGATTCCCCTGCATATAAGGACTCTTAAATACTCAACCCGAGAATGATGTTGCTTTTAAGCCTGCTATCTAGCGTGAAAAATGCTTTAAGGTGAAACGGTTGCCCCTATCTCATCCAACTTAAAACCTTGTGATGTTTTTCGCCAACTAGTGAATGCATTTTAATGACATTTGTATTGCTTATTAAGTTATCTTTACAGAAGATACTAATTCTCAATGAAACTTGTATCTAAGCTACCTCGAGACGCATCATGACCACCATGAGGTCCCCTTGAAAAAGAAAGAAAGAAAGTATTTGTTTAAAAAATATATGCTGTGCATTTGTCTGTCTATAGCCGGATTAACTTAAGAATGAAATATAAAATTTTCAGCTTGAGTCAGACATTGTTAAGGTTACTCGGTACTAATGGCTAATTTATACAAATTTCAAACAATATTGCTGAAAATTTTTTCCATATAATTAAAGTATAAATTTTTTTGTGTTTATGAAACAACTTTCCAAGAAAATAATTTTCCAAAACAGGCATACATAAAATTTCCCAAGTGATGATGATTTGAAATCTTCCTTTATACAAAGCTTCCTGTATTTATATATATATATATATATAAGAACGTGAAACTCAAGTTTTAAAATTTAATACCCACGCTAATTTTTTACAAACACTCACATACGTCCATTTTGGGTATTTAAATGATCGTAAAAGCAAAATCGTAATTGGATGTTGGTTGTACAATGTTTGAGGATTTTTATAAGAACATTTGAAGAATGATATTTTTTGTTGAAATTTTATCCAGCTCACTTAACTTTTCATACCAATATATTGGATTATAGCTAAAGATATAAATAATAAACAGCGAGAACTTCATTGCTCTACTCCCAGTAGTATTTGAAAAAAATATCTGATGTGTTGTTTTCACATGACTTTCCCTACTCACTCTCCACAAACTATTCTTACAAAACCTTCCTTATTTTTCTATCTACTTCTTGTTAATCGAGATTAACGTTCATTACACATTTATACCTTTAGTTGACAGTAGGCCAAAGCGACAGTCAGATTTTTAGAAAGCTCCTCAACAGTTTTTACTTCATAGATATAACTTGTATCCTTTAACGAGATCTTTTTTCTTTCTTTCTTTTTTTTGTATAGTGAGATTTTATCTCTCTGCTACTGTTTACCAATTATGCAAAAGTCATTCAGTATGAAGAGGTCTTTACATTCTATACCCAGGAAATTTAAGATACACATTTTGCCATGTAAATATTTTAAACATGTGTTACTTTAGTCAAAATCGGTAAAGCAATTTGGGAAAATATAAAATAATGAAAATTTTTCCATGTAAAGTGTAGTATGGAGTGAGTGGATTTTCTTGAAAATCTACGTATAGCATCCTTGAAATACGCTGAACTTAAATACAAGTTTTAGTATTTTTGAATTATACTGTTCACAGACACACACCCACACGTGCACGCAGACAGAAACATACACGCGCATACACGCCTTTTTCTAAAAATTGTCGCAGTAATCGGCTCGTCTTATCCTATTTGATGGGCGCCTGTTATTGTTTTAATATTTTAAGATTTGGGCTCTTTGTCCTCCGGCTAGCTATTATTAGGTACTCAGTCGAGCAAATATCTCTGAGCAGGGCGTGTAAACGGAAAGGAGTTGTTACTAAAGGATAACACTGGTAACACACTTTTATTGCCGTCACACTTAATTAATAGTTCACATCTTTAATCTTTATACACGCCTGCCTGAAACTGTTATATTTCCGAATGTAATTACTCTCGTATTAGTTGCCACGTACTTCACATTTTGTAACTAACTTTACGACGCGAGAGATTCTTCCAAACTGTATAATGTACACTTCACGATAGATTCTTCAAGACTGCGCGACGTGAACCTCGTGAATGATTCTGTAGAACTGCATGAAACATGCTTATGGCTCGAGAATATATACTCCCTCACCTCGAAATGCCTAAACATTATAATAGGGCTGCTATTGGTTACCAAATCTAACAATGCTTATGGCTAACAAACATCTAAAATCATTGTCATACAATAATGTTAATTTACACTACAATCCCTCTGGCATTCACAGTGTTGTGATATAAAATACTGCCTCAAAATACTTTTTCTGATTCAGGGATCTCAAAACGTGGATTTGTCGTGAAATCTGGATAAGGAATTTTTAGGTGGAATGCGATACCTTTTTACTTTCTCTACTACGTATAGTAAGTAGGAGAAGTATTGTATTCCACCCAAAATTTCGATACCGAGATTACACCGGAAATACATGTTTTGAGACCCCCTGAATCCAAAAAAATCATTTTTGGAAACATGTCCGTGTGTGTGTGTCTGTGTGTCTGTCTGTCTGTCTGTGTGTCTGTGTGTGTGTGTTTGTGAACAGCATAACTCAGAAACGAACAGTCGGATAAACACCAAACTTGGTATTTGGGTTCAGTATCTTCCAAGGATGCGACACGAAGGTTTTCAAGAAAATCCCCCCACCCCAGGGTACCCTTTACATGGAAGATTTTTCGAAAATTTTAATTTTCTCAAAAATGGCTCTAACGATTTTGATTAAAATATCATAGGTTTAAGATATTTTGATGACAAATAAAATGTATATCTTACAAAAAATGTAGATCGCGTTAAAATACACAATTTATGTCATATACAGTTTTTTTGTTGAGGGAACCATTTTCGAGATATTGCTTGTTATTCCCTTAAATTTTTCAATAATTTTCTTAAATGGGAATTCGTTATTCATTTTTTTGTCTTGAATATGCAAAGAGTATTAATCTGTGGCAAAGGGAATGGTGCTGCACCTAGCAACCAGCTATTAAGAGATATGTATGTGCTTAAAGGCTACTGTATTTCTATATTGCCCTTGTAAATATATTTTCCCCTTATATCTACAAGAAAATTAGCAATAAGAGTCTGCAAATGTTTATCTCGATTAACATGAAGTAGATGGAGAATAAGCGTTTGTAAAAATACTTTGTACAAGAGTAGAGAAAGTCATGTGAGTGTAACACATCAGATTTTTTTACTTATGATAGACAATAAGGAGTAAAAAATATACATTAAACTCTTTGAATTAATATAGGTATGGATGGGACGGTTTCGTAAAAGCACGCTCGCTATAACCAAGATAGGCGCAGGTGAGTCAGTCCTGCGAGACTTCAGATTAGCGTGCTCACGCAGAGACAGGGATATGAATACTGTATAACGTTTAAAGTTTGAAGCGACTTTTGAAAGGCCGTATACAAAGAAAGCGCTGGGTACGTTCACGAAAGTGTGTCGGAAATGAGGCGAGGGTCTTGTCCCCCACAAAACCAACTTTTGCTGCAGCACATTTTCATATAATGATGTTCTATGTGCCATGAGTGATTGCTTCACTCACGCAATAATTTGGTGTAGCACGCTACTCACCCGTTTCCGTAGAAACTACGCCTTTCAACTTTTTCTTTTGTGCTAATTGTGAATATATTATACTTATTCAGGGTTAAAAAGACACTATCAGCCAGAGTGTTAACTGTATCCTGGCTCTAGAGATTTACGCAGAACTCTGTACGTAGACAGACTAAAATGTACCAGGGCTGTCCCAGAAGTGCCCGATCTAACAAAGAAAATAAACATTTTGGGAAAAAACATCTTCATTTCTCTATATAGTCTCCTTTCAACTTGATACACTTTTCCCAGCGGTGTTCAATAGCTTCGATACCCTGTTTATAGTGAGAACCGTCGAGTTCAGCAAAACAGTCATCAACTGCAAACTCCACTTCTTCATAGTTGGCAAATCTTTTACAGCCAAGACATTTCTTCAACTTTGGAAACGGAAAATAATCATAGGGGGCTAAGTCTGGCGAATAGGGTTCAATTCGAACCTTAACTCATTGATTTTAGCCATGACGATAATGGATGTGTGAACGGGTGTATTGTCTTGATGAAATAGAACTGTCTTTTTCGCTAAATGGGGCTGTTTTTGCTTGATTTCATCACTCAAACGCTGCAATAAGTTTGCATAATACTTGATTGCTTATCCTTTTTGAAGATAATCAATGAAAATTATCTCACGCGCATCCCAAAAAACTGACGCCATGATCTTGCCTGTAGATGGAACTGTCTTCGCCTTCTTTGGAGCCGATTCTCCCCTTTCAATCCACTGTTTTGACTATTCCTTCGTCTCAGCTGTGAAGTGATGGACCCATGTTGCATCCGTGGTTATGAATCGACGCAAAAAATCGGATTTATTGCAGCGAAACATCGCCAAACGCTTGACTGAAACATCCTCATGACGCTGCTTTTATTCCATTGTGAGTAAACGCGGCACCCATCTTGCGCACAGCTTTCTCATGTCTAAATTTTCAGTTAGTGTGCGATGTGCAGCACTTTTTGATATCCTACGATGTCTGCTAGCTCGCGCACTTTCAGTCGACGATCACTTAATACCATTTTGTGGATTTTCTTCACAATTTCTGGCATGGTCACCTCATTTGGTCGACCACTGCAATGTTCATTTTGGCAACTTGGCCTCGCTTAAACTCTGCCACCCAATATTTTACTGTTGTAAACGAAGGAGCAGACTCCCCCAGAGTTGAATCTAGCTCAGCTATAATATTAGTTGGACTAAGACCTTTCAAATGAAAGTATTATTTTATCCATGCTTACAATTCGCTGAGAGCGTTCACTATTAATGGCTGCCAAGCAATTACTAAACAACGTAGCATCGTCAAACTTCAAACTTAAGCTTTATAAGGTGGTACTTTCTACCATAGCCATTTGTCTGAAACAACAACCGCTATATATACGTCAGGTCGGGTACTTCTGGGACTGTCCTCGTATCAACAACTGGCTGTGTTAGAACCTTTGAGTAACTCTGAACTCAACAAGAGGGATGGCTCAGGCAGCAGCGTCTACGTTCCGCATTCGGGAAATCCCGGGTTCGTTCCCCGGCGACCGCCCATCCTGGTCCATGGGTTTTTCGTGGTTTCCCCGGATTGACAGGCGAATGCTGAGGTGGTTCATGTTCTACCACAACTCTGCTCCCTCTCATTTCCTGGACCAATCATCCTCCTTGTCATCTGTTTCAGGGTTGTAGAACCTGGCGAAGTGTTCGGCGGGTTGCGGCTGGACGGTGGCTTGCGCATTTAGAGGTTTCTTCCCTGGCGTCGCTGCGGGGACTGCTCAGTTAGGTCTTTCCTCCGAGTGGGCTCCGATGGAGGCTAGTTGCTTGTGGGCAGGACCAGTCGGCGACGGATGTGTTCAATCTGGAAACACTAGGGAATCCGTCCTTGCTTACGCACGTCGTCATCCGAATCTAGACGTCCTTCGAGTCTCTCCCCTCATCCCTCCTTCCCTTGCAGAAATGACGTTAGAAGCAAAAACGGGTGTTTCGACATATTTGCGGTGTTCTGCCCCGGTTTCGGGGCCCCTCCGTGATATTTACCTTTACCTTACCGTTAAATTTTAACTTACCGAGCGAGTTGACGCCGCGGTAACGTATGACGCTCGCATTCGAGAGGTCCCGGCTTCGATTTCAGTCCACCGCCCAAT
Organism: Deroplatys truncata; assembly: GCA_030765065.1. NCBI lineage: Eukaryota > Metazoa > Arthropoda > Insecta > Mantodea > Mantidae > Deroplatys > Deroplatys truncata. The sequence goes on along the minus strand of CM060982.1, from coordinate 80,657,754 downwards.
CTGACCTTTTGGCTTTTCGTGATTTTCCCTGTTCGGTAGGCGAACGCCGCGATGGTTTCTCATCTACCATGATTTCCTTCCCCTTTCATTTCGTTTCCTTTTCATGCTTCAGTTGTGCTGCTATGCCAGTGGTGTATGCCAGTTCGGGCAGATGGTGCGGATGATTGCTCCAAGGAAAGCGTATTCCATGTGCACACTAGAAGGCTGCCTAGTTACACGGGTCGTTCATTGTCCTCTCTGGGTAGCTCTGATAGTGGGACGGATTTTCGAGCGAGGGACTGTTAGGCACTTGCGCGCGTCTCTGTAGCCTATCTGACTGTAGCCTGCTGTGGTTCCTTCCTTCACTTCATCTCTTCCTCCGGGGGGGTGTAGCTGCAGTAGTAGGTCGCAGTGCGCGAGGTGTCTTCCTCCGTCGTATGCCCTGTACCTTAACTCTTATCTTCAGGGGGCAAGCACCAGATTGAACATGTATACCCGGAAACCACATCAATGGGTACACACGTCGCAACGAAGGGAACAGAAACATCCGATGTGACAAACACATGATTGCTTCTACTCACTATCATTTGTTTTTATACCTCTTCTACAAACTATGAGGCAATATTTTATATCATAACATGCTGTGAATGCCAGAGTGATTGTAGTGTAAATTAATATTATTGTATGTACAGGACTTTAGACGTTTGTTAACCATAAGTATTGTTAGGAAATAAGTTTACAAGGCCTCACTGACAATAGAAGTGGGTAACAATAAACCGAGGGGGTGAATTGTTTATCACTAAGAAGAGAAAAACAAATGACGTCAGGGTAGCGCGCATTTTTTTAGAAATGGAGGGAATATCTTCCCTAGAGCATATATGTTAGTAGTAGTGATTGGCTGACCAAAACAGACGCTAAAGTGGGCGCGATTTGCTAGCCAATAGCAGTTATATTATAATGTTTAGGCATTTCGAGGTGAAGGATGTAACGGTATTACTTACAAATATTTGTTTACATCAGTGTTGAAGCCATCTTGTGACGTCATTCATTTGTTCGGTTTGTAGCTCCATCTAGTGTTAGCAATTTGTGGTAGTATTAGTGTTGGAAAGAATTTTAATTTTTATTTTTTATTTAATTCTGTTTCACTGTCCTCCGGCTAGCTATTATGTCTCGGTCGAACATGTTTCTTGATCAGGGTTGTGTAAACGGAAAGGAATCTTTTATCCAAAAATAACACTGATGAAGAAATTTGTTTTACACTTTTATTGTCGAACACGTTAACTATCACATTTACACATTGATCTTGACACTCGCCAAACTGAAACTGTTATAATAACTTCTTACTGATCACTCTTAATCCACGTACTTCAACTTTTTGTATAATTAACCTTACAACACTTTAGATTATTCATAATTCTGCTGCGCGTAACTTGTGAATCGATACCCGACGTTTGCCGTACAAATACTTTCGACGAATTGACTGACTGAAGACGACGTGTAGTGTACACAGATTTTTGATGAACTGGTCGACTTAAGGCGACGTGTAATGTACTAAGAATTTTGATGAACTGACATCAATACGACGTGTAATATATGAATGCTTTCGGCGAACTGAAGGACTGACTGACTTTACCTCAAACCTACCTTATTTATACTCCTTCATCCAGATACGCCTAAAGATTATAACTGAACTGCAATTGGCTAATAAAACGCGCCAACATTAGCGTCTATTTTAATATCCAATGAAAATTATGAATACATATGCTTTAGGGAGAGAATATTCCAGAAGGTTCTAAACGGAAAAACGCGCCAACATTACGTAACTTCCTCGTTTCCAATAATGATAAACAGCTCACCTCCCTCTTTGCATTATTGCGCTATTATTGACAGTTTCAGTAAGGCCATATAAACTTATTTCCCAATAATAATTACAATTAATAAACATCTGAAATCAATGTCACATAAAAATGCATATTCATATTACAATCATTATTTACATTTAAGTAATTTGTGATACAAATTACTGCATCAAGGAGTATATATTCTCGAGCCATAAGCATGTTTCGCGCAGTTCGGAAGAATCTTTTACGAGGTGCACGTCACAGTTCTGAAGAATCTCTCACGAGGTGCACGTCGCAGAATTAGCTACAAAAATGTAAAGTACGCGAAGTAATTGGTGCGCGGCAACTATACGACTATAGTTACATTCAGAAATATCACAGTTTCAGACAGGCGTGTATAAAGATTAAATATGTGAATTATTAATTAAGTGTGACGGCAATAAAAGTGTAGAAACAAAATTTTTTATCAGTGTTATCTTTTAGCAACAACTCCTTTCCGTTTACACGTCCTGCTTAGAGATACTTGCTCGACTGAATTAAAATAGCTAGCCGGAGGACAATGAACCCAAATTTAAAATAATAAAACAAGAGGCGCCCAGTAAATAAGATAACACGAGCCATGAGAATTGCGACAACTATTCTTACAAAGACTTATTAATTTCTCCACTAGTTACCTATAGTAAGTAGGAGGAAGTATTATATGCCACACACATTTCTATAATGGATATTTCACTGGAAATACATGTTTTCAGGTCCCTTGAATCCAAAAACAAAAGCTCCTCGTGCGACATCTGTATCTCAATTATTATAGCTCAAAATCGAAAAGTCGGTCACATGCCAAACTTGGTATTTAATTTCAGCATCTACCAAGGTTACGACATGAAGATTTTCGTGAAAATTACCCACCCCAAACTATCCTTAGGTGAACAATTGGCTCTAAAGATTTTGATTAAAATACCATATCTTTAATATATTTGCATGACAAATAAAATGTTTACCTTGAGTTTTCTGGGAATAGCATCTGGTCACGTTTATTCTGAATGACTTGCATCATAAGTAAACCTGAGAGATAGACAAAATCACACAATATTATAGCTCTCGTTAAAGTACGCAGTTTATGTCAAATTAATGTTTGCGGCGTTACCCCTTTCTTAGATATTCTTTGCTATTAGTTTGAGTTTTCAGATAATTAAAACCTCATTTTCCAGCTGTAAGTCTCAATTCGTTTCTTCTCATGATCATATAAAGAGCATGGCATTTCAAAACCATCTCATAGCGAACTGCTTTTTAAAAATCTGACTATCGCTTTAGTCTCCTGTATCCTTCTTATACAGGGTGATTTATGAAGAACTGGCACATTTATTTCTTTAATTGTTTCAAAACGAGTTTGGCTAGTGACAACTTATTATACCTGAAATACAGAGCAATGTTGAAAATGTCCTCCATCCTGTATAAGGCACAACTCAACACATCGTTCCGTGTTACTGGCCACCCGTTGGAGAACTCTGATGTCCATAGGTTGAATCTCCTCGTAATATTGTGCTTCAGATCGTCCAATGTCTGGGGACGTGTCGCATAAACTCTGTCTTTTAAGTAACCCCATAGAAATACGTCCGGCGATGTCCAATCCGGAGATCTCGGTGGCCACAGGTTCTTGGGAATTATCCGGTCGTCAAAGGAAGTTGCAATTAGTGCCATGGATTCATTTGATGTATGGCATGTAGCGCCGTCCTGCTGAAAATATCCTTGATTCAGCGCTACATCGCCTAGTTGCTCAGCAAACTCCATGAAAATCCGTCGGTACTCTGCAGTGTTCACATTGTTTAAAAAAAATTGGTCCCACTATTCTCTGTGCGGATATTGCGCACCAAACTACGATTATAACCGGGTGCATATGTGAGTTGACATAGCCGGATAAATGGAACCATGCTTCATATGTGGACCGTGTGATGGACAATATGACAGGATTTTGCACAATGAAATCCTGAAACCAACGACAATAATTCAGTCGTCTATCCTTATCTGGTTCCTGTAACTGATGGACAACCGTAATCCTATACGGCTTTAGGCCTGCACTTTTCACAGCTCTCTGACACATTGAGTAGCTGTACCCTGTCTCCTGCGACAAACGTCTTAAAGCTTTTTTGGGTGACTCATCCAGTCGTGCTCTTACATCAACAACAGCCGTGCGAAGCCTAGATGAACGAGTTTTGCCTTTTACACTCACCAGAGATGCAGTTGTTTCCAAGTTGTATACCAGTCCCAGTAATGTGTTTCTTTGGGGAGGATTCCGAACACCAAATTCTCTCTGGTATGCCCTTTGAGTATCTGTAATTGAATTCGTAATCCAGTATTGCTTTACAAGGCAGAATCGTTCATTTAATGTGTACTCCATTTTCACGTCGACTAGAACAAAATATCAAAAACAGTTGCCGACAATACAACTAACAATTACGAATAAAACATGAACATCTGCGCATCTAGTGACAGGCAATCGAAACATTAAAACATTCTGCTTAATTTGGTGCTAAAATTGGGGCATTGAGTGAATTTCGAACACAGTAATTAAAGAAAAACATATGTCAGTTCTTCATAAATCACCCTGTACCTTAAATCGAAATGTGTAAATGTATAATGGAAGTATATCTCAATAATCAAGACGTAGATAGAAAAATGAATTTGTGTACGAATACTTTAATATCAGAGGAGTAGATAAAGTCATGTGAATGTAACAAATCAGATTTTTTTCTATTTTGCTTTACGTTAATGGAGATAAACGTTTGCAGAAATAGTTTCTCTATGTATTTCGTTGTACGTACTACAAGAGGTCCAAGGAGGCGAAGCTCCATATCTTTAAAATCTGATGGGATACATTCATATGAATTTCTCTAGCCTCTATCGTTTATTGCTGGGTATACAAACTAGTCTTACTAAATGTTATTTTTACATATACTCATTTTAACTCAAATAAGCTTTAGCAGTAATAGCTACATTACACATTTCGTTACATATACAAAGGGAACAGTGATAGTCAAATGTTTAAGAACAGGACGCTATATGCTGCTTTGAAATTCCTACTATTTCAATGAAATCGCGAGAAACAACTGAATGTTGAAAGGACTTTAAAGAATGACCAAGTAAAGAACAATTCCAACGGATATCTCGGAAATAGCTTATATCAGAAAACATTTATTTGTAGTAAAAAATATGTTTTAAAGAGATCTACATTTTTACTTTCTCTAAAACGTGTAGTAAATAGAGGAAGTATTGTATTGCACCCAAAAATTAAATACCGAGATTTCACCGGAAATATATGTTTTGAGACCCCCTGAATCCAAAAAAAGCATTTTTGGAAACATGTCCGTGTGTGTGTCTCTCTGTCTGTGAACAACATAAAACAGAAACGAACAGTCAGATAAACAGAATACTTGGTATTTAGGTTATGGGAATGTCTCCAAAAGTATTCTTCATTGTGAACGACTTTTGCATAACTGGTAAACCATAAGAGATAGACAAAAATTTACTACACAAAATGTAGATCGCGTTAAAATACACAATTTATGTCATATACATTTCTTTTTGTTGAGTGAACCATTTACATTGCTTCTTATTCCCTTAAATTTTCCAATACTTATACTTTTTCTCAAATGGGAATTCGTTATGTCTTTTTACTTTCTCTACTACTATAGTAATTAGGGGAAGTATTGTATTCCAACCAAAAATTCGATATCGAGATTTCACCGGAAATATATGTTTTGAGATCCCCTGAATCCAAAAAAAAGCATTTTTGGAAACATGTCCGCGTGTGTGTCTGTGTCGGTGAACAGCATAACTCAGAAACGAACAGTCGGATAAACACCAAACTTGGTATTTAGGTTTTGTATCTTCCAGAGATGCGACACAAAGGTTTCCAAGAAAATTCCCCCACCCCAGATTACCCTTTACATGGAACAGTTTTCGACAACTTTAATTTTCTCAAAAATGGTTCTAACGATTTTGATTAAAATATAATATGTTTAAGATATTTTCATGAGAAATAAAAGATATATCTTGAATTTTCTGGGAATGTCTCCAAAAGCATTCCTCATTGTGAACGACTTTTGCATAACTGGTAAACCATAAGAGATAGACAAACGTTTACTACAAAAAATGTAGATCGGGTTAAAATACACAATTTATGTCATATGTTTTTTTTTGTTGAGTGAACCATCTTCGAGATATTGCTTGTTATTCCGTTAAATTTTTCAATACTTTTCTCAAATGGGAATTCGTTATTCATTTTTTTGTCTTGGATATCCAAAGAGTATTAATCTGTGGCAAAGAGAATGGTGCTGCACCTAGCAACCAACTATTAAGATATATGTCTATGCTTAAAGGCTAATGTATTTCTATATTGCCCTTGCAAATACAAAACAAGGGGAACAGTATACACCTTAAGATATAGTAAAATATTTGTAGAACTGTTCGCTGTGTGTAAAATATAATTCTCTTTGCATGTCAAAAGATCGTTTCTGCAAATGTTTATCTGGAGTCAAATGAGTGTAACACATCAGGTTTTTTCACTTAAGAATGGCTAAACAGATTATTATGAAACTTTGTATTTATGCCTTAGGTCCCACTTAAAAAATAAACTCTACGTTATGTTAATTATCTTCGAATTTCATTGGGGATTAAGGTTGCGCAAAATAAAGAGAATTGAAATGTCTAATTTATTATTGTGTTTTTTATAATGTTAAACTACGACCCTAGGCACGGTTGTAAGTCCTATTATACGAAAAGGGTAAGCCGACTAAGTATAATCAGTGTTTGGTGCCGTATGATGTAACCTCGGGCGTTAAATACTACCCGCTTTCCAAAAGAAGTTGTCACGAGAAACACTACAGTTCCGATAGCAGTGCAAGCATAAGAAGAGGGTGTATACTGTTAAACCTTTTACCTATGTTTTAAGTTGCATTAGCCCTCAGAAAAAGCAACTGAACTGATTTCTACCGCCTAAATTAGTAAATTTCTGTATTTCAAGTCTCTGATTGGCTAATCCTAGTCCAATAGAATACCTTCATTTAACTAAAGTTTTTTGTGATTGTTGATTGGCTATTTTATAAACTGTCACAAAAATGACATTATTGTTTCCAAGAATTACAAGTAGTATTGTTAAACTTACAAATTCATTATTGCCTCAAGGTTACCTCATTGTTACCTCATTGTTAGCAGCTTTTAACCTATTATTCTCACAGCTCCTACATTATTAAATTACGCAATACATTCAGATAACATTATTAAATGTATACAATAATACAAACATATACAATGACTGTAATATACACTTTTTATATATATTGTTACATACACATATTGCTTTAAGGCAGGCTGTTATTATATTTTTTATTATATAGAATTTGACTAAAATCATTGAAGTTTTAAAAATACTGCCTCAAAGTGGGAGAGAGCGAGAAAGTGACGGAAAGACTGAAGTAGACAGGGTGAGGGAGAGACATTTAAAATGTGTGTCATTTTTGTGGTTATAAATATTTTAAAAATGTTCACGATCATACTTCCATTACATACATCCTTACTTAACAAACAGCTGATTATCTCAGACCCTTACCTATGAGTGGCTAACAGAGACCATTTCGATATATGCCAAGTGGCACACACAAACATCCTTAGTTAGTTTATACCGGATAGCACGGGTGCCAAAAGGTTTGCCTAAGCACAACTGCAAAGGGGACTCCATAACAACAGAGACGAGACCGCTAAATGAAAGACCAGTGCTTGAAAACGAACACTAGCTGCTATTACTGGCCCCAGAGCTTCTTCGGTAAAGAAACTGCCTGCTATATGAGGGGTTCCGGGTTCGATTCCCGGCTGGACTCTAGAAAGTTGTATTTAAACAAAAACATTTCGCGATATGCCTAGGGTGTGGTGTTTGAGTGTGAGAGTACCTATGTGTGTATGGGGGGCGTTATCAGTTGTTTTCACCCATTAACAAGAATTCAGGATTGTCGCTTGGCGCAAACCCTAGCACACGTGTTAAGTCATTTAGTACCATGACAGTTAATCTACACACAGTATAACTATATGGCACCAATTGGTGCCGCAAAGTTAACAAGATTAAAACATTTCATTTTTATTATATTTGTGTACCTTTAAAAGTGCGTTAGAATTACATTATTTTCTATTAGTGCATTATTCACAATAAGCATGTGCAAACATGCCCACACCTTGGTGGACGAATTGATGTAAGGGTTTCACAGACCAACGTTTTACCTGGAATGATTGATCATTTCTTAATATCATCTCTGTATAAAAAATCTGATGTGTTACACTCACATAACTTTCTCTACTTTGTACAAACTATTTTTACAAACGCTTATTCTCCATCTACTTCATGTTAATCGAGATAAACATTTGCAGACTATCTTATTACTAAGTTTCTTGTAGATGTAAGGGGAATATATATTTGCAAGGGCAATATAGAAATACAGTAGCCTTTAAGCATAGACATATCTTTTAATAGCTGGTTGCTAGGTGCAGCACCATTCCCTTTTCCACAGACTAATACTCTTTGCACATCCAAGACAAAAATATGAATAACGAATTCCCATTTGAAAAAATAAGTATTGAAACATTTAAGGGAATAACAAGCAATATCTCGAAAATGGTTCACTCAACAAAAAATATATATGGATAAGTTGTGTATTTTAACGCGATCTACATTTTTTGTGTAGTAAAATTTTGTCTATCTCTTACGGTTTACCAGTTATGCAAAAGTCGTTCACAATGAAGAATACTTTTGGAGACATTCCCAGAATATTCAAGATATACATTTTATTTGTCATGAAAATATCTTAAAGATATGATCTTTTAATCAATATCGTTAGAGCAATTTTTGAAAAAATTGAAATTTTCGAAAAATGTTTCATGTAAAGGGTAATCTGGGGTGGGGGGATTTTCTTGAAAACCTTTGTGTCGCATCTCTGGAAGATACTAAACCTAAATATTAAGTTTGGTGTGTATCCGACTGTTCGTTTCTGAGTTATGCCATTCACAGACAGACAGACACACACAGACACACAGACAGACACACACACACACGGAAATGTTTCAGAAATGCTGTTTTTGCATTCAGGGGATCTCAAAACATATATTTCCGGTGAAATCTCGGTATCGAATTTTTGGGTGGAATACAATACTTCCCCTACTTACTATACGTAGTAGAGAAAGTAAAAAACAATAAAATTAAAAAGTGTGTAGAAGATAGATGCCGCGTCTGAAGATGTTCAGAACACAGCCTTCGAGCCTCAGCAGCATTTTGGCGCACATATAGCAACTATTTCGTTACTGGTGTGTTCGTTATTAGTGAACGTTCCCTTTTCGTCTGAATGACCTGGTTCGAACTACAAGCAGGCGGCCACGCGAAGCTTATCAGTACGAAACTATCAAGTTAAACACCTGCAGACTTCAGTACCTTTCGCTGTTCACCTGCACTGCATCTTTGAACATTAGTGATGCGGCAACTTATTTTGCACCTATGTATGCGAGAAACATAAAACTGCAAAGGACGGCTTATTTGGGCCACCTGGTATGTGTGTCGTGAATAAAATGAAGTGAACAGAAAAAATTATGATGTATTACATTCACATGACTTCTGTAACCACTATTGTTGATTTTTATTTCCACAGAACTATTTTGTAGAAGCTTGTTTTCCTATGCACTTCATTTTAATTGAGATAAACTTTTAGAAACAGTTTCAATACACATTTCGTGGTAGGTACAAGGTGGATAAAGGAGGCTGAAGTGATAATCAAATCTTTAATAAACAGGACGCTGGCTTTTAAATTCCATGCTTTTTCCATGGCATCGCGAGAAACAACTGAATGGTGTCAATACTTCAATAAATGTGAAGTGGTGATTAATCCTAAGCAATAAAAATAAATGTCTTGGAAATGGCTGATGTAAAAAAAAACGTTTTTGTGTATTTTGAAAAGTGTACGTCTTTTATAGCGTAAGTGTTTTTCTATTTCTGATGAAGTCTCAATATTATATTTTGGGTGAAATGCAATACTTTTCTACCTACAATAAGTAGGCACTAGAAAAGGTTCTTACGCTTTTTTGGGGTTCAGGAGACCTCAAAATATGCTTATAGTTAAATATCAATATCGAACTTTTGGGTGGAATGCAATACTTCCTTTAGTGGAGGAAGAAAGGTAAGATCAGGAATGGCATGGTTTACACTGGGAGGCTGGAAAGCACAAAAATGACTGACGGTTCTGGTAAGAGAACCTGCCTATTCTGTATTTTTGATGAAGACTGGGTACATATTTTGGCGGAATGCTCACAGTGGGAGAACCAGCGAACAATTAAATTCACAGAAAAATTTATAAGTACTGCTCGAAGGAGATTGGCATGTTGGGGTGTACTGGCTGACCAGAGTAACTGGCAATTTCCAAACTAAAATGCGCGAAGCCAGATCAGATTTGTTCAGTTAATGAGAGGCAATTTGTCTATTTTTCTTTCTTTATTTTCTTTGTTTCTTTCTTTTTTGTCACCCTTAACTTGTATCTTAAACATACATGCACGGTCAATGGTTCATACACTAAGTGTTTATGTAATAACCTTAATAATTTGACACCAATAAAGATACCTTATCTATCCATACACAAGTAGTAATAGAGAAAGTAATAAACATTATAGTCATATACGTTTATTCCAAATTCTAAAATGAAGTGCAAGACGAGAATAGTATATTACCATAAAAGGGTGAGGAGTGTTTTCTAACAGAATGGAGGAAATTTTAGAATAAACGTGACCGGTAAATTGTAAGAGATAGATATAAAGTTACTTCACAAATGTGTAGATCTCTTTAAACTATAACATTTTTCCAAAATCATATCTATTGTGGCGTCAGACATTTCTGATGTATTCATTGCCACTGGTTTAAATATTTTTATCATTTTTGAATTACTTGTTTACTTTCTCTACTATTTACCTGCAGAAAGTAGGGAAAGCATTGTATTCCACCCAAAACTTTGATACCGAGAATTCATCAACTATACAGTTTTGAGATTCTCTGAATTAAAAAAAAACATTTTTAGAAAAAAAAGGATCATTGTGTGTGTGGGGGGGGGGTAAACAGCATAACTCAAAAACGAAAAGTCAGCACTTCCGAAGACACGACATGAAGATTTTAAGGAAAATCCCCCACCCCAAATTACAATTTACATGGGAAATTTTTCGAAAATTTTGATTTTCTGAAAACAACGGCTTTAACGATTTTGATTAAAAAAACCATATGTTTAAGATATTTTCATGACATGAAATGCACATCTCGCATGTTCTGGGAATAGCTTGTGCAGTCCTTTTCATTCTGAATGACTTTTGCATAATTGGTAAAAAATTCTGATGTGTTACTCTCACATGACTTTCTCTACTCTTGTACAAACTATTTTTACAAACGCTTATTCTCCATCTAATTTTTGTTAATCGAGATAAACATTTGCATAAACGCATTGCTAATTTTCCTGTAGATGCAAGGGGAATAGCATTCTATTCTCTTTGTATGTCCAGGACATAAAAAAACGAATAACGAATTCCCATTTAAGAAAAGGTATAAATTAAAAAAAATAACAAGGGGTATCTCGGAACTATGTTTAAGACATAAACTGTGTGTTTTAACGAGGTCTACATTTTTTGTGTAGAACAATTTTGTCTATCTCTTACGGTTTTCCAGTTATGCAAAAGCCATTCAGAATGAACAAGAGTTTTAGGGACATTCCCAGGAAATTCAAGATATACATTTTATTTGTCATGAAAATATCTTAAATATATATTTTAATAAAAATCTTTAGAGCCATTTATGAGGAAATCAAAAGTTTCCAAAAAGTTCCATGAAAGGGTAGCCTGGGTTGGGTGTGCTTTCTTTAAAATGTCCATGGCGCATGTATGGCATTTATCCGACTTTTCTAAAGGGGCTTTTTTTATTCAGGGGACCTCAAAACATGTATTTTCGGTAAATCTCGGTATCGAATTTTTGGGTGTAATGCAACACTTCTCCTACTTACAATACGTAGTTGGGAAAGTAAAAATATTACTGTACACAAAATGAAGAGCTCGTTAAAGTACACAATTTATGTAAATAAAAAAATTTTTGTTAATCATTTCCGAGATATTCTTTGTTATTGTTTTGCATTTAAAAATGCTTGTCATTTTCCCAACTGGGAAGTAGTTATTCGTTTTTTTCTTTCTTTTCTTTCGTTCTTCACGGTCATCCAAAGAGAGTGGAATTCCAAAGCGGTCACATACCGATCTGCTTTTAAAATATTTGACTATCACTTAAGCCTACTGTATTCCCTTATACTTGCAATGAAATGCGTAATAAAGCCATTTCTAAAAATAGTTATGAAGCAGGAGCAGATAGAAAATAAGCTTTTGTAAGAACAGTTTGTAGCAGAGTGGATAGAGAAATCTATGTGAATGTAACAGATCAGGTTTTTGTATAATGTCATGAAACAACCAATGAAGCGCGAAGTTTTGAGCTGTTTTTATCATGGAAATTACCTTTGGATACAGTGCTCGATACACTCAGGATAAGTTAAACTCTTAACACGTCGTAATGTTCTGTGATTCTTGTATCCATAAAGCAAATCACTTTGATTGGATCATTTTGGGCGACGTTAGCGCTACAACGGCGAAGCCGAGAGTGAAAACTCCTGAAGGCAATCCTCGAAGTGGGGGTGGTGGCCCGACCTATGATTAACTGCACGGTAGATTTATCGACCAGGCTTCCAGGGTCATTTGCACACAATGGCCTGCTTGGGATTCCAGGCTCTTGGCCTACCTACTTGTGAGAAATTTATTTTCCAAAGTTACCTTCTCTCAGAGACGTTCTTCTGGGTCTTAAAAGTATGAATTAGCCCAAATTTGATCCATTAGAAGACGCCAAATCCAGTCATAGCATTGCTTTACGGTACGTTCGTTTTGGGGTGGAAATAAAAGGTGCCCTACGTAGTAAAGTAGGCGTAATAGTTTTTCTGGTAGAAGCTAAAGGATTTCTCTTCCACTCTATCAGAAGAAATCAAAAAACCTAGACATACCAAGTGAAACTCCTGACTCTAGATTTTGTAGGGAAAATAAGTTCTGTATACCATTCAAAAATTCCATATCAAATTGTTGTCGGAAATACACGTTTTTAGGTCCATTGAGCGCAAAAGGAGTTACGCGCATGCAGGGTAATCTTGAAAACCACTCAACTGAGTTTGATAATTCCTTCAAGATTGAAATGCACTGTTTTTCCAAACGGACACAGGTCATAAAATACACCCCAGCATTATAAAACTGGGGGAAGAGTTGGGAGTTTTCATATTGTCATTCATTTCAATCTCATTTCATTACAAATGAATATCATACGGTATTTTGACACTTTATTGCGAATACACCAGAATTTGAATAACATCCAGCCCAAAGGAGTAAGTGGGCAGGGCTAAAATATTTTAAAATTGAGTTATACTCATATTCATCAAATTTGTTTCTGACTTCGCTGCTTTGTTATCAAGGAGAGTTTTTTTGTATGAATTCGACTAAATTTGATACACTTGGGTTTTATAGTTTGGAAAAAATTATAAAACTAACTTACAGATAAAAAATACTTTTCGTTTCTCCAATTATCAACCCCTAACATACAAATCAACTTTGTACATGTACAACGAAAGTTACAGGCTATCTTACAACTCTTCAAGACTTCCCTACCATATTTTCTACCCCTTATGTTTAAATCTGGACTATTAACCAATATGGTCCAAATATTGTTTAATTATACTATAGGATTTATAAAACCATAGGTTAGATTACAACTTCTGCGAACCACTCAACCCTTATTTTCAACCCTTATATGACAAAACCATACGCCTTGGACAGTCAGGACACGAATTTGTGTACTTGAGCTATAAGAATTGGTGAAAATTATAGGATATCTTACAGCAGAAAGCTACCCCTACTCATACTTTCAATCAACATATGGAAAGGTGTTAAGAAGACTAAGAGACATCAACCAACAGGAAATAGAATCGGATTGTAAAATTAAAACTTCTCCAAGTCTAGCAAATGAAATAAAATTGAACTGGCGTAAAGAGGCATATATACTTAATTTAGGAAGAAAGGAAAGATCAGGAATGGCATGGTTTAGACTGGGCGCCTGGAGGGCACAGAAAATGACTGACGATTCTGGCAGGAGAATCTGCCCATTCTGTGATTTGGATGAGGACTGGGTACATATTTTAGCGGAATGTGCACAGTGGGAGAACCAGCGAACGATTAAACTGAAAGAAAAACTTTTAAGTCCCTCAAGAAAGAGATTGGCATGTTGGGATCTGCTGGTTGACCAGAGGAACTGGCAAAACATGGGCAATTTTTTGGCTGAAGTGCGTGAAGCTAGGTCCAATGTGTTCAGTTAGACTAAGGTAATTTATCTCTATTTCCCTGTTTCTTGTTCCTTTTTGTTGTGTTTTCTTTCTCTACTGTTTATTTTATCACCCTATTGTATCTTAAATATGCATGTACGGTCAATGACCCATGCACTAAATACTTGTGAAATAACTTCATTAATTTGAAACCAACAAAGATACCTTATCTATCTTTTATGTACAAATTTGCACCATTTGAAAATGAGGACAAAACTTTGGATACTTATGCTTTAGGTACAAGTGATAATTGCAGGTTATTTATGACCTCCAGAAACCACCCCCTTACTTATAGAAAGCACCCATGGAATGTGGGAAACACAATAGTGTGAGGAGAGTGATTATAATTCACAATAATATACTGTAAACCTTTTCCGCTTCCCTAATTTTCAGGGAATTTTCTAATATACAGATTAACCTTGTACATTTACAATTAAAGTTACAGGCTACCTTACAACCCTTCTAGATTACACCTACCATATTTTCAACCCCTGATGTGTAAATATGTACTATTAACCTATAGGGTCAAAACATTGTATAATTATACTATAGGATTTAGCTGTTTTAGAATAAAAAATCTGATGTGTTACACTCACATGACTTTCTCTACTCTTGTAAAAATATTTTTACAAACGCCTATTCTCCATCTATTTTATATTAATCGAGATAAAAATTTGCAGGAACTACCTTATTGCTAATTTTCTTGTAGGTGCAAGGAGAATTGGTAGGTTTTAAGCGACAGTCAAATTTTTTAAGAGCTGGTTGCTATGTGGAGCATTTCATTCTCTTTGCATGTCCAGGACATACAAAAATGAATAACGAATTTCCATTTGAGAAAAAGTATAAATATTGGAAAATTCAAACAAATAACAATCTCGGAAATGGTTCACTTCACAAAAAAAATGTATGCATATAACATAAATTGTGTCCTTTAACGAGCTCTCCATTTTTTGTGTAGTAAAATTTTGTCTATCTCTTACGGTTTACCAGTTATGCAAAATTCATTCAGAATGGAGCGGACTTTTGGGTACATTCCCAGAAAATTCAACATATAAATTTCACTTACCATAAAAGTATTTAAACATTTGATATTTTAATCAAAATCGTTAGAGCCATTTTTGAGAAGTCAAAATTTTGAAAACTGTTCCATGTAAAGCGTAGTCTGGGGCGGGGGGATTTTCTTGAAAATCTTCGTGTCCCACCTTTGAATGATACTGAAGCTAAGTGCCAAATTTGGTATTTATCCGACTTTTCGTTTTTGACTTATGCTGTTCACAGACACAAGCACGGACCTTTTTCTAAAAGTGCTTTTTTTTAATTCAGAGAGCCTCAAAACATGTATTTTCGGTGAAACCTCTATATCAAATTTTTTGGTAGAATGCAATACTTCCCATATTTACTATATGTAGTAGAGAAAGTAAAATAAGTTTAATTTAAAACCTTTTAAATTCAATTTAAAAATGTTTAAGGCAAGGGTGTTGCTGTAACTTCTCAATGAGATTCTGTAAAGTTCAAATTAATTTTTATGAGTTAAAAGCATTGGATTTTTTTTAAAAGAAAGGTGTCTTTTATTTAACAATTCCTTATCCAATTAGTATCAACTGATTCTAACCTCCCCTTCTCAAAAAACATAAATTTCTTACAGGTTTATTCTTTGCAATTACAGTATATAAAGTACAAGATCAAACTTTGTTAAACTGGGAATTTATTTACATGTGTTTTACCCTTGGACGGTTATATGTTGCAATCAGTAAGGTGAAAACAGAAAATAAATGAAAAAGAATACAGAACAGTGTGAATTTGCCAGCCAGTGGGATTAATTTCTGTTGTATCAAACAAAATATACTGGTTCTTTCAGTAATGTATGATACCAACTAAACTAAAATTAACTAATTTTTTTTGATTTCTCGAACACGTCAAATTTCATATTTTATGGATTACTGGACCTTTTTATATCTCTGAAATGTGTGTGTGTTCTTGGAATTTTGTTTCTGTTCTACTTACGGTTGCCTATGAAATACGTTGCCGATTTCTGTGAATTTCATTGAATAGGTATACATACACTATGTGATAAAAAGTATCCGGACACCCCACAAACACGTTTTTCACCTTAGGTGTATTGTGCTGCCACCTACTGCCTGGTACTCATTATCCGCGACCTCAGTAGCCATTAGAATCGTGAAACAGCAGAATGGGACGCTCCGTGGAACTCACGGACTTCGAAAGTGGTCAGGTGATTGGGTGTCACTTGTGTCAGAAGTCTGTACGCGAGAGTTCCACACACCTAAACATCCCTAGGTCCACTGTTTCTGATGAGATAGTGAGACGGAAAAGTGAAGGGACGTGTACAGCACAAAAGGTACAGGCGGACCTCGTCTGTTGACTGACAGAGACCGCCTACATTTGAAGAGGGTCGTAAAGAGTAATCGGCAGACATCTATCCAGACCATCACACAGGAATTCCAAACTGCATCAGGATCCACTCCAAGTACTATGACAGTTAGGCGTGAGGTGAGAAACCTTGGATTCCATGGTCGAGCGGCTGCTCATAAGCCAGCCACACATCACGCAGGAAAATGCCAAACGACATCTCGCTTGGTGTAAGGAGCGTCAACATTACACGATTGAACAGTGACAAAACGTTGTGTGGAGTGACGAATCACGGTACACAATGTGGCGATCCGATGGCAGCAGGGTGTGGGTATGACGAATGCCCAGTGAACGTCATCTGCCAGCGTGTGTAGTGCCAACAGTGAAATTCGGAGGTGGTGGTGTTATGATGTGGTCGTGTTTTTCCAGGGGGGGGCCCTTGCACCGCTTGTTGTTTTGCGTGGCACGATCACAGCGCAGACCTACATTGATATTTTAAGCACCTTCTTGCCTCCCACTGTTGAAGAGCAATTCGGGGATGGCGATTGCATCTTTCAACACGATCGAGCACCTGTTCATACTGCACGGGCTGTGGCGGAGTGGTTACACGACAATAACATCCCTGTAATGGACTGGCCTGCAGAGAGTCCTGAATTGAATCCTATAGAATACCTTTGGGATGTTTTGGAATGCAGACTTCGTGCCAGGCCTCACCGACCTACATCGATACCTCTCCTCAGTTCCGCACTCCGTGAAGAATGGGCTGCCATTCCCCAAGAAACCTTGCAGCACCTGATTGAAAGTATGCCTGCGAGAGTGAACGCTGTCATCAAGGCTAAGGGTGGGCCAACACCATATTGATATCCAGCATTACCAATGGAGAGCGCCACGAACTTGTCTCCCTCTGTTGTATAACCTACATACACTTCTTGCTGTGTATGTCTTCTGTCACCAACCCCTATCATCGTCAGAATTTCAATCCTTTCAATTACCGTTCA
Source organism: Deroplatys truncata (assembly GCA_030765065.1). Lineage (NCBI taxonomy): Eukaryota > Metazoa > Arthropoda > Insecta > Mantodea > Mantidae > Deroplatys > Deroplatys truncata. The sequence continues at coordinate 80,640,111 of CM060982.1, read as the reverse complement.
AAACACTTTATTGTAATCTAGTGTCACCAGTAAAAATAATTTGTGGTATAGGAAATTCAAATATATTTTAATCTTGCGTGACATGCAATATTTTATCCACTAGTGAAACGTAACTCAGAGTAATTATTTTAATTAAATCTGTAGATTTATCGTTGCTTGATAGGAAAATGATGACACTAATGCTAGTTATCTCTGAGATAATGGGTGTTAATAAACTGAAATTGATAGCAGGTAGTACATGAGTGTAAATTCAAATGTGCAGGGAAAATGGAGAAACATTTATTCCTGAAGGCGTTCAAATGAATGCTCAGAGTGTTGTTCATGAATTCCATTAATGTACGTCAAAATATTAGTATCCCAAACCCATGCATTTCAATATCGTATTTACAAACTGCCACTTTCAATTGTCGTCTAATTATATAAGACACGTGTGTGAAACTATTATGTAATTGTTGAAAATGTATTTTTTTTAATCAGAATTAATTGAAGTATGCTTTCAGAAATTAAATAAACATATTGTAACAATGAATTAAAACCTTTTAATTCGCTACTGCGATTAAAACCAGTATTCAGGTTTCTAGAAACACGAAACAAACGTTTGTATGGTAATAGTGGATAAAACAGTTTTATTCTCACAAAATCTGATGCCCAAGTCAAGAATTACACTGTTCTCACAGTAATCAAATCTTATGTATTAAACAAGTGGGATTTTGTACGAACTATGTTGCAGTAAAAATAAAAATCTGATGTGTTACACTCACATGACTTTGTCTACTCTTGTACAAACTATTTTTACAAACGCTTATTCTCCATCTATTTCATGTTAATCGAGATAAACATTGGCATAAACGATCTTTTGACATGCAAAGAGAATTACATTTTACACATAGCGACCAGTTCTAAAAATATTTGACTATCGCTTAAGGCGTACTATGTTCCCCTTGTTTTGTATTTGCAAGGGCAATATAAGCACAGACATATCTCTTAATAGCTGGTTGCTATGTGCAGCACCATTCTCTTTGTCACAGATTAATACTCTTTGCATATCCAAGACAAAAAAAACGAATAATGAATTCCCATTTGAGAAAATAAGTATTAAAAAGTTTAAGGGAATAACATGCAATATCTCGAAAATGGTTCACTCAGCAAAAAAAACATGATATGACATAAATTGTGTATTTTAACGCGATCTACATTTTTTGTGTAGTAAAATTTTGTCTATCTCTTATGGTTTACCAGTTATGCAAAAGCCGTTCACAATGAAGAATACTTTTGGAGACATTCCCAGAAAATTCGAGATATACATTTCATTTGTCATAATATCTTAAACATATGGTATTTTAATTAAAATCGTTAGAGCCATTTTTGAAAAAAATTAAAATTTTCGAAAAATGTTCCATGTAAAGGGTAATCTGGAGTGGGGGGATTTTCTTGAAAACCTTCGTGTCGCATCTCTGGAAGATACTGAACCTAAATACCAAGTTTGGTGTTTATCCGACTGTTCGTTTCTGAGTTATGCAGTTCACAGACACACAGACACACACACGGACATGTTTCCAAAAATGCTTTTTTTTTGGATTCAGGGGGTCTCAAAACATATATTTCCGGTGAAATCTCGGTATCGAATTTTTGGTTGGAATACAATACTTCCCCTACTTACTATACGTAGTAGAGAAAGTAAAAATTGGGCTACGCTCAGTTTTATTGGTATTGTCCGTTCCTTATGAAGCGGTCTATGTAATTAATTTTATATAGATTATTTTCTTTTACCGGAAAAACTCGATACACAAATCTCACTAGAAATGCACGTTTTAATGTCTATTGAAGATATAAAATACCCCTTTTATAGAAAATACGCTCGCTCGTGCGAGTGTGTTAATATTATGTGTTAATAGTGTAACCTTTAAAAGAAATGTGGTGTAAATATTAAATTTTACAGGATGCTTTTAAGTTCTCCATTATAGACGTGGGGAATCAACTATACCTCTTTTATGGAAGATTTTCTTTATTTTGTTCTCAAAAACAATCTCAAGATTTTTATTAAAATATAATGCATCTGAAAGGGTGACATGACAAATAAAATGTATTTCTTGAATTTTCTGTAAATAGCCCGCAAAGCCCTTCTATTCCCATTGTATTTTCTATAATAAGAGAACAATAAAATTGTACAAACATTTTTTAAAAAAAAAGTGAATTAAAACATGTCATTTGTGTCTAACAACCTTGTGTCATTAACATTTTCGAAGTATTCGCTATTTTCAATATTTTTAAATGTTGAGTGGTCATTCTTTCACTTCTCGTTGCATTTATCGACCTGATTTTTAATGAGTTGATTGTTTGAAAACTCTTATGTATCTACAAAAAATCTATATTGAAATAATTTGAAGTGAATGTTTAATATTTACTATTTCACTCAAGTGTGTCAAGTGAAATGGTAATTCTTTGAATTTGAACCAATCACACTTGTGTATTCTATCAGTTTTACCGTTCAAATTTTATCGTCGTCATTTTACATCTCATCTTGCAACATTGTTTTTCTTAATTCCGTAACACAGTCGAAATAAATATTAATATATGTAAGCGCATTTAATGGACGAATTATTAGGTTTTTATAATCTTGTATTTGAAACAGTCAAAATAAATCTCCTCGAAGATAAATTCTGAAGCTCTCATTATATTAGACACTAAAGATTAATTATAGTAGATAGAAAAATAAGCTTTTGTATGAATAGTTTGCAGAATAGATATAAAAATAAAATAATAGATAGTTAAAGTAGTGTGATTGCAGTACATTCGTCTTATGCTGTGTATTGAAGTAGATGTTTAGCTGTTGTTGGAGAGCCAAACTTGCTGAAGTAACTGCCCTACGTACGATACAAAGTTTCCGGTGGCCTTCGCCCCAAGTTCACTTTTCCGGTGGTCTTCGCCCCCACGTTTAAAAATCAACTGCGTCAGTACTAATTTGCAGAAACACGTATCTCTTAGCAGGGGTTGGTGTGGCTAAAGAATGAAGGTTTACACAAATTATAATGGTATTTAACTTCGTTTTATTAATCTTTCACACGATTAAATAATACTTCACTGATATATCGTACTGTAGAGTTGTGAGATTATTGTTTAATTGCACTTTTTAACACGTAAACTTTATATTATTCACGCTGTAATGAATTTTCATGTCTCACACTGAATATTTATCGAATTTCTCGGAAACGCTGGCTAGTAGCGTCCGGTTGGGTAAGCTGTCTTCTAGCGTCTGACTTCTACCGCTTAAATTTGTAAATTTCTCTATTTCAATTTCTGATTGGCTATTCCTACTCCAGTAGAATACTTTTATTTAACTTAAGCTTTTTCTAGTTGTTGATTGGCTATTTATAAACTGTTTTAAATTTTACATTATTGTTCCTAGAATTAATAGTAGCATTATTAAACTATCTAATTCATTATTGTCTCAAGATTACCTAACTGTTAGCAAATTTCGGCTTCTATTATCACAGCTTCTGCATTGTTAAATTACATAATACATTCACATAACATTATTAAACATGTACATAATAATATAAACATAATACATACAACTGTTACATACATTTTATACATTATTTATACACATATTGATTTAAGGCGGGCTGTTAATATATTTTATTATATAATTAGACTGATATTATTTAAATGTTAAAAATACTGCCTCAGTATTGCACTTTTATCTGTTTTTATGGCCAAATAGTTATTGCACCAGATAAAGGTGAATGAATGGATTAATGGATGAATGAATGAGTGTATTTATTAATTAACGGTATATAGGTAGATACATAGGTCCTTATCAATCGCACGAATCTGCAAACCCTCGTGCTGTATTTCTATTCACAAAGAATAATAAGCAAGATTAATAAACAAGTTTAGTGGATAAAAATAAAAAATAATAAAAATAGATGGAAACGAGAAAAAAATGCCACTGCAAAGGAAACAAAATTGCAGAAAAAGTAAGACATATTCAAATATAGCATCTTAAATATATTCAACCCAGAGAGCAACGATAAACCATATCCCGAAGCAATATTATACCCTAATACAATAAACAAAGGACAGGTAAAAAAATTAATAAACACAACGCACTAACAATAAGTTAAAACAAAGACATAAAAATAAAGCGCAAACACCAACATTTAGCTCTTCTTACACTCCCGCTTCTCTAAAATCAGCATTCTCAGATCTCAGCTATCGCCTTAAGTAGACATTTACTTATCCCCTCCATGTCTTCCCTGCCTGCCAGTAGCTCCCAGCAACTCTCAATTCGAAGTGGTAAAGGATCGCGGTAAATACATATTTTCACCTCCATTCCTCCGTACCCCTACAAATTGCCAAGATATGCATTCACTTCTCTTTGCAAATGGGAACAGTAATTTTTATCATCCGCCATTTTCCCAGTCTAAGTCACGCGAGCTCTTGAGTTTGGTGCCCGTTTTGATATATTGTTCCACACCCCACTCAGATTTCAACCCAGGCTATTCTTCTAAAGAGACCTTCACGTGCATTGTGCGCTTTTTTGTTGCCTGTCAATATCATAGAGGTGGTTCTTAACCTTTTTCCATGTAATCCGTCTATTTTCCTGACCCGCAATTCAAATGTAGCCCATCGCTATGGTTTCCAAACCTTTTCTTTGATGCCTACGTATTTAACCGTTCGGATTTTGCACTCTCGTCTCACTATGTGCCCCGAATTCTCCATCATTCCTCTGTTGGCCGTACCCCTTCCTTCCCCAGAATTCTTTTTAAAAACTGGGTCTTTACTTGGTCCAGATTCCCTGTTTGTTTCCACACCCATATTTCTGCTCCATCGTGGACCTAACTGCCAGTAAGGTTACGATATATCTGGAATTCTGCTACGTGTCCGGAGAGTTTCTGGTGCTTTCACTCTTGTCTTGTGTTTCGTGACGTCAATATGTTTCGTCCATTTTCCGTTTATCGTAAGCGTGAGTACACGAAATTTTTAAACGTTGTCCAGCATCTCACCTGCATATGTCCATCATTGTTTTAGTCTGATTCACATTAACTGTAAGTTGCCATTCGTCGCAACAATCCTTAAGTCTGTCTAGTCCCCCTTAACTGTCGTGAACACAGCATTAAGTCTTCTGCGTATATTGGAATAAATGTCACGTCTATGAAATAGGTACCAGTAAGTAATATGAAAATGACAAAATATATGTGTTTAGAGGAAGACAATACTAACGGAATGTACTAACACAAAAATAATTTAAATAGGTATTCGGGTGTATAATTGAGCTTAATGAAAAAACTCAATAATTAAATAAGAGGATAAGGGAAGGAAAGAAATAAATATATCACCAAACCAAATTCAGTTTTCTGAAATATAACTGAGTTACAAATTTATAATGCCTTAATTAAAAGCGCTGCTCTGTACCCATTAGAATTATGGGCATTTTTCAGCAGAGAAGAGACGTCTATTAACATTAGAGATGGCTTTTTAAAACATTCTTCTTGAATTTCTTGTTTTGACAGAATAAGGCATAAAAATAATTGGAAAAATCGTGAATATACGTTATAACTACTTTAGATTACCTGCAAAATAAATAAAAAAACTAAAACTTAAAAATAATTGAAGATGAATGCACTGCAGTAGATAGACGAAGAAGATGAGGCAATATTTTATATCATAACATGCTGTGAATGCCAGAGTGATTGAAAAGAAAATTAATATTATTGTATGTACAGGATTTTAGATGTTTGTTAGCCATAAGTATTGTTAGGAAATAAGTTTACACGGCCTCACTGAAACTGACAATAGAAGTGGGTAACAATAAACCGAGGGGGTGAGTTGTTTATCACTAAGAAGAGATAAATAAATGACGTCAGGGTAGCGTGCCTTTTTTAGAAATGGAGGGAAAATCCTCCCTAGAGTATGTATGTTAGTAGTAGTGATTGGCTGACCAAAGTGGGCGCGATTTGTTAACCAATAGCAGTTCTATTATAATGTTTAGGCAATTCGAGGTGAAGGAGTACATATTCTCGAGCCATAAGCAAGTGTCGCGCAGTCTTGAAGAGTTTTTCACGAGGTACACGTCACACAGTTCTGAAGAATCTCTCACGAGGTGCACGTCGCAGAATTAGTTACAAAAATGTAAAGTACGCGAATTAATTGGTGCGCGGCAACTATAACGACTGTAGTTACATTTAGATATATCACAGTTTCAGTCAGGCGTGTATAAAGATTAAATATGTGAATTATTAATTAAGTGTGACGGCAATGAAAGTGTAGAAATAAATTTTTTTATCAGTGTTATCTTTTAGCAACAACTCCTTTTCGTTTACACGCCCTGCTTAGAGATACTTGCTCGACTGAGTTATAATAGCTAGCCGGAGGACAATGAACCGAAATTTAAAATAATAAAACAAGAGGAGCCCAGTAAATAAGATACCACTAGCCATTGAGAACTGCGACAAAGAGGACGTCCCAGAATTTGTTAGTAACGTGAAATATAGCGGATAATGGAAGCAGGGGAGTTGGGGAGGAAGCATGGATACAGAAGAATGCCACCGTGGAACCAGAAGATCTAGAAGAACGTCATGAAACCTGCTTATTCCTACTACATTTGATTACTGTAAATGTTGAAAAAACAGAAGCATGCTAATATAGGATATTAAGACACATTTCATTTGTAATGCTAACAAATCAAGCCCATGTTAGTTTGATTACGTGAATTTAATTTAATTAACAGGATTAAATGCAGCCATCTACAGAGCGTGTAGCATTTTTTATTATTCGTGTTATCCAAAATTAAACTTTGCAGAAATGGTATCCTTACACATTCCCTTGTAGGTAAAAGGGGGATACTGGAGGCTGAAGCAATGCTCACATATTTAAAATATTTGTTACATTCATATAACTTTTCTACTCACTCTTCCACAACATATTCGTACAAAAGCGTATAATTCCAGCTCTAGACAGACACATACATACACGGACCTTTTTATAAAAATGCATTTTCTTTTAGTTCGGGAGGCCTCAAAACGTGCATTTCCGATGAAATCATGGTATAGAATTTTTGGGTGGAATACAGTGCTTCCTCTATTTATTGTAAATACTGAATAGAAAAAGTAAAAAGTGGTTCGCTCTATGCTGGCTTTGAAATTCTATGCGCTTTCCATGTCATTACGAGAAACAAACGAACAGTATTTTAGCACTTCACAAATGTAATAGGTATTGGAAAATTCAAAGATAAACGAATACCACACAAAAAACCAATTCCACATAAATTGTGTGTTTTAACGAAATATGATTGTTTTAGGTTTTTGTCTATCTCTTTTGGTGTGTCAGTTTTACAAAAATAAACGACACCCATTCAAAATGAAGGGAAATTCTCAGGATATTCGAAGGAAATTCAAGATGTGCATTTTATTACTATGTCAAAATATATAAAATATTTATGGAATTTTAATCAAAAGCTTTAGAGTCACTTATGAAAAAACGAAACAAATTCCATGTAAAGGGCAGGTGCTATACTTACATACTGAGTTTGGTATTCAATGGTGCAGAGCGTGAGCGCAGAGCTTTTTCTAAAATACTTCTTTTTGTGTTCAGGAGACCTCAAAGCACATATTTGTGGTAAACATTTGATATCGAGGTTTTGGGTGGAACATAATACTTCTTTTACTTACTACGGCAAGTGTAAAGAAAATAAAAAACAGGATTACTAACACCGAGGATGACGTTTTGGGTTCTAAAAGTATTTTAGTCAACTTGTTTTCACCAATCAGAGGCCTAAGGTTATCTACTAACATGATGTGCTGAGCTAGAAGAAATTTCGCTAAGCGTGTTGCTAGGCAACGGCATTTAGTTGCGGAATGTGCTTGAGCACCATCATGCAGGCACGAAACTCCAAGGTTTCCCATTCCAATTTGATGCAAAAACAAGCATCGCGTCCAGCAGAGTCTCTCTCGTCCACATTTCCTTTTTTAAAAATTCAATTATTATTTGCAGTGTGCTGAAGTCTACATAAATGTCAAATTGCTGGCGTGCGGGCCGTACGTTAGTTAACTAAAAGCGAAGCACAGCTCGTTTTATGAAGCGAAATTTATGAATCCTAATTTGCATTTCATTTACTTCTAAAAATATCATAATACGGTGGCCATTTATTTCTCCCTAAAACGAGCATGACAATGCAAATGAGGATGGCGCCCACGAAAGCAGAAGCGCTGCTGAAATAAAATAGTTCCTCTTTGTAAACAGAGTTCGATGCTACTTGCGAGTCATTGGCACGTGGTAATTAACTGCTTGGTCCGAGCACAAAGCTGAAATTTAATATTTCTTCTTCACTAACCGCTTGACTAATTAATGCAGCAGGTTCTTCTTCCCCTCATTGTTTTGTTTCAGCAACTTGACTAAAGGCTGAGTGCTACCTTTTGTTCTCCACATATTTGATGGAAGATGTGCACCATTGTAAAAGGAAAATTGATCGTGGAGTGTATGAGCTTGGGTAGACAGAAACAGAAAACTCGGCTGAAATGAAAACACTCGCGGACCCGTGCACGAGAACAAATAATGTTCCACCTATTTGCTATGCAAATTCGTTGCAGTAATCTCTGTTCCTTGCTATGCAATGCTAAAATTCTTTGAGCTGTCTACAAAACCCGTTACAGGGTGTATATTTAGGTCAGTGTTGCTCCGGCCAAAGTCGCTATCTGACCTCTCCTGAACGTGAACTATTTGAGCCATCACATACTGGGTCATACGAATAAAAAGCATACCTTCTTAAAATTAGTACTCATGAGTATGAACACTTTCTGTGAGTATATACTCAGCTCAATGAGAACATACTCGTTTTGATAAGAATAAACGCCTACACGAGTGTATACTCATCCCCACAGCCTCTTGTTCACTTAAATGTAAGTATATACTCGTGTTATCTACACTCTATGACCATATACTAGCTTCATTAAGTGTGTGATGTGTTGTTTGGCATTCTGAATCAGAGGAGTAGATTTTGTTGCATTTGGTTCTGTCCCATCAGAACTGTTCAGGAATTATCCTGTGCTGCATATCAAGTTTCAGCAGAAAGTTAGAGAAATATGAAGTCCTTCAAGAAATGAAAAATTAATTGAAGCAACACACACAAAAGCATAGCTGTAAATAAATTAGCAAAACAATAAATAAAATGAAATAGGCAAGTCTATTATCACTAAATCAGGCAAAAAGAAGATATTCACAGATTCTAAACTCATAATTATAAGGTGCCGGATGCAGATTCAAATCACACTGTTTCTAGAATCCTGGGATTTATACACTATTTTTCTACAAAACAGTTTTTTATAAGTAATCTAAGTTCTTAGGCAACTGAATTTTGGGTTTAGGAGCTTACATAGTAAGCTTAATAAGTAAATCTGCTTCTAGGTTATGCTTTCATGAAGTAATATAGGATTCTGAAACTCTTTTAATGTTCATTAAATGTTAGGAAACCAATAAATAAAATGCTTATAAGCAAAAAGAAAGAATAATTGAGGATTGAAAAGTCATAACTCATGAGGTGCTGGATGAAGTCATGCAACTGTTTTTAGAATCGCAGGATATTTACACTATTTAGGTGAACTATGAAACAGTTTTCTTATAAAGTTATGAGTAGGTATTTGGATTTTGAAGTTAACACTTTACATAGTAAGGTTAATTAATAAAGCTGACTTTCAATGTTACTTTAGGTTATGTTTTTCTGAAACAATGTAGGATTTTGAAACTTCTTTAATGTCCATGGATATGTTTGTAACTTTTCCATGAGAAGTATACAGCTCATAGATTGTGCCATTCTCTTCATATTTAGTTTTAAGCAACAAAATCAATATATACTCAGAAGTGAGTATGTCTCTAACCATGCTCAACATGAGAGGAGAATGAACTCATAAAACTGAGAATATATCGTACTAGCCTTTATTCATACCAAATATGAGTACATAATCTTGTAAGGTGGATGCCTGAGTATGTTCTGCTCTGCTTCCATTATTTGAGTATGTTCCCAAAATGAAGTAGATGCTCAAAAGGTTTTATTCTTACCAAACTGAGTATTTACTTGAAAAAGTGAAGCATATACTACATACACATTTTTACTTTCTCTACTACGTATAGTAAGTAGGAGAAGTATTGCATTCCACCCAAAAATTCGATACCGAGATTTCACCGGAAATACATGTTTTGAGACCCCCTGAATCCAAAAAAAGTATTTTTGGTAACATGTCCGTGTGTGTGTCTGTCTGTGAACAGCATAACTCAGAAACGAACAGTCGGATAAACACCAAACTTGGTATTTAGGTTCAGTATCTTCCAGAGATGCGACACGAAGGTTTTCAAGAAAATCCCCCACGCCAGATTACCCTTTACATGGAAGATTTTTCGAAAATTTTAATTTTCTCAAAAATGGATCTAACGATTTGGATTAAAATATCGTGTGTTTAAGATATCTTCATGACAAATGAAATGTATATCTCGAATTTTGTGGGAATGCCTCCAAAAGTGTTCTTCATTGTGAGCGACTTTTGCATAACTGGTAAACCTTAAGAGAAAGACAAAATTTTACTACACAAAAAATGTAGATCGCGTTAAAATACACAATTTATGTCGTATACATTTTTTTGTTGAGTGAACCATTTTCGAGATATTGCTTGTTATTCCCTTAAATTTTCCAGTACTTATACTTTTTCTCAAATTTGTTATTCATTTTTTTGTCCCGGTAATGCAAAGAGAATGGAATACTCCACATAGCAACCAGCTCTTAAACGCTTAAAGCCAATTCCCCTTGCATCTACAAGGAAATTAGCAATAAGATTAACATCTCGATATCTCGATTAACATGAAGCATATGGAGAATAAGCGTTTGGAAAAATAGGTTGTACAAGAGTAGAGAAAGTCATGTGAGTGTAACACATCAGAATTTTTTCTGACGGTATGCAACATATTAAATGTTGACTATGCCTATTACTATGTAGAGTTTAATAGCAAAATAAAAAATTAATTGAACAGAATAAGAAAACGCAATGAGGTACACTCGAACGACTTTCTCTTACTGGTGTAACAACTGATTCCTCTATTCTTGCTACTAAAGTAGCAGGATACATTGAAGAAACATTTTCGCCTAGAGACTGCATAAAATTAAACAGAAAATGATCAGTTATATACACTGTAAGGAAACAGCATTCAAATACTAATACCAGAAGGTTGGAGGAATGCATTCAGAAGCCGTAGCAACGAGTTCTTGTGAAGGAAAAGAAAAAGAAGAATCGCAAAATTTCTAACGTTCATTCAGAGGCACTGAAGCTTGGGCAAATGTGAACATACAACATGGAGTATTTCGTAAACGACTAACGTTAAAACAAAAGTGAGTATTTTAACTAGCTCTACATTTTTACTTTCTCTACTACGTATAGTAAGTAGGGGAAGTATTGTATTCCACCCAAAAATTCGATACCGAGATTTCACCGGAAATACATGTTTTGAGATCTCCTGAATCCAAAAAAAAAACATTTTTGGAAACATGTACGTTGTGTGTCTGTCTGTGAACAGCATAACTCAGAAACGAACCGTCGGATAAACGCCAAACTTGGTATTTAGGTTCAGTATCTTCCAAGGATGCGACACGAAGGTTTCCGGGAAAATCCCCCCACCCCAGATTACCCTTTACATGGAAGATTTTTCGAAAATTTTAATTTTCTCAAAAATGGCTCTAACGATTTTGATTAAAATATCATATGTTTAAGATATTTTCATGACAAATGAAATGTATATCTTTAATTGTCTGGGAATGTCTCCAAAAGTATTCTTCATTGTGAACGACATTTCCATAACTGGTAAACCATAAGAGATAGACAAAATTTTACTACACAAAAAATGTAGATCGTGTTAAAATACACAACTTATGTCATATACATCTTTTTGTTGAATGAACCATTTTCGAGATATTGCTTGTTATTCCCTTAAATTTTTCAATACTTATTTTCTCAAATGGGAATTCGTTATTCATTTTTTTGTCTTTGATATGCAAAGAGTATTAATCTGTGGGAAAGGGAATGGTGCTGCACCTAGCAACCAGCTATTAAGAGATATGTATGTGCTTAAAGTGCTACTGTATTTCTATATTGCCCGTGTAAATATATATTCCCCTTACATCTACAAGAAAATTAGCAATAAGATAGACTCTGCAAATGTTTATCTCGATTAACATGAAGTAGATGGAGAGTTAGCGCTTGTAAAAATAGTTTGTACAAGAGTAGAGAAAGTCATGTGAGTGTAACACATCAGATTTTTGCTTTAGTAAGGCATGTTTAACTGAGCGGGACGGCTTAAACGGTAACGTCTGTGACCTGCATTCGGGAGGTCCCCGGTTCGTCCCGGCAACCGCCCACTCTGACCCCGGGTTGTCAGGCGAATGGCGACGAGTGTTTTGTTTTTCATACCCGGAATTCCCAGTCCATTCATCATTTCATTTATCCTTCACCCCGTTTGGTCTATTTCAGGGTTGGAAGTGTCGGCGACGGTGTTTCGGTGCAGCGTGGCAGGGAAAAGGGTGCCCTTTGTGAACTTCCTCCGTCCGTGGGATTTTGGCGGTTCCCGTGGTATAAGCTCCGCCCCCTGGGGCGAGGGCGTCGGGCCCTCTGTGGGCGGGATCCCCCGTATGCCTGTCCGAATGCCGGAGCGTCTATATCTGGAAATTGTAGATACACTGTCCTTGTGCCGTCACTCCTGGTTCTGGTCGCCCGGTGTCTCCCTTCACCTCATTCCTCCCGGGGGCGTTTCCTGGGCATCGCTACAATATCCTCGTTTCTGGATCGGTGCCGAATCCCCTCCGCTTCCAATCCAATCCAAGGTTTGTCTGTCTTTTAGGGCCAAAGAAGCGGGAAATTTTAATTTTGATGTTGATACATGAATTGTTTACGAAGACTTAGATTCATGCAATTGTTTAGTCTGATTGTTGCAACGTATTAAACATGAAAATTGCACTGGTGAGCAACGAGGATTTGCTGTAAAATTTTATTAACTAAATTGGCAATGCGTCCAAGTTCGTAGGGAGTTTCGCTGCCACTTTCAACTCCGTCGTCATGATTCGGTGACCTCTGCTCATGCAATTAAGACGTGGGTTCACAATTTAGAGGAAACAGCTCAGCACTAAGGAAGAAACCTCCAGGTAAGGTGTCCTCTATGTTGTAGTGGTTACCATGCTAGCCTCTAGTTCCCGAGGTGGCGGGTTCAAACCCGGCGGAGGGTGATGGATTTTTCGGGCGTAAAAATCCTTAGCATGGCTTCTTTCGGAAGGGAAGTAAAGACGGTCCCGTGTCGTAGATTTACGGCACATAAAAGTACCTCAAGCCTGATAAGGAGGCCTCTGAGCAAAATTACCGGTCTTTCACGCCCAATTCAGAATGAGACGCTATGGACCATAGCAGTTAAAAAGCATCAATAAATAAAACTCAATTTAATGTAATCTTTCCAGGTAAAGTAAAATCTGTTGTATCTACTGAAAATATTGAGACTGTTGCATTAATGAATAGACTGACGCGTCCGATCAGAAGACATTCTCCGACGCTTAACATGAGCTGCTACAGTGCACAACGAATACTGAGTAAAAATTTAAAATTTTACCCATACAAGTTGTAAATTGTGCATAAATTAAATCATCAGGATTTAAATAATCGTGTTATTTTTTTGTGAAAGATTTTTTAATGAAATAAAACATGATGAAGATGTTATCCAATGTATGTGTGTCTGATGAACCCCATTTTCTTTTCAATGCCTTCGTAAATAAGCAGAATTTTCGGTTTATGCAAAGGAAAATCCACGGCAACTTCATGATGAAGAAGGTGTTTTGTAGTTCCACTGTTGGGGAGCCAAAAACTTGAAGTAGTTGCAACCACGTACGATACAAACTTTCCGGTGGCTTTCGCCCACGTTCACTTTCCGATGGCCTTTGTCCCAATTTTAAAGCAATTCAACTTTGTAATTTGAATGTTTCTTTAAATATTATATATGTATGTTTGCCTCGGCTGTGTCAGTAGTAATTTGCAGAAACACGTATCTCTTAGCAGGGGTTGGTGCGGCTAAAGAATGAAGGCTTATACAAATTATAATTTTTACTTCACTCCTTTTATTATAAATACTTCACACGATTAAATAACACTTCACTGATATATCCTACTGTAGAGCTGTGAGATTATTGTTACTTGTACTTTTTAACACGTAAACTTTATATTATTCACGCCGTAATGTATTTTTTATGTCTCACTGAATACGTAATGAGCGAACTGCTCAGGTACGCTATCTTCTAGCGTCTGGCTTCTACCGCCTAAATTTATACTTTTATTATTTCAGTTTCTGATTGACTAAGCCTACTCCAACAGAATATTTTTATTTAACTTCAGGCTTTTCTAGTTGTTGATTGATTATTTATTAACAGTTCTAAATATTACATTATTGTTCCAAGAATTATTAGTAGCATTATTAAACCTTCTAATTTATTGTTGCCTCAAGGTTACCTCATTGTTAGTAACTTTAGGCTTCTATTCTCACAGCTCCTACATTGTTAAATTACTTAATACATTCACATAAAATTATTATACATGTACATAATAATATAAACATTAATAAAACGACTTACATACATTTTATATATTACATTATACACATATTGCTTTTATACGTACTGTTATTATATATTATATAATTAGACTGAAATTTGTTTATAAAATCATGTCATATCGAGAAATGGTGACATTTCTTGGCCTGCACGATCCGCTGACTTAACAGCATGCAAATTATTTTATGGGGGTACCTAAAAAGTAAAGCATATGCAAACTTATCGCAAAATATTCTAGAGCCGAAGACAGTAATTCGTGAAGAAATTGGAAACATCACAATCGAAATACTGCAAGGAGTGATGAGAAACTTCAAAGAGCGAATGCAAGAATGTGTACACAATGGTGGAGGGCATTTGAAGGACGTCATTATCAAGAAGTATTGATTACATGCAAATGACATACTATGTTCTATATTTTCATATAATAATAGTTAATGCAATACAATATCTGAAGTTTCATTTCAATATTTCTAAATTTTCTTTTGCGCACCCTATTCAGAATTAAGAGGACTTCACAGTCTATTTACAGAAAATTCAAGATACGCATGTTATTCTTCATGCGAGTATCTCAAACATATGGTGCTTTAATCAACATAAGAGCCGCTTTGGGTAAAACATACAACCAAAATTTGTCTGCGCAAAGATAGTTTGGTGTGGGGTTATATTCATGTTGTATGCTTTAGAGATGCTGGATATAAATACGATGTATTATTTATCCAATTTTTCATTTTGAAGTTATACTGTTCACAAACACACAGACAAAGACGAGAACACGCGCTGATCTAAAATCTCCTTTGGATTCTGAAGACTTCAAAACGTGTACTTCTGGTAAAATCCCTATATTAAACTTTTAGATGGAACGCACCCTCTACCTACAATGGCTCGTAATATGAACACTCGCACAGACAGCAAAAATGAAAAATTGAAGTCATCTAAAATTAGGTTCATGCCCTTTTCTTTGGCACTTTTGGCCTTTGAGCGACCGGCCAATGATATCAACAATGTATTACGAACGCTCCTTTCCGGAGTCATGACGGTGCTGGTAGCTGAAAACGTCTTCTGCGCAGCTAGGTAGAACGGTATAGCGAACCAATGGAAATAATCGAGTTAGGAGGTTGGAAGAAAAATGTAGAGCTAAACAAGCTGCTATTGCTGTTGGTGCAGAAATGAAAAAGATATGAATACTCGTCTATGACTTATCCACCCATTTCTATTTTTTTTAATGCTTCAAGTTTATTTTAAGATGATGCGTCAGGTTTTTTAAGTGTTAAAGGCGTCATTTTTCGGTCTTTACTTTTTCGTGGGAGTGTAGGTGTATTGCAAATAACAAATGCCTTATTCGAAACGCGAATTGAATGTATTTTTAAAAACTAAAGTAGAGGGCGGCTTATTTTAAAATATTTTCTTTGTCAGTTAGCCTCATTTGTTAATGCGCTCTTTAAATGAACAAAATATATTATTTTTCTACCACTGTAGTAGGAAAGAGAAAGTATCCCAACATTTCGATACAGAGATTTCACCGAAAATACACGTTTTGGGATCTGCTGAACCCAAAACTCATTTTTAGAGAATGCTTCATATGTGTGTACAAAACACAGGTGCGCGCGTTGATCTTTTTCTAAAAATGCTTCTTTTTACTTTCTCTACTACGTATAGTAAGTACGGGAAGTATTGTATTCCACCCAAAAATTCGAAACCGAGATTTCACCGGAAATATATTTTTTGAGACCCCCTGAATGCAAAAAAAAAGCATTTTTGGTAACATGTCCGTGTGTGTGTGTCTGTGAACAGCATAACTCAGAAACGAACAGTCGGATAAACACCAAACCTGGTATTTAGGTTCAGTATCTTCCAGAGATGCGACACGAAGGTTTTAAAGAAAATCCTCCCACCCCAGATTACCCTTTACATGGAACATTTTTCGAAAATTTTAATTTTCTCAAAAATGGCTCTAACGATTTTGATTAAAATATCATATATTTAAGATATTTTCATGACAAATAAAGTGTATATCTTGAATTTTCTGGGAATGTCTCCAAAAGTATTCTGCATTGTGAACGACTTTTGCATAACTGGTAAACCATAAGAGATAGACAAAATTTTACTACACAAAAAATGTAGATCGCGCCATTTATGTTATATACATTTTTTGTTGAGTGAACCATTTTCGAGATATTGCTTGTTATTCCCTTAAATTTGCCAATACTTATTTTCTCAAATAGGAATTCGTTATTCAATTTTTTGTCTTGGATATGCAAAGAGTATTAATCTGTGGGAAAGGGAATGGTGCTGCACCTAGCAACCAGCTATAAAGAGATATGTGCTTAAAGGCTACTGTATTTCTATATTGCCCTTTTAAATATATATTCCCCTTACACGTACAAGAAAGTGTAACACATCAGATTTTTTATTGATTGATTTAGTGTACCTAAAGAGATGCATTTCCAGTGAAATCTCGATGTTAAATTTTTGCGTGAAATGCAGTTATTTCTTTACTACATTAGGCGTGTAGTATAGAGAGTAAGAAAAGTTCGATGAAGTTAACTGCCCCAGAGATTTGAACCGAGGATTTCCCGAATGCCAGCCACATGTGTTACCGCCCGCAGCAACTCTCGGCTGAATCCTTTCAAAAACAGAAATTCTCCCCTGTAAGACCGTCTAAGGCAGCCGGTTTAATATAATTTATGTTCAAAGAGTTTTGTGTTCTTTTATCTACCAGCCTCCCAATAGCCACTCATGAACCCGCGCACAAAGTCTGCGGCCTAGGAAATAATTTCAGCACCAAGTATCGATTCCAAACAGTCGATGTTGAGTTAGTTACTCGACTGTAAGAGTATTCCTTGCATAAGAGGGATCAAAGCAACCAAGTTGCCTGTAATTCAAGATGTTTGTGAAGTACTTTCCTTTGGTTTAAAGACTTTCAATCAACTTAGTGAAGCATGCAATTTCTATTCATACTTTTATTCGCACATAGGCAAGGAACAAAACCGCTGAAGATATTCCTGTTAACTGCATCTTTGAAGTTGTCTCTATACATGACTATGTTATTTCCATAGGAGAGTTTCAGAAACATACCTGGAATTGTATTGTTATGTCTTGGTACAGACATTCGAATAAAGATGAGCATTTGAAGGTGAGTTCATTTATCAGAATTGTAAGTCTCATCTAGATAATTTTATGCCAAACTACTTTATGTTTTTTTATTTTCTCTGTCGTTTACTTAGAGTAGGCAGAATTATTATTTCTCATTTTAAAGTTTAATATGGATATTTCACATGAAATATACCACGAGTGACTTTGAGCAGTATAACTGAAGAACAAAAGTCGGATAAATACCAAATTTCATGCTTGTATCAGACACTGTTCATGGATGTTAGGCGAGGATTTTCAAGGAAAATTTCCCCACAACAGGCAACTCTTCACAATGAAAATATTTTTGTTTCTTTAATTGTTTACAATAGCCCTATAGATTTTGATTAAAATGTAATATTTTTGAGATGTTAACATGAAGGATAAAATGGACAACTTAAATGAAATAAATAGACAAATATAAATACCTATACTTAGGAACTATAAATTACTGAGCTGGAGGAAATGATATAAAATTAAAGCACGTTTAAAGGATGGAAAATATGCCAAATCAACGTTGAATACCATATTTTGGGATAAAAATACTATAAAAGAAATCCAGCATGAAGTAGTTAAGAAGTACTTCTTTATATGGATCAGAAATTTAAAAAAATGAAAAATATTTTCAGAAATATATTCTTACTTTCTCTACTACATATAGTAAGTAGGGGAAGCATTGCTTTCCACCCAAAAATTCGATATCGAGATTTCACCGGAAATACATGTTTTGAGACCTGCTGAATCCAAAAAACGCAATTTTAGAACAAGGTCCGTGTGTGTGTCTGTGAACAGCATAACTCCAAAAGCAAAAGTCGGATAAATACCAAACATGGTATATAAGTTCAGTATCTTTCAAAGATACGACACAAAGATCTTCAAGAAAATCTCTCCACCCCAGACTACCCTTTACATGGAAATTTTTTTTTACAAATTTTGATTATCTCAAAAATGGCTCTAGCAATTTTGATTAAAATATCATATATTTAAGATATTTTCTTGACAAATGAAGTGTATATCTTAAATTTTCTGGGAACGTCCCCAAAATTCCTCTCCATTTTGAATGGCTTTTTCATAACTGGTAAGCCGTAAGAGATAGACAAATATTTTCTACACAAAAAATGTAGATCTCGTTAAAACACACAATGTATGTCATATACATTTGTTTTGTGTAGTGAACTATTTCCGAGATATTCCTTGTTATTTGTTTGAATTTTCCAATACTTACACTTCTGCAAAGAGAATGGAATGCCCCACAGAGCAGTCAGCTCTTAAAAGATTTGACTGTCGCTTAAAGCCTACCAATTCCCCTTGCATCTATAAAAAAATTAGCAAGAGGATTAACATCTCGATATCTCAATTAATATGAAGCATATGGAGAATAAGCGTTTGTAAAAATAGTTTGTATAAGAGTAGAGCAAGTCATGTGAGTGTAACACATCACCTTTTTTTATTTATAGTCGCTTTGACTACTAGATCAAATTGCGACTTATACCTATACATACGAGTACAATAATAATACATTGTATACTTTACATTGATTAAATAATTTTAATACATTGTTATAAATATATTTTACATTAATAATTATTCAACACAGCTAGAACAGTATAACCTTTTACCTGTTGTACACTTTTATTTGATGTGTTATATTTAAATCTTGTTATACAGTTTGATAAGTTACAGTTTCACGAAAAAAATAATGTTTTTGAAATGAGTAGGGTCAATTAAAGCTAAAAACATATCTTCAGGGATGTTATGTCTTCTTCTCTCCCTGGTATAACGTCTGCATTTAGTGATGAGGTGTTCGATGGTGATACGGCAATTGCAGGTCTCACAGTGAGGAGCATTTATGGTTCATATCGTGCTCACATTATATAAGTGAGGTGGCTTTATCAACTATTTTATATTAGTCTAGCCAAGATAACTATATAACGTAGTACGTTATGTGAAGTGATGTTTCTAACGATAATCCTGACATGTATAACAGAGCTCCTTAACAAATGGAGTAATCAGATACTACTTATTTTCATTCTAATGCCAAACTAGAGCCATTGAAGTAGCAATAAAAACAAGAAAGTCGATGTATTAAGGTTCTCAGTGGGCCAGGACAACGGTAAACATACGGTCTATTTCTTTATGGCCCATAAAAAGCGTTAAGACGATAACATTTGCATGGCTTACCTTGATGTAGTGTGTTAGTTGGGAGGGTGCCCATCGGTCCCTTAATTGTTTCTAAGGGTATTCGCTACTTCTCTGTAATTTCTATTCCAGTTGATTAAAACGGAGTTTTAGTCGGGTGTTTTAAGGATTCTACTCGCTTCATTTCGTTTGGATTTATGTCTTAGGGGAGTTAATGAGGCGGTATTAACACAACTGCCCTTGGGATGAACTAGGTCCTGAGGGAGCCGAGCAGTGGTGGCCCCGCTATGACTTACCGTTGTTCTATTGATTCTGGAGTTACTGTGTTAAACACTTCGTGTCTTCGTTTATAAATGAAGAGCTCTACAGAGCCATGAAAATCTGATGTGTCATAACTTTCTCTGTTCATTGCAATTACAAGTAACTTTACATATAATTTGTAATTGATAAGAAGTGATATTAAAAGTGGTGTTGCATTTATTATTAAAATGTGTTGAGTTGGCTCAAACAGCACTTGGTGTGGTCACCTACACCAAGTACCTTTGTGATGTGAGTAATGATGAGCCGACTCAACACAATTTAATAAACTCCTCATATTTTACAGTATTCATTTAAAAAGTGACTATTCATGTTTCACTATTCACGATGCATTTTTGACTCATCATCATCATCATCATCATAAATTACACGGTTTGGGCCTTAAGATCCGCTCTGGCTACACAGAGTTACACCTGATCTCTCCTTCGCTTTCTGGGTCTTCTTACAATTCTTCTACCAGTTGGACGGTATTTTTATACTTGGGGAGGACTACGGTTTGAATTCAATCCTCGAAGGTGCGTATACCATTCATCTCTTTTATTACTTTCTCTACTACGTATAGTAAGTAGGGAAAGTATTGTATTCCACCCAAAAATTCGATACCGAGATTTCACCGGAAATATATGTTTTGAGACCCCCTGAATCCAAAATAGCATTTTTGAAAACATGTCCGTGTGTGTGTCTGTGAACAGCATAACTCAGAAACGAATAAAAACCAAACTTGGTATTTAGGTTCAGTATCTTCCAGAGATGCGACACGAAGGTTTTCAAGAAAATACCCCCACCCCAGATTACCCTTTACATGGAACATTTTTCGAAAATTTTAATTTTCTCAAAAATGGCTCCAACGCTTTTGATTAAAATATCATATGTTTAAGATATTTTCATGACAAATAAAATGTATATCTTGAATTTTCTGGGAATGTCTCCAAAAGTATTCTTTATTGTGAACGACTTTTGCATAACTGGTAAACCATAAGAGATAGACAAAATGTTACTACACA
The DNA here is from genome assembly GCA_030765065.1 of Deroplatys truncata. Lineage (NCBI taxonomy): Eukaryota > Metazoa > Arthropoda > Insecta > Mantodea > Mantidae > Deroplatys > Deroplatys truncata. Next base: position 80,618,898 of record CM060982.1, on the reverse strand, counting down.
AAAAATGTAGATCGCGTTAAAATGCACAATTTATGTCATATAGTTTTTTTTGTCGAGTGAACCATTTTCGAGATATTGCTTGTTATTCCCTTAAATTTTTCAATACTTATTTTCTCAAATAGGAATTCGTTATTCATTTTTTATATCCTGGTAATGCAAAGAGAATGGAATGCGCCACATAGCAACCAGCACTTAAAATATTTGACTATCGCTTAAAGCCTACCATATTCCCCTTGCACCTACAAGAAAATTAGCAATAAGATTAACATCTCGATTAACATGAAGCATATGGAGAATAAGCGTTTGTAAAAATAGTTTGTACAAGAGTAGAGAAAGTCGTGTGAGTGTAACAGATTTTTTTTCCTTCATTTCTACTGTACAGAATGTTTCAGGACCTCTACGACAAACTCTGAGGGACGATAGATCTCTCAGATGGAGAACATTTTTGTCAAGCAAACACCATCCTCCGACACATCATTACGGAGTTATTCACGTCTGCTTGAAGCGTATCCGGCAGGATAGGTTTAAGAGATACAGCCAGCACACTTTGACTCTATATTTGTTTACAACCTCTGAATCAAGTAACATCATCTCTTTCTTGTCCCTTACGTCTGCTTAGGTTTGGTAGGTCTGAGACGCACAGCCCAATCTAACTCAGTGTTTGTGAACAACAGCTCTAAGAATACCACTCCCAGGAAGTACAGGGACTGGGACTGAACGACTTCGCACCTCGTGTTCAGTTTGTTCATTAGTTTCTACCACGAAGTATCGCGGATACTGCATTTCCCACGCACGTCTTGTTCACCGATGAGGTCTGCTTCACACGGGATGGATACTTCAACAGCAAGTACAGCCGCATCTGGGAAGTTGAGAAACTCTTATTGCTGTGTTCGTTAGACATCACCAACAAAAGTATTCCGTAAACATCTGGACTGGAATTGTTGGTGATCATCTGCTGGGACCTTTTGTTTTACCACCCCGTTTGATTAAATTGGACTGTGCGTCTCCGACCTACCAAACCTATCCAGACGTAAGATAGGATATGCCACTTGATTCTGCAGTTGTAAACAAACAGAGAGTCAAAGTGTATTGGCCGTGCCTCTCAAGCCTATCCTACCGGATACGCTTCAAACAGGGGTGTATAACTCTATAAGGATGCGTCGGAGGATGGTGGTTGCTTGACAAAAAATGTTCCCCTCTGCGAGAGCTATCGTTCTTCAGAGTTTATCCAGAGATACTGAAACATTCTGTATTTGTAATTCCTAAATATTTCCTTATAACTTCATTCCTTTGATGATCCAACAGAGTAATTACTGGACGCAGTAATTTCATCTCCTATGCCTCAATCTTCTGTTTATTTTTATTTACTCGTCAGGGTCCATGCTTTTGCTTCATATGGCAAGACTGGGATCGCCAGGACTTTAACATGTTTTCTTTACGTACATTCTTACATAGTGTCCTTTTGATAGTCCCCATTAACCGATTATACTTAAGGAGGTTATCATTAATACCATTTTTTACTGTGTAGGAAGCTGTACAGTTGGAGCAAAGTTCTACCCGGGGAAAAGTTCTATGCCCAGGGTTAGCGCCAACCGTGGTGTTTCCCATAAGGCCAAAACCTGATTTCCTAGAAAGGCCCATCGCGTACGCGGAGATGGTGTGGATACGCAACTTACGCGCGTCATCCCGAAAGGGCGACTACCGAAAACCTCGGTAGGGCCGACAGCAATCTAGCATGCCGTCTACCGGCTATCCAGGGCGGTACCGGAGGACATTGATCTATAATTTTTACTTTCTCTACTACGTATAGTAAGTAGGGGAAGTATTGTATTCCACCCAAAAATTCGATACCGAGATTTCACCGGCAATACATGTTTTGAGACCCCCTGATTCCAAAAAAAAAGCATTTTTGGAAACATGTCCGTCTGTGTGTCTGTCTGTGAACAGCATAACTCGGAAAACGAACAGTTGGATAAACACCAAACTCGGTATTTAGGTTCAGTATCTTCCATAGATGCGACACGAAGGTTTTAAAGAAAATCCCCCACCACAGAGTACCCTTTACATGGAACATTTTTCGAAAATTTTAATTTTATCAAAAATGGCTCTAACGATTTTGATTAAAATATCATATGTTTAAGATATTTTTATGGTAAATAAAATGTATATCTTGAATTTTCTGGGAATTTCTCCAAAAGTATTCTTCATTGTGAACGACTTTTGCATAACTGGTAAACCATAAGAGATAGACAAAATTTTACTACACAAAAGATGTAGATCGCGTTAAAATACACAATTTATGTCATATACATTTTTGTTGTTGTGTGAACCATTTTCGAGATATTGCTTGTTATTCCCTTAAATTTTTCATTACTTATCTTCTCAAATGGGAATTCATTATTCATTTTGTCTTGGATATGCAAAGAGTTATAATCTGTGGCAAAGAACATGGTGCTGCACGTAGCAACCAGCTATGAAGAGATATGTATGTGCTTAAAGGCTACTGTTTTTCTATATTGCCCTTGTAAATATATTCTCCCCTTACATCTACAAGAAAATTAGCAATAAGATAGAGTTTGCAAATGTTTATCTCGATTAACATGAAGTAGATGGAGAATAAGGGTTTGTAAAAATAGTTTCTACAAGAGTAGAGAAAGTCATGTGAGTGTAACACATCAGATTTTTTTTCATTTAATTCAATGTTTGTTCTCACGTCTGTTTTACCTCCATTGCCGTCACATTTTGACTCATAATCGCAAATTAGGCAAAATGGACTTGGTTCCAGCATGATACGAAAAAGAAAACACAACTATTGGCATATCCAAAAAAGTTTCCCACCTCCATTTAGCCTCTATACCCCTTCAACATCTCAGATAATATGGTGGATTTTTACCTTTGGAAAAATTGCTCATCGGCAATGCTGTTCTCTAGTTTACAAGTTGTGGTAATCTTTGAGTTGGATTAATTTTGGAGTTTCTTTTATTAGTATCAAATTCACACACGCATTCACACTTTGAGGCAATATTTTATATCACAACACTGTGAATGCCAGAGTGATTGTAGTGTAAATTAATATTATTGTATGTACAGGATTTTAGATGTTTGTTAGCCATAAGCATTGTTAGGAAATAAGTTTGCACGGCCTCACTGAAACTGACCATGGAAGTGGGTAACAATAAAACGAGGGGGTGAGTTGTTTATCACTAAGAAGAGACAAACAAATGACGTCAAGGTAGCGTACCTTTCTTTAGAAATGGAGGGAATATTTTCCCTAGAGCATATATGTTAGTAGTAGTGATTGGCTGACAAAACAGACCCTAATGTTGGCGCGATTTGGTAACTCTATTATAATGTTTAGGCATTTCGAGGTGAAGGAGTATATATTCTCGAGCTATAAGCAAGTTTCGCGCAGTCTTGAAGAATCTCTCGCGAGGTACACGTCAAACAGTCTTGAAAAGTCATTCGCGAGGTACACATCACGCAGTCTTTGAAAGTCATTCGCGAGGTACACGTCGCACAGTTTGTTACAAAATGTGAAGTGCGCGAAGTAGTTGGTACGCGGTAAATAAAACGGCTGTAGTTACATTAGGAAATATCACAGTTTCAGTCAAGCGTGTATAAAGATTAAATATGTGAATTATTAATTAAGTGTGACGGCAATAAAAGTGTAGAAACAAATTATTTTATCAGTGTTATCTTTTAGCAACAACTCCTTTTCGCTTACACGCCCTGCTCAGAGATACTTGCTTAACTGAGTAATAATAGCTAGCCGAAGGACAAAGAAACCAAATTTTAAAATAATAAAACAATAACAGGCGCCCAGCAAATAAGACTATTGCGACAACTCTTATTCATACTTTCAGACTCTAGAGAGGATAGGCCTGGCTAATTCCCACCCTCCTGCCGAGAATCGAATCTGGCACCTCTGGATTTGGAGGTTAATATGCTAGCCATCAGACTATAGAAGTCAATTTTCGCTATTATTATTGCCTAATATCGCTCTGACTTCTGGATCATATAGCGACAGCTACTGCAGGCTCATTGGTTCACAAGAGTTTTATATAGGCCAGAATGGTCTTAGATGTAGATCGCTTTCCTGTACCATCCATTCTTTATTTCTATTTCTTTTCCTTTGTAGCTGGAACTTTGTGTCCTGGTATTAAATAAAAAATGTGATGTGTTACACTCACATGACTTTTTCTACTCTTGTAAAAACTATATTTACAAACGCTTATTCCCCATTTGCATCATGTTAATCGAGATATCGAGATATCAATCGTATTGCTAATTTTCTTGTAGATGCAAGGGGAACATGGTAGGTTATAAGCGATAGCCAAATCTTAATCTGGTTGATATGTGGCGCATTCCATTCTCTTTGCATGTCCAGGACATAAAAAAAATTAATAACGAATTTGAGAAAAAGTATAAGTATTGAAAAATTTAAGAGAATAACAAGCAATATCTCGAAAATGGTTAACTCAAAAAAATGTATATGACATAAATTGTGTATTTTGACGCGATCTACATTTTTTGTGTAGTAAAATTCTGTCTATATCTTATGGTTTACGTTATGCAAATGTCGTTCACAATGAAGAATACTTTTGGAGACATTCCCAGAAAATTCGAGATATACATTTCATTTGTCATGAAAATATCTTGAACATATGATATTTTAATCAAAATCGTTAGAGCCATTTTTGAGAAAATTAAAATTCTCGAAAAATATTCCATGTAAAGGACAGTCTGGGGTGAAGGGATTTTCTTGAAAACCTTCATGTCGCATCTCAAGAAGATACTGAATCCGAATATACCAAGTTTGGTGTTTATCCGACTGTTCGATTCTGATTATGCTGTTCACAGGCAGACACACAGACACACACACACACACACACACACACACACACACACAGAGACACAAACACGGACATGTTTCCAAAAATGCTTTTTTTGGATTCAGGGAGTCTCAAAACATGTATTTCCGATGAAATCTCGGTATCGAATTTTTGGGTGAATACAACTATTCCCCTACTTACTATACGTAGTAGAGAAAGTAAAAATCTGATGCGTTACATTCACATGACTTTCTCTACCCTCTCATTTATTACAGGGTATACAAATTATTCTCACGCAGATTTATTTTCCTATCTACTTCATTTTAATCAAGGTAAACCCTTCCGAAATAACTGCATTACACATTTCATTATAGATAGAAAGTGAACAGCGATAGTCAAATGTTTTAGAACTGCACCAATTTCTGGCCTTATAGTTTCATACTCTTTCCATGACATCGCGAGAAACAATTGAAAATCGACAGGACTTGAAAAGAAGGGCTAAGTATTGAACAATTCGAACCATTAAATAGAGAAATATCTCGGAAAATATTGATGCAACAAAAAGTTATTTGAAACAAATTGTGTGTTTTAAAGAGATCTAGATTTTAATGCAGTATGTTTTCTTCTATCGTTCAGTGTTTGCGAGTTATACAGTGTTAATAAAAAATACTTCCGAATGAAGTGGACTTCACAGGTTTTTCCCAGAAAATTCAACATATGCATATTATTTGTCATGTACATATATTTAATATATAGTATTTTAAACAAAATCGTTAGAACCATTTGTTTGAAAATTTTCCATGTAAAGGGTAGTTTGGGATAGGGTATTTTCCTGGAAATCTTCGTGTCACATCTTTGATAGGTACTGAATCAAAATACCATTTCTGGTATATATCTGACAATTCCTTTTGAGTTATGCTGTTCACACACACACACACACACACACACACACTCATACGGATGTTTTTCTAAAAACTATTTTTTTCATTCAGGGGATCTCAAAATATGTACTTACAGTGAAATCTCATATGTGATTTTTAAGTGGAATGCAATCTCTTCTCCACTAGGTACGTGGTAGAGAAAGTAAAATTCAGTATTTATCTGAAAATTGAGTAAAACTACGAATTAAAGGTCAAATTTGTATTCAAACCCGCAACATCCCGAATGGGAGTTACAGACACTACCATCCGAGTTATCTCGTTCGGTAGGTCAGATTTTGTTTCAAATGAACCCATGCGGGAAGAAAGAAGAATCGCGTAAATGTATAAATCCGTATGACAATACTTTAAGATGCAACAACACATGTTTCGAAAAAGACTAACGCTATAGAAAAAAAAATTGATGTGTTACACTCACATGACCTTCTCTACTCTTGTACAAACTATTTTTACAAACGCTTATTCTCCATCTACTTCATGTTAATCTAGATAAACATTTGCAGACTCTATCTTATTGCTAATTTTCTTGTAGATGTAAGGGGAATATATAATTACAAGGGCAATATAGAAATACAGTAGCCTTTAAGCACATACATATCTCTTAATAACTGGTTGCTAGGTGCAGCACCATTCCCTTTGCCACAGATTAATACTCTTTGCATATCCAAGACAAAAAAATGAATAACGAATTCCCATTTGAGAAAATAAGTATTAAAAAATTTAAGGGAATAACAAGCAATATCTCGAAAATGGTGCACTCAACAAAAAAAATGTATATGACATAAATTGTGAATTTTAACGCGGTCTACATTTTTTGTGTACTAACATTTTGTCTATCTCTTATGGTTTACCAGTTATGCAAAAGTCGTTCACAATGAAGAATACTTTTGGAGACATTCCCAGGAAATTCAAGATATACATTTTATTTGTCATGAAAATATCTTAAACATATGATATTTTAAGCAAAATCGTTAGCCATTTTTGAGAAAATTAAAATTTTAGAAAAATCTTCCATGCAAAGGGTAATCTGGGGTGGGGGATTTTCTTGAAAACCTTCGTGTCACATCCTTGGAAGATACTGAACCGGAATACCAAGTTTGGTGTTTATCCGACTGTTCGTTTGTGAGTTATGCTGTTCACAGGCACACAGACACACACACACACACACACATACACACAGACACACACGGACATGTTTCCAAAAATGCTTTTTTGGATTCAGGGGGTTTCAAAACATGTATTTCCGGTGAAATCTCGGTATCGAATTTTTGGGTGGAATGCAATACTTCCCCTACTAACTATACGTAGTAGAGAAAGTAAAAAGATATTTGTCATAAATTGTATAATAATTCAAATAAGTTCTATGGTTTTGTCTATATTATGGTTTACCAGTTATATGCAAAATTTATTCAGAAAGAAGAAGACCTTACTGAAATTCAAGATAAACATATCTTGAATATCTTCAGCATTTTAATTGAAATAGAATTGCTATTGATGTGGGAGAAAGTCTGGGATGGAGGAAGTTTCTTCAAAATCCTCACCTACATGCTTTAGTAATGTCTGACACATATATGGAATTTGGTATATACCCAACTTTTCGTTTTTCTGTTTTTTTGTGGGGGGAGTGTTACGCTGTACACGGACAGACACACAGGGATCTTTTTCTGAACATGCCCTTTTGCGTTTAGCGGACCTTTAAACCGTATTCCTGGTGAAATTGCAATATCGAATTTTTACGTGGAATACAACACTACTTCCTCTACATACTACAGGCAAGTGGTAGAGAGGGTAAAATAGAAAAACGATCCCTATAATACAACAGTGCATATGGAATAGTGAACCTTCAATTTATATAAAGTACTCAACATGCACTTTTTACCTACTTTGTCGTTCTGTTCAATATTTATCTGAAGAATTTGTGGAATTTTTTCCAGAATGAAGGAGCAATGGTAGTGGAAGACAGAGAAAAATAAAGTGCATTCAGATCTGCTGATGATAAAGGAATGCTAATAAAAGAGGAAATGATCTTAAGAAACATACTAATGGGGACACATTATAACGGGATGAAGATCGTTAAAATATCAAGGCGTTAAATAACAGTGAGTTCATTTTGCGGCGGAGATAATTGGACAGTATTTGTGAAATTTATTACTTTCTCTACTACGTATAGTAAGTAGGGGAAGTATTGTATTCCACCCAAAAATTTGATACCGAGATTTCACCGGAAATACATGTTTTGAGACCCCCTGAATCCAAAAAATGCATTTTTGGAAACATGTCCTTGTGTGTATCTGTGAACAGCATAACTCAGAAACGAACAGTCAGATAAACACCAAACTTGGTATTTAGGTTCAGTATCTTCCAGAGATGCGACACGAAGGTTTTCAACAAAATCCTCCCACCCCAGATTACCCTTTACATGGAAAAACTTTTGAAAAGTTTAATTTTATCCAATATGGTTCTGACGATTTTGATTAAAATATCATATGTTTAAGATATTTTCATGACAAATGAAATGTATGTCTCGAATTTTCTGGGAATGTCTCCAAAAGTGTTCTTCATTGTGAACGACTTTTGCATAACTGGTAAACCATAAGAGATAGACAAAAGTTTACTACACAAAAATTGTAGATCGCGTTAAAATACACAATTTATGTCATATACAGTTTTTTTGTTGGGTGAACCGTTTTCGAGATATTGCTTGTTATTCCCTTAAATTTTCCAATACTTATACTTTTTCTCAAATGGGAATTCGTTATTCATTTTTTTTGTCTTGGTAATGCAAAGAGAATTGAATACTCCACATAGCAACCAGCTCTTAAAATATTTGATTATAGCTTAAAGCCTACCAATTCCCCCTTGCATCTGCAAGAAAATTAGCAATAAGATTAACATCTCGATTAAACTGAAGCATATGGAGAATAAGCGTTTGTAAAAATATTTTGTACAAGGGTAGAGAAAGTTATGTGAGTGTAACACACCAGATTTTTTTTAGGATGTTATGGGAGGTAATGCTAAAAATGTAAACTCTTAGGAGGCTCTGTGTAAAACATCAGTGTTTGGAATTTCAGGATATACTTGCACTATTAGCATAAGGCAAACTTGGTTTAAAATTGGACCACGGGATATTTGTAGAGATAGGCAAACACTAAGAAAGAATTTTTGAAAAGAAATTAAATCAAGCATTGAATATATAGAAAGCTAAGATTTATTGAGAAGTTTTAGTGCCAAATCGTCGTTGAGTAATATACAGAGAACTGAAAACAGATTGGGTAGAGAAAATTATGTGGACATAGCTGATAAAATAGCAAAGGAAGGCTTTGCATCGGCTAGAACAGATATGTTGAAATTAAAAGCATTAAGAGCAAGGGGTGATTCAGGAAAATGCCCAATATGGTGATAACTGGCATATAATTCTAGCATGCGAGGTAACCAAGATTCCTAGGAAAAAGTAGGAAAACAAGAGGTGAATAAATTGAGTTTTGTTTATGGATGCTCTTTAACTATTGAGATTCTTAACGTCCCATTCTATATTGGGCGTGAAAGACCGGAATTTTGCTCAAAGGCCTCTTTATCAGGCTTGAGGTTCTTTTACGTGCCGTAAATCTACGACACGGGACCACCGGCTTTACTTCCCTTCCGAAGGAAGCCATGCTAAGGATTTTTACACCCGAAAAAAAATTCATCGTCCTCCGCCAGGTTTGGACCCACGACGTCGGGAACTAGAGGCTAGTATGGTAACCACTATACCACGGAGAGCGACAAATAAAGGTGTTATAGCGAGAGAAAGTGTAGGAAAAACGATGATAATGCAAAAACGAGGGCAAATATAGTGGAAATAGGAAACTATTTAGTTTTAGTGAGGGCTAAATAGCCGAGAAAAATCGGAAAGGAGGAGAAAGTTACATATTAGTAGGTGATGTAAAGAAGTAGAAAATAGAATCAACAGCTCGGTAACTGCAGGGTTTGAGCGTATGTGCCCCAGGAAACCCAGCAACTTAGGGTAATGTTTTATAAATTAAGTTAATAGAACAATTGTAGAATCTCAAATGTACGTATTCTGGTTTATAGTGTAACTAAGACCTAACATGTATTCTTATAGAAGTGGAAATAAACTTTATTATTACCTATATAAAATTTCCTTAGTTTTGTACTAATTCAACAAATTTTGAAAGGCATCTACAAACAAGCTACTATAAATACATTTCAACTACATACCTGCAGCAGTTCGTGAGTTGTTTCATGTTTACGACATACAGAGGACCAAGCGAGGGTAATAGATGCTCCGCAATAACCAACTTACCTAAAAATACAAAAAATGTATTGTTAATAGGAGAAAAACAAAAAGATACACTTGCGATTTTGAGAAGAGGCAGTGCAGCAAGTGAACAGTTTCATGTGCTTGGGATGTACCATAAGTAATTGTTGTGAAGAAGTCAGAGGATAGCAACGGCAAAGGAAGCTAATTAATCAATACATTACATTCAGATTACTTTCTATACTTTTACTATAGTTAGTTATTATCTCTTCTACATACTAATCCTACAAGAGCTTATCTTTCATCTACCTTATGTTAATTGAGATAAATGTTTGCAGAACCAGTTTTGTTACACATTTCTTACAGGTGCAAGGGGGATACATGAGGCTGAAGCGATAATAGTCACATGATTAAAAAGCATTAAAATACAAATCGATAGCAACGGATATTTCGGGAATGCTTAATGTCAAAATCATGCTCCCGCAGTGTCACTCCCTGTAGTATCGTATGAAGTACGAGCGTGTTTTTAAAGCTTGTATCAATAATTTTTTAAAAACCCTGATGTGTTACACTCACATGACTTTCTCTACTCTTTAAGCGATTGTCAAATCTTTTAAGAGCTGGTTGCTATGTGGAGTATTCCATTCTCTTTGCATATACAGGGCATAAAAAACGTATAACGAATTCTCTTTTGAGAAAAAGTATAAATATTGGAAAATTCAAACAAATAACAAGGAATATCTCGGAAATGGTTCACTCCACAAAAATGTATATGATATAAATTGTGTGTTTTAACGAGATCTACATTTTTTGTGTAGAGTAAAACTTTGTCTATCTCTTACGCTTTACCAGTTATGCGAAAGTCATTCAGAATGAAGGGGCTTTTGGGGACATTCCCAGAAAATTCAATATATATACATTTTTATTATTCATAAAAATATCTTAAATATACGATATTTTAATCAAAATCGTTAGAACCATTTTTAAGAAAATCAAAATTTTCCATGTAAAGGTGGGGAATTTTCTTGAAAATTTTCGTGTCTCATATTTAAAAGATGCTGAACTAGGTTTAGTATCTGGCTTTTTCGTTTTTCAGTTATGGTGTTCACAGATACACACACACACACATACACGGACTTTTTCTAAAAATGCTTTTTCGGATTTAGGGGGCTTCAAAACATGTATTTCCGGTGAAATCTCGGTATCGAATTCTTGGGTGGAATGCAATACTTCCCCAACTTACTATACCTAGTAGAGAAATTAAAAAAAACAGAACATTATTTTACACATACTTTATCATTCATTACCTTACACTACTTCTTCACACAGTTGCCGTCGTTATTCAGGCACTTGTAACGGAAAACCAGTTTTTGTATGTTTTCGTCAAAGATGATGCCGCCTGTGATGAAAGCCAAGTCTGCAGTTCTTGTTTCACAACATCATTGTCGTTGAACTGTTTTTCACTAAGACATAAACACATGCAAATCGTTTGGTGCCAAATCCGGAATATAGGAAGGAATTTTTCCTAACCAAACGATACGATCAGATCTTAAGTTAGTTTGGCTGTGTTTAAACTTCACACAGTTGGCGATGAATGTGTAGCATTTCTCGCATTCAAGAAACGAATCAGTGATCTGACTTCACAGTCGGCGGGTCGTTCGATTGTTTTCAACATTTCGAAACACTCTAACAACAGGACAACACAAAGGACGATCGTTCACAGCTGCGTCTGGCTTCCTAATGAATGGAGGAAGTGATCGCGCATGCTCAAAATCGAGACTGTAACGCTGCAGCGGCAAAATATTAAAACGATGTGTACTTAATTTAAAAACACGCCGCTTTTTTGCTAGCAATAAATAATCAAAATAAATAAGCTAGATATACTATTGTTTGCAGATGATGTGATGTTACTGGAAGATTCTGAAAATTACCTTTAAGGAGCAGTTTCAACTGCAACCTATCTCTGAAAAATACAATTTGGAAATCTCATTAACGAAATCCAAAGTAATGAGTTATGTTGAAAAAAAAATCATCGCAGAACAAAAATTTGCCTTTACAAGAAATCAGTAGAACAGGTTTCATCTTTCACATATTTAGGTTATTCTTTGAGTGGTGATACACATATATAATGAACAAAATTATGTAGTTTTTGATATGAGTTTAACTAATAACACTTTCACACCATCTCTTATGCAAAGAAACTTTAGGATCAAAGTTTATAAAAGTTATAAAACATTGACGAGACCAATTCTCGTGTATGACAGTGAAGCCTGGAACATACGAAAATATTACAAAACACCGCATCAAAGCCATTGAATGAAATGTTTAAGAGCAACTGCCGGGTGTTCTAAATTATATATATAAGGGTATTGTGTTACTTCACATGACAGTCTCTACCCATTCTTACAAAAGATTATTCTTCTGTCTATTTCTTGTTAATAGAGACAAACGTTTGCAGAATGCGCATTACACATTTCGTTGTAAATACAAGGGATACAGGATGAAATATTTAAAAAGCGGGTCGCTATGTGATGGCTTTAAACTTACATAATTAGATTCAGTTTTGAGAAAATTCAAAATAAGAACAATTTTACGTGTAAAGGGTAGATTGGAATGGAGAGATATTCTGGAAAATCTTTGTGTCGAATCCTTGGAAGATGATCTGAAATACCATATTTGGTATTTGTCCCACATTTCGTTCTTAAGTAATTTTGTTCACAGATACACACAAGTTCTTTTTTGTTCTTTTTTGCGTTAATCTGTACCTCCGGGAAAAAATCTTTATAAACAAAAATGTAAAAGTGTGTATGAAATAATTTTTTTCGTAGCGTAAGCTGTTTCCGATGTACTAGTTTACTTTTAAGTTACTCCGGATTGAAGTGTGCTGCGGCATTTATGAATATATTTCGGGTTGAATGCAGTACTTCTAGTAGCCTAGATATGCGGTAGACAAAGTAATATTCCTTATAGTAATTATTTTATCTGCAGTAAGAAGTCTTTCTCGTCGCCAAAGAGAAAAGCTGGTTGTAACATTTTGACGGCTTGACTGTATGTGTTCTCAAGTCGTAGATCGACACTGATATTGTAAACATTAATTGGCGGTAAGATGAGGTTCCCGTCGAAGCTGGGCCGGAGCAGAAGGTGTATTGATCCCCCACCCTGGTCTTGCTGGGGCTCTGGGTGCCAGGCAGCCGACTGTGTGTATGTGATCGAGGGTGGGGCTCCGACGGTCATCACGTCCTTTCCTCAATAATAACACAGAGAAAACCCTCTGACAGGGGTCTTCATTATGTGACAAGCATCTGGAAAAACAAACATAGTGTTCTCCGGTAACCCGCGTGACAGAAACAGTTGCTACTCAGTACGCGCTGCAGGAAACTAATCAGACACACATAAAAAAATCCGATGTTTCATTCACATGACTTTCTCTATCCCCTCTTCCTCCAAAATTTTTTCTTTTGTCTACTTCATGTTAATATGGATATAAACGTTTGCAGAACTAGTCTAATTGCATGGTTGTTGTAGGTGCAAGAGGGATACAGGAGGCTGAAGCGATAGTCAGGTGTTTAAAAAAACGAGTCGCTATATTCTGGCTTTGAAATTTTATGCTCTTTCCATTGACGGTGACACCACTTCAAAAACTGATAAAGTATTGAAAAATGCATACCAAAAACAGCGGATAACTTGAAAATGTCTGGTGGTACAAAAACATCTATTTGAAATAAATTGAGTGTTTTAAAGAGATCTACATTTTATTTGAAGAGATGACAACTTACTTCTTACTAAGAGGGATTTACAGGTATTTGCAGAAAAATTCAAGATATACATTTTATTAATCATATAAATGTCTAAATCTTCCTGTTGAATCCTTTTAAGATACTGAACGTAAATACGAAGTTTGGTATTTATACACATCACATGCACAGACACGCTGACGTTTTTCTAAAACTGCCTGTTTTCGATTCAGGGGACCTCAAAACCTTTACTCCCGGTAAAATCTCTATATCGAATTGGTGGAATACAATACCTCCTCCGTTTATTACAGGTAAGTAATAGAGTAGAAAAAGTGTTATATCACTTTCTCTAGCCACTATCCTTTATTTTTAAATAACATATACAAAACAGTCTTGCAAAAACTTTTTTACAAGCTGCTTCATGTTAATTGAGATAAACGTTTGCAGAAATCGTTTCATTAAGATTTCGTTATTGGTAGAAAGAGAACACAAAAGGATAAAATGGTCAACTTTTATATGCAGTGTTGAAATTACATAATCTTTCTATCACATCGCGAGAAACACGGCAACCACTCAAAAAGTTAATAAAAGTATCGAAAAATTCAAACCATTAAGAAGGAGTATCTCGGAAATTTTAATGTCACAAAAATTATATGGGGAAAATTTTTTGTTCTAAGATCTTTTTTGTGAAGTAAGTTTTCGTCTGTTCTTATGGTTTACGGTTATACAAAATTATACAAAATGGAGAGGATTTCACAATCTCTTCGGAGAAAATTTAAGATATACATTTAATTAGTCATGTAAATACCTTAAATCTATGTTATTTTAATAAACCTCGTTAGTTATTTAAAAAAAAATAACGAAACCAATTCCATGTAAATGGCAGTTTGGATTGGAGTATTTTCCTCAAAATCTTCGTATCCAATTCTCGGAAGATACGGAACGTAATAACTAAGTTTGGTCTTTATATGATATTTCATTTCTGAAATATCAGATAACCCACACCCATTCACCCAACCACAAAAGAACCATTTTCTAAACACGTATGCGTTATTTATTGAGGCATTATTTTTAACACTTGAATGATTTCAGTCAAATTATATAATATTTAAATTCAATAACAGCCCGCCTTGAAGCAATATGTGTATGTAATAATTTGTAAAATGTATGTAACAGTCATTGCATATGCTTATATTACTGTAAACATGTTCAATAATGTTATACGAATGCATTCCGTAACTTAATAATGTAGGAGCTGTGAGAATAATAAGTTAAACGTTGCTAACAATGAGGTAACAATGAGGTAACCTTGAGGCAATAATGAATTTTAAAGTTTAAATGCTAATATTAATTATTGTAGCAACAATAATGTAAATTTTGACAGTTTTAAAATAGCCAATCAACAACCAGAAAAAAACTTTAGTAAAATGGAGGTATTCTAATGTAGTAGGAATAGCCAATCAGAGACTTGAAATACAAAAATTTACAAGTTTAGACGGTTAAAATCAATTCAGTTGCCTGCAGACAGAGCTCATAACTGGACGCGTTGCTTGTGCGTCCTCGAGAGATTTAATACGTATTCGTGTGAAACGAAAAATGGTTTAGTGTTAAAAAGTGTAATTAATTAATAAAGAATCTCACAGCTTTAATTAATAAAGAATCAGTAAAGTGTTATTTAAATCGTATCAAGTATTAATAAAGGAAGTGAAGTAAAATTATAATCTGTGTAAGCCTACATTCTTAGTCGTACCACAACCCTGCCAAGAGAAACGTGTTTCTAACAAATACTGACGCAGCCGAGGCAAACATAAATATAATATTTAGAGAAACAGTAAAAATACATTTGGAGCGAAGGCTACCGGAAACTGTTTACTATACGTGCTGTTGCAACTACTACAAGTTCGGCTCCCCAATAGTTGATATATAATACAACTCCTACTTTAAATTGCCTGCCATACGTGTTGCAAATAACAATTACAACAAAACACCTTTCTCATTATTTATTTATTGACGAGGACAGCAAAACGTGTTGTCGAATGGGTGTAATCTGATACTTTCATTACTACACTGAAGTAAAATATTCTATTAATGAACTATCAGTAAAAATGAGAGAAGTGTATAGTCGTATTATGAATTAATGAAGTTTGCAGGTACTAGGTTTGAAATGTTACCAGGATTCGGCCTCATTCACTTAACCTACTGTTCGTTACACCTTGAGAAGGGGTGAGTGTGTCTGTTTGGTTTACTGTTTCCCTCCTACAACTACAAAGAGCTCACGCAAAGCATCAGTCCTCAGTTTTTTAACTACACATATAAGTCTAATGTTATACGCAATGAAGATTCTATCTATATTGCAATATATTAGGCAGACGAAAGCTGTTCACAGAGGTCGATCTCTAATTAAGGCAACTCACTAACAGTTAAAAATTCACTACGACATTCAGAAATAAAGAAAGTTTTGGAAATTGTACGGATACGTTGCAGTAGTGGCTCGTGAGTGTATATTTTGGGTGTTCACAAAATGTTTGAATCAGATAGTCCTGAAAATGCAAAATACCATATGCTGCATAATAGTTGTGATTATGAACAAACTGATATAACCGCAGTCGCTGCCAACAACAATAATAATACATAACTTGTCTGACAAAGAAAGGGTTGTTTTGTCGATGTTTGTTGTTGTGTACATAATTAAGCACATCGTTTTAGGGCAAGAACGAAATAATGCGTATAAATTAAATTATAGTTGAAAATATGGATGGTATGGAGAAAGCGGGAGAAGTTTCCCCGCTCGTGCACGTTACCTCACAAGGTACTTCTGCCATATTGTGCTTCCACCTAGTGGCATAGACGTTAAATTATAGTGATAATATGGAAACAGAGCGCGGGGGAATCTTCGCGCGTTAGTGCACGCCTTCAAGTGTGCACGAGCCGTATGTATTTTACTCAACGTAAATACGTCATAGCAGTTCCGCGTGCGCAAAAGCTCCTTAAAACGTGCACAAGTAAAGATGTGCTAGCGACTCTTTTGCCATGTTTCCTTAATATGAGACGCTGTAGATTTAAACGTCCTAGATTTTAAATAAAAGGAGTGTGCGGAGAAAGGTTAACGGAAAGTAATACTTGCACACTGACAGAAAAGATTTCGCTGGAAGAATAGTCGGTGCTAGAATCAAAGTGTTGTGGAGCAATACATAGGAACACGAGTCAGACTCATTTTCCAGAAGTTCGCGTGCCTCAGACTTGGTGCATGGTGGTTGATTAAACTCACCGATAGAAACTGTATGAGAATCTGTCGATTTGCAAGGAGGCATCTTGGGTTCATACCTTGGAGATCTGTAGGGACATGGAATAATGGAGCGTAGATTATTGCCAACGATTTTTTTGTATCCAAAATATGGTTATAGACTTGTTGGGCGCTACTGGCAGTAGAGTAGAAGAGGAGGGAATAGATAAATTTCTGTTTAAGGTGAAACAGCTTAGATTTGAGAATAGTGATAATAGGAGGAGTGTGAACATATATTTTATTTCATGATTGAGATATTATTATTGCGTTGTATTTACTTATTTATCTGTGTTTCTTTAATGTTCTTTATGTAATATAATAGAACACAAATATAATATATATCTTAATAAGCAATACAGTTATTTCGTTTTTTCTATGGTGTCCATATCTCTGAATTTTCCACTAATTTAACTAAACTTAGTTACCAAGGAATATTTTGGTATACTTTTGACAAAAATTGGCACATTTGGGTTTTAGAATATGTCAAAAAATAAGCTTCCCTTTAATAACTTCCGCAAACTTACTTTTAATCCCTAACACATAAATCAAATCTCTTGTCCTATCTAGACAAACCGTTGTACATTTGTACTTTAGGGCCAAACAAAAATTACAGGCTAGCTTACAACTCTCAAAAACTATCCGATTATATTTTCACCCCTTCATGCAGAAATCTACGTTGTTAAACCATCTGGTCAAAATATTGTACAATTTCTGTTATAGGAACTGGCAAAAAGCATGGATTACTTTAAAACTTCTGAAAGTATCCAAACTTTATATTGAATCATATACGTAGTATCTCGATTTTTTAAAAAAAATTACCCTTACCTTTATTTTGAACCCTTTATAGACAAAACTATACTTGGCATATCAGGACAGTATGTGCACTAGATTTGGTAAACATTATAGGTTATTAACGACTTTCAAAAACTACCCCATATCTCTATTTTCAACCTCTTATCGAATGCATGCTTGCAATGTCGGGCAAGACTGGTAGTCTAGTAGTAATGCTTTAAAGCAATTCTTTTTTTCTCGTTTACCCAGTTTATGTTTACTGTGTTTGTTTACTTTACAGCTTATTTCCGCGATTATGCATAAAACACACACATGCCCATGGCTACACTCGAACCCGTGACCCTCAGCTTGGCAGAGCGCCGAAGCTATAGGCTCCAGCGGCAACGGCTATGAGGGCCGGCCGCCTCTGGAGCAGTTATATGAAGTTTTCGTTATGACTGGAGTACACAGACAGGGTTTTGTTAAATCCTGTTATTTTTTTCCTTTACCAAGGAAAGCATTATATTTTCAAACGTCTATAAGACATTGCGTTTTTCCTCTCACGCTGCTGCTCAGGGTACCAGTCTCGTGTCAGGTCGCCAGATTGAGCTTCCTATCCTGATTGTTTCCACATTCCATAGGCTGAATATCAAACAGTTGGGCCTTCCCCGAGCTTTCATTTCATACTTTTATTTACTATAAGGAATATGAAATCATATTTTACTGAATAAAGGGTATACATATCTGAAAGAAAACAGCTATTACCTAAACAACATTTACAAATCTCTTGCACACTATAGATGAAATTCTCCGAGGTTCATAACATTTTTTGGACGAACATGGTTTTTTTTGGTGAAATTGTCAACCATTATAATATGCATGGGAATAGAATGTAAAAATATGGTATAATACCAAAATGCATTATATACTACTGCATTAATCCTAGCACAGTGATTTACCTTCATACTGCGGCCACCGCAAGACGGTTAGCATGCTGGGCTCCCACGTAAGCGCCTCACATTCTCATTGTTACATCAATGATAATAAGCACATACCTTATCATAAGATGTGTTGGAAAGGTCTTCTCTACCCACACATTTCTGGCATCTTTTAAGAAAATTTTCATTTACACTCGAGAGTTCAATATCTGAAATTGATGAATTTCTCACCTGATGTTTTCTTTCATTTATTCTAATGAATGAGGTTTGTTGCATATACTTTATTACTTTCTCTACTGCATATAGTAAGTAGGGGAAGTATTGTATTCCACCCAAAAATTCGATACCGAGATTTCACCGGAAATCTATGTTTTGAGACCCCTGAATAAAAAAAATCTGATGTGTTACACTCACATCACTTTCTCTACTCTTGTACAAACGCTTAGTCTCCATATGATTCATGTTAATCGAGATATCGAGATGTTAATCTTATTGCAAATTTTCTTGTAGATGCAAGGGGAATATGGTGGGTTTTAAGCGATAGTCAAATCTTTTAAGTGCTGGTTGCTATGTGGCGCATTCCATTCTCTTTGCATGTCCAGGACATAAAAAAAATTTTCTGATGTGTTACACTCACATGACTCTCTCTACTCTTGTACAAACTATTTTTACAAACGCTTATTCTCCATCTACTTCATGTTAATCGAGATAAACATTTGCAGAGTCTATCTTATTGCTAATTTTCTTATAGATGTAAGGGGAATATATATTTACAAGGACAATATAGAAATACAGTAGCCTTTAAGCACATACATATCTCTTAATAGCTGGTTGCTAGGTGCAGCACCATTCCCTTTGCCACAGATTAATGCTCTTTGCATATCCAAGACAAAAAAATGAATAACGAATTCCCATTTGAGAAAATAATTATTGAAAAATTTAAGGGAATAACAAACAATATCTCGAAAATGGTTCACTCAACAAAAAAATGTATATGACATAAATTGTGTATTTTAACGCGATCTACATTTTTTGTGTAGTAACATTTTGTCTATCTCTTATGGTTTACCAGTTATGGAAAAGTCGTTCACAATGAAGAATACTTTTGGAGACATTCCCAGGAGATTCAAGATATACATTTTATTTTTCATAAAAATATCGCAAACATATGATATTTTAATTAAAATCGTCAGAGCCATTTTTGAGAAAATTAAATTTTTCGAAAAATCTTCCATGTAAAGGGTAATCTGGGGTGGGGGGATTTTCTTGAAAACCTTCGTGTCGCATCTCTGGAAGATACTGAACCTAAATACCAAGTTTGGTGTTTATCCGACTGTTCGTTTCTGAGTTATGCTGTTCACAGACAGACACACAGACACACACACGGACATGTTTCCAAAAATGCTTTTTTTGGATTCAGGGGGTCTCAAAACATATATTTCCGGTGAAATCTCCGTATCGAATTTTTGGGTGGAATACAATACTTCCCCTACTTACTATACGTAGTAGAGAAAGTAAAAAAAGCATTTTTAAGATATGTTTAAGATATTTTCATTACAAATGAAATGTATATCTCGAATTCTCTGGGAATGACTCCAAAAATATTCTTCATTGTTGAACGACTTTTGCATAACTGGTAAACCATAAGAGATAGACAAAATTTTACTACACAAAAAATGTAGATCGCGTTAAAGTAAACAATCTATGTCATATACATTTTGTTTTTTGAGTGAACCATTTTCGAGATATTGCTTGTTATTCCCTTAAATTTTCCAATACTTATACGTTTTCTCAAATTCGTTATTCATTTTATTTTGTCCTGGTAATGCCAAGAGAATGGAATACTCCACAAAGCGACCAGCTCTTAAAATATTTGACTATCACTTAAAGCTTACCATATTCCCCTTGCATCTACAAGAAAATTAGCAATAAGATTAACATCTCGATATCTCGATTAACACGAAGCATATGGAGAATAAGCGTTTGTAAAAATAGTTTGTACAAGAGTAGAGAAAGTCATGTGAGCGTAACACATCAGATGTTTTAATATAGGATAATTAGTAATGGAATAAGGCCCTCAAGATCCCCAGATTTGACTGTATGCGATTTTTATCTGTGTGGTGTGAAAAATAAGCGTATAAAAACTAAAAAAAAACACGGAAGAATTAAAAGAAAACATAAGGTGGAAAATTCACTTAGTTTCAGATATTCAACTCTCAAGTAAAAATGAAATTTTCCTGAGAATATGGCAGAAATGTTTGGACAGAAATGGACATTTCCAGTATCTCTTATAATAAAATATTGGCTATTATCATTGTACTTGTACTCGTAACTATGAAAATGTGAGGTGGATATTGTAACTGTTTCGGCGGAAATCTGAGCTGTAACGGCCGGCCCGTGAACAGCCGTGCAGTGGCCACAGTGTGAAAGGAATGGCACTGTATAATACATATAATACACGCAACCTTCACTACTGCAACGATCGCCGTTGTGCATAACCATCGTGCGATTTGTCTTTATCTTTAAGCAACGAGTAAGGGCATCGTGGCTAGCTTAGCAGAATATAAAGCTAGTGATGGAAATTTTTCTCGATACACTTTATGGGCTTCTCCTCAATATATCGCACCTTCTACCTGATGAGGAGGATAGGTAAAGGTACGGAGCAAGGAAAGGGCCCCCGAAACCGGGGTAGAGCACCGCACACAGGCCAAGAAGAGGATAAGTTCGTGGCATCTAAACTTCTGAATGTACAACCATCAAGAGCCGCAGTGAGCGCAATTGGTCTACCCATGGGCGAATCCACGTATAAATCAGGAACAAACTTTCTCCATGCAACAACCGAAACGCTGGTTTTGGTACATGTAATCTGCGATACAAGGATGATCATGCAGATGCACCAAAACTATTGAAGAATCAACTGCAATTGTCGTCAATTAATCTTGGGAATTTTTTAATAAAAATTGCCTGTACACCTTTTCATTTGTTATTACGTTCAATTGCTGAAGGACTTTCTTGACTGATTTTAATTAAACCGTCACAATTCTGGTATAAAATAATCTAGTTTTGCTATTTGTGTTTTCGTGAAATCTGTATTGTAAAAGTCCACATTATTTTTGGTTTCTTTTGCAAGAATGAGTGCAGTTGTTTTTTTATTAAAGTATAAGCCAACTTAATGTCATGAAAAGTATTGCAATAGTACCTAATTTTATTTTTGTTTCATTAATTTTGCTACTCATTCTATTTAATTTAGCAAAAATAATAATTTGTTCCTTGGAGTGTAAGTATGATAAATCTACAATATTATTGACTAGACGAAATTACTATCATTTTCAAAACAATGTTCATACTCCTTACAAACATTCATGCCACCAATCCAACCAATTTTACCAATTTACCACAGCAAATACTGTATAATACCCCTATTGGTATTACGCCAAAAATACAGCTCTGGTTTTAAATGATGCCACAACTCTACCTGAAAAGACGGTTTCCCCATATTCGTTGTAGTCAACATAACGAATCCACCTCTTTTGTTGTTTTTGAAGCCTATAGATGCTACTAATACGCCAGTCATAAGCTTCTAATGATTTTGTTATATACATGGAGTATAGCCATATTTTAGATAAAGTTTTCAGTTAGGGATGGGACCATACCACTATTTCTCGATACTCGATACTCACTTTATAAAAACTGCAAAGGCGATAGTTTGTTCGCTGAATTATGCTCTTATTAGTAATTTTCTGCATATATAAACGCATGTAACCAATTTTGTGTTGTGTGCTAATTCCAAAATTGTTCCTGTTTGATATTCTTCAATTTATAGCATATTTTTATCCTGATAATGCTACAGGTTATGTATCTACTATTGTTAGTCAAGGCTAAGTATAATAAAATATAATAATAATAATAATAATTTAATAATAATTATTATTTAGCTTCCCTTTTTATATAACCATATTTTGTGTATATTCCTTTCTTTTAAAGGACTTTCTATCCATAGAAAAGCAAGTACTAGCAATTCTTTTCTGAATTCTTGAAAATATAAACTAATATATATATATATATATATATATATATATATAACGCAAGTAACTAAAAATAACAAATATTTGTATGACGTGTATATTCCCTTCTTTTAAAGGACTTTCTATCCATAGAAAAACAAGTACTAGCAATTCTTCTTTATTCTGAAATCTTGAAAATATAAACTAATATACATATATTGTGGCATGTGAGGTGTTAATATTGTAATTCAGTTGGTAACAGTGTATGGCTATATGTTAGAACTGGCAACACAGACCGGTAATGATATAATAAGAGTGGGTATAAAACTGCTTATCAGTAGTAAGCGTCTGACGCTCTCTCTCTTCTTGTAACCATCAAGGACTGCAGACATGGATTAGTATAGGAGACGCCCGTCAGCAGAAGGTAACCTGTATTTTTATTGATCTTTAATATAACTTTCAATCTAAATTTTTGTCATGTGAATTCTTAAGGTAGTTTGATCCTTCTTTCCTTCCATACAATGTTTTAGAAATATTTTAAGAATTTTCAGGTGTATTTAGGAAATTCTATCAGCTCCCCCCGTCGGACCTCATGTAGATTGATAATTTTAGATCCTGGTACCGTGCTCTACCCCCCCCCCCCGTGAGTTGCGAAAATGTAGGAGGTTACGACAATATGAAACGCAAGTAACTAAAAATAATAAATACTTGTATGGGGTGTATATTCCTCGTCTTAAGTTCTGATTTGTTTTTGGTAGATTCAAAGATTTTAGTCACTAGAGTAGGTAAATGTAATGGCTGAGAGTGAGTCACCAAGCCAGGCTATTGCAGAAACGAGATTTAGTGCCTCACTATATCAGCTTCTTTTACAACTCAGTTAACGCTGCATGTTACATGAGTATATGTACTCCTTCCCGCATTGTTTTGCATGTCTCCATTTAGACACATGAGTCTATGGAATGTTGCATTCGTTCACCCACAGGGAACACAGTCAAGGTCTATCATATACTCCAACAACTCTTTGGGGGCACGTGCGAATCAGTAATGTGAAGTCTCGAGACCCCTTTCAATCCTTATCTAGCATAAAGTTAAACGGATCAGCTTTCAATAATGCAAAACTTAAACGTTCAAGTATCGAAAGCGTATTGAAGGTTTATCTCAAACTATTAGACATAAGTACTTCGATACCACCGAGTATCGAGAGTATCCAGGTATCGACAGAATCGAGGTGCTATCCCTAATTTTAGTGTTTCCCTGTCTTTACTAATGGTTTTATTTCTTAACTTTCATTTAACTCGGCATCATGTTGATTTTTACTTTCTCTACTACGTATAGTAAGTAGGGGAAGTATTGCATTCCACCCAAAATTTCGATACCGAGATTTCACCGGAAATACATGTTTTGAGACCCCCTGAATCCAAAAAAAGCATTTTTCGAAACATGTCCGTGTGTGTGTCTGTGTGTGTGTGTGTGTGTCTGTGAACAGCATAACTCAAAAACGAACAGTCGGATAAACACCAAACTTGGTATTTAGGTTCAGTATCTTCCAGAGATGCGACACGAAGGTTTTCAAGAAAATCCCCCCACTCCAGACTCCCTTTACATGGAAAATTTTTCGAAAATTTTAATTTTCTCAAAAATGGCTATAACGATTTTGATGAAAATATCATATGTTTAAGATAATGTCATGAGAAATGAAATGTATATCTCGAATTTTCTGGGAATGTGTCCAAAAGTATTCTTCATTGTGAACGCCTTTTGCATAACTGGTAAACCATAAGAGATAGACAAAATTTTACTACACAAAAAATGTAGATCACGTGAAAATACACAACTTATGTCATATACATTTCTTTTGTTGAGTGAACCGTTTTCGAGATATTGCTTGTTATTTCCTTAAATTTTCCAATACTTATACTTTTTCTCAAATACGTTATTCATTTTTTTATGTCCTGACATGCAAAGAGAATGGAATGCGCCACATAACAACCAGCGTTAAAATATTTGACTATCGCTTAAAAGCTACCATATTCCCCTTGCATCTACAAGAAAATTACCAATAAGATTGACATCTCGATATCTCGATTAACATGAAGCATATGGAGAATAGGCGTTTGTAAAATTAGATTGTACAAGAGTAGAGAAAGTCATGTGAGTGTAAGACATCATAATTTTTTTTTATTCAGGGACTTATATTTCCGGTGAAATAGTGATAAAGAATTTTTTGTTGGAATACAGTATTTCCTGCACATGTAATGGTTAAACACCGAGTGAGCTGACTATGTATTAGGAAATTCCCAATTCTTCGAGCCGACTACACTGCGTTTTTCGTGGTTTCCCCGTGTTTGCAAGCGATTGCTGTGGAAAACCAAAATTTTCGAAAAATGATTCATTTAAAAGGTAGTCTGGGGTGGGGATGTTCTTGAAAATCTTCGCTTCGCGTTTTTGAAAGATACTGAACCCAAATAATACTAGGTTTGGTATTTATCCGAATTTTCGTTTTTGAGTTATCCTGTCCACACGGAACTTTTTTGGATTCAGGGCTTCAAAACACGTATTTCCGGTGAAATATCGATATCAAATTTTTAGGTGGAATGTAAATAATTCCCCTACATACTATACGTAGTAGAAAAAATAAAAAACGAATAAAGAAAGTCTATATCAATTATTATTCGGTTAATGCCAAAGACCTTGTACACGCATTTTCATTGGCAAACATTTTACTTTGTGAAATAACGAAAAAATGAAGCTACATCTAGGTACGGCCATAAGGTTCAAAGAATAACTCAAAAGCCTGGGATACAGCGTGGCCAATATTTCACAGTTAACGTTTGGCTGTTTTAGTAAAAAAGCCATTATTGTCTTCCATTGTAAAGCCAGGATGTAGACCATATTGCCTCATAATTTCAATACCGGTTTAGAGCAACAAGCATCCAAACCACGAATAGTTACTATCTTTATTATTTTACATGCTGAGGTCTCTGTTTCGTTCTTCCTTCATTCCCTCTCCCTTTGTTTCTGAGTTTTCCTTGTTTGCATATGTCCCTTAAAATTGAGTTTAAAAAATTCGATGTGTTAATACACGTGACTTGCTAGTGGGTATACAAATTATTCTTACGAAAGTTAATTTTCTCATCTACTTCACTTTAATCGAGATAAACTTTTCGAAAATAGTTACATTTCACATTTCGTTAACAAAGGAAAAAGCGATATTCAAATGTTTAAGAACTGGACGCATTATGTTGGCTTTAAAATTCCATACGCTTTCCATGCAATCGCGAGAAACAATTGAAAATCACAATACTTTCAAAGAATGGCAAGGTATTGAAGAATTCGAACCATTAAAAACTGATATTTCCGAAATGGCGTATGCCCCAAAAAATTTCAAGATAAATCGTGTGTTTTAAAGAGATCCACATTTTTGTATAGCGCGTTTTCGTCTATTTCTTAACGTTTACCAATTACCTATATAAGATTACACAATATTCCTTGCAAATGAAGAGGACTTCACAGGCTATTCTCAGAGAATTCAAGATATACATTTTATTTGTCATATATATATTTAATATATAGTATTTTAATCAAAATCCTTACAGCCATTTTTTAGAAAATCAAAAACTTGCAAACATCTTCCATGTAAAGGGTAGTTTGGGGTGCGGGATTGCTTTGAAAATTATAGTGTCGTATCTACCAAGTTGGTACTTATCTCACTTTTGGTTTTTGAGTTATGCTGTTCACAGACACAGACGTCCTTTATCTAAAAATATGATGTGACACATTCACATGAGTTTCTCTGCCCTCTTTAGTTTCTTAGTGGTTACACAAATTATTCCTACTCAAGCTTATTTTTCTATCTACGACATTTTAATTCAAATAAGCCTTTGCAGAAATACTACATTATACATTTGGTTATAGATACAAAGAGAACAGTGACCGTCATGTTTAAGACTGGACACTATATGCTGGACTTAAAATTCCAGACTGTTTCCATGCAATCGCGAGAGAAACTGAATATTGAAAGGACTTTAAGAGAATAACCAAGAAGTAAACAATTCGAACATTTAATAATTGATATCTCTGAAACGGATTATGCCATAAAACACTTATTTTAAATAAATTATGCGTTTTAAACAGATCTACAATTTTATTTAATACGCTTTCGTCTATCGCTTCACGTTTATCAGTTATGCAAGATTATACAAAATTTCCTCCGAATGAAGATTTCATAGGCTATTTCCCGAAAATTTAAGATATACATTTTATTTGCCATGTAAATATCTTTAATATATGGTGCTTTAATCAAAATCGTTAGTCATTCTTATAGAAAATCAATCATTTCGAAAAGTGTTGTATGTAAAGTGTAGTTTGAGGTGGGAGAATTTTGTTGAAAATCTTCGTGTCCCATCTTTTGAAGATATTGAACCTAAATACGTAGTTTGGGATTTATCCGACTTTCGTTTTTGCGTTATGCTTTCACTGACACACACAGACATGTTTCCAAAAATGCTTTATTAGGTTTCAGAGATAACAAAACATGTATTTCCGGTGAAGTCTCGGTATGGAATTTTTGGGTGGAATGCAATACTTCCCTACTTACTATACGTAGTAGAGAAAATAAAAATACATGTTTTTTTTTTTTTTTTGGATTTCTGGTGAAATCTCGGGATAGAATTTTTTGGGCGGAATACAATACCTTCTCTATCTACTATGCACGTGGGAGAGAAAGTAGTAAAAATCTGATGTGATACATTCAAGTGAGTTTCTCTAGCCTCTACCGTTTACTGGTGAGTGTACAAACTATTCTTACTAAACCTTATTTTATATCTACTACATTTTAATCCAAATAAACCTTTGCAGAAATAGCTGCATTACACATTTCGTTATAGATACAAAGAGAACAGCGATAGTCAAATGTTTAAGAACAGGACGCTATATACTGACCTTAGAATTCCATACTGTTTCCATAAAATCGCGAGAAAGAACTGAGTGTTGAAAGGACTTTAAAGAATGACCCAGAAATGAACACTTCGAACGATTACTAATAAATATGCCAGAAAATACTTATGCTCCCCCCCCCAAAAAAAAACTTATTTGAAATAAGCTGTGTGTTTTAAATAGATCTACATTTCTTGTGAAGTACATTTTCGTCTATCGGTTAGTTAACGTTTGCCATATACAAGATTATACAAAATGCCTTCCGAATGAAGAGGACTTTATAAAGACTATTCCAAGAACATTCAAGATATATACCTTATTTGTTATGTAAACACCTTTAATATATGGTATTTTAACCAAAATCTTTAGAGCCATGTTTTAGAAAATCAAAATTTTCAAAATGTGTTCCATTAAAGGCTAGTTGGGTGGGGGGTTTCTTGAAAATCTTAGGTCTCGTACCTTGGAAGACGCTGAACTTAAATACCAAGTTTGGTACTTATCCGACTTTTCGTTTTTGAATTATGCTGTCCATAAACCTTTTTCAAAAAATAATTTTTATTCAGGGGGCCTCAAAACATACATATTTCCGGTGAAATCTTAACATCGAATTTTTGGGTGGATTACAATACTTCCCCTACTTACGTGGTATACGTAATAGAAAAAGTAAAAATTGCTAACAGAGCCCCTCTTGTACACCATACACATTAACATGTAATAATAAAATAAATAGGTTGTGTCTTAATGATTATAACGTGATAAACTATAGTATATTGCGATATACCGATAATAAGTGATTCATATCAGAATCGAGCAAAAGTTTTAAAATACGAGACTTAACGCTTACACTTAACAGGTGTAACCTGCATATTATGTTAATTGTGATGTTATCTACTTAGTTGCTCACTAACAGCTAGTTGTTTCAAAATGGTTGGATAGTGCCAACCTTAAAAATAATGTGTATGCATGACCAAGTGTGTATGTTTATGACCAATTTTGTTTTCAAATAAACGCCTGATAGAGTGAATTAAGACCATGAAAGTTCATTGCCACCGATTACTTCTGGTATTATGAACACATTAAGAAGTTGCTATCAGGGCGGAAAACTTTGACTCGGATATTGAAGAGGCATGGCAAATAGGGTATGCCGTTTTGGTTCCTGATAAATCCAAATTAACTGTTTCTATTTTACAGTTCATATTGTCCAGAATTAAAGTACAGAATACTGAATAAAAAGTAAGTGTGCGTTTATGTTTAACCCAATAACAAAAAGTTTCATTGCGACAATTGTATTAATTATTATTTTTCAATGCCACGTTCTGTTAGAAACAATGTCAACTTAGATAACGCATGCTGTTCTCCTCTCATAAACATGACCATCTCTTCACTGTTTGACTTGCATTTTATTGTTAGAATAGGCCATGTGGAATGGGGACAAAACAACCCTTAATCTATTAGTGTTATAATAGAAGAAAACGCACCTTGTACAGGGTTAGTTGAAACGATACTTGATTTAGTGATTTAAGCCGTTAAGTGCGCTAATAATGTGATATCTCCCACAGGGCTGGGTAGAAAACATAGAATGTGCTTCAAATAAAATTGGGAATGCTTGTGTGTATTTCTTGTTGGGCTCAAGCCAGTAAATAAAGATTAAGAACAAGGTCATTCGGCTATTACAGCTAGTGTGCTAATGTAAAAATCTGATGTGTTACACTCACATGACTTTCTCTACTCTTGTACAAACTATTTTTACAAACGCTTATTCTCCATATGCTTCATGTTAATCGAGATATCATGATGTTAATCTTATTGCTAATTTTCTTGTAGATGCAAGGGGAATTGGTAGATTTTAAGCGATAATCAAATATTTTAAGTGCTGGTTGCTATGTGGCGCATTCCATTCTCTTTGCATTACCAGGACATAAAAATGAATAACAAATTCCCATTTGAGAAAAAGTATAAGTATTGGAAAATTTAAGGGAATCACAAGCAACATTTCTAAAATGGTTCACTCAACAAAACAAATGCATATGACATAAATTGTGTATTTTAACGCGATCTACATTTTTTGTGTAGTAAAATTTTGTCTATCTCTTATGGTTTACCAGTATGCAAAAGTCGTTCACAATGAAGAATACTTTTAGAGACATTCCCAGAAAATTCGAGGTATGCATTTTATTTGTCACAAAAATATCTTAAACATATGATATTTTAATAAAACTCGTTAGAGCCATTTTTGATAAAATTAAAATTTTCGAAAAATGTTCCATGTAAAGGGTAATCTGGAGTGGAGGGATTCTCTTGAAAACCTTCGTGTCGCATCTCTGGAAGATACTGAACCTAAATACCAAGTTTGGTGTTTATGCGACTGTTCGTTTCTGAGTTATACTGTTCACAGACACACAGATACACACGGACATGTATCCAAAAATGCATTTTTTGGATTCAGGGGGTCTCAAAACATATATTTCCGGTGAAATCTCGGTATCGAATTTTTGGGTGGAATAAAACACTTCCCCTACTTACTATACGTAGTAGAGAAAGTAATAAAATGTGCGCAACAAACCCCATACACTGGAAAAACTAAAACATTCAAGCGAAAGTTCACTCAATTGCGGATATTAAACTTTGCACTGTGAATAAACGTTTCTGAGAAGGTGTCAGAAATCTGTGGACGGAGGATAAGTTTTCCAATATCTCCTATGATAGATATGTACTTATTATTGTAATTGTAACTGTAAATATGAGAACGTGAGGCGCTTGCGGGGATATAACTTTCGGGAGTCCAAGCTGTGGCGGTCGGCGCGAGAGAAGCCGTGCAGTGGACACAGTGTGAAGGAAAAGTATTGAACTGCAGAACATTGGTTTATTGTGTTAAGTTTTGCCCGTAGTCACGTGTGGACTATCAGTCTGACTTTATATAGAAATTACCTGGTGTCACCATTTCTAACAAATCCAAAATTTATAGATTGTTAGAAACATTTAAAAGCATGGATCCATGTTAGACAAAAAGAAACTTAGGCAGCCAACAGTTCTAGTCGAGGAAAAATTAGACAATATAGGAGCTGTCGTGGAAATAATTCCAAGAACTCACTGCCTCGCGTTACAAGTGTTTTTGATGACATAATAATTGGCTTGCTCTGCATGTAATGATTATCTGCGGGGAATGCTTAATAGTAGATCATGATACAAGGGGTAAAGGTATGGTTATATTTTCCGAGTAGGAATGAACGCAGGCCTTCGTTTCGCAATCCTATGAACAAAATAAAACCATTTTTAACACGTGCGACATGTACTATTTTTACTTTCTCTACTACGTATAGTAAGTAGCGGCAGTATTGTATTCCACACAAAAATTCGATACCGAGATTTCACCGGAAATACATGTTTTGAGACCCCTGAATCCAAAAAAAGCATTTTTGGAAACATGTCCGTGTGTGTGTCTGTCTGTGTCTGTGTGTCCGTCTGTGAACAGCATAACTCAGAAACGAACAGTCGGATAAACACCAAACTTGGTATTTAGATGCGACACGAAGCTTTTGAAGAAAATCCCCCCACCCCAGATTACCCTTTACATGGAACAGTTTTCGAAAATTTTAATTTTCTCAAAAATGGCTCTAACGATTTTGATTAAAATATCATATGTTTAAGATATTGTCATGACAAATGAAATGTATATCTCGAATTTTCTGGGAATGTCTCCAAAAGTATTCTTCATTGTGAATGACTTTTGCATAACTGGTAAACTACGTCGAAAGTCGTAATAAATCATTGCACGAACATTTTCAGGAGTTAATTGCATGTTTTTGTTGACACACAATTTTCAAGTTAGTGTAAACAAAACAAAATGTTTGAAGTAGATTATGGTCAAAAATTTCAAACTTTCCACTGGAAACGTCAGATGGCACCTACAACATTCAGGGTTGCCAAGGCTCAAAATATAAATAGTGCCCATCTTAGCGGTGCCGTGAAAATGGCGCGCTCAGAGTCGCGTCAGTCAAAAGAAAGTATTTGCGGGTTTCCAGTGCAATCCTGCAGACTTCTCTCTATGTGTATAGTTAGGGGCACAGTGGTGCGCAAACTCTGAGAAATGCAATGAGGCATAACATTGCTTTGGTTCCTAAATATATAGTGTTCCGTGAGGAAAGCAAATCTGTATTCTTAACCACAAAACACATACTATAATCAGCGCCCTTAGTACACGCCGTATAACATAACCACTGCAACGGCTACACAACCATGCTGAGTGTTATTAAGTTTATGCTCAGCTGAGCAGAAATTAGGCAAATTTAAGGTCGAAAAGTGAATAATTTTTGTCAAAAGGCGTAAATTGAACTTCTGCTATCTAATTAGGTTTTTCAAGCTTAGCGTACACATTTATTGAATAATGATCATATATTAGACAGGGTTGCACAATATTCATAACGATATATGTTTGAATGTGTATGTCTACACAAGCTTTAATAATATATTATAAAAGATTTTTGAAAACTGATTTAACCATACCAGCTATCCCTTACTAATTTTGTAACGGAATGAACTCAAATATTTTCTATGCTGAAATAGTTTACTCGCACCACAAAACACATTTTAAGAGTAGGCAGTGATAAAATTTACCAGATTTTGGTGAACTTTTGAAAAAAAAAATTGACAGAAAATGCGTCAAAATAGCTACGACCACACACTTTTATGGTTATCAGACTTCGTTAGAAATTGCTTTTCTCCTCTGTGCTATGTCTAGATATTTGAAAATTTGTACATCCTTTTTTCAATAACTTGGCGTGTTTCTGTGCATTTCTTCAGAAGTTTGATGCTCAGAAATAATTTTCAAGGTTTTAAAATGTTATTAATAGTAAAACCCATTCTTAAAACTCATAAGGCATTTTAAAAACCTGATATATGAGGCATACATACGGATTTCGTACACTTTAGGCTTTGAAATATTATCCTATCTCTTAAAATGGCCATGAAAAACAACTTTCTAGCAAATTTCTTTTTATTTATTTTAAAAATTAATTACTTTGTACTTTCACATGCATACACTTATAGAAATAAGAGGATGTGTTGCAATAAAAAGTTCCATATAAAAAGTTCACCGAAAATACACGTTTTGAAGGGAAGACTAATTTTATAAAAAGCTCTGTGCACGTGTATGACCAGCACAACTCTGAAACAAAAGCTGTATACATACCAAAGTTAATATTTAATCATAGAACCATCCAAGGATGCGGTTGGGAGACTTTGAAGAAAATTCCCCACCTGAAGCAACCACATACATCAAAACGTTTCATTATTTCAGTTTCTCAAAAGTGGTTTTGATTACAGTGCCACATACTTAAGATATACGCACGATTAGTAAAATGTATATCTTGAATTTTCTGCAAATAGCCCTCTTTCAGAGGATAGATTTGTATAACTTCGTATAACTGATAAACCATAAGAGATAGACAAAACCTTTCTCCGAGGAAAATGTGGATCTTATTAATACAACCAATCTGTGTAAATTTTTGTAGCATTAACCATTTCCGAAATATTTGTTTGAAATCTCCAATACCTTAACATATATTTTTTTAAGTGCTAAGGCACCACTCTTTTGTTTTTCGTTATGCCATATAAAGAGTATACAATTTTAAAATCAGAATATAGTGGCACACTCTTTAAAGTCTCGAACTATGATTTACCCTCCTATATCTCCTTGTACCTACAATGAAATCATCATGGGACCGTTTCTGCTAACGTTTATCTCGATAAAGAGACTTCACAGCGCGAGAAGCCACCTAACATAGCTACCACCTACCAGGATGTCATATCTCACAAAAAATAAAATAAAACGTTACTAGACCAAGGGATGTCTAAGTAATAGTCACACCAAATTACATGGTACAGCATCTACTGTGTGCATCTCCCACTATATTAATAAATTTAAGACGCCGTGATCAAATAAAAATAACAAGACTTCTCATTGGCCACACAAGACTCACACATGCTGTCATTTTATGTAAGAAACCGCCTCCTGAATGTCAACATTGTATCAAACCTTAACCATTAAGCATATCTTCACAGAATGTCCAGCTTACGAGGGAAAAGAAAACTACAATATTGTGGCGTATTGATAATTTGGGGGGTTACATTGTCATTCTCATTGCCAGACATATTATTGTTCTACACTGTCATTACCAGACACATGTAATGGCTAGTAGCTTTGCTAGCCACGAGTGGTGGGGGATATAGCGTCCGGTTCACTTAAAGTTACGCCTTTACAAAGCTCTTATATTACCTCTGATGCTCTACGCCTGTGAGTTGTGGGGCATGGCAGCAGATACCTGGCTTCTCTGGCTTCAGTGGATTCAGAATAAGGGACTTCGGTCCCTCTATTCTGTCTGTCGTCGCTTTCCAGTCAGGCTACTACATGAAACCTCGGCCCTACCATATGTGGAGGACGTGATTAGACACAGGCAACAAAATTTTGCGGCAAATTGATTTACCATGAGAACGCCCTTGTCAGATACCTGGGTGTACTACTTACCACAAGAACGTCAATATAGATGCTACCGGTTCCTCGCATGGCTTGCGGGCACCCCCGGTAACGAAGGCTTTAAACCTACCAACAGCAAAAACATGCTGTCACTAAGTACTCCCCCTCCCCTATGGAAGTGGTCAGCAAAATTCAACCAATTAAAATTTAAACAAAAATAAACAGCAGCGGAGCAGGGCACTGGCGCTGCTCCTGAAAAGGCAGTCACTGAGGAGCCTATAAAAACATAGAGCTACCTCCCATCACACCCCCAACATCAACACAAAACCGTCACCCTACAACAATCCATCCTACCTATGGTAAAGCCCTTCCAAGGGTAGGTACATAGCAAACTCATCTAGGTTCACCACGAGCCTACCAGATCAACTCCACTCCGTGAGAAGCGGACGCGTGTGCATCCCGGCTTTTGGATCGGTAGACATCTCCCCTCATCTTTCATACTTAGTAATGTAGGAATCCCAAACGGTTGGGAAATAAATCTAGATTTGTGTTATGGATTTTGTACAGTGAAAAACCCACGCCTTCCTCTTAACCTCCACCACGTTTCGGTCCTCCGCAGCCAAGTGAGTATACGTCCACTCAATGTTTGTGCTGGGTACTCAAAATTAATTTAATTTTAATTTGAACTTTCAGGCCATCTACCCAGCATGTAACAATATAACAACAGTATTCAATAACTCGAAAATTATTCAATCAATCTTTATTTCTTCACTCCACATCATTGTATAACCTTCTGTGACTGTACAACAACTATACAGAATTTATTTTGTAAAATTTATGTTTATTATGCTGGATGAATTTGTTTTATGCATATTCTGCACTGTAATAACATTGTTGCATTCTATTCCATTGTTGTTTTCTATAATTTGTATGTCGCAATATAACCGCTTGTAGTTAAGCGACAATAAATAAATTAAAAAACCATGGTGGATAGAGAAAGATATATGAATGTTGGAAATGTTTGTTATTAACATTAGCGTGTAGTAAAACTTGTGACTGATATATTCAATAGATTTTGAGATTCATTTCAACAGTGTCTATACTTTAGGAAAAAGCATTTTCTCCTTGCTTCTTCCTTTTTCTCGTCTATCTTAGTACGTTGAAATAGTTCTGGGGTTCGCGATCCACAGTTAGAAAACACGGAATTAATCAATAGCAGTGCAATGTTACCTCACTAACACTAATGTAGTTACTACTCTCCGTGTGTTAAAACAGTTAATTGAATTATTTCTAGTAACCACTAGAACAGTATCCTGACAAGGAGAGGGGGGAGTGCGTTACGTCATATTATCGTCAACATGCTGCGCTCTACCACAGACCTAACTAAACAACGACCTCAGGAGTTGCGTGGTGAGGAATGGAGCTGCAACAACTATGGAATGGAACCCTTCATTACATTACACTACAAGTGGTCTTCTGAACAAATTGTAAAACGAGTTCATTAAACGCTGATGTTAATATTTTTTGGAAGATGTATTTCTGCATGACGTTATCATCCACCATGACAAGCCTGGGAAGTCCATTTTCTAGCATTTGTTGCAGCAAAAATAAACCTAGCCACCTGTTTTACAGCCTATAGGCGCTACTCATATTGTAGCGTTCCAGGGCTGGGAACAAACCTCAGTTATTGGAGTAAACAACACTCAGGAAAGTGTTGAAATTAGGGTACATGGTGAATCTTAATTTACAGAACGCTGACGCCCCACAGCGTAGGACATTTGAGCTGACCGAATTGAGATTACAGAATCTCATCACCTCGACACCCGATGCGGAACGTCTCTTCGCCGATCGTGGTCTCGATGAGTGTATTTATAATATGTGAATAAGAAAACAATTCAAAATCAACCAGTTATGCAATACGCTGGGGTATCTACAGACTGAGCCTAGACCCTTAGGATAGGATAAAGGATTCAAGGATGGGCAGGAACGTTACCGCTTCCACTGAGTTACCGTGTAGCACCCGATATTTTCCGGGTCGTTACAATATCACAGTCATAAGCATTTGATGCTTTTGTTATTTTTACTTTCTCTACCTTTTACGTAGTACCTAAGCAGTGAAGGCATTGCAAGATTTCATCAGAAATACGTGTTTTGAACTCCCTGAATAAAAAAAGCATATTTAGAAAAAGGTACTTGTGTGTGTCTGCGAACAGCATAACTCAGAATTTAAAAGTCAGATACACACTAAACGTGGTATTTAAGTTCAGTACCTTCCAAAGATGCACACGAAGATTTTCAAGAAAATTCCCCTAACGCAAACTACACTTTACATGGAAGATGTTTCGAAATTTTTTATTTTCTAAAAAGATGGCTCTAAAGATTTTGATTGTAATACCACCATGTATTACTTAACATATAAATATTTAAGATATTTACATGTTAAGTAAAATGTATATCTTGAATTTTATGGGAATAGCCTTTGAAGTTCTCTTCATTCGGAAGGAATTTTGTATAATCTTGTGTAACTGGTAAACGTTAAGCGATAGACGAAAAGCACTACACAAGAAATGTAGATCTCTTTAAAACACACAATTTATTTCAAATAACTTTTTTGTGGCATTAGCCATTTCCGAGATATCCGTTATTAATGGTTCGAATTCTTCAATACTTTGCCATTCTTTTAAAGTCCTGTCGATTTTCAATTGTTTCTCGTAATGTCATAGAAACAGTATAGAATTTTAAGGCCGGTATATAGCGTCCAGTTTTAAAATATTTGACTGTGGCTATCTACGACGAAATATGTAATGTAGTATTTCCGGAAAGGTTTATCTAGATTAAAATGAAGTAGATAGGAAAATAAACTTTCGTAAGAATAGTTTGTATACCCACTAATAAACGATAGAGGGTAGTAAATTCATGCGAATATAACACAGATGTTTTTATGTGGTAAATCGCTATTCGGAGATGAGGCGAAAGAGTACAAAGATCTGATTGTGAAAGGCGCAGTGCAGCGCGATCTATCACGTTCCCAGATTGAACACCCCAACCCCACTTCGATGCCTCCCCCATTGGCTGTTTGCATGGACAAGTATGGGTCACATATTAACCCTCCCGCATAGCAGCACATCACCTCCTGGCCAGGAACCCCAAAAGATGAAAAGGGAGGTGAGATGAGAGGAAATAAGGAACAGAAAAATTGTTGACAGAATGTAATGCACCCGACCTTTGCCTACCAACTTGGGAATGGAACCCGAGATCTCCAGGCTCAGATACTGCTGTCTAAGTCATACTTGTCTAAGTAACTATTATTACATGTTGGTTTGCTCTACAATCTACAATCTACGTCTGCTCTTAATGTCTGTACGGCCTGTTGGCCAGGTTTCGACTAGTGTCTGGGGACTAGAGCGTCCAGCCCGACGGGAATCGAACCCGGGACCTCCATGCGAGCCTCACACATTACTGCGCTGGAAAGGTCTAACTTAGGGAATAAGAATAAGGGACTCATGTACGTGACAAAGGAATATTATTAGGTTCATTTATCGGAATCAACATGAAGGGGATAACATTTTAATTGGGTTTGATTACTTTCGGAACAATTTGAATGAACGCTGTAGTACGTTGCTGAAGTTATTAACTGTTAGATGTAGGTATGTGAGCGAAATATTCTCCACATATTTGGCTGTTATCAGACATTCCACATTCCTGGCGGTAGCATATTCTCCAGGCCACTTGAGACTCACAATAACCACTTGAACTGGCGATCAGGAGTCTCGAGGAGTTGTGCGCATTCCTTCCGTTGCTTAGCAACAACCACAGCGAATGTACAACTGCGTATTTTGAGCTACAAACCTCAGACTGCCTCTGTGGTCTATTGGTTAGTGTGCTAGCTTATAAATCTGGAGATGACGGGTTCTACTCACGGCTATACATGAGAGTATGTTCTGTGGTCAATAACAGCAAGCGGAATGGCTTAGGAAGTAGTATTTGGGAAGGTCCCATATACTAACCCAGAACTGTGTTTTGAGATACCGGAACAATAAAAAAGCGCACACAATGGCGCATGTGAACAGCATGCCGGCTATGGCATTGAATTTTTCAGTCGTCTTATTCTACCTTTCCAACCTTGTTCAACACACAGCGTGTGTGGAAGAACAATTAATTCCATTAATTGGCCTAATAGTGATCGAAACTGAAGCCCCAGACTTAAAGTACTTACAACATTGTAGGACGCCATTGGGGTGTGTCATCTCAATACAATTTGAGATCTCCTTGTGGTTTACCGAGAAAAATGCGAATCAGTTGGGGGATTTAATGTCGTGCCGGCAGTTGCCGTCATAGCTCAGTGGTTAGAGCAAACGGACGGGGACCGGGAGATGCGTGCTTCAAATTCCGGCTATAGCATTGAATTTTTCAGTAATCTAATTCTACCTTTCCAACCTTGCCCAACACACGGCTTGTGTGGAAGAACAATTAATTCCAAAAAATGAAATGTTGCATATATATAAACTTGGTATTAAGTTAAGCGTCTACCGAGCGACATGTTCCGTGTTAACGTGTGAGACTCGCATTCTGGAGATCCCAACGACCACCCATTTTAACGATGGGTAAATTCCCTGGATCAGTAGGTGAATGCTGGGATGGTTCCTTTTCTATTACGAGTTTTCTCTCCATCGTTTTCTCTACCCTTAACTTCCTTCATCATTATCGGTTTCAGGGTTGAAGGACCAGGCGGCATGGTTCGGCGTGTTGCGGCTAGACGGTGGTGGTGTGTATTGTGAAGGTTTCTCCCTGGCGTCGGTCGGACTGCTAACACACCCGTCCGGATGCTCTCGGAGCAAGCTCCCCTTAAGGGGGCTCCCGGGACTTGTAGGTGGGTTTAAGCATCGTCGGATGCGTTCAATCTAAAAACGTTAAAGATCCCGTTCAAGCGCACTTCGTTTCTCCCATCTCATCGCCTTTCGGGTTTCTCCCTCGACCCTCCCTCCCAGGAGTCGCGTTCGAAACGCAAAGGGCCACATTGGCGTACATGCTGTGTCTGCCTCCACCTCAAACTACACTTTAAATGGAAAACTGTTCTGTGTTAAGTTCTCCAAAAAGTACTCTAACGATTTGTATTAAAACTCAGCGTTTAAAATATTTACATGATTAATAAAATGTATATGTGAAGTCCTCTTCACTCTGAATAATTTTTGTATTACTCAGTAAAAGATAAACACAAATCTAATGCACAAGAAACGTGTTTTTATGCCAAAAACGTGTTTTTATGACATTCGTTCCTATTGGTTTGAACTTTCAATAGCTTATCATACAGTTTTTGAACAGCTAATTAGCCATTGCTTTCTTTCTTAAGATATACAAAGAAAGTGGTATTTCAAATCCAGCATGTATTATCTTACTTTTTAAACTGACTATTGTTTCAACCTCCTGTATTCCCCCTGTACTACAACGAAATGTTAAGAAACAACGAAAATATAAAGTTTATCTCGATTATCATGAAGTAGACAGAAAATTATATTTTATAAGGTTATTTATAGAAGATATTAAAAAAGAAAGAAAGAAAAGAAAACGCTAGGGGTAAAGAGAGTTATGTGAATGTAAAATACTAGAGGTCTCTTTCGTGTTTTTTCTCTGGTCGTAAGGCGAATGCTGAGATGGATTCTTGCGTACCATAAATATTTCATACTTCATTCCCTTTCATTTCGCTTCCTTTATATTTCAAGGTAGGAAGATATAGGATAGAGCGGAGGGTATGAGTATTGCCTCATTTGCGAAGAGGAGCCGTGGGGCATTTCTTCCCAAGCTGCAGGGGTACGGAGGAATGGAGGGAGAAGTATTTACCGCGATCCTTTACCACCTCGAATGGAGGTTAAGGGCATGTTGGACGCTACTGGCAGGCACGGAAGACATGGGGAGGATAGGTAAATTTCTGCTTAGGGCGAGACAGCTGAGATTTGAGAAGGAAAGGGGGTGCAATCAGAGCTACATGTACCGATTGATGGTTTGTATTTTATTTTTATGGCATTTAATGTCATTTTCACTTACTGTTGGTGTGTTGTGTGTATTTATCTTAGCAGTGCAACGTAATACGGTTTACCGTTGTTTTGTGGGTTTCTTTTATTTAACCTGATATATTTGAATATGTTTACCTTACTTTTCTTTTGTGCAGTGTTGTTTTCTTATAGTAAGTTATTCTGTGTATTATAAAATTACGTTATGGTCTTTGGATCCGTTCAATTGATAGGTATCAATATATGAATACTTTTATTTTAAAAACAATACACTGATTCACTCTTCATTCATTGTAGTGGAGGACGCGAGGAAAAATACCTATTTCTACACTGGTATCGAAACCTTCTGCCCGAATCTCTTCGCCAGGATAGGAGAAACATCTAAGGGACGCCGTTCCAAAACGGCAAGAATCCTTGCTGCGTTGCGCCTACAGCCACCAGATCTGACCGCCCTCTGGATTCTCTCCCCCCAACCCTTCCTCCTGGAGGCCACATTGCGCAACCTCGTGGTGATGCACATAGCCGTGATAGACTAATGGTTCTGGTGATTAAATATTCCTCCGTTCGCGAACCTATAATCACCTTAAAAAGTATTAATCGCTTGATAAAAGCTTCCAGCGGCCACAAACAGAAAATTCTAATTTTTTATATGTAGAAAGAACAAACGACATTTGCAGTTTAGTATTATGGGTTCTTCAATACTTTTATATTTATTAATTTTATAATACCTGCGTGCGTGGTCTTTACAACATTATACTCATACTACATCCATTTAGTAGAGAAAGTTTGTTCTATATTACTTGAAATTACGGTGAAAATGAGTTTTGATCTGGCGGTGGGAAAAATATGTCAAAGTCAGGAGTTAACGACGTTTTTACTGAACTCCATTAGGTGCCTCAGTTTTAGGATTTCGCAGTTATACGTCAGTTTAAATCATGTATCTGTGATATTGTTAAGAATTATATAAATATTGCTCTAGCAAATGCTCATAAAATAATTTTGTAAATATCACCCATTAAAAAGTTGAAAAACAGGGGCAGTTTTAAAAAATTATAAAATTGATACAATTAAAAATCTTGGAGATGTCAGAATACGTAAACTGTAATATCGTTTGCTCTTTCTCTTAAGATGAGAATTTTCTCTCAATTTATTTGGCTGCTAGAATATTTTAAAACGAAGACAAATACTTTCTGGAGTCACATAAAAATTAAATATGCAGTGCATTTATTTTATGAGTTAGCAATGGTAAAACTTATCATGCATATTTGGGAGAATTATTCCTTAAAACAATAAAATTTTCATACCATTTTCAAATAAGTTGCCCTTAATTTTATAGCAATCTCCAACAAATCTGAATGTTTAAAAATCCTCACCTTTTAGAAGGCTTCTCATATAAACTATCTGTAATTTTGTGCCGATTTCAACTAGATTTTCAATGGTTGAAATAACTTTCTTTAAGTTTCTGTACTTTAAATTGTATCTGCATACGTGACGCTGTTCACTTAAAAATAGGGAAGATTTAGGAGTTTCTGTCCATATATTACGCTTTATTTTGTAGCGATTTCAACTATACATGCATTTTTCCCGCAAGTTTTCTTCAAATTTGTGTTGTAACATTTTCTTAAACTTTAATATGAATTAATAAACTTCGCAAAACGAACGAACCTGAAATTTATGACCTTGCAAGCATTTACATTATAAGTAATATTTGCTTTACCACGATTAGTCATAAATAGCCTCTCCAGTAATAAAATATCGAGAGTTTGATACTCTATGGAAACTACAGCAGAAATATCTAACACTGACTATACTGTGTGCTATGCATCAAACACTTTTTTGCTCATCTAAAACGCAAGTCAAATTTTGCCAAATTATAAGCCCCACCCTTCCGCTCCCCAGCCCAGCCCTAATGAACACTAGATGAACAAAGGCTTTGTCAGCACCAATCGCTTTACTTTCAAAACGACTCCAATCAGAAGCCTGATTACTTAATTCCGAACAGGTTCATGAAGGGAAAAAACGCGCCAGTGAGCACCGTTTAATCGAGTTTCTTGTATTTAGCCGAGACACGTCATTTTCCTGACCTACATTAAAAGTCAAGTTCGATACCTGAGATATAATGAGAACTTTTCGCCTTAATGAAGGCTTGGCCTGCTGCAAATATGGCGGGAGTTTGTGCCGCGATTTATTCCTAATGAATACCGGTATTCACGGCCGTCTATGAATAAACGGCTTACATTTAGGAGGCCATGGATTTGCGAATGACTAGCAATATCAAACTTAATGATATGTTTTCAAAACTTTGGTTGATTATTTTAAACTAATATTTTGGTACAGTGAGTTTACAGAGTCCAAGAGGTGTAAAGCATCTGCTTAAAACACAATATATCTGATGTCTTACTTCCTGGAGTTTTTGTAGTTACTATCGTGTATTCTTACATGTCTTATACAAAGTATTCTTGCAAAAGCTTATTACTTTCTCTACTACGTATAGTAAGTAGGGAAAGTATTGTATTTCACCCAAAAATTCGATACCAAGATTTCACAGGAAATATATGTTTTGAGACCCCCTGAATCCAAAAAAAAAAAAAAAAAATTTGGAAACATGTCCATGTGTGTGTCTGTCTGTGAACAGCATAACTCAGAAACGAACAGTCGGATAAACACCAAACTTGGTATTTAGGTTCAGTATCTTCCAGAGATGCGACACGAAGGTTTTCAAGAAAATCCCACACCCCAGATTAACCCTTTATATGGAAACTTTTTCGAAAATTTTAATTTTCTCAATAATGACTCTAACAATTTTGATTAAAATATCATATGTTTAAGATATTTTCATGACAAATGAAATGTATATCTCGAATTTGTCTCCAAAAGTGTTCTTCATTGTGAATGAGTTTTGCATAACTGGGAAACCATAAGAGATAGACGAAATTTTACTACACAAAAATGTAGATCGCGTTAAAATACAAAATTTGTCATATACATTTTATTTGTTGAGTGAACCATTTTCGAGATATTGATTGTTATTCCCTTACATTTTCCAATACACTTTTTCTCAAATGGGAATTCGTTATTCATTTTTTATGTCCTGGTAATGTAAAGAGAATGGAATACTCCACATAGCAACCAGCTCTTAAAAGATTTGACTATCGCTTAAAGCCTACCATATTCCCCCTGCATCTACAAGAAAATTAGCAATAGGATTAACATCTCGATTAACATGAAGCATATGGAGAATAAGCGTTTGTAAAAATAGTTTGTACAAGAGTAGAGAAAGTTATGTGAGTGTAACACATCATATTTTTTTTTCTATCTACTTCATGTTAATCGAGATTAAATTTCGCAGAAAGGGTTTCATTGTATATTTGTAGGTGGTACAATGGGAGTACAAAAGGATGAAACGACAGTGAAACCTTTAAAAAGCGGATCGCTATATGCTGGCTTTGAAATTCCATACTCTTTCTATAACGTCACAAGAAAAAGCTGAATGGTGTCAGCACTTAAAAAAACAACACAGATATTGAAAAATAGAAACTAACTAACAATGGATATTTCTGAAGTAATTACTGTCAAAAAACATTTGAAATGAGTTGTTAGTTTTAAAGACACATACAATCTCTTTTTTCAATCTCTTATGATTTACCGGTTAAACAAAATTATACAGTACTCCTTCCGAACCAGGAGCACTTCAGAGGTTGTTCTCTCAAAATTTAAGATATACATTGTATTAATCATTAAAATATCTTTAAAATAAGTTATTTTAATCATCGCTAGTCATTTTTTAGAAAATAAAAATAACAAAACATTTTGCATGTAAAAAAACGTGTAGTTTGGGTTGGAGAGGATTTCCTTAAACATACGAATAACGTGTTGCGTTCTTGAAAGCTGCTGAATCAAGTTTGGTATTTATTCGACGTTTCGATTTTGAGCTGTTCGTTTCAAATATAGACACATGGACAGACAGACGGGCCTTTTTCTAAAAAGGCTTTTTTATTTATTCAGGGGAGCTCAAACATGCATTTCATGTGAAATCTCGATGAGGAGTTCTTTATGGAAGTCAATAATTCTTTTATAAAAAGGTGCTAGAGAAAGTAAAAAGGAGAGATAATAGAGCTGCGTGATTATATTTGAGCAGCACTCTAACCCAAATACTATCACCCTTTAAACGTTACTAGGGGTGTAGCTGTGAAGGACCAAGAGAACACACAATAGAGCGATTAATATACAGTAAAATTCCAAAATTTACTTACAATTTATTATGAAGGCAGTTCATAAGACTTCGGTCTTACTTCTGTTAAGAGTTAACCATACGCTGAAGCTTGACAACAGTTTCCAAGATCGCGGGTGACACCTAACGATGCAAGCATTACACTAATTTTTAAGGTCTGAAACAAAAAAATTAAAAATTGAGTTTTATTTATGAACGCTCTTTAACTGCTGTGGTTCTTAGCGCTCCATTCTATATTGGGCGTGAAAGAATGGTTTTGCTCAGAGGCCTGATCGGGCTTGAGGTTCTTTTACGTGCCGTATAAATCTACGACACAGGACCACCGGCTTTACTTCCCTTCCGAAGGAAA
The DNA here is from genome assembly GCA_030765065.1 of Deroplatys truncata. Lineage (NCBI taxonomy): Eukaryota > Metazoa > Arthropoda > Insecta > Mantodea > Mantidae > Deroplatys > Deroplatys truncata. The sequence goes on along the minus strand of CM060982.1, from coordinate 80,574,145 downwards.
CCATGCTAAGGATTTTCACCCCCGAAAAGAAATCCATCGCCCTCCGCCGGGAGCTAGAGGCTAGCATGGTAACCACTACACCACGGAGGACGACAAGGTATGAACGCCAAATATAACGACATGATTATGCATGCCGGGCAACCCGAGAGCTAACTGAGGCAAACTCAGACAAAACTGCATCCAAGAGCCACGAGGAACATTGGTTTTACTCAAGGCACACAAGGAAGTGTGGATCAATGAAATTACGAATAATTCCGAAAATGCATTAATTTACGAAACTATCACAATGAAAACAGATGAATTCTGTATCCCTCCTTTGGCTACTTCAGAAGTTTATGTTCAATTCAGGTAAGCACTGTTGAACACGGTGTTACCATTATATCACGAAACAAACAACTCCACTTTGCAAAATTGCTTTGACATAATTTTGTAAAGCTAAAGTCTTTATTAATGTAGTTTCACATTTGTAACATGAAAATGTGATTAAATTATAAAATGATAATTCATCCTGACTTCCATACGCTCAGTACACAAAGTCAGCAGAAGTTCCGCAATACATAAAATATGACTGGTTCATTGGAATGGAACCAGGGCGGTGTTTCATGAAAAAGGTTTTCGGGTGAAAAAAGCTAACTGACAAAAATTAGAAGTAGAAAAAACAAACCATAGACCCACTTGTACGGTTCCAAAGAAACAGTCCTCTAGCTTCGCACTAACGCAATATTTCTAGATATTTTATTTTTATTGTCAGTTTATTACTTTCTCTACTACGTATAGTAAGTAGGGGAAGTATTGTATTCCACCCAAAAATCGATACCGAGATTTCACCGGAAATACATGTTTTGAGACCCCCTGAATCCAAAAAAAGCATTTTTGGAAACATGTCCGTGTGTGTGTCTGTGTGTGTCTGTGAACAGCATAACTCAAAAACGAACAGTCGGATAAACACCAAACTTGGTATTTAGGTTCAGTATCTTCCAAGGATGCGACACGAAGGTTTTCAAGAAAATCCCCCCATCCCAGAGTACCCTTTACGTGGAAGATTTTTCGAAAATTTTAATTTTCTCAAAAATGGCTCAAACGATTTTGATTAAAATATCATATGTTTAAGATATTTTTATGGCAAATAAAATGTATATCTTGAATTTCCTGGGAATGTCTCCAAAAGTATTCTTCATTGTGAACTGGTAAACCATAAGAGATAGACAAAAGTTTACTACACAAAAATGTAGATCGCATTAAAATACACAATTTATGTCATATACATTTTTTGTTGAGTGAACCATTTTCGAGATATTACTTGTTATTCCCTTAAATTTTTCAATACTTTTCTCAAATGGGAATTCGTTATTCATTTTTTTGTCTTGGAGATGCAAAGAGTATTAATCTGTGGGAAAGGGAATGGTGCTGCACCTAGCAACCAGCTATTAAGAGATATGTATGTGCTTAACGGCTACTGTATTTCCAAATTGCCCTTGTAAATATATTATGCCCTTACATCTACAAGAAAATTATCAATAAGATAGTCTGCAAATGTTTATCTCGATTAACAAGAAGTAGATGGAAAATAAGCGTTTGTAAAAATAGTTTGTACAAGAGTAGAGAAAATCATGTGAGTGTAACACATCAGATTTTTTATTATGTTACCGTACATTGCGTTTCACACTTTGAGGCAGTATTTTAACACTTAAATGATTTCAGTCTAATTGTATAATATAAAATATAATAACACCCGCCTTAAAGCAATATGTGTATACTACAATATATAAAAAATGTATGTAGCAGTCATTGTAATTATGTTTATATTATTGTGTACATGTATAATAATGTTATGTGAATGTATTAAATAATTTAATAATGTAGGTGTGATAATAGAAGCCAAAAGTTGCTAACAATGAGGTAACCTTGAGGCAATAATGAATTGGAAAGTTTAATACTGCTACTAGTAATTCTTGGAACAATAATGTAATATTTTAAAACAGTTTATAAATAGCCAATCAACAACTAGAAAAATCTTAAGTTAAATAAAAGTATTCTATTGGAGTAAGATTAGCCAATCAGAGATGTGAAATAGAACAGCGCTCCAAGCCGGACGCTAGACGGCAGCGTACCTGAGCAGTTAAATACGTATTCAGTGTGAGACATATAAAATTCATTACGGCGAGAATATTATAAAGTTTACGTGTTAAAAGGTACAAGTAACAATAATCTCACAGCTCTGTATATCAGTGAAGTGTTATTTAATCGTGTGAAGGATTAATAAAAGGAGTGAAGTAAAAATTATAATTTGTGTAAGCCTACATTCTTTAGCCGCATCACCCCCTGCTAAGAGTACATGTTTCTACAAATTAATACTGACGCAGCCGAGGCAAACACATATATATATAATATTTAAAGAAACATAAAAATACAAAGTTCATTCTTAAACGTGGGGGCGAAGGCCACCGGAAAGTGATACTTGGAGCGAAAACACCGGAAACTTTGTACCATACGTGGGGCAATTACTTCATCAATGTACACAAATGATTATATGGTAACATATATACATTTCTTGCGGTATGTAACTTATACTGAAGAAAATTACAGAAGTTACCATATCACATATATTAAGTGTTCGGTATGGGATCCATTTGTGACACGGCATACACTCAGCCGGTAGTCCATTTCTCGTCATACTTATGTTTGCATGTCTGGTTGGTGTAACTGATCCTACTGCTGCAATGATCTCCGTCTCGCTCAAGTAGGCCTGCAGGTAGTGGTGGCACGTTTTCTTAACACCTTTCACACTGTCATTGTTGGAATTGCTTGTTCTCGACACGCCCGCCACACAAATTCTTTAGGACTGCGCGCTAAAGTTGTACTCACTCTCTCAATATTCTCATCTGACACACGCGGTCGTCCGGTGCTCTTTCCTTTACAGGGACACCCCTCATTTGGATCCAGTTGTACCATCTATGAATGTTGTTGCTACTTTTATGGAAGAAGGTTCGTTATTTTTTATTTTTTCAACAATGGCGCTAATGATTTTTATGAAAATGTCACACTTTTAAGATATTTACATGGCAAATAAAATATATATGTTGAATTTTCAAGGAACATCCTGTGCAGACCATCTCATTCTGAATGCATTTTGTATAATTTTATAGGTATAACAGAAAAACCGTTAAGGACGAAAACTTACTGCACCAAAAATGTAGATCTTGTTAAAACCCAAAATGTATGTCAAATTTATTTTCTGGCATTAACAATTTCCAGATATTCGTTGTTATTGGTTGTATTTTCAGATATTTTATACATTTTTGAAGTGCGAAGTTACCATTCTTTACTTTTCGTGATCATGGAAGGAGTGGAACTTCAAAGCCAGTATACCAGGTGACCCAACCGCGCCCTATTTCAAGTGTGTAGATACCCATTAAAAGAGTTGCAGAACTCAACGGGGTAATTCAAAGCAAACGCAAGTCAGTAGTTTACAGTTTACAGACTGTTTTCAACTTCAATTACAAAGACTTTATTTTCAAAGGAGTAAACTCAATTTTTACTTTCTCTACTACGTATAGTAAGTAGGGGAAGTATTGTATTCCACCCAAAATTTCGATACCGAGATTTCACCGGAAATACATGTTTTGAGACCCCCTGAATCCATAAAAAGCATTTTTGGAAACATGTCCGTGTGTGTGTCTGTGTGTCTGTGTGTGTGTCTGTGAACAGCATAACTCAGAAACGAACAGTCGGATAAACACCAAACTTGGTATTTAGGTTCAGTATCTTCCAGAGATGCGACACGAAGAATTTCAAGAAAATCCCCCCACCCCAGAGTACCCTTTACATGGAAGATTTTTCAAAAATTTTAATTTTCTCAAAAATGGCTCTAACGATTTTGATTAAAATATCATATGTTTAAGATATTTTCATGACAAATAAAATGTATATCTTGAATTTTCTGGGAACGTCTCCAAAAGTATTCTTCATTGTGAACGACTTTTGCATAACTGGTAAACCATAAGAGATAGACAAAATTTTACTACACAGAAAATGTAGATCGCGTTAAAATACACAATTTATGTCATATACATTTTTTGTGTTGAGTGAACCATTTTCGAGATATTGCTTGTTATTCCCTTAAATTTTTCAATACTTATTTTCTCAAATGGGAATTCGTTATTCATTTTTTGTCTTGGATATGCAAAGATTTTTAATCTGTGGGAAAGGGAATGGTGCTGCGCCTAGCAACCAGCTATTAAGAGATATGTATGTGCTTAAAGGCTACTGTTTTTCTATATTGCCCTTGTAAATATATTTTCCCCTACATCTACAAGAAAATTAGCAATAAGATAGAGTTTGCAAATATTTATCTCGATTAAGATGAAGTAGATGGAGAATAAGCGTTTGTATAAATACTTTGTACAAGAGTAGAGAAAGTCATGTGAGTGTAACACATCAGATTTTTAGATTAAAAATGTTATTGGACTTTGCGCCCATAAATATTGTTTGTATTTAATCTGTTTTTTTGTCTAACTTTGCTGACTATACACATTGTGGAGTTTAAATCAAAAGATTAAAGTGCCGTAACGAAAACCATGCAAACACGAGAGCATGTATTGTTTCACTGGTATTTGGTATTTGTTCGCTTGCTACTACTACTACTACTACTACTACTACTACTACTACTACTACTACTACTACTACTACTACTACTACAACTACTACTACTACTACTACTACTACTAATAATAATAATAATAATAATAATAACCATAGTCCGTAATGTTACACAAGAGCAGCGTAAGCACAAATTTTAAAACATTGTGTTGCACTCACATGACATTCTCTACTCTTGTACAAACTATTTTACAAACGCTTGTTCTCCGTCTACGTCATGTAAATAGATAAACATTTACAGAAACTACCTTATTGCTAATTTTCTTGTAGGTGCAAGGGGAATATGTTAGGCTTTAAGCGATAGTCCAATATTTTAAGAGCTGGTTGCTATGTGGAGTGTTCCATTCTCTTTGCACGTCCAGGGCATAACAAACAATAAATTCCCATTTGAGAAAATGTATTAGTATTTAAAAATTCAAACAAATAACAAGGAATATCTCGGAAATGGTTCACTGCACAAAAAAATGCGTATGAAATAAACTGTGTGTTTTAACGAGCTCTGCGTCTTTTTGTGCAGAAAACATTTCTCTATCTCTTACGGTTTACCAGTTATAAAAAGCCATTCAGGATGAAGAGGACTTTTGAGGACATTCTTAGAAAATTCAAGATATACATTTTATTTGTCATGAAAATATCTTAAATATACGGTATTTTAATCAAAATCGTTAGAACCATTTTTGCGAAAAAATGTTCCATGTAAGGGGTAATCTGGGTTGGGAAGATTTTATTGAAAATCTTCGTGTCGCATCTTTGAAAGATACTAAACCTAGATACCAAGTTTGGTATTTATCCGACTTTTCGTTTTTGAGTTATGCTGTTCACAGACACACAGACGCCCTGACACAGACACGATCTTTTTCTAAAAATGCTTTTTTATGGATCAAGGGGGTTGAAAACGTGTATTTCCAGTGAAATCTCGGTATCGAATTTTTGGGTGGAATGCAATACTTCCCCTACCTACTATACGTAGTAGAAAAAGTAATAGCTATGGACGGATACTATTAGACCAAATAGGAGACACTTTAATTATTTGTCAATTATTCTCTCGAAAATTATGTCTCTGAACTGATGTGGAAAACATTCTAAATCCTTTTCGGTCCGCAAACAGTACGCTGTTCTTGTCTATCATCACTGACTTTAGCGTAAGCCTGAGAACTGCCTCTCAGTGAGCATGGTCCGCTAATCGTCTTCGCTGATAGCAAGAAAGTAGAACGAAGGTGACTCTCGCTATTCTGCCGGTTTTTCCCACTGACCTGCATCTGCTTTGAATGGTCCCTTTGAGTTTTGCAACTCTTTTAACGCATGAAGGAATATCTACACAAATACGGCGCGGTTGCGCCACGTGCTATAGTGACTCTTTTAAATACTGTACTGACTATCGTTTTAGTGTAATGTATCCCCTTATTCCTACCTACAACGAAACGCGTAATGAAACCATTTCTACAAAATATATGTTTATTTTCATAAAGCAGAAAGAGAAATAAGCTTTGTGAGAATAGTTTATAGAAGAGTGAATAGGGAGTCGCATGAATTTTACACACTCCGATTTGTTAATTTCTTTCTCCCTATACTTTCACGACCATAAGGAAGTCCTTTTTAAGGACGAGAGCTTTAGTTTTCAGTGTATTTACTTCCATGCTCCACTGTATGGAATACTCTTGCATTTTGCAGACGTTTTATGTGTATAGTGTAAGAAACACGGCGGTAGTCCAATGCACGCACACAGCCTCACTAGGCCAATAATTTACCCAAGTTGAAGAGGTGCGCGCCCAAATCCGCTGACCTCTGCCGCAGCATATGCGGCACATACAAATTGCGTTCCTAATCCAGGATTAGCCGTGCGTATTCACGGGAGTGTCCTGATAATAAAGTTCACAGGAAACTCCGCCCTATTAATCTCGTCACGTGGCCCCCACCTCTGGTCAGCAACTATCTCGGTGCGCTTAAGAACCTCTTTAGCAAAGCAATTTTGCTGGACAGGTAGGAAATTATCTACACTGGTATTATAAAGAAATTGTTTTGAAGTTTGAATTTACAGCATAATCTCGAAAACTACTCAACCGACTTTGATAATTCTATTTCTACTGAGAAGTTAAATTCTCTTTGGATATTTTCAAAACCATTAACAATGCAGAACGAAGTGTTAAGAAATTCTCCCTCCGGCATTCTTTATCACCCTAGCAATTTCGAAGAATGTTCAATCATTCAATCATAGTTTCCTGATCATGGGTAGGTCCTCCACTAGATAGCCCAGGCTCCTTCATTCTTCTCTCTTCGTCTCCAGATTGAACAATTTACTTGAACATGGTCTGTCATCTAGTGTCATCCTTTTGCAGAATCTTTTCATTCAGCATCCTTCCACATCTATTCAGTTTCTTTTGAGCCAATCTTTCTTTTTCACTTCAGCCTTATTGTTCCTTAAACCGCCCACCGACTCGAGTGGCCGAGGTTGTTAAAACGCGGACTAGTGATCGAGAGGTCCGCGGTTCAAGTCCTGGTTGAAGTTTTCTTCAGGTTTTACTCAGTCCTCATAAATGGCAAATGGCGGGGCGGTATACTAAACTTATGCATGCATCATAATTGCCCACCACCTCTGGTGCCGTATGTAGTAATAGCGGGCGTTAAAGAAATAATCTCACTCACCCTTTCTATAATAGCTTGATTACATATCTTCCCTAACAATTTCACAGGCTCCATTCTTCTACAGTTTAAGAACTTGAATTTCCATTATTTTTCCTCATCTCGTAGCAATGTCTAAATTTCCTCAATTTTACCATCTTCCACGAAAAACACTACTCTGATCTCTTACATACTTCTTTCTTTACGGGTCGGCAGAAAATGCTTCTTTACCTATTAAATACTTCCTCCGCCATTATTCACTATTTTACTTCTTGGCTGTCTTTGTGGTGGAATTGTCAGCATTCTGACTTTGTACTTCTCAACCCAGCTCATTTGGGAGTGGGAGTTTTTCTTTAATATTAATCATTCCCTACTATCCTCAGAGCCTGGAAGTGTTAAGGTGGGATTAAATGTGAATTTGTTTCGTGTTAAAAACCAATAAAACAAACGTAAAAATTCACACTACGAGCGAGATGGCTGAGACTACAAGACAGACAACTGTGTTTGCTGTTTACTTTACCGCTTATTACCGCAATTACACATAGAGAGAGAGAGACACACACACACAAACACCCATGCCATGGCCGGACTCCAACCCGCGACCCTTAGCTTGGCGGAGCGCCGGAACTACACGCTCGAGCGACCACGGCTACGAGGGCCGGCAAGCCCTCATTAACAGATGAATATCGGCTTGGATATTCAAAACCATAATCCAAAGTTCCGCCCACAAAACAAAAGAAATGTAAATAAAAATGGATGATACAGGAAGGCAACTATGGAAATAGGACCATCTACAAGAATTACCTAAGCAGATGGTATAGGAAGGCGACTGCGCAGTTGCCTTCATGTAGCATGTTTTTTTTTGGCGCTTGTATTTTAACGTCCTTTAACCGGATTAGGTTCTATCGGATGACGAATGAACGAAATGGTTGAAATGATGCACAAGGATAGGGGGTCCTTATAGCTTTGATTACCCGACATCTCTTTTCAGGATAATGAAAACCCCCGGAAAAAAACCTTATCCGGTAACCCACCCAAACTCAGATTCGAACTCAAGACCTCTTGAATGTGAGACGGACACGCTACCCTATACCACAGAGGCGAGCCCATCTGTTTTGTTGCTATCGTGTTTAGGTGGAATGTGGAATTTGGGATCGTGGAACTGTTAGCTGTTCTGGGTATACAAGCAGTCATTGGGATGCTGACAGATAGCCTGAGTTGCGTAGTCGCTAACCTGTACCATCTAGTATTAGTATTATTTCTGTTTCTTCTGTTCTGTATGCGGGACTTTGAGACGTGTATTGAATATGCCATTTAGTATTTACTGGCAACTGTGGGAAATCATAAACAAGTCAGATTAGCTGGTAAACGGAATTTGAATATATAAACTTCGGAATGCGAGCCATAGACGTGCTTTGAACACTGGTATCAAACATCATTCTTATTGCCTTAGCCATTTTATACATATTCCATTTGTATGATTATATTTTCCTATGTGTGCATCTGACGGAAGGTGCTTGTTAGTTTCCGATTCCACCTTTTTATTTTCCTTCCAAACACCTCGTTACAGCGACCATGGAGGAGTAGCTTATCCCTGCATGACTACGACTTCTCAATTTATCCATGCGTGCTTCTGATAAGCATTTAATGCTGCTTCCTCATGTTGTAGGTATACAACTACATACGCATTGCTTAGGAGGGGGATGGATTTTTTCGAGCGTAAAAATTCTTAGCATGGCTTCCTTCGGAAGGGAAGTAAAGCCGGTGGTCCCATGTCGTAGATTTACGGCACGTAAAAGAACCTCAAGCCTGATAAAGAGGCCTCTGAGCCAAATTACCGTTCTTTCACGTCCAATATAGAATGGGAGGCTAAGGACCATACTAGTTAAAGACCGTCCATAAATAAAACTCAATTTTTTTTTCATTTTTAAGCAAAAATATACTGTCAGTACCCCAACGTAAAATCGTGCGAGGTAGCGCCACGGTAACGTGGATCGCATTCGGGAGGTCCCGCGTTCAATCCCAGGGACCGCCCTCTCCGGCCGATAGGTTTTTCGTGGTTTCCCCGAGTCGGCAAGCGAATGCTGGAGTGGCTCATCTTCTACCACGACTCTCCTGTCCCCCCCATTTCCTGTTCAGCTTCCTTGTCATCGTTTCAGGGTTGTAGGGCCAGGCGACGCTGTGCGGTGGATTGCCTCTGGGCGGTGGCTATAGGTTCTATGAAGGCTTCATCCTGATATCATCCAAGGACTGCTCGGCTGAAACCCGCCTCTGGGCGCTTTCGGGCGGAGCTCCTTCAGGGAACCTCCGGAGGCTCGGGCCCAATACAGTGGGCTTGGGCGCCATTGTAGGCGTTCAATCTGGAAATATTAGGGACCCCGTCTGTGCTTGCGCCCATCGTAATTCGGATCTGGTCACCCTTCAGGTCTCTCCCCTCATCCCTCTCTCCTGGGGGTCACATTGTAGAAGCACAAGGGGCCAAGTGCCCTGCGTGCGATGCTCTACCTGGTTTCGGGACCCCTGCCGTTCGTCCGTACTTTACTTTTTAACCTAACGTGAATGGAGATTACTTTGTGATGAATGCTATAATATATAGGGGAGGTATGTGACTATAACTGTGTGATTATAACAATAGGTTTTGAGGCAGTATTTTTAACATTTAAATTATTTCAGTGTAATTATATAATATAAAATATAATAACAGCCAACCTTAAAGCAATATGTGTATAAATAACATATAAAATGTATGGATTCATTGTATTATGTTTATATTATTATGTACATGTTTAATAATGTTATGTGAATGTATTACGTAATTTAATAATGTTGGGGCTGTGAGAATATAGGTCAAAAGTTGCTAACAATAAGGTAACAATGAGGTAACCTTGAGGCAATAATGAATTAGAAAGTTTAATAATGCTACTAGTAATTCTTGGAGCAACAATAATGTAATTTTTGAGACAGTTTATAAATAGCCAATCAACAACCAGAAAACCTGAAAGTTAAATAAAAGTATTCTATTGGAGTAGATTTAGCCAATCAGAGACTTCAAATTGATGAAATTTACAAATTCAGGCGGTAGAAGTCAGTTGCTAGAAGGCAACGAACGTACCTGAGCAGTTCGTTCGTTTGGTACGTATTCAGTGTAAGACGAAAATTCATTATAAAGTTTACGTGTTAAAAAAAGTGCAAATAATTAATAAATAATCTGACAGCTCTCTAAATATCAGTGAAATGTTATTTAATCGTGTGAAGGATTAATAAATGGAGAGAAGTAAAATTATAATTTGTGTAAGCTTACATTGTTTAGCCGCATCACCCCCTTCTAAGAGATACATGTTTCTACAAATTAATACTGACGCAGCCGAGGCAAACATAACTATATATATAATATTTAAAGAAAACATAAAGTAACATTACTACCTTACTCAATTTCTTTGGTCTAGTGCTCATCTTATGTCGTTCAGTTTCCAGCAAAGTATATTGCCGAAAAACATAAAAGTGAAGGGGTATGCTCGCATGTAAGAGCTCAATACTGTAAGGCCTTTAACACGATTCTATATTTGTAGGCCTGGGAAGACATCTAAATTCTGGAAAGTCATTACAAAGCTTATAGAAAACCCATAACGTTACTGTAATTTGAACAATTACCTGTTATATTCGATGCGTACTGTGTATGATACAACTCGACTGACTCCGTTTATATATTTGAATCCATCATAGTATCATTTTAATTTGAGAATGTTGTGTTATCGTCACTCAGCTCTTCCCATTAAGCCAGCGTTGATATAATATTTAAACATGGTTTCACAACATAGGGTTTTAGAACAATTACAGTATATGCTTGACAGAAAAACCACTTCCAGACTAAATCTACACCTAATGCTAAAACGTAACTGAATTGTCAGTTTTAATACATAATACATGCTGACGTCTACGATGTACTAATCTCAATTATTTTAAATAATTTGTGTGTGTTATTTCTTCTGTCTAGAAAGAAGACAATAAAATTGATTCTGTGGTCGAGTAGCCAGGCTTCTGGTTTCTTAAACTTTGAAGTCTCAAGTTCCATTCTCGGCTGAATGAGACGCGGGATTTTTCTTTAGCCATAATCATTCCCTATTCTCCGCAGAATCTGGAGGTAAGGTTACGTGAGAAGCGTGTTTAAGAGTAAAAATTAATAAAAACAATGTTAAGAAAGCTACAGATTAGGGAGTGTTTATACTCCGCCCAAATTCAAATTCCAGATTTCAACAAAAATATATGCTTAGAGGTCCTCTGATAAAAAAATCTCATGTGTTACACTCACATGACTTTCTCTACTCTTGTACAAACTATTTATACAAACGCTTATTCTCCATCTACTTCATGTTAATCGAGATAAACATTTGCAGACTCTATCTTATTGCTAATTTTCTTGTAGATGTAAGGGGAATATATATTTACAAGGGCAATATAGAAAAACAGTAGCCTTTAAGCACATACATATCTCTTAATAGCTGGTTGCTAGGTGCAGCACCATTCCCTTTCCCACAGATTAATGCTCTTTGCATATCCAAGACAAAAAAATGAATAACGAATTCCCATTTGAGAAACTAAGTATTGAAAAATTTAAGGGAATAACAAGCAATATCTCGAAAATGGTTCACTCAACAAAAAAAATGTATATGGCATAAATTGTGTATTTTAACGCGAACTACATTTTTTGTGTAGAAAAGTTTGTCTATCTCTTATGGTTTACCAGTTATGCAAAAGTCGTTCACAATGAAGAATACTTTTGGTGACTTTCCCAGGAAATTCAAGATATACATTTTATTTGTCATAAAAATATCTTAAACATGTGATATTTTAATCAAAATCGTTAGAGCCATTTTTGAGAGAATTAAAATTTTCGAAAAATCTTCCATGTAAAGGGTAATCTGGGGTGGGGGATTTTCTTGAAAACCTTCATGTCGCATCCTTGGAAGACACGGAACCTAAATACCAAGTTTGGTGTTTATCCGACTGTTCGTTTCTGAGTTATGCTGTTCACAGACAGACACTCAGACAGACACACAGACACACACACGGACATGTTTCCAAAAATTTTTTTTTTATTCAGGGGGTTTCAAAACATGTATTTCCGGTGAAATCTCGGTATCGAATTTTTGGGTGGAATACAATACTTCCCCTACTTACTATACGTAGTAGAGAAAGTAAAAAAAACATTTACAAATGGTACGCGAGTATATGTGTTACATAGTGTATGTTTGTTATTGTGAACGCATAACTCGAAAAGAAAAGTTGGAGAAATACTAAACGTTGTTATTAAGTTCAACATCTTCTATGTGACGAAACTGCCCCACCCCAGACCAGAAACTTTTTTTATTTAATTATTCTTTGTTTTTCAAAAACGGCTCTCACGAATTTTTAATTAAGATATATTTTTGAAATATTGACACGAGAATTAGGAGGTTTACCCGGAATTTTTTGAAACAGACGTGTGAAATCACCTTCTATCAGGTTGCTTTTTGTAAAAATCTACGACTTGTAATAAATCACATTTTTCGTAGAGTTAGCCATTTTCAAAATATTGCTACTGTATGATTACTGTATCATTGGACCAAAGTTTCCGATTCTTCCTTTACCTTTACTTCACAAGAGCATGTTACAATGACTTCCAAATGTACTCTTCCGATAGAAATGCGTTCGTTGTTTCCGCATATTGTAGAGGTCACTTTTTTGTAATAGTATGTATACTATGGGTGTAGCATATAACATTTCTTTTTAATGCCATATAGCCGAAGTATATAAGGATAACGTGATGTGTCTTCATCTTTTAAATAAGTTTACATAGAATGAATATTAGAACAAATTATACAATTCTTACTTTTGTTACCTATTTTAAGTATTGTATTTCACCCAAAAATTCCATACCGATATTTTACCGGAAATGCATGTTTTGAGGCTCCCTGAATCCAAAAAAGAAGTATTTTTCGAAAAAGGCGTGTGTGCCTGTTGTGTATGTGTCTGTCTATGGGCAGCATAACTCAAAAGTGAAAGGTCCGTGAAAGTTCAAACTTGGTACTTATGTTCAGGGTTTTTCAGGGATGCGACACGATGATTTGTAAGAAAATCGCTCCTAAATCTCTTTAGGATTAGGATTAGAATTACGTTAAGGAGGGGACATCTAACACCTCGACCCACACAAGGATCTTTTGTGCATAAACCCCCGGGGGAACGGATGAGATGAAAAAACCGCAGATGATGCATGGGCTGCAGGACCGACCGATGCAGGCGACAGAGACATGCAGAGGTCCCTAAGAGTTACAGACTCGACCACTCAGCCGGAGAGCGCCAAGGCAGTCCTCCCAAGCCACTGGTGGGTGGCTCACAGGCTCCCCTCCAGTGGAGACCGGGGAAAGCTCGTCCCAGTAGCGGAGACTCAAGCGGCCTCCATCTAACGGGGCCAATAAGAGATTCCAAAACGCAAGCCATCTGCGTCATCTATCCGCAATCGTCCGACTCAGCCTCGGTGTCAACCTGTAAAGTAAAAGGAGAAGATGAAATGAGAGGGAGAGAGAAATTCGGGAATCATCTCCAAATGATCCTTCCCAGCATTCGCCTAGTGACCCGGGGAAACCCCGAAAAAACCCATGGGTAAGGAAGGTCGGCCGTGGGGATGAAACCCCGACCTCCCGAATGCGGCCCACAGACGCAGCCGCCTGAGCCGCTGGTTAACTACCCTTTACATGGAAAATGTTTCGCGATTTTTGAATGTATCAAAAATACCTTTAACAATTTTGGTTAAAATACCACATGTTTAAGATATTTGCATGACAAATAAAATGTATACTTTATATATTTATGGGAACGGCCTATGAAGTCTTCTTCATTCTGAATTAATTTCGTGTACTTGTAAGCTGAAAGACATAAGACAAAAACTTAGTGCATAAGAAATTTAGGTCTCCTTAATACACACAGTTAATGTCAAAAAGACATTTTGTAGCATTAATTATTTTCGAGATATTCTTTGTTATTGGTATGAATTGTCAAACACTTCATACCTGTTTCAACTCTAAGTCGCTATCTGTTTCTCGTGGCCGTGCAGAGAGAACAGAATTTCAAAGCCATCACAAAGCAATGGATTTGATTACACTAGTCTGCATTTTCAAACTTTTTGTCACATGATTTCTTAAAAGTAGGTGTTCTTAAATCAAATTTTTATGCTGATCCCAAAAATAACTTTCGTTTTTTTTCTATCACGTCAGGTTTTTACACAAAATAAGTAATGTTTTGACAATTTTACTAATAAGCGTAGAAATGTATTCAAATACCATTTCACACAAGGTAGGTTTTTATTCAAGAAACATTTTAAGAATACTCTCAAGAACTCCCCTAATTTATTTCATGAGTACATTTTAACAAAACAATAAGCCAAAGTGTTTCATTTAATTTTTTCAAACTTTCTCTTCTTTGACTTCCTGGCAGATCCTTGAAGATGACTGTCCCTCCTCAATATCCAACAGTAGTCGGCCATCATAGTTTCATTCCATCTCCCCTGATACCTCCTCTCCATTTCCTTAATATATTGGTGAAAACGTTCACCCTGCTCTTCACTATAATGTCCCAGAATTTCTGGAAAGTAGCCGATATGTGATTGCAGAAAATGCACCTTTACACTCATGTTACAACTCATCTTCTTGAAATTTCCCAACATTGTTTCGACAATGGCCTTGTAATTAGGATCTTTATTATTGCCTAAGAAGTTTTCAGTAACTGATCGGAAGACGGTCCATGCTTCATTGTCTTCTCAAAATCTTCATCCTTCATCAATTTCTTTATTTGAGGACCAACAAAAATTCCAGCCTTTAATTTGTCTTGTGTAATGAAGGGAAATTTCTTGGAAAGGTACTTGAAACAGGGTCCATCCTATGGTAGAGTCCTTACAAATTGCTTCATCAAGCCCAATTTTATGTGTAGTGGCGGAAGCAATATCTTTATATCTCTATATCTCTATATTTTTGAAGGGAAATTGTGAAAAAATGTACGTGATAGAAAAAACACTGAAATCAGCATAAAAAATTGAGTCAGAAACACTTATTAGTTTTCAGTTATCCGATATCATGCACACTAGTGTTATCGTTTAAGCCTACTGTATTCCCCTTGCACGAGTACCCGCCATGAAATGTACAATAAAACCATTTTTGCCAATGTTGATCTCTATTAACATAAAGCACATGGAAGAATAAACTTTTGTGAGAACAATATATAGAAGACTGAATAAAGAATGTCGTGGGAATATGACATGTCAGATTTTTGTATATATCTCATTTATAGTTCCGATCGCCTTGCAGAAAAGGAAGAGAAACAAGTTTGTGTATCGTTACACCTTTTACTTGTTTTAATTTTTACTTTCTCTACTACGTATAGTAAGTAGGGGAAGTATTGCATTCCACCCAAAAATTCGATACCGAGATTTCACCGGAAATACATGTTTTGGGGCCTCCACACATGTCTGTGTGTGTATCTGTGATCAGCATAACTCAGAAACGAACAGTCGTATAAACACCAAACTGGTATTTAGATTCAGTATCTTCCAGAGATGCGATACGAAGGTTTTCAAGAAAATCCCTCCACCCTAGATTACGCTTTACATGAAACATTTTTCGAAAATTTTAATTTTTACAAAAATGGCTCTAAATATTTTGATTAAAATATCATATGTTTAAGATATTTTCATGACAAATGAAATGTATATCTTGAATTTTCTGGGAATGTCTCCAAAAGCATTCTTCATTGTGAACGACTTTTGCATAACTGGTAAACCATATGAGATAGACAAAATTTTACTACACAAAAAATGTAGATCGCGTTAAAATACACAATTTATGTCATATACATTTTTTGTTGAGTGAACCATTTTCAGATATTGCTTGTTATTCCCTTATATTTTCCAATACTTATATTTTTTCTCAAATGGGAATTTGTTATTCATTTTTTGTCCTGGTAATGCAAAGAGAATGGAATACTGTACATACCAACCAGCTCTTAAAAGATTTGACTATCGCTTAAAGCGTAGCAATTCCCCTTGCATCTACAAGAAAATTAGCAATAAGATTAACACCTCGATTAACATGAAGCATATGGAGAATAAGCGTTTGTAAAAATAGTTTGTACAAGAGTAGAGAAAGTCATGTGAGTGTAACACATCAGATTTTTATTTTGATACTTAGATAAAGGAGAGGTCGGGAGTGACAGCTTGGGGGAGAAGAGTTTGAGAGACAATGAGAGAAAAGGGAGGACAGAGATAGAAGACTCCCCAACGTTAATGCAATAACGCGAGCGGGGCCGAGTAGAACATGTCGAACAGTGTGTTACAATTGCAGCGTGTGCTGTTTTAATTATGTTGCTAACCAACACATTTAACAAGACATCCATTTCGTTACGTGCCCGTTTCGTTACCTCTACTTTAATATCCAGCGCAGAAAGAAGCGAACAACGCATGCGCACTAACAATTTCTCCAATGCTCTCCCATCTTGCAATCATTATCATTCACGCTCGGCTGGTTGCGTGCAAATCTCTCAAATGACAGATGCTCCATATCTCCAACAAATTGCACGTGGATGTGCTTTTTTTAATCACCGCAACTCTTTTAACGATATCCTCGTCTCACTTCTTTATTTGCATGCATCAGCTGCTACTTTGTTATTCTTGTTAGGTTGTACCTGGTTTTGTAACCTTTCTAAATGACCTTCCTACTGTCGTCGCCATGGTAACGCAACCTTTACTAACAACTCAATAAGTATAAGGTAACAACCTACACATTTTCGGATCAGAATTTCAAAATTGAATTCCTCTACCGCTTATTTAAAATAGGTAGAGGAAGCATTGTACGCTCCAAACATTCGATAACTTGATTTTACAGGAAATACACATTTTGACGTCCGATGAGCACACGCTCCAAGAAACATTTTTGAAAGGAAAAAGAATAAAAATGTCCACGTGTTTTGTGTGTGTGTGAATAACATAACCAAAAACGAAAAGTATAACGAATAGCACACTTTATACTTCATTTCAGCACCTTTCAAGAATCAAAAACAAAGACTTTTACGAAATTCCATCCCAAATTAACCTTTAGCCTTAAACTTCTTTTTATGTTTAAGTTGTGAATTTAATTATTTTGATTACATTTACAGTATTGATATAAAGAATAAATGTATATATTGAATTGTCTTTAACCAGACAGAAGTCCTCTTCATTCAATTGAATTTTCTACAATTTTGTATAAAAGTAATAAGAAGGCAAAAATTAAGAACTCATCAAAATGTACAACTTTCACTTTTCTACCTTTTAACTACAGTTGGTAGAGAAAGTGTTGTATTCCGAACCAAAAATGTGATATCAATATTTCCCCAGAAATACACCACTTGAAGTCTACTGAACCACGCACCGCAAAAAAAAAACATTTTTAAAAAAAGGTCTGTATATGTGCACATGTCTATGTGTCTGTGAACATTATAACTCAAAAATTAAAAAAGTCAGGTGAGTTTCAAACTAGGTATTTTAGTTCAACATGGTCCTAATGTGACACTACGATTTTCAAAAAAATTCTCCCCATTCCAAACAATTCTTTATAAGAAAGAGTATTGTTATTTATGTTTTCTAAAAAATTGTGAATGAATTTGATTAATGTGTCGTATGCGTGATGTAATAACATGGGGAAAATGTATAATTTGAATTGTCTTGAATAGTCCGTGTAAAAATCTCTTCATTCTGTGAGAATTTTATATAACTACGAAACCAGAGAGAGGCAAAACTTTAGTGCAGAAAAAAGTAAAGGGTTTTAAAATATGTAATGTAATGTAATGTAATATTTATTTCATCATTATTACAATAATACAAATAAAGCTTACATCTAAAACTTATGTGTAGTGCACCAGTTTTCTAGCTCCCCCATATTTAGCCCCTAGGCGGGTTTTAAAATATGCAGTTTGTGTTAAATCACTTTCACCAGACTTAGTTGTTGACGAGATATTTTCTTTGTCAGTCACAATTTCCCAATAATTTAAACTCCACACTTCTGAATAGTTATGTAGGTATGTTTGTTTTCCAATCAAGCTATGCAAAGAATATTCAAAATATTAAGTCTAGAATAAATATAGCGACATTCTTTTGAGTATTATACTTGTGTCCTGTAGGCTGCTGAGTCAACAAAAGGTGTATTGAAAACATTTATCATGATCAACAAGGGGTAGTAAAAACCCCTTTTACGAATAATTTGAGGAATATAGGTATATTATGAAAGTAAACTATAGTTTTTTGTTTTATAATTTAAGTGTTGTTACCTATTTACATGCAGCAAAATTACATTTATTTGCATCTTTGTAAGTTCCGTAAGTTCAGGGAAATATTCGCATACTTTGACATTTTCTGTTAAGTGCACATTTTGCTGCATAGGTACTTATATTCACTTTTATTTACTTTTAATTATTTATATAAATATGTACCTTATTCGATATAATGTTTATATATACTATAACTCCATTGTATACATCCTTGACATGCTCAGTGTTCACAGGTCTGAGGTCATCAGTGAACTCCCAAAACGCAGTATAATGTAACCTAATTTATTCTAAACTAAACTATATATGAAAGTAAATGATAGCGAAATAAAGTCGTGCACTAGATTTTTTGTAGAGTTTGCTGTTTTCAAAATATTTCATTATGGATGTTAATATTGTCCCAAGTGTGAGTGTGTCATCCCACGTATGATGCTTTAAAGTTTGCCTTCGTCATTTTTCTTTTCTTGGTAAGAATTCATTACTACGACGACTTCTGAATCTATTCCTCAATACTTCCGAATAAATATCCGAAAGTTGTTTCCGCATGTCATATAGAACTAAGCACTTATTACCTAATTTTCTAGGAAAAATTAATTAGTGTATAACGCAACGTCCATAGAGGTATCCTTTATGTCAATAACATAATATATATTGAGTGTAGCATAAAATGTAGTAAATTATTCTTCTATTTTTTAAAGGAAATACTACGATCAGCATGCTCAAAAGCTTAGTATATGCTTTTCCTCTTAGCGCATTATTGGTCTAGTAGGTTATACTGTGGTGTATCAGTTCATTGTCATTACCAGACGTACTGTTGTGTTGCATTGTCGCTACCAGACATAGGATTATTGGGTTTCTCTGATTTTTAGGCTTAACGATGCCTCCTTTGGCGCGGAACACGCCAATGAGAGGGCTTTGTTTGAAATTCGTCTGGTATGACGCCAACCCTGGCTGGCGTGACTAGACACGCTTGGAGGGGGGATATAGATAGCGCCACTCTTGAGTAAGTGGTCGTTGAAGCAAGACGTGCGTGTGGTCAGTCCACGGCTTCGAGGTATTTTTCTCTATCCTCTCTTCTAGTTCATGTGGAGTCGCCAAACGTTTGTTAATAAATTCCAGGTAATGTGTGCTACGTAATGTAAAATCCCACGCCTTCCTCTAAATTTTATACATCAAGGTGCCGGTCTTCTTGCTGTAGCGAGTTGCGTTCCCCATGTGCATGCTGGGGTGAACTAAATTTATTCATTTTCTGGAAACCTTTTGGCCCTCATCGCAGCATGTAATAATACTTCTACACTTAGAATATACTATATTGCCAAGCATAAAACGTAGAAAAAACTTTATTTCGTGGGCAATACTAAGAAAAATCATAGCATGCCTTCCCCAGGCTTCGCTTGTTTAGCAAATGTGATAATAAAGAAAGTTCTTCAAGTTCGGACTAGAAAGACATTTATAAAAAAAACAGCCTAAAGATTCTGACTTCAAGCAATTATATCGATAAACAGAATGTGGAGTGGTTAAGTGATTATTGGCTACATCGTCGTCTTTAATTCCTGCTCTGCTGAAGCTTTGTTATATCTCACTGCAGGGCTTTGTGATCTATTCAGTAGCTTCAGCAAATTTACGAACTGTATTTGTTCGCCCCGTTTCTCATATTCCTCAGACATTTTAGATGTTTTACATACACAGGTTATGTTGATACTAATTTTCCAACTGTTGGAGTTTGCCGCTTTCTATAAGCTGTCGCGTTGTTTTACATGAGAATGACCAAATAGAAGCGGAAGCGTTCGATTAATGGGAAATTCGATTATTATCGAAAGATAAAGCAATGACATGGAAGTATAACCGTTTGAGCAACGGGTTACTGTTTATGCATACGAAATCAAGTATTAGCTATTCCTTCGAGCTTTTCCTGTAGGTAAAACAAAAGGTAATACTACATTTTATGCATACGGCTGATTATGACGCAAAAAATAAAAAAATAAACTGAGTTTTATTTATGGACGCGCTTTAACTGCTGTGGCCCTTAGCGTCCTATTTCATATTGGGCGTGAAAGACCGGTAATTTTGGCTCAGAGGCCTCTTTATCAGGCTGAGGTTCTTTTACGTGCCATAAATCTACGACACGGGACCACCTGCTTTACTTCCCTTCCGAAGGAAGCCATGCTAAGGAGTTTTACGCCCATCAGCCTCCGCCGGGTTTGAACTAGAGACTAAAATGGGAGCCACTACACCACGGAGGATGACACATTATGACGCAGCGGCTAGGTCAAAGCTTATCGTAAGGTCGGCGCCAGGCAGTCGGAGATAAACAAAGATAAGTTGTGCTCTCGCCCCTCGTAAACATCGTAAACACTATCGGCAGATAATCAGAGTTTTCTTGGAAGTTTCTTTCCCCCGCCTCCAGAACGTGTATCCAGATAATTCGGAGCGTTCTGTGAAAGATTCCGTTGGCTATATGAGCGAAAAGTGTCAGCAAGTTGAGTCCCTAGTTAGTGAACGAGTTATAGCGAATGTGATTCTGGTGCGACGAAAAATACTGTTTTACTAGTGAGTTTGTGACAACTGCAGTGAGTTCTGCTACTGCAGAGAGACTGGAGACGTCTTGTATTCGGCTTCCAGCGAGTGAACTGTCATGAAAAAGAGGCTACGTTACGAAGAAAGGAAGTGACGGAGAAATTGAAGTAGTTCACATTAGTGAAGTCCCAGTGAAGTGATATTGAGAACTTAGAGAAAAACTGGACATAGTCATAATATGATGAATGTGTGAGATTTCAATTAATAAGGAAAGTCGTGTGAATGTACCGTATCAGATTTTTACTTTATTTTACTCATGATAGACTTACCATTTCAATACATTAACAAGAAGTGTCTTTTGAAAATATTCATTTTTTGTGATTATTAAAATATTAATTAAAACTTAATTGAAGCTAGATAATTTAGCATGGCATTTATTTGAATGCAAATTTTTATTAATTAAAAACTGTTCAAGTTATACAACAAATCTGATGTGTTACATTCACATGACTTTCTCTAGCCTCTATAGCTTATTAGTGGGTATACAAATTATTTTTACGAAAGTTTATTTTCCTATGTGCTTCATTTTAATCGAGATAAATCTTTCCGGAAATAGCTGCGTTACATATTTCGTTATAGATAAAATTCCATACGCTTTCCATGACAACGGGAGAAATAACTGAATGTTGACAGGACTTTAAAAGAATTACCAAGTAATGAACAACTCGAAACATTAATAACGGATCTCTCAGAAATGGCTTATGCCACAAAAAAGATTATTTTATATAAATTGTGTGTTTTAAAGAGATCTACAATTTTTGTATAGTGCGTTTTTGACTATTGCTTGACATTTTGCAGTTATACAAAATTATACAAAATTCCTTCCTAAAGAAGAGAACTGCAAAGGCTATTCCCCAAAACATTCAAGATATACATTTTATTTGTCATGTAAATGTCTTTGATATATGGTATTTTAACTAAAATCCTTAGAACCATTTTATGAAATAAATAATTTGGAAAAAGTCTTCCATGTAAAAGGGAGTTTGGAGTGGGAGAATGTTCTTGAAAGTCTTTGCACCATATCTTTGGAAGACACTGAACATAAATACCAAGTATGGTGTCTATCAGACTTTTCGTTTTTGAGTTATACTGTTCATAGACACACAGTCAGGAACAGTCGGAGCTTTTTGTAAAAATGCTCTTTTTTGGAATCAGAAACCTCAAAACATATATTTCCGGTGAAATCTAGGTATTGAATTTTTGGATAAAATGCAATACCTTCTCTACCTACTATGTATATGGTGGAGAAAGTAAAAATTGAATAGTAAACTAATAACAATATTAACAATTAATACCATGGCAATATTAACTGAAGTAATATTTCCGGAAAACCATCGACTTATTACGCAGCTACATTCTATGTAGCCTTGCTATGTAACTTTTAAGAATTAATTGATTATATTACCTTATGTATCTCAGATTGCGAAAAACAAGCGAGTTATGTAAAATTAACTACACAGACCTGGATTTTATATTATAATTTTGTTAGGTGCGCTTGCTACTGAGTTGGAATTTTATAAATAAGAATAAGAATATCCATATATTGGAGTTTTTTAGGTCAAAAGTAAGTTATGAGTGGTTTATATAGTATAAGGTGAAGCAGTTTCTCTAGCACCCACTTGTAGTAGATAGAGGATGTATTACATTCTACCTAAAAATTCTATTTCTTTATTTCACCAAAAATACGTGTTTGAGGTTCCTGAAACAAAAAATTTGATGTGTTACACTCAAATGACTTTCTCTACTCTTGTACAAACTATTTTTACAAACGCTTATTCTCCATCTACTTCATGTTAAATGAGATAAACATTTGCAGACTCTATCTTATTGCTAATTTTCTTGTAGATGTAAGGGGAATATATATTTACAAGGGCAATATAGAAAAACAGTAGCCTTTAAGCACATACATATCTCTTAATAGCTGGTTGCTAGGTGCAGCACCATTCCCTTTGTCACAGATTATAACTCTTTGCATATCCAAGACAAAAAATGAATAAAGAATTCCCATTTGAGAAAATAAGTATTGAAAAATTTAAGGGAATTACAAGCAATATCTCGAAAATGGTTCACTCAAAAACAAAAATGTATATGACATAAATTGTGTATTTTAACGCGATCTACATTTTTGTGTAGTAAAATTTTGTCTATCTCTTATGGTTTACCAGTTATGCAAATGTCGTTCACAATGAAGAATACTTTTGGAGATATTCCCAGAAAATTCAAGATATACATTTTATTTGTCATGAAAATATCTTAAACATATGATATTTTAATCAAAATCGTTAGAGCCATTTTTGAGAAAATTAACATTTTCGAAAAATCTTCCATGTAAGGGGTAATCTGGGGTGGGGGATTTTCTTGAAAACCTTCGTGTCGCATCTCTGGAAGATACTGAACCTAAATACCAAGTTTGGTGTTTATCCGACTGTTCGTTTCTGAGTTATGCTGTTCACAGACAGACACACAGACATACACACGGAGATGTTTCCAAAAATGCTTTTTTTGGATCCAGGGGGTCTCAAAACATGTATTTCCGGTGAAATCTCGGTATCGAATTTTTGGGTGGAATACAATACTTCCCCTACTTACTATACGTAGTAGAGAAAGTAATAAAGGTCCGTGTATGTGCATGTGTGTGCGTGTGAACCACATAACTCAATACACCACATGTTGGATAAACACCGATCTTCGTAATTAAGTTCAGCATCTTCCAAGGGTGCGCCAGGAAGATTTTAAAAAAAAATTTCCATCCCAAACTACCCTTTCGTTCTTTTAATTTTCTCAAAAAGTCCATGTATTTTAATTAAAATACCAAATGTTTAATATGTTTACATGACTAATAAAATGTATATCTTGATTTTTTCTGAATAGTCTACTAAGTTCTCCTCTGTGTAATTTTGTATTATTGGAAAGTCTTTAAAGATAGACAAAATATAGACGTAGTTCTCTTTAAAACAGACTTTTTTTTCCAAGTAACTTTTTTGTGGCATCAGCCATTTCCGAGAAATTTGTTGATATTTGTTGGAAATTGTGAATATTTCTGAAATATTTTTAAGTGCTGTCACCATTTAGTTGTTTCTCGTGAGGTCATGGAAAGCGTATGGAATTTCAAAGCCAGATATAGTGACCACTGTTTAAAGATTTGATTATCGCATCAGCCTCTTGTAATGGAACTATTTTTATAACGATTGTCTGTATTAACATCAAATAGATAGAAATATATGTTTTTGCAAGGATATTTTTAGAAAATGGATAGAGGAAGTCATGTGAACGTAGGACATAAGATTTTTAAGAATATTTCTCAAAATGCCTAGTAAATACTAAACTGCAAAATCCAAAATTTTGCGAGCGCACCTTAAATGTGCGTGCATTTATCATTTTCTTCCATTGCACTGTTTCAAATCTAAAATTTTCACGCGGACGTTTTCTGGACAAGTACCTTGACCCAGCGGCCAGATGATACCCACACTTAGTGATGTTTGAGCAGCTGCAGAAAGAAAATTTTACCCATAGGGCACTAGCATAAAGGAAGATAGAACTATACACTTCGCCGCAGGGGCTAGAGATTTGTGAGTTCTAATTTGGTGCCAGCCTGTACTTCCCATTCCGTGTAAAAGTGACAGCCGCAGCCATTTCATTTACATTTTACCACCTGTGAACGAGACCGCCAAAAGATCCCACACACATCTTGCTTCGCAACATTAAGAGGATTTACATGGCCTGTGAAAATACAGCTCAGAGCGAAACGACATCACAGAAATATGTTCCAATTATTTTCACGCTTCCTTTTGCGCTAACCAGAAATCCATGACTTTCAATGCAATTTCCTTATAGCATCGCACTAAGGTGAAAATGACTCGCAGAAAAGAATGTACTATCACAAGGAAAAAAGTCAGGAAAGTTTAGCTGCTACTGAATCGAGCATCTGAGGCTCGCATTCTTTCCTATCCTGACTCTGTTTTTATATTTTTAAAACTTGTTGTTACTTTTTCTACCATGTACACCCTAAAACTTTCGAAACGTATATTTGCTGAAGCCCAAATCGTTTCCGCGGCTGGTACACAATAGTGTCTCAAGACGCATGCATTTACCTTTGTTCTATTGTCGCCTTTCATATTGAGTTCCAGCTGCTGAATATGTGATAAACACTCGCCTGCATGATATCGGATAACTGAAGACTAATAAGTGATTCTGACTCAATTTTTATGCTAATTTCAGAACTGCTTTTAGTCTTTTTCTACCACGTACATTTTTTTGACAATTTCACTTCAAAAAAAATCTGATGTGTTACACTCACATGACTTTCTCTACTCTTGTACAAACTATTTATACAAACGCTTATTCTCCATCTACTTCATGTTAATCGGGATAATCATTAGCAGAGTCTATCTTATTGCTAATTTTCTTGTAGATGTAAGGGGATAATATATTTAGAAGGGCAATTTGGAAATACAGTAGCCTTTAAGCACATACATATCTCTTAATAGCTGGTTGCTAGGTGCAGCACCATTCCCTTTCCCACAGATTAATACTCTTTGCATATCCAAGACAAAAAAATGAATAACGAATTCCCATTTGAGAAAATAAGTATTGAAAAGTTTAAGGGAGTAACAAGCAATATCTCGAAAATGGTTCACTCAACAAAAAAACTGTACATGACATAAATTGTGTATTTTAACGCGATCTACATTTTGTGTAGTAAAATTTTGTCTATCTCTTATGGCTTACCAGTTATGCAAAAGTCGTTCACAATGGAGAATACTTTTGGAGACATTCCCAGAAAATTCGAGATATACATTTTATTTGTCATGAAAATATCTTAAACATATGATATTTTAATCAAAATCGTTAGAGCCATTTTTGAGAAAATTAACATTTTCGAAAAATGTTCCATGTAAAGAGTAGTCTGGGGTGGGGGGATTTTCTTGAAAACCTTCGTGTCGCATCTCTGGAAGATACTGAACCTAAATACCAAGTTTGGTGTTTATCCGACTGTTCGTTTCTGAGTTATGCTGTTCATAGACACACACACACAGACACATACAAATATTTCATAATATTTTGGTGAAATCTTAATATTTTATGAAAATATTCATGTTTCTTCATATTTATAAGATTTATTATTTGATGCCTTTAAAATGGTTTCTGTTAGTACTGAACTAGGCTTTCCAAATATTCTAATCTGGCAGTTTTCTGTGAAGCACATTTAGAAAAATCAAGCCTCTCTTTACAAAACTGGAGAAAATCTAGCATTTCCTCTATGTTGCGTAACGTGCAAGATTAAACACCCTCTATTTTTGAAGAATATTATTTTCGCGAGCTGCGCTTTTAGTAGCATATTGTAATTTAATAAGTACAGGGTAGTTATATTATATTCGAACCCACTCGCGGCCTCTTTCTACAGCGCGAGACAGCCGGCAGTCGCCGGGGAAATTACGCCGGCAGAGGCGGACTAAAATCCTTACCTTATAATAGATGTTGGAAATGTTGACCTCGTGCTCTCAAACAGGCAGCATATCTCGTGTAAATATGCTCGCTCACTCTCCGAAACTCAGCAGCAGGAATTGTTGTGATTGGTGCGGTTTTGGAGCGTTCGCCTAGAAAATCGTTGAAAAACTAGCGCAGCAAACAGGTTTATCTCGATCTTCTGCGGGAACTGCTACACGCCTGTTGAAACTGAAGTCCTATCGCTACACACGAATGCAAGCGTTAAAGCCAAATGATCCCGCTAAACGTGTGAATTATGGTAACTGGATTTTCGAATCCGTAGAAAGGGGTTTCATTGACCCAGCTTTTTTCACTGATGAATCTTGGTTTCATCTAAGTGGACGTGTGAATACTCACAACAGTTGATACTGGGATTCAGAAAAACCTGTGCTACTGGATAAAACGCCTCATTATGATCAGAAAATTGGAGCGTTTATGTGCGATAAGTGCTAATAAATGCAGAGCGATATCAGCTTAATTCTGAGGCCATTTTTCAATCGCTTGACAGAAGAAGAGAAATCGTATGGTTGGTTCCAACAAGATTCTGCAACAGCACATACGGCTGCCGAATCATTACATGCAATAAGAGAGGTGTTTGATGACAGAATAATTAGTGTTGATTTGTGGCCCCCTCGTTCTCCTGATCTAATGAGTTGTGATTTTTATTGATGGGGTTCTTTAAAAGACAAAGCGTATCGTTCCAATCCTCGCACACTACAGGAACTTAGAGAAAACATTGTGCAAAAAATCACAAGAATTCCTGCTGCTGAGCTTTGGAGGGTGAGCGAGAGTATTTACACGAGATATGCTGCCTGTTTGAGAGCAGAAGGTCAACATTTCCAGCATCTATTATAAGGTAAGGATTTTAGTCCGCGCAGTAGAGAGAGGTCGCGAGTGGGTTCGAATATAATTTAACTACGCTATATTAAGTAGGACAAAGAAACCAGTAACTTCTTTTTCTAAGTTTTTTTAAGTTTCACAAAATTAAAATCTTCTTGTATTTCATTTGATATCTTATTATTAAATAGGGAACAAATCTATAAAGGCTATTTTTAAACTAATTAAGTGAACCTGCTCCAAACCTTTAAAATATAAAATGTTTTGGGTTTTAAAACATACACTTCATAACATTTTAGAACTTTTTTCAAAATATTTTCATATTTTGGCAAACTTTTCTTCATATTTTCTCTACTTATGTTATACAAAAACCACTTTATTGATTTTAATAGATCTGGCATGACTATCAGGTAAGTGCTGCACATTTACTAGAGAAACCAAGATTACCTACTGGATATGTCAGAAAAATTGTTGCTTGTGATGTGTTTGCTTGCCTATAGGGGCGTTAATTAATAAATAAAATAAGAAACCGGAAGCACCATATCAAAGTATAAAATGCCTACAATTTTCACTCGTTATCTAAAGTATAAGTATAAAGTTTTGTCCAGATTGGTCAAATAGTGCACATTTTATGTACATAAAGAATTAAAATACGAGTATTGGTTGGTTTTTAGAAGTTGTAAGTTATCCTATTATTTTCCTCCAGTGCTATAGCTTAGGTGCACAAACTTGTGTCCTGCTTGACTAAGCTGAATAGTATAAGGGGTTGAAAATAGAGGTAAGGGTAATCTTTAAAATGTGCTGCATAATTAAAAGCAAGGAGTAGGTACTTTTTGAAAGTTAGAAGGTAACCCATATTTTTTTCCAGGTCTTAGAGCATGATTATACAATATTATGACCAAATGAGTAAAACAGTGCAGATTTATACATCAAGGTTGAGAATATGGTAGGGGTTGTTTTTAAGAGCTGTAAGATAGCTTATAATTCCCGTGGATTTCTATAATATAAGTATACAATGTTTTGTCTACATACGTCAGAGTGTTGATTTGTATGTTAGGGGTTGAAAATAATGGTGGCGAAAGGCGTTAAAGGTTGTAAGGTTGATCATTTTTTTAGCAATCTAGAAGCAAATGTATCAAGTTTTGTCAAAATCATACCAAAACATTTCTTGATAACAAGAGTTCAGTGAAATCAGGGTGAGGTTTGGTGATATGAAACTACGAGACCAGTCCTAGAAGTATCCGACCTGACGTATATATATAGCGGTTGTTGTTTCAAACAAATAACTATGGCAGAAAGTACCACCCTTATAAAGCTTAAGTTTGAAGATGCTACGTTGTTTATAATTGTTTGGCAGCCATAAATAGGGAACTCTCTCAGCGAACTTGTAAACATGGATGAAACTGGCCATAGTTATGTGATACAACACTTTCATTTGAAAGGTCTTAGTCCAACTAATATTAAAGCTGAGCTAGATACTACTCTGGGGGAGTCTGCTCCTTCGTTTACAATAGTAAAATATTGGGTGGCAGAGTTTAAGAGAGGCTGTACGAGCTGCCAAGACGAACATCGTAGTGGTCGACTAAATGAGGTGACCACGTCACAAATTGTGAGGTTAATCCACAAAATGGTATTGGATGACCGTCGACTGAAAGTGCGCGAGCTAGCAGACATCGTAGGCATTTCAAAAAGTGCTGTACATCGTACACTAACTGAAATTTGTTAATTGTATAGGTATACTTTGTCTATATGGCAGGCCTTAATTGAGGGAAGTGTTATGATAAAAAAATAGACATGAGAAAGCCTTACGCAAGATGGGTGCCGCATTTACTCAGCGTCGTGAGGATGTTTCAGTCGAGTGTTTGGCGATGTTTCGCTGCAATAAAGCCAGGTTTTTGGGTCGGTTCATAACTATGGATGAAACATGGGTCCATCACTTCACACCCAAGACGAAGGAACAGTCAAAACAGTCGATTGAAAGGGGAGAATCGGCTCCAAAGAAGGCGAAGAGAGTTCCATCTGCAGTCAATTTTTTGGGATGCGCGTCGAATAACTTTCATTGATTATCTTCAAAAAGGAAAAGCAATCAATGGCGAGTATTATGCAAACCTATTGCAGCGTTTGAATGATGAAATTAAACAAAAACGGCTGCATTTAGCGAAAAAGAAAGTTCTGTTTCAACAAGACAATACACCAGTTCACACATCTTTTATCGCCATGGCCAAAATCAATTATTTAAAGTTGGAATTGCTTCTTCGTGCACCCTATTCGCCAGACTTAGCGTCCTCTGATTATTTTGTTTCCAAAGTTGAAGAAATGACTTGGTGGTAAAAGATTTGCCAACACTGAAGAGATGGAGTTTGCAGTTGATAGCTATTTTGCAGAACTCGACGGTTCTCACTATCAACGGGGTATCGAAGCTGTTGAACATCGCTGAGAAAAGTGTATCGAGCTGAAAGGAGACTATGTGGAGAAATAAAGATGTTTTTTCCCAAAAGTTTTGTGTTTTCTTTGTTAGGTCCGGTACTTCTGGAACAGCCCTCGTATACACACCTGTCTCCCCCCCACAATAAGCCAACTTTAAAATATTTTAAGCCGCCCCATTTATCCCTTTAAGCTGGAAATCGTTAAAATTTACCATATTCGCAATAAAATATCCTGTGTTACTCATACTCAAAGAAATGGGATTGAAAATGTGCGAAATGAAACCCACCAATATTAAACATCTTGGAAATATTTTATGGTCTATATCCATCCGGAAGAACAGGGCTTTCCAGTATAGGTATAGGTTACATTACTGAGGAGACACCTCGCGTACTGCGGCCTGGAAGAGATCCATTACGGCTATTATCTCCAAGGAAGGGATGAAGTGGAGAAACCTCAGGAGACTATAGACCGCAGTAGACAGGTCACAGAGACGCACGGAAGTACCTAAGAGTTTCAGGCTCGAAGACCCACCTCGCTGCTAGAGCTGTCTAGAGAGGACATCTATAAACACGGGACCCGGTCCGCCAACGCAGAGACCACACCCTCGCTTGATCCAGGATTGCTCATGGGCCCTTTCCATTAGGGACGGTGCCTATTATATATACCGCCCCCATCTGGTCGAGTTTAGGCTAGGACTCGTCCTGCCTACCCTTCCAAGCAGGGACGGAAGTGGATACGCCACTTACGCGCGTCAGGCCAGCAGGGCGAACCCTACTGGGGCAGACTACCGAACAATCTCGGTGGAGCCGACAGTTTCTAGCTACCGTCTACCAGCTATCCCTCATGGCTGGTGCCGGAGAGTCTCGAGGCGTCTCACAACCCCGCCTGGGCCGATAAACCAGCCAAGCGTACCCATCTCCCATGGGTATCGGGAACCGCTGCCCCGCCGAATCCAACCCAATCCGAACAACTCTCTTTCGGGAGGGGCTCGAATGTTCGGCCCAGCGTACTTCTAGTAACGTCAGAAGTACCACGAGTGCTAAGGGTCCGCAGCGCTCGCACCACGGCGGCTGAAGGGGTCGACACCCCCCCCTTATGGGGTCTAGAGAGGACACTCAACGACCCATCGACCAACCAGCACTTTAGTGGGGAGTACTCTTTCTTTTGAGCAAGCATCCGCGCCATCTGCCCGGCACCGCTATCACCACGAAACCTAGAAGCACTCCTGAAAAATGAGAAGGAAACGGAACGAAAGGAAAATCATGGAAAGGAAATAGTGGTAGATGAGAAACCACCGCAGCATTCGCGTGCCGACACGGGGAAACCACAAAAGACCCATGGGTCAGTGGGCAGTCGACGGAGATCGAACCTGGGACCTCCTGAATGCAAGTACTGAGGCGCCGCTTTGCTCGGTGGGCTTTTCAGTTGTGAAAGAATTATCATTATGGTTTCAGAAATTACCAGACATACACACAATGTCTCTGTTTTTATATGTATTAATATATAATAAAAGGTAAATACATTAAAAGCATGGCACTTATTCGTAATTTTAATCACTTATTACCAATTGCTATTTTTGGACCTAGAGTATTAGATTGCAGACATTGTTAGCAAGGAAAGATTGGTTTACGGAAGCCGGTGTCCTGATATATCCCCTTGTGGATTACCGACAACGATTTTCCATTGCCGACGTACACAGCGCACCGGACAGGCTTAACGAGGTCCTTATCCTGCTCCGTCTTAAGGCGAAAGTAAATATTTCAAAGCTCTGCCTGCCACTTGCTTAGCGGCATTGTTACTTTGCTCTCCAAACTAACTGCCAGAGTCAGGGATATTCCTCCACGTCTGGACTAGACATCGTTACAAACAAGCGTACTTTTCAATGAGAACACCCCAACAAAGCAATGATTACACCTGTAACTTAGATATAAACATTTTACTTGAAATATCTATTTTGAGGCCTCTGAGTTGAGTTTTTATTTATGGACGCTCTTTAACTACTATGGTCCTTAGCGTCCCATTCTATATTGGGCCTGAAAGACCGGAAATTTTGCTCAAGGCCTCTTTATCAAGCTTGAGGTTCTTTTACGTGCCGTAAATCTACGACACGGGACCACCGGCTTTACTTCCCTTCCGAAGGAAGCCGTGCTAAGGATTTTTACGCCCGAAAAAATCCATCGCCCTCCGCCGGGTTTGAACCAGCGACCTCGGGAACTAGATGCTAGCACGGGTACCACTAGTTCACGGAGGACGACCAAGTCTCTGAAGATAACATAGTCATTTATGCAACAAGTGAATAATGTTGATGTTTACGACACGAGTGAATGTCTCCGTGCGACAATTTTAGTGGTGTCATATTAAGGTTGCCCACAGGTTGGATACATTTTATGCAATCTTAGCATTCGGAACTAAAACATGAAATAGTAATTCATTTTTCTTCCACACAAGCTGTGTGTAGAATAAGGTTGGAAAGTTAGAATCAGACGACTGAAAAATTCAATACCACAACCAGTATTTGAACCACGGAACTTCCTGTTTCCGTCCGGTTTCTCTAACCAGAAGAGCTACCATGGCAACAAACCAGTACGACATTGGTTGGTTAGAGCAACCCGAAGGAAGCCGGAAGATGCGTGGTTCAAATCCCGGCTGTGGCACTGAATTTTTCATTTGTCTGATTCTACATTTCCAAAAAATGAAATAATTCGTCATCCATAGTTGACATAAGTGAGAACGTCTTCATGGGTTATGAGACATTAACTTCTCTCTCGGCATTTCGTTTGTTATTATCTGGCGTTTGAACCGATAAACAAGACAGCCACTTACATGCATTCCTATTCTTGGGAGGGAAGAGAGCAGATGTTGCGGACTGTGATATAGCCTATTATCAACACAGCATTCTAAGGAATTACAAATTCAGGTCTTAATTATTCTATATTTAATAATGTACGGAGATTTTGAAACTTTGGTGCTCAGGGAAAAGAATATCACAAAATGGTCTCATCTTCTCTCTATAAACCGCGGCAACTTGGAATAGCGGTGTTACGTCATTGCTAAAGGAAATACGTTAATGCTATCATTGACACGCTTGCCATGAAACAATTATACGAGGTATGGAATGCATTAACAACCTATTTATTTTATAATGGTAGGATTGCATAAAAATTATTATTATTACTATTATTATTATTATTAAGCAAATCTGGTATTTAAGTTTAACATTTTCCAAGGATGTGACACTAAGATTTTCAAGGAAGTCCTCTCACGGCAAAATACCTTCAACATGGAAAATAATTATTCTTTATTTTTATTTTCTCAAAAGCGGCTCTAAGAAGTTTGATTAAAATACCGTAGATTTAAGATACTTACATGACTAATAAAATATAGTAGATAGCCTGTGACATATCCTCTTCATTCTGAAATAATTTTGTCTATAACTGGTAAATCTTAAGAGATGGATTAAAGCTTATTGCCCAAAAAGTATAGGTCTCGTTTAAGCTACTTGATACCGAAGTTGCTACTTTTTGCAAATTTCAACCATTTAGTCATATTTTGTTATATATTTTCTCAACCTAATTATAATAGAAACATAATTTTTCTGTTCTGTGCATTACTCTCCAAGAAAATAAAAATAAATAGATGCATAAAAATGAAAATAGAATGATATACTGCATGTGATGAAAGTGTTAAGTGTTTAAATTTGGCATATCATCTCTCGAACATAATTATTTAAAATAGGCTAATTTTTGTGTCATATTAAAACTTTTCCTGAAAAAATAATCAAATAGTAATTTTAACTTTCTAAAAATCATCATATATTGCACTATTAAAATCTAAATCCAAAACTGTAATTGATATCAAGAACAAACTCCATGGATCACTTTATCAATCTTGAAAGAAGATATACTGGAAATCTGGAAGTCTCTGAACAAAAATTGCATTATGGAGAACATTTTAAATTGGAAAAATGTAAGAAAACAATGTAACGAGAAAATTAGACTTTAAAATATCACACTGTATTTGCACACATTTGCACTTGTTCATTTAAATGCCGCGTTTGGACATTCATATGGTCGGAAGGGCAAAACTACAATTGCAGCCTGACTTTAGAATGTTATGACATTTTTCTTGTAAATTTAAAAACAGAAGTGATTTTTCTTGTTATTTTTTAAATTCAGCATCCAATACCCTTAAAATTCAATTTATTTCAAATACATTTTTATGAGTATCAAAATTTCCGAATATTCGTTGCTATTTGTTTGAATTTTCCAATACTTTATCATATAGGTTTTGAATTGCGAAGTCACCACTCGTAGTATTTATACGACTGGTAGCAGTACTTTAATGGGCCTCATTAAAGTACACCTGTTCATTAAAGTATTGGTATTCGACCAATCAGAAGTGGCCACGTA
Organism: Deroplatys truncata; assembly: GCA_030765065.1. NCBI lineage: Eukaryota > Metazoa > Arthropoda > Insecta > Mantodea > Mantidae > Deroplatys > Deroplatys truncata. Next base: position 80,539,805 of record CM060982.1, on the reverse strand, counting down.
ACACTGTGAAAGCGCAAGTATCGATTACTCTGTGTAGTACGTCTCACAACGCTGGCAACTTTGACAGTGTTACAAGGTCATTGTATTGTAACCATAGATAAAGGAATAGCGATTGTAGCACATCACTCAAACCAGAAACGAATACTTATGAAACCTTTAATTTAGATACATGTTCGAGCATAAACAGTCGTATGAAACTTGACTATAATGGTGATTAAAACGCTCGTATGATAATTATTAACCGAGCGTCGCGTTTTAATTACCACCATTATAGTCTCGTTGCATAATATACTATTATGATACCACGCAAAGAACGTGGAATTTCAAAAGCAGCAGATATCTGCTACATATGACTATCGCTTCAGCTATCTTGTATCCCCTTGTACCCATTGTGAAATGTATACTGAAACCATTCAGACTATTACGGTGTTGAAGCTTTTAATACAAAAGCGTCCCTTTATTTTTTGGGGCGCAAGTGTTCAGAAAATTATCAGTAAGTTATAAAACACCATACAAGGAAACATTTTAACAGGGAATCAATATACTAAATGATCCTATGTATTCCATGGATGAATATGTATATAATTTCTAATGTGTTTTAAATCCATTTAAACATTAGCAACGTAAGAAAACGTGTATCAGAGTTACTCATTTCTCTGTTTATTAGATCAAATTTATTTTTCTTCTGAGTAAGTTTCTGAGGCCGTTGTAATTCACCCAGGTCCTCTAAGGGGAATGCTCTCCCCAAATGGGAACTATGTGCCATTTGCCTATTGCGCCTACTAAACCTCCGGAAGGAAGGGATAAGGCGAGACAGAACGAAGTACCTAATTGAACAGCCTCGGCCGCCCCTTTCTTTCCCTCTATCATTACGGGCATTTCAGGCATAAGGATGCATGCCAGAAATAATTCTAACCTCAAATTACATCCACCGCACACGCCACATCCCTGTCCATTGCGCCTAACGCTGTTACCCTACAAGATAAAAGGAGACGAAATGAGGAACAGGAAAATTCGTGATAGTATATAATTCGACAGTGTTCGCCTACAGACCTGGGAAAACCATGAAAAAACCTAGAGTCAGGGCCACCGGTCCAATGGGAATCGAACCCGCAAGCTCCCGAATGCGAGTCTAGAGTTATCCCGTTACATCGTCTAACATTTAGAAGCCGAATGGAAGAAAACGAGCTGCCCTTTTAAGTCTATCAGCACTCTTTGATCTTTTAAACATTTCCCCGGTACAAATATGATGGTTAGTTTTTGCGAGCCTGTTATAATTAAAACGGGAGAGCAGACAGCATATGCAGCAGCGACATCGGGAAACCCATTTGTCAAGTGAGATCTTTCATCGGAACGAGTCGCTGCAGAAGCGCAGCGCCCAGGACTGTTATCAGAAAAGCAATTGGCAACGGCGTAAGCTTTTTATAGTCGAGCTGTAATGTTGGTCCGCAAGTACCTCTACAATAATTCAAACGGCATGTCCCTTCTTCTGTTTCTTTTTTATTCGCCAGTAAAAAACAAGAAGGTGGTTTAGTGTGTGGGGTACTCTCTTATTGATGACTAGGATGTTTGTACATGCCCTAGGGACTATCTAGACGCAAGCAGTGGCGGATCCTTGTGTACACTCCGTTCAATAGAAACAAGAAGGTGGTTTAGTGTGTGGGGTACTCTCTTATTGATGGCTAGAATGTTTGTACATGCCCTAGGGATTATGTAGACGCAAGCAGTGGCGGATCCTTATGTACACTCCATTCAATACAAACAAGAAGGTGGTTTAGTGTGTGGGGCACTCTATCACTGATGTTCTAGGATGTTCCTACATGCCCTTGGGACTATCTGGACGAAATCAGTGGCGGATCCGTTTGTACACTCTATTCAGTAGAAATAGGAAAGTGGCTTAGCGTGTGGGATACTCTCTTATTGATGGCTAGGAGGTTTGTATATGCCCTAAGGTCTATCTAGACGCGAGTAGTGGCGGATCCTTATGTACACACCGTTCAATAGAAACAAGAAGTTGGTTTAGTGTGTGGGGTACTCTCTTATTGATGGCTAGGATGTTTGTACATGCCCTAGGGACTATCTTGACGCAAGCAGTGGCGGATCCTTATGTACACTCCGTTCAATAGAAACAAGTAGGTTGTTTAGTGTGTGGGGTACTCTCTTATTGATGGCTAGGATGTTTGTACATGCCCTAGGGACTATCTAGACGCAAGCAGTGGCGGATCCTTATGTACACTCCGTTCAATAGAAACAATAAGGTGGTTTAGTGTGTGGGATACTCTCTTATTGATGGCTAGGATGTTTGTACATGCCCTAGGGACTATCTAGACGCAAGCAGTGGCGGATCCTTATGTACACTCCGTTCAATAGAAACAATAAGGTGGTTTAGTGTGTGGGGTACTCTCTTATTGATGGCTAGGATGTTTGTACATGCCCTAGGGACTATCTAGACGCAAACAGTGGCGGATCCTTGTGTACACTCCGTTCAATAGAAACAAGAAGGTGGTTTAGTGTGAGGGGTTCTCTCTTATTGATGGCTAGGATGTTTGTACATGCCCTAGGGACTATCTAGACGCAAGCAGTGGCGGATCCTTATGTACACTCCGTTCAATAGAAACAAGAAGGTGGTTTAGTGTGTGGGGTACTCTCTTATTGATGGCTAGGATGTTTGTACATGCCCTAGGGACTATCTAGACGCAAACAGTGGCGGATCATTGTGTACACCCCGTTCAATAGAAACAAGAAGGTGGTTTAGTGTGTGGGGTACTCTCTTATTGATGGCTAGGATGTTTGTACATGCCCTAGGGACTATCTAGACGCAAACAGTGGCGGATCATTGTGTACACCCCGTTCAATAGAAACAAGAAGGTGGTTTAGTGTGTGGGGTACTCTCTTATTGATGGCTAGGATGTTTGTACATGCTCACTCTGTCACTGATGTCTAGGATGTTCCTACATATCCTTGGTACTATCTGGACGAAAGCAGTGGATGTAAGAAGTTGGTTTAGCGTGTGGGGTACTCTCTTTTTGATGGCTGGATGTTTGGACATGTCCTAGGTGCTATCTAGACTCAAACAGTGGCGGATCTGTTTTTACTTTCTGCTGCTTGTATAGATAGTCTCTAGGATATATACAAATATCCTAGAGACTATCTCGACACAAGCAGTGGCGGATCCGTTTGTAATTTCTGCTCGGTAGGAATAAGGTGGTTTAGTCTGTGGGGTACTCTATCATGACGGCTAGGATGTTTGTATATCCTAGAGACTGTCTCGACACAAGCAGTGGCGGATCCGTTTGTACACACTGCTGAAGAGAAATAAGGAGAGTTAGTGTGCGGGGTACTCTCTTATCGATATCTAGAATGTTTGTGAGTGCCCTAGGTACTATTTAAACGCAATCAGTGGCGGATCCGTTTGTAAAATCTCCTCAATAGAAATAAGGGCTTTAATATGTGGAGTCTTGTCTTGTCTTGTTCGAGACAGATTTCCGTCTTAGCTCCGAACGCACTTCAGCCTTGGGCTTATTGTGCTAATATGTGGGGTATTGTCTTATCGAGACTAGGATGTTTGTATTAGGGACTATCTAAACACACGCAGTGGCGGATCTGTTTGTACACTCTTTTCAGTAGAAATAACAAGGTGCTTTAGTGTGTGGGATACTCTCTTATTGATGGCTAGGATGTTTTTACCTGCCATAGGGACTATCTAGACGCAATCAGTGGCGGATCCGTTTCTACACTCTGGTCAATAGAATTCAGAAGGTGGTTTAGTGTGTGGGGTATTCCCTTATTGATGGCTAGGATGTTTGTACATGTTCTGGGGATTATCTAGACACAATCAGTGGCGAATCAATTTGTATAATTTGCTCAATAGAAATAAGGTGATTAAATACGTGAGGTACTCTATCATTGATGTTAAAATGTTTGCACATGCCTTAGGGACTATCTAGAGACAAGCAATGTAGGTACGTTTGTACACTCTGCTCAATAGAAATAAGGTGGTTTATATGTGGGATACTCTGTTACTGATAGCAAGAATGTTTGAACATGCCCTAAGGAGTACCTAGATACACCCATTGGCTAATCCATTTGTACACACTGCTCAAAAGAAACAAACTGGTGGATTAATATGTGGGGTACTCTCTCAATGCTGTTTGTACATGCCCTAGGGACCGTCTAGATACACAGCATGGGCGATTGTTTGGACACGCTGCTCAAAAGAAATAAGCAGGCTGTTTAGTGTGCGAAATACTCCCTTATTGATAACTAGGATGTGCGTAAATGTTATATCGATACAAGCAGTGGCTGTACATTCTGTTCAATAGAAATGAGGTGATTAAGAGTGTGGGACAATCTATTATTGATTGGTGTGCTTAACCTAGGGAGTCTCTAGATACATGCAGTGGAGGATTTGTTTGTACTCTCTGCGCAATAGAAATAAGCAAACGGTTTAGTGCGTGTTTAACAAGATTATTACACACATTTGTGTGCATGCTGTAGCGACTGTCTAGATACAAGCAGTGGTGGATTAATTTATACACTCTGTTCAAAATAAAAAATCTGTTGCGTTGCACTCACATGACTTTCTCTGCTAGTGTACAAACTATTTTTACAAACGCTTATTCTCCACATGCTTCATGTTAATCGAAATATCGAGATGTCAATCTTATTGGTAATTTTCTTGTAGATGCAAGGGGAATATGGTAGCTTTTAAGCGATAGTCAAATATTTTAACGCTGGTTGCTATGTGGCGAATTCCATTCTCTTTGCATGTCCAGGACATAAAAAAATGAATAACAAATTTGAGAAGAAGTATAAGTATTGGAAAATTTAAGGAAATAACAAGCAATATCTCGAAAACGGTTCACTCAACAATAGAAATGTATATGACATAAGTTGTGTATTCTAATGCGATCTACATTTTTTGTGTAGTAAACTTTTGTCTATCTCTTATGGTTTACCAGTTATGCAAAAGTCGTTCACAAAGAAGAATACTTTTGGAGACATTCCCAGAAAATTCAAGATATACATTTCATTTCTCATGACATTATCTTAAACATATGATATTTTAATCAAAATCGTTAGAGCCATTTTTGAGAAAATTAAAATTTTCGAAAAATCTTCCATGTAAAGGGTAGTCTGGGGTGGGTGGATTTTCTTGAAAACCTTCGTGTCGCATCTCTGGAAGATACTGAACCTAAATACCAAGTTTGGTGTTTATCCGACAGTTCGTTTTTGAGTTATGCTGTTCACAGACACACACACAGACACACAGACAGACACACAGACACACACACGGACATGTTTCCAAAAATGCTTTTTTTGAATTCAGGAGGTCTCAAAACATGTATTTCCGGTGAAATCTCGGTATCGAATTTTTGGGTGGAATGCAATACTTCCCCTACTTACTATACGTAGTAGAGAAAGTAATAATAACGAATTTGAGAAAAAGTATAAGTATTGGAAAAGTCAGACAAATAACACGGAATATCTCGAAAATGGTTCACTTGACGAAAAATGTATACGATATAAATCGTGTGTTTTAACGAGATCTACAGTTTTGAATAGTAAAATGTTGTCTATCTCTTACGGTTTACCAGTTATGCAAAATTCATTCAGAATGAAGAGGAGTTTTGCGGACATTCTTAGAAAATTCAAAATGTGCATTTCATTTGTCATGAAAGTATCTTAAACACATGATATCTTAATCAAAATCGTTAGAGCCAGAAAATCAAAATTTTCGAAAAATGTTCTACGTAAAGGGTATTCAGGGGTGGGGGGATTTTCTTGAAAATCTTCGTGTCGCAGCCTTGGAAGAAAGTAAACTCAAGTACCAAGACAAACGGATCTTTTTCTAAAAATGCTTTTTTTGGATTCGAGTGGCCTTAAAACATGCATCTTCGGTGAAATATCGGTATCGAATTTTTGGGTGGATGCAATACTTCCCCTACTTACTATACGTAGAAGAGAAAGTAAAAAAGTGATATAGTATGTAGTATACTCTCTTATTAATGCTTGCACATAGTCTAGGGACTGCCTAGATAAAAGCAGCGATGGATCCATTTCTTCACTCTGCTCAAAAGAAATTAGAAGGTGATTTAGTTTATAGGCTAGTTTCTTATTGATGAACAGGTTATTTGTACATGCATGGGGACCGCCTAGACAAAAGCAGTGCGAATCCGTGTTTTTTGACAAACATTAAGCCTCCTAGATACAAGCAGTGGTGGTTCCCTAATGTTTGTACATGCACTAGAAATTACAATGGCGGATCTATGAGGTTGTATACGTACAATGGACAGCTTGAAATCAAGCAGTGATAGGCTGGACTAATTTCAACACACAAGAGCGTCGACCTATCTTTCTAAAACAGCTCCATTACTTATTTTACCTGCCCATCTAAAGGGCTGCATTTCTCTCTATCTTCGCATTTCGAATTCTTCTAATAGTTTCTCCTCGCTCGGTCGCAATTTCAACGTTTCCGCATTATAAAATGCCACACTCTCCACACGAAGTATTTCATTTACCAAGTCTTATTACAATTGTTTCAGTTACTAATGACATAATATGGACGCATAATAATACACACTAAATTTTAGAGAATGTGATCTTCTGTTTCAGTATAGGCGCAGGATTACGCAACTTGGTTACATACAAGAAGCAGAAACAACACTCAGTAGGATAGGATTAGGTATGGAGGGGGACTTAACACCTCAACCTTCGCAGAAATTTTGCTACTATGCCCCTGACGGGGTGGCCCCCGGGAGGGAGTGGTAAGGTGATAGGAGACAGAGGGCGGTCGGACCAGGAGGCACGATAGGCAGAGCTCAGGGTCCCTATCCCTACCATTTACAACAGCACTCAGTAAGAAGCGCATTGTATTCCACCTAACAAAAATGCAATACAGAGATTTCGCTGAAATACACATTTTTAGGTCCCCTAAATAAATAAAAGCATTTTTGAAAACGTTTCACGCGCATGCGCGTGTGTGAACAGCATAACTCAAAAACGAAATATCAGATAAAAATTAAAGTTGTTATTCAGCTCAGCATATTCCAAGGATGCGATAAAAAAATTGAAGGAAATACCAAAGACTAAACTACCCTTTACAAGGAATATATTTAATTATTTTTTATTTTCCTAATAAATGGCTTTCATGGTTTGAATTAAATATCATATAAGTATTTAAGATATTTGCACGACAAATAAAACGTGTATCTCGAATTTTCTGGGAATAGCTTGAGAATCCTTCTTCATTCTGAATGGATTTTTAACAATGTGAAATAAATGCTTTGTGGCATTAGCCATTTCCTGGATACTCCTTGTTATTGGTTTGAATTCACAAATACTTCATTATTTCTTAACTGGAAGCTAGCCATTCAATTTCTTCTCGTCGTCATGCAAAGCGAAGAATTTAGTCAGCATATAACGACTCGCTTTTGCCAGATTTGGCCATCACTTCAGTCCCCTGTATTTCTCTTGTATGTATAACGAAATGTGTAATGAAATCATTTTTGCAAACATTTCTCTCGTTTAATATGAAGTACATAACATAATAAGCTTTTGTAAGAATAGTTTGTAGAAGAATTGATAGAGAACATTCAACGTAACACAATAGATTTTTACCTTCTCTACTACGTATAGTAAGTAGGGGAAGTATTGTATTCCACCCAAAAATTCGATACCGAGATTTCACGGAAATACGTGTTTTGAGGCCACTGAATCCAAAAAAATCATATTTGGAAACATGTGCGTGTGTGTGTCCGTGTGTCTGTGAACAGCATAACTCAGAAACGAACAGTTGGAGAAACACCAAATTGTTATTTAGGTTCAGTATCTTCCAGATATGCGACACGAAGGTTTTCAAGAAAATCCACCCACCCCAGATTACCCTTTACATAGAACATTTTTCAAACATTTTAATTTTCTCAAAAACGGCTTTGATTAAAAGATCATATGTTTATGATATTTTCATGACAAATGAAGTGTATATCTCGAATTTTCTGGGAATGTCTCCAAAAGTATTCTTCATTGTGAACGACTTTTGCCTAACTGGTAAACCATAAGAGATAGATAAAATTTTACTACACAAAAACTGTAGATCGCGTTAAAATACGCAATTTATTGCATATACTTTTTTTTTGAGTGAACCATTTTCGAGATATTGCTTGTTATTCCCTTAAATTTCCCAATACTTATACTTTTTCTCAAATGGGAATTTGTTATTCATTTCTTTTGTCCTGGTAATGCAAAGAGAATGGAATACTGCACATAACAACCAGCTCTTAAAATATTTAACTATCGCTTAAAGCGTACCAATTCCCCTTGCATCTACAAGAAAATTAGCAATAAGATTAACATCTCGATATCTCGATTAACATGAAGCATATGGAGAATAAACGTTTGTAAAAATAGTTTGTACAAGAGTAGAGAAAGTCATGTGAGTGTAACACATCAGATTTATATTCGTAATGAAGCTATGTGGTAAAGAGAGAGAGAGAGAGAGAGAGAGAGAGAGAGAGAGAGAGAATGTTCTAGATGTTCAAACATGTTACATCAAGGGGCACCAAAGATTTTTATTTTACTGAGCTTTTGGTAGTTAAAGAGCGTCCATAAATAAAAAAATGTATATCTTTACTATAGTAAGTTTTGGTCTATCTCTTGTGAATTTGCAATTATATAAAATTAAGTTCGAAAGAAGGGAACTTAAGAGCTTATATTTTATATAAAATTTAACATAGATATTTTATTCTTCAAGTCAATGCCTCAAAAATTACATTGTATAAAATAGGAAAGTAACATAATAATGTCCATATAAATTGCTCTTTTGGTTGGAGAAAATTCTGTCTTGCATCCACAACAAGCTCGACTTAAATATGATGTTTGCTATTCTTCTGAGTTGCGCTGTTCATGGACAGACGGTTTTCTTAAAGTGCCTGGTGAAATATGGAAATCTAATTTTGTGGTTAAATACAATACTTGCTCTTCCTTAGGTATCTAAGTTGCATAGAAAGTAAAAACCTCAGAATGACAGTTTGACCTGAACCTCGGTCAGTTAAATTAAAGGTAAGGACATTACCGCTACATCACCACCACGAGGACGCGCCCTCTGGCTTATTGTTGGTCCAGATATTGACATCAAGTCCTCTCTTGGACGTGCGAGACACTGTGTTGCGGGTTTCCTCCTGAACAAGAACTTCGGTTAAAGGGCGCTGAACCTACTACGGTGTCGGAAGACGCTGGACCTCTTCCTTGTGGATGATTTGCTACAAGACAAGGACACAGGACACTTGTGCAAATCAAAAAAGGATTAGGAAGGAGCAGGCGTCCGTCCATCGTATATGCCACACCCTGGCAGGGTGGTATTGATCCTGTGCACACGACGAGCTGGCTGGCTCGCACCCGGGTTCCATTCCCGCCTCTACTCAAATCTTGTTGCTATGACCAACCGACGACTAAAGCACCGCACCTAATTACTTCCTTACTTGTTAAACAGGCTCATCACACTCCACTAAACAGTCACATGGGTTTCTCTACCAATTACCAATTCACCGTGTAATACCATACTATTCGTATACAATGCTATGCTTGGATCCACATCACATTAATCACGATAAATATTTACCCAGAAATTATTTATGGATTTGGTCACATGCAACAGGCGGAAACAATATTCAACTGTTTATTACACTACTCGGTTTGTTAGTAACAAACACATGCGAAGGGAGGAGGGGGCGTGGCGGGTGAAAATAGGATATTTAAAAAAAATATATAACAGCGCACTAAACCCTATGATAGTGATCTGATTAAAAAACTATGCCAAGTTCTGAATAACATAAGAATAAACCAAAATAATAAGTAACATTAAGAAAGTCAGAATTAAAAATCAACAACATTGTATAATGGATTTATTGTTATTAAAGATTTAGGTAAAGGAATTTTGTATCCCCAACATTATTTAAAACTTACATTAAAACATGGAAACGTGGAAGAGAAAATGGATATCATATCCCTTAGATGAGCATCACCTTGACGAGAACATTCTTGGGTGCAGCATTTGGGTCGGAATACTCTTAATCTCTTAGGATATTTTTTATTGAATTCAATATTCCTTTTTGACCTAAAGGAAAGGTGTACACTACAAGACTCAATATAATAGTTGAAATAAAATAAAACATCCAAAGGGATATAGGGATCATACTAACGTACTTTCTGCACCACAATGGAGAGAATCTTTAACAGAACCCAAAAATATCAACATATTCCCATTTAAAGGTAATAAAACAATGGCCACAAGGTTGAACTCCAGTATTCTGGTTATTAACCAAATACATACCAGGTACCCTACAGAAGCCGTCCTAGGTGAAGTCAGTTTATACCGGATAGCGCGGATGCCAAAAGGTTTGCCTACGCAGAACTGCAAAGGGAACTCCATAACAACAGAGACGAGACTGCTAAATGAAAGACCACTGCTTGAAAACGAATAATTTAACTGCTATTACTGTTACAAGAGCTCACTCGGTAAAGAAACTGCCTGCTATATGAGGTGTTCCGGGTTTGATTCCCAGCTGGGCTCCAGAAAGTTGTCTTTAAACAAAAACATTTGACGCTATGCCCAGAGTATGTGTTTGAATGTGAGAGTACCTAGTGTGTGTGTGTGTGTGTGTGTGTGTGTGTGCGTGCGCGTGTGCGGGGGGTGTTATCTGTTATGTAATAAGGAATTCGCTCATTAACAAGCATCCAGAATTGCGCGCTTGACGCACACTTGAGTACACGTGTTAAGTCATTTAGTTCCATGACAGTTTATCTACAACCAGTGTAACTATACGGCACCAATTGGTGCCGCAAAGTTAACAAGATTAAACAAAATTCTACTTTTATTATATTTATGTACCCTTAACGGTGCGTTTAAAATTAAATTATTTTTACTTTCTCTACTACGAAACTAGGGGAAGTATTGTAATCCACCAAAAAATTCGATACCGAGATTTCACAGGAAATATATGTTTTGAGGTGCCCTGAATCCAAAAAAAGCATTTTTGGAAACATTTCCGTGGGTGTGTCTGTGTGTGTCTGTGAACAGCATAACTTAGAAACCAACAGTCGGATAAACACCAAACTTGGTATTTAGGTTCAGTATCTTCCAGAGATGCGACACCAAGGTTTTCAAGAAAATCCCCCACCCCAGATTACACTTTACATGGAACATTTTTCCAAAATTTTAATTTTCTCAAAAATGGCTATTACGATTTTGATTAAAATCTCATATATTTAAGATACTTTCATGAAAAATAAAATGTATATCTCAAATTTTCTGGGAATGTCTCCAAAAGTATTCTTCATTGTGAACGACTTTTGCATAATTCGTAAACCACAAGAGATAGACAAAATTTTACTGCACAAAAAATTTAGATCGCGTTAAAATACACAATTTATGTTAACTACATTTTTTTGTTGAGTGAACCATTTTCGAGATATTGGTTGTTATTCCCTTAAATTTTCCAATACTTATACTTTTTCTCAAATGGGAATTCGTTATTCATTTTTTGGTCCTGGTAATGCAAAGAGAATGGAATGGCCCACATAGCAACCAGCTCTCAAAATATTTTACTATCGCTTAAAGCCTAGCAATTCCCCTTGCATCTACAAGAAAATTAGCAATAAGATTAACATGAAGTAGATGGAGAATAAGCGTTTGTAAAAATAGTTTGTACAAGAGTAGAGAAAGTCATGTGAGTGTAACACATCAGATTTTTATTAGTGCATTATTCATAATCAGCATGTGCAAAAACATGTCCACCTGGATGGACGAATTGATGTAAGGGACTCTCAGGGCCCACAGTCTACCTGGAATGGTCGTTCATTTAATATTATTTCTGTAAGAAAAAAAAGTACGCAGAAGACAGACGCCGCGTCTGAAAATGTTCAGAGCTTCAGCTGTATTTTGGTACGTCTCCTCACAGATCGCAACCATATCCATGTGTTCGTTATTGGTGAACGTTACCTTTTGGTCTAAATGACCTGGCTGGAACTGTATGCTTATCAGTACGAAACTACTACGTAAACACCTGCAGACAGCAGCACCACCACGGTGACCTTCGCATTGTACCTACATTGTCCCTTTGAACAGCAGTGATGCGGCAACTTCTTTGTAGCCGTGTATGCGAAAACATAAAACTGTAAAGGGCTTTGGGCCACCTGGTGTAGCGTTTAATAAATGTTCCTCATCTATTCCTAGAAACATATATTTAAATTGTGTTCCATCAATATAGCCCACCCTGTACATTGCTGTTTGCCGATGACAATTGGTTATAGATGATTTGACGCAAATGGCAAGAAAAAGAAGAATACAAGAATTGTGGCCTAGCAATAATTATGTGCAAAACTAACCTGGCAATCGGAACTGATAAGGTAAATGGTTTATTTTTTGGAAAAATTTAACAACATGATTTATTAAAGGATGTGATGAACACAAATAGTTAGGGGTAGCGTATCTGCCTCCCATTTAAGAGGTCCCGATTCGGATCTCGGTTAGAGTGAGTTACCCGAATAAGGTTTGTTTTACGAGGTTATCCCATATCTTTAGAAGACGAATGACTTCAAGCCAAAAGAAAAGTTAGGAATATAAATTAATTATGATTGTAATGAAACTGAAATTAGAGAAATAATTCCTAAAGGAAAATCACTGATAAGAAACCCAACTCCGTGGTGTGAGTGTAAGGTGTTTGTCTCACATTCAAGAGGTCCCGGCTTCGAGTCTCGATTAGGATGGGTTACACAGAGGTTTTTCCGGGGTTTTTCCTTATCCTAAAAAGATGAATGGACTCCGAGTTCATTTGAGTATCCTTTCACCCATTTCATCCATCGTGTGACATGACCTACCCGGTTAAATGGCCTTAAAGTAAATAAAGATGATACCATTAAGTGGAATCTTATGGGATAAACTAATTCCTAAAACAACAAAAATAAACATTCATAAATAAATATATATCTGGTCTACACGATGTTTAAGATCAGATAAGGTGAGAAACGAGGAAATATGAAAAATGGAAATAAAACTTGTATAGGGGATTAAATATGCCCGTAATACATAGTTAACCTGGTATGACCAAGTCCGAAGAATGGAAGAGAATGCTGGAATAGATCCCTAAGGGAAAATGAAAGAGAGGAAAGTAAAGAGATCAAGGAAGAAGAAATTATTAGAAGCATGAAAATAAAGGATTGACAGGAGACTGCAGCATAGGGAAGACTGGAGAAGAAGAATTTGGACACAGGAGGATGCTTAAGCATTGTTCGCTTATTATTATTATTATTATTATTATTATTTGCGACAAGTTTAATGTTTATTTATTTATTGAGCCCCACGTTTGGGAGCCAAATATGTGACGGTATTCTTTGTTAAGTTTGAAAGAATGCTACTGTTTATCTGCCGCACGTATAAAAGACAATTTGTCGCGGTCACTTCGTGTTATCTTTTACTGAAAGCCTGTTATTGTGTTTAATTTTTGGTTCACTGTCCTCCGGCTAGCTATGATCTCTCGGTCAAGCAAATCTCTTAATCAAGGTGTGTAAACGGAAAGGAGTTTTTATCCAAAGATAACACTGATAAAAGAATTTGTTTTATACTTTTACTGTCGTAACACATTATGCACTTTCACGTATTAATCTGACACTCGCCAAACTGAAACTGTTATAATAACTTCTTTACTGCCCCTTATTAATTCGCGAACTTCAACTTTTTGTGTAATTAACTTTACGACCCTTGAGATTTTTTTATAACATTGCTACGCGTAACCTGCGAATCGATAAACTATGCTAGGTATTCACCATGACTGTTTTTGTTAAACTCGACAACGTGTACTGTACAAATGTTTCCGATGGACTGGAGCCGACGTGTAATGTACAAATGTTTCCGATGAACTGGGAGGGATCTACCTCTGACTTAGCCCTTTTTATACTCCTACACCCCGATATGCCTAAAGATTATAACCGAGCTGCTATTGGTTAATAAAACGCGCCAACATTAGCGTCTATATTTATATCCAATGAAAATAATGAACACATATGCTCTAGGGAAAAATGTTCCCGCAAATTCTAAGAAAAACGCGCCAATATTACGTCATTTGCTCGTCTCTAATAATGATAAACAACTCACCCCCTCGCTACATTATTGCACGCTATTATTGTCAGTTTCAGTAAGGCCGTATAAACCCACTTCTCGACAATGCTTACAATCAACAAACATCTCAAATCAATGTCACACAATAATGTATATTCACACTAAAATTACTCTTGACATTTACATAATTTGTGATACAAATTACTGCGTTATATTATTATTATTATTGTTATTATTATTATTATTAAACTTGAAGCTGTAATACTTTACATATAACAAGAAATAGTGCAGTATTAAATCCGTTCCAGACAAATTGTATACATTAATGACTTTTTTTTTCTGCAGTGGGTTTCTGCCTCTCTTAGTGTTTCCCATTTATGTAAAATGAAATTAAAACGAAGAGTACTTCACATGTTATTTCCAGAAAATTCTTCTTCTTCTTCTATCCGCCCATAATTAGGCTGTAATTCTGTTTTGGATTCACCATCCTTTCCTCAGTCTTCCAAAACAGGAAGACTGAGGAAAGGATTGGGAATCAAAAATGTGTTTTGGTATTGTTTCTGCGGACATATGTAAAACATGTTTTGTTTAAACTGTATCCTAGCAATTCTCATGTAAAAAGTGTTTTGGGGGTGAAAATAATAACCTTAATCCTTATGAACTGCGAAGTTTGGCATTGTATGATTTATTTTTGTTTGGTATGGTTATCACAACCTCACATAAACGCACCCTATTCTAAAAATTATTGGATAACTAATTCGGGTGGTCTAAAAATGGTAAAAATGCAAATAACTTAAGTAATTGTTATCTGGTCAGTCATAACCTATATTAATATGTATTCTACAAAGAAGAAACATAAAAGCATTTTTGTTCGAAGATATCTTGGAAGTTGGTCATACGGTTGGAATCATTTCTTAAATGAGGCATAGCTTAACTTCTACTGTGTGACATAGACTATCGCTTTTTAAAATACTCTATTACTTAAACATAAAATTCAATATTAAAGAGATATTTTAGTTGCATGATCATTTGTGTATAAATTCTGAGTGCTAAGATTCCACGGCAGCCATGAACTTGCTGAGTTTATACCTAATGTTGAGGTACCTTGGCAAGACTTTCAGCGAGGTTGGCAAGGTAGAAAAATTCAACGCTATAGCCAGGATTTGAACCACGGTTCCGTGCTCTAACCAACTGAGTTATTATGGCAACATGTTGGTACGACATTAAATTCCCCAACTGACTCGTATTTTTACTTTCCCTACTACGTATAGTAAGTAGGGGAATTATTGTATTCCACCCAAAAATTCGATACCGAGATTTCACCGGAAATACATGTTTTGAAGCCTCCTGATCCAAAAAAAGCATTTTTGGAAACATGTCCGTGTGTGTGTCTGTCTGTAAACAGCATAACTCAGAAACGAACAGTCGGATCAACACCAAACTTGGTATTTAGATTCAGTATCTTCCAGAGATGCGACACGAAGGTTTTCAAGAAAATTCCCCCACCCCAGATTACCCTTTACATGGAACATTTTTCGAACATTTTAATTTTCTCAAAAATGGCTCTAAGGATTTTGAATAAAATGCCATAAGTTTAAGACATTTTTATGGAAAATGAATTGTGTATCTCGAATTTTCTGGGAATGTCTCCAAAAGTATTCTTCATTGTGAACGACTTTTGCATAACTGGTAAACCATAAGAGATAGACAAAATTTTACTACACAAAAAACGTAGATTGCGTTAAAGTACACAATTTATGTCATATACATTTTTTTTGTTGAGTGACCGTTTTCGAGATATTGCTTGTTATTCCCTTAAATTTTCCAATACTTATACTTTTTCTCAAATGGGAATTCGTTGTTCAATTTTTTTGTTCTTATAATGCAAAGAGAATGGAATACTCCACATAGCAACCAGCTCTTAAAATATTTGACTATCACTTAAAGCCTACCAATTCCCCTTGCATCTACAAGAAAATTAGCAATAAGATTAACATCTCGATAACTCGATATGCCGATTTACAATTCCCTAAGTGCTTTAAGTCCCGGGCTTCATAGTTTTTAACCAACTATTAGGTCAGTCAATGGAATTATTGTTCTTTCATGCAAGCCATGTGTAGGACAGGGTTAGAAAGGCAGAGTCAGACGACCGAAAAATTCAATGTCATAATTTGTAGGAGAGTCAATAGATAAAGTCATGTGAAAATAACACACTAGATTTTTTAATACATGGTGGGAAAAATGAAAAATAAATCTTTACACACACACACACACACACACACACCTCACACAGAATCCGAAAGCAACATAATTAAACGATATACTTATTCCTTCTTCAGGCGATAATATGATCGTCGTTAGGTGTGCGAAACGAAGATAAACGAAGGAAGCGTGCGTCTGCTTAAGAGGTCATAAAAAGACAAATTTAAAAACATAGCTGTTTCAATATTAATATTTCAACTACGGAATGCTAGATTGAAATGAACTCTGTGAATGAGTTTATGATACGCCTGACCTCTTCCGAAAATTAAATCAACTACTGGTGAGCCGTTCGCTGAGAGGTCAGGCCGTTGTACATGTAACATGTGCTGGGGTAACCAAAATGTTCCATCTGTTTGGACATGGATTCATTATCATGTGGTCTCTTACTACCCCCTTTAGCCTACTTTCCTGCCCGTGCCATGTTAACTACTGCGGCATCGGTTTATTGAGTTCATCAAGTTTTGACAGCGCTGCGGGTGCTGAATGCCGATAATTTATTGGCAATAACTGTGATAAATTACTTTCTCTAACATTTACTTAGGGCAAAGGTTTGTTTGGAGGAAAATTACTTTAAATTTTGCCTTAAACACTTAAAATACTCCCGACTTAAGGGCGAGGTTTGGTATTCATGAGACTTTTTCGTTTTTCAGGTATGCTGTTCACAGTCAGATAGACCAAATTAGCCTTCTTACAATAATTTAATTTTACTCCCTGCTTACCTATTGTATGATTTCTCCATGAATACACCTTTTGAGGTACCCTGATCCCCTACCACCACAAAAAAGTTGGTATGTAGTCTGTTTCTGTTTGTCTGTCTGACTGTGTCTGAGAACAGCAGAATTGAAACACTAACATATTTGGTATTTAAGCCCTGCTTATTCATGGAAGCGACATGAAGATATTACCTAAATTATCCTCCCCAAATTACCCTTAACATGAAAAATGTTTATTATTTTTATTGTAAAAAAAAGACTAAGGATTGTGAATGACATATATTTGGGATATTGACAGGAGAAATAAAATTATCTGCAACTAGCTTGTGAAGTCCTCTTCATTCTTATTAAATGTTGTACACAAGTGGGAAATCATAAGACAGAGAAAAACACAAGAAAATGAAGCTATATTTCATTAAAACATACAATTTGTGTCAAATTACTCTTTTCATAGTGTTAGCCACTTTTAAAAATATTTCATGTGATAACAATTTCCCAAATGCCATCTGACAGAAGATACCTGACAGTTTGAAGTTCTTTTTTCTCTCACTTCTTTTGGAAGCGCTCATTACTATGACCTTTGAATATATTTCTCCATACTTCCGATAAACATTTTAACGTTGTTTCCGCATGCTGTAGGTAAGTACTTACTACTTAAGTTTAAGTACTTTAAAGGCAAAAGTGTATCTTGGCTAACGTAAAGTGGATATAAGAATCACTTTTTAAGTTCTCTACCATCTAATTGTATTAGGCAGAGGAAGTATTGCATCCCATTAAAAAAATCTATAGAGATTTCACCGCAAACACATGTTTTGAGATCCTCGAAACGAAAACAAATGTTAGGAAAGGCTTTGTGTGTATGTGTGTGTGTGGTTGTGAACAATATTTCGCAGAACCCAGTAATTGAATACCAAATTTCTTATTTAAGTTAAGTATCTTTCTGTCTTTCCAAATTACCCTCAGGTGGGAAAAATTCCTCTTTTTATTTTCTCAAAAACCGCTCTAAGAATTTGATTAAATATGTTATGTTTACTGAGATACTGACATAAGGAATGAAATGCATATATTGGATTTTCTGTGAACAGAACTGTGAAGTTCTCTTCAATCTTGTTGAATTTTATGCAATTCTTTATAACTGGGTTAACATAAAAGAAAGATAAAACATTAATACAGATAACACAGAGCTATTTAAAATATATAAATGTTGTCAATCTTTTTTGTAACTTTCCACGTTTTTTAAGCATTCAGTGCTCTATGATTGCATTTTGCCAAATATAATTACATCTGATGGAAGGTAGTTAACAGTTTGGGATTCTTGGGTTTTTTTTTGTTTTTGGTTTTTTTTTGCAATAAATCGATACTACGATCTCTAAAATTATTTATTCGTGCTTTCGATAACCATTTGCATGTTATACGTAACGAAGTACTTATTATTTAATCTGAAATAATTTCTAGGTGAAACATATATCGTGAGTAATTTTACTATTATAGAAACTTCACATTTTAATGAATACAACAGGACAATATAAGGTGTTACAAGATTTGTAATGGTAAAGAGATTTGTGTTTGTGTATCCCATAAACTTATTTGCAGTATAATGCAATAACCTCTACACTACAGAAATATACCATCTTATTTTGAGAATCAAAGTAACTGAACAGGTACACGTAGCTTGTATGTAACTTCTTTTTTAGTTCTATTTATATCCCACCTTTAACTACACTGGTCTTATTGGGAGCCTTTTCTTTGGAACTGATTGCCTAAGGCAATGGTGTTAACTCGTATTCGCTTGTCGTTGAGTTTCTTTGGATTTTAATTATTATATCACACGCACATTCACACTCTCATTCATACTTCCAGACTCAGAGAAAGATAGAGAATAATCTTGGCTAGAGAAAAATTCCCACCCCCTAGCCGGAAATCCAATCCGGGACCCTCGCACAGCAGGAAGGTGCTCTACCGACTAAGCTATGGGGCCAGCCGTATGTAACTTGTGATGTATAATTAAGTTCAATACCGACACACAATAAATAATTTGTGCTTGTTGAAATCTGTATACATTTTTTGGACGGACTGTGTATATTCACAAACTGGTAAAAGTTTTCTTTGCCTATTATCATGTATTTTCATAGATATTTTACAAATTATTCATACAAAACCTTGTTCTCACTACTTCATGTTAAACCTAATAAATTTTGGCAGAAATAATATCATTACACATTTGTAAAAGGTACACAAGAGCATAAACGAGTCTGATATGGTTGTCAGTTGTTTTATACACATACTTCTTGCATGAACTCTAGAGATACAATGGCCACTACTTGAAAGTACATTGCTTAAATTACTGAAAATAGTTAATGCTACGAAAAAATATTTGATGGAACTTGTACGTTTTATTAAGCTCTGCATTTGTTTGCTCATGGTGCTCGCCCGTAGACCTGACAGAGCTGACGATGAGTTCAGCGCTATGTTTTGTGCAGTAAGGAACTTTATTACTGATGAACCTCGCAGGCGGCGGGAGAACGATTAAGAGCCGCCATTTTGGGCCACTGCTGCCAAGCTACTGGCACCAGGCGGGACCTGTCTGGCCGGCATATGATTGATACGTCATAGTTCTGTTGCGCATGCGCAATTTTCCCGGCTAAATACGTTTACTTAAAGGAAACAAAATCGGTCAACTTACTGGATGTGAATATGTGCATATAAATATATAAAATCAGGTAGCTCACACAAACCGCCCTTAGTTGAAGATAGTTTATCCCGGACAGCGCGGATGCCAGAAGGTTTGCCTAAGCAGAACTGCAAAGTAAACTCCGTACTGACAGAGAGGAGATCTCTAAATGAAATACCAATGCTTGAAAACGAACACTTTAACTGCTACATATTACTGGTCCAAGAGCTCATTCGGTAGAGAAACTGCCCTGGTACATGAGGAGTTCCGGGTCGATTCCCAGCTGGGCTCCAGAGTCTTTAAACAAAAACATTTCACTACATGCCCAGAGTCTGGTGTTTGAACGTGAGAGTAACTTAGTGTGTGGGGAGGGGTCGGTTATTTAATAAGCAATTCGCTCAATAACAAGATTCAGAATTGCCGCTTGACGCAAACCTGAGCACACGTGTTAAGTCATTTAGTTCCATGACAGTTAATCTACAACCAGTATAACTATGTGGTACCAATTTGTGCCGCAAAGTTAACAAGATTAAATGAAATTCTATTTCTATTATGTTTATGTACCCTTAAAGAAGCGTTAGAATTAAATCGTTTTCTATTAGTGCATTATTCATAAAAAGCATGTGCAAAAACATGCCCGCCTTGTTGGAGGAAGTGATGTAAGGGCCTCTCAGGCCAACGTTCTATCTGGAATGTTCCATCATTCCCTAATATTATTTCTGTACGGGGGAAAAGAAAAACATGCGCAGAAGACAGATGTCCCATTACTTAATAAATACACGTAACTATGTAATAGATTTTCAAACACTTTTAAATTAATACCTGCACATTAATATTTTTACACCCAAGGTCATTAGCTGGAAACACGAAATATATATTCGCCAGACAAACAGTTAAAAAATCTGATGTGTTACACTCACATTACTTTCTCTACTCTTGTACAAACTATTTTTACAAACGCTTATTCTCCATCTACTTCATGTTAATCGAGATAAACATTTGCAGACCCTATCTTATTGCTAATTTTCTTGTAGATGTAAGGGGATAATATATATTTACAAGGGCACTATAGAAATACAGTAGCCTTTAAGCACATACATATTACTTAATAGCTGGTTGCTATGTGCAGCACCATTCCCTTTGCCACAGATTAATACGCTTTGCATATCCAAGACAAAAAAAATGAATAATGAAATCCCATTTGAGAAAATGAGTATTGAAAAATTTAAGAGAATAACAAGCAATATCTCGAAAATGGTTCACTCAACAACAAAAAATCTATATGAAATAAATTGTGTATTTTAACATTTTTTGTGTAGTAAAATTTTGTCTATCTCTTATGGTTTACCAGTTATGCAAAAGTCGTTCACAATGAAGAATACTTTTGGAGACATTCCCAGAAAATTCAAGATATACATTTTATTTGTCATGAAAATATCTTAAACATATGA
This sequence comes from Deroplatys truncata, assembly GCA_030765065.1. Classification (NCBI taxonomy): domain Eukaryota; kingdom Metazoa; phylum Arthropoda; class Insecta; order Mantodea; family Mantidae; genus Deroplatys; species Deroplatys truncata. The sequence continues at coordinate 80,518,595 of CM060982.1, read as the reverse complement.
TATTTTAATCAAAATCGTGAGAGCCATTTTTGAGAAAATTAAAATTTTCGAAAAATGTTCCATGTAAAGGGCAATCTGGGGTGGGGGATTTTCTTGAAAACCTTCGTGTCGCATCTCTGGAAGATACTGAACCTAAATACCAAGTTTGGTGTTTATCCGACTGTTCGTTTCTGAGTTATGCTGTTCACAGACACACACACACACACACACACACACACACACAGATACACAGACACACACTCGGACATGTTTCCAAAAATGCTCTTTTTGGATTCAGGGGATCTCAAAACATGTATTTCCGGTGAAATCTGGGTATCGAATTTTTGGGTGGAATACAATACTTCCCCTACTTACTATATGTAGTAGAGGAAGTAATAAGAATAACATAAATGCAAATTCTTTCTGTGACGGTGTTTGTACTGTACAACAGAATCCACTGAGTATTATTTATGTCATTACATCGCAATTAAGTATACACTAATGCCGTCAACAAAACGTCGCTTGAAACCAAGGAGACCAAATTTCGGTTCCCTGCTGTACGTATAGCCGTGTGTCGACAGTTGCGCGCACACATACACAAAAGAGCGCAACAGTTAAGACACAATCAGAGGGATAAGTAATACAAGTCCAGTAGACGAACTCTTAATGCCCTGACTTGGCGTGACCATAGTCTAGTTATCTACCGCCGCTCCAGCTTGCTAGCGTTTCAAATGTCAAAGCTTCCCTGAAGTTTACTGTCTCCCAACTGCTTTGTGCACTTCGTTATCCCATGACAATTGCTATCCTGTCCCTTTAATTGAGGCTTAACCGAGCGGGTTCGCTCAGAAGTCTGCGGCCTGCATTTGGGAGGTCGTGGGGTCGATTCTTGTGGCCTACTTTCCTTACCCATGGGTTTTTTCGGAGTTTCTCCGGTCACCAGGCGAATACTGGGAAGGATCATTACATTCCCCGAATTCACTCTCCCTCCCTTTCATTTCATCTTTCATCTGCTTGGTTTCTTTCACTTTGCAAGTATCGGCAGGGGGTCTCGGCATATACATGGCAGGGAAAAGAATGCTCTGAGTAAACCTTCGACCCCTCCCCCGAACTGCGAGTGGTCTCCTAAAACCCGTGCCCCCAGGAGATGTGTAAACCCACGGGAGAGGGGAGCAGGCTGCACAGCCACTAGCCGTGGAGTTCAAATCTGTAAATGCTTGGGACACTGCCCTCTGTCTCCTCTCACCTCATCCCCCTTCCCGGGTGCGCCCAATCAGGGGCCTAGATACAAAAGATCTACGTAGGTCGAGAGTAGGATATATAGGAGAGAGCTGGGCCACTTTTTTGCGTTTATATGGGAAAGGATAGGGAAAACGAGGCTAGATGGGACGGTTCAAGGAGGAAAATGCGTTTATATGGGAGAGATAGGGAATACGAGGACTTACGCTAGGCTAGAGAGGGTTGAAGGAGGGAAATACGTTTATATGGAAGAAATAGTAGAGAGGTGCTAGGCTAGACGGAGGCTGAGGAGTAGAGTATGGTTTATATGAAAGGTATAGGAAAACGAGGAGGGGTGTTAGGCTAGACAGAGTTGAAGGGTAGAGTATGTCTTTTATATGAGAAGTATAGGAAAACGATGAGAGGTGTTAGACTAGACAGGGCTTGAAACGTAGTGCAGGGTTTATATGAGAGATATAGGAACAGGAGGAGGGGTGTTAGGCTAGACAGAGGTTGAGGAGTAGAGTATGGTTTTAGATGAGAGATATAGGAAAACGAGGAGAGGTGTTAGGCTAGGAGGGTTTAAGTATGCGTTTATAAGGAGAGACGAGAAAACGGAGAGAGATCCTATGTTAGTATACACAGGTGTTAAAGTTAGGTTAGATAGGAAACCAAGGAGTGATACTCAGCTAGAGGGGGGGGCAGGAGGGAATGCGCTTTATGAGAGGTAGGGATACGGGGAATGGTGTTAGGCTAGACAGAGGTTGAGAGTAGAGTATGCGTTTATATGTATGAGAAGTATAGGAACAGGAAGAGGGGTGCTAGGCTAGACAGAGGTTGAGGAGTAGAGTATAGTTTATATGAGAGGTATAGGAAAACGAGGGAAGGTGTTAGGCTAGACAGAGGTTGAAAATAGAGTATGGTTTATATGAGTGGTATAGGAAAACGAGGAGAGGAGTTAGACTAGACAGAGGTCGAGGAGCAGAGTATGGTTTATGTGAGAGTCATAGGTAAACGAGAGAGGCGTTAGGCTAGAAAGAGCTAGAGGAGTAGAGTATGGTTTATATGAGAGGTATAGGAACAGGAGGAGAGGTGTTAGGCTAGACAGGTAGTGTAGCAGTAGGAATATGGACTTATATACAGGAGAGATAGGGAATATGAGGTGCTAGACTTGAAAGCAACTTTAGACGTGAACTTAGTGGAAAACTGTTTCATGTCAATGTTAGAACGCTAATTCTAGACATGCCCATCACGTAACCTATTCAGGGAAAAGGTGACTCGTTCAGGGGTAAAAGGTGACTGCTCAGGGAAAAAGGAGGTCCACAAAGGGAAAAAGTTGACTAGCAACGGGAAAAAGGCGACCAGTAAAGGGAAAAATGTCACCAGCAAAGGGAAAAAGGCGACCACCAAAGGGAAAAAGGTGAGCCATAAAGGGAAAAAGGTGACCTGCAACGGGAAAAGCTAACCCACTAACACTAACAGGTAAGTAATTCAGCTAGTATTGCAAGAGACTGACTGGATCATATCAGTGTATGATTTCATAGGTAATTCAGCTAGTATCGTATGTATTTAGGCTAATTCATCTAGTATCACTGGAGGATAGATTCCAGAGGCTAACTGCATCATGGCTCTGCATGATTTCACAGGTAATTCAGCTAGTATCGTAGGTATTTAGGCTAATTCAGCTAGTATCACAAGAGGATAGATTTTAGGGTTGGGTATAGCTTAGTGTCGTATTTCACAGGCAATTCAGAGGGTATCGTAGGTATTTAGGATAATTCAAGTAACATAGGTGTTTAGAGTAATTAAGCAAGCATTACAGGAGGGTAGGCTCCAGGGGTTGGTTATAACCTAGCTTCGTATTTCACAGATAGTTCAGGTAATATCGTAAGTATTTGAGGTAATCGACATAGCTTCACAGACGCTCGTAATAATTTCGATCAGAGATTTGTATCACAGCTATTTAAGGTAAATGCAGGTGATTCAGGTTGTATCAATGGTATTTGAGTCATTTTAACAGGTAATTCATCTAGTATCATTGGTATTTAAGGCAAACCAGATAGTATCACAGGTGCTCGTGCTAATTTAGAGCAGGAATTCGTATCTGAGCTAGTTAAGGTAATTTCACATGATTCGGGTGGTATCACAGGTATTTAAGTCATTTTCACAGGCAATTCAGCTAGTATCTTGAGCATTTAAGCTAATTCAGCTAGTATCACAGGAGGCTAGATTCCAGAGGCTAACTGCATCATAGCTATGCATGATTTCACAGCTAATTCAGCTAGTATCGTAGGTATTTAGGCTAATTCAGCTAGTATCACAGGAGGTTAGATTCCAGGGTTGGGTATAGCATAGTTTCATATTTCACAGGTAATTCAGAGGGTATCGTAGGTATTTAGGATAATTCAAGTAACATAGGTGTTTAGAGTAATTAAGCAAGCATTACAGGAGGGTAGGTTCCAGGGGTTGGTTATAGCCTAGTTTCGTATTTTACAGATAGTTCAGATAATATCGTAAGTATTTGGGTAATCAGCATAGTTTCACAGATGCTCGTGATAATTTTGATCAGAGATTTGTATCACAGCTATTTAAGGTAAGTGCAGGTGATTCAGGTTGTATCAATGGTATTTGTGTCATTTTAACAGGTAATTCAGATAGTGTCTAGGTATTTGGGCGATTCAAGCATCATAGGTGTTTAGAGTAACTCAGCTAGTATCACAGGAGGCTAGATTCAATGATCAGGGTTTCGTATCAGAGCTATTTAATGTAATTTCACTTGATTCGAGTAGTATCACAGGTATTTAAGTCATTTAACGGGCAATTCAACCAGTATCACAGGTACTCATGGTAATATAGAGAGTAATTAAATTATAAAACATTTCTCATCCAGCGTTACAACAATTTATATACTTTTTTCTAAATCTTACAAATTTTTATATGTTAAACAGTTATTGTACGATGCAGAGAGGGATAAACTGCATATTGGTTCACAAATTGAAAAGCTTTACGTCAACATACCTTTATTTTAGTTCGTTATAGATGTCTCTCCCCTTTTATCTAGGCTTGAGACTAGCACTAGGATTGCTCCTAATGGCAGGGTTACCACCTTCCCTTCCATCTTCTTCTTTCTTCATCAGGCGTCAGCTATCTGCATATACAGCACACAGATACCTTCTTTTTTAAGATTGTAGAATCACGAGAAATTCTTTATCTTTAACTTACATTCTTTTAAGCACTGTTTGTAATGGCGTAATGTCCATACGCATATGTCGTTATCCCATCCTCAGCAATAATTCTTTTATCATCAAACGGAGTCAATGCAATTTTATTCACTTGTACTGTAGCAAGGGCATGCTTTCGTGATAGGATCAGATTCATAGGTGTTCTGATGATTTCACTGGTTTTAAGACAGTCTGTATAGCTGTCAAACGAAATGTACTGCTTAATAGCGCTACGTTTTATACCTTTAATCTTTTTTATCATTGACCCTTGAATATCTAAGGCATACATCTTAGGACGTAGTCCAACAAAGCGTAGGATGATTTTGCTATTAGCCTCATCTTTAAATTTTCCCAATACCTTCTTGTTCTGAGTAGAGTAACATATATGGTTGGCAGGGTAATCAGCTGTATCGAGATGCTCAAGAAAACGTAGCTTGTCCTGGTACACATCTTCAGTTGTTACACGATGAATGAACGAATCAGTGTCCATATACATAAGCTTCAGGTTTTCAGCTCCATAATAAGACAACAAAACGTCGTAATGATAGTTATACATTAATGTCTTGGAGATGTCCAACACACTCATACCAATGTATATAGGCTTGTTGAATACAATCTGACGAGAGGCCATATGTACAGCAGCTAGATTATCAGCATATATCGTCCTGTCGATAAACGTAGGCTTGGCGATCAGCTTCTCTAGAGTTTTTTCATTGGTCACCAGTCGTATATCCATACGATTACGCAGGTTCTCCATAGTTTTTCCAAACATAGCGTTGTTAAAGAGTTTGTAGAGATCCTTCTCGAAATCATTCGCAGCTTGTTGTCGTAGCCTGTTGTTAAATTCCACATAAGGTTTCAACCACTGAGTCTGTCGGAATTGTAGCACACGATGGATTTTTGTTAGTCGTAGTCCATGACTAAGAGCTTGCTTCAAAGCCATGTAATGCACTACATACTTCTTTCGAGGTCCAAGATGAGGTATCAGTTTCTTTGTAGATGATTCCAATGGTTTCATACACTCTGGCAGGAAAGGTAGATCGTTGTGTAGATCGTGAAGTTCTGCAGGATACTCGATGTCGACTTCTAATATGTAGCCGTAAGGATCATCTTCTTGTAGTGTTTCTAAGTTGATTTCTTCAGGTGACACCCACTGAAATCCACCAAAAGGAAGGGCGTGACACATTGCCCACCCATATTGGTTATTTGCGTCCTCGTATGTGATAAATTGGGTTGGTCTCGTCGGATCAAACTTCTCCATATAAGTGTTATTAGCCTCAGCATACCGATGAGAAACTTGGCATAAACCTCCTCTTATACCTGATTCCACCATGAGTAATTGATCATAATCTTGTAACAGCTCTAACTTAATTCCAGTATACAGTAACATGGCGTCCCATGTAAGACCTGGAGAGGTAAAATAATGGGCAGGATCAACTTTGTGTGTTTTAAGGGTTTGCTCTCTGAACGTCTCAAAGACATCAGCTAGAAGAAGTACATCCGAAGTTAAGTAGAGATCGCTGTACTCTCCCAGGTTTCTCACATTGAACAGCTCCCATACATTTCTAGCACGATCGTAGTCAGTATCAGTAATTTCTTCTTCATTTAATCTATTGTAGAAGGAGTCCTTAGGAGGCAAGCAGGTCTCGTTCAGGGCATCCCATGACGTAACAAAATCATATGGAAATACACCCTTACGGGTCATCAACTTCAATTTGTCTTCTCCAAAGTACTTTAGCGTTTCAGGATACGAGGTTAGATTTTTTACCAACTTATCCAAGCTTGTACTGAGGAATCGGAAGCTATCCACAAATCGAAGCTTTATATCTCCTACATACTTGGTGAATGAGATATAGCTTTCTTCAGAGTTAGGAATTACCTCCACACGTTCACTTGTGCACCCCAGCTCCTTTACAATGAAATGCGAGTCATATCCGCTAAGGTTATGCATGAAGACTGGTATATATTTAGGTGTTTTACAGGCTAAATTACATTCATTATGAAGACTTCCACGATATTCACCGCTGATGTGATCATGGTCGCGTACTTTATAGTTCTCTTCTGTAAAGGGTTTTCCACACAAGTAGCATGCTGAAGAAGACTCAAAATCCTTTTGCTGTTGATCCGTAAGTTTCAGAGGCTTAGCAGATTTGTATATATTACCAATCATTTCTGCAAGAGATGTAAGGTACAGCATAAACGTCTGAGCAGCATCAGCACCACGATACACATAGGGTTGCTTAGGAAGACCAGTTTCGAGATGTTCAACACTGGATGTAGGCTTCACGTAAACACAGAAGCTCATTGGTGTGTGCTCTTGATAAGGGGTTGTATAGGAAGTTTCAGGATTGGGTATACACGTTTGGCATGGAGTGAGAATACTCTCAAAATCAGCATAGATGACATAAGGTACTTTCAGCATCCTCTCAACATTTTTAAACTGAACAATTGATTTCTCCTTGGTAGGCATAACTACCCTCGCAACACCATGTTGAATACAGAAGGCTACATGTTCTTGCAGTTTTTCCTGTCCACTTCGTCCATATCGATCATCAAAATGTGTAAAGCAGCGCTTACAAGTATAAACCCGTCCATTATGGTTAGTTTTCTGGCGTCGAACGAGTTTCTCAAAATTCTTTATATACACGTAGTGATGTTTTCCACTGATGTCATTCAATAGTAGCAGGTCGCGATGTTCAGGTAGTTCAATGTCAGCAACCTTTATTGGATACACTTCATGCTTCTCATCCAGCCCGAAAACGTTAATGGATATCTTGTTAAACTTCTCAAATTTAGGTATTTGAGAAAGTGGAGTAGGGTAGGAAACACAGCTGAAGTCGTACTTGTCTTGAAGTTCTTTGTATTTGCTGACGCGTTGAGGCTTGATGCTCACGAATTTGGCCAGTATAGAGTACATGAAACATTTCTCGTCGCTAAAGTTCTGGATGTTTATACATGCTTTCCTTGCTTCAACAGCTGACGGTAGTGGTATGTAGCTACTTCCTCGTAACGGGTTGTACTTGTTGATACGAAGTCGAACTCCTTCCACAGCAAGCAAAGCCCAGCTGCTACCCTTAAGCTGAGACTCCTCCATTTCAGTCACCAATTTCTTGAATTTCACTTCCATCGTTGAGTCCAGATCAGTTTCCAGGAAAACAGCTTGATTCCGTGTTTTAAATGTTTTGTCACAGGTTTCTCCAATACTGTTAACAAATCGACACTCAGCCAGCAGATTAATTTTAACACTCTTATGAATGCTAAGCTCTTTATGCACAGCATGGATTATACGTTGTTTTGCCTCTTGCAGATACATATTTAGGTCCTTAGCTGATTCGCATCGTATAAAATACGATTTCAATCGTCCTTCGAATGAAGTTTCGTATTCTTTCATATCGCAGTCCTCCATTGTTGACAGCAACTGATGTTTAGTTGGCTCCAATCTTCTTTTCTTCTGAGGGCTGCTTATTTCACATATATCTTCGTGTCGCTGTCCCTTATAACCATCTTTGAAGGTTACATTACAATGTTTACATTTGAAGAGCTTCTTACAGCTCATCTCGTGTCTTCTCTTGTCATAACCTCGGAGGAACTTCTTCCCACATTTTCCGCATGCATATCCAGTAGCGCTTGGAATAATATCCTTATACGCTGAGCTATTCATCTTTATTCTTGATGTAATAACGTATTAATCACTGATCAATGAAATGTAGACCTCTTCACCTTGACACCACTTTAGAAAGCTGATTATTCTTGGAGAGAACACGATGTTAACACCTCAAGACTAATTAGCACAATGAAGTCCAATGCCCTAGATCACCATATTTATAGAGGGAGCACGAACCTTTTAGATCAATCATAAACTCGCTCCATAACCACCTGTATATGATCGCTCAACGTGTACTAACCCCCCAGCCATATAACCTCAAGTCTAGAGACAGGATGTTTATGACGTCACACCCAGAGACAGGATGTCTAGCAGCATCAAACACGTTTAAACTCGTCTCATAACTACCTGCTTATGCTGTCACACCAGCAAGAGAAGTATTCCCACACGCTCATTCAGACATATTTCAAATTCAAGCCCACCACCACCATCACCACCTATTGTACCAAGGTTAATTCAAGCTGTATTATCACAATACTTAAAAGTAAAAGCTTAAAAGGAAACCTAGAAGATTTTCCCCCTTATTTACTTAATTATTTCATGTTTTTATTCCCTTTTCAATTCTTCCTTTCCATCTTCTCACAGAAAGACCATTACATTTCACTACAATCATGAGAAAAACAATTTTTCCAGAGTTACACAGATTCTAAGCTTCTAAATCGAACCCGGTAATACTTTTAATAAATGTATTTTAGCTCCCCAATATCAGCATCTACCATTTAATCTTTACTCGAACCTGATATGATCCATAAGCTTGAAGATATATGAAATCACCCTTCGGGATTCGATCTGAGTACTTTAAAGTAATATTTGTCACGATAACGATATTTAAGGACTAGATACTCTTGTTTGCGTTTACCTTGACATGTCTATCTAAATTAAATTACGAGTTATTAAATGTTTGCAAGTAAATTTCATTGAATCGGTATTCGAACCCAGAACACCAGGAACAAACTAATTTATAATATTAGTCTGACATGTTAAACAAAGTTGTATGCAGTTACATCATCGATCTAAGTGATATATTCTAGTGTACAGAGGAAAATTAAGAAAGTCATTAAAAAATCGGGAATCGAACCAAGCACAACTGATTGGCAATTATATACAGCATTAATCACCCAGTACAGAACCTATCAATCACGCTTTGCTGCACTCCTCTACCTCACTTAGTTCCCGAGATAATGAAAATTTAAAAATTAAGGATCGAACCCAGGACGTCAGGTATCTAATTACACATTTACAAGATACTACCTAATAACATAAACGCAATAAAGTTTATTTGGCGTCTTTATCTTAATTGGTTTAGGAGTTATTAAATTTATAAGTAAATTCCATCGAATCAGTATTCGAACCCAGAACACCAAGAACAAAATAATTTATAATATGAGTTTGGTATGCTTAAAGGTGCTGTATGTAGTTACAGCATCAATCTAACTGATATTTTCTAGAGTATAGAGTAAAATTAAGGAAGTCATTAAAAAATCGCGATTCGAACTAGAGACAACCGATTAAAAATTATATACAGTATTAATTACCCATTATAACAGCTATCAATCATGCTTTGGTCCATTCCTCTAGCTTTCTTAGTTTCCGAGATAATAAAGTTTTTAAAATTAAGGATCGAACCCAGCACACCAGGTACCAAAATATACATCCACAAGAAACTATCTAATGACATTAATGTAATAAAGTTTATTTGACGTCTTTATCTTAATTAGTCTCCGAGTTATTAGAAGATGAATTTGCATTCACTCCTAGGATTCGAACCCAGGCATCCCGGTCAACTTGGAACAAGGTCCTAATGACGCGGCGCATTCCAAAGAATTGATTAGTTTTTATCCCAATGTTCTATCTCTTGTCATTCAGGAGATATAAGCGATTAAACAGTAGTAATAGAATAGCGACTTGAGCCCACAGAGAGATGCCGACATCTGATAAAGTTCTTTTGATCTATGCTGGCAAGCTCCGCCCATTATATTGCTACTGTTTAATCGCTTATATCTCCTGAATGACAAGAGATAGAACATTGGGATAAAAACTAATCAATTCTTTGGAATGCGCCGCGTCATTAGGACCTTGTTCCAAGTTGACCGGGATGCCTGGGTTCGAATCCTAGGAGTGAATGCAAATTCATCTTCTAATAACTCGGAGACTAATTAAGATAAAGACGTCAAATAAACTTTATTACATTAATGTCATTAGATAGTTTCTTGTGGATGTATATTTTGGTACCTGGTGTGCTGGGTTCGATCCTTAATTTTAAAAACTTTATTATCTCGGAAACTAAGAAAGCTAGAGGAATGGACCAAAGCATGATTGATAGCTGTTATAATGGGTAATTAATACTGTATATAATTTTTAATCGGTTGTCTCTAGTTCGAATCGCGATTTTTTAATGACTTCCTTAATTTTACTCTATACTCTAGAAAATATCAGTTAGATTGATGCTGTAACTACATACAGCACCTTTAAGCATACCAAACTCATATTATAAATTATTTTGTTCTTGGTGTTCTGGGTTCGAATACTGATTCGATGGAATTTACTTATAAATTTAATAACTCCTAAACCAATTAAGATAAAGACGCCAAATAAACTTTATTGCGTTTATGTTATTAGGTAGTATCTTGTAAATGTGTAATTAGATACCTGACGTCCTGGGTTCGATCCTTAATTTTTAAATTTTCATTATCTCGGGAACTAAGTGAGGTAGAGGAGTGCAGCAAAGCGTGATTGATAGGTTCTGTACTGGGTGATTAATGCTGTATATAATTGCCAATCAGTTGTGCTTGGTTCGATTCCCGATTTTTTAATGACTTTCTTAATTTTCCTCTGTACACTAGAATATATCACTTAGATCGATGATGTAACTGCATACAACTTTGTTTAACATGTCAGACTAATATTATAAATTAGTTTGTTCCTGGTGTTCTGGGTTCGAATACCGATTCAATGAAATTTACTTGCAAACATTTAATAACTCGTAATTTAATTTAGATAGACATGTCAAGGTAAACGCAAACAAGAGTATCTAGTCCTTAAATATCGTTATCGTGACAAATATTACTTTAAAGTACTCAGATCGAATCCCGAAGGGTGATTTCATATATCTTCAAGCTTATGGAATATATCAGGTTCGAGTAAAGATTAAATGGTAGATGCTGATATTGGGGAGCTAAAATACATTTATTAAAAGTATTACCGGGTTCGATTTAGAAGCTTAGAATCTGTGTAACTCTGGAAAAATTGTTTTTCTCATGATTGTAGTGAAATGTAATGGTCTTTCTGTGAGAAGATGGAAAGGAAGAATTGAAAAGGGAATAAAAACATGAAATAATTAAGTAAATAAGGGGGAAAATCTTCTAGGTTTCCTTTTAAGCTTTTACTTTTAAGTATTGTGATAATACAGCTTGAATTAACCTTGGTACAATAGGTGGTGATGGTGGTGGTGGGCTTGAATTTGAAATATGTCTGAATGAGCGTGTGGGAATACTTCTCTTGCTGGTGTGACAGCATAAGCAGGTAGTTATGAGACGAGTTTAAACGTGTTTGATGCTGCTAGACATCCTGTCTCTGGGTGTGACGTCATAAACATCCTGTCTCTAGACTTGAGGTTATATGGCTGGGGGGTTAGTACACGTTGAGCGATCATATACAGGTGGTTATGGAGCGAGTTTATGATTGATCTAAAAGGTTCGTGCTCCCTCTATAAATATGGTGATCTAGGGCATTGGACTTCATTGTGCTAATTAGTCTTGAGGTGTTAACATCGTGTTCTCTCCAAGAATAATCAGCTTTCTAAAGTGGTGTCAAGGTGAAGAGGTCTACATTTCATTGATCAGTGATTAATACGTTATTACATCAAGAATAAAGATGAATAGCTCAGCGTATAAGGATATTATTCCAAGCGCTACTGGATATGCATGCGGAAAATGTGGGAAGAAGTTCCTCCGAGGTTATGACAAGAGAAGACACGAGATGAGCTGTAAGAAGCTCTTCAAATGTAAACATTGTAATGTAACCTTCAAAGATGGTTATAAGGGACAGCGACACGAAGATATATGTGAAATAAGCAGCCCTCAGAAGAAAAGAAGATTGGAGCCAACTAAACATCAGTTGCTGTCAACAATGGAGGACTGCGATATGAAAGAATACGAAACTTCATTCGAAGGACGATTGAAATCGTATTTTATACGATGCGAATCAGCTAAGGACCTAAATATGTATCTGCAAGAGGCAAAACAACGTATAATCCATGCTGTGCATAAAGAGCTTAGCATTCATAAGAGTGTTAAAATTAATCTGCTGGCTGAGTGTCGATTTGTTAACAGTATTGGAGAAACCTGTGACAAAACATTTAAAACACGGAATCAAGCTGTTTTCCTGGAAACTGATCTGGACTCAACGATGGAAGTGAAATTCAAGAAATTGGTGACTGAAATGGAGGAGTCTCAGCTTAAGGGTAGCAGCTGGGCTTTGCTTGCTGTGGAAGGAGTTCGACTTCGTATCAACAAGTACAACCCGTTACGAGGAAGTAGCTACATACCACTACCGTCAGCTGTTGAAGCAAGGAAAGCATGTATAAACATCCAGAACTTTAGCGACGAGAAATGTTTCATGTACTCTATACTGGCCAAATTCGTGAGCATCAAGCCTCAACGCGTCAGCAAATACAAAGAACTTCAAGACAAGTACGACTTCAGCTGTGTTTCCTACCCTACTCCACTTTCTCAAATACCTAAATTTGAGAAGTTTAACAAGATATCCATTAACGTTTTCGGGCTGGATGAGAAGCATGAAGTGTATCCAATAAAGGTTGCTGACATTGAACTACCTGAACATCGCGACCTGCTACTATTGAATGACATCAGTGGAAAACATCACTACGTGTATATAAAGAATTTTGAGAAACTCGTTCGACGCCAGAAAACTAACCATAATGGACGGGTTTATACTTGTAAGCGCTGCTTTACACATTTTGATGATCGATATGGACGAAGTGGACAGGAAAAACTGCAAGAACATGTAGCCTTCTGTATTCAACATGGTGTTGCGAGGGTAGTTATGCCTACCAAGGAGAAATCAATTGTTCAGTTTAAAAATGTTGAGAGGATGCTGAAAGTACCTTATGTCATCTATGCTGATTTTGAGAGTATTCTCACTCCATGCCAAACGTGTATACCCAATCCTGAAACTTCCTATACAACCCCTTATCAAGAGCACACACCAATGAGCTTCTGTGTTTACGTGAAGCCTACATCCAGTGTTGAACATCTCGAAACTGGTCTTCCTAAGCAACCCTATGTGTATCGTGGTGCTGATGCTGCTCAGACGTTTATGCTGTACCTTACATCTCTTGCAGAAATGATTGGTAATATATACAAATCTGCTAAGCCTCTGAAACTTACGGATCAACAGCAAAAGGATTTTGAGTCTTCTTCAGCATGCTACTTGTGTGGAAAACCCTTTACAGAAGAGAACTATAAAGTACGCGACCATGATCACATCAGCGGTGAATATCGTGGAAGTCTTCATAATGAATGTAATTTAGCCTGTAAAACACCTAAATATATACCAGTCTTCATGCATAACCTTAGCGGATATGACTCGCATTTCATTGTAAAGGAGCTGGGGTGCACAAGTGAACGTGTGGAGGTAATTCCTAACTCTGAAGAAAGCTATATCTCATTCACCAAGTATGTAGGAGATATAAAGCTTCGATTTGTGGATAGCTTCCGATTCCTCAGTACAAGCTTGGATAAGTTGGTAAAAAATCTAACCTCGTATCCTGAAACGCTAAAGTACTTTGGAGAAGACAAATTGAAGTTGATGACCCGTAAGGGTGTATTTCCATATGATTTTGTTACGTCATGGGATGCCCTGAACGAGACCTGCTTGCCTCCTAAGGACTCCTTCTACAATAGATTAAATGAAGAAGAAATTACTGATACTGACTACGATCGTGCTAGAAATGTATGGGAGCTGTTCAATGTGAGAAACCTGGGAGAGTACAGCGATCTCTACTTAACTTCGGATGTACTTCTTCTAGCTGATGTCTTTGAGACGTTCAGAGAGCAAACCCTTAAAACACACAAAGTTGATCCTGCCCATTATTTTACCTCTCCAGGTCTTACATGGGACGCCATGTTACTGTATACTGGAATTAAGTTAGAGCTGTTACAAGATTATGATCAATTACTCATGGTGGAATCAGGTATAAGAGGAGGTTTATGCCAAGTTTCTCATCGGTATGCTGAGGCTAATAACACTTATATGGAGAAGTTTGATCCGACGAGACCAACCCAATTTATCACATACGAGGACGCAAATAACCAATATGGGTGGGCAATGTGTCACGCCCTTCCTTTTGGTGGATTTCAGTGGGTGTCACCTGAAGAAATCAACTTAGAAACACTACAAGAAGATGATCCTTACGGCTACATATTAGAAGTCGACATCGAGTATCCTGCAGAACTTCACGATCTACACAACGATCTACCTTTCCTGCCAGAGTGTATGAAACCATTGGAATCATCTACAAAGAAACTGATACCTCATCTTGGACCTCGAAAGAAGTATGTAGTGCATTACATGGCTTTGAAGCAAGCTCTTAGTCATGGACTACGACTAACAAAAATCCATCGTGTGCTACAATTCCGACAGACTCAGTGGTTGAAACCTTATGTGGAATTTAACAACAGGCTACGACAACAAGCTGCGAATGATTTCGAGAAGGATCTCTACAAACTCTTTAACAACGCTATGTTTGGAAAAACTATGGAGAACCTGCGTAATCGTATGGATATACGACTGGTGACCAATGAAAAAACTCTAGAGAAGCTGATCGCCAAGCCTACGTTTATCGACAGGACGATATATGCTGATAATCTAGCTGCTGTACATATGGCCTCTCGTCAGATTGTATTCAACAAGCCTATATACATTGGTATGAGTGTGTTGGACATCTCCAAGACATTAATGTATAACTATCATTACGACGTTTTGTTGTCTTATTATGGAGCTGAAAACCTGAAGCTTATGTATATGGACACTGATTCGTTCATTCATCGTGTAACAACTGAAGATGTGTACCAGGACAAGCTACGTTTTCTTGAGCATCTCGATACAGCTGATTACCCTGCCAACCATATATGTTACTCTACTCAGAACAAGAAGGTATTGGGAAAATTTAAAGATGAGGCTAATAGCAAAATCATCCTACGCTTTGTTGGACTACGTCCTAAGATGTATGCCTTAGATATTCAAGGGTCAATGATAAAAAAGATTAAAGGTATAAAACGTAGCGCTATTAAGCAGTACATTTCGTTTGACAGCTATACAGACTGTCTTAAAACCAGTGAAATCATCAGAACACCTATGAATCTGATCCTATCACGAAAGCATGCCCTTGCTACAGTACAAGTGAATAAAATTGCATTGACTCCGTTTGATGATAAAAGAATTATTGCTGAGGATGGGATAACGACATATGCGTATGGACATTACGCCATTACAAACAGTGCTTAAAAGAATGTAAGTTAAAGATAAAGAATTTCTCGTGATTCTACAATCTTAAAAAAGAAGGTATCTGTGTGCTGTATATGCAGATAGCTGACGCCTGATGAAGAAAGAAGAAGATGGAAGGGAAGGTGGTAACCCTGCCATTAGGAGCAATCCTAGTGCTAGTCTCAAGCCTAGATAAAAGGGGAGAGACATCTATAACGAACTAAAATAAAGGTATGTTGACGTAAAGCTTTTCAATTTGTGAACCAATATGCAGTTTATCCCTCTCTGCATCGTACAATAACTGTTTAACATATAAAAATTTGTAAGATTTAGAAAAAAGTATATAAATTGTTGTAACGCTGGATGAGAAATGTTTTATAATTTAATTACTTTCTATATTACCATGAGTACCTGTGATACTGGTTGAATTGCCCGTTAAATGACTTAAATACCTGTGATACTACTCGAATCAAGTGAAATTACATTAAATAGCTCTGATACGAAACCCTGATCATTGAATCTAGCCTCCTGTGATACTAGCTGAGTTACTCTAAACACCTATGATGCTTGAATCGCCCAAATACCTAGACACTATCTGAATTACCTGTTAAAATGACACAAATACCATTGATACAACCTGAATCACCTGCACTTACCTTAAATAGCTGTGATACAAATCTCTGATCAAAATTATCACGAGCATCTGTGAAACTATGCTGATTACCCAAATACTTACGATATTATCTGAACTATCTGTAAAATACGAAACTAGGCTATAACCAACCCCTGGAACCTACCCTCCTGTAATGCTTGCTTAATTACTCTAAACACCTATGTTACTTGAATTATCCTAAATACCTACGATACCCTCTGAATTACCTGTGAAATATGAAACTATGCTATACCCAACCCTGGAATCTAACCTCCTGTGATACTAGCTGAATTAGCCTAAATACCTACGATACTAGCTGAATTAGCTGTGAAATCATGCATAGCTATGATGCAGTTAGCCTCTGGAATCTAGCCTCCTGTGATACTAGCTGAATTAGCTTAAATGCTCAAGATACTAGCTGAATTGCCTGTGAAAATGACTTAAATACCTGTGATACCACCCGAATCATGTGAAATTACCTTAACTAGCTCAGATACGAATTCCTGCTCTAAATTAGCACGAGCACCTGTGATACTATCTGGTTTGCCTTAAATACCAATGATACTAGATGAATTACCTGTTAAAATGACTCAAATACCATTGATACAACCTGAATCACCTGCATTTACCTTAAATAGCTGTGATACAAATCTCTGATCGAAATTATTACGAGCGTCTGTGAAGCTATGTCGATTACCTCAAATACTTACGATATTACCTGAACTATCTGTGAAATACGAAGCTAGGTTATAACCAACCCCTGGAGCCTACCCTCCTGTAATGCTTGCTTAATTACTCTAAACACCTATGTTACTTGAATTATCCTAAATACCTACGATACCCTCTGAATTGCCTGTGAAATACGACACTAAGCTATACCCAACCCTAAAATCTATCCTCTTGTGATACTAGCTGAATTAGCCTAAATACCTACGATACTAGCTGAATTACCTGTGAAATCATGCAGAGCCATGATGCAGTTAGCCTCTGGAATCTATCCTCCAGTGATACTAGATGAATTAGCCTAAATACATACGATACTAGCTGAATTACCTATGAAATCATACACTGCTATGATCCAGTCAGTCTCTTGCAATACTAGCTGAATTACTTACCTGTTAGTGTTAGTGGGTTAGCTTTTCCCGTTGCAGGTCACCTTTTTCCCTTTATGGCTCACCTTTTTCCCTTTGGTGGTCGCCTTTTTCCCTTTGCTGGTGACATTTTTCCCTTTACTGGTCGCCTTTTTCCCGTTGCTAGTCAACTTTTTCCCTTTGTGGACCTCCTTTTTCCCTGAGCAGTCACCTTTTACCCCTGAACGAGTCACCTTTTCCCTGAATAGGTTACGTGATGGGCATGTCTAGAATTAGCGTTCTAACATTGACATGAAACAGTTTTCCACTAAGTTCACGTCTAAAGTTGCTTTCAAGTCTAGCACCTCATATTCCCTATCTCTCCTGTATATAAGTCCATATTCCTACTGCTACACTACCTGTCTAGCCTAACACCTCTCCTCCTGTTCCTATACCTCTCATATAAACCATACTCTACTCCTCTAGCTCTTTCTAGCCTAACGCCTCTCTCGTTTACCTATGACTCTCACATAAACCATACTCTGCTCCTCGACCTCTGTCTAGTCTAACTCCTCTCCTCGTTTTCCTATACCACTCATATAAACCATACTCTATTTTCAACCTCTGTCTAGCCTAACACCTTCCCTCGTTTTCCTATACCTCTCATATAAACTATACTCTACTCCTCAACCTCTGTCTAGCCTAGCACCCCTCTTCCTGTTCCTATACTTCTCATACATATAAACGCATACTCTACTCTCAACCTCTGTCTAGCCTAACACCATTCCCCGTATCCCTACCTCTCATAAAGCGCATTCCCTCCTGCCCCCCCCTCTAGCTGAGTATCACTCCTTGGTTTCCTATCTAACCTAACTTTAACACCTGTGTATACTAACATAGGATCTCTCTCCGTTTTCTCGTCTCTCCTTATAAACGCATACTTAAACCCTCCTAGCCTAACACCTCTCCTCGTTTTCCTATATCTCTCATCTAAAACCATACTCTACTCCTCAACCTCTGTCTAGCCTAACACCCCTCCTCCTGTTCCTATATCTCTCATATAAACCCTGCACTACGTTTCAAGCCCTGTCTAGTCTAACACCTCTCATCGTTTTCCTATACTTCTCATATAAAAGACATACTCTACCCTTCAACTCTGTCTAGCCTAACACCCCTCCTCGTTTTCCTATACCTTTCATATAAACCATACTCTACTCCTCAGCCTCCGTCTAGCCTAGCACCTCTCTACTATTTCTTCCATATAAACGTATTTCCCTCCTTCAACCCTCTCTAGCCTAGCGTAAGTCCTCGTATTCCCTATCTCTCCCATATAAACGCATTTTCCTCCTTGAACCGTCCCATCTAGCCTCGTTTTCCCTATCCTTTCCCATATAAACGCAAAAAAGTGGCCCAGCTCTCTCCTATATATCCTACTGTCGAGGTACTTCTAGTCAAGGCCGCCTCTATCTACAGGCCTGGATGTGCAATTTGTGACGTCGCAACGCGAGGCTCAAGTACCAAGTAATTCCAATTCATGAAGCTATGCTTTACAAACATTTTTAGCTGAAATAAACACGAAATATTTTTATTCTTATACACTACGTCAGAGGTAGCGAAAACGAGACTTGCGAGTTATTTTGACTCGTAAACGCCATTCCCTCTCTGCCACTGTCTCTTTGTTTTTCACATGCTGCTGAGTGTTGTAGTGCGTGTTGCATATTTGGTGACCGGCGGAAAGAAGGCGTTTTCGCCACCCATGCACCACGTGATCAAAAATATCCGGACACCTGGCTGAAAATGACGTACAAGTTCGTGGCGCCCTCCATCGCTAATGCTGGAAGTCAATATGGCGTTGGCCCACCCTTTGCCTTGATTACAGCGTTCACTCTCGCATGCATACTATCAATCAGGTGCTGGAAGGTTTCTTGGGGAATGGCAGCCCATTCTTCACGGAGTGCGGAACTGAGGAGAGGAATCGATATAGGTCGGTGAGGCCCGGCACGAAGTCGGCGTTTCAAAACATCCCAAAGATGTTCTATAGGATTCAAGTCAGGACTCTGTGCAGGCCAGTCCATTACAGGGATCTTATTGTCGTGTAACCACTCCGCCACAGCCCGTGCAGTATGAACAGTTGCTGGATCGTGTTGAAAGATACAATCGCCATCCCCGAATTGCTCTTCAACAGTGGGAAGCAAGAAGGTGCTTAAAATATCAATGTAGGTCTGCGCTGTGATCGTGCCATGCAAAACAACAAGGGTAGTAAGCCTCCTCCAAGAAAAACATGACTACACCATACACCACCACTTTCGAATTTCACTGTTGGCACTACACACGCTGGCCGATGACGTTCACCTTGCATTCGCCATACCCACACCCTGCCATCGGATCGCCACATTGTGTACCGTGATTCGTCACTCCACACAACGTTTTCCCACTGTTCAATCGTGTAATGTTGACGTTCCTTACACCAAGCGAGGCGTCGTTTGGCATTTTCCTGCGTGATGTGTGACTTATGAGCAGCCGCTCGACTATGGAATCCAAGGTTTCTCACCTCACGCTAATTGTCATAGTGCTTGGAGTGGGTTCTGATGCAGTTTGGAATTCCTGTGTGATGATCTGGATAGATGACTGCCTATTACACTTTACAACCCTCTTCAAATGTCGGCGGTCTCTGTCACTCAACAGATGAGGTCGGCCTGTACGCTTTCGTGCTGCACATGTCCCTTCACGTTTCCACTTCACTATCACATCAGAAACAGTATACCTAGGGATGTTTAGGGGTGTGAAAAACTCGTGTACAGACTTCTGACACAAGTGATTCACAATCACCTGACCACGTTCGAAGTCTGTGAGTTCCACGGAGCGTCCCATTCTGCTGTTTCACGATGTCTAATGACTACTGAGGACGCGGATAATGAGTACCAGACAGTAGGTGGCAGCGCAATGCACCTAAGATGAAAAACGTATGTCTGTAGGGTGTCCGGATACTTTTGATCACATAGTGTACTTCCATATTAAAGATTAATGTGTTAGTATTTAGAAAACGTGCTTTCGACAGACCATTTTCTTACCTTCTCAATGCGAATAAGTCTGCAACTTTAGTTTTTATTTTGCCTGCAGCTTATGGCAAACTGTCTTGCTTAATAATGCAGTAGTTATTTTTAAAAGTATGTTAGATATTACTTGTATTATTTTTCTCACCAAAGCAGCACTCGGCAATTAGCAATCACTAGCGTTGAAGTCAGCACCAGTACGATATTATAAATGTCACACGTCTCTGTATTTAAATGTAGAATTACGTTTCCGAGTTTTCTACTTTAAGACATTCTTCTTCATATGCTTCAGAAATTAAAGACTAAAATACATTGAAAGTGCATGCCATTATATCATACGTGAACTGCGACTGCCGTCGTCCTCCGTGTTGTAGTGGTTACCATGGTAGTCTCTAGTTCTCGAGGTCGCGATGGATTTTTTCGGGCCTAACAATCCTTAGCATGGCTTCCTTCGGGAGGGCAGTAAAGCCGGTAGTGCCGTGTCGTAGATTTACGGCACGTAAAAGAACCTCAAGCCTGAAAAAGAGGCCTCTGAGCAAAATTACCGGTCTTTCACGCCCAATACAGATTGGGACGCTAAGGACCACAGCAGTTAAAGAGCGTCCATAAATAAAACTCAATAAATTCAATACTGCGACTACCACTCCAGGCCTCCTAAACTGCCACTCTTAAGTAAGGATTAACTTCAAAATTTTGAAACTCAAAGTCTATTCTGGGTTCATGGTATAACATTTTCATACAATTTTCAGTTTTATATTAGGCACAACACTATTAACTACATTACCTACAATGTAAATTTGGGTAATTGTATTCTGCTCTTTTACATAAATGTTCCTGCATTCATAACCTATATTTTCAAATGTGCCATAAAAATTCTTGCCAGTTTCTCGAAAGTGATTGTACTTATTCTGTTATTATCCCACATTAAAGTTAAATCTTAAACCCACATTAATTCAAAGCTTTAATTGTAACAAGAATCATATTCATAGAATGTTTGTGCTGCTAAATTTGTTTACTGCATATAGGGCTAAAAAAAAGCTTTATTCTCGGAGGTTAAGGGTGTTATCACAGAGGTCTGCACTGTTTTTGCATGATCTTGTGTATTTGAAATGCCTTGAATGTTACTCCCATTATAAGAAATTTCTAGTTTTACATAACTTTCATCCAGCAACAAATTCACTAATGTTTCTTCATCACTGAGTATTTTTAAGTGTATATTTTAAATGCACAGATTTGTAATCACTATTCAGCACTAAGGGTTTGAGAATAAAGAAAGTACACAGGAATCACTTGTCTGAAAGCCGTTGTATCAGAAGAAAATAATTGAGCACGCACATAACGGGGTATCGGTTGTAAATTGCATTGCCTTTTGACCAAACTGCTCTTCTAAGAATTTGGTTTTAATATGGTATGTGGAATCTTTATTACTTCCTGGCAACATTATTTTAAACTGCTGGCAACCTGAAGTAACTTAATCTCTGTTTGTTCACTTTCAGATGAGTAAACGAGCTTCAAATGTGGACCATTTAGCCAATCATAACTTACCAAGCACCCATTTGAATTAATGACCTGAAGCATTATTAATAATTTTTCAGTTAATTTATAATGATACCTTTGGAATTACTGAAGCATCAGTTTTCAGCTAATGATATCGTTTTGCTTTATGAAGTAAATAAACCCCTATAATTTCATGCAGTTAACTCTTTGGGAGCTAGTTCTGAAGATCGGATGGTAAACTAGAAAACAGTGAGGGGGAAGTATTTTCAATAACAATAAGTTTAGGAAGTGTAGTGGGTACTACAAGAATATTTCCATCATTTGGTGTACAGTAAATTTCCTCACTATATGCTGTTTAGAAAAATTAATACATACCAGAACAACGTAGTTCATAAATATTCCTGTGAAAAGCACGTAACCACTGCTGTCTCCTGTGTGAGTCCTTTCGGAACGAAAACACTGTTATACATTTTCCATAACTTGTTAGTTTAACGTACATCTCAGGGCATAATGCTTTCTTGGCATTTTGTATTATAACTACACTTTTTATGTATTTTTTCGCTTGCTAAGTAGATAACTAAAACATTCTTATACATGTTTCAGAACTTGTTAAATAGTTTAACGTACATTGCAGCACGCAATACTTTCTTGGCATCCTGTACTGATAACTACACTGTTTTAAGTATTTTTACTTTCTCTACTACGTATAGTAAGTAGGGGAAGTATTGTATTGCAACCAAAAATTTGATACTGAGATTTCACCGGAAATACATATTTTGAGACCCCTGAATCCAAAAAAAGCATTTTTGGAAACATGTCCGGGTGTGAACAGCATAACTCAGAAACGAACAGTCGGATAAACACCAAACCTGGTATTTAGGTTCAGTATCTTCCAGTGATGCGACATGAAGGTTTTCAAGAAAATTCCCCCACCCAGATTATCCTTTGCATGGAATATTTTTCGAAAATTTTAATTTTCTCAAAAATGGCTCTAACGATTTTGATTAAAATATGATATGTTTAAGATATTTTCATGACAAATGAAATAGGAATGTCTCCAAAAGTATTCTTCATTGTGAACGACTTTTGCATAGCTGGTAAACCAAAAAAGATAGACAAACGTTTACTATACAAGAAATGTAGAGCGCATTAAAATACACAGTTTATGAATTTATGTCATATACGCTTTTTTGGTTGAATGAATCATTTTCGAGTTATTGCTTGTTATTCCCTTAAATTTTCCAATACTTATACTTTATCTCAAATGGGAATTCGTCAGTCAGTTTTTATCCTGGTAATACAAAGAGAATAGAATACTGCACATAGCAACCAGCTCTTAAAATATTTGACTATCGCTTAAAGCCTACCAATTTCCCTTGCATCTACAAGAAAATTAGCAATAAGATAAACAGATCGATATCTCGATTAACATGATGCATATGGAGGATAAGCGTTTGTAAAAATAGTTTGTACAAGAGTAGAGAAAGTCATGTGAGTGTAACACATCAGTTTTTTTTGTACTCGCTCAGTAAGTAACGAAAACATTGTTATATACTTATCAGAACTTGTTAGTGGTTCAACGTACATCCCAGTACACAGTACTTTCTTGGCATTTTGTACTATAACTACAATGTTTTATGCATTTTTACTTTCTCTACTACGTATAGTAAGTAGGGGAAGTATTGCATTCCACCCAAAAATTCGATACCGAGATTTCGCCGGAAATACATGTTTTGAGACCTCCTGAATCCAAAAAAAGCATTTTGGAAACATGTCCGTGTGTGTGTCTGTGTGTGTGTGTATGTGTGTCTGTGTGTGTGTCTGTGTGTGTGTGTGTGTCTGTGTGTGTGTGTGTGTCTGTGAACACCATAACTCAAAAACGAACAGTCGGATAAGCACCAAACTTGGTATTTAGATTCAGTATCTTCTAGAGATGCGACACGAAGGTTTTCAAGAAAATCCCTCCACCCCAGACTACCCTTTACATGGAACATTTTTCGAAAATTTTAATTTTCTCAAAAATGGCTCTAACGATTTTGATGAAAATATCATATGTTTAAGATAATGTCATGAGAAATAAAATGTATATCTCGAATTTTCTGGGAATGTCTCCAAAAGTGTTCTTCATTGTGAACGACTTTTGCATAACTGGTAAACCATAAGAGATAGACAAAATTTTACTACACAAAGAATGTAGATCGTGTTAAAATACACAACTTATGTCATATACATTTCTTTTGTTGAGTGAACCGTTTTCGAGATATTGCTTGTTATTTCCTTAAATTTTCCAATACTTATACTTTTTCTCAAATGCGTTATTCATTTTTACTTTCTCTACTACGTACAGTAAGTAGGGGAAGTATTGCATTCCACCCAAAAATTCGATACCGAGATTTCACTGGAAATACATGTTTTGAGACCTCCTGAATCCAAAAAAAGCATTTTTAGAAACATGTCCGTGTGTGTGTCTGTGTGTGTGTGTGTGTGTCTGTGTGTGTGTGTGTGTCTGTGTGTGTGTCTGTGTGTCTGTGAACAGCATATCTCAAAAACGAACAGTCGGATAAACACCAAACTTGGTATTTAGGTTCAGTATCTTCCAGAGATGCGACACGAAGGTTTTCAAGAAAATCCCCCCCACCCCAGACTACCCTTTATATGGAACATTTTTCGAAAATTTTAATTTTCTCAAAAATGGCTCTAACGATTTTGATGAAAATATCATATGTTTAAGATAAAGTCATTAGAAATGAAATGTATATCTCGAATTTTCTGGGAATGTCTCCAAAAGTATTCTTCATTGTGAACGACTTTTGCACAACTGGTAAACCATAAGAGATAGACAAAATTTTACTACACAAAAAATGTAGATCGCGTTGAAATACACAACTTATGTCATATACATTTCTTTTGTTGAGTGAACCGTTTTCGAGATATTGCTTGTTATTTCCTTAAATTTTCCAATACTTATACTTTTTCTCAAATTCGTTATTCATTTTTTTATGTCCTAGACATGCAAAGAGAATGGAATGCGCCACATAGCAACCAGCGTTAAAATATTTGACTATCGCTTAAAAGCTACCATATTCCCCTTGCATCTACAAGAAAATTAGCAATAAGATTGACATCTCGATATCTCGATTAACATGAAGCATTTGGAGAATAGGCGTTTGCAAAAATAGATTGTACAAGAGTAGAGAAAGTCATGTGAGTGTAACACATCAGATTTTTTTATGTCCTGGACATGCAAAGAGAATGGAATGCGGCACATAGCAACCAGCGTTAAAATATTTGACTATCGCTTAAAAGCTACCATATTTCCCTTGCATCTACAAGAAAATTACCAATAAGATTGACATCTCGATATCTCGATAACATGAAGCATACGGAGAATAGGCGTTTGTAAAATTAGATTGTACAAGAGTAGAGAAAGTCATGTGAGTGTAACACATCAGATTTTTTTCTCTCGCTGAAGCAGGTTGTTAATTATTATTGGTCCGTTTTGAGACAACAACGAACTCGTTAGCATTCCAAATCCTCACTGACTAAAATGTATCCCTATAATGCAGGTTGTGAACTTGTAAGTTGGACAGGTCTCCGAAGAGATTACTAATTAATGGCTATCGTATTTATCTCTTGGCCTGTAGATAGAGACGGTCTTATTGTCCTATCCTATCCTAATTGAGGTTTTTAAATGCTATGTATTTTTATTAGAATCTAATAAAAATGTACAGTACGAAGTGGTTACTAATTTACTTAGATGTCCAGGAGACGGAACCGACAACTAAATCGAGAAATGCTTAAGAACAAATTAAACGCAGAAAAGAGTGCTGGTACATTACTTTTTGAAGAAGATGATCTAGCAAAATATTGTCAGTTACAAAGTTCTCACGTGTGACTTTGTTCAGTTCTCACTGTTACTTCACTAATGTCTTCGTGATGTAGTCGCGTAGCCTCTTTTTCCGGACGGTTCACTCGCTGGCGAGTCAAACACAAGACTTCTCCAATATCTCGCGGGAACAACACTGACTGAACGTCACAGCATTCGTCAGATCTCACTCGGAGAACATCCTTGTCGCACCAGAAACGCACTCGCCAACTCACTTACTAACTCACTGATTCACGAGAACAATCTCTTGTATAGCACTTAGTTACAATTTCAGAACGTGCTAGAAGGGGAACCTTCCAGAAGATTCTCGGAATCTGACAATAGCGCTTCCGCTGTTTACATTACCATGCTAGCTTCTAATTCCCGAGGTCGATGGTTTAAACTCGGCGGAGGCTTCCTTCGAAAGGGAAGTGAAGCCCGTGGTTCCGTGTCGTAGATTTATGGCATGTAAAAGAACCTTAAGACTGATAAAGAGGCCTCTGAGCAAAATTACCGTTCTTTCACGCCCAATATAGAATGGGACGCTAAGGGCTACAGCAGTTAAAGAGCGTCCATAAATAAAACTCAATTCAATTCCGGTGTTTACGTCGGGCGAGAGCGCTGCTTATCTTTATTTATCTCTCCGCTTGCCCGGCGCCTACCTCCCGAGCCTTGGGCCATAAGCACTGAGTCACAGTACGTTTTCTCCAGTTAAAATTTTGAATAAAAGTGTAGTATATAATTTCTAACCCCATTTATGATTGGCTAATTTTAAGTTTTTATAAACTTTCTTCTTTTCATAAAGAACAAAATATCAGTGTTTCAAAAACTGTATGCAACTGCAATTGTCTAAAGTTTAAAACTGCAGTTATCACAAAACGTTCATCAAAATTACTCACAGTAATGAATTTCACAAATAAGTGATAAGGAAATTTTTAATTTGTTATGGTGCAGTTTGCTTTCTTCCCAATAAAAGTCTAACGTGTTACATGTACATGATTTTCTATACCCACTATCGTTTTTTACTTTCTTTGCCGCCTACCTATAACAGGAAAGAGGAGGTATTGTATTCCACCCAAAAAGTCGATGTTGAGATTTCACTGGAAATGCATGTTTTGAGAATCCCTGAATTTCAAAAATAATCCATGTAGAGGGTAGTTTGGGCGAGAGGATTTTCTTGAAAATCTTGGTATGGCATCGCGTTCATCTTCAACTTGTCGAAGAAAAGTGATGGGAGTACAAAAGTGTGACGTCAAACGGACCTTACTCTGAAGATTCCGTGGATGGGGTTTAGACATACACATACGCACACACGCACAAATATATAAACAAAAAGTTTTAAAAACTATATTTTCCTTCAACATAGGCTATTACATACGTTAACCTCAGTTATTCATTAAAATCCAACATTACCAGAAAAGTTTCTGTTTCACTTCTTTCTGTTTTATAGACAAAACTCTTTATTATTTTCAAATTAAATACCGCTGATTTACAGTTCTATTGCAAGATAGGTTTCATCTGCTCATTTAAAATAAGCATGCAAAATATTACATAATTATATGCAATTATTTCTGTGAAAAATATACTAAATTAATGTAGTTAGTTGAATGTACCCAGGCGTATTTGTTTTTGGGCTACTCAGTACTGAAATGGGTAATTTCTATAAAGCTTAACCAATTGTCCTGAAATTTTTATAACAGATTTTTTTTTAACATTCAATTACACCAAATTAATTTCCGTAGTTCAATGCATCTAACCTTCCGAAAAAATAATGTTCAAAAATCGAAAATAAGTCTGAAGTGAAATTTGCCATGTGATGAAAAATGGAAAACTTTAAACTTTTAAATGTTGCATATTATATCTCGAATATAAATCCTTGTAATCAAAGATCAAATTAAATTTTGTATAACATTAACATTTTTCTTGGAAAAAATAAATAAAATATTTAACACTAGTTTTCTAAAAATTAATCATGCAACATTAGTATGAAACATTAAATCCAAACCTAGGTACATTCATATTAAGAAAAAGGCTGTTTAATATTTTTATCTACCTGTAAAGAACGTATATAGAAAATCTGAAGGAAAGTGTAGAAAGACTGCATCATGCGCAATATATTAAATGGAAAAACAGTAAATCAGGTATTTCACGCGCTATTTGCACACCTGATGTCACTTTACTGCATTTTAACGGCCATAAAGGCAAAATACCAATTGGATCCTGATTCTACAATGTTTGAAGGTTTTTCGTTTTTCGACATTTTAAAATGTGCTTTCTTTGTTAAGTTTTGTTGAAGGTTCATAACAAGTACCCTTGCAGGCCAAATTTGGCCCTAAAATTTAAAAGGAATATTTATTTGGAGTTAAATATAAAAAAATCTGATGTGTTACACTCACATGACTTTCTCTACTCTTGTACACACTATTTTTAAAAAACGCCTATTCTCCATATGCTTCATGTTAATCGAGATATCGATATGTCAATCTTATTGGTAATTTTCTTGTAGATGCAAGGGGAATATGGTAGCTTTTAAGCGATAGTCAAATATTTTAACGCTGGTTGCTATGTGGTGCATTCCATTCTCTTTGCATGTCCAGGACATAAAAAAAATGAATAACGAATTTGAGAAAAAGTATAAGTATTGGAAAATTTAAGGAAATAACAAGCAATATCTCCAAAACGGTTCACTCAACAAAAGAAATGTATATGACATAAGTTGTGTATTTTAACGCGATCTACACTTTTTGTGTAGTAACATTTTGTGTATCTCTTATGGTTTACCAGTTATGCAAAAGTTGTTCACAATAAAGAATACTTTTGGAGACATTCCCAGAAAATTCGAGATATACATTTCATTTCCCATGACATTATCTTAAACATATGATATTTTCATCAAAATCGTTAGAGCCATTTTTGAGAAAATTAAAATTTTCGAAAAATCTTCCATGTAAAGGGTAGTTTGGGGTGGGGGGATTTTCTTGAAAACCTTCGTGTCGCATCTCTGGAAGATACTGAACCTAAATACCAAGTTTGGTGCTTATCCGACTGTTCGTTTTTGAGTTATGCTGTTCACACACACAGACACACACAGACACACACA
The DNA here is from genome assembly GCA_030765065.1 of Deroplatys truncata. NCBI lineage: Eukaryota > Metazoa > Arthropoda > Insecta > Mantodea > Mantidae > Deroplatys > Deroplatys truncata. The sequence goes on along the minus strand of CM060982.1, from coordinate 80,489,773 downwards.
CACACAGACACACAGACACACACACGGACATGTTTCCAAAAATTCTTTTTTTGGATTCAGGAGGTCTCAAAACATGTATTTCCGGTGAAATCTCGGTATCGAATTTTTGGGTGGAATGCAATACTTCCCCTACTTACTATACGTAGTAGAGAAAGTAAAAAGGAAAAATATTACTGTATTTTTACTTTCTCTGCCACTTACTAGCAAGGTAAGAGGAAGTATTGTTCTCCACACAAAAATTTGATGTAGAGGTTTTATCGGAAAAACATGTTTTGAAGCCCTTGAATCCAAAAATAAAAAGTACTTGTGTGTGTCTGTCTGTGAATAGCATACCTCAAACATGAAATTTCGAATAGTATTTAGTGTTAAGTATCTTCCAAAAATTCGGCACGAAGATTTTCAAAACTATCCCCCTATCAACCTACCCTTTACATGGAAAATTTTTCTATATTCACAAAATTGGTTCCTAGCGGTTGTCATATGTAACATATTCACATGACAGAGAAAATGTATATCTTCAGTTTCTTGGGAATAGCGTGTGAAGTCCTCTTCATTCAGAAAGAATTTTGTATAATTTTCTATAACAGGTAAACCATAAGAGACAGACAAAAGGATGCTACACAGAAAATGTATATCTCTTTAAAATGCACAATTTATTTCAAATAACTTTTGGTGGCATCAGCCATTTCTGAGATATGCGCCATTATTGATTTGAATTTTCCAATACCTGTTATTTTTACTTTTTCTACTACGTATCGTAAGTAGGGGAAGTATTGTATTCCACCCAAAAATTCGATACCGAGATTTCACCGGAAATACATGTTTTGAGACTCACTGAATCCAAAAAAAAAAGCATTTTTGGAAACATGTCCGTGTGTGTGTCTGTCTGTGTGTCTGTGTGTCTGTGTGTCCGTGTGTCTGTGTGTCTTTGAACAGCATAACTCAGAAACGAACAGTCGTATAAACACCAAACTTGGTATTTAGGTTCAGTATCTTCCAGAGATGCAACACGAAGGTTTTCAAGAAAATCCCCCCACCCCAGACTACCCTTTACATGGAACATTTTTCGAAAATTTTAATTTTCTCAAAAATGGCTATAACGATTTTGATTAAAATATCATATGTTTAAGATATTGCCATGAGAAATGAAATGTATATCTCGAATTTTCTGGGAATGTCTCCAAAAGTATTCTTCATTGTGAACGACTTTTGCATAACTGGTAAACCATAAGAGATAGACAAAATTTTACTACATAAAAAAATGTAGATCGCGTTAAAATACATAATTTATGTCATACACATTTCTTTTGTTGAGTGAACCGTTTTCGAGATATTGCTTGTTATTCCCTTAAATTTTCCAATACTTATACTTTTTCTCAAATTCGTTATTCGTTTTTTACTTTCTCTACTACGTATAGTAAGAAGGGGAAGTATTGTATTCCACCCAAAATTTCGATACCGAGATTTCACCGGAAATACATGTTTTGAGACTCACTGAATCCAAAAAAGCATTTTTGGAAACATGTCCGTGTGTGTGTCTGTTTGTGTGTCTGTCTGTGTGTCTGTGTGTCTGTGAACAGAATAACTCAAAAACGAAGAGTCGGATAAACACTAAACTTGGTATTTAGGTTCAGTATCTTTTAGAGATGCGACACGAAGGTTTTCAAGAAAATCCCCCCACCCCAGACTACCCTTTACATGGAACATTTTTCGAAAATTTTAATTTTCTCAAAAATGGCTCTAACGATTTTGATGAAAATATCATATGTTTAAGATAATGTCATGAGAAATGAAATGTATATCTCGAATTTTCTGGGAATGTCTCCAAAAGTATTCTTCATTGTGAACGACTTTTGCATAACTGGTAAACCATAAGAGATAGACAAAATTTTACTACACAAAAAATGTAGATCGCGTTAAAATACACAACTTATGTCATATACATTTCTTTTGTTGAGTGAACCGTTTTCGAGATATTGTTTGTTATTCCCTTAAATTTTCCTATACTTATACTTTTTCTCAAATTCGTTATTCATTTTTTTTGTCCTGGACATGCAAAGAGAATGGAATGCGCCACATAGCAACCAGCGTTAAAATATTTGACTATCGCTTAAAACCTACCATATTCCCCTGGCATCTACAAGAAAATTAGCAATAAGATTGACATCTCGATAGCTCGATTTACATGAAGCATATGGAGAATAAGCGTTTGTAAAAATAGTTTATACAAGAGTAGAGAAAGTCATGTGAGTGTAACACATCAGATTTTTTTTAAAGTGCTGATTCAATTGTTTCTTGCGATATCATGGAGAGCCTATAAGTGTCGCGCTATTAAACATTTGACTATCGTTACTCCTTTGTACCTACAACAAAATAGTAAATGTTTATCACAATTAACCTGAAAAGAATAAGATTTTGCAAGAACAGTTTGTAGAAGCTGTATGAAAATAAAGACAGTGGTAAGAGATAGTTATCTGAATGTAACACCAGATTTTTTTTTTATTTCTAACCTATATTTCAATTCTGTTGTTTTGCACATTAGTAAGGATTGCTTAGCCTCCTGTAATAAGAGTTAGTATGCGAGCCCATGAAGGCGGGCCAGTGTGAACGAGGCTTTCTCATTTCCTGAAGTCTCATTTTCATGCAAATTGGTACTACCGCCCTAGTAAAGTAACTTCTTGCGGAAACTGCTATGGAGCGTTTCCAGCCTTACCCGCATAACACCTCACGATTCCTTTTTTATTCAATTCGGCGATCAAACACGGTATTCGATCACTTCTCTTTAGGCAGCGTGCATACATACGGCAGCCTGCTGAGAATTTTCTTCTGCTTTCATGAGTTGCGACTCCTTTCCTGAAGATTCAAATGCTAAGGGTTCTTTATCTTCCGATCTCTTTCCAAACGTGACACATTTTTACTTTCTCTACTACGTATAGTAAGCAGGGGAAGTATTGCATTCCTCCCAAAAACTCAATATCGAGATTTCAACGGAAATACATGTTTTAAGGTCTCCTGAATCCAAAAAAGCATTTTTAGAAAAGGGTTCGTGCGTGTGTCTGTGTGTCTGTGAACAGCATAACTCAAAAACCATAAGTCGGATAAACCACAAACTTGGTATTTAAGTTCAGTATCTTTCAAAGATGCTACACGAAGATTTTCAACATCAATCCCCTTATCCCAGACTACCCTTCCCATGAAACATTTGATTTTCTCAAAAATGGCTCTAACGATTTTTATTAAAATATCATATATTTAAGAAATTTTCATGACAAATAAAATGTATATCTTGAATTTCTGAAAATATCCCTAAAAGTCCTCTTCATTCTGAATGAGTTTTGCATAACTGGCAAATCGTAAGAGATAGACAAATGTTTTCTACACAAAAAAGTGTACACATCGTTAAAACACACAATTTATGTCATACACTTTTTTGTGAGTGAACCATTTCCGAGATATTCCTTGTTATTTGTTTGAATTTTCCAGTACTTATACTTTTTCTCAAATGGGAATTCGTTAATCGCTTTTTTATGTCCTGGACATGCAAAGAGAATAGAATGCTCCACATAGCAACCACCTCTTAAAAGATTTGACCATCGCTTAAAACCTTACCACATTCCCCTTGCACCTACAAGAAAATTAACAATATTAATTAGTTTATCTCGATTAACATGAAGTAGAAGGAGAATAAGCGTTTGTAAAAATAGTTTGCACTAGAGTAGAGAAAGTCATGTGAGTGCAACGCATCAGATTTTTTGCATTTCTTTCAAAGTTATATTTTAACGTTCCTGAAAAGATTTTGAGAAATACAGTATTTCTTTTTGCCGCTGAAGTGTCATTTATAAACTTTATTTGCAGTCACCTGCGATTTCACAACAGAGTAAGCTGTGGAGGCCCTGAGTTCTAATATCAGGTGGTATGAGTTTTCTGGATAAGATCTTTTCCGTGGTTTTTCCTTATCCTCATAAGGCAATAAAATTGGGTAGCTCTCAGCTCAATAATATCCGGACGCATTTAAGAAAATGTGCCTGTGATAAACCTTAAAATATGCACTTTTCATTTCAAGGGCTTTAACGTTTTAGTACAGTATCGCAATGTAATATAAAAATTGTACAAAATTCCAATCAGCTAAGCGCATTTGTTTAAGATATAGAATTTTGTTTTAATCAATTTTATATGTTATTTAAAATGCACCTTGGGAAAACTGTTCGTAACATCATATTCAAAATCTTACTTTGGCTTGAGAACCATTATTAAGAACCATTATTAAGAAAATGGAGTTTTGTTAAATTCAAATTATATTATACGAAAAAGAATCTATTATTTTATTTTACAAATTTCAACATATGAAAATATTTAATAAAAATAAGGCAATTAAGCAATATAAAGAAAGAGCTCTTTAGTAATTATGCCTAAAGTTTTACAGCAAACTAGAAGATAATCAGTCGTTTTACGTAATGAAAAATTCCGAGAGTAAATTTTTGAGAAAATGGAAATTTAAAACTGGAACATTAATGAAGTACTGTGTTTAGAAGCTTTTTAAATAGCTGCACAGATCTTTCAATATTGTCGACATTAGTATATCAAAGTGTCAAATGAAAGTATGGGATGCAAGTAACAATAAGCATTAAGCGCAATTTTCTCATTTTTTTTCAGACGTTCGCTCCATTTTACAGGTGCGTTACTTAATAATGGTTTCCCCATCTCTACGAGGCTTGAGGAACACTGATATTTCCACAATATTTCGAAACAAAAAAAAAATAGCTCCTGTATTCATTTACCAAAATCGTCAATACGCTTGAACATGTATACTTAAAGCAGAAGAATTGCTGGTATTTCGGGGGTTTAGGGAGCAAGCCTTATTTTCCAAATCTTCTATTACTTTAGACCACACACTTAAATGAACTGTATGTACCTGCAGCAAACTGAACATATTTAAAGTGCAAACTTTAACATTTTATTTTAGAAAATTTGATGTGTTACACTCGCATGACTTTCTCTACTCTTGTAAAAATATTTTTACAAACGCTTATTCTCCATATGCTTCATGTAAATCGAGATGTTAATCTTATTGCTAATTTTCTTGTAGGTGCAAGGGGATTATAGTAGGCATTAAGCGAGTCAAATGTTTTAAGAACTGGTTGCTATGTGGAGCATTCCATTCTCTTTGTATGTATACAAGCATAAAAAGTCTGATGTGTTACACTCACATGACTTTCTCAACTCTTGTACAAACTATTTTTACAAACGCTTATTCTCCATAAGCTTCATGTTAATCGCGATATCGAGATGTCAATCTTATTGCTAATTTTCTTGTAGATGCAAGGGGAATATGGTAGGTTTTAAACGATAGTCCAATCTTTTAAGCGCTGGTTGCTATGTGGCGCATTCCATTCTCTTTGCGGGTCCAGGACATAAAAAAATGAATAACGAATTTGAGAAAAAGTATAAGTATTGGAAAATTTAAGGGAATAACAAGCAATATCTCGGAAACGGTTCACTCAACAAACAAATGTATATGACATAAATTGTGTATTTTAACGGGATCTACATTTTTTGTGTAGTAAACCTTTGTCTATCTCTTATGGTTTACCAGTTATGCAAAAGTCGTTCACAATGAAGAATACTTTTGGAGACATTCCCAGAAAATTCGAGATATACATTTCATTTGTCATGAAAATATCTTAAACATATGATATTTTAGTCAAAATCGTTAGAGCCATTTTTGAGAAAATTAAAATTTTCGAAAAATGTTCCATGTAAAGGGTAATCTAGGGTGGGAGATTTTCTTGAAAACCTTCGCGTTGCATCTCTGGAAGATACTGAGCCTAAATACCAAGTTTGGTGTTTATCCGACTGTTCGTTTCTGAGTTATGCTATTCACAGACACACACACACGGACATGTTTCCAAAAGTGATTTTTTTTAGATTCAGGGGGTCTCAAATCATATATTTCCAATGAAATCTCGGTATCGAATTTTTGGGTGGAATACAATACTTTCCCTACTTACTATACGTAGTAGAGAAAGTAAACATTAGAAGTAAAGACTACATCCCGGAATTTGACGCAGATGCCTATTTACTTCCCTTAGGGGAATGTTTAAAATAGTTACAGAGGGAATCATAAAACAAAATCAAGCCTACCGAGTCCGCTAAATACTTATTTGTCTTGTAGTACCTAAAGGAAACAAACTGTCCTTAAATGGCAATTAATGCCTATTTAATTATTTTATTTTTGCCTGAAACAAGCAAAGCTTAATTATTATTGTGTATTTATTTTGTTTTAAAATCACATGAGTACAAGAAGGGCTGTGAAGCGCGCATTCTACAAAAATTACGTATTCTAGTCAACAATGAAACAATCCAAGGGTGGCCGTTGGCAATCACTACGCCAACGTTTGATTACCTGTTACAGCTAAAGTCATAATAAATAACAACATAATACAAATAAATACGTTTAACTATCTAGGATGGAAGCAGACAAATGCTAGGAATAAAGATATAGATCTGAAACTAGTCAAATTTCAGGAGCTATTGGGTACAATAAAGAAAATGCTAATAGGAGGAGTTAGACTAGAGACAGTCCTTAAATTTTACAAGAAAATAACGCTTCCATCACTGATCTATGGATCTAAGACGTGGAAAATGAATGAGCAACGGAAGCGGAGAATGGAAGCTGCAGAAATGAGATTGCTAAGACCGTTGACGAGATATTCTCTATTAGACCACCAGAGAAATGATTATATAAGTAACCAGTTGAAAATGTGGAATACAAGTTATAAATAGATACTTAAATAACAGAAGAGACCATTTAATGAGAATGGAACCACCCCATATAACCTTTAAGAGGTTACAGTACAAACCAAAAGAGGTCGCAGAAATCAGGTAGACCTAGGAAAAGACAAAGAGACCGATTTCGATCTGGAGACGGAACAGGCCAGTAGGCCTAAACCTTGATGTTAAAGAGCAATGATTTTACTCCTAAAACTCCTGTACGGCTCATTGTTAATATTCTGGTTTTAATTCACGGTACATAGTATTACGAAGTTAAACGACGCCGAGATATAATTTTATGAACGCGTGTTTATTTCTTTACTGGTTGGTGAATTATAAATACCTTCAGGACGGGAAATGATGTTTTGTTGCTTATAAACCATATACAGGTATTAATTAAGTACGTATTTCACTCGCTATGGTAGCGTTAATTAGTATTTAAGGGCATTAAAACAATACTCGGATTAGTGGAATTAAGGAAGTGAAAGTGAAAAAATTCTGATGTGTTACACTCACATGACTTTCTCTACTCTTGTACAAACTATTTTTACAAACCTTATTCTCCATCTACTTCATGTTAATCGAGATAAACGTTTGCAGACTCTATCTTATTGCTAATTTTCTTGTAGATGTAAGGGGAATATATATTTACAAGAGCAATATAGAAATACAGTAGCCTTTAAGCACATACATATCTCTTAATAGCTTGTTGCTAGGTGCAGCACCATTCCCTTTCCCACAGATTAATACTCTTTGCATATCCAAGACAAAAAAATGAATAACGAATTCCCATTTGAGAAAATAAATATTGAAAAATTTTAGGGAATAACAAGCAATATCTCGAAAATGGTTCACTCAACAACAAAAATGCATATGACATAAAGTGTGTATTTTAACGCGATCTACATTTTTTGTGTAGTAAAATTTTGTCTATCTCTTATGATTTACCAGTTTACCAAAAGTCATTCACAATGAAGAATACTTTTGGAGACATTCCCAGAAAATTCAAGATATACATTTTATTTGTCATGAAAATATCTTAAACACATGATATTTTAATCAAAATCGTTAGAGCCATTTTTGAGAAAATTAAAATTTTCGAAAAATGTTCCATGCAAAGGGTAATCTGGGGTGGGGGGATTTTCTTGAAAACCTTCGTGTTGCATCTCTGGAAGATACTGAACCTAAATACCAAGTTTGGTGTTTATCCGACTGTTCGTTTCTGAGTTATGCTGTTCACAGACAGACACACACACAGAGAGACAGACACACAGACACACACACGGACATGTTTCCAAAAATGCCTTTTTTGGATTCAGGGGATCTCAAAACATATATTTCCTTTGAAATCTCGGTATCGAATTTTTGGGTGGAATACAATACTTCCCCTATTTACTATGCGTAGTAGAGAAAGTAAAAATATGTAAATACTTAATTTTTAAAATATATTTTGCGAACACTCACACACTTCCTCTACGCATGAGCAATGCACATTCATGCGTTATATACTATATAATGCTCAGAGAAAACTTATTCTTTGTATACGTCACGGATTTTACGATATATTTCTGTCTAGAAATGTTTTCAAATAAGGCTTACTTACATAAAATATGCATTACAGATGCAACAATCAGATAATTAGTTTGTGGAATGGAAATAAAAACAGTCGAAAACTTTCAAGCATTTCCATCAGGCGATATACTTAGAAAGCATAAATGTGCATAAGAGGTATTAAAAAAAAACTGATGTGTTACACTCACATGACTTTCTCTACTCTTGTACACACTATTTTTAAAAAACGCCTATTCTCCATATGCTTCATGTTAATCGAGATATCGATATGTCAATCTTATTGGTAATTTTCTTGTAGATGCAAGGGGAATATGGTAGCTTTTAAGCGATAGTCAAATATTTTAACGCTGGTTGCTATGTGGTGCATTCCATTCTCTTTGCATGTCCAGGACATAAAAAAAATGAATAACGAATTTGAGAAAAAGTATATAAGTATTGGAAAATTTAAGGAAATAACAAGCAATATCTCCAAAACGGTTCACTCAACAAAAGAAATGTATATGACATAAGTTGTGTATTTTAACGCGATCTACACTTTTTGTGTAGTAACATTTTGTGTATCTCTTATGGTTTACCAGTTATGCAAAAGTTGTTCACAATAAAGAATACTTTTGGAGACATTCCCAGAAAATTCGAGATATACATTTCATTTCCCATGACATTATCTTAAACATATGATATTTTCATCAAAATCGTTAGAGCCATTTTTGAGAAAATTAAAATTTTCGAAAAATCTTCCATGTAAAGGGTAGTTTGGGGTGGGGGGATTTTCTTGAAAACCTTCGTGTCGCATCTCTGGAAGATACTGAACCTAAATACCAAGTTTGGTGCTTATCCGACTGTTCGTTTTTGAGTTATGCTGTTCACACACACACAGACACACACACAGACACACACACACACAGACACACAGACACACACACGGACATGTTTCCAAAAATTCTTTTTTTGGATTCAGGAGGTCTCAAAACATGTATTTCCGGTGAAATCTCGGTATCGAATTTTTGGGTGGAATGCAATACTTCCCCTACTTACTATACGTAGTAGAGAAAGTAAAAAAGACACACACACATATACGTGGTTAATCCGGAAAGTCCCAGACGTTTTGAAATAAATAATTAACAAAATGCACATATCAACGTTTATTATGTACATTTGAAAGGTACACTCTTAAACTATGTTTCAACATAATCGCCATTCAAATTGAGGCATTTATCATATCATGGCACAAGTTTTTCAATACCCTCTCTGTAGAAATCTGCCGCCTGCGACTTCACACCGGCATGCAGTTCAGCGTCAAAGCGTTGTGTACCGAGCCATTTCTTCATCGCTGGGAAGAGGTGGTAGTCGCTCGGCGCCAAATCCGGGCTGTATGGTGGATGGTCAAACACCTCCCATCCAAAACCATCCAAGAGTGTTCGGGTACGATTGGCCGTGTGTGGATGTGCATTGTCGTGAAGAAACAACACCTTTGGTGCTAAGTTTTCCCCGACGCTTATTTTGTATGGCGCCCCTTAACTTTTTTAGTGTTTCACAATACCTCTCCGAGGTTATTGTTGTTCCACGTTCCAGAAACTCAACGAGAAGCACTCCCTTAGAGTCCCAAAACACAGTAGCCATGACCTCTCTTGCTGTCAGCGTTTGCAAACACTTTCTTGGTTTCTTGGGAGAATGTGTGTGTCCCCATTCCATCGACTACTGTTTTATTTCACAATTGACATGCTTCATCCAAGTCTCGTGCCCGGTTACGATACGATCGAGTAAAGCGTTACCATATTTGTTGAAATCTTGGAGGAAGGTCAGTGCTGCAGCCAGTCTCTGTTTTTTATGGTCTTCCGTTAGGATTTTCGGAACCCACCTAGCACAAAATTTGTGGTAACCAAGCTTCTCCACCACAATTTGATGCACCAAACACCGTGAAATTTGGGGAAAATGTTCCGAAAGTTCTGTAATCGTAAAACGACGATTTTCACGAATTTTGCCATTGATTTGTATTGACAGTTCATCTGTTATAAGGCTAGGCCTACCACTGCGATCCTCGTCGTGAACATTGGTACGGCCATTTTTAAAATCAATGCACCATTGCCTGACTCGGCTTTCACTCATTATTCCCTGCCCGTAAACATCACAAAGTTGACAATAAATTTCATTTGGTTTGTTCTTTTTAGCCAACAAAACCTAATCACAGACCGCGCTTCGCAAGTGGCAGGATTTTCAATTGCAGCGCACATTTTAACAACTCACAGAGAGCACAGTATGAAAGGCACAGTTCCTACGCTACCGCATCTGAATGCGTACTGAATGTAGGAACGTTCTGACACCAAGATGGTGGCTCTAGCCTTACTCATCGCCACGCTAGGCCAAAACGTCTGGGACTTTTTGGACTGCCCTCGTCTATACATATATAATGTATATTTAAATAAGCTCTACAGTTTTCTTAGTAATATTTTTATTTTGCAGTTATGCAGAATTAATATACCTATAATTTTCAGTCAGTATGAAGCGGACTTGCAGGCTATTCCAAAATTTAAGATAAACGTATATTTTAATTCGCCTCTGCGGTGTTGGGGTAGCGTGTCTGCCTCCCATTCAAGAGGTAACGAGTTCGAATCTCCGTTAGGGTGAGTTATCTGGATAAGGCACTTTCCAGGGTTTTCCCTTATCCTAAGAAGACGAATGTTGGGTAAGCTATACGGAGCCCGAGCTCATTTGAGCATCATTTCTCCGTTTCATTCCTTCCTCGTTCGATATGACCTAACAGCTTAAAGGACGTTAAACTTGAACAAAAATGCATATATACATTTTCTTTTTTATTTAAATTCTTAAAGATAGGTTACTTTAATCAAAACCAGTAGAGCTTTTTTGAGGAAATTAAACTTAATAAAAAGTGTTCATGAAAAGGGCAGTTTGGAGTGGAGAATTTTCTTGAAAATCTATGTATCGCATCTTGGAATATGCTGTACGTTTAAACTCAGTTTGGTATTTGTCCAAGTTTTCGTGGTGTTCAGGATGCGTACACACACATACAGAGAGAGAGAGAATTTTATATAAAGTATAGGAGTCTAATTTAAGCTTTGTGAACCATTTTAGGTGCTTAAATTTCGTTTTTTCATACTCAAAATTCTGAGGATTGGTAATAAGCAATATTCCTTGCTTTTTGTTTAACTCTTTATAAATAATTATGGTGACGCAATCCCGTCGACATAGTCTTTGTTTGAATAGGGGCATGGCACAATTTTAGCGTAGTTTACACGCAGCTAAATTACAAAAGAAAATGGCAATAAAGTAAGAAAACTTGAGCAGTTCAACATTCAACAAGCACTTGGAATAATTCGATTTAGTTTTTATCAGATTAGTGTTCAAACAGGGCCAAGGCATACGTTTACTTTAGGAATATCTTTGGCAACGCAGCACTCGGCTCCAATTAAACCTTATTAAGAAGAGATTACAGCGGAGGGAAGACAAAAGCAGGCAGGCACTGTTCTCTTTGGAATCCCTTCTCAAACTTAGGTCCAAGTATGCGCCTTAATCTAATAATGTAAGAAGTGGTTCTTGCCATTTGCTGATGTACCCTCCCCCTAAATTAACTTCCAATTAGCCATCACACCACCGGAAGAGAGCTTTATCATCTTTAAACATGCCAAAAGTTACGTCGATGGTGTTCAGTTAAGTGTGTTAAAGCGGAATTGGCTGCGTAAGAAACTGCCAGCTCTCCAGCATTTCCCCTATTTCGCCTCCATTTTACATATTTGGTCTCCCGTATCTAAATTAAAATAAATTGAATTTTATTCATGGACGCTTTTAACTGCTGTGGTCCTTAGCGCACCATTCTATATTGGGCGTGAAAGACCGGTAATTTTGCTCAGAGACCTCTTTATCAGGCTTGAGGTTCTTTTACGTGCCGTAAATCTACGACACGGGATCACCGTTTTACTTCCCTTCCGAAGGAAGCCATGCTAAGTATTTTTACGCCCAGAAAAATTCATTGCTTTCAATGCCTGGATCTTGGTAATGTGTTAAGTATTTGGTAAAATTTCAAGTCGATCTCAAATAAAGTTAGACGTACCATAGTGCAAAACTTGACTAGAAATGTTGCAATTTTTTATATTTCTGGGCTAGAATGAAATAACAATTACGAAAAACACAGCCTAATAGTGGTTAACTATAAAGCATGAAAATTTAAAGTACTTGCAACATTGTAAACCATCTTTAAGATAGGATCTCTCTAATGTTTGAGATCGCATCGAATGTTTATCGAGATTGAATTAAATGAGAGGATTTAATGCTTGTAAAGGCTACTCACCATGGTATCTCAAGCGTAAGAGCACCGACATGCAGAGCCGAAGATCTGTGGTACGAGTTCATTTTATGATTCAGCTTTATAACCAAAACACTTCAATTAATTTTGTATTATGGAATACAAAATCTTATATTTACCGCTCCTACCACCACCACCTCTACCCAATAGAAGTTTACAGTTCCTATAAAAATTATTTTTGAATACTTTGTGCTTTATTCACAAGAAGTATTTCCTGGATATTACTTAATATTAAGCAATATGCCTCATTTAGCTGTTTCTATCACAAATCATCCGTAATTGTAACACGCTCATGCAAAGGAAAACAAAAACACAAATGTTCAAAATGTTCCACATGATATATTTAATTGTATGACAGTTTAAGACCAAGAGGTTATCGGAAATCTCTAATGCTGCAAAATAATTTTATTTGACAGAGATTGTATATTTTAATGAGATATAGGAGTATTTTTTCCAGTAGTATACTCTTTTTACTCATATGGTTTTTCAACTGTTTCTACAACCTTTTTGGTGCTGTAACATGCAATTTCTGGAAATCTACCAAAGCTGCGAAGAAAACCTTACTTCAGACAAATTGTATATTTTATGAGCTTCGTTCTATTCCTGTAGTTTACCTCTTATGGTTTCCCAGCTATACAACATTAATTCGAATAACGACGAATTCACAGGATACTTACAAAGAATTCAGTATATACGTTTCATTCTTCATAGCCAAATATAAAACACGTGGGATATTAATAAAAAAATCTGATGTGTTACACTCACATGACTTTGTCTACTCTTGTAGAAACTATTTTTATAAACGCTTATTCTCCATATGCTTCATGTTATTCGAGATGTTAATCTTATTGCTAATTTTCTTGTAGGTGCAAGGGGAATTGGTAGGCTTTAAGTGATAGTCAAATCTTTTAAGAACTGGTTTCTATTTGGCGCATTCCATTCTCTTTGTATGTCCAGGACGTAAAAAAATTGAATAACCATGAATTCCCATTTGAGAAAAGTTATGCAAAAGACGTTCAGAATGAAGAATACTTTTGGAGACATTCCCAGAAAATTCGAGATATACATTTCATTTGTCATGAAAATATCTTAAACATATGTTATTTTAATCAAAATCGTTAGAGCCATTTTTGAGAAAATTAAAATTTTCGAAAAATGTTCCATGTAAAGGGTAGTCTGGGGTGGAGGATTTTCTTGAAAACCTTCGTGTCACATCTCTAGAAGATACTGAACCTAAATACCAAGTTTGGTGCTTATCCGACTGTTCGTTTCTGAGTTATGCTGTTCACAGACACACAAACACGGACATGTTTCCAAAAATGCTTTTTTTGGATTCAGGGGGCCTCAAAACGTATATTTCCGGTGAAATCGATATCAAATTTTTGGGTGGAATACAATACTTCTCCTACTTACTGTACGTAGTAGAGAAAGTAAAAACACAAGAAAATGTTTGAGGAAACAACACTAACAATTTTTCAATGTACCTATTTCGGGGTGGGAAAACTCTGCAAACAAGTTTTACTAGGAATGTCATACAGTAACAACTTTATCCCCTGTTCTACCTTTATGATTAAGATTTACACCTCAATTCAATATTAATAATAACAGAAAAATTATAAATATAAATCATCCTGAATGTGCAAAGGTCTCTGAATTAAACAAAGTTTGGTATTCGTCCAACTTTTCGTTTTTGAGTTATGCTGTTTACACACACAGAAAAACAGACAGATAGATGCACCCACATAAAATTTTTTCCCAAAAAATGCTTTTTTTTTGTCCAGGAGTCCTCAAAACGAGTACTTCAGACGAAATCACAGTAGCACAGATAAGCGGTAGAAAGCGTATTAAAAAAAATCGTATGTGTTACACTCACATGACTTTCTCTACCCTTTATCGCTTATTAGTAGGTATACAAACTATCCTTATTAAAGCTTATTTTTTATCTACTTCATTTTAATCTAAATAAACCTTTGCAGAAATAGCTACATTACCTATTTCGTTATAGGTACAAAGAGAAAAACGATCGTCAAATGTTTAAGAACTGGACGCAATGCGCTGACCTTAAAATTCCATACTGTTTCCATGCAATCGAAGAAACAACTGATTCTTGAGAGGACTAAAAATGACCAAGTTAATGAACAATTCGAACCATTAATAACGGATATCTCGGAATTGGCTTAGCCACAAAAATAGTTATTTGAAATATATTTTGTGTTTTAAAGATATGTACGTTTCTTGTGTAGTGTATTTTAGTATATCGCCTAACGTATACAAGATTATACAAAATTCCTTCCGAATGAAGAGGACTTCAAAGACTCTTCCCAGAAAATCCAAAATATACATTCTGTTTGTCCTGTAAATATCATTAATATATGGTATTTTAATCAAAATCGTTAAAGCCATTGTTAAGAAAATAAAAAATTTCGAAAAATCTTTCATGTAATGCGTAGTTTTGGGTGGGAGATTTTCTTGAAAATCTTCGTGTCGCATCTTTAAAGGGCACTGAACCTAAATACCAAGTTTGGTGTTTATCTGACTTTTCGTTTTTAAGTTCTGCTGTTCGTAAACACAGACACAGGAACTTTTTCTAAAAATGCCTCAAAACATGCATTTCTGTTGAAATCTCGGTACAGAATTTTTGGGTGGAATAAAATACCTTCTCTACCTACCATATACGTGGTAGAGAAAGTAATACACATTCACATGTATAATAAGCTTCCTTGCATTTTGATTAGATTATTTTTGTATATACCTACTTCTAAATATTCATTCGTGAACAGTTGCACTGATTACTATAAAACTTGGCAAATAACATATCTTAGGTCTTAAAACAGAATAAGCTATATACTAGCACCCTAAACTATCCCAAAGAGTAGTTTACAATAGGCTAGGAAATAAAAAAATCTCCAAATATCGTCTAACTTTTAATTTTCTGAAATTTACTGCATAATAAAGCATGGAAGCATCCTTTTTTCTGGCAAATTTTGCAAAAATTTTTACTTTTTAGGAATTATACCAACTTTTGTTTTCTATATCACTTACCTATGGTAGGTAGAGAAAGTATTAATTTTACCCAAAACTTCTATATAGAAATTTCAACACGAATGCATGTGTTGAATTCCGATGAACACGCCCCCCAAGACATTTTTATATAAGCGTTTATGTTAAGGTTGATAAACACCAAACTTAGTATTTACGTGCAGCGTCTTCCAAGTATGATATTTTCAAGAAAATCGCTCCAACCTACCGTTCGCTCTAAACTACCCTTTACATCGTAAGACCTTCCTTATTTTTTATTTTCTTAAAAAGGAATCTAACGGTTTTAATTAAAATACATGTTATATGTAAAATACTTAGATTATTAATAAAATGCGTATCTTTAATTAACTTCATGAAACAATAGATGCTAAAACACACCATCTTTTGTGACATTGAACATTTTCGAGATATTCATTGTTACTGGTTTGAATTTTAAATACATTACACTTTTTTCAAGTGCTAAGTTGCCACTCACTTGTTTCAGGCGCTGTCATGCAAAGAGTGGAATACGAGAATTTGAACAATTATCAAATTTCAGACTTAACTCAGACATTTTAAGGATGTAAGACGAACAGTTAAAGAAATCTCCCAACCCAAACTGCCCTTTACAGGGCACATTATTTGTTGTTTTTAATGGTTCAAAAACAGCCCAGTGAATGACGAATAAAGCATATATTTTAATTTTTGTAAACCTATGCAAAGTCCTCTTTATTCCCATTTAGTTTTGTAAAACCGGGAAGCGATTAGACATACATAACTTACTACAGGAAAAATACATATCTCGTTTAAATATACATTTTATGCGAACTAAAATTGTTTGTGACATTAAAAATTGTCTAAATATTCATTGATCTTTTTGTTTAATTTTCCAAACATTTTAAGTGCTGCACCTTAAAAAATCTGATGTGTTACACTCACATGACTTTCTCTACTCTTGTACAATCTATTTTTACAAACGTCTATTCTCCAAATGCTTCATGTTAATCGAGATATCGAGATGTCAATCTTATTGGTAATTTTCTTGTAGATGCGAGGGGAATATGGTAGCTTTTAAGCCATAGTCAAATATTTTAACGCTGGTTGCTATGCGGCGCATTCCATTCTCTTTGCATGTCTAGGACATAAAAAAATGAATAACGAATTTGAGAAAAAGTATAAGTATTGGAAAATGTAAGGAAATAACAAGCAATATCTCGAAAACGGTTCACTCAACAAAAGAAATGTATATGACATAAGTTGTGTATTTCAACGCGATCTACATTTTTTGTGTAGTAAAATTTTGTCTATCTCTTATGGTTTACCAGTTATGCAAAAGTCGTTCACAATGAAGAATACTTTTGGAGACATTCCCAGAAAATTCGAGATATACATTTCATTTCTCATGACTTTATCTTACACATATGATATTTTCATCAAAATCGTTAGAGCCATTTTTGAGAAAATTAAAATTTTCGAAAAATGTTCCATGTAAAGGGTAGTCTGGGGTGGGGGGATTTTCTTGAAAACCTTCGTGTCGCATCTCTGGAAGATACTGAACCTAAATACCAAGTTTGGTGTTTATCCGACTGTTCGTTTTTGAGTTATGCTGTTCACAGACACACACACACACAGACACACACACAGACACACAGACACACACACAGACACACACACGGACATGTTTCTAAAAATGCTTTTTTTGGATTCAGGAGGTCTCAAAACATGTATTTCCAGTGAAATCTCGGTATCGAATTTTTGGGTGGAATGCAATACTTCCCCTACTTACTATACGTAGTAGAGAAAGTAAAAATTTAATTAGCTGTTCCTTTGTCTCGTATGACCTCATGCGAAGCGTTTATAATGTTTATTCCTTAGTTTTTAAACAGTTTTGTGTTTTATTTGCCTACTACATATATATTTCTGTAAACATTTCTCAATGCAGCCATTTTTCCCAAGGATGCTTCTTAGAACAGATATAAAAAAAATCTGATGTGTTACACTCACATGACTTTCTCTACTCTTGTACAATCTAATTTTACAAACGCTTATTCTCCATATGGTTCATGTTAATCGAGATATCGAGATGTCAATCTTATTGGTAATTTTCTTGTAGATGCAAGGGAAATATGGTAGCTTTTAAGCGATAGTCAAATATTTTAACGCTGGTTGCTATGTGGCGCATTCCATTCTCTTTGCATGTCCAGGACATAAAAAAATGAATAACGAATGTGAGAAAAAGTATAAGTATTGTAAAATTTAAGGAAATAACAAGCAATATCTCGAAAACGGTTCACTCAACAAAAGAAATGTATATGACATAAGTTGTGTATTTTAACGCGATCTACATTTTTTGTGTAGTAAAATTTTGTCTATCTCTTATGGTTTACCAGTTATGCAAAAGTCGTTCACAATGAAGAATACTTTTGGAGACATTCCCAGAAAATTCGAGATATACATTTCATTTCTCATGACATTATCTTAAACATATGATATTTTAATCAAAATCGTTAGAGCCATTTTTGAGAAAATTAAAATTTTCGAAAAATCTTCCATGTAAAGGGTAGTCTGGGGTGGGGGGATTTTCTTGAAAACCTTCGTGTCGCATCTCTGGAAGATACTGAACCTAAATACCAAGTTTGGTGCTTATCCGACTGTTCGTTTTTGAGTTATGCTGTTCACAGACACACACACAGACACACACACAGACACACAGACACACACACAGACACACACACGGACATGTTTCCAAAAATGCTTTTTTTGGATTCAGGAGGTCTCAAAACATGTATTTCCGGTGAAATCTCGGTATCGAATTTTTGGGTGGAATGCAATACTTCCCCTACTTACTATACGTAGTAGAGAAAGTAATAAATGATATTGATTAGAGAACAAGGACATCCCTTGATAATTTCCCCGGCAATGAAGCACTGTTCGCTGAGAGAAAAATCCCGTAAACGCGGTAGCAATATTAAGTGACCAGCGCAAAGTATGCAAATATTTACCTCATTCCGTTACTACTTTCGCAAGGTTGGATAGACTGCAGGAAGAAGTTTATTGTACTATCCGCGAGAGGACATGTTTTCGAAGTTTGAGCAGTGCTGACAAATTAATGTAACGAAACTTGACCCAGCTGGCTCGTTCACCCCCCCCCACATCCTCTTTCAGGGTGCGTATGTGCTAAAGAAATGCAAAAGGCTTCAGTACTACAGCAAAAGTAGCAAAGCTGAAAAGAAATCGATAAAAAGAAAGGCGAGGTGTGGAAGTGGACAGACTAATGAGACAGGAAACAAAAGAGGGAAGAGAGAGAAAAATAAATAAACGGAGGAGAAGAGCGAGTGGAAGCTGGGTTTGCTGGGGTGCGCATCATCCCCTCTCTGACTTGCCCGACCACACCCAACTGCATCTGACGTCACGATAACAGAAACACCGCATCATCACACCCTCAATACATCCTCTTTAACACAAACACATCTATACACCTTCGACAGAACGCCTTTCTCACCTGAAAGAACAACAAAATCGATCCTGTCACTTGGAGACACGAAATTGAAAATTAAGCACCAAAGAATCTGTATATACGTGTTTATTAAATGAGCCATTCCAAAGTAAATTTTACATGGACGTGACGGTTAAATATAATCTTTAAGGAGTTATTTATGTAACAAGAGCATATCCTTTGCGGCACGAGTGTGTATTTAGAGCATTCGCTGTCACTCATGCGCTAATTATTACGGCAATGAGGAAGGATATGCTAGAGTTGTATACAATCTTTTATGCATTCCTAGCATAAATTCTTAATAAATTCGAAAATTATAGAATTAACTTCATTTTATTTTCTTGTTAGTCATAAAAATTACATGGTTTCATAGCGACAGAGAGAAGCTTCCTTTGTTTGTGCACTTATAAAATGAATGAAGGAAATAACAATTAACACTGAAATGGAAGATATTCCTTTAGAATTATTGAAGAAAGCTGAGGAGCTGAAGAACGTTTAATGTCAAAGAAATCTAAACAATCACAGGAGAGAAATTGTGACAAAAAATCAGATGTGTTACATTCACGTGACTTTCTCTACTCTTGTACAAACAATTTTTACAAACGCTTATTCTCCATATGCTTCATGTTAATCAAGATGATAATCTTACTGCTAATTTTCTAGTAGATGCAAGGGGAATTGGTAGAATTTAAGCGATAGTCAAATATTTTAAGAGCTGGTTGATATGTGGAGTATTCCATTCTCTTTGC
This sequence comes from Deroplatys truncata, assembly GCA_030765065.1. NCBI lineage: Eukaryota > Metazoa > Arthropoda > Insecta > Mantodea > Mantidae > Deroplatys > Deroplatys truncata. Next base: position 80,469,849 of record CM060982.1, on the reverse strand, counting down.
ATGTCCAGGACATAAAAACATCTGATGTGTTACACTCACATGACTTTCTCTACTCTTGTACAATCTATTTTTACAAACGTCTATTCTCCATATGCTTCATGTTAATCGAGATATCGAGATGTCAATCTTATTGGTAATTTTCTTGTAGATGCAAGGGGAATATGGTAGCTTTTAAGCGATGGTCAAATATTTTAACGCTGGTTGCTATGTGGCGCATTCCATTCTCTTTGCATGTCCAGGACATAAAAAAATGAATAACGAATTTGAGAAAAAGTATAAGTACTGGAAAATTTAAGGAAATAACAAGCAATATCTCGAAAACGGTTCACTCACCAAAAGAAATGTATATGACATAAGTTGTGTATTTTAACGCGATCTACATTTTTTGTGCAGTAAAATTTTGTCTATCTCTTATGGTTTACCAGTTATGCAAAAGTCGTTCACAATGAAGAATACTTTTGGAGACATTCCCAGAAAATTCGAGATATACATTTCATTTCTCATGACATTATCTTAAACATATGATATTTTAATCAAAATCGTTAGAGCAATTTTTGAGAAAATTAAAATTTTCGAAAACTTTTGCATGTAAAGGGTAGTCTGGGGTGGGGAGATTTTCTTGAAAACCTTCGTGTCGCATCTCTGGAAGATACTGAACCTAAATACGAAGTTTGGTGTTTATCCGACTGTTCGTTTTTGAGTTATGCTGTTCACAGACACACAGACACACACACACAGACACACACACACACACAGACACACACACGGACATGTTTCCAAAAATGCTTTTTTTGGATTCAGGAGGTCTCAAAACATGTATTTCCGGTGAAATCTCGGTATCGAATTTTTGGGTGGAATGCAATACTTCCCCTACTTACTATACGTAGTAGAGAAAGTAAAAATGAATAACGAATTTGAGAAAAAGTATATAAGTATTGGAAAATTTAAGGGAATAACAAGCAATATCTCGAAAATGGTTCACTCAACAACAAAATGTATATGACATAAATTGTGTATTTTAACGCGATCTACATTTTTTGTGTAGTAAAATTTTGTCTATCTCTTATGGTTTACCAGTTATGCAAAAGTCGTTCACAATGAAGAATACTTTTGGAGACATTCCCAGAAAATTCAAGATATACATTTCATTTGTAATGAAAATATCTTAAACATATGATATTTTAATCAAAATCGTCAGAGCCGTTTCTGAGAAAATTAAATTTTTTTAAAAATGTTCCATGTAAAGGGTAATCTGGGGTGGAGGGATTTTCTTGAAAACCTTCGTGTCGCATCTCTGGAAGATACTGAACCTAAATACCAAGTTTGGTGTTTATCCGACTTCGTTTCTGAGTTATGCTGTTCACAGACACACACACACACACAGACACACAGACACACACGGACATGTTTCCAAAAATGCTCTTTTTGGATTCAGGGGGTCTCAAAACATGTATTTCCGGTGAAATCTCGGTATCGAATTTTTGGGTGGAATACAATACTTCCCCTACTTACTCTACGTAGCTGAGAAAGTAAAAAGATGGCAGAGGAAAAGGACGGGAGCTCCTGTGGAGATTTACCGTATGAACACGTTAGAGGACCAGCCAAATACGGGCCAAGGATCGAACAAGCATCCTTCGGCTCGACTTCGCGAAGCAAATTTCGACTGCATTCATGCACTTACTCTACAAAAATCAAACGAACGTAGCCGCCGCTATGCACGGCGCTTGTACGTACAACAAATTGTGCACTGAAACGCTTTCAGAAAACATTTTCCAAGAGTACAAGTGGCAAAACAAGCTTTCTTACTTTCTCTAGCACCAGGAATACATATTTTGAGGTCCCTGATTAAAAAAATGCATTATTAGAAAAGGACACACGTCTGTGAACAGCATGATTCAAAATTGAGATAAATGCTAAAATTGGTGTTTAAGTTTAGCAAGATTTTCTAGAAAATTTCCCCAACCCAATTGTCATTTACTTGAAAAGGAGTTATTTTTTTATTTTGTCAAAAAATGGCTATATGACTCGGATTAAGGTACAAAATGCTTAAAATATAAAATTTATATCCTGAAGTTTCTATGATCAGCCTGTGACGTCCTTTTATTCCAAATAAATTTTGTAAACTGATAAACTATAAGAGATGGACGTAAACTTCCTGCACAAAATGCAGATCTCGTTAAAACACAGAATTTATGTCCATAAATTTTTTGCAGCATTAACCATTTTTAAGATATTCGTTGCTAGTTTTCTGAATTTTCTAATTATAATTTTTGAAGTGCTAAGTCACCAATCGGTTGTTTCTCGTATTCATGCAAAGAGTGGAACTTAAAAAATTGGATGTAGTAAACAGCTTTTTAAAGATTTGACTATCTCTTCAGACTCCTATATGTACTTACAACGAAATCTATAATGAAACTATTTCTGCAAAAGTTTATCTTGATTAACATAAAATATATAGAAAAATAGGCTTTTGTAACATTAGTTAATAGAATTATGGATAGGCAAAGCCACGTGAACGTAACACATAAGATATTTTCTGTTTAAAATCAGCCATCTGTAAGTCGCCTTACACTGCACTTGAGCGAGGGCACAAGTTTCTCACAGTGTAGAATTCAAGTGCTATAGAACCCTAGAACGTACAGCGTACAACTCTAGAAGCTGTGTTGAGAGCTGCAGGACAACAAAAGAATTCGAGAAAAACAACTGTGAGGAAAACAGGACAACATTCCCCTGCTGAAAACGTAAATTGATTTCCACGGAAGGGATTTGTTTCTGAAGCATTTGTTGATGAAATCTCGCGCCATGGTTTGCATTTCTAAATAGCTCAAATTCCTCTGGATAACCCAAAGCTAAGCTCATTTCCATGAAATCCAGCAGGCCTGCCACAACATTCAACATTTTTAATTTTAGTCTTCGCATTTTTAATATGGCCTAGAGTTCAACACATCCATACCAAATTTTGGTTCCTACATCCCACCAATTCCCTGCTTACAAAACAGATACGAGCGTAATTTTGGAAGCGTCTATTTGTTTTATTAAGTATAGGGTACAGTGGGGTAATTCGGAGAGATTTTTCTGCCGCTAACCTATGGTATAGGGAATATTGTACTCTATCCAAAAACTTCAGTACTATACTTCACTGATAAAGAGGTCCCTGAATCAGTTGAAAAGTGTACTTTTCGAAAAATGTTCAGTTACGACACAATTTCAGCAGCAAGGTAACATTTTCAAAGACCTCCTTGCACACCAATAAACCCTTTAAATGGAAAATTTTGGTTATTTTTAATTCAAAAATACCTGTACACATTTTATTAAAATACAACGTGTCTAAGACATCTGTAGTAGTGTCTTGAAGTTTCTATAAATGACCCTGTTCATAAGGACTGTATTTTGTATAATTCGTAAACCATAAAAGATACTCAGTAGCTTACTATACGAAAAATCTGATGTGTTACACTCACACGACTTTCTCTACTCTTGTACAAACTATTTTTACAAACGCTTATTCTCCATATGCTTCATGTTAATCGAGATATCGACATGTTAATCTTATTGCCAATTTTCTTGTAGATGCAAGGGGAAATGGTAGACTTTAAGCTATAGTCAAATATTTTAAGAGCTGGTTGCTATGTGGAGTATTCTATTTTCTTTGCATTACCAGGACAAAAAAAATTGAATAACGAATTTGAGAAAAATAATAAGTATTGGAAAATTTAAGGGAATAACAAGCAATATCTCGAAAATGGTTCAATCAACAAAAAAATGTATATGACATAAATTGTGTATTTTAACGCGATCTACATTGTTGTGTAGTAAAATTTTGTCTATCTCTTATGGTTATGGTTATGGTTATGCAAAAGTCGTTCACAATGAAGAATGCTTTTGGAGACATTCCCAGAAAATTCGCGATACACATTTCATTTGTCATGAAAATATCTTAAACATATGATATTTTAATCAAAATCGTTGGAGCCATTTTTGAGAAAATTAAAATTTTCGAAAAATGTTCCATGTAAAAGGTAATCTGGGGTGGGAGGATTTTCTTGAAAACCTTCGTGTCGCATCTCTGAAAGATACTGAACCTAAATACCAAGTTTGGTGTTTTTCCGACTGTTCGTTTCTGAGTTAAGCTGTCCACAGTCACACACGGACATGTTTCCAAAAATGCTTTTTCTGGATTCAGGATGTCTCAAAACATGTATTTCCGGTGAAATCTCGGTATCGAATTTTTGGGTGGAATACAATACTTCCCCTACTTACTATGCGAGTAGAGAAAGTAAAAATGTAGAGATAATTAGAATATAGGATTAAGTTAAATAGGTTTCTTTTTAAGCGTTTTCCAAACATTCATTGTTACATCTAAGTTTTCCCCAGGTTGGACTGTCATGCGATTCTTCGTATTTCCCATAGGGGTTATTAGTAGCAAAAAGCTAACTTACGATATGCAAACAGTTGTGTTTCGTTTTATGTATGAAACTAACCAGTCTATAAAACTTAATTTGAGATTATTTTAGTCAAACATTTGTCTGGAGTAACGTACAGTGAATCAAAAATCGTTTGATGTGAATATTACAATATTTCGTCTTCCTCTGTTTATCCTCCACGTTCGAAGGACTTACACGCCAATGCCTGGGGTCAGATGCCTGTCGAGGAGCAGACAGGCTATTTGGATCGGATATAAGGGATCGGATATAAGAATCAGGATGGGTGATCAGCCCAAAGCCTGGTGAAATGGATGAAAGGAAAGGTGGTGGAGCAGTTGGTTGAATGAATGGCGGGGCAAACTGGATAACTCGGGAAAAACTCGCCCAGTGGCCGCTTCGTCCACCACAAATCCCGCGGGATTAACCGGGCCGCCTTGGTGAGAGGCGACCGGTCTAACCACTCAACTACGGCGCTGCTTCTAACATTATAATACACGGTGTAAAAATATGTTACAGGCTTGGGTTAGAGTGTACATGTGATACCACATCTTGTTTATAAACCCAAGTCCAGAAATGGTTCACGCGCTAGAGTCTCCGAAACGGGAAGGGAGATGATTGTAGACTCCGCGACAAGCAACATACGTCGCACTCATTGCATAGTTAAGAATTGTTTACCAGTGGAAGTGTTAATGCATGAGTAAGTGCTGCAATGGACAGACTTAACTTACTAGAGCAAAAGATAGACTATCTAGAGAACCAAAGTAGAATGAACAATATTGTGATGTATGGAGTGTACGAGGAAGACAGGGAGACTTAGGAAGATACCGAAGTGCTAATTCGGCGAGTGGTGGCGCAGCTCGGAATTAATTTGTCAACAATGGATATCGAGCGAGCACACAGGGTCGGGAGATGGACAGGCACAAATCGTCCCATCGTGTGTAAATTGGCATTTTATAAGGTAAAATGTGAGATATTGAGCAAGAGTAGATACCTCAAGGGATCGGGAGTGCACATCGCTGAGGACTTCAGTGACATAGTGAGGCAAGAAAGAAGTTTTCTAAAGCGCTACTTGGCCGAAGCAAGGAGGCAGGGTTGTCATGCTGTACTCCAGTTTGATAAACTTATAATCAATGGCAAAGTGTGGTCGAGGCACGAGCTGGAGGACCTGGAGTTGTGCGTTCGGGACAACCCTGAACAGAGAGCAGTGCAGGCAGAAGAACCAGCGACAGGAAGTGACCACCGGAAAGAACAAGTGGCGGTGGCGGAGGGAGCAGAGAAGCAGCAGCAGGTGCAACGACCAGGAAGGACCAGCCCGAAGCCACCCCTTAATGGAGCCCTCCCTACAGCGATGCGAGAAATACCACAGAGGGGCAGGGGGAGCGTCTCAACAAAGGAATTCAAGCGACCATCAGCAACTGTAACCAGAGGGATGACAAAGGCAACGGGGGTAAGGGACTCACCAGCAGGGAACACTAGGGCAGGTATGAGAAGGAACTAGGAAGTAGTCGCCCATGTGACAGTCGGCCTTTGGAATGTTGAAGGTCTAAAAAAATTGGCTAATCATAGGTTCATTGACTTTGTAAATAGTGTAGATATATTGGGCTTCACAGAGACAAGGCTTAGGCGGGGGAAAATGTAAATATTGGTGGTTTTAGTGGTGTATTCACGGGCAGTGAAAGGGGCCAGAGAGGCAGATAATCTACTATGTGATGCACAGCAGTTCTTCGCTGTACCTACAGTCAACGGTAATGTTTACGGTACTATTCTGTTCAGTAGTTTCATACCTTTACAGTACTCATTTGTGTGGCTATGGTCAAATGTGAATACGGAGATGCTTCTCATCTACAAGGAAACCCGAAGGAATGCAAGAGAGACTGCTGGCCTCTATCAACAACGATAGCCTAACAGGTGTCACCCAGCTCACGCCATGTATCCAAGATTGAAGAGGCGTTAAGTGAAACACGTATCTTACATCCAAACAAATCCTCTGTAGACGTCATCGGACACGCCGTACACCAGAAGTGTTCACATACATAACTAGGCAATGTACAATATTCTATCGAAGTTGACGGCAGTCATTTTGAACACCTTCAGCAGTTGATTAAAATGCTACGAGGAGCAGTATTTATATTTTGAGCCTAATAATTAAAACAAAGTAATTCCTGATTGAAAACTGCTTTATTGTTTTTCAAAATATTCTCCTTTATGATCAATACCCTTTTGCATCCGTTTGAACCATTTCTCAAAGCATTTATTCCAGTCTTCTTGAGACACCTCCAAAACATGGTTTTTGAAGGCATCAACGGCTTCTTCTGGCAACGAAAATCGTTGTCCACGCAATTTATTCTTGATGTTCAGGAACAAAAAGAAGTCATTGGATGCCAAATCAGGACTGTATGGCGGATGACCCATCAATTCGATTTTTTGAGCCTTCAAATACTCTGTTGTTAGACGAGATGTGTGTGCACTCGCATTGTCTTGATGAACGATCCTACTGTTCTTGTTGGTTTTCCTTACTTCACCGAAGACTTTCGGCAAACAAATGGTTGTGAACCATTCGGTATTGACCGTTTTACGTTCCTCTAAAGGCACTTGCCACATGGCCAGTTTTGCTGAAAAAGCAGGCGACCATTTGCTTCGAAGTGCTTCGAGTGCGAACAACTTTTCTTGGCTTTGCTTCATCTTGAAACACCCATACAGTCGACTGCTGTTTACGTTCCGGCTCATACGCATAGATCCATGATTCGTCACTTGTTACAATCTTATATACGTCTTTTGAGGCACCGCCATTGTATTTCTTGAGCATTTTTGTACACCAATCGACACGAGTATCTTTTTGAGATTGCGTCAAATTATGTGGGATCCAACGAGAACAAACCTTTTTCACGGATAAATAATCATGCAATATTTTATATATTTTGGTGGAACTAATGCCTAGGGTTGCCTCAATCTCACAATATGTTGCATGACGATGTTGCATTAGTTTTTGTACAGCATCAATGTTTTCTGGCACAACTACTGATTTTGGACGACCTTCATGAAGTTCATAATTGAGCGAACGGCGGCCACGATTAAATTCGTTATTACCAGCGTATCACAGTGGCAAAGGATGGAGCTTCGTCGCCATATGTGGAAGTTAGTTGATCGTGTCTTGATAATCCACGTCGAAAGTCGTAAGAAATCATTGCACGAACACTTTCATGGGGTAATTCCATGTTTTTGTTGACACACAATTTTCAAGTTGGTGTAAACAAAACAAATGACCTCTATTGATAAAATGTTTGAAGTAGATTATGGTCAAAAATGTCAAACTTTCCATTGGAAACGTCAAATGTCACCTACAATATTCAGGGTTGCCAAGGCTCAAAATATAAATAGTGCCCCTCGTAATTGCTTAGTTACAGTATTTCAGTTTTTCTTTCGTAGTTTTTTCGATCCGTACTGCCTATGCCATCTTCCATATTTCAGAGACCCTAGCACGTAAACAAGGTTTTTTCTGGAATATCTATTCACAAAATATGATCACATGCTACCCATCTACCTACTACCAATTGTAACCATATTTATTTACATCCTACATATAAGAATGCTGTGCGGAATGGCTCAGGCGCTGGCGTCTGAGATTCGCATCGGGAGTTCCCGGGTTCAATTCCCATTGCAACGGTCACCCTAACCTTGGGTTTTTCGTAGTTTTCTCAGCACGGTAGGGCGAATGCTGAATGAATTATATTGTGTTTTGTCCAAGTTTTCAACCGTCACTCTTCTCAGTTCTGTCACTGCTTCGTTTTTATGTGGTTCACCTTCACTGGGAGTTTACCTCACTAAGGTGAACTAGTTCAATTCCCTGTCAGTTCACTTCCTTGTGACGTAGCCTCTTCACGCCGGATGGTCCACTTCACTCGAGAGTCGAACACAAGACCTCCACAACCCGTCGCTCCACAGTAGCACTCACTGCATGTAGTCGTCACCAACTCGCTTGGAGAATTGCTCTCACAAGGTTCTCGAACGTTCTAGAACTATTTCGACACACGTTATGGATGAGGAGTAAGAAGAAGATCCCAAAAAGTTCTAAGTTATCTCCCAGTGTTTACGTTGGCGAGTGGTATCGTGTTTACACCGACCGCTCGGCGCTGACCTCCGATAACTTTGGGCCATACCGCTGCGTCACAATATGTTACCACGAATTTTTCTATCTTTAATTTTCTCCATCTTTCAGGGCAGCAGGACCAGGCGGGATGTGTGGCGTATGCGATGAATGAGCTTTGGCATGGAATCTCCTGTCCGAAAGAAAGGCCGAGGATGTTCAATCTGGAAACTTTAGGGATCCCGCATCAGATTGACCATCGTTTGTACTCTCTCCCTTGATCCCTTCCTCCCGAAGTAGGTGCAGTGCTAAACTCCTCCTCCGTTTCTAATCCACATCCAATGCATAAGGGCGTATGTGAAGTTGTAAAGGTTAGAGAAAGTTATGCGAGTGTGACACATTGGAATTTTTTCTCAAAATGCTTAATGCCCTTGTAACAACTCAAGCCTGAATGAATGAAATGCTGCCTCAAATAAACCCGGGGTTCAGGTACTTACCCGATATTTACGAGGATAATCCAGAAAGTCTCAGACGTTTTGAAATAAACAATTAACAAAATGCAAATATCAACGTTCATTATCTACATTTGAAAGGTACACTCTTAAGCTATTTTTCTACATAATCGCCATTCAAATTCAGGCATGTATCATACCGTGGCACAAGTTTTTCAATACCCTTTCTGTAGAAATCTACCGCCTGCGACTTCAACCACTGGTTTACACCGGCATGCAGTTCAGCGTCAGTATCAAAGCATCAATTTGATGCACCAAACTCCGTGAAATTTGGAGAAAATGTTTCGAAAGTTCTGTAATCGTGAAACGACGAGTTTCACGAATTTTGTCATTGATTTGCATTGACAGTTCATCAGTCATAAGGCTAGGCCTACCATTGCGATCCTCATCGTGAACATTGGTACGGCCATTTTTAAAATCAATGCACCATTGCCTGACTCGGTTTTCACTTATTATTCCGTGCCCATAAACATCACAAAGTTGACCATAAATTTCAATTGGTTTGTTCTTTTTAGCCAACTCCACTTCACAAGTGGCGGGATTTTCTATTGCAGCGCACATTTTAACAACTCACAGAGAGAACAGTAAGGAAGGCACTGTCCTCACTCTACCACAGCTGGATGCGTACTGAATGTAGGAACGTTCTAACACCAAGATGGCGGCTCTAGCCTTATAGTCCAAAACGTCTGGTACTTTCTGGACTGCCCTCGTATTTAATGAGCTTAAAGGGTAACCCTTAACCAAGCGGAGCACCCTAACCAAGATTCTAACGAGAAATCTCCAGGATGGAAGGCAGACACGCTATCCTCACAAACTGGAGGACATTCTTGCAACTTTATTCGATTCTGTGGGGTTCGTTTAACGAGACAATAAATGTATTCTTGCACCCTATCAGACTTAACTCCAAGATTCTTCGTTTCAGCGCTACCTACCTGTCAGTTATCTTACCGCGCATGCGCCAGAGGAGAAGAAGATGTTACGTTTATCAAAGGGATTTCTTTTCAACTTCCCCACCCCATTACAAACTAATAAGTTAGGTACTCAGCCGGCAGTTTTCCAGCCGATTACATCGTCTCGGAAGTCGGTCGGAACTCTAAGCCGATTACACCGCGGCGCTCCCTCCGCATCTTGCTAATAATATTTATGTCCGAATTCTTTTTCTGCACAACTTTACGTGGAATACAGCTCCTTCGTGCTTTAAAGTTTGCAACACAGCTTTAAATTTAGATGCGTTTATAATGGCGTGAATATTGCTGAACGCAGTGAAAGTGAAAACTAAGTAAAATTCAATATTTAGAGAGATCTGGGTATGTGGGAGATCTCGCACATATTTTGTAGAACATGGTTTGTTGTATTGTTATTTGCCCCAAATGTTTAAAAAATATTAACTTTGTAATTTGACTGTTTCTTTAAATGTTTGCCTCGGCTGCGTCAGTATTATTATTAGAGACCTGTTTCTCTTTGCAAGGTTGTGGTGCGACTGAAGAATGTAGGCTTACACAGATTATACTTTTATTTCACTCCTTTTATTAATGCTTGACACGATTTAAATAACACTTCACTGATATAGAGACCTGAGCTTTTTTTATTAATTACTTGCACTTTTTAACACGTAAACTATTTTCGTCCCACACGAATACGTATTAAATTTCTCGAGGACGTGTCTCGCGTCCGGTTAGTAACATTGTCTGCAAGCAACGCGTCCAGTTATGAGCGCTGTCTACAAGCAACTGACTTGATTTCTACCGCCTAAATTTGTAAATTTCTGTATTTCAAGTTTCTGATTGGCTAATCCTACTCCAATAGAATAGCTTCATTTAGCTAAAGTTTTTTTCTGGTTGTTGATTGGCTATTTATTAAACTGTCACAAACATTTACATTATTGTTGCTCCAATAATGACTAGTAGCATTTTTAAACTTTCTTACTCATTATTGCCTCAAGGCTACCTCAATGTTACCTCACTGTTAGCAACTTTTAACTTATTATTCTCACAGCTCCTACATTATTAAATTACGTAATACATTCAGATAACAATATTATGTATACAATAATATAAACATTTACAATGACTGTTACATACACATATTGCTTTAAGGCGAGCTGTTATTTAATCATATATTATATAATTAGACTGAAATCATTTAAGTGTTAAAATACTGCCTCAAATTCAATATTTAGAGAGATCTGGGTATGTGGGAGATCTCGCACATTTAACAAATTTAACTACTGTTGGAACGGATCCTAGCGGAAAAAGCTGGAAGCTATTCATTACATATTATTTATTGTCGGTTTATGATTGGATATTGCGAGTTGAATTCGTCATTTACATGGATATTTGCTGAACAAACAAAAGGATAGATATGTACCATGCCATTGTTATAGATACTATAATATTTAATACATAATCTATTGCAGTTTGTAGTGCAGTTAATAAAGTTACAGGGTACAAACTTTCGTTTAGAAAAGGAGGGAGACCTACATATAACCACTATAAAATTTGATGCATTTGAGACTGTCTGGCAAATAGTGTAGCTTGCTGTGATCCCGTTAAAGCGATTGAGGGAGATTGAGGCAACGGCAACAATCGGCCGTTATAACATCCGAAAGCTATCGAAGCAGCTCAGGAAATCTAAGAGACCGATAGTAGGGCTTCTACGTAAAAAAAATCTGATGTGTTACACTCACATGACTTTCTCTACTCTTGTACAAACTATTTATACAAACGCTTATTCTAGTTCATGTTAATCGAGATAAACATTTGCAAACTCTATATCTTATTGCTAATTTTCTTGTAGATGTAAGGGCAATATAGAAATACAGTAGCCTTTAAGCACATACATATCTCTTAATAGCTGGTTGCTAGGCGCAGCACCATTCCCTTTCCCACAGATTAATACTCTTTGCATATCCAAGACAAAAAAATGAATAACGAATTCCCATTTGAGAAAATAAGTATTGAAAAATTTAAGGGAATAACAAGCAATATCTCGAAAATGGTTCACTCAACACAAAAAATGTATATGACATAAATTGTGTATTTTAACGCGATCTACATTTTCTGTGTAGTAAAATTTTGTCTATCTCTTATGGTTTACCAGTTATGCAGAAGTCGTTCACAATAAAGAATACTTTTGGAGACATTCCCAGAAAATTCAAGATATACATTTTATTTGTCGTAAAAATATCTTAAACATATGATATTTTAATCAAAACCGTTAGAGCCATTTTTGAGAAAATTAAAATTTTCGAAAAATCTTCCATGTAAAGGGTACTCTGGGGTGGAGGGATTTTCTTGAAAACCTTCGTGTCGCATCTATGGAAGATACTGAACCTAAATACCAAGTTTGGTGTTTATCCGACTGTTCGTTTCTGAGTTATGCTGTTCACAGACAGACACACAGACACACACACGGACATGTTTCCAAAAATGCTTTTTATGGATTCAGGGGGTCTGAAAACATGTATTTCCGGTGAAATCTCGGTATCGAAATTTTGGGTGGAATACAATACTTCCCCTACTTACTATACGTAGTAGAGAAAGTAATAAGCCTACTAATGCTTGATGTTAAGGCACAGGGAAATCCGGTTAGTTAAACCAGCTGAACAATTTAAGTAACTACTGTGCAGTGCGTAGTGCATATTACGATGGCAATGTTGGAGAACGTTGAGTTAGCTGTGTGGGAGTGTCAAAAATGCTTTCACGTGGCATGTGTGATAAATTCCAATGATGAAATTCATGTGTGATCAAGGCAAATAACTGTACTATTATTTATGGTTGTTTGAGGAACACAATTTGTGTTTTAAATGCAAACTGTTCAAACGATTTTCTCTGTTGTGATAATGGGTCCAAATCTCCCTCATTAAGAGAGAAGTGGACATTTTGACATCGATTTAGTTTTTGTTTAAATACAGTTATATAAAATTGTCAAATCGACTCTAGACACATTAAATGAGATTTACTTTCCCTCATAATCTCAAGTAACTTTTATGAAAAACATTTCTCTGTACAACGCTTAGTTTTGGAGATATTGTACAGTCTCAACTTAAATGGTCAAATCTGTATATATGCACACATACGCATATGGGGTGAGTCTTCTCAGCCTGCGGATTGAGAAGCTATGCAGTCCCGGCGTTCTACAGGTATGCTGTAAACACTGTCCACTGCATCGCGTCGTATCAATTTCGGCTGAAATGACTGCTTTCCACTGCTGTGCGTGCGGTGACTTGCACTCATAACGCAAAAGTGTGCGCGTTAACCTTCAGCGGTGAAGGTTACAGTTCAAATACTGACGCTTGAAGCCACTTTTTACGTTTAATAAATTTAACGAGAACTGAAAGTTTGGCATGGCAGTGTTGTTTCACTTAATTCGTTTAATTTTGTGAATTTCATTAAAACACAAATTGTTACTTGTTAGAATATGCTTTAATGAATATCATAAATAAATGCAAGAAAGGAATAAAAAAACTCATTTATTCACAGACGTTATTTGAACTTCAGTATGATTTTCCAGCATGTTAACCATTGCGCTACTAGAGCACGTTAACAACGAGCACCACAGCAGCCCTAATCAGCGGGCTGGTGAATGCGGTGTCAGCACCTGCATTTCGCATCGCCTGTAAAACGCGGGGTTACCTTGTTACCAATCCACAGGATGAGAAAAAATTGAAATTGAGTTTTATTTATGGACGCTCATTAACTACTATGGTTCTCAGCGTCCCGTTCTATATTGGGCGTGAAAGACCGGAAATTTTGCTCAGAGGCCTCTTATCATGCTTGAGGTTCTTTTACGTGCCGTAAATCTACGACACGAGACCACCGGCAGTACTTCCCTTCCGAAGGAAGTCATGCTAAGGATTTTTACGCCCGAAAATATCTATCGCCCTCCGCCGGGTTTGAACCCGCGACCTCGGGAACTATATATATAAAATATACGATAGGTACAGGATGTTTCAGAAATCCTTTTACAAACTTAGGGTATGAGTTCCTTACACCACAAGAAGGAAAAAAGTTCATATAAACATATGTCCCATAATCCTTTAATTTCTCGTTAGGAGGTGTTCAACACAGTGGTACACTTATAACACACAAAACTCACAATAAATGCTCGAAATGTCCTCCTCTTGCTTCTATGCATGCCTGTACTCGTCGAATCATGGAATGTCGCACCTGCCAAAAACTCCGGGATGGTGTCGAATGGTTTCGCAGGCTTCCATGGCACGTCGATGAAGCGTTTCTGCATCCGGGATGGCTGCTCCATAAACCAATGATTTAAGATGCCCCCAGAGGTAAAAATCCACAGGATTGAGGTCGGGAGAACGTGCAGGCCATGTAACTGGTCCTCCTCTGCCTATCCATCGGTCATGGTAGAAACCAGTCAGTGCATCTCGAACAATGCGACTAAAATGTGCCGGAGCCAGGCATTTATCACATTTATCAGCATAAGCGACGATAAACAGCGACAAAGGTTGGATGACTCGGTTGTCTTCGGTCTGGAAACTCCATCTGATAGAGCCGTGCAGCCTCGCGTCCATTACCATTCGCGCGACCATACATAAAAATCATTTCTGCCTGCTCACGAAATGAATATCCAGCCATGGTGGAACGAAACACGTGCAGTTAACTCACTACATATACACAATTGAAACGTTGAAGACAGACTAATGACAAATGACAAACGTAAACAAGTCTCTATGCCAACACTTAGCCATCTACCGTATGTAGTATAATGGGTCAATGCCTTCTATGAATGCATAGAGAAATGAAGTTTTGAGGTTGGACCCCGAAGGCCGTTGAGCTCACACTTTCATTGTGACAGGAATAACGCGAAAACCAGGATTATAGGACATATGTTCATATGAACCTTTTTACTTCTTTTGGTGTGAGGAACCCATACCCAAAGTTTGTAAAAGTATTTTTGAAACATCCGGTATATATATTGGCGCACATACTTTTAAGGACAAGAGTAAAAACACTGCCATCACAAAAAACACCTTTGCTGAAAGGGGAAGCGAAAAGTGTTAGGTGCAAAGCACTTTCGAGGTTTTTCGCACGAACGGGACTATTTTCTCAATAGTTTTGTTAAATAAAAATATAAGGTTTCCTACATTGTTTTAGGGGTGGTATAACCAAAACCAACCCCAACGGTAGATGAGGAAATGTTCGTCCGAGGGAAATGTTGAGGATATTCAGCACGAATGGTCTCTCACTCATCTCTTTATTCTTTTGGGGTTGGTAAAGCGAAAAATCACACTTATAAGGGTTGGGGTTGAAAAATGCTGGTTAGGAGGCAATTTAGAGAATTTTCAGCACGAATGAAAATTTGCACGAAAAAGGCGAGATGTTCAAAATTAAAAAATTTAATATCAGAAATACTGTAAATACCCACTTTCATACATTTGAATGTAAGTAAACTGATTAATGTGCTCCCAAAGTCGTCAAAGCTCCGGGCAACGTTGGCAATTTCTGATACTACTTATATAGTACACTAAGTAATAAACAGCACTACATTATCTATACTTATATTATAAATATTACAAAGACAGAGAAGTTGTGTATGTGGTGGAGGTTTCCCCGAAACCGAAACCACTGAACCGGTTTTTTATAATTCTTTCATCACTGTAAAGCACAGTTGTTGGGAAAAGACATAGGCTATAAAGCATTTCCAAAATTTTAAAACTGGAGGGGATTTAAATGGAGTTTCATACTCATGTTATCCAATTTTAATTTGTTTGTTGAACATGAATGTCAGAGGATATTTTTGACATTTTATTGCGAACTTGGCAAATGTTTAGTGACTTCCAGCTCAAAGGACTAAAAGGAGCGGTTTAAATCTTCTAAAAATAAGGTATTGGAGAGATGAGGTGATATCTGTACATAAAATAGTGATTATGATTTTAACATCTTATGTAAACATTGGATCCAGAAGCAATACAAAGTATAGATTGAGTATAATTAAGGTTAAGTGAAATAAAAAAAATCTGATGTGTTACACTCACATGACTTTCTCTATTCTTGTACAAACTATTTTTACAAACGCTTATTCTCCATATGCTTCATGTTAATCGAGATATCGATATGTTAATCTTATAGCTAATTTTCTTGAAGATGCAAGGGGAATTGGTAGGCTTTAAGCGATAGTCAAATATTTTAAGAGCTGCTTGCTATGTGGAGTATTCCATTCTCTATGCATTACCAGGACAAAAAAAAATGAATAACAAATTTGAGAAAAAGTATAAGTATTGGAAAATTTAAGGGAATAACAAGCAATATTTCGAAAATGGTTCACTCAACAAAAAAGTGTATATTACATAAATTGTGTATTTTAACGCGATCTACATTTTTTGTGTAGTAAAATTTTGTCTATGGCTTATGGTTTACCAGTTATGCAAAAGTCCTTCACAATGAAGAATACTTTTGGAGACATTCCTAGAAAATTCGAGATATACATTTCATTTGTCATGAAAATATCCTAAATATATGATATTTTAATAAATATAGTTAGAGCCATTTTTGAGAAAATTAAAATTTTCGAAAAATGTTCCATGTAAAGGGTAATCTGGGGTGGGGGGATTTTCTTGAAAACCTTGGTGTTTATCCGACTGTTCGTTTCTGAGTTATGCTGTTCACAGACACACACACGGACATGTTTCCAAAAATTATTTTTGGATTCAGGGGGTCTCAAAGTATGTATTTCCGGTGAAATCTCGGTATCGAATTTATACGTAGTAGAGAAAGGAAAAAATCAGCTAGTGAGATGTCTCTGGAAATGTCCCCCTCAAATTGAAAGCATTTCCTCTACTTCGCTGTCTAAGGTATGCTGTTGATCGGGGTTCACCGTTGATGACCTGCACCTTTTGGCCCAAATCAGCGATCCAAAGACCCATCGTTTCCACCTTAGTTTGTAATTTCACTGTACTTATTAAATTTTTATGAACCGTTTGACAAAGCAGCAACGCCTGCTTGGGCACAAACTCTTGGCAAATGAAAGGGAGCACAAGTTGCGTCTCACAATAGAGGTTTTCTTTTGGTCCAGGGGATTAAGGTAACGCCATCGACCTCTTTCTATCCATTCTACTGATGCCAACTGGCTCCAGGATTGTCGTAAATCTGCAGAAGCCGAAGGTTTTCTGAGAATATGGTTAATCGTGACATGCCTGGAAAATCTTCCTTCCTCCACTCATTCGGCAACTTAAACCATGAATCCCATAGTGATCCACTCTCACTTCATTACACAATCTTGAGGATTGCAGAATTTACAGTCAAGACCAAGAGCAACAGCGATGAAAGACATCGTCCATTAGAGTGCCGGTATTGGATGAACGTAAAGCTGCGAGTCTGCTACTTTATCCTGTAAAGCGAGATGACGTGTTCGGTCAACCGGTGAAGAGCAACTTGTATGAATCCGCACAGTAATTTCTCGATCCCCACATTCGTTTTTAATTCAGTTTGGGTTGGAAGATCTGGTTGTCAATTAAAGTAGAACATTTCGCTAAAGTTACTGCCAAATAACGCATTCTAACTTTGTCGCCTTAATTAGTGGTAGTGGTAGTGGTAGTGGTGGTATTTATTAAGTATTTAGTATTACATTAATTGCATAACACAGTCACATGGGTCATAAGACGTACATGCTCTCTAGAAAAATACCTGGTCTGTATACGTCACTTGCAGTATCAACCAGAAAACAATTATTTTTTTTTATAATCACCACACTATATACATACATATAAAATTGAAAAAAAACACTCTGAATCACACACTCAAACACACACACACACCGTCGCGCACAAGTACTCAAGCACCACATATGTTTAAAGAAAAATTACATAAACACCTTATCTCTTAGTACACGTACTTCCCTTAAGTATGTGCCCAAGCTTGGCCAGTTTTGGCTGTTTAGAATCATGTCCCAGCATGCTGTCCTCCGTCTGTTGGAAGCCAAAAATACTTCCGGTAATAGTTTTTTCCTAATACCCTCCGTCTGCACGCATGCTGCCAAAATATGCGTCCAGTCTTCTTGTTCCCCGCATAATGGGCAAATCCTCCTGCCATCGTCATCAACAATCTTGCGAGCTTTCCACCCTCCCAACCTAAGCCATGCTATTCCAGTCCTCTGTTTTATACTCAATTCCAAAATATATGTTACAAGACTTGACTAAATCAGAAACACCATAAGCAGAAGCGAGGAAAGAAGGTAAACATAACATCAAATTTCGCTGTGAAATTGTTGAATTGCGTTATTAAGGATCATTCTTTTATGTTTTGACAAAACTACACTGAATAAACAATTACATATTTGGAAAAAGGTCCGTCCGCGAGTGCGTGTGAGTGTTTAATAAGCTCGGAAACCAGCAACCGATTTTGATAAATCTTTCACAACTGAAAAACACTTTTTCGGAGGGACATAGGTTATAAAACATTTCCAAAACTTTAAAAGCGGAGGATATTTAGAGGTTTCGTATTCGTGTTGCCCAATTGTAATCCCATTTCCTTAAATACAAACATCAGAGGATATTTTTGGCACCTTGTTGCGAACATGGCACGATTTTAATAACTTCCAGCACAAGTTGCTCATTTTTTTAAGTTCCCTTGGTTATGCAGTTTATCATTACTGTTTAGCATTAACGCAATTACACACAAAAAACCCATGCCGGGACTCGAACCCGCGACCCTCAGCTTGTCGAAGCGCCGAAGCCACACACTCCAGCGAGCGCGGTTACGAGGGCCGACTTCATAACACAAATTTCCCTCTGGTGTTATGAACCTTTTATAAAAGAGATTTTTGTTATTATTTGACTAAAGTACACTGATCCAAAAAAGATGTATGTATGCCTGCGCGTGTGTGTCTGTGTGTGCGCGCGTGCGTCTGTAAACACAAAAAAAACGAAATGTCGGAATAAATACCAAACTTAATATATAAGTTCAGCAACTTCAAACTTTTAGGCGAAGAATTTCAAGAAAATCCTCTCAAGAATTCATTTAACGATTTTAATTAAAATACTACATGCTTTTTAAGATATAGTTTTGCAAATAAATTGTATATCTTGAATTTTCTGCGAATAGCTTGCGAGTTCCTCTTCATTGTATATCTGGTAAATCATAAGAGATAGAAAAAAATCCACTAAAATAGTAGACTAGTTAAAACACATAATTTATGCCTAGTAAATTGTTTGTGTCATTAATTGCTTCCAAGATATTCGTTGCTATTGGTTTGAATTTTCGAATAAGTTATCACACATGCTTTGAAGTGCTAATCACCATTCTTTTGTCTATCGGGTCGTCGTGCTAAAATGGACACTAGTCAGAAGAATAGACGTTTCTAAGGATAGTTTTTAAAAGAGATCTACACATGAATGATAGCTAGTAGAGAAATCCAAGTAAATCAGATTTTGTGAGCTGCCACGATTTTGTTTTGAAGGTGCGACATAGATACAAAATAGAATGTCCAAATCCATACGGAGTTTCACAGCATTTGGATCAGTTTTAGGTGTTATAGATGCCTAAAAGACCAAAAGGAAGAGTCAGTAAACGAAAGGATAGAAATTTTTGCAGTATAAGTAAGTTATGTTTTGATATTAGAAGTGGAGATTGCGGCACTACAGATAATAAAAACAAAGCTGGGTTTAACGAAAGCAGACTGAAATAAAATGTGTGTGAGTGGTTAAACACGCGGCCTTTGTTTAGCCTCGTCAGATCCCGCCCTGTTAATATTTGGAGAGAGAGTATTGACTTTTCAATAAATTTTTCAGCACCAAGTGTTTGGACCACTACCTGACTGCCATCTCCGATAAGGGAACAATGGCCGCAGCTTATTGTGGAAATGGACCAAAAAAGGGCGGGCACTCTTGATAAACGCGTTCCGTTTCACGTTCAAATATAACTAAGTAATAATTCAATGGACCAGAGCGACAGAGATAGTGCTGCTTTGTTCACACCCTATGTATGTATGTATGTCTGTACTGCGAGCCAGACTGGGTTCTTGTACAGGGAAAAAAAATGTTGATATGTGTTCACATGACTTTCACTACTCACTCTGCTACAAGCTATTATTTTATATACTTCTTGTTAATACACATGAACCTTCATTACTCACACATTTCGTATAGGTATAAAAAAATACAATAAGTTAAAGCGAAAGTGAAATCTTTTCGAAGCCGGTCGCTATGAGATGGCTTTTACATCCTGTTTTCTTTGCATAAACACGAAAAACAAAGAAAGAAAATCTGATTTGTTACACTCACAGGACTTTCTCTACTTTGTACAAATTATTTTTACAAACGCTTATTCTCCTTCTACTTCATGTTAATCGAGATAAACATTTGCAGAAACTATCATATTGCTAATTTTCTTGTAGGTGCAAGGAGAATATGGTAGGCTTTAAGAGATAGTCAAATCTTTTGAGAACTAGTTGCTATGTGGGGCATTCCATTTTCTTTACATGTCCAAGACATAAAAAAATATCTCATATGTTACACTCACATGACTTTCTCTACTCTTGTACAAAGTATTTTTACAAACGCTTATTCTCCATATGCTTCATGTTAATGGAGATGTTAATCTTATTGCTAATTTTCTTGTAGATGCAAGGGGAGTTGCTAGGCTTTAAGCGTTTAAGAGCTGGCTGCTATGTGGAGTATTCCATTCTCTTTGTATTACCAGGACAAAAAAAATCTTATGTGTTACACTCCATTGACTTTCTCTACTCTTGTACAAACTCTTTTTACAAACGCTTATTCTCCATCTACTTCATGTTAATCGAGATAAACATTTGCAGAGTCTATCTTATTGCTAATTTTCTTGTAGATGTAAGGAGAATATATATTTACAAGGGCAATTTGGAAATACAGTAGCCTTTAAGCACATACATATCTCTTAATAGCTGGCTGCTAGGTGCAGCACCATTCCCTTTCCCACAGATTAATACTCTTTGCATATCCAAGACAAAAAAAAATCTGATGTGTTACACTCACACGACTTTCTCTACTCTTGTACAACCTATTTTTACAAACGCTTATTCACCATATGCTTCATGTTAATCGAGATATCGAGATGTTAATCTTATTGCTAATTTTCTTGTAGATGCAAGGGGAATTGCTAGGCTTTAAGCGTTTAAGAGCTGGTTGCTATATGGAGTATTCCATTCTCTTTGTATTACCAGGACAAAAAAATCTGATGTGTAACACTCACATGACTTTCTCTACTCTTGTACAAACTATTTTTACAAACGCCTATTCTCCATATGCTTCGTGTTAATCGAGATATCGAGATGTCTATCTTATTGGTAATTTTCTTGTAGATGCAAGGGAAATATGGTAGCTGTTAAGCGATAGTCAAATATTTTAACGCTGGTTGCTATGTGGCGCATTCCATTCTCTTTGCATGTCCAGGACATAAAAAAAATGAATAACGATTTTGAGAAAAAGTATTATTGGAAAATTTAAGTAAATAACAAGCAATATCTCGAAAACGGTTCACTCAACAAACGAAATGTATATGACATAAGTTGTGTATTTTAACGCGATCTACATTTTTTGTGTAGTAAAATTTTGTCTATCTCTTATGGTTTACCAGTTATGCAAAAGTCGTTCATAATGAAGAATACTTTTGGAGACATTCCCAGAAAATTCGAGATATACATTTCATTTCTCATGACATTATCTTAAACATATGATATTTTCATCAAAATCGTTTGAGCCATTTTTGAGAAAATTAAAATTTCCGAAAAATCTTCCATGTAAAGGGTAGTCTGGGGTGGGGGGATTTTCTTGAAAACCTTCGTGTCCCATCTCTGGAAGATACTGAACCTAAATACCAAGTTTGGTGCTTATCCGACTGTTCGCTTTTGAGTTATGCGTTTCACAGACACACAGACACACAGACAGACACACAGACACACAGACACACAGACACACAGACACACACACGGACATTTTTCCAAAAATGCTTTTTTTGGATTCAGGAGGTCTCAAAACATGTATTTCCGGTGAAATCTCGGTATCGATTTTTTGGGTGGAATGCAATACTTCCCCTACTTACTGTACGTAGTAGAGAAAGTAAAAATGAATAACGAATTTGAGAAAAAGTATCAGTATTGGAAAATTTAAGGCAATAACAAGCGATATCTCGAAAATGGTTCACTCAACAAAAAAAATATATGACATAAATTGTGTATTTTAACGCGATCTACATTTTTTGTGTAGTAAAATGTTGTCTATCTCTTATGGTTTACCAGTTATGCAAAAGTCGTTCACTATGAACAATAATTTTGGAGACATTCCTAGAAAATTCGAGATATACATTTTATTAGTCATGAAAATATCTTAAACATATCATATTTTTATCAAAACCGTTAGAGCCATTTTTGAGAAAATTAAAATTTTCGAAAAATGTTCCATGTAAAGGGTACTCTGGGGTGGGGGATTTTCTTGAAAACCTTCGTGTCGCATCTCTGAAAGATACTGAACCTAAATACCAAGTTTGGTGTTTATCCGACTGTTCGTTTCTGAGTTATGCTGTTCACAGACAGACACACACACGGACATGTTTCCAAAAATGCTTTTTTTGGATTCAGGGGGTCTCAAAACATGTATTTCCGGTGAAATCTCGGTATCGAATTTTTGGGTGGAATACAATACTTCCCCTACTTACTATACGTAGTAGAGAAAGTAAAAAAAGAAATTTCCAGTTTAAAAAGTATAAGTATTGAAAAAATCAAACAAATAACAAGGAATATCACGGAAATGGTTCATTCCACAAAAAATATATGCCATAAATTGCGTGTTTTAACGAGATTTACATTTTCGTGTAGAAAACATTTGTCTATCCCTTACGGTCAGAAATGTAAAAGCCATTCAGAAAGAAGATGACATTTGGGGACATTCCTAGAAAGTTCAAGATATACATTTTATTTGTAATAAAACTATCTTCAATATATGAAATTTTAATCAAAATCGTTATAGCCATTTCTTAAAAAATATAATTTTTCGAAAAATGTCCCATGTAAAGGGAAGTCTGGGGTGGGGAATTTCTTGAAAATCTTTGTGTCGCATCTTTGAAAGATACTGAACCTAAATACTAAGTTTGTAATTTATCCGACTTTTCGTTTTTGAGTTATGCTGTTCATATGTCTTTTTATAAAGATGATTTTTGGATGCAGGGGAGTTCTAAACATGTATTCCTGGTGAAATCTAGGTATCGAAGTTTTGGGTGGAGTGTAATATTTCCCCTACTTACTATATATAGTAGAGTAGGTAAAAATACCAACAGCGATTTTCAGTTATAAAAGTATAAAGTATTTCCAAATTCAAGCAATAACAAAAAATACCTCGGGAACGAACGGTTGACGCAGCAACAAATTTTATATGACATAAATTGTGTGCTTTAACGAGATCTACAAATTTTTGTAGGAAGATTTTGTATATCTCTTGCGGTTTACCAGCCATGTGTACAAATGTTATTCAAAGTAAAAGGACTTCACGGGCTATTCCAAGAATTTCCATGATCAAGTTTTATGTATATCTTTTCATGAAAATAGCATATCCATATGGTGTTTTACTCAAATTCGTTGGAACCACTTTTGAGAAAATAAAAAATAACGAGACATTTCCCACGTAAAGGATGGTCTGGGATGGGGGCTTTTTCTTAAAAATCTTCGTGTTATATCCTTGGAAGGTACTGAACTTCATTGCCAAGTTTTGTAATTAACCGACTTTTCTCTTTTGAGTTTATGCTGTTCACAGACAGACAGACACACATGCATTCACACAGATCTTTTTCTAAAACTGCTTTTGGGGGGGGCTCAGGGAGTCTGTAAACATGTATTTCCGATGAAAATCCGAAAGCAAGTTTTTGAGTAGAATACAATACTTCCTCTACTCACTGAAGACGTAGAAGAGAAACTCGTGTGACGAATATTAGCCTAGCCAATCACATTGAGCAAAGTTATTAGTTATACCTTTAGAAAGTCCGAAACACTATTATTTGAAAGAATATACTGTAAAAACACTTTACTGAAAATGCATTAAAATATCTTACGTGTTACATTCACATTACCTACTGTATCCACGCTGCTAGGAACTATTCATAGAAAAGCTTATTTATGTGTCTACTTCATGCAAATCAAAATAAACATCTGCAGAAAGAGCTTCATTATACTTTTCATTGTAGATGCAAGAGGGATACAGGAGGCTAAAGTGATAGATACTTAAAAAGTGAGTCGCTATATGCTGGCTTTCAAATTTCATAATCTTTAAATGACACCGAAATAGAATAAAAAAATCTGATGTGTTACACTCACATGACTTTCTCTACTCTTGTACAAACTGTTTTTAAAAATGCTTATTCTCCATATGCTTCATGTTAATCGAGATATCGAGATATTAATCTTATTGTTAATTTTCTTGTAGATGCAAGGGGAATTGGTAGGCTTTAAGCGATAGTCAAATATTTTAAGAGCTGACTGTTTGTTTCTGAGTTATGCTGTTCATAGACAGACATACACACAGACGGACATGTTTCCAAAAATGCTTTTTTTTAATTCAGGGGGCCTCAAAACATATATTTCCGGTGAAATCTCGGTATTGAATTTTTGGGTGGAATACAATACTTCCACTACTTACTATACGTAGTAGAGAAAGTAAAAAAATCTGATGTGTTACACTCACATGACTTTCTCTACTTTTGTACAAACTATTTTTACAAACGCTTATTCTCCATCTACTTTGTGTTATTCGAGATAAACATTTGCAGAGTCTATCTTATTGCTAAATTTCTTGTAGATGTAAGGAGAATATATATTTACAAGGGCAATATAGAAATACAGTAGCCTCTTAAGCACATACATATCTCTTAATAGCTGGTTGCTAGGCGCAGCACCATTCCCTTTCCCACAGATTAATACTCTTTGCATATTCAAGACAAAAAAATGAATAACGAATTCCCATTTGAGAAAATAAGTATTAAAAAAATTAAGGGAATAACAAGCAATATCTCGAAAATGGTTCACTCAACAAAAAAAAATGTATATGACATAAATTGTGTATTTTAATGCGATCCACATTTTTTGTGTAGTAAAATTTTGTCTATCTCTTATGGTTTACCAGTTATGCAAAAGTTGTTCACAATGAAGAATACTTTTGGAGACATTCCCAGAAAATTCAAGCTATACATATTATTTGTCATGAAAATATCTTAAACATATGATATTTTAATCAAAATCGTTAGAGCCATTTTTGAGAAAATTAAAACTTTCGAAAAATGTTCCATGTAAAGGGTAGTCTGCGGTAGGGGGATTTTCTTAAAACCTTCGTGTCGCATCTCTGGAAGATACTGAATCTAAATACCAAGGTTGGTGTTTAACTGACTGTTCGTTTCTGAGTTATGCTGTTCACAGACAGACACACAGACACACACACGGACATGTATCCAAAAATGCTTTTTTTGGATTCAGGGGATCTCAAAACATGTATTTCCGGTGAAATCTTGGTATCGAATTTTTGAGTGGAATACAATACTTCCTCTACTTACTATACGTAGTAGAGAAAGTAAAAAAGGTGTAATACATTCAGATTACTTTCTTTACCCTCTATGTTTATTAGTAGGTATAGAAACTAGTAGTGCTAAAGCTTATTTTTACACCTAATTCATTTTAATTTAAATAAACTTTTGCAGAAATAGCTACATTACATATTTCGTTATACATATAAAGGGAACAGCGGTAGTCAAATGTTTAAGAACTGGACGCTAAACGCTGGCTTTAACATTCCATACTGTTTCAATAGAATCGCGAGAAACAACTGAATGTTGACAGGGCTTAAAAAGAGTTTCTACACATTGAACAATTCGAATCATTAGTAACGGATATCTCATAAATGAATGATGCCACAAAAGCCATTTGAAATAAATTTTGTTTTGAGGAGATCTACATGTATTTATAGTATTTTCGTCTATCCCTTAACGTTTACCAGTTTTACAAGATATACAAAATTGCTTACGAATGAAGAGGACTTCACAGGCTATTCCCAGAAAATTTAAGGTATTCGTTTTATTTGTCATGCAAATATCTTTAATATATGGTATTTTAATAAAAACTCTTCCGAGCCAGTTTTTAGAAAATAAAAAAATGTTAAAAATTTGCATGTAAAGGGTAGTTTGGGGTAGGGGATTTTCTTTAAAGTCTTCATGTACCATCTTTGAAAGGTAGCTGAACGTAAATATCAAGTATGGTATGGATCCAACTTTTCGTTTTTGAGTTATCTGTTCACAGACACACACACACACACACACACACACACACACACACCACAGACCTATTTCTAAAAATGCTTTTTTAAAAAAAAAATCAGGGAGTTTCAAAACATGTATATCCGTTGAAATCTCGGTATCAAATTTTTGGGTGGAACGCAACACATTCTTTATCTACTATGTATGTGGTAGAGAAAGTAAAAACGTAAAAGTATTGGAAAATTCAAACCACTAGCAACGAATATCTCAAAAGTATTTAATGCTGTATCAAATTCATTTGTTATCCTCCGTGGTGTACTGGTTACCATGTGAGGAAGGAGTTGTATTGTATTTCGACTGTTGGGGAGCCAAACTTGAAGTAGTTGCAACAGCACGTGTGGTAAAAAGTTTCCGGTAGCCTTTGCCCCAAGTTTAAAAATATTAACTTTGTAATTTGACTGTTTCATTAAATATTATATATTTATGTTTGCCTCGGCTGCGTCAGTATTATTGTTTGAGACATGGATTTCGTTGCAGAGAGTGGTGCGGCTAAGAATGTAGACTTATGCAGATTATAATTTTTATTTCACTCCTTTTATTAATTCTTGGCACGATTTAAACAACACTTCACTGATATAGAGAGCTGTGAGATTATTTATTAATTACTTGCACTCTTTAACACGTAACTATTTTTGTCTCACACTGAATACGTATTAAACTTCTCGAGGACGCATCTCGCGTCCGGTTAGGAACGCTGTCTGCTAGCAACTGACTTCTGAATTTATAAATTTTGCTCCATTTCAGTTTCTGATTGGCTAATCCTACTCCAATAGAATACTTTTAATTAACTTAAGTTTTTTTCTGGTTGTTGATTGGCTATTTATAAACTGTCTCAAAAATTACTTTATTGCTACTCCAAGAATTACCAGTAGCATTATTAAGCTTTCTAATTCATTATTGCCTCAAAGTTACCTCATTGTTAGCAACTTTTTGACCTATTATTCTCACAGCTCTTACATTATTAAATTACGTAATACATTCGCGTAACATTATTGAACATGTACACAATAATATAAACATTAATACAATGACTGTTACATGCATTTTATATATTATATTATACACATGTGGCTTTAAGGCGGGCTGTTATTGAATTTATATATTATATAATTACACTGATGTCATTTAAGTGTTAAAAATACTGCCTCACATGCTAGCCTCTAGTTTTCGAGGTCGCGAGTTCAAATCCGGCGGATAGCGATGGATTTTTTCGGGCGTAAAAATCGGAAGGCAAGTAAAGCCGATGGTTTCATCTGTAGATTTACGGCACGTAAAAGAATCTCAAGCCTGATAAAGAGGCCTCTGAGCAAAATTTTCGGAATTTCACACCCAATATAGAATTATGCTAAAAGCCACAACAGTTAAAGAGCGTCCATAAATAAAACTGAATTTAGTTTAATCAAATTCATTGGACATAAAATCTGTGTTTAAACGAGATCTACATTTTTGTGGTAAATTTTTGTCTATCAGTTATGGTATGTCGATAGTACAAAATTATACAAAATTCAGAATCAAGAGGCTTCAGTGGCTGCTCACAGACAATTTATGATACAAATTTTAGTAATCATGCAAATATTTCAAACTAATGGATCCTAATCAAAAGCATTTAAGCCATTTTGGGGGAAATTAAAAATAAATAGTATTTTTCCATGTAAAGGGTATAGGGTATACAATGCAGAGGAATATCTCGCGCACTGCAACCTACTGGAGATATATTGCTGCCACCACTCCCAGGAGGAAGGGATGAAGTGAAGGAACCACAGGCGGCTACAGGTCACAAACAGACAGTCAGGCAACAGAAATGCGTGGAGTGGTTCCTGGTTCGAAGATTATGAACTATCCAGAGCGAACGAATGACCCATCCAAACAAGCAGCCCTCTAGTTCCCATGGGGAATACTCTTTTCTTGGAACAAGCAACCACGTCATCCTTTCCGCACCACTTGCCGCAACGAAATCTCGAAGCACAGCTGAGAAATTAGAAGGAAACGGAATGAAAGGGAAATGAGGGAAAGGAAATAGTAGTAGATGAGAAACCACCCCAGTATTCTTCTACCGTTCAGGGAAAATCACGAAAAAGCCAAGGTCAGAGTGAATGGTCGACGGGAAGAGACTCTGGAACCTCCCGAATGCGAGCCTCACACATTACCGCGGAGCAACTCTTCGGTCAAGTAAAGGGTACTTTAGGATGTTAGGATTTCTTGAAAATCTTCGTGTCGCAAGATATTGAAATTAAATATTGTGGTATAATAATTTTATTGTTATTACCAGACTCGCTGTTATGCTGTATTATTGCTACCAGACGTAGCATTATTGGGACTGCTTAATTATATTTCGGCTTAACGATCTCTTCTTTCCTTGCGAATCACAAGAAAAGGAGATATCTGTTTGAAATTGCCTGGTATGACGTCAATCCTGTCTGCTTTTGGCTAGACACGGCTGGTGGGGGGGGGAAGATAGCGTCACTCGAGTGGAATTGGTCGTTGGAGCCAGGTGTGTGTGGCTGGTCTACGGTCTGTGACATCACCCTCCATCCTGTTTCCTTTTTTAATTATGTAGAGTCGCCAAACGTTTTATGTGAAGATAATGTGCTATGTAATCTTTCAGTGTAATATAAAACCCATGCCTTTCCCTTAAATCTACACACCAAGGTCCTGGACTTTTTGCTGCCAACGAGTTGCGCTCCCATTTGCGTGTTGGGGTGACCTAAATTAGTAACCTTTTTGGCCTTCACCCCAACATGTAACAAATCACGTTTGATAATATTTTAAGTCATGCTGTTCACGTGCTCACAGACATAGACACTCGTATGGACTTTTTTCTAAAACTGTTTTGTTTATTCAGTGGATCCCAAAACGTGCATTTGTGATGTATTGCGATATCGAATTTTTGTTGTAGTAGAATATTTTCCTTACCTACTGTACAGAGGTGTTAGAGAAAGTAATAGTCTTCGAAGGTTCCCATGCTTTGTAGCATTTCTCAGTATATTATGTTTTAAAGCAGACTGGAGAAAACAGGCACATCATAATTCGGTTTGACGGCTCCTACTTCTGAAGACATGTGACAAAACCACTCTCGCACAAAATAGAGCCCCTGTGACAAGCTATATTACTCCTGTAGACAGCCTGTATGTTTCCAGGTTCAATGTACATGGGTATACGTCATGCACTTCCCAGTTCTCTTAGTTTTAAATTCCTCTTTATTACAATTTTAGTTATACAGGGCTTTTATTTTAAAACTTCTCAATCTAAATAAGTCAATAGATAATTTAATTTCAATTAAACAAAAACACGCCAATTTAGAGGTAAGAGGTAGGTTTAAAACCAGGCTTAAATGTAATTTAAGTTTCAACACCTACCTCCAAAGTGGGTGCTGAAATCCCACGCCCCCTATACATTTTGAAATTTCAAATTACATTCTGTATTATTATGCTTATTTTTGAAATAACATTAACTTCTTAAGGCGATTATATCTCATCTTTTCATTTGTTTTCTTTTTTCCTGTTAGTTTGACAAACTGGAACCTTTGAATCTTATATATTTAATTTCACATGACTTTTTCTAACCACTATTATTTAATTTTATGCAGTAGGTACAAATCATTCATGCAAAAGCTTATTATTTTATCTACTTCAGGTTAATTGATTTAACGTCTGCATAAACAGCTTCATTACACATTTTGTTATGCGTACGAAGGGAATAGCGATAATCAAATATTTAAAAACTGGTCGCTATATACTGGCCTTTAAAAGCCATACTCTTACCATATGGCGAGAAACAACTGAATAGCGACAGTACTTTAAAACCTACAAGAGTATTGAACGATTCAAACCAATAACAACGATATCTTGGAAATAACCAATGCCACAAACAAAGTTATTTGAAATAAATTGTATGTTTTAAACAGATCTATATTTCTAGTACTATCTGTGATGGTTTATCCGTTATACAAAATTCCTTCCGAAGGAAGTGGACTTCAAGGGCCATTCCCAGATAATTCAAGAGACGCATTTTATTTATAATGTATCACCGACAGAGGTAGCCGAGGTCGTTAAGACACGGACTCACGGACGAAGGTGTTTGGTTCAAATCCCGCCAGGTTAGTCCTCCTTGACTAAGACTTTTTCAGGTTTTTCTTAGTCGTAATAACTGGCAAATGTCGGGGAGGTACTCTAAACTTAGGCCTGGATCATTTCCTTCCACATTATCATGTCATTTTCAGAACAAAACAGTTCAAGATGGAGCCCTTCCTACTTCTAGTTACACTACACTACAAGAGATGTCGGGACAGCAGCCTTCTAGTTCACCTTCAGCAGTTATGAAAACTACCACCTGAGGTCCTTCCAATCGTCCACTTGGGTCAGATACATTTTGTGTTGTGTAGCAAGATTCAGTCGACTTCTGTGCCGATGATGAGACCTTGAAGTCTCGAAACGATCGTCCATCTTTTACCACCAGATGTAAGTGAAGGCTTTTAATAACAATCGACTCATTTATTTTATCAATTGACTCTTCACTGTTAATATTGTATTATTTCAACTTTGATAATCATTTCATATATCACCAGTGTCACCGCTTGTGGTGCTATATGTAGCAAGAGCGGGAGTTTAGCACTATTAAATATATAAAATATATGATATTTTAATCAAAACCAAAGGAGATATTTTTGAGAAAATCAAAAACATAAAAATTTACCCTGTAACGGGTATTTGGTGAAATGCAATGTTTCTGAAAATCTTCGTATCACACCTTTGGCAGATGTTGAACTTATATGCCAAGGTTGGTATTTATCGAATATTTCGTTTCTGGGTTATGCTGTTCATACATCCCCCCACACACACATACACACATACGGATTTTTTTTCTAAAAATATATTCTTGGATTCAGAGAGCCTCAATACATGTAATTTCGGTGAGATTTCTACACAGAATTTTTGGGTGGAATGCACGTGGTAGAGAAACTAAAATAATGAAATTAAACTGGATACTTTTCGACATTTAATTGATTAAATTTATTGATTTACATTTTAAAGATACCCTCCATAGTTGGCTAGACGTAATACAGCCTGGCAAACATTTCGGATCTTGTTCTATTTTTCAGTTCTTGAATATCCTCAGGTGGAGAAGTATAAACAACGTATTTCAAATGACCCCAAAGGAAGAAGTCGAGAGGCATTAAGTCTGGAGATCTTGTTGGTCAATCTTGAGCGTCTTCCAGACCTATGCATCTTCCAGGATATCTTCTATATATACCAAGTCGCACAGGTAAACCTTAGTGAGGGGGGATTGCCGCCCTATTAAAAATAAAAATTTTGTACAGCCAACCCTAAAGGCTGGTCCGGAGCAATGAGGGAAATCTGTATCGAACAAGAGAAGACAAAACAGCCAACCTATATTTACTTTTTTGTTCATTAGTTTTATAGCGATTTTGTGTAATAGCTTAATTAAATCTTAATGATGTTAATAATGATATATCTTAATGATCTGTCATTTACCGATACTTGCGTTTTCCTCAGGATGTATCTCGTTAAAATCCCAGTAGCTCAATAAGCAGAACTACTTTATAGGCCATAAATAAAGGCTATTTCTGCTCTACCTTGAAAGATATGCACGATTTTGATACAAGTCAACACCCAAATGCAAATACTCCAATAAATACTTCTATGATTCTATCCTATTCAGGTACAACCAACAGTAACAAAAATCCAGGTTATAGAGGGAGCGCGGCAGCGCCTATGGATCGCAGTTGGGTGTTTGTGGGTTCAAATCCCGTGTAACGACCAATCTGACTATTTTTACTTTCTCTACTACGTATAGTAAGTAGGGGAAGTATTGTATTCCACCCAAAAATTCGATACCGAGATTTCACCGGAAATATATGTTTTGAGACTCTCTGAATGCAAAAAAAAGCATTTTTGGAAACATGTCCGTGTGTGTGTCTGTGAACAGCATAACTCAGAAACGAACAGTCGGATAAACACCAAACTTGGTATTTACGTTCAGTATCTTCCAGAGATGCAACACGAAGTTTTTCAAGAAAATCCCCTCACCCCAGATTACCCTTTACAAGGAACATTTTTCGAAAATTTGACTTTCTCAAAAACGGCTCTAACGATTTTCATTAAAATATCATATGTTTAAGATATTTTCATGAAAAATGAAATGTATATCTCAAATTTTCTGGGAATGTCTCCAAAAGTATTCTTCATTGTGAACGAATTTGCATAACTGGTAAACTATAAGAAATAGACAAAATTTTACTGCACAAAAAATGTAGATCGTGTTAAAATACACAATTTATGTCATATACATTTTTTTGTTCAGTGAACCATTTTCCAGATATTGCTTGTTATTCCCTTAAATTTTCCAACACTTTTTCTCAAATGGGAATTCGTTATTCATTTTTTTTGTCTTGGATATGCAAAGAGTATTAATCCGTGGCAAAGAGAATGGTGCCGCACCTAGCAACCAGCTATTAAGAGATATGTCTATGCTTAAAGGCTACTGTATTTCTATACTACCCTTGCAAATACAAAACAAGGGGAACATAGTACGCCTTAAGCGATAGTCAAATATTTTTAGAACTGGTCGCTATGTGTAAAATGTAATTCTCTTTGCATGTCAAAAGATCGTTTCTGCAAATGTTTATCTCGATTAATATGAAATAGATGGAGCATAAGAGTTTGTAAAAATAGTTTGTACAAGATTAGAGGAAGTCATGTGAGTGTGACACATCAGATTTTTTTTTACTTTAAGTTAACAAAGATGAACGTTTATAGAAATGGTTTCATTATACATTATAGTTACAACAGGAAACAGAAGCGTTAGTCAAATGTTGAAAAGCGGGTCGCTATATGCTCACCTTGAAATTCCACACCCTTTCCATGACACTCGAGAAACAACTGAATGGTGACACCCTTAATAAAATGATTAAATATTGAAAAATCCAAGGAAATATCAAACGATATCTCGAAAATGGCCAATGCTACAAAAAAGTTAGTTGAAATGAAATGCGCGTTTTAAACAAATCTGCATGTTTTGTGCAGTTAGTTCTTGTCTATTTCTTATGGTTTACCAGTTGTACAAAATTATGCATA
The DNA here is from genome assembly GCA_030765065.1 of Deroplatys truncata. NCBI lineage: Eukaryota > Metazoa > Arthropoda > Insecta > Mantodea > Mantidae > Deroplatys > Deroplatys truncata. The sequence goes on along the minus strand of CM060982.1, from coordinate 80,436,456 downwards.
ATTCGTTCAGAATGAAGAGATCTTCACGGGCTATTCATAAAAAATTCAATATATATGTATATATATATTTTGTCATGTAAATATCCTCAATATACACATGTTTATCAAAATCGTTAGAGCCATCTTTCATAAAATTGAAAATAATGAAACATTTTCAATGTAAAGGGTAGTAAGGTTCTGGAGCATTTTCTTGAAAATCTTCGTGTCGCATCTCTGCAAGATACTAAATTTAAATACCAAGTTTAGTTGTGTCCGAAATTTCGTTTTTGAGTTATGCTTTCCAAAGACACACATAAACATACACCCATACATGAATCTTTTCTAAAAGTTTTATTTTTTGGATTTAGGAGGCCTCAAAATATGTATTTCTACTGAAATCTCGACATCGAAGTTTTTGGCAGAAAGCAGTATTTTCTCTACCTACTAGGTACGTAGTAGAGAGAGTGAAAATGGATTTACAAGAAGGTAACTCAGGCTCTATATCAAGAATTTACCTAAGTATATGATACAGGAAGGCAACTACGTAACTGAGCTATCAGTCCAGAATCAATATGACTATGTGTATACTCGAAAAACAGCCGAATTTCGCCTAAAACTCAATAGCCCCCTAAAGAGATGGTACAGGAAGGCAGCTTCGCAACTAAGGCCATCTGTCTGGCAGACACTAATTCAAGTGAACCAACAAACATACAGTAACCTCGGAGTATGAGTAAAAAGTATAAAGGATTCATGATGCTAAGACGGCATAAAACAAAAATAATGAGAATACATCAATAAATCTTTCAAAACTAAGCATAATCATATGGTAGGTATTTAAAGTTTTAAAAATTGAATTGAGTTTTATTTATCTTTAACTATTATAGTTATTAGCGTACTATTCTATATTGGGCGTGAAAGATCGGAAATGTTGCTCATACGCCTCTTTATCAGGCTTGACGTTCTTTTACATGCCGTAAATATACGACACGGGACCACCGGCTTTACTTCCCTTCCGAAGGAAGCCATGCTAAGGATTTTTACGCTCGAAAAAATACATCGCCATTCGCCGGGTTTGAACTCACGACCTCAGTGAAGTTTTAAAACTGGGATGGTAGATGAAGCCTAAACTGCAATTAAAACTGGGTTTCTGCATTCCCCTCAATATCTAAATTTATGTAGTTTTGTTTAAATTTTGATTTATTTAGACCAGGAAGCTTTAAAATGAAAGCCGTGTATAAATTCTTCGCATTATCAAATTATTGCAGTATAAAATATTTAGTCTTAGAGCCTTTGGAGGCGGCCATCATTTACGCTAAAAGTCAAGAAAGGAAAAAAAAGTGTTGAAAATATACGAGATGCTGGAAATGGTAGAGAAGAATGCGCAGAATTCCATGAAATGGTGTTATGGGTCACCTAATAGATCATAAAATTTGTGGGGCTCTGACACCTTATATTTAACATGGAGCAAAGTAAAATAAATTTCAATAGAACCGTGACGTGGTTAACGCGCAGGGCAGCCAACATACACACAGAACAGAAAAAAGCAATTCTCCGAGGAGACGAGCAGGAAGGAAGTTTCGGCCTCCTTGTCGATATTGATAGGGCCGTCAAGAGAAACAACAGATAAAAATATTAGAAAGAATAAAGTTTTGTGCTGCTCCGTGACACCTTGGTCTCTTAGCAACCACACCCAGTGCACGAAAAAGTTTACTCAACTCTGTAAGTAGGCGTGTCAACTTCAGGGAATTTCTGTCTATACACAGAGTTTTCTTCGTCAGAGTTTGATTCAATGTTGCTATACGGTATACCTAGGAGCGTTAATATTTGCTAGCATTTCATAATTTGAAATGGACTTATTAGTGACTAAACAGTCCTAAAATATAGCGCGGAATAAATTGCCTGCGTTCAGCTTGTAAATCTATATCTTGAGACAGTATTTTTAACACTTAATTATTTTCAGTCAAATTATATAATATGTAAATTCAATAACAGCCCGCCTTGAAGCAATATGTGTATGTAATAATTTGTAAAATGTATGTAACAGTCATTGCATATGCTTATATTAGTGTATCCATGTGTAATAATGTTATGTTAATATATTACGCAATTTAATAATGTAGAAGCTGTGAGAAATAGGTCAAAAGTTGCTAACAAAGAGGTAACAACGAGTTAACCTTGAGTCAATAATGAGTAAGAAAGTATAACAGTACTACTGGTGATTCTTGGAGTAACAATAATGTAATTTTAGTGACAACATCCAGAAAAAGCTTTAGTTAAATGAAGGTATTCTATTGGAGTAGGATTGGCCAATCAGAGACTTGAAATACAGAAATTTACAAGTTTAGATGGTTGAAATCAATTCAGTTGCCTGCGAACAGTGTTTGTAACTGGATGCGTGATGCGTCCTCGAGAAATATATTACCTATTCGTGTGAGACGAAAATAGTATACGTGTTAAAAAGTGCAAGTACTAAATAAAAAGAATCTCACAGCTCTCGATATCAGTGAAGTGTTATTCAAATCGTATCAAGTATTAATAAAAGGAGTGAAGTAAAATAATAGTCTGTGTAAGCCTACATTCTTGTCGTAACACAACCCTGCCAAGACATGCATGTCTCTAACAATAATACTGACGCAGCCGAGGCAAACGTAAATATTTAATACTTAAAGAAACAATCAAATTACAAAGTTAATTTTTTTAAACTTGGGGCAAAGGCCACCTGAAAATACATTTGGGGCGAAGACTACTGGAAAGCGGGTACTATACGTGCGGTTGCAACTACTACAAGTTCGGCTCCCCAGCAGTTGAACTACAATACAACTGCTTCAATACAAATTGACGCCCAAAGCGTGGTGCAAATAACGTAACAAACCATTTTTCTCAATCTATACTGGTTCGTGTATAAACCGAGAAAATTTGTATGTGCGCGTAATCTCGGAAACCAATTCACCAATTTTGATTATTAATTTACCATTGAAAAGTACTATTCTTTCGAATAACAGAACTATTCAATATTTGCAAAATGTTTAAACTGGGAAAGTTTAGACGTGTTTTCATATTCATGCCACTCAATTTAAATATCGTTTAGTTTAATGTGAATATCAGAGGATGTGTTTGGGCTTTATTACAAACATAGCAGATATATGACTTCCAACCCAAAGGATTAAACACACGTGTAGTCGAGATCGTTAAGGTACGCACTCGTGAACGAGAGGCCTGTCGTTCAAATCCCACCATGAAGTCCTCCCTGATTGAGCTTTTTTTCCAGATTTTCCTCAGTCCTCATAACTGGCAAATGCCGGGGAGATACCCTAAACGTAGACATGGAAGTTTCCTTCCAAAATGTCATTTTCCAGTTATCATTTTAGGTATCACTGGTGTCGATAGTACCCCCGTAGGGGGGGTTCCGACCCCTTCAGCACTCGTGGTACTTCTGGCGTTACGAGAAGTACGCTGGATCGAACACCGAGCCCCTCCCCACTGGGGAGTTGTTCGGATTGGGTTCGACTGGGTGGGGCAGTGGTTCCCGAAACCCATGGGTGTTGGGTACGTCTGTATGATTTTCCGTGCTGACGGGGTTGTGAGACCCTCAATGATCTCCGGTACCGCCCTGGATAGCCGGTAGATGGCATGCTAGATTGCTGTCGGCCCTACCGTGGTTTTCGGTAGTTGCCTTTCGGGGTGACGCGCGTAAGTGGCGTATCCGCTTCCATCTCCTGCACTGCAGGGGGGCCTTTTTAGCTTCAAGGTATTGGCCTCATGGAAACCCCCCGGTATGGCTTTTTGTTGTCCCCGGGTACTTTAGGAGGGCAAGGGCTTTTGGCTCTTACCCTGGTAGACCTTCTGCAACATTATCGATAGTACCGTGCCTAACAGGCGTTAAACACTAGAGAGTAGAGTGGTCTTAAACATTTTACATATTCAGACTCATACGAGTCAGATATACTGCACGTGCTCATATAATATACTGTAGTCCATATGTTTCAAATTGAAAACCAATCTAGGAGAGACAATATTGTGATATACGGTGTAAGAGAAGAGGAAGGAAACAACTGGGAGATGACTGAAGATATAGTTAGGAATGCTGTGGCTCAAATTGGTGCGGAACTGAGAGACTACGCTATAATGAGGGCCCATCGGCTAGGGCGATAGGGCAATGGAAAGAGGCCCATAGTGTGTCGTTTGACACGTTATGAGCTTAAGACCGAAATCCTCCGCAAATGTAGACACCTAAGGTGTAAAGAATTGAACATTTCGGGGAACTAAGTCGACGTGCGCGCGAGGAAAGGGAGTTCCTCAAAAGGCACACGTTCGAGGTCAGTAGACAGGGCTGCCATGTGATTCTGTGCTTCGTCAAGCTAATGGGCGAGTATGGAGCCGACTGGACTTGGAGCGAATGGACATGCAGGAGCCCACAATTGACACTGGAACTGAACCTGAAACTACGGAGCATCGACAGCAAACAAATCCAAGACAACAGCAACCTCAACCTGGACCAAGAAATTTGGGATTGAGTCAGGGCCTTCCGGCTAGAAACGAATCAAGGAAAGATGTAAGAAAGAAACTTCTGATTATAAAAGAATGGGATGGCTCAGAGGATGGCGTCTGAGGTTCGCATTCGGGACGTACTGGATTCGATTTCCGTTGGACCGGCTACCCTGACCTTCTGGTTTTCCAAGATCGATAAGAAAGCTAGGGTGGTTTGTATACTATGCACGGATTTTCGTTTCCTTTCACCTTTCAGGGTTGCAGGGTAAGGCGATGAATGGTGGATGTGCTCTGAGGAGAGAATTCTTTTTTCTTTGACCCAGAACCTTCAGCTGGAACTCGGCCGATTGAGAGGTCGGTGGGAATGCTCCATCTAGAAGCGTTAGGCGCACTACTGCTCAATGCCTGCCGCTTTCGTACTCCTTCCTCCCGGAGGTTTAGTAGGCACAATAGGCCTAGCCTTGGCAGCGGTGCTGAAATCCTCTTGCACTTCTACCTATCTCTCCCTTTGAACATTGTTACCAAGGAGTATTTATGGTATTCTTTTTACAAAACGTGGTACACTTGGGTTTAGAATGACAAACTACCCTACAACTTTCTTAAACATACAAATCAGTATTCTTTTACCTACGTAGACAACATTTTGTGGACTTACATTATAGGAATTCCAACACCTACGAGAATTTCAATCCCCCAAGTAGACATCTACACTGTTTCACTCATCAAGCAAAAATCACGTGCCTTACAACTTCCAAAAGCTGCCCAACCTTATTTTAAATCATATGCACAACAAATGATTGTATACTTTTTAAGATCTTCAGCTGCTTTTCGACTCTTTATAGACAAAACAATACTGCTTGACCAATCAAGTTACACATTTGTGAACTTGAGATATAGCACTTGGCAAAAATTATAGAAAATATTACAACTTAAAAAACTACCTCTATAAATATTTGCAATACCTAACTTACCAAATGCATCAGTGCAATAACAGGCAAGACAGCTTATAGTCTAAAATACAAATCAAATACGCAGAATGCCGCATAAGGCACATTATGAATCTGAATCGGAATTAATCAAAGGGATATTGTCACAGAAGATTTTGGAAATAGTATCAGATTGAGCAAAAATTTATATAATCACAATATATTTATAAAATCATAGTTTTGAGGCATTTTATTGTGCTAATATTATAAAGTAGTAATTATGCAGAATTCTGACATCATTAACACCTATTTTTCCGAGTAGTTGTAGGATTGCGTAAAGAAGGTTTAATGGCGGTTGCTACAAATTACAAAAGACATGGAGCTCAAATGTCTTTACTATAAACTCTTTGCAATGTATTTTATAGTTTATTTACCTGATCAGAGTTTCCAACTTAGTTGAACACCCGTTGCTGGATAGGCCTGGTTTCCTTCTCCATAGGCCTAACCTGGAGAAGAAAAAAATGCAGATGTTACTTTGGAAATTTCTGCAGTGGTACATTATTGACTGTAATAATAATAATAATAATAATAATAATAATAATACAATAAAATGTACTCATTTGAATTGACAAAGCTTATTGCATATACATTTTTAAAATATCTTTGCATCATCTAGGCAAAACGTCAGTGAATTCAAGTTTTCTTATGTATCGGGTTGGAACTTGATAAATGGGCTGTTTCAAATATACTTTCTTTATGCTATTGAGCTGCTATTACCTTTATTCTATTGGCCTTCAACAAGATGCAAATAAGATACGAATCGCTTTGGACAACACTTCTTTTGAGGAAGGTTTCTGGATAGCTATAGAAAGAAAAGCAGTCCTTATTTTAAATTGTAGCTATAACATATTTTCGAAATTTTTGGACAAGAGACTCTTTGAAAATAGGATTCTCATACATTCTGAGTGAATATCTTGCATTGGTACCAAAACAAATGAAACTAGGGGCTCGCGGAACGCTGACTTGCGCTGGCCAAGACAAATGGGAGCTGACTGTGCCTTCATTCGTGGGGCTAACATTTGATTTCATACGGTCATCAAGAAAAGTAGCAATTTTTACTTTCTCTACTAAGTATAGTAAGTAGGGGAAGTATTGTATTCCACCCAAAAATTCGATACCGAGATTTCACCGGAAATACATGTTTTGAGACGCCCTGAATCCAAAAAAAGCATTTTTGAAAACATGTCCGTGTGTGTGTCTGTGTGTCTGTCTGTGAACAGCATAACTCAGAAACGAAAAGTCGGATAAACACCAAACTTGGTATTTAGGTTCAGTATCTTCCAGAAATGCGACACAAACGTTTTCAGGAAAATCCCCTCACCCCAGATTACCCTTTACATGGAATATTTTTCGAAAATTTTAATTTTCTCAAAAATGGCTCTAACGATTGTGATAAAAATATCATATGTTTAAGATATTTTATGACAAATAAAACGTATATCTTGAATTTTCTGGGAATGTCTCTAAAAGTGTTCTTCATTGTGAACGACTTTTGCATAACTGGTAAACCATAAGAGAGACAAAATCTTACTACACAACAAATGTAGATCGCGTTAAAATACACAATTTATGTCATATACAGTTTTTTGTTGAGTGAACCATTTTCGAGATATTGCTTGTTATTCCCTTAAATTTTTCAATACTTATTTTCTCAAATGGGAATTCGTTATTCATTTTTTTGTCTTGTGTATGCAAGGAGTATTAATCTGTGGCAAAAGGAATGGTGCTGCACCTAGCAACCAGCTATTAAGAGAGATGTATATGCTTAAAGGCTACTGTATTTCTATATTGCCCTTGTAAATATATATTCCCCTTACATCTACAAGAAAATTAGCAATAAGATAGAGTCTGCAAATCTTTATCTCGAATAAATACCGGATTGGATATTTAATATCACTAACAAAGTTCCACCTTAAGTTTAAAACAATAGTAAAATAAAAAATAGATGCTAATAGCGAATGCTCTATCTATCTACAGATAATGAAACAAGTGTAGAAGCAGAGCTACGGTTGCCTAGCACTAAGGATGGAAGTGTAACGAATATGTTATGCCACATGGGTGAGACCTAGAAGGCTAACTGTCGGTCACACATCGAGTCATGGGGTACCTATCTCTATCCGTCGGGATATGACCGCGTAGTTAAAGCGACGTCAAATAAATAGAGAGAGGGAGAAAATAATTTCTACTGCAACCGAGAAAACAAAACATAATGACCGAATGGGGTGGCTTACACGGTAATGTTTGTGGCCCGCATTCGGTAAGTCCCGGGTTGAAATCCTGTGGGCCGATTAATCTGACCAGTTTTTTGTCGTGATTTCCCTCACTCACCAATGTAAATACCGGATTGGATGTTTAATGCCACGATCCAAACTTCCATCTTAGATATAAAACAGTAGTAAAATTGAAAATAGAAGTAATAGAGAATGCTCTGCCATCTATCCTTAGATAATGTAAGCAGGTCGACTGGCGACACTCTAATGCCATCTACCCGGCAGATATAGTTGCCTAACACTAAGGCCTCTGTGGACAGTGACAAGCAAGATGGTACGGTAGGGTGCAGAGATGAGACCTAGAGGGTTATTTGTCCACCACACACCGAGCCAGACTCATCGCGATATGACCACATAGTTAAAGCGACGTAAAATAAATAGAGGAAAAAAAACATAATGGTATCAGAGCGTTCTGGCTTCAAAATATATGGCAGCATGAAAAAATGCTGGTAAAATCATCACCTCAAACAAAACGGCTGGTAAGAAACACAAGCAATGTTCGCCAAGTCCATTTGGAGCTACAGGTTAAACGCAAGAAACCTATAGAAAATGGATTCTCTACATTCACATAACTTCCTCTGCCCATTATCGTTTACTTTTATATCCCCTCTATAACCTACTCTATTAAAAGCTTGTTTTTATACAACTTAATTGGAATAAACGACTGCAGAAATGGTTTAATTACATATTTAGTTGTAGGTACAAGAGGAATACAGGAGGCTGAAGCGATAGAAAAATCTTTAGAAAGCAGGTGGCTATATGCTTGCTCTGAAATTCCACTATTTGCATGACATTACGGGAAACAAAAGAATGGCGACTTAGTGCTTCAAAGAAGAATAAAGTATTGGAAAATTCAAAACAAGAGCAAAGGATATCTCGGAAATATATTATTGTTCCCTGCATTCTTGTTATATGTGCTCTAGCCCATAACCTTGACTTTATTTCAAGCATCAAATCAAGGAGAAAGAGCTTTAAACATCAGGTATATATTGCATAGTCTAAATGCCAAGCAATGCTGCCATTTGGTATTCAAAATGCCAACCATCCTATCGCTCCATATAAAAGATTAATGTTATGCTGTGAATACCTTTGTTGTGTGCATTTAAATTCGCAGACTCAAAAAGCTGTTGGCTTGCAAGCATCACGAAGAGAACAAAGGTAGACTGAAAACTAGCACCAGAGAAGACGTGAAGGTGAGTTCATCCAACATATTGTTACAAATGAGAACACCAGTTACTGGGAAAATACACTTCATTTTTCACTAGGTACTCAGAGTAATACAACACTTGAGTCACTTCGGCACGCACCCGAACACAACACAACTCAAACAGTTCACAACTGAACTACTGAACTGCACGACTCACAACTGACTGCATGCTCCACTGTCACTTCTAAATGAACTCAACACTCGGCTCAATTCAACACTGACTGAACTGAACTCGGAGTGAACAGCGTCCCTTATATAGATCCCGCATACAAAATGTAACTTTCAGAACGAGAAGCTACCAGAAACGGCCAAAGAGAATCCTCTGCAGCGTAGAAATAGCACACAATGGCTATTGTTCCAAATGCCCGTTGTTCTATTGTTTCCGCGCTTGCTATTGTCTCGACGGCCGGCCGCAGTCTCCGTCCAGGTATCGGGCCGAGATTCACGGTCACAAGATGCACTAAAAGTGTAAACTGACAGTTTTAAGTGAATCAACCAAATTATCTATAAGCTGTATTCTGCATATAAGAGACGTTATTTTTACGTCTCTAGAAGATGGAAGTTGTGTTGTATTCCATCCAAAAATTCGCGTTAGAGATTTCATTGAAAATGCATGTTTTGAGATCCTTGAATTCAAGAAATGGTAATTTTAGAAAAAAAGGTATATGTGTGGTTCTGTAAACAGTATAACTCAAAAACGAATCTCGGATGAATACCAAACCTGATGATTAATTTTAGCATCTTCCGAAGATTTTCAAGAAAATTGCCCCACAACAAACTACCCTTTATAAGTAAAAGAATATAATTCCAAGCTGAAAGGTAGTGGTCCACTGGGCTTCTTTCTTCTCTTCGAGCCCAGACGATTCGCTTACAGCTGCGGCAAGCATCATCAGCGGTATTGACTTGTAACTCTCCGTGGTCTCTCCGTTACGGCTCAGTGGCGCGAGCAGCCTAGCCAATCAGAAGAAAAGAACACGGAAACACACAGTTATTGTACTAAAAACGGGTCTATTTTTAGCACTGCATTACAGTTTTCGGATTTCTAAAGGATAGACTGGCTCGCGTTTTGAAAACCCTGTTTTTGTTGCCACAGTTTTATTCTTCTTCTCCTCGAAGGTGTATGAAAGTAAAGAGAACCGGAGGTAAATAGGTTTTAAGGTTTTAATGAAAATGTTGTAAACAAAAGTGTTTTGAAGATGTAAGATGTGCATTCGGCCGGCGAGAAAAACAATATGATGCCGCTGAGGAAAGGAAAAAAAATATTGGAATAACTTTGTGTATACATTTGGAGGAGAAAATAAGAATGAGGTGGTGGGAAGGTGCAGGCTTCTCCCTCCTGCGGCGAAATAATACGTCTTAGTGATTCCGTGGTAAATAATAGCGGCCGTAATGAAATGGGTAGACAGATTCCATGGGGGATGATATTTTAATAACCGTGGAAGAGAGCAAGGCAAATAATTAACAAGCGGGTAAGGGAAAGAAGGGACAAAGCACCTGTGTGAAAACGGAATATCTCTCGTTCCTGTAAACTTGGTCATCTATCTTGGTACTGCTTAACGGCCATCATTTTATTGCTTGAATTCAGAATATACTTCATTATATTTAGAAACAAGCAAAATATGAAGAAAAAATCCAAAAATATTATAAAATATTTTTTCCAAACATATACTTTAAGGCTCTGGGGCAGGTTGACTTCATTAATTTAAAAATAGGACTTGCAGATTTTTTATACATATTTAATAATAAAATATCAAATGAAATACAGGCAAATTCCATGGAATATATAGATTTTAATCCTTCCGAAACCCTTAAACTTTAAAAATACAAATAAGTTACTTTGCCTTCCTTAATTCTAATTACAATATTGTGGCGTGTATGTGTGTGCACTGTCACGTCGGACACATTATTGCTTTGTAGCGACGACATTGTTGGGTGTAATTCTTTCGGCTGGGGTTTTGAATTTCCTCCGACGTGATGTCTCTTCCCCATCTCCCAGGCAGAGGTAGAGAGAGGAAGGGAGGGAAACAAGCGTTCTTTCTTTGTTTGGATAGCGTGATGTCAGTCGTAGTAGTCTCTTCAGGGCGAGTTTTGAGTATGGTAGCGTGCGTGTTTAGTGTGAGTGTGACTTCGTGTGTGTAACAGCTATCTCCAATGTTTTTCCTTTAATCTTTTGTGAACAATGAGTGATACCGAGTTTAATATTCAATAAACCACAGGTAATGTGACTAAACTGAAATCCCGTGTATTTTTGTGATAACTATCCCACGCCTGCTCTGAAATGTGTTGCTAAGGTCCTGGTCCTCTTGTTTGCCTCTGATGCTATGCCTCCAAATGTTTATGCTGGGGTATCTAAAATTTAATAACTAGCTGCAAACCTTTTAGCCTGACCCCGGTATATAACAATATGCCATTAAAAGCATCAGTTTTCGAAAACAAAAATTCTTCAGGAATAGAGAGCCTAAAATAATTTTACATGTGACGTCACAGAGGAAATGCTACATTTTCTCAACTGTATCTGATTTGTTGGTAAGGGTAGTGCGGTTATTTCCGGGCGCGTTTCCTCGAAAGAGTGAGTTGGGTTTTCTAAAAACAGAAAACTGCTCGAATAGAATATCTGGAAGGTTTGGTTCAATACTAACAGAAACAATTTTAAGAGCGAAATATCGCAAATCTTACAAATTTGAAGAAACATGAGGATTGTCATAAAATATGAAGATTTTTACCAAAATCTAATGAAATATGAATGTATTGGATTCTTTACCCTGCAAAACGTAATAATACTTATTCTCATAATGAAAGCAAGCGTGGTTTAAAATATGAAATTCCATATTTGCCTGTCTGTATTATATCACTTTTACGGGAAGTGTCTATACTGAATGTGATAATCTCCAGAATCACTGGACTGATTTTACCGCATTTATAAGAGCATTTATCATATGTAGCAGGGACATTTCGTAAATAACATTTTCCAGAAATATAACTTATCCATTATATCAAGTGACCAATCAGAGATAGAACTGCTTTGAATCTGAACGAGTCGTAGCTCTTTATCTTGATGATTTTATCATTTTAATTTTATAGTTTTCATTTTATCGTCTGGAAGTGCAATTGTTTTATTTTCCCAATTAATGTCTCTATGATGTCTCGTACATTGTGGTTTTCTTTTATATACTGTATCAGTTGAACCCTCTAATCTTCTCCTTCTCTCTCACACACATACATTATGCATATATCGACGGAGAGAGAGAGAGAGAGAGAGAGAGAGAGAGAGAGAGAGTGGGAATTGAAGCTGCAGAAAATATTCTACAAACTGCTGACGTGTTTAATGTATATCAGACAGTCGATAGTACTACATAATTTCGTACTGAATTAAACCTAAAAGAGTTGAGCAACATTTCTAAACAACATCTGTCCACATGCATTAAGGTAACGTGAGTCCGAAAACCAATTCGTAACAACAATTAGAACACGAAGCATCTAAATGAGAGGTCTGAGAAGCTTTTGTCACATGCAGTAAAACATGTTTGTTTTTCCCCCTCTGTCATTCATGCAATCTTATAGGTAAAAAAGATTTACCCTCTGAGGTCACCTAGCGGAAAAATGGTACATCTGTCGAAGTTTTGTCACATTTATTTATTTATTTTGCAAATTAAATACCATATAATATATAATAAATAATAAATAATTTCAAGCACCATCCCGAATGAGAAAATATCGTGTTCCGAGGGACACGGATTGCTTACAAATAGACTACATTAGCATAAAATTATATAGAAACGATAATAATATTATTAATCAATAACAACCTAAATTAGTATTTGCGACGATAAAAGGTAATAGGAGATAACGTTAATTTTGAATTGTAAAATCTAATTTTATTATACACAAATTCTTTAGTAATTATCACTCAAGTTTTAAAAGGAAGAGATGTTATTGCGGGAAAATAGTACGTATAATAACAAAAAATAAACAAATAATGCGTTTCCCAGCAACTTAATGATAAAGTGGGAAAATGGTTATTTGTAACAGTTCCAAAAAAATATACTAGTTCCAGAATAGCACTCAAGTACGTCCCTGAGTATTTACGCACAAGCGCAGCGGAAAAATACTCTTGATTCACTATTGTTCTGCTCGGGTGGTTTCGCACCAAGTCGTGAATATTCGTCTTTTACTAATTGCCTAGAGGCAAGAAGATGCTCATCCCTGCTATCCTAAATTCAGCCATGCACGCGCGAATTCGCAGCTTACTACTGACAACAAATGATGCGTTACATCTAATTACTTATAATTAGTAGTAGTAACTTAACTCCTGTTAAAGACTTTCACACCCCATCATCATCATCACCATCACCCTATCAGTTTCCATAACGCTATGTGTTCTAAATCGGCATCTCCTCATGTGATAAATCGCCTTTTGCATATGTAGCCCAATACCTTAACAGTATAATTAAATTATGTCCTTTTTTAAAAGCGGGGACGCTTCCAAGGTCTCTTACCATACATACACATGTATTGTAACGCAACGTTCTCTCTACGATCAGAACTGGTTTTAAAATACAGGGTTATTCTAAATTAGTTACCTGAAAGTATGAATGAATTATTTCGAAACTGTTGACGGAAGTTTATTCCGATGTTCATCAAACCTTATGTCATATCATCAAGTTTTAACCATGGTCGACAGACATCGCTACATGCACTCGCTCGCTCGTCTGGCGGGGAAAATGTGAAGCACTCGCAACACCTCAGGACCCTCTGGATATTTTTAGAGGGTCCTGAACACCTGGAGCCTAGTAAGCAGTCGCCAAAGTGTATCGCAAATTACCACACAAAGACGCTTTCGTACAAAGTATCAAAAAACTCCCCCGCAGGTGAAATATCAAAGCATGGTATGATCGATTCGTAGAAACACTGTGTGGAACACCGAGAGAAAGAACAGGGACGACCTCCTGTAGCAGGCCACGTTGTGGAAGCCGTGAGAAGAACTTATGCACGAAGTGCAAAGAAGTCTACAACTAGAGCAAGTTTGGAGCTGACCATTCCACAACCTACGGTATGGAGAATTTTACGACGACGACTGCAGTATAAGGGGTTCAAGTTGCAACTGGTTCAGGCATTGAGTGTTAATGACAAGCTTAAACGTTATGAGTTCTGTGCGGACATGCTGAACAGGATGGAAGAAGACGATAGTTTTCTTAATAAGATTGTGTTCGGTGACGAGGCAACTTTTCACCTTAGTGGTACAGTTAATCGCCACAATGTAAGGATAAGGGGTACACAGAAACCGACGGAATGCCTGGAACATACACGTGACTCACCAAAACTTAATGTGTTTTGTGCGCTAAGCTCCGTGAAAGTGTATGGACCATTCTTTTTTTATGAGAAGACTGTGACTGACATCACATATCTAGATATGTTAGAAAACTACTTGATGCCACAGCTGCAAGAAAATATGAGATAATTTCGTTTTTCAACAAGATGGAGCACCTCCTCATTACCACCATGAGGTCACTACGTACCTATCCCAAACCACTCCCTCTTGGATTGGACGTGGCGGGAGCATAGCTTGGCCTCCACGATCTCCCGATTTAACACCACTGGATTTTAGTCTGTGGGATTACATTAAAGATAACGTGTACAACCCTCCACTGCCGACCAATCTCGATGAGCTTCGTCAACGAATTAACGTAGCGGTAGCTCGGGTAGATACGGACATGATCCGCGTATCTGGGATGAACTGCCGTACAGGTGGGATATCTGCCGAGTGACAAAAGGGAGTCACATTGAACATTTGTAAACATTGCAAATAAAACTTAATGTTAATGTCAATGTATGTAATGGAAATGGAAATAAACTACGTAAGATAACTAAGTATAATTTAGGTTTATTATCAGGTAACTAATTTAGAATAACCCTGTAGTATATTGTGATAAGACTCCCACCGAGGCGGCCCGGGTTCAATCCCAGGGACCTGCATGTGGGATTTGTGGTGAACGAAGCGGCGTCTGGGCGGGTTTTCTCCGGGTTTTCCGGTTTCCCCCACCATTCATTCCACCAACTGCTCCATCATCACCTTTCCTTTCATCCAATTCACCTAATTTCGTTTCATCTACTTCCTTCATCCCATACCAGGCATCGGGCTGATCACCCATCCTGGATGCTCTGTCTGATCCATGAGTGTCTGCTCCTCGACGGGCCTCTGACACCAGGCACCCGCTTGAAAGTCCTACATAAGAGGAGGGTAAACAGATAATGAATAAATGAATGAATAAGTTGAGAAAGGATGAAAAATGGAGTTGGAAAGGTAAGGAAATTGAGGTTGTCAGAAATTTTGATTATTTGGGAGTAAGACTAAGTAGCAATGGTAGATGGGGAGAATAAAAGGAACAGGTTTTAGCAAAAGGAAAAGTGGCAATGAAAGTTATTAGAGCATGTTTAGATAATATACCTAGGATGCACGTAAAATGGATAGAAAGAGTATATAGAGCAGTAGTTGAGGCAAAAATGCTGTATGCTGCAGAGATTTGGGGTATCGAGGAGGGGTGGGAACAGGTAAATAAAGTGCATAGGAGCTTTTGTAAAATAATTCTGGGTCTACCAAGAGCCTCACCTAATGGGGTTGCACAAATGGAGTTAGGGAGATTTGGTAGTAAGGCTAAAATTATTGAAAGAATAGTGAAATATTGGTTGAGAATTGAGGAATCGGAAAATAATAATATTTTTAAAAAATGTTTGGAGGTTCAGCGAAAGCTAAATAAAGAGGATACTTGGTACAAGCGTCTAGAAGCAATTCTCAGTGAAATAGGGTGTTGGGATATTTGGAAATAGACTATCACGTGAGAAGGGATGTTGGAAAAGAGATTGAGGATTGAAGATATGGAAAGACAGGAAATAATTGGTGGTTTTAATTAAAAAAGGTCATTATATGTATATACAGAGATTAAAAGGACATGGGAAAGAGAAAGCTATGTTGATGTTTGTAATAAAATAGCAAGAGAGGGCTTTGCATGGGCTAGGTTGGGGTGGTGAGGTTAAAAGGCTTAGGAGAAAGAGAAAATGAAGGCAAATGCCCATTATGTAATAGAAAAATTAATAATTACTGGCATTTAATGTTAGAATGTGAAAGAACAATGAATATGAGGAAAAAATTGCAAAGAAACAATTGGTCTAGATTACTAAATGAAATTATAGGTAAAAGGATGTTAAGAGTTAAATACAAGGAAAGTTTAATTGAAATAGGAAAATATTTAAGTGTAGTGAGAAATAAATGGCTGAAAAAAATTACAAATAGGGAATAGAAAGGAAATGTAGATTGTTGAATCATAAAATTAAATAGGACCTAATAACTCGACAACAATGGTGTTGGATGTTCGCGGGCCCTTAGTAATGCAGCAATTTAGTGAAAGAGAAAATGATATGTAATGGTTAATGTGTAGAGATAAAATTATGTATTATAGAACTTATATGAGAATTAATTTATGTAACTAACGAAGTGAAATAAAATATCTATCTATAGCTACACTTCACACATCGTTATAGATACAAACGAATATCGATAGTCAAATGTATAAGAACTGGACGCTTGTCTGCTGGTCTTAAAATTCCATACCCTTTCCATGACATCGAAAGAAGCACCTGAAAGTCGAAAGGACTTTAAAAGAATGGCTAAGTATTGAGCAGTTCGAACCATTAATAACGGATCTCGGAAATGGATGATCCCACAAAAAATAAGTTATTTGAGATAAATTGTATGTTTCAAAGTGATCTACAATTTTTGTGTAGTAACGTTTACCAGTTATACAAGATTATACAAACATCCTTCCTAATGAAATGAACTTCACAGGCTATTCTCAGAAAATTCAGGATATATATTTTATTCTTCATGTAAATATTTTAATATATGGTATTTCAATTAAAATTATTAGCAAATTTTTTGGAAAATCAAAAATTTCAAAAAATGTTCCATGTAAAGGGTAATTGGGGTGGGGGATTGTCATGAAAACCGTCGTTTCGCATCTTTGGAAGATACTGGGCTTAAATACCAACTATGGTATTTATGATAGATTTCGTTTTTGACTTATGCTGTTCACAGACACACACAAGGACCTTTATATAAAAATCCTCTTTTTGGGAGGCAGGTTCGGGGAGCCTTGAAGTTTCGAAATCGAGCTTTTGGGTGGAATACAATGCTTCCCCTACTTAGTATACGTAGTAGAGGCAATAAAAACGAGCCGACGTCCAACTTCTTCTATTTCCGAGATTCTATTATACACTTCACACAAGTGAATTGCATACTGTTATATGGACATTAATATTAATTATGAACATTAATATTAATTAAACCATAGTTATGCATAAGATTAAAATATGTTATACAAATGACTGCTATGAGAAAGGAATATTTGAAAGTCGTCTACTATAAGAAAGCAGCAGTTCTACGGTAGTTCAGTCTAATTCAGCAAACATAAACAGTAATATCTCATTCAGCTTGAAGAAAATGAACAACATTCAATAAGTGTTCCATTCGCACTTTCATATTTAATATTTTAAAATAAACGTTTGCTTTTTTATTGCTTCATTTGTATACATTTTACCTGCTGAACAATTTCTTTCTTAACGATAGGTTCTATTACTTTTTTGCACGACCGCGTTTTTTATAATCTTTCCGATGATATTTACACATACAGAAATTTAGAATCCCGACACATGAATTCGTTTCCAAGGAAACCTAATCTACCAATTTAAATTTGGTGGATGTATTAACATTATCTTAGGATTAGCATTAGGATTCTAAGCGGAAGAGCACTTAGCACCTTGACCTAAGCAGATCTTTTGTGCCTATGCCCCGGGCGGGGCGCCACCGAGAGGGAGAAATGAGGTGAGAGGAGGCAGAGGGCGGTCGAACCGGAGGCACGACAGGTAGAGGGCAGGGTCTCTACCGCTGGGTCCTCTTCCCCCCTTGTTGGGCTTACACATCCCTCATGAGGCCCGGGCCCCAGAGACCGTCCCCAATCCGGGGGACGAAGGACTCCACAGAACATCCTTTTTTTCTGACATGCATACGACACCTGCAATCCTGAAAGACCCAAGCAGATGAAAGGTTAAGTGAAATGCGAATGGAGGTGAAATGGAAGGACAGGAAACTCGGGGGACTTAATGATACTTTCCAGCATTCACCTAGCGACCCGAGAAAACTCCGAAAACAACCATGGATCAGGAACGTCGACCGCGGGAATCGAACCCACGATCTCCCGAATGCGGGCCACAGACCCGCCTGAGCTATCCCGCTCGGTAATAATAATATCTTACTAAGTTATACGATAAGTTATGGCTGATGAATTGGCAACATTGCACAATCGGAAATCCGAGGTGATGATGGCTAAGTTAAGATGGCTTTATTAATAATTAATTCAAAGTAATAAAACAAATGGTCGTGCAAAATATAGCGTGACATACACGTGTATGAAATGCTTCGACTTTGTCTCGTCTTTTCAAACTGTTCCTTGATTCTGTAATAATGCACTTTCCTCACTCATATGCTATTTACAACACGTTCATACTTCCAGAGTCTGAGGTTAGGGAACGAGTTTGGTTAAAGAAAAATATCACTCCCCAGCTGGGAATCGAACCCGGGACCTCTGTGTTGTGAAGCCAGAATTCTGACCACTCTCGAACCACAGAAGATGTCTTTTGTGTGTGTGTGTGTGTGTGTGTGTGTTTGTGTACATACATATGAGTATTATTTATTTTGTTTGTATAGCAAGCAGGTTAGATCAACTTGCGATCCATGACAATAACACTGAGAAGTAATAGAAGTTAGTGTCATCATCCAAAAATAATCGAGCCATTGCATTAGTGCAAAACGGTTTGAGTGCTGTTGCTTTGGATGTATGTAACTGGACCTATGGAGACTTTTTGGACGGTTACATCCTCGGAACCGTTCCAAATAACGGTTTCGTTATGTTTTCCTTGCCTGTACTGAAATACAAATGCCTTGTTGCTCGTACCCTGTTCAAGATGTCAATATGGCAATGCTGACTCGGTCGCTTGGCGAAGCACTACGTGTAAAGGACGCTGCGTTATTGACCGTAGTTCGCCAGTACAGGTAAGGGGAAGTCCCAGACTTTTATTTCTTGCAAGATCATGAGGGGAATTTATGAGAGTGGTTGGAGGATTATGTTAATGGTCATCCAGGAAGGCGTATTAATACATCACGTCCAAAGTTTATTGGCTGGTGCAGCTGTTTTATGTACTCTGCGACGTAGACGCAAAATTGTGTCGGTCTTGGGGGTTCTCTCTGCTTGGCGTGGCAATATCGAGGGTTGGTAAACTGGATTCTACACCGATACCTTGTTCTGCATGCGTCCTAAACATAAAATGTAATGCTTTATTGAATGGCCTTCAAAGAGGTATTTTCAGTAATAACACATACCAAACACCATTTCTCAGCAAAGAGGTGTTTCTTACAATATGTACAAGGGCTAGAATGCGAGCTAAAACAGTCACACAGTAGAGATAAAAGAGGGGAAGAATATTTTAGTGCTGTTTCACTGTATAAAATTCTAGGCTCCTGTCAAAAACAATAGTAGCATGGAATATATACCTAATACCACATAAAATTTGTATATTCCTTATAGATAAAGTGTTTTGATCAGATGCATCACATCAGATGACAAACAAAAATCACTAAAGCTAGCTGATATCCATCATAAAGATCGAGAGAAGACAGTTTGATTCAACAGGGATTCCAACTTGGTCTCGTTGCGTACTTCTTCACTGCCGCAGGGGCTAAAATATGTTTTAAACATTGCTTTCTGATGCCTCCCTAAACACTTTCTCACTATCGAGATTTCACCGGAAATATAGGGTTTGAAGTCCCCAAATCCAAAAAGAGCATGTTAATGCTGTGTGTGATAAGGATAACAAAAACTTCGAGAAATACCGAGAGGGATGATTCAGGCAATACATTTGAGGATCATATTCAGGAGGTCCCGAGTTCGTTTTCAGTTGGTCTATCTTACCTTGTTTTTTTTTCGTGGTTTTCTCAGGTCCATAGACGAATGCTGGGGTGGATTATACGCTTACATAAATGTTTCTCTCTCTTCCATTTCTTTTCATCGTTTAGGGTTGTACGATAGATATAGGTACAACTCATGCATTGGGAGAATTTTGTTTCCTGCTATGGAACCTTCTGCCCGAACCTGTCCCGCAGGGATGTTGGAGATGCTTCATCTGGAAACGTTAGGCACCTTTATGTTTTTCTATTACAGAACAGACCTCAAGAAATTGACCGCCTCTGTAGTCTGGCGCTTAGTGTGCTAGGCTTCAAATCCAGAAGTCCGGGTTCGATAAATGACATTTTTTGCTTAAGCCAAGATTATTACTTATTCTCGCTAGCGCTTGGGAGTATGAATAAGAGCGTGAATATTTAAGTAAAAGAGAAACACAAAGAAAACTACATATTGAAAAAAAAGAACAAAGACGAAGAAGTACAAGAAGACCAATACGACCTGCTGCTTACTACAATGGAGAGCAGAATGGCCAGATAGGCCTATGTCATAACGTTAAATTAAATTAAATTGAGTTTTATTTATGGACGCTCTTTAACTGCTGTGGTCCTTAGCGTCCCATTCTATACTGGGCGAGAAAAATCGGTAATTTTGCTCAGAGTACTCTTTATCAGGCTTGAGGTTCTTTTACGTGCCGTAAATCTACGACAAGGGACCACCGACTTTTACTTCCCTTCCAAAGGAAGCCATGCTAAGGATTTTTACGCCCAATAAAATCCATCGCCCGCGACCTTGGGAACTAGAGGCTAGCACGGTACCGCTAGTCCACGGAGGACAACGTCGTAACGTTGACGTTAATAATGATGGTGTATATTTTAAAAGTTATTTCTTGTGCTAAGTTTTTGTCTGTCTCATATGGCTTCCCAGTTGTATTACTTAAAGGAAAATGAAGAAGACTGCACAGACTATTCACAGAAAATTAAACATGAGTATATATTTTTTATTTGTCAGGCTAGTTTCCCAAGAATTCAAAAATTCGGTACCGAGATATCGCCGGAAATACATTTTTTGGGTTCCCTGAATAAAAAAAAACATTTTATGTGTATGTGGGGGGGGGGTGAACAGCATAATTCAAAAACGAAAAGTTAGATAAATACCAAACCTGGTATATAGGTTCAGTACTTCCAAAGATACGACACGAAGATTTTCAAGAAGATACCCCACCCAAACTACTCTTTACATGGAACATTTTTCGAAATCTTTTATTTTCAAAAAGATGGCTCTAACGATTTTGATTAAAATACCCCATGTTAAAGATATTTGCATGAGAAAATTTATACGTTGAATTTTCTGGGAATAGCCTGTAAAGTCCTCTTCATTCGGAAGGAAATTTGATAAACGTTAAGCAATAGACGAAAACGTACCACACAGCAAATGTAGATCTCTTCAAAACACACAGTTTATTTCAAATACGTTTTTTGTGGCATACGCCATTATTAAGATATCCGTTATTAAAAGGTTCCAATTGTACATTTATTTGCCATTCTCTTCAAGTTTATTCCATACTTATTCTCGCGACTGCATGGAAACAACATGGAAACAGGCCAGCATATAGCGTCCATTCTTAAACATTTGACTATCGCTATTCCCTTAGTATTCATAACGAAGTGTATAATGTAGCTATTTCTGCAAATATTTATTTGGATTAAAATGTAATAGATGGAAAAGTAAGCTCTAATAAGAATAGTTTGTACACCCACTAATAAACGAAGGAGAGTAGAGAAAATCATTTGAATGTAACCTATCGCTTTTAATACATTTAATCAGCATAAAAATGAGATAATAATGGTGAGAAAGAGCAAGTCTGGGCATTTTTCTTCATGAAAATGAATGTATCTTAATATTTCAGCTCTGATGCAACTGGTGGTGATGATATGATCTACAAACATTGTAAACTAAAAGAAAGGAAGATCCCGTTGAACTCTGTCTGGAGAAGGCGTTGGCCGGGAGACGGAAATGCCCCACCCAGCAGCTCCTCTTGCAACTTGGAATAAGGAGGCACTGCAGAATTAACTTTCACTGTGGCTTTGCTAACTTTACTTACCTCGTCCACTGTAACAAATGTGTTTTATAAGCATGATGTTGCCAAGTAGGTTAAAATGCACAACAGTCACAATATTTATTTAAAAAATTTCTTCGAAACAAAGCCGAATACTATTAATTCATGCAAGTAACTCATTTCTCACCACCCCTCCGTCTACAACATTTAAGTTGCTAATTATATTAAATTGGGATTGCCCATTTAACACTAATTAGAGCAAAATTCATTAAGAGGGGCGTTTTCTGATCCTTCTGCGTTCCACACCGAAAAATTATCAAACCATTAATAATTAATTAGGCTACTGTTTTCACGCATTCGTTAAATTCCATACCTGCTTTGACCCATAAGCATTTAGATACTAGAAAAATAATATTAATATCATAAAATGTATTATTATTATTATATTTGTTACATAAA
Organism: Deroplatys truncata; assembly: GCA_030765065.1. NCBI lineage: Eukaryota > Metazoa > Arthropoda > Insecta > Mantodea > Mantidae > Deroplatys > Deroplatys truncata. The sequence continues at coordinate 80,414,002 of CM060982.1, read as the reverse complement.
GATGACACTGATATGGTCACGGGGTCAAAAGACGTCATAAATAAACAGTGTTATTCTCATTCTTATTACTAACATAATTATCGTTATTAATTTAACGCTACTCAACTAGCAAGATTAGACAACTCATTGAAAGTGTCTGCTCCACCCATCTTTTGGAATAACGTAACTTATTAAAGACGTTGCTATACTTAGCCAGAGCCGAGATAAAAGCATTGCGCTTGGATAAGGCGGGGCTACTTATGTTCAATACCATCTTAAATAGGAAGAAATGGTGTTATATGGTCCACTTTTTCCATACCGCAACGTAAGATTCGAGCTCACGCAGCCAGTTTATAATACTGGCATATGGTCTTTACACCATAAAGCCAATTTTCTGGATTTACTTAAACAAAATTTGCTTGAATATTTCAAACTTTATAAAATTACATTTATCACAATATTTTAAAATAAAACTATAATCGTCACATTATAACTAAATTAGTAAAACATAAAATTCTAACCACCAGGTGTAAAAAGTGTTCAGAAGAACGTCACGTTTTATTGTAGTTACTTGTTGCTTTAATATAAATTAAATGGAGTTTTATTTATGGACGTTCTTTAACTACATGGCACTTAGCGTGAACGTATATTGAGCGTGAAGGACCGGAAAGTTTGCTCAGAGACCTCTTTATCAGGCTTGATGTTCTTTTACGTGCCGTAAATCTACGACACGGGACCACCGGCTTTACTTCCCTTCCGAAGGAAGCTATGCTAAGGATTTTTACGCCCGAAAAAATTCCATCACCTGCCGGGTTTGAGCCTGCAACCTTTCTATAATATGAATTATGCATGAGCGCACATAATATTGCGTTTCGAGTTTTGCATGCGGCAAGCTGTATTGTCTGTATGAAGCAAATCGCACTCGGGGCGGACCAAAACTAGCTATGAGGAGGTTCTCTAAAATAAAATCCTTCCTCCAGAGAGGGAGTTATACATCGGGCGGTTCTCCGACCTTGTAAAACTTAGAAAACTCATAAGATTCACAGGAATATACTAGATGGACAAAATGGTGAAATTCCTGGCACGAAAAAGGTGAAAAATTCAGGCATTTTGGAAAAATTGACCTTGAGAATTTGAAATGTTAGAGGTTCAGCACGTAAGATATTTGTACCGATTACCATTGAAGAAATAAAAGCTAATATTTATGTTTTACCTGACCCCCCCCCAAAGGCGGTTAGCATTGATATTGGAAAGGGAAGATATACTGAGAGCATTCTAATCAATCAGGGTATAAGACAAGGATGGAGCATTTCACCAAGCTTATTTTTAATATACGTATATGAACGATATTCTAAAGGAATGGAAAAACGTTTCACCATATGGCATAAAAATTGCCTATATTTTACTATTAAGACGACGCTATTTGCGGTTGATCAGGTATTAACAAACAAAAGTGAAGATGATCTGCAGAAATCAATATATCAACTACAAAAAATAAGTAGTACTTATAAATTTAATATTTCAGAAATCAAAACAAAGGACAATGGGCTTTTAAACGGAAAAATAGTGTCAAAACAAAAATAATTTTAAATAATGCTCCTAAAGAACAAGTTACAAGTTTTAAATATTTAGGATCTGAAGTTACCTATAAGTGCATAAGTGAAACCATAAATAAACTTCCAATGTTCCAGCAAATAAAACTCTTAAAGGAAAAATACTCCAATAAAGTTTTATAATGTAACAGCGGTACCAGTTTTATTGTATGTATCAGACACATAGATTCTTATTAGTAATAGTAGGAATAAGATACAAGCATCCGAAATGAAGTTCCTAAGATGGGTTAAAGGTTGTACTAGGATGAAGGTATAAGAAGGGAACTAGATAATTCGAAGAAAGAAAACATAATTTTAGAAAGAAGTGGATAGAGCTTCTGGAATGAATGGATTGTAACCGTACCCCTAAGGAAATATTGATATATAGACCAAAGAAAGACGAGACCAGGGGAGACCGAAGAAGCACTGTAAAGAATCTCTATGAAGCCGAAGAGGCTGAAAAAGCATAATCCTATCCGACGACTGAAAAATTCAATGCCATAGATTGGAACCACGGATCTCCCGGTTTCCATCCGGCTACTCTAACCACTGAGCTTACCGTAGGACATTAAATTCTCCAGCTCACTCGCATTCTTCCCCAGTAAACCACAAGGAGATCTCAAATAGTTTTGAGATGACAAATCACAATAGTGACTTAAAATGCCGTAAGTATTTTCGGTCTTCATGGTTTAGCCTTTCTTACATCACTTAATTAATCTTCCAACTAGCCATGCGTGTAGGACAAGGTTGAAAAGGTAGAGTCAGAGGACTGAAAAACTCAATCCTATTCAAAAAATCTTGTGTTACAGTCACATGACTGTCTCTACTCTTGTACAAACTATTTTTACAAACGCTTATTCTCCATATGCTTCATGTTAGTCGAGATGTTAATCTTATTGCTAATGTTCTTGTAGATGCAAGGGGAATTGCTAGACTTTAAGGATACTCAAATATTTTAAGAGCTGGTTGCTATGTGGTTCTCTATGCTTTACCAAGACAAAAAAATGAATAACGAATTCCCATTTGAGAAAAAGTTTTAAGTATTGGAAAATTTAAGGGAATAACAAGCAATATATTTTTTGTGTAGTAAAATTTTGTCTATCTCTTATGGTTTACGAATTATGCAAAAGTCGTTCACAATGAAATATACTTTTGGAGATATTCCCAGAAAATTCAAGATATACATTTTATTTGTCATGAAATTATCTTAAATATATGAGATTTTAATCAAAATCGTTAGAGCCATCTTTGAGAAAATTAAAATGTTCCATGTAAAGGTTAATCTGGAGTGGGGGGATTTTCTTGAAAACCGTCGTGTCGCATCTCAGGAAGATACTAAATCTAAATACCAATTTTGGTGTTTATCCGACTGTTCGTTTTTGAGTTATGGTGTTCACAGACACACACACACACACACACACGGACATGTTTCCAAAAATGCTTTTTCTGGATTCCAGGGGCCTCAAAACATATACTTCCGGTGAAATTTCGGTATTGAATTTTTGGGAGGAATACAATACTTCCCCTACTACTATACGTAGTAGAGAAAGTAAAAAGTCCAGGCTATGACTTGGTGTATTAGTGGACACGCCTCAAGCGTCAGGAGGTTTGGACCAAATAATATACCTATACCTAGTAAGCATATATAAAATCGGCTAGAAAATTAGTATAGCTCGAGTAGAAGGAAGTAACTCCTCCCAGAGATACCTGTTCTTTAAAGGTTTCATTTTTCGTTAACTGTGGCGTTTTCATCCATTTAAATACTTAACTGAACGCGAAGCAGTACATGAAGACGGCCGGTGACTCGCTTAAATCCTAGCTTTAATGCTTTGTGGCGCAGGGAGATTACGGGTTGGAATCCTGCCTCGGACAATCGTGTTTGTGTGTTTGTAAATATGTGTAAATAAAACGGAAAAGTAACAGAAACATAGGTGGGAAATTCGATGTGTTCCAATCATATGACTTTCACTACTCTCTGCTGCAAATTATTGTTACAAAAGCTTATCCTTTTTACCTATTTCATATTAATCGAGATAAACATTAGCGGTACTGATTTCATTGTAAGTACAAGAGGGATACAGCAGGCTGAAGTAATAGACAGATGTTTAAAAAGCGGGTTGCTATATGTAGCTTTGAAATTCTACTCTTTACGTGACATCACAAGAAAAAGCTGAATGATAACAGATCTTAAAAAATGTAGTTTTCTCGAAATAAAAAATAACAAACACATTCCATGTAAAGAATAATTTGAGATAGAGGAATTTTCTTGGAAATCTTCGTGTTGTATGACTGGAATATGCCGAACTTAAATACCAAGTGTGGTATTTATTCGACATTTCGTTTCTCAGTTATGCTGTTCACAGTCACACACGCGCGCGCAAGCAAACCTTTTTCTACAAAAGTTTATTTTTTATTCGCGGACCTCAAAATATGGATTTTCGATGAAATCCCAATATATAACCGTTGGGTGGAATGCATACTTCCTCCATCTACTATAAATGGGTGCTGGAGAAAGTAAAAAAAGAATTAACCACAGGTGATTCAAGCGATATACAACATTACAACTCTGTTCATGCCGCGGTTCTTGTCTTTTGTCATGCGTATAGACGGACAAAGAGATGCTAATTAGCGCTCCGCAGAAACGAACGTATCCTAAATGGTTTCAGAATAACAAGATGTGTAAAAAAGCTGAATTATTAAACGGAAAACATTCAAGGCATGTTTTTAGTCTTTCTGTTCTCAATTTCGGGATCTGTTTCAAGCTCTTGTTTTCTCAGGAGTTAAAAACCGGGTCCTGATACTGAGATTTGGTATGGATATAATTAGTTGGCGTGCTGTATATATCAGACTGTACTTAAGCTAAAGGATATGGCCCTTCGGGTTATGTACTGTTTTAAGTTGGCTGCCCTGCGGAACTTCACGCATGGCGAACTGTAATGGCCATTCTGGCTCTTTTCCAGCTTTCCATTCTTTCTGCATTTCTTCTTCATCTTCCTCTCCTCTTTATTCTTTTCCATCCCCTGCATTATTCTTTCTACCCCAAAATAAATATTGGGAAGGGAACGTTTATGGGCGTTATATCGAACTCTTGTACCTTGTTCGTAACGGCAGTCTGAGAATCTGCGTCTGACAGATCGTCTGTCACTTCGCTAGAGCCTCGAGAAATGTAAATTATATCATGCATTTTATGGATTTATTTGAACAGCTCACTGCCAAATGTTCCATTTTAATGGCATGTTGATGGTGATGAAAATAATGGCTTTCCTTAGGCTCCGAACAATTTGTCCGTATTCACGTATCACTGACATTGCCGTGTAGGAGAACACTTACCCCTAACCAATAACATATACGTTATACGCATGTAAATAAACAAGGTTCACAGATATTAATAATCAATAATCAGATATTGTCGTAACCTCTTTACATATTCTAGCTCAATGGGGGTAGAGCAAATAGGTACCGTGGCCGGGATTGAACATTCTATCATAAATTATGCGAGGTACGACGGGGCTAGCTCCACAAAATTCTAAAAGTATACCTAAAGGTCCCTAACAATATTCCTAATTCATTATGTGGATAAGGGAAGGATCTATCTACTATAGAAATTCATACTAAGATTACCCGGATGACAACTGTATTTTATGATATAAAGGAATTACAATACCTCCTTGTCTGTCGGTGGGGACGCCATGCTATATGCACGGACAAGCTGCACACACACCTGGTTGCAAGCAGAACCTCGACTCGACTAATCAACCCACGCTAACTCGGCGTCAGCACGCTACACTAGGAACCAGTTTTCCATCCCCTCTACTCTTGCACAACATATCCGATCTGGGCCGCCAGGTCACGTACGCAATAATGCCAATAATGCCAACTATATTACAAATGTCGCAATATGCTAATAAACACAATAGAGAATAAATAACATGGAAGGTATAAGTGAAGGGAAATAACATGTAAATAGAATAGAAATAAATAACGGGAAGATTTTAAATAGTATACACTATAAAATATCGGAATTTCATGTACATAAACCATTAACCAGGGATAGGCGAGGGCACAATAGTAAGTGAACTTTGTAACACATGGATTTCAATGAGAGACAGAAGGAGAGAGAGAGAGGATCTATGGTAAATGGAGATAGAATGAAATTCCTGGAAGCGTCAGTCGCAGAATAAGGAGTTGGATAAAATGAGAGATTGTACGCGAGAGAAGGTCGGCGTGTGAAAGAGATGGAGATAGAAGGAAATTCTCCAAGAGTCAAGTGAACACTGACTCAAAAAAAACTCGACAAGCTAACTCTCATATCACACTAAGCAGGTGACAATCAAAAGCACACGTTGCAAATATTGGCGCGGATGCTCGCATAAGGAAATTTCTGTATAAAAGAAGGAATTGCCTAGAACTTACACTACTCTTGTTTTGCTACTGATGGTGAGACGAGACACTGCATTTGCTACGTGTTGTGAAGGGCAGGTGGAGATAGCTTGTGACGATGAGAAATAGCTTTACCAAAACTTATTGACATGGAGGGTATAGAAAGTAACTCAGATATGTAAATAAGGGAATAGTGATGCTGCCACTTTGCATGTTTTATTTGTTGTTTCTGGAATAAAGTCCCTTTCTAAAGCTGAACTCGTGGTCATGATTTGCTTTCACTCACACCCTTGAGATTCCAACGATAGGCATAGGTTTGATTTTTAGCAGCTCCGAGAACGAGAAAACGAGCAGTTAGCAGATACCAAAGCCAGGACGCCCAGATGAACCAGAGGAGGACTCACGCTGAAGGTAGCGTGAGCAACGCGCACCCGCCCCAGCCGTCATCATCTTTATCATCACAACCACCTTATGAGAGCAGCGGAAATACGTTCTCGAGTTAGTCCTTTGGCCTTGAATGACGGGTTTGGTGTAGCTCGTATAGGTTTGAATGATCTAGCTCACGCATTTGAAGTTCTGCCTAAACTTGTTTGACATGCTGTATAGTGGAAATAACCTTATGTGAAGCTGTGTATCATAGTGGTTTAAACTATAGAATAGCGTGTGTTTAGTGTGTTTAGTGTGTTAAAGTTTCGCTGCACTGTCAGCGGATCACATCATGCCAAATCGTCAAGAAAAATATGATTTTCAATCGCATCACCTCCGATTTCAATTAAATTTCATATACATCTTCCTTTATGAGAAAGGAGTACCAGGAAACTAAGGTAATATCAATTTTCGCTCCAAAATGCACAGTAGTTTTAGCCACAGAGGTTTTTTTTCCTTGAAGAAAACAAATGAAATCAACATGCAACAGTTAATTAAAAAATCTGATGTGTTGCACTCACATGACTTTCTCTATTCTTGTTCAGACTATTTTTACAAACGCTTATTCTCTATATGCTTCGTTTTAATCCAGATATCGAGATGTTAATCTTATTATAATTTTCTTGTAGATGCAAGGGGAATTGGTAGGCTTTAAATGATAGTCAAATATTTTAAGAGCTGGTTGCTATGTGGTTCTCTTTGCATTACCAGGACAAAAAAATGAATAACGAATCCCGATTTGAGAAAAAGTACAAGCATTGGAAAATTTAAGGGAATAACAAGCAATATCTCTGAAATGGTTCACTTAACAACAAAAAATGTATATCACATAAATTGTGTATTTTAACGCGATCTACATTTTTTGTGTAGTAAACTTTTGTCTATCTCTTATGGTTTACCAGTTATGCAAAAGTCGTTCACAATGGAGAATACTTTTGGACACATTCCCAGAAAATTCATGATATACATTTTGTTTGTCATGAAAATATCTTAAACATATGACATTTTAATCAAAATCGTTAGAGCCATTTTTGAGAAAATTAAACTTTTCGAAAAACCTCCATGTAAAGGGTAATCTGGGGTGGGGGGATTTTCTTGAAAACCATCGTGTCGCATCTCTGGAAGATACTGAACCTAAATACCAAGTTTGATGTTTATCCGATTGTTCGTTTCTGAGTTATGCTGTTCACAGATAGACACACAGACACACACACACGGACATGTTTCCAAAAATGCTTTTTTGGGATTCAGGGTGACTCAAAACATGTATTTCCGGTGAAATCTCGGTATCGAATTTTTGGGTGGAATACAATACTTCCCCTACTTACTGTACGTAGTAGAGAAAGTAAAAATGAACACAAGTGATAAAACATTGTTCTGTCAATGGTGTAATGATTAAAATGGAATCGCTAATTAAATTGAAAAATAACGAAAGGTGTGGGATACGTGTCGCAAACAAATAAAAGTGCAAGCAGATGAACTGGAAAGCGCACAAGATGTTGTAGACAATGAACCTGCGATGAAGAATATGTCGATTGTAATAAATATCAGTCTTGTTGATCTAGGCGAATCCCCTATCAAATAAAAAATATTGCAGGATAAGTAATATAAGAAACAAAAATTAAAAAGTCTTGAAAGAAAAACCACTTAAAATTTATAAAGATGAGGCGGAGGGGGAGGAGGACCCAGAACCTTCATCGAGCCCTGATCCAGAAATGTTTGACTCAGCTGAAGGAAAAATTTTGAAATTCCGACAAAAGTGAGAAAATTACAATTTTAGCATTGCTACTTAAAGCTGGAGCATAAATAAATATAAGGTATTTCCTACTTCCGAATACATGACTCAAAAGGCTAGAAAACTGGCAAAAGTAAAGGGAATTTGGGCCTCATCAAATCCAAAACCAGAAGAACTTTATCCATAGTTGTTGTCGATAAAGTTAAGGCATTTTATTGCTCTGATAACGTAAACGGAATAACATGTGTAAAGAAAGATTACGTTAGAATTAAAGAAAATGGGGAAATAAGTCATGAGCAGAAAATGTTAATTTTGGGGAACCTTAATGAGCTATACGCAGCATTTATAGGTTCCTGTCCTGATCTAAAAATAGGATTCTCCAAATTCGCAGCTCAAAGACCAAAAAGCAGGAACAAGTGGAATACATGTCATGTGTGTCTATTATCAGAATGCAAAACTCATTATAGAAGCTATTAAAGTAGGCGTACCTGAACCGTCGTTCTTTTCATTCTTCCAAATTATCAACATTTCATGGCTAACATGATATGCATCCTCCTCAGATTATTTTTTGTAAAGTGTAAAGAATGTCCTGGAACTTCAAAAATAAGAAAAGCTTTAGAGAATTTTTTAAACGAAAATTTCGTTGAATCAGTGACCTACAAGCAATGACTTGGGCTGAGAGATCGATGTTTGAGACCATAGTGAAATCCAGTGAAGAATTTCATGACTGTTTCTTACAGAATCTTGGTGAATTAGAACTAATATTTTTATATCATCTGAGCAAAGCCAGTTCTTGAGTGATAGTAAATCAGGAATTCAGCCAGGGAAGCTAATTGTGTTGTGTGTCTGCTGCAAATTATTCTTTTGTTATTCAAGATTGAAGACGAAATCAGGCATACTATTGGAATAATGTGCAGGCTACCATTCATTCATTCGTAATATATTATAGAACCTTACGCAACATAGTCTCTATCAAGAATTTAGTAATAATTTCAGACTGCCTAAGACAATACTACATCTATTCTCCTCCTCCAAAGACATCTTATTGAATTTATTAAACCAGAAATACTTCATTCACCACAGAAAATAATGTTTTCCTCTGATTGCTCTTCAGCACAGCGCAAAAACAGGAAGATTACACGAAGAAGATTGTGGGTTTACTGCAGAGTGGAAAATTTTTGCCACTTGTTCATGGTAAAAGCGGGTGGGACTCTCAAGATGCTTACAGCTCGTGGTAGTTTGCAGAGACCTTCGGAGAACAGATGACAACCCACAAATGAATTGTAACATTGGACAAAGGACCATCTTCCAAACGTTAGTACTGCTTTCGTGAATAAAAAAGACTGTACTGAAGAGGTAAAACTTTTAACTTCAATATTTGCAAAATCTATTCCTTGCCTGGAACCGTAGCATACACCGCATTCAGCTGTTTACAAGGGGAATTTTACTCGCCAAACAGTTTTCAAGTGTAGTTGAAATATCACAGTATCCGGTATGCATATATTATTAGGATGTTATTGTGTAGAGATATATATTCAGTAAGTTATCACGTGTGAGGGGGATATTCGTATCTTGTCTGTTGATAAATCTGAGATTCGCATAAACATGCTGTGATATAATAATTTTTATTTCTGAAACCCATTGTCATCCCAACTTGAAATTTGCACATTTATTTTTGTCGTTCAGTTAAATATTTAGAATTTATAAACACAATTTTGTCAATTTATCATAAGGCGTTGATAAGATGTGTCATTTTTAGTCAAGCAATGCGTTTACAAAAAGCTATTTTTGTTAATATTTTGACAAGCCACTGAAAACTGCAATTGGGAGAAATGTAAAACTTGCAGTTTTACTTAACTAGTCAAGTGCTATCAACTCACCAATTTTTAAAAACGTCTGAGTTGGTCAGGTTGAGGACCTTGATGATTTGACATGGAATGACCCCCAGGTTGAATTTATACAGAAATTCTCTGGTGTCACCGTTCCTAACAAATCCACACTTCATCAATTGTTAGAAATGTTTAGACTAAGCCCGTGAGAAGTCCAAGAAAATCGCTGCCTGTGATGACAGAATAACTGACTCGACTCTCCAGATCTAAATCCATGTGATTATTATCTGTGAGGAATCCTTAAAGATGAAGTTTATGGTAACAAATCCCATTACGCGTGTGCGTTTTCCATTATTTCGGCTGCACGAATGTTCAACATGGTAGGCTTGTAAAGTCGCAGACGTTTCGAACAATTTTTATAACGAAAGTAGTGTAACATTAACTTCGCGTTGTCAGCATCTTCTATGGGAAAACTGACGGCCCGGTGTGCCGCTACAGCAAGAACGGATTCGCGTAGCAGTGCGGTGAAAGCGGCGGTCTGCTAGTCCTGTCATTCAAGAGAAACTCGTACCTCGACACCTCTGGTGTAACCTACATATATTGCGCACAAGCTTGCACTCATGAACTTAGATTATTGTTCCAGTTTATTTTACAATGCAAAATAGATTTCAGTTTCAAAAACTAACGCGGTTTATTGTCGGGTGCAAATGTCAGTGGTGCACAGAGCTATTCGATACAATACACACAAGTCACATCAGTTAAAACTTCGATATCTGTTGGTGTGTCGCTGGTGCTTCTCATCTCTTTTACTTTTGCCGCTATCAGTGACGCAATATCCGCCCTTTCTGGTCCATTGTTTCCCTCAATTCGTTTATCACCCCTCTCCCTCCCCTTCTTATCTCTCCGCCACACGGAACTGGAGCCATTTTCTTCTTTTGTTCTGGAATTAAAGCCGACTGCACTGGCCTTGTGGGGAGGTGAACTGAAAATTGAATGCAAATGTTGCTACCTTTACGGGTCATCTCAGACCACGCTCTAATTTCTGGCCATGTACTCTGCACGCGATATTAAATACACAGGCCACTATAAGGATCAGCATCTGAATACGTAGGCCCTTTTGTAACGACGAAATGTACAAACAGATTCTAACCAACTTCGGTTTGCAACTTATACAAAATGTTACGAGGGTTTACACTTTATCCGAAACACCGAGACTAAAACACTATGACGTCATACCCATCCCAGTATGAAATTACATAGTATGATATATAATCTTCCTCTTTTTACTTCTACAACAAACCTACTGCAGGTAGAGGAAGTATTGCATTCCAATCAAAAATTCGGTATCGATATTTCACCGGAAATACCTACATAGTTTGAGGTGTGTGTGGACGGCAAAATTCGTAAAGGAAATGTCGAATGAACACACCGAGCGAGATGGCTCCGCGGTAACACGTGAGGCTCACATTCCGGAGGTCCCGGATTCGATTCCCGGTGGGCCGCCCACTCTGATCATGGATTTTTCGTGGTTTTCCGTGGTTGACCAAGGTGAACGCTGGAGTGGAGTATTCTACCACGGCTCTCCTCTCCCCCCGTAAGGATTCCGACCCTTTCGGCTGCAATGGTGCGGGCGCTGCGGATCCTCGTGGTACTTCTGACGTTACTAGAAGTACGCCGGACCTGAAATTCGAGCCCCTCCCGACAGGAAGTTGTTCGGATTGGGTTGGACTCGATGGTGCAGCGGTTCCCGATACCCATGGGAGGGTTGTGAGACGCTCAGATGTTCTCCTGCACCAACAATCAGTGAGAGCTGGTAGATAGTAACTAGGTATACTGTCGGACCCACCGAGGTTATTCGGTAGTCTTCCCTGGTAGGGTTTTCCCTATTGGACTGACGCGCGTGAATGGCTTATCCACTTCCGTCCCTGTGTGGCAGAAGACGAGGGGAGGATGGTGTCCTCCAATCATGGCCACGCAGGGGGGTAGAGTATAAGATAGATGCTGCCCTAATGCAAAAGCCCTACGAGCATGACTCCTGGGGTACGAGGGTGCGGACTGAGTAGTCATTCCAAACCTCGTTGGTATTTATCTCCCTCCCATTTTCTCTCATTTCATTTCCCTTTCATGTTTCAGGTTGTCTCCGGAGTTATAGTTCAGTCGCTGTCGGAGAGAAGGCACAGAGGCTTGCGCTTTGAAAATGTTTCTCCGGCCCCACTGGAGGGTCGTCTCCGAGCGGGGGCCGGATGGTCAAACCTGGAACTGTTAGGGAACAGGTCTCTCCTCATTTGCGCCGGCTTAGCTCTGCAACTTGTGTGTCTCCCGCGGTTCCCTCAGCTCAACCGTTCCTCCCGGGGGTGTACGCACAATAGATCCCATGAGGGTCGCAATGCTAAGTGTCCCCTCCGTTCATTAGTCCAGTCCAGTAGGATGAATACTAACTTTGCTATTTAAATTCAGTGTTTTCCAAGGAACAACACAGACTTTCAAGAAAATTCCCTACCCCAAACTACCCTTTATGTTAAAGAATTTTCATTATTTTTTATTTCTAAAATGGCTGAAACGAATGTGATTAAAATTGTGTGTTTGACACTGACATAAGTAATAAATATATAGCTTGAATTTCCTGTGTAGAACCTGCCAAGTCCGCTTTATTTTGTATAATCAAGAAGCCACAACAGTTAAAGAAAGGTATAAAGTTCATTAAAATACACAATTTATGTCAAATAATTGTGATAGCTTAAGGCATTTCCAAATATTCCATGTATCAAGTGAAAACCTTCGCAAGTATGAACACACACACAAAATTAAATTGAGTTTTATTTATGGACGCTCTTTAACTGTTGTGGTCCTTAGCGTCCCATTCTATATTGGGCGTGAAAGACCGGAAATTTTGCTCAGCGGTCTTTTATCAGGCTTGAGGTTCTTTTAGTTGCCATAAATCTACGACACGGGACCACCGGCTCTACTTCCCTTCCAAAGGAAGCCATGCTAAAGATTTTTACTCCTTAAAACATCCATCGCCCTCCAGCGGGTTTGCACCCACGACCTCGGGAACTATAGGCTAGCATGGCAACCACTACATCACGGAGGACGACAAGTATGAATACGCCACCTAATGGACACGACTTTCTTCTTTCTATCGCAAAAGCTTGTTACCACGAATAAACCTTTGAACACCATTGAAACGTTTTTGCTTATTTGAAATAATCTCTAGGCAAAAACTTATCGTAATTAACCAACATGAATAGAAGAATCGCTTTTTATATGAATACTATAATAAAAGAGTGGAAAACAAAACACTGTTTATAGTGCTTTACCATGGAAAATCGGGTTTTCTCTAATACTCTCTCCCTGTTAATTTCAAACAGTTGTAATAAGATTTAAAAAGTGAATCGGAATACGATATTTGAAATACTTATTTTAGTTACTAATCTTTTCTGTCAATGATTCATTATAAGGTTAACATTTTTAGTTACTTTCTACGACACATATTGAGATACCATAATCTGTTTCCCATATCATTATTCTCATTTGTTACAAATTTGTAGTGAGTCATGGCCTACAATAATGAAAAAATGTAATGATGTAAAGAATTTTAAAAGTTTTACATATTATTTTCTCTAAAATAAACTTGCTGCATTTTAATTGTGTACCTCTTTTAATGTTCTTATAAATATTCTTATAAAATTTATCTATAAAATCAACAGAGAAGAGGGCATCTCAGAAAGACTGATTTCCCATGTTAAACCCTTATGTCCAGTGATTTTATTTCCACCTGTAAGTATAATGAAGTAAATTTCTCATTGGTAGAGATAGTCGTGTGAATTTATCGCACATTTTTTACCTTCTTTTGCGCTTATTCATGCTGAAAATTCTGAGGAGTCAAGATGCTTATTTGAGAGCTTTGTTTTATTTGTTTTGCTTAGTCCTTATTCATAATAAGATGCTCATTTGCATCATTCATTCGCGCATCGTTTGTTAAGTGTATCCCATAAGAATACACAAATATACATATTGTGATGATCGAGGAGAATGTAAATCTCTGATCTCTACTAAGACAGGAGTCTTCATCATCTACCTCAAAGCAGTGAGGAGGGGTTAAGCTCAGTGCACTATTTCCTGGGAACGGAAACTAGAATTAGAACGTGGGCACAATTAGAATGTTCATGTTTCCCTTCTCGATCGTAGAATACTGTATGGTTATGGAGCGTAGCTGTCTGTCTTCATTGTACAGCCAATAGAGCTCTCCCTAGTAGCAGGCTTGCGGATCTATATAGCGTGCTTTCAACATATGTCGCTACCTTATGCTTCTTATGATTAACATGTGACGAATTATTGTGAATCACAATGGCAGGGACACGCTTGACGACTGAGGAACGGAAGTTCATTTTTAAAATGGTGTTTCAAGTTTGAAAACGTCGCTGAAGTTCAACGTGTGTGGACGTGTGTGCAGCACAATCCCCAATACGCATGCCAATTACACAACTTCCTGATAACTTTGAGACAAATGGAACCATTTGTGATGTGCACAAGAGAAGATCCAGAACACCTTATACAGTTACAAGTCCTGCTCTTCAGCTATGATATTATAAATGCTCGCAACCACGGAAGTCTGCGAGTAAAATGTGCTCTTGAGCAAGGCTTAGAAGTGCGAGTGTACGACGCAGTCTAAAAGCCGCTAAATGGAAATTGAGCGTTACTAAATTATTGCACGCATTAAATGAGGTCATACTGATTGGTGCTTGGAGTTTTGTGAATGGTGTCTGCATATGGTAAATGGGATTGAAGAGCTTGTGACGAAGAAGAAGCCTTAACGGAACAGTGAATTGTCATTATTATGTTTACTGGGCACCAGAAAATCCACATGTTCATGTCGACAAGGCAGCCAATCTACCGGTTTAATAGGTTTAAAGGTATAGTTATTGGCGCCAGGTATCTGAAAATGCTAATCACATCAATTCTTGTCACCAAGGCGGGGCATCCCTACTCTTACCGAAGCGTGCTGCTTTTCCTGAACGAGAATGTGCAGGGACACTGGATGGGACGAGGAGGTGCATTTTAGTCCCTAACACATTCACCACATCTCTGGTCTTTTACCTTTAGGAGGCTTTGGACGATGCCATATATCGAAGGAAACCACCCAGAATAAATTACAGCAGCATGCTGCTACGAATGAGCCGTCTGTTTCCCATGTTACCATGCCCCTCAAGGTTGGTATTCTAATGAAGTATCTTTAAAGTGATGGGAGAATTTAATTAATACTTCGGAAAGTATACATATTTTCATGTCAGTAACAATTTCAAAATAGCTTATACAAATTTCCCAACGTTGCACTTAAGATATCTTAAAATTTCTCTCACAGTTAAAAAATATAATGTAAAAATAATTATAGATGCCGATTGTGAATTTATTTTATCGGAAGAACAAAACCCAGGAACATTTTGGAAAACCTAGAAAACCCGAGTGGCGCGAACATCACGCTTGCCGAGTCTCGAAAGCAGCTGGAGGAAAGCGTTGTCTGTCACTCACAGTCTAAAAGTCATCAACAGACTACCACTTGGGAAGGCAGACGTGAGTACAGATAATATAGCCAAATCTGTGGAAAGGAAAACAACACGTTAAAACAAAGCAAAGAGCTAGATCGGAAAGATATTCTGGTACCTACATATATGTAGAAATCACCGCGGACACATAGACTAGCATTGTTCAAGCAATCATTCGCGTTGTGATATGCATCTGGCCACCAACAACAATCATTCTGAGAACTCAAAGTAACTGAACATGTGTGGAAGCTTGTATAAAACCTGTGATATATAATTAAGTTTAGTACCAGTACACAATAAAGAATTTGTGTTCGTTAAAGTGGTGGTCCCTGTAGCAACTCTATTACTTTTTAAAAACGCTTGCCGGTATTCGATTTCAAATATGCAACCTTTTTAGACAAAAAAGTGTTATTTCAATAGAACATAACTTAATCGAACTAAAAAACCCGAACGGCGCCACCAAAGAGTCACATGAGGTGATGGGAATTCTGGAGATTTCTACTCACATTCCGATAGGAGTTCCGGACAGTTTGATAAGCTACCTCTCTCAAACCAATCATACGCCAGCCGGCGTCAAAACCACTCCCTGGGTAGGCTATCGAACACATCTATAGTATAGAGCTTTATTCTGCTGCATTTCGTCATCGAGCTCATTTTTCTAATCCTGGAAAATTATGTTATTTGTCCTAGTTCAGGTGACGATGCAACGTTCGAAAGAGTTTCTCTTAAGATACCAAGAGCAACCTTCGTTCAACAGAATACATCTAGGACAGAGAAAACACCAAAAGTCTGCTCCGAATTTCCTATACCAAGACGTTTCATATCTATTATTTCCTAGCTGTATGGCACGAATCGTTGAACCATCTTAGTTTCCTGATGTGACAAACCCCCTCCTCCCCAGCAGAGCATTGTGCTAACGACGGCAATCACTCGATGAGTCTAGGGCATATATTGACAAAAATCCGAGAGTGAAGAGATTTCGGTATGCATCACGGTCCCTCCATATCCTAGAATTTGTATCTATAACTTACCTGTAGTAAGTCGAAGAAGTATTCTATCCAAAATTTCGTTATCGAGCTTTTATCAGAAATAAATGTATTGAGGTTTCCTGAATCCATAAAATAGAAAACAGCGAATGTGGGCGCGTTTATGTACAGTATAACTCCTAAATGAATGCCATATAAATACCAAATAATGGATTATGAAGATTTTCAAGAAAATCCCCCACACTAATAATTAATAAGCCATAACTACGCAAAAAATGTACATTCGTTAAAAATAACAATTTATGAAACCAATTTTATTGTGGTATTAGCATTTCGAAATACTCATTATTATTGGTTTGAATGTTCAAATACTTTCTATTTTTTTAAGTGTTAAGTCGTCATTCGTTTGTTTCTCGTGATGTCATGGAAAGAATATGGAATTTCAAAGCCAACATATAGGATGCGCTTTTAAATATTTGACTATCGCTTCAGCCTCTTGTACATAGAATAAATGTGTGATAAAACAATTTTTGTAAACGCTTTTCTCGATTAAGAAGCAGCAGATAGAAGAATAAGTTTTTTTATGAATATATTGTGGAAGAGAGGGAAGAGAAAGTTATGAGAATGTAACATAGATTTCTTATCCGGTGCATTTGCGTTGGGTCGCTTTTCCCATTCGTCTGTGCACATGAAATTACTTATGAACTACTGTAATTATTTACGGAGTTGAAATGTTTATATGCCGGGATTTTCAGTGTCTGATTCTACCTTTCCAACCTTGTCCAATACATGGCTTGTGTGGAAGAACAATTAATACCATTAATTGACCTAAAAGTGCTCGAAACTATGAAACTTTCAGCATTGAAAGTCGCCACTGTGGTATGTCATCTGATTATAATTTGAGATCTCCTTGTGGTTTACCGGGAAAAATGGAATCAGTTGGAGAATTTAATGACGTGCTGGGAATGTTGCCATGGTAGATCAGTGATTAGAGCAACTGGACGGAGACCGGGTGATCTGTGGTTCAAATCCCGACTGTGGCATTGAATTTTTCAGTCGTCTGATTCTACCTTTCCAACCCTGTCCAACACACGCCTTGTGTGTAAGAACAATTAATACCATTGATTGACCTAATAGTGGTTGAAACTATGAAGCCCGGGACTTAAAGTACTTACAACATTGTAAGTCGCCATTGGGGTACGTCATCTCAATACAATTTGAGATCTCCTTGTGGTTTACCGGGGAAAATGCGAATCAGTTGGAGAATTTAATGTCGTGCCGTCATGTTGCCATAGTATCTCAGTGGTTAGAGCAACCGTACGGTGAGCGGGTGACCCGTGGTTCAAATCCCGGTTGTGGCGTTTCATTTTTCAGTCGTCTGCTTTTACTACGATTTCCAACCTTGTCCAACACACGGCTTGTGTGAAAGAACAATTAATTCCATTGGTTAAAATTGATACATCAAAGGTTTGTTTACACACATAGGTTATAATTTTATGGATTATTTTTCAAATACCAATGGTTTTACCAAAGATATTGCACTATTTCCCCCACTAAGGAAACCGTCTCGGATTTAGAGCTATGGTTTACCGTCTTTTTGTTTTTATAAAACCCCCATTAACTAATATTTTAGTTAGAAATTAGTTACCGACAAAATAGCCACGTCTGCTATTAAAACCCAAGCACACTTTGCATACCGGAGGAAGCGGTAGGGTCTTGTGATTACGATGTACCCCCATAACGAGTCTACCATATATTCCTCGCTCAGTTCCGGAACCGTCACAACTGGATGGAAAGCTAGATCCGCTCGCACAAGTTGCTTAATGGGAACGCTCAGATTATAACGGCTTAAACCTGGGGTTTTGGAGTTACGCGGGAAAACAAAACTGCAAACATCCTTAAGGGGACAAGGTAATCTGAACACATGGAAATTATACCTTAAATGTGTTAAATTACCACTGTTCTTAAAGTTTTCAATGTGTTTTCCTGAAATTTTTATTAATTATTCTATAAATCATAGCAATTACTTCAAGTGGTTGTTTACATTGATAGCTTATGTAGTTGAGTCTGTAAAAATTATTTCATTCAGCAGAAATATAATAAATTTTACTCTTACAACATGCGAATTCATGTATGATACTACATGCAATACAGAATCACACTTTTGCATCTTGTTCTTAGTATAATAAAGCTATCCTCTGAACCTCAATTTTAGTTATGTGTATCAGTTCACTAGAAATTGAAAAGCAATTATTTGCAAAGTAAAAATGTGGAAAATTTGCAACGTTTTTGCTTTCTTAATATCGCTAATATACATTATAAAATTATGATTGTGGTTCAGAAAGTTTAACTATGTGTTGTATACATGTACTGAAAATTTCAGCTCTCTACTTCTCATACTTTCTGAGAAAAAAATACATAAGCATCCAAAAATACTGTTTTGAGAAAACTGAATTTAAAGTTTGAACATTGAAATTCTGAAACACTTCAGTACATTCGAGGGCCATAATCATCTGCACCTTCATTCTTGGATTGCTTCAGCTTTTTCTGATTGTCTTCTCTTGGTCCTGGCCTCTTTTGTTAATTGTTGAACTGTTCGCTGGGCATGGTATAGTCGTTCGTTGTTGAAAGATACAAAAATGTACAATAACAAAGAATATCTCGGAAATGGTTAAGGCCAGAAAACATTTTACGTGTCATAAATTATTTCCTTTACAAGATCTACATTTTTTGTGGAGTAAAACTTTTTTCCATCTCTTATATTTACTAATTATACAAAACTCATTCAGAATGCAAAGGACTTTACAGAATATCAAAGTTGAAATAGGACAATATTAACAGTGAAGAGTCAATTGATAAAATAAATGAGTCGAATGATATTATGGTGAACCAGAAGAAAACAGTTCAAGACGGAGCCCATCCTACTTCTAGTTCCACTACACTACAAGAGATGTCGGGACAGCAGCCTTCTGGTTCACCTTCAGCAGTTATGAAAACTACCACCTGAGGTCCTTCCAATCGTCCACATGGGTCAGATACATTTTGTGTTGTGAAGCAAGACTCAGTCGTCTTCTGTGCCGATGATGAGACCTTGAAGTCTCGAAACTTTACAAGATATTCCCAGAAAGGTTAAATGCAAATTTATTTGTCTTCTAATAGCTTAAACATATACTATTTTAAAGCAAATCGTTAGACATTTTTGAGAAGATAAAAATAACGAAAAATTTTCCATAAAAATTGTAGTTTCGGGTGGGAGGATTTTCTTGAAAATCTTCGTGTGGCATCCTTGCAAGATACTGAGTTTAAACACCAAATATGTATTTAATGGTCTTTCCGTTTTTCAGTTATGCTGTTCGCAGATAGACAGACTGACACAGACACGCACACGCGCGAGTATCTTCTTGGTTTTTAATTCAGGCAGTCTGAAACATTTTCGGTGAAATCTCAGTGTCAAATGTTTGGGTAGAATATATAGTACTTCTCTACTTGCTATTTTATTTACGCCCGACTACTGGAGCACACTAGTGCGTTTGCAACACCACTGTGCATGCCAACTTAGGACTTCCGGAGGTTCTCCCAATCCTCTGCACAAGAAGTTACACAGGTCCTAACACCACAATCCACTACTGCTCGTATTTACATTCCTCGTGCTCCTCACCGCCGAAGACTCAAAAGATGTTGGCACAGTGATCTCTTGGATTAGCTAAAATATGTACACCAACTTTGGGACTATCACTGGATAGTACCCCATATACACATTCTATGTAATTTAGTATGCTCGTGTTAAACAAAACTTTATAGTACCCTTGAGTAGAATTCAGTTTACAAATGAAAAAACAAATCTACTTACTATAGATGAAAATCAGAGGAACACCAAACTTCGCATTTAAGCCGAGCATATTTCAACGATGCAATATGATTATCAAGAACTCCCATAAATATTTACCTGTTTTTTTTCTTTTGTTTCTTAAAACGTCTGTAAGCCCTTAATGCCTGAATGAAGTTTTTCTTAAAGGAACAAACCAAAACCTAGATCATGAGTTTAGTACTGGGAAGTTTGGTATTACATAAGTTCAGAAATAAGAAATATCGTATCTGTATGGTAAAATTAGTTGTATTATGTTTAATAATATTAACTTTTGTATACTTATTTGATATCTTAGATCTTTATCTTGCTTCATTTACAGAATGTGAATGACCTACATCACGTGTGTAGGTAAGCTATAGACTAGAGGGTTTGTTGGACCCCATACACTACAGTTTCTAGTTCTGTGTTATTACTACCAGAAACTCTCTCGTCATTTTTCTTGCTCTCTCCTTTTCTTTCTTATAGACAGCTTTCTTATAGGTTTAGGTATACTTACCTGAGGAATAAAATGTAAATCTTGTATTTTTATCTTGTCGCCTTTTCATTCTGATTGAATTGTATAGACTTTTGTATAACTATTTCAGCCGAAATTATCATGCTTAATAGGCAGCATATGTACAGAAAACTTATAGGACATAGGGTACACAACGGAGGGGGTGTTAGTCACAGATCCATTATGGCTACCACCCCAGGAGGAAGTAATGAAGTGAAGGGATTTTCTCTAAAATACGCAAAAGAAGTTTACCAGAAATTTAGAACACATTAAAGCACATAGTTTATACGTAGCGTTTACTGTTTCCAAGGTATTTGTTGTTACATTTTTAATTACTTCATGACTGAAGATTTCTTCTTCTTATTTTTTTCATGTGGATATATTACTGAACAAAGTCGTCTTGCGATATTTCTTGGAAACTTTGCTTATAAACAGTACCGAATTTCCTAATTTCAATCATTTTAAGCAAATGTTTTATCGTGAATTACGTAATATGAATAACAAAATCACTTTTATATAAATAATGCAATATGATATGGTATCTATAAATTGGCAATGGGCAGAGAATGTCATGTGACTATTACACATCAGAATTTTATTAATCATATCTGATACAATGTCACAAACTGCTTATAAGTAAATAGAATACAATAGAAGATTAAAAATTATTATTCCTATATACCTCCAATATCTAAAAATGCACCATTAACTTAAGTCGGTAAGCGTTCCGCTTAAGAGGAGGAATATTTAGCACTCCGATATAAAACACATACACGCACACATAGGCTACAAATCTCAGTGCAACCTCCCCCGTATATATCTGATTGGGGCAAGATGGTATCTCCACCCCCACTAAAGGTCATACGGAATTAACTCTCCCCTGCTGGCTGGCTCTGTAGCGTGCAAATTTTCTACCCTTAAACTGTCGTTTTGCCGATATGCTGAGCTTTCTCAGGAAGTCAGTGATGAAATTAATTTAATGCCATCTCTAACGTTACATCCAGCAGGTCTCGAACTCAGGATAATTTGAAATATTTGTCCTATCACCTAAAGCGTAAGGTTAAACTATAGAAGTGAGTTTAAGTCCAGTTACTCATTTCCAAAGAGGTAACCATTGTAAATCATGTTGATTTTATTTATTTACTTTCTCTACCACTAACCAGTGGTAATTACATCTAAAAATTCGATATCGAGATTTCACAACAAATACGTACTTTGTGGTATCCTAAATCATCACCAAAAGGAAAGCATTTTTAGAAAAAGGTCCACTGTTAGCAGCATAAATAAAAAGTCAAAAACAAGATGACTGCCAAACATCGTATGTAATTTCAGCGTCTCTCGAGGATGAAACACGAAGATTTTCGTGAAACGTTACTCTTTACATTAAAAACTGTTCCTTATTTCTTCTTTTATCAAAAACTGTTGTCACAATTTTGATTAAAATATATTTTTATAAATTAAACGCTATAACTTGAATATTCGTAAATAGCATGTTAAATTCTCTTTATTCGCATTGGATTTTGTAACTGGAAAACTATAAGAGGTAACGAAAACTTGCTGCAGAAAAAACACAGAATAAGGTATACGCTTTATGTCCAATAAAAATATTTTTGGCACTATCATTTTCGAAATATTTGTTGTTAGTTTGAATTCTCCAATATTTTAAGTCATACATTTTTGAAGTTCCGTAATCATTCTTTTCTTTTTTGAGATGATGCAACGATGTAATATCAAAGTCAGCACGAATGAACCGCTTTTTAAACACCTATCGCCTTCGCCACCCGTATACTCCTCTTTGCCTGAAACAAAATCTGAAATCATTTTTGCAATCTTGCATAACTTTCTCTACCAATTTTAAATTCACATATATTCATTTGTGTTACACTAGTCATACTAAAAATGATTCTTCTATCCTCATTACCTACTCGCGATATATTACCTAGGAGTTGTTTCAAATTATACAAGAACTTGTCAACATTCTAAAACAGTATTCAAATGTTTATTCGTGGTAAAAAGCTCTTGTCCATCTTGGAATGGAAAGAAACGAAATGGGAAAAAAGCAACAATAGCAAACTTTCAAGCATGTCCGTTAAGTGTCGCTTAGGAAAGGTCTCAACCCCAAACATGGAAGGTTTCCCAAACGGCTAATGCCAAGAAAAAAATCTGAATTGTTATATTCACCTGATTTTCTCTACCAATTCTTCAACAAGCTATTCTTACAAAAGCTCATTATTCTATCTACTTCATACTAATCGAGACAGGCATTTGCAGAAATGGTTTTATTACATATATCCTTGTAGATACAAGCGGAATGTTCTCTTTGCATGACAGAAAAGAAACAAGAAGGAAAGAAAAACGAATAGCGATTTGGCAGTTGAAAAAGTAGGAAGTATTTGGCAATTCAAACCTATAATAAATAATACCTCAGAAACGGTTAATGCCACCTTTTTTATTTGGCATAAATTGGTGATTTGACGAGACATACACTTTTTTGTACAGTAAGGAGTTTTTTTCTACCTCATACGGTTACAAGTTGTATAAACCTCTTTCAGAATGAAGAGGACTTCATAAGCTATTTAAAGAAAATTCAAGATGTATATTTTATTTGTTATGCAAATATCTTACATGTGGTATTGTAATGAAAATCGCTAGAGCCATTTTTGAGAAAATCAAAAATAACTAAACTTCTTCCATGGACAGGTTGGTTTTGAGTTTAGTATTTTCTTAAAAATCTTGTGTGACATCCTTGTAAGATGTTGAAGATAAATACAGTTACGCAGCGGCTATAGCCCAAGGTTATCAGTAGGCCAGCGCTGGGCAATTGGAATAAACAACGATAACTGCCGCGCGCCAGCATAAACACCGGCACGCTATCGGCAGATAACCAGAAAGAATGTCGAAATAGTTCTATGACGTTTCGAGAACCTTGTAGAAAGTTTCCACTGAATGTACCAGGTGAACTTGCTGTCACTACCGATTTTAGAAGATAGGCCATCCTTCAAGCCGCAATTGCGTTTTATTCGTTTACAAAATTACTAACTGACGTTTTTAGATAGACGAAGGCTCAATATTCTGCGGAAAAGCGGTTTAAGGGACATAAGACACTCCGCTTTAAAGTACAGTTCAAAAACATATTACTCATTTTCTGACAGCAGATTCCGGAATTCCAGCAGATTTTACAAATTTTTACGTCACAGTGTACATAGCTACTCAACTGATTAAACCTCCCCCCTGATAAAATGGTTCAGTCATATGTGTTCAGTATCAAACCATTAAAACAAAATGTCGGAATTTTGTAAAAACAGAGGCAGGATAGGCTGCCATAAATTAGAGACACGTCTATATCCAAAATGGGTGCTGTACAGTCAAGACACAAAGATTATTAAATAACAATAAATTTCAATTTCGACGTAAAATTACGACACGTACATCTCAAATAACATACATACTAATTATGCAAGTTTAATAATCACGGTAGGATTAAAACACCCTTAAAAGGTTATAAGCAAAGTAGCGAGGTGATACCCGCGTGGCTTCTGGCAGGTAAGGGCTAAGGTTTAACTGTGAAGGTTCCTTCAGTCAAGCGTCCAAGTGAGTGAGTGGAATTTTACTGGAGAGCATTAGTCGCCAGTAACGTGATTTCGAGTCTTCGTGTTGTTCATGTTTTCTTTTTACTTTCTGCTTACTACTACGTAGAATAAGTAGGGGAAGTATTGCATTCCACCCAAAAACTCGATACCGAGATTTCACCGGAAATACATGTCCGTGTGTGTGTGTGTGTGTGTGTGTGTGTGTGTCTGTGTGTCTATCTGTGAACAGCATAACTCAGAAACGAACAGTCGGATAAACATCAAACTTGGTATTTAGGTTCAGTATCTTCCAGAGATGCGACACGAAGGTTTTCAAGAAAACCCCCACCCCAGATTACCCTTTACATGGAGCATTTTTCGAAATTTTTAATTTTCTCAAAAATGGCTCTAACGATTTTGATTAAAATATCATATATTTAAGATACTTTCATGAAAAATGAAATGTATATCTCGAATTTTCTGGGAATGTCTCCAAAAGTATTCTTCATTGTGAACAACTTTTGCATAACTGGTAAACCATAAGAGATAGACAAAATTTTACTATAGAAAAAATGTAGATCGCGTTAAAATACGCATTTTATGCCATATACATTTTTTTGTTGGGTGAACCATTTTCGAGATATTGCTTGTTATTCCCTTAAATTTTCCAATACTTGCACTTTTTCTCAAATGGGAATTCGTTATTCATTTTTTTTTCTCCTGGTAATGCAAAGGGAATAGAATACTCCATAGCAACCAGCTCTTAAAGTATTTTGACATCGCTTAAAGCCTTACACCTACAAGAGAATTAGCAATAAGATAGAGTCTGTAAATGTTTATCTCGATTAACATGAAGTAGATGGAGAATAAGCGTTTGTAAAAATAGTTTGTACAAGAGTAGAGAAAGTCATGTGAGTGTAACACATTAGAATTTTATTCTCATTAACCCTTGGAAATCGAAGCGGAAGCTGTTTGGAATGCAATACAAAATAATCGCATACTAATACAGAGGTAATCGCACAAGATGCAAACATTACTCTATCTTCTGTGGTGCGAGTACACTGAGCCAATAAGTTTCATCCATATTATTTGCACCTACACCAAGCACCCCATGGGAGAGATTTCGAAGCTCTAGATGCTGAGATTGAATGCTGGACCGATAATGCTGGCAATAATTTGGGGTTCCTCTCCAGAATCAAGATTCCACAACGACGGGACCGTAAATCGCCACAACATGCATTATTGGGGTGTTGATAATGCTCACTGAGTAAGTGAGGCAGCTTTCTAAGAGCTATGGGGAGTGAATGTTTGGTGCGGAATCTTGGGGATCATCTTATTGGACTATTTTCTTCGAGGGGCATATAATAGATGCATGCTACAAGGAACTTCTCCGTAATGAGCTCCCCTTGACTAGAAAATGTACCACTGCAAGAGCGATTAACGATGTAGTTTCAACACGAAGGTGCTCCACCGCACATATCGATGATAGTCTGCAATCATCTAAATGCGGTACATCCTGGTCGTTGGATAGGTAGACAAGGACCAGCCTGCTGGGTTGCCAGATCACCTGATCTAACGCCTCTGGACTTCTTCTGGGGTTCTCAAAAGCAACAAGTTTATGCAGAGGCCAGAATACCCAGAGAACCATCGCTAGTGTATTGCGGTGGCCTGTAGATCCATCACACCCGCCATGAGTCAGAATTTCCAAGCAACAGCGTACTCAGGTGTGCATTAACCAACCAGGACATCACTTTGTCCACTTACTTAGTTAAAAGAGTCGTGTTCGAGCATTGATAATCACCAGTGACTTCAAACAAGAACAAAATTGTTACAAAAGGTTCCTTTAAGGGCCACCATAACATATTAACAGGAGGTGATATTTATCATAAAATACATTTCTCTTGCACGGAATCAAAGAATTATACTATTACAACTTCCATAACTAAACATTATATGATATGTAATTTTCTTATAGTCTGACATCAAATGTGAAGAATCCTTATGCCACCAACATCAAATACACATACCTATGTCGCGTTTAAACACTTATCTAAATGTAGTTTACCAAAAAGAAAAAATAACAAACTATTAAATAAAAATAAAACAAAATTACAAATTAAAACAATATTCACAATGTGAAATATAATATTAGTTTAAATCAAAGTTATTTATGAATATTACAATACATTAAGAAAGGTAATTTCACCGAAGTGATTCGAACCACCTTTACTGCAAACAGGTATTTTACGACTAGACACTTCTTCCCACTAAGCTACCTAGAGTTGGTTAACCAAGTTAACATAATATGTTGTCTTAGTGCACATTTTCAGTTCGAATTAAAAGCGATCTGGTACATCTGCAATATTACCCATTAGTCAAGTGTGAAACCAAAGTTATCCATGTTAGAAAATTACCTTAGAAACCACGGGGTCTGATGTTTTCATAAATTGCGGATTGCATAAAACTGGATCAGCAGGGCGGTAGACTCACCTGATACAAGCGAGCGCTCTCGCGGAAGTCAGTGCTAGTCAAGTCGAGTGTTAGTTGAGTTGCGTCGGTCAGTCAGTGAGCGACAGGGTTACGGGTGAGTTTTCCGCGATTCTCCAGACGAGTTGGTGACGCCTGTTGTGACGTGCGAGTGCTATTGACAGATTATGGAGGTCTTGTGTTCGATTCTCGAGTGAAGTGAATTGTCCGGCGTGAAGAGGCTACGTCACGAAGGAAGTGAGGTGCCGGAGAATTGAACTAATTCACTTTAGTGAAGTGACAGTAGAAAAACTGGCTAAAGTCACAATACCAAAATTTGTATTTAATCGACTTTTGGTTTTTGAGTTATGCTGTTCAGACGCACAAATCCACGGCCCTTTTTCTAATGTTTTTTTTTAAAGAATAATTTGTTCATTCCTTTGAGTACTTGACTGTAAGATTAAAAAGGAGACGTGATTTTTAGCAAAATACCAATAAACCGACCCAAACGTAATACTTATTTTATAAGTAAAAAATAAGTATGAATAATTTTCAAACGAATTCGTAAAACATTTTCAATTCTTATATAGTACAATACTTTGTATCCTACTACGTTCATTTATATTGAATAAATATTTACGCATGAAATTTTAAGTTGTTAAGCTACCACCCCCAGGAGGAAGGGATGAAGTGAAGGACAAGAGGCTACAGGCAGCAGGCACAAAGACACACAGAAGTCCCTAACAGTTCCAGGCTGGAAGACCCGTCCCACTGCTGGAACTGCCTAGAGAGGCGATGAAAGACCCGCCGATCAAGCAGCCCTCTAGTGTCCACGGGAGTACTCTTTCCTTTGAGCAAGCATCCGAGCCCTCTGTCGGGCACTACCTGCCACGAAAGCTAACAGTACACTTGAAAAATGAGAAGGAATCGGAATAAACGGGAAATGACGGAAAGGAAATCGTAGTAGAAGAGAAACCACCCAAGCATTCGCTGATCGACTGGGAAAACCACTAAAATAGGTCAGAGAGGATAGAATCGAACCCAGGACCTCCCGAGCGCAAGCCTCAGACGTTATCAGTGAGACATCTTGCTCGGTGGCGATATACTAGGATATTTAAGAAAGCAGCAACTAAAATTATACTTTTTATTTACGAGTGAAAAGATTTTATCTCGAGTGAATTGCTACATGGTTTAATTTACAAACGTAACAAAAGTTCACAATAAGCATTTTTGCAAAATCAAAATGAAAATATATCGTAACATTTAAGTTTGGGGTCCATATTGAGCATAAACGATTGAATAGCATATACAGCGTGTCTTAAAGATATAGTTCTAGTCTAAAATACTGTATTTTAAAAATCTGTACTTCTCGCACGTTAATTAGAGAACCTCCTTGTTTGCCTCCATTCGTGAGTTCGATTCCCGCGACCCACCTTCCTGATTCATTGGTTTTTTCGGGGTTTCCGTGGATTGCTAAGCGAATTTGGAACTTAATTGCATCCCCCAAATTTCCTATCCCTCCATTTCACTTTACATTTCATCTACTTGGTTGTTTCAGGGTTGCAAATGTCGGTGTTCGTTGCATCATAGTGGAAAAGGATGCTCTCTGTAGAACTTCGTCCCCGGAATGGGGGCGGTCTCCGAGCTCCAGGTCCCCAAATGGGATGTGCAAGCCTGCAAGGGGGGAGGATACCCGGTTGTACCAGCTGGGGAGTTTCAACCTGGGAAATGTAGGAACCCTGCTCTTTGCTCAATCGTACCTCCTGATCCGACCATCCCCTGTCTCTTCTCACCTCACCCATCCCTCTCGAGGGCGCTCCGTTAAGGGCCTGGCACAAAAAAATCTCCTTAGGTAGAGGTGCTAAGTTCCCCCCCCCCCGCTCCTGGTCATATGTCAAAAAATTTCACGACCGCACGCGCGAGAGAAATTTTCCATAAGGATTGTTGGTCAAAAGAAAATTAGATTAAAATACTTCTATGGAAGGGTGAAATTATTCTAAAGAAACAAACAAATAACGTATGTGAAATGTGATATAAATATTTCAAGCCATCATTTGTGTTTAGATTGTAAGAAAAGTATATAAGTGATGCACTTACATTAGATTGTTGCAGTACAGCTTTGATACCTATTTAATCTTATTTCTGAACTATTATCGCTTTTAAGGAAAAATTTAGTTTAAACCTATATCCCTTACGTAGATGTACTGGTTACCGTACACTGACGTAGGAGCGTAAAATGTACTCTTTGATGCAGTAGGTTGAGTGGTTATGAAATAATTAAATTGCCTTAGTTTCCTGACAACGAATCGAACCTATTTATAGAGAGCCCGACACACCGGGAAAAAGGAAAGAAAAAAAACGACGCTGTTGTAGGCAGAGAGGAAAAAGGTTTAAGCAGTATCGCCGTGCTTTCCTGCAGATGTGCCAGAGTAAAGGGACAGATTGCATTTTACAGGCAAGTAGATATTTATTCTCATGTATTTCAATCCCAAAAGTTTCTCTACCCATCTATATTTATTTTCACAGCTTTTCTTCATATTGCTTCTACGACAAATTATTGTTTGTACTGCTAAACGCAGATACAAGAAATAGCTTTGAGTAACAATTCTAACGCAATATATATTTCTACTTTCTCTACTACGTATAGTAAGTAGGGGAAGTATTGTATTCCACCCAAAAATTCGATACCGAGATTTCACCAGAACTACATGTTTTGAGACCCCCTGAATCCAAAAAAAAGCATTTTTGGAAACATCCGTGTGTGTGTCTGTGTGTGTGTGCCTGTCTGTCTGTGTGTCTGTCTGTGAACAGCATAACTCAGAAACGAACAGTCGGATAAACACCAAACTTGGTATTTAAGTTCAGTATCTTCCAGAGATGCGACTCGAAGGTTTTCAAGAATTTCCCTATACATGGAACATTTTTCGAAAATTTTAATTTTCTCAAAAATGGCTGTAACGATTTTGATTAAAATATCATATGTTCAAGATCTTTTCATGACAAATGAAATGTATATCTCGAATTTTCTGGGAATGTCTCCAAAATTATTCTTTATTGTGAACGGCATTTGCATAACTGGTAAACCATAAGAGACAGACAGAATTTTACTACACAAAAAATCGCGTTTAAATACACAATTTATTCATATACATTTTTTTTGTTGAGTGAACCATTTTCCAGATATTGCTTGTTATTCTCTTAAATTTTTCAATACTTTTTCTCAAATGGGAATTCGTTATTCTTTTTTTTTTTGTCTTGTATATGCAAAGAGTATTAATCTGAGGCAAAGAGAATGGTGCTGCACATAGCAACCAGCTATTAAGAGATATGTATATGCTTCAAGGCCACTGCAAATACAGAACAAGGGGAACATAGTACGCCTTAAGCGATAGTCAAATATTTTTAGAACTGGTTCCTATGTGTAAAATGTAATTCTCTTTACATGTCAAAAGAACGTTTCTGCAAATGTTTATCTCGATTAATATGAAATAGATGGAGAATAAGAGTTTGTAAGAATAGTTTGTACAAGAGTAGAGAAAGTCATGTGAGTGTAACACATCAGATTTTTTAGGATCAAACCGAAGTAAAATGTTTAAAATAATTCAGTGTGTTAATATCCATGAGAAGCCAAACAGGGCTAGTTAATATTTCAAATCGCGTTGCTTTGAAATCTGGAAAAATAGAAACGAGAAACGGGCTTCTTTTGGAAATATTGAATGTCACAAAAATTTCATTTAAGGTAATATGTATATTTTAAAGACATGTAAATTGTTCCGTAATCTAGTTTTTGAATAAAACTCTTAGCGCTGTATTTGAGAAAATAAAATGTTATTTGTTTTTCCAATTAAAGAGTTCTTTTGGTTTGGAGGAAATTTCCCAATCTTACGATCCTCGAAGCCATGGTTACTAGAGCGTTTAGCTTTGGTGTTTCGTCGCGTGGAGGATCACGCGCATGAGTTCTGCTTCGATAATGAGTGATTGTATCCATGTAAATGTTGTGTGTGTGAAGGTAAAACCAGAAAAACAACGGTAATACAGGAAAAACTCTTATGTGTCACATTCACATGACCTTCTCTACCCTCCATCGTTTATTAGTGAGTACATTATTCTTACAATCGTTTATTTTTCTGCCTAATTCATTTTAATCGAGATAAACGTTGCAGAAATAGCTACATTAGTCATTTCGTTGTAAAAGCGAACAGTATAGTCAAATGTTTTAAAAACTGGGCGAATGTTTTAAGAACTGGACGTTATGTGCTGGCCTTAAAATTCCATATTGTTACCATGCAATCACGAGAAACACTGAATATAGACAGACTTAAAAAGAATGACAAAGCATTGAACCAGAACTAACGGATATCTCGGAAATAGCTTATCCCACGAATAAGTTATTTGAAATAAACTGTATGTTTTAAAGAGATCTACTTTTTGTGTGTAATACATTTTCGTCCATCGTTTAACATTTACCAGTTATATAAGATTATACAAAATTCCTTCCGAATGAAGAGGACTTTACAGGCTAATCCCAGAAAATAAGGATATACATTTTATTTGTCACGTAAATATCTTAATATATAGTATTTTAATCAAAATTATTAGAGCCATTCTTTAGAAAATAAAAGATTTTTAAGAATGTTCCATATAAAGTGGAATTTGGGGTGGGGGATATTCTTGAATGTCTTCGTGTCGCATCTTAGGAAGTATTGAACTTAGGTACCAAGTTTGACATTTTCCAACTTTTCAGTTTTGAGTTATGTTGTTCACAGACACACATACACTTATAGTTCGTTTTCTAAAAATGCTTTTGTGGTTTCAGGAGGCATAAAACACACATTTCCGGTGAAATCAGGACATCGAATTTTTTGGTGGAATAGAATGCTTCCCCTACTTACTAAACGTGGTTGAGAAAGTAAAAATAGCATATAATAGATGGTAAATATATGCTAAAATCAATATAAAATTTGACATTTATCCGAGCTCTCATTTTGAATTATCCTATTTATCGAATTATCCTAAATATCGAATCAGCAATCCTTTCTTTTCTTTTTCTTTTTTTAAAGTTGCCTTGTTTACCCAGTTTATCATTACTGTGTTTTTACTGTTTTGCATTACCGCAATTACACCCATGTCCATGGCGTGACTCGAACCCGCGACTCTCAGCTTGTGGGAGCGCCAAAGCTACACACTCCAGCGACCACGACTACGAGGAGTGGCATTTTTGAGATTTTATTTCTCGTAAAATCTCAAAATATAAGTTTTGATTTGAATAGAATACTTCTTCTAACTTAGGAAAGTCGTGGACAAAGTAAAAAGGTTATCTTCAAACTCATATCAATATACCAACATTAAATCTTACAAAAGTAATCTGAAAGTATGTGGCCGGTAGGTGATGAAAACGCCGTTTAGATATGTTACCCTGCATTACAAGCCCGTCGGAGTAGTTGCCGCGGAAGCTAGGCTGTTCGCTCTAAAAGCCCGAAATAAACTGCAATATGCAGGGCTGGTGATCACTGCAGTTATTTTTATTTTCGTAGGTTTGCATAACGATGATCCAGCATGTTCTACTTGCATGAGATGAATGCTCAAAAGAGCTTAGTACTCTAAAGAGATAAAGCTTGTATTTATCCTAAATATTGACAGAAAGAAAACTAGTAAAACATTTATCAACAGGTGAAGAATATGTACGCACTGTCACTTTCTAGAATGTATGTTTTTTTTCAGTTCTTAAAATTTCTTGTTTATTAGTTTCTATATCTTACCTACGATAAAGTAAAATACTGTACACAGACCTCCGATTTCCCGATTTCATATCTAGAATCCTTTCTAATTAATTTTAAACAATCTGGCACTAGTCAGACGGCCTTCTTCATCAGTTATCATTTATTGTAATATAGATTTTATAAATATTCATGAAGAGCTTATTTTTCTATCTAATTCCCGTTAATCATAATAAATATTTAGCAGATACTTGCTGCAGAGAGGAAGCCAGAAAACAATCAAATGTTTTTAAAAAATAGGTTGATATATGCTGGCCATGATATAAATAGCTCAAGAAAAGTAATTGCATAATGTGAGAAAATTTAAAATAGGTTATCCCCATAGCTCAGTTAATAGAACACCTGCTCTGCGAGGGATCCCAGGTTCTATTCCCGGTTGGGTATAGGAATTTTTCTCTAGCCAAGGCTGCTCCGTATCCTCCTCAGACTCTGGAAGTATGAATATGAGTAAATGTGTTTCAATCTAATGAATAAAGTCCAAAGAAAAATCAGAAAACCAATGACAACTGTACACGAATTAACGCCACTACCGAGAGGCAACATGTTCAAAAGGTGAAAGCCCGCCGATATAACAAAGTCAAAGGTTGGGTGTGAATAGAAAAAAATCTGATGTGTTACACTCACATGACTTTCTCTACTCTTGTACAAACTATTTTTACAAACGCTTATTCTCCATCTACTTCATGTTAATCGAGATATCGAGATGTCAATCTTATTGGTAATGTACATGTAGATGCAAGGGGAATATGCTAGATTTTAAGCGATAGTCAAATATTTTAACGTTGGTTGCTATGTGGCGCATTCCATTCTCTTTGCATGTCCAGGACATAAAAAAAATGAATAACGAATTTGAGAAAAAGTATAAGTATTGGAAAATTTAAGGGAATAACAAGCAATATCTCGAAAACGGTTCACTCAACAAAAGAAATGTGTATGACATAAATTGTGTATTTTAACGCGATCTACATTTTTTGTGTAGTAAAATTTTGTCTATCTCTTATGGTTTACCAGTTATGCAAAAGTCGTTCACAATGAAGAATACTTTTGGAGACATTCCCAGAAAATTCAAGATATCATTTTATTTGTCATAAAAGTATCTTAAACATATAATATTTTAATCAAAATCGTTAGAGCCATTTTTGAGAAAATTAAAATTTTCGAAAAATGTTCCATGTATAGGGAAATTCTTGAAAACCTTCGTGTCGCATCTCTGGAAGATACTGAACCTAAATACCAAGTTTGGTGTTTATCCGACTGTTCGTTTCTGAGTTATGCTGTTCACATACAGACACACACACACAGACACACACGGACATGTTTCCAAAAATGCTTTTTCTTTTATTCAGGTGGTCTCAAAACATACATTTCCGGTGAAATCTCTGTATCGAATTTTTGGTTGGAATACAATACTTCCCCTACTTACTATACGTAGTAGAGAAAGTAATAAAAAAATTAAAATGACGCAGTGAAAATTTCGGAAATGCTGAAATATATACCTTATGTTGCTGAATCCTGTCCAGTTTGTTCGAATAGGCAACCCAAACCCATCAGGGTAGTAAAATATATGTACAATTTTATCTTTACCTCCTGCTTATATTTCAATTATTTTATTTAAAAGCATTCTGGTTTTGCTAACAGCATCAGTGATTCGTTTCTTGAATGCGAGAAATGTTACGCCAGCAAACATTCATCGTCAATTGTGTGAGGTTTATGGGGAAAGAATAATAGTGACAATGCCGGGCCACACACAGCAAAACAAACTGAAGATGTGAGCGCATCATTTGGTTGGAAACAATCCGACCACGCTCCCTACAGTCCGGATTTGGCACCAAGCAATTTTCGTCTTGTTTCTTCATCTGAAGAAATTTCTTGATGGAAAACATTTCAACGACGAGGATGATGTGAAACAAGAAGTGCTGACTTAGCTTTCATTATAGGTGGGACCATTCTTACGACAAGTGCATGAATAACGGTGACTATGTGGAGAAGTAGTGTAAGGTAATGAATAATAATGATAATAAAGTGTTTGGAAAATAATGTTCTGTTATATTTTAAAAAATATGAGTACTTACTTTAAAAACTGCCTCGTAATTAAAGATAAATAACAATAATTGTATAGTATATACTGAGATTATATACAAACGCTGTCTCTAAGAAAATGCAAATACGGAAATGTAAGAAACCTAAAACAATAAAGGACGCAATGTGTTAATAGAAATGGTGTTTCATTTTTACTGTTAATGTGGAAGTGATCCTGCAACTGATGCT
Source organism: Deroplatys truncata (assembly GCA_030765065.1). Taxonomy (NCBI): domain Eukaryota; kingdom Metazoa; phylum Arthropoda; class Insecta; order Mantodea; family Mantidae; genus Deroplatys; species Deroplatys truncata. The sequence continues at coordinate 80,379,091 of CM060982.1, read as the reverse complement.
CTCAATAGTGGAATTAAAATGTATTTTTCTGCTTTTATCTGCAGATCAAAACGCTTTTGATGACATAATTTTAAAATGTTGTAACGTGTACGTTTAAAGAAAGCCCGAAGTGATAAGCACCTTGTAAATTAACATTTTCTCCGTCTTTACCGAGGTAGATGGCTCAGGCGGTATCGTCTGTAGCTTGAATTCGAGAGGTTGCTGGTTCAAACCTCGCGTACAGAAGAATCTGACATTTGGGGAGGGGGGGTTCGCCATGTATATGAGGAATTCATATTTAATACTGCGATCCGAGGCTGCATCTACAGATAAAAAGAATGCAAAGAAGATAGATGGTACAGAGGTTATTAGACAGCTGAAGCCATCTCTCATATTTATGGGTAAACTTGATACTCAATCTTGGCAAATATTTCGAAAAGAGTCACTGTTTCATGTAAAACATCCTCAAATAGTCCTGATTCATTTTCCAAATGCGGTTTTGCTTTCCTCACCATTTAAGTGTTCAAATGCTACGTTTAAATGGATGAGCGTAGGTGTGTGCAAATATCCCCTGAAATTTTAATACTAAATTTTCTCATAATATTGCTTTTTTACGTTTTTACCAGTTTAAAATGCTTCCCATAATACAATTTTCATTCAAATTCTATTTTCAGCACACGTTCTTTGAAGGTTGTTGAATGGGCTTTTCTTGAAATCAACTGTAATTTAGGACGTGGTTATTAATAATATATATATATATATATATATATATATATATATATATATATATATATATAATGCATGACTGATGTTTAGAAAACTAAAAGTGTTGCACACTTTATTACTTTTTCAGAGAAAGCTTTAAGGTTACACAGAACTTAATCGTTGACTGTGCACAACTGTATTCGAGGAACAATATGCAAAATTTAAAAACCTTCTACATTTTCAACACGTGAACATTTCACATCAAATTTCATGTTGAATATTATTGTATTGGGAAAATTACATACATAGGATCATGAAATTTTGTTTTTATGTTGCAACTATTTTGAGTAAATACGATAAAAACGTCAGGCGACTTGGAAGAAATGTAAAAATCAACCATTTCAACATCAAGTAGCCTTTAAAAGAATGTTATTATGCATGTAAAAATCTCTTCGACATGCTCAACATCCATATCTCAAAAACGCACGCAGCAGTAATTGCATGATTCCAGCGAATCATCTTCCGATTAAATCAATAGTAAATAATGGCATAGAAATGCAACAGCGTTACCAGCCCATCTAACAGAAATTTGACCAAGGAAAGGTTACAGGACGGTGAATACGTTACTACGGTCATTTGTCTAGTGTACACAAAAGCGTACTTTAGAAAGAATCTGCACATACGAATTACGTTATACCCAGTTAAAGCGGCGTCAAATCCCCCACCCCAAAGCTACTGTTATTATCTGGTGCAGCTTTTTGTCCATCTCTGCAATGGTATCCGAGTTACTTAAAACACAATGAGAATGAAGAAGATATCAAGCCATTTACAGAAAATTCGAGATATAGGTTTCAGGCCGGCATGACAATATCTAAAATTAATGTTGTAATTAAGATCGTTAGAGATATCTTTAGAAAGAAAAAAAACTGAATTTCCTATACTAAGTGTTTTATGGATGGGGGAATTTCTGTATATATGCGCATTCCCTCAATATATTCTGGGATTAATATGAAACCCAGTATATATCGGAATTTTCAGTTTTGAATTTTACCGATCACACTCACTCAAACGATAGATTTTCTGATCTTTTCTTTCAAGACTATTCTTCCAAAGACTTATTACTTTCTCTACCGTAACTAGTAGGTAGAGAAGGTATTGTATTCCACCCAAAAATTTTATATCGAGATTTTAGCGTAAATACATGTTTTAAGGCCCCCTGAATCCAAACAGGGGAATTTTTTAAAACAAATGTGCGTGGAATGTGTGTGTGTGTGTGTGTGTGTGTGTGTGTGTCTGTGAACAGAATAACTCAAAGACGAAAAGTCGGATAAATACCAAAATTGGTATTTAGGTTCACTGCCTTCCAAAGATGTGATATGAACTTTTTTCAAGAGAATCTCCCATTCCAAACTATCCTTTACATGGAACATTATTCGAAATGTTTTATTTTCTAAAAAAAACTGCTCTAACAATTTCTATTAAAATACCACTTATTAAAGAAATTTACACGACAAATAAAAGTATATCTTGAATTTTTTGAGAATGGCCTCCTCATTTGGAATGAATTTTGTGTAATCTTGCATAACTGGTAAACGTTAAGCGATAAACGAAAATTTACTACACAAAAAATGTAGATCTCTTTAAAACACAGAATTTATTTCAAATAACTTTTTGTGGCATCAGCCATTTCCAAATAATCTGTTATTAATGGTTCTAATTTTTCAATACATAGTAATTCTCCTTTCGATTTTCAGTTGTTTCTGGCGATTGCATGGAAAGAGTATGGAATTTTAAGCAGCGTATAGTGTCCAGTTCTTAAAAATTTTGACAGTCGCTGTTCCCTTTGTATCTATAACGAAATGTGTGATGTAGCTATTTCTGCAAAAGTTTATTTGGATTAAAATGTAGTAGAAATAAAAATAAGATTTCGTAAGAATAGTTTGTATAACAGTAATAAACGATAGAGGGTTGTGAAAGTCCTGTGAATTTATCCCATAGGGTTTTTTTTCTACCAACTTCATGTTAATCGAATAAACGCTTGCAAAAATAGATTCATTACACATCATTGTACGTACAAGAGGCATAGTAGGCTGAAGCGACAGTCAAATTGTTAAAAGGTGGATCGATGTGATGAGTTAGAAATTTTACTCTATGCATGGCCACTAGAAAAATAAATCCGATGTGTTACACTCACATGACTTTCTCTACTCTTGTACAACCTATTTTTACAAACGCTTATTCTCCATCTACTACATGTTAATCGAGATAAACATTTGTAGACTCTATCTTATTGCTAATTTTCTTGTAGATGCAAGGGAAATATATAGTTACAAGGGCAATATAGAAATACAGTAGCCTTTAAGCACATACATATCTCTTAATAGCTGGTTGCTAGGTGCAGCACCATTCCCTTTCCCACAGATTAATACTCTTTGCATATCCAAGACAAAAAAATGAATAACGAAATCCCATTTGAGAAAATGAGTATTGAAAAATTTAAGGGAATAACAAGCAATATCTATGTATATTTATATGACATAAATTGTGTATTTTAACGCGATCTACATATTTTTGTATAGTAAAATTTTGTCTATCTCTTAAGATTTACCAGTTTACCAAAAGTCGTTCACAATGAAGAATACTTTTGGAGATATTCCCAGAAAATTCAAGATATACATTTTATTTGTCATGAAAATATCTTAAACATGTGATATTTTAATCAAAATCGTTCGAGCCATTTTGAGAAAATTAAAATTTTCGAAAAATGTTCCATGTAAAGGGTAATCTGGGGTGGGGGATTTTCTTGAAAAGCTTCGTGTCGCATCTCTGGAAGATACTGAACCTAAATACCAAGTTTGGTGTTTATCCGACTGATCGTTTCTGAGTTATGCTGTTCAATGACAGACACACACACGGACATGTTTCCAAAAATGCTTTTTTTGGATTCAGGGGGTCTCAAAACATATATTTCCGGTGAAATCTCGGTATCGAATTTTTAGGTGGAATACAATACTTCCCCTACTTACTATACGTAGTAGAGAAAGTAAAAATATTCGAACATTCAGATCAATATCTCAGGAATAACTAACACCACAAAATTTTATTTTGTATAAACTGAGTGTTTTAATGACATGTACGTTTTTACTTTCTCTACTACGTATAGTAAGTAGGGGAAGTATTGTATTCCACCCAACATTTCGATACCGATATTTCACCAGAAATACATGTTTTGAGACCCCCTGAATCCAAAAAAAGCATTTTTGGAAACATGTCCATGTGTGTGTGTCTGTGTGTCTGTGAACAGCATAACTCAGAAACGAACAGTCGGATAAACACCAAACTTGGTATTTGAGTTCAGTATCTTCCAAAGATACGACACGAAGGTTTTCAAGAAAATCCCCCCACCCCAGAGTACCCTTTACATGGAAGATTTTTCGAAAATTTTAATTTTCTCAAAAATGGCTCTAACGATTTTGATTAAAATATCATATGTTTAAGATATTTTCTGTGACAACTAAAATGTATATCCTGAATTTTCTGGGAATGTATCCAAAAGTATTCTTTATTGTGAACGACTTTTGCATAACTGGTAAACCATAAGAGATAGACAAAATTTTACTACACAAAAAATGTAGATCGCGTTAAAATACACAATTTATGTCATATACAGTTTTCTTGTTGAGTGAACCATTTTCGAGATATTGCTTGTTATTCCCTTAAATTTTTCGATACTTATTTTCTCAATTGGGAATTCGTTATTCATTTTTTTGTCTTGGATATGCAAAGAGTATTAATCTGTGGCAAAGGGAATGGTGCTGCACCTAGCAACCAGCTATTAAGAGATATGTATGTGCTTAAAGGCTACTGTTTTTCTATATTGTCCTTGTAAATATACTTTCCCCTACATCTACAAGAAAATTAGCAATAAGATAGGGTCTGCAAATGTTTATCTCGATTAACATGAACTAGATGGAGAATAAGCGTTTGTAAAAATACTTTGTACAAGAGTAGAGAAAGTCATGTGAGTGTAACGCATCAGATTTTTTGTTTCGTAACTCTTTTTACTTTCTCTACTACGTATAGTAAGTAGGGGAAGTATTGTATTCCACCCAAAAATTCGATACCGAGATTTCACCGGAAATACATGTGTTGAGACCCCCTGAATCCTAAAAAAGCATTTTTGGAAACATGTCCGTGTGTGTGTCTGTGTGTCTGTCTGTGTGTCTGTCTGTGTGTGTGTCTGTCTGTGTGTGTGTCTGTGAACAGCATAACTCAGAAACGAACAGTCGGTTAAACACCAAACTTGGTATTTAGGTTCAGTATCTTCCCGAGATGCAACACGAAGCTTTTCAAGAAAATCCTCCCACCCCAGATTACCCTTTACATGGAACATTTTTCGAAAATTTTAATTTTCTCAAAAATGGCTCTAACGATTTAGTTTAAAATATCATATGTTTAAGATATTTTCATGACAAATAAAATGTATATCTTGAATTTCCTGGGAATGTCTCCAAAAGTATTCTTCATTGTGAACGACTTTTGCATAACTAGTAAACCATAAGAGATAGACAAAATTTTACTGCACAAAAAATGTAGATGGCGTTAAAATACACAATTTATGTCATATACAGTTTTTTTGTTGAGTGAACCATTTTCGAGATATTGCTTGTTATTCCCTTAAATTTGTCAATACTTATTTTCTCAAATGGGAATTCGTTATTCATTTTTTTGTCTTGTATATGCAAAGAGTATTAATCGGTGGCAAAGGGAATGGTGCTGCACATAGCAACCAGCTATTAAGAGATATGTATGTGCTTAAAGGCTACTGTATTTCTATATTGCCCTTGTAAATATATATTTCCCTTACATCTACAAGAAAATCAGCAATAAGATAGAGTCTGCAAATGTTTATCTCGATTAACATGAAGTTGATGGAGAATAAGCGTTTGTAAAAATAGTTTGTACAAGAGTAGAGAAAGTCATGTGAGTGTAACACATGAGATTTTTCTATCTGTTATGGTTTACGTGTTATACAAAATTATACAAAGTTAATTCATTATGAAGAGGATATCACAGAAAATTCAAGATATGTATTTTATTTTTCATGACATACCTTCAACATTTAGTACTATAATCAAAATCCTCCGATCTATTTTTGAAAAATAAAAATTAATGTAACATTTTCCATGCAAAGGGTACTTTGCGGAGGGGATCTTTTCTTGAAAAGCTTGATATCGTGCATTTGGAAGAAACTTAACTTAAATACCAGGTTTGGTATTTATCTAAGAATACGTTTTTGAGACGTTTTTTAAAAATACTTTTAGGATTCAGGGACTTCAAAACAGGAATTTACCGTGTAATCTCTGTATAGAATTTTGCGCAAGCAGTAGGGGAAATAAAAAATTCCTTTCATTTTTTTCAAGCGCCTTAAAAACTGTGTTTGTTGAAATCTTGGTGTAGACTTTTTGTGTTAAAACACAGTTTTGTCTACCTCAAATAAGTGGTACAGAAAACATCAATTGAATTCGAAGTGATTTTGTGTACCCGTCGCGTAGATTACAGGTAATTTCCGCTGTTAATCCACACCTTTCGAGGGTTGAATCATCACGTTCAAAGAGAACGATTCAATCTGCGCAACAACGATTAAAGCTGCCTTATGCTTATTAATAATAATTTAATTAGAGGAATGGAAAGATTGGATGCCCGATCCAAATGAACACTTGAGACTCCAGAACAGCGCCATGCCATTTGGCGCTTGTCCATCGCTATGAATCAAATGCAACGTTTTAAAACCACTCAAGGAATGTGCCCAGTGTCCAGCGGGCAAAAGTGACTCAACACCATACCCAGCTATTTCTGATGTCAGGGATGCGAGTACACACGTCTTTCACATTGGTTAACAGTGCTAGGTGTGTTCACTATTTACGACTCTACGTAACTTAGAAGTGGAGAAAATGTTTATTACTTTCTCTACTAGTTATCTATAGTAAATATAAGACGTATTGCACTCCACCCCAAAATTCTATAACGAGATATCACCAGAAATACGCTTTGAACAAAAAAATCAAATATCATAAATTCACATGACTTTCTCTACTCTCTATCTTTATTAGTGGGTATATAAACTATTCCTACCAAAGGTTATTATTTGATCTACTATATTTTAATCCAAACAAACCTTTGCAGAAATAATTACATAGCATATTTCGTTATAGATACAAAGGGAGCAGCGATAGTCAAATATTTAAAAACCGAATGCTATGCGCTGGCCCTAAAATTCCATACAGTTTCCATACAATTGCTAGAAACAACTGAATGTTGACAGGACTTTAAGAGAATGACCAACTAATGATCAACTCGAACCGTTAATACCGGATATCTCAGAAAGGCCTATGCCACAAAAGCTTATTTGAAATAAATTGTGTGTTCCAGAAATTGTGCGTTTTCATCTATCGCTTAGCACTTGCCAGTTACACAAGATCATACAAAATTCCTTCCGAATGAACAGGGCTTCAAAGGCTGTTCACAGAAAATTCAATATATACATTTTATTTGTCATATAAATATCTTTAATATATGTCATTTTAATCAAAGTCGTTAAAGTCAATGTTTAGAAAATCAAACATTTCGAAAAATGTTCCATGTAAAGGGCCGTTAGGGGTGGGGGGATTTTTTTTTGAAAATCTTCGTGTCGCATCCTTGGAAGATACTGAACCTAAATACGAAGTATGATATTTATCGGACTTTTTGTTTTTGAGTTATGCTGCTCACAGACACACAAACAAAGAAATTATTCCAAAAAGCCTTTATTTAGATTCGGGGGCCTCAAAACATGTATTTGGGTGAAAGCTCGGTATCGAATGTTTTGAAGTACAATACCTTCTCTATCTGCTAGGTAGGTACGTGGTAGAGAAAGTAAAATTTAGAAAAATGTCAGCGCGCGTGTATGTGTCTGTCTGTGAACATCATAGCTCAAAAACAAAGTAGGTTCACCGCATTCCAAGGATGCGACAACTTAAATAATTATCTTCTTATTCTTAAACTACCCATTATATGCAGGGATAATTATGTTCCTTCAATCAATCTCCAAGAACATCCCTCACCATAAATTTGGCTTTACATGGAACATTTTTCGTCATTTTGATTTTCTCAAAAGCTGCTCTAACGATTTTAATTGAAACAACGCATTTTAACAAAAAGGTCCGTGTGTGTGTCTGTGAACAGCATAACTCAAAAACGAAAAGTCGGATAAACACCAAACTTGGTATTTAGGTTCAATATCTTTCAAAGATGCGACACGAAGGTTTTCAAGAAAATCCGCCACCCCAGACTACCCTTTACTTGGAACATTTTTCGAAAATTTTGATTTTCTCAAAAATGGCTCTAACAATTTTGATTAAAATATTGTATGTTTAAGATACTTTCATGGCAAATGAAATGTATGTCTTGAATTTTCTGGGAAGGTCCCAAAAGCAGTCTTCATTAATGAATTTTGCATAACTGATAACTGTAAGAGATGGGCAAAAATTTACTACACAAAAAAGTAGATCTCGTTAAAATCCACAATTTATGTCATATACATTTTTTTGTGGAGTGAACCATTTCGAGATCCTGTTATTTGTTTGAATTTTCCGATACTTTTCCTCAAATGGGAATTCGTTATTTTCGTTTTTTTTTTTATTTTATGTCCTGGACATGCAAAGAGAATGGAATGCTTTACATAGCAACCAGCTCTTAAAAATTTGACTATCGCTTAAAGCCTACCTTATTCCCCTTGCACCTAAAAAAAATTAGCAATCACATAGTTCCTGCAAATGTTTATCTCGATTAGCTGAAGCATATGGAGGATAAGCGTTTGTAAAAATAGTTTGTACAAGAGTAGAGCAAGTCATGTGAGTGTAACACATCAATTTGTAAATCTGAGTATCGCTTTAGCCTACTGTATCTTACGATGAAGTCGTTTTCCTCGCCATATATTTTTTTACTATTGAGTCTTGCGGAAATGTGAACTTTGGGATCTTGGAACTGCGGGCAATTCTTTGAGAGTACACAATTGCGTTGTTTGAAGGTGGATAAAGTGAGCAAAGAGGCTTTTCTTTACATCGAGTGTTGTTTTGGATTTAGGGTTTTAATAACTTAATTCAAGATTGATTTTTATGAAATTAAAAGTAGTGCATGCTTTATTTTATCCAAAATTTATTGTTACACAATATTGAATATTTGAGTATGAGGAACTATATTTCAGTAATAATATACTGTATTTAAAACTTTAAAATTTTCAACTTTACGTCACGAATGACATTTCATATGATTCGATTTTTATTTTTGGAAAACCATTTTATTTTAATTTGGGGAGAAAGGTCGATGAAAATTAAATTTCTATCATAACGATGGCTGAAAGTTTTAATAATTAGCCATTTCATTACCACTTAGTGAATAATTATAGAAGCTATGAAAATAAAGTTTAAGCGTGTAGAAAACGCCGTGTGATTTTAATGCATCAGAGGTTTTTCATGGGTTGCTGATGTAACACTGCAAATCTGTATATGCAAAGTTCACGCGTTGTTTCGTGTTTGCAAGCTCCGCAGTAGTGTATATACCATATTTTGGTATGTTCAGGAATTTTGCCTAAGCTCTGCAGTAACCAAACCACGTACTTATGCAGATGTAATGACCTACATTAACAGAGAATGCCCCGTTCCGGGAAAGGAACCCAACACCGAGACATTCTAAACAAAAACTTGGCGAGTGAGAGCCCCGAGCAGGAACAAAGCGCTCCACCCTTTAAATATTTAATCAGGAAGTGAATATATTTTTAACATGTCCTTCTGGTGGACACGCGAGGAGTGGATGTTAACAATGCAGTCCTTTCTACACCATGTCCTCGTGGAGCCCGGGGCTGTCTCCAGAGAGCAGCACCTGCAGCTACACACTGACGTCACGTAATGAATGGAAAACTGCTTACTGCCACGTACAGCAGCGCGCTCATTGCCTTACTCAATACCCATCTTCCGTCGTTTCTTCTGAGCAGGATGGTTCATCTGCTTGGAGCACGTACTGTTCTAGAAGGAATGTTTAACCTATACTTAGACATCTGCAGGATAAAAGTCCTTTGCCACCCAAATATCTTCTAAAATGCGATTTGCATTTCTTTAAAAACTGCTATGGAATTAAATATGGCATAACATCGGCAATATTTATACGGTTTCGGGGTTTATTCAAAGAACAACTCTCTTATTTTAAAGGATTTTATCTCTTTTGTTTGGATTTTACTTCCTCCACCACTTACTAAAGTACAGAAAGTGTTGCATTTCAGTCAAAAAGTCGATTTTGATTTCACCGGAAATGATGTTTTTGAGGTTCCATAGGTTCCGCCCCCTCTGTGTGTGTGTGTGTTTTGTGTAAACAGCACAACTTAAAAACGAAATGTTGAATTAAGTTTACGGCGGTATTTTTAATAATGGAGAATTAGAAATATTCGTCGGTTGAGGTTATTGGACGTGTTCAGATATCCCTTTGTGCGTTAAAAGAGTTGCAGAACTCAACGGGGCAATACAAAGTAAACGCAGACAGTGGGGAAGTGTGCATTAGCGCTCTAAAGACCTGCTGCTGCTCTCAGAAACGTCCATATGGATACACCGAGACGGTTGAAACTTCGTATCAATCAAAATTTCGAACGCCTTTTCAATGAGCGAAGTAGGCATAACAGAACGTTAGTTGGTGATAATAATAATAATAATAATAATAATAATAATAATAATAACAATAACAGGCATAAAAATTTCACTGCTAGCTCTGATGTTTGCTGCATATAGCCCTTAATGTTAGACAAGAACAGCTTAAACAAAAGTTTAAAAAATAGTGTGTTTTTCTGTGAGCGGTCACGATAGGTCAAATAAGACATTTTAATTGACTGTCTAATTAATTAAAATTAGAGTCTAAAAGTAAGTTTACTCCCTCGAAAATAAAGTCTGTGCAACTGAAGTGGAAAATATTCAAGATTTTTTCGGTCTGTTTTTGTCTATTATCAGGACTGTACACTCTGGTGCAAGGATCGTTTTTGTCTATCATCAAGGATAGTACATTTTCAAGAAAATGCCCCAATCCCAAACTATTCTTTGCTTGCAAAATGTATAGTTATTTTCTAATTTCTCAAAAGAAACTCCAAGATTTGATTAAAAATGACATGTTTAAGGCATCTGGACGACTTGTTTTTTGTTTGTTTGAGTAAATTTGGTAATTGATAATAAACTTCAGGCCGAAGTTTGGGGTACCTCCCCGGTATTTGTCAAACGACTTCTGTGAATACCTCTGAAGTCCTCTTCATTCTGAATAATTTTTGTGCAAATGGTAAACTATAAGAGATAGACAATATCTTACCACACTAAAAATGCAAATCTCATTGAAACACAATAAAATTTATATATAATAATTGTTTGTGTGATAATAACCATTTCTGGTTTGAATTTTTCGATAATTTATCACGCATTTTTATGTGGCCAGTAAACAGTATTCTCTTTTTCGTGATGTCATACAAAAAATACGGAATTTCAAAGCCAGCTATGAAAACTGCTTTTCAAGCATTTAAATATTGCTGCAGCGCCCTCCATCCCCCTTCTACCCACAACGAAATGTGTAATGAAACAATTTCTGCAAGCGTTCATCTCGATTAGCAAGTTAGTAGATCAGATATAAATATGAACGATAGTTGCTATAGAAAGTCACGTGGATGTAACCGATAAGAGTTCGTTGTCTCTTGAAGAATATTAATTACAAGAGTCAAACTCAGGTCAAGTTACGTGTAATAAGCTAGCTAATGATAATGTCAGAGAAAATGCGATGTTGTTAAATCGAGAATCCTTGTTACCTGCTGGCCATATCTAGGGGCAGACACAAACTCCATGGCGACAGATCGGATTTGGTGGTGTCGAGCGAGATAACTCTTCTCTTGGAGGTGGACACCTTCTTGGGATTTAGCCAAAACTGTCTCGCTAACAAATCTTACTAAAACCAAACTCAGCGCTTAACCCCGTTCGGTTTACTGAGGGAAACAACGGCGTAAGTCGGATTCCTACCGCAGACACAGCCTGAAATGCCTAATACCTTCTCTTGCTAGAAAAAAATTTCTGATGTGTTACACCCACATGACTTTCTCTACTCTTGTACAAATTATTTTTACAAACGCTTATTCTCCATATGCTTCATCTTAATCGAGATGTTAATCTTATTGCTAATTTTCTTGTAGGTGCAAGGGGAATTGCTAGGCTTTAAGCGATAGTCAAATATATTATAAGAGGTGGTTGCTGTGTGGAGCATTCCAATCTCTTTGCATTACCAGGACAAAAAAAATTAATAACGAATTTGAGAAAAAGTATAAGTATTGGAAAAATAAGGAAATAACAAGCAATATCTCGAAAATGGTTCACTCAACAAAAAAATGTATATATAACATAAATTGTGTATTTTAACGCGATCTACATTTTTTGTGTAGTAAAATTATGCCTATCTCTTATGGTTTACCAGTTATGCAAAAGTCGTTCACCATGAAGAACACTTTTGGGGACATTCTCAGAAAATTGGAGATATACATTTCATTTGTCATGAAAATATCTTAAACATATGATATTTTAATCGAAACCGTTACAGCCATTTCAGAGAAAATTAAAATTTTCGAAAAATGTTCCATGTAAAGGGTAGTCTGAGGTGGGGGGATTTTCTTGAAAACCTTTGTGTCGCATCTCTGGAAGATACTGAGCCTAAATACCAAGTTTGGTGTTTATCCGACTGTTCGTTTCTGAGTTATGCTGTTCACAGACACACACACGGGCATGTTTCCAAAAATGCTTTTTTTGGATTCAGGGGTCTCAAAACATGTATTTGTGGTGAAATATCGAATTTTTGGGTGGAATACAATACTTTCCCTACTTACTTTACGTAGTAGAGAAAGTAAAAAAAAATGTAGATCTCCTTAAAACATAATTTATTTCAAATAACTTTTTATCGTTATTATTGGTTTGAATTTGCCATTTTTGAAGACTTTGTCACAGGCTTTTGATGTGCAAAGAGAATGTAACTTCAAAGCCAGCATATACGTGCCCAAACATTTTACTATCGTTTAAGCCTCGTGATCCCCCTCGTACCTACAAAGAATTATGTCCGAGGCGTATTTTTAAAGTAAGTACCGTTTTAGTATTTTGCCGCTGCAGTATCGATTTTGAGCATGCGCGATCACTTCCTCCAATCATTAGGAAGCCAGACGCGATCGTCACTTTGTGTTTTCCTGTTGTTTGAGCGTTTCGAAATGTTGAAAACAATCGGTGATTAGTTTCTTGAATGCGAGAAATGTTGCGCCAGCAAACATTAATCGGCAATTGTGTGAGGTTTATTCGGAAACTGTAATGAGTTACAACGCCCGGCCAAACACAACCAAACAAACTCAAGATCTATCCCATTAAATTGGTTGGGAACAATTCAACCACCCTCCCTATAATCCGGATTTGACACCACGATATTTTCATCTGTTTCTTCATCTGAAGAAATTCCTTGGTGGAAAACATTTCAAGGACGATGATGTTGTGAAACAAGAAGTGCAGGCTTGGCTTTCATCACAGGCGGGATCAGTCTTGCGATAAGTGCCAGAATAACGGTGGTGACTATGTGGAGAAGTAGATATATAGATAGATAAGGTATCTTTATTGGTTTCAAATTATTGAAGTTATTACACAAGTATTTAGTGCATGGGTCATTGACCGTACATGCATATTTAAGATACAAGTAGGGTGACAAAATAAACAGAAAAAAGGAACAAGAAAAAAGAAAATAGAGATAAATTACCTTTGTCTAACTGAACAAATTTGACCTAGCTTCGCGCACTTTAGCCAAAGAATTGCCCATGTTTTGCTAGTTCCTCTGGTAAGCCAGTAGATCCCAACATGCCAATCTCTTTCTTGAGGGATTTTAGAATTCTTCTTTGAGTTTAATCGTTCGCTGATTCTCCCACTGTGCACATTCCGCCAAAATATGTACCCAGTCCTCATCCAAATCACAGAATGGGCAGATTCTCCTGCCAGCTCCCCAGTCTAAACCATGCAATTTCTGATCTTTCCTTTCTTCTTAAATTAAGTATATATGCCTCTTTACCCCAGTTCAATTTTATTTCATTTGCTAGACTTAGAGAAGGTTTAATTTTATAATCCGATTCTATTTCCTGTTGTCTGATGTCTCTTAGTCTTCTTTTAACACCTTCCCATATTTTTTGTCATTTATTTCAGCTCTTTGTCATAATGACCCCATGCCTATTCTCGTCAAACGCCTTTCCAAATCAGCTGCCCAAAGCTTAGGAGACACGATTTCTCGCTGGTATTTATAACATTTGGATCGTAATGTGGAGTTATCCCCCTGCATCACTGCTCTTATTTTACAGTGTATTGTGTCTTCATGGCATCCCACCTCCCTCAATACCCCCGAATTTGATGTGCCTTGTGAAACTCCAAGAACTCTTTTCCAAAATGCTACCTGTCTTTCCCATCCCCAGATTTCACTTCCGTATAACAAAATCACCTTATCATAGAGTTATACATCTTTTCTAGTGTATCTACAGGTACATCCAGTATCCGCGAGAGGTTACGTAATAATTCATTTAACTACTTTATAATTAGTTTACTGATAGATGTTTGTTCTATTTTACTCTCATATTAAACATTACTCCTATTTAGGAGTAATGTTTAACGTTTTGTAGTTCTAACCCCTTGTAATACCATTTTTCATTCCTGCCATACACATTGCCATTTTTGAAAGCCATTGTTTTTTTTTATTAGTGTTTACCACCAAATGGAGAAGTAGTATACCGTGTAAGGTAAAGAATGATAATAAAGTGTTTAGAAAATAATGTTCTGTTATTTAAAAAAAATTATCGGCACTTGCTTTACAAATACGCCTCGTAATGACACCTTTTCTACAAACGTTTATATAACATGAAGCATATAGAAAAATAAGCTTTTGTAAGAATAGTTTGTACAACCTATATAAAAATAAACGATAGTAGCTAGAGAAAGTCCTGTGAATTTAACACATCAGCTATTTGTAATTGTTGAAAAGCCTACAGCAATGGTAATACAACTTGGAAAAGTTGGTGCTATGTTTTCTCGTAGCCCATTGATCGAACTGGGAAACTTGTGTTTTGCATGACGATTTACTACGTACTTGAGAGAAAAATAATAGGCTGAAGTAATGGAACTAGAAAATTCCACCATTATACATCGTGAAACTTGTTAATGAGGTTCCTGGCTCATTTAGGACTCATGATTTAAGTTCTCGATAAGTAGACTGTATTACCAAATCGCGTGAGGAACCTAGAAAAGTACGCACATAATTCCTGAAACTATAACCCTTCAATTAAATCGTCTTGGAAAAATAGATTTTAACCTTCCTTCCTCACTCTGTTCCTTGCAAATTACCTGTGTTCTTCAGGTGGTAGTGACGAGACCAAGATTGTGAATGCTCTCATAGCGTTACATTTCAGGTCGTTCGTAAAGTTTTGCGCCGTATATCGCTTACTTTAAACGACCCTTGTATGACAAGTTCTAAATTTTTACTTTCTCTACTACGTATGTAAGTAGGGAAAGTGTTGTATTCCACCCAAAAATTCGATACCGAGATTTTACCGGAAATACATGTTTTGAGACCCCCTGAATCCCAAAAAAGCATTTTTGGAAACATGTCCGTGTGTGTTTCTGTCTGTGTGTCTATGAACAGCATAAATCAGAAACGAACAGTCGGATAAACACAAAACTTGGTATTTAGGTTCAGTATCTTCCAGAGATGCGACACGAAGGTTTTCAAGAAAATCCCCCACCCCAGATTACCCTTTACATGGAACATTTTTCGAAAATTTTAATTTTCTCAAAAATGACTCTAACGATTTTGATTAAAATATCATATGTTCAAGATATTTTCATGACAAATAAAATGTATATCTTGAATTTTCTGGAAATGTCTCCAAAAGTATTCTTCATTGTGAACGACTTTTGCATAACTGGTAAACCATAAGAGTTAGACAAAATTTTACTACACAAAAAATTTAGATCGCGTTAAAATACACAATTTATGTCATATACATTTTTTTTGTTGAGTGAACTATTTTCGAGATATTGCTTGTTATTCCCTTAAATTTTTCAATACTTATTTTCTCAAATAGGAATTCGTTATTCATTTTTTTGTCTTGGATATGCAAAGAGTATTAATCTGTGGCAAAGAGAATGGTGCTGCACATAGCAACCAGCTATTAAGAGATATGTCTGTGTTTAAAGGGTACTGCATTTCTATATTGCCCTTGCAATTACAAAACAAGGGGAACATAGTACGCCTTAAGCGATAGTCAAATATTTTTAGAACTGGTCGCTATGTGTAAAATGTAATGTTCTTTGCATGTCAAAAGATCGTTTCTGCAAATGTTTATTTCCATTAATATGAAATAGATGGAGAATAAGAGTTTGTAAAAATAGTTTTACAAGAGTAGAGAAAGTCATGTGAGTGTAACACATCAGATTTTTACTATTATACATTTAATGTTTCCGAATTTTAATAGTCTTCTTCTTCCAATCAAGGTTTAGGCCTTTCGACCAGTTCCGAAGCTATCTAAATTGGTCACTCCATCTCGTCCGTTGTCGTCCAACACTTCCTCCTGAAGGTCTGTAAAATAAAGCTTGCCGTGGATACCTTGAAGGGGGAATTCGTAAAGCCCACGATCAAATTTTTGTCAAATTCAATACTTCACAAGACCTTTACAACTTTACAACTTTTCTTGTCAAATTCCTTCCGATACTTATAAACTCTTTGAAAGTCTTGAAAGTAAATAAGGACATGCTCTAAATGATCAAAGATTTGACAATGATTTGATGGCTTTAGCCAATGAAATGCGAGTATTTACATTGCGTCACGAAATCTGCAACATGGCGGAAAGGGAAAAGTAAACGAAAATGGCTACCCGGCCAAGATATGTTGTATGCGAACTGATTAGGTTATACATAAGCTGGCCATATCCGTATGTTTACGTCTCTGTGAGTTACCACAAGATGAAGCAGATGAAGGAGGTTATGAAGAAATAATTGTCAGGCAGATTTCCGAACTAGGTGTACATTAATGCAATGTTATATAGCGTGGCTAACCTATCAGTTGGTGTTATTTCTATTATATTCACAATCGTAATGTGATTTCATTTTATATAATACATGAAAGTGCTACATAATATTAGTAGAGAAGTATTTCATTGCAAACTGTTATACCGTGACGCAAATAGTAAATTGCTTTGTGCGTGATAAATTATTTATTAATGTGTTCTGAAGGATTTCAGTTTGAAGAAAGACAACTTGTCAATACACATTTATGACATTGTCAAGTCTGGTCCAATCTTGTCTCATATTGAAAAATGTTTGACAATTTTTCTTGTAAACTCTTGAATTGAAAAAAGTTTGATCGTGTACAAGGGGCTTAAGACATGTTATTTCCAACGTTTTGGTACCTCTTTCTTCATTAATGTTTTCTTGCATAAGCTTTTCTCTTATTACAGTAGTCCTAATCCTACCTCTTCTACTAATTCCCAACAATGATCGTAAAAAAATCTCATTTGGGCTGCTTCCAATCTTGTCTTTTTCCTAGTTCTTAGTGTCCACGTTTCACAAGAATATACAATGTTGTGGAGTCTTTCCTTTATTTCCTTCCTCATGTTTTTACTAAAATGTAGTTTTATGCATCCGTTTAATCTATTATATGTTTCTATATTCTCTTCGAAATCTCTCTTGGTGTTCATAACTGATATTTTTATACCAAATATTTAAATGTTGAAACTTCTTCTATAATTGCTCCATTAATAACTATTTTAACTCTTATTTGTTCTTTCCCTATCATAACCATGGATTTAGTTTTCTCACCCGAGATTTTCATATTCTATTTTTTTCCTATTTCTTTCAATTCAGTTACTGATCTTTGCAGTTCCATTTCGTTTTCTGCTAATCTGGTCATCTGCAAAAAGTAGTATACTTTGAAACAATAAACGGTCATTCTGTTTACTTTAACTATTCCTTATCTACATATGGTAAATAGTGGAGTGTAGAATTATTTTTCTCAGAAGTCAATATTCCGAAATACACGTTTTGAGGTACCCGAACTCAAAAATGATGTGTGTATCTAATGAACAGCGTATACACAAAAATAAGGACGGATATATAGGAAAATTAATTTTTGAGTTACGTATTTTAAAAAATGACAGGAGAGGACTTTCAAGAATATCTCCTCATTTCAAACTAAATGTAAATGTTTTCATTGTTTCATTTTCTAAGAAACAGCTTCAATCTGTTTTTATTAATGTGCAATATGTTTGAGCTATTTATGCAATAATTAAATCATTTAAAATAAAAATTATTCTAAAAACAAATATTATTAAAGAAAATAATACTAATAAAAAAATCTAATAAAACATGAATAAAGTGTACATTTTAAACTTTCAGTGAATAACCCGAGAAGACCTCTTCATTTCTTACTGAATTTTAATAAGTCTTACATAGCTTGGAATTTAAAGAGATACACAGAAACTTATAGGTTATACAATGGAGAGGGACATCTCACCTACATAGATTCATTGCGGCTACCCTCCCACAGAAGAAAGGGATGACCTGTAGCCACGGGAGGCTACAAGCCATTGAGAGCGCGGAAATCCCTAACAATTCAAGGCTCGAAGACCTGTCCCACTTACTGGAGCTGCCTAGAGAGGGCGATGAACAACCCGTCAACCAAGCAGCCCTCTAGTGACCACGGGTAAGTGCTCTTTCCTTTGAACAAGCATCCGCGGCATCTGTCCGGAACTGCCACACTCCACGAAACCTAGAAGCGCGCCTGAAAGACGAAAAGGAACTGTTGGAAAGAAAATCGTGGTAAATGAGAAACCACCCCAACCTTCGCCTACCAGCCAGGGATAACCACAAAAAACCCAAGGTCAGAGTGGGCGGTCGGATGGAATCGAACACGGGCCTCCCGAATGCGGGCTCATACGTTACCTCGAATCCATCTCGCTCGGTAGACAGAAACTTACAACAGAAACAAATATATAACTCGTTAAGGAACCGGTGGAGAGAGAGTTTGGCCAACATTTAGAATTCTAGATTTTACCTCTGAATACACTGGGAGCAACACATATTGTGTGCACTATATTGTATTCATCCTATCAACAACTTTTGGGGCATTTAAAGCCTTATAACTTTCTTTTAAATATTTCTTCAAGATGAATTCTTAAGCTATAAATTGTCCCTTGCGAATCAGTTGTGGAACAATTTTAATTAAAAAGTATGCTTCATAAAGTATATTCACAATTCTATCAGTTATTTTTTTCTGTAATACTACGGGTTTGAGTTTAACAAAATAAATAGTTTGATTCCAATAATTTTGTGTTCATGGACCCTGATGCACTTCTAAAACAATATGTTTAACTTTCTTTTGAATTTCTTCTGAAGCTTCTGGTATAGCTTCGGTTACTAAAAGGATTTGATGTGGAGCACACTAAAAACTTTTTTCTATCCATTACAAATTTGCAGGCATGCCTTAATGCAACATTCATTATGATTCCTCTATCCACGTTACGCTACTCATTATACATTTTCGTCTCGAAATGACTTCAAAGTAAGAGGTAATAAGACGCGGAAACATCATTCAAATGCTTATCGGAAGTACGGAGGAATAAATATGAAGTCAAATAACGACCTCTTGCTAAGGAAAAGAGAAAAAAAAGAATGAAAAAATCGTTCAAGGATCTTCCGTCAGATGATGCTGTAGGGATGTAGGACTAGTTAGGGAGGGTGACTTAACGCCTCGATCTAGGAAGATCTTTTGTGCCTAAGCCCCTGATGAGGTGACCCCGGGAGGGAGGGGTGAGGTGAGAGAAGACAGAGGGCGGCCGGACCAGGAGGCACTGCAGGGCAGAGAGCAAGGTCTCTACCTTGAAACTCCCCGGATGGCAGATTGTAAAGCCGGCTCTCCTCCCTCCTTGCAGGTTTGCACATCCCACTGGGGGGCCCGGGACTCAGAGACCGCCCCATTCCTGGGAACGAAGGGTTCCATAGAGCATCCTTTTCCCCTGCCATGCAACGCCGAGGCTCCTTCCAACGAAATGAGAATGGAGGTGAAATTGAAGCAGAAACACGCGCCTGACAATTATATATACATGGATAATAAATATAATAAATAAATAGAATAAATACACATTAAATTATCATATTTGTAGCATAAGGAACAAATTTCAAACGAGCTAAAGTTTGCAGAAGGGTAGACCGGAACATAGCTGTTAAAAGTGCTTGAGGCTATAACGGGACACACCGGAAAGGTCTACTGTCTCTTAAAAGTTCTGCCGAACATGTGGCTTTATGAACAAAAGCAGAACATTCCAACGCGACCGATCGGCACCAAGACGGACGTGCTTAATCGATCTCCAAATTCACCTAAGCAGAAAACCAGCGCTAGAAATGAGCGATAGGCCATAAAATATTTCAGATCGAAAATAACAATTCGCACTAGTCTGGGTAGGAGGACCGCCAATAGAAATTAAACGTAGAAAATAAAGTAGCAAATAACCGACGTGATAAGTCACGTGGTTAGGGACCTAACCAAGTCGCCTAGAAAATGGGCGTGACAGAACGAGGTAGGAGCCGCGAAGACGCAAATCACTCTCTCTTGGTCTCTCGTTCCGACCGGCATCATGTTAAAACGCTAAGTGTTGCATTTTCCGACGCAGAGGTCGGCGAAATAACTAAGTCTATCTTAACAAAGTTCAAGTATAGCGTCGTGCAAGAGAATAAGAGATAATCAGAGAAATTAGCGTGTTATAGCGAGGAACGACAAATCATCATCCGGACGTCGATTAGGTGACCGGGACTTAATAAATCATCATAACTATAGCGAACGGCTTGCGTTCTTGTGTGCGGGACAGAGGAAGTGTGTTTTTGGCAAGAATAAAGTGACCAGCAACTGAAGGTCGTCTACTGGTTACCTGTGCCTTCTTTGTTTATATACCTGAGATAGAATCCTTCCCCCGGTCCCTGTTACCTTACCACTGAAAGGGGAACGAATTCATGAGGGGCTAAGACCTACGAACACAACACACACCTCTGCACCCACAACGAACCCAGCATCCAACGTGTTACAATCCCACACCAAAATGACGCCCAACGTGTCAATACTTCTGTTATTTATTTAAAGTGCCGTCGCTATTCAGTTGTTTCTTGTGGTAAAAGAGAAATACTACCACACCAAAATGGAGGGACAGGAAATTCGGGGGCTGTAATAAACCTTCCCAGCAATCGCCTAGCGACCCGAGGAAACCCCCGAAAAACCCTTGGGTTAGGAAGATCGTACGTGGAATCGAACCCATGACCTCTCGAAAACGGGCCACAACCATCACGAAACACCGTATGAAATATGAACTATTTCGAAAACAACTTAAGCTACAAAAAGAATTATTTGATACAAGTTATCTACTTTAATGAGGCCTACAGTTTTCCTGCAGCAAATGTGTGTCTACCTCTTATAGTTTCTTGTTGATACAAACATTATACAAGATTCACGTAGAATGAAGAAGCCTTCCCAGAGAAATCAAGAAAGAATTCTAATAAATATGCAAATATCTTTAAAATACATCATTTTCATAAAAAAATCTTTAGAGGCGTTTTTGAAAGAATTAAAAATAATGAGAAATGTTCCATAAAGGGTAGTTTGAAGGGATGGGGTTTTCCTGAAAATTTTCGTATACCATCCTTGGAAGATACTGAACTTAAATAGCAAGTATTTAACAGACGTTTAGTTTCTGAGTATACTGTCACCGACAAACACACTGCCGCAAAAGGCGGGCGTTCTTCTAAAAAATTCTCTTAGGAGGGAAGATTCAGGAACCACAAAACGTGTATTTCCGATAAAATCTCATTTCGAATATTTGGAAATTAAATTGAGTTTTATTTATGGACGCTCTTTAACTACTATGGTCCTTAGCGTCCCATTCTATACTGGGCGTGAAACACCGGTGATTTTGCTCAGAGGCCTGTTTATCAGGCTTGAGGTTCTTTTACGTGCCGTAAATCTACGACACGGGACCACCGGCTTACTTCCCTTCCGAAGGAAGCCGTGCTAAGGATTTTTACGCCCGAAAAAATCCATCGCCCTCCGCCTGGTTTGAACCCGCGACCTTGGGAACTAGAGGCTAGCACTAGCCAAATATTTAGATGGAATATCTTTTATTATAGATAAATTGTAGAGAAAGTAAAAAGTAAGTGTAAACCCGTCTGAATGTATTAATTGCATTCATTTATCTAATAATATGATCTCTCCGGTTAAAATACGCTAAACTTGCATATGCTGACATTACAGTTGCAGATGTATTTTCCTCAACAACCCTTTTATTTCTGTGATAGTATGCATTTTATGAAAAACCTCACGTTGTTGATAATATTGTATTCGATTCTACGTGTTCGAGTGTAGTTCATGAAATGGGCGTAACAAAAGGTTACCAACCTCTGCACTTGCGTGAAGTAGTATAAGACGTGCGTGTTGGCCGCAATGGGCTTGCTCCCGAATCACGGAACTCCTTGTAGTACGTCAAGAAGCCGACCGCAATTTCGCCTCATTATCTTGGAAAAACTATGTACCGCCATTGTGCTTCTCACGCCCTAGAGGCAATAATTACAATATTGTTGTAACATCCTGCGCATTGTTACACAAATGAGCGCATTACCATAACAAATATGGCGTTCTTTTCCAATGAGGAACACGATCACGGTGTTAAAGGCGTGCACCGGACCGAGGAGTCGATATTTTGTTACCGCCAGGCTAGCCAACCTCTCCAGCTGATAAGCAGGCACATAAACCAGCTTGGGAGCAAGTCGCCCCTCACAGGAACATATTTAAGGATTTGCAACTAATTAAAATGCATCATCGTTACAGCCAGGGAAGAAGACATCCTTGTCTCCAGCCCCTGGAAAGACACATTATTTTCTCTAATGGAATTGGCTCGTTTGAAAAAGAAACAAGTAAAGAAAACGATAATTAGGTTTAATGAAAATGTAAGAGTAAGTTTACGTAACTAACACACACAAGTTGTACTACGAGAATCGTCCAATAAGTAAGTTTCAGTATTTTATAAAAGACATTACACACAATGTATCATGCTGAAATAATTTTTTCTAACATTGTACAATCCTTTGTTACTTTTATACATAATCTACAAGAACTTTTGGTAATGTGTTCGAAACCAGTGTTGTACCAGGTCGGGTCCTGTGCTCCTGTGCTCGTAACCAGCTGTTCACTTCCGATTTGACCTCATCTTGTGTAATACTACATATGCCATCAAAAGAAAATGTCGTGAACTTTTGTCTCGCAAAGTTCTCTTCTTTCATAACAATGCTCGGCCTCACACAGCTCGAATGACCCAGTCGGAACTCGGAAGATTCAACTAGGATGTTTTCTCGCATCTTCCATTTTCACCAGGTTCTTGCCCCAAGTCATTTGCACACATTCCCCCAACTCAAGCTGGCCCTCTTAGCCGTGGTCGCTGGAGTGTATAGCTCCGGCACTCCGCCAAGTTAAGGGGCGCGGGTTCGAGTCCCGCCATGGGCATGAGTGTTTGTGTGTTGTGTAATTGCGGTGATAAGCGGTACAAACACAGTATCCTAAACTAGGTAAAACAAGGGAACCTTAAAAAAACCGATGACAAAGTCAAATCAGAAGTGAACAGCTGGTCACGAGCACAGGACCCGTCTTGGTACAACAGTCGTTTGGAACAATTTGTTTCACGTTACCAAAAATGCTTGGGAAAACCTGGCGACTATGTAGAAATGAAGCAGAAGGATTGCACGTGGTTAAAAAAAATTATTTCAACATGACTGCGCATGCGAAGCTATTTGCGGGCCGCCGATGAGCGCCTCTCAGCTCGGCACCTAAGGGGGGGGGCACTAGTTATTCCAACCGACCGTTGGAATAACCAGTGCGGAACAATAGCCATTGTGTGCCGCTTTCCTGTTCCAAAGCATTCCTTTCGCCAGGTTCTAATAGCCTCCCCTTCTAGAACATTCAGCTTTGAATGCGAGGCCTATATACGAGGGCTGCTCCTGCCCCGTGAGGGGTTCATTTAAGAAGTTGTGAAGTGAAAAGTGAACAGTACCAGTGTAGTTGTGAGTCGACGGATAAATTGTGTTGTGTTCCGAGTGGTGCCCAAAGTGACTCAAGTGTACGTTTGTGTTACGCCGAGTGCCTAAGTGTTTAGCAGCAACTGGTGTTCTTATTTGGTATATTGGTGACGAATGAGATATTTAATTAGTGGTAATATTTGGTTAAAAAGATTGCAGCTTCCGTACATTTCAAGAATAAAAACCGACGACGCATAATAAATTAAAGATGTTTGAAACGGCTACAAAACAACAGCAAGCGCAATGCATTCTTTGGTATTCTAAATATGAGAGTGTTAAATAACTTCAAAGAGAATTTTGACGCGAGTACGGCAATGTACCTAAATATGTTTCCATAATGTTGTGGTATCGAATATTTGTAGAAAGAGGCAATGTGTTAAAAACATGCAGGAGGTCATGAACATGCGTGAGGTCGCAGGTGAAACCTAGTATCTTGGAAGCCAATACAAGGTATAGGATAGTTATACAACGGAGGGGGTCATCTCACGCACTGCAGCTTACATAGATCTAACAGGGCTACCAGGAGGAAGGGATGAATGAAGTGAAGGAAGCACAGGAGGTTACATGCCGCAGGCAAACAGGCCACAGAGACGCGCTGAAGTTCGTAGCAGTTCCTGGCTCGAAGACGCGCCCATCTGCTGGAGCTTTCTAGAGGGAGCGATGAACGACCCATAAACCAAGCAGCTCTCTGGTATCCATTGGGAATACTCTTTCCTTTGAGCAACTATCCACGCCATCTATCCGGCACTGCCATGCTCCACGAAACCTGCCGAAAACACGAGAAGGGGACGGAATGAAAGGGAACTGATGAAAATGAAATAGTTGTAAATAGGAATCTATCCAGTATTTACCTAGCGACCAGAGAAAACCCCGAAAAAAACAAGGTAAAAGAGGGCTGTCGAACTCGGAACCTCCCGAATGCGAGCCACACACATTACGGTGGAGCCATCTCGCTCGGTGTCATGACAAGGAGTCGTATCAAAAGTCTAAGAGACTGTTAAATGTACATACACATCCTGTCAGGCTATTCTTTAACTGCTATGATCCCTTAGTGTCCCATTCTATATTGAGCGTGAAACATCGGTAATTTTGCTCAGAGGCCTCTTTATCAGGCTTGAGGTTCTTTTACGCGCCGTAAGTCTACGACACGGGACCATGCTAAGGATTTTTACGCCCGACAAAAATCCATCACCCTCCACTGGGTTTGAACCCGAAAACTCGGGGACGAGAGGCTAGCATGGTAACCACTACACCACGGAGGACGACCACTCCGCAGGCAGACAGGCCCAGAGACGCGCATAAGTCCCTAACATTTCCAGTTTGAACACCCGCACCAGTGACAAGGAATCCCAAGAGCACGATGCAACGAGATAGCTCACGCTGGCGTTCACTGGGAGAAATCTTTCCAACGCGCATGCATCCACGCCATCTGCCCGGCACCGCAAGCACCACAGGACCTGAAATCACACTTGAAAAGTGAAATGAAGATGAAATGAGAGGAAATGGGGGAAAGGAGAAATCGTGGTAGAATACACCACCCTGGCAGTCGCCTTAGCCACCAGGGGAAAACCACGAAAAACCCCATGGTCAAATTGGGCGGTCATCGGGAATCGAACCCGGGACCTTCCGAATGCGGGCTACAGACGTTGCCGCCTGAACCATCCCGCACGGCACATTGTTTCTATATAAACTTTTTCTCTTTTATGTGGATTGTAAGTTATATCAAATTCAATAAGAACGAAAAGGATTTAAAAAAACATGCAAAAATACCACTTTATTTGGTATACATAAGTATATCTATAAAAAATCTGAAGTGTCACACTCACATCACTTTCTCTACTCTTGTACAAACTATTTTTAATGATGTTAATTTTATTGCTAAATTTCTTGTAGGTGCAAGGGGAATATGGTAGACTTTAAGCGACAGTCAAATGTTTTAAGAGCTGATTGCTATGTGGCGCTTTCCATTCTCTTTGTATGTCCGGGACATAAAAAAATGAATAAGGAATTCCCATTTGAGAAAAAGGATTGGAAAATTTAAGGGAATAACAAGCAATATCTCGAAAATGGTTCACTCAACAACAAAAAATGTATATGACATAAATTGTGTATTTTAACGCGATCTACATTTTTTGTGTAGTAAAATTTTGTCTATCTCATTTGGTTTACCAGTTATGCAAAAGTCGTTCGCAATAAAGAATACTTTTGGAGACATTCCCAGAAAATTCAAGATATACATTTCATTTGTCATGAAAATATCTTAAACATATGATATTTTAATCAAAATCTTAGAGCCATTTTTGAGGAAATTAAAATTTTGAAAAATGTTCCATGTAAAGGGTAATCTGGGGTGGGGAGATTTTCTTGAAAACCTTCGTGTCGCATCTCTGGAAGATACTGAACCTAAATACCAAGTTTGGTGTTTATCCGAGTGTTCGTTTCTGAGTTATGATGTTCACAGACACACACACGGACATGTTTCCAAAATGCTTTTTTTGGATTCAGGGGTCTCAAAACATGTATTTCCGGTGAAATCTCGGTATCGAATTTTTGGATGGAATACAATACTTCCCCTACTTACTATACGTAGTAGAGAAAGTAAACAGTTATTTTAATCAAAATTATTAGGGCCAGAAAATTAAAAATAACAAAGTCTTTCCCTGTAAAAGCTTGAGGTAGAGGATTTTTTTGAAAGTCTTCTAATGATATCCTAAAACAGCATGTGACTCGCACTGGTATTTATTCGACTTTTCGTTTTTTTTCCTACTATTTCTATTCTGCTATTGCTAAGAAGAGGAAGTATAGTATTCCGAAAAAAGTCGACATGGAGATTTTAAGAGAAATACACGTTTTACGGTTTCCTGAAACTGAAAGAAATTTTTAGAAAATGATTCACATATGTCTGTGAGTCCGCTAATGGTATTTATATTCATCTTCCAACGATACGACACAAAGCTTTTCAAGAAAATATCCCCCACTCTAAACTTTACATGGAAATTATTTGTTAATTTTTATTTTCTCAAAAATAGCTCTAAAATACTATATATTGAAATGTTTACATTATCAAATAACATAATATCTTGAATTTTCTGCGAATAGTCTGAGAAGTCCTTTTCATTCTGAATGAATTTTGCATAATTTTGTGAAACTGGTAAACCTTGAGGAATCGATAAAAAGTGATACATGAAATATGTAATTTTCATTAAAATATACACTTTATGTCTAATACATTTTTTGTGGTATTAACCATTTTAGAGACCTATTGTTTCTTATTGGTTTGAATTTTTAAATCCTTTTTCAAGCATAAGTTCTGCAAACGCTTATCTCCATTGACAAGAGGTAGATAGAAAAATTGAGAATAACTTGTAGCTGAGTGGGTGGGGAAAGTCATGCGAATGTACCAATTTGCTGAGTTTTGTAATTTAGGGGATCGCAATACCTCCCCTTTGACATTTCCTAACATACTACGTGGTGGTTTGCCCTGTGGTATAAAATTGGGTTCGTTTTCCTATCACTAAGTTCTGGGAAACGTGGCAGGTTAAGTTGGTCACGCAGAAGGAGGTATGGCGTCGCCCATCTGGAAGCGATCTTCGTATTTTCCATCGCGTGGTGGTTACAACTACACTATGAACAGACATGCTGGCGGGTAACCATAGTAACTTGTAGAAATTGCTTAACTTAATGGGTATAAATTCTATAAGATAGAGTGGTGTTATTGTTCCAGGTAGGCATTTTTACTTTCTCTACCGCTTATCCAAGGCAGAGAAACTATTGCACTCAATCCCAAAATATTTAATTTCGAAATTTTGCTGGAAATATAAATATTGGGATTCCATCTATTCAGAAACAAGCATTTTTGGCAAAAAGTGCACTGTGTGTCCGTCAATCAATCTGTCTGTCTGTCAGTCTATGACAACGTAACTCAAAAAACAAAAAGTCAGACACGCTTCGTATTTGATCCAGCATCATTCACAGATTCAAAGCGAAGATTTTCATGAAATTCCTCCCAAACAAAATAACATTTTGCATCGGATAAGTTTCTTTGTTTTATTTTCTCAAAAATATCACGATGTTGATGAAAATATTACATGTTTTAGATATTGGTATGACAAATAAAATGTATATATTAATTTTGTGTACAAAATTGTGAAGTCAACTTCATTCTAATAGAATTTACTGTATATAAAATAGGTAATTGAGTCGATTAACCTTTGACGCGTTGATGGAAATCACAGCTGTGTCTTGTATGAACGTTTAAAATCACCATTTTTCCTTTAACTTGCAAGCTCGCAACAAATAAAACCAACTTGTAATATAAACAGCAGACTGTTGTTTCCACACTTTCAATATAACCAGGTACAAAATTCTTAATTTTAAATCATTTCTAGACTAATCTTTCATGGTGATTAAGGTAAACTAGACAGAAGTATAGTATTCTATATATGAACAATATACCATATGGGGTACACCTATGAAACGATAATGGGAAGGGAAATTTGTAATAAAAATCTATCAGCTTTAAACATATGGGCGTTAGTTTATTAAAATAATGATTAATTTTCAATCAATCATATAAATTACTGATAATAATCCAAAAATATGTGAATAAAAATTTCATCAAATAGAAGTATTTGTATTCCACCGAAGTTGCAATTCCAATACATAAATTGTAACCACTCTAGATACAACATAGATCATAATATTTTCAACATAAGAAGTATCCGTTTAGTTTCACCATTGCAGAAAACAGCACAATTAAAAATCAAAGTGTCTGATAAATAAAAGTATTTAAGTCCAGCGTCTTCAAAGGATGTGATACGAATATTTTCACGAAAGTCGCTCCACCCCAATCTACCCTTTATATGTTTTTTTTTTTCATTTTAACTAAATTGACTCATAACATTTTGATTATAATGTATGTTTGACATATTGATAAGAGAAATAAAAAATATATATTTATTTTACGTGAATAACCTCTGAAGTGCCCTTCTTCTGAAAGAACTTTGTGTAATTCTATTCAACCAGGAAACCATAAGAAATAAAAAAGGTTATTTTAGAAAAGAAAAAAAGATAGAGATTGTTGTTAAATTTATACCTAATTTGTGTCAAATAAAGTTTTTCGTAGCATTAGCCGTTTTAGAAACATTACACGGGTACATTGTCCCCACATACAAAGACCATCTGACGGGGTTGCTAAAAGGTTTTCAATTCTTCTTTTTACTTTCTCTAGTACTTACCATAATATCCTGCGCCGTAGCGCAGTGGGCTGTAGCGTGATGCTCTGATTTCCGGCCATGGAATGCTCCCGGGTTCGATCCCACCATTGTGGGTACGGATTTTAACTCCCAGGTATAAGACCGATGCTCACTCAGCATCGTGAGGAAAGTGAGGAGCTGTGATAGGCAGCGGTTTTGGCCTCCTGAGACAATTTTCCAGCTGGTCACATCACCTCGTATCGGTTGGATGATCGCCTACCTCTGCCGTGCGTAAGTGGGCGTGAGGCTGGCAGTCGGGTTGGCAGGACCAGACCCTTTGAGGACCTTAGTGCCACAGGGCTATTTACATACCTACAGTAGGTAGGGAAAGTATTGCATTTCACCCAAAAATTCGATACCGATATTTCAACAGAAGTACACGTTTTGAGACCCCATGAAAAATGTTTAGAAATGTCTGTCTGTGAACAGCATAACTTCAAAACGAAAAGTCGGTATAATACCAATTGTGCAGCATCTTCCAAAGATGCGAGACGAAGGTTTTCAAGAAAATCCTTCCACCTAAAACCAACTTTTACGTGGGAAATGTTTCGAATTTTTTTATTTTTGAATCATGAAATGACTTTTGAATAATTGGTAAAAAATGAGATAGACAAACACTTACTGCACAAAAAAGCCGGATCTTGTTAAAATACTCAATTTATTGCAAATATATTTTTGCGGCTATTTGGGATGAAAAGAAACCGTAGCGATTAAAGAATGAGATGTTGAGACAATTTTAAGCTTCAAACTCGGTATTTTTGGCAATGTTTTGTTTCAAATTTTGCTTGAGTTCTTTAGGGATTTAACATTTCCGGTGACTCTTTTAGGATATTTATTTAATTTAGGATACTTCGTTATCTGGATTTTAATAAAACTACTAACGAAATGTGGTATTTCGATTTTAATGCATAACTAATGCTAATGAAAATAATGGACGATTCTATTGCCAAGAAATTCACTTTAGATTTTTTTTTGTTTTTTTGTATATGAGTGAAAATAGAGCGTATGGAATCTTAGTTACTCAAAGTGTGGACTCTCATAAGACGAGAAACAAAAACTCATATATTACATCCAAATGACTTTCTCTTTCCCTATCATTTACTTTGTATACTTACAAACTATTCTAATCGATCTTGTTTTTCTATTTACTTTACGATAATTGAAACAACGGTTTGAAGAAATGGTTTCGTTAGACAATTTGTTGTAGGTACAACAGGGATAAAAGACTGAAGCGATGATCAAATCTCTAAAAAAATAAATCGTTATATCTAACTTTGAAATTCCACACATTTTGTGTGATCACAAGGAAGAAATGAGTGCCGGCTTAGGTATTATAAAGTATAAAACTTTGAAGACACAAAACAATAACATGGAACATCTCGGAAATAGTTAATGCTATAAAAAGTTAAATTGATATAAACTTTGTATTTTTACAAGAACCACAGTTTTTGCTCAGTAAGCTTTTATCTATCTCTTAAGGTTTACCATCTATTACAGAATTATATAAAAATTCATTCCGAATGAACAGTTCTTGGCAGGCTATTTGCAGAAAATTAAAGTTTGGGGTGGAGATATTTTATTGAAAATCTTTGTGGGAATTTGCGTAAAATGCTGAATTTAAATACTTAGTTTGGTATTTCATTTCTGAATTATGCTGTAAGCATAACAGACAGATACACACAGAAACTCAAAGTGCTTTTTTATTCATGTACCTCAAAACATATTTTCAGCTGTTATCTCGATATAGAATTCTTGGGTAGTATACAATACTTCCCCTACTTACTATAGTTAAGAAATAAACAATAAAAATAGAATAATGCTGGCAGGTTTTGTTACTTGCAAAATTTCGAGGATAAATATTTAAGAAGTTCTAAAGCTCTTACACTGTAATTATTATTATTATTATTATTATTATTATTATTATTAGTTTAACGTCCTTGAACCGGTTAGGTCATACCGAACGATGAATGAAATGAGTGAAATGATGCTCAAATGAGCCGGGCGTCCATAGAGCTTAAAATTACAGGACATTCTTCTTTAAAGAATAAGGGGGAAAAAAACCTTATCCGGGTAACTAACTCACTCTAACCGAGATTCGAACTCGGGACTTCTTGAATGTGATGCAGACATGCTACTCCACACCACAGAGGTGGGTGTTGTTGTTATTATTATTATTATTATTATTATTATTATTATTATTATTATTATCCATGTACCTAAACCAGGTGCCATGAGAAACAGTGTAGTTCCAATCGTATTGTAGCCATAATAGTACTTTTGTTTATATATATACTTATGCTTTTTTATTTTGTCTAATCCTTCTGTAATTGGAGCCCATGCCCTGTTGAAGATGTAAATAAATAAATAAGAGTGTATTGCTAAACCTTTTACTTATTGCCTCCCTAGAGAAAGTAGTGTTGCATTACCGGTTTTCAAAACATCACCTGCTATGTAAGTTGAACAGAGGGAAAGACGGGTTAGAGGGTGAGAACGTTGGAGGGGGGAAAGAATCAGTGACAGAGAGAGAGAGGAAGAGCCGCAGAGTATAGGAGGAAGGGAAGATGGAAGTGGGGAGAGAGTGGGAGAACGGAAAGGAGTAAAGACAATGAAAAGGGAGAGAGACAGAGAAACATCTCTGCATTTAACGCCATGACGCGAACACAACAGCGGATTCTGTTAGTAACATAATAAGAGGTAAACCACTGCAGACGCACTTGTCGAAGAACTCGCTCCATCTCTCAAGTCCAATATTCGAAGCAAAGTTGTAGTTGACTATCGGTTGAAAGTTTTGGCTACAACTGACAAGTTATCTCACGTTCTGCTGTCAACCTAACTTCTACAAAGCCTACATGTATGATATGTTTTAGAAGTTGACAGCGAATGTTTTAACAACGATGCACTGTAGTGAGGTTTGCCATGTTTCATACGATGTTCATCTGCCATGCCAGTTAGTGGTATGTATTCAAACGGAATCGCGAAACTACTTGCAAAATAGCAAACAAAATCTTGTGTTGCATTTATATGGCTTACCAACTATGGTTTATTTCATACCTCTTTTGAAAATATTCTTTCATAAGCGTATTTTGCTATCTACTTTATGTGACGTTTGTAGAAAGAGCTTCATTATGTATTTAATTGTAGGTACAAGATACAGTAGGCTGAAGCGATAGTCAAATGTACAAGAGGATCGTTCTTTGCGTGACGAGTGACGCAGCCACGCTACGTCCTCCATCAATGAAGCAATATCTTTGCCTCACGGTTGCTGTTTTTCTCCTCCTAGTTGGTTCTTTTTATTTTGCCACGGCTGCTCGAGCATAAGATCTTAATCACTGGGTATGCGTGAGTGTAGAGAGATACATGAACGCTTTCTTGGAACTTTTATTTTCACCATTTAAAATAAAACTTAAGGTTTGCCGATCACTTTTAAATGCACACGATGCTACTGTGTCTTTACCAAGACCGAAGATTATTAACTACAGCTGAACGTTCTACCCTCTTGCATGTTCGCCGCCAAAGTTCACAACTCGACGAGAATGTCGTCCCGTTCTCACCAACCGCTGAGGACAGAATGAATTTCACCACCGCGCTACAAAGAGGAAAAACTCCTAACTTCCCCTCTCTCCACTCAAACTCTCCTCAAACTTAGCGTCATGAAGTCTCTAATGACCTTCACATTCCGGTCAGTGCAACTGCACCCACTAATTCCAAGAGAAACTGGCTTCAGCTATTTTACCCTTAATACCTGGGGCTGGTCCCTAATCAGCAAAACTGTGCCTGTCTGACCTTTCTGCCGCTTTTAACAGTCAACAATTTTCACAATGCTTCTCCTTTTTATACATACACTGAAATTAAATATTTTATTATTTATTTTATATCACTATCCTTCTCAGATTATTATGATAATTATTGACTTCATAATTTCGGCTTCACGAGGTACTTTAGAAATATATGTTGTGTTACATTCATATGACTTTCTGTACTCTCTGTTGCTCATTAATAGGTATACAAATTATACTTACGAAAGTTTATTTTCCAATTTACTTCATTGTAATCGAGATAAATCTTTCCGGAAATAGCTCCATTACACATTTCGTTGTAGTAGATAGAAAAGCAATAGTGATAGTCAAATGTTTTAGAACTGGACGTATACGCTGGCCAAAAATTCCATACTGTTTCCATGACATCGCAAGAGCAACTGAAAATCGAAAGGACTTTAGAATAATGACAATTAGAACCATTAATTACGAATTCCTCGGAAATGGCTGATGCCACAATAACAGTTATTTGGAATAAACTGTGCGTTTTAAAGAGATCTGCATTTCTTGTGTAGTACGTTTTCATCTCTCAGTTAACAAGATTATACAAGATGATTTCACGGGCTATTACCAGAAAACTCGATATACTCGATATAAAACATCGATAACTCGATTTTGTTTGTCATGTAAATATCTTTACTGCATGGCATTTTAATCAAAATCGTTACAGCCACTTTTAGAAAATTAAATATTTCAAAACATGTTGTACATAAAGGGTGTCTCATCTTTGGAAGATACTGAACCTAAATACCAAATTTGGTATTTACACCACTTTTCGTTTTTTAGTTATGCTGTTCGCAGACAGACGCACGCACACATTTTTCTAAAAATGATTCATTTGGATCCAGGGGGCCTCAAAGCATGTATTTCCAGTGAAATCTCGGTATAGAATTTTTGGTTGGAATTCAACATCTTCCCTTATACTGTATACGTAGTAGAGAAAGTAATATTGGGAAATGCAAACTAAGAGTAATGAATATCTCGGAAATGGTTAATACAACCACCAAGAGGATCATCTCAAATAAATCGTGTTTGAACGAGGTTTCGTGTGGCAAGCTTTCGTCCATCTCATACAGTTATACAGAATTATATAGTTTGATTAATTCAGAAGGAAAAGGATTTCGCAGGCTATTCAAGATGTACGTTTTATTGGTCATGCAAATATCTTGGAATTTTAATCAAAATCGTTACAGCCATTATAAAATAAAATATAATGCTCCATGAAAAGGGTATTTCTTGAAAATCTTTTCCTTGGAAGATGCCTAAATTAAATACTAGCTTATTATGCAAAAGTTCGTTTATGAGCTGTTTGGATACACATAATCACTCCGGAAAACACTCAACTGACTTTTATCATTCTTTCTCCGTTGAATAGTCCTGTTCTTACCGACGGATAAAGGCTATAAAACACTTGGTTTTAAATCCTAAATTATTAAAAGACTAAAAAGGATATGGCCTATATACTAGAATGCGAACCTTCATAATTATAAAAGAACATTCTTGCTAAGAGGAATTTGAGGTTGCCATTGAGTAGAACGTAATTAATGTTGCTACCCCACAGAAAAATCGCGTAAAATAGGATAAAAGACAAGAATATTTCATTACAAGCAACGCACAAAGATGATGACAATTTAGTAACTAAGAGGATACACAAATTACTTCTGACGAATATCATGGTAGATATGGAAGTAATTTTTTTGTGATGAATAATTGTAGAATAGCTATGAAAGTAATAACGAAGGAGAAGGTTGTGTGACCGTTACACACCAGGTATTGTCGCAGTTCTCATGGCTCGTGTTATCTTATTTACTGGGCGCCTCTTGTTTTATTTTAAATTTGGGTTTTCATTGTCCTCCGGCTAGCTATTATAACTCAGCCGAGTAAGTATCTCTAAGCAGGGCGTGTAAACGGAAAGGAGTTGTTACTAAAAAATAACACTGATAAAAAATTTGTTTCTACACTTTTATTGCCGTCACACTTAATTAATAATTTACATATTTAATCTTTATACACGCCTGACTGAAACTGTGATATTTACGAATGTAACTACAGTCGTTTAGTTGCCGCGCACCAATTACTTCGCGTACTTTACATTTTTGTAACTAACTCTGCGAAGTGCACCTCGTGAGAGATTCTTCAGAACTGTGCGACACTTTCTTATGGCTCGAGAATATATACTGCTTCACCTCGAATTGCCTAAACATTATAATATAGTTGCTATTGGTTACCAAATCGCGCCCACTTTAGCGTCTGTTTTGGTCAGCCAATCACCACTACTAACATATATACTCTAGGGAAGATATTCCCTCCATTTCTATAAACAGCACGCTACCCTGACGTCATTTGTTTATCTCTTCTTAATGATAATCAACTCACCCCCTCGGTTTATTATTACCCGCTTCTATTGTCAGTTTCAGTGAGGCCGTGTAAACTTATTTCTTAACAATACTTATGGCTAACAAACATCTAAAATCTTTACATACAATAATATTAATTTACACTACAATCACTTTGGCATTCACAGCATGTTTTGATATAAAATACTGCCTCAGTATACACCGTTCTGTGCTGTTATTTATATGCGTGTAAAAGTTTGTACTCAGCATGTTTAAGGCCTGCTTGCCTATTACAGTCTGTTGCCCTCTGTAGTTTTTATTCAGCATTTCTTTCACACGCACATTTCTTTTCCATCTTTCACATGCAGCTCATAACCGCAACCACTCAGCCTTTCATAGCCAACAACCGTTTAAAGGGGGCACTCCAAGCAGCAATAGCCAGTTTCATGTTAACTATACCCGCGTGTTTGTAAAATACACTACAGAGTATATCCTAATTATTTTACTTTACATTTCGTTCAAGGCGGAAAGCAGAAAGACCGAAATTGTGCAGCGGTTCCGATTAAAGCTATTCATATTTTGTGTGGGCAGTTGAGCCCTGTGGAGGGTGTTCAATGGCTTCTCACCAGGAGTCAGTGGTGGGCGAAGGATGCGCATTTTAATATTCTTCTGCTTATTTGAGCTGACTTCTTAATTCATGCATCAAGTGACCAAACGGAGAGAGAAATGCTTTGAATCTGCACCAGTCATAGATTTCTATTCCTCCAGTTTTATTTCTTTAGTTTTATCGTTTCCTATTATCATCTCGAAGTGCAATAGTTTTCTTACTTTCTTTTCCTTAAGTTGCCAGCTGTGTTAATTCGTAAATAATTATAATTTCGAACTTCATATGTTCAACAATCGCTTCTACGAGACACGTAAGAATGCTGTTGTTTCCAACGTTCCCCATATGGTCTATGACTTTCGAGGGGTCCCCCATCAGGACTAGGCACCCTACAGACGGTATCATTTACCTCCGATGGTAGGATAAGGATGGCGATGGAGCGAAAAGACCTACAGCTTCTATTCCCTCGGCGATACTTCACATGAGCCAGTCAGAGGTGAAGATCTGGGTAGGGACAAATCCTTGGCACGAGAGCCGCAAACGAAACCAATGCCCACACTTAAAGGCGTAAGTGTATGCATAGCGTTAAGGGGAAGAACCTGTAGCTATAAATCACTAAAATGAATACTTTTCATTGCTTGTCACGTTCAAAAACCTAATTATTTCTGATTGCTAAAATTTGTCGTTTGTATACATTTTTCACAACATTAAAGGTTTTAAATGTAAGTTTTAAACAATGTTACTGAGAGTTAATACTATTTGGCCCTTCCTCACATTCAAGGGGTCCCGAGTTCGAATCTCGGTTAGAGTGAGTTACCCGGATAAGGCTTGCTTCCGGGTTTTCCCTTATTCTGAGAAGACGAATGTTAGTAACTCTAAACTCTAACGACCACGGGCTCGTTTGAGTATCATTTCAACTATCTCACTCATTCATCGCCCGATATGACCGACCAGGCGAAGGACGTTAAATTGAAGAAAAAAAATATCTGACGCGATACATTCACACGACTTTGATTGGGGTGGGGGATTTTCTTGAAAACCTTCGTGTCGCACCTTTGGAACATACTAGACTTAAATATCAAGTTTTCTGTTTATCCAGCTTTTCGTTTTTAGTTATGCTGTTCAGAGACACTCACACACACGACATTTGTCTAAAAGTGCTTTTTATCGATTCAGGGGCCTCAAAACATGTATTTCCGGTAAAATCTCGGTATTGAATTTTTGAATGGAATGCAATACCTTCTCTACCTACTATGTACGATGTAGAGAAAGTAAAAAAGGAAAAAAATCTTATGCAATACATTCACATGAGTTTCGCTACCCTTTATCTTTATTAGTGGATATACAAACTATTCTAACTAAGTTATTTTTCTATCTACTACAATTTAATCCAAATAAACCTTTGCAGAAATAGCTACATTACACAT
Organism: Deroplatys truncata; assembly: GCA_030765065.1. Classification (NCBI taxonomy): domain Eukaryota; kingdom Metazoa; phylum Arthropoda; class Insecta; order Mantodea; family Mantidae; genus Deroplatys; species Deroplatys truncata. The sequence goes on along the minus strand of CM060982.1, from coordinate 80,341,754 downwards.
TTTGTTATAGATACAAAGAGAACACAGATAGCCAAATGTTTTAGAACTGAACGCTATATGCTGACCTTAAAATTCCATACTTTTCTATGCAATCGCGAGAAACAACTGAATGTTGACAGGACTTTAAGAGAATGGCCAAGAAATGAAGAATTTGAACCATTAATAACAGATATATCGGAATTTTTATGCCACAAAAAACGTATTTGAAATAAATTGTGTGTTTTAAAGAGATCTACATTGTTTATGTAGTACGTTTGGTCTATCGCTTACGTTTACCAGTTATAGAAGATAATACAAAATTCCTTCCGAATTAAGAGTACTTTACGGGCTATTACATGTAGCAGAAAATTTCAGATATGCATTTTATTTGTCATGTAAATATCTTTAATAAATGATATTTTAATCAAAGTTGTTACAGCCATTTTTTAAAAAATAAAAAATCTTGAAAAATCTTCCATGTAAAAGGTAGTTTGAGATGGGAGGTTTTCTTGAAAATCTTCATGTTGCATTTTTGGAACATACTGAACTTAAATACCAAGGTTGGTGTTGATCCGACTATTCATTTTTGAGTTTTGCTGTACACAGACACACACACGCGGACCTTTTTCTAAAATTGATTTTTTTTGTATTCAAGGGCCTCGAAACGTGTATTTCCGGTGAAATCTCGGTATGGTATTTCTACTATGTACATGGTAGAGATAGTAAAAAGTTTGGCCCTCCTCCGTAAAACTTTAAATTCTCATGTAGAGGTACACGGTCTCAAAAATTAATATAGCTCTAGGTATGACATTTTGTACACATATTGTGAATGATAACTTTATGCTGCACTAGCTTCATTTAATAGAAACTTATTTCTACAAATTATAAATTCATTAAATTTTATATTATAGCCACGATTACTTACATTACAATCATTTCAGGCATAACACCCATTTCTCAGTGTGTTGTTAGGCTTATGATCGTTTGCAACCTACATTTTTAGAGATATTTGTGCCCGCAGTTAACATTTTATTGTTGTTTAGAGACTCAGTTATTACTTTTAAGTTTTTATTGAGTTTCTGTAATCGAGCATCATGCAAATTTGGCCTTAAGTACAGAAATAAACTATGCATTGAAATTTATTACCCGATCCCCTCAAATGACAGTCCAAGGGAAATAATCCTAAAAGTCATAATAATTCTTTAGTAAAATCTAAAACAAAATATCGTGGATTCTATAAAATTTAAAAAAATATTTTAACCTCTTAACCTCGATATTTATTTTTCGACAAAATTTTAAGAAATCACCTCTAATATTTTCACGGAAAAAATAGTCAAATTGTAGAATCAGCGTTCAGTGTGGTTTAAATAGAAGTGCGCAGGTGCAGCATAAAACTTTTAAAATTTACTTTGTTCAAACTTGTTTTCTTATATTTTTGCCACTTTAAAACGTCCATTACGCAATTTTCTTTTAAATTTCATTAAAATATTCACTACATGTTTTTGAAGCTGGATAAGAGATCTAAGGAATTTAGGATTTTAACAATTTAATATGTCATTTATATTTAGAAAGTTAAACATGTAGCATAATTCATTATGTTTCCAAGAAAGGTTTTTATGTTATACAAATTTACTTTTTACTTTCTCTACTACGTATATTAAGTAGGGGAAGTATTGTATTCCACCCAAAAATTCGATACGAGATTTCACCGCAAATATATGTTTTAAGACCCCCTGAATCCAAAAAAAACATTTTTGGAAACACGTCCGTGTGTGTGTCTTTGTGTCTCTGTGTGTGTGTGTGTGTGTGTGTGTGTGTGTGTGTGTGTGTGTGTCTGTGAACAGCATAACTCAGAAACGAACAGTCGGATAAACGCCAAACTTGGTATTTAGGTTCAGTATCTTTCAGAGATGCGATGAAAGGTTTTCAAGAAAATCCCCCCACCCCAGATTACCCTTTACATGGAACATTTTTCGAAAATTTTAATTTTCTCAAAAATGGCTCTACCGATTTTGGTTAAAATATCATATGTTTAAGATATTTTCATGACAAATAAAATGTATATCTTGAATTTTCTGGGAATGTCTCCAAAAGTATTCTTCATTGTGAACGACTTTTGCATAACTGGTAAACCATAAGAGATAGACAATATGTTGCTACACAAAAAATGTAGATCGCGTTAAAATACACAATTTATGTCATATACATTTTTGTTTTTGAGTGAACCATTTTTGAAATATAGCTTGTTAATCCCTTAAATTTTTCAATACTTATTTTCTCAAATGGGAATTCGTTATTCAGTTTTTTGTCTTGGATATGCAAAGAGTATTAAAGAGAATGGTGCTGCACCTAGCAACCAGCTATTAAGATATATGTCGATGCTTAAAGGCTACTTACTGTAATTCTATATTGTCCTTGCAATTACAAAACTAGGGGAACTAGGCCTTAAGCGATAGTCAAATATTTTTAGAGCTGGTCGCTATGTGTAAAATGTAATTCTCTTTGCATGTCAAAAGATCGTTTCTGCAAATGTTTATCTCGATTAATATGAAATAGATGGAGAATAAGAGTTTGTAAAAATAATTTGTACAAGAGTAGAGAAAGTCATGTGAGTGTAACACATCAGATTTTTTTATTTAATGAAATATTTTGAGAGATAATAAAAGTTTAAAATTGTCTACCGTGGGGCATTTTAAACATGTCTGTGTTTTCATTTTTCGAAAACTATTTTCTTGTAAAGCTAGATGTAGGTCAACGAAAACTAGTTTCCGATTATAATAATTGTTGAAATTTTTACAAATTAGCCATTTCAGTATCGGGTAACTTTAACTGCAGTGGAGGAATGGTGAACGACATTAGGTCGTGGGGGGGGGGGGTGTTGCGACCGCAAACAACAATTCCAGCTTCAGAATGCTATTTTTGAGAGCGGTGCACTATCAGGTAACAAAGACACAATGTGACAATATACGATCGGCATATTTTATACACTACAGATGCCAAACTCCGCTGTAGCAAATACAACTGACGCAGTTTTTTGTGAAGAGATGGCCAATGGGAATGAAAAGATATGACGCAATGAAGCATCCTCTCTGTCGCATACGTCATAAATAAAGTAATACAATTGTAGATACGCAATGGCCTTCTGCTAGCCCATATTCAGACTGCGGCAGTTGTGCTGGTCCTAAGTGATATTCGCGCCATCTCTTAACAATATCTCGTGCCCACAATACGTAAATTAGGGTTACTCCGGGCCTGCAATCCCAAAACGAGGGCGTTTACGCCTCTACTTTCCCCTGAGTTAAGTTCTGCTTGAAGGAGCAGATTAAACTCGTATTGGGTCACACCAAACTCCAAAAATAAGACATTTTATATCTAAGGCACAGAAGTGGATGTATTAATATGTATACTATACTCAATTTGTTTCTTTCTCCACTATTTACCTATAGCAAGTTTAAGTTAAAGGTAGCATTATACTCACCACCAATTTCTATATCTATATTTTATCCGAAATGCATGTTTTGAGGTCCCCTAAACCAAAAGAAGCATATTTAGAAAATGGTCGGTGTATGAGTGTCTAAGAACAGCTTTACTAAAAAAATAAAATGTCAGATAAATACAAGCAGTGTTTTCCAAGGATGGGACACAAAGATTTTCCAAAAACTATCTCCACTCCAAACTATCCCTTACGTGGAAAACGTTTCGCTCTTTTTTATTTTCGCAAAACTGGCTCTAATCACTTTGATTAGAAAACCACATTTTTAAGATATTTGTATGCAAATAAAACGTGTATCCTAAATTCTCTGTGAATAGCCAACTAATTCCCTTTATTTGGTTAAGTTTTCTGTAATATTGTATGACTGGAAAAACATGAGAAATAGACAAAATCTAACCACATGAAAGATATAGGGTTCATTAAAACATGCAATTTGTGTCAATAAATTCCTATTTTCTCTACCTAAATAGTAAGCATAAGAAGTATTGCATTCCACCCAAAAATTGATAAGGAGATTTCATCAGAAACAATGTTTTGAGGTTCCCTTAACTCAGATGAAATAGTTTAGAACAAGATGTCTGTGAGTGTGTTTTAACAGCATAACTCAAAAACCAAATATCCGATGACTATCAAACATATTTAAAGAATCTTCCAATGATGTGTCACGAAGGTTTTCAAGAATATTACCCCTTTGTATGGAAAGGTGTTCATTTTTTTTCAAAAATGGCTGTAACATTTTCATTTAAAATAATATATGTTTAAGGTATTTACATGACTAATAAAGCGTATATCACGAGTGTTTAATGTATTTTGATTATCTATTAGATTAATTGGAGGATTTCTAATTAGTTTAATATGATTACGTCAAGTAGATATAAGACATTAATTGCTTATTCATCTGTAGCTCATATAGGAGTAGTTGTAGGAGGTTTAATAATATTAAATACTTGGGGATTCTATATAACGTTTACTTTAATAATTGCTCGTGGTTGATCTGGTTTTTTTGTTTAGCTTGAGGCAGTATTTTAATACTTGAATAATTCAATTGTATTATATAATAAGTAAATTCAATGACAGCCCGCCTTTAAACAATATGTATGTAATAATTATTTTAAATGTATGTTACAGTCATTGCATATGCTTATTATTATTGTAAACAAGTTTAATAATGTTATGTGAATACATTACATACTTTAATAATGCAAGAGCTGTGAGAATAATAAGTTTTAAGTTTCTAACAATGAGGTAATAATGAGGTAACCTTGTGGCAATAATGAGTTTGAGAGTTTGAAAGTTACTAGTCATGATTAGAGCAACGATAACGTAATTTCTGTGGCAGTTTAAAATTAGCCAATCAACAGCAAAGAAAAGCTGTAAGTAAAATGCAGATATTCTATTGGACTAGAATTAGCCAATCAGAGCCTTGAAATACCGAAGCTTACGGGTTTAACGGTTGAAATAATGTTCAGTTGCTGGCAAACCTTGGCAGTGACCAGATGTAAGATGTGTTCTCTACAGAAATATTCGTGTGAATCGTAAAATATGTATACGCGCTAAGTATTAAAGAATCTCACAGCTCTTAAAAGTGTAGTGCTTTATTAAAATGTGCAAAAAAGATGGAATAAAAATAAGTGAATTTAAAAACTTAAAATTTGTGTATGTCTACAATTATTTTCGTACCACACCCTGCCTAAGATAATACATGACTCTACAAACATTACTGACGCAGCCGAGGCAAAATTCAAACATAAATAATATATAGAAGCAGTTTTAATAACAAAGTTAAATATTATAGTGTAAAACTTGGAGTGTAACAACAAAAATACATCTAAAAATAAGCGTAACATACGTAGCAGCATATTGCATAACAACGGTAACTATTACGTAATCAACAACCTCAAACCGACCCCAAAGCGTGTTGCAAACTTCTTAAACAAAGTAAACTCCAAGAACATTACTTCTTCAAGTTGGCTTCCAAAGCGAGAGGTTAATAATAAAAATAATAATAATAATAATAATAATAATAATACGTAAATATATTACGTAGAACAAAACAACTACTTCAAGTTGGCTCCCATACGTGGGGCAGTTAAAATAAAGCAGCACAATACCTTCTTCAAGCTAATATTAGTTATGAACGCTTAGGAAGATGAAGTTGATTAATTAATTTAATTCTGGAAATTTCCTGTGAAATCCTCTTCATTGGGAACGAATTTTGTATATTTTTGTATAGAGGTAAACCCTAAAATATTTACTACATGAAAAATATGGACATCGTTAAAACACACTATTTGTCAAATATACTTGTGGAATTTACGAGATATTTTATCACTATTGATTTGAAATTTTCCAATTTTCTTAATGTTAAGTGGTCATTCTTTATTTCTGGTGATGAAATCCAAAGAGTGAATTCAAAGCGAGCATATAGCGACCCACTTTTTAAAGATTGGACTATCGCTTTAGACTTTTTTAGCCCTCTTCTACCTCAACAAAATGTGTAATGAAAGTACTTCTGCAGACGCTTATCTCAATCAAGATGAAGTATAGGGTCTTTCAACAAGAGTGTCCTATCTTTGAACTTAAATAAAGCACGTTCTATAAACGATAAAGGTTTATTTCATTTTTATTTTGGAACATAATTAATGTCATTACGTGTGGAAGAGAACATCAGTTAAGTGACCTCCGTGACTTCGTTGGGTTGCGCGTATACGGTTGACCCAATTGCAATGTCAGAAGAACGTAAATTAGGTGATGTTATTCATAAGATCATTTACAGTTTCTGGCTTGTTGACATAAACTCGAGATTTAACATAACTCCACAAGAAGTAATCCAAAGGTGTTAAATCACATGACCTCGAGGACCAATGAACATCACCACCGCGGGAAATGATGAAACCTCTGAACTTCTCCCTCAAAAGATCGACTGTTTCGAGAGCAGTATGACATGTGGCACCATCTTGCTGGAACCAATATTTCTGAGATCCATACCATCCAATTGAGGCCAAAAATAGTCTGGTATCTTTCTCAATTGACATTAGAGCTTCTCCATCTTCATCTTGGAAAAAATTTGGACCGATGAATCCATCATACCAAAATCCACACCACACAATAACCTTTTGAGGATGAAGCGGTCGTTCTTGAATGTACATTGGATTGTGATTGCTCCAATAGTGGAAATTTTGTTTGTTAACACAATCATCCATCCATCCAAAAGTGGGCTTCGTCGCTGAAGATGATATTTCGACAAACATACGGGTCAGTTTCCAATTGTTCCATAGCCCAGTCAGTGAATACACGGCGCAACCTATGGTCGTTGGGCTTTAGTTCTTGAGTTAACACCATTTTTTAAGCGTGAAACTTCAAGTCCAGATGCAGAATTCGCCAAGTTGTGGTCGGCGAAAGCCCCAATTCTTGCGCTCGACGAGCAATTGATTTGTTTCCGTTCTCGCGTACATTCTCACGAACGGCGCCTATGTTTTCGTTGGAGCGCTTACGTCGATTACGTACAGGCGTTCTTTGATCGCTGACAGAACCACTTCTTTCAAATTTATCGATCAAACGCCGAATCGTTCTCTCGCAGGGACGATTATGCACACCGTAAACTTCACGCAATACACGGAAGGTTTGGCGAACAGATGATCCACTTTGATAATAAATATTCACAATTTCTACGCGTTGCTGAATGCTGTAACGTTCCACTATTTGTCAATAAAAACTGTAACCACATGAAAAAAATGATTGCTGTAACTCAATAACTACGGCAGCTATCTCATGTTAAAGACCCTATAGAAAGAAAAGTAAGTTTTGTAAGAATGGTTTGTAGATTAGTGGGTAGAAAAGGTCGTGTGCATGTAACACACTACATTTGTTTCATACAGAGAGTAGAATGGACAAGTCAGAGTTAGTAGATGCTCTCAGCAAGAACGAGTTCAAAAACTTATAAAGAATAAAAATTTAATTGGTTTTGATATTGTTGCTCCAACTTATCCCATAAGGGTTTCAAATGAATTTTTCGTTGCCACGGGCTGGACTAATCTTTTGATTTCCAGTACGTTCTAGAATAATAATGACATTGTCTCTGTAGATGGAAAAACCGTGTTTTTGATGGAATAAGAAACAGCTTCTCGCTCCAGGAATTGCATTTTTCCCTTCTCTTGGAGGACTGGAATTAAGTTGATTTCACCCTTCATCGCGCCGCCGTGCCGCTGCTGATAACATACTTGGCTAGAAGTTGGGGCAAATTGGGGAGGGAAATATGGCGATATTGTTCATAATTCAAGGCCCCCTGCGTCTCGTAAACGTTTAATAATGCAAGCAACGATGAGCACATACGCTAGTGAGAAGGTGCACTTTGGCAACACTGTGTAGTATACTTGTCATAATGCGATGGTTACACAGGTGTGACGTCAGTGGCGGCTCGTATACTTGATAACGTCTCAAAAAGAAATCTATGTATTACATGCACACGAATTTCTCTACCCACTATCGTGAGTTCGTACAAAAGTTAATTTTTCTACTTGCATCATGCTAATCGATAAACATCTGATTACACATTTCATTGTAGATATAAGGAGATACAGGATTCAAATATTTAAAAAGCTGGTAGCTATATTCTGACTTTGAAATCTTATACACTTTGCAGAACCACCAGAAATAATTGAATCGATACTTAGCACTTCAAAAAAGTATCAAGTATTTGAACATTTAAACCAATAGTAATATATTTCTCTAAAAATATTATTACGATAAACAAATTTATTTAACACAAGTTGTGCACTAACAAAATCTAAATTTTTTGAGGAGTAATTTTTTGGCTGTATCTTATTATACGAAATTATTCAAAATAAAAAGCATTTCATACCCTATCCTCAGAAAATTAAAGACATATTTTTTATTGTCATGCAAATATCTTAAACATACGGTATTTTAACAAAATCGTTAAAGCCATCTTCCTGAAAACAACCACGTTTTTTTTCATGCTAAGGGTAGTTTGTGCCCGTTGGTACAATTTTCTTGAAAATCATCATATCGCATCCTTCTAAGATAAATAGGAAGTTTGATATTTATCAGAATTTTTGTTTTTTGGCTATACTGTTCAAAGGCACACGCATGCGCGTGCTCAAATCTTTTCCTAAAAATGCCCTTTTTGCATTCGGTGGGCCTCAAAACATGATTTGCGATTATATTTCTATATCCAATTTTTGGGTTAATGCAATAATTTATTTCAGTGGTAGAAAGGTAACAGGAAGAATCGGAAACCTTCAGGCATCTTCCGTAAGATGAGATACTTATGTTTGGGGAAATCCAATCATAGAATATTTTGAAAACCACTAACGCTACAAAATAATCTGAGATGCTACATACACGTAACTTTCTCTACTCTCATTTGTTTATTAATGGATATACAAATTATTCTTACGGAAGTTCATTTTTCTTACTTCAATTTTAATCCAGACAAACCTTTGCAGAAATAGCTACATTACACATTTTGTTAGTATACAAAGAGAACAGTGATGGTGAAATGTTTAAGAACTGGACGCTATGTTCTGCCTTAAAATTCCACATTGTTTCCTTGCAATCGCGAGAAACAACCAAATGTTGACAGGACTTTTAAAGAACGGCTAAGTATTGAACAATTCCAACCATTAACAACGGATATCTCTGAAGTGGCTTATGCAACAAAAAGTTATTTCAAATAAACTGTGTGTGTGTTAAAGAGTTCTACATTTATTGTGTAATACGTTTTCGTCTATTGCTTAACGTTTACCAGTTATACATGAATATATAAAATTCCTTCCGAGTGAAGCGGACTTCATAGGCTATTCCCAGAAAATTTGCACCACGCTTTGAGAGCCAAATTTTATGAAGGTGTTTTATTGTATTATAGTTCAACTGTTGGGGATCCGAACACTTGAAGTAGTTGCAACCGCACGTATGGTAAACAGTTTCCGGTAGCCTTCGCCCCAAATGTACTTTCAGGTGGCCTTTGCCCCAAGTTTAAAAAAAATATTAACTTTGTAATTTGACTGTTTCTTTAAATATTAAATATTTATGTTTGCATCGGCTGCGTCAGTATTATTGTTAGAGACTCGTTTCTCTTAGCAGGGCTATGGTGCGACTAAGAATGTAGGCTTACACAGATTATAATTTTAATTCACTCCTTTTATTAATGCTTGATACGATTTAAATAACACTTCACTGATATAGAGAGCTGTGAGATTCTTTTTATTAATTAATTACACTTTTTAACACGTAAACTTATTTTCGTCTCACACGAATACGTATAAAATTTCTTGAGGACATTTTTTGCGTCTGGTTAGTAACGCTGTCTGCAACCAACACGTCCAGTTATGAGCGCTATCTAGAAGCAACTGGCTTGAATTTGTAAATGTTTCTCCTTTTCAGTTTCTTATTGGCTAATACTATTCCAATAGAATACCTTCATTTAACTAAAGCAATGTTAATTGGCTATTTTATAAACTGTCTCAAAATTTACATTATTGTTACTCCAATAATGACTAGTCGCATTATTAAACATTTTTACTCATTATTGCCTCAAGGTTACCTCATTGTTACCTCATTGTTAGCAACTTTTAACCTATTATTCTCACAGCTCCTACATTATTAAATTACGTAATGCATTCACATAACATTATTACACATGGATACTATAATATAAAAATATACAATGACTGTAATATACACTTTTTATATATTGTTTCATACACATATTGTTTTAAGGCGGGCTGTTATTGAATTTATATTATATAATTAGACCGAAATTATTTAAGTGTTAAAAATAGTGCCTCAAATTCAACACACATATTTTATTTTTCATATAAATATCTTTAATATACGATACTTTAGTCAAAATCGTTAGAGCTATTTTTTAAAAAATATAAAATTTCGAAAAATCTTCATGTAAAGTGTAGTTTTGAGTGGGGGATTTTCTTTAAAATCTTTGTGTCGCATCTTTGGAAGGTACTGAACCTAAATACCAAGTTTGGTGTTTATCGGACCTTTTGTTTTTGAGTTATGCTGTTCACAGACACACACATAAACACACGACGGACGCACACGGACCTTTTTCTTAAAATGCCTTTTGTTGCCTTCAGGGGGCCTCAAAACATGTATTTCCGGTGAAAGCTCGGTATAGAATTTTGAGTGGAATTCAATACCTCCTCTACCTCCTGTGTACGTGGTAGAGAAAGTAAAAAGGGATAACGACTTACCACTCGAATGAAGTACTCGTATAAGTATATGAAAATTCAAACCGACAACAAAGAATATCTTGGTGGCGGTTAATGCCACAAAAGAGTTTAGTTGGCATAATTTGTGCCCTTTAACCAGATCTATATTTTCGTTTAATAAGATTTTGTGTATCTCTTTTGGTTATTCAGCTATACAACAGTCATTCAGAATGAAGAGAATTTCACAGGATATTGCCAAAAAATTCAAACTATGCTCTTTATTTTAAATATCTTAAGCGCATGGCATTTTAATGAAAATCGTTAGTAATTTTTCAGAAAATAAAAAATGTCGAACAATTTTCCAAATACATGGCAGTTTGAGGTAGGGGAAGTGATTTTTTTAAAAATCTTCCTGCCGCATTCTTGGAAGAGCTGAACATAACACCAAGTTTCATGTTTAACCGAGGTTTTATTTTTGAGTTATGAAGTTCACAGACACACACGCATAGAATGTTTCCATTTTTTTTTCTTTCTTTCTTTTACTCAGGTAGTTTTCTATTTCCGTTGAAATCTCGGTATGGAACTTTTGGGAATGCAATACTTCCTCTACTTACTAAAGTTAAGTAGTAGAAAAATTACAAAGAGCCAAAAGACTACGAACCGGCTGCGCGGTATTTTTCCTGTCCGCTCCTCGGCGCTCGTTGCCGTCTGCCGCTATCATAGATAGGTGCGGATGAAACCATACAACATTTTTAAAATTACTTTAAAAGGCTGTATTTAACAACTTTATGAAAGGAGATACTGAAACTGGACATCGTCGTTGTTCATACATTTTTGGCACCAATAATTTTCGAGTCAATAGTTGAAGGCCGTGCACACGTGAATACAATCCTCCCCCCTGTTTTTAGAGAATTAACAGACAGGGAGCGTGATTTTGCCTTTTTTCAACAAGACTCTGCAACAGCTTGTACGGCCAATATTTCGATGAGAACAATTGAAAGTGCGTTTGAGGACAGAATTATTAGTAGAGATTTGTAACCCCCCTCAGTCCCCCGACCTAACCCCCTGCGATTTCTATCTCTAGGGTAACTTAAAACATAAAGTGTACAGCCAAACCCACAAACACGCGAAGAATTAAAACAAAATATCCGCCAGGAAATTGCCAGCATTTCTCGACGTGAACTACGGCGAGTGATGGGGTGCCAAAAATGTATGGACGACGGTGGCCAGTTTCAGCATCTCCTTTCATAAAGTTGGTAAGTAAAGCCTTTAAAAGTAGTTTTTAAAATGTTGTATGGTTTCATCCGCGCCTTTCTATGATAGCGGCAGACGGTAACGAGCGCCGAGGACGCGGACAGGAAAAACACCGCGCAGCCGGTTCGTAGTTTTTTGGCTCTCCCTGTATATTATAGACATACTGAATTAAAGCCCGTTAAAGCCGGTTTATGCATATGTTGACACACCTTGCCGCGTTACATGTTAAATGAAATAAACATGACATATAGCTTGCTTGCTTTAGACTTTAGTATTTCTTCTGTGATGGAAGCATTTTGCCTGTAGAGCATATGAAACGAAACTTAGGGTGACAAATCTGGTTTATTGAAGAGTTATTCCAGTGACAGTGGTGCTAAGGCGACAACCCTTCCAACGTAGGTATATATTGTCCTTAATTATGAGAGAGTTTGTCAGGAATGTGTCGCGTACTTCCAAGTAATTTAATTCAACCGTCACAACTGCTAACACAAGGGAATAATGTTCTTGTTGCGGGAAGGCAAGTTTCCCTACAAGATGTTGGAAACTACCAACTCAGACTAAAAACTATAATCATGCTCAACTTTGTAAAGATGTTATCTTATTCAGTATTTACCGGTTAACATCCTCAGCTTCGCTGCGGTTAAACATTTTGATGTGTTTTAATCATCCAACTTTCTCAAACTTCGATATATTTGTTTTGATTTTCATTCTGCGAATTACTCGCATGGCTTTGTTGGGGAGAGTTGAAAGTTGCGTTACTTGTCTGGTAAATTGAGGCAGTATTTTTAACACTTAAATAATTTCAGTCTAATTATATAATATGTAAATTCAATAACAGCCCGCCTTAAAGCAGTGTGTGTGTGTGTGTGGGGGGGTATAGTAGGTGAAATGCATGTAATAGTCATTATATTAATATTTATATTATTGAATACATGTTCAATAATGTTATGTGAATGTATTACGTAATTTAATAATGTGGGAGCTGTGAGAATAATAGGTTAAAAGTTGCTAACAATGAGGTAACCTTGAGGCAATAATAAATAGGAAGGTTTAGTAGTGCTGCTAGTCATTATTGGAGCAACAATAATATAAATTTTGAGAAACTTTAAAAATAGCCAATCAACAGCCAGAAAAAGCTTTAGTTAAATGAAAGTATTCTATTGGACTAGGATTAGCCAATCAGAAACTGAAATATAGCAAAATTTACAAATTTAGAGTTCAGCTGCTTGTAGACAGCGCTCATAACTGGACGCGTTGCTTGTAGACAGTGTTCCTAACCGGACGCGAGATGTGTCCTCGAGAAGTTTAATATGTCTTTAGTGTGAGACGAAAATAGTTTACGTGTTTAAAAAGTACAAGAGTTAATAAAATAATCTCACAGCTCTCTCTCTATATCAGTGAAGTGTTATTTAAATCGTGTCAAGCATTAATAAAAGAAGTGAAGTAAAATTATAATCTGTGTAAGCCTGCATTCTTCAGCCGCACCACTCCCTGTTAAGAAATCCATGTCTCTAACAATAAATACTGACGCAGCCGAGGCAAACATAAATATATAATATTTGAAAAAACAGTAAAAAATTACAAAGTTAATATTTTGAAACTTGGGGTGAACGCTACCGGAAACTTTTTATCATACGTGCGGTTGCAACTACTTCAAGTTTGGCTCCCCAACAGTCGAAATATAATACATCTTCTTCAAACTGGCTTTCCATACGTGAAGTAACAAACTACTTCAAAATGTCTCATGCCTACTTCAGTAGTTCAAAAGGCAGTAGTAGGAGAAGAATGACACTGGAGGAGAGAAGATATTAATTCTGGACATTTTTATACTATAGAATTTTTTACCGGCAATACCCAGTTTAAAATATGTAGATGCTAGTTTATTATTGTTATTATACATAATTAATTGAAATTAATTGTACTTTTTACAGACCTTAGCCTGATCTTGGCAAGTTTTTAATGAAGAGTCAACTGAAAAATTCAATGCCACAGCGGGATTCAATGCCACAAATAAAAAAGGATGTTAGTTTAATATTCAATGAACAAAACGTTGTATCTCTTACACTCGCAAGGCTTTCTCCACCCATTCTTCTGCAACTATTCTTACGAAAGCTCATTCGTTTATCTACTTCATGTTAATTGAGATTAATGTTTGCAGAAATGGTTTCATTGCATATTTCTATGTAGGTACAAGAGGCTGAAACGATAGTCAAGTCTTTAAAAATGGGATCGCTACCTGCGATCTTTCATGACCACAAGATACAAACGAATGGTGATTTGTGGGCACAGTTGTTTGTTTTTACACAACAATATTCTCGACAAACCGTTTAGATTCCCAAAGTATCGACCCCTGGGGTTGACTCCGAAGTGCAGAGTCGATGTCAGCAAAAAAACATTGGGGTATATGAGATATAAATATGTGTCCACAGGTCGCCACCAAAAGTTTGGCTTTTTCCGACCCCTTCAGCTGCCGTGGTGCGAGCGCTGTGGACCCCTAGTACTCTGATACTTCTGGCATTACTAGAATTACGCTGGGTTAAACATTCGAACCTCTCCCGTAAGGGAGCTGTTCGGATTGGGTTGGACTCGGCGGGGCAGTGTTTCCCGACACCCATTGGAGATTGAGTACGCTTGGCTGGTTTACCGCCCAGACTGGGTTGTGAGACGCCCAGATGTTCTCCGGTACCAACCATGAGTGAGAGCTGGTAGAAGTCCCTTCCGTCCCTGGGTGACAGGAAACAAGGGGAGGTAGGTATCCTGCTCCGATTTCGACCACGCAGTGGGGGCAGATTATAAAATAGGTGCTGCCCTAATGGAAAAGTCCCACGAGCTTGCTCCTGGGGTCCAAGGGCGAGGGCTAAGTAGTCAGCCCAGATCCCGTGGGCGTTTATTTCCGTAAATGTAACATAGTGTCTATGTGCTTACATTATAATTTCTTATTAAAGATACATCAATTTTCCAATTATATATTAAGTATATTTCATAAACTTTGTAAGCAGGCCATTTGCTTTGTGGCCGCAGTACATGTAACTTGTAAAAATTTGCAAGTATTAGACACCTCTCTATATTTAAGGATAAGATTCTATGGTAGACGATTCCTCTCTATACACACACAAAATATCTCTTAATACTAAAATAAGGGTTTAAAGGGAATGCATTTTGATTGCTATGTCTTATATTCAAGTAGGTTAATTTTTGTCCACAGATAATTGCTTGCAAACAAGGCCAAATGAAAAAAGAAATGTAGGCGACACAGTGTTGATTATTTGAAGTTTGGCTTCATTCCAGCACTGTCGGACAAACACCCGCCCATATGCCTTTTATGCAACAAAGTTTTAAGCAATGAACCCATTCAAGGTGGAGAATCATCGAGAAGTTGTCCTCCGATAAAACAGGTAAAGGTTTGAAAAACTTCAAAAGAGACCCACGATGACAATACATTCGCTTCGACGTCGAAAAGAGACAATGATGGTTTGCGTGCGTCTTACAATACCCCACTACTGATAGCAAAATCAGGAGAGCCGCATACTTTTAGGGAGCAGCTAATTTTGTCAGACATTAAAGACGTTTTAAAAACTGTTCTACACAAACCTGAATATGATGTACTCAAAAGAATTCCTTTGTTCAACAACAAAGTTCAAAGGCATGTTGATAAAATAAGTTATGGTGTTGAAAGCTTCTTGTGCAAAGAACCCATTTCTCCAAACTGGACGAATCAACTTTACCTGGTAATGAAGCACCATTATTGTTCGTTTTGTTATGAAACAAGAAATGTATAAAGAACTACTCTTCGCGAGGTCTTTGACAACAGACACCAAAGGCGAATTAATATTTAATGTTTTGAGAGATTATTTAATGCAAAAAGCTATCCCTTTATCGCTATAACATCAGTGGCAGCAGACGGAGTAATTGCCATGTTATGGGTGCTGTCTGTTTTATAAGCATTTAAAACAAAATACACCCGGTGTGCTTGCAATTCACTGCATCATTCATCGACAACATTTAGTTGCTAATAATCTAAGTGACAGATTGCATCATTCTCTCCAATTCGGAGCAACAAATTCTAGGTTATTTTGAAGTTGTATTGTTCTTGGTGTTTATTTATTTATTTATTTCCACACTTGGAAAACCAATTTGAGAAAGTGTTCTGTTGTTGAAGTTTGCACCACGCTTTGGGCATCAACTTGAAGATATTTACGTAGTTTATTGTTACGTAAGTTATTAGCCTTACGCTTGGGAATCCAACTTGAAGAAGTTATTTTTCTTTAAGTTTGCACCATGCTTTGGGCGTTAATTTGAAGAAGATTGTTTGTTACGTATGAGAAACCGATTTGAAGATGTATTTTTGTTGTTATGCTCCAAGTTAAAAAATATATTAACTTTGTTATTAAACTGCTTCTATAGATAGTATTTATGTTTATATTTGCGTCGGCTGCGTCAGTATTGTTTTAGAGTCACGTATCTCTTAGACAGGGCGTGGTGCGACAAGAATGTAGGCTTACACAGATTTTAAGTTTAAATTCACTTCTTTTTATTAATCCATGACACAAATTAAACAGCACTACACTGATATTAAGAGCTGTGAGATTCTTTTATTTAATACTTGCACTTAGTTAATGCGTATACATAATTTTCGTTTCACCCGAATACGTAATATTTCTTTAGTGAACACATCTTCCTTCAGGTCACTACCAAGGTCTGCAGGCAACTGAACATATTTCAACCGTCAAAACCCGTAAGCTTTTGTATTTAAATTGGCTAATCCTAGTCCAATAGAATATCTGCATTTAATTAAAGCTTTTTCTGGCTGTTGATCAGCTAATTTTAAACTGTCACAAAATTTACATTATCGTTGCTCTAATCATGACTAGTAGTATTCAAACTCTCAAACTCATTATTGCCTCAAGGTTACCTCATTGTTAGCAACGTTAAACTTATTATTCTCACACCTCTTACATTATAAAATTACATAATGCATTCACATAACATTATTGAACATGTTTACAATAATATAAGCATATGCAATGACTGTTACATACATTTTTATAAATTATTACATGCATATTGCTTCAAGGCGGGCTGTTATTAAATTTACGTATTATATAATTTCATTGAAGTTATTCAAGTGTTAAAAATACTGCCTCAATTTGCAATTATGTAAAGAAAATTACGAGCACATTCATCGATTACTCCTTTACACTGAAGCATTCCTGCTGTAACAAAGTCAAACGGTTTGACAAGATTTGTTTAACCATTTGAGGCTGTTTTAGAGCTTTTTGATGCTAAAGATCCCATTATAAAAGAAAATTTAATGAAATGTAAACCAGACATTGCTTATTTGATGAGGTTAACTTGAAGTTACAAGGTGAGAGCCTAAATTTGTTTAAAATGTCCATTACTGCAGCTTCAAACTGATGAAGTAACATTGGACGGCGCGAATTTTCCCGTTTCCCAATATGCCACAGCCAAACTGCCAAGGTGATGACGTTTCAGCCTTTGTTCAACATTGAGCAGTGCAAAAAAGCATATAGCGGGGAAGGGAAGGGGAGAGAATCGTTCGAAAAGTGGGGAGTATTTGGAGGAAGAAGGGGAAGAAAACATTATATCATCCCCGCATGGAAGTATATTGGTGCTCCAGAAGAAAATGCAAAAATCAGTAGAGGGAATCAAACTGAGAAGTAAAAAAACTTTAGAGAGGTTTACACCTTTCCATAATAGAATAGGATCGCAATAGCGGCCAATAAGGAGATTGGGATTTTGGAATTGTGAAGGCCAAACCGGCTGCTTCACAATTTCACAATCTTGGACTGCACCATCTTTTAGAGGAGAAAATAATGTGAGTAGAATATGGAAGGGTATAAAATTAATGTATCTAAAGAAATAGAGATTAGGAGAAAAGAAAGTTCATGGTATGGAATGAATAGGAATAAATGGATATGGATGGTTAAAAGAAGAAAATAATGTAAATACAAATAAATATAAGAATTACTAATTGTATTAACATGTGATAGTAATCCGAGAAGACATCTAATATGTAATAACTTAATGCTCAATAAATTAATATATTATTATTATAATCAAAGGAGGGGAGATGACTATAAAATGACCAGGTCCAGAAGCAGTCACTCCCAATATGATTGTAATTATTTTGGCACTCAATAAGTATTACATTATTACAAAATGTTCAACATTTAAATGTGCTTCACACAAACTTCGAAATTAGTTTTGAGGATGTCTTGACATGGAAATGCCACAGTGGATTATCCATCCTTACGGTCACATAGAAGAAACGCATATCATGTTACAAGAACTGATCGGAATAAGCACTAACAAAGACCATAAGATGCAGTTTAGAAAGGAATATCAACAATTCTGGCTTCAGAGAGATATACCTGTTACTTATCCTGCATTACGACTATCACGAGAAAGTTGTTGATACCCTTTCCATTTTCATACTTCGTGGAAAGGGGGTTTCAGCTCGGTTGCCGATATTCTTACCGCCCCAAAAAAAGATCTGTAATGTCTGTGGCCCGCATTCGGGGGACGTGGATTCGATTCCCGTGGCCGAACTTCCTGGCCATGGTTTTTCTGGGGTTTCTCCGGGTCGCTAGGCGAATGCTGGGAAGGTTCATTACATCCCCGAATTTCCTGTCCCTCTTTTTCACCTCCATTCTCATTTCACTTCACCTTTCATCTGCTTGGCCTGTTTCAGGGTTAAAAGTGTCGGCGTTGCATAGCAGGGGAAAAGTATGCTTTGCGTAACCCTTCGTCCCCGGGATGGGGCGGTCTCCGAGTCCCGGGCCCACCCCCAGTGGGAAGTGTAAACTTGCAGGGGGAGGAGAGCCGGTTGCACTTGCTGCCATTCGGGGAGTTTCAATCTGTAAAAGATAGGGACCCTGCCCACTGCTCTGTCGTGCCTCCTGGTCCGATCGCTCTCTGTCTCCTCTCACTCACTTCGTCAGGCACTTAGCCACAAAAGATCTTGTAGGTCGATCTGCTAAGTCCCTCTCCGTACCTAGTCCTACTCCTACACTCGGCTTGTGTGGAAGAACAATTAATTACCAAATGTGTAAAACTTAATATGTTTTGTTTGTTATTTTAAAATGTTCCACTCTACAGTAAACCCTATCAAAGTGAGCAGGTAGTGGTAGGGCAGTAAAAACACATTTGAAATTGAGGCAGTATTTTTAACACTTAAATGATTTCAGTCTCATTATATAATATATAAATTCAATAACAGCCCACCTTAAAGCAATATGTGTATGTAACAATATATAAAAAGTGTATATTACAGTCACTGTATATGTTTATATTATTGTATACATGTTCAATAATGTTATGTAAATGTATTACGTAATTTAATAATGTAGGAGCTGTGAGAATAATAGCTTAAAAGTTGCTAACAATGAGGTAACTTTGAGGCAATAATGAGTAAGAAAGTTTAATAATGCTACTAGTCATTATTGGAGCAACAATAATGTAAATTTTGAGACAGTTTATAAAATAGCCAATCAACAACCAGAAAAAAACTAAAGCTAAATAAAAGTATTCTATTGGATTATGAATAGCCAATCAGAGACTTGAAATACAGAAATTTACAAATTTAGGCGGTAGAAATCAAGTCAGTTGCTTGTAGACAGTGTTCCTAACCGGACGCGAGATGTGTCTGAGAAATTTAATATGTATTTTGTGTGAGACAAAAATAGTTTACGTGTTAAAAAGTGCAAGTAATTAATAAAAAAATCTTACAGCTCTCTCTCTCTCTCTCTCTCTCTCTATATATATATATATATATATATATAATATTTAAAGAAACAGTCAAAAACTATAAAGTTAATATTTTTCAAACATTTGGAGCAAAGGCCACCGGAAAGTACATTTGGGGCGATGGCTACCGGAAACTTTTCACCATACGTGCGGTTGCTACTAGTTCAAGTTGGGCTCCCCAACAGTCGAAATATAATACATCATCTTCAAACTGGCTTTTCATACGTAGTAGCAACAAACCTTGTTTAAAATGGATGAATTCAGTACTAGGAAGGCAGGGCGGAGGTCTGCCCCAAACAAAATGATCGGCACGTGGTCGACGGGACAAAAAGGTTTTGTGACCTCTGGTTTATTGTAATCATATGAAAGCGCTCGAACTCAGGAAGGATGGATAGTGCTGATGTATTATCTTACCAACCCGCGACATCAGCACACGTCTTTACTACGTTGTAGTATTCCAATCAAAGGCAATTACATACATAAAAAAAGAAATGGATGGTATCGATCCCTGGTGTTCTAGTTTGGGCACGGTGCTGCTAGCTAGTGCCAGGTCCCTCACCCTTACAATTGCATTTCAATCACGCGCAACATTCCTGTGCCAATAATCACATTCATTCCAGTCAAGCTACACCTGCACAGATGGCCTATGGATCTAAGCCTCGTCGTCCCACCACAGTAATATCAGAGAGATTCCATTTTTATCTAGAGAAGTTTTAAATGACTTACTAAAATACCCCATGAATAACATTAGTATACACTGCCTATGGCTTTTCTAACATTTTTACTTTCTCTACTACGTATAATTAAGTAGGGGAAGTATTGTACTCCACCCAAAACTTCGATACCGAGATTTCACCGGAAATACATGTTTTGAGACCCCCTGAATCCAAAAAAAAGCATTTTTGGAAACATGTCCGTGTGAGTCTGTGAATAGCATAACTCAGAAACAGAACAGTCGGATAAACACCAAACTTGGTTATTAGGTACAGTATCTTTCAGAGATGCGACACGAAGATTTTCAAGAAAATCCCCCCACCCCAGATTACCCTTTACATGGAAGATTTTTCGAAAATATTAATTTTCTCAAAAATGGCTCCAACGAATTTGATTAAAATATCATATGTTTAAGATATTTTCAGGACAAATAAAATGTATCTCTCGAATTTTCTTCGAATGTCTCCAAAAGTGTTCTTTATTGTGAACGACTTTTGCATAAGTGGTAAACCATAAGAGATAGACAAAATTTTAATACACAAAAAAATGTAGATCGCATAAAAATACACAATTTATGTCATATACATTTTTTTTGTTGAGTGAACCATTTTCGAGATATTGCTTGTTATTCCCTTAAATTTTTCAATACTTATTTTCTCAAATGGGAATTCGTTATTCAATTTTTTTGTCTTGGATAGAGTATTAATCTGTGGCAAAGAGAATGGTACTGCGCATAGCAACCAGCTATTAAGAGATATGTCTATGCTTAAAGGCTACTGTATTTCTATATTGCCCTTGCAAATACAAAACAAGGGGAACACAGTAGGCCTTAAGCGATAGTCAAATATGTTTAGAACTGGTCACTGTGTGTAAAATGTAATTCTCTTTGCATGTCAAAAGATCGTTTCCGCAAATGTTTCTCTCGATTAATATGAAATAGATGGAGAATAAGAGTTTGCAAAAAAGTTTGTACAAGAGTAGAGAAAGTCATGTGAGTGTAACACATCAGATTTTTATCAGATATATTTAGTACGGTTCGTTCTACAAAACATATGAGTACACTCTTTGAAAAATATGTAGCTTTAACGATTAATTAGTCACGTTACTTTAGCTCTAATTTCTATACAAATTATTATAATATATGTTTTTCTTTGGGTTTCTCTTTTATGTAAGTAAGTCTGATAGTAAAATATTTAATATAAGTATTAGAAAAATGTCAGAGGAAAGAAACCTGGAAATTAATAGTATATTTTATATGCAAACAAATTAATTGAAATCTTGTTACAGAAAACAAAGAATTTTAAAATAGTGCTACTAGTATTGCAGTATTTTTTCAGCTTTCATTTTAAAAAAGTAATGACCTGAAAAAATACCGACGTTATTCATTTTTAAAAACAATCAAATGTAGAAAAAGCCACATATTCGAATAACAGCTTTAAATTTAACACTGGTATTTATAAATAGTGCAGGTTGACATTATGAAATAGCAGAAATTTATGATAAGTTATTTATTTCAAAAGATTCTGATACAAAATTTAAATTTAACATTAGAATTTAAAAACAGTGCATGTGGACATTTAAAGTGACATGACTCAATAACCACACAGATAAAAATGGGAAAGTATATCGTTTTAGAAACTTCAGAAAATATTGAAATAATATTGTGGCATATCAGTAAGTTAATTGTCGTTACCAGACACATTGTTGTGTTGCATTGTCGCTACTAGACATAGCATTATTAGGTTGCTTTGATTTTTCGGCTTAACGATCCCTCCTTAGGCGCCAAAGAGAGGGCTTTGTTTGAGTTTCGTCTGGTATGACGCCAACCCTGGCTGGCATGGCTAGACACGGTTGGAGGGAGGGATATAGATAGCGTCACTTGAGTAAGAGCAGTGATTGTAGCAAGACGTGCGTGTGGTCAGTCCACGGCTTCGGGGCATTTCCCTTCATCCTCTCTTCCTATCTCATAATGTAGAGTCGCCAAACGTTTGTTAATAAATTCCAAGTAATGTGTGTTATGTAATATTTTTGTGTAATGTAAAATCCCACGTCTTCCTCTACTTTTTATACACCAAGGTCCCGGTCTTCTTTCTGTACCGAGTTGCGTTCCCCCATGTGCGTGTTGGGGTGACCTAAATTTAATCATTTTCTGAAAACCTTTTGGCCCTCACCCCAGCATGTAACGTTTTAAATATCTCTTTTACCAAATGTTTGCCTTAATTCGCGCATAAAATGTATTAATGGTCTCATTCAGACCGTTATCAAATAACATGTTCTACAAAGGGTTTATCCGGAATTAAGCGACTGGCGGGATGATTTGGAGCGGATATCGGGTTGAATGACCTCACTCTGCGGTAACCTAGGTCACGCGCCGCGGAAAGTAACAGTATGAATTGCAGTTCACTTTAACATTATTTGGCTGTCGATTAATTGTTGTCATTACTGTCATGTTGTATACTACAGAACAACGTGTGATTATATTAAATTTTGCGCGAACTAAGTCACATGCGGACTGACAGCTTCTGTTTAGTACACTTTAAACAGACTGGGTTATGTTAGGCGAAAAATCATAGACAGTCAACAATTCTAACCAAAGAAAATTTCAAGAAAATCACTGCCTTGAATTACATTTCCTTTTTAATCATAAAATAACTGACTGGCTCACTCTCCACTTCTAAAACTATGTGATTATTTGATAAGTTTATACAAGAAACCCCCAAACACTCGACTAATTAAAAGATACGCGCCATGCGTTTTCCAATATTTCGGGTGAACGAGTGTTCAATAAGCATTCAACAGGTGCCAGGCTTGTTTAGATGCAGAAGATACATCATTTCAAACTCCTTTTATAACGAAAGGTAAGTGTAACGTCATAATATTGTTTCACATCGTTAACATTATCTAGGAGAGAAACGGTCCGCCTCTATTGAACGAGTGGAGAAACGGGCTGCCAGGCGCGTCATTGAAGAGAAACACGCATTATATTACTCATATACTAGAATGTGATTCTTCAATCCACATTACGTTATTAACGATAAATGCTGCGGAAAAATATCTTCAAATGAAGTAATAGACTGTCGTTGTAGTGGAGTGGTCAGCCTTCGAGCTGCTCAAGAATCATTCCCCACCCTACACAAAGTCTACAGGTATGAACGAGAGTGTGTTTCATAGAAAAATCTGATGTGTTACACTCACATGACTTTCTCTACTCTTGTACAAACTATTTTTACAAACGCTTATTCTCCATACGCTTCATGTTAATCGAGATATCGAGATGTTAATCTTATTGCTAATTTTCTTGTAGATGCAAGGGGAATTGGTAGGCTTTAAGCGATAGTTAAATATTTTAAGAGCTGGTTACTATATCGAGTATTCCATTCTCTTTACATTACCAGGACAAAAAAAATGAATAATGAATTTGAGAAAAAGTATAAGTACTGGAAAATTTAAGGGAATAATAAGCAATATCTCGAAAATGGTTCACTCACAAAAAATATAGGTCTTGACACAAATTGTGTATCTACATTTTTTGTGTAGTAAAACTTTGTCTATCTCTTATGGTTTACCAGTTATGCAAAAGTCGTTCACAATGAAGAATACTTTTGGAGACATTCCCAGAAAATTCTAGATATACAATTTCATTTGTCATGAAAATATCTTAAACATATGATATTTTAATCAACATCGTTAGAGCCATTTTTGAGAAAATTAAAATTTTCGAAAAATGTTCCATGTAAAGGGTAATCTGGGGTGGGGGGATTTTCTTGAAA
Source organism: Deroplatys truncata (assembly GCA_030765065.1). Taxonomy (NCBI): domain Eukaryota; kingdom Metazoa; phylum Arthropoda; class Insecta; order Mantodea; family Mantidae; genus Deroplatys; species Deroplatys truncata. The sequence goes on along the minus strand of CM060982.1, from coordinate 80,317,587 downwards.
ACCTTCGCGTCGCATCTCTGGAAGATACTGAACCTAAATGCCAAGTTTGGTGCTTATCCGACTGTTCGTTTCTGAGTTATGCTGTTCACAGACACACGGACATGTTTCCAAAAATGCTTTTTTTTTGTATACAGGGGGTCTCAAAACATATATTTCCGGTGAAATCTCGGTATCGAATTTTTGGGTGGAATACAATACTTCCCCTACTTACTATACGTAGTAGAGAAAGTAATAAATAAAATCAACATTAAAAACCTACAGGCCAACGAGGTATGAATAACATCGGCTGTTTCAGAACCCAAATACCCCATACGACCATAAAAGTTAACGGGATTTGTGCGAATGTTGGGGGAAGAGCAATATGCAGAACTAGGTGTTCTTCTGCTGGCTGCAGAACGGGCTGATATTTGAAACGAGGATTGTGGCTGCCTCTCAACACGGAAAGTGATACTTTTCCTACTCTGGCACTTTTGGCTGAAGTTATGGCGAATTTTCTTTGTGCAGCAGGTGCTCCCCCGTTGGCTAAACAAACTGTTGTTTCTGGTCTTTCCACATCTTTGTATTATAATATTTACTTTTATAAATAAAGTAAAAATCGCTTGAGAAAATACCAGAGCGCATTTTAAACCGCTATTCGTTAACAATAACCGTGATTTAACATGGTACAGTTACACAACCTTCTCAGCTCATTAATAACTTCCATACATATGAGGTATATGTTACAGTGCTATGAGAAATACGCGGCTTTATCCGGGTTTTGGTAAAATACGAATTATTTTGAAATGTTTGTCTAGTTACACCCAATTGAATTAAAGCAATTAGAGTATTGCTGGTATTCAATTCTTTTAATTTGATCCCCTCACCTTCATTGTGCTAAATTTCCCATTCATAACAAAAATTCTCCAAAATACCTCCCGTCCAACATTTATCAGCCCCATCCCCATTAAGGGTGGTTTTTCGCATTAACAACTCCAAAATAATAAATAAAGTAATATTATATTCTTATATTATTTAGCAAGCAGGCCCTTTCGTATTGAATTACCTCAAAACCGCCCCGCGTCGAACATTTTCCAACATCTCGCCTGTTAGGGGGTTGTTTTATAATTTCCCCCTAAAAAATAAATAGAGCATTATTTATATTTTATTTCACTACAGCATCGAAAAAACAAACCCTTTCATGCTGAAAATTCTCAAATTTACTTCCCGTCCAGTACTTTCCGCCCCCTCTTCGTTAAGGAATGTTATTATGATAGCATCCCCACCGCATTTTTAATAATGTCCTAAAGGATATATGCGTGAAATGTCTCATTCATACAGAAAATCCTCTGGCTGCCATTGAATGATTTTTCACTCCCTCTCCCTTTAGGGGTGGTTTTTTGAAGTGAGTAAACATTTTATTTTTGGTTAGCAAAAGTATTGCGAAAGTAGGTCCATTCGTTCAATCAAAATTTCCTCCGGCCGAACGTTTATTACCTCTTGTTTCTTTGGGGGTGGTATTTTTTGAGAGCATTTCCACAGTATTTTTACTCTTATCCTGTAGAATATGTGTCAAACCTTCCATTCATACTGAAAATCCTCCAAAGTGCCTCCCATAGAACTTTTTAACCATGCCCTTTAGGGGTAGTTGATTTGCATAACCGTCCCTAAAATAATGAAGGCAGTGCACAACATTTATCTCCTCTTTTACTTTAGCTAAAGTGTTGAGAAAATGGGCTTATTCATTCCTGTTATATTAGATGTGATTTTTGTGATATCACTGCCAAAGTATTTTTAATATTGTCAGAAAGAATATTTATGCCAAATCGTTGCAAGGATGCCTTTACGACACATACACACACCCACATGCACATATGCATTGGCATTTATATGGTTTAATTAAAAATAATTCTTCTGCGCACATTATGTTATTCAAGGTTCATTTTTTGCACAGAAATTATTTTAAATTAAATAATAATAATAATAATAATAATAATAGATATATATAACATGCAGAATAATATTTAAATGTTATAATAAATATGCAGAAAAAAATTCTGAAGCTTTAATCATATCATTTATCTCATTACTCCTCCATGGTCGTAGTAATGAGCTGTATTGAAAGAGAAAAGAAGAATGGAAAACTATTAGATGACGCACTTATATTTTAGAAAAATCTAATCACAGAACATTGTATATTTCTGAAAGGATTAATGCTACAAAAATAGTGTTATACACCGGAGTGAGACTAAAAGGTTTGCAGCTAAAATATTAAATTTAGTTACCCCGGCATAAACATTGGGGGACGTAGCATCAGTGCAACCAAGAAATACCAGGAACTTGCTGCACAAAACAAAAGCGGGCGTAGGATATTTATAAATAATAAATAAGAATTCACATTTAACTCTGGTTTAGCTACTCACAGACCCACCCTATCAGACAAAGAGACCCTTCCCTCAACTTGCCTTCACCCCAATGACTAGGAACTGGAGGGAAATGTGACGCGACGGACAAGAATTCAAACTTACAAACGAAATAATTAGTTCAACAATATCATTTTACACAGCAATAATGTGTCCGATGCGACAATGCACGCACATACACTACATCAGTATTTGACGCAAACGTATATTTTAAAGATCTCTACATTTTTCTGAGTACGTTTTTAAGTTTTTGCTTGTTTTTTGGGGTTTTATAGTTATACAAACTTATTAAAGTTCGATCATAATAAAACAGCTGTGCGTCGGCTCTTTGGTAATTAACTCATCTCAAAAAATGGAGACGTGGTATGGTCTTCAAGGTCCCCATATTTCTGGGAGTATTGGAAGCTCAAGGTTTATCCAAACTGCTTACAAACCTTTGTAGGCCTTAAAGACAAACGATACGCACTCATCCATTTTTTTCTGGAATCCGGCAGGACTAAACAAAAGCATTAAAGACACTTTCAAATAAAATAGAAATTTATCTATGCATCCTATATCTATTTATGATCTTACACATTTACCATTGATTACCTTTTGTTCTCAATTCTCAATCCAAAGGTCTCGGGTTCTATTTCTGGTCTGCGTGAAGGAATATTTTTAAAATTAAAATCATTGCATACCCTCCCCAGAATCAGTAAGTATGATTGTCGGACTAGTATGAATGTGTTTCACTGCAAAATGAGTGAAAACTCGATATGAAAGTACAAGTTAAGGGGACCTATAGAAGCAAATAAAAAAATCTGATGTGTTACACTCACATGACTTTCTCTACTCTTGTGCAAACTATTTTTACAAACGCTTATTCTCCATCTACTTCATGTTAATCGAGATAAGCATTTGCAGACTCTATCTTATTGCTAATTTTCTTGTAGATGTAAGGGGAATATATATTTACGAGGGCAATATAGAAATACAGTAGCCTTTAAGCACATACATATCTCTTAATAGCTGGTTGCTAGGTGCAGCACCATTCTCTTTGCCACAGATTAATACTCTTTGCATATCCAAGACAAAAAAAATGAATAACGATTTCCCATTTGAGAAAATAAGTATTGAAAATTTTAAGGGAATAACAAGCAATATCTCGAAAATGGTTCATTCAACATAAAAAATGTATATGACATAAATTGTGTATTTTAACGCGATTTACATTTTTTTCTGTAGTAAAATTTTGTCTATCTCTTATGGTTTACCAGTTATGCAAAAGTCGTTCACAATGGAGAATACTTTTGGATACATTCCCAGAAAATTCAAGATATACATTTAATTTGTCATTAAAATATCTTAAACATATCATATTTTAATCAAAATCGTTAGAGCCATTTTTGAGAAAATTAAACGTTTCGAAAAATGTTCCATGTAAATGGTAATCTGGGGTGGGGGGATTTTCTTGAAAACCTTCGTGTCACATCTCTGGAAGATACTGAACCTAAATACCAAGTTTGGTGTTTATCTGACTGTTCATTTCTGAGTTATGCTGTTCACAGACAGACACACACACGGACATGCTTCCAAAAATGCTTTTTTTTGGATTCAGGGTTCTCAAAACATGTATTTCCGGTGAAATCTCGGTATCGGATTTGTGGGTGGAATACAATTCTTCCCCTACTTACTATACGTAGTAGAGAAAGTAAAAATATATCGCAATAACATAATATATATCCTATTATATATATGCATTATACATATATATCGTAATAACATAAACGATCTAATTGGTCTTAAAGACAGATTTATCCTGTTTAGTTATCAGATTCATAGTATTTTTGTTTCTTCATTTTCCTCTCTCTCGCCTCCTATCTTATTCGTCTTCCCCGGTTCATCTTCAACTTCTTCAGAGGGAACAAATATTCTGAATTAATATTTCGAAGATAGCACTTCATTTTGCTTGGCTTCTCCTGGCAGTGGTCGATAAAACTTGAATAGGAAAATTAAACTTTCCCAATTCAATTTAAACTTTCGTGTTCCTTCAGCAAATGGAAGATGCTGTGTATTTTGTTGTTTGTATTAACTTTATGAATAGTTATTTCTCTCACTGCTGTAGGCTTATGAATTCCCGAAAACCTTCCTGCAGGAAATTCTTCACGTCTGTTCGTATGTCAGAACTCTCAGATAAATCTGAATTACAGCGATTGTTTTGTCAGAAGTTCAGGATTGGTAGAATTTAGAATACAGTATGGAAGGGGTTGTATGTTGCTTTCAAGGGATAATTCCTCGAGATAAAGGGTGCCGCTATTGAAATTTCTAACCTCTACATTTATTATCATATCTTAATAATACCGAGGAAGTTGGCGCCGCGTTAATGTGCACGACTCGCATTCGGGAGGCCTCGGGTTTGATCCCCGGCGAATGCCAACTCTGATCCATAGGTTTTTCGTGGTTTCCCCGGGGTCGGTAGGCGAATCCTGGGGTGGTTTCTTATCTATAACGATTTCCCTTTCATTTCGTTTCCTTCTCATCTTTCAGGTATGCTAGGTTTCGTGGCGTATGGCGGTGCCGGAAGGATGGCGCGGATACATATTCAATGGAAAGGGTATTCCCCGTAGACACCAGAGGGCTGTTTGATTGGTGAGCCGTTCATCGCCCTCTCTCGGCGACACCAACATGGGACGGATCTGCAGCTTAGAAATGTTAGGGACTTCGGCACGTCTCCGCGACCTGTCTGCCAACGGCCTGTGGTTCCTTCACCTTATCCCTCTCTCCTGGATGGCAGTAGGCACAATAGATCTATGCAGGTCGCAGCGCCCGAGGTGTCCCACTCCGTTGAATCACCTTGATCATTTTAATTGAGTATATTATTTTTCACTCCAAATAAAGAATGACAGATGACAAATAAGAGTGTTCTAGCAACGCATAGTCTTGTGCTAAAGAGAGAAACCTCTTCGAACTTGTTCACCAACCTAATATTAATAGGTATTTTATAAGCGCAATTTATGAATAATTATATTAATTCCTTCTTAAACATTTTATTCATGAAATAGTCAAAGTAAATACAACTCAAGCTCCAAAATCTGAATCAATCGTTATATTATCTTATAAAATCGCCAATTCGTATTATGAAAATAAGTCAATTATTAAACAATCAGCTAATTTAATATTATACTATATTATGCCTGTGATACATGTATTGCATTTTATTCATTGAATGGTATAAATAATAGTTATTTAGAGGACTAGCTACCAAACCTACTTTGTAACGTGTTGTCTACAATATTTTATCTACGTTCAGAGTATTTTAGTATATGTGTATATTTTGTAAATTTAACGAAATTCATTTATTGCGGAAACGTTATGTTTAGGGAAAACGTTTTGTGGGCTTTGGAAAAAAGACAGATAAATCAACAAATTTTGTTATGTTCTGCAATTTTGGATGCTAGTTTCATATGTGAATTTAAAATAAAAATTAGCCAAGAAGGTGATTTTCACGGTTCATCAGGAAACATTTTAAAAGCAGTCCAAGATGCAACTATTAATATACTTCCAGAAAAGTCAAGGAACGTTTATTTATGTAGTTGTACGAAATTCAAGGGTAATGAAGCAGACGTAAATGAAGATTCTTTGTTGGCGTATTTTTATGAGAAGTCGAAAAGTATTAAAGCTTAGAGTCTTTGGAGTGAATATTCCATGGTGAGATCAACTGTTTTGATTAATGATAATATTGATATCAGTAAGTTTAGAAAATTAAAGGCATTTTTACTTTACTACGTATAGTAAGTAGGGGAAGTATTGTATACCGAGATTTCACCGGAGATATGTTTTGAGACCCCCTGAATCCAAAAAAAGCATTTTTGGAAACATGTCCGTGTGTGTGTGTGTCTTTGTGTGGGTGTGTGTGTGTGTGTGTCTGTGAACAGCATAACTCAGAAACGAACACTCGGATAAACACCAAAATTGGTATTTAGGTTCAGTATCTTCCAGAGATGCGACACGAAGGTTTTCAAGAAAATCCCCCACCCCAGATTACCGTTCACATGGAACATTTTTCTAAAATTTTAATTTTCTCAAAAATGGCTCTAACGATTTTGATTAAAATATCATATGTTTAAGATATTTTCATGACAAATGAAATGTATATCTCGAATTTTCTGGGAATGTCTCCAAAAGTATTCTTCATTGTGAGCGACTTTTGCATAACTGGTAAACCTTAAGAGATAGACGAAATTTTACTACACAAAAAATATAGATCGGGTTAAAATAGACAATTTGTGTCATATACATTTTTTTGTTGAGTGAACCATTTTCGAGATATTGCTTGTTATTCCCTTAAATTTTCACATACTTTTTCTCAAATGGGAATTCGTTATTAATTTTTTTATGTCCTGGACATACAAAGAGAATGGAATGCGCCACATAGCAACCAGCTCTTAAAAGATTTTACAAAACCTAGCAATTCCCCTTGCACCTACAAGAAAAATAGCAATAAGATTAACATCTCGATTAACATGAAGCATATGGAGAATAAGCCTTTGTAAAAATAGTTTGTACAAGAGTAGAGAAAGTCATGTGAGAGTAACATCAAATTTTTAAAGAGTATATTCTACGTTTTGTTGAACCTGTGTTTTATGTTTTGATAGCGTGTTTTGTGTTTTGTTAGAATATAAAGTATAGGTTTTGTTGCGTAGTTACTACGCACTAAAGTATAACTAATTATTATAGTAATAGTTAAATAAAATTTGTGATTTTGAACCCTTGAATAATTTACTCTCGCGCAACTCACTATAAACGTAGAAAGCTTAGGTGGATTTCCTTTAGGAGGCTTTGTAGTGAAACTAATCCGTTGTACTAATTTATTAATCTTTCTTAATTATTTTCCCAGAATAATGCGCATCGGCCTTCTTCCATTACCCACTCCTTCGCCCCTTTCCTCTCTTTATTTTTTTTTCGTTACGTACTTCGGTACATCTAGCGAAAATTTTCAAGTCATTATCTTCATTATTAAAGTTGGTCCTTGCTAAAATGTCAGGCGTTGTGAAAAAATCACGCTATCTGGAAAAAAAGAGGTGGAGGGAAGGAGAGGTGGAGAAGAAAGAACCTACTCAAACAAGAAGAAAAGATGAGAGTGGAATGGCGCAGAAGAAGCTGGACCTATCACCATTTGACTAATTGCAAATGGCAGAAACAATGTTGGCCATGCAAATGCACGCTCCTCCCGAAGAAAGACTTTCTTAGATGAAAAATGAAACTGATCAAAAGAAAAAGCCGCCTTTGTGAGTTCATCTGCCGTTTTCCATTAAATTTCATTCTTTTCCCCCCGTGACAAATGTAAATCGAGCCAAGTGACAAATACAGACACTACTCCTCTCTCAAGATTAAAGAGTGGTTCGTTGGTTAAATATTCACCTATTGTCTCTAACGTAGCAACACAACACAAGCAAAAACTTTACTGCATTGTCTGCCGTGATTTAAAAGACAAAGTGTGATATCACTAAGAGATTAGGAGTAGCTGCATGATGTTCTGTATAGCCATAAAATGAATAAAGAACAATATCTCAATGTATAAAACGTAAGTCAATCAAAGGGCTTAGTTTTTACATTTAAACTAATCACGTGACATTTACACAGAAAGTATTATGTACCATGCATTCTTATTTAATATTTAGCTCATGGATGTGTGAAGAGTCCACCGTAAGAGTATCTGGTACTTCAACCAATCACAAATGCCTATGACCATAATTTTTACTTTCTCTACTACGTATAGTAAGTAGGGGAAGTATTGTATTCCATCCAAAAATTCGATACCGAGATTTCATCGGAAATATATGTTTTGAGACCCCCTGAATCCGAACATTCGGATAAGCACCAAACTTGGTATTTAGGTTCAGTATCTTCCAGAGATGTGACACGAAGGTTTTCAAGAAAATTCTCCCATCCCAGATTACCCTTTACATGGAACATTTTTCGAAAATTTTAATTTTCTCAAAAATGGCTTTAACGATTTTGATTAAAATATCATATGTTTAAGATATTTTCATGGCAAATGAAATGTATATCTTGAATTTTCTGGGAATGTCTCCAAAAGTATTCTTCTTGTGAACGACTTTTAGATAACTGGTAAACCATAAGAGATAGACAAAATTTTACTACACAAAAAATGTAGATCGCATTAAAATACACAATTTATGTCATATGCATTTTTTTTTGTTGGGTGAACCATTTTCGTGATATTGCTTGTTATTCCCTTAAACTTTTCAATACTTATTTTCTCAAATGGGAATTCGTTATTCATTTTTTTGTCTTGGAATTGCAAAGAGTATTAATCTGTGGCAAAGAGAATGGTACTGCACCTAGCAACCAGCTATTAAGAGATATGTCGATGCTTAAAGGCTGGGCTACTGTATTTCTATATTGCCCTTGCCAATACAAAACAAGGGAAACATAGTAGGCCTTAAGCGATAGTCAAATATTTTTAGAACTGGTCACTATGTGTAAAATGAAATTCTCTTTGCATGTCAAAAGATCGTTTCTGCAAATGTTTAATCTCGATTAATATGAAATAGTTGGAGAATAAGAGTATGTAAAAATAGTGTGTATAAGAGTAGAGTAAGTCATATGAGTGTAACACATCAGATTATTTAGTACAGACGCGCCAGGGTATAAAATCTGGTAGTCGAATTGTTGGTACAGTACGTATGTATTCTATCTACTGAAGGTAAGTGATAAGAAAGTAATACACAGTTGATTTCCATACCAAAAGATTTGTTGTCTGAATGGACTTTTTTTCGTAATGACTTTATCGATTTTATTTTATCGCACCTTTGTGTATTTGTTTTTTTTACAAAAATTCATTATAGCAGTGCATACAAACTTCTTTACAGCGTATTTGTACATTTAATTACTGTTCTAGACTATCATTTCTTAGTTGTCTTTTATATTTTTATCAAAGATTTTAAAATGGAAAATCAAATCCAATGCGTCACACCCTCGTAACATTTCTCTGCCGATTACAAATTCACCTAATCTCTTAAGTATTATATTATTCATATAACAAGTTATTTTATCCACGTTGCGTTTCTCAAGATTTGTTTTAAGTAGAAATAGCCTCAAATTAACTAGTGTGGACTTAGTTACATGCATAATATGCAAAACAAAACAGAATCTCTCACATGTCGTAACCCAGTTATTGTTACTAATGAGCCCAGAGAGAACATTTTTCTTCTTCTTCTTTCTCTGTTTATCCTCATCTTATGTAGGACTTCATCCCCCAGGACTTACAGGCGGATGCCTGGGGTCAGAGGCCCGTCGAGGAGCAGACACTCATGGATCAGACACAATAACCAGGATGGGTGATCAGCCCGATGCCTGGTATGGGAGGAAGGAAATAGATGAGACGAAATGATGGTGAAATGGATGAAAGTTAAGGTTGAGAAAAGGTTTGTTGCTGCTACGTATGGAAAGTCAGTTTGAAGATGTTGTATTATATTTCAACTGTTGGGGAACCGAACTTGAAATTCATTGCAACCGCACATATAGTAAATAGTTTCCGGTAGCCTTCGCCCCAAATGTACTTTCTGGTGGCCTTTGCCCCAAGTTTAAAAAAATTAACTTTGTAATTAAACTTTTTCTTTAAATATTATATATTTATGTTTGCCTCGGCTGCGTCAGTATTATTGTTAGAGACACGTTTCTCTCAGCAGGGTTTTGGTGCGACAAGAATGTAGGCTTACACAGATTATAATTTTACTTGATTACTTTTATTAATACTTGATACGATTTAAATAACACTTCACTGATATAGAGAGCTTGTGAGGTTGTTTTATGAATTACTTGCACTTTTTAACACGTAAACTATTTTTCGTCTCACACGAAAAGGTATTAAATCTATCAAGGATGTATCTCGCATCCGGTTAGGAACACTGTTTGCAGGCAATTGAATTGATTTCAACCGTCTAAACTTGTAAATTTCTATATTTCAAGTCTCTGATTGGCTAATCCTACTCCAATAGAATACCTTCATTTAACTAAAGCTTTTTCTGGTTGTTGATTGGCAATTTTAAACTGTCTCAAAATTTACATTATTGTTGCTCCAAGAATGACCTGTAGTATTGTTAAACTTTCAAATTCACTATTTTCTCAAGCTTACCTCATTGTTAGCAACTTTTGACCTATTTCTCACAGCTTCTACATTACTAAATTACGTAATATATTTACATAACATTACTACACGTGGATACAATAATATAAACATATATAATGATGTAATATACACTTTATATATACATATTGCTTTAAGGCGGGCTGTTATTGAATTTATATTTTATATAATTAGACTGAAATCATTTAAGTGATAAAAACACTGCCTCAAGGTGATGATGGAGCAGTTGGTGGAATGAATGAATGAATGGTGGGGGAAACCGGAGAACCCGGAGAAGGCCCGCCCAGACGCTGCTTCGTCCACCACAAATCCCGCATGCGGGTCCTTGGGATTGAACCCGGGTCGCCTCGTTGACAGGAGAGCGGTCTAACCACTCGGCTACGGCGCCTCCCCAAGAGAGAACATTGTGTGTGTGAAAAAATTGCTGATACTTTCACTATTTAAAAACTGTGAACATGTTAAATAGAGGAATTATATACGAGAAAAAATGAAATAATTTAACCAAAGATATAATAGCAATTAAAGAGCTTGAAGAAAAAAATAAAATAATAGGGATATTTTGGGAAGGATAAGATAAAAATGGACAAGGAGCCTAAGAAATGGGCAAGTAGTGGGTTCAGTCTCTAAAGGAGAGGTATTTAACAAATATACATAAGCCGAGATTAAACAATGACTGAGCTAAAAGTAAAGGCGCATATTAGGCACGGAGGGGCCCCCGAAATCAGGGCAGAGCATCGCAAGAGGCCGCAGTGACCCTGTTTGCTTTGAACGTGACCCTTGGGAGATAGGGATGAGGGGAGAGACCCAAAGGGTGTCCAGCTCTGGGAAACGACGTGCGCAAGCACGGGGCCCCTAATGTTTCCAGTTCAAACGCCGCTAAAACTTGCCACAAACCCCTGACTCCCCGAAGTTCCCCTGAAGAAGAACCTGTTCCGAGAGCACCTGGGGGCGGGACCTAGCTGAGCAGTCCACCGAAGACAGAGAGAAACATTCACAAACCTTCACCACTCAGCCGCCACACGCCGAACAGTTCGCCTGATCCTTCAACCCTGAAACAGTTGATAATGAAGGAGATGGTAGGTATAGGAAATGAGGGGCAGGAAAGTCGTGGTAGAAGAGGAACCACTCCAACATTCGCCTACCGACACGGGAAAACCAGGAAATAGCCAGTGGTCAGACAGAGTTACCGCGGAACCATCTTGTTCAGTATGGAATAGCCAAGATATACACTCCTAGATTTCTAAATGTGTTTTATGATGTACTATTGTATTCAATAAATGAAAGAAATAAAGAAATATTCAATTCTGTTCTGCTAATGAACACACGCGGGAAAATTTCCTATATATGCCGCATAGCAGTACAACCTGAGAAAAGTTAAAGGTGTGTCAATTCATTTTCGAAAACGTTAACAAAAAGAAAAATCCGATGTGCTACACTCACACGACTTTTTCTACTCTTGTACAAACTATTTTTACAAACGCTTATTCTCCATCTACTTCATGTTAATCGAGATAAAGGTTTGCAGACTCTATCTTATTGCTAATTTTCTTGTAGATGTAAGGGGAAAATATATTTACAAGGGCAATATAGAAGAACAGTAGCCTTTAAGCACATAAATATCTCTTAATAGCTGGTTGCTAGGTGCAGCACCATTCCCTTTGCCACAGATTAATACTCTTTGCATATCCAAGACAAAAAAATGAATAACGAATTCCCATTTGAGAAAATAAGTATTGAAAAATTTAAGGGAATAACAAGCAATATCTCGAAAATGGTTCACTCAACAAAAAAATGTATATGAAATAAATTGTGTATTTTGACGCGATCTACATTTTTGTGTAGTAAAATTTTGTCTATCTCTTATGGTTTACCAGTTATGCAAAAGTCGTTCACAATGAAGAATACTTTTGGAGACATTCCCAGGAAATTCAAGATATACATTTTATTTGTCATAAAAATATCTTAAACATATGATATTTTAATCAAAATCGTTAGAGCCATTTTTGAGAAAATTAAAATTTTCGAAAAATGTTCCATGTAAAGGGTAATCTGGGGTGGGGGGATTTTCTTGAAAACCTTCGTGTCGCATCTCTGGAAGATACTGAACCTAAATACCAGGTTTGGTGTTTATCCGACTGTTCGTTTCTGAGTTATGCTGTTCACAGACAGGCACACACACAGACACACACACGGACATGTTTCCAAAAATGCTTTTTTTGGATTCAGGGGTCTCAAAACATGTATTTCCGGTGAAATCTCGGTATCGAATTTTTGGGTGGAATACAATACTTCCCCTACTTACTGTACGTAGTAGAGAAAGTAAAAAGGTTATCTGACATAAATTTTATACCTCAATCAGCTCCGCAATTTTTGTATACTGAATATTTGTCTGTCTTTTGTCGATATACTTAATAATTTATCCAGAATGAAGAAGATTTCACAGGAGGCTGTTCATGGAAAATTCAAATATGTATTGTATTTGTTATGCAAACATCTCAGAATTCGTTTTAAAAAAGTAAAGAAAAATGTTCCAAGTATAGAGTAGTTTGGGAAGGGGAAATTGTCTTGAAAATAGTCGCCTGGCAACCTTACACGTAGCTAACTTAAATATGAAAATTACTATGTTAGATTTTGTTGTTGATAACACTTCATTTTTTAGTACAGACGTGCCAGAGTATAAAATCTGGTAGTCGAATTGTTGGTACAGTACGTATGTGTTCTATCTACTGAAGGTAAGTGGTGAAAAAGTAATACATAGTTCATTTCCATACCAAAGGATTTGTTGTCTGAATGGAAAAACAAATACATTTGCAGTGAGACCATGAAGTCATTAAATAAAAGCATCATATATCTATGTATTATATGTATTCGTTTTATTAATATCACTATTTATTTAATTACGTGGCTAAATTGTTTTAACAAATACAACTCGTGCTCCAGATTATCCCAAGAAAAATTCAGGTTTCACGTTTTAATATAACAGCCGATACTCAGTTTATAGATTTTTATATCAAATAACATTGATTTGTTAAGCAGCATGGTTGGTTCGAACTTTAGAATATTCTAAAAATATTGAAAAATGCAAACGTTTATCGCGATTAAAATAAAGTAGGTAGAAAAATAAGCTTTTGTAAGAATAGTTGGTAGATGTTATATAAAAATAAACGATACTAGGTAGGGAAGGCCGTGCGAATGTAACATGTCAGAATTTTACTTTCTTTAGCACCTACCTACCTGTAGTAAGTAAGATTAAGTAGTGTTGCACCCAAAAATTCGATATCTACATTTTCACCGTACCGGAAATGCACGTTTCAGAATCCCATGAACCACTCAAAAATAATTTTTTAGAAAATGGTATGTGTGTGTGAGAGGGAGAGAGAGAAGCTTAACTCCAAATCGAAAAGTCGGTAAAATATCCCTTCATCCAAACTAGCCTTCACATGGAAAAAAATTTCGTTATTTTTGATTTTCCCAAAACCCGCTCTAACGATTTCGATTAAAATGCCATATATATATATATATATATATATATATATATATATATATATATATATATATATATATAGCCTGTGTAGTCCGCTTCATTCTGAATGAATGTGTAATTTTATATAAATGGTAAATCGTAAGTCAGAGAGAGAAATCGCTACATAAAAATGGTTATCTCGTTAAGACATACAATTTATCATTTCAAGTATTTTTTTTTCGTGATGCCATGCAAAGTGTATGAAATTTCAAAGACAGTATATATAGCGTCCCACTTTTAGGGCATCTGATTAATCGCTTCAGCCTTTTGTATCCCTCTTGTGCGTGCAACGAAATGTATAAGGAAAAATCATTTCTGCAAAAGTTTATTTCGATTAGCATAAAGTAGATATAAGAATATTCCTTAATGACAATAGGTTCTGTAAGAGTATGTAGATACAGTCATGTGAATGTAACATTTTTTTCTTTTAAGAAGCAGTTAAAAATAGAAATAGTTTAAATACGGAAGTTGGTGCCGCTGTTCGTGAATGCTACAGGTTTAGCTGTTCTACTCCGCACCAAAGTTGTGGCATAGTTGATGGCGATGAATAAATCATTTTCTTTGTGAGTAGATAAATGTGGTAGGAAGGAAACAAAGGGATGCCAGCTATTGTTACATAAGTCTTGAGATAAAGTACTTCCGACACTCAATTAGCGGAGGCTGTAACCAATAATCGATAACACCGCACAGCCTAACATAACCTGCAATTTGATCTTACACTACGCGTGGTGTTATTTCCATGGCAACGCTGCGTTCCTCGTTTGTTTCAGCTGCGTATTTTCACAATCTAAACATACCTACATAATGGCGGAGCTTTCCAAACAGCGGTAAGACGATGTTAATTATAGTTCTATACTTTTTAAGCATTTTATGTCTTTTATATAAACGTTTACATTAACATTACATAGGTACTTCAGGGGTATCATCAGTACAGCTAAGACAAATATCCATTCAGCGAGGAATCAACATAACTACCACCCTAACTAGTACACATGTCTTAACTCTTGCACTATGCAAGACTGTGTGATTGTGACATATAAAGACATGAATACATTATAGTAGTGTGGTTATATTTCACCTCTAGTGGGAATAAAAATTAATACAACAGCTGAATTACACTTCCAACTATATATATATATATATATATATATATATATATATATTGTCGCACTGTAATTTACTCTGAGCTAACAAACGTTCCAAACATTTCAGAAACATTCAGCTGCCGATCCTGGACCACTCGGCTTTAGATAAATTACGGACTTTAAATTTTATTTTAATACCTGAAATGCCAATAATTTACAAATTTTGGATTTTCGGGCAATATAGAATACAAATGCTTTCAAAATAAGCCAAAAGCTTGTTATATGTTTCAGTAGTTCGCCGTAACTAAGGGTCTCAAAATCTTCTTCTTCTTTCTCTGTTTAACCTCCTCGTATGTAGGACTTACACCCCCCCCCAAGGACTTATGCCTGGGGTCAGAGGCCCGTCGAGGAGCAGACACTCGTTGATCAGATAGAATATCCAGGATGGGTGATCAGCCCGATGCCTGGTATAGGAGGAAGGAAGTAGATGAAACGAAATGATGGTGAAATGGACGATGATGGAGCAGTTGGTGGAATGAATGGCGGGAGAAATCGGAGAAAACCCGCCCAGTCGCCGCTTTGTCCACCATAAATCCCACCCGGGCCGCCTTGGTGAGAGGCGAGCGGTCTAACCACTCGGCCACGGCGCCGCCTGATCTCAAAATCCCCATTTGAAATACACAGGGCACTTTGAATATAAGATAATTTTCGTTGGTATCATTCGTGTACGTAAACGGATTACCACGAGAAAATTTAGAGTTACGATCGTATTGCAAGTATAAGAAAGAGGCACAAATTCGTATTCTGCTAAACCTTTTACTTATGTTTTAATTTGTATTAACACCTTATAGTTTTATTACTGGTATTAAAAATTGCATTATGTATGTATATAAGTTATGTTTAAATTTTATTAACGTGCTACAGTTTTAATATTAGTAGATATTGAAAATCACATTATATATGTCAAATGTAAGTTATGTTTGAATTTGTATCAACATCCTAGAGTTTTATTACTGGTATTAAAAATCACATTGCACAGAGAGGAATTAGGAGTAGCCAGATGTAGGGGCCTTCAGTAACTGGAGCACGGCACCGCACATGCCGTAATGGGCCCTATGTACTTCCAACGTGGCCACTAGGAGAAAGGGATGAAGGAGAGACCCGAAGGACGACCAGATCCGAACGACGATATGCGCCACCAAGAATGGGTGACCTAACGTTTCTAACATAGCACCAATCCTGACCCGGCTAGTCTTGCCTTAGCCACCCGCAACCTGGGTTCCTGGGTGCAGACGACAGAGCTCCCAGGTTGGAAGGGGTCCAGCAGTCCCACCAAACGCCAGGGAGAAATCTTTCGCGCAATTGCACCGTCCTGCCCCAACAGAGAAACTGCCGCAGCATGGTCCTACAACCCTGAAACAGAGGGACAGGAAATTCGTGGTAAAAGGGAACCAACCCAGCATTCGCCTACCGACCCGGGTAAACACGAAAAACTCAGAGTTTTCGGTCCAACTGGAATCGAACACAGGATCTCCCGAATGGAGCCTCACACGTTACCGCAGAGACATCTCGCTCGGTCACAGGGATGAGAGAAAGCAGTGAAAGCAACGAAAGGTGGCAGTGAAAATAGAGAGGGAGAAATGGAAGGGATGCGATGTGAACGTGGAGAGAAAGATGGAGATGTAGGGTAGCACTTCTGAATTTTGTATTTCATGCCCCTCTTTTTACCTTGGATAATTCTGGCTCTCTGTATAATATAAGTTAGAAAATAATATGATACTAACGCAGCACGCTGGAATGTAAATTGAATTTGGCAAACATTTTTCTGGTGCTTGTCTTGTTCATTTATTCGACGCCCTACTTTTAAGAGGAGTGGGCACCCCACAGTTCGCAGATGTAAGGAAAGTGAGAGAGGGGAGGTGGCGTGGGAAAAAAGGGTGAGAAAGCGGGATAGAGAGACAGAGACAGAAGAATCTCCGTATTTAACTCAATATCGCGGGCAGTTTAGCATATTCTGTGTGATGTGCCTATATAGCACTCATTTTGGGTACAGGCCTGTCTCTTTAGTTGCTTGTATCTTACCCGTTTCTAGGTGTATACATCCGCCATTTTTTCCACCGATTCTGACATCTTTTCAAGTATAGCTAGATGTAAATAGGTAATGTGTTTCTTAAGCCGATAAGCAAACATTCAGGAGGGGCAGATAAGAATCTCACATATCTGTTATGAAATACATTTATAATACCAAAAGATATATTAATTGTATTCCTTGGAAAGGTAGAATCAGATGTCTGAAAAATTCAATGCCATAGCCGGGATTTGAACCACGGATTCCAACCCGGCTATGGTATTGAATTTTTCCGTCGTCTGATTCTACCTTTCCAACCTTATACAACACACAGCTTGCGTGAAAGAACAATTAATTTCAATTATATTCTTTGCTTTCCACTTGAGGGCCGCCACGTAGAGTGATTTTGACCGATAATTTGAATACTGTCGTGAGAATATAACTATTGGAAAAACATGAGAGCATCCTGTTAACTTTGGATAAAAAAGCTATTGCGATTACGTCTACACAGTAACTGTACACCGAAATGTATGATTAAACAGGTTCAGGTACATGACAAGTAACAGATGATAAACTTTTCAAATCTATACATGACCTTTGAGAGCTAATATTCAGTATTTAGTGTGGCCTCCATGCGCTGCAATTAGAGCTGCTATACGCCGTGGCATTGAATCATAAAGATTCTGAATAAGTTCCTGAGGGATGTTCCTCTACGCAGTTTGTATTCGAGCCCACAAATCCGTGACACTGGTTACTGGAGGACCGTGACGCACCAGGTGCCGACCAACCATGATGCGCGACATGTCAGGCGAACGTGAAGGCCAGGGAAGCAATGGTACCCGTCGCTCTTCGAAGAAGGCTTGTACATTCCTCGCAATATGTGGCTGGGCATTGTTCTGTTGAAATGTGGCCTGTGGAGATGCCTGAAGCAGGGAAGTACCTCAGGCTCTACAACCACCGTTAGATACCGGTTGCTGTTCAAAGTGTCCTCAATTCGTAGGAGGCGAGATCGGTTGTTGTAACCAATCCTGGTGTTGTAACACCTGGTGTTTGTCCGCTATGCCGCTCAACAATGCAGCCCTCCAGGTTGCGCTCTTCACGGTATGCGGCTATCACTGTAAGACACATTGAAGCGGGACTCGTCCAAAAAGACTACATTTTGCACTGGGCACCCCAGTGACGGTGTTCACGTGCCCATTGCAGTCGGAGGAGCTTGTGGTTTCTGGACAATGGAAGCCGACGTAATGACATGAATGCAACCAGTTCAACCTGCAGCAGACGGCGACGAACCGTTGATGCAGACAAGTTCACACCTGTTGCAGTGCTCCAGCGTCGAGCCAATACTGTGGATGAAGCTGTACGGTCCGTTATGGCTATGCGGAAAGATGACGGTCATCCCGTGCTGTGGTCCTGTTCCGTGGTCCAGTACCCGCTCTTCGCTGCGTACGACCTTCATCTATCCACTGCTTCCACACATGCATCACTGTCATAGCAGCGTGCCCTGTACGAGCCGAAATGTCACGGTATGGCAAACCCGCTTCCCGGAAACCGTTCGAACTCACTCACATGTCGATATGGCTCCCTTTGACGTCTACGAGGCATACTGCACTCACTTTATTGTTTCTACCTTGTTTGACAGTTCTGCACTGACTACACTGGGCGCAACACTGACCTTGTCGGACCGACATGCTCGGCCCACGTGTACCCCATCTCTCTGCAAATCTAATCACTTATTGCTTGTACAATCTTCTACACTTCCACCAAGTTTGGAGTTATTCGGGAAATTCTTTCTTATTCTGCTAGTTCTATTTCTTTATTCGTAAAGTAAGCATGTACATATCCTTCCGATTCTAATATCGTAACAAGTATTTCTGCCACATGAAGCAAATTCATTGTTACTCACAGTCAAACTCTTCTCACACACACACTCTTTCTCTCATCTCTTTCTCCTCTTTAACTGATTATCCTTATCTTGTAGGAAATACACTCCCCCCCAGGAACTCCCAAGTCAATGATTTGACTTAGTAGCCTGTCGAAGAGCAAGCAAACTCTGCATGATAGCATATCCAGAATGGGTGATCACCTTAATGTCTGGTATGGCGGTGAAGAAGAAGAAGAAGAAGAAGAAGAAGAAGAAGAAAATGAAATGTAGTGATGAAAGGGATGATAGGAAAATTCGCGGATCTAATTATACAAACCAGCATTCGCCTAATGACCGATGAAAACCAAAAAAAAAAATTCTGTTAGACTGGTCGGCCCTGGATTTGTACCCGGGTCTTCCCCAATGCGAGATGCTCAAGTTACCCCGGTGACACCACAATCATTTTAGACAACGCGCTTGGACTATACCGTTTTCACTATAAGCCGAAAGCAGAAGGAAACAAAACCACGTGACTAGACAGCACCTCTGGCTGGTGGACAAATTACAACCTTTCCCGCTTAGCATGTCGTCTCTTCCTCTACAAAAAGACAGTTCGGTTCAGATCGTAACATTTTGTGGTTATTCTCGTGCAGAGAAATTTAAAAAACTCATTATTGTAACAGTTCAATGCATGAAACTAAATGTGTTTGTTCGGATTCACCTATAACTAAATGAACCGTTACAGAAGAGGGTTTAAGAGACTATGCGCAGGCGCTGTAGTTTGTTTCCGGTTTCTGGCTAAGAATGTTCCGCCACTGTAGAAAACATAAACGAGGGAAATGGAAAGAAGACAATTGTGTTAAATGGTTTTAACAAATTCTATGTAAATTACCCACCTTTAATCGACAATGAATATGGTTGGCCATTGTTTAGCAATAATTGAACTTCTTTGTTAGTGATGCAGAATTGTTGCTCGGTTAGCTTGGTTCCGTTTGTTTTCTAACCTATAGTGCTAATCGTTATTTAACATGTTGACTCATAAAATGTTAAAGCAAAAGTGGTATACTGATATTAGTCATTAAATGAATGATTTCTAAAGCCTGAAGTTAAGAACAATTTAATCCAGTATTTTTAATCACAGATGCCGAACTGTTCAGGTACAACTTTTATTTGTCTACTCTTAGTATTGTGTGTTATAAGTTTAGGATTTAAGGCAAAAATATAGGAATAAGACATACAGTGTTTAAAAGCTAATGATCTCCAAGCTGCACAATATACTGTATTCGCATTCTGTATGAAGCAATTTTCTCTCACGGGTCTTAGTTCCCGTCATCCTCCACGTGGTGCTGCCATGTGCTCGGCGGAGTGATACATTTAAGGTTTGTTTACTTCTCCTTTCAGCTTATAGTGAAAAAGGTATAGCTTGGATAGCTCGTAAGCAGCTTTGCCTGCCATTAGTTGATGACGTAACGGACGGCCACTTATGATGTTGATGTTCCAGAATAACGATTTGTAAATGTCCGTGATGCGTTCTGTAGTTCTCCGCCAGCTGTACTCTGCTAATTATACATTTAACATGTTGCATCTAACAGTATCAGAAAATCTAACATTTTTATCTGCTCCTCCTGAATGTTTACTTGTGAGTAACTATGTATAATGTATAGCAAAATTTTGTAAAATGGGCCAGGAAACTAGTGCAGTTCTCAGCAAAAGGACTGCATTTTTGAGATGGACTTCAATCCACAGTATTATCTGTCTTTTCAGTGAGTGTGGATCATTTATTTATTGAACAAGTAAAGTAACTGTAAACGAGGCGAACAAAACCGATGTATTGTAGTCTGCTTCAAGAAACTATCCTTGCAGAATCTCATTCTTTTATCTACTTCATGTTAATCAAGATAAACATTTGCAGAAACGGTTTCATTACATATTTCGCTGCATGTATATAAGGGGAATGTAGGAGATATACACCGGTCGCCATATGTTGGCTTTGAAATTCTATACCCTTTGCATAACATCACGAGAAAGGAATGAATGTTGCCTTGGCACTTCAAGAAGGTTATTTATTTTAAGATCTAAACCAATAATAACGACTATCTCGGAAAGGCTGACGCACAAAAAAGTTATTTGAAATAAAATGTGTGTTATAAAGAGATCAACATTTTTGTATCTAAGTTTTGTCGTCTCTTATGGTTTATATAAAAAATTATACAACATTAATTCCGAATCGTGATATTTTAATCCAAATCACTGAGCCATCATCGATAAAGTGGAAAATTTTGGTATTTTTTATGCAAAGGGTACGTTGGAAAATCTTTTTGTCATATACTTGAAAAACATGAATTTAAATACCCACCAAGTTTAAATTAGCCAAATTTTCATTTTCAGGAGACCCCAAAATGTGTATTTTCTGTGAAATCTCGATATCAAATTTTTTGGTAGAATACAGCACTTCGTTTCTCTTATCTCCACCTGCTAGGGAAAGTAAAATATTAGGGGTTTATTTACCTGGTATTTAGATTGTGGTGAGGTAGAGCTCCAAGGTCCATTGTAGGTTAGATTTTAATGTACTCGGTAATTATTGTCAAGACCTAAAACTTAGTAACGCTCACCTGAAACAAAGGAAAACATATTTTCTTACATTAACGTAATCAACCTGAAGAGATTTCAAACTATAGCTACAAAACATCCAGCTTAAAAAGCTGATAACTTTCCATTTATGAAGTCTTGATATAGGAAGTAGTTACTTTTTTTATATACTTAATTTTAAACAATAAATCGTTCAACAGTAATGCTTTGCAGTTATCAATGAAGATAATGGAAATTGAATCCAGGATATAACATATAGGTTGCCCTATGTGGCTCTCCAACTAAGAAATAATTGAACAATGCAGTACATAGAAGATACAAAAAATAATATAAAAATCTTATGTGTTACACTTATATGACTCTTTCTACTCTTGTAAAAACTATTTCTACAAACGCTTTATCTCCATATGCTTCATGTTAATCGAAATGTTAATCTTATTGCTAATTTTCTTGTAGATGCAAGGGGAATTGGTAGGCTTTAAGCTATAGTCAAATATATTAAGAGCTGGTTGCTATGTGAGTATTCCATTTTCTTTGCATTACCAGGACAAAAAAATTGAATAATGAATTTGAGAAAAAGTATAAGTATTGGAAAATTTAAGGGAATAACAAGCAATATCTCGAAAATGGTTAACTCAACAAAAAAATGTATATGACATAAATTGTGTATTTTAACGCGTTCTACATTTTTACTTTGTCTACTACGTATAGTAAGTAGGGGAAGTATTGCATTCCACCCAAAAATTCGATACCGAGATTTCACCGGAAATACATGTTTTGAGACCTCCTGAATCCAAAAAAAGCATTTTTGGAAACATGTCCGTGTGTGTGTCTGTGTGTGTGTGTGTGTGTGTGTGTCTGTGAACAGCATAACTCAAAAACGAACAGTCGGATAAACACCAAACTTGGTATTTAGGTTCAGTATCTTCCAGAGATGCGACACGAAGGTTTTCAAGAAAATCCCCCCACCCCAGACTACCCTTTACATGGAACATTTTTCGAAAATTTTAATTTTCTCAAAAATGGCTCTAACGATTTTGATTAAAATATCATATGTTTAAGATAATGTCATGAGAAATGAAATGTATATCTCGAATTTTCTGGGAATGTCTCCAAAAGTATTCTTCATTGTGAACGACTTTTGCATAACTTGTAAACCATAAGAGATAGACAAAGTTTTACTACACAAAAAAAATGTAGATCTCGTTAAAATACACAACTTATGTCATATACATTTCTTTTGTTGAGTGAACCGTTTTCGAGATATTGCTTGTTATTCCCTTAAATTTTCCAATACTTATACTTTTTCTCAAATTCGTTATTCATTTTTTTATGTCCTGGACTTGCAAAGAGAATGGAATGCGCCGCATAGCAACCAGCGTTAAAATATTTGACCATCGCTTAAAAGCTACCATATTCCCCTTGCATCTACAAGAAAATTACCAATAAGATTGACATCTCGATATCTCGATTAACATAAAGCATATGGAGAATAGGCGTTTGTAAAAATAGATTGTACAAGAGTAGAGAAAGTCATGTGAGTGTAACACATCAGATTTTTTGTGTAGTAACTTTTGTCTATCTCTTATGGTTTACGAGTTATGCAAAAGTCGTTCACAATGAAGAATACTTTTGGAGACATTCCCAGAAAATTCGAGATATACATTTCATTTGTCATGAAAATGTCTTAAACATATGATATTTTAATCAAAATCGTTAGAGCCATTTTTGAGAAAATTAATATTTTCGAAAAATGTTCCATGTAAAGGGTAATCTGGGGTGGGGGATTTTCTTGAAAACTTTTGTGTCGCATCTCTGGAAGATACTGAACTTAAATATCAAGTTTGGTGTTTATCCGACTGTTCGTTTCTGAGTTATGCTGTTCACAGACACACACACGGACATGTTTCCAAAAATGCTTTTTTTGGATTCAGGGGGTCTCAAAACATGTATTTCCGGTGAAATCTCGGTATCAAATTTCTGGTTGGAATGCAATACTTCCCCTACTTACTATACGTTGTAGAGAAAGTAAAAAGAAACGGCACTCAATACAAAACAAAATAGTCAGTGAACACTGTGATCAGTAAGTGTCGGAGTCAGAACTGGGATCGCTGAGAAGCAGATCTTGTGGTGATCTTCGCTTCAATCGAGTTAGCCGATGATTTCATTCTATTGTATTCTATTCCGAGATTGTATTCTATTGCTCCCTGAATATGCTGTTGGCTGGCGATGAAAGGTTTGAAGACGGTATGGATGAACTAGTGTAGAGTGGAAAAGCCCAGCTCACGGAGAAGCTGCCGATTCCGGATGAACACTGGAGCCTAAGTGACAATACGAAATGCTCTCTATGATCTGAAGGCGGTGATCTGAAGGCTTCCCAAACAGGAGCTGCATAGTTGATGAGGGATCTCAGAACAGACGTATATAACAGCAGATATCAATCAGGAGCCAAAGGTGACCGCCGGTGAAATACTGAATTCAGTTGTGAGAGTCTGGCTGAAACTCAGCTGACCTTCGCTGTTCATTGGAATTCTACAAAAGCCTGGTGTCAAAGATATTTCACTAATTTTTGTAGCGGTAACCAGGATAGGAGTTCGTTGAACAAAAGGAGAGGAAAGGGATTATTGTAAGCACAGAGAGGGAAGATTTTGGCCTCTGTTTTGTAGCTTTTAGGGAAATGCAGCAAGTGGCGAACCAAGGAGAAAGCAGATCAAGGGAATACTGTAGAGCGGTGAGAGTTGTGCGCAGATCGGAATGAGAGTAATAGAGTACGGTATCGTCAGCATACACAGATGTACACATGGGAAGTAAATTGGGGAAGTATAACTATTAAAAATCTGATGTGTTACACTCACATGACTTTCTCTACTCTTGTACAAACTATTTTTACAAACGCTTATTCCCCATCTACTTCATGCTAATCGAGATAAACATTTGCAGACTCTATCTTATTGCTAATTTTCTTGTAGATGTAAGGGGAATATATATTTACAAGGGCAATATAGAAATACAGTAGCCTTTAAGCACATACATTTCTCTTAATAGCTGGTTGCTAGGTGCAGCACCATTCCCTTTCCCACAGATTAATACTCTTTGCATATCCAAGACAAAAAAATGAATAACGAATTCCCATTTGAGAAAATAAGTATTGAAAAACTTAAGGGAATAACAAACAATATCTCGAAAATGGTTCACTCAACACAAAAAATGTATATGACATAAATTGTGTATTTTAAAGCGATCTGCATTTTTTGTGTAGTAAAATTTTGTCTATCTCTTATGGTTTACCAGTTATGCAAAATGAAGAATACTTTTGGAGGCATTCCCAGAAAATTCAAGATATACATTTTATTTGTCATAAAAATATCTTAAACATATGATATTTTAATCAAAATCGTTAGAGAAGATTAAAATTTTCGAAAAATGTTCCATGTAAAGGGTAATCTGGGGTGGGGGGATTTTCTTGAAAACCTTCGTGTCGCATTCTTGGAAGATACTGAACCTAAATACCAAGTTTGGTGTTTATCCGACTGTTCGTTTCTGAGTTATGCTGTTCACAGACAGACACACACACGGACATGTTTCCAAAAATGCTGTTTCTGGATTCAGGGGATCTCTAAACATGTATTTCCGGTGAAATCTCGGTATCGAATTTTTGGTTGGAATACAATACTTCCCCTACTTACTATACGTAGTAGAGAAAGTAAAAAGAAAGGTGTGGGGATGTACGCCTTTGGAACACTCACTTAATGGGGCGTTGAAAAGATCGAATATCACCAATGTGAAAAAAAAACACCTGTCGAGGAAACTGAAAGGATTTGGAATATATAATGAGGAATGCTGATGCGCAACAGTTTAAGAGGTAAACGATCATGCCACACCTTATCTAAGGCTTGGGCGATGTCCAAAAATGCTGCTGCTGTGTACTCGTGAAGTTTTAACCGCTGAAGAATGTACTGCGTGAACTGGTACGTCGTGGAATTCTTAGGCCGAAACACAAACTGGTATAGAGGGAAGGGATTAGCCTGATATACGTATTTGGAAAAAACGTCGATGTATAACTTTCTTCAAAAACTTAAACAAAGTAGGTAGTAAACTTATGGGATAGTAGTTTAAAGTGAGGTTCTCAGACTTAGGGGTTTGTGGAACACAATGATTTCAGCCAACTTCCATTTCAGAGGAAAATAACGGAAGTGTTTACTAGTTCTGTGAGCATTGGGAGAGATCTAGGGAACGGCAGGAAAGAGAAGCTCAAACCAGCTCACCGGAATAGCTGTCTAACAAAGTGAAGTGATCATGTTCGTTTCTCAAATGTTCATATTTGGCGACATAAATAGGCTGCACCTAGTAATCATTTAACACACAGTACAATATGCCCGCTTCTGTGGTGCAGGGGTAGCGTGTCTGCCTCAAATTCAAGATGTCTCGAGTTCAAATGTTAGTTAGGGTGAGCTACCTCGGTAAGGTCTTTTTTTTCGGAGATTTACTTATCCTGAGAAAGCGAATAACGGGTAACCTTAAACTCTAAGGACCCCAGGCTGGTTTGAACATCATTTCACCCATTCAAATCATTCATCGTCCGATATGACTTATTAGGTTAAGGGGTGTTAAACTTCAAGCAAGCAAGAAACAATGCAAAATTTTGAAATAGCTAAGGTTATGAAAGGTTTGCACGAGCTCTACATTAGTAAGTTTTTATCAATGTTATAGTTTTCCAATTTCAACACTAATGAAGATGGCTTCACATATTACAGAAAATTAAAACAATAACTACAAATATCTTACAGCAAACTTTGTAACAGAAAATCTCAGCACGAAGAAACAGTAGCTCATATTAAAACAAAAGGACTTCTGTGTATGCGATGAGATTTCTTAATTTTAAGCGAAACCACAGTAAATAGTTCCCAAGTTTTAACTGAACCATACACAAGAGAACTTAAATGTAAGTCTCCCGTGTTCGATTACCGTCGACCGCCCACTCTGACCTTGGGTTTTTCGTGGTTTATCTTGGTTGGTAGGTGAATGCTGGAGTGGTTTCTCATCTACCAGGATATATTTTCCATAATTTCCCTTTCATTCCGTTTCCTTCTCATCTTCAAGGTGTTCTTCTAGGTTTCATGGAGAGAGCTGCTTCTTCGGGGTCGTTCATAGCCCTCTCCAGGCAGCTCTAACAGTGCGACGGGTCTTTAAAAGTGGAATTTTAGGGACCTACGTGCGTCTCTGTGACATGTTTACCTGCGGTCTATAGCCTCCTGTCGTTCCTTCACCTCATCCCTTCCTACTTGGGGGTGGTGATCACAGCAGATCTATTTCGTTCAAAGTGCGCGAGGTTCTTCTCTGTTGTATAACCTGTACCTATAGGAAGAACGACTAGATCTTATGATGAGGTCCCTAACTTTTTCAGCTTGAGCACCCCCGGCTAATCCGTCTATCCCCCTAACTATACGTCAGGTTCAGGAAGGTTGCGTGCCAGGAAAGAAAAATTTCTCTTTTTAAAACACATCCACTATATACCAACGTCCCCCGCTCCAGGCCCTGAAGGATGAAAGAAAATCCAATGAGAGTAGATGAGGGACAGAAAATTTGTGATTGTACGAGGGCTGTTCAATAAAGACAGACTAATTTTTTTCACAGATATTTATTACTTCATTTCAATGTTGACATGGTCTTTTTCAAAGTAGTCCTCTCCTACTTGAATGAACTTTTTATAGCGTCTCTGCCAGTCCTCGAACACATGGTACAGGTCATTCTTTGTCAGGTCTTTGAGAATCGCCTCACTTTTCTTCAGCACTGCTTCAGTGTTCTCAAATCGAATGCTCCGGAGCTTTGCCTTTAGTGATGGGAATAAAAAGAAATCACGGGGACAAGATTGGAGCTATAAGACAGATGCGGCATGCAGGTAATGCTGAATTTAGCCAAAAATTCCTGGACTTGATTTGCAACGTGAGGCCGCACGTTGTGATAAGTTCTGGATGTTTCCTTGCAATGTGCTTCCTCGGTGTAGCCAATACTGACGTGTAGTACGCTGCTGTAACAGTGGTGTGAGTGGGAACAACAATCACAGCAGCTGTGTTGATGTTAACTTCAGTCATAGCAGAAGCCGAAGCACCAGGCCCACCTTGCTTAGCACAGAGGACTCGCTCTACTTTGAAGTTTGAACCACCTAAACACTGTTGCACGAGGTAGTGCATCTTCACCGTATGCTTGCTTCAGCTTTTCCAAAGTTTCAGAGGCTGTATGATTTAAACGAAAACAAAATTTTATTGCTCCTCTTGTGTCACCTTCATTTTGTGGTATGCGAAAATCAACTAGGGTCAACAATATACAGCATTACTACCAACCTACCGATACGAGAGTGCTGCCGCCTATGGACATTATACATAAAACCCCGCTCTTTTCAAATATTCATGGTAGAGACAGGAAACTCTCAAGAAAGCTACAGGAAAAAATCAATCTGTCTTTATTGATCAGCCCTCGTATATAATCCAACAAATCGGAAAACCACGAAAAAACTCAAAGCAGTTCCAACGGGAATCGAACGCGGGAGCTTTCAAATGTGAGCCTCAGTAACTAACTGCTTGAGTCATCGCGTTCAATAATATTAACCCATACGAATATATATTAGGAAATGTAGTAACAATGCTTGTTCGAAAGAGTCTCAGAAACCATTCATCCTATTTTAACCCTTTTTCAACGGTGTAAATCCTAATATAGAGTATTTTGTAAGGTAATTTTATTTGAAAAGGAAAATTCAACATTAACACGATATTTTGCAGTCACAACCTTCTGAATGCTCAGGTTCTACGACCGTTGTGATTCTCCTGAGCTATATAGCGTTTTTATGCTCGTTTTATTGAAGTGATTAAGTTTGATATGCGATGTAATCTGGCACCACCAATATAAACTACCGATTTCAATCTTTAAAATGGTTCTTTTCCCTCGAGATAGCTTCTTTTAATCCTATGATATACACGTGAGATGTTATCCTACTTTCATAAAAAGTAGTTTATTTTTACAATATTACAGAAGGACTATCTGAGATCTCATTCTTAAGAATGGCCACCTTGAATTGAATTGAAAATAATTCAGTGATATGGCAGCGAAAGTCATGTGCGCAAGCTTTAGGTTATGTTGAGATTTTGTTAATTTAAAGGCATTAAAGCTGTTGATTTATAGAAATTTCAAATAAAACAAATGAAATTTTCATCATAGATTTGCTAAACACATCTGTAGCATAACATTAATTTGCTCAGCAATATATAGCTAAATTCTTCATAAAATAATTGTCAAAAAAGTGAAAGTTGAGATTCATATGAAATTACCCACGTGATGCTAATTTGTAAAGCTGCATTTTATTCCTCGACTATAATTCTTTACAGTCAAAGATTAAATGTATGTAAGATTTCTGTATAAACATATTAAAGCACGAGTATGTTACATTTTAATTCTCTAAAAACCAGTAATGTATTAAATTATTAAAACCCAAATTTAAAACTACATTTGAATCAAAAACGACTCTTTAGATCTCTTCAGCAACCTTAAAAGAACGCATCCTGAAAATCTGAAAGAAATTTAAGAAAAATTGCATCATGGATAGTAGGAGTATTTTAAAATATACTTGATATAACTGTGTGTTTTAACGAGATCTACTTTTTTCGTGCAGTAACATTTTCTCTATATCTTATAGTTTACCAGCTATACAAAATTATACAAAATTCATTCCGAATGAGGTGGATTTCACAGAAAATTAAATATACCTATGCACTTAATTGGTCATATAAATACATTAAACATGTTGTTATTTAATAAAAATCCGATGTACACTCACATGACTTTCTCTACTCTTGTACAAACTATTTATTCTCCATATGCTTCATGTTAATCGAGATATCGAGATGTTAATCCTATTGCTAATTTTCTTGTAGATGCAAAGGGAATTGCTAGGCTTTAAGCGATAGTCAAATATTTTAAGAGCTGGTTGCAATGTGGAGTATTCCATTCTCTTTGCATTATCAGGACAAAAAAACGAATAATGAATTCCCATTTGAGAAAAAGAATAAGTATTGAAAAATATAAGGGAATAACAAGCAATATCTCGAAAATGGTTCACCCAACAAAAAAAGTTATATAACATAAATTGTGTATTTTAACGCGATCTACATTTTTGTATAGTAAAATGTTGTCTACCTCTTATGGTTTACCAGTTATGCAAAAGACATTCACAATGAAGAATACTTTTGGAGACATTTCCAGAAAATTCAAGATATACATTACATTTGTCATAAAAATATCTTAAACATATGATATTTTAATCAAAATCGTTATAGCCATTTTTGAGAAAATTAAAATTTTCGAAAAATGTTCAATGTAAAGGGTAATCTGGGGTGGGGGGATTTTCTTGAAAACTTCGTGTCGCATCTCTGGAAGATGCTGAACCTAAATACCAAGTGTGATGTTTATTCGACTGTTCGTTTCTGTGTTAATGCTGTTCACAGACACACACACGAACATGTTTCCAAAAATGCTTTTTTTGAATTCAGGTGGACTCAAAACATGTATTTCCGGTGAAATCTCGGTATTGAATTTTTGGTTGGAATACAATACTTCCCCTACTTACTATACTTAGTAGAGAAAGTAAAAATCGAAATGTCTGATAAATATCAAACTTGGTATTTAGGTTCAGTACCTTCAAAGGACGCAACACGAAGATTTTCAAGAAAATTCTCCGACCAAAACTACCCTTTATATCATATTTTTCGAAATCTTAATGGTTCTAACGATTTTTATTAAAGTGCCATGTATTAAAGAAACTCACATGAGAAATAAAATATATATCATGAATTTCCTGGAAATAGCCTGTAAGGTCTTCTTCAAAAGGAAGGGATTTGATACAGTGCTGTATAACTGGTAAACAATAAGCGATGTACAAAAGCGTAGTACACAAAAAAAATGTACATCACTTTAAAACACAGTTTATTTCAAATAGTTTTTTTTTGCATCAGCCATTTCCGAAATATACGTTATTAATGGTTCAAATTGTTCAATAATTAGCCATTCTTTTCGAGTCGTGTCTATTTTCAATTGTTTCTCGCGATGTCAAGGAAAGTATGGAATTTTAAGATCAGCGTATAGCGTCCAGTTCTAAAACATTTGATCATTGCTATTCGCTTTGTATATATAATGAAATGTGTAACGCAGCTACTTCCGGAAAATTTTATTTCGATTAAAATGAAGTAGATATTCATTCATTCATTATCTGTTTACCCTACTTACACCCCCCCAGGACTTACAGGCAGGTGCCTGGGGTCAGAGGCCCGTCGAGGAGCAGACACTCATGGATCAGACAGAACATCCAGGATGGGTGATCAGCCCGAAGGGATGAAGGAAGTAGATGAAGCGAAATGTTTGTGAAATGGATGAAAGGAAAGGTGATGATGGAGCAGTTGGTGGAATGAATGGCGGGGGAAACCGAAGAACCCGGAGAAAACCCGCCCAGACGTCGCTTCGTCCACCACAAATCCCACATGCAGGTCCCTGGGATTGAACCCGGTCCGCCTCGGTGGGAGGCGAGCGGTCTAACCACTCGGCCACGGCGCCGCCCTAAAATGAAGTAGATAGAAAAATAAAATTTCTTAAGAATAATTTGTATACCCACTAATAAGCGATAGAGGGTAGATAAAGTCATTTAAATGTAACATATCAGATTTTTTGGTTATGCTCTTCAAAAGAGAACACACAGATCTTTTTCTAAATATGTATTTTTATTCAGGGGATCTCAAAACATACATGCATTTCCATGTTTTGAGATCATTTTTGGATATATTGCAATACTTTTTCTACTTAATATTGGCATGTAGCTAGAGAAGGTAAAAAATTATAAGTATTTGAAAATTCCGGCCAATAACAACGAACATCTCAGAAATGCTTAATGCCATCATGGTTTTATTTTACCTAAATTATGTGCTTTAAGGGATCTGCATTTTTTGTTTAATAAGATTTTGTGTATATAGATATTGAATTGTTGGGTGGAGTACAATACTTTCTCTACCTAAAATGTCATGGTAGAAAAGATAAAACTGCGCTCGTTGCTAAAGAATACCGGTTTCAGAATGCGCCTATTATTTGTGCATTTTCATGCGTATCATTTTGGCATACTCTGGAACATTATTGCACGCTTATATTTCTTTTGTTTCCCCTCGCATGATTTTTTATTCTGAACAAAAACAAATAATAGAAAGAATAAATATGTTTATTAATTCAGAACTATGTGGAGGGAGGGATAATACCAAAAATTCTATTTAAGATCAGTTCAAAGACAAAGAACCCTGATGGCAAAAAATTCGTATCGTAAATTAAGTCTAAAACGCGAGAATAAGGAAAGGCAAGCCACACCCCCATTTCAAACAACCGACAGTATTATACCAAACAATTTACATCATTAAATGCATGTAAACTAATTTTGTAAAGCCTCACACTAAAGAGTTGAAAAGACGGTGACTTTTTGAAAACTATAAAACTATTAGAATTAAAAATCTAGAAAATTGTCAGAACACGTGACACATGAGATATTCTTTTATTATTTCCATATGTCTTTCCCCTTAACTTGTCTCCCCTTTTTGTCTCTATCTCTCTACCCCTATCTCTCACAGACATGTTCACATAAGACCTTTTTCCAAAAATATAGGGAGCCTCAAAACACTGTGACCCTAAAGTAGAAATAATATTTATACCTTACGTATGCAGCACAGAAAGTCAAAATAAACGTTAACTAAAAGGCCGTTGCCAACCGCAGGTAATGAACCTTGCAAATAGGTTCGCTGTTTTCAGAGTTAAAGTTAACGAAATTTCTTTACTAAACTAAAGCGAGTGACAAAGAATATATAGGAAATAAAAATACAGACTGCTGTCTCTGCGCTATTTGCTGTCCCATTTCATTCCAATTCCATTTAAAAGGCTAGCCACTGAAAATGGGTTGCAGAATCGAAAATAAACAGCAATTACTGCGTCGATTAATTGAATACGTAACATCAACAAGGGCACGGTGACTTGGAATAAGCCATTAGTCACGAAACACCTTCGATCACACCAATAATAATCACGATTATAACAAGAGCCACATAAAATTGTAATAAATTAGCAAAAATGCTACTTTTGGGGCAATATTCTGTAACCTGACCGCGCAGTTTTTTATTGTTATTTCTTTCACACGTTGGGAATGTATAATGTGCGTGTCCACGCTCACCAAGCCACATCTCCCCATACACAAAGGTACATATACATATGTCGTTTAATTTGAAAAAGCTTTTAGCCTACCATCATGCAGTTAGAGGACTCTTGTTATGCGAACTTAGTTCATGATTTGCCACGTGTTCATTATTTATTATTATTATTATTATTATTATTATTATTATTATTATTATTATTATTATTATTATTATTATTATTATTATTATGTGAGCCACAATGATACCACCTTTATCATCTTGGGCCATATCGCGTCTCCGACTGAAACAATTGCTCATCGGCAATGCTGTTCACTCGATAAGATTTTTACTTTCTCTACTACGTATAGTAAGTAGGGGAAGTATTGTATTCCACCCAAAAATTGGATGTCGAGATTTCACCGAAAATATATTTTTGAGACCCTCTGAAACCAAAACAGTTATTTAGAAAAAGGCTCGCGCGCGCGCGTGTGTGTGCGTGAACAACCTAACTCAAAAACGAAAAGTCGATTAAATGCCAAACTTGGTATTTAAGATGCATGAAAGGATACTACACGAAGATTTTCAAGGAAATTCCCCATCCCAAACCATCCTTTATATGGAGTATTTTTCGAAAATTTTATTTTCTCAAAAATGGCTTTTAACGATTTTGACTAAAATACCATATATTTAAGATATTTTCCTAAAAAAAGAAATGTATATGTTGAATTTTCTGAGAATAGCCTTTGAAGTCCTCTTCATTCTGAATGACTTTTGTATAACTGGTAAAGCGTAAAGTGTAGATCTCGTTAAAGCACACAGTTTATGTGAACTACATATACACAGGATGAACCATTTAAGCTGAGGTAAAGCTAAAGGTACATCTCACGGAGAGGACCCCGGCACCGGGACAGAACACCGCACGCAGGCCAGTCGGCCGATTGTGCTTCCAACGTGACCCCTGGAAGGGAGGGATGAGGGGAGAGACCCGAAGGGCGACCAGATCGGGATACCATCGGGGGCAAGCATGGACGGGGTTCCTAACGTTTCCAGACAGAACGCATCCGACGCCTCACGGTCCCTGCCCACAAGCCATCAAACTCCAGTATACCCGGGAGCGGAGCCCCACGCTGAGGAGACACCTAACTGAGCGGTACCGCAGCGACGCCAGGGAAGAAACCTTTGCAGAGCGCAAATCACCGCCCAGCCGCAACCCACCAAACACCGTTGCCTAAAACCCTGGTTCTACAACCCTGAAACAAATGACAAGGAAGATGATGGGTACAGGAAATGAGAAGAAGAATAGTCGTGATAGAAGATGAACCACCTCAGAATTTGCCTGGCGACCCGGAGAAACCACGAAAAACCCATGGACCAGAGTGGGCGGTCGCCGGGGAGCGATCCCAGACCTCCCGAATTTAAATTGCTTACTTGTAGGTTCCAATTTAAAAAATTAAATTGACCATCATAACGTCCTCCAAACAAAAGACGACTAATGAAATTTACTTTCCCCCATACTACCAAGCAATTTTTATTCAGGACATTTCTTTCTAGAACGCTTAGTTTTGGAATATTGTACAGTCTGAACTTAAATTGTAAAGCCTGTGTGTATATATAAAAGTTAACTATTTCCGAGATATTTTTTGTTTTTGCTATTTGTTGAATTGTCAAATACCTATACTTTTCTCAAATGGGAAGTCGTTATTCGTTTTCTAATCCTGATCAAGCAAAGAGAACTGAATTTCAAAACCATCACATAATGAACAGCTCTTAAAGGATTTGACTACCGCTTAAGCCTGTTGTATTTCCCTATTCCCATTTTACTACTAGTAAGTATGTAATAAAATCATTTCTGCACTTAATATTTATCTAGATTAACATGTAGTAGATAGAATAATAAGCTTTTGTAAGAATAGTTTGTTGGAGAATGGATACAGAAAGTCATGTAAATCTAACGCTTTAGATTTAGTATTTTTCTTTTATTGCTTCAATTGTATAATCCCCTTTTTTATCTCTATAGTCATATAAGGGGGCTTTGACATGAGAAACAACTCGTTGACCGCAAGTTCTGTAACGTTGTGTTTTAACTTGAAACACACTCACATTCACTGACACTGTAATCTTCCAAACTCTGCGGAGGGTAGGGAAGGATTCTATTTAAAGAAAACATTTGCCATTCCAGCAGGGAACCGAACCTGGAACCTCTGGATTGAGAATCATACTTATTAGCTTTTGTTAATACTTGAGTTTTAATATTACTTTTGGTTTTCCTTTTGCTTCCTCTAACACTTACATATAGTAGGTAGAAAAAGCAATCTATTACATGCAAATCATTCTAAATGATTGTTTTATAACTTTGTGTATCTGGTAAATCGCAAGAGAGAGGTAAACTTACTACACTACAACTTTAGATGTCATTAAAATACACATATTAAGAGTATGCTGTTTCTACTGGTATAAATTTCCCAATTTTTTTTTTTTTTACTTTCTCTACTACGCAGAGTAAGCAAAGGAAGTATTGTATTCCACCCAAAAACTCGATACCGAGATTTCACCGGAAATATATGTTTTGAAACCCCCTGAATCCAAAAACAGCATTTTTGGAAACATGTCCGTGTGTGTGTGTGTGTGTGTGTGTGTGTGTGTGTGTGTGTGTGTGTGTCGGTGAACAAACTCAGAAACGAACAGTCGGATAAACACCAAACTTGATATTTACGTTCAGTATCTTCCAGAGATGCGACACGAACATTTTAATTTTCTCAAAAATGGCTCTAACGATTTTGATTAAAATATCATATGTTTAAGATATTTTCATGACAAATGAAATGTGTATCTCAAATTTTCTGTGAATGTCTCCAAAAGTATTCTTCATTGTGAACGACTTTTGCATAACTGGTAAACCATAAGAGATAGACAAAATTTTACTACCCAAAAAATGTAGATCGCGTTAAAATACACAATTTATGTCATATACATTTTTTGTTGAGTTTTAACATTTTCGAGATATTGCTTGTTATTCCCTTAAATTTTACAATGGTTATACTTTTCTCAAATTCGTTATTCATTTTTTTTTTTGTCCTGGTAATGCAAAGAGAATGGAATACTTAAAATACTTAAAATATTTGACTATCGCTTAAAGCCTACCAATTCCCCTTGTATCTACAAGAAAATTAGCAATAAGATTAACATGAGCATATGGAGAATAAGCGTTTGTAAAAATAGTTTTACAAGAGTAGAGAAAGTCATGTGAGTGTAACTCATCAGAATTTTTTTGGATGTCATGGAAAGAGTATTTAACTTCAAAATCATTATACAACGACCTGATTTTAAATATGTGACTTCAGACTCCTTGATTCCTCTTTTATCTACAATGAAATGTGCGATGAATCCATTTCTGCAAACGTTTATCTCGATTAACAGTTGACAGAAGAATAAACTGTTGTAAGAGTAGTTTGTAAAGGACACATAAAAGTAGAGTACAGCGGTGTATTTATTGTTCTTAAACATTTTATTTAATCAGACTAATACATAGCACGGATAAACGATACGGGGTAGAAAAGTGATGTGAATTTAGCACATTAGATTTTATTCATAATAATTTTTTGTATACATTTTACGTAAGATAGAGAACGTACCATACTCAAGTCAAAGTTTTAATATCAAAATCTCAGTGCAAATATAGGTTTTGAGGCTCCCTGACATATTTATAGATTCCTTTTTTTAAAAAATCGGCTCCGCGTGTATATCTACATCGCTCTTATCCAAAGTTTGGATGACACCAATTTTTGCTTTCTCTACCAGGTACCTAGTAAGTAGAGGTAGAGAAGTAGAGAAGTATTGCATTCCACCCAAAATTTTGATATCTAGATTATATCGGAAAGTCATGTTTTGAGGCCCCCTGAATACAAAATAAATCACTTTTAGAAAAAAAATCCCCGTGTGGACTGTGAACAGCACAACTCAAAAACCAAAATTCGGGTAAATACCAAACCTGGTACTTAAGTTCAGTTCTACCTTCCAAAGATGCGAGACAAACACCCCTCACCACAAACTATGCTTCACATGGAAACTTTTTCGTTATTTTTTATTTTCACAAAAATTACTTTAATAATTTTTTATTTAAAATTCCATATATTTAAGATATTTACACAACAAATAATATATATATCTTGAATTTTCTGGGAATAGCCTTCGAATTCCGCTTCATTCTAAATGAATTATGTATATTTTTGTATAACTGGTAAACCACAACTAATAAACACAAACTTGCTATAAAAAAGCTGTAGATCGTTCTAAAACATGCAATTTATTTAATCAACCTTTTTTGTGGCATCAGCCCTTTGCGAGATATCCGTTGTTATTGATGTGAATTTTTTTGCTGTCATCATTCAGTTGTTTCTCGCGATGTCATGCAGAGAATATGACATTTGAAAGCCAGCATATCACGACCCGCTTTTAACACCTGACTATCGCTTCGGTTTCCTGTATCCCTCTTTTATCTACAACCAAATATATGAAGAAGCTATATCTGGAAACATTTATCTCGATTAACATAGAAGTAGATAGAAAAATAAGCTTTTGTGAGAATAGTCTGGAGAAGTTGCATAAAAATAATGATAGTGGTAGAGAAAGTCAAGTGAAAATAACACAAAAGATAGTAGATTAGTATCAATTATTCATCCAAAATCGAAAATTACCAATAGAGATTTGGTTAAAGATTTACATAATTTTTAAATTGAGTATCAAGTCTATATATTATTTTTAAAATGTTTTTATTTGCTAATGTAATTTTTCATTTGAGAACTGGTAAACTGGTAACATTTTATGAGCAGCTTACTCATATTTGACTGCATTAAATAAAGGAAGCTTTCTATATATATTTCTTAACCTTACCACTATGCCCAATGCAGAGTTGTATTGCACGTATTACAATTATAGCCCTGTATTCAAAACCAAGCAACGAAGATTACTGAAGGGCTAGATGGGTGAGCATTTCCCCCATATTGTCTCCGTCGTCGCCCTAATCCAGTAAAGAAAACAATGAACTGTTGGGATTAGCCTCAAGTCCGCAGTTCGTAGGTAAGCTAGAAATGAAACCGCTGTTTATTCCTGCAAAAATTAATAAAGCTAGGAGGGGGGAAGATTACAGTGACGTCGCTAGTTACGCAATAACCCTGCCCGTTGCCACGGCAACGCTACGTCATAATGTGAACCTTAAAATAGCAGGGATTTTGGTGGGGAGCGTTTAAAACGGTCGGTGTGCGCAGACAGCAAATGCACTCCAGCCAGCCAGCCAGCCACGCCCAAGCATTGTTCCTCGCTCGCCGCCAGGATTACAACTTTTAACACTTTATTAACACTTCACTTCAAAACGAAAATACCTACTTATCTACAATAATAAGCCGTGCTTATAAACACGAGTTCCAGGTGGCGATACACAATACGTGTAACCTTGTAGAAACACATAGACGTGTATCACATAAACGTATAGAGAAACTGAAACGGTTATTTTAAACAACGGCTTGTTTTCAGTCCATTAAAGTATTAGCGATATTTCGGTGAATCAATATATTTTCGCACTATCGGCGTGCTTTCTCTATCACTTATATATCTAGACAAAATATTGCATATTCATAATGTACTTTCATATATTTTCTGAAAATTATTTTAAAAAGACTTATTGCCTTCCGAAATGGTTTCAATGTAGATACACTTTGTTGTAGCTACACAGAACTGGTCAAGTGTGTTAATCAATTGTTTAAAATGAGACTCCTTATATGTATGTTGAACTTGATAATATTATGAATACTCTTTGCATCCTGGTGGGGATCAAAGGAGTCTATAGCAGCTCAGAAGTGTGTAGCTTTAAATACTGGAGATGTCGACAACAAACAAGAAGTTTCTCGTAAACGGTTTCCGACAGAAACTACATATTGTAAAACCCTCTACACTTTTTTCTGAAGCAAGTTTTTCTCTATCCTTATGGATAGAACCTTCAAATCTTTATAAAATTCACACAGAATAAAGAGTTCTCCACATAAAATTTAAGATATGTGTATGTGTGAATATATCAAACATCAATATTTTGATCAAAATGGTTCGAGGCATTTTTGAGTAAATAATTTTTAAAAAAATGTCCATGTTAAGGGTATTTGGGATGGATATTGGATTGGATTGTGAAGCGGAGGGGATTCGGCACCGATCCAGGAATGAGAATATTGTACCAATGCCCCACGAGGGCACCCCCGTGGAGGGAGGGATGAGGTGAAGGGAGACACCGGGCGGCCGGAACCAGGAGTGACGGTACAGCAGTTTCCAAAATGAGACGCCCCGGCAGTCGGACAGGAAGACTGGGGACCCCGCCCTCCCAAGGTGCAGTCTTTAAAACCCGACAACCATCCGAAGGCCGAGGGAAAGGAGAAATCTCACAGAGAAGATCCTTTTTCCCTGCCACGCTGCACCGAAACACCATCGCGAGACTTTCAATCCTGAAGCAAATCAAACGGGGTGAAGGATGAATGAAATGATTAATGGAACGAAATGGAGGGACAGGAAATTCGGGGAATGCAAGAAACCACTCCAGCATTCGCCTGACGACCCGGGAAAACCCTGGGTCAGAGTGGGTGGTCGCCGGGACCTCCCGAATGCGGGCCACAGACATTACCGCCTGGGCCATCTCCCTCGATTGGGACGGGAGATTTTCGTGTTGCATCTTCAGAAATGCTGAACTTAAATCCAAGTTCATCACACCTTTTGTTTTTGAGCTATGCCATTTAACAGACAAAAAACGCAAACATCTTGGATCAGTGGACCATACCTACGGTATTTTCGCTGAAATCTCGATATCAATTTTGTAGGTGAAATGTAATATTCGTTAATTATCCACTATAAGAGGCGGGCGCGTGTGAGTGTGTATGAAAGAGGAGGGAAATGTGTATAGGGATATATTTAATGATGTAAGGCGAAGATTCTCAAGGGACAAACAAAAAAAATTAATGGAAAAGTTTCGTTATTACTTTCTCTACTACGTATAGTAGGTAGGGGAAGTATTGTATTCCACCCAAAAAATTAGATACCGATATTTCACCGGAAATACGTGTTTTGAGTCCCCTGAATCCAATAAAGTATTTTTGGAAACATGTCCGTGTGTGTCTGTTAACGACATAACTCAAAAACGAAAAGTCGGATAAATACCAAACTTGGTATTTAGGTTAAATATCTTCCCCACACGAAGATTTTCACTGAAACATCCCACCCAAACTACCCTTCACATGGAACACTTTTCGAAATTTTTGACTTTCTAAAAAATAGCTCTTACGATTTTGATTAAAATACCAATATGAAAGATATAAACATGACAAATAAAATTTATATCTTGAATTTTCTGTATATACCCTAGGAAGTCCTCTACATTCGAAAGGCATTTTGTATAATCTTGTAAAACTGGTAAACGTTAAGCAATAGACGAATAAGTAGTGCACAAAAATTTGTATCTCTTTAAAACACACCATTTGTTTAAAATAAGTTTTTTGTGCCATAAGCCGTTTCTGAGATATCGTTATCAAAGGTTCGAATTATTCATAACTTGTTTTTTTATTTTCTCTAAAAGGGTCTAATGAACTTCACCAAAATGACATAGTGAATTATTGTCAAGGTGAATACAATGTATATTTTAAAGGTTCTGTAGGCAGCCTATTAAATCCTCAGTGAATGGTAAGTGGAAGGTTATAAAGCTACATAAGATATTCCTAGACGAAAACATTTTAAGCTCATTAAAACATAAATTTTAATTCAAACATTTTCGTGATATTATTAAAATCCAAAATTTTACTATTGTTCATTTAAAATGTTCAATTCTTTGAAATGATGTGGCTAATTTGTACTTCAGTCAGACAAGTTGTGCTTGTGAAGATTTCCACTGAACTCCACTACCCTTCCTTTATATACATTACTTTGTAGAAGCACTTCTTTTTCCTATCACAAATTTCTTTTTGGCTGCTTTGATAAAAATATTGTATGTTTGTAATATCGCAATAATAAAAAAGTTGTATTACTTGGATTTTATATTGATTCTTTGGAATTCTCTTCATTCTGTTAAATTTAAATAAATATGTAACCTTAAGAAGCATTTAAGCTTACAACTGAAACCATACTAATTGTATTAAACTATTCAGTTTATATCCGTTTATACCAACAAAACAATTTACTACACATTTTCAGTTGTTCGTTTGGTTTTTACAAATTATAAGTCTACACACTGAAATGCATACCAAGTCTGGAGAATACAGTGGGTGAGGTAGCAGTTCGTAGCCCAATTCCACAAATTTTGCGATGGCAATGGCTGACTTGTGTACGGGTACATTATCCTGGTGAAAGAGGACCTTTTTCTTCACTAAATGGGATCGTTTCTTTAATAACTCCTTGTGAAACTGATCCAGCATTGAGGCATAATATGAACCTGTGATTGTTTTACCCTTTTCCAGGTAATGGATGCCTATCATCCCTTGTGAATCCCAAAAGACAGCTGCCATTTTTTTCCTGCCGACGGAATGGTTTTCGCTTTCTTTGGAGCAGGTTTGCCGAAGGAAATCCACTGCTTTGATTGTTGTTTGGTTTCAGGTTGATAGTAATGGATCCAAGTTTCTCAACCGTGATATAACGCCGCAAAAACTCATTTGGGTTGCGCTGGAACATGTTCAACCATCCCTGTGGGCAGTCGCGGCACCCATCTTGCTGACAGTTTTCTTATATCCAAAAATTCGTGCAGAATGTTTTGCACCCGTTCACTCGAGATGTTTACGGTCTTGGCTATCCCACGGATTTTCACTCGGTGGTCTTCCAATACAATATTGTGAACTTTGTTCAGCATTTCTTCTGTTGTGACCTCAATCGGCCGTCCTGTGCGCATGGCATCAATTGTGCTCGAATGGCCACAACGAAATTCCGTGAACCACTTGTGAATCATGCCATGTGATGGAGCAGAGTCCCCATAATACTTGTTCAGCTTCTCTTTCTTTTCCTTCACCGTCTTACCACGCAAAAAGTAACGCTTTATCAGAACACGAAATTCACTTTTCTCCATTTTCTACGAAGCAACTCACATCTGCTTAATTTAGACGCTGCCAACTATGTTCTAAGAAACAAATGACGACGAATTTCTGCGATTATACCCAGAATAGATGTAAGACTTGGGTGCAAACAAGAAACCTGTGATTAGAACACTATCCCTCGTGAAAGTCATGGACTTATTAGTCCGCCCTCGTATGTCATGCAGTTTACTTGTAAATGACTGTTCCAATGCTGTTTCCATATCTGAGTGATCTTCTTTGGTTTTAAGTATATTTATATGTTAAAATGTAAAAGTCGATAATTTTATTGTTTTGAGTGAAAATCTCTGTCACAGGATTCCTAAAACACGCTATAGCACTGCCATCAAGGCTACACTCTCTGTACACAATGCTGAGGAAAGTTACAGCGTTATCCTTCCATCATACAATGTTTGTGGTGGCTAGGCGGCAGTGCGGTGGAGGAAGAAGGAATCAATCTCACTCCCCTTCCTCCCCGTCTCTCCTTGGAGGGCGGCTGTACACTTGAATGGCGATAGCAGGGCAAATAGAAGTCTTCCTTCCAGGGAACTTGTAAATACATCGACCCGGTACTACATGTGTAAACAACATCAGTGGTGGACTGGCACCTTTCCGACACCACAGAGAACTGATACGCTGTATTTTTACTTTCTCTATCACATAGTAGGTATCGAAGGTATTACATTCCACCCAAAAATTCGACACCGAGGTTTTACTGGAAGTACATGTTTTGGGGCCCCTTGAATAAAAAAGACTGTGTGTGCGTCTGTCTGTGTGTGTCCGTGAACAGCACAACTCAAAAACGAAAAGTCGGATAAAAATTAAACTTAGTATTTAGGTTCAGTACCTTCAAAAGATGCGACACAAAGAGTTTCAAGAAAATCCCCCACCCCAAACTATCCTCTACATAGAACATTCGAAATTTTTGTATTTCTAAAAACTGACTAACGATTTTGATTAAAATACAATATACTTAAGATATTTACATGAAAAATAAAACAATATCTTGGATTTTCCGAAAAAGCCTTCGAAGTCCTCTTCATTTGGAAGGCATTTTGTATATTCGTGTATAACTGGTAAACATTAAGCGATCCTAATTGAAAATATACTACACAAAATATGGAGATCTTTTAAAAACATACAATATATTTAAAATAACTTTTCTTTGTGGCATAAGCTATTTCCGAGAAGTCCTTAGTAATGGTTCAAGTTGTTCAATACTTAGTCATTCTTTAAAGTCCTCTCGATTTTTAGCCGTTTCTTGCGATGTCATGGAACGTTTTAAGGCCAGCATAGAGCGTCCAATTCTAAAACATTTGACTATCGCTAATCCCTTTGCATGTATAACTAAATGCATGTGTAATGTAACCATTTTCGGAAAGGTTTATCTCGAATTAAAATGAAATAGTAAAAAAATCTGATGTGTTACACTCACATGACTCTCTCTACTCTTGTAAAACTATTTTTACAAACGCTTATTCTACATATGCTTCATGTTAATCGAGATATCGAGATGTTCATGTTATTGCTAATTTTCTTGTAGATGCAAGGGGAATTGGTAGACTTTAAGCGATAGTCAAATATTTTAAGAGCTGGTTGCTATGTGGAGTATTCCATTTTCTAAGTCGTTCACAATGAAGAATACTTTTGGAGACATTCCCAGAAAATTCGAGATATACATTTCATTTGTCATGACAATATCTTAAACATATGATATTTTAATCAAAATCGTTAGAGCCATTTTTGAGAAAATTAAAATTTTCGAAAAATGTTCCATGTAAAGGGTAATCTGGGGTGGGGGATTTTCTTGAAAACCTTCGTGTCGCATCTCTGGAAGATACTGAACCTAAATACCAAGTTTGGTGTTTATCCGACTGTTCGTTTCTGAGTTATGCTGTTCACAGACACACACACACACACACACACACACACAGCCATACACACGGACATGTTTCCAAAAATGCTTTTTTTGGATTCAGGGGGTCTCAAAACATATATTTCCGGTGAAATCTTGGTATCGAATTTTTTGGTGGAATACAATACTTCCCCTACTTACTATACGTAGTAGAGAAAGTAATTAACTTTCGTAAGAATAATTTGTATGCCTATTAATAACGATAGTGGGTAGTGAAATTAAGAGTTTTCTTAATAAGAACGGCCTGATTATTTCAGGAATAACATTTTACTTGCCTCAAGCTTCTTAATACTGCATTTTTAGGCGTGTTCGATACTACAGAACAGCTACTAGCTTCGCTTCGTCCGTCTTTCCACTCGTAGGCATGAAGCCATTCGTCAACCGCTTTAAGTACGCAGTTGTGGTTTCATGCACAAGACTGAAGAAAATTTGTCGATACATTTCAACTTTGGTTTGAATCGGTACAAAATTAAGGTTAATTTATATAAAGACCTAAAAGATATGGTATAATTCATCATATAACCGAAAGCTTCCGAATTGAAATTGC
Source organism: Deroplatys truncata (assembly GCA_030765065.1). Taxonomy (NCBI): domain Eukaryota; kingdom Metazoa; phylum Arthropoda; class Insecta; order Mantodea; family Mantidae; genus Deroplatys; species Deroplatys truncata. The sequence goes on along the minus strand of CM060982.1, from coordinate 80,273,161 downwards.
AGCCGAGGTTTTTATGAACCAAGACTAAAGGGTAGCTTTGCTAAATTAATTAAATACTACATTCAAATAACATACGTAGACATTGACATTCGCCTGGAGGAAAGAAATACGCTTTTTTACTTAATTTTAATCGTCATTACACAATTATGCAATCCAGTGCAGCAGCCAAAACGGGGTTAACACATTTATAGATCCTTTCCAAGCAGTATCTTCATGATGTAATGATTTGTGCATGCGCATGTCATGCGAATGACCGGGATTGGATTCCTTACCTGGAATATATGTTTTAATACATCTTATTAAGCCTTAAACGTGTTAAAACTATTCTTAACCTGAGACGGGAACTAATATTATAGAATGTTTATATAAAGTCCTATCAAGAGAAGAAAAAGAGAAAGTAGCAGAAAGTAAATGAAATAAATTATTAATAATGATTATAAACTGTAATGTATAGCGAATGTAATAATGTAAATAAAAGCAAATAAAATCTCAAGAAAAGATAATAAAATAACGATAGGAAAAATTTTAAGTTTTAATAGGCATATATAATATATAAGTAACAAGAGAAATAAACTACGAACGCTAGCAACGAGTGAGGCCAAACGATAGTTATCCGTCGTCAAAGAAGGAGAAAAATCAACAAGCTGGGAGAAGGGCGCCATTGTATCTTTTGCGTAGCAGAGATCGGTGCAAAAGAGAAATGATTGTCGGATATAAAGAAGGAAGAAGAATTAGTGCGAATATATTTGGAGGACGGTTTCATGTATCTGCATATAGTTAAGTAGGGAAGCTCCATGACGTGGTATTTAAATAGTAAGAGAAATTGTAAATTATCCGCACATAGAGAAGTACCTGGGCTTAGTTTTTCCATGATAAATATACTGTAATTAGCTCCCCACAAATATAGAAACAAACGTATAAGAAGTTAATTCAAAGATATTGAATAATATCAAATATTGAATAATTTCAAAGGAGTATTTGAAATCAGATAACAGAATCAAACGTAGTAATAATTACAACGTCGTTCTTGAGATTTTGTTAGGAAATCATGAGTATAGAAAGAAAAACAAATTAAAATTCTATCGTCCTCCGTGGTGTAGTAGTTACCATGCTAGCCTCTAGTTCCCGAGGTCCGGGTTGAAACCCCGGAGGGCGATGGATTTTTTCAGGCGTAAAAATCCTTAGCTTGGCTTCCTTCGGAAGGGAAGTAAAGCCAATGGTCCCGTGTCGTAGATTACGGCACGTAAAAGAACATCAAGCCTGATAAAGAGGCCTCTGAGCAAAATTACCGGTCTTTCACGCCCAATATAGAATGGGACGCTAAGGACCACAGCAGTTAAGCACCGTCCATAAATAAAACTCAATTTAAATTAAAATTCTAATAATAAATAATTATGTAGGTAATATTGAACATATTAACAATCACATTTCGAAAGAAATAAAAGAAACAAAGAGTCTTACAGCTCTTGTGTAGAGCCAAGCAAATTAAGAAAAATAAATACTTGATTTTCATAACGTAAAACTGCTTATTGATTTAAGCAGTAGATAAGAAACCACATGTAGCAAACCCTGAATTTCCGGAGTGTCACGAAGCTGCACCTTAGCCCCATAAATTGACACGCATCGTTCCCACATTCGCTGCAAACCTGGAATCAATTACCAGTGCTCTGTATTTTCAATTTATTGCCATGAATTTTTTTTAAAAATATCACATGCTCCAGGAAGTACAACATTTTCTAGGGCAGCTCTTTAGATAACTTGGTATTTAAGTTCAGTATCTTCCAAAGATGTGACACTAAGATTTTAAGAAAATCCTCCACCCTAAACTACCCTTTGCATGCAACATTTTTAAAAATTTGTTACTTTCTAAAACATGACTAACGATTTTGATTAAAGTATTGTATATTAAAGATATTTACATAAAAAATAAAATATATATAGCCTGTAAAGTCCTCTTCATTCAGATGGGATTTTGTATAATCTTGTATAACTGGTAAACGATAACAAAAATGTTATTCTCTTTAAAACACACAATTTATTTCAAATACTTTTTTTTTGTGATATAAGACATTTCTAGGTATCCGTTATTAATGGTTCAATTTGTTCAATATTTTTGTCATTCTTTTTAAGTTCCATGATTTTCAATTGTTTCTGGCGGTTACATAGGAAGAGTATGGTACTTTTAAGCCAACGTTTAGCATGCAATTCTTAAACATGTGACTACCACTGTTCTCTTAGTATCTTAACGAAATGTATAATGTAATTATTTTTGCAAACGTTTATCTGGATTAAAATGAAGTTGATAGAAAAATAAACGTCCATAACCATAATTTCTATACCTATTAATAAACAATACAGAGTGGAGGAATAAATGTGAATATAATAATTTTTAATAATACAAAAGGCCAGTGAAATACCCATACTAGCTCAGCAAATACTAACGAATGCTTATTGGTGTAATTTAATCGATTCAAATAAAATGGATTCAAATTTAAGAGTACTTTATATTTACAATTTTTGGGATTTTTCGCCAGAATAAAAAACACAGAAACACTTGCTCTGCGGTCGAGTGATCAGCTCTCTGGGTTTTCAATCCAGAGTTCTAAGGACGAATTCCCGGCTTGGCTGGGAAACCAAAGCATATATTCAAAATGTTGCCAAGCTGTGTGTAAATTTACAATTTTTTTAATATCTCTAAGACTTACTAAAAATTCTGAAGTGTTACACTCACATGACTTTCTCTACTCTTGTATAAACTATTTTTACAAACGCTTATTCTCCATATGGTTCGTGTTAATCGAGATGTTAATCTTATTGTTAATTTTATTGTAGATGCAAGGGGAATAAGGTAGGCTTTAAGCGACAGTGAAATCTTTTAAGACCTGGTTGCTATGTGGAGCATTCCATTCTCTTTGCATGTCCAGGACATAAAAAAAATGAATAACGAATTCCCATTTGAGAAAAAGTATGTGTTGGAAACTTTAAGGGAATAACAAGCAATATCTCGAAAATGGTTCACTCAATAAAAAAATGTATATGACATAAATTGTGTATTTTAACGCGGTCTACATTTTTTGTGCAGTAAAATTTTGTCTATCTCTTATGGTTTACCAGTTATGCAAAAATCCATCACAATGAAGAATACTTTCGGAGACATTCCCAGAAAATTCGAGATATACATTTCATTTCTCATGAAAATATCTTAAACATATTATATTTTAGATCGTTACAGCCCGTTTTGAGAATATTAAAATTTTCCAAAAATGCTCCATGTAGGGTAATCTGGGGTGGGAGATTCTCTTGAAAACCTTCGTGTCATATCTCTGGAAGATACTGAACCTAAATAGCAAGTTTGGTGTTTATCCGACTGTTCGTTTCTGAGTTATGCTGTTCACAGACACACACACACACACACACACACACACACACGGACATGTTTCCAAAAATATTTTTTTGGATTCAGGGGGGACTCAAAACATATATTTCCGGTGAAATCTTGGTATCGAATTTTTGGGTGGAATGCAATACTTGCCCTACTTACTATATGTAGTAGAGAAAGTAAAAAATGAATAACGAATTCCCATTTGAGAAAAAGTATTGGAAAATTTAAGGGAATAACAAGCAATATCTCGAAAATGGTTCACTCAACAACAAAAATGTTAATTACATAAATGGTGTATTTTAACGCGATCTACATTTTTTGTGTACTACTTACTATACGCAGTAGAGAAAGTAAAAAGCGGACTACCGCATTCAAGCCAAATTTCGATGTTCATGTTTTGAGGTCCCTTAATGAATACAGCATTTTTAGAAAATATTCACCTCGTATGTGTGTACGCACTTACACAGATACACACTTATGGCTGGCTTTGTCGACCTCTATTACTGCCCTATCGTTGCGTTAAACATATTTTTATTTCACCAAATATAGTTACGCCTAACGCACACTTAAACTCGATGTTATCCTATTTGCCCTCGAGAAAATTAACGACGACGACGATTCATTCGGTATCCCCTTACGTCACCACAGTGCCTTCTTTCAGTGACTCGTTTCACCTTTGGATCAATAACTGTGAGTGATAAAAGAAATCCCCTCGTATGTTCTGGACTTGAAGTTACACGTGAGAAAAATCTGATGTGTTACACTCACATGACTTTCTCTACTCTTGTACAAACTATTTTTACAAACGCTTATTCTCCATATGCTTCATGTTAATCGAGATGTTAATCTTATTGCTAATTTTCTTGTAGATGCAAGGGGAATTGGTAGGCTTTAAGCGATAGTCAAATATTTTAAGAGCTGGTTGCTATGTGGAGCATTCCATTCTCTTTGCATTACCAGGACAAAAAAAATGAATAACGAATTTGAGAAAAAGTATAAGTATTGGAAAATTTAAGGGAATAACAAGAATATATCGAAATGGTTCACTCAACAATAAAAATGTATATGAAATAAATTGTGTATTTTAACACGATATACATTTTTTGTGTAGTACAATTTTGTCTATCTCTTATGGTTTACCAGTTATGCAAAAGTCGTTCACAATGAAGAATACTTTTGGAGACATTCCCAGAAAGTTCAAGATATACATTTTATTTGTCATGAAAATATCTTAAACATATGATATTTTAATCAAAATCGTTAGAGCCATTTTTGAGAAAATTAAAATTTTCGAAAAATGTTCCATGTAAAGGGTAATCTGGGATGGGGGGATTTTCTTGAAAACCTTTGTGTCGCATCTCTGGAAGATACTGAACCTAAATACCAAGTTTGGTGTTTATCCGACTGTTCGTTTCTGCGTTATGCTGTTCACAGACACACACACACACAGACATGTTTCCAAACATGCTTTTTTGGATTCAGGGAGTCTCAAAACATGTATTTCCGGTGAAATCTCTGTATCGAAGTTTTGGGTGGAATACGATACTTCCCCTAATTTACGCAGTAGAGAAAGTAAAAATGAAGTGCAGTCCTTGTTGTTAATAATCAACTTCAACAATGTTTGTAGCGTTCCTTTTGGACTTGAATTCGTCTAAACTTCGTTAGAACATTTTTTTTACCAACGTGATATACAGTTAATCCTTGGAGCGATATTACACCACACGTGTCTCTGTTCTGTCTCTGGCTCATCCATCACTCTTTCATTCTGAATTTTCTTTATCACTCATTAAACTCCCAAGTAACGTCGCTTTTGTCTTTTTTATTTCTTTCCCTCCTTCCCTTTTCCCCATTCTTCTTTTAATTACGAAACAAAAAAAGCTGGCAAACTTGATATCTGGGCCGTCTTTTGTTAAACAAGATAATAATCAACGTCCTTTTAGTTTTTGCTTTGTTCGTTGGGAAGCATGATGGCAAGTGTTTTGGAGTGTTGATGGCGTTTTGTTTTGTCTTGCAGTCATCACCAAAATAACACGGCCTTTTCTGGTGGAAATCGCGTATGATCTTAATATTTGAACTTTGCTCTTTAAAAGGTTAATGAACAATGAACAGTCACCAGTGGTCTATCCTAAAAGTGCGCATCTGGAGCTAGGAATCCTTTCAGCCCTGAAGAAAAATTTTACTTTCGCATGACTTTATCTACTATCGTACATTTTGTATATTTCTGCAAACTCTTCTTGCAAAAGCTTAGTTTTTATCCACTTCATATTAATCGAGATAAACCTATCCAGTAAAGGTTACATTGCACATTTCGTTATGGATTCAAGGGAGATACAGGAGGCTGAAGCGACAGACGAATCTTTAAAAAGTGGATAATTATATGCCCGGTTTTAAATTCCATACTTTTTTGCATGGTATCTCGAGAAATATCTGAATGGTGACAGTACTTTAAAAAAGTGACAAAGTATTTAAAAACTCAAACCAATAACAACGAATATCTCGGAAACGGCTTAAGCTACAAGAAATTTATTTGTAATAAATTTTAGTTTTAAATAACTATATTTTTGCAGTAAGTGTTTGCCTATCTCTTTTGGTTTACGACTTACACAAAAGTATACAAAATTCATTCCAAATGAAGAACTACGAGGCTATTCGCTGAAAGTTCAAGATGAACATCTTATTAGTCATGTAAGTAACGCAAACTTGTGGTATTGTAATAAAAAAGATGTTAGCGTTTTATTGAGAAGATCAAAAATAAAGAAAGAGGTTCTATGTAAAGCGGAGGTTGAGTTAAAGGGAATTTCTAGAAAAACTTCGTGTCGTACTCTTGAAAAATGCTGAATTTAAATACACGTTTGGTATTTAACCGATTTTTCGTTTTTGAGTTATGTCGTTCGCAAACACTTAGGGCCGGTTTCACAGTTCAGGCTTAAGTCGAACCTTTACTAAGCTACGGACGCAGCTTAAACAAAACTTAAGCTTTGGTTAAAGCTTTGCGAGTTTCACAGTAGGGCAACCACGTTTGGCTTTACTGAGCTGAACAACTCCTCGGAACTTTAAAGTTGGTAACGCTTGCGCATGCGCATCGAGCGAATTCCCATCATTTGTTTATGGCGGCACTGTTCCTGAAAGTAAGGTTTTATAGGTTATTAAGATACATACATTAAAATGACCGAAAAATCAGGGCCAAAACGTACAGCTAACTTCACTTCTCAAGAAGTTAGCTTTCTGCTAGAAATTGTAAAGCAGTATAAACACATAATAGAATGCAAGCAATCTGATAACGTACTGTGGAGCAATAAGAACCAAACGTGGGGGAAAATTGCGGAGTTATTCAATGCAAAGAGCGGAATAATATACAGAGATGCTACCGTGTTGAAGAAGAAATATGACAATTTGAAGAAAGTTACAAAAAAGAAATATGCCGACGATAAATGTGCTATTCGGGATACAGGTGAAGGTCCAGCTATGCCATCGTTAATTACGGCAATCGACGAGGAAATAAAGGAATTAATTGGTGTCCAAATTGATGGATGTGAAACAATTTTCACAACTCTGCATGTTGTAGATTTTGAGACGCCGGAAAAATCTCCAGCTGCAATTAGCATGCTTCCACTTGCATATAACCTCAACGTCAAAAGAAGCATCGCTTCTGACGAGAGGGCTTTGTTCCTGAAATATAAAGTAATAATTCCTTATGAGCGATAAAGTATGTTATAAAGCTATAATAATAAATTTAAAATTAGGTTTTATTTACCAGTCTGTTTTATGTTTAATTGCATCAACAATAATCTCTAGTACCATCATCGCAGACTGTTTACTTAACCGAAACCTCACTTAGAATTCTCGGTCATTCCATATGTGGAAATGATTTGAACGCATTCTAAACACTTTAGGCGTCTTCTGTCGTGGATATGGTTTAATATAATTTGCATTTCCTCGTTACTAAAATCGTCGTCCTCAGATAACATGGCGACTTCTTAACTTAAACCGCAGTTCAGTACGGTTTAAGTTGAGTCCCGTATAACCTCGGCTTAGCACTTGAACTACGCACTGTAAAACTCAGCTGAAGCTTAACTCTCTGGTTAAGCCCGATTCGAAGTTTAAGCTTATACTGTGAAACTGGGCCTTATATACACGCCGCAACAAACACGGACCTTTTAATAAAAATTTGGTGTTACACCCACATTACCTTCTCTACTCATCATTTTACAAACTGCTCCTAAAAAAGCTTATCCTTCTATCCACTTCATGCTAAGGACCGTTGCTGGAACGATTTGATTACGTATTTCACTCTGGGTAGAAGAAATACAGAAGGCTTAAGCGACACTCAAAATTTTAAAAAGCGGGTCGTTATATGATGGCTTTGAAAGTCCAATCTTTGCATGTGGATAGGGGGGAGACGAACAGCGAGTTCGCATTTGAAAAACATATATAAAATTTCCAAAAAGTCAAACCAATGACAGTGTGTATCTCTGAAATTCTAAATGCCGCAAAAACGTTTATTTGACATAGATTGTGGGTTTCAATGAGATCTACAGTTTTTGTGTACGCGTTTTGACAGTCCCTTACAGTTTCCCTGGTTATATAAAATTAGCTCAGAATGAACAGGACTGCATAGGCCATTCCAAACAATTCGATATATTCATTTAATTATTCATGTAAATAAATATATTTTGATTGCTATGTTTGATAAAAAAAATAAAGATAAAGGGTAGTTTGGGTTGAAGAATTTGTTTAAAACATACTTGTTACATACTTGTAAGATGCGAAACTTAAACACACCGGTGTGAAAATTATTAGACACAAGTACATTTTTACAGTAAAAATCTGATGTGTTACACTCACATGACTTTCTCTACTCTTGTACAAACTATTTTTAAAAACACTTAACTCCATATGCTTCATGTCATTCGAGATATCGAGATGTTAATCTTATTGCTAGCTTTCTTGTAGATGCAAGGGGAATTCGTAGACTTTAAGCGATAGTCAAATATTTTAAGAGCTGGTTGCTATTAGCAGTATTCCATTCTCTTTGCATTACCAGGACGAATTTCATTTGAGAAAAAGTATAAGTATTGGAAAATTTAAGGCAATAACAAGCAATAGCTCGAAAATGGTTCACTCAACAAAAAAATCTGATGTGTTACACTCAAATGACTTTCTCTACTCTTGTACAAACTACTTATAAAAACTCTTATTCTCCATCTATTTCATATTAATCGAGATAAACATTTGCAGAAACGATCTTTTGACATGCAAAGAGAATTACATTTTACACATAGCGGCCAGTTCTAAAAATATTCGACTCGCTTAAGGCGTACTATGTTCCCCTTGTTTTGTATTTGCAAGGGCAATATAGAAATACAGTAGGCTTTAAGCATAGTCATATCTCTTAATAGTTTGTTGCTAGGTGCAGCACCATTCCCTTTCCCACAGATTAATACTCTTTGCATATCCAAGACAAAAAAATGAATAACGAATTCCCATTTGAGAAAACAAGTATTGAAAAATTTAAGGGAGTAACAAGCAATATCTCGAAAATGGTTCACTCAACAACAAAAAATGTGTATGACATAAATTGTGTATTTTAACGCGATCTACATTTTTTGTGTAGTAAAATTTTGTCTATCTCTTATGGTTTACCAGTTATGCAAAAGTCGTTCACAATAAAGAATACTTTTGGAGACATTCCAAGGAAATTCAAGATATACATTTTATTTGTCATAAAAATATCTTAAACATATGATATTTTAATCAAAATCGTTAGAGCCATGTTTGAGAAAATTAAAATTTTCGAAAAATCTTTCATGGAAAGGGTACTCTGGGGTGGGGGGATTTTCTTGAAAACCTTCGTGTCGCATCCTTGGAAGATACGGAACCTAAATACCGAGTTTGGTGTTTATCCGACTGTTCGTTTCTGAGTTATGCTGTTCACAGACAGACACACACACACACACAGACAGACACACACACACACACACAGACACACAGACAGACACACAGACTCACACACGGACATGTTTCCAAAAATGCTTTTTTTGGGTTCAGGTGGTCCCAAAACATGTATTTCCGGTGAAATTTCGGTATCGAATTTTGGGTGGAATACAATACTTCCCCTACTTACTATACGTAGTAGAGAAAGTAAAAATGTATGACATAATTTGTGTATTTTAACGCGATCTACATTTTTTTTGTGTAGTAAAATTTCGTCTATCTCTTATGGTTTACTAGTTATGCAAAAGTCGTTCACAATGAAGAATACTTTTGGAGACATTTCAGAAAATTCAAGATATACATTTCATTTGTCATGGAAATATCTGAAACATATGATATTTTAATCAAAATTGTTAGAGCCATTTTTGAGAAAATTAAAATTTTCGAAAAATGTTTTATGTAAAGGGTAATCTGGGTTGGGGGAATTTCCTTGAAAACCTTCGTGTCGCATCTCTGGAAGATACTGAACCTAACTACCAAGTTTGGTGTTTATCCGACTGTTCGTTTCTGAGTTATGCTGTTCACAGTCTGACAGACACACACACGGACATGTTTCCAAAAATGCTTTTTTTGGATTCAGGGGCTCTCAAAACATATATTTTCGGTGAAATCTCGGTATCGAATTTTTGGGTGGAATACAATACTTCCCCTACTTACTATACGTAGTAGAGAAAATAAAAATGACTGAAAGTTCTGAATTTCAAAATATTTTACAAATGTCTATAATCAAATCAAAACTTTTGCGGATTTCCATTAGCTATTTTAATTGTGAATATTTATTTTCCTCCAATAACAACATTGTATTAATAAAATTTTTTGGCGAAACATCTTGTTTTCAATCCATGGCCTCAAAAATCAAATATCTAGTATTATTTAATTTCCAGATAATGTCTTGAATATTCACAGATAATACTGGGGGAGGAATAGTCGAAAATATCTATTTTGGCAAACTTAACATTAATTTTCATTGTTTTTTAAGAAAAGTCTTATGTACTACATTCACACGACTTTTTCTACCCTCTATGGTTTATTAGTGGGTATACAAATTTTATTAAAAAATATTACCAAAGCTTATTTTCTATCTACTTTATTGTAATCGAGACAAACCTTTCCGGAAATATCCGCATTACACATTTCGTTATAGATACAAAGAGAATAGCGACAGTCAAATGTTTTTGAACTGGACACTATACGCTGGTCTTTAAATTCCACACTTTTACTAATCGACAGGACTTTTAAAGAATGTCACAATTCGAATAATTAACAACAGATATCTCGGAAATGGCCTGATGCTAAAGAAAAAGTTATTCGAAATAAATTGGGTGTTTTAAAGAGATCTACATCTTTTATATAGTAGGTTTTCGTCCATCGCTTAACGTTTACCAGTTATACTAAATTATACAAAATTTCTTCCGAATGAAGTGGACTACACAGGCTATTCCCAGAAAATTCATGATATACATTTTATTTGCCATGTAAATATCTTTCATATATGGTATTTCAATCAAAATCGTTAGAGTCTTTTTTTAGAAAATGAAAAATTTCGAAACATATTCCGTGTATAGGGTAGTTAGGGGCGAGAAATTTTCTTGAAAATCTTCGTGTCGCATCTTTGGAAGTTACTTAACCTAAATACCATGTTTGATTCTATCTAAGTTATGCTGTTCAACGATAAAACTGGCAGGATAGCTATGATTGATTTGTATTGAAGGCATTTAAATCCCTGGTCTTAAGACGTTTTTCTGGGACATAAGCCCTAACCGTATTTGAAACTCAGTTTCCTGTGTGTTTTCATGCAGTACCAAATAATTTATACGTCTCACGGAACAACCTTTGTAACGACCTATATGCCGATTCAATATGCAATTTATTTACGTCCAATATTCGCAGCAATTTCATGGTACGCGTAATAAAATCAGCACTGATATAAAATTATAATTATGAGTAACACTGTTAGAGCGACTCAACATTTCCAGATATATTTTAATTAAACATGCTCACCCCTCTACCCCTTCCCTTTTGGTTACACGCTGAAACTATGAAGTTATATCCCACGCTGACATTTCGCTATGACGACAACGGGGGTTAAATTTTATTGGAGCACTTCCAACGGAAAGAAACTTTGTCTCCATCGCAAGCTTACGAGCTGCTTTTCGTATGAAAACCTGCAGCAAACGCCGCTCCAACGTATGTTTTATTTTTTAAGTGTATGTTTTAGCTTAGTGACCAATTATATCCGGTAAACAAAAACAAAATCTAAATGTACGTATAGAGTTAAATTTCAGGTGCATTCATTCTGTAACTCAAATAATGCGGTAGTATTTCTAAAATTAATCTTTCATTATTTTGGAAAATAACTTTAAATACCATTGACATTTCATATAAACTGCCCAAATTCTCAACTGGTTAAAAATATCCTATGTGTTGCATTCAAGTGACTTTCTCTAGCCATTACTTTCTTTACTACGTATAGTAAACATGGGAAATATTTTATTGCACCTAAAATTCTATGTCGAGATCCCACCGGAAATGTATGTTTTGAGGCACCCTGAACCCCAAAATGCATGTTTTAGAAAAAGGTCCTCTGTGTGTGTGTGCGCGTGTGTGTGTCTATGATCAGCCTTAACTCATAAACGAAAAGTTGGTTAAATACAAATTTGTTAATTAAGTTTAGTATCTTCCAAGGATGCGACACGAAGATTTTCAAGAAAATCATTCCACCCTAACTACCATTTACATAGAACATTTTTCAATTTTTTTTTCATTTTCCCAAACTGGCTCTTACGGTTTTGATTAAAATACTGTATGTTTAAGATATTTACATGACAAATTAAATGTATATCTTGAATTTTCTGGGAAGCCTGTGAAGCCCACTTCATTCGGAAGGAATTTTGTATAATCTTGTATTACTGGTAAACGTTTAGCGATAGACGAAAACGTACTACACAAGAAATGTAGATCTGTTTAAAACACACGATTTATTTCAAATAACTGAAATAAATTCTGGGAGGCATAAGCCATTTCCGGGATATCGGTTATTAATGGTTCGAATTGTTCAACACTTTAAGTCCTGTCGATCTTCAGTTTTTCTCGTGAATGCATGGAAACAGTATAAAATTAAAGGCCAACATATTGCGTCCGGTTCTTAAATGTTTGATTATCGCTGTTCTTTTTGTATCTTTAATGAAATATGTAATATTCCCCACTATTCTTATAAAAGCGTATTTTTATGAACTTCGTGTGAAATGTTTATGTCATATCGAGATAAACATTAGCAGAAATGGTTAAATTACACATTTCGTTGTAAGTACAAGCGGGATACAGCAGGTTGAAGCGATAGTCAAATCTCTAAAAAGGGTTCACTATACGATGGTTTTGAAATTCCATACGGTTGCAATGGCACGAGAAACAAATGAATGGTGACGGCGCTTCAAAAAATTACAAAAGTGTTGAAAAGTTCTAACCAACAGCAACGAATGTTTATTATAAATAAAACGTATACTTTAAAGAGATATAGTTTTGTATGTAGTAAATTTTTTACCTATCTCTTTTATCAGTTATACTTTAGTATATTGTAATATAACATTGCAAAGTGTTTCTAACAGAATCGAAAACATTCTATAGTGTTTTCCATTTCCGAAACTCTATTATACACTTCACCTACGGTTGGTATTGCAAACTATTTTTAAAAAATCTGATGTGTTACACTCACATGATTTCTCTACTCTTGTACAAACTATTTTTACAAACGCTTATTCTTCATATGCTTCATGTTAATCGAGATATCGAGATGTCAATCTTATTGCTAATTTTCTTGTAGATGCAAGGGGAATTGGTAGGTTTTAAGCGATAGTCAAATATTTTAAGCGCTGGTTGTGGCGTATTCCATTCTATTTGCATGTCCAGGACATAAAAAAATCTGATGTGTTACACTCACATGACTTTCTCCACTCTTGTACAAACTATTTTTACAAACGCTTCTTCTCCATATGCTTCATGTTAATCGAGATATCGAGATGTTAATCTTATTGCTAATTTTCTTGTAGATGCAAGGGGAATTGGTAGGCTTTAAGCGATAGTCAAATATTTTAAAAGCTGGTTGCTATGTAGCGTGTTCCATTCTCTTTGCATTACCAGGACAAAAAAAATCTGATGTGTTACACTCACATGACTTTCTCTACTCTTGTACAATCTAATTTTACAAACGCTTATTCTCCATATGGTTCATGTTAATCGAGATATCGAGATGTCAATCTTATTGGTAATTTTCTTGTAGATGCAAGGGAAATATGGTAGCTTTTAAGCGATAGTCAAATATTTTAACGCTGGTTGCTATGTGGCGCATTCCATTCTCTTTGCATGTCCAGGACATAAAAAAAATGAATAACGAATGTGAGAAAAAGTATAAGTATTGGAAAATTTAAGGGAATAACAAGCAATATCTCGAAAACGGTTCACTCAACAAAAGAAATGTATATGACATAAGTTGTGTATTTTAACGCGATCTACATTTTTTGTGTAGTAAAATTTTGTCTATCTCTTATGGTTTACCAGTTATGCAAAAGTCGTTCACAATGAAGAATACTTTTGGAGACATTCCCAGAAAATTCGAGATATACATTTCATTTCTCATGACATTATCTTAAACATATGATATTTTCATCAAAATCGTTAGAGCCATTTTTGAGAAAATTAAAATTTTCGAAAAATCTTCCATGTAAAGGGTAGTCTGGGGTGGGGGGATTTTCTTGAAAACCTTCGTGTCGCATCTCTGGAAGATACTGAACCTAAATACCAAGTTTGGTGCTTATCCGACTGTTCGTTTTTGAGTTATGCTGTTCACAGACACACACACACACAGACACACACACACACAGACACACAGACACACACACAGACACACACACGGACATGTTTCCAAAAATGCTTTTTTTGGATTCAGGAGGTCTCAAAACATGTATTTCCGGTGAAATCTCGGTATCGAATTTTTGGGTGGAATGCAATACTTCCCCTACTTACTATACGTAGTAGAGAAAGTAAAAATCTGATGTGTTACACTCACATGACTTTCTCTACTCTTGTACAATCTAATTTTACAAACGCCTATTCTCCATATGTTTCATGTTAATCGAGATATCGAGATGTCAATCTTATTGGTAATTTTCTTGTAGATGCAAGGGGAATATGGTAGCTTTTAAACGATAGTCAAATATTTTAACGCTGGTTGCTATGTGGCGAATTCCATTCTCTTTGCATGTTCAGGACATAAAAACGAGATATCGAGATGTCAATCTTATTGCTAATTTTCTTGTAGATGCAAGGGGAATATGGTAGCTTTTAAGCGATGGTCAAATATTTTAACGCTGGTTGCTATGCGGCGCATTCCATTCTCTTTGCAAGTCCAGGACATAAAAAAATGAATAACGAATTTGAGAAAAAGTATAAGTATTGGAAAATTTAAGGGAATAACAAGCAATATCTCGAAAACGGTTCACTCAACAAAAGAAATGTATATGACATAAGTTGTGTATTTTAACGCGATCTACATTTTTTGTGTAGTAAAATTTTGTCTATCTCTTATGGTTTACCTGTTATGCAAAAGTCGTTCACAATGAACAATACTTTTGGAGACATTCCCAGAAAATTCAATATATACATTTCATTTCTCATGACATTATCTTAAACGTATGATATTTTCATCAAAATCGTTAGAGCCATTTTTGAGAAAATTAAAATTTTCGAAAAATCTTCCATGTAAAGGGTAGTCTGGGGTGGGGGGATTTTCTTGAAAACCTTCGTGTCGCATCTCTGGAAGATACTGAGCCTAAATACCAAGTTTGGTGCTTATCCGACTGTTCGTTTTTGAGTTATGCTGTTCACAGACACACACACACACAGACACACACACACACACACACACACAGACACACACACACACAGACACACACACGGACATGTTTCCAAAAATGCTTTTTTTGGATTCAGGAGGTCTCAAAACATGTATTTCCGGTGAAATCTCGGTAATGAATTTTTGGGTGGAATGCAATACTTCCCCTACTTACTATACGTAGTAGAGAAAGTAAAAATGAATAACGAATTTGAGAAAAAGTATAAGTATTGGAAAATTTAAGGGAATAAAAAACAATACTTAGAAATTGAACCTAAATACCAAGTTTGGTGTTTATCCGACTGTTCGTTTCTGAGTTATGCTGTTCACAGACACACACACACGGACATGTTTCCAAAAATGCTTTTTTTGGATTCAGAGTGACTCAAAACATGTATTTCCGGTGAAATCTCGGTATCAAATTTTTGGGTGGAATGCAATACTTTCCCTACTTACCATACGTAGTAGAGAAAGTAAAAATTAATATTAATTAAAATAATAAATAGACTTTTAATACAAATAACTGCTATGAGAAATGAACACTTGAAAGTGGGTTTCTACGACATAAATTTACCAAGCGAGATGGCTCAGGCGGTAACGGGAGGTTCCGAGTTCGATCCCCGGCGACCGCCCAATCCGGCCTATGCATTTTCCTTAGCATCAGTTTCAGGTTTGTAGGACCAGGCGACGGCATTAGGCGCGTTGTGGCTGGGCGGTGATTTGCGCTCTATAGAAGTTTCTCCCCTGCGTCGCTGCGCGGACTAACAGTTAGGTCTCCCCCCCCCCAAGTTGGCTCCACCCGATAGGGAACTGCGACGTAAATCTCTATTCTTTTTCTTCATATTAATAATCATTAATGCGTATCTATCTGTATAAAATTTCAAAATTTAAGAAAAGTGTTTTCCAACAACTTATACGAAGGCGGACAGAAAAGTAATGCACAATAATTTTTTCCGCCTTGGTATTGCAGCTGGAATGTTGCCATTTCACACAGATATAGTTTGAAGTTTTCACTATAGAGGTTATTTTTTGTTTCATGTGCAGCTCTAGCGAGAAATGGCGCGCATGTTACTGTCGTCCACGTGTGAAGAGCAGAGAGGTGTAATTCGATATTTGTGGGCCGAAGGGCATAAACCGAGTGATATTCACAGGGACATGCGTGGCGTGTATGTGAATGATTGTATGGACCGTAGCAATGTCTCCAGGTGGTGTGCATTCTTCCTAGAGGGCCGTGTGAACCTTAGTGATTCGTCATGCTCCGGGAGACCGGTAACAGCTGCAACCCCGCAGAATGTTAGAGGCATTGAGGCGGCAATTTTGAACGACCGGCGTGTGCAACTTCGAACCTTATCGCAAACAGTTCAACATTTTCTACGGTGCAGTGTACGATATTGTTCATGGCACGTTGAAATTTCGCAAAGTTAACGCTCGCTGGGTACCTAAGACCCTGACAGACAACCACAAGGGCCAGTAAATGATGACGAGCTTGGATCACCTAGCGCGGTACACCGCAGAAGGGCATGACTTTCTGAAAGGAATCGTCACTGGTGATGAGTTATGGGCATACCACTACACGCCCGAAACCAAGCAGGCAAGTATGGAGTGGAAACATGCTGGTTTCCCCAGTGTGACTCAATCTGCTAGGAAATTGCTTGTGACGGTGTTCTGGGATATGCATGGTGTTGTATTGGTGAACACGGGACCATTGTGAATGCTGCAGCCCACATGAAAACTTTGGTGAAGTTGTGTCGTGCCCTTCGTGACAAACGCCACAACATGAATGCTGGCTATGTCAAAATTCTTCATGACAATGCTCGCCCACATGTTGCTGCTGCTGTTCTTCAGAAATCACCAAATTTGGTTGTGAGGTACTCCAGCATCCACCATACAGTCCGGATCTTGCACCGTCGGACTTTCATCTGTTCGGTCCCATGAAGAAATTCTTGGCCGGCCAACGCTTTACGACAGATGCGGAAGTGAAATCAGCAGTCCGCAGATGGCTATACTCCAAGGAAACGGACTTCTACGAACAGAGCATATTGAATCTGGTATCAGGAAGGGAGAAATATGTTGAGAAACTTGGTGATTATGTCAAAAAGTAGGTAAAAGGTGTAAGTTCATTTGTGATTTTTTTAAACTATTAAATTTTTTTTGTTAAAAATTATTGTGCGTTACTTTTCGATCCACCCTATTACTTAGTCGTGTAGCGGTTCATGCAAATTTTTAAATTTTATGACCATGCAAACCACCTTTAATTTTGCACCAACTTCTGCCAAATTTTAAATGGGAAAAGAAATGTATTCAAGATGTTTCATGTAAAACTTCATAAATGTGCAGCATTTCGGCTAAACTCAAATATTGTTTGGAGATTCTCGACGTGTTTAACGTCCATTTTAACGAACTCAGGTGAATAAGATGGAGACAGTGAATGAAATAGAAGAAATGACGCTCAAAACAGTCCACTGTTACTGGACTGGGAGTTGTTACATGTTTGTCTTATGACAATAAGGTAAATCCTTGAAACCAGTCACCCTAACAGAAATTGGAAGTTGGGTCTTTCGATGGAAGACAGATACGCGACAAGGCACCCTAATACATAGGTGAACCAGAATTTCACCAGCAAACTTTCAGAGGTTGTTCAGGGATACCTTCCGAGTATTTCGGCATGAGGGACCCACGGTTTCTGCGGCTCGTTACAGAGTAATTGCATTTCGTTTAGTTTCTTGTCCCGATTATCTTTGTTTCTGTAATGCACTGAAAACACTGCACAACAGTGCATATGTCGACGGAATGTGCTGTGTGTCTTGTTTGTAAACAAATTGTTTTTATTCGCTCACGGTACCTGCTGTTGATAACAATGCCCTCTGTAACTTGCAGCCCTCAAGTTTGCATTCTGACTGCTCGGTTCTGTCCAGGGTTCTGTTTTTCCGGTAGTGGTGTTGTGCGTTAACATAACAGTGATACATAGCAGTATGAATAGGTTTACTGAAGAAGATTTGGCCGATATGCACCTCGTGTATGGGTTCACGAATGCATTGGAACAGCGGCACAACGACGCTATGCTGAGCTGTTCTCGCATCGAGGTTAACCACATCACAGTACTTGCATATTGACGCCAATGAGAACCTGGGTCCTTCCGTGTTACAACTAGTGAGGTATGCCAGAACACCCGATCTGAGAAGCGAATGTACTACACGCGATTGGTGACAATCCTGCCACTAGTATTCGGCGGGTTGCACGAGCTCTGAGCACAAGCCAATCAACCTTTTTGGGAGTCGCACATGAACAATTGCACCCGTATCATACACAGAAGGTGCACTCATTGCAGCCAGCGCACCCCCCATTTCGAGTAGATTTTGCAAATTCGTTCCTAGAGCAATGTGCAGAAAACCACAATTTTCCTGTTTTAGTGTTGTTTACAGGTGAGGCCAAGTTTACAATAGAGCCTACAACAGTCTACAACAGTTCAGCAGTAGGAATAGCATGTATGGGATTACGAAAACTGGTGTGGCGATCCTATCAACAACAGTTTGCTGTGAATGTATAGACTGGTATTGTCAACGATTTTGTGATTGGACCTTACGTTCTTCCTGATACACAGTCGTGTACGAAACGTTCCTTCAGTACGTCCTCCTACAGTTCCTAGATGTGTCGCTGAGAAGTCGTCAACTTATGTTGTTTCAACGTGACGGCGGGCCGGCACACTTTGCACTCGATGTTAGGAACCGCATTGATGTACACTTTGGACGACAATAGATTGGTCGCAGTGATCCTGTTCCATGGTCAGCTCGGTCACCAGACATGGCACCAATGGACTTCTTCTGGGGGCATGTGAAGAGCCTAGTTTATGCGACTCCGATCGATACCTGCATGGACCTGGTTGCTAGAAATATCACAGCCGCGGAAGTGGTACGCCAAACTCCTGGAATGCTTGAACGTGTAAGACAGTCGATGGTGCGCCGCTGTACACTTTGTTGTGATCATGGTGGTTGACATTTTGAACAATACCTGTAGGGGAACAGTTCTGCATTTGTTACGTAGCATGCTGTATACTCACAAATCAGACTGAACACACTATGATAAAAGTGTACGTGTTTCGTCTGCGGGATGTTGCATTACTCTAGTTGTATGCTGTACGTTTTGGATATTGCATATTATACAGACTTCTTCACTGTTGTGAAGGTGTTTTCATAGAAACAAGGGTGATTGGGGTAACAAACCGAATAAATCATAATTACGTTATTATAGTTCAATTATTTGGAGACGGAACAGATCATATGACCTAAGCCGTATTGTTGTTGATGATGACTCTGTAACAAGCCGCCGAAGACCATGGGTCACTTATACCAAAATATTCAGAAACTATCCCTGAACAATCTCTGAAAGTTTTTCGGTGTAATTCTGGTTCTCCCTGTATGTTGCCCCAGTAGTGAGCGGACGTAAAAACGTGTTTTTACTGCACAATCCATTCTTCACTGAGCACTTCAAACTTCGACTGAAAGTTTCTTTTATCCTTTTTTGTCGCATCAACATCTAGGTCATATTGTGACGGTTTCCTGTAGGTTCTTTTTGTGTGTCTGACAGATGGCCTTAGTTGCGTAGTGGACTTCTCTACCATGTGCTCGAGTGACTTGCTTCCAGAAGGCATCAGTTGTGAGTCGCCCCGTCTATGCCATCTGGTTTGTTGCTATTCTTTTGTTCTGTAGATGGAGCTTTAGGTTATGTACTGAATATTCAATCCAGTAAGGGAAGCCAAAATAAAAACCTAGTTACATTGGCTGTTTTACGCGATTCGAATCCATGACTTCCCAAATGCGAGCCAGAGACGCAACCGCCTGATACTTTTCATTCAGTAAATGATGAGGCAGTATTTTTAACACTTAAATATTTTTCAGTCAAATTATATAATATGAAAATTCAATAACAGCCCACCTTGAAGCAATATGGTTATGTGATAATTTGTAAAATGTATGTAACAGTCATTGCATATGCTTATATTATTGTATACATGTTCAATAATGTTATATCAATGTATTACGTGATTTAATAATGTAGGAGCTGTGAGAATAATAAGTTAAAAGTTGCTAACAATGAGGTAACCTTGAGGCAATAATGAGTAAGAAGTTTAAATGTTGCTAGTCATTATAAGAGCAGCAATAATGTAAATTTTGAGACAGTTTAAAAATAGCCAATCAACAAGCAGAAAAAGCTTTAGTTAAATGCAGGTATTCTATTGGAGCAAAAATAGCCAATCAGAGACTTGAAATACATAAATTTACAAGTTTAGAAAGTTGAAATCTAGTCAGTTGCCTGCAGACAGTGATAGTAACCGGATGCAAGATGCGTCCTCGAGAGATTTAATATGTATTCGTGTGAGACGAAAAATAGTTTTACTGGTAAAAAAATGTAATTAATTAAATAAAAGAATCTCACAGATCTCGATATCAGTGAAGTGGTATTTAATTTGTGTCAAGGATTAATAAAAAGGAGTGAATTAAAACTTTAAATCTGTGTAAGCCTACATGCTTAGTCGTATCACAACCCTGCCTAAGAGAAACGTGTCTCAAATAAATACTGATGCAGCCGAGGCAAATATAAATATATAATATTTAAAGAAACAGTTAAATTACAAAGTTAATATATTTTTTAAACTTGGGGCAAAGGCCACCTGAAAATACATTTGGGGCGAAGGCTACCGGAAACTGTTTACTATACGTGCGGTTGCAACTACTACAAGTTCGGCTCCCCAACAATTGAAATACAATACAACTACATTCTTTCTCAAAATGGCGTCCATACGTGGTGCAAACAACGTAAAGAAACTATCTTCTTCAAATTGACGCCCAAAGCATGTTGCAAATAACAATACAACAAAACACCGTCTTCAAATAATGTTGATAAGCTGATGAAACTCTACCTTATTTAGTCGACACAAAATTCTTGTTTATGGTAGCCTTGTGAGCTTTTTGAAACTGTACATTTTAGGAACACTGATGTTGGTTATTGTACATCTGTACGGGACGTGACGATTATTGGACAATACCAAGGCTGTCACCGAAACCCGTGCCCAAAATGCCAATGAAGAAATCCCCAGGAAGACTTCAATAGGAGCAGTTATTTCGTTTCCACAGAATCTTCGGTGCACCCAAGTCGCAATACCAGGACGAAAATTGGGATGCTTATTTTATTATCCAGACCCCAGGCTGTGCTATCATCCAAACGAGCAGTGTGTGAATGTTGGTAGCAGAAATCGTTGAGAAAGGCAGGTTAACTTCTATGTCTCCGACAAAAGAGGTTAACTGAACAAGGGGTAAACTGGGATATTTATCATTTAGTGATATTACGAAAAGTTCAATAAAGAAACATTATTATTATTATTATTATTATTATTATTATTATTATTATTATTATTATTATTATTATTATTATTATTCCAAATGACCAATTTAGTTGTGCTTACAACGGTAATATAAAAAGAAACACATTTGGGTACTTAAGTATAAAGCAAGAAAAAATAGATTTTAATCATCGATCTTGCCCCACAGAAGCAGAATTGACTTCTTTGGGGGCACTTCAATATCTTGTTAGGTAACTTGTGGTTTTGTATTTAAGATCTATTATGGCTAACACCCGTCAGGAGGAATAGATGAAGTGAAGGAAGTACAGGAGACTAGGCGCAGGCAGATAGACCATAGAGACGCGCGGAAGTCCCTAAAGTTCCAGGCTTAAACCCCGTCTTGCTGCTGGAGCTGCCTAGAGAGAGCGGTGAACGACCCGTCGACCAAGCAGCCTTCTGCTTGTCCACTGGGAGTAGATACTCTTTCATTTGAGCAATTATCCGCGCCATCTGTCCGGCATCGTCATATGCTACGAAACCTAGGAGCACACCTGAAAGATGAGAAGGAAACGAAATGAAAGGAAAATGATGGGAAGGAAATCGTGGCAGATGAGAAACCACCCCAGTATTCGCCTACCCACCAGGAAAACCCAAGGTCAGAATGGGCGACGGGAATCGAATCCGAGATCTACCAACTGCAAGACTCACACTTACCACGGAGCCGTCTCGCTTGATTGCTATAGTATAACTGTACAGTATTTGATCAGATGGTTAAGCAGTGCAGTTTTCTACTTAAGAGATTGAAAATATTGTAGGGCTAGCTTTTATAATTGTAAGGTAGACTGTGATTTTCTCTGGGGCCTATAGAATAAGTGTACAAAGTAATGTATAAATAGGTCAAATATGTTGATTTGTATGTTAGGGTCTGAAAATAGGATTCAAAATAAGGTTAGTTGGAAAGTTTGAAAGTAGTAGGATAGATTATAATTTTGGCCAGATTCTAAAATCCTAATGTACCAAGCATTGTCAAAAACATACTCAAAATACTCTTTGGTAACAAAATTCATCGAAATTAGAGGGAAATTACAAGCATGATACGCAGCTTACACCTTCAAATACTCAAGTATCTCGTTTTATACCTTTGGGCTTGAAGTCATTCAAAACCTGCCATGTTCGCAATAAACTACAAAATACATCCTTTGATGTACAACAAAACGAAATTTAAACTGTGTGACTAAAATGAAATCCTACCCTTTAACTCTGTATTTTAAATTTTTTTGGAAATAATGTACAGTCGATGTCCTGTTTGATGATTTTCAGTTTTGAAAGAATTGTTAGAACTGGTCTCATACACACCCACACACGCGCGCGCGTTTTCTCTTTTTATAATACAGTGCTTCTCTTTCACACTGCGGCCACCTCACGACGGCTCGCCCGCCGGCCACTAGAGCTCGGACTCTCGCCGAAACAGTTGTAATATCCGCGCAACCGCCTCACGTTCTCATTCCTACAGTTACAGTTACAATGATATAAGCATGTACCTTATCATAAGAGAGGTTGGAAATGTGCTTCTCTATCCACATATTTTTGGCATTACAGAAAATTGTCATTTACACTCGAGAGTTCAATATCTGAAACTGACGTATTCGCTTAGTTCTTTTAATGTATGGGGTTTGTTGCGTACGCTTTATTTTCCATTTGATCATCAGATTCGGGTAAATTTTTGTAATTGAATTTTACGAAATGTCAATGATGGATAATTGACCAACGCTTTATATTCTTCTCTGTCGAAGCATGGTTCCATTTACATGGTTATATTCCGTCGTAAAATAACTGATACTGAAGCGCAGAGACCCGATTGTACACACGATATTCCCTTTAATTACGCGAAAATTGGTGTGTGGTGTGTAGTAAATGCATACAGAATAACATGACCTATATTTTCTGAAAATAATAATGCAAAGAGATACAGGAATGGTTCACGAATTTTTTTAGTAGCTGACTGACCATGTTGAATGTCAGTCTGGTATTTTCAACAAGACTTTTGCTACAGCTGATGAGTCATTAATTTTAATTCAGGAAAGCTTTGAAGATAGGGTAATTAGTAAAGCATTATAGCCTTCAAAATCCCACGATCTAAGTGTATGGGATTTTTATTGATGGGGAAAATTTTAAAATAAAGTGTTTGCAAAAAACTCCCATAAATTAGTAGAACTAAAAGAAAACATCAGGCGAGAAATTCACTTAATTTCAGATATTGAACCCTGGAGAGTAAATGAAACTTTATTGAGAAGATGCCAGAAATGTGTGGATAGAGAGGGACAATATTTCAAGCATTTCTTATGATAAGTTACGTGCTTATTATAATTAAAACTGTAAATATGTAAACGTGAGGCGGATGTTATAACTGTTTTGGCGGGAGTCCAAGCTTAAGGCGGCCGGCGCGCGATTCGCCTTGCGGCGGCCGCAGTGTGGAAGAAAACCGCTATATTAGTTTAGATTAGTATCCCGCCTTCCCCTGGATACAAAGAGGAAACAAAAAAGGTAGTTTCAGAAATACATTTGAGTATTCCAAAAATATACAGCAGATCATCTAAAATCACAGAAGAGAGCCAAACTCAAACATAACTGAAGTCATCCTGAGTCAAAGGACTGGGTCTATTCATGAACTCAATAGAAAGATACATGCAGGTACTGTCGGCTTCGGTGTGTTATTTATTCAAGTACTGCTACTATTTTCATATTAAATACTTGTTATCGGTGTAAAATCGCCATTCTGGTGCTCTGCGTTGTTCTACCCAAGACAGTAATAGAAAAGCTATCTGAGTTTTATTATACTCGTATTATAAAATAATATGTTTTATACACACATGTAATCTAGCAGAAAAAATATGGTACGCTTTTACGATGCATTCTGTTTATTTCACTATTTATGCAGTTTTCAAATTTATTGCAATTATAGTCTACTTATAAAGGAAGAAACGCTATAGCGTAATATCGGTTACCACTCAACAGATTTTTATAATTATTGCATCATTGAAAAACACTGTTCTTTCCAACTTTAATAGGTTATATGCCATGCCAAATAAAGTTAGATTGAACTACAAACGTCGTAAGTCAGACTACCTCAGAGCAAAGTCATTCAAACCGATACCAGCTACGAGTCAGACCCGGTGACCGCCAATCGCATCATTCAAGAGAAACCTATATTGTATCTATGTTTTATAATTTCATGTTATATTAGTAAGTATACCTAAAGAATTTTAGGGTAATTTTAGGCATTTGTATTATAGTACGTAGTGTACGCAGTAGTGATTTATAAGTATATACCTTTCTCGTGTCGTAATCAAGCCCGGCGTTTAATTATCACTGCATCTTTTGTCTGTTTATTTATCCTATTTTCCCTTTGTTTCGTTTTGCATTTTAGATGTATCTTTCATATATAGGTATATTTACATGTACATAAATACGCATACCGTGGCAGGATTCGAACACGCGGTCCTCTACGCGAGAGAACATTAAAGCTATACGTGCGAGCTAAGAAGTGGCTACAAGGACCGACTGGCATTACGCAAGCGAGGATCGCCGTGAATGCACGCAACCCGCAGAAGCTGACTATGTATACCATTTTTATAGAAACAAAGCGCATTGAAAACGCATGCAACCCGCAGACCTCAGGCGTTAAAGAAGTTGCCTATGATTACAACTTCTGAAGAAACCGCAGCATGTCTTGTATGTATACAGCCCGTAAGACGCATGTGCAAAGAAGTTGCCTTTAGAAAAGGGGACTGAGAATCTCTATCTATCTACAGAGATCGAAAAGTATAAAATGTAAGTGTAATTGCGTTTCAAAATTATAAAGAACTGAAACCCAAAATCCATAAATGAACACAAATAAACACTAAGGCATTGCAATTAAAGAAACCCCCCCAAATGGATTCATGCTAACATTCACACGACATTCTCTACCCATTATAAATTCACATCAATATCAAAATTTTATAGCTACACTTTATGTGAATGAAACAGGATATTTTTATGTTGTTTTCTTTTGGATTGGTACACATCTGTCTAGTACTGAATACATTTTATCAACAGTAATCTCAATAGAGGTGTTGATCTATCTACAGAAATTCGAGTCTCAAGTGGGATTTAATTAACTATCTCACGATTAAAAGAAAACATATAAAGATCACAGGAAATAAATACAATAAAATATTAATTAACTTACTAAATTAATTAATCGAACAGCTTCCATATACTGTTTGTTTCTCTTTAGGTTGTTTGATATCGTGCTATTTTGGTGAAGTTAAATTTAAATATCTATGCGGAAAACAAATGATGATCGCAAACAAATTAACAGCTGTAGGGAGATAATAAGAATAGAAAAAAATTCTGATATGTTACACTCACATGACTTTCTCTACTCTTGTACAAACTATTTTTACAAACGGTTATTCTCCATATACTTCATGTTAATCGAGATATCGATATGTTAATCTTAATTTTTTATAGATGCAAGGGGAATTGGTAGGCTTTAAGCGATAGTCAAATATTTTTACAGCTGGTTGCTATGTGGAGTATTGGATTCTCTTTGCATTACCAGGACAAAAAAAATGAATAACGAATTCCCATTTGAGAAAAAGTATAAGTATTGGAAAATTTAAGGGAATAACAAGCAATATCTCGAAAACGGTTCACTCGACAAAAAATGTATATGACATAAATTGTGTATTTTAACGCGATCTACATCTTTTGTGTAGTAACATTTTGTCTATCTCTTATGGTTTACCAGTTATGCAAAAGTCGTTCACAATGAAGAATACTTCTGGAGACATTCCCAGAAAATTCGAGATATACAATTCATTTGCTATAAAAATGTCTTAAACTTATGGCATGTTATTCAAAATCGTTAGAGCCATTTTTGAGAAAATTAAAATTTTCGAAAAATGTTCCATGTAAAAGGTAATCTGGGATAGGGGGATTTTCTTGAAAACCTTGTGTCACATCTCTGGAAAATACTGAACCTAAATACCAAGTTTGGTGTTTATCCGACTGTTCGTTTCTGAGTTATGCTGTTCACAGACAGACACACATGCACACACGCGGACATGTTTCCAAAAATGCTTTATATGCATTCAGTGCACCTCAAACCATGTATTTCCTGTGAAATCTCAGTATCAATTTTTGGGTGGAATACAATACTTCCCCTACTTACTATACGTAGTAGAGAAGGTAATACTAGGGAGGTGACAAAAAGGATTGGTTTAAGCACGTCGATTCGTAACGTGTTATTGGTCAAAAGAAGTATGACGTAGTAAGAGCGCGATAGTCATATAAAATGACCACTGATTAATTAATATCTTGCGATATTGCTACATGATCCCATTTATAATCTCTTAGAATCTTATGCATGTAGAAATTATAGGTGCTTGTTGTCACTGTTTCTTTTGACTAGTTTAGAGCAGGATGTTATAAGACTATGGTACCAAAGAGTCACTATCTTCTTTCCTATCAACTTCTGATAACAGGTAGAGGAAGTACAGCAATACCACCCAAAAATTCGATATAGATATTTCATCGAAACACAGTTTTTCGGTCCCCTTAATAAAAAGCATGGGCCCATGTGTGTGTGTGAGAGAGAGAGATTTTGTGTGTGAGATTATGTATAAACAGCATAACTTAAAATACGCAAAGTCGGGTAAATACAAGTCTTCCGATTCTGCGACACGATTTTCAAGGAAATTCCCCAAACCAAACTCCCCTACACATCTCGTCATTTTGTATTTTCTTAAACGTGGTTCTAACAATTTTGATTTAATATACTTTTTAAGGCTTTTACGTGGAAAATAAAATGTATATATCTACTCAAGAACCTCGTTTATCCGGACTAGATGGCGCTGGATTAATGAAAATCCGAAAACATTCCACTAAATGCAAAAACTCTGAAATATGTAGTGTGTAAGTTTCTTTTGTTTCAAACGTATGTGGCACGATCGCGTAGACGTTTCACTAACATCAGTTCGCCTGACGTTATTTCCGGCTGACGTTCTAGGTAAATCATTAGTTTTTCCAACTTTGCCGTTGCCTCCGCATGAGGCATTATTTAACTTAAAAAATGGAACAAAAGAATAATACTGGTATAGTTTCTTAACTCTATAAGGAACAGATCCACACTGACCGTAGTAACGGCAGCTGGAAGCGTGGGACCGGCGATCTCTATGCTACCTGCGGTGTCAACATAACAACTGTATATATACCGTACCGTACGAGCTTTATATCGCACATTTTCATGTTAAAAAAAGGAAAAGGAAACAAAAAAAATGAATCCGGATAAACCGGAGATCCGAATTATTGAGGGCCAGATAAACGAGGTTCTTGTGTATTCTCTTTCTCTTCTCTTTATTATGAAATACTTTGTATAACTTTCAACGGTAAATCATAAGAGTAAATAAAAGCTTACCATACGAAACATGTAGAACTCGTTAAAACACCCAAACCATGTGAAATAATTTTTGTGACATTAACCATTTCCAGATTGACTTTGTCGGCTTACCCTTCTCGTATGTAGAGAACCCAAATTAAACCTGCCCAGACGCCACTTCGTGTACCACAAATCCCGCATGAGGGTCCCTGGGATTGAATTCGGGCCGCCTTGGTAGGAGGCGAGCGCTCTAACCACTCGACCATGGCCACGGATATTCATTGTTAGTAGTTTGATCTTTGCAAAAGTTGCATGGTTTGAAATTCTATCATTCATTTGTTTCCGCGATGTCATGGAAACAAAATGGAATTTCAAGTCCAAGATATAATAACGATTTGACTAATCCTTTCAGCCTCAGGTATCCCTCTTGTATCTACAACGAAATCTGTAATGAAACCATTCCCACAAACGTTTATTTCGATTAACTTGAAGTAGATATAAAAATGAGGTTTTATAAGAATGCTTTGGAAATAAACGACAGTGCCTAGAGACACCCATGTGAATCAAACACATATTTGTTTTTCACAGAGTTCATTAATTTTATATATATATATATATATATAGAGAGAGAGAGAGAGAGAGTCTTGGGTTACAAAATAAAAAACGTGCACACATAAATACAAAAAGTAATTCTAAATGGGGTACTTTGCTTCAGAGTAATTCTGTATATACGTTATTACTTATCCAAAATCGAAAATTTTCAGAAATTTATATTACTTTCTCTACTACGTATAGTAAGTAGGGGAAGTATTGTATTCCACCCCAAAAATTCTATACCGAGATTTCACCGGAAATATATGTTTTGAGACGTCCTGAATCCAAAAAAAGCATTTTTAGAAACATGTCAGTGTGTGTGTCTGTCTGTGAACAGCACAGCTCAGAAACGAACAGTCGGATAAACACCAAACTTGGTATTTAGGAACAGTATCTTCCAGAGATGCGACACGAAGGTTTTCAAGAAAATCCCCCCACCCCAGAATACCCTTTACATGGAACATTTTTCGAAAATTTTAATTTTCTCAAACATGGCTCTAACGATTTTGATTAAAATATCATATGTTTAAGATATTTTCATGACAAATAAAATGTATATCTCGAATTTTCTGGGAATGTCCACAAAACTATTCTTCATTGTGAACGACTTTTGCATAACTGATAAACCATAAGAGATAGACAAAATTTTACTACACAAAAGATGTAGATCGCGTTAAAATACACAATTTATGTCATACATTTTTTTGTTGAGTGAACCATTTTCGAGATATTGCTTGTTATTCCCTTAAATTTTTCAATACTTATTTTCTCAAATGGGAATTCGTTATTCATTTTTTGTCTTGGATATGCAAAGAGTATTAATCTGTGGAAAAGGGAATAGTGCTGCACCTAGCAACCAGCTATTAAGAGATATGTATGTGCTTAAAGGCTACTGT
Source organism: Deroplatys truncata (assembly GCA_030765065.1). NCBI lineage: Eukaryota > Metazoa > Arthropoda > Insecta > Mantodea > Mantidae > Deroplatys > Deroplatys truncata. The sequence continues at coordinate 80,243,647 of CM060982.1, read as the reverse complement.
ATTTCTATATTGCCCTTGTAAATATATATCCAATTTACATCTACAAGAAAATTAGCAATAAGATAGAGTCTGCAAATGTTTATCTCGATTAACATGAAGTATATGGAGAATAAGCGTTTGCAAAACTGGTTTGTACAAGAGTAGAGAAAGTCATGTGAGTGTGACACATCAGATTTTTTTATTATGTAATGCATTCATAGAGTTCACCACCTTCAGAGTCGGATTTTAATCAAGTTTCGAGTGCTCATCATTTTATGAGATCTTGGGAATACGTTTCGTTTCTTTCAACATAGTTCTCGAAAATGCCGTTAAAACAGAAGTAACAGGCAGCACAATGAGAGCAGAAAACTTGCCAACACAGCCTGCAATATTAATTAAAAGTTATTGGCTCCAATTAGAGTAGGAAAAAGCGGATATAACCTGCAGAAAGGAAAACGGAGAGATTCAAAGAAAAGATATGCATTTTGTATGACCACGGCCAGTTAGGTGCGTGCGTTAAAAGCCAGCACCAAACGGAATATTCAGCTAAACTGCGGTCACACAAAGGAAGCGCGTTCTTGCAAATTGAGTATTTTCATTTTATGACAACCCAAGCTAAATCTTTGCCAGCCGTTATAAAGGACCTGTTGTTCATTAAATAGAGCCTTAAATCCTTGGAGGATTTAATGCACTTCGGTTTTCTCTGTGGCAGTTTGTGAACCGTTCCTTGCGCGAATATAATACTGGCGACTTCAACGAAAAACGTGTCTGTCAACAGCATAACTCAAGACGATGTCATATATGAATTAAGTACATACTTAAGTCAGGACTAGAATACAAGGTGAAGATTTGTAAGAAATTATACACCCTTACTACAAATTTAACTCAAAAAATCTGATTTGTTACACTCACATGACTTTCTCTACTCTTGTACAAACCATTTTTACAAACGCTTATTCTCCATCTACTTCATGTTAATCGAGATAAACATTTGCAGAGTCTATCTTATTGCTAATTTTCTTGTAGATGTAAGAGGAATATATATTTACAAGGGCAATATAGAAATATAGTAGCCTTTAAGCACATACATATCTCTTAATAGCTGGTTGCTAGGTGCAGCACCATTCTCTTTGCCACAGATTAATACTCTTTGCATATCCAAGACAAAAAAATGAATAACGAATTCCCATTTGAGAAAAAGTATAAGTATTGGAAAATTTAAGGAAATAACAAGCAATATCTCGAAAATGGTTCACTCAACAAAAAAATGTATATGACATAAATTGTGTATTTTAACGCGATCTACATTTTTGTGTAGTAAAATTTTGTCTGTCTTATGGTTTACCAGTTATACCTACAAAAGTCGTTCACAATGAAGAATACTTTTGGAGACATTCCCAGAAAACTCAAGATATACATTTTATTTGTCATAAAAATATCTTAAATATATGATATTTTAATCAAAATCGTTAGAGCCATTTTTGAGAAAATTAAAATTATCTAAAATTTTTCCATGTAAAGGGTAATCTAGGGTGGGGGGATTTTCTTGAAAACCTTCGTGTCGCATCTCTGGAAGACACTAAACCTAAATACCAAGTTTGGTGTTTATCCGACTGTTCGTTTCTGAGTTATGCTGTTCACAGACACACACACACACGTACATGTTTCCAAAAATGTTTTTTTTATTCAGGGGACCTCAAAACATATATTTCCGATGAAATCTTGGTATCGAAATTTTGGGTGGAATACAATACTTCCCCTACTTACTATACGTAGTAGAGAAAGTAAAAAGTTGCTTCTGTCTCCGTCGAAAGCTGCTCTAAGTACTTTGAACAAAGTATCAAAAATCTGATAAAAATCAAATTGAACTTTATTTATGGACGCTCTTTAACTGCTGTGGTCCTTAGCGTCCCATTCTATATTGGAAGTGAAAGACCGAAAATTTTGCTCAGAGGCCCCTTTATCAGGCTTGAGGTTCCTTTACGTGTCGTAAATGCCATGCTAAGTATGTTTACGCTCCTCCTCCGGGTTTGAACCCGCGACCTCGGGAATTAGAGGCTAGCATGGTAACCACTACACCCACGAATTTGAGGTAGAACATTCAAAATAATATTTATTTATATCGCAAAATTTCTATGATATACATATTATCCCTTTCATTCATTCCTATATAAAAATGCGTATCTCGGTATATAATAAAGCTTATGTTAAAGAATTTTTCAAGTCGGTAAGCATTTCAAAATATTGCCTGTTGTAGGTTTACTATTTCGCACACGCAAAATCTCAACGTTTGTTTATTATTTTTTATGAGCTCAAGGTTAAAACAAGATAATTCTGTAAACAGTTAGCATGGCTTCCTTCGGAAGGGAAGCTCAGCCGGTGGTCCCATTTCGTAGATTTACGGCACGTAAAAGAACCTCAAGCCTGATAAAGAGGCCTCTGAGCAAAATTACCTGTCTTTCACGCCCAATTAGAATGGGGTGCTAAGGACCACAGCAGTTAAAGAGCGTCCATAAATAAAACTCCATTTAATTTCTGTAAACAGTGTGTTACTGCCCCAAAACACTGTATACAACATGCAAACTGAAACCATTACTATGGATATATTTTTGTCGCACTTGCCGTATTGGCCCGAACACTTATGGTCAAAATCTGAATCGCTAGCTTGACTTTGTACATACCTTTGCTGTTAAAATCTACGCTCATTTGTAACAATACAGTTGGCGTCTAGAACCGAAACTTGCGGCATTTTATTACGCAATAATGCAAACTTTTACCGGAGTTTAGGCATTAACGTTTTTCGCTAGCTTCTATCGAATGCGCTGGATGGCAGCGAGAATGACGTATTGTGGGAGAAGAATGAAGAAAACGGTGAGAGGGAGAATGATGAAGTGAATAACGGAAGTATGGCAGTGCGTTGGTGCCAATGTGATGTACTTAATGCTAGAAAAATGCTTGCATAAATGTAAGTACAGGAAAATCAACGTTTACATTCATTTTTGTGTCAATTATTTTTTCCATTTCTGCCCCCCCCCCCGCTCGAACTTTAAGACCCAGCTTATTTTCGGGTCAATACGATAATATGCAATGGATAGAAAATCCCGAAGAATTATTGCACTTCACCCCAAAAAATGGATATGCTTCACGGAAAATACACGCATTGAGGTGCTAAATCACTCTTAAAAAGTATTTTTGAAAAAATTCTCCTTCTATGAGAAACTGAAGTTTCAAAATTTCATACGATATTTGCACACACCTACGCGCGTTCATTTAAATGACGCGTTTGGGCTTTTAAATGGACAGAAATACAAAACCATAGTTGGGTCTTTCTAAGTCTACAGCGCCAAAGGATTATTTTCCATAAACATTTTCAAAATTGTTTTCGAAATTCATTCGAAAATTCAGTATCAAATATTCTTAAGCAAGAAACAAGAGAGTGCTTAAAGTTTTGAAAATGGAGATATATTTTACTGGCTCTACTCCATTCATACATACCGTGGATTAAGCTATAGGAGAGCAGAGTTAAAGTTGTGTTGGATAATTAAGTATATTTTATATATTTATCTATAATTGCATACTTTTTGGAAATAAATACATTCATTCATAGCAACACTAAATAAATTCATTGTAAAACAGAGAATATAACTAGGAGTGATACTGTTTTTTGAAAAAAACCATAAGTAGAGTTTTAGATTTATTTATATGTAGACAATTTTAATTTTTTTTTCTTAGTACCTTATACATCTTTCAGCATTTAAAATGAACCTTACGATATACTTTAAGTTATATCAGCGATATTTTGTAGTGGTTCTCCCAATATATGTACGCTAACTAAAATCTACTACGCAAAGATTGGTTTACTGCACATGTGCTGTATCACCAATCTCATCAAAACGTTATACATATATGTATATATACATGTATACTTATTTCCGTTCAATTCTCAATGTTCAATTCAATATATATTTTAAAAACATACACTGAAAATTGAACATAAATTATTTTAAACTTTTAATTAAACTTCAAAACGTTTTATTTCTTAATAAACGTGTTCACTGCCTTAAAAAATCTTATATTTTGTTTAAAAATCATGGAAATTGCAACGTAAGAAGTAGTTTTCATAATGCAGTTTAAACCTTTATTTAGATAGCATTGCCGGCCCTCGTAGCCGTGGTCGCTGGAGTGTGTAGCTTCGGCGCTCCGCCAAGCTGAGGGTCGCGAGTTTGAGTCCCGCCATGGGCATGGGTGATTGTGTGTGTAATTGCGGTAATAAGCGGTATGCAAAACAGTAAAAACAAAGTAATGATAAACTGGGTAACCAAGGGAACTTTAATATAAAAAAGCATAGTCCAGAAACCACTTAATGTATTATGCATCAGATTTTATACCAAAACTTCGTTATAAAGGTGTTGTGGTAAACAATCCAACAGGATCAGTTCAAAACTCCAGGTTTTGGAAAACTCACAGATCGGTCACCTTTAAGTATGTTTGAAAGTTCGTGTTGCCTTGGCAACACTTCGTATAACGAACAAAATCACTCAGGCTGTAGCTACTGAGGTTCATATTCGGGTGGTCGAGGGTTCAAATACCGTGTACTCAAACCGATTAGGATTTTTTCATGGTTTTTCATCAGTTATCAGGATTTGATATTACATATCATTACCCAAATTTCCAGCTATACAACATAATACATAGAAAAAGATGGTATACAGGAGGGCGACTATACAACTAAGATCATTTGTTCAGCATCACCATGCCTACGTGTACTCAAAGAACAGGACAATTCCAAGTTTGCAATGACCATATTCCTCCAAAACTCAATAGCAACAAAATAGATGGTACAGGAAGGTGATCTGTCTGGTATACACCGACTCAGGTGAATCATTGAACTAAGTTATCGTCATGATACGACCAACAGGTAAAATCATCGCAGCTACAGCCTTGGGTGGACCTTGGCCTCCACTATCAGTCTCAATTCCAACCGACTATTCCTTTCCGTTTCCGTAATACTGAATTTCTGCAGGACATTGTCAAGCCACCTTATCCTGGGCTTTTCTTTCTTTGCTAAGTAAATTCTTGCATTCAGTATGCTTTTGAGTATAGTGTTTTATGACCAAGCCACTCTTGCCTTCTTGCTTTTATAAATCTAACTATATCTTTCCCATCTATTATTTAGCTAATTTCATAACTATTTAAAACGACATTAAACAATAAAAATCTGATGTGTAATGTTCACAAGCGTTTCTTGGACCATTATAGTTTAATATTTCTAAAGCATTCTTACAAAACCGAGTTTTTCTCACTACTTCATGTTAATCGAGATAAACATTTGTGGAAATGATTTCATTACATATTTCCTTATAGGTATAAGGGGGATACAGAGGGGTAAAGCCGGTGGTCCCGTGTCGTAGATTTAAGGCACGTAAAAGAACCTCAAGCATGATAAAGAGGCCTCTGGGTAAAATTACCGATCTTTCAGGCCCAATATAGAATGGGACGACGCTAAGAACTACAGCAGTTAAAGAGCGTTCATAAATAAAACTCCATTTATTTTAATTTTGGATACAGAAGGCGATTCAAATATTTAAAAAGCGAGTAGCTATACCCTTTGCATACAAATGAACGATGGCAGCATTTAAAAATGGATAAATATTGGAAAGTTCAAAACAATAACAATCAATACCGTAAATGGTTAATTTCACAAAAAAATAACATAACAATATCTACATTTTTCGTGCATTAACTTTTTTGGGAGTATTCTTGTGGTTTACCTGTTATTAAAAGTTATACAAAAGACACTCAGAATGAAGTGGACTTCACAAGCGTTTTACAGAAAATTCAAAACATATGTTTAATTTTTCATATAAACAGTTTAAACATGTATTTTAATCAAAATAGAGGTATTTTGGATAAAGTAAAAAAAAAGAAATATTTTCTGTAAAAAAGATAGTTTGGGTTGGGAATATTTTCTTAAAAATCTTTGTGTAGTGTCTTTGAGGTATTGAAATGAAATACCAAGTTATCATTTTTTATTCAAGGTGCCTCAAATCATTTATTTTCAGTGAATATCAAGGTTTTGTTTGGAATGCAATACTTCCTCTAAGAAGGTGCTAGAGAAGGTAAAAAATCTGATGTGCTACACTCACATGACTCTCTCTACTCTTGTACAAACTATTTTTACAAACGCTTATTCTCCATCTACTTTATGTTAATCGAGATAAACATTTTCAGACTCTATCTTATTGCTAATTTTCTTGTAGATGTAAGGGGAATATATATTTACAAGGGCAGTATCGAAACACAGTAGCCTTTAAGCACATACATATCTCTTAATAGCCGGTTGCTAGGTGCAGCACTATTTCCTTTGCCACAGATTAACACTCTATTCATATCCAAGACAAAAAAATCTGATGTGTTACACTCACATGACTTTCTCTACTCTTGTACAAACTATTTTTACAAACGTTTATTCTCCATATGCTTCATGTTACTCGAGATATCGAGATGTCAATCTTATTGCTAATTTTCTTGTAGATGTAAGGGGAATATATATTTACAAGGGCAGTATCGAAATACAGTAGCCTATAAGCACATACATATCTCTTAATAGCCGGTTGCTAGGTGCAGCACTATTTCCTTTGCCACAGATTAACACTCTATTCATATCCAAGACAAAAAAATCTGATGTGTTACACTCACATGACTTTCTCTACTCTTGTACAAACTATTTTTACAAACGTTTATTCTCCATATGCTTCATGTTACTCGAGATATCGAGATGTCAATCTTATTGCTAATTTTCTTGTAGATGCAAGGGGAACATGGTAGGTTATAAGCGATAGTCAAATATTTTAAGCGCTGGTTGCTATGTGGCGCATTATATTCTGTTTGCATATCCAGGACATAAAAAATTGAATAACGAATTTGAGAAAAAGTATAAGTATTGGAAAATTTAAGGAAATAACAAGCAATATCTCGAAGATGGTTCACTCAACTAAAAAAATGTATATGACATAAATTGTGTATTTTAACGCGATCTACATTTTTTGTGTAGTAAACTTTTGTCTATCTCTTATGGTTTACCAGTTATGCAAAAGTCGTTCACAATAAAGAATACTTTTGGAGACATTCCCAGGAAATTCAAGATATACATTTTATTTGTCATAAAAATATCTTAAACATATGCTATTTTAATCAAAATCGTTAGAGCCATTTTTGAGAAAATTAAAATTTTCGAAAAATCTTCCATGTAAAGGGTACTCTAGGGTGGGGGATTTTCTTGAAAACCTTCGTGTCGCATCCTTGGAAGATACTGAACCCAAATACCAAGTTTGGTGTTTATCCGACTGTTCGTTTCTGAGTTATGCTGTTCACAGACACACAGACACACACACAGACAGACACACAGACACACACACGGACATGTTTCCAAAAATGCTTTTTTGGCTTCAGGGGGCTCAAAACATGTATTTCCGGTGAATCTCGGTATCGAATTTTTGGGTGGAATACAATACTTCCCCTACTTACTATACGTAGTAGAGAAAGTAAAAATGAATAACGAATTCCCATTTGAGAAAATAAGTATTGAAAAATTTAATGGAATAACAAGCAATATCTCGAAAATGGTCACTCAACAAAAAAATGTATATGACATAAATTGTGTATTTTAACGCGATCTACATCTTTTGTGTAGTAAAATTTTGTCTATCTCTTATGGTTTACCAGTTTACCAAAAGTCGTTCACAATGAAGAATACTTTTGGAGACATTCCCAGAAAATTCAAGATATACATTTTATTTGTCATGAAAATATCTTAAACATATGATATTTTAATCAAAATCGTTAGAGCCATTTTTGAGAAAATTAAAATTTTCGAAAAATGTTCCATATAAAGGGTAATCTGGGGTGGGGGGATTTTCTTGAAAACCTTCGTGTCGCATCTCTGGAAGATACAGAACCCAAATACCAAGTTTGGTGTTTATCCGACTGTTCGTTTCTGAGTTATGCTGTTCACAGACAGACACACACATGGACATGTTTCCAAAAATGCTTTTTCTGGATTCAGGGGATCTCAAAACATGTATTTCCGGTGAAATCTCGGTATCGAATTTTTGGGTGGAATACAATACTTCCCCTACTTACTATACGTAGTAGAGAAAGTAAAAATGAATAACGAATTCCCATTTGAGATAATAAGTATTGAAAAATTTAATGGAATAACAAGCAATATCTCGAAAATGGTCACTCAACAAAAAAATGTATATGACATAAATTGTGTATTTTAACGCGATCTACATCTTTTGTGTAGTAAAATTTTGTCTATCTCTTATGGTTTACCAGTTTACCAAAAGTCGTTCACAATGAAGAATACTTTTGGAGACATTCCCAGAAAATTCAAGATATACATTTTATTTGTCATGAAAATATCTTAAACATATGATATTTTAATCAAAATCGTTAGAGCCATTTTTGAGAAAATTAAAATTTTCGAAAAATGTTCCATATAAAGGGTAATCTGGGGTGGGGGGATTTTCTTGAAAACCTTCGTGTCGCATCTCTGGAAGATACAGAACCTAAATACCAAGTTTGGTGTTTATCCGACTGTTCGTTTCTGAGTTATGCTGTTCACAGACAGACACACACATGGACATGTTTCCAAAAATGCTTTTTCTGGATTCAGGGGATCTCAAAACATGTATTTCCGGTGAAATCTCGGTATCGAATTTTTGGGTGGAATACAATACTTCCCCTACTTACTATACGTAGTAGAGAAAGTAAAAAGAATCACTATTGCTACCTTTGTTTCATTTTACGGTTTTGCCAAACTCGTCGGAATCAATTGCTGTGTTCATAAGCGAATTTCTTCTTGTTTGTAAAGATGTGGGTTATAATGGTTCTGAATGACAAAATCCGCCACTGCCGCCAATGCTTGTTTTGCGATCTCTTCATCATGAATTCGTAATTACCGCAATACTAAAGCCCCGTTCAAAGCAAAATGTGTGTGTGTGTGTCTGTGTGTGTGTGTGTGTGTGTGTTAACATGTTACTATGCAAATATGTACATACAATGCTGTTTAATTCACCCTCCCCTCCCCACAATACTCACCCTCCAGGTCTACACTTTTTATTTACACCTCTTTCCACTGCAAATGGACGGATCCATGTTTTATTTATTTCACTGTGTCGACAATTGGATCTGATGCACCATAACCTATTTTAATAATAATGACTTGGGGCCGAGTAAGGTACGGAATTAGTTGATATCATATCCACAGCTGGTCTCTGGATTATGCAAATTCACTTGGCAATTTAAAGGCCATAATGACCTATAGGGATGTGCAAATATTTGATTTATTGGGATCGTCATCATGATCATTAGTAATTATTTAAAATTCCCAAATCTTTCACTCTACATCCATACAGCGCTACTTTTCAGAGCAAAACATAGGTACATTATTTTTGGACGTTCATGTTTTCTAGTGGCACTCCGGTTGATTTTTTGCGTGTTAGGTAATACTGTTTCCTGCATTTAGAACTGCCAACCTAACCCACCCTGTTTTGGACTTTTTAGAGTTTCTTATACCACAGCATTATATGTATTACTTTCTCTACCACTAAAATAGTAGGCAGAGAAAATATATTATTTAGCCCTAAAATTCGATATCAAAATTTCACCTAAAATATATGTTTTGAGGACCCCTGAATAAAACACCTCTTTTATATAAAAAAAAGAAATCTCAAATTAATAGAAAACTCCTATTTCAGTTCTACATCTTCTAAAGATACGACGAGAATACTTTCAAGAAAAATCCCACACGCTAGCCTTATTTGGAAAGTTTTTTTGTTATTGTTTGTTTTCTCAAAATTTGTTCTAACGATTTTAATTAAAATACCATACGTTAAGGATTTTTGCATGACTAATAATATATCTTGATTTTTTGCGAATAGTATGAAGTCCGCTTCATTATGAAACATTTTGTGTAATTGGTAAAAACCTTACAATACAAACAAACGAAGCTCTCGTAAAGACACACAAATTATAAAAAAAAATTCTTTCCAGCATTAAAACATTTCCGAGATTTTCAAATACCTCATGTTGTCACTATTCTTTTGTTTATCAGGCAAAGAGCATGAAACTTCAAAGCCAGCATGTAGCGACCCGCTTTTTAAACATTTGACTATCGCTTTAGATTCCTGTATCCCACTTGCACAAGCGTATAAGGAAACTACATTTGCAAACATTATCTCGATTAACATGAAGCAGAAAGAACAATAAGCTTTCGTAAGATTTTGTAGAAGACTGGGTGGAGGAAATCATGTGAATGTAACCATCTGGAATTTAACATTTTTTTCCCAGATATCCATCATAAACACCAGTGCTTCTGTATTATTTTTCTCACGTAAAGAATGCATCTGAAGTGTAATTCTGTTTACTGATTTACGGACGATGAATGAGTGAAATTGTTGACGAGTCGTTCATCGCCCTCTTTGGGCAGCTCCAGTAGTGGGGTGGGCCTTCGAGCTAGGAATTGTCAGGGACTTCAGCATGTCTCTGTGGTTTGTCTGCCTGAGGCCTGTAACCTCCTGTGTGGTCGCTTCACTTCATCCTCCCTCATTGGAGGACGTGGTAGCCGCAAAAGATATCAGGTAGCTCGCAGTGCGCGAGATGTGCTCCTCCGTTGTATACCCTATACCAAATGCCCCTATCCACGTTACAATATATACGATATACGAGGGATGTTTTTAGGGTATGGTCCGTTATGCAACAAAATAGGAACTGCTGAATATTTTGGTTAGCTAATTTTTTATCCCATTGTATATACCTTAATCTTTTTTTCCCACATAGTTTTAGGTCAATTAAATTCTCATTTTGGTGTAGACTAAACTTTAGTGTCTCCTCCTAGAAGAACTTCGCCGCCAATCCATAAAACAATTGTACATTTTCTGAGATGAATTTTTCTGCGTCTCAGATTCAGTGAAAGAAGCAATTGCGTTATTGGTATCGTTGGTTTCAGGAGAGGGATTCAAACTAGTGGTCCGGAAGTCAGATCTTTTATCGCAGAGTAGCTGCAAGAAAACAATTGCGAATCTACAAGTTAATACGATGTTCCAAAAACAGACGACTCATTTGTTTATGACCTTCAAGAAGCTTTCGTACATGTACCGTAAATGCTCCCTGAGGCAATATTTTTAACATTTAAACAATTTCAGCCTAATTATATAATATGTAAATGCAATAACAGCCCGCCTTGAAGCAATATGTGTATGTAATAATTTGCAAAATGTATGTAACAGTCATTGCATATGCTTATATTATTGTATCCATGTGTAATAATGATATGTGAATATATTACGTAATTTAATAATGTAGGAGCTGTGAGAATAATCAGTTAAAAGTTGCTAATAATGAGGTAACAATGAGGTAACCTTGAGGCAATAATGAGTTTGCGAGTTTAACAATACCACTTCTGATTCTTGGAAGCAATAATGTAATTTTAGTGGCAGTTTATAAAATAGCCAATCAACGACTAGAAAAAGCTTTAGTTAAATGAAGGTATTCTATTGGAGTAGGATTAGCCAATCAGAAACTGAAATATAGCAAAATTTACAAATCTAGAAGTCAGTTGCCTGCAGACAGTGTTACTAACCAGACGCAAAAAGTGTCCTCAAGAAATATAATATGTATTCGTGTGAGACAAAAAAATAAGTTTACGTGTTAAAAAGTGTAATTAATTAATAAAAAGAATCTCACAGCTCTCTATATCAGTGAAGTGTTATTTAATTTGTGTCAAATTAATAAAAGGAGTGAAGTAAAATTAAAATCTGTGTAAGCCTACATTCTTGTGCATCACAACCCTGCTAAGAGAAACGTGTCTCTAACAATAATACTGACGCAGCCGAGGCAAACATAAATATATAATATTTAAAGATACCGTCAAATATAATATAAAGTTAATATATTTTTAAGCTTGGGGCAAAGGCCACAGGAAACTGTTTAACATGCGTGCGGTTGCAACTACTATAATTTCGGCTCTCCAACAGTCGAAATACGATACAACTACTCCTAAAATACACCTTTCTCATCCATAAGAGATTATTACAGCTTATTTTGAATACATTCATTCACCCCCCAGGAGTTACAAGCGGGTACCTGGGGTCAGAGGCCCGTCGAGGAGCAGACAGAGCAACCAGGATGGGTGATCAGCCCGATGCCTGGTATGGGATGAAGGAAGTAGATGAAACGAAATGTTGGTGAAATGGATGAAAGTAAAGGCGATGATGGAGCAGTGGGTGGAATGAATGGCGGGGGAAACCGGAGAAAACCCGCCCAGACGCCGCTTCGTCCACCACAAATCCCACATGCAGGTCCCTGGGATTGAACCCGGGCCACCTCGGTGGGAGGCGAGCGGTCTAACCACTCGGCCACGGCGCCGCCTATTTTGAATAACTCCAGAAACTCAGTTAACTCCAGAAACAGCTAAACGTTTCCTAGATGGACCGGAGGAGGAAGTCTGTGACGTGTTCTGAAAAACGTATGCTACGGTAAGACAAATGTCCAAAAATATTGATAACTGGTAGAAAAGTAGTGTAAGGTTTGAGGGCTTAGGTAAAAAATAAACTATGGATAACTACTTAGTAGTTCGTACTTTATTGCAAAACAGAAGGACTTTTAAAATAGTTTTGCTTAGGAATGATTTCAAATTAAGCAAGAAGTGCTTAGCTACTATATACCGAAAGAGCAGTCAAATATTTGTGGTAATAATCTCTTGTAATGGTAACAAAAGAGAAAAGAATATCGCAACGCTCCAAGAGTCCATCAGATGTGCACTCACGCTTGGAAAGGTTGTAAGCCTGCTACATGGAATATTTGGAAAATGGCAAAGGGTTCAGAAAAATATTTAAGACAAATTGCATACGTTAATTTGCTCTACACCTTTCTTATAGTAAGTTTTATTATATCTCATATGGTTCCCTACTTATACAATATTACACAAAATTCAACCAAATGAAGAAGACTTAACACAACATTTTCGCAGAAAATTCAAGATATACTTATTACACACAACAACACGCATCCTTAGAAGACTGAGCTTAAATACCAAGTTTTGTTTCGTTTTTGAGTTATGCGATTCAGACATACAAACAGACACGCGTGCGCGCGGACCTTTTGCTAAAAATGCTTTCTTTTAATTATTCAGTGGATCCTAAAATATTTATTTTCGGTAATATCGAATCTTTGGGCGAAAAACAATACCTCCTCCACCTACATAAATAGGTGGTAGAGAAGGTAAAAACTGACTGACCTGTTCGTTCCCCAGATAGTAAGTGATTAGTATTCTGGGGCATATTCACCGAGCGGGATAGCTCTATGACCTGCATTCGGGAGGTCCCGGGATCGATCACCGGCGACTACCCACACCCTCTGACACATGTTTTTTTCCGGGTCGTTAGGCGAATACTGTAGTGGTTTCTTTCAACCCCCGAATCTCCTGCCCCTCCATTTTGATCCATTCTTCATTTCATTCATCCATCCCGTTGGTCTCCTTCAGGGTCGGAAGTTTCAGCGATGGTGTTTCGGTGCAGCGCAGGAGGCGAAAAGGATGCTCTCTGTGAATTCTCTCGGTCCCTCAGGTTTCTGCTGGCTACCGGGGTATCCGAAATCCTTTGAGGGGCGTATGGACCCTCTCTATAGGGGGGGCGAGTTTCCTAGTCTGCCGGGGAATCTACTTCTGGAAACTTAGGGAGCCTGCCATTACTGTACCGTCACTACTGGTTCCGACCGCCAGGTGTCTCCTCTCACCTTGTCCTTCGTCCTGAGACGCACCTTCGTGGGGCGTAGGTGCAATATCTCCTATGGCAATTCCCATTAGATCTGCTGGTTATAAAAGAATACTTGGCGGGTATTTCAGTTCGATAATACGTTCACTAGATGCAGGGCTTGTCCAGAAGTAGAAGGACGTTATCTCAAACAAAGTTCGTATTTAAAGAAGTTTAATACATCATATTGCTTCTTGCTTTGCAGATTAATCAGTGAAGAAACACCGGGCCAGTCCATCGCTACTACACGAATAGATTAAGCTAGGAGAGCCGCGGAACTTTGGATATTCACAGTATTATGTGACTAAAAGAGTCGCCCATACATTACTGTCCCATGCAATTACTACAAATTAACCTAACGGGATGCTCGGGCTCTATGGCCCGTATTTAGGAGGCCTTAAGATTCTTTATAAGGGGTTAAAACATGACAGTGGTCGTTTTTGAGAGTTTTAAGGTAATCTGTAAATTCCATTGGATCCTTTAGATAAGTATACAAAGTTTGCTCTACATTCATCAAAGTGTGTTAATTAGTGTGCTAGGGGGTTGAAAATAAGGGTAGCAGACACTTTTGAAAGTTGTACGGCAGCTTATCATTTTTAACAGATTCTAAATCTTAGCCGTACCAGGTTTTATGAAAATATACCAAAGAAATCCGATGTGTTACACTCACATGACTTTCTCTACTCTTGTACAAACTATTTTTACAAACGTTTATTCTCCATATGCTTCATGTTAATCTTATTGCTAGTTTTCATGTAGGTTCAAGGGGAATTGGTAGGCTTTAAGCGATAGTCAAATATTTTAAGTGCTGGTTGCTATGTGGAGTATTCCATTTTCTTTGTATTAGCAGGACAAAAAAAATTTAATAACGAATTTGAGAAAAAGTATAAGGTCACTCAACAAAAAAAATGTATATGACATAAATTGTGTATTTTAACGCGATCTACATTTTTTGTGCAGTAAAATTTTGTCTATCTCTTATGGTTTACCAGTTATGCAAAAGTCGTTCACAATGTAGAATACTTTTGGAGACATTCCCAGAAAATTCGAGATATACATTTCATTTGTCATGAAAATATCTTAAACATATGATATTTTAATCAAAATCGTTAGAGCCATTTTTGAGAAAATTAAAATTTTCGAAAAATCTTCCATGTAAAGGGTAATCTGGGGTGGCAGATTTTCTTGAAAACCTTCGTGTCGCATCTCTGGAAGATACTGAACCTAAATACCAAGTTTGGTGTTTATCCGACTGTTCGTTTCTGAGTTATGCTGTTCACAGACACACACACACACGGACATGTTTCCAAAAATGCTTTTTTTTGGATTCAGGGGGCCTCAAAACATATATTTCCGGTGAAATCTTGGTATCGAATTTTTGCGTGGAATGCAATGCTTCCCCTACTTACTAAACGTAGAAGAGAAAGTAATATGCATTGCTAATAACGTCAACAAAAAATGAGATAAATTTGGTGATATTAACACGACATGTAACTCCCTCTGCCTTCAGTAGCTCAAATTTTAAAAGATTTTAAGCTTCCCCATTCACCCCTTTGGCCTGAAGTCATTAAAATTCCGCCATGTTGGCAATGACGTGACATAAAAATCCTCTGATGTGTTCAATGAAACGGGATTGAAATGGGTGATATGAATATAAAACCCGCCTAAACCCCTCCGTTTTTATTTTGTTTTGAAGTGTTTAATAAGCTATGTCCATCTGAAAGAACAGTGCTGTGTGAAATAATTATCAATATCGATTGAGTGGTTTACGATATTTTATCCCCCACACATCACACATAATTTTCTCTATAAAATTATTATACAGAAACAAAATAGTGATATAGCACTTCAAAATATGTATGCCGTTATTTACTTTCTCTACTACGTATAGTAAGTAGGGGAAGTATTGCATTCCTCCCAAAAATTCGATACTGAGAATACAAATATATATACATATACAGGAAATATATGTTTTTATGTGCACAGAATGCATATAAAGCATTTTGGAAACAGGTCTGTGTGTGTGTCTGTGTATCTGTCTGTGAACAGCATAACTCAGAAAAGAACAGTCGGATAAACACCAAACTTGGTATTTAGGTTCAGTATCTTCCAAATATGCGACACGAAGGTTTTCAAGAAAATCCCCCCACCCCAGATTACCCTTTACATGGAACATTTTTCGAAAAAATTAATTTTCTTAAAAATGGTTCTAAGGATTTTGAATAAAATACCATAAGTTTAAGACTTTTTTATGGCAAATGAATTGTATATCTCGAATTTTCTGGGAATGTCTCCAAAAGTATTCTTCATTGTGAACGACTTTTGCATAACTGGTAAACCATAAGAGATAGATAAACTTTTACTACACAGAAAACGTACATCGCGTAAATACACAATTTATGTTATATACATTTTTGTTGTTGAGTGAACCATTTTCAAGATATTGCTTGTTTTTCCTTTAAATTTTCCAATACTTATACTTTTTCTAAAATGGGAATATGTTATTCATTTTTTTATCCTGGTAATGCAAAGAGAATGGAATACTCCACATAGCAACCAGCTCTTAAAATATTTGACTATCACTTAAAGCCTACCATATTCCCCTTGCATCTACAAGAAAATTAGCAATAAGATTAACATCTCGATTAACATGAAGCATATGGAGAATAAGCGTTTGTAAGAATAGTTTATACAAGAGTAGAGAAAGTCATGTGAGTGTAAAACATTAGATATTTTTCCTGTATTCCATTTATATACTGCCTTTAACTTCTAAGGTAATATTGGCGGCTCTGCCTTTGGAACAATTGCCCATCGGCAATGATGTTTACTCGTTTACTCTTCCGTTAATTTTTGGGTTTGTTTACGTTGGGTTTTCTTTATAAATATTAAACTTAAAAAGACATCCATACTCATACTTTCAGACTCTAGGAAGGACGGGGAATAATCCTGGTTAAAGAAAATGTCTATCCTCCAACTGGAAAATGAACCCGAGAGCTCTCGATTTGGAAGCTGGCATGCTAACCACCAGAGACAGTCTCCCATGTATGACTTAAAATATTATAAAATTCACATTAATAATAGTGAATGTCTTTAAAATGATTAATCCTATAATAATGTTTATTGGAAATGAGTTCTAAGTTGAGGTTAAGTTTTTATCTATATCTTAGGATTTCTCATTTCTACAAAAGTTAGGCCGTATCAAGAGGACGTAATAGTTAGAGCCATTTTTAAGAAAATAAAAAGCATAGCCTTTTCCATGTAAGGGTAGAATGAGTTGGGGAAATTTTTTGAAAATTATAACTTTAAGTTGCATCTTTGAAGATTATTGGATTCAAATATGACGTTCGCTTTTCATCCGAGTTCTCTTTTTTGAGTAGTGCTTTTCACAGACAAACACGCACACATACACGCGCCAACCTTTTTTCTAAAAATGCTTTGGGGGGGGGGATTCACCGTATGTCAAAACATGATCGATGGAAATGCTCCGCAGTAACGTGTGAGGCTCGCATTTGGGATGTCCCGGGTTCGATTCCCGGCGACCGCCCTGACCATGATTTTCTCGGGGTTTACCCGGATCATTAGGCAAACCGGGTGTGATACCTCTTCTACCATTTTCCTGCCTATTATTTCCTGTACCCACCATTTCCTTCATTATGTTTCAAGGTCGAAGGACCAGGCGACGTTGTTCGGCGTGTTGCGGCTGGACGGTGATAGTGAAGGTTTCTTCCATGCGTAGATCGAATTGCTCATATAACCGTCCTCGGGTGCTCATGGAGCAGATTGACCTTAAGGGAACCTTCGGGGTTCGAGGCTTGTACTTGAGCGGCGTCGGATGCGTTCAATCTGGAAACGTTAGGGGCCCCGCCCATGCTTGGGGTACGTCGTCTCCCGAATCTGGTCGCCCTTCAGCTCTCTCCCTATTTTCGCCCTCCCAGTAGTCGCGTTCGAAGCACAAACGGCCACATTGCCTACATTCGGTGCTCCACCCCGGTATCGGGCGGCCTGTGTGATGTGTACCTTTACGTCAAAAACATGCATTTCCGGTAAAATCTGGGTGGAACACAACACTTCCTCTGTCTACCATAGGTAAGCCGTAGAGGAAGACAAAATAGCCATGATTTGTTGAGTAACCCTGGTATTAAAAAAAAAGGTTATATAATCCAAATTCCATAAAAATGTAAAAAAAAAATCAGTTAGTATGTACATGGTCAGATGAGTCAATCTTGTAATGTTGAAGCATTTATCAGTAAAGTATAAATTTTTTCCCTCTCTACCCAAACATCGGCGAAAAAACGGTAAGATCTCCCCTCCCCCCTTAGCATACACAAAAATCTGATGTGTTACACTCACATGACTTTCCCTACTCTTGTACAAACTATTTTTACAAACGCTTATTCTACATATGCTTCATGTTAATCGAGATATCGAGATGTTAATCTTATTATTAATTTTCTTGTAGATGCAAGGGGAATTGGTAGGTTTTAAGCGATAGTCAAATATTTTAAGAGGTGGTTGCTATGTGGAGTATTCCATTCTCTTAGCATTACCAGGACAAAAAAAATGAATAACGAATTTGAGAAAAAGTGTAAGTATTGGAAAATTTAAGGGAATAACAAGCAATATCTCGAAAATGGTTCACCCAACAAAACAAATGTATATGACATAAATTGTGTATTTTAACGCGATCTACATTTTTTGTGTAGTAACATTTTGTCTATGTTTTATGGTTTACCAGTTATGCAAAAGTCGTTCACAATGAAGAATACTTTTGGAGACATTCTCAGAAAATTTGAGATATACATTTCATTTGTCATGAAAATATCTTAAACATATGATATTTTAATCAAAATCGTTACAGCCATTTTTGAGAAAATTAAAATTTTCGAAAAATGTTCCATGTAAAGGGTAATCTGGGGTGGGGGGATTTTCTTGAAAATCTTCGTGTCGCCTCTCTGGAAGATACTGAACCTAAATACCAAGTTTGGTGCTTATCCAATTGTTCGTTTCTGAGTTATGCTATTCACAGAAACACACACACGGACATGTTTCCAAAAATGCTTTTTTTGGATTCAGGGGGTCTCAAAACATGTATTTCCGGTGAAATCTCGGTATCGAATTTTACGGTGGAATACAATACTTCCCCTACTTAGTATATGTAGTAGAGAAAGTAAAAACTGAGAAACACATTGTTAGCTTCCGAGAACATTAGTGGTTTTGTTCTATGTGAATTACACTTTAATTTTGAAAATTAAGTTGTGTTTTAAGCAATAACCGAATTAAAAAAAGCCTTTCACGATATCACAGTTTGATTCACTAATGATCGAGACTCCGTGGATGTTGGAAAACAAGCTCATCATTCAGTAGTTAAATATTCCTTTTTCCTCATTAAATTCACAGGCTCCAAAGAATTTGTTCTCGTATTACAGAAAAACGCGATTTACTTTTATTTTAATACGAAATAATTATGGGAAGGAGGACGCCATTAGTTCGCTATATCAGAGCATTTGTTTAAAATTGGATGGAAACCTTGAATTTTCGAATGTAAATTAAATTTAAACGGATATACGATCAGTAATACAATGTTTGATTAAAGACGTCATTACAGTCAACCCCAGAATAAATCCAAAACAATCAAATATACGGATCTTTCTTGAAAGGCTCCAACTTCTGCATTTCATTTTGAAGTACATGAATTATATGAATGCTTATGAAATCGATATAGTGATACAGCGTTATTGTTTTATATTTCTAGGTCCGTTCACTACTCGGAGCACCTATATTTTCTCTTTGTCCGTTTGTCCATCCGTCCGTTCATATGAAAGAAACAACTATGCCCAGAGTTAGAATAAAATTTATCAATTAATTTAAAATATGATAATATAAAAATAGTGGTAGTTTATATTGAGACATGACTTTTGGGCCAACCGAAGCAAGTATCTAAGAGCTTCGAGAAGATTGCATTACATTGCTTTACAAATTTGGTTGTAAGGGTACAAAATTAAGAACAGTTTGTTTGAAGACCTTTGCTTGATATTGCGAAAATGGGTTTTGATTTGAGTAAAAATATGACAGGTAGAAATTATCAGTGATGTTTTTGAACTTCCTCATTAACGCCTCAGGTGTTAAATATTCGCAAATTCATTTCTCCGTCAGCTTAAAGCATTAGTCATACCTAGATGGTCATTATAAGTTCGTTGATTTACCTAAGTAGCGTGTGCTAGACAGTTGCCCTAGTTGCGTAGTCGCCTTCCTGTGCCACCTATTTTGTTTATATTGAATTTTGGCGCAATGTGGGACTGTGGGATCATGGAATTGCTGACTGTTCTATAAGTATACATGCTATTGTTATGCTGGTCAGATGACCTTAGTTGTGTAATGGCTTGTACATGCTAATAAACTAACTTATCGTACCATCTGTTTTATTACTTTCTCCACCACCTACACATAGAAGGTAAGGTAAACTATTGTAATATAACCCAACGCTATCTGGAGCATTCCATTCTCTTTGCATGTCCGGGACATAAATAAAAGGAATTCCCATTTGAGATTAAGTATAAGTATTAGAAAATTCAAATAACAAGGAATATCTCGGAAATCGTTCACTCGACAAAAAAATGTATCACGACATAAATTGTTTGTTTTAACGAGATCTACGTTTTTTGCAGTAAAATTGTGTCTACCTCTTACGGTTAACCAGTTATACGAAAGTCATTCAGAATGAAGAGGACTTTAGAGGACATTCCCAGAAAACTCAAGATATACATTTCACTTATCATAAAAATATCTTAAACATATGATATTTTAATCAAAATCGTTAGAGCCATTTTTAAGAAAATCAAAATTTTCGAAAAAGTTTCCACATAAAGGGTAATCTGAGGAGAGAATTTTCTTGAAAATCTTCGTGTCGCATACTTGGAAGATACTAAAATCAAATACAAAGTTTGGTATTTATATGACTTTTTGCTTTTGAATTATGCTGCACAGACATACACACACGTGGGCCTTTTTCTAATTGTTCTTATTCGGGGGCTCAAAACATGTATTTCCGGCAATATCTCGGCATCGATTTTTTTTAATGAAATGCAATACTTTCTCTACCTAAGATGTACGTGAAGAGAAGGTAAAAATGTTACATAATTTATTTTTAATGTTACACAAAGTTTAATGTTTGATTTAAATAACTGTATTCTAGGAATAATGTGCAACATTTTAAAGTTTAAAATGTTCAAGTTTTCATCCCTTGGGGAATTTTATATGTTCTGAAAACTATTTTCTTTATAGGTAGGTATGTAGAACCATAATTAATTTTCTGCTATAATTAAGTTCAGCAAATATATGATAAAACTTCAACTAAACTGATTGACATGTTTAGAAACTATAATTTCAGTACAGAATACCCTTAAAAATTGTGTAGCGACATCAGAGCCGCCTAACGGCAAACTCAATTGCCTTTTCTTCACAGAGCGACAGATATTAACAAATTTAATGCTGCAACGACACGTAAATATGTTACATGTGTTCATTTTATTGATCAAACTTGGGTAGTAAACGGGATTAAACTCAAAATTTGGTTTTTTGTAATAACGAACATGATAAATTAAAAATAAATAGTGATGCAGTAATTGTGTCATACTCTATATGGTGAAGCAACGAGTACCAACATTATCTATATATCATTATCCTAATTGGCATTGTCAGATGACAGCAATTAGATGAGGCAAACACGGGAGGGTGAGGAGAAGGGTATGCCTAGGATTATTAAGCTCGACACGTCATCAGCTATGCACCCAACATACAGCATAGCAACCGTCAACAATCAATTAGTTCACCAAGGTAACGTCTTTAACAGAGTGTCGTTTTCTTATGGTGACATGCATAATTTTACACGTTAAAAATAATACAATGTACCTGAAAATTCTGTAGGTTTACAATTTCAAATCGACTGGAATTTTGCTTTCTCTACCACTGTGACTACGTGCACACTCAAAGAATAGCCAGGATTTCCACGATCCCAAAGCCACATACCGCCAAAATGCAATAAAAATAGATGGAAAGGAAGACGACTACGCAACTAAGGTCGTCTGCTAAGCATCACAATGATTACGTGTACACTCAAAAAACATTCTCGCATGGCTTCCTTTGGAAGGGAAGTAAAGCCGGTGGTCCCGAGTCGTAGATTTACGGCACGTTAAAGAACCCCAAGCTTGATAAAAAGGCCTCTGAGCAAAATTTCCGGTCCTTCACGCCCAATATAGAACCATAGTAGCTAAAGAGCGTCTGCAAATAAAACTCAATTTAATTTTTCAAGAAAATCAAGAATTTCCACAAACTCAAAGGCCACATTTCTCCAAAACTCAATAGCAACAAAACACATGGTACAGAAATGAGATTAAGCAAGTTCTCAAGCACTTACGGGAACGCAACTACTCAACTTAAGTCATCTGTCTGAAAAACACTGACAGTGAATCTATGTACGGTCGCGATACAGCCAAGAAGTTAAAACGACATTAAAAATAAACAAAAGATATTT
Source organism: Deroplatys truncata (assembly GCA_030765065.1). NCBI lineage: Eukaryota > Metazoa > Arthropoda > Insecta > Mantodea > Mantidae > Deroplatys > Deroplatys truncata. The sequence goes on along the minus strand of CM060982.1, from coordinate 80,221,321 downwards.
CATAAGACTAATTTGGAATCATCTCCTAAACAATAAGTGTAATACAATAATTAATAGAACTAATATTCCTCCTAAATAAATTAAAAGTAAAACATAAGAGAATCAAAATCTTAAAGCATATAAATATTTCTTGAAGAAAGAGGATTAATATATTAAATATAGTTGAGAGTACTTTAAAATCCATTATCAGGCAAAGCAATACCACACTTTGACCACTCTTACATAATTGGGTCCTCATTTAGAAACGCTGTTAGTTTTAATATTAACCAAATGCAAATTTAGGTTAATATCCACCGTAATTGGTATTTAAAGCGATACAAATGGAACTCACAAAAACTCGTTCATTACGTGCTTTTTAATCACGTCGTACGTGAAGCTGCAGGTCCAAAAGACTTGGAGATTCAGAATGGCCGTTAAGTCCGTCTCATTAGTTGTTTCTTTTTCTTTTCCCCCCTTCTGACTGAGTGGGCCATTAGCATTCGGCGGCAGAACACCCGAAACGACTTCCAAATTACGCGGGAGTGAGATCGAGGTGGAACACTGGTGCCGGTACCATTTCAAGTAATGGACACGCCGGCAGAATTTCCTCTACACCACCAAGTGTTTCCTGCAGGCATTCTTCTGTAATCAGAACACGCTTTTCTATTCCGGGTACTTTGATTAAGGGGTACATACAGCTCACACCAATTATATTTTGTAAATTTACTGCTGTGGCTATGCTGTCGGGATTGGTAAAAAATATGCAAAATGGTGGTTGTTCATCATGCAGGCTACAGCATTTCTCTGATAACTCAACTATTTTTTTGATATGTATAAGCTTTCAGTTTTATTATAATCATAAAGCTCAGGTTTACTATATATTGTGAGGCAGTATTAATGTCTGAATAATATTAATTGTATTTTTATTATAATTAAATTCAATAACAGCCCACCTTGAAAACAATATGTATATAATTATTATTTAAATTGTATGTAAGTCATTGCAAATACTTAGTTTTTATTGTAAACGTATTTATTAATGTTATGTAAATGTTTATATACTCTAACAGTGCAAAAACTATGAGAATAATATGTTTTTAGGTTGTTAATAATGAGGTAATAATGTAATTTTTGTGACAATAATGTGTCTGGAATTTTGAAAAGTACTGGTCATGAAAAGATCGGTAGTGACGTAGTTTCGCTTACAGTTTTGAATTAGCCAATCAACAGTAAAGAAAAAAGTTATAGTTTGAATGCTTAAATTCTATTGGACTAGAATTAGCCAATGAGAGACTGGCATTACCGAAGTTTTAAGGTTTTTACCGTTGGAATTAGTCAGACTCGGACCAGGTTTCATGGCGTGCAGATGGAAAAGTCACGAGCAAGAATTTATAGTAAATACATTAAGAATGTGTAAAGTTTTCTCACAGTTTCTTTTATAAAGTGCAGTGTTTTTATAAATGTACAAGTATAAAGAAATAAAAAGAAGTGAAATTTAAAAGTAATTCGTGACGTCTTTAATTTTTGTCATATCACGACCTGAACAAGACCTTATGTCTATATAGTTCGACTGAAGCAGCCGAGGAAGATTTAAATAATATTACATAAGCTTAATCAATTGAAACCTACGCACAAAGCAACAAATTAAATATAAAAATCTTCAAATTCTCCATAAAAATTACATTACGCAACATTGTGTAACATTACGTAACACAAGCATCATCATATCTACTACTACCAAGCGTGGCGTCCCAAGCATCTACCAACTTCAAAGTGTATCTCCATTACGTGAGCAGTTTAAGTTAAACTAAAACATCATCTCCAAGCGTGGGACATCTCTACAAGTTTGAAGAACATAACCTCTTCAAAGTGACGTCCATACGTGGGGGCTTCTCACATCACACAAAATTAACTTCTTCAACTGATCTTTTATCCAATTATATTAATAACTAGTATGTTTAGTGAAAATGACTTATGTTTTAGTCTTATATTATTTGAAGAAATAAAAAACAACTATTCAAGAGATGGGGATGCTGCTGCATAATTCTGAAGATTAGGTGGTATACATTAGTATACAGGATGGACCATTTAAGTTGAGACTGTACAATATCTCCAAAACTAAGCGTTGTAGAAAGAAATGTTTTCTATAAAACTTGCTTGATTTTATGGGGGAAACTAAATGACATTAGTTGTGTTTAGTTTGGAGGACGTTATTGTGGTCATTTTAGGGAGAATTTAATTTTTTTAAATGGGATGGCATTTACTTTCCCCCATAATATGAAACCACTTTTATTCAAGACATTTCTTTCTACAACGCTTAATTTTGGAGATATTGTACAGTCTCAACTTATGGTCCACCCCGTATTATGCAACAAGACTATATTGGTAGTAATTAAGGTGCGAGTATGTTTATGAAATGAGCAGTAGCGAATTTCATAGTTTTCATACGAGCGTCCTAATTAACGTTATAGTCTTGTTGCACACGATGTTTTTGGTCGACTACACTATAAATTCAAAACTATGAATTTTTACAAAAAAAAATCTTACCTTGTTAATTGTGTGCAATTAAAAGTTGATCGGATGGTAGCATTGATGGCAGGACCTTGAGCGTGTTTGCGAGCAGTGCAGCAGATGCCAGTACTTTTGAGTCCACGCCATATTTATTTACTTTTTGCAGGTAACGTAAAAGCAACACTTATTGAAGCAAAGAAAATGAACTCAGTTTATTAGAATATTAAAATTACAATGAACAGAATTTATTTTAATTACACATATCTCATTGTTTACTGAGGAAAGGATCTCAGTGGACTGCTGCTTTGAACGTGTTAAAAGGTATGGGCTGCGTGCACAGCCGAGTAAGATCACAATGAGTCGCTGAAGTACAGGATGATTTATGAAGAACTGACACATTTATTTCTTTAATTGTTTCAAAACAAATTGTGCTAGCGACAACTTATTATGCTTGAACTGCAGAAGAATTCTTGGAGATTATTTATCTGTACAGCAAATGTTGAAAATGTCCTCCATCCTGCATAATGCACAACTCAACAGTCGTTCTGTTACTGGCCTCTCGTTGGAGGACTCTGTTGTCAATAGCTTGAATCTCCTGTGTAATATTTTGTCTCAGATCGTCCAATGTCTGGGGACGTGTGGCATAAACCCTGTCTTTTAAGTAACCCCATAGAAAGAAGTCCGGCGATGTCAAATCCGGAGATCTCGGTGGCCACAGTTCTTAGAAATTATCGGGTCGTCAAAGAAACTTGCAATTAGTGCAATTCATTTGATGTATGACATGTAGCGCCGTCCTGCTGAAAATATTCTTGACTCAGCTCTACATCGTCTAGTTGCTCAGCAAACTCCATGAAAATCCCTCGGTACTCTGCAGGGTCCACATTGTTTAGAAAACATTGGTCCCACTATTCTCTGTGCGGATATTGTGCACCAAACTACGATTTTAACCGGGTGAAAATGTAAGTTCACATAGCCGGATAAATGGAACCATGCTTCATCTGTGAACCAAGTGATAGACAACATGGCAGGATCTTGCACAATGAACGTCTGAAACCAACGACAATAATTCAGTCGTCTATCCTTATCTGGTTCCTGTAACTGATGGACAACCATAATCCTATACGGCTTTAGGCCTGCACTTTTCACAGCTCTCTGACACATTGAGTTTCTGTACCCTGCCTCCTGTCGTTCATTTAATGTGTGCTCCATTTTCACGTTGACTAGAACAAAATCTCAAAAACAGTTGCCGACAATAAAACTAACAATTACGAATAAAACATGAACATCTGCGCATCTAGTGACAGGCAATCGAAACTCCAGAACATTGTGCTTAATTTGATGCTAAAATTGGAGCATTTCGAACAGAATAATTAAAGAAAGAAATGTGTCCGTTCTTCATAAATCACCCTGTATTATGGATGCCATAACAGTTAACTTACGTCACATATAATCAACGTATTATAGTGTGGACGACCAAAACAATACAAATAATTTCATGAGTTTATGTTCAATAGTTTATGAATCAGTCATCAAGGAAACGATGCTTGAAAATTCAGCTTTAAAAACGAGCAGTTCATGCTGATTACCTTTTTTGCTCATAACTTCAATAATAAAGCAGATATTTCAACAAAATATTTACCACAATATTCTTAAATAATCACGTTATAAAATTAAAAAATAATTATTATTTGATATTTGCAAATTTCAAATAAATACCTATCGTTTAAATATAGTTTTTTCTTCATTTGTGATGCTACATAAATTTTAAGAGAGCTTTCTACAAACATACATATATCTGCAACTATAATATTCATAACAACTGTCTATTTTTACAAATAACTTTATACCGAAGACGAAAATGCATTTAAAAGGTTTAAATGTAATAGGAGTGGAAGGGATGTGGTTATTCTTTAAACCAGAGAGAAATTTTGATAAGTATATTGAAAAACCGTACGAGTGCTTTACTTTTGTCTTTCGTAGATTTTTAGATAAACGTATTAGCAAAAGGAGACGTTTGGTAGCCGCACGCTTTATTGTAGATGAGTGAAAATATCATATTGGAGAGAAAGGTCACGTTTGCTTCGCAACAGAAGCTGCGGTGAAATTCCGAAAGTGACTCAGTCTGCATTACAGGAATATTAAGTTTTATTACGTGTGTTCCCCAAGACAGTTCTTTCGTACATTTGCATTAATGAAACGAACTAATTCTGAAACACTTGCGTTAATTTTTGAACGAAGGAATGAAAGATAATAATGCTTTGTCTTAAGCAAATTACTTACACGCACTTAGAAACGAAATAATAGGCACAGCAGTTTTAATCATCAGATACATTAAAGGGGGCTCACGAGCTTATCTGAGCATTCAACAAAAACTAATAAAAACAAAATGAGTGTTTTATTTCGCAATATATAGGAGTATGGCACATCAAAATTAATGTATGTTATTAAAATTTTAATATAAGAACTTAAAACCTTACCTCCGTTAGTTTTACTTGAACCTTGCGACGTAAAGTATTAGTCATGCCTTCCACAGCGAGTAGTGCCGCAAGTGTCTGGATCAAGTGCTAGGTCATGGCAGCGTGTGGTTGAAATCTATCAACTCTCGTGAAAATTACGGTTTATATGAAACAAAATCCATAAACTGTAGCGAAACTAGATACTTAAAAAAGTGAAGATAACACAAAAAATAAATAAATAAATAAATCAGTGCTGTGCTGCGCTGTCATATACTTCAATAAGATTTCCCTTCATCGATTCTTATTTGAATTAACGTGCCACCAAAATGTGCAGAAATTTTTTCTACTGAAATAAAAGCTCATCTCTCCACGTAGATTCACATTCTAAGAGGATAACATCTATATCCTTCAATCCGGAAAATATCGTTCAAATAGGTTATAATGGGGTACGAAGCCAAAAACTTCAAATACTCTAGTAAAGTCTGAAAACACCGATCTAATGTTAAATAATTACTATCACACCCCTCAGATGTCCAATACTGCCATCGCTATTGTGAGATGATATTAAATCTTACATCTTAAGCAAACGTTACTTTCCAATTCCTTAGACTGCATATTTATGCCATTTTGTTCATCCAGAATTCTTCAGTATAAAAGAAAAGCATTGAAAAGGCATCCCATGCTAAAGTGAGGCTGAACAGTAATTTTTAAATGACTGATAATCTCCTTATTGCTAAAATATTACAGTAAGACTAATTTAAGAGCATTCGATATGAATTTTGGATAAAATTTCGAGAAAAACTCTTTTAAACTTTCCAGTGAACAATGCCCTTAGAGCAGATTCAGGATTCCAATTGTGACGTTGTCTTTTTGGCCATATAAATCCTAAATGTGACGTTTAAACTGACATGCGCAGATGAGTGCAGATAACGCGTGAAACTTTAAGACTTGATTTTCTCGTATCTTCTTTTCCTGTTTTCGCCACTTTAAAATGCCCCATGATGCAATTTTAGTTCAACTGCTTTAAGATATTCAGTATACGTTCTTTAAAGGTTGATGAGGGGCCTTTTCTTGATACTCAGTACAGCTATGGATTTAGGGTTGTAGTATTATTTCTTTTATTTATTTCTTCCCGGAAAAGTCTTAATGTTACAGAATAGTTTTAAATACTATATTCAAAGGAAGTAGCTTTTGAAACGTAAAAGCTTAAACTTTCCAAATTTTCATTGCATGAAACATTTCATATGAGACACGAATTTCATTTTTTTAAAATTATTTACCTGTAAAGTTAGGCACGTATAACCATGAAAATTAATAATTTTTTTAAACTTATGTTGAACAAATCTCGGGTAAAAATTTGAGTCGAATTGGTTGAAGTTTGTAGAAATTGGCAATCTCAGGACCAGTACCCTTAATCAACTAAAGTGCCTGTGTTTTTAGGGGTGCTGTCTACTGCGGAGCACCTATTGCTTTGTCGGTTGTCGCCTACCCATGCAAGTACAGAGTTTACAGTGTATATACAGAATCTTTCAGAAATACTTTTACAAACTTCAAGTATGGGTTCCTTACACCACAAGTAGGAAAAAAGTTCATATGAACATATGTCCCATAATCCTTTAATTTCTCGTTAGGAGGTGTTCAACACAGTGGTACACTTATAACACACAAAACTCATAAGAAATGCTCAAAATGTCCTCCTCTTGCTTCTATGCATGCCTGTACTCATCGCATCATGGAATGTCGCACCCTGTCAAAAACTCCGGGATGTTGTCGAATGGTTTCGCCGGCTTCCATGACAGATCGTTGAAGCGTTTCTGCATCCGGGATAGCTGCTCCATAAACCAATGATTTAAGATGCCCCAGAGGTAAAACTCCACAGGATTGAGGTCGAGAGAACGTGCAGGCCATGAAACTGGTCCTCCTCTGCCTATCCATCGGTCATGGTAGATTCATGTTCACGAAATGAATATCCAGCCATGGTGGAACGAAACACGTGCAGTTAACTCACTACATGTACACATTTGAAACTTGAAGACAGATTAATGACAAACGTAAACAAGTGTCCATGGCAACACTTCGCCATCTACCGTATGAAGTACAATGGGTCAACGCCTTCTATGAATGCATAGAGAATTGAAGTTTTGAGGTTGGACCCCGAAGGCCGTTGAACTCACACTTTCATTGTGACAGGAATAACGCGAAAACCAAAGATTATGGGACATATGTTCATATGAACTTTTTTCCTTCTTTTGGTATGCGGAACTCATACCCGAAGTTTGTAAAAGTATATCTGAAACACCCGGTATAATTTCAAATTTGGCTGAAGTCGGTAAAAAAGGATGGTTTAGTAAAAGAAACTCCTTAAAGAATGTCGTAATTCATTATATAGCCGAAAACTTCCTAACTGAAGTTGCAGGTGAGGTTTTCCAAACCGACGCCAAAGTCTAGTTTTGCTAGCTAAAACAAATACTGCGATTAAGTAATACACAGGATGGACCATTTAAGTTGAGACTGTACAATATCTCCAAAACTAAGCGTTGTAGAAAGAAATTTCTTTGATAAAAGTTGCTTGATATGGGGGAAATTAAATGCCATTAGTCGTGTTTTGTTTGAAGGACGTTATAATGGTCATTTAGGGTCAATTTAATTTTTTAAATGGAAACCTACATTTTGTATGTTGTTTTATCATTCGAAAATGGTTTGTAAAAAGCTGTTTATTTTGTGATGAGGAATAAGCAAACAAAATAAAAAATGTTGGTTCCCAATTACGAAACGTAACTTGACCCTCAAATGCCATCCAAGGATGGTAAACAATATATATAACAAAGAATTCTGTTATTTGTTTACTGAAGTATGCGTGTTTTTAATAATCACAGCTGTATGAATAGCACGCGGGTAAATAGTACATGCTTGCTTTCGTTGCTCCGCGCATATGTCTCTCTGTCCATGATAAATACAAATAAATACCAATACTTGAATTAGACACCGAATAATAATCTACCCCAACGGAAACTACGCTTTAAATCTTTTAAAGCTATTTTGAATAAATTGATATATATATATATATATATATATATATATATATATATATATCCCAGATTTCAACATGGCAAATAAAATGTATACCTTGAAATTTCTATGAATAACCATCAAATCCATCTCCATTCTAGATTAACTGAGAAACCATAAAAGAGAGACAAAAACTTACATTAGTAAAAATGACAACCTCGTTAAAATATACAATTTGAGTTAAATGCATTTTTCGTAACATTAGCCACTTCCGAGATAGTCGTTGTTCTTTTGTTTCTCCTGAGCTAATGCAAACAGTATATAATATCAATCTGGGCATACACAAAACAATTGACATCCTATCAGCCCCCTGTATCCCTTATGCTCCTGCTGAAAAATACGTATTGAAACAATTGCTGCCAACATTTTTTAATTCACAAGCATTAAACAGAAAACAAAGCTTATGCATAAATAATTTGTAGGGTATATTTTAAAATTTATAATGGTGGGTATACAAAGTTGTGTGATTGGAACACGTCAATTTTTATGTATGGAATTGCAAATATATAATATACACACACATGCCTATTTAAACATGACGGAAGTTATTCTGAGAGATGGAGTTCCAAGGAAATCTAATTAAAATGAACGGAGTGGAATATCTCAAGTCTGTGGCCCGCATTTGGGAGGTCCCGGGTTCAAAATCCCTTGAACCGCCCAATGACTGGGTTTTTTCTAGTTTTTCTCAGTCGCCAAGGTAAATACCGATTGGGTATTTAATACTACAACCCAAAGTTCCACCTTAAGTCAGAAACATAGTAAAAATAAACGGTAATGGTGAATGCTCTGCCATCTATCTACAGATAATAAAACTAGGTAGACTGGACGGCACTCTAATGCACGTGAAAGTGCAGAGGTACAGTTGCCTGGCACCAAGGTCTTTGTAGACACGCGTCGAAACTGGCATCTGCCCGTTTAAAAACAGAGATGCAAAAAATGAAATTGAGTTTTATTTATGGACTCTTTAACTACTATGGTTCGTAATGTCCCATTCTATATTGAGTGTGAAGGACCCAAACTTTGTTCAGAGGCCTCTTTATCAGGTTTGAGGTTCTTTTACGTACCGTAAATCTACGACACGGGGCCAACGGCTGTAGTTCCCTTCCAAAGGAAGCCATGCTAAGGATTTTTACGCCCTTCTCTGGGCTTGAACCCCCAACTTCGGATACTAGAGGCTAGCATGGTACTCCTAAACCACGGAGAACGACAGCAGAGGTGCAGTTTAATAGCACTAAGGCCTCTGTGAACACGTGACGAGGCAAGATGGTATGATACAAGGATGAGGCCTAGAAGACTAACTATCCGCCACACATTGAGCCAATCTCCTAACAGATACGTCACGATATAACCACGTAGTTAAAGCGCTGTAAAATAGAGAGTAAAGAAATAAATTTAAAAATAAAAAGCAATAATATTTAAGTTGATATTTACAGCATATATTATGCTCCTTATGCTACATACATCAATAATGCGTCAGTAAATGCTAAAATCAAACGCGTCTCGAACATACGACACATTTGCACCGCGTTCTTATAGCAGTAACCAACTGCATTCTTACTCAGAAAAACGAAAAAGTTTAAATTGTTTTAAAACCATAGACCGATATCACATTAGAAGACCAACATCGCAGTCCAAAAATCATATATCTAAAAATATGTGTTAATTATTTTGTTTAGACAGTATTTTCATAGCTATTTTACAAATTATTTTGTTTTTTATCTACTTCCAGTTAAATATGATAAATGTTGACCGAAACGGTTTCAAGACGCATTTGTAGTTGACACACAGACCCATACAAAAGACTAAGAAGACAGTCAGATGTTTAAAAGCAGTCACTATATGCTGGTCTTCATGGTACACTTAAATGGTGGCTTAATGGCAAATTCAAACAAACAACATAGAATATCTCGGAAGTGCTTAATACCTCAACTTTTGTTATTTTACTTAAACCTGCATTCTTCCTGTTCTAATCGTCCTCTACGAAATTCATTCGGAATCAAAAGGAATTCATAGGTTACTTACATACAGCTCAAGATATACATAATATTATCCTTCAGACCAATATCCAAAAAAATTATGGTATTTTTAATACAGATTGTTAGAATCATGTTTAAGAAAATTAAAAGGTTACATTTTCCATATAAAGGTTAGTATGGGCTGGAAGCAACTAAGCGAAAATCATGTTGCATTCTTGAATCATGCTGGATTCAAAAAGGAAGTTTAGTATTCATATTACTGTTTACTTTTCTCTGCTATTTAAGGAAAGTATATATAGGAAATACATTTCATCCAAAAATTCGATATAGAAATGTTATCAAAAATGCACATGTTGAGGTCCCCGCAGTAGAGAAATAATATTAAGAAAAAGGTCCGTGTGTGTGAGTGTGAGTGCGTGTGAACAGCATAACTCAAAAACGAAAAGTAGGATAAATACCAAACTTTGTATTTAGATTTAGTACCTTCCAAAGTTGCGACTATAAGATTTTCAAGGAAATCCACGCACCCCAAATTACCCTTTACACGGAACATTTTCCTAATTTTTTATTTTATAAAGAATGACCCTAACGATTTTGATTAAAATATCATATATTAAAGATATTTAGATGACAAATAAAATGCATATGAAATGCATATCTTGAATTTTCTGAGAATAGCATGTGAAGTCCATTTCATTCGGAAGGAGTTTTGTATAATCTTGTATAACTGGTAAACGTTAAGCGATAGACGAGAACATATTACACAAAAAATGTAGATCTCTTCAAAATACACAGGTTATTTCAAATAACTTTTTTGTGGCATCAGCCATTTCCGAGATATCCGTTATTATTAATGGTTCAAATTCTTCAATACTTGCCGACCTTTTAAAGTTCTATCGATTTTTAGTTGGAAAGAGTATTGAATTTTAAGGCTAGCGAATAGCGTCCAGCTCTAAAACATTTGAATATCGCTATCCCCTTTGCGTCTATAACGAAATGTGTAACGTAGCTATTTCCGGAAAGGTTTATCTCCATTCAATTAAGTAGATAGGTAAATAAACTTTCGTAAGAGTAATTTATATACTCACTAATAAGCAATAGAGGGTAGAGGAAGGCATGAGAATGTAACATAGAATTTTTTTAATAGCTATGTTGTTCACAGAACGGCAGACATGTCGCGCGCGCAAACTATTTTTAAACATATATCCTTTTTTCTGTTCAGGAACTTCAAAACGGGTATTTACAGTGAAATCTTGATATCAAATTTTGGGTGATAGAGATTACTTCCTCTGCTTACTCTAGGCAAGCGATGGAGAAAATTAGGGGCAATGAACTGTATAAATTATTGCAAGATTGTGTACGCAGAAAACAACCAATAATTATACCAGTCTACCAATAAATACCAAAACTCGTATGACTTTCTCCACCTATTATTTAACAAACTATTATGACAAAAGCTTATTCTTCTATCTACTTCATATTAATCGACATAAATATTTACAGGAATTGTTTTATTGTATATTTCCTTGTAGGTACAAGGGGATTAGGGGAATACAGTAGGCTTTAAGCGATAGTCAAATCCTTTAAGAGCTGGACATTGTGTGATAGCTTTGAAATGTCGTACTCTTTGCACAAAAACGAGAGGAGAAAACAAAATGCGATTTTCCTCTTGAGAAAAGTATAAGTATTTGGAAATTCAAACCAATAACAAAAAAATCTGATGTGTTGCACTGACATGACTTTCTCTACTCTTGTACAAACTATTTTTACAAACGCTTATTCTCCATATGCTTCATGTTAATCGAGATATCGAGAGGTTAATCTTATTACTAATTTTCTTGTAGATGCAAGGGCAATTGGTAGGCTTTAAGCGATAGTCAAATATTTTAAGAGTTGGTTGCTATGTGCAGTATTCTATTGTCTTTGCATTACCAGGACAAAAAAAATTAATAACGAATTCCCATTTGAGAAAAATTATAAGTATTGGAAAATTTAAGGGAATAACAAGCAATATCTCGAAAATGGTTCACTCAACAACAAAAAATGTATATGACATAAATTGTGTATTTTAACGCGCTCTACATTTTTGTGTAGTAAAATTTTGTCTATCTCTTATGGTTTACCAGTTATGCAAAAGTCGTTTCAATGAAGAATACTTTTGGAGACATTCCCAGAAAATTCGAGATATTCAATTCATTTGCCATAAAAATGTCTTAAACTTATGGTATTTTATTCAAAATCGTTAGAGCCATTTTTGAGAAAATAAAAATTTCCGAAAAATGTTCCATGTAAAGGGTAATCTGGGGTAGGGGGGATTTTCTTGAAAACCTTCGTGTCGCATCTCTGGAAGATACTGAACCTAAATACCAAGTTTGGTGTTTATCCGACTGTTCGTTTCTGAGTTATGCTGTTCAAAGACAGACACACAGACAGATAGACACACAGACACACACGGACATGTTTCCAAAAATGCATTTTTTGGATTCAGGGGGCCTTAAAACATATATTTCCGGTAAAATCTCGGTATGGAATTTTTGGGTGGAATACAATACTTCCCCTACTTACTATACGTAGTAGAGAAAGTAAAAATATCCGAAAATGGTTGACGCCACAAAAAAAAGTGTGCGAACTTTAATACCAAGTTTGGTATTTGGTATTTTTCGTTTTTGAGTTATGCCGTTCAGAAACACACACCACACTACACACAGACCTTTTTCTAAATTTTTGTTTGTTTGTTTTTAGGCTGACTCAGGAGATTCAACACGTGCATTTCCGGAGAAATCTCGGAATCGAATTTTTTGGGCAGAATACAATTCCTCTACTTAACTGTAAGTACGTAGTAGAAAAAGTAAAAACGAGCTTGGATATCCTACCAAAAAATCAATAAGGATTAATTACAACACTTGCACAAAGTTCGGGCTGTTGGGATAGAATGGAAACGAACTAGCTCATTTTTGTGAACTGCAGAAAACCTAGCAAGTTTATTTTAGCGGTTTTTTTTTGTTTTTTTTTTGTTTTGTTTTAGATGAGTGTAACGCTTAGCTTTTGTTATTGAAAACAATTAATTATACGCCCAATCATAGTAAATGTATGGTTTGTATTAGATTCCTTCTAAAAGAGAAGTCATGGTCGCTACATGGGTTAGGTTCAGCTTATACACCGCTTATTGCAGTGAAGACTTCAGCAAATCTACACTGTAATCTGCGATGTGTTTGCTCTACTACATTCGTCACAGCTGCCATAGATGCATGTATGTAGTTACCCTGTAGCCTCGGACCTCTCCAAGAACAATACTCCCAGCCGCTCTTATATACTACGTGGAATAATAATATTGTAACTGTGAGAGTTAGTAACATTCAGTTGTTACACATTTGTACATGGCTGAATCTTTATAATTTTAGTATACCCGATTAGAAATATATTATGCAAAACTTGCATCATGGATATTTTAATTTTATTTCGATTGCGAAATGTGCAAGTCGATTCCAGGTCGGTGCTTGGACATTTTTTTTTAATTTATATCATCCCCTGCTCTTGCAGAGTATGGAAAAGTGAAAAGATTGTTTTTCAAAGTTTTGCATCGTAAGTTTCGAAAGATTTTCTCGATCTGTAAAGGTTTTCGATTTTCGTATAAGTGAATGAAAATGAATTTGGAGTGGGTAATTTTCTGAAAGTTGAGTATTCAATTTTCACTGGTCACTATAGCCTAATTGCCTTCCAGTTGAGCCAATGGTTTAAATTTTTAACGAGTAAGAAATAAGTACAAGGGCTGTTTTTGAAAGCATTGGAGAGACCTTTAATTTTAGCTGAATACTAAAGCGTAAGTATCCAAAGTTTTGAGAATGTTATCCAAAGGATCTAGACATGTATATGGGTGATAATTCCTGAAAACACCTACATGTAATTACCGAGCGAGATCGCTCGGGCGGTAGAGTCTATGTCTCGTTTTTTGTGAGATTGTGGGTTCAAACCCCATGTACCCGGCCAATCTGACTGTGGCTTTCTTTCTTTTCTGTTTTGTTCCTAGTAAATAGTGAATTGGATGTCCAATGCAGATCAAAATAAATATAAATAAAAATAGATGGTACAGGAAGGCGACTGCGCAACTAAGGCCACCTACCACCAAGCTAACTAAGCAGATGTACAAGAGTGACTACATAACTAAGATCATCTATCAGCAATTGACCTAAGCACGTGGCAAAGGAAGGCGATTAAACAACTAAGGTCATCTGTCTGGTCTGGCTCAGATGACCAACCAAACCTACAGTAACTCTCGGTGTATGGCTGGGTGCGGAAAAACAATGTGCAGAAAATTGTAGAGTAGAAGGGCAATAGCAAAATAAGAATTTTGGGAATAAAAATAAGGGGTCGCAGAAGCTTTTATACGCTGCTACTTGTGTCAACATTCAATACGTCATGTTAAGAGTCTCCGATTGTGAAACCTAATGCCAGATGTAAAACAAAACACAATCATACCTTACTAGTCACTGTCACTAGGTGTGTCTGATCAATGCTCTATTTGTGTTGGAAGTCTACTGGATGGTACAGTAATATCGAACACTTTTTGTTCACTACAGAGTACCATATAGTGCGCGCATGCGCTAAGCAAGTTTCTCGTTGTGTAAACTGGGCTGCAGATAGCGATTTAGATTCGGCATTTCTTCTGCACGGAATGGCACACCAGTGTTCATTAAATGAAACAGTAGGTGCACACTTGTTATCTGAGTTATATTTATTTTGACTGGCAAATGAAGATGTTTTCATAAAGTAAGATTTCAATTTGTTCACACTGCGCTTCTGTTATTATACTGCATCTGCAATCCCTTGTTCCTATCCTCAAAATTTTTATTCTGGTACTGCCATTCTAAGCCACAATATTTTGCTCACACGCACACACACACACATGCATGTATGTACAGGCTGGAACATTTAAGTTGAGACTGTACAATATCTCCAAAACTAAGCGTTGTAAAAAGACATATCTTGAATAAACGTTGTTTGATATTATGGGGGAAAGTAAATGCCAGTCATGTTTTATTTGGAGGACATTGTGATGGTTATTTTAGGGACAATTTAAATTGTAGGTTCCCATTTACAAATATTAAATTGACTCTAAAATTACCATCGTAACATCCTCCAAATAAAACACGACTAATTGCATTTACTTTCCCCCATAATATCAAGCAACTTTTATTAAAGACATTTCTTTCTACAACGCTTAGTTTAGGAGATATTGTAGTCTCAACTTAAATACACACTGCCGTTTGTAAAAATTGCAACACCAAGAAGGAAACGCATGAATTCAATGAATTTAATACCACAGGTTAGGTACATGACAAGCAACAGATGATAAACTTTTCAAATCTATACATGACTTTGAGCCCTAATATTCAGTATTTGGTGTGGGCTCCATGCGCTGCAATTAGAGCTGCTATACGCCGTGGCATTGAATCAAAAAGGTTCTGAATAAGTTGCAGCGGGATTTTCCTTCACGCAGTTTGTATTCGACTACACAAATCCGTGACTCTGGTTATTGGAGGACCGTGACGCACCAGGTGCCGACCAACCATATCCCAGACACGTTCGATGGGCGACATGTCAGGCGAAGTGCAGGCCAGGGTAGCAATGGTACCCGTCGCTCTTGGAAGAAGGCTTGTACATTCCACGCAATATGTGGCCGCGCATTGTCCTGTTGAAATGTGGCCTGTGGAGATGCCTGAAGTAGGGGAGTACCTCAGGCTCTACAACCACCGTTAGATACCGGTTGCTGTTCAAAGCGCCCTCAATTCGTAGGAGGCGAGATCGGTTGTTGTAACCAATCCTGATGTTGTAAGAACTGGTGTTTGTCCGCTATGCCGCTCAACAATGCAGCCCTCCAGGTTGCGCTCACCACGGTACCGCCGGACACCTATGCGACCATCACTGTAGGACACGTTGAAGCGGGACTCGTCCAAAAAGACTATTTTGCCACTCAGCACCTCAGTGACGGTGTTCACGTGCCCATTGCAGTCGGAGGAGCTTGTGGTTTCTGGACAATAGAAGCCGACGTAATGTCATGCATGTAACCAGTCCAACCTGCAGCAGGAGGCAACGAACCGTTGATGCAAACAAGTTCACACCTGTTGCAGTGCTCCAGCTTCGAGCCAACACTGTGGATGAAGCTGTACGGTCCGTAATGGCCATGCGGACAAGATGACGGTCATCCCGTGCTGTGGTTATGATCTGTGGTCCAGTACCCGCTCTTCACTGCGTACGACCTTCATCTATCCACTGCTCCCACACATGCATCACTGTCGCAGCAGCATGCCCTGCACGAGCCGAAATGTCACGGTATGACAAACGCGCTTCCCGGAGACCGAACATTCTGCCCCGTTCGAACTCACTCACATGCCGATATGGCTCCCTTTGACGTCGACGAGGCATACTGGAACTCACTTTATTGTTTCCACCTTGTTTGACAGCTCTGCACTGAGTACACTGGGTGCAACATTGACCTTGTTGGACCGACACGAGAAAGCTCTGCTCGGCCTATGTGTATCCCATCTCTCTGCACTTAATCACTTATTGCTTGCACACTCTTCTACACTGCCACCAAGTTTGGAGTTATTCGGGAAATTCTTTCTTGGTGTTGCAATTTTCACAAACGGCAGTATATATAGTTATAGACCTTAAACGGCAGTATATATAGTTATAGACCTTAACTGTATTATAACGTTTTCTCCATATAGGTCATATGGCGCAGATTTGTAGTAAAGGCTTAAAATATGGATGGGGTAATTTTAGAGGAGCCTATAATGTTCTCCGGATCCTAAAGCGCAACTCTCATAAGTGTTATCTAGAACAAATAGTTCAAATTTATATAAAGTGTGTTGAAAATAAGATAGGGATAGTTTCTGATAGCTGGCTCTCAAGAACCGGAAACAGATACCGCAAAGTTAGTATATGAGGATTATAATATGAATGTTCGCAATTAACGGAAGCTTACCGAAACCCCGGAACGGAAACGGGAAAACGTTCCCGTTCCCGGGTACGGCATATTGGATTCATATCGAGTACCTATTTTCATTGTAGAAATTTTTCAAAGAGGCCGTGAACTAAAAGTGCCGCTAGACCTCTCTGTAATCGCAACCCTAGAAAACAAAATCGGCAAAACAACCGAAAACGGCATAAAACAACAGACTAATGTATGCCATTTATCACAATTGTATTAGGATGGCGCTTTCACAAGAGAAATAAGAAACAGTAAAGGCGTGGCTTTTAGAAAATGTTTATTGGATGGAATTTCGAAGTTGCTTAACCAGCAACTGGCTGAATTGCATGCAGACGAAAAGATATCATTTGTCAGTCACAAAAAAGTGACATCCTAGTGCATACAATGGACTTTACACATTGCTATCGATAAACACTCCCGTTTCTGTTCTCGGTGCATTGTAAACCAAGCATAGGTACTCTCTTTGTTTCCGTTCTCGTTCTGGTTCTCATCCCCGGTTTATTTTGTACCAGCCTCGAAAGTTATAGGAACTATAACTTTGGCCGCGTCCAAACGAATGCTCAGATTGATCTAATGATGCAGATGGATGCATAAGGAGCTGAAAATATGAGTAGGGATAGCGTAGAATTTTCGCCAGGAGATCCGGAGATCCCGAGTGCGATTCCAGAATTTTTCTATAAACGCGATTATTGCCTATCCTCCCCAGTGTCTGGAAGTACGAAAGAGAGTGAATGTATGTGTGAATTTAAAGACAACCCAAATGTTAACCCAAAACAGTCAACGAGTGGATACCATGCCATGAACAATTGTTCCAAAGGTAAAACCGTCGATATGAGTAAGTAAAGGGTTCAAAATAAGGTAGGGATAGTTAAAATTGAGTTTTATTTATGGACGCTCTTTAACTATTATAGTTCTTAGTGTCCCATTCCATATTGGGCGTGAAAGACCGGAAATTTTGCTCAGAGGCCTCTTTATCAAGTTGAGGTTCTTTTACTTGCCGTAAATCTACGACACGGGGCCACCGGCTATACTTTCCTTCCGAAGGAAGCCTTGCTAAGGATTTTTACACCCGAAAAAATCCATCACGGGTTTGAAGCCGCGACCTCGGGAACTAGAGGCTAGCATGGTAACCACTACACCACGGAGGGCGACAGGTAAGGATAGTTTCGGAACATTATAAGAAAATCTTTAATTTTTTCCAGGTCCTAAAGTTCCGTCCGGATCGGTGAAAGAAAGGGAAAAAAGAAGGAAAACTGCCGAAAATCGTAAGATTGCTAATAATATTTGCCTAGTCTATAGTGTAAGTGTGCAAAGGTTTATCCAGATTTGCGAATTTTATTAAGGATTATACGAATGTAATAATGATAGGGGTATTTTTTAAATCTGCAAGTCAACACCCAAATTTTTCGTAACCTATGGCATAAGTATATAATATTTTTCCCAAAAATGTCAATGCATATAGATTTTTTAATGAAGAGTTGAAAATATGGATAGGGCCTTGTATGGGATTGTATCTATAACGAAATGTGTAATGTAGCTATTTCTGTGAAAGTTTACTGGATTAAAATGAAGTAGATACAAATATAAGCTTTAGTTAGAAGAGTTTGCATACCCACTAATAAGCTATAGAGGGTAGAGAAAGTCGTGTGAATGTATCACAAAAGCTTTTTTAGAAAAAGGTCCGTGTGTGTGTATGTGGGGGGGGTAAGATTTACGGTTTATCAATAACACAAAGTCATTCAGAATGAAAAGAACTACACAGGCTATTTGCAGAAAATGGACGTTTCAGAAATACTTTTACAAACTTTGGGTATGTGTTCCTTACACCACAAGAAGGAAAAAAGTTCATATGAACATATGTCCCATAATCCTTTGTTTTCTCGTAGGAGGTGTTCAATACAGTGGTACACTTATAACACACAAAACTCATAAGAAATGCTCGAAATGTCCTCCTCTTGTTTCTATGCATGCCTGTACTCGTCGAATCATGGAATGTCGCACCCTGTCAAAAACTCCGGGATGGTGTTGAATGGTTTCGCAGGCGTCCATGACACGTCGATGAAGCGTTTCTGCATCCGGGATGGCTGCTCCATAAACCAATGATTAAGATGCCCCCAGAGGTAAAAATCCACAGGATTGAGGTCGGGAGAACGTGCAGGCCATGGAACTGGTCCTCCTCTGCCTATCCATCGCTCATGGTAGATACCAGTCATTGCATCTCGAACAATGCGACTAATATGTGTCGGAGCCAGGCATTTATCACATTTATCAGCAAGGCGACGATAAACAGCGACAAAGGTTGGATGACTCGGTTGTCTTCGGTCTGGAAACTCTATCTGATAGAGCCATGCAGCCTCGCGTCCATTACCATTCGCGCGACCATACATAAAAATCATGTCTGCCTGTTCACGAAATGAAAATCCAGCCATGGTGGAACGAAACACGTGCAGTTAACTCACTACATGTACGCAATTGAAACGTTGAAGACAGACTAATGACAAATGACAAACGTAAACATGTCTCCATGGCAACACTTCGCCGTCTATGACTGCATAGAGAAATGAAGGTTTGAGGTTGGACCCCGAAGGCCGTTGAACTCACACTTTCATTGTGACAGGAATGACGCGAAAACCAAGGATTATGGGACATATGTTCATATGAACTTTTTTCCTTCTTTTGGTGGAAGTTTGTAAAAGTATTTCTGAAACATCCGGTACACAGTTTAGTTGTCATGCAAATATCTTGAACATATGGGAGTTTAATCAAAATCGTTAAAGCCATTTTTAGAAAATAAAAAATAACGAAAACTTTTCCATTTAGAGGTTAGTGTTGTGTGGGGGATTTTATGAAAATCTTCGTGTCCCATTCTTGGAACATGCTGAATTGGTATGCATCCAACTTTTCGTTTTTGAGTGCTGTTTATATGCAGACAGACTCGCACACACACACGCGCACATGGCTCTGTTTTTAATGATAATTTTTATTAAGGAAACCTTAATTCTTATTTCCAATTAAATCTCGGTATCGAATTTTTGGTTGAAATACATGATTTCCTCTATTTACTAAACCTAAGTATTAGAGAAAGAATACAACTTTTATAACAATAGACTGCAGAGGAGATATAAAAATAAACGATAGTGGATGTAAACGCTCTGATTCTTTTTTCGTAGCGTTAGCCGTTTTCGAAATATTCCAACTTTACGCTTTCCCAAGTATGGCACTTGATGGACATGCTTGAAAGCTAGATATTCTTTGTACTTTCTCTTGTACCACAGTAACTAGACGAAGTACTGCATTTCACCCAGAAATTGTATATGAGATTTCTTTGTAATTACATGGTCTCCTGAATAAAAAGGGTTTTTAGAAAAGGGTCCGTGTGTGTGTATGTGTCTTTGTGAACAGCATAACTCAAAAAAGAAATGTCGCATAAATACCAAACTATCTATTTTAGTTCAGCCCCTTTCCCGAGAATACAAAACGAAAACTTTCAAGAAAATCCCCTACACGAAAATACCCTTTAAATGGGAATGTTTTCGTTATTCTTATTTTAAAATGGTTAGAACGATTTTGGTTAAAGAGTCATTTGTTTAAGATATCTGCCCGACAAATAAAATGTGTATCTTGAATTTTGGGGGAATTTCCTGTGAAGATCTTTTTTTCTTGAATACATTTTGCATAATTCTGTATAACTTGTAAACTATATGAGACAAATACTTACTGCACAAAAATGCAGACCTCGGTTTTTTGGTATGTTTAACACCCGTTTTTGCTACAGGCGGTGGACATTGATGATACGTGAAATGAATTGATAATTGGGAAAGGAAACCTGGGAGGGAAACGTTCCAGGCCTAAGTTTATAGTACATCCCCGACATTTGCCAGTTATAAGGGCTGAAGGAACCCTGTAAAAAACCTCAGTCGGGGAGGACGGTGCTGACAGGATTTAAACATCGGATCATGTCTTAACGACCTCGACCACCCGTGTCGGTATAGACCTCATTAAAACACAATTTATATCAAATGTTTTGTGTCAGTAACAATTTCCGAGATATTCTTTTCTATTGGTCTTAATTGTCAACTGATTTGTACTTTTTACTAAGAAGATATTAGTTTTTCTTCTTTTCGTTGTCATGCAAAGAGTGAAATTTCAAAGCCATCACATAGCGACCCGCTTTTTTAAAGATCTAGCTATCGCTTTAGCCTATTGTATCTCCCTTGTACCTAAATCGAAATATGTAGTAAAAACATTTCTGCAAACATTTATTTCGGAATAGCAAGAAGCACATAGAATGGATAGAATGGAATGAAAAGCGGAGAGGATGCGGCACTGATCCAGGGACCCGGACATTGTACCGTAAGCCCCCACGAGGGGGGTCGCTCCCGGGAGGAGGGGATGCGGTGATTGGAGACATTGGCAGCCGGAACCAGGAGTACGGAACAGCAAATGACATGTTATCTAAAGTTTTCAGATATAAACGCCCCGGCAGACAGGCAGGCAGACCAGGGACCCCGCCCCACATGGGTCCAACGCCCCCGGAGGGAGCGGTCCTTATACCCGGCAACCAGCCGAAGGTCGAGGGACGAAGAGGGTTCACAGAGAGCATCATTTTCCCAGCCACGCTACACCGAAACTCCCACGCCGACACTTCCAACCCTGAAACAGACCAAACGGGGTGAAGATGAATGAAATGAGTAATGGAATGAAATGGAGGGGCAGGAAATTCGGGGTATGTAATGATCCATTTGCCTGGTGACCCCCGAAAAATCCAATGGGCCAGAAAGGTCGGCCATGGGAATCGAACCCACGACCTCCCGAATGCGGACCACAGACGCAACCGAGCCATCCCGTTTGATTAGAAGTAGGATATGCTTTTTAAGAATAGTTTGAGAAGAGTGGGTAGAAAAAGTTGTGTGAATGCAACACACGCCGGTTGAGTCTTCTCAGCCTGCGGATTGAGAAGTTATGCAGTCTCGACGTTGTACAGGCTATACCGTAAACACTGTCCACTGCATCGCGTCGTAACAATTTCCGCCGAAATGACTGCTTTGCACCGCTGTGCACCCAGTGACTTGCACTCGTAGCGCAACAGTGTACGCGTTGGCCTTCAGGGGTGAAGGTCCCAGGTACAAATACTGCAACTTGAAGGTACTTTTTATGTTTAGTACATTTAACGAGAACTGTTAGTTGACATGGAAGTGTCGTTTCACTTAATTAGTTTAATTATGTGAATTTCATTACAACACAAATTGTTAGTTGTTAGAATATGCTTTAATGAACTCCATAAGTAAATATACATAACATTGTAATTATAACTTACAAACATAAGGCAACATTAAATGATGTTTTACTATTTAAATCTAGATATTGTTCTGAGAGTTTAAAAAATGCAGTACGTACATACAAACTAGATAACATTTGCAAGCCCATATTATGATCGTTGTGAACTTCTCTGATTCCCAAAATAGTGCATTTAACAGTGACTCTGACATCATGCAGACCATCTCAGAGATAAACCCGTTTCCTCTATGTGGTTGTAATAGGTGTTCGAATTGGCTACCATGCCGGCGGATGCAAGATCTCGGTCTAACCATCATCGAGAGCCTAACCCGACGCAACATAGCTAGTGTGATGTCACGGCAAGCTAAGATGATGTGTTGAGGGGTCATTGTCCGCTCCTAATATACGATACCTTTAAGATAACCCCATAAGAAAAAATCTAATAGGGTTAGATCTGGTGAGCATGCCGACAACCCTATTGGTCCATGCCATCCGATCCATCGCTCAGGGTAGGTGGCATCAAGATAAGCCGTTACGCGACGGGCCAAATGAGCTGGCGCCCCATCATGTTGGTATCACACAGTTAGTCGGTTCTGCAACTGCACTTCATCCAGTAGAGTAAGCAGGTGGTGTTGAGGAAGTGGATACAGCGATTCCAAATGAGTTGGCCATCATAAAAATACGGGCCTATTAGATGATCAACGAATATACCAGCCCAAACGTTGAAACCCCATCGGACTTGTAAGGCCGCCTCTGGTATCCAAAATGGGTTTACAGTGCTCCGGTAATGCATGTTGTGGCGATTTACATGGCCTGTGTTGTGGAACCCTGCTTCGTCTGTAAATAACACAGTTGCTAAAAAATGTGAATCTTGTTCAGTTTGTCGCATGATCCACCAAGCGAACGCCACTCTCCGCCCATGATCCGGCTGCAGTAGCTCCTGGTATAGTTGACGATAAGGGTGAAACTTTGCATGATGCAGTATTCTCCACGTGGAAGATTGGCTAACATTGAAATGCCTATGAATGCCCCTCGTACTACAATGCGGATGCTGAATGATATAGTCGTTGCTTGGTCACAGACAGGGTAATCTCTTCTTGGATATGGTGTCTTGTGCACTGTTCCTGATTCCAGAAAGCAGTTCGCAACTCGCAAAAACGTGCGATCTGTAGGAAGTGTTTTCTGCGGAAACCTCTGTTGGTATAGACGACGTGCCTCCGTTGCATTCTGCTGCGCTTCCCCTATACAAACAGCATGTCCAGATACTCTCTATTCAAAAACATTGTTCCACATAGAGCACGAACGGCTGGAACTTCGTATTTATAGGAAAATCCACTTTCTGATCCATTCGGAAAGAAATTACGATTTGCTAAAACGTTATCGAAATATGAACACAAATGAATAAAAAAAACTCATTTATTCGCAGGCGTGATTTGAAATTCAGGCCTTCAGCATGACTTTCCAGCATATTAACCATTGCACTAGTAGAGCACATCCGCAACGAGCACCACCGTAGTCCTAATCGGGGGCTGGTGAATGCATTTCTCATTGTCTGTAAAATGCACGGTTGCCTGGTTATCAATTCGCAGGATGAGAAGACTTACGCGGTATATGTATATTTGTTTTGTTTTTTATTTTCTCTACTACGTATAGTAAGTAGGGGAAGTATTGTATTCCACCCAAGAATTCAATACCGAGATTTCACCGGAAATACATGTTTTGAGACCCCCTGAATCCAAAAAAATCTGATGTGTTACACTCACATGACTTTCTCTACTCTTGTACAATCTATTTTTACAAACGCCTATTCTTATGCTTCATGTTAATCGAGATATCGAGATGTCAATCTTATTGGTAATTTTCTTGTAGATGCAAGGGGAATATGGTAGGTTTTAAGCGATAGTCAAATATTTTAACGCTGGTTGCTATGTGGCGCATTCCATTCTCTTTGCATGTCCAGGACATAAAAAAATGAATAACGAATTTGAGAAAAAGTATAAGTATTGGAAAATTTAAGGGAATAACAAGCAATATCTCGCAAACGGTTCACTCAACAAAAGAAATGTATATCACATAAATTGTGTACTTTAACACGATCTACATTTTTCGTGTAGTAAAATTTTGTCTATCTCTTATGGTTTACCAGTTATGAAAAAGTCGTTCATAATGAAGAATACTTTTGGAGACATTCCCAGAAAATTCGAGATATACATTTTATTTGTCATGACAATATCTTAAACATATGATATTTTAATCAAAATCGTTAGAGCCGTTTTTGAGAAAATTAAAATTTTCGAAAAATGTTCCATGTAAAGGGTAGTCTGGGGTGGGGGATTTTCTTGAAAACCTTTGTGTCGCATCTCTGAAAGATACTGAACCTAAATACCAAGTTTGGTGTTTATCCGACTCTTCGTTTTTGAGTTATGCTGTTCACAGACACACAGACAGACACACACACGGACATGTTTCCAAAAATGCTTTTTTTGGATTCAGTGAGTCTCAAAACATGTATTTCCGGTGAAATCTCGGTATCGAAATTTTGGGTGGAATACAATACTTCCCCTACTTACTATACGTAGTAGAGAAAGTAAAAATTTGAAAACATGTCGTGTGTGAGTCTGTGTGTGTGTGTCTGTGTGTGTGTGTGTGTGTGTGTGTGTGTGTGTGTGTGTGTGTGTGTGTCTGTGTCTGTGTCTGTGAACAGCATAACTCAAAAACGAACAGTCGGATAAACACCAAACTTGATATTTAGGTTCAGTATCTTCCAGAGATGCGACACGAAGGTTTTCAAGAAACTCCCCCCACCCCAGATTACCCTTTACATGGAACATTTTTAGAAAATTTTAATTTTATCAATAATGGCTCTAACGATTTTGATTAAAATATAATATGTTTAAGATATTTTCATGACAAATGAAATGTATATCTCGAATTTTCTGGGAATGTTTCCAAAAGTATTCTTCATTGAGAACGACTTTTGCATAACTGGTAAACCATAAGAGATAGACAAAATTTTACTACACAAAAAATGTAGATCGCGTTAAAATACACAATTTATGCCATATACATTTGTTTTGTTGGGTGAACCATTTTCGAGATATTGCTTGTTATTCCCTTAAATTTTTCAATACTTTTGTCAAATGGGAATTCGTTATTCATTTTTTTGTCTTGGATATACAAAGAATATTAATCTGTGCACCTAGCAACCAGCTATTAAGAGATATGTATGTGCTTAAAGGCTACTGTATTTCTATATTGCCCTTGTAAATATATATTCCCCTTACATCTACAAGAAAATTTGCAATAAGAGAGAGTCTGCAAATGTTTATCTCGATTAAGATGAAGTAGATGGAGAATAAGCGTTTGTAAAAATAGTTTGTACAAGAGTAGAGAAAGTCATGTGAGTGTAACACATCAGATTTGTTTTTCCTTTCCTTCGCAACAGCCCTGCCACAGTCATATATATATATATGTGTGTGTGTGTGTGTGTGTGTGTGTGTGTGTGTGTGTGTGTGTGTGTGTGTGTTTGTGAATTTGTAATGGGTAGAGAAAGTCGTGTACTTTATCACATCATAATTTTTAGAATCACCTCTTTTAAATAGGCGCTTAATAAAAGACAAGCGAACACTTATGAAATTAAAGAAAACTGATGCTCCTTCTTTATTATTGAAAGCAGAATCTCGCAACGAAAGACAGAACATGTTCCTCTGCCTACAGAGAAAAGAAGGTCGTTCAACAAGCAATAGCAAGTTGCTTTGAGCTACGTGCAACTGAAAATATTTAGGCAGAAGCTTAAAATTCAAAACAACCTAATGTAAATGAAGCTGCGAAGTATGAGATGACGGCGAGGTGTTAAGGAAGGTATAGTGGAGTCGTCCTCCGTGGTGTAGTGGTTACTATGCTAGCCTCTAGTTCCCGAGGTCACGGGTTCAAACCTTGGTGATAGATTTTTTCGGGCGTGAAAATCCTTAGCATGGCTTCCTTCGGAAGGGAAGTAAAGCCGGTGATTTACGGCACGTAAAAGAAGCTCAAGCCTGATAAAGAGGCCTCTGAGCAAAATTACAAGTCTTTCACGCCCAATGTGGAATGGGACGCTAAGGACCACAGCAGTTAACGAGCGTCCATAAATAAAACCCAGTTTAATTTAGGTATAGTGGATCAGAAATGTAGGTAGAACCTTTCTTAAAACAAACGGAAGAAACAATGCTTATTAATGATCAGGCATAGGAATTCTTAAGCAGTTAGCTTCAAGTTATCTACACTCAAACCTTTGCACTACAGAGAATGTAACAAAAGAAAGGCCAAAGGTCAGTGACGGGCAGGTAAAAGCCAGTCCAAGCCCTTGTCTGCAAATGTCAAAAGACTGTACGATGGATGGGGGGTGATGCGACGTACTTTCCTATAGTCCAGTGACAATAAAACCTTTTTTCCTTCCGTCCTGGCTTTAGTACTTAGAATTTTCTATGCCTGCTAAGACAATTCTACAAACAATTGTATGGACAAATTTCGTTTAGATCAAAGAATATAACAGAACAATTACTAGCCTCGGTTGTGTGGGGGTAGCGTGTCTGAATCACACTCAAGAGGTCCCGAGTTCGAACCTTGGTTAGGATGTTAGCCGGTTAAGCCTTAGCCTGCGGAGATGAATGTCGGGTAACCAATGCTTAAGTTCTAAGGATCCGGGGCTCCTTTGAACATCATTTCACCCATTTCATTAATTCATCGTCCGATAGACCTACCAGGTTAAAGGACGTTAAACTTCAAGTCCCCCAAAAAGAATTATATTCTTATTGAATCTAACGATTGGATAATATTCATGTTTTAATACATATTATAAATGTCTTAAGCTATCAAAGAGTGGGTTAGTAGGAGTAAAATCGTCGATCATCTAAACTCTAAAGTATAAGGTTTCTTTAGGGATAATGTTCAACAAGGATGCAACACGAATATTTTCAAGAAAATCCCCCACTCCAAACTAACCTTTACTTGAAAAAGTTATTTTGGATCCAAAGACTTATTAAAATTCCCTGGTTATGTTTAAGATATTACATGAAATAAAATGCATATCTTGAATTTTTGGCGAACATCTTGTGAAGTTCACTCTGTTCGGAATGAATTTTGTATAACTGGTAAACCATAACAGATATACAAAAACTTCCTACACACACACACACCACAAAGAGAGAAAGAAAGAAAGAAGGAGAGAAAGAAAGAAAGAGCAGACCTCTTTAAAACAGAATTTATTTCACATAACCTTTCCTCGAGGTATCAGCCATTTCCGAGATACAATTTGTTGTTATTGGTTTGGATTTTTCGATGCTTTCACTTTTTGAAGTTCTGGCATCATTCATTTGCCTTCGGCGTTTCCTGGGACGCTTCGATCTCTTGTTCCTCTCGGCATTTGCTTTAGCAAATGTTAAGTTCGTTCAGGTCACTTTTGTCTATTATCTATTAGTTTATTACATACTGATTCTATGTTCAATCCTTCCCTTACATCTTCACTCCTTAATTTGTCCATCCGTTTCACGCCTCTAAGAAATTTCATTTCTGCGATTTGAATTTTATTAATTTGCTTTGAGTTAGTACGCAGATTTCGATGCCATAAAGCAACCTTACAAAATTTAATTTTCATGCCATTCCTAATTTTACTTCTTACATATTGCTGGAAAAATGCTAGCTTCATATTCAGTATTTTTATCATTTTTATCATTCTTCTTCACAACTAAGATATTTAGAATGAGATACCTATTCCAGAATTTTATTCTCTGTTACATTATTTAATTTTATTTGGTATTTACCTTTAAAAACCATTATTTCGTATTGTAAAATGAAATTTTAAAAATTGTAGAATTTGCGTATTGCGAGTTCTTTATTATTATTATTATTATTATTATTATTATTATTATTATTATTATTATTATTATTATTATTATTATTAATAATAATAATATTATTATTATTACTCAGTCATTCGAAAATACTCGAGCATTCACAAATCCTCAGATAATTTAATTCTTGGGTCTAACAAAACTTTCCATTCCTTGAGAATTCGTTAATATGTATATTAAGAAATACTCTGCATGCACGACCATCTGAATGACAATTCTGAGTGTTCAGATTACAGAGCCGTCCTGATATTCCTAGTTGTGTATAGTCCTCTTTGTTTTGTTGTTAATGATTCGGTTTAGTCGGGTACACTGATGCAATAATGACAGCCGACTTAAACGACGTCTTTAAAATAAAACATTATCCCCTTAGAAATAGCTCCTTTTATATGCATGAAAAATAAACATTAGCTATAACCTTACTTTCAAAAGCAGTATTTATTATACATATATGAAAATACTACTTTATCATATGAACTGTTTAGCGATATAAAATGTTCTGAGCCGTAATTGAAGTTGTCATTGCACCTAAAAGAAAATCAAAATCGCAAGTGTCTTGGCGCACCTCTGTGGTAAGGGCGATTAAACTAAATGTAATTGCGGAATGTTTTCGTATCAAATAAGTAATATTGCAGTTAATATGCCCGCTTGCGCCTGAAGTGAGGGAAACGGTGACTGAAATGTTAATAAAAAAATGACAAAATTGTCGAACACTAGACTTTTATATTAAATACACTTTGGATTAATAAGCATTATTGCATTACATACATATTTTTATATTCCGCCGTTTTAGGTGTAATATAACAGTAAAATGGGCAGCGATTAGCCTTTAAATGCTTACAGTATATCTTCTCTTGCATTTTCCAAGATTTAAACAGTTTCCTGTTCATCAATTGTGCTCCAATTTAAATAAAAATTTTTTGTAAAACTGAGTTTTATTTAGGGACACTCTTTAACTGCTGTGGTCCTTGGCGTCCCATTCTATATTGGGCGTTAAAGATCGGTAATTTTGCTCAGAGGCCACTTTATCAGGCTTGAGATTCTTTTACGTGCCGTAAATCTACGAGACGGGACCACCGGGTTTACTTCCCTTCCGAAGGAAGCCATTTTTTACGCCTGAAAAAATCCATCGCCCTCCGCCGGGTTTGAACCCGTGACCTTGGGAACTACTACACCACGGAGGACGACAAAAAATGTTTGTGCTTGGTCTTTATAAGTATATTCACAAAATTATTTATTATTTAGTATTTACTGGTTTGGTGAAAATAAAAGTTAATAATTCACAAAACCCGCAAATGAAAAATTAGTATCTAAATCAATAAAGCCATGATCTAAAAACTAATAACTAGTCTTATTCTTTTAAGCGTAAAAAATAAAATAGAAAGGTCATTTATTCCTCTACTTCAATAGTAATAATGCAGGATTCTTTAGAATATTACCGATACTTTTATAGAATATTTATAAAATATTTAATATTATGGAAAGTAATCATCACATCGAACTGAAAATTTTGCACATTATTTATCTCTGTCACAAGAAACATTTGCACAGTTTTAAAACTTAATAACTTTAAAACTGCATAAACTGTTAAATTCAATCCCAGGATCCCTTAACATCTATATTTCAAAACAGCTTAAATAATGTTAATTATACTTAAATTCATTTCCAAATTCAGTGTGAATTAAAACTAGAGATGTGGTAGTTTGTGGAACTGCTCGACTATTTTAAATGAATAAATATGCTTTGGATTTAAAATATTCATAATTTCATTTGGCATTTATTTCCTCTTGGTTTATAATGAAAGGCCAACGTAAATTACAACTGATTCTAACATTAAGGGCCGGTTTCACCAAACGCGATTAAACTCTGGAATAGTAACTCTAAAGTAACATTAACCCGATGGTTGTTACTCCCGAGTGGCATGTATTCGTTTCACCATGCTTTTGTGGAAGTTAAAATACTCTCAAATTAGTACTCCAATAATTAGACCAGAAAAGTGCCGATCGCGAAGTTTCTCATAGTTTGTGAGCAATGTTTACAGCTTTTTTCGCCATTTTAAGGAATTTAGTGCGAGTAAACGAAAGTCTTTAGAGGTTAAAGCTACGGAGAAAGAAGTAAGCGAAAGCACTGGTAAGTAGAAATACATGGTAATAGCTAATATTTTCGAAAAAAAATGTAACAAACCATCGTTATAATGAAATTATCCTGTTAACTTATACTTTTTGTGTGTTAAATTTACATAATTAGACGAAGGAAAGCGAAAGAGAAGTCTAAATTGCTATTCTTCTGAAAAACTCCTACCGCTTTCTGTGGTAGAAGAATTTATAAGTGTGTTAGAGAACAAGAGAATAGATGGTTCAACCATGCGCCAGGAGAAGGATAGATGGGAGAAGCCTGCAGAAAAATATAATGCTGGCACCACTATGGGACACAGAACTGCAGCTAATATAAAGGCAGAGTGGGAGCTGCTAAAAAAGGCTGCAAAGAAGGATTTAGCTAATAAAAGAATAGCTGCAAATAAGACAAGTGATACATTTGTTTTCTTTTTAATATGCAACATGAATATGTAGTGTAAGCGTTTGTTCTATTCTTTCTTCTAATTTGTAGGTGGTGGACCTCCAAGGCCAGATCATAGTGATGATCCAGTATTCACTAAAGTACTCAGTCTCATTGCTAAAAATCCTCATCTTCATCGCTAGAACTGTCCTCAAAAACCATTCTCATCAATCCCGTAGCGGTACAGCCATTGTAAAATGCTAGCTAGCAGTTACTCTGTACTTTATTCCACAATATTTCGCCGAGTAACGTTACTCTCTGATTTACTCTCGCATACGTAATTTATTTCAGAATAAGTTGTTGGTGAAACGCTCGAAGGGCTTACTCGCGAGTAAACCACGTTTTACTCGAGAGTAAAAGTTACTCGCGTTTGGTGAAACCGACCCTAAAGCGGTTAACTATTTGTTCTACACTGAACACGTGCAGAGTGAAGTGAAAATACAAGTCTTAGGCTGCGATCAATGTTCGTGACTTCGCTAGCAGCATTGGGACCCGTAACATCTTGGAATCTAAGGATTACTTAAGTAAAAGTCTACACTACAATTAAACTTTCCAATTTTATTGCAGAAGTTGAGGAAGTAAGCAAAGAAGTATTTTGACAAAACGTTTGTCGAAACGTATTCCTTCGTATGTGTGTCTACTGATTCGCACTGAACCAACTGCATTATTCGTCCATGGCCTTTTGAGTCAAATCATGACTTCTAGGCAATCTATGTAGTGCTGATCATCATAAGCCAGTACCCTTGGCTTGGAATCATCCGAGGTTACTTCTCTGCTTTTACAATTTTGCAAACAGGGAATTCCACGTGACAACCATTTCACAAAAATGTTTTATATTAAGATTGCTGCTAAATGTTATCAGATTACTCTTGAAGAAAGCAATGTTATATTAATTCCTATATTTTGTTATTTAGTTTGTTCAAGGAGTTTGTTCTATTTTCGGGCGTAAAATCCTTAGCATGGCTTCCTTCGGGAGGGAAGTAAAGCTGGTGGCTCCGTATCGTAGATTTACGGCACGTAAAAGAACCTCAAGCCTGATAAAGAGGCCTCTGAGCAAAATTTCCGGTCTCTCATGCCCAATATAGAATGGGACGCTACAGACCATAGCAGTTATAGACCGTTCCATAAATAAAATTCAATTTAATTTTTACTTTCTCTACTACGTATAGTAAGTAGGAGAAGTATTGTATTCCACCCAAAAATTCGATACCGGGATTTCACCGGAAATATATGTTTTGAGACCCCCTGAATCCAAAAAAAGCATTTTTGAAAACATCCGTGTGTGTGTCTGTGTCTGTGAACAGCATAACTCAGAAACGAACAGTCCGATAAACACCAAACTTGGTATTTAGGTTCAGTATCTTCCAGAGATGCAATACGAAGGTTTTCAAGAAAATCCCCCCACCCCAGACTACCCTTTACATGGAATATTTTTCGAAAATTTTAATTTTCTCAAAAATGGCTCTAACGATTTTGATTAAAATATCATATGTTTAAGATGCTTTCATGACAAATGAAATGTATATCTCGAATTTTCTGGGAATGT
Organism: Deroplatys truncata; assembly: GCA_030765065.1. Classification (NCBI taxonomy): domain Eukaryota; kingdom Metazoa; phylum Arthropoda; class Insecta; order Mantodea; family Mantidae; genus Deroplatys; species Deroplatys truncata. The sequence goes on along the minus strand of CM060982.1, from coordinate 80,189,075 downwards.
CTCCAAAAGTATTCTTCATTGTGAACGACTTTTGCATAACTGGTAAACCATAAGAGATAGACAAAATTTTACTACACAAAAAATGTACATCCCGTTAAAATACATAATTTATGTCATATACATTTTTTTGTTGAGTGAACCATTTTCGAGATATTGCTTGTTATTCCCTTAAATGTTTCAATATTTTCTCAAATGGGAGTTCGTTATTCATTTTTTTTTTGTCTTGGATATGCAAAGAGTATTAATCTGTGGCAAAGAGAATATCCTTGCAAACACAAAACAAGGGGAACATAGTAAGCCTTAAGCGATAGTCAAATATTTTTAGAACTGGTCGCTATGTGTAAAATGTAATTCTCTTTGCATGTCAAAAGATCGTTTCTGCAAATGTTTATCTCGATTAATATGAAATAGATAGAGAATAAGGGTTTGTAAAAATAGTTTGTACAAGAGTAGAGAAAGTCATGTGAGTGTAACACATCAGATTTTTGTTCTATTATCACAGTCGTATATTCAAGCTAACCGTAAGACGCGAATTTGGAGGAAGGAAATAGGTGAATAGCATGGGGTGACATGGGTGTTGTATTCAACTTGGTCTTCATTCAGTTCCATTCCTTTTTCAACTTTCGTGACTTCCATACGTAATAGATATGCAGTAGCAAAATTTACAGATTAAGGGGGAAAATACTCTAATATTTCAACATGTGATTATATATTCCAAGCATTCTGACCTCAGATCTAGGAAGATCTCTAGAATGTGTACAGTAACTTCCCAACTTTCCTTTCATTTTGTATTTTTCGATTATTAAATATTTCGTTGTAACTGTGTCAAAGTTCACGCATCAGATCACAACTTTTTTGACACACGAAAGATGAGTATTGATGGTATGGGAAACTATGTAAGTGTTGTGTTCTACCAGGTCAGAGTAATCACAATGGCTTTGAGAATGCTCTCGGATGATTCTAGAATTTCCACACATTCTATGAAACATTATTAGTAATTTTGGTAATAGAAAACAAAACTTGCGTATCAAGACTGTGGAGAGTAGGTACAGATAAGATTTTTCACGCCAGTTACTGAAGATCTTATTTTGTTGTTGCCGTTAAAGGCAAATGTTACAATGTGTTGTTAATTAGTTATCATTAAAATCATATAAAATTATAATTTTCTTGATCAAAAGCAAGAAATATTTCAAATGTCATATATAATTACCACTAAAATTATCATTTGGTCTAATTTTACTATATTACTTTTAGAAAATGGAGCATAGGTTTAAATACAGTTTTAAGAATATTGGAGGAGCAATATACTTCCCTTACCGCAAGTATAAGCTGGGCATTAACACAGAAATTAATTATGTCAAAACATATTAGGGTGATAATGTGCAATAGAGTCAGAGCCAACGTGTAATAAATACTGATCTCAGCTCTAAAGTTGGAGAACTTCCTGAAAAGAAAAGAAACCATTACGTAACGTAAATTCAAACAGCAAACAAAAAGCAAATAGTGGATAAACTCTAGTGCCATTAGCGGATGCAGAAGTCGATGTGTAGGTATTTGTTTTAAAATAAGCATTCAGATTGTTGCTTGGCAAATTTTATGCAGACATTTCAAATACATTGTATACACACAAGGTAAATAAAAGTGTCATCAACCCTGAGTTCTTAATTTAGCTTCTGTTAAGTCCCATTGCTCTGGTCACGTTTGTGGGTCTGGAAGTAAACTCACCCCCCCAGATATCTGTATTAAACAGATAAATAAATATATATATATACGTAAACTTTGACGTTATTTGTGGGTTTCTTGAGACAACCGAGACATTTGAAATCCAAGAAGCGAGTTCACCAGAGCAGGTTGTTTGAAACTCTGTCAAAAAGCATCTGCGTAGTCTTTGAAAGTGGCAATAGTATCGTAAACTTGTCTATCTTCTGAAGCTAACAAAGAATTGTAAATAGAAGCTTGAAGCAAATCCTTTTTGCTAAAAAAGAATAAAGGCTTAAAGTACTCTGAAGTATGCCCTCTGTGTTAAATCCATGTGATTTAGATCCACAAACTCTCTCGGTAGAAAAATCAAATTCCTTAAAGTTCCATTACTGAATCATGGTGAACCTTTTGCAGCCATGCTCCCGATGTTACTTGGAAAAGTGCCAGGGAAAAGTTAAGTCAGTACTCCAGTGTCGCAACATCGTCCTAGCTGCTGGGAGTAACCTCCGTTTATAACTTGCAGCATTGGTATTCCTGCTTGCAACACCATTTCTTGCTGAATCAAAATGATACGCCACTGTGTCAATGTGAGACAAACATTTCTGCTATATGAGAAGCAAATGGTAGAGAACAGGACTGGAGAAATGCGTGACTTGTGCGAAAAGGAGAGACCAATCAATGTAGCGGCGCCACCAGACAGAAGCCCCCGTCCATTCACAGTGCGTATTAAACAATGGAATTCCAACACCATGAATAGCGAATTAAGTTTTGGGCTTCCGTGTAAAAGTATTAGTAATCTTTCAATGTGGAGCTATTTGCATTCTCTTAACAAGCAATGAACACTGTACTAAATCATTTATAGCTTACGTAGAAACCATGTTTAGAATTGAACACTTAAAAGGTTACGTTAATGCATGCAATTGCTCTATTTCCGCAACTTCTGCACTGAATAAAGGGAGACACAGAATATGAAAACGTACCACAGAATACCTTCTGAAGTGCAAATTTTAGCACCTCTAGCATGCTGTTAAATACAAAGTAAGATATTAACAATGTAAATATAATATATACGTGTATTTAAACGCAAACGTTCAACTTAAACAGCTGCCTGCAGGGCAGCGTCAATAACTCTTAACATGTGTCAATTTAAGATAAATACAGGAGCGACAACTTACGGGTTGTAATCCTGGCTGTATAAATAGGAGATTAAGAAACAGTACAAGAATATAACTGATGCTAAATGGTTAAAAGTTGCTGTAAATACAAAGACAATTTTGTGATACTGTTGCTGTGAATATAGGTTACTTTTGTGTAAGATAACAGCGGAACTATTGTTGTAAACATAATACAGCCAGGGATGCCAGTAAGGAATGTAAAGCAACGTAACATGGGTTAGAGAAGGAAGTAGGATATTACCTTGCTCAGGATCTGAGGACCCCGCGGCGGGCAGGCGGTGCAGACAACGGCCACCCTGCACCATCACACGCACTTCCTTCACACCGTCGTGCCGCAGGAAGAAGACTTGCCCCCCCACCCCCACCACGACCAGCTCAAGTTCCTGGTTCTTGCAACACTACTACCTACCACGCACTCACAATCTTCACTTCGGCAACGTTCCGATCCAACGAGGAATCTTGTGTCCCCTCGATTTAAAAAAAGAAAAAAAAGAATAGCACCACTAGTATTGTTCTGTAAGGTAGCCCACGGTGAAAGGTGTTGTCGCTGTTGGGGCCCGGATAGCTGGTGTGCTGGCGGAGACGCCCCAACCCAACCGACACCGCACTTCTGCCAGGACCGACCTGTCTCTGTCTCACTCCAGGGCGGGGCGAAAGGCGGGGTGGAGGGAGTCCCGTAAAATCAATAGCATGGCCTTTCCAGGGGCCGCCACAGGAGGGCAGCAGGCCCCTGTCCCGCGCGAGAGAGAGGGAGTCGAATCAATTCTTTTTTATTTTTTCGTGCAATGTGCCCGAAAATTTGTTAGTTTAAATTGGCAACCCTCACTGCTCCAGTTAGATGTGGGTTGAGGCCCCAAAAGTCATTCAAAGCAGAGTGCCAACTTCCCCAAACCATCAAGAAGTTAGCATGCAACAAATACACACCATGGATATAATTAATGACCTACTAATAGTTTATTCTATTTAATGCATACTATAAACAATTGCCCCAAAAATAACTTTTAAACTTTACTTTGCTTCTAAAATATTTCCTCCTTTAGAATTTCTTGGTATCAGAAAGAAGAAGTCAATTTACTAAATAACACATGCTTTCTTCTATATTTCAAAATACAGGTTCAAATGAACACTCAAAGTAACCCACACAAGCCGTATTATAATACACTTTACCAGCCACAGATAGAGGACAGGGTTCAAATTAGATATGTAAAGGATTTCCCTCTCTCATCTATAAACAATCCCACCCTGCCAGGGAAACATTTTCCCGAATGGCATAACCTGATTTTAATTTCATGCATTTGGTATAGGCCTGCTAAAGCTAGCATTAGTTTGTAATGAGCTCAATCTGCCTTTAACCCCAATAGCAAAGATTCTGCATTGATTGGAGGTTCGCAACTCTGAAAACACTTATGTACTGACACTCACATGAACTTTCTCTACTCACTTTTTAAAATGTATTCTTGTTTAAAGCCGCTTAAACACTGAAGTCATAACACGATTATTAACATCACCGTAATGAACAATTCACACATTAATTAACACAATCTTCATTTCAAGTGTTGATTAACACAACAACAAATCTTATAAACTATATATAAATTTATGTCTCTAAAGAAGTGAAGAACTTCAAGGTGGTCGATTGCTTTAGCCAATCTGTGGAGATGTGGTATAGATTTCTTTTTCCTTTGAAGATGGAACATTCGGTAACGATGTGTTTGATTGTAAGAAGGGTGTTGCAGTTAGAGCACATAGGAGGGTCATTCTTCCACAAACTATGCTTACGAAAGCTTATTCTTATATCTTCATTACACATTTGTTGTAGGTGTAAGAAGTATACATAAGCTAAAGCAGCAGTCAAATCTTTCAAAAGTCAGTCGCTATGTGATAGCTTTGCAATTCCATTCTCTTTGCATAAACATGACAAAAAAGAAATAACAATTTGCAGCTGGGAAAAGTATATGTATTTAGAAATTCAAACCATAACAAACAATATCTCGGAAATGGTTAACACCAAAAAGTTTTGACATAAATTGTGTGCTTTAATGAGATCTACATTTTTGCTTAGTAAGATTTTGGCTATCTCTTACAGTTTACCGATTATACAAAAGTCAATTAGATGAGGAGAACTTCATAGACTATTCCCAGAAAATTCAAGATATACATTTTATTTGTCATGAACATATCTTAAACATATGGTATTTTAAACAAATTCATTAGAGCCATTTTTGAGAAAATAATAATGAAAATTTATATCCATGTAAAGGGTAGTTCGAGCTGGGGAGGGGATGTTCTTGAAAATCTTTTTATCACATCTTTGGAAGATACTAAATTTAAATACCAAGTTTGGTATTTAAGGACTTTTTATTTTTGAGTTATGCTATTAACAGACACACACACACACACATACACAGAACCTTTTTCTAAAAATGCTTTCTTTGAGTTCCAGCGAAATATTTATTTTCAGTGAAATCTCAACATTAAATTTTTGGTGGAACACAATACTTCCTCTACTTACCATAAGTATATAGTATAAAAAGTATAAAGTCTCACAGGCTTGCTCTAGTATTATGAAACAAAGAGATATATTAAACCTATAACTTTTTTGGGAAGACACATGAAGTACACATAGTGATGCAATAATAACCCATTAATTAAATGGATCATTCACTTGAAAACCTTACTACCCTTTTAGTATTTAGTTCAAACATGTCTCAAAGGTATGTTACCTCCATCATCAGCTAAGAGAGGCTGACATGACCAGATGTATCACTGTCAGATGAAAGACTATAATTTAATAGGTGATCATTGATCTTCTGTATCAAGATTTTTCCCACATCATCAGTTCTATTGGTTTCCAGATTGCTTTATTAGTTTTGCTGCTTTACAGATGTTGCGATATGTAAATGCAGATTTTCCCACTTCCTTGTATTATATATTTCTTGGATACTCTTTAAGCCTCACATCAAAATTCCTTTTTGTTTTCCCAATATAACTTAATTAACAATCATTGCAGTAAGTTTGGTAAATGCCTGGCACCTTTTTTATTCAAAATTTGTCTTTGGTATTCATTTTCATAAGTATTATTTAGACTGTGTTTGATGGCAGGTGCTAAATTTATGCTTCATCTTTGTATAATTTTTTTTTTAATTTATCATGTGTCCAGAGGTGGAAAGTAAATCACTTGAAGATTCTTCTTCTGTGATATACACGTTACTAATGCAACAAGGAGATATTAGGTGTTACCATGCCACTCTATTATGTTTCCTGGCTTTTGCAATTTAAATGTTATAAAAGAAACACTGTTCTATGCTTCTGGAAATATAAAACATTCTATTACTTTTGTAATGCTTTGTCAAATATTCTGGTGCATTAGATATATAATTTTATATATTAAATGAGTTGTATGCTGTCTATTCATATGTATGCATTTCCTGTTTTGAGCTTTAATTCATTGGGACCTCTCTGTGAAAAATCTGATGTGTTGCATTCACATGGCTTTCTCTACTCACTCCTACAAAATATTCATAGAAACCCTATTCTTCTATTACTTATTGTTAATATAGATAAATCCTCATTACGTATTACATTTCACTGTAGGTATAAGAGGAATGCAGTAAGCTAAACTGTTAGTCAAAACTTTTCATAGCCAGTTGCTATGTGATGTCTGAAATTTGTTCTCTTTGCAAGAACACAAAAAGAAAAAGAAAGAAGAAAAACAATATCAACTTGCAGTTAAAAAAGTATAAAGTATTTGAAAATTCAAACCAATAACAAAGTATATCCGCAAAATGCTTAATGCACAAGAAATGTTATTTGAGATAAATTTTGTGCTTTAACAAGCTCTACATTATTTGTATAATAAGATTTTGTGCATCTCATAGAGTTTACCAACTATACAAGTCATTCAAAATGAAGACGACTTCACAGGCTATTCTCAGAAAATTCAAGATACATGTTTTGTTTGTTATGGTAATATCTTAAACATATGGTATCTTAATAAAGCTCATTGGAGCCATTTATGAAAAAATCAAGGTTTTCAAAACATTTTCCATGTAAAGAGTAGTTTGGGGTGGTGGGGGGATTTTCTTGAAAATCTTTGTGTCGCATCCTTGGAAGATACCAAACTTAAATACCAGTTTTGTTATTTAACTGATTTTTTGTTTTTGAGTTATGCTCACAAACACATGCGCACACGTGCGCGCGCGCACACACACACACACACACACACACACACACACACACACACACACACACACATGCACGCATGAACATTTCCCTAAAAATGCTTTTTTTGGATTCAGGTAGTCTCAAAACATGTATTTCCGGTGAAATCTCGGTATCAAATATTTGGGTGGAATACAACACTTCCTTTACTTACTGCAGTGGCATAGATAATGGGATGTCTAAGGGGTCTGGACATCTCTGAAATACAAAAAATAAAAATGCAAACAAAAATTAAAATTGCAAACAGGAGTAAAGCATAGTATGGAGCCTGCTAAATTAAATATGTATACCTTGATGTGTATAGCCATAAAAACCCAGGGCTGGGAAAGAACAAATGTCGATCTAGAACGATCACCATAAACAGTTGACATATGTTATAAAAATGCAGATTCCATAATGGACTACCTATATATGCATAAAGTAGATCAGAAAGTAGAGAGATGACGTATTCAGTCCGCTGAAATGAAATTTTTGAGGTATGTAAAGGAATGCACTAGAGCTGACAAAATAAGAAATGAATCAATAAGATCAGATTTGAATATTGTATCAGTAAAGAATTACCAACCGACAGGGACGAGAAATTTAGGAAAACCATGCAAGAGATGGCTAGAAATCGGAACAGGTGATACTACCTAATCCTTGAAAGAAGAAGAAGATCAGACTGTATGTAAGTCCTTCTTCAGGATAAGAGAAATGTAATCACTAGCTGGTGGGTGTAATGCTGACCTGCCAATGTAATAATTTTATTGTTTTGCAAAACGCAATATGACCAACAGTTGTGGGTGTAGATGCATAACTGGATGGAAAGTCTGGGCAAACTGAATTGCTTGTAGTGGGCATGCCGTCAGATATCTTGCACTCTAATTACCCAATAATTTTAAATTAAATTAATAAGAAAAAAGTGCACCCGAAGGGGCATTAAGTTTGTATTTTATTCTTTTGCGTATTCACCAATTGATTTAGTTCTTAGCCAATAAATTTAAGGAATAATATTTAAAATAAAATATAATTAACTAGGTAATAAGACAACTGAGATAACACCATTGGTAATACGTGATTTACACTGTCAAATTCCTCTCTCTCACTCTGTGTGTGTGCATTATTGAAATCACACTTGAAAAAATTAAAGGTTGTACATTGTATCTTGAGCACTTTGGGGAAGTAGTAGTTGTTCATGAGATCAGATTAGACATCCCCCCCTAAAAGAATGTTATCTACGCCACTGGCTTACTCTAGGTAAGTCGTAGACAAAGTAAAAAAGAATCTGTGTTACATTCAATTAAGTTTCTCTGTTCACACTCCACAAACTAAGCTTATGTTTCTATCTGCTTTATGATAATCAAAAGATAAGTATTTGCAGCATTGTTTTCATTACACATTTCACTGTAGGTACTAAGGAAATACAGGAGGCTAAAGCGATAACCAATGTGCGGCTCACTAAATGTTGGCTTTGAAATTCCATACTCTTTGCATAGCCACAAGCAAAAAAATGGATGCTAACTTAGCACTTCAAAAAGGTATAACATATTTGAAAATTCAAACCAACAACATCTCAGAAATAATTAATGCTATAAAAATTTGTAATTGTATGTTTTAATGCCACCTGGATTTTTTTCTTTAGTAATTTTTGTCTGCCTCTTATAGTTTACCAGTTATAAAATTCATTCCGATTGAAGAGAACTTCATATGCTATTTCCAGGAAAGTTCATGATATACATTTTATTAGTTATGTAAGATATCTTAAACATAGGCATTTTAATCAAAATCATTGAGATAATTTTTTTGAAAATAAAACATAAGAAAACATTTTCCATATAAGGGGTAGTTTGGGATGGAGGGATTTTCTTATCCCATCCTTTGAAGATGATGAATTTAAATAAGAAGTTTGATGTTTGATTAAAAATTATGAGTCAAAATGATATTAAAAGCCTTCACTTACATCCTTTGACCATCATGATGTAAGTGAAGGCTTTTAATATCATTTCGACTCATAATTTTCACTTCACTGTTAATATTGTCCCAATTTCAACAAGGATAAAAGTTTGATATTTATTGGACTTTTCATTTTTACTTTCTCTGCTAAGTAAAGGAAGTATTATATTCCACCCAAAAATTTGATGTTCAGATTTCATCGGAAATACATGTTTGAGGCCTCCTTAACCCAAAAAAACATTTTTAGAAAAAGGTCCATCTGTGTGTGCATGTGTGTGTGTGAACCGCATAATTCAAAAACAAAAAAGTTAAATATGAAAGTTGGTATTTAAATTCAAGACCTTCCAAGAATATGAACAAAGTTTTTCAAGAAAATCTACTCATCCCAAACTACCTTTTGCATGGAAAATGTTTTAAAGCTTTTGAGTTTCTCAAAAATGGCTCTAATGATTTTAATCAAAATACCATATGTATAAGCTGTTTTCATGACAAACGGAATGCAAATGTTGAATTTTCTGGGAATAGTCAGTGGACCCCTCTTTATTCTAAATCACTTTTGTATTATTGGTAAACCATAAGAGATAGACAAAATCTTACTACACAAAAATCTAGATCTAGTTAAAGCACACAATTTATGTTATATAAAATGTTTTGTAACATTAAGAATTTCCAAAACATTCCTTATTATTGGTTTGAATTTTCAAATACTCTATACTTTTCTCAGCTACAAATCACTATTCTTTTTTTTTCTTTTCTTTTTTTTTCCCGCAATCTTTCTTTTTTGTATTCATGCAAAGAGAACAGAATTTCAAAGTTATCAAAAGTGACCAGCTTTGTAAAGGTTTCACTATCGCTTTAGCTTAATGTACCTATTCTTCTTATACCTACAACAAAATGTATAAATGAGTGATGAAGGTTTAGCTGTATTAACATGAAGAAAAATAAGCTTTTGTAAGAATAGCTTGTAGAAGAGTTTGCCGAGAAAGTCATGTAAATGCAACACAGATTTTTTAGTCATGCTGTTCACACACACGTACACAGAAGAAGGGCTGTGAGGAAATTCAAGAGACCTCAAAACATGTATTTTCAGTGAAACCTCAATACCAAATTATTTGGTTGAATACGATGCTTTCTCTACATATGCTAGTGAAAGTAATATAAATATTAGTAAGTCAAATTATAATAGTCTATAAACATAATATTACGTGGTCTCCCAAGAGTGCAAAGTTTTCTGTAATAGACATGAGTCAGCACCAAAATTGAAAAAAAAAATTTGCTAATTATTTTGTTAATCTTTTATTGATGCATTTCATAAATTAATGACCTTAAAGGTTTATGCATATTACCATAAAATCTGGAAGTGTCAGAAAATTGTAATTTATGTCAGGAATAAGTGCAATACTTTAGAAGCTATAAAAAGGTCACATTTATGAAGTGTGATTTACCACTGTAATTATACGGCTTTATTTGCTGGGAAACAGCAGAACAATTTTTACACTCATTGCTCATAAAGGAACTTATTTAGAAAATGTTTGGTTAATGTTGCTATGATTGTATTGGTTAAAATGATACTTATATAAATCTGCTTATGTAAACTGGCTATGCTTGTCATATTTAAATGTTAATTACTTCTATATTCACTAAACAATAGATTGAACTATTATACCTACTATTTTATTATACTTGCTGTTAACTTCCCCATGAATGTCAAATTTACATAGAAACCTAATTAGAACTGAAGATGCACAATTCCATACATTGGACGCTGGTTTGCGAGTTGCCATATATATTCCAAATAACAAAGTTGGTGGTGATGGATCCCCCATGTTGTTGAAAACTCTTAATTTGAATCCAAATAATTTGTTAAGTTTCAAGTATCTATTAGGAAGTATTGATTGGCATGCTGTTTTAACAGTAATGACAGTGCTTCTTGTTTTGAGAAATTTATGTTTGTGTTTTTACAGTGTTTTAGTATGTGTTTTCCTTTCAGGACTATCAAAGTGGCCAGTCATAATAATGTATTTAACCGTAAAATAAAGTGGTATTCTAATTACCTGAAAATTTTAAAATATACTTTACCCCACTTGCATACTACATGCAGTGGGTAGAACGCTTTGGAACAAATCCTGTTGAAGCAAGAAATGTATTTATACTAATGCACTGAAAAAATCATAAACTTGCTGTACATCAACCTAAATTCAAGTATAATGAAAATTATATAAGTAATTCTAAGAACAAATGCAAAGTGGCATGAAAAATCATTAATGAACATAGGAATGGCTTTAATACTTTAAAACATAATGTTCTACATACAAATGATTTTAACTCATACTTTAATAATTCACTGACGCAAGTTCAAAACAGTGTTGGTAATTTTATGCAACCTTTCTATGATGTTTTTATAGAATAGTAATTTGCCAAGCAACATGTTTCAGTGGAGGTTTATTACAGATTTTGATCTTCTACAAGTTATCCAAAGCTTGAATAATTCTAAATGCAAGAATGCTTATTATGTAAGTGCTGACTTGATAAAAGGTGTGATTTATACCATTGTAACATCCTTGATATTTTGCATAAATAGCTGTTTGATGAATGGTCAATTTCCGGAAACTTTTAAGCATTCTAAAGTTGTCCCCATTTAAAAAAGTTGTCCCCATTTAAAAAAGTTGTCTCCATTTAAAAAAGATGTCCCCATCTCTGCCTATTAACTATAGACCTATTTTTGTGATACTATTCTTTCTAGGCGCTATTTTTTAAAAACATTTAGAATGCATCATGCACAAATAGCTAATCGATTATTTTGAAAGTAATATGTTATTTATAGATAATGAATATGGATTCAGAAGAGATCTATCTACTGTGGATGCTCTTGAGAGTTTTATATGTTCATAATATCTGGTTTTAATGTTTCTAAACATAACTTGCTAGTGCTTTGTGATTTCACCAAAGCCTTTGACTGTGAGTCTCACAAAATTCTAATTAATAAGCTCAGATATTATGGAATTCATGGTCTTAAATTAGGGCTTTTCAGGACTCATTTATATGGCTGATCACAAGCTGTCTATTTTAATAATGGTTACTTGGATTTTATCAATACTGTATAGTCCTACTTGGATGTGTTTTAAGGCCATTGTTATTTTTAATAATGATTACTGATCTACTATTAAATGTTGGTAGTCAATCTGTTTTGTTTGCTGATGATTCAACAATTTATTGTACGCATGTTAATTTAAATAAATTAAATAATAACATTAGTATAACCTTTAACCAGTCATGTGCTTGGTTTGAGGCCAATGGTTTTTGCATAAATTTCAACAAAACTTAGCAAATATTATTTACTTTAAGAACCAAAGTAATTCATAACGTTCTTTCATCCGTTAAACTTTTAGGAGTTCTTATTGATTACAAGTTATCATCGAATGCTCATATAAATGAAGTTTGCTTAAAACTCTCAAGAGTAATCCACCTATTGAGATGATTAAAATACTTGGTACTTTCTCAAAAACTGTTATTAAGCATTTTTAATAGAATACTTAGCTATGGTATTCACATATAGGGCAATTGTGTGAACATCAACAAAGTTCTTATTTTACAAAAAAAGACAATATATATTTTAACTGGAGCTGATCATCATGCCCACTGCTGGACTTTGTTTATCTCTCAAAAAATTTAACTGTTATTAACTGGTATATAGTTCAGGTCTAATGAAAGTGAAATGTAATTATAATGGTTTGATCAGCAACAGAGATATCCATCATTACCCCACAAAGCAAAATTACTCCTTGTTACTCCCAATATTTTTTGAAGTGCTGATACCATTTAGTTGTTTATTACAATGCCACGGAAGGAGTATGGAATTCAATTGTATGCTTCTTAAATTGTTTTTAAATGCTTTTTAAACAATTGACTATTGCTTCAGCCTCTGTAATCCCCTTGTACCTACAACAAAATGTAATAAACCATTTCTGCAAAACTTGATTAACATGAAGTAGATACAAAAATAAAGTTTTGTAAGAATGATGTAGAAATAATAAGGCTAGAGAAAGTCATGAACGTAATGCATAAAATTTCTTTAAATGTTGTTTTCCACTAGGGATGGAACCTCAATACTAGGTGGTGTGAAGGTGTGTAATACTTAAATAATAATAATTTTCCAATATTATTAATTTTTTAATTTTTGCATTTCTGTTCTTGATACCATTTTTGGCAGCTGGTACAATTTGCTTTGTGCTAGACAAGGATGAAAGGGGTAGAGAGCAACTGGGGCTTCACATTGTTGCCTGGTATGTGACACCAAAACACTACAGGATTCATCATACCTGGCTCATGCCCATGACTGCATGTCATGTAGGTGAATCAAGGCATCATTCAATCAGCTCTTATATCTAAACAAATGCAGTATTTAAAGAAAGAGGAAGGGTGCTCATTTAATCTGTGTTAATGAGTTCATTAACCTGATGCACCACACTGCATTGCTTTTGCAGTTGCCAGTAAGTGGCTCATTGTTAGTCCTCACATTTACTTCCTTCATTGACAAAAACCAGGAATCCAGCAGGAATGTATCAGAACTTCAGATGTGCAATAATTCAGCACTTAAAAATATTTATTTTTCCTTCAGTCTGTTCAATTACACTCAGGTTATACTCTCTGCATAAGTATAACCCACAATTTCTATTGTATAACCAGTTTGTTTCATTCAGTGTGGTAGATAACCTACAGCAGTGATACTAAATAAAATATGACAGAAGTGTGGAACTATTCTGAAGTGGATACGGCTAATAATAACAGAACAGCAGAAGATTTGCATGTTGCAGTTAGTCACATAATGCTTCAAATTTAAAGAAGTATTTCATATCTACACAAGGAATGAAGTTTACAGAATTTCCAAAGAAAGCAAAAAAAGAAGACAGTATATGAGTTTCTCTCCAAAACCTCTGAAAATGAGCAGTATTATGAGTTTCAAGGTCACGTAAAATAGTGAAAAGTATTCACATTAACCCAGAATATAACTACATAAGAAGCAGTGGTGTAACTAGGTTCTCAGAGGCGATGGCGCAAAATGCCCAAATGGGGGCCCTAACTGCAATTTTTAAATGTGAATGCAGGGGTTTTAAATCTTATTTATATAGGCATATATGTAACCATATATAAACAATTATATATTGGTAATACTTGGTTTTACAAATATGAAGAACAATGATTTCAAATAAAAATATGTTAACTGTTTGATTGATTTGTAGACCTCGCATCCAGCAAATTTCAAATGCTAAAAAGTAAGTGCAAACTGACATGGTTATGTATGCAGGGCAAACTTCAAATTATCAATAAAAAGAGAAATTTCAAAGAAACTACAGCAACAATTAATGTAACAAATAACACCAAGAAAACCTGTGAGGAATTAAACAGAAAAATGGACCTCATCAGCAAAGTCCTAATTCAGAAAATGACCCTTTTATTATAAACCTAACTGCAGCAAATAGACATAATGACACCACTGCAAGTCTTAGCTAACAATCATTATTATTAGCAAGCACAGAGAAGAAATTAAGATCCCAACAGAAACAAAATACCCAAAGAAAAGCAAGACACATGAGAAAGAGAAAATGCAAGGCAAACTCAACAAATAGCAAATGAAACAACAACAGAAAAAGATGACCCATCCATGGAAAGCAGAAGGAAAAGACAACAATGGCCACAAATAATTGGAAACATGACGGACACCTCTGAACTAAAAGCAGGGCAGTGCATGACTTGGCTATATGTAGACAGGCTACACAAAACTGCCACAATAGAGAAGCTAAAAGTCCACATACAGAAAAAAGGAATTGATGGAGACATAGAATGTGAAGATATAAACATCCCCAGCATTAAAAGCTTTCAAACTAGGAATCCCCTATGAATCACTAGAGATTATCAGCAAAGCAGAAACCAAGCCAGCCAAATCTTAGTAAAGAAATATATTTTTCGCAGAGACAGGGCAGATGTCGCAAAAGTATGGAACATAGTCCTATGGAACTTTGAAGGACTAGAAAGCCTTAAAAGAAACTCACCAATCAACATGTCATCACAGGATATATTAATCTTAACAGAAACATTCTCAAAATAGAAATAGACCTACAAGGATACTATGGCATACATACCCTAGCAAAACGTGGGGAAGCAGGAAGAACCAGTGTTGGCATATCTTGTTACTTTAAACCCACACTAACACCAATAAATCCACTACTGAAGTCTGAAAACATCATAGCAGTACAAACGAAAATCACCACGGTGATAGCAGGAATGCCAATAGAAACCATAGTTGAAGAGATAAATGAAGCACTAGTGAAAGCTGATGTTGAACTGATTCTACTAGCAGGAAACTTCAACTGTTGTACCAATATAATCTGCCACAAAATGGAACTGCTAGTAGAATTCCTACAAGATTTGAATTAATAAATAACCCAAAACACCCAACATATTATATTTACCACAACAGCAAAAGCACAGTAGACCTTCTTTCTCAGTTTACCCTTCCTGTTTGGAGACTTACGCCTCCCAGGTGTAACTTACAAGCCAATGCCTGGGATCAGGTGCCTGTCAGGGAGCAGTCAGACTTATGGATAAGATAGAAGAACCAGAATGGGTGATCAGCCCGAAGCCTGGTATGAGAGTGAGGAAGGAGATGATATGAAATGACAATGAAATGGATGAAAGGAAAGGTGATGATGGAGCAGTTGCTGTAATGTATGGCGGGGGAAACAGGGGAACCCGGATAAAACTGTCTAGATGCCGTTTCATCCACCACAAATCCCATATACGGTTCCCTGGGATTGAACCCTTGATGGCAGGCGAGCGGTTTAACCAGTCGGCCACGGCGCCGCCCACAGTGGACCTAATATCCCTAAATCCAAGAGCAAAAGCAATGTCAAAAGTGGTACAATCGAAGACCATACTGTCTCCATACAGAAAACACTTGTCACTATCCACAACAATGAAACAAGAACAAACTCAAGCTTCAACATATAACAGCCACGAATGAAAACAGGAAGGCATCTACGAGGGGCGTTCCAAAATGGTTTACAATTGCGTTGTTTTAAAAATACCACTCAATCTACGCGCACGTCCTCTCGTGGGACGATGAACTGATACTAGTACACCACGCAGACGCTAGATGGCAGTTGTGAATAGAGTGTAAGGTGAAAGGACAACGCTTGTTCGTTCTTAAGTGGATAAAACCAGGACAAGATGGAAACCGACTATCATGACAAAGATGGATACACGGTTTTTGTGGAAGGAAGGAGTCAAAACAGCAGATATTCATAAACGCTTAATTGCGGTATGTGGTCAAGAAGCTCCTGCACAAAAGATTGTTTAAACTGGATCGCTGTGTTCGCCAGAGGAAGGGAATCTGCACGCAAGAATGTGAGTACTGGTCGTCCGTCAACATCGCGGTCTCCGAGAAACATTGAGGTTATTTCCAAATTGATTACTATGACTGACAGGCACACAATCTTTGATGAACTGGAGTAGCAGACTCGGCCGCGTAACCCTGCACCATTATTCATGAAAATTTGGATATGAAAAAGGTGTATGCACATTGGAAACCACGGGACTTGACACATGACCAGAAGGAGAACAGAGTTGAAGTATGTCGTCGACTGTTGGAAATGAAGAATAAAGGTCCAGTTTTTGGAGAAACTGGTGACGAATCATGGTATCACTACCATACACCTGAGAAGTAACACTAATTCATACAAGGATCCCCAACCCAAGAAATTTCGCGCTGCTTCGTCTGCAGGTAAGCAGATGATCTCCGTCTTTTTGGAACACCTTTGGCATACCGCTAATGAACTGGCTTCCACAAGGAACAACTGTCAACAGCAGGGCGTACTGTGACACCCTTACTCGACTTAGACGCAGGATTCAACAACGGTGACTGGGAAAGTGGTCGAAAGGAGTGCTCCACCAGCACGACAATGTGCGGTCCCACACCAGCAATGCCACGACTGCAAAGTTGACATCACTGGGGTTCATTGTTGTGCTACATCCACCATATTCACCTGATCTCGCACCTGATCATGCTTTATTTGACAACACGAAGGACGCGCTGCGAGGTAAAAGGTTCGGCAACAACGAAGAATTGCAGGCCGTTGTCCACGTGTGGGTACGTAGTACCCCCAAACAATGGCTCCGTGACGCAATAATGAAGTTACCAGGAAGGTGGCAACGGCGTATTTACGTCGGTGGGGAGTATATTGAGAGATCCCATTTTCATTGAATCATGTTCATTAATAAGTACAACTATTGTAAACCATTTCCGAACGTCTCTCGTAGACATTGCAAAATATCACCAGAAACAGTGAAAAGAAATGATATAAAAAATCAACAAAGCCATGATTGAAGAAGCAACAACACGTCTAGAGAAAACAATAAAAGCCACTCAAATACAAAATTCTCAAAAGGAAAGAAAGTCAAAGCCTTGGTTCGACACACAATGCTACATAGAGAGACAGAAGTGCACAACGACTACGACTACATAAACTACAGAATCGAAAACCCCTTCGGACACAGAATCTTAAGCCCAAGAAAGACAAAAATTCCAAACATTTCTGAAGAGAAAGCAAGAAAAATGTACAGGACAAGGACAAAAAAGTCACCGAATCGGCGGAAACCAACCTCTTTGCAGCCCTACAGCCACGGAAAATAGAATTCACCAAGACGTATAAATTAAGGAATGTGAAACACTTTAAAGGTATCCTAAACACAGATAATTCCACGCAAGCGTACGATGCCAATAACAAAAGAAAGAAGATTTCATTCCAGTCACAAAAGAAGAGATAACAAAGGCAATCATAGAACTAAAAAATGGGAAAGCGGCGAGACCAGTCGAAATCTAAGGACTCCTTGCAAACGCTAACAGACTCTTCAATAAATGTCTGGGGCTAAACCAAACAGCTGGAGAACTTCCACCATAAAAATGATTTACAAAGGAAAAGAAGAAATACAATCCCCAGACTCCTACAGAGGCATAGTCCTGGGAAGCGCCACAATCTGCACAAAATTCTCACAGAATAACAGAAGAAGTAGACCATCTCATATCAGAAGAGCAATACTTATTTCGAAAAGGCAGATCCACACTCCAAGCAGTAACCAACCTCCATTCAAATATACAAGACGCCCTAAAACAGCACAAAGGAAAATTATACGCTGACTTTATAGGTTACAGCAAAGCATTCGATTCGATAGTCCACAAAAATCATTAAAGAAAAACTGGAAGAAATGATCGGACAGGAACCTACCTCACAACTACCATAATAAATATGTTCAAATATAACACGCTCACCATAGAAAACAACATAGAAATATCCAATCCAACCCTACAAACAAATGGAGTCCTACAAGGCGATCCATTGTGTCCGATATTATTCAACATCGCAACCGCAAATGATAAGAACTACAACAACTGAAAATACTAAAATAGGTATACCTCTATGCAGACGATACGAGTTTCACCCTAATTGTTTTAAGAATTGATGCAATAAAATTTTTAAAATTTAAATCTGATCATTGCATCTTTTCGAGGTATACTCCAGTTCAGTCTATATAGCGTTTCGTCCTTTCAATCCACTTTTCAAATGCCGGACGTCATTCTGCTTTGGAGAGAGTGCAAATACATTCTTCGTAAACAACTACTGCAGCTTCAGCTGATTTAAATCGTTGACCTCGATATTTTTTATTTTATTTTGAGAAGAGAAAAAAATCGCGTGGGGCCAGATCTGGAACATAAGGAGGATGTGACAAATATTTAACTCCTGAATCCTGCAGAAATTTGGTTGTTTTAGTGCAATGTGAGCAGAGCCGCAACAAAATTCCATGCAGATCGTCTTAGAACACTTCGTTCTCAGAATTTATCAAGAAACTAACAGCCGACCTGTATGCCAAAATACCGTATAATACCATTCCGCTCATTCACGAACTAGGGTCATATGACCACACCCACGACAAACACAACCGCCCCCTCTCACTTTTTGACCGAACTATCACACCCAGCACTGACGCCATTGACGCACGCGTACATCTGGCGCGCATCACTGGCTACATACCTTAAGAACTAACTACTCTCTAGTTTCAGGAATTCCAGTCACCCTGCAAGGCCGCACGAATCAGCAGAGAGCCAACCACCCACATCACGAACGGTAAGCCTTGACGACGCCTGCCCCCACCCTGTACATACGTTGAAGCATGAATAGTTATTAACCTCTAGATCCCCACAAACTAACATTAACCTATCCACGGACACCGACCTTCTTTTCACTACGCATATTCACGCTACCTTTCATTTACTCCCAGCGATCCACACAGGGCTTCGGTCATGTGTGGACCCCTGGAAACATCACTGACGCGCTCGCATCCTTGCATGCCAGCATTTCATTCACCGATACTAACCGGGGTGCTTCCGCGGAACCCGACTAACACCTTGCAACTACACCAACAAAGCACCCCCCTGCATCCTGCATGATTAGTTTACTAACGGCATGTGCATGGGGAGACGATGTAGCCTCAGAGGATGATCGTCACCGGGGGCGGCGGGTGTGGGGCCGGCCCCACTTAAAAAAAAAAAGTTCATTGAAGTTTTGTGGTGTGTGTACATCTGGTAAGACAGAGTTTTGTCCTAAAGTGAAATTTTCACAATATGGCCATTAGCTGAAAAGAACGAACAGATCATCTTCTTGCCAACACTTCTTGGCCGCCTCACTTTTGTTGAAGGACCCTCTCTCGGAAGACCCAGATAGATGATTGTCGCTTAGTTTCTGGATTGTAGTGGTATATTCGCTTTCGTCGCCTATTAAGATGTTAAATATGTTTTTGGATCTTCCTCTATCAAATTTTTCTATCACTTCCTGGCACCTTTGCACACATGTCTGTTTCTGCACATTTGTGAGGCGGTGGGGAATCCAACGACTGCAAAGCTTCCTGACTGCAATTTTTACTTTCTCTTACGTATAGTAAGTAGGGGAAGTACTGTATTCCACCCAAAAATTCGATATCGGGATTTCACCGGAAATATATGTTTTGAGACCCCCTGAATCCAAAAAAAGCATTTTTGGAAACATGTCCGTGTGTGTGTCTGCGTGTGTTTGTGTGTCTGTGTGTGTGTGTCTGTGTGTCTGTGAACAGCATAACTCAGAAACGAACAGTCGGATAAACACCAAACTTGGTATTTAGGTTCAGCATCTTCCAGGGATGCGACACGAAGGTTTTCAAGAAAATCCCTCCACCCCAGACTACCCTTTACATGGAATATTTTTCGAAAATTTTAATGTTCTCAAAAATGGCTCTAACGATTTTGATTAAAATATCATATGTTTAAGATATTTTGATGACAAATGAAATGTATATCTCGAATTTTCTGGGAATGTCTCCAAAAGTATTCTTCATTGTGAACGACTTTTGCATAACTGGTAAACCATAAGAGATAGACAAAATTTTACTACACAAAAAATGTAGATCGCGTTAAAATACACAATTTATGTCATATACTTTTTTTGTTGAGTGAACCATTTTCGAGATATTGCTTGTTATTCCCTTAAATTTTTCAATACTTATTTTCTCAAATGGGAATTCGTTATTCATTTTTTTTGTCTTTGATATGCAAAAAGTATTAATCTGTGGCAAAGGGAATGGTGCTGTACCTAGCAACCAGCTATTAAGAAATATGTATGTGCTTAAAGGCTACTGTATTTCTATATTGCCCTTGTAAATATATATTAACATCTCGATATCTCGATTAACATGAAGTAGATGGAGAATACGCGTTTGTAAAAATAGTTTGTACAAGAGTAGAGAAAGTCATGTGAGTGCAACACATCAGATTTTTTATTTTATTTTTACTTTCGTGTATTTACTGTGTAGATACACGAAAGTAGAAAAGGCAATTGATTGACTCAGTAAAAGTTTAAAAGTTATTGTTCTTGTAGAATATAACTTTAAGCATTCAAGTTGTGTAGAATGTCAAAATCATATGTCAAAGCAAGATGTTTTGTATAAAAGATGTTTCTATTGGTTAAAGTTCTTTGACAAATGTTACTCTTTTTATTATATTAACATTTAAGAAAATATAAAGCATAGATTACATATTTGAGTACTAATTTAAATTTGGAATTTAATTTTTCTACATTTAACATATTTATACAGTGTCGTACATTCCATTAAAAAATCTGATGTGTTACACTCACATGACTTTCTCTACTCTTATACAAACTATTTTTACAAACGCGTATTCTCCATCTACTTCATGTTAATCGAGATATCGAGATGTTAATATATATTTAGAAGGGCAATATAGAAATACAGTAGCCTTTAAGCACATACATATCTCTTAATAGCTGGTTGCTAGGTACAGCACCATTCCCTTTGCCACAGATTAATACTCTTTGCATATCCAAGACAAAAAAATGAATAACGAATTCCCATTTGAGAAAATAAGTATTGAAAAATTTAAGGGAATAACAAGCAATATCTCGAAAATGGTTCACCCAACAAAAAAATGTATATAACATAAATTGTGTATTTTAACGCGATCTACATTTTTTGTGTAGTAAAATTTTGTCTATCTCTTATGGTTTACCAGTTTACCAAAAGTCGTTCACAATGAAGAATGCTTTTGGAGACATTCCCAGAAAATTCAAGATATACATTTTATTTGTCATGAAAATATCGTAAACATATGATATTTTAATCAAAATCGTTAAAGCCATTTTGAGAAAATTAAAATTTTCGAAAAATCTTCCATGTAAAGGGTAATCTGGGGTGAAGGAATTTTCTTGAAAACCTTCGTGTCGCATCTCTGAAAGATACTGAACCTAAATACCAAGTTTGGTGTTTATCCGACTGTTCGTTTCTGAGTTATGCTGTTCACAGACACACAGACAGACACACACGGATATGTTTCCAAAAATGCTTTTTTTGGATTCAGGGGGTCTCAAAACATGTATTCCCGGTGAAATCTCGGTATCGAATTTTTGGGTGGAATACAATACTTCCCCTACTTACTATACGTAGTAGAGAAAGTAAAAAGTCTGGTAAACCTAACTAATTGCTACCTCTAAAGCACATTTTAGCAATTAATTTGAACCGATTGACTAAACTTTAAAGTATATTATAAACAAAATTGTATACCGCTGCGTAAATACGAAGTATTATAAGCTTATAAACAATTAACAAACCGTATCTTAAGCTCTGTGGTCATGTTCGCTGGGTCAAGCAGTCGGTTCATCAGAAAAAGTTTTGTCCGAAACAGGAGGAGGAGAAGAAGAGTCCATCGTATTAATAGTTCACGCTTCGCCACTGCATCCGTTGTTGCTGAGGCCTGCCGTCCAGCGCGGTCTTCATCTTCGAGGGAATCCCTCTTTTAAACTCTAGAAACCATCGATAAATCGTGAACTGCAAAGGTCAGCAATCCCCAAATGCCCGATGCAGTCTTTCAAGGCATTCTCTCTCCTTTAAATGACTTTAAAGTCACAGAAAATCACGCACGGAAATACTCTCGCTCGATATCCACCCTAGCGTATGGCTAGTAACACCTGCATGCACAAAACAGACACACGTTACTATCTGAACCTCAATCTAAAGTTACGAAGACCTGCTTCGGCCTATTGTAACTCATTGTTGCCTATTCTCAAAACTTTCAGAGTGACCCTAAGTGTGGCTCTAATCTCCACAAAATCTGAGAACGTACAAAGTCTGAATAATTTAATAAAGTGGATAGAAGAAAACGATTTGAAAATCAACACCAAGAAAAGAGCACTAATGATTTTCAGAAAAGGGGGAAGAATTCCAGAGAAGGAAAAACTACAACCCGGAACTGACAAGCTAGAAATAGTCAACGAATGCAAATACAGTGCGATCGTTTTATGATGAGGCCAGGGATCGCGCGTATGCGTGCTCCGCACACTGTTGGAAGTTTTTCGTTTCGTAATTCCCGCGTTACTTACTCACGAGTGATAGAAACATGCACTATAATGAGTACTAACCTTGTTATTCGCGGTGCTGGAAGTGGTGTCCATCTGCGTGAAGACATTCCTGGCATCTTCGAATGAAATTTTCATTCACACGCATAAGTTCTTGTTGCGTAATGTGCACAATTTCTGTTTTTATATTGTTCTTAAGTTCGTCTATAATGTGGGGATTGTTTGTCTAAACTTTTGTTTTAGGGTTTCCCACAAATAGATGCAGCCATTTCGTCACCGTTAGAACAGTTCGTTTTCGTTGCTTAAGTTTGGCGTTAGAATTCCGTTGTCCTAAACTTTAACCAGACGTCTAACAGTTTCTCTACTTGGAACTGGAATACCAGGAAATTTCTGCTGAAATTGTCTACACGCCTGTCTACATGATTCGGTTTTTACATATGTATCATACATAAAAATTCGTTATTCAAACGTGAATTTGTCGACAAGCATTGCAGTGGACTAATAACAAGATATTGCCACTCTTAAGCAAATCATACACAACACAGATGTTTTGAATAAATGTTCGCCTTTGAGATGCGCAAGCACAACCCTCCTTACAGCATGGAAAACCAAGCAGCGACGGAAGCACAGCTGATAAAGATAACCTTCAAGGCGTCATGCACCGCCAGTTGCGCATCGGAAAAATGCCGAGGTCACTGCACTACATCTGCTATGCATAGAGCCGAGCTGTGGCGTCACCTTAAAACGCCCGCACGGTACCTGGGAATCACCCTACAAACCTCAGGAAACTTCTTCAACAAACATGTGAAACAAAAAGTGATATCAGTCATTAAAACAATGAGACACATTAGGCAAATACAATCCATATCCCTATTCACAACTAAGAGAGCCAAAATAGCACCCATACTGATCTATGGAATACCTACATATAACATGGGAGGCCTGAAAATGAGGTATCTAAAAATAATAAAACCTTAAAGCCTCATACCTAAAGCAAATACTAGGCGTATCAAAACATACACCATATTAATATGTATACCTACTTACTGGCCAAAGAACCTTTACTGATTGACGACCTACGGAACTGCTACCTAATACCAGAAATGCAACGGGAGAGGTAAGTAGATTAACGCTTCTACAGCACGATCGACAGGAGCTGGACTAATCCCAACCAACATATAAAAAGAAATGCGGTCAACAGGCTAGCGGTCCACGGGTTCCACCACAAAGTATGCAGCACGAACTGGTACCACACAGTCTCCCTCATTGCACTAGTTCAATCCCTAAATAAGGGATAGCAGATAATAAATTAGTAATTACTGTAGCACCTTAAAGAATGTGTGCAAAGTGTGTAATGAACACTGTTCCAAATACCGTGTCTTTTCATGCAAGAAAAGAGTCAATCATGAAACTCAGCTTAAAAAGACTAAATAAGTTTATTAACATTTCATGCACACATGTGCGCGTTACTCCCTTTATTATAATTGATTTAGCTTTGCATTTGCCTATAAAGGATAGCCCTCGCTTAACGTTACAGTAAGATCAACAGCATCAGAACTATTATTATTTTGGACTAAAGGTCCTACCAAACTAAAATAATCATATGCTTTTCAAAATAAGAATTACTTGGTGTTGCATGACTATATTAATTGAACTTTTTATAAAATTAAAATAATATAAGATAATACCTAATATTTAACTACATCACAGCATGCTAACCTCCAAATCCAGAGGTCCCGGGTTCGATTCCGGCTGGAGGGTGGTCATTTTTCTTTAGCCAGGATTATTCCATATCTTCCATAGAGCCTGGAAGTACGAATGAGAGCATGAATGCGTGTGTGAATTTAATGTATTGTAACACTGTAAGCGAGTGAACATTATTGCTGATGTGCAGTAATTGTTCCAAAGGCTAAGACGCGATATAACCTTAGATGTTATGAAGGAGGCATATAAATGGAACATTATATATATAAAATATATATATGTATATATATAGAGAGAGAGAGCCAAAAGAATTACGAACCGACTGCGCTGTGCTTTTCCTATCCACGTCCTCGGTGCTCGTTGCCGTCTGCCGCTATCATAGAAAGGTGCGGATGAAACCATACAACATTTCTAAAACTATTTTTAAAGACTTTACTTACAAACTTTATGAAAGAAGATGCTAAAATTGGCCACCGTCGTTGTCCATACTTTTTGGCACCTCTTTAGGAAACTATCCACCACTCGCCATAGTTCACGTTGAGAGATGCTGGTAATTTCCTGGTGGATATTTTGTTTTAATTCTTCCAGGGTGTGTGGGTTTGTCTTGTACACTTTATGTTTTAAGTTACCCCAGAGAGAGAAATCGCAGGGGATTAGGTCGGGGGGCCGAGAGGGCCACAAACCTCTACTAATACTTCTGTCCTTAAACACACTTTCAATTGTTCTAATCGAAATATTGGCCGTATGAGCTGTTGCAGAGTCTTGTTGTAAAAAGGCAAAATCACGCTCCCTGTCTGTTCATTCTCTAAAAGGGGGAGGGGGCAAAATTGTATTCGCGTATGTACGGGCGTTAACTGTTGACTCGAAAAATTTGGCCCTATAACTCTTTCTTCGCTCATGGCGTACATACACCAATTTTTTCGTCACGAAGGGGTACTTCACGAACAATATTAGGTTCGTCAGAGCTCCAATAACGATTATTTTGTGTACACACATATCCATGAAGGTGGAGCCAAGCCTCGTCCGTGAAAAATATTAAATATGAGTCTATTTCGCCGTTGTGTACACTATTAAGACCCCTCTCACAAAATGTACGCTAATTATAGGATCAGCTGGTTAAAGAGCATGAGCCACAGTTATTTTATATGGTTTTAATTTCAGCAATTTGGTAGCTCTTCGCGCAGAACTATAAGACATGGCTGACTGTTGTGAAAAACGCCTAAGTGATTCTCCAAACGATGTCCGATGTCGTCTGTTTCTTCTGTAAAAACCGTACGCCGTCTTTTAGATTTCTTAGCCTGAGCACTTCCCGTGGCCTGAAATTTATTGTACAGTTCATGGATTGTTGTACGGCTTGGAACTTTTACACCTGGAAATCTTTCTGCAAATCGTACTTTTACTTTCACTTGGCGAGCTGACCGAGTTAACACATACGAATCATAAATAAATACACGTTGCGCAGTAGAAAACATATACTGAGCCACACTTTGTGACTAAGTACAGGATAAAATAATAAATAACTGCAATAACTGAACTACATCACATCACCATCAACTCAATCCTGCACTTCACACTGCAGAGCAAAACCACGTGAACAGCGTAACCTTGTTTATAGTGAGGCAGTATTTTATATCACAACACTGTGAATGCCAGAGTGATTGTAGTGTAAATTAACATTATTGTATGACAATGATTTGAGATATTTGTTAATTATAAGCATTGTTAGCAAGTAAGTTTACACGGCCTCACTGAAACTGACAATAGGAGCGGGTAACAATGAGCGAGGGGTGAGTTGTTTATCAATTATAAGAGACAAACAAATGACGTCAGAGTAGCGCGCTTTTCTGTAGAAATGGAGGGAATATCTTCCCTAGAGCATGTGTTCGTAATTTTGATTGGATATAAAAATAGACGCTAATGTTGGCGCGCTTTATTAACCAATAGCAGCTCGATTATAATCTTTAGGCATATCGGGGTGAGGGAGTATAAATTCTAAAGCCAGAGACAAGTATCGCACAGTTCATCAGAATCATTCACGGGTTACACGTCGCACAGTTCAACAGAATCTTCACGGGTTACACGTCGCGCAGTTCAACAGAATCATTCACGAAGTACACGTTACGTAATTCTACAGAATCTCTCGCGTCGTAAAGTTAGTTACAAAAATGTGAAATACTCGAATTAATAATGTGCGGCAAATAAGTGATTATAGTTACATTCGAAAATATAACAGTTTCAGTCGGGCATGTATCAAGAGTAAATATGTGAAATTAATGAAATGTGACGGCAATAAAAGTATAAAAACAAATTCTTTTATCAGTGTTATCTTTAGTAACAACTCCTTTCCGTTTACACACCCTGTTCAAGAGATTTGCTCGACTGAGTAATACTAGCTAGCCGGAGGACAAAGAACTCAAAATTCAAAATAGTAAAACAATAACAGGCGCTCAGCAAATAAGATAACACGAACGATACCGCGACAAATTGACTCCCAGAACGTGGGGCGAATTAACCAGGAAGGGACATAACAACCAGAACGTGGAGTGAATGGAGCAGTGCAATTAACTACAAGACGCAGATCCCAGAAACAACCACCAGAACGACCGACGACGCGAATGAGAGGACATCGTAACTACGAGAATAGAAAGCAACAGGGGAATTTGACTACAGAACACCAAGACAGCGAGACGACTAAGATCCATCGTAGTACGACGCATAGGCGACATATACATATAGGAGAGAGGGGCAGGAAGCTGGACATCAAAGCAACATCATCAGATAGCATCATAAGGGTTAGAAAATTGTAAATTTTTTGTGTATCCTAAAAAAATTGTGAAAGATTAAATGTTGTGGAGAAGTGGTAGGATTAAGAAAACAATGTCTACTAATAATACTGAAGAAACAATTATGGAAGGGGATAATGTAACAGCTGTAATTCAATACAGGTTACGGAAAATAGCTCAAACAATGTAGGATTTGAGGGAGGAAATATTAGTGAAGAAAGTGAGAATAGAATAGCAGAAAATGTTAATTTTGATACTGGCATGATGATGGAAATGCTGAGAAATTTTGGTGAAACATTAATTAAGAATAATGAGAAATTACAGCAAAAATTAAATCAGAATATGGAAAAGAATAATAGGGAATTAAGGGAAGTTATTGGTAAGAATACTGAGAAATTAGAGCAAAAATTAAATCAAAATATGGAAGACTAATGAGAAATTAGAGCAAAAATTAGATCAAAACAGGGAAGAAAGTGAAAAGAAATTTATGGAGCTAGATAGTAGTATGATAAGAATGAGAAATGAAAATCAGGAAATAATAGCAAATGGGATAGGAAAAGTGTCAAAGAAAATGTCAGATATCAGCAGGGAAATATCTAACCCAAAAAATGAGCTTAATAATAAAATTGAACATGTTGACGTAATATGTACAGAGTTAGGTAGCCGAATGAATAGCATTTCAAGTGAGCTCAGAGAGATGATGGAGGCTGCGAATGCAGATTTAATTCAGGTGCAAGTTAATTTCAGAGGAGGGATATCTGAAATACAGAAGGAGTCGGAAACACAAAGAAATAAACTGTCCGAAGAAGTTAAAGTTTTGTCTATAAATAATCAAAAACTAACTTCTGAAATAAACAAGTACCAAGCTGTTCAAAATGAAAACTCCAATCCAGTACAGTTTATTGCAGACTTGTCAGAGTACTTTCAAATTTAAAAGATACCGGAAGAATTGAAAATGATAGTTGTTAAAGATGTGTGGTTCAGAAAACTTTAGATTGGTTTCAAATGGTATCAGGGGGTGAAATTTCATATGAATCCTTTAAGAGGCTATTCATGAATAGATTTTGGAAGGTTACGATACAGCTACGAGTAATGCTTAGCCATAGACAATTTGATCCAGGAGAGGGAATAGCAATGACCGCTTTAAAAAAAAAAAAAAAAAAAAAAAAAAAAAAAAAAAAAAGTAGATTCAGGATAAGTAAAGCTGAACTGCAGAACAAAGTATTGGAATGTAAGAGGATTAACTATGTATATATGTGATAAGAAAGGATAAATAAATTCAGGTCAAAAATAAATGTTTAAAGGGGAAAAAGAACATTTTCTTAGGAAACAGTAACCACATTTGAAATGAAGCATGTAATAATGGTAATTTAATGTCATATTAAAGTAAAAGTATGTAGATATAATTCAAAGAGTATTGTGAATATAACGTACAACACAATAAAAAAGGGGTAAAGATAATTAAAGCAAAACACTTATAAAGCATACAGATAATGTGAAATTATGTCTAGAATTAAGAGATGTAAATATATTTGTGTAGAGGATGAATATTTTGGCAATGTGTTCAATAATTACAAAATGAATCAGGTTAAAAATCTTGAGTGTATAAATTTTTATGTCAATAACCTAAGAAAGTATAACCATTTTGTAACAGTGACCTAAATAGTTCAGGGTACAGTATTTGCTATAAAAAAATTGTAATGTCAGATGTATGTATACAAACACATTAGACCCGAGCCAGTGAATAGTGGCGAGAAAAAGGCAAGATGTATAACGTGTGTAAAATGCGTGTGCAGTGTTACGTGAAAGTGATAAATACCGTGTGTTCCAAGATTCAGGAGACTAAAAACCCAATTATAAAATTTCCAAAAAAATTGTAAATATTTATAATTATGTTTCTAGTGGGGCATATAAGGCAGTATTTTATATCACAACACTGTGAATGCCAGAGTGATTGTAGTGTAAATTAACATTATTGTATGACAACGATTTGAGATGTTTGTTAATTATAAGCATTGTTAGCAAATAAGTTTACATGGCCTCACTGAAACTGACAATAGGAGCGGGTAACAATGAGCGAGGGGGTGAGTTGTTTATCAATTATAAGAGACAAACAAATGACGTCTGAGTAGCGCGCTTTTCTGTAGAAATGGAGGGAATATCTTCCCTAGAGCATATGTGTTCGTAATTTTGATTGGATATAAACATAGACGCTAATGTTGGCGCGCTTTATTAACCAATAGCAGCTCGATTATAATCTTTAGGCATATCGGGGTGAGGGAGTATAAATTCTAAAGCCAGAGACAAGTATCGCACAGTTCAACAGCATCATTCACGGGTTTCACGTCGCGCAGTTCAACAGAACCATTCACGAAGTACACGTTACGTAATTCTACAGAATCTCTCGCGTCGTAAAGTCAGTCACAAAAATGTGAAATACTCGAATTAATAATGTGCGGCAAATAAGTGATTATAGTTACATTCGAAAATATAAGTTTCAGTCGGGCGTGTATCAAGAGTAAATATGTGAAATTAATGAAGTGTGACGGCAATAAAAGTATAAAAACAAATTCTTTTATCAGTGTTATCTTTAGTAACAACTCCTTTCCGTTTACACACCCTGTTCAAGAGATTTGCTCGACTGAGTAATACTAGCTAGCCGGAGGACAAAGAACTCAAAATTCAAAATAGTAAAACAATAACAGGCGCTCAGCAAATAAGATAACACGAACGATGCCGCGACAATAGCAGCACTGCGTTATCATGTTTCCACATGACACCGCGCAGCCGGTTCGTAGTTTCTTGGCTCTCCCGTTATGTTTATATTATCCTTCAGCTTTGGCCAATGTAACAGGAACAGCAAACAGTACACATATTAGGGTAAGCAGAAGTCAAAGAACTATATTCAATCAAGAGTAGATTAGCAAGCTGTTTCACATGTCATAGCTTTAATCTTAGATCTTAAAGGAACTTCTAACTTATAATTGTGATCTAAACAAAGATGTTGTGTGGTCAGAAAAGGCTTCTGCAATTTTTTTTTATCTTTTTCCAGTTGATCATCAGTAGAAAAAGGCAAAGAAGTGTCGAATTGCCTTATATGCGATTCGGCGTCCGAGCTTCCAGATGCATCAACCTATTGCCCTTGAACCGATTGTAAGGTTGTGAGCATTCGGTATCAATCTGAGTATATGATATGAAACTACAGTCTAGGGCGGAAGCGCTCAGCAGACTGTCAAATGCGTAAACATACCTAAGACTTGGCGAACACGCTGTGAATCTCCCCCTCAAACACTGTCCAGCCAGTACATTATTTGGTTTTTCGAAATAACTCTCTCACATGCAATTGAGTAAGGAATATACTTCATTAAATATCCATTTGATGTAAATTTGTTGCAAAATGTTTTGGAACATATCTTTAAAATATTTTAGAAAAGGAACCCCGCCTTTATTGGGGGTCGGAGGGAGGCCTCGACTTTGGGGGGCCTGATGAACCGGTTGCACCAGTCTAGCTACGCTCATGATAAGAAGGTAAAGAAATAAATAATAGTATAATAATAGTTGTAAATTCATTTAACGGCATCAGTAATTGACTGGAGCATATTATTAATTGCGTCGCCAAGATACCGCAATTCCGTCCCGCAGTTCTTTCAAATGCCAGTAAATCTACTGAACGAATCTGTTGCATTTAAGCATATTTACCTAAGTTGGCATCGTCCTCGACCAGGGCTGAACCCACAATCTTGGACATAAAAACTAGCGCTCAACCAACAGCGCCACAATATGACATTGACAGGTTCGCCTGGTTCATGCAGTCCAAGAATTATTTCATTCGTACACCCAGAAAGGCGACTAAAGCGACGCTAATACGTAAGAGAAGCTAAAAATTCAAAGTATTGTGATAAACACGAAACAATGTGATAAGTGCGTTTAAACTGCTGGAAGCCTGAATAGGTAGAATGACCGTCTCACAACCGACCCGTTTGCTGTACCGCAACATTCGCTTATTTACTGCGGTCACACATCACACTTTTATATGTTACCATAATTGTCTACCATTATCATTAATCGTATTTAATATACATACCTCGGAGAACTACTGACGGTAGAAATTTGAAAAAATAATTATTTTTATTCTATTTTCAACACTAGACGCGAAAGCGAGCAACTGGTACGGCCGCCAGCCCGCCACTGCAACATGCAGGGTGGCCAATACTCATTAAAATTAATTCAGTTGCGTTAAAACAAATGCCGTTCAGTAATATATATCAATATAATTGATGAAAGTACATATTTCTGAATAGTACAAATATAGTATGCTGGCATGATGCTGTAAGCATATAAATTAGAAGTTACCTTCAACTAAAGCAAACGAAATAAAAACTAGGAGCTACAGTTGAATTCTGCATGGAGTGCGTTTATATTGTTAACAATCCAGGAAAAATGATAACGGTGTCATTTGATAGTGCCACGTCTTCCTTTAATTACAGGAAGCCATGATAGTGCTTCGAGTGCTCTTTGCTATTATCATACGGTTCCAGTTTTTCCTGTGAAAACCTATTAACGCTTGGCCTGTACTACACATTTTCAAATGTTTATACTTAATGTTATACTTAAATGAATCAAAGTACATTCTATATTAATTTTTGATAAGAGTGGGATAATATATATATATATATATATATATATATATATATATATATATGTGTGTGTGTGTGTGTAATGCAGCAGGTATGAGGTTTAAATATGTAATTTTTTTTATTTTGAAAGTTTATAGTCGCTTTAACATATTAGTCATATTGCGACTTTACAGCTTATCAAATAAATATTTAACAATAAAACAATGAGGTTATTTAACATGCTGGCAGCTTTGGACCATTACAATGAACTAGTATAAAATTGTGACGCTATAACTAATCGAATTGATTGAACATTATATACGGTTATATAAAATTATGCTTTTAAAAAATTCAATTATCTTAGGGTACATCGAATAGTTGAGTGCTGTTTGTAAATCGTTGGGAATCTGGTAGTGTTGTCTCCATTGATCGTATTGTCGACATTCCACGATTGTTTCGTCGTTAACAGTATGTTATACTGATGGATGATGGGTGGTTGGTCCTTTGAAAGAATATAACTGTGTGATTTTGGCCCTATAACTCTCTCAGCCGGGATATTAAAGCCTGATCTTGTCTGGGAAGATGTGTCGAAAACTCGATATTATATCGCGGAGTTTGTTTCTCGTGGAGTCAAGACATCCTGTCTTCCACTGTTGGTAGAGCTTTTTAATGACTGAGATAACATATCATGGGCTGCTGTAGCTATAGTTCGGTCACTTAATGGATGTTTAGTGGCTTCTTTTGCTGCCAATTCGTTACCTTGTATTCCAATGTGGGATGGAATCCATAATAGAGACACTTGCTTTCCTTGCTTATTGGCTCTATGAAGTGGTGATTGAATTTGTGTAAGAATATGGGTTGATGACAGATTGTTTATTGCAAGTAGTGCACATTTAGAATCTGAGTATATAACAAAGAACTTTGAACATCGAGTATTCAAAACACAAAACACAGCTTGTTTAATTGCAAACAGTTCACTTGAGAAGATGGAACAAAAATCCGGAAGTCTGAATAACAACAGCACAAGCATTTCTATCATTACACTTTGATCATCTGTGTAAATTGCTGAATCTTTTCCATATCTCTCAGTAATTCATTAAATAGTTGGCGGTAAACTGAGGAATGCGTGTGTTCTTTGAAGATGATGTTCAGTTTTAAATTTATTTTAGGTGAAGTGTTTGTCCAGAGCGGAATAGCAAGAGAGGGGTTTATTTGTGACACAGGAGGAAGTCTAAATGTTGAGTTCTTGGAGATATTTGGAGACTCAGTTATAAGGGTATTATTAATGATCTTTTGATGGTTTCTTTAGATCTGTTATGAAATATATACTTTTTCATTTAAGAGTCGGACATCGTCGCTATCTTGAGGGCATATGTTAAAGTCAATTGTTTTCTTCTAACTTCAAGTGGAGGTTCATTTGTTTCTATTTGTATACTTGCTGTCGAGCTGGTACAAAAAGCTTCTAAGTGTTATTCAAGGTGCTATGGTTTGTATTGAATCCAACATTTGGAGAGGTCTTGCAGAATTGTAAACAATAGCACCATAATCCAATTTTGCTCTAATAAATGCTTCGTAGGTGTTTAACAGCACATGATAATCTGCTCCCCAGTTTTTGCCGCTAGGATTTTCATAATGTTTAACCTCTTGCGACAGTCATCTTTGAGACCTTTAAGATGAGGTATCGAGTTTAGTTTGCTATCGAAGGTTATCCCCAGGATCTTGATTTTCTTGAGTAGTTCAAGTTTTTGGTTGTCAATATACAGTTTTGAGTCTTATGTCATTACATCTTCTTTTTAGAGAAGCAAATTCATTTGGATTTAGTCTTTGAAAGCATAAACCCTCTAACTTCCACCCACTTTTGAATCTTTAAAATTGTCTCTTGCAGCAGTTGTTGAATTGTATCAATGTTTTGTCTGGTACAAGATAAAATAAGATCGTCTGCAAAAAGACATGTTTTAACAGGTGGTGATATGTTTGAAACAATGTTACACTGATAACTGATCCTTGAGGTACTCCATTCTGTGAATTTCTTTATAGAACCCCATTTACTCTGATTTGAATTTGTCGATCCTGAAGAAAGTTGGTTAAGAGCTGTAGTGTATTTCCTGAGATATATCTCTTTAGAACGTCAACAATATAATCTTTTTGTACCATGTCCGTATGCCTTTTCAAAATCTAGACTTAACTACTATACAGTTTGATAGTTTGATAGTATTGCTAGTTGACAAAAGCATTCTGAATTTCAAATTCTGGACATATGAGATTGTCTGAAGTTGAGTGTGCTTCCCTAAATCCACTTTGTATGCTGTTGACAATAAAGCAAACCATAGAGTAAATTACAGCTATGGACATTCTTAAACTAACCAGAAGTATCTGGTTAGTTTAACCAGAAGTATCTGTATTGTTGAACAGGTCTATCTGCGGTCTTTAAGCCAATGCAGAAGTGACAATTCAAAAACTGGATTATCTTGTTAGAATCACATAGGTTTTTATGTCCAACATGTCTAATTTTCAATGCGCTAATGCCATGAAAATAATATATTTGCAACAAATTGTTTTAGATATCCACATATTTTGTGTAGTAAGTTTTTGTCTATTTCTTATGGTTTAAAGCTATACAAAATTCTTTCCAAATGAGGACTTCATTGGCTATTCCCAGGAAACTCAAGATATACATTTTATTTCTGTAAATATCAGGTATTTTAGTTAAAATCACTAAAAGCCATTTTTGAGAAAATGACAACAAATAGTTTTTCATACTAAATTTACTCCAACATAAAAGAAATAGTACAAAAAATAAAAAAATGTCCCAAGGAAAGAAGCCGTTGCTCACTTCAGATTAGCCACTAGATATGACTGTCTGGCGGAACATCTACATAGATTTGGTTTTATGAATGACAAAGCATGTAAAATTTGCAATGCTGACAAGATTTTAAATGGAGAACACCTACTAGAATGCCCAGAATTGAGGAAAGCTGTACCAGATGGGAAGATACACAATTATATTGGCTAGCAAGGGAAAAATTGATGGATTAAAATCCTGCACATTAGATCAACAAGAGTTTTCCATATAAAAGGTAGGAGGATATTTCCTTGAAAACCTTTTGGAAGGTACTGAACTTAAATACCAAGTTTGCTTTTTATCCATAGTGTGCGCACATACACACGTTTTTCTAAAAATGCTTCTTTTTTAATTCAGGACACCTCAAGAAATATATTTCTGGAAATCTCAATATAATGTTTGGGTGAAATGCAATACTTCCTTTACCTAATAGATATGTAGTAGAGAAAGTAAAAAGCGCATACGATAAATACAAACATATTCACTAATTAGTGTTTTGTGGAGAAAAAAAACAAAACAAAATTTAGTAAGCCTAACATTTCTGGTAAGTTCCATTATTCATAAAATGTTGACAGGATGAATATTTAAGAAGATACACCAAATTTTCTTAATTATTCCTTGTGCATATAAGCAGATAATTTCGCATCTTTTAGTCTCATCTGATTATGGGAAATATATTTCTGAATGCATAAAAAGCATGTTATTTACTTTTTTATTTCTATATAAACACAGAAAATGACGTTTTATTACTAGCTTTCAAAACACATGACATACGGTGCATTCATTTTATTTTCCCTTGCTCACTTTTGGTACCTGTGTCTTAAAATATCAAGTCACTTGTGCGCCAGTCAAGCGCATACATAACCACTGATAAGACAGTACGAATCACGTGTTCAGTGACGAAGAGAATTTCAAGAATATTTTCCTTTGCATGCAATTTTGAATTTAATTTGAGATTCTGTCTGAAAGACAGAAATAACAATGTTATACAACCATAGGTAATAAGGGAATTGTGTTACGTACAACCCAACTGGTACTCTTACAATAACAGATTTACGTATTTGTAAAATGTACACCAAGCACATCAGATGGAACAGCTATGCCAGTGCTGCCAAGCTGACCATGCCCTATGTACAACACACAGTGTTACCCACATTTTATGCTGTGCTAAAGAAATTTGTTAAAATGGAAAACAGGCATTGTGGCAAATAATATAAAGCAGTGCAGCTAGTGTTACAAAAAATTCTCCCTCCACATGCAGAAAAACAAATGCATGCTACTTCCATATCTCCTGGCCCATTCTAACACAGTTGGCATGATATCTATACAATTTTTTTTTGACATTGGCCACACTGCAACCAATGGTGCAGTGAAACTTACAATAGAAATTCATGCAACTGCATTTCAACTATTTAGAACATCAGAAGAGACAGCAAGCTACAAAATCTTCACAAAAGAAACCTGCCCGCTAATAAATAAAAAATACTAGTTTCAACGCAAGACCACACAAACATGCAGTATTCAATAGCCTGTGTTTTAGATTGTCTCCATTAGAAATACAGCAAACACACAAGAATTTATATGCATCAGATAGCGCACAAGAAAGTGTTCCAGAGAGAACTCATCCATAGAGGTCCAGAAGTGCAACAATGAGAAATCAATAAGACAATCTATCGCACTGCAGAAAATCAAAGAAAATGTTACATTTCACCTCAGAGCATACAAGTTTGAAAAAAATTCCTGGATAGATTTAATAAAACTTCAGCAGCCACCAGCAAACACAGCATAATAAATCTTATTAGGATAAAAGACAAAATCCCTGTTCACAAAATAAGTTAGAGTGATTGTGAGAAACGTTATATTGGCAAAACATAAGAGTACTGGTTTAGGTATTAGGTGTGCCAATACAAAGAATTAGAATAATCTGTAGTAATATATCATTTCTGAGAAACAAGTCACAATGTAGAAAATGAAACAAAATTAATAAAAATGATCCAAACCCAAGTACTGCTATTGGGAAAAACTAACAAATTTCAGATTCCCAAATGGTGATCCAATCTGTTAGATACATTAAACCAAATGTGGCATCTGCATCCATGTCAAGTAACGTGTCAGAGAATCACAGATGCTGTTAAGAGCATTCAAAAGTACGAGGGGAGATTGAATTCTAATGCCTCCAATGCCACAGCCCCACTATTTAACATATTTTTAAAATTCTTGCTGTATCGGAAAGCTGCACGTTAACATTATGTAATGCACTATTCATTTTTCAACAGTCCCATTATCGATCCACACACTTGCACCAATGTGTGACTAGTTGGAGAGGAATTCTGGTGGTGGTGTCATCACCAGGCGTTAATGGCAGCTTTCACCTTGTGTCAGAACAAAAGAGGTCCCTTAAGGTTCTTTTATCTTTGAGAAGAGGAAACCGTCACATTGGTAAGATTGGGACTGTATGTTGCGTGCAACAGGACCTCCATGAAATGCAGTCCTTGCAACCTTTCGTTTTCAAAAGAGAGGCAGACAATGTCCTGAAGCAGAATAGGGTCCAAATCCTTCCTGGTGCAGTTTCTTCAATGTTGCAACTTTATCATGGATCCCTGTTACAAAAAGTCAAGGAGCACACCACCTTGGAAATTTTAAAAACTGCTCGCCATGACTTTCTCGGCAGATGGGATCACCTTGAACTTCTTGTATGTGGCAATGTGCTATGGCAGTACGTCAATTGCAGTTTGCTTTCGGTCAAAATAATACACCCATGACTCATTCCCATGAGAATGCACTGGAGAAAAACCTCACCCTCACACTTGTACCAGGCCAACAGATCTGGAAAACTTGCTTCCCCTATACATTGTGCTCTTGCATTATCCTGTGTAGTACCAAGTGCACACACACCTTGCAATATCCCAGTACCTCAGTTACACTAACTGCAT
Organism: Deroplatys truncata; assembly: GCA_030765065.1. NCBI lineage: Eukaryota > Metazoa > Arthropoda > Insecta > Mantodea > Mantidae > Deroplatys > Deroplatys truncata. The sequence goes on along the minus strand of CM060982.1, from coordinate 80,151,216 downwards.
TCATTAGTAGGAAATGTTTAGTTCTTTGGCAATATATCGGTTTGATTTGACATAACTCCTATCATTTTGTTAACAATTTCAATGCTCATCATCTGGTGGAGTACAGAGGTCATTCACTATGGATTTGATCAAGCACACTAGAGGTTGCTCGATTTGCTTCTTTCAACTTCCTGGCCCACTGTCTCACCATACTGTCAATGATAGAATTGCCGTAAACAGTTTTCACTCGGTGATGAATTTTGATGGGCTTGCAACCCTCAGCTGTCAGAAACTCAATGACATCTCACTGGTTCAACTTACGAGGGTGGTCTGAAAAGTTTCCGACCTCAACATGAAGATGACAGCACTCGTAAATAAAAGCTAGTGAATTTCGTTGTTCATCTGTTGCCAGTTACCAAAGTTTCAGTCATTTTGGACGCTCAGTTGTTATGTAACAGTCGTTTGAGTGAGGTGATGTGAGTGTTTTTATGAAAATGGACAAAATCAAGTATTGAGCTGTCATTAAATATTTGTTTTTGAAAGGCAATATGCCTATGCAAATCAAAGATGAGTTGGATTCTGTGTATTGGGACTCTGCACCATCATTTACCACAGTGAAATTTTGGGCAGCTGAATTTAAACATGGCCGTAAGAGCTTAGGAGACGAACATTCGGGACGTCCAAAAATTGCTACTACCGGCGAAAAAATCGTCAAAGTTCACCAAATGGTGCTAGACAACCGCCAAATTAAAGTGAGAGAGATAGCAAAGGCTATGAACATATCCAAAGAACGTGTTTGTCACATATTAAATCAACATTTAGACACGAGAAAGCTGTCTGCGCTTTGGATGCCGCGTTTGCTCACGTTTGACGAAAAAGGTGTTCGACTGAACATTTCCAACGCTCGTTGGTGCAGTTTTGGCACCAATTAATTACTGCAGATGAAACTTGGATACACCATTATACGCCCGAAACAAAAATACAGTCCAAACAGTGGACTGCAAAGGGGGAACTGGTGCCAAAAAAAGCAAAAACTGTTTTTTCGGCTGGGCAAGTGATGGCAACTGCTTTTTGGGATAGTCATGGAGTTATTTTAATCGATTATCTTCAAAAAGGAAAAACCATTACAGGAGCATACTACACATCATTACTTGATAAGCTGAAGGCAGAACTTGCAGAAAAACAGCCACATTTGCAGAAAAAGAAAATCCTGTTTCACCAAGACAAGGTCTCACACCTCAGCGGTTGCAATGGCGAAAATCCACGAATTACTGTTTGAACTGCTTGACCATCCGCCTTACTCACCAGATCTAGCCCCAAGCTACTTCTTTTTGTTCCCTCATCTGAAAATTGCACTTGGAGGGCAGAGATTTTTGTCAAATGAAGAGGCAATCACCTTTGTGAACAATTATTTTGCAGAGAAAAATGCCGAGTACTATTTGGATGGGTTACAGAGATGGGAACATCGCTGGGAGAAGTGTGGAGTTACAAGGAGACTGTGTTGAAAAAAAAAAAAAAAAAATTCTGAAAAAATGTATAGTATCTTTATTAGGTCAGAAACTTTTCAGACCACCCTCGTATCTCCATGTAAGTTGCCATGGTTGCCAACACTTGCAAACAAAGCAAACTAATGTAATACATATAGGAGACCTGCAATTTTAAGATACGAGAATTCTCAAAATAGGAGGGTTGTAGCCATGAAGGGATTACTTTTCAATCTCCCCTTGTATTTCATGATAATAGTGAAGTTCAAGTGTTAAAGAGTCTTCGTTTCGAAGTATTACTATACTGGTCCAAGTTGTATTTGAATGTGAACCAAAATTTGTTTAGGCCCTACATTGCCTGCATCACGGCAAAATGGTATTGCATTCAAAATTCTTTTTGAAAATATTTGATGTGTTAAATTCACATGACCTTCATTATTCTTCTATCTACTTCATGTTAAATGATATAAATATTTGCAGAAATGGTTTCATTACACCTTTCATTTTAGAGTCAAAGGGGATACAGGAGCCAAATCTTTAAAAAGTGGATCAGTATATGCTGGCTTTGAAATTCCTCTCTTTGAATGACTGATAACAAATATCTAGAAAACGGTTAACACCACAAAAATATTTATGAGCCATAAATTGTATGTTTTAACAAGATCTACATTTTCTGTGAAGTAAGCCTTGGTCCCATCTCTTATTCTTTACTATTTATACAAAATTTATTCACAAGCTATTCTAAGAAAATTTAAGATATATATTTTACACATTTTGTTATTTTAATCAAAATCATTATGAGCCATTTTTGATAAAATAAAAAACAAAATTTCCTCTTTTCTGCACTTTACCAATGGCGGAGCATGTTGGCTTGTGTGTAGCTATGCAGTTAGGCTGCTTCTACATCTGTGAATTGGAAGGATAAGATGCGAGAGAGAACAATCACCATGGTTAATGCTATGTTGCAAGTAGAGCTACAGATTCTATTTTATACTAAATCTTGTTTACAGTGGTTTGTAGCCAGTAAAAAATAACAGCACACTACTGCTCTAAGAAACAATTTATTACATATATATAATACATAACATTTTACAAAAAGAAGATCTTTGAGCAATGTTTCCTCAGTTATCAATGTGATACAAAACATGTACTAAAGTCTGCAGGAATTAAGAAGGCCAGTTAACAGAAATAAAATGAGTATTTACACAATTCCTAAAAAACAAGAATATAACAACCTAGTTCTTGTCCCAATTTGTTTATAAGTCCAGGAAGGAGGATCTAGAATATTTGTTTCCTTCCCCCAAAAAACGAAGTAGCGCTGGTTGATGGCTGGTCTGGAGCTCAATTTTTTTTTTTAAACGAAATAGTCTTACGCCAACAAAAGTTGCCACAAACAACAACAAAATGCCCATTAGGATGACGTATTTACACATGGGGTACTGTCCCTTCCCTAAATAAAATGTAACAACTTATTAGTGATGGCATGTAAAGAATGAAGCACATTTTGGTAAATAAGTCCTTAAAAATATGTATTAAAATATATTTCTTACACTTGTGGGAAATCAAAGGCATGCAAATCAATTACACACTTATTAGCAAGAAGGGAAATGATAACTCTTTGAGTTCTCTGGCTGGCAGAATTCATTTTGAACAGTGCACCATCATGATGGCGATATTGTATTAAACAGAGACTGAAATCCGCTTTAACCACCAGGTGTAAAAAAAAGGGGAAGGAGGAATAACAAAACATCTTTCCATAAAAAAATAAATACTACTCGAGGTGTGATGGAAAACAAATCAAACTTCATCACGACGACTTGGATGCATTCTGTTGTAGAAGTAAATCGGCATTTAATACCACAAACGAGACAGTGCAACAACATTACTAATAAATACACAACAGCACTGAAATAATTGTCACAATACTCCAAAATAGTTTTTTTACTGCCATCTTACAAATTCAAAGAGCGCTTTATTAATTTTGACCCTATATCCAATATATATAGAATTTTTTTTATTTGTTTGTTACATTTAAATGCTACTCAAACCCAAAACCTCCAACAATAACAAAAACAAAACCAGGTCCGTACAGTTCACACTCAACTTGTTCTTATCAAACTATACACTTCTTTCATCCATTACTTTCTCCTTTTTCTCCCCCCAAATCTTTATGCTAATGGAGTACATCGGGTGAGACGAAGGAATGACGAGTTTCCCAAACAGGTCCACTGCTTCATCTCTATTCAGTCTCAAGTATTCTCTTTCCAGCCGCAACTATTTCGCCTCCACATCAAAGTCCAACACTAGTAGTTTAGTCTCTTCTGTTCCATTTCGACTTCCTACTGCGCATACAAGCTTCGTTTCATTGGCACGGATACGCCACACTACACCACCACTACCACCACTGTCCAGTGCTACCAAATTACGAATAAATTCACCTAAAACAAAAACAATGCATCTAAATTAAACATGTCTACATATGTGACAAGTATGGGGAGAAAATTTCCTTTGAACCCTAATATCAAAAAGAGTAAAGGGAACCTGGAAGTGTACGACTCATCTTGAACTCCACCAAGTTCAGGAAACATGCATATTTCTGGATATAATTGACAATTCAGTATAAAGAGTTTATTATAATATAAGTATATATGCAGTGATTTCTTCAACAGTATTATATGTGTGCCTGAAAATAAAACATATGACTCTCAACTTCTACCAGGGTCAGATTACATATTAAACTGTTCATATAAAAAGTCATTCTATTCTCAATTTGTTACTCTTGATATATTTTTCCTACGAGTTGTTTAAAATTAAGCAAGGTTTCAACATATGGAAACAACATTCAAATGTTTATTTCGGGTAACAAGCTCTTACAATGGAAAGAAAAGGGGGTAAAAATGCAACAATTGCTAACTTTCAAGTGTGCATGCACACTAGAACTATCCATCAAGTAAATTTTAGTCATTAATTTGTAGCATTGATGCCTTCAAACACCAATGAGCTCATGCATATGGGCAGCTTGGGTATACTATAGTTGGAGCGGTGTCCCACTCTCAATCCATTTCTTTTGGTATACCGAATGAGGTGTGACCAGATACAAGGGTAAGGCTCAATCTGTTTCACTGGCATTGTTACTACAGCCTAAGATCATATAACAACATTCTGGCATGGAATAACGTGGTTTTCGTAGAATTAAATGAAGGACATTGTCGAGAAAATGACATGAGGAGGTGCACAAGAAGAAGAAAAAGAAGTGTTTTTAAATTTACTTACAAGAAATCTCTCTTTATGTTTATACTATCTGATATTTAGTATTGTAAGATATTGTAGTGGGAACTATGATATCATTGTAAATGTCAATGTGATATGAAATAAGGTAACTTAATACTGTAACACACATGTGAAGAAAGGCCAGCTAGCCGTGAGAAGGGTAAGAGTGCAGGTAGCAAAGAGGACAGAGAAGGTGACAGAACAGGCAACCCTGCTACAGTGGTCACAGGCACTTGCAGAGATGAGTGAGAGAGATAGTGATAGGATAGAGAGGGAGAGAGATCTTGACACTTTGGGGAATTCCAAACTTGTCAGGACTTCAAATATGAGGGCAAATATTTTCATACCACGCGCAGGGGAGATCCAATAAGAGTAAAGCTTTTAAAATAGCTAGGCAAATGTAGCGTCCCCCTGTGATGGTATAAAGGGAGCACATGTAAAGCTTTGGTGTCTTATCGCTTTGCTGATTCTGGAGAGGAGGTAAAATTCACGCCATGTTTGTGGCGATGCGTGTGAAACCAGCAATAGTAAATAGATTCAGCTTGGGGAGGTAAATCTCTGCAGATAGGCCCCTTAGAATTGTGTATTAAACAAAGCACATGGCTAGCGGCGTTGTAAAGTACTATTATTATTACTAATAAATAGGGACCCCGACTTTTCGCAAGTAGTTAATTCGCGAAATTGGCCGAAAATTAACGATAAGGAAAACCTTTAATCAACTATTTTTAAATTCCACATATATATCCATTCTGAGTCGCGAAATAATGCGACATTAGTTCTATATCGCGAAAACACGAAATAACACCTTTATGAGAAAAAAAAAATGTGCAAAATAACCCAAAATTTTTTTCTCTCTCTCTTCTTTTTTTTTTTTTTTGCGTTTGTCTCTCCTTTTCACATAAACAAACAGATATTTGGCTTATCAATCATTTACGGATACGTGTATTGTCATTCGCTACGGCCATGCTGCACGGTGTTGTGTGCTGCATGGCACAGAACACCAAACTGCACTGTGATTTAACCAGAGCTTCGGCAAACATCGGTACTGCTTCGACTACCCCGTCCCCTTCACTCTTCACCTATCGCATGCACAACAAAAGGAATGCCATGTTTATCAGAACTCGGCAACATCGCATCAGTGACGGACTTCTCATTTCACTCAAATTATTCTTTGGATTTAAATGACAATACTACCTGCAATTCTTCTCTAATGCTGTATTTTAATGATTCGTGCTTGCATCGCCCCATTTCATGCCGGCTGGAAAAGACTGTCGCAAAAGTATCGTTAAATAATGCATGAATTTCTAAGTCTGGGTCAAGTCAATTCTGATAGTAGACAGCCTCTTCTACCAATCACTGTCTCCGTTTCCTGTACCCCTCGCACGAAAATTGTAGCTGTATCGCGACGTTGCCATAATGTGAACGCATGTCTAGGTATATTTTGTGTCCGCTATACTGAAAGATTCGTTTGGAGTAAAGTTATATTCTTTAAATTACGTTACAATTTAGCGCAAGGAGTCTGTTTACCTTCTGCTCTGAAAAAGAAAAGGAATTATGCCGATGGAGCCATGTTTCAAATTAAGTTAGCGCATGCACAATTCAGCTGACGGTGGAGTTGGCAACGTGCCGTTCGCGCGCCGTACAGACAGCATGTGCAAGACGTTGCCAGGTCAGTTTAGTTTTGCGGCACGCAGGAATTCAAACCGATTCCACAGTAGTATTTCAATGCGGTCTCAAAATATAATAAACTTCCAGGCATCTTTCTTCTTGAACACTGCAAAGACACCATTTGCCTTATTGAAGTGCTTGAGGGATCTAAATATCCATTTGTTCATAAACTATATAGCAAACTTAAAGATATATCAAATGGCTTCACAATAGTAGCTGAGGGCTCGTTTGGAGAGAAAACTTCAAGTCTTCTTCAGAGACTGCCAACCCTCAAGAAGTCTTATGTTATCAGTCAGTTCAAGCAATTGGGCATAGTCAGTTACCAAGCTGAATTCCTTAATGTCAGCTGATCCAGCTGATGATGATATTCATTCTGCAGGTAAATTGTTTGATGTACGAAAAATAGTATCAAATGAGGCATCTACTGATATAACTATAGAAAAAGCAAGAAGAATGTTACCTTTTCTGTGAGACTTGCCAGAGAAGATATTCGAGGAGGGATATGCTGCTCTGAAGAATATAGTGTGTGAGAAATTAGATGATGCTGCTGAAGTAAACATATGGATTTACTTTCTGGACTTCAATGTGATCACTTGTGTTTCAGTGAGAAGTGTATGAAACTATTGTGGGTACCCATGTCCAATGTGGACAGTGAAAGACTTTTCTCTGCATATGGGAACATCATGACAAACTTAAGAACAAATCTTAAGCCAGAGAACACCGAACTTATGGTGGCTTTGTCTCTAACAAAGTAAATCAGTCGAAATGTATACTATGTAAATATTTTCATGCTCCTCTTTTTTAAGTTACATGTAAGGTGCCCTTTGTTCCACAGTAAAATAGTTTAAACTGTGTTTTTGTTTTTTCCCTTTTTTTTTTTGCACGAGATAACACTGTTAAGCAGTTTTATTTACCGCCCAAAACACCGCTCACTATAATATTTTTACACCGATATTACATTATTTTATTTACCAACAATCTGGGGTCCCTACTAATAAAACTAAAGTTAAATCATCAAGGAGTTTCATTTCATCTACTGTTACCACACCGTGGGGAAGAGTTTAGCAATAGGGCAACACACAAGTGTGCTAGGCTTGCAATTTCAGCTTAGATCAACCACCCGCAACTCCATCACAGAAGGAAGGAAGACGCTACGGGAGAAGTCCGTCGCAACAATAAAGTGCTCTCAAGTATTGTTAGTTTCCCATTAGAGATCTTTGTCATTGCCAAGTTTATTCTCAGGTTCATTAATTTGTATCTTGTTAAAACAAAACACAATTTTAAGTGCAATAAACATATTGTTTGGTGGTGTAACTGTATGTAGCAGTAATCAAAGGCAACAACTGTTGAATTAATTGATATTGTTAGCACATTATCTCTGTATTATCAGAACTTTATTGTATCCAAGGTAGTCTCAGTCCCAGTTAACTCGGATAACTGTGAAGTTACTGTATTTAATAGCCTAAAAGGCTACACACTTTTCACATAATAAAGAAACCCCTAATATCAATATATAACAAAATATTGGAGAAGCTGATGAACATTCCGCACTTCCGAGCCACCAAGATAACGGGTTTGAAAATGGCACTAGTTTGTAACCAATGAGAATAATCTTCTTCTTCTCCCACATCAAGGAATGGGTACTTAAGTGTTGTATTCCAAGTGCATACAAAATAGACTAAAGTTTGTGTTACTCTGAGTGCCTAGTAAGAAATAAAGTGTGTTTTCATAGTAACTGGTGTTCTCATTTGTTACATTATAAACCTGTTCTGAAGCTAGGAAATTATTAAAACTGTTATTTCTAACATGTCCTGGGCCTTCCAACATCCAGTCTTCCCAAGCTTGCCAGGGTAAGCGGTCAGAGACCATTCTGCTTACATGCTAAAACCATTTATTCTGATTTTTTTTAATATTTTTATTTATTTATGCTAGCAATCTTCCTTAGAATATGGCTACACTTCAGCCCAGGTTGTTATCTTGCCATATTCTACCCATATAACATAAAAATGATGATGATAATGATATCTCATGACATCTCATGATGAAGTATAGTTCACATCTCTTTTTATTGACCATAACCATTTCTTTTTTACTTTAGACAGGTACTCTCCTACCTTTTTGTTATCCTTGTTAAAGATTTAGCTTAAGACTGTTTTTCTGTCTAGTTTTAACCATTTCCCATTTATGCCTTCCTTTCTCCAATGCTGTGTGCCTTTACAATCAAACACAATATGTCCCGCATATTGGACACTGATCCTGTGGGTACCCATTTCTCATTCCTTTTAGTCTCCATACACCTGCTCGTATACCCAAGCTATACTCTCTCTTTGTTCCTTATTTGAGTTGTCCACATAGTCTTCCCTTGCCAATGCATTTTTTATTAATATGTATGATTCCAAGGAACTTTTCATCTCAAGGCTACTAAATGTATTCTGTATCTCTATATCTTCAAACCTCCACCTAGCTTCTCTCCAAAAACCCTTGACATTATTTTCCCTCCTTTTCCAAATTTTTCCCAGATCACCGTTTTCCAAGTTAGTTTGTATACTATAGCTCCACCCATTATTCTTTAAGCTCTTTTCTTGAAATTCCAGACACTGCCTCAAGTTCTTTTCTTCTAAATTTAATAGTCTATACCAATTTTTGAGAGCTCCCTCCATTATTACCCCTTTTCTCCCCACTCTCTGCATTTCAATTAGAGCAAAGTCCTTTACTGTGGCATTTGGCAAGCCTAAAACTCCTCCACAAAACCTCGTGTACCATATCTATCACTTCCCAGCCTCCATCTACTCCCCATATTTCACTTCCATATAGCATTTTTGCTTCAACTACCATGTTATACACTTTCTCTAGCCATTTAACATTCATATCTGGTATTCTATATTTGCACCCTCTAATCGCTGACATTGCCCCTTTCCCCATTCGCCAATACCAGCTTCTTCTGTTTCTCCCATTTTCCACCCCCATCCATTTTGACCCCTAAGTATATACAATCTGTAACCACTTTATATTCCTTCTCTCCTTTCTTCCACTTTTCATACTAGCCCAATTTTGCACCTTTCTTAAACACTATAATTTGAGACTTCTCTTGGTTTACTTTCAAATTCCATTTATCACAGTATTTATCCATTTGCTGTAAGGACTGCTTCAAGATTTTTTTAATATAACAACCAGTATTCTCTGCGTCAATCCCAGAGTTGATCTTAAAAATCTTATTTCTGATAGAATTAATTGTTCTTCCACACAAACCGTGTGTTGGGCAGGGTTGAAAAGGTAGAATCAGGCGACTGAAAAACTCAACGCCGTGGTTCAAATCCCGGCTATGGCATTGAATTTTTCAGTCGCCTGATTCTACCCTTCCAACCCTTATTTCTGATAGTTTCAATAAATATTGGAGTCAAGTGTAGACACAATGCTTCACAATAGCCTAGGAACAGTAACCAAAACAGAAATGAAAACAGGAAGCAAAGCAGCATACAAACACAACAGCCCGATAATAAGCACAGGACTGCGTATCAGTAACATATCGATCACAAAGTGGAAAGTCGATTCTATGCATTGGGATTTCATTTGTTTTTAACTGATCAATAATATTTTTTCATCTGCTTCCAAATCAGCCAACATAATGTGGGTTAATCAACATAAAAATTTGATAAGAGTCAACATTATCTAAATGCAGGTCCATTATATTTCAAATGATTCCTCTAATCGTACTAAGCTTTCATTCCTGTATTTAAGGGGAACAGAAGTGATTTTTATGATTTTTTTTCCATATTTAGGTTTTAATTGCATATGATGGGGTTCATTCTCATTAGCGAAGTTTTTGTAATAGTTCATCCATTCTTCTTCCGAAATAATGTTGATAGTCTCATCTCGGATTCTAAATATTCTGAAACTGATTTTACCTGTACCTGTTATATCATGTTTTAATCTCTCAACGAATTCTCCCAACTTTTCCTGTTAGTTTTCCAATAACAGTACTTTGCTTTTTAATATTCAGTATCTTCAGCCTTCTTCCAAGCTCCATTTGAGGTATAGCTCCCCCCCACCCCACCTGCTTTTTTGAGTTCTTCATTCCATATTTTATTAAGTCCTCCTCCTCTGCATTCTAATGATTCATGATCTGCCTTGATGAGTATATCTTCTTTTAAAGATTTCCAGTCCTGTTCAATATCCCTAGTTCTTATTTTGTTGTCTAATCTTCTTTGGTGCAGGTATCAAATTCCTAGCTGTGCTAGCAGCTGGATTCTAAATACTTTATCATTTTATTTCTTTCCCTTTACTTAAGTATCATTTCAATTGATTTTAGAGATAACAGGAAGTGGTCTGTAACTGCTCCTGCTCCTCTGTAGATATAAAAAATCTGATGTGTTACACTCACATGACTTTCTCTACTATTGTACAAACTATTCTTACAAACTCTTATTCTCTATCTACTTCATATTAATCGAGATAAACATTTGCAGAAACGATCTATTGACAAGCAAAGAGAATTACATTTTACACATAGCGACCAGTTCTAAAAATATTTGACTGTCGCTTAAGGTGTACTATGTTCCCCTTGTTTTGTAATTGCAAGGGCAATATAGAAATACAGTAGCCTTTAAGCACATACATATCTCTTAATAGCTGGTTGCTAGGTGCAGCACCACTCCCTTTGCCACAGATTAATACTCTTTGCATATCCAAGACAAAAAAATGAATAACGAATTCCCATTTGAGAAAATAAGTATTGAACAATTTAAGGGAATAACAAGCAATATTTCGAAAATGGTTCACTCAACAAAAAAAATGTATATTACATAAATTGTGTATTTTAATGCGATCTACATTTTTTGTGTAGTAAAATTTTGTCTATCTCTTATGGTTTCACACGCACACGCATGCGCACACACACGCGCACGCACGCATGCGCACACGCACACGCACACACACACAGAGAGTTTCCAAAAATATTTTTTTTTTGATTAAGGGGGCCTCAAAACATGTATTTCCAGTGAAATCTCGGTATCAAATTTTTGGGTGGAATACAATACTTCCCCTACTTACTATACGTAGTAGAGAAACTAGAAAGTATTGCTAAAATCATAATCTCAGTTAATTATAGAATACTGGTTTACTTAATTTCAGTTATGCTGGACAAATTTTCTTTCTTTATGCAATTTTTTACTTTGGTAATGAATTTTATTACAACACACAGTGGAAATATAGCAAGCTTTATTAATGCACCTATATGGAGTCAATCTGAATGCTCTTAATTTTTTCACTCACCTATTTTTTATGCAGGACTTCATTGTGAGCTTATACTAACATATTCATTAGGATTTACTTCTTTGTCCGTGATATCATAGTTATAGAAACTTTCTAAAATAAAAGATATTAAAAGACTTTGGCATAAACACCACACACATACCATTCAGTTATAAGCAGATGCAATTATTTTTGTTTTGTTGTCTCTTCTGTTTTCTCAGTTGTTAAATTATGACTATGTATATTGCTTGGAATGAAATATTTGTCACTTTCTTTTTTTTTATTCATTTTTTATTTACATAGCCCTTTTAACTTATATGGTTATCTCAGGGCTTTGACTTGAGAAACAACTGAGGTTTGTTTACATTTGAACTGCAGGTTTTTTCTTAATGTTTTTATTTTTATTATGAAACACACTCAATTTACTCCCACACTCGTACTTCCAGACTTTGTGGAGGACAGCCAATGATTCTGGTTAAACTGCTTGTGTAAAGGAAGCCAGCAAGATAGAGCTATTACTTCCCCTAGAGGTTTAGGGAATTGTAAAGCTGAATACAGAGCGAGTGCCCCACCCTGTGAGAAGCCCCCAATCACTATTCGATTTGATGCAATGCCACCTTTGATTTCTGCTCTATCATTGAATGAACAGCTCTGTTGCCCTTCTAATACCTTCCTCATCCTCAGGACCATTAATGTTCAGCGTACGTAGATCAAACCGTGATGACATTTTGAATCCTGCGTTTAATGTGACAGGCATACTTGGTGCTGTAGGACAGATGACCTTGACATGTGGTGAACGAAAAGCACCAATCGTATTCGCTCAGCCATGTCCTGTATCTCCCAGACCGTGCAGAAATATTAACGTTGCAGTATGCTTTGCTGTAGCAGCTATAACAACAGGACTAGCTGACATATTAGTTTGATTAGACACTAGCTTTCCTTTATTAATTCACTGGTACAACGGAATTAAAATTAATATGACCTTTACAGGAGCACTTATTTCTTAATGACAGATCTTTGATCAGTAGCCGACTACCACTCTGGTTAAAGAAAAATTCACTGCCCAGCTGGTAATCAAACCCAAAACTCCAGGTTAAGAAGCCAGAATGCTGACCACTGATCATACAGGCAGTCTGTGGCTTTTCTCTTATTTGTACCTGCATTTTCTGTGGAGTAAGAACTATTTTCTACTCAATGACATTCTCAACAATTCAAAAGCCTTCTTTGCAAACATGCTGAAGGCTCCTTTGATTCCAAATGTTCATATTCAAGTATAGGGTTTATAAATTCTTTTTCGTCATTTAGGAATAGAAATTAGGTGTCTTATAGCCTGTCAGTCAGAAAGAACAGTGTCTTTCAAAGAATTATCAAAATCTGTTTAGTGGTTTCCAAGACCACCTATATACAAACAAATGTTCTCACTATAATATTAGTATACATATGACAAAAAGGTATTTGTAATTATAATATACATATATTATTAATTTCCTAAGCATAAAGCTATGATGTAACCAAACAACCAACACAACTTACCTGTTCTTACATCCCACAGCTTAACAGTTCCATCATCAGATGATGTTATAACAAAACGGTTATTAAACTGTAAGCATGTTACTGCAGATTGGTGTTTATTGGGACCTACAACAAAAGCATTTAGATTAAAACTGGGTCAATTTTAACAAAATGCCACTTATAATTAACAGTTTGCTGTATTATTTTCAAAAGCTCTTATTAAATGAGAAGTCAGTGTATGTGTTTGGTTCCTTGAAGTGGTTTCCAGTGGTAAGAGAAAAATGGTTTAGAAAAATAAAGCAATATCAATTTGTTATGACCCACCATGCATAAATAACTATGGTTTTAAAATGCATGATGGACCAAAGAAAGAAAGAAAAAATAGCAACAAAGAATGGAAACTGCTGATAATGCGTAAAATAAAAAAAAATCTCTGCACACACATTGTGTGGATCTATTACCGGACGCAGCAATTGATCTGTTACTACCAAAGAATGTAGCTCCCATGCTTCAACCTCCATTAGAGTTACGACTGAAGCGCTTCTCACGTTTTCAGTCAACATAAGAACGTTGGTCACAGATACGTTATACAATTTTAAATACAGTAAAATCTCGTTAGTACGTTTTTGCGGGGACCCAAGGATTTGGACGTCATATACGGGAAAACGTGTTAACGAAAATACATAATCTGCAACTTAAGAACATATTTATGTAATAAAATCTAATAATACATCTTACCTCAAAAACGGATGTGAAATATAGACACTATTTACATTGGTTTGAAATACATATCGATAGTTGATTGCTTTGTTGGTTTTAATGCCAAAATTTTACTGTCCATCTTGTTTAGTAAAGTCATTACATCATCATCAACTTCGAAACTGCACACATATCGCTTCACTATGTCCATTGCCTGCATGGCTTCTGACACTGTAGGTACTGGCTCAGGATCTGGTTCATCGTCACTTTCGTCTCCCACTAATGCTTCATCTTTCACTTGTTCTTTGAGTATTTCATCTATCGTCGCTGTTTCACACACTGGAATTTCATTGTCAATGTTTACATAGTTTTCGAAAGACACGCCGGCATCGTCTGCTATTTGGTGCCATTCTTCACTCTCGGAAAACTCGTCTTACTGCGTAATTTCATCACCAAGAACTCGGCAAAAACCGGCTTTATTAAAGCAGTTCCTAATGGTATCTTGCGTCACACAATCCCAAGCAGTTCTAATAAAATGCATGGCATCTAAGACGGTGATTTTTCTTGTCGTCGATTTCAGTGCAGCCAACCTTCTCTGTACCAGCCTCTTATGATACGCATGTTTCATGCACCGAATTATGCCTTGATCTAAAGGTTGTAGCTTACTCGTGCAGTTTGCTGGGAAGAAAATGATCTTTATGTTTCTTAAATTTGAAAAAGTTGGTGGATGAGCAGCACACTGATCAATAAACAGTGCAATTTTCCTGCTTCTTATGCCCAGTCTTGCGTCCCATGCTCGTAAGAAATTTTCAAAGACGGCAGAAGTTATCCAGGCTTTTGTGTTGGAAGTGTACTTACATGGAAAAGATCTCACATTCTTAAAACATCGCGGATTGCGTGCTTTTCCAATAACCAGTGGTACCAATTTCTCTGTTCCGCTTTCGTTACAGCACAACAAAACTGTAATCCTCTCCTTGTTAAGTTTCCCACCGTGGCACTTAGTGCCCTTAAAATCCAGGGTTTTGTCTGGCAAAAGATGGAAAAATAGTCCTGTTTCATCTGCATTATATACATCATTGGGGCTATAGTCTTTCAAAATTGACGGGAGCGTTGTATTTTTCCACATTTCTATGTTTTCACACAGTGTAGCGTCAATATCTACGGCAGCAGACTCACCTCGCAAACATCTGTAGACTAAGCCATGTCGATTCTTGAACCTTTCAATCCAGCCATTGGACGCTTTGAAATCATCCAGTCCCATCTTCTGTGCTAAATGTGTTGCCTGAGCTCGAACCACAGTACCGTCTATTGGCACATTTGAAGCTCTAGCTTGTGTAAACCACTTTAGCAGAACATCTTCTAATTCTGGAAACTGGCCAGGGCGATTACGTTTTCTTTTAGCATTTTTTCCTTCTTCAAAGGCAGTTTCAATTAGTTTACGTTTGCTAACAATTGTGTTTAAGGTTGACGGAGGAATGTTTAACTTCCGCGCTATATCCACACGTTTCATATTTGGATTGCGATCTACTTCCTCAAGGATTTTCAGTTTTTCACTGTTGGTTATTTGCCGCACTTTCTTTTTCTCCATTGCGAACAAAAAGTTAAAATACTTTTACGTTTCGTCAACACTCAACAGCATAAACTAACCACACCAAGCCACTGTTAAACTAAAGCGTTACCGCAGAACACCAAAGAGCGTCACTAAAGCATCCCCCCCCACACACACACAAAACGCGTCCCACAAATACGTACATGCATGGTATTGGCTGCCGGTTCCACCCCGCCTGGTTTGACCAAAGTAGCGAATGAGAACGTCTAACTTTGAATGTAGTAAATCTACTCCCGCTGGACCGTTACTTTTATGTTCTCAAAAATGACTATTAATACCGACCGACCAAGCATTGGCATTGGCCAAAATAGCGAATGAGGGCATCAAACTTCGAACGTAGTAAGCGGGAGCGAGAAAACGTACTAAACGAACGTTATTAATGCATTTGATGCATTTTGTGCCGGGACTTTTATAATTCAACGCAATACACGGGAAAACGTGTTAATGAGGAACGTGCTAACGAGATTCCACTGTAATAATAATAGTTGCATTTAAAACTACTATTTTTATTTGTGTGTTTATTAGTGAAAAGTTTGAAGCCTACATATACTTCACTAGGTTCTGGAAAACCATTTTTAATGCTAAACACTACATATGATGGTAGGACAACTTTTCTTCTGTGTCCAATAGCAAACCATGAATTAATCCATGCTTTAAGTTGTTTGTAGCAGGATAGTTGGCGGTGATTAATTTCTTTTTAGCTAAAATTTTTGTTTTTAATGCTAAGTTATGCCTCACATTATTCAAATCATCACGATCTATAACTAATTTGTTAAAATTAGGATGCTTTATGATACAAAATCACTTTTCACCAAGTTTATGTTTTTATAGACTGAGCAACACACACTTTCCTCATCATTATTCACAGGTGTACATTCCTTACACTTATACCAATGGATGGAACCAGTGCAGTTTTCAGTGTTCACACTGTCTCGGAATCGCTGTCAGAATTGTGTAAATCTTCAAAATTACTCTTTTTTGGTTCAAACTGATAAGATTGGCTACCATGTTCACTCATTTTCAAAGCAGAATGTCAGACTACTGTTTATCACCTAGTAGGTATTAACTGGATTATGAGAAGTGATTGGCTAGCTTTAGCTCTGATCTGTGTTATTCAAGGAAGTTAGGAACTTCTAGTAAAATTAACATGTAAACTTCTTAGTCATTTAAAACACCTATGCTGCGTACATCTTGTCTGGGTGCAATGTGGCTCTCATGACATCACACGTCAGCTCAAAAACAAGCTGTAATCTGATAACCATTCACCTTGGGATGGTGAAACTGTGTGCATTGTTATTTATTTCTGACGACAAACTAATGTGGTGAATGAAATATTCATTTTTGTATTTCATTCCCTTTTAAGTGATATTATGCTTATAATTTAGGATTTTGTTACCTGAGAGTGTTTGCAGGCACTGCCCTGTGACGATGTCCCACACTTTGACGGTAGAATCTGCATTCCCTGACACCAGGATGTTATTGCGCAGTTCCATGCCTGACGTCAGGGACTGGTGACCCATTAATGTGTGCTTTAGTGCCCCTGTTTCCACCTCCCATACTCTTATGCTTGTGTCCAGTGATCCGCTTACTACATGAACACCGTCGAACTGAAACAAACAATCTACAGTTATACCACATCTGAATATTCCTGTAGGAAAACTCAGTTGACCACTAAAAATATCTTGACAGTAGTTACAGTGCATACCACTTGCCAAGGCGGCTGATAGTTTAGTTGCAATACAGATAGGTTTTGAGGCAGATTATGTCAACTTCTTTAACATCATAAGAAAGAATTAAAGAAACAGCAGATAAGCCTCCTACAATACAGACAGTGGGAGTGGATTCCAGAAATAATTTAAATTAATGGATGTAGAAAGGGCAGTTGAAACAGTAGCAACACTAACATTTTTCATTTACTCTGAAAATGTTTCAGAGATGATTTGTCTCCATCGATTGAAACATTTCAGCTGCAGTGTTAATCCAAATATGAGACAAGATTTCTTTTTCCCCAAAAATTTTAGTTTTGAAAACCACAGGTTGTCTTGCATTTGTGACACATTTCCAATTAGTATGCAGAAAAAAGTACGCTTCAAATATTGCGCGTGTGGGATGGGTGTCAGCAGTTGAGATGCACAGGGAAATGTGGATGGTAGCTACAAAGGTCACAGTGTATCAACCAATTTTGTATGTCATTTTGCATCATAAAGTTGGCAATTTACCAAACGCCTAAATGGATTAGAAGGTTTTCCATTGGCAACAAACTTTCTTTTCAGGTTAAAACAAATTGGAAGATTTCCTTCCTGCACCCATGGCTGCAATACTGCACTAAAGAAGCAGACATAGCCTTGCTGTTGGTCTTCTCTACCCACTATGAGTAAGGATAATAAAACTACGGCTATTTGGAAAATTGTAAAAAATGTAACTAATAAAGCACCTCATGTGCAGACTAATATGAAGTTGCAAAGTCATACCAATCAAAGGATTACTGATCCAACGCTGGTTGCTATGCTTTTAACACATATTGTACAGAAATAATTAAAACACTGGTGCAAAAAAGCAATGGACATAGTTACACTAAAGCAAACACTCTTACCAGTAATATAAATTCAATGTACGAGGGCTGATCAATAAAGACTGAGACTAATTTTTTTTCACAGATATTTATTACTCCATTTCAATGTTGACATGGTCTTTTTCAAAGTAGTCCTCTCCTACTTGAATGCACTTTTTATAGTGTCTCTGCCAGTCCTCGAACACATGGTACAGGCTATTCTTTGTCAGGTTTTGAGAATCGCCTCACTTTTCTTCAGCACTGCTTCAGTGCTCTCAAATTGAATGCCCCGGAGCTTTGCCTTTAGTGATGGGAATAAAAAGAAATCACAGGGGACAAGATTGGGGCTATAAGGCAGATGCGACACACAGGTACTGTTGAATTTAGCCAAAAATTCCTGGACTTGATTTGCAACGTGAGGCTGCACGTTGTTGTGATAAGTTCTGGATGTTTCCTTGCAATGTGCTTCCTTGGTGTAGCCAATACTGACGTGTAGTACACTGCTGTAACAGTGGTGTAAGTGGGAACAACAATCACAGTAGCTGTGTTGATGTTGACTTCAGTCATAGCAGAAGCCGAAGCACCAGGCCCACCTTGCTTAGCACAGAGGACTCGCTCTACTTTGAAGTCTTTGAACCATCTAAACACTGTTGCACGAGGTAGTGCATCTTCACCGTATGCTTGCTTCAGCTTTTCCAAAGTTTCAGAGGCTGTATGATTTAAACGAAAACAAAATTTTATTGCTCCTCTTGTGTCACCTTCATTTTGTGGTATGCGAAATTCAACTAGGGTCAACAATATACAGCATTACTACCAACCTACCAATACGAGAGTGCTGCCGCCTATAGACATTATACATGAAACCCCGCTCTTTTCAAATATTCATGGTAGAGACAGGAAACTCTCAAGAAAGCTACAGGAAAAAATCAATCCCAGTGTTTATTGATCAGCCCTCGTATGTAGCTAAAATAGATCAAGAGGAAATTATCTCAATAATAAATTTACTTAGTAATAAATATAGTGCAGGAATAGATGAAATACCAGATATGATCATAAAAAGATGTGCAGCATATATAATTGCATCTTTAGTGCAATGTAATGAATACATCTATCTGCAGTGGGATCTTTCCAAATAAAGGGAAAAAAAATCTGATGTAGCTAATTACATCCCATCTCGATTCTATCAGTGTTCTCAAAGCTATTAAGAGAAGATAATGCATAAAACAATACGTTGCTTTATTGAAAAAAAAATAACATAATTATTGAATTTCAACATGGTTTTAGGCATAAAAAATCAACTGAAACTGCAATTTACTCATTTTTAAACAGCGTTTAACAATAGACAGTAAGCAAAAATCTGTGGGCATATTCTTAGATCTAAGCAAATCATTTGATACTGCAGATCATCAAATTCTCTTAAACAAATTATTCAATTATGGCATCAGAGGCATTGCTTTTAATTGGTTTGCATCATATCTCTCAAACAGAAAGCAAATAACAGAATTAATATATATAAATCATAACACTAACTCGGGCATAAAAATTTACTCAGATGCCCTTGACATAAAATAGGGAGTTCTCCAAGGTTCTATTCTAGGCAGGGTGGAAGTGAAATGGTCCTGTGGACTGGGGGAGGTGGGAGATTTGGATGTAAATGAACAGGAGCTTCTGATAGTTTTGTGCAATTAAATGCACTATTTTCTTAAAAAAAAATACTTTTACCCAAAAAATTTATCATCACCTTGCTGGATTATTGCTGATTAAAAGTTCTTAATTTATGACTATGTTCATAGAAAATTGAATAAACAACAACTTTTTCCTTTGGCATATTTCAATAGAATGAATGGTTTTTGTGTAAATTAAATTTAAAAAGTCCAAATTTGTTGCCTCCTAAGTTCTGTTAGAACTGGCAACATCGCATCAGCTGCATTTACTTTCTTCTGATATCAGTGTAGATCGCAGTGAATGTTTACTTAATCGCATGCAATTGCTTTTTTGTAAAAGCCATAAGTTAAGATCACAGCAGTTAAAGGTGGCATGGATAAAAAAAAAAAGCAAACAAACAAACAGAAAATTTTGTTGCAGAACAATATACACAATGCTGCGATTTTCAACGTCCAAATATCTGGACATGATCTTAATTTACGGGAAAACGCAGTGGAGTTCTCAATCTGCTCTATGGCTCTGTGCTGAAAGATTTCCCAACAGGAGCGTGCCAAGTGCAGACACATTTGTTGCCATTTGCCAGCAGGTCCATGATACAGGTAGTGTAATTCCGAGTTGTCATAATCGAGGGCATATGGAACACTTCCTCTAAACTCTTATTTGAAATTTACATCCTGGAGGCAAGTTCAGATATTTTAAATTATGTTTTCACATACTTGTAAACCCTGATAAATGCAAGTGATTAAGGTTATGGTCATTTTTTGTTTCTAAAGCTGCCAAGTAAATGATGGTAGTCCATGACTGGAACTTATTAGGCATGAAGAGCAGTGTCAATTTTGTTTACCTACGTTTTTTTGAAATATTTTGGTATCTGTCACACATATTCACGCACACAAATCTTAGCAGTAACATTTGTGTTGCAAATTTCACTAACTCGAGTTTTTTTTGCACTCATAAGCTTATTGTTAAATCATATTGGAGTAACCATGGGTAAAACTGCTTCTAAAAACTTTTGCATCATGTTATACAGATTCCTTGTTTAGACCGGTATTCAGATGTATGTGCTGGCAAGAAGCACATTAGTCCCATTTTAAAATGGGTATATTAAAAATTAAATAGAAGTGTACACTTTCCGGTTGGCCAAAATTATAAACAATTGCATATAAATTTCCTTTACACACATTGCAGTGGAGTGTAAATTCACATTACAAATTATGCTTTCTTGAATGTTTAGCAATTATTAGTACCACATTGTTAAATTCAACACAGAATAATGGTGTTAATAACATAAGAGTGCCTAATGTTTGGAATGCTTTCAAGTAAAACATTGCATTGTCACCTAAGTATTACTGCAGTATGGCATTGCATAGTAATTAAAATATACCTTTTAAACTATATACATAGGTATTGTGTGTATACAAACCTTAAAACTGTTTAATATCAGTAATAGTTCCACGTGAGTTCATTATCTTACCATGGCATAAGCCTCTCAAACACAATAGGCCAGATTTTCAGGCTTTAAACATATCAATATATGATATTGATAATTGGAGAATATTTCATAAAATTAAGTTTAATTACAGTTCTAAAATTAAGTTCTGGAGGATTGGGGATCTTGTATTACAATAAATGCAATAAGTGAAATATCCTAGTGTGTTAAGCATTTCAAAGGCTGACTCTACATTATTTAATGATCTACACATCATCATTTCTAGTCTTCTATATTACATTAATCTTCAAACACTGTCTAGCTGAACAACATTCTAAGTTAGATATGAACTGTCAGAGTAAATTAGTTATATTTTGAGTTGAAGCACTAACCACATAATCAAAGTATGAATTACATCTATCTTTATTGATTTTCATCGATAACATACTATACTGATGTGAGCAATGGCAACTATTTACTTACATACTTATGTTTCTATAAAAACCAGGAGTAAATGTGTGGTAAACTTTTCAATTGAAGGAATATCTCATCTTGGATTACAATACTGTGGAAAGTAAAGCTTAAAATAGCAACATATGTTAGAAAGCATAAGGGCAGCAATGACAAAAATAATCAAAGCTTTCAAAAGAACTTGTCACAAATCCCACCATACATACATGAATTATTAATTTGCTTGATATTTTAAAATTCCAATTTAAAGCATATGAATTCTTATTCCACACTTTCCCAATGAAAATTCATTACTATATCCTGTTATTCTCTAAAGATATACTCCTTCCACTATAAAGGAGTTATAGAAACATTAAGTTTATTTAAAATTAATTCATTTTTAAGTGTATAAGCAAAACCAATGAGCTAATAATCTTTGCAAAAAAAAAATATTTGACAAAGGAAGTAACAATTTTAAATTACAAATTATTTATATGAGGTTGTGAAATACTTACCTGGAGGGAGTAAACACGATTGGTATGACCCTGTAGAGTATGTAAACATTCCTCGCGCTCCGGATTCCACACCTTCACCATATAATCATATGCACCGCTCACTACTAGCCGCCCATCATATTGAACACATCTAACAGCTGCCAAGTGGCCCACAAGAACATGTAGACATTCTCCGCTGTCTATATTCCACACTCGAAGGGTAGCATCCCGCGAACCACTGACAACTCTGGAAAACATTTACGAAATAAGTACAATTAGAAAAATAAATACAATTAGCATGTTCTTAGTGTTATAATACTATAAGCAATGTCTTTTTCTTTACTGCTTACAATAATATTTGTTCATAGAAATACTTAAGATTGGTCATCAGGTTGATTAATAATAAGTGGGAAAAGGAACCAGAAAGGATGTGTATTACAATGTGAGCGTTCACCATTAACAGAGACCTGTACAAAGTAGAAACTTTCATACTGTGAAGCTATTAAGATTCTCAATTTAAAACAAAGATTGAGAATTTGGGAAAAAATTATATAAAGAAATACAAGGAGCAACTCATGAATTTTGACATCCCAAAAAAGATATTCCAAGATTTAGTTCCTAAAACCAACACCAGAGTTACCTCACCTGAATCTGGCAATCATTGCTAACAGCCTGTGAAACATACTAGTTTGAACTATGTAAGAGAGGCAATTTTAACACAATTTTAAATTGCGAGATCTGTATACAAGTTTCAACTTTTCCATTAATGGCATGTTGTGTGTTGTAGTCTTCTCTATTCACAAGCTTGGAAAAGCAGAACTGAACAGAAAATAACAAAGAAGAAAATGTAACAAACTTTAAAACATGTCAGGGGTGCTGCTTAAATGGATTTTGAGGTATTTGAGTTCATATATGCTATTTGCAGACTTTGTTTGCATATTTATAAAGAATAAGACATTGTGTCACGTTATACTGGTAAGGAGCTGGGTCTTGAATTTATTATTACACACCAATTGGTGATATCTTAATATTCGGTTACATTCTTCTAAATTTTTGTAGAATCTTATTCTACTTATTTCTTAGTTTATGACATTTCTGTTAATCTTGTGTACGTGACCGGACGCTAGCGGTTGCTTATTTCCTAGGAGTGTTTCTTGGGATTTACAGTGACGTCAACTTCCCCATGGAAACTCATGGAACAATGTTCCAGAAATGAATATGTGTTTCCGGGAAAGTCATGCGCTCTTGCGTAACTCTAGGGCGGCTTCGAACCATATACGGTAATATCTGCTCGGACAATATGGAGACCCCGATAGAAGCCGGGCTTCTATATAAGCAAGCGAGCAAGGCCCGCTCGCTCTCTTCTTCGTCTTGCTCGTCTTAGTACGGATGGGAATCGTGTACCGCTGGTCACGATTAATATCAACTTGCAGCTCCTTCCTGTGCAACGAACATATCTGCAAGGTAAGCCCAGAAGGGTATTATTAGTAATTGATAATACTAACTGAGTCATGTAGTTACAAAGTCATTGCCTAATCATTGTACATCACCATCTCAGGGTTTCCCTTCAAAATATATTCATGCAGACAGTAGCTTAAGCGAGTGTCTTTGCCTTCTGATCCTGTCCACCTACGTTTCCCGTTCACACCCAATGGTGGGTCGTGACAATTGCATGCCCCATGCTTACTTGGATTGACCAACTCTCTAACGTTCATTTCTCAGAGCAAGTGTTGTAATGAGGACAAGTATCAGGACGTGTCCGCTATGGGGCAAGATGTGCTATAGCATATATTGGGAAGGTAATGCACCAGTTATATACTTATAACGCACAAAGAAATAGTTACTCCAAGTAGGGCCTGCTGCTAACATAGTGAGTTTTTCTTTCATTTGTAGCCTAATACAAAGAAAGCAAGGCATTTATCAAAATGAACTCTGAAAAACGAAATTAAGTGTTTTGATAAGAGGAGTAGTGTTTAATGCCTATTCTTGTTGCATACAACACCAAAAGCGGTGAACACTGATGATACATGAAATGATGATTGAGAAAGGAAATTTAAAAAGAAAATGTTCCAGCCTAAGTTTACAGTGCCTCCCCAGTTTTTGCCAGTTGTGAGGACCAATGGAAGGCCCCCCCCCTCAAAAAAAACTTAACAGGGAGGACGGTTCCAGCAGTATTTGAGCTGCAGATTTTACGTTCACAAGTCCATGCTTTAAGCTACTCGGTCTGTTTTGATAAGAGAAATAGTATGTTTTAAGAAGTAATATTATTGTAATCTGTAACAGCTAAACATAAGTTTGTAATTTTGCAATGAATAAAAAATATCATTTTTTGGTATATTTTTGCTGATTTTTTAGGTACTCTACCATGATTTGATTTCATTAGTGGCAGCCCTGATATATCTATTATAAATGGATTAGAATAATACTTTGCAAGAGGAACCACAAACAGTTGTCATCAGCTTTAGAAAACTGTTCACTGTATCAAATTCCAAAGTTAGTTTACCTCATTATTTTGAATGAATTGCTAGCAGGTGAAAAAATGAACAAATGATGTTCCAAAGTGCAAAATTGGTATTCCATGTCATCATTATTGCCACCCACATGCTCTCCCATTGTGAACCAACTTAGTCATCATGTATTTTTGCCTTCTGTTTTTGTTTAGTCTTTCACATTTTATAGTGGACCAACCTTAGAACAAGAACTGTGTGCAGTACGCAGATAGAAAAAAGTTAAAATATTTAATTGACCAAAATACTGTAAGAAAGTTAAACCATGGTTTCCTTTCTACCTCACTTTCAAAGTGTCTGATTTTATTTGCTAAAAGGATTATTTTAACAATGCAAGGCTTTAAGAGACTGCTGATTAACCAGTATTGCTAGATTATCCAAACAGATTTTTGAGATGATTATCAGACTAGAGGATACCGAGAGACAAAAGTTATTCAGTTGTCTAAAAGAAGAGTTCTGTCATTTTTATGGAAATGAAAACAGTGCCAAACAGGAAAAAATATACAGAACTTCACAATAAAATGTACTGAAGAAAGAAATCCATAAACTGAATTGAATTTATTTTCGCATCTCAATTTACAGAGTGGTCCGCTTGAATGTCCCTAATTTCAATTGTATGTGATGGGTAAACGATTGAAGATAGAAACTTACAACAACATTTATATAAAGGAAAACTCAACTAGTTTTGATATGCACATCACCACATCTCCATGTGAGCTCCAGCAGTCACTGTGACGATGTCAAGTCGAACAATTTCTTGCCAAGTATATTGGAGTATGTCTTCTGAAATGCTCTCAATAACCTCTATGATAAGCTCCCGAAGGTCTCTGACTGGGGAGTGTAAAGTTTATCTTTGACATAGCCCCAGAGAAAGAAATCAAGCAGTGTTAAATCGGGAGATCTCGGGGCCCATGCGATCAATCCTCCCCTACCAATCCAAAGACCAGCGAAAATGTTGTCCAAAGTCGTACAAACTTCATTGAAGCAGTGAGAAGGTGCGCCATCTTGTTGGAAAAGGATGTTAGGTTGCAGATGTTCAGTTTGTGGAAAGAAGACAGACCCGCACAATATGTCGGTTTACCTTGCCTGACACATGGAAAGCGGCTTCGTCTGAGAAGAAAATATTGGACATGAAATCAGGATCGTGCCGAGATGGTCTAGCATCGTATTGCACTCACTTGGGCTTCACATGCAATTGCTGCAATTTGTATGCGTACAGTTTGAGATGTTTGTGAACAATTCGTTGCAATGTTGATTTCAGTATTTGAAGTTCCCGCAAAGCTCTTCTTAATGACATCCGTGGGCTATGCTCAAATGCGGCTTGAACATTTGCAACTATTTCGTCGGATGTTCTGCGACCACCCCATGCTTTTTTAACACAGTTCCAGTAGCTAAAAATGTATTGTACCACTTCTTTATGCTTTTAGTAGTTGGGGCAACATAATTAAAGATCGCCGAAACTCCATTTGAACTCTGGCAATTTATTTAAACTCTGCATACTACAGAAGAGTTTGCGCTTTAATCTGTGGTGTCACCATTTTGATAAATGATAAAATCTATGAATGACAACCGTGTCTTTACACCGTCTACTGACAGGATTCGAAACTTGTTGAGATTTCATTTTATATAAACATCGTCTTAAGTGTCCAGCTTCAACTGTTTACCTGTCACATACAGCTGAAATTAGGGACATTCAAGTGGAGCACCTTGTACATAGATTTTTACACAGTATTTGTTCCTGTATACCTATCTTATGTACAAATTCTCTGGTTATTCTGGTATCTCAGCTTGCATGGCACCCTGGCCTTAGGTTTGCAGGGTAGCTCTTTGTCCAGCCTTAACCTTTTATATCCTTTCCCCCCTTATCTTTGCTATTCTTCTTTTCTTATATCCCTTACTTTGCTGGCATATTTTTCCTTTGCTTTCCTTAAAAACTCCCTCATGTTTTTGATTTTCTTTTCTTCTTTCACTGTTAATATTTTTGTGGCTACAATTTTATCATCCAATTTGTTCCACCTTTTTCTTCCACATTTTTTGCCTCCATACCATTAATTCTTTATACTCTATCTCATGTACTATGTTTTAGCTTCCGCAGCACAATTCACAAATTCCTTTTTCACTTTCTCTTACCCCTCTTAAGAACATTGACCCCATTCTCATCCATACAAATTCTTTTTCCTGCCTGTTGTAATGGTCAACGTATCCTTGTCTTTTCCAATTTCTTTTTGTTGTTTTACAGAAAGTTAATGATGTCTTATTTTCTAAGCTTTCCCATATCTCGTCTTTCTGTCTTCTATTTCTATTCTTGTACCGTAATATATTAGTTTAGTTCTTCCTCTCTCTCTCCTCCTGTTGTATTCTAAAGCTTTTGTAATATATATAATTATTATGGACATGGTTATTTACCTCAATTATGTATAAGGTAAGAAAAACAAATAACATGATTGTATTTTGTACGTGTAGATATGAGCTGCAAAGTTTTGCTTTTAAATACTATTTTAAACTGTGGCAACAACAATGCACCTGTGCACGTGCAAGCCATTCTTCTTCTCCGTGATGTTTATGGGCGATGTGGTTAGGGAAGTAGGACACAAGTATTTTGCTACTATACAAAAGCTGCTTCTGCCGCCTGGGTATGCATTGGCTGCGATTTCTATATATCATAGTTTGTAATTTGAAACTTGGGTTGTGCTAAGTATTGCACTGATAATACATGTTACAACCTTTGGCTAATGTTCAAAATCCAATGATTTTTTAATTTTATTTGTCAGTTTAAGAGCTGATTTTTAACATCTCTAGAATTAGGAAACCAAATAAGTGAGAAACAGACGTACTTTTTGCCATGAAGGTGCATACACCGAACTGTGGAAGTATGACCATACAGTGTGTGAAGGCAGTGTCCAGATTCTGCATTCCATACTTTGAGAGTGCGATCCGTACTACCACTAATAATTATACTGCCCGACATTTGGGATGACCACACCCCTCCAGTATGTCCAACTAATGTACGGAGACACTGAAAAACAAGAAAAATAACATTTTAACCACAGATTTACTACCAGTAAAGCAAGTTCACTTAAGATTACTTATATATACAAAATGCATTCTAACAATCCTCTGATTAAAGGCTGGAAGGTTGGTTGTGTGTTTTCCTGCAAGCAAATGATATTGATACATTGGAGTTTTATCAAAATATGCACATTATTCTAAAATGTTCATTTTATTTCTTCTCGTCTGGTTAGGTTAGGTTGTACATCAAGGCCAAATGCACATTATTATACATTTCCATTCAGATTGTACAGTTGGCATTCCCAATTTCCAAAACATATTTCGCTACTATGCTTACTATTTCACTAGATTTGTTCATACAAACTCTGGATTCGTTTACAGCATTCAGGTATTTCATCAGTGTGTAGCAAATAGAAGATATCAACTCTGACCAGTGACCAATGCCAAAATAATGCATGTACATGAAGTAATCAGTCTGTAAATGAAATGATCAGAGATAATCCTGTTGGTTTGTTGGAACTAGCCTAAGTTTGTTCCAACAGCAATTCTCTGCCATAGCAAGCATTTAGCCATATACTTGACCAAACATGAAAGTCTAGCAAGTTTATGTCAAGGCAACTGCTAGCCATGGGAAGTATAAATGGAAAAGGATAAACATGATAAACATTTCTTAAGTGATGTTAGTGTTACAATTCCGACTCACCTTTAAATAAATTCAATACACATCACTGTTTCTAGCTTCTTTTCATTACAATAAAAATCATCAGAGAACAAAAGAACCTAACCTTTGGCATATACAGGAAGCCAACACACTCTACTAATTACATAAAAAATAAGAGTTTCAATCCAACCACACACAAACATGCAGTACTAAACAGCCTAACACATAGACTGGTATATACCCCCTTAAATAAAAAAGAATACCAGTTAGAATACCAGCATATAGTAGACACAGCAATACATAATGGGTACAACAAAGCAACTATTGACAAAAAAATTGCAAAATTCAAACGACAGATGCACATCAGAAACACAACTAATCTCAGCCAGCAAGATAAAGAACTAAAGTTCAAGAAATTCACATACCACCCAAGAACATTTCACAAATTTAAGAAGATTTTCATGAAACATAACATCAGCCTAGCTCCACAGAACAAATTTAACATAGAGAAATTACTTTGTAACAAGTTAAAAGACCCCATTCCACAAGACAAAAAAGCTGGAATCTATAAAATCAATTGTTCAGATTGCAATAAAGTATACATTGGTAAGACAAAAAGAAACTTAGAAACTAGGCTAAAGGAGCACATGAGATGTATTAAATACAAACAAATGGACAAATCTGCAGTTTCACACCATTTTTGGATCACTAATCACAACATCAAACCCAATATTACATTAGTCAAACCAGCCAAATTTGCAGCCGAATTAGATGCATGGGAGAAGATCACCATTCTAAAACACAACACACATCTAATGAATTTTGATTTGCCGCCACCAAATCCTCTCTGGAAGTACATTTCTCCGCCACAAGATGCCACCACAGGAACCAGTCCAAAAAACGGAAACACCAACAACACGGGCCAGTCGACGAGTTAACCTTCTGATGATGGGAACAACGGTTTCCCGAAACATGTTAAGTGAGTAAACTTAAGTGATGTTAGTGTTACAATTCCGACTCACCTTTAAATAAAATGATACTTTTACCTCTTGCATGGAATTTCATTCTTGCTATACTGCTTCAAATGTTTTTAATGGTTCTTGGCTAAATATATTTTAGCATGCGTTAAAATCAGGAGCACATAACCCCCATAGCTTACAGCTGCCGAGACAAACTCACTAGCTAATTATTAGTCCAGCCAAGTCTATGTATAGCTAAATGCATGTATGTGAGGTACTGCTATTTGTTACATACAAATTCTGATGGGCCTTGGATCAGGAGTTCCAAATTTCAAAGCCGTTCTTTCAGGATAAAGAAATGTAAATGTTTACTGTTCTCTAAAAACTGTGAAAATGGCATTAACATAAAAACCACATAATTTGCATTATCACAAATCCAAAAATTTAAGGTCCCTAGAGTAATTAATAATGATGTGGTTCATGCACCTTAAAATAACTTGGACAATGCAACATGGCAATATGCAATGCAAGTTATTGAAATTTAGCTGTTCATGTGTTCATTTTCAATTTATAACTTAAAAGATGCTTTATTGAAACCATACAGTCACAGGCCATCCAGGTCTCACTGTTTTCTGGATTAAGGACATTGTTCAAGAACAAATGTGCGAGCTCTACTGATATCTATGCAATCTATACAGATCGAAAGTAGGCACTGGCAAAATGGCACATCCATTTGAAATTCTGGCAAAACAAAATGCAAGACTGTTCTTTCAGAAGGGAAGAGGGAAAAGAAAAAGAAAGGGGGAAAAAAAAAGTCAAAATGCACTGTTTTACAAAAGCTTTTTAAATTGCATTTGCGTAAAAATCATATAATTCATGCAAAAATTTGCTTTATAGTAAATGCAAAATATAAAAGGTCCCTAGATATGTTTGAGACTTGAAAGCAACTTTATATATTCATTTGAGCATCAATAAAATGCAGAGCTCACTTTTAAAGTAAAAAAATGAATATATGATGGCTCTATACTTAACAGCATTTAAAAGAATACACATAGAAGATTTAAAAACATTGTTAGGCCTTTAAAAACTGTAGCATAAAATTGTATGGCAAAAGTTAATTTATATATAAAATTTAAAAAACTTGGTTATTTTCCCATAAATGCTAACACTCTCCCTTAAAACTGTTTAATTATAGGCAAACTTAAAAAGATAAATGTCCATTTCTGGTAGGTATATGAAAGCGATTTTTGGACATATCAGATCTATAAAGTACTGTAGCACCAAATGATATAATTTAATGTTTTTTTATGTATAAGAAATAAAGTGAAAATATGAGTCTTACCTTTCCAGTAGTGGCAGACCAAACTTTCAAAGTATTATCATCTGAACCACTAACAATCCTATTCCCTGAGAACTGCAGGCACGTGATAACGTGGTCATCATGACCTTTGAGTACTTTAGGTGGCCGGATGGGTTTTATCCTCCAATTCATTTCAATAGTATGCTGTCGCATGAATGCAGCCTGCAAACACATTTTAATATTAGTATGACTGTAAATATCAATATATTGCAGTATGCTTAGATAATATTAAATTAATCCAAAATAACAAATTTCCAAGTAATAATAGTAAGAAACATAGAAAATTAATATTTTACGATCATTAAACCCTGTTTCTTTGGAACAGAATCTTGTGCACAATAATCTTTACGGCATTGTGCAATAAAACATCTTAGAAGTATACAACTGGGTGACCTGAAATTCCTATCACATATGTATAAGGACTGTACACAAAATTTCAATGAGTGATGGGCCTTTTTCCAGTTATATATATACATTTTGATTTTATGAATATCAAGCTATGAAAATATTTAATAAAAATAAGGTAGTTAAATAATTAACAGACATGTGAATCTCTTTAGCAATCATTCTTGAAGGTAGTTCCCAAGGTTGCAGGTTCAAACCCGGCAGCGGGCGATGAATTTTTTTCGGGTGTAAAAATCCTTAGCATGGCTTCCTTCGGAAGGAAAGTAAAGCCAGTGGTCCCGTGTCATAGATTTACGTTACGTAAAAGAACCTCAAGCCTGATTAGAGAGGCCTCTGAGCGAAATTTCCGGTCTTTCACGTCCAATATAGAATGGGATGCTAAGGACCATAGTAATTAAAGAGCATCCATAAATAAAATTTAAAAAAAAAAAAAAAACATTTTGACACATGACGAATTTAAGTAACAAAAAATTTTGAGGAAAAAGACATTTAAAATTAGAACATGCATTACAGTACTATGCCAAGGAGCATTTAAATGGCCGCAGAGAGCTTTAAGTATTGTTGATATTAATAAATAAAAAATGACAAATTAAAGTATAGGGCAATAAAAGGCATTTATTTTTTCTACAGATTTTCACCCAATTTTACAGGTGCTTTGTATTAAGAATAAAAGATAAAGGTTAAGTTTGGGTTTAATGAAACAAATAGCTTATAATATGATTACATCATTAAACTGGCAATCCTCAACAGTGCTATAAAATCTTTTTCCTCCTTTCTGTTTTACTATTAATTTGGTTTAGTTTCTCAGGTTATATGACATCTTTTGGCAGTAATTGCTTTAGTCATGTATCCAATCTTTCTGTAAGTTCTTTTGCTTAAAAAATGGTAGCTGGTGCACAGAGAACTTGATGGGAGGCTAATGTTATCTGATATGATATGTTATCTTTATTGAGTGTTGAGCTAATACAATACATTTGGGCATGATCAGCGTCGAGCCCTGGCTCCTTTTGCCGATTGTATCCAAGCTTCCGCATTTACAAGGCGTGTGTGTTGAGTTAGCTTCATATCACTAACGTTTCTCATTTAAGTTCACTATACTGCTTACTGTTCTTCTCCCCTTCCCATCTCCCTCCCTTGCTTTCTCCGCCATCTGTAATACTCCACTATCAGCGGGAAATGGGAACTATTAGATGCAATTTAGAGAATGTTTATTTGTACCCCGTACTGATCGTCCATAACAACACTTGCTCGTTCATACTAAGAAATGTACCTCTCCCTCTTAGCCCTCTCGTGTTTACCGTCCTTTATATCTAAATCATTCACTTCACGATTTCATAAAATCTATCACTTGCTTAGCAATACCTTGTCTTTACTTTGCCTAATTTGTTCCCTTCTATACATTCTATAGTCACTCTCCCTCCCTATTCTATTTACTTCATTATTACTGCTTCTGTTTTCCCATACTTCTCACAGAGCCTGCACTATTTCTATACGTATGGCACACTTTCCTACTCCATAAATCTATTTCTGTTGGCTCCTTTAACGGTCCCGCTTTGTTTCTGTCCAAAATCCGTAGACTCCCATTAGGTGTCAACACAATGCTTTCTTCTTCCACCAATTCGCCACTCTGAAACCACGCCTCTGCCCTCCCCGCAATAAATCATGTGTCGATTGAACTCCCTCCCTCCTCGATGATGCCACTTTCCTAACTTTGCCAATTGTTGTCCATACATCACTCTGATCTGATGTCACTGCCTCGCCTCCTAATCCCCTCTCTAACTCAGCCATCTTCTTCCCGCCAGCCCCACGTAGCAGTGACGTAACTTCCATTTTCCTTGTTTCGCCAGCTGATGCCCTTGCGTCACTTTGATCTGACGTTCTGACTGCGTCCTGGCCACGCCTACTCTCTAACACCGTCATCTTCTTTCTGCCAGCCCCACGTGCCGGTGATGTAACTTCCATATGTCGATCCTTATCCTCTGGTCTCCAATCGCTCTTTGGACTTCCTCTGCATTCCTTCTCTCTGGTCTCGGATGTATTTTGTTGAATCATATCCTGCTTCTGCGATCTGGTGTTCCTTGTGTCACTTTCGTATCCCATCACCATACGCCCAATCGACCCATAATCGTAGATTCTTTATGAAGGCCCGTTTCCCTTCCATTCTTGCCAGCATCATTTGTTGTATTAAATCCTTCTTCAAAGCCCATTGTTCCACCGATAGATCTCTATTTATAAAGATATTTGTTCCTTTTAATAACTTTGATTTCTTCAATACTTCATAAACAAACTGCACTGATGTAAATCTTGCAACTATCATTCTGGCTCCTCTTGATCTCCCCACTCTAAAAGCTTCTCTAATCTCCCAGCCCTGAAGCTTCAAGCCAAGCTTTCCTTCTATAATCTCTCTGACCTCATCTACAGGCCATACTCCATTCCTTTCTTTCACTCCTGCTATAACCAAATTAAATCTTCGGTGTCTCTCTTCCAACAGCTCAACTCTTCTTTTAACTTTCTGTACCTCATTTCATATATCTTGCATTTCATTTTTAATCTCTCCCTTAATATCTATTAAGTCCTTTTCCATTCCATTGAGTTTATTTCCTAATCTCTCATCCATATCTTTAATGTATGCAAACGTTTGTTCCACGACGTTTCGATCCCCATTTGGCCCAGGGTTGATTTCAACTCCACCAATTACCAATAGTATACCTATTACACATGTGAGAAGAAACATGTTTACCATCTCTTCTACACCTTTGTTTGTTTTAAAATCCTTCCATTTTAATTTATTAAATGCTCCAATTCTTGCTCTGTGCACTTCAATACCAATTCCCATGGTTACTTAAGCCCTTCTTTCTTCCACTCCAGGAGCTTCCTCCTCACACATCCACTCTCTTCCACTACTTGCTTAGCACTCCGCTAATGTTATCACCAAGCCATTTCATTCGATTATGGCATGAAATTTGAGTAAGCCAGTAGAAATCTGTAAAATTTTGTTTTCATTTGCTTCCCCTTTAATAAAGTACAATGACAGAGAAGCTATTATACATTTATAGTTTGAAGGTGATGACAGTTGCCTCTTTAATTATTGTAAACCTGTTACCATATATTCATTTTCAGAAGATAGAATTTTGAATTTATTTTAACCCAAGGAATTTGCTATCAGGAGACAAAGTACTGCATTTCTCCAAATAAAACAATCTCTCTTTTTATATGTAATTGGGGGGGGGGGGAATTACTGCTGATGATAGCATGAAAGAAAAATGGCAGTTAAAAGGATTTTCAATTTCAAATGATCCTGGGTGTTCTTTGCCCAGTGACAGACAACAGTAGCATCCATTTCTCCACCCCAATCAGATATTTAACTCATGTGATAAGGTTGTATTGTTCTCCATCCATCCTCTTAAATCAATGGAATCAGAAAGAGAGAATGATGATAAACATGAACTCCAAGAGCATTAAGAGGTCATAACTATAATAATGATATAACGATAACACACATCATTGTTATGAATTCACATAGAGATGAAGACATGGGCAGGGGGAAGTACACAGTGATACATCTCTCTTTCTAAGCGACCACTGGCTGCCAAACTGTCGATAGGAAAAGAAAAATACATAATACCGATTTTGATTCTGTAAAGAAAAATTTGTATTAATGGGAACCTTTATACTCCTCATACATTGTTTAAAATCTGCTGGGATTGCTAGTAAATCACTTGTTATATAAATGATACACGGTGACCTTGATGGTAATCTTCAACATTTCCTGGGTGCATCTCATTCCCCTTGACCCAAAGCCATAAAGTTTGAAGCCTATTCACCAAGCTACATCACAAATGCAGCTGGTGCTTTTTTAAGGCGAATATTTGTGAAGCAGTTATGTGTAATGTTAACAAAATGGAGAGCTGATATTTATACAACAAATTTGTCATCGACTTATCTTCATTAATTGATACAATTATAATATTTATTTGTTTGTTCATTATTATATTTATATGTATTTTAAACTGTATAGATGTCTGATGTATTGAGGTAAGAATAAAGAATAAAAATTTAGAAAAGCTACATGGCCAAACTTATTAGAATGTATTACATCATCTGTTATAACCATAGAAAAATAACCAGCAAGAATGGTTACTAACAAATTGACATGGAGATGAAGGAACCTATATAAGCATATTTTTCAGTGGAAGAGCCATCTTTACCATCAATATCTTTCAGTAACCCATAGAGGTAACATCAGTATTATTCCTCAGTATTTCAGACAGACAGCTTAAATAAAGGCGACATGTATAACAAGTCAGCGTGTTTTCAAATTTTCAATTGAAGTAACTCCATTGTTATTATGGAAATTTAAATTTTAAAATAAAACACATTTTCTAGATTAGATTCATTTCATACCACTTGCCCTGTACCAAACCCAAGAAGTACAAGAGGACTTATCGCTGAAGTCAACTCACAGATAATTTGGAATCTATGATGCAACAAGAAGTAGCAAATTGGAATTGAACCCAGCACACTCCTGCATAGTAAAATACTTGCACTTGGAAAAAACAGTCTTGTATTTAAGGAAATAGCTTTGAAATTATATCAGGAAAATTTATCAACTTATGACTATTCAAAATTAATTTAAATTTATACAGAAGCGTCTCTTGAAAAAACTGCTTAACTTAAAATAATTTCTTATTTATTTATATTTAAAATCTTATATTAGGGAGAAATTTATAATCGATTGTAATTGGATATTACCTGATTCACTAAAAACATAACCTAATACAGATCAGCAAACTCTATTAATCTTTTCTTTCTTCTTTATTTATTAAATAAGTTATACTTACTTTCCATGGTGACGTAACAGATGGAATTCGCTGTCGTCTTCTATTTATCGTCTCGCGAACTTCATCAATTCCTGCTTCACGGCATTTCTCTCTCCATAGGAGATTATCTTCAGCTAGGAAGCGCCAATTGCGGCAAGTTTGGGCAGCTCGTAAAAGGTCACGAGGTTCCAAAAATGATAAGACATAAAGTGCCAACTGCAATCAGAAGGTTTGAAATATTAGTATGAGAAAATCCAATACCAACTACGAATAATTATCATTAAAAACCCACATTTAAATATGAATTTGCCATCAGCAAATACTTATGCAACATTTTTTAACATGTGATCGGAAGACGGTCCATGCTTCTATTTCTCTCTCATTCACTGTCTTCTCAAAATCTTCATCCTTCATCAATTTCTTTATTTGAGGACCACCAAAAATTCCAGCCTTTAATTTGTCTTGTGTAATGAAGGGAAATTTCTTGGAAAGGGCACTTGAAGCGGGGTCCATTCTGTGGTACAGCCCTTACAAATTGCTTCATCAGGCCCAATTTTATGTGTAGTGGCGGAAGCAATATCTTTAGATCTCTATATCTCTATATTTTTGAAGTGACATTGTGAAAAAACTGAATGTGATAGAAAAAAACTAAAAGCAGTTCTGAAATCAGCATAAAAAGTGAGTCAGAATCATGTATTGGTTTTCAGTCATCCGATATCATGCAGACTAGTGTTATAAATGTCAGTGTGATCCTTGTAATATTATTTGATTATTTGAAGTAAGAACTTAAGGTGTGAATATAAGTGACCGAACTCAATATGCAGATACACCAGAGACTTTTTAAAACACAAAATACAGTAATTATGTTCACCGTTTTAAACAGAGAGTAGGCAAGAATGATACGTACCTCTTTTGGGAGTAACGATATGAAGTCCCTCTGAAACTGGGGTTCAATAACCTGCATCATATGCCTCACTTGTGTTGGCTCACATGTCTCTATTAGCTGATCTATAGCCAGCAAGCGCTCTGCGTTGGACCACCGCTGAAAAGATGAAAATAACTTCAGTAATATGGTAATGCATAGTCAAACATGATGTACCTCTTATAACATTTAACATTAAAAGTAGAGGTATTGAGATATGAAGGGTGAACCCAACAAATGCTCATTTTCAAGCAGGTACAGCAAATATGTTATCCAGTCAAACCTAACAGAAAAGGATGTACAGATACTGTGGAAATTTTTCCAATAGGAAAAGGCAGTAAGGATTCAATAAAGTTGTCTCACATTATTACTGTATATCGCTCATGAGGTCAAGATAATTAAATAAAAACTGCCTGAAATTGAGTTCATCTTTTGTTCTCAACGCCCAAGTTAGTTGAAACTGAACTAAAGGGACAAATAAATTTGACAAAGTACTTTTAAAATGCACTATGGGCCCAAATGAGCTCATAGATAAATAGGATTAACCTAAAGTAATTGGTACCAGAGTTTTTCTATAATGCTCCTGCCTGCAGTGTCATGGGATTTTTCTAATGCTAGTAAATCTGATATGGGGAAACCTAGCCTCATGATGTCCCTTGAGACAAATGAGCTAGGGTGGAAGAATCTCCTAGATGCCTATTGTTTCACTAAGGATTGTAGATGGTTTGAAACAGATGTTAAGGAAAGTACATAATGCAATGACATAAATGAACATTCATTACAAGTATTAGACACAGGATATGTGGCAAATTTATCAATTTAACGTCATGTAACTACATGTGATATTAAAATAAATTTCCAAACTTTAATCCGTCTGGATGGCCATGGCACTATCTGCCATAAAGTTTATGTTTCTATAGCACACTAACTTGCATGCTGTTTCTGTAGTGCAGTAGTTATGCTTGCCATCTGTCTCATGAATGACAAGGTTTGCAAACACAGCTTATACCCCCGCCGCTGTATCTTTGCACTTGACAGTTCGTGTGGCTTCGCGTAAGGTTGGTGGTTGCGACGTTGCCAGAGTGGCTAGTAAACAACAACAGCTGATTGTTCTCCTTTCTATCGTGTCTAAGCCTCATACAAAAAGTGTATGTAAGTAGTGAACGTCAATGAATAATAACTATTTCGTATTATTGTTAATTGAAAATAAGCAGCTTTGGTATGGTCGGATACTCCTTTCTATGATAATAGGCATAAATGTGACCACGTGTGGCATCTAATTGGAAAGCATCAAGATTTGTGACTGGACGAGGCTGCTTTCTTTTCTTCCCTGGAGTTGATAGAAATACCTGTTGCGTTCCAGATGGTTCAGGAATTTTGTCCTCTTTCTCTTGGGAGTTTCACTCCCTTGTGAATAACAGTTCTTGTGATTACTCCAAGAGCTGCTGCAGTTCATTGTATGGCTTTATCAGCAGGAATAGAGGGATTGCCATGAAGCTTCACGTACTCCTTTTCCTGTTCAAAGAATTCCCGGGTTCTCTTTAATAGTTCCAATGCCAGACTATTACGTGGCACACCTCGGCGCAAAGGATTTTCACTTCGTGAATCATCACTCGGCGATCGGCGTCGTTTTTCAGACATTGTCACACTTAAGCTTTGTTTAAATAAATAATATGAATGAAATATATATAAAATAGATAAATATAAACAAATATATATGCATAAACGAACAATAACAAAACTATCAAACAATAACCACAAATATAAATAACAATGAACAATATGTAGCTTGCAAAGAACAACTTGACGCTCGTGCTAGAGATTCACAAACTGAGGTACTGGTTGAGAATAGTTACATCCGGCAACAGAGCTGATTCTAGTTCCGGTTCCGCTTTGTCATCGACCATCCGGAATGCTGCCTTGTGATTGGCTTAGGAAGTCAAACGGTTGAAGCTTTTCATCGGTTTTTTCGCGAGTGTACCAACTTAAACGCTAGCTGTCAAGTGCAACGCTACAGCGGCGGGGGTATAGTGATATTTTCTTCTTTCCTTTTAATTAATCCTTTGATGGTTATTCATATTCTCATTCATTTGCAATTTTGTCAAACAAAACTATTATACTCTATATTTTACATATATTGACATGACATGCACCCTAGTATATCAAGTGTGCCTGGACACCACCTAAAATATGTTTTTACATTAAAAATTTATATTAAAAATATCATGTGATACATTCACTTGGCTTTCTATACCCTCTATCATTTATTAGTGGGTATACAAATTATTCTTACTAAAGCTTATTTTTCTACCACTACATTTTAATTCAAATTGACCTTTCAGGAATAGCTATATTACACATTTTGTTATAATACAAAGGGAATAGCGATAGTCATACGTTTTAGAACTGGATGCTATATGCTGGACTTAAAATTCTATACTCTTTCCATGACATTGCAAGAAACAGCTGAATGTTGACAGGACTTCAAAAGGATAGCCAAGTAATCAGCAACTCAAACCATTAATAATGGATATCTAAGAAATGGCTTATGCCACAAGAAACTTACTTGAAATAAATTGTGTTTTTAAAGAGATCTACATTTTTTGTGTAGTACGTTTTCGTCTATCGTTTAACATTTACCAGTTATACAAGATTATACAAAATTTCTTCTGAAGGAAGAGGAGTTCATAAGCTATTCCAGAAAATTCAAGATATACATTTTATTTGTCATATAAGTATCTTTAACATATGGTATTTTAATAAACATTGTTAGGCATTTTTTAGGAAATAAAAAATTTAAAAAAATGTTCCATGTAAATGGTAGTTTGGAGTGTCGGGTTTTCTTGAAAATCTTTGTGTTGCAGCTTTGAAACGTACTGAACCTAATTACCAAATTTGGTATTTATCTGACTTTTTGTTTTTGAGTTATGCTGTTCTTGCACACGCACGCACACACATTTTTCTAAAAATGCTGTTTTAATTTTTTGGATTCAGTGGGCCTCAAAACACATTTCCAGTGAAATCTCAGTATCACATTTTTTGGTGGAATGCAATATGCAATACTTTCTTTACGTACTAGGTACACATGGTAGAGAAAGTAAATGAAATACTGTGGAATCTCATAGAAACATCCTATCACACAATGCAGCTGTAATACCTCTACACAGATAGCTTGTAAAATATAAATAGATACATAGGTTCAGAGAGATCTTCCATACTTAGGTTGAACTGGCAGAGGACTCAGAGTGGAACTCATTTGCTCTCATCTTGGCTGTGTGCATAAGCACGTTCATGTTTGAGTTTAGTATGTATATTTATTTTCATAATGCTATACAAAATTCTTAAAATTTTTAATACATTTCTTTGAGTTGCTATTTTTTCTTTCTTTGGTCCATCATGCATTTTAACACCGTGGTTATTTATGCATGGTGGGTCATAACAAATTCGTATTGCTTTATTTTTCTAAACCATTTTTCTCTTACACTCCCCATATATTCTCCTATTCTTTTTATATCCCTCTCCTTTTGTATTTTCATTATCCTAACTTTTAATACTTCTTTGTTAACATTCTCCCATTCTTTAGGTAAAAACTGATCTCTCCACAACTTAGTTTCTTCACATTCAATTATATAATGCAAATCATTATCTGCCTCTCCACAAAGAGGACACCAAATTCTCCCCCTTCCTATCTCCCCTTAGCCTATACGCACTTAATCTGGACCAGGCCCACCCTTCTCTCACTAACCTATTACCTACATCCACATACTTCTCCCTTCCCCAGTCCACCTTTAATTGTCTGTATAGTTCCAAACTTTTCCTTCCTTCCAGAGTTTGAGGATTATGTGGTGTCTGAATGGCACCCACTTTGAATATACTTATAGCATGTAAATTAATTATATTTAATGTAGGTTAGTTTTAATTAGAAAGTCCACAGCAATAAATGTTCGCTGGGAGAGAGGGGAAAAAAAAAAGTTACTAAGGACCTTATGGCAACACCATTGAATATACATTTTACACTAAGGACGCTACACACGCATCATGGACTTTATTTTGACAAAAATTCTACAAATCACAGCAACCTCCAACATAAAGGTATGCCCATCAAAAAGAAAGGAAAAAATAAAAGAAAAAAGAAAGAAAAGAAAGGAAAAAAAAAAGAAATGTTGGTATCAAATGCGATTGAGTGAGCTCGAGTTTCTATGTGTATATGAAGATTTTGCAATTTAATTTTATAAAACAAATACTTTACAATAAATATCAAAACTGTCCTGGGTGTTCATTTTTATTCGTAATTTCCTGCCCTCCGACAGAGTAAGAATGACGTCATAGTTGACAAGTGAGCCTACATTGAAGCAATAGCCTTCTCTACCGAGGAGCAATGATCGTTTGAGGAAGAAAAAGCAACCACACACTGAATGTGGTTTCATTACTAATACAACCAGCCTGGTTTAAAGATAAGAGCAACATATAACTGATTTAAGTCACTAATGAATTTGTGCAAAGGTATACAGAATTCACAGAAGTACCTTAGAGGATAATGGTTTCCAAAGTGTCCAGGTGCATTCAAATTGGCACACATTTGTTTGCAATACAAATGTCTACGTTTAAGTATACAAATATTCTGTTACTCTCACCTATAATTAAATTGTCTTTATTAATGACGATACTCTTAAAACCGTTAGGTGCATCAGACACTTCCAATATACGGGGTCAGTTTGCTGCAAAAAGAGACTGGGGCTATAAAGTGACAGATCTCAACCTCAAAATAATACAGGATATTCTGACAGGAAGGCCTTGGACATCTGTGCAAAACTAGTAAGGAAAATGAGATTGTCCATCGGCTCTTGTCACACTGCAGTCAGGAAAATACTTCAACTGTATTTTCTAGATCATTTTGAGGATGATGACCAAATGGACACATTCTTCACTTCAGAAGTATGTTGGCTCAAGTTATCAGGTTGTGTAAATACACAAATTGCACAAATATGGCCTCAAACCGCCTAATCAGTTTGTGGAATTTCCATAGTACCCACAGAGAATAATCGGCTCAATCTTCTTTGAAGGGAGCCTATATGCGCTACAATATAGGGGAGAAATCTTAGAGTTCATTAACCAACTGGATGACAGTGAAAAATCTGATGGCTAGTTTCAACAGGATGGCACCCCTGCACATACAGCCAATGGTATGATTGATTCTTCCTTGAAAGAAATTTCTTGGCAAGTGGATGTAACACATACATTTTTATAAAACATATAAGAACACATGC
Source organism: Deroplatys truncata (assembly GCA_030765065.1). Taxonomy (NCBI): domain Eukaryota; kingdom Metazoa; phylum Arthropoda; class Insecta; order Mantodea; family Mantidae; genus Deroplatys; species Deroplatys truncata. The sequence goes on along the minus strand of CM060982.1, from coordinate 80,109,246 downwards.
ACAGCATTAATAACCTGAACTGTTTTTTCCCACCCCTTCCTTTAATAGGATCATTAGCAACCCTGTTTGCCTTTGAAGTCTCCAGATCTTAACCCCATGACTGTTTCCTCTGGGGTTATCTTATGGATCGGATCTATTTGAGGCAACCCAAGACCTTAGAACAGTTGCAGCAGCTAATTTTACATAAGATGACCTCAATAACACCTACGATGCTACAAGCCATGTATGGACATATGGTGAACAAGATAAGGCAGTGTTTAGTTGTCAATGGTGGGCACATCGAAGCATGTGTTTAAAGAAGCTATTGTTTTCTGATATTTGATTTGTCATATTGGCTAACCTTTATATGGTTATGTATTTATTTCATGTTCATCGGTTTCGTGATATTTTGTTCCTGTAAAGCTGTTAACAGACCTTAAGCTTTATAAATGATTGTTTTAATTTTCTTGATAAAAGTACAGGAGCACTTTATTTTCATTTATTTAGAGTCTCCTTATTTACAAAAACTTTTTGAAAGAAGAACAAACCTGTTATTAACTTGACATTGCTTAGGAGTGTACTTGTGTTTATCTCTACACAGACAAAAACTGATTGTTTTGATTTATCCGTCATTTCTACGTTTTGGTTCATATCATTAAGGGCTGGTTGTACAAATTAGGAATAAATCTTGGACTAGTTGTTCTTGAAATACCCTATTAAATCTTGGACTAGTTGTTCTTGAAATACCCTATTAAGGGTATAAATGTGGCGACAAGTTGTGCGATGCAGTTTTATTCTTTAGATAGTTATTCAACTGTTTGAAGATTGTGAGAGCCAGCTCATAGCCAGCTTGATATGTAATCATGGCTTTGTTTTGCTGAAACTTGTATAGAATTTCACAGTTTACATAATCAGCTGCTCTATTATCATTATTATTATTTATATGAACTGTTTACGGTGCTGTGAAATAATTATGAATGCTCACAAGCATGTTTGGATGCAAAATTATGATTTTACAATCACTTTACACAAAATACATGCTCAGGTGCTGTGACTTGCTGCAATAGGATAAAAGTATGGGAGTGCATAACCTCACCTTTTGTGCAAAGTTGTAACCTGTGCTGAAATTATACGAGTTTACAGCATCTTTCCTTTTCAATGCTCAAAACATCTAATGCAATTAATCTGGCTTTTCTCATTGTATTCCTTAAAATACCTTTTTAATTCAAGTTTTGAAAATTACACTTTAACTGTTGCCAACATTGCTATTAACATCAGATACAACTGAATTGCTGCACTGAAATCAATTACCTAAAAAATTTGCAAAATGGGTATTATTAACCAAGGGAAACATTAGAATACTTTGTATGAGTAGGATATTAGGAAAACATTCTCATTACAGCTAGCATCTTATGATGGCAATACATAAATGCTTCTTCTTCTTCTTCTTTCTCTGTTTAACCTCCTCTTATGTACGACTTACACCCCCCAGGATGGGTCAGAGGCCCGTCGAGGAGCAGACACTCATGGATCAGACAGAATATCCAGGATGGGTGATCAGCCCGATGTCTGGTATGGGAAGAAGGAAGGAAGTAGATGAAATGAAATTATGGTGAAATGGATAAAAGGAAAGGTGATGATGGAGCAGTTGGTGGAATGAATGGCGGGGGAAACCAGAGAACCCAGAGAAAACCCGCCCAGACGCTGCTTTGTCCACCACAAATCCCACATGCGGGAATACATAAATGCAACAGCTAGAAATGCTCAACCAAAGCAATGACATTGACGACATTATTTTTTACTAGCCGCATTCTCCATTCAACCAAAACTTGTTTCTAATGTCATTGCTACTTTGTGTCACACCCAGAGTGACAGTGATAAAATTTTATCTCCGCATTCGTTTGGATTAAACCCATATTGCAAACATGCACAAATTATGAATCTGTTCTCAAACAATTTCAACTTAATCTTAAGATTAGATATGGGAGCTCTGAAGGCTTCTACTAATCTGGTCATCACATCGCAAAGCTTGTGGTGTCATTAGCTTCACCATTGTTAGACTTACATATAACATCCAAACACTGAATATTGACAGAATGTCACCAATGTTTGCACTTATGGCTATGTTACATTTTGAATTATGCTTTTTTTACCTTATGAAGTAAAAAGTCCTATGAGTTTGCTCGATAATAACTTCTAACTCTTTACTTTGCTACTTGTCGTACTAGTGAATTGCTATACTGTATTTTGTGTTTATCTTGTGTAGTATTTAACTTCAGTTATAAAACTAGATGCATTTTGCTGATAATATTCTAGGTACGTTATACTGTTTTAAATAGTAATTTTATTTTATCTATCTGCCTGTATAACCATCATTATCTCAGCGCGACATCCATTCTCAACTTGAATCTCACTGCCATCTTATTAATTTATTAGAGCACCTCCAAAACGTATTGTGTTAAGCTTTCTGGTTCTAAAAAACATAAAGAAATTCGTTTACACGGACAAAATTGTGTCCATTGCTCAAGCAGCCATTTTCCTTTTTATTCTCAGATGGTGCATAAACTCGCTTCATTAGTGATGGCAGGAAATCACAAATAAAAAGGCACACCCAGTATATAGATTATATTATACTCTGTCACTACTGTCAGGCAGACAAATCCAGTATTTAAACACGGGTAAATGACAATTTTTGGTGTATTTAGATATTGGTCAAGGTTGTGTGAATTATTTATTTATTAAGTAGCATAATGTTATATTACTTTGAATCTTTCACTGTATTTAAGTCCAAAGTTGTGCAGGGGGGAGGGGTTCTGTAAATAAAAAAAGTCCAAACATCTTTGCCCAGCCTTAACCCTCAAAATTTCATACAAATTTTATAAAATAGCACTGAAATGGCACATTTTACACCTGCCTGTGCCATAAACTTTTGCCTGTACCTTAGGAGAACATGTTTTAAAAATGTAACAAAAACTGTTTTGGAGTCTATAAGATTTCTAACAAATTTCAACAAAATCATAAATGGTATGGCAAAGTGTCTATTAAAATTTGTTAATTTAACATGGAATGATCTAGAACTGAAAGGCTGTTGTGAGGGACTATGTAAGGGACCCAGCCAATTATTTATCTATCTATGCAGGATTAAGAAACAAGTTCAAACATACAAAATCAAAACACACAAGCAGATTTTTCAGAATATAGATAACCAACATTCACACTGTCAAGGCACAAATTAAGATTAATAAAAAAAAGTTTTAATTACCTTGAACTGATATATCCATTCATTCATTTCCGGTGGTGGGTTATCCTTTGAAGGAATTACACTCCTTTGTACCTTTTTTTCTAACGGTAGGCATCCTTCAAGGGTTTTCTTTTTCAAGCTGCAAATAAATTCAGTCAAGTATTAAAAAGATCAGTATAGGTGTGCTTTCTTTTGTTTCACTTTTTTATAAGTCATAGCAAACAACAAATACTTACCTCATTGAAACAGTCTTATCCTCTGGGAAGAGTTTCTTGCATGGAAACCCATTTTGTACTTCAAGCTTCCGTTTCCGCTGCAACATGAGAATGGGAATTTTGTTTTTAGCTTCAGCATTAGTTACCAATGTATACCTATACATTTTCCACTAAGGGCTACTCAAACTGGAAACTTAGAAAGTGATCTATGCCACACAAACAGTGCATCTTGTATATGCATATACAGAAACTTATAGTATTAATCTATTTTGTGTTTGCCTTAATAGAAATTAATTTTGTTCTCTGATACTTGTTTCACAAGTACAATTATACTTTAATTAAATTAAAAGATCAGCAAAACTTTGTAAAATATTAGGTGGAACAATGCCTTAAAGGAGTGGCTTGTAATACTGGCTCACAACCTTTTTGGGATTTTATTAAATGGTCACCAATTTATTTTTCTATTTAGCTTTCTGCAGAAAATAACAGTGAATATCAAATTGCTGATGAGAAACAAAAGAACAACCATATAACACTTCAAAGTGCACTGCTTCAAATGGGGAACATCTTTAAATTCATTAATGTCACAAAAAATTTCATTCACATGAACTTCATATCTTAATAAGATATGCATTTCTTGAATTATTTTTTGTCTGTCTATGAAGGTTTCGCATTTACATAAAATCCACAAGAATGGAGGGAACTTCAGAGAATACTTGCAAAAAAAAAATCTCAAGACACACCTATTAGTCCAATGCTTCAAATATATGATATCTTGATCAATATCATTAATCTTCTTGAGCCAATAACAAATAATTGTTTTTATGTTAAGAGTTAGGTGTGGTTAATTTTCCGAAAATTTTCTTGCATTCTTAACAAACAAAAAAATCCTTGATTTGAAATTGTTAGTTCCTGCAAATTTTAACTAATTTGGTTGGAATTTTTGTTACAGATTTGTTAAACATAATTATTGCAGAAATTCAATTTTCATGGTCCAGTGTGCCTAACCTTCCAAGAAAATACATTTGAAAAAACACTATGTGATGCATTTACACAACTTTCTCTAACAATGACATATTAAACATATATTCATTGCATATTATAAATATAAAAAGTGATTCTCATATCCTCTCTACCTTACTCATATATTTTAAGCAAGGAATTATTTTAAATCAAGAAGGTTTCAACATGTGAATACGGCACAAAAGTTCATTTGCAATAACAGTAGCTCTCTCTCTCTCAACATCTTTTTCTAAAAATGCTTTTTTTGTGGTTCTGGGGATCCCATACATGTACTTCTGGTTGAAACCTCAGTATCTAATTAGTTTCTCTACTACAGAATCAAGTAGAGGAAGTATTGTATTCCAACCAAAAATTTGATACAGAGTTTTCACTGGAAATACATGTTTGAGGCCCCAGCAACTCCCCCAAAGAAAGCATTTATAGAAAAAGGCCCATTGTGTGTGTGTGTGTGTGTGTGTGTGTGTGTGCATGCGCATGCAGCACAACTCAAAAACAAAGAGTTCAATAAATATCAAACTTGGTATTTAAGTTCTATATCTTCCAAAGATGTGACACAAAGATTTACAAGAAAATCCCTCTCTCCCAGCAGAAATACCCTATACATAGAAGATTTTTCATATTTTCGATTCTCTCAAAAATGGCTAACAATTTTCATAAAATACATATATTTAAGATATTTCCAAGACAAACTGTATATCTTAAAATTTTCTGAGAATAGCCTGTGAAGTCCTTTTCATTCTGAATGACTTTTGTGCTAGTATAATTGGTAAACCGATAAAAGATAGGCAAAATCTTATACACAAAAAGCATACATCTAGTTAAAGCACATAATTTATGCCGAATAACATTTTTTTTAGCCATTTTAACCACTTTTGAGATATTCTTTGGTATTGGTTTTAATTATTTTTTTTCAGAAAATTTTTTTAATTTTTTTCTCATGGTTACGCAAAGAGAATGGAATTTCAGAGCCATCACATAGCAACCCAGTGTTAAAGGAATTGACTATTGCTTAAACTTAAGCCTAACTACAAGGAAATGTATAATAAAATCATGTAAAACTGAAAACTCAGTTCTCGTGTAAAATGCCCAGCATGATGCATTCTGACAATTTTGTAGTTTTAAATAATTTTGCATGTTAATCCTCAGATATAATTGTTTACATTCAATGATAAATAAATTTTAAGACATTTTGCTGGAAAAAAATAATAAAGCATGTAATAATTTTAATTATCTTTTATTCAATCATGTATTAAATTACAAAAATTTAAATCCAGAAACTATACTTGATATCAAACAAAGGCTGCTTAGTCCTTTCATCCATTTTCAAAGCATATACTGAAAATTTAAAAGAAACTAAACAGAAATTCCATCATGGGAAACGTTTTAAAGAGGCAAAAATATAAGACTATGAGAAAATAAGGTTTTAAAATGTCACACACTATTTGCACATACCTACACATGTTCATTCAAATGTCACATTTGGGCATTTAGGTAACATAGCAATTGGGTCTGATTCTATATTTGAGGATTTTTTCTGTGAAAATTTTTAAAAAAAATTTGAGGTACCCAAGTATAAAATTTAACCTTCTTGAACGATACTACCAAGAGAATCAATGAACCAGCTGCACTGTGTTTTTCCACTGGGCATGTGGACAAGTGTTTCCTGCTGCTGCAATCAAGGTCACCCTGCTGACTTTGCTCTGCTCTGCAATAATGCATTGACCATGATGTGTAGTTCTGTGTGAGTCAATGTAGCATAGTTGTTACAAGTTATTTACTATTGTGTCCTGTATTTAGCCAGTTATGGCTCAGTATATATTTATTACTGCGCAGCATGTATTTATGTATGATTCATGTGTTAACACAGTCAGCTTGTCTGTGCAAATATGATTTGCAGAATTATTCCCAGGTGTAAAGATTCCAGGCTGTACAATAATCCATAATCTGTATTATATATTTCAGGTCACAGGTAGTATTCATTCTCAGAAACCTAATAGACAACATAGGGTTCTCACTAAAGAAACATTAGACAACACCAGTCATCTTTGGAAACTTTCCCACAGAAATCGCAGAAGCATCTTTCACAACAGGCAGGCATTTTGTATGGCTCTGTACAAAAAGATGCTAAATGGTTGAAGTTAAAACTATATAAAATAACTGTGACACACGCTAAATCAACCAGGTGATCCTGTTTCGTAGGTGCACATTTTGTGAGTGGAGTCTCAATAGTGCATACAATGTCAAAATAAACCGATATTTAATTTTTTTTTTCAGATGAGGAATGGTTCTACCTTCATATATATGTGTGTGTGTGTACAAAATCATCGTTATTGGAGCTCTAACAAACCTAATATTGTTTACGAAGTACCCCCTCCATGATAAAAAAATCTGATGTGTTACACTCACATGACTTTCTCTACTCTTGTACAAACTATTTTTACAAACGTTTATTCTCCATATGCTTCATGTTAATCAAGATACAGAGATGTTAATCTTATTGCTAATTTTCTTGTAGATGCAAGGGGAATACGGTAGGCTTTAAGCGATAGTCAAATATTTTAAGAGGTGGTTGCTATGTGGAGTATTCCATTCTCTTTGCATTACCAGGACAAAAAAAATGAATAACAAATTTGAGAAAAAGTATAAGTATTGGAAAATTTAAAGGAATAACAAGCAATATCTCGAAAATGGTTCACTCAAAAAAAAAGTATATGACAAACTGTGTATTTTAACGCGATCTATATTTTTTGTGTAGTAAAATTTTGTCTATCTCTTATGGTTTACCAGTTATGCAAAAGTCGTTCACAATGAAGAATACTTTTGGAGACATTCCCAGAAAATTCAAGATATACATTTTGTCATGAAAGTATCTTAAACATATGATATTTTAATCAAAATCGTTAGAGCCATTTTTGAGAAAATTAAAATTTTCGAAAAATGTTCCATGTAAAGGGTAATCTGGGGTGGGGGATTTTCTTGAAAACCTTTGTGTCGCATCTCTGGAAGATACTGAACCTAAATAGCAAGTTTGGTGTTTATCTCTGTTCGTTTTTGAGACATGCTGTTCATTTGACTATCGCTTCAGCCTCCAGGATCACCCTTGGAACCTACAGTGAAATGTGTAATGAAACTACTTCTGTAAATGTTTATCTCAATTAAAGTGAAGTAGACAGGAAAAATAATCTTTTGTAAGAATAATTTGTAAAAGAAAGAGAAATAAACTATAGTGGATAGCGAAAGTGATGTGAATGTTGCACATAAAAGTTTTCTATTATATAAAGAGGTTTAATAAAAAAGCACTAGGTTTTGATTACAGCCACTATTCGTATTTACTTCCATATGCTTAGGAAAGAAGCTTTATTTTTTATATGGGGTAACAATTACTGGGAATGCCTAGAAAAAGGCCACTTTTAGGCACAATGAGTCATTTTGCGCTATTTCTACTGACAGGAAGACAATGAACTGAAGTGATCTGAAATTTAAAAAAAATTGATGTGATAATTCTACCCCTATCGTTTATTACTGGGTGTACAAACTATTCTTACTAAAGCTTATTTTTCTATCTAATACATTTTAATTCAAATAAACCTTTGCAGAAATAGCTCCATTACACATTTCCTTACAGATACAAAGAGAACAGCAATAGTCAAATGTTTAAGTACTGGATGCTATATTCTAGCCTTAAAATTCCATGCTGTTTCCATGCAATCACGAGAAACAATTGAATTTTAAAAGGACTTTAAGACAATGGCCAAGAAATGAACAATTCAAACCTTTAATAACGGATATTACAGAAATGGCATATTGCACAAAAAAATGTATTTAGAATAAATTGTATGTTTTAACAAGATGTACATTTTTTGTGTAGTACGTTTTCAACTGTTGTTTAACATTTATGAGTTATGCAAAATAATACAAAATTTCTTTGAATGAAGAGGACTTCACCGGCTAGTCCCAGAAAATTCCAGATATACATTTTATTTGTCATTTTCAGGACCTTCAGTCTTTCATATGTAGTATTTTAATCAAAATCGTTAAGAGCCATTTTTTAGAAAATAAAATATTTCGACAAATGTTCCATGTAAATGGTAGTTTTGGGAATTTCCTTGAAAATCTGTGTCGCATCTTTGGAAGATACTGAACCTAAATACCAAGTTTGGTATTTATCTGGCTATTTGTTTTTGAGTTATGCTGTTCAGACACAATGACACACAGATGGACCTTTTTCTAAAAATGCTTTTTTGGGATTCAGGGAGCCTCAAAAGATGTATTTCTGGTGAAATTTCAGTAGAATTTCTGGATGGAATGCAATACCTTCTCTACCGACTATGTACATGGTAGAGAAAGTAAAAATTGTCAAATACCATTTATTCCATTAAACTCAGTTCACTAAGAACACTACAATATAGTTGCAACAAAATTCCGAATTTTGAAAGTAATTTTTCAGCTTAATGAATTCTGAAAAAAAAATTATTTACTTCAAAGGTGTGTCCCCCACTTCCCCTGAAGCACTACTTTGAAGAAATGTTTATTATTCATTCCACATCTGCAGATAAATGACCTTGAGACAATAAGGCAATATGCTCTGTGTGTACTTTTCTGCTGTCTGAGCAGAAGAGTTCAATGGACCATGAATGCTTATGAGAAACACAGGCCTAAATGAATACAATAATGCTATGTTTGTTTATAAATGTTGACCTCCTTGTCAGCAGCTGTGCTACATTTTCTGCTGAATATGTTAAAGAGCCACGCACTTCCATGCAGCTAAGACTTACATAATGTGTTAAGGCAAATTTTACTAGGAATTTTAACTTTGCTGATTAACATCACCAGTTTAACAGAAGTTTAACTTAAACAGCTACCTTGTGTTACCTGGTATAACAATCCCAGCTATGGGTAAAAAAGAACCTTTTTCTTTATTTTCATTCCCTTTTCATCCATTTAATTTCTTCATTCCTTATTCAAGGTACAGAAAGTATTGCTTCTAAAAAATTAAATTTTGCAATTTCAATTAAAAATTACATTTTGAGAACCATAAATCCATTAAAAAGTCACGAGTTTTTAAAAAATAGTCTGTGTAAATGTTATAGAGAGAGCATTTTCAGAAATGGGAAACTGATTTTTAAACACTAAATTTAATTTTGTTTGGGCATACCAACAGTACTTAAAATTTTTTGGAGTGTTATATTCATATGACTTTCTCTACTCATTTATTTTTATCTCTCTTCTACAAACTGCTCTTTAAAAGCTTATTTTTCTATCTGCTTCATGTTAATCAAGATAATCATTTGCAGAAATGGTTTCATTTCCATTTTGTTGTACAGGAGGGATAGAGGAGCTGAAGCGATAGTCACATCTTTAAAAATCTGATGTTACACTCACATGACTTTCTCTACTCTTGTACAAACTATTTTTACAAAGGCTTATTCTCCATATGCTTCATGTTAATCTTATTGCTAATTTTCTTGTACATGCAAGGGGAATTGGTAGGCTTTAAGCGATAATCAAATATTTTAAGAGCTGGTTGCTATGTGGCGCATTCCATTCTCTTTGTATGTCCAGGACATAAAAAAATCTGATGTGTTACACTAACATGACTTTCTCTACTCTTGTACAAACTATTTTTACAAACGCTTACTCTCCATCTACTTCATGTTAATCGAGATAAACATTTGCAGACTCTATCTTATTGCTAAGTTTCTTGTAGATGTAAGGGGATAATATATTTACAAGGGCAATATAGAAATACAGTAGCCTTTAAGCACATACATATCTCTTAATAACTGGTTGCTAGGTGCAGCACCATTCCCTTTCCCACAGATTAATACTCTTTGCATATCCAAGACAAAAAAATGAATAACGAATTTCCATTTGAGAAAATAAGTATTGAAAAATTTAAGGGAATAACAAGCAATATCTCGAAAATGGTTCACTCAACAAAAAAAATGTCTATGACATAAGTTGTGTATTTTAACCTGATCTACATTTTTTGTGTAATAAAAGTTTGTCTATCTCTTAAGGTTTACCAGTTATGGAAAAGTCGTTCACAATGAAGAATACTTTTGGAGACATTCCCAGAAAATTCAAGATATGCATTTTATTTGTCATAAAAATATCTTAAACATATGATATTTTAATCAAAATTGTTAGAGCCATTTTTGAGAAAATTAAAATTTTTGAAAAATCTTCCATGTAAAGGGTAATCTGGGGTGGGGGGGATTTTCTCGAAAACCTTCGTGTCGCATCCTTGGAAGATACTGAACCTAAATACCAAATTTGGTGTTTATCCGACTGTTCATTTCTGAGTTATGCTGTTCACAGACAGACACACAGATGGACATGTTTCCAAAAATGCTTTTTTTGGATTCAGGGGATCTCAAAACATGTATTTCCGGTGAAATCTCAGTATCGAATTTTTGGGTGGAATACAATACTTCCCCTACCTACTATACGTAGTAGAGAAAGTAAAAAGTGGTTCACTATATGCTGGCATTGAAATTCTTTAATAACATCATGAGAAACAAAGAACTGTGACTTAGCACTTCAACATTTTCCATCCATGTTGGAGTTGAAAACATTTTGTGACAATATTTTTGGTGCATCCTTGAAAGATGGTGATCTTACACATTATGAAGTTTGATATTTATCAGACATTATGCTCTCTTTTTGGGTTCAGAGGACCTCAAAACATGTATTTCTGTATTTCATGTGCTTCTTAAGACCACTTATTAAACACGAATATGAGATAGCATAGGCCTTTAGACTGCAATGAGCTTGTGGCTTCTAGATTAAGCACTAGATTAGCCTTAATAGTTTACTGCATGTATGTTTAACATGTTATAGCAAATCACCAACATTCAATCACGCAGCGCAAAATTAAGATAACTTATGTCCTTTTACACCCTTCACCACTTATATCAATTATGATTGAGGAAATAGCATACAATATAAACATTCAAAATAGAACAGAGCCCATGATTATGGCATGAAACCGTTTATATGTCCTACTCATTCCACTACATGAAACAGATACACAGCCCAGACATAAAAATCACTAAAATATCTTAAGCTAATCTTAAGGCTGGTTCAGAATAATCAAGAATAGTAACGAAAATGGAAACAACAAAGTTAAAATGGGAGGCTTACCACAACTTGGGAGGCTTTGTTAAGCTTTAAGTTTTCTAATCTGTTCCCAGAAACAGCATGTTGAATAGCTGAACATTATGAAGTAAAACCATCACTATACTGGTTTTCAGGCTTTAAACTAAGCAAACTGGAAGTGAGGTGCTCTATTGTCACTTGTACCATGAGAACTTTTACTCAAACAACAAGCTTTGCATAAATTCTCTAGTCATGTATTTTTACTAGAATACAATGTAAATCAACTGAACGTTTATTAATTAAAACATAATGTTTTGCAACACACCTATTCAGAAAGCAAAATCTCTGTGTGCTTGTTGCCACAAATGTCCGTTAGCATGTGGCAGTCCAATACATCCTATAACACCGCAGCTTCTAGCATGTTGATGCATTTTAACCAGCATGACATTTTGCACCACACACGAAACAAAAAGAAGAAAGAAAGAAAGAACTTTTTACTTTTCATATTAATCAATGGATGCTGTAAACTGAAAATTCCATGTAGGCTATAGCTGTGAAATAACTGCAAATTACATAAAGACTAACAGAATGCAGATGCATTGATATTTAATGTGGCAACCCTGTTCAATCTACCCTGATTACCTCCACTCTCCTGATCCTACTTTCTGCTTGGTCAGTTCAAGGCTCAAAAATATGAATAGAGCACTCTCTAAATATAGGATGGAAAAACAAAACCAGAAAATAAAACAGTTGAGAATATACACCATTTAAATATAAACATATTAGGATGACACCTTCCCCATGAGGAATCAGAAATAATAATGGCATGGCTTTTAGGAAATGTTAACTGTGTTGGCTTTAGAAGTTGGTTAATCTGTATCATGCTGGCTAAATTGCAGGCAAACGAAAAAAATCATTAGTTATAAAAAATTGTGATGTGTTACATTCACATTACTTTCTCTACCACATACGTAATAGGCAGAAACAGTATGCATTCCACCCTCTTCCTTTTTTTTTTTTTTGCTTAAATATTCATCTAACAATGCTTTTATTGTAAATATGTTGTCCACCATTTGTTTTCCTTTCCCGAAACCTGCTTGAAACTCCAACAATTTCCCTTCTTCCTCAGCCCAGTCTATCTGCTTGCTAGCATCCCTGTATAAATTTTACCCAGTATGGATAACAGAATTATACCTCTATAACTTTTGGTAGAAGTACGAGATTTTTTAATAAAAATCGGATGTGTTACACTCACATGACTTTCTCTACTTTTGTACAATCTATTTTTACAAACGCTTATTCTCCATATGCTTCATGTTAATCAAGATATCGAGATGTTAATCTTATTGCTAATTTTCTTGTAGATGCAAGGACAATTGGCTTTAAGCGTTTAAGAGCTGGTTACTATGTGGAGTATTCCATTCTCTTTGCATTACCAGGACAAAAAAAATGAATAAAGAATTTGAGAAAAAGTATAAGTATTGGAAAATTTAAGGGAATAACAAGCAATATCTCGAAAATGGTTCACTCAACAAAAAAAATGTATACGACATAAATTGTGCATTTTAACACGATCTATATTTTTTGTGTAGTAAAATTTTGTCTATCTCTTATGGTTTACCAGTTATGCATAAGTCGTTAATAATGAATACTTTTGGAAACATTCCCAGAAAATTCGAGATATACATTTTATTTGTCATCAAAATATCTTAAACATATGATATTTTAATCAAAATCGTTAGAGCCATTTTTGAGAAAATTAAAATTTTCAAAAAATGTTCCATGTAAAGGATAGTCTGGCATGGGGGGGATTTTCTTGAAAACCTTCGTGCCGCATCTCTGGAAGATACTGAACCTAAATACCAAGTTTGGTGTTTATCAGACTGTTCGTTTCTGAGTTATGCTGTTCACAGACACACACACACGGACATGTTTCCAAAAATGCTTTTTTTGGATTCAGGGGGTCTCAAAACATGTATTTCCGGTGAAATCTCGGTATCAAATTTTTGAGTGGAATACAATATTTCCCCTACTTACTATACGTAGTAGAGAAAGTAAAAACGAAAGAGAAATGGATGAGCAAAGTTGAAGAGAAGAAGAGGGAGGGAGGGAGAGGAGCTAAGATAAAATGAATCAATTCTAACGAGGCTTTAGCAAAGAGAAGTAAATGTTGCACAACAGTGCTAAAGGCCATACATAATAAAGTAGGAGCATGAAAAATAAATGTAACAAAATTTGTAACCTGAAATGTGTACAATAAACTAAATACATACAATGCATTAAACCCAAAAGTTTTATATCAAGTTTTCACCAGAAATACATGTTTTGAGGACCCTTGAATAATAAACTTCTTTTTTTAGAAAAATGTCTGTTTCTGTATGTCTTAAACAGCATAACTCAAGAACAAACTCAGATAAATACAAATTTGGTATTTAGATTCAGTACCTTCCAAATATGCAACACAAAGATTTTCAAGAAAAAAATCTTCCCACCCCAAGCTGCCGTTTACATGGAACATTTTTAAAAAATTTTGATTTTCTAAAAATCAACCATTTTGATTAAAATACCATATATTAAAGATATTTACATGACAAATAAAATGTGTATCTTAAGTTTCTGGAATAGCCTGTGAAGTCCTCTTCATTGGGAAAGAAAATTGTATAACTGGTAAACTTGAAGTGACAGAGCAAAACTTACTACACAAAAAATGTAATCTCTTTAAAACACATTTATTTCAAATAATTTTATTTTGTAGCATTAGCCATTTCTGAGATATCCGTTATTAATGGTTCGAATTGTTCAATTTGAACTTTAGATATTCTGTTAAAGTCCTGTCAACATTCAGTTGTTTGTTGCAAGTGCATGGAAAGAGTATGGAATTTTAAGGCTAGCATATAGCATCCAGTTCTAAAACATTTGACCATCGCTACTCCCTTTGTATCTATAAAGAAATGTGTGATGCAACTATTTCGGAAAGATTTATCTCAATCAAAATGAAGTAGATAGGAAAATAAACTTTCGTAAGAATAATTTGTATACTCACTAATAAGTGCTAGATGGTAGAGAAAGTCATGTCAATGTAACACATCAGATTTTTTTTATGTAGTTACTACAAACTATTCTTTCAAAAGCTTATTTTTCTATCTACTTTATGTTAATTAAGATCAACTTTTGCTGACATGGTTTCATTACACATTTTGTTATGGGTACATGGGTGATGTAAGGTGACTGAAGCAGTAGTGAAATGTTTAAAAACAGGTTGCTAAGCTAGCTTTGAAATTCTATATTGTATCCACAATATTCCAAGAGACAACTGATTGGACTGCACTTCAAGAAATGACAAAAGAATGGTGACAGCATTTCAAAAACTGACAAAGTATTCAAAACTTCAAACCAACAACAATGGACATCCCAGGAATGGCAGTTGCAAAGAGCAATTTGAAATATATTGTGTTTTAAATCTACATATTTTAAAAACTTTTGCCCATCTCTTATGGTTTACCCGTTAAACAAAATTATACAAAATTCATTCTGAATGAAGAGGACTTATCAGGCTATTCATAGAACATTCAGATACATTTTTATTTCCAATGTAAATACATATGTATCTAATCAACATTTTTTTCAATCAAACCTAATGAAAAATTTTCCATGTTCAGGATAGTTTGGGGAGGGGGAATTTTCTCGAAAATCTTCATGTCGCATCTTTGGAGGATACTGAACTTGAATGCAAAGTTTGGTATTTATCCAACATCGTTTTTGGGTTTCACGCTGTTCTCTCTCTTTCTATCACACTCACAAATGTGGATCTTTTTCTAATAATGCCTTTTTTTTTTAAAATTCAGGAGGCGTCAAAACGTGTATTCTGTTGAAATCAAATTTTTGGGTAGAATGCAATACTTCCTCTGCCTACTAGGTATGTGATAATGAAAATAAAAATGATTTCCAATGCTCAAAACTCAGTTTCGGTGTAGTTTAACATTATGATTAGCTGTTCCTGTTTACAGTATATTTTGAACCAAACGCAAACATGTCTTTTGCTTTCCATTCTAATTTTCACTGTAGTTCCTGTTTACCATGAACTGTAAATTCAACACATGAAAATAATACTTATTGTGCTAGTGATGGATATAGAGTAACTGCCTGGGAAAGGACTAAACAGTGAATTATACCAAATACACCCTTGCCTAGTTACCCATCATTTGCTTTCTTAAACATTCTGTAGCAACGCTTCATTCAGATACACCAACCAAAGGAGAATCATTAGATAACTGCCCTGTATATATTTCTCCCAAGCAGATAGCAGCTTATAGCACATTAAAAGCTGGCCATACTTGGTTTGCAAGTCATGATGGCAAAAGTAGCTGAAAACATCTTCTGTGCAGGCAGGTAGAGAGGTTTATGTAACCAATCAAGGTAAGGGAGTGAGTTAAGAGTAAGATCGGACAGCACAGCAATGAGATCACCATTAAAATCACTATTTTTTGTGTCACTGCAGTCACGTCAAGCCACAAGGTTGTGGACTGTGTTGCATTCTCCTGAATGTTACAAAATCTTTTTACACTTGTGGCAAAGCAAGTGTGTGTTATGGGGATTTCTGCTCTTACTATAAATGGAAAAATCAGTGTATTGTATATGAAAAGAAGTTTTAACGGCCCAAATGTGGGATATCTCTAATGGAAATGCCAAGCTAAAGTGTAAATTTTGGAGAATTGCACACAGGACAAGTTATTTCTTCTATTTATTTATTTATTTTATTAATAATCATTCATGTTACAAATTACTTTGCCAGACCTCATTACGAAAACATACATTTCAGCTATTCCTTTTCGTTCATTATAATTATTATTTTTCCCACCCTCTGTAACAAGTTTTATAACTTGCGACAGATCTCTTTCAGAAAATGTAAATTTCTGAGAATCGAACCCGGGGTAGGCAATTTTTATATCTCATTAGGATTTTCTATAAGAAATTTTAAAAACTGCAAAAGTCCACAAAGGCATGTGTGTCAGAGAATTGAACCCAGGACAGGCTATTCCTTCTATCCATCATTGTGTTTCACTATTATGTAGTTTGTGGCAAGAATTTTTCTCAAGAGCATTTTTTGAAATATAAGTGAAAAGAAAGCTAAATCAGAAGATGTATTACCGGCCAATGACAACACACAGTCAGGCACTTGCTCCTTGTACTGTAGTTGGTGGCAAAATGAAATAGGCTTGAAGAAGGGAGCCTCAATTTCACTAGAATCTGCCCTTGCCTTCCTCCTCCAACTATCTCAGGGTGCATAAATATGGGTACAAGGAATACATACGCTACTCACCCAATTTCTGGGGCTTATGGCACTCGCACTATTGGCAGTAGATGGCAGCGCACCAGTCACATCCCACTTGTCTAACAATTTGGAAGCGTCCTCCATCTGTTCCTCGTCATCAACACCACTAACTTCCACATCTTCCCCCTCTTCCAAGTCCCCCCACATTCCCTCCTCACAATCTTCCGTCTCCTCTTCTTCCTCATTGTCTAATAAACACTTTGCTGTGCTCTCTTGCACAATGTTTGTTTCTGTCGAGGCTACAGAATCACTGCACACTTCCCTAGAAGGACCTGCCCCTTCTTTCACTTCCACCACAGACTCCGACAGTTCCAGACAGACGGTTTCTGTTGGGCTTGGGCTTGCACTTTCAGTCTTGTTACTGGATGAAGAACATGATGCAGCCATTCTATATTAATAGCTGTCCTAAAAAATACAACAGAAAAAAAAATCACCTTATTGCACAATGAATACAGTGGTGTATGTTTCCTTTGAAAACAAATTTAACATATTATTTATAATTTACATATGAGAAAATCTGTAGTCTGGAGTTGAATACAGATTTAATATTAATTGCTCTAAGTCATATTTCTAAGAGTGCTCTAAGCACTCCAGTGATTCATCTCTGAAATCACTTATCTGGTCTACATTTATCAAACAGATATCAAGGCTCTAATGAAAAGAATTCCTGTGTACTATTCACACACGTTTTCTTGAACTCTCCGATAGCATTGTTGCTATAGATGGAAACAGGGCTTTTCATGTCTTCTATGTAATTGCACCTTAAATTATATGATAAGGCCGTGAGTTGTACTTTCTGCCATTGTTTTTCCATTATAGCCAACGGTTGAATTAAAGAGCTATTGTGGGATTATGTTCCATATATTTTAACAAATTAACCGTTATGATTTAGTTTATTACGCGTATTATGATGAAATGAGGCTCACATAAAAAACAGCAACAAACTTAACGCAATGCAGTTAAGTGCATAACTAACATGGAGCAACGACAACAATGCTGTTGTTCCTTTGGCAAAGCATATGCCTTCTTGATTTGCAACTGTTCTAGCACTAGGAGTGCAGGGCTCAAGAAAAAGTGTGCAAATAGTATAAGGTTGCTCTTAAAAAGGCAATAACCGAAATACATTTATATGTGGTATTAAAATCAATTTTGAGTCTCTTCCCACGTTCATTTACATTTATATAAAAAGGGATTTAGGTTAAATTGAATATCATGCATGTTACAGAGGAGATTGGGTAAAGTACCATGCCAAATGTTTACAATAAAAGTAAATTATACTCAAATTGTATAAAAAATTCACGACTATTCACAATTAAATGCAATTCATTTCTCCCCTTGAATATCGCTTTGCTGGCATGAGCTACTCAATGTTTTATTAGCATGCAGACTTATTTTAGTAATTGATCTCAGTTTATATTGAATTTTGAAAGCAAATATAGATATCAAATTAAAATTCCACACCCATGTAAAATAATTGTCTCTGCTGTACTCTACATGGACCTCCGGTCTTTTCTGGCACTATAATAATTGATATGTACTGCACTTTTCTGTACACAGAGTTTACACATGTATACGTCATTTGATACATGAAATGCTGATGTTACAAATCCTGTAAAGGAAACCATGCACTATGAATACAGCGAAACATGTCTCAATTGTCTGTCATCCATATTCTTGTTCATATTGGGCTCTGTGCAACAAAGTTCTTCCAAAATGTATGCCAATTTCTCCTTTTTCACAATGATAAGCTTCCCCACAGCTATGGTGTAGTGTAGTTGTTTTAATTTTCTCCATGAAAGAGGGTCCGTTAGTTTAAATCAATCTTGGCGAAACCTGTAGGAAGCTCACACTCTTTTTAGGACTGCCGGGTATGTGGTTATGAGAAATTACAATATTACATGAATGCTGTGACATTATTTATTGCTTTGGGATGATATAAGAAAAAAGCTGTTTGTGATTTAAAAGCTATGGCCATGTCTTTGTAAATGCAATTTAACATGCAAATGTAATAAAAATTATGGAGTTAAACATGTCATTTGCCCCATTGGAAAGAAAAATGCACCTAAGTTTTAAGGACTACAATCACCACAAAAAGCACAGGTCACTTGTATTTCCCAATCAAAGGCAATTTTCAATTAAATTCTTACGGTTCCTTTTTATTTTTATTATTATTTTTGTGCCTGCGAAATGAAATACGCTCACGTGTAAGATTGAAATCCCGATGAAGTAAAATTGCTGCTAGCACGATACTGCGTTCGCGTTATACAACCTTAAACATGGGAGATAACTCAATATTGAATTTGGAAATAATTTGAAAGCAAGACTTTGCAGGTAAAATTTTATGCTTGCAGCTATAATCCTGACCGTGTTCCCGAACAAAAGTATGAACCATTCACATCACAATGCATTTATAGCAATAGAGCTTCACTATAATACACAAACATACTCATTGCTGGTTAAAACATGCTGTCCAGAAAGTTTAAATTATATGAACAACAGACCACAAAAACACAGAAAGCATTCCAACTTTTTCGTCACTTAAATTTACCACATGTCCGCTACTACGAACTAGGGATCAGATTACATGATCACCACCACACACGACGCTTTACAGAACTTCACAAAAGAACTACTTATTGTATTTAACAGAAATACAGTATTCTATTGCTACATCACGTAACACACGAAGATACGAAAGAAAAAAACTGTCAATGTTTTCTAACAGTACCCATCATGGCCTGAAAACAGGATGTGAACATGCTAATCCTTCCAGGCCGCAGAGTGAGTTTACATTAATTCATCAGGGAAACAGGCAATTAATCTCCATGATAGCCTAAACGCAAAAATAAATTAGTCAGTGCTATTCCTGTAAATACTTCCATACGGCCATGCCCAAGCCCGAGGACAGGATAGCACTTACGAGTTTTTAGTCCTCACCCGATTTTCCAGGCTACTATTAAGCCTTTAATCATTTGCAAAAATCTCTAAGTATTTGACCTCAATTCTTAATAACATTAAAATGTTCAAACAGCGCAATAGATTGGTACAGACTGTCTATGTATCTCATACATTTACGTTATGTGAATTAGAATGAATTTACGAACCCTCTCCTTTGATTAGGCAGCCATACTTCATGGTCAAATTGCACTGTTCGCCATCTAGCGGCAATGTTAACAGTTGCCGAAATTATAAAGCTCGGTATTAATTAAAACATAACACATTTGAAGCATCATGGAGCAAAACTCCACGTCCTACCTCATTATCAAATTTCTTTACTCAAGTTCACACTTTAAACTCTCTTTGTCACACCACGCAAAACTAAATTAGCCGGCATGTAATTACCCACGTCGTTGCTGCATTTCCCAGCCCTCTCCACCCTTTTTCTCTACATCACGTGTTTCCTTCTTCGTTTATAATTTCCATTTTGACCCCCATTACCATTTTTGAGATGATGCTCTCGACTCTTTTCTTTCTCAAGTTCTCAATGATACTCATATTTAGCGCTTTTAGGTTTCCGCGGTATAAGAATTGACCACGTGACAAGCTGCGAACCACATGCCATGATCTGCCTGTCCGCGTGCAGTTGACGAGAAAAATAAAAATTGATTGTGAAACGAATGTCATCCCCAAGCCCAACTCACCATCAAATAACCTTTATGCCCTTATAACTTAGTTCCTTCTTTATTTAATTATTTATTGTATGCTATTAAATACTTCATACTTCAAGAAAGAAAATCAAGGAAGCAAGAAAGGAGGGTGGAAGGGGGAGAGGAAGGAAGAAAGAAAGAAAGATAGATATTTGTATTCATTTAACTACCAATAATGAGGTGAATTCAAAGGTGCCAGCTTCTTTATCAGCTCAGCGTTATACTTTTTGTGTAACAACTCTTAATGGTATTTAAGCAGTGAAGAAAGTTTGTAATTTCGCAAATTATGTAAATGAAAGCAAATTTAAAATTTGAAAAATTAGGGTATAATAGTTCCTGGAATGAACTGAGGATATAGGATGTTCTGGAGGGAAATTATTTGGAATTGGTATTTTTTGGCAGGAAATCTTCTAAAGCAATATTACATTCTGGAATGCATAAATTATGGTGGCATAGTAGTAATGTTGAATTTAGTACCCTTTGGAAGGAAATACAGTATGTTTTGGAAAGAAAAACACATTTTATAGCCCAATTTTCATGGTTTTTAGTATACAATGCCAAGATTTTCTTGCCAAAATCGATGTAACTCAAAGAAATGCATTAAAAGCCTTACTTACTTCAATTTTTTTTTAAATATAGTACCTTTAAGATACACCTTTTTAAAGCTGCATTAACCAATTATATTTTCATTGTTCACAGAGTTCCCATATGGCACTCATAATAAAAAAAAATAAAAAAATTGAGACTTATTTAAATCCACAACTATGCTCAATGCTCAAAAGGGGCAATGAGTGTTTATAATTTTACAACACAATACTTCCATTACAAGAATGTTAATACAGCAGATATTGTATCATTTGTGTTGAAAACATATGCATGCAGTATGTACGATGTTTCGTCATGACATGCTTATCTGTATGAGCAGTAGTTGGACCATTCATCTTCTGGGAGTGGTGTTGGTTCGGTTGTAACAGAGCAGCAGGCATGTACACAACATGAGATAAAGTGATATCACCACGATTCCAAGTGAGTGTTTGTTCCATGCAAGGGAAATATTGCCAGCAATTCTCCCCCACCCTAGACTACCTTCTCCTCCTTTGCACTTCTGCCTTTTCATAACAAAAAAATCAATCTATACCTACCTCATTGCAATTTAGTTAAATATTCATTATTTTGACAGTTTGTGAGTTCTGTAATCACAAAAAACTGACAGCTCATTTTAAAAGCATGTGAAATTAGACTTCTCTTGTGACACACAATTTCTGGATATTTGTTCCAACAATTTTAATTCTTGAACTATGCCAGTTCTTTGTATTTTAAAAGCTAATGTAAGAATATTTTTGTAATATTAATATGTAAATAGATAACCTTGTACATTATCTGCTGTGTATTTTAGGCTAAAGACCTACTAATCAACAAAAAATACAAAATACCTGGTTCTATATAGGCTACTCATCCTTATTTATTGAACATTATTATTAATTGTAATCAGGGTCATCCATATAAATGCTGGGCCTAACAGTCATGATGCCATGTTCCCTCTGTCATGCAGTTACAAACATCCACCATTTATCACAGATTCCACATTGTTTGCATAATAATGGGAGCATAATGATATATGCATAGGTGAAAATAGCCAAATATCATGGTAAAGTGAAATACTAATGTGTTCGTATGACTACCAGACATCTGGGATAATCTGGCTCTTGTCTCCTCTAACCCCTTGGATGGAAACTTTAGTTTCATAAACTGAATAGAAACAAATTTATCTGTCTCCAAAAAAGAGGATGGTTCTCCATTTTCCTAAAATCCCAACTAGACCATTTTTAAGACCTGAAAAATGAAAGGGGGGGGGGGAAGGGATATAAACAGGTAAAAGAGAATTTCTGGTAATCCTATCTTCCCTCCAAATGAATCTGCCATTAAGCCAGGACTACAATGAACCTAATGTGACTTAACATGTTTGGACGTAACAGGAAGTTAAAAAAATGTTGTAAAACTAGGAGTCTAATTAGGATGCACTTAACTTAATGGAGTAGTTTGGGGCAGGGGACTTTCCCGAAAATCTTTGTCTCATTCTCAGCAGCTTCTGAACTTAAATACTGAGCTATATTTATCTAGCTTTTGCTTTTCTGTTATGATGTTCACAGAGAGACACGTGCATGCACACATTTGTCTACAAACACCTTTAAAAATTGTTATTCAGGAGACCTCAAAACTGTATTTCCAATAAAAAGTTAACATTAACTTTTTGATGGAATGCAAGACTTCCTCTACCCACTATAAGTAGGTGCTAGAGAATATAAAAATCCATGCCACTTGGGATTCACACCATGAATCTGTTTGGCTTTCCATGACACTATCACTGAGCTCTTTACTATATAACCCAGAAATTAAAAGCACTTGCAACATTGCAAGTTATTTCTAAATGTCTGATATTCAGAATGTTGGAGATTGGCTAGGATGTTTACTAGGATCAGATGAGAAAGTTAGTGTTCATTCAGGAATCTTGCCATAGTAGCTCAGTAGTAGAACATCAGCACAGAAAGCCAGAGGTTTGAGTTCTGGTTGCAAGAATGAATTTTGCAAATCTGATTTAATTTACCTATTTAATACTATTTAACATGAGTTTGTTATTCTTACGTCATTAACAGGGCCAATTTGAAAGCCAAGGTGAATTAATTTTAACTATTAAAAACAGAACCACTACAAAACTACACCTGAAAACATTCAGTTTTGAAAACTTAGTAACTGAAAGTTTTTGTGTGACTCATTCCAAATTCAACATGAATTAATTTTAATTACATACATTTTCTCCTTGCAAATAAGCAGTTATCAAAGAGACATCCAATACTGATATGTTTTATTTAAAGACTGGTAGAACCTGCAGCTCTGCTTGTGTTACTGCATTAAGTGTAGATTCTTCTATGTCTCTCTCTTCACCTCCATCTTTCTTTTCCTCTCCCACTCCTTTTCTTACTTTCTGACATACATGTCTTGATGTTTTGAAAACCAGTAATAAAGCTGCTTTTTCTAGGGTGTAAATAAAAATTAAAAAAAAAATAAGAGGTTTAACAATACACAAACCTGTACCTCTTCCTTATGCTTGCAATGTAATTCGAACTGTACTGTTTCTTGTGGCAACTGCTTTACATCAAAATTCATCCTATCAAAATTTTGTAAATAAAAAGGCTTGCCACAAATACTATGCTTTTATTCTTTTGGTATGTAGAAATTTTCAAAAAGTGAATAAGAGAGAGATTTTGATTTTACACCGGATTAAAAATCCCGCACATTTTGAGGAAAGTAATTAAGATCCTTAGTATATTTTCTAAATAGCAACTGTGGTAAGTTATATAATATTGTTTCATAATAATTGATTTGGCCATTCTGCCATGAAAAGGTGATAGAAACACATAAATAACATACAAAAAAAAAATTAACTGATTTTTGGCTTTAGAGCAGGTTATTAATGTTCCCCCAAGTCAAAAAGACATATCTCAATATTTTGAACTGCTGATTTTGGAGTAATTGTATAGTTTGTGACAGGAGACATGTCATGAACAGCCTTGAACTTCTCAGTATGGTGAACCAAAGTGTGAAGTTCTCTCACTAGTTCTCGGCATGTGGGTATGCCTGTGATGGTTCAACAAGAAAGATTCATTTCATTTAAGATTCTCAATAAGGCACATACGTTTTCAACTCTCTAGTAAGACGTCTCGGGACACACATTAGTGTGTTTGTAAAGAACATGTTTCCGACTTTGAGGAACCAGATCTTGCCTGGGGCACCTGGCACATGTTTCGTAAACCTTTCTGTATATCAGGGGTAACTGACGTGCTTAGAAAAGGTATGACCGACTAAAAGTTGCTGGATCGTCTTCCTCTGTTCACATCAATTTACTTTGCAATTTTTTTATTTTAAACGTTTAAAACTGAGGCAGTATTTTAATACCTGAATAATTTCAATTATATTTTTTATAATAAGTAAATTCAATAACAGCCCGCCTTGAAATAATGTATGTAATAATTATTTTTAAATTGTATGTAACAGTCATTGCAAATGCTTATTTTTATTGTAAACATGTTTTAATAATGTTATGTGAATACATTACATACTTTAATAATGCAAGAGCTGTGAGAATAATATGTTTTAAGTTGCTAACAATGAGGTAATAATGAGGAACCTTGTAGCAATAATGAGTTTGAGAGTTTGAATGTTACTAGTCATGATTAGAGCAACCAATCATCAGCAAAGAAAAAGCTTTAAGTAAAATGCAGATATTCTATTGGACTAGAATTAGCCAATCAGAGACTTGAAATACCGAAGCTTATGGGTTTAACGGTTGAAATAATGTTCAGTTGCTGGCAAACCTTGGTAGTGACCAGATGGAAGTTGTGTTCTCTACAGAAATATTACGTGTGAATCGTAAAATATATCTATGCGCGTTAGCTAAGTGAAAGTATAAAAGAATCTCACAGCTCTTAAAAAGTGTAGTGCTTTATTAAAATGTGCAAAGGATAAAATAAAAAGAAGTGAATCTAAAATCTTAAATTCTGTGTATGTCTACAATTATTGTCGTACCGCACCCTGCCTAAGAAATACATGACCCTACAAACATTACTGACGCAGCCGAGGCAAATTCAAACATAAATAATATATAGAGGCAGTTTTTAATAACAAAGTTAAATATTATAGTATAAAACTTGGAGTGTAACAACAAAAATACATCTTTAAATCAGCTTCTCATACGTAGCAGCATATTGCATAACAACAGTAACTATTACGAAATCAATAACTTCAAACCGACGCCCAAAGCGTGTTGCAAACTTCTTGAACAAAGTAAACTCCAAGAATAATACTTCAAGTTAGCTTCCCAAAATAAGCGAGAAGTTAATAACAATAAATTACGTAACAAAACAACTACTTCAAGGTGGCTCCCATACGTGGGGCAGTTAAATTTAAGCAACTATACTACTTCAAGTTGGCTACCCAAGCGTGTGGCTAACAACAACAGTAAAACTTCAACAACAATAAACTCCAAAAGTTGAACATAACTACTTCAAAACATTCTATACAATTATTTACAATTGCCTTTTTTTTGGCCTGGGATTGTATTATAGGGTTTCCTTTCTTTGCTTTATGCATATAAATGATTATTCTATCTTGTATTATCCTTAACCTAACTTTATTACTTAATTTCATCAGCGAGGAGAATGTGAGGACCGGTATCCAGCTCTCGCCTAATGTGCATCTTTCCTAAGCAAAAAGGATATACATCAATTACAAGTGCCTTACTGAAGACAGCTAAATATAAATTAAAACCTATTTACAAATAGTATGGTTTAATAATTCACAAAACTGGCATTAGTGAAATAAAGAAATGTTGAGGTACATATTTTCTTGGCAGTTAATGTTTATATGCTTATGAATATTTTCACAAAAACCTTAGATAGCTATTGAAGATAATTTAAAAGTAGACTGCCTTTAACTATCACTGACGAAACTCAAATTGTCACACTCTGTTGGAGTTATTCAGATCTGGGCATCTAGATATAGCATGAATGTAGCAACAATTTTAGTAAGTATAATTTAACAGTCAGAGACAGACAAATAAAGCAGAACAATATTGCAATTTGTAGAAAGGTGCAATACAATAGAAATAAACAAACGATTAAATAACATTAAACATCATTTCAAAAGACAGCAGAGACTTGAAGTAGATAAATTAAAAGATAAAGATTATAATAATATTAAAGATAGAATTGATATACAAAAAATGCCAAGGAAAACTGCAGTGACCTTATTTAGGATGACAACTGGCCACGATTGCCTCGCAGAACACCTCTACAAGATACGATGCCTACCTACACCCAAGTGCACTCTCTGTGAAGGTGTCATCCTGAACAAACAGCATCTCACCAAATGCAAGTAATAACTTACAGACTTTATATTGGGAAGCCAGAGGGAAACTGATGCAGATCAATTAATCCCCAGTGTTATTGGTGAACAACAACATATTGCAATTTGTTCTACATTAAATTTCCAGTTGATTTCAGGTTTGATAATCAATGACTATTTCCTCTGTGTGGTTTCATAACTATAATTCCTGTTCATTTGCTTGTAGTAAAAAAATATTAAACAGAAATCAATAAAATGCAAAGTTAATCTTCTACCATACCATTATCCTTTCAAACAAGCTAAAAACACTAAATGCTAACATAAAAATGCTATAACATGCTAAACTTTTCTTTACCTTATTTTTAAACACAAATTTTTTAATTTTAATATGCTAAAATCTACCATCTGTAAATATGGGATTAGTTATGGAATAAAGTTTCCACAAACTTATGTTCTTTGAAAGGTATAAATGAAAATGAAATAAATCTGTAGTATAATCAAAGGGGTTTATTAGATAATTTAAAAGAGATTTTACATATATAATAATCAGCATCCAGTGAGACATTTAAATGCTTAACATTCTGAGATTATACACTTTTTAACAACAGCTTAATATAAGCCTCTGTAGATTTGTTTTTAAAAAATTATACAAAATATACTGTTGCATATTATTCTAACATCATGTAAGAGCACTTACATCCATATTATTATGACAAATTATTAATGTAACTATTTCAAAGCTACTGTAGTTCACCAAAGATTGTGTAATGGTGTGTTTCTTGCATTAGCCACAATAGATAACGATTGTGACAGAATGTCTTCATGCAAATCCTCCACACTGTGATCTGCATCAATGATCTAAAGAAACACAAACAAAACAGGAATAGATTTTATTTAAAAGTTCACTAATACTAACACAGAAATTGTAACGGTATTATGTTTACATAATATGTTTTTACGTAAATTATTAGAACTTGAAGATCTTATGTTGTGTTGCTTTTGTTTTGTTTGGTTACATAATTTTAACTGCCCCACGTATGGGAACCAATTTGTTACTGTATTACTTATGATGTTATTACTTGTGATGTTTGTGTATGTGTGTTTACTTCATGTGAAGCCATCTTGTGACGTCATTCATTTGTTCGGTTTGTAGCTCCATCTGGTGTTAGCAATTTGCAGCAGTGTTAGTGTTCGAAAGAATGCGACTGTTATTTGATTTAACTTTTGTTTACTGTCCTCCGGCTAGCTATTATTTCACGGTCGAACATGTCTCTTGATCAGAGTGTGTAAACGGAAAGGAATCTTTTATCCAAATATAACACTGATGAAGAAATTTGTTTTACACATTTATTGTCGAACACGTTAACTATCACATTTATACATTGATCTTAACACTCGCCAAACTGAAACTGTTATAATAACTTCTTACTGATCACTCTTAATTTGCGTACTTCAACTTTTTGCATAATTAACCTTACAACACTTTAGATTATTCATAATTCTGCTGCGCGTAACTTGTGAATCGATACCCGACGTTTGCCGTACAAATACTTTCGACGAACTGACTGACTGAAGACGACGTGTAGTGTACACAGATTTTTGATGAACTGAACTCAATTTACCTCCAACCTACTGCTTTTATACCCATACACACCGATATGCCTAAAGATTATAACTGAACTGCAATTGGCTAATAAAACGCGCCAACATTAGCGTCTATTTTAATATCCAATGAAAATTATGAATACATATGCTCTATGGAAACGTTCCAGAAGATTCTCAACGGAAAAACGCGCCAACATTACGCAACTTCCTCGTTTCCAATAATGATAAACAGCTCACCCCCCCTCGCTGCATTATTGCGCGCTATTATTGACAGTTTCAGTAAGGTCGTATAAACTTACTTATCAACAATAATTACAGTCAAGAAACATCTCAAATCAATGTCACATAAAAATGCATATTCATATTACAATCATTATTTACATTTAAGTAATTTGTGATACAAATTACTGCATCAAAATGTATCATATTTCTCCAAATACAAGATGATCCCCTTTGCCTGAAACTTATTTAAGAAATTTGGGAGATCTTTAGAAATTAAGTATGTTCCTAATATTTCTGCTCAAGCTCCAAAGATAAAAATATAATGTTCCAGTATCTGTATGATTTGTTGAGAATCTTAGGATTTTGATTTTTCTATGTTATAGTATTAATTTATTTAGGAAAATTGTTAGTTTTATTTTATTTATCATATTAGCTTCAAATGATACATTTCTTTATTCAAATACAATTCTTTTAGCATGTAACAATTAAATAAGAGGACAGACTAATTTAATTTTTAAAAATGAAATCTTAAACATGATCTTTGTATAAATTAAAACAAATTGAGATGATGACAATGGTAATGCGACAAAATATACCTGGAAGTTTCTGTTTGCTAATGGTCTTGTGCAAAGAGAACAGTAACACCCATTAGAATTCTTCGGCCTGATCATGTGCTTAGCTCATGCCATGCAGCTGTGTTGTTTCCTTTCTATCTTCTTTCAAAATCATTACAAAACATCAAAATCAGAGACAATGATAATGAACGTGACTTTTCTTGAAGATGCATTAAGAGATCAACAACATAAGAATTGTGCAGATATAACAATGCATTGCTGTTACAAATTTATGTGGAAAAACAGAACCTACGTTTGGACGCATGGCTGGCTTAATGGGAATTTTCTTGACACAGGCAGCATGCTATTTGCCAATGGAATCAGATATTCGTAGCCCGTTAATTCAAGTGCATAGCTTTCTCTGCAAATTATAACTACAATAGCCACATCATAGAAAATGTTTGAAATTATGTCCTTGTGCTGCCACACATCTCTCATGCCTTTTAAAAAATTTTCCATTAATACCCATTAATTCATTTCCAGGTAAATAAAATCATGCTTCATCCATAAAAAAAACTAAATATGGGTCAATATGGCAATCATTAACATTATACAACAGCCAATTGCAGAAATTAATTTACATTATCACATGGTTATAATTCCTGAACTACAGTTATCTTGTATGGGTTTAATTTTAAAATTTTAGTGGCATTCCAAGCCAAGGTTTGCAAAATTCTTGGTTCATGTGCCAGTTTTCTCAGAGATTTCTTTGGACTTCATTCTAACTTTTCTCTCATGTCATTGAGGTTTGCCTCTCTAAGAACACAGTGATTTACTTTCAGTTTCTTATCAAGAATGGATGCCATTTCCCTAAATCTATTCACAAGATTATGAACCGTTTCTCTGAGAGACGAACGAACAACATGGAATCTGTGTATAAATTGCTGTCTCACTTCTCTACAAGTGTTTGTCATGTAGGCATCATATATGAAGATTCTGGCGCTAAAGTACACAGATTTTTCAGCATTATAACAGCACTAACACATTATAAAAGTGATCTCACTATGCATCAACTTCTGTAAAACATAGACTTTGTGTCAAATGATTAGCTGGCATACGGAAACAAGGTAAAGTGGAGGGGAACAGAAATGGTTAGAGTGCAGCACACGGTAACCAATTACTCATAATATGGCCATACATACAAACATGGGCAGAATAGCGAGGGGAGTATACAGCAATATCTCTCTTTTTATCAAAACACTGATTGGAAAAGGAAATCTTATTTGTAACAATGGGAATATGTATTTATAACCCTCAAATATTATCTAAACTCTGCTAAGCTTGCTGATAAATCGTTTAAGTTACCAAAGCAAAATGAAACTCACAGAAACTTGCTGATACACCGGGGCTTGACAGTAACTATCAGCATTTCCCGTATACATCTCATTTTCTTCCACCAAATCCCTAAAGTTTGAAGCTTATTTCTTTCCAAGCACACTTGTCTTGTATTTGGAAAAATAATGCAATACCTAACAACTTGCCAATGAACTAAGAACCAGCTGCTCAGTGATTTTACACTGGGCTTGTGAACATATGGTTCTGTGCGGCTGCAATCAATGACGCAACTTTGCTCTGCTCTGCAGTATTGAGTTGATGGTGATTATGGTGTAGTTCAGTTATTACAAATTATTTATTATTTTGTCCTGTATTTAATCACAAAGTATATTATGGCTCAGTATATGTTTTTTTTACTGCACATGATTTGTATGTATTAACTCTGTCAGCTCAAGTGAAAATGCAATTTGCAGAAAAATTTCCAGGTGTAAAAGTTCCAGGCCGTACAATAATCCATATAATTTATAATAAATTTCAGGCCACAGGAAGTGCTCAGTCTAAGAAACCCAAGAGACAGCTTAGGGTTTTTACTGAAAAAACATAAGACATTGGTCATCATTTGGAAAGCTCCCTCCAAAAATCACTTAGGCGTCTTTAAAACAGACAGGCATTTCTTATGGTTCTGTGCAAAGAGCCACTAAATTCCTGAAGTTAAAACCATATAAAATAACTGTGGCACATGCTCTTCAACCAGGTAATCCTGTATTTCGACACACAGTTTGTGAGTGGAGTCTTAATAGTGTATTTGTGTGTGTGCGCGAAATAGTGTATAATCAATCAAATAGTGTATATATGCGAAAGAGACCAACATTTAATATTTTTCTTGGACGAGGTTAGGTTCCACCTTCATGGACATGTGTATATACAAAATAATCGCTATTGGAGCTCTGACATACCTAATACAGTGGAATCTCGTTAGCACGTTCCTCATTAACACGTTTTCCTGTGTATTACGTTGAATTATAAAAGTTCCAGCACCAAATGCAATAAATAACGTTTGTTTAGTATGTTTTCTCGCTCCCACTTACTATCTTCGAAGTTTGAAGCCCTCATTCACTATTTTGGCCAATGCTTGGTCGGTCCAGTGGGAGTAGATTTACTACATTCAAAGTTTGATGTCCCCATTCGCTACTTTGGTCAAACCAGGCAGGGTGAAACCAGCAGCCAATGGCGTGCATGTGCGTGTGTGACGCGATTTGTGTGGGGGATAGAGAATGCTTTAGTTTAGTGGTGGCTTGGCATGGTTAGTTTCTACTGTTGAGTGTTGACAAAACGTAATTGTATTTTAACCTTTTGTTCGCAACGGAGAAAAAGAAAGTGCGGCAAATAACCAACAGTGAAAAACTGAAAATCCTTGAAGAAGTAGATCGCAATCCAAATATGAAACGTGTGCATAGAGAGCGGAAGTCAAACATTCCTCCATTTACCTTAAACACAATTGTTAGCAAACGTAAATAATTAAAACTGCTTTTGAAGGGAAAAATGCTAAAAGAAAACGTAATTACCCTGGCCAGTTTCCAGAATTAGATGATGTTCTGCTAAAGTGGTTTACACAAGCTAGAGCTTCAAATGTGCCAATAGACGGTACTTGGTTCGAGCTCAGGCAACACATTTGGCACAGAAGATGGGACTGATGATTTCAAAGCATCCAATGGCTGGATTGAAAGATTCAAGAATCGACATGGCTTAGTCTACAGATGTGTGCGAGGTGAGGCTGCTGCCCTAGATAATGACGCTACACTGTGTGAAAATATAGAAATGTGGAAAAATACAACGTTCTCGTCAATTTTGAAAGACTATAGCACCGGCAATGTTTATAAAGCAGATGAAACAGGACTATTTTTCCATCTTTTGCCAGACAAAACCCTGGATTTTAAGGGCACTAAGTGCCACAGCGGGAAGCTTAACAAGGAGAGGATTACAGTTTTGTTGTGCCGTAACGAAAGCAGAATGGAGAAATTGGTACTGCTGATTATTGAAAAAACAAGCAATCCGTGATGCTTTAAGAATGTGTGATCTTATCCATGTAAGTACACTTCCAACATAAAAGCCTGGATAACTTCTGCCGTCTTTGAAAATTTCTTATGAGCATGGGATGCAAGACTGGGCATAAGAAGCAGGAAAATTACACTCTTTATTGATCAGTGTGCCGCTCATCCACCAACTGTTTCAAATTTAAGAAACAAAGATCATTTTCTTCCCAGCAAACTGCATGAGTAAGCTACAACCTTTAGATCAAGGCATAATTCGGTACATGAAGCATACATATCGGAAGAGGCTGGTACAAAGAAGGTTGGCTGCACTGAAATTGACGACAAGAAATCACCATCTTAGATGCCATGCATTTTATTAGAACTGCTTGGGATTGTGTGATGCAAGGTACCATTAGGAATGTTTTAATAAATTTTGCCAGGTTCTTGGTGATGCAATCACACAGGAAGATGAGTTTTCCGAGAGTGAAGAATGGCGCCAAATAGCAGACATGTCTTTTGAAACATACGTAAACAATGACAATGAAATTTCAATGTGTGAAACAGCGATGATAGATGAAACACTTGAACAGGTGAAAGAAGAAGCCTCAGTGGGAGATGAGCCAGATCCTGAGCCAGTACCTACAATGTGGGAAGTGATGCAGGCAATGGACATAGTGAAACGATATGTGTACAGTTTTCGAAGTTGATGACAATGTAATGACTTTACTAAACAAGATGGACAGTAAAATTTTGGCATCAAAACCAACAAAGCAATCAACTATAGATATGTATTTCAAACCAGTGTAACTAGTCTATATTTCACATCTGTTTTTGAGGTATGATGTATTATTAGATTTTATTACATAAATATGTTCTTAAATTGCAGATTTTGTATTTTCGTTAACACATTTTCCCATCTATGACGTCCAAATCCTTGGGTACCTGCAAAAATGTACTAACAAGATTCTACTGTATTGTTAATGAAGTACCCCTCCATGGCGAAAAAATTGGGCGTATGGTGCACCATGAGGAGAGAAAGAGTTATAGGGGCAATTTTTTTTTAACTTTTAAAAGTGTTGAAACAGTCATTTCTCACTATTCACATGTACAATTAAGATTAGAAAGTATAAGCCGGATTAAAAATATATCATAAAAGCATTCAAACAGTGGATTTTCAGCCTTTCATGTCAACAAACAGCTAGTGTAAAAGAACTATTTAAGCATTAAGATACTCAGCATCTTTTAGGATATACACATGTATGAGGTAACCTTATTAGTTTCAGCAACACTGTACAGAATTTGATGACAGGTAAAAACTTCAACTCTAGGTCAACCGTCACTCTGTCAATGATTACTGTATGGAAACTCAATTATTACATACTTGCCATGATGAATCCTGGAGCTTTTTGAAGTTTTCCATAACTTTTTTCTGAAATTCTGGTATTTCATAGCGTTCATCTCCAAAACCTCCTCGCCTTGCCATTGCTTCTGCAGAAAGTGTTAGGTAAAATATGGAGTCTGGTTTTGGCAAGCCTGCTTCAGGTTGTTTACACCATTCTAAGTCCATTCCCTGAAATCAAGAAAGATACATTTCATTAGGTATGAAATAGCAGCATAACTTTACATCTTATTGCTTAAAACAGTCTCAGCAAGATGAAACACAATATTTATCAGCACAAGAGCATTTCAGAATTACAGACCATTTTAATCCAGAGAAATAATAAAGTACATACCTGGAAAATACAGAAAATGTAAGAAAAATTAAAAAGCAAATTAAAACCACAATGTAAGACTGTACATTGATCATGGCTAATATAGTTTTTACTTTCTCTACTACATAGTAGGATGTCCAAAAATTTGATGTGGAGATTCCATCGAAATACATGTTCTGATTCCTATGCTGTACTCACTTTCATACACATGTATGCGCACACACCCACAATTTTTAAAAACATATTTTTTTTTTAAATTCAAAGAGCATCGTCAAAATGTGTATTTCTGGTGAGGAGGGTGGGGTGCAATACTTCTTCTATTTACTATAGTTAAGTAGTAGTGAAAGCAAAACTGAACAGGAAGTAGAATAAGAGAAGAAGAAAGAGGAAGCACAAAATGGTTAAGAGGAGGAAGCAAAAATGGAGGAAGTAATGGAAACACAAAGGAGAATAAAATAGAGAACGAAGAGAAATAGAAGAAAAAGGACAAACAGGAAGAAGACAAAGGAGAAAATGCACAAGAAGGAAACTGTGTGGTTTGTGCTAGGAATAATGTTTCCTGGCTTACGAGGGGCACTATTTATATTTTGTGCCTTGGCAACCCTGAATGTTGTAGGTGCCATCTGACGTTTACAATGGAAAGTTTGACATTTTTGACCACAATCTGCTTCAAACATTTTGTCAACAGAGCGTCATTTGTTTTGTTTACACTAACTTGAAAATTGTGCGTCAATAAAAACATGGAATTAACTCGTGAAAATGTTCGTGCAATGATTTATTACGACTTTCGATGTGGATTATCAAGACAAGAGTGCATCGATCAACTAACTTTCACATTTGGTTACAAAGCTCCATCCTTTGCACTGTAAAATGCTGGTATAATGAATTTAATCTGGCTGCTGTTCGCTCAATGATGAAATTCGTCCAAAATCAGTTGTGCCAGAAAACATTGATGCTGTGCAAAAACTAATAATGAAAGATCGTCATGCGACATGAGATTGAGGCAATCCTGGGCATTAGTTCCACCAGCATATATAAAATATTGCATGATTATTTAGCTGTGAAAAAGATTTGCTCTCTTTGGATCCCACATAATTTGACGCAATCTCAAAAAGATGCTCATGTCGATTGGTGTACAAAAATGCTCAAGAAATACAATGGCGGTGCCTCAAAAGACGTATATAAGATTGGAACAGGTGACGAATCATGGATCTATGCGTATGAGTCGGAACGTAAACAGCAATCGACTGTATGGGTGTTTCAAGATGAAGCAAATCCAACAAAAGTTGTTCGCACTCGAAGCACTTCGAAGCCAATAGTCGCCTGCTTTTTCAGCAAAACTGGCCATGTGGCAACAGTGCCTTTAGAGGAACATAAAACGGTCAATGTCAATACACAACCATTTGTTTGCTGGAAGTCTTCGGTGAAGTAAGGAAAACCAACAAGAACCGTAGGATCGTTCTTCATCAAGAAAATGCGAGCGCACACACATCTCATCTAACAACAGAGTATTTGAAGGCTCAAAAAATCGAATTGATGAGTCATCTGCCATGCAGTCCTGATTTGGCACCCAATGACTTCTTTTTGTTCCCAAACAGCAAGAATAAATTGCGTAGACAAAGATTTTCGTTGGCAGAAGCCGTTGATGCCTTCAAAAACCATGTTTTGGAGGTGTCTCAAGAAGACTGGAATAAGTGCTTTGACAAATGGTTCAAACGGATGCAAAAGTGTATTGAATCATAAAGGAGAATATTTTGAAAAACAATAAAGCAGTTTTCAATCAGAAATTACTTTGTTTTAATTATTAGGCTCAAAATATAAATAGTGCCCCTCGTATATCAATATTGTATACTACAGTAAACTTTCAGCTGAACAAAGCATCACCTACAACAAAGCATTATAGCTTCAGGTTATAATTGGTACCATCACTTACAAAAATGAATTAAAATTTAGTATATGAAGTATTCAAAAATCAACATACATCTGTTTACTATGACAGAATCTGTTACAAACTTAACCGTAACATGCAAAACCTGTGCAATACATCCAAGTATTTGTTTCTTAAATGTGAAGAAATTAGAGTACATCCAGGTAATGGCTACAAATTAGCAGAAAATAAAGCAGATGGTACTAATATATTTTTGACGTGTTGATGACAAATTGTCATTGGGCATAAAATCCTTTAAGATTATCTTTTGCTTCATATTTTAGAAAGCAAATCAGCCAATTGCAGCAGCATAAATTGTAATTAATATCCACCTTTTTATTTTGAAGATTCTTACTTTGCAGTGTAACCTTAAGAAGTTTGGATACTGTGTGTGTACATGTGTGTGGATGCTGTGTATGAAATTTCTGCATCATGTTGATCATTCCATATAGCAACCACAGGTTCTGGTGGTCTCTCTCCATGCTTTCAATGATCCTGAAGTTAGGTTATGTTTGGGTTTTGTGGGAAGAAAGATTGGTTTCCAGCAAGGTTGATAATATTGATAGGAATGAATACTTTTAACTAGGATGACAAATAATGTTCTTTTTTTTTAATTAAACTGTTACATTTTTCTATGATGAGCTTAAGTGATCATTAATTAAACTTTCTGTAAATCTAGTTACGTATCACAATATCCTATGGGTCCTTTTTTTTCACAGTTTTTTATGTAGTTGTTTTAAACACATAAGCATTCAACTTTTATTTGTTAAGTAAAGCGAGGTATCAGCACTAAAGTTCTTCTGGTAATCAACACTACTTCAGTTGCTGTCAACTTATGTTTCCGGTAATCCACTTGCCAGTGTCCCGGCAAAAACAGGGCATATAGTCACCCTGGCTCTTTGTGTACTTACAACAGAATGTGTATTACAGCTATTTCTAGGGAATATTTATCAGCAAAGTAAATAGAAAAACAAATTTTTGTATGAAGAATTCTCATAGCAGATTGCTTTTTATTTTCTCTACTACTTACCTTATAGTAAATAGAGGAAGTGTTGCATTCCACCCAAAAATGTGATGTGATTTCACTGGAAATACATGTTTTGAGGTCCATGAATGTATATAAATATTTTTAGAAAAATGCATGTGTGTGTGCGTGTTTCATGCGTATGAACAGCATAACTCAAACACAAGAAGTTAGTTAAATACCAAACTCGGTGTATAAATTTAGTATCTTTCAAGGTTGTGACACAAAAATTTTCAAAAAAAATCTCCCCACCTTAAACTACCCCTTAAATGGAAAAACTTTAGTTACTTTTTATTATCTCAAAAACAGCTTTAACAATGTTGATAAAAATCCATTTGTTTTAAGATATTTGCATGACAAACAGTATATCATTGAATTTTCTAGGAATAGGCTGTTAAGTCCTCTTCATTCTGAATTACTTTCATATAATTGGTTAAATCATAAAAGATAAGACAAGCCTTACTAATAACAAATGTAAATCTTGTTAAGGCACACAATTTATGTCAAGTACAATTGTTTGTAACATTAATCATTTCCAAGGTATTCTTTGTTATTGGTTTAAAATTTCAAATACTTATACATTTTTCAAGTGGCAAGTCGCTAATCATTTGTTTTCTTGGCCATACAAAGAGCATGGAAATTCAAAGCCTTCACATTTAAAACTCTATCGCCTTAGCCTACTGTATCCTTCTTATACCTAAAAGAAAAATATGTATAAATTGTGTAATGAAAAATTATCTCAATTACCAAGAAATAGATAGAAAAATATGCCTTTGTAAGAATAGTTTACAGAAGAGTGAGTAGAGAAAGTCATGTGAATTCATCACCTCAGATTTATTTTTTCACTGACTTTCAAACTGAAGAATGGAAAGTTTAAGTAAGCTATAACATTTTAACTTGCCTCTTTTGCTGCTGAGAAAGCTACTCCAGAATAAGCATATCTATCCAAAATCAAAGTGGTTCCATTCTTTAATGCTGCTCTCATTCTGGGCCTGCAAAATTATGTAATGAAAAAATCAAAATTACACAGGACGTTTTATAAATGGTCAAAAATTTATGAATGAAAAGTAAAGACTAAGAAAAGCAAATAGTTCTAACCAAGCGGGATGGCTCAGGCGGTAACGTCTGTGGACCGTGAATTAGGTTTATTTTAGGTGTTGTATCGTATTTCGACTGTTGGGGAGCCGAACTTGAAGTAGTTGTAACCGCACGTATGGTAAAAAAAGTTTCCGGTAGCTTTTGCCCCAAGTTTAAAAATATTAACTTTGTATTTTTACTGTTTCTTTAAATATTATATATTTATGTTTGCCTCAGCTGCATCAGTATTATTGTTAGAGACATGGATTTCTTTGCAGAGAGTGGTACGGCTAAGAATGTAGACTTATACAGATTATAATTTTTACTTCACTCCTTTTATTAATCCTTGACATGATTTAAATAACACTTCTCTGATATAGAGAGAGCTGTGAGATTATTTATTAATTACTTGCACTTTTTAACACAAACTATTTTTGTCTCACACTGAATACGTATTAAACTTCTCGAGGACGTATCTCACGTCTGGTTAAGAACACTGTCTACAAGCAACTGACTTCTGAATTTGTAAATTTTGCTCCATTTCAGTTTCTGATTGGCTAATCCTATTCCAATAGAATACTTTTATTTAACTTAAGGTTTTTTCTGGTTGTTGATTGGCTATTTTATAAACTGTCTCAAAAATTATATTATTGTTGCTTCAAAAATTACCAGTAGCATTATTAAACTTTCTAATTCATTATTGCCTCAAGGTTACCTCATTGTTAGCAACTTTTAACCTATTATTCTCACAGCTCCTACATTATTAAATTACGTAATACATTCACATAACATTATTGAACATGTAGATAATAATATAAACATTAATACAATGAATGTTACATGCATTTTTATATATTGTTAAATACACATATTGCTTTAAGGCGGGTTGTTGTTATATTTTATATTATATAATTTGACTGAAATCATTTAAGTTTAAAAATACTGCCTCAGCCGACCAATCTGACTTAAGTTTTTTTGTGGTTTCCCACAGCCGCTAAGGTAAATACCGGATTGGATATTTAATACCACGACCCAAAGATCCACCTTAAATCTAAAACAGTAGTAAAAATGAAAAATAGGTGGTAATAGCGAATGATGTGCCATCTATCCACAGGCAATTAAAGCAGGTAGACTGGATGGCACCCTAATGCCATTTGCACAGCAAAGCAAGGTTGCATGGTTACAGGGATGAGACCTAGAAGGCTAACTGTCCACCTTTCTATATAAAAGCATCAGTTAGACTGGACAGCACCCTAATGCCATCTGCACGGCACGAAGCAGAAGATCCGGCTGTTATGCGCTAGTCTCTGTGGTCACGACGAAGCAGGTGGTTACAGGGATGAGACCTAGAAGGCTAACTGTCCGCCACATCTCTATCTAAGAGTTATCCACTAACATATCTGTCACGATATGACCCTGTAGTTAAACCAATGTAAAATAGAGTAATAATATTAATAGTATAGTTCTAGTAAACATGGGTATGCAAATTAATTGTTTACAAGATAATCCAATCTTTTTGGTGGAAGGAGGTTGCCATTGAATCAATGTGCAGACTAATTCCAACAAAAACTGTGACAGGCTTATTATGTTTATCAACCAAACGTGGCAGTAAATTTATAACTTTCACTTTAGCACCACTGAAATGTAAGTCAACATATACATAAGAAACTATTTTGTTTGACCAACAGTGAAACTCGTGGTAATGTAGTGTACTAATGAGCATGTTAACGTTGGGTGGGAACAGAAACTGAAGTTGATTATTTTGGGATTAGGCTTAACAGTAAGGTGGTTGGAGTAAACAAAAGAAAAAAAGCCTTTGACAAAAGGAAGCTTAGCCTTAAAAGTTATTACTGCCTGCAGGCACAAACTACCAGGAACACACAAAGTGGCTGAAGAGAATATATTTGGCAGCAGTTGAGGCCAAAATGTTGTACAGTGCAGAAATATGGGGTGTCGACAAATGGTGGCAAATTGTAGACTTGATTCACAGGAATTTTTGCAAACAAATTTTGGGACTACAAAAGCGTCCTCTAATGGGGTTGCAAATACAGAACTAGGAAGAGGGATTAAAGGAAAAATGACAAGAATTTTAAAATATTGGTTTAGGACAAGAAATTTAGAAGAACAAAATATCTTGAAACCATGCTTGTATTTATAGGAGTATATGACTAGGTTTAACACCTGGGACAACAGAATTAAAGAAGAAATGGAAAAACCTGACTTAGGGATGACTTGGCAAGCTAGAGGATTCTGGGAAAAAAACTAAACAAAGAATGGAAAATACTGAAATTCAGGAAATATTTAGTAGTTTCAACAACAAAAAAATCATTGACAGGGAATTACAGAAAGAATGAGGTACGGAAAACTATGTGAAAAAGGCGATAGATGGGTGAGAGAGACAGTTGCATGGCTAAATAGGTATAGTGAAATTGAAACGAATGCCCAATGTGCAGAATGAAAGATAATTATTGGCATACAATTCTTGAATGTGCAGAAACCAAAATAATGAGGGGGTTGGGGTTTGAGAAATGGGCCCATAGTGGGGGAAAAGTTGCTGAACTTGAAATCAGGGAGGGACATTAACGAGTTTGTGGAATATTTTGGTAAAGTAAAGAGCAAATGAATGAGGAAAATTAATAACCATGGGGAATCAGAATTTTTATAAATTCAATTAAAAGTGGAAAGAGACTGAATTTATCTTCATGAGTAAAGCGGTTGTAGTAGTACAATAACCACAAAGTTGAAGCTGCCTAGGTCACTTGTTTACGCAGTAACTCATAAGTATGAGTCAAATATTAGAAAGTAGTAGCAAGTTTCTTTTGTATTACCAAGATATTGTAAATAGTATTATAAGAAATCAAATGTATATAAAGCTGACAATAAATTCATTCACTCAATGAGCATGTAACGTAAGACTTTTACAACTTTTCAAGATGGTAACGCTATGTTGAATGCAGTTCTAGTATAACCCATATTTTTTTTATCATATGGCCTCTGAATCTATCAGGTTATCTGTGTGCAAAGGACCCATTTTCTTGAAGATGCTGACATATCTTGATGACATATCCAATTGTTCTGCCTTTTGTTGGGAAAAGCTTCCACATATAAAAATGCAGCCATGAATGCAATACTATTGGCTCCATCATACATGAAGCATGTGTCTACATGTTCACACACTGTTTTACAATTAAATTGCAATATGCACAGTATGCAAGGCAACCATGAGCTGATTGGATTGTGTTCATGTTAAGGCTCCATGGTAAGGAGAGGGCAGCATACATACAAAGCATGAATTTTGCCACTCTATAATATTCAGCTACTGGAAACCCCTAGCAATAAAACAATGGCATTATCTTATGAATGGTTAATTTTGGATCCCATAGGCAGATATGAGGCATGCTTTTAAAGTACCATCTTAATATTTTTCCACTGCAGTCGCTATTATGAGCATGCATGATCATTTCCTCCATTCATTAGAAAGCCAGATGCAGTCATGAGCAATTGCCACTTTGCGTTTTCCTGTTGTTAGAGCATTTCAAAATATTCAAAACAACTGAACAACCCATTGATTATGAAGTCAGATCAGTGATTCATTTTTTGAATGCGAGAAATGTTACGCCAGCAAATATTCATCACCAATTGTGTGAGGTTTATGGGGAAATGATGAGACAATGCCCAGCCGAATAAACTCAAGATCCCTACAGTCCCAATTTGGGAAGGTGTAAGGTAATGAATGATATTAAAATATTTGGAAGATAATGTTCTCTTATTTCTTTAAAAATTATTGGTACTTTAAAAACGTGCTTCATATTTCAAATCATACAAAAGTTTGCAAAGTTATCTAAAACTTTGAAAATGATTTACATATACTCAGCCTGCAAGAATATCCTCCAATTAGTTAACTGAGGGATCAATTAGTATTTAACTGGCAATCTGGCAGATACAGATAAAAAGAAAACTGAGATGGCTATACATAATATTGATTTTTAATCTCTAAGCTCTAGAAAAGGTTATTTTTATAAGCATGTCTACTAAATTTCAAGAACATAAATACACACCTTTTGTGGATGAACATCGTTCAGATATGCTTTTATGGAGGATATGCAATTTAAATAAATTGCAGTAGAAGCCAATGTAGCAGTTTTCCCATTTCAAAGATTTATTTCCCATTTTATGTCCAAGTATGCACTATTTAAAGTCAATTTGTAGCTGAACTACTATTTAATTTAAAAGGAATACTGAATTAAACAGAGCATAATGGTGTTTTAACTTCAGTGGAACAAAGTTCTTACTGTATAAGAAGCTAATCCTGAACTGGTAGATCAGCTGAATGGTTAAAATCAATCCTTAGAGAAATTGGATGTTTGGGGTTTGTTTACCAAGAGACATTTTATTTATTTCAGTCGATGTTGTCCTACATTTCATGCAAATGCACAAAATGTTGTTCCTGTTATTTACTCTGGCTGTTGTTTAAAAATATCACCCTTGCAATTATGTGGAAAATGGTAGCACTCAGCAAACATGAAAATAGTAGGTGACCTTTATTGAAACTATTGTTACAGAATAGAGATTTCCTTTCCATTTCTGTATCCTATGTTTATTACATTTTACAACACAATATATTTACACCTGAAAATTGATTTTAGTATTTTTTTCTGATGCAATGAGAGTATTATTTCAATGACTGGTATTTGCAGATTGAAGAGAATACTTGTGTTCGTTTGTTGTTTTAGTGACTTAGTTCTGAATTTAAGCTTGTAACATATTAAGCAACATCTTTTAAAGAATACTCTTGGCTATTTTCTTAGAAATAAATGAAATGCTTCAATCCCTAATAGCCTATTCACAACTTTGCTGAAGTGTCATCCTCCGTGGTATAGTGGTTACCTTGCTAGCCTTTAGTTCCCGAGGTCGCGGATTCAAACCCAACGGAGGGCAATGGATTTTTTCAGGTGTAAAAATCCTTAGCAGGCTTTCTTCAGAAGGACAGTAAAGCCAGTGGTCCCATGTCATACATTTATGGCGCATAAGAGAACCATAAGCCTGATAAAGAGGCCTGAGCAAAATTACTGGTCTTTCATGCTAAATATAGAATGGGACGCCAAGGACCACAGCAGTTAAAGAGCGTCCATACACAAAACTGAATTCCAATTTCTGCTGAAATATTTATTTAATACAGAAAACATGGAAAGACACAAGTGAGTGATACTTGCACCTATGTTATAACCCAAAATGTCTATATTACTATTACTCTCTCTCTCTCTCTCTCTCTCTCTCAGAATTGCTTGACACTATATTGACACTGCTCACTCTAACCTACTTAAACAAAACCAAAGAGCAATGCTGCTGGCTGACTTGCTAGATTACAAAACCATGTGATCAACAATGTTACAAACAGATAGATAAATGCAATACACTGGCTATTGTTTCATCAAATTATACAAATATGTGCACATATTATGCTCTACTAACACACTGATGAATGGGTAACAAAGTATTAGGGAATAGAAAATGACAATGTCAATTTTATATTATTTCTGGTTTTGCCAGAACTGATACCAACTTATTTTAAATGCACCATCCTATATGTTGAAACAGTTTAACTTCACCTAACATTTTTTGAAACACTGAAAATTGGCAGGGGAAAGGAAATAATGATCAATTTTATGTTTCTGTGAACCCAATTATGTTATTTTGAATTTCATGTACAACACATTTTCCAATACGATATTTACCTATACCAGACCAGCCTGTTTCAAACCCTGTGCTTTTGAAAAGCTTTTTAAGAA
Source organism: Deroplatys truncata (assembly GCA_030765065.1). Taxonomy (NCBI): domain Eukaryota; kingdom Metazoa; phylum Arthropoda; class Insecta; order Mantodea; family Mantidae; genus Deroplatys; species Deroplatys truncata. Next base: position 80,065,529 of record CM060982.1, on the reverse strand, counting down.
CACTGTTCAATCCTGAGAAAAAGAAATTAAGAGGTTGGCATATCAAAAAACCACAAAGTTGAAATCATTTCTGGGAAAACCAGAAAATATAAAATTCATAAGATCACATTTCAATTCCTGTTATTTAATTAAACCGTCATACCAATTTCTAAGTAAATGAAACTTCTACTTTTAAGAATAATCACACAATTTCACCTAACTCTATATGCTTACACATTGAATTCACAAACACATCATGAAAATTCACATCTACCAGCATTGATTTCAACTTACTCAAGTTCCCATCTGTTTGTGCTGAACAGCAGGTGGATGGCCTGATCTGGAAAATCACTTTCTTTCAACAGATAGCTATTTATCAGCTTGCCAACAGCAGTGGAGCGATCTGAAAAGTAATAACTCTTGCTGAAATAATATATCTTCAGTGGCAACCAATGGAATTTTCTTTTTAACATCCCTAGATTCATACACTTGTGTTTCCTCACACTGTGGAGGTCATATTACATGCTGAATGAATGAAATGGCTGAAATGATACTCAAATATGCCTGGGGTTCACAGAAATTGGAGTTACCCAACAACTCTTCCGAGAACAAGGGAAACACTTGGAAATCAAGCACACAGCTCATCCTAAGCATGATTCAAACTCAGAACCTCTTGAATGTTAAGCAGACATGCTACCCCCATATCATGAAGGTGGACATGAAGTATTTTATAAGCTTCCTTAATTGGAGGGCTAAATCTAACCTAACACTCAACATGCTCATTGTACCATATTCTGTATCAGTTATTACCAGGCATAGGAATTTCTAAGCATTAAAGCAGGACTGAAGGAAATAAGGTTGAACTGTCAATGGTCTATAGGCAGAGACATTGCAGGTAACAAACCACCCCCATCCTTCATACAGTCTTTTGGCATTTGCAGACAGCACTTGGGCCAGTTTTTACCTTCTTGTCAGTGATGGCCTCTGATGCTTTGTAATGATAATGGTTTCAGAGTTGATAACTTAATGGCAACTTCTTAAGAATTCCTTCTTCTTTCTCTGCTTACCCTTCCCTTGTTAGGGCTTACACCCCGCTCTAGGACTTACAAGCGGGTGCCTGGGGCCTGATGCCTGTCTGGGAGCACAGACTATGGATCTGAGAAAACAGCCACGTTAGGTGATCACCCCAAAACCTGGTATGAGAGCGAGGAAGGAGATGATTGAGATGACGGTGATGGAGCAATTAGTGTAATGAATGGCAGGGGAAACCAGAGAACCCAGAGAAAACCCTGGGATTTAACATTGTTCAATCCTTGTTGAGAGGCGAGTGGTGGTCTAACCACTCTACCACAGTGCTGCCTTAAGAATTCCTATGCCTTATTATTACACTTTGGATGAAGAGTGTTGCCTCAAATGCTTTAGAAAAAAGGCACCCACAAGCAAGGATTAAGTTGTCTTTTACACATTATTCTCACAATGACATTGCAGTTTTTAGTTAACTCCAACCCTTGCATGCCTAATAATGAGGAAGTGCCTAATGCTTTAGCTTTGTTTATAAAATTGGTGTGTGAGTAAATATACCCAAGTATAATAATATGACTTGTTCTTGTGATCTAAATGTCTTTAATAAACATGAGTCACAATTTGATATTTCACCCTGGTATGGTATCAATTGCTCATTTTATGTAAATACGAGTTAAATTGAATGCTCACTAACATCACCTCCTTCTGATTTTTAATATTTTCTGAGGAAAATAATGATGATTGCAACCAGGGTACACTAATATTACAGGCCTATGTAACAAAAAATATCATGAGATTTCACTTTATAACAATTAACATTTTTATAGTCTTCTCGCCTATTCATAAGTCACTAGACTGTTGGACATATAAGACATCACTTCCGTCGCTAATGAGGGCCCAAGAAAGGCAACGTACTGCTAGGCTCCTATTGCTATATAAATAAACCCCCCCTTGGTAACAAGGATTCCAAAATTTATGTAGGTGTCCCTGATTACAACAAATGCGAATTGTTAATTGATTACTCGAACTTTTGTTTTAACGCAACTAAATCCATCTCTATTCAAATTAAAACACAATTAATATGTATTATTCAAAAACTATAAAATGATACACCTGATAGACCCTACAAAACTTTTCCAAAGTAATGTTCTTTCATTCACAAAAGACAACCTAGTACAGTCATACTTTTCTGTGTAATAGTGATAAAGTCGGGATCCTGCGCTTACCTGCCATATCCACAAGTTTCCCCATTCCCCTCCACACAACATGATTCCCCCACCATTGAAGTCAGTGGCCAGGGTAGGGTAGTCCATGTTGTTAAGACATTGTGGCGGAGATGGAACTGGGTGGGGTTGTTCACGTGGTCAATTTAGTTACAACAATGGCAATGTGCATTTCAAATTCTTTTTTTTTTATTGCTTTCTTTTCAGTCTGTTCAAATCAAGGAATATTGAATGAATGAATTTTCGGGTAAAGCAGCTATAATATAGAATGATTTTCAGGCTTAGAACACGGCTATTTTATTTGATTTTAAAGGAAGGGAGGAAGAAAGAATAGTTTACATAATGAAAGGAATACAGTTTATTACACTGTAAGGGAAGGGAGGAAGAAAGGATAGTTAAGGAAAAGGGAAGGCTTACACTGGGTAGAATGCAGAAATCTGTTGCAGCATGCTTTGGAAAGCTAATTGATTACTCGAACTTTTGTTTTAACACAACTAAATCCATCTCTATTAAAATTAAAACACAATTAATATGTATTATTCAAAAACTATAAAATGTACCTATACACCTGATAGACCCTAGTCTTCTTCCCATGGATATAAATTCGTCCAAGTAGGACGGAACATGTCCTTCACAGGTGTCGGACATCTCCTTGAACTTCTTTTTAGCATTCTTCCAGAAGCACTTTACATTGCTGGTGTGTGCTCCTGTCACAGGATCTACAAAATTTCTGCTATTTTACTCGCAAATGTGTGTACGGTGGTATTATGGGTACAGCTGGCAGTGCAAGGTAGGGTGACCAGAAATCAGTGTGTATTTCTGTACCAGGAAGAACGTGCCTGAGTATTATAGGCAGTATGGTGTGCCTATTGCAAAAACACACAAATTGCAGAAATCCCACACGTCTGTGACAGTCATACATCCCAAAAACCCATCGCTTGCGAACAACTCGTCCTCATCCATCCTTTTCTCTGGCCATTAAGCTTTCGTCCACCTGAACAACAGTACCAGGTCTGCCAAGCATAAATGGATTTGCGAACAGCCACCTAGAGCAAATATCCTGGAAATAATGATAATATTGTATCATTGTTTTTTTTGATACTTTGGCCCACTCCTCTGTAATTCCAACTGGAATCAAGTACACCCAGCAGTACATCAGAAGACAGAATATGTTCAGACTGATGTTCTGGTGGTATAAAAAAGAGCCACTTCTAATAGATTTTTTGTGCCCTTTGTGGCTGGGACACCGCCACATCACTCCATCCTGGGCATCCGCACGTCGAACCTCTGTCATATCTCTAGCACAGCCAACTACAGTGCATCATGGCAGATCTCGGGCCAATATTCGGCAAATCTGCCGTTCTTGTATCTTCATTGAAGTAGCTGAAAGAAGCAAAGGGAAATCGAATAAGTTACCTTAGGAGTGAGTTTAGAAGTAGATGTAATCTCTTCAATAGCTTGTGCCAACCTACCCGCCCCTTTTAGGTGTTTTACTTTTATAGGCAAATCGCGTTATGAACAAAGAAAATGTAGCCATGTTTTCGCTCAAGCACATGCAAAGTGGGAACTGCCAACCTAAATGAAAATGTGAAATCCCCTAAAAATGTGATGCGCTGTTGTTACTACTAATTCTTCTTCTTCTTCTTGGTTTGTTTCAGCTGAAAAAATGCAACGCATTGATAGTAAGAAAGACTATCCACCAAAATTGTAATTTTTGTATTGTTTTTGTGAAAGTTTGTTATATTAATATGTTATTTCTATTAAATAAAGAAGTTCCTTTACTGTAACCCTGGTAGATAGTTAACGCAAACTTACCTAAAAAAAAATCCAACCTAAGCCTAACCTTCCGTGAATTCAGAAACATAAGCTTATATAAAAAAACTAAACCTAACCTCCCGTGAAGCAGAAACCTAAGCTCAGGAACGCATGCAAGCGAAGCGAGCATGCTTTGATGTAACCACTGGTAACTAATTAAAACAAGCTTATATATATATAAAAAAAACTAAACCTAACCTAACCTCCCGTGAACCAGAAACGTAACTTAAGAACGGACGCTTGCTTCGCTCGAGTGCTTTGATATAACCACTGGTAACAAATTTAAATAACGTTATATGTATAAAAGTAAATCAGAAGCCTAAGCTTATATTAAAAGGAAAGTAACCTAAACTTCCGTGAATTCAGAAACGTAAGGTTATATAAATAAAAAAAATGTAACCTAAACCTAAGGTTATATAATATCCCTCGGCTACGCCCTGTGGTCGTAGTTGCAGCGCTTTGGTGGCATCAATTATTCATATGTTGGCAGTATTGTGTTAGTCAAGCGTATGACAGTGACATTTGGCTAATTTGTCATACTTTTGCCCCGCTGTTATACGTGAAGTGAGAAGACATAACCTCAGTCGTTAATGCGGGCAAAAGTATGACAAATTACCCTATACCATCATCATCGCTGGGATCGCTGTGCGGGACACAACTAGAGCATAATGTCGAAAGAAAAAAAACCTAACCTAAACCTAATCTTCCGTGAATTCATAAACCTAAGGTTATGATTCATTTCGATCTCCCCAGTACCAAATTGGTAAGCAGAATGAGGCATTCGCGCTAAATTTTTCAAACGCAGAGATGGAGAACTAAAATAGGGGTAAAGGTACTCACGTGATCGCCCAGTGCTGACGCCCATTACGGTGGGGGCCCCTTCCCGTACGTAAGGTGATAGGAGAATGGCGGGTAAGCGCACGGTCCCGACTTTATCACTATTTCCCTTTTCTGAAGAATCGCACCCTAGCTTCAAGTTGGAAGCGGAGAGGTAAAAAGGGGAGGAAAATGTTATGACAAACAACAGAGTATTACATCTAAGATGCTTGTTGAGGTTTTTCAGCATTTGCTTACCTGGAAAACATAAAAGCTCTGCCTTTATGTTCCGCTCCAAAAATGCCGCCAAAAGTTTCCTGCATTGCGTAGTTTTTCCTGATCTGTCACAGCCTTCAAAAACGATTAATGCACCTCTGCTTTTCATTGCTTTCCAAAATTATCTTAGTAAGCACAATATCTTGCTCTACCTACAACGCCAAACCTCATGCAAAAAATAATGTCAAAAACATCCTCCTACACTAATGATAACACAGAACATCACGTGCCTACGACCGCTACGCAGCAGTGTCGCCAACAAACGAACAGCATTAGCATCTTGATGCTAGAAAGTCCCGAAAAAGTTGCTAAATAATGTCCGAAAGGGGGAGGGGGTTATAATCATTAGATTTACAATGTAATTTCTTGTACATATATATTCGTTTACGAGAGAATAATTGCTTCGTCATAATCATATCTTCCGTTTTGCTGCTGCTGCTAGCCTCTTTCCCTGTCTTTTAATCCTGAAGTCCAACTTATTTTACTTTATTCTTTAATTGAAGTTTTATTCTTTAATTTTCTACGTTTATTTGCTGTTAAACTTAACAAGACTTATTAAATTACATACACCTTATACTATAATAATATTTGAAAATATTAGGTTATTTACACTAAAATTAATTTCTTTCTATGCTAATATATGGTCTCAATACCACAATCCTGGTTTTCCGTGCATTAATGACCCAGTGTCTACTTACATTTTCATTTAGTCTGCCTTTAGATCCATCTTCTTTGTAGTCATTCTTAACCATTTCTGTTTGACCTTGCCCAAATGGTTACCCATAGCTTTTTTATGTTTATCCCCTTTTACAGTCAGAATCTTCCTTATTAATACTTCCCATTCACGTTTTTCCATTTCTATTGTCAAAATTGTTCTCTCCATGTTTTTTTTTAATTACAGTGTAATATATAGTAGAAATCCATAAAAACTTCAACACACAATGGAAATTTTCCTATATCGTCATCATGCCTTATGCCTTTAAAAGTTTCCAAATCCATTTCTGACCCATGCAAATCCTTCTCGTCCTAGTTAATTGCATATCTCTATGTATTTTGCCGCTCCCATATTGTCTTTATTTTCCTACTTGTACTTAGATTACGTCCCATATCAAGTACCTACGGAATTTATTTATTTACTTATTTATTGATTTGGATACAGGTCTCAAGGAGCTCTGACACGGGAAATTTGAGGGCTTAATCGACGTCTGTTGTGTATTGTTCATTTACTTCTTTCTCAATGGATGAGTTCCAAATAATCATTGAATGAGGTGCAGAAGTGACATCACAGGCTGCAAAGCACTTACCAAATCATAAATAAGAGTTATAATTTGAATCCCACCTGTAAATTGTGTAGTATAAGTTATACTACTTTAGCAACTGTCGCGCAGTCTTGAAGAGTCTTTCACGAGGTGCACGTCACGCAGTCCTGAAGAATCTCTCGTGAGGTACACGTCGCAGAGTTCGTTACAAAAATGTGAAGTACGCGAAGTAATTGGTACGCGGCAACTAAAACGACTTAGTTACATTCGTAAATATCACAGTTTCAGTCAGGCTTGTATAAAGGTTAAATATGTGAATTATTAATTAAGTGTGACGGCAATAAAAGTGTAGAAGCAAATTTTTTTATCAGCGTTATCTTTTAGCAACAACTCCTTTACGTTCACACGCCCTGCTTAGAGATGCTTGCTCGCCTGAATAATAATAGCTAGCCGGAGTACAAAGAACCCAACTTTAAAATAATAAAACACTAGGCACTAAAAAAATAAGATAACACTAGCCATTGAGAACTGCGACACCATAGACCGTAAGTTAGTGCTGACATGACCTTTAACCGAAATAATTTCATTACAGTCATTACTGAAATTTCTCTTAAATGTCTTATTCCGTTCATGCTTCTGGTTGCTGCGATCATTCGTTCTGTCAGGTATATTCTGAAATTCCTTGCTGTTGTTTGTATCGTTATCCTTAAATACTTGAAACTATTTGATTGCCTTAATTCTTTCCCTTTATAGGTTATTGCGCCTGTATTTGGTGGTTTTCCTCCATTCCTAAAGATTACCAATTCTGTTTTCCTCGTTTATTTGAATCTTATTTGATTCTACCCAATCTGTGAGTTTATCCATAGGTCTTTGAAGTTCTTCTCTATCCTCTGATGCTATAGACATATTGTCAGCATAGATGTATATTCTTGCACCTGATTCTTCACATATCTTAACACCTGCGTCCGTGGTGAAAGCGTTAAAAAGTACTGAACTTCAAGCGTCAACTTGCAAAACACAATTTGTTTGCTCGATCCAATTGGACTTTCCAATACTGTCATCAATTTGTATTTCATTGGCTGCTATATCAGTTTCGTGAGTGTTGATTGTCCAATCATAGTTTCCAATTTCTTTATCGAAGGCTCTCTGCTAATGAGGCCAAAAAGTCTTGGAGTAGTCGGCAAAAAGACATATAATTTCCCTGTTTTCTTCTTTAAAGTCTGTTGTATGTCCTTGAGGAGGATTATAACTGTCATTACCGTTGATCATTCTTTCCTTAACCCAAATTGGTATTTAGGGAGATGTGGTTCTATTAACATGTTTACTTTAGTTGTAGAAATTCTCGTTAACAGTTTCAACACTGATGGTTCAAGAGCCACTTCTCTGTATGAGTTCGGATCGTTTGTATCCCCTTTTCCTTTATATAATGTTCTTACAGATTTCCTCCAAGCTTCTGTCTTGTTTTGTTTAAATACGACTTGAGTCAAAAGTTTCAGTAGCGTTCTGTTTTTCACTGTGACCACATCATTAAATTAAATACCCAAAAATTGATAATGAAACTGCGATTTAAATGTTCATTTTACATTTCTTTAGATACTGTAATATAATTTTGAAGACTTTGGCTTGATTAAATGTTATAACATTATTAATTTTGATAGGACCAGGAAGACCTATTTTATACAATGACTGTAATAGTGAAGATTTTCAGCATCGTTGTAGATACATCCAAAAGACAATGATCAATGTTACCATAGCTGCCACAGTCACACATAGGAGAGTCTCTTTTAGAAATGTTATTAAGAAAAGCAGGTATATGTACAATTCCCAACCTAATTCTTGAAAATATGGATAAATCGTATGTGTTAATTTTGACGTATTTTAACCATGAATAATTTTCTTGCTGTGATTCACTCCTGGATTGGTGGACGTAGATTTCAGTTATGAAGTAGTTCGTCTGTTATGATCTTAAGCCCGTCTATAGCAGGAAGCTAAATTTTGGCAATGGTTCCTGATTCTCTTGCAGCTTATGCTAATGAGTCCACTCTCTCATTTCCTGGAATGTTTGAGTGGCTAGGGATCCAAACAAGTTTTATAGAAATGCTTCAGTATATGCTTTGTAAATAAGACATTTATTTAGATTTCTAGAAGATTCACAGCTTTCAAAGGTCCCGATTTCATTAACTTACACAGAACACTTTCAGCATCTGTAAATATGATATTTTTTAAATGTTTTCTTTCTAATAAAAGCTGCCGCTCTAATAGCGACAGTGTTGGCAGAATAATTCGACCAACGGTGATCTAATTGTATTAATCCATGAAGATTAAGATTTTTATGCCAAAACGCAGCTCGAACACCCTGTGACTTGTTTATAGATCCGCCAGTAAAAAAAACAGTTCCAATTTTGGATGGGGTGCATTTCAGTACATATGGAGAATATCTTCAGAATGAGGATATCACGGGATTTATCAAATGTATCAATGTTAAAGCTGTAAAAATGTATCATGCAATCTATACAAAACTGAGGGTGGCGAGGAGTAGTTGTAATATTCCAGATATTATTGAATTTGTACCAGGAGGAGAATAGAGGTATATCATACAAGGTATCTTGATTGCAACCGTTACGGACGATCGAATGGTGTTTACGGAGATATACAATCTGTCTTGAGTGTTTGGGATTAGTTTGCTGATGAACTTCGATGAAAGATTTTTTGTCGAACAGGTAAAGGCATAGATCCAACTTCATTTAAAGTGGTTGCATCTATGATTTGCCAGATATTCCCAAAATGAGTTCTGCAATTTTGTACACTGACGAATTCACCTTATTCATTGGAAAAACAGGTAATTTGTAGAATATAATGCAGCCGTATTCGATAATCGGACGAACGGTGTTATTAAAAAGAGCCATCAAGTCTAAAGGATGAGCATCCTAACCTCTTCCAATAAGAAATCTGAAGATACTGAATCTGCTGTTTAATTTAGTAATAATGTTTTCAAAGTGAAGTTTCCAAGAGAGCTTGTAGTCCAGAGTAATTCCCAAGAATTTTATAGAAGACTTGGGAACAAAAGTTTGTTTCGAAAAGATAGCCTTAAATCAGAAAAAGGGCTTTCCTTGGTTTTAAAACATAATCCATTCGGATTTAGTGAAGTTCACTTCCAAACCCAAGCCACTAAAACAACGCACAACTTTCTCCAGAGAGAGTTCAAAATCCAATTTATCTTCCAATAGCTTTTTGTAGGATGTAGATGAAAAAACTAAAATGTCATCTGCATAGGACAAAGCTCTTATTAAAGCAAGTGTGAAGCTGAGAAATATAAACAGCATATAAAATTGGACTGAGTGCCGATCCCTGGGGAAGTCCCACTGAAGGTTGTCTGATTACAGAATTGTTGAATCAGAGATGAAAGAAGATGAGTCTGACTGATAAAAGATTATATAGTATATGGATTATGTCTGGAGGGAGTTATAAATTAATTAGATTTTGTGTCAATAACAGAACAGAATCGTAGGCCCGAGGTATATCAATGCTTAAAGCTTGGATTATCTGTTTCTTCTAGAAAGCGGAAAAAATATCCAAGGAGATGTGGGCTAAGTTGTTCACGGTTCCATATTCTGGCTTAAAATCATACTGCTCCTTAGGCCAAAAGCCAAAATTTTTCAAGAAAGAAATGTAATCTCTGCATCAACAGTTTTTCAAATATCTTTCTGATGACACAGGAGAGAGCAATAGGACGGTAACAATCACTATTCCTTTAATGCTTTTTAGGTTTAGGCACCGGAATAATATACAAATGCTTCCAAATTTCTGGAATAACTTCTGTTTTAAGAATATCTTTATAACATTTAATTAGTATACCTAAATATTCAGAAGGTAAGAGCCGAACCTTTAAATATGTGATTCCATCCGAACCTGGGGCTAAATTTTTATGTCCTTTGATAATACTCTCCAATTACTCCTAATCTGAAACGTTCAATCAAAAATTGAATTAGTTCGTGACCAAACGGAAACTTAAGAGAATAATTTTCAATATTATCAAACGTGTTTAAAAAACATAGTCAGGGATAAGATTGGTTAAGAACTAATTCTGAAGTTCAATATCATCATCAATCGGAGATTTATTTGAATTGATCCTTTTAGTAAACCAACGAATTGATTTCCATATAAAAGCTGTAGGTTTAAATTCAGGGGATAATTGATTACATAACTTGATCCAACCTAACCTTTTGGATTATTCTAGCAGAAGCTGTAGCGTTTTTTAAAATTTAAGATTTTATCTAAGCATTAACATTCCTGGAAGCATAGAATGGCCTTTCTCCGAACAGCTATGGTTTTGTTACATTCCACTGTCCACCATATAGGTTTTTTAATAAGCTTTCTTCCTGACTGCCGAACTAAAGAATGAAAGGTATCCATATATAAATTTAGTATATCATAGATGAACTGGAAGGATTATTCAGCTTCAACATTCCCTTTATTATGGAGTGCAAACGTAAGGAAGTCCTGGAATTGATTTCTGTCTATCTTTAGCTGGCGAAATTTGACGACGTTCTCAAGAATGTCTACTATTTCTTATGCTGACATTAATCGAGAAATGGTCACTACCCAGAGTACCAGAGGTTACTTCCTAATCAGTAGAGTTCATTAATGACCCTGAAACAAACGCTAAATCAGGAGAGGAGTCATTCTGACCACATGAACCAAACCTTTTGGGATATCCATCATTTAAAACATAGACGTTACTATCGAATAAGAGGACAATCAAAGTCACCAGATGATTTTTAATAAACTCTAAAGATGCAATTGAAGTCACCTAAAATCAAAGAATTATCAAGATGAGAGTTGAAAACGTTTTTGCACTGTGAGAGTGGAACATTACTGTTTGGTACTGTATAAACAAAGAATAGTTGAAGATCGTTAATAACAAATGTTATAACTTGAACCGAATAATCTAATCTGTTAAAAAAATTATATTGAGTCAAACAAGCCCTTCTTTATTGCAACCAAAATACCACCACCTCCAAAAGGACAAACTGAACGAATTACTTTATAATTTTGAATATTATCTGGAATTGTCTCTTAACCAAGTTTCTGTAATTAAAATAAAATAACATTGACAGCAATTAATTAAATTCTTTAATCCTTCTTTCTTGTTTGTAACGCTTCTGCATTCCAACAGAGTATGGAAAGGTCTGATATTCTATTGTCCATTTGATGGAAGTATTTGAGATTTTAAAATCTTTTATGACATTTATTCCCTTAGTTTTGATAAACAATCTTAAAATTATCAGGATGGTTCTGTAAGATCGTATCAATTTTCTTTAAAACCACATTCTTCTCACTGAGATCGACCAAATTAACAGCAGTAGAATCAGATGTTTCTACGTTAGATTTTCCAGAAGTTTCAAATGTTTACAAGGAGAAATCAATGGAGTAGCTGAAGAGCGTGGTTTGCCGTTAGGAAAAACTAAAACTTTGGAGGTATCAATATCACTTCTACCAATTTTCTATGTTCCTTGACATGGAGAGTCAGATTTTCTGTTAATCACTTGTGTGAACCGACTTCCTTTATTGTTTGCAGATTTATTACTTGAGTGTTGAGACACATTATTGGCCTGAAAAGCTATCAGATTTTGATTTGGCATATCGATATTTTTATTGGTTTTTCTTTTTCTTGTACAACAGAGTCAACATATGAAGCTTTCTTGTGATCATGTTTATAGCATCAGACCTTGATATTCTAAGTTGCTGGACTTTTTTTCAGTACTTCTTGTTTTATTATGTATTTGCTGCAAGATTTGCGGGATGATCGACAATTAATACATTTAATAAAGGATGCCTCATTTCAAAAATATTATGATTGTCTCCACATGAGATACAGAATCTTGGGTTCTTACAAAACTTTTCTGGATGACCAAATTGCAAATAGTTCTTGCACTGCAGAAGTTTGTCTACATATTCGTCTACTTGGCAGGAAGAACCATAAAGAAAAGCTCGCTAAGATAACACCTGGGCTCTGAAGGTTAATAATATTCACTGAGTGGAAATGTATTTAGCATTACCTTCTTCATCAGTTACCTTACGGTGAAATCTATAAGCATTTACTATTTCATAACCTGCATCCGTTCTGAACATTTCTTGAACTCCTTCTTCTTCTTCTTCTTCTTCTTCTTCTTCTTCTTCTTCTTCTTCAGGAAGATCGGTGTCCAGGCCTCTCATAATTTGTTTTATTGATGTTACAGAATGGAATGAAAGACCTGACATTAAAGTTTTCATCAAAGTCAGAGGAAAAAAAATTGTTTGCCTCAGAGAAGAAATAAAAAACGTATTTCAAGTTTGTTTCTATCAGCAAAGTTTTATTGAACTTTAAAGTAGTTCTGAAACAGCATTATTTCATGGGATGCATCCTAATTAAATCGCCATTATTGCTCACTGTATTCACGAACAAACGACCAGAATCTCTGTAATTGTACACGTATTTGTGGTTTGATTTCGACTGATTCGAAGTTTCATTTTGTTTATCCTGATCAATATTATTACTACATGATAAATCAAGGTCCCCTGATCCCCATTTAATTCCATTTTAGCCCGCAAAGTGCAGCATCAGATTAAAAAGTACGATTATACTAAATTGAGTAATAAACTGATACCGTAAAAAGAAACAATAAGAAACTACACAAACGAAATAAATAAATAAATAAATAGGGTGCTTAGACATGATATCCAGAGAAATAAGCCAGGCAGTCAGATTAGGCGTCGAAACACCAACTGGGCCTCCTCCGAATTAGGGCTGGGGACGGTTTTCAGTACAAGTCGGTTCGCTTCTGTGACGTCATACACCGAGTACATAGCGGGGTTCTTTGTTTGGCGGCAGGTTTGAATATGTAGGAAGGATTATCACATACAGCATCAGCCATTACACTAATTGATAAGTTTCCCTTTTTGCTTATGGGTCGCAGAAGTTTCAGTAGTCAGTAGCTTGCCTTGTATATATTCAAACACACTATATTCTGGCAGCCTCTATAATCTCCATTGTGACATCCTACCGAAAGATAGAGTATATTCTCTTGAAATTGGTTTATGGCTTTGGATAATTTTTACCAGTAATAATTGTACAGAAGTTTCTAGATTTTCCTTAATTAATACTATTAAAGTAAGCAACGTATTCAACAATTTTTTTGTAATGTATGCTATATAAGATGATGCAGCGAAGTTAGCAAGAGCTTCCTACTTTTATTACAAAACTAGCTGCATTGCACATTAAGCCTGTGGGAGGATACCAAAATATCAGTAAAGAGGTACGAGAGGATTCCCAGAAGTACCCAACTGTTGTTTCAAACAAATGACTATGGTAGAAAGTACCGCCCTTATAAAGCTTATGTTTGAAGTTTGAGGATACTACGTTGTTTATTAATTGTTTGGCAGCCTTAATAGTGAACTCTCTCAGCAAATTTGTAAACATGGATAAAACTGGCCATCGTTATGTGATACAATACTTTCATTTGAAAGGTCTTAGTCCAACTAATATTAAAGGTGAGCTAGATCATACTCTGCGGGAGTCTGCTACTTCGTTTACAACAGTAAAATATTGGGTGGCAGAGTTAAGCGAGGCCATACGAGCTGCCAAGACGAACATAGCAATGGTCGACCAAATGAGGTGAAGAAAATCCACAAAATGGTGTTGGATGACCGTCGACTGAGGGTGCGCGAGCTAACAGACATCGTAGGCATTTCAAAAAGTGCTGTACATAGCATACTAATTGAAAATTTAGACATGAGAAAGCTGTGCGCAAGACGAGTGCCGTGTTTAGTCGCAATGGAACAAAAGCAGCGTCGTGAAGATGCTTCAGTCAAGTGTTAGCTTTGTTTCGCTGCAATAAAGCCGAGTTTTTGCATCGATTCATAACCATGAATGAAACATGGGTCCGTCACTTCACACCTGAGACGAAGGAACAGTCAAAACAGTGGACTGAAAGGGGAGAATCGGCTCCAAAGAAGGCGAAAGCAGTTCCATCTGCAGGCAAATTCATGGCGTCAGTTTTTGGGATGCTCATTGATTATGTTCGAAAAAGAAAAGCAATCAATGGCGAGTATTATGCAAACTTATTGCAGCGTTTGAATGAAAAAAAATCAAGCAAAAACGAGCTTTCGCGTTTAGCGAAAAAGAAAGTTCTGTTTCATCAAGACAATGCACCAGTTCACACATCCATTATCGCCATTGCCAAAATCAATGAGTTAAAGTTCGAATGCTTCCTCATATACCCTATTCGCCAGATTTATCCGTCCCTGATTATTTTCTGTTTTCAAAGTAGAAGAAATGGTTTGGTGGTAAAAGATTTGCCAACAAAGAAGAGGTGGAGTTTGCAGTTGATATCTATTTTGCAGAACTCCACCGGTTCTCACTTTAAACAGGGTATCGAAGCTATTGAACATCGCTGGGAAAAGTGTATTGAGCTGAAAGAAGACTATGTAGAGAAATAAAGATGTTTTTTCCCAAAATGTTTGTGTTTTGTTTGTTAGGTGGGGTACTTCAGGGACAGCCCTTGTATAATGCGTTTTTTTTTTTTTTTTTTTTTTTTACTATTTCCCACTACAGCGGAAGGAAAATCAAGTTACCTACTTTTGATGAATTCTAAGTTACGTTATCTAGCAAGCACAACATGTCAAGCTGTTTCACACACATAGATAATGGAATGTATTTTAGTATTTACGTTACGGGCATTTTAATGCTGCTTCAAAAGGTTTTCTTATATGAGTTTTTGCTATTCTATAGAATATCACATTATTTGACTTTCTTTTAGGGCATGATTATTACACAATAGTTAAAATTTTGAGCTGAATTTGTTAATAAAACCCCACCATATGTATGTCGATTTCATAATAAATAAACTAAGTTAAAAGTTAAATAGTAGGCTATTAAGAGCTACTACTTCACATCGCCATATCAGCAAATGCTAACAATAATAGCAATAATAATATTAAAAACGGTAATATTGATAAAATAAAAACGTTTATCACCCCCGAAAAAATGTTTCTGTCCACACTAGTGTATTTTCTGCTGTAAGCCGTTACTCATTTGTTGACAGGTTTGGAAAGGCTGTTGATGTTGTTTGATATGTTTCGACAATGCCAAATGACGATTTACATGACGTTAAAAACAAATTTTATTCTTCCAAAAACTAACAATTTATCAGAATAAATGTCACATTATCATATGGAATATACATACCTGTATAAAAAAATAATCGTTTAAAAAATACATTTCTTTGTACAACGCAAAAGTAAATTAAAAAATGGAACATTTAAAAAAAAACTCTTATGCAAAAGTATAAGGTTTTCTGCCCGACTTGGGCTGAGAGATGACCTTCTCTCAGAGATTATCTGCCTTGCTGCACAAAAGACTTCCTCGGCTGGCACGTAGGCATCAGTGTTGTTTGAATAGGAATATTTTGCTTATTTACATAATTTTTTCACCTAAAGAAGATTCCACAGAAGTGCTTTACAACATAATATTGAATGCGGTGACTTAGGTGTTTGTATAGACCAGAAGAACTAGAAATAAAGAAAAAGTATTCAAAAGCAGCGCCATCTAATTCACCCTTCGTTTGGATACAACCGCTGTTTACTCGGCATACCGTAAAGAGCTGCCATAACCGAAGCATGTTGGCAGGCTGAGGACAGCCCGAAGAAGTGTTGATAGTGTACCTATCCTTGTTAGGGTTTAACCACTGGTAGGTAGGATAAGGTTTTGCAGGATGGCGGTAGAAACTGAGGTTGTGGGTGGGGGGAGAAGGAGGTAACAATGAGCTCCTCGACGACTGCAGGTCAGGGCGCAACGGCCCTATTGCACCGCTGGTGGAAGATACTATCGAAAATTGTTTGGTTTTAATTTTGAATCTTCCAAGCAACTCGTGGTAGGACTATAAGGAGCTCAGCTTTTGCTGATGATTGGAGTTGCTCCTTGGTTACCGGGAGTGCCCGCAAGCCATGCGGAGAACCCGGTAATGCCTCAAGCGGCGTTCTCTGGGGTTATAGTCCCCTAGAGACCGAACGAGGGTACTCCGATGGAATGGCAACTGGTCGTATAGCTTTTTGGCCCGGCGCCTATTTTCATCCTCCAGGTATAGAAGAGATGAGACTTCGTGAAGTAGTCTCACGGGGAAAGCGCAGCATACAAAATAGATGGCCCGGAGGCTCCTATTCTGCACCCGCTGCAGTCGGAGCAGACTGGGATCTGCGACCATGCCCCAGATCTCGCAGGCGTAAAGTAAGACGGGGATTATGAGTGCTCTGAAAAGGCGCAACCTGAGCGGTGTCGGCATCAGGGATCCCAGCGTGGGGTACAGGGAGGCCGTAGCCGCCATGCCCCGATGCGAGAGATCCGCGATGTGACCCGCAAAAGTTAGATGCCTATCTAAATGAACACCCAAATAAGTGATGGAATTCGTCCACTCTATCCTACGTCGGAGGTGGGTAAATGAGGGGAAGTTGACGGGGAAGCGGCGCTGTGTAAAGAGAATGGCGTGGCTTTTCTATGGTTTGATGAACAATTGCCAACGCCTGCACCACTCTTGGATGAGGCGGAGGTGTCGCTAATGGGATTGAAGGCTCTGCGAGAGTTTCTGTTAGTGCAGTATAGCAGCACGTCGTCAACATATTGAGCTATATTGACGTGCTGCTCTGCTGGTGTGTCGGCCACATACACGCTGAAGAGCGTAGGGGATAATACCGAACCTTCGGGGACTCCGCCTCGTATTGGCCTATGTGTTAATTTGTTCCCCGCAACTGAAACAACAAAGGATCGGTGTCTTAGGTATGAGTGTAACAGGTGTATTAAGTGTGGTGGTAGTTCCAGCTGGTTAAGTTTGTAGAGGAGACCCGCATGCCAGGTCGTGGAGAAGGCCTTCTCGACGTCCAGAGACACCGTGGCAGTAAAAGCCCTGTGCTGGAAACCCAGGGCAGCAGCTTCGACCACCCGCAGTAGCTGTTGGGGCGTCGAGTGCCCAGGACGAAACCCAAACTGATGGTTAGGGATGGCGTGAATGTCACCCAGTACAGGGGACAAGCGGGCAAGTACTAACCTCTGAAGACTTTCGAGAGGACTGACAGGAGACTAATGGAGCGGTAGTTGGAGGGGTGAACCGGGTCTTTCCCCAGCTTCAAGTTGCAGATCACCCTTGTCTCTCTCCACTCGCGTGGGAAGTGACAAGGCAAGACACATTGAAGACCTTTGTAAGAAAGACAACGGCTCGGAAGGGAAAGCGACAGAGCATGGCGGGTGTGAGCCCGTCAGGTCCCGCGGCCTTTTTGGTGTTGAGACGCCGGAGTGCGCCAGAACCGGAATTACTCATCGGTTTTATTCGTACCGTCCCCAACTCTACTCCGAACCAGCAGACAACTCAGAACTGAAAGTCGTTAAAACTATTGACTAAGTCGCCAAGTTGGCAACGCTCCTACGCACACGTCTCACTAATGCGCTTGCGGATTTCACACTGCATTATAGATCTACAGTACAACCAACTGTTTCAAAATCTGCCTCAATACGAGAGATTTCTGCCTGTAGTGTAAACATATGAGTTTTTTTTAAAATAATATATCAAACAGACGTTTTTCATATTTCCCTCTATAAAATACTGTAACCAATGCATGCAATTATTTGTTTCACAGGAGCTACTTATAATTTCCCAAGAACTCCAAAACTTACCTCTCGTAAAAAAATAACAAAAGACATACGAAACAGCTGTTTGTCATTCTGGCTTCTGCTGTGTGTGATCCATGAGATCTGACAGATAAGGCTGAAAACCATACACACCATTCGTCTTAGGAACGGCGCGGTAGCAGGTTAGCAAGGCGCATAGTGTATATCGACTTCAGTGGGGAGGGGTGGGGATACACGTTAGAGCGTGTATTCGCCTGAAGTGCAGGTTGGCACGTGCACCGCTTTACGCCTGTATTGGGCAGTTTCTTGTAGTTTTCTTGATTTTCGTATATTTAGAGTGTGGCTGTCGTCTTTTGGTAAGTGTGATTTTTTCTCTTTGTATTCGTGAGTGGATCTGTGAGTTACAGAAAGGGGCGCAGCCCCCAAGGGGGTGCCAAGCCGTACCATGGCGGCGGCAGAGGAGACTCTTTTGTGTGAAACGCCGTGTGTAGGAATGGAGACGGAGGTGATCACTAGCACGCCGATAATATCTCAGATTCAAAGTGCGGAACAATTACACCCGTCCAATGTGCCCATGATGGAGCACCAGTCAAATGGGGAAGTGATAGCACCACGTGTTGCTTCGGCTACGAATCCACCACAGCCACCTTTAAGATACATGCACACGGATGCAGGACCTTATTTTGTGCTTGTGCGTGGTAATAGCCAAAATATAAGGGATTTCCACCCCTTAAAGCTCGGTAAATGGCTGTTCTTACACGCCAAAGGAGTTACGCATAGCAACAAATCGGGGTTTAACCAAATTGAAGTACATTTTGCCTCGGCACAGGGGGCGAATGATTTCTTAGATTCAGATTTTGATTCGATACATGATACCCGATCATACATACCTTCCTATAACCTTTTTGTATCAGGAGTGGTACGGGGAATAGATATAGGCGTGGATCTCGACGAGATTCGCAATCATCTTAGCATGACTGCACAAATACCAGTGCACCATATCATGCGATTTAATCGCCGAGCACAGTTAGATGGGGAAACCCAATATATTCCTACGCGTTCACTGAAAATCACGTTTCGCACGCAAACTTTACCATCCCATATATATCTCTATTACCAAAGGTTTCAGGTGGACCGATACAATGCGCGGGTAGTCGTTTGCACTAAATGTGGGAAATTCCACCATAGGGCCAAATTTTGTAAAAATAAACCACGTTGTCTCAAATGTGGACAAGACCATTTGGATGCGCAACCTGAATGTCTTACGGATAGATTGCGATGCATCAATTGCAAACAGGAACACCTACCCACGGAGACGGAGAAATGCCCGGCATTTCACTTGGAAACACAAATAACGCAGACCATTGCGTCGCTACCAGTGTCACGGTATGAAGCACGCCAAATGGCGACAGGCCGAATATCCTATGCCGAGGCTCTACGTACACCTAGTGTTCCATCACCTAGGACACATACCGGGGAACTTTCGCCCACTATACCACAGGTGACAACTCCCGTACCGGGTGCCATGGTGGCGCCACAGGGACAGGGGCGTACAGGGGCTAATGGCTCTAATAAACGTAAATGTATGGCGTCTAGTACTCCTACGACCCCGGAGTGGGTACAGGAGCGCTGGGCACCACACGGCAGGTGGCCCGAGGGGGCGCCGGCGGCTACTAGTAGGAACAGGGATGCATACGAGCTGGGGAGAGATGGTGGTGGGAGACCCACGCCTTCGACTTTACCTCGGGAGAACCCGACAACATGGTTTGCTGACATGGGTAGGGGTGACAATGTATTAGCTCCGGGAGGAGCACAGCTTACACCACAGACACGTGAGCCCACGGGGATGCCCGGGGTCAGTATGCAACTCAGGACACTCTTTGTAAAATTGTGCATGATGGCACCGGACTACGTTTTACACACCCTCCAGGGGCTGCAGCATCAGCTGCATTTATAAACTTAAGCGTCTTAACGTATGGAAGGGCAGCCAATCGTTTACTACTGGAATGCGCGTAGTGTGACTTCAAAGAAGGCGGAACTCCAAACATATTTAGCCCGGGTCCGTCCCTGGGTTGTGATTATCGTGGAAACCTGGTTACGGGAAGGGCAGGCATTTCGACTCCCAGGTTACAACATTTATAGAACGGACAGACCATCTCCGGGTGGGGGTGTGGCTATTTGTGTCGCAGACAACTTGTGCGTATATAATTGGAGGACGGGCATTCGGTTCCCACCGCACCTCGAGGCGGTTCGAGTCGTGCTGGGGGATCTCACTGTCGTCGGTGTTTATACATCGGGCGCTCGATTCACACTACGAGAGTGGGAGAGATTTCTTAACCCCCGTGATTCCAAATACTTACTTGTAGGCGACTTCAACATTGGACATTTCGCGACTTTAACACCGCAAAGGAGGCGATGCGTACCATTAGGACAACTGGCGACTAAACATAGATGGCAGATCCTGACGCAACATTTTACTACTCGGCAGGGATCGCTACAGCAGCTTGATTCCTCGCCGGACATTATATTCGCTACGCCTGACGTGACACAAAAACTACGGGTATCCCGCCTTGAATACACCATGGGTAGCGACCACTACCCGTTCATTCTTTACACCGCTAGTACCACAGCAGTGATGCCGCCGGACAGACGACTTCTCCGAACAGGTGACTTTGCGCCACATCAATTTCAGGTACACCTACAACACGTTACCCGACTACTCCATGACACCGATGCCACTTATGAACACCTGGAGAATACCCTTACCGGATATCTCGATCACTTCCATCCTAAAACACCTCGACGTCCACGCAGAATTCCAAGGCCGCCTTGGTGGACCCCAGAATGCGCCCGGCTAGTGGCGGAGAAACGTCGGCTTTATGCTCAATATCATCGGGAACGAACTAGGGAGACCTTCTTACTAGTGCGAGCTAAAGAAGCACACGTTCACCGCCGGTTCCGCCAGATTAAACGTGCAGCTTGGGCCACCTTCTGTAATTCGACTACTACCCGTACCCCTACAGTCCAGGTTTGGAAACGTCTTGCGTGGTTTACGAAAGCCAGACAATCAGCACCGGCACCGATATCGGGAAATCCACGACTGCAGATGGAATTCTTGAGACATGTCGCACCTGACTCAGCCCTGGATCCCCCCTTATCTCTTCCGGTTGATACCAATATATCCGACCCATTATTTCGACCGATTACCGGAACTGATGTCCGCAGTGTCGTGATTGGAAGATCAGATAAATCTACCCCGGGACTTGACGATATTACGTATCGACATTTGAAGGCTTTGCCCACCACATGGTACACTTTGCTTGCGAATGCCTTTACTTCCATCCTTCGTACGGGGGTACTACCACTGTCTTGGCGCGAGGTAATTATCTATCCAATCTTAAAACCGGGTAGCGCGGGACTGACCGCTGCAGACTATCGCCCCATTGGCATGCTCCCTACTCTACGCAAAACCTTTGAAAAATTACTACATGACCGTTTAAGCTTTTACTTGGAACGCTATACCTTATGGCCCGCCACACAATATGGATTTCGAAAGGGCCATGGCACCACATTCCCGTTATACATTCTTCTTACCGACATTAATATAGCCTTTCACACACACCGACAGGTGCTTGCACTTTTTCTTGATTTGTCTGCAGCGTATG
The DNA here is from genome assembly GCA_030765065.1 of Deroplatys truncata. Taxonomy (NCBI): domain Eukaryota; kingdom Metazoa; phylum Arthropoda; class Insecta; order Mantodea; family Mantidae; genus Deroplatys; species Deroplatys truncata. The sequence continues at coordinate 80,043,817 of CM060982.1, read as the reverse complement.
ACCATGTCCTTCTGCCGATGCTTATAGACCGTCTCCGTAAATATTCCATTCCATCTCGTATATGTGCGTTACTTTATGGCCTTTTTTACAATCGCCGTTACCACCTCGCGTCGTATTTTCATAATCCCCACACACGTACTACATCTCGCGGTTTGATACAGGGTTCAACACTAAGTCCTTTGTTATACTCGTTATACATTGGAGATATCCGATCCGAGGTGACAATCACTGCGCGTGTGGTACAATATGCGGACGACCTGGTGATATACACACCGATTCAACCGAATTCCGGGGGCGACTTTCGACTCTTTGAACTAGACTGCCTACGTGTTATACGCTTTTTGGAATCCTTGGGCATGCGGGTTAACATCCGGAAAACGAAATTCCAGCATTTCCGTAGATCCACTAGACCTTCACCATTTGTACTCCACATACTGGACCACGATCTAAGCCCGACACCGACGGTGAAATATCTAGGCCTTCATCTGCAACATAATCTCTCCACCTTATCACATTTCAAATTTCTTGTGACTGCCTTGAATCGTATCAAAAATCTCTTCAGAGCCTGTGCGGCCCGGCATTGGGGCATGCATCCTCTCTTACTACTCCGACTGATACCACCACTGATACACGCTAGATTGGAATACGGACAACTTCTTGTACCGCCATTATCGGGTGGAACTAGATGGACGCTGGACACCTTTTTCTACCAACTGTATAACATCATCTTTCACATTCCGGGTAAACCGGCTAAATACCTCTCGCAAAGACATTTCCCGCGTTATCATTTGGAACAGCGGCTATTTGCACTCGGCATACACTTTATGGCTGACCTACTAACTCACTCCCATTCCCCATTGTTACCTAAACTTACCCGTCTATACGAAATACTATGCGCCAAACCCGAAGGGGTGGCGCATTTACCTTTACCACTGATTCGCGCTCTTGCCTTATTCCGACAACGCACACAATATTATAGCACGCCGGTATACCCGGCGTATCTGCTGGACATCCCGGCCCACACACTCCCGGACTATGTACAAGTTGACACCCGAACATTCCATATTCCGATTTCAGATTATAAGACATTATGGCACGCGTACCGCGAGGACCGGAAGATCGCTTGGAAGGACGATTCCCCACTCCTAATCTTCACAGACGGCTCCAAAACCCCGGAAGGCACTAGTGCGGCGATCTATGTTGACACAACGTCCGAAACTTTTACATGGCGACTGGACGACGCTACTACTATTTATACGGCGGAGTCTATTGCACTCTATAGGGCACTGAAGTACCTACATGGTCATTTAGTACCACACTGTATTGTATTTACTGACTGCCGCAGTCTTTTGACGGTTCTGCAATGCCCGGTCCGGTGGCCCAAGGTTCCTATATATGAAGTGCTTATCCGGAATCTCCTGCATACTTTACCGGGGACGGTACACCTATTTCTAACCTGGATACCGAGCCACGTAGGAATCCCGGGTAACGAATGTGTGGATGCAGCTGCGCGGGACGCGACGAAGAACCGGACGACCTGTGACCAGTTACGGACGCCTCCATCGGACATTGTAAGACATCTATTACGGGGGGTGCCCGATGTGGGACTGATGCCGCATACAACTGCAGATCATCTAACTACATTTTTATCTAGTTATCCAAGACTACCTAATCGAGCGTTCTCGTCCTACTTTCGCCTTCTATTTCATGTGGCTTTGACTCCTGCGTATCTCTTTCGTATCGGTCTCCGAGATACGGACCTCTGTACCTGTGGTCATCGGGGTGATGTTAATCACCTTTTTTTTGAGTGCCCCCGTCACCAGGCCGCTACGGCTGCTCTTTTTGCCACTTTACACGACATGGGTATTATGGGACCATACCATTTACCTTCGATTCTCCTGCCATTATCCGGACATCTTTGTAGGGCTTTATTTAGATTCATCACACGCACTAAAATGAAGTTGTAGACGATGGTGTCCCCACTCCTCCTTTTAAATACGGCGCCTGATATCCCTGCTGCTAACCGTTTTCCTGAGACGCAGTAGCTCACCTTTGGTGGAGCAGTAGCGTCTAAAAACAAGCCAACAACAACAACAACAACAACAACCATACACACAATAGCGTATAGTTGAAAATTTATTCGGAAAAGAAATGTTTTAAACATGCAGGCTATAGGAATGCCATTGTATACATTTCTGATTATCTTGATTGTTTGTGAAAAAACTGTGTACGCCAAAAAAGCAGATGTGTAAGTTTAGGGCACAATAAGTTTTGTTAAATGCTGCGTGCTAGAGCTGCTTAGGACTTCCTATGATGTTTCTGTTAAAAATAAATGCTGTGTTATATTTTATTTTGCGTTACAGGAAATAATAGGTTTAGTGAGCTAAAGTGTGCTGAAAGGGGGAAAATATAATGCAGGTAAAACGATAATGAAATCATCTTATATCGATGTCTTAAGAACAGAGATTCTTAAGAAGGATTACTTTAGCAACACACGCGCACACAAGGATTCAGGTCACAGTCGGGATTCCAACCAAGTATCTTTCTCCGCTTTCCGTGGTAATAATCCCCACTGTGGATCCAACTTTTGAAATTGGAGTCCCCTTCCGAGGAATATAATTAGTTGCTAAATTTAACACGAAAGTAAAACCTTAGGAATTGAGTACATGGAATTAAAATTGAAAGTATTCCATGCAAAAATTGGAGTTAGATACTTCATCTAAAATGAATCCCCCTGAAATGAATCCAAAAATAGTATTTTTAGCAACATGTGAGCGAGTTGAGTGAGTAATTGCATAAATGTATATGTGTGAGAGAGAGAGAGAGAGAGAGAGAGAGAGAGAGAGAACAAATATCAAAAGTTTGGTAAGTAACAAATTACATATTTGAGTTAATGTGTGGTTTAAGGATATCAGGACAAGTTTTCAAGAACTTCCCAACCCTAAGCAACACTTTAAACAAAACCTTTTATTTATTTATTTTCTGAAAAATGCCCTTTACAATTTTGTTTGAAATGTCAAATTTGTCTTTTCTTTTTAAATTTTATATTTTAATTTATTTATTTGTCCCTTATCATACAGGGCACATAATATATACATGGTATGGCATACGTACAACAAATTACACTAAATGAGTTATAGTAAAGACAAAATTTAAGTTGATCATATAGCAAAAAAATAAAATATGATTAAATATGCTATAAACAATCAATTGACTATAATCAGTATATAAAATAGATAATGCATAGAATGTTTAATTTATTTACAGTAAAATTACAATGAGAAATACTGTTAAAATATAATATCTATGCAATTATTATATGTTAGTAATTCAGCAAATGGAATAAATTTAATATCTTCATTCTATACTTAATAATCTAAAATAAAATACAATTAAATGAAACCGCAATGACTAATTAAGTACATTCCATATACTCATTGACTATAAAAGCAGTGGTCAAAAAAAAATGCATTTATTGTTGATTTAAATAAGTTTAACATGTTGATGATTTTTGTTTATTTTAGTAGTGTATTGTAAATTTGGATATACTGTTTTGGTGCAGTGCAGGATTTGCTCTGGTACATCTAGTCTGGTGCCATAATTTTGTACATGCTGATTCGTTATTAAGAAGGTGTTATCCCCTAAGTGCTTTATGACAAAAAAAAAAAGCCAAAAAAAACAAAACAGATTGACACATATATAGACAAGGCAGGTTTAGATTCTAAGTCTTTTGAAAAGCTCTCTTTATGAACTATATTTATTCATTCCTGTGATTATTATGACCAATCTGTTTTGTATTATAAACTGCTATTTACATGTAGGTGAATTTCTTATAATATACCATATCTCATTAATGAATATGCATTGGCAAACATCCTGGGCTATGTCACCACTTACATTCTTTATTAGATGTCAAAAATATAACAAATAGCTTGAAATCTTTTTATTAGGCTGTTGACATGTTAGGTTATTTTTAACCATACTCCAAGGAATTTGATGTGATAGAATTTTCTGTTATCTTATTATTAAATTTTATATCTAATTCTTTGAAGTTCTGAAATTCAGTGACAATGTTTTCTCAGTATTTATAACTAGATTATTATTTTCTCTACTATATAGCATCTAGGTGGTATTATAGTCCACTCAAAAATGTGAATATGGGGATTTCACCAGAAATGCATGCTTTTGAAGCCGCTAAATCTCCCCCAAAAAGTATTTTTTAGAAAAAAAGGTCATGTGTGTTTATGAATACCATTAACTTGAAAACAAAATTTTGAATAAATACCAAACTTGATGGTGTTTAAGTTCAGTACCTTCCAAAGATTTGATACAAAGATTTTTAAGAAAATCCCTATTCCCAAGCTACTTTTTACATTAAAAAATTTTCGCTTTTATTTTATCAAAAAAATTGATTAAAATATCATATATTTAATATAACTATATAACAAATAAAATGTATGTCTTGAATTTTCTGGGAATAGCCTGTGAAGTCCTCTTCATTCAGAAATAATTTTGTATAACTGATAAAGCTTAAGAAATAGACAGAAACTTACTGCACAGAGAATATGAAGCTCTTTAAAAGACACAATATATTTCAAATAATTTTTATGTGGTATCAGCATTTCTGATATATGCATTTTACTGGTTATAATTTTTCAATAATTTTGTAATTTTTTAAAGTGTTGTCACTATTCAGTTGCCAAGATTTCACCAGAAATATATGTTCTGAGCCTCTGGACCCCCAAAAAACAGCACTTTTAGAAAAAAGTTCAGGTGTGTCTGTGAACGCATAGCTCAAAAACAAAAAGTCAGATATATATGAAATTTGGTATTTAAGTTCAATATCTTCCAAAGATGCGACACAAAGATTTTCAATATAATCCCCTACCCCAAATATCCTTTACGTGGAATATTTTTCAAAATTTTTTATTTTCTAAAAAAAGTCTAACAATTTTGATTAAAATACCATATCTTAAAGATATTTACATGACAAATAAAATGTATATCTTGAATTTTCTGGGAATAGCCTGTAAAGTCCTCTTCATTTGGAAGTAATTTTGTATAATCTTGTATAACTGGTAAACGTTAAGCGATAGACAAAAATGTACTACACCAAAAATGTAGATTTCTTTAAAACACATAATTTATTTTAAATAAATTTTTTTTGTGGCATCAGCTGCTTCTGGGGTATTTATTGGTTCAAGTTGTTCAATACTTAGCCATTCTTTTAAAGTCCTGTCGATTTTCAGCCCATCAGGACATACCCTCTAGCATCTTCTCAGCAATAATGTGCTATGGAGCTGGAATATGGGCACATTGGGAATGGACAGGAACATACAATTGAAGCTGTTCAGTACCTAGCAGAAAGTATTAATATGATTCACCAATGCCTTTAGCACAACCTCGATCCTGGCCCTTGTGGTAGTTACAGGAGTATGGCCAATAGACTATAATTTACGAATGAGAGGGGCTATTTACTGGCTAAAAAAAATCAGTTAGTAAAGGTATGAGAAATTACAGGGAAACCCTGCATAAGTAAAAGAGAAATAGAAGACATCCTTCTCCAAGAATGGAGCGAGGTCCCACAGGATAGAAGAATCTACAGTATGTTTCCAAGCATTAAATATCATCTAAAACTGAAACATCTGAACCCACCTTGGGCAATGATTCACTTTCTAACAGGACATGGCCCCTACAGGACATACCTAAGATCAATAAATTTCACACCCAATAAACTCTGTGTACACTGCTAAATACAAGAAGCTCCTGTACATAAACTCTTTGAATGTCCAAAGTATGAAGAACTCGTAAAAGACAAAAAGGGAGACTAGCTGGGAAACAAATCAACCAGATACTACAGAACAAGCACCTCATCAAGGACATCACTTCCAGAGCAACCAAAATCTACCAGATGGCTGTAGAAGAGTATATACAAACGAGAAGAGAGCAACGAACGAGAAACAAGCAAATAACAACCCTACAACCACCCCGAAGATCTCAAAGATTAAGTATAGCAAAGACTGAGGAGAAGACACCATCAACACAGGATAGAATGGATCCAGACTCAATGCCAATTAACCAACACCGACAACTGTAGGTATCCAATTGCAGAGCTGAGGCAGGGGAATGAAGATGAAAAAACCACAACAGCAGGAAAATGAACCATACTGCGAATACATCCTTAGAGTAGAAGAACATGCAACACCACCAGAAACTACCGACCCAAATAGGACATCTTAAAATTAGTTTTAAATTAGTTATTAAGAATACCTAATGTTTGTAAATAACCCTAGGCACCTACTTATATCCATAGCATGTAGATTAGCTTAAATACACTAGTATGCAAGTGCATTCAGTAATTCGCTCATAAATTGAAGTTTGTATTTGTCAAACTATAATGTAAAAGTTCTTAGAAGTAAGTCTGGATTGTAAACTACGAGGGCTGTCCCAGAAGTACCCGACGTAACAAAGAAAACACAACAATTTTGCGAAAAGACAACTTTATTTCTCATAGTCTCCTTTCAGCTCGATACCCTGTTTATAGTGAGAACTATCAAGTTCTGCAAAATAGCCATCAACTGCAAACTCCAGCTCTTCATTGTTGGCAAATCTTTTACCACCAAGCCATTTCTTCAACTTTGGAAACAGAAAATAATCAAAGGGGGGCTAAGTCTGGCGAATAGGGTGCATGAGGAAGCGATACAAACTTTAACTCATTGATTTTGGCCATGGCAATAATGGATGTTTCAACTGAGACATTGTCTTGATGAAACAGAACTTTCTTTTTCGCTAAATGCGGCCGTTTTTGCTTGATTTCATTATTCAAACGCTGCAATAAGTTTGCATAATACTTGCCATTCATTGCTTTTCCTTTTTGAAGATAATCAATGAAAATTATCCCATAGGCATCCCAAAAACCTGACTCCATGACCTTGCCCACAGATGGAACTCTCTTCGCCTTCTTTGGAGCCGAGTCTCCCCTTTCAATCCATTGTTTTGACGGTTTCTTCATGATGCTGCTTTTGTTCCATTATGAGTAAACGTGGCACCCATCTTGTGCACAGCTTTTTCATGTCTAAATTTTCTGTTAGTATGCAATGTACAGCACTTTTTGAAATGCCTACGATGTCTGCTAGCTCGTGCACGGTCATCCAATATGATGTTGTGAATTTTCTTCACAATTTCTGGCTTGGTCACCTCATTTGGTCGACCACTGCAATGTTCATCTTGGCAGCTGATACGGCCTCGCTTAAACTCTGCCACCCAATATTTTATTGTTATAAACGAAGGAGCAGACTCCCCCAGAGTAGAATCCAGCTCAGCTTTATTATTAGTTGGACTAGGACCTTTCAAATGAAAGTAGTGCATCACATAACAATGGCCAATTTATCCATGTTTTCAAATTCGCTGAGAGAATTCACTATTAATGGCTGCCAAACAATTACTAAACAATGTAACATCATCAAACTTTAAACTTAAGCTTTATAAGGGTTGTACTTTCTACCATAGTCATTTGTTTGAAACAACAACCACTATATATACGTCAGGTCGGGACTGCCCTCGTATATCTGCACAAATTGTAAACTGAAGCAATAATAAAGGATCATAGCTTGTGCTGATTTAGAACTAGGTATCAGGATGCAAGCTAGCAGATATAATTTTTATTTTTTACTTTTTTATGCCCACAAATAAGCAATAGAGGGAAGAGAAAGTCATGTGAAGTAACATCAGATTTTTTATGTATTGTATGTAACCTTAATATTGCGGATGTTCATAATCTCAACAAGCTGGTTTCAACGTAAGATTTTATCCAATTCAGAGCACACCCCCTAATTCCTAGGTAATGTAATTTGTGAGGATTTAAAATGTTGAAAGCTTTGGACAAATCACAAAATGTTCCCGATATATATTTTCTATTATCAAGCATGTTTGTTACTGTATTAATAAAATTAAAGAGTGGTATCCATTGATTTAATTTTGGTAAAGCCATGTTGAGTTTCTGAAAACAATTTTTTTGTTCTATAAAAGTCAAAAGTCTGTTACTTAACATTTTTCTGATATATTTTATGTTTTAATATATGTCCTGAATTTTATGCGATTAGCTTATGAAGTTTCTCATTGAATTTTGTGCGTAATAAGCTAGGTACAGCTGATACACAAAAGCTCATCATAGAAAAAGTGTAGATCATACAGTTTGTGTCAAAAAACATTAGATTTTTCCAAAATATTCATTGTTACGTATGTAAAGTTTTCTCCAAGTTAAACTGCGATACATCATAAATACGAAACAAGTTTGAAAATATGCTATTATTTTTAGTTTTTATACATGGGCTAATTAGAAAAAAAATTGAATAATGAAATGAACAGCTGTGTTTTGTTTTTGTTTTGTGAATGAAACCATCTGCATAATCCCCAATTTCAAAGCTTTTCTAGGCAGGCATATTTTATCATGAAAAAGCCATGTGAGTGTTTATACAGCAGATGTTTTATTTGCAGCATTGTTGATCCTGGAAACATTGCAGAAAAATGCAAGAGCCTATTAGAAAATTTTGCAGCTGCTTCATCAGCGTTCACACAGTGTGCTGTGTGCTATGCTAGGCCTATCAAGCTGTGTGAGGGGTGTATAGATTACTATTTAGCAGTTTTGCAAGCACACATAGCTATAGGGGTAAGTTATTCTTAATGTTTTGCTCAATAAAATAATAATACAGCATGTGGCAAAACAAACGACACTGTAATTGTCCATCATATGTTGTCCAAATTTCCATAGCAATGAAGTATTTATTTGTTGCATATAGTAGTTTGATACGTTGTGAATTCAGCTTCGTGTTGATTTCTGCAATTATGGTTTCCATGATAGAAGAGAAGGTGTTTATTGAAGAACATTATTTCCAGTCATGCGGAGTAGGACATCAGAATGGAGAGTTTCTTTCATGTTAAAGAACAGCATGACATGAGATTTCATTAGGCATCAAATAACAAAGCCATGTTGGCTGTTGTTGGTAAGTCCCATTGTACAGGATCAGCCTATTTAAACGAAAGGGGACAACAGGTCACCCGAGAACTGTCACCACAAACAGGAATCGAGTACTAGTTTTCCAACTGTTGTTAGAGTTGCTGAAGCAAACCTATGACCAATATCACGGAAACTTGGTTTGAGCGATAGGTCTGTTTGGCAGATGTTTAGAGTGCTGGGTGGATTTGCACACTGGATGCAAGTTGCTCAGCATTTAACAGGAAGGGTTGAGCGAGCTGAATTTCAGTATTGTTGCCGAGTGTTGACTATGGCATATGAGGATCCAGATTTCTTCTGCAACATATTGTTTTCAGATGAAAGCCATCTTCACCTTGATGATGGCAAAATCAACAAACACTAACACATGTAGCCAAGATTGTTAAGGCATGGACTCATGAACATGAGGTCTAATGTTCAAATTCTGCCAGGACCACCCTCCCTTTTTTCCAGGTTTTCCTTAGTCTTCATAACTGGAAAATACTGGGAAAGTACCCTAAACTTAGACCTGGAACATTTCCTTCCTGAATTTCCTTTACCTATTATCATTTCATTTAATGTTATCATGCCCACCGCCTGTGGTGCCGTACATACAGGGAGAGCCAAAAACTATGAACTGGCTGCGAAGTGTTTTTCCTGTCCGCGTCCTTAGCACTCGTCGCAGTCTGCTGCTATCATAGAAAGGCGCGGATGAAACCATACAACATTTTTAAAACTACTTTTAAAGGCTTTACATACCAACTTTATGAAAGGAGATGTTGAAACTGGCCACCGTCTTTGTCCATACATTTTTTGCACCTCTTTAGGAAACTATCCATCACTCCCCATAGTTCACGTTGAGAAATGCTGGCAATTTCCTAGCAGATATTTTGTTTTAATTCTTCCAGGGTGTGTGGGTTTATCTTATACCCTTTGTTTTAAGTTGCCCCAGAGATAGAAATTGCAGGGGGTTAGGTCGGGGAACCGAAGGGGCCACAAATCTGTACTAATAATTCTGTCCTCGAACACACTTTCAATTGGAAAGGTAGAATCAGATGACTGAAAAATTCAATGCCATAGCCGGGATTTGAACCACGGATCTCCCGGTCTCCGTCCGGTTGCTCTAACCACTGAGCTACCATGGCAACATGCCGGCACGCCATTAAATTCTCCAGCTGATTCGCATTTTTCAATTGTTTTTATCAAAATATTGGTGTATGAGCTGTTGCAGAGTCTTGTTGAAAAAAGGCAAAATCATGCTCCCTGTCTGTTAATTATTTAAAAAAATGGGGCAAAATTATATTCACGTATGCACGGGCTTCAACTATTGACTCAAAAAAAACTGGCCCTATAACTGTTTTGCCATCTTTTAGATTTCTTAACCTGAACACTTCCTGTGGCCTGAAATGTATTGCAAAGTTCATGAATTGTTGTACAGCCTGGAACTTTCACACCTGGAAATCTTTCTGCAAATTGTACTTTCACTTGGCGAGCTGACTGAGTTAACACATACGAATCATAAATAAATACACGCTGTGCAGTAAACATAAACATATACTGAGCCATAATATACTTTGTGGTTAAGGACATGACAAAATAATAAATAACTCGTAATACTGAACTACATCACATCGTCAACTCAATACTGCACTTCACACTGCAGAGCAAAACCATGTCAACAGTGTGACCTTGTTTATAGCAGCAGTGTGTTATCATGTTTCCACATGCCCAGTGGAAAAACACCATGCAGCCGGTAATAATGTTCATGAAGCACACCTTCATGACGAAAAAATTGGTGTATGGTGTGACATGAGCGGAGAACGAGTTATAGGGCCAATTTTTTTTTTTTTGAGTCAACAGTTGACGCCTGTACATATGTGAATACAATTTTGCCCCCGTTTTTTAGAGAATTAACAGACAGGGAGTGTGATTTTGCCTTTTTTCAACAAGACTCTGCAACAGCTCATACGGCCAATATTTCGATGAGAACAATTGAAAGTGTGTTTGAGGACAGAATTATTAGTAGAGATTTGTGGAACCCCCTTGGTCCCCCGACCTAACTCCCTGTGATTTCTATCTCTGGGGTAACTTAAAACATAAAGTGAATAAGACAAACCCACACACCCTGGAAGAATTAAAACAAAATATCTGCCAGGAAATTGCCAGCATTTCTCGGCGTGAACTACGGAGAGTGATGGATAGTTTCCTAAAGAGGTGCCAAAAATGTATGGACAATGACGGTGGCCAGTTTCAGCATCTCCTTTCATAAAGTTGGTAAGTAAAGCCTTTAAAAGTAGTTTTAAAAATGTTGTATGGTTTCATCCGCGCCTTTCTATGACAGCGGCAGATGGCAGTGAGCGCCGAGGACGCGGATAGGGCAAACACCACGCAGCTGGTTCGTAGTTTTTTGGCTCTCTCTGTAGTAAGAATGAGCGTTAAACACTACCAAAAAGAAAGACAGCTTTTTAGGGTTTCAATGTACTAATGTCATTATATAGAAACCATTGTACAGTGTGTGGTTACATTGGTTTTTGTGTTTTTACAGCAATCTGTGTTCATCTACATTTTCAATAATCTTCAGATATGTTATGAGCAGTGTGTGGCATGTGATGGTACACATTCTGTACCAATATCATTAACTAGCATTTCAGTGCCATTTGTTTTGCCACATACTGTACATGTTAATAAAGACTGATAAAAATGGAGTCTTATTTAATGCTCACTTTCAGCACCATGGGCATATATGCAATGATGGCCATCCGGTGTGTAATCAGAAGAGCGTTGCAAGTGTTAATTTTTGTTTTAGGCTGAAGACAATGAAGGACACACGTGTAAAACAGAACTAATTAATTTAGACCGACTGGAAGTAATAGAAGGTGCCTTCAAGTATGTCACTACACTTTGGGAAAAAGGTGAATGTGATGGTAAGTGTTTCAGTAATCTAAGGTCCAATCATAATATTGTGACAAGGTTTTCAATCTCAAAAGTTTTAATTTATTTGAAATACTGTATTATTTAATGTAAATAAAGTAAAGAAAAAGTTGTACAAATGCCAGATTTCACACTTGAGTAGCAGTGCTTAAGCAGGTCAGGCAAAGATTTTCAAGGAGATTCTCCCACCCCAAATTAATTTTTATGTAGAAAAATGTTCATTATTTTTAATTTTCTCAAAAATGGCTTTAATGATTTCAATTTGCACGTAACCTCAGTTATTCATTTTCAAGTGGAGACAGCTAAAATAATGCTTAAATGAGAAAACATAAAAGTGAATTTTCTTATGGAACTGAAAATGTTTTAAGGGTTGAGTAGGGTTTATTGCCCTAGGGTAAAAAGAAAGGAAATAAACAAAAAACAATTCAGAATCAAACTAATTTATTTCATGAAATACATACTAATTAAATGAACTAGAATCTTTTCAATCAAACAGCATATGGGCCTTCTTGTGCTGTGTATCGCAATTTTTTCTTGAAGTTCTGAAACAGGCCTTTTCCATGCTTTTCCGTCACTTGCTTCGAAATTTATGGCCAGTTTCGCTTGAACTGTATAATATTCTGATTGAGTAGCTTCTTTGCAATCATTTGCTGCTTCACCATTGCCCAGAACCTCAATAGGCCTGCATTGGGTTACTGAAGTAGAGTTGTCCAGCTTGGCAATGTATTGAATATTGTTGTCCTCTAGAAACTTGATTGTAGATCTGGGGTAATGACATGATGCCTTGTTGGGCCAGAATAAAATAGGCTGAGTTACATTCAGACTTTGTATCCATGGCAGAAGAATTTTCCTTAGGCACTCATTGATGTATATATATATATCATTGTTCATATTATGATCAGTCACAAACGCTGGTGAAAGTCTCATATCTTGTGACAATGCCTGCCAGACCATCATGGTGTTCGGAAATTTTGTTTTCGGCCTTACCATAGCTTCAATAGGAATCTGTGAATAGAAATAGAAACATACTCTCATCAAACATCATCATCTCTGAGGCATTGCATTCCACTTTAGTGTCATCATCAATGAGGTAAAAAAAATTCCCCCAAAGGAATTTCTTTTTTATATAGTTTTCTACAATTCTTTTTAGCCTTTTTCTGGTCTTTTTTTTCTCATTCTTACCACCTTTTGTCTTTTTACTGAGCGAATACCAACTTGTTTTCCTGATATTCATGACAGACTCTTGTGATATTTTAAGCTTTAAAGTAGCATGGTGCATAGACAGATTTGGCTTTTTTAAAACCAGTTTCCTTGTTTTCTCTACCATTTTCTGGCTAGTGTCAGTAGGCTGGGTTCCAGATCTTGTATTGTATTTCACGTCACCACTATCAAGATAACGATTGATGTGTCGCACGCACACACCTAGTTCTTTGAAATGATGTAATGTCAACGCACAATCAAGGTTGTGCCTGAGGAAAAACTGGGCTATCTGAATGTTTTCTTCCTGAGTTAATTTTGCTTTCGGCATGACTATCACTCGAAACACAACATGCACCCATGCAAGTAGCCTGTGTACTGAACTGCCTGCTTGATTTTGACCTTCAACTGCGGTCTTCGCTATGTACAACGACACCTAACGAGTTAAGACAATAAACCCTATTCAACCCTTGTTAGATTACTACTCAAACCAATTATGTATTATTTGATATAAGAAAGAAAATAACGAAAGAAGTAATAAACATAATGAACTATTTAGAGTGTACTTAATAAACTTATATGTTTGCCAATACTCGTATTTATAATTCAAACTTAAAACATTCAGGGTATTTGTGCTTTACACTGGTATAAAAAGACTGTCAATTTTTCTTTGATGCTTTGGTTTTTCCACAGTCTACACAAGTTGATTATATGCACTAACACAGAAATGCTACACCATTTAAGCTTTAGAATTAGTTGTGTAATTGCCAGACCTAGAATTGCCTCATGCACACTTGGAACACTTTCATTATTTAGGCTACTTCTTCATTACCGTCATCATTAGTATCATCAGACACAATCTGGGGAACAATGGCCTTACCCAAATGCATTCCAAAAATATTTATGCCTATGCCCAGTATCTGTGACAGCAAAGATACAGCATTCACAAACCATGAATATATCCTAACATAAGAAAGATGTGATGTATTAATGAGAAAACTTATAACTGAAAAATGTATAAATGAGCTAAATATTAATGGACAAAGTTCGGTGTCTAAAATATTTAAGATATGTCTGCAAAAAATTTAGAAGTGAATAATGCATAAGGAGGTTCAGCTGTATATTTGAGATATTAATGTGACAAATGTAATTTTTTGTGAATAGACTGTGAAGTCTTCTTCTTCATACTGATTGAATTTTGTATAATTTTGCATAACTGGGAATCAGCAATGATAAACACTTACTACAGGAAAAATGTAGAGCTCATTAAAATACAGTTTGTGTCAAATTGTTTTGTAGCATTGGCCATTTGTGAAATTTTTGCATATTGTAGGTTTACACTTTGCTAAATGTGTCATCTAACTTACATAGTTGAAATTTTGCAATTCTTCTGTTTTATTTCCTTTAACCCCTTCAGTGATATGGACATGATATGACGTTCTGTGCAGCACTTTTAAATAATCAATTTAACTAACTGCTAAATAACTGGAAGCTACTTTACTTCGACATTGGGATTTATGGCCATGCGGTCTAAGGCACGATAGGAATAGCTAACCTATCAAAACCAAGGATCGTAGGATTGAAACTCGGTAAAATGCATGTTCTGCATTCAATTAAAAACTGGTAATGGATGGGGAGGGCCCAACTAAAGCAAGCGGTGTGACTGCATGGTATGAGATCAGACAATGCTGCAATTATCATGTATTCAGAAGGCCAAGCGTTTTAAGGCATTGTGACATGATATGGTTATGTTACATAGTCACAGGTTCGCGCCCCAAAGTAACAATTTTTTTTTTATTTTATTTTTATTCATACTCCAAGAGGAATACACCTTACCTCACCTAATTTGGTATCGTTGAAGGGGTTAAAAGAGCTTGTTAATTGACTAAACATTTGAATGTTGTTTCTAAATGGTACCTAAGAACTTATTGCTTTATTTGAAATTGCTCATAGATAAAAATATATTGTGAATAGTATAATATGGATAGAAGAACAGCTTTTTAAATTATATCATCATACCTATATATAATAAATGTGAATTTTCATGGGTAGAGAAAGTTATGTATATGTTTATATCAAGTTTTTATGCCTATTTTCCTTATAATAATGTTTTAATTAAAACATCCTTCAAATCACATTTATAATGTTTACCATTTGTTTAACGTTCTAAACATTTCCTATGATTCCATAAATTCATCATGCTATCTGCAGTACTTTTTGAGTTACATGCACCTAAAGATTCAATTCAATTCATTTTATTTTCATCCTTTTAAGTGCATTTAAAGGACATATCAATATAACTTATTTACATATTTACATGATACACAAAAGTTTTACATAGCTTTTCCATATTTAAATTTCTCTATACTATAAAATACATTTTCAGTTATGTATTTTTTTTATGGTTTTCATTATTGCTTTAGTTTGGTTTATGTTCTTTATTTCATTTGGTAGATTGTTGTATAATTCCCTTCCTACAATTTTGGTAGCACGATTATTCAATGTTCTCCTTAGTGTTGTTCAAAAGTAATAAAAGAAGTACCTACTTACAGGAGATGGCCTTTGTACATATATGGGAACAAGGCTTAGCAACTGAGCGGCTGTGTTTAAAATCCTCTTTTCAGGCTTTAAATGCTCAAGGTTGAAAATGTGTTAATTAAACCATTATGGAGGTTTTGAAAAAAGATGTTGATTGTTCAACTCAAACCACTTCTGGGTGCTCTTTAAGGCACTTTCAGTCCACTATATAAAATGCATAATTCACAGTAACCTCATGAAACCTCACCATTCTTTCTCAAAGATTCCATATTTAGGACAAGTTGATTCTTCTGTTGTATAGATTATTAATAGAAGATATGTACACATGCTTCCTTTTATTGACATTTAAACTATATAAGTATTAATCTCATCATGCTCTTTTCTCTTGCAGATTGTTTTGTATTATCTAAAAATGGTACATTAACCTCACAACTTTCAAATATAACACTAAGGTTTCAGAATCTCTACAGAAGTACAAATGAGTGCATTTCCAATCATTACAACCAAAGTTCGCAGGCCTATGATAAGAAAGTATGTTCTAACTGTTCAGAAATCTATCATGATCTTAATGTATTTTATGATGAAATTAAAACAAATAGTGATGGCAGACTGTGCATTGACATAGTGGATATGGTAAGTCTTTGTTTTTGTATTATCAGAATAGTAAGTTAATTATGTGTGATTACGTACCTATGTTTCTTTCATAAGTAATTTTTTATAGCATATTCCATTTCAAATTAAAGCAAGTTTTTCTTTTCTTTCTCTTGCATGCATTAAATATATATTTAATTGCATTAAATCCAAGCTTTTAAACTTTTGTGTAAAGCCGAGACTCTTGTTACAGATGAACTTAACTCGTTCGAAGTGGAGTAAAAGGCTTGGGTGTGGCAAACCTACACAGAAAGTCGATATTGCATTTCTTGCATCTATGTTCCTGATAGCTACAACGCCAATTGTATTCTACTCAGTTGCAAAGCAGTTCTCAGATAAGGGAAGTAGGCGTTTACTGCGGCGTAAGTTTCATGTCTTTTATTTCACAAGTAGAAAACCTTTCCTCAAGATACCTCACCCCACAACCACAGAGAGACAGGAGTCTTTGAAGTAAATGTTTCTGGGTGTTGCCACTTTTACTATAAAGCTGCTCCTCCCTCCCCTATAGCCTGCTTTGTGTAGTGGCTTCATAGCAATTGCTTATAAAAGCCAAAAACTGAACAATGCTGATTCTTGAAGCATCAACTTGGTCTTCCTTTTTCTATCCCTTGCCTAATTGTCAGTTAAGCATTTTAACTAGTTGAGAAGCAAAGCATAATCTGCTTTACTAGCTGCCAATTCTAGATTATTCAATTATCTAGTGACTGATGCTACGACAGAGGATGGCCAATAAGCTATTGCTCAGGAACAGCAGGATTATTCAAATAGGGTTTACAAGCTGCTAAGCTTACCTTGATTCCCACATCACTCAGCCAGTTTTCTTTGAATAGTGAAAGAAGCAGCACACACCTAATTCTGAAGTAAAGCAAATACCATTCAGTACCAATGCT